>RZGP01000007.1:0-5338847 GCA_004303015.1 Cladobotryum protrusum
ACCTAACCCTTAACCCTAAACCCTAAACCCTAAACCCTAAACCCTAAACCCTAAACCTAACCCTAACCCTTAAACCTAACCCTTAACCTAACCTAAACCCTAACCCTAAACCCTAACCCAACCCAAACCCTAAACCCTACCTAACCCAACCCTAAACCCTCTAACCCTAAACCCTACCCCTAAAACCCTAAACCCTAAAACCCTACCTAAACCCTACCCTACTAGCCCAGCCGGTGAGGAGAACGAAGTAAGGGTTAGGTTGGTGTTGTAAGAGTGGGTTTGGGTTTGGAACAACGGTAAGGGTAGAAGTAGGGTTGGTTTGGTTAGGGTTTTTAAAAAGACTCAAGAATAATAATAATAATACTAATATTATTTTAAGGTTCTTATAGTAATAACTGGGTTCGTTTTTGTTTAATAAGTAAACAAGAAATCAACATAGTGTTAGAGTCAGGTTAGGACTCAGGGTTAGAACAAACAGCTTTTACTAACGGGGTTAGGGTTTACCCCCTATTTACATATTGTAAACGACTAGACCTTTGCAATTATGTCATCGCAAGATGGACACAATTTATAGGTGACACTGTAAATCTTATCGATAAAACCAACCAACCACGGAAGAACCTCGGAAGGTACAGCCAATCAGCATTGGCTCGAAACGGAGATCGACTCGATCCCTGCTCGAGCAACCGCGCGCATTGGTTCATATATGAAGAACGAGCTAAACCCAACTCGTTCTATCAAAGTAGACCTTTACATATCACATCCCCTAGTTATCTTACATAGAATTAGCTTTGGCCAGTACGTTTAATACACTTCACATCCATCACCTAACCTACTACTACCTTAACCCAACCCGTAAACACCTTATCAATCAATTGCACAGTTCCTGATCCTCCGGCGACAAAAACTAGACCTAACCTGTAGGATTCTCTGCGAAGAACAGCTGGAAATCAGAAGAATAATTAACACACAGTAGTCGTAGTAATGGCTTGATGGATTTGAGCGAACGTCGTAAAAACTATAATAGATAGCCTACCAGTTCATTAATCAAAATGAATAACCATGGTAAAGGTTGATTTAGTCATATAACAACAACCCGCTAGCCCTCGTTTTACCCCCTCCCTTGCGCATTGTTTTTTCTGGCCATCCTCTCAAGAGCTATACTACGATAACTAACCCTAGATGCGTCTGCACGTCTGTCACCACCCAAATATCGTTCTACAGTCCAATTACTTTTAGTTACCAAATCCCTCGTTGTGTTTAAAGATACCGCAATGCATGCAATGATGCCAAGCCGCATAATATACCAGAACAGGCCGTGGCCTGGCTGGCGGCAATATTAATTAGGTTATAAATTACAATTTGGAACAAATAAATAATTAATATCAATTTGACCGCGCCGTAAAGAAGATGACGATTTATTAGGCAGACAGTCAATTAGTCGTGCAGTGGTTATTGATCAATATCAACCACAGCCATATTATATTACATCCCACTACAAGTAGTGTCTGGATGACAGTATGATTCGAATAAAACAAGCCCTTACGGGCAGTTCCGCTCTCCAACATGTTACCCAATGCGCGTCGGGTTTACGGGCACAGCTCCGCGAGACTACCAATCAGGCGCCAAACAATCATCGTAATCTCCCACACTATCGATATCTCTTTATCGTGTCATCATTGCAAATCGCTCGTAAATGCATCGCGCACGAGTGTAGTTAGTTTCGGCTTGAACAGTTTCGTAGAAGGGGTGACGACAGTTAGTTGGACCCATCTAGGAAAGCGCGGCCATCAGGAGCAACCACATAGGCAAAAAAACCTAGCGCGAGTAAAATAGCAGAGTAGGGACACCTATTTCAGGAGCTTGTGGACAACGGACACGATAAGGAATAGGTACCCGGAATGGTAATGGTAGTGAAATGAGAAGAAAAATCGTAATTCCAATGAATTGATCTTTATATTACTTGTTTCTGTTTAATTTTTTTCTGACTGTGCGCCCTATCGCTATATACCGCTTGTGGCGCTAGCGAAACGCGGGTGAGGTTGTGAACGGGCAAGCTTACCTACAGCTGCTCATTTATACATTATCGATGTAATGTCTAGTGGTAAGAAACAGAAGGACCAAGCGCAAATAAAAGGAACTTAAACAAGTTTGTTGGATAGCATATGGGCTAGCGCATTTGAAACGAATGAAAGTAATTATCTGTGTGGCATACCCGGTACTTCTCCTATTTTGCCAAAGATTTATACATAGAGACCAAGATGTAACACTACCTCACATGCCCAGTCTATGTCACTTAGATCATTATCATAATCACCCATTCCCAGCAAGCTATATGCTGTGAACAGTATTTATACGAACATCACTCTATGATCATGCAGACATCAATCATATTTAATTCGCGGCGCTTCGCGATAGAAAATTCATCAAAGAACATCCAAGAAATTCAAGATAAAGGGGTACTAATAATGATCCATATTTACAAGTTTGGTGACACCCAGACCCCGTCTAACCGACGGTTCCTGCCCCCACTTTAGTACACACTTGTTGCCTAACCGAAACGTCCGATATAACACTCAAGGAGGACCGTTCGAGCGTCTTTATCATCAACAACAACCTAGAATTGGCTCATTCGCACCACCAAGTAGTATCTGAATTCACAACCAGGTGAGACCCAAGAATAATCGGATCATCGTTAGCCGAAATCACTGGTGATCCAACCAGGTTTACTTGGTCAGAGAGCGAGAAGAGCCAAACACCCGCTAAAGCATTAGGTTACATTCATAGGAACAACCCACACGCGTTACTATCAGAATTGAACGCGATTTACCTATATATCGCCCTTATGCTGCTATATATCTTTTTGGCCAGTCGTTATATACAATTCACCATCCGGGCTACCTGATAAACCTGAACGGAACTTAACTCATTGCTTGTTCATCCGGATCCGTGATCTCAACCACAATTGGGACTAACTATACCCGTATTCTGTGTTAGAAGACGACCGTAAACCGTCACATTTGGTACGAGGTGTCAAAGGGTGAACACTTTGTATTTACGACCTGACGAAGACATAAAAAAGCAGACATGACGAGCTGGTCTATAAAGTTAATGTGGTTATATCGATATGAATGAGTGTGTATATGGTCTTATTCCAATAGGAATATGAAAACCAATGATCTAATATCCGTGATGATTCGATCGATCCGATGTTTTAAAGCAGTCAGTTTGCTTGACTCGATTTGTTTAACGAGGAAGCCAATTATGATTGGTTTGTTCCTTCCGATGTTTTTTCCTGCGGTTGAGCGTTCCAATCTCGATAGCTGGGGTAATGTGGGTCACTGAAGGTGGGTCCATATAAATGGAGTGACAGACTTGTGCAAGTATTGTGGGTTTCACGTAAAACACACATGTTAGGGGAACAGGTCAAGAAGCCATGAGACAAACTTAATTATCTTTTGTTGTGCCACTTGCCCATGGTTTATAAATATAATTCTTGATTCTGAACTTAACTACATACGGCATGGGAACAGCGGTGGTGCGTCATATACTCAGCACGGGCATGATCATACGCTAAATGACAGCCTACCCCTGGGGCTGGCTCGGTATGGTAAAATTAGCTTCCCTGCGTAATCATTCGGACCCTAAACTGTATAAAAGGGAAGCCAGGGCTTTCCCATATGCGAAAGAAGGAGAGTCTATATCTGTTTGTGGGATGCCATGATAGTATGAGATAGTCTGCAAAGGATTGTGAGAATAACCAAAAAAGTTTAACCTCTATTGGGTAGTGGATATCTGGCGAAGGGATACAAAACATAGGCAAAGGGATTGTCATTAGAAAAATAATATATTAAAATACCCGACATCCCGCATCATTCAAGTCCTCTCGTCACCATCATGCATCAACTGCTATATTACCACCTCATCTCATCCACTTGTTTCCATACGATACCGACTTACTCATTTTGTAACCACCTAGACAGACAATATGAAATTCCTTGGCCAATCATTGCTATCTGTCATTGCCTCCGTGTGGCCGCTGCTCCCAGATCAGATCGAACCCTCCCCTCGATGGGGTATTAAAACGGTTGGCCAGCACGCCACCAGACGCTTGCGAGCCAACAAATCTCCAGCTTAAATGGCTGGGGGGGGTGGGCAAGGCTAACGGTTGAAGAGCGGTCGATGTCGATCATAATGCCGGCGTTTGTCGGCGGCCTGATCGGCAAAGCCTTGGGTGGCGTCTTGAACCACGGCCACCCCTTGGGTCTCTTCACAGTAGTGCTCCAGTCTTTCCGTGACTGCCTGTGTGAGTCGTTTTTCCTATCCCAGAACAAGCCTTTTCGAACACTGACACGGCTTCTTAAGTGATTGCGCGTCGATAGCCTCCTTAAACAACCAACTGCAAGCAAGCATGTTGCCTGTTGTCAGAGGATTCTCCTCTACTGTAAGCTCTGTTATTATATTCTTATGTTTTTTTTCTTTTCTTCTTCTCTTTCCTTCGCTCAAGGTGTTGTACTAATTGGCTTATGAAAGGCTGCTGGAGGTCTGGTCAAACGCTGGTTTGCCTTGCGTTTGCTCTTGGTGTATCCTCTGAGCGAGAATGTTGGTGTTTGGTGTGCCACGACAGAGGTATATAATACTACCTGGGCCATGCTTAGTACTCTCCTGCCTGAGCTTGGATTACAGTTATGACGAGGGTGCCAATCAGATCCCTTTCTATATAGTACACGTTTATTTAATGAGACGTTTATCTTAAGTATAAAAGAATAGATTTGCTGCTATAAGATATCTCTACTAGAAGATCTGTTTTTTGATGACAAGTGTTTACCCACTACTCTTAAGGCTAGATGCTTTCTTGTACGAGTGCGTGCTGCGGTGGTTGTTTGACTTTTCGGGCTCTTTCCAATCAGGATAGCCCACGCATGGTCATAGTATTAATGTTGTTGTAGCAGAGGGGGATACGGGTAAACCCTAACAACGGCATCAAGGTGGCTAATGGTTGTGACGTTCTAGGCGTTCTTCCAACCGAATTACATGGTAGGTCGGGCTTGTTGGCAGAGGATCGGGGTAGGGCTGAGCAATTGGCAAACGATGTCACAGTTCGGGCATCAGGTAGCGAATGGTAAACCCTAACCCTAACCGACTGGCTGAACCTGATTCTATCCAAGGGACAAAGGGGATTATCTAGTGTGTGGGTTTATTCTGATCCAAATGAATATGGGCTTTATTCTCATAGGAATGAACCGGTGATCTCTTATTCTCAATTAATCGGGCCATCATTGTTAACGCTATAGGATACGCGAAAGCGCTGCGCCTGACGATCTACACGAGTGGTTATCCGCGTTAACGGAACGGACTTTTTTCAATATGTCAATCTAAAATGTATGCCACAAGGTACACCCTAGTTCGAACCTACGCCATATAGTGTATGGTCGTTAATGCTTATCTTCTCGCTGTCGCTCCTGCCGTGGCTTGGCCTTGCGGGTTTTGGCGGTTGTGTTGATCCTCTGTCGATGTGCCTCTGCCGAGAGCTTCGCCTTCACCTATCTCTATTCCGCCACGCGCCTGAATGTGGTACCGGTTTCTGATAGAAAACGTTACATTTACGTACCCAGGAGCCCCAATGCTTGCTGCTGATGCCGGCTTGGATATGGATTAGTGCCAGCTAGAAGGTGAGGGTGCACTGGTTCGGGTGGTGGTGAACGCGTGGTCTCGCGCAAGTACTGCGCCGGAGACGAAATCGTGAACAACTTATACTCGTCACCTCGGGATGACGTCCTTGTCCTATTAAGCGGCTTATCGCTCGGTGCTTAGATGTACGTCCTTAGCATGCTTGTAATCGGCTCAAGTACTAATCAGCATCTGATTTACCACCTTAAAACGTCCTCTTTACCCTGAGCTGCTGTCCGGATGTAACCTCCTGAGATTGGATACCAGGCGAACTTATTCGCGGCCACCGCACGTTATTGGATAAGCGGTTCACTGCCGAGAGAGTTTTATGCCAGATGTGGGTATGCGTCGGTACGAGGCCAAGCTGCCTGGTGACCGCTCCGTCTTCCAGATACCTTGTTCGGCTGATTTCCAGACCCACGGCCCGATTGTATCGGACGGTCCGCGAATCCCTGATAGCTTGTGCAGTACCTTTTCGAACGGTAGTAACCAGGCGACGTACGCGACCATCATGAGGCTCAAGTGCCCCGGCAGAAACCGTGCTACTATACGGCCCGCCCCGTTCATGCCCCTGCTCTTATCGCGGTCCGTGACGATCATCATCTGCCTCGAAAATAAACATGTTCTTCTGCAGCTCCTCGGTGTCAGTGCTTGATGGTCATCATCTCCGGTCCGCGCCCGGGCTGCCCCGCCCAGATGTATACGGCCGGTAGGGAGCGGCTCCTGAACTGCTCCAGGTCCGACAAGTATTCCTTTACCCGCTGACGCCGGCATTCGTACCGGACCTGGCCGTCACTGCCCTGAACCTTTTCCCATAGCGTCTTACCGACGAGCTCCATCACCCGCCCGGCCCCGGGCCTAAGCCAGGCGTTCTTGCGGTTGGTCGCGAATGATCGTCCCGGTCCTTCGTAGACCAAGCTATCGACGATATCCCTGAGTCGGATCGTTGCTTAACCTGGTCCCACTGGCCGAGCATGAGTTTGCTCATCGAGACTTCGGCAGCTCTGATGGCCGCCTGTGCCGTTTTCTGGAAGCCCCCTACTTGGATCTGGCTCCCCTGATAGTTAAGCGTCTTATCGCTCTCCCACGTGAGTTGTGCCAGCCCGCCCTGTTGCATTTGACAAACTCTCCCGATGCCATCCACTGGATGATGGCGCTGAATGGAGTGTACGAGCCGTCTGTAAGCCATTGCCGGTGATACTCTTGAAACCGGGTAATGATATCTAAAGTGGTTTCGCAGTTTACATTATCGTCATCGTCATCGTCATCGTCATCGTCATCGTCGTAGTTGTCATCGTCATCATCATCGTCGTCTTCGTCGTCGTCGTTATCTTCGTCGTTATATGATCCGCCTGAATAAGGGTTTACGTCCTCGAAGCAATGCTCTAGCATCAAGATTCTTCCACACCACAAGAAACCGGCGAGAAAGCGCATGTGCGAGGATAATGGTACCCATAACGTACCTGTCTGGTCAATGCCAAGGATGGCTGTAAAATGTAGGAGCGGGCTGCGGTATGGCTTTTTGCCCAGCTTCTGTTGGATCGACTGAATACAGAATTGGAAAACGGCGCGATCGAGCGCATCCCTCTCTGGGGCCTTGCCATCGGTGGCGACAGCTATGAGGGCGTCCAGCCGCTGCATGACATTACCGAGACTCGCCCACTGTGAAGCCGTGAACCTGATGCCGTGCTTGGTTCTGGCCTCGGAACGTCCCAGCGCCCACGCCCGCGCGAAGTAGCATAGGTACCGCTGCACGAATGAGCCGTACAGGTCCACCGTCACTGCGTCTTGATTTCTGCTAAACGGCCGGCCTGCCGGCTTCGTGGCATCGATGCTGATCAACCACCTCAGCATATCTTCCGGCGCCTGATGGAGCCGATCCATGGACCTGGCCAGAACCCGATGGAAGCTTGCCGCCAGATGCCGCAGGCGTCGGTTCGCCTTGACGGCCTCCTCTTTCCAGCATCGCTCCTCGACCACCTCGACCATGGGAAGTAGGCTGGCGCGATGAAGCGTCGCCCGGTCCTTGCCTTGGAGGTGTTCGTCCCACCTCATCCGCTTGGCCCATCTGGACTCGGGATTGGCCCCACCGGGCGCCTCGACGAGCGGTCGCCTCTCCTCATCTGCCACGAGAAGCTCTTTCTCGCAAGTCTCGGCCATTCTGATCAGCTTTCCCACCTCCTCCTGATCCTCGTCCCGGGCCTCAGGCTCCTGAGCATCTACGCTGTCGTCTTTTTCACTTTCGGTAGGGGAGGTATTGGCATCCGGGGCTACATCAACGATCCAGTACCTTGCATGACCCGCCCGTGTGAATGTCTGCAACGACACCCTGGTCCACCCGCACTGGCCGGCACCCAAGTCATGCTTCAACTGTCGGCGATGTGTGATCATAACATTCTTGTTGGTGGTAAGGTACCGGCATTCTGTACAGCTATAGCCTCCGAGAACCGGAAGGTCGCTTATGGGCGGACTGTGGTTGTTTGGCAGCTCGATTGTATGCGGATCTTTTAACGTGGCCCTGTGCAAATACGCAAACATCGCGATGCCCCGTAGCACCTTGCCTGCAAGTCTGTGCTGCTTTCGAAAATGCGACTTGACGGCCAGGGTTTTAGGCCGAATAGCAGCCTGACATAGCTTGCACAGTAAAAGGTTACTTGGCTTGTAGAGCCCAACACGGTCCAACACCTGTGACGATTCGCTTAATTGCTCCATGGTTGATGTGAGGACTCCAAGGTTGGGAGGGCTGTAGTATTGCCTCCAGAAACTATAGTCCCTGGAATGGCCAGTAGGCAATCGCAAGGGGACGCCCTGCGCTACTATTTATCTAAGCAACGTCCCAACATTCACTGGCCACGCCACGGCATTACCCGCCTGAGCCGACCCCATACCTATGTACGCCTCGAGATTGAGCGCGTGAATTATCTTGCGTTTTCTATTGTCTATTCTTCCGCCTCCTCCCCTCGCCAGTCTTCCTCTTACCCGCCAATTGCCCTCCTCCACCTTTGCCTTTCCCGTTCCGGTCCTTTTCTTTGCCTTGCCCCCCCATCCCCGTCATCTCTATCTATAACCTCTTCTGCTCATATAGGTAGACTGCTTTTGTTCGCCCTGTCTTATTCTCCCTTATAGTTGCGGAAATAGCAATACCAGCCACGAATGCCATACCGATTACCCCTTGATTTCCCCTAGTGAGTATGCAAAAACGAAAAGGCAAGGGAAAGGACATACATAGGTAAGGGGCTTGGAAGTAGTCTCTTCTTGCTAAGACAAAAGAATGCATGCACTGTATGTGCAAAGGGTAATAAGACAGTCCAACCATATCCCTTGCATGAACCTTGGCCAAGGTACTCCGTTTTATACGTTTTTCCTGCGCTTTATCAGTTTTCTTTTTGGGTGGCGTTTTTATGTTTTACTTAAGCCTACACGGTATGCAAGGGGAGAGTGCGAGGAATGATAAAAAATACACTACCGTTTTTGGATACATAAACATATTAGCTAGCTTGGCCAATGATTCCAATCCAAAAGAGATATCTAAAAGGGGTTGGGGCAGGGTGGTTTGGTAAAGTAAGACTCTGTAAATTCCATGTGATTCAAGTCGTGGTGCTGCGAAAGATATCCATAGACATAGGCAAGGGAATGGCTTATTAGGGAGAGCATAATACATAAAAGACAATAAATCCCTGGATTAACAGTTCAGGTATAATCATTACTCTTGTTTTCATGGTTATCCCCGTTACCTTGTGCAGCCTCTCAATGACTAGTTAATCCGCCAAAATGAAGTTCATGACTACCATTTCTCTCCTCATTGCCTCGGTAACTGCTGTTCCGGGGGCCTGCGCTCGACGGTCGCATCCTCCTATTAATAGCGTTACGGTTGGTCAGGCCATCGACGCTTGCGGCAACAACCTCGAGCTCAAATGTTGCAATGACGTTGACAAGAGCGTCGACGTTGAGGACAAGTCCGGCGTGTTTGGTGGCCTGATCGGTAGCCTTAGTGGCGTCTTGGACCACGCTCACCTTGGGCTCTTCGATCAGTGCTCCAGCCTCTCTGTGACTGCTCGTAAGTCCATGTCTATCCTAAAACAAAGGCCTTTGGTCACTGACTTCGCTTTTTAGTGATTGGTCTTGATAATCTCCTTAACAACCACTGCAAGCAGAATGTTGCCTGTTGCCAGAATTCTCCCTCAACTGTAAGCTTGCTTATCATATCTTTGCGTTTGCTTTCTCTCTTATATTTGGTTCCAATAACTAACCCCAACCCTTTCTTAAATAAGGCTTCTGGTGGTCTGATTAATCTTGGCCTACCTTGCGTTGCTCTCGGAGGCCTTCTTTAAATGCAGCTGGGCTCTGAACATGCTATGATTATATACTTTATGGTTGGCCCTCAGCCTCTTGTAGGCTGAACTAGCATTTCATGAATAAATATTAGATATAGGAGGTAAAGGGGACTATACAGTAAGCGAGTTCATTCTGATAGTAATAAGTGTAGAGGCTATTCTTATAGGAATGAACCTAAGCTTTCGCAATCTGCGATGAGCCGATTATATTACGGCGGTCCTTTGGTATTGAACCCTTTTGAACCCGATCGAGTCCTGGCGGGCCAATTGATATGATTGGTTGGCTTGCCCGAGGTTTTCCGCCTGGTAACTTGTGCAAGTGTCACTAAAAGTGGGTCTGTCCTGGTATATGACCCAAACAGGCTCGGGTCGTCACAGCCAGCCGGTCGACCTTGAGCCTATATGTATACCCATATAATATTACAGTAAAACTTGCCTACTTAACCGTAGTTCTTTACTTGTACACAGGTACCCTACTTAAATGCCCCCCGGGACATAGCAATCTCATGGCACAGACGTTAGTCAAGGCAATGGGCAAATGTGCAGGGTAAAATGTATATTATAATAGTATAAGCCTGCGTCCTGACTGCACTAAAGCAGGCCACCAATTGCAATACAGGGCAAAGCAATATTAATAAGACCACCAGCCGCCTGTGATGGATTAGTTAATCATAATCCAGAAGCTGTTAAGGTAAGGGGAAATAGTAAAAGGGGGATTACGGTAGAGGGTGAGTTTTGGCAGCAGGCAACGTTTTGCTTGCAATGATTGTTGAGAAGGTTATCAACTCCAATGACTAAAAAAGCCAGGTCAGTATATAAAAGGCATCCAAAGAATAGATACCACTCACGGGCAGTCAATGAGAGGCTAGAACACTGGTCGAATAGACCAATATCATCGTGGTTCAAGACACCACCAAGGGTACCGATCAGGCCACCAAACACGCCGGAATTGTCCTCAACGTCGACGCTCTTGTCGACCTTGTTACAACAGCTCAGCTGGAGGTTATTGCCACAAGCATCAATGGCTTGGCCAACAGTCACCCCCGCTTGGGCAGCATTAGTGTAAGGCCGAAGCTTGGGCATAGCAGCCACAGAGGCAATAAGAATAGCGACAGTAGCGACAGACTTCATGATAGCGGCTTGGATTATGATTGAATAGATGGTTGGGCGAGTGATAAGGGTATTGGTTAGGAAGGAATTAACAATCTAGGGATTTATTGTCCCTTACATACTACCGGTTCTCTAATCTTACATTCCAGTATTCCTGCAAACATCACCAGGAATGCATAGAATCCGCTTTATAATACTGCACTAACCCGGTTAAGTATGTTTTGAGTTTAGAGATATTACGCTAATACACCGGTTTGTTGAATTAAGAAAAGTAGTGTATTGATGTTTATATGATCCTGTTATTGTATACTGAGAGATTATGTAGTAAACTGTCCGTAGGCAAATCCATGGCTATGCTATGTTGCATTATGATATAATAGACTCTTTGTAAAAGCTTATTCTGGTGTAGTAATTGCTTTGAAAAAAAATATAGGCTAGTATATATAGTAAGTGGGTTTATTATGATTTGAATGAATGTAGGGTTTTATTCTGATAGGAATAAACTAATGATCTGGTACTTGTAATGGATTAAGTTAATCTTGTTTGGGCTGATTGTGATGAGTTATTTCATCCAAGGCTTTATCGTGATTGTGTAGGGTTGGTAGCTTGCACGAGTGTCACTAAAAGCGGGTCTATCCTTGTAAATGACGTAAGTGCAAGATCGGGTTGTTATAGGTACCGTGTAGTTATCGAATGTATATATATCAAAAGTCTAGACCCCCCCCCCCAATTTAATTACAGGCTTTCTACTACCCGTTACTGTAGTGAATGTGCTTATTGTTTGTCTATACGTACTAAAGTGGTGGCGCCCGGTGTGTCTCTTGGGCACGTATGCAAGGGCAGAACAGGAAAAACCACAGCGTGCCATTGGAGCCCGCCAGACGGATTTGGCGTTCCTGGAGATTAGCTCATAGTCGAGATGTTGTCAGGGGGCTGTGGCAGTGTAGGAGAAAAAAATGAAAATAAAAAGCCATTGATTAATTGTCGTAAACAAGAAATAGGAGTACAAGGGAGAAGAAAAGGAATCGGAGTTAGTTGCTAGAGAAATAATAATATATAAAAGAAACAATGTCCCCATGGCATAAACACTCTTTCATCATTATCACCATCATCGTTACTCATTCACTCGTATTTATTCAATTCACAAACAACAAAGCTGGAAAAATGAAGTTCTTCGCCGTCATCACTCTCTTCATTGCTTCGGTAATGGCAGCGAGGAAGGGCCGATCCTACCCTCCGCCTGCTAAACCCTACCACCCCTCGAAGCTTATCCGCCTGTTGAGGACTATGCGCCTGTTGAAAGTTATCCTCCGACCAAGGCTTACCCTCCGGCTGGGGTTATCCTGTTGCCGCCAAGGCCCTTCCTCCCGTCGACGGTATCCCTCCAATTACGATCGGTGAGGCCATCGACGCTTGCGGCAATAACCTCCAGCTCCAATGCTGCAACGACGTCGACAAGAGCGTCGATGTCGATCATGAAGCCGGCGTTTTTGGCGGCCTGATCGGCAGCCTTGGTGGCGCCTTGAACCATGATCACCTTGGGCTCTTCGACCAGTGTTCCAGTCTCTCCGTGACCGCCCGTAAGTCCATGTGTATCCCAGAATAGACTTCTGGAAATTGACTTTGCTTTTTAGTTATTGGTGTTGATAATCTGCTTAACAACCACTGCAAGCAGAATGTTGCCTGTTGCCAACATTCTCCCTCTACTGTAAGTCATATGCCTCCCCTTTCCTTTCCCTTCTCCTTTTCCCTGTTCTTTTTCTTCCTTTTCTAGCTGTTCTCTGTTCCTTTTGTTTTATCTTATGCTTAGGCCGGGATCGACTAATATGAAATAGGCGGCCGGTGGTCTGGTTAATGCTGGCTTACCTTGTGTTGCTCTTGGTGGACTTTTGTAAGCAAGAACGGGAGTTTGATTACATGCCTATTAGCCGGCTGTCCTTCTTAGACTTACACAGTAATCATTTACGAAGTCTTTAATATAACCTCCATTTTATGGAATATAAATATTAAAAAATCTCGTGTTTGTTTATATTTATCCAATAGTTAAAATCATTTACCGGTTATCATATTATAACCCGTTCATTGTATGCATAGCCCCGATTGCCCCGCCTTCCATATCCGATAACCCCTCCCGACCCGGCCCCGCCTTCCGAGTTTGCCCCGCGCGGGGCTAGTCCGCGTTCCACACCACTCGTCCGTTCATCTCCTTTTCTTATTCTTCTTTCTTTATCGCTACTAACTTTTCTCTTTTCTCGTGGCCCGGAACCTTGATCATAGTAGCCGCACCCCTTTGCTTAGCTTTACTCTAGTACAGTACTGATATCAACCTCACGCCTCCTCAAGCCAGCCTCGTTGCGAAGAACGATTCCAGTTCATTCTGGTCGGAATAAATAATGTTGGTTAATATGAGAATGAACTCGGCCATTCTTACATTCAGTGGCAGGTCAGTCCACGTTCAAGAAAAATAACAAATGAAGCAAAGCCATGTAAATTTAAGTATAGGCTATCGCCAATCAGCTAAAACCACAATAAGCCTACTATCTAAAACACCAAACAAAAGCCAGTCTAAATATCCTTTTATGATCTTTAGGCCCATACCGATCAATGAAGACCATATGTAACCTCCCCGCCTTGACACCGCCAATCAACTAAGACCAGCCTCCGTTTTCCCCAATCCGTCTCACGAGCCCATAACGATCAATAAAGACCATATAAGACCCTCAACTCCAACATCGCCAGTCAATCAAGGCCAGCCCAAAGATCCTACTCCTCCCCCACTGGATTCTCGGCCAGTTCGCTCTCCTCTTGAAGCTGATTATCAGGCGTCTCTTCATCCTCCCCGGCGTCGACCATGTCTACCTCTCCATCCTCGGCTGTTCCATCGGGATCCTCCTCGCCCTCGTCCATCTCCTCAATGTCAGACTCCACCCCGGCCAAATCATCATCCGAGTCCGCATCCGAGTCGAGGATGATCTCCTCACTCTTGTGTTGCTTCTTGCGCCTCTCGACGCCCGATTTGACCCTGCTGGCGCGAACCCTGACCTCGCTAATCGCTCTTGGCCTTCAAGGCCGCCTTCTCGATAGAATGCTCCAGGACGGTCATGACTTGCGCAAAGAGGTCCTTGACGGGAAGGTCAGATAGCGCCTGCATCTCCTCGGACGACTTCTTCTCGATGAAAAGGACAAGGGCCATGGCAATGTCGTCGGCGGCATCTTGCCAAAACGTGCGCTTCTCAATGTCGGCGTCAAGGCAGAGCTTAGCAATGCACGTCAGGGCATGTCCCATCGCAATGGTGTAGTCGGAGTTGTAGTCGAAGTTGGCTGGGTCGAGGTCCCGGAGCAGTACCCAGGCGTAGCGGTTGAAGGGGTGGTGGAAATACATTCGCTGGAACTCGAAGATGACAAGCTCGCGGATATTGTCGGGAAACCAGTCCGGCAGGCTCATCTCTGCGGACATCTGTCGCGCCCACTTGGTCAGGCAAAGCCTTTCCTGGTGATCGTGGAAAGAGTTGACGACCTTGAGAGTGTGCCAAATGACCTCCTTGGACTGTCCAATGCGATGAAGGCGATGATGCATTTGGCGAATGGTCTTGGCATTGTGATGAAAATTAATAGCGATACCAACGTGACAGCAGCGCTGCAAATTGACTCCCGTTGACATAATGTTGATATTAGCGAGAAATATCTGAGATGCAGAGTTTGGATCCACAACTCTGCAATCTGTTTGGCCTTGCGAGCGCCCTTGTCCGACGACCGAATAGTATTAACATGGAATCCGGCCATGGTAAGTATAGAAAAAGTCATCCTACAACAGTTAGCCCAATATTATCAAGGCAAGATCGTAGCCGGTTCATTCTCGTACGAATAAAGCGATGCCGTTCAGATGAGAACGAACACCCGCTCTGTAAGAGGCATGGGCTGGGTTCATTCCGGTGCGAATGGATCGATGCCGTTCAGATCAGAATGAACCCGCTCGCGGTAGAGGGCTAGGAGTAGAGGAAAGAGGGGTAAACTCACTGCTGGATCCAGGGCGTGTCGCAGAAGACCACGACACGCTTGCCCTGCACGTGCACATAATCGAAGCAAAGACTTGTGAGTTGAGTGGTGACGGGGCTACCTCCGAGAAGCCATCGCATCCACTGCTGTGGACCAATGAGCGTGGGAATGTTGGGATCAGATCGGGTTTGGCCAAAGAAGAAGTCGATGCCGCCGTGGACAGAGCTGCTGGCGAGCTGCTTGACGTGTTCGACACCCGCGATGACTTGGTCGGAACCCTTCTTCGCGTTCTTGGCCTCGGTGGTGGTGGTCTCGACGTTTCCGTCGCGCAACTTGCGCAGCTGTCTAACCGCCTGCTCCTTGTTCGGGCCGAGGAGCTTGGCCGCATCCCGGCGCAGCAGGGCAATGTTTCGTGCATCGTGGGCGCCGAGGACGCCCTCTCTGTAGGACCCAAAGTTCAGTTGGCCACCCTCCGGGCCCGAGTCCGACCTCATGCTCTGGGAGGGGGTAAACGTATCGCTGAGATCGCCGGTGGTGGGGGGACGGGACAGGCTCTGCGCCATGGCCTCCCCGTGGGCCTTGACCAACGGGGCCGTGGCGGGATCGAAGCGGAGCTCCTCGGTGTAAATCATCATGGGGGGCAGGTCAACGGCGGGGAACTCGACCTTGCCGTCGGGGAGCGTGAGAGGGGTGCGCAGGGTGCGCCGGATAGACAATGACCGAGTATGTGCGAAATGACATTCTTGGCGAACCCAATGTCCCAGTGGCCCTCCTCGCCTGCGATTTCCAACAGGTCGGGGCTCAGCTGCCAGATGGGGTACGCGTGTTCCTTCCACAGCTCGAGCATCCTGCGCCCAGAGGGCTTCTGAACAAGTCCGACGCTCTCGTGGAGAAGACCCTTCGTAACGTGCTCGCCAATGGTGTTCGTCTCGGCGAGGACATCATAGTCGGGGTGCCAAATGTTCTGGGCGTATCCAATATCGAGGCTGCGCCATTGGCGGAATTTGATGCCCGACTTGAGCCAAATGAGAGCCATGGGGCTCAGAATGTCCTTGAGACTCGATGTTAGGAGGGTACCCGTCACCTAAACAAGATCCTGCCAATTCAGAAGTCGAAACATATGGTTGTAGGCTCCGTTGAGCTTACGGGCCACGTGGGCCTCGTCGACGATGAGGGTTTCGAAACAGATGTCGGCCAACTCGGCATCGCGCGAAAAGACGTATTCGATGAGGTTGCCGTCTGGTCGAACTCGGCTGCCTCTGGGAAGGCGGACGATTTCCTTCTCGTTGACGTCGCGGGCGTAATACTTGCGGATGCGCTTGTTGCTGGAGAGCTCGTCCTCGTCTTCAACGTCACCGGCCCGTTCCATGGCCGCCTCGTCGGATTCGAAGCTGGTACGAGTGGAAAAGTCGCCTTCGTTCTCCCTGGTCGCCAGCTCATCGAGGTCACGTACAACGTCTTCATCGGTGCGGAGCCTCTTGTTGGCGCCCGCGTCGTCGCCATCACGCTTCCGCTTGCTCGTAGTCTGCCGAACAACAAATCGTGTCTCGATTCGCTTGAACTGTCGAGTGTAGAGGGTAGGGAACGTGGTGAGGATAACAATGCGTCCAGTCTATGATTGATGAGCTGAGTTCATTCAAATGAGAACCAAAGAGCGCTCGTTCAGGTGAGAATGAACCGGTCAGTACTTACAGAAGGTTGATCCGTCTTCTTCATAATGTTCTGTAAAAATTTCAAGAGACCCTTTGAGTGAATGATTTTCGCGGTTTTATCCGGGAATTGGGCTTGGGTCGTGTAATAAACATAGACATTCAAGGTTGGGTGTTGCTTCACCTCCTGAAACGTCTGGAGAATCGTGGACACTGGGTTGACGATGAGAGTAGGGTAAAACCTAACATTGGCTCCTGAATCGCGTAGAGAGATCTTGTATCTGACCTTGACCTCAATGCTACCAATAAAGGTCTTGGTCTTGCCGAGACCCATCTCGTTTGCCAAGATGCTGGGCTTGCCTGCTTTGAAGCGACTTAACATCTCTCCAAGATCTAGAAACACGTTAGCATCTAAACCCAAAAGAGTTGCCTAGGGAGAGGGAGAGGGAGAGGGCGGGTTCATTCCCGTCCGAACGGATCAGCCTCGTTCAGACCAGAATGAACCCGGTCGCAGTCAGGGGGAGGGTGGCAAAGTACATACCGGCGACTTGGTGAGGCTTTAACGTCTCGACGGGCTTTCCCGGATACAAGGCCAACTCTGGGTAGGGTGAGATTCCCAGGGACTTGCAGATGTCGTGAAAATTGACGAGTTGAGAGGGCGGGTTGTTGTTCATGAATCGCTCGAACTTGTAGGCATTCTCGAACCTTTGGGCCATCTTCTTGACATCCTTGGCCGTGTCGCGGGCAGCGTCGGTCATCACGTCGGAACTGTTGACTGCGTCCATGAAGGTCTGGAGCGTCGTGTCGCCCTCGAGCACGGCTTGGACTCCCTGGACAGACTTCTCGGTGCGGGCCGTGATGAGCTTGATGTCCTTGGTCTTGAACTTGGTGCGCAGGGCCTTGTGGAGGATTTGGAAGTCGTGCCTGTTCATGGGGGGCATCTCGTCGTGGAGCTGGTGGGACAGCTTGGCCTGCTCCCTGTCGGAGGTCGCGCGAGCCTCGAAGACTTCGGTGATGGCGGTAAAGACCTCGAAGGCAGCGTCGCCCTTGATCTGCCCGTCCCGCTGGCCGCGGGTAGGTGTCTTGCTGGGCGTGCGGGTCGGTGATGCCGCGCGGCTCTCGGTCGTGAGAGCCATCTCGTCGAGGATGAGCTGCTGCTCGTTTCCCATGTGCATGACATGCCGGGCCTTGCTGTTGTCTTCTTCGCCGTCGTCGAGGCTTGAGCCCTTATCGTTCGGGTCATAGTACCCCTGGAAGTTCTTGTTGCGGCCGGCGGGCACCCTGCCAAAGATGTTACGGTCGGCCTTCTCCCTGCGAGTCATGGCCGCGTAGAAGAGGCAGACGGCGCGGTGAAAATCTTCGGCGCTGTAGGGCCCAATCACCGGTTCCTCGCTCCCACCATAGCCGGGAGGTGTTGGGTAGCGGTGCGTGTAGGCGGAGGGGTCCGTGGTGTGCTGTCGAGACTCGTCCCAGTCGATGCCCGAGAACATGAGGATCTGAAGGGCGTGCGCGGCGATGAAGGGAATGACATCGACGATGACGGGCTTGTCCTGGTTCGTCGAGCCTTGGATGACACTGTTGAGAATGGGGATGAAGGTCGGTCGGCGACAATCGGCGAGAACTGCGTCCAGGAAACCCTTGATGCGTATATCCTCCAGTGCCTTCTGTACGACATTGGCAGGGGCGACTCGGTCTTCGGTTTTGTCGCCGTCGAGTTCATCGAGAGCTTGGATGGAAGCAGCCATATACTCGTTGAACTTCGCTCCATGGTGTTCGGGTTCCTAACCGAGACGACCACTCGCAACTTCAACCTTGACTGCATTGATGGTAAACTTCTCATAAGTAACTTGAAGGGCGGCGTTCGTGATATCTGCGACTGCAATGCGAGTCAGCCATCAACTGCTAAAAGGAGCGGGTTCATTCTGGCCTGAACCAGTGTAACCCATTTGGATCGGAATGAACCGAGCGCTCGATGCCACGGGCGCTAGAGGTGGGGGCGGGGCAATGGTAGCGGGGTAGTGGGTTCATTCGCATAAGAATGAGTGTAACCCGTTCAGATAGGAATGAACCGAGGTGGCCAGCCAATCGGTCTAAGCCCCATGGCCATGGCGGGAAGTGTGAGGATAGTACAACGCCATTCGGATCGGAACGAACCGGCGCTTTGGTGGTGCAAGTGTAACTCCGGAAACGTGGAAATGGATCTCATACTTACCTTCGTTATCACAGAAGGAAGCCATGCAGGCCGCGGTCTTGAAGTTTGTGTACCTGGCGAGGTTTTTGAATGTCGGTAATGATGGGGGCCCATTTGTGGAGGATACGGATGCCGGGGTGGTATCCGAGCTCTTGCCACCTGCGAGTTCGTGCGGTCTTGTAGCGATCGGGGGCTTGGTGTTCGGTCTTGAAATGGTGGTGTGTAACTTCGGAGAACCACTTGATCGGCTCTCCCTCAGGCACAAGTCGACGTGACGCGACAAAACGGTAGGTGTCGTTGACCTTTTTCGGTTCAGCCTTTGCGATAGCCTTGTCGTTGGCATTTGGCTTGGTCTTCGTGACCTTTGTGGCTTTTTTCGGGGCCATTGTCGAGGGCAGGGCGCCGTGCGCCGAATGTGTTTGTATTGTCGAATTGGAGCAGTATCGAGACGGGGCTCTTGCCCGAGATGAGAAGTTGCCGTTGGAGAGAAGAGCGCCGGTTCAATCGAGTCTGAACGGTTGGAGGGGGGAGGGGGAGGGAGGAAAGATGCGAGATGAAGGAAGGAAGAAGAGAGAATTAAGTTCGGAAGGGGCGATGGAAATGCGGTTTTATAGACGGGTCCGGATTATCGTTTGCTCCGATGGAAACGGATTAACGAATGCTCCGACTAGTTGCCTGTTCGTACGGGAATGAATTGGGTTGCTATACAGAAGTAAAGAGGCTGAGGAATAAAGGTTGATGTGAATGTAAGTTGAATAGGTTGTGGTGTGGTTTGCGGCGGGTGGGTGCGATAGGCGCGCGGGTGCTAAGTTGGCCAGACTGTGGGGTCCCGCCTACATGCCGAATACGGATACAAGGGAATATAACCTTTTAATCTTCTGTAAGGTTATTTTGCTTGAGTTAATTGGCATGCAAGACTATTTAATAGGAATTGAATGAATGGTTGATGTTAGGATAGGTTTGCTATAAGATGGATTGATATCTCTAATTATAGATGTACAGTAAGTATGTTGGTTAGTTGGGTCTAGTGTATGGCCCGTGCATAGGTTTTATGAACGTACAGTTATTAATAGAGCTATGACTTAACTATAAAGTATTATAAAATAGAAATAAATGATGAGGAGAGACTGAGTTCATTTTATTGAGAATGAAATTTAATAAGTTTTTATGCTAGTAGAACAGAATAAGAGTAAGTTCATTCTGATAAGAATGGTATTTTTATATATACAAATAAAAGCTTATATAAGAAAATAATGAAATAAAATTATATATATAATTATTATTTAAGTTTTAAATAAAATATATAAATATAATTATAAAAAATATTTTAAAAAAAATTAATATATTACATATAATTTTTTAATAAAATAATAATAATATATATATATATATATATATTATTAAGTATAATTTATCTCCTATGTTTTTAAATAATTTATATTAGTATTTTATTATATATCTTATATATATAATTATATAATATATTAATAAATTTATAATTAATTTTTTTTATTTAAAGTAATTACAAATACTTTTAAATAAGAAAAACTAATGTCTAATTTAAAATAATTAACTTTTATATTTAACTTTATTAATCTTAAGTCTTTTATTTTAGCTATATATACTATTTCATTTTAAAAAAACTCTTTATATAGGGTAGGCTTTTTATTCTTATACGAATGAACTGGGCTCTTGTCAAGTACAGGGTAGATTATATACTCTTTTTAAATCGGATTATTATTATTCCTGGTCTTAGCCTTGCTTACCTAATCATATACATTACATCAAGGAAGAGATCAACCCGTTTAGTCTCTTTCTCTTCTTCACCTCTATCCACCACCCAATAACATGCCTTACAAGGAGAATCAACGCCCAGCAGCGCAGGTTCAGCTCGCGCCATGGGTTGCTAGTGCCTCCCTTGCGTAGGCGTCCTGCTCCAGGATTGGCTGTATAGCATGACGTCTCATCGATGCCTCGATGCCCCCTCGTGTAAGCCGAGCGTAACCCATCTCTCGGAGCCTCGCTGACGTTCCCAGCCTCGCCCGGAAGCCCCAGATGCTCCTACTGTGCGCAGAAGGGTCTGGAGTGCGTAGACTTCCGTGCTCTCGAGTTCGGCATGCTCGTGCAAGACCTCTTCGCCATGGTTTCCTGGGTCGCCCTCCATGACCTGGTAGGTTCCCTCTCTTTGCCTTTGCCCCGGATGCTAACGCCCGGGACACGCAGCCCGGCAGTCACATCCCGCCGCACGTGGCCGAGCTGGGATACCTCGAGGCTCGCGCCCAGGCCATCTCCACGGTCCGCATGCTTGTCCAGTTGGGGGTGAGTGAGGTGTTGCCCCGCGCGGTGATGGGTCGCTGACGTCGCAGGAACTCCCCGCCGTGGCCAGCGCGCTCCTCGGCGCGGCAACGCCCACCGGACCCGGCGTGCCGGTTGCGTCGGCGGAGCGACCTGCTCCGGATCCCGATCTCGGCTGCAGCGATGCCGGCCACGGGAGACTGACCGAGCTTGTTCCGGATGGATACGATTCGGATGATTCGAGGTTCACCTGGGACTCCGAGAGCGGTTTGCCGATCGACAAGCGACCCTATTGAGATTAGCTCTTCTTCCCCGGTGCCTGTTCGCCGTACCTTGTATATCCCTCGGCAGCGAGGTGGTTCATTCCGATGCGAACGGAACCCCGCCCGTTCAGACGAGAATGAACCGATGTGCTATATGCCCCCGTGTATATGCCCCCGTGTAATCATCTGGCGTTACGTGACTGTTCTGAGAGAGCATTCCGGCTGTGCAAGGCATGCCTGGGCATCTTGATTATCGTATGGAGCGAGCAGGAACCGGTTGGGCAGGTGGGATCCGTGCCATTGGAAGATGTGACTGCCTCTGGGCCAATGAGGATTCATCGCTGGCTCCTCTCGGCAGAGGTCTATGTCTGGTCCTTGTCTGGTCTCGTGACTTCGCGTACCGGTGCCTTCCTTTTCTTCTGCATCATGCTCGCGCCTTTACAGTTCCCCGTAATGACCAAGCAGACTGCTCGAAGGGTGGGTGGCGGCAGCGCCCCGAAGCTCCCCTTCCAACCCAGGGACAATGGGAGGGAAATCCCGCGGCTTGTACGGCAGGGAAGACCTTGCCTGTGTGCCGTGTCTCGCCATGTCTTGGTGCGTAATTGATTGTTGGTGCCGTGTAGCTTGCTGTGGCTTGCCGTCTGGCTTATTTAAATGTAAATTGGGCCGTTGTCTGGAAAAGCAATTTCCCCGTCCTTAGAGATGTGTATTGATACCGATGGCTGTCTTGTGTTGGATGTATACCTGGTTGTTTATTCTGTGAGTATGTGAGGCTTTGTCTGGTATTGTACGACTGGATGGGATGTGGTTTGGTTGGCTGTAGCGTTCAACTGTTCCATGTCTGCCTTGATGGGCTGGGAAATAACCTGTTTCGTATAGTAGCGGCTGATGTATGGTATTAATCATTTCAGCTTGTCCATCGAGATGGATCTGCATGCGTCTTTCCTGTTCAGACCAGAATGAACCCGTCTCTTGCATTTGCTTTTGCCTTGGTCCCTGTCTAGTGTCCATGATTATCGACACATGCACATGTATTGGCTGTTTTTGTTCAGGTATTCTTCTTCTTGTACAGGGGCATGTCATTTGTTCCCGGGCGTAAAGTATTGTATAATTTATCTTTTACTCGCTTTAGCTTCACTGGTTTCTGTTATCGAGTACTTCTAAGTGACTTGGTATATACTTTTCCTTTTCCACAAGCTTTTTGGGTTGTTTTCTCCTTGAGATTATTATCTCGTGGCCCATCATATCCAACAGTCTTTACTGTTTGATAGAACAGTATTTCTCTTATAACTTGTATTATTTAACTGTAAAGCATGTTTGTTATGTGTTGGTTTATACTTATATTATCTATTTATTTCTATACCAAGTACTTATTATACTTGTAGTTGATGTTTTTGTCTGATGAATATAATATGTTGCTGTCTAGGGTAGGATTATAATCTTGCTGGTACTCCGACGCGTACGAGGGCTGCGCTAGACAGTCGAGGTTGTTTACCCTTAGCAGCACCATCACACCTTCACATCCTGCTGTCTTATCGTGCCATGTGTTTGACGAGAACCCCCCTCTGTTCTGAATCTTGAGATGAAGCGACGTCGTCATACTGCTCCTGCCCATCATGAAGCGCGCAAGAAGCAAAAGACCCATCACGAACCGAACCTTGCCCAGAGCGTAGGCGATGCGCTGACCCCTCGGGAGGAGGCGAGGCCCTACCGACTCGCCGTCGCGAGGCTGTCCCTCGACTCCATGGACTTTACCTGGGAGCGGGGGAAGAACCGTCCCCTGGACGAGGGCCATGCTCGCAAGTTCTGCGCTGCCTTTGGGAAGGGGGCTCTGCTCAGGCAGGCAGAGGAGAATTACCTCGTCGTCACCTGCACCAGAGCCGCCGCCGAGAAGGCCTTTGCGGACCTCGACTCTCCTGCCGCCCTCGCCGAGTTGCCTGTTCTCGACTTTAGGGCCTTGACCGGCGAGAGGGTGAGGGTTCTCGCCGGCCAGCATCGCATGGCTGCCTTGAAGATGCACGTCGAGGCCCGTAAGCTGCCTCGCCATGAGCTCTGGTGGACCTGCGAGGTGTACGATGGTACGTTGCTCTCCTCGACACCGAGACCCTGGCTGGTCATCTGATCCTGATCCGCTCCCCGCAGCGAGGATGCCTCCCGATCTCGCCCTCGGCCTCTCCGTGAACAGGCAGGACATCAGGCTTCCCGACGGCCACGGGGAGGTCTGGATGCAGCTCGCCGCCGCCTCCGAACGAGACCCCGATCTCTTCGCCGGCAACAGGGCTTCCGTCGAGGCCCGCGTCCAGGCTAGGCTGCACCTGGCCGCCGACGCCAAGTTTCCCCTCCGCCGCCTCCTGATCCTGTGGAGGAACGAGCCCTGGCGCCAGTTCATCACCCGCTGGTGCTCTGTCTCTCTCGGCAAGGAGAAGTTTACCGTCTCTGCCTGGTCTGTCCTCGCGAGCCGTCGCATCGATGCCGTACGTTTACTCCCTCTCGAGGTCCTACGCGCCTTGTACTGATTCCCATCCAGTTTTGGTTTGATCGCCTTCAGGCTGTCCTCCGCACTCTGTCTGTCATTGACTCTTGCGTCCGGACCTCCGTGGCCCCGAGTTACTTTATACTCTCCCGGGACTGGGAATTACTTTCTAATGCCCTCGAGAACTCCGGATCGCCCGATGCTCTCCTTGACGACCTCTTCTTCCCCGAGGAGGGGCAGCGTAGGAAGGGCTTCCTGACCCATGCTACCCGCCCTGATTACGAGAAGTTGCATGCTTTTCTAAGGACCAAACCGGACCTTGCCTTTCCCCCCTTCATGCACCTGACCGAGATGAAGAAGGACGACTCTGAGCGCCTGAAGCTGGTTATCATGCACGTTGTGGCCTGGGTCGATCCTCTATCGCTGTCTACTAAAAAGGCCGAGTCCAATACCTACTCCCCGCTCCTCGATGACTTGAGGTCTTCCCTGGGGAGCTTGTCCGGCATCTCTGGTGACTTGGCCGAACTGGCAGCCCGCATCCAGACGAGCGTCCTCGATTACTCTGTCGATTCACTAGATGAGCTACGAGTATTCCGGACCTCTGATCTCGAGGTCCTACCAGAGCAAGCCGGCCCTGAGTATGCGGATCGCTTTGCTCGCGGACCCTTCTGGCCTGGCCTTCTCGACATTGTCCGGGGCCTCCTCCCGTCCCTCCGCTTGCGTTGGGAGCTGCCTTTGCTTAGTCAAGAAGGGGGACAATCTGCCACGGGCGATGATCCGTGGGCTGCTCAGCTCGCTCTGCTGGTCGACGCGCTGCCCGATGTGGTCGCGAAACCACACCTGCGTCGCGGCGCAGCCCTTGATAGGCTGTCTTCCAAGCTGCGCCGCGCCATCCTGGAATGGTCGCGGGACGAGGAGGCCGTACCCGCTTCCACGGCTGGTACGCCACCTCTTGGCCCCGTGGCGCCGCCCGCAGCCCCAGACCCACTTCGCGTTGTTCCCTCGTCGATCGATGAGGACGACCTGCTCGATGACCCTGCCGTGGACCAGAGCGTCCGTTCTGCCCCCCCTGCCCATGATGATGCCGTGGATTCTGCTCCCCTTCCCCCAACTCGTTCCACCCATTCCCCAGGCCATTATTCTGAGAGGGGTTCCCAGAGCCTCTCTGAAAGTCAGCGCCATCGAGCAGCATCGAGTAAGGGTGCCTTGAAGTCTAGGAAGAGTACGCACAAGTCCAGACTTCTCGATTCCGTTCCGGTCAGGAAAGAGCCGGCTTGGAAGAGTGCACCTGTTGCAAAGTGAGCTGGGCCTTTACGGCATGGCCCCGTCTTCACCCCCCTGCAATGGGTTCTCTTCCGTGCCGTGGTGTTGGTGATTGGCGATGTGATAAACTATAATAGACAAGTTAATCAATTACGTGCACGATGTAGGGTCAGCCTCTGCCTTGGGTTGGGTCAGCTACATCAGAGGGTTGCCCCCCTGCTGGCATTGGCTCTCCTATACCTTCGTTTATACTTGTCCAAGTCTATCTGCTATAGCAAGCAAGCAAGCAAGCAAAACATCAGCTCGATAACCATTTACCACTGCAATGCCCGATTATTTCTACCAGGACCAAGAGGCGGTGCCGGCGGGTCCGGTGCGTGACATCCGCTTTACCGATGCCCCTGAGCCCGATCAGGATACCACAGCCGTTGACCCTGATAGCCCGGGAGACGAAGCCTATCACAACGACGGCCTCCCCTCCCACTCGTCCCTGTACGAGGGCGATGGCGACAGTGATGCTGGTTCGAGCCAGCAGGAGCGCCAAAACACGACCAACAGCGTTAGGAAGGGGGAGTTTGTCCTGACTCGTGTGTATTAGCCTTCCCCTGGGGCATTCCATGTCCTGGTCTGCATCCCATCGTGCGGGGACATGTTCTGACTTGTACGGTCATAGCCTCCAAGTTATCCAGCATCGTCCGTTCCAGCAGGTTTGACGCTCAGCGAGCCATTAACTTGCTCCAGACGGGGCACTCCATCGACTACGGCCAGCATGGTTTCCGTGTCAGGCCGGACGACGAACTGAGGCCCGAGTTTTTCCTCGACTTTCTCAGCGTTATTGGCCGCCCCCTTTGCGTCCTCTCGCCGGATAATCCCTTTACATTCTTCGACTCTGTCAAGGTCACGCTCAGGAACTGGGCCAGCTCCTACAGCGATAAGCATGTTAGGCAACTACTGCCGTTTAGCCTTGCCGGCCGTACGTTCCGCATCGCCTCGGGTGGCGCGAACGAGTCTTGGTTCATTGTTATGCACCCCCGCCAGGCGGAGGAGGGCAGTACCCGTAGGCCCAAGCAAGCTGGGACGGCCCTCCCTCTCGCCCAGGCAAGGCCGCTGTCCAAGTTCATTGTCGATACCCTGGAGACTGAGCTTCAGGGCAGGGGCGTCGATTCCAGCTGGAGGCTGGGCGGGTCTGCCGTCGCGGAGCTGGGCCTTACCGATTGGGCAGCGTTCCAGCGGCACTTTATGGACGGGTGGGCGGAATTTGCTCGGCATCAGGATAGCCCCTTCTGGGCAGATGTGTCACCAGCCTTCCATGCCTACGGGTATGGAGCTAACTATCACATCAAGACCGGCGATTCCGAGTTTCTAAGCATGGAGGAGACCTTGATGGACTCTGACGATGAACTCGACCATGGATCTGACATGGGCTCTGATAATGAATCCAACGCTGGCTCCGATGATTTGAGGGGTCGCTTTTCGCCCGGCATAGAAGAGGGTAGCGAGAGCGATGATAATGAGCCGGAGAGGGAGGGGTCTGAGTCTGATCAAAACCCGGAGGCGGGTAGTGATGAGAGCCTCGGCTTGGGAGCTGAGGATGAGCTCAGCGAACGCGAGATGGCTGTCAATGACTGCATCGACAACACCCCTGGGCTATTGGCCCTTAAGACCTCGCTGGACCAGATGTACAACATGGAGTCCGTGGAGTTCCTCTCGTACGCCCTCGCCTGCAACATAAACTGCCTCAGCGGTGAAAGTTGGGGCAGGGCGGGCGTGCCTCTCTGTCTCCTCGGCGATCTGAAGCGGCTCAAGGAGCAGTGTACGGGAGGGGATGGGGACTTCATGTGCTTCCCTCTTGCCTTCCATCCCAGGTACGGCAACTTCACATGTACGCGGCCGCCCATCAGCATCTCGGACGCCGTAAACCCTGTGGCGTATAACATGGCCAAGGAGAACTACGGGGCCGAGATCTTGGACCTTGGCTATTTCCAGTGCTACTCCAACATCAAGCGTGCCATCAGGTTCCGGCCGGAACAGCTACTGGTCACCAAGGCCATTCCCACGGGCGCTCTCACGCTGCACACGGGCGGCGCGGGACTCTCGGACAAGGCCAAGGAAATCCAGAAAAGGCTACTGAGGCACCTCGGCCCGGCAGACCAGGGAGCCCCCAAGCCCTTTGCGCGGGAGCGAAAGTTTATTGACAAGTGCATCGAGACGAACCAGTTCGCCTTCAGGATGGAGCAGGTCGTCTCCGTCAGGGTTTCGGGGTTGCGGCCCGAGAAACAAACCTCCACCAACGTCCTCAGGCCCATCGTACAGCTCGTCAGTTTCTTCTTGAAGGAGAGGGGATCATATGACCCCATGATGCGTGCCTTTCCCTCCAGCGCCTTCCCTGGTGTTCTCACTTCCTTTGCGACCGTGTTCGAGACGGTCATCGATGACATGCATCGGCGGTTCACGGTGGGCGGGGGCCAAGGGCTTCCCCTCCCGCTGGCCGAGGGTGTTGCCGCAATCGATCGGCTCGCCAACTTTTGCTTCACCGGCGACCCGAGGTGCTTGCCTACGGCTGTGTTCGAGAACCTCGGTACGCTCAGGCATCTCCAGCACCACGCGTGGCCGTACATCTCAAAGGCCAAGCTTGACTTGCACAGAGGCTCCATGGATATGATGTCCTGGCCCAAGGCTCGCAACGATGGCCCGAAGCTTCTACACACTGCAGCGCTAGCCTTCTACTATGGCCTGGATGTTGCTGCCAATCGGGGTACCCATCTATGGGTGCAGCATATGATAGGCCAGCGCCGTAGCAAGGGCGATGTTGTGCTTCGTGTGTTTGAGCATCATGCTATCCCGGAGGTGCAGCAGTTCTTTCACTACAGGATGAAGCTGGCTTTGAAGGCCGCAAAGGGTACGGCTGCTGCAATTGCAGATGCTACAGAGTGTCTCGATAAGTGGGCTGCCATAAGAGACGCCTATGTCTGTTTTACCGTGGAGTGGCTTAAACGGATCAAGGCATGTCTTGTTGGCGCCTTTGATGAGAAGGTCAAAGTGGAAATCACTGGCCTGAGAGATTTTGCCTTGCTTCTTGTCAAGGCATTATATACCGAGTCAGAGGGCAAACGTTATGCATCCAAGAACATGACCTGGCTGATTACCCTGCGGGCTATGGTGCCATTGTATGCCACGGGCAACAAGAGCCATGATCGGTATGATTGGGAAGCCTGTATCGTCATGGCTCTACAGCGTTACAGGGTTTCCTGGCTGTTGGGCACTTCTCGTGCGACCCTGACATCACAGGTTATCCGAGAGCTTCCATCGTCTAGCGAAACGCCTGGTCTCGGTATTTTATCTGCCCGGCCTGGAAGCCTAAAGAGGAAAGCACTCGAGTCCGATGAGAGGCGAAGAGCTGCTCAAAGACACAGAATAAATCGCAGAATCGACTTCGGACGTCGTGTACCTTTTGTTCATGTACCCCCAATGGTCGACGATGGTTTCCGTGGTATGGAGACTCACTTTGGTAACAAAGGAGGCGATCCACGGGTCATAGGCCATTATCGAGTAGCCCGTCAATGTCTCGAGGTCTCCGTGGGGGAACCTTTGGTAAACCTAATGCTCATGTTGGCCCTGACCTTGGCGGCATCGTCGCCCATGGTGACTGTTCGGAATGGAACATTTGACTTTAGTGTCAAGCCACAATCAAAAGACAGAGCGGATTTTGCGGCGAGTTTGGTTACACGAATGCTCTGGTTTCTGAAACCATCGTTTTTTCCATTGGAAGATACACCAGAAATATATGGAATAACGGAAATGACCAAGAAAATTGGTACGTTTGATCAGAGTTTATATACAAGACTAATATACTGACTCAAGTAGAGCACAAGGGAATCCCGAACCGTATGCTGATTGCCTTACAATGGACAATAAAACCGTATACTACTCGGCGTAACCCTCGGAATACAGATATCAGATTGTTAGACGAAGCTGTTTTACATGAGCGGAACAGCACTCTTTTAGGTTTGATTGCCAGACCGGAACAGTTTATTGCTAATATATTTGGTCCAGATAGTATTTGGATAGAGCGATGTACGTCGATTATAAGTGAGGTAAGAGGCAGTTCATTCGAATGTGAATGAATCGGAAGAGGTGGGTTCATTCTGATAGGAATAAGGATATGCTTATTTGGATCAGAATGAACCTAGTGTTTGATTTGAGCTGGGAAATCTATACTGGAGCAGAATCATTAACTAATAGGTTTTTCGCTTGTAGACCCTGCCCCCGGGGGCAGGGTCACTTACTTTCTTGGTTGACTTTTTGGTCAACTGTTTGATTGGCTGCTTAGTCTTTTATTTGTGGACCCTGCCCCCGGGGGCAGGGTCATTCACTTTCTTGATTGACTGCTTGGTCTTTTGGTAGTAGACCCTGCCCCCGGGGGCAGGGTCACTCACTTCTTGGTTGACTGCTTGGTCTTTTGGTGGTAGACCCTGCCCCCGGGGGCAGGGTCACTTACTACTTGATTGACTTGGTTGACTTCTTGGTTGACTGCTTGGTCTGTTGGTGGTAGACCCTGCCCCCGGGGGCAGGGTCACTTACTACTTGATTGACTTCTTGGTTGATTGCTTGATTGGCTGCTTGGTCTTTTATTTGTGGACCCTGCCCCCGGGGGCAGGGTCACTTACTACTTGGTTGACTGCTTGGTCTTTTGGTGGTAGACCCTGCCCCCGGGGGCAGGGTCACTTACTACTTGGTTGACTGCTTGGTCTTTTGGTGGTGGACCCTGCCCCCGGGGGCAGGGTCATTGACTACTTGATTGACTGCTTGGTCGACTGCTTGATCTTTTGCTGGTAGACCCTGCCCCCGGGGGCAGGGTCACTTACTTCTTGGTTGACTGCTTTGTCTGTTGGTGGTAGACCCTGCCCCCGGGGGCAGGGTCACTTACTTCTTGGTTGACTGCTTTGTCTGTTGGTGGTAGACCCTGCCCCCGGGGGCAGGGTCGCTTACTACTTGATTGGCTGCTTAGTCATTTATTGTGGACCCTGCCCCCGGGGGCAGGGTCATTAACCTCTTGGTTAACTTGGTCTTTTACTAGATTGATTGCTTAGTTAATTACTTAGTCTATTACTTGGTCTATTATGTAATTTATTACTTGATCCGTAGTTATTTTAAATTTATTTATTAATTATTTTAAATAATATTTATTTATAAATTTTGAAATTTTTATACAAAAAACCCTTTGAAAACTGTCTTTTGCTTAACCTTAACCCAAGGGCTTAAGGTGAGTTTTTCCTATATAATAAGCCTCCGGCTTCCATAAGCGTAATGAATAAAAAAAAAAAAAAAAAAATTAAATTATTAGTTTATTTTTATTAAAATAAAACCTTATATTTATTTATACTATAATAAACTAAACTATTATATATAAGAATTAATTATTTATTACTATTAATAACTAATATAAAACTACAATACTTAAACCTATTATTTAATAATCTTACCTTAATTTAAACTTTATAATCTAAGTTATTCTTATTAAAAAACACTTAAAATATCCTATTAACCCTATTAATCTTATAACCCTTAACTCTCTTAGAAATTTTTAAACTAATTAGTATATCAGGTTCAATAATAACCAATTCTATAAAAATACACAAGCCAAGTCAACCAGTTTATATAAGCGATTTTATTAGAATCTTTAGTGAATAATACTTAGGGTTAATTTATTCTTAATTAGTAAGTTTAGTATTATATCTTTTAATATATAGTTTAAAAGAAAATAAGTATATAATTACTATTAAAAATAAGTTTAGTTTTTTAATAGTAGTAATGTTAATATTATTAGACTATAGGAAAGTATAGAATATTATGTTTTCTAGCTAATATAAGTATTTAACTAATATTACTAATAGAATATTAATCTTAGTATTATTTCCTGTTATTTTATTATAAAATAATATTTTTTAATAATAATAAGTAATATTATATATATTATTTTAAATAATAATTACTTACTTAACGTTTAAAGCATATATTTAAACTATAACTCTTATAGCTTATATAACTTTAATTTTAATCATATAATTAAAAATATAATTATTAATTAAAAGATAGAATCCAGTTATACCCTACACATTATCAAGATTATAAACCGTATAAAAAGTTAATTAAAAAAAACTAATAAAACTCTAGTTATCTTTACTAATAATTTTAATATACTATTATACTTAAACTAGACTAATAACATAATAAAATTATATTATAATATAAAATTTTTTAATTAATTAACTTTTATTTATTTTACTAAGACTAGACTAGTAAACTTATATTAAAAAGTTTACAAGAACTTATTTATAAAACCTAATAATATTTAATTACTAATATATATCATTAATAAAAATAAATTTCCCAAGCCTAAAAATTAAATTAATTTTATTTATTATTAAAGCTTAAAAATATTAAATTTATAAATAATTATTATTAAAAGCCTAATACTATAGCTTAACCAATAAAATAATAAATAAACTTTTAATTATATAGTAATAAAAATAATTTTTAGAATATACTAGAATAAGATAATAATCTAGTATATTTCCTAGGAGATAAATTAAAACAAGTTTATACTAATAAAAGAATAAAATAATATTAAACAATAAGGTTTTAATGTTATAATTCTTTGCAAAGCAAAACGTTTTAGTAAATATTATTTATTAATAACTAATTAACTATACAATACAAATAAACATACATATATATATACAAATATATATATATAAATAAGAGTTATAATAATTATTTATGTAATATAGTAGTTTATTGGGTATATCCTTAATATCATATTGTGATTTAATTATGTGATTTATTTAATCACACTATGCAATAGTGATCCATGTAGTCTAACCTTATTCCCAGGGACGGACTCTCTTTTGTAAGTTAATATTCTTACTTACAAGTATGCACAAAGGGAAAATTTAAAAGGTAAATATAGCTTGACTCCCTATTCACATCATAAATCCCTACTATAAAATCTCATCACATCTTCAATTATCTATTTTATTAAGGTTAATCACATAGTCCGTCCAATACTTGTGTACGCCTCGTATAAGATGTTGAGAAGCTTGATACTCGTTCCTGACAGTGGAATGCGTATAAACCAGCATAGTCAGCATCTCGTCGATGGTCCTCGCCGAGAGGTCTGCCATTTTTGTCCTACCGGTTTGCGCGGCTTCGTTATGTATCTCTTCCAGCCTCCTGAGCCAGTACACCCATCTCTTGGGGCTAAAACCTGTAGACTTTAGATCGCTTCCGCTGCTATTCGATGTCTCATAATCGCGATACAGAGCACCAATGTTGCCGATGTTATCAAGGCATTCGCTCCACGAGTCATCGGAGAGCTGTATGATTTTCAACCCAGCCAGATAGATCCATATGTTGATAGACGGGAGATAGTCGCCAATGCACAAATTCTCCGTTGGCCCATCGGCATCTTCGTCGACAGCAGAGTTGATGTCGCCAAGATGGCGCGGAGTCTCAAGGGCATCGCGTAGAAGGATCAAGGCAATGCCACAAAGACCGTCGTTGGCTACCCCAAGTGCCGCGAGTTTGGCAAGAAATGCGCTAAAGTTGATGCGATGCGCGGCGCTCATCACAGCGCAGTCCTTGATCCAATATTCGGTCATGTCTGAGACAAAGAATGGCAGATCTGTCCATACAGCGCCGACAGTGGTCATTCCGTGTTCAACCTTGGCATCAATCTTGCCACCAGTTTTGTCATTGGCCTCGACATCAGGATTGGCTGCAATTCGCCTGCTAAGGGTCCCTTGTGCCTGAATTTGAAGTACTTGAAGGGCAAGTCTGTCCTGGGAGGCATTTTTCGGGTCCATGTACTTGCTTGAGACATAGTATATGGACCACAGGGCATGCAGCTGGGGCTCAAAAAGTCTATTCGCAGCGTCCTCGCTTTTAAGAAATCTGATGTTAATGGAACGATATAAACTGTAAGCTGTCTCCCATAGTTGGTTATCATTTCCACCAAGTTGAGCAGCCAATGCATAGCGCTCCTTGGCGTGTCTCCAATAATCATGGATATCGCCAGGAGTTGGCGGGGGGATCTCCGAATAAGTTGTGTACTGCTGCATTGCTGAGACTGAATGAAGGTGAGGAGGTTGTTAAGGAGGATGGTGCTCTGTGAGCTGGTACAAAAGGGGGGAATCTTATTTATCCATACCATACTACCAACCAACAATTTTGGTTACGTAAATTCCGGGTCTGTGAGTGATTTCCTGCCTGGAACTTGGCAGGGAGCCAGTGTTGGTTGACTGCCCTGCTGATTGTCTCTGAGAACGACCTATCTTGGCATATCCTTGGCTCTGTGCTGGATACTTGATGCGAATCTCTGGTAAATGCATGCAAATTTAGTCAAGATTGCTACCTAGGTTGTGATGCATTCGGATGTGGATAAGAATAAAATGTGTTTATACCTATATGAGAAGCTCGCTTCGTTTAACAATAGGGCTCTTAATACCACCAAACAAAACCAAGTCCTAACTACATTCCAGCACCATGACTAAGGCTCCATGATGCAGGTATCCAACATTCCCTAATTTACGGTTTTCTTAATATCCACATATGGAGTCGTGGAGGCGCCTTTGGTAATGCTTGTGCTCTGTATCAATGAATACAAGAATGGGGCGCTTAGTCCCTGATCTGCAGCACTTGAATACATGTACCGCAAATCCCCGGCAGATCCAGGTAAATCTATACCGATATTCGCATGGTCACCTTAGAGAAGAGTTACTTGCAAGTACATTCTCAATATTTATTGAATAAGGGGTGACTAGTTGGGTTTGGTGTTATAAATGCAAGGCGCCTGGGCTGGGATCCTTCTCCGTGAAACGATTAGCAAGGGAAGGTACAAAAAACATATTCCACATCTGTATGTACTGATTAGTTAACAGAGACAATAGCAATCATTTATGTAGCTTTACCCCGTATTCAGACCAATGAAAGATATCCGCCATCGATTCTACTCCACACCCGTCTCAGGTTCACAGGGAACGGCATTAGTGCCGAGCGGCACACCCAACGGCACATGTATACGGAGTAATCCGTTCAGGTGCCGTGAGTTCCGCTCCCCCGGTGCACGTACCTTCAACAGATCCAGGATCCTTCTATTCAGGCTCTCATGAATGAAGAGCTCATGCCTCATGCTATGTGTAACGGAAATAGCTTGAATGTATGCTACAACATCATTCATGCAAAAAAAAAGAAAAAAAAATAACGCATCTCGACACAAGCACCCATCCATGGACTGGAGATCATTGAAGGCATTCCTATAAACTTGATCTATAAAAAGGGCATGGATGTGTCTCTGTCCCATTCCATTCTGACAAACATCTCAACATCTTCAGTTACTCAATAAGCAAGTAATCTAACTCTCAATCTCGATTCTAATCTCGTTTTCCCTTCAATCATTATGAAGACTTCAATGCTTTTCTCTACCTTGGCTGTTGCCTTCGCTGCCATGCAGGGCGCCTACGCTGCTGCTGTGCCTGCTACTGAGGCCGCCGAGGTTGTGGCAGATTCAAATGATGCTCCCATCAGCATTAACAGCGCCCCTGGAGAGGGAGTAAGTCCCGAAGGCAACTCATCGCACAAAATTACTGTAGGATAAAGTAGCTGACTTCTTTTCTTTTCCCAAACTAGCACTGCTTCAAGGGAAAGCAGCAGGATATTTGTCAGTTCGACGTACCTCTCAACGGAAAGAAAGCCTGCAATTGTGTTCGCCGCGTAAGTTGGATCAGCTTCGATTCTATAGTTATCTATGGATATTATGCTATTGGGAAGTGAATACTAATATTTTCTCTACTACAGTGCACTAACAACTACAACCCCTGCCACCTCAATGCCAAGGATGGCAAGTGCTATTGCTTCTAAGGGTTCAACCATCTCTGGAACAAGGATTTCCTATAAGACACAGAAAAGATACTAGTTTTTAGCATAGTCCAGGATTAAATGGCTTGTCTCGCATCCAGTGTCTACTGGCATTACAAGGTCATCAAGTTGATAGTTATCATTCAATACAACGATCTGTTTTACATGTAGCTGAAACATACACTAAATCCGCAATACATTATTATAAAAGAAATGTTTCTGCAGTGTCGCTTAATCCAAAGCATGCCACTGAGTGTGGCCTTATTTCCGAGCTGGAAAGTTTACCATCAACTGCTGATCATCGTTGCTTGGCAGCCATCGGCACTTGGCTCAATTTTTCAACCTTAACTAGTTTCTAAAGAAAACCAACCTACTTTTAGCTGGAGAACACTTTCGAGCTTGCCATCCTAAGCTGCACGAGCCGTAGCCATAAAGCGGATCAAACCGCAGTGTAGGCAGCGACTCTTCTCTTGTTGCTCAGACCCCGGCTGGAAAGGTATCAAATGAGAAGCAGGTGATGCAGACTTTTGTAATCCGCGTTTCCAGATTTGTGGATGGCTCTCCTGTTCCCTCTCCACACTTGAACATTCTTCTATCATGTGATGAAGCTATATATTGTAGCAGAAAATACTAATCTATTCTAAGTAGTTAGTACTTCCAAAGTTCTACTGACCTGGGGTATAAGTCAAAATCTTATATTTAAGTCGTGAGAAGTCAATAATACTTGAGCCGAATTTACACGAGTCTGACTGTTAAGTACAACACACTGCATAGAATAAAAACCAGTTACAACGCGATGCAATAGTAATCGGCAAGAAGCCTATTAGGTTGGATTAAAAGAATAACGTGTAAAAACACAAAAACACCAAAGAAAAAAGAAACATGTATTTTAGTACATAGTAATAGCTTCAACTTCAATTCAGTTAAATAGTTCAAGTACTTATCAAACAAGTAAATCAACACAGTCAGATAAATCAAATAATCAAGTCATACCCCCGCATTTGATTTGTTTGAACCGGCTGCATGGCAGTGTCATGTATTCCCCTGGCCTCACACCTGCAACAGGCTCTAAGCGGTTTTACGCCAAAGTTTGAGTGGCAAGTACTCGAAACAACGCGTGGATAGCCTCATTAGTCAGGAAGGAGCTTCCGAAGAGCGAAACGCGGGATGTGGGCTGTAATAATTGAGCCAAGTGCAACAAAGGATTACTAACAATGTACTGCAAGTAATCGATTGCAGTGGAAGCGATGGTGCCAGGCGAATCGTATAATATGCCGCATGTAGGCAAATGCTACGATCGCCAGAGCTGCCAAGCGCAGATTACAAGAACGGGTGATTGGCATTCCGGGCCTAATTGAACTCCGAGTGTGTCCAATTCCATGGCATATTAGCATCCTCGTTATTGACATAGCCCGTTCCAGGAAGCTTCTCGCCTGGGTGTAGAGCGTGGAATTCTTTCACGCGATTTTTGTTTCGCTCCAGGTTCTTTGTCGACTCTTTTCTCTTTCGTAGCCATTCTTGGATCTTAGTTTTATCTCGACAAGTGTGAGGCAGTGCAAAATTTCCCACATATGTATTAACAGAAGGCATGTAGACTTGGGTCACAGGCGTTAGATCGAGACTGCACTCAGCGATCTGGCGTAAATAATCTAGGCAATGATCTAAGGAAAACCAGCGTGAGCTAAAAATCCTCGAAAATGTATAAAAACAAGCAGTCAAAGAAAGAGAGGGTAATTTACGAATATGAATTCTGGCCTTGCGATTGAGATTGCTTAATGATGAGTTGTAGTAATAATCGCTGTCAAGCATTTTCCGAATTTCATTCTATAATAAGCACTTATGGTTAGAAGCATTCTTCGCATCAAAAAACACCTTGTACTTACGATGCAATGCAAGTTATGGATGTACTCGGGCCTGTGAAATTCAGGTTAGAAGTTGATATGTGTTTGTTGGGATATGTTGAACATACGCCATCAGGTGCCCTGAGATCGGATGTGGATCAGACTTTGCTGGAACAGTGGCTGCCTCACTTGGGGTAATTTCAATAAGAAGACCTCCTATTTTGTAAATATGGTCATTGGGAGCTCTTTTTCGTACAATGCACACAGTTCTGAAATATCATTTACTCACCAAGCATTAAGTCTTCCCACGCCTTATCTAACTTGTCAGATGGTGGTCCAAAATATTCAATCCCATCTGGCGAACTGTCCATGTACAGATGGCCCTTGTCGTCGTATCTCAGCATGCCACTGAACGTTACTTGCTTAATGTCTAGCAATTCTCGAAGAGGCCCTGTTACCTCCTGTCGATTAGTAAGGTAACGTACAGCAGGAGAAACCGCTAAACACCAAGCTCGCACCAAATTCTGTATCATATCCATACCGTATGGAGCCATAACTTCCGAAAAGTGTGTTGTAAAGTAAGCCAATAACCACAAGAAAGAGTGTTACTGTCGAAACCATCCAGGGTATGGGTGACAAGAGGTATTTTTGGATAAAGCGGTTGTGCCTTGGTGGAGGGGTTAGGAGCTCATCCTCGTCATGTTCCTTCACCTGACTATACTGCGTGGAATGAATGTCGATTAGAGATCTCATGCTTCTTTCTTTCAGTGTGAGGTGTTTGATGATTGAATGCTGTCTGAAGTTTAGTCGGCTAGAGTAATGTCAATGGGTAACTTTGTCTCGACCAAGCAGCCCTAAAGCTTTGACATAATTGATTAAAGAAAGAGTTTTAGAATCATAGGCACCGAGTCAGCAGTAAGCTACGTGTCTCAAGAATTGGGAGTGGCAGTCGGGAAAACAAGTGGGGGGGGGGGGGAGAGGTCCGTAAATACAAGGGCGTGGAAACCAGACCATCTTCATGCGTAGCCTGACTGCCTACGGGACTCGTATCTAGATTGTGGGGAGATTAAGATGCATAATTGTAGATAAACGCACTTATTACAACATACGAGTTACTACAGTCACGCCCGCATATGTAAAGCTAAGCAGGTGCTCCGCGTTTTTCTACTTGTACAAATTGGCAACGATAATGAGTCCCCGTAAGCACTAATTTATCCACACCGAATCTTTGGTAAAGTCGAGCGTTATTTCATGGTCACATATTAAGCGGACAGTCATCCGATCCGCGTATAAGGTGTGAGGAGAAAGGTCGGGATATCTAGCCAATGCTTGCATTAATGAGTCTACTTTTACGTCACACCAATGTTCTAAGGACCCGGTCTATTACTTGATTAATACTTGCAAATGAGATTGACCGTCTTTACTTCGCACATCCCTTCCTAATTTGGGTTATGGCTTGCGTACTGGGCGCGGAGGCCTTGTAGGCCGCAGTAACAGCTTCTACAGCCTGCTCTATTAGAGCGCGAATACGAGTATTCCAGTTGGCCCCAAAGTAAAGAGAAAATTGCAAGCACACGTCCATCACATGCTATATGGGCATTCTCAGCTTATGTTCGCTTGTAGTAGATCTGTTTGCCGGCTCATCAACCCGGCTTGCTTTGCGCTTTTTATTGTTGATGTACGTGAGTTTTAGACTACAGTCCATTGCTCCTCCATGTATTCCCTAAGACGCGTGAAGTTGCGACATGTGTGATGTGCATTAAAGTCAGCGCGGAAGCCGAGTTTTCCTTCTTGCTCGGCGTCTTCTTCAGTTATCATTAATACCGGTGTCACATCACCGTGGCACATGAGCGTGATGCGCAGCGTCTCGATACAATGGTCGATGTGCATGCGCCGAGCGACAGCCTCATCTACAGATATATCTTCCGGTTTTTGATCATACTTGCCGGCCAGGAACCATGTGTATTTGCGCACCATGTTCTGTGTGTAAGAAGATAGTATCGCAGATTAGCTTCCATTCCTTCTGTGTATTCACGACCGAGATCTGCAAGACCAAATACTTCGACTTACAAGGCAATGCAACTGATGGAAAACTTCAATGATTGCAGCAGACCCGCCGTTGACTCCGGGGCGCAGGTTATCGGATGCAGAGCGGTTTAAACTTGCGAGTCGCTCGGTTGGAACCGTCACGGCGTGAGCTGAAGTGAACAGACATCACTTCAGTCAACTCCTTGAATAGTCAAAGACGAAAGAATGACTCACCAGGCATAAGGTCTTCCCATAGCTTCTCGCGCTCCGGTGTTGGCGGACCACGGAATGGGCTCTTGCTATCAAAAGCATTATCGAAGTCGTACTCAATGTATTCAACCGCGTCAAATAGAGGTGCTAACATCTCAAGCATTTTGAGTCAGCCCGACGTGCTTCGCTTCCAGCCAAGTTCGCTCATCTGAGAAAGAGAATATTTACACCACATAGAATGTTTTGCCGTGCATTGTTCATCAGTTGGTTTCGTCTTCCAGAATGCCAGCACCAAAGCGAGCAGAATCAGAGCTAGAGCCAAAAGGACTATAGAGCCAGCAAGCACCGGTATACACCGCCGCGCCGTGCATCTACTGTTTTTGTGTTGAATGGCGTAGCTAGGGTCGGAATCTGATTCGAAGGACGGCCGCTGCGTAGGAGACAGCAGCCGGTTTTTGTCGAGTTCTCCGTCTTCCATGCGAGCGATTCGTGCAAAACGATGAGTCGAGCTATGTATACAAGTAACGAAAAGGCGTCAGATGAACTATTGAATGAGCGCGAAAGAAAGAATTCTAGAGAATCACTGTTTGGCAGCCTAGTAGATGGTTGCTTAGGTGTTCAATTGCTTGCCATAACATTCGCTCGCTTGAACGGGTGGAGTGGGTAGGGGATTTGCGAATGTTTAGCCTTTTTTATCCACTCACATTCATACTGCAGCATTCCTGGTAGATGGAGATGTAACGTCAGCAAGTTCACTCTCTCCCGTGTACGCAGTTGAACATCTGCGGAGCCCAGACAAGCTATTCACTTCCTCCCCGTAAAACATTTTCAGTCCACCTTCAACCCAGTCTTTATGTTTTTATCTTTTACGCAGCTAAGAACTCAACAATCTGAGCCAACTGTTACTTATTAAGATAACAAAGCATTGAACAAATGCATTCGCCGTTCATTTGGAAAGCTGTACTTGCAGCATGGATGTTCACCGCTGCTATTTTAGCAACTCCAATTCCTGACAGCCAGGGTAGCCACTCCAAGACATCTAAGGCATATCAAAAAGAGATTGACGCCGCGCTCGCGCACCCTGAAGACGTCCTCGGACGCTAGAAATAAGACTTCCGATTGTCTCTGTTGGTCTTCCATTTCCAGTTCTTATGCAATTGCTTACTGAAACGAACCTTTCTGCCAGGAACGCATCAATTCTTTTCAATCATAACGTTGCTGTACGCTGTTGGGGGGAGACAACGGCGAGTTGATAGGAGAAGAAATAATGATGTAATTCTTTCTATGTAGAGACGTATTGAAAAATGAGTACAGTGTTTTGATTCTCATCTCATCCATCATTCCTTGTTTCCGTGCCAGTTCCTCTGTTCAGCCCACTTGTAAATCTGGTCAAAATCGCGACACGTATGAACGCTTTCGAAATCCGGCATGAGCTTCTGCGCCGTCTCGTGCCACTGGAAGCGAATTGGTGTTAAGTCCATGTTACACATTAGAACCTGTAAGAGCATATCGATGCAGTGATCTAAAATTGGCAGTTGCCCCAGTGTCAGCAATGATGCAGCATGTCATCGGTAGGGCGTACTCACCAACGTGGAGCATCGTCTTCGAATCATCCTCAGGATTTGTGGATGTGTAGTAACCAGGGCGCAAAGCCTGGCGAATCCTATTCTGCAATAAGTTAGCTTAGGCCTGCTTCATTAACATGAAAGTGCGGAATTTAGGAGACGTGCAAGGCAGTGAATTTGATGGAACCCATCTAAGCCCGTAATCCAGCCTCTTTTCTCGTCTCTCCACGTCTGATCTTTGAGAAATCCCACTTCGGCCTCGTTTAGCCGGATTTGTTGGGCTGTGGGGTGTAAGCAAATAGTATCGATGCATCGGACTCCATGGAGAGGGGTCTTAGAGCTTACGCGCGATCAAAGCATCCCAGCGATCGTCGATTTCGGGACTTGGTTCGCCCACATATGTTGGGCGGCTCGGGTTCCACGATGCGGCGAATAAGGTTCCGTTCTCATCAACGTCCAGAGCCCCTGAGAATCGTTTCTCCACCAGCCTTATGACCTGCCCCGCCACCGCTGTCTAGGGGTTAGCACACTCTGACGAAACTAGGGGTGTTAAGATGTCCTCGAAAAACTCACCTAACTCCGTGCCAAACAGAGGAGCCGGCGCAGCCCTACTGCAAAGGCGGCTGGCAAAGTGAGCGGCCGCTACAAGAGACGTGGCCCAAAGAACGGCCAATACAAGACCAATAATCCATGTTCTTAGTGGCAAAGCGATTGAAGACAGCACGCTGATACCGCAAATTCTGCGTTCGTGATCGTATTCGACACCATTATAGGTTGCGGTATTGTGCTTAACAGAGGGGTTTTCGCTGCTGTCTTCCTGAAGGACCGGATTGTAATCTCGGAATTTCTTGCTGAAGAGAGGGAAATGATTGAATAATGGCATTGTGAACTTAAGGGGGAAAACCTGCTGAATGGAGAAATATGTGCGGAAAGAAAAGGGACGAAAGGAGAAAGCTTATGGACGAGAATTATCGCGCGTGTGACAGAAGAGTAGCAAAACTTCAAAGTAAGACATAGGCACTGAAAAGGGTATTGTAATAGGCTCTCTATGAGCTCCAAAGTAAGCTGACCGACTTCCGGATGAAACGACGGCATAAATAGCTCTTTGTGAGAATTCATATGCATCAGAGAATCAGCACCCCACAGGTCTGTTACATTAGTCCGAGTTTAGGCTGTGTTGATAGATGTACAATGATATCGTAATGCTCTCTAGGGAGAACTATGGGTAATATGGCAGAGAGGCAAGATGTAGAGCACTCTCTTGTTGATTCGCCAAGAGAGTTGCTTGGAATTTCCGACCCAACTATAAAGTCAAGAGTGGCATTATCTTCTTTGTCTCGTTTTGATCCTTCAATCATCATAAGCTCTCTCTCCAACAGCTATCTACTTGAACTTAATACGATCTTACCATTTACTAGCCTCAAAATGCAACTTCCTTATGTCGGTCTACTTCTTGCTCTATACGGAGCCCAGGGCCTCGCGGCCCCCGTTGATGGTTAGTTTTTTCTCCAATGATAATCAGAGTGCATTTCTAATAATGAACTACCTGTAGCTAAGGCAGTAGAAGTGAGAAATGATGACTCTGCCGATGCTGTGGGCTACAACTTCTACAAGAAACGAAGCGATGACTCTGCTGATGCTGTGGGCTACAATTTCTACAAGAAACGAAGCGATGACTATGCCGATGCTGTGGGCTACAACTTCTACAAGAAACGAAGCGATGACTCTGCTGATGCTGTGGGCTACAACTTTTACAAGAAGGAGTAAAAGGTGGGGTTAGATATTACCATGACAGATAGCAATGGCTTCATTGATTGCCGGAAATAAGATAATAATACTTTTTTCTTTGGAGTAGATTAGCGTGCAGAGTCAATGCACTTAACGTACCCACACCAAACACTTAAACTCCCCACTATAATTCGGCATGAGTACCGAATGATGTTTCCTAACTCAACCTAGATAAATAACATAAAGAAGATCATTGATGGTGTACAAATCAGATTCTTATTCTGGCGGTGTGGATTCCATTGCACGAAGTCTTCAAACAAGGCATTACACCCTCCCACATGTATGTATTCCACCCATTAAACGGACCAGCATTACAACACTCTCATTATTAACTATAAGGTGGGCGCGTTTTTTATGGACACAATATTTCTACTCACCCCGCATTAACATAGTTAGAGTACACAAGGGCGTACTCGCCCAGCTCGTCTAGGAGATTCCTCCCGAGTTGGTAAGCCGCATTAGTAGCGTAACTTGCTGCTTACTCCAGCGTCAATCCGCCAACTTTTCCGCACCGCTCCGACACTTCTAAAAGAAGCAAGGTTGATAGGGGGCAGCGCGAACATAACAAATGCATTGTAGTTGTTTTTTCGTGACAGTTTGATGGCCCCCGCCCTTTTCTTCCTCTAACTATTTACATCTAAAATCACTGTGTTCTGCCATGCCCATGTCAAGCAGCGATTTTTGATAGCACGTGGATGATGTCAGTCCAGCAATCCCAATTCCCCGAAGAGTGGACGAACACGGAGCGATTCGATGAAGACCACGGCTTATTGCAAGAGGTCAAAGGCCCATTTTCCAGAGAGAAAACACATCGATTCCGGCCACGTCTCGAAAGGCAGATTTGGCCTTGGGTTGCTTCGACCATAATACTTGCAACCTCTACTGCATTTCTCCTTGTTCGGTCCCTCTCAGTTGGCAGACTGATTTCTGATTGTGAGATTTGGTACAAGACAGACCTTGGTACGTAACGGTATCTGCACCCACAATATGTTCACCAAATGATACGCCTATTCCCTCAATGTATTAACCAAACTGACTCTACAAACAGAGCCTGCGAGGAGATTTACTACGCAAATCGAGACAAGTTTTAGTGGTGATCTAACATACGATGAAAACGGTACTCTTTTTAGAATACCTGCCGCTGATGGGCAAGAATGGGTAGGCCAGCCGACGCCAGAGCTAGATGCACGGTGGGATGTTATCGAAAAAGGTGAGTAACTTGGGGCATGATTCTTTGGAATAACAGACGACTAAAAAATTAAACCATTTATTTTGGGTGGATAGCTCAACCAATATTTCTGCATGGCAAAGAGGCAGATATGGTTCGAAACCGAACCATGTTCCAAGACGGGTACTGGGTCCTGGAATTGGACTTTGTCCACCAGCTGCATTGTCTAGTAAGAGCATCCATATTTGTCCAATCTATTTCTTTCCCAGTATTGTGAAGCTGATAGATTAATTGAACAGAATATGTTGCGCAAGTCATTATACCCGGAATACTACCATGCAGAACACATGGATACGTCAACTGTCTCGCACAAGCTGCATCTTGGTTTGCTATCCCCTTCTATTTTCACGATTTTGAGAAATAATTCCTAACTCTGTGGAATTTAATGTTCAGACCACTGCATTGATTACCTCCGACAAGCCATAATGTGCGCTGCTGACCTAACGCCTGTGACTTTGGCTCGCTTTGATAGCGTGCACCGTTTCTCTCCTGCTTTCGAAACTCGACATACTTGTCGAGATTTCAATACGCTTCTGGATTGGTCCGTAAAGCATACCTTTGATAAGACAGCACGGGAGAGACTGGGCACAGAAGTAGTTGCTGCGGACTCTAGGTGGCTGAATGTATTTTAGGGTAAACCCAGACATTGGAAGAAGATAAACATAAGTTCTACGTGATTCTAACGAAAAGAAAGTTTTTGGGCCTAAGTATTACAAGGAACCTGAATGCCTGCAACTCACTAATAGCCCGTGAAATCAATACAGGGTGGCGATCTAATCGGCAATGTAATTGTAATGGCAAACAAAGGCACGGCGTGGAGCTATGCTGCCTTCGTTGACCCGTGCTTCTCATACAAAATACGTAGCATCGAAGTAGGTACTATAATTGACATTGTTTAGACGGGGATAAAAAGGATATTGCAGCTGTTGCATTACATATTTTCTGGTGAGGTATTGATAGTGGCTATCCACAGCTGGCTCATGGTTGCCTTCCTTCCAGAGGCTCCGCTTCCAAATCAGCGCATAGTTGGTTGGAAGCTGTGCAAGCGAGTTCGTCTTTGCTAGGTATGTTGTCAAGGAGCAAGAAGGGTGTTACTCTGCGCATCAGAGCAACATACCCCTCGTCGGGTTGCCTTGTCAAGAAACAGCCAAGAACCATTCCCAACGAAAAATCCCATGCAACCACCGAAGACATATCTCGATAGTTTCTCTGGCCTTTCTCGTCTGAGAATAAACTCCCAACGACGGGAAGTTCATTCTCTCGAGACAGTTCCCTTCCAGATCCTTCCCATGTCTTCTCCGGCGACGGGACTCGGACATTCAACATCTGTGGGGTGAGGTACTCGAAGGGCTTGAAGCGTGGGAAGTGCGTGATAAGTATTAAATTAAGATGAACCTCTAGTTTAAATAGGATAAATACGAGCCTTTGTAGATTAGCATCAACGGCTGTTCATATCGAGATCAATAACAGAACGTACCGTTGAAAGTGTTCTCGCACTATCGGGTCGGAAATCTCCGCATCTATCTTTTGTTGGTCAAACATGTTCGTCCCATTGAAAAGTAGAAAAAGATGCTTAGTATTGATCAGCGGCGATGGGAATGTATCTGATCCTCTATATATTGTTAAGATAAGCAGGATTGCATGGCGTTGAAGCTCTGGGAGATATTCCTGCCGAGGAGATCGAGGCAAGTTATAATTTTCTGTCACATTGAACTGCCGCATACTGTCAGTAAATGCATCTTCTCGGGGTTGAACTGCAAAAGTCTTATCGTACAAGCTCCTTCTCAAGACATCGGAGCAGCTCGTCATGACACAATTTTGCCTGCCTTCGCGTTTCGGGCGTGTTTATCATCCATAATCCCACAATTAAAACAGCTTGCACTAGGTCGGGTGGCTGTGTCGTGCTACTAAAGGTGTTTTGATGCAAAACTGGCCAGCTTGTGTGAAATTTGCGGAAATAGAGTTCCTTGAGCTGCTTTTGGGTTGCGCTCTCAAGAAGCAGTATACTTGAAGCTGAGGACAGATGCAAATTTGTATGGAAATTGAGTTTTTCAACATCTGAAATGGTGATGAGGATATTCGCTTCTACGTCATTCGACGCCTTCCCCTGACTATCTGACCCAGAAGAGCCTTTACGCCAGGGTGCGGTGGATCGGTGCTGGGGCTCGTTGTGGCTTAACACAATATGGCGATTGAGCAAGTCGCTGCAGCGGAATCTTCATAAGCATTGGAACAAGCATGTTTACTCTGGGCAAATACAAGTGGATCCTACCTCCGGTTAAACATGGCCCGACAGAAGTGGCATGTGAATTTTCGCAGATTGGCATGGTCTTTTTCATGGCGTGAGAGGTGCTCCTTTCGGAGATATGAGCGGTTGCAGCTCGGGTACTGGCACTTGAATCGAGACCTCATGGAGCCGGCAGAGATTAATCCAAAACCTTGATAACAACTGATGCAACTCAGGCCAATCTCAGTCGATGGACGAGGGCCATTCTAATAATCATGCGGAATACTGCGGGATGTTAATAAGCAATGTGGGATGTGGGATGTGGGATGTGGGATGGAGCTATGTGGGATGTATGGAAGCAGAATGCGCCCCATTTCAAGACTTGGACCAATCACAAGGTGAATTAGCCTACCCCGGTTTTATGTGAACACCTTCGGGACAAAGTGACAGTATTACTACCCCGTTGGTTGATCCTCCGCAACCCCGCGGAAGATCAACCAAAGGGTACTCAAAAAGATGAATAAAAAAGCATTGGTTAATATTGTCTTCTAAGGGCTAGGAGCTAATTCTTCCAACCGATCTCCAGCATCTCCTTTGCCGACATTGGCTTGATATCAGGGAAGAGGTCATTTAGAGACTTCTTTGGCTTAAAGTCGAACTGTCCCTCGTGGCATATAACCCCAAACGTGGCGAATAAGCTTTGAAAAGCTTTCTTTGGAAAATGTTCATAAGCATGCAGATGACCCTGAAGTTCAGTGACTTTACTGGAGCGCAAAAGATCGAGAGAGTCATATGTGACGTTAAATTTAGAGCCTTGATGCCATGTAAGCTTAGTACGGCTTGGTTAGGGACTACTACTTACCTCGAACTTCTTCGGCAAGTTTAACGAAGTCGTTCCAGGTCAACTTTTCACCAATGGCATACGACTCCCTCTCCCACTTATCAAGAGTCAAACACGCAGCAGTGAACTTTCCGACATCGCCACTGTACGTGAAGACGATAGGGGTTGTTCCTGATCCAGGGATGGCCGCCGCTTTGGCTGCTACATCGATGAACATGGTCATAGGAGTCAGATAGGACTTGACTTTGGGCATGCCCCAGTAGTCAAGGAAGAAGCCGTTGCAAATCATAGTCCACTCAAGTTGTGTCTTTTCAAGGGCTGCGATAGCGGCTAGCTTACTACCAGCTCCGAGGAACCAAGCCTGGCTTTTGACACTGGGTCAGTACAATCGGTTTATAATGGAACCATACATATGAGCAACATACTCTGGACGATATCTGATGCCAAAAACGCTCGGGATGAACCTTCTAGTGACATTGGATTTATCCGCGGCACGGATGAGGTTTTGTTCGGCTTCGGAAGCTGTGACGCCCAAGGTAGATACGACAGCATGTATCTTATTTTGCTCTAGCAACGACACAAGGGAGTCGACGTCAGCGTAGTCGGCGGCGACGACACGGAAACCCTGACTATTTTCAGGGTCGTTGGTGGCCTGTGGCATGTGTCAACGCTGACATGGATTGGAATTGTCAATATGGCATACTATTCGGCTGAGGACGATAACCTCGAATTTGCCTTGGTCAACGATGGCGTCTACAATAGCCCGGCCAATGCCAGAGGCACCACCTGCAACAGCGATAACTGACATTTTGTCGTTTGAATAGAGTGAGTAGTTAGTATTTGATGAGATGATGATAGTTGATGCATGTTTTTTTCTCCTGAATCGTTCTCTTTATATACTTGAATCACCGGTTCACCATGAACCAGCCCTCATATCCAAGTGATGGACATTGCTAGATACCCATGTAGGTTGATTAGCAGCGCTGATTGTAAGCGGTGGGATCGCATCCGCAGTTTACCGCTTCATCCCACCTTCCGCAACCTACCTCCGCATATCCCACATGATTTGATTGAAAATAGAACAAAGCAAGGTGCGTAAATTAGGGGATATACCTTATGAAATATGCCTTGTATAGTTTATCATTAGTCATTTGAGGTGATAGAGAATGCATATACTGAATTAAATCAGCAAATGAACTCATGATACATGAAATCTCTTCACTATTCCGTTTTTAAAATTAAAAAGTAAGTTAAAGCTGGCACGAATGTGAAGTATATTTCTCTATATATATGGGTAGCGAGATATAGAATATATTTTTAATGTATCTATCGATGGCACAAACCGACACTCGATTTAAAATTGTCCAGTCCTTGCCATCTAGACAATCGCGTTTCGGTGTTCTTCTGAGACCCGAGTGCCGACATCCCTCCCGTTCCCCACATCTACAGGGGCCTATCCCACATCGCTTCATCCCAGAATCCTCCGCTGAGCAAACGAGGAGATCTGTTCGTCTAAGTCAAGTAGAATACCAGGATCTCGGACCCCCGGCCAATGTCAGTGGACTGTTTTAATGCAACGGCGCATGGTTCATAACCAATGAAGGAATGCTGGGCAATGCGCATCCAACCTACCTAACCCTTTTTACTCAGTGTAGGGACATCTCCGCCCCCTGTGCATATGAACTCCGCAAGGGGAAAGCTATTATTGGTGACTTCGATATTTGTCACATGCGCGCGGCTGGCATGGCTGACCTTCTGACTCAGTGGCTGATCCTAAAGGGCTGATGAAGCTGTCTATTCGCCTACAAAGATGCGGTTATATATTGGGACAAATCCTTCACTTCATCTAGCTTTATAAAACCTTCATCCATTCACTTGGTTTATCTTGATATTTTCGCTTTTGCATGAAGGAGTTTCAATCATGTCCATCGAGATGGAGCAGTCAAATAATACTTCTCGCGTCATATCGCCCTCGAGACTTGCGCACGTGGTTCTACGCACCAATAACATCAAAGCAATGGGACCATTTTACGAGACCTTCTTAGGGGGTAAAGCCACGTTCAAGAATGACTTTGCCTGCTTCATTACCTACGATGACGAGCATCATCGTATTGCCCTTATTGAGCTGCCGGACGTTGGGCCGAAAGTCCCAAAGTCCAGTGGCCTGGATGTATGAATAGCAATTTAACCCACCACATGAAAAGAAATGTTTGCTAACAGCTGTTATTCTTAGCACATTGCGTTTTACTTTACAGATGTTGATAGCCTAGCAAAAGCTTATACCCAGCGGAAGGCACATGGCATCGAGCCTGTCTGGTGTGTGAATCACGGGCTTACATTGAGCATGTACTACCGAGACCCAGACGGCAATACAATTGAGACAGCCATTGATATCTTTGATGATATGGACAAGCAGACCGCTTATATGGTGGCGCCGGAGTTTATCGAGAACCCGATTGGTGTGGATTTTGATCCTGAGGATCTGGTGAAACGGCTGGAATCGGGAGAGGATAGGGAAACCATTCTGAAGCGACCCAACATTGGACCTCGTGGCCCTGAATCTATACCACTAATCTAGTCGAACTGGCTGGGCTATCTTGGCTTACTAACCTTATTCTACCCATTCGTTGTATGAGTTGCTGGGCGGGCAAATTTGGAACGCAGCCAACACTTAGCTAGAAGCGATGTCGTGATTGACATGCTAGCTCAGACTGAATCATCCACAATATTCATCGGTGTCGACATTGTATGATCCCAACAGGGAAAGTATTGTATAATGATCCTTATGATCTCAAACAATACCTGGATGTAGATAAAAACTCTTTCTCTGTCGCTTAAATCTGAGCTATTTTTAACAAGATGAACATGCGAATTATCAGTGAAATTAGTCTGCTATGAAAGATGAGGAGGTAATTCGGCGTACTACCATATTTCCGACAAGCTCGCATATCTACAGCGTTCAGAATAGGTAAAAGTGAAGCGAGCTTCCTTGTTCCGGCACAATGCCAAATCATGTCCATCCTGCACCATCAAACTATCCACATTTTACATTAATAACTGCCTTGATCCAGTCTCCACGAGAATTCTAGAGTACCATCGATGTATCTCCTCTACGAATCTGGGAATCGGCGGCCCAGCATCAGCAGGCAAGACCCTGCTGGAGAAGAAGCAAGTTTTAAGCCCCAGCTCAACCTCGCCACATGCCTTGTCGATGGTCGCGCTGATGACGAGCAGTCCATCCATATCACGCTGTCCATGGTTACGGGGCGAGTCGCCAGCCCGTACAGTAATGCAAAACGGTGTCTTTTCTACAACCTCGAAGTGGTCAGTAATCTGGGTGCCAAGCTCGTAGGTGCTTCTGGAGAGCTCGTCAACGGCCCAGAGCTGGGAAGCGGTTGCAGGGCCTTTGTTCGTGGATTTCAAGATAAGCCGCTGGATGGAGTATCCTGCTTGACACGATGTGGTATTAGTGATGTGTGCTATCGACAAGATCTTCTCGCTCAAACGACGGTGGAAGTGAAACCCACCAGAGCCGCTCCACAATCCACGGCAAAACTCGACCGTAAGCGCACCATCCTCGTGGAGCAAATCTGGACGGATCTTATTAAGCGGGATTCGCTTTATGCACACGTCCTGCATCGAGGGATTGCCATTCGGGTTGTACCGCTGGTAAGGCTTCGAGGACCATATCGGGTCGGAAAGCGGAAGCGGAGAGTGGATTTTGTTACCAGCGGCGAGATAAGCCAGAGCACCAGAGGCGCCGAAGAGGCCTGAAAAGACGATCCTGCTGGTGAAACCCATTTAATTAATCCGAAGAGCTACTGTAAAAGAAGTTGGACGGAGATTGCGCAACAGTCGCAGGGCAGAATCTCAGCAGAGATGAGGGATTCCTTTTCGTCGTCGTCTCCATCCCTGGATTGCTTTGTGGGTCGTGCAAGCGGTCAACAGAACCCACTAATAAGTCGAAAGGTCATACGAGCTCATAGGTCAACTGTCAATTTAGGATTTAAAATGGATGTGTAACTCGACGGCCTCGCTCGCTTACTGAAACAAGCCGCTGCATTTTTAGTGGCTAGCATTCCAACAAAAGTCAGGCCCAAATCGTGGCCCAAATTCGGAACATAGGATCCGGCGTCATACGTTGGCACAGAAGGTCGCACAAGATTCTGTGGTTGCTCGTTATAGAAGCGATTTTCAAGGTGGATGAACAAAGGCTTCATAGACTTTGCGATGTTAAATCCAGAAAATACTCAAGTTCGTACTTGATTCGATTGCAACTTTAATAACAGCTTTGAGCCCCTCACTCATATTTGGCCTTGATCGCACGTCAGCGTATTTATTTGTATAGACTAATAAGACTCAGGGATATATACATCCATTCTTCGTCAAATAGAAATTACGTTTTACGCCTCTACCTAGGTCGTAGAAAACATTGAATCAGCGGAACCCATTTCACTACATATCCAAACTCGGATGCCGCCATCGATGCTGATTACACGTTAATACAACTGAAGAATCTCATTTCCACATTAGACTTGTCGCTTTCTGGGCAGTCCCCTGATCTTAGGAGTCGGGATGCAATCGTACATGATGTAGAGCGCAAGGGAAATCGCGAGCCATACTCCAACTACCGTGACCGCGAGAATCGCCGCAATAGACCACTGTCCCTTCTGCATGGTGTAGACGTTCATGATCGCGGTGTCTGGCCCTACCGCCTAGTGTATCAGCGTAGGGCTTAACGGGTATCGGATGGGCGGGAGAAATAGGGTGAGGGGGAGAGGGGGGCGAGGGAGCTCTCCGGTAGGCCGAAGCAAAGTGGGGTAGAGGGTGCAAGAGAAGGGAAGATCGGAGCAGTGTACCCGACTATATAACGATGGATCCAAATGTAGTTGTGATATCATCCATGCTAGAGCAGTTAGAGGCCCGCCGTCGCCCCCAGGCAGGCAAACGAGGCGATGTAGATCAAGGGAACATTGTGCACCTTATGCACAATGGACTTGCCGACCGCTCCAGCGCCATTGAGGGTGTTCGATCCCTTCACGGAGGTTTATGTGAAAGGCGCGACGAGGAAGATGGCCAGCAGGGGAAGCCGGCGAGGACACAGTAGTATGCTGATATTTTGTTGTCGATTTCCAGGATCATCTCCTCACACCTTGAAAGTATTGGTAGGTGTCTTGTCGAAGGACTATCTGCTCTGGATCTCTGACTGCGCCGGTGCTGCCGTGAATACCAAGCACGTTGGTTGATCTGGCCGCCATGACTAAAGTGAGCGAAGGAGTACAGTGTGCAGCATGCCAGAGATGTCCTGCACTCTAGTCTTCATATTTTTCATCTTCGTCTTGCTCACTACAGTGCTTTGCAGGTGTTCCTACGAGGCAGCGTTCGGTCACAACTGGACTGACTTGCCTACTTGGATATTGTGCATTCCCTAAGTTTATGCCTTGACACAGACGACTTAATAGGCTCATAGGATGTCATGGGTGTAAGAATTTCAGGTCCTTATGAGGTATAAATACACAAGATCCCATCTGTTTATTAGGTACTAGACGGGCGGAAATCGTATAGACGCTGTGTATGGTCACTTTTGGCCGAAGTGGGAGGAAAAAGATTCACCTGATATAAGACCAACCAACACATGTACCATTATCCGGTAGCCACGGAACCGTAAATACTGTTTCTAAGTACTGAAATTTTATTTATGTTTTTAATTACTTTTCGTTTAAAAAGTATACCCAGCCTTTACTTATGTATTTGTGTATGCTACGTATGCAGTTTTAGTAGGGAGAGTTACGAAATGGAGGGTGGTAATTACGGGGTAATCATTTATAATAGCCAATATATATATATATATATATATATATAATTAATACAGTAAGCAGCTACTAGAATAGCTTGCAAAAGAGGCCTTGAATTGATACATGCAATCTTTGACCATGTTTACCCGTACCCTACATACCGCAATGACCCAACTGCTACTTCTTCTCTGCTTCCAGGTAATATCTAAAGTAAATTATGATATCTTTAATACCACTGACTTCTTCCTTGCCCTTTGACACCTTCAAAGTCCAATCTGATCCCTCTAAATCAATTTGTGCGCCATGTCGCGTGAGCAACGTTCGGCCTCCCAGTGTTGTTTTGTCCAACGGCTTATCACCCAGCGCTGCAATCGACACACCCTGATCAATTGCCTTGTCCTTAACCGTATCTCCGCCAATGACAATAGTTAAGCTCTCAATCTTGACCTTCTTACTGCGAGCCCAGAACGGCAGACGAGAAATCAGGGCCTCCTTGATATCCATGGTAGCTGAGCGTGCAATCTCCGACTGCTGAAGCACAGACCTAAACGAATACCACTCATTCGATATCTCATTTCGCGCGTCCAAGAATCCCCATAAGCCTTCACGGGCGCCGAGTTGCTCCATTTGCGCACGCGTAGCGGCCAGTGCTTGGCTGGCAGCCCGTCGGAGGATTGGGCCGCCATCAACGGCCGTGTAGCGTAGGTGAAGGACTACATCTGAAATGGAGTTGTAGTCAAATTGGCGAGCTGCGAGAGGCGGTAGTTCGAGCTTCCATGAGCTAATCGCACCAGCACCTTCAAAGGGCTGGAAGCGTTGCGTGTCTTCTCTGAAGCTCAACTCAAAAGTGCCGCTGTCTTGCATTCCAGAGCTGATGGCCACTTGAGAAATAGGCACGGCGTCGCTGCGGAATGAACCGTCTGCTACGGAACTGGCGAGGTATGTTTCGGCGTCTGAAGCTGCGGCGCTGACACGATAACGATGCTCGGTGAGCGACAGTGTAGCCGCGAGGGTTGTGAACGGACTGATTATGCAGGGTATCGAGACTGTAACGGCTCGTAGTCGCCTCATGTGATGACCAGGGAAGTCAAAGTCGAATAATAGCTCTGGAAGACTAAAGGTGGTGGTTCCGGTCTCTCGCAATGCGAGCAATGCAAGAGGATCCAACTGCCGCAGAGAGACATTCTTGGTCAGCTCAAAGTCATAAGATGGCTTCAGTAGGTACGCAGATTCAAGCTGGCGCAGGCTGAGCTGCAGTTGCTGCGCGGCGAGCAAGCCATCTCGGCTGCTATCCCAGCAACCACCTGGTCGAATATTGACCAAAGGCGAGGGCCCTTTCTCGAATCTGAATGCTCGCTCAGCCCGTCTGCAGAGATCTGCAGTGAGATTGTATAAGTCGTAATGCATACTTCGCAGTGAGTTTTCCATCCATGAGTATAGCTTGTCATTGGTATACTTGGACCGATACCAGAGCTCAGTCTCGACAGCATTGCTAATCTCTGTGTTCTGGATCGCCATTTCCTTGTCATTCATATCAAGCCTCTTGCGTTGAATCTCAATCTGCTTGTCAATGCTCTTGATCTCACGACCCTTGAGATTAGCTTGCATGCGACGCTCCTGCAGCTGTTTCGTCAGATTCCCCATGCGCGCGGACTGCGACCCAGCCTCGGACGCGATCATGGAAGCCATTTTGACTGCCATCATGACACCTTGAGTAGCTTCAGCGACATTTCCAGCGTCGGCCTTCATAGAGACACCGCAGCCCATGGGTTGCATGTTTGTGGTGACATTGGGGACTGCTCGCAGCATGCCGATGACACCCTCCATGCCAGAGGCGACCAAGTTGAGGCCAGTGGCTGTAAATGAGGCGATCATCTCGGCTTGCTCATATGGACTCATACGGAGGTCATCCGATGTGGGTTGATCAATCATTTGCGTAATGTCTTCCCATTCTTGTCCCTCGGTAGGTATTCTTGCAAGTGGCTCACCGATGAGCTCTAAATAATACTGTAGATGAGTAGTAGTCGATTCCCTGGTCATCTGCAGAGACTCAATAGTCTTCTCAATCTCCTCTCTCTGTAGCCGCTTGAGATCCAGCTGCATCTTTTGTCTTACAGTATCGTGCCGCATTTTTAGCAGAGACAACGCTTCACTGTCTTGCTTCTCCTTGGCTTGCAGAAATTGGTCACCCATGCTACGCAGCTCACCGCAGAACTCGAGAGCTTTGCTGATTAAGAAAGAGAAGCGTTGGTATGGCATGGGACTGTCACTGTCATTGAGGAGCGACGAGATGGCTCCACCTCCACCACCTTGAAGGGCTCGAGCCATCTGACCAGGGTCAATGTAGGGTTCTATCATGGAATAGACAATTGGGCGGCCGTTTATGTCGAGATTGTTCCTTGTCTTGTAAAGACGGTCGTTGACAAGGCTTCGCAGAGTCTCGTACTGCGGGTTTGGGGGCATGCAGAAGTAGCTGGTTCTCAAGATGCACAAGATGTTGCCCGATCGCAGCCGGTTGTCGCCAGGTGCTCTCTTGCTTCCTCGCTTTTCAATATCACACGAGAAGGGGAACTCGAGCTCCAGATCCACCGTATCTGCATTGCCGAGTGTATTCCAGGTCTTGATGACGGGCTTTCCGAGCTTGGGCACCTTTGGTGGAGCTGGTCCCAACACATGCGCTGCCTCGATGTATCTCTGGATCGCCAGAGGCAGTGTTTCAAAGCTACCTTGACGGAAGTACACATCACCAGCTGCTACGAGAATCTGAATATACTTCATCACAATCCATTTCATGTACGCTTGAGGACGACCTCGAGCCGTGGCGTGCGTGATGCTGGGGTTGCTTCGCCTCTCTGTTACTGCAACATCAATAGCAGCATCATTGGGCCAGCGCGTAAACTTGTCAGCAATATTGACTTTGTCGGATGCAATGTCTCGGAAGGGCTTAAATTTCCAGCATGCTGTGCCGTCATCGGCACCAGTTGGATCCGAGGCTGTAGGGTCGAAGACGAGTCGGGCAGCGTGAAGAGCCAACTCAAATTGCTGAGTTGAGTAAAAGCGATCGACGGCCATCAAGACACAATGAAGACCAATCTCCCAGTTGTAGATGGCGTAAGATGTAGCAAGCTCGTGGTAATTAGAGACGCCTGCTTGAACGACGGCTTTGCCATACTCTTGGTTAGAAAGTTTGTCCATTTCGCCAAACAAATCCAGCAGCCCATCATGGTTCTCGTCGCCATTGCAAATTGCTTCAAGAAATTTCTTAGTAGATTGATGTTCGATGATCTCCCATTTTGCCTTGTTGTGGAAGTTGGCTGAAGTCGGAACCTCAGTAGCAGACTTGGTGGCTTCTTGGTAAGAAGGAGGGTATTCCTCACTGGGATACATGAAAACGGACTGCCCATCAGAGTCGGTCATCTTCTCATCAGCTACAAGACCAGTTACGCCACCCAGCGTGTCGTTCGAAGACGATAGCGTCCATGTCACATTCATCATACGGTCATGATGCCGGATAGCAAGGAGAGGTTCATTAAATTTGCCACCTGAATAGGCCTTGACTGCCGGTGGGTAGATTTTGTCGCCCACTGCCGGTTGAATGACATTGGAGTATTTATGGAAGTACGTGGGCAGCGTATCGCCAAGGGATTGCATCTGAGAGCTCGCCTGAGTTTCAGAGGATACAACTCGTTCATGGTTGATGTCAAACTTTCCAAGGTAGGAGTACGACTTCACAGATCGCCAGCATCCAACAGTGATTGCAATGCCAGAATCACTTATTGAGCTCTGGAAGACAAAGTTGGCTATGGATGGCAGTCCATTATTGGGGTTGGTGGCGTCCCATGAGGCTGACAGATAGCTCTGTGAGATTCTCTTTGGCGTCCACTGCGAGTCTACAAACTCAGTCCAAGCCATGCGGATCTCGTAGGTGCAAGGCCCACGCCGCATGTCGGGAGGGCTGTTGGCCATCTCCACGAGAGTAGCATCAACATCCTCCTCTTTTTGCGCAACACCAGTCTTTTTCTTGATAGTTTGATTCTTGGGATTTTGTGTCTTGACGATGATCTGAGGCATAAACAGGAAGAGTCGACCGTTTTGCACAATTGGTACCAGATACGCACCTCCCTCAGCAATCGTAGTGCCGTCCCAATCGGCCTCATACATCATGATGTCGAGTTCAATCTTTCTCCAAGGCGACCAAAGAGTGTGCCCATATGGTCGCGCAAGATGCATTCGTCTGTAGTAAAATTCGTATGGCGCGCTGCGACTTCGACCGAAGAAGTGATAGATCTCGGCCTCTCCCTTGCGGTGTTCACGAAGATAGGCTTGGATGTTGAGGTCAGCAATGATACCGAGGCCTTGGACGTACTGGCGCATAGCGCGAACAAAGGTTCCCCAGCTGAGATCCTTTTGGGTGATGCTCGTCTCAAATTCATCAAACAGTGGTGTCTTGTCATCTCTCAGCGTTGGTTCAATCCAGTTCTCGGGATATAGGAACGCTCGACGAGTAGCCTGCCAGCTATTGTGCCTCTGCATCCACGACCATTTCGACTGTTTGATATGCTCACTTAAAACTCCAGAATCTGCTTCGAGACCAAGAAGACAGCGCTGTACAAAGAGTTGAATCGTCGAGATGGCTTGCTTCATACGAGTCGTCTCCAGCTGAGCGCCCATCTGGACATCAATCATGAAATACTCAAACAATCCACCCTCATCTGTAATACCCTTATTCTTGACATACGATTGTTGGAGGAGGAACTGCACCAGGGCGGTTCTCTGTGTCTCACGAATGTCTTTTGTTGCCTGCGCAAGCTGCATCTCGGAGAGGCAGAGCTGTAATGAAGATGCGACATTAAAATCATCGTCTACTTTGCTAGGAAGAGATGGGACGGCTGCTTTGAACAACACTAATACAGGTTGAATCAGAGGTCGGTCGTCTGTGGCACTTAATCGTCGCGATGCCTCCATGATGGCTTGAAGCGAAAAAAGCTCTCTGATGTCGCTAAAGCGAGCCAAAACCTCCGATGCAGTCATGCCGACGTACTTAGTCTCCAAAACAGTAGCCAACCGAGTTTCAGACCAGAGAGTCGCAGCCGCGAGTTCTGACGCCAGAGATGCAATCGTTACGTTGGAGACAGGATTTGCAATCCATCCAAAGAGGCGGACAAACGAGCTAGAATCTTTAGCAACCGATTGGCGAATATTTTGGTATATTTGGAGGGAGCAGAGACCTTCAAGTGAAGGGGACTCCAAATCAATCTGAACCAATCCTCCAGAAGTCGTAAAATACTTGAACTCTTCGAGTCCCAGTTCTAGCTTTTTCACTAAGCGTGCTAACCGGTGAACTATTGTCAAAACTGAAGCTGCAGTTGACACGCTGTTTGCGAGGATCAAGGAAGTGCCGGTAAACTTTACGGGACTCGACTGCTTGGTCGCCCATGAGGCATCGAACAGGCTAGCAGATGAACTCAAGAGGTATGATTGGCCAGTTGTCATCATCACTGGATCCGATTTCCATCCTACGACAGTTTGTTTCAGCGGCAGCTGAACGGCATTGATGGAGAATGTTGGCTGCTTGTCACTGACAACGGTGAAGACGTAGGAATCAGAAGCTTTAGGGCAAAAGTAGCCCGCGGATTGCGTTCCAGACGTCGCAGCAGCAGCGAACTCGATGTTCCAGAAGGTTTCAAGAGCACTCTGAGCATCTACGTTGGCTATGGCTGACTTGATGACTGGCGTGGTAACAAGCATCTGGATGATGGGAGCTTCCAAGCCCGAGACGCCATCTCCAACGGACCTGATCAGGGCATTCTGAACGACCTGCTTTCGAATCGTAGGAAGAGCAAGAGTGACAAATGCTGCTCGTCTCTCTTTGAGCGCTTGCTCAATATGCACAGCCATGTCTTCGTCGGAAAGCATCTGAGTACCTGGGATCTCTCTGACATCAATGTCAAATGCAGCTACTTTCTGGCTACTATCAGCGTCAGACAGCTTTGAGCACAATCGCGAGATTATAGCTGCTCGAGGAGCAATTGACTTTTTGGAGAGCTTTTTTATCACTCTTGATACATCTGGAAGGGTAGAAACACTGGTAAGTGTATTGCTGAGCTTGGCTTCAGACAAGATGCCGTCCAAGGTAAAGTGTACAACCTTTCCAATAGGGTCGACATTCGTAGACAAGTTTGAAGGAAGCTTTGCTTTTGCTAACAGGTTCAGGTCAACAGAAGACAAGGGTAAAGTGTCTGATAATTTTTCCGATCCCTCAATGAACGAGACCACCGATTTGGCAGTGCTAGCATCGTACAGCTGAGAACACAGATCGACAACGTCCTGTGTCGTAATCACCTTCTTGTCTATTCGCTGCTGCCACAAGCTCTGAATAGCATCAAGCTGTCCTGCCAAACTAGCCACCAATTCCAAAGCAGCAGTGGTGTGCGCTTCCGAGGCCACAGGTGACGCAGGGCTCAGTGCCACGATAATGTCTGCAATGGACCAGCCTCCGTCGAGCAGCTGTCTCCACTTTTCGACTATGGTCAAGGTGGTGAGGGGATCTTGGAACATGCCCAATCGATTGGGTAGCAAAGAAATAATCTCGAGATACTCCTGAGGCGTAGCATTCAATAGACGACACATGGTCGAATGACGATACACACTTGACAACTTCTCCATGGTCAATTCTGCGCTGGATCGCTTGATTTCAGCTGCGGTGAGAAGGCATGTAAGCTCATCTGGAGTACGCTTAAGTGCCGTCTGCAGAGCTGATGTGTGATTACTGATGGCGTCTGGACTCTCGAAATATCTGCCAGTCGTAATGTCTGGTCGGAAGATGTCATCGCCGCTGAGTGTCGTTGCAGGTCCCAGGAAGACTTTTTCATACAGCGAGTTCTTGCCATGAGTATTAACGCGACTCCAGAGCGGGAGTATGTTCTCGACAGCCAGGCCAGTTAATTTGCTAATGTTGATGACTTGGGCCAAACTCTGAAGCAGTTGGAAGGTGATATTCCGCGCTTTTTCCACAGAATTGACGACTCCATTTGCAACTTGGTTCTCCACTAGAGAGGATAACGCGATATCTAGCTCTTGGATAGACCACTTGAGTCGATTTTTGAGTCTGATGAACGCCTGAAGTTCATGACACACTTCTTCCGTTAAAGGAGCCACAGCAGACTCGTTAGGAGTGATAGCAGCCGTATTGAGCACCATCAGCATCATCTCTGACAACTGACCGGTGAAGACCTTGGTCTTCGTTATGTTGGTGATGACTAGCCTTCGTCCAAACCACAATGTGTTTGCCAGATCAAGGACATCTTGGAATGATAGCCCAGACCGTGGCATAAGCTGAGAGCGAATAAACCCCAAACCATTCAACTTGACTTCATCAAGGTCCAGCATAGCTGCGTTAGTTTCGTAGCCCCAGTTAGCACATGTAGAAGGCGTGTAGAGCCCTTCGTAAAGGTCCTCTCCTCCGTCTACCCTTAACGCGCTCACCAGATCAAGAAAGCTTGTAGGGAATATCGACTCTTTAGCAATAGCAGATAGGTCAAGAGGCTGCAATCCCAAAGACTCACATAGTGAAGCACGGAAACAAGCGTCAGAAGCGCCCTGTAGAAGCTTCTGGCGTGCCACAGGATCCCGAGGGAGCTGGCTACCAAGTCCAGTAATTACGGCTGCATCAGACTGGAAGACCGACAGAACCTCGGGGCGGGAAAGACCAACAGAATTGAGATAAGTTCGCGTGATGTTTATTCCATGGTTATATGGAAACACATGCAAAGGGAACATTTGCGTTGCAAGATCGTTTCTAAAAACTGAGCTTGACGCGTTGTCTAGGGTAGTTGAGTTGTTTGATGAGGACTCATTCACCACTCTGACGGATGAGGCTCCATTTTGTCCGCCGCGTGACTGAATGAATGATTGCAATACCTCGTTGACTACGGCGATGTAGGGTATCATAGTCGTTGAGTTGGCGCATGATAGCTCTAGGTCCAGCAAATCTGGTCGGCGATTGGTAAGAGCCTTGAGCACATTATCAAACTTTTTTTCTTCGGAGGTACCGCAAGGACTTGTCTTCAAAAAATTGAGAAGATCAACAAAGTATGCAGACGCGCCCGTTACTGAGCAGCAATCTTCGCATGCTGGGAACTGCAGGTCGAAAATGTCCGTCAGGTTGTGGCTCTTGATGGACGGCCTCCCACTACGCTGGGGCTGGTTGGCCATTGTGCCATCGGGGTTGGAATTTTTCTTTGTCGTGTCTGCTTTCTTGCTGGGATCTTCTGGAGAAATGGCATCAAATTCGTTTCGAATTTCGTCAAGAATTCGTACCCACGTTTCCTGATTACGGCTGTCAATGGCCGTGGCATGGTCATGGACTCTGTTTGCGGCATCCTCGCCAAGGATCATCTCTTCATCTTCAAAATCATTTGTTAGAGCTTGGTAGAAAGATGCTGAATCTAGAGCTGCGATATCGTGAGCTGACTTGAACCCTGATTCGAGAAGTGACTCGATGTGCTGTGGATTAACCACCAGACAATGTAAGCGCTGGAGTGCCTTGAGAACGTCGTAAACCTCTTCTGGTTTGATGACAGACTTTTGAATGGATTTGAAAAAGTCTTTACTGAAGAGCAACTCCCTGAACTCCGCAGATACAATGGACAAATTCTTTCCTACAGCGGACGTGAGCGCCAGTGCAATTGCATCTTGCAGCTTATGTCCCTTGAGAATCTTCCGGGCTTGAAATCCGCCCAAAAGAACACCAACTGGCTCCTTGCTCCAGATGGAAGCTCTGAACTGTTGAAGTTTATAGGCATCTTTGGCTGGGACGCCGTCATCATAATAGAATTGCGACGCAACATTTGCCAGACTTAGTGTAGATGCAGCCTCTGTGTTGCTGAATACATAACGGAGCAGCTCGTGATCCCAGCTCGCGAGCTCTCCGATCAATTTGACAAACTGAAGCTTTTGGGTGTCTTGGAGCGTCAAGTCCCCATTCCCTAGAGTGGTGTTGATAGTTTCGTGTAGATCATCGCTGTCTTCAGCTGTGCATGACGCAGCAAGTGATCTTGCGAGGGTGGGGGATCCGGAGAAGAGGAGGGAAAGGGCATCAGCCAAGTTCACAATCTTGGAGTTCATAATGTAATATTTTGGAAAAAAAGATGTAGAGACAATGTTCAACTGGACACTGTAAAGAAATAGTTGGTGATAATGTCTGAATTGTAAACTTAGTGGTGAGAGGAAGTTATCGCTTTTCGTAAAGAATCGACCGACAAGACAATTTTTTATTTTAAATTTTATTTATTGAGCTAGTATGGCCACTGAAGCGCAGGAATGTGGAAAATGCCTATTGCCTAACCCATGTCATTTCGTTTGCTCGTCATCGTCGTGATATCAAAGCCACCAAGTTTCAGCCGCGCCGTGGCAACCAGCCCCAGAGCATGTAGAGGGCGAATAGTTGAAGCTTCACCGTCACATCTGTACGTAGGCCTCGCGACCATAACCTGAATATTGGGCCAGAATGTGATATTGAGTATTACAGTGGAGAAGTTGATCGATAGCGAGCGGCCAGAATGTGACTGCGAAGGTTCGAGAACGCTAGCCCGCGTGTCACCTGCAGACCCGTTTCCTGTTTTGGAAGTGATGTCCACGCTAAGACAATAGTCCCCACAAGTACGTTGTAATGGTGGGTTGCTCTCAATGTACCGGTACGTACTTATGAATCTGCGAGTTCTCTTGGCCAACTGTCCTGGTGTTTTCCGGCTGGAACCTATCGATCGACTTGGTATCTGTCTACAGCTTCGGTAGGTGATGAAGAGAAAGAGGAGCAAATAATGCGTACCGGGGTCATGCGAGAGAGGGTATAAACTCTTGTCTCCCCCATGATGGAATATCGAAATTTATCAAATCCGATTGACCATCTTCTCTCCACTTCACTTTACTCACATTTTCACTTATTATTATTACCCGAATCTTTTCTCATTCCTCTCAGGATGGCCACACGATATGATATCAGCTGCGACACTGGCGCCAGCACAGACAAAGATGCTGAAAACAACTACTTTGACCAGATCATCGGCATGTCACAAGGCATCATCAATGCCAGCTTTCGAGATATGTTTGAAACAGTCCCGGGAGTCGCTGAGATGTTCCTGGATGACTCCCTCCTTGGCCAAATAGATGCTGTGCTTGATGCACCAAGTATCATGATCAACGGCGCCGTAGACAACGCAACTGAGATTTTCTACCAGCTCCGGTATGTGACAGGCCCTCTTCACAAACTCTGCTAACATATTTCTTGTTGAATTTCAGGATCAAGTCTGGTAAAGTTACCTTCATGGATGGCGCAGAGCGTCAATTGACCAACTGGGTCTTGAGTGTTCGCACATATCTGAACGAGGCTTCACTCGACATTCTGGAAACCGATTCTGCTGGGACAAAGGCGAAGAAGACAGAGTGGATGACAGATCTCCAGAAGAACTACCAGGGCTTCCAAGCTGAAGATTATCGAGTACAGCGAGTTTTTGCTGCTTTGAGCAAGGCAGGATGGGATCGCCCTGATGAGGTCCTTAGCACGTGCTGGGATGAGAAGTCAAATTCGCAAATTCGTTTTAAGGAGTGGGCAGCCAAATCTGAGAACAACTCATATGCATCGGTACTGTTGACCATGTTTGGAAACTGGGCTCGAAAGCAAGATTCCGAGAATTTGTCAACTATGGGCATTCGGTTCAAGCTTGATGAAAAGCAAGGTGAGTCGACTATCTCGGTGCCATGGCCTCCATATCCTCCCAGAGGCTGACAATCTAGTCAAAGTTGATACACGGAATCCGACTTTCCGTAAGTACTCACATTCTCTCTTCTAATTTCTTATTGAGGTTCAACTTCTTACCACCTACAGGACCTGTGCATCTTACAGCCAAGTGTACCCATACGTCAACGCCAAGGGCCAAACCGGCCACCAAAGTGTTGGCGACTACACGCGCCGAGACTTGACTCATCCTCACGGATATCTTACTGACGGAGATTTCAACTGTTTACTCTACTGTGAGAATGTGGACAAGGCGGCCGTGACTGGGACGACCAAAGCAGATGTCAGGCCTCTCCCCAAGAATCGCAAGATAAGCTATAACGGCAATCTTGCAGAACCCGGAGCAACCGCTGCATCAGACGTCTACGGCTCATTCGTCATGGACCACCGTGTTTTCTTGACAACTTTTCTCCTCCCACAGCTGCAGGAACTTTGCCAAGCTACGTATACCCAAATTGGCGAACCAAGACATGAATGGGAGTCAGACACTCGAACTAGGAAGTTTTGGCCTGCGTATGCCATTGGCACAGAGTTGAAAGGTCTACCAAGGAGTGCTGATGATCCTTTCTTCAAACTGAAGAGAATCAGTAACTCGCACTATGTGTGGGAGGAGACGAGCATGCACAGTGACCTCAACAATCCAACCCCATACTTTCCAGCAGGACAGCCGTCCTCCAATCAAGGATACAGCACGCACGATATCTCAGCCAAGTCTACCGTTGACATAAGCTGGATCGCCGGCGACTCAGCACTGAAAGTGAAGGGCACGATTGTGTACAATTATAACCTGACGTTTGCAGAAGACCAGCAAATGTCTGTGTATCCTTCTAAGATCTCATACGTCGTAACAGCAGAGTGGGCAATTCGAATTATTCTAGACGACCCCCAAAATGGCGTGATGATCCCTCGCGTTGCTGACATTGACTCTGCCACAAAGGCTCCTCTTGAGATTAAGATCAACACCGCGCTGGGCGAGCATGACAAGTCCATCACTGGAGACACTGAAGGCGCCATCAGAACGAACTTGAATGAATCGTTAAAGAGGGGTATGGGCGTTTTGGTTGGGAATATTCAGAATCGCTTCAACAACGCAGGCTCGTTTGCATATCCTGGCCACGGAGAGCTCGTGTATACAGAGCCCAAGTTTTCACGCCTGGGTAACATTGTCGCAAAAGTAAATTACAAGAGGTAAGCTACAACCTAGCTTCATAATTTTGGAAACTCAAACATGAAGTGATGCTGACTTGTGATTAGACCCTCAGGCCCGGACGGAACCATGTTCTTCCCAAAAGCAGACCGCACACCCAAGCCCATGGTTCAGCCCTCGGCGCCTGCGCCTGAAACCAAGAGCTTTTCGTCGACGTTGGCACACACGCGAGAACCTGCACTGACATGGTACATTGACTTTGACTACAATGAGTCCCTCAAGATTGGCAGGCTCATGCTCAAAGCCTTCAACAAAACGGCTGCGCCTATTCAGTTCCAGTATATTAAGGTCAGCCTGCCACCTACAACTCAGGGGGACAATCTTGGCATGCGGCTATTCACTGGGAAAGACTGGACAGTCGAACCGGATAAATTGACCATGGCGGAGATTTTCAAGGCGGGCAAGTGCACCATCAAGAAGTTCATCGACCTCATCAGTCCTCCAGATAACAAGAACCAGTTGGCATCTTCTCCATCTGAGGTTGGCTCAGATTCTGGCATCTCAGTAGGAGAATCAACAAAGACGACTGATGGGGGAACAACGAAGACCGAAAAGCAAACGCGTAAGGAGATTACCATCACCAAGCAGGGCAATGTTTTCCGCTTCGAAGCCGTCGACCCTCTTGATCAGACGTGGAAGCCTGCACAAGACATGCCAGAAATGAAACTCTCAATTGCGCAAGTAAGAGGTTCTCTCGACTCTACTATTCTCCCTATGTGGCCAGGAGGCAACGACAACGAGGAGGCACCTGATTCATTCACCATCCCCAAAGGCAAGGGTTTTCGTTTTCGACTTGCAGGGTGGGGTGCCCACAATCGGACAGTACGCTGTGAAAGTACACGAATCTTGGGTTAAGCCAAGAGGAGACGGAGCGCAGAAGGGTATTTTTGCTGTGGACTACAAGATGGTGGAGATTAAGGGCGAGAATGGCAAGTTGGAATGGGAGGCCTGGGATGTTTCTGACAGGTTGGCTGGTAAATAAGCATTTGAAAATTTTATATAAGTTTAATAACTTGATGTAGTAAATAAATCGCATTTATCAACAGATGTCTTGTTTATAGATTGGACTAGAACAAAGATCAATAAAATGTCGTACCTGTGTTTGTGAGTGAAGTGAAAGACGTGAGACCCCTGAACCTCCCGTCATGCGTGAGCAAACACTGACATTCAACAATGCCGCCAATAAGTCATGGATAGTTTCGATAACCAAGCTAGATAGAAAAGGCTCCTCCTCAGTATATCTTACTCACCTCTGAATGTCAAACCTGTTTACTCCTTTTTTGCTTCGTTCGGTTGTACCACGGCGTTGATTATTATGGAAAGATAACCATGCTTGTCTCAACAAGGCTGAATTAAGATGATGCAGTTTATTCATTTGCGACAATAACCACTATTGAAATACGCCTTATCTAAGTACATACCAACGCTAGCATAGAATTTTATTCGATAGACTACGAGACCGCTGTCCTTGATTTACCCGGCGCAAGTTGCGGCTTGTCATCGCGCTATGATATACTACTTGAATCGGGTTCTCACGTACGTTTTCGCTCACGTTTTGACGTTCGTTTTCGTCTTGACTTTCGTTGATTTCCTGATTTTCGTTTTCGTTTGGGATTCCGTTTGCCGCTTGGTTTTGGTTGTCGGGTCGTGGCGCGCTTAGACTACGTTGTCGGTTCACATTCTGGGAATTGTTGCCACGTAGCGTATCAACAACACCAGTCAAGGCATCGATTTGCCCTCTCATCTCGTTGTTTTTTTTTTAACTGTTCATCGAACCTTGCTGCCAGAGCGGCCATCTGTTCAGATATTGTTGGCTGTTTGGCGGCTGGGGCGTATTTTTTTGATACACACGCTTTACCCGCCTTACAGATGCCCCAAAAAGCGAGGCCAACCGCCGCCTCGGACCCTAGGGTCGCTAGAAATGCTGTTGAAAATGATGCTCCAGTAATCGCAGAAGCCATGCCACCTGCAATGGAAGGCGCAATGACGGTAACGCCCAAGGCCTTTAACCCTTTTCTTGTCCATACTGCCGCCTTGTTCTCTGACTTGATAAAGCCTTTGATCCACTTGTTACAAGAGCTGTTTTGCTTTTCCTGTTTTGTTTGATTTGGCTGTATCACTGGGATGCCTTGGGCTGCGCCTGTCGATTGTTTCATTGTACCACTTGGATCAATGGAATTGATCGGATCGTTTTGGCAGTATGCAAATACGTTTGGACCGTCAGCAGTGCCGATGGGGTCTGCAGATAGCCAGCGCCCAATGCCCGGGTTATAATATCGGGCGCCACAAGCGTAAAAGCCCGTCTCTTTGTCTCTGCGATATGCTGCGAAGCGATATATAGATGTGGCTTCGACTTCGGATCTTCGTGACGTGAGAGTAGAAACGCCAAATGGCGTATACTCTTCGTAGGAGATAAGACGAGACTGGTCGTCAACTTCCAGATTGGGGCTTAGATTATAACGAAACAGCAATTCTTTACCTTTTTCTTGTTCAATAATGACAAGAGGGCCGTTTTTGTCAACATCGGTCAAGATTTTGGACGTGCTAGTCTCTGATTTCTTCAACCCAGAGCCATCGTACTCAATGTAGAGCTCTGCATCTTCGAGAAACAATGTTTTCCTTTAGCTTAGCACTACCGTGCAGTCGTTCAGTCACCTTGCGCATTCTCTCCCCTTCCATGTTATAGACATACCAAGTGGTCTCAGGAATGTCATCTGGATCCGATAGTTTTCTGTCGAGAGATGCATCTAAGTTTTCCAAAGACGTCCCACCCTAGTTGAGAGTATCCAGGTATGGAAGTCATGCATCCAGCCGTTCCTGAAGGGCCCTCATAAGCGTAACTGCCTGTAATTCTGCCTTTGACAAGCCTGCTGAGGCGGTTCCCCTTTACTCCCCTCTTCAATCTGACTCCTTTCTTCGTAGAGGTATGTTTGACTCCACCCCGACACTGACTTATCCAGAACTTCGTGCTGCAACAGTGTGATATTTTCGGTGGAATCATATGAATATGATTCAATGTAGTTGACGAGCTTGTGGCCCTTTGGATCGAATGTCTTTTGTCCTGCGGGATTAGTGATGCACGAGTTGGTGGTCTCTGATACCATCTCACGACCAGTAGCCTTGATGAGCCGACCCAGCGCATCATACCAGTAGTCTCTACCAGGGTCGACTTTTTGATTGCGGAAATATTCGACTGGATGAGCTTTGTTTTCGGTCCTGACCTTGTGCCCAAGAATATTATACGTGTATGACAGATCCTCCAGAACGGTGCCATCCTGGCGAAGAGTCTTCTTCATGACAGTCTTTCGAGTATTTAAATCATATATATAATACGTGGTAGCCTTGTTGCCATACTGAATCCGCTCTGGCAGACCGTCAGGTGTATAGGCTGACGACTCACATGGGAGGTGGATGACCCTCCTGGCATTTGAGATGTCACTTGAATAACTCGACCTAAGAGATCGAAACAAAACTGGCTTTCCCTTTCAAGGCATCTTTCTTGAGCACTGCACGATTCAACGCGTCAAACTTTGTCCACACCTGGAAACACCTCTCTTCAAGCGGATTCTCGAAACTCCAGTCTTGCAGCGTCTTGTAGCTCAATGCAGGTTGAAACGTCTCACCGGTAGGGTGTCCTTTGAAGTCGTATGCCTCAATCGCTCGTTTTCCTGATTGGTCCAGTATATACGAGATACGTCCTCGTAGATTTCTGGTTTCGGAATTTTCTTGGGATTCTCCGTAAACAGTTTTGGACCACATGATGTTTCTTTGATGCGTCTGTTTTTCCACGTTTCTTACCCATGTTTCGGTTGGCCTGCGAAGCACATCATAGACTGTGGTGACAACGTGTTGCTGTTCGTGCAGGTTGCCAAAATTTGGCCCAAGCAGTCAATGATAGTTATTTTCTCACCAGCATCCATGTTCTGACTACCAATTTGTCGGTTGAGAAGATCATATTGGTTCTTTTGGACAATACGCCCTAATGTATCCTTTTCAATAATCTTGTTACCATGGACGTCTATTTCAAACGCCTGACTCCGACTCACGCATGTCTCGGCGAGGTCTTGGTGGAATATCATGTTACCACACATATTGAAGTGTGAGACGGCTGATGTGCCCGTATATACCTGCGACCTTTCGACAGCAGCTCGACTCTCATTAGAGGCTGTAGGCGAAGTTCGCAACTGTATCCAGGTTGGCAAGAAAGCGTCGAGACTCAGGTTTGCGGAAAAAGAAGCCTACATCTTGATCCATAGACGGGTCTTCTAGGGTACCGGTAGCACCTGAACTGACTTGGATCTGAGACCATGGACTCCGGAGTGTCTTGTTCCAAGTGTGGTCGGGCTGCAGTGAACCAACCTCACGACCCAGTGCATCTCGAAATGAGATTAAAGCTGGAGAAGTTACTTGACTTGGAGAAATAAATAGTGAATGAGGCGCGTAGAAAGCCTGATGAGTCTTGATTGCTTGCCCGCCGGCGTTTTGTGAACAGAGTAATTGTTAACACCCAAGACTGGGAAGTCCAAGAAAGTAACGACGATTGCTGAAGCGTCTCGCCACGTGCCCCCAGGTACGTTATCTTGACTGTCACATCCCCTCCTTCTATGTTGAGGACTTCGTTCTGGAACGCATGTTCGGTGCGTTGCAACTCAATTTGGAACGATGGTAGTGTGACATTGCTTTTTGGTACTTGCGTTACTTGTGGGACATGAATGGTTCTTGACCCCCAACCACCTAGCAGCTTCTTGCTACTTTCTCGTCTGGACTTTCGAGAAACCCTACCAGCACAGGTTGAGATGGTGATTTTGGAATGTCTTGGCTTATAGAATCACCAACTAGCTCTCCTGACTTCCCATATGGGCAGTTTGCGGTAACGTCTCCCCAAACGTTATACATATATAGCATGCGGTTCCCATTTATGTCAGTAATTTCCTTTGCTCCCATTACCCTGTAGTCATTGACTCTATGCATAGCGCTACCCCGAGCATCGAATGTCCGGACAGGGAGTAGAAGATCTTCATCCCCGCCAGTATAAGTCTTGTTGCCAAACGGATCGACCTTGGTAGTGGGCGTATAGAACGATTGCCGCGCGTACTCGATTGCTGATTTCTCAGAGACATTTTCGAAGGTGACTTTGTCGGATGGCACCCACCAGCACCCGTCTCCATCCAGGTCCAAGTATCCGCCATCTCTCACAAACGGCTCTATGGTACAGCCCATGAGCTTCTGGCCAGAGGAACCATATAATCATTACAAATGTCTTTTGTGAGTGCCAAATCTAGCTTATTAGCAATGACGGAGAAGCATTCTATTGTACCAAGAGGAAGAGATGTATCCATCAGTGTGCTGCGGTAATATGTTCGAGACTCTTTGCCTCTTATAACCATAGGAGTCTCATAACCCTCATTAGTGCCCCCAGTCGCACTAGGGCAGGTATAGGATCTTTCAAAGCGAGATAGAAATTCACCAGCCCACCCAGACGTAGTTTCGTAATGTGTGAGGTCCTAGTAGAAGCTACCCGAGGCTTCTGAAAGGTATCAAAAGTGAGGATATGATTGGTGAAGTTTGTTTCAAGATAAGTTGCATTGCTCATCTCTTGAGTACGCTGCAGCAATGGGTCTGGGATCAAGCTTGTTTTACACCCGTGATAAATGTTCAATTGTTTTGTAACGTCTCCAAATTCATTTCTTTCTAGCACCAGTTCTTGATTCACCTTGGGATTACCCTCGACTCGCTCATAGTTGATGGTGATGGTTTCTTTAGGATTCACTCTGGTACGACCAGGCTTTTTTTATCCCTAGAGAATCACTGAGAGGCAGGACATCGAAAGCGACTTCCTGAACAGAATAAGGTACTCTGGACTTTTCAGACCCGTCAAGGCCATACTCCTCCATGCGATATTGTAAGCCCTTTAAAGAACGAAAGGTCTCTCGTCGAGAAGCGTAACCATTGAGAAGAGGAAGCGATGTGTATATTACCGGTTTGTCAAATGCTCTTTGGGGGACGAGACTTGCTTCAGAAGCACCAGTGTAGTACCACATCTTGGTGTGTTTCACCGGTTTCACCATGGAATGCTTTAGGGTTGAAGAAAGGCGACAGTGTTCGTGCTCCCAGCTCTCCACCATGCCAAATCCGCGGAACTCCCTATCATATGGATCGAAGAAGCCATCATGGTAGGCATATTTTGTTTTCATCCTTCCCTGACTAAATTGATCTTGCTCCACAATTTTTGCAACCACATGCACAGGAAAGGGAAGCTTGGTTGTCCATGGGTCACCAGATCGCTCATCACGCAAGTAATAATACGTTGATGGCCGATAGGAAATGGTGGTTTTGGCGCCGAGACTGTTTGTAAACGACGTCAAAGATGGGGCTTTCCGTTTGCTGCAAGATCAATGTAGTTAATGACAATGTCACTAATGGCGCTGTCCTGGGGACCAACCCAGCACAAGCAGCTAGTACCTTTCCCAAGAAGATCAAGTGCAAAGATAGTAGAAGTGTTTTCAATTTAGGAAACTGTGCAAGAGAGATGGGATTGCTCCAGCTATTGCCCGATTGATTGAGATAAATCATGGCGCCTCCTTGGGGCATAAAATACACAAGATCGTTCGGACCGCTGCCGTCAATATCAACCAATCGAAATCTGTCAAGTCTGAATTGATCTGCTTCTTGGAATAGGGGACAACAGCCCATCGTAACAGGGCTACCAAAATGGCCATATCCGTGGTTGGGCCAATAGGTTACTCTGCCGTTGGAGATTTCTACCACATCCTGCATGCCATCGCCAGACATATCCGCCAGAAAAACGGCAGTAGTGTCGTTGCCAACTAGACGATGTGGTAACGTACTTTTATCTATTCGACATCGTTTTGCTTCAGAGAAGCCACCCTTTCCAAGAGACTGATGCCAGGTCAGGTCGCCGACAATGTCGCCTTCCATAAGTATGTCATCAAGGCCATCACCAGTGAGATCGGCTCGTTTGTTTATAGTTGTATCAATGTCCTGATTCAACTGAGTTCTGAAGGGCCGCAAGTCGGTCCAATACTCTTCCGAATCGTCAGTTTGACGCTCACGATACCCAAGCGGACGGCCCTCGGTATCCAAGGTTATGAGATCCTGGAGTCCATTTCCGTCAAGATCTCCAAATATTTCTTTTGAGTAGTCAATAGAATTCGGAATGAAGGGAATCTGTCTTGTTGGACCGAAACCATCAATGACATCCTTATCTGGTTCTAGCTCGGAATCAGACTCAGAGTCAGACTTGCTCTCTGAAAGCGCTGAATTGATCGCCATTTCGTTTCTTTGAAAATACCAAACTCCTTGGATCTGGACTAGAATTCCATTTACCCCTTCGCCATCAAGGTCTAACCAGTGTGTCATCGTGTCTGGGCGTTCCACTGGGAACGTTTGAAGAGAGGAGGGTTTAAGTGTCTGGACTGGGGCCTGAGTGAGATCTCCCAGCTTGCAGTATGATAACGCAGATGGTGCTAAGCTTTCTGAGATGTAGTTCCCATTCGCTTCGTCAAAAATGTAGCCACGCCGAGTTATGGTGGTTATTTTAGACCCGGTCGGCTCTTCTTGATACACAAGATCAGTCGACCATACAAGGTAGTCATCGCGAAGAAGTTCATTTGGGAAATGATGAAACATCAATATCCTTCTGCATAGTCTGTAGGTTTTGACCTCAAAACCGCTCTTGCACGATGAAAATGGATCGGCCCTGATGCTCCAAACAGAGTCTTCTGATGCTGTGGGCATAGCATCAACATGTTCGCCATAGTCCAAGACAACGGAAAATCTCCATTGCATTGACTTGACTTTTTCCAATGAAATTACGTTCCAGAATTCCAAGTCACGACCAGGTGTGCGGTTTCCATAGTAAACCGACTTCAAGTAGATTTGCCGAGTCTGCCCATCAACGCCACGAGCCCGCTCAAGATGCTGTTGATGATCAGCTCTGTCCTCAAGTCCACTGGTATCCTCTGGCTTGTAATTGTATTTCATAACGTTTCCGTACGCGTCAAAGGATGCAGACAAAAACCAACAAAAGATGCGATCACATCCAGATGAGGTAGTTGGAGCGGCAGATATTCGCGCAGAGGTATCTTGGCCGTAGAAAGACACCACATTATTCCCTGATATCGTTTTCCAGAACACATCATCAGGGCTTTTCGTGCTTGTCCACCGTTCTATGCGCAGAGAATTTTCTTGCTCCACACGGGGTCGATAGGAACGAACATAATATTCATTATATATTGTATCCAATGGCTTACCAGCTTCTTGAAATGGAACCAGGTCTTCTTTGCCAGACAGAATAAAAATATCAGGGTCTTCGTCATCATCGTGGTAAGATGGTATACGATGCGAAGTCTTGCGTTCTATTCTGCTGACATCAAGGTTCCATCCCAAGCCAAAGGGGCCATTGCCGCATCCTGAGTCGTAGCTTAGATTGAGGGAAGGCTGAAATCCGTGGCGGCTTTCAGTCACTGGAAGCGGAAAATGAAACGAAAAGGTGCCCTTAGAAGGATTGACTTCGAATTTGCCGTCAATTGAACGCAAAGCGCCGCCACCTTTGCCAGTAGTGTTGCTGGCGGAGCCGACATCTAGGGTAGGCAAACTGATCTGCGTGCTTGAGGGTTTGGATGTGCTAGCGCTAGCCGTGAATGAGCCATTGGCTACGACACTCTGGTGACTTTTGGGTTCAGATGACATATTGAAAATGGTAAAGAATAGTAGATAGTGCTAGACAACCAGCAATAATCTGATTAATGCGGTATACTGAGTATCATATATGACATTATAACTGTATTCTCGGTTTTACAGCAGACTACCTTGCAAGCGCTCGCCTGAATTACGAACCCTAACAGTCCCTTTGCGGCCAAACACCGTTATTGCCGTGTGGGATGATACAGGTCAGCTTGAGACCGCCAAAGTGTGATAACCAGAAACTAGTGATCAATTTTCCAAGGCGCCACCAATAATGCAATGCTGCGCGTAACTGCTGATCATCTTCACTGGAGTCTGGAATGCCACAATACGCATAATTGCAACGCCAAACATTGTTGTGGCTCTCATCCCATGTCTTGTTTGCAAACTACTAGTCCAAGTTGTGGGGAAAGAGTTGAAGTTTTTGGATAGGGGGTTAGACTTCTAGCCTGTTGGTACTGCTACAAAATGTGACTTGCTCCCAAAAAGAGGCGCACTCGTTCTCGTTTGGGATAAAACACCACGCTCATCCCCGTTTCAGGAATGGTCTGGTTAGCCTTGTCAATATTTGGGGCTGAGCAATTGGCTGCCAACTTGACGCGCGCCGAACCGTCCCGAATGGGCGATTAAGTGCCGTAATTGGCCCGGCAAAAAAGTCCCCTATTAGCCAGCATCCAATAGCGTGGTTCTTATCACAACAAAAGTTCAGCCGAGCCTTACGGCAGTGGTGATGGTGTCGTTTCGATTGGACGGAGGAGCGAGTGGAAGACGTCAAGACTCAACTTTGGCCGCTGTGACAGTACATTGTGGCTTGTTGTGTTGTGCCCGGAACTGATGGCTGGAGCGTTAAATTCATTGACAAATGGTGGTAAGCATCTTACGGCAATGGTCAGCGGTTAGGATCATCATTCTGGAATGTTCGGCTATTTAATAATTACGTATAGAACTGTTTATTGATCAAATGTGGAGGTCGAATGGTAATGCTATTGGTTATGACCCCGCACTATGTGAATTGTATTGAGGTGATATCCGAAGGTGATGGCGATTAGTTGCTTTGCTGTATTGAGAAATATGACAACCGGTGATTATTGGCTCGGCTACATCTAGTTATCACACAATAAAACCAGCCTTGCTGTAGCCACAAGTTTATAGCGGGAAATATGCTCCGCACACCTTTGGCGTTCATGCACGCTTCGGTCACGTGGGAGCTGTACGGTAGCGGTTTGAATAAATATCAATATAAGTGTAATGTTTGGGATGAAAATGCCCAGTGGTACTTGGAAGGGGGTAATGTTGGAAATCTCAGCAACGATACGGTTGTTAGGTAAGAAAGCCTTCCGAAGCTGCTAATGACCCGTTTTTTTAATGGAAGAATTCCATAGATTCCGCAATGTTAAACACTCATCATGCTACTTGGATTTGTCAGGAGGAAACACTAACTGGGGAAATCCATTCATTACATGGGTTGGCCATGGAGGGAGTAACCAAATGTATGAGCTTTAGAAGCGCTAAAGGACAGAACATGAACAGCGAGTCGCATATGTAACCCTGCCAAAGCCATTAGACCTAGGTGTAGGCGTTAGATCGTGCAGAGATAAATTAACCCTGCATGATGTGTTTTAGTATATATAAGATTGTCAACCCAATACTTCTTATTTTAGTAACATTGTACGGTAACTGGAGTTCGACTACTCTGCAGTATATTGTGTGCAACTTGATCACGGAGAGTAAATTTTACAGTATAAAAATTGTCTTCGGGGTGTTTATCAGCCGTAATGCATGGAGTCAATTACATGAGACTGAAGATCAAACGCGATTGTTATGAGGTTAGGATTTTCGAGTGGAATTTTCTCGAACAATTCAAAATGATATAACGTAATCCATAAGCGAGTGGTACACACAAGCGAGTGGTACACCCCACCTAGTATACCATTAGAAGAAAATAAAACCAACTTTTTATAACGTCAAGGTATCAGATAGCTAATAGTAAATAATATTATAATGATTAGCTAAAGCTAATTCTATCTAAGTGATATAAAGGATTATATAGTAAATAGGTTTATTCTGATCGTAACGAGTGTAAGGCTTATTCTTATAGGAATGAACTAATACGCTGTTAGTCAAGAGGGATTGAACTGATCTTGTTCAAGCTGTTTGAACTTACTTTAAATTCTTTACAGGTTCGTACATTATGGCCAGTCTTGCTGCACTTGCTACAGCGCGAAGCTTTTGTACGAGCAGACCCTCCTTGCCGTTTCTCTTGCTCTAGTTGCTCATTGATATCCCTTTGATCCAATTAATCTATTCCTTCTGAATAGTCAATGTGCCTCCAAGTCGTATACGAGTTTTTTTTGCTCTGCGGCGCTTGCTTAATGCCTCATTTGCTACACGAAGTTCAGAGACTTCTTCGCGTAAAAAAATGCTACTTGATGCATAATTGCCGTTGCTCCCTTTGTAAATTGGTCAATTGCATTTAACATTGAAGTTGGAGAGCTATCTTGATGAGCAGCAATACAATTCTTTATATGCTCTGACTGTGAGTCAGCTTCGTGTGCGTTTTTTGGTGTTTTTTGATACCCAAGGCTGTACGGGCTTGAGCAGCGTTTCTGGAGGTGTTAATGTTCGTAATTCTATATCAAGCATCGAAAGAATCCTCTGTGGATTAAATGGTAATAGACCAGCTCCTGCAAAGCCTCCTGTAATATTCTTTTTGTTGATTGTAGCAAAGAATGTTGTATGAAAAGCACAGAGAAAGTCAACTTTGTTAATGTGCGTAATATACATACGCATTAACTTCTCAATTTGCCGACCGTATGCCTGCTTTTCAATGGCCCAAAAACAACCAACATCTAATGGCTGAAGGATATGTGAGGAATGCGGAGGCATACAGACTGTAATAATCTTATGCTCTTTGCAATAGAGCTCAAATGCCGTTGAGTGGTGGCTCTCGTGGCCATCAAGGATAAGCATTCGATAGATCCCTTTTGTACGAGAAGCTGTATAACGATTAAAATGCTTGATCCAATCTAAGCCAACCTCATTAATAGTCCAGCCATTCTCTGTTGTTGTAATACACCAATCTGCTAAAAGATTACACTCTCGATACCAATTCTCAAGATGGTATTATGCAGCAAGAATAATAAGTGGTGGTATGGCCCAGCCCATTGCATTGATGCCTTGGATTACAGTTGCCCACTCCCGATTACCAGGCTGGATAATTTTATCTTTGTAAGGCCTTCTGAAGTCGTAACCACCATGCCTGGAAAGATAATACCCATCATAAAACCGGTCTCATCAAAGTTATAAAGATCATCATCAAGGATCCCATATTTGGCCTTCATATTCCGTACAAGTGCAAACCAATTACTAATAAGCTTTGGATCTTCACATTAAGCTCTTTGATAGTCGTATTTGCGAGCCCAGCGTGTACGGAGCTTTGGCTGGCGTTTTTAACGAAGTTTGATGCCCAGTTTTGCCAACTGGTGGCGCGTCGCGTACGCGCAGTAGATGATTGGCCATTTCTTCAACACCACGCAATCTAGGAGGAAATGATCTTGCAGATAGATCAATTATATGCTCAACTATAGCCTCTTCTTCTGATTTCGTAAGATTCATTGAATTGGCTCTTGTATCGCATCTTGATGGTGTACCAGCGCGACGCCGACTAAGAGTCATACAACTAACATTATAGATCTTTGCTACAGCTCTAAGACTTAAATTTAGGTCTTTTTGAAGAGATTAAAGGGCAAGAGAGATCCTATTCTCATTTGAAAGTGTTGCCATAATAGATAATAGAGAATTTGATGTATAGTAATAGAGGTAGATATGGCTATAAAGGGTGTACCACTCGCTTGTGTGTACCACTCGCTTATGGATTACGTTATCGCTTAATTGATACTTAATAGCTTTGGCGTCCAATTTCTCATCCTATAGCAGCCAATAATGTTATCAAGTCAACTACCAATGCATTTTAAGTCAGCCGAATCACATTTTTTCTATGCAAAATTGACTGAACTATTGGCCGCTTGTCGAGCTATTACAGCCACTCGGACAAGGATCACCAGTAAATATGGCATTTCTCAGACCGTCATGGTGGTTCGTCCAGTCCTTTACGAAGCGAGCCTCAGCCGCAAGCAACATTGTTGGTCAGTCACATTATACCAAGAAGATTCTGGACTCTCTACTAGGTTGACGGACAAAGCGTATGGAAAAGTCTAGGCCGAACCTAATACATTGCCTGCTGGCGAAATGTATAAATTCTGTCTCTTATCTCATCCCAAACCTATTTTTTTATCAAACAATCACACATTTCGAGCACCCATCATCCAAAACAAGATTCTTATAGTTCATATTCAACCAAACCAACCGCATCATGTCCAACAGCAACACTCTCCCTGCCGGCGTCACTCGCAACTTAGACGAGTTCCTGTCCAACATTGAAGTGGGATAACACTGTTTCTATACCACTATTGTCCCATCACTGACACAGACCAGGTCCTATACAGCAATGATAACAACCAGCCAAAGGACACTGTGAAAGAAATTGGCGAGCTGAGCCCAGATATTAACAAGGGATTCGACGGCGAGTAAGATATTCTCTAGGTTGTGATCATACCGCTGAGTCTATTAACAATTTTGTTCAGTTATGTTTGGCTCAGAATTGAGAGGGCCACTGCCTCAGGCCAGTTGGTAGACAGCATCGAGGTCGAACACCAAGGTTCATCTGACAGCAGTCGCTCTGATCTCGCCTCTGGAGCTGGAGACGACTTTCGCTACTTTAAAATGTCTCATGATATCCACAGCACTAACCGGTTCCAAAACCCTCTATTTACGATAAGCCAGGTGTTTTAATACTGATGCACTATCCATAGATTCATCACCGACATTGCCCTTTGGAGATCTGATGATGGCCACAATGGACAAGTACCACGTGGCTGGGAGGGAATGACCGGTGACATTAACCACGGTAGAAGTGGCGATTATCTCTACCTTGTTTGGAAGTGCAAGGAATATGTTGGTCCCAAGTGAGCCAAAACGGTGTGTTTTTGGTATGACCCAAAGATCTACAGGATCCAGTTGTTAGTGCTGTTCTATGTATCTCGGTTTGTACTATTGAGTATTTGAAATTTATATATTACTTGCTCTGGAACCTTGTGAAATTGTAATAAATGTCTACCTTGGATTAAAGGTAAGAAAGATACTTTTATTACACCTAATTAGCCATAGCCTTGTGCACAATGCAGTAATCTGCCATCATGTCTTTTCTCCTTTTAGTATAATAATTTCACGTAAATGGATCAGCGTGTTAAGAGAATATGTAGTGAAATTAATTATGTAATAGAGTGCAGTAAGACTAGAAACCGCTACATGATACCACAATGATGTTATTGGGGGCGTAAATGCAAGTCTAAAAGTTATAAACACACCCTTCATTGTTTTCTATCAACATAACTACTAAATCCACAGAATGACCCAACTAAGATACAAAGTTAACGGTCAACTGACCGTTATTAACGTCATTGCCAGAATCGGTAGGAATACTGCCACAGACCCTGCAGCCATGATTCATAAGTGCGTCGAGGTACCAAACAGTTGGTCTTTGTTGAAAGAGCGGCCACCAATACCCTGGTAGAAAAGCGCAAAGACGGCCAGTGACATGAGGAACGCAGGCAATTTGCTGTCCGTTGGTCCATTGACCATTAGGGCCAGCAGCAGCAGCATCGCGAACCTTCTCAAGAGTACCAGAGGGAGAGTGGCCAATGCCACCAACACCGCAAGTTGAGCTTCCACGGCAGTTGATGCCCAAAGCGTTTGTCATAGCAATGGCCGTAGTGACAAGACTGAAGATAGACTTGGATACCATTCTGCAAATAAAAAGATATAAATAGTGAATTGACAATATGTGTTGTTGACGTAGGCAAGTTGTGTAACTGTTGATGATTGATATAATTGTTAATGATAGAGAATTTATGGTCTTTTGTTCTTGCCAGAGATAAATACCTCCTTTATATTGAATGTTTTCATCTCTAGAACACACATATTAACTACAGTCGTTGCCAATGTAATGACTGTGATTACCTGACCCCACTAATGCCAAGGAAAACGACCTGCTTATGATCTTGGTTTATTTTATTAATATTACATAAATATTCTTTCTAAAATAGAAGGAGATCACTGTGAATAAACACAGATTTAGTTGAGTCAAGGGGTTTAATAATCCAATACATAGAATGGACTTTTATCCTAGAACAATTTATGTAACATTTACAATATTAAATAAAGTTTGTAAACCTTGCTTATACGTTAAAGGGCATATAATGTTATGAGTTTTTGTGATTATATTAACTCCGGAAACTCGTATACAGTAAACTAAAATAATTGGGCCGGTACGTAAATCAGCTCAAGTAAGACTATAGTACAGGACTTGAACAGGGTAAAAATCCTTATTTTTTATGACCCTCTCCTGTCTATTCTTTTGGGTATAGCTGACGCTACTACTTTACAAACAACCGCATTATGTTAAGTCTTTAACGCAATAATCTTACCGTTAATCAAGCAGTACAGTCAAGTTCTTTACAAGTTTTCCATTTGGTACAAACTTCCATAATAAAGGAAAAGGCCCTATTGGTAAATCATTGCAGTATTACTCAACCCAAGAATACAAGGCATACAATAAAAACTTTGAACTTCCTTTAGTTATATAAGGTCTTGAGAGTATTGCATGCCTCATGCCTTTAAGTCTATACACTAGCAAAGGTGTTTTTGTAGAGTTTTCTATTTAACCGGTTTAACATAGTGTACAATCAAGACATCCAAAGCAGTGGAATTGGCCCACTAAATACATCGTATTCTCATTTTTTTCTGGCTCACTGCAGTCTTGCCAAGTACGGAGTAGTTGGTTAGCTTCCTATCATAGCCCAGTGCTTAGATGATGACAAAAGGTGGAGTAACAAGAACTTGTGTGTGTATGTGTCAGAGCCTTTGTCACAGAAGGAGTGAATAAGTGCACAACAATAGCTTATACAGGGATACATCATAGGTAGGTCCCGGATAATGATGGTTCAATCATTCATCTTTTACTTCTATGGTCACCAACCGCGCCTTGAGACACAACCCATCACATTATAGCAATAAATACTCTCTGTTCGATGATTATTAAACCCAAGAAAAAAGGAATAAAAATCCAATAGTGCTAATAAAAAGAACAATTAATACTGCTTAGCTAAAATTATTACTAATTAAGGTCTTGGAGATAGTTAATACTCTAAGTATACAAATCAGCTTAGACAGGGTAGAAAATTAGAAAGAAATATATCAGTTGAAAAGAAAGCTAGCTATGCTAAATGTTTTGCAAATGATCATAAGACATCTTTAGTTTATTACTACATTTAATATATAAATACGATCGCCGTTTTATAGCTGATCCCGTAGGAATTTATCCCAGCATGTTCAATTCTGTCGTCTTATTACTAACCAGTCAAGTATTAAATTCATCCTTCTGCCAAGAGCCACTTGTAAAGCACTGCGTTGGAGTGGGTATAGTAATATTATAATCCAAAGCCAACAATCAATAGAAATAGAAATTTTATCCAATATATAATGGAAGCTGTTTCCATTGAGAAATGTGAAAATCCGCTATCCATAACAATACCAATTACATATCTCATTATCACCAACAGTTTGATACATCGCCAGCGCTAAATCAACCGAACATCTCTAACTTCTCTCAACTTCATATTTGCAAAATGATGGCATTTCAGTCTTTCTTTGTTCTCGCGGCTATGACTTTTAGTACAGGCCAGGCTTTGGGTATCAACTGCCGCGGCAGTGGCCTCTGTCCTGGCAACAACGGCATACTTGGCCCACAGCACTTGGCCAGCTTAGAGGCTTGGACCAGAATGCGCGATTCACCGACGGCCAGCATATCACCTGTGTTAAATCATCTGTTAGCATAGGTGATCCCTCGCTCTGCATCTTCTATCAAAACACCGGCCGTTCATGGACTGTAGGCCAGACTGTCTGGTATGTCCAAGCTCTTATGGACCATGGTTGCAAAGCCTGCGGTAGCATTCCCACCGACTCTGGCAACAATGTCAAAAACGGTCAGCTTACCGCCAACATGGTTGCCCGATTTAAGGGAGCCCAAACCCAAATCAAACAATGCGATTGGCAAAACAATAGCGCATATCCGAAGAGGAAGTTAGCATGAGAGGAAACTGGCTGGCATAAACTATCACGGAAGTTCAATATGTGGTATTGGTGAAATGGTTGTTTAATGTTTCGCTTGTTGTCTTGAGTATATTTGCGATACTGTTCTTGTAAGATTTGGCGGTTTGCAAATGATAGATATGTGTGGTCATACTTTAATAGAGAGAAAAGAATAAATTTATTTTCCTATGTTTATAAGACTTAGTTATTGTAATATTCTACCTATTTTTAAATAAGAGAAACCTTAAGTATAGGTTTAATATTTGTAGGTAATTTAAATAAACTTAAATAATTATTAAATATTTTTTATTTTTTATTTATGTATTATAAAAAAATAAAGTTTATGATATTTTAGGCGGTTTTTTTTTAACAAAGACTATAGGGTAGGTCTGGTTTATTAATAGAGAGTTAAAATAAAATAAAATAATTAATAAATGTTATTATATGTGACGTTCCGGTCGTTCTTTCAACAAGAACTACAGGGTAAGTCTAGTTTATTAACAGAGAATCAGGATAAATTTAAGCAATAAATAAATATATTATAATTCAGGTTATTAGATAATTAATAATAAACAATTATATTAATAATTAATTAAAACTAATTTTATTTAAATAATATAAAAACATTATATAATAGTTAGATTTATTTTAATTATAATAAATATAGGTTTAGTTTTTATTAAAATAAACTTATACTTTTACAGTTATTAAGTAGAATTAAAGTTTTTTTAGCTTTATTTAATAAACTATTAATATAGTTCTTCTCTCTTATTTTTTTTATTATAAGAATATAAGGAATTATAAAAGAGGAGAAAAGGAAATTTTATATATAATTATTATAAGCACTTAAAGTTAATTAATTTTTTTAGTTTTATTATAATATTTTATATTTTTTATAAATTTAAAAATATTAAATATATTATAGTCTTAAAATTAAAATTATTAATTATATAATAAAAAAAATAAAATGTATAATAATGTTTTTTTAACTTAAAATAATAAGTATATTTTTGTATATGTATTTTTTATTATTTTTAATATATAATTTTTTAATAAATTATATTATTAAAAAAAACTATTAATTAAAAGACTAAAAGGCTTTTATAAAAGTAAAGCTTTTTAAGTTTTATAAAAAGTTAAATAATAAATAGTATTGTAATTAAATAAAAAAATAAGTTATTTAATTTATATTTATAAATATTTAGTAAAAGATAAAAAATAATTATAATACTAAGATAATAAATAATTTTCAAATCTTTTCCTCCCCTTCTCCCTCCTTTTAAATTCTAGTATAATTAAATAAAATGATTACTTTTTAAAATAATTTTAAGATTATAGTTAATTAAAATAAAATAGTCTTTTTCTCTTAGGGGGGGGAAGGAAAAGAAACAGAGGGGAGAAGAAATAGAAAAAAGAAAAAGGAAAGAGATTGGGAAGAAGGGAAATAATAGAAGGGGGGAAGAAAGAAAAGGATAAGAAAGCGGAACAATCTAGAAAAGGAAATAAACTACATACATTAGGGGGGTGGGTAAAAGGTAGTAACAAAAGAACGGGAGAAAGGGGGGGAGAACGAATCAATTAAAATTATCACTAAATTAATATATATAAAAACTTAAACATTGGGAACGGATTTATACTACCAAATAATCAGGGAGGAGTGGGAAGGAGGATGGCGAGGGGGGGTATTATTTAATTTAATAGAAGAGGGAAAAGATAAAATGGAGAATATGGCGAAGGGTAAAAAGACTATTTTGGAATAATAGTGTAATTTAATTTACATAAAAATTAAAAAAAACTTAATTGTTAATTAAAAGAGAAGAGGAAAGAAACTACGGTTAAGTAATATTAATACACTATTAAATATAGAGATATCCCCTTCCCTTCTTTTTTTCTCCCTTCCTCTCGTTTGTAACTTAGTTAAAATAAATAATTTTATAATAAAATTTAATATTACTATTTCCTATAGTTTTTTAAGTACTAATAAAAATTATATTTGTTATTATTATTATTTCTATTACTTTAACTAGCTTTTTAAATATATAATACCTTAGTCTCTTTTCTATTATATATAATAAAAAAACCTGTAGTCTGGCCTATTACCTTTTCTATTATTATATTTTTGTGTTTTTTTTGTACTGGTAAATTATTTTCTTAGACTAGTTTCTTATATCTTATGATTTTATTTTAGAAGAAATTTTTTTTAAGCTTTTTAACCTTTCTGGCTATTTGGTTTATGTTAGGCTGTAGAGTTAGTAAATCTTTTATAACTATAGTTAGTTATTATAGTCTTATTTTTATTTTTTTTGTGCTTTATGTATTGCTTTTATTAGTTATACTAGTATTTTTTAGTATTATTTATTATATTTTTTTTGTTTTATTTTTTTTTTTTTTTTTTTTTATTGTATATTTGTTTTGTTTTTTTTTTTTGTTTTTTGTGTTATATTTGGTTTGTTTTTTTATTATAGTTAGTATATAAATACTTTTATTACTAGAGTTTAATTAGTATCTTTTATAATCTTACTCTTAAAATCCTTAATTTACTTTTTAATTTATGATTTACTATACTACAGGTCTTTTTAATTAATAAATATTTTTATTAAAACTTTTTTTTTTTTTTTTTTTTTGGGTTTCTTATTATTATTATTATAGTAATCTTATTATTATAGTCTTTTATAAGTATTTTTTTCTTATACTGTTTATATATAAATATATTCTAATAATAATTTTTTTTTTTTTAAAAAATTTAAAATTAAAAAAGAATTTTTTATACTATTAGTATATTTTATCTTTGGCTTGTTTTTATAAGTAGTTTATTTCTTTAACCTTTTTTATTTTTAAAAGATATTTGTTTTTAGTTTTTTTATTATTATTATTATTCTTTTTAATTTTTATAGACTTAATAAGATTATAAGTCTAGGCTTTTTTTATTTTATTTTTATACTTTTAATAATTTTATTTTAAGCTTGTGTTTATTTTATTTTTTATACTTTTTATATAATTTATATAAAAATCTTTGGTTATTTTTGTTTTAATACTCTTAGTAAATAAGTTGTTTTGTGTTGTTTTTGTTACTAATATAGGTTAGGTAAATATTAAAGTTAAATGTATTATTTATACTTATATTAAGAAATAGTATAATAAAATAAGTCTTTTTTAATAATATCTTTATTTTATTTTTAATTTACCTTTACTTAAATTCTTTTTAATACTTATTACTGTACTTATAATCTTATTATTATTTTTTTTACTGTTATTTAAGGTTTTATTATAAGTCTTTTTATTTTTTTCTTTTAGTATGAGTTCGCTTTTTTAATATTTTTTTAGTTTTTTATTAATTATAATACTTTTTTTGTTAATATTGTTTGTGTTTAATGTGGTTGTTGTATAAGGAATTAAGGTAATAATATTGTTGTTGTTGCTATTGTTGTTGCTGCTGTTGTTGCTGTGGTTTTTTTGTTTTGTGGTTGTGTTGTTTGTTCTAGCTTTTTTATCTCTTTTTTTTATAATTTTTTCAGGCCTTCTTTATAAGCTTATTGATAAGGTTTATATTATTTGTTATAGTTTTTTATTATATCGAGAAGAATATGTTTTGTCTTTGTAGTATTAATAATAATAAGGACTTTAAGCTGGAAGAAAGTATTGGTAAAGAGATTAAGAAAAATAAGGATAATAAGTAATGGTGTTAGTTAGTTAAAAGAGTTAGAAAATAAAAGGGCTATTATTACTTGTTTTAGCTTTGTGTTAGTATTATTTTTTTTTGGCTTGTATTTTTTTTTTTTTATTTATTATATTTTTAGTTCTTTTATAAGTTTAAAATGTAATATTTTTTTTTAGATTAAGGAATTATTTGGCTATAATTTTTTTAATTTTTTTTTATTTAGTTTTAAATGGACTTTATGTTTTATATAGAGTTTAAAAGAAAGCTTTTTCTTTTTTTTATTGTTAGTGGATAATTAATAAATAAATAATAGTATATTTCCTTTATGTTATTATACTTGTATAATAATAATATATATTCTAGAATCTGTTTTATAAAAGGAATTTATTTAATCTTATTTTTCCTATATATAATTATACTAGTATTAAGCTTTTATATTTAATTAGGTTTTTGTAAGCTTTAAGGCTTTTATCTTTTAAGGTTTCTAGCTTTTAAATATTTATTATTTCTTATTTATGCCTTTTTAATTTATAAATGTCTTATTTTTAAGTCTTTCTTATTATAATAATCACTTTCTTTTTAATATTTCTTTAAGGTTTTTTTCTTTTAAGTATTATTTTTTTATTCTTTTTTTTTTTTTTTTTGTTTAGTAGTTTTTATAATCCTCTATATATTTTTAAAGTTTTTATTACCCTTATATATTTTTTTTATATTTATACCGCTATTCTGGTATTTTTTAGCTTCTAAAGAATTTTATTATTTATAATTTAAATAAAAATTTAATAATAGGATTATTATCTTAACCTTTAAGTTTTTTATTAATATAATTTTATATACTCTAATAACTACTCTTAAATATATTATTTATTAACTAATAATTTTTAACTAGTTTTTTTAGTTCTTCTTTTAATAGTATTAAATTATAATAAGATCTTGTTTTATATACTATTATATTTTATATAATCTTTATATAAATCTCTTTTACCTTATAAACTTATACTCTTATGTTAATACTATAAGTCTAATAAAAGTTATTTTTTATTATTTTAGTTTAATTAATAATTCTTTAATATAAGTTTTTTATTTTAGTTTTTTATAGATTTAAATTTCTAGAAATCTTATTTTTATTACTAATAATATTATATTTTTTTAAGCTGGATTTATATTATATTCAGGTTTTTGGTCTTGATAAAATATATTAGTTCACTTTTAATAAATTTAAAAAATATTTTTGTTTTTTATGTTTATTTTTAATAGGTTATCTATATATTTTTTAACTGGTTTTAGATTGCTTTTATATTTATACTAAATACTAGGATATTTATATTATTTATGAAATTAATTATTATAATTTTTTTTTTTTCTAAAAGTCTATATAATAGTATAATATATAATAGAAATAGTATTAATAAAAGAAAAGATTTTTAAGAAATTCCTATTATTAGCTTATAAACTTTTAATTATTTATTATTAAAGTATAATTATATTATTCTTATAATTATATAACCTTTAACTTATTTAATTAATAGAGTTAGAATTTTAAGTATTATTATATAAAATAGTCTTTTATAATTTATTCTATTAAATACTTTAGCTAGATTTAATTATAATAGTAATATAATTCTATACTTTTTTTATATTATATGTATTATTTCTTAAAAAAAATATATTATAATTTTAGTAAATTTTTTTTTTGTTTTTTATTTATTTTTTCGATAAAATATATTATTTTTTATTATATTTATAAGTAAAGTTATTATAGTTTTATTTATAATTTTCTTTATTATATTTAATAGTAAAATAAACTACCATATTCTTGTATATTTAAACTATTTTAAGTTTTTCTGGGTTTTTTTAAGATAATAATTTTAGTATACTAAAACCGAGTTAAATATATTTTATATTTAATAATAATATTTGTTAATATAAGAATTGTTTTTATTAATTATAGTTTATAGGCTTTTAGTAGGCCTGTTAATATATTATTTTTTTTTAATGTCTTTTATAATATTATACTTTTTAATGTCTTATAGATATTATATATATAAATTAATATTGCTCTAGTTCCTTTTCAGATTTAAGGTTTTTTTATATTTCTAGGTTATTTAAATCCTATAACGTAATCCACAAGCGAGTGGTACACACAAGCGAGTGATACACTAAGTACCTATGTACCTCCCTTGTAAGTGAAGGGTACAAAGGTTGTTAAAGTCTTAAAGTATTTAGCATATACTTCTAGTAAAAGATACTTAAGTGTATCACTCGCTTGTGTGTACCACTCGCTTATGGATTACGTTAATTCTAGTATATCTAATATATTTATTATTAGTTTTAGGAAAAACCTTTTTCTAAGACTTTTAATTTGCTTAAATAGTTTATTATTACTTATATTATTATTTTTTTATATAAATTAAATAATCTTATTAATTCTAATACATTATAATTATATAATCTTGCCCATTTCTTTAAGTTCTATAATTAACTTAATTATTTTATAACTTTTTCTAAGTTTTTTCTTTAAAATACTTGTCTAGCTAAGATAACAGTTTAATTAAAGGTTTTTTTTATATTTTTATAGTTTTACTATATTACTTTTATATAAAATTTTAAGTATTTTCTTTTTGGCTTGTTTTTCTTTTTACTTTATTTTTTCTATGTTATAATTTTATTAACTTTCTTTTTCATAACCACCATTTTTTTATACTAATGCCACTATGTTTTTTATTCTTATAAGTTACTTAATAATCTAATCCGCTATCTTATTTATTTCTTTTACTTCTTTCAGGGTATTTTTTCTATCTTAATATCTTAGAATCTTATTTTTATTTTATTTTTTATTATACGTTTTATTTAATTGTTTTTATAATTTACTATATAGTCTAGTCTTAGCTCACTGCCGGTTTAATCTTAATATTAATTAATTAAGATAAATAATTCAATTTGCCCATATTAGCCCTTCTTTTATAGATTATCTTTAAGTCTTATATTACCTAGGCATAATTTATTATATTATTTATTTAATTGTATACTATTCTTAGTTCTTTTTATAGTATAATAAATACTAGTCTTTATCAAATCGCTAATACTATAAGTTTATTATTTCCCTAGGATTATATTTATTTTATATTAGATAATATTAGTTAAAGTTTCTTATTAATATATATTATTCTTTTCTTGTTTATATATTTAATTTATAAATTAAAATTCTTTAGTTAATAGTAAAAGTATATTTTAATAAGTAAATAAAATAAATAATTAAATTATAGTTTTTAAAAATAATAAAATATTAGTTTTTATTAGCTTGGTTTATTTATATATTAACTTTATATTGTTATATATATATAATACTGTTTTTTTACCTTTAAATATTAAGTAATATTTTTTTTTTTTAGGTAGGCCGGAGTTTTTATTTAGTTGTTTTAATTGATTTCTTATAGTACTATTATATTATATTTGGATTAGTTTTATAATATTAAATAAATAAGTACTAGCTTTTTTATTATGTTTTAGTATATGATTTTTAATTTTATAAGGGTACTGGTAATAAAAAAAGTATATTATTATTTTATTTTAGGTTGTCTTAGGGGATATACTTAAAGTTAATTATATAAGATTTAGGTTTTTTTATGTTATTTGTATAGGGGTTTGGGATTTAGTCTTGTAAAGGGATATTAGGTTTTTATTTAATCAAGTCTTTTTTAGGGGTTTATCTTTTCTTAAGGGCGGGGGAGGTACGGTTTTGGGTTAGGCTTATAGTAAGAATAGGAATTTAATTCTTTTATCTTAGCTTGGCTTTTAAATTTTTTTAGTTTATAGATATAGTTTTTTAGTCCTGGCTTATATTTAGTTTATTTTTAGGTAATTATAGGATTATACTAAGTATATTTTAGAATAGAGGTAATATTTTAGTATTGTTTTTTTGGATAAAGTAGGATATTTATCTTTATTTTTCTTGTAAGTGTTAGTGTTATATCTTTTATATTTTAATTTTATAGTATAGTATTTTATTATATAATTAATTTAATAATAATAGAAGTATTAGTATAGGTATAGGTTTTTAAAGTATGGTTTTATATTGAATATCTTTGATTTAAAAATTATTCTTTTATTATATATTTTATTTATATTTTTATTTTATTTATTCCTAGGATAAAAGTTATTATTATATATTTTTAGTTTTAGGTTTTTTTACTTTTATTTTACTAGAATAATATATTTTTTGTTTATATTTTCTTAAGTAATTGTTTAGGTTTTTGTTTTTTTAAGGATATATAGGGTATTTTTTTATAATTATTTATTATAATTATTTTTTTATTTTTATTTTTCTCTTAAATACAATATTAAGTTATATTAGATTTATCGTGTATTTCTTAGCTTGTATATTTATTTTAAAAATGATTATAATATTTTTACTAGGTAGTTATTTTATAGTTATAATATTTTTACTTTTTATAGTATAATTAATAATTTGTTTTAAGTCTAGGATTAATATTATTTTTAAAGCTAGTATTATATTATTTTTATAATTATAATTTTTCTTTTAAGTCTTAATAAAATTAGTTTCATAGTATTAATAGTATTTATTAAGTATGTTTATTTAATAAATATAATCTAGGCTTAAGTTTATTATATTAATTATATATTTTTTATTATTTTTTTAATTATTTATATATTTCTTTTAATATTATAATTATAATAATTATAGTTATATTTATATTATTTTTTTTTTTAATAAGGGTATATATAATTGTTTATACTTTATGTATAGTATTCTTTAAAATAAGATTAATAATTTTTACATATACTTTTTTCTTATCTTTATTAATTCTATCTTAAAATACTAGTAAGTTATTTTTAATATATTTCTATAAATGAAATGTATTTTCTTTTATATTTAAGTAATAGATATTTTAATTAAGTTTTTTTCTTTTATTGTTTATGTCTATTAATAATAAATTTATCCCTATTACTATAATATTACGGTTTTACTATAATATTACTAGTAAAATAATTTAATCCTGAAAATCACAAATATTATATTTTTTTTAGATTTTAGCTTAAATTTAATGTTATAGTCCTTTTTTATTTTAAACTTATATTTATTTTATTAAATAGTATTTATTTTATTAAATAATATTAAAAAGTTTATTTGTTTATATAGGTTATACTTTAAGGGAAGGAGATAATATAGGAAATAATATATTTTCGTTTAAAAGATTTTTAAGGAAAAAGAGGAGGGAGAAGGGGCCAGGAGAGGAAAAAAGAGGAGAAGGAGATTTAGAAATGTGAATGTAGAAGGGGAAAAAGGAGGGAAATAGGGAAAAATTGTGAAGAGGAAACTCATTTATTCTTAAAATAAACAAAAAAGGGTAAAAAAAAAAGAGGTAAAATAGAGGGAGAAAGTGAAAATATGTAGGAAAGAAGAATAAAAAAAACTAACTAGATAAGAATTTTTTTTATTAAAAATAATTGAATTTAAGGGGAATTTATTAAAATATTTAGTTCCCCCCCTCTTCTCCTATACTTATTATTAAAACTTTTAATTTAAAATTAAAAAAGTTTATTTTATTATGTAATTTAAAATATAATAAATACAGGTTTTTTAGTAATTAGTATTTTAATTTTTTTGAAAAATAGGTTCTTTATATTATTCTTTTATATAAAAGTTTAGTTTTTTTACTTAATAATAAAATATATAATAATCTTATTATAATTTTTAATATAATACTTAATAAAATAAACTTAAGAAAAGTTTTATATTTTTTAATTATAGATTTTAATTAATTTTTATATTATTTTAATTTTAATAAAATATAAATCTTATTTAATATAATAAATAATTTAAAAAATATTATAAAAATTTATATTTTTTTAGTTTAATTAAAAGCTTAGTTTTTTAGTTTAATAAATATGAATATAAAAATATATTTATATTCTTTAAATTTAAAAAAAGTTTTTTAAAAAAGTATTAAAAATATAAATAAAATATTTTTTAAGTATTAAGAGTCAAAAGGAAAGAGAAGAAAGACAGGGAGGGGAGGAAGAGGAGGGGAAGGGGGGGAAAAGAGGGGGAGAGAGGCGGGGAGAGAAAAAGGGGCGGGGGCGGACGGAAGGAAGAAAAAGAAGGGTAAATTATTTTTTATTTAAAAAATAGTAATAAAGGAAAGTTTTAGTTTCTTTTAAAAATTTTTTCCCTCTTTTCTTACTGGATTTAATTTTAAATAGATGGGAAAAATTCTTAAAAAGTTTAATTTTTTATTATATATAAGAGGAGGAGAGAATATAAATATTTTTTTAAAATATTTTTAAAGTTATTTAATAAAATTTCTTTTTTATTTAAAAGTAATTACTTTTTTTAATAATTTATTAAATTTTTTAAATATCTTTTAAAAAATAATAATAATCTAATAGGTTTTTTATTTATAATTTTTTTTACAAGTTTATTTTATTTCTTTAAGTAATTAATTAAATAAAATATTTTTAGTTTTTTTTTAAATATCTTACTTAAAAAAGTCTTTTTTTTAAGTTTTTTATTTAATATTAAATTATCATAAAATTTCATTCTTATATTTGTTTTTAATTAAAATCTTTGCTTATATTCTAGTAAAATTAACTAATTCTCTAATTAATATAAAAGTTACTATTTTATAATCATAAGTATTTTAAAATTATATTATATTTATTAAAATCTATAAGATTAAAAGAAATAAACTTTTTATAGTTTTAAATTTTAATAAAAAATTAATTAATTTTTATATTAATTTATTTTTATTATAAGAAAAAATTTCTTTTTAATATAATAAAAGAAATATAATTTATATTTTTTTTCTTTTATAAAAGCTATAAATAATTTATAGCTTATAGAATAATAAAATTACTTATTATTTTATTATTTACTAATATAATAAAATAATATCTCTTAACTTATATTTTTAATATTAATTATAATTATATATAATAGCTCTTTTATATTAGTATAAAAAAATCTTCTTTAAAGGTTATTTTATAATTCTCTTATAAGTAATAAGTTTTATTTTTACTTTTAAATTATAAAATTTTTTTTAAGTATTTGTTAGTATTTAATTATCCCCCAATTAATCTTGATATAAGTCTAAAAAGTACTAGAGAGTTTCTTTTAAAATAATGAAGTAAGTCGGGGCTGAAAAAAACTTTTATAGGGGGGTAAAAAGAGGAGAATAGGGGGAGGGAAAGGAAGAAGACAGGGTAGAAGGGGAAGAGAAGGAAGATAGATTACTTTTTAGGGAAAAGGCGGGAAAGACGAAGGGAGGGGAGGGGTGAAAGGGGGAAGGGAAAGGAACGAGGAGGAGAAGAAAGAAAGCGAGTTATTGAAGAGAGAAGCGAGGGGGAGGGAAGAAGAAGAGGAAAGGAGGAGGGAGGGGGAAACGGAAAAAACGAAGAAACGTTTTAGAGAATTATGAGAAGAAGGAAGCGGGCGGGGGAGGGAGAGGAGAGGAAAAGTAGTGGAGGGAGGGGAGGGTAGAGAGAGGAAGAAAAGGCGGGGGGGGGGGGGTGAGAAGGTAATGCAAAAAAATTAAAAGGGGATTTAGAGTTATGATTAACTATATATTTAATAAAGTTTAATAATTTTTATAAATCTTATTATTAATTTCCTTTTAAATCTTTTATAAAAAAAATCTATTAAGAGTTTATTATTTTAGTCTAGCTTAAAAGAAATCTATTAAAAACATAAAATAGGGGGGCCTTAAAGCTTTATATAAGAACTATTTTATAAATTAATTAAAAGGATAAAAATTTTTTTATTTTTAGCCGAACGGCGGGAGGAGGGATCGGAAATTATTAACTAAATCAAATATTTTTTTTTAAACAATTAACTATATAATACTTTTTATAGTACTTAAATTATAAAATTAAATAAAATTAATAAATTACTTATAATTGAATAAAAAATACTTATAATATATTAGACTTTTTAAAAAATAATTTAAATTATTTTAAAACGGATAACTTTTCTTATATCTTTTTTAATATTAAGATTATTTATTTTTTAAGTTATTAATTCTTAAGTTTAAGTTTCTTTAATTTAATAATAAAATTATTAAAGATTATAAACTTAACTATCTTATTAATAATTTTATATTATTTAAGACTTATAATAATCTATTAAATAAAAGTTATTAATATATAATATTTTAATTATTTTTCTAATAAAAATTATAAAATAAGTTTAGTTTATTAATAAAAGATTAAAATAAATTAAGTAATAAATAAATATATTATAGTTTAAATTATTAAATAATTAATAATAAATAATTATATTAATAATTAATTAAAATTAATTTTATTTAAATAATATAAAAGATTATATAATAGTTAGGTTTATTTTAATTATAATAAATATAGATTTAGTTTTTATTAAAATAAACTTATATTTTGTAGATAATTTTTATAATTATTAAGTAATTAATTAAATTATGAAATAATTCTTTAGTTTATTTAGTGATTATAACTTACCTGGTAATTTAATCTTTTAATAATAAACTATTTCTAGTATATTAATTAGCCAAGGCGCCTAAGGTTTTTTTATGCTTATATCTTAATCAATAACTGGCATAAGTATCATTAAAAGTAAGGCAAGCTTAATCAGGCGGGGTCAGGTCGTTATATTATAATTTAAGTATGAAATAATTATTAATAAATTATATTATTGATAATTAGTGAAAGTTAATTTTATTTAAATAATATAAGGAATTATATAATAAGTAAATTTATTTGAATTATAATAAATAAAAGATTTACTTTTATAGGAATAAATTTATATTATATATTTATATTATTAAATTATAGCTTTAAATGTAATAATCCGACCCCGCCTGCTTAAGCTTGCCCCCCTTTTAGTAATACTTATGCTAGTTATTAACTAACATACAAGTTAGAAAAACCTTAGGCATTTTAACTAATCAATACATTAAAATTAACTACTATTGTGATGGTGCAGACTGTATTCTAGGGTAGCATTATGTAATTCTTAAAGATAATACTAGAAAAACAAGTACCGGGACAGGCTATAAGATAAAAAAAAAATTAACTAAGCTTATATAATAAACAATTAACCTTTTACCTTCGTTTATATAATTTAATTACTTTTATTATAATATTTATATTTTATTCTTAGATTTAAAGTTATTATTACTTTTATTTCTTTTATTTCTTTATTTAAATATTCGATTAGATACTAATCTAGTACTAACTTTTATATTAGACCTACATAACCTTATTACGTTAATCTAGATTAACTAATAACCAAGACCTCTTATTTAATTATTACTTAAATCCGTTATCTTAACCTAGGTTACCCAGGACTAGTAAAGGTTTTATGGCCTTTTATATCCCTTTGTTATTATTATGGTTTTCTTCACTATCAGACTATTAAAATATTAAAATATTAAATAAATTAAAAAATATTTTAATAATTTAATTAATTATTAATATAATTATTAATTAGATTAATTATTACTAACTTAAACTATAATATATTTATTAATTACTTAAATTAATTTTAATCTTTTACTAATAGACTTAACCTACTCTATAATTCTTATTACAAAAACCGCTTAAAATATTATACACAAACTTAACTTATTTATAGTTCTTGTTAAAAGAACTACTTAGAATATTATATATTAATAACTTTTATTTAATAGGTTATAATACGTTCTAAGCAATACAAAATTATTCATAAGATAACTAAGTTTCAGATCTTTAATAAGCTTATTATTAAGCTAAAAAAACTCAAACTTAAAAATAAATGACTAAGAAATAAATAATATTAAAGAAAATATAAAGGAAATTATAAAATTAAAACAATTTAAATTATTTTCTAAAAAACCTAATGTACTACAAGTATTTTTTAGTTAATTATAAATAATTATTAATTTTATTTAATTTAACTAAAAAATAATATTATAAAGATTTTATATATAATTAATTACTTAAAGAATATATTTAATTAATTTAAATTAATAATATAAGATTATTTTATAAATAAAAGAATAATTAAAAGAAAAAGGTTTTATAAATTATAAAAAGTTAAGAAATACTTTTAAATTAATCTATAAACTACTAAATAAATAAAAAACTATTATATAAAAGTTTTAAGGATTAGAATAATAGAAATTAATAATTAATTATATTTTATATTTTTATTAGATTCTTTTTAAGCTAAACTAAAATAATAAATATTTAATAGTTTTTTTTATTAAAAATTAAAAAAAAAAAACAATTAAAAATAAAATATATAAAAATAATTAATAAAATATTTTTTTAAATATATTATTATAATTATTAAAATTAATAAGTAATAATATAAATAATAATAATAAAGAAATATCAAAAGTTTAATTTTAGTTAAATAAAAAAAGAAACAAGAAAAATCTATTACTAATATATATAATATAAACCTAATATAAATAAATTTTAATATAATATAAATAAAAAGAATTAAAGATTATAATTATAATAAAATAAAACATATTTTATAAAATTATTAAAATTAAAAAAAAAAGAAAAATAAAAAATATTAAAAAGTAATTTTTAAGTTTGAAATTAAATAATTTATGATTTAATTTTATAATATAATGTTTTGTAAAAGCTTGTATTTGTAGATTTGAATACGGATTAATCTTATTAAATTATTTGATAATATAAAATATAATAATAAAAACAATTTTTTCTTTAGATACAGTGGTTAAAAATAAAATTAATATTATTACTGTAATAAACTATTAGACCTTTATAATTATAATTTATGTATTAAATTATAAGATTAAAGTTTTAATTGTATTATTAACGTTAAGGTTTTTTAATTAATTAATTAAACTGAACTTAAACTTATATATACTTTTTGTATAATATATTTACTATAATAGTAAATAATAAACTAAAAAATAAAGTTTCTTATATTAAAGCTAAATATTTTATAAGTATTTAAAAATATAAAAATAAAAGAATTTATTTATTTAGATTATATAAAATAATATACTTAACTAGAATTACTTATAGTTTTATATACATAATTTAAGATTATAAATATAATATAATAAATAATAACTATTAATAACCAAGTAAGTGACTAAAGCCCTTGATTAAACTAATAATAGTAGTTAATTAAAGTAATAGAATGGCCTATAAGAAAAAAATAAATACTAATATTATAACAGTTAAATTAAAAGTTAATAAAAATATTATTAAAGACTAAGGTAATAAAAAACAGGCTATTAAAATAAAATATTTAAAAGTTAGGTTTTTTAAAACTAGGATAAAAAGATTAAGTTTAAGCTTTAAAAAAGAAAATATTAAAAGATATAAAAAAAGCTAGGAAATAAAAGTTAATAAAAAGCTAGATTGTAAATAATTAAAAGTAATAATATATATAATCTTTCTATTAATATTTTAATTATATTATTATATAATTAATCTTATTATATAATTAAACGGAATATATAAGATTTAAATCCTGATACAATTAATTTTATTAAATGATTTAATAAAATAATAAAAGTTAAATAATATAATTAAACGAGTTGGATAGACTTGTTTTTTAAAGCAGTAAAATTAAATAATAATTTTATATTAATATTAAATAAAAATAAATTATATATTAATAAACTATATTATTTATTATAATAATATATATTTAATCTATTAAAGCTTTAAGAATAATATAAATTAACATTTAAAGATTTTTTAATAAATTAATATGTTTAAATAAAAATATAAAAATAAAAAACAATATTAAAGAATATTTTAAAAAATAATATAAATATAATTTAATATTGATTATATTAGAATTATAAATATATTATTAGTTTAAATAAAACATACTATTATTAATAATACTCTTATAATTATAATAAATAATATAAAAAAAGTTTTATTAAATAAAAAATGTTATTAAAAAATATATTTAAGTATTTAAAAAATCTATAAAAAAACAATAAAAACTAAAGAAACTATAAATATAAAAGGTATTAAAGTTATTATAAAATTATATATAAAAAAAAGAATATTATAAGAATAATAGACTAATATAAAAAAAATGAATTATTATAAATAGATATTTTATCTTAAAAAGAAAGTAAAAAAATATATAAATATAAGTTTAATTTTTAGATTTAAATAAAAAGTTTAAATAATTATGAATAATAATATATATTATAAAAAATAGTTAAGATTAAAAATAATATTATAAAATAGAAGATTTATAACATAAAAGTAAAAATAAATAAGATTTATTATTTATAAAAAGGTAACAAAATAATTTTTAAATAAAGTCTTTGTGTATAAGGTAAAAAGATTATTAAATATAATTATAATTAATATAAAAAATATAAGTTAAAGGATATTATTTTATTATATTAATAAATAATAAAATAATAACTAATTTTATGGCTTTATAAGCTTTAAATTGTTTATAACTTTTATTAAAAGAAATATAAATTATACTTATTTTTATTATATTAGAAAAAAAGCTTTTTTATAATAAAAAATAAATTTGTATAAAATTTAATTAGTTTTTTATTGGAATTTAAGTATATAAAAAAACTTTTTTTTTTAATTATATAAACTTTAATTAATATAATATAATTTTAGAATATTAATAATTATAAAATAATAATTTTAAATTAATAAAAAAATAATTCTACTAGAATAAAATTTAAAGTTTTAATTAAAAATAAATATAAAAAATAATTTTATAATAAATATTAAAAAATAATAATCGATATAAAGATAAGCTTTTAAAAATTATACTTTTTTTATATTAATAAATACTTTTAAAATATTTTAATAATCTAAGGTAATGTATAAAGAAAATATTTAATTTCTTTACAATTATATATTTTAATAATTTTTTATTTTGTAAAAATATTTTAAAGAAATATAACTAATATATATTAAATATTGAAATTAAAATAAGTTTTATATATAATATAAGTTTCTTTAATTATAGTATTATTTTAAATAAGACTAATATATTTTTATTAAAATTATAATTAAGACGAAAAAGGAAAGCGGGAGGAGGATATAAAATAAAGAAAGGAGGGGAGGGGAAAGGAAAAAAAAACGTAATAAAATTTTTAAAAAAAAGATGGACAAAAACAACTTATAATAGGTAATCATATATTTAAAAAAAAATCTTTATATCCAAAAATAAAAACGAATAAAAAAAGTATTTTTTGCTAAAAAAAATGAAAAAAAAAACAAGTAAAAATAGAATACTATAAACTTAAAGTTTTCTTTCTTTTTAAAAGAGATTAAAATATTTAATTAAAAAAACTATTAAATTTAAAAGTTTGAACTTTAATTGAAATTAAAAAAACATAATAAAATATAAATTATAAGTTTATTCCCCTCTCCCTCCTATTACGTTTATTATAAATTAATTAAATTATTAAAAAATACTTATAATATGAATTTTGCAAGGAAATAAATAAAAAGGACTATAATATTAAATTAAGCTTAAATTAATAGAAATAATAAAAAGAATATAATATTTTAAATTTCTTTATTATAGTAATCTTTGAAATTTAAAAAAAAAGTATAAAAAAAAAGAGCGGAAAAGAAAAAAGAATATAGTATATAAAAGATTACTTATTTCTAAATTATGGATATATTTTTATTAAAAAAAAAATATATTTAGTTATAATGATTATAAGGGATAATATTAAAAAAAGAATATATAAAATAATTAAAAAGTAATAAAAAAGTATATAATTAATATAATAAAAAACCTAGGCTTAAATTATATTATTAAATAAATATATTTAACAAATATTATTAATATTATAAACTTAATTTTATTAAAACTTAAAAAAGAAATTATAATTATAAGAAATAGAAATAATATAATACTAGTTTTAAAAATAATAGTTTTAAACTTAAAATGAATTAATTATACTATTATAATTATAACATAATTATTTAATAATATTATAATTTTTAAAAGTGAATATATAAGTTAAGAAAATATAATCCCCCCGTCTTTTTTTAATTAAAAAGAAAAATAAAAATAAAAAAAATTATAATACTTATAAAAGAAATATAGTATAGACTTTTAAAAAAATAAAAACTTAAATAATTCTTTAAAAATATAAAATAAAAGATAATATTATTTTAATAAATATAAAAATAAAAAAACTTAAAGTTAAAAATATAATAATAATATTTTTAAAAATAAATAATATAAGAAATATAATAAAAAATAAAAAAAAATTTAAAAAATTATACAACTTATATTGATATTCTTTAATCTTTATATAAGTAATATTTTTAAATCTTATATAAAATTTTTTTTTTTTAAAAAATAAAAATAAAGTAATTATATATTTTTTTTTTTATTAGTAGGAGTAAAACTAATTTAAATATAATATAATAGTACTATAAAAAGTTAATTCAAAATAATTAAATAAAAGCCTTAGTTTATTTAAGAAAAGGAAAATATATATTTGTTATTATATATACGTTTTTTTCTTCTTCGTCTATTTTAAGTAAAAATTAATTTAAGTTCCCCTCCTTTACTTATAATTATTTTAAGTATATTAAAAATTCTATATTTAAAAATGTATGAAAACTCCCCCCTTTATCATTGTAAAAAAAGAACGGGATAATTAAATAAATTATATTCTTCTAATAAATTATATTTAAATAATATGAGATTTAAAAGTAATTTATAAAAGAAAAGCTAATATATATAAATTCAATTATATATTTTAATTATTTAATATTAAAATTAAATTAATAATAAACTAAGATTAAATTATAAATAATAAAGTATAAAAATAATTAAATAAATATATAATAAAAATAAAATAAAAATAAGATTTTAAAATATTAAAATAAAAGAAAATATTTTAAAGACAATAAAAAAAAAACAATCGATTAAATTATTAAATAATTTATAAAAATAAAAAAATAATAATATTAGTATAAAAAAATAATAGTTATAAAAAAAAAGTTAATAAGACTATAATATATAAAAATAAAGAAAATTAAAGTAGAATATTTAAGAAAATTATAAAAAAGCTTTAATTAAACTATTATTTTAATTAAATAGATATCTTAAAAAAAAACTTAAAAAAAAATTATAATAAGTACATTAATTGTAAAACTTAAAAATATATAAAATTATATAATTATAATATATTGAAATTAATAAGATTATTTAATTTATATAAAAGAATAATAATATAAATAATAATAAATTCTTTAAATAAATTAAAAATTTTAATAAAAAAGTTTTTAAAATTAAAAATAAACATATAAATATGTTAAAATTATGAGATTTAAATAACTTAAAAATATAAAAAAATCTTAAAGAAAAAAAATTAAGATAATATTAATTTATATATATTATATAATATTAAAGAATATAATATTCTAAAAATACTAAAAAAAACAAGATATTAATAAATATATTAAAAGTCTATAAACTATAAGAAAAAACTAATTTTATCATTATAAATTATTATTAAATATAAAATATATTTAATTTAGTTTTAATATATTAAAATTATATTATTATTAAGATTAAGTAAAAGAAATTATAAAAGATTATTTTATAAATATTTAAAATTTTAATTTTATTCATAATAACTTCAAAAGAATTACTTAGGATAAAAATAAAAACTTTTATAAGAAAAATAATATAATTAGTTTTAAAATAATTAGGGAGAAAAGAGAAATATAAGAAATGAAAAACTAAAAAAAATATATAAAAAAAATATTAAATAAAAAAAAAAAATAAAGAAGAGGGCGGAAAATTAAAAATAACTAATATATTTTATTAAAATTGAAAACTTAAATATAATATAAATTTAATTTAAAAAAATCATAAATATTATTATTAATAATCAAAAAATAGGATTTTTTAGAATTTAAAGAAAAATTGAGATCCTATAAAGACCCCTACGATATTAAAAAAAGTAAAATTAAAAAAAAGGAAGAAAGAAGAGAGGTTAATTATAAAAAGAAATAGAAAAGAAAAAAATAAAATAAAAAAAAAAAGAGGAAAATATAAAATAAAAAAACCTTATAAGAAATTATAAAAAATGAAAAAAAAAAAAAATAAAAAAAAAAAAAGTAATATTTTTTAAAAAAGTATTAAAAAGTTCGAAAAAAAAGAAATTAAAATTTAAAATAATTAACTTAAAAAATAAAATTAAATAAAATAATAAATATTTAAGACTTTATTAAAAAAATAAAAAAAGCTTATAAAAATTTAATTAAATATAAAAATTTAATATTAATATAATTATATATAAAAAAAAGAAATTAAATAAATTTTTTTTATAAAATAAATCCTAGAATATATATTATTATTATACAAATATAATAATATAAAAGAAATATATTATTATTTCTTTATTAATTATTTATTCATAATAAAAAAAACTTTTTTTTAAGTTTTATATAAAATATAAAATCCGTTTAAAGCTAAATGAAAGAACTTTAAAAAAATTATAATTAATAATGTTTTAATTTAAAAAGAATATTATATTTTAAACTTATAGAACAATTAAAAATATATTAAAAAAATATAAATTAAAAGAAATAATATTAATATAAAATTAAAATAAATAATAATAAAAAAAAAAAGATTTTAATAAATAATACTAGAAAATACTAATATAACTAACAAAAGTAATATATAAAATATAAAAAAAAATAAAAAAATAAAATCATAGTAATTAAGTATAGTTAAAAGACTTATTAATCTTATAGCCTAATATAAACCAAATAACCAGGAAAATTAAAAAGATTTAAAAGAAATTTTTCTTAGAATAAGACTATAAGATATAAAAAAACTAGTTTGAAAAAAGCAGGTTACTAGTATAAGAAAGACACGAAAATACAATAATAATAAATAACAGGGGGGGGGCGGAAACCATAGTCCTTGTTTGAGAAAAAACACTAAAATATTATAAAAAAGCTAGTAAAATAATAAAAATAATAAAGAGAAAGTTTTGATAACATAGAATATAAATAAATTTCATAATTAAAGTTTTTATTATTATCTATTAAGAAATAACCAAAAATAAAAATTATTATAAATAAATAAAAAACTCAATAATATTAAAAAAAAAGTTTTTAAGTTGATTTCAATAAAAACAGAGAAAATAGAAATTAAATAAAAAAAAAAAAAAAAAAAAACTACCAGTATACTAAAAAAAAAATCTGAAGAAAAAAGGAAAAAAAAATACTAATTATTTTAAAAATAAATATATTTAAATGTTTATATTTTCTTATTTAAAAAATAATAATTAATAAAATTATTAAAACATTCATATTTAACTTTATTAAAATACAAAGAATTGAAAAAAATAATTTTTATATAATTATATTAAAAAATTACTTTAGTAATTAATTATATAAGTACGAGTAATAAAATAGTTAATTAATTAACTAAGAATAAATTACAAGTTTTATATTAACGTTATTTTATATATTATTATTATTAACATTCTAGTTATTCTTTTAATAAAAACTATAAAATAAGTCTAGTTTATTAATAAAAATTAAAATAAATTTAAGCAATAAATAAAAATATATAACAATTTAAATTCTTAAGTAATTAATGATAAGTAATTATATTAATAAATAATTAAAATTAGTTTTATTTAAATAATATAAAAGATTATATTATAAATAAATTTATTTTAATTATAATAAATATAATTTAATTTTTATAACAATAAATTAATACTTTTATAATTTATAATAAGCTTATTATATTATAGTAAGTTTTTAATATTAAACGTTTTTAAACTTAATTAAACTTTCATAAACTAGTTAATATAATTAATTAATTTATTTAAGAATATTTAATAAATAATATAAGTATTACTAAAAAATAAATTTATTCTAAGATATAACTTAAACAAAATTAAATTATTATAATTATTTAAAAGAAAAAAAAAAAAAATAATAGTATAATTAATATACCAGTAATATACTAGTCAGTTAATTAAAAATAAAAATAAAATAAAATATTATATTAAAAAAGGTTTTATTCTTAAATTTAAGCATATACTTATAATATAAAAAAATATATTTTATTTTTCTATTTATATATATATTCCTTATTAAAAAAACATCCTTTGGTATTTTATAACTAAATATAATTACTTATTCTAGGAAAATCCTAGGAAAGTTTAAGTAATTTTATTTATAAGTTTCCAGGGATTTCCCCGCGGTTTAGCCAGTTAATCCAGGGATTTCTAAGGATTTCCCTGGTATAATATTCTAGTAGTTCTTTTAATAAAAACTATAAAGTGAGCCGTTCATTTTATTAAAGAAAGATTTAAATGAATAACAAGAAAAGAAATTAGTAATAAAAATAAAAGTTTTTTGTTCAAAATTATATTTTAATTATAAAAAATATAAGTACTAATAATAAGTTTATTTTTATAAATAATATAAGTATAAAGTTAAGTTATTATATTTAAGTATTAGTTAAAAATTAATTATTATTAAACTAGTTTTTTTCTTTTTTTTCCGGATTTCTCTAGGCTTTTCTTGACTTTATATTAACTAGCTAGACTAGAGAAAAAATAAAAAGAAAAAAAAAAAAAAAAAATTTTGAATTATTCTTTCCATTTCTTTAACTAGCAATATATACGGGATATACATTTTAAAATAAAAAAAAAAATCTACTTAACTATATCCCCCCCTACTAAAAGCCTAAATTAAAAAACCTATATATAAAAGCTAATATCTATTAAAATCTTCTTATTTTTCTTATTTAACTTTTTTTAAATTCTTTTAATATATTATTTAATAATAAATATAGTAATATAACATATTATTAACTTATATATTTTAAGGATTCGTCTTAAAGACTATTATATTCTTATAGTTAATATAACCTAGGTTTATACTATAAAACTAAACATTATAAATTTATATTTATACTTAATATTTTTATTATTAACTAAAAAAAACTATTTTTATAATATAATAAATATAGCTTAATATTATTACTTTACCCTAGGATAAGGTAAACTATTTAATCTTTTTTTAAAAAAACTAATCCTAGAAAAATTTACTTATAGTAGAATTTAAACTTATAACCTTAAAGACTAATTAAGGGTTTGCCAGGCAGTTAACTATTTTACTATACAGGCAAAAAAAAAATTTATATATTTAATATTATAAAATAACTTAAAATAAGCTTAGCTTTTTATAAAAAGCTAATTTAATTATAAAATCAAAATAAATTTAATTATTTTATATTTAAGTAATGTTAAAAACAAAGTATTTTAAAAGCTATTTAAAAAATAAAAAGAATTTTTTAAATAATTATTAGAATAGTAGTATATAATATAATATTTATTATTATACTTTCGTAAATACTAGGAATTTAAAAAAGTTTTATAAAAAATTATAAAATTAAAAAGAAGGAATAAAAGTAAAATAAAAATAAAAATAAAAAGTTTTTATAATTTTTATTATTAATACAAAAATTTATATAGAACAGTTTTTTTTTGGAAAAAATTTTTGTTAAATTGAAAAATTAAAAAAAAATATAAATTTATTTAAATTGAATTAAATAAATAATAAAAACCAGATTTTTTTTCTAAATAAAATATTAAAAGACTATAAAAATTACTTAAAAAGCCTTAAGACTAAAAGCCTAGTTAATATTATAAAGTTTTAATAAAATCACTTATAAAGTTTTTTTTACTAATATAAAGCTTTATATACAAAAATAATTAATAAAAAAAACATAAATTAATTAGTTTATTAATTAATTTAAAAGTTTAAAAATATTCATAATACTTAAAACTAAAAAAACAAATTACTAACAGAATATAACAACCCAACCCCGCTTGATTTAACATACCCCACTTTTAATAACACTTATATTACCTATTAATTAAAGTATAATTATAAAAAATTAAATAGGAAAGGAAGTCAATTAATATATTATTTAATATAATTATAAAAAAATTATAAATTATTTAATATTTATAAATTAAAATAATTCTAGTTAATTATATAATATATTTAAATAAAATTCAACCAATTTAACTAATTATTAATATAATTATTTATTATTAACTATTTAATAACCTAATCTATAATATATTTAACTTATTGTTTAAATTTATTTTAATTCTTTGCTAATAAACCAGACCTACCCTGTAGTTCTTGTTGGAAGAACGACCGGAACGTTACACAGGAAAAAATAATATCTTATACTGCTAGCTTAAAAGCTAGCCAACTAATTACTATACTATAAAATTATCTTATAAAAAGCCTTCAAATAAATAAATCGTCACTTCATGAGCCTCTGGCTTCCATAAACCTAATGAAAAAAAAAATAGTATTATAATTCAAGCATTGGGTAGCTAATAGTGAATAGTTATATACGACTAGCTACCTGTTTATCTAGATTGTAATAATTATGCGATTATATGCACATGAGATGTAGCATAGTTAGTCATCTGTTTGTCTGCTTCATACTAGTTATTTGTGTTTAGTAGTAAGCGGTCCTGCTTAATAGTAGGGAGGATCCTTAGTTATTAAGTGGCTGCTTTGTCAGTTTCATAGTGGGATCTGATCGTGACATAAAGCCAAGCTCCTTTTTCTATGGGCTTGATTAAGAGCCCGTCCCCGGGAATAAGGTTAGACTACATGGATCACTATTGCATAGCGTGATTCAATGAATAACACAATCGAATCACAATTTGATATCAAGGGCACACCCAATGAACCACTATGTTACATAAATGACCGTTACAAATCTCATTTATATATATATATTTGTGTGTGTCTGTGCATGCCTATTTGTGTTGTGTAGCTAGTTAGTTGTTAATAAACAACATTCGCTAAAACGTCCTGCTCTGCAAAGAATCATGACGTCAGAACCTCGTTGCTCAATGTCGCTCTATCCCTTTGCCAACATGAATCCGTTCCAATTTATCCCCCGGGAAATGCACCAGACCGCCATCCTACTCTAGCGCATTTTGAAAGTCGTCTTTACTGCCGCATGGTCGGAGGTCCATTCGTTGTCTCGTTGGTTAGGCTGCGGCATCGGGCTCCCAACAACAATTGCTTGCGAATCCAATACCTCCAGGCCCTGGTAGTAGATAAAGTCAATCCGATCCTTAGGCTCGGGAGATCCATTCTCATAATGACATATGTTGGCGACCAGGTGTTACCGGGTTCTGTAAATGAGTTCTTGTGAACTTCTCGATACGAGTCTACCAGTCCAGCCTTGGTGGGATAGATAGAAGTTGGCCAATCGAAGGATCCCACATTGCAATGCAGTTTCGCCGTGTCATCAGTCCAGTCCAGGTGCGACGGTGCATTAAAATCGCCAGTAAAGATGACCGGAGTTTTGTCAGCTTCTTTCAATTGATCCTTCATACAGTCTATGATCTCGATGATCTGTGGCGTGCGACCGGATTCTGCCTCCCGACTAATAACCACATCTTTACTCATGTGGTTGAAACAAAAGTCATACGGGCCATAAGGGTTATAGCCCAAGTGTGCGCTCCAAACGTTGACTGAGCAGTTGTTGTCCAAAGCGACACGCACAGCACCACCTGCTGCTGCTGGAGAATATTGTTCTACAATAGGGTAGCGGGAGATAACGCTAGGATCAGCACCCTGCCAGTAATACCAGCCAAGAGCTTGTGCCAGCCGGAAGGCGTGATATCCTGTGCTCTCCTGCAGTCCAACAATATCGACGTTACTGCTACTAAGGAACCGAACTTGTTTTCGGTGGTAGTCATGCACCTGTCTCCCTCCAAACCACATGTTGAAAGACATGACGCTAAACTCGCTGACTAGGGGTAAGTTGGCCCCGACAACAGGAATAACTACTGTGAGTTTGGCTTTGGATCCATTTGATGCAGTTGCTTCAATAACAACCTTTGTTTCATTCGAATTGTTGTCTGGGGTTCCATTGATCCTGCCCTCGCCTGAAACGTGAACCCAGTCATCACCAGACACTTTTGCGAACTTAGTATCTGCATCAGGAGGATTGAACAGAAGGCCATTAATCAGAGCTTCGAACGGATCTCCCTGCCGGGCATTCTGGGTGGTGAAGGTGTTGACGATGAACTCTAGATTGCCTTCGCCAGGTACGAAAATTTGAACAGGATTGGCGAGCCACTTGTATCCATCATCCGCTAAAAAGAAAGCCTTGTACTTGCCAGGCCGCAGCTCTGCCACAGAAAAAAATTTTATAAATCCATGCTCTTCGGCCACGTAACCCCATTCCAAAGTCTCTTGCACATGGCGCTGGTCATCGGGACCTCCCAATTGAAAGTAAATGCCAATCCAGTTTTCGAAGAAGGCTTGTCGGTCGAATACTCCAGAACAATGGAGTGCTGGCTAGGCACAAGAGCAAGCTGCCGGTCAAAGCACCTTCATTCTTCAACCCCACTACCGGGCGGGTCGAGGCTGGACTGCAGATGGGTCTAGAGATCATTGTCCGGCCGAACGAGGAGAGACGCTGTGACGAGGTAGGCTATGCCGGGCTTAGAGTAATAATCTTCTAAGGTCTCAATTTCTTCTTTGGTTCTGGGGGAATACCCGTGGCTAATTATATATAGGGTTAGGCGCCCATGTGGGGCTGCTAGACGGCCTCGTGACCCTCGTTAACCAATTGTGGCCGTGGTTGCTGATCCTTCGAGCCGACGTTCCTTATCCGTGTAACAGACGGATATCGAAAATATCTTTTCAGTCTCAGGATTGCCAGAGCTTGAGTAAAGATGGCCTCGAAAATAGCTTTTCAAAGTTTGGCGTTACGCAAGTCATTAAGGAGCCAATAAAGTCGTGCCTAGGCGTAAGTATTATATTAGCACAGTGTGACGTTCCGGTCGTTCTTCTAACAAGAACTACAGGGTAGGTCTGGTTTATTAGCAAAGGATTAAAGTAAAGTTAAGTGATTAATAAATGTATTATAGTTTAAGGTATTAAATAATTAATAATAAATAATTATATGAATGATTAACTAAGTAAAGGATTAAGCAGTTAATTAACTAATTAATTAAGAAATTAATAACCCTACCCCTGAGGGTGGGATTTATAATAAGAAATTAAATAATTAATTAAAAATTAAGTAACTTTACTCCTAGGGGTAAGGTTTATTATTAAAAGATTAAATAATTAATTAAACTAAACTTATATTTATATATACTTTTTATATAATATATTCATTATAATTGTAAATAATAAACTAAATTAAAGGATAAATTTTTTTAGTTTAAAGTTAAATATTTATAAGTATTTAAAAGTATAAAAGTAAAGGAATTTATTTACTTAAACTCTAATTGAAATTATTTATATAATAATAAATAATAATTGTTTTATTAATACTTAAATAAGTAATTAAGGCTTTTAAAATTAATAATAGTAGTTAATTAAAATAATAAATAGTTTATAAAAGAAATTAAATGTTAATATTAATATAGTTAAATTAAAAGTTAAAGGAAATATAATTAAAAATTAAAATAATAAGAAAGAAATTATTAAAATAAAATGTTCAATAAATAAAGTTTTTTTAAAACTAGAAAAGGAAAAATTAAGTTTAAACCTTAAAAGAAAAAGAATTAAAAAATATAGAAAAGAAAATAAAAAAAAATATTAAGTTTAAATAATTAATAATAGTAATATATATAATTATATAATTATAATATTTTAAGCGATTCTTTTAATAAAAAATATAAAATAAGTTTAGTTTATTAATAAAGAATTAAAATAAATTTAAATAATTAATAAATATATTATAATTTAAGTTATTAAATAACTAATAGTAAATAATATATTAATAATAAATTAAAATTAATTCTATCTAAATAACATAAAAAAACTATATAATAAATAAATTTATTTTAATTATAATAAATATAATACTTATTCTTATAAAAAAAACTAATACTTTTACAATTTGCAATAAGCTTATTATATTATAATATAGTTTTAATATTAAACCCTTTTAAATCTAATCATGTTCTGGTAGACTAATTAATATAATTAACTGGCTTGCCTAATATTCTTTTAATTAATAAGTAATACAAATATTACTAAAAGTAGGTTGTTCTGGTATATGACTTAAACAGGGTCAAGTCGTCACAATAATGAATATTATAATATTTTATTATAGAGTTAAATAGTAGATATAATATTTAAATTCCTAATACAGTTAACAAGATAATAAAAGTTAAATAATATAATTAAATGATTTAAGTAGACTAGTTTATTTTATAATTATTATTATTGAATAATTTAAATAGTTAATTATTAATTATATAATTATAATAATAATAATTATATGTTTATATATTGAGTTTTATATTTTTATTACTATTATAATACTTATAATAAAATTACATAATACAATATATGCTTTATTCACTTTATTAATGTAAATTTAAGAATTATTTATTTTATAGTCTTATAAAAACTAGTTTGTTATATGTGTTTTTAAAAGTAGAGTTTATTGTTAAAAGATAAAATAGTTAATTAAAAGTAAATAACCATTGATTTTAAAAGCAAGGTTTATAATAAAGACTAAATAAAACTAATTAAAAAATAAATAATTTTATTTTTAAAATCAAGGTTTATTATTAAAAGATTAAATAGTAAATTAAAAAATAAATGACTTTATTTTTAAAAATAAAGTTTATTATTAAATGGTTTAGCAATTAATTCAAAAGTGTGACGTTCCGGGCAGTTCTTCTAACAAGAACTACAGGGTAAGTTAAGTTTATTAGCAGAGAATTAGAATAAATTTAAGTAATAAGTAAATATATTATAGTTTAAGTTATTAGATAGTTAATAGTAAATAATTATATTAATAATTGATTAAAGTTAATTTTATTTAAATAATATAAAAATTTATATAATAGTTAAGTTTATTTTAATTATAATAAATATAAGTTTAGTTTTTATTAAAATAAATTTATATTTTTATGAATAGTTTTTTATAATTATTAAATAATTAATTAAATTATTAAGTAATTTTTTAATTTATTTAGTAATTACTAGCTTACTTAATAATTTAATTCTTTAATAGTAAGCTAGTTTTAGTATATTAATTAGTTAAGGTATCTAAGGTTTTTTTATACTTATATTTAATTGATAACTAGTATAAGTATTATTAAAAGTGGGGCAAGTTTGACTAGGCGGGGTCAAGTTATTATAAAAAGTTAATAATTTTATTTTTAAAAATAAGATTTATAAGTAAAAAAGTAAATAGCTAATTTAAAAAAAATAATTTTATCCCTAGAAGTAAAGTTTAAAATAAAAATTAAATAATTAATTAAACTAAACTTAAATTTATATATATTTTTCATATAATATATTTATTATAATAGTTAATAATAAATTAAATTAAAAGATAAAGTTTTATAGTTTAAAGTTAAATATTTTAGAATTTCTTTAAAGTATAAAAATAAAAGAATTTAATTATTTAAAATATATAAAATAATATTCTTGACTAGAATTGTTTATTAATAGCCAAGTAAGTAACCAAAGCGTTTAAGACTAAGAATAATAACTAATTAAAGCTATATATAATAAATTAACTTGTAAAAAAGAATTAAATACTAATATTGTAATAATTAAATTAAAACGTAAAGAAAAAGAAAATATAATTAAAAACTAAAGTAATAAAAAATAATTTATATAAATACAGTATTTAAATGTAAATGTTTTTAAAAACTAAAACAAAAAAATTAAATTTAAGCTTTAAGAAAAAAAAAATATTAAAAAGTATAAAAAACGTTAAAAAATAAAAATAAATAAAAAGTTAAATTTTAAATACTTAAAAGTAATAATATATGTAATTCTTTAATTGATATTTTAATTAAATTATCATATAATTATTATTTTATAATATAATAAAATGGAATACATAAAATTCAAAACTTTAACATAATTAATTTTATTAAATAATTTAATAAAATAATGAAAGTTAAATAATATAAGTAAGCGAGCTGGCAGTTAAAGACAGTTAAAAAACCTATTAGTTAATAGTTTTAGATTATAATATAAAATTTTATCCCTTAAATTAAACAATAAGTCTATTTAAGTTTAAATAAGTATATTTTTATTATATTAAAATATACTTTTAATTTTTAACTTATTTATTTTTCAACACACTTTTTTTTATTCGTTTATAATTACTACATGTTATTTATTTAAACGTCATTGAAATTAAATATATTAATAATAAATAGTTTTAGCTCATGTCACAAACCAACAACAATACTATCCAAATCACGTGACTGAATATAAAGCCAACTAATTAGAATATATAGCAATACTTCAATAAGTCTATTGCTATATGATACTAAAATATATATTTATAAACGAACCAGTTTCTATAAGACTATAAACTAAACAATTTCTAAGTTTATACTAGGTAAAGTAAATAAAGCAGATTAAATAAGTATAGAATAAAAGTAAATAATAAAAGGAAAATATATAAAGAATACGAGGAGGGAGAGAAGAATAAGTATAAATTAATAATAATTATTTAAGAATAATTTATAAAATTTCTCCCTCCCCTGAAAAATATTAAAATAAGATTATATTATTATATAGATATATTATAGTATTATATAAGAGAGAATATACTTATTAAAATATCATTATAGAGAGGGGGATTTTAAATGGTATTATTATGGGGTAATAATAAGGAGTATTATAGTAATATATTTCCTAAATACTAGTACTAGAAACATAGTTTTAACATATACATTAACCCGGCAGGAGGAGAGGGGAAAGGGGGAGGAGGATTTTAGTTTAGGAATTATTATTTTTAAAATTAATAAGCTTAAATAATAATATTATTGTATTATAGTAAAATAATAAGAAATTTTTTATATATTTAATTTTATATTATTTATTACTATTATATTATTTATGATAAGATTATTTAATATAGTATATATTTTATTTATTTTACTAGTATAAATCTAAGAATTGTTTATTTTATAGTCTTATAAGAACCAATTCGTTATCGCTTAATAATAAGATTTAAAAAAATATTATTTTACTTATATAAAATAATTTTATTTAATAATTTAATATTAATATTTTACAAGTTATATTAAATAATATAAAGTTTTATAAGTTTATTATAAAATAATAAATTTATAATTTAAGATTTTTATTTTTATTTAAGTTAATATAATAATTTCATATATAAACTTCATTAAATATAATATAGTAAACAATTAGTTAAGAATAAAAATAAAAACAATATAACAAGAATATCAGTCAGTCAGAGCACAATAGGTAGTATTATTATTAAGACTTAAGCTTACTAGAATAGTAAGCGTTTATGCGGCGAAGGCTATATAAAAGTGTATTAAAAGGGCAATGTTATGTATACTATTCACTTACGCGCGCAGCGCGTGTTTACGTGTTATAAATAACATATGTTATTAAAAATGGTTTTATTTTTAAACTTAAGTATATGGCTTATAGTTTAAGAAAAATAACTTTTTTTTATTATTTTATTTTTTTATTTATAGATATATAGGGGGGGAGGGAGATCTCTTATTTAACAAAAGTCTTTAAGTATTTTAGAATTAAATATAATTAATTAAAAGAAAGCCGTAAAAAAGGTATTTTATTTTTTGAAGGGGGGGAACGATATTAGATTTTTAAGACTTTATTAAAGTAGAGATAGGACAAGTAGGACGGATTCAATACTTTTTCGATATAATGCTTTTATTATTTTAAAGTTATTTACATTTTTTAGTGATTTATGATATATATAGGGAAGAGCCCAGTAGAGCAAGGGATAATGAAGGAGTTAAAGAAACCTTAAGAAAAAAGGAGAAAGGGAATTAGGGGAAGGATCGAAAGAAAGGGGGGAGAAGTAAGGCGTGGGTGAAAAAAAAACACGGAATTAAGGGACCGGACCGGAAAAGATAAAAGAATAATATTAAATTATATTTAGTATATTATAAGAATAGTTTTTTTAATTAATAAAAGGAGGATTAAATAGGTATAAGGAGATAAATTTATAATATTTAATCTTATAATATAAATTTAAATTATATTAATTATAAAAATATAATAAATTTTAAAATTAATTTTTAAAGTATGTAAATTAATATATAAGTTATATTAATATATATATTATTACTACTGAACAGTATATTAAAAAAATCTAAAATAAAAAAAAGTCAAGTAAAAAAAAATAATTTAAATATTTCAATAAACTTTAACTCTTATATGCATAATTTTAATCCAGCTTTTATAGCTATGGTTTTTTTATATAGTTAAGTAATATTATATTATTATTTTCAATGTATAATAAAAATACTAAAATACTTATATATTTTAAGAGAGCTAGTTAAAGTAATAGAAATAATAATAATATATTAATATATTTTCTATTAAATTCTTGCTGAAATCCTTGCTAAAATTCTCAATTCACTTAAATAATACATATTATTAATATTATGTCATGAACTAATAATAGTACTATTTAAATTATGTGGACTGAAATATAGAGCTAGGTTAATTAGAATATATAGGTAATACTTTCATAAATATATTATATGATTGAATACGAAAAGATGATACATTATAGAGCGAGGATATAAGAAGAGAATAGATATAAGAAGAGGAGGGAGAAGAGGGGGAGAGGGAGGTATCTTGAGATAGAAATTAGATGGGGGGGGGAAATTAGATAAAGAGGAGTAGGGGAGGAGGGAGGATAGAAGATAGGGGGGAGGGAAGAGATGGAGAGAGAGATTATTTAAATAACTATATTTATTTATTTTTATTGTAGGGAAAGAAGGGGGGGGGGAGTTGGGAGATTAAAAAACGAAGGGATAGAGAGGGTTTAAATTTAAAAAGAGAAAAAGGGAGGGGGGGGGAAAGAAGAAGCCGGAAGAACGAACGGGGGGGGGGAAAAAGAAAAAAGGATGGGGGGGGGGAAAGAGGAAACGGGGGAAGAGGGGAAGGGAAGGGAAAGAAGAAAAAGAGAAAGAATGAAAAAAAAGAAGGGAGGAAAACGAGGAAGGGGGAAAATTATTAAGGAAAACGGGGAGGGGGGGAGGAGGGAGGGAGAAAGCCCAGAATGGACGGGAATTTAAGGTAATTAATGGAATTTAAAGGTAATAAAATGAGGGAAAATTAAATTTTATATTATTAATTTTTAATAATAAAAAATATCTAATTTTATTAGAGGATTAGTTAGATAAATATATAAATAATTTAATAAATATATTATTTAAAATATTATTTATTTTATTAAAAAAAATATTTAAAAGAAATTTTAAAATTATAAATATTATTATTTTTTAATAAATAATTTTTAAATTTAAAGTTTTTTTTTATTAAAATAAATATTTATTTTTAATATTGTGATGGTGCAGGGACTGTATTCTAGGGTAGTATTATATAGCTTCTTAAGGCAGTGCTAGAAAAATAAGTGCTAGGATAGGCTATAAGATAAAAAAGGAATTAACTAAACTTATATAATAAACAATTAATATTTATTTTTATTTATATAATTTAATTACTTTATTATAATATTTATATTCTATTCTTAGATTTAAGGTTATTATTATTTTTATTTCTTTTGTTTTTTTATTCTAAGTATTTAATTAAATATTAATCTAATACTAACTCTATATTAAACCTATATAACCTTATTATATTAATTTAAATTAACTGACAATTAAGACCTTTTATTTAATTATTACTTAAATCTATTAATTTAACCTAGGTTATTTAGGACTAGCAAAAACTTTATAGCTTTTTATGTTCCCTTATTATTATTATATTTCTTTGTTATTATAAATAAAAGTCTAACCGGGAATATAAATATTAAATTTAATTAAAAGTTTATTAAAAGTATATAATTAGTTAATAAAGTATTTTTACACGATTATATACCTAGTTAAAAGAAATAATACAGGAAAAAAAAAAGAATTTAAATAAAAGCTTAAAAAAAAAAAAATAAAGAAAGTAAAAAACCTTAAGAAACTAGAATTATGAAAAACCTTAATTAACTTAAAGAAATAAACCTAAAGGATTCTATTTAATTAGTTATTTATAAAAAACTTTTATAAAAGATAATAAAAGAAAAAAGATTTTTTTTTCTTTAAGTATAAGATTAAAAAAAAAAAAAAAATATTAAAAGCATAAAATCTTATATAATTTTAAACTAAAATCTAAAATAATTTATTTTATATAAGTAAAAAAATTAAATTTATTAAAACCTAAAAAAATAAATAAAATTTAATTAAGTTATATAAAAAGTTATTTTAAAAAGTTAAAGTAAATAGCTTAAGACTTAAAAAATAATATAGTATATATAAGAATAGTAAAAAATACTTATAAAAAAAAAAAAATTTATAAGGACTATAACTAAACTATTATAAAAAATAATTAATTCTATTAGCCTTGAAAAAAAAAAAAATTATAGAAAAAAAGTCTATAAGACAATATACTTTTAAAAGAAAAACCTATTTATTTTATAAGTATTAAAAGCAAGAAAAAAAAAAAAGACAAAAAGAAACCTACTATAATTACTAACCTAGCTAAAAAAGGGTAAAAAATACTTATTAAGGCAAAAAATATAAGAAATTAAAAGAGAAAATAAATAAAAATATTTAATCTAATCAAATAATAATAAAAAAAATTAAAAACTTATATAAATAAAACCTTATAAAAAAAATATTTTACCTTTTAAAAATATAAATCTTAAAAACTACTTAATAAATAATACTAACTAAAACTATTTATTTCTTTTTTAAGAGCTTAGTTAAAAAGAAAAAACCAGAGCTATCCTAAAAAAATTTTAATAATTATTAAGACTCTTTAAAACTAATACTATTTAATTATTCAAATACAAAAGTAAACCCTTATTAAGACTCTAGTTTTAATATAAAAAACCTACTTTTCTTAAATTATAAAAAAAAAAAATAAAAAAAAATTTAATTATAGATTAAATAAAAATAACCTAAAAGATACCTTATTATTAAGATACTTTTAAAAGTTAATCTTTAGAATCTTTTTAGATTTTATAAGCTTTTTATTAATAAAGATTTTAAAAAAAAAAAAATATAAAGTATGGTAAAAAACTTTAATAATAGCTTAAAAAATATTAAAATATTCTATTATTTTATAAGCAGAATTATTTAATATTTTTTTATATAATAAATATTTAATTTAATAAAAGAAATATAATTAATTTCTTAAAAAAATTTAAATTGAATATATAATTAATTAGTATTAAGAAGAAAAAATAAATTAAATATCTTAGACAGTATATAAATAACTATAATATTAACTATAAGGTTAAGTAAATTATAAACAGGCTTTCCTAAAAAAATACTATCCTAAAACTTAAAAAAGCCTTAAAAAAACTAAACCTTATATAACTTAATAATAAAAAAAAACCAGTTTAATTATATAATAAAAAAACAATTATTATATAATCTTAAAAAGACTAATAAATAATTATTAAAATACTAATACCTATTAAATAAGTATATAATAAAAACTAAAAGTTAAATAAAAAAGCTATAAAATAGTTAGTAAATTATATTAACTGTAAGATTATGATTATATAATAATAAAATATTTTTATAATCTAAGAATATTATAAAACAAAAATAGTTAATAAAAAAAAGCATTAGGAAAAAAAAGAAGTTTTTATAAAGAACTTTAAGAATAATAAGAACGGTTTTTAAAAGTATTTTTAAATTAAACTAAAAAAAAAATTATATTTAAAAAAGTAAAAGTATTAAAAATCTAAGAAATTTTTATATAATTTAAAGAAGAAAAAAAAAAAAAAAAAAAAAAATAAAAAATAAAGAAATTAACTTTAAACTTAATAAACTTAAAAGCGATATAAAAAAATCAAAAAAAAAAAAAAATCTACTTAACGAAGAATTCACAAAAAAAAAACGTAAGCTAAGCCAGGTTTATTTAAATAAAAAAGACTAATAATAAAAAAACATAAGTATTCTTTATATAAGAATAATAATAGAAAGTAAAAATAAATAAATACTAGTAGGTTATAAAGAGAAAAAAAAAAATAGACCGAAGGAAAGAACGAGAAGAGCCATTTAAAAAATAAAAATAAAAATTATAATAAGTATAATTAAAGCATAATTTAAAATATTATAAATAAAAAATAAAAAAAATAAAATTCTTTAAAAAGGCTAATTAGATAATTTTAAAAAAACTTAAGTAATAAAAAAAAACTTCTAGTCTTTTAGCTTTAAAAAAAACCCTATAAAATATACTTAAAACCTTTAAATTAAATTAAAAAAAGACTAAACTTTTAATTATAAGATTAAATATTTAATAAAATAAAAAAATTAAAATATTCTTTTAGTATACGGAGTAAAAAAAATAATTTTAATTAAGTTTATATTAGAAAAAAAGGGTTAAGAAAAAAAAAATATTTAAGAGCTTAAAAAAAAAACTAAAATAAAAAAAAAACTGATCTATATATTTATTTAAAAAAAAACATTTATTTAAAAAAAAGTTAAATCAAATATTTAAAGAGGATATATATTAATAATTTAAGTAAATAAATAAAAAAATAATAAATAAAAAAAAAAATAATAATAAAAAAAGCAAGAAAATAATAATTTTAGTTAGTTTATTAAAAAATAAGTTTACTAATTTTAAAAAGAATAAGCTTAAAAAATAACCAGAACTATTATTTTTCTTTAACTAAAAAAAAAAATAATAAACAAACTAAAAAAAAATTTTTAAATAAAAAAATTAATATTTTTTTAATGAACTTATTTTTAATAGAGACGCGGGGACTTAAAGCTAGTATTTAAAATAAAATATACTTTTTTTAAGAGCGGAATATCTTAAAAAATAAAAAAATAAAATTTATTAATAATAAGTAATAGTTAAAAAAGTAAAGAATTATATACTTTTATAATTATAAAAGCGAATTTTATCCCTTTAAATAATATACTAAAAAAAACCTTTATAATTTTATAATATTATAATTATTATTAATAAACTTAATAATAATACTTAAATCTTATTAAATAAGCTTTAAAGAAAAAATTAATATTAAATTAAAAAAAAAAAATTTATAATAATAATTAATTATAAGAATAAAATTATTATTAGAATTAAAAGAATAATAATAAAAGTATTAAAATTAAATTAAAATAAATATAATAATATATTAATTAATTATATTAAAAGGACTTAAAAGATAAATAAAAAAATTAAAAAAGCTAAAATAAAAAAATAAAAAAAAAAAAACCTTAAAAAACTTTAAAAAAAACATATAAAATATTTTATTATTTAAAGCCATATTCGAGACTAAACCTATTAATAAACAAAAAAAAAAAAATAATAATATTAAAAAAAATATAAAAAATAAAAGTTTTTATAAAATATTTATTAAATTATTAATAGAAAATAAGCTAATTAACTTTTATTTAAATTAATAATTTTATTTATATTAAATAAAAGTAAAATAATTAATTAAATATAAAAAAATAAAACTATAAGTTTATAAAAGATTAATAATAAATTAAAAAACTAAAAGAATTGTAATTAAATTAAGAATATATATAAGTTTAAAAAAAAAAAATTTTAAAAATTAAAAAAATCTTTTTTTAAAATAATTACTAGATTAATATTAAATACTAATATTAGTATACTAATGAAAGCTTTTAAATAAATAATAAAAAAACCTTAAAAAGAATATTCTTTTTTATAAAAAAAAAAAAAATTAAATAATTTATAAGAAAAGAGATTAAAAAAAAAAAAAGCATTAAAGACTTTAAAATAAAAAAAAAGAAGACGGAAAGAAAGAAAAAAGAGAGCGGAGAAAAAAAAACCAAGGAATTAAATAGAGAGGGGAATAATTTATTTTATTCAGGAATTAAGGAATAAGGATTAAATAATAGGAAAAAAAAATAAAGAAAAAAAAATACGAGGAAAAAAAAAAAAAAATAAAAAAAAAAAATCTTATATTATAAAATAAAGGAAAGATTAAATATAAAAAAAAAAGAAGGAGAGACGGAAACAGAAGGAGACAAAGAATTAAGAGAAGGACGATTAAAGTATATTTAAAAAGAGATAAAGAAAATAAGAAGGACGAGGAAAGAAAAGGAACACGAGGAAAAAGAGGGGGGAGGAGAGGGAGAAAACTATTTTTTAGAATAATAAAGGAAATACTTTTTTATAGAAAGAATAGACTCCTATAATTAATTTAAAAAAACAAAAAATTTATATTAAATAAAAGAAAAATAATAAATAAAATTAAAATTTATAAGATAAAGTATAAAAAAAATTAATTTAATAAAAAAAAAAATATTAAAAAAAAATAAAATTAATAAGAATTAAATAATAAATAAAATACTAAATTAAATATAATTAAAAGTTATAAGTTTAAATAAAAAAAAAATAATTTTAACTAAAAGAATAAAAGTATATATAATTATACTTAAAAATATTAAAAAAAATTAATATTTAAAAAAAAAAAAACTTAAAATTATATCTTTAAATTTAAAATATAAAATAATAAAAGAATATTTAATAAATTTAAAAAAAATTAAAACATTTATTAGAATATACAAAAATATAAAAACCTAATATATAAATATTAAATAAAAAAAAAAAACTAAAATTTAAAAACAAATAAACAAGTAAATAAAAATAAAACTTTAAACAATTACTGAAATATTACTTAAGATAATACTTATAATATCAAAGATAAAGCTAAAAACAAGCTAGATACTACTTAAAATAGCCTAAACAAGGCCAAAAACTTACTAAATAATACTAAAAACAAAAGATTTAATATTTAAAATACTTTTAACTTTAATATATATATGATATAAAGAAAAAAAATAGAGTAGATTTAATAAAGAAGTATTTGATTTAATAATATTATACTAAAAAAAAACCCGTTTTTAAAAAATAAAAATCTAAAAAAAAATTAAAAAAAAAGATAAAAAAAAATATATTATTTATAAATTAAATTATTCTTAAATTTTTTAATATTAAAAAAGATTTTAAACTTTATAAAAAAAAAATTAAAAAAGCTTTTAGTTTAAATTAAAGATATATTCTTTATTAAAAAACAAAAAAGTTTTTTTTTAAATTATATATAACAGGAAAAAAAGCTTTAGTTTAAAGTTTTAAAGAATATAAATATTAAATTAAGGGTTATTCTATTATAAGTTAAAAATTATTTTTATAAAGCCTAATAAGTTAATAATATTTTAATATTTATTAAACTATTCCTTAAAAGAATTAATCTTTTAAAAAATAGAGAAAAATATAAAATATTAAAAAAATCTTATAGAGATACAAAATTTTTTTTAATTATTAAAAAAAAAAAAAATATTAAATTAATTAATTTAACTATTAAAATAAATAAATAAATAATTTATAATATATTAATACTACCTAGTAATAATGAGTTTTTAAAAGATTTTATTATATATAAAATATTATTTTTATTAGATTTTTTTTAAAATATAATTAAATATCTTTTAAAAAAAAAGGCAAAGATTTAATTATTTTACCTTTTTAATTAATTTACTAAAAATATATATTTTACTTTAAGTATAATTAATTTAATCATTTAATTTACAAAAATAATAACTTAAATTCTATTTAATTTTATTTTAAAGACTTATAAAGCTTTTTTAAATAAGATAGAGTTTATAAATTAGTAAAAATATATAATTAAAAAAAAGTTAGACTAAAAGGCTATTATTTTATTTAAAAATACTTAATAAACGGAAAAAAAGAATAAATATTAAAGGCGGGAAATAGAGGAGAAGGAGAAAAAAACTAGTTTAGAAAAAGATAATTATAATCTTAAATTATTTAGAGAATATATTAGAAAAAAAACGAAAAAAACTTAAAAATTATAAAAATTAAAGACATAAAAAGGGAGAATAAGAAGATTAAGAGAAAGACTTTTGATAAAAATAAGAAGAGGGGAGGAATGAGGAAAGAAGAACCGGGCAGGAGAATTACTAAAATCTTATATATTCTTTTAGAAAAAATGAAAGGAAAATAATTGAGGTGAGCGGAAGAGGGGATAGCGTAGGAAAAAATATACATATTTTTTATAAAGGAATTAAAATTAGGTAATACTATGAAAAAAAAAATACAAGAAAATCTTATATATTATCATATTTTAAAAAAGTTATTTATATAATATTTAATCTTTAAAATAATTATTAAAATATTAATCTCATAATTCTAAAAAAATATAAATAATATATTAAATACGTTTATAATTTATTAAATTAATTACTTAGACTTATTTAACTTTAAGATTAAATATATACTAAACATAAAAAACTAAATTATAAATAGTTTATAAAAAAACCCTTAAGTCTTTTAAATATTAATAATATAATAAATAAAAAAAATATAAATTATTTATTAATTTATACTTTAATAATATAATTATAATCTGAAAAAACTTAAGAATATATATTTCTTAGATTTTAGATTAATACTAAATACTTATAAACTTTTAAAAAGTTATTAAAATAACTTTTAATTAATTTTAAGCTTTTTAAATAAAAATAAAAAAACATTAAAAGATCTTAAACGAGTAAGCTTAAAGACTGGTATAAAAAAATAATTATAATCTGCCTTAAGATTAATAATAAAAATATTTAATATAAGATTATAGGTATACTTTTATTACCGAAAACAAAATTAATAAAAATATAATATTATATAAAGTAATTAAAAAACTAATACTATTAAAAGAATTTCTAAGTAAATTAATAAAACGATACTTAATCTAGGAAAAATAAACTATAAAAAAAAAAAAATAAAAATTTATATTTTAGATTTAATATATCCTATAAAAAAAAATTATTTTAACTTATAATATTTATTAAAAGAATAAAAAAAAAATTCTTAATTAAAGCTTAATATAAAGATTATAAATAAGTAAAAATAATAATTATAAAATACTATAACTTAAAAAAGATTTTTAAGTTTATTTATAGTTTAATATATAAGTTTAGTTTTTTTATTATAATAATAATAAATAAAAAGCCTTAAGTTAAAAAACTTATTATTTTTATTCTAAAGACTTTAAAATTAAATAAATCTAGATTTTTAAATATAATCGAATAGTAAAGTAATATTATAAAAACAGGATATTTATAATTACTTTTATACTTATAAAAATAACTAAAAAAAATTTTTTTTAATAAATAAAAAACTAAGAAGGGTAAAGTTTTTTTTATTAATAAAACTTTTATAGAAAATATGAAATCCTATTTTATTTTATAGATACAAATAACAAGAGTTACTTTTTTTGAATAAAGGTTTCCGAAAGACCGGGAGATAAGAGTATTTTATTAATTAATTAAATAGAACTAACTTTAAATAATCTTTAAAATATAAGTTAAAAATTAGAAGATAGTAAAAAAAAAAAAAAAAAAAAACCTAGAAAAAAATTATAAGTTTTAAAAAAAATTAACAAAATAATTTAACAAAAATAATCTTTATAAACTTAAAAAATCCTTAATTAAACGAGAAAATATTATCCTCCTATAATAGTATTAGATTTGGGAAATTATTAAGTTAAAGTTGGAAAATAAAAATAATAAAAGATATAGGGAAGAGAATAATAAATACTTATATAGAAATAATATTTTAAGGGGAAGCCGGAAAATATATACCTTTTAAACAAACAAAGGAAAAGCGGGAAATAAAAGGGAAAAACTAATAGGGGAAAAAAAAAAAACATATTGACTTAAATAAAAAAGTAAAATTAAGAAGGAAATTATAAAAAAAAAAAACAAATAAATTAAGATTAAAATAAAATTGATTTATAAAAATATAATTAATTAAACAAGTTTCTTTTTAATTATTTAAAAAATAAATTATAAAATTTAAAAAAGATTAATAACTTAAAACTTAAAAAAAAAAAAAAAGTTTTAAATAAAACTTATAATTAAAATAAAATTTATATTTATATAAGAAAATTTAAATAAAAAATTTAAAATTTTATTTTTATTATTAATAAAAAATAAAAGATTTTATATAAAGCTTTTAAGAAAAGCTAGAAATATTATAAATTTTTATATTTTTTTTGTAATATTTAAAGAAAAAGTATATAAATAATAGAGGAAATATAAAAAAAACGAGTTAAAGGACTTAAAAAAAAAATATAAAAATTAAAAATATAAAAAATAAGTAATTATTTATAGTTATTGAAGTTTATTTAAAAAGTATTAAATTAAAAAAAAAATAGAGTAATAATAATAATCTTAAAAAAATAAACTAATAAAAAATAAGTAAATAGATAAAAAGAAAAAAGTACCTGGCGTTAAGTTTTAAACGTATAAATTAAAACTATTATAAAAAAGGGAACTTTAACGGAAGGGGAAAAATTATTATATACATTAGGAGAGAAAAATCATAAAAAGGAGAAAAAAAAAAAATAAAATAAAAAAAGAAAATCGGGGAAATTACTATTAAAAAAAAAAAAAAAAAAAAAATTAAAAAAAAATAAAAAAAAAAAAAAATTAATATAAAAACACCCAAATAACTAAGGTTAATTAATTATATATTAACTAATATTATTACTTAACTTTCCTTAAACTTTTTAATAATTATAAGACTTAACTTAAGAATAAATAATTAACCCTTACAATTAATAAAAAAATTAAAGTAAACAAGAAATATAAAAACCTTTTATATCTTATTAAATACTTTATTTAAGTACTTTTTAATATACCCAGGAAAAAAAGTAATAATTTAAAATATATTTATCTTAATAAAAAACTAAAAAATAATATTATCCTTTTAATTAATTACTTATTAAAAATTTTTACTAACTAAAATAAAATCATAAAAAATATTAATAGAAAATTTAATACTAAAAGATTATTAATACTTAAAAAAATCCTATTAAGTATAATAAATATTTGTTTTTTATATATAATTAATATAATTATTTTCTTAAAACCTAGGAATAGAAATATACTTAAAAAATAAATATATAATATACTTTTAAAAATAAAAAATATAAAATATAAATATCTTAATATAATAATAATAATAGAAGTTTTTTAGTTATAAAAAGAATAAAATAATTATAAATATATTTAAAATATCTAAGAAAAGACTAGAAAAAGTATTTAAAAAAATAAATAAATTTTATTAAATAAAAAACTTATTATACGGAGGAGAGAGGAGGAATTAATTAATTATGTAAAAAAAAAGATTTTTGTAAATTAAATAATAAAAAAGATACTAGAATTTTTTTTAATAATAAGATTAAATAAAATCTTTAAAAACAATTGATAGTATAAAAAATACTTAAAATAATTAAAACTATAAGTATTATATATTTATATTTTATTTTAATTTAATAAAAAAAAAAAAAAGATTAATTAATACTTAAGGATTTAAAATTAAAAAATAAAAAACTTATAGTTTAATATTTTAATTTAAATTAGTGAATAAAAAGAAAAACTTAATAATACTAGATAAAAAAAAAAAGTAGTTAAACGTAAGTATACCTTTAAAAAAAAAGATATTGAAAAAGATTAGATAAAAAAAATATAATTTAAAAAAAATTGAAAATCAAAAAAAGAAAAAAGTTAATAGTTAAAAAAAGAAAAAAAAAGATAAGAGGGAGAGAAAAGTAAAAAAAGAGAAGAGAGGAGAAAAAAAAAAATTAGAAGAATTAGAAGGAAAGAGGGAAAAAAAAAATAAGAGAAAAAACAAAAAAACGAGAAACGAAAAAAAAAAAAAAAAAAAAATAAAAAAAAAAAAAAAAAAAAAAGAAAAGAAAAGAAATAAAAAGTGAATGAAAAAAATAAGAATCGGGCGATAAGATTAGAGAGGAAAGAAAGAGGGGACGGAAGAGAAAGACCTAGAAGAAATGGAAAAAAAAAAGAGGGAAAGAGAGAGGGGGGGGCGACGGGCGGGGGGCGGGGGGGGGACTGGGGGCGGGGGGCGGGGCGGGGGAAAACGGGGAAAGCGGAGGGGGGAGGGAAAAACGACGCGCGGGGGAAAAAAAAAAGAGGAAAGCGGGGAGGGAGGAAGGAAGGAGAAAAAACTACGGAAACGTGAGGGGAAAAGAGGAAAAGCAACAAAAGGAGGAGAGAGGAAAGCCGGAGAGGGGAAAGCGAGGAGGGGAAGAACTGGAAAAAAAAAAGCGGAGAAACTGGGGAAACGAGAAGGAAGGAAGCGGGGAAGGGGAGGAGGGAAGAAGGGGAGAGAAGATAAAAGCGGGGAGAAATTAATAGATTAGGAAAGGGAGAAAAAAAAAAAAAGGGAGGGAGAAAGACAAATAGGGAATACTCTTTTAAAAAACATATATAAATTTTTTTTTTTTAGCTTAAAAATAATTAAAACTTAAATATTACTTAAACTTATTAAATAAAAAAATAATTAAAATAATATATTTTTATTTAAAAAAAAAAAAAAAAAGTCTTTTAAAATATATAAGTAAACTTAAATAACTTATAAAAAGCTTTTTTATATCTTATAAAAAACAAGACTTTTATTATATATAAAATTATAGTTAAAAGATATTAAAATAATTATTATAAAAACCTTTTAGTATTTACTTTAATACTATAAAATAAAAAATAAATGATAAACTTTAAAAGAACTATAATATTTTAAATTCTATAATATAATATAAAAGATTTTATATATATTTTCTTAAATATTTTTATAATTAACTTAATTAAATTTTATAAGTATAAGAAAATATTTAATTAATTAATATTAAACTAAAAATATTATTTTAAAAGCTTTAATATTATAAAAAGAAAATATTATTTATATATTTAAAAATATATATTATTATTAGTTTTTAATTAGACTTATAAATATAAAAAATAATTATTAAATAAATTTTATATTTAATTATAAATATAAAATTTTATTATATTATAATACTTTAATAATAAAAAAGATTAAAAAAATAAAAATAATAAATTTAATATTTTATAAATTCTTATTTAACTTTAATCTCTTATATAACTTAAATTATATACTTTATTAATTATACTTTAATTAACTAGCTAGAAGTATAATTATTTTTTAATATTTACTCTTTTTAAATCTTAAAAAGGCTTAAAAATAAAACTTTAATAAATACTTTTAAAAATAATTTTATTATACTAATTATAAATAAAAAATTTCTAGATCTTAAACTTTTTATATTTAATTTAATAATATCTAATTAAAAAACCTTAAAAAAAACCCTTAAAAAAAGTTTTTAAATTATTATAAGTATTTTTTATATTATAGTTTATAATAGAATAATAGTTTTAAATTTTTAATTATTATAAAAAAGAATATTAAATAATTAATTTTTAAAGTTATAATAAACTTTAACTGGTTTATTAATAGCTTAATATAAAATAATTATAATTAAGAATTTATATTTAATATTATTAAAAGTTTAATTTTATATATTATTATAGGCTTAAGTATTAATATTATTAATAAAATTATCTTAGTTAAGAAAAAAATATATATATTATTTAAACTTAAAGAAAATAATTTTATTATTAATAAATTAAATATTAAATTAGGGGCGGAGGAAGAATTAAAGCCTTTTATTAATATTTTTTTTTAAATTAATAGGGAAGATTAAAATCCTTTAAATAAATTAAATAAATAATAAAAATAATATACTTAAGTAAATAAATTATTTAATAAAAAAAAATAAAAAAAATAAAAAATTAATAAAAAAAAAAATTATTAAAAGAAAACTTAAAAAAAATTAAATAATACTATTAATTTTATTACTTTAAAAAAAAATAACTTATAAAATAAAATTAAATTCTTGCTTTTAAAATTAAAAGAATTAAAAAAACACTTAATAACTTTTACCTTATATTATTAATTAAAAAATAAACTAGAAATTATTAAATAAATTATAAATTAAAACCTTTAATATTAAAGATTATATTTTAATATTAAATTAATTAAATAATATTTAATAATAAAGACTTTATAAAAAGGCTATTTAAACTAAAAGTTATTATTAAAATAATATATATTAATAAAAAAAAAAATTTCTTTTATTATATTATACTAATAAAAATTTTTATTACTTATAAAAATTTAATATTTAAGTTACTTAAATATTATTTAATATAACTTTAACTATTAATATTAGAGCTTTTTATAAAAAAGTTTATTAACTTAAAAATTTAAAAGACTAAAAAATAAATTAAAATATAAAAGTTATTAAAAAAATTATACATTAAAAACTAAAGTTTATAATTAAAAAAATTAAAAAAATTAATTAAAAAGTTTAAAAAAGTAAATAAAAGTAAGATTACTTAAGAAAATATATAATTAAATATTTATTATTTAATATAAAATTTATAATAAATAAGAATATTTTATAAACCTTATAAAAAGATATATAATAGTATAAATTATATTCTAGGATAATATTATATAATTTTTTAAAGTAATACTAGAAAAACAAATACTAGAATAAACTATAAGATAAAAAAAAATTAATTAAAAACTTATATAATAAACAATTAACCTTTTACTTTTATTTATATAATTAATTATTTTTGTTATAATATTTATACTTTATTTGTAGATTTAAGATTATTATTACTTTTATTTTTTTTTATTTTTTTATTTTAAGTATTTAATTAAATATTAATTTAACGTTAACTTTTATATTAAACTTATATAACCTTACTATATTAATTTAAATTAATTAATAATCAAGACCTTTTATTAGTTATTACTTAAATTTATTAATTTAACCTAAATTACCCGGGATTAATAAAGGTTTTATAGCTTTTTGTATTCTTTTATTATTATTTTTTGATTATTATAATATTATTAAACTGGGGAGTATTAAAAAACTAAGATAAGATTAAAGTAATAAAAAATAATATAATTAAAATTATATAAATGATTTTAATTTATATAAAATTATTTTAAATAATATAAAAAAAATAAAAGAAATAAAAATATTATTAAAATACTTTTTAATTATTAAATATTTAAAAATATAAAAGAAAAATAAAAAGTTAAATTTTAATTTAAAAAATTAAAATAAATTTATTAATTATAGTTTATATTATTAAAATTTAAGAATTTATATTAATTATATAATAAAATTTAAATAATATAATTTAATAGTATTATAATAAATTTAAAGACTTTTTAAAAAAAGAATATATAATTATAATAAAAAGAAAATAACTTTTAATAAATTTTTAATAATTATTATAAAAAAAACTAATATTATATTAAATAAATTAAATAAAGATTTAAAAAATTTTTTAAAGAAATTATTTTATTAAAATAATTAATATTTATTAAATTAAAAAAAATAATAAAAATTATATTATTAAGGATAATTTTAAATAATTTAGAAAAATAAATTTTAATATTATATAAAAAAAAAAAAACCCCTTTGAATCTTATAGTTATAAAAAAATAAGATATATAATAAAAAATTAGTAATGTTTTAAAAAAAAAAAAAGAAATAATTATTTTAAGCTTAAAAAAGTAAATTAATTTAATATAAAAAAAAAAAGAAATTATATGAGGATATTTTATGAGGATATATGAGGGGATTGAATAAGAAAAAGTTAATAATAATAAGGAGGAGAAAATTATAAAAGAATAAAAAAAAAAACTTAAAAATAAAAAAATTATTAATAAAAATATAATTATTATTTAAAAAACTTATAAATAAGTTAAGCTTTTTTATAAAATAATAACTATTAATTAAAAAAATATTAAAAAAAACTTAATAATAAACTTATAATTTTTTAAATTATTTATGATTTAATTTTGTGATATGACATTTGCTGTGGGAGCTTATGCCCGTGGATTCAAATATAGATCAATCTTATTAGATTATCTGATAATATAAAATACAATAATAAAGACAATTCCCTTTCTTGGATACAGTAGCCATAAAATAAGATTAATATTATTATTATAATAAGTTATTAGATTTTATAATTATAATACTAAAGCTTAATGTGTTATTAAAGTTAAGGTTCTTCGAGTAATTAATTAAATTAAACTTAAATTAATATATACTTTTTATATGATATATTTGTTATAATAGTAAATAATAAACTAAACTAAAAAATAAAATTTTTAATTTAAAGTTAAATATTTTATAAGTATTTAAAAGTATAAAGATAAAAGAATTTATTTATTTAGATTATATAAAATAATATACTTAATTAAAATTGCTTATAGTCTTATATAAACAACTTAAGACTATAAATATAATATAATAAATAATGACTATTAATAGCCAAGTAAGTAATTAAAGCTTCTGAAACTAATAATAGTAACTAATCAAAGTTATATATAATAAAATAGCCTATAAAAAAGAACCAAATGCTAATGTTATAATAGTTAAATTAAAGGCTAATAAAGATATTATTAAAGACTAAGGCAATAAGAAATAGGCTATTAAAATAGGATATTTAAGAACTAGATTTTTAAAAACTGGGGCAAGAAAACCAAGCTTAAACCCTAAGAAAAAAAAAATATTAAAAGATATAAAAAAAGAGAAATAAAGGTTAATAGAAAGCTAGATCTTAGATAGTCAAAAATAATAATATATATAATTTTTTTTATTAATACTTTAATTATATTATTATATAACCAATGCCTTGTTGATATAATTAAATGGGCGCAAGATATAAGATCTAGATTTCTAATATAATTAATTTTATTAAATAATTTAATAAGATAATAAAAAAAAGATAGAAATTAAATAAGTTAAATAGAAGGGATAAAGTTATAATATAATTTTATTATTTTATAAGAAAAAAAACGAGGAAAGGGAAAAAGAAGGGGAAGGGGAAAAAAAAAGAGAAGGGGGAGAAGAAAAAGGAGAAAGAAAAAGGAGGAGGAAGGAGGAGAAGAGGGAGGAGAAAAGAGAAAGGAGAGAAAAAAGAGAGAAAGAAGAGAAAGAAAAGGAGGAAAGAGAAGAAGGAGGGAGGGAGGAGGAGAAGGAGGAGAAGAGGGAGAGGAGGAGAAAAGAGAAAAAAGAGGGGGGAGAAAAAAAAAGAGGAAAAAAGGGGGGAGAAAAAGGAAAAGAGGAAAGAGAGAAGGGAAGGGAGGAGAGGAAGGAGAAAAAGAAAAAAAGGAGGAAAAAAGAGGAGAAGGGGAAAAAAAAAAAGGGAGGAGAGGAAAAGAGAAAGAAGAGAGAGAAGAGGAAAGAGAGAAAGAGAGAAAAAAAAGCGGAGGGGAAGGAGGGAGGGGGAAAACGAGAAAAAAAAGGAGAAGGGAAAGGAAAAGAGGGGGAGAGAAGAGAAAAACGGGAAGAAAGGGGAAGAAAGAAAGGAGAAGAAGGAAGAGGAGAAAAAGAAGGGAAAGAAGAGGAAGAGGGGGAGAGGGAGAAAGGAGAAAAGAGAAGAGAAGGAGAGGAGAGGGGAAGGGAGAAAGGAGGGGAAAGGACGGGGGAGAAAAAAAGCGGGGGGGGAGGGAGGAAAGAAGAGAAAAGAGGAGGGGAGGGAGAAGAAAAAAAAAGGAGGAAGAGGAAAAGGAAGGGGGGCAAGAGGAGAGGGAAGAAAAAAAAGAAAAGAAGGGAAGGGAAGAGGAGAAAGAGAAAAAAAGAGAAGGGAGAGGGAAGGAGAAAGAAGGAAAAAAAAAAGGGGAGAAGGAAGGAAAAAAGGAAGGAAGGAAAGGAAGAAGAGGGAAGGGGGGGAAGGAAGAAGGGAGAAAAAAGAAGGGAGAAGAGAAAAAAAAGGGAAGGGGAGAGGAAGAGAGGGGAGGAAACGGGGGAGAAAAGAGAAGAAGAAAAAAAAAAGGGAAAAAAAGGAGAAAGGAGAAAAGGGAGGAGGGGGAGAGAAAAAAAAAAAAAAAAGGGGAGAAAAGAGGGAAAAAAAAAAAAAAAAAAAAAAAAAAAAGGGAAGAAAAGCGGGGAGAAAAAAGAGGAGAAGACGAGAAAAAAGAGAAAAAAAAGGAGGGGAAAAAGGGGGAAGAAAAGAGGAGGGGGGGAGAGAAAAGAAAAGGAGAAAAGGAGGAGGAAAGAAAAGAGGAGAGGAAAACGGGAGAAAAGGGAGAAGGGGAAGAAAAGAAAAGGAAAAAGAGGGAAAAAAGAAAGGAAAAAAGAAGGAGAAAAAAAAGAGAGGGAAAGGGGGAAGGGAGGGAGGAAAGAGGGGAGGAGAGGGAGGGGAAAAAAAAAGAAAAAAACTGGGAAGGAAGGAGGAAGGAGGAAGAAGGAAAGAAGAGGAAGAGGAAAAAGGAAAGAGGGGGAGGGGGAAGAGGGAAAAGGAAAAAAAAAGGAGAAACGAGAAAGGAAGGGAGGAGGGGAAAGGGGAGGAAAAGGGAGAAAGGGAGGAAAAGAAAAGGAGAAAAGAAAGAAAAAAGAAGAGGAAAAAGGAAAGAGAAGGGGGGGAAAGAGGGAAGAAGAGGAGAAAAAGGAAGGAAGAGAGGGAGAGGAGGGGAAAAAGAGAGGAAGGAGAGGGGGAAAGAAGAGGGAAAGAAAGGGAGGAGGAGAGAGAGGAAGAAGAGGGGGAGGGGGGAAAAAAGAGGAAAAAAAGAGAAAAAAGAAAGGGAGAAAAGAGGGAGGAAAGGAGAAAGAAGAAAACGGGGAAAGAAGGGGAAAAAAAGAGGGGGGAGAGGGAAAAAAGGAGAGGGGGAAAAGAGAGGAGGAGGGGGAAAAGGAGGAAAAGAAAGGGAAAAAAAAAGGAAAGGAGAAAAAAAGAAGGGAGAGGAAAAAAAAGAGGAAAAAGAGAGAAAGGGGGGGAAGGGGAGAAAGGAGGAGGAAGAAGGGAGGAAAAGGCGGAGGAAAAGAAGGGAGAGGGGGAGAAAAGGAAGAAAAAAGAAAAAAAAAGGGAAGGAAAAGAAGAAAAGAGAAAGAGGGGAAAAGGGGGAGGAAGAGAAGAAGGGAAAAGGAAGGGGGAGAAGAGGGAAGGAAAAAGAAGAAAGGAAAAGGAAAGGGAAGAGAGGGAAGGAGAAGGGGAAAAAAGAAAGAAAAGAAGAAAAGAAGAAAAAAAACGGGAGGGGAGAGAGGGAGAGAGAGAAAGGAGAGAAGCGGAGAGGAAAAGAGGGGAGGGAGAAGAAGAAAGGGAGAAGGAGGAGGAAAGGGGGGAAAAAAGAAAAAGAGGAGGAGGAGAAAAGGGGGGAGAAGAGGAAAGGGGGGAGAAAGGAGAAAAAGAGGAGGGAGGGCAGGAGAAGGGGAGAAGGAGGGAAAGAAGAAAGAAAAGAGGGGAAAGGGGGAAGAAAAGGGAAGGAGAAAAGGAGGGAGGAGAAAAAAAGAAAAAAGAAGGAAAGAAAGAGGGGAAAGAAAAAAAAGAAAGGAGGGGGAAAAGGGGGGGAAGGAGAGGAGAGAAAGGGGAGAGGGAAAAGAAAAAAAAAGAAGGCGGGGGGAAAAAAAAAAAGGAAAAAAGGAGAGGAAAGGGGAAAAAGAAAAGGAAGGGGGAAAAAAAACGGGGGGAGGAAAAGAGAGAGGGGAGGAGGAAGAAAAAAAGAGAAGGAGGAAAAAAAGGAGAGGAGAAAAGGAGGAAAAACGGAGAGAAAGAGGGAGGAGAGAAGAAAAAAAAAAGAAGAAAAAGAAGAGAAGAAAGGAAAAAAATGAGGAGAGGGGGGAGGAAGAGGAAAAAAAAAGGGGAAAAGAGAAGAGGGGAGGAGAGGAGGAGCGAAAAAAAGAAAAAGGAAGGAAGAGGGAGGGGAGAAAAAAGGAGAAGGGGGAGGAAGAGGAGAAGGAGGAGAAGAAGGAAGAAGAGGGAAGAAGAGGAGAAACGGACGGGGAGGGAAAAAAACGAGGGAGGAAAAGGGGAGAGAAGAACAGGGGGAGGGAGAGGAAGGAACGGAGAAAAGAAAGAGAGGGGGGAGCGGAGAAAAAAGAAAGAAGAGAAAAAAAGGAAGGGAGAGCGGGAGGAAAAAGAGAAGGAAGAAGGAGAAAAGAGGGGAAAAAAGGAGAGAGGAAGAAAAGAAAAAATAGAAGGGAAAAAAAGAAGAAAAGGGGAGAAAAAAAGAAGGAGAAGGGAAACGGAGGGAAGAAGAAATTAATAAGAAAGAAAGAGAGAAAGGAAAAAAGATAAGAAAGGAAACGGGGAAAAAAAAAAGAAGAGGGAGGGAGGAGAAGAGGGGAAAAAGAAGAAACGAGGAAAGAGGGAAAGAAAGGAGGGGAAGAAGAAAGGAGAGGGGAAAAAAGGAAAAGGAGAGAAAAGCGAAAAAAAAAGGAAAAAAGGGAAGGAGAAAGGGAAAGGGAAGAAAAAAAACGAAAAGAGAGGGAAGAGGGGAGAGGGGAGGAGGAAAAAAAAGAGGGAGGAAGAAAGAAAGGAAGAACAGGAGGAGAAAGAAAAGGAGGAGAAAAAGAAAAAAGAAAAAAAAAGAGAAAAGGAAAAAGAGGAGGAGGAGAGAAGGGAAGAAAAAGAAAGAAAAAGAGGGAAGAAAAGAAAAAAAGGAGAAGAGGCAAAAGAAGAGGGAAAAAGCGAAGAAAGAGGGGAAAGAGAGGGGAAAAGGGGGAGAGGAAGGGGAGGAAAAAAGGAAAAGAGGAAAGGAAGGAAGAAAAGAGGGGAAGGAAGAGGAGGAAAAAAAGAGGAAAGACGGGGAAGGGGGAAGAGGGGAGAAGAGGAAAGGGGAGGAAGAAAGAAAGAGGAGAGGGGAAGAGAGGAAAAGGGGAGGGGGGAAGGAGGGGAGAGGCAAGAGAAAAAGAAGAGAAGGAAAGAACGGGGGGAAAAAAAAGAAAAGGAAAAAGGAAGAAGGGAGAAGGAAAGGGGAAGAAGGAAAAAGGAGAAGGAAAAAAAGAGGAGGGCAAGGAGGGGGGGAAGAGCGGAAAGGAGAAGGGAGGGGAAGAACAGAAAGAAGGAAAAAGAAAAAGGAAAGAGGGAAAAAAAAAAAAGAGAGAGAGAGGAAGGAAGAAAAAGAGAGAAAGAGGAGGAGAAAAAGGAGAGAAAGAAAGAGAGGACGGAGAAGAAGGAAGGGAGGAAAGGAGAGAAGAAGAGGGGGGAAAAGGGGGAGAAAAAAAAGAAAAAAAGAGGAAGAGGGGAAAGGAAAAAAAGAAAAAAGAAAAAAAGGAGAGAAGGGGGGGGGAGAGAAAGAAGAAGGAAAGCGGGGAGAAGAGAGGGAAGAAGGGAGAAAAGAGAAGAAAAAAAAATATGAGGGGGAAAAAGAAAAAAAGAAGGAAGAAAGGGGAAAAAGAAAACGGGAAAAAAAGAGGAGAGGATGAAAGGAAGAAGAAGAGGAGGGAAAGGAGAGAAGGGAAAGAGAAAAGGAAGGAGACGAAGAAGAGGGTAGGAAGAGAAGAAAAGCAGAGAGGAAGAAGAAAGGAGAGGGGAAGAAGGGAATATATCAAGATAAAGATAATAGATATATAATTTTATAATTATTATTTTTAAATAATTAAATAATTAATTATTAATATATATTTATTATTATTATAATAATAATATTTTTTATACATTTAGTTTATATTATTTATTACTATTATAATACTTATAATAAAATTATTTAATATAATATATGTCCTATCCACTCTACTAGTATAAATCTAAAAATCACCTACCCTATAGTCCTATAGGAACCAGTTTATTATATATTACTATTGTTTTGTATAAGTTTAATAGCCTTATTAATTCTAGTGTATTATAATACATAGCCTTGTTTATTTCTTAAATTTCATAATCCTTTAAGTGTTTTGAAACTTCTTTTATTATTAGTTATTTATTAATTCAAAAACTATAATAATATTTGCTGTTTATTTAATTTAATTTAATTTTCTTATTAATAAACTTAAAACTTCCCCTAAGCTTCTTGTTTAAAAAAGTACATAAAATAGTTTTTAAATTATTACATAACTATTTCTTAGCCTTTCACAGCACTATTTATAATTACACTAAAAGTATTATTACTAAACTTGACATTTTAAGCCACGTTTATGACTAACTCCTTTAAGCTTAATGTGTCGCAACTAGTTTATTATAAAACTGCCGGAACATTACATTGTGCTCCACTTCAACTACGCTTAATCGTCCAGCTGGCGAAACCTTGCAAATATCTCAGACTATCCTTTCCTATTTTCTACATGTCATGGGATTATTTGTCTCACATATAATACGCTATGATTAATACAAGACACAGCTTTTATGGATATAAAGTCTATGCTAATAGTACTACAGAATTGAGATTTAACATTATCTTTATATCTGCAAGCAATTTTAAAACCCCATATCAACAGACCATTTACTACGATGTTCTTTGCTCTTTACGCTATTGCTTTGGTTCTTTTTACCTTAGTTCAGTTCACCAAGGCCAATGATTTAATTGTGGGCGGAAGTATGCCCAGTCTGGTCAATTCCCATACCAAATCAGTTTGCGTCAACACAATCATCATATTTGCGGCGGGTACTATTATTTCCAACACTCACATTCTTACGGCTGCGCAATGCATATCTACATCAAACCCAAGGTCTTATACCATTGCAACGGGAACCAACTCTGTCTACGGTGGGCAAATTCACCATGTAAAGTGCATACAATGCCATCCAGGATTCAACTTGCGCAATCTTAAACAGGACATTTGTGTCCTAACCTTAAGTGCTCCAATAACTTTCACGAATGCTCAAAGACCAATTCCACTTGCAAGTCGCGACTATGCAACAGGATCAAAACTCAGGCTATTATATCAGGTTGGGGAAAGACAAGTGTTAATAGTGGTATTTCGAGTGTTTTAAAATACCTTGGGGTTAGATGTCTGAGTTCCGCTGAGTGCAGGCAATGGCATCGCGACACAGATTACACCCAGATATGCACAATGAAGGGTCGTGGGGAGGGAGCTTGTCAGGGTGATAGCGGTGGGCCTTTGATCGCGAACGGAGAGGTCATAGGTATTGTCTCGTGGGGAATACCTTGTGCGCTTGGACAGCCTGACGTCTTTACCTCTGTGTATTATTACCGCGACTTTATTTCCCAGTGCCAACAAAGGTGTTAGCTTACAAGGTGGAGGGTTTGAGTTTAGTAGCTAGGCGGTTATTGACTTAAGGGTGAGATGTTTTAATTCATAATTAATATAATTATTTACTATTAATTTCCCAATACTTATATTTTAATATTTCATTTATTACTAGACTCTATTTCAATTGTCCATTACTAGACTTAACTTAAATATAGTTTTTATTAATAAAGGTTTGAGAGATGTAGCGATTGCAAACCAGCTAAAGGAGTATTTGACAAACCGGGACGCAAGCAAAGATCTAGGAGACTGAAAGCCTTGACTTTGATCGATTTTAAATTGCTCCTAATGTCTGTTGAGTGCAAGTTCAGGCGCTTGTCCTTTGTCATACCTGAAATTAGATCAAGGTAGCAAATGACGTGGAGCATCTGATCAAAGATAGGGAGGCACTAGTGCGGGAGCTAATTCGTATCTTTGTAGAGAGATTCTCAGAGGCAGTCAGTATTTAAGATCAAGTTAACGCCGAAGTCTGTGGGCAGGCTGGAATTGAGCTTTCGAGAGCAGCAGCATTGGGTCCGGAGACAATATTGCTGTTCAAATTCAGCGATGGCTTGGTGAACGAATAGGGGCTGGCTTTTGACAGTAACATGATGCGTGTGATTGAAGATATAATAACTTTCGCATGGGAAGAATACAAAAGACACCGCGAGAACAAAGAGCGTCGTCAAACCCATTAGCTCATGCCGTTAGGCATGAGAGTACTACGTGCACCGATGAGGCAGATAATCAGTCCACTCACATTTATACTACATTTCCTTATTGTGTGTGACTTGCAATTGGCACGAGAGACCCATACTAATAAAGGTGCATCTGCTGGAGTGGCTCTTTGAGTTTGGGACCTGGAAGCTATCTTTGACGGTACCGCCGGTCAGTTTGAAAGAGCTGAACTAATACAGCCTTCCTACATAAAGACATTCGCCTCAGAGATTCTCAAGCACCTGGAGCTCGTTTCGGGCAACTTTTATCACGTAATTATAGGAGCTCCTAATCAGGGGTCAAAGGGGCGTGTCAAATCATTAATTCTAGTGATCGAGAGATGCACTTCATTAATACTGCCAGGACAATTTTTGTTTTTCTAGACGTTGCTCTCTGTGCTAAGGCCAGAAAAAAATGTCTTGTCGACACTGAAAGAGATAACGGTGGGAACTTAGCTAAGATCTCACATAGTTTAGTAGAGATGGATGAATTGGGCCTATATAAAAGGCCATTGACTATCTGAAGTCGGGGTATTACTAAGACAAAAGACAAATAGTCTCTTCTGATCACCTTCTACAGAGTCTATCTTCAAACCTCAAGACTTTCATTAGACGTTCGAGTCAATAGCAATACACGCAAGGAGAGACGAAAACAGCCCCCATTTCACAGAGCTACGGGGGTATTGTAGCCAAGGCAGTTTTATCCTACTGTTGTTACTCAATACAAAAACCAGAACCAGGAAACTATCAGGAGTGGACTCCTCTTTGCCTAATTGATGCCAGGACATCAACACCAATGATGAAACCGATTATAAATTGCGGGGGAAATATCGAAGTTCATGTTAAAGACAGCCTCACCACTCTGTATGTGACTGTCAAAGGAAATGAGCTATGTAGTGGCGGAGTATCTGATCAAGAGCGAGGCTAACCTGACCGTACCGGTCATAGGTTATGAGAGCTCCCTCTACATTGCTTATTGCTATGCGTATCTCAAAATAGCCAAGCTGCAGCTTCAAAATATTACCGATCCTGAGCTACCGAATACATCGCTCACAATAACATGTCCTTATCTTTAGGGTGGTTTCAATGCTGTGGAGATACAGGTTATCATATTACAACCACTGGATAATAAGGAGCTGACATCAACACCATTTCTAGCTTATTCGATATAGGCCTGCGTGTGGCATATCTAAAATCTAGAAATAGAATATAGATCATGTATTCGCATGGCTGTGGGTAGTGGCTTTGGCGACTTTGGTAGAAAAGCTGCGCCATCACATTAGGGACACAGTAGATGAAAAGGAAAATGATAGATAGGCACTTCTCTAGCCTATAGGGACAGATAAAAATAGACAGCTTAATGTGATTTAGGAACTGCTTAAACGTAGAGCTAATCTCATCCGAGGGAGCAGGTAAAGAGACAGATGCCAACCCAGGAAATGAAGATGACGATAGCGATATTGATGAATAGTCATGGCTACTTGTCCCCCAAATGGGTTCAAAGATGGATGTACATTGGATTAAACCAAGGGTAACTATTATAGTCCATGTAGCCAAGGAAAAAACCAAGATAGCCCGACAACTTAAAACCACCACTCGTACTGATTCAAAATATCGTAAAAGGTGATTTATTACCAATAGCATCAATCATAGACAACAGTGAATATGTCATCGTTGCGTTACTCCCCTAACTTTGTAGTTCACCATCCTCTTGCTCTCCTCGTCCTCTGATCGAAGGGATCCATTCGACAGCAGAGTTGCCCGCAATTCAGATCCTCTACCAAACCATACCCATATTTTGAAGGTAGGAAAAAAAGGATTTCTTGGGGACATGACCAGCGTAAAACGACTGCCAGTTTGCAGCAAAGGAGCCTATCATGGAGCAAAGAGTTATACACAGGACTATCTAATGCCACCGATGCGGGGCGGGGAAACTCACCAGCCCGAGGGCCAAGCTTTCCGAATCCAAGTAGCCTCACTACCATTGGTGCGAGTCGCACGAGCACGCCCAAGGCAATGATGGTGAGTAAGACGCTGGCCGCTGTCTCATATGGGTGGCTTTTGACGTAGTCGACTAGCTCGCGGAAGTGCTTATTTGCAGCCTCAGATGCATCCTTGTAGGCCTTTGAGACGGTGGGACCCATCTTTTTCATGTCCCTGCTTTAAAAGCTCCTCAACCTTTGGAGGATGAGTTGGCGAGCCTTTCTGTCCATATTGCTGCAGGTGCAATGCCATCAAGCTGCTTCTGTAGGATACTGTGGCCTTCGAGAAGGCTGTCGACGTAACGTGCCGCAATCGTGTCCATGGTGCAAAGAGTAAGTGTTGCGGAGGGAGTTTGACGTAGAGAAGGGTTTGCGCTGTTGGGATCCCAGAGTGAGAGAGGGGTTACAGCTAAATGATGGACCATGGCACAGAGTTGTGTCCAATAAGGTTGACGACAACATGTGGGAGGCCAACTAGGATTACGCGTAACCCGCGACGCCCGACCCCGCAATAAAATGAGTACATTAAAGTATTATACTTAAATAAATTTCTAGCGACGTTGCAGGCGTTTTCTCGTAAGGATCACTTGGATCGTGGTATTAATGTTAGTAGTGGATCAGGGTAAAGGCTGAGTAATATGGATAGATATTATAGCTCTAGTGTTAGCTAACTAAGTAATTATATTAATAACTAGACCTGCTAAAATACGTAAATGGCGGTGTTTGTGGGCCGATGGAATCGCAATTGTGTTTCAGTATTGAGTCATCAACGCAGCAATTCGCACAAGAATAACATTCGGGCTATAGTATTAAAAGCATACACATGTATTGTAATCAAGGCATACTCATATGAATACCATTCTAATGACAATTGAATCAAGCCCATGATTAACATATGGTGAAAATCTCGTGACAATAAGCCAAGGATTACTACTTGTTCAGCTACGATTATCATTGCCTATATCAGATCGTTAGGGTGCTCATTTAATAATCTAGATTAAATGAGTGCTTAGAGCGTCCTTTTGAGCCGACAAAATGGGTGTATTGACCTATGTTGCTCCGTTCCACGTGTCTTCAATAGCGGCCATACTCCATACTTATATAATCATCGGAGTAATATTTACAACGGGCTTTGCTTCAATAACGATCTGGCGACTGCTATTAAAGTACCACAAAGACCGTAGTACTTATCTTCTAGTATCGAAGAATTCAGTAGTAGTCATCGGGCACTCTGTCTAAGCTTGACGGAGTCTTTGGATCTATCACAGCCTTTTATTTGGTCTATTTTGATTCAAATTAGTGTAGCTCGTTCTCGAAACCTGTTGGAGTATAAAGAATGCCAGCACTATGTCAGATCTACCAAGTGCTCCACGCATAAAAGTAAAAGCCCATCCCGAAATGAAGGAAAAGAAATATACATCATACGGATCCAACCATACAAGGCTTAACTTGAGAATTGAGCATTCTTGTCAGCATTTACCCCAAGCTCTGTTACAAATTCTCACCAGCAACAGGTTCAATACTTTCTATCCATTGACAGTAGTTGGTTATCTCTCAGTAGTAATCCGCCCTGACTTTCATACAGTATGCTTTTGAAGACTTTCCTTTGTGTTTGGTATGGATATTAGTTGATTTGCTTATATATGAATGATTTGTTCATAAATGAACTCAATAATCATTTATGAACGGACAAAAGATTAACGTTAACTCACGCAACATCACAAGAAGCCAACAGCTGTCCCAGGATTATATAATAACTTGGACATAATACCTCAGGTAATCAGCTTTCTCAAGTCCAATAGCTTTTAAGTAACAAATACAAGACACCATATGTAAAGCGCAATACAAATTAGATTTAGTAGCGACACCTAATGCGTCATATAAACAGCCAGAAAACACTAACCGAAGCGGTTTAGTGGTAGGGAAGCGTATTTGCGGATACATTTACCAAAGTACCAGAGAGAGCAGGTATATAAGAATATTTAGATGATTTTGACGCTGGCGAATGCTCGTGATTGTGTAGTATAAGAAATGTCTACCACGTATGGAGCATATAAAAATAAACCTAGGGGTGCTCACCAAGTAGCTGCATAATGGACAGTTATAAGGATTTACCTTGACCGCTTTTTTTAATTGACTACGTGACTGTAGAACCCTTGCCCCTTAGAGCTACTCTAAGCTTTGCCAATATAAATCTACGTTCCAATGAATCCCTCGTGAAATCGACTGGGTAGTCTTAAAGCCAGCCAATATTAATACTAGGGTAAGGTGGTTTCATTTTGTTTTGCGTTACGAAAACACCCTGTTGTAAATAGCAGCAAGGTCTTTCGCAGGGTCATCATTATCAACCATTCCTAACCAATTCTTTGCTGGCTTCTTGAATCCAAGCAAAGTAAGCATCTTTGGACTCAGCTTCATCACTTTGCTTCGAGGGGTGCACAAGAACTGGTTCTCCTCTTGACGCAAAGTTCCTCGACAAAAGACAAGATTGTGAATCTTGCGAATCTCGTTAGTAGTATTGTAGCCAGCACCATGCGCAATGTTGCTGAGGAAAATGAAAGCGGAACCTCGTTTCATCTCTAAATATTATGTTGATTAGCCTTGAACAAAAAATGAATCTTGTACTGTGTGAACTTACCAATGAAGGACACCTCATCAGGTCTGCCAGCTCTTTCATGCTCCCACTTGTGAGAACCGAGAATAACCATTGTACCACCGTTCTCACGCGTAATATCAGTTCCAGCGAGAAAGCAGCTGAAGCCATCTACTTCATTAATCTTCATATCAGGGCTGTGCCTGCTGGAGAAGATCATGTCGTCCCTGTGTAATGCCTGACGGGGAGAACCATGGCCGACATAGAAAGACAGGGAATTATTCAATAGTGGTTCAACGACGAGTTCTTCGGTATGCTGCTCAAAGACAGCAGGATACCTCTCTGTCAAAAGCACTTCGAGGAGTTTTTCTATGGTTTCATTGGTGTCGAGGATGTTGGCAATCGTGTCCGACTTTCCGACCAAGCCAGAAATGACAAGAGTCTTTTTTCCAATAAAATTGTCATACTCATCACTCTCCACAATGGACTTTGTGTAGGGCGCAAGGTCTTCATCTACCTTGTCCAAAGTCTCATGTGAAACAAAATCGGTCAGAATCACACCACCATCTCTCTCAAGATGTGCGAGAATTTCTTCCAGGGAAGAGGTTGCCGGAATCTGGGGGATGGCTCTAGCTGGCTGATAGGAGGCATCAATTGGAGCCAACAGGCGAGGGGGAGTCTCTTTGTTTTGGTCGCTTCGCTCCATTTTCGCGCGTACTGACGTAAAGTCCAAATGAATCAGTGACTGTAAAGACAAAAGGAGGTATGGTGTTTGAAAACTGGTTGAAGGAACTGGCAGAAGGGAAGTAGTGCAGAGGCAGTTAATGTAATTGACGTATATGTATTGTTGAAACACCCCGTGAAACAAGGTTATTGCATTATGATGCGGTTTACAAAGTAGCCTAGTTACTGGGTGAAACTCAGAAGTGCTGGCTTGTCTAAGAGCGGATTTGACGTTGAATACGTGGCAGGACTGAAAACGTTGTGCAATGCTTAAACCCATGTCCCAAAGGCGTTTTAGTCAACTCAGTAGTATTAACGCATGCATATTGGATATGTGGTTCGAGTAAGCCTGTGGCTGCAGGGGCAGACGTAATGCTTGGCTGTCTTGGTGCGTTCCTAAGGTAGGCGCGGGGTGGTGTTAGTCTATCCAACGTTCTCTTTCTGCCCCTTGATTCACTGCTACGATCATTTCCCGCTGTGGATCTTTACCCATGCTCTTTCCGATTTCTCCCGCACGTGATAGGTCAAGGTGGCAGAGCAGATTGTTGGAAGGAACGGCATGGCTCATCCATTGCCATTACTCTTCGTGTGGAGCATCGCTTAGTAGATGAATATGCAGCTAGCATCGAACCTCAGCTCTCTGCTGGTCGGAGAAACCGAGAATCTTCCCTCCGTCATAGACTTAGTAATATAAAATCAGTCTTACCCTTACAGTTCCGCTTATGCACGTGAGAATCTGCAGTAGGGAGGGGTTGAGGAAAAACACGGGCCTAGATCGATACATTTTCAGTGCGTTTTCCGTGCCTGAAGGCGCATATTGTTTGCTACTGCATGAGTAGGAGAAATAACACGGCTTGCATACATTAGCGTCCTGCATCGCAATAGGTGATCTGCATGGTGTCGTAGCGAGTCTTCAGAGTATTAGCGTAGAGGGGTGTGTGCAGGTTTTAGCTGAATCTTTGTTTTCCGAGTCAAAGCGATGAATATCTTTACCGTTTACCATGCATTGCATCCATTTTCTGTACTCTATAGACTAAAACCGATAAGTAAATAGCATATCTTTTCACCGCTACTTGATTCCAGGCAATTGAGACATTGTGCCTGTTGTCATTTTAGTGCACGTGGTAAATCTCGCAAATGCAGGGTCTTGATGTTGAATACTTGCCAATGTGTTGCCGTTACAATATTGTGGGTAAAAAGTGGACCCTGGGTATATCGTAAGGTAAGTCGCGTTTAAGACAGGGGTAATAGCATAAATACGAACCTTTTTTTATTATTTTTAAAAAAGTAGTCATAGTTTTTTTATTAAAATACAATATTCATATTAAGAATATTATTTGTTTAAAAACCCTATTTTTAATTTTTATTATTATTTCATCAACTCTATGTTATAGCTATAACTATAATAATTTTCTCATAACCTATAGTGTATTAGATTCAAAGGCAAACTAAAATACTATTATAAGTACAATATTATAATAAAATATAAAATCTTATAGTAAACTTATATTATTTAGATAACTGGCTAAAGTTTCATTCATATAAGGTATAGATTATTTTCTTATATTATATTATTTATTAGTTAGTCTATATAACGTAAATTGGCCTAATTTTAAATCTATTATAATACTAATGGATTTGACGCTATTCATATCTCATGGTGCTTTCAAGCCACAATATCTCCTACCACGTGTAGCAACACCTCCGCTACAACGATGCTGAATGTTTGTTTTCATAGCTCTTGCCATCGTAATAAAGTAGCAATTAAGCACATAGTACAGCAGAGCTTGTCCCGCTTGTGTTCTTATTAGTTGTACCAAGTGTCAACAACCAAGAACCTGCGCCAGAAAAACTCGGCCCTAGCAGCGAACCGATATTTTGTGATCGTTCAACTCTGTTCATCATTTCTTTATCATTTTTTTTCATCATTTTTTTTTTTCACAATATTTGAGATGTTTAGCCAAGCAGAGACGAATGGCATCTCAGACCAGGACTACCAAATTCTGGTTAACGACTTCAACGCCACAGACGATGTCTCATTACTAGGCAGTCGTTTGGACCGATTATTCGAGAAAGTTGTAGATAGCTTTCCAGATCACATTGCCCTCATTCACAATGATACTGAGATATCCTTCAGAGAACTCAATGCCTCTGCAAATATTCTTGCGCGATGCCTCGCAAAGCGTGGTCTAAGACATGGTGATGTGGTTGGCCTTGCTGTGTCACGCTCCATTGACCTTGTTGTGGTTATGCTGGCTGTGCTCAAGCAAGGCGCCGCTTATGTTCCCATCGACCCATCATTCCCTGCCGAACGCATTAATCAAATGGTTGAAGATGCCGGCCCTAAATTCATCCTCCTTAGCGACAGTCCGACCAAGGGTCTTGCGCTCTGGAAAGACATATGCTTAAGCGTCGGCGACGCCAGAGATGACTCAATCACCGATGCAAGCAATCTTGAAACTGAGATACAAATTCAGGATTTAGCATATGTAATCTATACATCTGGTTCGACTGGTCGCCCTAAAGGTGTTGAGATTGGCCATGGAGCCGCCTCTAACTTTCTGAGCTCACTGCGGAAGCATGAGCCAGGCTGCAACGAGCATGATCGATTGCTTGCCATCACGACCATTTCTTTTGACATGTCGGCACTAGAGCTTCTATTGCCACTTATATCTGGTGCTACAATGATCATCGCAAATACAAGCGCAGTTAAGGATCCGCGCGAGCTCATGAGCTTAATGAAGCGTCATCAAGTCACTATTTTGCAAGCGACACCTGCAACGTGGACAATGCTCCTGGAATCCGGATGGAAGGGAGAGCCGCGACTTTCCAAAATCATCTGTGGTGGTGAACCACTCACTCGCCAACTTGCAGATCGTTTGCTCGCCTCTGCTGATTCGGTGTGGAATGTGTATGGTCCCTCCGAGACGACATACGGAAGCGTTGGCAAGGTCGGCGAAGGCGACATTGTAGTCGGAAACCCGGTTGCCAACGGTCGGATATACGTTCTCAATGAGGACATGTCACCCGCGCCAATGGGCAGTGAGGGTGAAGTATATATTGGTGGCGGGAGTGTATCGAATGGGTATCGCAATAAGCCAGAGCTTACACGCTCGCGGTTTCTCAATAATCCCTTTCACAGCGGCATATTCTTTCGAACTGGTGATCTGGCTCGTTTCATAGGACCTGGAAAACTTCAAGTCATAGGCCGCATAGATGGAGTTGTTAAGATTCGCGGTTACCGCATCGATGTTGGCGATATTGAAGCCGTTCTTGTTGATCATCCCAGTGTGTCCCAGGCCGTGGCTGTTTCTCGCGATGAGCGCCTGGTAGCGTACTGCGTGCTTTCGACGCCCCTCGACGGCACAACTTCACTTGAGAACATCCTACGTCCGTGGGTGGCTGAGCATCTCCCAGCCTACATGCTGCCCCAGTTCTTTGTAAAAATGGATGTTTTGCCGCTATCGCCTAACGAAAAAGTTAACCGTAAGGCTCTACCCGATCCAATAGAGGCGATCCAAAGACAAACGACAATGCAGCCCACTTCCGAGTTGGAGCAACAAATACTGGCTATTTGGGCAGATATTCTTGGCCACGACCGCATTGGCATCGAAGACAATTTCTTCAACATCGGTGGCGATTCCGTGCGTATCATCCGCATGCAATCAGCATTAGAGAAACAGCTGCACCGATTTGTACCAACGCCCAAATTGTTTGAGCATTTCACGATCAAGGCATTGGCCGGATATCTGAATGGTACAGGGAGAGAAAACGCTCAAGAAGAATATCCCGCAGCAGTCCATGACTTTGCTAGCAGCAGCGAAGATATTGCTGTAATTTCCATGGCATGTCGATTACCCGGTGGCGTGGCGACGCCAGAGGATTTTTGGCACCTATTGCAAATCGGTGGTGATGCAATTATTGAGGTACCCAAGGACCGTTGGGATGCAAAAAAGCTCTATAATGCAGACCCTGATGTTGATGGCACGTCATATTGCTGCCGAGGTGGCTTCCTCGACTCAATTCACTCACATGATGCATCTTTTTTCGGCATATCGCCGCGTGAGGCACAAGCAATGAATCCAAGACAGCACCTCATGTTAGAATTGGGTTGGGAAGGCTTCGAACGAGCTGGCTATACAAAGGCTGAGCTGAGCGGTAGTACAACAGGCGTTTTCCTCGGCGTCAGCGACAATGTATCAACGAATACGCCAGCACCAGATCTCAAGGGATACTCTATTACAGGGAGCGCCAACGCCACTATGTCTGGCCGTCTGTCCTATACCTTTGGCTTACAGGGGCCATCTCTCACTATTGATACTGCATGCTCATCGTCTTTAGTAGCCACGCATTTGGCCTGCAATGCTTTGCGTCAAGGCGAGTGCGACATGGCCTTAGCTGGGGGTGTAAGTCTTCTACTTACTCCCGGTATCCACATTGAGTTCAGCAAGCTCCGTGGTCTTTCGGTTGATGGACGTTGCAAGACCTTCTCAAACGATACGGACGGCACGGGATTTAGTGATGGTGCCGCCATGGTAGTCCTTAAGCGTCTGTCTGATGCCCAGCGCGATGGTGATGACATCCACGCCGTGCTGCGTGGTAGCGCCGTGATGCATGGAGGCCACAGCTCGGGGCTCACAGCGCCCAGTGGCCCAGGCCAGGTAAACCTGATTCGTACTTCTTTAGCCCGGGCTTCGATGGTACCAGGAGATATCGATTACATTGAGGCTCATGGCACTGCCACTAAGCTGGGCGATCCCATTGAGGCTACCGCATTGGCGGAAGTATTTGGGGCGGGGCGTCGTAGCTCGGATCCTCTATGGATTGGTTCGGCCAAGTCCAACATTGGACATACTGGGGCAGCCGCTGGTCTCGTCGGCTTGTTGAAGGTAGTCTTGTGTATGCAAAACAACACGCTACCTAAAACATTGCATGTGGCCGAGCCTACCAGAGCAGTAGATTGGAAGAGCGCCAACATGGAATTGGTTTTGGAAAGCCGGCCATGGCTGCCAAAAGACAGTCGATTGCGCCGGGCCGGTGTGAGCGCGTTCGGCATCGGTGGTACAAATGCCCATCTTATTGTTGAAGAGTTCCCTGCTAGTAATCCTATCGTGGAAGACACTTGTGGCATCGTATCACCTGAATCTACAGCTTCTATCCCGTTCGTGCTGTCAGGCAACAGTGACTCTGCTCTTAGGGCACAGGCTGAGAAGCTCCGGTTACACATGGAGAGCGGCATTGGAAAGGATAGCCATCTGAAAGACATAGCGTATTCGCTAGCTACATCCCGCACACACTTTCGTCGGAGGCTGGTAGTGACAGCAACAAACAAGGCGCAGTTGCTGGAAAAGTTGGCCTCTATCAGCTCGGGCTCCGCCGAGCTGCCCAATGTAGATAAGCTCAGTAAGGCAAGCTTGGGAATGCTCTTCACAGGACAGGGCAGTCAGTATCTCGGAATGGGCAAGGATCTATATGCTACATATTCTGTTTTCCGGGATGCCCTAGACGAAATTGCGGCCAAGTTTACGGAGCTGGAGTCTCCCCTTCTCGATGTTATGTGGGCCGAACCGGGAAGCGCAAATGCCTCTTTGTTAGGCCGTACCGATCTAGCCCAGCCTGCTTTGTTTGCCCTTGAGGTATCCCTCTACAAATTATGGCGAAGCTGGGGGGTAAAGCCTTCTTTCCTACTTGGGCACAGCGTGGGTGAGCTTGCAGCAGCTCATGTTGCAGGAGTGTTAAACTTGTCCGACGCTTGCCGACTTGTTATGATGCGCGGTCGTTTAATGCAAGCCCTTCCTTGTCATGGAAAGATGGCTTCATTGGAAGCAAGCGGCGGCGAGGTCGCAGAGGCAATTAAGCAACTGAGCCAGAGTAACAGGGTTGAAGTCGCGGGCTATAACACGCCTTTCCAAACTGTTATATCTGGAGATACTGAGGCTGTTGAGACTGTAGTAGCTCACATGGCAGGATTAGGGCGCAAGACCAAAATACTCAATACTAGCCACGCTTTCCACTCACATCATATGAATGGTATGCTGGATGAGTTCAAGACTGTAGCTCAAACTGTCCGATTCAGTCCACCAAGAATCCCCATCATCAGCAGCATGACCGGCAGACCGACTGAAGCGGGTGAACTCGAACAAGCTGAGTATTGGGTTCAGCAAGCTCGCAATGCCGTTCGGTTTAGCGATGCCTTCCAAGAGCTTGTTAGCCAAGGTGCGAATGTCTTCCTCGAACTTGGTCCCAGTCCAACGCTATGTGGATTGGGTGCGGCATGTCTCGCCAATGCCTCTCAAATAAGCACTGCTCTCTGGCTACCCTCTCTGAAGCCAAACTTGGAGGGAACCTCAGTTATCCAAAACAGCAGCGGCGAGTTACACGTGCGGCATTCGTTGATCGACTGGGCTGCATACTTTGACCCTTTTGGTTGCCAAAGAGTGACACTCCCCACTTATGCATTTCAACGAGAGACTTCTCAACCTACGAATAAGGCTCCTGCTTGGTATGATAGTATCTCACAAAGCACCAGTGTTGATGAAGCCGTCCAGGATAGTGTGGAAAAGATGATGTTCCAAATGAACTGGCGTCAAGTCGACACGAAAAACGTTCAACCTCGTGGCTCATGGGGTCTTATCTGCCCGTCAGAGGATACCGCGTGGACACAAAAGGCACAAATGGCCCTATCAAATACTGGTATTCAGTTGGTGCCAGTCACAAACCTTCAAGAAGCCGAGCACCTTGACGGCCTACTCTCTTTGTGGGACTCTGACGCCGATGTTGTTCAGATGGCGCATGACTTCACCGCAAAGGCATTAGCTCAATTGCAAGAAGCGATCAGGGCCGGATACACTATGCCAGTGGTCTGGGTCACACGCCATGCCGTGGGTGCTGGCGCTGGTGATCAGCCGGACCGGATCGGGGCCGGTCCGCTGTGGGGTTTGATGGGCACCGCCCGTAGTGAGCATCCAGAATTGCGACTGCGCTTAATCGATGTGGATGAAAAATCGGAACTGGCCACGCTTGGTTTAGCCTTGATGATGATTGATCAGACAGAAATCGCTATCCGCAAAGCACAGCTGCTCGTACCGCACATGGAGCGCGCTGACTTTATTGCATCGCCAAGAGCCGGGCAGACATTGCTTCGAGCCGATGGCGCTGTGCTGGTTACGGGTGGCCTCGGTGACCTTGGAGGCCGCGTAGCTCGCAGACTAGTAAGCTTCCATGGAGTTCGCGACCTGGTTCTTACGTCGCGGCGCGGCATGGAATCCCCCGGTGCCGATGCATTTGTGGCCGAGCTTGCCAAATTGGGTGCCAAAGCAACCATAGTTGGCGGCGATATAGCTGACATTGGCAATCTCAGATCTATTATGCAACTATTTACCGATGATCGGCCTCTACGTGGCGTAATCCATGCTGCCGGAGTAGTTGACTCGGGCATTCTATTGTCTTTGACACCACAGAAGTGTGCCACAACTTTCGCACCAAAGGTTGACGGTCTATGGAATCTGCACCAACTGACCAAGGACATGGATTTGGACCTTTTCATGATGTTCTCTTCCATCTCTGGTGTCATGGGCTTACCGGGACTCGGAAACTACGCTGCCGCCAACTGCTTCATGGATGCACTCGCATACATGCGACGCGCCCAGGGTCTGCCAGCTACCTCGGTGGCGTATGGCCCCTGGAGTGGAGATGGCATGGCCACTACTCTTGTCTCGAATACTCGTGCTCATCTCTCACAGCTTGGGCTGGGTTTCCTCGCACAAGATATCGGCTTGAATTTATTTGAGCAAGCTGTTCATCACGGCCACGCACTTACTGTAGCTGCGGTACTTGACTTGCAGCAGCTCAAGGCCTACTATGGAGAGCAAGGAGGCGTGCCTCCCTTCCTATGTTCAATGCTAGGACAGACTAGGGTTGAGAAACCTATTGATCAGCCCATCACTTTACGCGACACGTTGGTTGACGCTGCTCCTGAACAGTATGGCAGCATCGTGTTACGCATGGTTCAAACAACTATAGCCAAAGCATTAGGGCATGTCCGGGTAGATGACGTGGACACCACTCGACCCCTGCAGGAACTAGGTATTGACTCTTTGACTGCAATTTTGATTCGCAACCATCTGTCGACGCTGACGGGCATGGTGCTGCCACCAAACATTGCCCTCCTTCACCCGAATCTAGAGTCACTTAGCGAGTTCCTGCTCTCTCAGTTGCTAGGTAATATGGTAAGTGGCTCATCCAGTGAGTCAGAAACTGGCGGTGCAACACCCAGCACCACAGCATCAGCTGCTTCATGCGTCAACATGGCAGCCATCCGAAGGGGCGTTCTCGATCCCAGTTTCCAGTTTGACAACATATCTAAGCACCCTAATCCTTGTCTCAATGCTCCCAAGACTGTTTTTGTGACAGGTCCAACAGGCTTTGTTGGCGCATTTATGGTACATGAGCTCCTCAAAAGAGGCATCGCTGTGCACTGTCTGGTGCGCGCTGCCAGCTTCCATCAGGCGCAAGAACGCATGATCAACGCACTGCGAGAATACAGCCTCTGGATGCCTGAGTATGAGCCGCTGCTTACTACGGTTGTCGGCGACCTCTCCCAGCCCCTGCTCGGTCTCGGCGAGGTTGTGTTTGATGATCTGGCTAATCAAGTCGATGCTATTGTTCACTCTGGAGCTCTTGTTGATTGGATGCGCCCATTAGAAAACTATGTCGGCCCCAACATTCTCGGCACTCACGAAATTTTACGTCTCGCTTCATATGGCCGCGGCAAGGCAGTGCATTTCATATCCACCATTTCCACATTACCTATTCATACGGGCTATGGCCTCACTGAACATGACGGCGAGTATGGCTACGGTACATCAAAATATCTAGCCGAAAGAATGGTCGTGGCGGCACGTTTCCGTGGCGCTAAGGCGTCATCCTATCGTTTACCTTTTGTGGCTGCCTCGACCACCAATGGCCATTTCCGACTTGATCGCGGTGACTTTTTGAATAATCTTATTACTGGAAGTCTAGACTTGGGCGTCTTCCCTTCAATAGATGCCGACCTATCTACTGTGCTGCCCGTTGATTATCTGTGCAATACCATTGCTACCATCATGACCGAAGACCAGCAGCGAATTGGTGAGGATTACGACTTTGTCAATCCACAAGCGCCTACGTTTGACCACTTCTTCAAGATTTTGGGTACCGCCAGCGGTGGCAAAGAGACCATCCCCTTTAGTCAATGGCACCGTCAGGCACTCGAGTATGCAGCAGCCCATCCAAGGAGTTCACTGGCCCGCATCACCACTATCATCGATGGCTACACTGACGAAACTGCGGGTGCTTTGATAAAGGGTTATCCTGTCGGGAAGCATGTCTTTGGGCTGGAGGCTTATCCCGCCCCGTTGCTGGATGAGTCATATGTTCACAAGTATTTGGAATGTATCAGCGCCGTGAAGGCAAAAGCATGTATGTGAATAGATATCTAGACCAGAATGTTACATTTCAGTAAATTAATTCCAACCACTGGTAATGACGTCGCTACTGTTGTTGAACTCTTGCTTTTGTTCTTTTGTCTTTTTTTTTTTTTTTTTTGGGGGGGGGGGGGAAGCCTGGCAATCCCCATGCCTGAATCTACCGACTGCACCCAGAAGTAGTATTATCTGATGATCCATTCTATACCTTAATCATAACATAGCCATATGTTTAATAAACTAAGCAATCATGCATACAAAAACAAGGCAAAACTGATGCAGTAATATTTTCATTTCAGGCTATAGAAAAGGGGGAGTCATTATATGCTCAGTTCATAAATAATCCAGTCGCCATAATATCCCCCTGCGACTCATCTTCTTTAGAGCCCAAAGTACAGTGCCATTTTCTTTATAGCCTCAAATCCGGGTTCTCTTCAAACTGAGAAAGGCCCTCTTCCAAAGTTCGGTAATGAATATCATGGAAGTATTTCTCTTTATGGGCTTGAACCTTGTCTGGGGGATTCCCGCATGCCTGGCTGATGGACAATAGGTAATAGTCGGCCAAGATCAGTGTGTCCTCATCTTTAGCGGTCTTGATCATCTCCGCAACAGTGTGCAGTGAAACGTGCTCTATCGGGACATCAGGGCGGAGCTTTTGTTGAACAATCCTGACTGCGTCATTCCAGCAACTCCGCTGTCCTGACATGAATGTATAGGGCTCCCATGAGCCTAGTGGTGCCCTCACCAACGATGCCAACCCCCTGACAACATCCCGTGCCCAGGTGAAATCCACCGGCTCATTTCCTGTCCCTGGGATCACCATCTTATCGCCCCCCCAGTTGATGGGATGGAACTCGCCGATGTCTTTGATATATCGGTTCTTCATCGGCACAAAATAGTCTGTTAACCAGCCAATACAAACTAATGTCCACTCGACATCAGTTTGGGCCCGGAGCATCTCACGGATGGGCTCGTGTGGGGCATAGTAGAAGCCAGGTTGGTCCGGATAATCCTCGATGTTTACTGCAAACTCGGCGGGAATAAAACGCTTGCATCCTGGGCTCTCTTGGCAAGCCAGTATGAGGTTGCGGTGAACATCGGTATAGGCTGAAGAAAAGTCCGAAATAGTCGATATTAACACCTCACAATTGGCCAAGCAGCTTTGCAGAGAGGGTAGGGTATAATCCGTGATAGCTTGAGCAACCCCCTGTTTCTCAAGCTCAGGTTTATGGCTCCGCGTCAGAATAATGAGCTCATGGCCAGCCTTGACAAATTCTTCGCAGATGTAGTGAGTCAAGTCACTGTAACCAGCAATTGCCACACGCATCGTGTAATATTATGATGCTGGAGTGGAATTATTGCAATCTGATTCAACAAAAGTCATGTACTTGTAACAAGCCCTAGTGAAGAAACCCTAGTGAAGAAAACCAACAGTGGGAGAGTAACCACCAACTGTCGCGTAATTGCTTTATAGTTAATATTGAATATTTACATGTTTAAGACTGTTATACAGAAATACAATATAATTAATATTAATGCTTTTAAAATAGGTTAAGTAAGCAATAAAACTAACATATAAAATAATAAATAAACACTAAAGTGCATATAAAGTATTAATTATAAAGAATTATAAAAATACAAAAATATTAAGATTGTATATTTAATTATATATTTTAGCTTTGTTTTTTTTATATTCATATATAAAAATACATACCAATGTAATAATTTCAGTAATCAACATTTTATTTTTACAATTATAAAAATAACTTAAAACACAACGCAAAATAGCATACATCAAACACTTGAATGTATTATTATTTGTCTGTAACAGCTCCAGTAATGCTTAGTGTATCGTGACCAGTAATATTCTGCACCCCTCTTGCTACAACACTTTTTTAGTGCTTTTTCTTACCACAAAGCTACGAAAGCGCTGGGGTCTTTTGCATTCTGCGTTTCATTTGCATCCGTTGTGTATTACTAAGTCCTACGGAGTAAATTGAGCTCAATTCCGTAACCCCACTTCCCCCAAGCTTCCCCCACTTGCCAACACAGCATCTGTTACGTGACGCCGGCATGGCACCGCTATTTAGGTGTTTGGCACGGTTGGTTCAAACACCATGTGCATTAAGGCCCCTCTTTCAGCGGGCTTGTCCTGCCGCCTCGGGTTGCCGGTGAAAAAAAAAAAAACATGAGTCGTTAATCACTAAACTTACACTGGAAAAGCGTCGATCGAGACCCACCTAAAGAGTGGAAGATTTAGGCCAAACATACACAATGAAATTGTCAAGGGAGAACAAAAGGACTATGTACGCCGTTTGCACTGATCGCCTACTGATGTCTGGCTCTTTCTGGACTACCACTGGATGATCCCATTGCGCGCGTTCGGCTAAAAGGACACGTAGCCTGCATATACGAAGGCAGTTGCTGTTTTAACGTCTAATACATGTGATTGTCGAGTATGTATGCATTCTGCTCACGAGTGTCCTGCATCATGAGAATGGCACCTTACGTCACCTTATCTCATCACCGGTATAAGGAGGTTGTGTAAAAAAGACCCACCGTATTTACTGCAAGAATTGCATGACCGAATCTATAATTGTGGATCAGTCACGGACTCTACTGATAAATCGCGCCGAGGATATCCTTGCGGCATACTGGGTGATTGATAGGGTCTCGCGCCAGTGTCTAGAAGGTTTGGGCATCTTGGTCACCCCACGCAGCATAACATCCGGGGGCCCGTCAGCCTAAGCGATCTTCAGTAATTCAGTCAACTTGTATCACGGAACCGGTTCAAGCGTCATTCAGACTCAGTACTTTGCGAGTTTTTGAAAACTTCCATTCACAGAAGTTTGTCAAATTTTATTTTTCCCCCACTTACGCAATGGTTGTCGTCGCCATTGCAGGCGGCACTGGTGCTGTTGGTCGCACCGTGCTAGATGCCATTGCGAGATCAGGCGAGCACAAGGCTATTGTGCTCTCAAGGACCGTAAGCTCGCTGGTGTTATCGCTTTTATGCAATAATATTATACTCATACTATCCAGGCAGCTACGACCACAGCTAATGAACCAAAACGTGTTGCCGTCAATTATAGCCAGGTCGAGCAGATAAAGCGTGTCCTGCAAGAGAACAACGTTGAGGTTGTTGTGTCAGCCTTGGTCCTAAATGATGAAGAGGCTGCACAAGCACAGATTAACCTGATCCGAGCTGCTGCTCAATCAGCAACTGTGACCAAATTTATTCCCAGTGAATACTATATTGATTTCAATGCCCCGATTCCGTAAGATCTCTTCAATCATCCTTCCTAGGCTAACAAACACTAACTTCTATTGCACAGCGGTTCTGATCTACTTGCCACTTTTCAACTTCAGTCTGAAGCAGAGCTCTCGCTTCATCCTCAGTTGACTTGGACGCTTATTAGACTTGGCATTTTTCTTGAGCATATGACCATGCCACACAACCCCAAGACAACATATGTTAACCCATTCTGGTGTTTCATTGATATAGACCATGAACAATGTGTTTTTCCCGGTGACGGATCAGGGACACTTGTGCTTACACACTCAACGGACCTTGCGGCATATATTGAGCGCTTAATAGGCCTCCCAGCGAAGGAGTGGCCGCGCGAATCTCTCATTGCTTCAAATAAGCTGCAAGTGAAAGACCTCGCAACTCTTGCTAAGAAGGTGACCGGTAAGCAGCCCCATATCAAGAAGAGAAATGTTCATATTCCTAAGATCCCGGATAGGAAGAGATTTTAAAGTCACTTACAACACGGCCGAAGAAATTCGCAAGGGTGACATCACACCTTTGCCTTCCAACCGAGCTGTGTTTGCAAACCCAGCTAGCGGTAATTTTTTTCGCGAAGTTGAGCTCCAGGTTATGCTTTCGATGTTGAGCAACGCCCACGACTTACCTGGCAAGAACCTTGCCGAGCTTTTTCCTGATGTTCCAGTAACCAACCTTGAGGACTTTTTTAGGGCAGGCTGGGCGCTTAAACAAAGCACAATAGAATAGTAGTTGTCGCCGACTGCGGTAATCCTGAATGGAGATTCTTAGATAATTATTCAGTGAAGCTACTGGCATCTTCAATCCGTGCGATAGATAGTTTATGGCTATTAGGAGCCTCATATAATTGAACATTAACCTGGGCTTCAGGTCGAAAGTTTATTGATAGCGGTGTTAAGTAATATTGACTTACTCCTCTGCGAGTCACTGAACTTTGTGTGCTCTATGTTTTGTAGGTTGGACTATTGTGAACCAGTATTAAACGAAAGTAGAATATGTGTGTATTTGTATTTCTGGACAAAGACATAATTATTAAATAAATTAGCACCTGAAAAACAAGGTTTAGTTGCAAGAATGTAAACTCTAAAGCTGTAAAGGAACTGATGCCTCAGTGCCTGCCTAGCAAGCTTTAAGAGTAATGATTTAGTGACTGATCCATGAAATGTAGTAATCACTTTTTGTCTGACTTTCTTCTGTTAATTTACTGTGATAAAGGAGCTGTATATGATGTGTTGAGCTAAACTATCGTGCTTATTTCTTTAAACATCAACAATCTTATAATTCTTCTTTGCATAAAGAAACCAAAGCGAAATAATAAAGATGGCAATGAGAACAAGAACTCCTGACACATAATTCATCTGGCTTGCACGTACTTCTGAATAAGAAGGGAAACAATAAAAAATCAAGGCCATCACTGTCCATGCAAGCATTATTATGTTTGCCAAAAGACCCAACTTGGGATACCAAAATTGTCCGTGCTGAAACTTAGCTCTCCCTTGCCAAATAACCAGTATAGTAGGGATACTATAGCTGATATACTGAAGTAAAATCCCAGTTGCGATAATCGAATTGAAGGCTAGTTCAGAAGCAAGATACAGACAACCGAACAAAGCTGTACCAACGGCAGATCCAACTAGGGACCAAACAGGAGTATAGAAAGGTGCCGGGAAAATCTTGCTGAAATGGCGATGTAAAGGAAAGCCAGACTCCCGACTGATTGTCCAGGCAAGGCGAGACTGCCAAGTTTGGACAGCCCAAACGGAAGAAAACACAATGAAAAGAAGAGGAGCCCAAAGGCCAATAACAGCAGCTTTACTATCAGTAATGCGATAGAAAATACCAACACCCGAGTAATCGGTAGTGTCAAGTGGACCTAGATTGATAAGAATAGCCAAGACCATCAGAAGACCGCTGCTGGTTGCAACAACAATAGTCCAAATCAGCGCTTTTGGGATGTTTGTGCCAGGGGAAGGAATTTCTTCTGCCAAGTGTGTAGTAGCATCAAGGGCAGAGAAACACCAATTGGCTCCATTCATGCCAATAATGAACGCCACGCCGTCTGGCCATCCGGAAATATTGACAACTTTAAAAAAGTCTTTGGCGCTTGTATGGGTACTGGACATGGCGAATAGAGTGATGACAATAACACCAACAGACATGACATTAAGAAGCAATAACGCTTTTGACAGTTTTGGTAGCAGATGTTCGAAACAGGCACCAAAACATGTTACGAGATTGATGACCTGAAACGCCACGAAGCCCATCCATCGCTGATAGACAAAATTGGGACGAAGAAGTGCAACAATGGAAAAGGCATTAAGAGGTACCGAGAGGTTACCCGAGGCGCCAGCAGCAATAGCAGCGATCCAGCTCATCATGGCTGTAGCATAGGATAAACCTCGTCGATATCGCTTTGGTGCAAGCCGATTTACCCACACATACTGGCCACCTGGATGAGGTATAGCGGATATCAACTCAGCCAGCGTGGTTGCTGTGGCCAGACCAACTGCTGCCATTACTAAGAAACCCCAGAAAAACTGAGGTGACCCGCCCAAGGGGATGGCTGTAATCAGAATGGTTGGTAGACCAACGGCTGTGTTGGTGACTCCATATCCGATGCCGATGGCAGATAAGGCGGTGAAGGGCTTTTGTGTTTGGGTGAGAGTCCTGCTCTCATGAATCAAACTGGAGGTGCCCTTGTCGATATCCGTTACCGCCTTCTTTGGCGACGTGTTGCCTGGGCTGGCAATGCCGAGCTCTGAGGTCGGTAATGATGTTTTGTTGGTCATGTTGATGGAGACTTTGTGAAACAAAAAAAACCGCAACGGGGCTGTTGGCACCATAAGTTAAGAGGGCGTAGACGCGATACAACGCGTTACGCCACTCAGCAAGCGGGGTGTGTGAAAACACATATGCTGGCTTAAGGGATTAGCTTAATATACTCTTAAAAATAGTCATTGCATTATACTATTTTGTTTTTAATAATTATAAATTGTTTTTATGAAAATAAAAATAGTAGAAAAAAGTTAAGAAGTAGTAATTAATGGAAAAATTAAAAGTGTAGATATGAGTGACCAAGTTTGTTGGGTTTTTAATAAATAATATAAGTATTAATCTAACAGTGTATTTTATAATAGACTTATATAGTTAATGAATTATATGTAATATTAAAATTTTGTAATATACAAAAAGTTAAAAGTATTTGAATTTATTAATAATTAATAATTTATTGTTTATAAATATTATAAAATAAATATAGTAAGAAACAAAAGTAAAAAAGCTAGTTATTTTATTGTAACGACTTAACCTTGCACTTACATTATTCGCAAAAATAAACTTACTTTTAGCAATACTTATACAAACTACTAAGTAAAATATAATTTAAGTAAAACCTTAGTTTAACAAGCTTAAAATAATTGCTTAATAATCCAATTCATTTCAACTACATCAATAGCTAAAAACTATAATTAAATAATTTAAATATATAATATAACTATATTTTTATAAAAATAAGTTTCGTATTAATGATATTTAAAATAAACTTATGTTGTCATAGCAAAGAAATATAAGAAGAAGAAAAAAAAATAAAAAGTTAAAAGCCTTTACTAGTCGTAGGTAACATAAGTTAAATTAATAAATTTAAATAATAATTAAATAAAAAGTCTTAATTAATAGCGTAATATCGAAGAAAAACACAACAAGAACAAGGGGGACATAGAAAGCCTTAAACCTTCGCTAATCCCAGGTAACTTTAAGTAAATTAACGAATTTAAGCAATAACTAAATAAGAAATCCTAATTATTGAGTAATTGAAAGTAATATAATAAAATTATATAAGTTTAATGTAAAAATAATAATAAATTAATATTTAATTAAGTGCTTAAGATAAAAAAATTAAACAAAACAAAAATAATAATAGTTTTAGTTATAAATATAAAATATAAATATTATAATAAAAATAGTTAAATTATATAAATAAATAATAAAAACTCATTATTCATTATATAAACTTAGTTAATTTTTATTTATTTTATAGTTTATTTTAATACTTGTTTTTTTAATATTCTTTTAAAAACTTATATAACACTGCTTTAAAATATGATTTATAGTATCATAATATATATATTATAACTTAATTAATACTTCTAGAATATAAGTTTAAATAAATATATAATAAACTTGAATATAATTTTTATTTTTTGCATAGTTTAAAATTTATAGCTTATTTTTATTAGTAATGTTATATTGTTATTAATTATGCACTTAACTTATTCAATTTTCATACCTCACTTATTTCATGTTTACTTTTATATACTCATTATGTTAGTTTTAACCACGAAAGAAGCTACCCCTGTTTCCCTTAGCATTAACTTTTCTGCATTCATCGCGTAATGCCATTACTGTATGTATGTAAGGGTAACTGGCGTAAAATGCAATGGGCATATGGTCTAGGCCTAAGACTTACGGTCTCGTTCATGGTCACTGCTCCATGGGCGACTAAGACGTTACAATCCGAGGCATGTGCAACTGCTACTAAATATGAACAGGAGAAATGCAGGTTAGAAACCAAATTGCGCATTTTATATATTCACCCTCTACTTATGCAACACCTTTGTTTAGTCTCCGTATGCGGGGCTTCACTACTATTGTACATACAGCTTAGTATGGGAAAGATTCGGCACACTTAGCCAGCCACGTTTTTGCCCGCCCTGGCCCCCAAAATAGCGACAGCTGTGTTGGAGCATGCGGCATTTATCTTCATCATCACAGATTTTCCCTCTGCGAAGCTATAACTCCCGGGACCTATTATCTCTTTGATTGTAACAAACACCCAGATAGGAACACCAGCAAACTATCGGAAGAAGCAATTTAGGTTGCCGTGAAATAAGCTCATTTATTACCTGAGAGAACGCTATATGCCCCAGCATCGGTGCAAAAACCCCGCTGTTCCCCACATATAACCTATTTACAAAACAAACAGTATTTTCTTGCACCCCTTGCCTGGGCGTGTAGTTAAATTAATTGGCAAGGCCGTGCATGGAAGTAGATCAACTGCAAACTAGCATAGTTATCAAGGTTAGCAGGCAGGCCATTGTTGAAATTTTTCGGAGATATGCTTGTAGGTGCCGAGGTCTTGAGGCATAGTTAGCAGTGCAGATCTAACTCAAACTGGCCAGTTTGTGTCTTAGAAAAAGCGGCACAGATTGACGTGGCGCAGCGTCGTGAGGTGTGACAAAATACCAGCGCTAAGATTCAGCGACATTCAAGGGTAGGGAGTAAAATTCAATGAAATAAGTAGGTATAATATAACACCTGAACTAAGTGGTTCTTTTAGGCTATTTGTTTGAATTGAATAAATTAAGGTTTTACTTTTATTTAAGAAATTAAATGAAAATAAAATTTAAGTCTATGGGTTAAAATAGAATAAAAGTTTTAAGAATTTAAATAATTACTTATATTTTATTTATTAATTTATTAAAAACTATTATAAATTTATTTTAAGATAATTGTATATATACTATATACTATAATAGTTAATAAGAACTACTATAATTTTACTTTAAGTAGCAATAAAGTTGCTATGGCATCTTTATTAGCTTACTTAATGAATGAGCAAGTCATATGTAACAATATTTAACCTATGTCATTATAAGTAAAAGGCCGGCTACACAACACAATTTCCTACAACATTCTAAATATCTTCTCACCTCGATCGATTCAGTGTCCTAGCTCGCCAAAATGCCTGAATTTCCTCCACCCATTGATCCGTCTTATGTGCCATCTGTCTCCCTTACGAAAATTCCAGCAACGGCGCCAATCGAAGACATTCTCGCTATTCTGGAACGAGATGGTGGACTTATCTTAACTGATCTCGTTTCAAGTGAAGATGTAGCCGCCATAAACGACGAAATTGAGCCTTATATCCAGAAAGCCAAGGCCGAAACTCACGATGCGTATGATCTCATTCCCAAACAAACTATAATGGTTCCCGGTGTTGTGGGGAAATCGCCGACAATGGCCAAAATTGCCGAGTTCGAAGTCATCGATCAACTGCGTACACTAGTTTTACAAAAAAAGTGCACTGCAACTTGGGAGGATCGAACAGAAGAGTTCACCATTGGCCCCCTACTGAACAGCAGCTTGACATACCATATCAGCTACGGTGGCCCTCGCCAAAGGCTGCATAGGGATGATATGATCCATGGAATCTACCATAGCGGCGAGTACAGCCTTGCAAATGAAACCATGCTTGGTTTCATGATTGCTGGGTCAAAAGCCACCCGCGAGAATGGAGCCACAATGTCCATTCCTGGTTCTCATAAATGGGATCATGCGCGAGTTCCTAAGACCAATGAGGTTTGCTTTGCGGGTAAGTTACGTTTGCCTCTTCTAAGTTCACTGGCAACCCGTGCCTTGGCATAAGTCTTACAAAAGGAGAATGGGATTGCTAATAGATATAAAATCTAGAAATGGAACCAGGCTCTGCATTTGTTTTCCTTGGAACTGTCTACCACGGCGCTGGCAATAACACGGTTCCTGACCAAGTGCGCAAGCTTTACGGTCTATTCTTCATTCCAGGCACACTCCGTCCAGAGGAGAATCAATTCCTGGCTATTCCACGAAGCAAGGTACTTGGAATGAGTGAAAAAATGCTCTCTCTTCTTGGGTATAAAAAGCCAGAGACATGGCTTGGTATTGTGAACAATGGCGATCCAGCAGAAAACCTTGAAGAGGTTTTAAATATGGCTAGCTCATAATATCCTGCTCTGATTCTTACATTTACGGAACTCGATATATATCCAGCGTCCAAACAGAATCACCATGGTCATGTATGTAACAAAGAGATGAAAGCTGTGCCATATGATAAGGCTTAGATTAAAGAGGCTATGTAGTCGCAAGCAGAACCTCTACCACCGCAATTACATACTGCCTCAATTCCCTAGTTTTATAGTATCGGTTTCCCTGGCTCAATCTTGCTAGCTACAATGGAAGAGACGGTTGATTGTTGTGCCACATCCCAACTGCTCGGGCCCGGCTAGTATGTTCGCTCTTGTTAAAACCCTTGGCTTACCAGTGCTGCATATTATAGAAGAGAGAGGGAGCTAGAAAAGAAAAGGAGTAAGAATAATAGCAAGGAATGAATTTTTTAAATGGTTAATATGACTCAAATCTATATACTATAGCTTCTCTTCCTTCTTAGGGATTACTTTTGCAACGAGGTGGTAGTATTTGGCCTTTCTACTGGTGACATGCGCGATATCTGGTTTGCACGATTGTTACCCATGCCGTCTACTTACCGTGCAGGTTGTTTTTTCTATGCAGTCCATGATCTCATCTCGTCTCTTACAGCTCTACCAAACTGCTCAACGCCCTGTTCGAGATCATCCTGTGAATCCGTAGCAACAAAGGTCATCCTAAAACGCACCTTGTCCACACAGCTCCCAACATTGAACCAACTTCCCCTTGCAACAAGAACCCCATTTCTCTCCGCACGTTCATGAATACTGTCTTCAACAGCTTGGCACTTCTCTATCGTCCTATCCGCAAAGTCAAAATGCTTGCTTAAATTCACGGTAATCCACAGAAACATTCCCTGCGTCGGTTTCGTCCATGTACACACTTCCTTGGGCAGGTGCTTCTCACATGCAGCAATCATAGTGTCCCTTCTTGATTCATACTCCCCTGACAAATGGTTCAGCCAGTTGGCCAAGCCTTCTTGGCCCCAGTCCTGAGCCAAAAGCTTATACACCATTACTTGTGATGGGCCGCTGGGTGATGAAGGTCCTACTTCGGCAAAATTGGCGAATATGTCGACGATTTGCCTGCTGGCTGTTAGCCAGCCGCAGCGGAGGCCGGGAGCCAAAATTTTAGAGGTGGATTCCACACGAATGACGCGACCGGATTTGTCGAGGGATAGATATGACGTGGGTAGCGATTCTCGAAATCTGTCAAAGAGAGAGATGGGGGAGCGGGCATCTGATGATGTAGAGGATTCATTAAGCCGTAAGAAGAAGTATGGGTCATCTTCAAGAATCAACAAATCATGCCGCTTAGCAATTTGGTAGATCGCCTCCTTTCGCGCTGTTGATTGGGTTATGCCTGTTGGATTATGTCCTGACGGAATGGTATACAAGACAAAGGGTTTACGACCCCGCGACGTATCCCATGATCGAAGTTTAGCGTCCAAGTCATCTGGTACCAGGCCATCCTCATCCATTTCGATGCCCTGGGTCTTCAGCCCCTGGGCTCTTGCTGCCATAAGCGTGCCCGGGTATGTAAATGTTTCAGTCAAAATCCAATCACCCCGATTGCAAAACATGCGTAGGACCATGTCGATGGCCGAGGTTGACCCACACGTAAGTGTTGTATCCCAGTCTTCGTAAGGAGGATTGTGAATGAGCCGGGTATTTTCCCGGAAGAAAGCAACCAATTGACTCCAACCCGAAGGTTCAGCATAGTTCAAGGCAGAGGAAAGATCAAACGCAACCTCTCCTTTTGTGCATGTCATAGAACTTGCTGTGTTCAGCGGCCGAGATTGGCGGCTCTCATTGGTTCCTATCATAGTCATGGAGTGCCAGGGATAGTATAGCGAGGTTGGTCTTCCTGTGCCTAATGGAATTGTTTTTGACGGATTGAGTGTCTTAGCAGAGTCTTTTAGGGGCGATACGCCTTGTGCCAGGCTCTCATCGCTCAATCGATGATCCCAGCGTTTTGCTGGCATCTTGGAAGTGCCAAAATTTGACAATTTGAGCCCAACAGTGTCCCTGATCTTGTCCACAAGAACATTGTGCGTTTCATCATATTCTAGATGCATGATGGCAAAATCGGACGCGTCCTTGATCAGAAGGATAAAACAAAATAACGTGTCAGGGTGATTGAGTGAGATTTTTCAAAAGCTTTCTAACCTCACAAATATCCTTGGTGTATGTAATCCCATGCCCTATTTGTAGAAATGTACGTACACCGCCTGTTAAAAGCCGAGTCAAGGACAAGGTTATATAACTCTGGTATCGTAAGAGCATAGAGTGTTGACCCGCAAGATTGTAGTTGCTCAACAATGTAGCAAAACAATGTAAAGAGTTAAAAAAACATCTAACAAAGGTGTGTTCACATTCAAAAGGCCAGAAGCTAAGGTAATATAGTTTAAAAAAAACTAAATTATTAATCAAGTGTTATATAATATTATATAAATTATATTAAGGTTTTTAATAATTAACTTTTTCTTAAAAAATCCTTTACATACTTTAGTAATTAAATATATTGTTTAAAAAAATAATTCTTACAATATACTTAAATAATAATACAAAGAAAATTAATAGTTTAATAGGTACTTGTATAATAAGGATTACACTTCTATATAACTATAAAAATACATATACTTATATATGTTTTCAAATATTACTTAATAGCTTCGTTGTTTCGAGTTAAATATATTTGCCAAAGCCAGCTGCATAATAAACATAAAATTATGCATGCACTTAAGTAAGCCGGTAACTTTATACCCCTATAGCTAGAAAGAATAAATTACTAGATATAACCCACAGGGTAAACGCTGTGCTAGAGTGGGGAAGCGTTACATCGTAGTGTTTATTTTGCTGTCGTCATGATTGTGGCTTCTGCAATTGTGGCATGTTACGGAGCTGCAAATTTTGCCGCATATGCAGACCCCTGGCGCTCTGGTTCAGCTCTTGCGTTTTGCTTACACGTACCATACAGATATGCCGTCAAAACTCGCGAGGTTCAGAAAACACACCACGCATTAGCCTGCATAAACCAGTAACCTACATGCATCCGACCAACGTATCTGTAATGCAAGCTACTGTATGCTATTTTTCTGAATTTCGCATGTTTTTATCCTACATCCGGGTGTTAACGGTGCATAGGTGTGCTATCTGGTCAACGGAGTTTATTTTTGTGGTAGCTCCTGTCTTTAATCCTTGTTCATAGGCCAATAATGCATGCAAGGATGGAATGGAATTCTTTTCTTATCGATGCATGTGATAATCGCAGTCAATCCAACCAATCTTCTACCACGGTCCACTTCATGTGTTTCATCTACGCCACGACATGTGTTATCTCCCTTCGTCCAGTGAAGGCATAGATTAATGTGCAAGCGCACACGGTAATACAGAAGTGATCTGCAATTCTCACGGTAAGCCCACTGTAGAAGATTACTTGAGCACCTAGCAAAGTCCCGGCCAACGTTGGCGATACCCACCTCCAGTATGTAATGAGCGGGCTATTTGTAGGGTAGCTTACAAGGCATCACGGACGTTTGCAATTCTGCTTTGGTGCCCATCCCTAGAGCAACGCCGAATCGGCAGTCGTTCGATGTAGCTCATGAGGCCCACCATCTGCCGCAATGACAACTTGAGCTGGTCCAACTTTCTCGCTTGTTCGGTAGCCGATGCCCGTGCCTTGCTCCCGTCGCAATTTGGAGCATCTGCGCGATGCTTAACAACGATCTCGCACAAATAGGTGCTGCCGCTGGAATCGTGGCACAGGCCGCAAATGCGTATCCCCAAGGTCATGTGCTCGATGGGTAAGATTTCCCACCGCCTTGCCGCCTCGCGGAGCTTGGGAAGCATCATCCCTATAGTTTGAGTATTACCCAATTTGGGAAGTATTTTAATTGGGGAGCTACATTTCTGGAGGATCGCGGATCGAAAGGTCGGATCCTTCTGCCTGGGAATTATCCAAACCTCAATTGAAAGCGGCGCGAAGTAAAGACAAGGTAAGGCTATTTTAGCAAAGCTGTTATATGCAGATAAAAGTCTTCAATTTTGTTAAACGCTGTGTTATAAACGGCCATGTGTTTTCGTCTCAATTCAAGCTTCAATCTTCTAAACCCATATCTCTGCCTTTGCTTCCAAAATGCCTCTCACTTGCGAATACATTTCCAATGTCCAAGTTCTCCAATTCAAGCATCATAGCATTTCTTTTTTTGTTATCCTAGCCATTCATTCATTTTTAGTATCGACTGCTTAGCGAGCTGTTAGTTTTGTTATGTATAGCTTTAGCTGGCTATAGTTATCAGCTGAATTGAAGGCTTTAATTATTTATTTGACTCTCAATAACTTTTGCATTCGATAAAATTAGGCTTCTCCTCCCTATACGTGGGTCATTGGTCCTTGAAGATGCCGCATATGAACGGCAAGCTAAATTGGCGGTGGATTTGACAACCTCTTAGGACTATGCTCGCTATTTTGTGCAGGGTTTTGGCAACTTTCGCCTTCTTTATGTTGCTGAACCCATTACCTTCATCCTCCCCCTCCCACTTTTCTTCTTCTTTCTCCCTTGATCCTAATTTGAGTAGCCCTCAAGATTGCTGCTACTTCGTCTGTAATTGGGCCACATCCGCCACGACCTCATCTGTTCACGCCGTGAGGAGGAGGAAAGCGCTACCAGAATTTTTAATTTCCAGCAATCAACATGTCACTCAGTAGAGAAATCAGCGGCCACAGTTGTTGTGACTGGCTAACGCAACAAATATCGTAAAGCACAGCCTTGGTCTTGGTCCCCTGACGGCTCGTCAGCGCCTTGCCGAGGCTGTGGTCGGATAACAGGTTTGAGCTGCATATGACAGCCGCTGCCGCCTGACGCTGTCTTCTTTTACTGGCCTTTCATTCCCACCTGCCCTACCAGGGACCTGTTCTCGAGAGGTTATCGCACCATCAACGTCCACTGCTACATGTCTGCATCTTCCGCCTTGGAATTAGAGAGGAATGATCAAGTCTTCTCCCCTTACTCTCGAGCCACTGGCTCTGTCATCGTTATGACCCTTGATCTCTTTTATGTCTAGCATGGGCTCGAGCTTGACTTGCGCTAACGCCAGCCACTGCTTGAAGAGGCTCGCCTTGGCTATGGCCAACTGAGGTTGGCGCTTCATGTACTCGCAGATGCGTCTCGTGATTCCGTCTTTGATATATCTACACTGTATCTCAACTAGGTTGTAGATTTTGCTGTCATCGTGAGCTGATATTTTGGCCTCGTATGTTGTGTGAGAAGTTTGCGCCAGAGCTTCCATCGTATTGCCTGGTCCCGGTTCGTTGAAGTTTCAGGTGTCACTGTGCTCACTGCTCTGGAACAGCTCCAGCATTTCGAAAGCGTCTGTCATCTGGTATGCTCTCAATCTCGTCCTTCTCCGCAGCAGCTTGTAGCCGTTGGTCGTCGAAGAACTGCTGTAAAGAACTAGCTTGTAAAGTCTGTCTAATATATGTGCGTTGTCGATTAGCTCACCTGGAAAGTCGTAAAAGAGCTCTTTGACTCTATCCTCTTCTTCGTTTTCGTCCTTGCTCTTCTCGGTTTGTCTTTTTCCCTTGCCACGTTCGGTCTGTCATGCTGTTTCTTGCTCCCCTCTTCGTTTGTCTTCTGCTATCCATGTTTTGCATTTCAATATTACCATCTGTCCCCCCTTGGTGGGTACATCTACAGTTGGTCAAGCTACGCTTCAGTCACCCGGTAGGCTTCTATGACTTCACTGAAAACCTCACTCCTTCTGTGATCGCTTTATTGTATCTCTCTGGATCATGTCGTTACCCTTGCATGTCGACATAAATGAAAATGAGTGGTTTGATGGATGCTAAAATCTTCTCACTTATTCACATCTCAACTAGGAGTCTTGGCATGCCGAGGCGTCAGTCCCTCTTATAGGAAATCAGCATCGTCTCTTCCAGGCCAGGAATTTTATGAAGCAGCCTAGGCGGCTGAGCTCTCTTTCGCTGAATTTGATTATGGCGAGAAATATGTGCAGTTTGGCGGTTTATATCCTTCGCACTTCGATGGTCCCAAGCACCACTGGGCCAGCCCATTCCGCGCACCTTCGAGATTCGGTATCGTGGCCAATGCATTACCAATACATACCGTCGAGGATCCGTCAGTCGCCTGTCTTTCCTGGTAAATAGGAGCTATATATTATGGTTAAGTGAATGGAAGCTGTTATTCACGACGGGCGGCGTGCCTTGAAAATGCAGCGCACCAGCTGGCAGATGCAGGTTTGTGAGCCTCACTTTGAGCCTTAGTTTTGTTTGTTCCCTTTCTACCTTTGTTTCCAGTCTCTTTTTGAACACCTATGAGGGCCAGAAGACCAATCCATCTAGCACGCATAAGTGGCTACCTACAACTCATTACCAACGCCTGTCGGCTGCCCGCCCAATAGCACATGTGTACAAGGCTCTTATTCAACTTAATCGACTTAGCGCTCCCAGTATTGACATCTTTCTTTCTCCCACGGCCTAATTGAATCTTCATATAGCTCTTTATCTAGCTCATTCAAGGCAAACACACTGTGTATCTATTCGCTAAAACGCTATGAAGGTGCCTTCTAGCTCATCATAACCTCCTATGACTTAAGCTCAAGCCTGCACTTCCTGCGAACTCACGCTTGGTCAGCTGCCTCCATGAGCCCTGTGGCAAGTTCCGGCCTGACATTGCTAATCCTCGTGGTCAACGTGAGGTGCACATCGTCTCTTTCATGTGTGACTGTATCAGAATCATCAGAGCAACATGCCCACTGTTGACCAGGTGGAGCCTCTTCACGACTCAGGCATCCCAATCAAGCTACCTCTTGGTAAAGCCGCAGTTTATAGTGGCGGCCTCTACATCTTCACTCCTGTCCTATTGGTCTTCTGGGCTGCGTATCTCAGCCTCACCAAACACGCCAACTTGGAGGTACGTTGGCCGCAGCCAGTCCAGCAAATTTGAACGGTTCATTTGCATAACATGTTGTGGTGAAAACGTAGCCATCGTTGCTGGTTATCATCATGACCAGGCTTTATCTCAGGAGCTACACCCTCATCCCTCCGCCTATTCATTATCTTCGCCAGCTGCATGCGAGCGATTGGCGCCTTCTTTCTGTCGCTGATTGCCTAGTTTGGTCTCGCTTGACTGCTATTTGCTTTTCGCTTGTCCCTCCTAGCAATACACATGGCTCTGCTTGCTTTGATTGTCGACTCTGGCCGTCGTTTGTACCTTTGTCTTTACCCTTATTGTGGATAAGATCTTCAATAGAACCCAGTTGTTTCTCTTGCTCCTGCCGCTCTACATTAGGTGATCGACGTTGCTCTTTTACCTCCTATGGTTCGCTCTGCACATTGCCTCTTACCCTCCTCTGTTCCCGGCTCATCCTGTATCCCTTTTTCTCCGATATATAAGGTACCTGGTACTTTCAAATCGTCAATTGTCGACCCGCTCTCCAATTGGCTTTCAATGCCGCTGTTACAATTGTTTTCAGGAGAGCTTATATCGCTCGTTACTTATATCCGCATCTCCAAGGCTTCATGCGGCATCATTGTCGTCATGGAGAATTAGTTTTTCTCATTGGAGAACCCAGCTTCCAATTATTTATCACGCAATCAATCCTTATATATGCCCCAATCATACCCCGTTACTCAGTTAGCAAACCACATTGGCAAGTTGCCGACGACCTCCTTACTGACAGACCTCTCGCATCGCTTACTTAGCCAGCAGCGGGTTAATGCTTTGATCCAATTAATCGCCTGTCGGTCAATCAACAAATTCGGCCTAGCCGGTGGGACAGTACAGTTCTTCTTGCCTCAATGTATTCCTCGACAAAGCTTTGCGCCTCGTTCTGAAGCCTTAAGCAATGCGATGAAGATTCCTTTGAGCCTCCCCATTAGCTGTCGAAAAATTTCACTCTCGCATATTCCTCGATGGCTCATTGCTTGAATACTCATGTTCAGAGCTCTGACTGTCTCTTGCAAGTTTGCATCATTCATCATCTCGTCGCGTTTATAACTTTGGTTAAAGTTGAACCTCGTGGCAGCTGTCACCGTAACGCAAACACTGGCCACCGAACCTATAAACTAAGCGCGCTTATTCTTGCAAAACTAAATAAAATTAAATCGTAGTGATTGTTAAGCTACCAAATCAACATAGCAATGCATGCAGAAGAAAGCACTTCGATGCAATTCGTCTACTACAACATTTCACTTGCATAACTTATTATTATTGCAATTTAAATAAGAAAACAGCCACTTGTTCATAATGGAACTGAGTATCAACTACTCAATCCTGGAATGGTGATTAACTTGAGTTCCTTCGCTCAGCTCCTCCCCAATCCACTGCTAACATAAATAAACTTTCCACTTTTGTCAATAGTAATTCGGCTGTTTTCTCAAGTATGATAAGTAACGGAAGGTTGTTTCATTTGTCTGCATGTCCTCCTCATGACTAAACCACCCACCGGAAGGTTTCAGTCCCCCAGATGGTTTCAGATTTACCGGAAGGTTTTACATAGATCCACCGGAAGGTTTTAGATGTACCGGGGGGTTAAGATTCACAAGTAAAACCCTCCGGCTTATCGCTATGGTAATCGGCAACCTATCTCGGTTAGATACCTTGTAATGACTAAATAATACACATACTTACTTCCCTGGTTAGGCTCAGAAATAACGTTCACACTCTTAGATATAAGGGAAAAACTGTGTTTGTTTATTAGACAGAGTCCGTAAAGTTGATTTCGTTTGTAACTCAGATTCTAACAAGTTAAGCGAAATCAGGAATAACATCGCTCAAGTGATACCAATGCAGTTTAGCTGAATGGCGTTGTGCTTCCCAAGCCGCTGAAAGGATTTGGCGAGTTCGGTTCTGAAACGGTTCTGAGTAGCGAGATATTGGTGATATATTACGAAGCCACTGTGTTCTTTCCTCCTTATCCTCCAACTCCATGCACGAAACCATGAGGGGAAAATCAACACACGGCACCATCTTCTTAGTTGCAATTAATGTCAGCTCAAGCTGACTCAGAATGCCGAAAGACATTGCCAGCGCCTTGGCTTGTTCGGATCCAAATGGGTATCGCAGTCGGTGGAGTATCAGTAAGCCCGTGGTTTGCAGGACCTGTGCTTGACATAGCATGTGAGCGACCTCCGTTGGAGTGAATCTATCAGCCAAGTTGTTAGGCACACTTGGACGCCAATTGCGTATGGTCAGCTCGAGTGCGTCTAGAGACTCCGACATTATAATAGCCGGTACATTAACACTGTCGCATCTTTCTTTGCTTTTTTGCAACATTTCGTTGCTTAGTTTGCCAAGGTCGTAAAACAACGGTAGAAGTGATGTGCAGATCCCAACGTAGCGGTCGACATATGCTGGCTCGGATAAAGGCAACTTGAATCGTATGGTTGGGACACTGGATGACAACAAGCTCTCGGCTGTATCGGTAAGAACGAGACAAGTTAAAAACCCGATGCTGTTTGAACTCAAATGGCTCATCAATGGACTATTATAAAGAGGCTTGACAAGATTGAGAGTCTGTCGACAAATGGTAAGGACGTCGCTCGCTCTCAACCTGATGGCGAATGTATGAATTACGGCTCCCAAAATAAGACAAACCGAAAGATCCCGCGGATCCTTTACCTCAAACGAGCCAAGAGTTGAGAGTGCAGATGAGGCGTAGTGGTATACCTTACTTGCTGACTGGTCGTTCTCCAGCGCAGAGGATGGCGACGTCTCCTCTCCAAGCCAGGACAGTGCACACGCCAGGTAAGCATCTTTAAGGATGGCTGGGGAATCAAGAAAATGCGATATTAGGTATTTCCGATGTTCTTCACAGAAACTAGGACCAAGGATGAATTGTTCCATGAATTCGTTTTGGAAGAGACTTCGGTGTAATAGCTGAAGCTCGCTGGGTAGAACAACTCCAGCAGCTATGACGACCTCTCTCCATCTCTCACCTGATGATGCCGCCGTGCCATTGTCGCTTAGAACCGGTGATAAGATTGAATGGCTTTGATTATTGGTTGTTTCATCAATACGAGTGCGGGATTGACTTGAGGGAGACAGCACTCGTTGTGGACGGCCAGGTCGTCGGATGGGTCGGTTAATCTGACAAACCAGCTTCAAACGAGTGCACCGCTCGCACGGGGCTTCGCGAAGGACCCAATGACAGCGCTCTTTGAGAGCATGGCAACGATCGCAGGACCGTGGAATTTGGGATTCGTGTACCATGATTCAATTTCTTGCTGTGGTTGTTGACAACAAGGCAGTGTGGGTTAGAATAGGTAGGAGAGTTTAGCATGCTACAGCTAAGTTCAGCCGCCGCCACGCCCTGAAAAGCAGCAGACGGGTAAAATATGATTGTCTAAAGATTTTTCAATATCCATTGCTATAACCCATACCAAGCTATAAAATAATTTGTCCCCATGCTATCTTTTCCCATTCGGTAAGTATTTACATTCATCAAGAGAGACATTTGTTTCTACTTTTAGTCTACATCGACAGTATATGTCTCTTGTTTAATATCCACTTTAAATGTCTTAATTAATATTGTAAGGTAGATGGTCGGCGAAATAACGTTGAAATTCATGATTTCCACAGTCTGTCATGTGCATCCTACCGTCGGTGTCATAAGATGTTGTAGTAAGTAGACAAAAAATAAGCAAAGTTTGGACCCTGGGGTGGGGAGTTCATAGGTGGCTGTGCATGGAACTAATGTAACATCGTTTACTGAAATCCAGGCCCAGCGGTATCAACAATTCGGCAATCCAGCGGTATAATCTGATCCTGGTCTGAGAGTAGAATCCGTACTGGGATATTGTAATAGGAAGGTGTCTTTAAGATAGCAGGCTTGTGTTAATGTTATGGGTTGGATGGACGTTGAGGCCTTGTGTATCATTCACATCCAAGCCTACAATGCTTAATGATGCCTGAGCGTCATGGGCATACGTTGTAGAATGCATAATGTAATGTCGATATTGAACTATAAAAAGGGACGTTTGTGCCGTTAATGGAGTGTAAACCAACAATGAGACAACTAAGCAGTTGACAGTTTAGAAGTCAGCGTAAACTCAATCAACGACAAAGCCTCTACATCGCCATGTATCCGTTCCTTTTTGCTCTCTCTTTTCTTTCCCCTTTGCTTCGCACTGCAGTAGCAACACAAGCATCCAATTTCAATGTTTCCAATGACTTTGCTGAGGCACACGGCTGTGGTTTGCAATGTCAGGATACTCTTAGACAGACAAATCAAATCGACCTCTCCACCTTTGGGCAGGACTTTGATTTTGACTTCTATGCGACTGCGGCCAATTTTTCAATCTCCAAGCCTGGAGATGTGTTAAAAGTCCAGCCCATGGACCCAAATCCTTTACAAGTCAAGGCTGGAACAACAGTGTACAGGATCCAATACACTTCCCGTGACCTTGACGGTTCACCGGTCCCAGCCACAGCATTCATCGCTCTTCCGTACATACCAGCTCCATCCCTCAACACCAGCAAGGATCCCAAGAGCAACCTTCGATATCCTCTGATAGCCTACGCTCACGGCACCAGTGGCATATATCGCGGCTGTGCACCATCGACAAGCCCCAACTTGTACGACTACGATAGCTGGCAGCTCCTGGTGGAGCGTGGATACGCAGTGGTAGCAACGGATTATGCGGGGCTAGGAAACAACCATACTGAACACAAGTACCTCAGCTTTCCAGCACAAGTCAACGACATTTATTATTCTGTTCTTGCTGCCCGAAAGGCACTTGGAGATGGCACCCTGTTCACAGACGAATGGATGGCAGTGGGCCATTCGCAAGGCGGCGGAGTCGTATGGAAGCTCTCTGAGAGTGATTTGATCAGGAATAATAATAATTATCTTGGTACTGTTGCGCTCGCCCCGGCGGCGAGGGTTGCCGATATGTTTCTCGCAGATACAAACGCGGTTGCGAGGTCTGGATATCTCCCATTACACGCAAAGGCCCTTCAGCGTGTCCAGCCTTCCTATCAGCTGACTATCTTAGGGGCAGCTCTGCATAAGCGTGTAGCCATTGCAGATAGTGCTCAGCTGTGTTTCTCTGCCCTCTTAGGTTTAAGCAGCGATTTAGAGGAAAAGGATATTGTGTCCTCCAACGGATTCGACGAATATAAGAGGAAGTTACTTGAATGGCAGGCTGTAATGGCGCCAGCCACTGGCGTAAAGTCCTCTGCACCTCTCCTCGTTGTCCAAGGCCTTAACGATACAGCTGTTTTACCGGGGACAACGCGAGTGGTATACCAAAGGGCCTGTGATGCTGGGAACGAGATTCACCTCAGGGAATACCCGGGTCTCGAACACTCACCAGTTATCATTGCATCGGCGCCTGAATGGCTACAGTGGATTGACGAACGCTTTGCGGGTCAGTACCCTGCCACGGGGAAATGCTCAATAGCAACAAGGCAGCCATTTAACTTGGCTCTTGTTAAATTGCCGGCTGAGTCTTGAGGCTCACGGATTGTTGGTATTAGATGCCCCAATTGACAAAGACGGAGAGGCGGTATTATCGACGTGGTAGAGATGACGTCGGGTAGGGAATCGTTTTGCGAAGCTGTAGCTCGTTTTAGAGATAGGAATATAAGAATTATCAGAAAGGCAGTGCGTGTAGGACGAATTCAGAATCTAATTTATGAGTAGCAGACTAGAATATCGAAGTAATGCCTCAATAAGAGTGACAAATTGCATCAAACGCAGACATCTCACGAGTATGGTTGAATATTCGCCCCAGTGAGGGATCAACTTGTTAAAACCATGCTGTCTCTATCACAGTAACTGCTTAGGGAGTATGAAGCTTTTTAGTTGAGGATACTGTAAGGTACGGTAAGGCCTGTTGAAGATTTTTTTTTGTTGAGATTGCATAAATTTACATTTTTTGTGGCTTTATACAAGATGGCCCAACTCATGCCTGCCCATATCTAACTAAAATCATGACCCCAATCAGGCCATAGAACTAAGCGGCATTCCAAGCTCTTGGCATTGCGTTACTTTATTAACTACCTCTTGTGTAGAAGATCAACCCAGATGCCTTCTGACTTGATTCCAGGCGCAATGGGCTTTCAGATTCCATAAAGCGCCCGTATCTAAGCTAGGACACTGTCATAGTTCTTTTAGCGTAGGCAGCTGATACGAGTATTAGTAGGTTGTGTACGTGCCATCCACGATAACATAAGTGGGCTCCGGTCAGCATAACTGGTGATGCTCTGATTATGGACACTTAACAGCACTTCCACCATAAATAGCAGTGTCTGGAGCTTCGGACAGTGGCAGAGACTCCACTTTGGAAGTGACATTAATCGCACGATACTGCTACCAACAGAGACCTCATCAACGCAGCAGCAGTGGGTATGAAGGGGCAGCTTTTGCAATTTACAGGTGGCCCAAGCCCTCCCAGGCTGTTCATTAGAATGGCTATAGTATACTTTACTACGTATTTGGGCGATCTAAATCATGCTGTTATCGAGGTAGCACTAGTAGATTGGCAAAAGTCATGATCCATGCAGGACCCCCTCTAAACGAGGCAATGTTGGATATGGACCCAGTTCAGAGCTGTTATCTGGTCTGAGAGACATCTCAAATGCCCAGAAACCTTTTAGGGAGTAGAACAATATCTAAGATTGTTATTATTTGTCGGCCAAGAACTTTAGGATAACCTAACAGGGACGAATGCATACGAAGCTTTGTCAGCTCAAGATACAAGGATTTTTTTAGAGCCTGGCACGACAAAGATCGCTTTTATTTCGTATAGAGCTGGCAAATTAGGTTGTAAGTTCAGAGCTGAGTAGATCCAGACCTTAAAATAAATATCTATTGCCATTGCCATGTCGGTACTATATAGAAGACTCTGTTCTATGCTAAATATTTCACGGGTACATGCTTCTCTTCAATAAAATTGCTATGAACTGAGATCCAGAGAGGTCGGTTACCCTTCATTCTGCGGTCGTCGTTCCGCTTCACTCCTAGGGCGAGCTTAACAGGCTGTTTGAGTCGATGATGAAGGCAGAGATATAGCTGTACTTGTTACTGATCAGTTGAGCTTCAACATTGACGTCTGGCGACACAGACTCATAATAGATAGTCCTCCATCAATTCCAACGAGTGTGTAGCCATGCTGCCACGTAGATCCGCTAGCGCACCCTTTCTATTTAATTTTGATAGAGAAATGTCCCTCAGACTACATTTCAGATCTTAGACACTGGAAAATTGCGCATTTTATAGGTGAAAATCTCGGATGCAATAAAAAGGAAGTTTGCAGCCATGTCAAAGTCGTTGTATTGAGACACAAACCCTAACATACCAGATCATATCTCTTGCAATTCATAGAGAATTAGCGGAGATCAGATTCTCTAAACATCTAAAAAGCTTTAAGCGATTCTGTGTGATCTGGACTAGGGACTCAAGATTACATGGCTCAAACTACAAACTTCTGCCTGCGTCTACAAAGAAGAAGTATTTTTTTTTAAATATCTCAGTGACTGACATTGATGGTGTTTTATACCTTCTATATCTCGGCAACTAGCATGGTTACAACAGTTCGATAGACATCGATGGAGTTCACATCAAAGGTGACCGTATGGTCGTATGGTCTACTTGATAGAACTCTCACATCTTAGATAGCCTACCCTAGACTACAGAGCTCATATTCATGACACTCTTGATATATGTCATGATGAGATAAAAAGAATTAAGATCGTTATGACATTCAAGAACTGTGGATAATGCAGAGTACTGGCAGTAAGGGGTGTTGTATCTTTACATGGCGATTGAATCCGGCAAGCAAATGCTGCCACTGAAGGGAAAAGAGCATGGATATCATTGGCACTAAGGAAACGATAGGAAATATATAGGATATGATAAGAACAGAGTGTTATAAGTTATCTATAACATGGAATATGACTGCTTAGCTAAGGAAAAGTTAATTGGCTGCTAATTGGGAAGCAATCTCTAGGATATTAGACTTGAGTATCACATGGCTGGCACTTGATGGTACGCTGCCAGCATGCATGACTCCCACATTCGATAGCACACATATTATACAGTCACCTTTTTCTGCCCACCATAGAGCACCAGTGAAGCCTAGGACACCACCAAAGTGACCTACCCATGCATTGTTTTCTGAACGTTTCATTCTAAAGAGACCATGGCCCACTTCTTCGAGCTCCGTGGCTGGTCTCCAGTCTTTCATGACAGCTAGAGATTCTAGGCTGAGCAGCCTCCCATCTCGAAGTGCAGCTGCAAATTTGAGGAGATCCAGCGCCGATGAAACCATAGCACCGGCTGCCCATTCGGTAGACAGGTTGGAGCAAGTGCAATCAACGAGATTGCCTCGAATCTCGGGAAAGGATGGGCATATACCTGCAGTATCGCGCAAAGTATCGGTAACCCAGTGATAGCGACAGGACACCAGTCCTTTGTTTAGTCGTTCGAACCCCTCAAGGATTGTGTGCTCCATGCCTAGTGGCTCAAGGATACGTCGAAGTATCTCCGCTTCTGCAGTGTTTTGTGTGACCTTCTCTATGATCAGACCGAGGAGAGTGTAATTGGTATTTGAATAGTAATATTGGCCAGGATGTGGTGCCTTCATCTTCGACCGACGAATGTAATTCAGTGGCTCGCTCTTCTTCCATATATGTGCCGGGTCTGTCTCACTTCCCCTTCCTTTGCGGATCCATGATAGATCGTCTTCCCAGCTGTCAATGCCTGCCTTATGACTGAGGAGTCGCATTATGGTTGCTTCCTCGGCATCATCAATCCCATCATATACCTGCGGGCTCAAAATCTTTCCGACAGAGTCCGATAATTGCAACTTCTTTTCCTCTATGAGTTGAAAAATGACCACGGCCACAAATACTTTGGTGATGCTACCAATGCCAAAGAGATGAGTGGTTTTGATTGGTTGGGATGTCTGTAGGTCTGAGACACCGGCAGTGAATGTCCATTGCCCGTGAGCTGAAGATATCGCTGCTGAGAGACCGGGTACTCCGGCTGCGACACTTTCATGGAGAATTGCTTCGATCTTAGCAAGGCAGTCCGCCCGTGTTGTACCGTCTTGAGCCATCGGAGCCAAGCGAACGTTAGAAGCGTATTTCACAGGCGCAGATTAGTAGATGTAAAAAAAGCCAGTATATGCTAGAATATGTATGAGGGAACAACATGCAAGGGACATGGATTGTCTAATTTGTCTCCCGAGCCGTGGTTGCTAAAGAGTTCTAGTAGCAGCTGTTGATGCAAAGGCGGGGTTAAGGTCAAGGACAGTCACCCTATTGTCTATTGCAAGTTGTTTGAAACAGCCCTTGTCTGTGTGGAGTCTTCAATCACGTGTACAGACAACCTTCTATTTTGCCTGAACAGTCTTACGAGTTATCCATTCGAAGCGTAGTTGGTCTTAACCTAGCTATCCTACTTCGTCCAAGTCCATTTTTACCTTAATCCAACATAACTAGCCTGAAAAGAAAATGTCCAATTCGGAAGAGATCCTGGGTTGGTACAGTATGAATGACATATTATATGTTATATTTGTTCTATTCACTCGACTAAATGCAGCCGTGCATTCCCCCGGCCATTCCCTTTCGATCTTTTATGAGGCTTAATCAACAGGAATTTATCATGCATTCTGCTCCCCTTTCACACCTGTCTCTTGTTCCAGACGTATTAGTAAATCGCAGCTTCAGAAACTGGTGACAAGAGCGTTGGATGAGAGTCCGTGAAGAAGGATATCTTTGTCCGGCTTTTACAGTGTGCTATACAGTAGCAGAGATACGTATTTTTTCCCCCAGGATGATACGGCTGCCCTGGCTTAAAAGAAGCAGATTTGATTACCATCCGTACAAATACAGGTCAACAAGTCGGCGAATGAACAGAATCCCGGCACTAGCCAAGCGATAATTATTATCCCCAAATGGCATCATGTCACTCTCAAAGTTTACCTAGATATGTATTACCTTATTCCCTGACACAAGTCACGCTAGTATAGCCTGAGATTGCATGCTCCCCGCAGGCGTCTGTCACAGCTGACGTAGACGTTGAGCAGAGAACATGGTAGATTGTACTGGACGTCCCACGTTCTATTTTGAGGTGAGCCTCAATAGTATAATGCGAATTGGTCACTTCCCAGATCCAAGGATAAAGCTCAAATGAGAGACGAATAAACGGGCAGAACGGGACCATGTGAACCATATCAATTCTATAGCGATCAGCTTTACCGTTTATCAAGAGTGATGTCGATTCATAAGTGCACAGCGTTTTGGTCAAGGCCACCTAGATATAGAGAACACAGCGATTTCGACAGCCACAGACATTGGAAATTCCATTACTACTACACATACTAGGTCAGCTCCAATAGCCAACCCTACAAGTGATATTCTTCAATAGCTGCTTTCAATATAGATACAGTCAGTGTTTGACCAACAAGCCATTCTTAATCAGAGATAAGAGCATCCTTATTGGCTGTATAGGAGAGGCGTCGCCAAATCCGTGTGGGCAGAAACATTTCAAACCGGATCATCTGACATGGCTAACCCCGCATCTTAACCTCGCCATTACGCGAGGGAAACAGAAGCCCACGTAACCACGATCTGAAAGCGTTCTTTCTCAACAGATTCCGGAATGAGTGAATGCCCATTTTACGACAGATGCTTGCGAGATTGGTAAGTATCACAGCAGCATCTTCAGAGCAAGCACCCAGGCTGCTATTGTGCACGATGCCAGCGGCACTTCCGATCGGCGTCCGCCAAGCAACAGCACGTAATCGACTTCCCCAAGCATCACATCTGTAGGACATGTCCTCACAACCCGGATTTTGTCTCGGAAAAGATCTGAATTAGCATGTCGGGGCAGAGCACGATTATTGCGTGACTTGCAAATGCGGGTTCAGTAGCCAAAATCAGTTCATTGAGCATGATGTGGTTGAACATGATCTGTGCGAAATATGCCCAGAATAGTTTGATTCTCCTTCAAATCTTGCAAATGTATCCTCTACTCTCGCATCTCATGGTAGTCGTCTCATTTCTCACTAGCATCTCGAGACGCACGCGAAAAAGTCGACAAATTGCCGAGGCTACAATCGAAAATACATATTCAACTCAGCAATGGTGCGACACCTAGAGGCGGGAGCTTGCGAGTCCGGCGCAGACTTTCACGGGGTTAACAAAATAGCAGTTGACTTTTCTCGGGCGAAATAATATACTAGTGACGATGATCCGGGATTTGGGTTTACCAGTCCTACTTGCAACGTTCCCTTCCGATCCATGAGTGCCCTTCTGCAACATACCGAGAGTGAGACCCGCGACAAGAATGTATCAAAGGAAACACCATTGGGGGCATTCGTAAATTTTCTACAAAGACAGTTTGGAAAAGTCAGATTGTGTCGACCTTCAAAGCAACCAGAGGCTGTCTCAGGGCTGTGTCATATGATGCCAGTGGCTTTCGTCAGTAAGACGGAACAGGCTAAAATGATGAGCAAGGGGACCAAACCAAGGTACAAGGTGCCTCAGAATTATAGGGTATGGTCATCCATGAGGGATGATGGCTCTGATGTTGATGAGATTCATTTACTCTGCGATAAGGACTGTGAAGGGTGTGGACACTGTGCGGATTATTTGGATCTATAGGGATACCATTGCTATATGATTGCTCTTGGCGGTTTTTCAGGCAATTAGAATCTGTTGAATTAACGATGTAAACACTTAATCTGGTCTTTATGCTACGCAAGTTGCCGCATTAGAAAAGCTCTGTTTGAGATAGGGATAGTAAAAATGTATTTATCATTATGAGCAGCGCATAATCACGACCCCTCCCGCTAATTCTGACTCAATATTGCTCATTCTTCAAAGCGTGGCTTTGGACCCAAACTCTCCCAATACCTAATATCTATTTCTTCGCCGTTAGAAACAGAGTCATTTTCCAGAGCTGGTTGACCCGGCGTAGTGAACGATCAAGCTGTATCTGGAGCTTAAACTGGTGTTGCGCATTCTGCAGCAATCCAGGTAGTTGCATTTGTTCTTGAACTTCTACTTCGTAGCAAAAAGAGGAAACAACGAGGCAATCAGTCATAGTCAACGTACATATCGCCACCAAGTTATCGTTAAGCTCTTCCACAAAACTTTCATTATTCCGTATAGTATCTATTATTGGTATTGCCAGCAATAACTGCTTCGCTTGCGATTGTTGGGTAGTCTAGGGTAGTCTATACAAGTACCCAGAAATCTTGTCTTTTCACTCAGCAGAAATGTCCTAATAAATTCGGTCGTGCGACAGACACCTATCCGTCAAGAGACTGTCACTCTCAAGTTGCTGAATAAAATCAACATCAATCATTATTTCTATTAATTTCTACTGAAGAGTGGACTGCGACAGCAATTCTTAATGAGGATGCGGGAGGATTTTGACTGGCCAAACCCGAGGGTGACAATTGTGACTCTTGCCATGAATCTAAAGTACATGCCGATGGGTGGAGGGGCTTGAAGAAACGCGCCGTTGAGTCTATAGCATGCTGGATAAGTCTATGAAAGGGGCGGCTACAGAGGGGATGGCTATAGGCACTTGTACTGCATGCCTAGTGAAATCTTATTACTGGGGCGCTAGGAAAGTTGTCCCCAGAGCTGAGCTTGACGGCTGGCCCCTACAAGGTCCCGGAACAAGCGCTGGGTGAGGCCTGGAATAGTTGGTGGAATTTTTACATGACTCTCAAGAAAAGGTTTGTTTGTTAATATTACGGCAAAAATTACGCCTAACAGGAACCTTCATTTAAGCCTTAGCCGACACGGCACTTTGAGCCGCAACTTCTATAACCGGCGCCACAATAGGCTCGTCCTCCCCATCCTCCTTCATCCCCCCCAAAATCATCGACTTGGGCGCCATGGCCTGCCACAGCTCTGGGTCTGTAAACGCCTTGAACTTCTCATCGTGCCACTGCCCGGCGGTGATGGCGCGGCCCTCCGAGTCGACAAACATGGTATCATCCTCGGCGCGCAGGAAATAGGCAATCGAGTAGCGGTGCTCGGTGGGGTCAAAGGGCACGACACGGTGGATGCAGCTCTGGAACTTCATGCCGCTTGCGAAGCGCAGCGAGTCACCCACATGCACAAACGCACACCCAGGCTTGGGTGCCACGAAGCCCATCTCGCGTGCACCGCAGGTGCCGGGTGGGCGGATCTGCAAGCCCCACTGCTCACTGAAGAGGAGAGTGAGGGTGCTGATGTCGGTGTGCTTCTGGTGCCCGATGCGGTTCTCGCCGGCGAGTTCAGAGGGAAGGTAGTGCATCATGGAAAGCTAGTGGTGAGATTGTGTCAGTGATGGGACCAACAGGAATATGAGACAAGATGAAGGACGGACAGTTGTAGTAGAAGGACGCTCATTGCGATGAGAGTTCTCAAAGCGCCCGGCGCCCGTCAAGTGCAGACCTGTAGACAGGGCCGACAGAATGACTTTGGTAACGGTGTTGCAGCTGCCGATAGCGTTCTCGAGGATCTGCAGGTCGCCGCTGTTCTTGACCGGGGCTGGGATCTTAGGGCTGTCTCGCTGGATCTCATCCCGCGACACCTTAAGCATCTCATATCCATCCTTGGTGCCGGCCCCAACACCTGTGCGGCTGCCCACGGGCTCATAGCTGTGTTAATGAGAGATTGGTTAGAACTATTTTTTTTTTTACTCTGTGTCATGAGAGTGGGAAAAAAAAACACACCCCAGATGTGAAGAGATAAGGCCAAACTCGTTCTTGGCCTCGATGGGGGCGTCGAAAAAAGCGCTTCATCAGCTTGAGTGTCTCCTGCTGGTCTGCCAGCATTCTGCGGCCGTCAATGCCCTGGAGATCGAGATAAAAGTAACCGTCTTCCAAGCAGGCATTAACCACCTTATCAACCTCGTCGGGATCCTGTGAGAGCAGAAGCCCGTAGTTAATGGTTTGCATCGTCCAGATAGGCACCTGCTTGCCCATCCATTCAATGGTCTGTGGGGGGTCAACGAGAGGGGCCATGATGTGCTGCTATAAATTTATGCCAGATAGTAATGTCGAGTGTTAGTAGAGAGTTAATGGATCAAAAATTAGGAGGCAGAGAATACAAGATAAGCATTATATACTCCGGAAACACAACAATGCCCCATATCTGCTGCATTGCGTAGTGTGACAGCCTAAGGCAACAACAGTCATTCCGTGGCTATTACATGACTAAACGCATAATCCAAATAACTACACTCTAAGCTGTTTTTACTACCTTCTGCCATGTAATTCAAACTCCAAATCAGTAGGCTTATTGGCGGAATTGGTGCCTGAACCTGAAGGTGCCAGAAGCGGGGGATGTTACCTTGAGATGCCGGAGGCGGGGGAAATTGCCATAGGATATCGGAGGCGGGGGAAGTTGCTTTGATTGTCAAGGCTAGAATTATTAAACAGCCCCCCACGGAGGACAGGGTTAAATGTCTTAGAATATGGGGTCAAAGGGTGGAGGATAAGCCAAAGACACGAGGTTCTCTAAGAGAGGGTATATAAAGAGCCTAATATTAGTAGGCAATTAATGTAGTATGTATAAAGATATGCACAGTGGGCCCCTAAGGCGTCCAAGCCTAACTGGGAAGGAGAGGAGCTTTTTCCCCTCCCGGCATCTATTCTACCGACACTAGTAGCAAACCAGGCACCTGACCTCGATGCTCTGTCGAGATTCACACGCGCTGTACGCGGGATCCTCGAACGCTGAATGCAGTGCCCGTCGCGCCACGGCCTTGTCTGAGTCGAAGCACTTGATGAGCAACACGTCCTGGGCCGTCATGCCATACTTGTAAAACCACTGGTGGTTCGGGTTGTGGCGGACGACCCACGACTCGCCTACGAAGTCTTCCTCGGTCATTTCGGCCCCGACAAGATCGGAGTCGGGCACGGAGCCGGCATCGGCCACGGCAATGGGGTCTTTGAGAATAGGCTGGATGGGCCGCCACACGTTGATAATCTGGTAACGCCGCTTGACCATCTCGTCGGCCTCGGTTGGAAACTCCCAACGCAGCCGCCGCTCGGCACCCTCGTACGATTGATCGACGTGTGTTCGGGTAACAGGTCCGCGGTTGGCGAGGTTATGTAGACCCAGGTGGTGCCACTGGGTTGGGCCGCGGCGTACCTTGTGGTTAAAAATGTGGACGGTACCGGCCCCTGTGATGGTTTTTATGAGCTGCTTGCACTCTTCGTAGTAGGCGGTCTGGATCCGCTGCTCGTCGGTGAAGGTTTCCTCATTGCTCTTGTGGTGGCAGTATTGGAATCCATGACTGTCAAGGGTATACTTGTCCTCGTCGCCGCCAACATCGGAAATAACAAAATCCCAAGCTTTGTGAGGCCGTGGGTTGCTGATTCTTCCCTTGCCGATGAAAATTGGCGTTGGTTTTGAACCATCACCTGGATCGTCCCAGTAATTTAATGTCGTCGCCACATGGTGTTTGCTGACGGTCATTGTTTCGTGCTTTAGGCTTGGCTTGCGATAGATGCAGCAAATTGGACTGCAACCTGACTAAAGTAACGGGTACACAACGTGTTGTTATACGACGCGCCAGCACTTTCATTTAAGCATACAATCAAGGGTTCCAAAGTGCCTTGTTCTTTTCCATCGGAAAAAAATGCCTCAAACAAGGCCTAATGCATGACTGCGAGTGTTTAATGTGGGGAGCTCTACCACACAAATAAGCTGTCTCCTCTTTACCCTTATTACCCGCCACACCCAATCCCTCTGTAGTATTACTGTAAGTGCTTATTTAGTTTATTCAGCCAGACTGTTTTCAGCTGTCTACTTCCTGTCTTATATTAGAGTATATTAAAATACCAGATTATCTGTACGCCGTTGGCATATCAAATCCCTTACCACGGTCTTACTATGGAAGAAGGATTTGTGTTCGTCCCCAGACCTGGCGACGACCCAAGATTTGAAGACACAAATGAGTATCTACCCGACATCGACCATTTTATCCATGATTTAGAGCCTTCGCTATGGCCCCTCAACACCTTCCTCCACAACAACCCCGAGCTTGGCTACGAAGAGCACAAGGCCCATGATGCCCTAACCAGCTTCATGCAGTCACAAGAGGGCTGGCATGTCATACCCTCAGCCTATGGGATGGAAACGGCGTGGGTAGCGGTCTATGACAGCGGTAGACCAGGACCAGTGGTTTCATTCAACGCTGAGATGGGTATGCCCCTCTCTTCCTGAACATGTTGCTTACAGATACTAAGCAAACAACTCAGACGCACTCCCAGTCCTGGGCCACGCATGTGGTCACAACCTTATCGCGGTGGCCTCCCTGGCTGCAGGCCTCGCCACAGCCGAAATGATGCGCCGCCATCACCTTGCCGGCAAAGTCGTTATCATCGGCACGCCAGCCGAAGAAGGTGGCGGCGGCAAGATCAGATGCCTCAAGGCAGGCGCCTACGCAGACGTCGATATCTCGCTAATCTCCCACCCAGGAATCCTGAACAACAGCCCGCTAGTCCGCACAACAGCCTTCACGCACCTTAACGTCGCCTACCATGGTCGCGCAGCCCACGCGGCAAACAGCCCCTGGTTGGGCATCAATGCTCTTGATGCCCTAGTCATCGCCTACAACGCCATCTCTGCCCTGCGCCAGCAAACGCGGCCCGACGATATTATAGGTTTGCAAATTACAAATGGCGGGAATAAGCCCAACGTCATTCACGAGCACGCTGCGGGTGTTGCCGTGCTCCGTGCCGCTAGCGCATCTCGGTTATGTGAGCTGCAGCAGAAGGTTGAGGCGTGTTTCCGCGCCGGGGCCGAGGCTACGGGGGCGAGGGTCGAGATTGAGGTTGTGCCAGGGTATATGGATCATCTACCGAATCGCGTACTTGCGACGTCGTACAGGAAGTACTGGGAGGCTTTGCCTGACCTGCCTGACCCGCCTTTACCACCACCGGGGCAGCTCACATGGGTCAAGGCGAGTACAGATCAGGGGAACTTGAGCTATGCTCTGCCGAGTATGAATGTGAGCTTTGCTATTCCTCCAGGTGTCCGGGCTGGACAGCCACATAGTCCCGATTTTGAAAAGGCGTCTGGGACTAGGGAAGCGTTTGCCAGAGCCATGAGAGTCGCCAAGGCCATGGCTGGGACAGCGACTGATGTATGTTCAACGCCTGGTTTGTTGGAGGAGATACAGGAACAATGGAGGCGTGATGTGGGCAAGCGCGACAATAATAGAATCGCGGAAGAATGGCTAGTAGGCTAAGACAGATAGGAAATGCCTTTGATATGTTAGCGGTAAACGTGTGTGTGAGAGGAAAGTTTCCGTTTTTCCAAAAATCTGCTTACAGTATTCTTTGACAATGACACGGATGTAAAACGCAAGAAGGGCCCATAATAGAATATATTTTAACCTAGAGCGTTAAATACACGCAAGGCGCCTGGACAGTTACGCAGCAAATGCATTTTTAAGCAGCGGGTGGCCTTAGCAACTACTTTTGGCATGGCGATAAACTTGTTCCCAATTCAGTATTCCAGTGACACCCTGCTCTGTCCCTCTCATCAGCTTTCAGCCCCGTTATATTTCCCGTTTAAGCTAGCTACGTCAAGTTAATGACGTACTTGGCTGCCAATGAGATTCAGACTAATAACATCCGGAGCCAAGGAGCTGAAAAGTCCTGATCCAAACATTTGCGTGATTTGTACATTTCTGCAACTCATTACATCCGCAAAATGTCCTTGAAGAAGCCTTCTGCTATCGTATTTGGCTACCATGAGGTTGGCGTGCGTTGTCTTCGTGCACTATTAGCCCGTGGTGTCCACGTCTCACTTGTTGTTACACATGACGATGACCCCTCCGAGACGATATGGTTCGCCTCAATGAAAGAGGAGTGTCAAGCCTACGGCATTGCATTCATAACACCGGTGGACCCAAAGTCGGAAGAGTTGTTGTCGAAGGTTCAGGAGCTGCGACCTGATTTTATATTCAGCTTCTATTATCGATACATGCTGCCTACCAAGGTTCTCAAACAGGCAAGATGTGGATCCTTTAATATGCATGGCTCGCTTCTCCCAAGATACCGTGGCCGAGCACCGGTGAACTGGGCAGTATTACATGGAGAAACAGAGACCGGAGTTACCCTGCACGAAATGGTCGCGAAGCCTGATGCAGGACTCATTGTGGCGCAAAATGCTGTGCCCATCTTCCCAGATGAGACGGCATTTGAAGTGATGCAAAAGCTTTCGGTGGTAGCGGAGCAGACGCTGTGGACAATCCTTCCAGATCTGCTCCAAATGAAGGCTACACGTTTGCCGAATGATCTATCAAAGGGAAGTTATTTTGGAGGCCGCAAGCCAGAGGATGGACTTATAGATTGGTCGCAACCAGGCCAATCCGTTTACAATCTGCATCGAGCTGTCGCGCCGCCGTATCCCGGCGCGTGGACAATGGTGGGCGAGCACAAATTTACAATAGGAAAGGCTCGACTATCCCAGAAAGTCAAGAAAGATGCGCCGACTGGGCTCACTGTCTGCGACAATCAAGTCATTGGAATCTGTGGAGACGGTCGGTACCTTGTTGTTTCTCAACTCTTAGAGAATGGCCAATCCGTATCTCCAGTAGCCTTTGCCGAGCGTCTTCAAGGTTCGCTTCGTCATGAAAGCATGTCAAATGGGTATACGCCGCCCCCAAAGCACTTATTCATTCTGGGCATCAATGGCTTCATTGGCCACCACCTCTGCAAACGAATTCTAGAGACTACCGATTGGAAAATCTGTGGCATCGACATTGAATCCCACCGTATCTCAAGCTTTCTCAACTGTGATGCATACAAAGAACGGCTGAATTTTAAACAAGGAGACATCGAGAGTAATTGGGGATGGGTGCGAGCTCGCGTTCAAGAATGCGATGCCATTCTCCCCCTGGCAGCTCTGGCGACCCCGTTGTCCTACGTCAAGACGCCACTTCGAGTATTTGAACTTGACTTTGAAACCAACGTATCAATAATACGCCTAGCGGCTGGTTCAAAGAAGAGACTAATTTTCCCTTCAACGTCGGAGGTGTATGGCATGTGTCGCGATGAGGAGTTTGACACTGAAACATCAGAGCTGGTGTGCGGTCCCATCAAGGCCTCTCGCTGGATCTACTCTTGCTCTAAACAGCTTTTGGATCGCATCATCTTTTCCTATGGCGAAGAAGGTTTAGATTTTACCATTTTTCGGCCCTTCAATTGTATTGGTTCTGGGCTTGACTCGGTGGAAGCCACTGGTGCTGGCAAGTCGCGCGTCACTACCCAGTTCCTCGGCAACATCGTTCGTGGGGAAGACATCATTCTCGTTGATGGAGGATTGCAGAGTCGCACCTTTATCGATATCAATGATTTTATTGATGCCCTGATGAAGATTATTCACAACGAAGATGGCATTGCCAGTGGTAAAATTTACAACATTGGAAACCCAGCCAACAATTGCACCATCAGACAGTTGGCAGACCTGATGCTCAAGGAAGCCAGCACGTTTAGCAAGCTTGCCAGTTCATCGTCCAAAGTGCGCTCAATCGCAGGAACAGAATACTACGGTGAAGGCTATCAAGATGTGCAGCGCAGGGTGCCTGACATTTCTGGAACTGTGAGGGATCTTGGTTGGTGTCCATTGGTCTCATTAGAAGGTTCAATTCACAAGCTGATTGTTGATTTGAACAAAGATATATAGAACTGGTGTCCAATTTCGCCATTAAAATGCATAGAGCATGAAAAAATTATATCTATAGTGTCTATAGTGTGCCGAGACTCATTTTCATGTCAATGTGCTTCCCTCCGACTCCAAGACAGAGATGACAGCATTGACGACGCGCTTGACATCCTCTTCCATCATCGTAGAAAACATTGGCAGTGTCACAATAGAGCTCCCGATGCGCTCCGTAACAGGAAGCATTCCCTGCTTGTAACCACGCTCCCTGTAGAGTTTGAAGAGGTGAATTGGCGGGTAATGATGCCCAGTGCCAATCTGATGCAGAACCTGCATTCTGTCTCGGAAAATGCTTCGGGGCAAGTTTTTAGGCAAAACTATCTGAAATAAATGCCAATTGGAGCTTTCCAATTCAGCCACAGGTAATTGTACTCCATGGCGCTTCTCGAAATCGGGGCCAAAGCCCGTAAAGTAAAGCCGCGCCAGATTGCGTCGTTTGCTCGTAATGGCGTCCAGACGACGAAGCTGTTCAAGCCCAATGGTCGCGGCAATCTCATTCATGTTCAGCTTACTACCCAAAACGTCGACCTCAAGCTCGTCATACTCGTTGCGCGAAACGCCCTGCATGCGTAGCTTCTCTGCGAGTGCAGCTTCATCTTGGTTGTTCAAAACTAGACAGCCCCCTTCGCCAGTGGTCATGTTCTTCGTGGCTTGGAAGCTGAATGCGATAATGTCCCCAAAAGAACCTATGCGTTTACCCTCCAACATGGTACCAATGGCTTGGGCAGCGTCTTCAATCACCCTGAGGTTGTGCTTTCGGGCCAATTCCAGTATACGAGACATGTCGGCCGGTCTCCCAGCCAGATGAACGGGGATGATGGCTTTTGTGCGAGGGGTGATGGCTTTTTCGACCTCATTCACGTCAATATTGCGTGTATTCCACTCAACATCCACGAATACGGGCGTTGCTCCAACAGCTAGAATAACGTGTGCAGTAGCGACCCAGGAGAGTGATGTGGTGATGACCTCGTCTCCTGGACCAACACCGGCTATCCGAAGTCCAGTCTCCAGGCTGCTTGTGCCTGAATTAAACGTTCGCACTGGTCTCCCACCAAAGAAAATAGACAGGTTTGTCTCCAGTTCTTTTACTTTAGGTCCCGTCGTAAGCCATCCTGAACGCAAAACATCGGAGACGGCTGAAATGGTATCTTCATCGATGCTAGATTTAGTAAAGGGCAAAAATGTCTGGCTCATTTTGGCATAAGTTCTCAATCGAGATGAGTGTTGATAAGCTACTAGCTATGTCAATCACTAAGAGAAGGGTTCATGTACATTATTCAGATCGATATTCTGCAAGCTTCTCAACTAAAAGCCCCCCAAAAGACACGTGTAAGGTGCTGCCAGTAAGACGACCGCGCGAGCTTCTGCTAAGCTACTTAGCTTTGCTAGATTTACCATCACGTGATGTTACAGCGCAAACAACCCTTCGTCTAGGGTAAGAGATACAAAAAGTGAGATGGGCAGAGGAAACAATGAAATATGCTTAATCGTTGCTCAGAATGGCCACTTGGCAAATCGCTTTGTTCACCATTGGAGAAATTGAGAAGAAAGTGAGCTAAGAGAAAGAAACTCGTGTATAACGGCTAGAAACTGGTGATTCGGAGAGAGAATAGAGATGAAGAAATTTGTAATAAACGAGCACTGTCTTTAGTGCTTCAGTTGTCGAAGATTAAGAGGAGACGGTTACCAAACCCGGACTGCGCTGATGGCATGGATAATGTAGGTATATATCCTGGGCTTTAATTTTAATTTTGACGCTGATGCACAGACTGGCAGGTAAGATATCCTCAATCATACTCCAGACCAAATTCGTATTTGGGGTGATTGAAAGAGATGTGCTGGTAGCTAATGGCGTGGATTCTCCATTAATTGGGTCACTGTTTCTAAGCAACACTGCAGCCAGGCATTATGGTATTGACTACGGTATTATTAAGACCATTGTCTGTCTCAAACTGCGACATTACATCTTGAATGTACCGCTTAATGGTCATTGTGTAGTCTATTGAGGACCCTTGTGATAGCAGGAACTTTGCCGTGATTCGAACCTCTTAACGGCAGTATAGGTCATTTCACAGTCGCGTAAGATGCTGTCGTCGACAAGAATTCCTCTCCAAAGCTACATGCAATCTGCCCAGTTTTTGCCCCTTCCAAGCTGTAATCAATCAATTAAGCTTAATTCCTAACGTCTATTTGGCGCTCTGCGGTGTTTAATCGTAAATTGTAGCGTATCATTGTCCTGTAAACAGAGCCCTGGAGCCTTTGGCTTAGCCCAGTATATCCAAGTGCGATGCGCCACGACTGCACTAATGACGTGGCATGCGTAATTTCCAGTTTCAATTCAAATTCAGCTGAATATCCTCTCGTCCTCTCCAGACTTGTTGAGATTTCTTTCTTTCTTCCATCGCCTTATACCACCAAACTCACTTGGCACAGGAATACTTATCCCGTATCATCAATCACCTCGATTTAGACTCCCATTGACGCATTGTTAGCTTCGCCTTCGCCATGGCGGAACGTCAGAGCCACCCCGCCGCCAACGGCTCGGGACACAGCGACGAGGCAACCCCACTGCTCCCAACGACGGCAGCTCGCCACGGTCATGCCGCTCACGAGGGCGAGAGTGGCAGAAGCGGCTTTCACCCTCGCCATTTCTTGTTCGTGCTCTGGCGGAGCTCCTGCACGGCATCTATGCTGGTCAACATCCTTTGGCCGTTCGTGCCCGTTGCCCTGGTGCTGCAATTCCTGCCTGGTCTTCATCTCTGGAAATTTATTATAGCTTACATCGCCGTTATACCGACGGCAAACCTCATTGGCTTTGCGGGCCAGGAGTACGCCCGGAAAATGCCTAAAGTAGCGGGCATTTTAATCGAGACGACGTTTGGATCGATTGTCGAAATTATCCTCTTCGTCGTCCTGATTGCCAAGCACAAAGACCAGACGAACAAAGGAAGCGGCGACGAGGGCAATCTCATTCCAATCATCCAAGCTGCAATCCTTGGAAGTATTCTCACCAATCTGCTGCTGTGTCTTGGACTGTGTTTTTTCTTTGGCGGATTACGTCGCGCCAGTCAACAATTCCATGCCATTGTCTCCGAGGTTGGCAACGGGCTTCTCTTGGTCGCTGCTTTCGGCCTACTCATTCCCAGCGCTTTCTACTCAGCTCTCAAGTCGGAGGTTGTGCCTGATCTGCCAGGGTTTCGTGTGCTCCACGAGAGCTTCACAGAGGGGAAGCTCCAACAAGACGTTTTACGCATCAGCCAGGCCACCTCAATCGCCTTGATTGTGGCCTTTTTTCTTTACATCTGGTTCCAGGCGAGCAGCCAACACAGCATTTTTGATGAGGTCATTGAGCAAGATGAGCACCAAGACGCTGATCGTGAAGCTGATATGGAGAAGCCAAAATTCACCATGACTGAGACCATTGTTGCACTTATTATCTCATTGACCCTCGTGACACTGCTTCTCGTCTTTCTCGTCAACGGAATTGAGCATGTGGTGGAAAGCGGCGTTCCAGATCAATTCTTGGGACTGATTCTCCTTCCCTTTGTAGAAAAGGCGGCCGAGCATTTGACTGCTATCGATGAGGCGTGGGGTAAGTTTTCAGCCCTTCTCTATCACTTACCTTTATATGATTGGGCTGATCCGCTAACAAACAACCAGACGGGGCTATAAACGTCGCTCTCTATCACTGTCTCGCTCCTTCTATTCAAACAGCTCTCTTCAATGGTCCCTTGGTAGTCATCGTTGCCTGGTTAATGGGCAAGCCCATGGATTTGAATTTCGAGATATTCATGGTCGCCCTACTCGTCCTTTCTATTCTAGTAGTGGGAAACTTCCTCCGCGATGGGGAGTCGAACTGGCTAGAGGGTGCCTTGCTTGTGGTAAGACTTATCATTGAATGACTACTTTTCAATAGCAGCTGACCAACTATAAACAGATCGTGTACGTCATTGTGGCTATTGCATGTTGGTATTATCCAAACCCTGATGTAGCTACCTCCAATGGTATGCAAGGCCTGTCGTTGGGTAATACCACTATAAGTGTTGAAATGCTTCAGCAACTTCAACAGATCCTGAATGCACACACGACATAACAAGGGCATAATTCCGCTTTTTCTTTATCATTGTATTTTCGTACAAGATTTTCACTCGATGCGTGGGGAACATGAGGAACTAGGGGGGAAGTGCGGAGAGATTCCCAGGCTGTTATTCTTCAAAGACAACGTTCAGTTCAATTTCATGATCAACGTAAGACTATAGGCAATGGACCACGCGTCTTAGGATCTATTGTTGTGGGGAATGTTTCCGATAAGCTCATCTTGCCCTCATAGCCTTGAGTGATTCCTTTCTTGGTCAATTATTTTTCAGACGAGCTCTAGTGGCATGTCTTGAACATCCTGTTTAGTCGATTTCCCGCTCCGCATAGCGCATTACTTTTTGCCACACTCACTCTTCATATTGCTGCCATCTACATCAGCCTTCATGGATTCTTGTGCAATTGGACAACTCTATTCGACAGACACTAAGCTTTACCTCGATACCACAAGAATTATCGGGCCCGAAATACACCCAACGAGAAAGTATTGGTCCAAGAACGTGTGTTAGCTAGTAAGAACATCGAGATGGCCGAAAGAATGATTGATAATAGCTGCAACGTCCTCGTAAAGATTGGTCATTATCCAGTATTAATAACTGGAACCCGTGAAATGGCAGAGGCCAAAGGGCAAAAGATTCATGTTCTTCCAGCTATGGCAAGATGCCAGAATATTGAGCTTCTGTTATTTCTTTTGGGTGCCGCATATGGCCTCAATATGCAACTGCTCTGAACCCTAAAGATGTGATGAATATCATGGGTATGTTAGGTGATCGAGCTGAGCCTGTTTTTAACTCAAAATTTGTATCCTTCCATGATCAAACCATGCCCGCCATAAGCGGAAGTGAAGTCGATATTGTGCTCAACTGTCTTACGGGCTCTCGACTAACACAATCTCTCGCCTGTCTAGCTCTCTTTGGACACTGCTCAAAATTGTGAAGACAGACATCTACCAGAATATGACGACTGGTTTCGAGCTATTTGGTGGAAAATGATCTTTTCCAGTCGTAGATCTAGACATAATGCCAATGCAAAAGCCCGGACTGCATCCCCAGATACTTTGGGAAGTTTGCCAAGTCTTTAACTGTGGCAAGCTGGGACTCCTTCTGTGATTGAGAACCGTATAACACAGGTTAAAACTACGCTCAAGACTCTTTCTCGGCATGCGTGACCAAAAAGGCTGATATTACAACGCTAGAGAAGACAATCATTGAGTCGTTGGCACCAACTTGTTTGAGTTTAGGTGAAGATCAAGGCTATGTTGCGGCTGGTTGTGTCAATGGGTTTAGTTTGCATCTTGTAAGAGAATGATAGGGTCGACGATGTGTAGCTATCTAGATAATCTCGTCTAATAATGACTGACACTAACATTTCTTACAGACGAACTTACAGTTTCCAATACCCATCACGGGACCCTATAAAATGTCAGCTGAATATGTTGCATCATCAGGGCTGGCTGGTTGCATCACTTACTGTGCGAAGAATTGGCGCACTATCATTTCGTATTCCCCATTCCAAACCCTTCACAAGCTCATAGAGTCCAATCTTGAGTTGCATCAACGCAAAGGCACTTCCCAAACATCTTCTTGAATGTGTCGTAAAAGGAATGTAGTTTCCTTTTGCTTGTTGGATTCGATACATAGCATTGATGCTCGAAATATCATCCCCCCACCGGTTGGGGCGAAATTCGAGTGCATCCACACCCCAGATGTCCTGCATAGTGTGTACCCCGTATGCATTCCAGCCGACCCATGTTCCAGCAGAAATATTAATGTAATTTCCAAGCCAAGTGTTTTTTTGTTGTGCAACGGTTGGTGAGAGCGGGAATTGGTGGGTAAAGACGCAGAGTCTCAAGAAGAACTGCATTTAAGAGAGGAAGCTGATTTAAATCTTCCACGATATTAGAAGCCGGCTTCATAAGACTCATCTCAGAACGCAGCGCAGCCTGAACCTGAGGATGCTTTGCGAGCTCTAGCATTGCTGAAATGAGAACGGACTCGGCACCTTCATGGCCAGCAATGCATAACTGCTTCAAGTTCGAGCGATAGTGCATTTCAGATAATGTTCCATCTTCTCGCGCAGAGTTCAGACAACCTATTACTGTGTTGTTGTCTTTGTGCATCTTGCTCTTCTGGCTGAGTGTGGCGACTTCAACTAGAATTTTTTCAAATTTATTGACCCAAGCAAATGCCTGACGAGTCGACGCAAACAGCCAAGGAAATCGTTCTAATACTGGGAACAGTAAGATGATTTCATTGACGAAAATGCGGTTGCGACCTAGTGTGAGTTTAAGTCTGTGGTCAAAGTCCCTCAGGCTTTCCAGATCCACGTCCATAAAATATTTCATATAAATGGATATTGACCATTCGTAGACAAATTCATCAATATCAATACCATTATCGAGTTTATGGTCATGTGCCTGCTGATTCAGCCACAACTGGGCCTGCAGCTTGGAAGATCTCCTTATCATAAACTCCGTGTCAAATGATCTCTGAATAGCCGGTTGCAGAATATTACGGTGTTTTTTCCATAATTGGCCCGTTGAGTCAATGATATTTTCCCCAAACAGTTGGCTGCTCGCACCCCAGGGAACCTTCCTAAACCAACCACCTTTAGCAAAATGGTGCTCCTCACGAAACATCTGTCCCAAATACTCGGGCTTCGTGATTAGGACGGTCCATCGCCCTGCGTGCCAAACATTAACCGCTCCATGTTTCTCGCCCAACTTGCGAACATATTTGTTATAAAATTGGGCCCTTGATTCTCCTCGATAAGCGGAATAGAGTGTAGCCCAGAATGGAACTGTGGGTATATTCCTGGGGGCGTCGTGTGGATAGAAGATGAAAACGGAAACAAAGAATAGTAACAAAAGGAGTAGTAGTAGAGCAAATATCATGATGGAGATTGAAGGCAACGATTCTTGATCAATGAAAGAACAACATGAATGGCGCGTACCTAGTCAAATAGTTATATACTACCAGAGGTAAGACATACTATCACGTAAGTCCCATGTAGGTCCGTAAATGGATAAGCGACTTGCACGCTGTTGTCGATAAAGGGGCTGTCCACGCATTAGTAGCGCCAAGAATTTTTGATGCTACTATACGGAGTACGTGCGCTCCCATAATTATCACTCCGCATTATGTCATATCGCAGGCATTGCGTCCAATCTCACCGACTTTGTGATACTTTCCCCTTTTCAATGTCATTCTTCAAGTCTTCAGTGCAACAATTTTGTTCCGTTGGGTTGAAGAAACCTTGGCATGGCTCTCAAGCTTCACCTTCGAGTTCACAAACTACCCTACTGGCTAATTAGGAAGAAAGAAGTCCAACAGTTGGCTGTGTCGGCCAGAGGTACTATCTATCATGCTTCAAATTAATATTCAACTGACTCTGGGTTCATTAGAGATAGTGTTCAACGCCTGGTCTCGCAATTGGTCTGATAGGGCTGAACCCGAAACCAACCCACGTTCATGTGGCCTCAAGCATAAGCAAAGACCAGTGAAGCGGCAGATTGCGAATTTACAGGCGTCTTTTATCCTTCTCTCATAATTCTCCTCGTTGCCCCTTTCCGGAATGATCTATTACAGCTCGTCCCAGATAAAACGCTAGAAAGAGAGGAAAGATAACTTCAAGGCCAATGGAATGACGTCAAAGTATTATAATTGCGGTGACAAGTAGAGATATATTTAAGAAGAGAGCAACGATCATTGCAGCTAATACTTTTCAACTTAACAAGGACATGAAGAAAATTATGCACCATGAGGACTGTAATAGTGATAGCCAAAATCGTTCAATACAGATAATGCGGATTTAGCTCTTGAACTTTCCTTCACATACATTCCAGCTCTCTTAAATACGACGAATTGTTTTAAAGATTCACCGCAGGACTCCTTAATATTACTTGACCTCACCCGAACTCCCCATTTACAATACTGCACCTACATGCCCACCCTACGCCATGATGACTACTCAATTAGCCTCCTCATGACATTTCAGCCTTTCATACCTCTTTCACGTTTCTCATATATACTTTCCTCGTCACTATCGATCTTTCAGTCATGCAGCACTTTCTCTTGACTTCACGGTCGAACTGCAAATGGAAGGCCAACAGTTCAATCTTCACACGATACGAACTGCGGGCCCACATTATATGGCGAATTTATTAGCCAATAACACATTTACTCACCCGCATTATACCATAACCTTACACATCGCTGCCACTTCTAATATCCGGCTCTAAGAGTGGATTATTGGGAATCTTCTAGTTCTACCTAATCACAAGCCCACAGAAAGGTGCACTACAGCCGGTCATCACAGGTGTACTAGGTAGGAAGTTAAGGGACTATAAGTATATATAAATGACCAGCTTGGGGACTGCACTGCCTATTATAGGTAACACATGAATTATTGCTCAGAAGTAGGTAATTACAACGACAATGTTATTTGGAGAATATTAAAATAATCTTCTCATCTTACTCAAGCCTCTGTACTGCTTGACTCTACATTTACAGGTTTGATAGGCACCGCAAATGAAGCTTCAACATGCCGAATAAGTCCAGCAGAAAGTAGCTCCTGAACGAAGGGCTGCTCAATGTGAGCATCGAATCCCTTTCTACCCCGATATCTCTCGAAAAGAAGAAATAGATTTGGGTCATGGCTATCGCGACACATGCAGTAATGTATTGTCCTTGGCAAAAAGGCTGACAGGCATGTGGTCTCTGCAAACATGTCTGCGAGTCTGTTGGCGCCTTCGGGGAAAGCCCAAATCTTGTAGGGAGAAGAAGAGTTAGAAACTTGCATATTTTTTGAGAAAAAGATATATGACTGGCAAACATACCCGACTATAGACACAGAATTCATCCTCTGCATCGAGAGTCGCTATTTTTTGAAGGAAATCCTTCTCTGTACCGGCAACATCGTGTGTTTGGTCAGCTTTGGGGGAACCCATTGTAACGTGGTGCAAGTCAGATGAAATAAATGGTAAACGTGGTATTTGTAGAAGATAAATCAAAGTATGTAATGATAGGTGGAGATGAAGTATACTCATAGATAATATTACATTTTATACCTGCATGAGTTACGACAAACTGAGACGTGAGTCCATAACAGAGGCATGGAGTTGCACAAAATCAGAGGGTGCATAAAATCATACAGTCAAATCAGGCTGAAGACAACTAATTTTTTTTCAGGTTACCCGGTCACATCAGGAGAAGTAACCTTGGTCAGCTGAAAATCTTAGACCATCAGGTAAAGACATGTGTGACTCCACTCCTCACCTTTTGTCCTGATACTCACTCAAACCAGTGAAATCTGAATGCAACGGCGTATCGGTAGAAGTTATCAAATTGCTACGATTTGTCTTAAAGTCTTATTCGCGCGTATGTGCCGGTAGGCTTGTCTCAAAAGAAGACGACACACTGGCCTGCCCCCGTTCCTGCTGGGTCATTGCGCCGGAGAAGATTTCGATAAACTTTCTTTTTTCACCATCGGCGAACATATGGCCATTTGTTCAGTTCCATCGTATTCTGATGTCTTCTTATTTGGGTTCAGGTAAGCCGGCCAAATCTTACGGAGGGAGTCAAACCGGCATTGCCGTAAGAAGAATGAACTAAAATGACCGTAAGATTGTGCATAGTCAGCGTAGAAGGTTGAAGAGCATGAGCCAAATATCTATCTCTCGCCAAGCATTATCTGTGGAATCCCATTCAAATCCCAAAATGGGAATCGGCCAAATCATCTGTGGATGTTTTCCTCAACAGTGGAATTGTCGATGTCATCCGAATCTCCATGTCCATAGCCCCTTATCATCATTAAATTCGCTGGTAACAGTTCTTAAAAATCTGTTTGATATGGTATGAAAGTGTTGGATTACTAGTTTATCAAGCCCAACGGCCCTTCTCTGCACTGTAAATTAAAGTATAGCATTTATATAGCACATGAAACTTAAGGATAGGGACACAAGAGTGATCCATATATTTATTGAAGGATTAAGAAATAGCGTTCTCGCCTAAAGGTGAGTTTATCTTTGAAAGTTAAATTCCATCGGGAAGTAAATCTCATTACAAGTAACTATCTTACTCCGCAAATTTGTCGGCCTTCGGAGGCACGATGAGCTTTAAACGGGCTAAATCATGCAAGGTATCAAAGATGCTGTTGTACGAGTCGACCGTGCCGAAGAAGCCGTAGTTGCGAGCCTTGCGCACGCTAATAGTCATTGGTGAATCTCCAATAACAGCAGAGTCGGCAAAGGAAAAGATGCGTGCGCGATAGCGGGCATCAAATGGGTCAAGCACCAGACCATGCTGTTTGACGAGTTGTTTCCATGCTTTCTCAACTTCAGGCTTCAAAGACCATTCAAGGAGGCTAAAGGTCGAGCTCAACGTAGTTTGAGGACCGTATCTAATATTGTCAGTCATTATTTCGAGATTAGTTGTTCATGGGAAGCATATTTACCCTCTGGGCGTCTGCGGATACGGTAGCTTCATGACACGATACTTGGACTCATCTAGCTGAGGAGGGTTCCAATCGACGCCGTACCACTTGGCCAGATATGGCCAGGCACGTCCCCAGGTGAAAGATTGCCCATCGTGGATATTAAAAGCTTCATCGCCGGCCTTGTCCGTTAGAGCCAGCCACTCTTCGAAATATGCATTGAGCAAGCCTGTGCTCTGGACTTGTTCCCGGTCCCATGCGCGGTAATCTCCAGGAAAGGAGATGGGCTGCTTCAAGTATGCCTGTACTGCTGCATAGATACCGAATCCGATGAGATGGTTGAGTGTTCCATCAAATACAGCACCTACAATATAAGATGGTCGCGCCACATTCCATGTGGCACCGACCCCCTGGCAGTACGATACCAGAGTGTCTTCTTGTGGATAGTAAAAATTGTCGTCAAGTAGAACCCGTGGATCTGTTTCGAACGCAGGAAGGAGGGCCGGGCCACGGTAGAACGAATAATGTTTGGATCCTGTCTGGAGCAGGAATCGCCTCGGCTTTAGACTGGTTTGCTGGAGGGCAGCAACAAAGTTTGCGAATAACGACACTGCACTGATGTTACCACATGATTGCTAGAGTGAGAAAAGAGAGATGGTCATACAGTTTACACGGTTAAGCTCATCCGCGTTGGCCCAAAGACTAAGGGCATCACCCTTGGGTGCGGGCTGCATGTAGGAAAAATAGAAAATATAGTCACTATATGTATGTTAGCATGACATGTATGCAGCCGTGCCATAAATAACATACACGTGTTGAATCTTTTTCAGCACATCTGCAATCTCGGATGGCTTTTTGAGGAAGTCCATCTCCAAATGCTCGACACGTTGAGCGTTATCGCTGAGATCGGCAAAGAAGTTTTCTGGCGGAGGGCGAGAGCTCGAGCAATAGATCTTGGTCCAGCGCTGTGATGCAGCCAGAACCTTGACCATGTGATATCCAGACACTCCTGTGGCACCAGTGACGAGCGCTGTCAGATTCTGAAGCTTTGGGTCATCGGAAAATGTCGGTAGACCATGATAGATGCCTTTGGAATGCACGACTTGTAGAGAAGTAGAGTGTTCAGCCATGTTGTCTTTTCCTCTAACACAGATGCTGATGATTGCCGGTGTTTGTTTGAAGAGATTCACTTCACGGATAGCTTAGCAGAAAAGGGAAACCGACAAACAACACAATCAGCCTAGGTCAACACAAGACCGGAGGACTCTGGCAGACAACAGTGTGACTGTGTGGGGGCATCGAGCGGAGAAAGGCATCACCTGATGCAACATGGGGGCTGGGGATTCTTAAACTAGCCTGGTAGTTAGCGGCAAGAATGTGATATGAATATCTCGGTAAATCTACATAGACGCGTAGAAACCCCGTCCGGGGCTCCGGTGTAACTCACGATGTCAAGTAACTGTCTCAGTCCACTTCACATCTACAAGTATCTACAAGACGGCAGGTTCGTTCCACCACTCTCCCGTGTCTTAGCGTGGAGCTAGAGTAAGTGCCCGACCCTAGCGAGCCATGGTTGCCTTATCGGGTAACCCTTGCACGGGGTGATCGATTAGTCAATCTCTGATCCGCTGCGCCAAAGCGAGACAGTCGACGACAGCAAAAGCTGAAAGTTGGGGACTTCGTTGCGTCTTCTAGAGTACCTAGGTTACACGATAATCCACACATTTCGGATTAATAAAACATAAAATGTCATCCGGAAGGCCGTGGCGGATAAAGGTGCAGAGGAAACTTGTCTTAATTCAATCATTAAACTAGTTGCGGATTAATTACAGAAGAGCTGTTCTTATGACAGGACCTTATTCATGCGCAATGCGATAACGCTTGGCAGACGCGCACCACTTAAGATGCGTTTCACCCAGTGAGACAATGTGTCGGACAACCTCAGCAACAGAATCGGGCAACCCCCCCTTGGCCGACTGTCGAATCTTCGCCACGCAGTCGAGGGATCGAGCGATGCTATCATTGTGCTCCTTGCTGACGAGACTGATGTAGCTAGAGTAAAGGTTCTCATCCAATACGTTCGCATTGTTGCCGTGTGCCTGCATCAAAACAATGACGGCATTCATCTGTTCACCCTTGTCGAGGTCTTTCTCAAGACCAATGAGATCATTCTGCAGCCCAGCGGCACGTGAAACTTCGAGCTGTAACTTGCTCCAAGCAGTGTTGGATCGCCATTTTGCTGGTAGATACTCGCACTTGATGACTTCAAAGAATGGGTTGAGTGCAATGGTCCGGCTTCTGATGGCCATGTAATTGGTTAGGTTGTTCGCAATCTGGCCATTTAGGAATCGGATCTCGTCCTTGTGAGCCTGAAACACACCTAGAGCGGCTTTAAAAAGAGCACTAGCGGTCGCTCGTGGGAGATGATGCTCACAATGACGACGGAGTGTCAGAGTTAATCGCGGGATCCGTCCGCTCGGTGTCGCTGGCTCTATGGATTAATGCATTAGCTATACTGTTCGAAGTAATATCCCAGCCTTCGTACCTTTTCCAACTCCAGTAAAATAGCTTTGTAGAATCCCACTGGATTCTGCAAGAGCCTTTTCGCCATCCTGTGGCGACAATGTCTCAAGAAAGTCATCCATGACACAAACAAACCCCAGCCAGGCCGCAAAGCAGATGTGAATCTTCTCCGAGTGAAGATTGGGGAAGAAAAGACTGATAGCATTCACTTCTGCTGCGCAAAGTTCATGGAAACCGTTGCTATATTCAGCACCAGACTGCAAGGCCATCTTGAATCTAGTGTGAGCCTGTAGCACTCTCGAAAATGATTTGGATGGGCCAACTTGGACCCTTCCGGATTGAACATTTTTGTTTTGAGGTGAGATATCACCATGAATAGGGATATCAAGCTATTCAGTGTAATTAGTATCATGGCCTTTGAGAAACGATGAATCAAAAAATTCACTCACTCCCATGCATATTTCATGCTTCTTGAGCCTGATTTCAATATGCTCCTTGCTCAGGGAGGAACGAGATCGCTCGTACTCGCGCAGTTCGGGATGAAAGACCATTTTGAAGGAGAGATAACAGTTGTGATTTTGGAACGACAAGGCATCTAGATGTGAACAGAATCGGCTGGCTTTTATGATAACGACTCGGCCCAAAACAACCCGGGCTAGGCGAGATGGCACACTTTAGTATTACAAATATTACCCAAGTATGTCTAAGCAAATCACTGACAAAAACAACGCTCAATGAAGTAAACCAGACCGATCAACATGCACTGTACGGTACAGGGAGACATTGCCCTGCTGGCTTAGTACAACCCGGATGAACTTGACAAAGCGTACAAATATTGGATATCTTCATAGAATTGGATATTGAGACGAGGCATATAGTACACTTGGGACCAATCCAAAAGACTCTGCTGCTTACTATAGCCAACTTCGTAATATATTTATTGATTGTTGGAAAAGTATATAACTGGATTTATAACAAATGACCTGTATACAAAGTGCTACTTCATATATGCAAGCCTTACGTGCATACAGAAAGCTTACCTATACATATAGAACCAGTTTCTATATACAGAACGATCTACGTAAACGGCTTACTTGCATGTAGAAAGCTTACTTGTTTACGGTGACAGCTGATGTATACTACAAATCATTTCTCAAGGTTCAATTGACGCTTATTAATATTTAAACACTTATGAATAAATACCCAATATACTACGCGCTCAGTCCTTGAACCTTCATACCCTACACTGATTTATGCCCAGCTATGAAAGTCATATTAGTACTATAATATAGAGACGAAGCTATGTCTAAAATTACTTGCAATAACAATTGCTATTATTATTTATTTATTGGTAGTTGGTATAAATATATATAAGTATATATGCTCATATTCGTAGCCCATTCCCAAAGTACCCCTTAAGAACCCTGCATAATTTATCGGTGCTATACCTGAGATAGGCAACACGAATGGAGTAAACATTACATATCAACCCTGTACTGACTGTCGTTCGTTTATGATATACTGTACTGCGTACTGTGCTATCCCAGTTGATCTTAATATGGCTGACACATGTTCTAATCTCCTTTGCTCTTATCTTCACCAGTAGTCAATATTCCTCACTTAATCCAATCCAAGCAAGAGGTCTGTCTTGCATTCAGCTTGGCCAGATCTTTGGGGATTATCAGGTGACTCGTTGTCAGGATAAGACATTTGTGGCCAAGACATGAGGCTTTCTCCACAGCCCCAATTATAATCAAACAAATCAACCAACTCAAGGACCAATCAAGTACCCAACAAATGCGATCTGCCGAGTCAATGATGTCTTGTTACGACGTGTTGTGAGGATTTTGTAGCATTGAATATCACCTTGGCGGCAACCAGTAATTTACTAAGTGAACCCTTCGCAAGACAAAGTCGATCCTTGCGTAGCTGGAATGGCCATCGAAAATGACATATGGATACTTGTGGTATGTCCATAAGAAGTTTAGGTATGAAAACTTCATCTAAAGAAATATGCCTCGTCAGGGGGTTAAGTTGAGCCATGGAAGCCTTCATTAGTGTGCTCAAGAGCTCTCTGGATCCCCAAAACTCATCTCTCTAAGCACCGCAACATGAATTCAAGCACAGCACATCAAATTGATTTCTCCCCCAGCTGGGACCTCTGGACTCACAAGAACCCTCATATCCCAGACATAGTACCATTGCTTGCCCTCATCAGCGGTGTCACGGCGCACATATCTGTGTTTCGTGTGGGGGAATGGGATGTGGCATCGCCATCAATTTTCTTGTTCTACGTCACAGCTTTTTCAGTGGCCTCTCTGACCTCTCATCTTCAGTTGTTTGCGTTCAATCTCCCTATTATCGAAATTGTTAGATTCATTGGCTATCATGTCTCCGGACTCTACCTTAGTATGCTCGTTTATCGCGCATTCTTTCACCGACTGAGAAAGTATCCTGGCCCCTTTTTGGCTAGACTTAGCAACTTTTACATTACTGCAAAGTCGATCAAGAAGCTTCATTTGTATGAGGAAGTCCAGAAATTACATGCCCAGTATGGAGATATTGTCCGGCTAGGTAAGTCATGATGATGCTTCGCACACAAATACACAAGATCTAATCCATAAACAGGTCCTACGGAGTTATCCATTGCCTCCCCCGAAGCCGTCAAGGCCATTTATGGTAGCGGGACACCAACAACTAAAGGCCCATGGTATTCTCTCTTGGAGCCAAGAACTCCACTCTTCATGGCTCGCGATAAACAGGAACACGCACGCCGTCGTAAAGTGTGGGATCAGGGCTTCAGTACCAAAGGTAACACTTTCTCTCTTAGTTTTTCCTTGGATTCTGACATCAAGCAGCGCTTCTTGGCTATGATCCTCGTATTACTAAGGCCATAAACCAACTACTTCACGTCATTAGCCAAAAAGTCGGCCAGACCATGGATATTACGGAACAGTTTACTTTTTTGGTCTTTGATGTCATGGAGGACCTGGCCTTTAACAAGTCATCCAACATGCTCCGCGATGGTAAAGAGGCGTATGTTCTTACAACAATTCGCACAGACATGTGGAACATTGCCTTCTTCAGTCATCTCCCATGGCTCTTGCCATTTTTGAAGCGAACCCCCTTACTTAACTGGAACTACCTCAAGTTCTGGAATTGGATTCAAGATCAGATTGATGAGAGACGCAAGGTACGTTTGAGACTCCATGGTTTTTGATACCTCAGCTTACACATAACCCAGAACGAGCCAGAGCAGCCTGACATCTTTTCATGGCTTCTCGCTGCTTACGAGAAGAGCGAAAAGACACAATTGGACAAGTTCAATCTGCATGGAGATGCGCATTTGATCGTCATTGCGGGAAGTGATAGTACAGCAGCAACCTTGACCCACGTGTTTTATCACCTGGCGTATGACTCGGCCTTAGTTCAGGCGCTGCAGAAAGAATTTGACGCCCTGCCAAGTTTGGCACATGATAACTTGATGACTGTTGATCTTCTGGATGCTGTCATAAACGAAACACTGCGAGTACACCCGCCTGTTCCTTCGGGGACACAGCGTGTTACTCCCCCAGAAGGTCTTCAAATCGGGAATACCCATATTCCGGGCAATGTGATTGTTCAGGTACCCAACTATACGCTTTTCAGAGGTAGCCGACCCCATGTCACCACATAAATGCAGTAACTGACTACTGACTAGACCCTCGTGCCTTCGAGCAACCCATGGATTTCATCCCTGAACGATGGACAAACCGCCCCGAGCTCATCAAGGACAAATCCGTCTTCATTCCATTCAATATCGGTATGAGACACACTCTCTTCATTATTCCCTAGCTAATCATTTATATAGGCACATGGGCATGTGTTGGTAAGCGACTGGCAATGATGGAGATTCGACGGGTGGTAGCCGAGGTTCTTTCGCGATATGACGTCTGTATCGCCCCCGGACACAGCAAAGAAGCATTCTTGGATGGGAAGCAAGACACTTTCACATTGGTGTCATCACCCCTCCCAGTGATTTTCACAGACAGGGTCGGCAAGGACTCATGACCCGTTAGTATCCATATCTTGTTGGCAGGGATGTAACCGAAAAGCAAGGAGGTATATTTGCCTGCCCCAAGGCGTCCGGACGTCGGCTATTTCTCCGATATATGTCTTAGTTACAATTGTCTCATTCATAAATTATCACAAAGAAGTATCATTGTCTTCATTAATTGCAAAAGAAAAAAAATAAGACACTTATCGCACCCCAACCCAGTGTATGATGCTTTGTGTAACCTCTTGCCACAGAAGCAATCAGTAAATATTCCTTTGTTTCACTCAGAGCTGAAGGCATGGGAGACAATGTTTGAGCTTCAGATCACATGCACACACCGCCATCTGTTTACGTCAGGTCCGAAATGATGTCTCCCGTCTTTGCGCCTTGGTACGGAGTTCCGCCTTTGGTCCATTTCTCCACTACAATGTACTATAAGTTAGTCCTTGGAACTTTGTGTAATACTGAAAGCTTGGTCTGTATTTCTATAACACTTATTCAGCTCACTAAGGAATACCATTAGAGAGTTGATCACTCCCATCATGACCAAGGTAACGATTTTTGGAGCCGGGTAAGTCTATTGTCCCCACACTGTCACTGAGACTGGTACTGATGATAATAGAATCACCGGCATGGCAATTGCCAGTCAGCTTTGCAGGAGCTATGATATTACCATTGTCGCTCGGGATCTACCCGGAGACGATCCGTCGCAAAATTGGGCCAGCCCTTGGGCTTATGCCGGATGGGTTGCCCTAGGCGGATCGCCAGATGATAAACAGATGCAGCTTGATGCTTTAGCGTTTTTCTTAAAACTGGCTACATCGTATCCGGATTCAAGTGTTCGTAAGACGGAAATCACGGATATTTATGACGTCGGAGCGACTACTGTCGAGCAGCTCTGGTACAGTGAACGTGTGCCAGGCTTTCGACAGTTGGAGCCGCACAGGATCCCAGGAAGGGAAAAGCCTGGATTGACAGTAAAATACAGATCGTTCACTCTTGACCCATCAGTTTTCCTACCATGGATGCGCACTTATCTCGAGTCTACTGGGGTCAAGTTTCAACGCATCTCTACTGTTCAGTCTTTGGGCGAACTCGGTCATCTTGGACACGATGTGCTTGTCAATGCCTCTGGTCTTGCATCCCAGACATTGAATGATGTTCAAGATAAAAATCTCGTTATGGATCGGCATTATACGATACTATTGAAGTCCAATTACAAGGACTCCTTTGTTCGACGCAGTGGAAACGAGTACACGTATGGCTTTGGCCGACCTGATGGCATTCTCTGCTTGGGAGGCGAATCCGATGCTGTTGAAAACAAAATAAGATCAAAGGAATCCATACGCGCTGAAGTATGCACACGCTCCGCATCATTATCTTATCAAGTGTCACGGAAAGAAAGTAATACTAATATGTATTGTAGCTACTTCGTCGCGCACACCTGACTCTCCCAGACGTTTTCCCTTCGACCAATCCAGATGATTACACAATCATCAAAGATTTGACAGGAGTTCGCCCGATAAGACTTCCAGGCGCCAGACTGGAGAAAGAGGTCATAAATGGCCAAAGGGTTGTTCATGCCTATGGTCCTCCTGCTGGTGGCTATATCTTCAGCTTCGGGCTCGGTAGGGCAGTAGCGCAACTGGTGAATGAATATGCCTTTGAGTTCTGAGTCTACTCACTGGCCATTGGCATACGATCGTAGGATTTGAATAGAAACGATGTGTAGTACTCATCATCTACGTACATTGAATAGCAAGGCAATATGCAAGATAGTACACAGCTGTCAACAACAAGCCGAATAAATTCTTCTATCTCTTTTAGGGAAATTGCTGTCTAATACTTTCACCAGAAAACAAGGACCCGGATGTCGAGACTCTCTCTCAGCTGGTCACCCTGAATATCACCAATTTCTGGACTTGCATGCCATGGAGCGCCAGCGTGCTGCGCATCCGCCCCTAGCGATGCACTGTCAAAAAGCTTGATGAACAAGACCTCATCACGCTCCTGTCGGGAAACATAATACCATTTTAAGGAACTATTACCTTCTGGGGAAACCGGGTCTTCTCCCTGAACGCCCAGCATGGCATATTCCTTCAAAAAGTCTCCGCTCAATTCCTCTGGCCCCGGGACCTTGTTTTCATACCGCCAATAGACCATTTCTCCATTGGTGCTTGCAGAATGCTCCCTCCTCGGGGCCAATGTCAAAGGATCGCGCTCGACTTTCTTGAGGGGGCGCCAGATACTGTATGCGGCGTACCTTGGGCCGAGTTTGTCATTCTGATTATAGTGCTCAGCAATGACCGAATCGGCTTCTTTTGTTGGCGCCTGAAAAGAATGAGTCTCGCAAATCTTATCCTCGGCTGCAATAATGCCTCTTTCCAACGCAGTATCGTAAATCTCTTGACTCTGAAATCGGATTGTTTGTCTTGCACCGAGAGGTGTGTAGTCGAGGTGGGGGATGCGCACCGGTGCAGCCAAAGCAAGGCTCGATCGGCCCACTGACTTGTCTGCCTGGGCCTTTGCTGCTGGTTTGGTCTCCTCTTTGCTCTTCTTGTCATCATCCGCAGGCTTCATTGCTTGCAGCTTCACAGGCAGCTTGTATGCCTCTGGCGCGCTCTTCCCTCGTCGAAAAGCGCCGGCCGTAATAAAAACATGTTTGGCTCCTGTAGTCTGCTTTACCAATTCCCGAATCTCGGGATGATACACTTCAGTCACGGCCTGCTGATCCAGTTCCCCGTCTACAAGGGGTTGTTCGAACAATGCCGAACGGTGTTTGACAATGCCAAATCCATGGCTCTTGAGTAGCTTGGCAGGCGTGTATTCTGGATCCGACAGTAACGGGCGAGCATCGATCAAGGGAAATTTTCTAGGAACGAGGTTTTTGAAAGGAGGGGGCTGGAAATAATTGCGCTCCCAGGGATCCTGATTTTTGGTATTCTGGTCGATGACTGGGTGCATGTACTGCCCCACGACCTGCGAGTCTCCGGTCGCGCCCATTTCTGTCGGCTTCAATCTGCGATGCTTAATACGGGTTGTCAATTCCAGACATGAGTGCTGCTTTGTGATATGAGCAGGTCTAAGAGTCTTTGCTAGACTTCCATCTCAAACCCAAAATGACGCTCCGCAGCAATGACGACGTTGCTCAGTGTTCCGTGCTTCGCCCCGTGTTAGGCAACATGCAAAGGAATGCGATTGTGCCTGTTAGGTTGCATTCAGTCTCCACTGAGATAACCAACAATTAAAAAGCCAACGCATCCTGCGACCATGACCGTTGATCGACTGAATAATTAGCCTGATGTCAAAGACTGTACCAAGGCAGAGAGCCGACGTTCGGCAACTCTTATCCGAAGGAATGCATCGAAGGAATGCCCCTCCCTGCAAAGGGTTGCATTCATTCCCTCATTGGCAACCAACATCAAACAAGGGCGAACATTGGTGCAATTGTGGGCATTTGATTGGTCACACACTTTACTACACCGTAGAATGCTTATACGCAGGTTAATGGGTAGCATTCGGAGAAGACTTGTTCTGGAGTGAGTGGGAACACGATGTCTAATCTTGAAACAAACTACGATAAAAGCAGGCTCCCGATTCAGCTCGGCGCCTTGAATGACCCGGTATGGAAGTCACTTGTCGGCATATCTACAGATGCAGCCTTTACGCAGCTCTGAAGAAACGCCAGAATGCCTATGCCGTAAGGAGGATCATTTTTGCATCATGTAGGGTGTCAGACACGCGGGCTGCCTAAGCTCTCTTCCTGCGGGCTTTACCCAATTTTGCATCATGAAAGGGATGTTTGACTGCAACGTAAATCGAGTAGGGATAGTGTACTGTAAATAACCATGGTCTCTTTTGATCGCAGAGAAGCACCTATTTTCAGTCACTGCAAGAAATTGGGTTCGTATGACCGCAACTGAGTAAGTCACTTCTACTAAAATACTCGACCTTCATTGGCACTTACCATTCTCCTCATCAATGCCAAGGCCGAAAGAGCTGAAGTTCTTCACCCAGGTCATCGAAACACTCACAGTTACCGCACAGAGAGCTACGCAACATGTTTTCACAAAAGTATGAGCCGTTGGACCAGGCCTCCAATGCTTCAAGAGAGGACTTGCCCAGGTATGATGATGCATCACTGTGCATAGAACACAAAGAGGCTTTGGCGCGAGCTTGGAAAATTATCTTTGCTTTGGCCGTTCTGCTTTGTGGCACCATCACTTCAAGCGTGCTGCTCTTCGTCAGACTACACACCACACAAGGCCACCTAGATACCCAAAGCTTCTGTACGAAATATGAATGCATCGCAATTGGGAACACTGGATTGACTAATAATTTGTAGTTGGCCTTGAAAAAAGCATACAAATGACCATTCCCCACGACGACCGAAGTATCGACGACCCTATGTGGGATTCTCCCGAGTATGACTGGAATCCAGGCTGGATTACGCTCGACAACGATCTTGCCAAGGCAAAGGGTGTACCTACCGCGATGCACTGGCCGTGGGACGACTCGAAGAGCATCTATCTTTTGCACGGCTTTCACTCGATGCACTGCGTGGTAAGTCGCATTCTATTGCCTCCGTTTTCAAGTCTTCTCAGCAAAACTAGAGCCGAACTGACCAGCTATTTCATTAGTATGTACTCCGCGATGCCCTCATGCAATACCGCGACAACAAGCAGCAGACTTGGAGCTTCGGTCACATAACACACTGCCTACATGTCATGCGTGAGGACACGACTTGCAGCGCCGATGACACACCGCGGTATACAGGCCGCCTGCACGCGCAGGAGAACGCAACGATGGTCTTTTCTGGATTGGGCCAAACTCGCATGTGTCGCGACTGGAGCAAGCTGCGCCAAAAGGCCATTGAGCACTCTGCATGTTACTACCGGCCGTTGGACCATTATGTACCACTACTGGATCGTTATAAACATTGCCCCGATGGGAGCAAGCCCTGGGAGAAGATGGACGCCTAGGTTTTGCAAAGTTTAAATAAGGGTATATAATAAACATTTACTTTATAGACTCAAGTTGGTGTTTTGATGTAGATACAAGTGTACGTATATAACCACTGCCGTGATGCCAAGATCATGTGTGCGACACGGGACGTGCCTTGGCCGTCTTGGCAGCTCGTGGGGGAAAGATCTGGCTCACCAATTGGGATGTCGCTGGCACTTGGGGATACTGGAAGAAGTCCAAGAAACCACAAAGTCACTACATATCGCATTGTATTCTGATTATTCTATGTTGTAAATAATGCAATATCTTTTTTATCAAACACCATGCACCAACAACCTCTCGGCTCATGCTCGATAAGGCATCAAGAGATCAAGGTGGGGGGAATGAGGACATGAGCACCTCAAAAAGTCAAACATATAATCACACAGCACACGAAGAAGTGCTTCAAATTTCCTAATATATTTTTCATTTCTTCCAAATTATACTACCCATATCAATAATTCATATCATAGTTTTTATGTACGGTGGACGATAGCATTCCGGTTCTTCCCAGTAGCCCTACCAGCCCCTCTCCAAGGATAGCCCCTCCAAAACAGCCCCCCCATGGGGCTGTTTGGCATCACTAATTTCGGCCATAACTGTTTGCGGCGATGATGGTATAATCGGCCTACTTTGTGGCCTCACCATTTACTACGGTGAAAAGGTTAGATTGACCGGACTGAGAAGGAGGATAGTGGCCAACTTACTAATAGTCGCCAGTTCAAGGAGAGGCACAAGTTCCGTATTTTCAGTAGCCTCTGAAGCACTGCCTGCTTTCTGCATGTTAGACCTTATCATCGTGGTTTTTGAGCAGAGCATGCAAATCATTAAGAAGCGCGTACCTGGCATTGGGGCCGCCATGGTGAGAACGCCCATGGTCAAGGTTAAGAGCCAGAAGGTCTGCATTGCAGCGGTTTGTCGCAAGGTCAAGTCAAGGTTGGGGATGAAGTAATGTTGTCAAAGTACAATTCTATGCTTAACCCTGATCAAAGGCGAGCTTCCTTCAAGACAAACAATATTAGTGCTACTGTGAAGTTGTTGGCTGATGTATTTATACGTTTGTGGATTTGAGCGTTGAGAGCTTATCAGGCACTTCAAGGTGGCATTCCAGTTTGGCGTCGCAAATGCGGATTGTACGTTCTGTTTTGCCTACATCCAAATCTGCCTTGCTCTCTGTATTGCTGATAGCACGTCACTATCCCTGTGCACCCGTTTAAGGTTACTCGCTCCGTTGTGATTCAGGAGTATGAATAGCAACTCCCTCCATCCCACGGCGCATGTAAGGGTCGTAAATGGATCACCCATGGACAGTGCAAAGGTTCTGTGCATGATGGTGCGGGGATTAAGCCGTCATGCATGGGGCCGCCTAAAATCCTTCTACGACTCTGACATTCCATCTCCTGAAGGGAATGACGATCCTCCAAGGCAATAGTACCTACTTCTTGCGCGCTACTGATCCTCTGCGACATGAATTCTCTGGCAATGAGATAGGTATCGGTCCACCTCGGTTACTTTCTGCAACGTGGGCATCCTTTAATCGGATTCGATGTGGCGGTGATTCAAGCGGGATGCATGCGAGGACAACGTGCCAGAGGATCGCGGCCCGCTAAATCGCCATCGAAGGATTTCTCTGTGACTGATTAGCCCCCCTGCTGGTCGCTAATTGGGTAGATGATCACGACCTCCAAATGCTCAACAGCAGCACCAACCCACCCCCCAATCCACTGGAGGCAATGAGCAACTCCGTCCATTTCGTTTTGCATCTTTACTCCTCCAAACCTCCTACTAAGAATTTCGTATGGATCTCTACTATTCATAGCCTTGATCTCTTCTATATTTGGTAATCTTTGAGGATTCCGTTTGCCCTACCCTATTACAACGCTCGGCGTATGCCCCTTCCCTAACCAATATTTGTGTTTATTCATCGGATGGGCATAGGGAGCAGGTAGTTGTACGCATTCATCACAATGCTCGATACTCAGGTGAACGGCATAGCCGCCTTGAGCAGCACCTTTCTGTTCTTGACCACCTCAACCGTACTGTTGCGCTTCGTCGCCCGCCATAGGCAAAAGGCTGGCATCTCCGTGGACGATTGCATGGTAGTCGCAGCCTGGGTAAGCATTTTTTTTTCTTATTGCGGCTGTGTGGTGTCCAACATCAACTGAACTCGGTGTTTACAGATTGGATTTATCGGCCTCGCAGCTCTGTCTTTTTATGGTAAGATGGAAACAAGTCCTATCCGCCTCATGGTTTTTGCTAAGATGAATGAAGGGATTGTACACAAATTCATTGGCTATCACCAGCCGAAAGACAAAGCCATCGTCAACGCGGGCCACCCCATGCTTGAGCGAGTGTATATCTCCATCAATGCTCTCAGCGCGTGGGTATTCGGCACGGCCAAGCTCAGTGCGCTGTTCTTCTACCGCCGGATATTCTGCCCAATTAACTCTCGTGACGCATTCCATTATCTCACCCTCATTTTCATTGCCATCGTCTCATCGTGGGTTGTCATCTTCTTCGTCATGCCCTTTAATCTCTGCGGCCACCATGATATCAACTGGGCCGTACAACCGGGGCATTCAGCAAAGTGCAAACTTACTTATCCTTATTTTGAGGCTTTTACCATTTCTGATTTTATTCTTGACACCCTGATCATCATGCTGCCGCTTCCAAAGGTGAGAGCGCCCATTTGTCAAACAAATCATCATTGAGGCTAATTCAACAAAGATCTGGTCGCTCAGAACGACAACCAGTCGAAAGATTGGAATTTCTGGAGTTTTTCTACTTGCCCTAGTGTAAGTCTACACTCCCCGTGGAAGCTCATTAAGCTAATACTATAAAGTGGCTTGGGTGCAAGCACCACTCGTATGGTCATCATTATCCATCTTGTGCGAAATGGCAGGGCCATCAATGACGAAGATGGATATCGTATGTGCTATCTCTCATCTTTCGAACACATGAAGCTGATAAGTTATTATAGAAAGCAATACGCAAACGGCATATTACGCTATCCTCGAAGCCGGTCTGACAATTGTCACTGTCAATATGCCCTCTCTGTGGTACTTTGTAAATGGCATCACTCCAAAAAGCGTACTGCGTAGTGTGCGCAGCATTGTTCCTCTTGGTTCGGGTCGGGGCTCTCAGGGATCACGTGGAGCCTCCGAGAATTCCGTAAATAAGTACTCCAGGGACCCCGTGACGGGTCATAGTCTGGATACAGACTACTCGGATCTAAACAAAACCGGCATCGAGTCATATGCCATGACAGATGTGGAATCATTGCCTGCCGCCGAGCCCGGCATTCGTGTCAAGCGAGAGTTTGGATGTATCGAGGAACAAGTGTAGTAGACTAATACAATGAATATTTGTTTAGAATCCCGCGCAGCAAAGCACAAAAGCCGAATGGTCTTGACACCAGTAGTTGGCTTAAAGTTCGTAAATTTTGATCGAGTTGAATTATATGGAATGTTGACGGCAGAGACCACTTCAGTTTTGTCGGTACATGGCACATATCTCACTGGTAGTGTTGATGGTGTGGTTCGTATCACGGCCTGCTCGGCTTATACGTAGACTGCTGAATTATATGTTTGTGTATGACAAGAAACATGGTCTAGAAGCATACAATCAAGCGATGCTATGGTGGCAAAGGCTGGATAATGGGATTTTTTTTGCTTTGGTCTGTTTGATCGATGCATACCAATCTTCTCCATTATGAATTGTCCGCCTAGGTAGCATCCAGTCGAACTCATTCGCAGTACAAGGAATAAAGAAAGTCAGGGTCGTTAAAAAATTGAAAGGTCAACCTTTACTATTGCTTCTTCTCTGAAATCCCAACTTGTTGCATACGAGATATATGGAGACGGGGCATCGGAGCAGGAAAGGAGTCTGGCCTGTGGTCTGAGGCAGAGGCGTATAATGCAACATTCGACAAAAGCGACAGCAAGAATGCTGATGAAAATTGTGGCGAAGACAAGAGGAAGGGAGTCCGTAGGGGTTCTCAACTTGACAGCTCACCGGCTCTCCAACGCAAATTCTTTCGAGCTTGGCCATGATGAGAAACTAGCCAGTATATAGAAAGAGGTCATATAGCCCTTCACCTTGAACATTCCATGCTAGGAAGCGTAAAGAATCTGAGCGATGGGGGGAAGGGTTGTAACAGGGTAGGGTAATAGACATGGAGTCTGAAATATCGAGCTCCGGGATAATTTTCTCCCCAACATCTCCAAAAGCACCGTCATATTTTCTTCAGGATATCCAATATTAGCCCTGTACCCCGTGATTTGAACTTCGGCGTGTCCGATTAAATATGAAGGGATCGAAGTCGGTGGTTTCAGCCACAGTGAACCATTTTTGTCAACAAATATAAACAAGACGCTGGTAGGAGTTGATCAAAAGCCAGCGACACTCAAGACGCTAACTTTTCGAAGGTCTGTGTACAGCTACCTGCTAGAGGATGGAAGTGGTCGGAGATGGTGTCCGTCAAGTGCCCAACGTGTCTGTCTTATCTGGAGCGGATCGGGCTGTTTAGGATCCAAGGATGGTATATTGTGCTAGACATGATGGCGGTGACGGTCTCCTCGCCGTTGATCCTAGGTTGTCATTGGACGCATCGTGGCAATGGACCAATATCGGGTTGCTTGGTATATAAATGCCTTAGTCGCAGAGTTGAACTTAGCTCGCAAAAAGTGTATTTGGAATTGAATCGCTCTGTTAACCGTGAATCCGAGCTCCGACACGTATTAGTATCCCAGTGCAACATTAACAACTGAGTTTGGCAAACTCCCTTGACCTGGGTGCCAGCTCTGGATGCGAAACTGTGTTATGGAGGCGCGCTAGCACCTGTAAGCAGCCCCAGGGTGCCAAAACAAGCCCGCTCCGACAAGCGTCTGAGTTTCTGCAGACGCAGGGCTGTATCTATATACAAGCGAAGAATTTCGGGATGGACAGAACCTATGCTCGGTCACATTTTCAGCAAAGACGGCAAGGCGCCGCCAAGCGATATCCAATAGCTCTGCGTCATTCCCTGTAGGTGTGCGTGAACTGTCGACGCCATGTGAGCTCAATGGCGTCCTAGAGCAGCTTCGCCGGAGCGTCTGGAAGAGTGGCCACAAGTGCCCCCAAAACCCCCCCCCCCCCCCCCAATCTCTATGGGCATGCGCCCCAACTTCTTATCATGAGAACGAATGGCACTCATTACGTAAGTTGATGTTTATCGGAGCGATCAGAGCCCTTCCAGAAGGTAGGAAAATGATTCGATCTCTATGTTAATAGCACAGTTAATAGATGCTGCCATCACACTCAGAACATCAGAACATGTAGACACAAGACTAATGGATACGTCTTGCAGCTAACAGGTGCATTGCCGAGGTGGGCTGTCTGGAGGCGCGGCTCACCCCACTTCCGCGGTGAGAGCCGCCCTTCACCGTTAGAGTTTGCCTATGCATTCTCCTTCTCTACCCCTTTGGGACTCTAAATGTTGATCCATTACGCGAGATTGGCTAAGGCAGGTCATGAATCAGACAGAAACCATGATTTGTACCTCAGGATTGCCATTCAATGCATAATGATGCGGTTCTGCTAAGGTATGCCCAGCAAAGCAAAAATGTTCCGATCAAAATGACTACAAATGCCAAGCTGATCATAACCACGGCCACTGTCCAATTTGACTGTACCGAGCACCGCAGCGGATGTACGGGGTATGAGGGGCTGGAATTTTCATAAGATGTTTTTGCAGAGAGTTGGTGCCCAACCAATCGCTAGTTATGTGTTCCGGACCAAAGCTGAAGCTTATTTCAATAGCTATATCTGTAGAGAAGAGGCTGGTATAACTCTAGTATGGATATATAGAAAACGGCACAGTGGGGACTTGTAACGCGGGGGGGGGGGGGGGGGGGGGGGGGCGCTACGTTGGTCAAAACCCCGACCCGCGAGACGGGGTTTTGGCATAGAGCATGTCGGAGTTTTATCTCCATTGCCGGCCCCCAAATACAAGTTTCCAGCTTTCTAATCCCTGTGGCAGGGTAGAAGGTGGGGGAAGAAAACACGCACTGCATCAGTACACTTTCAGCCCCGAAGACGCATTCTTTTTTTTTGTCCACCACATAGAATGCAAGCCAAGCGCAATTCAAGCTACTCTTATTTCTACTAGCAGCCTCAACTTTCCCTAATTCTACAAGCCTGAGAAACAGCCTTGTAGAACTATTGAAGTTTTCCACGCGAGGTGGCGCTGATCGCGTCCCTTGACATCTGGGCAATGAACTGGTCAAGCCATTAAATTGCTTGTAGGGCGTAGTCATCGAAGCTTTGATCCCTTCGAGAATCACGCCGCACTTCTACTTTGTATGTTTACTCGCCTTGGAGACACAAAAGGATACTTCTGTCTCTTGATCGGCTGGCAACCAATCCTCTACTTAGATGCCCATCATTCCCTTACTCTTCTGCTTTCCATCTGCAACAATATTGGCATTTGTGCCTACTATTATTGTATGCAGTCCCTTTTTAAGAAGGTTGGCCCATTCGTTGTCTCCTTAATCTCTACTCCAAGCCCAGGTATTTCTGTCCTTCACCTAAGCTACGGTGAAACAAGATAGATGATCGTTTCAACACCTGTGTGCTATGAATCCGACGCTCTTCATACACTGGCTGTTTAGCTGCCTTGCCCTTATTATTATGTTGGCCCGACTGGTAGGGAGGAAGGTAGTTGGACAGACATTTAATAATGGCGATTATCTCACCATGGGTGCTTGTATCGCCTGCCTGACGCGGCTGGCTCTGATTCATGTTGTACTCACCTGGGGAACGAATAATATGCCCAGCGAGTATAGAGACACGCACCATTTTACATCTCATGAAATTTATCAACGGGAGATAGGGGGGAAACTAGTCATCATAAATCGATTCTTCTATAATTCTTTGTAAGTATTCTGTTTCTCTTGTCCACGTAGCTGATATAAACTCTGACGCCTTTAATAGTCTTTGGCTACAGAAGCTAGCCCTTCTGGATTTGTATCGACGACTCATTCTCGATGTATACAAAAAGTTTATCATTTACCTATTCATCTTCATTTTTGTTACCACATACATCATCGTACAAGTCCTTACGTATAGCGAGTGTAGGCCGTTCTCTCTCTACTGGCAGGTTCTCCCTGATCCTGGTATGTTACTCTGTAGCGCCTGCACACCATCGCCATTCAACCCAGTTGCCTAATATCGCTAATATCATCTCCAGGTCCCTGTATTACCGCACAGCTTCAGCTAAAGGTTCTCGGCGCCCTGAACATCTTTACTGATATCATGCTTATTATCCTTCCGATCCCAATTATACTGAGCTTAAAAGCTTCATGCAAGCGAAAAGTCCAATTGACATGCCTTTTCGCACTGGGAATTTTTATTATTATTACCATCGTTCGGCTTCCGATCAATGCCAACAATAAGTACAACCAATACAATCGGAGTGCTTGGGCGTGCACCGAGCTTCTGACAGCCACAATCGTTGTTAACGTGCCGACTCTCTATGGCTTTTGGAATAAGCGGAGAAGAGATAAGCTAGAGTCTTCACGAAGAATGTCTTACGGCTGTGAAGGAAGCAAAGGACCTAATACAGCCCAAATCACTGGCAGCCGCTCAGCAACAGGCGCCATTGCGTCGAAGCAGGAGCCAATGAATGGAATGCTGCAGTCAAAAGTCATTATGTTTGCAGAACACAATGAGATGCGAGAAACCGGGGATTGTAAACAGGATCTGGAAATGGCTGAGAATGGATCCAGCCGTATGAGTAAGGAAGATATAAATCCTGCTTAAATCAGAGTAGTAGTTTGCCTCTGCCTAATTTATTTGCATGGGGGGCAAACGGGAAGCATTGATACAACTTCCCTTCTCCTCAAAATAATTACATAAGAGACCTGATACGCCTCTGCAAGACATTACCTTAAGCTCCAAGTTAATCAGTAGAGGTTTGAGTCAAGACTGTTAAGGAAAATGTGCTAGACAATGTAGCTCATGGAATATAGACTAGAAGTCAGATATCTTCCGTGTTCAGAACGGGGATTGAAGCGGTGCCAACCTGTTCTAGCTTACTCTTTAGAACGGTAATATTCGTATCCATACTTTATAAGGCTCTGCACTCATTTTTACCACAAGGCATGAACAGATTATCAAGAAGAGCAGTCCATAAAACATTGACTTCATAGCTTCGTGACATATTGTACAAACTCTCGCTGGCAAGAGCGGCATTGAAGCGGACCCGCTCATATTTAACAGCGCTAGCTGCTGGTACTGTTGCGAGGAGCGTAGTCAATGTCGGCGCACCTGGAGGTGGGGACGAGAGAACGAACAATACATGCAGTGACACCTTCCAGCTAACATTGAAGTCTGTTCAATCAGTGGGTGACTGTTTAATTAGTTGATGAGTGGACCACTAAAGGGTAGATACAATTCTTCATAGGTATCTAATAAAATTCCTGAAAACGGAGCCCAATATTCAATGAGCATGAGGGTTAATGCCAGATGGGGGGTCTTAGGCATATTTGCATAATCAGGTTCTAGTCTGATTTAAATACTACAGCCCAATACCCCTAGACACAAAATAACATCTACGTTATCTTTTTCTTTTTACATTTAGGCATTCTTCAACACTAGCATAGTTGTCACATTATTACATATTCGAGCGCAAAATGTCCAGGCCGGAGCCCGGGGTGTACGACAAGTTACCATATGGCTATATTCGAATTATCAGGGTTCATGGCGCCGAACATTTGTACGAAGATATTCATTTTGATTTCATCATTGCCAGTCTCGCTGCGTCGCCACCATATGAGGCCATTTCCTATACATGGTCCGGACAAAAGCTAGATCGACCTGTTTATGCCAACGGTCAAAACTATCTCATTACCAAAAACGCAGCGGATATTATAAGAAGACTTCGTCCAAGCAACCCAGAAGAATTCAAAGATCTATGGATCGATGCTATCTGCATCAATCAAAAAGATGAAGAAGAAAAGGGTATGCAGGTGCAGATGATGGTTGAAGTGTATGAAAAGGCACAACGCGTTAACATATGGCTTGGCCATGGGTCTGACTTAACTGCTCTTGCTTTGAAGTGGTTCGAATGGAGCATGTGGTTCTGTTCTCCGCTGCTCCTCTTGAGAGAGACATTGGCACAGGTCTATGAGAAAAATACGACATATTCAGTATTTGTACAACTGCTTCTCCTGGCGATATTCAAAATCTTGCTTTACATGTATGTGTGTTTTGGGTGCTTCACGGGACTCTCTACGGCATTATGTATTAGAATATTCCCCGTTTTCAAAGGTCGGTTGTCTTTTCGTTTCTGTTTACTCTTCTATACCTTTTCAAGTTAACAGGGTTCTAGATTTTGCGCAAAAGTTCCGGGCCGGTATAGATGAGTTATCATCAATGGAGTACTGGGAAAGAGCCTGGACAATACAAGAGGCTACTGCAGGCTTATCATGCTTTATCTTTTGCGGATCATCCGTGCCAATTTCTCTCGAGTCATTCAACTATATGTCACCCATCCTTGGAGCCATCTACGCGTTTGAAATGCAATGGGTAGATAAACTCGGCAAACCTTACGAATTGCATCTTCTTGGCGCACCCAAAGGATGGAGCCCGCAAATGAACACCCAAATCCTGGACAATCTTTGTACTAAAAAGGCTACAGTAGGTAAAGACAAGATTTTTGCCATGAGGGCCATGTTCCCTACTAGTCTAGGTAGATTACCGGTAAACTATTCAGCATCCGACACCGACATCTTTACGTCGGCCGCACTTCTCATCATGTCAGATACCAAGAAGATTGAATTTCTTAGGTATGCTTGCCAGACAAACCGAGCAGATGGGCTTCCTACATGGGTGCCTACATGGACAGTGCCTTCGAACATCCCGAAATGGTTATGCGAATGTTCGCCAGCAATAATATCTCAAGATCCAATAATACCATATGCGGACGAACCTCAGGGGGTGCTCAGGTTAAAAGGACGCCGAGTCGATATAGCCACATCAGTTATCAGCGAGCTATTCCCGATCATATCACCTGGACCAGGGCTGAATCGCCAAATAAACCCCGATGTCCTACATGAGGTATCCGCCATATTTCGAGCATGGGTGAGGGCAGCCGAGAGAGCAGGTGCTAAGGAGCTGTGCATGCAGCAATTCATATATCTACTCTCCCAAATTCTTGGGCTGAATGCTAAGAAAAATCTTGCACTATTACAAGATATTTGGCATGAAAGCGACTTCAGTACGCGTCTAGAGTCGGGTGCTTTTGGGGCATTGTGGTACGACAACGTGCTCGAGGGACGTATTTTTACTCGCAATTTCTTACAATTTGTCAACCACCGGTCGCTCTTTATAACTGCTGGTGGAAAAGTCGGAATGTCAACATTGATGATACGTGAGGGGGATGAGATTGCGCTACTCATAGGGGAGAGGCTACATTATGTCATCCGCAAAGATATCTATCATCCTGGAAAGTATACAATAGTAGCACCGTGTTGGCTAAGCGGCGCAGTGAAGGGAGAAGAATGGCCGGGGTGGAACGGACGACTGGAGGATTTGGAGGATATTGAACTTACCTGAGAGTAAGTATTACGCCCCAGACTTGATCAGCCTTAGAGGACGTGATTGAGCCATGTCCCTTCGATTCCAAAGAGGTGTACCGGGGTAAAAGTTATTATATCACGGTATCTATTGGTTTAAAGATTCAAGCTTAGACACTTGCTTGAGCTCATCGCTCACGAAAAACTGCACACTCAAATAATGCAGTGGCGTCAGCCTACCAGCAAATCCATGTCTCATCGTTGCGGGACAGTGTGTGTAGTAGAAATGTGCAACCTTGATTACCGAGCAGTACATGGTAATTCATTATTGCTAGAGCGTTATTCGAGCCACCGACATGTTCAGAGGGGATATTGTGTTCAGTTCATCCGCGAAGTATTGGTTCAAGACTTATAAATCCCGTAGCCTTAGTGAGTAAGCTGTGATAAAGAGAATCGTCAAGGCGCTCATGTGGAGTCCACCACCCATATACGTTCCCGAACCACTATATAAAAGAATAGAGTGCAATTACAAGCTATAGGGATGGAAACGTAGAACATCTGCTGAACGTTGCGCGTCCTATAGATCCACGCAATGTACTCCAAGCCTTGCAGCCAGGACACCACGAACTTGGAAAACGAGGGGTTACATGGCGGGGTAAAGAATCAGTACTCTAGAGTTATCCATTTTATGCAGCATTATTATGAGCACAACGCGGGCACCGCACCTTGTAAGATATGACCAATGCATGCACCACCCCTTGATTCCTACGCCCCACCTCTCCGGTAACACCGCCTTACCCAACGAGGAACACGCCAGATGGTGTGCGAGAGGGATGGATGTTGGTTCTGATTACAAAGCCAGGGGTAGTTTGCACTTTTCTCGCAGCGGAAATGCCTTATTTTCTTCATCCATCCTTCTTAATAACGGTAGTTTAGGACGAACAAAACTGAGACCGATTTGCAAGAGAATTTGCCCGCCGTCACACATAATACGCGACGAAGCCATGGCCACCGAGCCTGCACAGGGTATGCTAGCCAGCATCAAGCAACGGTGGGAAACGTACATGGTTTTACGGGAGGCCTGGGTTGTGGCATTCAATTGTAAGTAGCCATCGATATTGGAGCGTTCCAGTCATCACAAGAAGAAGAAGAAAAAGGATTGGTTGAGCTGAAATATGTATAGTCTACATTGGCGTTGTATGGAGGGACATTCGCGAAGGCAATATCACAGCTCTATGGAGACCATCTGAAGCTCGCGAACAATCGTTTGCCATGTGGTGGTTAACTCTGAGTATGTCTTCCTGCGACAATCTTTCCCCGTATCCTTAAACTTATCTCTGATCCAGGTCATCATTTTGTGCGACATGAAGAGAGCTCACCAGTCCCATCATTAGTGGGCAATGCCCATGGCCTAGTGCTAGATCTTGGCGCAGGAACTGGCAACCAGCTCCGGCGATTTGATATTAGCAAGATCAAGCATGTCTATGGTATTGAATCGAATCAGATTTTTGCCCCCGCTCTCGACGCCAAGATCAAGTCGACTGGCCTTGAGGGAACGTACACTCCCGTCTTTTGCCGTGTGGAAGATGCTGATGTTGAGCTTGCACAATTTGGTGTAATGCCGGGGACGGTCGATTGCATTCTTAGCATCCAGCTATTTTGCTCTGTTAAGGACCTTGCGGCGGTAGTACGGCAGCTGCATGCTCTGCTGAAACCAGGGGGGGAGTTGATCTTCTGGGAACATCAGCGCAATGAAGTAGACTTTGTCACTAGAATGGTACAGGGTGCGTGATATTTTGGTGCCAATCTGGGCTGCTCCCTTCGACTGGGGTGATGACTGACCTAATTCAGGATTATGGAACATCATCTGGAAACCGCTTGTGGGAGGATGTCGACTTAACCAACGAACACGAGAGATCCTTTTGACTGCTGCTGACTGGGAGGTGATTGAATTAGGTGCCGATGAAGGGCCACGCGATCTTATGCCTCGGGTATGGGGCCGACTCAGGAAGATATGATGTTGATGTCGATGCGACAGTTCCCAGGCTGGGCCAACAATCACTTTGAAAGGTAGATGTGAAAGGAGGTAGCCATTGCCGTGGGCAAGTTCTGACTTGGGCATGGCAAGAAATGTGTGAGCTTTAGTTTGACAACGCCTGATCCATTCCTTAGAAGCAAACTAAGAGGGTAGGGAGTAAGCATTCCAACTAGGTATTATCCAACCTGCTGATTCAACCACTAAATGGCAACTTAGAGATTATGTATCTAACTTTGTTTGTAAATAAAAGATTACTGAGAAGCTCTGTGCTTGAAGCCCCGAATAACAATGACATTACAAATACTCGGTCTGCACTGCAGATTCCATAGAAAGAGCTTGTTCTAAACCTCACTGCGACAACGTTGTATGCACTATTGATATCATTCCCAAATGCGCCGCAATCAATATCCTGAGAGAAGAAATCCGACGTGTCCATTCGCCACGAGCTACACTATGCACCAGAAGTCGTGGGATAAGAGGCCGTACCAGACTTACTCCATACTAGGTGGATAGAAGAAAATAACACCAAAGTTCTTCAGAGTCGATATTTTCAGATAAGGGAGTGCAGTGGGCTTTCTGGTTATAATTAGTATTCATTGCAGCTGTAAATGGTGAGATATTGCGATCGAGTGACTCAACTCGGCTGTTTATCTGGTTGTGGAAGCTGAAAGAGATTGCTGAACCACTTCAAACATACGTCAAGCAAAGGACATCATAGTTTGCGTATCTCATACATAAAAGAGTACGTCAGCAAAAGACAAGATGTTGGATGCGCCAATAGAAATCGCAATTGGCAGTGTTACAACAAGCGGCACATCGTTCGCGCATTTCGGATTGGCAGCAAGACTGGATTCGGTCGCCGTTAACGCGGGACATAAGAATTGTAGCTCTCAAGGATAGTCGCAGTTAGAGAGAGGGAAACTGCATCCTAGTTACAGATATTTATACGAGTTGTGTAAAAGTCAAACGACTGTTATATAAGAGAGCTCTTCTGAATCTCTAATCGTCGTGATTGGTGCTGTTGGCTACTTCTTCCCACTCAGCAAGCACCTTCAAGGTTTCCTCGCACTTTTCCTTTATGGTATCATAGCAATCTGAACCAATTGGTAGTCGGAAAGGGATCTTCTTGCCCAAAGCAACGCCTTCCTTGCGCACCAGGTCTATGATGATAGAGACCCCCTTCTCAACATCCCCGGACTGCTTTCGATCTTCGCTAGCTATGTGTGCGTTAAAGTTCTTCGAGGCTTCGGCGTAATCCGGGATCTTGGACTCCTTGGTCCTTGAATTGTCTGGAGAAAGGAGCAGCGTTCGGAATCGACCAGGCTCGATCAGTAGAGTGCGCAATCCAAGTGGCTCAGTTTCCCTCCAGAGACTCTCGACAATGCCTAATGCTTAATCAGCACTGATCACCTCGCATCATAAAAGTGGCATTCAAAATCTTACCATCAAGAGCGAACTTGGTGCCTGAGTAGGGACCGACGAACGCATCACCCCACCATCCCGAACGGGAGCCGATAAAGACATTTGTCCCTGCTTTGCGCTCCCGGAAATGCGGCAGGATTGCCTTTGTAACTTTTATTACTCCAAAAACATTGGTATCAAAGTTTGCACGAAATTCCTCCTCACTGTTTGGCAATTAGCTTTGCTTGGATACCATATGAAAACGAGCTTGTCTTACGAGACATCCTCCCAAGTACCAGTAGCAATGTATGCAGCGTTGTTCACTAGCACATCTATATGACCGTAAATTGAAATGGCTTGTGACATTATCTCGTTGATGGTAGACTGATCATCCGTGACATCGAGTTTCATGGTCGCAGCACCTGTTTTCTTTAAGTGCTCAATGCTGTCTGGCCGGCGTGCAGTTGCAATCACCTTGTCGCCCCTCTCCTGGATCTGACGAACAAACGCTTCACCAAATCCAGAAGAACATCCGGTGACGAGCCATACAAGAGGTGCCATGTTGACTTTCTCGAGTTTATCGTCTAGGGGGGGTGTGATGTGAGAGAGGACAAGGCTCAGACAGAGAGGTTGAGTTGAGATGGAATTGACAACCGACTAGTCGTTGCGTCCCCTCCTCAATTTATAGTAGGAAGTATGAGGGTTTTCTAACCTCACTACTGTACAAAGACTCGATTATAACGCATAAATATTGCAACGAGATTTGCAGTCGGGCCTTTAGAGCTAAGTTTTCAGTGACCCTCGAGCGGGCTTAAACGGACGGAGTTAGCAATTGAGTACATAAGTTTACACCTCGTGCTGTGGGCCGAGAGGCTATAGATTGGGCATTTACGGCCCGCCGTGGCGAATCCAGTATCGTTAAATGTACGCCATCATGTAACATGCAGGCCCTAGCAGGTCTTCTCAACATTAATTATGAGTCATTCAAATTGTCGAGTATATATCCTTACTATCGCAAACAGCCGAGCAGCTAAAAAGCGGTGGTTGATTGGTCCGGTATAAGCTTTGGTACTATTCTATTCGGTAGCCGGCATGACTCAGATATCGGAGATCACGCCCTACAGTTTAGGCTTGGAACCACATCCCCACATCACATACTACGCATTCCCCCCATCAGCTTACATATAGGGCTGGCTACTCAAGTTGGCCCACTGTCTTGTCTCTTTTCTCCCTACGTGCCATTGCTATCATAAACGACCTCTTAATTTGTCTTTTACACCGGGCCATTTTGTGAAGAAATGCCGGCAACATTTCAAGGGGACAAACACACTTGAATAGACTTTCAATATTCCTTTAGATTTCTCATTACTAAACAAGTGTGCAGCTTTTTTTAGTAAATAAGACTGCATATCAAAATGTGTCTTAAAAGTATAGTGACATGGCCCCATCAACAATCACAGTCGTTCCACAGATGAAGCTAGACAAGTGACTAGACAGGAAGACGACAGTGTTTGCAAGCTCCTCTGGCGTTCCAGTTCGCCCAAGTGGTATCGCATCGAGAAGCCCTTTGTAAAAGGGATAGTTTGTTCTCTTGACTCGCTGGTAACTGCTCTCTTGGACCGTGCCATCCGGGAGCGTGACATTAGGGGTTTCCACCGAGCCGGGAACCACAGTGTTAATTCGGATTCCTTTTGGGGCCAGCTTCCGGGCGTAGTCTTTGGCTAAAGTGGCCTGGGCGCGCTTGAACGTGCTGTATGGTCCACCAATTAATGGGTGACGAGCTTCGTACCCAGCCATGGAGCTGATGACTACTATCGAAGCATTCTGAGAGTTCCTGGCCGTCTCTTCAAGGTGAGGAGTTACAGCCTCAATGAGATTGATCAGACCCATAATATCGGTACGGAAACTCTTCTCCCAGTGTTCCGGCGTCGCATCACTGAAGAAGCCACACGCTAAAAACAAAAGGACGCCGGTCAGCATAACATTCCTGATTCAACGCCTAAATTGTTCTGCAGGGGTCTATGCATACCATTTGCAACAACACAGTCAATCTTTCCAAATTCGTTTACTGCTTTCTCCACCCACGCATTAATTTCGTCAGGGTTGCCAATGTCGACATTGGAGCCTACTGCTCGAACGCTCTCCAGGCTTTCCGTAAGATGCGAAAATTCATCGCCGCGAGCCTTTCGAGCGCAGTATGACACGTTGGCTCCCTCGGCTAAGAATGCTCCGACCATCCCTTTGCCTAAGCCTTTGGAGCCACCTAATATATTGTTAGGATAAGTCATTATAAGGGGGGATCAGAAGCACTTGCCAGTCACTAGAACATGGCATCCGGAGAGTTTGCTAGTAAATTGGCTCATGGCATCGGCTTGAAAGATCTGGATACTGTGATATCAACCTTTGTATACACTGTATCACTATTAGCTGATTGGTTGGTTGCGTAACTCGCATCTGACAGAACTTGAGAATGCAGCGGGATGACAGCTACATCTATTATAAACATTACAAAGCGGTCATTTACCATCCCGATTTCCGATTACGATCCAATTCATTTGTAATCTTGACGATTACCTCGTCCAAGTGATCAAATCTGCGCCGTCCGTTGTTGTAAGCTACTTGTCGGTAAGAGGTTTATGAACCCCAGTCCAACTCTTGTTTCCCTGATTCGGTTAGTACATCCCCACTGCTGCCAAGAATTCTTGTTTTCCTAATTAGGCAAACGCATTTCCACCGCCGAGTCATCTTGTTTGCTAAAAGGAGGTTAAACCACCCACATGCAACACAGCTCTTGATTCTCAATGAATCCTTCTCAAGAGTTGTGACGCTTGTTCCAACGCCGCCAGACGAGGTCCCGATAAAAACCATAAACAGAAAATGAGATTTTGCGCTTGAGGCCGGCCGCGGATGATACATGCAAAGGCATTACAGGCGCCACCATGGACTTCACATTTCTGACAATGACTGACAGCCCCAGTCTGGGAAAGTCAATGACCAAGCAGATGAGAGCTCAGGTTACAAAGCGCAACTTTGCCCAAAGGCGGGAGCGTCGAGCCAAAGTTATTGCAGAAAGTCATAATAAACAGTCATGCACAGTGAATGACCATGATTCCGAGAATTTAAAAGCCACAACCGCATCTAGCTCATTGGCAAAGGAACCGTCCATCCCCGCCACCCTTCCACTCCCTGATTGTCCGATCCAATTCCGTAAGTTCAATTAAGATGTTGCTGTGACAAGCAATCTTGGCTGACCATGATCACTGATACGGAGCAGTACTTTCCACCTTCAGCCCTCTGTTGTTTCCGAGCATTCCGGGTACACCTGATTCACTCCCCCAAACCGCTTGGATCGACTTACTCGGCTCTGAGCCCGCATTTCTTGAGGCAACCTTGTCTCTCGCCCGTCGCTACGAAATGAGATATCAATGTCATCGTGCAAATAGAATGCCTGCCGATGTGCATGTTTATCGTGCCATAAAGCTGATCAACCAACGGCTCAAGGATCCTCCGACCGCGCTAAGCGATGGTGTCCTAGGAGCCGTGTTCACACTGGCATTCAACGAGGTGGGTGCGCTAGCTCATCTTTCATCGGACAAAGACTGACACTTCATAGCGATTGGCTGGTAATGAACAAGCATGGAACATACATGTTGAAGGGCTGGCCCAAATGGTGAGATGTAGACGAGATCAAGGCCAAAGAGATCCGCCTCGTTGGTTTTTTAGTCTACTGTTGTGGTAAGAACTTTCCAACCGCATCTACCAAAGACATTTCTAATAGACGTAATACAACGAGCAGTGATAGCATCAACGAGCTTATACGTTCACCATGTGCATCTCGACGGAGAATCGCAAAAGTGGTGCTTGATGATAAGACTAGCGATCAACTGTCAAAAATTGCAGAAATCTCAGAGGGTATTGGCTTTCTTCGTGGTATGTTGGAGCTGTCTCACCACAGCGGGACGAGCGACGGTGTTCTTGCTCTTGGGATTGACAGATCCATTGAGGGGCTGCTGCAACAGACCTCAGCTCTGAGAGGGCATGATTCGCTCATAAGCGTTTTTGCCCTCGCCATCATTATCTTTTTACATCTCTCCTGGCCTCGCTCGTCACTTGGTCCTGCTGATCTGGGGTCCCTAGCAGCTCTGCTAAAGGCCGAACTAGGTGCACCGGACATTCGGCTTTGCTCATTGCTAGACTTGGCGACTTGGTTGCTGATGGTTGGAAGCATCACTGCTGCGGACCTCCTAACCAAAAGCTGGTTTACAGGAACACTGAAAATGATCTTCCTGACATTGCAAGTGAATTCTTGGGAGGAAGTGCTCGGGATGCTGCAGGCATCTTTCTTGCCTGATTCACATCTTCTCAATCGTTTCAGGGCCATCTGGGAAGAAATATCATGCTCTTCTAGAGCTTCCTGATCACTTATCATGCACACATGGTATTCAATGAAATATCTGTATGGATCGAAAGCTCAGCTATCAGCTCAGACGCAAATATTTACATGAAGTATTTCAGAGCTATATATCCTCAAAAAGGACAACCCAGTTGTCTCCATGTAGCACGTCATCTATTAAATGAGCTGCCTACTTATTGTTACCATATCCCATATGAGACCATTCAATAGATTGACTGTTAACAGAAACTTATCCTTTCTGGCAAGTTCGATGAGGTTGGTGAGTGTTAGTCCTCAGCCTCAGTATTCACACCTCCAACTCCACGATACTATTCTGGACTTGGTTGTAGATATTTCTTCGGAACTTGAGCTAACTTAGCTTTGTTGCACCCCTTGATTTCTTTTCCGGGATTACATCTCTGCTCCCTCTGCTCTTAAACTTGCGCTTGGCATCTTACCCGCTACTCTGTAATGCTTGTTGGAAAAACGCCCGGAATGTCACAAATACGAAGTGCTGGTGGAATTAATTGCTATCTTGACTTTAATTCAGCAAAATGTTTCAAATATTTGTTAAGCATACTAATTAACCTGGTTAGATGAGCTAAATAACTAAGCTATATCCCCGGATTTTATTTGTTTGAACCGGCTGCAAAACTGGCTACAGCGGCTTCAGTTGACTTATTGAAGTCGATCTGCTCTTAACAGCCCGCCTAGTAGTAGAGCTTATAAATACACAATTCCATGTTTACGCATTTTTCCATAGCAATGCAGAGCTTTTAGGAACATTTTATTTCATTAATTTAAACATCCGTACTCTGCCTATTAAAGGTAGTTATTTAACATAAAGGCAAGAATCAAAACTCTAATGCCTATCATCCATAAACGACACTTCAGCCACCTTCACTTTCATTAACCTCCCCGGGAATCTCTCCAAATGTCTCCAGCAGAACTGGTGATTGTACCAGTGTCATATCAAACAGCAACAAAAAAAGGGATATAGTGAGGATCCAGGCTGTTGTAGATGAAAGGCATGCCTTGACTTAGGCCATTGTGATCGAATTTACGAGCACGAACACGGTCGCTTAGGTCCTGCATTTTAGTGTGGAATATTCCAGCGGCCACGCTGGTCTCTGAATTAAGCCTCTCGAGTAGGGCTTTATCCGATAAAGCGTCCTGCAAGGTGCGGGAGGAGGTCTCATAGAAGGGGCGGTTGAAGCCCGCAGTGAACGCCATATACTTGACAACCTGAGAAGCGGAAGGTAAGAAAGGCATAAGGTCCTTTACACCCTTGGTCTCTGGAACAGGAGCAAATAAGGCCGAGGCATGAAAGGGTTGGGTAGCCTTGGAGGTAACCGGCTCAGCGCCATTAAGGGAGTGGTGAACAGCGCTGACGATGTGAGCAAAATTGGTCAACGTGTCAATAAGAACGGCCTTGGTTGCAGGTCCTTGTGGAAAGTCATGAGCGCCAGCGCGCTCAGTAGCCTCGACGAACCAGTTCTGGACCTCGTAGTCTTTGTCCAGATCAGCCTCACTCTTGTAGTATGAATCCACAAAAGAGGTAAAGAAGGCGTGAAATGCATCCCAGATCTCGCTGGCGTCATCGTAGAATGGGAACGACTTGAATGGATATTCATTCTGGTCGTCAAGTAGGCCGCGTGACTTCAGGCTCGTGCGAAGGTAGCCAGCTTGGTAGCGTCCGGCAACAGGCCAGTTATCAGTAACAAACTGTCGGCAACCTCTATTGTTGATGTGAAAGAGCTGGTCCCAGTAGCCTCCATCGCTGAAAGTCTGCTCACCAACAACTTGTGAATATGCCTGATACATAAAACGATCCATCATGATCATAACGGGGTGGTTAGGACTGAGCGTGTGCAAAGCGGCCTGATGAGCCGCCTCAGAGACATCATGAGTGGTAACTAAGTGCAGCATTTGCGAATGGAAGACATCGTTGACGTTGAACATCATCTTGGCCAGTAGCCAGTCATTGGCAGAATCAAGAGGAGTGTAGACAAGATCCTTCCCAGTATTGGTCTTAATAGCGAGAGGAAGGAAGTCCTTTGTCTTGGGATGGATAAAGAAGTAAGCCGAGCACGCAGCACCGTACCGCTGAGGCTTTAACGTCGTTTTCTCTAGACGCAGCTGATAACTGTCTTTAAACAGGTTAGCTGAAATATTTTTATCATGTGCATTACAGCTCAGGATCACATACAATCAACAAAAAAGAGGTTTCCGGATGACTTCAATTGCTGAAGCGTAGCACCACCGGTGATATTGCGAGCAATGGCATCCTCGACAATGAATGGTAGCTTGTCAGAAGGGAGAATGCGGAACAGTGAGTAAGCGTTTTGGCTCAGTCTTTCCATGCTAAAAAGAAGGTCCTGGGTATAGTTGCTTATAACGCCAGGCGCGGGACCTCGAGGATTGGCGTTCAGCCATTGTCCATCGTACAAAACTTTGGCATAATCATTCATAGTTTTTAGATCACCATGCTAAATAAAAAACATGTTAGAAGCTTGTTATAGAAACACGAAGGAATGTGGCTTAATCTCACAGCATTGATGGCCTGGCTGACAAGCTCAACGTCTTTCTTTATACGAGCACCCTGTTCGTTGGAATCAATGATGATGAGTTCCCTGTCTTCCTTTTGTAAAGCATCACCCAGAGGGCCTTTGGGGAAGAAGGGGCCTTCGCCGATAAATGAGGGACCATACACGAAACCTTTGTTTCGATCAGCAACCTCTGCCTTGCGCTGCTCGGGATTGGGATCACTCTGAGGAAGTGAGGCCTTGATAACACCCCGTTGAGCGAATGCATGTGGTGATTGAGGAGCTGCCCCGACCATCACGGCCAGGGAGCTGAGTAAGATGCAAGCCGATTGAGTCTTCATATGGAAGGCTGCTACAATGAGTGCTTGAGAGATGACTTGCCTAGGGCTAAATAATGAAGATATATCGCTCGGTCTGGCATCGCCTTACTTATATATTCTGCCATAGCAAACGATGTACCCGTGCGACATTTTCTTCCTTCACTCTGATGCATGATAGCGGTCAATCCAAGACATTGACAAAGCGAGGGTACTTGGAAGCCCAAACTTGTGCAAAGCCAAGAACCCGCCCTCAACACGTAGAATGGATGATGTTCCACCATCGCGAGAAGTTTTAACAATGTGTTTAGTAATCTAACATTTTCACATTGACTTCCCGATCGTCACTACTGGGTTCGTGCTCCGCCAAATGGGTCTGTGGTTAGGCAGATATATTTTGACTGGTTATTGCTGCTTACTGTCTCAGATTGCCTCCAACAAAATGCACTGGAACCGTAAGACGACGAGGAGCATAGCGCTCTCCCGCTCTATAAAGACCGAAAACTCCGCTGCGTCAAAGCTCAACACGGCATTGTCTTAGCATTCGGGCCTCTACTCAGTTCAATCTGTCAAACTCGTAATTGAAATGCTGCAATTGGTCCCATATGTGGCAGCCTATCCAGACATCTATATTCATTGAAGTTGCGTTATTGGAGGTGCATGTGCTGGCATTTGCTGTAAATGATGTAGTATGTGTAGTCTGTTGGTGTTAGTGAATTATAGGCGGCTTTAATGTACTAGCAGGATGAGCTCTCTCGGGTTCCTCGATGGCGTGAGTGTTAATGTCAGTTCAACATAACTATTAACGAGTGAGATACAGATCGCGAGTCAGTGAGGTGTCGCTTGAAGTAGGATCGCTAAGACAAAAAGAGGCTGTTTGATCGGCAGCCCAGATAACATTTCCTTGCTTATTTCCGAAAGAGAGACGCTATGAGACACCCAACAATTTTTCTCAATGCTCCAGTGTACGCCGTAAGGTGCCATAACTTGTTAAGCTAAAGCATAGTTAGGGTGTTATAAGTGGGTTGTTTCATTCACAATTGCTAACAAACGCCCGCACGTTAGTGAGACATCTGGTTATTGTGTGTAATAGACTCCAGGAACAGATTTGTTCAAGTCTCCTGACCCAGCAGTCGATCCTGGTTTGGAAGATATGTGAAATATCTTAATGATGATATTTAGCTCCAAGGGGCGATAACATAATATGGCAATATCAAACCAAACTTCCGTGGAGTCAGTAGCTTGAGAGTCAAGGCGGTAGTGTTATTACTCCATATACGCCTGTTTCATTCATAGCATTCAGTCATAGGAGTAATTAGCCAATATGGAATACATAACAACGGGGATTTAACCACATTAACCTTTGTATCGAAACTATCACGATCTGGCCATACGTGTAGTCATTTAGTGCATACCTAGGGAACAATATCGGCCCATCTAACTAATCCTTTCCACGCGAGGTGGTATGGCGCATGGCACGGGTCACCAAGTCTTCCACTTTCGCAATGTCCACCGAATCATGTTCAGAAAAGTCGAACAATTCGACGAAAAGCATGATGAGATCTGAGCTAGTCAACTCAGCCTCCAAAAGATCCTCAATATCCAAGATCGAGTTGTTGTTGGCCCATTCAAGAAAATAAGGGGTACTAAGAGGCTGGAACCACGACCTTTTCATATTAGCTGAAGTAGGAATAAAAGGGCTCACTTCAGAACGGTGATAGCTTTTTGGGCAACTGACTGGTATTAGAATCAGCAGCACAGTTCATGTGATCACCAACCATGTCTCAACGACTCACCTGCCGAACTTGCAAGTGTGGACTGTGTGGTTTTGAGACTGAAACTTTGTTTACTGATTCAAAAAGTAGATTCATCTTTTTCAACTTCAATCCCAAGAACTTACCTACGTTAATTGACTCCGCCAATTCTTCTTTTTGTTGAAATGTGAGGTTAGAGCCTTGAGATGGGCGCACAAGTTCAGCATACCAATCTCAAGCAAGCCATAATATTTCTCTACAATGATCATCCGGTTTGAGCCCCCATATAGCCAATGCTATGTTTTTATGATAATCCTCATAGTTCAGTCATTGCTATTCGCCACCAACGCGCTCTACACCAATGAATTCGGTCTGAACTGAATATCTTTTAAATCTGCCTTGACTTTTTCAGCACTGTGCGTGTCACCAGTAGGAAGTGGTGGATATTCGTTGACAGTTAGTCATGTACAACTCTGGAAGGAAGATTTATCGAGATCTCACAATGAAAACGGAGGCAAAGTAGTTTTCGATTGACGGCATGGGTAGGTCACAATTGCTATAACAGTATAAGCTGGGCGGCGCGGTATTCCTAAGTAGTGGTGTCGGGATTATAGATCTTAAGTGATTCCCCGGAGTATAAGACAACAAAAACACCGGGGGAAAACAGGCGCAGCGGGTGGGGTTAGATTGCATATGAGGAAAATTAAGATCGGATTGTGGAAGGGCATCGTGAATGCCTCAACCCTACAGTCCTTTCTCCCTGGAGCCCAAGATAAAATACATATAATAAAGTCACATCTATCAAATGATGTGTGCATCAAGACATATAAGCTCAGCAGCCATCATCAGAGCGAGTAAGATGATTCGGGCAAAATGGTCGGTCTCGGAACTGAGAATGACACTCAGAACGTATGTCGGGGCCGTTTGCTTCAGTGTCATCAATCCGTATCGATACTTTACCAGAATCTGCATACTTGATGAAGTAATTGGCACGGCCAGATCCAAATATACGACAACCGCCTGGAATAACTTACATTAATCTCTCCATAGCATGCGTGGGTGTGTCGCGGCTACATCCCAGTAAGTGGTGCGGCTGCGACACGACCACCAGCACACGCCAATCTCTCATACACGGTGACAAGAGCCAAACGCGTGGATGAGTCGACGACCCAGACGTCGCGGGGCGAGATCCGAAATAAGTACACATCGAGCAAGCTAAGGTCATTAATGAAGCAGCCATACCGTATCAAACTCTTTTTTCGCTACCCGTCACCTAGAGGTTGTGGTCTTTGTCAATGTCGAAGCGGGCTGGGGTTCAGCGCGAGACGCCCAAGCCCTCTTCAGGGGGGGCAACCATAAAGCTTCTCGGTTTTTTATTGCGCCGCCAGATAGTTTGCAGCAAGATCGAACGATGGCAATATTTATAATACCATGGGCCGCATTATATCGTGCGTCTTGACGAGACTGGAAGATCCATGGCATGAGGTCAGTGATTCATACGTGGAAATGGGGCATGGGGTTTCCTATCAAATAGCACGACTGAAACAGCAGTACACTGAGCTATATCCATTGGCCGACGCGACTCTACACCAGCAAACCCCGTATTTGCAGCATCAATTAGCTATTCTACTTGGTGCTTAGCCCATCGACAATACAATATTAACAGCTGCCTGGTGCACATTACGCTCCTATTTCCATTGGCATGCTTTGAACGTCTCTGTCGTATTCACCGCTCTAGCATCCCGCCTCGGTTGCTTCAGAGTAATGAATGGGCTTCAAACTTCCAGTTCAAACCCCATTAAGCATCAGATCGTCTCTTAATCATGCACAAGATTTGTCATCATAAATCTCGTCGAGATCGCCTCGGTTGGTGACATTGACCCACATGATATTACGGACCTTCGTATCAGCTTTCTTTTTGCCCCTGATACTTAGAAAATTATATTCATGTTGTGTTTGGCATCAACGTAGCTTTTCTAAACTTGATGTTTGTTAAAGGTCATCTCAGCTCGTCACCATCCCAGGGTAAACTCAATGGGGGCTTTCATTCTGGACAAGACTATTGCTGTCCCGAAATCTGGCGGTGTTCTACCCGGTTCTGTTCATTACCCTGTTTCGTTTTGTCTTTCATCCTATCTGCCCCATAATCCTCGTCAAATCACTCATACCGCGATGTTACCTTATATCGTTATCGCCGTCTACGCCATTAGACCCAAGAGTATTGTGTTTAATCATATTCCAATATCCTAATTCATTAAATCATGCATTTAGTTTGGTCGCATCATTACACACATGGCTATACAGCATAGTGACAATTGATGTAGCCACCTGGTTATGAAGAACTCCGTGCCTAAAAACTTTGACAGCAAACAGCAGATATCACACGCACAGCCTCCCAAACCGAGGATAAGACTATACCTAATAAGGCAGACACCCTAAGCTAAGAGAAGGCAACTTAAACAGTCGATGATCAAAGTGGAAACCATATAAGACATTAATGTAACGCTAATATGCCTTCCCTACTGTGGCGTTGCTCATCTTAAAGTAGCATTTTAGCACTTTTCTGAGACTCCAAGGCTAAAAGGCTTTACCATCCATCAGAGCCCAAGACTGGACAGGCCTGCATTCCAACTACAGAGTTCTGCCTGTTAATTCACTTCCCTATTACCAAGGGCCTGCCGTGAAGATGCGACGAGCCGCTATGGTGTGCTCTTTTATGAGCGTGACCATGGTTACTGCGATTGCCACGCCTTGGTATCATGCCAACTCACGATTGAACCTACACCAAAGGGCTACTTGCGGCAATCCCAGTCAGCTGGTTCAAACAGGGGACGCCTCTACCCTAATGTCTGGGGGTTTAAACAATGAAGGCGAGGTTAGTTTACTGAACTGGCGGCCCGCATAGGCGAGACTAATGATGTGTCCTATCCTTTTGCTACGCAGAACCACAAGAAGCTAAATCTGCCCACGGGCTCTGTACTCAACTCTATTAAAGTATGCAACAGTGGCAGCGAAGAGATTGCAGTCGTTTGGAGCGAAAATGTCCAGAATGAAGAGACCACACACGCATTCATTATGATCCACGGGAAACAACGAGATGCAGTTCACTACTGGACGACGATGAACAAATCCCTGGCGAGTGCCATGGAGGACCATTTCCCAGATGCACCACCCAATGCGGTCATTGTTGCACCACAGTTCTTCTCGACCAAATATAATTCAGGTCAATACACCGAGAAACAGCTCGCTTGGGGCGATGTAAACGCATGGCAAGCTGGAGTCACAGCTACGCATCCTCCCAGCACGAGGTTAACTTCTATTGATGTCATAGATGCATTGGTTGCAGAGTTTGCCAATCAGACCAAGTACCCAAAAATCACCAACGTAACTGTTATTGGTCACGGTGGTGGTGGTCAACTCACCCAGCGCTACGCTGCCGTTGGTACTGAACCGCCCTCCCATATTCACGTCCGCTACATCCACGGTGACGCATCGTCAAACGCCTACTTCACTACCGATCGACCAGTTGTCTCAGGACAGGAGCTGCCCACTAAGAGCTCGTGTGAATGGTACAACACATGGCGCTACGGCTTCGAGAATTTTACTGGTACATCAGATGGCCTCAAGTCCCCACAAGACTACTTCAGACAATACATCACTCGCGATGTTGTCTCGATTGTTGGCTACAAGGACACAACAGATACCGGCGACGAATACTGCATGGCTATTATCCAGGGTGGCCAAAAGAGGCGTGATCGAAACCTTATATGGTACCGTTATGTCAATACACTGGCACGAACCGGCGAGATTCTTGATGGGTTTCCCGGAAACTTCGATGCTCTTCCGGATTGGAGCGGCATCTCTAACAATACTTTCAACCTTCGTTTGACTGTTGTCAAAAATGCCACCCACAATCCTAAAAAGGTATTCGAAAGCGAGGAGGGCCGCTCTGTATTGTTTAGTAACGGCGACATTGAGAAAGGATGGAGACCTAATAGCTCAGAGAATGCCTCGTAGGTCCAAACACTACTCAATCAAGACATCGGTGATTATATATGCATTCATTTAGAATCATTAGGATCATATATGGACAGAGTCAAGAAGTATTCATTCTTGATAATAGCTTCTGTAAATACTGCGGTGGGGAGTATATGCAATGCTTATTGAAACATGTGGCATTCTGCTAGAGAGAAATTAGACCCAATAATAAATTATCTTAGCCGGCAGAGATTTCTTGCTCAGTTCTCTTATTCAGTGTAGTTCTTTCCTATATAATTACGGCCGACTACGTTTATCATGAAATCAGTTGAACGGTGAGCTTCATCCATCGTAAACCTCCACTTCCCCACCTCTCAGTAATACCCCAAAGCGCATGTTGTCCAGTAGGTTACCGGCAGCCTTGGAGTCTGCAATTCAACTGTTAGTAGCTGGCATGCAATGGATCTGATACTACTGCACTCACGATTATAAACGCCGCCGTGAAAGCTGGCTGTGGCATCCTTGCCGATATGTGTTAGGATCAAAGCTCGCCCACCGGGATGTTCGTCAATGAATGATGCAACATCGTAAATAACACCTGCTATGCATACCAAATACTGCGAACCTCCGTTACTGACGCAAAGAGCCTTATACTCGGACCAGCTATATATCGGAAGTGCTTCTAAAGGAGGACCCCAGTTTATTTGACCCTTCAGCCTCAAGATCTTCTTCTCCTTCTGTTGATATATGGCTTTGTTAATTTCGTTGGTGTCAAACTGCTGCGGATTACTGGCTAATCCAAGCCATGTCCACTGGATAGCACCCAATCAGCATTGCCCTTCAAGTCTCGTAAAAGGGGGACTCACGATGGTAATGAACCACTTGGTCGGATCGTAATCAAACCATCTGATTCCATTACGATAGTCGGCAGGAAACTCATGATGAAAGTTGTGATACCCCTCACCAAAAGTTATAAGTGCTGTGAGTATATGATTTCTTGGCGAGTTTTTGTCTGCGTATGGCTGATCGCCAAGATAATGTGCCACCGAGTTGACGCAGTTCGTACATTGCTGGAAGAAAAAGGCGCGGAGAATTCCTGCGTATAAAAGCCCACCAAGCGGGTCGTCCCATCCGATATAGGCAATGATTGATGGGAGAGCGTAGGTCGTGAAGAGGCAGAGGAAAGAGTAATTGGTATGCTGCCAGATGACGACTTTATCATTCAGCAGATCTGAGACATCTGCATGTCCAGCAACATCGGAATCCGACCTGAAAAGTATCCATCCCATGTGTGACCACAGAAAGCCTTTCTTAACGTTGTAAGGGTCTCTTGACGTATCAACATATCGATGGTGTGCTCGGTGATCCCGACACCATGTAAGAATCGACCCTTGAACACCACTCGCACCACACAGTGCAAGAAAGCACCTCAAGGGATACGATGCGGTGTAGGATCGATGTGACCAAAGACGGTGATAGCCTGACTGGTCAGGCCAAATGAAGACTTAGGGTCGAGGATTGATCTTGAAGACTCAACATACCTGCTGTAATTCCAATGCCAGATATGACATAGGAGATTGCTGTCAACACGGCAGTCTGCCGAATAAGAGGTTGATAAATGCTCCAGAACAGCCCGGCAAGCGGTAAAAGAATGCAGAAGATGACATTGCGTAACTTAATGCGAAGAGTCAATTGCTTCAATCGAGATAGATTTTGCTTGAAAAGCCACCTTGGCCGTGTTGAGGGCTTGGATATTGTAGTCATGCTTGAAACTTGGTATAAGCAAGATGAAGCCAATTCCTACAAGTCAAAAGTGCCTGGCATCAATTTGGCAAATGGTGGGCTGAATTCTGCCTGTAATTATATTGGTAGGCTGCATCGGTTTATCTCTTGGCCGTATGCAGGGGGCTCGCTGCATATCTTTAGCTTCCCGTGTCCACTTTTAGACCTGCGACATTGCCCAACAATTCTGCGTCATCTGGTCAACACTTTGCTAGGGTGTTTGCATCCCGAGGCAGTATCAACGACCCTAGATACCAAAATTCTCCACCGAGGGAATGATCGATGCAGTAAAGCTGTCTTATAAGTTCAGCACGTGGGGAAGGGTAAATCGGCTGGTCTGGTCATCAAAGTCCAAAGAGAGTGACCTGTGGTCTCTTTTTTTCCCCATGACGCGCACAGAAATAAAAGGGGCGTATGTGACCGCTGTGGCTGGCAGGCAAAGACAAAGTGTCTCGTTTCTCACGGACCTCGAACTCGAAGTCTGAGTAATACTAAGACAACCTGAAAGGCGTGTCTTACATGTTCACACTGAAAGCTTATGTGATTTGTCGAGCATCTGCCATTCTCCCATCCTCAGAAACAGCTTACTCATACTCAATCTAGCCTTTGTCACATGGTGGTCGAGGAATGTATTACAGTACGACAAGTCCATAATCTTTGGATCAAAAAAGCACACGAGGTATAGCTACCTACCAATATGACTTGGTACCATAATAGCGAAGATAGCCACAATAACAAAAGAGGGCACAGCAGACCCAAAACTCTCGTTGGCTCCAGATAACCTAGTTGATTTAGCAGCTTTGAATCACGATTAGAATAAGAAGTCGTATTTATCAACTCGATCCAGATCAAGGTGGTGAGGTTTAGTTGGTCTAGGGTAAGAAACAACAATGGATCTGTGTTAAATCAGAGGCCTTGGAACAAAGAAGTAGTAGAAACGAAGGCATCGTACACCTTAAACTTATATACGGAACATAAGTATCAGGATGAAAGCGATCCAATCGTATGCACGAGGGTGAAGTGTTTTTTTATCGTTTTATCATACAAAGCTCAAAGCTCGGCATTTCCCTTTTATCCTGCAACCCATCTCGGCACTAGTTTTTCCGGCATTCCGATCAAGAAACTACTCGCACATATTACTGCTACCCTAGAGCGCAGTCTGCACCCATAATATCCGATGGCGGCAAGATCTAATGATTGAGTAACGCTTTGCTTAAGTGTGCTGACGTTTACTGATGCATAACAAGTGGGATGCTGGGCGTTAAACTACTACCCTGTCAAGGTAAGCAAGGCTGCATTGATCCATTGATCCTTAGTTAGCGGGAATCAGCTGGCGATGCGATGTCAAGTTAGGTAATTGCCGTCCTGATTGAGACTAATAGGATCAGTTCATCTTATCTGATCATCTGATTAAATGCTCAGTCGGTTCAACGCCATCCAAATCGAGAAGTGCCGAAACGCCTATTTCCCCACATCGTACGCCCAGGAACTATGAGCGAGCATACATCTTGCACCAATTAGCTAAAAAAGTCAATCTCTTTGTCAATTATACTTCACACGTCCCACTCACAGGCAGCAGCGCGGTCTTTGTACCACCCTTGCCATCCGTGCTGACTAGGCAGGCTGGTTCCCTATAAATTTTGCTATCACTCTCAAACTTGGGCTGCAGCATTCTCCCCGTATCACGTCTCTCTCCAACCATCTTCATCCTTGCTCTGGGGGTCCTGACAAGACCTCGTACTTGACTATGGCGACACCCAAAACCCACAAGGGCAACGTAGTGGTCCCCGGGCCCAATGAGCTTGAATTGGCTCAAACACCAATGCCGACCGTTCCCAAAACAGAGAAAGATTCAGATCCTCTGCTCATTGCATTCGCCCAGCCATACGATGCTGAAAATCCGTTGGACTGGCCAGCAAGTCGCAAATGGATGGTGACGGATGTCCTCTCAGCTACGGGATTTAATCGCATCATGGTCTCAACCATCATGGCGCCAGCTCTGCCAGTCATCGCCAGCGAGCTTGGCATGAGTTCAACCGAGGCAGCCATGGCCCTGTCTATTTATCTACTAGCCACCGCCTTTGGTCCCCTCTTTATTGGCCCATTGTCGGAGATTTACGGCAGACAGGTCATTCTTCACGCCTCAAACATCTGGTTCCTCATATGGAATGTGGTTTGTGGTTTCGCTGCCACCAAAGGAACGCTCATTGCATCTCGCTTTCTGGCGGGGTTTGGTGCCAGCGCTATATATGCGCTTGGTGGAGGCGTTCTGGGCGATATGTGGAGGCCAGAACAAAGAGGGCGCTCGCTGGGTGTTTACTTACTTATCCCATTGCTGGGAGCAGCCGTTGGTAAGTCAGATGAGGCCGAGATTTCCCCTGGACCCAGATATGAGAATTGAATAGTCGGCTTACTGGAAGTATAGGTCCCATCATTGGCGGTTTTATTGTTGGACGCACAACTTGGCGGTGGATGTTCTGGGCCACCTCCATCTTCCAAGCAGTCATGATCTTTGTATCATTCTTCAGCTTTCCCGAGTCGTACGGTCCTTTGATCCTCCGAAGACGTGCACATCGTCTCCGTCATGGAACAGGAGACTTCCGATATCGCACTGAATGTGAGCGACGTGATGGTCGTAGGTCAACTTGGTCTATTCTTGCTCGTACCTTGACGCGCCCACTTCGTCTCCTGGCATTCCACCCTATCATCCTGATCTCGGCCGTTTTGACTGGCTTTACCTATGGAATCATGTACATTACACTTTCCACTTTCTCTGATCTATGGATGACCAAGTACCATCAATCCGTGGAGATAAGTGGACTTCACTACATTGCTTGCTCACTGGGTGAGCTGGCCGCTTCCCAGATCGGCGGCCCTTTGATGGACTACATTTACAAGCGCCAACAGTCGGAGAACCCGTCGCCTGAATCTCGTATCCCACTCGCATTTCCCAGCATTATTGCGGCTTGGTTAGGATTGATAATTTACGGATGGACGGCTCAATATGAAGTACACTGGCTGGCAGTTGATGTGGGGGTGTTTATCACCATGTTTGGGATGCAGCTGGCCGGCATGCCCAGTAAGTGTTTAATAATCTCACCCATTGATTCATTCTGTCGCTAGAATCTCTGCTGACTTGTCCATTGAAGTAACGGCATATGTGATGGATGCCTACCCAGAACACACGAGTAGTGCCATGGCAGCAACGCAATTCCTCAAAAGCTTGACGGCTTTCCTTTTCCCGTTGTTCGCTCCGAGCATGTACAAGGCCCTTGGCTATGGCTGGGCGAACAGCGCGATGGCCCTGACGGGGACAATACTCGCCATCCCTCTTCAATTACTTGTGTGGAAGTTTGGCGCAAGGTTGAGAGCAAGGGAAACTTCGACCTATTGAAGAGTCAATGTCACCAAGCTGTATGCAAGGCACGGCTGAACCCTGATTTTTATCAATACTATTAGAATACCCGGATGGAATCTTTTTTTTTTTTTTTAAAAAAAAAAAAAAAGAATATATATTTTTTGCTATATCCTCTTCTGGTTGAGGGACATCTGGGCAAAGGGGTTTTTTAGTCACAATTTAAAGTACAGGTAGCGGATATTGAGTCATGTTGTTAGTTAATGACTGGCTAACTATATAAATTACAATGATATCAGGCTTATATGCTGCGCTAATGCTTATCATGCCATTCCTTCGTCCACCGCTGAATAATTTGTGCCTCCTTTCTCTGTACATCTGCAATATATGGCGCCACCTGGCTTATAATCGTCAAGTCAGTACTATCGCCAAACTCATCCCAGGCATGCACTCCGTAGTTGACTGTCAGAATTGGCTCGGAAGGTGTCGACACTCGCGGAGGTTGACCATTGGCGAAAGGTGTCGCCTGGCGCCAGGGGTCTTGGAACCCGCTGATCATGGCTACTCGCGGGTAGCTGAAATTGATGCCTCCATACTTGGTGATGGCCTTGCTGTCAACTGGAGTGGTGATGCCCCAATATTGCTTGCATAGGTCACGGTAAGCACCGAGGGAGATGACACGTGAGACAACAGGATTGATGTTCTTGGGATAACCAGAACCGGTTTGCCAGAACCCCCATCTGTAAAGGTTTCCACGTTAGTAGTCTTGGACACGGAGAGCACGAAAGGAGAAGTATGATCTTACTGAGTACAAGCTTGATATGTCCAGCTCTCGAGCAGGGCAAATGAGCCATTGAGTGTGCCGCCGTTGGAGTCGTAACAGTCTTTCACAGTCTTGCCCAGGCAAGGAGCACTGATCAAAGACGTAACGAGATCCTGCTGGTAATACCCGATGTAGTTGAGCATCTGGTTAGTGAGTGAGTCGTCGTAACCCGCAAGGCGGATCAAACGCTGGACGGCGGGCTTGAGGTATGTGGTGTCAAAGAAAAGCTGTTCCTTTGTGTTCACGAGTGAGCAGTAGATGCCAAATTTCTTGCCTCCAAAGTTTGGGTTCGTGGTCTGGAGCTGCATGTTTGAAACTCCGCCGCCAATGACAGTAGCAAAATCAAGGTCGTTGAGGGTTTGAAGGCCAAACATCTTCTTCAACGCAAGGATTTCGGTTTGGTTGCCACCCAAAAGAACGTTGTCGATGACACGCGTGATCTTTCCAGTTGTCGGGCCACAGTCGCCTGGCGAATAGAGGCGGGCTGCCTCCCAGTATTGCCAGTATTCTTCAACAGCACCCGTGACACCTGCGGAAGAGAGTGCTCCCCAAAAAACGTTGGGGTAGAGCTTTCGAAGGATAGCAGAAAAGGCACCCGCGTATGAGCTACCATACGTAAACCACGGCGTGCCCGAGCTGGTCAGGTTGGCATTTTCGAAACCTGGGAACTTGATGTTTTGGGCAAAGTAGGCTACGTCAGCCATAGCTTGGTCTGTCGTCAAGAATCGGTACTGGTCGCGAGTGGGGTTGGCATATGGAAAGCTGCTTCCATAATATCGATGCTCGAGGATGATGCTCATAGCATTTGTGGCTTGGGCGATCTGTGATGTGATGCTTGTCTGAAACTCAATCAAATAGGCCGATGCAGGACCTTCGCCGGCCAGCAATACAATTACAGGCCCTCCTGGCTTGTAATAACTCGTGTCAAGGAAGTAACGAAGGTTGAAAGAGTCGTTCGTGTGTGGCGCATATGTGGTGTCGTTGTGGAAGTGATCAATGGGGACAGAGAAGTTGTATGCTTGGATGGTAGGTGCTGTTGCCTCACCGCCAACACTTGGGAGAAGATGGTTGTTGAGTCCCATGAGACCCGAAAGTCCCAAGGCAGAGGCTGGCCCAAAGATCGCCAAACCAAGGGCAGCGTACTGCGTGAAGCAACCGATGACTACCATTTTGGATTGTTCGTCCCAGTCTGTAATGCAGTCAAGGACACCAAACTTCGAACAAGGTATTTGTAGGATGAAGAGCGATACCAGGATATTGATAACTCAGGGCAGGAGCCATTTATAATGCTCATGAATCTCAGGCTATCTTCGTCCTGAAAACATTTTGGATCGAATGCTGCGGCTGAAGGAGTTGCTGCTGCTGATCAGCATGTTTACGGGCTGTGCCGTGTTGAAAGCCGGGTTTAAAAGCCAATGGAATACGATTCCCTCTTTCACAAAAGTTGAAAGAAAACAAGGCGTATCCTAATCAGGCATTATAGTAAGATCTTACAACAAGATATTCTAATCAGGGCTGATCTCAGCCAATTGCCACCAAGGCCATGGTTTGTGTGTAGGTTGCCAAGTTGCATTAGTCTGCCGCGCATCCTCCTCGTGAGCGGCCACTACTAGGTACGGGCTTCGGGTTGGACCCGGTAGAGCTGTCGCAAGAACCTCTTATTGTCTCAAACCAGCCGGCAGGCATTATTCCGAAAACAAGTGGAAACTTTAGTCTTTATAAAAAAACGAACTGGCCAAACAGAAGAAGATGGAACCTCACGTGGAAGCAAAAGATAGTCTCGTGCTGCGGGCACGCTTAAGATTGAAAACTCTTGGTTTCCATCTTCAGTTCCCAGTTTCTTCCATGAAATCCAATCAGGCAACTCAGCGTAGTTGCCGAGGTGGCGCCTCTGTCGAAATCGGGTATTTAGCACGTCCCGTGTCTCAAAATGCAACCTCACCAATGTCTTCCAAAGAGAGAAGGGAATCCCTTTTATACAACGCTTCCCCACTTGATTGCATACGTTCAGACCCGATTTAACGTTATGACTGTTGCACTGCCGCCCTCTTGGTTCCCTACACACACTACACAACACACATTAGGCATTGTCAGCTGAACTTCCGACTTGGAAAAGAGGTCATCCGTAGAGAGGCTTACTTTGTGGATCTCGTGACATCCTAAAGCAACATACTTGCATGACTTCACTGTGAACCAGAGTCCAAGAAAGACATTTCTTCATACACGCTAGATAAACTAGATGTTGTGCACAGAACTTTTATGACATCTCGGGCACTTCCTAATGAGGAGAACACCAGATTTGGTAACTGCATGTACAATTCATGAATCACTATATAAGACTTTATAATTATGATACACCTTCAACAACGAACGTGATCCTTTATCTATCCAGAGTTTCCGTTGTTATCATTATCCGTGGTTGGATTAGTCAGTATAAAAGCAATCATTATTATGGATTCCAGGCAACTGAGTTAATTGGATAATAGGTTAATTACTTAAAGATGCGGCATAAAAGCGCTAATTTAGTACTTCAGGTACTTATCCAGGTACCCTATACCTTATCCATCAGCATGGACAAGGTACTTGTCATCTTGCACTCGCTACACTTCTCTTGGATGTTCACCACTCATATTTTTGTTCATCAGGCGCAGGGACCGATCATTCTATTTCACCGAGCGGCGAAAGCCGCATCGCGTGTTATTTTGCCATAATGAGTCTGCTTTCCGCGCGGTCAGTCAGTTGGCTCTCATATGGGCTTGGCGTGGCACGGGTCGGGGTGAGAAGAGGATGCCTCATTGAGCAACGGCCGCAGGCTAGCCTTAGATGGACATCCTCAAAAGCAGGAGGGGAGGGGGAAGATGAAGTGGAGGAAAAGAGGCTGAATATTGGCCCGCTCCAGCATCACGGCCTGACCGATGACACGGTCGAAACACATGCCGAGCAAGAAACCCTGAGCGCAGAACAGCGGGAATTGGTCGAGCTTATTTTAACGGGGCGCAATGTTTTTTTACACAGGCGCGGCCGGTACTGGAAAGTCTACCGTCCTCCGCGCCGCTGTTGATCGTCTCCGCCGTCAGGGAAAACGAGTCGAAGTGGTGGCACCAACAGGCAGGGCAGCCCTCGCCGTCAATGGCATCACCACATGGTCCTACGCAGGCTGGTCACCGCCTGCCCATGCTAAACCACTCGAGCTCCTTCGCAGATGGGCGCTCAGCGACAAGAATGCCAAACGTTTTGCAGAAACTGACGTTCTTGTCATTGACGAGATTAGTATGGTCGAAAACCATCATCTGGAGCGACTGAATGAGGTAATGAGAGAGGCCAGGGGTCATACATCCTGGCATCGCGGATTTGAACACGTTGAAAAGGCCCGCCACTCTGCTTTTGGGGGTTGCCAAGTTATTGTCACTGGCGATTTCTTTCAGCTCCCGCCTGTACTCCCCTTCCAGCACTGCATCCAGTGCGGCTCCTCGCTCCTCAAGGAACTTCGGCCGGGCGAAACGACGCATCGTTGTCCATCAGGCCACGGCAACTGGCCAGACTCCTACAAATGGGCCTTCCAATCATATGCCTGGAAGAGCGCCAACTTTGCTCACGTTGAGTTGAGACAAGTTTATCGTCAAGCGGGGGACCCCCTCTTCATTGAAATACTTAACAGATTTCGATCCGGCACATTCACGTATGACGATATCATGCTGCTAGCAAACCCCAAACGAGAAATACGGAAAATGAAGAACGCGACGAGATTGTATCCCACCCGTTCCGAGGTGGCCCAGTATAATACAGAGCAGTTACGCAAGTTAAGGACTCAACCATTCGATTTCCTCACGCAGGACTCATTCTATTGGAACGAAACATCCCATCCACATCTCCAACGTTACGGAGAGAGACAGGCGGACGGTACATTGGCAGCCCTGAGAGAGCATAGGTATGAGTCGTATCTGCGTCTCAAAATCGGGATGCCGGTAGTGTTACTTTCGAATATCAACATCGCGAAAGGTCTGGTCAATGGGAGTCAAGGCGTTATTGTTGGCTTGGATTATTTGGAGCCTGAAGACTTGGTATTCAAAGCAAAGATTACATCCAGAAGATACTATGAACAACGCATTGCCTCTATTGCAGAAGATGAGCTTTATAAATACGCCAGAGCAGTGAGACATGACCGCATACCCCTTCCCATTGTTCAGTTTGACAATGGTGTGAGAACGACTATATATCCAGAGTGCTCAATGCATGAAATAGGCAATGAAACTCTATCTGATACAACACATCTTGATATTTATGGCCAGAATACAGACGATTTCTCGCAACAATCGGAACCTTCGGTACTCTGTAGAACTCAAATTCCCCTCATTGCTGGCTGGGCAATGAGCATTCATAAAGCACAGGGAATGACACTCGGCAAGGTCATTGTTGATCTTACCCGCGCTTTCGCGGAGGGTCAGGTTTATGTCGCCTTATCGAGAGCGAAAACTCTCTCTGGGCTCAAGATAGAAGGCGACCCTCGAGGATTATTGGTGAGAAGGGATGGTAACAGGGAAGTCAGGGAATTTTACCAGGAGAAGTTCGGCGACAAGTCAACTCAAGCATCTGCATCGGTTGCACCCAACACACAAACACAGAAATAATGAAGAAGAATTCTAATCATTTCACAATTCCCATCACATCGCGCAACTAATACGCTTGCGATATGCGCAGTTTAGAAGAAGCAGGATGGAAGGCCAAATGTGGAGTGTCTTGCTACCCCATACCTCACTCACACTTCCTCTGTCTTGCTACCGTTTCCGTTGCCTCTCCCTTCTAATGACTCTCCAAGCTGAGCGGGAGATGAAGCCAGGGTATCCGTGACAGCCCCCTCAGAATTCTTTGGACTCTTGGCAGCAAGTGAGTTAAGTGAAACAACAGAACGCGCACTTCTTAAGATACCTTCGGGAGCTGGAGTGATAAAGGCAAGCCAAATTGACGGTAGGTTGACAGCTACGAGAGACATTCCAGTTTCGAGCATAACAAAATAGAGTGACTTGGTAATTGACTCTGGAGAGAAGGCCATCAGCAAATGAATGTGAGATCTTGATCCCATTGTTGTAGACCAAACTTACTTTCATGATCTTGAGTTAATAATGCCACCATACCAGCTAAATAAACACATGTCAGCGTTACACATCATACTTTGATAAGTTGAGAAAATGGCTACAAACCTGTTTCAATTTGGATGAATATGACCAATCGTCCAATTGACCCCCCAAGGCCACTTTTCTTTATTAGACTTATGCAACCAATATAGTAATTGATTGGAAGGAACTTACATGCAAACCAGGAGGAAGACGCCGATAATGGACAGCTTCGTAGTGGGCGTTGTATGAAGACGAAAAATCTATTAACCTACTTAGTGCGCAAACAGGGCATAGTGCTAGAGAGAAGTCGTACAGCAGGAATAGGGAGTAGTAAAACCCAAACATCAAGCAGGAAATCCGAAACAGCCAAACCATAGAGATATGGAAATGAGTATGTGCAATATTTCGAGTACGTGCCATCCCATAACGCTGAGAAGTGAGCATGGCACTGAAATCCAGTCAGAAACTCAAACGTAGCCACCCAGCAGGCAACTACTATTACTGTAGTCACGATGATGGTATTGAGGATGGGCCGGCGACCGGACATGCAAAAAGTGCGCCTGTAGAACATGAGAGCGCTGGCTTTTGTACAACCAAGACACAAGATTGACAAGATGTCAAGGGCGATTTGCAGCTGTAAAGATTAGCAGGTCTATGTGCGTGAACAGGCTAATAACGCGAACCTTTTCATTTGCTACCTCTCTTGCGGCGAGCTCTTCTTGTGTGAATTGAAAGGATGAGTACCCAATAACCTTCTTCCTGACCGCTTCAAACAGTTAACAAAGCTATTGGGCTAATAATTGCTATGATATAACTTACCCAAAAACACACAGGCGGCTGCACCGATGTACGAGACCTACAATAGAGTACCTAGTTAGATATGCCTTCACTATAAGCTATTTTGCATGCCTCTGATGATGCAGAGAAGAACAATACCGTAGCAGGAAGCAACAGCCAGTCATCTGTTAACAGCGACACCCTTTGTGAACGCCTCGCAAAAAGCCGAAGCGACAAAGTTATTACTGCAAGCCCCGTGAATGTGCCAGCAACGGCACTGATCCCAGCTGCCGACGTATCGGACATGTCGAGCACTCGTAACGAAAGTCTTGGTGTCTTGGTGTGTGACGATTAGTGAGAAGCAGACAAGGAATGTACTGGAGAAAGGAAAACTAACTACTGTTATCGGAGCCCTGACAAAGTCTTTATTCCATTCAGTGTCGGCCCAATGTCTCTGCCAGCCCAAGACAACGGTGATTTGTTGGTGCAAGGAATGCAGCTTGCATGAGCTCAACGACCAACAGCATAGGATATGTCTCACTACAGAGCGCTGCTGGGCATAAATGGCTAACACGGCAAGAGGCTTATCAGGATAGCTTCGTGGTAATTATTAATACACTTCTCTCAGAGCTATTATTTACACACAGTGGTTGTAGTATAAAATACGTGCCATGCCCGTCCGTTCAACTACCTGTCACTTCATAAAGTCGACGAGCTACGGAAGACGTGGAAAGGGTGAGGTTACATCACATACTAATCCACTTATTGTTGTTGGTCACGGCCATCGGACCATCCAGCCAACTTGGGTCAGTGCTGGTCACCAAGTCTAACATAGATGAACAGTTTCCCCTCGTTTATTCCCTCTTATTTCGTTTGCGAATCATTCACAAACATATACATCGCTGCCTGATCACCCACTGACAATGATCTCCATTTCTGTGTCTACGGGTATCGCTTTGCTGATATCCGTCGCCCTTGTGCGCTCCCTTCTTCTCCGATGGAAACGATATCGCACTGAATGCCGGCTGGGATGTAAGCCTCCGGCTAGGTACCCGCATCGCCTACCTTGGGGACTCGACCTCTATCGTGAGCGACTGAAGGGAGTCGCTGATGGTCGCTATAACCGGGTTTACCTAGATCATTATACTCAGTTAGGAGAAACTTGGGAAGAGCACACATTCGGTGTACGAACCATCAATACAGTCGACCAAGAGAACATGCGAGCTGTCACCATTGCCAACTTCAGCGATTATGGCAAAGGTGCCAGCCGAAACAACGCCTTAATGCCGTTCCTTGGTCACGGCATCTTCTCTGAGGATGGACCTTCGTGGCGGCATTCGCGAGATTTGGTCAACCCGCTCTTTAAACGTGCGGAACTAAGCGACGTGGATCGCTTTCGCAAGCACGTTGACCGTATGCTCTCATTAATTCCCCGTGATGGCAGCACAGTAGACTTGAAGCCACTCTTGGACAAGTTGGTATGTGTTCCTCCTTCTCTCTAGCAGACTTGAATTCTCGGGGCTAATCCTTGTTAGTTCCTTGATAGTTCATCTGAATTTGTGTTTGGGGAGCCGCTTGGTGCACTCGATGACGATTCTGGCGCAGCAGATGAGTTTCTGGATCACTGGAGCGGCGCACTCATCGGCGCTGGCAAGCGTGGGAACATTGCGGATGGCAAACTGAGCTTCCTCTTCATGTTTGACAAGACGTGGGAACAACATTACAATGAGGTACATGCCTTCATCGATCGCCATGTTACTCAGGCCCTGGAAGCAACCAAGTCAGATGATGAGAAGTCTGAGAAAGACGCTGTCAAACAGCCGCCATCAGAGCGCTACATTCTCATCAATGAAATGGTCAAGGTGCTCCGGGACCCCATCGCACTTCGATTCGAGCTGCTCAATGTCTTCTTTCCAGGGAGGGACAGCAATGCGATTGCACTATCCAACACACTGTTTTACCTTGCCCGCAGTCCTGACGTCTGGGCAGAGCTTCGACGTCAGGCCCTTGCTCTGGGAGACCAGCCCATAACGTTCGAGCTCCTCAAGTCTCTGCCGCTATTTCGGTATACTCTCTTTGAGGCAATCCGCCTCCAAGGTCCTTCCGGCATCACCCAGCGTGTGGCCGTCCAAGATACTGTCCTCCCTCGTGGCGGTGGCCCTGACGGCTCTGCTCCCGTCTTTGTTCCCAAAGGCACCAAAGTAGCGCTGAACAGCTTTGTCAGATTCCATGATCCAAAGATCTGGGGCGAAGACGTCGAGTCATTCCGACCAAGCCGATTTGAAGGCAAGGTACTGAAATTTGAGTTCGTGCCCTTCCTTGCTGGACCAAGAATTTGTCCAGCACAGCAACAAGTGATTACGCAGGGTGTGTATCTGCTTCTAAGAATGGCTCGGGAGTTTGAGACGATTGAGAATAGGGATCCATGTTTGGAGTATGTAGAACTGATCAAGATGTTGTGCGAGAGCCGGAATGGGGTCCAGGTGGCATTTCCTTAGACAGTGAAAGCGCGATATGCAAACTTCATTCTCATATTCCCTGAGCCAATCGATAGTCCATGTTCTTCAATAAAGAATCCCTCTTATCAAGATGAAACTTGAGTCAATAGCTACGCGGCCCCTCTACCATACATCCGGCATCGGTCTGGGCTGTCAGGAGAACCAGACGATGTTGAAACTGACGGCATATCAAAATATGGGACGCTATGCATACAGCCTAAATCAAGATTTGGACCCTGATCAAGCTTCCAACCATGCCTACAAGAACTCCTTATCTCACAATTTCATATGGATCCCAAGGATGTTGATCAACGTAGAGCGATAACACAACTTGTGATCAGCAGTCGGCTGCCTCCTTACCCAGAGAGAGGGCCCATTTTTTGGCTTGCATACACCTCCAACAATTCCAAGGTTTTGCTCAATCACGTGGGTCCTGGCCAACGATAAGTGGCCCTTGGCAAAAGGGCCAAATCGCACTGCACCGAGGAATGATGTACAGGCAGTTCCATCTCCAGGCCATGGTTGGCCAGGAAGCTTTCCAGCAGGGGGTAGAGATTATCGTACGAGAGAGTTTCTTGGCTGTCGATCACCGGGAATCTCATTTACCGTTATTATCTGGTATCCATAATACGAGTCAGGTTAGAGGCGCATCAGAAGCCCTCGCCGAGACCATCCAGAGCGTGTGCTGGGGTACCAACTGCAACGGTAAGATGCATATGGGTTGTGTGGATAGAGTGCATCGGTGTTACAGTGCTACACTGTACTGTGATGCAATTCTTCAAAAGACTCTAGCGTAAGCAAGGTGAGGAGTTGGGTTTGATGCTCCCTTCAGCAATGCTACCTTGGGACGAGATGCTTGGTGGTGGTGGTGGTGGTGTCTCCACGGTCATCAGCCGACACAATCCCTACAGACTCTTATCATCAGAAGTGGAGCTGCAAAGACCAACCAGGCAGTTTGGATTGCCCTTTGGCTCTCTTTCGTTTAAACGAGCTACATATATTTGCACAATCGCGGCAGCTTCTGTGTCGAGTCTTTGGACAGTCAGATGTCGTGTGCATAAAGCAAAAGTGACGGACGACGTAATCTCGCATGTAGAAATCAGCAGAGAGACAAAAAAAATTTGTAGCCGCCCAGTCCATGCACCCGCGCCAGTAGTGGGAGGTTCCTCCTTTCTCACATGGGAGACCTTAGCGCCCAAAAGAAGCGGCCGGCGTCGCGGGAGCTGAGAGAAAATAGACACGGGAAGCGCACAGGAGGCGACGACGGTCTGGCTGCTCGCGGGATGAGGTGCAGTAGCTGATCGTTTCTCGCCACCACAAGACATGCCAATAAAAGCTGTCAAGTTAGCAATAGAAAAAGGTATTATTAAAAGTCAGCTTTGGGGAAAGAATCCCATCGCCAGCTGGTCTAAGACATTATGGCATGACGAAAAGATTATCATTCTCAGCCTCCCCTTTCCGGTCATGAGCATGCAGAACGCGACCAAACTACCCAAATACCGATGGCTATCAGAGATCTCGATCTCTCTGTCTGCTCTTCTTATTGACGGTGGCGTGGGCTGTCGTAATCTTCAGTTTATTTTATCTTCTTTTGGAGAGCATGATGGGTGGGGCGAGCCAATAGCCGCCCAACGGTTGTAATGGAGGGTGGTCTCCTGATCCCTCGTCCCCAGAGTGGTGGTCCATTAGACACCTCCACGGTAACCGAACGGAGCGCGACGGGTTCTTTGAGACGAAGAAGGTCAAGACGCCGAGCTCCTCTCGGGGGTGAGCAGGGTTTATGGGCAACGGTTCGTGAAGGGGCATGGCGGTGGCGCGTCTGATGGCGTAGCTGGCTTGGGGCTATTCATTTGGCCGGGGGGAAGAAGAGGGCAGAGCTTCATCCGGGGCGATGAAATGATGATTGAACTAAGAATACTACCTTGACACACGGTCGACAAGGTGGGCCAAATCGGTGGGGTTACCGAGCCCCGGGCCCATCCAAACAAGCTGACCCCAGATTATGTGCCCTTCTTTCTACAGGTTGTACTTGCTGCTGATTTCTTGTCTTGGAAGTTGGAAACAAAGCGACGCTTTTTACAGGACGAAGGATATGTGACATGCTTTTCAATATTAGGTGCGTCATCGGAGATGCACTGCTGGGATCAGGGGAGCAAGGCATGGCGATGCTTGACTGGTTGGACCGGATCCCTCCCTGCTACCACTCTTCTCTTCACATGTGCCACAGCCAGAGGCAGTGATTTGCAATAGTAAATATCGATGAAACCATCGACGCACATCCTAGCAACGGGAAGCTGGCGCGATAAGCGAATCGAGAGTGGTAAAGGATGCCAGGAGAGTGCATTCGAGTTCCCAACGGGCTTGCATTTCCAAAATACATACATACACACAACGTGTGGTTAGGAGCACTCACTCCGGCCCGTCACCCTCATCAGCCGCACCGCCATGTTTGATAATCCAGCACCTTGCCTAGATAAGGAATATTGAGAATCTTACCCCATCCATTTTCTTCTCAGACAAGGCTGAAGGTGTGGTGGATGGGGAGAACAAGGAGAGGGGAGGGGAGGGCACACAGGACGGACGGTACATACGCCCAAAGTATCGCTCACTGTGCCTCCCCATGCGCCCCCCCGGATTCTTCAGTTATCCCTAATCATCTTCCCCCTCCTTCAAAGTCTGTTCAGAAGGGATGTGGCTGTCCTTTTGCGGCCGGCTCCGGGTTGAGCAGTATGCAGCAAAACTTGACAGAAACAGAGATCCCAAAGTTTGTGGCTTGTTAGCCTTGCCTGTCGTGTAGCACGAGCAAGTCTTGGTCGCACGAAAAGACAGATTAATTGACAGCGGCCTCCTCAATGTCATGAGAGCGTTCGGAAAGCTCACCCACTCACCACACACCCACTCACCCACTCACACATATACTCACCGTCAAGTTGATCCGAGAATCATGCCAAGAAGAGAATAAAATTACATGCAAGTGCAAATTGGAGAATGACGCTCCTCTGCAGTTGTAATCAAATTAAATGTGAGTGGAGAAAATGTGTATGCAAAGCAGCAGCACCAAGAGCACGCTCCGCCCGTTCTCTCTTTTGCCATGTGTGATAAGGTGATAGAGCTAAATTAGCGAGTGAGTAAGGCAACGGAGGGCCGTTACGGAGTGATGGGAAATGTGATGTATCATAAAAGAAAAGTGATAATGATGAGGAGACGTTGGTGGAGTGAGTGTGTGAGTGACTGTGGGAGACAGGAAAAGGTGGAGGAGGGGGGCTGGTGGCTGGGGCGATTGCGGGCATCCATGATCCATCCATGGAGCTGCTCCCTCCTCACGGCCGAGTAACGGAATGTACATATGTAAGGGAGAGAGAGGAAGAGAAGGGGGGAAAGTTGGGGTAGGAGAACGAAAAACAAGGCACATTGGTTGGTTCGCCGAGTTCCCCATGCGAGTAATCTCTCATCCCATCCCTAATCGCCCCGGATATTCAACAAACAGGCCAGATGCTAAAATGGAAAAGGAAGAGAATAGAAAGGAATCTGACCAGGCCAGCCCTGTTCGCCGTGCAGGCTTCAAGGGACGGGAAACACAAAGCGTGCATGGCCCGTTCGATGCAAGCAATCAGTCATATTTTTATCTTTATGCAGGTCTTTTTTTTTTTATTTGCGTCGAAGAAGACAAAAAGTAGCGGGTTATTTCTTTTCCTCCTAAATTGTAAGCTTGTGAAACCGTCGATCTTTTTTGTGTGTGTGGGAGGGAAGAAAGAAAGACAAAAAAAAAAAAAGTTGGGGAAATCATTTTCCTCATCTGTCTGGGAGAGATTTTTGGTAAACGGTCCTTTGTTACGCCTTCTTGTTGGAATCCCGGACGACACGGAATCTCGGAAGGGCAACGATCGTCCACCGGCACAGCATGGCGCATGGTTTCTCTCTCCATTCAAAGTGACGATTGTGTGACCACTGTATAAACAAGACTGTATGGGGTAATACAGTGCAAGCAAAAAAAACGGTCGTCTCGGCGGCAAAGCAACAGCCTCCTCTATCTTGCTCGGTGTTTTTTTGGACTGGGGCGAATATTGGACCGTTTCGGCCAAGACGGCATGGTGTCACACACTCGCCATTCATTATGGAGGGAGTCAGGTCCGTTAAGGCAAGGTCGTCAACACAACGGGCGTGCATTTGGAACTAGCTTGGCTCACTATCGAAGCATCTCGTGGGCACACACGTTTGAGCTCCCAAGACCGGTTCGCCCGGCTGCTCGGTTGACAGTCAACCGTATGTTTCCGTTGTCGTATAGATATGGGGCCATCAGTTATATGACAGGGTTGACACGTATTTCACCATTCCCTAGAGTAGAACTTCAATTTCCAGTATTACTCGATTGAGTATGCACTGAACGATTGAGTTCAACTGTGCAGGGTAAGAGGAAGAAGAAGGGTGTGTCTAGATGAGTACCTACATGACTCTAAAGGACACCGTTTTATTTATTCAAATGCCTCTTGAATCCTTTCCTTTTCAATATCCACAGAGCTTGACTTCACTTTGATGAGGTGTCATTTTCCTACAAGTAAATATATAGAAGCACAGAGCTAAATCCTGGCGCTACAAGATGATGTGACCCTGTAATGGAGGCACAAGCACCGAGTATGTACAAGTATGTATGTACAATCATGATTGTGACGACAAGAACAAGAGGTGGTCTGTGTCTGATCTGGCTCACGACAACGGCAGAGAGCGGGATGCCCACGCACACAGATAAGCGGTGCTGGAATGATCAATCATCTGGACCTAGACCCAATCAGACGCGGAACGGCGGGCTAACCCCCGTGCATGTCGTAGCCATTGTGAGACCTTGGCGACCAGGGGGCATCTGCAGATAAAGACGATATGGGTTTGGTCGTGTTCTGGGGTTCAAGTCAAACCCCCAGACAGTGCAGCATTTGTGCATTTACGGAGTATATAGATACAAGCGCAAGGGTTGCTGTGCGTCTTGTAGTGCTAGGGCGACGGAACCAGGGCCGTTGTTTATCATGTGTTAAAAGCAAATGTGCAGTGCGTGAACATGGTTCGAGAGAAGACGAGACTCTCAGCCGTGACTCGTGTAGCGTAGCATTTCCCCAAGACAGTAATGTCAAAAAATGGATGAAACAGGTTTTGCGGAGGCGGGATTGGGGAAATTCTGGAGAACGAGATGGGAGAGGAAGAAGAAGAATGAGCAAAAAAAAAACGGTGGTCAAAAAAAGGCTCAAGAGAACAAAAGACTCAACGACGTAACCCAAGGCGGCAGAAAAGACTCCTCATACCAATCTACCGGGTACGGAGGAATTAGCCGTTTATTCCATGAACGGTTGCCGCTGTGCACAATAAGCCCATGAGAACGGAGGTACAGGGTCAAATGGGATTTCCCCTGCATCTGAAAATGGGATGGATGGGTGCGAAGAGAGACTCTTGGCTCGCGCTCCGTCTTGGATGCTACACAAGGAGGAAGAGGGAGAGACTCTCTTCTGGCCCCCAAGTATCATTCAGGCGACCCTGTGCCTGGAAGACAAGTCATTTTGCCATTGTCTTTTTTTTTTGCTTCTTATTCTCGATTGCTGAATAATGCGGGATAATGCAAGAAGCGTGAGGCGCTCGCAAGAATGGACAAAGGCGAAAGAGCCCCAGCTTTCATGGATCTGAGATATATGTAGGTACCATGTAGGGAGCATTGGGCTGCATCCGAAGACAAGGGCTGGTTCTGCGTTGTTTGCTGTGTCATATAGATTAGCAGAAGCAGAAGCAGAAGCAGCAGCAGCAGCAGCTACATCGATGCTCAAAGGATCGTGAGAAGCAACGACGGCATGTAATTCGCTCTCCTCTTCTCTCTTTCGCCCTCGTTTCTTCCCTCCGACTTTCTCCAACTTTTGGGTCTGGACTTTTTGACAGCGGCACATTGGGCACCCCCTCCCAAGCTTTGGGCGCGCCACAGACCCTGTTGGCATCAAGGACCCTGCAGGCCCTGCTCGTGAAGTGCAGCTTTCTTAGATAACAGAACCATGAAAGCGTGATACCGGTGACGGGGGCAGGATGGGAGAACATGATCATGTTACAATCAACACATGCGGCAGTGCATTTCATCTGAGGAGAAGGGCATCCGAAGGGCGTCTGTGTGTTTTTCTCTCGCGCGCTCTCTCTCTCTCTCCAGCTTTTGCGTCTGTCTCGTCGTTGGGTCGAAGAAGCACCGCACTTACTACTTCGTACACTGCGCTGCACTGCACTGCACAGCACGCTTTGGCTTCGGAGAAGGCGCATTTAGCGGGGTGAAGTTGAATTGGTCCTCGCCGATGTCGCTCTCTAGGTGTGTCGGTAATCGCCGAATAGCGTTTCGACTGAGATGCCGGGCTTCTTCTATTTATTGACTACGGATGTTTTTGGTGGTTGCTTGGAGAGAGACAAAAAAAACACAAACAAGAGGCTATTCACTGTACATAAAATCCGGGGGTGAGATGGATATCGAGCCGACTATACAGAGTATGAGCGGAATAGTAATTGCAAGCAATTAGGAGGGGGAGGGGAGGGGCACAAGCACAAGCACAAGCACAAACTTCCGAGGTCTCCATACCTATACATGTGAGAAAGGATACATGTATGTACAACGACAAGCCTGGCTAGTAGAAGCAGGACGCATCTGGCAGTTGATAAACATCAAAGGTATCAGCTAACACAAAACAACAAAACATGCAGTGGTTCTTTTCTTATCATCCCTTGCTCCGCCATTCTATACATTGTCTGAATCCTTGTAGGACCCTTGAAGAGAGCACACTCGCTGAGAGACAAACGGATGCATGAACTAGGTTACGCATCACATTAGACTGTCTCTGAATATCGACAAGTGCTGCTGCTGTCGTTGGTGCGTGCATGTTGCTTGTTCGTCGTTGCCGACACGTCGTCTTTTTTTTTTTTTTTTTTGGTGCGAGACCGCTGCGACAGCAAAGACGACGAGCTAACCGCTTCATCCGCCATTTTAAATGCAGAGTGCAGAGTGCAGAGTGGTGAATAAAGAGCTTTGACCTGTTGGCACGTTTGCACCACTCTGAAGCTGGCTGGCCTCTGATGATATTTTGCTTACCCTATCACAAGAGGTAGGTATATAAGAACAATTGATGCTTCTAGAACAACCTTTTATATGAAAGCAATTACAGATAGCAGATAGATATGATGTAAATATGGAGAAATTGAATGGTTATCCAAACGCGTGTACCAGTAAACATAGATTCCGTGCAAGCAAGAGTGTGGCGGAAGAGGACTGGATGTTGGATGCGTAGGTTGTGCATTTGCATTGCATTTTCCGGCGAGGGAGATGCATCACCGGATGGGCTTGGCGACTTGGGGTCCCAGGCACGCACGCAATCAATCAATCAATCAATCAATTGTCCAACGTATGATACTCTATACGTATGCGGAACAAAACGGAACAAAAATAATAATAATAATATTCCAATTGCGTCCCTCACACGGCCTGCCACCTCTTTCTTCTGTCATGACAGTGGCTGGTGGCAAAGAATTGATGAGTCAAGTCATGGTGATAGAGTTCACGATGGAGCAAGTTTTGTCAAAAAGGCTACAAGCATACCGAGTAGAGAGAGACCTTGCTACTTTTGCACGTCTGTCCTTTCAAGGAAGAGGCAAAAGCCACGGCTCAAACTCAATGCCTTTACTAGTCGTCGCCAAGCATCTGCCATCGGGGAGAACGCATAGCGCTGGCATCCCTTATCTTGTTCCCTTTTTTTTTGGGGGGGGGGGGGGGGAGGAGGGCTCGTGTCATCGTGGTTCGTCGGCAATTGATCGTCACAATAAGAAGAATTATTTCATTTTCAGTCGACACGACCCCGCGAATAAATCCATCGTCAGATTGAGACTTGTCTTCAATTAGCTCTCTTTTTCTTTTTCTTTCCTGTCTCTTAAAGTGAGACCTTCTGGGAGGAGTGCCGACGAACGGAGCGCTGTTTTGTGTGTGTGCAACGCCGCCTGTGCTTCTTCTTAGTGCCAGCAAACGGTTCAGTTGTGTGTGTTTTGTTGTTGAGGAGCCAGTGGCGTGGCATTTCTTGTTGGAGGTAGCCTCTTTTCGTCTCATTTTCCCTTATCGCAAAGAGTTGACTGGATGTTATGTAATTCTACGTGTGGGAGGGATAGGCACCTAGATGCTTGATTTGGGCTGTAGGGGGGGGGGGCGTAGCCTTTCCTTGCCTTTGTCATTGCTGTTCCCCCTTTTCTCATTCTCTTTACACTGAGTAAGGTCCCCGGGGTTTCGGGCTGAAAACAGGGCGAGAGGATTTCATGTCAAGTTGCAATTGATTAAAACAAAACCAAAAAAAAAAACAGGGAGCAAAATGTATATGAAATGCATACATATTGACGATAAACTTTGAAGCCACTGAGAGCATTAGTACAACCTCACTTTGTGCTTGTAGATCAAATCCTCCCCCCCAAAGGAGAACCCGCCCCCAGCCGGCGTGGGAGGTTAGCTTTCGGTACGTACCACAGACCATGGACCAGGGGCCCACCTCTCACCGGCGATGTCGCTCTGGGCAAGCAACCTCTTTGGCTCCTGTTTGGCTCCTCTTGTCTCTGAAGCAGGCGATAAGCTCCCCCCCCCTTGCGCCGGCCCAAGCGGTGCTCGGCCCCACCACACCTCTATCATAGACACACCACTTTTGGCTGTCTGTACGTCAGGTCAAGGCTTGGCGTTGCAGTTGACCTTGTTACTGGTCTGCTACAGTATCATTGACAAGCAGACAAGCACTGTACCACATCATCATCATCTTCTCTCTCCTTCTCCCTTTCCACCACCACCCGTACTACCACTACCACAACAACACCACCACCCACCTCTCTTATTTCACATGTAATGTGGGTGTATGTGTTGTGTCGTGTGGGTGTCCAGGTGTAGCTCGTGGTTCCACCGTGCGATCTTGTTGCTAGGCGGTACATCTGGACTGGGTTCTTTCTCTCGTCCTCCCCCATCACCATCAACCACCCACACCCCCCCCATCAGCTCCACTATACTTCTCTCCGACCATCGCATCGCTTTACCAGGGTTAAGGGAGAGAGAGAGAGGAAAAAAGAGGTACGTACCTCGACCGCGCTATGTACTTTTTTTTACTGGGGCTGGTCTGGCTGGGTTTGGCTGGCTTCTGGGTCTTGGCCCCACCATTTCGGGCCAACCACGCCAACTTCGCATTTTCCTTGTCTCTCGCTGCCTCTTCAGTGAGGTGTGCCCCATTTCATCATTTTCCAATCCAACCAAATCCGCTCACTCTTCTCATCGCCATACCCAACCCAGAGTTTCCAACAAAAAAACCCACCTCCACCACCAAGAAAGCCCTTTTTCCTTTTCTTTGCGACGTGTAACCTTAAGCTCCTAGGCTCTGCGCTGTCGTCCGTACTGCCCCAACTCTATTCGACTTCGCACTTCCTTTTCCTCCTCCTTCTCCTCCTCCTTCAGTCTCGACGAAACTCTCTTGCGCTCCTTTAGACTTCCGCTCCTTTTCTTAAAGCACAAACCAGACCCTCCTCGACCCGCCGACCAACAATGTCCCGCTAAACATCCCGCCTCGAACGCCGTCACCACTTTTGCCTCGAGGCATTGCCCCGTTCGCGAGTTCGAATAAACTCCCGCTCGATAATGTTGTCGTCGTGAGCCGATTTTAGTAATTCGGAATTGCCAATCATGGATCCATCACAGCAACAGCAACAGCAACACCAGCAGCAACACCATCACGAGCTGAACCAGCGACAACTCCCGCCAGTCAAACCATTGCTGCACACTCATTTCCCTCAGCTCTCCTCGCTGCCTCTGCGAACCGCCGCCAGCACCCCAATGTCATCTCCAGGTCTTTTCAATCCTTCCGCCTCTCGACACACCATCTGCCACGGCTCGTCCTTCTCCGAAAACAGCACACCGGCTCCCCAGTTCGATAGTCCATACTTGCATCCTCTCCAGAACTATCAAGTGCGAGAGTATGTTCTCGTCCCAACCCTTGATGCCTTCCTTCTTTAACCCCCCCTTCGAGCAAACAACTGACAATTACCACTGTAGGACCCACAAGGCGCTCATTGACTCAGACACCATCACTGGCCGTAAGTCGATCAATCAGTATGAAGTCATCGAGGAGATTGGTCGTGGTATGCACGGCAAGGTGAAACTTGCTCGCAACAATACGACCGGCGACAATGTAGCTATCAAAATCATTCCGCGCTTTTCCAAGAAGCGTCGTCTCGGCAAGGTCACCGCCTTATCGCCCCAAGACAAGACCAAGAGGGAGATTGCCATCTTGAAAAAGATCCGCCACCCCAACGTCGTCGCCCTTCTCGAAGTCATCGATGATCCCGAGCTGAAGAAGATTTACATGGTTCTGGAGCATGTCGAGCTCGGCGAAATTGTCTGGCGCAAGAAGGGATTGCCCCATGTCTGTCATTACGAGCGACGAAGGATCGAACGTGAAATGCGAGGAGATGCCCCGACCCCCGAGGAGGAGCAATACAACCAGATGCTCGAACACCGCCAAGCAATCAGGGAACTCAAGAGGGCCAAGATGGTTCAGAACTATGCTAGCCACCCCGAACATTGGAGTGTCGAGCATGGCGCCGCGGACGATGGTAGCAGCTCAGGTCCCTGGTCCCGCATTTCGTCTCGGGAAGACTTCGCTGCTACTGACGTATCATCGCAACCTCTTTCACGCCGCTCATCGCTTGCGCCTGCTCATTCCTACTCTTCTTCGCCGGGCGGTCTCCCGGTGCTGGACGACGAAACCGACTACACTGAAGATTCCGTAACCCCTGGCCCTCCCCAACCCCTCTCCGCCGCTGCGCTTGATGGGGCCATGTTTGGTGCTTATCTGGAGGACAACTTCAGCTTCCGGGAACGATCGCCCAGCATGGCCGACTCCATCATCTCGCACATGTCATCCATTGACTACAATCTCCGAGCCCATGACCCCTTTGCCGACGACTTCTCATACGTTCCATGCTTTACCTTTGAGCAGGCTAGAAATGCCTTCCGAGATACCGTTTTAGGTCTTGAGTACCTACACTACCAGGGCGTCGTCCACAGGGATATCAAACCCGCCAACCTTCTTTGGAGTAAAGATCGCCAGGTCAAGATTTCCGATTTCGGTGTTTCCTACTTTGGCCGACCCATCCGTGATGGTGAACCCGATGATCTGGTATCCGAGTCGGAAGCCAAAGATTTCGATGACGATCTCGAACTTGCAAAGACCGTTGGCACCCCGGCCTTCTTTGCCCCGGAGCTCTGCTACAACCGACATTGACACAAAACAGCCAAAGGTTTCTGAGCAGATTGACGTCTGGTCGCTTGGTGTGACGCTGTACTGCCTCATTTACGCCCGCATCCCGTTCCTTGCCGAGGATGAGTTTCAAATGTTCCGCAAGATTGCGACCGAAGACGTCTACATCCCGCGACGACGATTAAAACCCGTTGACCCCTCCACCTCACCAACCACTACCTCGCTGTACAAACGACAAAATACTTACCCCTACCGCGACGATAATGATCTCGAATATGAAGATGTGGATAATTTGTTGCTTGACTTGCTTCGCCAGATGCTTACCAAGAACCCCGAGAAGCGAATCCGACTTAGGGACATTAAGCGTCATCCTTGGGTTCTCAAGGGACTGGGCAACCCAATTGCTTGGCTTGACGAGACCGATCCTGCCAGACCGAGCAGTGGCAGAAAGATTCAGGTTGACGAGAGAGAAATGTCGTCTGCCGTCGTGCCCCTTACTTTCCTTGAGCGAGCCCGATCTGTAGTCAAGAAAACCGTAGGCAAGATTATGCATCCCTTGGGAGACCGAAACGACAGCCGCTCCCGACGACGGGCCACCAGTAGTGCTGCTAGCTCAGCAGGTGACAGTATGTTCAAGAACGCCCCCACAACGCCTCAGTACCATAACGATCGACGTCGCAGTGTCCATCCTGACGACTACTTCAACAACCGAGCCGAGAACAATCCGTCGCGTTCGGGCACGCATTCTGTCGGCGCTCTGATGACGGGTACTGAACCGGAAACCGTCGCCTATGATCCCATGGCAACAGTCCTGCCACCACTTGACAGCCGGAGCATAAACCGTGGGCGTTCACACAGCGAGCTGGATGACGCCGGAAGACAAGATCGTCAGCCAACGTCCACACGGTCGCAACGCCACAGTTTGTTGCGTGGCAAACCAAGTCAACAGTTTTTTGCATCTCTCACCCTATCTTTCAGGACCTCATACTATGCCTGGCACGCCGTTCTATGACGGCCAGCATGATATGAGCTGGGAGCACGATATGGGGATACTGGGAAATACCCATGGATTCTCGTTTGGTGGTGATAATTCCAGGTCGCAGTCGGCGGACCGTAGCCTCTTTGCCAGCGTGGATAAGCGTGCCAACCCACAAGTCTCACTCAACACCACTGTTGCCCCTGGGAACATACACGGACCGAAATACGCGAGGCCTATGCGTTCTGTCGACCTGGGCAGAAATAGACATAGCTATGGTCTCTCATCGTCGCCGCTATCTTCGTCTCCTCATTCTCTCCCATCCGCTTATCAACATAGACAGCCTCAGTCTGACCCAAATTTCCACAGTCGACCCCACAATCGTCCTGACGAGCGGCCGTTGACTGCTCACCGTGTGGATAATGTGGCTGATACTAAGTCGCCTCTTACACGCGATCCCGTTTCTGCGACCGAACACCTAGCGGAAACCAGGACCAACTCGGAGATTGATCCGGCTGATGTTCCTTGTCCTATGTCGCCGCCTGTGCATTCGGAGTGGTCCCGGGAACATCTGGAAGCCACCTCCAAGACGGCCAGCTCAGAGTCTATTGACCGCCTTGGCACGCCTCTGACCAGTCCTAGTGAGAGCGCTAGCCCTGTCGCTGCTTTCCCACCGACCAAGAGTGCGTCACAACGCATGTTGGCTTTCCAGTCTGACCCCTCTTTGCCTGCTCTCTTGAGTGGCGCCAGCTCTATTTCTGCTGATCTAGAGGGCGAACTGCTCTGCAGGCCTGGTATTGTCAGCGCTCAGCCATCTCTACTTGAGACGACAGATTCTCTCACACCACCTGCGCTGACCAAGGAGCCTGCTGGTGGCTTCCCAATGGACCAGGTGTTTGCGAACACTCCAGCCATGGGCACTGGTCCCTTTTCTGTACATCTTGCATCAAGCCGGTCGTCTTCAGCTCACACTTGGCAATCGGATCATCAGGATGCTGATGATGACGATGATGAGAGTGATGATGAGGTCTTGTTGATGGCTTCTAAATCGAAGAAGAGACCCCCCGTTATTTCCAAGGGACCTCCGTTTGAAGCCAGAAGACGCGATACCAACTTCAGTACTGCCAGCGATGAAACAGCCAAGAGAGTGGAGGTCAACAGCGGCGAGGGAACATGGTATTCTGACGCATGATTTTGTTTACTCATTCTGTCTACGGATTGCACGAGGTATCAAAAAGTCGGCTGGGCTGCATTTGCATTTTTTCTTTCAACTGACGACAGAGCTGGCCCCTTGTCGTTTTACTGGAACATCTTATGCTTGTAGAACGAGCTTCTCTACTCAACACACAGCATTCTCCGAATTAACCTGGACTAGAGCAGGAATAGCGCTTCTTTTTTTTTATTGTTATTTTTACACCTTTTCCTTTTTGAGAGCGTCCTAATATGTGGAGCTTGGCTCTCAATGCATATCTGGCTTGGGGTTTCACAGGGAGCAATGACATGATGATGGGTTGGGGATATGATGACGAGAAGTTATGGGACTATGCATTTTTATTTTTCTGCTTCAATGTAGCTTCAGATGATTGTGGCGGCAGTGGAATGCCAGCAGCCTGGCACTTTTGAGGGCAGATGGTCTATCCATATCGCACGCTGTTGGTGGTTGTAGGATCAGATGAGAAGCGCGGTTAATTGGAGAGACATGCCGCGTTTGATGAAGGCGCTTTTTCCTTTTTTTTCTTGTTTGCGCTTGTTTTTACCGTGGCCTGCCGCGATGGCGCACACATGGTACAAGCCTTTTTTCTTTATTTGTCATGGAGATTGGGATTGATTGAATGGGTTTCAAATGCATAAACAGATCGAATGATTGGGGAAGACAGCATGGGCGATGAATTGATGGATACAGAGAGAGGGAAGGCCTTTTGAACTCGTACCCCAGTTGATGAGGGGACGAGGGAATCGAATGTGAACTTTTTTAGATAGTATTTCCATTGAAGCTTGAGAGGAAGAAGAAGAAGAAGAGATTGACGTGTTGTATTGGGATGACTGATATCCCGGGAGGAACGCCGAATAAATGTACAAGAAATTGTGTGGAGATTTTTGTGTCTTTTCTGTGATCTGTGACTTTGTTGGTGATGGATGTTGGTTGATATTGGATTTTCCTTTGTGATTGATTGTGAGTGACTTGAGGCAATGTACCGAGTTGGTAGTAGACTTAGACTGTACCTGGGTTGTAATACTGTAAAAGAGGGTGTGATATTGTCTACTCTTGAAACATAATATTATTGACATTCATTCATTACGAGAGTAAAAAAAGGCATTAATTGTTGTGTGTGAGAGATCAGATAGAAAGAATATAATAAAATTAAAAACCCAAAAAAGAGACAAAAAATTGATCCGAAGCCAGGACCGGGCGATAATCGAAATCGCGACCTGGAGATATCTGCCACGGGTGGACCCGTGAAGGTTGCAATCTCACACTCTACCACTGAGCTACCGGTCCTATTCCCCGGTAGCGGGCTTCCACTTGTTGGGGAATGATCTTTTACACTACATTATAAGGGAAAGATTTTCTATTACGCTCAACCTGTATTTTTGCCCGCTTGTTTAATGGCAAGCTACATCACACTTGTCCGTAGGAAGCATGTCCGTTCGTCTCTTGGCTAGTGACTGAGGATAAAAAGAGAGCGTTTTAATTGGTGACTTTTCTTTCTGCATTTTAATTAACTGATTCTGTTTATGATGATAGCAAGTACCTTTTTGTTGTATGTACGGTGAGTATGCATTGCTGGGTACACAAAGTTTGATCTGTAATGAGTTCCGTTTCTTTTTATTTCCCAGATGAGCCTTCTGTCAAATGCACAGCTGTCCAACTCGTATGCCATATCTCTTGTATTCACAAGCGCAAGTCATATATACACTACATACTGCTAATGAGAAAGCGTTGATACTATTGTACGTCTATTTCATTCCCAATTTCGCGGTTTGTCTATTAATCTTAGATTTATCTACCTTCTATTTTCCTGGTATCATCAAAACACTAAATGCAGTCAAAGGGCGAATGCAGGCCGTCATTTTACGCAGCTTGGAGATAGACCGCCAAGGCTGCCAGCCCCAGAGCGAGGAGAACGCCGATAAGCAAAAGACCAAGTAAATGCGATGAGCTGGGCTTTTTGGTGATTTCGTCTACAGATGCTTCGAAACGGAGTGCCATCTTGTCACGACCGAATAGGCTCTTTACCCGCTCGGCACCATCATCACCCATGCGACGGAGCTCGTCATCAGACATGTGAAGCACACGGTGCATGACGGTAGACCATGCTTCAATATCCTCGGGATCACGCAGCCAGCCAGTCTCTGAGTCGCGAATGGTTTCCACGGGACCGCCGGTATTCGCAGCCAAGACAGGTAGGCGTGCGAGCATGGCTTCAAGCGGCACAATACCAAAATGCTCATTGGAAGGTGTGTAAACGAGGAGGCTGGCGGTATGAAGGAGCGTGGTCTTGAGAGAGTTGGGGACGGAGAGGAGGAAGAGAACAGTGGTGTCAGCAGGTGTAGAGGATAGAGAGGTATCATTGGACGGAGTAATTGTGTGGTGGGAGAGTGAGAAGGAGGATGCGAGTTCTTGAAGTTCGGCATGATACTGAACATTTTCAGCGACACGAGGGTCGTAGCCACCTGTTAGAGGTTAGACACGATAAAACGAAGGTCGAAATTTTTGAAGCCATACCTGCGAGAACAAGACGAACACCTTGACGCTTGTCCTTCGGAATGGCGGCAAACGCCTTGACTGCCAGACCAATGTCCTTTTTCCTCTCGAATCGGTTGATGCTCAGAATTATCTTATGCTTCTCTTCCCCAAACAAGCCTTGATCTTTCTGGCTGACCTCACCCTCCTTTGTAGTTGTATCTACGCAAGGATACAGAACCTTGGTGTCGACCTTTTCCTTTAATCGCGGCCATGTCCTTTGGACAACACCCTTTGTAAATTCGGAATTGACAGCTACTGCCTGGGAGAATCCCATTGTCCATTCCTCAAGCCAGTCAAATGGAATGCGATAGAGACGCTTGATGATCGATTTGCGACCTTGCGCAAGAAGCAAATCGGGAAAGTGGCAGTAGAAAAGAATCGGCGTTTTTGGTGCGACTATTCTTAGCAGCGGCAGGCCGGCGGAGAGCTGGTCGACTATAAAGGCGCGAGGCTGTAGGGCTTGAAGTTCGCCTGACAAGGCAATGTGGAAGATGAGGTGGATGTGGCGGAGAATGGCGCAGAGGATGGTGAGGCGGTTGAAGATGGACATGGGGACGAGCCATTCGCCATGGACGCGGACATCGAGGGTGCCTATAGAAGTGTCAGTGACGCTTCCTAGGAGAGTAAGTAACTGGACTGAAGAGAAATACCATCTCTGCACTCGTCAAAGCAGTGGTTTGGATCGCAGTGGTTCGTAAAGATGACGACGTGGTGGCCGCGACTCTGCAATCCAACTGCCGCATCGACAACCAGACGCTCCGCACCACCGATACCCAGATCTGGGTGGAAGAAGACGATGGTACCATTGGAGACGGCGGGGCCTCCCTGAATGCCTTGTAAATCGGTTGGCGCGGACATTGTCTTGTTTGGCGCAATGCGATGCGCCCCGATACAATGCGATGCTCAAAGTGCGCTGGTTCAGGACAGGTTGCGTGGTCGAAGCTTTACCTGGCTACAAGTAGAAGTTCCATGGCGGGGCAGAGGCACAGCGGCAGGTCTGCAAGCGCTAAAAGTTTAGAAGGTGGAGCTGCGGTTATGGTGGCCGTTGGAGCTGTTCAGGGGACCCCTGACGCAGTCTGTTTGGAGACAAGACGTGTGGGGATGGAATCACATGGCATTGGATACTGAAGAAATGACCTTGATTGATCATATCGTAATAATTATTATATCGTAAAATAAATTTTCCTTGCCGGAGAGCTGGACAGACTAATCAAGAAAATGAATTGCCGAAGGATTACTATTCAGCTTCAATGGCTCCATATCCGAAAAACATAACCGTCGGAAACTGGTGTATGGAGGAGTACTTGTTGACCAAGCTCCAACGGTGCTTATCAGCATGTGAAAGATAGGACGTTGACAATGTCAAAGGTCAAACTCCATCACCAATACTGTTTATATGATGGCCATTAATATGAAAATTCCGCAAATTTTATATATTTTATTTTATTTTATTTTTTTACCATAACCATCAAGTCCTTATCTTCTGTACTCCATGATGGTTGTACCATCTTCGGTGACGGCTGTTCTCCACACCCCAGACTTTCAAGCCGAGGTCCACCGCAGTAAGACATATCACGTAAAACATGTCACGTAAAACAACATCCCCTTACAACCATTGAATTTTGTCTTGTTTCTCTTTCTCTTCCTCTTCTTCCTCAGTATACAGCGTCTCTTACACCAGCAGACTCACTTATTGCAAAATGGCCGCCAAACAGCTCTTCAGTGTCCCAATTCCTGCCTTTGGCCCTCATCCGGGCGGCGCCATCACCGTCACCGAGCCCTCTCCCGCTGTCTACCTCATGACCTTTGTCTCCCCCCCGGACAACCGCCTCACCACAGTTGTATGCCGCGCCCTCCTCACCGCTCTCGACCTCCTTGAATTTGGCGGTTACACCCCAGGAGTCCTCATCACCACCAGCGGTATCCCCAAGTTCTACAGCAATGGCCTCGATCTGCAGCACGCCATTGAGACGGAGGGTTTCTGGGCCTTGTTCTACTCCCTCTGGGCACGCTTCTTGACGTAAGATACCCTTCTCCTTCGGCGCATTTGACGCTGGTTAACGTGCTTCCTCAGCTTCCCCATGCCTACCGTCGCCCTCCTCAATGGCCACACCTACGCCGGCGGTCTCATGCTCGCCATGTCCCACGACTACCGCCTCGCTCCCTCTCCCAAGGGCTTCCTCTGCCTCAACGAGCTCCTCTTCGGCGCGCCCCTCAAGCCTGCCATGGCCGCCATCTTCCGCGCCAAGCTCCCCAACCCCACCACCCTCCGCACCGTCGCCCTCGAAGCAAAGCGCTTCACTGGCCAAGACGCCGTGGAGTATGGCCTGGCGGATCAGCTGGCTACCGGGTTGGACGATGCGCTCAAGTTTGTCCAGGACAGGCAGTTGCTTGAGAAGCCCAAGAAGGGCGTGTACGGCATTATAAAGGAGGAGCTGTACAAGGATTTGATCCAGGAGCTCAGAGGTGAAGGCCTGGTAAAGGAGGAGAAGCGATACGATGACGACCGAAGGAGAGAAGCTGAGAGGCAAGAGTTTGGCAAAGTGTTTGTCGAGCAGTGGAAGAAGGAGAACAAGGCTAAGCTGTAATCCTATTTCTCCCTGTTATGTCCTCACGATCCCCACTTGCCATGGTGTCGGCAGCATGTATGAATGGTTGTACGGTTTATTATGTCTTGTATACCAAAATGTCCTACTGGTATCTATATAATTTTGAGAAAATAGACGAAGCATGTCCACAGCTTGAAGATATCTGCCGGGTGGGTTACAACGAACAATCAACGATGGCAATCTTATCTGCTATTCTCTAATGCATCCTCTCTGGTTTCACTACACCCACCCTGCATTTACCTGGCACAGAAGTAAGGACCAATGTAACACACAACCCCTTATCATATAGCCTGATTTATTATTATACTTATCGCCATTATCATAAGAAACATATAAATATTATCTAAATACGAATACGTGTATGAAGATGTTGATATACAGTGCGCAATAAATCACTCGGAGGTGACATTCCCTTTGGCCCTGCGAAGCCTTCGAGCTTGTTAGCTGCCAAGTCCTTACCCACACACTGACTGATAATTTTATTGGCTTATAAGATGCACATATGTTCCTTTATTGGAGTATGATGCGGTTGCGAATGTATTACTATCCAGTGTTTGCAGCGCAGAAGCCTCGTCCAACGCACCATTTAAGCTATTGGATTCTTCGCATTTCTTGAGCCTAATACCCATGTTAATATTATTATAATTCTCTTCCCATGTACTTATGTGCTGTCGATTTCCAAAGATGGAGGTGTGTCATCAGCCATGTAAGAAAGTTCAATCGGATACGATCCTTAACTGGGTTTATTCTTCATGAAAGAAGTTGATTTGGACCATCCCGAGCAATGTGATATGGGTGCACCCACAAGGCACGCATGGCCAATGGTGTGTGTGGAGATCATGCGTCTCCTCACGCACAGCAGAGGCTATCGAACATTGGCATGCCAATCAAATGCCAGACAGGAGAGAAGTTGACAAGCAGTTAATCAATAAAAGTAATCACGTCCGAGCTGAATACATGGGGGACATTCTGACCCTATGAAGTGCCTCGGAAGGGCCGAAATCCAATTATTTGCTAATACCTACTCTTGTGCATCTCGATATGCGAATCCTTCCGCTTACTATATTGCAAATAATCTGAATTGATTTGTAGTTGTAATGAATGCTCTCTCAGCTGCAAAGGGTATGCGATACTAATAGAACTTTCTTAATGGGCACATTGATTTTGAGTATGAAATAAGTCACGTTAGATAAAAGAACACAGGAGCAGAGCTTGTGATGAGGTGTTATATCAGTGATGAATAACACTGCGAATAAAATAGTTGGATAATGAGAAGTAAGAGAAATAAGAGTAAAAGAAATGAATGGGGATAAACGGGGGATGAATGTATCTACCATGTTCAGCTTTCCTGTGTCTATTCTCTACCCTCCTGCAAGTCTACCAATAGGACTGACAGCGTCTGTTGGCCGCCGGATATTCTACCACGAGAGCCACACCCACCTCTTCAGTTACAGGACTATTGTTTCCGTATAGACAAATCGGCAACCCAGGACATGGCAAACAAGAATCCCACTGCATTTCGATGCATGAATCATATGCAAAATCAGAATAGTTCCCCTACTCTGCATATGCAGACGACTACATCCATCTGACCACTGGTGTGAATAGTGGCGTGACAGGCCTCAAGCTCAAAGTCGTCAATATCTTGGTCGTGTGGGGAGTGTGATGGCATATGCCACAAACTTGTCTATATATTTGCCTTCAACTCTCCCCGACTTGGTCTTTACCGTTACAGATCACTCATAAACTCTCCAACAAAACATATACACACACATCTTACCATTCCAACTGTATACAACATGTCTGACCTTCTTGTCGAACAGTTTGTGAAAAGCTATAATCGCCAATACGACTTTTGGACTGCCCTTTGCACCAAAGCAGAGGAAAGATGTCGTTCGATCCTTGCTGATAACCTCATTCCTGCCATCGTCACCTCGCGAGCTAAGAAACCTGATTCACTCGAGAAAAAGCTCCTTGACCGAGCAAAGGAGACGAAGTATAGAGACCTTCAGCATATTGAAGAGGACATATTTGACCTTGCTGGTGTGCGGGTCGCCTTGTATTTTCCGGTTCAGAGGAGCCGTGTGGTCGAACTTCTCAGCCGCGGCTTTACAGTCAAGAAGACCAAGGAACATCCCGCTCTAGATGACCGCGGCCACCCAAGCGAAGTCGGCGACTATACAGCTACTCATCTTCGAGTTGAATTTAGTCAAGATGACCCTACAGTCGATAATCGATACAAGTCAAGCCTGATTGAGATCCAGATTGCGTCGCTGCTGATGCACGTTTGGTCTGCGGTTAATCACGACCTGACCTACAAGGAGCTCAGCGGCCCGCCAACGAAGAGTGAAATCATAAAGCTCAAGGAGATTCACCAACTCATGCTTCGCGGAGAGGTTGCGCTCAATGAACTCAGGAGTGCATTCGATGAACGATTGGGTCAAGATACTAGGACCTTTGATAACAAGTTCGCTTTTTCAGAGTTTATTAAGAAGACCCTGTCTGACAGACTTAATGGCGTTCCTGACGTCCGCTCACTTGGACCACTCTTCCACGCTATTCAACTTGCTAAGCTGAACACTCCAGAGAAATTGCGACATCATATTGAGGAGTGGGCAGCATCACTAGGTAATAGAGAGGTCGAAGGAAAAATATCTGATTCCATACTTAATTACCTTGTCAACAAGGGATTAGTCGAGTTTCCTGGTACTGAGTGATTGACCGCCTTCACTTGGTGGACGAGTTGAGGGAGATGACAGTAACAACACTCAATTTCGTCTCTGATGGCCACCTAAGCGAGCCAACAAGGCTTATAGGAACAAGACGGAATATTTTCATCGAGATACTGGGCTGTGGTGATGACTATCTGCGTTGTAAGGTGCCTTTATCTCTCTAGATGAATAAGCGATAGCAAAGGGCCAGAAGGGATGTTTTTCTTCAGAGAGGATTATGTAGCTAGCTATATTGTAAATGATCATTCTATAGCTTCTTAAGCATTCGACATCGTCTTGCCAACTTCACAAACGCCCTCTCAATCCCTTGCTCTTGAGCCATCCAGAAAACATCACCGAGACCTACGATTCACTTCTGGGCGTGATGTCCCCCTTATAATCGGTGAATAAACTGAGATCTGTCGTTGCAAAGCAGCCCAATGGTTCGCAAAGAAACTCTTGCAAGTCACAACGCTTGTCCCTATTTCATGGAAGAATACCGCCAGTCAGAGTAAGCTGCTGGCATTAGTAGATAGTGATGTCCTCAAGAGTCATGAAAATTGAATACTCACCCGTACTCTGACTGGAATACCGAGGGCTGCAAGCGGTAGCAGAACGGTTGAATAGGTAGTGTACAGTTGTAAGAAGAACTTTCACGCCGAAAGTACTATCCGAAATAACAAACAAAGACTGCTATCGATTCTCAAAGAAAGATAATGATATTTTTATCTTTGTACGCAACCAACATGCAAACAGTTGTTACTGGACTCCTATGATGCTTATGGTTCTGTACCGCAGCACTCTATACAGAGCAACATTGCCGCTTCGACTCACGAGTTGCCATCGCACTGACTGGAACGACGCGTATCAAAGCCGCGAGGGGTTAGTTTTTGAAAAGATACAGTTCAATATATCTTCTATATGTACTGGCCGTATACCACAATTTATGGAGTTGAGCACCTGACCTACATACAGCCTTGTCAAGATATGGAGCCTGCTTTGCATGCGTATGTACCCGCTCCCCCCTGCGTGAAGCCCTATAGAAGTATTTGAAGAGTGCTCTGGTCTCGCATTCTACCTCGAGACATGGACTACCAACGACTCTCGAATCCAAGGCTTCTAGTACTTGGGTGGGTCATCCGGGAAATAGCTGTCCCAAGTGTCTGGCTTTTCCTTGTCGGGAGAACAGTTATAGCTGACCCAAGCATCCAGTGCCATCCACGCGTAGCTATCCGCGTTGGACTCTGCTTTCCCGGGCTGGGCATCTTGTTCCGCATCATTGAGGCCGTGGCAGCGTTCAGGACCGTAGGCTGGTTCGCCGTCGTCGTTGAATTGGTCAACGATCAGTGCACCCAGCTTGGACGGTGGCCCGACGCTGCTGTAGTGCAGTGTTTCATGCAATGAGATGCGTGAGAATGTATCCATCTTGTCGCTGGGGAACTTATCGAGAGCGCCGCAATCGATGCCAGGGCCGGATGCTGGAAGGTCAAAGGCTATGTCGCAGAAGTGAATTTTCTCGCGTTGGTCGCCGCCTGTGTCCTTTGCAGTATAGGCTTGAGTTTCCTTGTTGTTGGCACAGTTGATTTTTTTGTCGCCAAAGTCTATGAGACATGTGAGTATATTGAAGCGTATTTCGGTTGACCGAGGAGATTTATGTTGCTTACCGTTGTTGTCAATGATCATCGTTCCGACTACCTTCCCAATCATACCCTCAGAGCTGCTTTGCCCGGAAATCCTGAGCAAAACATCGCTAACGTTTTCGATGGTCTCTTTGTCACTATCAAAAAAGACGTCGTAGGCTACGTTGATGGACTTCTTGCTGTCCTCGGCGGACTCTGCCCCCCAAGAAGAAATAGCACGAAGCTCGCCAGAGCAGATGACAGCGTGGAGCTTCTGGAGACGTGTCTTATGGGCGTCGTTTTTGGGGTCAAAGTTAAGATATTTCCACTCGTTGCCGCAGGCATCGCTGAGCGGAAAGCTGGATGGAGCTGCAGCTTCTGCACGAGCAACTTTGGAGGGAGAGAGTGGTTTGGCGTTCGCAGCAGCGATGGAAAAGGCCACGAGCAAAGCTCTTGAGAAAAACATCTTGTGAACTTGGACAGAATGTAGATATGATGGCTGTGTGAATGGAGGGGGTTGCTTCTACTGCCTTCATCAAACAGGCATTCCCGTACATTTTATATAAATCTCATGGAGCAGACAGTTATGAAAAACTTCTGTACATAGGCCCTCTCATTCTTCGGTGACCAATTGCTCAGACATCACTCGAAGGCAAGTCATGCGCCTGGTACATTGTGAGTTGACACACTCGGAGCGCAGCCTTGGCACCATTTTGTTTACTATACACAGGATCTCAGCCTTGCAACCTACATTTACTCCCCTGGGATTTGACATGGCATCAGAACAAACCCCACGGGGGAGACGGTGCCACACCAAATGCCATAAGGGTGATGGTAGATGGCAAGGCCGAAGTTGGAATTACCTAAAGAGCTCCCGAGATCAACGGAGGTCAGTATAGACAGAGCCTACACATCCCAGTCTACTATGAGACCATTCTTGTCTACGGTCAAGAATAAAGAAAAAGACGTAAATATATCAACCACAACTCACATAGACCAAGCTCAACTTTAAGAAGTTTCGAGATTGATTAATCTGGCAACACTATAGGCATCATAGGTTCGATGATAGATATTGATACCTCAAGGTCAGTAAACGAATATTGCCACGTATATAAATGAACATGTAGTGGTCAAAATTGCAGTATAACTCTAAGACCCAGCATCTCCATGTTCACTCTTCCCTTTCGTTCAAGGCATACTTGGATGATTCAATGTGCGGGCCAAGCAATTCATGCTCTTTTTGTGAGCCGTGCCGTCGTGAGCGCCCGCGGCCCTTTGCTAGTTGCTGATCGTAGCATTTTTCGATCATGGCCGATGCAAGGAAAAGGATTGAGGATTGAAGAGTGGCCTACTGCGCCATAAGAAAGCATTATATGGGCACCGGCGTATGAGAATTTACTATCTAGTATTTAACAATTATGCTTTCACAGCCCGTGTAAGTTATGAGATTTGTCATAATGACGTTGTCTTGGCAGAAGACCATGAAGGATTATGCCCGGGCCACCTGAAGCAATGTCTGCCTAGGCACAATGGGGTACAGTATTGCCACCAGGTGACTCAACATCCAACAAGATATAACTGCGAAAAATTCTGACAAATTCTGCCTCAGATTGACCATAGTTCCCCTTCAATTTCAGCTCCTTCACTACATGTTTTCACTCTATCGGCCATGGACATGTTGAAGATTCACGTAGTAATCACCGGTCGATACCTGGTCTTTGACCGCTCTGGCGACCTGCCCTTCAGTTTTGTCTTTGGTCTCTGTCGTCGTTCATCACAAGATACGGATCCCCGGGCTTTGGTCTTGAATACAGCAAATTCGATTCTGGATGTTCCATATGCGCTTTCCAACAAACTGATTACACTACGTGTATACAATCCACAAACGAAGGTTGATATAGAAGTTAACGTCGGGCACCTGAGTCAAACCGACAATAAGAAGGAATCCTATTTGACCATCCCCTCGCCAGTCGGCAGAACAAAACATTGGACAAAGTCTCTGTCAATATATAAATACCACATTGATCCCAGCAGCGAGCTCGCTTCGCTACTGAAACCGGGGAAGAAGTATACAATTCGTGTCAAGGCGGGCGTGGATCTAGGCGGGAAGTATACGTACGCCGATCATGTGGAGCCCATGGAAGAACAGGAAAAGCCGTCAACATCAAGTGAAAAGCCGAGGCTGGTAATTAGCAAAGCGAATGGCAGGGCGCTCTTCACGGCAGTGTCGTCTCTAACCTGGCCGCCAAAGTTACAGACCCGAATGCAACGCTACAGGAGCGAAGGGGACAGCACAAGAGATGACGAGAAAGAAAATATTACACTAATAGAACTTATGGTCTTGAACACCGGTACCGAAGCTATCACTGTCCAAACCAGTGGCCGCCAGCGTTTTCTCATTCCCGGGCTTCCTATGGAAGACGAGGAAGGTTATCCACCCTTGGATCCCCGTTTTCGCATTATTGATCCAAAAACACCAGAGCCCGCTGCGACTATACAGGTTATTGACATTGCCACTAACACTATGGTGCGTGGACCAAAGAACCCGAGCGGTTGCAGCCTATATGGGAAGCACGATCCACGCCCGGAGCTGGAGCGTCTTGTAACCCTCAAGCCGAGCGAGCCACTTGTCAAACGTGTAGACGTTAGCAAGTTACTTTCTGATTTGCCGGACGGCACATACGGCCTTCGGATAGAGCCTCGGGGCATGTGGTGGTGTGTTGGTAGTTGTGAGGACTTTGCGGCGGAGGGGGAGGATCGTGTGCCACACCATTTGTTCCAGACAATGATTCCGCCTCTGATGCTAGAGTGTGAGGACGTTGTGGAGCTGCAGATAGAGAATGGTGTTGTAATCTAGCATTCATGATAGGACTATTTGACACTCTTTTCTTTCTATCCCTCGTTCAAGTAAGCTCTGTCGAGGAAACATGCAGCTTGGTATCGAGAGTAGCTTAGACCATGTGAACTAGAGGGAGGAGAACATGTAGCTGAACACGACACTCGCTCTTCAATGTACTCCATGCGTGTTGAAAGTGAATAGCATTTAGTGAACGTCCTAAGGGATATGCTTTGAAAGATCCGTGACAACTGACTGCAATCTTGCTTCCTTTTCGCCTATTTTCGTAGCTGACAAACGGCTGGTGTCTGAAGATGTATTTCTAAGTGCTAACGAATCTCAAATTGTTCAGCCTGCTATCTTCCCGATTCCAGAAACACCTTTTTGGCCTCTTCCTGCATAAGCCCCTGAACGAAACCAACCATCATAGGGAGAATGTTGCACATGGTAAGTGGGCCGTCCTCGAGCTCTCTGAAAAGCTTACCGCCTGGATAAATGCTCTGAGGGGGTACATGCCAGTGACGCAGCGGGGATGACGCTGGTCGTAGTCCTGACAGAAAGAAAGAAGGTTGGAACGATGCTCAGATACTTCATAGGGAAGCGCCGTGGTGTGGAAGATCTCCTGAACCCTCATGCCCTGAACATACAACGTATGCTGTGACACAAAATTTAGCTAGAAGGACTTTTTAAAGACATTCTTATAAGCTTTTGGTATCATGTTCCTGAGTGATGAAAGTATATTTATAATTTAGCTTATGCCAAGTGCGCGAGGGTGATGTGTCAACTAGGATGGTAGCCCTGGAGAATTGTTAAATAATCCAACGCCTTCGAATCTCATGAGCAGGAGCTCGTTAAGCTAGGCTTCTTCTGGGTTGTTCTGATGATAGTGTGACTGGCTCTCGAAGTATATACTGCAAATATCTGCAAGGGACTTTATATAGTCAGGGACGATGTCGACCTTTGTGATTCCTAATAACCCGTAGGTATCGTCTTCTGTTTTGGTGGATTTAAGCTAATAGGTAAACTGTATAGTAAATTGAGACAGGTCGGGACTTCAAATACCGAAATCCGCATTGACAATAAGTAACAGCCCTATTGGACTTGAAAGAGACACTACACCATGTAGGAATCCGGTAGCTGCCATACCCAGATGCTCCTTGTAACCGTGAATCAAGTCGTATTCCGGTCGCCTAAGCCAATACTGTAACATCAACACATATGAACTGGGGATAATGTTAAGAGAATGAAGAAGCATTTCCTTTTGGCCGAGACACACTCCTGAACAATCCACACACGGGAGCAATAGGGTAAGGGAGCGAGCTGGGTAGTGGCATTCCATCTTTTATTCCTCACCTTCCTTTCATCCCTTCTTCCATTGTTGTCTTCTCAGAGCTCTGGGTAATTCTTTATCCGCTCAAGTAAGGTGTTGTCCCCAGATGGTGGTAGGGAAAAGAGCAAACAAGGGCTTAGGCTACAGGGAAGCGACCCTCATTGTGTGATAGCGAAGAAAACACAACAACAAAAAGGGGACACAAAAGGCTAAAAACCTTCGCTAGCACCGGGTAACCTATGTAGAACTGACGGATTTTGAGCAACAACGAAATGAGAGGCCTTGATCATCAGCTTGATCTAGGTCAACGTGGTGAGGTTGAGTTGGTCTAGGGTAAGTAATAGCGATAGATCTGTATTAGATCAGATGCTTAGAACAAAGAAATAAAAGAAACAAAGGCTTTATTGGCCTTGAATCTATAAAAAGAACGCAAACGTTATAACGAAAGTGATTAAACTATATGAACCAAGGTAAAACTACGTAATACTACCCTGGAGTACAGTCTACACCATCACGCCAGAACTGGCAAAGATTTTGGCTCTGTCCCTCCTCCTTGTTATGGTTTTCTTCGCCATCACAGCACTAAAATGGGTCTGACACGTTATTCCCCTCAATAGGGCCAAGTCATCACATCAAGCCGGGGGCTAACCAATGGGGTGGTTGGGTTGCTGTTGTCTTCAGTTGCCTGTGCTCATAGGGCTGAAGGAGGTACCAAGCGCAGCAGCTTGGCTTACCCCTATATCCTTGGAAGGCATTTGTACTTTAACTGTAGATCCGTTAGATCGGGCCGTCACAATTAGGCTAAGACCTATGAGGCAACAATTTCTGATCTATATATAACTACATGTTTGCTGGTAGGTGTCATGGTATGTTTTACTTACACATAGGATACTACTAATGTCGAGCTATATATACTTATATATCTAGACAAATCTTCAGCCTTTTATCTCTACGTACTTACTGATCATTGCCAGCCAAGATTACAGCGTTCTCTATAAAACTACTACCATCCAGTATTTACCCTACACAACGGGACACCGTCTTAGCCATGGGTGATTCTTGCGACAGTCGCGAGCCAGCAAACACCAATGTCCATAGAGGGTCGTCCTCAGATCATCGCGACGACAAGCAGAGAAGGCGGGAGCAAAATCGAATTGCCCAAAAGAGATACCGTAAGCTATACATCCTAACGTCTTCCTGCACAGGACCATGCTTTAACGCCCCACAGGTGCGAAGTTGGCCGAAAAGGCAAGGCAGACAGAAAAGTTGGCAGAGCAAGCAAAAGGGTTCTGGCACAATCTGCTGGAAGTAAAGGAGCCAAGGTTACTGGGGTGCCACAACTGCCAGCGCATAGGCCTGTTATCACTGCCGTCGCCATCGATGGACCTTGCATCGCCTCCACATACAGCTTCTGATGCTTTGAGCGCGGAAAACACTACGGAATTTGCACCGCCGCCCAATGCCTTGATTCATACACCGTCGCATGAGGTTGACATTGACTCAATCTTGGATTTCCCCAGCGCTCTGCCCATCCTGTCTGACTCCACCGCAGAATACGACGCAAACAATTTTAGCGTACGCCCTGCCAATTCACCAGATGACGACCAAATAAGCTGCTTACACGACCCCACAAGCGCTGAGTGGGACGGTGGCCAGGTTCAGCCAGACTCAGATGAGGCGAACATGCAGGACAACGCTACTCCAAAAGCAACAACCCGCCAAGGGAAAAGACTGAGCCAGTTGGATGCATCACTTCACGCCGCTGCACTTCAAGGGAACAAGGCCATTGTATCAATCTTACTGCGGCATGGTGCAAATGTTGACGCACGGGATGACTGTGGCCGGACACCGCTTCATCTTTGTGTAGAAAAGGGGCATATAGGGGTTGTTGAGCTGCTGATAGACCAAGGAGCCGACGTCATGGCGACGGATTATGAGGGGACAAGTATTTTATTGGCTGCTGTGCGTGCGGAACGAGAAAGGATTGTAGAGATTTTGATGGCGAACTTATAAGAGGAAGATGACGCTTAGAGGCTTGATGTTCTTGTTGGGTTGCAGATTCACATGCGCAGGCGTATATGTACATATATGCAAACATATATTTATATCCAAACCAGCATTTGCGTGCATAGCAATAGCCATAACAGCAAAGATGGAAATGACCATGGTATTGTAGTGATTGACTGGTGATATCTAGATAAAAAACATGCCTGATTCCCTCGACTGCTGGTCAAAGCCACCCGTTGACATTAATAAGAATGAATGCTTTGGGTTTAACCTAAACACAAGCTTTATCTAGCCACTTAAACAATTCCCGATGCAACGCCCGCACTAGGCTGTCCTCCTCTCTCGGCTAGCGTATCAGGGCACCCGCTATGCATGCACTCTGTCAGCAGCGATCCTTCGTCTAGGGCGGTAAGGTGCACGAATACGCGTACCGGTAGTCTACCATGGGATTCCGCCACGGCAGCGCTTGTAGATGGCAGTCTTGGTGGCCTCGGGGTTCGCTTCAGCTTCCTTCAGGACGGCGGGGCATCCGTTGGGTGCGGCCGCGACGACGGCGGCCAAAGCGAAGACGACGAAGGCGTAGAATTGCATGTTGATGATGATGAAAAGGTGATTGGAATTGAGTAGGTAGTAGGTGTGTAGTTGTTGTGAGTGTGTGTTTGAATCGAAGTGTAGTTTGCAGATGCCGAGTTTCTGGATGATGATAACTCGTAGTTATATGCTTTTCGTCTTCCCGCATCAGTGCAGGTTATCGTGTGTTGATTGACGATCGGGGCCGTGCCATCATCTCACGCTCTCTATGCGATGATGTGATGCTCAACTCATTATCACGCACACCCAAAAAAACAAGGGGATGCAAAGTGTTGGCATGTTTTCTCACGTAAGAATAACAGCATATGATATTTTGAATTATATTGCTGATGTCGATAGGTGATATTTGTGGCTTGCAGAAGAAGTCAGCCCTTGGTTACGATGGTTCTAAAGCTTTCTCACAACTGTCTGAAGCTGACATAGTCTTTGACTGCCATAACCTCCACCACTGGTGCAGCCCATCACAGAACTCCTGAATCTTTGGTAGAAACAACACTATCCCACTCTCTCATCAATGGACGAAACACACCCCTTTCTCGACAAGGAAGATTTGCCCGGCGAGCAGCCGGAAAGGAAGCGCTTCTCCTCGCATGGCTCCTGGTCAACGAACAGGCTCGTCCTATACACCAACATTGGAGTGCTGGCGCTGAACTGCATTCTCTGGGCACTGGTTCTTCTCATAGCCCCTTGGGCCAAGTATCAGCCCTCCGAATGCTCGACACAAGTCCATGCACCTGTCGCGACCGCCCTGCCTTCGACCAATACCAGCTTCTTCGCCACGCACAGTGGCTACTTGAACTGTGGGCACAATAGAGAAGAGGCAAAGTCTCTTGGTTGCGAATATGACATCCTGACCAACCACTGGCTGCCCGGCCAGTGCGCAGACCCAAAGTCCGTCAAAGACTACCAGACAGACGGATCATGGCTGCCATACGCGGACGAGGCCAGGACAAAACCGCTCAAGGTGGAGGAACTCGGGGCATTAGACTTTTACTACACGTCCAAGAGGGACCATATAGTTCACTGCGCAATGCTATGGAAAAGACAGTATCGCGCGCTGGTGGAGGGGTGGAAGTATGTCGATTCGATTACGGCCGAGGGCGAGCACATGAATCACTGCGCTCAATTTCTAATGGACATGGCTGAGGTAGAAGGTTATCGAACGGAACCGAACAAGGTGATTGTTGGCAAGTCAGGATGTCATGTTAGGGAGTTGCTTGTTTAGAAAATTTCAGTCAATTAGAAGTTTATTCAGGCGTGTACTACTACTATTACTATGGATAAAAAGTATTGTTACATCCATTGCTGCAAACCTTGCTTCAAGTCGTGCCAAAACTGGACTGTCGCACCCAGTTCTTCGTAATGCGCAAAGTTGTGTGGCACCCCATTGTATACATGGAGTTTTACCGCAACGCCACTCTTCTCGAGCTTTGTAGCATATGAGACTCCCTCATCACGAAGGCAATCTCTTCCAGCCACAAAAAGCAAATGGGGAGCAAGTCCAGTCGTATTCCCGAGAAGCGGCGAGACCTGCGGATCTGGGCGTGAGTCGGGAGATATCACGGCATCCCAGCAGGTGGCCATCTCGCGAGACCCCAGGTAGGTTTCTGTGCATTGGTGGTAAGAACCCGATGTCCCAGCCTCGTTGGGAAAGTGAAGGTAGTGGCAGAGCACTGGAACATTGAGAACGACCCCAATCAAGGGCGTGTTCATGTCTCGGCACCGCTGAGCGAGGATAGCAGTGATAGTAGCCCCCGCGGAAGAGCCCGCCAAAATGAGTTGGGACATGTTGCAGGACACGCCCAGGTCGGATGTAAATGGTGAGCTATCCGTGACCAACTGCCGCAGGATTTCCCATGAATCTTCAATCCAGGTGGGGAACGGGTGTTCCGGGGCAAGACGGTACTCAACACTGATAGTGATGATGTCGAGATCCGCGTATAGGGGCCACAACAGCCATGCCTCTTCTGAGACATGGCTCCCTGAAACCCAGCCACCACCGTGGGTGACGAAGAGAACGGGTAGCTGGTACGGAGAGTCGATTCCTTTCTTTTTCAGGCGATCAATGCTGGGACAGGAGATTTTGACGCTCAATTGCCCGCCGTTGCTGACAGCAAAGGTCTTGATTTGCGAGATGTAACCAACAGACGAGAGCGGGTGACTTGCAGCCCACTGTGCATCAACCTCAGCCTGGTAGGGTCTGGCCTGGGAGAAATCCATGTCCAGGGCCTCAATGGGACCCGATTCAGGCACAACATTGGAGGGGATCGGGAGGCCGTTCTTCTCAGCAAAAGCCTTCCAGTCTGGGTCAAAGTTGAAGTGCTCCATAGCGGCTAACAGGTAGTGGTGTGTGAGAGAGGGGAACCAGTGTGGTGGTTCAGCTCGATATGCCCCGTCGGCCGGATGTAATATCAACAAGCTAGCGCTCAGGTGAAGGATTGTTTAGCACAGACCAAATGTGGTATGTGTCGTGCTGATTGATGGTGATGGTGATGCTGAGTCGAAGATGATGTGTACGCTGACAGCTACATGTTGTCATCCTGCCATAATAAAGGGCGCGACCAACAAGAACTTGTCACGTGTGCAATCTGGGCCAAAAAAGGAGTTATTCGATATTGAAGAACTTGATTCTGCAGTTTCCTAGAAACTGAAACTGATTATATGCTATTTTTTTGGTCTTTGGCTTATTGAAGAAGTATTCATTCCAGTTATACCCAATTCGAGCCCAACATACATCTTATCGCTATGAAGCCCTTTGAGCTCTTTCGCACCAGTTGGAGCCGGTACGAGAAGATTGAAGATGCTGAACAGGCTGAGAAATATTCAGAAAGTCATCCAAATCATGTTGGGCCCGTTGCCTTGACGCCAAACCGGCAGCCACAGCTTTTCTGGAAGTTGTCGACAGCCGTGTGCCTAAGTCTTGCTGCATACTTCTTGGCCCAGACGGTTCATCTTCGTCAGAGAGAGCAGTTCTCTACAGGGTACGCTAACGAAATGTGTAAGTCGCTTCAGATCTATCAACCTTCAAGACATTTCTAATCCAGTCGCAGTGTTGGCTACGTCGTCCATCCAAGTGTCACAACGCAAATTCACCGGCGGCATCAAATTCTACGACAACGGGACCATGTTTCGAGACAATGGCCCAGGCCTCAGCTACGTCGGTAAGCCGACTGAGGAAATCGATAACAACTGGGAAGCACTCATCGGCACACGCTACCTCGCCTTTACTGAGGCCCAACGGCAGTCTCTACAAGTTCCTGTAGACCGCAGTCCTGACGACAACCTATACCGCGCTGGCCCTGACGTGTTGCACTCCCTGCACTGCGTAAACAAACTCAGGCAGACGATTGACGCATACATGTACGGACCCGCCGAGGATGTGGACGAGACGCCGCCCAACGTGCTGCACCTTGAGCATTGTCTGGACTTTTTGAGGCAACTGATTCAGTGTACATCTGATCTTACGCCTATTCCGCTCGTGTTTTCCAAAGGGGCTGGCTTCGCAATCCCGGATTTCGAGCAGGTACACACTTGTCGGGACTTTGGGGCCATTCATCACTGGGCGATGAAGCAGAATCAGGATGCGCTGAAATCGGTTGGTCAGGACAAGAGCAAGTCTATAGTACCTTAGACACATAGCAGATACCATTTCGACATTTATTTAACTAGTTACATAAAATAGGAAAACCAGAAAAAAAAACATATGTGCAATTGTTGATCCAATTTGGAGATTAGTCACTAAGTGAATTCGCAACATAGAGTGAGTAGTACATAATGTTTAGCCATATCTTTCATCTATCAAGTCTCTTACGTGCATTGTACATTGTTCAGTTGGCTAAACTACCAGGCTTAAGCCTCTCTGCATTCAGTCTCCAAATCGCCTCATCCAGTGAATCTCTCGTCTTGGCCCACTTCTGAATAGACTTAAAGTCCCGACATGTATGAAACACCTGAAATATGGGTTCCAAGGATCCGTCTGGTTTATATGGCGTGTAAGCCTCGGGGATTGGCGTCAGATCTCCCGTACACATAAGGCTTTGGCGGATGGTGTCCATACAATGTTCTAAAAAGAAACGTGTGAGAAATGTGCAAAAAAAAACCCTCCATTTCGGTATTACTTACGAATATGAGGCCAGAATATATCGTTGACATCTTCAGGATAGTGGTCTTTATAAATGGCGCGACGAATCTTATTCTGAAAGGGGGTCAGTGGAGGTTGACGCAAAGGTATGGGAGGTTGTGAATACCAAGCAATGAAGATCGTGAAATACCGAGGGACTGGGAAATTCTCTTGTCAGTCCAATACCAAAAACAAACAATAAGAAGAGATGATAAGAGAATGCTCACACTGCTTGGTAAAGACCACTGAACGGGTCCGTGTAGAGTGTATCGCCGTCAGGCATATCTGCAAAGGTGCCGTGGTTTCGTACGTTCTCCCGCATCTCATCAGTAGTAAGAAATACATCAGTTGCTTCATATCGGGTAAGCAAGTCTCCATGGCGCAACAATATAGATAATACCTACTAGATACCAGCTCCTCCCACGCCGCATCGATTTCTGGTGTCGGGAACCCAACGTAGTCGGGCTGGTTGGGCTCGATCTGCCGAAACAGCTGCTTGCTTGAGTTGTAGCGCAGGCCTCCTGTGAATCGCGTTCTGATTTGGGTGGGAACGGACTCTCTTTGCGCAATTTCTATCCTATAGAATTAGCATGAATACAATGGCGACCAGGTAGTAAGGGTGTCCAACCCAGCTCATTGTGTTTCCAATAACACTGTGCTGGAGTGACAGCTTGAGCAATGATAACGCATGCCAAAGTTAGGCACAACACAGATAGCGCTACTACTGTCCAAAGTAGAGTGCGCTGCTGCTTCTCTGCCTTTGAAAATCCGTTTGTCTTTCCTGTATCTGACAGGAACCGAACATTAACATCGTGTATCGACTCGCTGCTGGATCTTGAATCCATTGTAAAAACTTGTTTTTGGCAAAGTACAGTCAATGTTCGATGATTGTTGTGCAGTTTGACCGCAGAGATCAATATGTCGTATAGATACCACCCTCCTGGATAAAAAAAGGTTCAACAAGGGTCAATGCTACCAGAGATACTGGTCTCTAACGCAATTCCAAATTTAGCCACAATAAGATGCTGTGAGCGTTGAGTGCATGGCAGGGTTGCTCACGTCATCACCGTCATCACTGCAGAACCATTATATACTTGGCTTTGTAGATATTTGCTTACAGGTTGGCCGACCAAGGTTGGGCTTCTACAACTGGAAACAAAAGAAGAAAAGGTCCATATACGGCGATATCAAGTTCTTTAAGCAGCCTCTATGTTGAAAACGGCTCGGTTCTGGGGGGGCGAGGCGGAAAAGGGTTCCGAGGACGAACCTGAACACGCCGCGACAAAGCCGTTTTTACCACAACCAGAAATATCATGTCAATGCTCGCATTCATGCAGTCAACAACGGTCCTACACGCGGCGAAAAACAGTCGTTTTTGCCTGCATATTGGCCATTATCGCCATCACTAGTATTCTTGCTTTGGTCAGGTCGGCAACACACTCAAAAAGACCCAAATCAACCTTCTCATCCAAAGGCTGGGCATTGGACGTGCACGCATCTTCTCCAAGCAAAACCAATAACAAATCTCATCCCTGCGGCACCTCATCTTCCCAGGCTCAGCAACTGGGCTGTCGCTTCGATCAACTCACATGGTCATGGCTGCCGCCAAACTGCCCGAGCTACGCGAATGACGAATTCATGGCGGCGGCGGAAACCCCGTGGGTCTTTTACGAGGATGTCGAGGCAACCAAGGTAGCAAAGGGGGAGACGTGGGAACAGGTGCTGGATGGCGAGCTTGGTGTCTTTGGAGAGAGAAGGGAACATGTCACACACTGCATTTTTATGTTTCTGGGGTTGGCGCAAATCGTGAGAGACGGGACAGCGTACCATGAAAAGTATGGGGATTACGACCATTCACGGCACTGTGCCTATATGTTGCTTAACATTGTTAGGAAATCAGAGGATTGGAATGATATGGATACTTATGCTGGAACAACATTTTTTGATCAATCTTGTACATAGAACCAAGAAGCATTAATTAGGAGTCCAAGCCTTGTCCTATGCTATTTCTGACAACCTGGCCCTGTTAAGACAGATGATAGATTGACGCAATCCACAGGCGAGTATGCCACCCTCCACCACCTCAGGTAGAAAAAATAAAACCAGCTCTTAGCGCTTCTTAATCTGTAATATTTCTCAGGATAAAATGAAAGGATGGCCGAAAAAGCCTGATCATTCGTAAGCTGTTCGTGAGAAGTTTGCATAATGTAAACTGTAGTTGACTCGTGTGTTTAGATCCCCAAATACCAGGGCTAGAGGATCTGATGATGTCTTGAGATGTATGGTGAATTGGGCAGAACTGTCCAAAGACAGAGGCATAGAGCACGGTCTAGCGTATCTCAAGAATGCGATGTTTAAAGACCACGACTATAGCTGTATAGTGTTGGAATATATTTATGACAAAATAACATGGATGCAAGGTGCACGAATTCGATATATAGACTTGGTATTGATCAAGATGTGACAGCAACCTGCAGTTGGTGGGCTGAAGGAGTGGCAAAGCCAGGGTATCATTACACTATAGCTCTTCGGTAGTGGAGCCTGATGTGGAGGTGGGCCTCCATGCCACTTTTGCAGAGCCGCTGACAGAACAGGATACATTTTAATGAAGCTAAATGCTTGCGATGGATTCTGATTTGTGTCTATTAAGGGGCAAACTATACTTGGTATACTGCTTAGTGAGTTGTCGTTTCATATATCAAGGCATTCAGAATTCATTCGATATGATAGGGTATCTACTTTGGGGAGATGAAGTCAACATCGAACTGACCGCAAGACTGGCTGAAAAAGGTTGGGATGCCAACAAGGAATTTCTTCTCGTTGCCAACTTCGAGATTCTTTGCTTGAAGAGTGTAACTAGCCACGCAATTTCGCATCTATTGCTGCAAAGCTAATCGGAATTGCTACCAGAAAGTCTTTGTCTAATCTATATCAAAAGCAGTAAAGAAACAGTTCAATAAGCTTCATAAGAAAAACTCCTGTCGAGAAGCTTTAACGAGGTCCAGCTGCAGTCAATGCGGCTCATGATATGCTTCATAGATGAAATGTAGCTGTCCATCCCTCAAGCGGCACGCCTGACATGTAGCGATTGTTTGAAAGTCTGTTAGTACAAGGGCATGAGTCAGTAGATGTGGTTGAGGCGGAGATGGAATCAGTAGACTTACGACCACTTAAGATTTCCGAGCATGATATTCTTGCAGCTCTGAACGAGCATCTGGACATCACTTTGAGTCACTTGATCCAACTGCTGATACTGCTCGCTCTCCAAGAGGCAACCTGTAGCTGCATCAAATCTTTGTCTTGATTTGACCAAGTCCCCTACGACTTCTTCCATTGCGACCTGAACGTCAGTGTGGTTTCCAAGGTGCATCTTCAACGGAATCACGCTGTCAACTTGATTATCGGCCTAAACAGGGGTCAGCTTCTTGGATACACAAGTCTGCGGTAAAATCGGATAAGAGAGCGTAGTTACAATTTCCTTCTTCAGTGAGATCACATCGTTGACTCTGTATAATATGAGTAAATGCGTTGATCAAGACTGGCTCTTGAAACTCACATAATGCAAGAAACAGCAGTTTCTTTGAACATTATTTTGGTTGCCTCCTGTTCATAGGCCCAACTCGGGATGTTTAGGCCATATGCGAATCTAGTTATGAAGGCTGTATCAATGAGCTGGAATCTCACCCATTATCAAGCTTGGGCTAAGAACTTACTCCATGGCCGTCAGACAAGGATAGATGCCGATCGTTTGTGCACGATTATCCATATACTCCTCCCAAGTTGGAAAGCCCGTCACACGCTGATGCTGAGCCGTGCAGACGCCGTCCACATAATCGTATATGGATTGTGCAAAACGGTGGAGTGCCTCTGTTTCAAATAATCAGCTCGTATCTCTTCTTGAGTAGGATGCTCCTGTTTCATGGGAGAATTGATTCCAAGTTATGGGTACCTTTCGAATGACCAGTTTGCATAGTCTCGCCGATGCTTTCAAAGCATTCCGAGTGGTGTCTCCCCCAGGTGACGGGGGGCGGGCAGCGCTCAGGATAATAATTCTCAGGCTCCAAGCACCATTTCAGAAAGGCAATTGTGTCTTTCCGATAATGCTCTGTCCCTTCTCGGTCATATCGGAGTTCACCGATGTCAATCTCTGCTCTCATCAGCCCCTGAATGTGAATAGGATAAGACGCTGTGAAGTAAGAAGCAGCCGCCTACCGTCATCCCAAATAAAGAACTAGAAAAGGGATCCAAGGTTAATTTTATTATATCATTAAGATGACAAGTAGGCACTGAAGCTTACCCAATATGTGAACTCCGCTAAAGGTCGAATCCGCTCCAGGGGGCTATCAGCCCAAAAGTAACCAGCCACCTGGGCAAAATCACCCTTTCTGAATTTTTGGCGCTGCCTTTCATCCGGGCACCATCTTATGGGAGGTGGAATATGAGTGTTAGTTCTCTAGAGATGCTGAAGAGGAGAAATACAAACCTCACGGCGAATTCATCTTCCAACTCCCTGCGAATCTGCGACTCATCAGGGTGTCTCTCTACACACCAGTCCGCATAGACAAGTGCAACGAGGTCTGGAATCTTCAACGTCTGGCCCTTGAGAGCATTCAGAGCTAAGCCACGGTGATCCGTAACCATAAGTGGTGGTAGTTGTATGATGGACATGACCCGGCTAGAGCGGTTAAACAACAGTGAAAGGCCTCTCCACTCTGGGTATACAGAAGCGTGTCCTAGAATATTCTTAGGGAGGAGGCACTGACTGAGAGAGAGCTTGATGAGAAGACAAAAGTCTACAGTCAATCAACTTAAACTACAAAATTTACTGACCCTCTTAACCGCAAATCTGACGTTGCGCATGAAATTCATTACAAACTTCTTACTAAAAGGCGGATATAGTTGCCCATCACGGCTTTTGCTCTTCGGCATGCACTATTCTTTGTCGGACCGGATATCAATTCAGTTTCCATCCCGAGTGCCGTCGCCGACCGCCCCCTTCGCCGCATGCTGTAAGATTTGTCTAGCCAGGTATGGAATAAGTGATCTTACCTGATGCATGCCATTGGATATCAAACTAATAAAACATGGCAAGCCTCGAAGGCAATCACACAAATTTTCTTTGTCCGTATTACGCCATTGGGATCCATCATTCTGTCGGTTGGATAGATGTAAGTCTTGCAAATGTTCAAATGCCAGTTTCTTATTCAACCAAATGAATTGCTGGTTCATCGGTATCTTTATAGAATAGCAAAATTGCATTTGAATGTGCAGAAGTATAAACACAAACTTGATTAGTGCAGCCAAAACTGTACCATTCTCATCTTGCGTTGCCCACCAAAGTCCGCAAGGATTATGTGCTCCAAACAAACTCCACCCATTTTGGGAGCTTTGGAGTAATCTTGAATAGAAATATTACCGTATGAGTAATAGATACAGGATTAACCTCGAGTCTGGGATCGATATCTCCCCTGTTCATCAACTGCCGATGATATTGTGAGCTGCAAGTATCTGCACGATGCTTAGCAAGGCATTCAGTCAGCAACATACCAATCAGGGCATATTCTACACCGATAACCGACTATCGTAGGTTTATGGTCAGGCCCGTTACGCGACTCCATGTATCGCTCAGAGTTAAACTCCGTTCCCTGTACACTTTGGGGTCGCGGAATAACCACCATACCGCAGGTGGCACATACACCCCGTTTGGACTAAAGTAATTACCATAGACGGTACCTTTTCTTATTTTATGTGGGAAATAAGCTCCTGCAGCTGATATTCATCTGTAGACTCCCTTAATTATGTCATTGATGTACGGCAACCTTTTTTGATCTTCAGATTAAGGAGGCTTTCAGCTAGATAGTTCGGTGGAAGGGTGATGTCAACTAACTAGGCTTCGGGTTCAAACCTGATGATCTACCTTGTTCAGTTCGACTAAATAGCCATATGCCATCCTGATTATAATGGCGCCCATCAAGGTACAGTATGATCAGCCAGTTATAAGACAAGCAGTCCGTCACAGCGTTGAGTCAGATGCCCTGAGAGCGGGAACCACAGGAACATGGTATCGATAGCTGAACAAACAAACATCTTACGCCAAGATTCAATATCTTTGTAAAAAATCTACATATTATTAGTGTCTTCAAACAAGTCCCGCAATTCCTTATCTGAGTCTTAATTCTGCTCCTGCAAGTTTACCTGGCAATACCTCGCAGGGTATGTGACGCTGGTAGGCGGACCATCTTCTTTCTTCCAAGATCCCCTGAAAATTCATGAAGACATTTTTAGCTTCACTACTAAAGTGGGAATCATGAAATACTAGGAAGCCTTATAGAAATTGAAAGGGTTAATGTTAAAGCCACCAGCCGATGAGGCAATACGGTTTTACTTGTTTCTGCCGATGATGGCTATTTGAAGGTTGTAGAAGTCATGTTTTATGGCCAAATCATCGACCTTAGATTCCCCAATGCCTTAAAGACTATATTGTTTAGAAAATACATAACCAACCGTTGGTGAATCAAACCATATGACGTTCCCAAGTTGGCTGGGGCTTGTTAAGCGAACGGTCTCTTGATGCTGGTACCAACACATATGAATATCACAATTTCCAGACGTAACAGTCACCCATAAGGATCGATTAAATATCCATAGCGAACAATGTGTGCTGTTTCAAATCGGGCTGCGATTCGATCTTGCGGCACTTTTGATGAATAAGCCCTGGTGATTGGCCAGATAGGAAAGACAGGGGGTCACAGCCTCATTTGCATGGTGCCCAACTCAACCCAAGTTGCGATATCTACGACTTGCTTCTGTTATGCTATTGCATCTAATTTGATCAATATTGTTTGTTTAATTGCATTATTTTCCATTTAAAGATTCTAATCTTAGGCGAACCCCTCACGGGAAAGGTCTTCTTCAACCATGTCGGAACCTGGAAACTACACAGTCGGGTGGATATGTGCCATCAAACCTGAATTTGTTGCAGCCCAAGCATTTCTGGATGAGGTGCACGACGGACCAGAATTCGTTGCCCAAAATGACCATAACGTCTATGCACTGGGTAGAATGGGAAAACACAACGTCGCCATCGCTGTTCTACCGAGCGGAGAATATGGCCTAGTTTCTGCTGCAACAGTCGCCAACAACATGATGCATAGTTTTCCCAATATCAGAATCGGTCTCATGGTGGGAATTGGTGGTGGTGCACCCTGCGAGAAAAAGAAACGCGATATACGCCTTGGAGATGTCGTCGTCAGTCGTCCGGGAAATGGACACGGAGGCGTGTTTCAATACGACTTTGGCAAGACGATACAAGACCAAGAGTTTGTCCAAACAGGCTTTTTGAACCAGCCGCCCAGCCTTCTAAGAGCAGCGATGACTTCCCTCGAAGCAAAGTATGATATGAATGGCCACCAACTCAACGAGGCGATTGATGGCATCCTTGACGCAAGACCAAAACTACGAAAAGCATATCGACGGCCAGATCAAAGTAGTGATAGGCTTTACCGTTCAGACATTGTCCATCCTGCTGCCGATGACCATGATGAATCTTGTCATATAGCATGCAGCGACAATCCAATTCATTTGGTATCCCGGCAAATCAGAGAAGAGGACGAAGACGACCCTGCAATCCATTATGGTCTCATTGCTTCTGCAAATCAGCTAATGAAGGACGCCTTGATCCGAGACAAGTTTGCAACCGAGAAGAATATCTTGTGTTTCGAAATGGAGGCGGCTGGGCTGATGAACAGCTTTCCCTGTTTGGTTATCCGCGGCATATGTGATTATGCCGATTCCCATAAGAACAAACAGTGGCAGGGGTACGCAGCACTGGTCGCAGCGGCATATGCAAAGGATCTTCTCAGCCAAATCTCTCCTACCAAGTTAGAATCTGAGAGAAAGATACAGGAAATGCTTCAGGAAGGTTAGTTCTCATGTTAGACAGAACATAGATCTAGATTAATGATCATATTCCAGTTCGAGAAACTTTGACAAAGACCAACACGCAGGTGGAGGTGATAAAGTCGAAGCTTCACAGAGACAACGACCTCAGAGTCCTCGATTGGCTCACTCCTACCAATTATGGGCTCCAGCAAAGTGATACCCTAATGAGACGACAGCCCGGCACCGGACAATGGCTCTTAGAATCTACCGAATATGAAACCTGGTTAAACTCCAGCTCATCAGAAACACTCCTTTGTCAGGGCATGCCTGGTGCTGGAAAAAAACAATTCTTACCTCCGTCATAATCGACAGTCTTACGAAGCGGTTCGAATTAGATGCTACGGTAGCCATTGCTTATATATACTGCAATTTTCGCCGGCAAGATGAGCAGAGAATTGAGCAATTGCTTGCTAGCCTAGTGAAACAATTTGCTGGGTATCAATCGCCCCTGGCCGATGTTGTCACGGCCCTTGGCAACAAGCATGAGAAGGGTCAGACACGACCATCTGTTAAAGAATTAGTGGACTGTCTCTATGCTATTACCAGTACTTACTCACGAGTCTTCATCATAATTGATGCACTCGATGAATATCAAACACATGATGGCTCTCGGTCACGGCTTTTAAAAGAGCTTTTTTCACTTCAGTCCAAGGTCAAGCTCAATCTCCTTGCAACGTCGAGGAATATTCCAGATATCGTTGCTTTATTCAATTCTGTTCAGAGTATGTCCTTGGAAATTAAAGCCCATCACGAAGACGTATGGATGTTTATCGAGGGCAACATGTCTCATCTTCCTCAGTTTGTCCGTGGAAGTTCAGAGCTACAGCGGGAGATTAAGCAAACAATCTCTGAGGCAGTAAATGGAATGTGAGATAATTTCTCGACATTATTTCCTACCACTAATTTACTGATCTATATCTTAGGTTTCTACTGGCACGGCTCTACCTGGATTCCCTTAAAGAAAAGAGATCTCCCAAATCCCTGCGAAACACCCTGCACAGCTTTGCCACAATCAAGACAGATGTGTACGACCATGCATATCATGAGGCCATGTCACGGATTCAGAACCAATCCCCAGACCGAAAGACACTTGCCTTGGATACTTTGTCGTGGATCATCTTTGCAAGGCAGCGTTTGACCACCGTTGAACTACAGACGGCTCTCGCCGTGGAAGTTGGCGAATCATGCTTTGATGCGGACAATATCTCTACAATCGATGATATTATATCGTCATGTACAGGCCTTGTCATGATTGATCAGAACAGCAACATTATCAGCCTGGTGCATTTTACAACTCAGAAATACCTGGAAAAAACTCAGAGCCAGTGGTTTCCTAAGGGTGAGACTCTCATAGAGGCAACCTGTTCAACATATCTCTCATTGGATATATTCAGTCATGGCACATATTCCGAAGGATATGGCCAATCTAATATATTCTATAGCGGACATCCAGCACCACGTGCGTTCATCACACTCAACATGGACTATCCTTTATACAGTTATGCCGCATGTAATTGGATATATCATTCAATCAATGCTAGATCTCCAAGTCAGGAGACGCTGTCTTTTTTAAAGAACCAAGCTAAAATAGACTTATCAACTGAACTTCTCTTCTATCATGACTATGACTTTTGGCGCTTCTTTACAATACCAACAGGAGTGACGGCTCTACACTTGGCAGCATATTTTGGAGCCAACGCCTTGTTTGACGCCTTTATCGATACCATTGACGTGAATGCCCAACACAACGGAGGCAACACACCGCTGGAGTGGGCCGCCTGCAACGGGCATGCGCTGATAATGCAAAAATTAATAGAAAAGGGCGCCCGTGTTCATTTTTCTGTTCTGAAGAATGGTCAACTACCGCTTCATGTAGCGGTTTCCCGTGGCTACGAAGCCGTCGTACAATTATTTCTCAAGTCTGGTGTCGATGCCAATACTCCCAATGACCATGGTGATTCCCCACTTACTCTCGCCGCTGCAAATAGCCAGAGAAATATTATGCTACTTCTCTGGGAGCACGGCGCCGATACGAATGGCAAGAATAATGAGGGGGATACACCACTTCATTTAGCAGTAAAAAATGGTTATGAAATCATTGTGCGGCTTCTCCTAGAGCACGGCGCCGATACGAATAGCAAGAATAATGAGGGGGATACACCGCTTCATTTAGCAGCAAGCCGGGGAGCCGAAGCTATTGTACAGCTTCTCTTAGAGCATAGCGCCGATATAAATGAAAAGGACAAATGGGGCAATACGCCCCTTCATTTAGCAACAAGCCGGGGTTCTATAGCTATTATACAGCTTCTCTTAGAGCATAGCGCCGATATAAATGAAAAGGACAAATGGGGCAATACGCCCCTTCATTTAGCAACAAGCCGGGGTTCTATAGCTATTATACAGCTTCTCTTAGAGCATAACGCCGATATAAATGAAAAGGACAAATGGGGCAATACGCCCCTTCATTTGGTAGCACGTCGGGGAGCCGAAGCTATTGTACAGCTTCTCTTAGAGCATAGCGCCGATATAAATGAAAAGGACAAATGGGGCAATACGCCCCTTCATTTGGCAGCACGTTGGGGAGCCGAAGCGATTGTACAGCTTCTCTTAGAGCATAACGCCGATATAAATGAAAAGGACAAATGGGGTGATACGCCCCTTCATTTGGTAGCACGTTGGGGAGCCGAAGCAATTGTACAGCTTCTCTTAGAGCATAACGCCGATATAAATGAAAAGGACAAATGGGGTGATACGCCCCTTCATTTGGTAGCACGTCGGGGAGCCGAAGCTATTGTACAGCTTCTCTTAGAGCACAACGCTGATATAAATGGGAAGGGTGAACGGGACAATACAGCGCTTCATTTGGCAGCAGAAAGGGATGATAAACTGATTGTGCAGCAGCTTTTGGGCAACGGCGCAAATATAAACCAGCCTAACCAACTTGGCGAAACACCGCTACACGTCGCAACTGAAAGAGGCCATACGGGTATCATGAAGTTACTTATAGAACGGCAGGCAGACATGGAGTGGGCTGATCACTCTGGCCGAACGCCACTTTTTATTGCAATTCAACGTGGCAGCGAATATGTCGAGCTACTTATACACAGTGGCGCCAACACAAATCACCTCGATGAATATGGCTTCACACCGCTTCATCTTGCGGCTCAGGATGGCTACCACGATGCTGTGGAGTGCCTTTTGGAACATGGTGCTGAGTTTGAGTTGCGTGACAATTATGGTAGAACACCGATACAAATAGCAGCAGTGCATGGTCATACAGGTATTGTGAATTTGCTTGAACGGAAAGGAGCAATCTTGGATTAAGTTGACTGAAGTTGGTTCAATCAACTATGTGAAAGGCGGTACAGGAGGAAGCGCATACCGACTACAGTATATATCACACTCATTAGTTAGCCCCGGCTCGTACCAAGAAACCACTCCTTGAAACAACTATCCACCATGAGTTACTCGATGCCTAGAACTTTGACTACCAGTTTAACTAGACACACATTTCCTATTTGCATAGATCCCAAAGTGCAAGTTAATCCATCCCATAAAAACTATTCAAAACACCATATGTTGAACAGAAAAAGAGGTTTCCAGAGCATGGGTACCCTAACCCCTGAATGGTTCAAAAACATCTTCTATTCATAAATGTCCGTAGACGAGAGATTCATAAGTACGGAGTACCATCGCCCTTCATAACTTGTAAGAAAATTGGAATTATAATAGTATATGCTTTATTCATATTCTTCTAAAAATTTGATCCAGAGTATGATATCCGCGACCATCCGCGAACAAACCCACTGCCAATAACAGAGCTCAAAAACAAGAAAAGTTCATAACCCTCTATATGCTGTTTGCTACCTCTTTCATAGCTTCTTAAAAAGGTCATCAAGACCTCATCGCCGCCTCGCCGCTTCACAAATTATCAAGTTTTAAATGTATAACGAGAAATACAATAGCACAGAAAGAAACGAAGGGGTATTATGTCCATGCTCTCCAACCTTTTCTATATCCCCTTTCCAACAATGCTTCTCAATATGGAAGAGTCTGTTCCGTATCGCCTCTCCTGAGTCATCTATGCAACCACTGACTGCGGCTCCGTTGTCAATGCTGCACCACCACTGTCTTCGTCCTCGGCTGCATTGGAAATTCCGGCGTCTGCTGGGTTCTGCTTATTCATCGTCGCAGCAACATCATCCCTTTCAGCGATCATATCCTTCTCAGCCTGCATCGCCTTGTCTCGCCGACCCTCCACATCTTCTCTACGAACCACACGACGCAAACCCTCGCTTGCCTGAATCAACCCATCAATACTGATCGCATGTTCCGTCATCTGGTGATTGATATAAGTGTAGATTCCGGCCGGCGTATCGCACTGCAAAAGGTTCGTTTCATTGAGTTTCAAGAGGGCCAGTGCCACCTGAAACAAAAATGTGCTTCCGTCATTCGTGCAGAGCACCACGTCCCAAACTCGAAATAGCGCCTCTGCACAAAGACAGTCGGTGAAAACCGATAAGAACCATTGGAAAGTTAGGGCTTCTAGCTCGATTGAGAGCGAGTCCAAGTGTGCCGACAGTTTTGGCAGCACAGTCTTGACATATTGGCGAAGAACTTGTTGGTCCGCTCGAGAGGATATCAAGGAGTGATCGTAGTACCCATGTGGGAGTATATTCTCGATGATGGATGTGAGAATCCAAAAGGCATCCTCCGCAGAGGGTGTAATGAGGAGAAGGTTGGCAGTAATCAGATTCATTCCTTGACAGTAGCCCACATCCTTGTTGCGCCTTGAGTATGCCAGCAACACCTCATTCAGCTTCTTCACTCCGGGCCCTTTTCTGAAAAATATGTTGTCTGTGAGCGTTCGATGAATATCCATCCCGATTTGGCTGACCACTGCAGGATCATCATTCTCTCCGTTCTGAGAAACCAAGTCGTCGTAATAGCCCGGGACTCGCAACGCTGTAGCCCCCGAACATTCAGACCAAACCTTGGCACGATACGCCACTGGGATGCCGCCAAGCACCAAATTTTTGAACTCGTTCCATTTGGCACGACCGACCTTGCCCTTGTTTCCCAAGTTTGAGATTCCAATCATTTCTCCGTCTGCGACTCGAGTTTCTGGTAGAATGACGCTTGGGCGTTCAAACCGAGCCTCAGCTGCCGCCGCAGCAGCAGCAATGGCAGCTTCGCCTTCACGACGTCGCTCTGCTCTAACTTTGCGGAGGAAATCGTTCCAGCGAACTGTCTTGTCTCGTTGTAGTGAATCATGCATGTCACTCAACTGCTGGAGGAGTAGTTTTACAGGCTCTGCATCTTCTTTGACGAGTGTACCAATCGTTGAATCCTGCTCTGAAGACTGTTTAGTGTCATTGTCAATGGCTGTTGTTGTACTGGCCAGGGGCATCAAGCCAGATTGGGTTGGCGTTATTGCTGGTGATCGTGTCGTCACTTCAATAGGAGATTGCTGTTGTGATTGCTCGCTACCTTCTGTGACAACTATTGCAGATGCGCTGATTCCAGGAGTATGACTGAGAAGCTCAGTTGGAAATGTGGCAATCCTCAGGTAGTCCTGCCAGCGCTTAGCTCTGACCTCATCCGCTATTCTCTCCTCCAAGCTACTCGGGCTCTCTGGTCGTCCTTGGTCGCTCGATACGCTCCACTTGGGGCTTGGCAAATCTTCCATCATGTTGGGTGAGACGCCCGTTCGGCCATTTGTCAGCATTTCGGTGCGGCTTCCCTTCCTAACGTGCTGCGCCATCTGTGCTGCCTCCCGCTGCCTCTTCTTTCTTCGTTGATCGTAAATGAAGCCAAACCGATCGGTTAAGTATTCGCAATTTGGATAATTATTGTACATCTGAGTAAGCGTGGGTGGCTGTAGTTCGGGTGGTAGAATTGCATCCATTTCCACAGGTCCATAAGACTCTTGACGTGAGGCGGAGTTGCCTGGTGGACTCCCAACCATACTCCCCCACATCTCATGGGCTTGGGACTTTGTGCTGGGTGGTGCGGATGGTGTAGATGGCGCAGGGGTCGATCGTCGCATGGCCATCAATGCCTTGGGTCCACCTGCTACGGATACTGCACGACCTGATCGATTTGTGTTGTTACTTGCAACTGAGCCTGCTCTCGTTGATTCTGGGCGAGCAGTGCTACTCACAGCGCGACCTCGAGATTCCCCATCTCGACTAGCAATAGCGCCACCAGCAACCAACCTCAAAGCCAGACTAGCCAAAGAGGCAGACCCTTTGCGATCAGATGGATTGGCTGAGTGAGCACTGGAGGCTCGACTAGAACTCCGAATAGAGCCCGTATCGACTGTAGCGTTGGTTGGCGGCTCAAATAAATCGTCAGCCAGAGTAGGTCGGCGATCCACGCTGGGTTGAGCCCGAATGACAGATGACCGGCCTGATCCATCGCCATTCATGCTCGACTTTTTGGGAGTGCCGCCGCCCCAGATATAATCCTTCCACCCCTTCATTGTCCCCTTTCCATTCTCGGGATTGTTGACCAAGGATGTGCTGGTCGCTCGTATTGTTGAACTCGTTATATCCGTCTCTCCATAAGCATTCTCTACCATGGTATCTTGCATCGCATCGCTCATCAAATCGCTTAATCCGTCCCCATTGTTCCGCATAGTATCGTTTTCTTTAAGTTCAGTCTCCACCGCTCGAAGCCTCGTCTCCAGATCCAGATTAGATAACCCACACTCTCGTATTATCTTCCTTAATGCCCTCTCACGCTCATCCGCCCGACGACGGAGGACCGATATCTGTGCATCCCTTTGTGCTAAATCTCCCGCAATTTGTCTCACAAGCGCTACGGCGCCATGCTTCGCTATTAACCGCTCGATGTGACCGTCGTCGGTTTTGTGAAGGGCTCCAGGAACCGTGTGCGTTAGGGGGGCATCCTCGAATAAAGCTTCTCGAGCGGAGCTCCTCCAGGTCAAGGTATCAACAATGGTGGGCGACCTCCCGCTTGCGTCCCGCCCTCGGCGCCCATTGCCCGCATCGTAGGCGACGGACCTGAAATGTCGTTCTCGCTCGTAGTCGAAACTGTCGTTGTTGGATGGCTCACCAGAAAAGCTGGGGAAACTGGTGAGGGACTTGTCGCTCGGGGCAATTATGCTGCTAGCAGAACTGCTGGGCTGGCTGATGAGCTTTCGAGTCTTGCCGGCGCGGAGGGTGCCGCTGCGATGGGACCGTAATGAGGTAGCGCTTTGTTGGGAGATTGTTCGTTCGAGGGGGAGAGAGACGGCATCGGCTAGATCCATCATCTCGTGATATCGCGGGGTTGGATTGCGGCGGCTGCTAATGTCCCGCCGTTTTCAAGTGTCGTCGTCGTCGCAGGTGATCGATGTCGATGGGTAAGGTGGTAGATATTTGACGTGACTGTCCGGCAGGCGGGGACCGTAAGAATGGACCCTACATGCAGTGGAGGGGCATATCGCGAAATGGTACTCCAGGGGTGGGTGGGAGAGTGGTAGGCAGTTGGTAAACCTCCACACCGGCGCCCGCAGTGTATGAGAATATGGACTTAGGCGCGTTCTTATGCGATGACGAGATTAAAATAGAAAAGCAGAGCCCGTTTACTGTGTGTGAGGGATTTTGCGATGTCGTGGTGCAGGTGGAGGAGGAGTAGGATCAGAGATGACGATGATGACGACGATGACGGGATGGAAGAGAGGTGGGAGGGAGAAGGAAAAGAGGAAAAAGAAACAAAGGGAGAGAGAAAGAGGGAGAGAGAATGAGAGGAGGCAAAAAAGAAAAGAAAAAAGGGTAGAGCAGGCACTTTTAGATTGTCGAATCAAGTCTGTCGCGAGAGAATGTGTCGAGTGTTGGCGTGCAGGAGAAAAAAGCAGACCAAGAAGCAAGGGAGAGCAAACAAGTGACAGCGACATGCATGAGAGAGAGAGAGACAAAGTGGAAGGCAAACAAGGTGAGCTCATTTGGTCACGAGCCAGTGGCCAACCAGATTTGCAACCCGATGGAACGGATCAATATTAAAACATTGTATTACATATGACATACCATTGAATGATGGATTGATTTATTAATTAATCAGCTAATTACTCAATAACCTCCTTGGTATTAAACAAGTATCCAAATCAGGGCAACCTCGTGTGAGCTTGGATGCAATAATACAAGATTACTACATACAGTAATATCACAGGTAGGTATGATGGCTTGCTTGGGGATACCACTCCGTGCTAACTAAGCCAAGTCAACGGTCGTCATGGATGCATCCGCCAACTGTGACTGTAACCGTGACTGCAACTGTTGCTGCTGCAGCTTTAATTGATTGGCATGCAGCATGCCCGTGTGCTTCGCTGGCTGGTCGTGTGTGGGTGGTGTCTCTGAGGTGACCTAAGATCTGCGTGTCTCGTCTGTAGCGGCCACAAAACCCCAGCTTTTTTGCAGTCGCATTTTCATCAACAGCGCTGTATCCGCTGTAATCAATAAAATGGTTTGGTACAGCCCACCGTAGTCCACCCAGTCAGTACCCAGTATTAGACAGTCCAATGCTACAGTCACATCGCTGTAATGAATTGAATCTGTATTATCCATCATCCATAAATGACACAGGTGGACTCAGCAATATCCACCCACTGCTTCTCGTCTCTTCCATCCATCCATCGATGCTGATTTAATCAACCCTCGCTTACCACTTCAGCTCATGTCAGTCACCCCAAGATTCCATCGTCGTACATAATAAGGTACATACTACCCAGGTATCCATCCCTTGCATCAACACTCCCTGTCCCTGAATGGCGCTGCTTTAGCGACAAGATTAAAAAAAGCCTTAGCTCCAAGACCGATCTGATGATTTCATCGTGCAGACGCATGGCACAAGGACAGACAACTCAACACCAATCCACAATCGTGAACCTCGAAAATACGGTCAATATGCATAATATGTACGTCTGAACCACGAAAATGTCGTACTGCTAATCGCCATGACGCGCAAAATTATAATACATTCAATGTACCCCCCCATAATACCTAATACTCATACAACATAATGCGACCCCAGTAGGTAGGTAGGAAATAACATGATACAGACCCTGAATTCCATCCTTTGAAACAAGCATTCCACAAAAACTCCAGCCTTCGTGAGCCTTCACCATGAAAGCCATATCATGCATCTAATCCAAGACAAGCCAAGCTAAGCCAAGCCGTACAGCCGAGTTTTTAAACGCCCATACACAAAACACACATTAGCATCATTCGTTTTTCCCTCCCCTTCCTTACCCTGGCCCCCTACCCCTGTCTCCCTTAAGCAAAACTGTCCTCTGCATGCCATCGACTGCTTTGCGGCTCTTCAGCTTCATACTGTGTCTCCGCCTCCGTCTCGGCTCCAGCCGCTGTAGGTTCCAGCGTAGCTTCTTTATGCCGCGACGCTGATTCCGATTCTGCGACCAATGTGTCATCCAACTCTGGTACCAAACCCTCCTCTATGAGTGTTTGCAACAGCGGGTCTCTAGCGAGCACGTCGCTACGTTTGATACAAAGACCATCCAACTTCCGTAGACGCTTGCAGCTAGCAACAAAAACAACCTCGTGAAGTCGCCGGCGTAGCTTCGTAGGCTCATCCAATCGGCGGAAAAATGTCAAGTCTCTCTCCGTATCCATCTCAGGTAAAGTGAATGGGTCAGCGGAGCAAGTCCGTCCTGCAGTCACCAATACCTGCACTGGAGGGTAAAAGCCTTGCGTGATTGGATTGTCTCTTAGATCCAGTTGAGTTAGGTGTGGGAAATCCGTTAATAGCTCTGTTACTGAGGTCGAGTCCATAAGCCTATTTCCTGCAACAAGAAGCTTCTTCATGCGAGGGATAAAACGGAGAGGACCAAGGTTTGATATCGCGTTGAAGTTGAGATTCAACATCCGGAGATTAGGCATCATTTGTCCCAGCTCCTTGGGCAACTGTTGAAGCCCACAGTTGGCCAGTTCCAGGAGTTGTAAATTAAGGAAGTCTGCTCGCGGCTCAAAAGATCTTAGGTAGTTCCCAGATAAGAAAAGCTTGCGAACTTCGCATGCACTGGCCAGGAAGCTGAGGTCAAGCGGAGCCTCAAGTCGCTGCTCCCGAAGTGAAAGGCTATCCATCCTCCGGGCGTGGCGGAGGCCTGACAATTCCTGGATTCGATTTCCGTCGGCGTGAAGAGATTGCAAATTGGGAAGATTCCGAATGTCAAGTGACGTTAGTTCGTTGTCGCTGACATTAAGTTGTCGCAACGTGCGCACAGGTGTGTCGAATGGCAATGTATGCAGCTCATTCCCGGATAAATTCAATTGAGACAAAGATGGGAGCGTCTCTAATCCTCGAACCGATGTGATTCGATTGCCTCCCAAATCAAGCTCAGTCAACCGCTCAAATTTCAGCTCAGTAGCATCCAACGTCTCAATCAAGTTATCCCTTGCTCTCAGGACCAATAAACCATCGTGTGAATCAAGCCCATCTAGACTTGTAAGACGGTTGTTGTCCGCCCTGAGACTTCTAAGGTGAACCAACCCCCGCAGCGCCGATAGGGTCTTAACCTCATTACCAGAAATGTCAACATACTGCAGATTGAGAAGGTGATCCCAGGATGTCAACTCTGTCAACGTATTGTGCGACAGCTTAAGATGCCTAACACAAGAAGGAATGCCATCAAGATGCGCAAGAGAGTTATTTGAAGCGTCCAAAGTGGTCACCTTGCCGCAAAACTCCTCCAGCATATGCAAACTCGTCAGCTTCTTATCGTGCAGATCCAGCACCGTCATATCTTCCCAGAACGGCTCAAAGGGTTCAACCTCGGCAAGCTTGTCAACGAGTTCTCTTATTGTCATGGACAGCACCCTCTTTGAGCCATCACCAGTTACCATATGTCGTTGGCCCATAACATAACTCACTTCCAATCCAAATGATTGATCAGGATGATGGAAGGTAAACTCTGAGAGTGGACTAAGAGACAGCGTGCCAATATGTCGTCCAATCAATAGACTATCATCACCGTGCAGAGTCAAGGCCTTCCCTGCGGGGGTACGGTTCAGGATAAAGGCAAGACTGGCATCCGGTGACTTCTGAGTCAACAGACTCTTGTCCTTGATAACACTGAGTTGATGACCATTCTGTTGAGTAATGGGAATTTCGACAGTGCTCTCTTCATCTTGTTCGTCAATGCGCGAGACTGGTCTAGGGATGAAGGAGCGGTGCAAGGAGCCATAAACTTGCGCACTCCGTCCACGCAATGGCAGTTGGCTCATGCTCTTCAAGCTGGGCTGTACAGGCGAGGACCGAGTAGGTGAATCGGCCGACATGACAGACACATTCTTCAGAGCTTCACTAATATCGGGATCATCTTCCAGACTATCCAGATCCTCTGGAACCATATCTTGAATAAATGACGCGACTGGGGAAGAGAAGGTGATGGTCAGATTTCGTCGTCGAGTCGTCGATGTCGGGTTACTGATCTTGTCATCATGAAAGCCTGGGTTGTGTTCTGCTTCATCCCCTACAGTCGCAGGCTGGCCAAGAGATTGATCAAGCTTCTTCAGTTCACCAACCGCCCGAGTTGCCATGCCCGAATCGCGTGCTTGATCAGTGCAATCTTCATGCAATTGGGCGAAAGATGGACTCCCAAGCGAGCCATCCGCTTTTTGGTCGTCATCCTCATCCTCATCATCAGTAGATTCATTCTTCAGTTTCAATTGTTGGAGCTCTTTTGTCTCGTCTACAGTCAAGTCAGGAATGCTGGCAAACGGGTCATCCTCGCTATCATCAGATGGAACTTCGGTAGACATGAGTTCTTTTCGTTCCTCCTTCTTCTTGATCCAAATATTATGTTGTTTGTCCAGGTACATGCCTCCTATACGATCGGGAATGAGGTGTGAAACGCTCTCAGGCACGATGATTCGTCGTGATTCAGATCCTCGAGAAGATCCAGAGGGGAACACGCCAGACGTCGATCGGCCAGTTGAACTAGCATAGAAATCGCGCATAGGACTGACCAAGTCATCAGCTGAGGACGCTTTTGTTGATAGGCGAATGTTTGCGATGTCGCTGATGATGTCACCGTCTGTAATGAAAGGCGCATCAGATCGGCTGCGACTGGTTTCCTCAATCATTCGCTCGACTTCTTGAGCTGCACGAATCGCATCTTTTGCTAGACCCATGGAGCGGACAGATGAGGAGATGATATCACCCATATCGCTTAATTCTTGGTACTTTTTGAGTCGATCGAGAAGCTCAGGATCATCCTGGCGTTGTGGAAACCAAGATACAAACTTTCCTTCTCTGCTTGGAGGTCGAGATAATGGCTCATTGGTTGACTCAGAAGCATCGTCGACAGCTTCCACCAGACCAGAAAGGCCCGTCTCACCCTCGGATTCCAGAAGGCTTGTCAGGCCAGGTTGGCTAACCTGATTGCGAATCATGGCCATAATTTGAGCAGCTTGATCAACAAAATCCTGCGTTCGAATAGAAGGTTTTCGGGTTGTTTCAGCAGATTGTTGAACTGATGCTTCACTGTCATTGTGTGCTGCCTTTCTGGGAGATCCACTCGGTGGTCCCTGGGTGGACTTTTGAACCACTTCCAAAACAGGGTGATATTCGCGCTGAAGTGATGATCTCTGACTAGGAGTTGGGGTTCGTGGTCGCAAAATCGATCTCCTGCCTAAGAGTGCAAGATCTGAGGGGTGAGGATGTTTGCCTCCGTTTTCCAAAATATATTGAATCCTTTGATGGGCGGAATCAACCCGGGTCAGCCGATTCTCGTTTCCAAAGGCAATGTCCGAACGGTGCAATGTACGCCGGCGTTTTGGAGTTGGGTCCTTCGAGGGAGATGTTCGGGGTCGTTTATCAGATCCGTTATCACGCTTGCCATGTATGGGGAAGTCTTCATCCGGCGGACTGAGATCAATACCATTAAGAGCAGCAAGAATGCCGGGTTTGCGCCGCCTCCTGCGGACCTGCAATTCAGCCTCTCGATTTGGAGAAAGATCACGGGAAGGCAATTCAAAGAGAGCGCTTGGAGTCAAAGGCGACTCGGGAGAAATATTCTCCTTTCCAAGAAAGTCTGATTGATCATAGGTGGCGTAAGATAAATCACCCGAAAACTCAAATCCTTCTAATTCGCCACCACCAAACTGACTGATACTTCTTGGTTGTGGCCGCGGTGCGTCCAGTGGGTGTTGCCGATTCATTTCATCTTGTTTTATTGAACCAGATGATTGCCTTGATGTTCTGCCAGACATTGTTTCTTCAAACTGGCTGATGCGGCGAAGCAAAGTTTGATTGGTAAAAGTATCGTAGGGCCCGAAAAGCTTTAGAGGACTGCCAGTAGACTGCTCATGAATGGTTTCCTCAACCAGACGCTTCTCCGGGCTCGAGAAAGGGACGCGGGGCATGAATGGGCTTCTGGTGGCACCATCGACCTCGTATGGATTCGTTCGCTCCGTCCTAACGGTTGGGAACTGCTTAGGGGTGCTGGCTTGAAGAGACTCTTCGGGCAACATTTCTGAAGAGTCTGCGCCCATTTCCGAACTCAAGACCCGGTTATTAAAAGATCCTTCGTCTGATCTCCCTCCCCGTCTAAAATTGACAAAACCACCATTGCGTGCGTACTCTTCCGAAGTCTCTATAGTTGCAGATGGTTCGTTTGTAGGGTTTTCGGTGTAAGGTTGCTGATTTGCCTGTGGATCCAACACCATCTGGCTAAGGCGTAGCCGCTCAAGTCGTTGACGGAGTTGTTCGGCGGGCATTTCGAGGGGAGCAAAGTCAAGTCGACCGTCCACATCGTTGTGCTTTCCCAATAGAATTGGACTGAAGTCCTCGTTGCGTGTATCGCCAAAGCCGCTAATTCTTCTTGATACAGTGGTTGTGCCGGTAGGCACGCTCAAGCAACTGGAGTCTTGGAAAATGGCGTCTTGTTGTGGAACAGAGAGGGTGGCTTGACGTATGCTGCCATTGCTAATGAGGGATGCATTGAACGAGTCATCAACATTCAACTTGTATCTTACTTCCCGCTGTGGTCGTCTGGGGCTGGGACTTGGTGTAACTTCAGCAGGGTATTCGGCTTCCTCATCATCTTCGAGGTTAAGCAAATCTTCAAATTCAGCATTCATGGGCATCTTGCCAGCTAATGGGGGACTAGAGGGCATTGTGAAATCATATGGATGTTGGGTTTGATCGCATTCCTCTCTCTCATCGCCTGCTTGCGGCGGTTTAAACATGTCTTGTAACCCAGTTGCGGCCGAGCAAAAGAGGTCCCGGTGTTCGCCGTATTGAATATCGCCATAAACTAAACGTCGCTTCCATTCCGGCGTTTCCGCTCTGTCGCCCGACGATGGTGATCGGTGCTGTACTGTATTATGCACCACGGAGCCGTTTGAACCGCTAGAAACAGATCGATTCGCAATTCCGCTTCGCGACGCTTTCCCGTCCTGCGATGATTGTGCAGCTACTCGTTTCCGGGCAATGTTGATATCGTTCGTGTTTCGTTCGACCAAGATACTGGTGCTCGGTTCATAAGTCGGAGGCTTAGATGTCGGGCCTTGCGACCTACGCGGAATTCGGCTCGGAGGAAAGGGCGATGCTACTGGTGAGCTTTCGAACGGTTTCGTTGACTTCAGGGGAGGCAACTGCGTAGCTGACGTATCCGAGGCGCCCTGGGAGATCCAGTCCTCGGATAGAGAGTCCAACCAAGCATGCTCCATGGCTAGGCCAGGAGGAGTGACAGATGCGACAAGTCAAGATATCACCGTCCCGCCATGCAGTAAACGGTTATGAAACGGTATGGGTATGGTATAATTTGTGCGGGGTGACGTCGCCCTCGGTTCTAAAAAGTTGTTTGGCTATGGATGGTGGTGATCACAGCTCCCGATTCGTCTGAATGTTGGAGGGCATGCGGAATGCATACGAAATAGTTGTGTCCAATGTTTGATATGGGTAATAAAAGCAACTCACAAAACAAATAACCCCAATCTCACACGAGTTGATGATGCGCGTTTGCGCGGCTGGAAACCCTCGACGCAAGGGTAAACAAAACAGGGATCACGATTGGATTTTTGATGGTTGCTGTGCCAACTTGCCCGACTACTTGGCCCCACATACCGCTTCCAGAATCTCGCCTGTTCCCCACGCAAATCTCACAAATCATGCATCCATTTATAGATCAGCGTCGTGATAGTATACGAGAACTGATGTTGGATCATAATCAGGATTGAGCAAGATTTCAATATTTTTATACGTGCAGATCGTGCCTTTCGGAAATCCCCAATGTCTCTTTGACAGGTATCCTCCCTACCAGAGCATTAGTGTCACTCTACGCGAAGTCACGTGCGTACGTGAAACCGCGTCGCGTTGGAATTTGAGCCTGGCGCCTGAACCGTCGGCTGCCGGCAGCTGTTGCTCCGGACTTTCAGACCAAATCGTAACGATACGTACAGGCAGCAGCCCGTATGCACATAGTGCTACCCCTAAACAGATTCCCTTTGGGCTAGGAATACTTGATGTGATGCCATCCGGGCGATAAGGCAGCTTCGATATAGCATCACCCTACTCCGCCGAGATGGCAATGGCCAACGTGAAGGAGTCGTCAGGCGACATAGCTACAGGGGCAGAGAGTGGGGATACCATCTACTGTGAAGCAAGCTGTCAACCAGATGATGTTTTCTATCAAGGGTCTGAGGATGAGGACTATGATAATCCAGACACCCGACGACAAAAATACGATGCTGCTGGTAAACGATTCCTAAATGGCAACGTGCCCCTACTTCTTTCAGCAGCCTTGCGCGGACCATTCGACAAAGAATCAGGCTGGTTAAACCCTTGGCGATCAAAGAACCGGACGTCGGATACCTCCCAAGCAGTAACGACCTCTGCTCCCTCAATCGAACCCCAAGACATTACAAGCCGTCACTCTCCACCACTTGACACTGAGCAAGTCTCCGGAACCCACCTCCCCAGCCCAGAGAGTCTTAAGCAGGCTCCATACACGGAATCGCATGCATTTCTTAAGCAAAGGGAATTGGCCATTGTGCAGAAGTGGAGAACAACGATTCCAACGTCGTCCCCGGCAGGGAATATTGTTCAAACAACTGAATTACGAACGGAGGCATCCCATAAGAAGAGGAAGGGGGATGATTCCAGCTGGTTGAAGAGCGATGCAATCAAGAAGCGAAGAGTTGGCTCAATTGGTCGTGATGGGGCAGGTTCATCACCGCGGAGAAGCCGGACACTACCATTGGATCTGAATAAGAGCAGTCCCAAGCGCGTCTCGAGCATACTTAATGGATCCTTCAAAAGCTTACCAGAGGTCCTAAGACCCCGTGCAGAGAGCGACAAGGCACAATCTGAGACTAGGGAAACGGATTGCGATGATGAACTTAGTGCCATATCGGCAACATCATTTCAGCACACTTCAGTCTCACCCTCTAGGAGAATATCGCCCAAACGAAAGTTTGGACAAGCCACGGGTTATCACTCTAAACTTTCTGATGACGAACTCAGTCCAACTAAAAGAGCAGCCGCCACATTATCCTCCCCAGTTTCACAAAAAGGCAAGGCCCAAGCCTGCCGTAGCCGGATAAAGGCAAGCCGTGCCATTCCAATCGCAGAGTCGCCAAGTCGTATCAAAAGGGAGCGTAGCTCATCTCCTCTGTCAAATGTTGGGTCCAGTCGACTTGGTCTCTCCGATATTGACATGATGGATGCAAGAGAAGAAGGATCTAGTGAGGAAGAGAGGATTCTTGAAACACAAGAGGACAACAGTTTTGCTTATAAGGTGATACGACCAAAATCACTTGGCCTCACCGAAGGAGACAATGAAGCGATCACCAACCATGAGACTAACGAATCAGACGAAGCTGAATCAACGGGGAGCTCATCTACTGAAGAAGATGAGAGCGAGACGAATATTGAGGGTGCTGCGGCTCCATCTATTCCGCAAAAGCAGGAAAATGTTGAGACCACCGCAGAAGATGATACCAACATTTCAAACGGGGATGCCCTGGATCTGAAAGATGTTATTATTGATCGACCTGGGCCGCGGGACGCGCCTGGGAATGAGCCAGGTGAGGCCAGAGGCAATGAGGACGGGGATGACTGTACGGAAGATGAAGCAGAGCTGGTTTCACAACAACTAAATGTGGCGGCTGAAGCAATAAACGAGCAAACTCAAGCATCCTCAAACAGCCAAATTTCTCTTGTCCAGCGACCAGCCTTGCAAAAACCGGAAGCGCCGTGTCCTGTCAACCATACTGCTAGTCAACTGGACTTGGTTGGAGATGCCGTACCATCTGAGTCCCAACAAACAAGTAAATCTGAGCCTTTGAATGCAACGGAAGGTCATCATCTTCCAACAGAACAACCAACTCCTTTTCAAGAAAAAGAGCTTTCCAGCTTCTCTTTGAGAAACATTCTTAATTGTTGTGTTACGCCTCTACGCAGACTTTCAGGCTTAAGTGTGCAACCAAGCTTTCAGCCACAGTCAAGTACAAGTACAGGGGCGCATGACACAAAATTAACAGAAAGTGCATGTGACAATGAGACACAGGAAGAAGGTGATGCCGAAACATCACAACACGTATCAAAAGAAGAGGTCAAGAACACAGATACCGAGAGCGGACCGCAGTCATCAGTTAAAACTGCAAGCGAGGAATGCGCTGAATCCCCTTCCAGTCGCAGCCTACAATCTACGAGCTCGAGTTCCACGACAGCTGACTCGGAGTTAAAGCACAGCCCAACACCAGAAACCCCTCAAAAGATCCTGAACTTTTCGCAACAAAGCCCTTGGGTTGAAACATCGTCTTCTCAGCACCATCAAATGTTGGACAGTGCGACACCTACGCATGAATCTCGTAGTGATGGGGGTTGCAAGGATTCAACAGTGACTCCTGCAGTGCCTATGGAAGCGCAAAGCCCTTGGGTCAACGATGCAAAGAGCCACTCTATCCCCACCAACCAATCCTTTCAGTCTTGTCCAGAGGCAGATGCATCTCCCTGCCCAAGAAAACACACAATGGACATTACGGATTCACCATCAGTCGGTGTTGAAAGCCAGCCTCAATCTTTAACACAGGCAGAACCCCCACGACCATCTACACCTGAGCCGCAATTCTCTGTTACAGCTTTCGCCTCATTCATGACACCATCACCTGAACGCCGCTCTCGACGATCAAAGAAAGAGTTAGGCAGTACTCAAAAAATACTAGCATCCGTTATGAAGAATCCATGGAGGAACTCTACATCCAGCAAAAGTATCTCATGGGCTCCATTGCCTCATGAGCAGGAGAGCCCTTGCAGGGCAAACCAATCGAGTCGCGGCCTTTCACAATCAACAATACAAAAGAAAGACCGGCCGGGTTCCCCACCACCTATGACACCTCTCTCAAAAATGTCAATGTCAGAGGATATGAGATTCCGTGGGCATTTTACGGCTGTAGTAAATCGATCAAGTCGGATTGCACATCGCATTTTGCCTCCCGCATCGCAGCAAATTCTCTATAGCCCTGAGCCGCAAGCAATGGCTGAACAGTTCTTGGCAGCCGACATAGCAATGCCAGAATCCTTGGATACAATGGCATTGGAAGAGAGTAAAGTATCAATGGAACAAGGGGAACTAGAGGAACAAGAAGAGCCAGTTGACCCACTTGACTCAACTGACCCGGCTGACGACACGCAAGACCCAATGGACATTGTTGAGGACATATTTAACGAAATGGGAGATTTCTTACAGGCTTGGGATGTCGATGCTGAGCTTAATGAGGCGCGGAAAGTTGATAAGCTGGAGAACACACCGGGGTTGGGGATTGAGGCACAGAGTCCCTGGTGAGCTTATCAGCGAGCGCAACCCTTGCATGAGGCTATGATTGCTCTTGTTCTTTTGGCTGAAATTAGCGTTGCGGTACGGTGTTTTGGAGTGTATTTCATGGTAATATGTTTCTTTGTCCCACCCTGTGTTCAACGCTACAGAACACTTTTAAACGGGGGAAGGGTCTTGGTCTGGAGTTGGACAAGGTGCATAGTCTCTTAATCTGTTTGTATGGTTCGTCAACATGGGTTGGCCTTGTATGAACGGATGGGTCGGCTGGCTATTGACTTTTGGGAATGATCCCCATCATGGCGCAGATATTCATGCAGCCTTGGTATTTGAATTGATAATGATGTAACCCTACCTACCTGATCCCAGTTACCAATGATAATACCCAGACAATCATGTTCAATTTGACACATGTCCTTGTTTGATGAACTACTGCAAGTGTTTAGCGATAAGAAGCCTTTACCCCGCTTGTCTTGTGTGGAATCGAGCGACCGATGGATGTCCGACCACAAGATAAGCACCTTTTTTTAGAGGGCTAGAACGCTTGTCATGATGGGAAAGATGGATTTCTCGTAAAAGGAATAATTGCCAGAATGGTGTGGTTGAATAATGAATACTGGAAATGGAGGCCGAGAGCATTTGTCTAAGGCGAACTAGCTGACCGGTGTGTATCATCAATATGCAGGCATTCTCAGCGCTGACCATTGAGAGCTCACCATACAAAGACTACTCACAAAACCAATTTGATCATAGCCCGCCAGCATGATCTCGATGGGAACGAGGCAAAGACGGTCCAAAACTACGGGCCAAAGGTCAGAACTCCATAAACGGCTGGCAATTTCTTGGGTGTGTTGCAATTCCGCGGCACAATCTAAGCTTAAGATCCCTCCCCCTTCCCCCCAAGAAATGGCCACTTTACAGGGTAGGTAGGTATCATTGAATGAGGAGCCATAACATCATTCTGTCTCAGTTGGAAATGCAGCTTATGCTTCTGGAGCGTCATGCTAGAACCCTGCCGCCTGTCACTGAAGAATATGGTCTTTTGCTCATACAAGTACTTGTCTTTTGGGGCATACCACAGTGAACCTCAAATTGTCTTGTTCAACCATCGACCCAATTGACATTGCCAGACCAGCAACGTGGCATGCGTTGCACCTCATGCATACTGAACACAAGAGTGAGGAAACCAAAAAAAACTTATCCTGGGCTTTCTTATTTTGCCGGCGAAGCGAACCACTTATCTCATCGATGCATGCAGCCACGCCCCCCTTGCCCATCCCATCCCATCCCATCCTTGGGCTGGGCTGGCTGGCTGGCGGGACGGCCCTAGTTCCCAAGGTAGAAGTGGGCTGTGGTTGATATAAGCTGAGGTGGGACATGCTGCCGTGGTTGTCTTCTGTGAACGAATTCGGAGGTTTGTGCATGGGGGAGGGAAGGGGGAAGTTCCATTTTCCATGATACCTTGCGGAGTCGAATGTTTGGTAATCACTGAGTGCCAATGCATCGGTCTCTATGTGTTTTGTGTTCTGCTGCTGCTTGACCGTTTCCGCCTTGACAGCCTGTTTTAAACGGCTGTGTGGTGGCCGTGGAAAGTGATTGCTCGGCACAAGCGGATACGGGGAACTGTGGAACAATGCAGCCCTGCAAAAAAAAGACAAAACCACCAACCATTTACAAAATACGGAAACGCCGTCTCATCCAATTGGTGAAGACGCTCCTTTTGGCGTGATGGTGGGGGGGGGGGGGGAGCATGTTGATCCATCTTGTTTCGTGCAAGGGAGGGTGTGAGAGTAGACAAAGGCCAACGCAAATCACTTTGGAATATTTGTAGTCATACTTGCCGTCTTGGGGATACATCTTCATGAATACTAAAGCCTCTTAGCTCATGCATCGGTTCTCTGAGTAAGAGGGTTAACCCAATCGTTGGTTTGCTGCAAAACATGCATAGTTGATGTTGCATCATAATGCCAGCAATCGGCAGATCATACTAATATTTTCTTTGTACTAAATCTACATCATCCCATGATCACTCAGTCAAGGTCCAGGCTCTCAAGGAAAAAAGAAAGGTTGGACTTTGTGGGAGAAGGGCAGACAAGACATGTGGTCATTTGAATGGAATTGAGAGGGGGTTAACCCAAGATGAAAATTGGCTAGCTGTCCCCCTCCATCTCACCGCAAATGTTGAATCACAGATGAGGATAATTCATTTGTTGGGGCTGCGAGCCTGAACGGAATTGAGCTTCACATCTTGCAACTAAAAGGAAATGCGTTGAGTCGATTCGTCATACATGGCCATCGTAGGAGCCGTGATTACGCGGTGGCGGACAACTGCCGTTCCTGAATACACCAGTCAGATATCGGCAGTCTACACGTGGGAGCGTCAGCAGCAAACATTAGACGTTATGGCTGATGGCTGAGAAACTATAATCTTAAACAGCCATTCCTTTTTGCAACGGGATACCGTCTTTTCTTATTGACGAGACAGCATTGCTGGTCAATGCACTGGTCGGCTCTTGATCCGCTTGGCTGTTGCATAACTGACATTTTGTGCTCTGTAGGGGTTGTCACTCAAGTTGCAGATCTCCGTCAAGATCGCAACAAGCATTCCGGCTGCTGCAGGGCGCTGGTCCAGGCACAGATAATGACCCGCATCGAGAGCCACGTTTCAAAACGAGTGCCCACCAGAATCTGGGCCCGATCCGGACATATTGAACAGAGGAGACGAGTGTTCTATCCCCAGTGTCAGCAATACGATGGATGATACTGTTGTGCAGTACGCCGACGTGTATATTGGTCCTTGTCTCCCAACGGGCTCATCTTGTTTGTCGGTGAGGTTAGCATGCTGTAGTTTTTAAAGTCCTTCTTGAAGTATCCTAGCTTGCTTCGCTGGATGTCGTCTGATTCTCCCACGTGGGTGGTGATACCGTTTCTCAGTGTTTGTGAGCAAAGAGGACAGCACGCGAAGTCCACATAAAACGGCCGAATGCCATGTTTGATGCTCACTCTGCTGAAGTGGAGAGTCTAAGCCATGGTGAAAACCAATTGCGCTAGAACGGGTCTGCTGAGCTGGTGTAAATTGGGTACCAAGATGGATAACGGCTTAGCATGAGCCCATCAACCATCTTCTCCTCTTGAGCAGACGGAAACGAAGACAGTGTTGAGGGTTTTTGGCGCCGAGGAGTAGACAGGAAGCTGAGATATGGCCCGTCATGAATCCTTCAGGAGAGCATGATGAGTGTGCCCCGTCCTTTGGGGGGAATTTGCTTAATGACGAGCAATTGACGTGTATGGCGGGGGGTTCACAGGTAATTATCTATCTAGTAACAAGTTTTTTGCTGCAGCTGATGTTTTAGAGGAAAGGAGGGGGGGTTTGAGGATCCACGGCATGGTCGAGGGATCCATTTGTAGGTATCCTCAATGATCGCCGTAATGGATGGACGGCATCAAACATTCTTGCCACGTCGAACAGCTCGATAGGGCCTAAAGACTCGGCATGCATAACCCTGATGCAAGCGGTCGGCCGGTCATGCAATTCGACTTGAACATATTTGGGTGTCTCGGCTTTTGATGCTGCGCCTCACTCTTCTTCTGATAGTGCATACTCCGTAGTAACTATCTCGTCAAAGCTCATGTAGGTTGCCTGTACGTGTGTATGCAAAGCAGTAGAGTAAAGAAAAGCAAACCAGAAAGGAAACCAAGGATCCTCTGGCCCGTCCGTTCATGATGACGAAGACCAACCTCTGGCTGCTGCTCACCGGTTTCTTATCATCCGCCCAATTGGCGTGGGCATTGTCATTGCATGTGGAGGAAGCAGGGGGACGAACTATGATCAATGCCAGGCGACCCCTCTTCAAATGTATGTACAGAATCGCCCCACCTGGAGCGATACATTACAAGCACTGTGACGGTAATCCCAATACCAATTGAAGGCCTCCCCGGGCATGAATTGGAGGGACGGGATTGGATGCAATGGGATCATGTCCAATGGGGAGAGGGACGATAGAAGGGGAGAGGAGGGGGGCAGTGTGTTACACAATAAGGAGCCCGCCAAGCCAAGAGAGAAAAGGGAAAAGGAAAAAGGCCTCCAGTCACTAAAATCGTTGGTCTCTGCAGAGTCTTAGGCTATGACTGGTGTGCTAGTAGGGAGTACCTAGAGAGTGCTGGGAGGGGAGTGCTAAGAGTGCTAATAGATAATGCGCAACGCTGTACGACATCAATGGGCCTCATTAGTAAGAGATACAGCAGCACAGTACCTACTAGTAGTCATACCAGGTGGTGGTAAAATGTAATAATAAGTGGCACTTTTCAGGGCTGCCTCTAGTAATACCTGGTATCTGCAGAGTAACTAATCCATGATAACATCCATTACGCCTGTAGAGGCTCACTGGTCCCCCCCCTCCAGCCCCAATCCAGCCACTAGAACCCCGCGAATTTCCCTTGTGCTTCAGTAATCTGTTCCCACTGAATGGCAATCCAAGTCGACCCCCTGAACTCGCTGCTGAGACGCCCTGTTTTTAGTGGTCCATCTTTAGGCTTGGCCAGGGTTTGGTCTGAGTGAGGCGTGTGAGATGTGCTTTTTTGGGGGGAATATTCCTACTTGCAGATTGGGGGGTGGTTCTTTGGGGGGAGAGGGATGGGATTGGGGGGGGGCTTATTAGGTGCCATTCGGCAACCAGCCCTGTGCCTAGCAAGGTAGGTACATGGTATCACTTACCAGGTACATGCAGTGGCCCACAGCCAAGTCGCTCTAGGTTCCTGTTTCATTCACTGGCCACATCCAATCCCTTTTTTCCCTCCACTCCCACCCAGACCTTGGTGTGCTTGGTTTCCCTTCCCCCAAAGGCGGTCTTGTCTCTAATCAGTCTCCCTCCATCTCCCTCCCTCCGTAACTTATCATCGACTAACCTCAGTCTGCCACGAATCAATCAATCCCTCCCAACGCCGACGCACTGCCGCGCCAGATGTTCTCCCCATGTCCAGCCCGCATCCCCAGTCCGAAAATGCCGCATCCGCTGCACTGGTGAACCACCACGACGCAACCCGTGCCGATCGCCATAGCCATGCGCACCCGCTGCCGCACCCTGAGGTGTCTCTCCAGAATCACGATGCACCCCTGGACATGCCCTTCCCCAACGTGACGCCGCCGCCGGCTCCCTGCAACCCAAACCAAGCAGACGGGACCGAGAGCAATGATATAAAGACTGCCACTGCCGCTGCTTCTGCTGCCAACCTCACCCGCCAGAGACAACATATGGGCCCTTCGTTGCTGTCTCAGGCGTTGGCATCTGCTCGAGGCATTCCACGGCAGCTGCCACCCTCCCACCCTACCAAGTCACAGTCACAACAAGACGACCTCCCACGATACTCGACACTCTCAACCAACGGTGCATCCCCTCATCCTGCACGAGAAACCCGATCCTCACCCGCCACCCCGTCCATTGAGTCTCGAGATGCCCTAGAACTTGGTAACGAGGGCGACTCGCAATCTAACACAATGGCAACCATCACACTTCCTGTCGCAACTGCGATTCCCGGGCGGAGCCTGGCAACCGATTCGCCTTCTTTCACTGTTCAATCTTTGACTGATGCTAAAGATGTTTTCCTCGATCACCGCGAGTTCTTAGATAGAGCCCGGGGCAGGGTGTCGACATCTCTCGACATAGATCGAAAGGCCTTTGACTTTCACCCAGCATATGTTCACACATACTCTGTGAGTCCCGATGACTCTACTACACCGACAAACGGCAGCTTCGTCGATTCGATACCACCGGAGATGGCTGCACGCCCGGAGAATGAGATGGCGTCTGATCCACGATACCCCCAGCGACCCTTGGTTACCCCCGAGAAGACGGAGAAGATTTGGTCAATTGGAGTTGGGGATGGCAGCGAAGAAGATGGCTTGGTCGAACAGTCAATTGCCGAGGCCATGGCCGGCCTCGAGCATAATGCACGAAGTCGCAAAGCGAGTTACAGTCTACGATTCTTCAAAGAGGGTCTCCCTGCGGAGGACAAGGCACGTCGGAAGGAACCAAAAACTTCCCAGAGAGAGAAATTGGTATCTACATTGGAAGAGGATGCTCCCCAAGCCGATGCAATACTGTCAGATGATTTGAGCTCTCAGAAGAAGACAGTGCTGGATGCCAAGGCCACGGTGGCGACGAAACCCAAGTCTCTTCCAGTCCCGGAATCAGAGCCCTCTTCGACTACCAAAGCACACGAAGAAACCACTTGCTCCGGTGATGTCATTGACGAAAAGGCTTCAGCACCGCGCAAATTGCAGCCACAATCCACAGGTCATGAGGAGGCAAAATCGGTACCACCTGTTCAAGAAGTGGGGCCAGAGCCGGCCCAAGGAACCGAGACGGTGGAGGGGCGACGGGAGTCACCTGATGCCTCCGAGGTCGGCGAATCACAGGCGCGTGATGTTCATGGCGATGATGAGGGAGACGCTGATGCCGATGCCGATGCAGAGGCGGATGAGTCTGGTGAAGAAAAGATTTCATCGGCCGTCTTCTTGCCTCACCAAGAGTTGGATGATTGCCGTGCAAGTGTGAGTGATGGCAGTGATACCGATGCAACCCGGCGACAGCGCTCGCATTCACAGAGTAAGACCCACCCATGGCTTGTCAAGGCTGATGAGCCCGAGCCAGAAATTCGGGACAAGGATGAAGTTCCTCGTCAAGTACCACACTCCAAATCTCGTGAGAATCTTGCTACGCGCCGCACTGAGCCGGTGGTAGCGACATCAGACGAACTTGCTGTTGACGGCGAGCATGAAGTGAATGTTGTTACTCCCCCTAAACTGTCCCGAGCTGTGACCCAATACGAAGACCATATCCATGACCATCAGCATCAAACTCGTCGGCCGCTTGAAGCAATTGAACTTATCCCATACAAGCATCAAGTTGGTGGCCATAATACCCTGTGGCGGTTCTCTCGCCGCGCTGTCTGTAAGCAACTCAGCAATAGGGAAAATGAATTTTACGAGACCATTGAGAGATATCATCGTGACTTATTACCATTTCTTCCACGGTACGTTTCTAGACTCTAAAAAGACCGGGTTATATCCACACCCATGTCTGCCAAATCGAAACAATTATTGTTCCGTGGCTTGTCTTGAAATTGGATTGCTAATAAGATATTAGGTACATTGGTGTTTTGAATGTGACGTTTCACAAGAAGCCACGCCGAAAGAGTGTTATCAAGAAGGATGGATCAGCGTCTATCGAGGGAAATATCCAGGAAGATGCGGCTGCGAGAGAAGTCAATGATGGGGCAAAGGATAGCAAAAAAGCGGCGCCCGCTCGAATTATCAGTCAATCCCTAGCCAACTCCAATATCCCTATCCCCACTGTCACATTCGACGACAATAGGCATATTCTCCCTCGAAACCTTCTTCAGCCTTCTTCACCACCAGACTATTTACATCGCCGAAGTATATCTGCATCAAAGGTTTCTTCCAGTTCAGTCATCTCGCCGTTATATTCGAGACCGACGATGGAAGAGCGACCAAATAGTTGGGGGGCAACTACGGTTAACAAGAAGCTTCGCAACGAGGTCTTCAACGACGCCTTTTTAAAGCAGCCTGTTGAGGTCCAGAAGCACCGACGTCCTCACCAGCGATCGGTCCCGTTGCCTACGCTACAGCGGCTTCGTCCCAGTACTGCCGATGCTAGTCTGGCTAGTAATAATCATAAGAAGCTGAATGATGCTGATGCATTTAAGAAGCCAGCCTCGTCGCCTCTTCAACAAACGATTAGCGATCTTGGCCCCGGGATGGATCACATAAGAGCCGAAATGGAGGCGTCTGCCGCAGTCAAGGATGTAACAGGGACCAGTGCTCCCGAGCCAGAGACTATGATGGCCAACCACATTGCCGTGGCGAAGAAGAAGCGCAGGTACTCTGCTGGCGGTCTTCGACGTAAACCGCAGGATGTGCGCGAGTCTCGTGGAGACCTCAAATATTTTGAGGAAGCCGACGACGCGGACTACAAGCGAAGAGCAGACGACAAAAAATCGTCACTTCACATCACAAATACTATTACAGATGAGAATGGACATTACGTGACCACCAATGGCACCACGGAGCAGTCTACTGGAGACGTTCAACCTGCAGTAGAAGATGAGGCAGCTGAGTCAGATCTGTCGAGACCTACGGTGGAGTTTCAGAAAATTGCCCGACCCAACAACCCAAAGGAGGCAAAAACTCAGCATAACAGAATCGAGTATTTTTTGTTGTTAGAAGATCTGACTGCTGGGATGAAGCGACCCTGCATGATGGACTTGAAAATGGGCACACGCCAGTATGGTGTCGAGGCATCTCCAAGCAAACAAAAGTCCCAACAAGAAAAGTGTAGGACTACAACCTCGGCAGAACTTGGAGTGCGAATCTGCGGATTGCAGGTTTGGAACGTGCAGACTCAGAGCTATGATTTCCAAGACAAGTACTTTGGCAGGAAAGTCAAGGCTGGCAAGGAGTTCCAGGCGGCCCTGGCAAAGTTTCTTTATAATGGAGTTGATTTGCAGAGCATTCTACGGCACATCCCCGTCATTTTGAGAAAGCTTTCGCAGTTGGAGCAGATTGTAACGGGCTTACGTGGATATCGCTTTTACGCTGCCAGTCTTCTCATGTTTTATGACGGAGAAGCCTGTGATGAGAATGGAGGTTATGAAACGGCATACGATTCAATGACGGACCTTGCCACAGATACCGAGGAGACGGCACGGAAACGGAGAAAGCCCCGAGAGATTGATTTCAAAGTTGCGGATTTTGCGAACAGCCTGACGCCATTGGACCAGGTGCAGGACAAGCCATGTCCGCCACAGCATCCGGACCAACCAGACGGCGGCTTCTTAAAGGGCTTAAGAAGCCTTAGGAAGTACTTTTTGCAAATTCAGAGAGACACGAGAGCTGAACTGGGACTTGATCCCCGGGGATGGAGTTCGGCGCAATCAGTTGATGGAATGAAGGCCATTAACGACGACGAAGATCAGGGGATGATCAGCGTATAACGATACCACTTGGCGCTTGATGATTCTTGGGACGGATAATACCAATGATTATATGCTTCGCTGTTATAATGTTTATGCCTTTTTATCATTTTTAAATTCCCTTGGGATTTCTTTTTCTTCTTGGAGGTGTACAGTATGGATGGGGTTACTGGAAAACACACAACGTCATGACACGTCTCATTTATCGGACAAACCTATACCACTGATGATATTTCCCGGCATACTCGAGAACAAGGCGTAGTCGGGCACTGATCCTCTCTACTTTCAAGTGAAATGGAGGATTGAACTGGACTGCTTTTGATGAGTATATGAGTTGGCTTCTTAGCAAAGCGTTGATCGCTCGAGGCGTTGGAGCAAACATGAGTGGGCATTAGCTCACTTTTTTTCTTTCTTTTTCTTTCCCTCTCACTTGGTGTGGGAAAACCGAAAACGGTAATCAGATTGTTGGGAGAGTGTTTGTATGGTTTTTTTTTTGTTATGATTGGAATGTATCTTTTTGTCTGGACTGTAGGATGTACTTTGGATGGATCGGGACTGGGTTATAGGCGGAACAAATGGAGCTCCGGGACATTCTAGGATGGGAAACGGTGCATTTAGAGTGCTAGAGAAAAATATTTCATTAGATGTAAAGATATTGTCCGGGTAGTGATGCTCTCTGGTGTTGATGTGAAGTTGACTGCGTAGGCCCTTGGATCATATGGTGAGATATTTCGGAGTGTCTATATCAGTGTTATCTACCGGTGCGTCTGTTCGGGGTCTGCATAGGTGATGATGAAGCAGATTTCTCGGTCATGCAAAATGGAGCGTCTGATTGTATTCGTAGACCCAATGGTTGATGCGGGCGGTGATACGGGCGGTGATGTTCCTGCCGATTCACGACTACACTCTTTTATCGGCCTTTGTTACGAGCCCCTCATTGTGGAACTTTCACATATAAAGACGTCGAAGACTGGCTATCTGAGAGCTTGCAAACACAACAACTAGCAACTGTAGCATATCTTACCTCCTCCTTTTCAGCCTGTTCTATTTGAATCAATTCTTCCGCATTCTGCAATGGGGGCTATTATCTCAAAACTGCGTCATGGGTTCGATGCCCTGGGCGATGTCTTCGGGATCATCTCCGACCTCAGCACCAAGTATAAAATTACAATGAAACGGGTGACATCAGACGCCGGGCTTCCTGTACCGAACCCTACTTCGTCATACTGGATGCAGGATCCGCCATATCCTGAACTTCTAGACTTGCAACATGATCTACCAGCGGAGGCGGATGTCGTCGTCATCGGGAGTGGCATAACCAGTGCTGGAGCTACAAAGACTCTATGCGAGCTGACTTCTGGTGCGGAAAAGAAACCTACGATTGTCGTCTTGGAGGCAAGACAGCTGTGTAGTGGAGCGACGGCACGGAATGGAGGACACATCAAGTGCGAGCCACACGGCGAGTACGCCAAACTGAAAAGCGCGCTTGGCGCCGAAAAGGCACGTAAGATTGTCAAGATGCAGCGAAGCAATCTTGATATCATGTGTGAGATAGGAGAGCAGATTCCCAAAGGGGAGGTGAGGAGAGTTGAGACGGTGGATCTATACGTTGATCAAGCGGAGTTTGAGGGCTCCATGAAGAAGGTGGAGGCATTGAGGGAGGCTATGCCTGAGGTTCAGGTTGAGGCTTGGAATGGCAAGGAAGCCAAAGAAAGGGTGAGTAGAAATAAACGACGGCGTGGTATTGATGCTAATGGTATGGATAGTTTGGTGTGAATGAGCTTGTTGTCGGGGTTTTGTCGTATACAACTGGTGCCCTCTGGCCCTTTCGACTCATCAACAGTGTGTGGCACGAACTTGTCCGGAACTATCCCAACCTTGTCATTAGTGCACACACACCTGTTGAGGCCATCTCTGAGAACGAAAAATCACCACAATATCCGTATATTGTTCACACCTCAAGAGGAGTCATCAAAGCACGCCATGTTCTTCACGCTACCAATGGTTACACCACTCATCTCATCCCTGGACTGCGCGGCTACCTCGTCGGCGTCAGAGGCCACATGACTGCTCAGCGTCCCGGCAACGAGTTTCCCAAAACGAACGGAAACCGTTCTTGGTCTGTTATGTACAATCCCGGGTTCGACTACGTCACCCAGCGTCCAGATCGAGAGGATGGCTCCCCTGGCGATCTCATGCTCGGAGGGGCATTCTTCAAGACCAGTGATGATGGGCTTGACCAAGTGGGCACTGCGGATGACAGCAAGCTGGATGCACAGTCGTTGATGCACCTGAGGGGAAGCATGGCGACGCTCTATGAGCCCAACTGGGGAGTGGGAAGTGAGCTGAAGAAGGCGTGGAGCGGCATCATGGGTATGACGGGCGATTCGCTGCCATTCGTCGGACCACTTCCCAAGATGAAGGGCATTCCTGGACCTTCTCTGCAAAATAGAGGAGGAATCGATGGTACAGGACAGTGGATAGCGGCAGGGTTCAACGGAGATGGCATGGTATGGGCTTGGTTGAGTGGAACGGCCGTGGCTCTCCAGCTCTTGGGCAAGGATCAGGAGGATATTGAGCAAGCAGTTGGACGGCCAGGGGGGAAACTGAATGACTGGTATCCCGTCGAGGAGGTTGCGCTCAATGCGGCGCGGTTGAGGAGGGCGGACTTGAGAAATCTTATCAAGGATGAAGGCATAGCACTGTGAGGGGAGAAGTGAGGGTTTGGTGTAGATGTGAAGGTACTGAGTGTTTAATTCACTTGGCGTTCACTTTTTTTTTTTTCACGCATGGATCTGGTTCATCATTAGTGGTCATTAGTATGACAGTTTCTTTCTGTTTGCTAGGAATTTGTTTTGTGATTTTTCTCCCTTGACATCGCCACATGCGTCCTCGTCTTGCTTTTAGCCACCCCCGTTTGGTGGGCATTTAGCACACAACAACCCTTACTGCATACGCAAATAAATTCGCCATGAAAATCAGCCTTTCCATGTCTCCAGATGAGCGCGCCGAGTCCATCGACTCGTGGAGACACTCTGTGCCCAGCCGTCTTGAGCGGGAAGACCCCTTTGCGAACGATGGCTTTGAGGCACGACCTTCAACCCGTCTTGTCAGGCACCCCTCCTTTCTCCCCCCTTGGTAGCAAAACGATTTGTATGTTAACATGGCATTTATTACATGTTTAGACCTTTCGTGAATCGGAAGAACCACCAGCACGTCGACCATCCACCCGCCTCAGCTTCTTCCGCGCCGCAACTCCGCTCTTTGGCCGACGATCATCAAACGCCTCCAACGCGCCGCCACAAGCTTCCCTGGCGCAACGACCAGAAACGGCACTGGGGATCCGTGAAGTCATCCCCAGAAAGCCGAAGCGCAGGGGAATCTTTGGCATCTTTAGTCGCAAGAGGAAGCGTGAGAGTTCGTCTCCGCCGCCTGCGCTGCCGGTGGTGGAGGAGCCGGTCAGGTTGCAGTTTTTGTTTGTGGGAGCGCGCTGTTCTGGCCAGACGTCGTTGCTGTTGTAAGCTGGCTCTATATTCATTCTCTGCAGTGTCTTTCACGTTTGGTATTGTTCACTAACGTCTCATCAGCCGCTCTCGTTATGGTTATTTCCCCGACGTAAGTTCAACCATCCACAACTCCCAAGAACAGACTGCTGATTCGAGCAGACCAGCATCATAGCTCGAACGTACTACGAGACATATGTCAATGAACGCATCTATGACGCGCAGCCGACTCACGTAGAGCTCTAGGATACCTCTGGCGTGCCGGATCTGAAGACGGTAGAGCGGCTGTCATACATTCCATGGGATGCGATATTCCTGTGCTTTGACATAAAGGACAAGGTTTCCATGCATACCATTTTGCAGTGGGTGAGTGTCTCGAGAGTAGCAGGCCGTCGGGTAGAACCATCTAACAAGTTGATAGTGGCGCCGCGCATTGGATGAAGGCTTCAACAAGGAGCAGAAGTTTGCGCCGCTGCTTCATCTGGTTGGCATGAAGAGAGACCTGCGAGAAACGTGCCACGTCGAGGATCATATGCCAAGCCGTGATGCGCAGTCTCTGATGACGTTTCCCACCTGCTGCGTGGGTCCAACCGATGTATGTTCTCTACCCAAACTACTCTGTGCTGGATGCAACACTGATGATGGAACTGCAGGCCACTTGGCAGGCGAAACGAATTGGTGCACACCGATATCTAGAGTGTTCGGCCTACACAGGAGAAGGAATAGATGTCTTGATAGAGGAAGCGGGACAGGAGGCGATGAGACGTGCCATCATGAGGGCTTGCGAGGAGTCTGAGGATGTGAGAATGGCACCTGGCAAGAGGCGGTTCATTTGAATAGACAAATGGATGACATAGGGTGAGATGGATATGGACTGTTGGAAACTGAGGCCTGATAAAACTGAAGATGCATCACTGGGGCGTTGATGGACCAAATCTTTGTTATTGACTGTATGTCTCATAGCCATTCTATGTTTAGTAACATGGAGGTTGAAGGTAGATGTCGTCTTGACTTCGTCAAAGGAGGGAGCAAGGACCAATATGCTATGCTGAGATGGTCCGTGCGCGTTATGTACTTAACCTAGACTCCATACTTTGATGAACCCTCAATCTGGCCAAAAACAACTGACTATGAACGGATAATCATTCCAATTTCCTTTGGGTGAGACCCATGGGGAACATCTTGATTAAAACTATCAAGGGTTTTATTTCTACCTTGCCCGCTATTTTATGAACATTACAGTCAGTCGTGGTCATAGAACCATTATATTCATATCAACGGACACTCCACCAACTTGCACCTCAATTCACCACTTAGTAGTCAACGAGAGGCATCGATATAAACCGACCCAGGCTCTAAATCCAAAAGCACTGACAACAATGGGACAAGCTATCGTCTTAATAATTGGTCTCGTTGCCGCTCTCAGTTCAACAGTCATGCTCTTTCTGTCATCCTCACTCCCCTGGAAAAGAGTCCTTCTACCTGGTCTCGCATCCCTCATATGTCTTGGCATATTCGCAACAGTAAGTCATCACCCCTTCACCACGCTTATAAAGTACACCACAGCTTAAGGCACAAACAGACGAGACATATACAGCTCGTCTCGCGCCGCTGTCCCAAGAGACGCCCCAAGTCATACCCCTCTCAGGACACCAACCGCCGGCGGAACCCAGTAGACTACTACCTCTTCGTCCTCGGCTCTGGCGGCCACACGAGGGAGATGCTCATGATGATGGACGATGGCTTCTGCGACTTTGAAAACTTTCATCGGCGGTACCTCATCTCAAGCGGTGACAGCATGTCAGAGAATCATCTTGAAGACTATGAAAAGGACCTCAGGCTGCTATGCAAGCAGAACAACACCTCACCAGGCACATATGACAAGAAAATCGTCACCAGAGCCCGAAGAGTTCACCAACCGCTCTGGTCCACCCCTTTTACCGCCCTCCTCAGCATTCTCGACATCTTCCCCGCGCTGCTCAACCCTCCACGCAGACATGCCGACAGCAGCCCACTCCGCCACCCGAGCCAAATCTTCTCCAACGGCCCCGCCACGGGCTTCTTTGTTGCGCTGGCGGTGCACCTCCTCAAGATGTTCTACCTCGTCCCCGAGGACTGCATGAAGTTCGTCTATATCGAGTCTTGGGCGCGCATCTCGACGCTCAGTTTGACAGGCAAGCTGCTGTATCACACGGGCATAGCGGACGTCTTTGTGACGCAGCATAAAGAGGTGGCAGCAAAGTATGGGTTGCAGGATGCGGGGGAGGTAGTCTTTAATTCCCGCCGCATGGATGGTGTAGACTAGAGGCCTCATTACACATCAAGTTTACTTCTTTTTCTTTTTCTTTTTCTGGGCGTTCATCATAATGTTACATGTTGTGTACACGCAAGCCATGTATCGGACCCGCGGTCTTTTTTCTTCTTTCTTTTGACATTCGTCCTCTAAGCAGTTGTAGCTGCTGGCACCGGCGTCGCCTCCGCCTCTTCCAACGCCTCAACCTCCTCCTCTAGCCCAAACGTCTCAATCTCCGCGTTCGCCCTCGCCTCCCGGTTCGCCGTCTCCTTGCCCGCCCAGATCTTCCAGTTCTCAAACTCCTGGTCCTCGAGCTGCATGCCAACGTCCAGCCTCGTCTTCCCAAAGTAGGCGCCCACGTAGCGGGCCTCCTCAACGGCCACCCTCTTCTCGACTTCTTCCGCCTGGCGCAGCCTGTAGAACTCGCGGCGGGCAACGTCGTAGGCCTTGCGCTTGCTGAGGTTTTGGTTGTGCATTAACCATAGTTGGCGCTGGACGACGCTGGAGTGCAACCGTTAGCATTCGATTACCGCTGGGGGGACTAAGACGCCATTGAACTCACCATTCACCAGTCAGCGGTATACCAGGCTGTCTCAGCCCTTTGCTCCAGTCGCAATGCTGATAGTCCTTTCCATCCAGCTCTAGCACCACTCTCGGCCTCGCCAGCTCCCATGGGTGGTCCTTGTAGAAGCTCGTCCTCAGCGCATCCTCTGGGTAGCCTATGCTCTGCGGCTTGAACAGCTTCTTGGGCTTGGTCGCCTTCGGGTTGGGCATGCGGTGCCGGGGCGTGACGTTTCGGACGAGCGACTCGGCGGGCGGGACTGAGTTCATGACTTTAAACCAGGGAGGCTCGGGGACCCTGTAGCCGGGGAGGATCTGGTGTTGGACTTCTTGGCTGACGGCGCGGTAGACCCCCGCGGGGCGTATTTGTCGGCCGCCCATGGCTGTGGATGTGCTAGCGGGAGTTAATTGGGAGGCATTGAAGGGGGGTTGCAGAGTGAGGGAAAACGTACAGGCTTGTGCTCGTCGATTAGCTCGTCAATCGCATCTGGGCGACAATGTTGCGATAGTGGGATGGAATTTTTGGGGTTTATCGGGGAATCATTTAGCCGGGTCCGTGCTTTTTGCTCTGGCAATGGATTGGAGTTGAAGTATGAAGTAGATAGATAATAGATGCAACCATTGGATTTAGAATAGCAAGTCTATACAATGATCATGATTATCCTAGAAATCCACGAGGGTTTCCTTAATCCATTGTTATTCCGTATCACTTAGTTTTACCCTTGTGTAGAAAAACCGAGCACTAGGTAGGACATACTGGACCCCCGCCATACAATTAGCGTATGTTGGCTCATTCTCACCATGAAAACATAAACAAGACATCATCACCTCTGCAGACTTGGCGCACTCTCCCACATCTCTTGTCGCCTTGAATCACTCGATTTATGCGTGATTCTCATATTCCTGCAGATTCCTGGCGTTGCTGCTCGTTACCCTCTGTTACCCGCGTTTCCTTTTGTTTCCCCTTGTTTCCCCTGTATCTAGTGAGAGCATAAGCGCGTTCCCATTGAAGTTACGAATGGCCTCTCAACGGTTACCCGTGCTATTAGCTCGTGATGGCTCAGAGCGGCGCATCCCGGTTATCGCACCGCTTATAAGTTCGTATTCTTCAGATACTGGTGGCAATAAAGTCCTCTTTCTTCATCCCGGCTACAGCCCTCCGACCAACGCCATCTTCTCGCTTCCTTGCGTTGATCGTACAGGGGACGGCACCTATGGGCTTCATCATCAAACAGCATTAATAGCATGCCAAATCGTGGCCGGTAACGCCTTTGATGGATATCTTGCCTTGGATACAAAAGGCGATAGGCGTGTTGATGTGGCCGAAGATGTCTTAACAAGGAATAGCTATTATTTTATTGTCCCTGGCGATGGTAAGTATCCATTTCCTCCATGATTATCTGCCCTGTCTAACCTGCTCGCTCATTAGAGCGCTATCCAATTGTCCCATCTTTTCGCGATTGGCAATTTCCACATCAAACGTTCCCTGATTCTTGGCCTCAACTACCGAGTCCTGAGGCATCATCAGGCGATGGTTTATGCGCCATTACCAAGTTTCCCTGGGCATTGACAAAAGCACACATTGTACCAAGTGCCCAAGCGGATTGGTTCAATAAAAATGGCATGCATTTGTATGATGATTCTACAGTCCCAGATATTGATGGGGCGAGCAATATCATGACTCTTAAGCGAGACATACACGACTGCTTCGACCAATTCATGTTCGCCTTGGTGCCAAAGCCTAGAGGTCCCCAGCCTGATCAAACGATGAATGATGCAGCTCCTCCAACACAGCCTGGAGCAGACCACCAGACCAAGTTACCTTATACGATCCACGTGCTTGCCAATAACCAAGCTTTATTCGCCAGCCTCCATCATGATATTCAGCTGCCTCACCTCCGAGGCGTTTCACGCGAATATCTCTTTGCTCGTTTTGCACTTGCCATCTTCATTAAAGTAAAGCCATTTATAAATCTAGGATACAAGCGCCGTGTTGCACGATTCCGCATAGAAAACGAAGACAGAGGTCCTGAAGTTGTATGTGAAGAAGTTGACGGACCGGAGCTACATAAGCAATATGGTGGTGGAAAGAGCCGAAGTGCAAGCCCTTCTAAGAGAAAACGGCCGGGCACAGAGGCCGGAGAAGATGATATGGCATATAATGGGGCGAGTACCCCTGAGCTCTACAATGACGCTATGGATGACACTGAGAGCTCGGACGAGTCTATGAGGCCGGGAAGTGTGGGTGAACGAACATTTATTGACGAGATGGAAGAAGAACGGCGTGGACGTCCTCGGAAAAGAAAGAGAATATTGTGCAACGACTTTGTTGATGATGCTGTAGCAAGTGTATGAGCGTAAGGGCCTCTTGGAATCTATACCCTGTGCTTAGTATATTACTTTGATAAGTATGATTATATTCGACCATGGAGCTTTTTCTGATAGCGTTTTAATGTTTAATGACAAGTTATGTGTTAAAGTAAACATATTGGTTTCTCGAGAATGATGGCAAGTAGGCAGACGGAGAAACCACGCAGTAAGGGATACTGCTAGAATCATGTCACATCTCACGTAACTAAGCTGGTTCCGATTTGCTGAAACTAACAGTACATGACAAAGATGGCTAGGTTGCAAAAGCCACACCTGAAAAGCAAGGTTCAGATTCACTGTTGGGTAAGAGAATGATGCTTTCCCATAGCACTGGTCTGTTTTACCTATTCTCCCTGTGTGTTGATCAAGTAAACAGTGACCAGGCAGTTCCGACGGCTGTGGTCAGGCAGTTTTCCAAGCAGCGGGTGGCACCGAATGCGGTATCCCGATGGGCCCCGCCCTCATCTGAGACGACACACCTCGTTCTGGGTTTACTGCGGCTGTCAACAGTGGAGACGACACAGTCTTTGCCTGTGTCATGATAGAGAAGCTCATTAACCACGGTTGCCCATGCGGGGATTAACAAGGCATTGATCATCCTGATGAAATGGGCATGGGTGAAGCAAAGAAGTTTGCAAATGTCGTCTCATTTGTAGAGTTTGTTGTTTCGGATCAGCTTGCTCTTCTACTCAAGAGGGAACGGTGGAGGAGGGTAGAATACCTTGAGACTTGCGAGCAAAGAGGCCAAGAATCGGCTTATACAGTCTATCCCTTGAGTGTTTCGTACCCTGTGAGTTTGACCCCTGTCAGTATCAAGTACGTTAGTTATCTAAAACCTACCCTACAATCTGGAGTTTTTTTTTTAACACCTATAGCTAATATTTCTTATAAGCTGATTGGATAACAATCCCTGATCTGAACCCTAGCCAGGTCACGAAAATCGAAATATTCAGGGGTACAAAACATGGGTAGGTAGCTATGAAACCGTGTAGTGCTGGGGCTGACACGGCAGCTTGTGCTTTGACAAGGATACATCCTAGTTGCGGCTTCGGGAGATTGAATCCAGCCTCGATTGTGGCGGTCGATCAATCGATCTTATTTGAAGGATTAGTTCTGTAACTATGGTGGATCAAGTGGTAAAGGTGTATGCTGTATTTTGTCCTTTTCTTAATCATCCTTGGCTTACTCGTTCTATCCCCTGGCAGGACTGACAACCAATAGTAGATTGATACGCAGCACTCCCTAGAAGAAACACCGAGGTTATCAACACCTAAAATTCGTTGATCAAAACCTGTTTCCTCCCTTGTCTGATGGGGCCGGAACGGGGTATGGATTCTTCGCAACTGAGACATTTCAATACAGATACATACATACATACAGGGTACGTTGAAGTGACATGCTTGGCGATGTCTTTGGTCTGGAGCGTCAGGGGCTATATACGACTTCTAACTGGGCCCTTTGGAACCATTAATAACATGAGTTGGGAGCAACAACCACGAAGGTGGGGGCCTATGACACACAGATCAGGTGAATAGCTGCCAAGAAGGTCAGTTGATGTATTCTCAAGGGATGACCTGAATCAATGCGGCATCAAGTCTCGGAAAAACTAGTGGCCGAGATAGTTGATCGGTAAATTGACGAGGATGGAGAACGACCGATCTTTTTCGGTGTGGAGGACGGGTAATGGCGTGGCACAATCCCCATCTGCCCTTTGACTTCATCTTGCACAATGTCTGACCGGCTAGCCAGCACATCCACTGTATAGGGAGCGCAGTTTGCCGTCTGTGTGGGATCGTATACGTATCTGGAAGCTGCCATGGCGATTTTGTATAAATAGATGGCGATTTCCTGCGTAAGGGGAGCTCTTCAGACAGCAACAAGCCCAGTCATCACATTGTTAGAGCCATTACTCAACTGCCTTCCACCACTCTAGTCACACTTGTCTGCAATATTCAACACGTTATCATCTTTCACATCCTCCACCGGCTCCTTTCTCCTAACAAAATGAAGTATACTACTGTTTTTACTATCTTCATTGCTGTGGCCTGTGCCCAGACTTCACCTCTTCTCCCGTCATGCGCTCACCCATGCTTCAAAAACAAGGCAGCCAAGCCGCCAGTTCGATGCGGTGCCACCGACGTTGACTGTATTTGCAGGAACGCCAACGGTGGTGCCCTCATCCGTACCGTTGAGCGCTGCCTGTACACAAAATGTGGCCCTCTCACCGTAGCGACCAAAGTCATTCCCACCGTTAAGAAGCTCTGCAACAGCGATGCTACTGCAACGTCTCCTTCCGACCCAAAGCTCCAGTAATATTCATAAACGAGAAAGACACTCGGCAGAAAACTTGGGTGTCGTATAAACTCTGTTTAGTATGTTCGATATCCACAGACTTAGATGTCCCCCATAACCCTACTATCACATGGCTAACAGAATCGTTTTCTAGGCAATCTGGGGCGGAAGGATATTTTGTGTGTGCTGCGATCTTATACAGGGGCCTTTGCGGGATTAAGCAATCGTATCGAAGACTAATGTGATGTGGAGGATGGTGGCAGGTTGGCATGTCTATAACTGGGAAATAAATCGCCGTTTTGTCTCGACTTGGGCATATGGCTGCGACACTAGGCCTCGTTGATCTATATACACTTTGTGTATAACACCATATTTCATTTGGATAGCTGATCGTCAATCAATGCAGCTATATTCTGTCTAAATTGCAACGCTTAACCCACCTGCTGGGCTTCAGTCTGATGTTCAACTGAGATCAAAGACCACGATCTAGTTTATCCTTTCTAGGAAACAGTCGTGACGTCAAATTGTTACATGGTCTAACTAGTAGCGAACAGTGTTGGTAGTAATTAACTAAATACTCGCTCTGTAGCGAGGCAAGATGCTTCCGCGTGTAGATAAAGGGAGGGCTTATGCCTTGTCAACGTGCATATTCATAAGCCTTGAAGTAGTAGCCGCATTCAGTAATGAATTGAAATGACTGGCTTTTAACACTAGCACACGCTCTGATATTGCTACATCTTTAGACCATTCTTACTCTCATACGTGTAGACCGGATTTAATGAACCTGTTTTATGTCATGTATCATGTTGAGCGCCATTTTCGGCCGCAATGCGCTCCTCAATCATTGTCCAGTCAGCCTTGTTTCTACCGCAGCTCATCCAATAATTGCCATCTGCGTCTTTGCCAGTAATCCAGGACGGACCAAATTGGTCTATGTGACGCGCACGGATCTGCACGTTGACCGGTCTTACCGGGGGATGAGATAACTTCAAGTGCTCCTCTTCTTGCTTGTCAAGAGACGTCACAGCCCCCGAAAAGTCCAACTCAAATAGCTTCCCCATAGCCATATTGGATACCGCAAGCATGTGTGGTGATGGCACGCTAATGACCGGATATATACCCAGTTTTGTGCTCTTCCACCACCCAGCAGAGGTTTTTAGGTGCTGCAGTGTTTGGCATTCCTTGAGAGCACTGCGGATCTGGCTCGCGATATGACCGAGGGGTTTGCTATTCATGACATGTGCGCTTATGGGAACGCAGGCGAGGGTAACCAGATTGCCGAGAATCGGGCTACTGGCTGGAAAATGATGTCTTAGTGCTACTGGACTCAGTAATGCTACAGGCTGTTTGGAATCCCTTGGAAAATGTGATAGGCAGAGGCGTGCCCACCAAGCAGATAAGATGCTGCCGTCACTTAGTCTCGGTAAGTCCGCCTCCGCGATACTTGGGTCAGTAGGTGCTATATCTTCCGTGGCCTTGTCACGGAGAATCTTCATTTGCGACGCCGGGACGACCACTGTCTTGAACTCGGTAGTCGTTGATAAGACCAGAGGCAAAGCTCTTAAACCAATCCAAGCCCAGCCTAGGGCCGATGATAGCCAAGGAGGGAGAAAGCCGCTCTGTGGCGCTATTGAATCGACCGTGGCCAGAGGATCAACATCGGCTTCCAAAGGAGTGAGAATTTCGTCTTGTCGATCTTGAAGAGCCAGTGTCCAGGCTCTAAGCACATAGCTAAGACCAACCCCATCCAAGACGACATGAGCCACGTGTGGCACGACTATCGTTGCGTCCAGAAATGAGCAAACGTGGATGCCAAAGACCGGTATATCGCGTGTGAGGTAATCACTAAGCTGCTTCGGACATTCGTCTGGAAGATAAAATTCCTCAAAGGGGGCTGGATAGACCTTGATTTCCGTTTCTGAGGGGGAGGTGACCAGGTAACGCGCACTGGGATGATCATCTATCTTCATGTTGTATGAACGTTGGGAAAAGCTGATTGCCGGACGCTGACTGCTGAAATTGGATGGAAGGTGATATTCGAAACCCGTCATTCCCTATGATAACTCTCCCTTAATTAACCACACACTATGACATGTATAGAGGCTTCCGCCTTCAGGCTTTGCGTACCTTTTTTCTCAGTCTAGCGCCAAGTCTACCCCAGCCTTCCCGCTCTGCTACAAGCCATAACTTATCACGAAGCCTTACAGGATCAAGCACCGCCTTGAAGGCCAAGGTGAAGTGGATGATAGAAGGCCTAAGTACCATGTTCGTATCAATGGTTGGAAGGGGGATGACCCTGTCTGCGGACTGCCCAGCAGATGTCATTGTGTGTAAGTGCGTAGTAACAGTAGCGGTAGATTGTGGATGGCGATAGAGGCGGCTTGTTTGGGCAGGGTGTTGGTTGGACAATGAGAGGCTCCTAACTGCAGTTCTGGTACGAGACATATGATGAGAATAGATCCTCAGACTGTAGGAGATAAAACCACTGTCTATTGGAATCTGTTTGTATTTACCATGAAACTCTGGTAGAATTTAACCTTTAGCTTGATCAGGTTGCGAATGGTGTAATCCGAACAAATTCACTTTCAAATTGTTGAGAGCTAACGGCAGGCCTTATCACTATGTTCTTTGCAAAATGAAGGGATGTCATATTCACGCCTTTCGTTGCCGGTTTACCTGGCTATCTTGTGATGGTGGGGCAAATATAAACATCGTTTAAGGGGTGGACTCGAAATAGACATCCAAGAGCGCCCGCTCATGCATACTATAAGACATTTTAGCCTATTTACCAGCGCGCCACAATGAGATGGCGTTTTTATCCCTCGTAATACCTCCAATAGATCTCATGAGATAGAAATCCTTCGCATTAGCCTTACTGAACACTAAAGAGACTAGCAGAGCTGGTTGGCTAGAGATATACTTGTAGACAGCTGACGGGAATCTTGCTACCGGAATCGTCTGCAGAGTTTATACCCTATTCGCAAAGAGAAGAACGGGCTGAGGTAGGCCATAGTACCATTTTAATACGAGTATTTCACTCTCCTTGGCTAGTATCACGCAATAGAATCCTTGCGAGATGACTGAACGAAGGGATGGATAAGCTGCATAAAACTTGATGATACCACAACACAACGTTGCCATGCAGGCGATATATCAAGGGCAACAACTGTTCCACACAAGGCAAGGGTTCCAAATATAAGCCACAAAACAACCATCCTATGCTAGTAACACGGTTGATCTTGATTCCTGTCTCATAAGCGGGCGGCGGGAACGGGCGAGCCCATTAGCAAATGCACTAATATCATCTACCCACATGTGCCATGTGATACTTCATCGTCTTATAGGTTCCATCCAAGGAAGTTGTATTCTCCCCAACAGCTGTCTGCTCACCATCCACACACCAATGACAATTATACGACCCGATTTGCACCCGATAGTCATGTACTTTCCTGAACGCGCCGCGCTTGATGCCCGATAATCCGGAGGCAGCCATAGCACCTTGTTCTCTTTGTCAATGAGCTAAATAACACCGTGACTGATGCAGCAACGCGTTAGGCAGTCGTACCGGAGTTGGTTCACTTGCGATATGGCCCTTGCGGCATTGAAGTTGATGAAGCTTGTGTCGAGTTGCCACGCTGCCCTACCAGACTCATTATAGTCGAAGCTTTTTAAACATATATCAGTTCTTATCTTCTAGATGGCCCTCTTCTCCCCATGTATAAGAAATCGTTGCAAGCAAGTTCCCATCCACAGAAAAGCTCAGGCGTTTACACCCCGTTTGGTCAATTTTACGTTCCGTCTGGTCAGTGTTGCCTCCCGTCCTGGTAGAAAGATTCTTCAAGATGACTCTATTATTTGGTACGCCAGAGATATCATCTCTATTCTACGTAATGGCTACGTGGAGTCTACTAGTTGGGCCTGAGTCTTTCATGAACGAACTAGTCAACTTCTCCGAAGATTCAGTCGTATCTGGCGTGCCGGTAAGGATAGCTCCATCTTCAGATCTGGCGACAAAGTGATTACTGTTGAGAGAGAAAGCAATGGAAACGATTTTGTCAATACAAGGATGAGGCTTTTCTAAAAAAAAGGTTGTGTGATTTCGGGTCCCAACGTTGAATTTTGAACCATGCGGCTGTTGCCACCAGCTTGCTATTCGGTGATGTAGTTGCCATACGTATGCAATCATGGTCTCCATCTTGGCTGGTTGGATCAAATATGGTGTTGTCTCTAAAGTCGCTTCACATCTTTTATTCGCCTGAAGAACTTCGCTGGGGACAATGAAGCAGGTCTGAAGTACTGAAGAACAAATCTTTATGTGGCGGCAAGGGCTAAGCTGAAGAATTAAGAGAGCCAATTGAAGCGATAAAACTCTATCCAGACATGTATTTATATGCATATGGCTAGATTAGGGCGTGGCTTTGCCCGAGAGGGATTGGCAGCATTTGCTGTCCCACGTTAATGGTCACATCATCATCATCATCATCGTCACAGAATCCGTGTCTTTCAGCAGATATTAGTGCCAAACACGAGACCCATTGCTATTTCGTGATTAAAATACACCATCGTATACTATTCTCAATTGTCTCAAAACTCCTCAACCACTATCGTCCTCATCTCAGGCTTGCGAGGAGCCTAGATATCCTTTGCCCTTAAGATACTGTAGGCATTTTCTGACCGCTATATGAATCTCCAAGTCATCTTTCGCATCGGTAAGACGCATAGGAAACTGAGGATCATTAGTGAGAAATTCTTCAAAAGCCCATATCGAAGCATCGCCTCTTAGGTTATCTATTTGTCTCAAGGTCGACTGGAGGAGCTCTTCGACAGGGACGGCGGTGAGTGGTTGAGGCAACTCCTCATTCACAATCTCCCAGAATTTCTCAACAAGCATTCCGTCTCCCATATCAACCCACGCATCAACTTCTTCCATTGGGCTGAAGAGTTGCTTGGTTATTCTTGCAGCCACTTTATCAACACTAGCCACCGACACCCAAGTACCTGGAGGATTTTGTGGGAACGCCCCCATTGCTTTACATACAGAAACACAACGCCACATGGCATCCTCGATGCTTGCCAAACCTGTGGTCGCAGGACCGATAATAAAACCTGGCTTGACCACAGATATTCTGTTTTGATTATCAGGTAGCTGATGTATAACATTCATGACAATACTTTCAGTCATTGATTTCGTTTGAAAGTAGCCAATGTGACGCGTTGCCTCTTCGGTGTACTTGACAAAAGGTTGGTCTATGTCTCTCTTGAGTCCACCAGAAACGAAGATGAACCTTGGATGGTTAGGTGAAGAGAGTGCTATCTTTAGCAGATAAACAGCGGCATCAACATTAGAGGCGCGAAGATGCTCAAATGGAGCGGTCCAATGCACAACAGCTCCATTATTGATGAATGCATCAACATTGCTGTGAGTTGAAGATATACCTCGCAGACGCGCCATCTGTTCATTGTCGATGCCCAGGTTACTAGCGGTAAGATCGCCGAGCCAGATTTCGATTTTGGCTTCATCACCAGCATTCCACCAACCTGCCTTTTCTGCCATACTTCGTATCCTTGTTAATCCATCATTTGTCGATTTGGCCCTCACAAGAGCAATGACAGTTCTGATTGTGTCACGGCGAAGTAAATCCTTCAGAATCTCTGTCCCAAGATAGCCAGTAGCACCGGAAAGAAATACGACGGCTCGTTCAGGTAATGGTTTGACAGGATTGGAAAGAATTTCCTGCAACTCCCATGGTGCACTGACGTAAGTCGTATACTCAGCAGCGAGATCAATGACGCTGGAGTTGGCTTCCCGCCTGGATTCAGTAGAGACATTTCTCTTGGTTGGTTTGATGCCATGCTTTTCCGTTAACATCTTGATTGCGAGTTGGCTCAACTCTCGAACAGTTTCTGCTTTGAGAATATCAAGAGCTGTGATATCAACTCCCAAGTTCTTGCGCCACCAATTGCGAATCTCAATACCAACAAGAGAGTCAATACCAATAGACTTAAGTGGTGCATTGATGTCTATACTATCTTCATCCATCATCATGAAGCCAGTGATCATTCGACCAATTTCCGATGCAAGGAGCGCCAAACTTGCTTCTTCAAGCAAGATCTCTGGATTGTTGGCGACAGATTCGAGAAACTCCCGAAGGGGGCCGATAGCAGTATCGGTACCGTTAACGTTTATCGACTCCTGTTCTACGCATAGATATAGGCGCATATCGTGCCCCAGAAGGTCTCTGTCATTTTTCTGAATACGTAGACCAGTGCTAAGCTGCTCGCGACCACGGTACTTATTATATGATTCTGGGACAGTTGTCGAGGGGAGGGAGTCATTAATGCTGATAAGCAAGGCGTGCAGGAGGTCATGCTCTTGGAGACTCGGTATCCCAACGGATTGTAACTTCCGTCGAACAGTCGGCTGCTCACTCACAAAGCCACATCCCTCTACAGGACCTATGTTGATAACAGAGCAAGGGAGACCAAGACCCTGGCGATACTGCGCAAAAGACAGCAAGAACGAATTCGCAGCGGCATAATTTGCTTGGCCAGGTATGCCCCATACAGCTGAGCATGATCCGAAAAGAATGAAAAAGTCGAGGCTAGTAGTATTAGCAAGCGCATGATGAAGATTCCAAGCGCCTGTGACTTTCGGCTCAACCACAGCTTTCCAGTCATCGTGAGTAATGTCGGTAATATTGTTGTCCTGAATACAGCCGTTTAGCAAGTGCCTATAGCAAGTTGTAATGGAGACTTCAAAACGAAAAAGCACTTACTCTTAGCACCATGGATAAAAGCATCACACCTGCGATGGCAGTTGAGGCGACCGTCACAGCCTTTTCAACATCAACCATCTCAACAACGCTTCCCGCTACAGCAATAGCTTTACAGCTCTCTGACTGCAGCTCACGGAGGAACTGTTGGTCCTCTTCTTTGTATCCTGCAGTTCGGGAAAGAAAAACAAAGTTTCTTGCGCCATGCTCTACCATCCATCTGGTGACGGCCTTCCCTAAACCCCCGAGGCCGCCAACCATGAGGTAGGTACCGATCGGCGAGAAACTCGCCGAGGGTGGTGCCGTTATCATAGGAAGCTCATGGCTGTCTCCCATCTTGACAAGTATTTTACCAATGTGTTGTCCCTTCTGCATGAAACGAAAAGCGTCTACTACTTGCGAGGCGGGAAACGCAGCCGCTATATTTATCGGTCGAATATGCCCCTTTTCGTACAAGTCAAATAACTGACGTAATAGCCTGGTAACTCAAGGGATTAGCTACACAACAGTCAAGTTCACTTGCGAAATTAGACGACGTACTTTCCAAGATCTGAAGGGCGATCATTTGCTAGAATAGACAACTCAATCCCATGAAACTCCCTATTTCCTTCAAACGGATCCAGTCTCAGAGACCCATGGCCTAGAAAATCACGCTTTCCAATTTCAAGCATTTTTCCATATTTGGCGACACACTGCCATGATGCATAGAGAAGTTCGCCAGCCAGTGAGTTGAGAACAACATCTACACCTCGTCCATCAGTAGCTGACATGATACCGTCGAGAAAAGAGTCGTCTCGAGAGCTGAAGATCCTTTCACGAGGAATACCACAGTTATTGATTAGATGATTGATTTTTTCTTCGCTTCCTGCCGTGGCAAAGATCTATCAAACCTTAGCCTTGATGTTTGGAAAAGTTCACGATAGAAGAAACCTACCTCTGCGCCAACCATTTGGCAAATCTGAATGGCGGCCAGCCCAACTCCGCCACAAGCTGAGTGGATCAAGATTGACTGGTTTACACGGAATTAGTACTCTTCGTACCTCCTTGATTTCTGATACACGGCTGCTTACCTGTCCCCTTTCTAGTCTTCCCTTCCATAAGATGGCATATATGACAGTGTTGAAGACCGTCGTCATGGTAGCCGCGTCTTCAAGTCCAAGTCCATCAGGGATGCGCACCAAATGCCGATCAAGGAGAACCTTTCGGTTTGTGAATAGGCCTCTGCCCATTGCGATGACTCGGTCACCCACTTCAAGATGGTCTACCGCAGGGCCAACCTTGGCAATGACACCCGAAGCTTCGAGTCCGAGGTCATCTTTCTGACCATCAACAATGCCCATAGTCGTAAGGACATCCTATCAATACATTTAGTAGGAGGTTGTTAGAGAAGAGGACAGAAACTTACTCGAAAATTCAACCCGACACACTCAATTTCTACCTCGACCTCATTCTCAAGAAGGGGAAGTGATCCATGTCGAACCCAGTGCAGGGAGTCAATTAGTCCACGCGTCCCAACTGTCAGCTGTTTTCGGTCATCATCTTGTCCTGATACTTCTAATTCGTCCGCTGCAGACGTAGGGTAATATCTTGGAATGTGAACGACGCCGCCTTGTACAGCGTATTCGGATTCTCTTTTGCCCTCTGATGATAGGGATCCATTTTGAAATCTTTCAAAGATCTTTTTGACGGCCTCTACAGCTGAGTTATCCAAAGTTTCAAGTTCCACTGTTGAGAAGTTCAGTAGAAGTTCCGATCGCATTGTACGTGCCAATCCGGGCATGAAGCCGTATCGAGGATCGATACAATGTATTTGAGCTGGTCGCGTCAGCCATAGGATGCCCGTCTTCAGGTTCACCAAATACGTGACGAACGTCGCGTAGTCTTCAGAATTAATATCGCAGAGGAAAGGAGTTTCCAGGTCAATAGTAGAAATGATATCTTGGTTTGGAATGTGCCCTCCATGGCCAAGTTTGCTCCAGCAGACCCTGATACCATCATGTTCAAGCTGCTGAGCGAGGGTCTCTGCAAATTCATGCTTTCGCTCATGATAAAGCATAGTAACGGCAGGTTTGTCTGATTCAGAGAACTCCACGGCTGTTGATAGCATAAGCGTGTCTATTTGAAACGGTAGCTCATCCGACATTACGGATGTGTCAACGCCAGAGAAACCTGTGGCGCGAAGTTCCTTATCCCAGCGTTCAAGAGATGCCAGCGGTGAATCCGCTCGATCATCATCTTCGCCCAGCCACCAGCCGGGAAGGAGGCCCTGTTCGTACACACACATTCCATTAGTTTATTACCTTTATTAAATCGGGACTTTGGGGGGTTTGGTAGAAGGAATGAGGCATATTACTTCACTACATACCATGATGAAAGGGAATAGATGCCATGTTGACGCTATTCAAGAATGTCAGCGTCGTCGACTAAATAGATTAGAGAACCATTTCTTACATCTCGCCAATTCCTGTAGAACAAGATGTCCGCCAGGGCGAAGGAGTGAGCGCACGTTTGTTAGTGTATCATGCAGCGATGGTGTTGCATGGAGAACCTGTTTAAATCCAATGGGTTAGTAATGTGAACCAGATGTGCAGAACATTGGCTTGGCTATTGACAAACATTTGAGGCCATTATCATGTCGTACGAGCCAAGCTCAAACCCTTGTTCAGTTGGGTCTTTTGAGATATCCAGTGTTTTGAAGGTAAGTCCAGAATAGTTGTGGAATCGTGTTTTAGCAGCACTAAGGAAAGCCGAGGAAATGTCGCTGAATGTGTATTCAGAGTACATACGTACTCCCTTTTCCACAAGGGCCTTTAAACATCTCGTAGTCGCCCCGCCTGTTCCGGCACCGATTTCCAGTATCCTCATGGCTGGTCGGGCATGTGATAGCAGCGTGAAGAATTCTGAAGCATCTGTTAGTTCGCTAGAAAAGGAATACAGTCTTTCAAGTCCTGGATCCTCTATCAATAGCTGGATGGGGTTCAAGGCCCCTTGATAGATATCCTGCACAATAGACGTTTCTGAGAGTTTGCCGCACATCAAGCCAATTTCCCTTGCTGCTTCATCCTCCGCGTTTTCATATTCCTTTAACATGGCAAGTCGAAGGACCTGGCGAGCTTGCGGATCTAATAAAGCCAATTTCTGTGCCTCTGGAGCAGTATTCGCCCATTCGCCTTTAGTCATCTTAGTCTTCTCCTCGCTTAGCCAACGCGTATACTTGGCCAAATAGCCAGATGGAGGTTGCATTGCCTCCAGAACATCCAGATGTTGTAGGATGCAGAGTGCGACAAGCTTATCTAGTGGTATGAACCGATGCCGGACATCTTGCCCTTTTCGTATGAATTTTCCTTTACCTGTAAAATCTATATCAGGACGCCATTCAAGACGAGCTGCGCCTAATGAGTCTGAGTTGGGCCCTGGATCAATAGTGCCTAAAGGCATCAATGTTGCATTCTTGATGCTGACGATAATATCATTTGTCGCTGTGGCAACTATTACATTGCCCTTAACATCGCCTTTGGCGCTGAGGGTTGCCCTGCTTTCAGCGATAAGATCGGGACCACCAGGCTTTACACATATGGAGTCAATAGCCAATGGAATACCCATTGTGGTGAGGTGACGAGCTATACCCCTGGCAGCAGCTACTCCAAGGAGCTGAAGGCAGGCATCGAGGGCAATTGGGTGGACCGCGTATTGAGATTGGTGTTTAGTTGTGTCGTTTTGAATCCTAGCGGTTGATACAGCTTTGCTCGTATGTGATGTAATATGTTTCATACTCTGGAAATGAGGCCCAAAATTCAATCCGAGGCGCTTCATTCTGGCATACCACGAACGCTCAGTCACATGGCGAAGTTGTGGTGAGATGGTCGAATTATCTGGAAGCATGCCCTTGTCGCTAGCTTTCCCTTGAACGGCACAATGCTGTACCCAAGAGCCTTTATTCAAAGATGAAACAGTAAACTCAAACCAAGATGAGTTGTCGTAGTCAGTCAGTCGAGCACGCCTCATAGACGTGACAATCTCAATTTCTCCTGATTCAGGTAAAAACATTGCTGTTTTCAAAACCATGTCACGAAGAATATAGGAGTTTGACCCTGTCTCTTGTCTAATAGCCTCCCCAATCATGGCGATATATGCCGTACATGGGAAAACGACATCATTTCCAACTTGATGGTCCTTCAGCCAGAGAACGTCGATAGTTTGAAGCCTGTTTCTCCAAGTCGGCTGGAGATCGATAGCCTCAAGACATCGGGAGCCGAGAAGCTCATGACGAGGGTATTTCGGTAGTCTCCAAGCCTGAGAAATGCGACTTTCAGCCCAATACTCTGAGCTGTGATTCCATGGATAATTTGGCAAATCGACCAAAACTGAAGCTTGTGCAGCGCTTCTATCAAGTCAAGCAAGCGCGATTTTCGTCAAAAGCTTGCTTGCTTGCCCTTTTTACCTCAACAGGCTTGCTTGCTTGATAGGCTTGACAAGCGCTTGAATGCTTGATAGGGCTGTAGGTTCATTTCTATCAGAATAAGCGTAATTCATTCTAATCATAATGATCCCACTCTCTATAGAGCCTTTTACACCTTCTAGATGAATACAACTTCAGCCAGTTAACCACTATATTTACTATCAAAGCTAATTATAACCTTAATTTGACTTCTGATAAAGGAAGTTACCAAGTGTAATTGCACCTTTTTGCAGCCAGTTCTTCATACAATGCGTCATCTCAAGCGTTGACGGGCTCATCGAGAGCCTTTGCGTTGATAATGTTAGCTTAGCAAGACTAAACTCTCTCTCACAGTCGGCAGCCATTGCAGGGATTGCAAAAATATCTAAAGCAAGTATGCTTAGCGTTGGAAATGCTGCCTTTTGCGAGATCCACCATTGAATTGGGTCATCAGTCTGTATAGGAAGATCAAGTCGATAATAGCGATCGAGCTCTGAGCTATCGTCTGATAACTGTATAGTTGTACTCCTAATCCATTGATCATAATGACCTAGTTCTTTTTGTGGCCGAATAAGCTCGAGAGCAGCGATCTGACTAACCGGCCTGCCAGACCCTTCATCTCTTGTATACCGATACCAATCCTCCCAAAAAGCAGATAATTCCTCTTTTGCCTCATACAACCAGGTAGTCTGTTCCTTTTCACGCCAACGGTGCTCAAGCCAACGTAAACTTAAACCTGGGTGTAAGATAACTGCTGCAGCAAAAAGAGGGGATTCCCCAAGTTTTGTATAGTATTCATTTAATTTAGACCAAGCCGTTGTAACCGAGATCCGTATATATTCCTGTGATCTTAAATTAAGACTAGAATAGCGTTGTTTTTTATTATTTGAAGGGAAATATTCGTTTTGTGTGTGTAACGGCAAGCTATTGGCAGAAATGGTAGCTTGGTTGAAGCGTTGACCTCGGCGAGGCCGACGGGGCGTTGAATCTAGCATCTGACGCTCGGTATGTTGGATTTGCTCGTCGGTAGGTATTGTTAGTATAGCTCTCCAATCTTCTAGTTGATCAAGAAGATATTCCATTCCAACAATAACTTCCCACAATTGGCCATGGCCGTTTTGCTGCATAAAACCTTGGGTTCGCATTGTTTGATGATGAAGGGGTCGAAGAATTTCTTTAATCTCGATAAGAAGGCGCCAATCCTCTGGGGTAAGGATATCATCCTTAGATATACTATCATCATCGCATTGTTGCTGAATGCCCTCGTGTAAAATAAAGCCATTAATTTGAGACTGCTTAATCAATGCACGATCAATCATCATAAAGGTTGAATTCCAACGAGTATTGTTATTAAGAATAACCTCTAGCTTTGATGGCTGATAAAGTGTAAAATCAAGAGAATCAGATTCGTCAACGCAGCTACGGAACTTCTCGCGCCTTTGAGGTGATGCTCGAATATATTTGATAATATTACGTAGCTTGCCAATCGGCCCTTTCTTTCGCCAATGCTGCAAGTTATCCTCGTCACAGCCACGTAACTCAAGGATCTGTGACTCCTGCTCAAAGCTATCGGCATCCTCTCCATAAAGAAAGGCACGATCAATAAGATTTAAAATGTGCCCGTAACAGCGCATTCGCCGCTTTGTAATATCAGAATCGGTCATCGTTGGGTATAATCGACGGAAGAGGTATTGCAGGCATGTATCGTTGTTAGAAGCATTGTCGGAGATTATCGTACTAATTCGATCGCCAATTCCCCACTCATTGATAACTTCAAGCAAGGTTGATGCAAGATTTTTACCAGAATGTGAGCCTGATTGTTCTCGGAGAGAAAGAAGCCGTTGCTGATGTTTTCCAGATTGGTTCAGGAAGTGGGCTGTAACAGCCATTATCGCATATTGATTCGGCGAGGTCCAAAGGTCGAAGCAGAGATGAATACGTGTAAGAGTATTGTGAAGTTGTTGATGAATTAAGGCTTTTTTCTCATTGTAAATAGAATAAAGTATTTTCCTTTGGCTATCTTTATTCTAAGAGACCTTGGAATGAAGATTAGGGTCTATACTGCGTAATAGATGAGAAAGGAATTGCGACTCAAATACAGTAAAAGGCTGATTCTTCTCAAGGAGAAATCCAAGTGCTAATTCTTGTATATTTTGTACTTCGGGTCGTAAAACAAGTCGAGATCGCATGCGTTTTGCTGTTGGTATGTCATCGGATTCTGAGGCTGTAGGCGTTTGTGTATTGGAATAGCCCTCTTTTGAGATATTATGACGAATAGAAAGATGTCTTAATGATGATGATGTAGCATTTACAGGAAAGAGCTTTGAGTGGCCAGCTTTATTACAGTATTTGCATACCTAAAAGACATCTCCTAATAAAAGTTAGAAAAGAATGTAATATTGAAAATAAAAGCTAACCTTTTTCAATTGATAGTATTTCTCTGATAAAAATACTATGATCCTTAATAAAAGAGGAACGGCCACGGTTACCAACCTTAGCAATGATATCTTCTAGAATAAATGTATGATTTTGCCATTTAGCCTTGATAATACTATTGACTGTATCATCGGATTGTGATTCTTGCTCAGAGGCATCAGTAAGTTGTTTAATAATGCCGAGAGGAGGCGAAATATTTAAAAAGCGATTCATGATTGGCACCAATAGTTGAGATGTGTAAGGTTCTAAGTTAGGCTGAGAGTATGTTAAGGGGTGTAATTCTTAGGTAAAAAGGGGTAGATTATACCTAATTAGGAAAGTATCATGATTATTAATATCGGACTATACTTATTCCGATATATAAAACAACTACCCTAAAGCTTGTCAAGCCGAATCAAGCTTGAGGCTATTCAGGCTTGCTTGCTTGGATAAAAAAATGAGCTGTGCTTGCTTGCTTGCTTGCTAAACTTGCTTGCTTGGCTTGACTTGATAGAAGCGCTGAGCTTGTGGTGGATTGATGGAGGAGAAATCGACTTTGTGACCATGTGCAAAAAGTTTCCCAACCGTCATCAGCAAGGTGATGGCGGCATCCTCCCCTCTGATCAAAGTGGGGAGATGTACAGACTGGCTCTGGCTGTGCCGAAATATTTGGCGAAGAGGGCCTTTGAGGGCAGGATGGGGTCCAATTTCTATGAATGTAGCCCCTGGCATATCCTTGACCAAACGTTGCGCAGCATGGCTAAAGAGAACGGGAGACTCAAGATTGGTTCTCCAATATTTTGGGGCAAAAGAAGTCTTAATCTCATCGTTTACACTTGAGTAGAACGGAACAATACCGTTTGTGGTAGTAAGATGCTGCAGAAGCAACCTTTCATAGGCGTCACCGACCTCCTCCATATGATCTAAAGGGCCATTAGTCGTTAATCATGATGATAAAATGCGGTAAAAGGTTATTCTTACATGAATGATATGCCACTTCAACCTTTAAGCTGCGGATAAATGCGTCCGGCTCCTCGGCTTCGATAGCCTTGACAGTGCTCTCAACAGCATCTTTGTCGCCAGAGATTGTGACGCTTTTCGGACTGTTCTCGCATGCTACCGTGGCACCATCAACGAGGTACGGCGTAACTGCCTCTCGGCCAAGACCGACAGCAGCCATACCGCCCTTACGTGTCTGAAGCTTCGTTACTTGTCCTCGATAATATGCTATGAGAATGGCATTGGCTGCTGTAAGCGCTTTGGCAGCATATGCACCAGCGGTCTCGCCGCCTGAATGGCCAACAATGGCATCTGGTACGACACCGCATTGGGCAAGGTAATTGACTAGTGCGACTTGTATGGCTGTAGACAGAGGCTGCGAGTACTCAGCCTTTCTGACTAGTTCCTCTGTCTCTGTCACTTCAGAGCAGAGAAATCCTAATTCACATTCGCGCTTTAGTCAGTTGATAAACAAAGATGTGTGGTCCAGTGAGAACAAACCTTCCAAAGTCCAACTCGGAGGCTCATGCAAGCCTTGGAGCACCTCATCCATTTCTAGAATGTCCTGACGAAATGAAGGACAGCGCTGCATAAGCTCTTTGCCCATTCCAGCCCACTGAGCACCCTGGCCGGTGAAAACAAAGACCGTTTTGTTCACCATGTCAGTTTTGGCTCTTTGGGAGCTCTCAAAACTGAATGCCTCACCCTCCATTGCAAGACAGAATGTCCTTTGAGGAAGATGATGTCTATGCATTCCCAATGTGTGTGCAAGAGCATCCAGAGAGTTAGGTTTGGATTCAATATATTCTTGTAAGCTTTTCACACGCTCGCAAAGCGATGTTTCATCATTCGCTGAGATGGGAAGTAAACGTGGCAAGGCGTTTTTAACAGATGGCCCGTTCAAAGTGCGCCCACTCTCACTGTTTGTCTCCCCGTTTGTGTGTTCATTGACGTGGCCGTTGACCGGGTTCAAGGTGCCATTAATATCAGAATGCCCACTCACCTGGTTTGCTGTAGTATGGTTCATGCGAGGGATAGTTTTAACAATGGCCGAAGGGGCCCCGTGGGAAGCAGCCGATTCAACAATGACCTAAAAAATATTCTTATCAGTATGAAATTTCATCAAGACTGATTGGCCATACTCACATGTGCGTTGCTTCCGCCGATGCCGAACGAGTTGACGCTGGCTCTTGCTGGGCGATCTTTTGGCCATGGCGTGGGCTCCACAGGCACCACAAGATTTCCCTCCTTAAAAGGTACTGCCAGTTGATGTTAGAGCTATTACATATAAGCCCAGAGATAAATATGGCTCACTCTTGGGGTTTGGATTAATGAAGTGAATATTGGGTGGGATGGTCTCATTCTCTAAAGCCAAAACGGCTTTGATCAAACTGACCACACCAGACGCACCCTCTGTGTGACCAACATTTGGCTTGACCTTTTATCACTGTTAGCAAGAGACTAGACTGGATGCAAAAGAGGGCAAAATAAAACAGAAATTTCCTTACAGATCCAATGAACAGTTGTTCCTTGCCACCAAAAACGCTTGCGACCGCCATAGTCTCGATAGCATCACCTGTCTGCGTGCCAGTTCCGTGGCATTCAAAATAAGGAGTTGCTACAAGTTCATCGCTGCTGATTCCAGCGACATGATATGCTCTTTTTATTAGTTTTTCCTGGGCTTCAGAGCTTGGATTTGAGAGTCCAACTGTCTTCCCATCGCAGTTGGCGGCTGTGCCTCGAATCACAGCGCGGATTGGATCTCCATCGCGAAGTGCGTCGGCTAAGGGCTTGATGAAGATGGCTGCAGCCGCTTCACCTCTTGCAAATCCGTCTGCAGTCACGTCAAACGTCTTGCAAATGCCGTCAGGAGCCAATACACCTTGCTCAGTCATGTTCAACGTCATATACGGATCCATGATCAAGCTGACACCAGCAACAATAGCTCCAGAGCAATCGCCATTATATATCGCCTGGCAGGCTTCGTGGAGACCGACAAGTGAAGCAGAACAAGCAGTGCGAATAGTCATGCTATATGTTAAAAGTAAGTGTCACGCCGTGGCAGCTACCCAGGAGACTATTTCTTACCTTGGGCCTTGAAGATTATACTCATAACTAAGGCGGTTTGAGAGGGCAAAATCGCCAGCACCAGATGAAGTCCACATTCCTGAAGCTTCGACATCTCTTACTGACATGGAATGCCAGTCTTCGCCAAAGTTGCCAACATAACAACCAATATTGCTACCTTGCCAGTCAGTTTGGCCAGCTCTCTCCATACATTCCCAGGTAACTTCCAGCAGCAGCCGCTGCTGTGGGTCAATGTGCCGGAGCTCAGCTTCGGATATGGAAAAAAAGGGAGCATCAAAGCTCTTCAAATTTACATCTTTGAGAAAATACCCGCCATCAGAAGCAACATGCCGGCGTAGTCTGTCATCGTGAAAAGCTTCGACATTGTAGCATTCATCAGGCACTCGACATCGGCCACTTTGCTTGTTGATGAGGAGGTGCCAAAACTCTTCTGGTGTGCTAACTCCTCCAGAGAGTTTAAGCCCCATGCCAACAATGGCAATTGGAGGGCGTTGTCTATCCGTAGTCATCCTGGAGGATTGTCGGCTAAGACGGTCGAAAACGATTTAAAACAATAGGTTCTTGGGAGCAAGAATGAAAGACAGGAGATAGCTTGAAACTCATACATGGACACTCGACGCTCTACATATCCAGTATCCTCTAAATCATCGGCTCACATTGCATTTTTTTCGCTTGCACGAAACTGAGATAGATCATCCACCATGATGACATAGTGCATTCAGTTACCCCATACCGGTGAATGATGAATCACCCCGCCTTGTTTTCTCAATCAAAGACGCTTCAAGCGGGAGGAGACACCGCTATGGCTCTACAGAGCTACAAGAGATATCGGAGCCACAACACCGAATATTTTCGGGCAGATTTATCAGACGAATTGGCTGCCGCCCAGCGACTGTTGGCGTTCGCTGGTATTGTGATTCATGTGTTGTAGAAATTCATGCAGTATTAGAGCTTGCAAGGATGCATGTTTTACCGAGCCACTCCGACTATATAGGGTACTGCTCCGGAATCTATTTGAATTAGCGAATTACAAGTACCCGTTTATTCATTGTCTCAGACTAATATCAAAACACTTGTTTCTTTGACTTGGAGCCGTGCAGCTAGAGAGTATCAGCTGCTAGACAATCACAGCACTAGCCACGTCAATATTAGTAACAGGAGTTTGAGGTACTAAGCCAGGGTGACACAAGGATCTGTGGCTTGAGCTGCGGAATTTCATTTGCTATTATACGTCTGTGCTCGAGACTTTGACAGAGACATCTACACTGACAAGCCACCCGCGTCGTTAGAGCTTCCCCAAATTCGAAGAACCGTCAATCGCTACAGGGGCTAGATTTAGTCGTCACAGATGTCTTAGTAGTCGGAAGCCAGGATTGAGGTTGCATTGCTGTTGCGCGCACCAAGATGAAGTCGCGCGGTCTGGAGATGGGGGGCAGCGAGCCGAGTAAAGCGGTCTGGACTTTGTTAATTTTTGTGCGGAGAGTAAGTAATCCTCTCGTTGAACTGATTTGTGCTCTCCCTCGGTTCAATATACTACAAGTATGCACATTCGCGGAAACCCCCTTTTCTCTCCTCGCAAACTCACATCATCTCGGCTACGCTCCTTACCTACTCTCTCCAGTGTCGTTTTTCTTGACATTTACCACAAGTTATGGCTCTCGCGCACGTAGACGGTGCGAGGGATGCTGCTTTCAGCGACGCCATCCATGGAACTTCGGCCTCAGCTAGCGGAGGCCTTACAGCTATGTGCAAGAAAAATCACGTAGCACACAAGGCTGCGGTAGACGACTATCTCATGCACTGGGACAACACTGCCGGCCGCGGTGAGTCACAGGATGCTAGACAGGTTCGTAAAAGAAACAACCCCAATCCGCTTTCTTATCCACGTTTATTAATTATACCCAGGCTCGTAAGGCAGCATATGCCGAGGTCACTGGACGGTCAGGACTCCCACTGCATACGACGACGGCTTATATGTGCCTCATTAATACAATGGGCTTCAGCTGACAGAGGTTTTGTCCAGATACTATGATATTGTTACCGATCCTTTTGAGCACTTTTTTGACAAATCGTTTCACTTCTATCGCATTCTCCCTGGCCAGCCGCTCAGCATGGCTTCCCGGTGCCACGAGCAGTACCTTGCCGCCAAATTAGGCCTCCAGAAAGGACAGAAGGTCCTTGATGTAGGGTCTGGTGTGGGAGGGCCGGCTCGTGAAATCGCCAGGTTTACTGGTGCCAACGTGGTTGGACTCAACTGTAATAACTACCAAATCCAGCGGGCATATCGGTATACCGCCGCCGAGGGCCTCCAGGATCAAGTGAGTTTCGTTCAGGGGGATTTTATGAAAATGGAGTTTGAGCCTGCATCCTTTGACGCTGCTTATTCAATCGAGGGCACGAGTTACGCCCCAAGTCTTGAAAAGGTCTACACTGAAGTTTTCAAGGTCCTTAAACCTGGAGGTACCTTTGTTGTGTATGAACTGATCTTGACAGATGCCTATGATGATGAAGATGCGGAACACCGCAAGCTTCGCTTCAATCTCGAGCAAGGAATGGGTCTCACAAATCTTGTCAAAATTTCGGATGCGATTAAGGCGCTGAAAGCCGCGGGCTTTGAAGTAGAAGAAGCTGAGGATTTGGCTTGTCGTCCAAACGAAATTCCTTGGTACTACCCCTGGACTGGCTCTTTAACATATATTAATTCGATCTGGGATGTCTATTACCTTGTTCATTTTGCTATATTGCAAACCAGACTCGTGGAAGCCATAGTTGGATTAGCTGAAAGAGCAGGTATCTTTGCCCCAGGTTATCAAAAAATCAGACAACAGTTAGTATCCACATGCGGGCCTATCGTCAAGAGCGGCAAAAAGAAGCTCTTCACTCCAATATTCATCATGGTTGGCAAAAAGCCGCTTTAAGTCAGCTGCACAAAAGACACCCCGAAAACTGTGCTTCGCTGTGTGGAAGACTGAAGAGCGGCGAAGGCCTGGGTACGGGCTACGCTTAAAACGAAGTCAGTTTAACGGAGGAGTATTGCACACCTATGTCTTGCGGGTTTTCTTTTATCGCCGGATTAATTGCACAACCGCGATACAGCATCCTTGTTGATATTTGTGTAGATGAAAGCTCTGCGTATCAAGAGCAACAGGGTCGCTTATATCTACACAATATACATATCTTTTTGACTTTTTGAGGCAACATTTTCGCAGTAATGCTACCGTGCGCCTCCAGTAGACCGAATGGGCTTGGTGATTGATGCTACATGTACACAAAATTTCTTGTTTGCGACTCCTGTCCTGGCTGGGTGGCGGTCTGCAGCACAATCAATTATGCCGAGGCGCGTAACACACTAGGCCACTGGGCACAAGAAGATTTTCATTCTATACGTACAAAGTAGACTTGGTAGTATACGGGTGAGAATAGATTACTGAGTGTGGCCCTTGACATCAGGGCGAGACTACATACTACAAGTAGGATGTCGCAGTCAATCGCCAATTGGCTACGCCCCCCAGCCCCCCACCTCTCCCTCGGGAACTCATGGCCAATCGTTGTTCATTGGCACTCAGGACTTTCGGAGGCATCAAGGATCTTTGGGTTGCGTGAATGATATCATCCTCAAGAGACCGGGCAGGGCTCGCTTTAACCAAGTTTATATGTTAGCTATAGCAGTTTCCAGCCGTCGACAAGTATTTAATCCATAGCCAGTCAACCATTTCTGCCGTCACTTCCAACGACTTTAACTTGTACCATATCAAACTATCAATCTCGAGTACATGTGCATAACTGTGATGTAATTGAATAACTATGAAAAAGAAAAAAAATCTACAGCTTAACTCATAGACACTTATGTGCCAAGCAAACTTTAGTGCAACCCCTAAGTCCTAGTGATCCTACATTTAGCCTAGTACCCAAAACTTCAGTTTCACACTGACACAAACCATTCCTCAACCCAGCACTTGCCGGGTAGCGCGTTGAGCGAGCCATGTCACGAGAGCAAAGCTCTACGAGACATGAACGACCCAATGGGAAAATCCATCCTTTCATTATCGCCCGCAGCACTGTTTTTTATGTAAAATGTACTCACAAGCTTCACTGAGACCGTCTTTCCCCGCCTCCACCTCGAATGTGACCAACAGATCATTCTGGTAGTTGGCTGATTCGCTCGGCATTCAGCCGAGACATGGACGCGTTTGACGTGGTGTCTTCTCCATCATTAGGACCGCAAGCTTTGGCCCGTAGGACTATGCAGGCGGTTTGTCAACTGCAGGCGGGGGCAGAAGCGTCAAGATCGACTTGGGCCAGCCTTGCATTAGACCAATGATCACGTGACTCCACACACCTCCAATCAATCACTAAAAGTTATCACCTAGATATCTAATAGCTAAACCGTAACATCATTTGCCAACTGCTCAGCTTTACCCCGATCTCCTGCCAACACACTTAACCTACCCAGTAGTTTTTGTTGGAAGAATACCCGGAACGTCACAATGCAAGGCTGGATTCAAATCTCTTATGAACTTTGAGACAGTAAGAGAGGTCAAGGAATACATATATCGCGCCTAGGAAGATAAAAAGATAAACTACTAGTTTTAGATTATGCATAATCAATACATAGCTGAAGCACATGTATACGGCTTAATAAAAATATTATAGAACTTGTGACAACCCGACCTTGCACTTATGTTATCCGCAAGGTTGGACCCACTTTTAGTGATACTCGTGCATCTTATTGATTGAGACACAACCACGGGAAAACCACGGGAGGGACAGTCAATCAGGATTGGCTCGAACAAGATCGACTCGAGCAAGTTTGATAGCTTGAACAAGATCGATTCGATCCCTCTCGAGCAACAGTATATTGGTTTATTCTAATAGGAACCAAATTTATATTCGTTATGATCAGAATGAACCCATTTATTATATAATCCCTTATGTTATTTAGATAGAATTAGCTTTAGCCAGTCGTTAATACAACTGTTCACCATCAGTTATCTGATAACCTGAACCGTGATACGTTTACTCATTGCTCAGATTCATCCTGATCCTCTGCCAACAAACCAGACCTACCCTGTAGTTCTTGTTGGAAGAACGACTGGAACGTCACAGAACTTTTTTTTTTTTTTTTTTATTCATTACGCTTATGGAAGCCGGAGGCTTATGAAGCGGCTATCTATCTATCTAAAAGCTTCCTACATAATGACTTTATAGAATAGTAGCTAGCTGGCCAGCCTTCAAGCTGGCAGTACAAGGCATTGTTTTCTCCTATTGGTAGTTTCCTTTCTTCTAGTTTCAAGCGTTATGTATATCCCTTAGCCTCTAGGTTAACTGGCAAGCCAGTCAACCTATATCTACTCTTTCTTAAACCAGTTTCGCGTACAGATCTTCGTGCTAGTAAAGAAGGCCATTAGGGCTTCCTTTCCTCGTTTTGTTATAAAGAGCTTCTGTAGCGTTAGTTGCGTTCCTGGCCCTACAGCCTTTTGCAGGACCTTCCTAGGTCCTTAGTATCTGCTACAGCGTAGCAGTAGGTGTTGTACTGTGTGCCGTTGGCCACACCTACAGCGATTGTTTAGGAGATTCTTTATAGCCTTTTGGTAACTCTTAAGATACCCTATCCCTAGCTTCAGCTAGATATAAGCTAACTAGACTAGTCTTGGTCCTATGATTAGGTTAACTTTTAGTGAAAAGCTAAGTTTATCTTAGGCCACTCTACGGTATTAGATACCTAAACCTCTTGCTTTCTAGCCTATCCCTTCTCTTGTTTCTTCCCTAGCCTAGCTAGCTTACCATTGTTGTACTATGACTTTTCTTATCTTCCTGTTCAGGTAGCTAAGAGAGGTATATCGGCGGCCTCGGTACAGGGCTTCTAATCCTTTCTTAGCTAGTTGGTCAGCCACTTCATTGCCCGGAATGCCTATGTGACTAGGTACCCAGGCAACTGTAATAGCTATGCCTTATTATGACAGGAGATATAATTAAGCTTTAATTCTATGACTAATCTTACCAAGGCCTTTTATCTTCATTATAACCGCTTAACTATCAACAAAAATATAGGCCGTTAGTAGGTTCGCTATAGACAATAGTAAAATATCTAGGACCTTAGAGATAGCTATGAATTCAACATCAGCCACCTCTATGTATGGTCCTAGGTTCCATAGTTTTACTACTCTAGCTATTTTCCGTACTCCAGCTTGCCGGCTTGGGCTATCTTCATAGTATGCACACGAGTTGGTCATACTATTCTCGTGGGTATCCTGTGAGCCGTCCGTATAGAATGCTCGGTAATTGTCAAAGGTAAGTTCCTCTAGTAGCTACAAGTACTGCTTCTTGGCTTCTTTCTTAGAGGCTACAGAACTTTATTATATGTATATGAATCAATATATATATATATATGAGTTCTTATTATTCAAAGCATAATTGTAGTAAAAACCCTCCTAGTATCCAGCCCCTCTCTGTATCACGTTGGGTTTCCCATAAGGATTGGGCTAGCCGGCGTGAACAAAACCACTAGGCATGGACCCTACAAACAAACTTATCATCATAGGGTGGATACGGTTTCATTTCATGCGCGCAATAGGCGTTGGGACTAAAGTCACAACAGCAATCTGGGAAACACAATCGTCAGCTTTACGTTAACCACCACGACCACCAAGATAGAAGCTTGAAGGTGAGAAGGGGAACTCACTGGGGAAGCCACATGAGCCACCATAGTCGGAGCATTTTGGGTATGGCAACCAGTCCCAGCATTGTTTTTTGTCTACTGAGAAGGGGGTTTGCTCCACGAATCGACTCATTGCGGCACGTTCTTCATATTCACGTTCTGTATATTCGGCCATGATTTGTGGACTAGGCACGGATATTGCCGTGACATTAAGTCTTGAGGGAACATGTGAGTAAGAATAGCCAGTTGCGCCGTGTATAGAGGTGGCTTACATGAATAAAGCAGACACGAATGTCGAGAGTGATTTGAAGCCCATTTTGTCAGGCTGATGGTTGCTGATGAATGTTGTTGTTTGTTGTGTGTATAGTTACCGGTTGAATACCTATCCTGGTGGTGAGGTTCTGACGGCCTTTTATAGAACAACTGATGAGAGGCCTCTTGCTCTCCAGAGTTTCGGCTTAGTGACCAAGAGAGGCCATATTCTATAGTCTACAAGGATTACAAACCACGCATCCAATACATCGCCGGCTAATAATGAGCTGATTGACTCATGGTGGGGATGGAGTCGGCTAGAGATATGCCGTTGGCCGGATCCGAAAGTCAAATCTCGTAGAACTAGATAAAGCAGTGACTTGAGGTTTGAACTGGAAGTTTAGTCTGCGATCCTTGTAGAGTACAGGTATGCATTCGTCAATATTTGGACCAAAAGAGGCATATCATTACAATTTACCCGCTGAAGGTTTCAATATCCGTAGCCTTGCCAGGGTTCCCATCAGGGATGATCATCCAATCAGGCCATAAGAAATACCGGGCATGAATGTCAAAAAAAAAAAATCTAAACTATAAGATAGAGTTTGAACAATCAAAGTCATAAAACTAAAAGGTGTCACAAAGTCATGAGGTGTGAAACAAAGGAATAGACAGCAGATGCACCTAAAGTATACCGGTAAAATCTACCAATTGGCCAAGTCTTCCCCTACCTGTCAAAGCTCAAGATTTCATCATTTGAATTTAACATTCATTGATATTGCAACACAGTCTTCGAAGCTGAAGCAGTCCACCCCGGACGCGGGTATTCTGCCTCATGTGTATCCTATATGGAAATTGCATTTAGCAATCCTTTAGAAGATCCGCAATGTTCTGGATTCAGGTGAGTAAAGTAAAGTCTCTGACCGATTCGTGATGGCGATTCGCTGTTGAGCACTTTCGTCTCCACGCATGTTACGCGCCCGGTGCGGTGCGGTGCGGTGCGGTGGGGGCCGGCCAAGCCGACAGCTCGCGGCAAGGACGCCACAATCGTTAGTGCAATGAATAGTGTCGGAGTAGGATTTGATGCCTCTTTATACGTGACCCTGCGATGCTACCGATTGGAGCAGTACTTGGGGAGACATTTACTAGAACGTCTTGAGGAAGTTTCAGCTCGGCAACTCCAGAGCACATTGCAAAGGGGCAGTGAGCGTATGTATGTGTGCTCTTCAGACAGTGGTGAGATGGGACTATTAATAAGCCAATAGTGCATGGTAGGACTGATACGCTCAGTCTTGGTCAATGATTCAGCAATGACTTAATGTAGGGACCCATCCAAATCCCCGAATCTTACAGAGATAGAAGGAAGACCACAAAGAAATAGAGGGTAAAACCGTTCGCAAAGGGCCGAGTGTCACGACCCCATCTTGAACCGGGCCAAGGGTCACGTAATTCTCTACTTGCTCAGCCAATCCCCAAAGTGATCATCACTACAACACCAGTAATCACTCAAATAAGCACTGAACTAATAATCGTAATCACCTCAATGATTACTGCACAACGATTAGTATATATTTTATTTGTATATAAACCAAAATCATTACTTACATAAAGAAAATCTAGTTATTCATATAACGGTTCATTATGAAGTATCTAATACCTGAACCGTAGTATCATTTAACAGTGACTCAACTTTATCCTCATCCTTTGTTGATATACCCGACCTACCCTGTAGTTCTTGTTAGAAAAACGCCCGGAACGTCATATTTTCAACAAGTCCATTGTCCTACCTACTTTATTCGCAAACTCAGCTTTACATCATATTTAGAGCCATTTTTTTTCAGCGTATTAAGAATAAATGTTTAGTAGCTTGGAAATAGATAAATGTTTGCAAATGGTTGTATCATAGAGCACCACTCACGAATGGCGCAAACATACATAAGCAATCCTCTTCCTATCGACAACTTCGTAGCCTCTCTTGGCAACCCCACCTCCAACTAGAATGCCCAAAACCTACTCATCTCGTACTATTGAGGCAGAATTCCGATAGATAAACATCAATCATTAAAGAATCCCCAGAACCTTGTATATTACTACTATACTTAGCGCTATATCTGTTCTGCTACCACAGAGTCAGCCTTGTCCGCCTTCGAGATTCGGGAGGTCGGCCCTTCTATCTTCTGACTGTAGGCTGCTTAGTGAACACCAGGTTGAGCAACTTCTCCTTGTCCTTTTCAGGATTCTGGGTAAAGCCAAAGCGAGTCTTTTCCGCCTTGTTTTCGGGTTTCACATTGACGCGACCAAGCCACGGCAAGCCGAAGGGCCCCCGATACGCGATACTGACAACATCGCCATCATTTATTTCTCCCTCCCCGTCCTCGGGGTTTTGGCCAGGTTTGCCGAAGCCGAATTGCTCGCCTACCTCACTCGTTGTGCAGGCAAAATAGCGATTGTCTCCGTTGACCACACTCAGATACAATCCAGTGGAAGAATTCTTGATGTGGTACAATTCCCCGTATCTGGGCTGTTTTTCTCCCTCGTTAATATCAAAAAACACTTACTCCGGGTTTCAGTAGTACTTACAGTAGTCACTGGCTTGCCTTTTTCGGTCTCCAACTCGAGATATAGCAACGACTTCTTTCTGTTACGCGGATCCGGTCCCAAAAATGCGTCGCCGAACTGATACAGCAGTTGGCTCTGGAAGACCGCGTTGTACTTCTTGGACTTGTTGTAGTCCGAAATGGATTCGGCTATAAGATGTGCTAGTCAGATGCTGATCTTTGATGGCCAATAGGGGGTTTTAACTGACCAACAGTCGAGTCATTCTTGTCTTTTAGACTCATGTATGCTCCATCCTTGACGCCCTCAAGGCGCAAGAGAAACTTGAGACCGCCCTTCGGATCGTCCTTCTCATCCTCAGCCTCCTTGGCTTCCTTTAAAGCCTGCACTCTCTCAGCTAGTTCCTTATATCCCGGGAATTTCGTTAATAGATCGATGATGTGCAGGACTTTGTCTTGCTGTAGCGACGGTTAGCCGAATCTGTGTTAGTAAATAGCCCGCCCACTTGCCTTGGTGATCCTCCAGTTCCAGTGGTAAGCAACAGACTCTGACCATGCCGCCGGCCTGGCATTGAGTTAGTATTTGGGCAGATCCAGTCGAGGTGATTGGGCCATGTCACTCACTGGTTGCACAACAGAGTGTCTCCGCCGTTGGCCTGCCAGGTCAAGGCCATAGATGAACTAGATTCCTTTTTCCCTTCGGCTTCGCTAGAATTCTTGCCATACGAGGCGCTAACCGATGCAGAGCCAACCCAGCTGCTGAAGGATACAGAGGCAGAGGCTTTCATAGATTTCGCGAGCTGCTTCATGCTAGAACCGGACGAGGAGTCATATTCCTCAGATGCAAACAAGCGTCCACCGAGTTGGACCCTAGTACTGTAAAATTCACCTGGATTACCGTTAGAAGCCATAGAAAACATAAACCTGCAGTGGGGTTCAAGCTACCGAAAGTGTCAAGGAACTTTTCAAGACTCGGAATGTCGTCGACCTTGGTCAAGGCCTCTGCGCACTCTCTAGTGAGCTCCAGGCTTCCTTCGTCAAGGAGAGTAGTGACGCGAGGGAACTGACGAGGCTGGTGAGTAAACGTTGTACAACAATTAATATTTCCTCCGCGCCGCTTACATTGTACGCAATGGTCACTTGCTTCTTGTTTGACGAGGACGCGGTTGACGCCGCCTTCTTCTCCGATTCGCCGTAGCTTGCGGAAGCTGTGAGTGAACAGCCAAAAGCGCGACCAGATCTGTATGGATGGTTAGGGCAAGTTGAGCTGTTTTGAGATGGATGGCTACTGACACGGCTGCAGAGACGTCGAACTGGGTAAACGACGACGTGGCCAGAGAGTCCTGGAGCGCAGACGAGGTCTCATAGATAGAGACGTATGACTGGTCGTCCATTAAGAAGTCGGGAATACGAAGGTCTAGCTGTATTTTAATCCACATGTCAGTACCATAGATCCTTGATGAATGATATCAATTAATTTTACCTCGACATCCTGAAGTGTCGTGCTGGTCAGTCGATCGGAGAGGATCGTGCGCTTCTTAAACCGGAAAGCTATATCCCTATTAGTTCCTGAACTTGACACGTAGAGCTCTTGTCTAGGCGCGTACCGGGGCGGCGTGCTCGTTCGATACTCTCAGCGATGACTTCACCGTCCTCCTCTCGACGGTTGATGCGATGGCCATAGCAGAGCGCATTATTCTCCGAGATGACGATCCAATCCTTTTCCTCAAGCTCGGCGACATATCTTGGAGCTATTAGCGACATATAGACAGGGCTCATGACCCAAACCTACTTGGCACTAGTTCCGGTAAGAAGCTTGAACGCGTTATCGTCGAAGGCGTGTTTGAGGTAAGCAAGCTTGTTGGCGTCAAGGGTGTGGCTAAATGCGGCTGGATCAGTCTTGTTGCGCATGTCAGCTATAATACTGAAGTTATCCCTTTCTTTCTGGTTAACTCACAACGTCTCCGAGGGATTTGGTTAGTCCTTCCTTTCGTAAGTACATGTCCAGGACCGAGGCGGTTTCATCGAAAGGGGTCTATGAGTACTTGTTAATATTATAATAACGCGGTAATGTTATCGCGAAGTGATCATACCTGCAGAACAGTCGCCAGATATTCCTTGATATAATAAGTATCGGGGATGATAGCTCCGCTCCTGGAGCTAAACCGCAGAAGGGCACTATGGTAAAAGCATACAACGTTAGCATCTAGACGAAACAGCTTCTATAAGGAGAGTGGTCTCACATTTCGGGGTTGACGGTGAAGTTACCAGCGAGAATGCCTCGAAGAGCAGACAGCCTCTCTTGGTTGATGGTCAATTTTGGTACCATCATGAAGACAGCTTCCTGGCGACCAGTGCCATCGGTAAGGATGACGTGCACTGACACATCTGTGGGATAGCTTAGTAACAAGGGGCCAACAGTAGAGATATACCAAGCAGAAGCTCGTAGGAGGACAACATACCACTACTAGTATTAGGAGGCAAGGGAGCCGCCGGCGTTGTAGTAGAGGCGGCTGCCGGAGCAGACGTAGTAGTAGTAGCCGCCGGAGCAGACGTAGTAGTAGTGGCCGGAGGCTTGTCCTTGCCTACCTGCAAAGAGGCCGTCACAGGACCAGCAGAGAGAACGTTTTTGATACCTGAAGACATGATTTCAAGTGCTCACCATAGGCCAAGAGTTGTATAAGGTATAAGATGAGGATAGAGTGAAAGAAGAAGATGGGGGATGGCAGATGGGGGTTTTTAAGCTATCTGATATTGTTGCTATCTAGGTCTAATGCATTTCCCCCTCACGCGCAATCTGTCCCCATACCCCTCTTTTCAATTTGCATCATCGGATTATACGATGCGGCAAGTCCTTGCTTTGTTTGGACGACTGTGCCGAGCACCCTTGCCACATCCCCACAGCGCAATCCTAGGGGTTGTCTGGTGATGCAAACACATCCATGTACGGATACCCATCTCCACCATGAAGTGTATAGAATGTCTTGAAACCAAACCACGGCACAAAGGGTTTACTATCTTACCCGGGCCAGTCGGGCATCAAGTTCCGGGCATAAATGCGGCCAGGTGGGCCCCTTGCTGTCTTTTTCCCGTGGATGAGCTTCGTGAGATTATCTAATGCCAATGGCAATGCGGAGGAGCATCAGCCTGTAACAGGTAATATGCCATTGCATATATTGGACCCACCATTGTGTTCCTTGAACCGCGCGATTTACTTGGTCACCGGTCAGAATTTTCACATGCTCTACAATGGGTGGCAAATATTCTGGATCCCTGGATTGGGTGGATTGTAAGACAGCTGTTAAAGTGGTGTGCTACTGCATCTGATTTAATTACGTTGGATATAGAATGACAACATGGAATGATGCTATAGAAGGACGAGATTAAGCGTCATTGGGTTTTTATGCTTAGATAAGGGCTGAAGGCTGGGTGGCAAGGGGTGCCTATGGCGGATCAGCAATATAGAAGAAACAAGGAAAGTTAAAGGAATGCTGATATTAGGGAGTCTATAGAGTTGCACCTGAGCGCGAGTATTATATTAGTGTTATTAGCTGACTTGTACCCCAGATCGGGAGAACTTTTGACAAATCAACCAATCGGAATAGATTAGCATTGCTTAGACTGACTATGAACGACTAGTCAGATACAATCATATTTAGCAACACTGAAAAAAGATTAGCATAGCTTATAGTAATCATAACTAAGTCAGTGATCTTCATTTGTATAAAACCTTAAAATTATTACTTTTGAGATAAATAGATAACCATACTCATACAACTGTTTACTACCAGCTACCCAATACCTGAATCGTGACATCGATTATCCATTGCTTAACTTTACCCTGATCCTCTGCCAATACACCCGACCTACCCTGTAGTTCTTGTTGGAAGAACGCCTAGAACGTCGCAGCTTAATAGCTAATAAATTAGTATAAACTCATTACTTAGGCGCTGCTCATACTAAAGCGGCGTCAGCTCAGGAATCCGGACAAGGTAGGACATTCTTGATGTTGGGGTTCGGATGGCATATTGGGCTGTATACTTCCTCAGGGTCAAAGTTAGTGCTGACTCTGGCAAGGAGAACTGTAAAAGCGCTATGCTCTTGAGTTTCGTTCTGCAGGATTGGCCAGGAGTATGAGAAAGAGAGGCTTGGTTTATCTAATGAGGTTCCAATCCTGGCCTCTTTAGATGTTGTTGAGTGCTAAGGAGAGAGACGTTGCAATCGGAAGAAGGATTATGCTTATGAATTTACTAGAGCTAAACGGGATTAAGCCGGATAGTTATATAGATAATGTCTGCATACCACTTGAGGATGATTCCCTGATCTAGATATTAATGGTTCCAGGGCCCCACGTCTGTATTCATGTCTATATCCCCTTGAGCTGATGCTTGGAGATGACTTCATGGGCATGCGCAAGGGTGGCCTAGGGCTGTACCCCAACAGATCAAATGGGAACACCATATAAGGATAGGGTATCATCATCTACCTAGTAGAATACCAGGTATCTGTTTACTATACAATTACCTGATTCGGTTAATCCATCAAAGGCATCCCGATACATCCCAAATGTCACCCCACCCTCCATTATCGCTAAGCTGCCGGTCTTGCATGTCGTTCGTCATTGCGCATAATTTCAAACCCTCAACCCATACGCAATGCCCTTGACAGACGGAAAGGATTTGGCAGGCCTATAACGGGACGACTCCAATCCTATTACCCTGTCGTGCGGTAGGAGGGAAAAAAAGCATGCGTCTCTGAGTACGGGAAACGCACTGAAAATCTGTTGATCTGGGCGCGTGCCCCCACCCCTTTACGGTTACCCCTTGCCTGTTGATACGTAATCGATGGCTGGATGAAGAATAGTAGTGTCTTAGGTCGGTTAGAATAAAAGAGAACAAACAAGATATTTACCGCTGTTGCCGTGCGATGTGACGTGCTTACGGTGGGGCATAGTCTATAGGAGAAGTCAAATATTGCATATCTGGGTAAGAGTGAAGTGATCGGTCGTGCAAATAGGCACTGTCGTTTGTTGTCTATCGTCCTCCAACTCTTGCGTCCTAAATCGTGAGCTTGACGATACGGATAGAAAAGAAGTTGAAGGTAGCACGGCCTTGGGCTCCTCTCACCAAACTTTCAGTACCTTTTGGTCTGGCTTGGGTCATCATGGCCATCATCTCCACCAAGGAGCTACTTCTGGCCGGCGTCCTGTTCTTCACATCCCGTCTAATATTTCTCGCCATCTACAGAGTTTTCTTCTCCCCTATTGCCCACATTCCAGGCCCGTTGCTTGCGAAGCTGACCTTTTGGTACGAGTTCTACTTTGACGCCCTGCAACGGGGCCAGTATATCTGGAAGATTGAAGAGCTACACAAAAAGTATGGCCCCATTATCCGCATCAGCCCTGAGGAGGTACACATCAGCGATGCAGACTTTTATGATAAAGTCTACAGCGGCCCGGGCCACAGACGGAACAAGTGGCTCCGAACCAATGCGGGCCATGGCTTGCCTGATTGTGTCGTCTCGACTCTTGACCATGACCTCCATCGCATGAGGCGCGCTGCCTTGAATCCGTTTTTCTCACAGCAGAAAGTCCGCAATCTGCAGCCTAGTGTTATGGCTATCCTAGAAAGCCTCATGGAGCGCTTCGAGGAACTTGGCCAAACTGGCGAGCTACTGCACGCCTCCAACGCCTTTGCAGCCTTGTCCCTCGGTAATTCTTCAACCAGTCTGATAGATACCGTTGTAAATGGCAGCCATTCTAACACTTATGACTTCTGCTTAGATATTATATACCAATACACATTTGGGTTTAATAATGGTCATGTTAGGACTCCCGACTTTGCGCCTGGCTTCCGCAACATCATCCATAACGGCGCACAAATAGCCCATGTCGGCAAGCCTTTCCCATGGCTTCCCGGTCTCTTGAAAAGTCTACCAGAGTGGATCACGAGCTGGCTCGAGCCCGACATAGCCGCCTTGATTGATATTCACAAGGTAGGGAGTCAATCATTCATGCATCTTCCCTTCAGGCTACAATATGCTCCTCCTATTTATCTCCAATTTTATCACCTCTCTATATGAATTAGAGACTTTACTAACGTATCTAAATATAGGGCATTGAGGTTCATTGCGAGAAGCTCTATAATTCACGGGCCAATGGCACTGATGACGCCAAGGAAAAGAGTATAATTTACAAAATTCTCTGCAACCCAACTTTGCCAGAATCGGAGAAACGCCCCAATCGTCTGTGGCAAGATGGCTACGCAATTATTCTTGCGGGCACATTAACCACTTCTGAGCTTATAAGCTGGTCCATGTACGCCCTCCTCTCGCACCCAGATTGTCTCCGCCAGCTCAAAGACGAGCTGCGCACTGTTATGCCCTATGTGACATCTCCAGTCCCTCCGGCCGCCGAGCTGGAGAAGCTGCCATATCTGACAGGTGTTATTAACGAAGTCATGCGCATTGGAAATGGTGTGGTTGTGCGAGATCCCGTGATGGACCCTGAAAAGCCTATTATATATACAAACAAGGCTCCTGGAGAGGGCCGGAACGAGCAAATTGTTATACCACCCAACACACCTATATCTATGACAACTCTTTCCATGCATTTAGACCCCAATATCTATCCTGATCCGCATGCGTTTATGCCTGAACGCTGGATTCCAGGCTCCAAGGTTCCACAAGCGAATTCCAAATACCTGGCGCCGTTTTTTAGAGGCACACGGAATTGTTTGGGGATGAACCTGGCATATACGGAATTCTTCCTAACTCTGGCTATTGTATTCCGGCGATATGGTAGCCGAGAGGTGCAAGATGAGGGCGACCTAGGATGGCTTGAGCTTTGGGACTTTAACTTTGAGCGGGATCTGAAAATCGTCGGTGATGGATCAGTACCACTCTATCCGAAGGAGAGCAAGGGGGTGAGGATAGCTGTAAGGAACTTTTAATGGATTATGGACTTGCATCTTCGTGGTAGTTTAATCAAACAAACAATTTACCAACAACTTCAGACACTGGATTTAGTATGTGAGATGATAAAGTAATGCGCGATAGGTCCCCTTTTTATACATACACAAGAGAGAGAGACACCAATTAGGTGGAATGGTGACGGTGATGGATGATTGAAGTCCAACCTTCTATTCTAGCTCATCTTTTAGAATAGAGATAACCTTCCCGAGATACTCCTGATATCTCCATGCCAATAAAATGTCGCTTACTTGGATTTATTATAGTATTTAGGCAAGATGCAATGTTAACTTCAAGGACGAAAATTAGCCCATTCATCTCTAAAATTGTTGTCCCCATACTTCATATCTAACCTTGGATTCAGAGAGCTCGATCGGGAATCCAAAGGGAATTCTCTCCTGGGCATGGTTCTGAGTGCAATGCTGGAGCAATATTTTCGTGCTGCAAAGTCAGATTTCTTTCCATGAAGATTCTCTTTGTCATACATGTCAGAGACAAAAGAAAAAAGACAAAAAAACATACAACAGCCGGTGTTCGCCGGTGGTCACCCACCCGACTACTAATCTGCCTCTCATTGGCTTGACTATGGGAGAGCGGACGGGATCCCGTATATTCCAATGGATATGGTCGTATGTGGTTGTGGATAGGCTTGGTTTAGTCTATATCCATACCCATTAGAACTATAGATACAGAACAAAAAAATCACAAAAAACATACAACAGCCGGTGTTCGCTGGTGGTCACCCACCCAACTACTAATCTGCCGGTTAGTGGCTTATCTATGGGGGAGCGGACGGGACCCCGAGTTCTCCACTACCTATGGTCGTATGTGCTCATTTTTGACTCAATTTCTCTTATAAACTACAATTTCTGGGTCTCTCTATAGCTCAGCGTATCGGCAAGGACCCAGTAGCTGTGTCCTTTGTCTGCATTGGAATTGCAGTGTAAGCTCTTCGACTCTCGCCTTAAAAGAGTCCAATGGCCATGAAAGCTCTTGCACCAGTCTTGCCTTCTGCGCCCGATGCGGATGTTTGTTCTAGGCTGGTGGCAAGATCTAGAGCGATCAGATATCCTCATTTCAATAGATCATTTTCATTGCTTAGTTTTCTGATTAAGATATCTCTTTGAAACAAACCAGCTAGATACAGTAAGTGATGTCCTCTGATGCAATCTATTGCCGTATCGAGCAAGGCCGATTCGGAGAAGCAACCATGAGATAAATGATGTACCACGCGTCTTCATATTGCAAAGTCCCCGTGGTAACCCTCAAACGAACAGCCCCGGTAGGACGCGGTTAGTCTATATATGAGCATTAACATCAGGGAAACCGAGATGGGCACAGCAAGACGCAATCTAGATGAGGCTTAATCTCACCCATGTTTTATCGCTACAGCAACTCTCGCGCATTCCTTTCTTTAAAAAAAGAAAAATGACTGGGAGGGCTGGCGGCCCGCAAGCCAATGGAACATAGATAAGAGCTAGCCAATCTCAAATTGTGTTACTGCTGAGACTGGGATCTAGGCATCATACTGTTCAATAGCATGGCCGTCTTTAGGCTTCCCGCAGGCCTCCTCATGTCCATTTATTCTAGAACAGCAGGTTCAAGCCGTTCAACCGTTATGTATCTTATGCATCTTTATCTGCGAAAATCTCTACGAGATACGCATGTTGGTGGAACTTGAGCTGCCAAGGTTTGTCGAGGCTTTTGTCCGCATGGAGCTGTGGTGTCAGTTTAGTCAGGGGAACAATGTCAGCGGGAGCCCATAGGTTCGCGCCAGGCGCGAATATTATGTCAGCACAGTCAATTAAAGTGGGTCACAGCCAATCAGCGCCGCGGATTTCATTCGGATCAGAATGAACCCAATGCATCGTAGGCTAGCCATTCAGATCAGAATGAACCCAATGTATCGTAGGCTAGCCATTCAGATTAGAATGAACCCAATCACAGGCTGGTCATTCAGATCAGAATGAACCCAATGCATCGTAGGCTAGTCATTCGGATTAAAATGAACCCAATGTATTACGGGCTGGCTTTTACACTTATAATAATTCTATTACTAATAATCTTGCTTTATAATTCCTTTTATAAGATAATTAACGGCTAGATATAATAATTATAGTACTTAAATTATATAATATTTCCTGTTTTTTATTATTTTTCTTAACTTGCTGTCAAATCTATGCTATTTTATATTTATTATTTTTAACTAAATTATTTACTAGCTTTTATACAATAATAACCTCCATACATTTATCTTTTATATTTAACTAATCTATATAAATTATTATCTTCTTTTTTATCTAGTCTCTTATAGATTGACTTATCTTATAGTACTAACCTATTTATTTATAATTTAAGTACCAGTTATACATTGCTTTAGGATATCACTATAATAGTCCTATAGTCTTATAATATAATTAATTTATTCTACTTCTAATAGATTATTTCTTATACTAAGCCTTTTGTACAGTAATATACTGTTAATATATAACTTTAGGTATATCAAACTGTAGCTGTTCTGGTTATTTTAGCTTTAATACTATTACTGCTACTGGCTATACTAGTATTACTACTACTAGCTTTATTATTATTATTATTAGCTATACTATTACTTAAATAAATAAAACTAAAAGCTTTTAATGCTATAATAGACATACTTTAAAAAATCTTGTATGTTTAATTTAATAATATTTATTATATTAAAAAGGCTTTCTTTATTATTTAATATATTTAAAAGTATTTAATTTTTATAGAATATTTAATTATAAAATATTAGATGTTTTAATAACTGGGTAGACTTAAGTCTTTAAGGCTTTAATAAATATAATAGTTATCTAAGGTATTGAAAGTATTAATATAAGTAAAAGTATAATAATAAAAAAACCTGCTTTTATTTTTATAAGGAACTTAATTAATAAAAATAAGGTAAACTAAATAATTATATAAAAAGTTTAATATAAATAGGCAAGGGAAGTGAATTTATTTTTTATAAAAGCTTTTGCTGTTTTTTAATCTTTTATAGTATTTTATGTAAAACCTAGTTATATATAGTAAAGTATAGTTTATATAAGAGTTTAATTAATACTTGAATTTGTTGCTTGGTTTAATTAAATTATAGCTCTAATAATTGATTAAGTAATATATGTTTTATTATTTTTCAAGCCTTAAAAAGATTTAATATAAATTTTTTTAAATAAGACTTAAAAAGTACATAAATATCTTCAATACAAGATATAATTATATTATTAAAATGTATATACTAGTTTACTTAAGCTTTAATAAACTTTTTTTTATATAATTAAAGCCAGGTATCTTTAATATATACAACTTTCTTAATATAATCTAGAAAATATTACTGTTTAAACTGTTAAATATACTTAATAAAGACTATTTTTATTAATAAGCTAATAATTAAATATTAAAATTAATAAAAAATATTCTAGTTTTTAAACCTTAATATTTTAATTATTATTACTTTTTTTTATATAATAAATAAATGTTTTTATATAATAAAAATAAAAAAGTAATATTAAAGAATAGTCTTATTTATATATTAAAAATAAAATAATAATTATACTAAAAGAAATACTATTATAATAGTATTTATATATACAAGACAATAATCTATAAGTATTACAGATAAAAGTTTAATATTATAAGCTTTATATATAAATTAAAGTTAATCTAATACCCAAATATAATTTTCTTTTTACTTATTATTTAAAAAAACAAATATAATATAAAAGAATTATTAATAAATATTAATATTAATAATATTAAAAAATAATATTTAATATTTATTAATCTTATAAATATAATCTAATAATAATAAATTTAAATATATTTAAAGATACTATAATAAATCAGAGTAAACAAATAAAATAACTATTATTTAACCATTTTTATCAAGTTTTATTCAATTCTAAAACCTTTTATTATTTAATTAATTAATAAAAGTATAAATTATACTTTACTTTTTATATATCTCTTATCTTATATTAGCAATATAATTATAAATATCTTAACATATTACCAGATTATTATTTTACTTTTAGTATATATAAGTTTAAATATTTTTTAAAATAATACTTATAATTACTAGCTTTTAAAGTTTTATACTTTTTTATATACCTAGCTTACAATAAATAAAATAAGTAAATAAATATAAACTTAATAAATAATTATATATTAAATATTACTTATTAGGCTAATACTATAAGATTTATATTATTTTATTTATTAATTCCTTGACTAATACTAAAAATTCATAACTAGTTCCTTAAATTATTATTTTATATTAATAATCTTTTAAAGGATTTAATACTTTAAAGACTTTATTATATATATATATAATTTTTTTCTTATTATTTACTAGAATAATTAACTTTTTAATAATAAATATATATTTATAAGTAATCGCCTAAGTATTAATTAATATAAATAGTTTATTACAAGAATTATAATTACTTTCCGGCAAAAGGCAATTCTAGGAAAATAAGACTATTAAATAATTTATCATATTTAATTTAATATATTATAAAAGAAGGCTTTTTTAATCTATAGATTAAGGGATTAAGTTTATTTTAATCCAAATAAAATCTACAGCGCTAATTGGCTGTGACCCACTTTAATTGACTATACTAACATAATATTCGCGCTAGGCACGGATTTTATATTTGCGCTTGGCGCGAACCTATGGGCTCCCAATGTCAGCTGAACATTTCATGTCTCATCTTCATCTACCTATACGCGGCATCTAAACCTGTTGACCGCCCATCACAATCGTCCGCTAATCTGATAGCCGCATACTAGGACACGTTTTCTTCTGGATTTGATGAACCAAAGTGGTAGCAACATTATGTCAATCTGATGCATATCAAGACGCGTGTGTTTCACATACAATGGCATTTTTAGCTTGCAATTCAAATAGTAAACTGCAGGATTGGGCATTTGTCTGGTGCAAAAGGGGAGTATGACTAATATCTCAGCAGGGTCGCCTTGGCCGATCAAGGCATCCTCATTTGTCATGGAACAGTGAGAACTGATTAATCGGAATCCAATACAAACGGCTGAGACCAGCTATGTCTAGCGAGCCCACATGTCACCGCATAGGCTATCAAGTATCCACTACTTTAGGTAGCAAGATCTCCTTTCAGGGAATCGATCAATGTGGATTGACGTAGGTTAGCTTTACGGACATGAGATGATCAAATATGTCCATAAGGTCAGTGATTACAGATGCCGCCTTTGCCTTGGGTATAAATAGGTAGCCAACATTCACTTTCAGTCATGGCCACTATTCAATCATTCTCACCGACTTGTACACTAAGCAACCACCTCATCCAAACAAAATGATATCCATCAAGAATCTATTTTCCGTCCTCCTTTTCGGGGCAACTCTTGCAAGTGCTCTCCCACAAACACAGGACCCAGACCATCCTCCCATGGTCTCTGGCGAATATGTCAAGACGGTCTGTAAGGACGCTTCTCTTGGAAACCAATTACGAGTAATCCCCAATACTTGCATATGGTTCATCCACTGCGATATCGACTGGAACCAGCCCGAGCACCACTGGAACGGAAAGTGGTATGCCAAGGTATGCCCAGCGGGATTGTACTTCAACTACAGCCTCCAAACCTGTGATTACCCGGCAAACACAGAGTGCAAGTACAAGAAATAAGATAAGCGGTCGTTGATACATGGAAGGTGATCGGTACATGGAGTATATTGCCCCAAATTAGCTGCTTTGAAAATATGTTTAATAGAGGCTAACTGACGATAGTTGGGTCAATATTTTCCCCGCGGCGACATCTGAGACCATTTTGGTTATATACAAATAAAGCTGATTGGATTGGTTATAATCGGTCTGGTTGATGCTGTAATAAGTACACTCGGTACATCTCATTGCGATTCTCACACGCTCAACACATTCGTATATCATTATCTCATAGGTCTTTGCCATGTCATTAATATAAATTCGGAATTACTGCATTGTCTGGGAAAGGTCGCCTGACTCTCCATGTTGTCACCCTAATGCCAAGATACTTCACCTGTTCGACCACAACCCATCTCTTTCATGTTTCGCATAATGTGATTTGACTGTGGTCTAAATTGAGGGGGAAATAGTCAATCTAATTCTGAGAAACTAGTATATTGGCTATATGTACTTGCACCCCCGATGAGGTCGATGAGTGTCCGACCCGTGACACCGGTTACCGAGGCATTCAGCATATCGGCTACCCAGGGGCACATTTTTACTCCTGAATGTCGAGGCGAACTCCAAGCTTTAGACCAGTGAGCGTAATACATAAATGCACCCCCACGTTCACTGCTTGAACTGAATACTTATCATCGCATAGATCGACTTGGACCCACTTGTTATTATAGCATCAGAGAGCTCTCGCCAGTTAAGCCATCGAGGATATGATCCATAGGTGCACGCTCGGGTTGCCTGAAGTTGATTAGTGATTTCATCCCTTGCACGGAGTCCTCCTTTGGTGGCTGCTCTATCGAATAAAGTAAAATATGTATACGTAACGACGCAGGAGAAAGAGCATTTGGCCCCGCTCAAGAAACTTATAAATATCGTAACCTAGCTTTTCCCCCCTTCGAACGTATGAGTCTATTGCGTTACCATACCAATCTACCAACGAATCTTATTTCCAAGATGAGAATTTCTACCTTGATTCACTTTGCATTACTCCATGGCATGGTTGCAGGTATAGAGCCTAATGTATTTCATTCCCTGATACTCATCCCAAGACAATGCCCACCCAAATAGGACAGTAAAACTAACCGAGCATAGGTTCGGCCATCCAACGAGGACAGGAGCATGAGCCCCATTGAGGTTAGGGATAGGCCGAAATTTTGCATAACCAACCTATCAGAGAAATATGGAGAGGTGTGGTAAGTGACTGAAAGCTAAGCGCTTCGTCTCGGTATTAGCTGAGTATTAGTAGGGCCGAGAAATTTCAACAACTACAAAAGCGGAGAGGATACCGCTGCCATCTCTACACTAACAATATCTGTGTGGGTACTCCTGAAGTCTCGGATTACATTTTTGGGTATCAAGGTTTTGCTGGGCTGCCGCCCGAAATAAGAGCGGTAGAGTGTGTTCCTCCATCAAAAGACGACGAATGAGCGGAACCCTTGATGCGAACCACATCACCAGGTAGTCGGCAAAATAGTACTCCTCACTTTGTAGCTAGCTATTGATATTCAGGCCTTGATAATCATTCATGCTTCATTGTACTTCTTTTTCTTTATATCCTGTCATAACAGCGGCCCAACCTGTAGCCTATAGGGAGATTGTCCTCTACGAAGTCGTCGTCTTCTTGTCGCCGCCCATGGCATTTTGAATGGTCCCTCCAATCATGCCATCGCTTTTAAACTGCTTGCCAATCATGCCATCCTTTCCAATAGGCCCTCCGACCTTGTCGCCAAGTCCTCCAATGGCCCCATTTTCTGCGGATATTATTAGACCTGTCAACATTTTCAGTTATCGGTTCAAAGCATACCGGTGAACTGTTTTCCGATGGCTCCTTGCTCATCGAGCATTCTTGGCTGCGTTACCTGCTCGCCTTTCAGCTGATCGCCGGCATGGGTAGCGGGGTCGTTGGGTCTGTCGGCCATTGTATTGAAGGAGTAATAATTTGTTTTGATGTGTGTTATATTGAAGACTTTGTGAATGATGAATTCTGATAGCTATACATTATTTTCTCTTGAGGATTATATAGAGATATTATACACAAGGAAGAGCTCATCGCCGATAACGAGATCACAGTACTGTCTACCAGCTAATCATGACGTCGTTGCTCTATTGGACTGGTGACCAGTCTTGAGGTCATAGACTAGCTGCGGAAACGAGATGGAAGTGTAATTAATTGTCTAATATGACATATACATAATACAATTAAGCCCATAATGACGGTTACTGTGACTAAAGATGGTTGATTCGAGAATCAGTCCTGCAAGGGGAAGTACTCACTCAATTTCATCTCACAGGCAGTTTCACGGTGGCCCAAAGCGATCGTCCCGATGTACAAATTATGGATAGGCCAACATCTTATTGAGTTCCACCCTTAAGCCTTTTAGAGATCATATGATGAGGTCTTATTCCGATATTGCTTAATAGCGTACCATTGTTTACTTCCAGCCGTAGTCAAACACTGGCTTGTTTGCATTGTTCGGCCGAAGCAGAGAATCAATTGACAAAGTGAAATGATTTAAAATATCCAAATACTCTATTCGGCTGGTCTGACCATGTGCTTGGCTGGCTTGTCAAAGTTTCCGTGATGTAGATGTGTGTGTCGCGACCGTGTCAATATGCATACTCTCGGCGGCTGATCAGCAACGGATGCTGCGCCAATCTACTAAGAAGGGAGCCATCGAATCTCATTGAGTTATCTAAGTGAAGGAGACAAATTCGAGCTCATTCATATCTCCCGTAATTTTTGCCTAACCCAAAACGTAGGACAACTGGAAGAGATACCTCCGGCAGACGGAATATCGGGCTGCGTTCCAGACCATCGTTGAGGGAGTATAGTAGCCAATGCCTGTTGTATCCGAATCTCATTGTGATATCACGTACTTGGCAAGATCACAAAATCCCACCTGTTAGAGGCAGCTCACGAGCTGCAGCCACAAGGTTTTTCCTTCTCCCTCACTGTGGCTGTCGGTCTGTGATGGCTTTTGCATCAATCACACTGACGTAAAGACTCATTGAAGCATTGTCATATAAGGCATGCAGAGAAACTGCCCTCATCCTCCGCATCTCGCGTTCATTGCCAGTCGAGGTATGCCAATTATCCCGTTCTAAGCTCATCATCTTTACAGAATGCCACGTAATATTTGCATTACCGCCGTAGAGGGCCAGACCGGCTTCCTCATCGCTGAACTTCTTCTCAAGGAGGGAAAGTTCTCTCGCCAGATTGACAGCATCACTGGCATGAGCATGAACCCATCCTCTGCGAAGACCAAAGAATTGGAAGAGCTCGGCGCGACTATTGTCCCTCATAAACCAGGTCGAGAGCGCGATGTGGTTAAGGCCCTGAAGGAGATTGGATGCGATACCATTTGCCTCATCCCTCCTGCTCATCCGGACAAGTACGACATCACCGTCGAACTTGTGAATGCTGCCAAAAAGGCTGGCGTGACCAATACGCTTCTCATCAGTTCGGTCGGCTGCGACTATGCGGATCCTAAGAAGCAGCCTCGCCTGAGGGAGTTTATTGACATAGAAACCATGGTCATGGAAAGCAAGGGGGATCCCGACACAGAATTAGGCCACTCACCATGTGTGATTCGGTATATTACAACCCATCCAAGCTCCCTAGAAGACATCTTCCACATATACTTATATTTCTCAGTGCGGGCTTCTACGCAGAAAACCTGCTTCTCTATTCTGAGCAAGTCAAGGCTGAAGGCGTCCTTCCACTGCCTATTGGAGAGAATCACAAGTTCGCTCCTGTTGCATTAGGGGTGAATACCCACCATATTTACCAGCACATACATTAGTTAACAGAAGATAGGACGTTGCTCATGTCGCGGCTCACGTCTTGGCGGGCAAGGGTAAGCAAGGTTTTGATGATAGGCATCGTGGTCAGATGATGGTTGTTACAGGCAAGCGCTTCCTGAGATTATGATGATTAGTAGTGCTAATTTGAAGTGTAGGCCCCATGCTGTGTGCCGGAGATGAATTAGCTGAAGCTGCCAGCTCGGCCCTAGGAACTAAGATGGAGTTCGAAAACATATCAGAGTAGGTCCATTCACAGTAATGCAGGTCCTGTGTGCTGACATTGGCCGCCAGACGGGAAGCAAAAAGAGTCTTGGCCTCTCAGTCAGAGAGCAGTGAGGCTGAGAAGCAATACATCCTGGAATATTACAGCCTGGTTCGCGAGGGTAAGACGAACTACATCTCAACCACCGCCTTCCACGATGTCACAGGAGCTCATCCTACGGAACCAAGTGAATTCTTTAAAATGTATGCAGCAGATCTCCGACCACGAAAGAGGGTAAAGAAGAACGGTTCTTAAATGGGCATTGATGGGTATACCCGGGCGGGAACTGCATGTTCGATGCTTGGCTTTGTGCGTGTCAGCTCCATGTGGCTAGTCAGTTCCGTAGGGATTAGATGCTTTTCGATTCGGCATCTAGGTCATTGATGCAGTACCTGAATTTTAATGATGATTAAATGATTGATCGAAATACCTTATTCATGCGACCGTCATACAACTGTGTATGATCTTGCACTTAGGCAGGGTTTCTCATGCAAGCGAATACCCAGCCAGCCGCGGCGTCAGAACCCCAATGCCGGGGCAGAGCAGCTGGTATCAAGGTAACATTTCAGAGTTTTCTAAATACTGTGGCTTTAAAAGCATTCTTTTTAAATCCAATCAAGTCGTTGATGTCGCAGCTGCGTATTGATGTTAATGTGGTGACGTGATTGACTTCCAGTCATGAACTCGAAACGACGTCACGAGCTCTTCAGTTGAGAATGAGGTTTTAGAAGCTGAAAATGGGCTTTTGATCCAAAATTAATCACCGGTTTCTCTTCAAGATATTTTGACATTGCAGCCTGAAGCAATATGGCCGCACCAACAGGAAACAAGGAACAGTTCGCCCACACGACTGGCGGAACGGATGCGGTTTGGGTCCACAAGGATCCTTACTCGAACCGGCCACAATTTCAGCCATTGAGTTCAGATCTGGAAACAGAAATATGTATTGTCGGTGCGGGCATTGCTGGTATCTCCATCGCCTACGAGCTTGTTTCGCGTGGTCATGAGGTAACTCTCATTGAGGGACGCGACGTCATCTCCGGGGAAAGTGGTCGGACAAGTGGCCATCTCTCAACTGCCCTGGATGAACATTATACAAACATCAAGAAGAATCATGGTATGGGTGGAGCGCAAGCAGCGGCGGACAGCCATAAGTGGGCGATAGAGCGTATTGGAGAAATTGCCAAGGAACTCAACATTGAATGCGAGTATCGCCGGGTTCCTGGATATGAGATTTCGCAATATGAAAGAGACAACAAGGACCACCAGAGTGACACCGAGGACATAAAATCCGAGGCAGAACTGGCGAAACAACTGGGTCTCCCCGTCGAGTTCAGAGAGGGCCTGAAAGTCGGAGGATGGACGGGGAAACCGGATCAGCGGGATGGTGCCATCTACTCGAACCAGGCTGCCTTCCATCCAACCCAGTATCTTGTTGGGATCCTAAATTGGCTCAAGAAGCAGTCCACTTTCAAATGCTTCACAAGTACCCGCGTTATGTCTGTCGAAGAGCAAGGGTTGGCCATCATCGGCAACAAACGTGCCAAAGTAACCACAGAGAGTGGACACACAATCAAGTGCAACCATGCCGTTGAGGCCACATGCGTGCCTCTCCAGAAGCTCAGCGTCATTGTTGAGATGAAGTTTACTCGCACGTACTGTATTGCAATACGTGTGCCCCGTGATTCGGTCGAAGACTGTTTCATCAACGACTCCGCTGATCCGTATCACTATATCCGCCTTACAGCATGTGATGACCAGTTCGATTACATGATTGTTGGCGGAGGAGACCACAAAGTTGGCCAAGAAAGCCCTGCTGGTAGGTATGAGGAATTGGAGGAATGGACGCGAGACCGCTTCCCACAAGCAGACACCGTCGACTACCGCTGGAGTGGCCAGATTTACGAGCCAGTCGACCATGTTGCTTTCATTGGCCAAAACCAAGGCAACACATGCATATATGTCGTGACTGGAGACGCAGGAAATGGTCTCACTCACGGCGTTATCGCTGGACGTCTCATCGCTGATCTCGTGGATAAAAAGGACAATTCCTGGGCGAAGCTGTATTCGCCGAGTCGACTCCTCTCCATAGCGAAGTCAGCCCCCACCATGATTGCCAACGATATCCAAATCAACACGCAGTACAAGCGCTTTTTGGAGTCTGATATCCAGGATATAGAGGATCTCGCCCCAGGAACGGGAGGTATTCTAAATAAGCCAAGTCAAGGGCAAATGCCAACTGCGAATTATCGCGATGACAATGGAGCCACCATCAAAATGAGCGCGCTCTGTCCGCATTTGAAGGGAGTGGTATGTTGGAACCCGGCCGAGCGGACCTTCGACTGTCCAATCCATGGGAGCCGGTTTTCATCAACTGGTGTGTGTCTCAATGGCCCTGCAAAGGCCAATCTCGAGATCATGGAGTGAGGAAACGACGGTAATCTATGTTAGAAATGGAGTTGACTGTGGTTGACTATGAGCTATAAATTCCGAACAAAATATTATACACATTTTTCATAATAGCAGAATTACAAAAGATCTCTCATTATGCTCCCTTTCAGTTCATAGTTGAAGGGTAAATTTAAACGATGCTATGAGGCAGATGATGATTAGATATACCTCTATAGGTTAATCTAAATGAGAGTTGCGACCAAGACCAATGAGTAGCTGAAGTTGGCACCCGTAGGTGCAAATTCCGTAACTCACACAGCCTAATTGGTGCTATCTGATTGGCTCAAACAACCCCCACGTCAACCGTCCGGGTCCACCACCAATTGCACTGGTTCAATAACTTTTTCGGGCGCAGGTCTTGAGTCGTCAAGTCAAGCGCTACGGCATCATGAGGAGTAGCCCATGAAACTTCCCAGTCGAGTGGACAGCTCCGTCTGCGGTGCGGTGCTGTCGAATCGACCTTCGGCTGGTCTGGTAGCTGCTGGCCTCAGGGCTGGCGCTGCAAGCAGACGACTCTGCAGGGGCAAAGATGCTTGTTCGAGACCACCACCAGCGAGCCCATTGGTAGCGAGCCAGCACAAGACACCGTCGTGCCCACGAAGCTCGCTATGGCTGCTCTCGACTTTTATGCCCGAATCCGAGAAGCACCGCACTGTCCGAAATCAGCACACTCGACGTACAACTCGAACTTATAGCACAGCTGCTGTTGCTGTTTCTGGGATCCGGCAGATATCAACCCCAGCACCCTCACCTTTCCCCGGCCGAGATAAAGAGCAACTCCTTTCATATCTCGACAGAAGCTATGAGGGAAACGTCGACGAACATTTCGATTATCATCGAGACCCATACCGCCGTGGATTTGCCGCCCCAGATGGACCAAAAGTCAGTGTGTCGGACAAGAAAGATGATGTGCAGTACCCGACTCGGGATGAGACAGTCAAGATCAGTGATGCTGTGCAGAACTTACTGGGCAGGCTTTGTACTGCCATTGGACAAAGGCTACGACACCCGAATCGTGGCTCTCTCGAACCGATATACAAGCTCTATTGCCAATTGCCCGAGCCAAGGATGCTATACCTCACATGGCAATGGCGCAATAGGCTCTTAAAAGTTATGGGAACCCCGCAGAAGCGGGACATGGAATCGATGCTTCGCTATTTTGCGCTCGTCGCCGACGTAAAAGATGCTGGTCTTACCCTGCGCCGTACGCAATGGAATTTTGCGCTGGCTTTTGCGACCAAATATGTGTCCCGGGTGGCGACAGAGGAAATGGAATCGGCACTGAAACTGTGGAAAGAGATGGAAAGAGATGCGAAGATTATGGGCAACGATGTGACGTTCAACGTGCTCTTCGATGTGGCTGCCAAAGCGGGGAACTTTACCCTCGCCGACATGATTTACAAAGAGATGGACAACCGCGGTATTGAGTTTAACCGCTTTCATCATGTCAGTCTTATTCACTATTTTGGATTGAGGCTTGACTCGGGGGGGATCCGTGCCGCTTATAGAGACATGGTCGAATCTGGTGAGATGATTGACACACTCACACTAAACTGTGTCATCTCAGGCCTACTCAGGTGTGGCGAGGAGTCAGCGGCAGAGGAAACATATCAGCGCATGAAAAGTGGACATTCGCTAGCGATAGATATGCCTCAGAAGGATTATATGATGAAGAAAGTGGTGACAAAAGTTCTCATGATGTTCACCAGAGTTGGCAGAAGGCATCCAGAGTTGAAAAAGGGGTTTCAGAAAAACGTTCAACTGTCGCCAGACTTTCGCACTTATAAACTGCTCGTTGATCATTATGCCATCAGACTCGGCAACCTTCAAAAGGTTGCGCAGTATCTGGATGAGATGAAACACTTGAAAATCCCGATAGACCCCACCATATTCCTGGCGCTTTTCAAGGGCTTTTACATGCATGGAGGCTTTACTGGCTCAGATTGGAGCGAACAAAGGTTGAATGGGGTGCTCTCAGCCCTCTACCAGGCCCATGATGAACATGCAAAAGGCTTTCGCATCGATAGCTGGCTGGTGATTTGGGCTCTGCGGGCTGTCAAAAAGTGTTCAACGAATGGGACGTTGATTCAAACATTTGACTTTATGTCGGAACGTTGGGATATCAAACCAGAGCGCCAACAGTTCATGCATGCCATCTTTGAGAATATTCTATATGACAGAGATCTAAGATCAGCGCATGGGACGTGGGACGGTTCGCCGCGGAGGCGGAACAACGATGCATCGTGGCCGTAATTGGCTCGAGCTGTATGAAATGCTGAACGTATTGAATGTATTATAGACACATTTCACGCAATAGACCAATCTCCCGAGATGGGGAGACGTGTACCATTCAGGAACTTTCTGATGATTTATACGCAATGGGGAGTAGTAAACATCACTTCAGACATAGGTTAGCCTGGGCATTTGCACATCATTCTTGAACAAAGGAGAGTGCCGTAGATAGTGGTATCGACTGTTCCTGCGTCTATTCGAGCTATGTCACAACAGCCCATAACCTCCCCACCCTATACACACAATCCCAACTCCTTAAAAAAGCCTTTTATCTTCCTGTTGGTTAATTTACTCGGACTTGTAGGTTTGGTAGACTAGGACATATGTTAGTTGCGAGATTGGACCCGGAGGACTCAAAATGGCGCGGGGCTCACCAGCAATGCCGAAGGGGGCGAAGAAGCCAGTGGCCATGAAGCCCCAGTAACCAGCGCCGAACCACTTGCTGCGAGGGTTGAAGGGGATGTTGGAGTAGGCACCCTCAGGGTAGTGGTAAGGCGAGGACATGCGAGCCCGGGTGGTGTGGAAGCCTCGGCGGGCGACCAGAGTGGTTGTGGTGCGAGCGGCGGAGATCATCTGATGAGGTCAATTAGCTTTGGAAGAGCTCAAGAAATGGTTCGCGACGGGCAGGCGTACTTTGGCAGAGGTTAAGTGAGTCGTGAGGCTGCGGAGTGGAGAGCTGATGCGTTTCAACGTCGTGACGGAGGCCCGAGGTCAAGATGGTTCGACTGAGGTCAAAACGAGATGCTTGGCATAAATCTCATCACGTGAGCTGGCATGTGTAGTGCAACCAAGCTTGACGGGAGAGAAAATGAAGGGACTCGGCTAACTAAGCCTAATACGGTATCATAGCGTCAACGGATAACTCAATATCCAAGCTGTCTAAGCTTCTTCTACTAAATTTAGCTAGCCATAAGCAGATTAAGAAGGGGATTGAAGAACAAAAAATTGAAGTAAAAACAAAGATGATGATTAGGAAACAGGCTGCCGAAAAGAAAAAAAAAAGGATTATGTGAGAACGTGGGTAATTGAGACGAATAACAGCAACATCTAGCACTCTATAGCCATGTCCTTTATAGAGAGTACTTGGCGACTATTACTTGATATGGCTTGGATTTGATGCTAGTATGGGACCATGGACGCAGGGATCTCGATGCGCCACACCGCCTTCGTCCATTTTCTTTTCTGCCGCTCTACCCACTTCTGCTTGGAAACGCAAATCAACAATCTTTTACACATTGGACCAAGCAACCTTGGTTAAAGTTTCCGGACATCAAACCGTGGAAGTTATCAAGAAAGAATGCAGGTTTTTTGATTTATAAACATATTGGATCCTTGACTTCCTTCCTCAGCTTTTCTTCCCCTTCAAACCAACCGTGTACCAGACGAGACTGTCAATCGCCGTACGGCGAAACTGAGCCAAGATGGATGAGATGTTCGATGTCTTCGAGGGCAAGGGGGAGCCCCAAAGCGCCACCAGTGACGACGAGAGAACACCCCAAAGGAGTCGAAGTCGGGCCCAGAGCAAGAAAAGAAAGGCAGACGAGGCGATGAATGGAAATGGGGCAGTACCCGCATCCGATGCCAGCGCTGATGTCGGCATGGCTGATGCCACTGAGACATCTCACGATGATGACTCTGACGAACAAGATGATTCCGACACGCCTAGCCAGCAAGACAAGAAGCGCCGCAAGAAGGGCGACAATGCCGCTCCCGTTCTGACGGATACCTTCCAAACCGCCGAATCTCGAGAGGTTGCTGGAGCTTCGACGCTGGTTTCCCAAGATTCGTCTCTGGTCCTGTCACACAATATTCAACATCAGGTTGCCCTACCGCCCGATCTCGACTACGAGTATGTCCCACTTTCAGAACATAAATCACCAGAAGAGCCCGCCAGAACCTGGAATTTCAAGCTCGATCCCTTCCAGAGTCTATCCGTCGCCTCAATCGAGCGCGACGAGAGCGTGTTAGTTTCGGCCCATACCAGTGCTGGAAAGACTGTGGTGGCCGAGTATGCGGTTGCACAGTGTCTCAAGCGCAACCAGAGAGTCATCTACACAAGTCCCATCAAGGCCTTGAGTAATCAAAAATACAGAGATTTCGAGGCCATTTTCGGAGATGTTGGTTTGATGACTGGTGATGTCACAATTAATCCTACTGCCAGTTGTCTGGTAATGACAACAGAAATTTTACGATCCATGTTGTATCGCGGTTCGGAGATTATGCGAGAGGTCGCCTGGGTCGTTTTCGACGAAATTCACTACATGCGAGACAAGACAAGAGGTGTGGTCTGGGAGGAGACCATCATTATGCTTCCCGACAAGGTTCGATATGTGTTCTTGTCGGCCACCATCCCGAATGCTTTCCAGTTTGCAGAATGGATCGCCAAGATTCACCACCAGGCATGCCATGTTGTATACACGGATTTCCGACCTACGCCATTGCAAAACTACTTTTTCCCCTCTGGCGGAAAAGGAGCATATATCGTTGTTGACGAAAAGGGAAATTTCAATGATCAGAACTTTAACATGGTCATGAAGGCGGTGGAAGATAAGAAGGGAGCCGATCCCGCGGACATCAACGCGAAGATGAAGGGCAAAGGAAAGAATAAGAAGATCAACAAGGGCGGCGCCGACGAGGGCTCGGATATCAACAAAATCATCAAAATGACTGTCAAGAAGCATTTCAATCCCGTCATTGTCTTCAACTTCAGCAAGAGGGAATGCGAAAACTTGGCCATCAAAATCTCCAACCTCCACTTCAACGATGAATCCGAACAAGCCTTGGTCGACAAGGTATTCCACAGTGCGATTGAAAGTCTATCAGAGCAGGATCGTGAGTTGCCTCAGATCATGAACCTTTTGCCTCTTCTGCGACGAGGCATTGGTGTCCATCACTCAGGTCTCCTGCCCATTTTGAAGGAAACGATTGAGATTTTATTCCAAGAATCCTTGATCAAGGTCTTGTTTGCGACCGAGACATTCTCAATTGGTCTGAACATGCCGGCCAAGACTGTTGTTTTCACTCAAGTGACTAAATGGGATGGTATACAGCGGCGACCAATTACTTCGTCCGAATACATCCAGATGGCTGGACGTGCTGGACGTCGTGGTCTTGATGCCAGAGGTATTGTCATCATGATGATTGACGACAAGCTTGAGCCCGAGGTTGCCAAGGAGATTGTCACCGGACACCAAGACAGGTTGAACTCGGCGTTCTACCTAGGATATAACATGATTCTCAACTTGCTGAGAATCGAGGCCATCTCTCCCGAATTCATGTTGGAGAGATGTTTCCACCAGTTCCAGAATGCGGCCAGCGTTCCCTCATTAGAGAAGGAATTGATGGCCCTTCAGCAAGAGCGAGATTCGTTAACGATTCCTGATGAAGCCACAATCAAGGATTACTACCAGCTTAGACAACAACTGAATACGTATACCAAGGATATGCGGTCTGTCATTCAGCACCCGAACTACTGTCTGGAGTTCTTGCAGCCGGGTCGACTTGTCCAAATTTACAATCCCAAGCAGTCGTCAGAAAACGTCGCCGCGGGTCTTGACTTTGGCTGGGGTGTAATTATCAACCACACTGCACGTCGGGGACCCAAACTTGGCGAGCCTGAACATATCCCGCAGGAATCCTACCTCATCGATGTTCTTCTATCCGTCTCCCCATCAAGCGCCGAGATTATTCCAGGACAACCTTCCGGAGAAATGCCTCCTGGCCTGAAACCAGTAACGGGCGAACAGGAGGGTATTACCGTTACTGTACCTTGTCTGCTCACATGCATCAAGGCCATCAGCCAGATTCGTATCTTCATGCCCAAGGAAGGCTTGAAGTCGGAACAGGATAGGAATGAGGCCCGTAAAGCATTGGCTGAGGTTAAGCGCCGCTTCCCTGATGGCCTGCCAATTCTAGATCCCCTGGAGAATATGGAAATTAATGATGAATCCTTTAAGAAGCTTCTCCGAAAGATCGAGGTCCTTGAGTCCAGGCTCGTCACCAACCCTCTGCACCTCTCACCTCTCCTCCCATCACTTTGGGATCAGTATCATGCCAAGGTTGTGCTGTCTGATAAAGTCAAAGCAAAGAAGAAGGCCATTGCCAAGGCGCATAGCATTGCGCAGATGGACGAGCTTAAATCTCGAAAGCGTGTACTGCGTCGTCTTGGCTTTATCAACGATGCAGAAGTTGTTCAGCTCAAGGCTCGTGTAGCTTGCGAGATTTCTTCGACCGAAGGTCACGAACTGCTTCTATCAGAACTCCTCTTTGACCGATTCTTCAACGAATTGACTCCCGAGACAATCGCTGCCGTCCTGAGTTGCTTTGTATTCGATGAGAAGTTGGACACACAAGCCCTGAAGGAAGATCTTCAGAAGCCATACCGTGAGATTCAGGCCAAGGCTCGCATCATTGCCAAAGTTAGTCAGGAGTGCAAGCTAGACGTAAATGAGGAGGAATATGTGACAAGCCTCAAGTGGCAGCTCATGGAGACGGTCTTTGCCTGGGCTCAGGGACGACCATTCTCCGAGATTTGGTAAGCTTATTCACCCTTTTCCACAATTATTATCATTGTTAACACCTTCATAGCAAAATGGCAAACATTTACGAAGGATCTTTTATCCGAATTTTCCGACGTCTTGAGGAACTGTTGCGCCAGATGGGCCAGGCCGCCAAGGTCATGGGTAATGATGACTTGACGAAGAAGTTTGAAGAGAGTTTGCAAAAGATCAGGAGAGACATTGTAGCAGCCCAGAGCTTGTACCTCTAAGCTAGCGGCGGAGGAGTTTTAGTGGGAGATAGAGCTGAGATACGGATTGATTATCATGTGGAAGAATAAAGGGCAACCCAGTGCCCATGTCCGAGTCCATGTCTTTTTCAGTTTTATACCATTGCGGGTTAGGGAGTTTAGGATTAATGAAATGAGACTGAGTGCAATATTTGTGGCTCTTTCGATAGAAGTTGGTAAATATTGTTGTGCAAATCTCATGGACGGGTTGACGAGGGATCTCAAGTGTCTGTTCCGTCCTCGGGGTGCCATTTATTGTTGTAACTGCATAACCCCTTCATAGTTGAATGTTAAAGCGTTGGCACTCTACTATCTCATATTGCTAATCGATTCTCGGGTAGAAGAAAAGTCAAAGAAACATTATATGTGACTTATCGAGTCCCCGATAGACTCATTACAACTCCCACTGTTAAACTCAAGACCACGCCAGATCCCACAAATATCTGCCACTTCTCGCTCCACACGTCAGAACGAAGTAACCAAGTCAGACTCCCAAGAGGGAAAAAGAATCCCACCATCATACCGCGAATCAAAACATCTAGCACGGATGACATGGTAGAGAACTCATCCTCCAAAGGGTTGGTTGCAGAGGGCAGCTCGCCAGCATTGTTGTCTATCCAAGCGTCTTCCATGTTGCGCATTGTGTCGGGCGAGGGCATGGCGTCAGAGGCGAAACGCTCTGTGTGGATGGATGCGAACTGCGTTCTTAGAGTAGATATCTCGGACGGTGTAAAGCCAGCCTGTAGCAATCTATCAAAGCCACGAGGTCGAGGGCGCGCCCATGATGATGAGTTGCCCTGCTGCTTGCTACTGGACTCATCCGGTGGGTTTTCAGCGGCTGCCTTCTCATCTGCCAGTTCCTGGGCTGACAGCTCATCACCAATAGAACAATTGACGTATATCCTCACGAGCTCTATGCCACCATCTACGGCCTTGCCTTTACCTTTGGCATCGCCCCGCTGGGTAGATGAAGGCTGAGGTGGAGGGGGAGGAGGCTTGATGACTGAGCTGAGAGCGGAAGAGTCAGGGAGAAGACGGCCCTGGTAGATGAAGCGAAGTCGACTGCGGGTAGAGAGACGTGTCCGTATGATGTGTTTTAGTGAAAGAGCTGTGGTAGTTTGAGGGGATTGGATGTCCAAGTCCAGGTCCGGAAAGGAGTTTGAAAAGCGGATGGTGAGATGATAGGGGAGAGTTGTAGATGCATGATGAGGCGACGATGCCATCTTGGTTGAAGTAGGATATGTAGTATTTTATGAAATAATTTATTTGTAATAGACTTTAGTCGCTGATGATATTATATGGTCCTCGTGTTTGCAATGAATGGCTCATGAATTTCGTTGTTATGTGGCGCGCATGTTCATGGTGTGAATGGAATGAAAACTAAGGATGATTAAAGGTTGAGGCTCACTGAGTGACGTCGGACGATAAGACACTGAACCTAAGCTAGAGCCCTGTGGAACCATCTACGGCATGCACGGCCCCATTGGGAAACCCCTGGTTTGGGGAGTTGATCCGCTGCAAACAGGCGCTAGCATCCCTATAAAAAAAGGCACGCTGACCGCCTGGCAGAAACCCCGGACTTTCTAGAAATCCAATTGAATTAATTTAATGAATGAATGACCGCATCGTCAGCTCAATACCTCCTTTGCGATTCGAGACACATGTCAACTCCTTGATGACAACGCAACGCTCTCCTGTTGTTTTGCGTGCCTTTACTTTCTTTTTTTTCTCCCTATCATTTGAAACTCGACTGTTATTCGGGTTGGTGAATAGACACTACAGCTGGCTATGGTGCGTTTACGGGGGAGGTTCTTGAGCTGCTTCTATTGCGGGAAGCGCTCAACCATCAGGTTCGATGGCCACGTACGCGACTTTACATGTACGAATTGCGAGGCAACAAACTACCTAGACGAGGTTCGCATACCAAATCAAGCTCTCCGTATCATCCTTTTGACTGATAGTTTACCAGAATGGCGAGATTACGGATCCGCCCGCCGTCGAGTCCTCCAAGTTGTCGACAAAACAGTACGCCGTGGCATCTCGAGCCACATCCCCCGCCGCCTCTACCGATAACATCTTTTGCGAAACATGCCTCAAGAATCAACGATTATTTACAGCATCCTTGGCGCAATACCTACCAGACGATCCATCTCATCCCGACTACGCTGAACTGGAGCGCAAGTACTATCGATTTCGCAAGGATCTGGAGAAGCGCTACCCCCAAGTATGTGCCGACTGCGCCGACAAGGTCGAGAGCCGTATAAGACAGGCTGGCTACACGGCGAAGACGGATCATCTAAGACGCATGATGGAGAAGAGCAAAGGCAGAAAAGTCCAGAAGAGGATGACGCCCCTGGATCTGGCAAACGCTGCGGGACGGTGGCTGTGGTGGGGTGGACTGCTCATGCAGATGCTCTGGCATCTGGTGAACACGGCTCATGCGCTACAACAACATGACCAAGGCATGTATGATCCAGATGACCAAAGCGCTCTGAGCCTGATAACTGCCTGGCTCAACCAATTTGCGACTTTTCTCCCTCCGGCCAAGGATCTCGTCCAGTGGAGCATTACAGCAGGCTTCCTGTCGGCATGGTGGAATCCCCATTTCGTCCAGGTCAACCGCGGATTTACTCGACATTTACTCGGCTTCACACAATGGTACTCATTTCAGGGGCTCATCATTTTCCTGCGATTCTTGTTCCGTGCGGTTATTGGCATGCAGGGGGGCAAGGCGCAATCCAAAGCTGCCCAGCTGAGCGTACATTTTGCTATGGCAGCTATAATGAGTTTTGTAAGTAGTGCCTTGAGAAGTGCATGATACCAACAGCGTGCTGATATTCCCTAGATATACTCCTTGGCAGGGAGATCTATCAAAGTTGATACAACGCCTCTCTTTGGCCCCTCAGAGAGGACAGTTATCTCTGCCCCCTCGAGCCAAGCACCATCGCCGGCGCGAAAGAGAATAGCGGAACCCCAGACTCTTGCCGAAGCCCTCAACGAAGCCCTCCAATCAACAAGCCCAGCACACCAAACACCAAAGAGGGACTCCGTGACACGGCAAGACCACCATCCATTACCATCCTCGCGAACTACCAACACCCCATTCCAGCCACCTCAAAGAGACTCTCCATTAATTTCATTCAGCAACTTTGGCATCTCAGATCGCACCCCTCAGTCACGACAACAGGTTCAGTACTCTGATGAAATGGACTGGTCTCCTATTCCAACTCATACTCCTCATCGCGCCTTTCAGCAAACGCCAACCCCTAAGCCTCGTTCTTTCGGCCAGTCTCCCACGCAGCCAGACGCAAACGCTTTCTGGTACAAGGTGCCCGCAGCGCCAGTAAACCCCGCTCAGCGCCTTCGCAATCCTCCGAATGCTCCATTTTTGAGGCAAAAGCCGGAACCCGAAGAGGATGCAGGGCTACACTTCAGAGGCAGACGCGCAGAGCAAGGCTACAAGCGAGAAGATACGCCGCAGGAGAATAGAATTGATTTCAAACAGCCTAGCTTTTTTGCGCCAGAGAAACCCGATGAAGCCAATGCCTTAGCGGATTTCTTTGGCCAGAGTTTCAGTCTGGGTCAGGAAACCACGGAGTCCGAGCATGATGCCACGCAAACAATCGAATCCCTCGATACCGCTTCACAAAATACTTATGAGCTCTGCACCATCGCCGCTCTATTCCCATCGTGGCTTCTCATGTCCTTCACCGCCATTCCCTTCCGCAAGGAATTTCAACTCGCAGCTCTGGGTCTAGCCGGCATCATCGCCTTACAGAGCATCGGAAACGCCAGCCAGAAGCGCCCTATCAACCAACAACAAGAAGCTGCCTCGCCAAGATTGTCCGCATATATGCTTTCCCTGCTCAGTGTCACGGAGCTTGGTGCTCTATGCTGGGCTTCGTGGGAGATCTGGACGGTTGAGGCCCCGGTACCCTGGTACGGAGCGGGGACTCTGGGATTGATGCTGCTGCACCAAGCATGGGGATACTTTATGTAGAATTGGGAATCGGTGTGCTTAATAATAGTATTTTCAGGGCATTTTAAAGATAAAATCGTGCAGACGGAAAGGGGTTATCTTGTATATGAGACATTGTAAGCATAGATGGGAGTTTCAGGTTAGGGGAACATGCATAGAATAGGCGTCCATCATTGGCGAGATGTGAATATCTCGTATGAATAGAGGAACGTGGCCAAAAGGCCGTGGGAAACCCATGTCTTTTCATACCTATATTTTCCATTGCATCTTTGAACTGTAGGTGAAGGTGGGAGTATGTCACTCAGCTCTCTGACGTTAACGTACTGGATGTGAGAGTACCACAAGGTATTATGGCAAATAGGAGATGATAACGCTCAAATGCAAGATAGCAACGATTCTATTTTTCTTGAGGCAGTGGAACGGACATGACAGCTTTGGGCCGATGATTGGCCTCGACATATGCTTCATCATCGTCCCTTATCGCTCTGAAAAGCCTCCGTGCAATTACCAACCGCAAAACGAGCGAGAACAACGACGTGAGCATGATGCCGCAGGCGGCAAACAGTTGGATACCCAAGTAGCTCCCAGTTCTATTGAGAATCGCACCCGAGATTGGTGGGCCGATTAGAGATCCAACACCCTTGACAATCGACACCATGCCCAGTCTTGTTCCCAGGCGGCTCATGTCTGATGTGATGGATGTCAACACCACCGCTCCGAGAGAGACCACGGCGCCGGAAAAGAAGCCATACAGGGCCGCGAATGCAATGTTTCCTGCAGCATTGGTGACACTGATCCAATAAAATACACTGGTACTACTGAGAGCGCAGACGACTATATACGTATCCAGGGAGCCTACCCTGTCGGCGATGGACGAAGGAATAATGCGGCCCGGGATGGACGATGCGTTGAGGATGGCCAAGAGATACGGAGCCAGAGCGTAGCCCCGCATGCCATGCGAAAGGGCAAACCCCTGCAGGTAGTAAGGGGGGTTGAAGAAGGATATGTTGTTGAAGAAGATGGCGACGCAGTACAGGATAAAGGTTCTCTCCTTTAGTGCCGTAGCGTCCCAGAACCAGCGGAGAGATAACCGGCCCTGTTTCCATGCAGGTTGCTCTCGCGCCGCCCGCGGCCGAATGACGGCAATGGAAAACAGACACATGGCAAAGGCGATGAAGCCCATGATCCTCATGGTCCAACCGAAGCCCAGCTTTGCCTGCATGTTCTGGAACATGAGCGGGTACAGCGTCGAGCCCAGGCCGCTGCCAACGGTGGCGAGACCCATGGCCATCGCCCTGCGCTTCTTGAAGTACATGGGCACGACGGCGATGGACGGGATGGACAGGCAGCATGCGCCGAGCCCGGTGCAGACGCCCTGGGCGAGGAAGATTTGCCAGTACTGGGTGCTGATGCTGGTGAGCATGAAGCCCAGGGTGACGAGCAGTGTGCCGACGAGCAGCAGGGTTCGGCAATAGCCAATGTCATATAGGGGTCCTATGAGGGCGCCTACAGCCATGAGGCAGAAGATTTGGGTAGAGCCGATCCATGAGATGGCAGAGGGCGAGGACGTCTTCAAGAGGCCCGTCTCGTAGTAGGACTGGAAGACGCCGAAGCTATTGAGCAGCCCTCTGGAAGCGACGGTCAGTCAGTGGTATAAAAACGTGGAGGATAGGGTAAATGAAACCCAAAAGAAAACGGTTGCATACAAATGGTTAAAGTACAAGGCAAACGATGCGGCGACTTGAAGCCATGCCAAAGCTCCCCCATCTAGAGGAGCATCTAAAGGGGTGTTCTGCACTTGCACCACTGCTTGCACGGAGGGGGGTGGTGGTTCGTCTACGGCCTCGATGGCGAGGTCTGCATCAAGGGCAATGGTTGGATGGTCGGTGAATAAAGTCTCATTTTTCTTTCAATGCCCTGCTGAAGCCATACTGACATTTCAAGGACAGCATTTCTTTCCCCTCTTCACTTGAGGTCAAAGACTGGGAACAACAACCAGAGGTGCATATATCCATTTTTGTTGTCTCATTACTACGATATGGCAGGAATGTCGGCACCGAGGGGGGGAAGATCCACATGGCCCGGGAATAAAGCACGGCATATCGCGTGGGAAGAGGTGGGTGTGGTGGTGTAGTGGTTGGTGGTGGAGGTGGTGAACGGGAGGGTCGTAATGGGGGTGGAAGAACGGGCGGGCTGTTAGTGCATTGCGGGGAAATGTATGGGGGCTGCTAACATGCTGACCATTTCAATGTGAAGGACGAACTGCTGGATGCACCGTACATGACCCAAAGAAGAAAAATAAGGGTTCAATTTTGCAATATAAGTAAACTATTTTACAATATAAGTAAATAATATTTGCTTTGGTGCTCCGTACCGTGATGGGGAAAAGTCAGCTTCCTCGGAAAGTAACTCAAAAGGAGACGTCCAAAATACGTGATATTTATTATGTCAGCAAGTCAAGGTGATGAGTGATGACTTGGGCGAGTAACTTGTACTTGCAGGTACTCCGCATATTGCAGAGAATCAAAGTAAATTGTTAGCCGCCGAGCATTCACGGATGACAATTTCGCCCTACAAGCCGGCAGCAGGGCAAGGTTATTCCGGCTGGCATCACCATGGTCATCCGTCTTATTACAGTCACTTTCGCTTTCGTTGAGAAGGCAAGCCAATTCGGGTGCCAAGAGTCGGCCAGTCGAAAGCGGTAGGATGTCAAAGCTTTGCACGTCGGGGGGCTCCGATAGTTAAGACAAGGAGTGTGAGTGAGTGAGTGAGTGAGCGAGTGAGCGAGTACTTGTCCACTGTAGCAAGTAAATTGAATGAATGCTTGCTTGCGGTTCCTTGTTCGCTAAAATGGAGGATCCCCTTTCCTTTGTCTCTCTCGTGCTCCGTATGGGGGAGGAGGAGGAGGAGGAGTACTCCGTGCATACAGAGTAATAGTGGGAGCAGAAACCATGGGACTTGGACGGACTGCCTTGCATTTCACCTGAATCAAAATTGGAATTTCATGCTTTCGCTTGTTGCGGTTTTTTATTTTATTGGGGGAAGAGAGAGAGAGAGAGAGAGTGAGTGAAAGATGGGGTGCATATTTGCATGCATGTATGTGCCAGGGTATGCCTGACGGGGAGAGAGAGCATTCCATACCAATGCTGTCTTGTCTGCCTGCCTGTATATGCCCATTTTCATGCTGCATTTGTTCTTCTTCCTCTTCGTGGCATGGTCACTGCTTGAACAAACATGTGAGAAATCCAGCCAACAACATCCAGGGCGTTTGCGGCTCCTCGCTGCACATTTCATTGCTGTTACACAATTCCGTTGAGTCAAGGGATGGATGGATGGGATGGATGGGGTGACCTTCTGCGGGTGCTCGGTGACGTGAAAGGACGGAGAGTAGCCTTTTTAATTTATTCATGTTCCCATCCATCTCCCGTGCTTTCTACCTGAAGACGACATCAGGCTCAATGCACTGAGGCGTGAAGCTTCGGTGTCAAAAACCAGTAGCGTGTCGCGTGTTTTGCTTCCATCCTGGCAAAGGAGAGAGAGAGAAAAGGAATTTCTCGCCCTCCCTTCTTTCTCTCTCTCTCTACTGCTGTCTGTCTCCCATCACTTCGGGGTTCGGAGACCGCCATAATCTCTCCTAGAGAGTCGAGTCGAGTCGAGTCGAGTCCGGTCCAGTCCAATCCTCGGAGGGCAATGGTTCGCGGATCCGGCAGAGACAATAACAACACCAACGGCAGAGACAAAAAAAAAACGTGGGAGGCTACTTTGGGGAGTGGTAAAAAGTGCCTAAAGGTGATGGATGGCAGGTGGCAGGTCTCACAGTGTGTGCGTTTATTACAAGATGATTGCATATGTTTTGCATTGACTCCATATTATTGTTAGCAGCAGTCTTATGTTTTGCTCTCTCTTGGGCGGATTGCATGTGCTTGGCATTCTTCATCGATCATCATCCCCCCGGTAGCCGCCGCATCCGGTACACTGTCGTGTGACTGTGTGCAGGAAAGGAAAATAAAGGAAGAAAAAAGAAAAAAAACAGATCTGTGACGAGAGGGAGGCCATTCCCAGTGCCCATTCGTACGCATATACGGTACGATACCTGTATTTAGTGGTTTATCATGACAAGCGAATAGGACATGGGGGAGAGGAGACATCATCATAGGCCCAGCCCAAACCCCCTTCATGAGAGAGCGAGGGCAATGTGGGATCAGGTTTTTTTTTTGGCCAACACGATTTGACACAACACTTTCGCGTCATAGCCCGACTCCGATCTCTCGTAAATCCGAACCAAGCAACAACAACTTTTACAGTGCGGTCGCTATATCGGACAGTACGGGATGAAGATGGGGAGGGGGGCCCTTGGAATGACGAACATCGGACAACTTCCAAGTTTTATTTATTTCTCGTTTGTCTCCCCCGGATGGTTCCTTCATCTCCGTTGGCTTAACGGATCCCGATCCGGCCGTAATTACGCTTCAGTTGGAGACCTGTGTCGACGGGGACAAAGAGCGCTCCGTACTGTAGGATTGGATTACTAAGGGTACGGAGTAGCAGACAGTGAAGAAAGGAAAAGGGAAAAAAAAAAGTCTCATCTTAAACAAGATGGTCCAGATCGATCCCGAAGCTTCCCCCTGATGTAACTCTGTAAGGAGTAAGTGGTACTGGCTGGATAGGTGACCTAGGGCGCCTACAGTTGTAGGGCAGCAAAAGTCAATTATTAAGGCGGACCAGACTGATCATGTGCATACTTGTATGTACTATGGCAAAGAATCCCTTTTTGCTACGCTGTTATTATTAAATATGGGGAGGAGGAGGGTGAAAGGGAGGGGGCGACCATGCTCGTCGCTTGTTATGAGACCGAAGTGAAATGAATGCATACACACATACATACATACATACTCCGTACATATGCAAAGCAGGGACGCTGCCAGACAAATCCCCATTCGGTAATAGAGGCGGAGAAACTAGGTGCAGTGCAAATACTCCGTATAGTATGTATGGTTATGGTAAGGTATGTATCTATGCTTGGAGTCTGTCTTTTTTATGGTAGTATTCTGCTATACCAAAATGGGAAGCGGTGGATGTTGGATTGTTAATTCAGATTCATCATCAAAGGCGACACACAAACATACACACAGGGTGCTTAGTAGAGAGTAGAGTTGTCCGTGCTGTTGCATATGTGGTGGATACGCACAAGTCCTTGATGACTTATGAGATGAAGAAAAAGTCATTATTTCTATACTGCAGTTCACACATTACACATTTCATGCATCGTTTTGTGTTCAAGGGAAAGGGAATTCGTCAGGGGCAACGGGCGGGCTGACACACATACATACAAACACACACACACACGGGGACGGGCTGTTCCCTTTTTGAGGCTTGCTGAGGCTTGCTGCACGGGGAGCTCACGCCTCAGCAGCCTCATACCCAAGCATTATCAGTTCAGCCAACAGGAGTTACGCGTCTGATCGTCAGATGGAAAAGAAAAAAAGGGAGGGCGGCGCGGAATCAAGTGCACGTGTGTGTCGTGGCAAATGTGTCTACTACTTGTATGTACAATGTATGTATGTATGGACGGGGGGAAAAGGGCATTAGGCTGACACAGACTGGCTATGATTAGCACAAAGACGTTGGATGACGAAACCAATCTCAGGGTCCTTGCATTTGGAGCTGGAGATGTGGCTCCCCCCTCACCCCCAGTCATCGTGTGGTTGCCCAGCCGCGGTTCCATCGTCAAAGCAGCAGCAAGCATCGACATCCTGCCAGCTCACCTCTTTGAGGGGGGGAAAGCATGGGGGCAGTAACTCGGACCGGTACTTGAGTCGGAGGGGAGGGAAGGGGACCATGGCCGTGATGAAGCTTAATGTACTGCATATTCCATACATGCCTTGGTACTTTTATGCCTATTTTTTTTTCTTAGTACGGAGTACAAAGCATAGGTATGCCAGATTTATGTCAGGGGAGGGATCTGGAACATGTCAAGCATGTCTAAGTCTCTGTCTTGCCCTCTCTCAAGCGCAAAGCCTCCTCCGAGGATCCAGTGAGCTTGTTGCACAAAACAGAACCATGAAAAGAGGCTTCACCACCAAGCAAACCTTATGACCGTCATATTTACGCCCGTCCGCTCTGGCACTTGCGAATAGTAATGCAGCCCACAACACGAAGCTTACTCGGTTTTTTTTTCTTTCTCTTCCGTGGGTGTTCAAGCGTTCTTGTTGGCTCACCGACGACTCCGACGCGGCGTTTGTTCGTTCTTATTTCTAAGCCGGATTAGAAAGAGGAGCGAGAGCGAGTGAGAAAGAGAGAGAGAGAGAGAAAAAAAGAGACAAGTGCGGTCATACAACTTTGCCTGTATCCTCGAGTACTACATACCAGACTCGCTCGCATTGCTGTCGGTCGATCGTCGACAAGTGCGCCATACCGTGCATTGAGCGGTGGATCCATGGCGCTGTGAATGGCGACGCTACAGGGGCCGTGTCGGACCACTCGACGTGACCGCTGAGTGCGGAACAGAACCTTGGAAAGTGTGGGGGGCGAGCGAGCATGGAACCTTGGGAGGGAAAAGAAAAGGTACTTACTTACTGCCTAGGCATCCTACCTATTGTCTTGTCCCATGGATGCATTTCCAAACTCCAATATGCCAATGGTGTGAATTAGTAAAGCAAGCATCCGTCAATCAATTCAATCAATCAACGCCCACTGAAATTGGATCACTGCAACAGGAAAGCCAAATTATCCATCCATGGCCCTGGTAACTCCACTGTCACTCACTCCCCTTCCGCCGTAGGTACGTACATACTTGTACTACTTACTTGTAGTACTTTTAGAGGCTTGTTGAAAGCTTCAGGGCTTTTTTTTAAGGCTCTAAGGAATTGGATCCATTGCCCTTGGAGATCTAATTTTCTCCCCCCGCTTGTCCCCATCCCACCAATTTTAGTCCATTTTAGGCTTAGGCTAGCTGATGGAGAACCCTTCGACCTCTGTTTTTTTCCTTTCTTTCCCTTCTCATGGTCTGATTTTCCTTTTTTTTCTTCCTGTTGCTTATACTGGTCTGGCTTAGTCCAAGTCTCGGGGTACGTACCTCATCCAACCACAGAAAATTGACCAGGGTCTTTTTTTTTCCTTCATTTTTTTGTGTTCCTGTTTCCCAAACAGATCCATGTCTCAGTCCTTTTGCTCACTTCCCCAAACCACGCTCACACCTTGGAGATCTGCCACTCCCACATCCCATCCCACGCGACCTTCGCCGTACCTGATTGCCTTGACCGAGAGTTGGCCCTGCCTGCCTGCCTTGTTCTGCTTCTTCTTCTTCCTCTTCTTCTTCTTCTTCTACCTGTTCCACCCCCTCCTTTGTTCGTCTGAACTCTCTCATTAGTATTCGCCTACCTTCACCCTTTTTCTTGAGACAAGATGGACTCTTTTATCCAACTCTCCGCCTCTATTAAACCCATTAGCCTTCTGTAGGCTTTTTGGCTTATTTTTGCACCCCACGCGAAATCCTGCAATCTGTCTGGCTTGACCAACAGGGTGCAATAATACTACCAAAAAGTCTATCCCACTACTTAGTCGAAGCTATCGTGCGCAAAGAAAACTATATCCTGTTTTTTTTTTTTTTGCTTTGAACTTTTGACTCTTCCAAGAGCCAAAGTGTCAATCACCTGTCCTACCATAAACAAATATCCATCTCCTGCCGCCGCCGCCGCCGCTTAAGCCCTGCAACGCTAGAGGTTATTCGTCCGCTTGACAGACCCGATCAATATCCTTTCCCTCCCCGTTTCTCAGCCGCTTCGATATAAATACAGAAGACATGGCCGCCAAGAGGAATTCCCGTCTCTACGTGGATGAGAATACCCATCACAACGAAGACAATAACCGCTGGTCTCGACGGAATTCCCGGAATTGTACCGCCGAGGACTTGCAGCAGGTGGCGAAACTGGGCGACGAAGAAGCCAATATTGGGCTGCCTTGCAACGACTCAGCTCCTGTCTCGCCTTCTGAGACGAGCCAGGCCTCAGAAAAGGAGCCATCGCTAACGGTTCCCAAAATTGACAAGTGGTCGGGTAAGAAAATCTAAGCATTGATTTTTTTCCCTCTCATAGCCAGCCTGACTAACTTGCCTTCAGTCCCAGCAACCACAGCATCATTGATGGCGCCCCCGGCCTCCCAGCCCCTATTTCCGATACCTCCCTTGGAAGGACGACCACTGAATTTCGGCGTGGTCATTCCAGGCGTATACCGAAGCAGCTATCCCAAGGCCGAGGACTATGGCTTTCTCCAGGACTTGAAATTGAAGACGGTAGTGTAGGTGTTCACCCATCTCTCCCGGTCTCGTTCTCAGAGACTAACTATGAACAGGACATTGGTAAAAAGAGACGAGATCGACCATGAATTCGAATCCTTCCTTACAACCAATGGCGTCCGTCAGGTCATTTTCAACATGAAGGGAACAAAAAAGGAAGCCATCCCTCTCAGCACAATGACTGGAATTCTTAATCTCGTCCTCGACCAGAGGAATTATCCTCTCATGCTCCACTGCAATCATGGCAAGCATCGTACCGGCTGTGTTGTCGCCATCGTACGCAAGATCTCTGGCTGGAACGTCGACAAGGTCCTTGACGAGTACAAGACCTATGCTACGCCCAAGATTCGCGAGTGTGATGTTGATTACATCACCTCGTTCCAACTCACGCCATTTCAGCCCACGTCGGCGCGACCTGCCGGCGAGCAATCATTACGCTTTACCCCTATGCAAGTAAGGTCATTTCTGAGGACACTCTTCTTCTCGACCTTTGTCATCCTTGTATGGACGGTATCTGGCGCACACATTATTACGGCACAAGAGCGAGGACCTAATTGAGGTTTATATGTCTAGTACCGGCGGATGCCAGCGGTACACGACGTCTCCTATCTATCTTCATCCTTTGACCATTCACTTTTAAAAATTCGGCACAAAACATGACGAGTACTTGATTTGAGGATACTACAGGTATAGACTTGATTTGCCATGGATTTCGAGCAGTGGTTTTAGTGTGTTACGGACATGGTACACTTTTTTTTTTTTTTTGCTTTCACACACATTGGAAGGGTTTAATGGGGCCGAAGAAAATTCAAGAGCTGAAAGATTCGGCAGTGGCGTTTAACAGAAAGGGTCGTGATAAGAGAGAAACTCGGGCGCAGCAGACCTGAGCAATTGTTTCTACAGGATATTGTCTTTTTTCTTTGTTTGGAGTACGGGAAAGGGCATTGAGTTTTTGTAAACAAGTATTGTATTAATCCCAGCATAGATGTCTGGTGATGGAACCGGCAGCGAATCGTGTCAGGACCAATTCTATCGAAGCTTGGGCGACACGATTGACCAGCTTATATTACTCAAAGGAGTACCCGCATTGCGCAAAACCGGCCAATGTCGGGTGAATGAACTACAGTCAAGTCATCTTTACTCTGAGTCTGCCAATGTGATCTCCCATTCATGTTTCTTAACCTTTAGATGCAACATATTCTTATGTTACCTATATCTTGTCTTAGTTGTATCTGGTTCCACGACCCACCCTCATCGTACAGGCTTCTTATACAGTAGTGTTTCAAATTGTGTAGTCTCCTATGACAACGCAACTCCTTTACTCATTATACTGTCCCCATCGGTTCCGTTCAATCCTCTCCTGTCGATCCTTTTCCGCACTCCCGTGAAAGTACACCCACCCTCCCGCTACACAATTCGCCGTGCCCAGACCAATGGCCGAGCCGCGGACAGCGCCCCGGATGGTGAACTTGCTACGCAGGGTCTGTCGTCTGCGGAAAGCGAGGAGAGCGTATAGGCCTGACCAGGCAGCGGTGAGGCCGGCGCTGGCAGTTGGGTAGCCGGAGAGGTTGAGGTAAGAAGAGAAGAGGAGGGTGGGTGTGAAGAGAGTGAGGGGGAGAATTTGGACAGGGCGGGCGTGGAGGGCGGTGACCAGGGTTGCGAGGAGGGATGGAGGGAGAGAGGATGCTGGAATTTGAGTTAGCTATGTGGCCATCTTATATATGGTGTTTTGTGCTCTTAGATAGACGAGGAAGAGTGAGTGAAGTAGGGTATGAGATGGGTTTGGGCTTGACAAAAATTTGGTGGACTTACAGCCCCATTCATTGAGACGGTCTATGATGGACTTTTCTGCCATGTTATCAGAGCCTCTTTTTATTTACTAATGATTATAGCCAATTGGCGAGTTTCTGGCGCGTTATGTGAAAGGATCCCGTCGCTCATGAAGCTTTTGAAGGGATAAAGGTTGGTGTGTGAGGCATGACGTCGTAAATCTTTATGATGTATGACTAAGCAAGATTCTTGCGAGCGAACCACGGGTTGCGATCTCGGAGGGTCAAGAAGCATCACAAGATCAATCAGGGCATCAAGAAAGATTGGCGAAAAGAATCGTTTGAATTAAAAATGCTGACAAGGTGACTTGGTTTGTTGTTTGATGTCCTTTCCTCTATTCAACGAGAGAGTGTGCTCTTTGTTGGAACTTGGAACTACTCATGGACCCCCGGCCCCTGATCTTGTTGAAACCCGGTCCCAGCAGCCTTGAACGTGGCCTTGAGGACTTGCAACAAATGTTGCAATGTTATCAAAATGTCTAAAAAAGAATGGAGGTGGAACTAAGAAGCTTGTGGCCTTGCTCGCATTCATTTGCACAGCGTGGATTCAGTTGGAACTATTCATGGGCCTCGAACTCCTGGCCGGCTCAGTATCATATCTAGGAATGGCCTGGAGAAAAGGGGTCGTTTGACTTGCATCTGATACGATGACCTACCGGATCGTTCAAGGTGTTTCACTAGTTGGTTAAACAAACACAACCATCATCAAAACGCAGTCACCGTGTGCAGGCCAGGTCGGAGTCGGGGCTATAGCCCACAGCCTAAAGCTATGCAGGAGAAATCTTGCAAAGATAATCTCCTTCGACTATAGCACTTATCGGATCTTGGAGAGGATACAGTGATGAATAGCGGAAAAAGAAAAGGGCCATCCAAAAAAGATGGGAGGGATCTGGACCAACGAAAGTGATCAGGGGTCATAAAGAATGCTCGGCCAATCTGATGATGGCACTCTAGTTTCGATTCCAAAGGTCTATAGGAGTAATCCCTCCGGCATCAAAGCACATACGACCACAGCCGCCTGAGAAATCTGGATCCCGTCCGATCTCCGAGTGATAACCAGGTGAGCGCTGGATTAGTAGCTGGGTCGGTGACGACCAGCGAACCCCTGGTGTTGTATGTTTTTTTGTCTTTTTCTTTTTTTACCTTTTTGCACCTCTATAATGGCTATATATCCGTGAATTCAGATTCAAACCTGCAGCAAAAAGATCAAACTCTGGTTGAAAGTTGTTCAGAAATATTGGTCCGGAGGATCTTTTGTGCATGCGTCATTACCTCCCAAACGGGGACATTCCGATATCTTCAACCATCAAGGGTGTTTTCTTCCTCTAGTTGCCATGTGGTGACTCTGCATCTCGAACTACCAAGGGACGCCACGCACTAGAAATACCAGCCGAGAGTAACATTCAACACCTTGGTGAGGACTTCTGCCGCGTCGGGCTCGTAGTTGAGTCGATAGTTGCATGCCAAGCGGCACAACTCCATCGTGTAGCGGAAAAAAAACGATGATCAAGCAGTGGCTTGTTTAGCTTGATACAATCGGGGATCACGAGTTGTCCATCCTGATAACTTGGCGTTGTACGGCGCTTAAGTCTCGAGTCCTTTGACCGCGTTTGGCCGGCAGTTCAGGGGGGGCATGGGTTTCAATATGCCGGTGATCGGCATGCCTTTACTTCTCAGAGATCCCCATCTCGATAGACGCAGTCGGTGGAACCTTTGCACTCCTCAGCCTCCTTCGCGGCTAAACTTGTTCTCATGACCTACGAAATCGCCACGAGTTCTGGGAGTGTGCATAGCAGCATTGAGGGCGGGACAACGGCCTATGAGGGCTTCGTGGCATCACACGCCATGTGGACCTTGTTCGGCGTCAACCCTTCTCAGTGGACTGTGGGTGTTTTTCTCCACGGGCTGGGAGATGTTAGCGGCGAACTGGGCAATACACACACCATCAACGCCTGGGGAGTGTGTTGAATTGGCCATGAAACCGAGGCCATTGGCATATCGAGGCAAGGCGACGAGCTCACGAGTGAGCCCCGATGGGCCTGAGCCCCCTTGCTGGATAGTCGCTGCCTGCTTTTACGAGCCAACCAATTGTCTCCTCATGAGTTGAACTCCCACTGGGCTTCTCTAGAAGCGTTCTCGAACGCAAGCCAGCGGCGCTGCTTTCTCAGGCGGCAGTTTTTCTTCGCCTCGCATCACGGAGGTGCCGCGCCAAACACGGTCACTCTAAACACGGCCGCCTGTACCACGTATTCAGAAACCATTGATATCAATCAAGCAAGAGCCGATGATAGCACGTGGGCGTGCTGGCTAGTCCCGGCATAAGCTCCATGAGATTGACCACAAGAAGCGATTACAAACAATGGATTATGTCGCGGGCCGCTCCGCATTGCAGTTGGGATTCCGAAGATTTTGTCCGTGAAGAATTCCCATGCAAAGTCCGAAAGATGCCGACATTTGGTGATGGACCGAACAGAGCTCGAAACGGAATTCGACTTACACCGGCATTGGGTGAGTGAGTGGTACGGGATATGATGTGGTGACTCGGGGTCTCGGAAACCCTGATCGGACATATTTGCAGACCGACCAGCGAAGGAAGTTTGTAGGATTTTTGTCCGTTACGAACTTTTTTACACATCGGGCGTCAGCGATTGCATGGCGGGATGTTGGAGCCAACAAATGCCCACCAAGCAAAGGGAACAAGGGGGGAGGGGGGAGGGGCAAGTTTGTGAGGGATGCTATGACGGAAGAGATGCAACGTCAATACCTAGTTTGCTAATAAGCTTGAAACCTGCAACACAGAGGAGGGCGGGTGCGGTTCCCACCGGAGGGGAGGAGTCCCATATTATTCGTCACCTCGTTTTTTTGGGTAACGGCACCGAAAAGAGAGAGGGAGAGAGAGCCACTTTGCTGGTTTGTGTGGTTTTGTGAAACGGCCATGTTGAGGGGATACGCATTTTACTAAGCGCATCAGCCAACGTACCCGTACCATGGACTTATTATGGAACCACCCGAGGAATGCATACCACCCACACACACACACACTCACACACTCACACACTCACACAGCCCATGGAGATAATGACCCCATCCATCTTACACACGCCCCCCCCCCCCAAATCTTACGGTTTTCTTCTCTCCCTCTCTGAACCCAGGAGGGCCTCGAGATGCGTGACCACAAGTGTCTTAGATGCCTGCCAAGACTGGAAGGATGCAGGGCCATGGTCCAAACAACGTGGCAGGCTTGCACCATTGCTCAAAATAGGAATTGCTTGGAAAGCTTCGACAGTTCCTTTTGGAACACACTGATTGGGGGTTCACGAGATGGGATTTTGATCTAGCCGCCCGAGGTGGGAGTCACAAGGCAGTTTTTTTCTTTCTTTCTTTCTTCTCTTTTTCTTTCTTTTCTCTCTTTCGTCTTTTCTTTCTGGTGTGGTCTGGTTTGGTATGGGCTGTTTCTTTTACAGGGCTGAAATCCATGGTATGATGTTTTTTTTCTCACGCCCATACACACACACACATACGCCCCCTGCCTCCCCCGTTTCCCTTTTATCCTTTTTTACCAAGTTTGATCCTCGTTCATCGGGATTGTTGCCACGAGGAGCACGCGTTTGACAAGGGGGGAGATCTTGTAGAGAGGGGCGAAGGGGAGGGGGAGCGGAGCGGAGGCTGCATGGGTATCGGTCTTTGGTGTCGGTCTGACGGCGATAAGTTGAGATTTCCGGATGAATTGTCGTGATTATGTGAGATGTTTAAAAAAAAATAATAAAAAATCTCCTTGATCGTGATGGGGGGGATGTACGAATCTGGTCAAGGGGCTTTACTGGATTCTGCCGAGTCTGTCATGGTGTTGCCGGATTTGGCAATTATTACGGGCAGGGAAAAAAAAAAGAGAAAAGTTCAGATGATGAGTTTGAAGACAACTTGGAGAGAATTAATTTTTTTTTGTGCGATATAGCAGATTTTGTCAATTAAGTGAAGTTTTGGTCTGACCAGCATGAACCGTATGCATCTATTCCTCCCCCCTCCTTCATCATCATCATCATCAATGTATCCCTCTCCCCTCGTCTAAATCGCATTTTTCGCTTTCATATATCTCTCTCTATATATATAATACCGTCCCATGAGCGTAACTGAAACGCAAAGCCCAAACAAACAAAAAGTCTAACCCTATGAAATAGTCCCAATGAAGAAAAAGAAGAAAGAGAGGAAAGAAAGAGATACTAGTAACAAAAAGAAAAAGAAAAGGAAAAAAGGAAAAGATTTGCCTCAGAAAAGCCAAACACCGCTCAGTGTACAGGTTGCCCGGGTATTATATCCATCATAGCCACATTATTTCGCAATGGTGTTGCTTGAGAGACCAAACCAGGGCCTCTCCCCAATTGCAACTCTAATCGTTTTTTCCCCCCTTCCAAAGAATATGAACAAAAAATCCCCATTTGCAAAAGACGAAAAAATAAATGGGGGTGTCATTCTGTTTTCTTTTTTTCTTTTTCTTTCTTTCTTTCTTTAAAGAACGGATAGTCAATGCTCTTCTTGCCAGTACCGAGGGTCGTGGTGGTGCTGGTATGATGTGTAGTCCGGGTATTGGCCGTAGTACTCCTGGTCGGAGTAGCCCTCGGGCCCGACTGTGCTCAGATAGGACGGGTCGACGCCCGCGGTGGTGACGATGTAGGAGCTTTGGGAGGCGTGCTGCCAGCTCCCCGCGTGATGCTGCGGTGGCTGGGGGTAGTAGTCTGATGGGTGGGAAGCGTAGGCGGAGATGCTGGCCGTGTACTCTGCCCCCGTGGAGACCATGGCGGCCTCGTGCTCGCTGCCAATGGACAAGGAGCGCAGGTCGAAGCCGTCGTCGGGCCCCAGGAGCGCCGGGTCCAGCCTGTCGAGGATGGTCATGTCCCGGGGCGGCGACAGGGAGCTCGCCTTGCCGACGGCCTGTCTCGAGTGGCGCCTGGTGGCCTTTTGCTGGTGTCTTGACGAGGAGGACGAGGCGGAGGGCCTGCTTCCGGACTGGCTGCCGGGGCTGCTGTCGCCGGGGATGTGGTCGCCGCTGGCACGACTGTCGGTTGAGCTCCGGCCGCCGCTGGTCTTCTTGCCGCGGCGGGAGGAGCGCGAGTTGGAGCGGGTGTATTCGCAGACGAGCTGGCTGGTGGCGCAGCGTTCGCATCCGCTCTTTTCACCACTGCATTTGAGCTGTTGGGCATTTGGTTAGTATTTGTTATTGTTGTTGCTGTCGTTGGGGAAATGGTGAGAAGAGGGCGAGGGAAGGAGAGGGGAGATGGTGAATATTCACCTTTTTGGCGTGGCAGTTGTTGCAGGCTTGGTGCTGGCTTGAGCGAGCAGTGACGGGGTCAAATGCGCTGCGAAGTTCTTGGACTTCACGAGTCTCGGGGTCGTATTTGAATGTACTGAACATTTTGAACCAATTGATCAAAAGCAATCATACAATGTGAAGAAGAGAAGAAGAAGAGTATGTTGACGAGAGAGAGAAAAGAGGCGATCAATTGAATGGTAGAGACGGCTGTCGAATCGGTTTGTGTATTGGTATCAATGATGATGATGATGATGATAGATTGTAGATGTGATGTATGCAAGTGTAAGTGAGTCAATTGAATGCGTCAATGATGTCCAAGTTTGTTCTTCTTTTTCGCAATTGTCTTCTTCTTTTCTCTCTTTTTTTCTGAATGAGGTTCAAGATCTAGATACCAGATCATTCAGGCATGCTCGAGGCTTCTTATATATCAAGAAGTTTTGGAGAAAACGCCCAGGCAGCCACGAGCCATCTCCACCAGATGGAAGATAATCGATATGTCCGCCGCCCCTCCATGACACAAGCCTCGACCCTCACCCCCCCCCCCCCCCCTCGGAAGAGAGGGTGCATGCATGCATGGCCATCCCATCGGGGGGAGGAGGGGAGGGGGGGTCTAGTGACAGGAGGAGTGTCTCGGTTTGCTTGTAGGTGCGTATTCCTTTGCTAATGTGGGCAAGTCGTCCTGGCAGGGCAACAGAAGAGGGGAGTGAGAAAAGAAGAGAGAGAGAAAGAGAGAGAGCCTGGCGTGTGTGTGTGTGTGATGCTTGGCCGTTGTAATGTGGTGTGTGTGAGGGTGCGTGGGAGTGGGTGTCAGTTGGATGCATGTGCATGTGCTGCATCTACAAAAAACTGGAACATGTTTCCCCTTGGCTTGAGTTGGTGTGGATGGAGTAAAAGAAGGGTATCGAGGTCTCCATCCATAATCCGTCCCCCGAAGAAGACACGCTCTCTGTCTGTGTCTGTCTGTCTGTCTGTCTCTCTTTCAATGTCTTTGTCGCCTTGTCCACCAATTCAAAGACTTGCCAAGTTGAGTGACAAAACGCCAGGCAGACTTAGGCTCCCGCCAGTGGGGCCTTGCATTAGTCACATGAGGCTAGTACAGAAAGGGTAAGAACTGAAAAGGTACCCCTCGGCTTGTTTTTTTTTTTTTTGGCTGTTGATTTTCCTTTTCGTCCTTTCTCCAACAGTGAGTTGGATGTACCTTTGTACCCTCTTCAAGGTTGTTATCCATTCTGCTGGGAATGTGGAAGTCCTGTCTTGTAGCCACAACGAGCCCAATAGTAGTAGTACTTGTAGCAAGGTAGGGTAGGAGGTGGGGCTTGTAGTTGACCGGGCTAAACAGATTCAGGGGAGTAAGATATGTAGGTACTATAGAAAACAGAGGAGCACACACACACTCAGACTCATACACACACACGTACGCAAGAGAGAGAAAGGTAGGGGGACTTTTGATTTAGCACTCCGGTTGAAGGAGACGGCAGAGTGGGCGATGGGAGGAGTGTGGAGTTGGAGGGTGGGGGAGGGGGGGCGTGATTCATCGTAAACGTTGTTGGTTGTGTTTGTACTATAACAAAAGGGAAAAAAGGAAAAAAAAGTGTGCGTATGTTATGTGTGTGTGCATGTGGGATTTGCTGATGACGATAACGCTGCCGCTGCTGCTCGCTCTTTTGCCAGCATGTAGTGTAGTAATCGTAAGTAGCGTGGTTGTGTTTCCATTACCGAGACCAGCATGCAGTCAGTCAGTCACTCACCTAGTCAAAAAGAGCCACATCTCGTCTCCCATCAGAGAGAGAGGATTAATTAAAGGCCACAGCACCAAGGCAGGCGACCAATGAGACAATTCGGACAAAGGTCGAACATGCCCAAACATGGATGGGGAGACGGGCATGGACGCCAAGGCCCAGAGCCTGGCCCTGGGTCGGTTGGATCGCCCTGGGCTATGGCTGGGGCCACCCGTATGCGTCACTTTTGGCTGGGGGAGGAGGAGGGGGGGGTTGGAAACACGAAGGCTGAAGCGATCCCAGGTTTTGTTTGTGAAGATTTCACGATGATGATGCTGATGCTGATGCTGATGCTGATAACGATAAGACTGGTTTTGTTTGTTTGTTGTTGTTTTTTTTGGGACAACTTGTTTGCTACAGATTATGTGTATGCTTGTCTTATGCTTATGTAAAAACAAGGCAGCCCCCCCCCTAACGATTGCATCAGCAATAGAGAGGAGGAAAGAAGCAAGTTATTATAACAAAGGCATCATTACGGATCAATGACGATATCTCAGCTCCAGACTGTTTACTTGTACATAATAAAATAAAACATAATAAAAATAAATAAAAAAAAGAATTCCAATTATTATTCCAATCAAGTACAAGCAAAAGAAAAGAAACTTCTTCTTTCCATGATCAGCATCGCCATTATGTTAGCCGCAACCAACCACGTGTCATATCACACAGCCTTCTCCTCCCAATGGGGCAGCATGAGCATTGGCACTGAATAAAAGTATCATGTACGTCGTATTTGTTTCGACGGCCGGCTGGCTGGGCTGGGGGGAAACGCGGCGGCGGCACTTCGCTTCTCGCTTCTCGCTCTGCTGGAGCCTATAAAGCCCGCGCGCATCCAAAAAAGGGTACCTGATGCGAAGCGCGCAACTCCATGCAAGTGCAAGTATACTTGGCATAAAAGGGCACCAGCAGTTCTTTTTTTTTTCTCGGTACCCGTGGCGTAGACGAGCGGCGGCGGCAGTTGAGTGGAGTTTTTTTTTTTTTTTTGGTTCCAAAGGCGGTTCAAGGTTGTCTGAGTTGAAAGAATATATGTACATGCATATACAGCAGTGATGATGATGTTAGCGTAAACAAACCACTGACATGCCGAGGTTTCTAAAAACAATTCGTTACAAGTCTGTGTTTTCCTTTTTGCTTTCTTCTCGATTTTGCCCTGCTAAAGAGCAAGCGGGCCAGAAGGAAAAGAAGAGATGAGATGATGAGTGCAACATGCCATGCAAACCAGCACATTGGCATGTATACTACTAGGTAGGTAGGTACTCCGTATATACTACAAGTAGTACTAAGTAAGGATCCCTCATCTTCGGAGTCGTGCCGGTTGCTGGCTATCAAAAAACCCTGGTCGGTCCGCCTAAACTGAGACACAGGCGACAGCTTCTAAGTGGGCGTCGGTGGAGCCCACCTGGAGTTTCCCAAAACGGTAACTACAAGTATTAAATACATCTTTTGACCTTTCGGGACGTTGCACTACCCCACTCGCTTCATCCAATAGATTTGCATGAACGCTCTCCACTCTATGCCCACCATCCATCCACCACCACCATTCACCATCATCCCATAGATACCCACCATGGCAATCGTGCATCTGTATGGACCAAAAAAAAAAAAAAAAAAAAAAAAACGCAATGACCAATTCTTGAGCTAAAAAGGTTCTTTGGGTCTCGGTATCTTGATTGGACCAATTGCCCTCTGGTCCATCCCATGTTGTAGTTGAAAGGGGGGGGGGAGGCTTTTACATGCTCCGTACCTTATTTGGGATCCAAGTGCATGGCTTTGTATCTTCATCCATTCCTCTTGTTGGTAATATCTGTATATTGCATTGCATTGCGTTGTATTGTATTGCCCTGTTTTGTCTTGTCTTGTCTGCACACATGATAGCTATGTGCGGCGCATCTTCCATCTACATAACCTCCATAACCAGGTTAGATGTGGCCATGTCAACCACACACACACACACACACACATCAGAGTGTGTTGCGTGCCAAAGTCTCAACGCCAACAGACGGCAGCGCCCGATATGTCTGTAGGGCTGCAGGGCATTCTTGATTCTCCGTCTCGTCTCAGAGACCATGGCAATTACGTACTAGTCCTACCGGGATCACCATCGTCATCATCATCAAGTGATGTGATTTCCCTCTACACCTGGTACGTGCGTATTGCTTGTTTCGGGGAATATCGCATACAACAGACCAACAGGAAACGACGGCCAAGCACCAAAGCATCACACGCACACGCACCACCAACACCCGTCGTTCGTTTATTCTGCCCTGCCCCATCGCCAAGGGGAGCCCGCGCTTCTTTGGAAACGGCAAGTCATCCAAGACATACAGCTGAAGGTTATGGGTTCGTCAGTCTTTTTTTTTTTCTTTTTTCTCTTTTCCTTTACTAGGTAGTTTTGTCGTCTTTTTTTTGGTTTTGAAACTGCAGCGGGACGGATCCATACTTTTACTACGCCCGGTAATTGTTGTTGACTGCGTCTTGGCTCGAGACCCTAATGAATCTCCCCGGACACCCATCAATGTCTCTGCTTCATGACTCCAAGAGACAATGTGTCGGATCGTATCTCATCCATTCACGTGCGGTTGCGAGTGCCGGAGAAGGGGAGGAGGGGGGGGAGATGATTGCAAACCAAGATTGCAAATCAAGATTGCAAATCAGCGCTACTACTTCATCTCCGTTCTCCGTTCTCCGTTACATACACACATACCCCCCTCATCATATGATACCCTTACGGCCTATAACGGATTCCGTTACCCATCAAATCTTTGCTTTCGGATCCAAAATGGGGAAAGCCATCCAACCGGAATTAGTCACTCGGAGTCCGGAGATCGGCAAGCCCGTCCCCAAAAGGATTGGTTGACTTCTTCTGCTTCTGCTTCTGCCTCCTCTAGTTCTTCTCGCAGGGCACAGGCCACAGCCCAGAGCCGTGCCGTAGCCTCGTTTCGTAGCCCTTTTTTTCTTTCTCTCACTGTCCATACCATCCATCGTCGCCACAGCCCTATAGCCATGCGGTTGAACACGAAAAGCCTACGTATACATCCTCCCAAGACCCCCCCCCCTTCCCTCCCCCTTCACAGATCCAAAAAAGATGACAGCAACAAACAAGTTAGCACCGTTCCAAAACAAATTCCTCCTTATTCTGCCGTGCCGCTTTGTTTTTTTTTTTTTACCTAGGCTAGCGTTCTGTAGGAAACCATGTATATGCATGTTTATTAACACAATCTTAAGCTAAAATAAAGTAGAAACAAAACAAACACAAACGTGAGCATACTAGGTTTATGAAACATGGGGCTCGACCGCTCTATCCAAGAGCCGTAGAGGCGATCGCCGTTGCAGCATCTGCCGAACGATGATTTGCTGTTATACGGACAACGGGACAACGGACGACAAACTATACACGGGCGGCGCGGCTTCCGGGCGGCGGGTGATGGGGGAAAGAAGAAACTTGCAGACATTTTGTTTCTCTCTCTGTCAAGTTACGGGATAGACATTTTGGCAACACACGGACAAAAAAGGGTGCTCTCCTCTCCACAGCCACACGTCCCATGGGGGTGTTCTTACGCCGAAACCCCCCCCTTCTATGAGATGGTAGTGGACGGGCGTGGCATGGCATGGCATGGCATGTCACACGTTCCTCATCCCAAACCCTCCTCCCGGCCCCCCTCCGATCTCCCGTGGCGGAGACGGTCGAAACGTCCGGACCATCTTCCCCGCCATTATCAGCCTTGAGCTAATGTCAGAGAGAGAGGCAGAGAGAGTGTGTATCCCGTTTCCAAATTCATCATGTAAGTGTTGCCGAATCCTTTCTATGGACACCGTCATCATTGTCGTCGTCGCCGCTGCTGCCAAGCCTGGAGCTTCATCGTGAGCCCTATTCCTCCTCCTCCTCTTCCTCCTGAGATTTAACCTACGGGACTAGAATCGAGGCGGTGGCGGCGGCGGCGGCGAAAGATGGGGGATGAGGATGGGCGTCTGCCAAATGCCGCCTGCCGCCGCCTTCATCGCTTGCCCTCCCCCCCCCCCCCCATTCTGTAGCGCAGTATTGCATCTTGGCTGAAAATCGTGTATGTGTGCGCCATGTTCCAGGTTTGTTTCGTTTTGTTTGGTGGGCGTGTTACAATGCATAACATTTATAAAAATAAAATATTAAAAAAAATATTTAAAAATAAAAATAAAGGTAATAATAGAACATGGACGATAAAATAGGAACAAAAGCATGTACATGCTATAGATGAAAACAAAACCTGCTCACTTTACACACCGGTTCTTTTGCCCTTCTTTTTCACGAGGCGAGACAAGGCTATGTGATCTGTCATTGGGGAAAGAAAGAAAGGCTCTGGGCTTTTGTCTGCTGACACGCATTGATACGAAAGGGAAAGGAAACCCAGTTGAATTGTGGGTGTGTGTGCTCCGTACTCTGTACTCTGTGTGGTTGCACGTCAAATCGATCCCGATAACATAACTGGAGAGCAGGAAGAGACGGGTTCCCTGCAAATGCTTGCGTCAAAAACTTGGTCACCGCCGCGATTCCGAGGAAATAGAGCAGCACGCTGGGCAAATGTTTTGCGGAGCCCAGGTTTCGCCCAGGCATCTAGAGTCCCAGGGGGAAGGGGAGGGGCCTTTGAAGATCACAAGTCAAGCCGCGTAGATAGACGCGATAGCTTTGACTCATACATACAATACACACTAACTACAAGGACTTTCATTTGTTAATCTTTTTTTTTTCACTCCTACAACCGACGACTGCATGCCGTTTTAGCGCAGAGTGCAGAATGCAGTGCAGGGTCTCCATGCTTTAATTTACTAGTAGTATTTGTCTTCTTTCCCTTGCTCATTTGTCGTCCTAGGTCTCTTTTGACGCTTCGGCAAGGGGGACGGGGATGGTAGACATGCAAAATGGAGGGGGGGGGATAACCTTGGATTTTACAGGGGGGTGTGTGTCCGCTCATCGCGTGGTGTAGCAAGGAATAAGTTAGATGGTGGTAGTGGTGGGTGCTGGTGCTGGTGACGGCCGAACAGGCGCATGGGGGAGGGGTGGATGTATGCAGCCACCACAATTTACCTTGTATGCGTGACTGATGCTCCGTAATGCGCTGCTGAGGATTCCTATTTTGGTTCTCCTCTCCATTGGGTACTGCTTCGCTTGCCTGCTTGCTTGCGTCTGCTCTCTCTCTCACTCTCTCTCTATTCCCACCCATGGATTACCAGCGTAGATGGAGCTTTTGCCTCTCATCTGATACATGGAAGAAGTCCTTGTCTTGTAACCTGAAACGTCTACCCTTTTTTTTCCCCCTTTCAATGCAGCAAGTCGACTCTATGGGCGATACTACACTGCTTCTTTTCTTCTCCGCCCCTCTTACGGTACCTTGACACTTGGAGATACGGTATCGGGCTAGTCTAGGTCAGACTCTGGAGATCATCGACCACCACCACCACGACGGGGTACTACCCTGAGACTTCTTGCTCTACCCTGGCCGGCCCGGCAGAGCATCACACCGCAGAGGTTAGAGCTAGTTTTGAGTCAACAATGACACCTTGAGTCTTCATGCAGAAGCCGTAAAGGGCAACTTGCTGAGTACGGACCACCCAGACTGTGTGTTTAAGACCACATACGTACGTACGTACATACATACATGGAAAACGGAATGTCTCGTGAGGCTAATTTGAAGAAACAAGCGCCCAACGGTGCGTCACATCCATGGGATGGGATGGAGGGGGGAGCATGGCTCAGCCACGGATGGGCTTCTAGAATCATAACAAGGAAACACGTTTTAATTTATTTTATTCCCGTTGAGACAAATGAAATAATATCCAACCCTACCAGCGAGTGACTGCATGAACTTTGACTCCATACTTGTAGAAACTAACAATCCATCGTCCCTTTTTTTTTCCCTTGCTTTTCTGCCCTCTCTTACTAGGACGGTCTCTCTCTCTCTCTCTCTCTTTGCCAACAACGTACTCGGTACATGCAAAGTGCCTCGGCATCTTACATCTTCATTGGCCAGGTAGCCGATCCCATTGAAAACTGCGCCTCTTGACGATTTGTCGGCTAAAACATGTTTCCCCCCTTGTTCTTTGTTCTCCATCCAATCCATCCATCATCTCTCTCCCACACAAGCACAAGCACACGCATACGCACACGCACGCGATATCCATCCATCTCCCCATCTCATCCTTTCTCACTTCATTCCTCCATTCGCATGGAATCTCATCCATCGTCCCATCTTCCTCCTCCTCCTCCCCTCCTCACTCGAAACGAACATGCCTCCGCTCTTTCACCATCAAATGCCTGGCCTTCCGCTTCATCTCGTCCAGGTTGATTAAATCATCAAACTGCTCAGTGTCGCCATCCTTCCACCGCACAAAGACTCTTTTCTTCCTCCAATCCGGTGCGAGGTAGTTGAGTATGTCGTTGACCCGAGCTCCGGCCCGGATGGTGATGAGAAAAGTTTCGCCGTTGCGGGAGCGGAGCCGCCCGTTTGTGCAGTCCACCACAGGGATGCTGAATTCTCCGGCTGTGGTATTGATGTTGTTGTTGGTACCGTTGTTATTGGCATTTGTGTTGGTGTCGTTGTTGCGATTATGGCAGCAACAACAGCATCTAATCTCCCGCAGTGCACAGCATCTCTGGGTTTCCATGGTGGCACAATGACACCTTGGTGGCTCCTCTTGAGGTGCATCGGAAGTCTGGACATATGGACTGTACACACTTGCTCGCGTGGTCATGATTCTCTCATCTCGATAATCATCCCGTTCGTAGCAGGAGCTGTACCTGCGTCGAGGGCGGCAATCATCGTAATCATAGTAGCTTCGGCTAGAGTAGCGCTCGTATTCCTTGTATCGTGACATTCTGCTCTTGGTTCGCTTGCTCTTCTTGAGAAATTCAAACATGCAGAGAAATGGAAGGAGAATTGTAAGTGTGAGTGCGACAATTTGATGTGAAGATGGTGATGGTGATGGATGCTTTGGCTTAGTGAACAGTCTCACATCGTTCTCCAAGAGGTATACATCTTAAGTATTCGTCAAGGCTATGATGAACTCTGGAGGACTTCATTGTTGAACAACGATCACGCATTGAACAAGTGACTTGTTTGATAGTATAAAGGGATCAATATCTGGTTTGAACAAGCTTTGAGCATTGTTGAAGATTGGCAATTCCAGAATCACGGTGCAGGGTAGTCAATGCTCATTGTCTTGGTATTGGACAAAGCCAAGCCATTGAGCATTTCTTTTACCCTTTGTATTTTCTATGAAAAGGGCCAAGAAAAAAGATATTTCCTCACTGAATGCAAATTTTGGCCATTGTTTCGTCTTCTTTGATCGGATACTCAGAAGCCCCAATAGCCAGTCCAGAAATAAACCATCAACGGGCAAGGTGAAAGGTGCGCTAGGTATGAGACAGCCATGTCTCAAGACTCAAATGTAAAAGAAACAACTCAAAGAATACCATCATCGCCTTCATCATTCAAACATTCAAGGCTTCTATTTTACTCGAGTCGTCACAATGTGCATCCACAACTACCGCCGCTGCCTGGTCATCTCCAGCTTTACCTAATCTCCCTGATTCGTCCAAATGACTCAGATACCATCTCATTCTGCTGCATCGAGCGGGATGCATGTCTTGGCAACACCATCTCAGATCCCTTGTCTTGCTTGGGGAAAAGGAAAAAAAGGGCTCAACAGGCTGCGTCAATCAGTTTAGTTATTAATTACGCCATGGTGGTGGGGGTTGGACTGCGTGGGCCTTACCAGGTGGTCTCACACTTGATGTTGGTTGCCTTGAGGTGGACGCCTGTGAGATGGTTGCCTTTTTTTTTTCTCTCTCCCGCTAAACAATTCTGAATAGATACTATACATGATGAGGTAGGGTAAAGCATTTGCCCAAATTGTGATTGGAATTACTGCTGCCATTTCAATTCTTCCGTGACCACGTAACTGTTCCGACTATCGCACTCTCATCCTGACCAACATCCCACAGCCCACACTGGTATACGAGATCTACCCAGCCCCTTCACCATATGCGTCCAAGACCAGAACTTTATTTCAGGGAATAAAAAGATTACTACAATGGCGTTCCCGAGTGTTTGGTTCCGAGAGACCCCCCTCCCCCCCCAGTCATCTGTGTAAGACAACATAATGTGTGCCATCTACCCCATCTACCCCATCTATAGCCGACTCAATGATCGTCACTATGCATCGCCTCGGCATCGGATACATTTGGAAACGCAAAGTAAAAGTGACATCCTCCCCATACGGAAACCATCTTACATTCTCCCCAACTGTAACCCAAAGCATTCTAGAATGCGTGGGTTCTTATTCGTCGACAGCCTCGCCTGGCTGACCGACACTTGATTCGGTAATGCTTGGCGCGCTGCTGACAGGCTGCCAGCAGAGATGGCGAGGCAGATTTGGCGACTTTGATACGAAAAAATAAAGTAGTTTCTCAAATGGCCATAGCCTGACGGCGAACTAAATCGGGAATCGGGATACGAGCAATGCTCCGATAAAGCCCTTGCCATAAGCTACGGCCCTGGGGGAGTGTAATCAATGAGCGAGATAAGGATCCGATGTAACACAGCTTGGAAATGCCTTGGGTCGTTTCAAATCCCTTTGTGTACCGTAAGACGACGGTGATTCAAGATGTTGATGTTATGGACAGCCCTGCTGGCCCTTCCCCAAAAAGACCTGCTCCCTGATAGACAATTCCGAGATCTGACAGGTGGCCACGCATATTTTCGAGACATTAACATGGTTAGAAATCTTATTTGGAGCGCCGATCGCCTCATCCTTCATGCAGTATGAAGGAGATGGACGGCTGTAAATGGAAGGGCAAAGCTGCGTCACGGTGTGACACAAAGATCACACAAGCAGATAGCCTTTTGGATGACTAGTGAGTTAAATTGCCTCTTCTTTATAAGTTTGATCACTTTTGTTTTAACAAGTTTGGGGGAATGCGGCCATGTATGATGATGGCTGCCAGTAGTGGGCTCTTTGATACGAACAAGTGCAGGCTGTGTAGGTGACGACTGCTGGAGTCCTAAAGAGAAATATGAGACGCTATTAATGCTGGTTTCATGTTCATTCATCAGCTTGTTTAAGGAGCTTGCTATGGCTTAATGAATCCGGGGAACTGCTTGATAGCATTTTTCGTGCACCTGATCAAGAATTAAGGGGCTGCGTGAGAACAACTAAACAGTGACAATCCACTTGCTCACCTGTCTGTATCCTCATACTACATTATTTCCTCCTTGAATTGGCTATATTCCTTAGAATTTGATTCAAATCCATGCACTTATTTCTCGTAGCTACGGCGCTGTTATACCTGGTAGATACTCGTGATGGGTGAGATGACCTGCGTGAACGAGAACAATGGGGTATGAATGTTTGACGTAAAGAAACTTAGAGACCGAGGTAGTTTATATGGCTACAGTTTATTTCCAAAATCTTAACACACCCAGAGGGAAACAGATAGTTGCCTCGTCAATTTATTGATAGTTCACAATCTACGACCAAGGTGAAGATACCATATAACACAAGTTGAGACGGTCATCAAAGTGAGTTTTTTTTTTTACCGTACCAGCCAGTGTTGCATAAACCGACGTGCTTCTATTGGCGTTCTCTTCATCTATGAAGAACTGGTACATGCTATCTATGGTGTTAGGATCATGATGAGTGGGTAATCAGTGGGACAGCATGATAGGAGCAGGAGCAGTTGCTCCACACAGAAGCTTGAGATGCAACCCTAGAAACTAGGCAGTTCTTCTATATGTTCTGTTCATCCATCCGAGACTCACTCTCCTTTTCATCGTGCCGTCTCTGGATAATCGGTTTGCTGAAAAATCGGACACGTGCTCATCTGCCGAAGTATGAGGGACAACACATTGTTAATTTCACGCTTAAACAAAACAGCAATTGGATGATGCAGACTACCTGCACCAACTCTTGGCCCTTCGAGATGTCTACAGCATCAGGGGTCATTTTCTATTAGTCAAAGAATATGAGGAGTTGCGATTCAAATGGCTAACTACAAACCTCAGCGTCCTGTTCCCTTGGCATACCAAGACATTAATGGCAACTAGCAATGGACTTGGGGCCACTTGGCCGTTGCACCATGTTGAAAAGATGCTCATTTGAGCCATACTAGCCTTCCCTTGTAGACAATATTCACCCAAATCCTATATCCGTCAAGTGGCCACTTCGTTTTCCCCCTCCATCTAGTGGTTACAGCAGCACAGAATTAAGACCGTCTATCAGACATTCGATTCAGTGCTTTGTTCGAGTCATGGCTGAACAACGATAAAGAGATATGCAAATAGTGTGAGTGGTCACAGCTCCATTGCGCAATGGTCTCCAGGGCTCAGTGTTGGGCTTTGAGAGGCGACCACTCCCTTTAGTCACCAGGGTGAAAGTGTTGGACAGACGGATTGCAATCTCGTTGCTTATCAAATCGAAGACGCAGGAAGCTCACAGAAGGTTGTTAGATGGATGGCATGGATCCATGGATGCTGGTAAGAAAAGGGCCTGGAAGAGCTGCCAGGTGGACATTGAGTCCCCTGCGGACACACTGAGCGGACAGTGAGCGGACGCACTGCGGGGCACCTGAAAGCGTCGAATCATTCAACGCCACCCGGAAAAAGGTTCCCACGAGGGAAATCAGTCGCCGGAAAGGCCAGCAAAGCCAAAATTGCCATTTGATCCATAAAATTCACTCCAACAAGTCCGGACCAGCACCAGAACCAGAACATTTTGCGCTTGTGTTTTGGTTGCCTCTCAATCTTTCTTCTTCCTCTTCTTATTCTTCATCCTCACCATCATCATCATCTTCATCGTCTCCTTCTTCCTCCCTCGTCACCTTGCTATACAGCAGTAATTCGACATCATGGCTCTCAATCCGCAAATGTAAGTCGCAAACAGCACGATGCGAAAGCCCTCCACCAAACTGTCGCAACAGAAAAAAACCGTCGCATCCGGACTGCGCAGAGGACAGGGACATGCAGAAGCTAACACTCTGAGCAGCACCAACTTGATGATCATCCTCGGGATGATGCAAGTCACAAAGCGTATTCCCTTTGACGATCCCAATGTCCTCAACCTCGCCCGCGCCGTCTACCTTGGTAGCAATATCTTGATCGCTATCCTCTATGTCTACATCCAGGCCCAGATCAACAAGAAGAAGGGTATGGAACCTTGAAGAACAGACGCACCAACCTGAAAACAAACAAACACGTTACTAACTCGACGCCATCTCAGACATGACGACACTCAAGTACGTTGAGCCTGCACCCATGGGTTCCTCCGAGGAGGGCAAGCTCGTCACCACCACCATCCAAGCCTACGATTCCGCGCAGCTCAAGCAGGCCTTCCGCAGCCAGCTAATGGGTGTCGCCATGATGGCCTTTATGCACGTTTACATGAAGTACACCAACCCCCTCGTCATCCAGAGCATCATCCCTGTCAAGTCTGCCCTCGAGAGCAACCTCGCCAAGATCCACATCTTTGGCCAGCCCGCCTCTGGTGATCTCAAGCGACCTTTCAAGGCGGCCCAGGGCTTCATGGGCGCCATGGCTGGTGGCCCTGCTCAGAGCGACAAGAAGGCCATCGAGGCGGCTGAAAAGTCTGGCCGTGGTGGTGCCAAGGAGGAGTAGACGGGAAACGATAGACGGGTGCAGGGACGAGATATGACATGATTAGAGAGGGGGAAAAAAGTACCGGCGAGATCGAACTGGGTTAAGATAATGTATATTGTCAGAAAGCATACATATGTCTGGCGCACCATGTTGGGCGGCATGATAACAACAAGTTTTCTGCTCTATTTTGGGTTCTCATCGTTCGTTGGTTGATTGATTGATATTGTTTCCTTTACTTACCAACGTATTGACCGAGACATGTCGGACTGTTGGCTCGTATTGCGCAGCCTTGTTGAAGCTCGTAGACACTCAGCCACAAACGCTTGTCGAAACGCCATGGAGGAGTGTGCAGATTGATGCCGATCTGTCAAACATGGTGAGTCTAGAATTTCATTAGTAGGTAAATCATTGCCAAAGTAACGTTTCCTCTGAGTCCAAGTGCAAGCCTATTCTTAATATTCATCCATTGCTAAGAATAGATGGCTGGAGATCAAATGTCACGTTATCTCGCGTTAAGTGGACGGCACGCCTCCCTTGTCGCCATTTGCCCCTCCGGCACACGCCACCAAGAATAACGCCTGCTGCACGATGGCTTGCCTTCAGCACACTCCCATTCCACTACCGTCCATCTTGGTGCAACTGCAGCAATATCATACGAGCTTGGAGAATCCCATCTTCTTCATGCGGTAAACTCAGTCCATCAGAGTTCAATTCCCCTGCTCACACGCTCCCCGCCATGGATCGTCCGGCCACGCCGCCGTTAACTGCGAAGCCATCGCAAGTCGCCTCGCCCCCAACTCCGGAAGTGACCCGGCGCATCGTACGTCCCGCCCGGGAATTCCTACCGGTCGATATGCTTACACAGTCCCGTATAGGAGCTAAACAGATTGCGTGCGAAAGCCATACGAGACCAACGAGAAGAAGAGCAGCGAGCCTCGGGCAATGCGCCGGCCGAGTCAACGTCTGGGTTCGTTCCAACAAAAGATGTGCACGTATCCAAACTGGCGAACGGCAAGAGACCTTTCAGCGAGATATCAGAGGGCGACATTGCCTCGGGCAGTAACCGAGATGGGCGCAACAAAGGTGACGAGGCTGCATTGCGACCGGCACGCAAGTTTACAAAATACGTCGACTACAACATGAGCTCGATGACGGACACAAAGGGCGGTTTCCTCTCCATCGAAGATGATCCTCATAATTATGCGCTGGGAGGCAAGAAGCCCGGGCAGACGGACGATGAGCTACGGCCAAAGGGCATGACTGTTCAAGAATGGGAGAAGCAACGAATGATACGAAATCTAAAGAGACTAAAGGCTGGTCCGTTTGAGCCCGGGATAAGCATTCTAGACGATCAGGAGAAGAGAAAAAAATGCAGAGACTGTAGTAGCTTGGAGATTGATTTTGTCTGGGAGGAAGTGTTTCACGTCTGTGTTTGCAACAAGTGCAAGGAGAAATACCCGGAGAAGTATTCGCTGTTGACCAAAACGGAGTGCAAACAAGATTATCTTTTGACGGATCGTAAGTCATTCTCCCCCAATACTTATGGATCTCAAACTCATGGTTTGAGACAGCCGAGTTACGAGACCCCGAACTACTCCCTCATCTCAATAAGCCCAACCCACATAAATCCCATTGGCACGACATGATGCTATTTTTGCGATTCCAGGTCGAAGAGTACGCCCTCCAGACAAAATGGGGCTCGGCAGAAGCGCTTGATGCTGAATACGAGCGGCGTGAGACGCAGAAAAAGGCACGCAAGGAGGCCAAGTTTAAGGAGAAGCTGCTGGACCTGAAGCGCAAGACGAGGACGGACGCGTTTCGTCGGCAGGCAGGCTCGTTGGCCAAGACTGGGGCGAGCAAGTTTGGGGACTCGCTGGGAGGGGGCAAGCATGTACACGAATGGGGCAGGACGGTCGAGAACGAAGAAGGGATGACGGTTAAGACTTGTGTTGGGTGCGGGATGGAAGTGGAGGAGATGGAGCTGTAGAATGCTGACCGGGGTGGGAGGGATTGTTTGTGATGAATATTGGGGGCATGGCGTCTTTGGACTTGGGTGGATGGATGCCCGTTTTCTGGCAGATATGGATACTCTCAGCGGGCTGAGGGCCCAAATACGATACCAATTACATATTGTACATACAGGCAATATTTCACACAGCGAGAAGGGATAACGATGCCTCGGTAGCATACAGTTTGCTCCATTATGCACTCCATACCGAGCCGTCGACAAACGCCACAAAACGGTGGTGATGAAGCTGAAAGACGGTCACTTCATAACTGGATCGCGGAGAGTTTACGTTTACTGGGGGGTGATTTGGAAGCATGAGTATTCTCTCCGTGTGCCCTGTCCGATGTGATGCGCCACGCTTCGTAGGCCGGACGAAGCTATGGACCAGTTGGATATCGGAGTTCCAAGTTGGTAGATGGAGGCAAAATGGACATCCGTTTATTCCGTGCAACCTGGCTCTATATGATTCAGACTGTTGGACGTTGAGTATCCAGGCATTGGCTTGTCTGATTGGCAATCCATCAACAATTTCCCTCCTGCCTCGGCGAGCGGTAATCGGTGATTTGGGTCTGGGGCTTGTAGAACGTAGACCGCTGAATACAAACAAAGTGCTCAACGTCTTTTTGATGTTGGTTCCTACACAAGATTCGTATATCTATGATTTCTCAATTCCGGGTTTTCTTTCCATTTTACCATCGATTGCTGTCAAGGGAGATATTAAGATTGGGTGCGGACACGGCACGGGATACAGGGTAGGATGCGTTTAGGAGGCTTGATGACCCCCCCCCCCCGTGATGAACATGCATGGTTTAGATCCTGTCGCAACGACGGCCGCACATGTGTATGTATACGGGGTTTAACACGGCAGTAGTGTGATCAAGGGCGCATATTATCCGGCATGTCTCTGCCCTGTAAGGTTGTGTACGGCAAATCGCTCGATCTCGATGATACTTGTACTTGTAGTAGAGTAGAGGGTGGTGTTTATACTTGTAGGAGCACTGCCAAGTAGTAGTTGACAGTAACACGGCAAAATTTATCACTACGCGACTCGGCTACCATGAACGAACAACATGGTTTAGAAAGATGAGCGTGGGCCGGGACAAGACTTGGCTCTTTCTCGTATCCCCTGAAATCGCTAGACGAGACGGTATTATACTCTGTAGATACGAATGTCTGCATGCAGAGGTAATCTATCGTAGAGCAAAGACATTTTGAGCCATGTACTTGGACGTACTCGGGGTTGAACGCCTTCTGCCTACAAGTAGGTATCTGCGCATGGGTCGTCTGCGACATTCCCACCTCACAGTCTTTGCCTTTCATGTTTCTAGAAGCCCACTTGTAATTTGGAACCCCCCATTCTAAAGCTGTTTGACGGAGTAGTTCCGAGCCTTATGAAATAGATTACTCATTATCGTATACCCAATTGGGACTCGCTTGTCTGCCGTCTTTTTTGTTCTTCTCTCTCATGGGTAGTACTTGTGGTGGTATCGATTCAGAAGCGAAGTGTGCACGCCAAGTGAGACATAGGTCCCCTGACCAGTTCGGCGATGTTTAAGACATCTGAAGCGGTTTCTTTTTCCGGACTAAACCCTACAGAGTATGTACTTATCTCAACAGTCTCAAGCCATGGACTCATCAACTGGATGCTTGGGTAGATGCCTGTATATACATGTGACGGTGTTATGAGTCGCTCGGACTGCTGGGCCTTTGGTTGGTTGGTTGGTTGGTTGGTTGGGTGTTGTACTTGTAAGCAATTCGGATCATCGTGATAAGCGAATTGTTTGTACAAGCACGATATGACAAGGTCACCCCCCTGAGAAGCTGACATGATAATGCACGATGAGTGGTGAATGACCATGGGAACCTGTCTAGAGTCTGGTAATCTGGGCAGCCAACTGGTAATAAGTATAAAAAGGACGAGACGGGTTGGTCGGGCAGTTGTGCTAGCTTTGAATAGCTTATGCTTAATTTTTTTTTTAGTAGGTGTCTCTTAGTCGTTGAAATCGGGGGGAAACAGAGGCGATGTAAGAAACTAGTGTTTGCATCTCGATTTTTTATTTTTTATTTTTTATTTTTTTATTTTCTTATTATTTTCATTGGTTTTTCCCCCCCATCATTCCTTGAAACATGACATGTCGATCCCCGAAAACCATCGCCTTGTATACTTTGAATCATGTGCTTGTAAACCCACGATGAGAATGGGAAGGAAGCAGCAAAACTTGTTGGCACCTGCCTTCCCAAGTTTCTCCTGACAAAGAGAGAAAACGGTACAAAGGTACTTGCTTGGACATCTTCTCATAATGGCCACCTCAGCAATTTTTTATTTTTTTTCAATCTCTACAGACTACAACCTCAACCCTCGACTTACGAAACATATCGCCTCATCAGTCATCATTGATTACTGATCAAATCCAGGGCTCCTGGTCATTGAGACAACATTTTATACAGGGGGAGACATCATTTCTGGGGCGGGTGTCGGCAATCCGCAATAGGCCCCTCCACAGAAAGCATGGAGCCCCTGGACAAACCCAGCAGCCATCAACATGTGCTGTCAGGGGGTTGACCGGATTTGGGACTGGTGGGACAGGCCGCCCCTTTTCGTATCCAATCGCGGGCTCATCCGAACCGTCAACGAGTCCACTTTATCCGCTTGGGGCCACCATGGCTCATGTTAAAAAGCAAATATGGACAAGGGGCGAGGACCCTCTTGTTTTGCTCTGAAGTTTTTTTTTTTTTTGCTTCTCAGATACGGCAGAGGAGATGCCTTGGCGAGTGTGCTTGGTCCTGAGTTTATGCTGTGTGGGTGTGCTGTGCCGCTGTTCTCGACTCGCTTCAGCAAGCCCTCTCTCGCCCTCCCCCTTCTGCCTGGGTACCTCGTGGAGTCCAAGGGACAGGGAAATCGAACGAGTTTATTCGGCACCAGGGACCACCAGGATTAGTATTAGAATTAGGATTAGTGAGCTGGCCCTCATAACCCAGACAGAAAACGACAAGAGACAAGGAGGGAAAATATACTGGTCAACCGCTGCTTGTACTTGTACGTATGCAGTTGCGGCCGCTCCAACAACCGGGCTTGGACGCTGTGCCATTGGCGGAATGACGTGCATCTCCTGCTGCTTGGCTATTCTTTCTCGCCTCCTCCTCCACGACTCATCGTTTTCTTACGGGGTGGCTTGTCGTTTCTTTTACATATTATGGATTGCATCGCATCCTTTCCTCCACACTTTCCCTCCCGCTTGATCATGCACCATTAACCCGTTCTTGTCATTCATTCTGGGGTGAGGGTTCGGGCTTAGGTTGGGGTAGCATCCATGATTTGTTATGAATTGAACGGCCGTTGAATATTGCCCCTACTGCTACACTGCTGCGTACGACTTGCGCTGCCCAACTTTCACCATGGTGATCTGGGATCAGGACGACTATGGCATCATAGCCAACAAAGCCTGCTGGGCCCTCTTTGGTGTCAGTACTTGTGAGTATGGCTATTACTTCCCCTCTGGCTTTCACCCCGTTTCTGCTCAAAACCAACTCACGCTTCTTGCCCAGTTGTTGTCATGCTTCGTATCTTCTGCAGATGCTATTTTGCACAAGGCAGACTGGGCCGCATTGGACTCGACGACTACATCACCGTTTTTTGTGTCATTGTCAACCTCGTCACTTGCATCTTTATCACGATAGGCTCGAGTTACGGTCTCGGAAGACACCAAGCTACCTTGACGGACCATGAGTTTGTCAACGCCGTCAAGTGGAATGTCTACACCAGCGGCATTCTGGTCCACACCTTTGCGCTTCCCAAATTCGCCATCATCGCCATCCTCAAACGAATTCTCGATTACGGAACCAAAACGGCGATTCTCTTCTGGACACTGGCTGGAATTTGTCAGATTACCCTCGTGGCCACATCGATATGGTGGTTTCGCCAGTGCACCCCGGTTGCGTATCAGTGGGATAGAACCATTCCGGGCGGAAAATGCGCTTCGGTCCAAATCATGTCCAACCTAGGATATTCTACTTCAGCTCTTTCGGCCTTTCTCGACCTTTTCTTCGCCTTTTACCCGATCCCTTTTATCATGAGACTGAACATGCCTTTGAAAAACCGCATTGCGGTTTCTTGCGCTCTCAGTCTCAGCTCTTTGGCATTTACCATCTCAATCTACAAACTCACAATCTTCAGGAGCGTATTTAACGAATTGGCAAAGGATTTGACTTGTAGGTTCTATGTTGTTGTGCGAAGCGTGACCAAACTGACTGTTGAATAGATCCAGTTCCCTACCTCAATATTTTAGGCATCGCCGAGTCCGCTATCCTTTTAATTTGCGCATCTCTACCTGCGCTCGGCCCTCTCTTTCGTTTGGCCAAGGGTAAAATCAGCTCCATCGCAAGCCGGAATAGCAAAAATCATTCGGGGGTTATTGATAGCCAAGGACGACGATCCGGAACCATTGTTACGATTGGCCAGTGGTCGACTCGGCACCACAAACTCAAGGACCCGGAAAATATCTCCACGACAAGAGTTCACTCTGTAGATGACATACCGCTTGTTACTACATCAACCAGAGTATCGCATTATCAAGAACAATCCAAAGAAGATGTCGGCATTACCAGCAAACCGACGGGGTACTCAGAAGCCGTCTGAGTCGTGTCGGCACTAGCGAGACACCGCGCCAAATCCACCCACCGCCTTTGGACCCCCCCTGCACCTGCGGAGAATACTCGCCGAGAAGATGACATGTTTTACACATCTGACACTGGCAGGCGGCCGTCAATCTCCTCGATGAAACATTGGAAAATTAATTATTCCCGATACTACAAAAACCGATGCTGGAACAAAAGACAACTTGATGAGTAATCTTGATTGCGGCTTTCCAGCCATCTGGTTTCTCCGAGTCCCCCAGATGGGGTCATCTCCACAACTGGCAATCTTTGCTTGGCTCAAAATTGAGGGAGCTGTCAGATAACACCGCTGTGTCCTCGCTAACCCCCCCTGTCGGGCAATGCGACCTAATATGCAACCACTGCTGGAGAGAAAAAGCATATTGCCACCGCGGATACGAATGATGCAGGGTCCCTTTTGACCATGCTGTACAGAACATGTATATGTAACGATTAGCGAGCATTTATTTGTGATAGAGTTTTCTGGTGCTGCAATAAATACCCGGGTTTGTTTGCCACGATTCATTCATCGACCAAAAGAAGCAAACTGTCAATTTACCTGATGCTTCTCAGCGAGTTCTAGAGAGCGCCTCGCGCCAGTGTGACATACATCCGTTGATTTGTTGACTTGAGCGACTGTTTCAGTCCAACAACGGATGAACCCTTGCTAGAGCTGGCCACTAGGATGGCTTTACAGTCCATAGACTGGGGCACAATCTGGGATACCATGCCCACATCTAAACCAAAAGGAGCCTCTGACAGTGCTGGCATCGAATCGACTGGTTTGGTGACGTTCCTGAGCTGTGAAACCCACGTCTCGTCACTCAACCAAACTGGAGCCAACTGCATACTGAGATCACAGTATTGCTCTTTTCTAGACCGCATAACGTCCATTGATGACTCGCATGTGATGTTTTCGATACGACGTCGTGTTGGTGAGGCCATTTCATGCAGCGGCTAGCTTTGAAGTCTCCGTCCCCGTCCACTGCGAGGCCATATATACGGGCCAAAAGATCCGCCTGGCCATGTCTTTGATTCTTTGACGATTGCTTTTCTATATCGAAGAATTCTGATACCACCTCGCTTGGGCACCTATTCTTGGAGCTCATCGCTACTCATATAATACCACCCATTATCCCCATCAATTTGCCACCTCTTCCATCTATCCTTGTTTGATTTTCCTTTTGCCCCCAATGTCTTCTGCTGACGAGCTGGTACGCTCCCTGGAGAACATCTCCGCCATTTCCTTCAGCGATGAGGCTGAGCGGGTACGCGCGCGCGACGCCCTTTTTGCGGCGTTACGGAGAGTGCAATCGCCGTGGGATATTGCGTGGGATCAGAATTGGACTCACGGCGCAACCAACGCTGCTGTCAAGACGTTTATCGATGCTGGGGTTTTCAAGAAATGGATTACCAGCGGCGGCGGGGCAAAGACGTCTGCTGAATTGGCCGAGATGAATGGGATGGAGGAGCAGCTCATCAGTATGTGGAAACCTTGATCTTATTCCTTTGACAGAACGTTGTAGTTGCCTACCGCTAGTTGTGACGATGAACGCAAATGCGAGAAGCGCCATGACTCGTAGTATAAGTCGAATTTGATAATGATGGAGAACCACTTCACTAACTCCATACAGGACGCATGATCCGACACCTCGCGGGCCAGCACCTCGTCACTGAAATTGGTGAGGACACCTACGCACCAACCCTATGGTGCACCGCCCTCGCCGCTTCCGACCCGCCCTTGGCTTCCGTCTATGGCAAATTCTATGCCGACATGGCCCCTACGTTTATCAACTTGCCGTCCTTCCTCAAGGAAACGGGCTACCGCAACCCCACTGACACCCGTGCGTGCAATATGCAGCACTGGACCAAGTCGAGCGACGATTTCTTCCAGCACGTGGCCAGGGACCCGGAGCTGTTTAGTGAGTTCCACGACGCCATGGAGTGCCACTCGAGGTTCAACCTCACGCCCTGGCCCAAGGTGTACCCCACCGAGACTATTGTTGCCAACGCGAAGCCCGGGAGGCCGTTGGTCGTGGACGTTGGCGGGAGCAAAGGGCATGACCTCGAGAAGTTTAGACTCTGCCATCCGGAGATCCCCGAGGGGAGTCTGATTCTGCAGGACCTGCCGGGCATCCTGGCCGAGGTGAAGCTCCACAAGGTGATTAAGCCGCAGGTGTACGACTTCTTCACGCCGCAGCCCGTAAAGGGCGCGAGGGTGTATTTCATGCATAACGTGCTGCACGACTGGACGGACGAGATGGCAGTCCAGATCTTGAAGAACGTGGCGAGCGGGATGGAGAGGGGCTACTCGAGGCTGTTGATCCACGAGAGTCTGGTGAGCAGCGTGAAGCCGCTGGCGAGGGTGACGACGTCGGACCTGACCATGATGGCTATATTGGCGGCCAAGGAGAGGTCGGAGAACGAGTGGCGGGCTTTGATTGAGGATGCCGGGCTGAAGATTATCAAGATTTGGAGGCCGGCGCAGTCGGTTGAGAGTGTGATTGAGTCGGAGTTGGCATAGTACGGTATGGTATATACGAAGTGAATTCACCAAATAAAACACAAATACACGACATTGATTATTGATAAATTAAAAGAAGCTATATGAAGTTTCTAATTGCCATGGTAACATTCTTACAGCCAAGGCTACAGATTTTCAATCCATTCCTTGAGTAATTGTTGGATTGTATGGCTGTTCTTTTCTAGAAACATGAAATGCCCGTTGCCATGCACGCCGGCCTTGCCCAGATCAAGATGTTCCGTCTTGGAGCACCCCGCCTGCAGCAGAAACTTGACGGTGCAGTAATCATACCGCGCGTGAATCGACGCCTCCCCCGTCACCAGCAGGATGGGTTTGTCAACCAGGTTTCTCAGCTTTCTCGGCGGGGGGGTTTCAGCCTGTAGGATGCAAGCCAGGAGGAGGCCGTCCTTGTCTGGGAGCGGGGGAGGAGGATGAAGCTTGCGCACGAGATCATTGCTTGGGTCGTGCACGGCGGGGGAGTACGCCATTGGCACGTCGCTCAGGCCCCATGCGCGGGCACGCGGGTTATCGTATAGGATCTCTTGGAAGGGCGGCCCAGTGGACTCGACGAGTACGAGCGCCTTTGAGAGCTCGGGGCGGGCATCGGCTATGAGGAGGGGCATGGTGCTGCCCTGGCTGTGGCCGAGGAGGATGACGGGCTTGGCTATGCGGTCGAGGAGGGCGGCCCCGGCTCGTTGGACGGTGAGCTGCTGGTGCGTCTCGTCTGCCATGAACTGGACGTTGGCGGCGTAGAAGGTGTCGAATATGGCGTCGCCCTTCTTTCCCGTGCCGGGCCATTGGGTGTGATTGATGGCCTGGGGCCAGAGCATGTAGTCCCTCGTCGCGGTGAAGAGTTGCTCGACCGTTGAGACGGGAAATGGCGGTGCGAGAGAGTTGCTGCGTCCTGCCCCTCTTCCTCCTCCTTCTCCTCCTCCTCCTCCCCCCCCTCCCTTCTCTCCTCCACCGTTATCGGGCATCCATGGGGAGCGGCCGCGGTAGGTTTGGTCGAGGATGTAGACCTCGTAGCCTTGACGGATGAATTGGGACGCCCAGCCTTCACCCCCGTCTGGCTTGTTGAGGAAGTTCTTTTAATTTTGGCCGCAAAGTTGAGTTCAGTCCAGTCCAGTAGATTACGTATCGTTTAAAAGGGGAGCGTTGCGGGAAAGACATGTGGGACTTGGAAGGGAAGAAGAGAGAGGGGGGGGGGGACTCACGGCGCCAGTCTGTCCTTGGCCGTGGATCAGGACGATGGGGGTATCGTGATGGATTCCATGGGAGGGGACGAGTCTTTCGACGTATAGCTGGTCTTGGAAGGTGAAATCCCCGGACCCGTTTTCAACGTATTGACCGCCTGTGTAAAAGTAGGAACGTACGTATGAAGCTTCATTGTGGTGTTGGTGATGATGGTGGGCATTGGAATCGACGTCAGCGGTCACATCGGAAGGGTTGCCAAGAGTAGTAGAGCCGTTGAGGAGCGCAGAGGCAGCGGCAGAGAGGATTACTTGGGCAGGTTTCATGACTTGAAGCTTTGGTCTTGTCCACCTACTCAGAAACAAACAGTGTGAAGGAGTAGAGATTGAAATGACGATGAAACCCTTGGAGGATGCAATGTCTCGGTTGGGATGAAACAGAATGACGAGATCCAGACTTGCCTGAGCCAATCAATTCCGAATGTCTCAGACGAAGATGGGGTATCATCATGCAAGGCCCCCGTCCCCCCTCGTGATTCCTCACCGCAGAAACGGGATTGCATGCTGCAAAGGGTCCAGATACGCAACGGGTCTTGAATTTGCATCAAACGCTGCTGATCCCGACTTTTTGGAAAAACGGATAAGCGTACTTTTGGACTTGTTAATTTGTCATGCAGGATTTCCCCCCTTCTTCTTAATCTTTCGTAGGAGGAGCGGGATTAAAAGGGTAGCTTTGATGTTTGGGGGCAGAGTTGGGCAGAGAAATTCTAATATGAGGGTTTATGGATCTTTCTAGTGAGTCGTACACATTGATAGCTCTGTCGCAATAAGCCGGGGATAGTCTCCATGCAGCGTTGTATGGGGTGTCTCCGAGGTCAACTATCTGTAATGGGGCCAAATTGGATTCAATCACGAGGACTGTGTCTTTGGATTGACATTCACCAGACAAGCGGGTCTCTTCTTGTGACTTGATTCTGGACAATAGTTGAATAAAAGTCATCTAGTTCGTCAGAACGCTTCTCGGAGATGGGCTTTCGTATTTGAGAATGTCAAGGGCCGGTTAGGCGAGTGATTCGGATGGAAAAACTGGGACGCATGTCTCACCAGGACATACATACCACGGATCGAGCCATGAATTTAGGATATTGCCGAAACATGATACTCACGAGATGCTGCGGACTTGGATGTGCGGGCGTTTGTGGCCGCCAAGATGAGCTGTTTTGAGCGTGCATTGTTGGGTGCTTTGACTGCGTTACATTTACTTGTCTTAACTAGCAGTGAAGATGTGACGTGTAGTATTCTTCTTCTTCTTCTTCTTTCTGGTAGACAAAGAGGATGAATATTTATTGGGCTTAAGGGTAGAAAAGAAGAAAGATGGCAACAAGTACGCTGAGAACTTTGCATGCTTCAAGATGCTGCCTTCAGGTGGAAGCCGATGAGGGCATTTGGCCATGACATATAGACACACCGACATATTCACCTCATTGAAAGCAGTATGATGACATATTTGCGGTCAAGCAACTCTCTTTCAAGCTTGAAATTGGCTAGATGTACAGCACATGAAATCACCCTGTCGGCGTCTATAACCTCTCTCTCTCTCTCTCTCTCTCTCTCTCTCTCTCTATCTGCTTATGCCTGCGTTTCGTTGATTGGCGTAGACTGAATGATACCTGACAAGATCTCTTAGCAACTCGAGACACTTGAGCAGCTTTTGACAATTCAGATCCCACTCACCGAGTATTGGGTGCTCCAGAATCGGTCCGTGAGCGTGGGATGGCACATTCTCCATGGCCCATTCAAGGAGGGGCTCCCACTTGCGGCATTCATGCGTCGTTTGGCGCTTCATCAGGGGGCGCTGGGTTTTCCCACTCCATTCATAGGTGTGAACGGCAATGTCGCCGTGGCACATGAGGATCTCGCGGAGGTGGTCGATGCAGTGGTCTATATAGACTGTCAGCTAACAAAAACAGCATCCAGGGCGGTATCCCTCCTGATCCAACTTGCATATATGCTCGTCTTGGAACTTTTTAGCTTCAAATTTATAATATTCGGCGTAAATGTGTTCGCGGACGTAGTTCTATTAGAGTAAGCCCCTGTTACTTTTTCTTTTTTTGCATCTTATGTTGGAGGATGGGGGGCAACGTACCAAGCAGTGCAGCTCGTGAATCACATCAATGCCAGCCAAAAATCCAGACTTGTCCCTCAATGGAACTGAAATCTTGTCCAGTTTGTCGAGGTCTTGCTGCTGGACTACGATATTATTGTCTTTTAGGTAGGTCAGTTGACTTGTTCTTCTCTACAGGACTATAATATGGGGGGGGGGGGGTCGAAGTATGAACATACATTTCAGGAGCTGGTGCCATGCAGCATCCGTTTCTAGACTTGGTCCATCCTGGAACGGCGTGTGGACAGATTGATCAATGACTCGGGTCTCGTATGATATCGCAGATCTTGCAGGCGCTTCTCCCATCATCAGTCTCAGATCACATGATGCGCATTTCGCTTTGACAAACAGTATATTAGGCCCTTCTCCTGCTGAGATTCATGAATGAACCTCTGGAGAAAGTGGATAAAGACTAGCGAATAAGCCAAGAAGAAGAAGAGGTTTGTAATGAAGAAGAAGAAGAAGCCTCGCCGCCTGTGCTTCTGCCAGGCCGTCGACCATGATGGAGTTTCGTACTTCTTCTCATCAAGGCGAAGTTGTTGACCGTAGGGCCAGAGACGACGATATTCGAAAAGCTGTTTCTTCCAGTTCATGATTGAAAGTATGAAGTATAGAGATCGGGAGGCAGAGATGAGGTTGGACTCGCGAGTCTCTGTCTAGATTCTTTCAACTGTCTCCCCTCTAAACTCATCAGTGACCATGCTCTACCGGGGGGAGATTTGCCTGCAACAGGCTTGCACCCTCTGATCACATAGATCAGGGGTACCGGAATCTTTCTTCCGTACAATTATTGAGGCGCCGTTATCGGTAGCTTTGTGCATGCAAATTGTTATTGTGTTTGTTACCTCGATATTATTTATTAATTAACTAGTGGCGATGGTCGTGACCAACTCATACATATGATAATATGGTACAGTATTTGGTTCTTTCGGTCCGAGTAATTCCCATAAATGAGATAGATAGATAGAGCATATCATTCATTAAACCCCCATTAATCAAACAGCACTGGTGATCAATGCCATGCTCATGAGCCGTCTTCATCTTACGGTGTAGGGTAAATGTAACGTCAGATGTTTGGACATTTTCAGCTCATTGCGCCATGCATGTATATTGAGCACATGAAGTTACAGTGCATATTTGGGCCATTCTCGAAGACATAAGACGGCATAATTATGCTTAAGGCAGATCTGTCGTGGCTGCGGAGCCGGATCTTTCAAGAGAGGAAGATGGTGTGGACCCCGCAGATGCCACATGGTGAGGGGGGGGTTCGTATCGTAGCATCTATCTATCATGTACGTACATACATCACATGGATCAAGGGCATCCATGCAAAAGCTGTGGTATCGCTTATTTTTCCCCCATACAGGGTATCTGAAATGCTCGTATCTACCGTCTATCCGTCACGCAATCCCTGTATGATTGTGCGGAGCCTTGTGCTGCAGCGTCCACTCGATGGCATCATTCCAGCTCTTGCACTTGTGCTCGATACCCCAGCCATCGACCGACGCCTTAACCCTGCCGTCGGCTGATATCTCGGCTGATTCCAATGTCATGTCTCCCGCGCACATGATTGCCTGGCGCAGGTAGTCGAAGCAGTGGCCAATGTGCTGCCGCCGAGAGTGTTCCATTTGGGTATGAGAAAGGCCTTCTTCTGAGGAGACGTGGGCTTTGCGGCCTTGAGTGCCGGCGTAGTAGCTTTCTCTCACCATACCCTTATACCGAGTCAGTGCTTGAGGGGCAAGGGATGGATGGCTCTGCAAAGTGTGAACAACTTACTAGGCAGTGAAGCTGGTGGAACATGGAGATGCTGTAGCGATCTGGCCCGCCTTCTGTTGGAATACCCGGGCCAAGATTGTATTTCTCTGGGTTTTTGACAAGGACAAATCCTCTTCCATCTGGGTCACTTAGACGGGGGGGAGCCGCTTATAGAGGGTTGGGTATCAGCTTACCCGGCAACAGATTGTCCCAAGCAGTGTCGCTCTCTGGAGAAGATTCAGAAGCCATGAGCGCATCTTTCTGGAAGACAGTTTTCGTAGTGCGGACTGACTTGACAATAAGTGACCATCTCTCTCTCTTTCTCTCTCTCTCTCTCTCTATAGGCTGAATGGCACTTACGGATCGGAGTATAGCTTGAAGAGTAATACTCATGCAGTATCGTCATACCAATGAAGCCAAGGACCGTCATCGTGAGAAGGTAGAAATAGATGGCGATGCATTGTGATCGATTTTTGGCAGTGTTTTGCCTGTTATTGTAGGAAATCCCCTCCTTGAATGATGAGTTTTCTTCCGAGAATGCGCTCTCGATCTCGCTCTCATCCTGAGATACTTTCTCGTAATGCAACATTGTAGCAGAGCGGTTCGTGATGAGCGTCTCTCAAGGTTAGTGAAAGGCAGTTCATCCAAGGGAAGTTGTATGTAAGTCAGAGGTGAGCGGATGGCCCCAAGTGTGCTCTCGTTTATGTACCCATTTCAGCTGCTGGGGCCTGTGGTGGTTCGCATTGCCTCTGATTCCAGTATGGTGTCCAGAGTGTGGCTGCAACCTTTTGGAATCGATATTATACAGCCTACGTTTTGTTATATATTCTTTATGAAAGGGAAGAAAACAAGTTGAATGGCTACAAGAGGCAATATGCATGAATTTTGAGGTCAATTGACGCTCGAGTTTTATACCTGACACAAGACTTGTAGAATCTTTTATTGGTCATTCTCAAATCTTTATTACCCCTGATAAACAAAACACAGGGAAGTTTTTTTTTTCTCTTTTCTTTTTTTTTTAAAAAAACATCATTCAATTTGTAATTGTGCTCAATTCCTGATTACACCCACGAAATGTCCTCTTCCCCAACACTGGAAGCGCTGTGCTCCTTAGCCCATGAGTATATCTTGTCCCAGTTCCTACACTCGTGAAATATCCGGAAATCGGGCCAAGGAGTCAGATGGTCTGGCTTCCATGTATAAGTGCCGACTGCAATGTCTCCGTGGCACATGAGCGACTGTCGTATCATGTCCACGCAGTTATTCAGGTGGTCAAGTAATATCTCATCCTTTACGGGGCTACTTTCATTGTAGTAGGAGCGAAATATGTATCTTCGAATATCATTCAGGCAGTTCAGGTTCTGGAAGACGTCAAGCGTGATGAGCACGCGATCGGTTCCGTCGTTGACTTGAATGGACTCTTGTTCTGGGTCGAGCTGGGATGGGTGAACGGCAGAGTATTGGTCTGTAAAGCGATTAACATCTATATAGAATTTGTATGGGAACAACTTACACTTAACCAAGTCATTCCACGCATCGTTATTGTGTTGTTGAGGCTCGCCCTTGAACGAGTTTTCGGTGTCAAGGTCGTTGTCCACCAGTAACCGCTCGTATACCACGGCTTCCCGCGCGGGACCTTGGTTTTTAGTTAGAAACAGAATGAATAGAGGCTCACGATTCTTACTGTGTATGAGGTTGACCCCAAAAGGTCGGCCATTGTGTGAACGATCTGCTGCCCATGCGAGCACAGCTCCGAGTATGAGGAGCAGTGATAGATGGCAAACCGCTGCTACTGCTACCCATTTGTGGAATTGGCCTCTATCTCTGGGTGAGGATGGAACAAAATCCGGGTGTAAGAGACTGTGTTTGATGTCGTCAGCGTCATCTTTGAAGACCTCGTCTTCGGTTCCGTCCTCGCTCTTGAGATCCATTTTGAGGCGGGCGCGACGAGACACAAACACTAGAGAAGCCGTGTTAAGAAGACTGAGGATACTGAAAGAACTGATCTGGTCTGAGAAATGTTTACAATCATCTCAAGCACCGAGGTCGTCTTGGTCTGTAGCTGGAGTTGGATGGCTTCCAGACATCAAGTGGCCCCGACTTGACCGACCCCACGCCCCGATGCCCGCCCAAGACCAAATTTTAGGTGTGGTTGCATGCGATCTACAGCATTATTGAACGCTGTGTGACACCTTGATTCGTGCCAAGATGTTGCGCACGGCAGACTCAGCTTTGCATCATATACCCGGTAGGTGGGAACGAAAGAGGAAAGTCATGCAAGCACTCATGCACCCATGCACCCTTTACGATAAGACTAAACGGACAACGATAATGAGCTGAAATAATAGAGGGGCCTGGACTGTGATTATCCGAATGCCGTGTATGTGCAAAGTGCGGAGTCTTCAGTCGTGATCCTTTGCGACACTTGCATATTATGCTCTGCTGGCATTGACACAGGCTAATATTTGTTGACGATCTCGATATAAACTACCTTCCGGATTCGTATCCCTGCTATTGAGTAAAGATAACATGTGTCCATCTCGATGAAATAATACGAAGTGATGTACGGATTGTCGTAGAGTGTGTCATTCTGTTGAACCAAAGATGAAGCTTCGCTGTGCTGTTCCAATCTCTGCCATTCTCCGGATTGAATATCAATATTGTGCTCTTGAAAAGAAAGAAAAAAAAGATGTATTGGACGCTCAGTCCTAGTTCCTAATATATTTTGCCCACTTTTTCTGGCTTCTTGATAGACTCCTTTGATATCTCATACAGAGCATCCCAGTCCCTGCATTTGCGCTCTCCCATTCCGTCGATTACTCCTACGCCATGTGTGTTGAGCCTGGGACGCTCGATGGTTCCATCGGCATTGCAAAGAATCGTCTTCATTTCTGTTAGCGGAGAAATAGAGAGCTAGAAACTCGGGGCCTACCTGTCGTAAATAGTCAAAGCAATGCAGCCAATGCTTGCTGTCGAAATGATCCCCATGCGAATGTTCGTCGCGCTCCTCGACGTCTGGAATCTCTATCCCAGATTGCTCAAGCTTGTTGTAAAGCGCCTGAACAGCTCCGCGAATCATAATCAGGCAGTGCATTTGATGAAACATGCTGATTCCAAAGTGGTGTTTCTGATTGTTCTCGTCGAGCTTCACTATAAAGCCGCCGTTGAGACCGAGGATCTTGTTCCAGGAGGCGTCATACTCATGGCTGATGTTTTTGAACTCTTCGTTTTCTTCAAAGAGCATGACGCGGTTTTTGATCTCATTCTTGTCCGAGAGAGCTGGAGGAGCATGGCTCTCCGGACAGCTCACAAGATCTCTAAATGGGATGAAGCTGTAGAGAGTGACGACGCAAATAGCGAGGACTGTGAGTGGAAGGAGAATGAAAACGGTAGAGAGAGATAAAGGTGAACGCCTCTGGCCGGACCATTTGACGTCCAACATCTTCATTGCTTAACTTTGGATATCTCACGACGTGAAAGAATGATGAGGCCCTTTGGAAAAAGGTGAGGGGATGTGCTGTTACTGACAAGATTCCGACTTGGGGTGAATACATGAAAGCAATGGAGCGTTGGCTTGCATCATTTTCCATTCTGATGATGATACATTGCCAACTCACTACCAGCAACTTCCTCGGCAAGAATGTTTTACCTGATTTGGCATATCGCGTACGGAGACATATTGTTCATCGTAGTCACACGACATTGCATACATGAAAAGAGACATTGTGTTTACTTCCCCGCATCATGATAAGAAGGACGATGGCCTAACCAGATGTGATTCAGCACATCATGCATGGAACCCCTCCTCCTCCTCCTCCTCCTCCCCTCGCAGGGTTACAACCAGAACAGCCGCAACACGACGTGGGGGCCGTGGTGGGACCCCTTTGGGTGGCGTTCGGGCCGGTCCTTTCGGACCCGGTGCCGGAAGTGTGTGGAGCCTTTGGGGGCTGAACTGACCAAGCCGATCTGCAGGACGGACAAACTATTGAAGCAACTTTGAGAGCGGCTGACAGTGTGTCTTGCTTGGGGGGCGCAAAGGTTCTTGCGTGTGTTGAGGAGAAACACTTGCGCGCGCTTTCAAGGTGGCCGCCTGTGAGAAGCAGATCATGCCAGATCCTAGGTCGGTCGGCCAATGTCTTCCACCAATAGTAGCTTGTAGGAATGCAGGCTCAAACTGGATCAGGGAATTGTTTAACATGAGCGTCTGATTCGTTGTCCATGTACTGCAAGTTGTGGCGAGTACAAACGGTGTGCATATGTAGACTCATGTGAGTTACATTCGCAAACATGGCTCAAAATGAGCTTTGAAGAAATTACGCCATAGTGGATGATGTGCAAAGTTGCTGAGTGGTTTACAGCAGAAATGTTAATTGTTCAGGATGGGCTAACCGTGGTAATTGGATATTGGCAATGTTCTATGTAATTTAGAGGATGAGCTGATCCCATTTCCATTCCCAACTATAGTAGCATTCATTCCATGCCACAAGAGAGACTCAACTTAATCCTCGTCACCTTCACGCCATGAGATACCTGTGGAAAAACATTAGTTATTGTCTCCACGTGCTCAAGACTAAACTTACCAAGCGTAGGATGCGTCACGACAGGCCCTCTCAGATCCTTGACATAGTTATCCTTGGACCACTCCATAATCGCATCCCAGTTGCGGCACTCGTGGTCGACGCGGAAGTTTGGCCACGGCCAGCGGTAGTCGTCTACCCAGCCAAACGTCTGCACGGCAATGTCGCCGTGGCACATGAGTACTTGTCGCAGCATGTCGATACAGTGATCAGTATGCTCCAGCTGCTTCGCCTTGCTGTGCTTGTCTGGGTAGTATTCCCTGTAGACTTGCTCGCGGATGACGTTGAGGCAGTGCAGCTCGTGGAAGACGTCGAGGGTGGCGAGATATCCGCCTTTTTCGTCGTTGAGAGGCACTGATGTGCGGTTGATCTTGACGAGATCTTCTTCCTGCACGCGGATGTTCATGTCTGCAAAAGGGGGATGAGAAAGTTGGACCGAAAGGTGGACATGGCAGACGATACTGACATTTCAGGAGCCCGCGCCATGCGACATGGAGCTCTTCTCGTGGCTCCCCCTTGAAGGGATTTTGATCGTCAAGAGAATTATCCATGGCCACTCGCTCATAATGAACGTAGCCCTTGGCGGGCGCTGGATTGCTCGTCAGAAAAGCTCTCACAATCGAAACCGGGAGCTACTCACAGTGTATAATATTATTACACGGGCAATCCGATCTGTCTCTAAGGACAAAGATGGCAGCAAATGCCGTAACCAGAATGTAAAGAACCAAGAGTCCAGCCTGGGCCAGCAGAAAACTGCGTTGCGGACGCTCTTTTCTCCAGAACAGAAGCCGATTCTCTTCGATAAGAGGAGCCTCGGAATCTGTGTCGCTGTCCTTTTCGTTCAGGACCTTGTAGGCGTGCCATCGAACAATCTTTGGCAGATGGTCGCTCGGAGCCATGATGAGAAGAAAAAAAAAACACAGGACAGTAACGGCGTGTCCTGAAAATGAACTTGAATTGATGTGCTTGACTGATCAAAGATCATAAGAAGTCAAATCTCACTTCCTATGAGTCGTAGATGTCGAACTGACGGGGAACCTCCGGCAAGTATGAATCCGATGTGGACGTCAAGGAGTGTTGGGATGCCCCGAGATCCTTGTTCAGCTGAAGAGACGAGATGCCACCCAATATGAGCATTGAGGAAGGTAGAAATGCCATGCGGAGAACCATGTAGAGTGTGGTTACAACGCACGAAATACTACACAGAGATCCTTCTCATATGCATGCAGATAAACGTGTTCAACCCTGAGATGCGTCGTATTTGTAATACTACATGGGCATAGCCTTGATATGTTGATCTCAAATCTGTATCAGACCTTCATGTGATCATGTGAATGCCACCGTCGGCTGGTGCTGATGATGCCATTGGACGTGGAAGTTTGACCATTCTCATTCCCACCAACAAGGAGCTTTGAGATCCCGTCTGTTGCGAATCTAGATTACACCATGACCCTGGGCGCGTGGGGGGTTATCATTCAGAGTGGAATCCATGCATGATATTGTGTATGGAGCTGGACCGATATCGCTTCATGAGCTGTCATGAGTTCCTGTAGAACGGAGACGGCTGGGTTGTTCCAAGAAGGAGACCCGCTTGGAGTTCCAACTTGTCACAATCTGAACTCGGGAGAAGGAATCACAGCAGAACATAAAATGTAGCTATAGCCTCTGCCATTCAGCAATCCATCATCAGATCTACTCATCGTCTTCAGATCACCAATACTCATCTCTGAACAATCACCACAACCTATTCCTTCACCATGCGTTCCTCCATCATCTTCCTCACCACCCTCGCGGCCTTTGCTGCCTCTGCGCCTCTTGACTGTAAGACTCAAGCCATCACCTCTCTCATCCCCCCCCCCATCACCCAATTCTAACCCACCACCATAGCGCGTGCCGATACCATTGGCGCTCCCATCAAGCTTCCCCCCAGCACGGAGGACTACAAGAGCTACTTCAAGCGTCAATCCAAGATCGACCCGGACCTCTCCACTGAGGGCTACAAGAGCTATTTCCGCCGCCAGAGCAAGATCGACCCCGATCTGTCCACCGAAGGCTACAAGAGCTACTTCAAGGCCCGCAGCGAGGAGAAACTGCCGCCCAGCACCGAGGACTACAAGTCCTACCACCGACGCGATGAGGCCGCCAAGCTTCCCCCCAGCACTGAAGATTACAAGAGCTACTTCAAGCGTGGCGACGCCGAGGCTGAGAGAGTAAAGACTGAGGAGTACCATTCAGGTGGTGCTGACAACTACAATCACTACTCGAAGCGTGATGGCTCCAATATTGACCCTGCTCTGTCCACCGAAGGCTACAAGAACTACTTCTAGGTCTCTGCAGGACTCAATCGAGACACCATGGCCAGCAATGTTCCTTATCAATAGTCTGCCTGAACTCAGCGGCTCGTTTGGACGCTTACTGTCGGTGGTTGTGGTTATATAGTCTTTCAATGCGCGTTGTGCTTCATCAGGGCGAGGCGGCTAGGCGATGGGGTTGTATATACGCAAGGCAGTGCCCGAATTCATACTTTTGCTTACCAAAATAAAGACTGACCATGCAAACTATGTGATGAGAGTGCCCTAAAAAAGCTTTTCTTCTTTCGTCATGGTATCATGCCAACCTTTTACTTTTTTCTTAGTCTACACTCTTCTCTCTTTATTTCTTACCCATCTTTGCCAAGTAAGCATCTACGTTAATCTCCCTCAGTAGATTTGCCTTGTCCTTTACCTGGTTCTCCATGTCCAGCTGATAGGCCTTCATCTTCTCAAGCAACTCTGGGATAAAGGCGCCCAAGATGCGAATGGCCAAAAGGGCCGCGTTGGTTGAGTTGTTGATCGCAACGGTGGCCGTCGGCACTCCTCTCTATAATTGCCCCGTTAGTGACTTACTACATGAAATAGTGCAGAAAAGCTTCATAGTTCACATACCGGCATTTGCACGATGCTCAATAGACTGTCCATTCCATCCAAATGCGTCGCTTTGACGGGGACACCAATAACTGGCAATGGTGTATATGCTGCCAGCATTCCAGGAAGATGCGCAGCACCGCCTGCAGCAGCAATGATGACTTTGATGCCACGGTCAGCGGCTTCAGTAGCCACTTGCCCCATCTTGGCCGGTGTCCTGTGTGCAGAGGTTATGTCAACCTCCCAAGGAACGCCAAATTGGTTCAGAATATCAAATCCAGCCTTTAGAACAGGCAGATCCGAGTCTGAGCCCATGGTGACAAGAACCAAGGGCTTGCCGTTAGCGGCTGAAGGCGTCTTGGCAGCCTGCTCAGGGCGAAGGGCTGCAGCAGATGCTTTGTGTCGCTCTTGTCTGATCTCCTCAGCCATCTCAACAAACGGCTGGGCGAACTTTTCCAACTCTTCAATAGAGACCAAGCCAGTCAGAGTGATGTGGCCAATTTTGCGGCTTGGCTTGGACTCCTTGCCGTAGAGGTGGGGGTAGATGCCAATCTTGCTGCTGAAGGTGGACTTGGCCTTTTCGACGAGTCGAAGGTGAGAGTCGGGCTTAGCTCCTCCAAGAATGTTAATCATGATACTGGATGAGACGTGAGGTTCCAGTTCTTCTGGGAGAGGCCCGTCCAAGATGGAAGTAAGCTGAGCCTTATATTGCGACCTAGGAACAATGTCTTGTCAGTCTTCGATACAGGTAGGATAGTAGTTATGGTTTATATAAGATGAACGAAAATTAGTCACCACAGGTAATAATTACTCACATATAAGGTACAGCTTCAATGAAAAGATGACCGCTGTTATGAGGGCGAGGAGCGATTTCGTTTACGAGAACTCGGCCATCTTTTGTGAGAAACATCTCGACAGCAAATACTCCCCTGCCCCATAGCTTCTCGACGACACTGCAGGCGACCTCTTGGGCTTTCTTGCTGATATCCGCAGGTACCTTTCGGGGCGGCATGTAAACTCGGGAGCAAATATTGTCCTCGTGGACTGTTTCGACAGCAGGGTAAGGTGTCAGTTTCTTGGTCTTACCCTCATCGTCCTCGGTACGGATGACAATGACCGAGAGCTCCAACTCAAAAGGCACCCATTTTTCAGCATAGCAAGACAAGTTACCAAATTCCTTGACGGCCTGTTCCAGGTCGGCTTCGCTAGAAATTTTGAGGTTTCCTCTTCCGTCATATGAGTCTTTTCTAGACTTGAGCATCCAGGGGAAGCCGAACTTGTCAGAGACATGGGCCATGGAGGCAAGCATGGCGTCGCCAGAGTCAAGGGCTTCTTGTTCAGCGATGGGGATTCCCAGCTTGCCAAGGTAGTCTTTTTGCTCATACTTGTTTTGAATCAAGCGGAGAGTCTTCCATGAGGGGTGAACAGCCACCTTCTTGGTGGATTTCGTGCCATCCGCAGCAGTGACCTGGACGCCTTGTGTAGCAATCTCCTCGAGAATCTCGGTATTGATGTGCTCTGTTTCCACAGTGAGAACATCAGCATGAGTAGCGAGCTCTCTGATCTTAACAGGGTCCTTAAATGAGCCTGTGACATGGCGCTTATTGCTGTTGATCTTTTTGGCGGGGGCATTCTCAGCATCCAGGATTGCGACGGGGACTTCGAGGGGAGCCGCGGCTTCGCACAGCATGAGTCCTAATTGACCTCCGCCGAGGAGGCCAATGACGGGAGAATTCTGACTCATATTGTTGGTGGTGATTTTTTTTGAGGGTATTCACAGGATGCAGGGATGCCGTCCGGGGGGGTTGAAGATGCGGGATGGATAAGGATAAGGTCTTATTAAAGATCTAAGATATCACTGATGAAGGAATTTTGCACCGAAGTGGGGCCCGATTACCGGAGGGCAACAGCGTGCTGAGGGCCTTCTCAAAAGCTCGTGACTGCTATGACAACAGAACACAGCACGAATCAAAACAAAACAAAAACAAATATGGTTGAGTCACAACATGAGGCAATCATAGCATATCTCACTACATTTCCCATTGCGCCTTGCACCGTCTTGGTCACTTAGTGAACAGCATCTGATTTCATACGAACAGGCGGGGCAATCAATCAACTACCCTACCCGTCAAGCCAGTCTAAGACACTGTCCGGGGTGTCCGTCTTATGACACCGCAGAACTCAAGGAAATTGATTGTGATTCACCTTAATGGCACCTCTCGTCCAATTCCAACTCGGAGAACTTGGTGCAAGTTTCTGGTTCCCAACTCACTGTTGGTCTTGACGAAGATGGCTGTGTCATGTCGCGGACTAGACAACCCGAGATCTGCTACGGCAAGGTGGAATTTTATTATCCAAACTTTGAAGTACTTCTGTTCTGCTATTGCGATTTGGGCCTTCAGGTAACGACTCGAGCTGAACAGTACTAAGGGAGGCGAACTCATCAAAAAATCTGCAGTAGCAGTAGTTTATGCACCCGGCTAGCGGACTGCAGACCTGAGACATGTTGGGGCCGCCGAACAGATACCTCCCTATCATGTCTTACATCTTCAAGACTTCCGCAACCGACCTCAATCTGAAAACTCGCCATCATCAAAAGTAGCCATGGCTTTGTCTCGGTACAGACTGCCCTATTCTTGACCGGCAGGCCAGCTACCTACTAGTGCCAAGAATGAAGAAGTTTCAATAGAACTTCTCAAAACTCGCAACCCCCAGCCAGGTCGTATCGTGGTCGTTAAGGAGCGCTTTGTAGCCAAATATGGTGTCTAAGTGATGGAAAACGAAGGTCATGCTCTCCTCTTTATCAAAGAAGCATAACCTTCCATCCCGGCGCCAAAGTTTCTATCCATGTATCGCAAAGAGGGAAAGCTCTATCCTGTTATGGGTTTGATGCCTGGCAAACCATCAAGTGAAGTTTAGGCGGATCCTTCTGATGACGAAAAGATGCCAATCTCCAGCCAACTGAGGACAGTGTGGGATAAGATTTGCTCGATACCCTCTGTAGGACTTTACAGAAGCGTTCATGAGGGAGTATTAGAGCACAGGTCCTTTTGTTGAGATGAAGAGTATCTGGACTATTCGAAACAGAAGAGGACTCAGACTAGGCTCTTGCTTTGTGGTCGAAATTGGATTGAAAAGATACAACAGTATGCCCTTGGACGCCAGGGCTCTTTGCGCGCCATCTTCCAGAGGTTTTCAAAGGTCACAAGTGTACCTTTACTGACTGCGACTTTCAACAGAAGAATATCCTCATCGAAGAAACTCCATCAATGGAGAATGATAGCACCATCCTGGCCCGCTTTCGAGTAAGCGCTGCACTTGATTGGGAACTTTAGTTTAGTACCCAAGTTACTGGGAGTATGGCGCTTGCTTTTTGGGTATATCTTGGATGGATTATTGGTCTCGGTTTGTGGAAGAAATCCTGTTCCCATGGCCGCTTGAGGCTGTCGTGTTGAAAATGGTAGGGTGGGACTTGTGCTACTAGGAGTTTATTCTTCTATCCCTGTTCCGTCAGGGCATAAAGTTCCGTCAATCAAAAGCACTTTATTGCTTGGCGAATGGTGATGAGGTGGCCGCAAGATGCACGAATAATTAAATGGCCACTCACAAGGCGCGTGGCCGGATACACTTGGCCAACATGCGTCAATGAATCACACTCTACGACGACATCCATTGACGGGATATTTAAAATGGAGATCTGCTGGCTTCGGTGTCTTAGTAATTTCCTGCGGAATCACGTTACCCATTATCAGATTCATACACACTTCGCGTGTTGAGGGCCAGAGCCTTACATGCTGCCAAGGTATAAAAAGTAAGGCTTGGTGTAACATGAGGGCTGAGAGGGAGCGGGGAACCTTTCTTATAGAAACCCATAGAATATCTGAAGCTCCCATGCTTTTTTCCCTCCCTCCTTCTCTTCCTCTCCTACTAACTATTCATTTACTCGGTCCATCCTACCTACGAGCCATAGCAAAACCCATATCCGCACACCACCAACTCTGGACAGCTCAAAACGACTTGTTCTCATCAGAAGACGCGTGTCGACACGAACAATACCGGTCATAGTCATCGACTCAGAATACCATGCCAATTCGTGACGAAGTCGTCAACTTCATTGACAGCCTTGGGGGGCTGACGGAAGCTGGAGAATTCATTCGCCACTTCTATGAGCTGGTCGACAATGAACCTCAACTGACAATCCCAAGGCAGGAGAAGTCACTCAAGGTCACTGTTCAACCATCTGATGTCGGGGCGTTTTGGTCTCTCTTGGAGGAGAGCCAAAACCCGGACATTGACTTCACCGGCATGGTCAATCTTTCCTTCAGCTGTTTCACTGACGTCAAGGTTCACGATGTCCAGGTGCATGAAACAGGGAACATGGAGCTTCAGTTCTCCAACGTGGAGGATCGCAACAAGTTTCTGACGAGCGAAGATGGATTGTGGCTAAGTCCTATTCAGAGGGGCATGAAGATCATCTACTCATCGCACCTAATATTCTTAAAAAAGGTCCATATAGATACGGTTGAGGTGGACCCTCGGGGCACAACCACGTTTATGGAACAACTCAACGAGAAAAATAACCACTTTATGCAAGGCACAATTCTGAATCTGGACTGGCATAATTGGCGCCCAGAATCAAAGGACCCCACTGGCTGGTTGATTATCGATTTTTCGGATAAGGAGGATGCGAACTGGGCCCTCGACCATGGCTTGCTCTGGGACGACGAAGATAGGTTGGAGACCCAAATCTACCATCACCATCTGCACTTCTGGCAATGTACGAACTGTCTCAAATTTGGTCATAAAGTTTGGCAATGCCGGGGTCTGGCGAGATGCAAGCTCTGTGCTGGCCCTCATAAGTCCGAACGGTGCACGTCGAGTCAACCCAAATGTATCACCTGTGGAGGGAATCACGCAGCAAATACCTGGAACTGCGAGGTTCGACTACGAGAGGCGCGTAGGCTCCTCTTCGCTGAATCTGCAGCGCCCAAAAGGTATTATACGCGGAGCAACGCTGGACCACAAAGCACCCAGCCGGATGTTCCACGCCTGATTCGAAGGCCACCAAACGCGTCCTCTGACAGAACGAATACAGGATCCTCAGGTGGTTCAGGGGCACAACGCATCCTGGATGCCATTGATCCCAGCGCCGTGGGCCAGATCATTCGCCGCGTCGAACAGGATCAACGACTTCTGGGGGGCGTGCTCGTAGGCGGCCAGAATAGGGCCCCCGAGGATGAAAAACAAGAGTTACGACGAGTAGCAACAGAACTAGCCACCGCCAAGTCCACACTGTTGGATCTGGACCACTTTATCTATATGATGCAGCCTGTTGACTACGATCTGGAACAGATGGTCGCTCTCGGGATTGTACCCCAAGAGGCCCTGGTGGAGGAAAGGCATGCTTGATGGCTTCTAGAGATATGCTGCCATAAAAAAACAGTATGATGAAATCAGCATCAGTGTCGAGCAGTGGGTGTTATGGATAAAGAAAGTTTATGATGGAGGAAGTTCGGGGCAAGGGATTCACTCGTTGTAGGTTGTTTGGGTTGTCTATGGTTCTGTTTTTCACCTATTTGTATTTCCCGGCAAGTCATTTGGTAGTTTATTTCTTGGTTAGTAATGATTTGTTCTGCATGCATTGCCAAATACAGCTTTCTATCCACATTACTAATTGAATCAGACACGTCAGATTATTCACGGTTCTGAATGGGAATATGAAGGTCATAATGCGGCTGAAGGGCATAAACGACTACTAACAAATAAAAGTAGACGCCATTCCTCAACGGGCAGGTTTCCCTTTGGACTAAAGTAAGGCGTAATCGCCACTCAGCTTCCAGGAACGGCATCCCTCCTCCATGGGCCTGTTCTGTCCAAACATAACGAAAAGACACCCGCCTCCAAGATCCAGGGCTATTCCCGTCCGTCTCCACATAACTCACTGCAAGCTTATGCATACACGTAGTTAATCATGTCATTATGTTCACGATGCGCACGAATTTCCTTGTACAATATTACGCAGCATCTTCCTGAACCAATATCGAGCCGATTTGATGAACTGAAAAGGGGAATGGTCCTTACAGAGAATGGCTCCACATTGGAGATGTCGGCATTGGATTGCCCATTATGCAAGCTTATGCAGGAGGCTCTATTACAACAGGCCCAGAGCATGCCGCCTGCATGCCGCCCAGATCCGAATCTTTTGCTATTATCGGATGCCATCATCCTTACACCAAAAGCCGATCCTACAGGATCTACATTCCCAGATCCATCGGCAGATGGCTTATACTTGACGGGCTTTAATGTGGCTGCATTAGAGGCTGCTTCCAGAAAGCAATTGACCGCCAAGATCCGTCTTTACACTGATACGAAGGGTAAGTTGTCTACGACACAGACAGTAAGCCCTGTACCTAATCACTTATAGGAATAAGCTCAGTAAATCGTCACGATATAATAGGCAGACCACGACTGCCAACGCCAGATTGCGACGATGCCTTTTCATTGCTCGGGCGCTGGATGCACGCTTGTCGGCAGAGTCACGCTGACTGTAAACGGACAGTATCAGGCCATGTTGTGGATGACAGCGATGAGCCTACACTACCAAGTCGAGTCTTGCGCATTGAAGGCGATGCGGTTAGACTGATAGAGTCTAAAGGCAAGCGTGGTAGATATGCCACTCTTAGCCATTGCTGGGGACCATCAGACAAACAACCTCTCAAAACAACGAGAGCTAATCTTCAGAATCATCTGAATGGCATACCTTGGCCCAGCATCCCAAAGACCTTTCAAGATGCCATCACTGTTGCGAGTAGGGTTGGATTCAAATTCATATGGATCGACTCTCTTTGCATTGTCCAGGATGACCGAGGAGAATGGCTTAAAGAGTCAAAGAAAATGGGTTTGACATATGAGAGGGCTGACCTCACCATAGCCGCGTCTCACACTGCAGATTCCTGGGAAGGGTTTCTATTCCCTCGCGACCCAGCACCTACATCCGTCGAGCTCTTGCACTTTCTTCCCGAATCAAAAGACTCTCAGCTCCCAAAAGTCTTCGCCACCATTCGTCGCGACGCGGTTACCGATACGCTGCCCGAATTCGGCGCCCTCAGCCGTCGTGCGTGGGCAACTCAGGAGTGGCTCCTATCCAGGCGCATGGTCTTTTTCGCCAAGAGCGCCATCATATGGTCCTGCAAGAAAATCACTCAGCGCGAAACAGGCGAAAAGTGCTTTAGCATAGCACGCAATACCCGCTGGAAACCGGTTATCGAGTGCTACAGCGATCGTCGGATGACATTTGCGACGGACAAGTTGATTGCGCTCGAGGGCCTGCGGACAGAAACGGGGAGAAAGAGCGGATATGAGTATCTATTCGGCGTCTGGAGAGAGTCTCTCCCTGATCAGCTACTCTGGCAGGTCACTCATCCGGTGGACGGTGGTGAAATCAATGACCCCCTGAAACTACCGACCTGGACCTGGGCACATGTTCCATGTGGGGTGCGATTCTTGCATCTCGCCGGGGCCAAGAACCTGTGTGAATCCATCGAACGTTCGGACTGTTTAGAAAAACTAGTACTTCGCATGAGAGTGAGGCGTATCACAGCGATGACAACAGCCTTAAACGCGGAACGAGACGATGCCATGATGCAAGCCATTCGTGGTGATATAAGTGCCTCTCACGCCAAGCAAACGGGCTCCATGGCGCAATTCATTCTCGATGAAAGAAGTTGTGTTGTGGGATGGGCAGTTTTCGATCAGGGGACGTATGACATGACGCTTGGGCGAGTGCGTTGCCTTGCTCTCATGGGGGGAGTGGGTAGACGAGAGGAAGATACCGAGAGGCGTCTTGGAATAGTTGTTTCGCCAAAGCTACGTCACTATTGGGTTTTGATTGTAAGAAAGGGGGAGGACGGGAGTTATACCAGGATAGGTGTAGGGAAGACGTATGGAAGAGAATGGTGGGTGGATGCACCCGTAAAGACGCTCACACTGTCCTGAGGCCGTCCACGACTTAGAAGTGATAGTTAGTATTCAAGTTTGAGCTGGCTGGCTGATTCAAAACCGATAACATTGTTATACGAGCGCCATGCCAAGTCAAGTCAAAAAATCGACTGTGTTTCACGTTTAAACACGGCAGTGGTACGACATGTTGGTGGCATGTGATTCGTGATTCATGATGCAAGGGAGCATCCGGCGCCATCTGACTTGCAGCCGTAGCCTTATAGGTCTCGATATGTAGGCATCTGGCGGTACCGTATCCAGGCCGGGGAGGTTGGTCCTTGACTCATTACTCTCCTTGCATGATATGTCTCGGCTGGAAAAGCTAAGCTAATGGCAGTTGAGAGCTCAACAGGGGAGATCTCCGTATTGAGCTCACTGGCGCACAATCCACACTGGCTGCAAGATGATGTACTGGAATATTATCTCACCAGGTATGCCTACATGTAAACGGCGTGGCTGATGTGGTCAAACTCGATGGTCTTACCAGAGGTTGAGGCTGCAAAAAAAGAGTATTGAACTCGAGAGGGTAGGACAACATAACCAAGGGAACCTCTATGTGGTTGCTATATTGATGCAGTAATTACTCAAGACTGGATGAAGAGAGCTTCTAGAATTCAAAGGGCCCGCTAATGGAAAAGGCCGAATTTCCATGGCTCATCCATTCAAAATGCCCATTGTCAGAAGCCGAGGCGGCCAGCTAAACGGCTTTTCAGGGGTTCAACAAAAAGTGGATGCCTGACGGCCTCACGAGACCCTGCGAGCGCTGATTGGCCAGACGAACCCATGGCTTGCTGCACCAGATCACAGGAACTGAACAGCAGAACACCAAACGGCTTGATGTCACTCTAGTACGTACAAAGTTGAGCTTTTGCAGGACAGCTGGCCAAATCTTTCCTCGACTCTCTGCCCGCGGACAAAGCTCTTGCGCTCCCTCCCCTTTTTTCGCATCGAACAACGGTTTTTGTTGGGGGCGTCCAGAGCACGTGGAGCTCTCCTCGCCGCCCGTTTTCTGAGCTGGCCTGGGAAGCCTCCACTGTGCTTTTCGTTTGCGCACTGCAACCCGCAAAGCCACCCCTCGATGATCCCTCCCAATTGAACCCTGGCGCGCCGTGATGGGCTCGAATGCTGGCAACGGCGTTGGAGGAATGGACATGGGACCAGCCATGCAGAACAACACTGCCAACCAGCCGCAGGCCACCGAATACACCCTGCAGGGTGTTATGCGTTTCCTACAAACCGAATGGCATCGGCACGAACGCGATAGAAATGCCTGGGAGATTGAGAAGCAGGAGATGAAGGGGAGGATAGCCAGCCTCGAGGGCCAGGCGAGGAGGTCTGACGCTACGCAAAAGGCACTCAAGAAATATGTGTCGATTCTGGAGCGAAAGGTCAAGGACCAGGCCGCACAACTCAAGGGCACCGCTGCGACTGAAGCCGCCGATGCTGCAAAGAATGACCGGGCCGCCAAGATTCAGGAAAAGCTGCGATGTGGGATAATTCCTGTTGTTTTTGGGATATTTTTTTATTTTATTTGTGTGGGCTTAATAAGCTAACGACAAAGCAGCCTCCTCGGAGAAGCAGCCCGTCCCCGGCACTGATGGCGTCGAAATGGACAAGCCCGAAGACGAGTCGCAGCGGACAGAGCTCAAGACGTTTCTGGATCAGTGCCAGTCCGAATTCATGTATCTGATGATTACCCCCGCGAACCCTCAACCACCCCGCGAATCACCCCCACTACCGATCCTGGAAGATTTACGCGAGGCCGAAGCGTTTGGCATGCCTGGGCCGCAGCTCATGGAGCGGCAGTACCAGCTTCCTATGCGACAGGGACAAAACCACATCCAGGACATGAACTCGAGACAACATGGGGGGCCCAACTCGGGTCCACCTATGCAGGCGCCTCCAAAGTTTGCCCAAAATCAGTCAGAAATGCAGGCACAGCATATGGTACGATCTGCCAATGAGCACCACCATCAGCAGCAGCAACAACAGCAACAGCAACAGCAGCAACAGCAACAGCAACAGCAAATGTATCACAACTCAAACGAGTGGCAAAACTCAGTATCAGCCTCTGTGCGCTCTGTAGATGAGAACATGACTCGACCTAATCATGCGAACGATACATTGGGAGGTATGGAAGGGGCCGTGGAACTGAGAGAAAAGCCTCCAGCTGCGCCTGAGCCGGAGGGGTGGGAATTTCCTGAGGGAACATTCCCAGAGCCCGGAGCGGGCCAACCGCCATCTCAGTCTCTTCCAACCAGGCCTGATACAGATGCTTTCCCTAACGCAGACTACTTATCCAAATCACCCAGCCGAGGCCAAGGGTCGCATCGAAGGAAAAGCTCATTGTCCAAGAGGCGCAGCTCAGAGCACGATTTGCTATCAAATGCGGCCCAGAAAAATGAGAGCGCAAACTTCAAGCTGCGGTTCGGACTCAGAGGCCATCTCAATACCGTGCGCACCGTCATATTCTCCGGCGGCGGCAGTCCGGGCGAGCCCGAAATTTGCACCGCAGGCGACGACGGCATGATCAAGCGTTTCCATATTCCAAGGCTGGACAACAGCGTCATGATGACCAACAATGCGGCGTCTGATTTGGATGTAACGGCTAATTTTACGCATCGCGGCCACGCCGGTGCTGTCTTGTGTCTCTCATCATGGTCTCCCGCTCCAAATTTCTCTACTGGAGGTCGTGCACAAGGTGATGGCTGGATTTTCAGCGGCGGCCAGGATGCCACAGTAAGAGTATGGGAGCGAGGCAGAGTTGATCCCAAAGCAACCCTAGAAGGACACACCGATGCTGTCTGGGCACTCTGCGTTCTGCCATCAACTCTAGGACCGATATTTGGCAACTCGAGCACGTATGGAACTCCTGATCGGATACTGCTTGTATCCGGCGCAGCAGATGGCTCAGTACGGCTCTGGTCTGTCAGTGCGCCTCCCCAGCTCAGTTCACCGCAGCCCGGGGCGAATCGGGCCATTTCTGGTCGGGGAGGTCGTGTGCGCGGTAACTCTATGAGCTCTGGCAGCGGCTTCTCCAACTCTCCCCAGCCTACTGTAGCATCAAACTCGCCGTTCCATCATACGCTGGTACATGTCATTTCACGAGCAGATGGGTCCAAGGCAAGCCCAACATGCATCACAGCGCTTGGCACGTCGGGTGAGACGTTTGTCGTCGCTTATTCGGATGCGGCTGTATTGGTATATGACACGAAAACGGGTGAACAGGTTGGAGTCATGGATAGTATGGAGACGTATGATGGCACGATGAAAACGGCAGTCAACGCAGTAGTGGCAACCACGATTGGGTTGGATCAGGGCAATCAGCCTCTCGGCAGCAACATTGGTGGTGAGGAGGAGAACACCACAGGGGGGCCAACAGGAGGTCGGTCCATGGCTGGGTCTGGTGTTGAGGGCACAATCATCTCGGGCCACGAGGATCGCTTCGTACGGTTCTTTGATGCCAACAGCGGTATGTACAAGTATTTTCATTTCCCGGGGAATGAGTGGGATAAGATGCTAACGAGTCATGGTCATGCAGGTCAATGCACATATAATATGCTGGCACATCCAGATGCCATTTCCAGCCTGTCACTCAGCCCTGACGGGCGCGAGCTTGTGAGCGCAGGGCACGACGCGTCGCTGCGGTTCTGGAGTCTGGAGAAGAGATCATGTACACAAGAAATCACCAGTCACCGAGTAATGCGTGGCGAGGGTATCTGCACGTGTGTATGGAGCCAGGACGGCAAGTGGGTTGTCAGCGGTGGCGGTGATGGGGTGGTGAAGGTGTTTGCACGATAGTAACGACTTGGGGCATGAATGGATGGGCGGACGGATGTGTGGACAAAAAAAGAGAAATAAAAACGAGAGTATTTTCAGGCGCAAGGAGGGACACGTTTTTAATAATTCGAAGGGGGTTGGAGGGAAGCTGTGACGAATCAATGAATGGATGATGGCCAAAGCCAGCTTTTTTGTTCATTTCTTTTCTGGGAGCTTGAAAAACGGGTTGACCTGGACATTAGGGTAATAAATGAAGGGAGTCAAAGGAAGTTTTGGCTCTGTGATGCATCATGTATCATGTATGTATGTACGTATGTATTGATTGATTGCTTGTTGGATGGAGGAAGGGAGGGATGGATAAGGGTTCTGTGTAGGGAAGACTAACTACTGGTCGTTGATACCCGGCAACGGTTTAACATATAGTGTGGAATGTGGGTTTATCTGTGCGATTTAAGTTGTGAGCTGTCTGAGATTGAGTTTAGTGATCAATAATAGCACGTAGATCTTATGATTTGCATGCTGGGGGAGGACGATGATGATGGTTTATATGGAGCCGTCTACAAGATGGAGGAGTATATATACTATTAAAGCATGGAGACCAGCAGATCCACTACAATGGCTGTCAACAGTCATTCGTATCTTCCGTAGTATAGTGGTCAGTATACAAGCTTGTCACGCTTGGGACCCGGGTTCAATTCCCGGCGGGAGAGCCACATTTATTTTTTGCATTTTTTGCTATTTTATCTTTCAGTAACCAAAATTACTCGTCTGTAATTTTTTTTTTTTCTTTTTTTTTTTCTTCTCTTTTACTTGAGCATTCCTTAAATCATATCTGTAACTCACTCTTGAATTCTATATATAAGTTTTCATCCGACCTAGCTACCGCTGCGACAACTCTCAGCCAGCTGATGCGCGTTGTAACGCCCCCCCTTCCCCCTTGCTTTTTCCGACGAGGAAGCAAGAAAAAGGCCGGGCCGATCGGCAAGTTCAGTGCCGGTTGCTGCGTAGGCTCTTTGGGCATGGCGCGCGGCAAACCGGCAAAGTCAGGGCCAGCGACCAACGCCCTAGGCTGTGGCTCGTGAGCACGTGGTTTCATTGTCTAAGATGGAGCTTTCAGCGCGGTTAAGACGGAATGAGGGTGCCGGTGTGTGTATGTCGGAGTGTTTTAGTAGTATTGGCCATGAGAGGAGAGGAGTAAACACCTGGAAGAATAAAGGAGTTAACGGAAATATCAAAAAAAAAAAAAAAAAAAAAAAAAATAAGATAAAATTTTTTATTTTATTTTTCTCTATTTGTATTAATAATTCAAGATTCAATTCATATATTAATTACTATCAAGTACTATCAAATCGTATCCATCCTCGATTCAATGTAGAAAAGATCGACTCTGGCTTCTCTGCCAAGATGCCACTTGCAGTCAAGTATCAAGCCACCGGCTTCATGGGCATACGTAATCCTTCCTCCTCCCTTTTTTTTCCCTCTGGGGCGGCGCGCATCTCGAGTCAAGGGTGGCTTGATTTTGACCAGAGATTGACATCATTAGCGAACCTGATGTCTGTTACTAAGCGGTCGCTGATGCTTGGTGTGGCCGTCGTCGTCGTCGTCGCCCATGTCCAGTTCCATCTATAAACTCCGACTTGTCCAGCCTGGTACAAGCAATATAATTGGAGGTATTTAATCCCTATGGCTGCTTTTATTTTATTTTATTTGTTTAACCTGATGGGCTGTTTTGCCTTGTTGAAACGCACACGACCGATTACCTGCATAGGCATAGCGCCGCGCCGCGCCGCGCCCTGACCAATGGAGAGATTTCGAGGCAAGGGTGGGCTGTAAAGAGTGCGCCGTCTGATCCGAGAAGATGTGTCTGGTTTGGGAACTTGGATGATGATGAGAGTGTGATGAGATGCACCCATTCTGAGGAGGATATGCGGCGTTGGTAGTAGTAGTAGTGGTGTTGGTGGTACATAGTGGTAGTGGTAGTAGTGAACAACAACGGGCGGGCTTTATCTCTTATTACGCGTACTTTAGGTTAGTCAATCTTAGTCATTGCAACAATGTCTCGGAGAGAAGGGGAATAAACATGTTTTTTTTTTGGCATACATACATACTTGTCCCAGTAGTAAGCACGAGAATAGAAACACCAATCGAAGATGATCTTCCGAACAGGACAATTTTCTCTAGAATGTCTTATCTCTCGCATCCAAAGCAAGCTTGGACCACTGCTGCACACATGCACTGCACACACCCCTAGACGGCTTGAACCTGGGGCCGCCCTCCCCTGCCATCATCCTCGTCCACCACCACCACCACCCCCCTACGCGCTTCTCTCTCTCCCTCTCTCTCACCCACATCAGATCTCATTCTTGCATTTCCAGCCGTTCCCGCTCTCGTTTTTCCCTTGACTAGTGCTAAGACCAAAAAGAAACAGACTACTTGTAATAAAACAAATAAAACAAGGTGGTGACGAATCCAACGCGGGTCTCACTAACCGTGATCATGTCCCAGCTCAAATAGCATTACGCACTCCTGCTGAAAGAAGAAGAAGAGGCGGGCAGGCATTAGGGGAGAGGCGTTCCATACACACACACATACACACACTGGCTCTCGCACACTCACACACTCACTCACTCACACTATACACTCTCTTGGGCAAGGGGCCTTATCGGTGCCGACGACGACGACAACGACGGAAGCAAAGCTGACCTTTTTTTTTTTTTTTTTTTTTCTTTCCTTTCTAGTTTCACTCTCTTAATGTTTATTTTTAATTCCTTCAGGGGTTCAGTGTCATGATTGCATCAGTTCCTTTTTTTTTTCTTTTCTTCGTCTCCTTCTCCTCGTATATATCCGTGCTGTACAACACTACAAAAAAAAAAAAAAAAAAAAAAAACACTTGGCCTCCATCATCGATATATTATACATCCTCTTGTTCCAAATAAGAACGTTGTTTGGACCAAGGAAATCCTACTTGTGCGAGGCTCTAATTAATTCCTTCCTTCTAAACCTCGCCAAGACCGGATACCCACCCACCACCACCACTCCTATAGCAAGGCACACACACACACACACACACAATACACAAACACGACACACACAAACACAAAGAGACCCGCCGCCACGCCTTCTCTTCTTCGCCTTGGCAGCTTGGCACCACGTTTGGATAGACCAACGCCTTGCCTTAGAGTGGTGTCACTGGTTACCTCAATCTCAAACTTAATCCAACCTTGCTCTCCCTCTTCCGTCCTGTTGCTTTTATATTGGGCCTTTTCCGCTCTTCAACTCTATTTCTTGTTGTTGCTACTACTTCAATCATCATCTACATACCTATAATCATCCCCTTTCTCAACTTCATCCTCATCTTCAACAACGGCACGTGCCCTCCTCGTGCTTCTACTTTACTTTCGTTATCAATCAACCTAATATCCTGAGCTCAACTCACATCACCAGATGTTTCATCTCTGACAAACAAAACAAACAAAACAACCCTTACCTTTTCATACACACTCTCTCTCGCCCATCATGATCTCCTCATCTCTCAAATCTCTCTTCCTCCTCACCCTCGCAACCCTATCCTCCACCTCCTCCGCCTCACCCACACAGCAAAAGAACACCATCCCGAGCCTCCAACCCAGAGACCCGCTCCCCAACCCAAAGTACTTCTCCGAACCAGGCGGCACCCTCGCCCGTAGCCACTACGACTCCCGCTACTTCAAGGATGAAGTCCCCTACGACGAGCACCGCATCGTCCTCCGCGACCTCATCAGGTCCTACCTCACCACCATGCACGCCAAGGGCGTCGAGACCTGGATCGCCCACGGCACCCTCCTGGGCTGGTGGTGGAACGGTCGCATCATGCCCTGGGACTACGACCTCGACGTCCAGGTCGCAAACACCACCATGGCCTGGCTCGCCGCCAACCTCAACCGCACCCAGCACACCCACACCTTCACCGACGACCTCTCCGGCACAACCGTATCCAAGACGTACCTCATGGACATCAACCCCCACCACGTCGACATTGACCGCGGCGACGGCATGAACATCATCGACGCCCGCTGGATCGACACCTCAAACGGCATGTTCGTCGACATCACCGTCCTGCGCGAGCGCGAGCCCTCAAGGCCAGGCGTCTGGAGCTGCAAGAACCACCACCGCTACCCAACCCACGACCTCTGGCCCATGCGCATCACTGAATTCGAGGGCGTCCTGACCCGCGTGCCCTACAGCTTTGAGAAGATTCTCTCGGATGAATACGGCGCTAAGAGCCTCGTCGCAGAGGAGTATGAAGAGTGAGTCTCACACACACCCCCCCCCCCCCCCCCTTTTAAATGATTGCATCATAGACGCCACATATGCGGGCGTCGCTCTCATCTATAGCACGCCCTTCCTGTCAACCCAGCCCGTCTTATTCCCTCCCCCACGATCGTATTTGCTAACAAAGTTCCGCCCCCTCCTACAGACACCGCTGGGACCACGACATCCAAGAATGGGTCAAAATGTCCGTTGACGAAGTCCAAAAGAGCCGCGCCGCCGCCACAGAGCGCAAGAAGCAAGAGCTCGAAAAGCAGGGCCGTCTGACCTAAGAAAGAGAAAGAAAAAAAAAAGAAACAAAGAAACAAAGACAAAAAGACAAAAAAAGTAAACGAATGAGCTTTCTGGATTCATGAACGCCCTGAATTTCGATTTCTTCTCTTGGCACACCAATACCCCTTCTCGTCTTGAATATACCGCATAGCGAAGGAAACAAGACTGTTTGACTTTTTTTGTTTTTGGTCTGCAACATACACTTGTTTTGGTTTGTCTCAAAGCATAGCCGGCGTTTGGCATTTGTACATCTCTGGCGTTCTTGTTTTTATTCGAAACTGGGGAAATAGGAAAGATAGATCACGTTGATCATGTTGGATTTTGACTCTCTTCTGCCGTAGTCAAACATAAAGGAGGCGTATCTGGATACAAGCCCGTACATATCGAATGCTGAACTTACTTTGCATCATCATCATTGATGGAGGGGAGCTTTGCAGGAAGAGGGTATACAGATTTGGTAGATTAAAACAATGACAATAATACCTTCAAGATATTTTCGGATCGTTGGCCGCCATGATGACTGACTAAAATCGTGCTAAATGCCCTAATATGTTAAAAAAAAAAAAAAAGAACTTGCTCGATGCTGCTTCATTGCTACATTAGCTATTATTCGGTTACCCATTCATCCACTTCTTCCACGCTGCAAGTTCCCCTTTGGTATTTCCACGCTCATCCCATCCCCCAATCCGGCAGCCCAACCCTAGATCTACCAACGGCACCATGCTGGGCCGGCCATGTGCACATTGAAACGGAAGTGCACATTGTGCAAGACGCCGTACGAGATCCTTGCATTCATCCCTGGTCAGAACATCATTAAACATGATGGCGCCTGTATGATTGTCAGCAATCAATACAGAGAGAGAGTAGCGAGAAAGGGGCCAGGGTATGCATACTGCGACAAGACCTGGAGTGCAGAAGCTCCAGAATCCCTTTGGGACATCCATGGAAGTTGGCCGTACACGGTACATGAGACTCGCCCTCAGTATGCTGATGTTGCGATAGTGTAATCCCTTCGTCATTGAGTTTCCAAATTTCTTTGCGCATTAGCTCCACCAACAGCCGCGGTTCGCCACGACACCTCTCCAAGATACTTGGTGGCAAGGCCGAAACTACGAGCTTGCATGAATCCCCTTCTTTAAATCCCGTCTTTGTCTGTGACTGGACATTGTAGATAATCCCCCACATTTTAAAGTGCTCTTTGCATGTTCGAAGCAGTTCACCTTCTCGCTCTGATACCTCAAATTTTAGAGGCTGCCCAAGAGTCTCTACAATGGCGCTTAAATTCCCCGCTGTCGTTTCTTCCTTGAAGTAGCCTGTCATCAGGTCTTCCAGGCGACGTCGCTCGTCAGCCGCGTGTTGATCCAATAGGACCAGAGCAGAAGATGCGTTCCCCTTATCCATGCTTCTCCATGGTAATCGAAGAAGGATGAATTTGCAATCAACTTGTGAAATGACTTCCGCTTCAGCAAGCGCTTCTCTCGATACCCGGCCATGTAAGCTTAGCGATGCAGTTTCAAAGTTGATCCCGTCGTTTTCGTTCCCACCACACCGATGTCGCCCATGTCTCATGCTGGAGCTCCATACTGGTACTTGTGAGTCACCATTTAGCTGCGGCACTGATGATGGCACAGGCTCAAAAAGAGGGTTTTCCCAAGATTTCAAGACTCTCTGGAGCCATTCACTAGGCTCGGTCATGGCCTGGCTCTCAGACCGTTTTCTTTTCAGAGAGGCCCTCTCTGGCTCGGGTTTACTACCCGAGTGGCCTAACTCCATAGTTTCTATCGGTAACATGGTATGCCGTTTGCCATTAGATCCAAGTATAGTAAGCTGAATTTCCTCTTCGTGAGGCTCTACGCCTTGACTTGCATCCAAATCAGGCGGCACTTCCAACTCATCAAACGGTTTGCGGAGAAGTTTACCCCCTTCGCCAACCAGTCGATCTGACCTGTATTCATTGGGTTCGGCCGATTTAGGTTCATTACGCTTGATCCTTTTCGGGGCACCGGAGGTTATGGGTAGACCGATTTTGCTTCGATACCAGCCATCAAAAGGGGTACCAGACCGAGGAGATACCACATCTGGGGGCGTACTGCGAGTGGACGAGCGCTTGCTGCTGCTCTCGCTTGACGAGTTCTTACTTACGAGTGCCTTATTAGAGCGACGAGTCGCAGTCGAAAACACTGACTTGTTGGAAGAAATGTCCACCTTTTGAGGCCGCATATGGTGTTTCTTTAGAAATCCATATGAGACTGCCCTGAGTAAACCCACAATTCCTTCAACATCTCTCTGGCGGTGACTGAGGATATCATGCGTGTCCAAGATGGCATCTGAGCCTTTGAGCGAAATCCGGAAATAGAACATGGGCCACCTGTCCACCCCCTTCCGTGGCTTCATGCGATTTCCATCGTTGCGCGCATCTCGCACATGTTCGTTTTCTCCCTCAATGACGCCAAAACTAGAATTCTTGAAGACTTTGTTGATTTCCTCATAAAGCACGTTGTTTCCGTATTCGTTTAATATTGGTAGGATACCAAGACTAATAAATTGAGATCGGCGTGTTGCTACCGGATCCAAGCAGATGCATCCCTTCATGACAATGTGGCCAGCCGATGCCGAGACTGGGATCCAGGATTCAATGTCAAAAGACTCGGCCAGTGATGCCTGAATAAGGAGTCTCGAGGTTCGAGTGGAAACATTCACGATATCTGAAGACTTGAGGCGCAATTCGCGTTGCCATTTTGTCTCTCGTAGCGATACAGAAATGTCGGATGGCCAAGCAAGAAGCAAGGCAACGACGTCGTGGACAAGGCGTCCCCATTCCTTGTCAATGCCAGCACGGTCAGAGAAAAGAGTAGCACGATGCTTGACCCGGACTGGCATTGACCCAAAAAGGTTATGAACAGCAACTCGCGTCCCATTGTCAAATGTTTCAAGTCTCTCCCCGGGAAGAGAGGGGAGATTGCGTTTCAAAACCTTGCCGTGGTGGATTGCAATCGAGTTGTGTGAATTGTAGCGCTGATGATGAGAGGTGACCGTCATAAGCGACAGCACAGCCACAGAGGCGAGAAAATTTCCCTGTCTGCCATGTATCCCTGAGTTGGGTGGATACTTGGATGTAGCTTTGTAGTTGAGTGGTTAGTTGAAGACGCGAACTTGGGTATGGTGGCTGCATACAGTGATGGTTTCCCAGGCCTCCATCTTGTTCAAATTCGCCCGGGCTGATACCGCAGCCATTGTCTTCTACAGTACAGTTGCCTCGGCTGTAGTCGACATATATGGTGATCTTGTTGGCGCTGGCATCAAGAGAGTTCTTGAGCAGCCCGCAGATGACAGCATTCAGGGATGTGATGGTTGCCGAGGATCTAATCTTGCTGACAACATCGTCTGGAAGCTGTCTGATGGACATGGCACATGAAGCCTCATCGTGGAGTAGAAAGAAGCTAGAAACGTATTGGATGATGTAGGTTGGAGAAGAGAGCTTGGACTTGCAGGTCTGACGTTGCCCACCTGGGACGTCTTCAGTTCCTACTGCCGATCTTGGCACGAACTAGCCACGCTAATGCTGCCACTGCCAGAGTCGTTCAGGGGTTCAGAGGTTCTAGAGGGCCCAGAGGCTCCAGCGGGAGTGGAAACACGTGGGATAACAGGACGGGATCCATCCACCAGCATGGCCAAGCATATTGCGTACAAGTAGCGACGGATTCCTTGACCGAGGAGACGGATAGAGAAGGATGGTTGATGTCGAGGAATTTGTCAATTAAAATATTCCGGCCGCCTTTTAAGTCCCCTCAAGTCCGGTTTCTTGATTCCGTAAACAGCCGTCCCCTGTATCGCAGGGTATTGTTACAGGTCGAGATACAAAGTCTACACGTAATGCATCCTCCTTGGCTTCATCACGTGATGCGTTCCCCTGCCACCTCACCGTGTCATCCATCCACCTATTTGGGTCGAATGCACCGCAGCCTGCTCATATTACCTCGTTGCGCTGCAGCACCAGGATGCCAATCTGGGTGTCGATCTGACCGTGAGCCGCCTCCGTATTTGCCTATCTGCCACCCACATGCACCATTTTACTTAGCGTCTGTGTTTCCTTCTCCTCGGCTGGTGCCTCCAGTGAACCGTTGCTTGTCTCTCGTCCTTTCAAAAATCTCCGCCTTATCATCGAACCGCGTCTCCCAACCCGTTTACGCTCTTCCATCAACATATCGACGTCTCAACACTGCCGAATAATCCCTGTCGTCCACTATCAAATCGTCCGTAATCAGCTCAACCTTGATGGCGACCACAGATCTCATTGTCGAGCCTCATGGTAAGCTCCATACATCCCCCCATCCCATTTTGTCTACAACCGCAGGCGATTAGCTGGACTAACGACTACCAGACCGCCAGGCGCAGAGGCGAAGGCACTTCTCGACATGGGTCAAAAAACTCACCAACTTCAAATCGTCCTCCGATAGCGACCGGCATAAACGGCCGATAAAGATACGGCGGCCCAAACTCAACAACCCTTACCCACAATCTGGACATGTCAGCCACGGCTATCACAATGGCGAAAGTTCATATTCCTTCACAACTGGGCAAACCGGCGACAGTCTCTCAACCCTGGATCAGCCGGTACGCTGGTCAAGTGAAGATCATGCACCACCAACAACTGGGATAAGGAGCATTATATCAACGGAGAACCTGGCACCACGATCAATCATAGCACTCAGTCATGGAGCCAGTTCTTTGGCCGGCACTAGCCGCACAATGGGCGGGGGGCAGGAGTCCAGAAGGGGTGATAGCACTTTCTCAAGCCCTGCACCATCTGTCCGATCTCTTGCGACCACCTTGACTACAATCCAGTCTCTTGCGCCGCACGGTCATGGCGGCGTTGCCCCGACACATAGCAACAACCAGTCCATTCAGTTTACTCAGCCATTCCCAACGGCGGTTCCTGCTTCTGCTATTCCGGCACATCTCGCCCCGTCAGGCCATCCGACTACATATACTGCTGCAACTGCCAACAATCTCCTGACGGATAATGCATCCATTCTTACCTTGGCTTCGTCAAGCAAGCGCCGTCGTCGTCGATCAATGGACACGGATGCCTCTGTTCGAGCCCTTGCGCCATCATCCCTGTGGGGTGGAAGTCGTGAAAGTCTACCTCTAAGCGTGCTCAGTACTAGCATTGACCCGGCAACCATTCATAACTCGAGACTTGGTGCTGAACGGAACAGTATATACTCGGCCACGGGTGTTGCACCAGCTATCCCCAGTGAGCGGAATAGCATCTATACAAAACAAGGTGACGGAGCCAGTGTCAGAAGCGGTCGCTTTGGGCACGGAAGGCCCGACAGTATCAGCGGCAGTGTCGCACTGGCCAGTGCCCGAGAAGTGCTGGATGAAGGGAATGGTGAGGAAGATGAATATGATGTGTCAGCACCCTCCAAATACGATTGAAACCAAAGTGTTTTATGGAGTTTAATTTTCCTTTGTTCTCGGTATAGGTGTTCTGGAGAGTGGGTCGCGGGGAGTCTTTCTTTTATATGGGCGGGACAATGAGAATGATTGGGTCGGTAAGAAAGCTACTCGTGGAGGAGGGAGGTTTCTAGAATCGACTTGCGTGATACCCTTTAACCTATAACAACTTGATAACTCGAACTTATTTCACAATGATTGGATTCTTTTGTCGTAATCTGCGACGATGGTTTGTGGCAGACACGGTTTATGCTTCTATAGCTCAAATATACTAATGCCAATTTATAAATGAAGAATATTTAGGGCTGGTGATGCTGGATAGAGTCAATATCTATGGATACAACTTGGCTAGAGTACAGTATTCTTGGTAACCGCTGGCACAAAGTCGCACATGATTAATATTTCTCCCACCCTCTGCTTCTTTTTAGTCAATCTTGAACCTGGTTCTGGAGAAGCTTCTCCATCATCTCTTGCACCTTGTCTATCTCTTCCCGCAGTATCACGCCTAGTTGGAGCTGTTTAGCAATCTCTTCCATCTTTTGAATGTCTCGGGTCGCTTTATCAGTCTCCGCCACCGTATTCATTGCCTCACGGATTTTCAGCAAGTGTGCCCATTCAAGCTTGCTGGGAAACCTTGGCGAAATATAGGGGCAGCCTTCTCCCACAAACGCATCAATGTCGCTGGCCAACGAACAGCAAAGAGACGTTAGGAAATCAAAGCGCATGAGTTGATGAAGGAATCCAAGCTCGTCGACACCGAAGAAGAGGCGAAAGTTGACAGGCGTATCATTGCCGGTTGAGATAAGGCGGCGAAGGAGGTATCTGGCAGAAGGTGATGTCGTCAGTCCAAGAACAACATGTTTTGAGTACTTCGCCTGGAATTTATAGCGGAAATAGAAAACGGAGTGGTTTTACTGGATATCATATTTGTATGGTTCTTGAGGAGTCGGCATCTTTAAATTGAGACTTGTGGCCAAGACACAGGCCTCTTTACTTTGGTAGGCTTTTTCATTCCAAAATCCCATAGCAAAGGCGTGAAATGCGCTTTCATTGTGAATCACAAGATTATAATAATCCATCCTGCAGAATGATGGAGTGTTTGAGAATATGAATGAGGTTGTGTGAGTTCTGGGTGAGAATCATGAGATGGTGAGGATGGTTTGTCCCATCCGGGCAGGCAGCAACTAAGGCATTGAAACTGTCATGGTTTCTGGCATGCACCTTCACCATTTAGAACCATAGATGATTATCTACTTCATAACACATATGATACCTAATCAGCTGTGGTTGACTCGAAGACTTATAGAAACATTTACACCAAGAGCAACCAGTCACCAGCCACTGTGGCGTCAGCCCGGTTAGGCAAGGACCTAAGTACCTTACAGCTCAGGCTGTTCCCACCCAAAAGCTCCCCAGCTCCAACCAGCGTCCCGCCATCGTCATCGCGCGGCTTCAGTGACCTCCAACCACCGCCTCTCCAATGCGACAAGATGGCCATCTCGGTACGTGAACCAGCGGCGCTTGAATCCGGAGCTATATAAAGCGCCAATCAATCCTATCAGCTTGTAAATGCTGATCCATGACTATAGTGGAAGTCATTTGACTTCTTCGACGTCTCGCAGGTGTCCCTGCCCGACGAAGAGACCCACCAGCTTTTCGAGAACAACGAAATATCCAGTGTCTGCGCGGGCTCCGATAGCCTCTTCCTTGGATCCAACGATGGATACGTCAGCATCATTAGCAAGAGTTGGAAGGTGGCCAAAAAGTTTCAGGCGCACGAGACGGGACAGATAACTCATATGCGCCAAGTTGAAGGAACAAGTGTTTTGGTGACCGTTTCCGTGAGTTGGATACGTGAATTTTGCCGGCATGGAATGGTTTGGCAGTCAAAGAGGCCTGTGGAGTTCTAATAACGCTTATAGGAAGACCTGAGCAGCGAACCGGTATTGAAGGCTTGGGCACTGGACAAGCTGGTCAAGAAGACGAACATGCCGACATGCCTTAGTACATTGACGATTAGCAATGGGAGGAGACAGTTCCCTGTGCGTCTCAATATCATAGACATATCTGTTTGATGCACTATACTAACTCGATAAAAGATTTCCGCCTTTGCCGCACTCGACGACCTCACACAAATTGCTGTTGGTTTCGCAAACGGCGCAGTGACCGTCATCCGAGGCGATCTAGTCCATGATTTGGGGACAAAACAGCGCATCGTATATGAGTCGGAAGAGCCTGTGACTGGTGTCCAACTTGCGACACACGATAGCTCAACGACCCTATTCGTTTCCACCACTTCGAGAATATTGAGGCTTGGTTTGTCAAAAAGAGGTCAAGGGTTACCGCCCAAGGTTATTGAGGACTCTGGCTGTGCCGCTGGTTGTATGACGCTGGATACCAAGACCGGCGATGTGGTCGTAGCTAGAGATGATGCCATTTACACATATCGACTCGATGGGCGTGGGCAACCTCGAGCTTACGAGTCACCGAAGCGACTCATATCTATATACAAAAACTACATGGCGCTTGCATGCCCGCCCTCAGGGGGTAATAGCAGAGACCCCGATGCGATGAGGCGGCGGTTCGGGGGTGCAACAGCAGAAGGTCTATTCAATGTATCATCATTTGTCTTATTGGAAACCGACCTTCGGGTAATTGGTCATACCGAGACGTTGATATCGCCCGTCAGATTCATCTTTGAGGTCTGGGGAGATTTGTTTACCATTACGGAGGAAGGAAAGGTATGTGAATGCTTTCCATAGAGAGGGGCGCAACTAACGTCTCAGATCTACCGATACCATGAAAAGGGGCTTCAGCAACGCCTGGAGTTGCTATATCAACGAAACATGTTTCCTCTCGCCATTGAGCTGGCCCAGAATTCCGGGATGGACAATAACCAGCAAAGTCTTATCTATCGTCGATTTGGCGACCATCTGTACCAAAAAGCAGATTATGACGGAGCGATGCACCAGTACATTCGGGCCATCGATGCTACTGAGCCATCTCAAGTTATTAGAAAGGTAGGTTCCTTGTTGTCCAACCGCGTCGCAAGCCTAACAAAGCCTAGTTTCTCGACACTCAACGAATACATAACCTCATCCAATACCTGGAACAGTTGCATGAGCATAGGCGAGCAACAGCCGACCATACAACACTGCTGCTCAACTGCTATGCTAAGCTGAAAGATATAAAGAAACTAGAAAAATTTATCATGTCGCCTGGCGATCTCAAGTTCGACCTAGACACGGCAATTGCCATGTGTCGCCAAGGTGGATACTATCAGCAAGCTGCATATCTCGCGAAGAAACACGGCGAGACGGAGCTTGTCGTGGATATCTTAATTGAGGACTCCAAGAGCTACGGTGATGCCCTTGACTACATCTGGCATCAAGAGCCCGCGACTGTATGATTCCCGCGCCGTTCAATGTGAATTCAAGCTGACATCATCCAGGCTTATCCATGTCTACAAAAGTATGCCAGAGTCCTCATTGAGCATTGCCCAAAGGATGCCACCAAGCTCTTTGTAGACTATTACACGGGAAACTACAAGCCTCGGAAGACCGTGATGCCTGCAGTAACATCAGAGGTAACCACGGGCGGTGGTTTCGGTGCTGGTGCTGCCAGCGCTGTCCAAAATCTCACCAACCTTCTTGCACTTCCATCATATATTAGCCCTTCAAATGGAACTCCAGGAGCTGCGGCAAATACGAAGCAAGATGCCGCACCTACAACCGACGAAGACGACTACCCTCCACCCAAGTATAATGCACCACCACCACGAACAGCATTCTCCTCTTTCATTGACCACCCTGATGAGTTTATCGAGTTTCTCGAGGCATGTCTTGAGGAAGAGGACCTCAAAGCCCTTCACAGCACGGACCTGTACACAACTTTATTCGAGATGTACCTGTATAAATCGAATGAGAAGAAGGGGCACGAGCACAAGGAAGAATGGGAAGCCAAGGCCAAGAAGCTCATTGAGGGAGAGCATGTTCCTATGGAGAGCTCAAACGTGCTCCTTTTATCGCATCTTTCCAATTTCCAGGATGGCACAGTACTAGTCAAGGAACAGGCTGGGCTCTTGTTCGACATATTTAGATCATATACATCTGCGAAAGATACTCGCGGCGCAATGAAGGCGCTGAGAAAATACGGACCCGATGAGCCCCAGCTATACCCTGCGGCATTGGCGTACCTTACATCCGACCCACGGGTGCTCGAAGAAGCTGGGCCAGACGAATTATCCGCTGTTTTGGCAAAGATTGACAAAGATGGGCTGATGGCTCCTTTACAAGTGATTCAAACTCTAGTTGGACAGTCCGGAGGCGGTGGTGTAGCTACCATGGGGATGATTAAGCCGTACCTTCACCAAACAATAACCCGAGAGCGAAAAGAGATTGCCTCGAATCGGCACCGAATCTCGACTCTCCGAACGGATACCGACAAGCGACGTGGCGAGCTTGAAGATTTGGGAACTAAGCCAGCCGTCTTCCAGGCTACACGATGCTCCGACTGTGGTCAGGGTCTAGATCTCCCAGCCGTACATTTCCTATGTAAACACAGTTTCCACCAGAGATGTCTCCGGGGCGGCGGTAAAGAGGACGAGGTTGAGTGTCCCAAGTGCGCGCCGGAGAATGAGGTGATACGGAAGATGAGGGAGGGGCAAAAGGAGAGGGCAGAAAGGCATGAACTATTTAAGAGCGATTTGGAGGGATCAGACGATCGGTTTGCGACTATTTCGGAGTGGTTCTCAAGGGGGGTTATGGACGTGCAAAGTTCAGAGCAGGCATCTTAACTAGAGCAAGAGAATTAAATTGGCTTATGAGATGCTTTTTGATTAATAATAACTGGATTGTTAACGACATTGCTGTCTTGAAATAGGGAATTATGTATGAAGTTGGCATGTTTTGAAGCTCTTCATCCTTGTCGGACTTTGCTGCTGCATTGCCCCGCCTCCCTGAGTATGTCATCACAAGCTTCACAACTTCATAACACGGCGACGTCATGAGTGATCCGTCTCCATCAACACAATGACCAGCACCGAAACTCGATCAGAAATGCGGCATAATCCCAAGCATTTGCTCGACTTCTTCACTCGCTCGCTCACATCCTTCCAATCCTCACAAGATGTCTTCCGCGTCCTTTGCACCCTCCCCCACCAGGGCGAAACCGCCGCCCCGCGCAGACCAAATGGCAACACTCCAGTGAAGAAGCTCGTGGTGCTAGACTCGAGCTTCAATCCGCCTACCAGGGCGCACGCACAGATGGCCAGGTCGGCGCTGGAATGGGCGGGGGGCAACGGCAAAAGTGCGAGGGTAATGCTTTTACTGGCTGTGAATAATGCAGATAAGGCGCCCAAGCCGGCGAGTTTCCCGGTGAGGTTGGGTATGATGGATGGGTTTGGGAGGAGCTTGCTAGAGTGTTTACGGGGGTTTGAGGGAAAGGTACTGGTTGATTTGGCGGTCACGAAGATGCCGTACTTTCATGACAAGGCGAGGGCGATATCTGAGAGTGGGTTTTATGCTTCTACGGGGGATGAGGAGCTGGAGCAAGTGTTTCTAGCAGGGTTCGATACCGTGATTCGGATATTTAATCCCAAATACTATGGCTCCCCGGATGGAGAAGGGGGAGCAGGGATGAGAGCTGCGCTGGGGCCCTTCTTTGGGCGTGCGAGGCTGAGGGTCACGATGAGGCCGGACGATGAGTGGGGAGGGAAGGAAGAGCAAGAGGAGTATGTCAGAGGGCTCGAGGATGGAAAGCTCGAGGACGTAGGGGGGGAGAAGACCTGGGCGAAGAAGATTGATTTGGTGGAGGGGACGGGGGGAGTGGTTGGGGAGGAGGGGGTCAGCAGTTCGAAGGTGAGAGAAATGGTAAAGAGAGGGGAGGGCGAGAGAGTGAGAGAGATGGTGGATGAGAAGGTTTTAGAGTGGATAGAGAGTGAGGATTTGTATAAATGAGAGGGGCCAAAGGATGATGCTTTGAATATGGTATTGTTGGATTCCCATGTGTTTCAATTTTAGATATGGCTACCCTATAGGATTGAATAGCAAATGCTGGATAAAGTTCTTTGCGTTGTACTAATATCAAAGAAATAAACCAACGTTGCAGATTAAATAAAATAAAAATTATCATACATTCTTATGTAGGCTTTACGTAGTATAGTGCATCTCTCATTGTTAATTCTCCGTTAGTAGTTACTACAAGTATCAACAAGAAGTGAATATCACAAAACATCTTGTATACACACGGTAATGAATTTGCATCATTCGGAGTTGAGTTCCCACACTATCTTGCACCTTGGATAATCGGATTTCCTTTGATAAGGACTTCCAATCTCGTCACCAACCTCTGTGCCTGTGTACGTCGAACATTGCACGTTCCGTAGATCCACCCTCAACTCCCGGTCCTTCAAGGACGAATGAAACCTCAATCCGAAGAAAACTCTTCCAATGCCAAGCAACAAGTCAAGAATAGGGGATCCTCACCGGGAGAAAAAAAAACCCCAAAAAAAGGTCAAAGCAAATACCGACATACTACAGTTGCACCTCCATAGAGGGTCAGTCCCCACATGTTCATGTTCATTGACAAGTTCTCGGCCTCGATTTACCCTTTTTGGAAGGGGGACAAACGGACATCAAGGGAGACACCCAGTTCGCATCGCAGTCCGAGCCAATCGGAGAAAAGGAAAAAGAGAGGTCGCCAAGTAAAACCATTAAAACCAATTCCCACAATTCATTTTACACCTGCAGAATACAAGTACTAGTAGAAAAAAAAATCAAATCAAATGGCTGGGAAAATGGACATCGACCCGCTTTTTGCTTCACCATTTTCACGCTCTGAGGGCCGGTGACGAGCAAATTGAGTTGAGTGCCTGCATTTTTTCTCTCGCACCAAGTGGGGGCGCACTGGTTTTTCTGCCGGTCAAAAAAACTTTTAGGCGGTCAGTAATGGACCCACCCAGAATCACCCAGAGCACTATAAAATACCGTCTCTCCCGCCCTCCTTTCACTCTTTTTTTCCTTTCTTCTTCACGTCGACAATACTTCAGTATGTGCACCCCCAACAGCAGCCTCCTCAGGCCTTCCACAACATCATCACAGCAGATTCGCTAACAACCCTCTGCAGGAGAATCATTTCTATAGTATTCGACCTCTTCTTGGTTCCCTACAAGAGCCACAGAATCCACCCTGGTTGATGACTGCATATCCTCGACACCCTAGAGTGAATACTTTTTTGGTCCTCTCGCTCTGTCCGCAAGGATGGCGGTAGTTTGCCCTCTGGGCGGATTGCTGTATAGAGAGATGTTGCTCTTAATGATCTCGACCCCGTCTGTGGTCTGCCTTTGGGCGCACGGGCGGGGTGGGTGTTGATGGACGTCTGACAGGCGTTTCTTTTTCTATCTTTTCATTGCTGCTTGAGGCTTGCCTCGGGCGTGAGGAAGAGATTTTCTATGTTGTCGTTTCCCCATCTTGCTGCATGGGCGGCACTGAAGTTCGCGAACCGGAGGATATTGTGAAAATTCTGATACGATGCTCAACAAAAGAGTTGGTCAAGATGCTCATGCTACAACTCTACCACCTGATCGCATCCATCACAACCATCCGATCCGCCTCCACACATAGCTCGTCCCTCCCACCACCGCCGTCGCCCCCGTAAACGCAATCAACGTCCCATACCCACTCCCATACCCTCCCGCCGCCTGCCCTTGCCACGGCATCCCCCGAATCAACGCCTCGCTCAGTGGTCCCGCAACCACATTGCCGATCCCTCTCCCCATGGACAGGAAGCCAAACACCATGGTCGGGTCGATGCTGTGTCCGTTGCCATTGCCATTGCCATTGCCGTTGCCGTTACTGTTACTGTTACCGCCCTCGCTCGTGACGCCGCTGGCCGTCAGGACGTGCTTCATGATGCCCGGCCACGTCGCCGTGTACGCCCCGCCAAACATGCCGTAAACGATGCAGAACGTGTATAGTACGCCTAGGTTCGTCCCTAGGCCCCAGAGTAAGAACGTGCCCGCCACCGTGCCCGCCGTCGAGATCAGGATGCACGTCGTCGCGTGGAGCCGGTCGATCAGCGTGCCCATGGCGATGCAGCCGATGACGGTCCCGACGTTGAGCATCAGCAGCGTCAGTGCCGAGGGGAACGCCTCGGCGCCCATGGTCGTGCGAGCGTACGTCGGCAGGAAGATGCCCGGGAGGAAGTACCCCACCGCCTCGACCACGTTACCCAGCTGGTACAGCCCAAAGGAGCGGTTCAGCAGGAAGCCCAGGTTGAAGGGCTTGATGTGCGCCGTCGCCGAGGCGGGCAGCCGCGGCTTCAGGAACCACACCAGCGGCACCGTCAGCACGAACAGCGCGATGGCCCAGACCCTCAGCGTGGTGCGGAACCCCCACCTGCCCAGCAGATACTCCAGCACCAGGGGGATGGTCAACCCCCCCAGCCCCGTGCCGGACCACATGGCCCCGTAGGCGAAGCCCTTCCGCTTGACGAACCACTCGTCCATGTAGAGGATGCAAGGGCAGTAGGCGATGGACCCGCCGATGGCGTAGAAGACGCCCTGGGTTATGATGAGGTGCGTGGTGGTCTGGGAGAAGGAGGAGAGGGAGAGGGCGAGGCACATGATGATGAGGCCGGCGGCGGGGGCGTAGCGGGTGAGCTTTGGGTAGAGCCTCTGGACGGCCATGACGAGGGGGATGTCGAGGTACATGATGCCCTGAAGAGTGAGTGAGTGAGTATGATGATACCGCCTAATACGTTATGGTAATGGATCGTGTAAGAAGGGGGAGGGGAACTTACCATGGCACAAGTACCAATGACGGCAATTTGAGACGACCCAGCAAAAGGTTCATGCGTACGATAATAATCCTGAAAAATACCAAACGCAAAGGGAAAGCCTAGGAATGTCACTTAAATCAGCCTCTCCACACCCAACGACAACGACAACAACAACAAACGTGAAGAGCATCAGATTCGCCTACCCCACACCAAAGCCTCCATCACAAACGCAGCAGCCAAAAACAGCCACGCATCCTTCCCCGTATCTACCGGCGGGAGGGAAAACTCCGTCCTGCCATGGGGCCCCTCATCGCCCGATACAATGGCCCGATCCGAATGGTAATGATCAGGAGTTGCCGTGTCTCGCTCGCTGGCCCGGTCTGTCACCGAGGGGGTGGGTTGCAACTCAATGGACGTACGGGCCATCATGATAGATCGATGAGCCGGCCGTGTGTAATAAGTTGCAATAGAAACAAGACAAATATGAGTTTCGTATTCCGTAGTTCAATGCTTGAAAAAACAAATCTTCATTCATTCATTCAATTGCAATACCATCTATATATATATATATATACATACATATATAATTCAGCCCAATCTTACATATTGACTCTCTGGACTTATACTGTAAACACCATCCAAGCGATATCGCCCTCCATCTCCGACGTTGGCCGTATGGCTCGGAATCTAAGGTAATGTACAGCGTATGTTTGCTCCACCGAGGATTCACCGCAAATCATTCAAGACGCCTTTGTATTTTCTGCTGCGCGCCCTTTGACATGTCAGTGTGTGTGGGGGCCATCAATCAGACTTTGTTAGTTGTAATTGATTACTTACTGGGGCTTACTGGGGGTGCATCTCCAGAGCCAACATGACATCAACAGACAACATGCATACACTCATCCAATCGCATCATCAGTAGAGAATTAAACAATCAACTCTCTATGTATGAGTAATCAATTCCCGTAAAACACAAAAAATGGGAACATGGTCCCATATATCCTAGCAAACCCAATTAACGACCTTAACGATGCTATATATCCCATGTCCCGTCCCATCAAGAGCAAGGCTCCCATGCCCTGCATCCTGGAAAAATACAAAATACACACAAAATGCCAATGCTGTGCAGACCACTTCACCTCCACTCATCCCCTTTCCCCTTTCCCCTAATATATAACAATCAAGAACGAATGTCCCTTGCTGCGGCAAAGGCTCTCATTGCGAATAGAAAATACCGGCGCCGTCATCTCTCATCGTACACTGGCATAATCTCGTCAGGAAATCATACCTGAAATGCTACCCCGCTGGTCGATCTCCCGACAGTCTTAAAGGACTGATACTTTCCATCCGCTCCCATTGTATCGAATCTATGCATTCCCATATAATCAACAGTGAAACCGCTAAAGTAGTATCCCATCACCACCACAAGATATGTGAGCATCAGAACGCTGCCCTTGAAATAGTTGCTCTTCCCCTCGCTGTACACGTAGCTGAGCAGGAACACACAAAGAATAACAGTCACCATGTCCCACTGTGGAAAGAGCAGCGAGAATGTATAATCGGTTGCTTCGCTTCCGGCCGGAATGTTGGGATACAACGCCGAGTAGAGGACCAAGCAAGGAATCTGAAGTAGGCACACCTGCAGGGCATAGGCAGAACCAATTTCCATGGAGAGCGCAATGTTACCGTTCATGGCAAATGAGATGGCATTCTATATCACAATTAGCAATCTGACCGCATCAATGTCCTGGACTGTGTCCATGTCACTTACCAAAAATTCAGTCGTGTTGGGAACCAGAGCGAAAAGGGTAATACCCAGGAACTTTTGATCAATGGCAAAACTTTCCAAGACAACATCGACAGTGTCAACCAGAATCTCAGCAATAATAGCGTATAGAAGGGTAGCGCCAAGCAGAATGACAGTACTCTTCATTCGGCTCCAATTTGGCGCATCGTGTCCACCGTGACCTCCCGCAGGTGCAGTAGTTGCGCCAGCTGTAGCGACGTCTTCTTCAATATCAGCGAGCCCACCAGTTCGACTGACCACGTGAGGCCGCGGCGTTACGGGAGCAGTGCCAGTGGGCTTGTGAGTAAATCGATCACGCGAAGCAATGGTGGCGGCGGCGGCAGCTATCTCGGCTACCTCACGCACGAGCATGTTGTTGTCGGCCTGGCTGAGGCCGGGAACCTTGATGAAGTGACGGTGGTGTTCATCTTCTAGGGTCTTGGGAGGAACAACATGTGGCGTAGCCGGTCCGGTGGCGCCCGTCGTGTCAGGGGCTGTTATGGCTGTGATTGATCCTTGACGAGAAATGTCTTCTGATCGAGGCGGCAGGCCTACCTGTTTCAGTGACTGCCCCAGGACACGCTTGTACATGCGGGAATCGCGGATGTCGACTGCAGAACCGTCAGCAACGGATGGCTGGGAAGCTCGAAGAATTGTTGAGGCTCCAAGGTCGTCATGACGCTTCTCCTCAACTTCAGCGTTCCAGATGACAGCAGCGTGGGTTCGAAGAGTAAACCACAAGCCAATGAGATAGGAAAAGAAAAGCATCATAGCAGCAAAATAGCAGTATGGGCGTACGGCCTCGAGGTAGAATCGATCATCGAGCTCGGGTGTCTGCGAGAAGTAGCAGCGAGAGCAGTCCCGCCCCGCAGCGTAGCCGGGGTTGCTGTGGTCTTCGCAAGCTACACATTTGATTTCATGCGTGCCGTAAATCTGATAGAAGAGTGTGGGACCAAAGGCACCTACGACAGCAAAGAGCAGCATGGTGGAAGTGACACCGGCTGATTTGGCATTGAATCGCTGCGTCTTTCTCTTGAGAGCACCAAAGCACATGGAAATGCCGGGCAAGAATAAAATACCAGCAAATATGCTACCAATGACACTTCCTTCAACCAGCTGTGCCTTGCCCTGTCTCAGCGCAACACAGTAGAGAAAGACTTCTACAACAGTTGCAAAGAGAGCATTGATGGCAGCACCAAGTCCCATGGATGACTGAGCCGAGATGGATGCCACTGCCTGGCCAATAAAGTACGCCAGGGGAATGATGGAAAGCAAACTGGCTATGAAGAGGAATGCCGGCGCTGTAATAGGACTATCCACGTGCAAGATCCGCTCGAGGATGGCCCAGTCGGCAATGACAACCACTACTACAACCATGAGGTTGATGAGGAAGATGTTGGTTCCGTCAACGGTGTATTTCCAATACTTGGAGCCGACTGCACGATAGGTACAGACCAGAATGGACGAGTCCGGAGCATCCTCTTCTCGCGCGTAGCCTATATGAGACTCGAATGACAACGCAAGTGGATGGCGCCTGAGGTGGGTGAATAATAGGATGGTGACCTTGCCCATGGGAATCCAAAAGACCAGGAACCAGCAAATACCAGATACGATGATCAAGGCAGGTGAAATGAGAAAGTAGAAGAAGACGAAAAAGACGACTCGACCCATGTTCCACTCTCCACGACCAAATAGCCGTCTCTTCATTCTGGGTGTCAACTCTGTCTCGTTGTGGCGTCCACGACCAAGAAGGCTATCGGTCTCGCTTGGCTCTGAGTCAATGCTTCTCCTCGAGCGTCCTATGATCGAGCGGTTCCGATCAGGTCCAAAGAATAATCTTCCATACTCGAGATCGCCGTTCTGCCACTGCTCGTACTCGGAGATGCTTCTGCCTTCGTCCTGGTCCTCGTCCCAGTATGTCTCATCCTTTTCAAGACGAACAAACTTGCCAAAGGGGTAGAATAGATATCCTGCCAAACCCCACAAGACTCTTCCGTACTCACGCCCACTAGGGCCGGCAGCAAACAGGAGGCATATAATGGCACCAAAGGCTGCAACAAAAGCCATCCACCACCCGAATACAACAGTCCAGACAAGGTTGAAAAGTAGAAGCCAGTTGCTCACTCTTCCACCGGGCGACGAGTGGATATCTGCTTGCGCAAACTTTTGAATCGATCGATCTTTCTTGTACAAAGCTGGCTTCCAGACTCTGATACCGAAGGGATGGGTCTGGTTGATCGCCTGCTGTCGGTCCTTGAGGGTAAAGCTTTCCGCGTCGCTAATGTCTCCGTCGGATTCGCTATCCACGTCTTCGTCAAGAGGAAGCTCTTCCTCATCTTCGTCGTCGTCTTCGTCAACTTCATCGTCGATTTGGCTTGGCGGGACATCTCGCTCGGGTTCGTGTTCGCCGTCGACGCTACGATGCGATTGTATGCGTACAAGGTTCGTGGCGGGTTGACGGCGACGTACGGAATAGCCTGAACGATGCACTACCGCATCGGCTACGACTTCGTGGGCATCGTCGTCGACTGAGAAGACCTCGCCTCTGTGTGGTGTGGTTGCCGAGGTGCGTCGCGACAGACCGGGTCGGCGTAAGCGAGAAATGGATTTGGCTCTTTCCAGGCCCGTGGTAGAGGTAGAGCGAGCTGCGGATGCACCGCTTTTGGATTGCTGACGATCAGTTGAAGCTTCACCGAGGGTTTGACTGCCCCTCATGTTCGGGTTTGTTGGAGTTTCTGGAATCGTGCCTAATAATAATTAAAAAAGGAAAACTCGGTTAGTACTATGTTGCGCCATGCGTGCGATGTGGAGGGACAACACACCATAGCCCTCGGGTCTGCGTCGCACAGTGTCTGTGGACTGGAAGTTTTCCGACAAGCCATTATCTTCACGGACAGCAGCAGATGATACTCTCGGTAAGGCGGGCGGCTTTCGTGTATCGGTTGGGGATGTCATGCCAGAGGAAGCACCGGAACGCTGGCCTGGTGGTGGCGCGTCTTCTTTCTGAGAGGGCTCCATGCTTGCTCGCTTGCTTGCTTGAGGCCCTTGAAGCTCTTGAAGCTTACTCGAGGTTCCTCGGGACTGGCAGCAAGATTGTTTGACAATACAATCCGAGGTCAAGCAGGGGATGAGGTTGGAGGGGAGCAAAACTACTTGTACCAAGTGCTTAGCAATAACATCAATCGTGCACACCCTTCATATGCCCTTGTCTTGGGGGCTAGTGAACTATGTGGTGGAGGGGCTTGAGCACGGGGTCAAGGGAGTTTTTGTCGATCGCGTCCGTCGTAGTGCGCAACCAACGATAAATGAATGAGTGAATGAGTGAACGAATGAAAGGAATTATGAAAGGAGGACCGTATCCCTTTTCTCCGTCTTCTTCTTTTTTTCCCCTAGTCTCTCTCTCTCTCTTTCTTTCTCTCTCTTTCTCTCTGTTCAAGGACGGTGAGGAATCAGTTGTCTCGGACTCTGCCTGTTCAGAGGCTGTGTTTTTGAAGCAAAAGGATCTTGGCAAGAGTAAAAAAAATTCACATTGCATAACATGGAGTCGTCAGCCAAGGAAGGTGTTGCATGCAAGTAGTACCTGGGGCAGGTAAATACTATGTACATACATACATACAAGGCGGAGACTTAAGCGACGTATCTACCTGCCTTGTGCATTGGAATGGATGAATGTAAGAACGCAATAATAGCAAGTACGCTGTCAGTACTCCGTACGCTGCAGGAATGCACAAGGCACGCACGCAAAACGCAAAAGGTAGTATCGGACGGATGTTGACAGTGGAACTTTCCCCAGAATGAAAGCCAAGTTCCTTGCTTACCTCGCCTTGCTTAGCGGCACGTTCCAGCTGTCAGAGGAACTCTCTCTCTCTCTGTCTTTCTTTGTCTTTCTCTTTCTCTCTCCCCCCCTCCCTTTTCTTATCAAACGAGGCAGATCAAGGGCTGAGCCGGCTGAGTCTAGTGGTTTAAAGGATGATGGGTATGACACACATTCAGGGCAACGGATGATTGAGCCTCTTTAAGAAAAGGGAGAAAGGGGGAAGGGGAGGAAGGGGGAAAATAACGGGCGGCCCGTCGCGATGGCGCTGCGTAAAGAGAATTGTTCACAAGACTCGTGGTTGCGGCGTGTGATCTTGCAAACTGGGTAGCCGTGATATGCAAGTGTGTTCCATTGGCTTCATTTGGTTTGTGTACCGACGCAACGTCATTTCGGTGGCTTACCCATTGTTTTTATTGTGCACACGTTTATGATGCTGAACAGACAAAATAATGCACACAGTTGCTTCGGCCGTTGCATGTGGAACCCCCTCCCCAAGCCCAACCAACCCCAGTCCGAGACATGCGTCCTACAAGCATGGAAGATGACCATCCATCCATCATTCTATGCGTTGGGTTGGGTTGGGGAGGCGAGCGAGTAAACAAACGAACCTCCCACAAACATGACACGGAATAGAAAATAATGATGATGTGTATGAGGCATTGAAGTGTAATGCAAACTTGATATGAATCAAATATTAATACTACAATCTTAACTCATATGCATAACAACTATTCCGTACTTCGTAATGCTATCTATCATCTTCCCCTCGCCAAGCTGCAGCGTTACCCCATTTCATCATTCCCTTATCTCTTCCCCAGCACGCGATATCAAGAACTGTCATGTATTAATGTGGAGCGCGCCACACCACGAGGTACGGGATACAAAGTACCAAGTATCAATGTACTGTTTCCATTCCTGTCACGCCAATTCTCGGCTAAGCGGCAGAATGATTTTCCTCTTCCGACTACAATACAGTTGCGCGCTTGTGCCGTTAGGCGTGGCGGGATTACGAGCACGAGCTGTAGCCTTGTGAAGCTTCAACCTGGTCCCAAGCATCGGCATCGATCCACACCAAACGTCCAAGTCCGCCAACGCTTCACGAAACGCCCAATTTCCAACGAATATTCAACCTAAACAAACCTAAAATCCCCTCCATCTTACACATTTCCATCAGAAGCTTCGCCCAAGATGGCGCTCGACGAATACTACCGCAATAAGATTGAGGCGATGAAGCTGGAGATCCTCAAGGGTCAAGCTGCCCTCCGCCGTCTCGAAGCCCAACGCAATGACTACAACTCTCGTGTCCGGTTACTCAGAGAAGAGTTGGGATTGCTACAACAGCCGGGCTCTTATGTTGGTGAAGTCGTCAAGGTCATGAGTACTAAGAAGATTCTGGTCAAGGTACACCCAGAGGGCAAATATGGTTCGTTGTCATTGATCGCTTGCTTCTCTGCCCCGCTAACAAACACCCAGTTGTTGATGTATCCGATAATGTCGAGGTCGCAAAACTCACCCCCGGAAAGCGAGTCACTCTCTTGTCGGATAGCTACAAACTGGAGAAGATGCTGCCGTCATCTGTCGACCCTCTGGTATCGCTCATGATGGTCGAGAAGGTCCCAGACAGTACATACGATATGATTGGTGGTCTTGACCAGCAGATCAAGGAGATCAAGGAAGTCATCGAGCTTGGTCTGAAACATCCCGAACTGTTCGAGTCCCTGGGTATTGCACAGCCAAAGGGTGTTTTGCTTTACGGCCCCCCCGGTACTGGCAAGACCCTCCTGGCCAGAGCTGTGGCCCACCACACTGCCTGCAAGTTCATCAGAGTTTCCGGTTCAGAGTTGGTTCAAAAGTACATTGGTGAAGGTAGTCGAATGGTTCGAGAACTCTTCATCATGGCACGAGAACACGCACCCTCAATCATCTTCATGGACGAAATTGACAGCATTGGTTCTTCGCGTGTGGAAGGTTCATCGGGTGGAGACTCAGAAGTCCAGCGAACCATGTTGGAACTGCTAAACCAGCTCGATGGTTTCGAGCCTACAAAGAATATCAAGGTCATCATGGCGACCAATCGTCTCGATATCCTCGATCCCGCATTGCTACGACCTGGCCGTATCGACCGAAAGATTGAATTCCCCCCGCCAAGCATTGAGGCCAGAGCCGATATTTTGCGAATTCACAGCCGCAAGATGAACCTTACTCGAGGCATTAACCTCACCAAGATTGCCGAGAAGATGAATGGCTGCTCAGGAGCCGAGTTGAAGGGTGTTTGCACAGAAGCCGGCATGTACGCTCTCCGTGAGCGAAGAGTCCACGTCACACAGGAGGACTTTGAACTGGCAACAGCCAAGATTCTCAACAAGCATGACGATAAGGAAGTATCCCTTGGCAAGCTATGGAAGTAAACTGGGCACACAATTCGGTAGACGTGTGTGTCTATGGCTTAATAGACGGGGGACTAGCAGGGGAATCGGAGTTGTAAGGATAATTCAATTGTACCATTATGCATCATGATGACCTTGGCTATCAATACGTCTTGACTTTTCGTACACTGACCACAGGTGAAGGTTGGTGGACGGTATGTCACTGGAGCTATTACGCTCTCATACTCGTGGACCAAACAAATAAAATCACGTTTAACCCGGTACAGAAGCGGATATATTTTAAAGGGCCATGACTCTATTCCAGACATTCTATCCAGTAGCTCCGGTTGACGTCTTTCGTCTCCTTCTTCTCTCTTTTCTCTTCTCTCTTCCCCTTCAGCTCAACAGCCTCAATGAGATGGAACCTGGTCTGCTTCTCCTTGAGGGGAAAATACGCCATGCATGCCAGTATATCCCGATGACTGAGCAGGCTTCCAGCCGCTCTTTGCCAGGAGCTCTTTGTCCTCGAGTTGAAATACCTTGACGTGAAGCGGGCGGCAACACTTGATCATTTCCTTTTCACTATCACTTCCGAATCCCCATAGCGATAGGTCGCCACCGGGACAGGTGCCTGTTTTTAATACGTCAGTCAAAAAACAACAACAAACAATTTCCCTTATTTAACCTACTCAATGCCATTAAGAGATCCTGCTCCGCTAGAAACTCTATCGAATCGCCCGGCTCGGCCGGACAGGGACCCATGAAGTACCTCCCCTGGTCGTCTAGCCCCGTCACCTGGAACAAGTTGATCACGTCGTGGACGTCCCGCTCACCCAGGCCATACGGCGCCACCGCGCGGGCGAGGTTCGAGTGGCAGTGGAAATCGTACTGGCCGCCGGAAAGGACATTGTTGATGTAGGGGTCGCAGCGCGTGCCGAGCAGGTCGTGGACGCGCCCGCCGTGCGAGTCGACGCCGTACCAGGAGAGGCTGTCGTGGATGATGGTGGCGAGGGGGCGGATGTAGGGGAGGGTGGACCAGAGGCGGTCGTGGGTTGTGAGGTGGGAGGAGTGGAGTTGGCGGGTTCGACTGGCCCAGAAGCGCTCTCGGGGGTTGTGAAGGTTCCAGATGTTGAGATCACCTATGTTGCATTTTTCTGTGTAAGTCGGGGTTTCGGTTTCGGAGATATCACATCCTCTGCGGATACACTATATACTACATGACGGGTTCCCATGGAAAGCCGGTCTTTTCTCATGTACAAGTACAATGACATACCAACCTGCGGCCCCTGAGGCGTGCTGATGCTCACAACCGCTCCCGCCGGGACTTGCCACGCTCTGCCGGATCTGACAGGCAAGGTGAATTCCTCCACGAGCAGACGGGGAGCCCGCTGGATCGCGGCATAGAGATCCTTGTCGACCGTTAAGGGTGATCCGGCCGTTGGGAGATAGGCAGGGGGCGGCTTGGGATAGGCCTTTGGAGTCCTCTGCTGCGGCTCGTCAACCGTGACGCCACGTTCAGGGTGAGACATGGTGATGATGACGGATATCTCTCTATGCGCTTCTATTCGCGATGGAAGGCAACAGGTAACAAACCGGGCTTGGTTTCCTATACGGGCTTCTAATTTCGTCTATGGGAGGTGGGTTTGTGTAAGATGGAGGAAGTTCGGAGAATGGATAGTATCTAGTCGCTGATTACCAAGACTACGCATGAAGAAGGACTTGGCGGATCTTTTTTGGGAGGGATTATCACAGAGAGCAATGTAAGTTTACTTGCTTGCCTACCTGCTTACTATCGCAATCCCACCAAAGCCCGAAATTAAACAGTTTACAACCCCCGAAGCATGGTCACCTTTTGCTCCTTTCTGGACTCTCCATTTTCACTATTATCGAGTATTCTTTTTTTTCTTAACCAATTCCTCAAAAAAAATCTCTTATCTTAATCTGAGTAACAGCCGAAGTCGGAAGCCCGAATGGCATACTTTTTGTTTAATCCGACGTCACGAGTCGTGGAAAAGTCCTATCCCCAGTTCTAAATGCGGGGAGGAGGTGAGGGGAGTGGAGGAACCGTTGAACGACTCCGCACACCGTTGGTCTCCATTTTTTTTAAAGGAACTGCATATTTACGAATAGCCATAATTTCGGTTTTCTCAATTTGTGTGTGTGTGTGTGTGTGTGTGATGTGATATGATGTGGTGTAACGGGATTTTTTTCCAACTCATCAAAGGGCGCGCCCGGCTTGTTGTTTGTTTGCCCGCCTCCAGCCCTTGGAGTTATTGCTTGTAATTGGGATTTGCTTTTTAGGGGGGAGGAATCGTGATCGGACGAGGATTGTGGCGTGACATCTGCTTTGGGTGATGGAATTATCTATGCTGCCAAGGACTAGAACTATCTATTTCCTCCATGTGGCAGATAGTCGGGGCGCCATAGGGCATGCTTGTGATGTAGATGGCTACCTGATGGCTGAAGTGGGGAGATTATGTCGGATTGCGTAGTGCCGTATATAGCATGGGAACTATGGGAACCTCTGTTGATGGGGGATATGCTAAGGAGCCATGCAATAAGATCCACGAGGACAGAAGGAACGAGAAGGAAGAGAGAAATCCGGTTTCCAGGACGTTGGCTCAAACATGCGTTCCAGCTTGCCAATTCAGACGCATCCCTACATAAGATAAACTGGCCCATATCTCTCCGATAGGGTGGCATCAAGCACTATGTGTCGCTTCCAGATCTCCAACCCCAAGACATGGACCAACCATCGCTGCGCTACATTTGCCCTTCTTTCTCTTATCCAAGAAAACTTACTCCAAAGGGGGGGGGGGGGGGTGATCTGCAGTTTGAGAAATAGTTGAGGCTGAAAGGAGGTCCGTCCACTAATCACCATTTCTTCCTTTCTCTCTCTCTCTCTTATCACGCCAAGCAAGAACAACAAACAAACAAACTAACTCATAACTAACTAACTAACAAATAAAAAAAACTCCGAATGAGTGGTTCGAACGGCAAAAGCAAAATGGTAAACCATTACACCTCCCATTTCCGTTCCATGATCGTCGGTCGCCCGCAAATGATCTTCGGGTGAGCCTTACCCGAGAACGATCACCCCCTCCCCGCCTTTTTCGGGGGGGATCTGATTTGCCCTGCCCGGTTTTTTTTAGAGGTGCCTACGATATTCCAAGTTGTCTATGTGTTCTGGATTTCTAATGTCTCTACCTGTATTAAAAAAAAATTAAAAAAAATTGGACAAGGCCCCCCTTCATAGCCCGGCCAAGGAAGTATACATGCATGCAGGCCTTGGCATCAGGCTCAGGCTCAGTTCACGATGATCAAGTCTCAATATTCTCATGCACATTGGCAGGGGCATTTGGTCAAGAGTCCAACAACACTCGCTCTCTCGCAGGATCAATGATGTAAGCACTCACCTCACATGTGAGCAGTCAAATACTAACCTATAAGACAGAAAGTCCTTGAACAAGAAGGATTCTGACCGCCAAATTATCTGACAACTTGAGGCTGCATAGCTCAAGACAGCTCATCAGTTTCAATATCTCACCTGGTTGACATGTTTTCTTTCCCTTCTCCTTCATTTTCTTCCTCTTCCTCTTTCTTCTTCCTCACCGGTCTTATTCTATTTCCTGCAGGTGGGTGAACCAACAAGAAGGACCGTGCCGTACATACTTCTCATACTACTTGTACGTTCATTCGTATGTGCAACACCAAAGGCTTACGGTCTTATTCCCGATATGAGAGGGGACCCCACTCACGGCACAGAATGGGCGTCAATGAGTCGTTCACAGGACCATTTGGCCCGGGGACAGAGGAGCGGCAAGCCAAATCTGGATCAAATAGCCTACTTGTACTTGCAACAAGACTTTTTAGTGCCCGCTCCGTTAGTAATTGAAGCCTAAATACTTATCTACCATCTTGGCACACCAAGCAATGGGGAATGCGGAATGCGGAATGGAGCCTTGTTCCTACACGGCAATGCAGTTAGGGTCCAGGCAGAGTATTTGACATATGTATGCATGGGTCAAGAACCCTGTTGGTGAGAAATGCCCGAGAAACATTCCAGTTTGGAGTTGCCAAGTATACTGTCAAGCATCCATAGCTGACAAGCACTCTTGGCCCTTTGAACCTGTCTCGGACCTATATCGAACCACCACCATGTAATCATGCTTCTTTACAACAAACGTGTTAGTAGGGTGAGAGAGAGAGGCAGAGAGAGCCAATGTAAGAAACGCACGACCGGACTTGTAAAGAATTCCGAGCCGGTAAATGCAAATGAGCGGTTCGGCACAATCATGTTCTGGAGAAGACCGATGACTGGGTATGAGATGCTTGTCTCCTTTACTTTTGCTTATAGATCCGTACGTACAATCATCTACCCACATATAATTAGTAGGTATTATGCCATCGGGTAGACGCACATGGATGGTGGAGACGCAAATGGATAAACACACATACTTGTACAGAGTAGGGTCTGGAATCTTGTAACCGGGATTGAAGGGGGGGGGGGGGGGGGGGGGGGGGGGGGGGCAAGTGTTTGTGAGGAATTTCAACATTCCGTGTCCGATTTGAGGCGATTCGTCCGCAACAGCTTACTGATTCAAACATCAACCCATACTCGGTGGCGGAAACGGTGGCCCGGACTGGGGGGGTGAGAGCCTACGCCTACACACTCACACATTAATATCCAATGCATGGTACTTGGCACCTGGTAGTGGTGGGTTGATTTAAGGTGAGGGGAGAAAATAGGCAAAAGCAGGGAAAAAAGGAAAAAATAAAATAAAAACACGACCAAACCAAAGACATGAAAGGCATGTGTTGACTGGCTTTTGCTTGATCCTCCCGCAGGAGAGCTAATAACAAGTTGCAGCATCTTATCATCCATGATCCGTGTGAAACGCGGGAAGCTTATGTTGTTGGTTGGCGAATGTTTTGCCTTGATGGCTGTCTGAGTGTGTGAGCTGTGATGCGACGTTGAGATGCGTTCTAGAACGAGCAGGCCAGGCAAAGGAAACATGGGTGAAGATGATTTTCCCTCTATTTTCCTTAATCCTGATTCCCTCCCCCCCTCCCCTCTCGCTTGCTTGATTTTGGTTGCAGACTCTGTGTCAAAGGTCTTGTAAGGGTGCATCGGATAATACAGTGGTGGTGGTGGTGGTGATCAGATTGGGAGGTCAGGAGGTACGTATCTTTTTTCTTTGCTGTGTCATCTGGGTCATTTCGGAGCGTTACGTCATTTGTGGTTCCTGTCTTTGTTTTATTTTATCTTTTATTCTTATTTTTTGTTCCCCTTCTTGGCATTGATGATTGATTGATGCCACGTACAAGTACATGGGGGAGAAAAAAAAGGAGATGAAGAGCCCATAGTACAAGTGAAAAAGTAAGGAGTCGTTCATTTTCCTGTGAAGATAAGTGTATCTATAGATTAGAACTATAGTATGTGCATATTCAAGAATACCATTCACCACACCACCCCTCAATCATCAAGCCTATCCATTAATTCAATTTTTTTCTCTTTCTTTCCTTTTCCATTAAAAGTCCATTTAAAGAGGCGTCCGATAGGTTATCGGAACACAGCCTGTGAGGGAGGGGGGGGTTACAGGGCAGTTCCAAGGGAGGGATGGAAACATGGCAAACATGGATGGTAATTGGATGGAATTGGACAGGCAGGTATAATGGGCGGATTCATGGAACCGCTTCTGGACTCTGGTCGCCAAGGCAGGAAGGGGCACAGTGACGTTTTGTGGCAGCGCCACCCGCTTCCTGGTTGGACACCATGGACCCAAGTGCTTTCCTAACTTTCCCAAGTGCCTTTCTCAGGACCTACCAGGTGCCCTTTGCTGGGATTTTCAGCGGGGACCCCTGACGCCACAATGACGATACAGTGGAGTTACTTTTGGAGCAGCGGTACGTACCTCGCTCTCTCTCTCCGTACCAGCCTAACGGACCCGTACCTGTACATCCATGGGATCCCCTTCTGGGAACCAGCAAGATTCCCAAAGTGTCCACTTTGGCCGCTGAAATGCAAATGTTGGTAAGGGATTTGTTGCTTTTACTCGGGCCAAGGCATGCCGTTATCTCTCCCTCTCTCTCCCTTTGTAAACGGGAGCCGCCGTTTTGCGCGCAAAGTAAAAAAAAAAAAAAAAAAAAAGTAAAAGAAAGAAAGAAAGAGAAAAATAGATTGATCCAGAACCTCTCCCCCCCCCCCGTGTTCAGGCAGGAACATGGAATACCTTGGTACATACTTTTCCCGGCTGGATTTTTTTTCCCTTTTCCCTCTTGAGGTCTAGATGCTTAGATGGAAAGACATAATTTCGTCATCCCGTCTGCTTTGCAAGACACAAATCCATAAGCCGAGAATATTCCATTTCCCTTTTGGAGAGACAAGAAGGACAACACAACATGGGAAAAGAAAAAAGGAAAAAAAAAAGGGAAAATAAATGGCGGTAAGTTACTGATGATTGGAGGAGAAGGGAGAGATAGAGAGAAGAAACCCCCTTTTTCTCCTTCTTCCTGAAACCAACGCATTTAAGCTTTTTTTTTATGTTATTTATTTTATCTGGCCTTGTTTCTGTCTATTGTCTCTCTCCTGTTATGGAGTACATATGGATATATGGCAGATTTAAAAAGGCCCTATGATGATATAAAGGAAGAACAGAAAATCACTCCAAGGTTCCCATAGGTATACAGTACAGTGTATAAGTGGAGACTGCTAACCTATACGTGTACATACATAGGCATGTCTGTGTGTGTGTGTGTACGTGCGTGCATGGAGTGGGAAAAAAACCGCCAGCCGTGGAACCTCCACCGTAAACCAGCACAACCCCAAACATGGACCAACTTCGCATGGTTCCAACCAGCTTCTCCGCCTGCGACGATCCCTACCGCACGCGATCACCAGCAAAACCTCATCATCCAGCCCCCGGACCACCCACCGTCATCTCGGACTAGGTACTTCCTTGTATCCCAGTCGCGGTCCCTCGCTTCTCTCCGCCCATCCCATCCTGTGTGTTCTTCTGGACCTCTTGGAGTCGTCGTTGCTGTCCTCGTTGTCATCGTCGTCGTCGTTCCCTTTAAACCTCAGGACTCCTTCGGGCCCTCTCTCTCTCTCTCTGCCCCCCCTCCCTCTGGACTTTACCTGGACATGACATGACAAAGGCGCTCCGCTTCAGTCTTACTGCCTCAAGCAAATCCACAGTTCGCCCGTCATCTTAAAACGTGCTTTCCGCATACATACCTACTCCATATATTGTACATGCATATTGCATGCCGCACCCAGAGTTCAAATCCCACCAAAAGTAGCTCGCCATCTGTCTGAGCCAACCTTTGCGACCGGTACTTGTTAGTACATTACATATATGCAATAAACCTCTCCTCTCCCCTCCTCCTCCATCTACCCCTGACGCCTTTTTTTTTTTTTGCTGGGTCTCTTTGGGGCATTTCTTGGGGTTTTGTGTGTGTGCGTGTGCGTGTGTATGCAAGTGTGTGTGTGAGCGAGCGAGTGAGTAAGTGAGTGTGGTGGTGTGGTTGACTCTCCTCCCATCTCCATCCCACCGCTCCTCATTAACACCACCAAACCGGCTTTTGCTTCTTGATCGCCGGACCCCTTCATCTGCGCGCTAATCTTGAGACGCTTGCCAGACAAGTTTCTTCTCTCGCCTTGTCTCATCTCGCCTGGTCCATGTTTGCTTGAAAAAGAGGGCCAAGCCGGATTCGAGAGGAAGAGAGCTTTAAGCAAACCAAACTCAGCCAATCTTCAAGCAACCATCGATCAATCAATCAATCAATCCCTCCATCCAATCTACCAATACGTACATTCATCCTCAGGGACGGGGCCCCTAACTGAAAAAAAAAAAAAACCAACGGCTTGGCCAACCTACACACCCCTCCAATTCTTTTCTTCGCCTACGCTTCTTCTCCTCCCTGGGCTGACATATTCCGCCTTCTTTCTTTCTTTCTTTCTTTTTTTTTGCCGCTTCCTTTCTCTCTATTTCTTTTCGCCTTTAACCGGTATCTGGTCATCGCCGCTGCTCTCGTCCCTCAGCGCTTTTACTCCCTGCGCGACTTGTTCTCCCATACGCCAACATCCATCATCATACCACCAAATCGCTGTGGCAGCGCCTCCGTCCGCATCGTCATACCCTCTGACTACCGACCGTGCTCATATACGAACGCCACCGTCCGATCCGCCGTGGCTCCGGCGTCCGTTGCCACCACCCTCCAGCTTGCGCCCACGTCTTGCGCTGAATCAACGCCTGTTCTAGCCGATCTCACTACGAAATCAGGGTCCCTTTGTTTAAAACGGTTTCTATTTTGTTGAAGGAACTTGGCCTTATTTCCTGCAATCCTCAGATTGTGTTGCCTTCCCTTCAGTATCTGGACAAACGATAATGGCTTTATGAGCCGTTGACCTAAACCGAATCAATGTTGACTACACCACCACTTAACCAGGCCCCGCTCATGCATGAATCGAGGCCTGGTGACCGAACACCCGTCCATTACACCATGAAGACTCACACAAGGCCGTCCCCCGGGCCGGTCAGCTCTCATTCCCGATCTTTGTCGCAATCTTCTCGAACTGGGAAAATCAACAAGTCCACCACGCCGGCATCATCTCCGCGACCCCCCTATTCTGTTGGACAGAACTATCCACCAAAACACTCGCCCGTGCGACCTCCCGAAATGCGAGCCCCAAGTCCAAACTATTTTGGCCTTGTTGTAGAGTCGGGCCATGACCCGCGCGATTCATCTGGCTTGGGAGGGGGTAATTGGAGCCCCTCATCGTCCATCAAGTCATTCGCCGCGGTTCTTCCAAAACATGTTTCGCTCGAATCCAACCCCGAGTTCGAAGCCTTCAAGAGGCAAGTTGATATAAATAGGGGCATGTCGTTTGCGCTACCAACCGCACACTACATTCAGCCGTTGGCAACCCCTGCACCTATGCGCCCGAGACCACCAAGATGGCATACGCACGCAAGCGACACCGGCTCAGATACTTCCTTTAAGCTTTCTCTCAAGGCTGCTGCAAAGGAGAAGCAAAATGCCCGAATGGACGTCGACCAGGAAAGCCTTCACGATTCTGCCTATGTGTCATCTGATTCGAAAAGGAACTCCGAGTCGTCTCTGTTCCCGTTGCAGATTACAAGTCTACCGAGATTTGAATCACCACAGCCCATGAACCCTACACAACAGCGGACTAATCTCACAAGAGCAGAGGATAGAGACCCTCGCTTGTCAATGATGGAACACAGGCCTGAGCTGCCATCCCCCAGGTTGATGGACTCTGCACGCTCCGAAACCCTACCACTCAAGTTGGAGCCTGGGCAGCCAGCCATGGTTTCCTCGACGCAGCTCAGGGATTTGATGGAAGTCGTCGATGAGGATCGAATTCTGTTGCTGGACATTAGGTCATCCCAAAATTTTGGCTTCTCCCGAATAGACGGAGCTCTCAATCTCTGCATTCCGACTACCTTACTCAAGCGCCCCAGTTTCAACATTGAGAAGCTGAAGCAAATGTTCCAAGGTGATTCGGAATGTAGCAAGTTTGCCACATGGCGAGATATGGAGTGGATCATTGTGTATGATGCTCATTCGTCAGACAAGAAGGATGCGGTGACAGCTCAGAATATGATCAAAAAGTTTACTAATGAAGGTTTTACTGGAAACACGGGCATTCTTCGCGGAGGCTTCAATGCGTTCCAGAGCTTGTTCCCTGATCTCGTCGATCATACCTCTCCCGTTCAGAAGAATGGTGATGCACCGAATTGCGCAGCTCCCAGTGGTGCATTCGCCCCTGTCATCGGTGGAGTCATGTTACCAACCACCGCCAACGCCTTCAACCCTTTCTTCTCCAACATTCGTCAGAACATGGACTTGGCTGATGGAGTCGGTCAGCTGGATATCTTGTGGCCGAACGGCCTTGAGCCAACAACCCTGCCCCTATGGCTGCGTGATGCTGCCGCAAAATCCGACCACGGAAAGAAGGTATCCGATAAATTTTTGCACATCGAGCGCGATGAGCAGGCTCGGATGCAGACTGCCTATGCTGCTTTTAACCAAGGCAAAGCTGGCCTCAGTAGAACAGTCCAGCTGTCAGGTGTGGAAAAGGGGGGTAAAAATCGGTACAAGGATATCCTTCCCTTTGAGCATGCCCGGGTCAGGTTACAGAACAAACCGGAAGGATCTTGTGACTATGTTAATGCTAGCCACCTCACCGCATCAAGGAGTAATAAGCGATACATTGCTAGTCAGGGTCCTTTGCCGGACACTTTCGAGGTAAGTTTAAAGCCACCCTTTATTTCCCAGAGTCGTATTCTGACGTAGTTGTAGGACTTTTGGTCAGTCGTTTGGGAACAGGACGTTCGTGTCATTGTGATGTTGACGGCCGAGACCGAAGGTGGTCAGATGAAGTGCCATTCCTACTGGAAATCCCGCGAGTTTGGTCCCATCAAGCTGAAGCAGCTGTCTGAGAGGAAGGTGTCTTTGGAGCTTGACAAGGGCAAATCCAGCAGCGCGAGTGAGTTGAGTCGGAAGCGAGCGAATACGACAACCACTGTGGAGGGGGGATCGACGACAAATGGCCAGCCCCCTCAAGGGCAAGCCGAACCACCATATGTCATTATCCGCAAGTTCGCCATGTCTTATTCGACCAATCCTTTTGCCCCAATTCGGGAAATTACACACTTGCATTTCCCCTCTTGGCCCGACTTTGGAACTCCAGCCCAGCCATCCCACCTTCTCGCATTGGTGGAGCTCGCCAACGTGATGCAACGCGCCGCCCTTCCAGTCGAAACCGCATCAGTTGTTGGTTCCAGCAGGGCTCATAGCGATGGCCTTCCCCTTACCTGGTATGACGAACCAGAAAAGGATAGTGCAAGCCGGCCGATGCTGGTCCACTGCTCTGCAGGCTGTGGGCGAACTGGAACGTTTTGCACAGTGGACAGCGTGATTGACATGCTCAAGCGCCACCGGCTCGCAAAGGCATCCAAGGGACATTCGTATTTCAACGGCATGGGGGGTGATGTCTACATGGCGGATTCTGACGATGCCATTTCCCCTTTTACTGAGAAGGAGATGGGCTTCAAGCAGAATACAGGGGTTGAAAATGGCAAATCCGAGCCATCGGCGAAATTGGATACAGCATGGTTGAACGATGATTCAATCGATTTAATTCAGAGGACGGTAGAAGACTTTAGGGGGCAGAGAATCAGTATGGTCCAAAGTCTACGACAGTTTGTGCTATGTTATGAGACGGTACTGGAATGGGTGAACAGGGTGAATGACCGGGGCACGACAGCACCCGGAGGAAGACGCCGAAGCGGCAGTCTCCTGGAAGCATGACAGTGATTGAGGATTGCGCCAGCGCGGCGACGAGCAAGACGAATTACAGGACAACGACATGTGCAGGGGGTCGCACGCACGCACGCACACGTATAACCAGAAATATAGCAAGCATTCACATTGGGTACATGAAAGGGCGATGAAAATGAGCAAAGAAAGCACACGGCGTTTTTTTTCTTCTTCTTCTTCTTTTTTGCTGGACGGGGATCATCATTTTGGATTTTTTTTGTTGCATTGGAATCACGAAGATTAATGCATTCACGCATGTTAAAAACCAACAAAAAGCCAGTGAAATGGCGCGATACGGGTTTGGTTATGGGAAATGACCATTGTGATTGCATGGACGAGGTGTATATAATCTTGTTAGTATTCCGTATCCTCATTGTAATTGGCATCCGAATAGAGGATGCTTTGAGTCTCTTGCAGTCTTGATTTGTTGGATGGACTCTGCTGTTTGTATGCGATAGAGAGAGAGAGAGAGAGACCATACACATATGCACTCTCTTCTCAACCCATTTACTTCTAGCATTAAGCATCTATAGACATACACATAGCTATTTGAGTATCCCTGTTTCGAGTCGGTTCAATACGGGACACACATGTGGCGGGAAGTGGGACAAGGAGTGTTATGCATTTGCAGCCAGCAGCAGCAAGCACGTACAAGTATGTAAGTGGCAGCGGATGGACAGATGCATGCACTCACAGGGCTGAAATGCCAGATGAGAGATGCAAGATGCGGCTGGGAGAGAAATGCGCGTTATCCCCCGATGTTTCACGTTGTGCTTGGAATGTAAAACTCGTTGCTGAGAGCATCAACCATTGCTTGACTCGTGTGTGTGTGTGTGTGTGTCGTGGGTGACGGTGACGGGATGTGATGATGATGCGGATGAGGATGCATTGATGCGTGATCACACGCCTGACAGAAATAGTAACGGAACAAAATGGTCTGAAACAAACAGAGAGATTTGCATCTGTTACCTTGTACCTTGTCTGCCGTATTACGAATTGTCCATGCACAATTGCAACATCGGCAGAGCATCTGACATGCATCCATTCCTGATGCTGGCTTAGACGGCGGCCATCAAGGGAGGACAAGGGGGGGGAGGGGGATGGAAGAGGTTGAAAGTACGTACTGCTATGCTACAAGTAGTACAAGTATGTAGTCAAGGTACTTGTAGTACCTATTAATAATTGGATGAGACTTTGGTACGGACCCACCCTATTCTAAAGCTGAAACTGGGCAACTGGAACCTTCCCTTCCTTCCTTGCATTTCTGCTTGTCTGCTTTCTTGCTTGGCCGCTTTCTTGCCTGGTTGCTTGCTTGCTTGCTTGCTGGCTGTTGTCATCATCCCCCGCCAACACCAACGCCAACGGCCAACGGGAAGGGCAGAGGCGCTGACCACACCACTACAACCTTCCCTCGATTACTTGAGTAGGCCAAAGGGTCATGCCCAATCAGTCATAAGTCATCCAGTCCGTCCATCATCATCCCATCCATCCCCATTGATTCAGCCCAGCCTTTCCTTTCCCCCCCTTCCTGACCAACAAGCACATCGCATCGCATCGCATCGGCATTGTGCATCCCTTCAGATTGTCTAGGACTGAGGGAGAGGCTTGAAGAAGAAGCTCCAGCGAAGAGCTGAAACCCTTTCCCCCTAGGCGCTGTCTGATTCTCTCTGCCTTTCCGTCTCTCTCTCTCCCTTGTCACTCATTCTTTTTTTTATTTTTTATTAAAAACCACCCACTTGCTCACCTCTTCTGGTTGATTACAGCAACGATCGATTTCTGGCTTATCGCTCTTAGTGGACTTTTTTTCTTTTTCTTCTCTTTCTTTCTTATCAGTTGGCATAGCTTTTTGTTTCTTTCCCCTTCTTTCTCAGTGTGTCTCTGATTAGGCAGCGCGCGCCACTCCACCCCTCGATTGCGTCGTCGTTGTTGATACATCTGCAGGCAGCGCCACTGACACTTGATCTCGACATCGACAAATAGACTTTTGGCTTCGGAGACCTGCGATAGAAAGGGATCTTTATTAAAGTTCCCGAGTGCATACAACAAAGGAGGGGGTTCGCAACACAGAGCCCTTCATCTATCGGAAACTCCCCTTTTCCCCGTCATTCTTTTCCTCGTTTGCACGGGCATCCATCACTCATTATTAATATGGGTGACTTCCTATCATCCGACACAATGCGTTCCTCAACCGACGATTTTGCCGATGCTGCGCACAACCTTGAAGAAATCAACGACGCTCGCTCAGAAGACAGCAGCATGGATCTAGATTTGGATCTGACCATGCCACCCGCAGAGGATGATGTCCGGGAGCAGGATAGACAGAACTTTACGCCGCCACCTCGCATCGCAGCTCGTTTTTATAGACCCTCTCAGACACGCCGGAAAGACTCGGCCGCCTCATCGCGTCGTAACTCCATCTCCTCCGCCCATTCACGATGCTCGTCCATTCAGCCGTCGAGCCGTCACAATGAAGACCAGAGCAAAACCGTTGCGCAGCATCTCCGCAGGGCTTCCTTCCTCGAAGACCGCCGTGCCCGTCTTGCCGACCGGGCCGCGCATGCTGAAAAGGTGCGATTACGGGCTGCTTTGGCCAAAGCGGCCCCCCGTGGACAGACGACTTCTGAGGAACGCGCACTCGCTGCGCAACAGGCAAGAGAGCGCAACCTGGCCGAAATCGTAGCCAACTGTGCGGAGGAGGTAAAGAAGGCGAAACAAATTGCCGAGGCAACCAAGGAAAAACGCGAGCAGGACCTCGCCAAGATGAGAGTGCAGATGGAGGAGCGCATGGCTGAGGCACAAAGGCGAAGGGAAGAGCTGCGGAATAAGGGCACAACTCGACGTAGCCGTGGCCAGAGCGTTGTAACAAGGAAGCCTGTTGACGTTTTGCCAGATGTCAAGGAACGAGATACACCTAAATTAACTGAGGACGAGGCTGCCACCAGACTCCAAGGCTGGTGGCGTGGATGCGCTAGGAAAAAGATTATTCAGGAATTTGATGGCCTAGGTTTACATGTCGATGGCATTCGAGATACTTCCTTTGACGATGTCGTTGAGTTGCTGGCGCAGGACAAGGTCTTGCTGGTGACATCTCGACTTCTCAGGATCTGTGGGCTCCGCGAAGGAAAGCCAGGTTCCGTTGAGGAAATGGCGGCTGTCCGCACATTCTTAAGCGCTTTCTTGATCCTTGGTCATCCAAACCAAGTGCTCATCAACAAGGATGTTCCCGATGGAGATGTAGCCGAAGATACGACAGTTGGATCCCACAGACTCCCCATGACGGATCTGAGCAACCCTCAACTCCAGGATCTGGTTGACAAGGCAAAGGATGTTTTGATTTCCTTTGAGAATATCCTTGCCTGGTTAACACCCGGAAACCGATACACCCTGCCGCAGTCAATGAAGAAGGCGCTGCCAGAATCATATGCCGTCTTTTACAATGCATTTATCGCGTGGAAGTCTAGGGATTCAAATGCTCTGATTGAGGTCATGCTCATGCAGTTTGTGGAACTGGACGCCATCCTGGAAACCGTCAATGAAACCACAGACCCCGCTGCTGCGGCTCTCTATCGCCAGAGTGTCCAGGACAGCCAACTCATGCTACTTGTGAGAATCAAGAGGCTCGCTGGTGTGGAAAAGGGCAAGAGATTGATATTCCAGGCTGTGCGGGAGGCAAGAAAGGCGCGAAAGTCCAAGAAGCAGACTGGTGACACGAAGCCCAGAGTTGCCGACACCGAAGGTGACTCTGCACCGACAGCCAAGAGCTTAGTGTCGCCTGACTCTCAGACACTTACGCCCCCATCAACACCAGCCAGCAAGACCCAAGCTAGAGAAAAGGGTCTCGCCAAGTTTGGCCTCAACGGACTTTTGCCCGACAACCGTATTGTGGTGCACGAGCTCGCCATCAACAAGGAGTACCAGATACCAGCTGAGGAGTATGTTGAGCAACAAGCGGCAGTCTCCAATATGCTGTATGACCATATGAAGGAAGCTTTGGAAAAGGACGATAAAGAGGCTGTTTTTGGTGTCTTTCTTATCATGGCTGGATCTATCAAAGATAAGCTACAACGACTGCTCACCTCGGGCAACTCATTGTACAACCTGGTTGGCGAGACTCTTGATCCAGAGCTGGCACGTCGCCAGTTTACTCTTGGTAACTTTTCGTATGAGAAGTTCTTCACGTTCATAGGCTCATTGATGCCCAAACTTTGCGCTCCTTTCCGAGACGACGAGGTCAAAGATTTGGTGCAAAATAAGTTACATGACGGGGATCTTGTCGACAGACTCAGAGTGGTTAATAAGTTTATTGATGTAATGGCTTGTGACTACATTAATTACCTGTTGAGGATTGCGGCACCACAGCTGATTGAAACAGCAGCCCAATACGAGGCAAAGAGGTTCTCGGAAGATGTTATAGGGGATGAGATGAACCTGGAAGCAGCAGAATCTGCCTGGCGATCCGCTTATGGTAAGATCATGGCGGAGGTTCACAAGCGCGATGCTGAAGGCATTAATCATCCCAAATCACGGCCATCAGCGTCTCGCATATATGCCCAGATGCTGGTTGATGTTTTCACTCAGCCTACGCCTGTCAAGGCTGAACAGATTCCAGAGATGTTGCGACTGGATGAAGCTCGCATTAACGAGGTTTCAACCATGATTCAACGAATCATTACCGTTGGTGCCGTGCTGCTTCAGTGCAAGAACCTTTTGAAGCGAGATGTGCGATCTCCATGGAAGACCGAGGCGGCACGTATCATGGCTGTTCTTGAGGCTAGCCATGGATCTCGAGATACCGCCGTCAACGGGGTTATGGCTGCTCTTGAAGCAGGCCGTTCTATGCCTGCCGCCACAAAAAGCCACCTGCGTGCACTTGTCACTAAAGTGCTGGCAGCCAGTCAAGACATGTCTGTCAACTCAACGGAGCCCCGCGAGCCGGTCTTGCGGTTACTTCTCGCCCGTCTTCGCAGCAATATTCTCGCTCGCCTAGCGTCTGGGTCTGCTACGGAGAAGGTCAAGGCAGCCAATACAGCTGGCGAGAAGCTGGCTACCCTTGGCTTGTCTGAGTTTGTCGAGAAGGTGCGGCACATTTCGGACCTCTTGGACAAGGTGGGCTCTGTTGACCGGGGAGCACATAGCCCCTGGTGGGATGAAGTGTCTGCGAAGGTGCAGGAGGATGCCAAGGCTTAGATGTACAAGATGACAGGAGGGACTGTATGACTTTTTGGACTGGATGATAGCATGATAGAAAGAGGCATGCTGAGATTAGACTCAGCGATGGATTTCCTTTTCTTCTCTGGGATCAATGACGCCCTGATTTTGGGAAGTCTCGAGTTCATAGGCATACTTGGGATCAGGCGCATGGTATACTGTATAGTATTTGCTGTTTGTTTGTCTCTCATGCTTCAGGAGTTTGGGTCTGACTCATGGTTGATTGGCTTTGGTTTTTTTTCCGTTGCGATGGCATCGTCATTATCATCATTGATATGGGTAGTATTTGGGATCGGGGTTTTCATTGAAACAATTCATGGATGAGAGAGCATATATGGAGAGGGTCAATCATGGGTAGCAATGCCTATTTCTTTTTACAGAATGACAATTTTATATCATCTATATCCATACTAATATTGCCATCTACGGTGTATCTAGTCTTGCCATGTTGATTCATACTGAAGTTGGTGTTGAAACATCCTTCACTATTTGTTCCTCTCCTCTGTATGATTGTGCTAACATGTGAGGTGCCGTACCACGAAGCAGGGAGTCCCAGTTTTACAGAGATGTCTGTGACGATGGCCAGGTGACCTCTCTGATGGGTGGAGCGCCCAGGAAACTTTCAACAGCGGGATATCCGGTTTGCGGGGAGCATGCATGAGTGGTGTATCGTATAGTCCTGAGAGAGGGCACATCTTTGCAGATTTCGTCGAATATGTCTTGGAGAGGGGGCCGTTCCGCTGACATGCCCCCCCCCCCCCCCCCCTGGTGTTTTTGCTTCTTGTGTAACATGACGACCGCCAAGATGTATCGGAGAAACTTGACAAAGGCAAGACAATGTTTTATGACGGTACCGCTCTTTTACGTCGGACGACAGTTACCAGCCCGGCCTCCATAAGATTTCCGAGAGTATAAAGTCCCCCCCAGATATCCTCCCTACAGGAATGCGAAACTTCGACATTCGATCTTCACCGCTTGGTCCCTTACTTCCTTTGTTTCACGTGGCTTTTGGTCAAGCTTCAGGGTCTTTTCAACTCTATCTTCACAGCCTTACGATTCGCTTTCTTTTTCTCCCCCCCCTTTTTTTTCTGGAATAAAGAGACAAAAATGAAGTTGGCTGCTGTGTTGGTTGGCTTCTTTGCCAGTGTTGGCGTCGCGTATTATAACCCATGTGTATACTACGATACGACGTTGCCGGAATGCTGCTTCAGGAATCCGGAAGATCCTACTAACATAGCATGTGGTAGAGGTTAGTCTTTTCATTACGTGGTATATGCTGCGTCCCCCCCCTTCCCTTGACAAATGAAGACTTGTGAAGCTAACTCGTACCAGGAGTACGGAATCCCGAAAGTCTCGAAGACTTCCGTGAAAGATGTACCCAATTTAGTCCTGACCTAAAGCCAATGTGCTGTGACCCGACAAAGGTATACCGCCACTCAAAGCTCCCCCCCCCTCTTCTCTCTCTGTTCTTATTTCTTTTGTCATTCCTCTCGCTTGGAGATGCAGTCTCTTTTCGAGTCGTAATACTGATGCGTACGGGGGACATAGAAGGACCCAATAGTGTGTAAGGATCCTACGCCGGATCCCGTGATGTAGGCATGCCGAAATGCCGTAGAGTTGAAGGGGGTATAGTTATGGTGGCTTTGAAGAGATGTACTTGTCAAAACCAGTTTGGGGAATGCTTGACGTAAAAAGAAAACTGATATACGGTGAACGTTGAACCCTTTCTGGAGGTTCGTTAGACTACATGAGTGATGCTTGATATGTGTCTCAGAGATGGGCCGTTTTGTTAACATGTCATTGGAGTGTTAAAGGACCCTGCCTTTTGTCGTCGGTATGTGTTGACTGGGGGTTTTACCTTTTTGAGATGTGCAATCTTTCTTCCTGAATATTCTACATCTTGATACAATACTGTCTTATAATAATAGTCTTTTAGTTAAGTAATAATGACTAAGCCTTGCCTTCCTTGAGATTTCAAGTATTCAAAGCTCATAAGCACCCGCCGCTGAAAAAAATTCTTTCACTCTTGCTTTATCGTTTCATCGCTTTATTACTCTATCCCTTTTACAGCTATTTTTTTTTTCAATATTTCCCGAGAATGAATCCAATCGCTGTATCCCTCGCTTTCTTTGCAGCTCTCGGTTTTGCAGCTCATGATCCGCCATCCTCTCGTATTTCAACCTTCAAGGCATGCCAGCTGATGTCTAAATGGTTTGGATGCTGCGGGGAACATGATTATATTTGCAAACCGTGTTAGTCTTTCAATCACGTTATATATTGTTATAGATTCTCTCACAGGCTAAACTATACCAGTACCCTCTTCTTACCCTCAAGATTTTCCCAAAAACCTCGAAGCGCTCAGAGACGTTTGTGCTAAAAATACCAAACTCCGTTTGCCAGCCTGTTGCGTCCATCTTGTATGATTCCCCCCCCTTTCATTCTTCTGCTTTATCTCCTACTTGGAGATAAGGGTCCCTTCTGAAATTGTAATACTGACAAACGTGTGCAGGGGATACATAAAGCCAAATATGACTGCTACACGATTGAGAAATAATCTATCTTCTTTCTGGTTCAGCAAATAGGTGTTTGCTAGATAGCGTCAGAATACATACTTATAGTGAAGAATGGAAGAATGCTTAAACGTATAAGGATGCTAATATGCAGTAATCGCCTTACCTTTTTTTTTTTTTTTTTTTTTTTTTTTTTTAAAGGGGTCATCAGACTCTGTTGATGATGCTTGATCATCCAGCGCCGAGGAAGAAAATCTCTTCAGGAGGCGCGACAACCACCGTTAGGAAGGGCAAGAATTGAAACCGTCACCAATTGAGACCTACCTACGAGATAACTGCGACATAACTGCTAACTGTGTACTCATCTACTCCCTTGTGATCTAACAACCTGACATCACACCCCCTCCCAAAAATTGAAATCCATGGCTGTATTCCTCGGTTTCTTTGCTGCTCTTGGTGTTGCGAGCCTTTCCCCTGCCACATGCCCAAAAATCACCTAGAGAAACTGCCGCATGCTGCAAGCCCACGAAGAAGGCAGAATATTCTGATTGTTCTCGAGGTCAGTCTTTTAGTCACGTCATATATTCGTTATAGCTTTTTCCACATGCTAACTTATACAAGGACTCCTATTTTACCATTACAAAGAAGAGCCCCCAAGATGACTGCAATAAAAAAAAAGGATCTGGGCTTGTGGCAGTTTGTTGCCAGGTATGCGCTGCCTTTTCTTTCATTTCCTATATCTTCAAGTGAGGGATGAGGGTCCTTCCCGAGTTATGACACTGATATGTGCGGGGATATAGGCGAGCTTTAGTAACTGCCTGAAGGTCTAATATTACTAGCTCGATAGGAGCAGCTTTGCCGGGCTTAGAATACACACCGTCTTGCTCTTGTTGTATGGTGGCTGGGCAATACGTAGGATGCAGTGGAAAACGATGCACTGTTTTCAAGTTTGAGAGTTTTAACAAACACCAGTTGAGAAATGACTGCACCTATAAAGCCTTGGTGAGGTTATAGCAGCTTGTGATGCTGGTGGTGGTGGTGGTGGTGAGAGTAGTGATAATAGTAGTCAATGAGCAAACATATATGGCGGGTCCGTCCTGTTGGGTGGGAAGAAGAAGTGGAAACGGGCCTCAAGTTAACCCGCGCTTCATCCCTCAATGCCCTGGACTTGGACCCTTGAAAGGTTTTTTTTTTTTTTTTTTTTCACATCTTATGCACTGCACCCGCACTGCACGCCCACTTATTTACCTTGGGACCTTACAAAAGTGCCATAAGCTGGAGCCAACTACTACTAGGTATCTATTCTAAAAGCGCAAAAGCGTAATAGTCCGAGATTTGCCAGATGCGGCAACTGGTCGCACGGCAGCGGTGGAGTTACAGGTGGTGTGAGGTGCAGCCGCAGCCGTCGTTGATCAGCTTGACCCGAGGCAAGGCGAGGTTTGCCAGCAGCACAAGTATCAACAGCACAAGCATCGGCAGCAGTCTAGCCTGTGTTGGGCAATCGAGAACTCAAAGAGCGATATCATCATCACCAACAACTTCAGCCTCGCCATTCCCATCTAGAACTGGCGCTCGGAGGTATGTTTCAGCGGTTCCATTCACAAGTACCATCCAATGTCATCATTATGTTGTAGTATTATGAGATTATGAGAGAGACTGCACTGCCTATTGCTTGGACCTACTAGATACCTACTAGGTATTATCTGGGTAGATAGTACTACTATCTATCTACTAGGTACCTATCAAGGTGGGAAAGTGTCAAATGTTGCCCCGCAGTTGCCGTTGGTGAGAGAAGCAATTGGAAACCCCGCCAATCCAAAAACCAACCAACTCTCTCTCTCTCTCTCCCTGTCTTCCTGGACAACCTCTTCTTTTCCTCTCTTCTTTTCTTTTTCCCTTTCTTACCTCTTCTTATAGCCTCCTCCCAAAAATACCCTTTCGTTCTTGTTCTGCGCACGCCAGAGCAAGCAACCCCTCCAAAATGGCCGACCGCGACGTGCTCCCCGATAACATCAAACCCTCTCACTATGTCCTCTCCCTCAGGGACTTGGACTTTAAGACGTGGACCTACAAGGGCACGGTGACGTATGTATATGCATAAATCTACTCTCTTTTTCTCTTGTACATAGTTTTAACACCCTTCACCCAATAGCATTCAGTCTCAAGTCCTCAAGCCCACCAACCAGGTCGTCCTCAACACCCTCGAGCTCAAGCTCTTCAATGCAAAGGTCCTCCTTGAACACACAAAGTCCGAGCAGACATGGGAGTCCACAAACATCACCTACAACACCAAGGACCAGCGTGCCACCATCACCTTTGACCAGGAGATCCCCGTTTCCCAAAAGGCTACCATCGTCGTCGAGTTCGAGGGCATCATCAACAATGAAATGGCCGGCTTCTACCGCAGCAAGTACAAGCCTGTTGCTACCCCTGCCGCTTCTGTCCCCCGCGACGATGAGTGGCACTACATGTTCAGCACCCAATTCGAGTCTTGTGATGCCCGCCGAGCCTTCCCCGTCTTTGACGAGCCCAACCTCAAGGCCACCTTTGACTTTGAGATTGAGATCCCTGTCGACCAGGTCGCTCTTAGCAACATGCCTGTCAAGGATACCAAGCCTACCAAGGAGGGATGGCAGCTGGTTTCTTTCGAGACTTCTCCCGTCATGAGCTCCTATCTGTTGGCCTGGGCCGTCGGCGACTTCGAGTACATTGAGCAGTTGACCGACCGCAAGTACAACGGCAAGCAGATCCCTGTTCGCGTTTACACTACTCGTGGCTTGAAGGAGCAGGGTCAGTGGGCTCTCCAGCATGCCCCCAAGATCATCGATTTCTTCTCCGAGATCTTCGACATTGACTACCCTCTGCCCAAGTCTGACCTTCTCGCTGTCCATGAATTCACCCACGGTGCCATGGAGAACTGGGGTCTTGTCACCTACCGAACCACCCAGGTTCTCTATGATGAGAAGACCTCCGACTCTCGATTCAAGAACGCCGTCGCCTACGTCGTCGCCCACGAGCTTGCTCACCAGTGGTTCGGCAACCTCGTCACCATGGACTGGTGGGATGAGCTCTGGCTCAACGAGGGCTTTGCTACCTGGGTTGGTTGGCATGCCATTGACCACCTGCACCCTGACTGGCAGGTCTGGTCTCAGTTCGTCAACGAGGGTATGGAGGCTGCCTTCCGCCTGGATGGTATCCGAGCCAGCCACCCCATCCACGTCCCTGTCCGTGATGCCCTTGATATCAACCAAATCTTCGATTCTATCAGCTACTTGAAGGGTTGCTCTGCCATCCGAATGCTCGCCAACCACCTCGGCGTTGAGACTTTCCTCAAGGGTGTCTCCAACTACCTCAAGGCTCACGCCTATGGTAACGCCAAGACCAAGGCTCTCTGGGATGCCCTCAGCGAGGCCTCTGGCAAGAATGTCGATGAGATTATGCACCCCTGGATCTCCAAGATTGGTCATCCCGTCTTGACTGTTGCTGAGGAGCCTGGTCAGATCTCTATCAAGCAGTCTCGTTTCCTGTCTACCGGTGATGTCAAGGCTGAAGATGACACTACCACCTGGTGGGTGCCTCTTGGCCTCACTGGTAAGAAGGGTGAAACTGGTGTTGCTACCCTATCCTTGACCCAGAAGGAAGCCACCATTCGTGACATTGATGACGAGTTCTACAAGCTCAACAGCGGTGCCACCGGTTTCTACCGTGTCAACTACCCTCCTGCCAGACTCGCTAAGCTGAGCACTCAGCTTGACAAGCTTAGCACCGAGGACAAGATCTCTATCATTGGATCCACTGCCGACCTTGCTTTCTCTGGCAATGGCACTACCTCTGCCCTCCTCACCTTCCTCCAGGGCTTCGGTAAGGAGGAGCACCCTCTTGTCTGGAGTCAGGTTCTCGACTCTATCTCCTTGGTCAAGTCTGTCTTCAACGAGGACGCTGATATCAGGAAGGGTCTTAACGCCTTTACTGTCAAGTTGCTTGATGAAAAGGTTAAGCAGGTTGGTTGGGAATTCCCCGAGGGTGAGAACTACCTTGGAGGTATTCTCCGAAAGTCATTGATTCGCACTGCTGTTGCCAGCGGTCACCCTGAGTAAGTTTCTGTCCTGATTGCCACAAAAGCCACCACTGCTAATTTATACTGTAGAGTCGTTGCCGAGGCTCTTAAGCGATTCGAAGCTTGGGTTGAGGACCCCGAGGCCAACCCCATCCACGCTTCTCTTCGATCTCCTGTCTGGCGCGCCGGTCTCGACAAGGATGCTGCTCGTGTTACTGAAATTCTGAAGAAGGAGTGGTTCACCACCAAGTCCATTGATGGCAAGCTCATCGTCCTCGGCGTCCTCGCCAGCGTCAAGGATGAGGAAGTCCTGAAGAAGTCCATCGTCCCCTTCAACTTCAACTCTTCTCCCCCCTCTGACTCAGTTCCCCCCGCCGACATGCACGTCATTGCCCGCACCATTGGCAGCAATCCTGCTGGCCGAAGTTTGCAGTGGGATTTCATGAAGAACAACTGGGACCTTGCCGTTGCCAAGTTGGGCAACCCCATTGTCGTCGATCGTTTCATTGGTGCCGCCCTTGGCTCGTTCACCGACGAAGCCCTCATTGGTGAGATTGAGGAGTTCTTCAAGGACAAGGAGACCAAGAGCTTTGACCGCACTCTTGAGACGGCCAAGGACAAGATTAGGGGCAGAGCCGCATACAAGAACCGTGATGCCGCTGCCCTCAAGGAGTGGTTGAATGCCAACAACTACATCTGACTGCAAGGACGATTGTAAAATATTAAAAATAAAAAGGAGGAAATAAAACATATATATCATGGGAAATATAAAGGCTCGGTAGAATGATACCGTAGCTTGTTGAAGCAAGCTGAAACAAAATAAATGATACTCCATTGTCGCGCATCTAAATGGAATCTTGCATTGATGTGATTTCACTAGTATTTCGAGTCTCAAATGTATTGCCCATGAATTATCATTCATCCATTGTTTAGATCATAATATCCTAAAAGTAAAACTCCCTACAGTGATTCCCCTAAACGTAAAAAAAATACTTGCAGCCTTGACTCCAAATCCTTCATTCCCAGACGCTCATGATCCAAAATATCAATATATACAAAACTTAAATATACTTTCATCCATGTACTCCAGGTCATTTCATATCGTTGCTCATATAATCTGACACACGCATCAGACCCGCAGGATATCCTTGTTGGCGGCAATAAAGTCATAAGAGTCGCTTCGGAAGTCATCAGCCAAGAGGTCGTTGTAGTCCGCATCCGCGAACCACATCAGCTGCTTCTTGGTTGCCCACTTGGGCCAGTTGGCATATCCCTTGACGCCGACGTTGGGATCGAGGTTGTAAAGGAAGTTGAAGTAATATGTTCGGATGCTGTGCGCCGCGTGGTTGTCGGCGATGCCGTAGAACACCTGGATAATGTCTGTGGCGTGGAAGGTTCCTAGGAAGGGAGTGCCCCAGTCGTAAGAGGAGAGATAGGACCAGGTTGGCACTCCGGGGTTGACCTTGGCAACGGTGTTGAGCGTCAGACGCCTGGTCAGGGTAAAGGTCAAATCGCCGAGGATGGCCGCGGTTCGCTTGAAGCCTGGATAGAGCTCGTTCAAGATGCCTGTACGGAAGGGGCTTCCGCTTGACAGGGCCAAGTCATAGGTCTGGACGAGTTGCGTCAGTTTTTGCTTGGAGGCCTTGGTGAAGAAAAGGCTGGACAAGTAGTTGACGAGGTCTCCCGTCGTGGTGACATTGTTCTGGAAGAGTGAGAAGAGGGTTCCCTCGTCTTCTTGATCGCCGACGATCATGGGAACTGGGTAGTATTTGCCCTGCTCTACAAGTACATCGGGGCTGTCGGGGAGGGATGTACCATCTGGTCGCGGGAGGTAGGACAGCGCAACCGAGTTGTAGGACAGAATGCCGGGCGCTGAGTTGACAGCGTCAAGGAATGTGTTATAGTCTACCTTGCGCAGGCAGGCTAGAGTGTCCGCAGAGCCTGCACATCCTGCGCGCTTGACCACATTGTTATAGACTGCCTGTGCCTTGGGGGAGTCGATCGGTTCTGCGGGTGCGACAGTGCCCGAGTTCATGATGGCGCCACGGAATAGAGGCTTGTTATTGTACGTAGCATTGCCTCCGTAGAGCACCATCTGGTTGAAGACGGACATGGCGCCAGCAGACTCTCCCCAGATGGTAACCTTTGTCGGATCACCACCAAACGCCTCAATATTGTCCGCCACCCACTGGAGACCCATGCGCTGGTCAAGAAGGCCCAGATTGCCACTGCCATCCTTCAGGATCTCAGCGCCAGGCAAGAAACCAAAGCCGGCTACTCGGTAGTTGACAGCCACAAAGATGAAGGGCTGGTTTTGATCTCCAGCAAAGGAGAGCATGCTGCCTGCATCGTATATCTGAGTGGAACCGAGCTGAAAGCCACCGCCAAAGATCCAAAACAAGACGGGAAGCTTGTCGCCTTTCTTAGTTCCCGCAGGCCGTTGAACATTCAAGTTTAGACAATCCTCCTGACCTGTGACGGTCGAAAGGAATGGGAGGTTGAGGAAACCGTTGAGGAGCCTGATGAGAATATCCTTGGATGCTGATGAGACAAACATTTGGGGGCAAGCAGGGGCAAGGAGCGGAGTATTGAAGGTTCCCAAGTTCTTGGATAACTTCTGAGGCGGCCTGAGTCTCAATGGGCCAACTGGTGGATCGGCAAAGGGGATTCCATTGAAGGTTTCAATGCCAAGCAGAGAGTTGCCGACAATCGTCCCGGACGAAATGCTGACTGAGACCTTGCTGCCCCTGGCCTCAAGTTGGTCAGGTGTTGGAGCTGCTGTGGTGATGGTGGACAGACTCAAAAGAGCCGGTAAGGCCTTGAGGAACTTCATCTTGAAGGAAAGAGATATTCTGGAAGAGCAGCAGGAAAAGGTCTTTGAAACTTGAGGAGCACCAAGGACCAGTCCTGTGTCAAGCCAGCACAAAAGGTGACTGGCGAGAAGGAGACGATGGAGAAGGGAAGCGAAGTTGAGCAATGCCTACTATCTATCCACTTTGTCTTAACAATACATCAGAAAATAATCGGGGGAACTTGGAGCCTTTATGTGGATTACATTCCCTTCTACAATCTGTATTGCCCCGAATACTCCGTACACCGCATGCTATAGCTCAAGCAATTTTTTTTTTCCCCAACGCAAGGTCCAGCTGATGGAACTCGGGCCATGGACCGATCCACCATTGGATGTGTAAAGCATGGTCCAATTCAGGGCCGAATGGCTCCAGCCAGTGGGCATAGAAGCAATAAGGCTATGGCGAGAAGGCGGAAAGTCCTTGGGCACCAAGAGAGCTTCTTCCATGGCAGCACTCTCCGGTCCTTCGCCATGGAGTAGTGTCACAACGGGATATTCGCTCGTTTTGGCATCGTTGTTTCCACTCACCCCCGCTTGGTGTCAGCCAGTAGCTCTAGAAGCTAAAGAGTTTATTGCTGTTCCCCACGGGGAAAAAACGCGGGGTGCATCAACACGACGGAAGAGCTGGACACGGCATCGTGAGAGCACATGAAAGAAAATTCCAGTGTTGAGCAGATTTCTCTAGAGAAAGACGGACATTGCCCGTTCCTGGGCCGAGGCATGTTGTTCTCAGGTCGCCAAGAAAGGGCAAGGAGGCTTTGGTCGGTCGAAAGCTTCAGACTTGAGCAGAACTAGCACAGGTGGGTGTATAGCGAGAGCGGCTTGCAGAATCCAATGAGATGGACAGGGTGGTATCATGGTTCAGATGCAAGCGGTGGTTCAAGCCACCTCCGAGGAGCTAAATGAAGAGGCGCCGAGAGATCGAGTCCCTGTTAGGAAATCTGGTCCGTGTCTTGGTGCCTGCTGATCGTAGGATGCGTGGGAATCATGCCAGGCTATGCCGTTTCCGGGACTCTTGGCAGTCGAATGGAATGGGATTTGTCCATTGATTTCTTGCATTGGTGAGGACGATCATGTCGCACCTGGGGGAAGGTAGTCACAAAGGAACAAAAGAAGCGGGGAGGGTGTGGGGTTGAGGTTTTGTTTGTTGTCGTGTGATGAATGAGGGGAGAGAATAGGAATTGGTCAAGTTGATGGAGTAGCTGAGGCAGCTATTAGAAGGCATCGACTCTTCTCTTTCCCTTTGCCAAGCTGAGAAGAGGCTGGTGCCTGCCCTAATTAAAACGAAGAAAAGCACAGATAGCTCCGTCCCTGTCTATAATATCGTATTGCCAGCTTAACGATACTAGGGCAAGTGCGGTGTAATTCGTAGATGCCAAACTGTAAAAAAACCTAGCACTTTAAGCAAAGAGCTTACGATGGTCCTCCCCAGATAGGAAGTAAATACAACTCTATCCATGCAATGTAACGGCGGCATGCAGACTCGTTTACGTAAATTCTACAACCCATTTTTTACTGGGGAAACGTTCCTACTGGGGCGGACAAAAAACATATACTGCTATTCAGTACTCCACTATATATATTTTTTCACCTTATTCATCGGGTCAGTTCCCTCCGCTTACTCTGGGTTGGGGTTCGAGCTTAACCCCAGTTTCTGCAATGCCACAATAAAGAGATCCACAACAACAGTCATGCGAGCAGACTCACTTTTTCTCCCTCTCTCCCTCTGTTCTTCCTTCCTTTCTCTCCGACTCGTCTCACACCTCTCCATCCTTTCAAATAGGGCGTGGAAACATTCCCAATTCGAATACCTCTCCCGAGACTGGATGCACCTAAAGTTCTGGGCATTGACATGGCGAGAAATTATATCGACTAATTTTTTTTTTAATGGCCCTTACGCGTATTCCCGAAGCCCTAAGCCCCCCCCCCCCCCCCCCCCCCCCCCCTGTTGTGGAAAAATAGGTAAAGGAGTCAATGATGCAATGTTCTGGGCCTGATGGAACATTGTCCCAAGTTCAAATATGCACTTCAGCCCAACTCCGGGGTTCATTCGTGCGTTTATCAACGAAATCCGTGTCTTACATCTTTCCCGAATCTTGCCCTTTTCTCTTCACATCTCAACAGCAAAGTTGTATCAAACTCTCCGATTCAAAGTCCTTTCATTTACAATCATTCAAATGTCTACCAAGAAAAGCAAACACATATTCCCCCGAATCCGTAGACCATCCGTGGAGCATCAATGCATCATCACACTCTCGTGGTTACCCTCGCGGCCTATCCCGCCATGTCCTGGAACCCTTCATATTGCGCCTGACCAGTGTCTCTCATGCAAAGCGCTTCATTATATGCTCCATTTCTCCTTGTCCGATGCCCGTTCCCGTTTCAGATTCGTACATTAATCAAACAAATACTCATGACCGTGTTCATGCATCCAGCTAATCAATAAACCCAACGCCATACCCGTACTGAGTCATTAGGACTGGCCCCTCTATGTTGCCCTGATTCTCATCACATCATACCACGACACCAACCCTGTTCCCTTCATCTAAACGTCTTTTTTTCTCTCCCATTTCTTGTTGTTCCCCGTCGGACTCCTCGTCAAAGCTTCCGTTAAAAACTTGAGCCAGAGCCTCTCGTTTCCGTTTTCTATTGCGGTTCTTCTTCTCTACCTCATCCTCTTCCCATGTTTCCATGTTTTCTGGGTCAAAGGGGCCAACCACATCCTCGCCAAGGGCCTTTCCTAGTCGCTCGCGGAGACCTAATATTGGCCAAATGGGCACTCTTGTGTATTCAATTTTGATGCCAGGTGCCTCTGAGTCCTCGCCATCGCCAGGGTTCCCATGGGGATTGTGAAATCTGTCCAAGAACCCGGCTGTAACGTGACCTGTGTAAACCAAAAAATCCGACGTATCATTGTCATGAGTCAGAATTCTGAGTTTGAGGTCCTGAAAGTTTGGACGCGGAGGTTTTCCCTTGCGCGGCGACCAATACGACTCTCTCCGTACAGATGGTGTAGGCGCTGTGTAAAAGTGCCGCTGCGCCATGGCCAGAAAGATGCCCACAAAGTGCGCATCATGGTCGGAATCGGCCGGCACAAGCGCTTTGGCCCTCAGTTGCTGGAGTTGAAACACGGGCGCGTTCCAGCTCTTCCCAGGACCCGGAGCGACTCTGAATAGATTCCGTCGTATGGATGCCAATTGATTCTTCCCAATGTAGCACAGCATGGGTAGGTTGGCGGGGTTATGAACGCCCGGACTTGATGACGACAAAAGCCCTTGATGAGAGTCTGTTGGGCGAGTGGACACTGTCTTGAAAGAACACTGTGATGAGGCTCTGGAACCATCGGCTGCGAAATTCCACATGGCCTGTACTCGGACTGCATCATGATATACCTTGCCTCCAAAGAATATGTGCAGTTCGGGCAAAAGTTGAGGTTTGCTAAATGCATTTGGCCACAGTGTCATGAGCGTTGTTTTAACCGCATTAGAACTCAGAATAGGATGCACAGCAGATGGTTGCAATATCTCCGTCAATGCATCGCTTAGTACTGTGATGGTCGGCGATGGTTGCATGTGCCCGGGTGTTGGCGGAGAACCAGGCACATTGCAAGGCAGTGGTGTGTCGCAAGGTGGCAGCTCTTCAAACCGCGCACCTAGAAGTTTGGCGTGAAGGTCTGTCCAGCAGATTGGGCGAACGAAGAGAGAAGTCCCGGCATTTTGGCGAAGTAGGTCAAACAGCGAGCCCTTTGCAGGTCGGCGCAAACGTCTTTTGCGTATCCCTGATGACGAAATGGGTGATGACTTTTGCGTTCGGCGCGGTTGAGTCGTCGAGGGCGTTGTGACTGATGATGATGGCTTATCGCTGTTTCCATGTGAGGATGATGGTATGGAGGGGCTTGATGCAATCATGTCGTTTACCATGGCGCGCAACCGAGCGGCAATGGTATTCCGATAGAATATAGAACTGGTGCGATTCGTGTCGCGTTAGTAAATGAAGTAAGGGTTTGAACAAATTATCGAACAAGCAATGGATACGAGGTGGCTGGATGGAGTTTGACTGACTCTAGAGTGAGCATTGATTATGTGTCTTACCCTTCTTGAATGATTGAGTCGTTTTTTTCTCCCCCGCGATGGACTGACGCGACGAGTTGTCTGACCCTGTTTTTTACCGCCAGGCCCAAGGACCCAAGGCTCCGCCCCCACCGTTACAGAGTGTGTCAGTGTGGTATGAGTGGTGTGAGTGGTGTGTGTATATGTGTGTGTGTCCGTCTCCCACTAATAATAATAATAAAAATTCGATATGGCCGGCGCCAACGAGGCCACGTCAGTTGTTGTATGCAATGCAAGCAAAAAGGAGGTTGAAAATGCTGGAATAATGGTCTGTCTTGAAAAACCTTGGATAATGGTTGAATGAATTACCACCTTTTTCTCGTGAGCAAAACTGTGCGCACAAATCAGGGACCGGCGCCCTCAAATAGGCACGCCGCATGGCACGTCACATGGGCGCGTTGGCCGTGGCAAAGCGGCGCGATCGATGAGCGAAGTCACGTGATACCAGGCAGCCAGCGTAGCAAACTCCTGCCTTAGCGCCCAGAGAATCTGACGTGGGTGTGGCGGTGTCATGGCTCTTGTCTGCTATTGGCTAGTTTGGCGACAACAGCTAAAAGATCGTTTTTTTTTGATGCCTGACCAGTTTGTATTTTTTTACGCCTTAGTTTAGAGGCATCGAGATTAGCTCAGCAATTGAACGGACGGCCCCCACATCGTTGACGACGACAGCTTCCCATGGCTGAATCGAGGCAGCCCCGCCAACCAAAGCGCAGTCACCGCGTGCTTCAAGCCTCACACTCCAGCAAGCTTCATTGAGCAGCTGGACCATTGCTGTTCAAGATGCCGGTATGTCTATAGGAACTATTAGCTGCTTCTGCAGTTATACAATCTTCCCATTACCCTCTCATCGCTTGCTTTCCGTACCAATAGCTCCCCCTCGGCCGCACCCCGAGCTTACCTACCTCCCCTAAAGTCAACATCCAGACTATTGCTACTACGCATGTGCTCACAACGCTTAACAGGCCTACAATTCCGATTTCAACTCTGACCCCAACCCTCCCCGCCTGATTGGCAACTTCCCCATCCTCCCCTTGCGAACAAAGACCCGCGGGCCGGCCTACACCCTCCCTGCCCTCAACCCGCCGTTACCGCCTTACGAGACCCCCGAGGTGGACAATGAGAGCTACGACATCCTAGACGAGGTCCTCCGCCTCTTCCGCGCAAACACCTTCTTCCGAAACTTCGAGATCAAGGGACCCGCCGACAGACTTCTCATCTACGGAATCCTGTTCGTCAGCGAATGTCTTCAGAAGATTAGGCCCAATGCCAGTGCTCGCGACGCTGGCAAGGATGTCACGAACCTGGCTCTCGACTTGAACTTTGCCCTCCCCGGAGATCCCGGCTTCCCGCTGAACCAGGTTTGTCTTTTTTTTTATCTTCAGACGGCAGCCACTGTGAACAAGAGGATAGAGGTCTAATGCGAATGAATCTAGCTGTACGAGGCACCCCGAGACAGACAAGAGGCAGAGCAGCTTAAGCAGTACATGTCGCAAGTAAGACAAGAGCTCGCGACCCGGTTATTGGCCAAGGTCTTTGAGGAGGATGAATCCAAGCCCAGCAAGTGGTGGCTGAGCTTTACCAAGAGAAAGTTCATGGGCAAGACATTGTAAGGGGGGAATTATTTTTCGCAAGAGATGAAATTTAGACCAAACCGCATTTTTTATTGATACATATGCACATACAAAAAGCGAAACTGGCATGCACTATATGTGAAAGCCGCTTAGTCGCATGTCTAGCTAATTGGTATGCAGTGATGGTTTCATTGTAACATATCATTCCAAAATCTCTGTCGCAAATCTAGTCGTGTCTAGCCCTCTGAGCCAAGTTCCCGAATCTTCAAGCCCAGCCAACGATCTTTATACAAAAGCTTTACTATGCATCCCGCTTCTTATGAAACTTGCCTCTCGCCGCTATTCGACCCTCCGCCGGAATCGCCCTCCATCCCGTAAATATGTATCCACTCGCTCCACCCTTTTCCGTCATGAAGGGATGTGTCCGCCCAGGCAAAACCTGCCACCTCGTCGCTCTGCTCGTCTGCACGCTCGCTCCGATTAATAGCGAGGGATTTAGTGGATACTCTGCGGTTCCGGCCCATTGCTCCAGCTCGGTTGCCGTCTTGCCCTCTGCTTCAGGGGGTGGGTTGGCGACCCAGGCGCCGCGGCGGCCGATGCTGAAGCAGTCGGCCAGCTGGGTAAGAGGCTCGACGGTGGGTGAATAGATAGCAATGGGGGCGCCACCTGCGAGGAGAGGGAGGGCGTGCCGTAAAATGGATATGGGATCCATGGAACTGGCTATAGCGAGGCCAGAGAAGCCTCCGGCGCGGGTTGTATCAACAATTTGACGGGTGCGAGCCCAACGCCGGCGCTTGCGGTGATAGTTTGCCCGTCGGTTGGTTTTCCACGATGCGAGCTCATCCGATGTAGCCTGGGGGGCCTCATCGGCGTATACCACGTCAAGCTCTGGTTCCAGCAGCTGAAGCCATGAAATGGGGAGGAGATGGGTGAAGAGCGGGTGGTAAGGCTGCGGCGGGTTGGGGTCAAAGGCGTCAAAGTCGTAGTGGCGAAGGAGGGCGAGGTTTGGCTGTGCGTTGGAGTGGATGACTGTGATGGTGTTTGTGAGTGCGTAATGGTCATCGAGGTCGTCTCGGCGAGGTCGCTTTCTGGGGTTTCGCTGGGTCTTTGGCGATGAGGGAGCTTGCTCGCTGGTTGCTTCTCCCGACCCATTTTCTTGTGTTTCTGTGCCATTCGCCTGAGTATGAGCAGCCTCTGGTTCTTCTAGAGCATCTCCATTCTCCTGTTTTGATCGTTCCCCGTGTGGCTCCTTGACTTCTGTATCCTCATTTGACTCTGCGTAAAGTATACCCATTCGCTCAGCCATGGCCGCAACCAGCAAACCACCGGTATCATCAACCGCCAACCACCGCCCACCATGGGCTCCCTTCTCCCCGTCAATCGGTAATCCTCCAAAATGTACATCAGCCCAGCACCCCAATAGACCGATCATTTCTTGCCGAATCTCCATAACTTTACTCGCATCTCGTTCTACGAGCATCCAGTGAGCCAGCTGTGCGACATCCAACGGCAAGACAGTAAATCGTCGCATGTATTTCTTCTCCTTGAGTAGTTTGTACTTTGCCAGGGAGTATGCCGTCTTCTGGTCAATCGCCGTGTGAGAAAGCATCAACTTTGCGATCAAGTCCTTGCCCGCCGAGGTGCCGTTGCGCTTCAGCTCTTCAATCTCTTCTGTCGTGAGCGTCTGGCGCGCATTCTCATCGATGATCTCCCGAGTCGACCGTGCGATAACTTTGCCGCTCTCATCAACCAATGTGAGCTCCTCTCCATTCTCAGCCTCAATCACATCGTCGCCTTCGGCCGGTTCGTTCATATCAGCGCTCAAGTCGGCAAGCTTATCAGCATTGAGCTCTGTGCCAGGGACAATCCGCAATCGGGAGAAGTTTTCGCCATCTCGCTTATCCTGGATCTCGTAGGTAAGGTGGTAGGGCCGCTCGATGATGAGATTGCTGGGAAACGACCCATATTTGCCCAGCGAAATGGTCCTGTCTCAATCTCAGTCGCAAGTCACAAAATGCAAGAGTAGGAAGTCGGGGAACAAACGTGTTGGGTACTACTTGTAGGGAACGTGTAACTTCATTAGGAAGCCTTATCGCAACCCATCCATTGGGTTGGACTGTATTTCTAGACATGTTGGGCAAGATGAATAGAATGTCTAAGTTTGGGTGAAATTTACATGGTGTCTGGAAAAATTATTGGAAAGGTTCGGTCAATTCTCGGTGAGCCCCGCGTTCTAGAAGCCCCACCAATATACACCGCACGGTTCACCGAATGTCCTCAAATCAGGGTCAAGGTATTCAGAATATTAAATCATCCCCATTCAGCTTCCCGCTTCACAATAATAATACAAATTTACTTTACATAACCGCTTTGAAAGAGGAGAAATAGTCTTCTCTTTGGAACATATTTCCATCTTTATTTCTATTTTTTTTGGCTTCTTACTTTCTCCTTCTTTTCATATACGTGGTTGCTTTGACTTCGACCTTGTGAAAGGCTTGATTAACCAACCGAATAGTGTTTTTGGCAGAGACAAAACACCCGTAATGGCGTATAGCACTATACTGATAGCTCCGAATATCACAAATGGAATAACTGTGTAGGTTGTGAGGTCTGTCTCGGTGTTAGTAAACTTCAGAACCTCGGCTGCTGGCTGTTACTCACAAAATAGTCCGCCAGATCGCTTGACAACATCATATAGCTCTCCACGCATAATCTCTTGGGCTCCGGCCTCCCATTTCCATGGACCGACCATGCGGAACTTGGGGTTGAAGTTGGATCCCATAGCCCATGTGAAAAAGAGCTTCCATCCCTTTCGCACAACATACGAAATCTTTGGGGCTGACCCAATATCAAGTGCCAGCTGGTAAGCATAGGCTTCGTGGTCTACGCCGCGCTTGGTGATTGCAAAATCGTAGCCACATCGAGGCTGAAGCAAGTACTCCACCTCATAAGGATCCACAGCGTCAGGATCAGGACCAACGTTGACCTGGTTTGGAAATTGTTCTAAAAGGAGGCGATGTACCCAGAGTTGGGCTTGCAGCTCCGCCAACGGAGGGATCGCACCTGAAGCTTAGTTAGTTCAGGAATGAAAGGAGCTTACAACCACGGAATAAATACCAATGCTGGGTCGAACAAAACCAATGTATCCTACTGTAGTGTCTCCTTGTTTATAAACACCACGGACATCAAGATCATCAAGTCCAGGATAGTCCTTGGGAGACAAGAATGGGAAGTTGGTAGTGTATCCCGTCGCAAAAACCACCACATCCGCCTTTACAGGCTCCGAAGGCTCCGGTCCATCGAAATGCATAAAGCCTCTATCATCAACCTTCACGGGCCATCTCTTGACGTCAATATGCCGGCCATTGGTCTCCTTGATGGGAACATTAATGATGGCTGAACGAATACGGTTCACCAATGAAGTAGATCTCTGGCCTATGGAAATGTACGGTAACGCGCGAGCAGACTTGCAGAGAAAAACTAGAGGCTTGGTTAGTATAGAGTACTGGGCAGTGTTGTTGACGATAGCTTACTGGAGTCGACATTTTTCCTTTGCTTGCTGATATGACCAACCCACTGATCTGGTCCCTCTTCGGTGCCAGAAACGAGCCAATGCACCTTCTTGATCCACTGGTCATAGGCGAACCAGAGCAGAGGGCTCCTCTGAAGAATGGGGTGAGCATAAGCGGTGTCAAACAGACTGGCGACAGATGTGTCCACTGGCTTGTTGGGTCGAGTAGGTATCTTGCTACCAAATACGCTCGGTACTGGAATAATCTGGCGAGTCAACGTTAGCTTATCTCGGAGTGTGGAATCAAGCTGACTTCAACACATACCTTTGGTGCACAGAAAAAGCCGTCTCGATGGCACAATGTTACAGATTTTGTGGGAGATGTCACCGCAAGGTGAGCAATATCCATCCCAGTCTCGCCGCAGCCCAATACAACTACATTAGTATCCTTGTCAAACTGAGAGCGAGTCTTCATCTTGGATGAGTGAAAATATGAAGGCACTCTCTCAATTCCGGGTATCGCGGGTATCTGGGGCCACATATGAATCCCGGAGCAAATGGCGACAGCATCGCAGTTCCATGTGGATACCTGCCCGTCTTCTTTGGCGATCTCGATGGCATGGCCCCAACCGTCCTTACCGCGGAAAATGTTGGTGACCTTGGTCTTAAGCTCAATGTTGTCACGGATACCAAAGGCATCAACATAGTCGTGCAAATACTGCACGAACGCCTGGGGCGTTAAAAAGTCAGGGGCATCCCGCGCCGGTCGAAAATCGGAAAAGAGCGTAAGATATCTCGAAGATACCATCTATGAATTGCATGGTGTTAGTTCACTAGGCATGTTCATATTCGCTTAGATCGACAGGGGAGGAAGATGAAGCCAATTTCACACACCTCAGCATCCTCGTAGATTCGGTATACAAAGGTTCCACCTATCTCTGCTTCGGACTCGAATAAACGGACCTCGAGGGCCGGAATGGGGAAGAATCGGTGCGCTGTGGCCAGAAACTTGAGTGTACAGAGCCCTGCCGCGCCGCCGCCAACGACGGCAACTCTCATAGCACGAGCCATTTTGTAGTAATAACAGAACCAGGCAACTGGGCTTGGGGTTCTCTATGCTATTTTTGTTGGCGAGAGTTGAGTTTTTAGAGAGGCGAGAGCACTCGAAGAGTTCGGTTTACTCGGGGGGCAATCATGAGATCTTTATCAAAAAAATCCGAGCGTAGTCTAAGGGCCATATGCGCGGCGCTGATAGAAGTGAATTAATTCGGATAACTGCCTCGGTCTTTTGCATCAAGCCTGGGAGTGGCGTAGAACAGAGCACAGATCGAAGACACGAAGGATAAGAACTGGTTACAGAGAAACAAGGGCACAGCGCATCTCGCGGCCTGTCCTTTGTATTTGAGCAGTTGGTTGTTTTCAATGACAGACATTCAAGACAATTGTGTGCCGCAGCTGCGCAAGTTGTAGTGAATTCGTCATTAGCAAGCCCATTCATACCGTTTGCTTACAAGGAGTCAAGATTTGCAGCTAAGGGCGACAATAGGATGAATGGATTAGCGTAGGAAGACAAACAAACCTTTTTGAATGACATTCGACCAATCAGATGTCAAAATGCAAATCCTCAGAGTCAAGAGGTGGTGGTATCATTCGGATGCTTCTGCATCTGTCATGGTCGATGTGCCTGTAAGTCAAGCACCATGTGTTTGCTGCATCACTTGAGCGGAAAGAGTTGAAACAATTGATTTTCAGATAGTGCAACTTAGTGCACAAAAGTCTCCACTACTTTCTCCATCAGTTGAGTTGATTCAGCTATTGTCATAACCTATTGTCCATATTGTTGTTGGTTGGTTGTGGAGAGAAAACCTGCAGTGACATCTAACACAAAGGAAACTTGGTCGGCTCCAAATAGTAATATTTGCGCCATGCCAATAATCGGAACAGAATGATGCCGTCTCTGGCCTGTACATTTAGTGTCTCTCCTGAAAATAGGACACTTCGACAGTAGAGCCATTAAGGGCAATTACAGACCCTATCGCATCCTTCATAGGGCTCAGCGTGGAACTCTCCGAGGGTGGTCTCGACCTTGTAATATCACACGAGAATCATTCGATAGCCAAAGGAAATGCAGCGATTGGCTCTTTCAGTGTCTCGTACATTCAAGATATCGGTTTGTGGCCTCACTCCAGCTTCGCGCAAGATGCATCAAGATATCCGAGCGATGAAGTAACTGACGGTGGGTGGTGGAAGGAGCTGCTTTATTTAAGATGCGATTCGATAGTGCAACGCATCGGTATGTTGCACGATCCGGAGGTGTTTGACAAGATCTGTGTGTATTTTGCAGATTCGAATCTAGTACCACACAAAAATAACTTTGCAAAAGGCAAGCAAAGCCAAGTGTCGAGTGGGCATGCAATAGGGCGGCAAAAGCCAAGCCGGTAGTGAGCATCAGTCCAATGACCATTAAGGAAAGGCTTGTTTGACATCTAACTATTTGAAGTCAGAATAGCGAGCCAATGTGCGCATGTCAATAACCATGAGAAGGATAACCACAGAGTAGGACCAAGAAGCAAACAATGGATTCTCGGTTGCGGTGGCCTTTGCAGCCGAAAGATGGTACAAGAGTTGGGCCAGACAAAATTCCTAGGAGGGGGGCGAACTGATATGGGCAAACAGTGGCCTGGCCTGCATTGTCTCTTCATATCCAACTGCCAAGGTGATCCGTGTGGGCCTAAACAAGCTTCAGCTTGAATCTCGAGACATGATAATGAAACGCGTGGGTGCGGTATCCGTCGTCATTTGCTGTCTAATAACTGTACGAGGCTTTCAGGTAAACTGGACCCTGCATCTGGAAGACCTCGGCATAAAGAGGATACACTATACGGAGATACACGCACGTCGACACTCGTCATGGCGCTCTTCCGCTGCAGCGTGTTGGTCGTTGGGCGGTTGCAATAACAAAACTCAAATGCAAATGCAAATGCAGAACATCAAAAAGTTTGATCTTCTCCAGCTTTTTGCCAGCGCAGGTACTGTCCGTGTCCTTCTTGCCTTTTCTTTTGCATGAACTTGGTTGGACCCCCCGCCCCCTTCTCGCCATTTGGCAACTCAACTTACCTTACCCTAGCCAACGGCTTGATCCATCCTACTACTCGCATCAATTCATCTTGACCGGAACAACACCTGTCGATACACCGAAAAAATTACAAAGGGACACCGATGCGATATTTCAAATTCGGTCTCACTAGACACTACTTGCAATCTCTCCCACACGACACGCAATGGCCCGTCAGCATCGGTTTCACATTCCCCAATGGCTGGAATATTGGCCGCAGAGGCATGGCTGAAGTAAGCTGGCTTGATGGTCCCTTTCATGGTTCATAGTCTTTCGGTATGAGCTTATTGACGCCACTCTCACTGTCGTCGGAGCATACTGGCGCTGTTGGCGTTGGCCATCGCGTCTTGCTTCAACACCATGGCCCTTGTGCAAAGAAAATCCACGACTGAGATTTTCGCATAAGTTGTGGTTGGTATAGCCACCCCAGAGATGGCTTGAACTAGCGATTCATTGCTGACCATGTTCGCGCTGAAGGGAAATGGCAGAGCCTTGCAAAATCTGTATCTTGAAACTTGGGACTCAGAGCAAACGAGTCGCGACCCTGAAACCGCGGTTTCTTTCCGACGGGATGACAAGACAAACTGCAAGCCAATCATTCATACTTTTCTTCGAGCCATTCTATGGATGTCACTTAAAAATCTGGGGGGGGGAGGAAAAGGCAATTATCCCGCGAGCCCCTGGAGATTCCACCCCCACGTGACGATTCAATGCAGCCTGTATAGGTACAGCTTTCCCCGCAACTCAACCGGTAGTTTGCGAGACACACCAATTGCAAGCGAGGCGGAAGATAATAAGCATACGGAGGTCGATCACAAAAGTCGTCGCCTGCGCTAAAACTAAGGCTAGTCTCTTTAAGGAATAGTACTATACATTTTCTATGGTCTGATTCCCCGGCCTTCCTTATACTCGTTTCCACCTTCTAGCTTGATGATCTCTTCAATATGCCTTGGAATTCGTTCAATCCAGGCCTGGATAGCTGACTGGGGCATTTCTTCCCAAGCTAGCTTCCAAGCCCGAATAGCTTCCTGACGGTTTTTTGGAGCCCCTTTTTTAGTAGTTTGTCTTTTCATCCAAGGCCAAGCTGGCTCGATAGCGTTAAGGTCCGGTGAATTGCCACACCAAAGAAGGCGCCGGACCTTATGAAGATCAAAGAGCGGCTGTTGGGCTTGATGGCTATGTGCCGGGGCCTTATCTTCTTGTACAATCGTATCTGGGCGTTCAATTTCACATTCCTTAGCAAACGGCAGCATCTTCGGGATCAAAATAACAGTTCTATATCGATACCAATCGATCCCGTTGCCTTGGCCTCGGCCAAGCTTGCCGTTTTTCGCATTCCATCGCCATTGAGGCTTTTTGCCGGATGTTTGGCGCCGTAGATTTAATCGTCTCATCCCGTTCGAAATCTCCCATTGGGCTCTCATAACCGGTTCTAATTCCTTATTTAACTGGTCGATTTCTAGCTGGGCAGCTTCTTTTTCTTTTGTGGTTTCCGGGCTCCAGCAATGGCAAGGACCTTTCTTATCATAAGAAAAACAGCCCCAGAACATAAATTCAGATACCCCTTTCCATCTCTCTCGAATACAGCTCCGTACGAATGCTTCTTCTTTGGTCCGCCAAATCCGATAGCCTCCGCGTCGGTGTAATAAAACAACAGAGGTCTCGTCAGACCAAATAACATTCTTCCAATCTTCTAGGCTCCAATTCTGATGATCAAGGCACCAATGTAATCTATCTTGCCTCATCTTCTTCGTCAGTCCAGGCTTCCTCGTTGGCTTGGTCTTTCGTAAACCAGCTTTCTTTAGGGCCCGCCAAACCGTTGTTCTTGATAACTGATGGCCTTCTAGGCTTAATTGCCCAGCAATATCAGCACAGCTTTTTTTCTCGGCCAAAGCGATCTTGCTGTACCTTAGTTAAAATAAGGTTTATAATATCTTCGGTTTGTTTTTTAGGCCTTCCTGATCTAGGGGCATCGATAACAAAAGCATCTTGAATTTTAATCGGTCTAACGTTTGGATCAAAGCCTCGTCTAATAGCCCGGGCATAAATATCATTGATAGTCCGTACCGGAAGTCCTGTATAAAAAGCAACCTCAGCAGTACTTTGGCCACTGACTTTTAAAGCAATAACAGCAGCCCGGGTTGCAAGATCTGTTGGCATTGTGTTGTTTAGTTAGATAAGCCTTGAATTGAGGGGTTGAAAATCTACAGATCTATTTTTTTAATCTATGGATTGAGGGATTAAGTTCATTCTCATCCAAATGAAATCCGCGGCGCTGATTGGCTAAGACCTTTATGCTGACATAATACTCGCGCCTACAGATAATACGCTAAATTTTACTAGTGGCTTGGCAGGCGACGACTTTTGTGATCGACCTCCGTACTTTACCAAGGTTCCTCGGTTTACTGGCGTACCTAATAACCTGGAGGCTGTTCAGCGTCAAAACTGTCGGGACATTTTGTCAACATTGGGGGATACACCTTAAAGTGACAATCAACAAGCTGGGCTTCGGCGAATGTTTCATTTCTGCGCAGATGTGCAACGTCTTCATTGTCATGGAAAATTCCACGGCTTCTAGCGTCCGAACTATGGCTGGTTTTGCGGCTCCCCGCATTGAGGTCATGCACCTAGGAGGCTTGCCAAGTACAGCATGCCCAAATCGCGATGAACCATTCCGGATAATGGTCCCCGAGCACCGAATATCATTCACGAAGCTGATCCTTGGTTCCTTGGTCAAGTCATAAAACTCGCATACTTATACGTCAGACTTCCAACATCTCGGGCCAGCATTGGCTCGAGCTTGCATCCCCAGATTTAGGCAACTCCAATCGTTAGCCTTGGCCGGTGTCCCCGCTGCATCTTCGGAGTCTATCTCCCCAGACTCCACACTCTGCCCCAGCTTTTCTCCAAGCTGGTTGCTTCTAAGTTGATGGTTTATTTCTTTTTATCCTCAACAACATGGCTTTGGCTGCCAGTAGACCGAAAGCGACGACCGTGTGTGGGGGACCGTCTACGCCTCATACGACCAACAACCAGAAAAAAAAAAATAGACAAATGACCAACTTGCCCAAGGAAGGATAGCCTGCGGGTATTACCAGTGTCAACCGCCTTTGGTGAAAAAGCAATCCTCCTAGTGCAATACATCCCCAAATCCTCCGTAGTCTGGGGAATGGAGGGGAAAGGCTAAATTGCCGACGGTTCATTAAACATGGGAGCCTAGCAAACTAACTGGGCTGCTGCTGGGGTCTTTTGGGACCGAAAATGACCCCGACGATCGTTGGCCACATCCGCCACAGGCCGCTCCATCCCAGGCGATGCACCATAAAAGCAACCTTGCTTGGGGGAAGTTCAAGAACGGAACGTGGCACGGTGAGGGGCCATGCATCTAGATTTGAATGAAAAGGATCCCATTCCCCCAGCATGCGAGCACAATTTGTTTCGCCAAGTCTGTCTCTCACTTGACAAGCAAATCTTCACGCCACACCAGACCCCAATCTCTTACAATGGGTGTCAAGGAGTTCTTCAAGGCGCGCTCGCTCAAGGCCGACGACTCGCGTCGCACCAAGGCTGCCGAGCTCACTCTGCGCGAATCCATTTTCCCCATTGCTCTCGTCACAATCCTCTTCTTCCTTTGGGGCTTCAGCTACGGATTGCTCGATACCCTCAACAAGCATTTTCAAAACACACTGCACATTGATCAACCGCGATCCTCTGGTCTACAGGCAGCTTACTTTGGGTAAGTAGACATCCTAGTCGCACCGTTTTGCGGGCGCTGTGACCATGGAATTGGCTAACACGCGACCCAGTGCATATCCGTTGGCCTCCTTGGGCCATGCAGCCTGGATCCTTCGTCACTATGGCTACAGGGCCGTTTTCATCTGGGGTCTTTGTCTGTACGCTCTGGGTGCCATAATTGCCATCCCTTGCATCAAGGCAAAGTCCTTTGGCGGATTTTGCGCATCCATTTTCATCATTGGCAATGGCCTTGGCTCACTTGAGACAGCGGCCAACCCCTTCATCACTGGTATGCGGCTCTGTCCAATGGGCGGTTGTTGATTTGGAACATGCTTCTGACTCAAATCTGTAGTGTGTGGCCCACCCAAATACTCGGAGATTCGCATCAACATTTCCCAAGCTTTCAACGGTATCGGTACCGTCATTGCGCCTGTTCTGGGTTCCTATGTCTTTTTCAAGTTCAGCGATGATCGCGCGCTCGAAAATGTGCAATGGGTTTACTTGGCCATTGCCGTCTTCGTTCTTCTCCTGGCCACTATGTTCTATTTAGCCAAAATCCCCGAAATAACTGATGCCGGTAAGCACTTGTGGCGTATTCTTTCCGTGGCTCGGACCGACCTAGTCATGTCATTTTATGAGCATGTCGCTAATGCTGGTTGTAGACATGGAGTTTCAGGCTCAGGAGACACATGGGAGCGCTGACGACAAGCCTCTGTGGAAGCAGTACAGGCTTTTCCATGCCGCCATTGCCCAGTTCTGCTACACTGGTGCCCAGGTAGCCATTGCGAGTTCGTTTATCAACTATGCCACTTCCACTCGTCCCGGAACTTCGAATAGTACCGGAGCCAAATTCTTTGCCGGAGCCCAGGCCGCCTTCGCCATCGGCAGATTCGCCGGAAGCGGCATCATGCGCTACGTAAAGCCCCGATATGTCTTTTTGTTTTTCTTGTCCATGTGCATCATATTCATCGGACCATCCATCACTCAAACCGGCAACATTGGCATATCGATGCTTTATGTGGTTCTCTTCTTCGAATCCGTCTGCTTCCCCACTATCGTCGCTCTTGGAATGCGTGGTCTGGGTAAACACACCAAGCGTGGTAGTGGCTTCCTCGTCGGAGGCGTTGTTGGAGGTGCTGTTATTCCGCCAATAACTTTTGAGGCTGGGCAGCGTCGCGGCAGTGGATTCAGCATGGTGGTACCGATGATATTCTTTGTTGTGGCTTGGTCCTATGCACTCTGCGTCAACTTTGTCCCAGCCTATAGAAACGTTGTGGATTCTTTTGGTGACACCGATATTGGTACCCAGGCGCGCAGGCAAGATGAAGAGGCTATGGAGTCGACAGATGAGAAGATGGCAGAGAAGCCTACGGTATCGACCATTCCATAATTGTAATAAGGGCGAATCTTTTTTTTCTGGTAAAGAAGGGACGGGGCGGGCGTATACTACTTTTGGATATGACTGGCTTCCTGTATTAGCAGGATAGAAGTCCTTTTATAATGACCCTGCTACGAAGTTATGCCATTGACAAAGATTATCCAATATGACGTTTGTACCGAAAGCGTGGACGTGAAGATGAATATGATTTCAGAAGTTTTCCTTTATGTGCAACATCTATATCAACTAAACCACACCTTGCATTAATCAACCCCCTATCGATTTTTCTAAGTTCCGTTCCTCCTCCGTCCGCCCCTCGTACTCCTCTCCACGTGCCCCCTCAACACCTTTTGCGTGTCCACAAGACTCCTCTTCTGCTTGCTCTTCGCCTTGCCCAGCGTCATCAAGAAGTTCTTCTTGCGCTGCTTCTCCCGGTTGCTCGTGCTCTTGCCCGCCGCGTCCTTCTTTGACCTGCGGATCGCCTGCGTGCTCTTGTGCTCCTCCCTGTCGGGCTTGCCCTCCTTTGCGAGGGCTACCTTCTCCTCCTTGGTGAGCTTGCGGAGGCGGGCGGGGGCCTCGATGTTCTCGGCGGTGAGGCCGTCGTCCTTGTGGCGGGAGGAGTCCAGGTTGTTGGATTTGCTGCGCTTGGTGGTGCTGACGCCCATGGCCCTTTGGACCGAGGCGGTGGCGCGGAGTTCCTGGAGCTTGGCGAGGTCGGCGGGGGTGAGGATGGTGGTGGTGGCGAGTTTCGCCATGCGCTCGAGTTCGGCTGCACGGTCTTCTTCGTTGTCTTCTTCTTCGTCTAAGTCGTCGTCGCCGCCCTTTTGTTTCTTGGGGACGGGTTCGTCGTCCTCGGAATCGCTGACGCGGATCCAGTCGCCAGAGACACTGCTATCATCGGACTCGACTTCCCATTCATCAGAGTTGAAGCCATCATCCTCATCCTTTTCATCCTCGGAGTCGCTTCCGTCCTCTGGTAGACCTTGCTCAGCGCGCCTCCTCCTCTTCTGCTCTTCCTTCCACTTGGCCAGCAGGTCTAAGCCCTCGATGGTGCCAACCTCTTCTTCACCAAACTTGCGCTGTTTCATGATGCCACTGCTCAGGCCCATGGTGGCGTCCTTGCCGCGGTCTCTCTTCTTCAGCAACTCTGCGCCGACCTCTCGGTACAGAGACAAGAGGCCCTTGGCAGCCATCATAACACCCTTGTCTTTGCTCTTGCGGTATTGTACCAAATCTTGTAGTAGAGTTTCGGTCATGGCGAGGGACTGTCGAGCGCAGATTTCTCGAATAGCATTAAGACCAACAGCAGCGACCTCGGCGGCGGCAGCTTCTGAGACAAACTCGTTTGCAATCTTTTGAATGAGAGGCTCCAAAGCATCAGGAGGAACCAGCTCATGCACACCCTGTGCCAAGGACGCCAATATGGAAGTAACTGATTGCTGTCGAGGGGTGAGATATTTGATGAACCAAGAGTAGAGAGCCACAATGGTCAGCTTATGCAGACCAACCAATCTTGTGACGAGTTGGAGAACAAGCAACTTTGAATCCAGTGACAGCTTTGTCTTTGTATTTTGCAAGTGTTTTGTAAAGAGCTGCTCCGCAAACTCTTGAGGGTCGTGCAACAGATGCAGGGCTGAGAAATTGAGGGGGTGGGGCTTCGTTTTCTTACGCTCGGCTCTCTTGACCTTGTCAACTGCCTTCCTGTAAGCATCCTTTTGCTTTTTGGATTTTTTGTTGATGGTCATCTGATGCCTGATCTTGCTCAAGTCGACCTCCTCATCGCTGCTCTCATCCTCAAGCTCTTCTCGCTCCTTGTCACCACCGAGGAAGAATCGCACGGCACCGATGACAACCTTCTCGTTGTCCGACAAGCTGGCTTCCTTCATGACGTCGACTGGCTTTGCATCCGTCCATATTTGCCTCTTCCACAGCTCGCGAGTCAACTTGATTGCCCAGATAGCCCTTGGAGAAGAGCGGTCTGCTGTGACAAGGTTGTATAATACGGTCTGGATGGTACGATTCAAGGGGTGGTTGATGGACTTGGAATTTGAGTTTCGCATGTCGTTGAGAATCTTTCCAAATAGCACCTCACGCATGGATTTGCTCCGCGACGAGACGAGGATGGGGAACAGGGTGGTCAACAGATTAGTCGAGTCGATGACATCTTTCCTCCGTAGCATCACCAAGCTTCCAATGACCTTTTCTCTGAGTTCGGGGTGGAGAATCTCATGATTTTGTGTGACAATGGCTTTTAGATCGTCTGGGAAGGTCTTGGTCTCTTCGGGATAGCAATCGGCGACGTGCGCAATCAAATCAATCATGTTGTGGAATGACTCGATCGAATCGGCCGTAGCAGTCGTCGGAGACATGAAGAAGATTTCGCGCTGGGACTCATATTGCTCCCACTGTTTCAAAAAGTCATCTTTATAAGATCTAGAGGCAAATGTGAGCTCGGAAGACTTTTTGCGCAGCAGCAGCAGCAATTGGGAGGAGAGCTTACTTTGGATCCCTTCGGATCTTGTACTGAAGACTCGCGCTGCGACATTGTTAGTGGGATTCTTTGGGGGGCTTTTCTGAGGTCCATACAAGTCTGCGTCGATCTTCTCGAGCGCGGCAACCTTTCTTTTCACCATTTTGAGCTTGGTTGTGGCACAATGAGCTTGTCTGGTGTTTGGTCGTCAACGTGGGGGGACCAAAGTCGAAGAAATTTTGGGATATTTTGCTGATAAGATAAGCGCCGGCTACAATCATCCACACCACCAACCACCAGCCCGCCTTAGCGTCAACAGATTGCAGATCCATACTGATCATCTCAAAGGGCCAAGGAATCCAGAATAAGCTTTGGTTGTGTCATGAAAGACATATTTAACCATCAAAAATTATTATAAAATCATATGTCTTCGTTGAAGCTTTGTTCTTGAAGACTTCTCGAGACACTTCTGCAACAAGTTCTATACCTAAAGGATGCACCAGGGCCCATGAGGCTCATCCTCTGCTTTGATGGCACACGTAACACCTTTTGTACCTCCAATGTCGATATTAACCTGTAGGGAAGATAAATTAGTACTCAGAACGTACATAGAGTGGAGGGTAACCGAGAGACCCTCTGTCGTCTAGTCTACACGAAGAAACCACATGCCTTCACCCGACTCTGGCACAGTCAGGTTGGCAGTATAAGCATGAACATGCCAGGCGACGGGCGACGGGCCCTTTTTGAAACAAATTATTACAGATCAGCAACAACTCATGTTCCCATGTAGATCTTGATGCGTTTGATAAAGAAAGTTGCCTATTTTGGCGACTTGGGCTGGGATGTTTGAGTTTTATTGGGTCATGCAACGAAACCAATCCTGAGCTGAAAACTATTACTTAAAGTTTGAGTTGGACAAGCCATACCCTCTATCTTGGGATGTTCGGGTCGTTGTAGCAAAAATGCAGAAATCATATCTATATATTACGAAGTATTTGAGTGTTTTGTATCAAGACAATGCATCAACCTCCTTCCATTGTCCATCTTGATGGTGAGATTTGAAGCAAAAAAATTGGACGAACGGGGAATTGAACCCCGGACCTCTCCCATGCTCATCAACCAAGATATTTGGTTGAACAATGCTAAGGGAAAATCATACCACTAGACCATTCGCCCTGTGAGATGCTGATCCGACGAAGAGATTTTGATACAGATAGCGAGCGGCAGGGCGGCCAGAACAGCGAGGATGAGCAAAGCTACAGGGTATGCGATGCCATTAGATGGATACTACTACAACTACCTCGACTTCAATGTCTGAATGGCAATTCTCTGGTTTAAGTAAGAGGCGTAATGATGCCTACTATTTGTTGATTCATGTTAAACTTGCACGATCATGTGCATTGATTATATGAGGCATTGCTTATAGTGTCCAGAGTAACCATGATCACAACCAACAAGCGTGGTGTTGTCACTTCGGAGGTTAACAACGGCCCTAAGTCCGGAAAGCCAGATCTCTGCGTTTGAACATGCCTACCAGGGCATTCAGAATCAATAAACTTGAACCGGTTCAGGGAATCGTTCTTGACATCTGCCAGCAATTCATAGAGCTTATACGGGCTTGAGATGGCTTCAACGTTAATGCCACTCAAGTCTGAAACAAGCTCCGTGTACTAGATGAATATGAGACTACCGAGGTTTTACCTTGGAGTTGAGATGATGCGATGCACGGGGCCGAACGGAGGCCCCACATTGGACAAGATGGAACGGTGAGTGGGCATCGGGGAGGAGGAGCTGTAGCGCCGGCCTGACTAATATAGAATTTTGTATGTATGTCCTCGAGTAGCTCCAAGAACTCCTATGAGCGGCCATGACCGATATTTGCATGTGATGTTGTATATGCACTAAATCCGAAATTTGCAAATAACAAGTATAGACAAGACAGTATCAGCAAAAACACAGCTTCATCCAAGTCCGCCCCTGGAAGTAATATTTGTAGCACAATTCAGTCATAGCGAATCCAACGTTGCTTTCAATCTTAGGCAAAACAAAAAACCACACCGGACACACCGAGTATTTTGTGTCTGGCACATCGACATTTGGTGGCTGGATCAAAGGATGACTTGGGATGTAGTGCTATTTTTTCCAAGGTGGGTCTGTGCTTTAACCAATTGGATCACCCGATTGTTCCCGAAGGCCAGAAGTTTTTTTTCTCGCTCCCACTCACTCACTCACTCACTCACTCACTGAAGGCCCCCCCTGGCCCTGGCATGACCACCCGCATGCCCGCCACTAAGAGCCGTCAGAAAAAAAAAAGACCTCAAAAGCCTCAGGTTCCAAGAAAACAACCCGTCTCGCCAGACAAAACCTCCCTCCCTCTCCACGTTCTCTTCGTGTTGAACCTTTCTTCCATCCTTCTAATAATCTCCACTCAGTCCTTTTTGGCCACAGTCCTCTAATTCTTCACAATGGCTGCCGCTGCTGTCCCCGCCGTCAAGGCTGAGCCCGCCAAGCTCGATGGCTTCGCTCTCTACTCTCGTTTCGCCCTTGCCGGTGCTGTCTGCTGCTCCGTCACCCACGGTGCCTTGACTCCCGTCGATGTGTATGTTCTCCTCTCTTTCTGTCTTTCCATCTATCATGATTCTGCAATAGCCCCTTGCTGACTCTCCTCCCTTCCCACAGCGTCAAGACCCGTATCCAGCTCGACCCCGTTACCTACAACCGTGGTCTTGTCGGTGGTATCCGCCAGGTTATCCAGAATGAGGGTGCTGGCGCTCTCCTGACTGGTGTTGGCCCTACCTTTGCTGGTTACTTCCTCCAGGGTGCCTTCAAGTTCGGTGGTTACGAGTTCTTCAAGAAGCAGTGCATCGACCAGTTCGGTCTCGAGGCTGCCTCCAACAACCGAACTGCCGTCTACTTGGCCTCCTCCGCTGCTGCTGAGTTCTTCGCCGACATTGCCCTTTGCCCCCTCGAGGCTACCCGTATCCGTCTCGTCTCTGAGCCCACCTACGCCAACGGTCTCATTGGCGGTTTCACCAAGATGCTCAAGAACGAGGGTGCTGGTGCCTTCTACGCCGGCTTCGGACCCATTCTGTTCAAGCAGGTCCCTTACACCATGGCCAAGTTCGTCGTCTACGAGAAGGTCGCCGAGGCTGTCTTCAAGCGATTCCCCAAGAAGGACATGTCTGATGGCATGCAGACCACTGTCAACCTGGGCTCTGGTTTGATCGCTGGTTTCGCCGCTGCCATCGTCTCCCAGCCTGCCGACACCATGCTTTCCAAGATCAACAAGACCAAGGGTCTCCCTGGTGAGGGCACCACCTCCCGTCTGATCAAGATTGCCAAGGAGCTCGGCATCCGTGGCTCTTACAGCGGCATCGGCGCTCGTCTCTTCATGGTCGGAACTTTGACCGCTGGTCAGTTCGCCATCTATGGTAAGTTCACCCTTCCCCCTATTATCGTTATAACAGGAATATGCAACTAACGGGGACCCAGGCGACATTAAGAAGGCTCTAGGAGCAACAGGTGGTGTCGAAATCGTCGCCAAATAAGGTGTTTGTCGTGATTTTGGAGAGGTGAGGTTGGAGAAAATGGACAGTGATGATTCCCGGAGGCAGTGATGAGGTAGTGCCCAAGCGCTGGGCTTACCTGAGCTGCTGGTTTTTCCCTCTTTGCATATAGAAGCGGGCAGTCTCGTCTCTGGCATGGGACCTTTATATAAAAAAAGGAGGGTTCTGTGTCTGATCATTGGTCGGTTTGATGAAGAGGCAGTTAAAACGGGCGTGCCATTCATCTATTGTTTGCCTAAATAGAGTATAGAGTGGGCAGGCCGGTAGCATCCCCGCTGAGGGCTGTATAATAGTCCATTTTCTTTTGTTATCTTTGATAGAACTGAAATCATTTCGCTGAAAGGAGATATCTGGGCGATTTTCTATAACACTCGAAGAAGTATCTTCCATCACCAAGTATTCACCTATCCGGATTTATTCACAATAGTCTTGCGATTCATGCCTACTGCTTTCGGACTCCGTGCATGACAGACTCCCAGCTGTTTCTACGATATATTTGTGAAAGAAGAAGCATGTTCGCAAAAGGGGGTATTGTATGTCCTTTAGAAACTACAGGCTATTGACATGGAGAGGTATGGAATCATATGGCCTTCGGTTTTCTATTCACGTTATGCTTGCTGAACGCCGAAAATGACAGTATGAAACCCAAATAAGCTTTGGATTACTAAATAAGTTCTTGCCACTATGAAAGCGTAAAATATTACAGTGCTATTAGTAGTGGTAGTAGTAGTTTGATGCCGTGGTTTGCTGCGCCGGCTTGCTCATCCACGCCCCCCTGAATGGCCATGATTTTCTAACTAGCCCAGTGCCAATGCCGAAATAACCCACGAAAAACCCAAATTCAAGGATGATATTCGATCGTCAATTGCGTACCTCCCAAATTATTCTCAATGAATACAATCCCAGGGGCTAAGAAAAAGTCAAGTGAGAAACGCCATAGCAAAGCCAGAAACCGCGTATTTATGAGTTCCTGCTGAAGAAGCGCACTCATCTAGCCTTTAACACTCGGATGTCAAAGGATGGATTTAGTCATCGGTCTCTTCGTCGTCGTCTTCATAATCGCTCTCGTCCTCCGCCACAACTTGAGAAGAAGTGCTCGTGGGATTGGGGCTGGTGGAAGGTAGGTAGCGGTTGAAGATCTCTGTGGCGACCAGCGCTGACTGGACTTCTCTGAGGATGGTGATTCGGGAAATGTCAGAGGACCTGATGGTGGCGTGGCAAAGTTCCAGGAAACCGCCCAGGTTGTTTTGTTGCAGCTTTCCAACGCGCTTCTCCTCGTCTTTGATCAAGCATAGAACCTGGTGGATGACTTGAACGACACGGGGTTGGAGCCTTCCCATGTGCGGGATAGCGCGCTATAATAAGAATGTCAGTATACATATGTTCCCAAGACAGAATGTGACAGAGTTAAACATACCTCAAGTTCATCTACAACTCTGGCTGAAGCTCCGTCTGTTAATGGGCGCTGAAAGGAGAGAAAGGCGGATACGCCCGTGCCAACAAATTGCTCCTTAGTCTTCTTATTGATGGCTGCAGCTACCTTGCAGGCCGCCGAGATTTCTCGCAGTCGCTCCTTGGCGGGCTTCTTCATATCAATGTTTGCCTAAAACTCTGGATAGAAGAAGATGCAAGCGATCTCGATGACTCGTGGGATGAGACGGCCATTGGCGAACCGACAGCCAACGTAGAACTTGGCCTGCGGTTGGATGTACTCGCTTATGGGGATAAAGACCCGTAGCGCACTGGCGTCTCGATCCAGGGTTCCCCTGAGTTTCCGGGCCTTGTCTCTGGCCTTGTCACGGGCGATGGCTAATGGCTTATACCTCTCTGGCTCGTCACCAATGACCAGTCCAACCTCGAGGTAGGCTTTGGCGAGGGCGTGTGGAGTGAGCTCTTCACCGAGGGGAAGGACAGGACAGACTCCTCTGTTGGCTGGACCATCGGTGGCGGGGTTGTACTTGAGCGTCGTGGCTCTCTTGTACTTGGAACCGTCAACCCCTGACCCTTCAGGGGTGGTTGTCCAAAGGTAAACCTTTTGGAACGGTTGTCGGCCCGTGGCCCCAATCCGCATCTTTTCCAGGCTGATCATCGTGGCAATGTCGCGAGTGCCGTCGGTGATTGGTTCATGGTTAGAGCTGGAAGCAATGACCGCAGAGGAGGATGGGGAGGGGGAAGCCATTTTTTGAAGGTGATGATGGCGTTGTTGGTATAGAAGGAAAGACGAGAAAGTGAGCTGAGGAGTATAAAAGAGAAGAAGTGAAAAGGGGGGAGAGAAGCGCAGCTTTTATAGCAGAGAATGGGTGCCTCGATGCCTCAGTGTCTTGGTGCCTCAATTGCCTGGGGTAAAAGGTGTGAAATGAGGCAAGAAAACAGAGGTCATTCCCTCGATCAAAACACAACAGTATCTCTATACCGATCTATATTAAATCATAATTTTAATATCGCATATTAACTATGAGTACCACCGTCGTTGTGAATATCGCTAATAGCTGTCCACGCCATCACAAAGAATAGATTACTCGTTATATTATTGGTACGGGAAATATTCAATAAACAAGCTGTCTTTCATCTTTGTACAACAGTTTGGGAAACATGACGTGGGTAATGACAGAAGGTGTCGATCCCAAGTTGGTGAAGTTTGGGTTCAGGGACACAACAGACATGTCAAGGAACAAGCGTGACACCGGACAAGAGAGGTAAACGGGGATGATGGTGGGTAATAGTAAGGAACAAGCGAAATTCAGGGGAACAGGGCGAGTTGAGATGAACATGGGTTATCCAGCGAAACAGTTAGCCATTGACAGAAGTGTCTTCCCATAGGAACTACTCTATACATCTCCCCTAACAATATGGTCATTCATACTCATCAGAAAGGATAGAGCTTTGATGCTAAGACACTATAGGTCCTCTCCATTCCAGCACCGGCGCCTTCTGTCATATGCGCCTGCAGTTATTGGCGTCCTCAGTAAGAAAAAAGACACCCACTACAAGCTTCTGGTTCTGGGTATTCTCATGGATATGAACATCTGTTGACAGAGCTTCGTTCATTCCTCCTTAGTCTCCTATCCTCGTTACATCTCCCCTATGTTTAACTCTGAGGAGTCGTAGTCCCTCATGCCCTCATATTTCCCTCCCTCCCTCAGAGTAAAGACCTTTCATAGTAGACGTTGTTGTCTTCTTCGTATATCATCATGTCCCTTGGGTCGTCCAAGGTGATGTCCAATACACTCGTTACACGTTCTAAACACCACAGTATTAGTATAAATCTACATAGAAAGAGTGATGGCCAAAGGAGTATATTGTATTATCTGCCATACCTGTCGTGTTGAAACCTCTCAAAGTCATCAAGATCATATGGAAAAAGAGATGCTGCTTCGACAAAAAGAATCATAAGGTGCTCCCAGCATCTCAATCTATACCCAGCCAATCTTATCTACGGTTTCCTGCATTGGATGATGTGATTGTGTGACTGAGGCAAACAGAATTTAGGCCAACAGAAATTTGTCAAGTGAAATACTCCCCGGTGGGAATACCGAATGGAATTGAATGGAATGCAATAGTAGCGCAAAGGTGTAGCAAAGGTGAAGCGCTGAAGCGGCACAGTGTTGAAGATTGTTCTCTTCGCTAGCAGTGCAGGCATAGAAATGACTGCCCTTCTCCTTTTCCCTTCTTTGCTTCTCTCTTCTCTCTCTTTTCTGCCTTTTCCGCCTATTCTGCTCCTTCTTCCGCACTGCTCCACTTTTCCCCTTACCTCAAGTATAAAAGCATCCTCCTCTCCCACTCTCTCTTCCTTTTTCTTCTTCTTCTCTTCTTCATCATCTCTTCTCTCTGTCTGCTTTACCTTTCACCTTCACAACTATTGATCAAGTCCGATCAGCTTCATCACCAACTCTATCCTCGTCATCTTCTCTCCATCTTTATACAATCATTCATAGCCACCAGTGAGAGAAGAGAGAGCCAAACCTGGCTGAACTGCAACACCAAGATGTGTAAGTAGATCAAAGGACACATACGGGTGAAGCTCATGGCCCCAAGATACCCTCTCTCCTTTCTCTTTCTCTTGTCTCCCCTTCTGCTGATCCCTCTTCTCCGTCTTCATCTCCCTCCCCTTCCTCTCCTTTTATCCTCATACTGGGCTTTCTACCTTCTTCAAGATCGTGTATGATTAGGGATCTAATCTCTTGCCCCTATATATCTGTTACTACCAGCCTCACTACCCAGCTGTCCTTTTACTACCGCCAATCTTGTTACTAATCTCGGGCCTCAGAGGACGATATATACCTTCTGATTAATCAGATTGAAGAACCGGCAGACCGCACACGTGAGATGAAGCCCACACCACCAAGGATATTCATGCATCACATCACCACTTGCTTGGTGACTGGTCGGAGTATCTTTGAGGTCTCACAAATTCAACAGGGACTATGGAGCGAACAAGCGACAACAAACAAGTCTCATCTACACTCTCACCCAAATCAACAAATAGAAAGCCTGGCGACAAGAGGAGTGCCCAGTAATGATAGGACTATCTGGCGATAAGAGAAATATTCAGTAACAAGAGGAATATTTAGCAATAAGAGGAACATCTGGACACATGAGGAATGTCTAGTATCAAGAGAAACATTCAGCAACAACGTTTCATACTGTTGTATACGCCTTTCCAGCACCAACAATGTGCAACAGGAGTGGCAATTCATGTTATACACTCGGGATTCAAGGCCTTGATCCTGTTTGACCCTCCAGGTCTTGGGGAAACTCTCTCAGCTCCCACGGGCATCGTGGCAATTGCGATCCCTAGTGTTGGGCCACTGGTGATCGTGGCACCATTGACTTGCTGCCGACAATGGATGAATCCACTCTGCATGCATGGTGACTCGATAATACCAGCTGAGCTCTGCAAATACAAAGTCATAGTCACTACTTACAACTATGTATCTTCGGAAATCGGCTGAACGTGGAAGTTCATGAAGAACATGGAGTTTTATAGAAGGGGAATGATAGATCGTCTTCCAAAGAGGCCGGTGGTTACATTTCCATCGGAGGGCAAGACACCTGGGCAAGTTTCTTGTGCTTGACGAAGCGCATTGTATCAAGAACACAAAAAGTCGCACTTATCGCGAGGCCCTTGCTATCCGAAGCCTCTTCGACTCTTGCTTGATACTATCAGGAACACCATCAGAAGACACTTGGGCAGATGTACTCGCACTTCTGACCTTGATGGGTGGACATGCAATAAAAGCAGTTGCTCGGATGCGAGTAGCTTTCACAGAGTTTGACTCTTATTCAACCAACAAGAGTTCTAGGCTGGTCCCAAAGGATGAGTATATGATAAGACTTATTCAAATGATGGATATTATCACCTTACAGCGTCTTCCAAGTTTATCTCATAGCCAATTGCCGCCCACGACAAAGCAAGTTGTGCAGTTCGACGTGCCTGATGATGTTCAGATAGCGTCAAATAGCGCTTTTATGAATTACAGGCGAGCAGTCCATCAAGAAAAAGAGCCAAAGAAGAGCGACGGGACCAAGACGACGACATGATGATCTTAGCTATTAGGCAACCATCGTCAAAGCACAACAATAAACCAATCATCACATACTGGCTATGGTTAATCATTAGAGGCCGAAGCCCAACGAACCCCGTTACAACACAACAACATGCCAATCATCACATGCCAGCCATGATTGGTAAACTGGAGACCGAAGCTCAGTTGGCGAACCTCGACAATGATGAGGCCATCGTGGAAGACGAGGAGACCACGAACCTTTTGCAAGAGGGGAAGAAGCAATTACGAGAGAATCATAACTTGAGATCAGCACGCAGCGACACCGTGCTTGATATCATCTTGAAGCAGTTTAACGCAAGGCCAGACGATGTCATTCTTGTCGTTGATGAAAGTGTATATTTCCTTGACAGTATTGAGATTGCTATCAATGCGCACCCCCCGTCAAGTGCCGTGCCTCCGTTAAGACGGTCGTCAAAACCCCACCGAACGGCATTTGACCATGACGAGGTTCTTCGAAGCCACCCGTCAGCGTATCCTTCTGGAAAGTCGTGCTATTGGCGGTCAAGGTCTGAATGTGCAATGCGCAAACGTCTTGATCCGATGTGGCCCTTGGTGAAAGGCTTCTTGGGAAGAGCAGGCGATATGCCGTATGTACCGCCCAGGCCAGCTCAAGGTCGTCGCAAGAACAGGACAAATACAGAGATCCTGGAGGCTCTCACGAAACTTGATAAAAGTACACGCCCTTTACTACGGTTTATTTGGTGGTACTTGCTAAATGATTAAGCATCGCGAACGTACCTGCCGTTCACATTCAATAACGTCTAACTTTCTCTTGCGCACTTACCTTCGCACATGAGTCTTCACGTACCTTCCTTGAATAAAGAATGAGGGGGGAGGGCTCATTCCACACGAGATGGCTATGTCTTCTCTCCACATCATTTATTCATTGCAACAAGATATTGAGGCGACTCCCTGCCTTATCAAAGCTGCCCCCTTCCGATTCTCGTTAAAGCTTTTGCTGTCGAACCCAAGGATATATACATCGGGGGCTAATCACAAATGGGCGAATTACCACAAGTGCCAGCTTGGAGCATCGCAAATGGATAGCTAGACCTTTAGTTAGATTAATCATCATTTTACTCAACTTCATATACTTGTAAGAAGAAGCTTGTCTTTTCCTCCCATGATTGTTGTATCTTCACCCCCGGGTCTTGATTTCTACTTGCATGGCCCCTTGAAGACACGCTACAACTGCCTACCTGGGGAGTCTAACTGCATTCTTGTATAGCCAATGTCTTGAACAACGGCACTTGTAACCCGAGAAGACATCACCAACTCTGAAATTGCGCTCGGAAATTGCCAAGACAGGCCAGTAGCCGGATGGGACAAAGCACGACAAAAAGTCTTTCAGTGTCAAATTTCCGGCATTTCCCCATGCTCATCCATGTTCCCCGTGTCGCTCCCGATTACCGCCATTGCCATGAACCACCACTGTTGCTGCAGATTCCCTCATATTTCCCTGGGGATTTCTAGCTTGCTCTCTTAGCTCTCTGCAGGTAAAATTTTGATTCAAATTGCCCAATTTACTCCAAAGCGTCGCAGTCATGTCTCAGACATGATAGGATAGTTCACAGACAAGTCACGTTCAAGCAGAGGCGAGCGAGCACAAGAGTGTTTGACAGATGCAATTTATTCTCGTTAGATAATAATAATTAAGGAAAAATGTCCGTTTCGTCCCAATGTACGTTTGTCCGTTTCCAAAAATCCAAAATAGCAAAAACAGTCATTGAATTTCCCAAAATTCCAGATGACCGCCGCGCGCACATGATGATGACAACCTAAGGAAAATATGCGTTTCATTTCACACCGCCCCATTGATTTCTTTTCTCATCTTTCTAATGAGAGGTTTTATTTACACATTCTTGACATTAAGCACACCAAAGCATAACCAGATCGTTCGACTTGACAGGTTAAAGACGTGACAAAGAAAAAATCGGAAATGCAAGTATGCCTTGTAGTTAGTACCCTGAAGTGGTTTGTTTAGATCAGGATAGCAACAACAGCGGCGACGGCAGCAGCGAGAGGGATGCTACCGGCCATGCGGCCAACACCGTTGACGGGAGGCGGGGCAGTAGCGCCGGGAGCGCCGGGAGCAGTGCCAACAGGAGCGGTACCAGCAGGGGGAGGGGGGTAGCTGGGACCGGTACCAGAAGGAGGAGTATAAACAGGAGGAGGAACGGGGTAGCTAGGCTCGCTGCCGGAACCAGAGCTCTGAGCAGGAGGAGGGTAGCTAGGAGGAGTACCGGCAGGAGGAGTGTAGGCAGGAGAGCTACCAGCGGGAGGGGGGTAGCTGGGAGGAGTGCCAGCAGGAGGAGTATAGACGGGAATGGTCTCAGTGCTGAATGAGGTAGGACCAGCAGGAGGAGGATAGCTGGGAGGAGTGCCGGCAGGAGGAGTGTAGGGAGGAGGAGTATAGGGAGGAACCACCTGGGTGCCAGTCTCGGTAACAGGGCAGACAGTAGTAGAGACGGGGATGGTCTCAGTGACTGTGGTAGGCTTGTTAGGGCAGTTGGTGACCGTAGGAGCACAGTGAGTAATGGTGTGGACTGTGGTGGTGTACACAGTGGAGGTGGTGTACGAAGTGGTCTCAGGAGGAGGATAAGGACCGCCGGTGGTTCCAGGAGCGCCAGTGCTCTCGGGAGGAGGGTAAGGGCCCTCAGTAGTACCGGGAGGAGGATAAGGACCGGTAGAACCAGGAGGGGGGGGAGGGGGAGGAGGGGGAGGATAAGGACCGCCAGTGGTACCAGGAGGAGGGTAAGGTCCAGTGGTACCGGGGGGAGGAGGGGGAGGAGGAGGATAAGGTCCACCAGTGGTGCCAGGAGCCTGAGTAGTCTCGGTGACAGGGCAAACTGTGGTGTAGACAGGGATAGTCTCGGTCACAGTAGTAGGCTTGTTGGGGCAGTTGGTAACCGTAGGAGCACAGTGAGTGATAGTGTGGACTGTGGTGGTGTACACGGTAGAAGTGGTGTAGGAAGTAGTATCCGGAGGAGGATAGGGACCAGTGGTGGTGCCGGGCAGCTCAGTACCACCAGTGGTAATAGGAGGAGGATAAGGACCAGTAGTGGTGCCAGGAGGAGGGTAAGGACCAGTGGTAGTATCAGGAGGAGGAGGGTAAGGGCCGGTAGTGGTACCAGGAGCCTCAGTGGTGGTAGTACCGGGAACCTCAGTCTCAGTAGTCTCAGGAGGAGGATAAGGACCAGTGGTAGTTCCTGGGGCGCCAGTAGTTGTGGTCTCAGGAGGAGGAGGATAAGGACCAGTGGTGGTACCGGGAGCCTCAGTAGTAGTGGTCTCAGGGGGAGGGGGGTAGGGACCAGTGGTGGTACCGGGAGCACCAGTAGTAGTAGTACCAGGAGCCTCAGTGGTAGTAGTACCGGGGGCTTCAGTAGTGGTGGTTCCAGGAGGAGGGTAGTCAGAAGTGGTGCCAGGGCCCTCGGTGGTGGTAGTATCAGGAGGAGGGTAGTCAGTAGTGGTACCAGGACCCTCGGTGGTAGTGGTACCAGGAGGAGGATAGTCAGTGGTGGTACCAGGACCCTCAGTAGTGGTAGTGTCAGGAGGAGGGTAAGGACCAGTGGTGGTGGTTCCGGGAGGAGGATAGTCGGAAGTGGTACCGGGAGCCTCAGTGGTAGTAGTACCGGGGGCTTCGGTGGTTGTGGTACCAGGACCTTCAGTAGTAGTAGTTCCGGGAGGAGGGTAGTCGGTGGTGGTGCCAGGAGCTTCAGTGGTAGTGGTACCAGGACCCTCGGTGGTAGTGGTATCAGGAGGAGGGTAGTCAGTAGTGGTGCCAGGAGCTTCAGTGGTAGTAGTTCCAGGACCCTCGGTAGTTGTGGTACCAGGAGGAGGATAGTCAGTGGTGGTACCAGGACCCTCGGTGGTGGTAGTATCAGGAGGAGGGTAATCGGTAGTGGTCTCCGGAGGGGGGTAAGGACCAGTGGTGGTGGTACCAGGAGCCTCGGTGGTGGTGGTATCAGGGGGAGGATACTCAGTGGTTGTCTCCGGGGGAGGGGGAGGAGGATATGCGCCGCCAGGAGTAGTGGTAGTGGTCTCAGGAGGAGGATAATCAGTGGTGGTACCAGGAGGAGGATAATCACTGGTGGTCACAGGAGATTCAGTTGAGGTGGTGTCCGGAGGAGGGTACTCAGTAGTGGTATCAGGGGGAGGAGGGGGAGGGTAGGCGCCACCAGGAGTAGTGGTAGTCTCGGGAGCCTCAGTGGTTGTGGTCTCCGGGGGAGGATAGTCGGTAGTAGTCTCAGGAGGAGGAGGGGGAGGAGGGTAGGCACCGCCGGGAGTGGATGTGGTCTCCGGAGGAGGAGGGGGAGGGGGGGGAGGATAGGCACCGCCGGGGCTGGTGGTGGTCTCCGGAGGAGGAGGTGGTGGTGGGTAAGCACCGCCCGGAGTAGATGTGGTCTCCGGAGGCGGGGGAGGAGGGGGAGGGTAGGCACCACCAGGATTAGTCGTGGTATCAGGAGGAGGATAGGCGGTGGTGGTGACAGGAGGAGGAGGAGGGTAGCCGGTAGGTTCGCCGGGAACGTGGGTGGCAGTGTAAGTGACACAAGAGCAAGCAGAGCTAAAGGCCTGGGCATTGCAGTTGCGGAAGTCGGTAGGGACAGCCGAGTTGGCAGTGGTGGTGCCAGCCAGCCATTGAACACAGGCAGCGGGAGCCCCGGCCTTGAATCGGGGGTCGATCAAGTTGCGGTAGCAGCCATCGGCATCACAGTCTGGATACTTCCAGGCATTGACCGCGCCGACGGCGATGGCGCCAACGACGAGAGTGCTCTTCATGGTGAGAGCTTATTCAGCAGTAACGAGTTATAGTAGTCGTATATTCTCTTCTTAATCTCTTTTGGGGTATGTTCTGGAAATATATCTTTGCGATGTCTTTGTCGAAACGAATGAGCTTTAGACAAGTGAACAAACAAACAAACAAATTACTAAAACAATGCAACAAGAGCGATTGTGGGTTTTCAGCGAAAGACTGATAGGAAAAGATGAGATGAAGAAGAAGAACTGAGAATGGAATTGTATGGAGAAAAAAGCCGGGGATGAGATGTGGGATCTACCACGGCCTTATATCTCTCTCAAACACTCGTTGTTCTTTGTGCAAGAGCCGCTGAGCCAGAGTGTGTTCACTTTGCAGTGTGTAACCGATGGGTCCATTCACTTGGACGACTACCACACCATATCCACACCACACGTACGTACCCACACCCCCGGGATACGAGGTGAGTGTAGTAAAAATAACAACCCTGCATCTTTGGGACCCATGTCCCCCAAATGTGCCCCAATGAATGGCCCTTGTCCCCTGTTTGCCGACGACGACGTTGTCATCGGCGGCTGGGTCGAATGGGTCAAATGCGTATGATTGGGGACATTGTGGAGCGTACCCGCGTTTGGACAAGACCTTGCAGCAGGGTGCTCCGTACCGTACAGCCGCCACCGCCTAAGCTAAAGAGCGAAAAGGGCCAAAAAAAAAGAGAGGTCGGTCCTCTCAAAGACGGCCTAGATGAAGCCCAGCTGCAGAGTAGAGACCTCATACTCAGACTTTTCTCCTCCATTCTCTGGTAGGCAAAGCGGGAACCGGGAGGGGCACAAGAAGATGGCCGAAGTTGCCAAGGATGCAAGGGTTTGCAGAGCAGGTTGCAAAGCAGAGCGCCAAGCTGGGATGGACAGACGGCGCCAGCATGAGAGAGAGAGAGAGAGAGAGAGGCAGTGAGGCATCTCCATCAAAAGGGCCCCTGACTAGGCCGTTAGCGCGTAAACGTCGTGTTTCCACCAACGCAGCTCCAAGGAGAATGGCTTCTTTAGGCTTAAGAGGAAAACAAAAGAGGGTCCGCTCAAGGGCCGTTTAGACGAGCAATGTTTTTTTTGGGTATTTTCTGTTTGATTCGGCCGATTTACCCAAATGTTTGGTGGACGATGATGATGTTTCTTTGTTTCCTGCCTGTCTGCCCTGTTCTTTCCCGCGCAGTTTTTCCTTTTTGCTGCCTTAGTCATCAAGGAGAGACATATCCAAACGCCCCTCTCCCTTCCCCCTCCAGCGCCTCGACGCAAGGGCCGCTCTTCTGTAACACGGAGAAAAAAGCCATTCGACCGATTTTGATCCATCTACAGAGAGACAGTTGAAAAGTGTATGCATGTGCTGGACGAATCCAGAAGGGAAACACAGGGATCTCAAGTTTTGAAATCCTCCGCATCCTCAGGTGGGACAGGACCATGCAATGCTATTTCCCTTTTCTTTTCTTGTTCTTCCTATTACCCGGGATGCCATGCCCGGAACCTCCACCTATTCAGGAACAATAATTAAGATTGGAAACCCATCCTCCCCGTCCAATAGATACAGGTTTGTAGCACTTGCTTGAACAGGATCATTTATGACGGCACCAATAGTATTGAAATTGAAGAGTGAAAATTGGAAATTGAACAACAGTGGTCAAAGAGTCAATATTCTTTTTAATATTGGAGGTTGAAACAAGTAAGTACCTGTTGGGCGAGAAACAAAACAAAAAATCGCTGCCGGAAATGATTCAGTTTCCGCGGTCTCTTTTCTCAAGTCTGATTGGATTCATTGAAGAGACAGGACTGCTGAGTTGACCTTGATGAGACACACCACCCATACCCACATCCACACATCCACACCCCACCCCCATTTAGGCCAGCAAACAAAACAGTGAGAAGATACAAACGCAGTCACCCACTTTGCATTCGCCGCCAGTTCCGAATTTAGAAACCACATCCTTGGCGAGCAAGAAAAGAGAGGGAAACGTCGCTTTTGGTGGGCTGGTGGGGAGGGGAGAGGAGGGAGGCCACGCGCTGTCACTCTTTCTCGCACCGCCAGGTATGCCCACGCACCAGCACAATGAAGAACCGTGCAGACCATGCTACCTTGCAAAGGCCTCTTTGTTTGCGTTTTTGCCGCCGTGGGTAGTGCGGTGTGAATTGTTTGCAGCTGCAAGCAGGGCATGTGCGCGCGCGTATTGATGATACAAGTGCTCCGTACAGAGCATCTAGATACTGATCGGACATTGACACAGACCATAGGATTGGATGTTCATCGTCATGACTGATGGATGGATGGTGGTGCTTTAGGCGCCCAGCTTGGATCTCACCTGAGCCGCCTACGACGGCGCCTCGTCCAGCTAGAATCTCAGACACGAACGGAAATCATCAGCCAAGGGCGACGTTTTGTTCCCCCTAAAGAAACACCGGCCAGCCGCCAGACCAGCAGTAGCAGCCGCTGGGGATGGCGCTGGGCTTGTATTGGATGGAGGATGGGATGCCGGATAGCCTCCATTTTACTTTTACAGGGACTTTTTTTTTTTTTTACAGCGAGTGTGGTGCGCCAGTTCACCCTGTAATAATTTGCTTTTTTGCTCATCTGGGCCTTAGCTCGGGTACCTTGCACCACATGACATAATGCATACGTTTGCAAGTACCTACCTACCTCCACTCCGACTGTAAAGGCTGGGCTGTAGAGAATTTTTCCCAACCGTGGCGTCATCATCTGAATCGCTTTTCGGGAAACACGAAACGACGGATGACCTAAAAAGAAAAATAGGTAAAAAAAAAAAGGATGACACTTCTTTTCTTTTCTGGGTATTGTCTAATTGCTTCTAGACTGTAACAAGTATTTCCTTATTCTCCTTACCCCGTGTAACTGCAGCAGCAAGCCCGACCCCTTCAAAAAGTAACGATTGCGATTGATTGTACGTACAATACAGGTACTAACCTAGAGCGGTACTCCGAGTTCGCAACGCAAATTTTTGTTGCTGCCATCTTGTTCTTTCCTCACGTCGTTTGTTTTTCCAATTCGCTAGTCCTATGCTTTGACACACAAACACCACCATTCATTCATCAGAATCACAATTCAGGCGCCTGCACTCTGCAATGCCAACAAACCATGACATGTCTTAGTTTTCTCAAACCCCGCGACTCGCGCTGCTTTCTAGTCATAGCCGCTGGTAGGTACATACACGCTTGTAGTAATAGTCGTTAACGTTACAGCGCCGAAGCGGCTGGTCTCAGAGACACTTGACACTGAACACTTTATTAGGTACGCAAATCAGTTCACCCATGAGGAAGAGACATGGAGAAGAGGGAAAAAAAATACAATAATAAAATTAGCCATGTCTTATACTTCCCCATTGAGAATCGCGCGCCAAGTGGTTGGCTGCGGTGCTCCGGTATTGGCTGCGGTCGCCCTCTCAAGCCCTCCGTCCACTGAAGTGCAACCTTCGGGTGGCCACCCGATTCCAGAACAAGGGTCCTCCTGGGGCTGAGGATTGGTTGCTGACAGGGGTGTGCCTTGACGCTGTCTGGCTGACGATGCATGATGAGTGGACGACGACAGCTGGACGGCTCGAGTGGACAGCCCGAATGATGGGTGCCATCTCAAGCCTCTCCAACCTCTGCCTACTTTTTCGGATGGGACAAGACGGGTTGGGACAGCAGCCAAATTCGGGGTCAGGATATGCTGCCTTGTCAAGCACCTTCAATTTCTCTCATGCAGCAGTAACGAGGCCTTCCTGGCCAACGCATCCATGTCACCCTCCTTATAAATCGACCTGATTCCAAGGACGAACAAAGATGGTGGGATCCTGCCATCCTGATAATTTAATATGTACTGGGGGTTGGTTTTGGGTTGAGCAAAGTGGCAAGTCAGATCGGCCCGCCAGCACGGATCTGAGTCGCATTTGGGTTCCGTGATTTGCATGCTCATACAAATTCGGATCCCTCTGAAGGTTTTCTATGAGAAAACGAGTTATTGCTAATAAGATCAAGGGGTTACAAGGTCTGCCCTCTTGCCCTTGTAAGACATTTCTTCCGCCATTCTGATCGCGTTCTGTCGACAAGGCTAAAGAACATGAAGAGATCGTATACGATGGCCGATGACCCTTTAATTTGGGGTCCGTACAGGGTGGGTTTGCAGATAGATGGATTCTACGGGGAAATATTACAGAATCCATCTAATCTACTGATCATGATGTGTAGAGTACGAAATGACTCTATATTTTTCAGCAACTATGCGCACGTTGCATTTACGAGATTATCCCATCCGGAAATAATGCAACCATCAACAACGGATCACAACATCCGCCAAGTCTTGGTTAACCTTGTCCCAACCTTGTTTTTTTTCTCCTACTTGGAGTATTTGCGTGACTATTCGATTGCATCTAATACTAGTTGGGTTACCAAAATGCAGTGACTAGTTGAACAGCCCGTCGTTGTCAAGGGAGAGTGTCTCTATTTTTCTCCCTCATTCTCTCCCTTTTCGTGCTACGACTGCGGTTGAATACGAGGTGCCCGACTTCATCTTGCATGAGAAAGCACCACACGACCCCGCCAACCAGCATGCGAGGCTTGCCATGGAACCATCAGTGTCATTGGTTCCGGCGTGGCTTAGATTCCTTTTCTTAACTTGCAGTAGCCCAGCCGATGAGCAAAAACAAAAACACTGGGGAACCAAAAGCGAACTTGAGCGAAAGGGACACTGGCTCGATGCAAGGTCACACAAGCTCACGATCAGCAACCAACCACAACCCACCGCATCCCGTATTCAAGAGGTTGAGATGAAAAAAAAAAAGACGGTGGTCAAGGGATTAATCGATCAGGTTTAAAAAACGTGGTTGTGTGGGAACCCATTTACCCGTTCACTCATTACCCAACAACATCCCATCGGGCCTCGTGTTTAAGATGTAATTATAGCATCATGACTGTTGGGCAGGCAGAAGAACCATAACAGAGAGCGAACCCTCGTCTATGCACGTCATCATGTCAATCCACACACCATTACAGTTGCTTTTTTGGTAGCATCACCATCGCATCGCTCGCTTGAGAAGGTTGGGTTTTTTTTGCTCATATTTTTTTTTGCTTTTACGAAAAATTCCCTCCTTGCGTTAAAAGAAAGGGCTGGGACCCATAGGTCCCACAACATCGACTCCACCAACCTTGTCAAACCTGTTTACCTGATGCTAATGGCTTACAGGAAGATCCCTGGGCAGCCATGCGTTCGGCCGTTTCTCCCCCTTTGATGGGTTGATAATCCAGGCACACACATTCTTTCTCTCGTGCTGTGTACCCCAATACGAGACGATCAGAAAAATCTGAGCAGAGTTTTACTCGCTGATCAGCACGTATCGGAATCGCGCTTTTGCCGGCCTCCATGCCTACGAGCACTGCCTAATTTGCATTACACAGAAGACATAGCTTCACACGGGGCTTGACTTCTTTGTCCGCTGCGAGCTGCGGCATCTCTCTTATGCCCACGGTTGCTCCGAGTAGGTATGCTCCCCGTGATTTTCTTGGTGTCGAAGAAGATGAGGTCGCCGGGTAGGAAGAGCACATGTGTTTCGGGGATGCAAATTTGTACGAGTGTACCGTTGTACTTGAGCATCCCGAGAAAATCCCTATAATGCATCTTCCAAAAGGGCTGCAAGTGTCAACAAGACTATCGATTCAAAGGAATGTCGTTGGGGGGGGGGGGGGCAGAGCATGTGTCTGTTCCTTTTTACTTTCTCGCACTTACTTTTTAGGATACGACGCAGTCAGATGTACGAGGTCGAACCTCCTGTTACTCTTAGCCCAATATTCGCCATTCACTGTGGCGATGTAAGCATCTGCGCCTAAATTCAGGGCATCATTTCTCTTGGACGCCCTTTTCGGTATTTCGACTATGTCGGTGTCTATGGCTTTCGCAAATGGCACAGTCGAGTGGCCCATGTCTACGATGTCAACTTTCTTGCCTGTACCAGCTCCGCAGTGCTTCGACGCATAGTATCGGCACCGGACGCTCGGGAATCTGGACCGTAAAATGATTCGGACTGCGGCAGTAAAAGGCGTATCCACCGTATGCCCTGTCCCCTTTGCGGTGCCACGAGCTCTACGTGAAGGTGCGGTGCGGCGCGGGTGGTGGCTCGGAAAGTTTCCGGTCATCGCACGAGTTGCAGGGCCCATCACGGCCGAGGCAAATGCCGATCTGTGTTCCGATGCCAATTGCATTGCCTATTTTGATATTCTTTTTGGCCCGAAAATTAACGAGGGCGGTTACGCCGATGGAAAACAACCATCGGAATCCCAAGTACCTATAGTAAGCATATTTGTACAAGCAGTTGTTTCTGTCTATTTTTCTTGTTTCTATTTGTTTTCCGTGTTTTCATTTATTTCTCTGGTTCCTGTTTGCACCTCCAAATTTTCTATCATCTGGTGTTTTCTTTCTCGCACGTTTGTGCCATGCATATTAGTCTGAGTGATTTGATGTCGAGACCAATCTCTTCCCAAGTTCCTGGCTCGTCTTATTTTAAGACTATGCTGTCCTTGCCGAGCAGGTGCAAGTTATCTCATCGAATATCTTAGGCGGTTAGACTTATAGGCATTAACTTTTGTCTATGTGCGTTGACATATAACTACCCAGCTGGCTAAAGCTTTAGTGCTGCCACATGACACCCGCGGGGCTGTGTTCATGAATCTGTTATATCTACGGAGTAGGGTACTTTATCATGTTGGTTGATATTACACCTGGAAGGTGGAGAACAAGGTTTGCTGCCCGTCTCGAACTCTAACGACTACCGTGATGTTGGTTGTACTCGGTGCCTGTTCGGTAGTTGTTGCATATGCACCCGCATTCCTGATGAAGAAGTGAGAAAGAGAGGGCAGGAAGTTGGAGGCTCTGAGACGATAAGTTGGCACTGGTATCGGATCGATCAGTTATCATTTCATTGATTGGAATGAAGACTATGCAAGCATCTGCGCCCGAATTTAGGGCATCGTTCCTCTCAGACGCCCTGCTCAACATTCTGGCTATGCTGTTGGCACTCATGACTCTCGCAAATAGTGCGGAGTACGCTTTTTCTTTAGTTCCATCTTCGCGCAAAGCTGCTTTGCCTGGGCGGTTTACTGCCCTGGGTGCTCTTGGGTGGGTGGCATCCACTATTTGCTGTGTACGTTGGCAAACACTGTGATGCATGTGTCTGTTTGTGGATAAACTGGGCCGCGGTTCTTGAATTGTCGAAGCTATGAATCGAACGATCATTTTACAAGATTGTAAATATTATACAAAGATGGCTATCAACCTCCTGAGTCTTCAGTTACCCATTCCGCAGATGCCAATCTCGGGAAACCATGTACCTGCCAAAGCAGTCCGTGCACCCCTCTACTTCCATACTCGTCGACATCAAGAAAATAATTCTCTCGCAGACGTTTTTGTCGTTGCATTACTGCGCCCTTGATCGCACCAACTGTCAGGGCAATATGGAAGTCCTTGTCGGGTATTTTCCTCCATGCCGATTCTTTAACACCAACATTGACCGTGTATCGAGAATCTTCCAGGCATTTTGTCACCATGTTAAGATCACGATAGTCTCGCCACGGCCGGAACATCATCACGTTGATGGTGCTTCTTGGAAGCCCTTTTACGGCCTCCATCCATGACTCTAGATATTCGTATAAGCCTTGAATGTAGCCGTGGGGCCACTCGAGCAAATTCCACTCAGAAAGCCGTTTGAATCTTTGTTCTGAGAAGATAGATAGCTCGATGTGCAGTTCTGGTATGGGGAGGATGTTCGATTCCCGATGGTAAGCCTCGACGTATTGAGCAAAATGATTCAAGGAAGCGCTTGATTCGAACTTGAAAATAATTTTATGGTGATTCTCCTTGAAGAATTCATTGAACAGCACAGGAACCTTGCTCAAGTTTGAGCTGAACAGGATATCCTTCTCAGAGCCACTGACTGTCACCAACAAGTACTCCTTGAGTATCGGAGTTGTTGAGCTTTGCTCAGTGTTCAAGTCTAGGAATGGTCCACGAGTCGATTGGGGGAGCATTAGGGGCGCCAGCACTTTCCAAATCGCACACCTGAGCTCGGCTGGCAAGGGGGGGTTCTTCTCTCGATAACATCGCATGACTCTTCGTGAGTGAGCTTGGGTCTCTTTGGATTGGAATACGGTTCGACTGGTGAGCCCGTGTTTCTCATTCTCATTGATTTGGTAAACGATACTCACTTTTTGGTTCAGCTCCATCTCGGCCGAGACTGCCACGTTTGACGCCATCTCTGTTGGAGGCAGATGATTGATCTCAAAGCAACTTCATATGCAATCACGCGACAGCTGGATCGAAGGTTGAATATTGGTAAAACTTGTTATAGCTGTGAGGGTCATATAACGGCTGGATGAAACTCGAATGGCGTTAGTTGTGATTATATGGAGGTGAGGGTTGATGGATGCCATGTCATAATGGCTGGATTGAGTGAAGAGTGAAGATGAAGAGAAAGAGGAAGAAGAATGAAAAGAAGAGCAAAAGAAAACGATTGAATTTAAGGAGCAGTTAATAGCAGCCTTATATTTTGTTTTCAAGGCAGAAAGAATTTGGCCCAAGGAGCTGCGACCCCCCCCCCTTGAAATACCCCCATTGCGAGCATTGTGGTAAATATACCTGGTCAACTAACCTAGTCTCTCTCTTAACTAAGCCTCACAGTTTGGTAGATCCTCTTTCTGTAACTGAGACTTTTCTCGGCGGTCCTATTCTTCCCACTCGTCGCGATTATATGACAATAGCGTAACGAGTTTGTAGAGGGGCAGTAGCTGCAGGTCGCTGCCCTTTGGCTGTGGTAACAATAAGATACTCAATAAAGACACTCAATCGACCTTTAACACTTTAAAGCCGTGCCTATTGTAGCCATCCCGCGAGGCCCTCAAAGGCTATTGTTCCCGTGGAATTGACTTCTCTTGGCCTTCCATCTCGCAAGTATAAATTCCTTCGAACGCCTGATCGCTTTCTTCTTCCTTTTCCGCTTCTTCCGTAGATCATCATCAACTGTGTGTTTTCCCTATTGAGATTACACTTCGTGGTCGCTGCGCATTCGTTGGCATCTTGCTAATGCTCCTTGCAGCTTCTCTTCTCTCTCTCTCTCGCGATGTCGTCCGCGTAAGTTATTTCGTCCTGGTGCTCCAGCCGTGGACTCACAGCTAACTCAAAATAGTCCCTGTGCGCGCTGCCTTCGGGCGTTGGTGGATTGGGTTCCTGGGGCCAGGGACAAGGCTGGGGCTAACATCCCCATGCCTACATGTGAGAAGACGGCCGGTTGTACGTAGCCGCCTTGCCTCGAACTCGCTACTGGCTCTCCTGCTAACTGGCACAGCCGATTCTGCCAAGTGTGCCCGCTGCCTTCAAGAAGGCAAAGATTGCTCTCGCGCATGTCTTCTTCCCCCTTTTCTCACTTCGACCTCGCTGCTAACTCATTGCTAGCTTCGAGCTTCCGGCCGAAAGGCCTTCAAACGTCTCACAAAGCTCCATAAAAGGAGCAACGACCCCCCCGCCGCCGCCCCCAAGGCCTCGGTCCGTCCTCTGTCTTTGCTCTACTAACTCGCTACTGACGCGCTGTTGGATAGTTGGCCAAGGCCATTCTCTCTGCTCGCCGCTCTCTGTATGCCCGCAAGAGCACCCAGGTGGAGCGCACCGCCGCCGCCGTAAGCTCCCTGCCTGCTTCATCGCCTAGAAGTACCTAACAAATCGCTGCTAGGTCACCGCCGCCACCGCCGTCGCGAACACCAACAGGATTTTACGGGGGGTGGCCATCGGGCTCATGGAGTCCGTTATTGACATCAATTGGAGCTTGCGAGCAATTGCCCAAGCACAGCAGCTGCGTGTTCCGGTATATATCCCCTTGTTATTCTTAGCTGGGGTACTGCTAATCAGCTACTACCTAGGCGAGTCAGCAACCGGGGGTCACCAATGACCTCAGTACGTTGGTTGGGCCGCTGTGCCTGCCTTCATTTTTGAAGGATCTCAAGGAGGATATGGAGGATGATAACGAGTCCGAGGCCTAAGCAGCCTCGTTGCTGGTTTGCTGGATGGCTACTGGTCGGTTATTTATTATATTGTGTTTTTAAACATAATTACTAGCCATAGACCACCTGACCCTCCTTTTAGAGTATTGATTAGCTCTTCTTATCTCCTTCACTTTTACTCTGTTGTTGCTTTACTTCAAACTCTCTTATTATACTTCTTCTGGAGTATCTAATTTACGAGCACTCCCGAGGGACTGGTTTCTCGTTATGTTATTATCAACGGACTGATGGGGTTTCCCTCTCATGGGTCCTGGAATTCCTTTCCGGCTGGTATTCTCGCAGAATATAATGGATGTTATTATCAATACCTTCTTTTGCCCTGCGAAGTCCTTTTCAAGTCAAGGGCAATTTGATATGAGTGAGATCTATCTTAATATCAGGGAGCAGGGCATCTATAAAGAAAGCCATCCTTAAAATAGATGGAAGCTTTACTGGCAGTTCCGCCTCGATCACATCCTATGTGTAAATATGTTTCTTAAACGGCGTTCCTGGCTTCTGCTGGAGGGCTCGTGGCTGCGAAGCCGCTGAGAGTGCCCTGCTTTCCTCGTTGCAGACAAGTCCCTCACAGAACAGAAGTAATTCCGAACACAATGGTAATTTATCATTTAATTCTCATTACTAGCTAACTATCGGCTTAGTCCATTCTTACTTCGCCCTTCCTTCAAGACCCGCGCCGTAGCTCGGCGCCGGATTGAGCCCCTTCTGATTGCTCTTCCGCAACTCATGGCAAAACACAATAGTCGCAAATATTAGATTTGCTATCTTCAGTTCTGGTGACCCTGGAAGTTGGCGATGTCTTGTCCTGCTTCCTCTGGAACATCATTCGCCGGTGTTTGTGCAGCTTCTTCTTCTTCTTCTTCTTGATCCAGCAGATCTTGTTCCATCTGACGGATGTTAAAGACCCTATCGGACATCACTCGACGGCTGAAATTGACACCTGATATCAAGTCAGCAAGCCGGTCACTCCGACGAACGGTTTTGCGCTTGTTTGTAGTGCCTTGAAACTTATCAGTCTGGCTCTCGTCATGAGATGAAAATGAAGCAATAACGCTGGTCTTACCGTCTGCCTTTGAGGGCTGTACGTATGGATTCGTTGGATCAAGCAGACGAACGCCTTCCATGACGAGTCGTTCCAGTTCCGCCTTCTCTGACTCGGTTGGATTGTCATTCTTGGCCATTTTGCCCAGCATGGCATACAGAGGGCGGAGAGCATTCACAGTCGGTATGTCAAGAAAGCCGCTGTCAGCTTCTTGATTGAGTGGGCTGTCGATTATAGCTGCGATATCCTCAGCGACAGTGGCTTCGATTGCTTCCCGTGAACCCTGCGGCCTGCGAACACCGCGGCGAGTGCCTTGCGCCTCGGAGTTGTTCAGTGCAATCAGCTCTTGAACGCTCTGGCTTAGGTTTATGAAGTCGCTATTCTTCCAGTCTTCCTCAACCTGTCTAGACATTGTCACGACTAGCCGCAACGATGGTCCGATTGTGAGTGGAAATTGAAAGTACTGGAACTGATATGACGAATTTAGCACCTCTCTGTGTGATGTGGGCAGTTGGACTCTAAGCATACCTTGTGTATCAACACCCAGAGATGTACCCGGAATCTTCTTCTGAGAGTAGAGAATAGATAGGTATGTAAAATGAGTCATTCGAAATTTGTCGCATGAAAGATGGTTTGTGTATGTCACCTGACTATTGCTTGAGATCTGAATCACGGAGGAGGAGGGAAGTGTGGGCGGGGAAGAGCGTGATTCACTGCTCAGGTAAAAGCAAAGAATGTTACGTATTATTCCTGCCTAAAATAATAAAAGACTATATATAGAAACAAGTCTTTGTGCAGATCTACAGAATTTGTATTTTATGTTTGTGTTCTTTCTCTGCTCGTTAAAACGAGCTCGGATACCGTGGTGGGAGGTCAGAGGCTATATATAGGATGGTAACTTGGCACTAATATTGAATTGATCGTGGTTATTTCTTTGGTTGAAATGAAAGCCAGTGTATTAAACGGGTGATGCTTGATTAAAGTAATAACCAATATAAAGAGACAAAAAGGGCAAAGAAGAAAGCACCTGTTGCAATACTTATGAGTTATTGCGGTATGAAAAAAAAAAAAAAAAAAAAAAAAAGTGTCGAAATGCCATATAGGGTATGCTGATGTTTTGCAGATAGAACAAAAAAAAAGAAAATATTCCGACAAAGACAGGATTCGAACCTGCGCGGCCGAAGCCATGTGATTTCGAGTCACACCCATTAACCACTCTGGCACTTTGTCTAATGGAATTGATGTATAGGTAAGCAGTAAAAGATTACATCAAGTAACACAATTGTGTTTGAGGGTGAATGCATTTCTTCAAGTGAACATACAACACAACACCGCCATTTCCTTCATTTTATTCTTTATATTTAAATTAACAGGTAGAAGGAGCCATGATAGGTAGGCATGTATATCTTCCAGCATATGCTCGATTACTCCAATCTGCCTCGGTAATACTGGGCGAATGGGCCTTGACCTCGGCGACCCCTTCATCATCCGTGTAAGTATATCATAACGGTCTTAGGGGGGGATGTCTATGTTTGTTGGTTGGCTAACTGGATTAGAAAGCTGACAGGTAACGAACTGATGTAAGGAATCGAGGGAATAAGCAGCATGCCTGAAGAAACTTGTCCCGAGGAAACCAAGAGAGAGTATGCTGAAAAGCAAGGTGGAAGTGGGCTCAGCGGAGAAGAAGCCTACCAAAAGACCTGTGAGACTCGAGAAGAAGGCCACAGAAACTGTAAAAGCCTTCGGGAAATGCGAGACGTTGAAGAGAGTGTCTGTTGATATAGAGTATGATTGCTTCACCTGATAGGATCTGGCCTGCCGGGTGACTGCCGTTTTCCATCGCACGGCGTAGTAGTGTTGATAATAGACCATATAGAAGTAATAATAATGCAGCATGAGTCTTATCTTGTAATCTTTCCGTCAAGTGACTCGACATGCAGTAATTCACTGACTTAATCTTGACAATAAGACACTGCTGATATCATATTCATGTGAGCTGCACTTCACAACAAATGAAACAATAGAGAACAATAGCAGTTGCGATTTTTCTATAATCTTATGACCTTGCTTGTGTTGTTAAGACCATCCATCCGTCCTATCATCATTTTACTTTGGCAAATGCCACATCCAGTTGCCATCCCGTTCAATGTGTCTACTTCAGTCAGCTAACCAGCGAGACCATTCGCTTTACAGCACATGGATCCTTCATTGGATACATCTCATTTCCGCAAAATAGATTAATTTAAATGTACGATTGCAAAGCTGATAGCAGGCCACGTCAAAACACCCAACCTTTTAAGTGATTATTGGATGAAAAATGCAGCATCCTCGCAACAGACTACGTATGCAATTATGGTATTCGGATGACTGATTTCAACTGATGGTTTTCTATCTGGACTAGGACATGACAGCTCATCTCCTCCATCAGATTGTCTCGTTTGCGATTCGGGTGTGAAAGCAAAACCCGTGATTGAACAAAGAGCTAATTTCCGTTAAAATAAGACTCTGCCTGGCATATCCAAGTTTTTACTCCCCCCTAGGCTGCGTGGCCCTAAGTAAACTTTCAAGCTGTTCGCGAAATGTGCTGACTAGGTTAAGTCTTAATTCAATATCTGCAGCAAGGCGGCCATAGAAAACACTCATTTGTTCGTACAAGGCCCGTACTTCTGCGTTCTCAGTCGTTTCGGCAAGAGCAGTGATGAGTTCTTGCAAGGGGGAAGATTGAAACGACGCTCCATGTTGCAGCCCATCAGCAATGGCTAATTCGCGTCCGGTTATTTCAGGTTCAGCGATCTGATCGCGCAGCCTGCCGAGATCAGGCGAAGCTGAGCCACAGCTAATTGCGAGGGATCTGCTCCATTCTCTTTGAGAGATATGAATGAGGAAAGAGTCGTGAGCTTGGGATGTCTTGACTGCGTGCTCGACTTCTTGCAGAATGATGTCTTCCCGAGTGCTAGAAGTCATAATGATCCGATGGTACACTCTAAAAAAAAAGAACTCAAGACTGCGCACTGGTAATGCTGCACCGAGCTTCATCTCATTGTCGGCCTCGGAACACAAGGCCCGGTGAATGGAAACAATCATACTGGGTTGGATATCGATCCTCTGGCGTGTTGCGTGCTGTCATCAGAAATGTCAGTACATAATACTGGAATATATAAGAGTAGAACATGCCAGTTGCCAGATGCGATACATACCTTCAGCTCGTCCACCACCTTACGGGCCAAATCAACTGTGATTGGTTTATCGAAGCAGAAAAATGCACACAAGCCATCATTGCCCGTATATGGTCCGTACTTGAGACTGGCACCTGCATTCAGCATTTTTTGCTTCATAACTTTGAGATGGTGGCGATTGTCAGTCAGAATATACATGTGATAATAGTGGATGAGTTTGGTAAGAAGGGCGTCTGCTTTGGCCTCAACTGGCTAGTCTGCTGTCACCAGCTTGCGCATTCCATCATCGGTGAGGACATGTATTTTGCAATGTTGGCGAAATATTATATTGCGCTCATTTGCTGGCATCTTCTCGTCCACATTCTCCTAGAACTCAGAGTAGAAGAACACGCAAGCAGCCTCGATAGCACGAAGGGAGAGTCGGCCATCCTCAAGACGACAGCCAACATAAAATCTGGCCTGTTTAGGGATGTAATTGGCAATAGGGGTGAAAACCCGCATGACAGTGGGATCGCGACGTAAGATACCCGATTCCTTTTCAGCGACATCTCTTGCCATGTCGGGCTCCTCTCCAAGGATCAAGCCCACTTCCATATATGGCTCAGCCTTAATATGGGGAACAAGCTCGTTACCCAGGAACAAGTGAGATGGCCCAGTTCCCTGTATGGCATACGCTAGTGGCTTAAGCGTGAGATTTATCCGCTGGTTCCTTGCGACCTGCATGGAGCGATCTCACCTCTTCATGCCCACCCACCATCTTCCCCCATACACACACCCCACACGCACCCTACACACACACCACCTTGGTGGAATTGACAAAACCATGTGCTTAGAATACTGTGATCAGCCCTGGAATCTTTAGAAAACAGGGATGCAGCTTTACAGAACCGATCCCTCAAGGCAGGGTTCGTTTGTGAGAGGGGCAAATTCGGGTCCACAAACACTCAAATGCCCAACAACTGTTTCGCTAGCTGTCTGAATGAATTCATAGATTCATTGACTTCTCCAAGTTGGTTCATGATAGCTGTAGGTGGCAAGGGCCTATGATTCAACACAAGAAAGAGGGATAATACCATGCCTGGTTGTTGTATTTCGCACACGGCCCAATTGCAGCGCTCGATATCCTTAGAAGAGATGTTTAGCTGGTCACGCATTTTCAGGATTACCCCGTGTATGTTGAAGATTAGCGTACAACATCAAGACATGTCAATTAAAGTTCTGTTTGAGGAAGACCTCAATAGAATATCTTGTTGCATTTGAGTGCTGTCCATCCATCTACCTTTGTACAAATAGATGGGAAACAGGTGGTAGAATTTGTTGGATGGAATGTTCTGACTGATTCTTGATATGTATTGCGATGTGTTTCAAGAGACTGAAACACTTGGCGTGACTCGCGATACGTTTTCAGATGGAAAGTGTCCTATCGTAGAAGCAAAATGGACAGAGATATGGCATTATGTTCTGACCCGCTGAAATGCCGGTATACCCAAATCGAGACACAATCTCTGAAGCTTCATCAAACTATCTCTCCGCTTGAGAATGTTACTCAAAGGGTCCGAGGAGCCAAGTAGTGCAATATTTGCGGAAGTGGCCATCAATAGTCTTCAGCGTATAGACGTGGTGCGCAGACTATATGTGCGCCAACAAATCATCGAGGGACACAAAATCGGGCCTATAACCATCAAGTCGGCTACCTTCTGGGCTTATCGCGCGTGAACTGAGGGAGCAAGTGAGAACCCGGTTTCCATTAAGGTGCAACTCCCGGTACAGCTGGAACTGCGACACCCGCTGCTCGCACGTCGCAAGCCGAACCCGGTTCACCGCCAGCTCAACCTCCCGTCTCAGCTTTGCTGCCGTCCATTCACCCTCTCAATTTCTTCCGCCCGCTTCGCCACCTCTTCGTTGTCCTCTAGCATCTGCTGCTGCCCCTTGCGACTCTTCTTGGACTTCTTGTTGCCCAGTTGAAACGATGTTGATGAGCATGATGGAGTTGAACCAGGTCAACACCACAGAAGCGACGGTTATATGTTCCGGTCACTGGTTCTTGATTTGGCTCGAATTCATCAACGACATGCGCAATATTGTACCACGACATCATGGTATCGCAGAGCGCCTCTTCACAATTTTCGGCAAGACCTTGTTTTGCTCGCGTGTCTTTGAGTGGAAAGAGTCCTTCTGATGATAAACGGCCCATCCCCTTGTCGATTGAGCGCTCTGGTAAGCCATGAAGTCAAATCCCTGGCTCACTGTTTCCATTATGATTGTTGGTTTCGATGTTATCCGTTGTTGGTTCCCCAAACGTGTTGGTGATACGAATTGAGGGCGAGAAGTTTCCATTCGCTCCAGACAGTTCTGTATTACCTGAAGTGTTTGGCTCACTCCTGGCGATTTCGTCAATTTGCTCATTTTGGAGTGTGAGGGCTTTGTTCAAGGCATCATCCTCAAGACGACTTGGACCGATTATTCTTGATTCTTCTTCGATAGAGTCATGTCTCGCTTTGATAGAAATGACATCTTTGTCATTATCATTGTTGAAAAACGATGACTCTTCGTCAAAAGCGGCACTCGACGAGCTTGGCTCCTCATTCAAGACAGGAGGAGATACTTGGGCGGAATTTGAAGAGTTGCCGTTGCTGATCTTATCCGACTCTGAAACTGGCCTAGTCGCCAACTCGGCGAAATGCTGTTTGTATTTGGCCTTGTAGGCTTTGATTGTCAGGGTAGTGATGAGTGATGTGCGGGACTCAGCAACTGTCTTGAACTCCTCCCAGAACGGATCACTCGTCCTCGATGCCGCTTGGGGAGATCTATGCTTCTCCAGAAGAACACTACGAAGCATCTCCCGTTGTCTCGTCATACTTTGAACATCGTTATCGAGCATTATACGTTCCTGGGAGTCTTCTGATAGTCTCACGGGGGCCTCATCGCTGCGATTCAGCAACATGCTTGCCTGAGTGAGAACCGAAACTGGTTCAAGGTTGCGAAACATTGCAGGAAAGTCGATGGTAGAGATTCTTGAGTGATATGCGAAATACGCATCGTCATTGTTGTTCGCATGACCCATGAGAAATTTACGGTTCTTTGTCGTAGTCTGATTTGCCAATACATACGCGACTCCACGACGTAAACAGTATGCAATCAGTCGATGTTCGAGACCACAAAACTGGCCGAGACGTCGGATTTGAGGATGAATATCTCCTGTTTGGAATGGGTCAGTTGTCAGACGATACTTGATCATTCGACGTAATACCGGTACTTTGCGCATCTTCTGCTTTACTGCGATGCGACGGCCTGTCTTCGCGGTGTGGGATGGTCACCCTAGAGGCATGAGGTCTCTCTAAACGTTGATGTCGTGATCAAAGACACCATTCAATAAATTATTTTATCCAACTCTCCGGTATCACCCATAACTCTAAACCAAGGATTTTTTTTAGTTTCCGGGGGACTAACGAATGCAATATCATTTGAGTTCAGGGACATAATAGACACGCCAAGCAGCGAGGGTAACACCAAGCAACGGGGGGAATTCAGAGTAACGCGGGCAATCCCGAGCAACGTGAGTAATCGAGAGCAATGCGAGTAATCGAAAGCAATGTGAGTAATCGAGGGCAACAACAGGGATCCGGGGTAAGAAGAGGAATCGAGGGAAACAGTGAGAAACAGTGAGAAACAAGCGAAACAAGGGGGGATAAGGGGACTTGATAGTAACGAAGCTCCCCAAAGCAATACATGAATCCGGAGGTCCATCAGTAGTATGGGGCAGCTAACGTCGAAGCTATTTTTAATCTTCAAATTGGGTAATTACCTGTTGGCTGGTTAGCTAGTTGTCAAAGCAAAAGGACAGGAAGCAAATCATATTAAACCTAGTATGCAATATGTCGTCGAGTGTCAACTATCGGCGCATATAGAGCGCGCACAATTGTAATTTCCAATAGAAATATAAAGGGAGAGGGGTTTTTGTTTTCATGTGGCGGGCCTCTCTCTCTCTCTCTTTCTCTTGCCTTTCCTTGCGCTTGTTATCCTCGTCGCCTCAGGCCATTACCCAGCAGGTTCTCACTATGCACTCCATGTTATGCTCTTCAAGAGGACAGTGACATATTAACGCAAAGACCTTGGAACACCCGGAGGTGTTTTTCATTTCTCTCTTTTTTTGAGAATCTCTATCAAATAAAAGAGGCATCACAGAGTTAGAATAGTATGCAAAAAAAGATTAACGAATCAGATATAACACTCAATTCATAACGTACGTAGCCAAATGGCTGGATATCCTTCCATACATTCATTTCCACCCCCAGAGCCATCAACCCCTTTTGACGGCCCATCCTTAAACACACTGCACCCCCATTATACCGTTAAGCAATGTTCTCGCTGAGATCTCTCACTTTTTCTTTCCCCCCTTAACCTGCAGATGAGAAGACAAGGGAACTATAGGTCCAGCCTTAATCATCTCGCTTGGGCTTGATCACATTGCTCAAGTCGCCGACAGGGAGAGAAATCGGGAATCGCAGTTCAGCCAACAGGATAGCCGTCAGGAGCCACCATCCAGCCAGGCAAGTGACAAACAGACACGCACCGCCACCCTAGAACCCACATGTTAGACGCCATGATGATCGAATACGAGAATAAATCAAAGGTAAGGGAGGGTTCAAAGACTTACCACTAGCATCTTCTCGGCATACGCAGCATTGCCAGTGTAGTCCTCGGCCAGGGCCCAGAAACCGCCAGTCAGGAAACCAAAGGCAAGGACCAAGGTGAAGAAGATAATGGCAAAGACGACGTTTGTTCGGAGCGAGCAGATAAAGTAGATGAAGCAAAGGACGCCCATGAAGAGTAACCAGAAACCTGTAATCCAACCATGTTAATGAATAATTTTGATCACACAACCCTCTGCCAAGGGCTACGAGATGTAGGTTCCAAAGAAGAAGAAGAAGAAGAAAGAAAACTCACCAAGACTAGCATTGTATCCCTTCGTCATGGCGCCCTCGGCTCCGGACTTGGCATCGGCTGGCGCGTACGAACTAATGGCCGCAAAGGAAGGGGTCAGGGTTCCAGCGTAAGAAAGCCAAAAGGTTCCAAAGGAGCAAAAGACAACGGCCGGGAAGGTGTTTCCGAGGATCCATTCGAGAAGGCCACCGAGGAACATGAGGACGCCGCCCTGGAAGAAATAGACGGCACTGAAGGAGTGTGAGTCGGGCTGTTCTTTGAGGAGGTGGTGTTGATGCAAAGGTGTAAGAGGGAAGGGAGGAGGGAGAGAGACTTACATGCTAGCAGCACCGCCGCCGCCTGCACCTCGCCAACCCATGAGGTCGCAAGATAGAGGTGTAAGGGAGAGTAAGAATCCAACAATGGCACTACAACGACACCCGTGTTAGTAACTGCCCTCTCAACTGCCGGTCCCAGGGACCAAGCATCCATCACGTAGACAATGGAGAGAAGATTGGGGGATAAAGAACATACATGGGGGTCGGATTCGCAAACGTCCGTCGCAAGTCTCCCTTGACAGACGTCTGAGGAGCGAGGTACAGCTTCTCAAACAGCTCCGGGGTCATGTTGACGCTGGCAGCGGTTCTGAACTGCTTGATGGCCTCCATCCTGTCAGAGTCATCGTCGTAGTGCCGGGTTCCCTTTTCTTCAGCCATGGCTATTGTGTTGACGCCCTCTGAGCTCATAAGAGAAAGGAGGGGGGGGGGGGGGGGGGGGGGGAGGAAGGTTGGTTTTTTGTTATCAAAGCAAGTTGGAGTTGTATAAGTGTGAGGGAGGAGGAGGAGGAGGGGGATGATGATGATGAGAGTTGGAGAGAGAGAATGATGAGGTTTAAGAATTATCAAGGTTTCAACGGGAATCAATGGCTTGTTATAAGTTGACGAGCAAGATGCTCATCCCAGCCGCTTCCTCTCTTTTTCTCTCTTCATTCATCTATCTGCCAGACCGCTCTAGGACTCCAAAACCTAAACCCCGTCCCCCTTCCACTCTCGTTCACTCTCGCTCCGTTCCGTCACACTGATTCGCTCTCGCCCCATTCTGCCACTCCCGAATTAGGCACTCGGAGTGAGATCATGGTGAGGAGTAAGAAAGGGCAAAAAAAAAAAAAGTAATAGACCAAGCCCATGCCAAGGAACATGGATCCTTTGCCCCGGCTCGAGGGGGGGGGGCCCTAAGCATCCACATCCTCCATCTCCACCACACCACCCACACGCAACCCACACCACCTTGACAGCCCAACATATGCATCTCAGATCTGCAATAAATAAAATAAAGGATAGCGCGCGCGCGAGAGAGAGAGAGAGACAGACAGACAAGGAGATGGTGTGTAAGTACAGAGAGATAGAGAGAGAGGCGGATAGAGAGCTGGGAACAAGTCCCTCTCCGTCCCGTAAAGACGACCACTCAACAATCAGCCCTTCGGGACGGACAGGGGGGGAGAGGATCAGAGTCGCATATGGAACACGGAGTCCAAGGGCCATGCCGCTCCTCCATTCCCGGCTGACCGAAGCAGGCATCTCATTTCAGCGGCTCTGAACGAACGCAGCAACCAAAAAGCTTAAAGGAGGAAAGTATGCGCATCAAGGGCGCTGAAGGTAACAAGGTTTTGTCTCGCCGGTGCATATCCCGTTATCGTTGTCTCCCGTTCCCACCCCCATCGGCTTGATATCTCGTTCCTTGTCCTATGAAGAGTTTCTGTCTATCATGTCATATCATGATATCACGCCCTTTTGTCTTTTTTGTTTCTCTCTCGCTCTATCTATCTATCTATCTATCTCTCTGCGGGCTGTTCAAGTCTCACTCGTATTCCGCTACGGGAAATAGATATTGGCCGTCTGTCCGCTTCGTTATCAATCATCGCCATCAAGCCCCCTTCCAAGCCCACCTCTCTCTCTCTCTCTCTCTCTCTCTCTTTAGACTTGTGAAGCTCTGGAACCTCCTCCAAGACCAAAAAAAAAAAAAAAATCAATAGAGTCTTCTTTGGAGAACGACCCAAAAAAAAAAAGGGCTTGCTCCTCTTCCCCAACAGCTGAACCTGGGGTCACCTGCTGTGTCCCTCCCTTGCTTTGTCCTCCAGTCAGACGTTTATTATTACCTAGTAGTATCCATTAGTTTCCCCAGGGGCCTCGCCTCACATCACATCGCATCACATACCATCACCCTCCTCCTCTTCCTCCTCTTCATCATCCTCCGCCTCACGCTAATCAAATCAGAATTTACCCCAGATTTTCAAGGGGCGGATGAGAAATTTGGGGTTCCCGTTTTCCCTAGCGTGCGACGTGCTCTTGTGAGCAAGTGTCGTTTCTCCACACTCAGCTTATTCTTTTGGCCTTAGCTTCGAGTAGCTTTCTCCAATAATGCCATGCATCTGTTTCTCCATTTCGCCCATTCCTCTCTGAACCCTCTCCCTTCGCCCGAAGTGTCTCTCTTTTCCCCCCCTCACCAACACCAGTGACAACCACCACCAACACTACATACTACCACCACTACCACTACATGTCTATATAATTTCCAAAAAAGTAAATTAAAAAAAAAAAAAAAACATAAATAATGCTTTACACAAAAACGCCTCTTGATTCACTTACATTCAACGAAAACGCCATGTTACTCCTTCTTCTAGACCCGGAAATAATATTTGACCTTTATTTCTGTTTCTTGTTCCCGGGTACCTCATCTGGACTTTTGCTGTCCTACGTTTCAGCATCAGCCCGGCATGTACTTTTCAGTACTGGGCACCAATACATGCATGCATCCTCCTCACCCCAGCCACCACCACTACCAAGTCGAATATCCATGACCCCATCATTTTCTCTTCTTCTCCTCTTCATTCACTCCCCCCCTGTAGGCCTACCCCATAGCTCTCTCTCTTTTTCTCTCTCTCCGCATCTCAACATCCACTTGTCCGGGGGTACTGCTGCTGCTGCTGCTTCTTCTTCTTCTCCATATCGCCAACAAAAAAAAAAAAAAAAAAGAGGACCACAAAGCATAATCATCCCATTGCATTCTCCCCTACATGCTTATGCATCATGCGTACGTACCCAAGGGTCCATATCCACCTTTATACTTGTAACAATAAACCGACAGTCTCGCATCTAAACGCCGCAACCCCCGTTCTTCCCACTCAATCCATGCGTGTCAGTCTCTGCATCGCCAACAGCCCAACCCTGACTCGAGAGAGACAGCAAGATAAAGCATGTCTGCCAATTGAGAAATGCCAGTGATAATTGGAAATGTCGTACGTAAACTATCAAGTAAAACGACAAATACAATTATACTACGAAATGTCAGTAGCTCCGCCCGCACACACACGCACACGCACCCTCTCTGCCGTCTGCCGTCGGTGAGCAAGACAGCAAGGGATGGTGATATGCAATGCGGGAAAATCCGTATGCAGCATCCCAGGCTGCAGCCTCGCTTCGCCCCAGAAAATATGGAATTGACAACTGATATCTGCACTCAGAAAAAGAGGGAGAGATCCCTGGTCCGGTACTCGGATATCCATCCCTAGGGTCAGGTGGGCCTCTTACTGCTGGGGCCGTGATCAAGTTATATCCACCAAATGGCATATTCAAAATGAGAGAAATATGCAGCCACCCTAGAACGTAGAGTGATTTTCACCTCGACATTGCAAAGATCGTCCATCGTCCATCCGTCCATCGGCAATGTCAGTCCTCGAGGCCTTCCAATAACTCGGGCGTCTCATCACATAATGATATGCTAATACACGCCACCCTATATCCATGTCGACAATAAACCAAGTTACTATAGCTAGTTCTGTGTCTAACACCGGTACCGCTAATCTTAACGTGCCCGCTTGTCCGTCGTAGTCAAAGTCATTAATCCATCTATTATCCACGTCCATGTCATAAGCCCTTTGCCCAGATCCAATCCAATCCCACGAGAATAGGCAAGAGGGCAGCAGAACAAGTCCACCACCCCCATGCACTCTTTTCCCAAAATCGTCCCTTAAACGCCAGTATTTCCCATTTCCCATATCCCATCCATGTCATTATATTCCAACCCATTCCGCCCCAACGCCGCCATACCTGCAGTCTAAATATCATCGTAGTTTTTTTTTTTTTCCGTAGTCTCAGCCTTCAGACCTCCTCTGCCACGTCCACGCTCTCTGTCTCTCTGCTTCCTCTGAACCACCATGTTGCGGGGTAGTCTTGCTCCATGCTCTGGGGATCGGCCCAAAAGACCAAAATGGTCAATGTCTTGGTGATGATGCGCCTCATGAGCGGCGACCTGGGCTTGTTGCGGCGCCACGTTTTCCACTCACACAGCAGGACAAAGTTGCCTGCCGCATTCAGAAACCGAAAGAACCTGTACTCGGGCGTGAGTGAGTGCGCGTACATTGCATAGCATGGCACATTGCCATCGGGAAATGCAAATGCCGGCATATTAGGAGTGGACTGCTTACATGTTTATGCCGATGAACGCCAGGGTCGCCATGGTCGCCTTGGAAGCCCCATTCGGGGATTTAGAAATATGCTCGGCTATAGCATATACTGGAGGGATCCAGAGGGCCATGGTGGCCAGTTCCAAAATAAATGCCCAATGGTATGTCCTCAGGACTGCACCTCGGAGAACCGAGAGTCCAAACACCCAGAATGCCACAACAAAATTGACCTTTACGCAGTTGTCAGTCGTTAGCTCTCACGGAACTGAAGAGAAATACTCACAATCGTCGGGCCCAACACCATCTTGATGTGTCTGAAATAATGCCAACACAGCGCCGCGGCTATAATGACAACGGCCCACTGCGCACATCCCAATAGGAAATACAACAAAAGTATGCGGTTGTACTTTTGGAAGCACTTGACGTGAAACTCGGGCTGGTTCCATGCTGCTATTGTGGACACCGGGTAACCGCACCACCGGCATACCCAGACCGACGCATAGTTGCCCAGCATGTACTTGCGTCCAACCATGAAGCCGGAGCGCTGGGCTACGCAGTCGAAGCACCTGCTCGCAAGCGGGTACCGCGCGTCCGACTCTTCTGCCCGGATCAGCTCCATGCCATGCTTGTGCACGAGGCAGAGGTAGCAGGTCGAGAGCAAGACATCCTTTAGGTTTGGGAACAAGGCCCGTATCGTGGCCTTGTTGATGCTCTTCCGGATGCCAGAATTGGTCCTCCGCAGACGCTCAATGTCTCCAAAGTCGAGATATGACAAGATCAAGAGCTGCAGCTCAGGCGGCAATCGCAGCACTTTATCGTATATGGGCCCCCAAGTGGGAGTCCCTGGAGGGAGACCCCGTCTCGATGATATCCGGAACCCATGCTTGGGATCACGGGAATGAGCCTCTGCGGGGACAGTCAGGGAAGACTCGTTGTCGCTGGTGATGCCCTGATGATGATATAAAAGACGACTTCTACCTTTGTTTAGGAGCCGTCGCAACCCTTCCGGTGTGTGGCTGAATTCCATTGCACATTTCCGTTTGCGCAAGCTGTGAGGGTCTTTAGTGAGTTTCTCGCGACGGCATGCAGATTGAGCCCTAAAAACTGAAAAAAGAAGAGAAGAGCCAAAAAAAAAAAGGAATAATAATGACGATGTTGTGTGGGTGTATGTGTGTGTTGTGTTTCCAAGGTCAGCCTCGCAGTCAGAGAGAATGCTTGGTTGGGCGGTGGTGGTGCGATGCGCCACAAGCGGGCGACCCAACAAGCTCCAGCTACCCTCGATCCAGTCCTAGATGATGCAAGGTCATAGGAAGCCGGAGTCTCGCTGTTGAAGCGGTGTTGATAAGGATGGAGATGCCGCAGTCATCAATGTGAAAGGAGGTGTCATGAATGGGCCACTCCCTGCATGGAAAATGAAGGATCGGTGACTGTAGCGTGTAATGATGATGTTGACGATGATGTTGATGTCGCCGGTAGTAGAAAATAGGCACGTCCTGCGAATAACCTTAATAAAAACAGGCTACAGTCGCAAGCGTCCCCCTCCAATTGCTGTGCTGTATTAGATGGGTATGTGGGTGACCTGGGGGGGGGGATAATAGAGGGAGTAAGTGAGGAGGTTAACGATGGAAGCGGCCAAGTGTGTATGGTATGTGGCGCAAGGTGGTCTGTGGCTGGGGAAGCTCTCCCGTCTCTCAGTGGTTACGGTGGACAAACAGGCCTAAAGCCTCAGGTACCTCCTCCAGTGACGTGATGTGCCGCTTCTTTTCCAGTCCTCGACAGCAGGCTGCTGCGTGGAATGTTCTTCGTCGTTATCAGTTGCTTCTTCTTCGTTGGACGGCAACCCAGCTGAAAGGGAAAAAAAAAGGAACTCTAGGCTCTGTGCATTCCGCAGGGCTTGCAGCAGTAGCAGGTAGACGTTAGTTTCAGCTGCATTAGGCGAAAAAAGAGAAGAAGAATCCATCCATCCATGGGATGCGTAAACTAAGTAGCTGGATAATACGCCTATCCTGTCGCTGCAAATTCCCATCCTTCGGGTCCTAATCTTGTTTTCTTCAAATCTGCGCCACTTCAGGCACGGATCTGCTGACATCAGCTGAATCGAACAGGCTGGAAAGGACACGCGAGAGACAAAGAAAAGAGAAGGAAAAAAAAAAAAAAAAGCGCCGGATTTTAAAGCTCATGATAGGACATTATATATATCATATACTAGTATTATAATACTGCTATTAAAACTATGAAAGATTACAATACATTAAATCATACAAGAGTAATAGACAGAAACAAGAGGAACTGCCAAACACAGGAGGAATCCTTAGACACAAGAGCAATCGCGAGAAACGAGAGGAATCACAGGGAACAGAAGAAATGAACAGATACCAAACAAATAAAAGAGACCAAGGAAATACTCGGAAAATCCGAACCTGCCTATCGTTCAGCCCTGGGGTCCATTTCCACCCCGGACGGAATACGAAATCCAACGCATAACACGGCAAACCGCTCTCAGCATCCTAGAGAAACAACACGCTTCAACTTCATTTTACACCCAGAATGTATTTTTTTGGTTTTTATATATATATATTTATCTATATCTAAATTTCAAAGAGCAACATATTCATCCCACAAGTCCAGTCATCCAATCTCGTTCAGTCAGTGTTATCCCCCCCGTCCGAGCTTCATTCGGCGATGCTGGTTCGGAGGTTTTGAAACGATTTGCTGACCAACAAAGGGAAGACATTCCGAAATCCTTCATCCCCTCACCCATCCCTTGCGTCATGCCCCCCCCCAAAAAATAGCTGGTCATCCATGGAGAAAACAGTAACCGTTTCGTCTCTCACCGCATGGGCAACACCATATGTTGCTGCTGACCTTCATAGACTCCTAGATAACCACCCCCAGAGTCGGCCCTGTTGCTGTGATTGAGCAATTCGCTCAGCTCTTTTGCCAGACAGCACGCGGCCACCACTCGGAAGCTCTCTAGATCTCCCTTCTCGTTATATGGCATTAGCGGATTATCCTGCCTCTTGGAACAACCCACAACCACGCACGCCCAGCAAAGCTCCACTGCGTTCATTCTCTCTCGTTCCCCTCCATCGAATATCGGTGGCCCATCTTCTCCGCTTGTGCTGCTGTCGCGAATAAGCTTCACAACCCACACCATAACGTCGTCCATCTGCTCCTTGAGTTTTATTGAAGCGTCTCGTTCGCGTCGTGTCTGATGTCCCACCTTTTTCAGAATGGAGCCGCAGAATGCTTCCACTTCCGTGATTGGGGCTCGTGGATTTTCCGAAAATTGCCACATATTATCATTGATGGTTTTGTCATATCTGTTCGGTGTGAGTAGTTTGACCGATGAGCAATTTGGGAGCATATTCTCTTACATATTGCGAATGGTCCACGCGTCAACAAGTCTGCGTTGGTAAACAATATCACCTGGGCCGTATCCATTGTCTTCTAGAGCAGCCGTTACTCTGCCAATCAATTGCTCCCATACCGAAGGTCCCTCCATATTGACGGGGCGATGGATCTCCTCGCTCCATATCTTCCGTTCGTCAATCCCGCGATATAGGCGACCTAGGATCTTTTCAGATTTGTGAAACCGGTGCTTGACTCCCCCCATGCCATCCCCATCATCTTCGCTCTCTTCTCTGTCTAGAATGTGATCGATTTGTCCGAGATCAAAGAGCTTCACTGGAGGAGCCGGTGCAAGGCTGCAATTGTACCGAGAGGTTAGCTTCACGTCATCATGCCCCCTTCCAGAATGAGAAAACTTACAAATCCGGACGTGTCCGAGGGGGCCTGGGAATATCATCGACATCAACCGGAATTCCTGTTTTGGAGTAGTCGACAGCTGTCGAGTGCAGCTCTGCAAGCGCTGTGCATTGGGGATCCAGGGTACCATCCTTCTTGATGTCGGCAAGGACCTGGTGCCGGGTGGCAATAAGTCCTAGGACATCAGTTGCCATAAAATTGATAAAGAAGTCTGCGATATCATCTCGCGTGACCTCTCGAGGTAGGGTTGGAGGAGGATCTCTCGGATAGTCGGCTGCAGTAAACTGACGCTGTGGACGTGCCTGGGGATCCCAGATAACGCTGTACAAGTCTCCATCTAGGTCTCCACCACTGAGTTGACTTGGCAGATCACGCTTTCCTCTTTGACTAAATACAATGCAGTTTTCCAAGTGCTTCAAAGGATGCCCATCTGGAGGCGTTACCATCTTGACGTATTGAATGTCGCCCGGGTGGAGTGCAGGCGAGCGTGTAACAATAACATATCCATCCTTGAGCGATCCTTTGACCCTGCCCTGGATTTTGTCGTATTTGCGGTCATATGTCACGTAGATTTCGCCCTCTTTGAGAAAACCAGTCTCATCCATGACTCCAAAGAGAGTCACACCTTGATCCACGGGAATTCGCGCCTTGTACTTGAGCATCCTGAGTTCTCGCAGAACAACGTGCTCCACCAGCGACTTCATAAATCTGTCGCGGCGGTAATCGATATTCATCTTATCCAAGACCTTGATAAGCCTAGGTAAGCCGGCAATAGTGCCGATGTCTTGATATTCTAAGAATGTGCCCGTATTCGACGCTGTTGAGGTCACGGCGCGCAAGGACGTGAGCGCCTTGGTTTGCTGATCGATGAACCATTGGTCGTTGGTTCCCATGTCTTCGAGAATCTTGATGAGCTGGCGGTTCAGAACTAGCTTCAGCGGCTGAGATGCCGTATCACAAATGCCAAGAGAGGTATAGTCTTTGCCGTCAAACTTCATCATGGACTCTTTGCGGATACAGATGAGCCTGCCCTTCAGGCGAGAATCAAGCGATAGCATCCCCTTCACCCCGGCAATTCGAACCTGAAAGCACGTTGGTGTCTGCGACTTCCTAGGAAGGTGATCCCACACCTCCTCCATGGCCAGCCGGGAAATTGTACCAACGCCGTCGCTGAAGACGCGGGATTCGTCTGCCGTCTTCACGTCGGTAATGTACTGGATGTCAATTCGCCGTTCGAATATTGGGACTGCGAATGGAGTTTCAGAGAATGCTTGTCCAATCCGCGCTGCGCACTTTGCTGCTGTCCGAATGCCTCGAAAGTCACCAAGGGCTCTGATAATTGTATCGCAGTTTTGACGCCTCATTTGATTGTCGGTGAAGGGGGCCGAGAACCAAGCCGAATGAGAGCGGAGTGAAGAGTGCGAGAATCCAAGAAAGGTGAATCGCCTGCCTGCAATCTGAACCCCCTCCCCCAGAACCCTTCTGTAGCGCTCAAAGACATCATTGTTCGATATTCTTGGATTGTATGGCAAATCTTGTCCATCCTCGTCGCAAAAGGTCACACGAATAAAATAATCTGTGCGATCCTCGAACATGCGCAAGACCCTGTTCTTGCTCTCAGCGTCCGGCCCAAGAAGAAGAACGCGAGTTGGCGTGACCATGAGCTTCAAAACCCAAGCTTGGCGTTCCGGGAGCTTCCCGCCATAATCTCTTGTCCGCTCCGGGTCCTTGATACGCAACTGCTGCTCAACATGAGTGATATAGTCAATCAGAGCCTCGACTTCAAGCTGCTGAGGCCGAGTCCCGGGGCACGGATACGGAACCTGTGCATGGAGATTTTTCATAGCGTCTGTTGTAAATGGAAGTGGTGTGCCATTTCTTCTGCAATCCAATGCAATTTTTTCCATGGCATCGAGCATTTTCGACCCACTGGCTGGATGCAGATAATTGTTGCACACCAACAACTGAATCTGGAACAAGATGACAAACGGCAACAAATTGCCCCTTCCGGCAACCTTGCCTAGGAAGGTCGCCATGGATGTAGAATAGTCTTCCTCCCGCGGTCGGGGATTCGAATTCAGAGCCAGCGAATGTCGAGTAATGGATAAGGTCTCCCGGGAGTTCAGAGCCTTGATGGTCTCAAAGAACTGACTGCGGTACAAGCTTATTTGGTAAACCAAACAGCAAGCCACGTATCTGGCATGATCCGGCCATATTTCGACAGAGCATTTTCTCTTCCACTGAGCGGTACCATAGATCTGCTCATCGCCGGGGTGCGTTTTTTGGTAGATACGCGGCGGCTCAATGAGAACAAATGTCAGGCTGCACTTTGCGAAGTCGGCAACAAGGTCTTGAATAATATTGTATGGTATATCCATACGCCAATCACCCAGACTGAGCGTAAAATAACGCCGTCCAAACTTGGCAGCGTTATCAGGACGGGCCTTGAGGATGGTTTGCTGAACAAAGGTCAAAGTGTTGGATGGCTCAGCAAACATGTTTTTGCCGCAGGCAACCTGAGTTATGCTCGCGGTGATTGCTGGCTGTTTTGGGTTTCTGTCAGGGGCTGTTGCCATTTGCTCTTTCTCGTACCTCATGGAATTTAAGAGGAACGGATCTGGAGCACGGGTGCTCTTCTCCGCAAAGATGGCGGTTTTGAGTATGTGCAGTCTAGCAATGGCCCGGGGCCGATTTCTGTAATTAAACGAGCCATCGGCCGGCGGATCGTGACCCTGTGACAGACTCGGGGGATTGGCCTTTCCGTGCTCCTTTAGAAACCTTCCACCCTCGGCGGCAGTGAGGAACGAGATCCAGGCTTGAGCTTTTTGTCTGGGCTTGTCGACGTGCCAGTTCACAATGCTCAGGGCATTCATGAATGGCGTAAGTTCCCGCTTAAGATGATCATCAGAAAGATGTTTGGGAACGTTCTTGAGAACGACCTCCATGATTTCTATGGAAGAGATTAGTAGGGGAGGCTATGTATTCCTGCTGAGGATTCAACATACATTTGTACTACTTTACAAAGTAATTGCAATGCTCTATCCCTAGCAAAGGTGTACTTACTAACTAAATACAGCCTAAACTGGTGGTAGAAGTCTTTTTTCTTTTTTCTTTTCTGTTCCTTTTTTTTTTCCCCTTTTGTTTTGTTCAGATGGCCATAAAGATTAGATACCGGACATCCACAGCGGCTGATTTCTTGATCGATTCGCGAGCCAGCTGGTGTTGCGGAGATGCGTTCAAGTGAGGGGTGGGCCCACAAACAGATGCGGCACTAACAGCTTGTGCAGATGGACGTGTCTGGGTATCGAATTGCTTTTCTGTTCCAGCCTGTAAAAGCTGGAGCCCGCAGCTAGGCGGCTTGTTCCTGCATCAGAGGACGCAGGGAGCTGGCAGAGATTTTGTTTGGGAGCTGACAGGTTTTTCAATTCAACGGTTGCTGCCGATGAAATGGTTATCCGGTATGATGATGTTTGCTGCAGAGTGAACGGAGAGAGGAGAGAGAGAGAGAGAGAGAGAGAGAGAGAGAGAGAAAGAAGAGGGGTTTCCAGCCAATTGGGTTGTGGGACCTGTTTGGACGCGTCTAAATGAGGTTTTCCTGCTGTGTAACCAGCTCTCGGAATAGGCTCTATTATTTTCCCACCTTGAACCTTGAACCCGGGCTGGGCTGGGCTGGCTTTCATTTGCTTGACTGGTGCTTCCGAGGCCCTAGAGACTCTCCGAAGAAGCACACAGTAAGAAACCAAAGCCCAAACCCAAGCCCGAGCCCCCCCCCCCCCCCCCCCCCCCCCCCAGACAGACAGACAGACACCGCAAATCCTTTTGTTCACCAGTGGAGTCTCAGCAATTATTAGTTCGCGTGTGGCTGCAGTCTTCGACGTTTGCGGGAAGCCCGCGGCTCACGGCTGGCCGTTGCTTACTACTACCTGCTTATCAGTCCCGACGGAATATTCTCGGTTACGTGATCGCTTCGGTGAGCAAAGGTGAGATAAAGTACCCTTACCCTTTACCTTACTCTTACGGCATCTCGGTGTGAGGATCAAGTGAACGCTTTATTAGACCCCACACCAGCAGCTCTCAACTCCGTCATCAATTGCCGAACCTCCTCTTTAATCCACCGACTTGATCGCGGGGTCGTTTCATTGCGGCTCCCCTTGCCATATATCATGGGGCCCTTTTCCCGCCATTGCTCAAAGAGCGTCAATGCCCCTTTATGAGACACAACAGCCAACAAGATGTCGACACCAGGCCTTTTATGCGTGGCCATGCAGCCGAAGCGAGACCTCTCGCTCGACCAATTCCATGAATGGTACAACAACGAGCATGGCCCTACCCGCCTGCGTTTGCCTGCCATCTTCTCTAATGGCCTTCGTTATTGGGCCACAGACGGCCTGGTGCCGAAATTCATGGCGGCTTATGACATTACCGCAATGTCACACCTCGAGACTGAGACTTACACAGCATTGCGTGCGAGCCGGTCACCGAGAGAAGCCGACACGATTGGCCAAGTGGACGTGACGAGGTATCTCTACGATCTCGTTCATACCACACAATCTCCTCTCTTCAGGCCAATTGAACAGCTCACGGAGGAGGAAGCAGAGCGTCTCGTGGCCGTGACCGTTGAAATCACCCCCACAGATGCTCCTACCGCCGGTGATGAGATCCAGAAGTGGTACATTGAAGAATATGTCGGGCTGCTGGCCAAAGTCCGTGGCTGGCTGCGATCCCGCCTCTTCAAGACATCAAGCATCGAGTCTGGCCAAACGGCCAAATACTTTGTCTATTCCGACTACGCCCAGGAGAATGGGCTGCTAGATGGCCTGGAAGATGGCCTGGAAGATGACCTGCGCAAGACCGCCATCGAAACATCTTGGATGAGGGAGGTCTTTGAGAAATATGTCTCCTCCGAGCATAAGCGGACATACTATCTTTTCTACGTCTTTGGACCAGCACCAAGGGACCTTTATCCCCTTTCCGGGCTTCCTCCGAATGCCTCTTTCACATCGCAAGACGGCAAGACGGTAACAACAGCCGGCCCAGACGCCGGAATAGACTCGTACATTACTATCAGCGACTCTCTTACCATTCAGTACCGCCTGGAAGGAAACCCCTACCCCGGCCTACCATGCGTTGCCTTCTCCAACTCCCTCCTCACATCCTTACACATGTGGGATCCATTTATCGATATTCTCAAGAAGGAACGCCCCGACTTGAAAATTCTCCGCTACGACTTTCGAGGTCGCAACGCCGTTTCCCACCCAGGCACCCTCGACCTCGTAACAGAAGATCTCAAGACTGTCCTCGACACGCTCCGCATCTCAAAACTGCACGCCCTCATAGGCGTATCCATGGGCGGCGTCACGACCCTCAACTTTGCCCTCCAGCACCCTACCCGGCTCAACAAATTCATCGCCTGCGACTTCAACTGCACATCAAGCCCCGCCAACACCCAAGCCTGGAAGGACCGCGTCGCCGTCGCAGAGGCGGACTCCGGACGGGGCATCAAGAGCCTGGCCGACCAAACCGTCTCCCGCTGGTTTCACCCGAAGTCAATGGAGAAGACTGAGACAGTTCGATGGATCACCGACATGGTGGCCACAAACGATGTTGAGGGATTCAAGAACAGCTGCACTGTGCTCTGGGATTATGACCTAAAGCCACAGATGAAGAGCTGCACCGTTCCGGGTCTCCTCGTCGTTGGTAGTGATGATGCCAAGGGTGCGGTCGTCAAGGCAATGGATGGTTTCAAGACTTTTCTTGGCAAGAATGGCACTGAATTAAGACTGGTTCCTGAGACGGGACATTTACCAATGTGCGAAGACCCTCGAGCGTTTTGGGAAACCGTAAAAGACTTCATCTAGAATACTCAGAATGTAGATGAACAAATATGGCCTCAGCAACTATGAATAGAACAATAGTTTAACCATGTATTCATTAGGGTATTCTAATAAACGCCTTCCCGAGGCTAGTTTAGAGCATGCGAACATAAACCATGACCTCCTTGACTCCAATACTCCAGATATCAGCCATAAGAGACCTTCATTCTCGTCGCTAATTCGTGTCGAGTATAATTCGTGAAACCCATGATACTGCCGCCCCCCAAAGCCAAAGTCCCAAAAACCCAAATCTATCTCAATGGTACACTAAACGTAAACTCAAACGCATTCTGAGCTCCATTGCCGAATATAAAGGGCACATTGGCATCAATCCTGCAGGGAATCACCTCCCTCGGCTCGGAATAGGACCCTTGGCTGCGGGATTGGCGTCGGCGCAGGTAAGCATCGTCTCTATGAGGCCTATTCTTAACTCGGCTCTTTTGAGCACGTGGTGATGCTGGGGGTGTTTGGAGTGATACCGGTGGTGTAATAGACCATTCACAGGCTAAAACGCCGAAGCGCACCTTTTCTGGGTTGCTGTGGCGGGATAGGCGGCTCATCTTTGCATAGCGAACGAATCTGTCCTGAAGCCAGTCCTTTAGACGAGAGACTTGTGGCTTGACATTCCATTCATTTTCGTTGGCTTCATAAAAGGTTCGGTTTCCACACTTAATGGTGAGCGAGGGAGACTTCTCTGTCGGACTGATAAGCAATCCTTTCGAGAGACAATTACACAGAGGCGACAGCGAGGCACTCACCATGACGAACTCTCTTGCTCGCGGGGCAGCAACTCTGATCCCTTGATTCATCCTTGTTTTTGCGCAAAAGAAAGTAGTCTACGAAAAAGAACTCCTCCAGGTTTGGCAGATGCCGGGCCAGGAATTGGTACAGGTGCACTGGGTAAACAACTCTGTTGTTGGAATCATGGATTTGCCCACACAGTGAGCACACGGAAGGGGATGACTTTTCTTGCCATTGGTGGCAGAAGCGCACGGCCACGCGCCGTATCAGATCCAGGTCAGGGCAGTTGGGATCAATTCCAAAGCTGCAGCCGGTTTCGTATAGTTCAGGAGGGAAGTATTCGAGGAATATCACGTCAGATGAATTGGCCAGGCTGAGAATTGAGCCGTTTCCAAGTCGCAGAATGCCTGATCGGGAGGTCAAGCTCCGAGTGGTAGCCAACGACTCCTTGCACGTCAGAGAAAGGGTTGTCAGCTGTTGGTGGACGGTGTGGTAACAAGATATATCGGATTCCTTGGTTGGTGCAATTGGCACGAGTTGAGTATCCCACATCTGTTTCGGAGCCACCTCGTGCCTAACTTCCATGGCGATCTCGTCATTCTCCTCGGCACTTCCTGAGCTGTGCTGGGTGGTCGATTGGGATAACGATCGGCTCATTGAAACCCATCTCCAGCTTCGGCCTCGGCTTTCCAGCTTGACAAAATGCATACCAGGTGTTGAGAGTGTAGTTCGCCATATCTGGTCGCGAAGTTCGGGAGGAAGGCGGGGGAATGGCGTGAATGTCCGGCACTCATCGGGAATATGAAACTTGATGGGGAGAGATGCCATTGTAGGCAGTGTGACGGAACAAAGAATGTGGGACAAATGAGGCTCTAAAGATTGTGTAAAGTCGAGATATCGTGGAGGTAGAAGCAGAGGTGAATGTGGAGGTAGAAGGGGGGGGCGCTCAACTAATGAAGAAGGTGTTGCAAGGGACAAGAGGGGTCGTTTCCAAAAGAGCGTTCACAGAGAGGGTCTAGGAAGATGTCGGATGATTCGAGCTGCCTGATGAGCGACTTGGGTCAATTTTGGGTATGAATCACTGCCCCGCTGGAGCTTGCCGAGGCTGCATCTGTAATCCGGAGAAACAGCTGGTTTCGTCGAGTTATTATTTCGATGTCTTTTTCTCTTTGGGTGCTAAGTTCTTCTTCTGGTGGTGAGAAAGCGGAGGCAACGATGGACGAACGAGAGAAGATGGGTTTCTCGTCGGAGGGAGACAGAGAGAGGGGGGGGGATGGTGTGTGTGGTTTTTAAGTGGAAGAGAGAGAGGGACCCCGAAAAAAACGGTGGAGGAGGTGCGTTTGAAGTTCACGTTTCAATCACGAGGCGGTTAAAGAACTGGGAAGGTAGGCAAGTAGGTTAGGCAGTGACGGGTCGGGTGGGCTTGGCTGGATCGAATGAATGGCTGGGCTGCAAAGATGGGCAAGTACAACAAAGTGGCTGCTGCGTTGGCTGGCCGCTGGTGGTCGCTGGCGGTCGCTGGCTAATATTGCGGGGTTGAAACCTCTCGCCTGCCTGGGAGATTCGTTGGCTTCAGGTACATCCAGCACATTTCATGGCACCATAGCACCATAGCCATAATGGCTATACATATATAGCTGGCCAAGTTTGCCTGGGTAGTGCATCAAGATGCCTAAATAAGACTCATATTCTGCCAAAAAAAACATGGGCATGAGCCAGTATTAAAACCAGCCTCGAGCTAATGAATGCCTCGGGAGGTACGACGTGGTATCTATCTATCCATCTATCTATTTTCGTCGACAGCAGCGCTAAGACACCCGCCGTTGATCAACTAGATTCTGCGTCGATTGACCGGATCAACAAATCTTATCAATGAAACGTTGTATGTTTGATAACAGATCTTGAGGGATACCAGACATGTCACTGTTAGCTGCCGTTGGATACAGATGGATGCATTGAAATTGACTCAGGGAGGGTGGGCGAATACACAATGTAAAAACAAGGCGACAATGTAAAAAGAATGCGGCATTCTAACAAAATCAATGAAAATCAGAATAAGCTTAAAAAAATTCTCCAGCATAGCCCGCCTTCTTCAACGGTTCATTATTTATCTAGCTAATTGTTGTCCTTAGGAACAGAAATGCCATCCATGGGCCGGAATGGAGCGGAAGCATGAATGTCACCCTAGAGCCCCGCAATACGTCATAGCCCCTCTGGTGGGGTCGTGAGCTCACTGTGGCCCATTATGGATAGCTCCATCTCCTGAAGAGGCTTGGCTTCATTGGACATGGCACGTGGAAACACCTCGGATTCAACATCTATATTTAAATTGTGTCCGACTTCGATGCTTATTTTTTCATTGAAAAAGTTGACTTCTTGTGTATTTCGTACGAGGGTTGCTTCATCAAATATAACATAACTACTTTATTTCGGTACACCTTTAGCCTCGATTGGCCTCCCTTGCCTCAGAATCTCCAAGAAAATACACAATAACAAGAAAGCTTCAGCTGGCACCAGCATACCAAGACTATATCTCCCAGCTGTTTTTTCCCAACATATATTATCGTTGTATAAGATTGATGATATACTCTCCAATAAGGCAGTACATGTATTCAGAATCAGCCGAGACAGAAGGTGATAAATGGCCTTCTGAGCGTCACCCCTTTTCAAGCCTTGTGCTGCTTTGCTAAGGCTTGATGCCTTGTGTCCAAGATTTGTCAATAATCTCTTTATATAGATCCTCACTGACCATCTGCCATATTCGGACGTCATGTGAGGGTCAACGATTACGCATGGATGGTATTTACATCAAGGTCCCCGTTGCTCAACTGAGTCAAGGGAGAGGTCAAAAAGGTACTTAAAAGAGGCAAAAAGAAAAGAACATACAACAGCCGGTATTCGCTGATGGTCACCCACTCAACTACTAATCTGCCGGTCAGGAGCTTATCTATGGGGGAGCGGACGGGACCCCGAGTTCTCTACTGCCTATGGTCGTATGTGCTTGAGGGTGAGTCTATTCAGATTAATAGGCAACGGGCTATATAACATCGAGATGGCAAAAAAAAAAAAAACATACAACAGCCGGTGTTCGCCGGTGGTCACCCACCCGACTACTAATCTGCCTCTCATGGGCTTGACTATGGGAGAGCGGACGGGATCCCGTATAGTCCCATGGATATGGTCGTATGTGACAGATGATGGCTTCAATCAACTTATAATAGCGAGAAGTAGTAGTGGCAGTAGAAGAAAGACACTGCTGATCACCATATACGAAATACCATTGCCAGATGGTGGTGCGTTTTGACTCAACGTGGGTTTGATAACGTTTGTTATCATCCCTAATATGATAAGTCGAAGAATAGTGGAGCCAAATAACGATGGAGCTGATAGCATCCAGACCCTCACATGCGCTCTCTCCTCGGATTGATGTACCAGTGGTAAACCCATGTGCAGTGCGCACAAACTCAGTCGTACTATGCTCATTTTTTCTCTCACATAGTATATTTGTGTAAAGTAATCATCAAGTGGCCAGCCCCACTGCAGGGCGATGAGGATTTCCGACCTGCAAGTCTGATGAATATTCGTTCCATCAGCTGGTTTGCGTGTCCAACTCTGATATTCATTTACAAATAAAACAACCGAGAAGGATGTAATACTGAGTAAAAGACTGAGCAAAATGAGTACAAAACGTGGCTGCCAGCCTAGTTCAACGTGTCGATACTCCATTCCCCGCCATCATCATCAACATATCTAATAACAGAGACCCAGGCTCTCGGATTCACATCTTTATGACCAGTTTAATCCAGAAAACATGCATTTCAATTCCGGCACGGTTCTCTTCATTGCCTGTGCCAGCGCCGTCGCTGTCGACACCCGCGCTGCCGCCGCCATCCCACGCATCGCCTGGGGCATGCAAAAAGACCACCACGGCACCGTCCGCTATATCGATTAGAAAGACAGAGATGGCCTTGATTCGGCATAGTTGAGCCTAGTAGCAAGCAAAAGTCCGTCTACGGGCAGGTCTTCAGCATGGGGAACAATAACCTCCATGCCGGCCGTTGCGCGGACGGCAGGTCTACCAGTCTGCAGACGAGCAGCGGCAAGCATACGAGGGACTGTAAGGTTAATAACCAGAAGGTTGGATGCTTTGGAGCCACTCATGATGTTGTCAAGCATGGCCACTGGTAAACGCGCTGCTATAGTGCAGTCCTCGACGATAGCTTTGGGAGCGGAGAACAAAGAAGGAAGGTTCTCTTAACATAAAGACATTCTAGTGTAGCCAGAATTGCCCGTCAGAACTTGGATATTGTCCATTCGTCGCTCGTTTTCACAGCTTATAGCTGGAACTTTATTAGCAGACGTCCAACCTTGGATGGATGTCAGATAGCAAGACCACCACATTCCTTGAGACTACGTTTTCATCAACAATACAAGGATTACTTGAACCATGTTCTGTATTAGCTTCTTCAAGTCTTTCAAATTTATCTGGTAATGTGTTTCTACTCTAGTAGAAGTGCTTCTACAGCTTTCGGGCAATGTGCTATCTATCACAGACTATCTAGAGCATTCAAGGCAGGATCTAACCATGACGTTCATTTATCTCCATGTATATATACTGCATATAAAAGTCTCTGATTCCTGTCTTTGGAAGCTTTCCTTTGATCAGATATCATGCTTCAGGCAGATAGTGTTGTAGTTCCTGGCGTCGTCTCCAAGTCCGGCCAGTTCAGATGCCCTCCGAATTCACCTTATCCTCGCCCCCGAATGCGGCCGCACCATCTTTAGAATGGGCATCATCCTTACTGACCGTATCTTTATTCGTATCCTTGCTCATCATCTTCTTGATCTTCCTGGTTCAGCTGTGTACCATCGACCTGGGGGCATGGTAGTCACAGGCGTTGATAAAGGCTCCTGAGTAGCCTTCCGACTTACCAGGGTCTTCTTAGCCATCCTCGACGTCTTGAATTATTTTCTGAAGTCTGTTGATAGCAATATAAAAATGTGGAGCCGAGAAATATCTTGATTCTTTTGAGGATTGCGAAATCTCATCCTTTTTTATTTCCCGATGAGCACTGGGGCTGCTGGATGTTCTGGTAGGATCTCTTGATTGTCTCCATATCTGGACATACCATTCTAACTATTGATCCGATATGGTCCAACGAAATGAGATTATCGACAATACTTTGTGTGAGAGGGGTGAATATGTGTGATAGAAAAGGTAGGGCATATTAATGAGGAGCTGTTAAGAAGGCGTGAAATATAATGTGCGTGATTCACTGCCTCTTTGTGCCCTTTTTACATCAAATCCGGCCTTGCCTTTGAGACATCAACTTTCTACACATATATATTGCCTACAGCATGGATTCACCCTTTCGTCCCCTTTCATCTAATGTTCTATCTCACTATGCTATTGCCTAGTCGCTAAATAATAACCAACAACAGTTTCTTCTCATCCAACCAGACTATGAGGCCATCAACAAAAACTCAACGTTCTGCAAATATGCCCATGTCCAATTCTCAGATGGTTATAAGCAAGGCCACATCAAATAAAGAAGTCTCAAAAATAGAGGCTCTCCTTCCCGGAGAGGGATATCTCGGTACGATTATGGAAAATTTCAGAACTTGCGCATAGTTCATCATTACTCATCCTCATAGCCGTATATGAACTTCTCTGAATAGAGAGACATATTCTACGAGGCTTCAGCGTGCCCACTTGGATCACGATACACAAAACAATAGTCTGTTCCACAAATTACCGTTATCCACCTCCACATCTCTCGCTTATAGATTCATATACTGGTATATATATATATGGTTGTAATGCTTGGAAAGTCGACCATCTCCTGTAAAGAAATGGACATCGCCCAAGACGGCCGAAAGGTTCAAGCTTGACATTCACTTCATCCCCACGCCTCCATCCTTCAGCCGTGGCCACTCTTCAACGGAGTTTCTTCCAGCCTATTTGTTGAGAAATCCCTATCTTTGGGCCTTGAAATTACTCAGACATCATCCGTATACTCTCCATCTTCACTCCCCACCGCGGGTGCATCCCCAATATGACCGCCACCATTCCCGTGATTGCCATCCTCCTCTCCGCTTCCAGTATAACAAAGTTAATTATATAATAATATACTCAACATAATCCTTTAGCTCGCCACGTCTCTCGATAATTTATGTGCTACCGTTACACTCCCTCCCATTCACCTCGCCATCCTGCCTCAGCCCCTTCCCGGAGACTGGACAACATCTCGCAAACCTTTCACCTTTCGACCTCGAAACAGTGTCAATAGCATTATGATGACTGGGTCATGGCCAACAAAAAAAAAAAAAAAAGAAAAAAAAAAGAAAACAAGAAAACAAGAAGGGGGAAAAAGCACCAATGGAGATAATTACATGTAAAATTAGCCAGAAAATCATTCATTTCTCGTCCGAGTGGGGAAACCTACTGTCTGTTTACCCCTATTCTTACGCGAGGTGTCAAAGTTCATCATCATTTCGGCTCGTTACCGGTCTGGAATCAACATCCGACAGATGCAATCTTTAGCACCCAAGGGGAGGTCAAAAAACGTGTTACACTTTTGTATGTGCTGATCTCTTCCCGATGTAACGCGTTTTTTGACCCCCGCATGGCACCTAATCTATGACACACGGATGACAAGAGGGCACAGAAGCACAGATTAAATCTACCCACTCACTTATGCAAGGCAGACATCATCCCAACATGTATACATAGGCTTGTATATGTATCTACGGAGTACGCCAAGAGTCTTTGGCATTTTAGAATGGCCTCCTGCTTGTATAACAGGGCGATAGTCTCCCGGGCTATGACATATGTAATGCACCTGTATATCTCAAATGGCATCTTTCCAAATGAGGCTTGCAGCACTGCATCAATTCATCTGCCAAACTATTGACACTACATACATGATCAAAATCTTCTCCACACCCCACCGCTGAACTCCGAACAAGATTGAAACTAATGACGAAACTATTTTCATTTTTCATTTATTTTATGTGGCGCTATTGGGCAATATTTATCTATATCTTGTATACAACTCGAACTTGCTCACTTAACCAACCAGCCAACCAGCCAACAAAGTAATGCATGAATGCATACATAATGAGTGCATATATGAATAGAGAGTAGGGATGCAAGTAACAGGTACAAGAAGTATCAGCACAAACAGCCACATCAAATCTCGCCCAAGATTGGGTCCGATCGATCGTAACGTGCCCCATCTCAGCCATCAATCACAGGACGTATCATGATGATGAAAAGCTGGAAAAAACAAGACAAGCCATTACCGCCCCTATCAAGAGACGCGAACCTACCAACGCCAAAAAAAAAATACCACACACGCACACACACACAACCACTCATAAACAAGCCACCACCAAATCATGCATGCATAAAAAAGTACACAATAAACAAACAATAAACTACGACACCAGTTCCCCCCTCTCTGTATGCATCTCTTCCGGAGAAACATTTTCCTTTCGGCGCCAACCTTTTCTGATTATTGGTTCTCTCTCTCTCTCTCTCTCTCTCTCTCTCTCTCTCTCTCTCTCTCTCACACACACACACACACATTCCTACCCACCCTGGCTTTACATGCAAAGTACGTTGCATTGCATGTTTCCCCCTCCTTCAAGAAAAGAAACTCCCATTGCCGCACAGAGTAGCCTCTCTCCCAACGCCCGTACCCTCTTTATTAAAAAGAAACTAGCTTCACTTCCTACCAATAACACCACCAACACTTACCGTGACTGAAATAGCTCCAACAAACTTAGCCAGCCTTGGGAAAGGTGAATCCGCGCTTAACCCCCCATAGCCGCGCCACTGATTGAAGGCCCAACACTAATGAACCCGGGCCGCGCATCCTTCCCGTCGCGCCACTGCCGAGCCTAACTTCCAATGCTCACCTCAGCACTTATCCATTCATGTCCATTCCCTATGGGATTCACTGCGCCTTTTTATTAACATTATCCTTTAGCACTGCAACCTCTACAGAGTATGGAGTAAAGAATGTATAATTACGCCATTCAGATTCCGGCTCACTACTTAGTCGATCAGACATTATGATAGAGATACACCGGGTATATGTAGTATCCATCGCATGCATACCTAGATTCCAACCTTCTCCAGCCTCATAAAACAAATGACAGACATCCTCATAATCCACCCCAGCTAGCATGGAGACCGCTCCCCCTCACTTTGCACTACTACTTGTAGCATCGTCTCCCGGCTAATACTACCTCACACCTGTTCGTTTATCCTTTTGTCTATCCGCTCGCTTGCACGTCTAGCCCCCGCCTCCACTGTCCCGGAATACCTCAACCCCGTGCTTTTTGATTGAGAAAAGAGGCCGGCTGCGTCTCAGAATCGTCAGCTAATGAGACAGATTCGACATGTCTGTAAAACGAGTGCAAGCACGCACACACGCACACACACCTCTGCTATATCTTCTTTAGCTAGCTCGCTTATGACTTAGACACGCATTGCCTCATACCAGACATGTCGTAGGTACAACAGCCTAAGGCAAAACATCACCCAACAACACTCGGCGCGGCATACCCGCCGTAGCCTTATGTCCGTTAAATGTCGTTTGTTCTACACAGTATGCATTGTATGACTTGACCTTGCTGAAAGCACACTCATCAGCACTAGCCTCTAAAAGCAGCCCGTATTCAAACGGAGAGCTCATCATACCTTGGTTTTCGTTCTCTCTGTTTCATCATTTACAGCGCCGTCGGAAACAATTCCACAGGGGTGCACTCGCACGTCAAGCATACCGCTTGTAGCATGCGTGCATACGTGGCCGTGCTCATGGCCACGCGGGCACGAACAAGTATGTATATCTCCCGCTTTGCTTTCTGAGATTGGATATGATGCACTCAGCTGTTGCCACACCACCATTTGGACCTGGTCAAACTCTAGCTTCTTATTCGACGTTCACTGTTACAAAAAAGCATCCACAGTCCGACAAGGCGACGGAGTTCTTCTCCCGGTCGATTGGCCAATAATTTCCCTTTAGCCACTGTGAGATAGCCTTATGGGTCTCGCGTAACAAAGAGCACACCGACAAGGGCATGCTACCTAACCGAGTCTTTTAGCGTCGACGACTACGGCAGTTCAGGATCTCGTTGCCAGGGACTGAAATAGATGCCCTGCCATCGCCCAACAGCCCTATGTCGGCGCCGATTGCCCGATGTCGAAATCGGGTATGATTGAACATACCGATTCTTGCCGGTCCCGATTCTTCCAGCTCGTGCATGCATTTTGCACCGCCATTTATGCCAGTACTTCCAGTCGCCCACACCAAAAGAAATGCGGCTCTCCAGAAGGGACGCGCTCATTTCCCGCATGACGCTTCAGTTCTGCATATCTGACGCGCCCGGATAGTCGATACTCTCCCAACGCAGTCACGACGTCCTTCATGCTCGCAAGATCCGCCCGCGATGGGGCTCCCAAGTCTTGCGGCATGATGGCCATGTACCATGCTGTGTGAAAAATATAAGACTTTTCAGGTACACCAGCTTGGACTTGACTTGGCGTGGCGGGGCCCACCCCATCATGTAGTTTCTGATCCACGACCAACCTCCGGTACTCTTCAATTATGATGTTGGGCGATGCAGACTTGTAGCCTGCCCAAACTGGAACAGAAAAGTTCTTTCCATTCCATTCGCCGTGATACGTTACAAATTCTTGACCGTCATCCTCAACCATACGCCTCTCCGCCTTGGCTGCGCTAGAATTCTGCGCCACTTTCTCGGTACACTCAGGTCTCTGCCTAAGCTCCGGATTCGCAGCTGCGTCAGCAAAGAAGCTGAATCCACGGTCGCCGCTGTTCATCAATGCTTCAGCATCCAGGTCGTCGCCACCGCAGAGGCCATCTTCCATCGCATCCTCCGGCTCAAACTCAAGTCGCAAATGCCTCAGACCTGACAATACGCCTGGAGCACGCCAGGAGGATAACATTTCTTTTGTATCTTGGATAGCACGCTCCTGTACTGATAGAAATTTGAGAAAGTTGATAAGTTTTGTAATCAGGGGTCCCGTAGAACGGCGTGGTATACATGTGAGTGTCAAAGACGTTAGTCGTGGGTTTGTATCGGGAACAAAGGATGACGGAAAAGCCTGTTGGATCCGTGGTATGAGTTTGGTTTCTGAAAGGAATGTCCTCGCGAGGCTGGAGAGACCCATCATTCCGAGCGTTGGAATATGAGTAACCAATGAATGATGAATTCTCATAACTCGAAGATTAGACGACAGCACTGGCCGAAAAATGTATTCCTTGCCGAGTATGCCGCACAGCTTTGCGGATCTTGGCCAGAACTGTGAGTAGCAACTCTGCATGGGGAAAAGGGGCATTTTATCACAGGCAAAATATTCTAGCTGACCGTTGGAAAGGCATAACAACCTCTCGATGCCAAAGGCAGACACTTCATTGTTCGATAAGGATAGGTGAGTAAGCCCCCGGGATGTGGGGGAGTGGTCAGTAGCAACGACGACATCAGAATTGTACAGTGACAGTTGAACAAAGGCATCAGCTAGATCCTGGCGAGGTGGGGACCGACAGTCGGATCGGACGACGTGATTCTCTAGCTCACTATGGTCTGTCGACGCCATGTATAACGGGGCGTCAACTAGATATCTCTCCGGATGATTGCACGACGCGCTCCATAATGAGTCCTGGATGAAGATGAAGGGGCCATACTGTGGCGTGCCGTATGGGGTTGACACTAACTTGCCTTCCACATGAAAGTGTGCAGCTGAACGCAGGGCAGAAACAGGGAAGCAATTATCTATTAGTAGTTGAATGACAGCATCCGTGACCTTGTTATGGCTCAAATCTAAGCTCCATAGACGGCGTTTGAATGAGTTTACCAACACACCCAACATACGGTCATCGATTTCCCTGTTTTGAATCTTGAGGATACGAAGGTCTGGTAAGATGAAGGGATTTAGAAGAGGTCTAATAGAGCCGGACAAACAGGACACATCTAAGAAGACCAAATTTTGCAGGCAGGGGGAATGGAAAAAGTTATTGCCAAGTTGGGCTGAGCAGCCACGGATGCTCAATTGACATAAGTTCCAGCGTTCCGCCTTGTCTGCTAAGTCGGCGATGAAGCCCGGGTCGATATCGGCATGGCCATCTAAGAGGAAAGATTCCACATTCGGTAATAGTTCCAATGCTCGCTTGAAACTTTGTTCTAGAGTCCTGTCCGTTTGGTCCGAAGCAAAGTGGTAGACATCCTTGGCAAAGCCTCTGGCATCAAGTACGCGTACTAATGCTCGAGTCGCCGGCGCAACGTGGACTAACTTGTTGAACACAAACTGTAGCCACCAGTTTAAGTCTGTGAAAATGGCGGCCAGCCCCCTTTCGGGGTCAGGGGCAGGCGCATGAGTCAGTTATTCATTCGCGTGGCAATCATGACGATCAGGAAATTTGGTGTGATTATGCAGTCAAGTATTTCAGTTAGCTTTTTGAGGCGGCGGCGGGCGGGAAGAACACCCCCCCTCCATTTACCCCCCTTCAAGCGATGGATGACAGGTTGTGTGTACGTGTGATGTGAGGCACCAAACTCACCATCTCCCGAGGCTAGACCAGAAAGTCTAGCTGACCTAAGTAGGTTCGCCCAGAGACGAGGAGCGAAGACGCGCCAGAAACGGCGGTCGACAAGGCAAAGGGCACGGTAGTCGGCAAAGGACACGTGCGAGGAGGCTAATTGGAGCCAATCTGGACGGGCAGTAGCCTCTTGGTAAGATGGCAGTAGAGCTGTCATTCTTGCTAGTGTCAGCGCGACGGCGGGACGATGATAGAACTGCCTAATCTCAGTCAATAAACTTTTTTTTCTCTTTCAAATCTAGGGGTCCAACGTAAGTGATGAAAAGTGAATGGTTGGATTAAGATGGGAAATGAGGGGGGATTCGAGGTTGAATGGGTCCATGAACTGGTTCGAGTGGTTACTGCCTATGGTGAATTTTGGATCGACCATTACTAGCTACCTACAACTGGAGAAGTGCACACTTCCTGCGCTCCGGCCGACCAACAGCAGTTGAGTAGTGACAGCGAACGCACAGTGTGCTAGATGCACCATAATGGCCATATCACACTGTATCTTTGCATGCCTATCAGTTGACAGAAGTCCTGGAGGCTCTTCATGGCAGTTTCCATTGCAGGACCATCCCGAAGGCGCGCTTCATGCCTAAAATTCTCTTCCTTGGGCTCCATACAAACTAACATAGAGGTTGGATTCCCTTGATGCAAGCTTGGGACAGTTTTAGAACAGCCCTGTTGCTTGTCGTGAGCACTTTGAATATATGTAAATGTTAGGATGCTACCCGTAGCTACAGTGGAGCAGCCTTAGAAGGCTGGGGGCGGCTTTAGCGACCTTGGTGCTAATTATGGGGGGTCCAAATTAGTGGACTTGGCGAGTGACGCGGATCCTTGGAATAGATCAGTCTAAGGTCCAGTGAATGGCAAATTGGGGGTCCTTGTGGCGCACTGTGTCCGCTGCCAGCTCTGAATCCACCAATCAAGTACATGTGCATGTCAAATGGGGGTGTGATTGGATTGGATCCATTGACTTTTTCTGATGTATCCACCTATCCATGCATGAGGTATGTATGAGGCAAAAGGCATCCATCTCCAGGAAAGGAAAAAAGGATTTCATTGCGAGATTGCCGCCGGGTTTCTCCTTGGGCTAGACTTTTTCTTTTCCCTCATGGATCCTGCGGGCCCTCCTCAAAAAAGAAATAACTAAATAAAAGAAAATGCAGATGCAGCAGTAGTGCAAGTAGACGTCCCACGCACAATAGCTGCAAGTGACAACCAAGAAGAAGAAAAAAAAAACAAATAAACAAGCACATTGGATAACTTCAACTTGCTTTTTCCTTTGTCTTCATATTCGTCTTCCTATCACTATCATCAAAACAGTATCCATTTTAACTGTTACTTCCCATGTTATTGTTGCAATCGCAGGATTGATATGTTACACAACCAGAAAGGAAAGGTATCTATCTATATACACGTATTCTCCGCTCATTCGTAGTGGTAACACAACAACCATCACCCCTCAGCGGGGGGAAGTCCTCAATATAGCTTCATGCATGCAACTTGCAGCAAGGTTCTTTGCGAGATTCGCTGCCTTTACACATCATACGACCTGGCCCTCTTCTCTCTCTTGCCAGTAATAGAAATACTTGCATACGCCACACATCAAAAAAAGAAAGAAAAAGAAGCCGGGGGTCTGTCTGCTAAACTGCAAATCTTGTCAACACATCCCTGACGCACCTAAAAAACTCGCATGGATGATTCGCACTCCGTTCAAACGATGCGGTGCGGCGTTAGTCCGGCGGTGATGAGAAACAACCATCCATCTAGCCAGCCAGCCAGAAGGCACCTCGCAAAGATTTTAAGGTTAGAGAACCCTGGCACCCTATGATAAAAAAAACACGGGAGACTAAGCTCCGCACTACACGCATATACCACACACAAAACGCAGCTACTTAGCCTCCCGTGTTTGTGATCATTGGGGGCCTGAACAGCTGAAGTTTTGCTTTTAATGGCAGTGAAGGGTCAATGCCATTGGGTGATGAGGCCTCAACTCATGTCCGGATGCGTATTAGAGAGGTTGAGAGGTTGTTCTCTCCTGAGACATCTCTTGCTTGTTGCTGCCAACACTATAGAACATCACACACATCACAGTCAACTCGCTAACCGAGACCGGGTCAATTCCTATAAGGGGGGCAAATTATCATCTATTTCCACTGATAAAAAATGAAATAAAAACAAAACAAAAACATCCCTCGCTTCTACCAGCATGTGTGCTGCTTGTTGCATTCCCCATCTGTACCATGCACATACGCAGCCCATATTCTTACATGAGGGTTAGATGAGCAATGGATGTCCTACAGTATTCGAGTGTGAGTCGCCCACTCTCGGCTCCGGCTTCAAGTCCTTGCCTTGCGTCCCTATCTCTTCTATTCCGCTCAAGCTTCCTGCCACTGCCACTGATCCCAAGCTTGAGCCAGCCTTCAGTCCACGCTCCCGTCAAACTCCCGTCGTGGTGTGGTCTTTCAATAAAACCGGTGAACGTGTCTCATCCAATGTTGTTCTGCCCATATGAACTTATAAGGTTCAAGCCTCAGTGTTGCAGAACAAACCACAGACAGTGACATTCTTTACCATTCACGGTCAGTGGAGGGTCAGTCATACACACCAAAACGAGCACTGGCTGGATAGTCTCCTTCCCGGATTTGATCCACCGCCTCTCCCCACCGGCATCATCTCCGTTGCAGCCGCCCGCTGTTCACGAACATCCATTGCCCATCGTCTCCATAACTCACGCCTACCCAATGACAGGCTCACCCATGCATCCTAAAGCTATCGACTACATAGGAAAGAAAAAAGTACTTGTCGTGTAATACGACCCAGAAAATGAGAGAGAAAAGAGCAAAAGAAATAATTTTATTACCTGATCCTGGACTGCCAGGACCAACAACTCCCTCATCAGGCAGTATCCGGGGGCCCTAATAAAGTGGCCTAGATAAAACTACATCGTAACCAACAGAGCACATCGTCACATACTACTAAAACAGAAGAGAGTCACCCGTCAGGTCGGAATGAGCCCGGGAGGGAGGTCCAAAAAATATACTGAGCCAACTTTGTGCCGTATGCCATCTGGGTTGGTAGGTTGTGATTTGGAGAGTTGGGACTCGGATTGATCTGGACCCGGGATTTGGGGGGGGGAACGCCACTGTAGAACGTCTTTCGATTTCCTCCGACTTTTCTGATGCCCGCCTCACTTCTTTTCGACCTTAGAGGAAAGGGGGGGGAGGCTTGGGGTATGATCCTACAAGATGAACGGCTGCCAATGAGAGCTGCAGCCTTTTCTTTCCAAACTTCCGTTCAGTGTGGATTACGTTGCCCTTTCTGCATGGAACTTCTTTCTTTGACCTATTGAGAGGCTCATCGGGTTGAGGGGGCTTATTTAACCTCAGTATTTTGGGGGGCATGGCCGGTGTATCTATCTCACACACACGTAATGTCAATTGCGCCCGTCGCGGGCATCTAACGCCATCAAAAATTACAACAAATAATGACATTTCATTTACGGAATACATGAATACGCTCTTTTTTCATTCCCCATGTGAATTCAATGGAATCCACACGGTATCACTATGATCAACGAACTCCTAACGAAGCACCAGAGCCAAGTAGAACTGAAACAAGAAGACATACAATTAAAACACCACGCCAGCAAACAGACTCTCTCTCCACTCACCCTCTCCTTCTCACATCCCTGCCTCCTTAGTTCCTAGAAGATCTGAGACACCTACGTGCCAAGGCCCAATGCCCAAGGCGGGAAGGGAATGGATGGGACCCGAAGGAAGCGCGCAGCACTGTAGGGATCGCACGGAGCAAAAGAAGGGCAACGCGAGCGCAACACACGCACCACACACAACTTTGTTTCTCGATCCCCGAGTCCATCCTTTTCCCCTGCCTTGGTTGGTTTCCTCCTCTGTCTCCCAGAAAGATCTTCTCACCCCCTGCTCCGCCACCCTCCGGCCCCCACTACGAATACAACCATTTGGACTTGGGCCGACCAAACCGTACCCCATGGCTGCACTTCCACATTTTAATAGTGTTTGATAATGGTATCAAGTTGAATATGCATATGTACATTTCGGACATGAACATGGCCATCAGGTCGGTTGCAGGTCGCACCAAGACAAAGGAAAACTCAACAGGGTCGGTCAGAATACTAGATTATACATTTCGGTTGTGCGTATATGCTACAATACGGTATAGATATATCAAGCCCATGATACTGTTCGCACCAGTCCTCCTCCTCAACAAGTCCTAGGCATCGCCAGTGTACAAGTATAAGCGTGTGGTATAAGTGAGTCCCAAGAATCCAGAAAATATGATCTGAGAAACCAGTCCGAAAGATATTACCCGGACTTGGCCCTCGAGAATAGGAAAAGTCCCCAAAAGACCATGGGGGAATGGACAAGAATTAAGAAGAAAAGCAAATACCCGTTGGAACTCCACCCACTCCCTCCTTGGATATCGCTCATTGCTTTGTGTGTGTGTGTGTGTGTCTTTTGTAAACCGCCAAAATGCCGCTAGTGGGTCCCACGCCTCCTCCTCCTCCTACTCTTCCTCCTCTCTAACCCCCTCAGATGCAAAGAAATGCAACCGATCCCAATATGCACCAGGATAAGAAATATTTTTGTGTGCCATTGCCCGCTTCTTGTTGACAAAGCAACATTAAGAGATGGCCAATAAGGCTTGGGTCGCCACTACTACAGCAGCCCCCAAGATTGCCCAAACTGTGTGTCTCGGGCCTGGCGGTGTCACGCGTCCCGAAGAAGCAAAATGGGATGCTCATCTCTCTTTCATATGCCTCACAGAAGCGAAGGCAGATTATTCATATTCATCTCCACGCTTTTCACAGGCAGCAGAAGCAGCCGCCACCGTCTTTGATTTCGGTGGCGCCCTGCGCTTGCGACTGCGCTCCTCCTGCTCAATAACAGCTACTGCGGCAGGGATGAACTCCACTCCTCGGTTGCGACTGTTGGGACGAGCGTGAAGCTTGCGATGGTTGTTCAGGTTATCCTGACGGTTGAATTGATCCTTTCCACAAAACTCGCACATGAACTTGTTAGGGCCCTCGCCGTGGAATCTGTAGCACGTGATTGTTAGCTTTGAAGGCCAAGCAGAAGGCACACACGAAATTTCAAGGTACTCACGTTTGCTTGTGACGCTTAAGGTGCTCGTTTCGTCGGAAGGCCTTGTGACAGTTTGGATAGTCGCACTTGCACATGGCTTTACGTACCACATCCACGGCGTCATGCTTGTCCGAAAACTTGCGTGATGATCGGATTTGAGCTCTTTGCAGTTCCGTGGTTTTGCGTTGGATCTCATCAACCATCATCTTTCGCTGAGTACGTAGACGCTGAGGAGATACCGGAACCCCATGAAGGTAGTATCGGCCCATAGGGGATTGTGAGTATCGGTCAAGGTCCAGGGGTTCCATATCGTGTGGCGATTGACCCTTCTGTGGGAAGAAGATGGGGCTGTCATTGGTACATGACCATGATGATGAGTGATCCGCCATATCTGAATCAGACAGGCTGTGTGTAGGTGTCATCATGAAAGGCCCAGGGTGGAGAGCAGCATGAGGAGAAACTGTGTATACGGGAAAGGAACTGGAAGGTGTAAGAGAGCCCATAGCATGTTGGGATGCCATGCCAACGTCAAGTATGTGATCGTAGCCTGGCACCATGTCGTTCATTTTTCTCAAGGGGGTAGAAGGCAGTGTTCCTTCAGAAAAGGACATGCTGCGATCTGGCTGCGCCTTGGTAGGATTGAAGATGTATTTGGGCATGCCTGCTGGGGGAGGAGTCATGGCTCCGTGATGCGAGCCAAAGGACTGGCAACCGCCATCAAAGTCTAAGTTGAGTTCGTGAGGTGTTGAGCGTCGGGATGTAGGAGTAAATGGATCGTAGGTAGAGGCCGAGGAGGAGGCTGAGGAGAAGCTTCCGTTTGTTGTTGATGGCAACATAGCCTGGCCGCACATGTTGAAGTTGTCGTCCATATCGAACCGGAAATCCGACTCGAACTGCATTGTGATGAATTATGAAGAGAAGGGGGACTAAGCTTGGCGATGTGATTGTTGTGTGTAAAATTGTTATGCTGCGTTTGGTTGTTTGAAGGAGTGTAGGGACGAATCTCTTCAGTATGGAGTGTACTCCAAGCAAGGCAACGAACAAACACAAACGAAAAACAAAGGATTGATAAAGCTTGGGAGCTGAGAGAAGATTCTGGTCGGGAATGTTTTCTGGTAAATGTGGACGAACAGTCTGAACATATATCATCGACCTGGAATGAGATGGTAGAGGATATGAGCGCATGTGAGACATGTACTGTAGATCAACCACCACGAATCTTGAGACTGGCAGCCCTCAGTGACAGGGAGAGGCCGAGAAATATGCGTGGGTGTGTGTGGCAGTCCTGGTCAGGGCGTGGAATGGGCAGGAAAACGATAACCGATAGATCTCGATGAATTGATCCAAGGAGGGAGGCCGGGGTCGAGTCAGACGAGGGCGGGATGTTCTACCACTGTCAAGTTATCGCCGTAGTCTGTAGATTGATGTTTTGGATATCCTAGCCCTCGTCAACTCAGAAATGGGGGGGAGGGGGGTGAGGCAACTTTCAGGGCAAATCGACTCCTCCCTGGCTATTCATATGCCCAGGTACAACAGGAACAGCGATTACTATACGTGGGTGCTTTACAAGATGCACCAATCCACAAAGCCAGTTTTCCACATTGCCACTCAGACAGCTCGCTCACCTGCACACCACCTTGGGCGATGGGTGGGGTCTGGTTTGTGTTTGGCTCGACTATCCAGCTTGGCCAAAACTTTCTTATCATTTGGGATCTTTGTGCATTTGCCTGTGAAAGTCGCATGGTGGATATGGATGGCTGGGCATGGGATTCAATTACAAAGGGAGAATTCGACCTACTACCCATGAAGACGCCAGCATGCTGCAGTACATACAAGCATGGAAATCCATGTGAGCAAAGAATGTACCTCATGGATAATTCAAGATCTGACACACACACACACACACCCCTTGTTGGTCTATGACATATTGGTATCTATGCCATCTCCCACGTTAGCGATGTCAATTCAAGCAATAGCAACATGGGTGCGTAGACACTACTCCCACCCGAGGAAGATCGGAAATGGATGTGGACAACCCTAGGGACCCTGCATGAACTCTACCATTGGGCATGGTTGCCCTCAGCTTCTGTTATATATGCATATTTGTGCACCGAATGCATATTTAATCCAGCACAGATATATACAGTGATGGCTGGTACTGAACTACTTGGTACGCACGCCCTGGAAGCTTTTGTGCACCTACTAAGGTAGGTCTCGATGCTTCGTAGCCGCCATCTTCCTGTTCAATTTTACCCAATCGATCGGTTTGGGCATCCAAACTTCTTGTTGTATTCGACGGATGAGATTTTTGCAATAAGATTTGCCATTCAGGAACAGACACAACTGCAATGTCCATGAGCCAACGCCCTTGCGTAGATGTACCCTACTAGATAGACAACACCTGACAAATAGACCCCACCCCCTTCGACGGCTGAGACCAGAAACCAGCGCGATGGAATGAACGTCTTCTTGGAATGTAAGAACCATTAATCAATTTCCAGCACCAAAACATCGTTCGTGAAGTAAGACAGCCACCATATCACCGAACCGACCAAAGAGCTGGACCCGACCAGCTGGAGTCCAAATCAAGATCTCGACAATAGCTCCCGGGACAACTAAGGTTCAGGAACCGTGACCCTAGCGAGCAAAACTACCCGCCCTCGCATCGCCCTCGCGATAAAGGCGGAGACAATGGAGGGGGACCCCCTTTAACTTGGATGTACATACGGCCCCATCAACCGGGTGTCCTTGGTGCTGCCGATACGGAGGCCGGCTGCTGGGAACAGGGGCAATGTTATTGAAACTCCGGCGGCAATCATAGTGTTAGAGTGGGGGTGATGAGCAGTGAAGTGAGTGGTAGTATGTACAGCCTACCTCTGTGGCTGCAGTGAAAAGAGATACTAAAAACGGCTACCCTCGTCCCTAGGTCGAAAGGGACAGGAAGAAAAAGCAAACAGACGCGTAATAGAGTTGGCGCTTGTCGTATGGTCTCACACAATGTCTGAGGCTAAGGTAACCAGGGATAAACAACGACAGGTCAGAATCCGCATCCAAGACCCTTCAGTCCAGGAACGGGAGGGCTCCCGTCCGTCGCTCAACCTCCACCTCAAACATTTTGATATGTAAAAGCTGACAGGCCACCATCTTAGTGTTAGTCTTTGGCACAGCGGCTCCGATCGCCCGCTGGTTCCCGCAAGGGACTAGACAAGAGGCTCAAGGCAAACAAGCCCGTAGGATCAGAGGTGGCATTCAACGGTCGTGCGCGTTGCCTTTGCAACGCCTAATCTGTTGCGCTGATGCTTCATCTGTCTTCCCTTCTTAAGAACACTGGATGTCGTTGATGTCATTCTGAACTCCCCTCGCCCTCAACCTCATTTACCAATACACTCACGTGCATATGCATGTGCATCTAACCCGAGGTCTACTATATACAAGTAGGCATAACATATATGCACGTATGTATGTATGCATGTACTCCATACACCGCATACATTCATCTCACTGGACACATGAATCACAAGAGATCCGCTTTACCGGCGTTTAACGCAGAGCGCCGACGCAGGTAATGCAAGCTAATCATGTTCGGGTTTCGTTAATGCGAGACCTGAACGACTGGTGAGCTTCTGGAGCTCCCTCGAGAACATTCATGTAAGTGTGGTATTGTTCTTCGTGACCGCCTTTATGAAGGTTGGAGTTTGCGTTTTAATTCTTTTTTTGGGCTGTGGCAGCCACTCCACGGCTGCATATAAACAGGGCACTGTGACTTGGCGGGTTTGTTTTTTATGGTCATGGGTGGATCTATGAGGTGGTACAGAGTACTCCGTACCTGGTTGGAAATTGAGCCTCCTGCGCGAGGAACCTTCCCTGGCTCGAGCTGATAATCAGCAAAGGTTACGGCCCAGTCTTGAGATGATGGACTGAGCTCTACAGTCTACTCCGTACAGCAAGATTAATCAAGCGCCAACAGCAATGAGGGTTCGCTACCTTGCACTTTTCGCACGCAGTCTTGAACCTCAAGGGGGGGGGAACAAAGATCTTGGATGAACAACTAGTTACCTATTGTTGTGCCTTAGCCGCAGGGTTAATCAAGAAACGAAAACCATCACCAGCTGAAGCATGAACTGGCCATTGAGGATTTTAGGTCTGCACTTTAGAGAAAACTTGCTTTGCCCTCGGTTACCAAGCATGGAGTCAAATGCGGAACAGGCCTGGCTCGTTTTCACGTCGTATTTTGTGGGCACTGCTTTGTTCTCTCCGCCGTTTATGTCCAAATGGCAAGAAGAAAAACAGGGAAATCTTCGCTGGTCTGTCGTGAGTGGCGCAACTCCCACCACTACCATGGAATATGCGGAGAAGTGCTGTCTGTAAGTGTCATTCCACTAGCAAGGGGTGGAGCGTCCATGCTAACCAGCCTCGGGCGGAGCATTTCTTGATCTCGAAAGCCTTTCTCGCTGTTGATCCCTGTCAATTTCTTATTTATTTATTTATTTATTTATTTATTTATTTTTGGCGGGCTCCACTGAAGCAACATTGGGGGTGGCTCTGAAACAGTTCAGAGAGACTAAAATTACGACTTCAGATGAGGTGCATGGCAGCCATGCTCTCACCAATCTCTTGTTCTTGCTGCATCTCACACCCCGCACTTCCCTCCAGAATCCAATTAGACAGGAACAGCCCTGGCTCATCAGGACGGATTGCTCCGCTGCCCTTCATGATCATCCCTAGCTGTTGATCACAGAACTAAGATCAAGGATTTCTGACTCAGAACCTGCACGATCTGTAGACTCAGAGGGGCGGCTTACAAGGCTCCCCCCAACTTACATCCTATGAAAATGACAGTTTCAAATCACTTCTTTGCGAGGGATATGTTCAGGTCTTCTGGATTCGCGAGAAAACGAGGAATCCCGAACGCTCCCTGGTTCCACCGTCTCGTCACATGCAGCAAAATACGTAGTCGATCGGCTGTCACTGAATGTGCATGGGTCATATCCTACGCCAGCCCAAGGCCCGGAAGATCACCTGTCCGTCACAGATACCAAGAAACTGGGACTGTTGGTTGGAACGCAATGACCAGACCGACCTCTCGGTTTTGATGATCATTTCTCTTTTTGACCGAGATCGCTCATCTCTTCGCTGAACGCTTCCAAGTTATTGTCTAACGATGAATTGCTAGCTTAAATCACTCTGGATTGTCGGTGAATGAATAGGTCGAAACTTCTAAAAGACTGTTCATCTCAATCTATACTCAAGCTAAGAGATGAAACGACAATTTATAACCTTAGCCAGTTAGATGGGGTGAAATGGGACAACAAAAGGAGGAACCCTCATTTATCGCATCAACGCCATAGCCGACAGATCTTTCTGAAGAGGGTCTTGGGCCCTATTCATTGGACTACCAACTACTTCCATGCAGAAGCTCTGGCCCTCTCATTTCACGGATCACAGTGCAGCCTATTCTTCATCAAAGGCTTTTTACGGGGTACGTCGAATCGAAGCTGAAGATGAACATCTGCACACGATTTGTCTCATCCAAGACACATCAAGAGAAACAAGTCACCCATCCCATCAACACCATAGTTGGCAGTCGGTAAATTCGGCTACTATTTCGTATCATTCTATTTCTCTAGTGAAATCGAGCGAAATCATGCTTTCTCCATCTTCCTGCTATTTTTCTGTTGGCCTCCATAGGGCCAACAACAACACCACATGGTGTGTCTGAATATCCGTCGCTCACTGGTCGAAAGTCACAAGGCCCTGATTTGGATGGGCTCAGCTCCCCATTGTCGATGCCCTCAAAAACAAAACAAGACATGGCAGCCCACACCACAAATGCGTTCGTCGAGAAACAAATGATCAGTCATATTCAACTAGTTCGTGTTTGTTGACCAATTTGGCACAATCTAATCAGACTTTGTTGCCCAAATGGGTAACATTGCAGTGCCGTTGTATTTGTTTTTTCCCTTTATACTTCGAGTCAGTTGTCTGATGGAGGGGGTAGCCGATTTGAGTCGACGTCAAAGTCCCTCTTTGATTCCAGATTGAAAATATGGAGTACATCACTCAAAATGTGTCCAATACACAGACACAAAAATCATCTAGTCTTTTTTCGTTGCATTGACATGCTCTGGCCTCTGCGTCTGCCTTGGCTCAATTACGTTAACCGAGTCGCGGTCGCAATCCTCACCCCCTTGCGCCTCCGGCCCGCGCCATCGACCTTCTTTATGAAGGGAATCTGGGAACACGGCCATTTCTTTCCCAGTCTTGCCAGCTTGTGGTGCCGCCCAGAGGATCCCCTTTTTCGAACAATCACATCCCACCCTGGGAAAGCATTCCTGAGCATTTGACGCCCCCTCCCCCACCCAATGCCCGCTGCTCCGCCAGGATAATCGCGATCTGTCCGGACCGTCCCCTGGTCGTCCTCCACTCTTTCACCTCCCGATTCAGGGAGAAAAAAAAAGGGAAGCGAAGCAGGTAATAACGCGGGATGCTGATATGTGGCGTCTCTCGCTATTGGAAAAAAAATCGAGCCACCTTTTAATTTTGTCAAGACACAATGACAGCATAGACTCTTGAATGCGTGGGACATCCCTGTGGTATGCTGTGGATGCGCGTGGCTCAACAAAAGGCCTCGTATTACCGCATAATTTGTTCTGTCAGAAAAGAGCCCACTTTATCCCGCTCGCCAGTACAAAGTACGTAAATTTGTGAAATAGCAGTGTGGATATATCAATATGCCAATCCGATAGAATGCGGGTGGGGGGGATGTTCTGGCTCTGGCGATGTGCAGCAGCACATCATTCAGCGTCCTTGCTCCGGTACCTTCGGTACCCATACAACAAAATGACACCTAGATCGCAAGCTTTCCCCGATAGGTTCTACTGTTGTTTAGTATCCAGCTGTTGTTGGCCCAGTTGCATTTTTTAAATCGAAGTGGCTCCAAGCCACAACTACAAATGAGCCAGAAGGTATTCATCTAAGGTATCTGTCCAGGACGCCGCAGTGCCGCAAGATGCCGATGGCGTGGTCTCAGTGTCGCAGGGGTGGCAAGTCGATAGGTATTCTGGTGGTGGTGGAAAAGAGCCTAGACTCAATGTCACCCAGTCATCCAACAGCCGTCATCTTATCCCGTACCCCGGAACGTGGAAGTGGGAAGTAGGAGGTGGCATTGACCTGCCACCCTTCTACCACCTTTGTCCACGAAGTGGTCTGGGTGTTTATGATAGAGTTTTCTTGGGTAGTAGTTTACTCGTGGCAGTTCCTGGTTATCGGGAGGAATTTGGACTAGGCAACTACACAAACACGCAGGAGTGGCGATCCGGTGACTCGAGGGGTGTTCGTCGATCTGTGAGACTTAGCAGCATGTCTTGCTTGTACCTGCAGTGTCCTGATGCGTCGAAAATGTCTATGAAAAGACAGGCCTGAAAGAAAGACATTGCACCACCGGGGGCTTCTCCGAGTCTGTCAGCCAAGAGTGGCATGTCGACTAGAGAGCCAATCGTTATACAACTTGATCCAGACAGGCGATTCAGATCGGATCGTATGGAGACGCGTTGCTGGCAATATCACCTCAAACATGTTTTCACGCCAACAGCTGCCTGTTTGAGACGTATCCAACACGGTTCCCGCAACTCCCAGCCGTGACCACCTGTACGCCTGGGAAATAGAGTTCATCAAGGGCGGTTGAAACGCACTGGAAAAGGCCACACCGAGTGGAACCATTCACTAATATCATACTGCCTTCGATAGGTCTGTTGATCAATCAAAAAATCCAGATTTCCCCTGAAGGCTGCGACATACGGCAACCCAACAATTCCTCTTACGTTGAGTAAAGTGCCACCACACCGTCTTACACAAATTTATTCGCCTCCTTTCGGTAACCAAGGCAAAGGTACGAATGTGAAGCGTCCATGACCGGTTCCCAAGGGATCCAAATCATAGAGCCCAAGGGAAGTTTTCTCAAAGGTAGGGCGTCGAAAAGCATTGCTCTGGGTTGGAAAAATCCACCCTTGTATATCTAACAAGTCTCCCATTTTCTCGAACCAAGTGGTTGGCTGGCCGGCCAACTCTACTTTGTATGCGGACCTAGGAGTCCTATTGATCCTTTCCTTCCATTCTTCGGCGCAGCTTTTGCCTCATATTATCCAAGGGGCCCACTTGGGCAATGCCAAACAGGCTCTAGGGTGCATCTTCTTCGTATCAAGCTGCAACCTCCAAGAATGATTTGATGGCGTAGAGAGGGCGTATCTTCACCGACCTGCTATGCAAACCGGCATCCAATCCTCCAATGCACTCCCAGCCCCCCTGGCCACCCGTTAGAGTGCTTCTGCAGCTACAGCTGCCGGGATTGCTCTCCTGGGTATGTGAAATTAGATTAAATCAATGTCACATCTTCGATTAAAGTTATTCACACCGCATCAGAAATAGCTCTTCCCTTAGTGTCCACCATCGCCGCAAGGGGTATGCAACCGCTCTCGAAGGAGTAAGAAAAGTCAAATGACACAGTGGTGGTGGTGAGTATACCAGCCTGTCTGCTAGAGTGTATCACAGCATGCATCCTCACCGAAAAACTAATGGTAATTAACTGCATAATTGCTGCCTAGATACTGACAGCTGTCGAGAGCATCGGTGACGAGGGGCGGTCTCGACGTGGGATGCTTGTCTATATGCCATCATGCATGTATGATTCATGCTTGATTGCCATGGCCACGTAGCAACAACATGGTTCAGGTTGATCATTTGGTGAATGCAAGGAAGCATGATTTGCCCAGGGGATTTGAGTCGCCAAGCTGCGCAATCAAACTTGGGAGCAAGGAATTAACGGTAACGTTTGTGCAGAATGTGGGAGAGGTAGAATTGAATGCAGCATGGCATTTCCAGCTGGAAGCTGTCACTTGTCAGCAGCTTCGTTCGGCGGAGCACATGGTTAATAGGATATCTCTTCACATCGCCTAATTTTGAAACAGTGAATTCTAATTTCTGTTCTTTTACTTTTTTTCATGTCCATCATAAGTTTACTCCAGGCTGGCTCCGTCAACAGTTGCAGCTACTTCTTGATCCATCTCATCGAGAACCTCATTCATCTCTGCTTCTGTAGCTTCCAGGCCCTCAGAGCTCATGAGTCTGTTATCTTTGTCCTCAGCTGTAAAGAGATCCATATTAGTAACTATACAATCAAAAGAATATCCAAGTTAGTATTGTAAAGGGGGGCGGGTTTACTCACTTCGTGCTTCTACGAGCAAATTCTCCTGAACTTCGCAGTCTGTCAGAACAGAGCCATCACCAATGATACAGCGTTTTCCTAGAATGCATTTTGTGAGCTTGCAGCCTTTTCCAACCACAACTCCCTCCATCAGGAGACACTGTGAGAGCTTTGCGCCTTCTTGGATCTGGCAGTTTGCTCCAATCACAGATTCCTTGATAGACGTCTTTTCCTCAACGGTGACGTTTTCTGCTATTAAGCTGTCTTGCTTCGTAATCGTTGTACGGGATTTAACTCCCTCTGGATAGGCAACCTTCCTTGGATGTGCAAAAGGTGAAGATGCCTCAGGACCAGTCTCCTCAACCGAGGGGAGCTTAGCCAGCTGAAGAGATACTGTCAATAACAGTTGAGCAGTATCTACACGACGCAGTATTGATCCAGGTTCTTGAACCTTGCTGGGATGGATGTAGGCCAGAATTGACGGTGGTTCAAAGCTTGATGATTGCGTAACAGAACTATTGTTGACTTTGGCCTGTTGAACTCCTATGGTCACCTGAGGAGAGTCCTCCGTCGTCTCCTCCTGGTTATCGGGATTTGATCCATTAGATGATACTTGATCATCTAGAACTGACTCATTTTCTTCATCAGCGATGTTGTCGTTGCACACCTCACTGAAGTGAAGCTTCTCCGCCAGTCGAGACTGCCAACCAGCCTTGGCCCACCAACCGACTACATCTTCACCGATGCTTTCCAGACGCTCATTCTCTTTGACAAAATCCAAGATCCATCGCGGAAAGATGTAGATGTGGGCGTCCCTATGAGTCGTGTACATGCGGACGCGAGAGTGTGCCTTCATCAAACTGTGGCGAATTGGGAGAGCCTTCTTTTCCTCCATCAAATCACTTAACGAGTCAGTTGGTATCGAATAGACGAGCTTCGAGACATGCTGGAAGATTGAACCCTTGGGTGATGGGACTGGAGTTGTCGGTAACGGTGTTGTCGCAATAAAGTCTGTTTCTTCGCCCTTGACTGGCGCACTTGTCTTTGTATCATACCAGACGCTGACGCCCCCACTGTGTCGATGTTGGTCACCATTGGCAAGGCTCTTGGTATTCAACAAGCTGGTGAGACTGGTTGATTTTACCATCCAAGCTTGAAGCAGCTGTTCACCTGCAGGCTCACATACAAGGTCACATGGAAGAATGATGAAGTCGTTGGTGATTAATTCTCTAATTTCCGGAAGTCGTAGAATCTCGGCTGTTCCAGTATTTTGGTTCAGTTCAGCGGGTGCTAGAATATCTGGTCGTGGTGATGGCAGTGCCGTTAGATAGGGATTTGTGTTGAAAGCAGCAGTCAAAGCCTTTGATGCTGAGGGGGGACAAATCAGGGTGATGCCTATGTCCGGTGTCAGTCTTGGAGTTTTTTTTCAAGGACACATGCTGGCGAAGCAAATATGAAAGCGCCTCTGCAGTGGAGTGCCTCATTGCAGGCATTCCGAAGATCCAACTTGACTCTAGGGTGGGGGCGGGGTGAATATGACTTACTGGTAATGCCTGTTCGGAGACAGTAATCAATAGGATACCATACCATAGGCCTGTTGGCGATTGGAAGCAGAGCCTTGGGATTCTCATCTGGGTTGGATGTAAAGGTTGGGAATGAGGAACCTGGTCCACAAAGAATCAGGGCTTGAAGCCCAGTTGAGGGCATTGATAGAGCATGAGGCATCTTGGTTTCAAGATCTCACTTTGTGGGCAACGAGTTAGGAGACCTGATATGGCTATTTGCGTCGAAAGAGACCCCGAAAGTGACAAGAAAATAAAGATGAATAAATCCCAGTAAATATCCTCTCCTCTTAACCCTTAGTAAAGTAGGAGAAACTCCGTTAATGAATTCTCATCTGCCGCTTTGGGTATGTTTGAAGAGTCACAGCCTTTCAAGGAATTGCTGCCACCCACCACAGCTCACAGACCACAAGTGTGGCTTGTAGACTTGTGGCTGGAGACTATCGTCGGCCCTCAAGCCACATGCCACACCTGATTGCGCTTTTTGGGCTAGCGTTCACGTGCCTTCAGCCTCGGTGGCGCGGATATTTGATTACTCCAGACCGCGCCAAAGCCTCGGAATACGCGTTGCTGGGAGCTTTAGCTCCACAATGTTGACATCGGAACCTCCCCAGCCACCAGACTTGCTACGGCATACCAGCGACTCGCTGATTTCCCCCCCCCCACTCGTATGCATTTTGAGCCTCGCTTCGGCATTTGCACGACTCAACTGGCTGGTCGCATTGAACGAATATAATCTCAATATCATCAATCGTTGAACCGACAACCTTTGGCACTCCCCCGACAAGCGATGCGACACTACTTTGACTAAATGTCGCCTCCTTACGACAATCGCGGATCATCCCGCTCGCGGCGAGGCGTTTGGAGCCATTGGGTGCCTCTTATCGTCACTGTCACAGTCGCTACTGTTGGCGTAGCTGCTTGGGTCTGGAGTCAACGAAAGGATGAACAGGAAGAACACGTCGAGCACGAAGCTGACCTTGACTACGATCATGCTGACTATGGCGACAATCCCGCGTACGGCGCAACCAACGAGAGTCGACAAGTTCCACCGCCAGCCCAGTTGCCCCAGCAGGGTGAACCAAGCTATGGACTAACTCCCGATATGGCTGAAGACTCTGGAGCTGGTTGGGGTTCTCGAGTGTCGAGCGCCTTGAAACGAACTCCCAGTCCCCAGCAGTTTTTTGACTCGACTGGAAAGACCGTTGCGGCCGGTGTTGCTGCTGCTGGCGCAGCAGTCGGTAAGGCCTTGGCATCAATTCGCGAAGAGGATAGATCGTATACTGAAGAGAATCCATGGTCGGAAGAAACGGAAATGAAGAAGGACAAGTCGACGCCTGCGGTAACGGATAAACGACGAAGAACTGTCGCCATTGTGGTTTCTGCCGACGCGCAGGTCACAGATGTAGATGAGGATGGACTTCATGAGCATGCTGTAAGGATTCTGGAATATCTTCCCCCCAAAAGGCGATGTCACTAACAAGCGCCAATAGTCAATCCTTTCCCATATTCCCCGCCACAATGACTTGTCTGCGGTCAAGCTGTTTGTTTTAATTTATGCCCCAGGTTTAAAGGAGCCTCCGATTGAGACCACCTCTACGAGTAATCGTCCGCCACCTTCAATAAGCTCATCATTTTCTAACATTGGACACGATCAAGCGCAAACTCCCTGTGAGGAGAAGAATAGCCCGATGTATGCTTTGGTTTCCCCCCCCCCCCCCCCCACCTCTTACATATATTCTAACTGGTCTTCAGTCTCGGCGCCTCGGCTGAGAACGCTTTCTTCAACGCCATCTATTCTCAAGCACAGGGTCTTGTGTCTAAGGAAACCATGATCCTTCCATTTACCACGCCCAATGGCCACACACACATTCTTCGACATTTGCAACCAGAGATTATCTACCTCCAAGAGTCACTTGCGGGTGACAATGGTGGTGTCATTACTAACCTTCACACTTGGCTTCGTCATGATGTAATTTTGGTCGTTGGAGCTGAGAGTGGGCATGGCGGTCTTGCTGATAGCGAGTCCGAGGCTGAAAAGGTTGGGAAGTCTAGCAAGTCAGTCAAGTGGTGGCAAAGGCCTGAACGAGTTGGTCGTGGGCGCGGTATTGTTGTAGTTGACAGTATCCGTGTGCATGATGATTGGGCTCGTCGGGTTCAGGGTCGGGAATGAGGATGGCGTTGATTTGTTAAAAGGGCATGGTGCTATCAAGGAAGGGAATAAAGATACCACCACGAGGGTCTGTTTGTGTAAATATGTTGCTTTTTGCGTATGTTTTGACCGAGTTACGATGTATTGATGGAATTGTACAGAAACGTATGAAAATCTACTGAATTCAAAAAAAAAAATGATTTGATGTTTATGTCTACGTAATTTTGTGCATGCATATATCATACTGGTTTGTGAGGGAATATGCCTTTAACTGAATGAAAGAAAGTCCAACAAGCTATAATTGTCATGCTAATCTTTGTCTGATGGGGGAATGCATTGATTGCTTTGAACAAAACATACATCATTTTATTTTCCCTTTGTATTCTTCCATAGCAAAGGCCCTCTCGTTTCCTCAAGCCTGATTTTGGCATATCAAAGGGTATCAAACACAAGGCGTTGGTATTGTGGTTGTCGTGTATCACGTGATTTCGCTCAAGCGGCTAACTTCAACTTGGTCAGCATCGCCCTTCCTGGGATGCTGGTCGGCTACGTGAACGTCGCAATGGCGTTTCCTGTCAATGCCTGAGTCAAACTGAGCGCAATCCAAAAATCCGATCAAAAGTTGTGCCCGTAGTTGATCGAGAAGCACACGCACAGTTTATGGCATTTGTCCATGGATCGCCTCTGATATTCATTCCTTGCGCCGCACATGACGGCTCGTCCATCGCTGGATCCACGCTCAACCACCATCTCCGCAGCCCACTAGCGTCGTGGCGCGACTTCAACATCACGTACCTGTATCAATCGTACTCTGCAGCTTTCAACGACCATTGCGAAACCAACATAGATGTTTGCGCCTGCTCCCAATACCGTTGCCTAGTGAACCTGGTGACAGAGGCCGAGTAGAATCTTGAATTACTCTGGCGCGCCGCCGTCGGAGTCAAGGTTTGGTGGCACCATGGCGCCTTCCAACTCTACCACGATTCAACAGAATGCAGCAACAAAAACCAAACGACCGATTCCGCCGGGGATCCAGACGAATGGAGTCGTGTCTTCTACATCATCACCATCGCCATCCTTGTCGAATAAGAAGCCCCCGCCGAGCGCGAAACAGCCGCCGAATTCGGCAAGCGATCGCAGCATAACCGCATCCACTGTGCGACCTGTCAATCGAGCCCGCCGCGAAGCCTCATCGCATGGGGCAGGGAGACACTCGAGGAATAGCGCTGGCATGCGGTCAGCATCCTCTTTGGCAGACATGGCCATCCAAGATCAGGAACCCCCGCCATATGGTACAGCACCTCAATCACGCGCAACAGCCCCTTATTGCGCGGCTAACTTGAACACAGTTGTAACCGATGCGTACGTACTGAAAAAAAACTCTGGGCGGCCCCCTTCGTTGGTGGTTCACATACACCCGACTCATTTCCGGTTCGACGGTCAAGATGGCATGTTCCAGTATAAATCGCCCATGAAGATATTCCTCGACCACTTGAGGAGCCGTACAATACCGCATGACCTTTTGGAATATTTTATTCACGGCGGCGTACCCTTCTATGACGGATGTCTTATTGTGCAAGTCCATGATCACAAGTCTGTAGCGCAACAGGCCAAAGGCGCTCTTCGTCCCTCATCTGCATCCAGCACCGTCGTGCCCTCATCAATTCACAACTACAATCAATATCTAACGCCGTCACCTTATGTATCTTTTCCGAAAGAAGAAGTTAACCCCACAGATGCGAGCACAAAGATGGAAGAAGAATCAAAGGAGAAGACTGCAGAAGAAAAGGATAAGGAGAATATGCCCGCGCCAAGCACATTACCCGATGCTGGGAAGAATAAGGTCGCACCCAAGTCAAGAATCTTTACGGTTGTGCTCCACCCCACACCCGAGAGCCTGCAGATGGACCTTTCAATTAAAGCGAAAACACTCAAGGGAGGGAATGCTGACGCTTTAGCTGTGGCTCCACCATCAACCCCTCTATCTCTTGTTCCACCAACACCCACGGCAACAAATATGCCACCGCCGGCTAAGCGCCAAAAACGAGAGAAGACGGAATTAGATGGTAGCAACATATATGCCGCGGAGGGGCAAATACTGCTTGCAACTACTGCTCCCTTGATATTAGAACCTACGAGCTGTGCGGAAGAAACTATTGCTCTATTTGAGATGCTATCCCATCCCAAGCATTCAGAACCTCCACCACAGCCAAAGGCCAGGAAGAGGACAGTTGCGGAGATGGCCGCTGACGAAGCTGCAGCCGCCGATCAAGAACGCTATATGCTTGTCTCGGACGAGCGGCTGTCAAGTGTCACTCAGAGTGCTGGCGGAGCGGATGGAGATGCACCTACTAATGCAGGAACATTTGAACCGAGATTTGAGCGCTTCAAAGTTATTGAAGATATTAAGAGAGAACACGCTGAAAAGAAGGAGCAGGAGAAGCTTAAGCAGCAAGAAAATGATCGGAGGTTGCAGCTTCAAAAGCAACAGCAACTGCAGCAGCAGCAGCAACTGCAGCAACAGCAACAGGAGCGACAAGCCGAAGCCGAGAAGGCTAGAAGAGAGGCGGCGGCGGCGGCAGCTAGAGAAAACCAAATGCGTCAAGCAGAGGCACAGCGACAGGCAATGGCCGCACGTGCTGCGGCGGCGGCGGCATCAACCCCGGCGGCCCAAAACAACCACCAACCAGCCATGGCACAACCGCAACACGCCCATCCTGCACAGAACGGAGTGGTACCCAACGGAGTACCTAACGGAGTCCAGAATAACGTTTCGGCCGGGCCACAGAACACAATTCAAAATAATATGCCTGGCCCTGCGCAAGCACGATTTCAATCTCAAATATCACAACCACCCGCCTCCTCCCCCATTATCCGACAAGGTACTCCTCAAAATATGTCATCACCCATGGTTGGCAGCGTCCCTATGCAGCAAACCAATTCCAGCATGGCAGCAACCCCGCCACGGCCATCTTCTATCGTTCAGAACCCACAAATGGCCGTTCCCATGGCTCATAATATGTCTGCTAGGGGCAGTCAACAAAGCCATCCGTCAAACACCCCACGCATGCCTCACGCAACGCCTAATATGGCCCATGCCACGCCTATTAATCGACCCGCAATGGTTGCAACACCCCGCATGACCCAAGCCAGTCCGCCTCCTAACATGATGGCCCAACATTCGCAAATGAGCCAGGCGGCTCTAATGATGAACAACCAAGGAATGGGCCAGCATAATCCTCAGGTCATTGCACAGATGGCTGCCCAGCAGCGAGCGATTGCCCAGCAGCAGCAGATGGCAGCAGCTATGCAGAATGGCGGCCTCAATATCAATATGAATGGCCAAGGCATGTCGCCACAACAGCAACAACAAATGATGCAAATGATGCAGCGACAGGCAATGATCCAGCAACAACAACAACAGGCACAGCAACAGGCACAACAGCAAGCACAGCAGCAGCAGCAGCAACAGCAACAAGCCATGATGAATCCTCAACAGCAGCAGCAATGGGCTCAGCAATACGCGCAACAATTGCAAAATATGCAAGGTAACCAGCTGCGGCAAATGACACCGCAAATGCAGGCTCAGCTGCAGCAGATGGCTCGTATGGGTCAGATGGGAGGTCAGATGGGCAACATGATGCAAAGACAGCTCAACGGCCAAATGATGAATGGAAACAACGTCAACATGCAGGCTCTGGCGATGCAACTTCAGGCGCAACAGGCGCAACAGGCACAGCAACAGGCACAGCAGCAAGCACAACAGCAGGCACAGCAGCAACAGCAGGCGCAGCAGCAGCAGCAGCAACAACAGCAACAACAAGCTGTGCAAAGTCCTCAACAAGTACAGCCGCAGCAGCAGATGAACGGTAATATGCTTCAAATGCAAATGCAACAGCAAGCTCGTGCGATATATAACAGGCTGATGCACGGTGCTGCTGCTAAATTCGGTGGTGCTGAAAATGTCCCTCAAGAGACTGTGGATAAGATTAAGCAGTCTTCATTCGCTCAGGCTCAGCAGATGATGCGAGAATCGATGCAGCGTCGGGCACAACAACAAATGATCCTTCAACAACAGCAGCAACAGCAGGCTGCTATGCAAGGTATGGGAGGCATGATGGGGCACCAAGGGATGTAACGATATCAAGGGTAGACGTATGCAGATGTTGCGGTCGATTTCAGCATGTTGATTCCGAATAATGGCACAGGTGAGGCTGAATTGGCTTTCATGGAACTTGGAGTTTAGGGCGTGAATTCTCACGGTTGGCATCGGTCAGGCTATTGAGTTTGGGCAAGGCTGTTTAATACCCTATACGGAATGATGATTTTTGCGGTCTGGTTAGTACTATTACTTTTGTTTACGGTGTTCCGTGAGCGGTTTGGTCATGTCACTGTTGGTTTCTTGCAGTCAGGGGCACTTGTTTGTATGTATGTAGTCAGCGATGCCCCGACGCGGCGTTGGTGCGTGAGCGAAGATGTCATGTAGAATAGTGACCAAAATTACTTTTTCTTGCCTTTTAACTGTGTCCGCCCATTTATTTGACCTCTCTTGACAAGATTCGATCTGTTTGTTTCTATTTATATCTCCATCGTAAACAGGGTTTGTTGCTGATGAATCGAAGATCGTCACAGTCACGTGCTCGGTTTCGTCGGGCGACGAGGGATGACGGAAGCTTGGTCACGTCAACGTCAGAAGCCACAGCTCTCTCTCTGTCCCTCTCTCAACGTGACCTGAGCAAAGGCCAAAGACAACGCCAGAAGAACCATCGACGAGCTTCTACGATTCGTCATTTTCATTCTTTTCAAATCGAGACCCCCGTCCTTGAGCGTTCAGTCCTGGGAAATTTCACTTTTTTTTCTTAGTGCAAGACTCCCTCCCAACCAAATACTATTCTTTCGCTACTCTGGCTGGCACGTTGCGTTGCCCTGCATTTCTTCCCGATGCATTCACCTCACTCGTCAGCGCTGCTTCTTAGCCTCCTCCTTGCGCCCTTGCAGGTGTCAGCCATGCTGGACTGCAAAAAGGTGCGAGTCGATGGTCATAATTTCGATCTTTCAGCGCTGGGCGGTCCGCACTCGGTAGTGACGTCGCGATTCGAACCGAGCACGAATGCTCACCAGAACACTACCTATACTGTGGATATTTGCCAACCTCTGAAAAAGAGCGCAAAGAGCAAGAACAAGGAGGAATGTCCGAATGGTACACGAGGTATTGCTTTATGAACTGTCTGTTTTTTTTGACCGTATGGGGGAGTTAATACTTTGCTAGTATGTGCCATTGAACGATTCATCAAGGGAGATCAAGATTCCGTTGAGAAAGTCATCGCCATAGCGGGAGGACTCGAGAATGCCGGCGGGACTCAATTCGAATTCGAGGCAACACGGCTTAGCACCAGCGACTCGAATTCAGACTCCAAAAAGGAAGGTGTCCGATTGGTTCTAAAGGGAGGTAAACACCCCCTCACTGGTCCCGTCAAGGAGCGGAGAGAGCAGAAAGCTGTCATTGAATTCATCTGCGACCCAGATAAGAAGGGGACAGAGGGCGAGTGGGATTCAGAAGACAAGTACGAGAAAGCTGACATCAGGAAGCGAGAAGAGGACAAGGGCAAGGATGGAGAGAAGAATGGAGAGAAGGATGGAGAGAAGGATGGCGACAAGAATGGTGACAAGGATGGTGATAAGAAGAAGGAAGGCGATGACGGAAATAACGAAGACTCGTCTATTGAGCATCAACTGAAGAAGGAAGATTCAGCTCTGATTTGGGAAGGCTATGGCAAAGAGGGCGATGCCGATGTGTTGCGGCTTAGCTGGCATACCAAGTTTGCATGCGAGAAGCGAGACGGTGACAAGGGCGGCAACGACAAGGACAAAGATGGTGAAGAAGGCGGCAATGCCAGCGCTCAATGGGGTTTCTTTACGTGGTTTATCCTTATGCGAGTTTGATCTTCCCTTTCATCTCTTCCAGATTTGGCAACTAACAGAGAATCTAGTCTTTTCCTTGGCATCGCCGCTTACCTCATCTTTGGTTCTTGGCTCAACTACAACCGATACGGTGCTCGCGGCTGGGATCTCGTGCCCCATGGCGACACCATCCGCGATATCCCTTATCTCATGAAGGATTGGACTCGCCGTGTGCTCAACACCGTCCAAGGAACAGGCAGCCGGGGAGGCTACAGCGCGGTCTAAAACAAAGGAATGTTTACAACTTGGGACATGGATATGGACATGGACATGGAAGGATAAATGAGTGGGATAATCGGGTGATGGCGGTTGCGGCAAGACTGTACAATGCTTTGGTTCTTGGGATTCCTTGTCGGGTCGGCAAGGCGGCGTTGCTGGTTGCATACTAAGACTCGTCGCATTTGTTCGGACGGACTATTTGTAGAGTTTTTCTTCTCTTTTCCTTTCTTCTTCTTTTTATTGTTATCTAAGGCTGTGATATGATATGGTGGCCATATTGTGCCGGCGAAGCTGGTGGTTTTTTTTTTCTCCTCCTATTTCAGTCTGAGGGTTTTCAGGTAGACATGGAATGATGAATGGATGCGTTTATAATAAGAATGATTTACGATGATGCTATTTTGTGTGTACAGATGCATCTATCTACACTCGAGTTGCCCAGCAGTCGTAAATGCCTCAATGGTCCGCATATGCCCATTCCGGTGCTAGCTTATAATGGGAGTAGTATAGGCATATGAAGCCATTGGAAGCATCGTGGCCATAGCTCTCTGCATGACGAGGCAACTTGAGTCAGAGAGCTTGTGTCGTCATAGTTCAATTTGTATGTAACTTCGTACTCTGTACCTGAAAATCGGTTTGCGATAGCGGAGCTTTTATCGATAGAGGGGGGGGGCCTGTAAAGAAGTCGCCCCTCGCCCAACAACATTCTTGATCATCATCAACTAACAACATTGGATCGCCAATTTAATTTAATTTTTTTGAGAAAATAAAAAGGAGGGTAATTGAAAAAGAGAAAGAGAGAGAGAAATATGGCCTTGAGGATATTGGTTCAGCGCCAATCAGCTGTTTTGGCCAGATCTTACAACATTGGTCGAGGGAGAATTGCTGGACGGCCGTTTTGTTCATCCAGAGCAGCGTTGAACTTGTCTAATAATGTTAAGCAGAGCATCGCCGTAAGTAATGTTTTTTACTACAATGTGTTTGTTTTTAAAATATCACATGTTACTAAAAAAAAAAATACCAGCGAGATGCTACACTCTCAAACCCGGATCCAACGGCGGATTCCTCCAGCGCCGCTCTTGTGAACGAGCATGCGCCCTACATGGTCGCCACCTACGCCCGCCCACCGCCCGTCTTTGTCCAGGGCGAAGGGTCCTGGCTCTGGGACGTCGAGAATCGCCGGTACTTGGACTTTACTGCGGGGATTGCGGTGACTGCGCTGGGTCATAGTGATGCCGAGTTTACCAAGCTGGTTGCGCAGCAGGCTGGGACTCTGGTCCATGCATCCAACTTGTACTACAACCCCTGGACGGGCGCTCTGTCCAAACTCCTCGTCGAAAAGACCCGCGAGGCTGAATGTATGCACGACGTCTCGCGGGTGTTCGTCTGCAACTCCGGCTCCGAGGCCAACGAGGCCGCCATCAAGTTTGCGAGAAAGGCGGGAAAGGTGGTGGACCCTTCCGGGGCCAAGACGGAGATCGTCTCGTTCAACAATGCTTTCCATGGGAGGACCATGGGGTCGCTCTCCGCAACGCACAATCCTAAGTATCAGACGCCGTTTGCGCCCATGGTGCCTGGGTTCAAGCTGGGCACGTATAACGACATCGCTGCTATCAACGACTTGGTAAACGAAAAGACTTGCGGCGTAATCATCGAGCCTATTCAGGGAGAGGGTGGTATCCACGCTGGCTCAGAGGAGTTCATGGTTGCCCTCGCCAGGAGGTGCCGAGAAGTCGGCGCCATCTTGATATACGATGAGATCCAGTCCGGTCTCTCTCGAACAGGGACATTGTGGGCGCATGGAAATCTGCCAAAGGAGGCTCACCCCGACATTCTAACCACGGCCAAGGCTCTTGGTAACGGCTTCCCCATCGGTGCCGTGCTAGTCACCGAAGCTGTCAGCGAGAATATCAAGGTCAGCGACCACGGCACCACCTTTGGGGGCAACCCTCTGGCAAGCCGACTGGCCCACTATGTGGTATCCAGACTCTCCTCGCCCGAACTCCAAAGGGGCGTCCTCGCAAAGTCCCAAGTATTCCGAGACCGCTTCGCCAAGCTCCAAGAACGGTTCCCTCAGCTGATAACAGAAGTCCGCGGCAGGGGCCTCATCCTAGGCCTGCAGCTGACCGAGGACCCCAGCCTGATCGTGACGGCTGCTCGCGAGAGGGGCCTCCTCGTCATCACGGCGGGGACGAACACGCTGCGCTTCCTACCTAATTTGCTGGTCACAGAGGAGGAGATTCATCACGGGCTGGATATCTTGGAGGAGGCGATTACGGCTACGCGAACTTAGATGGGAGATAGCCCTATCGTTGAGTGATCTCTTTTTTTAAAAATGATATTTTCGGATAGGTGTTGTGAACTGGGTGGTATAATGAAAAGTTATAGATTCAATAACCCTCATTTTCTCTTGCTCCTTTATCTTGTCTGGATATTGATGCTGCCATACATCAAGGGTTTGTTAAAGCAGAGTTTCCGGTTTACATTTCCATGAACAAAATCCAGCACCGGAGCCTATAAGCTCAGACCCGGCTTAGCAACTATCAACCCAAGCTGTCAAAAACATAAATTCAAATAATTTCGCTCCTCTGCTCAGAGAGTCCCATGCTCCTTCATCGCCCATTATTATCATCTCATCATCCCCCCCCCCAATATCCCTCCCTCCATTATCACCAATACTCCCACACCAAGGACTAGCATAAAGACCGCCTCACGTTTACCCCCCCTTTTCCTCCCTCTCCTCATCCGCTCCTCTCTCTTTTCCCCCTGCCGGACCCCATCTCCAATCCCAACACTGCAGCTTCGCCGTCCTCATCGATGCCATCTTCCATGTTGAGACACATCGAACTTAACATAAAGGGTGCGGTGGCGGTTCGCCTCCTCCAGCAAAAAGGGCTCTTAATCACTGATATAGGTTAGTTCTAGGGTGCGTATAAAGTAATGAAGAAGTACTTGAACGAAACTGGTGGAAAGGGTTCCGCGTGGGTGCACTTGAGTAAGTAGAACAAAAAGTGCGGTTGGCTGCAAGGAGATGAGGAGTATTCTAGGCGGTGGGGAAGATACATGTAGATCATAGGCTTTACAAGTCGCCTGGGTTTCATGACTGGACTTGGCATCATGACCCTTAAGACAGACTGAAAAAGGAGGGAAAGAGATCATGCAGAGAGGATCGGGAGCTATACACTGATGATGGCCGAAAGCAAAAGGTCCAATGTGAGCGGGAACAACAATATTCAAAACATGATCAAACAGTGCTTTTAGCATATTGTATTAGCCCAGGGCCTATATCTGAGATTTGAGTCATTGCTCCTAGCAACACAAAATGCCGGGATATTCAAATTTTGAGCCGTGAATTTTCACTTTTTTTTCCTACTTCTCATTTTGTTTAGCAAATTGCATGTGTCTTGCCATGCTTTCCTTGGAGTGAGTGCTCCTCGCCCTATCATCCAGTCATTAGTATTAACACAATTAAACCGCCTGGGAAAAAAGAACTCACCTCGTAGTGTAGAGTGGCACGGCGCTTCAGATGCTGAGCCTTGCCACCAGATGTGACATTTTCTTGAATGTACTCCTGCTGCCTCTTGATCGCCTCCGCATCTGTCTTTTCCAGCAATCCGATACAGAGCTTCACGTCGTCAATCAACATGTCACATCTGCTCTTAGAAAAGTCCTCTCGAACTACAACACGCAGCATCTTCAATTGCTCAGTGTGGGGTGCCATAGTGTATGCTGGGACAACCCAACCACGAGAGCGCAATGTATGAGCCAGGGCAAACTCGTCATAGTGTCTCTCTTTGCCGCCTTCCTCCACACTTGGGAAGCGGAAAGCGACGAGTGGAAGACCGCGGCCAGAGCGTTCCGACATGATGGTGAAACCAAGACCCTCGAGGGAGTCGGTAAGATAATCAGCAGTACGAGTAAGGTTGCTCATGATGGACTCGTAGCCCTTCTTGCCGAGACGAATAAATTGATAGTACTGGCCAATAACTTGGGAGGCTCCCTTTGAGAAGTTGAGAGTAAAGGAGGATTGTTCCGCACCAAGGTAGTTGATGTTGAAAATGAGGTCCTGGGGGAGATACTCGGTAGAACGCCAAACGACCCAGCCAACACCGGGGTAAACAAGGCCGTACTGTTTTATACCAAGTTAGCCATGAAACTACATTCACACTTAAGACCAGTTAAACGAACCTTATGGCCAGAGACGTTGATAGAAACGACCTTCTCCAGTCGGAAGTCCCACTCCAGATCAGGGACGACAAATGGGGCGACAAAACCGCCACTGGCTGCGTCGACATGGATTCCAACGTCCAGTCCCTTCTCGATCAAGAGATCATTGACAGCCTTGACATCTTCATAATGTCCAGTGTAAGTAGTGCCAAGAAGTACAGCGATTCCGATGGTATTTTCATCCACAAGCTTGATAGTCTCCTCTGGGTCGATGACGTATCGGTCCGCCGTGCAGTAAACGAATTTTTCTTCAATCTCAAAGTAACGGGCAGCCTTTTCCCAGCAGACCTGGACGGCAGAGGACATGATGATGTTGGGCTTATCAGTAGGCTTACCCTCAGCTTGGCGGCGCAACTTCCAGCGCCTCTTCATGGCCAAGACGCCGAGCATGATGGCTTCAGAGGAACCAATGCAAGACGTGCCAATGCTATCACCGGCTGGGGCATGGAAGAGATTACCAATCATGTTTACGCAACGGTTCTGAACCTCGGCAGACTGGGGGTATTCTTCATAATCGATGAAGTTTTTGGAAAAGGACTCTGTCATGAGCTTCTCGGCCTCTTCTTCCTGCAGAACGACGTATCAGTAGGGATGCCTGAGATGAGGATACATACCAATAGTAACGCACCATGTAAGTTGTCACAAATGAAGCCAGGCTGTTTTCATTAGCAAAAACGACTTCACGTTAGACATTGACTCGGCTTACTTGAGCTTGGGGTTGTTATCCAGACTGAGATGGTCCTTGATCATGTGGTAGGCAATATCGCGGGGCATCTGGCAATCGGGAATCTTGTGCTTTGGCAAGTCCTGGCCGGCGAAGCGAGAGGCATAGACACTGGTGGTGAATTCATCCTCATAGCTGGCGAGCCTGAGCTGCGAAAGACTCTTGTGAAGGCCGGGCTGTTCGACAGTCAAGGTATCCTTTGGCGCAGTCTCCTTGGGCAAAGGAGAGCGAGAACGGGATCGAGAAACAGCACTGAGATGAACCATTGCGACGATTGAGATGCGTATTCAAGAGTGGGAGGTTGATGGAATGAGGAGAGGGCTGTTATTGTTTTTTCTTTCTTTTGTTCTTTTTGCAGGGACTGATGGAAGCTACCTTATATAATAAATAAAGGAAAGTTCAGCTGGCAGGCAGGGAAGGTAGTGGTGGGGAGAGAGAGTGACGACAACGAAGGAGCGGCAGCACCAACATGAGCTTCCCTGATGAGGGGTTCCCACATTTGACATGTGTGTTGTGTGTGTCAGGTATCTATCTATCCCAACATTCGCATAACGCGATAAATCAATAGAGCACCTTGTATGTACAACTGCCGGGAATTGAGAAAGAAAAAAGTACTTACTTACTTACTTACCTACCTACTTCCTAACACGGGTGGAATGGAAATGGAGAACATGCAAGCCTCTTTTGTGTAGGTACAGTGGGTGCAGGTGTACATGCTGCAAGCTGCAAGCACCTGATAAGTGACCTGACCATCAGCATGCATCCATCTATCCATCCCAATGGCTTAGATTAAACAAATGGTGTGTACCTTGTCCTAGTATTTTATCATGCAAAGCTACCCCTCCCCGTCCTCATTTGCCGCAGCCCGCGCGCACAGCTTTTCCTCTGGAGCAGCATCATCAACAGGACATGGATACCAATTTCGATGAGAGAAACACATGGATACTTTCTGCGGCGCCATGCCCCCCCTTCATCGGTTCTGACGGCTCCATCGAGCTACCCACGTATGCATGTAGAATTTACGTGTACCTCTGAGCGCAAAATTTCATCAATGGGAGATCATCACTGCAGCCAAGCTGAACCCATACCTAAGCCAGATCAACTTCTAGCGTTTGCCAATTTTGCATAGTGCACATTTCGTCACAAGTATGACACTGCATCATCCCTTTGTTTTCTTCTTGTTCCTCTTCCTCCTCTTCTTCTTCAATACATACATACAGACGTGCCGGCCTCCCGGGTAATTACCCCACTCGCAAACCATGCACGTTGCAGAAGCCAAGGCAGCCCCATCCGATCCCATCACAGCCCCTCCTCGGCGTGGCAAACACCGGACTTTTCGGGAGGTTGTAAAAAGTTCGATCAGGTGGGGTTGATGAAGGGGAGTGAGGGGAGAGATAGCTATACAGACAGTTGACAGTCCGGCATCCGCTTCGATCTCTGGCAATGACTAACTCCAGACTCTGTACCTGGATGAACATACATCTTCATTTAGCTGCTCTGTTATCTCACAATAGACTAGAAATAGGTTTCCCATCCTATGAGAAGGGCATAGCTCACAGTTGAAGCAAGCCTAAACCCACGACTACAACTTATACATGCATCCATTGGCTTACAATGTTTCCAGACATTCCATCAGAAACAACCATGCATCAATCAGTCCAACTTGGTATAGTCAGTGCAACAGTGACCACCAGTGGGGGGGTAGATAGTTTACGATACAACCCTCAGCCAATCATACCAACCCATCTACATCTGATATACCTTCCACCCATAACAAGCATCACCAGAACGGACTTTTCAATTGTAAGCCAGGAAAATACTAAACAGACACTAATACTCCCTTTGATTAAACCAATCTCACCGCTATTCACTGCTAATCCTTGATAGGTCCCAGGAGTCAAGGCATCGTCAGGTGCTTGCAGCTCAGAGTGGCAGCCGGCATTATAACAAGCTTAAATCACGGCATGGCACGGCAACGGCATTCAACCGAAACTTATTTCTCAACCAAAATTTGTGTACCTACTAATCTGTCATAAAGGACCGGGTACTACTGCTATATGTAACCTTAGTATGCACTCTATGTATATACAACCAGGATAGGTAGGTGGATAGTTGGGTAGCCAGATTCCCAATCACATTCGTTGTCCCTCCTCTTAGTAAAAACAAGTTCCACATTTCGGTATTTCGTACATTATAATCATCTCAAATGCAAAAAAAAAAAAAAGGTCATAAAAAGGAACATTAGTCTTCGTCCGCCCTACCCGTCAGGCCACTCGCCAAACCCTGCATTCTCCGCCCCAGCAAGTCGTCCGAGCTCGTGAGCTTCACTAAACTCTTGTTGCCTCTCAGCTTCTTACTCCTCCGGCCGTTACGCTCAGGCTGACCTTCCCCATTGACTGGTGGTGGCGATGTCGAGTTTTCATCGCTAGCCTTTTGGCCGTTTGTCTCAGAGGGGTGTGCGAGATTCCTACCCCGCGACAACTTCGTCATGCTAATCTCCAACGGCTTATCTTCATCGCCACTTGATTCGGCCATGGAATACCTTCGACCACGCCAACGGGCTTCTTCCCTGGCAACCGCGTGTGCCTCCCTAGCCTTCTCGGCTCGTTGATGCTCGGCGTCGGTGAAGAGTTGTTCGAACCACGCGGCGCTTCGCTCATAGTGCTTCCATGCTGGGGGGTAGACTCCTGGGAATTGCATGAAACCATGTGACGTTCCAGGAATGAGTAACACCTCCGCAACTTCCCTATCATCAAATGTCCAATCATCATCTGAGTCAACTGAACGAGAGAGCTTTGCTCGCGCTGCAGCCTCTTTGGCCCGCCTCAATCGCCCAGCAAAAACGACCGTATCGTCCACCAAAGGATCCCGCTCACCAGTCATGAAGTAAGTCTTGGGGAATTTAGCCAGCAAAGCTTCAGGCGCGAGCACAGGACTCAAGAGGTAGTCTTTGGCAAAGTCCGGTCGGTTGTGTGGGCCAATGTATAGAATGATCATGGCACGCATCAGCTCAGGGGTCAGGACTCGATCATTGAAATATGAAATCATAGAGGATGTTGCCAACCGAGTTCTCATGGGTTCAGGATGGTGAGAGATGCTCTTTTTATCGCCGAGGGGTTGTGAATTATTGAGAGCTGGTGGACCATTGTGTGAGAACTCAGGGCGAGGCGCTGGTACCGCCAGCAGATCAGGATTCGCTTTCGGTGTGGGCGTGTCATCCTCCTCGTCAGAATGATGTGGTGTGCCAACAAGATCGTTATATTGCATGCTCTTTCGTCGCACAATCGCCTTGTTAGTGTTCCTCATTCTGCGATCACGAATCAGGGACATTTGCTCATCCGACATCCAGTTGCCAATGTTTGCATCCAGTGCAGGATAAAAGAGTACCATTCCGTCAGGGGCAGGCAAGCCCCTCTGTCCAGGAACACGGCGGAACTGATTGTCCTCGGTTTCGAGGACCATGAGTGTGGCAGCGACAGCCAGATTTCCGCCAGCACTGTCACCAGTCACAATGATTCTGGGGGCCTCTTTACCAGACATGCCAATGCATCTGCCACGAGTCTGGATGATGGTTGTGTAAACATCGAAGATCTCATTCACCGCATACGGATACGGGTACTCAGGCGCTTTTCTGTAATCAATACTCAGAATAGGCAAACTAGTCTTGGCTGCCCAAGCAAACAGCTTGTCGTCGTTGCAGCGAGGGTCCATGGCCACCCAACCGCCGCCAGGGACGTCGAGGATGAGCTTGCTGTGATGTGCTACATCTGCAAGAGGCCCGTCATAGTATAGCCACGCCATGACAGGTTCCTTGTAGTCGCTGTTTGCAGGTCGCGGAATACGAACCTGCCTTGGTGGCCATCGAGTGAAACGAGGTCGCATTAAACGCTGCAGGAAACCAAGGTATGGTGTCGTTCCTTTGTTCCACGAAATTCGCAAATGCTCGACAGTCACCATGCCACGAACCTTGCGGACTTTCTCGTCAGCCTTTTGCGTCGCTATGAGGTAGTATAGAGAGAAGATGAAGCCAGCAAGGTCCCGCAACCACTTTGTTCGAATCTTCATAGCAGTCCAGAACCCAGCATCCAATGCAGTCAAAACCCAGGTGGCTCGAAAGTATGTGGCATCGTACATGTTTGCCATAGGTTCGGGGCTAGTCAGGCCGGCGAGAGCGCTAAAGTTACGGGCTGCGTATAGGTACATCATAGTGATGGCGACAGTTTGCCATGTTGTTAGGCGTTTTGAGAAGAATTTGGAAATTTTTTGGGCAAAAGCAGGTCCATGTTTGTCACCTCTGTTTGTTGTTAGTTGTTGGAGACACACAAAGCAGGAAGCTGTGGCAGTGACATACTTGTAGAGATAGAAGGACCAGAATGACAAAACAGCCAGAATCTGAAGACGTCTCGACTTGGACGACGGCCGTCCAAGCACGTGGTCTATCATTTTAGATGTACAGGATCAACCAATGATCTGACCTTTACCTATGCGATCTTGATCGTTTTGGTGGGATTGCGCGGTCTACAAGAGCAGGATGAGAATCATCGGCGCATTATGCTTTGTTCAAAAAGAGGGTCGAGTTCGTAGATCGTTGGGTTGCTGAAAGGTCGTAACACGTGGGCGATGGTGTCGCAGAGAGTGGATGTCGAATGCATCCCCCGTGTATGCGTATTCAATATTTTTGTACAGTCCTCCAAACTCCTCTCTGAGACGCAGCGGAATCGCAAATCAACACGGCGCAAGGGCCGGAAGGCATGGAAAACAACAGTGAATACAAAGAAGAGGTAAAAGAGGAATGATCAAAAGATCAGAATACAATAGAAAGAAAAGAAAAAAGTTGGAAAAGTTGACTGTTCCCCGTAAGTCGGTCAGCAAGGTTTAGCGGCGGCACATGTCATGTTTCAAAATCGGTATGACTTTCGGCATGAACGAAGCGTTTGCGTCGTCCTCGTGACGCTTTGGGATGGCGGCTTGGATTCATTCTGCGCCGCTATTGACATGTGAAAGAGCTAAAAAACGTGGGGACTGTGACACGTTGTGCCACTTTGATCAACAATGGCCAATGAATTTGTTGCCCACATCAGCTAAGACCATGCTTGTTTCGCTTTGCTTTGCTTTGTTCTGCTGACACCCCACGAACTCGACTGAAAGAAGGGCTGAGACCGAAACATCAACGGTTATGGAAGCTTGGAGTTTTCCATAATGCTGCTTGATTTGAGACGACATATCCCAATATTGAATATCTCGCAATCATCATTATACATCTGCACATTGGTAGCTTCCAACAGTTGATTGTCGAATATCGCCTTGCTGTGCCCCCTAGATTTTGGTGGTCGACCTTATGCACCGGAAGCGTCCCGACTCATTTGCTAGGTACGCTAAGGGTCCTGTTCCATGCACCCAAGCCGCTCCTTTTTACAGGGTTGCAGGGGTGGCGTCCATTTCGAGATTGTAGAATCTGGGGTTCCGAGATGACAATGTCTTAGCCTGAATTTTTGAACGGATTGAAGCCACCGCAAACAAAGGTTTGATTCCTGCCCCCAATAAATTTTGTTAGCTCATATGGACTAGGTGGACGGAGTAGATAGCTAAGAGGGAAAGGCACTCTTTATTGTTTTTCTCAAAGCATTCGTCGTAGTAGAGAGGTAAAAGAAGTCAGCAGCTCACTATCGCAGGGTCTGAGAAACGACGGATCCTCTCTTCAAATTGGGAGCAACGACGCGCATCCATGAGATTATCCAGGGAGATGCGAAGCTGCCTTTACAAAAGAAATTCAAGATCTCTAATTCCAGAGAATTGGACTGAAGACGTGGCGGTTTATTGATGGAGGTGAATTCATGGCCTTCCCTTTTTCTTCAAGTGGGTTTACCTTGGCGGTGTCGCTTTGCACCTTCCCTTGATTAGTAGATCTTGGCATCTTCAGCTACCAATTACCAAGTCAAAATGCACCTTCCTCTGCTCCATGCGCCACTTCAGGCAGTCAACCGTTGCGATAATTGGTTCGAGACCGTTTCCATTGGCGAACCCCTACATATTGCGTTCATGGATATACCCGGCTGGTATCGGGTAGCTATTATCACCACTGGGAACTGATTGTTAATTATGTACCTATAAATAAGATATTACATGCATAAAACTAAAGTCACGTTATAGTGTTTTTGAGATTATGATGAGAACTTGAAAGGAACAAGCTTGGTAGGGAAATGGTTCATTTGATGCATCTGCTCAATAAACACTGTCAGAGCATCATGCCAGATGAAATAGTAGCTTTCGAGGCAATCTAAGTCGTAAGGCGCGTCTATAAAGAATGCAATTACCTGAGGTTGATCCATTCCCAAGAGTTGAAGGCTGCGAATGAAAGCATCGGTCCACCAAAGAGATGTGGGAGAAACATATGTTGTCGGTAACCCGATATTCAAGTAGTGCAGTATTCAATTTAACAGTCAGTAGGTTTTCAATCTTTGCGGGACCCCAAAGTACCTATGATCTAATTGTTTTTGTTTATATATCGATCATATTTCATCGTCAACAGTACTCAGGTGATAAGGCGGATCCATTCGTCTCATGTGGCTACGTAGATTTTAACGGATGGTCCATCATCATTGGCTTAAGTCTTCCTGGGGGCTTTCCTGGGGGCCTTCTCAGAGGTCTTCTCAGAGGCCTTTTCGGGAGCCGTTTCGGGAGCTGTTTTGTGAACGGCTGTTTTGAACAATAGATGTTAATATTTACGGATACATACTTTCAGATATTCAAAGACTTACCAGGTGCGATATTGACTCCCTTTTTGTCATCCCAAAACGGGGCAATCAAGGCCTTAGCTTTATCTATAAAGTCGGACGGAAGAAGATCTGGTCAAGCCCTTTAGTATATGTTCCATCGCCGATTTGGGATGCAGTTTGCCTTTGATCGTCTGCATGCCATCAACATCGCCAACTGGCAATGCTGTGAGAAGCACTTTTGCATATGTCGCTGCCACAGCCGCAGCATACTCTTGCCAGACTTTGTTCTTGTGAGAGTCTACATAGTCACAAATGCCCCGGATCGCAAGGCAAGGAAAGTCATTCATCAATCCTGCTGCCTCCATCTCAACACAAAGGACATTCCCATTAAGGTCTTTGTTAAGCCGCTTCCGGACTTGCGCATCTTTGATAACTTAATTACCTGATGCAATTAGGCCGTAATGAATTGCCATGTCCTCTCTCTCCTTTCTGTTGACAATTATTGCTTTGTCGCAATGTTGACAGTCGTCAGCTTCAGCGTCTGGGTCATTTTACCATGCGTCATCATCATCGATATCGCTTGGGATAAAATGAGGATAAATAGTCTTATATAGCACATCCTTAAGTGAGTCAGACTTTATGAACGATTTTGGTACATCATTGCGGGTGCTCAGATGGCCAAGATAATCGAGCATCTTGTTGCGAGACCCAATCGGATTGCTGTCGAGTTTGCTCACGGCCATCAGCACCGCATTTGATGGTTGTTCAAAGCCCCTGTTCTTTTGAATTTGCCACCTTGCTCTGCCTTCCCCATATCCCACTGAATGACCTCGGGGTCTGCATTGTCAGAACAGCTGACCACGACGTCTCCGAGTCGAACCTTTGGAGGGATCCCGCCTCCAATCCCTACCATTAGACCGACCTTGACATTTAGAAAGGTAGATATCATTCGGGCTGCAACTGTTGCCGAGTTATTATTGCCAATCTTACCCTTGGGCAAGAAGGCGATAACAATATTATCTTTGTCAATATTTCCGAGTGTATATGTGTTGTAATCAGTTTTCGAGTTTGGGAGTGACTCGTGGGTAGCTTCAAGCATGTAACACGCTGCTTGTTGCTCTTTTGGCAATGCGCACACCCATCCGATGGTGTAATCCCCGTGGGTAAGTCGAATAGAAGATACTTCACCCATGATGAGCTTTTTCTTGTTGGGTGTTGACTGGTTTCAAAAAGAAAAATGCGTCTGGAGAGGATGAATAAGACACTGCTTGCTGAATTTGCTCAATGCTGTTTGAAGACGAGGAGATGATGGAGCGGGCGTCGTGATTTAAATAGAAGGTTGAGAGAGCTTCATTCTCGCAAATCATACAGGTCTTTCAAGGGGGGGGAACAGCAATTTAGCGTTAGCTTGAATATGATTTTGGATGCTCTAATGATGTATAAAGTGCCCAGTGAGTATAGATCCATGGAGGTTAGGCCGCAAAAGGCGTGTCGTCCACCACCAGCTTGTGAGCTTCGCTATTGTTTGCAGAAATAGTGCTGAGCTACCCAATATTATCAATAGTCTTGATTCCTCAAGAAGATTTCCGAAAACCGTGGACCAAACGAATTCCCCATTCGGCGAGTCAAAGGGTGTCAAGATTGGCAGGGGTGGCCACTCACTTCTTCTTGATACACGAGATCAAGCCATGAAGATGGATAGCTTACATCTTCCGCACTTTCTACCCGATAATGGTTTCAAGGCGGCTGGAATTAGTAAAATCTCTCCAACGTAGTAGCACATTCAAACTTCATAAAGCTGCATATTACTACATCAAATTGTCGACATGGCTACAATACTAATGAAGCAAAGATACTTTTCCACCATATTTTATAAGTTAGAAAGACGCGGCATATCGCAATAAACTATATTGCATAAATACCCATCCTGTACATAGACGCAGGTATGCCATTATCAACCTTGGCTCTTTACAAAAGGGGCTGTTAACACTTCATTATACACACTTTTCCCAACATGCTGATTACCGGGTAGCTGATATTCACTTTCCCAAACCTCCACACCCTGGAACAGTTTGTTACTCATTTGACCACCATGTCATCCAAGGAATATCTAAAAGCAAAAAAAAAAAGAAGAAAAAAAAGAGAAGAAAAAATATTAAACGGTAATAGGAGGTACCTATTTCGCGTATCGTGACTAGTCTGATAGGTTGAACATTAAGTTGGTGAAGGTTAGGTAATGTATCATTGATGAAAGCTATCCTTCCTATCTTATCTTATCTCGGTAGCTGGCTAAGCTAGAAATGGCTTCGTTATTCACAATTCACCTCGGCTAATTGCATGTGCGTTGTTGCTACCCGAGACAGCACTCTTGGACGCGCTCGCGCAATTTGTTGGATCACAAAAAGAAAAGAAAAACAAACACAAAGGCCTTGAGAGATTGTTGATCCCATCCCCCATGCCATTTCTCAGCCAAGTTAGCTTTTGTTGTCGCATGCTTGTAGATGCATTGATAAAGTTACATGCCGTATTCAACAACAACAACAACAACACAACAACAACACAACAACACCATCCCAGCCGTCTTTTGTTACCAAGGACCTGAGAAAGTCGGTAGCCCTGAAAAATTTACGTGGTGATCGAGATTTGGAAAATGGGCGTCCCTGGGTCCTTGCGTCAGGGGAACTGGGAAAAGAGAGCTCCATTAGGCACTGGGACCGCTACTTTAGGAAATCAACGATGGATGGATGGTTTCCGAGCCTGGCTCTTACTAGTATCTCTCAAGCTTAACATCTTCAGATATTTGTACTTGTAGCAACGTGCGAGTAATGGATAGGGGGATTGTTCAATAGGCTAGATGAACACGGCGAAGCTGGGCTAGTTGGCATCTGAACACCATCTTGATTGCAATCCTTGCCCTTCAACATGAAATCAAAACAAACCAAAAAAAATGCGTTGCGACCCAAGAGGCTTGGTTGTACGGCACACTGAGACAAGGCTGCTCTGTCAATCCCTGCTTGTGTCGTATCGCGTTAGCTATAATATTACTGTGTCGTGTACCAATCGAGCAGCGCCAGCGGCGATCTGACGCCCTGGCCAACGCCACTGATGGCACGTCCTCAATCTTGATGGAGCTCCATCAGCCGTAATCTCGACCTGTGAGGCTTCGTTGAAACTAGCCCGTATGCGGGTTACTGACCGGGATTCACCACAGCTGAACAGATGAGCTCGGAACTAGTCTAAGGGATAAGAAGAAAATGCATTTCCGATGCAAGGACAACGAGGAGAACTTACTTGTATATAAACCTCCCCCTTTGCCTCAGTGTAAACACTGGTTGTTCAAGTTCCCAGGCTTCATCACCGTGTATCAGCAGACGACAGTGAACCCATCTTTCAAATCATAATGGCTATTCTCCGCACTCTTGTGGCTGTTGCCGCTCTCCTGGCCGCTCCCTGCGCTGCCCAGAACCCTTCTGCCATCTATGATGGTGGCTTTGGTAACGGTACCGATGTCAAGTTGCGCATTGGCAATGGCGGTGCTGGCCAAAGTGGTTTGATTGGAGGTATGATGAGCAGATATTTAGGAAAATCCAGGCTATAGCTGACTTGTGTGATGTGTAGCTCTCGCCAATGCCTTCATCAAGGACCAAGTCGCCGCTGGCAGCCCCAAGTTCACCGTGGCTTGGTACACCAGCGACACCACTTACAGCATCCAGTACCTGAAAACTGGACTCATTGATGTTGGCATCACCTACACTCCTTCCGCCGAGGAGATCGCCATCAAGCAGGGTATCGCTACATCCCCTAGCTATTACGCCTTCCGAGACCACTTCCTTCTCGTTGGCCCCAAGTCCAACCCTGCCAATGTCTCCAAGACCGACGACATCTCGACCATCTTTTCGACCATTCGCGAGGCGGCCGAGAACAAGCAGACGACCCCACCCGTCCGTTTCCTCAGTCGATACGACAAGTCGGCCACCAACATCAAGGAGTCTCTCCTGTGGGCTGGCATTGGCCAGACCCCCTGGGCCACCGCCTATTCGACCTGGTACCACCAGTACATTGCTTTCCCCATCCAGGCCTTGACCGCCGCCATTATCCTTGAGGAATACACCATCTCTGATCGAGGCACCATCTTGTCCCTCGACGCAGACCTCGCCAACAAGACCGTCATCTACAAGGCCGGCACTGACGATGCCAACGATCCTCTTCTGAACCCTGCCCACCTTCTCATTGGCAAGAAGGCTCCCAACCCCAAGATGGCTGAGACCTTTGCCAAGTGGCTCGTCAGCAAGAAGGGCCAGGACGTTATTGTCGGTTTCAAGAAGAACGGACAGCAGCTGTACAGCCCTGCCCCCTCCAAATAGCTCGTAGAACAGTTCAAAAACTTGATGGCTGGAGGTTATGCTGACAAAATGGTGAGCGAGCTGGCAATGATGAGGTTTGAATAATGCATGTCTATAATAGTTAATAAGATCTCTGTGCTCGATGCGCGACTAACATCATGGGCGATTATTCATGTTTTTGTGTGATCTCCAATCCTTGCAGTGCCGCAAATAGGACAGTAGAGACGGCAGTTCAAAGCTTACTGCAACAAAATTAACAACGCCTTGGCTCCTCGTGTTTTTGAAGCTGCAAACTTGATTTTGTGTTGCCTACAAACAGGGTGGTTCAAGGCGGTTTCCGTTTGAGCAAGCAAAGAGATAGTTGACACCAGTATATGCGTTTCGGCCATATTCCATCAGCCATTAGATGAAAGATGAACATTCTCATTTAAGGATCTTTGAATGGATGCTTTTGGAAGAACCGATGCAAAAACGTAAGATGCCCAGGGTTAGGGTCATCATTGGAAATGGAATGTACAAACCCCGCCATTTTCCGCTACTGCAGTACAAAGTGACCTCCAGCTGCAACAGCAGGCATTACAGTGACAAACGACGGATCTTGTGGCGCATATTGTCCCTCGGCTCTTGGGCTGTTCTATTAACGCTGAGGTGCGATGGCTCCTTCTGACAATCAGTACTTGCATGCACCCAAACAAGTCAAGACCCTGAATGACGAACATCACACCCCCCGAAACAACGTCCTTCAGGACGAATCTTATCCATCTACATGTCTAAGACAGCATCACCCCGTGATCTCCTCTTCATCTATATTTGTTACCATTACGTCATCTCCTTTTGAACACCCCCAAGCAGAGTTCAAAAGACCAAAATGGCGGCGCTCCAGCAAATACTTGATGAGGAATTTGGATATTCTAGCCCCCGCAACATGTCGTCAGATCTCAACAGTCGACCGGCATTGGCCTCTACCAGTGCAGCAGCCTCTCGTGATGCCGTTTCCGAGTCGAGCGATGATGGACTGAGGATGAGCCCTGCAGCGGCGCGGCGCTTTGCTCGTCGAAGCCTTAGACAGACTCGCGCAACACCGGACCTCGTTACGAGCCTTGTCCGCCCTCCATCCCCCGACCCCTTTTACGTCTCCAGAGATTTTCAAGGCTTGGCTGCGTCAGGCTCAATGACAGGCTTCGGACGCCACTCACCATTTGCCATAGGCGGTCGGCTCGCGAGTAATGACACCAACCGCCGCTCAGGGCCTCTGCTGCCTCCACACCCGTCATCCCTCGACATTCCGAAGCGGTATGGTGGCAATGCCATCTTCGACCTATATTCACTTACATATGTCAATGATCCGGACCCTAATTTGCTCTGCCCGATCTGCCATGATCCGCTGGTCGACCCTGTCACGACCCCATGCGACCACACCTTTTGCTATAGATGTCTTCGGCGGAGCATCGCATCCAGCCCCTCTGGAACCGCGTGTCCTATTGATAGGGAGCGTTTGGCTTGGACGGATTGTTTCAGCGCCGCAAGACTGATTCGAACCCAGCTTAACAGCCTGGTCGTCAAATGTCCATATAGTGGCAGAGGCTGTGATTTGGACATGAGGCGTGAAGTGGCCGAGCAGCACGCAAAGAATGAGTGCATATTTAGAGAGTATACATGCCCCGGTACAGATTGTGATAAAAGGATTCGCTACAAGCCGACAGATGACAAGTGTCGCCATCAACAAGATAGCTGTACCTATTGTCACGCGGCTATAGAAGACGCAGAACGGGAATTCCATCTACTGTCCTGTCCTAGTAGCAAGACTCGATGTGAAGCCTGCTGGCAACTGATTTGTCGAGATCAAATGTCGATTCACCACGAAGTCGACTGCGACGGGGTTGAGGTAGGATGTCCTTACAAAGATGTTGGCTGTCCTGTGCGTATTATGCGAGGGAATCTGGACCTTCATACTCTGACATGCGCATTCCACCCTGACACGCCCTCTGGCGCTATTATTCGTACCCAGCGAGAGCTTATTCAGTCTTACGGGGATCTTGGGAGCCAGCTGCGCGATGTGCATGCACGACAAGACGAGGCAAATCGGCGACTGGATGAGATTGTCACGGCCATATCACGTCGAGGTGGCGGTGATGCAGTTACACTACGTGATAATCGAACCATCCAGGATTTGGATGCCGGGTTTGAGGAAGTTCATCAAAATTTGACACAGCTAGAAGCACGACAGAGCATGTGGACTCTAAACCAAGTGATGCCGATTCGAGAGGAAGTGGCAGAGCTTCGAACTAATATCAATATGATTCGGATGCATGTCAACTGGCTTATGAATCGAAGTCGTGAGGAGGGGCGTGTGCGGGCAGCCAACAATACGGGGGCACCATCTGCGACGATTCGTCCTGAGAGCTCTGCTGGGACAACTACAGTTCTGCCGGAGAGACGACGGTCTTCCAGCACGGATTTCGATTTACCTCGTTTGTAAAAACAAAAACTGTGAACTTGTTTGGGCTTTTTTGAATTCTCTTGGGCGGCGTTTTGTCAGGGCAAGGAAAGGGATACCCAGATCGTACCTCAGGCGTAGGAAACGAGAAAAGCTAGCATTGTTCGTGTATGAAATAGGGCACATTCCTTATATATAGCTAAGTACTGGAAATCGGATATAGCTTTGTGCTCCTTTAAGCATATGTCCGAGCAAGGTGAGGCCAAGATAAAGGGAACGTCGGAACTCCGCCTGGGCACTAGAACGAGCCCTCCCACCTCTTGGGTTTGAATAGCCTGAGCATTGGGCCGACCTGGAACGAGATGAACTTTGGGGGGAAAAAAAAAAAGCTCAGCGGCCAGTGATGATGAATATTATCTATTACGTGAAGAAGAACAGTGATTTCTTGATTTATTTCTTAGGGTCTGACTCTCCGCTCTGCCGCGGACTTTTGGCTTATACCTATTGGTTCGTACCAGGTATTATTGTGCCATCAGTCATAGTCTCGAGCATTATTTTCCGCAGCGGAGTTTCGCATATGAGAGGCTGGACAAGTTATTACTGAGTTCAGTTCTCATCCAAAACAAAACCCAACGTTTCCAGAAGCGAGATTTAGCAAAATCTCAAGTCGTGGTGACATTCTTGATCGAATCCATCTCCTTTCACCATTTGGGGCCCCAACAATCATATAACTATTCCATCCCCCACACACACGAGAACACGAACGACACGACAGTTGGCTTATCAAAGCAACATAAATATTACAAGTAGTATTACTTGAGCCGATTTCACTTCTTGCCAGCTGGGGTGGTGAATCACAACCACACTCACAATCACAATCACACTGATTCCATCCGTACCAAGCCTCCAGCTGTCATCCTCTGAGGCAGCCTTCAGCGCTCTGCAGGCTCTACAGGCTCTACAGGCTCTACAGGCCCTATACGGACTTAGTCCAGCGATTCGACAGCACTACTTATAGGCACCTACTCGCTTCAGCTGCTATTCCGTCATTGGCAATCACCCGCCCCGCCCCGCATACAACAACATCAGGCAGTCAATCAGCGGCTTCTCCACCAACTGGCAGGCTTGTGGGGTGTCACCCCAACTGTGTGCCTTTGTCAGCCTTGCGATTCCACACCCTTCCACCAAACGTCGCCAGCATCTCCCTTCCTTTCGAGAGTGCGCATTTGCTTTCTTCTTCCCCTTCTTCTTCTTCTTCTTTATCGCTAGCAACGGGAGTCTGGGGCGCTTCATCATGGATCCTAAAGAGAATTCGTCGCAAGCTGGGGCAGATGGCCCTGACAAGGAAACGATGCAACAGGCAAGTTCTTGTGCCATCCAAACAGAGATGCATTTTCATCATGACTCTAACATGTTACCCCCATAGATCCGGGCACGGCGCTTAGCGAAGCTGGGAGGCCCATCGGCCTCGAAATCAGCAGAGGGTAAAGCTCCAGATGCTGAGGCATCGCAGTCATCAGCAGCGCCATCGTCGAGACCAGCCGGCACCGAGACCGAAACGAAGAAGCCGCTGCCCAAGATCAACATCACGCCCCCCGCGGCGCCATCGCAAACGAGCCACAACCCTCTATTACAACGCGGAGTTGGCTCCAAAAAGCCAGCAGAAGGCATTACTTCTTCAGGTACTTCTCGTCGTCTTGCTCGCAAGAGGTCCGCGTCTGAAGTTGACGACGTCCTTTCAGCGACACCCCCACGTAGACCCACGCCCGTCCAGTCCGAGTCCGACGAGGACTACGTCGATCGGATACTTACTCAGATATTCCGTGTCTCTGTTGACCCCCTTCGAATGACGAGCAGTCAAGGAAGTTACCGTTTAATCTTTCTACCAAATTTGAACCAGGAACTGAACGATAGGGAAGAGCCCTTGAAGTTGACGATTGGCAATTTGGATCAGGTCATAATAGAAGCATGCAGCAGCTGGCCGACCGACAAACCCCTGATGAACTATCTTCTTCCATGTTGGAAGAGGGCTTTAAAAGCCGCCACTACAGCCAAGGCTGTCAGCGGATCAAGGCTGGAGATGCATGTGGAATCGAAGCGCTTGTGCATGAGCAACTCGCTCTTCGCTCTGACAATGCCCGTCCTCTATGGGTTAGTTGATGCTTGTTTGAAGTTCCTATGCACTCGTACCTGATAAAGTCTCAGACGCGAACCTCATCCGGATCATGATTCTCTCGCTCCATATCTCCTCCGCGGCGTAAACGATGAGGGTGGAGTTTGCCTTGACTTCATAACCGAGGCAATCAAACGGTTTGATGAGGATGAAGCATTTCCTGCTATATTTAATGATGCCATGATCAAGATCAGCACTCAACTATCAGCTCTTTCGATGAACGATGACTATAGACCTCACGTTCAGGTGAGATTCAGGCGGCTGCTCGATGGGGAACCCCCCTTTCTAACGTTTGCAGGCCTTGATGACTTATCTGCGATTTCCCACTTTAATATCCAATCTTGCAAAACATCCATGCTTCAATATGGCACAGTCGGCTCATAACATTGAGAGGCTTACCATTCTTGGGCCCTTTTTCCGACTGTCCCCGCTAAATCCTGAAGTTGCCAGTAGCTATTTCCCTGGGCCGCGCTCGCTAGACAAGGGTCGCATCAGAGATGCACAAGCCTCGCTACGGATGGTTCTTCGGACACACCAAGATAACCTATACGCAATTGCTGATGGCTTCATTCGAAATGGTCCTGATGCAAGGGGTCGTATTCTTGACTGGTTTGCATACGCCATGAACAAGAACCACAAGAGGAGAGCCATGCAGGTGAACCCCAAGGAAGTTGCATCGGATGCCTTCATGATGAATATTACTGCAACACTGGACCGACTTTGTGAACCTTTTATGGGTAATGACTTTAGCAAGGTGGACAGGATCGACGTCCGATATCTCAGACGGCAACCCCGTGTAGACATTAAGGACGAGACCAAGCTCAATGCAGATCAAGCTGCAGCAGACAAGTTTTACGCTGAAAAGGAGGAAGGAGAGCCGAACTTTGTCTCCGAGGTTTTCTTCATTACATTGGCTGCCCATCACTATGGAAGTGAGGCGGTTAATTCGAGATTGAAGCCAATGGATCGCGAAATCGAGTATTTGGAACGACATCTCACTGCTATGGAGGCTGAACGCCACAATGTTAACAAGACGCCTCATCAACTCAAGATATTTGAAGAGACGCTGCGAAGACATACCAGCGTCTTGGAAAAGACGATTGTGAAGAAGCACGCGATCGAGGGTGTTCTCCTTGATGAGCAGATGCAGAGTTTATCACTTCGGTTTATGCGATATGTCACAGTCTGGTTGCTTCGGCTTGCGACTGGTACGGACTATAAACCGGGGACTGAAAGCCAAACTATTAAGTGCGATGACACAAATTGAGGGTCAAAGTGATGAGGTGCTGACTCGTTATAGGCTTCCTATCACTATAGATTCCAGCAACTACTTTGCATATCTGCCTGAGTATGCGCTTCAGAACATTGTCGACAACTTCAAATTCGTCTTCCAGTACGCAGTACACCCCCTACTAGGCATGCTGGCTTCAGTTGAAATATTAATACCTTCAGCAGTAATCTTTATCGTATTCTTCCCAATGCCGTCGGCGAGGAAATGATTGCACTTTGTATCACCTTCCTACGGTCCTCTGAGTACATCAAAAACCCCTATCTCAAGTCATCATTAGTATCTCTTCTATTCTCTGGGACATGGCGTTTGCCGGACCGACAAAAGGGAATATTAGGAGATCATCTCGTCTCAATCAAGTTCGCCAACGACTACCTCCTCCATTCTTTGATGAAATTCTACATTGAGTGCGAGTCCACAGGCGCTCACACTCAGTTCTACGACAAGTTCAATATTCGATACGAGATCTTCCAAGTCATCAAATGCGTGTGGGGAGACTCTGAAAGCTCCGTGTACAAACAACAGCTGATAAGGGAAAGCAAGTAAGTCAATGACAGTATATATTGGATACTAGGGTGGTGTATCTAATGGAGAAATAGGGTGAATCGACAGTTTTTTATCCAGTTTGTCAACATGCTGTTGAACGACACAACCTATGTCTTAGATGAGGCATTTACAAAGTTCCCCAAGATACGTCAGCTCGAACTAGAGCTCAGGGATTCTAACCTCACTGCCGAGGATCGCCAAAAGAAGGAAGAGGAATTACAGACCTTGGGTAACCAGGCTACCTCGTACATGCAACTTGTTAACGAGACGCTTGAGATGATGAAGTTATTCACGGAGACACTTAGCGAGGCCTTTACTATGCCCGAAATCGTATCGCGATTAGCGAGCATGCTGAACTACAACCTGGACACCTTGGCAGGAAAGAAGGCAGGTACTGAGCTGAAGGTGAATAACAAAGACAAATACCACTTCCGCCCTATAAATCTCCTTTCCGACTTGATTGACATCTACTTCAACCTGAGCTCTTCACAAGTCTTTATCGATGCCGTTGCTGCGGACGGTCGCTCCTACAAGCCAGACGTCCTAGCCAACGTGTCTCACGCTTTCAACAAAAGTAAGACAAAGCCAAAAGAGCCCAAAGAGATTGCGCGATGGGATAAGCTCAGGGCCAAGTTCGCTGAGGCCAAGGAGCTTCAAGACCAGGCCGACCTCGACCTGGGCGAGATCCCGGCTGAGTTCGAAGACCCCATCATGGGGGATCTGATGAAGGATCCTGTTCTGTTGCCCAGCAAACACATTGTCGACCGGTCAACGATTGTGCAGCATCTTTTGAGTGATCCCAAGGATCCGTTCACCCGTCAGCCCATGACGATTGATGATGCGATTCCACAGACGGAGCTCAAGGAGAGGATCGAGATTTGGAGGCAAGACAAGATTGCAGAAGCAAAGGGGAAGCTCCAGGAGGGCGACGCCATGGACACAGCAGAGGGGTGAGGTAGGGGAGTATGAGAGGATCCTGTGTTAATTGGTTAGGTTTTAAGAGGACGGAATAAGAGGGCCATCTGTGAGGAGGGGGATACGGAATGGCTCAAGCAGGAAATGATGTATCCCGGTAGAGAGGGGATTTACGAATCGTGCCGGACCAGAGAGGCTTTATGGTTTCCTAAGTTTTTTTTTTCTGGGCGTTTTATTTTGATGAATGACCAGAAGGAAACAAAGGCTCATGCGGAAAGTATCGGTGGATTTTGTGACAAAATAGATTATGATCATATTCTACAGTATCACGCTCTTGACGTTTTTCCTTCCATGAGCGATGAATCCGCCAGTATCTCAACATAAATGCACCTCACAGCAGTTTAAATCAGTAGCAGGACCGAAAGAGGAACAATAAGCAAGCTCTTGATTCACCAAATCACATGTGAACGGTTTTTCCTACTGGGCTGGTGGGCCACACCACTCATCCGACACGATAAGGTGAAGACACTTGACGAGAATATACGAAAGGGAACAAAGAGCTCGCGGTGTCAGATTTTACTTGGCCATAAAGTCTTCTCATGGGGTTCATCAAGTTCGTGTTTTCCATTACCGAGTTCGACTTGCCGAGAACGAAGAAGGAGAAGAAGAAAAAGAAAGAAAGAAAAACTTCATTTCTCCCATATTACGGTGTATGCATCCATGCCTTCCGCCTCCAAGGAAAAAGAAATGCAAGAAAAAATAAAAATGAATAAATAAAACAGCAGGGATCTCGGTGTTCGGTGCTTTTCGACAGGTGAGAGTATCGTTGCAGTTGACAAACAACTATAAAAATGGTGGTCTTGGCGGATGGTTTGCTGACAGCACAAAACCTATTATTGACCAGAGACGGTTTCAAAATCCCTTCCAGCGCCCTTTGCGGGCATCCGGGCATCTTCACGCTTTTTGTTGGCCCAGTTTAAAAAGAAAAGAAAGCCAACAGGGAACAGCAGAGAACGCCAGGGGGGGTCCAGACCCTTCTTCAAGGAGAAACATGCCGGAATTATTAGACATTCCCCTTGCCTTGTGCTTCTTGGGTGTTTTTTTTTTCTTCTTTTTCTTTCTTGTCTTTCCCTTTCCTTTCCTATCCGGGAATCCGTATCTTTTCGATATTGCCGCAGTCTCGTCATCATGGGCATCCCGTATCGAAAGGCTAATGGCTGAAGATTATAATCGGCCTTTGATAATATTAGTCGATATACGGAGAAAAGACCCGCAAGCTTGCGTCACTTCTTAACCCCTTCCCGAGCACCGAGCAAAGGAACGCATTCTTGGCGCTGCAATGTAATGCCAACAAGGAACGGATATGGTCATCTTCCGACAAATCCCAGAATTCCGGACAGTTACCAGGTTCGGGAATATGTGCGAGCATGGATATGGATATGATAATCAGATTTCATTTTCATCCCCCCCCCTGAGCAATGAGCAATGAGCAATACGCGAGCGAGTGTCCATGGCGCCCGGGACAAACCCGAATAGACGCAGGCCAAGGCACTCGTCGTACTTGTAATTAGGTAGGCCTATGCTTCTCGGCCACCAATATGCAACCGGCCCGGCGCCTTGGGTCGTAAATAGTGTATTGGTCAGTCCCAATGTTCCGGAAGAAGAAAAAAAGGACAAGGACAGGCAAGCGGTGGAAAATAAACACCGGAAGACGCAACCCATCAGATATACTCACATCCAGCGTCTCTTGATTACCCTTATTTCTGCTTATTTAGTTTACTTCTGATAATTTCCGCTGTTTCTTTCTACCGCCCCCATATTCCTGTCTATTCATCTAGCTTTTGCTTTATCTTTCCATGTCATGGGCTTTGGTCCGGTGTTTTTTCTTCTCCCGCGTAACAGGCTATTCCGCGAGTGGAAGTCGGTTAGACCCTGTCAATAATCTCTAATCCGTAAGTATGGTACGTAGCATCATTAGCAAGTATGACGCTCGAAACTCTTTGCAACACAAGCGGCCCGGCTAATCTAATCTGACACGCTCCACACGGCACCCGGAAGCACGCGATGATTTGTTACATGGAAGAGCTGGAGTTACAATGACAGCGTTGGTCTCGGCTTGGGTTGCCGCAAGACCAAATAGAAGCGATCCAGTAGCGAAAGGATTTCGGAGCGTTATATCGTCCCACTCCCTAAGCATGATTGTTGCCCGCAGTAGCTGTGAGGCAGGCAGCGGGCAGTCAACTGAATGCTCGCACGCCCTCATTTGTTCGCAATTCATCGTGGCCGTTTGCCACGCCCTGCCGACGATCGACGGAGGCGCCGCAACTCATTGTTTGTCGAGCCCAACACCCCATGTCAGTGGCGTAGCGGAAAGCTTGGGGTGAGGGCATTGTCGCAGTACAATGTGTATTACATACAAGTAGCTGCAGTCGGGCCACGACGCCGAGACGCCGGCACAAACGCTAGCAAACAATATCCAGGGGGTGTGGTCATCCTGGTCATATGCCCTTAGACCAGTGACCTGTACCGAAAAGCTTGGCCTTAAACGGTGCGGAGTGCGACCAAGGACTAGCAAATAGACGCCGATTGGAGCCTGGACATTCCGAGTGGGCTCCTTGATTAGGTGCTGGTACTGGGTACGAGTACGGATGCTTGCGTGGGATAGCATTAGCAAAGAGACCCAATCGTCAGCTTTATTGTGGCGTTGCAAGGATTATTTACTTGGTTGGTTGCTTAGCCATTCATTGCAACGGATGACTGAGTTTCCGTCTCGTTATGAATAGCCTTTGCAGCAGGTGTGGCCTTGATACTAAACAGCTTGGGACTGCTCGTCTCTTGATTCATCCCATGGTGTCACAAAGTTCTCTGCCTTGGTTAGACATCCGCCACTTAGGCTCTCGTGCAAACTGGACAGAACCCCGTGTGACCCGCCGGCACTTGTTTGGTGCATTGACGAAGCCCAGGAAATTGAATTCCCAAGTCCGTACAGTGTGGTATATCCAGAACACACACCGTCAACAGGTACGACTTTTGCTCCACAACTATAGATATGACCTGAGAACAGCGTGCCTGAAACCCGGAACACTGCGAGCCCAGCGGAATGGAGAAGGCAGGATTCAATACAGGGCTGACAGGCCGTAGTATGTAGTATGCGTCCAAGGCTGGTGGTGCCACAACCGGCCTCCCATGCCTTACCCGCGATCTCATTATTTTGAACGATGCCATCGCATTGAGCATCGTAAACTTACATTTTCCTTTTAAGTAGCTTTGCGTCGTCACAAGCGCCTTGCCGCGAGAATTAAGTACTGTTTCTTATCGTTTCAAAAAAAAAAAAAATAGCAACTTTGACGGCCAGTTCTGCATCGTCCACTAAATGAATTAACAGCAAGTGTTTGAGCCCTGCTGTGCTTAGTCCCATTCGTGAGCAGTTTGGCAATGGTGATAATCGAGCCCCTCGCTACATTTCCCCTCCACAGTAATCGACTTCTCCGCAACCTACAACTCCACATTGAAGTACCCTTCACAAAGTTTGTCGTCATGTAATGCTTCTGTCTCATGACCAATCATACGAAGACAAGGCAAAGAGTCGTGTCATTGTTTGTTCCTGTTTTCTCGTATCAGAGTATTCCACAAAATAAATTTGGTCCCTCTTAAACCCGGGCATTGGTGTAACGTCTCTTCACTGAGACTCGAGTCTGTGCCAGCATCCATTATTTGTTGGACGAGTCAGTCATTGTGGCTATTGACAACGGCAATGCTCCGTCCAGCGTGGGTCTGTTTTCCCGCACGGGCATTGGATAAATCGTCACAATTGTGACAAATCCGATCCGGCTCAACGGAAAACAAATGTGCCGAGTATGAGTACTGAGTCGTGGGTTGAGGTACAACGTCATCTCCTTCAAGTCATCAGAACTATGCAGCATTGTCCGGATTACCCAGAACGCAACTGATTCACTAACGATGCGACTCGAATCCAGGTAGTTTGGCAGCTACCAAAGGGCTGAGAGAGGAGATACACATCTGAAATGTCGCACGAGAGTCGGGGGTTCGGGGTATCGGCGGTCTGGGAAAGGTGACGATAATGAACAAGTGGACTTTCTGACGCTTAAGTCGACAGCCACCAATTCTTTGAATGGGCAAATATCAATCAAACCGGCCAGATCCACCGCGCACAGAGCTCCACTATGGCCAGTCTTGTGCGAATAGGTTTTCTAAATGACGCTACATGTGCATATGCGAGCTTTCTCGGTGAATGCAGCGAGGTTTGACTCCTCTCCCGTCAAGGGTCTGCCTTTGGCGGCATGAAGTATGAAGAATCCACTCGGAAGTCTGACCGAGCAAAAGGAGTGTCTCGACGCTGCAACTCACGGAGGCGTGCACAGATACAGATTTGTACGAGCGCGTACAGGCATAGGACTCCGAGACAAAGTGTCAGAACTTTCTCCTTCGGGTATTATCATTCGTCGTTACAGTGAGGCGATCTTCAGATGGCGCAAGACCTTTTCCGTCCGTGCCGAATCTCAGTGCGCACAAGCAAAAGTTTGATGTGTCCTGGTAATCGGCAAGACGAATGGACCAGCAGCATTTGCGTCCAACATTTCTGGTATCAAGGCAAACTTTTTTGTGAGGCATTTCTTGCTAATAGAAATCCGTGACCTTGTAAAGCCGCCGTCAAAACCAGCACTGTGGATCTGCGCATCCTTGCCGATGCTTCTTTTTGTGGAACCGTTCCAGACGCTGTGGCTTGCGTCCTGTTATCCGGAGAGAACCGACCTTGGATAAATGCTTGTGGAGCGGCGTTGTAGATCCAGAGTCCTAAATTGGGGTTATCAAAGGAAGCTAAAGTGATGATCTTGTCCAAGTTCCAGCATAGCATCATATTCACGCAAAGCTGCCGGTAATCGTACATCTCATTATGAGTTCCGCCTGTCCCCTCACTCTTGCTCGAATCCTGGTCCCAGATTATGGATAGGTCTTTCAATCCCAAGTAGTGTGTCCTCGGCATAAGCACCATGCTCCCCATCATGGGCCCGGCAGACAATCTCGGAAGGTCGGCGGCAGTGGGGAGGAAAACGGCAGCCGGATCAAGAACAAGATTATGGACTTTAGCCCGTTGGGCGCCATGTGGCATAGGGGGAAAAGAGCACCAATGTGGCTATTGAGAAACACTGGGCAAAGTCTTGGGGGAGGCTCGGAGTTTCCCGTAGAAGCCTAGAAAGATTCTAGAAGCCTGAAGGTCAGCCCCGACTGGTGGCACATGTCCTGCAGGTATTGTCTTCAGCCGCAGCGCCGGTGTTTTGAGTAAGGAGATGATGCTCCAGCCCGTGGGGCGCCAAGGTGGGTTTCCCGCACATCAATCAGCACCTTGCCGCATGTACTTTTATGTACTGTACTTGCACAGAAGTGCTCTGTGCATAGATACGTGTAAGACGCCGTACCGGAGGTTCAAGTTGTAGGATGATGCCTACAACAAAAATCAAGTTGGCCAGCCAAGGGGGAGGGGATAAACACCGCCGGCCACCACCTACAAAGACCATGGCTAGACCAGCGCTGTATCCTCTCTCCCTGATGCCAGCTAACCAATCTTGATGGAGTTGGGTAATGTAGTTGAGTCGTTGATACTGATGTTGATGTGGGTAGTGGCGTCCCCGATATTGAGCTTCATGAAAGGCATGGTCTAATATAGCCGTCAGCCGCAGTACTCCATAGCATGGTGGTTGATGCGCTGTGCAGTATTACTTGTATGCACATACCCTAACGGCGGTCTTGGGCTCCGGATAGGCTGCTTAGGCATTTCCGAACAGGCAAATTTCCTGAAGCTGCGTGGCGGAGGGAGTGGCGGCGATCATGTCGCTGGACTCGCTTGATTCGTCAACAAGGGCTCAATAGATGACACTAGGTTCCCGTTTGGTTTGCTTGATCGGCATCCCTGGACTGATGTGAGCAGGCTGCCGATTACCGTTTCTTCATCGATGCACGCCCTTGGGTAGACATTTGGTTCCGACAGTTTGAGTAAGACTTTGCGAGGCGGGTTTCAGACAGATCACAAGCTCTTTGCCGAGGCAGTTATAAAGAAGGGCATGGTTGTTGCATTCATCCGTCCAGCTTGTGAAGTCAGTCAGTAAAAACATGTATAATTTGATGGTAGTACGATGATGAAGTACGGACGAGTTTGGATCCGTAACCTGCAGGCGTTCGTCCGTTTCGTTTGTATGGAGATCGGCAATGTCAGAGAGTGAGCGAGGACTGGAGGTTTGACAGAAACCTGTGGCTCGGTTTTAGTCCAATCAGAGCACGCGGATTGCTTCTAGGATCCCTGCGTCATGTTCAGGTACAAATCAAGGTACGAACAGTGCTGACAGGACAGGGACCTACAGTGCGTGCTATACCCATACAAATTTCGTCTGAGTTCTCTGTACCTTGCACCTCGTACCAAGTCTCTAAAAGGGCGCAGACGAATAATCTTCAATATTACTTCAATATTACTTGGGGGCTATCAAAAGATGATACTGTTTTCCTTGTTTCCATCTATTATGGGCTCATCCTACGCATGATAAGAGTTGGGAGGGGAGAAGGGTGGTAGGTTAGTAGTAATTTGCTTAATTTGCTCAATGTACAAGTACTGCTATAAAGGTATGTATGTACTTGTACCTAGATATGGGGTCCAGGCTGAGATACGCCTCGGCGTTTTAACCGCAGGGCAAGGGAGGAGGGATGGATCTCATCAGACCCCTGCCAACCGTAACCTACCACAGAGTACATCGGTACTATACCTCTCCCTGATGAAATTCCAAGTTGGCTTCTACAACTAGGTAGGTAGGTATACTACCTATAGAGCGTGGTATGTCTGATCGTATTTCACACCCTCCATCCCTGAATAAGAGTGATTTGTTTTTGGCGCCGCCCTGCCGTATGTTTCCGCTCCCTTTCCCTCCCGAGTCACACACAACGAAAGATGACTTGGTACCGCACTGTGACGATACCAGGTAGCGGTGCTTTTATGACCGCTAGTACCTAGCACCTATCTATATAGGTAGGTAGGTAAGTAGGAGTAAACAGAAACGAGAGTCACGATGAGACATGTTGAAAATCAAAAGAAGCAAGAGTAACGGTCAAGGAATATTATAAATCTAAAGAAACACGAGAAACAATGAGCAGCATCAGAAATTGAGAGAAAACAAGAGGCATACATTTGTCTGCCATACTCAGCGCTCCGTGGACAGTATGAGGGGGATATCTTGGTGGGTGGTTTTAGAGGCACATGACTCACTAAAGTTTTGCGATTCCGGACACTGTGTGCATCCCCTACTAATCAATGCCTTTGACAGTATCGAATATCTGGCTGAAGATAATTCGTACTGTATGGAGTAAGAGTCCTCTCGTTGCATGTTCAGTGCTCAGTGTCTGTAACGTACGATTACCCACCTCCGTCGCTTTCTGTAGGTACTTTAGTACCTGCAGTCGCAAGCAGGAGTTTAGCAAGTTTAGTATTGCCCTTTCCTCTCATATTTATGTAACTGGTACTTTCTCTTAGTCAGGGCTACTGTGTTCTTTTGCCCTTGCAGACTGTAGTAGGTACATGTATTGGTTCTTCATCCCCCGTCCCCTCTGTCTCTGATAGGCAAGCAGGTATCTGGTGACATAGCACGTCTTCAGGCGTCATCGTCATCACCTGGACTGACTGACTGACCTCTCCAGATTCCATCAATCTTGGATGTCCCACTCTGGGGAATCAACCCTCCGCTTCCTCACCATCCTCTCATCCCTTGGAAGGCTGAAACCCCGGCTTTCAAGGGCTTCTTTTTCGCCCTGCGCTCTGCATACCAATCGCATTCGTTGCCTTCGTCATCGCCCCCCCACATACCGTGCTCCCCAGCCTCGACCTGTGTCCACCGACATCCTCCATCTGTCTGAGATAGAGCGCTTCGGTAACTCGTCGTTTCTTTTCTTTTTCCGGCCTCTCCCGGCTACGTGCTTGCTTGTGCTTGGCCTTGGCTTTCGGTCGTGCGCTCACCTCTTTCCCGTCGACTCGCGCCGCCTTGGGGGCCATGGTCCAGGGTTTTCATTTGCGCTCGGCTTGCCCAGACCCGGTGCCCGGGAAGCAAACACCTCTGAATAGGCGAACATGCCATGCTAGCACGCATGGCGTTACACAGCATATCGCATACCAATACCATCAAGCTTGTTTCTATGCCGGCGACATGACAGGAAGCGACGACGTCAATTGTAAATGATTCATCTTGGCCCGGATATGCATGCTTCCTTTAATATCTGATGAGGCCTGGTTCAGAGCATCAACAGTCTTGCATGTTCATGTGTTCCGCTCCATACAAAGCTAAGATATTGCGTACGCGTACGCTCGGCCCGTGTCTTGTTCTGCACGTACATAGGAACAATCATCATCCTACTACAAGTAGGTGCCTACAACAGGGACTTCCAACGGAGGGCCCTGTCCGGACGGCGACGGCTCACTCGGCTCCAAACCGAATACTCCACAACGACAATCATTAGCGTGGGATTCGTCACCTCTTTCACCACACCCTCTACGGATACTGCCGTTCCATTGGCGCACATATGCAAAGGTGGACCAACCACCACTTCACGCTCAAGCCTCAGGGCTTGGCACCCTTTTCTTCACATCCTTCGCATGGCCTGCCATCAAGGCCAGCCAGGTCTATCCTGCTCAACGGCGGCGACCTGCAGGGCTATATGTACTTTGAGTCCATGAATTTAAGCCTGGGTACTAGGAACGCATGTACACACCACACCTGTACCACCTCCCTGCCGACGGAGCATTCCGCAACAATCGTCTCGAAACAAGCCCCAGCCAGTGGCTCGGAGAACGGCCTGAAATCGGCCAAGCGTAGGGGACGCTGACCTCCCACACCATCTTTTCGGCGGCAGCCATTATTCAGTTCTGACCCAACAGCTTCTGACGCCACACGTCTAATTTCTTAGGCTAGCAAAGAGCGGCTCGACAAGACATACCCTTTTCTGCTGATGAGTAGGCATGGGTGGGCCCCAACTCACCCTGCAGTCGGGGAGCAGATCACGTTACACACAGTATGGCACAGTACCTACAGTAGTATTCTTCCGTTTACCCAGACGAAGACGATTCACTTGGCTCAATCAGCCCTCGAACCTTTCACCAACAAGACCCTTGTACCAGATCAGCACCTCCATCTCGGGCTATCTTTGTTTCTTATTTTATTGTTACGGCAAAGCCATCATCACGCGCCGACCCAGGATCACCAGCAGTGGCGGCCAACGCCATTGACTTAAAATTTGTTTTCTCTCCGAGCCATCGATGTCATGGTATTATAATGATGCAAAATGGCCCTCTCCCCCTCTCTCTACTAGCATGGGCGTTTTGTTTGTTTATGCTGGTGGTAGAATAGAGCAACGCAATCTCAGAATGGGTGATGACTAAATGAGAAACACCGTTTGCTGTCAAAAGAAGCATTGAATTCTCCGAATCTTGAGCGGCAGGCAAGCGAGAATGTGCGCTCAGAAATGCTACCTCCCATTCCCATGGAGGAAGAAAGACAATCACTAGTCCCCGCCTAGGCTCTGAAGAGAACCAGTCGGCATCAAGGGAAAACTGGCTAAAAAGCTTACTGTCCCCCTGCTCCCTCGTGCACATCATATCCCGAAATAGGCGTTTTCGGCCCCAGAACGAGCCACATGCCGAGTGAAGCTTGGCAGGATCGGTCGAGGGTCAAGGGTGAGAGGACACAGTGCGTTTCGGCTACTTTGAGCCTAGTTATCCCAGCTGGCTTCTAAGCTTCGTTCGATATCGGATTACGGAGTATATGTGGGTTTGTCGAGGCTCGGATCCGCCGTTGCCAATAGCCACGTATGTTTGCTTGGGGTCTTCCAATCCCTAATTTATGCTGCTGTCCTTGCTGCGGGCGGGCCGTACACATCTTTGCTTTGATAATGAAAATTGATGGATTGAGAAAGTCGTTTTCTGACTAAAGGATTTGTAGAAATACCGTTGTTTGCTTTTTTGGGGAAGGGAGAGGAAGAATAAGAAGACGAAGAAGAAGAAGAAGAAGAAGGGAACGGCTGTCTCGGCGAGACAAAAAAGAACTTCTTGATTGGTACCATCTACTACTAAATCGATCCTTGAATCTCCCATCTCAATCTAATTATCAAGTACCTACAAGTAAGTAGGAGAGAGCAAGATCCGTGGGGGATTTCTGCTCAGTGGTTCGCGGCACGACATCTAGCGAGTTTGAAAGACCCGGTAGCAGGCCCGATTGATCATGACAGGGGGTGCTGCCCGCCCCTGATGGTAATGTCATACTACGGCAACCAGCTGTGCTCGAGACAAGTTAGTGGCTTTTGGCTGATCTCAACAGCCCTGGTCGGTCATTTTCAAAGGTGCGGTGGTGGTCTTGGTCTTACCCTGCCCGCCCCATGCCTGCCCTTCCAGATATATTTCCGAATCTGATTTAACGCGCGGAGAGCCACAGCGGATGACGGATGAGCACCCACTGATATGGTCACAGCTGCTTGTGTTTGTAACTGGCTTGGTGACGCGAGGCGATATACTTACCTGCTACGTCCGGACGCCGCTCCCTCCACTCCCCTCCATCCCTCTACCTACTTTCATCCACGCACGAAGTGCCAAGCTGGGTTCACCTTGACTTGCATGGCTTTGGTCTGAGAACTCGACTTGCTTTTGGTGGTGTATGGATACTCGGTTTTGAGTACTTGAACAGCGATACCCTCCTGTACTTGCCTGGTATTCCTTTTTAGTACCTTCTCTCCACCTCTTTTCTGTTTAGGGTGCTGAATCTGGATCATACCTTCTCAATAGCCAAACTTGCAGGCGGTCCATGACGCTTTATGATTTCGACAGGAGCATCGCCAAAAGGGAACAGTGATCGGCCATCTCTCCCTTGAATCTTGATCTAATTCAACGACAAGGGGATTACATACAGTTTGGGTTGGACAGGAGAGTAAGGGCCGGTTCCATTTCATCCGAAACCGAAGCGGGATTGAGTTACACAGCGCTACGACACAATTCGATACCGCCAGCTGTCGCTGGGATTCTGATTTTTTTTTCTGCGCATTTTTTTTTCTTGCAGAGGGCTTTGGCCATCTTACGGCACAAGGGACTACTACAAAGCATCTCGGCAGCCTATTCTCAATAGACACTTGATCTGGACTCGATTCAACGGAGAGGTCTTATCAGGAGCTGCTTCTTTAGTACCGGATATTATTCCTGTTCGCACACAGCTTAGTCAAAGGCAGAATCTTCACCAACTGTCTGACTCCTCATCCAGAGCCGACAAACTGATCATCGCTCGCACACCCTGTTACAGTGATTGGTTCTCATTGGGACACGCATGAACCATGGCGGAACCGTCGCACAACCCATACCCACGATCTCCCAACCCATCTACAAGGTCATATGATTCGTCATCAGTGTCGTCTGCAACATCGCCCCGGCCTCCATCGCGGTACTTGGGCGGCATGCTAAACACAACATCAAGACCCAACCAGGCACCTCAGCCCCTTGGCATACCTACCTTGCCTCCGGTGAATCAAGGTTTCCCGCCATATACGCCTATGCCACCTACTTCAATCATGGGGCGCGAGTCTGTTGCTTCCACTGACTCTTTGGTGGGCAGTCAAGCGGGAAATCCGGGTGGCCAAGGCCAGAAAAGAGCTTACCGCCAACGTAGAAAGGATCCCAGCTGCGATGCGTGTCGGGAAAGGAAGGTCAAGTGCGACGCAACCGAGACTACGAGCTGCTCAGAATGCTCCAGTCGCAATGTGAAATGCCAATTCACCAAGGAGACAAACCGACGGATGTCTTCTATCAAACAAGTCCAAGATTTGGAAAAGCAGATTGAACGAGTCAAGCGCGATAACAGCAACCTACGCCGAATACTTCAAGAGAGAGATGTTACGATGGATGTGGATATGGAATCCAGGGAATCATCGTTTCAACTGCCGCCACCTATCGAGTCCGAGACGAGACAACGAAAGCGACCGCAACCCATTCCGGATCTAGCGAGAGCCAGAGCAAACCTGCAGACCTTTTCGAAGGGTGTTTGGAAACCACCAGCCCGAAACCGACCATCATCTCCATTTATTTTCGAGCCTCGAGTGCCCGACTTGCCTTCTCGTCAAGTGGCAGATCAACTTCTGAATACCTATTACGCCACAGCGCACACTATGTTTCCCATCCTTCATCTGCCTACTTTTAAGGCCATGGTTGATGATCTATACCGATCAAACCCGCCCCGTGCATCTTCTGGTTTTTTGTCCGTATTCTTTGCTGTTCTAGCAGCGGGCTGTTTATTTACGTCCGAGTCTCCTACAAGCGCCACATATTACCGGCCAGCCGAGTTCCTAGATCTAGCTCGAAAAGCTATGGATCCTTGGTGCAACAACCACACACTCGATGATGCAAGAGCACTCACTCTCATTACAATCTGCCTCAACGAGATGAACCTGAAGTCTGCAGCGTGGAATTGGCTCGGCAATGCTGTGCGTGTAGGTCAAGACTTGGGACTCTATATCGAAACAGAGACATGGCCTGTGATAGAAGGCGAGATGCGACGCAGAACTTGGTGGGCAATCTACATTCTGGACAGAACTCTAGCAACTGAGATGGGCCATCCATTTTCGATTCAAGACTCCCACTGCAGCGTCACATTGCCGGCCGCGGTAGATGATCAGTATGTTCGAGACGATGGGATGAGGGTTCCTAATGGAGCAGAGCCACTAACGCACTCCCTCTTGGCCGTTATTCATGTGGTAAGATCGTACTCGGCTATTGATAGCGCAATGGAATCGCCCATTATACCCGCTGCACAATTGGCAACGTATGATGCGCATTTCAAGAAATGCTTAAGCACATTTCCGCCCGCCTGCGATCCAGCGAGCACTGTCGCTTTGGCACCTCACTTTCTTGCGCCGTTGACATACCTCTTCCACGCCCGCTTACTTCTCCACCGTCACAACCTGAACCCGAGCTGCGACATGGAAACACGTCTCGCTGCTGTTCAGGCTTGTACGCACATCGCCTTGGAGACGGCGTCCTTGATCAACCGAACAAATTCTCCGGCCGAGGGATCAACGGCATTGTTCACAACCCACGTTTTCCGCTGCACTCTATTCCTGTTGTTGACTGGGTATTGGGATGAAGCGCTTATCTGCATTCGGGCCCTTGCATCAATAGACGCCAGGCGAGATGTTGCCATTCCATGCGGGCGATATTTGTATTATTTCGCCTCGGCTGTAGCTGGCAAGCGAGCTGAGCTTTCTAACCGGTTGGCGCGGACGGCATCACCTCTTGCTTTTGCCCCTCCGCGATCTCCAGCAGACCATCCAAATCTTCTCATGTCCTTGGCACGAGATGAAGAACTCTTGGCCTATGCTTCTGCTGACTTGCATGCATCACCTGGGAGATCTTGGGTTTGGGGAGATGACTTGGATCGTGAAATACCGATTCCCCCCAAAGCAGAACCGACACTATCAGGACAGTCTACCTCCCTTGGAAGTGGCATCTTTAGTTCTGAGACGCGAACTGGATTGACAGAGGAGGAACGTAGAGAATGGGGCGGGTGGAACAGACTTGATACTGTAGTCAGAAACCTCGGAACACCCACAAACACTACAGTGCCGACAAATACGGTAACCTCGGCTCCCCAAGCATCCGCATGGGCATCTTTGCCTCCTCCTCAGACCAAGAGCGAATCACCAGCACCAGGGCCTGCTACTATCCAACGATTGACTGAAGCCCCTCGGTACACTTCCGATGGGCCCAAGTACGCCGATGCCAGATCGACAGCCAGCCCTGCCGGCCGGGATCGATTAAGCATTGCAAATATAATATGACGAATATATGGGAATGATGAACGAATCTGATACGACAATCTAGTACTCTCATTTTTCACCTTCGTTGTCCATTTTTTTTACAACTCTTTTTCACTGTCGTTTGAAGGTCAATGTGGAAAGGGGTCATTTAGCCTGTCATGGTTTTTTTTTTTTTTGCATTCTTTGGCGCGTCTCGATGGGCATGTGGATGTCTCGCAGAAATGAGCAGACTTTGGTTTTTCAAACTTGTCCGGTGTAGCAAAAGGGGGAAGCAGGCGTCACGACACCACACACACACACACAAACATATATATATACAAAGCATGGGTCTGACCATTTGTCACCTAATTATAAGCGGGCGGTTTTTATGTCATTGTCATTTCGGACGCTAGAGTTGGAGATACCACGGGAGCTTTGAGCTTTCTTTTTCCCTTTTCCAATGATTTTGCTCCTTTTTTTTTCTCTTTGTATCTTTCTAGAATTTTATACACATGATTTTCTTGATGATCGTTCGGAATGAAAGTCTAAGGGAGGTACTTGCAAGAGTGATCTGAGAAAGAAAATCCGCCGTTTTTAAATATGGCATCAATGTGCCGAATAAATATCCATCTCTCCTACACACGAGTCTAGAGTTCTCTATATGAGTACGTGCTACCTGTGCCTTGTTTATTTGATGCACATGTTTTTGCTTGTCATCTCCTGAAATGTTTATGTGCAACATTGTACATAGCTATCTGGGCCTCTACATCCCGCCTTGTATGGTGTAAAGGGTCGGATCATCATGTTTGCTTTTCAAAAGGGCCACCAAATCGCAACTTGGCAAATTTGCTCTGCAGATTACTCCGTAACCCGCCCCCCTCATCAACATACTGGGCCAAATCCATGGCCTTGAGCGCCCAACGATGGCAATGCTCTTCATCTCCTCGCGCGTAATAATCGATGGCGTGGTTAAATGCCGTAGCGACGAGCCATTCGAGCTCTACATCTGGAAATTGTCTGCCCACCTGGTGCGTATAGCATTCGTTAACAAAATCACCCCAAAACAGGGTGGAAGTAACGAAAGGGTACGATACCTCTTTGCCCTCTCGGGCTATCTGCAGAGCTTGCTCCACAAGCTGAAACGCCGAGGATTCGTCCAAAGGAAGTATGACCTGGAACATACAACGTATGTATTTGGCCAGTTTCTCATGGTCAAACTCTTCTAGTTCATATATCTCATTGATTATGAGTCTCATAGAGGCAAACATGACTTGTCGCTGGGATGTTAGCACAACAATCTCATAACTCATTTGATCATCATGTTTGGAGTTACCTTTGCCTGGTGCTTGGCTTCTCAGCAAGCAATCACCCATTGCCTTGTACATCATCTCATCTCTGCATATCTTTGCCTTCCTTACAATATGGCTTAAGTCATCCCAGCTCTTGAGATATGTTGCCGCTTCAAAATCGAATACAAATAATGTCGATAACTTTGCCACCAGATCCTGAATGACGTCTTTTTCTTGGGACCCAACTTCGGTCTGCAGGAGATTATCAAACGATTCAATATGATGCCTCGCTTCGAGATATAGCTGTAGCTGCTCGTCCACTCGATCTTCAGTCCGTGCCATAGCAATAAGTGCAGCGGCTATAGCAAAGTGGCATCGCATTGCCATCAAAATGGTCTCTGTGAGGTCCGAAAGCGGCAAATCATTTGGATAGGCATCCTTGAATATCAAACAAGTGCTAAATATACGAATGATATACATCAGCTCCCATTGCTCGAGTCTTGTGGCGCCAATATTATATGCATTTTTCCGGAACCAATGTAGTTCTTCTACCGTGAATATTCGATCTCCATGGTCGTCTTTGGGGCCACCTTTGGTATGTTCGGCGGCTGATAAGCGAGTCAGCACCCATCTTGCAAGAGTAAGGAATTTTCAATACCTTTTTCGAAAAGCTTACACAAATCCTCGGCAAATCTAGTGTTTGGAGCATGTGAATCCGTTGTATCCTCCTGATCTTTAATCAAGTGAATGAGTCGTATGGCACATCTTAGTACAGAAGGCAAGTTGCCCGCCGACATCTCACCAACAGCCCATTTGTCGGCAATGGCTTTGAGTGCAGTTAATGTGCAGATTTTGTCTCCATCCTTTTGTGCTTCTCTGATGCAGGCATATAGTAGATTTCTGCCTTGGTCCTTATCAGTCGTTTTGCTGAGTTGTTCGATGCTTTCACGGCCAAGTTCATGATCCCAGCTGAGGAGAGATACCTTGAACATCAGATAACGCGTAAGGATATGGTTTTGAGATACTTCCGGCATAGAATGAAAGACGACCCGAGCTTTCTCTGCGTCTCTTAGGCCTAGGGCACAAATGATGAGCTTCCTGCGAAACTTGCCCAGATTTGCCTCTCCACTGCTCGTGAGAATGGCATGCAAAGCGACAAGACACCACCCTTCTGCTACGCCAAAACTGTTCGTTGCAAGCAATGCTTCAACCTTTTTCCAAATAAGCTTTGGAAGTTAGCCAAGGGCAGTGCGCAGTAATGACAAAGGCTTACCGAATGCGCTGCGCCAGCAACATCGGGTGTCAGGGGCTCAGAAAGCGCATCTTGGATGGTGTCAAGAATGTTCTTCACATCTACCGATGCGTCTGTAGATTCATCATCAGTTCCCGTATCCATAGTGCTCATCCATATACTCCTAATAATTATTTTGTTGATCCAATCTATTTTTGTGGATTGGAGAACATGTTGCAGTAATAGTTCGTCGAGTAACCCGCGTGCCAATCGTGAGCTCTTTTCTCTAAGTTCCTTAATATGGTAAAGCAAAAAGTGAAATGTGCCGTCTGAAAAGTCAAATGAACGAATCATCCTCCGTAGCAAACTGACATAGGCATCTGTATCGAAAACCTCATCGGGCGATTTTTGGAGAAGTTCCAACCGCCAGTGCAAGACGACTGGCTTATCTCCAATCTCCGATTCGACATAAGCGATAAGATGGCCCGCTTCTTGAACACTTTCTAGGGAGTTTATATCAAGGAGACCACGAACAAGCCCCTGGCATATGGCAAGTCTTAATTCCAACCCATGGGTGGAAAGCTGATCCATTGCCTGATGGCTAATGATCTCATGAGCCCGCTTTAGCCACTTGACAGCCATAGCACTATCACCCTTGGAAGAGAGATCGAACCCAATATGTTGCAAAGTGTCAGCTATTATCTCTGCCGAAGGCACATCCAACGTTTGACGCAAAGTATCCGTCTTGCTGAACATATGCTCGGCCACGTCAAGCCGATCTTCTTTCCAAGACTCGTTCATCAGTCAGGAATATACGTTGGATGATATCTGAGTGAGAAGGCATACTTACCAACGCTGTTCTCATGGCCAGATACTCTGCCTCAAGCTTCCTTCGTGCTTCCTCCAGGCCCGTTTCGGAGCTGCCCTTTGGTATCGATTTAAGCCTCTCGACATATTCAGCAGCTTTTTGTAATACCAGTCTCGCTGATTCCAAGTCCGAATCCCCAATACAGAGTCTCCCCAATGTGATGGCCAAATTCATCAGATACACCGTATCTGACTCAGCATCTCTTTTATGCCTCCTCGCGTCTCGACCCAGTCCCAGGAGTTGAAAGCCAAGTAGTCTGGAACGTATCAGGAGCTTGTTCTTCTCCCCTAGTAGCGATACTCCAGGCTCGTCTCTTTTCAGGCGTAAGGACAGATTCCACAAGTTTCTGCCCTGTTTTTCAAGATCTTTGGCTATTTTTGGGGGGATGCTATTGCTGTTCGGCTGCGAAAGGGTCTTGACAGTTTGGACGTGGTGATTGGTCTCCGCGAGAAGGAGATCGATTGCTCTGGCATCATGAGTCTCGGGGAGTTTGGAGTGAAGACCAACGGCGAATTCTAGCATAATACACAAAGTCAATGCCCGAATGCCATGGATATACGCGATCATCATCTTGCTTCTAAGAGAGAGCCCTACCGATCTCAGAGTGAATTTTTCTAAGGCGGCCAGCGGCAATAGGATCGGAGAGTGCCATATAGACAACTAATCGAATGGGATATAAAGAAATGGAAAGACAACGATGGTTCAAGTAGAAACAAAGCCTTTTGCTTCCTCGTTTTGGCAGTTGTTTTTGTAGGAATCAAGCTTCCACGCATCAACCCGTGATGATAGCTTTAGGAAAGGTGCTTGTCAAGCTCCCCCCAGGGGCACCTTCCGTTCTTCATTTACCTCCACTAAAGAAAATCACGATTGGTAGCACGGCCAATTGAAACAGCCATATTACCTAGATAGGCTTAAGCAACCACTCCCAATTGATTTCATACGAGCATAATAACAAAAACTCTACACAAGAGAGCGATCAACGCTCATACAACTCTTCTCGACCCCTTCGATAAATGAGGATGTGGAGCTCCAGACTCTGAATAGCACATCAGAATGCTGACCCACAAATGAAGCCGCTGTTGAAGTGAATGGAACACACGATGACCGAAAGTGTCATGAAGCCATAATGAAACAATTTGCCGTACGCCTCTCTTATGCCTAAAAAACCAACAGGCCCAGACATCCCAATGTCTACCTCTCCCTCCTCCGCTAATTACTGGCCATATAAAGACACAGCCAGTGCCTAACAGATAATACCAACCTCAATGAGGTGGGGGATCATGGGGCAAAAAGTTGCCAACAATCAGAGCGGGTCTATATCGAGTTTGCCAGTCAGCTCCAAGCACGATTCAACAAGGCACATATCTCTTCAAAGGTTATACTCACAATTTGTGCTCATCACGACGGATCGTAAAAGAAAAGCAGCATTTGACAATTGGGTGATCCGACTCATCGCTCGGATTCTTCAATGAGCAAGCAGTCAACAATGTATCATGCGCTGGATCAAACGCAATGGTGCCAAACTCTTCCCAATATCGCACCATCGAGTCCTCAGTAAGGATCTCGTGTAGCGCAATTTTACCCTAGAGCCCAGTTAGCCATCGCAGCATCTGGTAAAAGCATAATGGAGACTTACATCTCGCAGTTGGTCCACCGGCACGTTGATCAACTCCGCCATCTCCTTGTTCCCTCGGAATATTTCTCCTGTTCTCCTCCAGCAACATGCAGGAACGGCCATACTGGCAAACACCCGGTCATAGTCCATCAGCTGCTTCTCAAACCACATCTCTACAATCACCAACTGCATATCCGTCAAGCCCTGGGCCTTCTCTCTGAACTTGGGCCGGAACTGATTAATGGTTCGCAGAATCTTCTGCTTTGATGAGGGGGCTATGTGGCCATCCAAGTACTTGCCCAGACGAGCATAGCCGTTGATGTAATTGAATGGCTTGAGTAGCCCAGCCTCGTATTTGGCCCTAAGCACGCGGGACATGCGCTCTTCGGGGTTATTGTCGTTGCCAGACGGGTCAGCGGCCTGGAGGTAGTACTCGCGAGTTTTGTCTCTCTCCGAAGCTTTATTCTTAGTGTTCCCATCCAGAGCTGGTGGTGGCGGTAACATAGACCCCTCGTGAATATGACCCGTTGGAACGGTATCAGCCGAGAGGCCATTGTTCGCAAAAGCAGGGAGCATATCTGATGATCCTCCAGGTCTTGTAAACGCGTTGCTTTGCTGGGGCTCGTCAGAAGCAACTCCGTTGTCATCAAGCAGACTGCTGTGAAGAAAGTCGTTTAGGAGATTGAACTCATGTGTGACTTCCGGCCCAATCATATAGTTGGGGTTGTAGGTGTTCATATCATTAAAGTTCTGGGCTGTCAACCAAGCATCTGAGAAGCCTGCGACTGTTCGCCGATTAGCCAGCCGAACCATGTTGCCTGCTATGTTCAATTGAATATTGTTATTTTCTGAGACAGGGCAGGGGAGATTCGCAATCTAGACTCCATATTGGAGAACTAGATAGAACGACGAAAAAAAGGGGGGGTGGGATCTCCCAACAAGAAACTTACATTGATTCGCGTTGCCATTGTTGCTCAAGGCGCTGGCCTGCAAGCCTGATGAAGTGTCTGGTTGCACAAGAGACAAAGGGTTACCCTGTCCAAGTACGCCTCCCGCTCCAAAGCCGGAATTGTTCCTCTGTCTTGTGCTATCAAAGCTTGGTGGCGGTCCCATGGTGCTGGATATTGAATTGTGGCCCAACTCAGAAGAGCCCATGTTGTCAGCCTCGTCCGAGGTTGTGGCGCTCTTATTAATACCATTTTTGGCCTTCTTTGGGTCCGAGTCGCGGGGCTCATCATGGCAGAGGTGACCGATGTTTCTCTTGATACATCTTGTACACGGTCTCTCCTGTCCACAGCGTCAGCGTACAATCTTGTTATAGTACTAATGAGATTACGTCGCTCTTCAAGTAGGGTGAGGCGGACGAAGGTCCCACAGTCGTGTAATTATACTCACAAGGTCGCATGTCATGTGCTACCCGCAGGAAGAATGAATATGTTAGCCACAAAAGTCTGACATAGTAAACGTATACGAGGCCTCAGGCCCCAGCACCCTTCTTTGAGTTCTCCCTTCAGATATGCAACCGCCACTTCGACCTCAGGGTCAGATTGACTTACAGATCTCCGGCAATATACACATGCTGTAGAGGCACGAAGAATGCGCGTCCATGGTTAGCCGAGAACTGTACAAACTCAATTATTGCCATTACCCGTCATTGCAAAGCTCAGAAAGAATGGGAGGGACACAGGGCGATGTAAGATTGCAGAAAACCCTCATCATATTGTCACTCTCACCCCCCCCCCCCCCCCCCCCCCTCCTTCTGCCCCTCCCCTCCCACTCGTCCTTTGCAAGCAATGACAGAGTAACGACGACAACACGATGGAAGTAGAGATGTCCTCATACCATGATTAACCTTGCGCCTCTTCTTCGGGCTCTTTGTAGGCAGTCCGTTTCCCGTATGACCCTCGTACTCCTTTTCGCGCTCGTTCGCCTCGACTTTGATGGACCTGGCATGCTCCGCCGCCCCCTTGCCATTGGCGTCGACGGCACCTGCGGCAGCCTTCCGTTCACTCATGCTGTGCTCAATTTTGTCTCCCTCTTTTCGGCTCTCTCATTGGATCCTCTGACGTTACGCAAATTGAAGGTCGCAGCCCCTTCGTTTCCATAGGTCACTTGGACAGGGTAGTTTTGTAGTCGCAGTCCCTCCTCTTCCGCCAAGTTTATTTCTTTCTCTCTCACTCGCTCACTCGTTATAGCTGTAGCTCTTCCGAGAGCACTTTCCGCATAGCCCGGAAGCCCGCAGCCGAGCCCTTTTCTTTTGACCTCGATGTCAGGGGAGTTTCGGGATGTTTGCAGGAAGTCGCGTGAGACTTGCAGGGGGTTTGTTTCTATTTGATCGATTTCGATTTCGATTTGTAAGAGTGCCGAGGGTATTACGAGCTTTGGCGCAATTCGTATTTTGCGGGACAATGGTGCTGCAGGCTACGTATGAGTCAAAAATTGAGGAATAAAAGCAGATGTAAGTTTAGGTTTGAAAGGCACGAGAGCAGGAAAGACATCAGCGAGTCAATGCCATCTTTAGCACCCGCACTTCGGCTTCGCGGTGGGGACCTAACGAGCTGGAACATGGAAGTCGTCGGCTAAAGGGTGGCGGGGCCTCTGGAACAGTAGCAGCAGTAGTAGTAGTATAATCAGTGTAGATAATCCATGGATCCATACCTCCAGGGCTACATAATAGCGTATAAACAACCCCCAAACAACCCCCCTAGAAGAACTGTTTTGAATCGGCATTCAGGGCGGCTTAGGCAGTTCGTGGCGCTGCTTATGGACACTAGCTGAAGCTTCTAGCTGCAGAAGCTCTTCATGACAGGTAATAAATTGGTCATCTCCCTCGTTTCAATAACCCATATCCTTACCCCTACCCTATATCACAATCCCCCCTCCATTCCAGAGCCTCGGGAACGTGGAAGTTCATCCCCCTAGCCCCGGAGCACAACGAAAAAAAAAGAACAAAAAAACACCATGTGAAAAGTCATCTCACTAATAAATACTACCATCTATTTTCTTCTACCTAGGCAAATCAGGAAAGAAAGAAAAAAGAAAAAAATTGTTCCGCCGATCCGATTCATCTTGTTTCCTTTCAGCCAGTCGGAACAACTGTTACGTTGTTTCAGATGCAAGTAACCACATCAGGGAACATTCATCCCTCACCTGTTCCACGTACATGCTTGTGGTTGATGCACCCTTCGGATCATCACGGGTTGGCAATGTTACCCGCAGCATCTCCAATAGAAAGGTCACCCATAGAGTAATGGCTGCTGAAAAGGAACATACAAGGGTGTTTCCAGCTGTCTCAGGCCGTGGGCGCTGCCAAGAAGCCACAATGACAGTTGTGTAGCAACGATTATCACACCTCAATTCAAGTAATGCTGTGATGATCCTGACCAGGTAGTCGGGCATGTGCTCAGCTCCTCAACACCAAAATGCCCATATGCATATCCAAATATCCAGATAAATTTTTTAAAAAAAAAGAAAAAAAAAAGGTCATAGATAGCCCATGGTTGACAGAATGTCAGCTTTAGATCGCCACAAAGAAGCTCTTCTCCCCCTCCTTTGGAACAACTCTCGCTCGCTTCATAATCTCGTCTTCACAAGCCAGCCTGATTCTCTCTGGAGTAGCTGGGCTCTCCAACCTCAGGAGACCCTCACTATGATCCTCCCCATGCTTGGCTTCAACCCCAACGCTCTTCCTTGCCGCCTTGAGTGCATCTCGAATAGCGAAGAAGACGGCGCTGCCCATGAACAGAGGTGGCTCCCCGACTCCTCTGCTGCGTTGAATGGTTCGTAGATCCTTCCATTCAACATCCTTGAGCAGCGTGACGTTGAACTCTTGTGGGATGTCTCGGAAACCAGGGATCTTGTAAGCTCCTGGACCACGAGTGAAGAGGTTTCCAGCCATAGGGCCATTACGCAACCACAGCGACTCCTCCATGGTAAATAGACCCAATCCTTGCATGAAGGCGCCTTGAATCTGACCGTAATCGATGGCCGGGTTGATGGACTGACCAACATCCATCTTGATATCGGCTCGGGTGCAGGTCCAGGTGCCGGTCAACGTGTCAATCTCTACCTCCGCCGCTGTAACACCTTGCGTAAAGTAAAAGAACATATTTCCCTTGTTCTCGCCCCATTCGTATCCAATATCAGGAGTCTTGTAGAAGCCTTGTGCCGATAGGTTCACTCGGTCAAAGTACGCTGCATGAGCAAGCTCCTTCATAGTTGCTTGCGGTCCCAGCTTCTCCCTATACGGAGCCAAACGCTCATTAAGTTGCTTGCAGGCATTGAAAATGGCATATCCATTCAGATCAGAGGATGCCGATGCAGCTGTCGATGATGCATTGGCAACCGTGTTGGTCGCCGTCTCTGAGATGAAGACGTTATCCAGGGGAACTTGAAGTGCCTGTGCAGCGATCTGTGTCATCTTAGTGTGTAATCCCTGGCCCATCTCAGTGCCTCCATGTGCCACTAGGATGGAGCCATCATGATATATATGCACCAGTGCTCCGGCTTGATTCAGGAAGAGTGCCGTGAATGAAATGCCAAACTTGGTAGGTATCAGGGCCATACCCTTCTTCCGCCACTTGTTGGTGTCGTTGAATTTGGTGACCTTTGATTGTCGCTCAGCATAGCTGAATTCCTCTTGAATCTGTTTGTACATGAGCGGTACGTGCCAATCTGTGAGGGGTTGGTTGAAATGTGTAGGCTCAAGGGGCTTGTAGAAGTTTATCTCTCTTAACTTCTCCACAGGAATACTTAAGCGATCTGCGGCCTCTTCCATCATTGTTTCTGCAATGAACATGCCCTGAGGGCCACCAAAACCACGGAATGCGGTGTTCGAGACGGTGTTGGTCTTGCAAAGTCGACCTCGAATAAATGCATTGGGAATGCGGTAACATCCATCCACGTGGGTCATTGCTCGTTCCACTACACTGGCGCTGAGATCGAAAGTCCAGCCAGCATTGTTATAGATGTCGCAGTCCAAAGCCTGGATTTTGCCGTCCTTGTTGAAGCCGACCTTGTACTTTCCAAGGAAAGGGTGTCTCATGCCCATAGCGATCATATCTTCTTCTCGTGTGAGCATGTATCGAACTGGTCGTTTGGTCTTTTTTGCTGCGAGAGCAACTGCCGCGCTTAGAATGATGGATCTTGTTTCTTTACCACCGAAACCGCCTCCAAGTCTCTTGACGCGGACGACCACCTTATTCGCGGGCACATCGCAGACACGAGCTGCAAACACTTGTCTGTTATCTGTTAGCTGCGACCGTATAAGAAGAACAAACAATACTCACGTCTCGTTGGGATTCTGTGTGCTTGAGAATATCTCCATGGCTCCATCCTCAGGACTGGGAACAACCAAGCATGCGTGGGTTTCCAGATAGAAATGCTCCTGTCCTCCCATTCTTGCCGTACCCGTAAAGACATAATCACAGTTATTGAATGCCTCCTCGGTATCTCCATTCTTGATTTCTCGATAAAATGGATGGAAGCTGTCCTGTTCAATAGCCTCCTCCATTGTCAATATTGTCGGTAGATTTTCGTATTCCACCTTGACGGCTCTCGCTGCCTCTTGGGCCCTAGATGCTGAGGTGGCCAATACCATTGCGATAGCCTGACCGGCTGTGTGAACCTCCCCTTCGGCAAAGAATGCTTCGTCAAAGTTGGGGGCTCCGAATTTGTTAGCATCTGGGGAGGGCATATCATTCACATCAACGTAGTCCACGACACCGGGCATATCCAACGCAGCAGAATAGTCAATAGACTTGATTTTTGCGTGCGCCCTGGTCGAAAGCACCCAACAACCATATAGTTCATTCTTCGAGGGGGGAATATCGTCTGTGTATTGCGCTTCGCCCGTAGTTTGCTTTAGAGCAGCAACGTGGGGATTCGACTTGCCAGTGACAGCCAACTCATAAGCTGCAGCCGCCTGAGAGTCAGTCTGGCCCTTGGAGATGGATCTCTCGATCTCATCCACAGCCTCTTTGTCAATGTGCTTATTCTCACCATCCAGCTTCTCGAGAACATCGTGATAGAATCGGTAGAAGAAGCCGAGAGCCAGAGCTTTTCGGTATGACGCCATACCTCCTGGAACACTGAATTGTAAGTCGAAGTCGGCTCCCAGAGCGCTCATAGTCCCCTCTAATGTCTCTAACTCGGCAAACTTTTTTCCTATGAGATATTCCGATGCTGTCTTTGCGGCGACTGTCATTGCTGCCATGCCACCATAAATCAAGTTTGATTCTGTAACAATATCATCGTCATCTAATTTAACCCTCAGGGCAGCAGTGACGATGGCGATATCATCATCCTTTCGCTTCGCTTGCTTGTAGGCTCGATAGAACTCTCCCTTGGCGGCTGTAACTGGGATCCTGATGGATGCAATTATAGCGTCTTGGGTAAGCGACGTCTTTCGATAACCAACAAAGAACTCTGATAATGGGATTTCCGTCTCTTTCGTTGCAGACTTGGCTACTAAAACGGCATTGGCACCCCACAGCGCAGGATTTAAATCTGAGATGGGTGAAGCAGTGACCAGATTTCCTGCAGGTGTTCCCACGTTGCGAATTTGTCTGCCGGCAAAGTACTTCAACTGTCTAAGGATACCGTCAAAGACTTGGCCCCTGGTCGGCCCGTAGTGCTCGATAGCTCGCTCACAAAGGTGCTCAAGATCGGTCAGGGTGACATTGCCGCCTATTTCGAGATGATCCTCCTTAAACTCGTACTGTCTCAACTCGGCAATGTCGCCAACATATACTGATACGGGGTACTGCAAAGCCTTGAACTTGATCTCGATTTGCGTCTCGGAACTTCCACCGATAATCTTCGCTTGAGGGTAAGCACTCTTGATTTGAAGCAGTTGATCCAATGTCACAGGTCGTAACCACCTCTTCTTCTTGTTACCAAAGGCCAGGGGTCGTAAGTCGTGCTTTTTCAGTGCAGGCGGGAATATGAGTTCGGTATCGGGGTTGTATTCGATGAACCCTGGAGGAGTAAACTTCTTGATAGGCTGGCCATCATTCTTCTTGTCCATACAGCAGCCGCCATCTGGTTTTCCATTTCCACTTTCCATGCAGCAACCACCACCTCCATTCGTCTTGGCCTTACCACACGAGTTTTGAGCGCTGAAAGTATGAGCCGCGTCGAGGATTGATCTGTAACCTGTGCATCTGCACAGATTACCGTCAAATGCCTCTTCGACGTCGTGCTCAGTCGGGTTTGAGTTGTTTCTCAGCAGAGCATACAGACTCATAACTATCCCGGGGGTGCAGAAACCGCACTGGCTTCCGTGTGATTTGGCAACACGCTCCTGCGTAGGGTGAGGTCTCTTGGTATTGCCAATGCCTTCGATAGTAACAACATGCTTGCCATCGAGACTAACAAGGGGTGCGAGACATGCATTCACGCTTGCATGATAAATCTGCTTTGTCGTGGGGTTGTATTGGCTCACAACGATGGTGCAGGCGCCACACCCACCCTCGCCACAACCACTATCAGGGATCAGTCAGCTTCACCTTGTTTGAGATGGACGGGTCTTTGTGAGAGGGTGATTATCATACAGCTTAGTTCCCGTAAGACCAATGCCCCTCAGATATTCCAGGACTGTGATTTCAGGATCGATATCGTCCAGGACCACCTTGGTTCCGTTGAGGTAGAACCTGATAGTGTCATCAAACTTGGCCGTCAGAGCAGCCAGTGATTCTGGATGAGAGTCCCGCTCCGGGGAGACGGCGATGGGCGCCATGTCTTGTGACTATGTGGAAGAAAAGTGCATGGAACAAAAAGAAGGTGGTTTATAGAAAGGGATGGGGGAGTAAGAGTAAGAATAGAAGAAAGAGAGGGAGGATGTTGAAAAAGAAGGATCAGAGGGAAACGGATGGATAGATTCGGTGTAGCATAAGATGCCGTTGGGTGCCACTAGTTTAGGTGCTGCCCACTGGGTTGAACCTGGCAACCTAGCACTGGTGCCCTACAGGAATGGAGGCTCCAGGGCTGTTGTGATAATGTGGCGATTGGGATTGGCTCTGCCGCATCTACCCAGCTTCAATGGAGAGCGGATGGATCCAATCGGATATCTATATCTACTCCGTACCCATGCCAGATTTCCTACCCCAGACCTCTCTGTATCTACAAAGGAAGAAGCCCGGGTTCCTATGCAGGTATATTGAATACAACAGTCACCTAGTACAGGGCCTTTATGCTCTTTTACTCACACTCAAACGTAGTAGAACAATCACAAACCTCGAATCCATAGATATGAATTAGTAATCACCATAAAGACTCGATCAAATCCCATACTTGACCTCTCCCCCACGTCTTATCGAACTTCCGCCCCTCCAGTCGGCTGCGGAGTTGCCCCTCATCGTCAGAATCCGATACCCCGCCATACCTTTACAGAGTCTGTACAACCAAGGCGGCCGGCTCCGAACAGAGAGTACAACCCAGCATCGGCAGCTTCCACCAGAACAACAATTCTATCTAAAAACGAGCCTGCATCTGTATTTTCTAGATAGCTTGATTTTAGTTACCTATGCCTTGTAAGCATTTCGTTGTGTGACTATAATATGTGGAGACAGAGAATAGGACAAAAGCATGCAGAAGTCAACTTGACCATCACCCAAGTTAAAACCGCTGGATAGTCTCACAAGTTTATATTAAAAACGTCATTCGTATCTGTTCAATTCCATTTTCGCATCATTCATCGAAAAGGAATCCTCTCTATTCCACCATATACTTCTTCAGCCCCCGAAGCCTGCTCTTCGCCTCCTCTAAAACCTCATCTTCCTTGCAAACCGCGAATCTAATATAGTCCTCCGCCAGGTGCGCATTCTCATCCGTATAAAACTCCGTCGGCGGAATCGCTGCCACGCCCAGCTCCTGGATCAAGAACCACGCCAGTTTGAAGTCTCGCGGCCGGCTTGCTACATGCGGCGGGAACGAGTAGTCTTCCGGAAACTTGACCTTGTTCATGTTGACGAGCACAAAGTAACCACCCTCAGGCTCCGAGTAAGGGAGGCCGAGCTCATCCCAAACTGCGTTGAGGCGGTTCATTTTGGCCTTCATATCTCGAATCGTTTCGTCCCAGAAGCCCTCGGCCTCGGCCTGTTCAAACCCTACGGCACAAGCTTCTTGTAGTGGTGAGACTGAGGAGTAGCAGATACGGGTGTGCGCTGCAGAGACATATTTGATGAGATGCTCCGGGCCCATTAGCCAGCCTTGATATCACATGTTAGCCCGAGCTCCAGCGAACACCATAGTAATCAACCCACCAACACGCCATCCTGTGGCATAGAAGTTCTTTCCGGCCGATCCCACCGTTATCGTCAAGCGCTCAATTTCAGGAGAGAGGGTCGAGATCCTAGTGAATGGGACATAGTAAAGCCGGTCGTATACCTCATCAGAAAGGATAATAATCTCGTGCTTCACGCACAAATCGCCAATCTTCTGGAGTTCCTCTTTCGAGTAAACTTTGCCTACGGGGTTATCTTTAAAACAAGTTAGCGAGCAGAAAAACCCATTGTCTGAATCTGACGTACGAGGGGTATTGAGAACAATCATCTTCGTTTTCGGGGTAATTGCCCTTTCGAGCTCGTCAAAGTCGATGGTCCAGTCTGCTGCTGAGGAGGTCTTGACAGCTCCAGTCTTTGGGGGATGCATTGGAACGTAAACAATCTTGCCGCCGGGCATTTCAATATTGCTTATATATCTAACCCTTTTGTAAGCCAGATGATTCTTTGAGAAGAAAAGCTTGTTACTCACTGGTCGAAAAAAGGCTCAAAGATGATGACTTCATCACCAGGCTCAATAAAGGCCATAAAAGCGCTCAGCATACCTGGGGTTTCATGTCAAAACCTCCAATGACAGCGTTCACTAAAGGAAAAACCTACCTTCATTTGCTCCAGTAGTTATGGTAACTTCAGTTTCGGGGTTGATCTCTCTTCCCCAGTATGGCGAGTAAGCATCTGCAATAGCCTTCTTCAACCGAGGCCGTCCCTTGGTTGGTGAGTACTGATTACATTCGACTCGATCTAGTGCCGCCTTGGCCGCATCAAGGATGAATTTTGGCGGGTTATACCCAAAGAATCCTTGTCCCATGTTCACAATAGGTTGCTTTGGCGATGCTGCCGCCGCCTCATTGATGATAGACCTGCCTCGCTCAGCATAAAGTTCCCAATTGACATTGGGTCTTTCAACCGTGGGCGCTGAAAAACTTACCACACATCTTGCTTCTGTCCAGAGACTCTGGCAGCAGGCTTCAGCTTCCCACTGACACTCATCGTGGAGTAATACGCTCTAACTACTCGCTGAACAGGCGATCTGGCTGCGATTCGGAGGGGTTGTGAGCGCAGCACAGAAAGCGACATTGATCTGCCTTCCAGAACACCTGGCTCACAGAGCCTTGGATTAAACAGAAGCACTCAATAATATTAATCAAGGCAAATAGTCGGATCAAGATACCCCAATGACGGATATTTGGGCACTCTAATGACTCGCCTCCAGATATTGGTATGTCAGGCTCATGCTGCGATATCGCTTGCGCTTATGACGATGGATTCCGGATGACTAATCCATAAACATGGGCCATTCCTGATATCGCATCACTTTTTTTTTCCAACATTTCACATGATAGATCTCGGGGATAGCCCTTTTTGAACTATTTCAGAAAGGTCTTCATAGCAGCTACATATCTCAATATTATTTCAAGCAGGAAAAAAAATCCTCATGCTGGTTTATAAGTGTACATGAATAATGCATAGTTTAGTAACTCTCCAATTCGCCAATGATTCTCATCCTTTCCGGTGTTTCCTCTCACAGCGACGTCACTACAGTGTCCGCCATGTATGACAATCTCTTCTCATAACTACCAAAAACTGATGGGAGCAAAATTCTCAGGGGGGTTAATACCCAAGCCAACTTCCTCCCCTTCCACCGGGAGATTCTCCAGCAATTGTTGGGCTGCAGCCTGGCACTCCTGTGCTGAGGCCCTGGAGCATGGTTTGAATACCGTCATTTGGCATAGTAGCGAGATGATGCCGTGCTCGGGATTTAGATCTCGGAGCATACAGATGTGATTAAAGCAGGTAGTTGGATACCTGCGAAGCTCTTCCTTGGTGTTGATCAGAGGCGGCCATTGGCCGATCATACCAAGGAGTGTGATCCCCAGCGCCCAAATGTCGTCTGCTTTGCCGCCGTGTGCTCCGAATCTCACGATGTATGGCGACCAGTATGATGGGGTGCCCCTAGGTGGACGATAGCATTGGTCCTCGTTCTTGAGGTCGGCGAGGTCGGCGAGAATAACGTTGATGGGGTTAACCTGACGAACCAATATGTTGAGAGGTTTTACGTCGGAATGATAAACATTTCTTTCATGTAAGAAGGCGAGGGCAGAGGATATTTGCGTGATAACCTTGATAATCTCAACACGATTCATCACTCCATCTGATGCATGATTGATGCGGGCTTGAAGAGTTCCAGCACCACAGAGCTCAGTAACTAGAAGAGCACTATCGTGATCTTGGCCGTCTTGATACAGCTCGACAAACTTAAGAATGTGGTCCTATATAATGTTAGTTGCAAATGTCTTTCCTGCTTGCACTGTGATAAAAACTAGGTAACAAAATCTCACGTGTTGATATCGCTGTAGCATAGTGGCTTCTCTTCGTAGTTCACCAAAGGCTGATGAGCGTTTTCCCGCAAAGACTTTAAAGTCGACAACTCGTAGAACCCTGAGGACGGTGCTGTTGCCTCCAACGCCTAGAAATCTGCCTCGCAAGTATTTATGCGGTGAAAGGGAATTGGCTTGAGTCAATGCCTGAAGCCTGTCCGCCTCAGTCCAGGGGTTGGGGAAGGATGTATACATTGGGCTAATAGGTGATGGTAAAGGGATCGTCTCAGATTGAGTCTCAGTCAGTGGTCTCGGTGCAAACTCGGACTCTCGAGCGTCTTTTTGAGGTGGGATTGCACTGGGTGGCCGGGCTTTATTTCGTTCGTCGACAGTGATGGTGGCGTGGCCTTGACGATGAGACGCTGTATCGTGGCAAGATGTCATATCGACGTGTTGAGTGTTTGCTGCTTCCATGGTTGTGGATTTTCAATCTATGATGGGAAGATGCTTGTTGTTAACAAATAAAGGCTGAAAATCAAGATGAGCAGTGGTGTCTGAAGTAGTTCCCCTTGGCAGGCAGTCACCGGTTGCCAGAAAATCACGTTGTTTGCTACAGCGCCCATTGACAGCCGTCACAATCCACGCATCTGCCTGCCCCCCATTGCTTCGTGAATAAACAACAATAATAAACTAGCTTAACCCAGCACGCAAAAATAGTGATAAGGTGACAAAGAAGTGAACAGGAGGCTGGAGGTGGATCTCGGTGATACTGCCCCCTTAATATGCATACAACTCAGAAGTCCACAACGCATTGCGTGGTAGGCAAAGCAAAGCAAATTGAATGTAAATCAACTCAATTCCGTACTCGAACAATAAAGACATTCCCATTCTGGAGTCTGGTACTCCTAGTTGTTAACTTAAAGCAAGTATTCCCCCTAACTTCCATAGGTATTCCGTTCGCAAGAAAAATAACACTACTAATAATACATAAATACGCCGTGGCCAACAACCTCGATGAATCAAGTTGCAATCATTGTTAATCATTCAGCCTTCCCCACTCCATTGCAAAATCCACTCTTTGCCAGAGCCTTTCGCCATCCTTTAGAACGCCTTATGACAATCCCCCAGCCCAGGAACGGGGGAGGTATTTCAAGCTTATTCGACCCACCAGCCTCATCATAAGGCTGGTGTTCACTCCCAAGCGACGGAATGTAACCTAATAAAATGATTTCCCAAATCGAAAACGAAAACATTTACAGAGTTGAGGGGTGGCTGATCTAGCCACCTACTCGACGTTGCGATGCCCTTCTAAGATTTCCAATCATTCGCTCAACGAACTCCATAGATTCGCAACCAGGAACATCAGGGAACTCTTGGGGTTGGTGTTGTGATATTGTTGGTATAACCAATGACTGAGTATTCTCATTGTCCCCTGAGGCTTCAGTCATCAATACTTCAACAGCAGACGATAAATCCTCCTTAGCAACATCGAACCCACTGGCCGCGGATGGCATAATGCCCCTGATAGCATTTACTGGATCCTTAGGTGGAGTAGTTATAGCTGATTGAGCCGGAGCTGGTGGCTTTTGGCCTGTAGAAGGCAGTGGTACTTTCGAGGTGGATTGGATTCCAGGTAGGCTGCTTTGGGTTGCAGTCTGTGGAGGTCTTGAAAATGTTGGGAGTGGTACGGGAGTTGTAGACACCTTGGTGGGTTGTGCGGACTTGATGGCTGGTCCAGACTTATTGCTACCATTGGTCGGCGAGCCTTGTGATCCCGCCGGGGATGTTGTCTTCCTTATTGGTTGTGTCTGTTGGGATTGAGAGTTAAGAGGGAGGGGCTTGGAAGAGGATGAAGGAGTGCTGGGTAGAGAAGTCATTGCAGCCAGGAAATTTGCAGGTAGAGGGACTGGGGACTGCTTAATCGGGATCTGCATTGCGGATTTAGTCGATTTCAAGGAAAGACTGACAGCTGCGGGTAATCCAACCTTGTACGACTTTGCTGCTGTGGATGCTGGCTTCGGGGCAGATGCTGGTTTCTGTTTATTCGCTGGTGGCGGCGTTTGCTGTGCTGATGCCCCCTGTTGAGCTAGGATCCTATATTGGGCTTTTATGGCTGGGTGGTATTGATGACCAGGAGATTCTGCCGATGTTGAAGGTGATTTCTGCTGTGCAGGCGATGGTCGTGAAATTGGCGTCTTGGAGGTTGATGGTGTGCCGGGATGCACTTTTCCAGAAACCGAGGATGGTTTGGCATTTGGAGGTACAGACGCTTGGGCAGGCTGGGTTCCTGCAGGATTCGAGCCAATGCTGGACCGCCGAAGGAGATCCTGTTGATTCGCCATTAAATGTGCCTTTAAATCACCTTGATAGCCATTAGTGAAGCCGCCCCATGGAGCATAAGGGGTGCGGTATTTAGATGAGTCCCTGGTGAGATATTAGTACTATTCCCCCAAAGGTGTAAACCGGGTAACATACCGATTGTGGTTAATTTGGTAAAATGGGTACTTCTGGAATATAGAAGAGTGAACCTGCCAGGTAGGTTTGCTGTGGTGCTGCACAGGGGCTGGCGGTTTCGTGTTGACTACTGCGGGTGGCATCGCAGGTGGTATCGCAGTTGGAGTAAGTTGTATACTAGCAGATGAAGACGCTGGGACAGGGTGTGCTTGGGGATGCGGGTATTGATGTGCCCCAATAGCTGGCGTGAACTTTTGGATAGTGTGGGAGGGAGGGTTCTTATGGCTTGGGCTTGCTGCATAATGCGAATAGTGATGATGCTGAGGTATGGATGGTGCAGAGGCTGAAACAGTGTGGTTTGGCGTGAATCGTTGCGGTGTGTACATCTGGACATTGAAGTTGGCGGCTACTGGCTGTCGAGGCTTGTAAACATAAGGCTTCTCGAACACAACTGATCCGGGGTTATGTGCCACAGAACTCTGTCCGGCGTTTGAATATACATAAGATCCCGTGAAGCCGTACTGTTGTTGATAATGAGGTCTGGGCGCAGGCATAGGCTTAGCTGGCTTCGGTAGTGTGTCCAAGTAATTGCCTTTGGGATTAAATCGTGGTTTCGATGGATCTTCTGTGTACTGGGCCTTAGCCTCGGTTGACGTCTTCCCAAGATAATACCAGATTTGTTCTGCCTTCGAAAAGTCGACCTTGACTTGAAATTTGTTTGCCACATCTGCAGTATTGAACTCAGCCCAGGTGAAACCTTCGGCGAATATATCATCCTTTCTGGGCTTGTCATCATGTTGCCGCTTAGCATTAAGCCTATCTTTGGCCTTTTGAGATGTGGGTAGAGGAATGGCGTTGGCAGATGCCTTGGGCAAATGGAAGTCGGCTGGATCTGGCAGCAGCAGCCATTTCCACTCAACCTCGACACGATCACTATTCCGAGTTAGCCTTTTAATTCAACACTTCATCAAGACTACATACCCATTGGGAAGAACATCTATCAAAAGAGTCTGCTCGTCTGAGCGATTCTCCACAATGATGCCAGCAAAAATATCGCCCTTGTAATATTGCATCTGGCAAATGTCCCCTTTCTTAAGGGCCTGTGCAGCAACCAAGATGCGGGTGTCATTTTCAAGTGCATCGCCGCCATACTTTCGATCCCGTTTCGTACGGTGGAAGCGACAGCTAAACTCAAAGGCTTGTTCCTTATATTCCTTGCCATCCTCGCCAAACACTGGAACATCTTGGTCCTCGACAAAGACACCGGCAGCGGCAGCACAAGTAGGATGATATGCTCTTGCGCATTTCTTTTGAGAACACTGAAAGCATGCCCCACGTTTTGATCGACAAAACAGGCACTTGAGCTCAAGACGGTCCTTGTGAACGTTAGCAACGTTTGATATTACCTCTTTACCATCGATTGTATCGATGTAGGTTTCAGGAATATAGAGTGCGCAAAGGCGATGGGCTTTTCGGCCATCGCTGGTAGGTAAAATCTCCATGCCTGGAATATCGTTGGGACACAGGCAACACGGTGGCTCGGCCTTGACTTTGAGACGCAATTTAATCTTCTTAACCTTGACTTTTGTGCACTTTTCGCCTGGGCCGCGCTTCCGCTTGCGGCCTGCATCTTTGAACTTGACGCCATGACTGGCCGGCGGTGTCGGAAGACCGGAAGGATCATCATCATCCTCATCTTCATCATCCTCCTCCTCCTCAGTCTCTTCATACTCAGTGTCTTCCCCACGCAGTTTTCGTTCGATTTCGTAGACGTTGACCCAAACACTGTCTTGGGCCTGAGCACATTCGCACTTTTTCGCAATCTTTCCCATATCCAACCACGAATCAAGAGCAAAGTTGACAGCCTCGGCACAGTTATATCCCAAATTATAGCCAGAGTGGTATCCATAAGGGTATGTCACAACAAACTCGCCAGGATATGAGACACATTTGTTCACCTTAATACCAAAGTTTTGCAGTAGGTGTTGAGGAGAAATAAGGAAAGCCTTGTGTCTTAAAAATTGGTCGCAAGCCTTGGCATCTGCAGGCCAAATACTCTTCATGGCAGCCTCAAATCGTCGGGCATCTGCCTGGGAGATGCTATACCATTGCTTCGGTGCACCAAAGTGAAGGTAGTTGATGCTGTAAAGGTCGACGTCCTCAAGATGCCAAGCGAATGTTGCCTTCCACATACCCAGGTATAGATATGCAGTATTGACACCAGGGACTTTTGTGCCAAGAACATCCAATAGATTAGGAAGTTTGTTTAGATTCCAGATATCGGTTCTTTCATCAAACAGAGTTCCCATCAAATCGGCACCGTAGAGTGGAGGAGCATAAGTTAACGTCTTCCAGTAAACTCTCTCCAGTTCTTCACAACGTTCAGGGGTGAACTCGGCAATATCCATTCGGTAATCGAAATCCTTGAATGCAGCCTCGTCGATGACGGCCGAGCCTTCTCGACGGCTGTACTTTCGACGGGCTGAAGTAGATTGAGTCTTGGGCTTAGCCGGCCGGATTCCCCCCATTCTCCTAACAGTAGGTTGAGAATCCAAGTCGTCGACTTCGGTGCCAGGATCGTTCTCGACCGACGGCATAAGTTCCTCTTTTGGCTCTTGTGTCTCAACCTTTGGCGATACCGGCGTCATAGGCCGAGCCTCGTCTTCAGTTTTCTTGTGTCTACCTCTGTTCTTTGGTGGGCGCCCTCTTCCTCGAGGCTTTGGAGCAGTTGTACTAGGAGGAGGTTTGGGAGCAGCTTGCCGAGTTCGTTGCGGCTTAGGCTTCTCTGCATTGGCTCGCCGCTCCCCACGCCTGGCTGGAGGCTGATGTTCGCTTTGCTCGCATAGTTGTCGCCATTGCGGCACGTTGTAAGATCGGCCATGGAGAATGTTGACCTGGCGATAGGTACCGTTGGATCCCATGATATCCTGCTTAATTGGCTCGCGGACTCTGACCTGTTTTATCAGATCCTCAAGGGGAGGTTGAGCGTCCTTCCATTCCTTTGGTGGGATGATTTTGATGATTCCGGATTTCATTCCGTAACTATCGACCTTTTCCATCTGCAATGGGAATTAGAGATCAGTAAATGGGGACAATCTGGATTTCTTATTAGGGACATACGAAGGCTTTGAAGTCTTTGAACTGGTCCATGGTTGGCCTGAAGATGGGTACACTACCAGACCAGTGGTCCGGCAGCACCTCTCCAATATCAATCACAGGCTCAGTCTCCGCCTCTGCCTCTGCCTCTGCCTCTGCCCTGTTCTCATCTTTGGTCTCGGTTCTAGTCGGCGGCGGTGGCATTGGCGCATCTTCCAAGATGGGTTCGTCGTCCAGATCGCTCAACTCCGAATCGCTGGCCTCTGACTTCTCCGCATTGTTGCTATCCGGCGGCGAGTGCAAGAAGGCGGGCTGGGGCTGCTTCGCACATTCGATATGATCCGTGGCGCGATGTTGTGCATCGACATGGACGACAGGAAGAACCTCTGAAGGCTCTGTGGCGCTTGCGGCGTCGGTCGACATGACGGGCAAATTTAGGACGCAACGAGCGGCCGGTCCATCGAGCAAGCGACGACAGACAGACGTCGAGCGCGGGATACGATGCGATGCGATGCGACAGGGACGATCAAGGGCTATCTTCTGGTTCGCAAACGGGTGCACGACTGTGAGATGCTGGCTGGGGTGGTGCTGGTGGTGGTGGGTGTGCCGATGGTTCTGTGGTGCGTGGGACAGGGAGTGTGTCCACTGGAAACACAGGCGGCGCTGGTATATGATGCGGAGAAATTCTTTGTGGACTCTTGACTTTTTGGGGGGTGCGAGGGAAGCGAAGCAGGTACTGTCTCTAAGAAAATCAAGGTACTAAAAGGCGCTAAATGTTAGAGGCTGGCCTATGCCTGTAATAAGCTGAATTAGGCGGGTAGTGGACTCACTACAGTGTTCAAGCGCCCTCTGTAACACCTCTTTAAGCTTTTTTTTGGGGGGCGCTGGGTGAGATATTCGGTGTTGTTGTCCAGTTATGTTATTGCATAGGAAGGTAGGTAGGTACAGCGCAGTGCCAGTCTCTTTTCAGTTGCTTGGGATCCTGCGCGCTTTGTCTGACTGGCAATGGAAGAGGAAAGAAATCAATTGCTGGATCCCTTTGATGGCTGAATTTGCTATTAATATCAGTGTAAGCTGTTGGCCCAAAGGGAAACCCTAGCGTGGAGGAGAGATGCAAGGGTTGAAAGAGATGGATGGGACTTTGTTATCGCCATGAAGGATGTACAAAGTATAACTTGAAATGAGGTCCGGCGCGATCGCAGATTGAGCTACCAAGGGGTTTTTCTTTGTATTACCACTCGTTATCCAGCTTTGTTCTCTACACAAAAGATGTGAGGCAAAGAAGAATACGGAGTTCAGCCACCGAAAAGTATTCCTGAATCGAAGGAGCGAACTTGGTAATCGTTTCATAAAAATGAGCAGTCAGAAATAATGAGAATTACCCGCAACCTGGTTCTTCATAATTGAGTCTCATGACCACACTGTGCTTCATAATTTTATGGCCTGAGGCATTCCAGCCTGTGGCGCGCACACCAGGACATCATCCTATTTTGGATTAGCCTCGATCAGATTGATAAGATTAGCTGACATGAAAAAATTATTTGATGAAGAGCACATCACATGCCCTGACAGCCTTGGGCTGCAGGTACATTGACCAACATACATGATGTACTGTAAGCAGATGATCGCATTCTCTTCATAAGAGTCAAAATGCTTCACTCCGCGAGATATTGACATCATGCCTGATGTAGAACTAACTGAGGCGAGAGTCCCTATCCGAATCAGAGCATCTCCACATTATGCTCATATATTTCAAAGACAATATACCGTGACGCTTTTGATGGACACGTGCGAAATGCTATTCCATGCTGACAAGTGAGGCTTGAGAGTTCTGCGATCTGCCTATACTTAGTGATACAGGCGTAAAAACACTCCTACCTAATTGCTTAATAGATGGATGGATGGGAAACGAGAAGGGGGGAAAACGCCATGAATGCTCCAGGTAGTTAGCACTATGACGGTAAAGGTCACCTTATAGACGATCCAGCCGTTGTTTTTCAGCTCAAGGCAAAAAGAGAGCTACACACAACACTCCAACCCTCCAAGGACATCGCCATCCCGATGGGCAAAAGTAAAGGTCCCAGAGGGAGTCGAACCCTCGCTGGCGGAATCAGAATCCGCAGTCATAACCGTTAGACCATGGAACCAATGAAAGCGAAGATCCGCTTTCGAGATTTGGTTGTGGTGAGATGTTGACGACGGGAACTAATGTGAGCTATATTTCCCGCCGTTCTACAATTGGGACCATGAGACACATGGAACATGGCATGAGTTTGTATTCAAGAGTGTGGGAATGGAGGTACCAAAATCTAAATTGGCTGAGAAGCAACAGTCCCGATGATCAAATATCTGTTCAGGTGCTTGTTCTCAAGTTATGGTGCAAGATACCTGAGCTCACATTCAACATTCTTAACCACCCATCTATCCATCCAGTATGCTTATTTACAATCACACCAACCAAAGACGGGCATTCTTGATGTGACAGAATTCACGAACACCCAAAGAGCCGGGAAGAGTTCATCTTCTCGGTCATCTGATACGCTGGCTTGCAACAAGGGCTTGTCAATACATTGTCTTGGCAGACACTTTTACTCATCCAATCCCCCAAACCCATCGAATCATGTCCCACAGACCCCTCCTGTCCACAGCGGGAAGATCCCTGCATTTCTCCATCAGTGGGGGTTTTAGATGAATTGTCTAGATGTCAAAGATTCAGATCCTGTGTGCAAGCAAGCAAGGGAGTCTTGCTGCATAAAGCCGCTGTAAACGCCACGTTTAAACAACTTGTGGCTTCCTCTAAAGTCACTGGCTTATTTAAAATCATATAGTACATCAACTTATTCATTCACGCCTTTGGTTATGTCCAGCGGACAAACTTGCTTTGCTCAAGGCTCCTCCTCTGTAGGACCTCCACGCTATTGCGAGAAGCCCCGCACCACCATGACCAACTTCCAGCCCTAAAGCATGAGGGGCCATTGCAACTCTCCAACACCCTCCAACCAGCACTCAACAAGCACTCAACCAGACCCAGCCACCCGAGAGCTGAACCAACCCTGCCGCCAGAGCCGCCCTGAGAGAGCCTGAGGGCCGCTATTCCCAGTTGTAACGATGCTGCCAGTGATGAACTCTGCAGTCCAAAAACGGGATGCTACTCTTGATTGCACCACTGCAGGGCTGCTGCAAGGTGCTATAAGCCGATGAACCGCTCATGGGGCGGAATGGATCATAGCACGGCCGTATACCTAAGACATGAAATCGGTGGGCTACAGAAGAAACCATGATCCTAGAAGCTGTCCTGCAGCCATCGGTTTTTCCTCTTTGGCCCCGCCAATATTTTCGCCCCCTCACCCCTCGATGAGGTTGCAGTTCCAATATATATATCTATTCTTTAGCCAGCATCGATTTGCTCTCAAGCTGCTGAGTATTGCATAGATACCTTACCCATCTTCCCGAAAGGTGAGCGGTTGTCCTTATAACTGCCAATAGTCGCCTCTGCGACTCTGTCTACTCTTCCAACATTTGGGAGTTCATGGCATAGATATTATCCGCAGTAGTAAATTCTGCGAGACACCCCTCCCCACAACCCCCAACATGATGACCCCGCTCTGGAGTCTTCATCTCCAAATGCTTCATGCACCGTTGCTATTGGTGTTACTTCTTGCTGTCGGCGTCCATGCCCAAGCCAGCAGCAATAAGGTCTGGGCTGCTGTTGCATTCATCAACCATGGTGAGAGGACGCCCGGTCTGGGCGGCTTACAAACAATCCTCACCCCGGCCGGGGCACAACAAATGTTAAATCAAGGGACTGCATTTAGAAATCGCTATCTAAGCGGCAGCATCAGTAACAAAAACTCTTCTTCAGCAAAAGCCGCTGGACTGGCTCCGATACAGAATATTGCCATCGATGCTATCGATAATAGCCAGCTCGACATCCTCTCACAACAGAGCCAATGGGTTACCGGAGGCGCCATAGCTTTTCTCCAGGGCTTATATCCTGCCAACAAGGGGGCGCTCAACAGTCTTGCCGGAGGTGAGAATCTGGTCAATGACTTTGCCGCCAACTCAAGTCAAACTAGCTATCCCCTAGGCGGATACCAGTACCCTAATATTCAGTCCTTTTCATCAAACGATCCAGCATCAGTTGTGTAAGTTGATCCAGAGCCAGCCAAGATCAGTCATGGGCTAATATCATATTCAAACTTCAGTGTCCAAGGCACAGTTGGATGTAATGCATGGTATAGCAATGTTAATACAACCACACAAAAGGCCTTGGCCGACCGAGTCAAGGCAGCTCAGAGTTTTTATGAGAGCCTATTCTCTTCTGCTCCCCTCAAAGGCACTATCCCCATTGATCAGGCCAATTATGGAAATGCCTACGAAATCTACGAGCTCATCAACTACCTGTACACTCACAACCAGACTGTCTTTGACGGACTTTTTACTCCCAATGACACGCTCAGTGAGCTTCGAAGCAACGCTTTTGAACTGGGGCTTTCCACGAATGGCCATAACAATACCGACACTAACGACGCAAGCCTTTTGCCCAGCATTGCCGGTACCACCTTGGCCAAGAAGGTTGTAGACGCCTTCAGCGCCATCGTTAAGGACACTGGAAACAGCAGCAGGCTCACTCTCATGTTTGGCTCATATGAGCCAATGCTAGCACTCTTATCTCTCGGCGGCATTTACACACGAGACAATCTTCTCTCGGGGCCCTTCTCTACCTTGCCCCAACCTGGTGCAGCCATGGTCTTTGAACTTATCAGCGATAGTTCGAACGACGCTACATCGATACCATCGGCCGAAGACCTTTCGATTCGGTTCACCTACCGCGCAAGTGCCAACGATGAAGAGTCATTTTCCATCTACCCTCTTTTCGCATCCGGATTCGACGGGCAAACCATCCCATATACAGGGTTCCTCACTGCTATGCAGAAACTCACAAAGGACTCCTCACAGTGGTGCGGCATGTGTCACTCAACAACGGCTCCCTGGTGCTCAGGTTCATCCAGAAAGAAGAGCGTGACAGCGCCTGTTGCTGGAGCTATAGGCGCTGCTGTGACCATTTTCGTCATTGGCATCGGCAGCCTCCTCCTCTATGGTATTGGCGCATGCCATTTCGGGGCTTCAAAGGGATCATCAGAGCGTAACAATAACCTCGGTGGTTTCAAGGGGGCGGAGAAGATGGCCAGCGACACGGATATTGCAGTCACAAAAGGCGGATCGCAGCATGAGAGGATAGGTAGCTGGGAACTGGCGGATGGAAACAAGAAGCCATCGACAGGTTCAATTGGAATCGTGACGGAAGAAATTGGGAGAGAACAGATTCGAATGCCACGGGGGATGGATGATGATGGCATCAGTCTCAATGGGGCGACACCAGTAAAGGTTCACGAAGGCGTATAGGTGATGGAAGTGCGATATATGAGAATGATTAAAATGAGGCGAATACGGCTCCGTGTTCTGGTCTATATAGGTAGAGTTTATATAGGGATTGGCGTTACGGGCTGGATCAGCGCGATTGCGTTGAAATACAATGAATATATGAAGTATACTGGTTACCTGTAAAGTTTATGAGTTGAAGCATTTTAAATTGCATCTGGCAGATCAAAACGTCGTATCAATTTCATTGGTGCCAATACGACCTTCTTACAACGCCGAGGTTTCCATAGTCCTCAAACTGCAACCTCAATAAGTTGACTGCATCTTACAATGAGTCAACCGGCCAAACGTGTTGGCAAGGCCCATTTGTTCGGCCCAGTTTCTCCATCGATAGCGCGACACTTGCAATGTACTGCCTATTCTGCTTACAGCCAACTCCCAAGGTTGATCGCATCGCTTTTTTCCAAGCCCATTCATTGACTTGGAACCCGTTTCTAACTCTGTTTTCTCTGGTCAGGTTCTTTGCGGAAAAGTGACGTTTTTTGTTTCTTTTTTAGAGGATGACCGGTTTTTTTTTTTCCCCTGAATACTGATCGAAGATAATTCCCGTTTTATTTTTTTAGAAACTCTCCTTTTCTTTACATACTCCCATGAGCGGATACTGGTCATCCCCATGCAAAAGCAACAGCAGCGTCTTGTACCGCAACTTGTGCTCATCTCGGACTCCTGTCAGACGACGCTGTTGGTTCATATGCGGGGGCAGATTCTATCATCCCAAAGCCAGGCAGAGGCCTCCGGAAACTCCCTTGTTCATGGCAGCGACTAATGCGCCGTTGTCGTCGCCACCGCCGCCGCCGCGACGTGTTTCCAGAGCTCGCCCACCCTTTCAGTACCTCCCGCTGAAGAACAGCCAGAGCATCCGGATTCTCACCCTGGAGCCCGGCTCCGGCGCCGATCCTCTGGTCGGCAGCCTGAAGGTCGAGCGGCTGGACTCAAGGCCAGAGTATGAGGCCATATCGTATGTCTGGGGCAGGGGCGGGCGGCATTCCGAGCTGGTCTGCGACGGCGCGGCGCTGCCCTTGACGCAGAGCATTTACGATGCGCTCTGCCGCGTGAGGCACGCCACCCAGGCGCGCAGGCTGTGGGCCGACCAGGTCTGCATCAACCAGGATGACATACCGGAGCGGAGCCAGCAGGTGAAGCTCATGAACGCCGTGTACAAGAATGCGCAGCGCGTGCTTGTCTGGTTGGGGAGGGACGTGGACGGCGTGGCCAGGGACGCAGTGAGCATGATTCACCGGTTGAACGACGTGTTTAAGGATGAAGAGGCCCATAGCCGGTTCAGAATTGAGCATTCGGAGAATCTGGCCAAGCAAAGTAAAGAGCCTTGGATTCCAATCTCAAAGTTAACCAAACTACCATGGGTGAGTTGTATATATGAACCATGTCCCATCGAATAGCCCTTTTTTTTCATGGTATATCCCCCCCTTTTTTTTGGGGTTCCTTGCTATATGCCCAGCTTCTTCACAAAAACCACAACCACTGTTTGTGTTCCATTTCTAACCGAATAGTTAGTTTCACCGGATATGGATCGTCCAAGAAATCGGCACCGACGCACCCGCCACCCTCTATTGGGGAGACGCAGAGATGGACTGGAGCACGCTCTCCTCCGTCGCCGCAGTCCTCAACCAAAACTACCACCACTTGCGCTCACGCTTCTACATAGGAACCCCAAACATCAGGTACTTGCACAAACGGTTCGTGGAGCCGGACGTCGAGTATGACCAGTACCACAACCGCGGGTGCTTCGTCTATGAACTGCATCGCGCGCGGCATCTCCTGGCCCAGGACCCCAGGGATCACATATATGCGTTCCTGGGCCACTTCTCGCTCAACGCTGGCGGCCAGGGGCTCGCCAGCTTGGTGGCCGATTACAGCCGGCCCGTCGAGGAAGTCTACATTGACGTCGCCCGACGCGCCCTCCAAGGCGCCGACTCGCTCATCATGCTCTCCGCGAACCACAACCACCCACCAAACAGCAAGCGATACCCCCCCGATTGGTTCCCCGTGCCTCTCCCCTCCTGGGTGCCCGATTGGCGGGAGACCCCCGTGCACATGATCGGCTCTCCGGAGACGCCTCACCGAGCCGCCGGGGATACCAAGCCGAACTTAAAGATTGACGATGCGGGTCGGGTGCTGCACATCAGGGGCGTGCATGTCGATACAATAGATCGGCATTCGTGGACTCTATACGGGAGCTCGTATCAGTTCCATCACCATAGAGCGGGTCACGATCAGGGGCATCACAAGAATCAAAACCACAACCTCAAGCACACGCATCAGCACAACCACCACCACCATACTCCTCACAACCATCACCGCAATCACAGCCACACTAATAAGAACTGGCGCTCCCACCAACAACAACAACAACAACAACAACAACAACAACAACAACAACAACAACAACAACAACAACAACAACAACAACAACAACAACAACAACAACAACAACAACAACAACAACAACAACAACAACAACAACAACAACAACAACAACAACAACAACAACAACAACAACAACAACGAAACCTCCACCAATCCCCCCAAGATACCCCCTCTCCAATACGCACCCCTCCTCTCATCAACCTCTGGCGCACAATCTGCAACTTCCCCTCCTTCACCCTCTCCTACCCTTACCCCCCCAGCAACTCCTCCTCCTCTTCATCCTCCGCCTTCTTCGCCTTCCTCCAAACCCTCACAAACGCCTGCATAGGCGCCGATCGCTCCCGCCCTTACCACTCCATCCCCCCCACCGAATGGCTCGCCAACGGCGCAGCCTACCTCCTCCGCTCGTCCCCCAACCCCCAAGACGTAGACATATCACCCGACCTGCGCGCCCTCGCCCACGCGGGCGACCCCTACCAGTGGACCCGCGAGGCCACCCTGGTCACGCGCTACAGGCGCTTCGCCATCACGGCCAAGGGCTACTACGTCCTCGGCCCAGACGCCCTGCAAGTCGGGGACGTCGTCGTCGTGCTCCACGGCGGGAGAACGCCCTTTATACTGCGAAGGTCGGAGGATGGGGGTCCTGGGTGGACATTTATAGGAGAGTGTTATGTCCACGGGTTGATGAACGGGGAGGCGCTGGATCTGCAAGGAGCGGTGGAAGATACCTTTTCTATAAGCTAAGGAGGGGACATCAACGCTAGATTATTAATTATTATGAGCTTACGTATGTAATGATATCAATGGTGTACGATGCAACGAGGAACGGCGGTGTTGAGCCAAGCTATAGCGATGCAAATAGGGGATTGGTTGATTCCAGGTAATTTAGAACATCGACTCTGTGTATCATCAAGGTGACCAGAATCGATCAACTATCCATGTGTTATCACAACCCGATTCAATAAGCATGTATATAGAAAGAAGTAGAACACAGAATCACGTTCCGCCCCAACATTGCATATAACATCACTTCGAGGATAAAATGTACTGGTATCTGATTTCAATCAGGTCAATTAAACTATTCTACAAAAGAAACAAAATAGTGCGTATCAAAATTCAGATATCTCATTTCAGTAATTCTGATCGAGTGGCGGATGCTCGACTTCTATCTATACAACCTGCCCTACGCTGATGCTAATTCCCACCAGCTAATTGTGTCATAATAAAATGATATGCCGCCCAAAAAAGAAAAAGAAAAAGAAGAGTCATGTGTAACCTGCTTTCATTGTCCCAAACTCCGGATGCCACCTATGTCCAGTCCATGGTATGCTTGTAATGCCCCGAAAGAATATTATTGTAAACTTATCGACGTGTGAACGCCAGAACAAACTCTCATTATTCATTTGTTTACCAGTCCGTGGCCAACATTTCTAACCTTGATACAATAGGTTCAATGCTGGCACTTATGGTCAGGACACGAGCCATAGCCATGGTTGCTGTGGCTTCTTCCTCGGCAGCGTCGAAAAGTTCAATTCTGGCAAACATCTTCTCGGGTTGAATACCACCAAAGATATCAATATGAGAAAGGCCATCAGTGTTAGGAGCCTCGGGCTCACACTCAGATTCAGGCTCAGAGTGATAAAGAGCAAAGTAGGGATCTGACTCAAACTCTTCATCAATCGAGTCATCTGATGAAGGCTTGGGTGCAAGTGTCTGCTCAACAAGTCGCTCAATAACAGGACCTTCAACCTTCTCGTCGTCGGAAGCAAATGTCGACTCGACAAAGTTGGAGGTCTTGCCAGAGAGAATGCTAGCGTCAAAAGGTGTAGGAATTTCTGGAGTATCAACGACAAAGACCTGGGGCTGGAAGTTGAAACCATTGCCGAGTGTGAGCATGGAGAAGTCCATGTTTTGCTCGGGGATCATAGCCATACCGATCTGCTGTTGTGATGATTGGGAGCCGTAAGGGTTAGTGTCCTTAGGTAGTTGTTGCTGATTTGGTGATTGCTGAGGCTCAGTCTTGATTTGAGCTGGCTGGGCAACAGGTACTGGGTTGGCACTAAGATGATCAAGGAAAGTGGAGAATGAGGATGATGAAAGGAGCATTCGGGTGAGATCAGACAAGCGCTTGTTCTCCTCAACAAGAGCGCGGTTCTGGGCACGAAGGTCATTGTTCTCAGTGACCTTGTTGGCGACTTCAGTTTCCAACTGGGAAATATATTCTACACGCATGTTAGTATGTGAATTGGACATTGGATGTCGGGGAGGGGGGACTTCTTACCCTTTCTTCTCGATCGGAATGCACGAGCGGATACCTTATTGCGAAGCTGTCTTCGCTCCTTGCTGCTGAGCTTCTTTCCCTCCTCACTGGCCAAGAGCCTCTCATCCTCGTCCATTTCCTCGTCCTCTTTCTTAAGTCTAGGCATGTTGGAGTGAGGAGTAGGCGCATCAGAGTCGGGAGATGAAGGCTTGGCTCGCATTGAGTTCAGGAGTTGGGTAATCTTCTGCTCGACAATAGGGTCGGTAGGCTGAGGGGCCTTTCCCCGAGACTTGGGTTGTTGGGAAGCTTGACGCTGAGCCTGTTGTTGCTGAATAATATGCTGCTGTTGCCTCTGCTGGGCTTGGGCCTTGGCCAGAGCGGCCTGAGAGTGAGCGCCAGGCCAAAGACGGCCGACACTGCTGGTCTGAGATGGCAATGTCGGAGAAGTAATAGAAGATTCCTGCTCAATGCTGCTTGGATTTACGGTAGAAAATAACTGAGAATCAGCGGGAGACTCAAAGTCCATAATCTCCGAAGCAGGAATGGTGGCCTGAGAAGGCGATGTATTGAAGTCGAACAGATCGTTCTCTGAAGGGAAACCACTAAGGTAGTCGAGGCTACCGAAATCCTGATAGCCAGTATTGTTGGACTCGTTTACAGCCATTGTATTGGCGATGGCGCCGGGCACAAAGCCAGTCTGCTGTCTGTACATATCATAGTTGTGACTGGGGCCGCTCAGGGTCTGGGTTGTAGGCAGACTTGGTGTTGTTACCGCAACGGATATGGGACTGGCGAATGTAGGCTTTGATGATGTAGCGGGAGACAGAGAGGGAGAGTTGTAGCCATCATACTCGGAAAGATCGAGCAAGGCGTCGATATCGACGTTGTTCTGGGCCGAGGCCGACATTTTTTAAAAGACGTTGTTGGTGATTAGTTTCCAACAAACGATGCTTGAAATTGTGGATGTCAAGGAAAGACAGGCAGGCCAAAAGTCAATCCTCAAGAAACGGCGTATTCCAGCGTATGTGTCTTTGGAAACGGTTCGAAATCGGTGGCGTCGATATCTTATCGTTCTCGGCTGGTGTCAAATAGGACAAAAACTATGAATTTGGATCGCTTTGATGGTATCGTGAGTAAATCTTGATTTGATTTTTCGTAGAAACGAAAAGAGAAGGAAAAGAGAAGAAAAAGTTAATGTGAATGTTGGATGGTTTGGGGGGCAATATGGTTTCTATGAATGGAATGGATGGGATGGGATGGATGCCTTGGTGACGGACGGGGGAACTTTGGTACCCATAAGGATGGATGGATCTCTTGGAACAAGGCTTGGGGGCCACTGAGAGCCACTGGGCGCCCACTGAGAGCCACTAAGGAGATGCGCCGGAGCACCACAGAAACCACCCCTGGCGTTGGCTGGCGTTGGCTAACCTGGGTTGTGTTGCAGGGATGCGGCGGGGGTGACGGCACTAACGGGGCAGTGGACGCGTAAGCCTTTTTACCCTTCATGTACAACTTGTAGCAGTGAGTGGGTGAGTGGGTGAGTCCAGTTCAGTTCAGTTCAGTTCAATGTATCCATAAATGTACATACATACAAGTACTAAAACCTGTACTCTGTAATACGTGCAATGTGCCCAATGGGCTTGTTGGCTAGGTTGCTGGCTTGCTAACCTACAAGAGCAGTCTACCATACAAACAATAACAGCGACCCCAGCTTGCTCAACCACTCGGCGCAGCACACTCCGTACCTATCTACAAGTACTTGTATCTATCTATCCTGTATGTTCATCTCCCTCCCCATGTCCCTTTCTTACATAGATACCATTCTCGTCCAAGGCCCAAGCAACCAGCGTCAGGGATCCTTCGTATGCCTGAGGGGGGATGACGACGCCAGCATGTTCCATTTATTGACTAGCCGCCCAGGTTTGAGAGCGAGCCATCCAATCCCATTCAACTGATAATTCCCGTCAGCCAACCGAAACCTCAAGGAACATGCAACTGGGCCAGAGCTGTGCGTTTTGAAGCAGCAGAACTTTGGTAGGGCTGACGAATACATGCTGCAAAGGACGCGAGGCCATGTTATGAAAATGGTCAAGGGCCAAAAGATGGTTGACGAAAAAGAAATCAATTCGCTCACATCATTGCGTTACTGCACTCGCGCCTACACGAAATCGAAAGAAAGAACCGAATATTGGTAGCCTGCTAGTTTGTCCACTGTTTTACTGACGAGGCAACAAGAAATGAATGAATGGATCAATCAATCAATCAACAAATCCATGAATCAATGCAATCGGATCCTTTGTGTTGGCCGATAAACGACATCAAGTTGCCCGAAGGGTTCATGGAGCGAGACGAGACATCTTGGCGTTGAATTAAGATACATCTCTCTGTTCCTCCTGTTCTGTCCTGTTGGCTCGGGGTCCCGAATAGCCCGAAGTCGCCCTTGCAGTTCGAGAAATGGCAACCTGACCGAGACCGAGATACTTGGAAGGAACTTGACAATCCAGCATTTAAGCAGTAAACTCCGGGGTCTCCGTGTACCACATACGTACCTCCGCTGTCAGACTATCTCGACGCTAATGAGTGCTGAGCGTGGCTGTACACACACACACATAAAAAGCATGTTTCATTCGAAGCGAATCGTTGGCCGCGGAAACGGAGTCGGAAACCGAAACAAGCAACTTGTTATCCGATCACGTGATACACTATTTTTGCTATCCCTCGCATTCTCGCATTCGCACCATGGTGGAAGAGGCCACAGTGATGATTGTGGGGTGGCAGTGCAAGTTGATTCCATGCAGCAAATCGCCCGTATCATTTCAGCTCTTTTCATTGGACACAAGCATGCTTTATGGATTTGCTCCATTTTTCGTATGTTTATTATTTCAAGTCGCCCCAGACTGTGCTCGCAACCTTGAACTGTTTCGTCATGAGACTGTGGCTTGACACCTGCTGCAGATCTTACAACAATCCAACTGGCTCAGCAATCGAGGCAAATTCAAGCATGCTACAATTATGGGATGGCACGAGGCTTCTCAATCACAATCACATAGCAACCGGGCTGTTTTTACTATTCTACGACATCTATGTGGCTTTCCATTTCATCATGATTGTTATTTGGGAGCCTAAAGATGCGCGCAAAGCCAGACGAACAGACCGCTTGGAATCCTTCTGCCTTGAAACAGACAGAGAGAAGAGACTCTCGGCGTTTCGATATTTTAGGAAGGTCTGCGAGCTATCTACATGACTGGCTAACGGTGACTGTATCGTGATTACATACAGTTTTCAGTCCAAGCCTTGCTACCAAGGTATGAAGCTTTCTAGTAATTGATGCCATGTTGGCTGTGACTTTCTGTAATGCCCACTCGCATCTTTACCAACCCTCGCCTGCACGACATGACAATGCGCGACTTGCATCTCTTGGCAGCGTGAAACTGCCTGGGCTGTGACAAGGCACGTGGATCATGTCTATTTTTGCTTCCTGCGGCAGTGATTCGATTACAGCCCTGGATGCGACCCACGGATCTGGAAACAGTGGATATCATTGTTTAAAACGGCCATTCGTCACCTCTGCATGTTGTTGTCCAATGAAATCGCCATTTACGATGATCTCTAAGAACTAAGGACAATCCCCCGATGTTGACAAAAACAAACATGCCTTGACAACCATCGCCATGTGGCAGTGTTTTTTTTTTTGGTCCACGGAGCCACGGGTCTTGCCGCTGTAATGACAAATACAATGTCTCAAGTCAACGTAGTCTCAAAGACAGAGTGGTTTCTAACAGTAGTATACTGATTAATTCGAATTCATCGGGCATATGGCTTAAAAAAAACCGTTCATGATTTTAATACACGATGCTGCTTCCATATACTCACCCAGCCCATGCTGCATCTCAGCTTTCGTGGTTCAACATGGCTGCTAAATGCCGGAGAAAACGTTTTCCCACTTCCATTGGGCAATAAACTGCTTACATAACTCTAGCTTTACGGTGCCCAACACCACCGAGAATCGTGCTCGCCTCTCCAAGTCGTGACTAAAAGTCACTCTTCGCCAACTGGCGCCTGATCAGTTGACGCCCAACATAAACTTGACTGCAATCTGTCCTTGCCAGGACCCTGATCCCACACGGCATCGGGCCGCATATCTTGCTCGTCAATTATCGGGTGCTCTCGGTTGACCATAGACGACGACGACATAAGCCGCGGTCTACCTTTCTTGCATTGCGCTTCATGCTGCTCGTACTTGTCGCAGCTCGTCGTTCGCTTTGCAACTCCCCAGCCCCGCTTGGAGCTGACAAGGGAGAACTATCTCATCTCATGCGAGCAACGACTGCTCTCACCAGTACTGATTGATATCTTATCGCCCTTCTTGAGTCGGTAGCCGTGTCTTGTCTTTGTTCTAACCACCAGTCAACCAACGGATGCGTTCCATCTGGCAATATTATTCCTTGAATAGACGCCGAAAATGGGGAGAGCAAGACGAAACCTACCCGCCGTGGTAGCATCTGGCCCAAAAGAGCGGCACAAGAAAGCTCAGAGGTCGCAGTACGACCGTCAAGCTCCCGTGCCACAGGGTTTTGTAGCCAAGCCACCCATGCCCAAGTCCAAACACCACTCTTATTTTGAGTTTGTCGAAAATAAGGACAAGAAAAAGAAGCTTGAATTTGAGGTGGGACACCAAAGGGTTCATTTACCCCTCGTATGAGACTCACCATATCTAGATAACTACCAAGAAGACCCCTCCACCCGGCTTCGACTTTGTTCCCATCGGCAATCCCCAACTAACTACAGCTTGCAAAGAGCTATCTCGAACAAAGGATGCCATGATTTTCATCGTCTCGGTATATCTCTCATTGTCTCATTCTTTCACCATGGGTGACTAAACAGATGTTAGAATTCCAAAGAAAAGGATGCCACACAACTCGCCTACCAAGTTCACCGAATCGGCCATCATATCAGGCAAGCTATCGTTGAGGAGGCTAAAGCCAAAATCAAAAGCTTGCCACACCATGTGATATCGACCCTGGATGGAGAGCCAGAGCCCATACCGGCATCGCAGGAAGTCTACCATGCTCAAGCTGACGCTGCCATCAGGGACTTGTTTCCAAGGATCCCTAATACAGACCGTCAGATGATTATCGAGCATGCCTTTACTAGGGTTTGTATGCCTATTCGCTTTTTGGGATATCTTAGTGACGAACCGCAATTTCTCTCTTAGGGATCGACAACCAAAACTGAGGCGCCCGTTGGCCTCTCAGAAGACATCACACTTGCTCGCCGGGTTCAACTGGCGGTGCTTGCTCACATTAGGCATAATCATACGCGATATGATGAGCTATTAAGAGAAACAACCTGGCAGAATGCCCGAAAAGTTGTAGAAGCACTATGCCTCGATATCCTCGTCAAGTGGCGGGGTGATGAGGAGACTGGCCGTGATCAGCTGGATGAAATCTTGCGTGAGGTTGTTGTTATTTCCGACTCCGAGGATGACTCCGAGGAAGAGGACTCAACTGATGACACGTCGGTTGAAGAATCCAGCACTGCCGGAGTAGTAACCATACCCGACTCCGGAACCATACGGGGATCAAGTCAAGCAGATGCCGGACATCACGAATCCCCGAGGTCTGCTGTTGGAATAAACATGCCATTAACTCCTGCCGGGATCTCCAGGAGACGCAACAAAGAAACTAGCCGGCTCCGTACTGCCGATAAAAAGGCGCAGCGAGGCTTTAAGAGATATCGCGCCTGGGAAGAAGCAATCAGGCGTAACCGGGACCCATCTATTATGCCTCACTCAGCCATGGACGTGAATGCCAATCATGGGCAACATCAACCACATGGACCCATTGCAGTTTCGCATGATTTATCAAATGGACGCTATTATGAATCAGACTCGAGGATTCACTCAGGACCACCTGGGAGTACGCCGGGTCTGAATGGCTATGTTCCACACCAGCCGTTGTACACGTCTTCAACGTGGGTTCCGCCCCAGTATGTCAATCCTAATAGCTCGATGCCAAACTCTCATGAAAAGGTAATGTCTGCTGCCCTTGATCAGTCTCCAAGTACTTCTTCGTTGCGTCAACCAGCTTCTCCTTCGGGCAACCGCCTTCAGGATATGCTGGTTCGGTCTATTGAACCAGTGTCTCCAAATGCGAGGCCATCGTTTGTCCGTACATTGCCACCAAGAAGTCCAGGTCAAAAGGATCCTACTTCACCAAGATCAAGTTTGAATCACCGCCCGGGACCAGTGTCGCATTTCGGGGAAAGGATCTTTGTTGAGGATCGTGCTCACCTCAGTCGAGGAGAAGTCCCCGGCCGCCCTTTGCAGAGAGATCCGTTATCGGGCGCCTTTCCTAACGAGCCGCATTCTGTTCAAGTCTCTCATCCTCGTGATCACAATCTTGTGCATCCCATTAACCGTGGATTGCCCAATTCTTTCCCTTTGTCCCATCCTGTGGCGCGCCCCCATGATCCTGGTTCTCTCACCGGAAGCTCACAGAGCAGAAGGATTGTGCTGAATGCAACACGACCTGGCGAGCCATCCAACCCCATCCTTATGGAGGATCGGGGTGGTTTCTATGAGAGAATAAATGTTCGAATGGAACGTCCAAATCGGGACCCATCCCAACAAATTCAGGTAATTGGGCCAACCCCCGCGGCCCAGGGAATCCGAAGGACCTTTGCACCTCATAGAGTCGTCTCATGGGAGGAAGGATCAAGGATATTGACAGAAAGCCAGGGCATGGCAGGAGTTGAGGTTATCTCAATCTCCGATCCCCGGCCAAGGATTCCCAATGCTGGGAGCCATATCTCCGATAATCCCTTTAACCCGCAACCACAGAACGGAAATTTCGGAGGGGAGTTGCGCCAAGGCTATAGAGAAGCCTTGGGCTCAAGCTCTCGGCCAGTGCTGGGAGCGGAGTACGCCGCACCGCCCCCTGAAGGCTATTGGGTTGTGTAAGTTTGGCTGTCCTCTGTCGACGCTTTATCAAATAATAATAATTAGAGCTCCAAACACTGACACTTTATAGGAAACGAAGGGACGATCGGCCAATTGCACCACTCCAATACCACGACACCGTACATCGGCGACACTACGATGAGCCCATGCATGAACGATACGACATGAGGCATAATCGCCACCCCCAGCTTCAAAATCCACCAGACGTTATTGTTCTTGATTAGTTATTCTTGTTTTTTTGTTTGGCATACAAACCATCAACCCCGTTGTGTTCAATAATATCTGAGCATGGCATTGAAAGAACATAATACAGCAGGCGATGACATCGATGATACCACGAATTAGAAGGAATATGCTTCACCAGCACCAAGTGTTTTAGGAATGGATGATTTGTTTGGCATGGATCAGCATTTATACCCCCCCTCAGCTTTGGCATACTTGACTGTGTGGAAAGATACCCTATTGAAACGCATAGAAAACTAAATACGAGTGTTTGAAAGCAGCAAAGCATGGATATGGTGGCATGAGGAATGAAGTTTCAAAGGAGGAAGAGAGAGAGAGAAAAGGCTAGGCATGGCATGGCATTTTAATGAATGTGTAGAAGTTCGCTTCAATCAAAATATATCATACGAGAAATTTTTTGCAGCTAAACGCCTATATAAGAAAAAAACCTGAACCTCTACATACACACAACCTGATTTCATGACCGTGGGTATCTATAAGACGTAAAGATGCCCTATACTCGTCTCTTTTGGTCCTTTTTGTGCCCCTTTGTCTTCTTTTTTTAGTTTCTTCCTCTCTTGCCCTTGCCCACACCTGACCCCATTGACGGTCCATGCCTCTTCTCAACACCAAGGCCTCTCCGTCCAGCTGAGATGCCTCCCTTCCCACTCCTCGCACCAGGACCGCCACGGCCACCGCGGAAGCCGCCGCCACCTCGGCCACGGAACTTGCTCCCACGTTCGCGTCCGGGGCTGATGCTATTCTTCACAACAGCGGCGTCCTCCTCGTCCATCTCATCAACCTCATCATCGTCCTTGGAGCGCTTGTTAGAGAACTTGAGTTTACCGCCGCGACCACGCTTGGCCACGTCCTTGCCCTTGAGCGCAGCGACGTAAGCGCCAACGCCAGAATCTTCAGGGTTGACGGGCTGGTCCACATCCATGGCACCCTCGTCGTCGCTGTCCTTGCCGAGAATGAGCTTGCCGTCGAGGTCGACCTTGGCTTTTGTCTTGGTAGGCTTGCGGAGCTTAACGGGCTTAGTGGTGGAGATTTTAGCAAGGGCTTTCTTGTCGAGAAGGTCGAGGGGTTCGTCGTCATCTTCGAGGATATATGTCTTGCCACCCTTTTGCTTTTTCTTGAGCTTAGCTCCACCTTCTTCTTCAGAATCCCCTCCAGATTCATCAGAGTCGCTGCTGTAGAGTGCCTGGTCATATTCGTTCTCATATTGTCTCTTGCCTTGCTCCTCATCATCATCACTACCATCCTCATCGTGAGCAGCCTTGGCAGCATCCTTCTTTCTCTTGTTTCTCTCCTTGGTCTTGCGGATATTGGCCAGTAGCTTCTTGTCGGGCTCGGGGCAGTTGTTGTTAATGTCATCAAAGCCAAAGCGACGAACCATACGTTCTAGGATATGCTTAACTTTGACCTTGAAGTGGCCCTTGTGTTCGTGACTCCAGACAAGAAGGTTGGGCACAAGAGTGGCGAGTCGTGGCATCATGAGATCTACAGGCAGGCTGATAACGCAAACCTTGACAAATCCCAAGCAGCTCTTGACTATTTCTCGGTTGTTTGAAGTCAAGAACAGATCCATCGTTTGCACCAAGTCTGATAATGTTTGTTCACTCAAAGAGCTTCGGAACTCGTAGAGAAGTCGGCTGATGGCTGTAATGGAGGCAGAAATCATGTGAGGTGTGCTACCCGCCAAACCAGCACTGACCATGGTAAAGTATTCTTCGATATTGGCTGCCGCAGCAGGAGCATCGTCGGGCATATGATGAACCTTGCTGTTGTCAATCATTGCTCCCTCCGCAGAAGCCAGCTTCTGTCCCATTTGAACCAGCAGTTCGTACGCAGTCTCACGAGCTTTTTCGTTGTTCTCCTTGCAGCAAATGACAACTTCACTAAGCACTGAAGGAATGAAGTGAAGAGAATTATCAGGGACAAAAGGTAACAATGCCGAAATTGCTGCAAGTCTATCTCTTCTGGCTGGAGCAGAGACCTTCTCGGTACTTGAAGTAATAAGCGTTTGTAACTCAGCATTCCTCTCTTGCAGAGCGGTTTTTCCTAGCTCGGAGGTTGCAAGACGAGGGATGAGTTTGTATGCTTTCTTCTGTAGTTGGGGTTCTTCGTTTTTATTGATGATAACATTAGCGATTTCAAATAGCGTGGCGAAGCTCTCCCGTGGAAGATAGGCCGAGATAGTGATTACAAGATCCATAAGCGTCTGCGCCGTGGATGGCATGTGATCCTTGGATTTCTGTGTCTTCTCCTTGTTATCACCTTCGGGTGCCTTCTGCAGCTCATCTGCCAGCATTTTGCTCACACGATCAAAGGTCTCCATGAGTTCCTGGTTAGGGGTGATGCTGAGGAAAGAGTTGATGGTCTGAAGGATGGGGCCACGGCTCTGCGGAAGTGTCTGGGTGTAGACATTGAAAAGGACTGCCAACATGTTGCCAGCAAATTGCCCCAGGTAGGAAAGATTGTTGCGAGCAGTTTCTTTTGATACTCTGCTCTGAAGCAAAAGGTCATCCGCATCCTCAATATTAGCAATCGCCTGATTTGACTCAATCAGGGTTTTGAGGGCTCGGCAGATGTCAAGTCTCAAGTCAACTTGCTTGTAAAGGAGATTAGCTAAGATTTCGGCAAATGATTGGTCAAAGGACTCGTTAAGATCAAGAGGCAAGTCGCAGTATCCGGGAAGAGTAGACCAAATCTGTTGCACCAATGTCTCATAAATCTTAATCTCCATTGTTCTTTCAGCTGCTCCATGGTCCAAAACTTTTTGGAACATGACTTCGCTGAGGGGCACCATCTCGCTCTTGAAATGTGCCAGGTTGGTATTGCTGATATAGTCTCGCAAGATTGGGAACATCCAAGCCCTTCCAGATTCGCCCTTGACGGGCTTGATAATATTCAAGGGCAGAGCCGACAACACTGCCTCGGGACCCATAGCTCGAATAGCTTGTCCCAGCACCTCATCCGCCTCCTTCTTGTTGCGGAATGATGAATTCTCCCTAATTTCACCAATTGTGCGCGTAACATTCAGCATGATCGGATTCGCCCTCCATCTAAAGCTGGTGAAAATGGCACCCAGAACATTAAAAGTCTGGAGCCAGGCTGCTTGGTACTTGACGCTCAAAAGCGACTCCGCTACTCTGGCAATCTTGTCCAAAATCTTCTCATCGAAAATTGAAGGCTCAATAATGACCTGCTGTGGAATACAGTTGGCCATAAAAGAGACCAGACACTCGGAAGCCGAAATTCTAATATTCTCAGATTGTGACTCCAGGAACTGCGATACCATGGAGAATAAGTTGGGAAGATTTTGAAAGGTCTCTTCAGGCTCTACCTGTGCTGAGACATCATATCCTCGAGAGAGGATTGCCAACCAGGGGGGGACGAGCTGGGTATCGTTTGCAGCCGGTCGCAATTCAGAGATGATCTCCATCAGTCGAGGGAGCTTGGCCGATGAAACCTCGTCTGACATGCCCTCGAAGATCAATTCGAAGATTTCAAACACAGCTACGGTCATATATTCATTACCAGTCTTGGCAATTCCCAGGAGCAGCTCGCAAAGCGACTCAATCTTGGTGCTCGGCCAGCCGCCACTCGCCGTGGCTACCGTCTTGATTAGCTGCAGTGCGTGGATCAATGCCGGGTCGTGGGTTGAGCTTTCTGCCTTCTTTGCCTTTCGTGCCTGCAGGGCCTTGGCCGCCAGGTCCTCGAGATTTTTCAGTGCTGTGTGAGCGCACATATCCGCAGCGGGATGATCCAAAGACGGACTTGGTGGCGGGTTCTTGAGAACCTTCTTGAGCGCATCCTGCGATCGTCTCCGAACTTTTGGTCTCTGATCCAGCGCAAGGTTCAACAGTCCAGCAACCGCTCTTCGGGGTCCAATTTGAGAGACAGAGAGTTCCCAAGAAGCCGAGTCCTGGGCCAAAAGGAGCGATTCGAGACACCCAATCGATGTCCTAAGAAGTATAGGTTCCGCATCCTGCATCAACAATACCGGTGCGAGAAGTGTCAGAATCTGTGTAAACTTGGATCGAAGCAGAGGCTGCGGGGCGAATGGAGTGACGACGTCGAGCAGGTATACGACAGGAGTCGCCAATTCGATGTTAATATTTCCATTACTTTCTGCCTGCTGCAGAAGCGCAAGTAGAGCGGCAAAGTAGCCTGTTGAATTCGGCGCCGCATTCTGCTCTTTTAACGTAGATTCGACAGCCTGGAGGACGACGACAGTCTGTGTGCGCACACGAAAAAGTTAGCCATAATGATACTCATGTAATATCTTTTCTATATCATTGTTAGTCTCACCCTCTTCTGGCTTTGAAGCCCAGGGGACTTAATCTTGTCCAGCTTCTCGGCCAGTGTTGGAGTCGCCATCTTTTCTTTTGTCGATTCCTCTCTTGGTCGCCAAAACTTGTTCAGTGAAACGAAACGATCGCTTTGCACCCACTGCAAAATTCGGCGCCCCAAGATGCAGAAAAATTCCCTTATCGTATCCCCGCCAGTCCCCCGATAAGGAACTTTCTAGTGGAGTGTGGCTAGTGCTGCTGAGGCGTCAAATGGGGAGGAGCGTTATGACTGTATCCATGCACTTGTTATCGCTGTATCCGGATCGCCCACGTACCTGTTGCCCCTCCAGCCTCATTCAAGCTACCTACCTGGTCCTGGTCTGACGACAGCTTCATCCGTTGCCGCAATTCATCTTTGGCCAATTCTCTCTCTCAGCTTCAGAGAGATTAACCATGGCTTTCCTTATACTCGTTATTGGGGACCTTCACATCCCTGACAGGGCCCTTGATATTCCAGCAAAGGTACACTCAGCAATAGCTACGACAGCTTTAGCATTACCCATTACCCTATACTCTGCCATTGATCCGTTGGCTTACTGACTCTCCACGTTCAGTTCAAAAAGCTCCTCGCCCCAGGAAAGATTGGCCAGATCCTATGCCTCGGCAACCTCACAGACAAGCACACATATGAGTACTTGCGATCCGTTGCGCCAGACCTTAAAATTGTAAAGGGTCGTTATGACGTCGAAGCTACATCCCTTCCTCTCACGCAGGTGGTGACGCACGGCGGCATTCGAATCGGTTTCCTCGAGGGTTTTACGCTCGTATCCAACGAGCCGGATCTGCTCCTCGCCGAGGCCAACAGACTGGACGTGGATGTTCTATGCTGGGGCGGCACACACCGATTCGATGCTTTCGAGTACATGGACAAGTTCTTTGTTAACCCTGGTAGCGCAACGGGCGCATTCATGACGGGCGGCACCCTAGATGGAGAACCCCAGACCCCAAGCTTTTGTCTGATGGATGTACGTGCCCATCCCCAAGACTTTTGTTTCTGGATAACTGCTGATTTGGATTATAGGTTCAAGGCATCTCTCTCACACTCTACGTCTACCAATTAAGAACGGATGAGAAGGGCAACGAAAATGTTGCAGTAGAGAAAGTAACTTACACAAAACCAGTGGAACCATCTGCTGGGACATCATAATATTTAGGATAGAGTGAAAGGGAGGCATCCATCTCTATGGAATCATATCCAGCATCAGCGGCAAGATGAACATCAAGTCGATACCCTTATTAATTCAAATAAATACTTGCAGTTGGAGCGCACGGCGGTCCTTTATCCAAAAGATGATAAAAAAATTGGCTAAGTATGAATGCCCTCATAATGAGATGAGACATAGAGTTTGCAAGCCACATCTTGAAATACAGAATACATAATATTGCGCCGCTTGGTATCTTGAGCATCAAAGAAGATTGCACGTCCCTCCAAAAAGCAAATGCGCGTTGTCACACGCCTAACACCTCCCAAAACGCCCAATGCTGCTATAAAACATCTCACTTTTCTGCACATTTCCATCATACCATCATGCTCCTGCGCCTGGAGTTATTACGATCCTTTTCTTCGTCCTCTTCAGTTGTAGAGGTTCGCTTTGAAGATGTCGTCTGTCGACGGCCATTTCGTTTCCCGCCCTTGTTCCCCTCCTTGCTGATATGAGGTGAGGAACTCTTAAACTCGTAGACATCAGCATCTCCCAGGCCACTGCTATCTGGGCCAAGGCTGATATCCTTTGAGTTATCCACCTCCTGATTCGTTGAGTCATCGAGCTCGACGGTGTTTAACACCGAATTGGATGTTCGTTTACGGCGTTCCGTTACAAAGGTGTTTGATAAATCCCCTGGCGACAATCCTTTTCCAGCTAGAGGGCTGGCTGGCGTACTCTCTAAATCGGGTTTGGCTGCGGCAGCATCTGCAATGACCGACATTCTCTTGGACGAATCGCTAATATCGGATTCGTGTTTGCTCTTCAGCAGATCAGACACCTTTGATTCGGACTGACTTGTCCTTCGCGCATATTTACCCTCACCTGCGACAGCATCAAATAATTCCTTGGTTGGCCTCCTCATCTTGTCTCTGAGGTTGGGTTCCGCATAGCTGATGGCCGCTCTGTTTCGCCTGCTGGGCCTTGACACTTCTCCCCTGGATGAAATATCGGCTGGTGGTGGTGTGTCTCCTCGGGAACCTTCAACAAGCCCTGCTGGTTCTGGGGAATTTGGTGAAAGTAGTGTGGGCTCCGTAACAGGTATGGCCAAATCGCACACAGGCGCTACCATCACGACCGGGGGCTCATTGTTGAGGACAGGTACGGGATTGATCTTGATAGCCGGTGCATTCTTCGACTTTGACTTGCTCGATTTTGATCTGGCTGTCGCAGCCTTGACGACTGTTGACTCATCCATCGCTGACATCTTTGTTTTTGAGTTCTTCTTTGGCGAGCTGATATCGTCATTCGTGCTTTTGTCCGCGAGTGGTTTCCTCGCACTTCCTGGCAGGTCGTGCTTCTCGTCTACCTCCAATTTTGGTACCAAATCCTCCTTCAAAATTTTGTTCGCGAGCTTTTGCCTGACGGAAACCTTCTCAGCCAACACTCTAGAGATATCATTTTCGTTCATGATTCTCTGTGGTTGAATGCTGTCGCCATCATCCCTAGCAGCAAGCTTGCGCTTTGACCCAGCCTTAATGGGTTGGGCGGGTGCTTTGGAAATGTCGCCCACTGATTTTGACTGTTCTAGAGGCACAGGGCTGTGTTCCTCTTTCTTGGCGGGTGATAGAATGGTACTATGATTCTTGACGGATGTAGGCGACGAAAGAGTAATGGGTGGCTCCAACTTCTTGGCTTTGGGGGTTTCATCAGGGCTTCGCTCGCGTAACCTTTCCGCGGCCGTTCTGCTCGGCGAATCGACTTTGACGGGATCTTCGTCTATGAACTGCGACATCGGTGGGGGACCTAGTTCCGGTGAGTCAACTGAAATATCGGCTTCTGATCGGAGAGCCATAATCTGCTCAGGACTGCAGAATTGTTAGTATATGTTTCACAGGAGCTTAATCCGGGGAATCGCATACTTCATTGATCTACGTGGATAGGACTTGTTTTCCGATATATGGCCCAGTTCCTCGATATCTCTGGCGACGTCGCGCAACCTTCTCTGCGACGGGCTTGGGCGACAAGAGCTGTAGCTTATTCTTTGTTTTGTCGACTTTCTAATGCCCGGAGAGTGTCGCTTTGGGGGTGGTTCCAGACCCAACTCGGCGATCATTGCGCCCCATTCTGTGAGCTGTTCCTCCAGCCTGGCCTTGATGGCCATGGCATGATCGGCTATTCTTCGTGCCTCATTATCCTCGACTTGCTTTTCCAATTCTAGAATTCGGCTGCGAAGTTGGAGATTTTCGGACAGCATGCACGCGCAATCATTCTCCAACTCTCTGATTCGAAGGGCTCGAACATTATTTGATTTGGCGAGATCTCTATTTTGACGAAGCATCTTCTTTCGAACTAAGGAAACGGAGAAATAAGTACACGTGTTTCGAGGCCAGCATGTCACGATGCCCAAGATTCATTTTTGTTGGGCTGACTTACGCGTTTCGAGGCTGTCGGAAGCCACCGGCAATTCGTTGAGCCTAGCCATACCTCATAATGCGTGTGTAGTAGCAAACGGAGGTCGGCGGATCAGAAGAGGGCAGGTGATTGAGATTGCTTTCAGCAGTTATCAGGAGGTGGTGTCGTTGGAGGAGTCGGTCTGCAGATGGATTCTTTGGGCGGGATATTTTCCTCGTGCTATCATTATTTACTGATTGGCCAGTTTTGGTATAGCGCACGATTCAGCGCGCACAAGGCGCTGGTTGCTGGGGTGCCCAAGGAGGTGCCCACGTGAAACGGTTCCTTTGCCAAACCCCCCACCAGCCGGTTTAGGACAAGACCAGCCAACCATGGTGGGGGATTGGGAACTTCCAATGGCAGCTCACCTTTATCACTGCGTTTTTGTTAAACGTCTTCAAGCAAGCATCGATACTGCCCAGACTTGAGTAATTACCTATACCCAACATGTCGTTTCCTACAAGGTCAATGTCGCATATGCGTGCTCCTAGCAGTTCGCTTGCGGCGGCTTCGCAATCGCCGGCTCTGGTGGCACGAATCGAGGAGAAACGGGCAGAGCTGGAGCATCTCAAGGAGCTACGGGATCTGAGTGCAGCGTTGGCAACGCAGATGGAAGCTTTGGAGCAGAAGCTGTCGACTCTTTCCGATGGAACTGAAGGTGGGCTTTGGCTGTAGCCGTGGCTCTGGTATTCAAAACATGCTGACACAGCATCTTAGCTATTGCAACTGTTGTTGGCAACTGGCATAATGTGCTACGTGCCATCAACATGGCATCAGGTATGTTGAACCTGCAACTCCTGGATATGTGCCCGACTAATAAGCCTGGAACTATGAACAGCAAAGCTTGCCAAACCATCCACTACGGAAGCGGCCGCCTCTGAAGTAACGGAACCCCTTCCACAAACACTTGTTCGAATACCAACGGAGCATGCACCAGCGTTGCAGGCGCAGGCCGAGGCAGCAGAAGCAGCTGCTGATGAAGCGTCGACGACAAGCGCCTAAGTGTAATGTGGAAGGACCACTTATCGAACCCGCATGCCAATGTGGCACAGTCATATTTCTGTCAACAGCATTGCAACACGTGTTGTGCTTGCTCTTGGACTGACCAATCAAGCTCGCTTACACATGCAATCGACAGTCAGACGAATCCACCACAAGGCAGATATTCCGGCATTTTTCGGGAGCTTAGGCAACTTGCATATTTCAGGAACGAGGAACACCTTTGCATGTTGATGAAATCATTATTATCCGATATCCTGGGTTCCCACTGACGTTGTGTGGGGCCCTGAACGAGGACGACGCGATGAACGCGTGTTTGTGGCGTTAATGCAACGAAGCTTCTACCAATGGAAAAGATCCAGGAAAGACACCCACGGGATAAACTTTATTGAACGGTAGGAAGAGTGGACAATGGCTTCGAATGAACGGGAAAGAAAGTATGAGACGGTTTCGTCTAATTTCGGTTGTTGTCTCCTGGCCATGACCCAACTTGCTCTCATTCGTGCCAACGTTTTTCATACTACGTCTGCCCAACAGTCTGCCTACATTGGACGATTATTTGCTATGCTTGAACATCTTTGATCAGCTTGCTCTTATTCGACACTTGAAACTGCAATAAAGAAAGGAAGTGCGACAATTATACACGGCCCCGCTGTCGGTAGCGTTCTGGCCCCGGCTGATCCGCGAAATTAATTGCAACTTCGACGTTGGTAACGGATGCTAATTAATAGCTACCGTAGCTAATCAGATCCCCCGGTCACATCGTGGCTCAAATTGCTTTCCAAGGCCCCACAGAGACGAATTAAGACAAAGGTCTTGGCTATGGCTCCAAATACTTCTATTACAGCAATTACACGAGGTACCCTCGCCACCTCATTTGACATATTGGAGGACGAGGAACCTGGTTATGCGAATTGTTGTCCGCAACCAGCCGTACCCAATGGTTCACGAGAGGCCTTGAAACAAATAACACTTCCGCGTTACCGAAAACCCACATCAAAGGCAATTTTAGCCAGTGGCACTGGCCAAGACCCTTGTCTCAGTCAACGTCACTCCGCAGATTGCGAATGTTGCGGGATCGCTATCGACAAGCTTAAGACTCGCATCGCGACCCATTCTGCAGGTCAATTGGAAGCCAAGCAAGCTGCGCGACCACTTAGACCACGGCGACAGGCGATCGAGTCTGACACGTTTCTACCACTCGATGCTGTGCAGGAAGAAGTCAGCTGCATTACAGACGACATTGCCACTGAGGCTAAGCCACGGCAATCCACTCTTACAACTCAAGGTTGGTGAAACAGTCCATGACCAAGATTATATATATCATTACTAACTTCTTCTCTCCCACAGACGGCGATTCTCGAATCCATACTCTTTTAAAAGATATACCCTCCGACTATTCCACCCAGATCAAGAAACATTTAGCAGGCCAATTTGAGTGGCTGATTTCATATCCGCAGTCCGGCAATTTGATTCCCGAGCGCAACGCCTCTGACGGGTATACTGGCTGTGAGAATAGAGAAAGAGTCTACGGTTGCAATATACTTGGCCGCAGGGAACGTTCCCTTTCCAGTGACGGCACTGATAGCTGCCATTCGACTGATCGATACATCCTTCTGGCTACGGCAATCGAGGGCGATACAAAATCTATATCAGATATGGAACCCAGAATCGTTGAAGATGATAGCTTCGCAGCGTGGGAGCACTCCCTCAGCCACCCACCGACTCCGTTGAAGGTTCCTGAGATAATGCAAGCTGTCGAAGGTGCGCTCTCCCCGGCACTCACATTTGTGAGTGATCGCAGCTGCAGCTTTGGTGATAGATCTTCGCGAGCCGGGTCATTCTCATTGTCGCGCATCGAGGACTCCCTGGAAGAACTGGATAGACTTGAGGATGAACTAGAGGCCCTGGTTGAGGTCACAAATCCAAGGCGAATGCTCTTGCTAGACGACAAAACGCCGAAGAAGGATTCCGAGACCATGGGTGGACCATCAAAAATCACGAAGAGGGCTTCAATGGCTTGCCTCTCATCAACATTCCGTGTCCAATCACCCGTGAAGACAGCTCCTTTGTTACGCCGATCATCGTCTATGACACTACGTGACAAGAGACAAGATGGATCAGACAGTTCTCACACAGAACCAACAATAGACCGTTGTGCTTCCCCAGCGAAGATGAGTACCGGTTCATCCACAAGACCAGGTTCAAGCTTGAAACCAACAAGGCCGGCAACGGTATCAAAACCCGAGCTTTCAGGCGACGCTGTAGCTCGCCGCCTCAAGGAACAACGTGGGGCTCAAAAAACATCAACACCTCCATCTCGGTCGAAGGCTACCAGGTCTCTGGCCAGGCCGACGTTTGAGTTACCAGGAGAAGCCATTTCCCGCCGAAAGCGAGAACAGCAGGAAGCCAAACTCAGGGCTCAAGAGGAAGAGGAACGGAAAAGACGTGAATTCAAAGCCAGGCCTGTTAAGCATACCTCAACACCAAGTACTGTACCACGGGATACAATTGCGAGTCGAGCCCGCCAGGCCAAGATTCAAGAGGAGAGCGCAGAGAAAAGGGCGGCAGAGCTTAACAAGGCAAAGCGGTTATCGTATAGCACCCCCCGCTCAGGGCCCTGTACACCAACTACCGACAAGACACATATGCGTGGGCGGAGTGCTGCTACTGATGGCAGTGGCCGTACTACGTCAGCATCAACAGGTAGCGGCGCAAAGAGGAACTCGTTGCTGTATAGCGGCAACCCCACGGAAAAGAAGGAGCGAGAACGACGGGAGAGAGAGTTGATGGCCAAGGCGGCGCGAGAGCAGGCTGCCGAACGCTCTAGAATTGCAAGTCGGGAGTGGGCCGAAAAGAAGCGCCGTAGGGAGGCCGCATTAAGGGAGGCGATGTAAGATTGTGGATTCGTGATTTCTTTAGACGGAAGCGATGGGCTTCTTTTCCTTTCATCATTCTTTACTTATTCTTTTTCTTTTGTTCTTATTATCAGCCTTGATTACTGAAGGGATTGGCATTGGGATTATCCGGACCGGCCGGCGGATAGCTGGAGTATATGAGCATTATTATTTGGATCGATTCACTGTACATTAATAGGAGGGGCTTTGAGGAGATTGAAGCATTGCAAGATTGTATGAGTATGAGGGTGGATCTGTTTTAGAGCAAGCAGAATAATTGAGACTCAGATGCTTTCTCACTGGAGCTGAAGTTTAAGTGCTGACATATGGCTCTTTGATAATTGGACGTTTTCAGCCCACCGGAAGCTGGTCGGAGATGTTTCATTCAGTGGCAATTGAAGAAGTTGGTTGCTCCAACACCATCCATGGGATTCTTTTTCTTTATTGGTTAATTGTTGTTGATGTAGCACTCGGCCCGCTTATAGAGATGCATTGACGAGGCGGGGGGGGGGATTCATTAACAATTTGACAAATCTCACAATAACCATAAACAACGCACGAGAGGTTTGAAGCGTTGTTTAGATTTTTATATCTACGACATACGAAGCTGTAGCTGTCTTGGTGGTGAAGCTTCCTAGGTATTTATAGAGTGAGCACCTGTTTGAGTACGTACTCGTCACCCAACTCTTCGTCTACTACAGGTTTCAACTAAATAGCCGGGGAGGAGCTATTTTGCCTCCCTCCAACAACATTCCATCTTCACACTCATTATCCTCTTTTTTTATTTTTATTTTTTTACCACAAACCACCGACAGTTCATCGCTCATTTTAACACATTCGACACAAGCAGCCATGTCTGTTTCGAATAGCCCGACCGTTACGGTCAACGGCTGCACCATCACGGGGAAAGCCCAGCCCTCTACCAGGGACTACCCAAAGGCTCTCGACATCTTCTACGGCATCCCTTTTGCTACTGTGAAGCGCTTCCAGCTGGCCGTGTCTACGCCTCCCGAGCCGTCCCGCAGGATTGACGCTTCGAAGCCTGGAACTGCGCAGCCGTGTGCGTTTGCGCCGCATGCTATTGCTGAGAACCCCCTTACGCTGAACATCTTCCGACCCAGTTCCTCCCTCTCTTCTTCGTCAGCATCATTACAGGGCGGCGGCGAGGGTGCGAAGCTGCCCGTTGTGGTGTACGTCCACGGCGGGGGTTTCAATTTTGGGCATGCGCTGGAGAGGGACGTGGGTTCGTTTGTGAGCTGGGCCAAGAGGGATGTGCTCGCCGTGAGTGTGAGTTACAGGATCGGCGCCATGGGGTTCCCCGCGGGAGGGTCGGATGTCAAGGAGATGAACTTGGGGTTGAGGGATCAGAGAGTGGCAGTTGAGTGGGTGAGGGAGTGGATCGGTGCGTTTGGGGGGAATGGGGCGGATGTGACGATGCTGGGGATGAGTGCTGGTGCGCATTCGGTAAGTTTTTTTTTTTTTTTTTTTGGTTCGTTTATGAGACTGATTTCTTTTCTGCCTTTGACGATATGTGTACCTGACCCTCAGAAGTGACGGTTTATACATCTCTTCTTATCATACTTAACCCGGCTCCTTCCATCGTCCCCCCATATCAACTTTCAAGCTCTTGGATAAACTCACTTACTTACATGGAAATGTCTAGATCGGCCACCACTTACTTACCCCTTCCCCCCTCCCCTTTAAAAAGGCCATCCTAGAATCCGGCTCCGCTACTGCCCGCTCCGTCCTCTCGCCAGCCCACGCCCGCCCTAGCTCCCAGTGGCAAGATCTCAAAATCTTTGCCCGAAATAGGCCCCTGGATGCCCTCCCCGTCGATGACCTCATTGAGGCTTCCGTCATCGTGTATGCTAACCATGCTCCCGCTGTCACCTGGCCCTTTCAACCTGTCGTCGACGGACCTGGAGGTGTCATCCCTGATTTGCCCCTCAACCTCTGGAACAACCTTGCCCTCTCCGGCCGCGCAAAGGACATATCCATCATCACGGGCTTCTGCTCCCACGAAGGCACCCTCTTCGCCCCCCAAAGCGCATCCACCAGCTCAGAGTTTCGCTCCTTCTTCTCCACACTCATCCCTTCGCTCTCCCCTTCCGATCTGGACTCCCTCGAGCTCCTCTACCCAGACCCGCTCATCGATCCAGCCTCCCCCTATCGCCAGCCGCCCGCCATAGGCGGTCCCCAAAGGCGTCCCTATGGCGCGCAGTTCCGTCGCATACACGAGGCCTACGCCCACTATGCATACATATGTCCCATCCTGCACACCGCACATGTTCTGTCCCGCGCCGGAGCGACAGTCTACCTTTATGAATTCGCCGCCCTGGCGACTCCCTTCCGCGCCGCATCGCACGGCGATCAAGCCCCTATAGTAGCGCATGACATGAGCGTCCTCCGCTCTGCGCCCGGTCTCACAGCCGTAGCCAAGGAGATGAACACCAGATGGACCTCCTTCGCCGCTTCCCCATCAGGACACCTCAGCGAGGCAGACGATGAAGCATGGCCCTCGTTTCAAAGCCCATTCGCAGCCGACGGCTCCGTCGTCACGGAATCAAATGTAGGACAGTTGCTCGTCTTTGGAGAAGGAAACGATGAAGCCGCCGGGGGGAAGAGCCAAGGCACACCGGTGCGGACGAGGACGTTAACGCCCAAGGAGCTAGAACAGTGCCGCTTCTGGTGGGATAGGATGGAGTTGAGCCAGGGCATGGGCAAGGCAGACACCGCAAAGGTGTTTAAATCATGAGAGAAAACATTGTATGGGACCGTCCTTGAGGATACTCCTCCAGGTATCCGGATCCAGAGGGGGTTTCATTCGAGTCTTCTTGATTACTCAAGGGGGGCGCCCTATCTGAAACTCATCTCACACACTCTCTGCATCAAAATCTTAACAGCTCCCATGAATCAATGACACAAACACAGTCAAACATAAGAACAACAGAAGGGTTGCAAAATAAGAGAAGTTGAGACATATCATCAATGTACTACTGCCCTACAGCTTATACTTTTACAACACCAAAAACAAGCTCACCCTCCCATAAAAGGATCAACCCATTCATCTCCCTAACACAATACGCAATCCCATCCCGACCTTTGTCTCAAATAACCCCCCTCGTTTTCATTTCATTGCATTTCCAAATTAACGATCCAACCCTGGCAAAAAGAGATAAAAACGGAGTGGATTTTCATCCAGGGGAATTAAGGAGCGTACGAGTCTATCATATATAGATAGACCAGACATTCTGTCTGACATAGTCAAAAGAAGAAGAAAAACGATAAAAAAAAGATCGCCGTGCTAAATGCGCATATGCTATATATACAAGTGAGTGTCCTGTCCGTGAAACCAATATTCCACAACACATCAGGGGACCTCATTGTGCAACGCAAGCCCATTCTATCACCCAGCAGTCCCACTCCCTAGATTTTCCCATATTCAAAACAAGATGGCAGTGATGTCATAATCTCCGTTCAGCATCTCGTTGAATCGTCGTAGGAAGCTCTCCAACACCACAAAAAAAAACAATAGAAAACCACTTTATACTTTGAATCGAAAAAGAAGGGTCAAGATTTTCGTGGTATGCAAGAAGACCGAAAATGAAGCCAAATAAAACAGATCAAATATCAAATCCAGAAACGCCCTTTGAACTTTCAGTGCAAACGTCCCCCTTTTCTGACCGAAAGGCAACCGGTTGACGGGGTATCTCTCATATAACAAACGTAAGAACCAGCTTCTCGCACACCGCGCTGCAAGTACAGCTTAAAAGTTCTGAGAAATGCCAGCACTTTGTTGAGGGAAGTGCGCGGGATTCTCAATCCGCGTGTTACGGCGTGCCGGGTTGTCGCGGATGACAGGAGCAGCAGGAGTGTCACCAGGCATCTCACTGTATCCATTTCCGTTATAAGGATTCTGGCCGTATTGATCGTAGTAAGCGTTATTGCCACCATAACCCATGCCACCATCGGAGCCTTCGGATCTGCCAGCAGCACTGTAAGATGAAGATGCGTTCGAGGGTCCGCGTCTAACATCACCACGGTTGTTGGCGGCAGACGGACCCATGGCTCCGAGAATTTCACCCTCGGGAGAGTGGGAGCCGTCCAAAAGGACATCTCCAGATCGTGCCTCCGACATGTTGCCTCGTGGAGAAGTAGCATCCGAATAAGCGTTGGTGACACCACCAGACATGGTAGTGGACGCCTTGCGACCAGATGAGCCTGCAACTGTGTTTCCCCAACCTCGGTAGCCAGCAGCGGATCCTTCGTGACTCAACTCATATGAATCGGGAGCGAGGCCGACAGCCGGGATTGTGGGGTCAGCATTGGGATTGTAAGCATAATCCTCGACCTCCTTTCGTCGCTCTGCTTCAGCTGCTCGGCGCGCCCTGCTCTTCTTCCAGAAAAAGACGGCAAGAATAGCTAGAATAGCAATGGCGGCAATAGGCACAACGACGCCAATAGCAACCTTGGACTTTTGATCAAGACCACCACCTGTTCCCTTCTTTCCGGAAGGATCGATAGGCGTGCCAGTGGGCTTAGCCGAGGATGAGGTGCCCACAGGTGAGTTTGAGCGACGTGTCGTGGTAGCAGTAACGATAACTATCGCTGTAGATGTATCGGTAGGTGTTACAATTACTGTCGTAGATGGGGTAGAGGCAGTTTCTGGTGGTGGCTCCGAGTTGGGTGTTGACGTTTCGCTTGGTGATGGTGATGAAACCGGTGTTGTAGGCGGAGGCGTGGATGAGGTGGTAGGTGGAGGGGGCGGCGGAGAAGACGACGAGGACGACGACGAAGAGGTCGTTGGTGGAGGGGGAGGTGGTGTTGATGATGGTGATGAGGTCGTGGGTGGAGGAGGCGGGCTGCTTGAAGGAGACGTAGTCGGAGGTGTTGGTGAAGCAGGGGGAGTAGACGATGTTTCCTGCGCCGCCGGTGGTGGTGTTGATGATGACTCCGCCGCCGCCGCCGCGTCGTTGGACGCAGACGGGTTCTGTTGACCCGTCACGTTGCTAGACATTGTGAAGGCAGCGAGAATGAGCCTCGGTGGTTCGGGTTGCCTAGGGTTAGGAGCCATGTTAGCATAAGCCCGCAAGCGCGCTTTGATCACTTTGGTGGTGATGCGTGACAAGATGCGAAAAGCAAAGAGAGGCAAGGTATGAAGCTATCATGAACAATGACGAATTGCGACCACCAGAGTAGTAGCAATGGCCATGGCATGCGAGAAAAAGAAGCAAACTCTTCAGGGCAGCGTTGCTTTGCAGCAGCGCTTCTCGGCGCCACGACAACACGGCATTGGATCGATTCAACCAGTCTCCTTTGTCCTCTCACACGACGAGCGCCAAGCTTGGGGACGCACGACAGGCGGGAGACGAGACGAGACGGAAATAGGCGCGCATGCAGAGTTAAGAAAGCGAAAACGGGAGCAGATCAGCAACCGCAAACGTACCTTCAAGACCGCTATGGGGAGGATGGGGGGATACGAAAGTAAGAGAAGCTGCAGGAAGAGCGAATCAATGCGAAGCAGAGATTGAGGCTCTGTTTTTCTCTCTCTCCCTTTCCTTTACGAAGACGGACGGTTGGATTAGAGGAGAAGAAAATGCTTCGAGAAAAAAGAATGGAGAGAGAGGGTCCAGGTGTTGGGCCACAGCAAGCAGATACAGAGAGCTCTCGGCGCTTTCTGTAAGCGGGCCCAGGCTGTGCTGTTTTCTTTCTGGTTTCAGCGGCGGAACCGGGTTGCCTCCAAGAAGGGTCGCCTTGGGGGGGGGGAGCAGGTCTGAATGGCGGAGTGGGCCGTTGGAGGAATGTCGTAACAGTGGAGAGTAGTACCTGTAATAAACAATGGACGGATACGATGCGGGTTATAAAAGAGAGAGCGTCAAAGTGTCTTGGAACAGACCGGGGGGGCTGCTCTCTGTCTCTCTTCTCCCGCTCCACTGGGGTGATGATAGGTATGCGTTGCCTGGAGGAATTGCACTGCCGTCGCGACTGTTGTATGTAGGTACCTTGCTGTATGTGCGACAGTTGCTTGTAGATACAGGCTTTCGTCCTTTTTGTCCTTTTTTCTTCTCTCTCTCTCTCTCTCCAAAACGGTAGTGCGGCAAGCGAAAGAGGGAGAAAAACAATGGGGAGCTAGCTCTCTCACTATAAATCACAATCACAAACAAAGCCGAGAGAGAGAGAGCATGAAGAAGAAAAGAAATGAAATTGTTGAAAACGCACACAAAAAAAAAAGAGACTAACCAAGTAAGTCTATAAGTTTAATTTCCCTTGCAAGTGTGAGAAAGTGGAGGTGAGACACACGGTGCATGCATGTACGTGCCTTGTACTGTATGTGACGCTTGCTTCTTCACTGGACCGCGCCCGGGATAAGCTCTACAATTGTTGTTGAGTTGCCCAACAGGGGAGAGCTATAAAGCATCTAGGGCACCGTACAGTTAGTGCTCACTGTGCGTGTTATCTGGATAGGCCCTGAAGGTCAAGTAAAAGGTACGTAACTCTGTGTGTTCTGTAACAACTACCTCCTCCGTACTTGTAAGCACAAAAGCATGTGCTTCTCGTGTCATGTCAATCAAACAGCCGCCTGCAACGTTTCCCTCTTTCAAGGGGAAATTTCTACTTAATTACTGACAATCACTTCCCTCTCCCCCCCCCCCCAATTCGGCGCCAATGTTCTTAAAAAAGTAAACTAATGTACCCTTTCTATAGCCTGCAGCCACCAAAAAAAAAAAAAAAAAAGACTTGTATGTTTGTGTTGCGGAAGGGGGGGGCAACCTGGAGATGGGAACCATTCCCGGTCTGGCCGAGGCAAGCATGCAAGCCCGTAGCTTCATCAGCCAGTTGAGGCTTAGCGCTGAGGGTTCTATTTACAAGTATTTGTTTTTTTGGGTTTTTTTTTTCTCGTGTCGGCTGAGCCTCTCTGCATCAGCCACAGCCATGATTTTTGGGTTTTGTGCAAGATAAATTTGAGCCACAATGTGAATTGTGCAGTCACCACGATATCTGTGTCAACGGCTTCCCATCGTGTCAACCTACTACTCTGCGGAAAGAGCATCATGCAGGCATCATATGGCTAATTGGTCTAGGAATCAAGTGTAAAGCTTATAAGCAGCTATCCCCATCAAATACATCATACAACCAGCCACATTCTCATGATATGAGCAGAGTTTCACCAGCGTGGTCTCAGATGGATAGAGATAGATGGACAGGTTGCCATAGGGAATAGATGTAGACAACAAAGCCCACGAATGTTATAAACCTCCAATAACCTGTTTCTTTCTCACAGATTCGCCATACCTCTATCTTCAATACATCCCCTTCATCGTCATGGCCAACTTCTCTCAACTCCCTCTCAAGATCCGAAGCCTCATCCGGGAGTCCCTCTCCGCCATTCGCTCCTCCGAAATCCTAGCCTTCAATATCCATCCCGACACTGTATCAGGCCATGACATCAAGCTGCTCATTCTATCTTTCAACTTCAACGAAAATCCCCCACTGAGAATGCCGACATCGCGGTGTTTCGAGTGTCTTGATTATCCGTCTCCAGGGGTTTGTTTAATGTCCCCTTGCGCCATCCTAGGGCACCCAAGGGACGTTGATTACCGTTGATGTCGTATAGACGGCCCAGTTAGTTTCTCTAAAACTATAGTCGCTAATGATGGTAGCGTATAGAAAACGTACAGATTCTACGAAACCGACCAAACTATACACAGTCGACTTTCAACTGGTTCAAGCTTGAACATACCCAATGCCACTTCAAACCACAATACCCATTTGATATGGAACGGTCATGGCCGTTTTTCCATATCCTACATCTGTTCTAGCTAACCTCCTTTCTGTGGGGTTCTTGAAGATCGGGCGGCAAGATACGAAGTGCGAACCCTTGACAAACCTCGTATAAACCGCACCATGACCCGCCTGGACAAAGTGCCGGCGAAATACGACATCTATCCCCAGCTAATATATAACGAGTAATCGGCAACCTGGATAATTCCCTCACTCTTCGACATCGCTCCCCATCCTCTTTGACATAGCCATGTAACAATAAGCCTGGCTCGAATATCTTGCTCCTCCCCCCCCCCCCCCCCCAAGTAGTGTGCTTTGCCCACTCCATCAAGGCCTCCAACGCCACGACGGTGAACAAAAGAACCGAAAATACAGTAACATTCAAGTATATACTGGTTTCCACACTTCTTTGAAACGATCGACAATTTACCCGGAGCGATTTGGTTCCGAATCTGGTGCTGGTGCCGGCTCATTCAAGATCACACGCATCACGCATCAAGAGATCGGCACGCCACCCGCCACTTTGACAGGAATAGAAAATCCCAACTCGTTGTTTGGATAAAATGTTCTTTGGTGCCAAGGTCCTCGAATACAACATTACGGTATTACTAACTATAAATTCGGATAAAGACTACCTTGGCAGATGTCATCTTTGCATCTTACTCTAACATGGACCGCAGGAAATAGACAAAACCACCGAGGCAAGTAAACACAAATAAACACAAATGACACGGGTGAATACGCATCTGATTGATCTTCTTGTTCCTAAGTATGTACAATCTCCCCTCAGACACTCTTAGGACCCTCAGTCATCACCTGATATTTAGTCATATGTGAAGTTCCAGTCCTTCTATATGCAAACTTCGCAATCCCAAAAAAGGAAGATTCCATCGTAAAACCCTAGTTACTCCTGTGAAGTGAAATGAAAAAAAAAAAAAATCAAAACCCCTCGAGCGCTTCGAAAATGCCGCTTATTTTTGGCAAGCCCCATGCAATGCCGGAAACAGAAATGACGACGCTTTGTGATTGAAAACGATGCCTCCCGAGACACCTACCTTTTATGGCCGCATAGTCCATTGAGGTTTCAGCTGGCTGTCCATCTCTGCCTGTGTGAAGACTGTATCTCCGGGCAGGCGGCTGACACGGCCGGCTCCACCACGGATGGCATTAAGCTGCACAGCAGATATGCCACTCTTGTTACTTCTGATACTACCTGTCTCGCTTCGGTTATCTGAATCTCCGAACTTCTTAGGAGGGGCGAAATCCAGAGCCGTAAATGTTGTCGATTTTCGCAACATATGACTATGAACGGTTAGTAAATAGAACTTGCAAAAATTATGCACGAGATTAAAGACTTACGGGCTTGGGAGAGCAGGTAGCTCTTCAAAGGCAGTAACTAGAGGTGAGGCAACGGGAACCTTGGGTTGGTATGGTCGTCTCTCTCCAAGAGGACTCTGGCTTCTACCAGCTACATGTTCTCTAATGGAAGTGGGAGGAGCAAAGTCAATGGCACTTAGAATGGCAAATGAGTCGTCCTTCAGTTTTCCAGGTGTGGGCAGTGTGCTCAAAGGGGATGGAGGCGGCAGCTTCTTTTGAGGTGGGCCACGACCCCATCTTCCAGACGCTGAGGACCCAGGTCTGGGGCCAACGGCGGAGCCGGCACGAGGTCGGGAGCCTCCTGGAAGGCTCATTCCTGAAACTGAGCCGTGACCGCGAGGAGGGCCGTTTGGAACTGGTCCATCTCGTGGACGACTGGCAGGCGGCGGCGTCATGGCGCGACGAGTAACTGGCTGGGCATAGGGCATGATAAAGGTATTGGTTTCGGCATCATAGTAAGCAGCGTCTCCAAGATAATTGTCGTCATGATCTTCGTAATAATCAGCAATACTGGTAGGTTGCTGGGGTGGCTGGGATTGTTGAGGTTTTTGGTTTTGAGTTGGCAAGGGGGGAGGAGCCTCCTTAGATTCATCAAAATATTCCTTATAGAATGATCGAATGCGATTGGCTCGGAACTCGGGATCATCTGACTCAGTCACCTCATTAGGGGGCAATGGTCGGAATCCCACTGAAAGTCTCTTGCCGCCTGGCTGAGGAACCTTGAGACCGCGAGGCTTAAGAGGACCATTGGGGGGTGGGGGCGGTCTCCGTGCCGAACGACCGCGATCATTTCCAGGATGCTCTTCATGCTGTCTGGGGGGCCTGCTTGAAGGCTTGTTTGAAGGCTGGTTTCCAAGGTGGTCGTACAGAGGTCCATTTTCCAATTCGTGAGGAAGAGCTCCAGGAGCCAAGATGCTGGGGATATCCAAATCGAAATCATCTTGATCATCAGAATGGCCATGCGCACCAGGGGCCTCATGCTGAGGTCGACCCGGGCGAAGTGGTTCAGGTACAGGGCTGCGAGCACCATCTGGGCGATTTCTAGAAGCTACAGGAGGTGGTGGTGGGATGTCCGGCATCTCAAACTCATCCGCATTGAACTTGTCACCGCCAGGAGTAATAGTTTCAATCTCCGGAACAATGGGCTGGACTGGCAGGTTGGAGTCATGGATCTCTGCTTCGGTGGGCAGCTGATGTGTTGGCTTCGGTGTTGTAGGGCTAGCAAAAGGATCTTCTCTCTCCTCAGGTGTACCAGGAGTGTAAGGCGTATGGGGCGTACGAGGGGTGTGTGCAGATGTCGGCGATCGGGGCATTGAACCGTTGCGAGGTGGCATCTTCAGAGGTTCCAGATTCTTGCCAGTTTTGTTGGATTTGTTGCGTCCGCTATAAGGCGATCCATCTCTGGGGTTGAATGATCTAACAGATCCGGCTTCGCTAGTGGTGTATTGGGCAACATGTCGGTAAGGATCCTGTTCGCTGTGGAGTGTCCGGGCAAGCGAATGAATTGACTCGTGTGATCCATGAGCTCCAGGAGGAAGAAGATATGGTGAAGAGAGGTTCATATCCATAGAAAGCTGAGCACCCTTGTGTGCAGCCTTTTCTCCGCCGCCAAACATCAAACTCCTTCGTACTCTCTTCCCGGGGCCATCATCTAGACCAAAATCCAATCCCTTGTTTGGGTCATGAGCATCCTCCAGGGCTTCTCGGCGGACATTTCTGCGGTGAAGATAAAGCAAGACGATAATAGCTGCAACAACGGGAATCCTGGTGTATGTTAGTAAATTGTTTCCAAAATCCATCTAGCATGGGCTGAATTAGACGGGCAATCACATACACAATTCCCAAGACGATGGGCAATGTCATGGCCGAAGAGCCCACCGGTTTCTCGCAGGTATTGCTAGCCGCAGACGCTTTGCAGTCTTCCCTGCGCTGTAGAGTAGCTGAAGAGTCGACATCTCGTCGCAGATTGATACGGGACCCCATCGTGTATCCCTCTCCCTTGGGTATGCTAAACCCCGTCCCCATGGGACTCGGCGCTCGAAATCGCACAAACTTCATGATTCCCACTCTTCTCTCCTACTCTTTCTCTCTCTCTTTCCTATCCTTTCCAGCTCTTTCTAATAATACGGTTGAAAAAAGACCAAAACGATGGGCGACGATTACTAATTAAGATTGAAGTGATGTGTTGATCGCCATTAAATGATATTGCGTTATTGAATCAACCGTAAAAGATTATCGTAGATATGATCACTCGTGAAGGAGAGAGAGAGAGATCAATCGGTTCGATCGACGTTCGTCCTGGAAGATGGAGGGAGGAAGGAAACAAGCAACCAATCTGCAAACCGGTATAAACCAAACCAGGCGGGCAATGATAAAGAATGGACTTGCTGCAGAACTTTCTTGACTGGTTTGCAGAACCAGACAGACAACAGTAAGAAAAAAGAGTGACTATGAGTTTTGAAAAAACTCTGGAAATAGCAGAAAAAAGAGTGACTGGCCCGCTGGCAGGCGGTTTGCAGGAACAAAAAACGATGTGGTGGTGGTCGACAGATGAAGCTGGCGATGGGAAAGAAGAGGAAGAGGAGAAAGGGAGTGGGAAATGGAGGTCTGGGTTCAGTAGTGGATGCGTGGATGGATGCGTGGATACTGTCCCCGGTCCAGCGAGAGCCTTCTAGGGGGGAGGGAGACAAGCCTGGGCGGGCTGGGGCCTGTCTTGGGGCAGTGCAGAGGCCTGTTGTCAGTGGGACGAGTGCCCTGAATTGATGCAAATTGTGCAGACCAACGGCGGCCAGAAACCATGCTGGGCAAGATGCAAACCGGTGCAGTGTGCTCTGGTGTCCATGGATCCGTAAAGACACCCTACACCGAACCCAGCAGGTTTGGACCACCCCCCTTGTTCTTCTGGTTGGAGCGAATGAGACAGCGCAAGTTGCAGGAGGTCCCTGTCCAAGGACGGGCCTTTGATAATGGATTGGATGCATTGGATGGATGCTTTTCAGGGGGGTCAGACAAGGACCGAGGGAGTTTAATTTGGGACAAACCGCTAGTCTCTGCACAGAATGTGCCGACGAGACGACGAGACGAGACGAGACAGCGATTCGACGGGGGAAAGCGTGCACGGGGGTTTGCACTTTTGTCCATCTTAAAAAGCCGAGCTATGCCTGAATGCCTCTTTTTTGGCGCATGATGGGACGACTTTTTTTTTCCCCATAAGCTTTCGATTTGCGGCCGTTGATGGACGAACTGTTTATCCAACTGGCGTCCAAACTGGCATCACCCATAGGTAGCTTAGTATGAGGTTGGCGCAAAACGTCGCGCAGCGCCAATGGAAGGCAATGCAAGGGTCGGATGCAGGTACCAGACGCCTCTGGCCGCTCTGTATCCATAACGCTAAGCCCATTAAAGCAGCCGGACCATCATCCGCACAGTTTACCGCCCCCACTGGGAAACAAAGGAGACCTAATAGTGAAGCACTGTCAGGCAAAGCTTCGGGGCACTGGGCACCGTCAAAGACCTGATGCGGGGGAGTGTGAGAGGGTAAGAGTCCGTGTGGAGACGACGCAGGTAATACTGTGCTCTGAGCAAACTGGTGCCCCTGACGCTAGTCTTAATTTCGATTAACATGTCCTGTCGGCCTGAGTGACTTGATTGGGAACCAGCCATCCATGATCCATCCATGGAACCATGGATTGCCCCGAATGACATGGACGTGGACTCGGGCAGCGTCAGCCATCGAAGCTGTTCAAGCGTCCAATAGGGCGCATGTTTTGATGATGTTGTCGTTGTTGTTGTTGTTGTTTTTTTCTCTCTCATCCCCCCTTGCTTCTTTTCTTGTCGAAATGCTTGGTCGAATGGAACAAATGTGATAGGGGGTGATGGTTCGGGCTGGGCTACTGGTAGTATGTACATACTCTTGACTCAAGGAGAGGGGAAGGCTACCTGAATCTCTTTCGGTATCGTGATGGTGACATTTAGTGTCATTGGATTTTAATAAGCACCGTCCAACGTATCAAGTAGACCGTCATTCAATCAACTTGGTAGCAACTTCAGGTTGGATCTAATGGACAACAGACACTTTAATCGCGGCGCAAACAAAGTTAACCTACAGGCCACAGACTAGCTCTCGACACCTTGCCTGAAATTGATCCCACTGTCTCTCAGCACATGCCGCTGGCTAATGTACCTCCGACGCACTCTTACATCTGTCATTGCTAGTTGATGCAAGCCACAAAGCCCTTCCGCAATTCTAGGCGCATGTCCGTTGTGTCGTTTGCGGAACATTTTGCAGAGTAAGATGGAGCTTGTTTAGCACCATCTATGTTGAATAAGAAGACGTAGGTGGTGTTTTTCTTACATGTAGGGTAGGATAGGGTATAATTTTAAGCTTGCACATTCCCCCCCCCCTCTCTCTCTATACAATATTTGATGCCTCCACAGCGGCGAAATCCAGCCCCCTCCCCCCCCTGGAAAGGGATAGATTTCCAAGGTTCTTATCTCTTGTCCTTGTCGAACAAGGAAGTTGATCGGGGACTGCTTCGTTGTTTCAATCGTGCCGACTCTCCCGTTGCTCCTTTACAATCTCCATGTGGCTGAATTTTTCAATATTAATACTACTAGTACTACTGCCAGGCTATACAAGTATGTATCTAGTACATATCTATTGTCTCTGCTTTATTTTTTTTTCTAACCCCTGGCTTGCCGAACCGTTAAATCTCACCGTCAGTGTTGTCGCAGTGATCAATCTGGTCCCTGAAGTTTTAAGAGCAGTTCATGTCCCATGAAATAGAGGCTTGTTTTAGCGAAGCAGAGTGAAAAGCAACGTGGACAAGCCATGGTAATGACTGCCGCCGCCACGTCCCCGTGATAGGGCCGGTAATTGTGCCAGGAACTTCCTTGATGGCTACGGGTGATTTGTTCAGGAGAAAAGCAACGTGGAAGCTGAGAAACCTCTGCTGTCGAGAGAGCCTTTAATTCTGCAGATATACCTACAAGTACCTACTAAGCAAGGGAGTAAGGGAGTAATAGTAGCAAGATGTAGAGAGTATATTATCAAGCAATAAAACCTTTTGCTTAGATATTGCTTGTACCGATATTACAAGTAGATACACACGTATGTACGAGTACTCCGTATATTGCAGGGGTTGCCGGATTTCGGACTCTTGCATTCCTCGCGGACATGGATTAAATCAGGAAATTCAGGAATTTAGTAGCGCTGATTTTACAGCGGAGGATTCCACTGTAACCATCGCCTACAACATTGTAAACAGTGGGCATCCAAGGACATCCAGGAACATGCATGAATCCATGTCCACCTCACCACTTGTGCTTGTGAGCTCTGGCATTACCCGAGCTTGTATAACCTCAACTCGACGTGCACATACAATGCACCGCCAACCTTATCATTTTTATTGTCCGCGATGCAACTGTCCATTCAGATGGTAGCATGTGACATTGTTTCACTACAGGTAGAATTCACATACCCGCAAGATCCATAATTCAATATTGGACATCACCAACGGAGGCTCACGGTTGAAAACAGCCAAGATAATGCACAGCGCACCCAGCTGTCGCTTCCTAAGCATGTCCAATAGAGCCTCAATGTCGTATATCTTTCCCAGAAGAATCCATTGATGCCTTGCCAGCTGTCGCATTGCCTTTCAGTGGCAGGTAACGAAGATAAAGCCCCCAATTCACCCAATCAAATCACACGAAAACTGCGAACAAACATGTTGGGCAACTCTAGGCAGTTGCGATTCACAGTAACAACCCAATAGTGAGGACACAATGCGATGTCAGCCAGTCTTGATGGCCCATCCATTCACGTCACTGACTATGAGCAACACCCTTAAATGCTTCTTCAATGATGAATTTTGTCGCTAGCTATCTTTGTAAAAAAAACCTTCATCACGAAAACTTGGCGGTAGCATCCAGAAGATCGTCCAGCTGAATCTAACACCGGTGTTTCAGGACCTGTGATCGACATCCAAGGAACTATTATCTACCTTATCCATTTCAAGTCGTGTCACCAATGGCTGTGAAGCGTACCAAGGTCACGGAAGATGATGGTGATACGACACAAGCCACCAAAAAGGTCTTAAAACTGCCCCTTTCTGAGCTACTCGTACGAACAACAAGAGCAACGGCATTTTCAACCGAGAAACAGAAAGTCGTGGTGTCTCAACCTTCCACTAAGAGGAGAAGAAAGGTGACACAGAAGAATTCCACTGGAAGGAATCCAAAGCAGGCAACACCCCGGCAACAACCGACAAATTCCAAGGCTCCCATCAACAAGGCACCAACTGACACCCTCAAAGTCTTTGTCTTTGGTAATGGCGAATGTGGCGAGCTAGGTCTTGGCCCAAAGATCCAAGAATCGTCCAAACCTAGGCTGAACCCCTTCCTGGACCCAAATGATGAGAATGCGTTCCACACGGTCCAGATTGCCTGTGGGGGCATGCATACCATTGTACTGACGATCGATAACCAGCTCGTTACATGGGGTGTCAATGACGATGGTGCGCTTGGCAGGGATACTACTTGGGATGGTGGCTTGCGGGATATTGACGATGACGATGATGACGACAGTGACCATGATGAGGGTATGAATCCACATGAATCTACTCCTAGTGCTATACCGTCGACAAGTTTCCCTCCTCAAACAAGGTTTGTGCAAGTTGCTGCTGGTGATAGCTGCAGCTTTGCACTTACCGACAATGGGAGTGTATACGGATGGGGGACATTTATCGTATGTATCTTTGTGTGCCATCTTTTTTTTTTAGCCAACTTGTTTACTAACAATATTGCTAATAGCATGATGAAGGTATCAGGCGCTTCCGCTATGATGACAGGAGGAATATCATTGAAAAGCAACTGACGCCAATCCTTATCCCTGGATTAGAAAACATTACCCAGATAACCTGCGGCATCAATCACGCCTTGGCTTTGGATATCAAAGGCAGAGTCTGGGCTTGGGGCTGTGGTGAGCATAATCAGCTGGGTCGTCGCCTATTCGGTCGTCACCAAGATGGCCTCACACCTCGTATCGTTGAAGTGTGTCGCCATGGGGCAAAGTACATTGCTTCAGGGGATGACTATTCCTTTGCGGTTGGCAAAAACGACGAAGTCTATGCATGGGGCACCAACAACTTTGGCCAAGCGGGGGAGCCAAGGTCGGCAGGGACAGACGCTGCTATCTTGCCCTACCCAATGAAAATACCCAGTCTTTGTGGAAAGGGGATTATTGTTCTAAACGGAGGCTCTCATCATGCCACGGCCGTCACTGCCGATGGGGAATGTTTGACCTGGGGTCGCATCGACGGCGGGCAGCTTGGCATAGACTTTACAAGTGAACAGCTGAAAGATAACACCCTCATCCTGAAAGATGAGAGGGATTGTCCCCGTATATGCCTTCGTCCCACGGCTGTTCCAAGCATAAAAAAAGCCATCTTTGTTGGCACTGGTTCACGCCATACTATCTTTATAGATGACGAGGGCATTGGTTACGCTACGGGAGTAGGTACTGTAGGGCAGTTGGGGATAGGAACTGATGATGATGCTGATGTACCTACACGTTTGAAGGGGTTGGCGGTAAAGGCAGTTCAGCTGAACTGGGCTGGAGGAGGTGGACAGAATACTATTGTAGCAGGTCCTGCAGATACTGCGTCCAAGTAGAGTTGATATCTATCGCGTTATTTGTATGGCCATGCGTTATCGGAGAACAGATTTAGTGCCAGTGTTGTATCCTTGCGTCTTCTCGTGGAAGTCAATGTGTAGAGTCATTGAGTAATCCCGAACTGGTTTATATATATATAATATTTGCTTTGTATATTTGAATTAGCTCTAGACTGTAAATTCTATATGCTCTATCGAAAGTGTATTCCCATCCCATATCATTTACAACGACCGCGCGTTCGTCACCTTGTAAAACTCTGGGGCATACTCCACCAACCAATCCTTCTCAATTTTGGTAATATCCCTGATAAACGTCTTCTCACCCGTCTCCATAACTTCATGAAAAATCACCCAGTCCGCCTTGCGGTTAAACATGAGAGAGTTTGGGTGCGCGTGTAAGACGGTGCCGCCCTCGACGTTGCGAAAGGACCCGTCGGGCTGCATGCGCGCGGCGTGGGCAAAATACCCGGATGTGAGGCAGCGGCGGATCTGCTCTGCTTTTTTGGCAGCGCTCTCGGATGTGGAAGCGGAGGGTTGCTTGGAGGAGAGGGATTCGTCGACGGTGATGTTGAAGCGTTCGAGGTAACGTTTGAGCTGGGCGCGGATGCTGACTGCTCGGGTCAAGGACTTGTAGTTCAGGTTGTTTTCGTGGCAGAATTTTGCCTCCTTCTTCCCTTTTGTAATGAAGGCCTGGTAGACGTTGAGCAGAGTCAGATGATCGCCCTCCTCGACAGCAAATTTACGTCGTGAGCTCTCCATTTTCTGTCTCTCGCCATCATGGTGGAACCAGACGTTGCCGCCCAGACTTGTCATGGCAGCAATGGTTAGGATCTCGCTGAGGCAATCAAACGATTGCGCCGCCAGGAGTGTCTTGGACATCATGGGATCAACTGGCATCTCGGCCATACGGAATCCAAGAGGCCTTGTCAGTTTGGCGTACTCGTCCAGTGCCCCCAGAGCATAAAGTAGCTCCAAGGCCTTGGACACGAGCTCAGACGGGGGTGGTGATAAAAAGTCAAATCTGACGATGTTATCAATACCCAAGGCTTTGAGTTGGAGAATGGTTGGTGCCAGGTTCGATCTCTGCAGTTCGGGCGGGTTCGCCTCCGGGAGTGTCTGGTAGGCATCCTCAGTATAAAGACGGTAGCATTTACCCGCCTTTGTACGTCCGGCTCGACCAGCTCGCTGTGATGCGGATGCTTTGGATATAGGGGCAGCCGTAAGTGTCTCGATCCCTGTTTTGGGGTTGTAAGCTCTCAGCTTGACAAAGCCGCAGTCGATGACGTGGACAATCCCATCGATTGTGACCGATGCTTCCGCAATGTTGGTTGAGAAGACAACTTTTCGTGTGCCCTCTGGGGTTTTGTCAAAGACGTACATTTGCTGCTCCGTGGATAGACCGGCATACAACGGCAGTGGTTGAAGAGGTCCATGACGACTATCGAGTTGAGCTGCTCTCTCGGATACTGCTTGGATGGCATTGTCAATCTCCTCCCGACCGGTTAAGAACACCAGGATATCTCCCTCTCCCTCTTGGGTGTGAATATCAAAGACAGTGTTGATGGCCTTTTCAACATAGTCCTCGGCCGGTGATTCAAGGTACAGTATATCAATCGGATATGTCCTGCCTTCAAGGCTGACTACTGTGGCAATCTCATTCGCCGCCTGCTCACTTTCCTTGGGCGCCTGCTCGTCTGCGCTCTCCGTAAAGAACTTGAGGAACTCTTCAGCCTGCAGAGTCGCACTGCTGATGATGATGCGCAGCTCTGGTCGCTTTCTGCGAATCTTTTTGAGCAGACCCAGCAGAATATCCGTGCCAATGGACCTTTCATGGGCTTCGTCGACCATGATGACCGAATAACGGCTCAGTAAGGGGTCGACGAGCGCTTCCCTTATGATGAGGCCATCGGTAAGGAATTTGATGCGAGTGGATGACGACGTGACATCCTCAAAACGGATCGAGTAGCCGACTTCTTTGCCGATTTCACATCCCACCTCATCGGCGACACGCATCGCAACCGTGGTAGCTGCCACGCGTCGAGGCTGAGTGACTGCGATAACCTTTCCATCTGAGCACCAGCCAGCGCGTTCGAGAAACTGCGGTATCTGGGTCGTTTTACCCGATCCGGTTTGTCCAATGACAATCGTGACGGGGAACTTTTCAATGAGGTAGAGGAGACTCTCCCGATGCTTTGCGATGGGGAGAAGGGCGGCCGGCTTGTGAAGTGCCGGGATAAAGGAGGAGTCGAGGTTGAAATCAGCCATGATGAAGATATCGTCAAGTGGGTGTAGCAGGTGTATGTCTGTCTTAACTAGCACAATAGTCTTTTTGGCTTGAACCAGACTGTAGAAACGTCTCGAACATTGAGGAATATTCAAATGGGAAACTCGGACTGACTAGCTACTCTTATAGTAATCTCAAGTATTCCACAAATTTGTTGACTTTCTTCAGATGTGTTGATTGTTTGACTGATTCCTTTACTTCTGTGGTCGGTTGACGAAGCTACCCTGTAACAAATATGAATCATAACTTAGGCTGCCAATCAGCCGTTCAAGGCAGCAAGCCAGCCGCTCAGGCAGTTTTAAGGTTCTTGGTTTAACTGCACCCCTGTTGTGGGGCACGTCATCAGCGTCGTGGCAAGCTCCAAACCCCTCCGTCACTGTCACTCTCGCGGTCACAAGGCAGATCAAGAACATTTTATTCAATTCATCTTCATACTGGATTTTTGCCGAACCCAGTAAGCGAAATCACGGCGCACGACCCAACAACCCTTTCCTCGAGCCGGGTTCCATTTGCTTTACAAGAGTTTCTTCGCGCATCAAAATGACTACGCCTACAGAAACGGTATTTGCCCCTGATACCTTGCTCTTCCTACAATCCCGCCACAGTTATTGATACCGAGACAACATGCAGAACAAGGTACCGACAGAGTCCGGCGCTGAGTCGCCTACTACCGCCAGACCCCTCGAAATGGATGATGACGAGGTTCAGGAGACGGGTGTTCTGTCGGGCGACGCACCACCTCCAAAGCCTCCCCGTCCACAGTCGGAGGCGCAAAAGAACCATGGCATACTCAAGGAGGCATTCCCAACTGTCGATGACGGCGTTATCAGGGCGGTGTTATCTGCAAGCGGGGGACAGGTTGAACCAGCATTCAATGCATTGCTCGGTAAGGATCGCAACATACGCCAAGCTATCTGTATATAAACTTACAGTGAACAGAAATGACCGATCCCGATGCCGTCAAGAACGAGCCGCAGGAAGTACCGCCCCCGCAACCCCCGAGGCCGAACCAGAGACAAATATCACAACTCGAGGCGGACGAGCTCTATGCCCGCCAGCTCGCCGAACACTACGATAATGTAGGCGCTTATGAGGCTCGAACCTCCAACCGCGGCGCTGCTGGACGGCCGAGAGGCCAGCCACGTCCCGAGTTGGAGGAACGGGAGCGTAGCTTTTTGGATGACGATTTCCCTGTCATCAAGGAGAATTTGCGCCAGGGATTCATCGAGACTCAAACCAAAGTCAATGGCTGGATCAGCACACTGAAGAAGAAGATCGAGGAGAACTTTGATGAGAGCGAAGACCCGAGCCATAGGGATGGACCACCATATCGCAGCCAGGGACAGCCCAGCCGGAGAAGCAATGACTACGACCGATATGATGCGGATCCACAAGTGCTCAGTGACGATTTTGCGGGCATGAAGTTTACAGCGGATGGAAGTGAGTTTTTCTGACGGAGCATATTACGCTGGGCAAGGCTAACAAATGTATAGCTCCCGCTTATAATAACCGACCAATGGCAAACACGGGCATCTACAGACCACCACCTTCGACCTCTCCACGACCCAGTGGTGATGGAAGGAGAGTTGGTTTCAAAGATGAGCCCGAAGAGATCAACATGTATGATACCTCCCCCAAGCAGCCGCCTCGAGATGCGGCGGGGAGCGCTGGTGGTAGAGCTAGCAAATGGCAACCACTTTCCTCGGTGGACCCGAACCCCATCTCAGATAATGACCCCTTTAGCCTTGGAGACAGCGAAGACGAGAGGGAGGTCAAGGAGAAGCCTAAATCAGATGATGCCGAGAGACTGAAACAAGCTACCTCGGAGGCGATGTCTGAAGAGTTGGTTGGTTCGTCCAAAGATGGAAAGAAGAGTTAGATGAGAGAGAGAGAGAGAGAGACTGATTTCTTGTTGATTTGGCTGGCTTGGTTATGGGGATGGGAATGGGAATGGGAATGGATTTTATCCTGTAAAACAAAAAAGAGTAATGTATTGATGGAAGACTGTTTTTGAGCTGACTTATCGCTCATCGGTAGGTTGGTTATCTAGGCAATCAGTTTCAGACTGAAGCTTGCTTGGATGGTTGATATCTTTGTGACGTTGAGTTTTGATGCATCACTTGTCATTTTGTAGAAGCGCTCCACAGTTTGTGCAAATGTACTTGTAGAAAAGTTGAAAGGCCGAGGGTAGCCCATGTGGGTTTTTGTTTGGCTATATTTGCGAGTTTGGCGTCGCAAATTCGGGATCCTCGATGGTTGTTGGCAGACCGGGATCTGGGAAGAATGTGGGTTTACGATGGAGGCGCAATTATCTGGCGCAAATGCACGAACGGCATACCTACGTATTAGGCATCGAGATCTCAAGTCAAAGCAGGCGGTGTTGAAACGAGCTGGTTTGGTCTGGTCTGCGAGGGAAGATACTGGAAGCTTTGTCTCATATATCATCGGGCAGTCAGTCAGTCAGTCATGGAACTAGGGATCTGAATCGTGATGCCAATGCTTGTGCGAGCCAAGAGAAGAAGCCCAAAAGTGATCGTGGACAATTCCATTGTTGTCATTTGTCTGTAACAAAGAAACGACATCCAAGGCAGCCAAAGAGAAAAGACACTTGCAAGGATTCGATATTTCTTCTTTTTATTAACCGGCCACGAGGGCCCATCGACATTGGATATTCGGGAGAAGGTCGCCTATCGCTCACGCACGAGGTACGATGCTTGAATGTGATTGGCTTCGGTATAAGAACGGGGATGTGGATGTTAAATAGTGAGATCTGGCAGCCCATTTCCTTTGAACACGGGCCCAATAGAAGGGGGGGGATGAAGCAATTGTTGGGTGCTTTGATAGAGCGCTATCGATATTTGGTGGAAATAATGCTGGAATATGTTTTTCGGCTAAACCATGGCATATCTCGGCAGGGGGGGTTCTCATGTAGTTCAAGGTGCTAAGGGGCCGCATTAGGGACCCTTGTCGGGAACTGGGGAAAGACAATTTTCATGTGTTTGTCAGAAGCATTTTTATTAGCATGGAATGGTTACGGAGCAATACTTGGTAGTTTGACGATGATGATGATCTGGACGGGCTGTTGAGGAGGTCCAGTCGCCCCCGCTTTTGAAGTGACAAGGAAGAGAAAGCGAGAGACAGAGAGAGACAGAAGGAAAAGAAGGACATTTTATTACTGCTGGATATGATCAAGTTGGAAGAAAATGAGATGTAATCGAGATGGATATAGATAGCTCTCTTTGATGACAGTGAGTGGGAGGGAAGAAATAGAGAGGGAACGAGACAGGCGCTACATGCCTCTCTATAGATATCCACCACAACCACCACCTCAACAAAGCCCGTTTTTGGGTGTGCCTGAGTTTATGCTCTAGGCCAAACTTTATCAAACCTCCAAAAAACAACATCCAATTCGTTGGACAAACAAGAACAGTTTTTTCAACTTGCTTCGATTTTTTACCTTTCTTTTCCCTCTTTCTTTTACAACAGAGACGGACAGCAATATTTTTTTTTTTAGAGTGCAGAGCCTGCATTTTCTTGGGTGCTGCTTCTGCTTCTGCTTTGCTTGTCCGTCCAGTAAGCTGCCTGTATCTGGATCTCACAAGCTTCTCTATCCCTCTCTTCCCTCTCCCTCTCTCCCCCTTGTGACCAACCAAAGTCAGCCCGGCCAACGACGTTTGGCACAACCCGTTTCCCGTTTTCCCGTTGCCTGACTTTGACGTTGTCTGTCTGTCCCGCAGGCTGCTTCAAGCTTGTGCAAGAGTACATGCATACGTACATGCGTACATACACACACACACAACACACACCTACATCATATTACATGCAGCTCGCTGAAACAGGCGCCTCTACCTGTGTTCCCCCCCATTCAGCTCACGATTTGCGACCCAACTATCCCGGGAGCATAGACCGACCGACTCACTCAACAGCTCCATCAACGGCTCCATCAACTGCAACCTGCGACAATCAGGACGGAACAGGTCAGGGTCTCCAACCACCTCATTCTCTCTCACTGGGCAAAGCTCAAAAACTTCTGGGACGTTGAACAGCTTGTCTGCCGGCTTGTCCCGTCATCATACATCACTGGTCCCCCCACGCACGTACGCACATCACTCACTCACTCAACCTGAAAGGACAAGCCCCCCCCGTCTATTATCCCATCAAACCCACTCATCTGGTCAAATCCTGCTTGGTTGTTATGAGAAGGCACCTTGCTCGACAACCCAGCTAAAGCTACAAGTGCTGCTCTTACACGAGATTCAACCACTCTCTCTAAGTCTCCGTGGAACTGAGACCTTGACTCGACCACCCCCCCTTCCCTTTTCTCCCCCCCAGTAGTAAACAACGTCTAGCCGTTTGTTTTGACTATTTGACTTTGGTCTGACGCGGCTCCCGTTTCTTTAACTTCTACCCCGACCTCCCGCTCGCCAGGGGGCTCTGAGCCGCAATATGTAAGTCGACGCTTCTTGTTAATGTCTCTGTCGGATCCTTTGTCACACCCCCCTGTTCGAAACATGACACAGACTCATAGTCCTTCTCGCAGGAAATTTGGCAAGCAAATCCAGAAGCGCCAGCTCGAGGTTCCCGAATATGCCGCCAGCTTTGTTAATTACAAGGCTCTGAAAAAGGTAGCTGCCCATCTTGATCCCTTTTGCTGGCATTAACCCCCTGATGTTACATGCCTCCCCCAAAATTATTGCTTGGGCACTTTAGACCTTGGAGGAGAAGGTGGTGAAGGATACACCAAAAAACCTGTTACTCCTCACCCCTGTGCCCCCATGACCACCCCCCTCGGATATCCTCGCACCAAATCAAACATCATGAGATCTCTAAAGTGTAGCACTAACACAAACCTTCTCCTCCCATAGCTTATCAAAAAGCTCTCAGCTACACCGACTCTAACAGCACAAAATGACATCCATCGACTTGCCACACTCGCCGACTCCCAGGCTGCTCTCCAGGCCAACAAGGCGACTTTCTTCTTCCAACTGGTAAGAGACACGGCCAAGAAATGCCATCAATATCCGATTGGACTACTAAATGCTGAATAGGAACGTGAATTAGATAAAGTAAACGCCTTTTACCTCCAGAAAGAAGCAGAGGTTTGTTGCCCCCCTTTTCTCTCTTGACGAGAAGCCTCCCATGACGTGCCAGCCTAACAATATCCCATAGCTCAAAATTCGCCTCAAAACTCTTCTCGACAAGAAGAAGGTTATTCAGTCGCGGCATGGCGTTTCGAGGCGTTCCTCCAAATTCACGACATTAGAAGAAGGGTTCCAACAGTTTGCCACGGATCTCAACAAGCTCCAGCAATTTGTCGAGATTAATGGCACTGCATTCTCCAAGATTCTCAAGAAGTGGGACAAGACTTCAAAATCCAAGACCAAGGAGCTTTACCTCTCGCGCGCTGTAGAGGTGCAACCATTTTTCAATGCGACGGTAATAAGTGAGCTGTCAGATCAGGCCACGACAAGTCTACAGGAGCTTGGAGCTTGGTCGGATGGAATTCAGGTCAACTTCCAGTCAGGACATGTTGTGACAAGTCAACATTTTATGGGGACTGACGAGGGCGATGTCGACACACTGCTGCTTGATACCGTTATTTCCGGAAATCTCGAGTCCTTGCGGGAGCTGCTTGCGAAAATGCAGTCGGCCGTCGCAGCGACTGAAGGGGATATCACATTGATGGAGCGAGTTACTCGGACATTCCTGACTGCTATTCATGAAGCTCCTCGCGATGCTCTGAGAATTCTCTTGGACACCGGTCTTGTGGATCTTCACTCTTATGATGACATTAACGAGCGAAACTGCCTGCACCAGGCCGCCATATATGGTAGACATCACGTTTTGGAATGGGGCCTTGAGGCTGGCGTATCTGTGGATCGGACCGACGTTTATGGACGGGTGCCTTTGCACTACGCTAGTTTGCATGGCCGTCTGGATATGCTGGATGCCCTCCTGAATGGTAAGTTATGGGGATTTTGGGTGTATGATGTAGTTGACGCTAACGTTTGTTAAGCAAACCCACAAACCATCGACCTTATCGATCATGACAACTTTACTCCCCTGATACACGCCATAATTCACGGCCACCTGGAATGTGTAGAGCGTTTACTGGCCAAATCGGCTCGCATCGACCCTGTTTCGGACTCGGATCATGTTCCCCTGAATCTTGCTTGCGAGCATGGTTCAGTAGCAATTGTTGAGATCTTGCTGAAACATGGAGCGCAGATCCTCCCCGACGCCGAGGGGCTATATCCTCAACATTTGGTGGCACGGTGTGGACAAACCTCGGAGCTTCTTTTACTACTGAAACAGTATGGCGCTGATTTGGACCAAATCGACAAACTTTATGGATGGACGCCTCTGGTTCATGCGGCCAGCGAAGGGAGCGTCGAATGCCTCCAGGCTCTGCTAAGGGTTGGCGTGGATGCAGGTATTCGCGACGAAAAGGATCTTCCTGCCATGTACTACGCTGCGTGGGAGGGTCACCTGGAGTGCATGAGGTTGCTTACCCCTTTCAACATACGCACACGCGCAAGCCCGCTGGTAGCTCATCCGTCAATCGAAATTTTGGGCAGCAGCAGTGCACCTGTTCCAATGTCTCTGGATCCCGACGCCATTCCGATTCTTGAACTCCCTCCTCCCATCATTCCTCTGCGACGATACGGCCACAACTTTCTCGATACTAAGACTGTGGTGCAAATCAGCTTTCAGGATGCGGGCGAGCAGCCTTTGATATTCTTCCAGGACGGAAAGTATCCTGCCGCTCGACTTACAATATCTTCAAAGGTCTCGGATCTCATCCCCAAGAACATCATCCTACCGTTTCAAGAAGACACTCGCATCGTTTCTTTCCAAATCGACAATCTCGATACCTTTTCTCTCGACTTTGACGTCTTCCCGGCATATGGTGCCAAAATTATCGCCAAGACGGTCGTCTTACCATCCGTCTTCAAGACGCAGTCTGGCAGCTCAAAGTGGTGTCTCCCCCTATTTGATCCTCGGCTGAGAGCAATTGGACAAATCAGTTTCAACACACAGGTGATCAAGCCGTTCAAGGGGCAGCCTCTGGAAATTACGGATTTTGAGACGTATTGGAAGGCGACAAGCCAATTCAACCAGCCAACAAATGCCATTGTCACGGGTTCGAGCCTCTCTGGAGACTACGTCAGAATATTTGTGCAATATACCAGCGATGGGGTTCCGGTTGTCTGGCCTCAGTGGACAATATCATGCGGGGGACTGGATATCCCCGTGTGCCGCTTGTCGCTACAACAGTTCGATGCCATTACATCACGAAGCATTAGCCGTGGAGAACTCATGAGTCTGTCATCCAAGACGGTTGAAAACATTGCCGAAATCTACCATATCCTGGCAACTGCCGGTATCACGCTACAAGATGCTTTGGCGATTCTTCCTTCTGGTGTCCACATCAACCTTCAGATCCTGTATCCCAGTGTGGAAGAAGAAGAGACGCTTGCGCTTGGTCCGGCGTTTGACGTGAACGTATACGTCGATTCCATACTTACCGTTGTCTTTGACCATGCGCGGGCACAGCGGGCACAATCACACTCACCAGACGTGGTGCGCTCTGTTGTCTTTAGCAGTTATAATGCTCGCCTGTGCACAGCACTGAACTGGAAGCAACCAAACTTTCCGGTATTCTTATGCAATGACTTGGGTAAGGACGAGTCTTCTGGGCAGAGTATTGGGAGACGCACCATGTCGATCAAGGAGGCGGTGCGGATTGCGCAGAGCAATAATTTTATGGGCTTGATATGCTATTCTCGCCTCTTGGTAAGTTTTACTCTAAATACGTTGTGATATCCTTTTTTTTTTTTTTTTTTTTTTTTGCTAACTCGATGAATAGGACATGGTGCCTGCTCTGGTCGACGCTATCAAGTCGCATGGTCTGGCTCTCGTGATGGACAAGTCGACTAGTACTCCAGACGCAAGCCCCCTTACAGATCCCTTCCCGCGACCCCCTAAAGGCGTCGACGGTGTTCTTAAAGACCATGGTATTTTACGGTTCAATGACTCTATAGACATGTAGAAGCCGAGGTGGAATTATTGCTTGAAGCGGGAGAAAAAGAAGAGAAGCTTGAAAGCGCGGTGTATGTAACTTGGAGTCCCTGATGAAGGAATGGCGAAAAAAAGAACACAGACTTGTTTTGCTTTGATGCTTAAATTATATATGGAAGAGCTATCGGTTGCCTTTCTAGGCTCCCTTGTACTCATATCTCAGTCCGGCCAAGTCCCTCTCCGGGTCTACGCCTGCCATGACAATCTTTGAAGTGACAATGATGGAGTATATCAGGGCGGGGAGGTTGCCCATGCTGACCCAGCCGAAACCGCCACCTCGTTCATCGCCACGGACCAGGCCCATTAACATCAGCAGTACGGTCAGAGCTAAATTCATAAATGGAAGATATTTCTCCAAGGGCGATCTGCCCACACCGATGGGCAGCTCTCTCCCCGCCATGCCTCGCAGTCCTGCCCTGGAGGGAAACGTATTACGCTGCCGCTGCGCGGTGCTGTTGTCGCGATGCGCCCAGACGTCTAGCGGGACGATGCCCGTCTCCGTGGGGGGCAGACGATAGAGCAGGAACGAGGTTGCGAGCAGGGAGGTGATGCTCAGGAGGGCGAAGACGGCGGTGGCGGGGCGCAGGAGGGGTTGGATATAGGCAACTGTGGTGGTGAGGGGGAGGAGGAGGAGGAGGCGGGAGAATTGCTCGTTGCGCTTGGCGTTTTCTTGGGCGAGGGTTTGGATGAATTGGTCTTGTTCTGCGTGTCCATGTTTGTTAGCAATTTTAGGTTCTTGTAAGGAGAGATGAGGAGGAATAAGAATGGGAGAGAGGGGAGGGGGGGTTAATGACCTTGTTCGTCCATGGCTTCGGGCTGGGGGTCGGAGTCGGAATCGTCGTTGGGGTAATGAAAGGTTCGCCTGAGGCGGGTACCTGTGCCCTGGGGGTTGGCCATGGTGGGCTATGGTCTTGGAGTCATGGATGGAGGGGTGGAAGGGCGGTTTCGTGAGGGAGAGTTGCTGAAGTTGCTGGTGTTGAAGCTATTGAATGTTGGATGTTGGAAGGGGAGGGAGAAAGCTACGTAGCTCCCAGGCACATGACGCCAATACATCCCACCAAGACACACATACATAAGCTTCGGTACATTGTACATGCAACCCCCCCCCCCCCTTGCTCACGCTAAAAATTTCCAAGAGACGCTTCCAAAAACAAAACCGCCCATCTTTTTTTCTAAAGAATCGAAGCATTCGAAAGAACCCCCCCCTTCCGGACTGTAACATCCTCACAGTCAGCCAGCAACAATTCCAATGCTATCGCGGATAGTTCGAAGGAGGCTGGTCGCCTCCTGGAAGGGCAGCAGAGCCAGCGCCGCTGCTAATTCCAATTGCGCTTCCTCCCCGGCGGCGGGGGGGCGAGCTCTTCTTCAGCGGAGATGGATGACGCCCGCGCCGAAGCCGGGTGATGGGCCGCTCATGTCCCGACGAGCTGATCGCGAACTCCCAGGTAAAACTTTCTTTAATACGAACAATTCTTTCTTTCTTTCTTTCTTTTTTTTTTTTTACTTCTCCCAAAAAGAAGGATTAAAAAAAAAGGCGATGCTGATAATTTACCTTTTCCTTCCACAGACATCAAAACAGTCAGCCCCCACTGGCGCCGCACCCTCCCCCTCTTCCTCGCCGTCGTGGCCGCCTGCTCCGTTGCCATCTTCAACTACCAAAAGTCCTCCTCCCCCATCATATCCTCCACCCTCTACGCCTTGCGCACCAACCCGACCGCCCGCGCCCTCCTCGGCGACGAGATCTACTTCAAGCACCAGATCCCCTGGATCAGCGGCGAGATGAACCAGATGCGCGGGCGCATCGACATCGCCTTCGCCGTGAGGGGCACCAGGGCCAGCGGCGTCATGCGCTTCGCGAGCTACAGGCCGTCGAGCAAGAGCCTGTTCGAGACGACGGCCTGGAGCCTGGAGACGGAGGACGGGAGGGTGGTGGATTTGCTGGACGGGGCGGATCCGTTTAGGGGCTTGTTGGGGGATAATGAGGAGGAGGAGGAGGTGGTGGTGGTGGATGATGGGAAGACGAGGGGGTTTAGACAGCAGGGTGTCTATAATAGGTGAGGAATAAAATGTCTACGGAGGGCATGGACAAATGTCATGAGCATATATGTCTAAAAGATGGTAAAATGGAGCATCAATGGCATTGATAGTACAAGGCCGAGTCTAAGGACCTTGAATATCACAAAAAAAGAGGAGAAGAACAAACTACATAGACATCATATACAGTAGTTTCCATGTATTCTATTCATACAAAAAGCGCCGCTTTTCAGTTTTTCATTACACTGTTTTTGTCCCATTGTATCTTCATAAAAAAAAGAGAAAAAAAAGAGGGTTATCCCATTTACACCTCCGCTATATGCGCCTGCCTCTGCGCCTGCAACTCCAAATGCCTCTTCCTCGCCCCCTCAAGCTTCTCCTCCGCGTCCGGATGCCTCTCGCCCAGCTCCGCCACCTTCTTCTCCCTGTGCGGCAGCGCGGGGGCCTTGCGCTTCTTGGCGTCCTGGAGCTTCACGATGCGGCCCTTGGGCCCGGGGACGGGCCCGCTGACGAGCACGACGCCGAGCTCGTTGTCGACCTTGAGGACCTTGAGGTTCTGCACTGTGCGCCACTCGTTGCCCATGCGGCCAGGCATCTTCTTTCCGGGGATGACTCGCGAACCGCCACCCTGGGAGGGGCCTGTCGAACCGATGGTACGGTGGTTCTTGGAGTTTCCGTGGGACGCCTCCTGGCCCGCGAAGCCGTGCCTCTTCATACCACCCGCGAAGCCCATTCCTCGCGACTTGGACTTGACATCGACGTACTGCCCGAGCTGGAACCAGTCCGGCAGCAATTGCACGCCGACGGGTAACAGACCCTGCTCATCGCGCACCATGAACTCGGCCAGCTCGGCCTTTGGCGCAATTCCCTTGGCCTCGTAGTACCCCAGCATCGGACTCGTCACGTTCCTCCCATGCCTCGCCCCGAGACCGATCTGCACGGCCCAGTACCCGTGCTTCTCCCTCGTCTTGTTGGCCACGACCTGCACCTGGTCGAGCTGCAGCACCGTACACGGCACCCTCGTCTTCCCGACGAAGACGCTCGTCATGCCCTTCTTAACCGCCAGCACGCCCGTCCTCAGCGGCGTGGTGTTCTCCCTCCTCTTGAGCGCCGCGGCGGGACCTGTAGTCAGGGCGGGGAGCCCCGAATTGGGCTGGTTGAAGCGCTTGTGCTTGGACCGAGGGGGCGCCGTCGACCAGCCGTACTTGATGCCTCGTTGGGGGGTGAGGGGGAGTAAGAGGCGGCGGCCTGTGTCGGGGCGGAAGGGGGTGATGCGCGGGAGGGCCACCCGTATGGGGAGACGGGGCGGCATTGTTGTGTATCTTGCACTCTGTCTGTATGAGTGTGTGGAATTGAAATGGTGGTGGTGGTGGGGGGGGGGGTTGTGAGGCGGGATGATTGGATTGAGGTTGTGATGGGTGGTGGGAGGTTGAATCTCGAAATTTTGGAAAGTTCGGAAATACTACGGGTAGAGGGGGGGAGGTTTGAGTATGTACATATCAACACCACCACAATGCCTTGATCACGAACTGGATATACATACATATATAATTGTTGGCAATATAATTTTTTTTTACAAGTAATAATTTTTAATACAATAAATATTGATCTTTTCTTTTTTTTAAAGTTTTATTTAGAGATTCATCAAGCAATTGAATAATCCTCATCAGCACACCCTTACATCCCAGATCCCCTCCCTCCAATCCCACTCCCCATCTCATTCACGCTCGCCCCCTTCACTTTGTGATCCCCCGGCTGCGCCGCCGCCTCATAGATGATATTCGTCGGCGCCTTGCCCAGCCTTGTCCACTCTCCCTTGAACCCGACGTAGCTCACCCTCGAGACGTCCTCCCCGCCGTCCCCAAAGTTGTCCACGAAGAAGAGCACCAGCCTGTGGACCTTGCCGAACAGCGCGCGCTTGACGGGGATCTCCTGCACGTCCGACGTCTGCGAGAGCTCCAGGACCTGCACGGGCTGGGACTCCTCGGCGGCGGAGAAGTCGAGGTCGTCCCGGTTGATGAAGAGGTGGAGCGTCTTGGGCGCTGAGTCGGAGGATGAGGTGCGGAGAAGGATGGAGTGAAGCTTGACTTGGGCCGTGAATCTATATATTTTGCATTTGTTTAGTGTCATGGTGCATTTCCTGTCCTTTTTTTTTTGTTTTCATTTCATTTGGGAGGAAATATAAAAAAAAAAAGCAACACTATAAGAAAGATGTGTGAGTGTGACCTACGGCACCGTCATCAGAAGCTGCTCATCCGCATCACTTGCCAGCTCAGGCTCAGGCGCCAACCTCTCCGCCCACGTCTTCTTGACGACCGCCTTTCCAGAGTCCCTCGTCGACTCGTTCAGCGTCACAATCTCGTCAAAGCTGATTTGCTCGTACAGCGAGGACTGCAGCGCCGGGGTGATGTCGTCGGAGTGGTCGTGCTCATGGTGGTGGTGATCATGGCCACCGTGGCCGGCGTGTTCGTCATGGCAGTGTGACATTTTTTTATTCTTCTCTCTTTTCCCTTTGTAAATGGATTTATGAAGCCTTGTGGGAGCCCTGATGTAAAATGCGGGTTCAATAAAAAGGCAAGGATGGTGTTCTTGATGAAGTTGTAAGTGACTAACTATGTGCGTCTGCGATTCTGTCATGTCAGTGAATGCCCCGCAAGTAACCGCTGAAAATGCGTTCATAGCCATCTTGCCACCACAACGTTGCGACTGCGTGCTCAAGACAAACAAGATCCAACTACGCTACATTATTCATCTATATCTAAATAGCTATGGTATGTGTATATATGTTCATATTATGCAAGCCATGGCATCCCATTCAGCTACTAGCAGAAAGCAAATAAATAATCATCTGAATCCGCTCTTCCGCTTCCCCTTCTTCGTCTTCTTTCTATCCCCGAAAGCACCCGAAACGGGTTGACTCATCGTATACGAAGGCCCAAATATACCTTGACTCTGAGTCTGCGATGAGTCTGGCACCGCCTGACTGGACAAGGCTTGCACGGGAGGAGGTCTCACAGGTGACCGTCCAGCAACGCTCCTGTCCCTTTTCACCTTGTTTACGTCGATATCCGGTAAACCTTGTCGCATGAATGCAGGGCGTTTGTACTTTTCCGCTCGCGACTTGCGTTTCGCTTCAATCTTCTGCAGTCGTTCTTTGGCCCCCCTGAATAATTCCTCGTTCGCCTTGGCAACACTGGATATGTAGTCGGCCGGATCGACGCCCCGCTCTGTAGGCCAGTAGGATATCACTTTTGACTGCTTTGACATGTCGAGCTTGCCAGCGTCTAACCCAGAACACAACATCTGAAGACGTTTAACCGCACCATCCTCTGCTGGCAGTGGTGCAGTGGATCGAGGAGGCGAAGACGACATGATACCCCAGCTTGTCTGTGACGACTTTGGCCTGGAGCTCGGCGGAGCTGCTTGACTCTCTTCGAAAGCCTCTGCGCTTTGGGGTCCCAGGAGGGGGACTTCTTGTATCATAAGGCCATAGTTGGAAAGGAAAGCGTCTTTTGCAAGTTCAGAAACCCAAATTTTTCGAATCCGCTGCATTTCTTCGGGAAATTTGTCCTCCACCGGCTCAAGCCATAGTTGGGAAAAGTAGTTGCGCAGAAATGGTAGGCCGATAAATGTGAATGGTGTTTCATCCGGCTTGTAAGTCCTGAGCTGTGTAATGACCTTGTTCTCCTCATTCTCCTCAAACAATTCCTCAACAGCGTCTTCCAAGCCGTTGTCAGCCGGTTCGTAGGCATCTGATTGTGGGAGCTCTGCTATAATCTCGTTCCTACAACCAGATGTAAGCATTTTAAATCAAACAAAAGGCATAGTTTCTTACCATGTCAGTAATGGAAGTCTTCCATAGTCATATCCTTCATGCAATGTTCTGCGTAAAGTATCAAATAGTGTGGTGGGAAGACCAATTTCGCCTTGCATCACGGAATGTTCCAGTATCTCCTGCAGAGCTTCGCAAATCCTGTCAAACTTCAGAGTAACAGGCTTTGGAGCTCGCATAACCCCCTTTTGTGACCGAGGCTTTTCTCGAGAGTCTTCATTGGCATCTCCCCGATGAGGTATGAGGATATTGATATCGTCCGTTGGTATCTCGTCTGGAAGAATAAATGTGCTAGACAAGAGATTCATAACCACTTGCCTCTTCTTTTCCCAACGCTGCTGTTTCTTAGCCTCTGACCAGGCAACCCGTGTGTCTGGAACCGTAATCTCCAGCGTTGTGTCTTCGGAAATCGCACAGAGACAATGCTGCAGGCTTAAATCATCCCAAAGAATGGCCAGCTGATAGAATACAGTACCCTTTTTGTAATAATCTATGCCCGGGCTCGCTGCATCTGGTTTGACAGAGATTGCAAGTTGAGCTGGGTCAACCCTTATATGTTGAATAGATGACCGAGTAGGTGATTCATCACTGCCAAGCAGTGATATGGTGTCCCGGTGCCACTGCGGAATCGAACTTTTGGGAGAAAACCTAAACCAGAAGATGGATAGCTGCCTCCTTTGCGGATAGTAGATGAAGACAAAAGACGTATTGTCGTCTTCATCTGACGCTCGGCACACAAACATCCTGGAGGCATCGCGTTTGGTTCCTAGGTGTGAACAAGAGAGGAGCACGGTGGGCTTGGGTGGAGATTTTTGAACGGGGTTAAAGCCAAATACGTCAACCCAAAGAATATGATGCTTGGTCAATATAAAAATGTGCTCTTGACGAACCGGACTGCGCTGAATGTCGAGGATCAGATCTGGTTTCCCCCTTTCTGTCAGAAATGACCCCAGTTTAGGCATCATGATGTTTGTCTGCATATCAAGCACTTCGATGCGTTCCTCATTCCAAATCACAAGATGTCGGGCGACTACCGTCATGGTTTCAGGATCCTGGTCAGGCAGAGGAGACTCGTCTTTAATTTTGTTCCCTTCTGTTCTCCCGATGAATAATAAGCCATGCTTCCGGCCGGGATGTGAAGTAGCAAGTGGCAATGCATCCAAAAGGCCTTCATCAATATGACCACAGCTGTGAAAATCTAGAAATGTCTTGTTTTTATGTATCTGTTTGGTCCCCATGAGATCCCACACAATCCAGTAGCCGCACTCGTCTATAATGGCAAGTTGTAATGGCCGGCTGTTTGATAATGGAATAAGAATAACATCAGAGTGGGCTCTTTTGCCTGTTTGGTGATGATGAATGGTCATGATAGGGTTTGGGTGGATAAAGGATGGCCTCTGGTCGATGGACAAGTTCGTAGGTTTGCTTGTAGCCATGATGGTTTCGCGGTATTCGGGTCGAAGGATAGTTGTAGAAGTCTGTTTCTGCACCAAAAGCCAGCGATGACTATCATCACTCTTGTAGCGATCCTTTGCAAACTTGACTTGCATGATAGGCAAGCCATCGTTTCCCCACACCACTTCGGACTCTTTCTGAGTTGGGTCAACAGTTGATATATTCACAAATGCGTCTTTCGCCTCTCCCCATTGCCATTGTGAATCATCCATCCGTGCTATCCGCAGAAGCTCCCTAGACTCTCCTGTGGGGATAGCCATTACTTGCTGCACCTCGTCCGCAGACTTGACTCCGAGATCCAGTAGCTGGCCAACGGCAAGGAGCGGTCGATCATTGATCATCTCATCAGAGTCTCTAAACTTCTCCATGTCCTCCTTGAGAACATTTTGAAAGGCAGTGTTGCCCATGAACACATCGGGATGAGTTTTGAAGAGCCATCGTTCCTGTGTTCGACGCTCTCGCCAAAGCCTTGATGATGTTTCGGGGAGTGGCGATATTGAGGGCACATAAAGTGTTTTCAAAGGTTCAAGTATCCTGAAATGGGGAGCTAGAATGGCGTGTTAACATTGAGCTGGCACTTTTGGTTTTTCATCACTTACACTCAGAGGCGAACCGATATGTCTCCAACTTCCCGGGTTCATTTCCAAGGTCTTCAGATGGTGTATATGCCAATAATCCAGGGAAGCCATAGCTTGTGGACGAAACATGTTTTCGATCAGCCATTTGGGCCGAGTAAGGATTTCCAATACGACAAGAGCGTGACGGTTTTTCTTCTCTTCATCGCGAGTTCACCATGAAGTGAATATAGATGCGGTGACACAGCTGATAATAAGGGATGCTTAAAATGACATCATAAGATATTGCAAAACTAAATAAGCCCAGATGCTCTTTTCAAAGAAATTAAATCGGTTTTGGATTTTACATATAGCTGGCCAGATGCCTTAGTATCTGATGCTTGAGTGTTTGAGTTCTTCATCGGGCGCCACGTGATCTACAAAGTTGAATTGGTACCTGAGTGGCATCCCCACCGTCGACCCAGCAACGCCCTTTTTGACGTAAACACCAATACGGATGCAACACTTGGTTATCCACGACGAGGCAGACAGCAGTGCAGCATTTTCGAAGCGATACATTGGCGAATAAAGCAAAATCAATACCATGTCTTCATCATTTGATCCTACCGCTTCAATCGGCCATGGACGTCAGACTCTGGCTCCAGTTGGCCCCTCCATTGCCGACACATTACCAAGCATTGATTTCGGATTCGACGATTTGCGCGAGCGCATGGCAAAGTTTACAGCAAAATTCGATGCGTTTATAGAACAGGGTCGCAAGCGTGTTCTCGAAGAGCGCAATCAGTTTCGCATGAATATGGCTGAGCTCCAGGGTGGGAACTACCCAATCCCTTGTGACCAACATTTCCACTAACATACAGCGCAGAGGACCAACGAATGAAGAAAAAGGACATTGAAATCGCACAAGTCAAATTATCTACATCGCAACAAACCATTGAAAAGGAAGAAGCCGAAACCCGCGAGATGGAAATGGCCATTGCCTCCCTCGCCGCCCAGCGAGACAGCCACATCGCCACCCGCGACAACCTCAAGGCCCAAATCGCCGAGACGCAAGCCGAGATCGACGCCAAACTCGCCGCCCAGCGGGCCTACACAAAACAGAAAGAATCACAGACGCGGTACAACGTGCCCGAGCTGGACTTTTGGATCACGAATCTGTGCCTGCGGATAGAAGGCGCGGGGCAGGACGACAGACTCAAGTTTGTGTACTCGCATATTGACGAGAAGGACTGGGAGCGGGAGGCGTGGTTTGAGCTGGTGACGAGCTCACGGGATTACGACGTGAAGCACTGTAGGCCAAAGCTGGAGCGGGAGAGCGTGGAGAGGGTGCTGGATAGGGTGAATGAGACGCGAGAGCTGGTTGTGTTGTTGAAGGGGATGAGGGAGCTGTTTGTGGAAGCGATGAAGTCTTGAGTTGGATATATGTGCGACGCAGTTATGATTTATACCCATGGTAATGACTTGGAATATGCCCTAAACATGATCTTTTGAGTTGCTCTAGTCTATCGATGCCTTTGCAAATATCATGCTTGAGGTGTTACAATGGTGCTGTGACTGCAACTATCAAGAAAGCCATCCAGCTTGTATGCCGTTGTAAATCATGAGCTTTCAAACACAAGAAAAGAAAGCATGAGACGAAAGTGGAAAATAAATGATCAAGTCAAACGTACAATATGACCAAAAATATTCAAGACTTGATGAATTTTTACAAAAGCGCTACGTATTTACTCTGTACATGCTGATAGTTCCGTCAGCCTCTCTCACCAATTCACCAAAGTATGTCGTCGCGTCTGTTCAACCACCCCCCCGCCACCACAAACAACCCATCCCACCATCCAGACAATCAATACCAGCTCAACCTCCCTCCACAAACACACACACACACACACACACGCATCAAATCAGTTCGTCATGCCTGAGTCCGATAAGCACGCCGCAGCGCAACAAGCTGTTGATATTCTCCATGAGATTGCAACCATTCTGGTTCGTTCTCCCTCTACTCCTCTGCTCCCTCCGCAAAAACAGGTCCCTAACCTCCCTTCGCAGAACTGCCATCTTGACCGTCGCACTCTATCCATCTGCATCTCCATGATTGAGCGCGGCGTCAACCCGGAAGCGCTTGCAGTAAGTTTTTATCATCATCATTGTTCAATCACTTAATCACTGCATGCCCACATCTTGACCCTTGATCTAACATCAAATACAGAATGTCATAAAGGAATTGCGTCTTGAAGCTCAAGCCATGGAACAACAAGCCTCTCGCTAGGCTGCAAAACGTCCAACTTCTGTCACTCGTTTTGATTCATTTTTGGGCTTCTCACATCAACGGCGCTCGGGGAATAGTAACGAATACTCTTTTGCTGCATTACTTAAAACGATGCTACTATTGTACACTATGATGCTATTTGAAGACATGCCTGTATAGCATTCATGACCAAGTTCCCAACATGTGATCGTCACCATTCCGTTCCTTACCCTAAGCCCAAGAATATGAATTCGAAAAAGCGCCAAACAGGCAAGAACATGATATCCCAAGTCAAAATTCCAATTCCTTACCCCAACACCAAAGCCTGTCAATCCTGAAATTCGAACCCAAATGCATGTCCTTGTCATCGTGACCCAGCGTCGTTGCACATCGTAGTATCATCATGTTACCTATGTCCAATAAGGATTATTTCATTCTCATCATCCTCGTCCTCATCATCATCTTCATCATCTTCATCTTGCTCCCCATCATCGGATTCCTCCCCAGAATCGTATTCTTCCTCATCACTAGAGTCATTTCCTTCACGTCTCCAAAATCCCAGTATGTCGTTGTCGGAATCGTCGTCGATACCAAGAGAGGCTTGCAAGTGCTCCATCATTCTACTAGGCGGAGATACCGATCTCACAACTCTATCGAGTACCCGGCTTGGGAGTTCAGCAACGTTGGAAGAATGCCGTCGTCGGCTAGCAATAGAAGCCGTCACGCGAGGATCTGATGAGATGAGAGTTGAACGAGTCGCTGAACCTGTCTCTTGAGAGGTCAGCTCAATAGAAGCCTGTGCCCGGTCATTAACTGCTTCTTGTGGTGCCTGGCTTCCACCGAGCATCTGAAGTTCCACCGTATTATATGAACGGCATATAGAGCATTTCAGCCCAAGCCAGTGATACGGTACTGTGCTCCTTCCGGAGCAGTCATTACATAGAATTTTGGCCGTAGTGTCACGAAGCTCTGGTGGCATAGGCTGGTTTTGAATAGCCACATCCAGATTGCGGAATTGGGTCTCCATATTTGCAAGGCTCTTGTTGCAGATGGGACACTTATAAGATACCTTCATATGCTGCTCATAGCATTTCTTATGTATGCTATGACCGCAAGTCATGAAAACAACGCGCTTGGGAGAGGTGAACATGTACTCGCCGCATATAGGGCAGTCACAATCCGTTGATCGCTCAATGCATTTGTGTGAGCTCTCGATTGATGTTGTAATGCATGCACGGCAGGTCTAAGAACCAATTAGCTGCTGCGATGTCATAAGTGTGAACAACAATTACCTTGCAGTGGAAGAAATCTCTTCCAAGACCCAGGCCACGCCGGCAGATACCGCAGTCGTTACAATGATAGATTGGCTTGCTCGGGCGATTTTCCCACAGTTTACAGATATTGCAGTAGTACAGCGCTGCTATCTCTCCACAATTGATACAAATGTCAGACGCCCTCTGTGGTGTTGCGCATAGCATACACAGCATGTTCTTTGTTTCCGTTCGAATAAGAGTATGATCTTCCTGAGAATCATGGCAAAAGCGACAGGTATACCATTTCTTACAGGTGGAGCATTGCAATTTGACATTCCGTTCATAGTGCTCACACCCCAGAGGGGCCTGTCCTCGCGGAAGTGTGGAAGAGCTGCTCGTTGGTGTCGCCGTCTCCGTCCTAGGATGCCGTACTGGAACAAAGGATGGAGCTATATCGCTTGCACTCAGAGTAAATGTCTCCTTGATACCAGACTCGCCAATGAGTTGATTCTGCCAAAATTTCAAGGATTCCAGCGGTCCTGTTGGCTCTGAATGTTCCCACGTTTGGCCAGCCGGCAAATCGTCCGAGGCACTCTTGACGTGCGAAGCTGTCATGGAAGAGCGATACCCTTCAAGTATGACGTTGTGTAAGAGCCTGGCCTTCTCAGCCGGTGGAATATCGCGAGCATTTATTTCTTGTATTCGGGACCGTAACCTTCCCATCCCATCATCCTCTGGAATCGGTCCACCATGTTTCCTTCGTGGACTTATCGGGAAGCCAAGATGGTCGAGAGTGACAGTTTGTGTTGTTACTGGAGTCCGTGGGGGCTCCTCGACTATCGTTTCATGGGTGGACGAGCTGAGGCCGCGGAGGCGCAAAGGTTCGGGCTGGGCATCGTGATCTTGTGAGACATTGTCCACATTGTCGGTGTCTATGGCATTTGTCTGGGCTGGCGGAACTTCTTCGTCGCCACCAAAGGTTGTCCTGGAAATTTCAGAAAATCGGCGAGCTTGGCGTAGAACAGGATTAATTATGAATTCGGATACGTAGGAAGACATCTGGAACAGCGTTGCGCAGAAGGAATCGCTTCTGCCGCTGATTGCGATAAGATGATATTTGTGTGGGAAGAGCTCCAGGACCCCGAATGAATTAAGGACACAGAACGGGGGTTTTATTTCAATGGGAGGAAACTAAGGTTGGAGGGGCTGTTTTCGGAATTAGCGAGTGTTCACGAAGGTTTCCATCTCCTTGCTGTCAAACTGAAAACAGTTCAAGGTTTCCTGGCGGCGAATTTGTTCTTGACCGAGGAAACAATATCCGCCCCTGGTCTTCGGCAAGCAAAGACGGACAGACAGACAGCAGCCAGACAGCAGCCAGACAGACAGCCAGACAGGCAAGGATGACATAAGGTGACAAAACATGCAGAACGCATCGGATTCCAGTTTAGTTCGAGGGTGGGGAACTGGAACTTGCATGTGATTGCTTGAAGCGAACCGATTTGAGACAAAATGCTCAAGCCTCTGAAGGGACCCGGGGCTTCAGAAGGCTTCTTAGGACGCTTAAAACGCTTGAAGCGCCTCCTGTGGCTTGAATCTTGCCCAAGGGATCAGCTGTGGCTCGTGCCGTTCTGCGAGGGGTACCTATCCGAGCCACTTAGCCACGCTTGCTGTGCCCCCAAAGTGGTAGCGTCTTGAAGGGAGGGATGGTGTTCTACAGCGTTGGTCTATATACAGCCTTTGCAATGTGGCCATATTTCCAGCTGAGCAAGGGGGGCAGCCCGTATTCTTAGTAGCCATAGCATATCTGAAAAACAGCTGCATCCACCACCATCATCTCCTCCCTTGTCCCTTTTCTTCTCCAGCTTCCTTTTTCTCTTCCTCAGTAATCTTTTCCTCCTCAGGACTTTTGTTTTCTTCAATTGACGACGATCGCAACATTGTCGCCAACACTAGAGCGTTTAAGAGTCTCTCTAACTCGTCCGATCATTATTACTACGAATTGCGCCGGGGTGTTTCTGCTTGGCTAAAAGCTGGCGTATCGTATCCTCTTTCTGCCAACGAGCAGCTGGTTTTTTTTAAGAACCCTGATTCTTATTCCTTGTTTAATATCGTTCGCGAGCGTGTCTCAGTGACGTGCAGCAAATTGCCAGCATGGCTGCCGACAAGGCTACCGCCTCTGGCGCTGACCTGGGCGGCGAGCTCAGGCAACGAGTTGGAGCTCCGTCTCTAGCTCCTCCCTCGCCTCAACCAGAGGATAAGAAGAAGCTTCTGAAGAAGGTAAGAATAGGAAACTGGATAGCTTCTCCTGTAGGATTCAAACTGACAATGCCCCCAGGAAAAGACTTTCCTCGACGCCTTCGCCGAGTGGGAACCCATTTTTGCCCCGCTAATCTTCACTGCTGTCGCCTTCTTCACTCGATTATACAAGATTGGTATCAGCGATATTGTCACTTGGGATGAGGCTCAGTGGGTGTTCACCTCACCATACATGCCCTTGCAATCACTAACCTAAACACTGCAGTTTTGGAAAGTTCGGAAGCTATTATATCAAGCATGAATACTACTTCGATGTTCACCCTCCTCTGGGCAAGATGCTCGTCGGCCTTTCAGGAGTCCTCGCCGGCTATAACGGATCCTTCGAATTCAAGAGCGGAGAAAAATACCCTGAAGACGTCGATTATACCTTTATGCGAGCTTTCAATGCCTTCTTTGGTATTGTCTGTATCCCAATGGCCTACTACACTGCAAAGGAGCTTAAGCTGCGCCGACCTGCTGTCTGGTTTGTTACCCTGATGGTGCTTTGCGAAAACTCGTACACGACCATTAGCCGTTTTATTCTTCTCGATTCCATGTTGCTCTGCGGAACCGTTGCTACTACCCTTTGCTGGGCCAAGTTCCATAACCAGCGACACAGCAGCTTCGAGCCTGAGTGGTTCTTCTGGCTTTTCATGACTGGCATCAGCATTGGTTGCGTCTGCAGTGTTAAGCTTGTGGGCCTCTTCGTCACTGCTCTCGTTGGCTTGTACACAATTGAGGACCTTTGGCGAAAGTTTGGTGATACCAGAATCACAATGGTGAGTGTGCTCATTCCTGCTCTCAAAATTTCCCAAAACTGACAATTTTGTAGCCTACTCTGGCCGCTCACTTTATCACCCGTGTCGTCGGACTCATTGTTGTTCCTTTCCTCATCTACCTTCTTTCCTTTGCCCTGCACTTTGCCATTCTCGACCACACCGGACCAGGTGATGCTCAAATGAGCTCCTTATTCCAAGCAAACTTGAAGGGAACCGAGGTCGGAAAGAACAGCCCCTTGGAGATTGCATATGGATCTCGAGCTACCATTAAGAACATGGGTTATGGAGGTGGTCTACTTCACTCCCACGTCCAGACCTACCCCGAGGGTTCAGGTCAGCAACAGGTCACTTGCTATCATCACAAGGACTCTAACAATGATTGGTTCTTCTATCCTAATCGTTACGAGCCCGAGTACAATGAGGAGGATGAGGAGCTCCGGTTCATCGGCGACAAGTCCGTCATCCGCCTGGTTCACGCTCAAACTGGACGCAACCTTCACTCCCACGAAATCGATGCGCCCGTTACCAAGTCCCACCGAGAAGTTTCTTCATATGGCAACCTGACTGTTGGCGATGACAAGGACCACTGGAAGGTGGAAGTCATTCGGGATGCCGCATCTCGTGATCGCAGCAAGATCAGAACTCTTACCACGGCTTTCCGTCTGAAACATGAGGCCCTTGGCTGCTACCTCAGAGCAGGAAACGTCAACCTGCCCCAGTGGGGTTTCAAGCAGATTGAGGTCACATGCACAAAGGAGAACAACCCCCGCGATACCTACACCCACTGGAACGTTGAGGCTCATTGGAACGAGAAGCGTAAGCTGCCTAATTATATATTCCCATTATTAAAAGCTGACTCTTTATATAGTTCCTCCCAGTGATCCAGATGTCTATAGGTCGCCTTTCTTCCATGATTTCATTCACCTCAACGTTGCGATGATGACATCCAACAATGCTCTTGTACCAGACCCTGATAAGCAAGATGATCTCGCTTCTCAGTGGTGGCAATGGCCCATTCTCCATGTTGGTCTTCGAATGTGCGGCTGGGACGATGGCATTGTCAAGTACTTCCTCCTCGGAAACCCCTTCGTCTATTGGGCTTCCACAGCTTCATTGGGCGTGGCCGGTCTCGTGGTGGTATGGTACCTCGTACGATGGCAGCGCGGATACAAGGAGCTCAATATCAAGGAGGTTGAGCAGATTCACTACGCGGGTCTCTATCCCGCTGCTGGCTGGTTCCTTCATTATCTTCCATTCGTTATCATGGCACGTGTCACCTATGTGCATCACTACTACCCGGCTCTCTACTTTGCTATTTTCACCTTGGGCTTCGTGGTCGACTGGTTCATGAGAAACCGTAACCATGTCATTCAGGGTGCCGTGTATGGCATCCTGTACACTGTCATCATTGGCCTGTATATCTTGTTCATCCCCATCTGCTTCGGCATGACTGGACCCAACAGACAATACAGCTACCTGAAGTGGTTCAGCAACTGGCGAGTCAGCGACTAAGCGTCCTTCTGGCGCCGAGGTTGGAAACACGCATGGATCGCAGTATTATCAGGTGATGCGATCTTCATGATGAGGCATTTGAAATGTTGGGGGATATGACGCAACGTTTCTAAAGCTCATCATATACATTGTAAGAATCTAGGTGTGGTATGTTCACGGAGGTCTCATGAAAAATTTGGGCGGAATGGCTGGAAGGAGTTATATAAAGAGAAAAAAGGGAAAAGCCAGCGGAAAGGCATGCCGTATCTAATGCAAAAGGATGACATGTCTCCTGTCATGGATAATCGCATCAGTTTAGCCAGACTTAGAGCAGCCGGGCTGCCGGTGTATTATGCATCTACTATACAATCCAAAATTCGTACCTCCATGAAGAAAGCACTTGGTGATGGAGCCCGTTGGGTATCATACTCAGTAATCGAATCATGTATAAATGGCCAATGCGTTCTCTTCAACAGCACCCGCCGCCGGACTTATTGGAGTCCGTCAACCTCACCTGCCGATTTCCGCCCGCACTGGGGCCCTTGACTCCCGACCTCCTGTCGTTCAAATCATACTTGCCGGCCTGGATGTTTTGGTATATCCTCTCAGCGACTCTCATAAATGCATTTTCCACATTCTCGCCGCTCTTGGCGCTAGTCTCGACGTATTCCATGATGCCGTTCCTCTTGGCCCATTCCTCCGCCTCTTCCCTTGTGACTTCCCTCTTGTTCTCCTCTTGCTGCGTCAGATCTGCCTTGTTGCCTACCAAGATGATGACAATGTCCGGCTCTGCAATCTGTCTTAAATCGTTCAACCAATCCGTAACGTGCTGAAATGTAGCCTTCCGCGATAAATCAAAAACAAGCAGCGCACCGCTTGCGCCACGGAAGTAGGACCTCGTAACGGATTTGTACGTTTCCTGGCCAGCCGTATCCCACAGGCTGAGCTTCATGTGCTTCTGGGGTACATTGCTTGTGTCAAGGGGCGGCTCAGGAAGGCCATCGGGACCGCTGGAGGGAGGAGAAAAGGGCTTGGTATAGGGCGGGCCGACTGGGACGATGCGCGAGCCAAACTCGACGCCGATGGTGACGTCGTGGTGGGCGGAGAAGCGGCCTTCACAGAGACGGATGGTAAGGCTGGACTTGCCGCATCCTGAGTCGCCGATACAGACTAGCTTGGCGATATAGTCCCACGGTGTTGATGACATGGGAATGGTTGTTATTAGATGGCGGGAGTTGGAGAATTGGATGTAGCAGGTGGTGGGTTGGACGAGAGGAGGGAGCTTGGAGTGGTTGAAGCTTCAGCTAAGCTTGCGGGTGCTGATCTTTGGTCGTGGGTTCGATCTGCGATAACAAAAGGCACGTGCACAAGGGATAAGGATGGGAATGGTTGTAGATATGAGAGATGGAGCAAGAAAGAGAGACGGAGGAACAAGATCTTAACAATAGTATTAGTATGGTCGGCCAACAAGGAAAGGGAGAAGGTGATTTGGAAATATCGTACAGGGCAGAGAGCTAGGATAGTGAGAAGCTGTAGAGGTAAAGGTAGGCTGTGGTTCGCAGGTGACCAATATGGATGACGGTTATGGCAATCCGTCACGGGCTAGACGAAGAATGCCCTGCTCTTCCGCTGTGTGACCCTTACAAGCCCTCTGTAGCGTTCGCTAACTCTGGGCAAGGAGTCGAGGCATGGGGGTAGCACTGATTGCGATGGACTTGCTGCTAAAGACCAAAGGTACCGGGCTAAGCTAGACTTGGTAGAAGCATTGATTGCAAGCTGGAGGCTGGTGCTTTTGCCTTTATCAGTGACGCAAGAGCGATAACGGAATGACGACGCGATAAAACAGCAAATGGTTGCCTTTCAGCCATGGAGTATAGGACTAGGCAAACAAGGTACGGTGTCTCCTGAACCACGAATGAGAAAAGGGAAGGCCAAAAAAATAAAAATAAAATCCATACCCTTCATGTTTCACATGTCGAAAGGAGATATGCAAGAAATCTTGGCAGGGAGTTTGTTCCTTGCGGACACCGCCTAGCTGATGACAACATGCGGCGCTCGAAGGGATATCTAGGTACCTATGGCGTATGGATGGATAACATGTCTTTGAAGGTGTATCAGATATGGAGCCCTTGAATGACCAGGGTCAAATGATGGGGTAGTCTGCTATGGAGCAACTCTGTTAGGCTGTTAAGACAAGGCCCCCAGCCATTTGACCCCCCCGAATGCGGGTTCCTGGTCGCTGATGTACCCGCCTAAAGTGCATTAGCACAGAGACCCTCAAAGAACCCCGTTAGTGAGCGGCTGCCTGTGGTAGCGTCACCTGTGACGCCTAAAGCTTGAGTGCCTTGAGTGCGCTGACCGCCAGCCGGGGGGGATTGAACTTAATCAATCACTGGGTCCCTATCAGTGCAATGGTCACCTCCAGTGTCAAACCGACTCATCCGCCTTAGTGTCGCCTGACCAAAACTACTTCCACAACTCTTGCTTTGACCTTGACCTTGTTTCCACCCTCACAAAATCTTCTTTTTTTCTTCTTTCTCACCGAAAACGCGTTCAATAATCTATTGTTTCTTTTGTCTATTCTCGTTACGAAATCGGGATAATAGCCCTAGGCGAAGCATCTTATCCTTCCGTCTCCCCCCCGTCCCTATTTGCTACACTTTATCCCGACGCCGTTACAAAGGATTCACATCGGATCTTTGCTCCGATCAACCGTTATTATACAAGCTTCAGCTAGAGAGGTGACTGCGCCAGCCTCAGCGTGAGGGGGCGGTTGGTGAAAGGGGCACAATGTTTTTCTGAATGTGCGTGCGGTGTTTGTCTTCTCTTTGTCAGATCGGTATTAATGCTTGCCTTACAGATGCATCGAGGTTCCTAGCCCAGTCTCAGTCGAGGCTATCCAACTTTGGGCAGCCGGAGAACGATAACCCATCACGGCAGTCAGACTGGTCATCACGGCCTACGCGAAATTATCGAGAGGGTGGAAGAGGAGCTGGGCCAAACAGATCGTTTCTTTCAAGGGGATATGGAGCGAGCCCGTATCAGCAAAATGGAGGCGGCTCACGGTTTGGGCAGCTCGCGTTTGCGTCACGGATATCTGCCGCCCAGGATGCCCCGCTATTTCACAGCACGCTTGACGAGTTCCGAGAGGAGGACGACGAAGAGGAGCGGGATAGAGAGGCCGCTGACCTTTTTGCGCTGCAGCGATCTCGGCGGGTAGCTGCTGCAAGTAAGCTCGCCGAAAGTGTCGAGTCGGATGCCAATAGTCGTGGGTCCCTTGGCGATAGCTCAGCGCATTACGATCATCCATACCGGGAGCGAGGCATGGGTAGGGGCATAAAGAGCAGTTGGAATGGTACAAGAAGCGCACATCAGTCACGCATCATGAAGGACACCGTTCTGGAGGAGACAGAAAGTCAACAAGACGAAGATGATGGGGCCAGCGACCGCAGCACTGATAATAAGGGAAAGATGGTTGACGTTCATTTGGACTCGCAGGAGGACGGCGACGATGACCCACCCGACTCATTATTAGGGGAGACGATTGATAATAGTCCCCCAGCCTTTCAGCGATTTAAAGATCAATCGGAACGAACACCATTCATGAAGGACTCGACCATGAGCGACGCCGAGTTGAGCGGTGTGAGAGAGTCACAGCCAAACGAAGATGCACCGCAACACACTGGATTCTCACCTATCGAGGGAGAGATATTCCGACACGACCCCTTTTTTGCCTGGATCTTCTTGATTTGTCTTGCTGGAATGATGTCTACCTATGTTCTCGTATGGCTTCACACCGGCCCGAAGAAAAGTCCTGTCGGCGACACCATTTACCTGACGCTACAAAAGTCATTTCACATGTTAGCAATCGATACTGTAGTGGCTGTGTTTGTCTCTTTTATCTGGTTAGCCGCCTTGCGATCGTTCGTTCGACCACTTGTCAGCGTCATCCTGATAGCGGTCCCCGTCATCATGCTTTCATTTTCGATTTACTCATTCACAGCGTCCTTCAAAGGGCGGACGCATGGACACAGTTTCCAGGATAGTATTATGCGTTGGACATCACTTATTCCTGCAGCATCGTGTGTTTTATGGCTGTGGATGGTGCTAAAGGGCCGCAGGGCGATTCAATCGGCGATTGAGATTTTGCAATTCTCATCCAAGATCCTAGCACAGAATCCCGGTCTACTCTTGGTAGGATTTGGATGTCTCGCCTTGATCGTAGTCTGGACATGGGCATGGTTGGCCATGTTTACTCGGGTGTTCATGGGAGGTTACTTCTCCAAGTCGCTGGTTAGATTCGTCATTCGCTTTTCCAGCTGGTGGCTTGGCGCTGCATTCGTATTCATGTATATGTGGACACTTTCAGTGATCAATGCCGTTCACCGCGCAACGACAGCAGCAACCGTCTCTCAGTGGTATTTCCATCGCAATGCTGGGCCTGCTGTGTCCTCAAAGGAGATCGTTATGGCAGCACTCGGTCATGGTTTGACAGCTATTTTCGGCAGTATTTGCCAGTCGACATTGTTATCACTCCTGATTCGGGCCCCTCTGATCTTCCTACCCCGGAGACTTGGAGCTATCATCACTAACATTGCTTCGTTTTGGATACCAACGCCGGTTGTTGCTTTGACCAATCCCCTAACTATTACCTTTGCAGCTATCCACTCGCAAGGATTGGCTACATCGGCCAGGGGTCTTGATCAGATGGAGTTTGTTTCTCCCGCTATCCCCACAACGACGCTTACACCCAGGGCACTGCGTCTTCGTGGACAGGCCAACGGGCTGCTTCCCTACAGACTTGCCAAGCTGCTCCTGGTGGCGACTCGATTTATCATGGCAACTGGTCTCGGTTTTGCAGGATGGGTAATCACTGCTAAGCAGCTACGAATTCAATTGCCTGATGGTGTGGGAGTGCGAGGTTCGGCATATGCGTACGTCGTGGGTATTATGGCTAGTTTTATCGGGTATTCTGTTATGGGCGCAATGGAAGGTATTCTCAGTGGCATCGTCGATGCGGTATTGATTTGCTACGGCAGCGAGCGGCGTATGGAAAGAGGTCACGGGCGATTCTGCCTCGAAGCGGCATATCTCTTTGGCGAGAGACGAGCGAGCCGAGAGGATGAAGGGTATCCGTGATGATTTATATGGACATTTTAACGGTCTTTTTTTTTCGACTTGGGACTTCATGTGGTTTCTGGGTGTGGATTTTGGGTGTGAGAAGGAAGGTGATAGATTGGTAGAGGTGTTGGATTACCAAGGACTTTGAAAAGTCAGGATTCCCCTTGGGAGTGAGGTAATGAGAGTCTTAACTGTGTCTTTTTGGCGCATGATGTATTTACGATCCAGCGGATATTGCTATTCTTTTCCTTTATCATCAAATGGAATTATTATTCATTGCTTGAATGCTGGGGTTGAATGACAAAGCTGGTGAATCTGAAGTGCTAGAGTCTGCATGAGGTTAAAGGCAAGGAGATGAAGCTGCTTGTGATTTCATTTGCTATCTATGTCATAATTATATACCAAAATGGAGAGTAGTATCTCCAAGATTGGTTAGACACTTTGGCCGAGTGGTTAAGGCGATGCCCTGCTATCAATCCAATTGATATCTTAAGGCATTGTGTTCGCACGCGCAGGTTCGAATCCTGCAGGTGTCGTTTTTTTGGTCTTTTTATTACTTCTTTTTATCAGGTGTGTGTGTCTATTCTTATGAATCGACATGCAGCTCTCATACAGCTAATTTATCTATGTACTTACTCTATGAGCAGGATTTTTTTTTTTTTAAAAAAAAAAAAAATTAAAATTAAAGAAAAAAACGTATTCTTAAATACTTAGTTCTTTTATAAGGTCTGACACTTGTATAGTTTCTGAATCAGTAAGTAGTATTTGTGATTAATATAATTTGCCTCGTCACCCCACTTCGTTTTCCATCACTAACTTGCACAACGTCAGGGTATCAAATTCATCCGCTCCATCGCGATATTTTATCTAATTATCTATTTCTCTATTCCGTCGCCATGACGCCGATCGTTTACGAAATTGACCCCAATGGGGATACTCTTCTTACCCTCCACAAGCCAGATGTACCGTTTGCAACACAAGACGCATATCGGCGCTGGCCTAATCCTATGCCAGAATATCTGACACAGGAGATGCAACAAAATGAAAGGCAGTTGGGGGGCTCTTATTCATCCAATCGGCCAAGCAACCAAGAAATACAACTGAGACTCTCTTCCAAACATCTGACGCTTGCGTCTACGTATTTCCAAAAGATGACGGCCAATGACTGGAGCGAGACTGAGGCTAAGAATGGCTATGCTTATACTCTAACTGCTGAAGAATGGGACCAGGAAGCATTGCGTATCTTGATGTACATTATTCATGGCCAAACGACCAAGTTGCCCCGCAAAGTCAGTCTTGAGATGCTTGCCAAAATAGCTGTTCTCGTTGACTACTATCAATGCCACGAGGTGGTGGATTTCTTTGCGAAGACATGGATCGACAATCTAAATGAACCAGTTCCCAGCAGTTACGGGAGGAATCTCTTGCTGAGACTCTCTGTGTCCTACATATTTTCAGAAACCGCGACTTTCCAAACACTGACAAGGATCATTATACGCGAGAGCAGAGGTCCCATTCATTCACTGGGTTTACCAATACCACAGATCATCATCGGTTAGTTTGCAAGAATACGTTGGCAGTATGCTGTTATGAGTAAGACGACTGATCCCCCCCGTTTTCAGCCGCCCTTGATGTAGAAAGGCGGTCTATTGTGTCTGCCATGATTTCAGGTCTTGAAGACTTGAAAACCCAGCTCTGTAAGGACGACGAGTGTTCGTTTGAGTGTTCTTCACTTTCGCTAGGTGCTCTTGTCAAGGGCATGAATGCAATGTCTTTGCTAAGTCCGCCGCCAAAGCCACCATTTGAAGGCTACTCCTTCACAGCAATGGAACGGGCCATACTCACATTCCGTACGCCAGACTACAACAGGTTGAATCACCGCACGCCCTTTGATCCGGGATCCGCCAACCTTTCTAATTTCGGTTCGACCTCCCAGCCTCGTACTTGCTTTCTATCGGCGAAACTTAAGCCAATTATTGACAGACAATCCAGGAGGATTTATGGTCTGTACTTGTCGACGTATATTAATCAATGCAAATAGAAGAAAAGGTACACCGTTTCCTCCCCCTGGAAGTAAGAGGAGGCGATCAGGTCAGCGGAATACTCTTTACGCCCATGTTACAGTGTCTACTAGGAGACTGTTTCTGGATGACTATCAAGCTGTGAAGCATTTCCACACATACGAGGTCACGTTTACAAAAAGCGCAATGTTATTGTATTTACAATACATCAAGTCCGTCTTTGCCGTGGTGATAATGGAGAAACACCCCTTGAAGGCTGATCTATCTATACATTTTTGGTATAGCAACGGACCACCCATCTGATCGGATGCATAGGAACAAAGCAAAACAATTAACAGCGACTGTGAAAGAAGACTATCGTTGAATCAGACTGTAGTAGACTCATCACTGATTATAGCTTCAGAAGCAACATTCTCAGGGACACACTAGTTTTCAGGGGGGGTTGTGCTTGATTGTGCTAGCAAAGGAGGAAAGTTGAGATAGCATTATAAAGAAGGTATTGCATGTATTATTATCAAGCCGGCATAGATCACGAGCATACCACTCGTGTGTAAGGCACTCATATCCTGCTATTCAATACATTATTTTTTTGTAGGGATATTCATAAGCTTATTGGTCTGTCAAACCCATGTATTCATATCGTATGCTCCCATTAGAACGGCTTTCTTGACTCAACGAATGTAACCGAGGTTGTAATATGTACGATCTTGAATTTACATTTATTCTAACATCTATAATATTTTTCATCATCAAAAGTCATCTTCAGGCATTTCCTCATATCTAAACCCCCAATCCTCTTCAATATCACCATATATACCCAGCTCCGCCCCTGCCTGGATCAGCTTTTGCAGTTCTTCAAACTCTAGCTTGACAACATCAAAATCCAGCTCCTGATTGGCCTCATGCCGGAGTTCCAGCCTCTCATCGGGTAAACCGGGTACTTTAAGTCTGCGGAGAGAGCGAGATCGCGTCCCGCGGCTGGCGATCATGCTTTCGCGCTGTTGGCGTTCGTAGTTGGGGAGGAGTGGTGCGGTAGGGTCATCATTGAGGTGGGCGTCAAGGCGGAAGAGGTTGGTGGAAGAATAATTGGGCCCTTGAACAACGCCAATCACTGGGTTGGGGTGCAAACGGAGCTGCTTAGTATCAAGATATGTTGATCTAGCGACAGCGGCTACAGAGGTACCAGTATCATCGACATCCATGGCGTCTTGATCCGTATCCCGCTCCGGAGGGGATGGTTCGGGATGGTTTATAAAGGGGATCGGGCGGCGGACTCTTTTACCTGTTAGGGGTAAAGTTGTGTAATGCTTCTCCGAGGCATCCTCTTTGTCCAGAGAAAACACAAATACACGACCAGTTGCATCACCCACAACCAGCCTTTTCGAATCTGGCGAGAACGCGCCGCATGATATGGGGCCAGGGGCAATCATCAAGTTCCTCACAAGGGGCTTGCGTCGGTTGCGGACATTCCACACTTTCACAACTCCATCACTGGAACCTGTGTAGAACCGATCAGGGGTAGTCCCCCAGGCTGTAAACTTTACGCCCGTATCTTCCTTCTCGCGATCTTCATGAAACTCATCTACCGGATGTCCATGTTTCAGGATATGAATAGGCTTATCACCCTGAGCTGTATCCCATACATACACATTGCCATCTGTGCAGCCCGCAGTAACATATGCATGGCGCGGAGAGTTTGGCATAAACGTCAACTCGTTGATGTCGGCCGCATAGCAGTCGAGATTCTGGTATTCTTGATATCCGCCGTCCTGGCGGTTGTTATCACGCCGGAAGAGGTGAATTTGAGTACGTACACCATAGTCGACTTTCAGGCCAACGGGTGTGGTTGCGGCGACGAAACACGGCAAGATAGGGTGCCAGACGATTTCGAAGAAGTTGGAAGTTGTGGCGGTAGTGACATGGAGTCGACAGCCCTTATCTGCGTCCCATAGTGTAACCTCGCCAGAATTGCGCTTATCTTCGGGAATATCGTGATCATAGCCTGTCAAGGACCTTGGAGAATACCCAACGGCTAGAATGTGCTGTGTTCCAGGGCCTCGGCCCCATTGCATAGTCGCAGGGAAATAAGCCCATTTATCAGAGTCGTTAGCGTCAGTTCTGGAACAAGAAAAGGAGATGTAGCGACTGTTTGCAACATCATCCTTGTTGACAGTGTATATCCTCACAGCCTCAGATGGGACATCCGCAGCGGTGGCCACTCGTCCAGATCCATCCTTTGTAACTGAGACAAAGTTGACGTTGCCCTCCAAGTGCCAAGTTGCCAGCGCCGTCATGGACTCCCCTGTCTTATAAACTTTCCAAATCTTCACTGTCTTGTCAAAACTAGATGTATAGGCCAGCTCAGAAACTGTATCATAATCAGAAGCTACTACGGATGAGTATAGCCAGGGATCCTGGCTCTGACGCATGGCCTCTGTAGAGTTCTCCCCCTTTTCGACGATTGGTCGTGGGATTCGGTGGTCAGGGAATGCACGGAGCTCGCCCCGAGACACTGAGCACAAAAGTAGATTCCCCGGTTTATTGTACTGCTGGTTATGGGTATCTGAGTGGTTTGTAGTGCCGCATATAATATTGTTATCCGGAACCCAAGTTGTCGTGGCAATGTCTCCAGCACAGTTGGTAAACTCAGCGATCAGGGTCAGATCATCCTCAAGTGTCTTCCTAAACTCATTCTGAAAGTTTTCATACCGCCTCATCTTACCAAAACCACGATTGCCTTCTATTTCGCGGGCCAGCAGCAGAGAGGCAACGCGGCCCATACGCTTACTCTCCTTTCGAACAGAACTGTCGGCATTCTGTTCCAATGTCAAAATGCGACCCTGGGTAGGATGGGTAGCTGTTCCTGCCAGAAGATCTGAGCAAAACTTGCGCACATCTTCAGTTGTGCGGTGTCGAATCGAGCTGCGTATAAGCGTAGGGATATTATAGTCGTGGGAGAGTTTGGTCAAGGATGCAATGGTTTTAGGCACTTTCTCTGGCAAGTATTTTGACACATTCGCAATGATATCAGCTACCTCCTCCTGGGTAAAGTCGACATGGTAGACCGTCGGTTCAGGTACCCGGTGCTTTTGAGAACGACTAATACTTTCGGTTCCCCTGGCAATCAGACGTCGATCTGACGCCGTTTGATACGGCCTGGCCTCCAGCCTAAACCAAGGGTTGGAGGATGTGGGATTGGGGGGATCCGGAGTTCGTTTCCACGATAGAGGTCTGCTTCGTTGCTGAAATCGGCTCGGTCGTTTCAATACGGGAGCCGGTTGGTTCGTAGCTGTTGTTGGTAGCGCAGCAGTTGCTGCTGCTAACGTATGAGAATACGAATCCGCATCACTAGCGAAGCTGGCTTCCTTCGCCACGGGCCTCGCGGGCTTCAGCTGATATCTCTGCACAGAATTCAGATCAGCTTTCATCCAGAGAGTAGTGGTTTTCTTTTCAGACGTACGGGTAAAGAAGCCAAGCCTTTAACGATACTCTCTGCTCGCAAGGTCGCCGCCTTATCGTCCTCTGCAAACAGTGCCAAATCAGATGTGGAATCGCCAACGAAACTCGCAAGAGCCTACAACTCCCCACGTTAGTCAACTCATAGGTCCAAGTTTATAAAACCCCCCACTCAGGGTCTTACCTGTACGGCGATATCATTCACCTTGTACTCCCTTGCCGAGAGGGCCTTGACAGCACGGTGCACATGAGGCAACGCCTGGTTTAGGCGCCTCTTCTTGAGGACCGGTCCCTCCTCCTGCGGCACCGGCAGCTCATGAGGCTGCGGCGCACCATTGGTGAGTATCAAGCGAGCAGGCGACGGTATTGATGGCGGCGAGGAGGCTTCTTCAGTCAGGTCAAGGACTAAGGGTCTAGAAGCAGAGGTGGTAAGCGCAAGGCTCATTGGGATGATCAGCTCGCTGAACGAGGTCGAGCGAGCATGTTAAGCAGGGCCCGGCCCTTTAATATCGGATGGATAATTCGGGATGCCTCGGTTGGATAGAATGATTTGTTGTTGGATCAGACTTACCCCATCGCGTGTTTACGCGTAGCAAATGCTTGGCTACTGTCGATAAAGCTGAGTTTAGAAGTGGGGCCGGATAATTTAAGCCTTATAGTTTTAAAACATTTAGAAAATCACGTGTTCTGTAAGACCCTGAGGTTAAAACTGTTAAAAAGTAATTATTAAAGAATAAAAAAAAACTATACCTTTACTATATATTTATAATAAAAAAGAAAAACTATAAAATTAATTTTATAAGTAAAAGTAGTATAGGCAAAATAAGAGTATAAAATCCACATATACCAGATTTTCGAGGTGCTTATATATGATTTTTTAGAATATGCTTATAATCATGCTATTATCATACTATTATCGTGTTATAATCGTGTTAAAATCAAATTATGATCAGATTATGGCCCGACTTTAGATAGAAGACTGTCATGCCAAATATATGCTTCAATTGCCAGCATCTTCAGTGTCATTAGTTTACTACAACCATTGTTCTTTGTCCCGAGAAAGGACCAATGGTATCGCTGTCAAAGAGCGCATCTATCAAAGGCGGCGCAACCTCGCCCAGTCATAGCCCCCCTTTGCCCCCTCTGCCCCCCTTTGCCCCCTCTGCCCCCCTTTGTGGCCCTATTTCTTTAAATGTATCGCCTTAAGCCAATCCACACGTCTGTGGCCCGTTTCCCTTAATGGTAAAGCATTGATAAACCCTAGCAAATGATATGCGCGGGGTCAGTCTATTTCTAGAATCTCCTTTGTTTCGACAACAAAGGATATAGATAGAACACATCCCCCCACACACCTACACCACACTCTTTGTCGCGCACGTTGCAATATCTTGCGCATGGGTCCCACAGCTCTTTAATTGAATCCATCGTGCGGCTCAGGCAATGATTGGCTCCCATTGCTTGTCAACAGGCAAACAGGTTATCAACTAACATCTTTTCTAGGATTAGGGACAAAGGCACACACCTACTAATTATCTGATTCAACCGCTCGGGCCACCAGTGGGAAAGCCTGTTTAACCCCATTTATTAAGAAGAGTTCGTACGGTTGGCACAGATCCGTGTATTCTTGATTCCATCACCAGATGCTCATGTCTTATACTAGGCTGAATATGACTTACATAGAACATGATTTTTTTGGGAAATTATTTACTATTTTTCAACCTATATTATCATTTTGATTTATTATCAAAAAATGATTAAAAATAATTTAATTATCGTAGGAAAGCTATAAAGTTTACGTCTTCACACGTACCTCCTACAACAATAGTTTAAAGTGCTACAGGGTAGCAACAGACGGCCAATATCGTATAAGCTCCAATGCGCATCACAATTCCACAATTATCAATGAACACTCTTCTTTACGCATGTTTGATTTCGTCTTCTGACGCTTTCCAGCAAACTAATCCAAAAGCAATAATAAGATACATCGCATTCCTCGTGCTAGATCCACCTACAATAGAGTTTACAGACAGCATGCTCACTCGCCGGATTTTAACAAGTCATGCCACGCCTAGCATATCCCCCAAATACCATTATACATTCATTATCTTACAGCTTGGCAGGCAGCGTTGTCTGGGCCTTGATCTCATCGTACATCTGATCGATCTGGGAACGGAACACCCTGACGGTTTGAGGGCGCTTGAGCTTGAGACTATGGTCATGAGTTAGCATATTGATTCAGATATTGTTCATCTAGATGAATGGCACATACCTTGGTGTGAGCAGCTCGTTGTCAACGGTGAAAGGCTCAATATCCAAGTAGACATTTCTCACACGCTCGAAGCTGTTGAACTTTTGTTTCCGGCCAATCTTATCAAGGATCTTCAAGAACTCCTGCTTGACCTTGGGATGACTGGCAGCAGCCTTGACGCCAGAGAGGTCTTCCTTGGTGATGTTCTCACCCAGAATCTTGCTGGCCCAAGGAGGGAAGTTGTCGAGATCAACACCGAAAATTGCGACGAGAGTAGACTCCTTGGCGTCACCGTGCACGTATGCCATTGTGACCAAGTTGGTGTTGCCCATGTAGACGTTCTCAATTCGCTCGGGAGAAATATACTCGCCCTGAGACAGCTTGAGAACGTTCTTCTTGCGGTCGATGATCTTGAAACGTCCAAGCTTGTCAACCTCGGCGATATCACCGGTGTGGAACCATCCATCGGCATCAAGAGCCTTCCTGGTCTCCTCCTCATTCTTGTAGTACTCTCTGAAAATGATGGGACCTCTCATGAGAAGCTCACCACGGGGGTTGGGCTTGTCATCAACAGTGTACTCAAACTCGGGAACGGATTCCAAGCAGATTTCGACAGCACCCATTGGGGGTCCAATGTTTCCGGTGGAGAAATCGTCCCTCAACTGAAGGGTACCGACAGCATATGACTCAGTCAAACCGTAGCCCTGGTTGAACTGGTTACCAAATGCGGCACGGAGGAATTCCTGGACATCCGGGTCGAGCTGGGCACTGCCGCTGATCATACTGTGGGCTCGGTCAAGGCCAACTGCAGCTCTGACCTTGGGAGTCCAGATGCGATCATAGATCAAGTGTCGGTTGGTTGCCTTGCCGTTAGGCAACTTCATAGAAGCCTTCTTGCTGTTGATGACCTGTCTGGACAAAGCACCCTTGATGCCATCAGCCTGGACGGTGGCGGTGCTGATGGCAGACTTGAAGCGGTTGAACAGACGAGGAACGGAAATGAAACCCGTAGGCTTGAGGATCTTCAAATCGTCCACCAGGCCCAAAATGTCGCCTCGGAAGAAACCAATACTGGCACCCTCGGCCAGAGCAATCTGGTCAACCAGACGGCCGTAGATGTGGGCTAGAGGCAGGTAGGAAAAGTGAATATCCTTGTGTGTGACACTGCCGCCCATACGACCAGCAGCGTTAGCGGCAACGGCACCACCGTGTGTGATGACAACACCCTTGGGGTTGCCAGTAGTGCCGGATGTGTAGTTGATGGTGCAGACATCGTCCCGGCTAGCAGGGCGCAGAGGTCGTCCGGAATCAAGACCAATCTTCTCGACTTGTCCAATGGAGTAGAGCTTGATGCCTTGCTGGGCAGCAATCTCTCCCAAAAGGGCAGACTTGGTCAGAACCTTTTGCTCGCCCTGATCCAATGGGTCAAGAGAAACGATCATCTTGAGACTGGGGATTCGAGGAGCAAGCTTCAGAAGCACGGGAACGTGAGGAAGCGAGCAGACGACGCAAGCAAGCTCGGCATGGTTGATGATGTACTCGGACGCGTCGGGGCCCAAAGTCTCATAGAGGGAGACAGTGAAGAGCGCCTGAGATGCAATGGCAAGGTCTGAAGGGAAGATGACCGTGGTTAGCAGAGGGTCTTTTGTAGGGACCTCATGATAGCGCGCCAGACTTACCAGTGATTTGCCATTCAGCGCGGTTCTGGGACCAGAGACCAACACCGAACTTGTCTTGGGTGATGCCAGCGGCGCGGTGAATCTCGATCAGACCAGCACCAAAGTTCTTGCGACGTTCAGCGATTTCCGAATAGGTCTCCCATTCAAACTGCTCCCCCCAGGTGCCGGTAGCAGGGTTCCACTGGCGAGCACCAAGGCATCGCTTGTTGGGATACTTGCGGGCAGCAGCCTCGAAAAGGTCGTTGGTGGACTGAATCTCGGGGTCGTAGGTGGTCAAAAGAGGGCCATCGCGGAATTTGTGGTGACGGTAGACGGCACTGCGGTTTGGTCGCTCACTGCCGGGGATTGGAACAGAATGGGGAGAACCAGCAGCAGGAGGCGTGGCCAGCTCCTGGATGTAGGCGCTGATATCTCTAGGAGGAGCCATTGTATCGTCGGGAAGATTTATGTGAGGAGGGATCGCCGTCGGCTCGTCGTGGAGAAAAGGTAAAGCAATGCTCGCGCGGTACACGAGAGACTGCACAAGCAACGCCAAGCGACAATGCCAAGAAGGATAAGAAGAAGAAGAAGAGGGTGAAGACGTAGATGTAGAAGACGATGAGGGGAGAGTGGAGGCGTAGGAAGAGGAGGAGGAGGAGTAAAAAGAAGAAAAGGAAGAAGGATAGGAAGAAGGATAAGAAGAAGAATTGGTGTGGAGAAGATGGGGCAGCAACGGCGGACAAGGTGTAAAGGAAAAGGAGAACGATTTCGGTCTTGAGGCCGACGGCGACAGCAAATGGTGGAGTTTGCGGCTAGAGGCACTACTAAAACTCATGAGAGCTACCGAGGTCCACGGGGGCCCGCCTCGGCTTGCCCCAGATTTCACACTTCAGTCATGGCCTTGCGCCGCCCAACAAAAAAAAAAATACTAGCAGACAACCAGCACAATTACCACGCGACTGGATCCACTGTCAGACAAGCTTTTTGGTTTGTTTTGTTTTTGATCCTGTCTTTTTTTTTTTTTTGCCTTCTTGCGATTGAAAGCCGTGCGGGTCCGTCCTGTGTGTATGTTGTATGTTGTCAGCTTGGATTACTTTGCCAAAGTTTACAACTGTCTGCGCGCAGCCACTAATGTCCACAGCTCTTGGGGAACCTCCAGCTAAGCAGCCCTCGAGGCGACTTATCCGCTGCTGGTTCCTACAAGTATTCTCCCTGGAGAAGAAGGAGAAAAATACTAATAGTATTCAACCAAGAATACAGAGTACTTGTAAAAATCACAAGGGAAAATGACAAGGTGATGGTATAATGCAAGAGAGGTGAGCCCCCCCCCTTGGCACGCAGGGGCCGCTTCCCCAGTTATACTCCACGCATTCCATACATATGCTTTCCGCATCGAAGTTCTGCCTCGGAATATCTTGGGATGCTCATGATCGGAGACGAAAAAGAATTGTAGCCCCCAATGCAATGGGACGTTGAGTTTGCTCATGTTCCGATGGTTCGTGCAGGAGAAGGGAGGGTCCGTTTTCTAGCACATGTTGTAGTCTCTGTAGTCTCTGTGATAGCCCAAGACCTTGGCAAGCACTTAGACGAGTCTCTCTCGGCAAACAGCAAGCAGAGACATTCGAACGACTTGTTGTGTTTCCATCATGGTTGCATCCCACCAACCGGTGACACCAAAACGGACTCGCAGCACGCTGACGTCGGACTTTTCGGAAAATTTCGCCAGTCAATGTCAGTGTCAGTGTCAGTCAGTCAGAGTCTGAGCGGAAGAGAGAGAGAGAGTCTCGTTTCGCTTGGGCTGATTGCAAACGAGGATGCTGATTCAGACCCTGTTACACACACACAACTGGGAGTCTACTGCCCGTCTCAAGCCACTGGTAGTAGTAGTTTGTATGTGTATCTCCTAGCACCACCACATTTGTTAGCATGCGCCTACACCAAGAGACAAAGGAACTATTACTCGGCCGAATCTTCTCCAATAAATGCAACGCACTGAAACTCCAAGAATTTCAGATCCTGGGGACGGATTCGGGGTATGTCTGGGGCAAACTGGAGCACTAAAGCAACCGAGTGGGGGGGGGCCTTCAGGGGTGCCATCACAAGGACGAGCCAATCGCTTTGCTGTCATTACCCGTAGTGCCATCTCTAAAAAAGCATGTGAAACTTTAGAGTGGTGCGGAGCGGCGGAGATACTCACAAAGTGCGAAGCTACCCATATCCAATAATCCACCTACCCTATAGTCTGTAGCTTAAACATGAATATGGAAGCCAACATGGTTTGGTCCTATGGTTGCATCTCGTCTTGGAGAAATGGATGGGAGTCTTGTCCGCTTTTTATATTTGTCAACTCATCTAGCGAGATGGACCCTGCTGCATGAAGAACATAGTATACGACCTGCAAGAGGCATACAAACGGTCATAATATACAGTGCTACTATACCTGCGTCTTGGAAATACTTGGAGGTTATGTAGAGCAATTTACTGCACCCAATCACTCTTATAACCCCCCCCCAACTCCCCTGTGCTTATGCTCATGCGCACAATCATCACGCATCAATGCACCTCATCCATTTGACGCCTTCCAGCTGGAACTGCATAAGCCCTTTATACTACCGAGTCCACTGACACACCCTTGCCCACTTGTTTTTTCACGTTAACAATAAATTAGTAGGGGCTTGAGACACGAGTCGATTGTGAATGGCCTCAACGCTTTGCGCCGACATCAGACAGAGTCTGGGAAGCAAGACATCCATCTGGTTGTCTCCCTGCGCCTCATTCCTTTATACCGCATCTACTTGTCATATCTACGTTCTATATTTCTTTTTTTCCCCCTTCCTCATTGGATCTAACGCCATGACTCTCTTTTGCTGCCATCTCTTTTTCTTTTGACCAAGTGGCTTGCCTATCTGGTATACATCGTTGGGGGGCTTGTGTGCATCGCCAAGTAGACGTCCCCCCCTCACCCACCGGTCATTGCTTGGGGGTTTTGCATATTATCCAGGGCTTCCGGCAATAAATCTGCTTTTATCAACTGATCGACAAATCTGCATGATAATTTCCACTATATCCTACTCTAATCCACTTCCACAGTGCATCAGTGAGGCTGGATGATGTCCCCATGCCTCACTTTAAGACTCCAACCGCACTTTATGCAAGGGACGCGGGCGCTTCGGCTGGAACACATTTCTAATAATATGTCCACTCTTTTATTTTATTTTTATTTTTTTGCTCACGAGAACAAAAGTCCTCGACAAGGCTTTCCCAATTCTGTCCAATCCGCATTCTCGCCCTTGGGAATCTCTGATGCCATCCCATCTCTCCCTGCAGATTCTCCCCTCGCCTATGTCTCACATCCCGAGTTGGCCCACCACCCAGAGAGCCCTACATATAGACGCTCTCATTCCATTCTCATCACCTACAACAAAAGCCCTCCCTTCTTTTCTTCCCCCCATCTTCATTGTTTCTTCCTCATCTCTACTGTAAAATTGTGTGCCCAAAACTTGAAGCGCAAAATGACACAAATTCCCCGTGTGCCGATTATCTGCCTTCGGGTCTTTGAGGGCCTGACGGGGTTTATAAATATGATCTTTTCAGCATATGGTATGCCCTATACTCCTTTATCTGGCATCTATGGATTTCTCTGACTGATGTGACCTCTACAGTCGTCAACTGGCATCTGAACGGTAGCCATGGGAGAATCCCTCCGACAGTCGACCTAGTCCTCGTCGCTTCAATCTTCTCTATGCTCGTCATCCTCTTCGTCGAGTTTACACACCTGGCACCTCCAGTTTTGATTCTTCTCCTTGAGACAAGCATCTCGATCTCCTATATATTTGGCTTCATGTTCTTTGCCGTCATCAACAGCGATGTGGCATTCTGTGAAGGCTCCATCTGCATGGCTGGTCGAGGCTCTGCTGTCCTTTCGGCCGTGCAGTTCAGTGCCTGGGGCGCATCGGCACTGATTACTCTCCAAGAGATGGCCAAGGTCAGAGCAATAAAGAGGGAAGAGCGAGGGGAGCTTGTTTTTGATACCCCGGCGAGGGCATATGGCCTTGCATGATGCACGCCGAACACCCTCTGTGATGGAGTCCTCGTGCGTTTTAGCGACGAGCAACATGGATGAGAGAAGTCTGTTGGATTTATGGCACAGCAAGCGATGTTGGGTTATGCTTTATGCTTCTTGAGGAAATGACTTATTAATGACTTGAATGTGTTCTAGCACTCTGGGCTTGGGTAAAAGTTTTACTTGATGGAGACTGGTCAATGGTTATTGTATCATAAACATCGTTCTTTTTATAAGTACTACGTCTGTCTGGTCATGGCTCTATACAAATCTCTCTGCATAAGTAGGCGATTTACCATATCTTGTTTTATAACATTAACTACATACCAACATATTCCCTGAGAAATCTGTCCTTCTTCTTCTTCTTCTTCTTCTTACTTTGCGTCGCTTCATATCCGTCTCTGGTACTCCTGCAGAATTATATGCGATCCTCCATTTTCTCTTTCACCTCTATTGCCTCTCCGTCGTCCGTCGCCGCCTGATTCGCATTCGGTGGTGCATCCTGGGTATCCCTTTCTGCCTCCTTCCGCTCAATAAAGACTACATCCATATCATCTTGAGATGTCGGTTCTGTGTCTTTCGGCTCTGGTAATGTCACATCCTGTGTGACACCAAAGGCCTTCTTTACCTCTATCACATATTCTTTCTCGTCATTTAATTTTCTTTCAATTATCGTCTGTGCATCAACTCCCCAATACCAGTAAAAGACCTTTTCAAATATGGTCTCATTTGGGTGCTCCTTATTGAACAATGGCTGAACATGGCGGTCGAAGATATTGTACATACCCTTGGGTATTGTGATTGAGTGAAAGTACCAAAATGCTCCGGTCTTCCATCCATTGCGCTTAATGTTTGCTTGTAAACCAGGACTGCCAATTTTCCTTTCTTCGGTTTCATAAATGTCGAGGTATTCGTGCAATAGAACATCAAGTTCGGAGACTGAGTCGTCATCATCAAAGCCATCGACCGCTCGTGATGTCAGCCAGTATGGCGGCAGCTGCATTTCAAGAGGGATTGAATGTGCCCACTCAAGGTCAATAATTGTCGAAATATTCCAATTCTTATCAACAAAAATGTTGCCTCCATGCAAGTCAGTGAGCGTCAAATAAAATGGCCCTTCTCGAAGCTTCGGATTGATGAAATGGTGCATGACTGCCCGCAAGCCTGTAAGAGCTGCGAGTTGTCCTCTGCCATCGCCTTGGGAATGTATTGAGTTGGGTTGGTGAAGGATCTTGTTATCTTGCAAGGACAAAAGATCAGAGATGTACCCTTCGGTTGCTGCATACGTTCTGTCTCGTGGAATACCAGAGGGAATTCCTTCATTTTCATACATTTGGAAATAGAGATTAAGAGGGCGGTTCCTGAGTGTGGTTGTTCCGTCTGAATTGAAACTTAGAGAGCCGATTCGCGGAACTGGAATTCTGTTCATGGACAAGGTAATGCGTGCCAGACCACGAAATAGCCTCTCTCGAAAGAGTTTGTCATGTCGATGCTTTTCCCATGACATGACCAGCATATCCCCCTTTGCTGCACCGAGGAGAAGATAGCCGGAATCCAAGGGATGGCGGAAGCTTCTTTGGATGTGCGTGGTCGGAACTGGATAACCGAATAAACCGCATAGCCACCGGCTTATGTTCCAGGATAACTTTTTAAAGAAGGGGGTATTATTTGGGTGTGTAAACTGCTCCTGTTAGATTGTGGCGAACAAGGACTTGCTTCATAATGTTGGAGAGCTTACAGTTGAGCCATCGGGAAGACCAAATGCATGTAACCTTGGAATAGGAATGTCTGGGCAATGCTGTTCCAGCCACAAATAGGTAGCAATCTCACACCTCAGCTTCTCCTCCACATTTCCGGGACACAGTTCTTCGCCGATTCTATAGGGAAGAGGTATGCGAAGATAGATGACGCTTTCATCCGCGAGAAGAATTGGAACGACGACATTGAAACTGCCCGACTTCCAGATTTCTGTGACGCATAGGTGACACCAATTAACCCCGAGCTGACGGCGGACCAAGGCCTCAATTTCTTCCTTTCGTGAGGCGATTGAACCCCAAAACTGCTTTTTCAATTCGGGGTACTTCAAAGTTGGTAGAATGTTGTCATCGCCTTCCAATGCATCATCTAAACAAAGTTCCCCTTTGAGAATGGGAAGAGTCGGAGGATTCGCCATGATAGAAATAGGCTTAGTCCATACTGGAATTCAAATTTCTTCTTCTAAGGAACAAAAACAGCCACTGTAGAGCTTTGCGTAGAAGCGAGATCGAGTTTTATTCACGCCTGGGCAGTTTCTTGGTGACGGATGAAAAGCCCGCTGATTCAGGGGTTGGACCGCTGCGAATTACATTCCTGAGTAATGACACCCTGACACCGAAAATAGAAGCAACCTTGGAAGCTTGGGCCATCTGTAGAACCGGGGGGGGGGGGGGGGGGGGGGGGGCGGCGGCGGCTTGTCTGTATACTCTCCCCATTCAGAGAATGGAAGGAAGAAAAAAAGCTTTCATCGTTCAACTATCGGGATAAATGATGCTAAAAAGTCCTAATCAGCGGGTAGTAAATAATGCAAGTATGACCGAGGTATTTAAATGGGGTAAATAAGGTATGGGGGTGGTAAGTAGGCGTGGACTCGCTGCTGGCGGCTTAACATCTCGAGTGGAGTCTGGGGTTGGATTAAGACTTACGCACACTATTATAGTCTTCTATTTAATCTGCTCTACTCCAAGTACAGAGAGAGATGGTATGATGAATATATATAATTGAGAAGCCATATCCGTCGGATCGCCATTGGCTTCAAAATAAATTGTTGATCAAGACCTTGACCTTGGGCAGAGCCGTAGATGTGCAAAAGAGGAGCCACTGATGCAAGGCGTCCGGCCGATGCTACCTGTTGTTGGCTGCTTTATCTTCAAATATCGCTTTACGCATCTATAGAGCCAATAAACGCCTGACACATTGTTCACAAAGACTCACAAAGACCCGGAAAAGACACTTCTGCCTGGAAATATTGGCCGGTGGTGGTGCATCAGGATGAACCCAGGCTACATCAGCCCCCGTAGAACATAAATACACCATATCATACCTCGATCTTCATGTTCGAGCGCCCGAGGTGCATTTCTGGAAGCCTCGAGATTGCTTGAGCTACAAACATATTTCTTTGGACTACCGTTTATTTTTAAGGATGGTTAGCACGGAAGTAAAGCAACTCTGGGAGATCAGTGAGGTTATCATCAACAACAACTATTCGCGACAGGACCAGTCCAATGGCATGATTATATATACTTTGAGAACAAACAGACCCGACCTTCCACCTACCATATTGAGCAGTGAATGGTATACCCAGCCCCCCTTCTCCCTTTCTTTTCTTTTCTGTTCTTTTCTGCTCTTTTCTGTATATACTACCTTGTTTCTTGTGGTCGACTGACAGATTTATCGACATTCAGGAAGCTTGCCTTGGCCACTAGGGAGGAGTCTGAAAGAATAGCTGAATCATCTGGACGAAATGCGCAATCCGTTCGACACGTTTTCGAGAACCCCGACAATTATCAGCTCCAATCTCAGCAAATTGCCAATAACCCAAACTTGGGCATGTTGTCATCCTCTGCAAAGGCAGCCAAATCAGTGCGCCAGGGGAATAGGAACACGAAAAAGGATTTGAATAGTTAATAAATAGGTGAGTGGAAGAGACATGGCGTCTGATAGGATAGAACTAAGCATCCATGGGAATAATTGGAACGAACAGGAACGACAGAAATCGACAGAAAGGATAGGAATATGCAGATACAATGGGATTTTTAGAGAAAAGAATTGAAGGCATAGAACAGTTTTGAACATATTACGAGTTCAAGATCTCTGATCTTATTAACTGTGATGTATTAATTCTTGCTTCAGGAACCGATCGGGGGTACCTGCAGGTATGTATTACCTAGATAGATATCTAAGCAGTAAAGGTGTTTGATGCCACCCCGCACCTACTATATGAGCTTAAAAAAGGTGGCTGATGCTTTATTACGGCATCAAATAGTCGATATCGATTGGCGCCCGATTTATATGGGTTATTTATGATGGATGACCTTGGCATAATAAGCTTGAACCGTGGTGAAGGCTATATTTGATGTTGTACAAAAGTGGCTGTTCATCAATAGCTTGAACGTAACGTGCAGGATGGGGGATGCAGGTCGAGATGAATTTAGATGCAGTCCCACAACTAAAGGGCTTGTCAATATGCACCATAAGAAGATTTACTTCCTCAATGGGCATCGTCTGCATGTAGCGAGTAGATGAGAGGGAAAAGAAAAACAAAAAAAAAACAACCCCCCCCCCCCAAAAAAAAACCGGAATCAATGAATCTCGGAACTGCAGTTGCGAAACCGGCGACATGCTTCTCCTGGTATGCAGGGGTACTAATAGCAGTAAGTTGTGGAGGTGACAAGGTTGAGATGGAGGGGTAAAATCTGCCCCTCCGCAAAATTAGTAAACAATCTATCCATACTTATCCATGGATGACATGACTTGTGACAGCGCCCTCGCCAAAATGACGCCAGACTTTGGTGCTCGCATTTTCGATTGCGTGCTTGAAATGGCTTCCAACTCTTCTCCACCTTTTGACGTGGGAAGTTTGGGCAGGGGAGGAATGTATGTAGGTATGTATGTATGCATGTACTCTTACAGGCCTACTCCATACACGGGTGCAAAGTAACGTTCATGACACCCATTGATGCACGTCGAAAACTATATATAATGGCGCAATTGATCCCTCCTTTGTCAACTTGTTCCTCTCCATCTCCATTGTTCTTCAGGACATATCGATTCGCTTAATTATTGTATACTCATTATTATTGCCCAACATGTCTGACGGTTCTGACCTTGCCAAAAACTTTGAGACGCTCCAGATCCACGCGGGGTAAGTGATTGCATCTCAGTGTGGGATGACGACAAGAGAGACGAGGGGAGAGATGTTGTTGCCTTTACTTCTATTGCCATTGAAATTTTTTTCATATGCATTGGGAACATGCTCATTGGATCTTTAAGTTGGACAAGATAAACAGTGGCTGACATCAATTTCAACAGATACGAGCCTGATCCTACAACCAAGTCCAGAGCTGTCCCCATCTACGCCACTACGGTAAGAACAACACTAAACTTGTCATTGCACCTCCAATTCAATGTTCGAGACCAAAGATTGCTGACGATGGGATTCTCCCAGAGCTTCACCTTCAATGACTCTGCTCATGGCGCGAGGCTCTTTGGCCTCAAGGAATTCGGCAACATCTACAGCCGAATCATGAATGTGAGTGACTGTTGCCCATTCCAAGTCCCCTAAAAGTCCCCTCACTTACACGACGCCCGCCACCTGTAGCCAACTGTCGACGTCTTTGAGAAGCGAATTGCTGCCCTTGAGGGCGGTGTTGCTGCTTTGGCCGCCGCATCAGGCCAGGGAGCTCAGTTCATCACCATCAGCACTCTTGCCCATGCTGGCGACAACATTGTTTCCACATCCAACCTCTATGGCGGCACCTACAACCAGTTCAAGGTCCTGTTCCCCCGCTTCGGCATCACCACCAAGTTTGTTAACGGCGACAATCCCGAGGATTTTGCTGCTGCTATTGACGACAAGACCAAGGCTGTCTTTGTTGAGAGCATTGGAAACCCCCGATACAATGTTCCCGACCTTGAGGCCATTGCCAAGGTGGCCCACGAGAAGGGTGTCCCTCTTGTTGTAGACAACACGTTCGGTGCGGGCGGTTACTTCATCCGACCAATTGATCACGGCGCCGATATTGTTGTTCACTCTGCCACCAAGTGGATTGGAGGCCACGGCACCACCATCGGAGGTGTCATTGTTGACTCCGGCAAATTCGACTGGGGCAAGCACGGCAAGCGATTCCCCCAGTTCATCGAGCCATCCCCCGGTTACCACGGGCTCAAGTTCTGGGACACATTTGGCCCCATCTCCTTCATCATCCGTGCCAGAGTCGAGGTTCTGCGAGATCTTGGTGCATCTCTTAACCCCTTTGCTGCCCATCAGCTGCTCATTGGTTTGGAGACTCTGAGCTTGCGAGCTGAGCGTCACGCCTCAAATACTCTGGCCCTGGCCAAGTGGTTGGAGAAGAACCCCTACGTGAGCTGGGTCTCTTACCCTGGTCTGGAGAGCCACCCGTACCACGAGACTGCCAAGAAGTACTTGAAGAAGGGCTTTGGTGGTGTCCTGAGCTTCGGTGTCAAGGGCGGCGGTTCTGCTGGTAGCCAGGTCGTTGATGGCTTCAAGCTCATTTCCAATCTTGCCAATGTTGGTGATGCCAAGACATTGGCTATTCAGTGAGTAGATTTAACATGAATTTGGGAGAGAATACCTGCTAACCGGTTGGTAGCCCCTGGACCACCACTCACGAACAGTTGTCCGACGAGGAGAAGATCACCTCTGGTGTCACCGAGGTAAGAACAGGCATGCTCCGCTCTCATCCTTCACAAGAGCTGACATAATTTTAGGATCTCATTCGAATTTCTGTCGGCATTGAGCATATTGATGATATTATTGCGGACTTTGAGCAGTCATTCAAGGCTGCTGGATCAGCAACCCCTTCTGGTGAGACGAAAGAGGAACACGCCCCGGAGAAAAACCACGCTGAAGCGCCATTGGCACCATAAATAGAGAAGCCACGACTATGACAAATGAAGTTTGAGATTTTTTTTTTGAGAATTTAGCCGTTCAATATACCATTGTTCCAAATGATTGCCCTTTAAGAAAAACCTTTGGTGGAAGTTTATGCAGGGTCTTGGTCGTGATTTCATGGGGGGTTGCATTTAGTGAGTGAATGGTCACCGGGGTGTTGTTTTAGGCATTGCTGATTGGCTTGGCTATGATGAGCAATTGGCGCTTGATCTAACTTTATCGACGACTTGAGCCAACGAGAGTTTAATTGAAACCTACCATCACCATCCATCCCTGGACTGCTCTGTGTGTCATCCAAGCAATGACTGCTATGAATTCCCCGCATCATGGCTTAGACTTTGTGGCACTTCAACATGTAGCTTTCAGGCGGTGCGAATGCCGTGGACTAACCCAAATGACGCAAAGCAAACTGAGACTGTGAGCCCGCGTGGGGATCCAGTCCACCAACTTCGATTGGTTAGCCAAGGTCGATCTCGTCGGTGTATAATTGCCTCAGCCTCCCTTCAGAACTCTTTGGTATCATTATTACCTCTTATTTTATCACGTTGTTTTGCGTCGTCTTGCTTGGAGAGATACAATGGATGATGATGATGAGTTGCTAAACGGGATTGGGCCGGGGAGTCCCATAGAGGTCGATGAAGGCCTGGAGGGTGAATTGGACAATCTGCTTGCCAGTGAAGCGCCTTCAGAGAGGCCTCTCAACGTGTTCAACAGCATCCATCGGTGAGTAAGAGTTTTGGAACATGAGAGTATCGAATCTTGGATGAGCGCTAGGGGGTTCAAGTATCTGCGACAAGTCAATTGAGGGTGGCGTGCTGATTGATCAAGTTCATCTCTAAAGAGTTCGAGCTCTTGTCATGGCCAGTATTGGTAAGTAGCGGCGACGAGGAAAGGCTGCGAAGGCCTCGCTAACAGAGACGCTCAGATGATCCGTATACCTCTGAGCACATGACTAGCCCTCGAGTGAATACCCTCGTTGTTCGACCGCTGGTAGAACGCTTGTATGATCCGGAAGATACTTCGATAGGTTTGCCTGCCTGCTCCCATGACCTCCATCGTCTCCAATAGATCCCACTTGGGCATGCATTTGCCGCGACCTATGATGCTATGAACACCCGGCTCTCATTCATGCTCACACCGTCACGCATAGTATACTGCCTCCTCGCCAACCGCGTGCAATTCCTCCGCGAACAATCCGCAGATATCCACCAGAGCGTCAGCCGCGCTCGTGCCACCCTCTGCGAACTCGTCGCTACCAAAATCCTCCGCAAATTCCACGAGCACAACCCGGGCTCCGTGGGCCTCCTCCTCCTCACTAACATCCTTGTCCAGGGACTTGACCCCTTTTCTGGGGCGGAGGAGGATGTCGCTCGCGCGGGGAGGTACATGCAGTGGCCGGTGCAGGAGAGAGGAGGTAACGAGCGGAAGCTCACGGCACTGGAGCTGGGGATTGTGTCGGAGAGCAAGAGCTTGATAAGCTCACCGGCATGTCAGCGAGTAGTGAGAGCAGTTTACAACGGCCAAGTGGTCTATACGCCGATATCATTCGTGGATATGCTACCGGATCATTACAAACATCATCCAGTGTCGTTGTACGACCCCCGAAAGGCGCCACTACTAAACCATTATCGGCTCATCGTCCCGCGGTGGCGCAATATCATTGAGGTGCTGCAGTTTTCAATCTTGTTGGGTTTGTATATCCTTACGATGGTGAACCGGAATAGCCCCTTGTTGAAAATGTATGAGGGAGTCTTTAGTTTGTACACGGCAGGATGGGTGCTCGCCGAGTTTGCCGCTATTATTGAGCACGGATGGGCGGTCCACAGTCAAAAGACGTGGTCCTTCCTGGACGTTACGTTTATGCTCATCTTTGCGGCCTATCTCCTTGCCAGAGTATATGATGTTTGGATCGGATACCATGACGGCGATAATAACGGAATGGCGTTGCACATATTGTGCGTTGCGGCGCCGGTGCTGCTCACTCGAGCTGCCTTTAGTCTGATGCCAGATAACATCGTCTTTATATGTCTGCACGCCATGATGAAGGACTTTTTGGTACTGACCTTCATCACTCTGTGGTGTGTCGGTGGATTCTTCCTCGCACTGCAGTGGCTTGTCACCACGGGTGATGGAACCGGTCCTAAATGGTATACAGTCGCCAAGTGGCTTCTCTGGATATGGTTTGGGCTGGATGGCACGGGAATCCAAGAGTCTGTCCAGTTCCATTTTATTCTCGGACCGGCTCTGATTGTTGCCTTTGCGTTCCTGGGCAATACGCTCTTTTTAACAATTCTGGTTTCCCTGCTCACTAATACGTTCTCGCGCATCGTCGCCGCCGAAACGGCCGAGATCCAGTTCCGCCATGCGGTGCTCACCTTTGAGGGCGTTAAGAGCGATGCGATATTTGCTTACCCTCCTCCATTCAACATAGCGGCTCTTCTCGTGCTTCTCCCTCTCAAATTGGTCGTCTCGCCGCGCAAGTTTCACACCATTCATGTTGCCTTGACCAGAACCCTCAACTTACCCATCCTTCTCCTCATCAGCCTTTACGAGCGTGAATTCTTCCGACCTGGAGGGTGGCAGTCTCCCACATCAACGAAAGGGTCAAAGTCACTTTTGCGATGGCGCTTCACGGGCTTCTCCCCGCATGGAGATATACAAGCCGTGTTTGAGGCCGACCCTCCGCCGGCTGTGCAAGAAGAAGCTGATGAGCTGGATGGACTGAGCGAAATGGGCTTTACAGATACGGATGGTATCTCGAGGTCTTCGAGGGAAATGAAGAGGACGCCAGTGGTGTTTGCGCTGAGTAACTCGACAAGGAGGGATGGGACACCGGGGTTGAGTCGTGGAAGGAGTCCTGGAACTGCGGGTGGGAGTGGCCCTTAATGACGATTGCTAGGGATTTTTGGGTATCAAGACAGAATATGTGGAGCTTATAGATTGAATGAAGGTGAAATAAAAGAAATAAGAAACAATTATTTAATATTTTTCTCGAGTTTGTTATGCATTCATGTCGTTTCGTCTCTTAAAGCTGGCTGCTATAATCAAGGTAAGCCAACCAATTACAACCCCCCCCCCCACAGTATCCAACTCCACCACAACATTTCAACGTCACCACCAAGAAACCTCACTCAACACCATCACCATCTTCCATCCTCAACCCGCACAACCACCACCAACCAACCACATAATACCGCCCACGATGCGCCTCTCAATACCGCCCCTCCTCGCCTTCGCCACCCTCGCTCTCTCCGCCGACATCACACTCTACCTCCCCGCCAAACCCAACCCTTTCGCCCTCCCATCCACCACCCACGCAACGCTCTCCTCCCTGCACAAGCACCTCTCCGCGCCCCTCTCCGCCGCCAACACCTTCGTCTTCCGCAACGTCACCCCCGAATCCTACCTCGCCGACGTGCACTGCCCGACCGACGGCTTCCAGCCGCTGAGGATCGACGTCGCCGCGGACGGCGGCCTGGAGGCCTGGGAGACGTATCGCGGGAATGAGTGGGGGAACAAGGGCGAGGCGCTGGCGGTGAGGGAGGGGAGCGGGGGGAAGGGCGTGGAGGTTAGGGCGCTGGGCGGGAAGGTATTCTTCTTGGAGAGACCGACGTGTGAGTAGACATGTGCACTGTACGAGGGGCGGCAGATGGAAGGGGTATGCTAACCGGTTTTGCAGTCTCGATTTTGAGTATTTTGAAGAGTCCCATGATCCTGATGGGTCTGGGCACTATGGGAATAGTATTCGGCCTGCCTTACCTCATGGACAATAGTACGTTTGCCAACCCCTTCACATTCAATCAATGCAACCATGCGCTCGAGGCCACGCCCTCGTTGAGATCACTAGCTAACCCGTGTTCTTCTCCAGTGGACCCCGAGCTCCGCGCCGAATTCGAAGAGCACCAGCGGTCGAGCCCCATGAACACCATTATGAGCGGCGGGGGCGGCGCCCAGAACTTCGACATGGCGGGCTACCTCGCTGGCTCGAACAAGAAGGAGGGCGGCAGCGGAAACGGAGGTGGCAATGGAGGCGGCGCACCGGGTGGTAAACAGCAGGGCGTTAGGAGATAGATGTGTATTTATGACTGGATGGGGGGGGGGGGGGGGGGGGGGGGGGGGGGGGGGCAATGATTGAGTTATGTGCCATGTTCTATTGGAAGAGTCCATGGTTCGAGGTAAATGAAAGTTAAGAATAGAGCAGAGACGCAAACATCTCTACAATATGAAGGCATTATGGTCAATAATTGAGTGCGAAAATGTGTTTCATATTCTCATTTCAAACGTGGTAAGCACGCTCCTATACGCCGTTTCCAAATACCATAAAGTAGATGCAACATGATCAAAGAACCACCCTACGCCATGTCATAATATTGCTGTTCCCCCCTTAAAAGTCGAAATCATCACCGCCACCAAAGTCATCATTCTGACCATCCTCTGTTTCACTTCGTTAGCAAAGCTGTAACTTTGTCAAAGGTAGGAAGTGTGGGTTAACTTACGGAAACCTTCCTCGTATGCATGATCTTCCATGTGATCGATGCCATCCTCGATGAGCATGCCGCCGACGAGACCGGCCGCAGCACCTCCCGCAAGACCAAGAGCCAGACCACCTTTTCCTAAGCCGCTCTTCTTGGGAGCTGCTTGACCATAGGCGCCGCCGCCGTATCCGGGCTGAGGCTGTCCGTATCCCGGGGCACCGCCGTATTGGGGCTGGCTATAGGCAGCGCCATACCCGCCGGGAGCTCCGTATCCTCCCTGAGGGGCACCGTAGCCGCTGCCGCCGTAGCCACCGCCGTAACCCTGCTGTGGTTGGGGCGCTCCATAACTGCCGCCGTATCCGCCGGATGGTTTGGCCCCGGAAGCTTTGCCTAGGAGCTTGCCGATGAAGCCGCCTCCGCCCTTGCCCTTATCCCGCGAGGGTAGGTCTTGGGGGAATGAGCTTTGCGAACCGCCGTACTGGCCCTGCTGATGAGGATAAGGGCTGGTGCTCTGAGGGTAGGGGCTGTTCTGCTGGGGATACGGGCTCGTGCTCTGCTGCGCGTACGAGGAAGCTTCGCCATATCCACCATATCCGGGGGGATGATCGCCACCGGGAGGCGCACTTCGCGCCCTGGAATCTTCCTCGGCCTGGAGCTTAGCAGCGAGCCTGGCGTCATCCTCTTCCTGCTGCCTTGAGATTCCGGGGTTTACGGAGGTGCTCCGGTCGTCGTAGGGGTTCTTCTTTACGTCGCCCAGGGCAGGGGCGTTGTGGCCAGGTGTGTACCCGGGCGGTGCACCTGGGGGGGGAGCCTCATCGTCTGGGTATACGGGAGCGGTGGGCTTATCCCATTGAGACTTTTTTGTGTAGATGTTGATGTAGAACCTGGATGCGCCATGTAAGTCAGACGTCACAAGCCGAGGACGGGCGAATCGCTGCTCACCATTCTTTGTACTGGTCGTTCCACCGTACAGCCCATCCTGTGGGCACTTCGGGGGCTCTGGGGGGAGGAGGGCCGCTAGGAGGAGCGTAGTCGGCCATGATTGAAGGTGTTTGGTGTGTGTGAGAGTAAGAAAAGTGAGAAATGGGCAGTGAGCGGGGGGGGGGAGGGAGCGGTAGAGGTGAGGTGTTGGTGGTATATAACAAAGAGACCCCGCTGACGTAGTTTGTCGCTGAACGAATAGGTATACTTGGGTATTATGATTGTTGATGAAAAGACCAGAAAACAATAAAAAGGTTTTATGGCAGATGTTAAGTTTAAATTGATTCAACGCCGCTGCTCTCCATTGCTTACCTACCCAGGTATATAAGCAAAAGTGAGCTTTTATATAAATTACTTCGCCATGCCGCGGCGGCCGCCCACAGCAGCACTGCACAGCGGGCATGGATCATCATCATCAGCATGCAGTGTCACCTGTGGGAAATTCGGGGACGTCAGGGAGGGCCCCCCAGTGGACAAGACGTACAGGACAGGTTACAGAAACAGGTACCAGTAACATTAAGTCGTCAAGTGAGGCGCAGCCCCCAAGACGTAACCACTTTAGCCCCGTTTTTTTAGTTGCCGGCCTTCCGAGGGCCAGCCACTGGAGCAGCCACTAAAGATGTAATGGATCCTACTGTAGCGCCAGGTAGATAGATAGCATAGGTCTCAGTTCCTTAGGCTTAGGGCCTCGGGAGAGGGGATGGATGCGCTATATTATTTCAAGAAAACAGCCCGTCCCGGTCGTGGAATGTTCTTGATGAAATGTCTGTCTCGAAATACCACACAGGTCTAAACATGTGGCTGTGCAAACCGTGGTGACGGCATATCGATAAACGACTCATGATGCCTTTCTGGCATGTATCTCGGACTGCTCAATTGATCCGCCTTCGCATAAGAGGCTATCTCGGATCCGGCATAGAGGTCGCGTGTCGGTTTCCGCCATTTGCAAGCGGATATACCGCTTATGCCTATGCAATGAATCGTCAACTTGGCTGCTTACGGCGATGATACACTCCTTCGCATTCATGCCATGTTGTGTCGTTTGTAACAGAAAGCTATTGGTTTATAAAATGGCCTGAGTCGTAGGTCCTTCAGCTTGTTTCAGCATCGCACAATTCCAGCTTGCAGTCAGTCCTCTCATACAGCTCATTGAATCTCATCTATTAAATTTACTCACTCATAAAGTAATATACATCCTGCTAATCAAGATGAAATAGAACGTTTGATAGATGCCCATTATAGGAGTCCCATGTACCAGTTGTTCGTGTATTAATCTGTTCCCTCGCATCATTAAAACACCTCGCCTCAAGCACTGCCACATCATGCCAACCGCTTTCGCCACACGAGGTGGCTCATGATTGTCCAACAACAACCATCAATATCACAATGTTGTCTGGCATTGGGTAGTCAAAAAACACCGCCGTTCCCACAAGCATATTTTGTATGCGGTGACAAGTGATTTTTTTTTTGAATCCCTCATGCTCAGCCCACTCAAGCCAATACGAAACAAAAGCATCAGTCCAACGTCGAGAGTAGGGCTGTCAGATGCTTTTCAGAGTCGACTTAGTTGCGCTTGAGTTTTTGTCTTCTCAGTTTCACATCCTCCCCCGCCAACCACCGACTTGCCTGAACCAGTTGAACAACATTGATGATCTGCTTGAGCGCCATAAAGGGAAAGCTGACCTGCGCAATCACGGTCGGCCAAAACTGGTCCATTTTATTGGCACGAGCCATCTCGAGCGCAGCCGCGCTGAATGGATCGGGGAAGATGTTTGTGAGAAGTGAGGTATCGACCTCGGCATCAGGCTGCAACGGCGGGTGACCATTCGCATCGGCGCCTGCGGTGAGATACAGAGGAATAACCTGGGACGAAAAGGATAAGAGATAGAGAGCAATGAAGAATAACTCATTCAAGGCACAGAGAGTGAAGAGAACAATCTAAAATCGCCAGTCAGAGACATGTCTGCCACAAGTAAACATGGTTTGCACTCGCCTTGTTCGAATAATACAGATTCATCAGCCAGTTCTGGTTCTTGTTGACATCCTTATGGCTCGATCCAGCACCACCAATGACGAGAGTGGTATACATCTGTATATAATGACTGGAAAAGTCCAATGCAATGAGGCCTTGGAACACAATCGCCCAGCGGGGCATGGCTGTTGATAAGAAGACCAGCAAACATGACGTAGTGCAGCGGTCAGTGACCATGTCAAAAACTGCCCCAAACTGAGTCCCTTGGTTGAATATTCGCGCAGTGTATCCATCCAAGGCGTCGAGGAGACATGATACGCTGTAAAGAAGAGAACATGTCCGCGGGTGAAGCGGCATGTAGTAGAGAGACGAGATGGCCAAGACTACCCTGACATACCCTACATGACACCAAGACAAGCCCGAATCAGCAACAGACGAGAGAAACCAGGGTTCCTTGCACTCACCAATGATGTTGGGCCAGAACAGAAAAACATTCTCCGAGTCTCTGGATGAGGATTGATCTGTGCCAGCATCATCTGCTTTGCCAGGCTGCACCAACACCTCTTGTTGTGAAGACATCTCAGTAAATCGTTGCTGACACACCTGCGGGTAAAGTTCCAGGTCGCTATTTTGCGATTCAACCCGCTGACTGAGATGCTGTTTTGGATGAGTATCCAACTATACTATTAAGCATAAAAAAAAGAACATGCGTGGGCAACTTGGCAAGATATCTTCAAAGTGATTGAAGGGGAACATTGAAGAGGGTCTCTCTGTGGACACACAAAGATTGTTGGCTTACTCAGTCGGTACATGGTACCTGATACATGGTCCATCCGTTTTATCAACTGACCCACTCAAAATCCAACATCTTCAGACTAACATAATCGTGCAGACATGCTCATGCTCCAAGACCTATAAAGTACAGAATCAGACAATGGTAGGCGGAGGGGAGCGTATTCACTATTTATACGCGTCAAAGAGCTCAACTCGGAGAGTGGGGTTATTGAACGCTTGTCTCATATTTAATAATAACATGGCAATATTATCATGCGCTTCTAATCATAGCCAGAGGTGCACCCTGATTTGACAGGCTTCGAGACTGGTGGAAGCCCATATTGTGACCAATAATCATCGATTAAGACTCGGACAAGCAACTGGGGGGAGTCCCGAGCGCAGGTCTAAGAATCCAGATGAAAATTGTGGAGGAGCTGATCACAGATGGATGCATCACGTTGAGCGCTCCTGTCTTTGCTGAATAGGAGATCAACAGGGACCCTGACGCTTGGTATAAAAAGAGCAATAGTAGGGACCCCAGAAGCACTTCAGCTGAGGTTCCGTGAACGGGGGTCTCCGCATTTCACAGTCTGGCCAATATATTGCTTCACAGTCTGAAATGATTGGCTAGAAACAGGTACTGTGGTAAGATCCATGGGTAGGTATAAGGCCTGAGTGATGAAAGGAATCGCGTCATGAGACTGCCTATCTGGATTGCCGCATCTATTCCCGCTCCTGTGAGTACTATGATACGCAGTTTTGTACGGACTGCAGTAGTGACACTACAAGCATGCAGGCACTTATACGAGGAGCAGTTGATCATAGAGGGATATTGGTGACTGCTCGATCTAAGAACAAAGAGACATCATTGCACAAAGAACTTTTTACTTGCTTACTTCTCAACTATATTATTCTGCTATTAACCCGCCCAAGCACAAAATGCCCCCGGTGACCAAGGTGGCAGTGCTCAGAACATGGTTCTTTCCGAGCCAATCCTCCATGTTTCTATAATACACCATTGACAAAGCACATTTCAAGCTGAATACATAAAAAAAAATAACCCTCGAGCTTGCTGTTGAGTCCTCCTTTTCGTAACTGAACGCGATATCAACGATGGCCAACCCGGGTCATTAAATAAGAGAACCTAGCTTCAATGTGAGGTTCTGAGTGGACTGTTAAGGTTGTCACCTATGATGTTAATACAGGTACGCCTTATGACAAATTACTGACAAGAGATAAAAAGAGTAGAGCCTGGTGGGTATGACATTTTCAAGAGGGGGAGGGCTACATAACGACTCGGACAAAGTATTCCTTCATTTGTCAAATTGATATTCTCAAGGAGGCACCTAGAAAGGTGATAGACGGAAAATCTAGTCGACATGTAAACTGAGTTCGCTTATATACGCAAGCAAGCTCATCAGCTGTCATTGAATTGGCTTGTTAACAACACCACGGGCACCAACCTCACCATGTCAAAGAGTAACGACAGTAATAAGATCGATCATAGAAAGGTTCAAGTACGTTATCTACCCGTCACCGATCCATTTGCCGCCCGAATTCTTCCACCAGCACCCAAATATGCTTCAAGGGCTTTTCTGGCCATCGGTGCTATCCATGTTTTCCCCGTAGCGCAAAACATCTAGGGAGACGGTGCATCGCCTATAGGTACGTGGCTAATAATACTCTGTATGAACTGTCGACATGACAAAAGTGAGTAACTGCATGAGCGAAGAATCATCCCCACCGCGGCAATCTTTTGACTTAAGAGATTGCCCAGTTTCCCAAGAAGCGACGCTCCGCCCTGAATCCGGAGAGTTAAAGCTTTAAAGGGGTCAGACGCATATAAATCATCCTCTAGGAAAAGTTCAGCCAAGACCGCCTGGGCATTCTGGTTAGCGACACTGGTGTTCAAGGTTTGTTTGCTCAGTTGGTGTAGTCTGCACTTACAGCCATATAGGCATTCGTAATCAAAATTTGGTCTTTGGCAGAGAACTTGAGATCCCCGGCGTCAGCAACGGCCTTTGTCAGGTTACCAGTCAGGCTATATATCTGGGATAAGTCATCGAGAACGGCCTTAGGGAAATGAAACACGGTTAGTCGCATAGACTGAGGAGACAGAGTTTGCCCAACGCCAAACATGGGCTACTCACAGCGCCAACAGCGTCCGAATTGGTCGTCGTGACGGAGTCAACCAACTTCTGGGTCTCGCCCACTTGGAAAGCAATGGCAGCCAGACCCTTGACAATTTCTGGACCCGTGATGGTTGCTTGGGCCTGGAGGGCCGACAAGGCCATTGTGATGGCAAAGGCAAGGGGCTTGAAGAGCATCACGACGGCGGTTTAACGTTGATGGTTTGTGGGATTAAGGATGAATAGATTGCAGAGTACTCAGTATTCCGTATTTATGTGGCAATGGACTGGCGTAGGCTCTGTACATGAGGACATTGCCTGGATACAAGTGTATCCACCATTCACGCGTCAATGTCAGCTCAGTCTGTCGCGTGACGGAATAAATGTCTTGGATTTGTAATGGGGATGTTATCATGTGCTTCGTGAATTCCTTTTTATGAAATGAGAACCATGGTGTCACTTCATGGCCACCGTATTGTCACTCCCGTACGCCCACCTTGGACAAAAGGTGATGGAAACTCGCATCCAGCCAAGGTCCAGGTCCTGGCCAGTCACCATGGACGAGCCGATCTTTCACCACCACGACATATGTATGTACATTAGTCTTCTCTATAGTCTCAGCTAAAACAGGGACAAGGCTTGTGTCCGGATATGTATTCGATGAACAGGCAAGTTGTAAGTCTTCTTTGCATGCAAGGGGCCGGGCCGCGTCGCTGGTAGCGTGTGATGAGACACAGGCCTCGATCCCAATTCCACATCCCTAGGACTCCATTGGTACGTTGAAGGATTCCAATCACAAACCATACTAACCCAGTTGGATTGTCCAGCCTCAATGTGACCTTCATGACATCTTTATCCTTTAAAGTTCAAGTAGAGCTAATGCCCAGATGAGATTCCTGTCCATCCGGATGACTCCCAATCCGAGTCTGACTGACAGTTTGTAGACCCCGCTTCAGAATCGTAGCCATCACGTCCCCTTGCCATGGACCGAAAGTCAGAAATGGATACAGAATGGATACAGAAAACCCTGGGAGCAATGTCTTGAACCGAGGTTCCCAGGGAGTCTCTCGGTCTTCCAGGGCCTTACTCGATTATATATATGACTCTGTTGACGTTGAAAAATGTGCCCAAAATAGCCAAGGTTACGGCCATACTACTTGACAGAGACCGTTCCAAGCCGCGTTGCACTTAGCTGTAACGCCATTTGCTACCAGCGAGCTCTTGACCTGGCGCATTTCCAGGTATTATCTCAAGCAGCGTATTCAGCATAAGGTGGCCAGGGAACGCTTGACTGGCTAATAACCTGTTGTCGCCTTGTTGGGTGACGGTTAAGGTGGTCAGCCAATGTCGCCTTTCCCCCCTGCAAGGTATTCAGCTTGTGTCTGGGGTTTCTTTTTCCTTGTTCCCTCCCAGCACCGAGAATGTTCGGGGTGTGAGGCTTGGTTCATTGTCTCATGTAGAAAGTAGCTCACATATGTCTCAGATATGCGTTGAAACATTGAAATTGTTGAGTCAGGGCAGTGGAGGCGGCCTCGGTAGGATTTGATCGATTGGAATTACCTACTAACAGGGAAAACGCAATTCATGCGTGTCACAAGAATTTACCTACTCTCTGCTCCATAAGAAAGAAGGAAGAAGAGGAAAAAAGAAGAAAAAAAAAGAAAGAAAAAAGACAAGACATACTAACAACCACGGCTCAAGTATAAAACCTCCCCCCCTCTCGCCATCACTCCAAGCAAGATCTCTGTCAATCACCTCTCTAGCTCATTATTTTAAGAGCCTAACTTAACTCGAGTATGGCTTTCTTCAATCTTTTTCAGGCGGTGTTTCTACTCGCATCTACTTTCTTCTTTACTGCCGATGCCAAAGTCGATGGTGAAGTTTATTGGGGCCAGCCGGCCAAACAAGGACAATTTCCATTTATGGTCGCTATATTCGCACGTAATAGATACGTTTGTTCTGGCACTATTATTTCCAGTCAGACCATCCTCACTACAGCAAGCTGCGCTGGCCTATATCTAAACGCGAGCGATTTCCAAGTTTTCTCTGGGGTAATCAACCTGCACAGTTTTCGAATGATTTCGGGGGTCCGAGAAATCAACCGACTTAAGTTTTATGAAGAACACCCGTCCGCGTCAGATGATCTCGCCACTCTTATTCTCTCCGAGCCCCTTGTATTTGATGATTATGTCGAGCCAGTGGCATTGTACAGATCTGCAGATATCAGAAACGGAACCCAAGTTGTCACAGCCAGTTGGCCCTCGGCATATGAGGAGCCAGAACCATCCGATCGGCTACGTTACCTCAATAGTACATTATTGACTGCAGACATTTGCGGACAACGCGCCGGAAAGCAACTTGGGCCTGGTCAGGTATGCACTGACAGGAAATGGGATCAAGACGTCTGCCTGGGCGCGTCTCAGCCTCTCATTCATGTCACCGAAAGCGGTGAATTCGAGGTATACGGAATTAAACCGCTTGACCCATCTTGCGAGAAGGACCCTGTTGATGTATATCTCCGTTTCGACAAGTACTTTGATTGGATTATCGAGCACACTTATGGAGACCTCATGGGATCAGAATAGCTGGGGTGCAAGGAGGAGGGAGTGAAGGATCCAGGCCTGGAAATGTACAGTCATTCGACATAATTGATATGCAAATAGGATAAATCCCATACTATGAATACTCAGAGCACATGATCTTTGCGCGTAGGCCATAAGATGAAGTACCCAACCATTGCAGGTTTGGTGCTTATGCACAATGGTTGTGTGAGTAATAAGCTTGAACTTACGGCAGTCTAAAACATGCATATGCCGCCTCCCCCGATTCAGACTGCCTGTATCTTCCCCTACACCAAACTTCTCCAAGCATGATACAGTAGCAATGAAAGCGCGATCACTCTAGCATCCTTTATTACGATCCGCTAAGCCTGGGAGACGAGTCTGAGCGCCGCGGAACGGGCCGACGCTTCCGTATACTTGGAAAATGAAGCTCTTTAAGAGGAGGTTCTTTAAGAGAAGCGGGGTATTTTATTGAAGACGAACATGCATGTGCTAATAGTAACTCGAGTCAAGATACCTGTTTGATCCACCCTGGTTCGCCTTTCGTTCATTTAGAAGAGAGAGGATTTGAGCTTGGCGGGATTGTGATTGACATGGTTGGCCGGCCTTGCGGCTCCTTGGATGTGTATACCCGTGTCGACAAGTATATCGACTGGATCAGGGGGCATTCTGACTCCCTTAATATGAGAGCATAGCCAGCAGACTTTGGTGCTACAAACTCGCGTATTTGTTTGACAATGAAGGATAGGGCCGGTGTTGGAAACAGGGGAGAGTCAGGGGATCTGGGCTTGGAGACGTTGCAATCAATGCATAGTAATTCTATATGATCGATGTGCAAGTAGTAACAAATCCCTTACTGCGACTTGATGAATCCCAAAGGTCTGTCTTGGAACTCAAAGGACGTGGTCTTTGCACAAGCCATATGGGGAAGCACACGGATATCGCAGACTTGACTAGAGTGACCAAACTTGGCAAACCGGTTACGCCCGCTACGTCTGTTTTCTTTACTACGCACGAGGCCGTCGATACCCAAAATATTGCAAGTTTAGTGCGTGTGGCTATTATTTATATGAGTAATATATCTTAAGCTTACAGCAGCCTGAAACATGCATATACCACCTCAATCGATTCAGACCGTCTTTCCACACCCATGTCCAAGCCAAGGTGACGAGTCTGAGTGCTACGGAACGGGTCGACGCTCCCGCATACTTGGAGGATGAAGCTCTTTGAGAGGAGAGTTATTATCAGGTCTAAACCGAGTATAATATCTTCACAGATGTTTGATCGTATGCCGCCACACTGCTTAACTAAGTGGCACCATGAGAGCGACTTCGCTCGAGGCCAGCTGGACATTTTGTTGGTCAGTGATATTCGAACCCGGATATTCTACCCGGGTTTACAGCTTATGGATACCCAGGGGTCTCTGGCCAAAACCCGGTCGAACTCGGAAAGACATTGTTGGAGGTGATGCCATCAACACATTTTTGAGCTCGGTGCTGGGCTTGGTGATTTTATTTAGCATGTCAACAAGCTTGGTTGCTATCAGAGGCTTGGAATGCGTCTTGGCGATGGCAAAGATACCTAGTTTGTGGATGATGGCCCCAGAAAACGTAAACAGGCGGTAGTTAATGTTTTCCCCTTTTCTAGTCGTTGACTTTATGATACTGCAAGTCACCGTGAGCTGAACTTATACAAAGATATAGACATACATGTCAGAGTTATGATGCCATTGCGTTTTGCCAATCCAGATATGATCTGATGTGTCTTCGTTTCCCGGTTTGCTTTTGAACGCCAATTGTGATTTATCCATCCACAAAAGAGTTGCATCCGCAGTCATACTTTCAACAGATCCATATATTTTTTTTAGTCATTTAGCTGTAAATTGTACCCCATACGCCTTGTTCAATGTAGCATGGGTTAATAACATCACCAATTTCATGACTATTCATGTACACTCCCCACCAAGCTCCCAAGGCCAAGTTCAACTCCCAGGTTACAGGACAAAACTAAGAGGAATAGCGTTGGATGGCTACTTCAACGGTCGGTAGTAGTCTCTCAAGGGCTTCCCCAATCTTCAAAGTAGTGTCCGGGGCAAGATGATGGAGGATTTGACCAAGGCTCTGCAGTTAATTTGCAAGGATTATTAAGACTGTAAATATTGAAGAAGGCTACTGATATCAATATAGTTGGAGAAACGGTCTTACATTTTCGGCACTCTTGTAGTATTTCACTGCATCTCCCATTGGTGGTGCGACATAAGGCGCCTTGGGTACAATAGTCGCCTTGCTAATCAGGAGATTGATAAGCCGTAACTGAATCTCAACCTGTCCGCGGAACGAGCTGGCGATAGCTTCGGCCCCCTTGCCGGAGATTTGGTCTTTCTGAGACCCAAGGTCCCCAATGAGATTGCTGGTTTGGCGGGCGATGTCTTCCAGACCGGTGATGGTTTGCTACAATCGTAGTATGAGCGATGTGCGCATGGGATGGGCGTATGGGCAAGCTCATGCTACCTACAAACCATGGACCCTGTTTCTGTCTTAATTGTGGAGCGTTTGCGATGCTCAACTTATTGGCAGTAGGGATGAGGTTCTTTGAAGCGGTGGCTATGCTATTGAGACGGCCTGCAATCTGGGTAGGGGTAAATTGAGCCAGAGCCGGGTGACTGCAGACCGCAAGGACAGCAGCAGCAAGCTTGAAAAATGAGAACCGCATGCTTGCTTGAAGAAAAGGTATGCTGCAGTTTGGTAGAAAGGGCAATGGTTACTTCAGTGATAATATCTTCACCGTCGTATATTTCACATATAATAGCAGACAGTACCCCGCTCCGCTGCCCGAGATACCCGGCTTGTTATACGCACGTGACGTACTCTCCTGCATGCATACATACACATATTTATGTATAAGTAAAGCAAACCCCGGCTTTGGACACGAAAGACAAGCAACTACTACCACTCGTTCTGCGATTATGTTTTTTTTTTCGCTACTTGTATACGGTCAATCTCTGGCGTATCACTAGCTATACAATAAGTGTGGCCCCCCTTCACCCTCACTAATATAGACAGATTGCCACTTTGGTATCGGAGTGGGGCCGGGCAACCCGGTCGGGTGGTGGGGTCAAAGACGGGAGACCCCGCCCGTCCGCCCCTCACTATGCTGAACAGTGCGCCGGTGTTTTTGACTTCCTCAGCGCTTGTTCATAAAGCCAAAATTAGAAGTTCCGGTATTTGTGACGGCAGACAAGAAACTAGTACAGTGTCAGAAGCTTAGAAGCACACGGAAGACGGTTCTATATCTCGTAGCTCATTTAGGTGCATGCAAAAACCGTAGCAGAGTTCTCATCAGTCAACACATCTTTATAAATTCATCAGAAATATCCATCTTCTAAATACTAATAGCCGTTACCCAATCAACACCACGGCTTCCTAGCCTCCCATCAACACTCACCTCGCTCTCCCTCATACCCCGCGACTACTCCACAAAATCACACACACACACACAAGCACTACATCAACAACATGCGTGGTTCTAGCCTGTACCACAACGTCAAACATCATACATACGAAGCACTTCGTCAATAGTTTGCTGTAGGCTATCAGAATCCTCCCTAATATGTGCAGATGCGGGCTCATCAGTATGTTCGGCGAGGAGCACACCAAGAATCTAGAGTTGGTCACAAGAGTTAGCATTGCCATCCAGATAGAAGCCTGCAGAGGCCAAGGCAACTGCAATATCCATACATTCTGAAAGTTCTTGAGGTCTTTCAGCGTAGCTATTTCTGATGGAGCGACACCAGCTGACTTGGGCATATTATCCTTTTTGATGGTAACAGTTTTGAGCACCTGTTGTTCAGATTGCGTCAATTTGTGAAACGCGACAAAGATATCTTTGGAGTCGGTGCCAGTAAATTTTTCGGCAGGCAGCCCCTGGGTTACGTGTTTTAAGGTCGCGTCCAACGTCTCAAGCACCTGGTTAATATAGTCGACCACCTGACTCTGATACAATATTAACAACCAGATGTATGTGCGTACTAGGGGTCTTACTTACTAAGAGTTGAGTGATCGCGTTGACCGGCTGCTGATAGTTGACGGGAGTGTTCCAAAGTGCTGTCATAGCGTCGAGGTCATTCACGATCTGGGCGGAGGCCGTCCCCGCCAGGACCAAATCATTGCAGGCTGCGAGGGCAACAACGGCGGTTTTCAATATGGAGAACCGCATTTTTGCGTAGGAAGTGAAAGTTGGTTAACTGTAATGTAAGTAAGTGTATTGTAAAGTGATGGTGAGTTTTGATGTCACATTACCGGGCAGATGAGCCTTTTCTAGTTTGAAATAACGAGGCACAGTATTGTACGCGTGATTCTTGAGGCTCTTTTTTTCCTTTTTACAACTGAGACCAGCAGGGAGGAAGCAAGGCCAATGATGCCAATTCATGAAATGCTCCCTCCATAGACGCACACAAGCAGTGTCTTGGATGTACGTCAACGCCCCCCCCCCCATCCACCTGAGACGCCGAGACCCTGGTGTTATCACAGTGATACGACTGGCTCTCATTTACGGACAAACCAATAGCTACCAAGTCACTCGTTCATCCTTGTATACTCCGTACGGCCGAAGTGCAAGAGCAAATTGTGATGGCAATTGGGAGGCGGCGATTTACCGGGGGTCTCAACCAATAATTGTAGCACGAGATGGAAATCACTTGACCTTGTTGATGAGACTGTACGGAGTACTCATCCCAATCTTGGCATCAAGCGGTGTGCGATCAAAGCAACGTTTCGGCCTACCCTACTGTTCCTACTCCGTGCCCGCGTTCCGGCCAAGACCTGGTTTTGAGAGACCAGACAGACAATTGCGAAGAGTATGAACAGTTCTAATTAACATCTCGTAAAGACATCAGGTGATTCACCAGAATGTAGACTATCCTATTTCCAAAGTGTTATTACGCTTTCCATCATAACATGATCGATTGAGATATATAGAGCCTCCGCAGTTGTTACCGTTGGTTATAGAGAGTTCACTTTTAAGAAAACCTATCAACTTGGTACCATTCATACCATTGTATTGAGCTCTATCACAATTGACTGTTGTTGGCCTGGGGCCCTTCACCTGCTCATACAAGTCCCTCATTTCTCATCAGCCGGTCAAGTATCTTACGACTTCCAATTTTGATGTAAACTTTGTGATTCAGAATCATCAAACCATGAGGGAAGTCGGTTGGGAAGGAGTTGATGTGAATACGGTTTGGATAAGAAGTTCTCTGCGACAACACATGCTCATACTGTTTTCCTCGGAAAACTTTGGCTTCATCTCACCAGACTTGGCAACTGCCTCTAGTGTCATTATTTCGTGATCCCATATCCTTCCAACAGACGCCTTTCCTCGCCTTTTTTCCCCTTTGCTGAGTCAAGTAAAATGAAGCTTCCATCTACTGTCCTAAGAGTAGCCATTATGAATGGTCCCATTAAGGCTGTCACAATCTCTATAGGTGGTTCGACGTTGGCATCGACTTCGATTGTTATTTTGGGGACTCGGATGAAAGAGAAAATTGTATGTTGCAGTTGGAAGCAGGCTCTATGAAGGCCTCCAATAGCTGCTTTTTTCTACTTGGTGAGATCTCTATCCTGTATTGATACGTGTCGATGGATTTACGCCACTACCTTTCAGTATGCTTGAAGACCATACCATCCAGGCACACGAACTTGTTGCAAGATTGACGCACTGGTTCTTGCCTAGCAAGTTCCGCGAAGGCGTGTGGTTTGACGACCATGCCACAAATCAACGGTCCAGAAAGCTACTCCTACTTACGGGATTCGTCTATTCCCCCAAAGTCTCAATAGATCATCAAAAAGTCGATGCCTTGTTCAATAGTATCCCCGTCTTTCTTTTCTTGCATAGGTTAGAAAGAGCCCAAGAACCGTAGATGATTCTATAAAGCATGCTTTCCTATTGTCCATGTTTGTCATCCCCGACTCTGTTATCCGCGAGAGAAAAGACCCGGAATTGTGCATCCAAATAAAAGCATTTACGCTACCCAATTGGCGGCCCTTCAATTGCCAAAGCAAGTCAATGTCCAATAAGTTAATTTGCATAGAATCATGGTCGAAGTCATCAGCTCCCAAGATACCATGTTATGGCATTAGTGTGACAATGCCTAGCTTTTTATACCAGAGCCTATTAATTTTGGAATGAATTAATAAGCTCGAATAATTGTATTGAAGTGTAAATAAAGCATTATAAATATTTCATAAGATGACTATATTCACTATAGTTTAAACGTATATAACAGCATAAATAAGAATTGTGTTGAATCAATAAAAATATCATATATTAGTTTACTTATTTCACCTTTGTACAATAGCTTTTGTCTAATTCTCATGTTTCTTGTTGTTGCATAAAGCCAGTGATGGCAGTAGGCGGTTGTGTGTCCCACGATCCGTGGTGCGAAGTGTGCTGGCACTCGCGCATGATCCACAGCATTTTAGCATCGAACGCACAAGATATGAGCTGAACGGCTTTGTTTCCGCCGGAATGTGGGCCAAGGTACGACAATATATCGAGCATTGCCAATGCCGTACACATCAAAAATCACGACAACAGCAATTGGGGGATTTGAACCCTACACAGGCACCACCAGGGCCGTATAAAACCCAGTGTACGGTTAATAGCTTTTATTTAATTCTTATATTAGACTCATGTAATTACGTAGTCACGAACGGAGCCGGCATTAAATACACATGTGCCGGTCCTAAACTCAACTACACCTTCCCTTTCGGTGCGACGGATGTAATGACGCAAAATTGCATACGCCCTCTCCAATAAGAAAACAGCCTCCTTGGCCTAATGGCTAAGGCGCAAGACTTCTATGACCTGAGTAATCACAGAAATGTGTTTCCTAAAAGGAGCGAATCTTGAGATTGCCGGTTCGAGTCCGGCAGGAGGCTTGCAATATAACGGGCTTTTTGCTAAAATTTTTGACTACTCAATTTTTTTTTAAAGCAGCAGTTTTCCGCCCCTCTTTTAGCCCCTTGGATTACCCTATAGTAAATGTCTATTAAAATACCTAATTAATGCCTATGATATAAGCCAAGAAGACAAGGAACAAACAGAAACAATAGAATATGCTCTCTGTAATGACAAGCGCCCATTCCTGTAGGGAACTAACTGACAGGGAGTGGTCAACCAGAGACCCCTGCTTGATGAGGTCAACGATGATGGTTTTAAGATGATGGAGAAGAAAAAGGATATCGGGGAGAAACGAAAAAGAAGAAACGGGAATAAAAGGAAGGGTGTTGTGGAATTGATGACATGGGGGAGCAGATGAAAGTGTCGCCGGAGGCTTGTGCCTTTATATCGAAGAATCCAAATAACACTCTACTTGGATGGGCCACCAGTCGTTGACAGCTGTCAATGATTTCATTTTCTGCTTTATAGAAGAGAGAGGCCCTCTTGTGTGGCCAAACATAGGCTCGTTAAGCAGGCAAAGACAACCAGGCTAAACTTCCTTCTCCGCTTCTAATACCGGATTGACTGGAAGCTTAACGTCATGACCAAAATTAAAGGCAGGCTATTACATATAATATAGCCTTGGTATTTGCAAAATTGCGAAAGAGAGGCTCTGATATGTTGTTGTTGCTGAAGTCTTCAACAGTAGGGAGGTTACGATGACTGGGGAAGGGGAGTGGCCTGGTGGCATAGCCCAGTATCGGCGTCATAGTAATGAGAATTTAAAAAAAAATTGGATCAAGCATAAGTCCTTGTTGACTGAATAGGAAATAGCAGTGCTATGGTTTGGGCTGGTGGCAAACATGTTGTTGACTAAAGCATTCAATAAATGGACATCCAATCTTCCCCAAACCAGCTCATTATGACAAAGAAGAGTTGGTGTTCTTATGCAGAAACCTAAACTGATGGGACCCATTTTCCCATCGGGACCAAGTGTTTGCGACTCAGGGTTTCCCCAAAAGGTGACGAGAAGTTTCGCCATGAGCAAAGTCAAACCCAACCGATCTCTTTCCAATCCCCTTCACGCTCAACAAGTCGTCAAGAAGAAGTCACTAGAGTGGGCACTGCTATGCTTCATCAGAGGCTTGACAGCGTCCAATTTAATGTAATTACCGACAAAGCAATACAGAGCTAGAACCGGACACGGACACAAATCTTTCACAAGTATCAACAAGGATTGGCCACTGAAGCACCTCCCCCTGATAACACCACAGTCTACCCCAATCAAACGGATTTGTCAAATTGCTAGCAGATACTCCTCCACCCAACTTGCCCATTCACATAGGGTGCTTTACAATAGAACCGCTTTTTCACCGGCCTTCCATCCGCTTGGCTTCATCTATTGGATCCACGGGAAATACTTAACAAGTCCCTATAGACGCGCACATCTCGGAAAATGCAAACGCACCTTGGACATATCTCGACTGCCCACATCTCCAAGACTATATACAACTCATAGACAACTGGGACGGGACATGCACGGAGCTGCCGAACCGTGTGCATGAAAAGCGGCTGCAAGAATATGTGATTAGTCAATCAGGGACCTGAATGCTGCATATCGCGAGTCAGTCGCTTCTTCCAAGACATCGCCTTCACATGGCATAGATATGGCAACATGGTAGCTGCTGGACACTTTATAACCATTCAACTCGTAGTCTATGTTCATCCCGTCTATAAATCTTCCCAGATGCCTAGTTCCGCGATGAGCACGTCTACAGCAAACACTCAAAAACCAATAAACAAATATCCCACACTGCTACTGCCCCGCGACTGGCATCAATCCCAGCAAGGGGGTTATCGTCCCGTCATTAAGCAAACAACAAGCGCAGAGCAACAACATTGGGACTCAGTCCCTGCAGGTAATATCGAAGATTATTCACCAGTCCTCCCTTTTTTTTCTATCACCACCATGTAAAACAAGTCATTTGTAATACGTCCATTGCGCATTACCCAGCCCCAAAACGCCGTTTAATGCTTAGCAGTGACCTGATCACCGGTCAACTTCTCAACATAGGTCTTGGCCCTGTTAAGCGAAAATCATTAGCATCTGTTTGTCATTCATACCATGATGGGATAAAGAAACTTACATGTCACCCAGGGCAACCATGCAAATGGTCTGCCAGACACCAAGACCAATTCGTGGAGTCACACCACGGTAGAGACCCTTGAGACCATTGTTGGAGTAAATGTAACGGAAGGTGTTGCCAACAGTCATCTTCTTGGGTCGGTTAGGATCCTCCTTCTTGCTCTGCATCTCGACACGGATGACTTCAATGGGCTGGTTCCAGGCACTGAGACCACCACCCAAGCCACTGGCCAGAATCTTCTCCCAAGCACCCAGCTTCTCGTGCTGCTCCTTGCCAGTGGCCGTGCGGATCCAGCCCTCGGCCAGTCGGCTGAGACCGAAACGGCTACCCCAGTTGGTCATCTGTCGAATAGCGACAGCGTTGACACCCTTGTTGATGCCACGGATACCCTCCTTGCGGTAAATGTCCATAAAGGTCGCAAAGGTGGACTGAGGCGCAACACCAGTAGCAGCCAGCTTGTGCTTGGTAATCTCGACAGTCTTCATGCAGGTGCAGAAACCCATGGTAGCATAGGCCTGAGCGACACCACCAGTGATACCGCCAAGAATACCACCACCAAACTCGGAAGCACCCATATAGCGAGCGTAGAACTCGGCCTCGGAAGCGACGAAGAGCAGGACGGCGCCCTTAGTGGAAGCCTCAATCCAAGCCCAGGGGATGAGGCCTTGGTAGACTGCAGAAACCGTGGTTAGCTGACGTGCGCACTGGGATTGCGTAGAGCGGGGTTACTTACAGCCAAGAGGACCACCACGAGCCCAGATACGTCCCAGGGAGGTGTTGAATCCATCACCACGGTTGGCAGCCATGGTGGTCTTGATGACCTCAAGAGGCTGACCAAGAGTGGTGACCTCAAACATGTTGAGACCAGCACCAAGGAGCAAGTTGGAGAACTTGACGGGCTTCTTCTCCAGCTTGTCCCCGCCGGGAGCTGGAATGGAGGCTGCGACCATGACTTCTGGATGAGTTTGCAATAGGGGGGGCCTGACCAAGGCAAGAGGGTGCTTCTTCGCAAGGGGGGGTTTAGGGGAATTGGGGGAGAGTTGGGATGTAGAGTGAACTAGATGAAGTTGAAAGAGTTGTTTGCGAACGAGGGGGCATATGCAGTAGAAGAGTAGAGTGTGGCTGCTGAGTCAGTCAGAAGGACACCGAATAGGTTCGGAGGATTGTCAGATTGTTGGAGCGCTCAAAGCTGCGGTCTTCGGAGGAGGACAACGATGCTTTCTCTCTACGCAGCCCGAGGTTGGGTCAGGATCCGCCCCCGTAGCATTCCGGAGAGAAGCTGGGCGGTCCCGTCTTTTGCACGTGCTTGGACCAAGCAAGCCAAGGCGAGCCAAAGCAGAAGAAAAAAAAGGAGGTCAACCAAATGCCAGTAATTAATTGAGCACCGAACCACTAGTCCCTATCGGGGAATACCTGCTCCCTGGGTCTCAGGGCCCAAATTTCTGACCCGAAGTATAGATAACGATTGCAGGATGACATGTCAATCTTACCGAATTTTCGGTGAATCTAACAGATTTCGATATATTTTCCAGAAGTAGAATCATCCACATTGGGATATAAAAACTAAAGGTTAAAACAACAAGCTCTTGAAATGGCATTTTCTTCGCCCTCTAAATGAGGACTAGCCTGGGTATAGTTGGTGGTACCAAGATGTGGTTCGGTAATCTACCACCAGCATTATTCAAAGCTATCTGTCAGGTACCCAGTACCGAAGCTCTAGCTAACCTCAACACTAAATGCCAACGCTCGGTGATTCGTTGGACAAGTCCATTCTACATCACATGTGGCTTGTCGGTTCGGCCGCTTCACCCTCTTCGGCCGCTAGTACTTCTTTGTTCTTGGGCGGGCGCCAAGAGTTTGATGCAACGCTTAGACGGTACGATATCTTACTGGGTGTGCGTCCCATTCCTGGGTAAACAAAAAAGACGCAGTTACAACAAGAGAATTAGTATTAGTGGGGGATGAAAGCTTGATGTTGTTATTGCAACAATAGTTGATTCCTTCGTGGCCAGCATTCCTTCAGGAGCAGGCAACGTCAGCTCAATCAACCAACAAAAAAAAAACATCCTTGAAAATCAAGATATGCGATGTGGCTGGTTTTGATGAGATGCAATGGTGGGTGGGACTGGCCCGTGTGGCGTCACCACGCCCAAATTAATTTGGGATCTCAACATGTCGATTGTTGGGCTCCAATCTGCACGATCGTTGGATGTATGTACAAAGTACTCCGTCCCTGAAACCGAAATGCAGGGACCGTCAATCAGTACTAAAAGTTATGGATACGATACAAGACATTGGATCGAGACCAGGTAAGCGAGAAATAACGTCTTCATGCTTCATTCACATCGCCATGTAGACCGTGCATCAACTTGTTGCAACCAATGTCCAGTTTGCGTCGTCTCATTATCTCCATGGGAAACAAAACAGTTCCGTGTGTAGTATACAAGTAAAGCGCCAGTTTTTGTATCCACCATGTCGTCCACAGACTGCCTATAAGTCTGTTCAAACGTCCTCCTTTTCCTTTCCAATAAAGAAAACCCCCCTAAATCACCCCTTCCCTGCTGCAATATATCACACCATTTACAGCTTCTTGACAATCTCGACCCACTTGTCGGTAGAGAAAGACTTGGGGCGCTCAATGGGAGCCCCGACAGCGCGGTCGATGATCAGCTGAGGAAGGACACCAATGGCACGAGAGACACCGAAGAGAACAGTGTAGTAGTTGGCCTCGGTAAGACCGTAGTACTGGAGGAGGACACCGGAGTGGGCATCGACGTTAGGGTAAGGGTTCTTGGTCTTGCCGTGCTCAGTCAGGACACCAGGGGCAATCTTGTAGACCTGGCTGACGAGCTGGAACATGGGGTCCTCGGGCATCTTCTCTGTGAGGCTGTTAGCGTTTTATACTTGATGTGGTAGGGGGGGGGGAACATAGATTTCACGTACCCTGAGCAAACTTGCGCTGAGCCATGTATCGGGGGTCAGTCTTGCGGAGAACAGCGTGGCCGTAGCCGGGGACGACACGGCCGGCGTTGAGGGTGGACCAGAGGTAGTCAGTGATGGCCTTGTCACTAAGGTCGTCACCAACCTGCTTCTTCATCTCGGTGAGCCAGTTGAGAACCTCCTGGTTGGCAAGACCGTGGAGGGGACCAGCCAGACCGTTGAGACCAGCAGCGAGAGACAGGAAGGGGGAGCTGAGAGCGCTACCAACCAAGTGGGTGGTGTGGGCGCTGACGTTGCCACCCTCGTGGTCAGTGTGGATGGTAAGGTAGAGACGCATCAACTCAACGAAGTCGGCGTTTTCACCAAAGCCAAGCTGGTTGGCAAAGTTGAAGGAGTAATCCTTGTCCTGCTGGATAGGAGCAACCTTGCCGCCCTTGAAGACGTTCTGGTAGATTCGGGAGGCAATGTTGGGGAGCTTGGCAATCAGGTCCATGGAGTCCTCGAAAGTGTAGCCCCAGTACTCCTTCTTGTTGATACCCTTGGCGTAGGCCTTGGCGAAGGAAGAGGTGTGCTCGAGAGCAGTGACGGCGAGGGAGAACTGAGCCATAGGGTGAAGGTCGGTAGGGCAGTGATCAATGAGCTCCTCGACGAACTTGGGGAGATCGGAACGGGCAGCCCACTCGGCAGAGAGATCGCGGACCTGCTGTTCGGTGGGGACTTCACCGGTCAGGAGAAGCCAGAAGAGACCTACGCAAATTGCTTATTAGACTGCCTGCACTCGTGATAGCCAAAGATGATGCGACAAACCTTCGGGAAGAGGCTCCTTGCCACCGGGAGCCTTGGGGAGAAGCTCCTGGCATTCGGGAATGGTCTTGCCACGGAATCGGATACCCTCCTCAGAGTCGAGGACGGAACCCTCCCAGACGAGGGCCTTGATGCCTCGAGCACCACCATAGACCTGGTCGAGAGTGACCTTGTCTACAACCTTGGAACCGTGCTCCCTATAGTTGGAGGGGTCAGTATATGTTTTAGTGTATTTTGGAGGGGTATGTGAAGCGTTATCGCCACATCGTGAAGTTGGACTAACTTTCGGAGGGCCTTAATCTGCTCAATCTTCTCGGGGAGGAGCTCAGCGAAGCGCTCCTTGAGGGTCTATAAGGATAATCAGGGTTAGTTTCCAACAGATGAAAATCGTTCATTCATCGAGAATAGAATGCATGTCAACAACCCACCTGAGTCTTGGCGGAATAGCAGCGCACAGCGTTGAAAGCTGTGGCCCGGCCATTGAAGGCAGGGGCTCGGAGAGAGGCCCTCAGGGCCGAGTTGGTGAGACGAGTGACAGAGGCCATTGTCAATGGTATGTGGGTATTGCCTATGGGGAAGAATAGAAGCCAAAGGTAGAAGTTCGAGAAGAAGGGAGGGCGATGAGGATTAAAAGGCGCAAGCACCAGTTACCACGGTAAGAAAAAAAATTTAGCCCGGCCGGTGCATCTGCCCTTTGACCTCGGAGGCATTCGAGCTCAAAGGGCTTGGCTCCCCGATGGCCCCGTTACACTGGAGACGGGGCGGAAGTTACATGGCGCTCTTGTATCTTGCAGCCCTGAAGGCCACTCTACAGGTACAGTAACGCCTATAGATGATGACTGCACAGCACCTTTTTTGAGCCCTACAATATTCACAGAAACATTTGTACAGTGTACCTTGCGCCGGATACGCCGTGCACCCTTCTTTTGGCTGAGTGTGCCAAGGTTCCTAATCCAACCCCAATCAATGACCCCCAACATGTTCCGCGTCTCCGAAAATTGAAGCAATACGTTTACGGCAGAATTCGACTTTAGTTCCAAATCAGGAGCCCATGTTCGATTTTGACAGCTGGGGGTGCCTGGTGCGTTCGGAATATGTGGCTGTATGTGGTTACATGCTATTCAGAGGGAGGTAAGGCTGAGTGTTGTACAACCACGATGCTAGGTATAGTACTCTCTATACGAGGGGGGAGAGAGAGAGAGAGAGAGAGAAATTTGAGAACTTTGATATTCTCTCTTCATGAATAACGGCATATGATTGAAGATGAAGAGCACTAGACAAATGACGGATGAAAGGAAGAGAGAGCAGCGACCAACTGTAACATGACCTGCCTGACACACAAGTGTGGCATCCAACTTACAAACTTCCGAGGTTCCATATGATGCTTCACGGACAGGACCAGGGGAAACCGGGTATGCTGAAGCTGGGCAACAAGAAGCAAGTTCAACAAGCGGAAAGCCTCAGGCTTGAACCGACTGCATTACCTACCCCGATACTATTTATGCGTATATTGGTTGTTAAAGCTATAGGCCTTGTCTTTTCCCGCCATATCTATACAACTCCCCTTGCACCATAATAACAGGAGGGTGTTTCAAAAGCATGCCATTTTAGTTGGGCTTCCGTAAAATACCGGCCTCCTCTGACATCGGATTACTGTTTTCCTGCCTGGTCGATTTTTTTTTCACTGGTGCCAGCAAATGAACGTAGGTATCCTATACTTTTTTTTTAGTGGACATGTGACGTAGGAGGTCATGCATGCCTGTCTAATGAGTTCTTTTCCATTTTGAGGTTTTCCCTTTGAGGGAGAGAAAGCTTGTGAAAATGCATTCTTACCAGACTTATTAGTAAAACCCTATATACATTTTTGCCTGTGTATTAGATTCTATATATATCAACCAAAAAATTATCCTTCAAATGCTCATCAGCCAATGAGGCTACGGAAGAATCCGAGTATTTGTATGCTTACCATTTCTTCTTCACGGAACGTGTGTGCTGCATGCACTAAAATTCAATAATTGGCCTAAGCGACGATGGTACGTACTGTACTTGGTACCTAATACTACTGGGTACTGCTGAGGCCCAGCTACAACGTGACTGGGCTCGGATCGGCTTAAAGTTTTCATTGTCATAAAGCCTAACATCCATGGATGTACTTTCTCTTGTACCTACCTATCTGCTGCCCCGCTGGCCCTGCTGGCCCTGCTGCTAGTACGGAGTGCGACTGGCGGCTTCTGCGGCGTGCGCTCCCTGCCTGGTCAGCTAAAATTGCATCGCACCCTCCCCTCTCTCCGCCAGCTATTTTTCCTTCTTTCATCATCACCATCACCATCCGCCACAGTGTCAGCGGACAGGCAAACCTCTCTTCGTCTCTTCATCCTTCACTTCGTATCTTTCTCGCATCCTTTTCTTCCAGCTCGACCGAAGAGAAAGGAAAACTTGTCAGAGTCAGGTTTGTTGCGCAAACGTCACCAACGAAGCAAACACCTTTTTTTTTTTGTGATTTCCCGTCGCGCTCGCGCTCGCGAACCTTGTTTTCGGTGGTGGTGCTGCTGCTGCAAGTAGAAGAAAAACTTTTTTTTTCCCTCCCAGCTCAAATCTCACAAGAGAAAAAACTTCGACTACTACATCTACATACTATCTTCTCGTACTCTTGACACTTGCCCACTTCGTACACACGACAAAGTACTCTCGTGCAATTTTCGCAGAGCAAGGTTTTCGTAAGAGCATATCTGTCGATAGTACGTCGGAGGAAGAAAATACAGCCTTAGACCTCAAGCTCAGTCGTACGAGTTGAACTCGAGCTTCTCGCAAGTGACTTGCCTCATCAACAAAGGAATCAAGATTTGCCTGCTTCGAAGCGTCACCTATCGTACAGCGGCACCGGCTACCCAGCTGGAGCCTAGCATCACGGGTATCCATCCAACCCATCAAGATCTCTTTTGTCTCGATACCATGGCGTCCGCAGTAACAGATTTGGAGGCTGGCCTCCAGGCCATGCTCAACCTGAAGCCTCCCGGCGTATCAGGATCTCGTATAACTAGTCTGACGTCCCTCTGTGTCGCCAATATTCAGGTAAGAACCATCATTTTTTTGGAAGGGGGGAGTCTCCATCGTGTTCACGACTCCGCTGACCCTATTGCTCTACAGTCCGAATCCGTCCTCATCCAGAAAATCTACACACACTTCAAGAAAGCACCCGGAACACACAAGTTGGGGGTCCTCTACGTCGTAGACTCTGTAACCCGCAAGTGGCTGGAACAAGCAAAATCCCTGGGACAGCCAATAAACAGCTCTGCCCAAGATGGCACTTATGCCGCTGGAGTTCACCGAGTAACGGAACTTATGCCTGTGTTGATGAATGATATCCTTCAGTCTGCCCCCGAGGATCAAAAGGTACGTAACAATGAAATATACAATACCAGTTGGGCAGCGGTTCCCGCCCGTAGGCATCTGAGCAACTGGCTCTGCAATTTTTGAGATGGCTGGTGCAAAACAAGGCCCCAGCGCCTCAGTATCCGATTTAGCCACTCAGAGCCAGACTCAGAGTCACCATTGTCCTCAATGCTGTGACAATTTACCGCAAACCCTGGGATGTCTGCATGCACGTATCTGAAGGAATAGTAACTCACATGCCGTTTGCCGTGTAGGAAAAGATTAAGAAACTGCTTGATATCTGGGAGAAGGGCCAGACCTTTCCCACGTCCATGATAGAATCTTTCAAGGAGAAAGTCAACGCTCCCTCGCCACCAAGTACGTTTTTCTCCGCCCTCGGATGTCCGGGTCTTTTTTTTATAGGGATTTCGTGACAATTTCACTTGTTTAGACGTGAACTGTTCTCCTAACATTTTTTGTGCAGAATCAACAACCCCCCCAGGCAGCCCACCGCCCGGTCTTTTAGCATCGCTTCAAAATCAGAACAAACCTGCTGCTCCTAACGGTACTTCTATTCTTGAAGCTCTTGCAAACATAGCACGCCAAAATACCACTGCTGCGCCAGGCGCCCAGTCAGTTCCCGCCCCTGCTGCGCCATATAGTATGCCTCCAGCCGCTGCCGCTCCTGTCACTGCTTCTCCTATTGCACCTGGACTGCCACTACCTGTGGCTTCCTCTATCCCTCAGATTCAACCGCAGTCTCATCAGTCGTATCCCCCGACCTCGCAGCCTGTGAATGTGTCTTCTCTGCCCTTTGCTTTGTCTCAGATGCTTGGCCAGAATGCTCCGCAATCAGCAGTACCAACTGCGAGTAACCTACATAATCCGTACGCAGCAGCAGCTCCGGCTCCTGGATCTGCCGGGCTGGACCCCAACGTACAACAGCAAATAATGCTGATCAAGGCTCTTGCTGATCAAGGTGTTCCATTTGACAAAATACCTGCTTTGATTCAAAGCATGACTGCTGGCACTGCCCCTGGAGGCTTCCCAGCCGCTCAACCTCCTGCGCCAATTCCCGCTGCACAGGGTACGTTCCCGGGCGGCCAGCAGCCATGGGGGCCAGGGTCTGCTCTGCCAGACCAGATGCGTGATCAAAACTACCAGGACGGCGTAAGGTCTCCCCCTAGATATCGTGGCCGGTCAAGATCAAGGTCACCAGATCGTGGTTGGGGATCTTCGCGCAATTCCCCTCGAGGTGGACGTGATCGTCTTGATTATGGTGGTCGTAACTCGCCCCCACGTGGCCGCTTTGATGATCGAGATGGCCGTAGAGGCAACGACTATCGCCAGCGTAGTCCACAGGGACGTCATGGTCGAAGCCCTTCTCCAGTCGTTGATTTACAGCAGGAGAAGTGGGTTGAGTTCGACCCATCGCTGCCAGCCGGTCATATCAAGGTTCTTAGCCGAACACTTTTTGTAGGAGGTGTTACGTGAGTGCATTCGTAATCTTTGTCTTTTGAAACGTGAGTGCTAACATGAATTCAAGATGCTCCGAAGCCGAACTGCGTAGCATTTTCAGCCGCTACGGCACAGTCCAGACGTGTATCGTCAACAAGGATAAGCGACATGCTTTTGTGAAGATGTTGACACGCAAGGACGCCGTCCACGCCAAGGAAGCCATGGAAGATCCCAGAGGTCTAGAATACCCCCTTCGTGTAAGTTCTATAACTACCTATTTGATAAGATGTTTTGTTTCTAACATGTGCTCGATAGACAAGATGGGGTGTTGGGTTTGGCCCTCGAGATTGCAGCGATTACTCAACGGGTATTAGTGTCATCCCCATTCATAAGCTCACCGACGCGGACCGCAAATGGATGCTCACGGCTCCGTTTGGCGGCAGCGGTGGCCGGCCCATCGATACTGGTATTTGTGTTGAGGAGCCAGATATTGAGATCGGTGCCGGAGTGTCCTCCAAGGCCATTAGCCGACGCATGCAGACGGACAAGGGTGGGAGCAACGGCCCCAAGTCAACACGTCACCGCGATGATGATGGTAGAGGAGGAAGCAGTGGAGGAAACGGCGGAGGAAACGGTGGAGGCTGGCGCCGAGGGCGGGACGACGACAACAGCCCCATGCAGGGAGTGGAGCATCGTGGCAATGAGAATGGGCTGCAGTCCATGCCTACGTTCCCCTTCGGCATCGGCACGCTGCCGAATGGCATGCCCAACTTTCCAGCGGGGTTCAGGTTCCCAGATCCTAATACAGCGGGGAGGGGCTGATTTGGTTTGGTCTAACAAAAAAATGATACCTTGGGAGGCATAGCTTTGAATTCGCTTTTTATTTTATTTTATCTTTTTTTTCCTCTTACGGATGAAGCAACGCTCTGGGTGGGCGGCGTTTGGACAGGGCGGTTTCTGTGGATGGCGTCCAAAGTTTTTATAACGTCTTTGCTTGCTTCTAGGGCCATGGGAAACTCGGTCGTGGGTGAACTGAGTTGGCTTTGTATAATTATATAATTAGGGATAGAAAAGGTCGCTTGGGCTGTTGCGAGGCAGTCTTTGTGCATTGGGCAGACGAGCCTGGTATCAGAAAATAGTTGTGTTCTTAAGATATGTGACCTTGTGATATAACTCATGATGATAGTGGTGGTGATGAGGAGTTTGTTTTATGCTTGACTGCAAAAGAGGGACATCATTCCAGGACCACGCAGACCTGATCCAAGTCCATTCTTGTCTCCCTTTTAGCTTAATGATATTATAATGATTCAGTCAAGGCCTTGTATGAATGTGGAAGTGTGACATAGATCTGTATCATGGGGAAGTAGTCTTGACTCGGCTCCATGAACAAGTTTCATGGTGTTGTCAACCTGACCTCGGCAGATGAATAAGATGTATGAGACTGTTTTGGGGACTTTCTACATAACAGATTACCAGCCAAGACATGCACACAGCTCATTTCTTTTCCAAGCATGTTCTAGGCTGTCGTTAAGGCTCGAGACATGTCACAATCTACCTAGGAGATGCTCATACTCAGCTCAACGTGATATCTACCAGCATCCTGTTTGGTGATGGAACTAGCCTCTCAGAGTAAATGCGCCTTTTTCCTCTCTAGATATCTCCTCGGGGGTACTGTATGATGACTTTATCTGCATAGTTAGGTATGCTCTTATTTGTGATACTTGGCGAGCTTTGATATTATCAAGCCCAAGTCGACATAGCCTACCCTATATATATATATACTGATACAGTGGATAGGCCAATTGTCTGGTTTCGATCTCAATACGTCGGTGAAGAACACATGCCAGTTAAAAGAGTATGCGGATTATTCCAGAAGACATAGTGACCCAACATAATGCATGTCTCTCTATCTACGGTGATAGCTACGTGTTCAAATTCACTCATCTGACTCGGGACCAAGACTCCACGGAAAACATGGTCCAAGTCACCGGAAAAATTAGCAAACACAGACCAACCACGACTCCAGCCGCTGTTTGTTCTTTCGCCACATTTAATCTATGCAAGCAAGCAAGCGACATTTGATCAAGTTTCCCTGGCTTTCTGTCCCTTGTTTCCCCACAGCGGTCCGCGGATGTGGAAAATCATTTTGGAAAATGGACCTGCATCATGTAGCGCCGAAGCAGCCCATGGAAGAAGGGGGGGAAGAAAGGTGTAGCGTAGCAATTAGAAGGGCGGGCGAACGGGGAGGCGAAAGGGTGGTGGTAGTAGTAGTAGTGGTGGTGGTGACCAGGTAGAGAAACAACGGGGAGAAGAAGAAAAAACCACTCGATTCTGGACCCTCCATGGAAAGTAACCGAAAAGAGCTACCGAGTATATACATACATAGGTTGGCCTTGGCTTGGCTTGGGGGGGAGAGGATATGCTCCTCTTTTTCCGGCATGACCGTATGGGTTACAAAAATGGAGGAGGAGGAGGAGGATGATAATAATTATGGAGTATGGCAAAATTATGGCAATGGATCTGAATCAGACGCAGGTGAAAGTGAGTTGGCGCCATCGGGGAAATATTCGATAGTAAGATGGAGAAATGGAGAGGGGAGGGTGTTGCTGTTGTTGTCACTGGTCGCTAGTACTACTACCTACTCAAGCTACTCTAGCACTCCTCACATTACTCAGATTGATTAAGGGTCCAGGTCTCATAATGATTAATGATATTGATATATGGATTGTTGTTTTCTTTTGGGTTAGCTTCCATAGGGGGAAAAAAAAATAAAACAGCCGATCCAAACCATGGCTGTTGCTAAGATACGTGTAACAAACTCCATCCACGGAGGAGCACCTGGCTTAGCTAAAGCATACGAATCTCAAGATGAAGTACACACATACAGGTAGATGGATGCGCTTTGATGCGGTGAGACGAAAAAGAGGGCGGGATGAAACGCCGTCGGTAGGGTGGAGAGAAAGAGAGAGATGAGATGAGAGAGGGTCAGGCTACGCAGAAGTGATGCATCACCACGATACCCTTTGAGTAAGTTTCTGCATTCGGACATTCTTCCTACAAGTTTGGCACTTAGTAAGCCTCTTTGCCTCGGCAACCGGCAGCGGGTCATCATGAATCGGAACGGTCTGATGAGTGTCCATCCATTCCCATCCTGGGACCCAGTCGGGCTGACCGAATAAACAAGCCGGCCTCTCTTTCAACTTGGGGTGTGATACATGGATAGTACATACTATAGGACTCTCTTTATCCCGATGACTATAATCCGTGAGCGGAGAAAGAAAAGAAAAAAGAAAAAAAAGGGAAAGATGAGGCGTCAAGTTTTTTTTTCTCTTTCATCCGACCGTTTGATGTTGATCCCCAACAGTGCGCGCGAAACCAAGCGGGCTCTACTATGCTAGGGTGAGTAATCTAAAACAAACGGTGCATAGATTTTTGGGTTTCTCTCTCTCTCTCTCTCTTGCTGACAAGGCCATCCATGGCGGCTTGGATGACAGATCGACATAGGTTGCAGAAAATTGGAAAAAAAAAAAAAGGCTCTCTTGTAGTACATGAAAATGAACCTGCCGTAACGTGTGCAGGCACTGTACGTAAGCCGAATGAAGATCACGGCAGCTAATGGAGTGGGTTGTTCATAGCAGAGCGGTGATATACGTTGTATCCTACCGAGTGCTACAAGCACAAGTGAACATGATACAGAGAGAAACGTGCAGACCACAATGCACTCCGTAGCTAACATGAGACATTGTCTTTTTTTTTATATTTTTTTTATGAAATAAATAAGCTTGATTTGAATAACGCCCGTCGAAATGGGAAAACGCACAAGCACGGAAGTAAAAGGTCACGAAACAGAATATGAGAGAGAGAGAAAAAAGGACCGAACAGGCCAAATCGTCATTCCAACTCCATCCTGTCACGATATCACCAACAAAACAAAAACACCTAGGGGCGACGATGCAACAAAGAGGAGCAAAAAAAGGAGACAAGAGGTTCAATAGTTTTGCGTCATATAGTACAAATCTGGACTCGAAGCTCCATAATTTCCATATTTTTCTAGAACAAAAATAAATAAAATAAAAAAAATGCAAGCCCCCCTTTCATAATAAATAAACAAATAAAAACAAATGAATGCATATGCACAGAGGGTTTTATTTTATTTTATTTTATTTTGTTTGGCCCGTTTGGAACGTTGTGGATACATAGCTTAAATTTGATGGATACCGAGTCTCTCTCTCCAATGCACACACACACGCACAAACACACGCCAATACGGAAATGTGCATGTAGTACATACTACTATTATATTATTACTCCATACACACTTGTACATATTGTACCCGCAAAATTCCTTTGGGGAGAGGGTCTTTGTTACAGCCGGAATTGTTGGAAATTACTCCGGAAACGGGCCTCGCTTTTTTTTCCCTCTACAAGCTGGACGTAGGGAGAGTCAGAGAGAGAGAGAGAGAGAGAGAGAGAGAGAGAGAGAGAGAGAGAGAGAGAGAGAGAGAGAGAGAGAGAGAGAGAGAGAGAGAGAGAGAGAGAGAGAGAGAGAGAGGAAGACGCCGGTGTTCGGCAGCGGCGGCACGGACAGTAGAGCAGGCAGGGCTTTTCAGCTCGCCAGCTCATTCATTCGATTGATTGATTCATTGATTGATTACGAGTAATTCATTGAACCATTCATTGCTTCTTCCTCTTGTTTATGCACTATGCACGTTTCTGGAGCCTCAATCTCGCCTCTCTCTTCGTTTAAACGGGCCAAGGGGGGAAAGGGCCGTAGCGAGTCTCCCCGGCTCGGCTCTATTCCCAGATGATGCGATGCACCTCGTAGATTTCTTAAAAAAAAAAAAAAACACCGTTCTCCATAATCACTGGCAAGGCAAGGGGGGAGTCCAAGTCACGCGAGAGGGAGAGAGAGAGAGAGAGAGTATGTGTGAGTGAGATACAGAGGGCAACGTATCATGTTGTCGTAAATTTCCCTCGGTTACCATAAACGGCTTGATGGAGTCAGCCCCGTGAGAGCCCCGGTTTATCAAACGATGCGCCCTTTGAAGGTAGCAAAGAGAGTGTGTGTGAAGAGAAAATGGCGCGCTTCTATTCTTGAACGTCGCTTTGTTTTGATGAATGAGGACCTGACCAGGGGACCCAGTTCGAATCGGCCGAATGATCGCAATAGGCAGCAAGGCATTGAATGGTGATGGGGGAACCAGGGGGTGACGAGAAGGGTAGCTTGTAAGGCAGAGAGAGAGAGAGACAAGCGAGAGAAGAGAGAGAGAGCTCCAGGCGCGGATGTCTTCCTGTGCTTCCTGTAACACAACATGGAACCACATTTTCCCTTCAATCTCATTCTCCCATCGCAACATTCATCCAGGGGACATGATCCCACAAGCAGGCCCATCTCTTTTAGGGCATTTTCGTATGGAGTAGCCCAGATAAACGCGCACAGTGCATCGCCAACTGTCCACATTGACAACTTGAAAGCGTCCAAAACAAAGGCATCTTTCAGCAAAGGAGAAGAGAGGGAAGAAAAAAAAAAGTCACCGATGGACTTTTCCCCTTCATCTTCAGCTCCTCCCATCAATACCGAACCGAGGGACATGGCTTCGGATACGCGGCAGACTCGGGGAGGACCCTTAAAAACGGTGTGAGAGATATACTTGCTTGCATATGAGAAATACTTCCCGTTCACGAATCAAAAAAATGATGTAGTCAGCCCCCAAGAGAGAGAGAAAAATACCGGCGGCAAACGCTTCTGCAGCGGGACCTGTGGTTTAACGACAGGCGCGGCATCATGTAGCCGAGAGAGAGAGAGCAGCCAAAGAAGAGGAAGAAGAAAAAAAAAAAAGACGGTGCTTGGCATTCGCGCGTGAGATAATTTCTTTCTTTGCGTGGTTGATGTACATCAAACTGATCGGTTGTCACGGAACGGGCTGTGGGTGAGCTGATGTCTTCATCCCTGCAAGCCGATTCGCCTTTTTGGCCCTTTCGTTGTCCCCATGGAGTGAGTGATCGGCCCTTGGCCTGTCCGTGGAGATGCAATAAGCAGCGAAGACAGGACGAGAGACGGATCGTTGCCGACGAGGACGGAAAAGCAGGAGGCTGAATGCCGTCCTTGGGGGGGGAGGAAAAACCGCCTTGCAGCCGGGCCGTGGATGGCGTTGGGGGCGGAAGAGAGAGATATGGACAGACAGAGAGATAGAGAGGGACAGAGAGGTGAAGAGACATTTGGGGGTGGACAATGCATGACATGTGCGTGTATTGTCTGAATGGAATCCAACCGCCATGAGGAATCCCCCTCAAAATCCTTGGCTGCTACATCACAATCAATTCCTTTCTGACCATGCATTTACGCCATCTTTCCTTTTCCTTTTTTTTTTGTCACTCGTCAGACGCGACTTGCGCAATTATTGTTCGTTATTACCATGTACTCACTACGGAGTGCTCCGTATGACTGAAGCCTAGAAAGAAAAGCTCGGGGGGTTCTGTCCGACGCGGCGCAATCAATCGTTCCCCCCCCCCAGCTGACGATATCTTCTTCTACCTATCAAAGGGGTGAGGGATGGAGGAGGAGTAAGAGAGGAGGGGGGGTCCAACGGGATGATCTCAATACCACTCCCCAGCCCGTCAATTGTGCTCACCATTGGGGCTCAATAACCTCGATTCCCTCCATCCTGATCACCCATCAGATCGTGGAGAGTAAGATTTGATGGTCGCGCCATGACCTATCAGCGAACATCTCTTCTCCTCCTCCTCCTCCTCCCCCTTGCCCTTGGCCTCTCCTTGGCATGTCTGCCAAGACAAACAAGAGAACCGCCGGTGATCCAAACAGGCAGCCAGCCAAAGGGGAAATGGCAATTGCCTAACAAAGTAAATCTGGACGGGTACTGCTAGTAGTAATAGGTGTAAGGGGGGGGAAGGGCTCTTTGGCCGAAGCAGGGAGATGGGACAAAGAGGTGCGCGTGAGAAAGTGAGTGAGTAAGTGAGTGAGTGAGTGGGCGAGAGACATGCAAGATGGCACCCGGGCCCTTAGTTGCTGTAGTCCGTGATAGCTGCAAATCTAAAAAGGGCCAAGTTTATGAGTATGGAGCGTTGTGGTACCTGCCAAGACTCTCTGTCCATCACTCGCGTCACCCTCTCTATCTCTCTCTCTCTCATGCCCGGGTCTACTTAGATGGTTCGGCATATTCGAGACAAGGCCGGTCGCGTTCCTCTTTTCGTGCTCCCGCATAGAGAAAAGCTCAGAGTCGTATCAGTGGGTTTCTTAATTTTACCCTTTGGCCTTGTTTGTCCTTTTTTGTTTTGTTTTTCCTTCTATACCCTTCCGGGCGCCCTGCTCCGTACAGTATGTACATACAAAACAAGAACGAAAATGGATCTCAGCTACTAGTAGGGAGTAGGGCAGAGCACAGCACAGCACAGCACAGCACCCAGCGTAGATGGAGGCTCTAAAGGGCCAAAGACAAACGGGATGCTACAAGGGTCCCTTTGTCTTGCCCTTGGCTTGGGTTCCTTTGATAGGCAAAACAGAAGAGTACTAGATAGCTGGTATTTCTCCATGTCTCCCCTTTCACGGACCGGCGATACTTGAAAAGCCAAGACCCGTGGACTAGGTCGGGGGGGATCCTCTCTCTCTCTCGTCCCCCCCACGGACACGAAGAGGCTCGAGCGACGTTCTCGAAACGGAACGCGAAATGCCTCTCTTTGCTGCTCGCCCTTTCGTTCGGCCCGGCATGTAATGTAGGTGAGAGGAAGGATGAGTCGGTCAAGCGAGCAAAAGGGAAGATCCATTGTACTCCCTAGACTAGGTCTAGTTTGGGCGTTCGCAGGTGAACAACACATCGCCATGGGGAGAGCCGGGGGGGAGAGAGAGGACGAGGATCACCGGATACATCTTTCAGCGCAAAATAGCATCAAAAACGGTGAAAGGCAGGGGGAAAAATATGGACTCTATTGCGTTGACCGACCGGGGGGAAACATTATTCACCTGATAAGAAAGTGGATTCTGGTTGTGTTTTTTTTGACGTCTATTTCCGTCATTGTTACTGGTTCAGAGAAAGAGACAAACCAACCAACACCTGAACAGCAGACTGAACAGAAACAGAAAAAGGAAAAAAAAGGGAACATGGCTTGTTTCTTTGGCTTGCAGAAACAGGTGGCCGGTACGGAGTACACTGATCAGCGAGAAAATCCTTTGCTATACATGAGATCTTCGTACTGCGACAATAGTGTGCATGCATGTATGTACAGTCAGTTCATGTACAACAAAGACGCACACGAGGTGTTTTTTTTTTTTTTGGCTTGTGTATGTGTATGTATGTATGTATGTATGTACGTAGGTGTTGGTGTTCGACGCCGCCGCGTGGGATGGGAAGCCATGCGATTCAGTGATTTTGCCGCCCCCATCGTGTTCATCATCCCACGCCGCTATAGTGCTCCGACGACTGCTACTGCTACTACTACTGCTACTACCTACGGGATGCTCTCTAGCATGTTCAAGCCATTTAGCCACTCACTGTACATCTCCGTAAGACCCCGTCAGAAAGTGATAGTCATGGGCTTGCTTTGAGCCCATCCAGGCTACCGTATTGGCCACACACACACACACACACACACATAGATGATAAAAAAAGACCTCACTTCGAATCATCATCAATCCAGAAGCAGGGCGTTCCCCGGGGGGTAGAACGCTTCCATTTGTCTTGGCAGAAGCTGAATTATCCGTTGCTTTGCATGGCCCGATGCATTAGCCACCACGTCACGGTAACAATCAAAGGGGAGATGGGAGAGGGAAGGCAAAAAAAGAAAAGGGCGAGATCTTTGGTTCGTTCCAGAATGCGCAAAGAACTCCCTCACAGCGCCTACGGCGAAGCCGAACCAAGCCAAGCGGCCCTGCAACCCCCGGAGCGAGCACACACCTCGCTCTTTCGTGCGTGCGTACGTGCGGCGAGTGGGGAGATGGGATCCATGGGCTTTCTCTCGTTTCTCTTGACGCAGCCACCAATGGGTAGAGCGAGAAGAAGAAGAAGAAGCAGCAGAAGAAAGAGTGGTCCCACCACCCCTTTTGGAGCCCCAGACCTTGTTATTGTTGCCCACCACCCCCGGAAAAGAACTGGCGAGGGCGAAGTGCGCGAAAAGGCACATGGAGAGGCAGATTTGACAAAGAAGAATTTTTGAGGGATCACACACACACACCAACCCATTCCAATGACGTAGTGAGAAATGCATGGCGTTTTTTTCTTTCTTTCTTTTCTCTCGAGGTTGGCTGGTCCCTGTCTGTTTGTTTCTTCATTGAATAGCTCGGTGCCCTCTTTGGGACATAGTTTAGATGATGATCCATTCAAATGCTGCTGCTGTTGTTGTTTTTCGTTAGTTTTAGATGGAGCTTTGTTGTTTGTATTGCCTGCCTAGTTGCTATGCTCGGCAGCACGCAGATCCCGTATTGGGAACAAGTTTTTTTTTTTGCTCGCCATCTTGCTCGGTGGCTTTTTTCCCCCCCCTTCCCTTGTATCAAAGGTTTATCCATTGATTGATTGATTCATTCATTCATTCATTCATTCGTCCAACAATCAGAAAATAGGAGACGAGCTACGGAATCGGTAGCTGTCCCCAGTTTACTTTTTTTTAGTTGCCGCGGCTCTTGAGAGCTCGGATACGCCTTTTTTTTTTCTCCCCCCTCTCACTCCAGAACCGGCGACTTGCTTGTGTCTGTGTGTGTGTCTCCCCAGCCAGCCAGCCAGCCAACAAACCACTTGTTTCTCATTCATGCCCACCGTGATTTCGGCCATGGCGGTCGTTGCGCTGTTTTGCCCCCAATTTGACCGCTCCTGGGGTCCATAATTTTTGGGGGGGAATATACGGATACATGTAGGTATGGATGGATGTTTGAGGCCGGCACTGGGACTGCCGTGTGTATGTATGTGTGCTCGCCAGCGGCAGGGCTGGCAAAAGAAATGGGCCGTTCTCCCCTCCGGATGGCACGGTAATTGAAGATGTGTCTATCTACGTGTACATTGGAAAGGGACGGACCCCCGTACGGAGAGACATGCCAATTGAGATGTTTGAACTTCAAAATGTAGGTAGTCTCCGGTTACAGAGGAGCAAGGTTTCGGTTGTGCAGCGAAAAAAGCTGTGCAAGATTGGGCTGTTCATTTTGCATTATTGTAGACACAAGTCATGCACTGGTGAGTGTGAGAGAGAGAGAGAGAGCGCACAAGCCAACAGCTACAGCCAAGGTATCAAGGCCAGGTAACCACCTGGATAGATAAACAACAACAATAATAATGACAACAACAAATGTCCAGGATCACAAGTCAGTTTCTGGCTCTCTCTCTCACTGTTCGTCCATCCTTCCATGGCCTCTTTCAGCTAGCGTGACGTGGAGAACTGAGACGAGGCCATGGAAGAGGGACCTGGTCAGGTACATCTCGGCTTTCCTTCGGGCCAGTATGACACACGGTGCTTAGTGCGTCGATGCCCCCCCATGCCTGGTCGAGCTGGGCTAAGCTCGGGTTTCTCAAGTGTGTGTGTGCCTGCTGCTGCTGAAGAGCACGTATTGATGATTTGCGGGTGGTCCGGAGAGGGTAAGTCACAGACATCAACATGAGCAGCCGGCTATGAGGAAACAAATTTACCCTACAAAGCTGGAACAATACGGAATTGAGGATAGTTGTGATGCCATTGACAAATATCAATAGAAGGTCTAAAAACCTCCGTCATGTATGTACATGTGTACATACGTACGTACGTACCCAGCCGTTGAATACGGAGCTTCACCATCATACCCTGACTTGATTCCGTAACGTTGGCTTATCCTCGTTGCCTCTGTAACACGCACGAGTCGTAATGGTCATACAAGCTACGCACACAACCTTGATTCCATACACGGCAGCTTGTTTAATTATTATTATTTTTTCGTCACCCACATGACATCTCTGCATAGTGGCGCCAGCCAACACAGATCCATCTACAAGCACGCCAATCAAGGACGGTTCTCTCAGATTCGGGGCAACTACTTGTAGAAGAAGAAGGAGAAAAGGATGCGATTGACATTCGGTACATACATGATTAGTGTACAGTAAACTGGTCGTTATGTGACAGCCAACGTTTAAGATTGTCACATTGAAGATGTTGCGTTCTTTTTTTGCTTACTCCGTCTTCTGACAAAGCCTGTTGACCAATACCGTTATTGCGGCTCTACGCCCCTTGTGGAAATCCTCCTATCTCGTCCTTCCACGGGAGTTCTCTGCCTTCGACTGCAACGCTTCTATCGAAAACCCTCAAGCCCATGGACGGCCAAGGCGGGCATTCATGCGCTGCAACTGCAACTGCAGCATGCGCGCGCAGGCACACATAGGTAGCTACGCACACGCACGCACAAGATATGTTGCAGTACATGGCTAGTACGATACTCTATTATGCTTATCCGGGGCTTTTTCATCCGGCTCGGAGGTACAGGTACAGGCTGGTCCCCTTGATGCAACTTTGACACTCGGCTCTCATGATCATTCACCATGGCGAGACAGACGGGGCGACGGGGGCAGGGAGAAGGTGTCAATGGGAGCGAGACAAGAAAGCTTGGCATACATAGATCTGCCGAGCTTATATGCCCCCGTGTGTTTACGGTATTATGCACAGACTCGTAGTAGAACATTCCCGTGTGCCTGCCAAGATGCTAATCAGCTCTCTTGGTCAGATACCGTGGCATCAACCCCAATGTCACCAGCCTGATTCATCAAAGGCGCGCTGGGACAGAGAGATGTGGTTTGGGCCATTTTGGAGATGAGATGGTTCCAGATAACCTATGATCCAGAACCCCAAGACTTTCAAGTCCGTCGGCGACGGCGCCCTTTTTTTTTTCTTCTCCTTTGTTCACTACCAAGTAAGTATGTATGTTTCTGAGACACGGGCTGCTGCAAAATGCACAATTACACATGAGCAAGCCGCGCAATCACGGGGGGGGGGCGTGGTCAAACCAAGGTTTGGCGCTTTGTGAATGGCACGTTTCTTGGAGGAGAAGGAGGAGGAGGGGCCGATCATCACACGTATGTAGATAGATGAAAACAACCTTAAAAATTAAAGGAGAAGGGCCGTTGGGGTGATGGGTAGCAGTGGCGTGTGTGAGTGCTTGTGCTTGTGCGTGTGCGTATGATGTTTGCTTTTGCTTTTGCATCGCTTGCCTTGTTCGAGAACTGACAGGAATTCCCCCGTGGGATGGGTGAATGGCATGTCTTGGCTGGCGTGCTGACGCGCAATCTCAAAAGGAAGAAGCCAAGCGAGGCCCTATTATTCTTACTCACATTATGTATGTACAATGCGATGTGATGTGCGATAACGATGGGCGCAGGCAGGTCAGTGAAACCAAGACATCCATCTATTTTCTTCTTTTTTATCGACATGGAATGCGAAAAAGGGTTACAGCGCCGATAATCAAGAGAGATACCTGTACATAGTCAGATGTGAGTGTGACAAAAAGAGGTAGAGCGTGTGACGCCAAGGGCAAGTCTCGGCGATGCCAGCATAAGATTTGATAGGAGGAGGAAGGGAGGATTAATGGACGCGGGGAGCAACACCAAACAGCGAAAAAAAAAAAGAGATTATCGCAGGAATAGCCCAAAGGGAGCGATAGATGTGAGTAAGATTTAGGGCGAGCCTCAGCTGGGTGGCAGATGAGAAATGAGCCGAACCATACGGAGGGCCGAAAAAAAAACAAAAACAAGCCAGCCAAGCAAAATAAAAAGAATACAACTTCAATTACTTCCGTACACGGTAGATGGACAGATGGCTGGATGAGCAGCTGAAAGATGTAGCATGACGTATGTGAGGGTATCTCGGTAATTGATTTCCTACGCTGAAGCGGAACCTCGGATTGTTCGGTATTGGCATTGCTTGGTGTTTTCATTCGTGCATCCGTATCTTTTTGCTTGCTTGCTCGTTTGGTTGTTTTGTTTGTTTTACAGCTCGGCGGCAATGTTTTACTTCGCATTGAGGCGCCCTGGAACCCGGACAGCTTGGCAGGCAGACTTCCACTGCAATCAACAGGCATGGCACTGGTATTGGCTGGTTCCTATTTTTTGCCTATTCGGTACGCACGGAGGAGTTCCAAGAATGGATCAGAGGGCCTTGATGAGATGAGATGTACCTTTTTTTTTCCTGTGTTCACACCTGACGACAGGTCTCTGGCGGCTGGCATGATACGTCTGATACGCCTGATACCTGATACATGCCCATCCCATCCGACCATCCATTACAAGTCACGGGCCAACGACAAACAGGCACAGGCACACAGGCACATTACAGCAGGATCATCAGCGGCTGTTTGTCGCTTTCGCTGACCGCCGGGCCGGCTATTAGGACTACATTACATTACAGGAGAGGACAGGTCAGGTCAGGTCAGGTCAATGTACATATTTTGTGTACCTAAGCAACTACCCTGGGGGGGGGGGACCCAGTCGCTCAGTGTCGTCATCATGGAGTGAGAACCGAAAGCCGAAAATGCCTCAGCAATTAATAAGGCAGCAACATACAATTGGACGAGCGTATGCACAATGAACGGAATATTAAGAAGAAGGGGGGGAAAAGGAGAAGCGTAAAACGGAAACAAGGGAACAAACCAAAAAAAAAAAGGCTCCTTCGGAAATGGATTCGCTTAATTGTAAACAACGCAAAGTCAGTCTTGTCTATCTGTTGTGGTGTAGGTTAGGATTTTCGCAAGACTGAAGCTACTACAAGCCAAGGAAAAAAAAAGGTTGAATAAAATTTTTTATTTCGTAAATTTTTTTTTTGCTTTCTTTCCCACTCTATTGAATTATTCACAACTTGTACCATCATCAAACAACCGAAACACTATTCAAGACTTATGTTTATCCCGAACCAAAAAAAAAACCATACATAAAATTGATACATACTTGTTTAATTCCAACTCGAAACATTTGATTGTGCTAAAAAGTATCACTATTGGACTTGGCCCGCGCACTCCGTACCGTAATGTTTCTACATGACATGTACTCCGTCAAGGTAATCAATTCCGCTTTCCCAGTTGAGAATGGAGGCAAAGCAAGCGCTTGGATGGGAATAATGGGATAACGAGCTATGAGATGAGCAATGAGCACTACGGAGTACTCCTACGTGTATTGTAAACCATGTAATAATACTCGTACCTACTACTCTACAATCAAGCCAAAAAGAAACACGGTCTGTTATCGGTCATAGCTCCATGGATGGGATAGGAACTTGAGAAAGCATGGGGACATGAGAGAAAGTCATCAAAGTATCCCCGATGGGAGTTCCGGATCCGCCAAGGCCCGCCATCTGGGCTAGCAGGGGGAGTGAGTCTTGGGGGGGGGGGGGGACACCACCTTGACACTGACCACTGAAGGGATCCGCTCCTGGTGAAATTACCGTCTTGCGTGCGATGACGCCAAGCGCGCACTGTGCCGAAAGGCCATGGCGTCACCGACAAGCACCGTGCGCCCCAGATGCTTCCGCCACAACCGAACCCGGCTGGTCCTTGACGAAAGAGAAGAGAGAGGGAAAAAAAAAAAACAGACCTACCATGGCTCCGTAAGAAAGGTGAGAGGTTTGCAGGTGGCACCGTGCGCGCCTCAATCTAATTCATACTGGTCACAAGTCTCGTACCCTTTGTACAGTAGGGGTACCGCTTTCGCCCTAGTCCGGGTGCACCCCAGTCCCAAGTTTCCTTTCGCCGTGCCTGGTCTTGGTGGGTGTCTTGTCTTGGTTGCTTTGGTGGTGTGCGTGTGTATGTGTCTTGGGTGTGCAATGTACCTTTTCTCTCTCTCTCTCGAATGGGTGAGTGCGTGAGTGCGTGAGTTGGGTAGAGTGTCTGTATTATGATTATTATGGGTCCCGTCAAAGGTGGGTACACCTGGTCCTGGCAATGGCATGGCATGGCATGGGCATGGGCGTTGGCACGCCTCTCGCACGGCGCCGTACGGTAGGAAAAGGTAGGCTCTGCTGGCGAGTTTCTTTCCCAGAAAGTGTAATCGCTTTCCATTGAAATAGAACCTCTCGCCCCGTCTCGAAACTGACTTTCTTCTTCCCTTTTCTCTTCACCCACGAGTGCGTTAACTTATAAGCCTCCCTACCTCTTCGTGCGGTGTTCTTCATCCTCCCCCCAACTTCTTCTCCCCCTTTTCCCTCTACTCTATAATACCATCCTAATTTTTTCCCCTTTTTCCCCTACAAGCAAAAGAATCCTTTCGCTCTTCAGCAACAGAAACTCGACGGCGCGGCTTTTTTCTCTCTATCTAGCCCTTAAAAGATACCTATAGATACCTTCATTCAACCCAAGAGCACCGCACCCTTTCGAAGTTAATACCTCTCGCCATGGCTGACCATACAGCCCCCGGCGCTCCGGCGCTGGATACAAACATCGAGTCGGGCCACTTCGACGAGAAGAGACACCAGGCTCCCGCGGGCGTCCCTCCCAAGAAGGATGTCCCCGCTGGTGACGATGAAGAAGATGAGGATATCGATGCCCTGATTGAGGATCTCGAATCTCAGGATGGCCACGACGTTGAAGAGGAAGAGGAGGAGGGCACTCCCGGTGGTGGTCGCCAGATCCCCGAGGACATGCTGCGAACCGACAGCCGTCTTGGTCTTACCGAGTCGGAAGTCATCGCTCGTCGTCGCAAGTACGGTCTCAACCAGATGAAGGAGGAGAAGGAGAACTTGATTCTCAAGTTCTTCTCCTACTTCATTGGTCCTATCCAGTTCGTCATGGAGGTAAGCATTTTTCTCTCTCTCATTTCTATTCACTAGCACCACGATCTGCATCAAACGGGCAAGCCATCAATTGCAATTCCAAACCGCGTTCAGTTTTCCACTACTGCGCGGTGGATTTCATCCAATGGCTATTTGTTTGGCACGCTCTGCATTTTTTCCTTTTTTTTTCGCGCTTTGCCCCGGCGCAGATTGCATGCCCCACAGGAGCTTCTATTGTTCCCAACATGATTGGTTCAATTGGTCGGATGGACCGGTGTGCCCATTTCCCTTCCATGCAGACCCTTGCATGTGGGGAACGACGATCCCACCCAACTTGTTTCCATGCCATCCGTCTGGATCCATTACACTTATCTCGCGTCTCGCTATCTTACCTTGCTGCCGGTACATGGTGCTAACATGGATTCTCTCTAGGCTGCCGCTGTTCTCGCTGCCGGTCTTCAGGATTGGGTCGATTTCGGTGTCATCTGCGCTCTGCTCATGCTCAACGCCTGTGTTGGTTTCGTTCAGGAATTCCAGGCTGGTTCTATTGTCGAGGAATTGAAGAAGACTCTCGCTCTCAAGGCTGTTGTTCTCCGTGATGGTACCCTCAAGGAGATTGAGGCTCCCGAAGTCGTTCCCGGTGATATCCTTCAGGTCGAAGAAGGTACCATCATTCCCGCTGACGGTCGCATTGTTACCGAAGATGCTTTCCTCCAGGTTGATCAGTCCGCCATCACTGGTGAGTCTCTCGCCGTCGACAAGCACCACGGTGACAACTGCTACGCTTCTTCCGCTGTCAAGCGTGGTGAGGCCTTCCTCGTCGTCACTGCTACTGGTGACAGCACCTTCGTCGGTCGTGCCGCTGCTCTCGTCTCTCAATCCGCTGGTGGCACTGGTCACTTCACTGAGGTTCTCAACGGCATCGGTACCATTCTGCTGATTCTCGTCATTGCTACTCTCTTGGTTGTCTGGATCTCCTCCTTCTACCGCTCCAACGGCATTGTCACCATCCTCCGCTTCACCCTCGCCATTACCATTGTCGGTGTCCCTGTCGGTCTTCCCGCCGTCGTCACCACCACCATGGCTGTCGGTGCTGCCTACCTTGCCAAGAAGCAGGCTATCGTCCAGAAGCTTTCCGCCATTGAGTCCCTTGCTGGTGTCGAGATTCTCTGCTCTGACAAGACTGGTACTTTGACCAAGAACAAGCTCTCTCTCTCTGAGCCCTACACTGTCCAGGGTGTTGACCCCGATGACCTCATGCTCACTGCCTGCTTGGCTGCTTCCCGCAAGAAGAAGGGTATCGATGCTATTGACAAGGCTTTCCTCAAGTCCCTCAAGTACTACCCCCGTGCCAAGAGCGTCCTCTCCAAGTACAAGGTCATTGACTTCCACCCCTTCGATCCCGTCTCCAAGAAGGTTGTTGCCGTTGTCGAGTCTCCCCAGGGCGAGCGCATCACCTGTGTCAAGGGTGCCCCTCTTTTCGTTCTCAAGACTGTCGAGGAAGACCACCCCATCCCCGATGAGGTTGACAAGGCCTACAAGAACTGCGTCGCTGAGTTTGCTACCCGTGGTTTCCGTTCTCTCGGTGTTGCCCGCAAGCGTGGTGAGGGTGCTTGGGAAATTCTCGGAATCATGCCCTGCTCTGACCCCCCTCGTCACGATACCGCCCGCACTATCCACGAAGCCAAGAACCTCGGTCTTTCCATCAAGATGTTGACTGGTGATGCTGTCGGCATTGCTCGTGAAACCTCTCGTCAGCTCGGTCTCGGTACCAACGTCTACAACGCTGAGCGTCTCGGTCTTGGTGGCGGTGGTGACATGCCCGGTTCTGAGGTCTACGATTTCGTTGAGGCTGCCGATGGTTTCGCTGAAGTTTTCCCCCAGCACAAGTACAATGTCGTCGAGATTCTCCAGCAGCGTGGTTACCTGGTTGCCATGACTGGTGACGGTGTCAACGATGCTCCCTCTCTGAAGAAGGCTGATACTGGTATTGCTGTCGAGGGTGCCTCCGATGCTGCCCGTTCCGCTGCCGATATTGTCTTCCTTGCTCCCGGTCTCGGTGCCATCATTGACGCTCTCAAGACTTCTCGCCAGATTTTCCACCGCATGTACGCCTACGTTGTCTACCGTATCGCTCTTTCCCTCCACATGGAGATCTTCCTCGGTCTCTGGGTCGCTATCCTCAACAAGAGCTTGAACATCAACTTGGTCGTCTTCATTGCCATCTTCGCTGATATTGCTACCCTTGCCATTGCCTACGATAACGCCCCTTACTCTCAGACCCCCGTCAAGTGGAACCTTCCTAAGCTCTGGGGAATGTCCGTCCTCCTCGGTGTTGTCCTGGCTGTCGGTACCTGGATTGCCCTCACCACCATGTACGCTGGTGGCCAGAACGGTGGTATTGTCCAGAACTTCGGTGACATTGACGCTGTCCTCTTCCTCGAGATCTCCCTCACTGAGAACTGGCTCATCTTCATCACCCGTGCCAACGGTCCTTTCTGGTCCTCCATCCCCTCTTGGCAACTCAGCGGTGCCATTCTCGTCGTCGATATCATTGCTACTCTCTTCTGTGTTTTCGGTTGGTTCGTCGGCAACGACACCAGCATCGTCGCCGTTGTCCGTATCTGGATCTTCTCCTTCGGTGTCTTCGCCATCATGGGTGGTCTCTACTACTTCATGCAGGGCAGCACTGGCTTCGACAACTTGATGCACGGAAAGTCCCCCAAGCAGAACCAGAAGCAGCGATCCCTGGAAGACTTTGGTAAGTTTATTCTGACTACTACTACTCCTGCTCATTCTCTTGTACACATTGCTAACATTTATCCCAGTCGTCTCCCTCCAGCGTGTCTCTACCCAGCACGAGAAGTCTTCGTAAATAGATGCTCCTACAACATACCCCCGGGTCTCTTGACTCGCTTGTTTCCCCTTCATCATGTTAATTTGCATTGTACGAGTCATACCTGCTTACGAACGCCTCTGATGTGGTTGAGGAGGAAACTCTTTATCTCGCGAAAGATGGTAATACTAGACAACTAATGAATAAAAGTAAAATAATGTCAAGTTTCCCATCGCCATTCTGTGTGTCTCATTGTGATTGTCGCTTCCCATGTGCTTGTTTCCATCCATGTTTGCTTCGTATTTCTGTCTTGTCATACTTGCCAAGTGATCTACGGCGCTGACTGCATCTGACCGCGCGCGCTGATTTGATCCTTCATCTCATACATGTCTAAGATTTATGTTGGGGACCCCGGGCCATGTGACCTTGTTTAATATTGCGGCGTAGCATCGCAGCGTTCCAAGCTTGCGTGCCAGCGTGCTACTTGGCTGCTTATGTATCGCACTGTGTGTTCCTAAATGAAGGATTTACAGGTATCCGTCCATCCACGGGCGTTAGTGCGTTTCTCTAAACAGAGTTTAATGAGACGTCGAAACAATTATAGGTATTGAAGGGGCAATGAGCTTTGTTCAACGTTGTATCTGTGTCATGCAAGTCTATGCGCTTGTGGTGATTTTGAAGCTGGCAGCGATGGGCTGGGTTGGAGATGGTGATGTTGGGCGATGGTACTCTCTGTAGGTGTCATGAGGATGTCACGTGATGTACAACCTTTGCCTTGGAACTCTGGCGACGAGGCAAAGGCATTAGAATGACGACAGACATGAGGAATGTGAATGTTTCCGATGACCCAGTAAAGGATACTGTCCACGTTCTAATTAATCACAGTATCTGTTTAAGATTCATGAACTATTGACTTTGATCAAGAATTGGAGACTTTACTGCTGTTTCACTCGAGGTTGGACTTTGCACCTACGTTGAAAGTGTTGAAGATGCCGCTTGAAATACCTGGATACTACTTTGGTACGAATAAGCTCATATCCTTTTATTTTCATGCTATTCTTTTCCATGTGAAAGCCCCTAATGAGTCTGCAGATGCTGAAAAGAACAAGTATTTCAAGATTGAAAAAACCCAAACTGCGCCATCCTCTGCACAATGGACTTCTGAATCGGTTAAGCGGCGCAAAATTCAGGATGAGGCACAGGATGCGGCACAGAAGAGGGCGTACCTGATGCGTAACCATATCAAGCGCAGTGGTCTGCGGAGGGACGTGGTGGCGAGCGGCCTGTTGGCTAGAGAGTGTGAGCATAGCGGCGTGAGGGGGAGGATGGATGAGAGGGAGTATGGGGCGGCGGTGTGGGCGAGGGGAGTGGTTGATAAGGGAGGCGTGGCGTTTACGCCGAGGACGGAGAGGAGGAAATTTGCGCCGATGAGGTGCTTTTATGTGGCGGGGGAGGAATCGAATACGGAGGTGGGAGTTGTGTATATGAGTAGGTGATGAGTTGTTTCCTCCCCCCTAATGGGGTTGAGAGAGAGAGGATAGGGCTAATAGGATACTAGCGATCGAGGAGGAGATGGTTGTGGGGACGTATCTCGAGACGGATGAGAACGAGAGGTAAGCGTTACTGAAGAAAGGACTGAACTGGGGATGAAGACTGAATGAGAATAGGATTGGACGCATGGATGAGAGGACCATGGCGCGGCTTGGCTCCTTGGTAACGTACCAGGCTGAGATGATACGCTGCCCCCAGATGTCGTCCATCAAATACCACAAGCCATCGCATAAAGTCCTTGTTACTTCGAGCGATGCGGATGAGAGCTGTGGGCTGTACATGTTCTCTCCGCCTGTGGCTACGACGATTGATGAGAGGAAACACTGGCATATAGGTGAAAGTACGTCTTGAACTCTTCCTCCCCCCCCCCCTTCTTCATCAGCTACTTGCTTGTATGGAGGAATCTAACTTCAGTGGGGGTTTTTTTTTTATAGCCGATCACTACCAACGTATTGCCATTCGTCCTCGTTCTCAGCCACAATCCTTAATCTATAAATCCACGCCTGCACCGGCATCCTCCCCCTTTTTATGCATCATCGGCACAAACGCCGGCCTATTGAGCGTCTCCCCCAACGGCTCGACCGCGAGCATAGCGGCGTCTCGCCCGGCCTTTGGGCGATCAAAGGGAGACGGCAAGTCCCCGGGAGAAGTCTTTGACCAAGATTTCCAGGTGGGCAATCATAATGTGCTCTTTGCGGGGGGTAGGAAGGCTAGGCTTTGGATGACGGATCTGAGGGTGCCCAAGGAGGAAGGAGGGTGGACGCATATTCGGACGGAGAGCTCGGTTGCGCATTTGAGGAGCGTGAATGAGCACCAGGTGTTGGTTGCGGGGCTGCAGAATAGCATGGCGCTGTACGACTTGCGGTTTCTCAAGGCTTCTTCTTCTTCCTCTTCTTTGTCGTCGCCGTCGTCGCCGTCGCCGTCGTTGTCGAGGAATAGGTATAAACCGCTGCTCACGTTCCCAGAGTACAGGAACGCGGCGCATTTTCACACGGGGTTTGATGTGAGCACTGAGTTGAACGTTGTGGCGTCTGCGCAGGATGACGGGACTGTGAAGCTGTTTTCTCTGGGGTCGGGGAGGGTGTTGAGGAGTGGAGGGGGAGGAAGAGGAGGAGGAGGGTTGGCGGGGGTGAAGGCGGATATGCCGATTAGGGCGGTGCAGTTTGAGAGGATGCAGGGGGAGAGGATGGAGAGCTTGTTTGTGGGTGATGGGATGGTGTTGAGGAAGTTTTCGTGCGGGACGGTGGGGGATGAGGAGTGAAAGGGAGGAGAAGGGGAGGGGTGATGGAGTTGGGAGCTGGAAGGGGGGGGGGTTGATAATGATTATGAATAAGGTGACTTGTGTTTTCTTGTTTGTTGTTTTTGAAACTATGATGGACTTGAGATGATGTTATTTGCGTGTTGTAGCGGAATCTATACATGGCGTTTGAATCATCTTTAATCATCTATTTCTCGGTCTTGACATTTCTGTGGCGAGGGCGAACACCGCGTACTCTTACTTAAACTGTCTTGGAGGATTGTGTAAACGATGGCCAGAGGGTTTGAACAAACATCTACATTATCGATAGTGTTTCTTACAAGTAGGGGGGAAAAGGGGATAGAAGAAGACAAGCATTGGGCTAGCCATAAGACTCATCGCAGGTTTTGAGGAATCTTGTGTTCCCGATTATACTTCAAACAAGGGAAGAGAGAAAAGGTGAATATATATATGACACCCTTTATCTGGACCTGAAGGCATCATAGTTTATAGCAGTATTTTCCTCATCAATCTTTATTTCATTTCCTTTTGCCTTTTTACTTCATCATGGTTTTCAGGGGGTTCCCACTGGAGGAGATATAAAAAGGGTTTTTTATGCTTTTTTTATTTATTTTTATTTTTAGCTGGCAATACAAACACTCTTTGGTTAAGGTTCTTTCTCTCGCGTGTTCTTTGATATGAAGTATATAGACAGCCCGGGTATGATTCCCTGTCAGATTCAAGAATGATCCGCGAGGTTGGAGGGGAGAAGAACAAGGGGGGGTGAGTTGGGTAGCGATTTGGCGGTTGATGTCTTGCTGTAGAAGAACAACTGCGTCCTCCTAGCTCATGGCTATCAGTTATGAATCTCGAACTACTATCAGCCAATCTAAGTGCCCCCCCCCCCCCCTGGCTTCTGTTGAAGCAGAAGATATACCATCGCCCGGAGAGAAGGTGGTTAAGCCAATGTTGCGTCCCATAACTCCCAGTAAAACTCCAGACTCACTCCTCCATCTATCCAAGCTAATATTCCTTAACCCCCCCTCTGCAGAATTCCCCATAAAGAACTCGGGGACTTGGACACTGAGCCCATATGCACCATTGGTTTTTTCTCCACCACCCTTGTCATCCGCTTTCCGTTCATGCTCTGTAGAGCCCCATGTCTCTTGGTCTACAAGAAGCTGGCGGGAAGCTCGAAAAAAGACTACAGTGTACCCCCCCCATTTGCTCGGAACGTCTTATTCCACAGCAGCAAGCTAGAAAGCATATTCTTAGGAACAAATAGAAAGGCCACATCGTATATTTAATCATCATATATTTGGCCACCTGTACTATTTCCTAGGCGTCGAATTGGCCAAGCCATGAGAGTAAGAAAACAAAGGAATGAATAAAAAAACGACCATATAACTAACCTCCCAAACGCCCCTTTGAAAACACATCACAACGCCCTTCCCACTTTTCAGTCTTTCATTAAAAAAATTATATTTTTTTTTAGCAGAAGATAGTTAAATAACTAAAGATATGAGTGTAGTATTCCCATGTATACAAAAAGCATATTCGATATCTCATCTACCAGCCCCAACCTCCCATCAAGAGAACCACTTTCTTGGTGAACACCTCAGTACCCCCCCCCCCCCCCCCCCCCCCCCTTTTTGTCATTACCTAACTGCAAGTTGTATAACCCCCTGCCCACTGGTGGGAACATTACCATATAAAAAAAGGTGACTATAACAGTAAAAAGACTCTTTATCCAGGGACCTCATTGGAAATAATACAATCCAGGCCACCAACACATCATTCCTATCCTCCATACAATCCCCAACACAACAACCCTTTTTTAACCCTCATCCACTGCCATCCCAACGTTATAAATCAATTCCTCTCTTCAGACAGTTACCTCCAAATCCTCTCATCTAAAGAGATTTGGCTAAAAACGAACCGATCGATTACTCGACATACTCTCACAAACCTCGCCAACCACCCCCCCCTTCCCTACCAAGACCATTCAAGCCCTCTCAGGGAATGCAATGAATGAATTACTACGCTCATAAAGGGGACCATACAAGGACATCAACCATAATAAGAACGTGCCCTGCCCTGCCCTGCCCTCCAACCTGTACCATACCCCCTTGGTCTTTACTATCGACCAGACTCGCCCCCGCTCTCCATCGCCTTCTCCCGATAACCCCTTTATTTGAAACCATGATGCCCTCTTACTGTGCCCCCCCCAGCCTTTCATGGCCTTTCGTTGTCACTGTTCTTACTCCGTTCTCTTAATCTATTTACAAGGATCCCACCGCCGGTAAGTCTGCATTCAAGCTCATAGACCGGTATGCTCTATTAACGCAGTCGGCTTACTTTACAATACCCCTCGAACGGCTTAACGAATCCCCCATTCAAAGTCATCTAGGCACCTCTCTATCAGTTTACAATGCGTACATATTCCGAAGAGCGTCATGATCCAAGAAGCGTCATGATCCAAGATGTGCCATGATTAATTGTGACTCTTCAAATAGTCTGCCACAGCATCATGACATTATATCGTAATCTTCACCACCCCCCCAACTCCAACCACGACTATATAAAGGCCAAGTATAAAAAAACCAAGTAAAAGCTATAAAAAAACACACTCAAATCCTAAAAGAGAAGAAGAATAAAAGACCGCCAAACTCTTGCTCCCCCGTGATACAAAAGTGGGAATAAAACTAAGTAAATAGAGATATTATTATCAATATATGTATGTTGTGCTCCTCCTCCTTTTTTTTCATGCAAATTCTCCAAGTCCAACCTGAAAAATATAGAAACCCAAGGCCAGAAAGCACCAATGATGAGCGAATGCATCCCAACAAGTTTGACCAAAAAACTATGCCGTGCATGGCTCCCCGAGTCCGGATATCCTATCCAAAGAAAGAAGCGTACTCCAGAAAATAATAGTAGTAATAGTAAGCAAGCAAAGACCGTGTAAGCGTTATATAGTTTTCCCTTTTCCCTTCCGTAGGTATCAAACTTTCGTCACGTATCAACACCGATATATATAGGAGAGACCCCCAAGAAGAGACCCAGAAGAGACCCAGAAGAGACCCAGAAGAGACCCAGAAGAGACCAGAAATAGACCCAAATCTGAAATATTTGCAACGTGATTTCAGCCCACGTACCTGAGCGGTGCATGCTCAGTCTTGCAACCCCCCTCCCAAGGTGTAATGCTAACGATAAGAAGGAGGTGGCGGCGGCGGCGCCTGCATACCGTTCCCATTGTTGTACGAGCCCACGAGCTTAGGAAACGTCTTCTCAAAGTCCGTGCCCAACAGCTTCCAGTTGTCAATATTTCGCAAATGGCGATAAAATACAGGATTGATCATCAGCTCGTTTGAGTCCGGGTCCTGCAGCAAGGTATCCGTGTCTTCATAGGGCCACGAGAGGACCAGCGTCTTGGTATAAGGCACAAAGAAATTGTCAAACGGATAATCGGTCGGATTGTAAAGCTCCACTAGTCTCTCCCTCATGACTGGGAAAGGCAAGTAATCGATCCAAATGGGATGAGGCTTCGTGAGCTGCAACGGCCCCGGTACCATCCAATCTGGTAGCTGAGCGTATGTATCAAGCGTGAGCGAGACCTGCCAGCGCATGAAGATGAACATGATGTAGAGAACGGCAACACGCTCAGGCAAGTTGGCAATATCCGGGAACTTGCCTATAATATCAGTGAAGAATTTGGACAGCGGATGGCTGTACCTGGAGTTTTCCGGATTGAGCAGTGAGGAGACGGACGGGTACTGCGGGCCAGCAACCTTGTACTGATCATGGCCCTCATCACGCCGTTGCTTTCGCTCATTGATGAAATCCAGCAGCAGCGCATCGAGAGGACATGTGGGTGCGCAGTTGTTTGTGGGAATGGCGTGGCGGGGAGGAGTGAGACTGGGGCTCGGTACGCCCATGTAGGAAATACCGTTCATCCCTGGTCCTCCGGGTCCGAGCCCGGACCGGGCACCGGGACTGGGTGCATCATGACGGACGTATCCGGGGGACGAGGCAGCCGATACATGACCATGATGAGGGGAAACCTGCACAGAAGTAGGCATAGGCGGAGCAGGCATGGGTGTGCCAGCCATTTCAAATCGTGGTGCCTCCCAGGAATTCGGCCTGGGTGGCATGGCCGGTTCTTGACCAATCTGCGTCCAGTCATGTTTCATGGGAACATGATGAAAGTCTGGAGAGTCTTGTGCGCCGTTGGAGCCTCTCTGTATGCTGGGTGGGCGAAGGGTTGGCCGCCCAGGGCGATCAGAGCTGAGCACATACTTGAGGTCCAGACGTTCCTGACCCATCTCAAAGGCGTGCTGGAGGTTATAACGCTGCTGTTCCAATTGTACGCGAGTGTAGTCGTCGTATGGTGCCAGCGCTGGTTGTGGTCGTATGGGTGTGACGTTCCTGGTGACCTGCCAGACTTGAGGTGGTGGTGGTTGTTGCTGCTGGTGGTGTTGGGGGATATGCTGCTGTTCAAGGCTTGCGGCAGGTGAGGCGGAATTTGTCGTCGAAGGAGAGTTGTAACTTAGGGCGCCCGGGGGAACAGCAACGGAGGGTGTATATGCTTGCGGGGTGGGTGGGATGCAGGGTTGTGGTTCCATTTCTGGTTGTCCTCACATTAGCCTCCGGCAACTCGCATGTCAAGGTTAGTTTTCAAAATTCCCACATACGTGCATGAACGAGCGGCTCAAGCATTCCCATAATGGTCATCAGCCGCCTCTTGATATCAGCATTCTCTCTTTCCACAAACTCCTTGGCCTGCTGAGCTTTCTGCAGCTCGAGCATATGATCCATGTTTCTGAGTTCATGGAGCTGGCGTTCCAGGTTTTCAATCTGGTTCTTGGTCCGCTCACGTATGGCTCTTTGTGCCTCGCGGTCTGTACACGTGTGACGAAAGGCCCTTTGGTTAGCAAATGGTTACATGCATGGCAAAATTCAGACACCGGTGTGTGACGGGCCCTCTTGCATAAGTGGCCGCCCTGATAGTCAAGTCTAAATACTAAAAGGAAAATAGTGGATGCATATGTGTATGTGTATATGTGAAGCAAGCCACAAGGGAAAACAAGCACGGAAACAGTCAAGGATCATCAACCAACAAAGTAAAGACTGATAAGTCAGGAAATAAAAATAAAAATAAAAATTATGGAACTCACCATTGGCTCTCTTCTTGGCCAGCTGCTCCGGGGTCAAGTTGGCAACGCCTCGACTACTAGTAGCAGCTTTCCTCTTCTTGCTTGCTACTCCTCCCATCTCGGCGGGAGAACCAGCGGCAGAGGCGCCGCCATTATCACCCTCATGCTTTATGCTGTTGAGGTTGATGGCAATACCGATGGCATGGCCGGCACTCGCCACAGACTCTCCTCCGGGACTGAACCCGTCGTCTCCCAGGGACTCGGTGCTCATGGGAACCCGAGGATGACGGTGTGAGACTAAGACTTGAGGAGCAAAGCAAAGAGTCCCTTGATAACACACACGCACACACAAGTCACACCCACCTCAAGTCAAGCTCTTCTGAAACTCACACTCCCTCCCTGTCGTAATGAAGTACCCGTCCCAACTGGTCGGTACCCCTTCCCCCCGGGGGGTGGTATCCCGCAAACAGAGCACAGGACAGGACAAGACGAAACGAGGCGAAACGAGGCGAGACAAGACAAGACAGCGAAGCAAAGCACAACAAAGCACAGCACAGCACAGTATAGTACAGTACAGTACAGCGCAGGGTTTGACCTTGCCTTGCTTTGCTTTGCCTTGCCTTGCGTCGTCGTCCCGGCGTGGGCTGAAGAAGGCTGACGCAACTTCCTTTGCCCGTTGGCCTTTGCTAGAAAGGCTTGGGCAAACCGTTTCGGCGGGCCGATAGTGGCCTCGGGAGTCCGGATCGAGCGGGTAGGAGGAGCAGAGTCCCCTTCGGGCGGTTCCCTCTTTCTCGGGTCCCCTCTCTTCCCTCTTGGATGGGGATGGGATGGGGATGGGAATGGGGGATGGATCCAAAAGGGGGGCAGGGATGGAAGGTGTTTCTGGCGCCGGCGTGCCTATGCCTGCCTATGCCTGCCGACCCGATGCCTTGCCTGCCCTTGTGGGAGGAGGAGTGCGCGTTTGACAAGTTAGTTGGAGAGAGAGTGTGTGTCTGTGTTGCCGCAATATGGCTGGCTGTAGTGCTAATCTGGGCTGGGATCGGTACGGGTAGATGGTACGTAAACGTACGTATGGCCCGTATGGTGCGGTTGCGGCCAAAAAAAAAAAAAAGGTACACGCAACTGCAGAGGTACGGCTACGGCAGCGGTAGGTACACCCACACACGCACATACGCCCAAAAAATAAAATAAAATACAATAAAAACACGTAACGTGCGCAACTGGGCGGCGTTACGACGTGTGCGTGTGTGCGTGGTGGTGGTGTGGTATGGCGTGGTGTGTGAGGTCCTTGTGGAGAGTGGGAAGGGAGTGTGTCTCGCCAACCCAGAGCCAATAACGTCTCCACTTTTTCTTTTTGGGGAGGGGAAGGGGGGGGTTATACCGATTCCCAGCGTTAAAATTGGGCCGAAGTTCCAGCTGCTGCTGCGGACTGGGAGAGGGCCAGTTTCGATTGTGCGTTAGAAGCTTCGTCCGGCCGTCCTGCGTTGCTGGTGCTGGTGCCGGCTCTGGCGTGTAAGAAAAAAGAAAAAAACTGGCACGCCTGGCCAACGCTCTCTCTCTCCCTCTCTCTCCCTCTCTCTCTCTCACCAAAGGGGGGAATCGAAGCGAAAAGGAGGGAGGGGGGGAAGAACACGCCGGCGCGAATTAGGCTAAGGGCTTCCCCCCACCCAAATGGACCTTATCCTTGGTACTCGGTCCACCAGCAGGAAAGAAAAAAAACCACTGCAAGAGTCAGGCAAGGCCAAAACAAAGAAAATTACCAAGTCATGAAGGGTTCCAGCTTTCAGCAGCAGGGCCCTTGCATGGGGGCGTGCCGCGGGTGGAGCAATGAAAAAAAAAGAGAGAAATAAATAAAAAATGACAGTCACAGCAGTCACAGTCACGGTCCGGGTTGAGTCAGTTGGGTTGGTGGATCACGACCCATCTCGAGTCAAGAAGCGCGTCAAGAAACGAGACCAACCAGGGCACGTGCTTTGGCATCAACTACTAGTCACTATGACTATCTACTTGTACGTACATACGTACATACATACATCCAACGATACTTGGACAGGTCGATAGTTGCCTCTTTCGACCTAAATACCCCAATGCTTGGCTTGCTTTTTATTATTATCATTATCTGTAATATCACATACCCAGCAGTTCATCCTACGTATGTCTCTGTGATTTCTAATAGAAACGGTAATTAGTAAAAACAAGAGAGAGAGAGTAAGAGAGAAAGGAAGAGAGAGAAAACAGGACTTCAATCATCACATCATCATGCATGTCTGCATTACTATTGCAGACACCACTGCACGTCTGCTTGCGTCTCTAGTCTCACCCACGTCTCATCCTCCTCCTCATCCTCCTCCTCCTCCTTCTCACCACCATCATCATCATCATCACAACCCACTAGGTAACCTAGCTAAACCCGTCCAAACCCAAGCCCTTTTTCATGTAATACTACTTACTTCATTCACCTCCCTGTACCCAACTACGTTGATGCAACATGTTCCAGCCATATCACTAATACCCATCCAACGCCCCCAATGAGACATCTCCTCGCCCGCTCAGACACAACTCATCTCTCTTCCAATGCTGACTGCTTCTTCGTATTTGCTTGCTAGCAACTCTTTACATACTGGTACAGAACCCATATCACATTCACCCAACAATCGACACTCCCCTCCCTGTCTTGTGCTGATAACCGAGATTCTGGCCCCCCCTTGCTCTTCTACCGGTCAACCTAAATTACTACCTACTTATGACATTGCAGCTCCTTCCGCCTCACTCCCCTCATCCACATCTCCACTTGCTAAAATCACTCAGCCGACGCTCTCGCCAGGGCTTCGTGCAGATGTGGCGGGAAGCGGTATCGCAGTTGACTGGTATAAGTCGTCAGGTCTAGAATCATCTGCTTCAACTGCTCCACCATCATCTTGCGAGTCCCCTCGTTACCGCTGAATTGCCCGTTGGCCAGCTGCTCCCTTTGTCTCACGCAGCTGATGATGGTCCACATAATCAGATTCGGTACATTAATTGACACCGGCTGCGAAAGACTGGAGAACTTGGATGCGTATGCTCGAATAGTGCTAGCATCTCCGCCCGCCTCAAGCGGCAAGATTTCCAGGGCTCGGATTTTCTGTAGAGGGGGGAAAAAAACAGGGGTTAGCTCACTTCTGTTTGGTTGCCCAAGGGTAAGGGGGGAGGGATATATGGAATGACATGAAGAAAAAGAAAAAAAAGAGAAAGAGAGAGAAAGAAAAAAGAAAAAAAAGGGAGGAAAAGAGGCGTATGTCAACTTACATCAAGACATTGAGCCCATTGGCCGGCCTCAACCAAGCTCTTAATGGTGCTCATTTCCAAGAGAACTCGACAAGCTACCTTGTTTTGATCCTGGATCTTTCGGTAGAACATTGCGTCCCGTTCGTACATGGTCATCATCGTCTTCGCCAGTTCCACCGGGTCATCAATCGCCGCAAGGCTGAGACTACCACCCTGCTGCTGGGCGTCTCCTTCTTGCCCGCCACCTCTTGGCTTGACAGGCATCAGACGCATAGGGTCTTCTCCGATCTCCAGTGAAATCGCTTCGCTTAGCGCGCGGCTGACAATGGCCACCACCGCGTCGTACTCCCCAGCCAAGTGATAAAGCAGGACCGAGTCCGTAGTTCGTCCATTCTCATCAGCAAAACTAGCAGCCTGCAGGGTGACCGTGTTGACAAAGTCGTCCTCTCCATCAAGGCCAATCAGTGGACCGCGGCCCTCAATAACACCCAAGATGCGACGGCCGTCCGGCCGAATATCTCCAATAAGCTTGCTGAATTCTCGCGTCTCCAGGACCAGCTCGCGGAGAGCTTCGTGACAAAGTCCGCTGTGGCGTTGGCCTGCCTCTCCACCCAGGTCTTGGTTCAGGCAAATCAGGGTAAGGTAGTCCACAGCAGACACCGCATCAGCAGCGCGGAAATCCCGGGTATAGTAACCAATCATGCGACCAAAGTTGATCTGTGGCATGTTCTTGATGCTGTGAGTACGCAGATCATTGGAAGCAGACAGAGGATCACTGGGCCGTAGCAGACCGTAAAACTCAAGAGCCAATCCAAAATGAACCGCATCCACATAAGAGAAGGGATACAGGTAGGCAATGGCATCCTCAAACATACCCGACAGAATCTGCAAGTAGAAGAACATGCCACAACTGCCGTTGTTATCGTCAGAGGGTGCCTTGGGGAAGTGCTTCTGACCAATCTCCTTGATGCTGGCCTGCACGTCTGCCAATCCATAGGACTCTCCGGCCATCTCAAGCGTCTTGTCGCCTTCTCTAGCAAGGTTGAATTGGAGCCAAATCCAGTCGTTAATGTCTGTATTAAGACCTTCCAGGTTGCGATTGTTCAGCTCAATGCGACCAATGACCTTGTAACAAGCCATGCGGAAGGGATCAATGGTGTTTTCAGGAGCATTGCGAGACCGCTGAATGTATTCATTCGTGCAGCGATCCAACAACTTCCTATTTGTAATTCTTCGCTCCTCACTGGCCGCGTAGTTATTGAGATATGTAGCAAAAGTTCGATCAATGCCTCTGAAATGGTTGCTGTTATCGTTGACGTACTTGGCTGCCTCATTTACATGACCAGATCGGAGCAGATAAAAGACGATGGCCCAAACGTACTCGCCATGGATCTGCTGGAGCTCGGTATTATCAGGAACCAAGTCTTTCCTAGCAGACCGCAGGCGAATATAGGCCTTGATCTTGCTTGTAATATCCGGCAAGCCCCCAAGTCTGGCCTCGTGAGGGTGCTTAGCAATCAACGACTCTACCTCTCGGAGGAACTGCTTCTCAAGGAAAGTATTGGCACCGCTAAGGACACGCTTCCTCATCTCCACCGACTCAGATGAGTTGGGGTTTTCATCAAGATACATATTGGCAAACTGACGTTCCCTGGCAGTAGCGTTACCCAGGAACGTCTCTGCGTCTGGATCCTCGCTGACAATTTCAATGACAGCACGGTAGGCCTCAATAACGTGCGGTGCGTGTGGTTCGTACGACTTTTGCTCCACTTCCGCGAGTTCTGCAAGGATAGGATATGGCCGGCGAAGCAAACGAGCCGCATTGAGACTTCGCACCTTTTCAGCTAACTTCGCCTGGCGATCACGAAGGGCACGATCTTGAGTCTTGCCAGTCGTATCGACAGAACGGTCGACATCTGAGAACTCAGACTGATGAGTGCCAATCTTTGTAGGGGCACCAATGACTGATCGCTGGAACGCAGTATTGCCAAAGGTAGTGGCCCTAGCACCACGAGGGGCATTTCCTTGCGCCTTGCTTCTCCTAGAGCGGCCAAATCCACCCTGAGCCTCTCGGCCAGCCGTGGTCGTCGTCTCTCGAGGCTTGATTCCAAAGTGCTGGTAGATTCGCTTCCGCTGAGCCTCCCACTCCATCGCCACATTATCCTCCAAAAAGCTATCAAAGTCGCGTAGGGATCGCTCCAGTCCATCCTGGATCATGCTCAAGGTGGTCTTGGTCTGTAGGTTCGACAGGTAGGTCTCGACATCGACTTCGCTCGGGGCATAACCGGTCGTCGCTCGCTCCGTTCGTGTGCCCTGGACATCCAACATGCCCAGGTCCTTGGCTGCAGCTCCGGGGTCGACACCAGAGGCAGCGAGCAGGTAGTGCGCCTTGCCCTCCGATCGCTCATTCGGCTTCGACTGTAGCTTCCTCAGCCTGTGGCGCAGATCGCCCAGACCGAGTTCTAAGCTGGGGAGATCTTCCATGTTGGAGCTGGAATTAGCTCCCGCCTTTTGTGTTTTCGCGAAGAGGCTGTCAAAGTAGGCGCCTGCAGGCTGTGCCGTAGAGGCAGCAGCATGGGGGTGAAGGGTAGTCTGGGTTTGACCCAGGAAACTTCCCCCAAATGTTGACTGGCCGAGATTCGAGAGGCCACCGAGGCCACCGCCCAGTGTCGTCCCACCCAATGTCGTCCCGCTCAAAAGTGATGCTGGCTTCTGTTGCTGTTGCTGTCCGAGCAGCCCGCCCATAGTCGCACCAGTCTGTTGATTCTGTGTCGTGGTCTGTCCGAATAAACCCGTTCCTTGCTGGTTCTGCTGCTGCTGCTGTTGCTGCGCGGGCTGTCCAAATAGACCACCGCCAGTTGTCCCTGCCGCTGGTTGCTGCGTCTGTCCAAACAAACCACCGCCAGTTGTCCCTGTTCCCGCTGCTGGCTGCTGCTGCTGCTGCGTCTGTCCGAAAAGACCACCAGGCTTTTGCTGTTGTTGCCCGCCGCCAAGTAAGCTCCCCCCAAAGAGACTCGTGCCCGCTGTCGTTCCGCCCGTCTGGTTTTGCTGCTGCTGTTGGTTCTGTTGATTCTGCTGGTTCTGCTGCGTATTCTGGCCAAATAAACCTCCTCCTCCTCCACCACCGGCCGTCGACTGGCCTCCACCAAACAAGCTGCTACCGCCGCCTCCTCCTCCTCCGCCGAAGAGAGACATGACTTGCGATTATGTATAAACAAATAAAAAACAGAAAAAGAAATGGATCAAATAATCGACCCGAGATATCGCGAGCACTCAATGGACTTGTGCAGAGTGGCTCGGCGCGTTTGTTTTGATAAATAAATAAATAAAAAAGGAAAGAAAAATGGTCTCCTTGGGCCGCTGCGCGTGTCTGGCACAGAATTTTGGAGCTTGGCTGTGGCAAGGCTGAAGTTGTTTGGGGAAAACAATTGAGCTTGGACCAATCAGTAGCAGGGAGTTGCTATGTACACCTTTTGGCCAGGCACAGTCACCGCAGCCTTGTCACCAGTATGATCTCTATGTGTTTAAAGTCTTCAAACTGGAGAGAATCTCCATAATTTCGATTCAATTGTTTTCTAGTCAGTAGATCCAATTCATTCGATGTAATAATTGCAAGCGAATCACTACTGCATCACAAACACTCAACTCTTACACATCCATCAACCTCAAAATACCCTATACAGTATCAAATCCATTCTATTCTGCGCCATCATTTTCTTCCCTATTTCCCAACCAAATCTAGCTACATAAACTCATTACTATTATATACTAGAGCCTCGCCTCTTTTCTTCCTCTTTGCTTTTTTTTTTATATCCAGGTTTCACCACTTATTTGCTATAGTCTAGACCTCAAGCCTCTCCTTTTTATCATCATCTTCATCATCATTTATTTCTTAGATTTATTCATTCTTGCCAAACTCAGAACCCCATTTCTCAACAGCCTTGTTCACCTTGTTGCGATATTCCTGCTGCGTCCGGCACATATCCAAGAAAATCTCGTACTTTGTATCCAACAAGGCCTTTTCACCCGCGTCTGTGCCTGGTTGGACCAGTCGTCCAGGCTTGCTCATGCGGTCCATGATGCTCCACAGCGTCTCTGGCTCGGACCCATCCTCGCGAGTGTGACTCGCCGCCTTGGCGCCCAGCATCGCCGCGCCGTGAACGACAGCGGCGTTGACATACCGGGGGATGAGCACGGGCATGTTGCAGGTCGTAGCGAGGAGGTTCATCAGCACGGGGTTCTGGCACTGCGAACCGGACATGAAGATGGATGAAATCTCATGGCCCGACTTGTTCATCTGCTCAACGATTTGGCGCGTCTGCATGGCGATAAACTCCATGGTGGCATAGTACCACATGGCCATGTTGTCGGTGCTCTTGTCGCTATCCAATCCAATCATGGTTCCTTTCATGTTAGGATCCGCAATGGGTGATCGGTTGCCCCAGAGGTCACCATAGAAGTAGTAGTGACGGCCAAGGTAAGAGATTGCTGGGGCATGCTGCTTCTCGGCCAGGTACTCAAGATGAGCATTGAGGAAATCGTAAATGTGTTTGTCCTCAGCCTTGGCCAAAGCAGTGGTCTCGTTGTAGGCAGGATGGATGTCCAACATGTGTCTCAGCAGCTCACCAGTTGCCGACTGACCACCTTCGGCCATCCAGAAGCCAGGAATTAAAACATCTCGGTAAGGACCCCAAACGCCGGGGACGAAAACAGCCTCCTTTGACATGGCCAAGTGGCATGTAGAAGTACCGGCAACAGCGGCCAGACGGGTGAAAGCCTGGGATACATCGTTGGGTGGCACTTCGGTATTAAGCTCACCTTCAGTGAGCTCGACCTTGGCACCAACAGTACCGATCCAGCCGGCATAGGCATCAATGACACCGCTTCCGACGGCAATGCCCTCAGGAAGACCAAGCTGCATAGAAGCTTGTCGGCTAAGAGTGCCTACGCATTCACCAGCGCTGGCATATTTGCCATTCTAAAGAAAACAACAACAACGGTTAGCTAACGATTCACTCAAAATCATCAAACGGTCAAAGAAAAGGTCTCACCACCCCGTCGACTCCACCCATGCGCTTAAAGTCATCCTTGACCAAGTCGCCCAGGCCAATCTGCTCATAAAAGTCCTCCTGCCAGCCCTTGACGCTGCCATCAACACCGACGGGGACAAAGCCCTGCTTGCAAACAGTGCTGCAGAAGCTGCGGGTCTCGTTTCCCGTGGCCAGATGAGTCAGAGCATCTGCAAGATCGTAGAACTTGCATCGATCAAAGAGCTCCGCGGGCATGTTGTTCTTGAGCCACAGGACCTTGGGGATCTCCATTTCAATGCTCATCTTGCCGCCAACGTACTTGAGCAACTTGTGGCCAGTCGCATTGATCTTCTCAGTCTCCTCGACAGGGCGGTGGTCCAACCACAGAATGACATTGCGGTCGTTGCCATCGTTGGAAAAGTCGGGACCGGTAACGGGGATGGGTTCGTCGGTATCGTTTGAGAAGACGGCGAGGGAGCAAGTAGCGTCGAAGCCAATGCCCTTGATCTTGTTGGGCTCTACGCCGGACTCGGTAATGACTTGACGAACACACTCGCAGATGCACTGCCAAATGTCTGTTGTGGATTGTTCCTGTGTGAAGGAGGTTGAGTATTAGTTTCTCTCTCTCTTTCTTTTTTTCTTTCTTTTCGGAAGCCAATTGGCCTTGCAAAGGGTATTTTTGGTGATGCGTACATAGTATCCAGTCTCGGGCTGCCATAGTTTGATATTCTTTGCGGCCAATGCTTTGATATCGCCAGTCTCGTCAATGATACAGGCACGGGCAGAGCCGGTGCCGACATCGACACCGATGTAGTAGTCCTAGAGCGCAAAACACCAGGTCAGCACATGTGTATAGCGCGGAGATTCTAAAATCAATGTCGGATTATATCTTGGGTTTAAGTTGAGCTCTCAATGGCTGCTCTTGATTGGGGGTAGCTCCAAGTCTGTATGAGGAGGCAATGGGGAGGGGAGCATTACCAGCACGTTGAGAGGTCTATCCATTGCGGGCGATTGATTAGCAACAGTATGACACACAAAAAAAAAGACAAGTATAACAACAGCAACAAGTAAAATAAAGAAATAAAACAGCAGATTCCAGAGTTTTAAAACAAGGAGGGGGGAGGAGGAAGACTGCAGATAGAAGAAGTACTCACTCCATGGTCCTGATGGGCTTGTTGTAGGCGTATGACATGGTTTCCCGTATTCTCCGCCGTTCCCTTGTCGTTGATTTTTTCCTCTTCTTCTTTTTACTTTACCCGTTGTACCTTTGTCACTCAGACACAGCTTGATATGGTAAGCTCAAAGGTCTCTCGAAATCTAGACTCTGGAAGCAAGACGCCGCATTCGCAATATTATTCATAAACGGGCGACGAGAAAGATGGTGGTGGGAGGGCGAATGGGAGGGTGAGTTGAACGAAGCCAGAGTAGCCAAACAGCATTTTTTCTTTTCACCTGATGAGTAAATTGATAGACCTAGGGGCGTGTCTGCAGCTCTCAAGATGAGAAAGAAAGAGAGAAAAAAAAAACTATACCTACACACCCTGTTGGCTCTTGGGAGGATAGAGGATGCATCCATGGTTGCATAGTCATGGCATATCATCCCGCTTGGTAGGGGCTGGTAGGGGCTGGTAGGGGGAGCCGCCCCTCCAAACAACCCCGCTATCAAGACCCCTCCAGCGAGGATCTCTAGGTAACGAAATAAGAAACCGGAAGGTCGAAAAGGGCAATTGTTCGGAAGGTCTTCAGCACAGCGACACACACCCCGTATTTTTCAAACGACGATCATTTTGCCACTGTCTGTTTAATACACACGCTGTACAATGTCTGCTATCATCCATCCACCCACCCATCTATCTGTTCATTCTTGAATGTGAGGGCGTGTAATGGCCCCAAAATCTAGAACCACAAGAACATGTTTCATCAAGGTGGGAAAACAACCAACTGAAAACTTTTCTTTCCTTCTTCTTGTCCCCCTTCTTCTCTATGCGGTGTGCCTAGTCTCTCTGGCCCTGCCGCCAGCCGGCCAGCCAGTCAAAAAAAATCTCCTAGAGTCAGCAGGTCAAACTTCTTCACGATGGTGTCGTTTTTTTTATTTCGGTGCCTAACCGTTGCCACATACGACGATCCTCTCCGCTTTCCACCGTATGATTACCCATCTTTTCTCCTCATTTACTTAACTCGGTAGCTCCGCGGTTAGATCCCTTTCAGTTACTTGCATTCACAGCTCTGAATTATGGAAAAAAATTGCATATCTCTCTCCTCCGATTGCGGTCATAATTCTCTATCTCATCCCGCTCCAACGCTCAACAAAAACGATCCATAGTTACAGTGACATATCGAAAGGCACATTCATCACCATGCCGGCATGCCCACACGCCCTTAATCCATATCGCTCATATTTCAGGCAGATTGAGTTCCTCATCAGTGGCAACGTGATCAACAAAAAAACATCCTCATCCTCTCCCTTCAAAGGAGCTGGGTACGTAGGCAAGTAGGTATCAACATCGCTTTCATTGCTTGCAACGCTTTGATCATCGGTAATCTTCACCGAAACAAATTCCCGGTTGCGTCTCCCGGCCGCCCCCACCATCCGTTCGCTTGCTCCCACTTTGACCTCCCATCCATCCATCCTCTTCTCCACTCCACCAACGCTAAGTCTGCGTCTCTGATGAAGCGTCAAAGTTCCCTGCAGGCCGAAGCAGGTCCCTTGAGAGTTACTTTTCCAGTGCCCTCGAAGCTCCTTAAGCTCCTCTAAACCTCAGTCACCATGACCGTTCGTACGCCCCCTTTCCTGACTCCTCGACATAAAAGCACAATTAAGATCCAGTCTATCCGGGTTGTTATAGGTACAGATTCGTGTCGTTATTCATCATCTTCGTTAACTTGATCCTCCACTAAAATTACTACCGTGAGCGTTGCCGCATATGCCTCTCTGATGGCGCAAGCCATACTATCAACATCATGTTAGCACGCCAAGCTTCCGGAACGACAAGATGAGGGAGATAGCAACAACATACCATGACTTCTTGATATCTGCCACAACCGCGCTGAGCCCCCAATGCGAGCACCAAGCTCTGGCTAGCACTTCATTATCTCGCACCCCTATAGCATCCACTACTAATACCTTCTCATCGTCATATTCGCTTACACCGGATTTCAGCATCTCTGGGGCTGGACTTGATCGCTCGCTATTATTTCCAGAGCGGTCGTTTCCTGTATGTAGCCCGCCCCAGTTGCGTATTCTCAGGAGCTCATCTACCTTGGCGAGCTGGTAGACGTAGTCGTAAAAGAGAGCATGTGGCCCCTCTGTACATGGCCATGCCGAAATGAAGGAGACGTCGTACATCAACCGGAGAGGCCACGATACTCCGTCAATAGCGAACTGCACTGTTGCATCAAAGATCCGTGGCACCACCTTATCCAAACTCTCCCCATCGCGTACTGTAGTTGCCACTGGCTTGAAGTTTAGTAGCTCAACCCGAATCGTATCCACAGCGCCGCTGCCCTCGTCCAACAATGGTAGCTTGTATTCATGTACGGGGTATGAATCTGATTCAGGGCCCAGCGGATCGGAGCGCTCAGCCATGCTCTCCACATCCTCGCGTTCCATCCTTTGCTTGGGCTGCCGAGTCCGTATTCGTGCGATCTGAGATCGGCCCAGATCTGGTGTCGGTCGCCCTGGCCCCACCCAGCCGGCAACTGACCGGCACGTCGGTGCTATCACTTTGCCCACAATGCAGCTTGCTGACCAGTACGTGTGGCTATTACGATACTGGAAGCCGCAATGGGGATGCATGTGAGATAAGAGCGCCAAGTCGTCTGTTGCCTCATCCGGGTCTACATCGATGAGCGTATTCATGATGAGAAACGTTAAAGTCGGCTACAATAATTAGCATCATCCAAATTCCCATTTGCCTCAACTTCAGATTACATACCCCTGGAAGTACGAGTCCGCTGAAGAAAGCAAATGCGTCCGAGCTAATGGTATCTAGTGTGAACTCCTCGTCCCTTTGGTTCAGATGCTCAACCGTCTGCTTCAAGTTTGGCCATTTCATAATCTGCGCGAACCGCTTCAGTTGCTTGACCTGGCGTTTCTTCAACTTATACCGAAGTTTGACTACCCGTTATCATCATCAGCCTCAGTCCTAATATTATAACTGCATCTGAAAGATGTCAACTCACCCTGGTCTGGCGCAGTGCCGTAGCTCTCTACCCGGACATTCTCCCTCCAACGCCGTGCCAGCGCCAAATTCCACTTGATTGTTGGTGGTATCTGATGTAACAACTTCTCCTTTGCCCAATCCCCATGCTGATGAGAATGAATGCGCATTTCAAGTTCCAGACTCAGCAGCAACTGATGAAAGAACCTTTCGTACTGTTCCTGATTCTCTTCACTTTTGTCAAAAATGAATCGCGTCACAACCTGGTTTTTAGGGTCCGTAAAGTCGATCCAATCATGGCGGGAAAGGACCATGATCAAGTCCGTAATCTGTCTATCCAGAGTCTTATGGGGGGTAAAGAATTTGTCTGGGTCTCTTAGAAATCTCTTGTACAGGTTTTTGTACAGAAGGCTCTCGTTGTCGTCTTCTAAACCTGTCTGAAGCTCCTTTAGCCGTCGAAATATTTGTTCCAGGTCTACCGGGCGGGGTTCAACCCCAGAATCTCGCAAGGCTATTTTTGGCGGAATTACGCTTGCCATGGAAGCCCACTGATTCAAGGTGATGGTACCGGGTCGCTTGCCAAAAAAGAAACAATAGCTCGGCTGCTCCAGAGTTTCCCATGGGTGGGATGCATGGCCCTGTCCGTGCATTCGCATTGTCATGAGCTGAGCCATGGCGTCGTGTAGAGTCATCCCGTCGGCCCGCCCACTACGATTTCCTGACGTTGTCGCATAGAGTGCGTAAAATTCATCTGATGCGTGAGGAATGGACCGCTTGCGACCTTTATGCGCTGGCGCGCCGCGCCCGATGATTTCCAGCGCATCTTGGTGAGGCAGCTCCTCGCGATTCGACAATCCTGTCGGCGGCCAGCGCGTCAATGGTGTCAAGGTCACTGAGTGGGACTGGATGCTTGGCACCGATGAGTCCTCGTCGCCTGCACATCTCGACTGCCCGTTCTTTACCGTAATAATAGCAGGTGTCATTTCTGGAACTGGTTCAGATATGCGGTGCCTTGATGTTGAGCGTGCGCGATAAGACTCGTTGCCTGATACGGTGCGGCGTCTCTGCGACAAGATTCCATCACCATCACTTACTCTCCGTGTGTGATCCCTTCCCTTTAAGACGCATGTTAGCTATATAAAACTGAGTCCTAGACCTGGAAAGTAGCTTGCGTACCAGTTTTGGCACTCTCCTGGCCAAACTGCGACTGCGCAGTAGGCCTCCCCAAAAGCCTGGCCTCTCTGGCTTCTCCATCATGGTATTATGCGCATTAATGAGATGGCTGGTTTGGATGCGGTTGGTGAACTAGCTCAGACTGAGTGGGTAGATTTCGGTCAAACAGCCGTCTTATAGAACAGGTATTACTTGATGCATGTTCAGATATGTCTCGATTTTTTTTTTTTAGATGTGCAAGGTAAGATTAGGTTTTTTGCGATCAGGTTTTTGAAGATGTAAGTATGTCGTGGCCAGGGCTCGTGTGTATGAATATGGTTGGTGGCAATGTAAGGCAAGCCAAGGTAGAAACAAATTAAAGAGATAGACCATCAATAGGTGGGAGGATCAGCCACATCCAGCGCGTGTGTCATGATGCGAGTAAAAGGCGCCGAGGAGACAAGGTACCCTTATTATTCGCTCGCCTAACAATAGCCGAAGTGGGAATAAACAAAGAAGAAAAAGAAGTAGAAGAGGATAAGAGGAAGAAAGAGAGGAAAGAAGAAAAAGAAAGAAGAAGAAAAAAAAAAAGACGAATGACGACAATGTGAGATGGAAAGAGAGGAATAAGAAACGAAAGAATCCACAACGGAATTTGGTATGCACTGCACCCCTTATTGTTCACTGTGCATGAATGAGACCTTCAACACTATTGAAAGAAGGGGAGAAGGTGAAGAATGAAGAAGAGGAGGATGAGAAAAAGGAAGAAATTCAGAACTTGCCAGGTTTCACTACAAAGACGGGGAGGACTTGGAGTCTGGTCTGTCTGCAGGGAGGGAAAGAGGGCTGATGAGATCTGGGTCGGGTACCTTCCCAAGCTTCCCTTGTCCAAATCAGAGGTAGCGCCCCGGCCTCCCGTTTTCTGGAGGAAAGTGCCAATAGCTGCCCGCCCTGCGCAGTTGCCTTTGCTCAGCGAAACGGAACACAAAACGTCACCATGTATTTTTAGGTACAGATACCGAGGACTGATCAAGACAAGGCATGATTGGGTGATACAAGACACACTGCCCAGTGATGATGGCTTCAAGAGAAAGCAATTACTGGTGTAGGAAACCAAATCTTTTCATCCCGTTAGCAAGCTAGGTATTCTTCTCTTGGCATGTAGGTACCTCTCCATCGCCATCTCTCCACCACATGCAACCGAAAAAGCTTAGCACTCACACTCACTTACATGCAGCTCGCCCTGCATCAAAGAAAAAACACGAAAGAATAAAAAAGACATTCAGCCTTGGTCTCCCCTCAAACGACTGGCAACTAAGCGTCGCTTCCTGCGGCTTCACCAAAGAAAACCTTACCAAACCCACCTCCCATATCCCTTTGCCACCCCCCTGTTCATTGGGTGTAGTGGCAGTGCTCGTCAAAGTTGATGCTGAAACATGCATATATAACTGCGGGCGATGTATGCACCCCAACAACCACTCATTGGTTGAGGCGGCCTTGTGACTCCCGCAATCTCCTTGCCCTGCTTGATTCTCTGAGTTCTGACATCACGCCTAACCATCGTGGAAACAAGATTCTTTTGACACAAATTAGTAAACTATCCCATTCGCTAGACAGTGTTAAGAGATACAGATACAATACATGCCCTTCCTCCCAGCATTCATCCAAAAACAAAACCCCCAATGCTATACTAAGCCTTTCATTCCCATCATCATCACAAGGATGCCTTGTTACAGCATTTCATCAGCTTGGTTGGCTGTCTTACAGTTTCACATCACGCCGTATTCAAACATTAACTTTATAGCAGCTCGTCGGTGATTGGCTCATCCCCCAAGCCCTCTCTCATCTTCTTAAATGCTGCGCGATACTGTGGCGTTGATAGTTAGCATCTTTGCATAAAGTACCCAGTTGCTAGGATAAGGGTTGTTTGCATCTCTTACCTGCAGACTGAAATTGACAATGAGCGCCAACATCATGGCAATACTGATGACAATTGGTCCAACCATGTTGTCAAAATCCTTTCCACTTCTCTCTAAAATCATGGTCCTTCTGATCCTCATCTGGCCGTATCCCCAAATGCTTGCAAAGACTGCAATGGTAATATAGACGATGCCAATCGCCTGTGCAACAACACTGTCACCCGCCGCAGAGTACAGCGCAAGGGCAAGCGTGCCCTGTAGGATAGCAATGTGCTGCCACTTCAAAAACGTTCGCTCGTTGGCCAGCCACACTTTGGGCTCAACCTTGAGTTCACCCTTGTTCTTGATCCATTGTGTCGGCTCAACGACGCCCTCGGGCAACTGAGATCTCTGAGCCCTCTTGGCTCTTGCATACTTGGAAAGGGACAGGCCAGGCAGAACGGATGATAGTGTGCCGTATCCACTCGTCTGTGCTTGAGAACTACTCTCACCTTCGTCCTCCTCATTGGCGGCCGCCAGGCTTTTCTGTCCAAGGGATCGTGACAGCTGTGCTGACGCATCGGCAGCCATCCTGTCTGCCAGATATGATCTTCCCACGGGGGAACTCTGCGCAGCCTTGTACGAGCTGGGTAATGTGCCAATAAGACTTCCTACAGCCATCACGTCATCAGCCCGCTGGGCACGACGTTGTTCCTCCTCCTCGAATGCCTTCTGGGGATCCTTGCGAATATCGGTCTCGAGATCGCTGAGCCAGAAAGGCAAGCTATTAACGTAATCTTCAAAAAGGGAGGCGACGCCATGTACGAATTTAGAGAATCGTGGGGTTGGGTGTACAAGGTGAGAAGCCATCAGATCCTCAATCCAGGTAGGCCTCTTGCGGCTTCCATCCTCCTTGAGCTTAATCTCCAACACAGCAAAAGGAAACTTGGAGACTTCGCTCCTGTTAATGTTTGGAAAGGGGTATTTCATGTTGCTGTTATCGATTTCAAGTCGGTGCCATTCGCTTGGATCACGGCAAGGTCTGCTCTTGTCCAATGTGTCTTCTCGAATAAACGCTAAATCTGTGTCGATTGAAATACGAACACGGTCATCGGCCGGTTTTTGAAAGGCAGTGCGGGAGTAGTTGGCTCGTAGCACCGGCGTCAACTTTTTCTTCTGCTGGAACTCCTGCACCTTGGTTACGGTAGCCTTGAAGGCTTCAACCTGTTCTGGTGTTTGGCCCTGACGGTCCATTTTCTGCAGCGTCTTCTCCATTGAGTACTCGCCATTCAAGAAGGGCATGACATACTTGTCCTTGATGACAAACTTGTGCTCTTCGCTGTTGCCGCTGGCATCGGCAATCTTCTGCTCGAGAAAGATCTCAGGCTTAGAGCTCAGCTGACCGTGCCATCGGAGTCTCAGGGACGACACCTCGGACTGGCGCTCAATCTTTTCAGAATACACTTCGAATTTGTTGTTGTCGAAGTAGATGGAGGTGATTGATGGAGAGTCAGAACCGTCCAGCTCCTTGGCAGACTGCTCACTGTAGACGAGGGCGGGAAGTCGGCGGAGGATCAAGGTCTTGACCTCGAGTAGGTTATCGGGATGTACCCAGACTATTGAGATATTAGCGGTCAATAAAAATCAGAATGGATCGAGTAGTGCCTACATTTGTGTGCAGTATATCGTTCTCCGTTATGGGTTTCACCGAGTGTTTCCAGATCCAGCGGGACCTGGTCTCCCTCTTCCAATTGCTGTCGGATGGCAAAATACATGATGGACAGCTTGGTCAACAACGGCGAGTATCCCTGCTCCGAATTGAAGGGCCTCTGTGCCAGACTAAGCTGCATCATCGGCCGTACCTTGTAGCGATCGCCCCTCTTACGATCATGTTTCTTAACAATCTTCAGAAAGCTGGTGTAGTTTATGTTACTATACTTCTTCAATTCCTTGACCTCATTGGTAATTGCATCCAGCTCCGCCTCGAGCTCCTTAAGGCGTGGTGTATTCTCCTCCCCAACGGCAACACCCTTGCCCTTGCCATTGTTATTATTGTTCTCAGCTTCGGGCTCGACTGGCGGTGCAAGGTCCTTGAGTTTGTCGAAAGCGGTGTCGACCCTTTGCTTCAGCGCGTCGAAACGTTCCTGCTGAAATTTGGCCACTTTCTCGAGCTGGACATTGAAGATCTCTTCGCAGAAGCGGTTCTCATCCTCCTCGGTCCATGCAACAGTGTCGTCATCGGACTTGTCCTCTCGCAGCAAAGCTTTAAGCTTGCTGTAGTCGACGTATTTGTCCTTCCATGGAGGGTAGATGGATTCGCGGAGCGTCTTACCGAAACGCATTTCGTCCGTAGCAAGGTGTATAGCCTGTCTATGGATGAATTGAACCGAGTGGCTTTGGTGGTGATGTTTTCTTTGTCTTAACACACACACGGTCTGTGATGTGACGTTGGAGAAAAAGACGATGATGCTCGCTGGGCTGGGATGTAAACTTGGCCGCCACTCACACACGTGCGTTCCAGTGGAGCTCAGCTAACAGAAAACCTTCTAAAGAAGCCGGAAAGCCTTGGAGCTGCTCTAATGTTGACCCCACTAGTAGCGCAGCAGGGGGTGGAGCGCTGTAGGCTCAACTGACAGGGCAGCGATTGGCCTATCACCTCTGATCACGGGGCACGTGTGGCCGCTGTCAAAGGCGCTGTAGCTCCTCGCTAGCGAGCTCCAGAGCTTCGCTTTCCAGCAAAATGACGCAGTTATAGCGCCAACCTCACTATTCCGAGGATGGAATGCATGCTACGGCGATGGGAGATGCATGAATGTGAGCGGAGCTCATCAATTCATATGCAGAGTTTGATTGTCTTTATTCGGGCCCGTAGCCGAAAAGAGGTATGGTCCGTCCATGTGTGTGTGTTTAATTCCACTACATCTGTTGAACAGACTTCATGACCATGTAGATGGCAATACTTCACAATACTTTACAGCTCAACAACAATTGAGTATGCCTAGATTTATATGGCCGACTAAACTAAAATAAAAACAACCGCTAAACAAAGACCCCTGGTATCATTGCTGCAATAAAACCAACTAGCATCTGACAAAGAGAGCAATACATATATGTAAGGCATCATCATATGACCCCATCATCGTAACCCATTCGCTTTTTACTGAGCGCCAATCTTGGTGAAAATTTCCTGTGCAGTTCGCTTAACAATACCACCAGTGACTGGTAAGTTGGTACACTTCTCCAGATACAGATCCACCTCACGAGCAGCCTGGCGACCCTCGTTGATACCCCAGACAATAAGAGACTGACCACGACGAGCATCACCAGCAGCAAAGACACCATCCAAGTTGGTGCTGTACTTGCCAGCCGGAGTCTTGACATTCTTGCGAGCATCCTTTTCAATCTCGTCCCCAAGGACACGAGCCTCAGGCCCAAGGAAACCCATAGCCAAGAGAACGAGGTCGGCAGGGAAGAATTGCTGTGATCCCTCAACCTTCTTCATGTCCCAGCCGCCACTGGAAGATCTGGTCCACTCAACACGGATGGTGTTGATGCCCTTGACCTTTCCGCTGCCATCATCGACAAACTCCTCGGACATGATGCAATACTCACGGGGGTCCTTGCCGGTGTGCTGTCGAACCTCAGTGTGGCCATAATCGACACGGTAAATACGAGGCCATTGAGGCCAGGGGTTGTCGTTGGCACGCTCAGGGGGAGGTTGAGGCAGCAACTCGAAGTTAGTGACAGACTTGGCACCGTGGCGAACTGAAGTACCAATGCAGTCGTTGCCGGTATCACCGCCACCAATGACAACAACATGCTTGTCTTTGGCTGAGATGTAAGTGTTGTCGGCGAGCTCAGAATCAAGAAGAGACTTAGTGTTTTTGTGCAAGAACTCCATGGCGAAGTGAATGCCGTCCAGGCTGCGGCCCTTGATAGGGAGGTCACGGGCAACAGTGGCACCAGTTGCAATGACAACGGCATCGTGGTCTGCCTTGAGATCCGTAAGGGATGGTTGGCCCTCCTCGCCAACAGCCACACCGGTCTTGAAGTTGATGCCTTCAGCAGCCATGAAGTCGGTTCGGCGCTTGACAATACGCTTGTCCAGCTTCATGTTGGGAATACCATACATCAGAAGACCGCCAAGACGATCAGCACGCTCATAAACAGTGACGATGTGACCAGCTCGGTTGAGTTGATCGGCGCAAGCGAGGCCAGCTGGTCCAGATCCGATGATGGCGACCTTCTTGCCGGTGCGAACCTGGGGGGGTTGAGGGACCATCCAGCCCATCTCAAAGCCGCGATCAATAATAGCACATTCGATGGACTTAATTCCGACGGGATCCTCGTTAATACCCAAGACGCAAGCACCCTCGCAAGGAGCAGGGCATACACGACCAGTGAACTCGGGGAAGTTGTTGGTCATCAGGAGACGGTTGAGGGCATCCTTCCATTGGTTCTGGAACACAAGCTCGTTCCACTTGGGAATAATGTTGGAGATAGGGCATCCGGTTTCAGATTGGCAGAAAGGCACACCACAGTCCATGCATCGCGCTGACTGATACTTGAGCTCATCTTCGTCAAGACGGGAGCTAAGCTCAGCCCAGTCCTTTGTTCTGGTAGCGACAGAGCGGTACTTTTCGGAGCGACGAGAGTACTTCATGAAGCCCTTAGTCTTGTCAAGTACGAGAGCTCGCTTCTTCTCTGCAACATTGTCGCCAATGGCCTCCTCCAAATCCTGCAATTTGGCAACCTTTTCCTCCTTCTTGGTGTGAACACCAGAGACAGCGGGAAGGTTATATTCAGCACGCTTGGCTTCAGCAGCCTTAGCGGCCTCCTCTGCTAGGACACGCTTGTAGTCGGTAGGAAGAACCTTGACGAACCGAGGAAGAGCACGGTTGAAGTCGACCAAGATACGTGCTGCCAACTCGGATCCGGTGTAGTGGTGGTGGTCCTCAATTAAGCCACGAACAAAGGCGATTTCGGCGGGGTCTTCAAGAGGGCCGTATTCAACCATTTCGGTATTGAGCTTGGTGTGGAAATCCTTCTTAACATCCAAGACATAGGCAATTCCACCAGACATACCAGCAGCGAAGTTACGGCCAGTGCTACCAAGAACCAGGACACGTCCACCAGTCATGTACTCACAACCGTGGTCACCGATGCCCTCAATAACAGCTGTAGCACCCGAGTTGCGAACCGCGAAACGCTCAGCGGCCACGCCGCGGAAGAAGCAGGTTCCGCTAGTAGCACCGTACAAGCAGACATTGCCAATGAGAATGTTTTCTTCCGCCTTGAAGACGGCAGATCGAGGAGGGTAGATGATCAGACGACCACCAGACAAGCCCTTGCCAACGTAGTCGTTGGAATCACCCTCCAGTTCAAGGGTGACACCTGGTGCAAGGAAGGCACCAAAGGACTGACCAGCTGATCCCTTAATATTGACATGTACGGTATCAAGAGGCAAGCCAGCTTCACCATAGCGCTTGGAAATCTGGTAGGAGAGCGAGGTTCCCATGGCACGATCCGTGTTGACGATGTCACATTCAATGCGAGATGGGAGACCTTTATCAAGGGTCAACTCGGCCTCTGAGATCAGCTTGTTGTCCAGTCGGACGTAAAGCTTGTGGTCCTGCTTGCGCACATTGAAAGTAGCAACACCAGGCCGGAGCTTGTGTGCAGGAGTCAACAAGAGGGAAAGGTCAATATTGGCTGTCTTGTTGGTACGGAGATCATCTCGCATCTTCAGGGCCTCAACACGACCAACCATCTCATTGATGGTTCGGAAACCAAGCTTAGCCATGATAGCTCGAAGTTCGTTTGCCACGTAGTAGAAGAAATTAATGACATGCTCAGGGGTACCCGTAAACTTTTTACGAAGCTCAGGATCCTGAGTAGCAATACCAACAGGGCAGGTGTTCAGGTGACACTTGCGCATCATGATGCATCCCATGGCAATCAGAGGCGCAGTAGCGAATCCCCATTCCTCAGCACCAAGAAGGCAGGCGATAGCAACATCTCGTCCAGTTCTGAGCTGACCATCCGTCTGCACAACTACACGACCACGCAAGTCATTGAGCACAAGCGTCTGGTGAGTCTCCGCAAGGCCCAACTCCCAAGGAAGACCGGCATACTTGATACCAGTCCATCGGGAGGCACCAGTACCACCGTCATGACCAGAAATCAGAATATGATCAGCCTTGGCCTTGGCTACACCAGAGGCAACGATACCAACACCGACTTCGGAAACCAGCTTGACTGACACGCGGGATCGAGGGCTTGAGCACTTCAGATCGTAAATCAGCTGCTTAAGATCCTCAATGGAGTAAATATCGTGGTGGGGAGGAGGGGAAATGAGGCCGACACCAGGAGTAGAATGACGAGTGCGGGCAATCGACTTGGACACCTTGTGTCCAGGTAGCTCACCACCTTCACCAGGCTTGGCACCCTGGGCCATCTTAATCTGAAGCTCGTCAGAGTCGGCAAGGTAGGCTGATGTAACACCAAAACGACCCGAGGCAACCTGCTTGATAGCAGATCGCATAGTATCGCCATTAGGCATGCGTTGAGAACGTTCAGGATCTTCACCACCTTCACCAGTGTTAGATTTGCCACCTAATCTGTTCATGGCGACCGCCAGTGTTGAGTGAGACTCCATAGAGATAGATCCGTAGGACATAGCACCAGTACAGAATCGTCGAACGATATCAGTCCATGGCTCAACTTGGTCGATGGGAACAGGGGTGCGATCTTCAAACTTGAAGTCGAGCAGACCACGAAGTGTGCAAGATTTGATTTGCTCATATTCAGACCTTGAGTAGGCTTCATACGACTTGTCGTTCTTGCTGCGGACGGCATCCTGAATGTTTGCGATGGAAGTAGGGTCATTGACGTGAGCCTCGCCACCATCTCTCCAGTGATATTCACCAGACTCGGGGAGGGCTTGGACACCAACGGTATATCGTGAGGGGAAGCCACGTTCATGGAATCGGAAAGCATCTTCAGCAATGAGCTCAAAGGTTAATCCCTGAATACGCGAGGCAGTACCTCTGAAGCAACGCTCCACAACTGCTTCATCAAGGCCAAGGGCCTCGAAAATTTGGGCACCCTTGTATGAAGCCAGGGTAGAAATGCCCATCTTGCTCATGACTTTAAGGATACCACCGTCACAAGAGTGCTTGTAATTTGCGATGAGAACATCATCGGTGAGCTTCTTCTTGATGAGGCGCTCCTTGTTGAGCTTAAGGATGCACTCCATGGCCAGATAAGGGTTGATGGCATCAGCGCCATAGCCAAGTAATACGCACATGTGGTGGACCTCACGGGCCTCAGCAGTCTCAACAACAATGGCGGCCATAGATCGCCACTTGTTGCTGACAAGATGATGGTGAACCATGGCAGATGCGAGCAAAGCTGAAACGGGAACTCGATCGGCGGAGGTCTTTCGGTCAGACAAAACAATGATGCGGTCTCGTGCCTCAATGGCAGCTGTGGCCTGCTTGCAGATCTCATCAAGATGGTTCAGGTAGCCCTGGACTCCCTCCGACTTGGGGAAGGTCAAATCAATAGTCTTTACAGTCCACTCGGAATGAACAGAGGACATGTTTTGGATAGCGTTGAATTCTTGAATGGACAAGATGGGGCTGGGAAGTAGAAGACGGCCACACTGAGAGGAGTCCATCTCCAATAAATTGCCCTGAGGCCCAACATAACACTCCAATGACATGACGATGGACTCTCGAATTGGATCAATAGGAGGGTTTGTGACCTGTGCAAAAAGTTGTCGGAAGTAGTCATACAAAAGACGTGGTGACTGAGTTAGGCAAGCTAAGGGAGCATCGTTACCCATGGATCCTAGGGCTTCCTTCTCATCAGCGGCCATAGGAGCAAGCAGCAAACTAACTTGTTCATGAGTGTAACCAAATGAAAGGAGCAAGGGATCTTCCTGAAGCTTCGCTGCATCAGGCTTAGGTGCCAGGTCCAGCTTGGCCTCCAAGGTCTCCAGAACCTTGGGCATGGTGATCAATTCACTGTCCAACCAAGCACGGAAATCGTGGCGGTTGGCCACAGCCTCCTTAAGCTCGGCATCATCAATGATTCGGCCGGCCTTGGTGTCAACCAAAAGCATACGTCCAGGCTGGAGTCGCCCCTTTTGAACAACTGACTCAGGCTCGACAGGAATGGTTCCAACTTCAGATGCACAGATAATACGGTCATCATCCATAACATAGAATCGGCAAGGTCGCAAACCATTTCGGTCCAAGTTGGCACCACAGTAGCGGCCATCGGCGAATGTGAACAGAGCAGGTCCATCCCAGGGTTCCATCTGGCAAGCAGCCCATTCATAGAATGCAGCCTTCTTTGGGTCCATGGTATCATTTCCCTGCCACGCCTCAGGAATCATGAGCATAACAGCTTCTGGCAGAGAAAGAACACCATTGATGGTCAGCAGCTCGAGAACGTTGTCAAAGGCGGCCGAGTCGGAACCGCCATCTTCAACAATCGGGTACATCAATTCAAGCTCATCCTTGAAGATATCGGAGTGCATGACACCCTCACGGGCGCGCATCCAATTCTTGTTTCCTCTCAAAGTGTTAATTTCACCGTTGTGGGCAGCCCATCGCAGTGGTTGAGCACGATCCCACGAGGGAAATGTGTTTGTGGAGAAACGAGAGTGCACAAGGGCAAAGTGAGCCTCGTAGTCCGCATTAACCAAGTCGTGATAGTAAGAATACACTTGCACAGGAGCAAGTTGTCCTTTGTAGACGATATTCTTGTTGGAAAGGGAGCAGAGGTAGAACCAATTTTGTAGACCGATTGTGTGCGTGGCGCGCTTCCTGAGCACGTAGAGCTGTCGTTCAAATTGTCGCTCGTCAAACTTCTCCGGGTCTGTGATTTCCGGAGCATTGCCAGTGCCATAAGCAGAGGCTAAAACGACAAAAGGCTGAGCAATAATAGGCTCGCGAGACTTGGCTGCGGGGCCCAGCAGAGTAGAGTCAACAGGGGGCCGTCGCCATCCCAGGACTCGCAAGCCCAAAGCTTCGGCAACATCTTCCAGTTGCCTCTTGGACTCCTCAAAGGTCTCTTCGTCGGGCTTAAAGAACAGGTTACCTACGGCATACTGACCCAGAGGTGGCAGCTTAATGCCCTCCTCTCTCTCGAAGTTCTTGATGAAGAACCTGTGGGGAATGGATGTCATGACACCAGCACCGTCACCATCTCGGGCGTCGGATCCCACAGCACCACGATGGGTCATGTTGCACAAGAGGTTCCGTGCTGTTTCGTGTAAGCTTATGGCATTGACTTGCAGCAATGTGTATTTCAGATAACTCACCATCACTGACAATCTTGTGGCTTGCTTTGCCCTTGATGTGGCTGGTCCAGATGTCAGTTGAGCCACTCCAATAGACAGGCAGTATTGGTTTCACTTACCAAGCAAAACCTACACCGCAAGCATCCTTTTCATAGGATGGGTCGTAGAGACCCTGCTTCACGGGCAGGGCGCCAGCCCAAGAGTCATTGTTCTCGGATTTATATTCATATGGATGAAAGGGCGCTTGTTCAGCTTCTAAGGAAATCTGTCGGTCGTCGAAATCCTCGAGATAGCCCATGCTAGGCGAGGATTCGTCGTTTGTGTCTAGTCGGGATCGGCAGGAGGACGAGGCCGGAGACAAAAGCGTCGGAAATGGTGGATGCTTGTGTTGGTTGTCGTGGTGGTGCGAGTTTTAGAGCAGCAGAGTGTGGCTGCTCAATGCACAATCTATAAAACGAAAGGTGTTAATATTAACATTCACGAGGTAGTAGCGCTCCAAGGAGCAATGCAGGAAGACGATGAGAAGAAGTGAGTTATAACGATTGAGGTGAATAGAGTGAATGAAGCTCAAGAAAATTCAGAGAAAAGGTTCCAGATGATGCTGCTGATCGATTGATTGGTTGGTTGCCTTCCAGAACAGGATGTTTGAATTCACTGGAGTGGTATCACACACTGCGCAGCTATAGTGGTTGTAGGGCTGCAAACAACCTGCTTAGTGGTTGCCGGTAGCGGTGCGTGGGGGCCTAATGCACTTCTGCAGGGGCCCCTGTCGCCCTGGGGCCGCACTGACTCTCAGCCATTCTGAACCCCAGCACGTTTCTTTTTTAGCTCTCTTTAATTTTTTTTTTTGGACGTTGGCGCCATTCACAAGCTGGAGAATGACGATATTGTCAAACCCCCCCACCCCACGATGCCCCTCATCTTCCCACAGAAAATGAGCCATTGACATGTGCTTGGCGTTCAATGGGGTTGTCCTGATGCCAAAGTCCCGATTTAGCCAGCATCATGTCTCGCAGCCGCGCGTGCGCATCAAGAGGTTGCGTTATTGCAGCTTCCCCCCGTCATCGGCCCATGAGGCACACGAGTAATGCCCGATTATCATCTTTTCGGACCAACGGCTCTCATGGGGGGGGTAATGACGTTGCATCATTGTTCTGCGGAGAACACGCACTCATAAAGGAGGCTGCGGTTAGGCACTGAACGGCAACCATCTGGCAATAGGGTGTGGTTGAGAGACTGGCTGAGGAGAAATTGATTCTTGTTTTCAGTCATATGTGTTCTCAATGGCATTAGAGCAACGCTCTCATGACCAACGATGCCTCCCATGGTCAACGAAATTTCGATAGACTTGGGGGTTCATCGATTCGAAGTTTTCGTGATGGGTCATATTCAGACTCCGCTGAAGAAGACGTGTTTCGATGGCAATTGTAAATTCGTTTATCGTAGAGCAATTCCGGATCGAGCAAAATACAGAACCTTATCCTCTAATATTTTTTTCGCTTCAAGAAGGAATGGGGAAGTTGGACAAGATTGGGAGCCTTGGTAAGACTTCATCAATATCAGCTTTGTATCACTTACCAGCTATGGTATTCTTTGGTATCAATAGCGCTGAGCGCTCTAATGGTGTAGACAATAAGCTACAGGACGGGAGGGTAAGAGAACAAGAGGGTAGAAGAGAGGAGAGAACGCGAGGCAAGCAGAAGAAGGGGGTGGGAGGGTTGATGGCTCTCTTTTATGATGGGATGGTTATGGAGAACTGGTCCGGAGTCGCGCCCCCCTCTCCTCCCCTCCTCCTCTCTTCTCTCCAGGCCCGGCGTTTTGCTCACAGTCGGAAAGTAACTTGTTCCAAGAATTCAATGGCAAGCCATGGATCTATCCAGCAAAGGCTTGGTATCACTGGTCCGAGCAGGGCAGCCGCCAAAAACATGTCAAACAGCTATTACTAGTTGTATTCGATGCGATGGAGAGAGGTCGGAACTACAGGCTTCTGGGTTACCAGGGTCTTAGAATTAGCTGCAACCGGACAGTGGGGGTTATAGCTTGGGTTGTTAGCAAGACAGGCATCCCAGACATGGATGGCGTCGACACCAACGCTCGAAATGCGGCTCTCTTACTGGTGAGGCGCTCCGTGACTGGAGACGAACTCCCAGCTGCAAGCCTGTCCGATCTGCCCCCCCCTTGAAGTCGCCATGCTATGAAATGGGCCCATTGGTCCATGAGCACATGTCAGAAAACACCTCAGGGTCTCGGTCACTTATAACTGGCGCTGTAATACAGTACATACATCTCCTGTTTGAAGTGGGCGTGGGATGGATGGCTGATGGATGGATGGTAGACCTATGGTCTCATTTCGCCGATGCGCGGAGAGACAGACAAAGAGAGAGAGAGAGAAAGAGGACGAGACCCCTCCTTGTCTACCCTTTCTTGTTCCTCTGATGTCAGTTGAAAAAAATGCTACCTCATATTACAGGCTGATGTTGGATTGCTCAAGGGCCATCTCTGCTGGATCTCCGACCGAGCACGTCACATAGATTTCTTACTTCTTGCATTGGGCCAATAGCAGAGGGGATGTTCGGACCGGGCGTCCCCGGAACAAGATCTGGCCACGGTAACATGCTGTAATATTACTAACTGGCTTGTCCCATCTTGCTCCAGCACGGCCCAGACGCCCTACGTAATAAACTAGACAAGCATATCTAGGGTCGTGCTCGACTCAGTGCAAATGTATCGATTACCCTGAAAAATGATAATATTACCCCCATAAAACCATCTGATTACTCTAGAATTAGGTGAAGATTCGGCCTACGCGATGGCATTCGGATTCTCATTGATAATCATATTCTTGCTATTGGCCCTTGTACTAAGATCTCATCCAGTTGATGCCCAGATGGCTCCTAGGTAGGTAGGTAGGTAGGTATAGGTACCTAAACAGCTTGTTGGACTTATAGAACGGGGGAGGGGGTGCAAGGAGCGCATGTCGTTCCCCCCTCTTCTCCTCTCTCACTCTCTCCATCTCATCCATCCATCTCACATCTCACTTCCATCACCTCTGTCCCGCTGCCTTACGTTGCTTTCCTCTTCTGCTCCTCTTTTCCCCTCCATTGTCACAAGTAACCCTCGCCACCCAGTTGGGTCTAGTGAACGCCCAGGTCTCATAAATCGAGGGATCATGGTTTGATCCAGCCGGCCGTTGCTTCGGACGCGCGACCTCTTTCTCCGGGCTTATCCTACCATGATCAATTCGGTTTGCTGTACAGCTTGTGTAAGAGAAATTGTGATGGAGAGCAACCGCCACGTCTTCCGAATCCGGGACAGTTTCTATCTTGAACCCCACATCCATCTATCATGAACAAGGGCTATCCTGGTCAGAGATTGAACCGAGTCTAGGCAACGGCAGGGATGCACATGAGGGATCTGTGGCTAGCACCTTGGAGCTTAGATGCGCCGCCAATCAACGACGGCCGTTTTCCAACCCTTTGGCCGATGTCGCGCAAAGGCATGCTTTTGAAGAACAAGCGACAGGAGGACCCTAGGCCGAATCGTTAGTTGGTTTCGGGGAAAGAATATGCACCACCCTTGGTGAGTGAGAGGCTGGCCAGGGCAAGGCGTCCATTTCTATGGGGCGCACCATAATTGTTCTCTTGTCTTGAATAGTGGTTGGAGCTCACCATATGGCTAGTCTCCGGTTACCCTTGGTTGGTCCATGAAACCGTGTCGTGATATTAACTGACATACGAGTACTTACCAAGAAAGGTCGTCTGCAGCACTTGTCTGCAAGATGGATGCAAAGCCAAAGTGCGCGCAATGCAGACAAGGGTATGTCGAGCCGCAGCGCGTTATTTCATCTGCGCCAGCGGCGCCATCCAATATGCCCATGACAGAGAAAGGACACCTGGACTGATTGACGGTTCAGCCGGTGGGAGCAACACTGTCTTGCCTTACTTGCCTCCACCATTCGTCTATCGCACTGTCAATTGCAGTAGTTGTGACTCATACCACACGCACAAATAAACCGGCCTTCCTACATTACATATCGAAAGATGTCATTTCATATTGCAAGCAACCTGATTCGCATACGACCATCGGCCCATCATTACATAGTGCTACCTCGGCCACGCTCACCCAAAAAATCGACATCATAAAACGGCTCCAACAACCAATCACGACTCTTGCCGTAGAAGATTGATCCTTATCTCAGGCCAACCATGAATGCCGGCCCGTCGCCCGAATCTTGACGCTACCGCTAGTGCAATAGTTTCAAACCCTCCACTCGCCGGTGCCATCTGCTCCAGGTCTTGCAACTTTGTCCTGGTTGCTTCTTGCTATTCGGGTACCTTGCCTTGCATGTCAATGGTTGCAGTCACACAAACCCGAGGTAACATGCATTTACTCGAAGGTGGTAGCGGTGCGTGTCTCTGGGTTGACTTGGTACGTTTTGCCTATGACTAGGCCGGCCTCACATGCATGAAGAGCAGCACATACCTACGCTATAAAGTCGGTTGACGGCTTTGCAACAAATCTTAAATCAGGAAAGGCATTATTCTCCAGAAGCTGTTGAGAAGCACCAGCGTCCATGGCTCCGCTGTCTTGGACCAGGGCTTATTTATCCCGAATGGGTTGCGGGACAAGGGTTTGGACCAGTCCCAGTCCCAGATCGCTGGTGAACCCCATCGCAAATGAAACGAACGCATTATAAATACCACGACGCGGAGCGTCTGCAACGACAGTAGCACGCGAGGTGCAACGTCAGAAAGGAGCAAAATATCCCGATGGTCTGACCGAAGTCGGCAACCAACGTCCATCTATTGCCGCAGCAGTCGACAACTTGAAGCGAATTCGACTCAAAATGGAAAGTATTCCGTTACTTCCCGTACGACTCTGGGCAACCGGACTGCATCTCACGCGAAGCAAGATGGTGATTTAGACTTGGCATGCGTCTCATATGGAAATTCTAAGCGGCGGATTATCCGGTCTCTCGTAACTTTACCCGCCTGTTTGCCCGAGTTTCAGAGCCACTTTACCACACCAAAGACAGGCTTGTAAGAAAATGCCCCGCCTGCGCAATGTCATCTTACTATAGTACGGCAATAACCTGTCATGGTCGTCCCGAAATCTTCCGATGTGCATTAAGCTGCTTGGAGATTAAGGTGAAATGAGCGCAAACGCCCCCCACGAGCTTTTTCCGCGGGGGTTGTCTTCAGACATACTGACGACGAAAAAAAAATCCACAAATACAATCAGCCTATTGTCATATTAATGGCCAGGCCTTGAATCATCTTAATGCCTCTACTCTGTGGTTGCAGTTGAAACATCAGCATCCCTCCCCATTCTTCTCAGTCTGGCATCGAGTGGGGAGCACATTGACCCCCCTCCGAGTTCATGTTGCCCACAGCACGGCGGCCTGGGATGAGATGAAAGCGGGGCAGAGGAGGCAGAGAGTGTAAATCAACTCATCGGAACTCTATCGAAACCTCTTTCAACGCAGACTGGCATGTTGCAAGCTTTCCAAGGTTGCATCAAGGTAACCAGGTAAAGTCACCAACCGAAGTTTATCCTCACATGCTAAGTTTCTCCCTCCCGAGGAAAGTGGACGAGCATCCCAGCTTAATCTGAAGTGTCTCAATGTCGCGGGGTTGACGCAAGATCTTGGCTAGCGCCTGCTAAGCGCGTTGAGCGCGTTGAGCACTAGTGAGACATGGGTCTTTTCATGTGTGAATCCCTGCCGCTTCAACTTGGCTTAGTCACCAAAATATGCAACTGATTGACTGAAAGTCAACTATCATCAAGTGCAACATCCGAACCATTGCCCACTACGATACGATGTTTGCGACACTGCCGGATTTTACGCCAAGAGATGTAAGAGCCCATTACAGCGTCTCAAATATTGGAAGTTCTATGTACTAACGGTTGCCTCGATTTGCAGTCACACTCTCTGTGGTACACCTCCTCTAGAAACCCATCTAATCTACCTGGAGCAGTTGACAACCACCATGCCGACCCCAACAGCAATCACCAGGGCGCAAACCCGCCGCGTCAACGCGCCCATATCCTCGAGAAAACGGCACTTGCGCGACTTGCCACGGATGAACAATATATGCATCGCCGTCGAGTGAATGTGCAAAATTTTGGTAGTACTTGGCTTCGACCACCTGGCGTGCCAAAGACGTTATACCAAATGCGGGAGGAGAAACGCGAGCAAGAAGAACACCAAGAAGCAATGCGTCGTGAGCAATTGGCCCAGGAATTGGCAGAAGCCGAAGGCGGAGCTCCAGACGAAGGCATGATGGACGATGTGCAGCTTGATGGCGCGCAGGATCTGGATGACGAAATTCCAGACGCAGATGATGATTTTGGGTTGGGTGAAGATGATGAAGATGAGGAGGAGGATGAAGAGGAAGAGGAAGAGGAGGAGGAAGAGGAGGAGGAAGATGAAGAGGAAGAAGATGAAGAGGAAAACGAGGGTGAAGAGGTCGACGAAGGGCCCCAACGAGCAGAGCGGCATGATCTTATGGCGGCACGCATGAGGATGTCTGGTGATGTCGTCAGAGAAGCCCTCATCCGTGGCGATCCTGGAGGGGACGATATGTACGGCGGTGAAGAAGAGCTTGAAGAGGAAAATCGGGGACACATGCTGGACGAAGAGGACTTTGCTGATGGCACCTTGGACAATGGCGTGGATATGGATGCCGATTTAGATGATGATATTCCAGAAGCTGAGAGTGGCGGCTATGAGCACACAGACTCTGAGGCTGAACTCACCAGCAGTAGCGAAGAGGAGGACGAAGATGACGAGGAGGGTACTGGCGTTCAGGATATTAGCTTCGCCCCCAGAGCAGCACCCCTTGGACCACCTCAGTCTCCAACTTTGCGCAATCGGCTGAGTTTGCCTAGATATCGTGCGAGTATTGATCTAAGCGGTCTTCTCTCACAAGATGAGAGTAGCTTTATGGAGAGTAGCCCTGCTCAACATCGGCGGGCCAGGCATTAATGAAGAACATGGATAGAAGTTTAATGAACATTGATACCCAATTAGAATAAAAAGTATTTGGCGAAAAAGAAGACAGTTTGAAAAGAAAGCAAATCGGGTTCACATAGCTTGCTCGCTCTGCATTAGTCCGTAAATTATTATATTGCTGTCTCGCCTTGGTATTTACGAGGTCCAGATGGCCCCCAGATAAGGATTATTGCTACGGCCACCATCATGATTCAGCATTTACGGAGTACTTCATCTCTCATCGCATAGCCAGAACCTCGAAGTCCCTCTTTAGCGGTGCCGCCTGATGAACTATGGCCTGCCAGAACTTCGCCGAGAGTTTGGAGATTTTCATGATAAAACCGTATCGGTTCGGGAGTGGCTTGCATAGAGGTCGTTTATACAATCCCAAAACGCCATGAACAGAGCTCGCACACACAGCTTATCCGTCGTATAGACAAAAAACACAATACGTAGCAGTCATTCAACTCCTTCAACGCCAGTCCAACATGCATGCTCTACACGCCTCGAGGGCTGAAAACGTTTGTCTATCATCCACCATCCAAACAGTTTGGCTAATCCCCCCTCCCCCGTTCCTCCCCTTGTTGTCAAGTCATTACGCGTGTAACATGTTGCCCGCTTAAGAATAAAATAGGATGCCGCAGGGTAAAAGTTGACATGATTGTCGAAAATAGAGCTTTCGCATAGCAAAAAAGTGGACGAAGATGAAATAGTGGCAGGCTTTTTAGAATAGCCAGACGTAAGTAAAAAGCATCGCAACGGCGGCGAAGAACAGGAGCCACCACTTCCAGCTAACGCCGGAGCGCTGGGCCATGATGAGCATGCGGTTCATGGTGCCCCGGAGGCGCAGACGTGTGGAATCGAAGGTATCATTCATTTTCTCTGCGAGGGCGGAAGATTCGCGGATTTCGTCACCGATCGCTGCCGTCATCTAAACAACCATTGCATTGTTAGAAACCCACTTGGCAAAGGGGGGGGGGGGGTTCTACAGGATTTGGTGTGCGAACTTACATCCTTTAGGACCTTGACCTTGCCCAGGATGCCGGCCACTTGCTCGTCGTTCTGGCTCTCTAGCTCATTGAGCACCGCATCGCTATACTGACCCTTTCTATTCGGTGTCGCGGACCGGTAGGCATGGCTGTCGAAACCGGGACTCCCGCTGGATGCGTAGCCGTATCCGCCGCCGTAGCCGTATCCTCCTCCAGCGCCCGCAGCGGGGGAGGGACTGGCCCCCCCTCGCCTAGATTGATCGCCCGTATAGCCTGCGAACAGAGCGCTGCGCGAATCGCGCTGATGTAGGGATGAGGCGCCGAACCTGGTCGTCATGATGCCAGTTAATTTCCTGAATCCCCAAAGTTGAGAGAAGAAAAGAAGGGAAAGCAATGGTGGGGGGGAGAGTCGCAAGAGGGATCAGGGCCTTGAAGTAAGAGAAATACAAACCTTTGCGCCATGATGGGAGGTAGTTGGCCACGTATCAGGTTTTACCCAACCTAGAAGCTCGGAAAGGGATCTAGATCTGGGATCTTGGTAGAAAAAAACGGTGTTCCCGATTGAATGGGTGTACACCCCTCACGTGAGACGTATAAACAAGGAACTTCCGATCTTGATTGAAAAACCAAACAAGCGATTAAATGCGCAATGGGAAGAGCTGGTATTAAAGACAAAAAAAAAGAGTCGCTGGAATGTTGCGAATAATACAGTAGAAGGAAATTAAGGATTAATGCGATACCGGGGATGATACCTTGAAGAACAAGGTTCCCGGGTGCAACTTGAGAGAAGTGCCCAAGTATTAAGCTAGAAGTTTGCCCCTTTTAAAAAAAAACCTTGCATGAACAGGTTGGTATGGAAGCAAGTGGGAGTAAACCACTTTGGCTTAGGCGATAGAAACCTTGATATCTATCGTTTTTTTCTAGATTGGATTTGTTCCTGCAGGCTCTTCTTACATTTCTTAATCCCTTTTGTTCTGGCTTGTGTTTCTTGTAAGACGGCGTCTCCGTTGTTTAACCATTCGTGCAATTGCCCGTGGCGATCCCTACATTAAGGGGGGGTTTCGCCCGATGGCTCATGTTGTTTGCAAAGGTCTCAGGATACCCCGCCAAGGTGCTCTCTACTAAGCTTGTCTACATCGTCTTGGTAGGCAATTGCAGGTCAGAACAGAAACCTCAAAAGGGCCTCGGTTTCAAGCAGCAATCGTTGCCTTATCTTGTAAGTGGATGGATGCTGTTTTTGCGGCTTTCTCATAGGTCGAGGGAACTGGAGACCCCTCTGGAGGCTGTCAAGGCATATTGTTGGTTGAACGCTGGAGCATCCATCCATTTAATGTGGGGTTGCATGGCCGTCACCGCATAACAACAACAGCAGATCGCGTAACAAAAAGTCGGAACGGATTCTGGCATCGTGTTTTGGGAACATGTAGGCGTTTCTTCACGTGCTTCAATGCATGTTATTTAGTAGAATCTCCTTGGGTAGCGAAGAGTTTGTTGGTGCTTTTATTTTGTATGTGCTATCCACATCAACCAGGACGCCTAAACAGACCAAGCAAGAAGAGTGAACGCGTTTTCGGTCTCTACATCTTCTTCAAGTCCGAGGTAAAATAGTAACATCCATGCTGTCTATCTGGGTCTTTTGCTGCCTCCAAGATTTCATTCACATCCCTTAATCTGCCATCTCGATGTCTTCGCTGGGAGGCTCAAAATCCTCATCCTCCTCCTCCTCCTCGTCTTCAGGTCCGAGTTCTTCAGCGGCCTTGGCGAAATCAATCTGGGCACCACGAGTGCGGCTGTCAAGAACATTGTTGAGGTCCATTTCTTCCAGTCCGTCGTCTTCAGCTGGTCAGTAAATGATTAGATAAACATTTTGTAGGGGGTAAGGGTTCATCATCACCTTGCTCAGCCTATGGTTCTGTTAGCTTGGTTGTACAAGTAGAGTGGTAGGATTGACTTGGTATACATACATCGACCTCATCGTCATCGTCATCATCGTCATCGTCGTCATCTTCCGTGGCGGGAGCATCATGAACATCATCTGTTGCAGCCTTTCCCTTGCCCTTGTTCTCAGCAAAGGTCTCCTCGGCGGGAGCATCATGGGGGTTGGTCATCTCGTGTTCGTCAGACATGTTGATAGACTTGTTGGGGTATAAGTCTTGGGGAGGGTGTGAAGGATTGATCTGGAGGAGAATTATTTGGGTGGGTGAGAAGGTGAAGTGATGGCAGGTATAAACTGGAAGGTTGAGCTTCTAGTAAATGAACGGGCGATCGTGAGCTGCCAGCTGCTTTAAGTACGGAGGGTCCTAGCACCAATAGCAAAGCGGCACTCGACTGTATAGCAGTCTAAGCTAGTCCCGAAATAGCATGGTAGATTTTTAAGGTCTAACACGTGACCACAAGAGAGCCTCAAGTCGCCTTGGGCCGTCTTGGAAGGGAGCCTAGGTCTGGGAATGAGATAGACAATAGAGTATAAAGTGGATAATATTTGTGAGGCAATATAGATGGGTTGAAGTTTATCTATATAACAAGAATATTAGCATTACAGCCATGCCAAACTCATGGTCAACTCGAAAAATGCCAGGAAACGTTGGCTTGAGAGCAAATGATGGCTTGCACGGCGTAACGCCACGCCTCGTTGAATAATCACTAGGCGTACGATGGAGGTCGTTGGACTAGACAACTGTGCAGGATGAATAGACAAAGGCGGTCATCAAGGCTGAACATCTACGAAGTGACTCTTGTGGATATATGCAAGGAGAAACTATCCACTGCCTACAAAATATCACAGCACCGTAGTATGTCTTTAAAAAGTGGTAGAAATAATTCGTCATTCATAATCTGTAGCTCTATGATATCCATCATCTCTATTTCTCGGGGCCGCCTCCTCCACTCATCGCTATGAATACTGCAATACCAATCATCCACCAATACCTGTCCCAAGTTAGCATCACGAATCTCCGAGGCAATAGATAGTGATATGTACTTTTGCAAGAAGGTCTTTTCCGGCTCCTCGCCGACCTTCTTCCCCTCCGGAGAGAGAACAATGGGCTTGTTCAGCTCCGGCTGCTTGCCCTTGACTTCTGGCAACACCACGGCTTGCGGGCCGAAATCCCTTGTCTGGCCCGCATCAATCCTCACACCCTTTAACGCTGCGCTGAGGACCTCTCCCTTGACATCGACCGAAAGGATAAGGTTGGGAGAGTATCCCTTGCCGAAATTGTCTACTGAGGCGACCGTCGTCCCAGAGATCCACTTGGAGGACTTGGGATCGTAGAGTCCGATTCGGACGAGCTGCGCAGTCTCAGGGATTTCGGGCGCTTCGTATGTCACCACCGAGGAGGACGTAAGGTCGATAGGGTCGTATGCGATTTCAGCGAGGTGGCTAGGGTCTTCGGAGCCCTCAATTGGTTGGAGGTAGATTTGCGCTGTGCGCAAGTCGGCATGGACAAGCACGGCGGCGCAGAAGGCCGACAAAAGGGTTGCGACACGCATTGTTAAAACTAGACAAGTAAACACGTGGTGGCAGACGGACGTGGGTTCTTGAAATCCCTTGCAGAGTGGGAATTTTGATTAGGAGCCGGGCCTTGCCTGCGTCATGAAGCTGGAGATCTGTTAGCTCGGGCTCGCAGAGTGTTTGCGCAGCGGGGCGCCTGATAGGTCACTGCACGTGCTGAAACTATAGCAGAGCCTCAACATGATAAACATCAATCTTGAAAAATGACCTTTCCAACTTCGCTTTATTTAAAAATCGAATTCAGCATGCGGAAACTACTTACCCAATTCGTTTATATACAACTAGTCTTTCATTCTCGCATTTGAGCCGAAAAGGCTTTTAATTGATCTGCCTTGGCACCAGTAGATGAACACAGCCTTGCACCCTAAGTACCCAAGGCGTTAGGATATGGCGCAGTACCTGTATCAAGCCCCCTGAATCATGTATTACAGCAATTGCCTTCACCGTCATTGCTGCGTCTCAATGATAATTGCTAGTATAGTATACTGGGCGAATAAGAATATGGGTATCGCACACAAGAGGTATAATCATCCGCACTTGAGACGGCTGTATCGCCAAGAAGTTGTTGCCTAAGTCCAATGTCAATTGTCAGCCCCTTCCTCGTCAAAGGTTGGAGATGGCTGTACCCAGTTACCTTTCACCACCTGGCAAGGCTCAACCTAGTACAACTCCTGCATCCTCTGCATTTTCTTCTCTGAGATTCCAATTTGTTTTTCGCTTCTTTTTTAACTCGGCTGCCTCTCACTCGGTGAGTTATTGACTCTGTCTTTAGAGCTTGGTAACTTGGAGTCATTGGTCATCATGATGCCCAGCGGCGCTGCTTTTCGTAGACCTGCGGAGTGGTTACACCATGCGCGTACAATTCTCGCATGGCCGAGCAAGGCGGGCTACATGTCACGATATCCAGGCAGCGTCTCCCGGGCCACCAACGACGTGTCAAACATCGCCTCGACGATAGCACACTTCGAGCCAGTGACGCTGCTAGTTGATCATGAATGCCATGCTGATGCTCAGCATTGGGTTCGATCTACTCCAACACCTTACCAGATTCAGATTCATCCCATCCCTGGCCAGCTGGACTTGTGGATGAGGGACATTGCGCCAACATATGTCCTGAAACACGGATCGGATGGCCAGCGCAACATCTGCGGAGTCGAATTCAACTTTAATGGCTGGGGTAACAAGTATCTTACACCTACAACGGGCAAACTAGCGCGCCATCTCTTGCAGGAAACAGACACCGAACGTGTTGAATCATCCATCGTCACAGAAGGCGGCGCAATTGAAGTTGATGGCCAGGGTACCCTTGTAGCAACAGAAAGCTCGCTCATCAACAACAATAGAAACCCGGGAAAGACCCGCCAAGACATTGAGACTGAACTTAGACGAACACTCGGCGTTGAAAAGTTCATATGGATCCCTGGAAGGAAGGGCCTCGAGGCCACTGATTGTCATATTGATCTTCTAGTGCGATTTGTAGGACCAGGGTTGGTGATGCTAAGCAAACCAAACAAGATGGACAAATCTGAATGGACAAACATCTATACCGAGGCTCGGGATATACTTGCTAAATCAACAGATGCAGAGGGTCGTCAGCTCGGCGTGGTTGATGTGCGGGAGGCAGATATGTACTCCATTGGACTTGATCGTTTGAGTATACACGCCATTGAAGCCAGTGAGGATGAGCCGCCAGCGTTGAGCTATGCCAATTATCACTGGGTGAATGGTGGCATCATTCTACCCCAGTTCGGAGATGAAGAGACGGACTCCAAAGCCCTAAAAACTTTTCGGGAGTTGTTCATTGATAGAGAAGTGGTTCCTGTGCCTCTCAAAGAGTTGCCTCTATTTGGAGGGGGAATACATTGCGCGACCCAGGAAGTGCCTTTCGCATGATCACTTGATGCAAGAGTCTTGAGTTGCAGCGATTTTATCAACGTTATACCATGAGATTTGAACAGTCGCTTATGAGACAACGCGAATCGCCGCGTGGCGGCATTATACCCCGATCCAAGGAACATACGCAATGAAATACAACCATCCGACTATTGGTCAATTGGACCGTTTTTAGAGTTACATACAGCTCTGTTACCCCACCCTTTCTTTTCTTTGCTGAGACTCTGGGGGGGGGGGGGGGTTAAAAAGCATCATCGATAACTTGGCTTCTCCATATCTGATCCCCATTCGGTTTCCCTCTACACGATTGGATAGCCACTAGTCTAATAGTCGTGATCCAATCGCTCATTTACTGCTTCTCGTTGAGGTGGTCAAGGAAGAGGCAGACTGAAGCGCAGACATCGGTGATTGTGGGAAGAATTCGAAGAAACACCGTGGCAGGATCTCGAGCTATGATTGCCAGAGGGAATAGGACCAACATTATGATATTCATGATAGATGACAGATACTTCTCTCTCCATCTTCGTCGGCTGAAAAGCTCAAACATGCAGCTCCAATGTATGAATGTTGCCACCGCAAAGAGCAAAAGAAGAGACTCGCAAGAAGAAATCTGACGCAGAAAAATATGTGAGTGTGTCTGCATTTGTAGAAACCGTGGATTGCAGGCCTGTTGACAGTGTCTTTAGTATCGCTCTCACTCATATTAATGGGGCAAATTTCGCACAGGAAATGTCTTCCAGCATCTTTTACCACTATCCATACCCCCAAATTGCATTGGAATATAATTCAACGTCACTGTCAACCCCCATGCAGCCAAAATCCGATATGTTGTGCCGCACTCTTGTTGTTTTTCTATCGTCGGTTGAATCAGCCATTCTGGCGCTGCCTCCTTTGTGTCGTTTTCTTTTTTCTCGGGCACATTCGGAGGAGACTGGGAATCGAACTTTGACATAGAACCTGAACGTCTCGAGCACGCTTGTTCGTGTAAAACAAGCTGTATGAAATCGACTTGACTCTTGGTTGATGATGATGATGATGATGAAGAAGCGATTCCGCTGCAATACCGATGGCCTCGGGAAGCTTTCTGTTTATTTCCACCCTACTCTGCGGGGCCACTGTCCAGCTATGCAAATCAAAGATACATGTGCAGGCTGGGAGAATGTAGGGGATGGATGAGTGGACTCCTTCCAGATTTTCGACGTGGTTCCCTCTCAGCCAACCAAAGATATACACGCACGCATTTTAACAACTGCAGGGCCTCAGCCACGTAACCCTCCCAAGCTACCGAGGTAGGCTACAAACGCCGCGAACCATTGCCTTATACTTGAACATGCAGTGTAAATATAGTTTTCATAATAGGGCTTGCTTGGGGTGTTCCCTCTGCTGGCTCGTTCGTTCACTTTTAACTGTCCCCCGTTTGTATTCTTTTTGTTAACAGCAGATCCCCAGCATAGCACTGATTTCCTTTCCTGTCTTACTACTCACACAGAACATCTTCTTACCACATCTCCCCCGGGTTACCTGACTGCCCGGCTTTTCTTAGTCTTCTCTTGCCTCTCGTTCTAGTTCCATATCATAGCCCACTGTAGGAGCAGCTACCCATCTGTACAGAGCTCTGTTCTACGTGCTATCTAAATTCTACTGCTATCAGCGTAGCAATACTATATCCCCATTGCCTATAGTTTGATCGTGGCTTTCTCAAGCTGTATTCGATATGAATATTAAAAAATGGCTCTGGAACATCAACAATTCTCTCTCTGTCTTGATCCTCCTGCCAAGAAGTCAAGCAGATTATTATCCATGGGCCAAAACGGCTACCTCCCTGTAAGTGAAGCGGTTCCCACTTTGGTTACACTATACTTACTTTATCTTAGGACACTGCTGGCTTGGGGCACAACCGGCATCCCGACAGTATATCTATATCGACATGCTTTTGTCCAGTATGCCATAATTCTCCGGCCCTCGGATGGTTACTTCAGACGCTAAATTGTATTATAGGAACGGACATGTGGTGATACTCTATCCCATTCAATTCTGGTTGGTCCTTGTCACATCGCTGCAACCACCCCTCACCGACGCCATTCTACTTCTACCTATATCCATCACTCTCGGAATGTTCTGGATGACAGCCCAAAACGGCCGGCTACCATCTCAGGTTTCATTGCCAGTCCCAGTGCCTGGACCACGACGGATTACCTAGATTTGCCAAGGATACCCTTGTCAAAGCGATTAAGTGATTCCACACCGCATATAGAGCGGAGTCTACGAGGATTGATGCCGTCACTGGGAGTCCCTAGTATGTGCCAAGAACAGCTCGTCACCAAGGTCTCACCCGTTTCCGAAAGTTTAGTCAGGACTGGAAGCAATCGCATGAAACCGAATATGCTCAAGAACACACTCCCACTAGGGCCTAATGATGATCAGTGGCAGGAACTGATTGCTTTCCATCTTGCTCCTCTTTATCAGAACAGCGATTTCTTGTCGGCGTCTCGGAATTCTGCCAGCAGTCCCTCTTCCGCACGACAAATCCAGAAGTACGCCATGCCAGCTCACATGTGGCGATATGGCATCCATTCATTCTCGGACTTACTTCGCCATATGCTTACCGACTACCTGGGACTCCTACTGACATTCACTTACTTGTTATATTCAATGATCACCTTCCTTGATGACAATATATCTGTCTTTAAAGACTCTTCGACAAGGTATCCCGACGATGCATATTACTATAGGTTGGTTTCCCGCCTTCACACCTCTGAATTTAGCTCACAATAAAACAGCATGGCTATTGAAAACAGTGACATCTGCTACAGGGAATCCTGGACAAGTCCCGCTCGGCCTTGCCTCCCGAATGACCATGGGACTTTAAGATTGAATCGTCTATGCCACCGCTTAACGACCCCTACTCGGCTGGGCTCCTTACAACAGCTGCTGCATAATCACTCAATCCCCGGTATACCATCGTCTCTACTCTCCATTGGCATATCCTGGTCCCGGCCCCTTCACTTAACAATCGGGCAATCCCATACCCAGCTACTGCTCTTGATGTTGCTTGTGGGTGTCCTTAAGTACATGTACAGCCACGGAATAGATCAGTTGTTCAAAGCTCCAAAACAGTTTGCAAGTCCGACGGGTGGTCATGCCTCCAAATTAACTGCCCAATTTTCGGAGTTCCGCTACTACATAGGTCCTCACAATCTCCTTACCATCAAGTATGGAGGAGTGAAGAGCCTTGATTGCCTTCAAGCGAAGGCCAGAGACTTTGGCACACTTGGAGAGACAACAGCATTGAGACCACCTTGTCCTTTAGTTTCTGGTCACATTGATTCAGAAGGAAGCCGTAGTGCCTGGCCCTCTTTAAGTTTTACCATTCAGGGCTTGATATGGACGGAGATACTTTCTGCCAACTGGTTCTATACCGACAAGGTCAATGAGGATGAAACCCGCATGGAGCCCACGTTCATGTCACAGGATAGTTCCAGGAGGAGCCTGCAGCCCACTCAGAGTTCCTTCGATATGGCAAAATTACCAGTGCCATCAATTCGAAGGACGTTCCAAGATATTTGCCTTTTTCTACCAGTCGATTATTTTTTGGATGAGACAGTTTGAGGGTAGCAATGCCCCCCCATGTTCTGTATACTCCCATCGTCACCACATGATTCATGGCTTTCGATATCGTCATCGACGAGATTATCATATGTATAATGGTGTGAAGTCGCAAAACACGTCTTCGACTAGTGCGCCGTTGATTATAATCAATACTTTATGAGCACCACTGCTCGCCGTCATAGAGTAGTATGACCATTGCCTGAGTTAGGGACAGGCTCAAAGCACCTCAATCTTGGTGCTGTATAATCAGCATCTCAACTCCCAGATCCTACAAAACTCACTCCTACGAATTCACGATAAACTCTTCTCTTTTCGCACACGATTCTATCCGCTTTTCTTTTTTTAGGCTATTAGGTCTATTTAATTCTCCTTTCCTGGTTTCTTTCTTCTTTTCCTGACTTTGGTTTGGCCACTTATTGCAATGGGCAGTAAGCAAGACATCAACCCACCTCTCTTGTCTATCCCTCAAACATTTTCAATCTCCAAAAGTATCACGAGGGCAGGTTTTGTGGTGTTCAAAACAAGGTGCTGCAGGCAGACGTCTTGATCAAAAAGTTGACACTTGATCCCTCGATGAATGAACTACCGAAAAGTTGTGAGCTAGGACGGCGTGGCATTCCTCCCCCTCTTTTTCCCCCCCTTTTTTTTTGAGTGGGCGTTTTTTGGGTAGATGGTTTTAAATTGTCGCTGGAGGCTATCTTGTTATGAGGATGATCTTTTTTTTCTCGCACGGGTGCGATGTATATTGCTTTCTACTTGCACATATTAATTACTACATGCCGTCAAGGGCATGAAATAAGAATTACGATTGGAGTTGGACATCAGAGTCCGACTCAAAGCACGCACTGTATTTATGATATCATCTTCCGTCTTCTTCTACCACTGTTCTTGATGATGGAAATAACTTCCTGGCGTAGCAAGTTTTGAGCACAGGTTTAACAAAGTAGCGCAACCACAGGTCTTGGTATTATGATATGACATCGCCTCTCATTAAAGCAATTCATATAATGGCATCATCGCGAATATACTTGCATACGGTATAATAATATCTGCGCTTGGTATATGCCCTATTCTGAACCCAATCTACCCTACCCTACCCCCCAGCTTTACCTCCTTAAAAAAAAAAAGATGCACGAAAAACACCAGTACGCCGTGATGAGATGCTCCCTAAGAACCCAGCCCACCCTATTTGAAACGCAACCCAACAGAAGAAAGAAAAATTCTGTTATAAAAACCTTCCCAATAATATCCATATCTCCAAGGTGAGTTGAGGAGAATAAGAAAGAAGGAAAGAAAAAAGATGCAAATTAGGAATATACTTTCCAAGCTTTTAGACTTGGTTTTTTTTTTTTTTCATCGCCAGGATATGGTGGAATCAAGGCTGCTGGAAAGAATGGAGGATATCATCGCTCTAATTGCCGACCCGTTATCGTCCAAGTCAAGTGACGCAAATGTTTTCTAATCGTCGCCTTCTTCCTCCTCTTCCTCATCGTCCTCGTCGACTTCATCGTCCGTCATACCGTCCGTTTCAAGCGTATAGCCAGGACACCGCTGGACGAGCCCTTGATAGTATGCGACTAGGACTTCTGGATTGGGGACGATTTTCCAGTCTACTCGGTAGAGGAACTCGAGCTCCAGGAGCTTGAGCTCGGCAACACGGACGCCACCTACGCGCGCGTATGTGGTGTTGTTCCAGAAGGAGTCGGAGAGACCCTTTGCAGCGACAGTAGCGGCGGTGATGAGGAAGCGGTGGACGGTCAGGGTATTTATGGTGAATTCTTGGTAGAGAGCGCAGAGACGGTCGATGTAGTAGACCATAGCCAGGAGAAGTGGTGGTGTCAGCGTAGCATGTCTTGCTAAACGATGGAGATAATCTCTAACGGATATGCCAGGAGCAGTTCTACACGAGAGCCAGAAGCGTTAGAAGAAATGTGCACATTTACAGGGCATGTAACAGTCAGGTTTGTTACCCACCTTGAGTGAAACCGAGTAAGTCCCCCACTAGAGATCCGGATCGCATCATTCGTCGCGATAAGCTCCCCCAGCATATGCGCAATCAGCTCGACCATGTGCTCTACTGCACACAGCTCGTAACGCTGGGGCAGGACCTTGGGCGGCCGCTCAGCAGGCTTAGCTCTCTTGGAAATACTGGGCGAGGACGGCCGCTGAGCAGCGCTGCCACTACCGCTGCCGACGGAAGCCGGACCCGAGGCCGCAGTTGGGCCATCCTGTGCAACAGTGGCATCATGGTTGGTGGGATGGCTTCGTCGTTTATTTGGCGACAGGGTGTTTTGGGTCTGGGCGGCGATCGAGGGGGATTGTGTTTGCGCTGGCGCGGGCACAGGCACAGGCACGGGTGCCGCGGCACTGGCTGTTGTGTTCATGGATTGGTGATGGTGAGCTTGGTCTGGTCGGCGCGGGGCATCATGGCAGGAAGCAGAAGCAGTAACGGTATCGACAGAAGCAATAGCAGCAGCAGCAGCAGTAGCAGAAGATGAAGAAGAAGGAACGGAATCTTCAAAACGTTGCTGCGGCGCCGTGGTCATGGAAAGTTCCGAGGTAGAAGAGGACGAGAGGTTTGCCGAAGTTACGGTGGACCGCGACGAGGGCCGGCGGTGCGACTTCGGACTCGGAACCGGAGGCTGCTGGCGGGAGGAAGTGGTGGTGATTGATTCCTGGGAGGATCTCGAGGGCGGCGCATGGTGGAAGGCTGTGGTGGGGGAGGCGGTAGCGGAGGGAGAAATGATGGGAGACGTCTTCAACATGGTCTGCGGCGCATCGTCAACGTTCCGAGTCGAGAGAGGAAGAGGAGGGTGAGGAAGAGGCAAGTCGATGGACAAGAGGAGGATCGGCTGGAGACGGCTGATGGATGAGTTGTATCATGAAGAATTGGAGGCAACAAGGAAGAAAGGAAGAAAGAGGAAGAAGAAGAAAAGAATCAGATATCAAAGATTTTCTCTTTTTTTTCCTCTTTCTCTCTCTCTCTCTCCGGTGTTGAGAAGAGGGGTAAAAAAGAAAGAAAGAGAAGAGAGGGAAAAAATCAGTTGGTCAAATGGCCAAAGATGGTTAATTCTTTTTTTTCCCTTTCTTGTTTGTAGGAGGAGGTAGTAATAGAATGTGAGAGTGGATTGGATGGATGGATGGACGGATGGACAGATGGGGGAGGGATGGATGAGTTGGTCGCTCTCTTCCACCACCTCAAGATAGGTTCGATTCGCTTGTTCCGTTGTTAGAGAAGCCAATGCAGTTTGACAACGACGACGACAATAACAGCCAGCGAAAAAAAACAAGACACTAGACGAAAACAAATAAAAATAAAATAAAAAGATCAACAGAAAAGAAACAAATAAAATAAAATAAAAAGGTACACGATGGCCCTGAGAGGTCAAAAACCCGAAAATGGAGCGAACCCGTTCTGGGTCACCGAGCTCAGAGAGCAGAAGCAGCCTGGAAAGTCTAAATTGCTTTTAGTTGGTGGCTTGAATCGAGCTTGGCGTAAATGAATGGTCGATTTTCTTCTTTTTTTCTTTTGGTCCTGGAGTCATGGATCATGGATCATGGGCCACGGATCCAAGCAGCAGAAGCAAAGGGTCAGCACAGACAGCAAGCAATAATATGCACTGGGCTGGGCTGGGCTGGGCTGGACTAGGCTAGGCTGGGCTGTGATGGGCTCCAGTGATGGAGGAATAGATAGATAGATGGGTCAGACTGGACAAGTGAGGATTAAACAACACAACATCATCATCAGCAATATGGGGTGGGAAAGGCGCAGCACTGTTGCAGTCCCCAGTTTAAACTAATAGCAGTAGTAGTAATAATAATAGATTGAATGAAATAAAATAAAATAATACAATCATGCTTATTCTCACACACCCCTTGAGTCTCTTCAAAGAAATCAGTCATAAGAAATAAAAACTATGGACACCCGGAAGTTGACAGCTCAGCATCTTGGCGGGTCTCTTCTCTCTTACAAGGTCCTACAAGTATTTCATTTCATCCTGGGATTATTAAACGCTGACAGGTTCCATTCCATTCATACCGAGGCTGGTACTACAATCTCAGTAAAATCCAAGTCCAGGGGTCCATCAGGGTCCTTTCAGTTCCAGTGACATCTTCACACTACACAGGCAGCTGTTTGACTGCTGCTTGAAAAGGAGCATCATTGTGCCAAGTCGCCAAGGCGGTTTAATTGTATATCATCAAGAATCACCTCCTGTTTGTTGATAAGTTCATCCCTACACGCAGCCATCAGTCAAACTAGCTCCGTGCGGATATCATATCCTCTAGCCTCCATGGTCCCATCCCACTTTGGTTCCGTTGACAGAAGCACCGGATAGTATCAGACTCCATCGAGATAACCCCCAGACCGGCCCCAGACACGGCTCCAGCAAAGAGGGTCTCCGGGAGAATGTCAATCTCACACCAATGGCAAAATTATGAAAGCCAAAAAAAAAAAATTTGACTAGCAATGCGTTTTGATGCTCTTTGGGGCACGGAATGTGCGGCATGGTTCACGATGATGGATCAATGAACGATGGTGACTGAGCCTCGTGCTACGGAATAACTACCTGATTCGTTCCCTATACTCGACACATGTCTAGGAATTTTTTTCTCCAGACATGGGGGGGGTTAGCCTAGACTCCACCTAGGCATATGCCGGCACATTAAAGAGGAACTGTCGTGCACAAACAGATGGTACATTGTGTTGCATATGTGCCTATCTTCCTATGCCAGGATATTCCATTTCTAAACAAGCCAGGGTCTAGCCGGGTCTGGTGCTTAGAGTGAATGCAGCAGAGATAAAGAGAGGGAGAGGGAAGAGGGGATACTATGCACCCAAAGATGTCTCTTGAAGGTACGAACACGGTTGGTTGATGTTACGCAGGGAACCGTTGACGGAAGAACTCACTAGTAACCTTCCGTTGATCGATTTCTCATTTCGTTTATCTGCTTGTTTTAGAAGTATCCGTACCCTCGCGCTGGAATACTTGTTCAATGACGTTGCCAGACTCGTGTCTGTCGTGTCTATCGTGTCTCTTGATTCTTCTTAGTATATCCGACGATTCCCATTATTTATCTCAACACCCCTTGTCCCTCTCAATCTTCTTGCATCTCCTGTGTCTTGGGCTCTTACAGGCTCCTCTTCCCATAGATAGGTTTCAGATCCAAAACAGGAAAACAAACAAACCAACCTTCAATTCGACGTTACTTAGCAAGGATTAGCGCCAATTGCCTCCTCCGTGATAACCATATCGATAAGAAACACGTGCCACAACCTCTATTCCTGCCTTCCATGCTTGACGTGACCGATTGATACATGCTAAAATCCAATGTATGCTACTGCCTCCGGCTGCAAACAGCATCTCGTCATTAGTTTTCCAGATCCAACACATACATTAATTCCAACGAGAATTCGCATCTTTCCTCGCCTCATTGACAGATATTTGTTTTCCCTGCCCTTCCACCCATCCCGAAATCGGTCTTACCATTCCAATTCGCAATCCCAACCTCCGGTTCCCGCAGAATCCCATTTGTCGGCGCATTGGGATGACCAATTGGGCCTTGCTCGCACCCACTTGCGTCAACAACCTCGACAGATAATGCCCACGAGCTGCCCGCAACAGCGGTTGCCACTATCACCATAGTCACATAGTCAGGTCACCAATATACTTGCCATATCAGATCTCGATTATCCCGTCGAATCATTCTCCATGGCCCGCCACCAGAGCTCCCCGATTCTAGCTCAGTTGCGAAATGCCAAGACCTTTCCCGAGCAGTCGGACGCCCTGCAAGCTCTCAAGAATGAAATAGTCGGCCATATCCAGAAGAAGGAGGCATGGCTAGCACTCGGTGTACTTGAGCCTATTGTGCTCTGTCTGTCCTCAAATCGCCCCCAAGCCAAGTCGAATATTAGAGATGTTCGCACACAACAGGTCGCACGACTATCCGAGGAAGACAGCGTCAGGCTGCAAGCGTTGCAAATCATAGCCAGTTTCGCCAACGGTATGTCTCTTTCAGTCCGCCCACTCGCTCTTTTCTCTTCTTTTCATTTCGGTCTCTGATTAATTCAATGTTATCCCAGGCGGTCCTCCTTTTCTACGACCCTTACATGCCGCCGGTGCACTTCCTGCGATTCTCACATGCATATCTCCTAGTGCAAACGCTCCACAAATCGTCGTTGCAGCTCTCAAAGCCCTCACGGACATTGCAAATGCGTCTGCTCTGGCACTTCCATCCACCCCCCTCGATATCCTGACTCTCGCCGATAATATCTTCTCTTCATCACAACATCTCGAGTCTTTCTGCCTCGTGCTATCTACCACTTCGCCTAAATACCTTCAACAATCTCAGTTATCGCTTGCCGCTGGATTAATATGTCGCCTTTGTCGAGAAGAGCGACATCAACATGCTCTGGCAACGTCTGGTGTTCTAGACATACTTGCAACACAGCTGGCGAGTTTTGCCGTAGCCAAGGGTCACGTTGTTCCAGGTGCCGAAGAACAGGCATACAGTAACCGGCTGTTCGAGATATTCCCTGAGCAAGCACATCCTGGTGCCAAGATTGGACCCATCCTTGAAGCCATAAGCACAATTGTCGGCGACTCCAAGTATAGGGCAACCAGACTGGACAATTCACCAGCTATACTCGCCGTCTTCCCAGCAATCGATTTTGTACCACCTGGAGGCTCAGTCACAGCCGGGGCCCAGCGAGGAAAAGTTACTGCCATGGAGTATCTGCTACCCACAATTCCCAGTCCTGTTTCGTATTCGACCTCTCGGAGTCACCACATAGATGCTTCAGAACGATCTGAATCAGATACCCTCCGCCGACCTCCTTCTGGCAATTTTGGCTTTGTCTCGCCCAGTTGGGACGAAGCTCACTACCCGAATGAATTGTTATATGGCAGTGAAGCTATAGAAAGTCCTCTGTTGCCCTGGCTTATAGTTCAAGTGAGGTCTTTGAAAGGGTACGACCGGCTGATGGCGGCGTCTGTTCTCACAGCCCTGTACAAGGCAGACTTTGGGTCGCCAATAAGAGAGACTTCCCTAGGACTGCTTGTGGTACCAATACTCGTGGATCTCATTGCCAAAAATACCAAGGATGATGGCGATTCAGAGGGTCCCATTGATGCAACGCAATGCCTCATTCTAGAAAGAGCGCCAGCAGTCTTGGCCCGTTTAATCACTGATAGCGAGTATCTTCAAAAGGCAGCGTTTGAATGCTCTGCTGTCAAGATATTAACAAGGCTTCTGAGGCGGTCCTATGAACCTGTATCAACCCACGAAAAACCTAAACCCTGGTCATCGCAGCCCGATACGGCTATGGATGTAGAAGAGTCTTCCCTGTCCTCGCGGTTGGGTGAAGGAGGCCAAAACCCACTCTTATCCCATAGATTGAAAGTTCGAGAGTCAGCACTAAAAGCCATTAGTGCCCTTGCCTCTGGCAAGGACGATTATAGAAAGGCTCTTGTCCGTGAGGATTTTGTGCCCTACGTGGTGGAATCGCTCACCGAGCATCCCAGCAAACCACGGCAGATCAAGGATAGATCCAAGGACAAACCATCCAGCAATGAAGTTCTTCCTCACGTTAGCTCCTCTTCGGGCTATGGTACCAACCCTCCATCCGTTATTATTGCCGGATGCCACGTCGTAAGAATGTTGGCACGCTCAATTAGCATCTTGCGGACATCCCTGGTGGACCATGCAGTTACTCTACCAATTTTTGAGTTCATGAAACATGCCGATGTGAATGTTCAGATTGCTGCCACTGCCACCATTTGTAATCTTGTCGTTGAAGTCAGCCCGGTCCGAGAGGTCAGTCCCCTACCCCCCTTTTTTTTAAAAAAAAAATTCAGCCAAATGCTAATTCTCCTCAGCTTCTTGGTGAAAATGGGGTGATGAAAGTTCTTTGCGAACACGCCCGCTCGGAAAATCCGGCCCTCCGCCTCAATGCTTTGTGGGCTCTGAAGCATTTCGTGGTGGCTGTGAGCCCGGAAATAAAGAAAGCCTGCCTTGATCAACTCGAACCCAGATGGCTGGTTCAGTTAATTGGAGACGATGGTACCGATGCAGCCTCATATCATATGCGATCTAAACAATCGATCGAGGATGACCTAGACGAGGAAATGGATGCTCCACCATCCGACGAGCCCTTCCGGTGGCTATACGTAGCTAACGGCTCACTACGCGAATTAGACGCTTCACGTTCGTCTAGATTACGTGCCGTCGAAGCTACACTAACTTTGGTACGAGAGTCGGAACTCAACCCAGCCAAAAGAGCACGAAATGACAGCATTGCTATTCAAGAACAAGGGCTGGATTTTATCCGCAATTTGATAGGACCTGGAGCTGGGGCAACGGCAGAGTCGCCGTGTGAGACAATAGAGATGATTGACTATCTATTCAGTGCATTCGGGCAGGACAAGTTTTTCGATCTCTTGGCCTCAAAGCTGCGGCCTAGGGTGCTGAATCCATACCCTCGACAATCATCTGGGCCGAGGCAGGAGACTAAACGTCTTCACCCCCAAGCAAAGATTATTGCTGCAGTCATATTCATCCTTGTTCACATTGCGGCTAGCATCCCTCGACATCGACAGCTTGTTGTTGCCCAGACAGAGCTTCTCAGGCTGCTTGCTCAGCAAGCAAGCAGCAAAGATAAGGAAGTCCGTGTAGCGTTGTGCCATCTGGTTATTAATCTCACGGTACAAGAAGACGATAGTGAGGTTCAAGCATGTGGCCAGAGGGCAATCGAACTCAAGAAACTAGGCTACCACACCAAGATGGAGTCTTTGCAAAACCAGGATAAGGACTTGGATGTACGGGAAAGGGCAAAAACAGCAGCGTATCAATTGGAGCGCGCCTAATGTACCATCTTGTTATAAAATGGGTTCAATGGGGATAAGTGTCATATGGACAAAAGAAGGAATTCCAATAACGGCTCAATGTACATGGTTAGGATTACATGTTTTTACGTTCAGTCAAAAGCGAAATATAGCTACGATAGTACTGTTCAGTCAGATGGCCAACCTCTTGTTACCATCAACGCCCCTCTATAACTCTTGACGCATATTATTACTCTTTGTTTTGTTTAGTGTTCTTATGTTTCTCTTGCTCTATGGCGTAGCAATCAATTTTCAGGCAGAAGAGCACATGTCAAAAGAGTCACGTATACTTGGAGAAGGGAATCTTATTAATTTCTATCCTCTTAATATTGACTTGAGCTTGGGCAGGGGTGGTCTCATTTTATTTTGAGCTTAGATATTATGCCTTGCCGGCATCTCTTTTTTTTGCCAACAATTCTGGCGTACAGGCAGTAGTTTATGAATGAACGTGCATTATGAGCTAAACAATAGAAATTTTTTTAAGTTATATTGTTTACTTTGGTGTTAAAAACTTCTCTTCTAATGCTCTTTCTTCTACAGAAGTTCCTCACTGGAATATCAAGAATTTCCTTTACGAGTACTCTTGTCAAGAAGAAAGACTACCCTGGAATAGATACGACATCTGGGATCTAGTAGCATCCCAACAACAGAAGAAAAGACAACATTAATAGCAGCAGTAATTGTTTTCTGTTGTTATTTTTATTATCTAAGAATCTATAGTATTTCAATTCTTCATCTCTGGTAAGTCGGCACACGGTTGAGTTATGTGATTGAGATGGTGGGTGAAACATCAAGGGTTTTTATTGATGAAAAAAAACTAGAGAGGCATAAAAATCAAGAAATGCGAGAGAAAAATACAACATCTACTACTACATTGGGAATAGAAAAAAATGTAACAGGAAGGCAAATAAAAAAAATTAGTATGAAAGAAAGGAAAGAAAACATATGCCATAAAAGAGAGATAACTCGATATTGCGAGGGAGAGAAAAAGAAGCACTTTGTATTGAGTAAAGCTGGCGAAGAAAAAAATGGACGAACGGGGAATTGAACCCCGGACCTCTCCCAAGCCCACCAAACTGATATTTGGATCAAAGATGCTAAGGGAAAATCATACCACTAGACCATTCGCCCGTACGGATCGATGAAATGATCGACGCTGAATCGCAATTTGAACATGGCCCCTTGCTTCCCGGCCGGACTCAGTGCCGGCGGATAGCATCAACGGCTCTCGGATGATTCGATTTGATAGATAAGAAGTCAATGCTCTCGTCGTGGCACTTGACGGATGACAGGTCATTCAAGGGGAGGGGGAAAAAGACAGGCGTTCACGCCACCAAGTCACCGTGTCGAGAGAAGATGGTGTTCTAATATCGGGAAATCTGGGCATCACCTGCAGAGTATCCCCAACAGAAGTGTCAAGCCTCCAACAAGTCAAGTTGGTTGGTCAGCCACTGAAGCCGACATCAATATTTAGCAATATAGCCGGTTCTGGGCATTTCAAGAGTATGGCTTCACGGTAACATGCTTTCTGTACTGCCGGGGCCGCTTAGCCGCCCAGTATTTGCATGTATGAAGCCAAACCAGGCCCATCTCAAACCGACATCATCCCGGCATGTACATGTTTGTTGTATCCTCAACCTCAAGTATTGCCCGGAGATCCGTAATAGGTACCCCGGAAATCTGGAATGAACCACAAACGATTCAATTGATCTTCTCAAACGATCAACAATCTATTGACGTACTTCCGACAACGCCACTCCTAGTCCTGCCAACTAGAAGAGGGGAAGCAAAGGGGAGTGACTGATCACAAAGCCACGCGGCTAACGGTCTGAAACCCGGTGAAGGAGGTGGCCAGCTATTTTAGCCACCAGAAGACGCAAGGAGGAATTCAAACATTGTCCGGTACACGCCCAGACAATACACATGAGATTGACGAGGTAGTAGATCGGTAGGGCTAGGTGCACCGACCGATACCACCGAGAGGAAAAGGGAGACGAAACCACACAGTCAGTTTGCCCCGGCATTTCTTCCAGACTGTGCCGATCCCACCAGCAGCCGAACGTTCCAGTTTATCTTTAGATGAACAGGCACTAAGCATCCGGAAGTGCCTGCTTCCGACAACAACTGGACCAGCAAGTGTCTTTGTCTTTGCCTTTGTCGAGTGTTAAGTCTAAAAAGTTTCTGCCTCCTTTTTCAACCTGCTGTAGATAGTAGTCAATAGTAGTCTCTGCTCCCATATGGTTGTTGCTGTCACAAGGCCCTTCACCGAGACAACGAAATGTGAAGTGTCAAAGCCCCTTCATGTTGTCATTCGCTCTCTTACCCCGGCTCGTTGAGCCGTTATAGGTGGGCCAACGCGGCGGCTTCGCATTTATCTTCATGCGAGAGTCGTTTCACCTCTATTCAAACCACTGGCCATTTGCTTGCCAGGGGAAAATCATCTGAACAATTTTTCAAGCCTCGTTACCGTAACCTGCTTATTTCGATATGAGAATCACAGTGCGCTACTGCCTCCAGTACCTAGAGGTATACTGAGGAGAAACGAAGAGCTGCTTTGGTGATGATCTGCGCTACTTTCAAGACACCCATTTTTACTGCGGGGCGCTTGACTTAACTTATGCACCACTGCTTTATCAGCAAATGACGGCAACCCGTATGGTTCTCTAATGCAGTCCTCGGTTCGTGGCCGAACGTTTTCATGTCGCTTCCACGTGGATTAGAGAGCACTTGCGGCCAAAGATCATCGATATGAAATGCCCTCCAACTCCTATGATTCCCCTTGTTAGTATCCGAGGGGGCTGCTCGTAGAACCATCACGTATTTAACCTGGAAGGCCCACAATGGTCTGCATTTTAAACTTCAAATGTTAATGGACAGCCATCTGAAAATTGCCTACATCAATAACCAATCGCAATACCTGGCGCAGTGGCTGGTTGCACAACGCCAGAGCGGCGATAGAAGCGGAGCTGAGCGGCTTCACGGATAACCAAAAGATAATTGAACCCTGGCGATCGAGTCAGTAAAGTCTTTTTTGTTTTAAAATCTGTTCAGTACGACGATCTCCATCCCGTGTCACCGAAGACAAAAGCAAATAGAAAGGGACATTAGCTGAGACCTTTGCTTCAAATAGGAAGTGCCCGTATCCGTGCTCCAAAACTTTCTTTTTCCTTTTTTCTGTTTTTGTCCAAGTATCATCCCATGACCGGTCATCTGTCGCTGAATCAGGCACTCATATTTTACTAGAACTACATATGTCAAAGTAAAGCTTAATTGATGCCGAACTCGCACCGGGCTGCGTAAGCTGACCATGAACGTAGAGAACGGAGGACATTCCGTAGTCATACACATCTATATTCCTTAGCACACACTGAAGGCGATCTCCTCGGCTGAACGCTATTGGACGCTGTTTCGGTGCCGAGAAATATGGTTGTGTCCGTTGCTGGAGGGAGATCGAGCATCGATCTACTTCACCCAGCCAAGGGGCAATAGTTGAGATCCAACAACTCATCCACCACAATGCTGTGGCTCTATTAGACACGGCAGTCGGCTGCATGGGTTGAAAGCACTGTGGTGTCATATGAAGAAGGGAGGAAATAAAATAAAAACTGTGCGCCATCCAGACACCCGGGTCATTGCGGGCGCGAAGACAAGGGCCTATCGATCGCGGTCGAATGAGAACGTGATGTTTTATGCTGTTGGTTAGGACTGTTGGGACTCACTGTAGTTTCAAAGGCCGAGAGAGGATTGCGAGGTAAGTTTGACGAATTAAGAACCACAAATTGATGACAGCATGAGTCGTTTCTTTGTTGGCTTGGCGGTGGCTCATCGACATCAATGCTACCTTGTCACTTCGCCATTCACCTGTTGTTCCGCTCATTTACTTGTATTGGGAGCGCACCTGACTGGAATGTGGACAGGCCGAGGGAGATCCATGGTACTGGTATTGTCTTCTCCACGTAGCTATCCGCGTGCCTTGCCATCGGGACTTGGAATACCCAACGAATCCTCCCAAAAACCTGGAAACGATCAACTGTCGGCAACGTTGAGTTGGCATGTGGACGGAGCTATGGTGAGTGATTTGGCAGGATATAAATAAACTCGAAAAATGATGCAAATTATCCTTAATTGGTAGATGAGACAAGAAATAGTGACTAGGGTTTCATAATGAGAGAAAGAAAGCATGAAGACCTTGTTCATGCAACACACATGCATACTCGGCATATGTATCCTGTAATTGTGCATTTTATGATTGTGCAATCATTGGCCTGGAAGGCCGCCGGGATTGTTCGGTGGCGATGCCACCACCACACCAACTGTATTTCCTTTCGAATGCCGGTCCTTGAATAAGCATGGGCTGTTCCACAAACAGGATTTGTTCCATCACACCCAACGGTCGTTCTGCAGAGCAAACATTCAAGGGTCGGGCCAATAAATTCTTGCACAGGATGGGGGTGTATGTACGGAGTACTTTGGAGACTGAGGGGCAGAACGGAGTGACGGAGACAGGGCCGCTGCCAAGGGGGTCCGGGGATGATCATTGCGCACAGCCGGTCGACGCTGATAGGCCAGAGTGACCCTCCATTGCCCTTGATCTTATCGTCATGCTCTACTTGTAATACTTATTACAGCGAAGACAAGGACCAGAAGGAAGCGATCGGATGACGGACTGGGGCAGGGCAGAGGTCGGTCGACAGGCTCAATCGGGGTCACTCGAGAGCAGGCAAAAAAAGAGCAGGCATCGATGAATCAGTAACGGCGTCTAATAAAGCCGCGAATCTAGATCAAATGAAGCGAACAAGGAACCCTGAGGTTTCATCGTGCTAGGATGATGATGATTTGAGGAGAAAATTTTCCAGGGCTTGTTTCAGACGAAGTTGAATTGAATGAGGGTCATTCCTTTCCATGTACTTGTACAAGTAACAAGTCAAGCTGCTGTAAAGTATCCGAGGCAGTAACCTACTAGTACAAGTACAAGTAGTACAATGTCAACACAGCTCTTCCCCCTCTTGGAGATGATATGGGCAAGTATATTGAGCTTCTACAAGTAACTTGTATTATGTAACTTGCAGTGCACGGAAAATTTTCATACCACACCTACCTTCACTTCCCAAACCCAATACCCTGAGATTGCACCCAGGTCTTTTTCTTTCTTTTTCTTTCACCTGATGCCTGTAGGTCCAGAAATGGAAATCAATCAATCAATCAATTCATCAAATTCATCAATGAAGCTTTACCCGGCCAATGTCTCCCGCCAATTTCAGAACGTCAAGTACCGTCGCGGTTGTCTCAGACTCTGACTCGGGACGGGCTCGGACGGCCAACGGGACCAGTTGCAAGATCCAATGACAAGTCTAATTAGGTTTTGACGATTCATCTTAGTCTTTGGCCTTGCATTTGGCTTTTGACCTGGTGAGTAAAATCGCGTGGCTTGAGCTATTGTGCTAGAACCAACGGCTCGCTTCCCCCGTCGACGGATCAGTTTGCGGTGCTATGCAAGGCTAAACTTAGTACTGCACAGGTATGTATGGAGAATGGAGCTGAAGTATCTGCAGTCCAATCTAACGGACAGTGTAGAGCGTGAACTGCTGATGCCCGTGCTCGAAGGCAAGTGAACAGCTTCCAATCTGTGTAATGCATACGGTATCGAATGAGCGCACCCTCTCAACTCTAGGCAGAAGCAAAAAGAATTGAGATGGAGGGGGCTAATTATCCAGTTGGCAGAGGATCTGCCGCACAGTTCCCGTGCTGCCCAAAAGGACTGGCACCACACGGTGTGCTCTCCATGGCAGAGGGAACAAAATGACTGGCTGGTGCTCCGTATCCCTATCTGTGGTGGCGCCCACGAGCATGGGATTGGGTTTGGCAACACGGGCCACCAACACACACAGATTTGAAAAGATGGTGGCGGTTCAGGTTCACAAATTGGACTGGAACAAAACTCAAATGCCTATTCATGCGCTTGGTATGAAACACCCTTCCATACATGACAAATTATGGCCTCAAAACAGGGCCACTTTGGCTCTCTTGGTCACATCTATAGAGTACTGCGTGTCAATCAGCCCAGCAGGGCAAGAAGACGGGAAAACAGGGATGGGAGACGCGGGAGTTGAGAGCGAGAGTGACAAGGGGGCTCTCTGGCATCTTGCATTATAACCCACCTGCACAAAGCACTAACCATGTTGTGCGCACATGATGGCGTCTGCAAACCAGCATGCATCCCTTTCCTTGCTATTGTGTACTGTGTAACGACAGGCACATTTACTTGTAAAAGACCACTTGGTGGGTATCTGCTCCGTACGCCAAAGCCAGATATCGCCTTTAGTGGCAAAGAGACGCCAGAATTGGAGCCCACCAAGATGTCAAATGTGCAACAAATGGGGGTGATGATTCTTACCGCAGAAATGGGGGCACTGCGGTAGCATCCGGATGCTCATCACGATATTAAACGCGCTGCCGGGAACGTTTTGCACATGACGGCGGGTAGCGCGCAGCATCTTGGCCCCCATCATCCATCTCTCCTAGCTGTGGCAACATTGATGGATGGTAGCTATTCAATATCGGAAAAGAATATCGATATTTGGCCTATGATTTTGGGCTTCCAGTTCATCTCTCACGGAGCTAGTCAGCAAAACTGTGCAACAGATTAATAAGCTAATAGCGACTTTTATTGATATGTCAAGTTTCACGACCCGATTCTGCAACGCAAGTTAACATTGAGAAGAACAGCTCATCACTACGGCAAAATGGCTTTTTAGGCCCGGAAATCTTGCGGCTTGTTATGACGTGGTTTCAATACTTTGCAGCGATGAAGAAAGGGAGGGACAGCTCATGGTCATCGGAGAAAATAGGCCATGTGCCAAGACACGAGACACCAGGTTCTAGTGGAATGAAAAAAAGAACTGGAGCCTTCCCTCCACAAGCAAGACGGGACGGCGTTGCCCGTGGGCCGTGTGTCCTTCTGGAGTTCCAGGGCATGCACACTATGACGAGAAGAGATGGTGTTTGAGAGACGATGGACTTGAATAACTTTTCGAGGGCGGCATCGTTTCTTAACGCACCACGCAAGCAAGTTAGACTTGAGATGCAACAGACGAGAGAAGCCAGGATTGGACAAAACAGCGTAAATCTCCCTCGCGACTCCACGAGGCGTCCCCAGATGTGGTTTAGAGACTTACTCTAGACCAGAGGCGGAAAAGTCCGTGTGTTTCTGTGCTCCTGGTGGACATGTCTTGACTCTCCTCTCGACCTTCAGCGTCTGTTGCGGGCGGGCAACGGCAGAGGAACGACGGCGACGTTCCATCCACACACCATCCATTCCCTAGGGCCAGGCCCGTGGTTCACATTCGCTTGTCACAATGAGTTCCCAATTGTCATTGCGCCCCAGCACCCACTAAGGCAATGCAGTGGATCCAGACAAGCCGCCCATAAGCCTCGGTGGCCATTCAGATGCGACGGCCACCCTCCTTCGCCATCAGGCCAGCCAGTCCCAACCTGTTCCAGCAAAGCAAAAGGACTCCAGCGGAGCGCCTGCATTTTAGGCCGCCTGGTATCACCGATACATCCCCCGTCACCCCGACCCTACCTCAGTGCCGTGGCCTCTATCCCTTGGGATTGATTGCTCGGGGGTCAGGGCATATCCTCCGCCACACTAGGAACAAACAAAAGGTGGTTACGTTCAACCAGTTTAGTGTTTCGTGGGCGATGCTCCTGGTAGATTCTACAAGTACTAAAAAGTAGGGTCTTGAGACAGACGCTGGAGGAAGACGATTGACGCTGCTTAGTTCCTTTTTTGGACTTGTAAGGAAGAGAGAGGAGACAAGCTCGGGCCCTTTTGTATGAGCGAAGCGCCGAGCATAAACGTGTCGACGACAGTGGCGGCTGGTGGTGCTACAAGTACGTCTGCTGGAACGGTGGGATGAACGGACTGCTTGGCTGGGTCCGCTGTGCATCTTCTGTGGCTTCAGGCTTTCAAGCTTTGTAACTGAATGATGGCATCGGCTGCACCTTGGAAGCTTTATTCCTCCACTTTGCTGCAATAACTTGAATTCTCTCGGGGGAGAAATGGGTTTTGGTGGCACTAATAGTGCAATCGATGGTTGTGCAATGGAATGTTCTTGTGCAGAAGGTTGTGCAAACGGTCATCGACGACGACCCTAATTCTTGCTTTTCTGCCGTTCCAACTCGTGCTGACCCCGGCCTGTCTTTTCCTCTGACTCGGATTTGCGCTTGCGACCGCTGGTTCTGGCTTCGCCTGAAATTTCGTCGCCCGCACACCCTCCATTAATCGATATTTGGCTTGTCATCATTTATTCGGGCTGTGGGAATTTTTGTTTCTTCCTGCTACCGTCAGCAGAATATTGCTTCAGGCTGCGGAGTACTACTCCGTACTACGAGTATGTATGTGCGTGTACTCTGATCCAGAGAGTTGCTCTAGACACACTCGGCTCAGGTCACCTGCATCCGTTGCTTGTGATGTGATACTTGAATAGAAGAAATCGGAAAAGGGCCAGTTATTATCGCTTTTGCTACCTCCTGTGCCATCTGGTCATTAAATTGCAACCTACAGAGTCCCCGCGATACCACCACTTTGCATACCCTTTCCTCCTGCTCACACACACACACCACACCCCTGTCGTGTCCCCCATCAGTCCCCCCCCTCCCCGGTCTTGGGAGATCCCAATCCTTGTCTCTAATCCCGGCCCTCTTTCCTCGCTCTCGGCCAAAGCTTACCTTATTTGCTCTGGCGAATACTGGCTTCCCAGGCTCCCTCAGCTGGTGACCCGCTGCTCATTGAGTTAGTCCCAGACTCCCGGGGCCCCTTCACACCTTGTCCACCACCCTTCGGCAGCGTTGACCACGTCCCGTCTAATACCTATTCCTCTTTTCTCCTGTCATGTCCCCCAGTTGTTTTCTCTTCCTCCTTCAACGTCTTGACGAAGTTTTGCAACCACGACTTTCTGTACGTCGTCGATAAACAGTTTACGGATTACTTTCCCCACGAACACTACATCTTTATGCTCACGTCGACTTTCGACTAGCCTTTTCTTTCTTCAGCTTGGTTGAGAGGGTGTCGCCTCTCCTTGGCGGTTGGAGGGTGTCCGAGTCCAGACACGCAATTGAGGTGAGTCTAATCGAGCCTGCGGTTACAACATCACCATTCCATCGAGTCGTACACCACCATCGTCATGGTTTTCTAGTTCGCCGATTTATGCCAATACAACAAATTATCCCGGCACGACCCCAAGAGATTCGGCCGCTAACTCCCAGTTGCAATTAGTCGCTAAATCACCAGATCATTCGAATTTATTTCACCTAATCTCCACGCGACGCACGTAACAGCACAATGGCGACGCCTACCTCTGTTGCCTCCTCCGCTTCACGGGAGACGGTTCAGCGAATCCATCGCGTTACCAGAGAGAACCGCAGCTTGTGGTACCAGTTGACTGTCTTGCAGCAGCCTGAGAGAGCCCGCGCTTGCGGCTCGGGCATGAAGGGTATGGCTACATCTAATGCGTCATTGACGAACTGACAATGCCGTATGCGAGTGCCCGCTGACCATTCTTTGAAGCCAACAGTGATCGCCGACCCGTTGACCCCCCGCCTGTAGTCGAGCTTCGTATTATTGAGGGCCCATCTGTGGAAGAGGGCAAGGATATCACCTTCGACTACAATGCAAACTTCTTCCTTTACGCAAGCTTGGAACAGGCCCGTACAATGGCCCATGGTCGTGTTCAGAATGGTGCCGCCAACAACCCTCCGATCTTGACTGGTGTTCCGGCTTCTGGTATGGCTTATCTGGACCGACCTACTGAAGCTGGATATTTCATCTTCCCTGATCTTTCCGTTCGCCACGAAGGCTACTTTCGACTGTCCTTCAGCTTGTATGAGACGACCAAGGAGGAAAAGGATTTCGATTTGGAGCCTGCGGAGTCTGATCTGCCCCCTGGCGTCGACTGGCGCATGGAGATCAAGACTCAGCCTTTCAACGTCTTCAGTGCCAAGAAGTTCCCCGGCTTGATGGAGAGTACTTCCCTGAGCAAGACGGTTGCCGACCAAGGATGCCGGGTTCGCATTCGCCGCGATGTTCGTATGAGGAAGCGTGATGGAAAAGGAAATGGATATGATAGGCGTGATGATGAGTATGCGCGACGCAGGACTGTCACACCAGCACCTGCTGAGGATCCCCATCTGCGGGCTCGATCTCTTAGCAACTCGAGCGAGCAACGCATGCCCTACGTTCCGGATGCCCAACGCAGACCATCCATTGCGGAGAGCTACCATGCTCCTCCTCCCCCACCGCCTCTACCATCATACGACCAGACGCAACCTTCACCAGCTCGTCCTGGCCATCTTTCATTTGGTGAGCATGGGTCTCAGTATGTTGCGCCTCGACAATATGGACCTCCACAGAGCGGACCGCCAGTTCCTGTTTCGCCTACCGGTCCTTATCCATCAGCATCTCAGTCACCATATGTCAAATCCGAACCGCAGCCTTTCCCGTATGGCGTTCGAGGTACACCTCAGCCACTTTCTTCGCCAGCTTTATCTGTCAAGCAAGACCCTTATGATAATCGTGCACCGGGACCTTATGTGCCGCCTTCACCATCTATTTACTCTGGTGTTGATCACAATTCTCGGAGACACTCGCAAGTTTCATACCCTCCGACACCGATGGCAGCTCAGCCGCCGCCACGAAGCATTCAACCCCAACCTCACTACCAGCCCCATTCACATCACTCCTTGGCACCACTCAAGATTGCATCTCTAATGTCTCCCTTGCCACCAATTGAAGCTCAGACAGATCCACTGCCAGCGCCACCTCTTCTGTCAACTGGTGCCAAGCGAAAACACGACTTTGTCTTTTCACAGAACACAAAGCCGTTGCACAACGGTCAGCGACAGCTTGACCCCCACTTTGGTCATGGCTATCGCGGTGTCACTCCTGAGCCTGATCAGGGCATGTACTCACGAGCAGACGGCAAAATTGGCGTAGTCACATTCAACCAATACCACCACATATGAGAGGGCTTAGTTGGTTTGCGTCTTGTATAGAGATGTGTCTGGCGTTTTAGGAGCTGTAGCCATTTGTCAACCGTGTCTCTGATTGGGAGAAGGTAGCATGAATTTGAATCAAGGAGTTTTGGGTGCAATTTTGCTGTGTTTTTCTTTTTCTTTTTTTTTTAAAAAAAAGATGAGACGACCGCTCTTGTTGTCCTATTCTTCGAACAGTTGTCTTATTTGACTCTTTTCCCCTTCTTTTTCTTCCGCCTAGCAATTCAGTGTTTATGCATAGACGTTTTCAGCGAAGCTATGGAAATTCATGTATTTTTTTTTACCTGTTTTTCCTGTCCTTCATCAGGCCTATTTTTTCTTCTTCCTGGTTTGATGACCATTCTTTCTACTGCGCATCTTCTCATTTTTCAGTCTATCTGAAACTGGTTCTGGCCATACTAGCCAGTTGGGGGATCTCAATCCCGGGATATTACAACACACACGAGTCTGTATCGCTGGGCTCTTTTTTCTTCCTCTTTCTTTTCTTGTTGCTGGGTCACGAGTTGCATGGTGGAAAGCGTTTGTCGCGCAGAGATCAAATCGAGGCGCCATTTTTTGTTGATCAAATGTTAGGATGAGCTGTTATTTATTTGTTTTTGTTTTTTTGCTTCTTGCTTGCTTGTTTGTTCTGGGAGCTGCGATATATGGGAATTTTGAATCTGAATTTTTGGCATGCTTGGTTTTTCCATTGTTTGTTTCTTAGCTAGTAATCAATCCAATAGTTAACCCCCAAAAAATTGACAAAAAAAATTCCAAATCGTGGCATTCCATACGATGATTCTTTTTTTATTTTTTTATTTTATTTTTACTGCCTGCTGCTTCGCCTCCTCCGTGTCTTGCCGTGGTGTGCTTCGACGTGTGACAATGACAAGGGAGGGATCTTGCCAACATGAGGCATGCATGCATGTTTTACCAGGATGAGAGTGTATATAGATTTTTTTTTTTTTACCCTCTCCCCCCTCTCAATAGTCCAGGGGTTCTGCTGGCAATATTGGGGCATTGCAATGGGCAACGCAGGGCCTGTGTGTGCGCGTGTGTGGTTTGAGTGATTTGAGTGTGGTTTATGTGTGATTATATGTGATTATACCCTTGATGGACTGCGCATTTTGCTTCGTTCCTGGTTTTCCGCGACCCTGGATGCGTCAGTGCTGCAGACGGACTAATGCAAGGCCAGCGAGTAGGTGACAACTCAAAGGGCCCCAAATGAGGCAAAGGACCCTCACTGACTCCTCTTTGACTCCTCCTTGTCTCGTCTTGGTCAGTCGTGGGTCAGTCTTGGGTGGCTTCGTTTCCCGGTAAGGGATGTTGGTTGCTGTGGTGAAGTCACGTGTCGTCCCAATCGGGCATGCATCAAAGAAAAACAAAACAAATCCGGGTCTCCATCCGTCTCCATCCGCCTCCATGCCTCACCACCACCACTTCTACCACCACCTCGACCACAATTCACTCCGCGCAACGAACTCGGACCACATGCAGGGGTAGGATGATGCACACGCACCACCTGCTGCTTGCTACGGAGTACAGCTGCTACGACGACGAATAAACCAATGCCAGGATAGTTCCAGCTTTCCCCCCAATCTTATACGGGTTGGGGCCTGCATTTTTCCCTTTCCCTTTTCTGTTCTTTTCTTCCCTCTTGAGGAATTCCAAAGCTTCCCAAACAGACACTGCAGATCTGGGAGCACATTCCAGACTGTGTGGTGTTTTGTGTCTTTTTTTTCTTCCTCTCTCCCTCTATCCCTCTATCTTTGGCTGGGGGATCTGATGTTGTGCATCGTGAGATAAGTTCACGGTGCCGAGTTTCTTCCTTCTCTTTTCTGTCTTCCTACTTGGTTTTCTTCTTTTTTCTATTTCTGTTTATTGTTACGAATGCTCGACGGAGCCAAACAACCGAAACAAAACCCTCCAAAAAAAAAGACCTTGCATTAAAAAAATCAAGAAACTGAATTATCTTACGACCTTTTAAAAAAACCTTTACGAGAAAAAAAAATCACCATAAACAAACCAATCCAACATGACGAGCTCCCCGCGAAAGGGGCCTCGGCCACAGGCCAGTCGCAGCCGTTTCCATGAGGGGTCTATGAACGATCGAGTCTCTGCCGTACCGCCGGTACAGTTTCTTGGTCCTGAAGAACGGGAGGCTCTAGAGCGACCTGCAGAGGTCGAACAACACATACATCTATACCTACACCGGCCACCGTCTCAACACAGCCAGGCTCAACCTCCGTCTCAGCCTCAACACCAGAAGCAGGGAAGCATCGGCAAAAAAGGTGGCAACCTGTTGGGCCAAGTATGGGAGGGTGTACGGGGTAAACTGAGGCTCCGGCGAGATGCTGGTAGCCACTCCGAGGAAGACACCACCACTACTACCCACACCAAGAAAAAGGCGGTGGAAACAAAGAGACCGGAAATCGAAAGGCCGACAAGAGAAGAGACGCTGGCCAACTATCACAACCTGGTTGCTTCTGGTTTCTTCGCACAGCACGCTATTCAGTCCACACGGCATGCTCGTCCTAACACTTCCTCTCATCTGCCTTCCAGGGACCGCCCCCCCTCGTCACATTCTCTTCCTCCCCAGCATCCCAGCTACCCTCCTCCCCCGCCACCGCAATGGCCACTCTCTACCAGCCACCTTTCCCCTACACCACTCACACCAAGCGCCAAGAAACCGTCTTCACCGTTCTTGACGCCCGCCAGCGCCTCTTCCCGGGGTACGAAGCGTGCTGCCGACGAGGACGAGATCAGGATCCACGAGGATAACGACGCCACACCTGTCAGGTCCTCAACACCTCATGCCAAGGTCCGCAAGATTGCATCTGGAAACTTTGTCTCACTGCCAAAGCTGCCAACTCCCCGTAACAAGCTGCTCACCGCAAGGAGAATACCGTCTTCAGCCAGTATGCGTAATGGCGGTCTCCCTCCGGTCATCGTCCAGCAAAGGGAGCCAAGCAAGCAGACCAAGCGCCTTCCGCAACCTGCATCTTCCCCTTCATCAACATCGTCTTCGGCGCGCAGTTCACTGGAGATCCTGTCAGAGAGAATGTACTCTACTGTAAGGAGAAACGTGAGCGAAAACTACTACAGTGTGCGAGCTGTGGGTTCCGGGTCCATGACGGCGAGAATTCTGAGACCCAGGAGTAGTGTTCAGGGCTTGAGAGTCATGCCGGATGCGAATCGAGGCATTCCCAAAGTGCCTCTTATTCCATCTAAATTTGCCGCTGCTGGCTATGGAGAGGATAGAGAAAACCGCCACATCTGGCGATCACTTAGACGGTGATATCAGCTGTCGAGTTGTAATAACTTTACGAATATCCACTTGGGAAACCACATCCCTCCCCCCTAGCATCACCAAGAAACATACATATATATATATGATGCCCCAACTAACTCATCAAAATGAAAGATCGACTATACATGGCACACAAAATTACTTCGATGCCAACCAAAACTTTATACACTTCCATTCGCTTTCACTTCGCCGTCTCCAAGAAACGGAGATGAGACCAAAAAAAAAGGGTCCAACAGCCCCATGAACGTCATGAATTTCATGAAGGAACGTTTTGTTTTTTTCGAACTCTTTTTCTACTACTTCCTTTCTTCAACGTATATATAGAACGACATGCGGTTATGACAAACGCTTTTCGTTCTTCTTTTATATGCCAAACTTTTTGAACCGAGTGCGAACTCGTGGAGATCAAATTTGAAACCTGCTTTTTTGAGAGAGAGAAATTGGAGAGGCCTTTTGTAACCCTTTTGGTTTGATGATTCCTCTTCTTTTTTTATTAAAAGAACCTTGGGAAATAAAATACAGGGGAGGCGGCTTTTTCTTCTTCGGGGAAAGGAATATGGGATAATGAAGGTTCTCTTTCGCTTAGTACAGGAACCTGTAGTTGGTATGAATAACTTGTAACACCAATGCAACGAATTTTGACGAAGATTGAGTCTTGTGTGAATGGGCCCAGCCTGATGTTCAAAGTATACTGTTTTGACAATGCTCTCTTGTAGCTTGGTATAACACTCATTCATATCCACACCGTCAAGTTCACAAGTTCCTATCTGGTTCATTGGCCTCCCTTGTAAGAAGCTCAGCTCGTATCAGCACTTTAGATAGTCATGTTTCGCTTGTTTGAATGTCTACAAGTTGAAACTTGGAAGTTGGAATGTAGAAAAAGATAGACAGACGTAAGACATTCTTCATTGGGGTCCAGAGTCTTAGAATACACGCCAACTTAATACCCCCCCTCCCCTCCCTTGTTTTCAGAAATTTCAACTGAAAAGCAAACCTCTCCTCTCCCATGTCCTTTTGACATTCCAGCACGGGGATCATGTTCATGATGCATTGTTGTTCTACGAGTAATGACTCTCTGTCTCGTCATCTCTTCGTCTTACAGGTAGAGGGAGCACTCAAACCTTCAACAGCTTCATTTCTCTTCTTCACAATAGATCATCACCATGAACAAAAGGTACACAACAAAAAAAAAGATTGATATAGTCACTTTTTTTCTTTCTTCTTTTCTCATCAAGTTGACAAAAAATCAACTGCGAAACGATATAGATATGTACTCGAGCTCTTTCCATACACAAATCACCCCTACTACCATCACCATCTCCTCATTTCCCCCAGGAATCAAGACATGATTAAACGTCATTCACCATCTTATCAACCGAAAATTGAAAAAAAAAAAGATAGTTCGCTTCGAAAAAAAAAAAAAAAAAAAAAAACAAAACAAAAAGATTAAACTGTTGTCTTGCGGCCGTCAATCTCGGCCGAATCAATATCATGTTTGCTTTGAAGCCATACCCACTTTGATTCATTCAGCCAACTGGCCACCCCAGCCGCCCAATCTCTCTTTCGTCTAAGAGCCCTTCGCTAGAACAAGAAAAAACTGCAAAACATTCGACTTCGATTCTCGCTTAAGGAAAAAGTGCAAAGAATATAACTTGGGTTCCATCCCTATCGCTATATATCCCATAACCCAGCATAACAAACGCGGGAAAAAGACAAGATGACCAGCAACACGATATGTACTATGTTTCTCGAACAGAAGGAAACCATCGCGCCAGGTTGGCAAAAGACTCAGATGATAAAAGTATTGGAAGAATAAGATCCCAACCCCACGCCCCGAAGCACCGTATTCTAGATTTTGAAGAAAACGAGTAAGAGAAAAAAAAACAGACATGCCAATCATCATGCTTTAGACTTCAACCACACGGTCCGGAATGTTTTCCATCACTCGCGATACTCGAGTGTATCCAGACTGAACGACGGCTCGTAACGAAGTCCAAAGAATAGGGAAGAGTGAAGGAAAGTAGCTATAGAGCAAGGCACAGATCATGACCAAGAGTAATGGAATCTATTCAAATTGTCAGTTCAAAGAAGCTTGTTGCGAGGAGAAATAATAAACTTACCCAAACGAAGAAGAGATTTCGATCATTGCTGAGCCTCTTCAACTTCTGTTCCCGTGCCCTCAGGAAATTATCTTGCTGTTCTTTTGTAATCGCATTCTTTCGCCCAATCTCAAGAATGGCTGGAATTTCCTTGGTTTTAGAGGATGTGGCAATACTCGATGTCTGGACCTCATCATACAACGTGGCACACTTCAAGTCGGCATCGGCATCAGCTGCAGCTCGGGCAGCAGACTGCATCTTCTTATCCATATCCTCTTGAGGGAAGATGTCATCGTAGGCTGGTGGAGGAACCACAGTGCTGCTCTTATACAAAGAAATATCCCACCAGCGGCTATCCATCTTTGGTTGATCGTCGCCGCTAGGCTCTTCGCGATCCGACTCCTCGCGGTTGCCAGACATACCGGGCACCAACTGTTGCACTCTACGCATGAACTGCGCTTGTGGAAGATATGCCTGGTAATCGGGCAGCATCGGCATGCCTGGGAATGCTGGCATCTGTGGCATCTGTGGCATACCTACTTGCGGAAGATGAGCAAGGTTTTGAATATGTAGAGCCATTGTCTGTTGGAATTGCTGGAGCTGTTGCTGGATCTGATCCTTAAAGGCAGCTGCTATAGCTGCCGGATTCGACCCTACATCATTGTTCAGCTCCTCGGAATCTTCTGTAACCACCTCGCTGTCGCGTCTCAATCGGCTTGGACGCCTCATGCTTAGGTAGTTGTTCTCATCGGGATCTTCATCCTCGAAATCACCAGATGTATATTCAGGACTCTCTTCGCTGGAATCCACCGAAAGCGGTCCTTCATGCGTATGAGCCCTGGTTAATGGCTCCCACATAGAGCGCATCGATGTGGCACTGCTGGTCCTGCTCTGCAACGATCCTCCGCTGCGAGATCGGATGTGCCGTTGAGAGCTGCGGATGGTGCGTTCTACAGCCCGTGACTGACACACGTCCCTAGCAGTCAAGCCTGATAGGCTCCTAATTGTAGGATCTGTTCCAGCAATCATCAACCGCCTAACAATCTCTGGATGGTTATGAATGGCAGCCATGTGCAACGGGGTGAAGCCTCCACAATCCCGGGCATCTGGGTTTGCACCTCTGGCGAGCAAGGCTGCAACAAAGCGGTGATAACCAAGAGCGCAAGCCAGATGCAGCATCGTGTGTCCTGTTGACCTCCTAAGATCCAAGCGCGTGCGATGAGCACTGTCATCAAGATCAATGAGGTCAAGGACCTTTAAGAGCTGAGATTCCAAGTGCTCATGTGAGGCGTGGTTGAAGACGGCACCGCCACCACCAGCACCACCTGCTGACGGACCAGCAGAAGAACCGCCCGACCAGCTCGAGTTACCGTCATTCAATATCCTACGTGCAAGATCGCTGACATCAACCATCTGCCCAGACATCTTGTGGCCGAGTACCGAGAGTGCAGTTCGGATGAGCTTATCCTCCGTGTCGTCAATATACTTGAAGAACGGTGGCTGCTTCCCTGGGAAATTTGAGGAGGAGATGCTTTGCCGCCCGAATGTTACGGGAACAGCGCCCGCCGTAGGTGATGGCGGCAATAGGCACACAAGTGACGATTCTCCCCAGAATGTCGTGGTCGTGGCTTTGTTGTCTCCAAACCAAACCTCCAAACCCTGGAAGAATGATGCGCCAAGCACAGTCACCTCGATGCCTCCAATTTTCGGCCCCTCGTTGGGGATGATCTTGTGAATGATAGGGGGTGCTCGTGGTTGGTTCACGCCCATGGGTATTGAGTAGAGACCACCTGCCAGGGCCTGTGCCAACTGGGTTTGCGAAACATTGTTCACGCCGTTTCGTAAGCCGTTGGGGCTAGGAGCGCGACTGGCGTGATTGGAAGTAGGTGCAGAGTTGTACAATTGAGCCATGGCCAAGTTGTCCATGCTTTCAGACCGTCGATTAGCAAAGAAGGGCATCTCATTGCTGTTGGGTGTTGGGGGACCATTAGCGAATGGCATCTGAGCGCCAGGCTGCCCAAAGAGTTGATCCGCCTGAGGGAAAGGGTTTGGACCAGACGAAAAGGGAGAAGTGGCGGTAGATACTTGAACACTGGTGATTCCCTGTGAAGTTGGAGCTGGCGAAGTATCCAATCGTGTCATGGTCAATCCGTTGGGTACTCTTGAGCCGCTTGATTTTCTCTTCTTGGCCAAATGGCCATTTTGACTGGGGGAAGGTGGTCGAGATAGGGGCCGGCCTGGCACAGATGCCGAGGTCATAGTTGGTGTAGTCTTTCCAGATGTAGCTGCGCTGAAAGCAGCCTGGCCATTGAGCGGCACTGTAGCTGAGGGCGAGAAGCCAAAGGCTCCATTCTGTGTAGAAGGCAACATATTGCCAGGTTCCATTGGTAGGGTATGATGCATCGGCACGGACGAGCTGGTAACGGTCTCTGACATTGGTGGCTGTGTTGTTAATTGTGTCATTGGGTTTGTCTTATGGTCATCGGTAATCATGATGGGGTTGGACATGGCCTGTGCAATAACTTGATCCTTCCAATCTTTGATGGTAAAGATGACATTGAAGCCCATCTTCTCGTTGTGGTGCCGGCAGTAACAAGCAATTCGCATGGGGGCATCAATCTGCATGGCACGGTTGTGTCGCGCGGGTTCGGGCCGACCATTTGCATCGAGGATGCCGCTAATAGGTTGCCATTCCTTGACTTCCTGGGTATTGAAAACAACAACCCGGCGCTCTTCATCCTGACTCCAAAGCTTGTCCTCATCCGGCTTCTTAACCTTCTTCCTCGCGGCCCTCTTACGTTCTCTGGTAATACAGCCAGCGCAAATCCGGACCTCGCCTCCGTTTTGCGGAGAGTTCTCTTCATCATCAAGATCCGGCAAATGGCCCTGGGGTGTATTCGCAGCTCTTTCCAATGCTTTCTTCTTCAGCTCCGGTTGATCCATGGCACTCGTGCAGACAAGGCTAACAAATAATTCCAAAGTATCAGATGAACGCTCAGGAGGCGGCCGAGCCATAAGTTTTGGCTTAGAGATTGTGTGTGAAGGTAGATGTAGTTTAGATACGCCGGGAGGTAAAGGACTCAGCGTCATTTTGATCGGAATCTGTGTTTCAACTCGTGACTTGAGGGGGGTAGGTAGAATTCTGAGCTCATATCCACCAGTGAAATTGTAGGTTGGAAGGCCGCCAAAAACCGGCATCTGCTGGGTCATTGCTGCGAAGTGAGCCGGATTTGGCATGCCATCCGGGATAGTCGGAGAGCTGATGCTCAATTTGTTCGCCCACATGTTGTTGCCATTCATCATAGACCAATCTGATCCTGCGTGTGGTGAGGGAGTACTGAAGACAGCCGCAGCCGGAGATGAGTCATGACTGGCCATCATGGTCGACATCGGTGATGGTTCCCGAGATGCTTCTCTTTTCTGTCCAGCCCTGGATGAAGCGACGGAATATTGCTACAGGCGCAATTAATATGGGGTTAGTGGAGCATGAGAATAATAGGGGAACTAACCGAAGCTCTCTTCTTGTGACCTTGTTCTCTTGACCTTGATGGTTCCAGCTTCTTGGGGCTATGTGTCTTTATGGTCGGCATGCCAGGCGAGGGCATGTTGATCTGGCCATTAGGCGCATCGGGGCTGCTAGAAGCGCTCTCAAAGTCGAATGTTTGCTCCATAAAGGTATCATCGTGTTCTCCAAATCCGTACAGTCCGTGCATAGCCGAGGAGTCTAGTTCACGGCCAAAGGTAAATGTTGAGTCGTCCTCGTCGAATGCACCCATGTTGTGGTGCCCCCAGTCCATTTTCTCGTCGACTCCACCGTCCATGTTCATGTCTCCAATAGTACCTGGTGTTTTGGTTGAAGCTGAGCTACCCGATCTCTTGGTAGACGAGGCTGTATCGGAAGAAGAGTCGTGAATAGAGCCCGTGGGCGAGTCAGGAAAGGGCCCTGCAAGGAGCTCTTGCGGGTTTAAAAACGATTTTTGATCGCTGGAGCCAATTGTATCTAGGGTCTGAAGGGCGTCTGGGCTGTTTGTGAAGTCGAAAACGTTGGAAGCAAGGAAGTCATCATCGGAGAAGTCGTGGAGTTCGCCGCTGGGCATTGAAGCTCCTGCTATGAGGGGGCCACCAGCGCCTGAGCCTGCAGCAGATGTCATGACCAGCAGGAATTTCTGTGCGTGTTCCGCTTCACGCGGAGTTGGTCGAACCGGATACCAGTCGTGGCGTCAGTATAGTTCGATGACGGGGAGGTCCAGATACAAGAAGGTGGTGTCGCTGTGGGGAAGTTCTGCGGGAGAAAAAAAAAGGGTCTTCTTGCACGGCGGGTTTATCGATTCTAAATGAGAAGAGAGAAAGAGAAAAAAAAATAAAAGATCAAGTAATAGGGCGGTAGCAGCAGTAACAAAACTTGGTCGCCTCGATGCTTAGATTTTCATTCTTTTTTTGTCTTGAAATATCGATATTGCTGAAAGGTCGTCGTAGAGATGAAGGAATCGAAAAGAACTGTGAGGAGTCGAAAACCTTAGCCGTTGCTTGTCGAGCACGCGAAAGCCAAGCACGTCAAACAAAATCAATCAAGTCGAAAACCCCGTCCGGCTGGCCTGGGCGCCCCACAGAAATGTGGCGGTTCAACACTCGACAAAAGGAACGTGGGCTCGAGCGGTTCGTAGCGGTGTCGAGAGAGTGAGAGAGAGGAAGCAACGTCGTCTGGGCGGTTATTATTATGCAGGTTTGTGAAAGGGGAAGATGAGCGCTGGGATCGTACAGCTGCGCGGCGACGAAAGTGTGGAGAGAAATACGGAGTCGGGGAAGTGGTGGTGCTGGTGCTGGTGCTGGTGGTTGATCCCTTACTTACTGTACCAAGTACAGTGGAGGAGAACTGGCTGCTGCCACTAAGTCGCTGGGCGGTGGACAGTGAGGATGAGAGACAGTGGTAGTGGTGGTGGTGGTGGCAGTAGTTGTTGTAGCAGTAACAGGAAAAGGAAAGAAAGCCGAGTTGAGGTCTTAAAGAAACAACACACACACACGCACACACACACATTCAGAGAATTTGAGTTGCAACACTGCAGGCCGTGGCGTTTGGGGCGTTTTCTCCCTGCACATGAGCTAGATAATGAAAGATAATAGAAGGTGTGTGCTAGAAGAGACTGCACAAACAATTACATGACATGGCATCACTACAAACATATGACGACTGCAACTCTGTTGCTTGAGAGCTTTTCCACATGTTGCATGTGCGCAAAGGTACCCGTGGACAACTCAGAGTTCGTCCCTCCCCACAGTGCTGCGAAATACGGAGCAGACGGGCTGGGGGGGAGGTAGATGAATGTATGGGGTACCATTGCAGGTACAGTGTGTGACTTGCTTTTCACGCTGTAGGCGACTATCCCCGACAGTGAACAATGCCGCAGTTACATAATAGGCGAGCACAGTGGCAATGACGCAACCTCTCCCAGGGACCTTCGTCAGTGTACCTACATAGTGTCATGTCAATACTACAAGTAAGTAGGTAGGTAGGCCAATACTAATCATTGGGGCTGGTCACTGCCCTTTTCCCACTGTCCTTAATTCACCACGGTGTATGTACCAAGTACCTGATACCCTGGTATTAAAAGATGCCTCAGACTATCACAAAACCCAGATTGCCTGCGGGTATGTATGGCCAGGTTGTCCTTTTTTTCCCTCTCCTTTTCAACTTGATCACAAACGAATGACAAGCTGGCTCGGGATGCACGTAACAGAGTGTACACAACAAGGTGAAGGGAGGCAGCCCGACCGAGTGAGAGAACATATCTCCCCTTCAGTCTTCTTCTTCTCGCTGAGACCAGCATACCTTGCACACATGGACTAATTACGCAAGCCTCGACATCTGAGAGCCAACCTGTCCTCAGCGGGAGGGGCCCCGAATGGCCGGCTTTACGGGGGCCGAAGCTTACTGGGTACTTGGGGTCACAAGCAGTTGACTTTGCATGTACTGTATTATTTCCTTCGGTGAGCTTCCCGTCAAGTGACGATCCAAGCCGCTAATCATTCGTTAGAAGAACAAAGGCAGACAATGAGCCATAACACCTAATTCTCTTGCTTCTCCCTTACCCAGGATCGACTGATCCCTCATTCCCTTCGGATCATCCGTGCAAAACTGGGGCAAAGAAGCCCAAAGAGACCACGACCACGACCACAACCCACGGCAGCCCCGCTTCGCCCGCATTCCAATTCTGCCTGCTTGTTCGAGAATCATGGACTGGGTCTTTTCATCTAGATCCATCCAATCGTTGCAGATATAAAACATTCTCGTTTGGCATTACTCCGGATCCCACATCCCAGAGATAAGGACTCGGTATTTTACCAGGAGCATAAAAAATGGGCCATTCCGGTTCCATCGCTTCGCCGGCTGGACGATAGCGTGCGCCGTCCGCTGCAACCCTAGCTCAACGTTTTTTTTTTTCTTTCCCATTTCTTCCCAGGGTTTGCAGGGCTATCCAGGTTCAGGCACGCTCGATTTACACCTTTGCATAGCCAGCTATCTCTTTTCTAGTTTCCTCTACCTCGTGGTGGAGGTCCCCTTTCGGACCAATCACTCCCTTCAATGAATGACTCTTTAGCAACCGCGCCATTAACAGCCTTTGCTACCCACCATGCACTTGGCATACAGACAACGGTCGTGTTGCCTAGATTAACGATTCATGTACCTTTGATAACAACATATCAGCCAGCTGTGAGGCAACATATAGCCCCTTGCATCACTATCCTATCGTTCACCCTGTGGCTGGCTACCGGCCTCAGCGTCTCCGCAAGTAGGATCATTCGCCATCATCCATGGCGGCACCTAGAAGAATTCTATCGGCCCGAGACGCTAAAAATGAAAATGAGTTACTGCGCCAAGCAGTGACGAAACGACTCTATATGGATCTCGAGATCCGTCCCTTGCATGAATCGTGGTGGATGCAAGATGATCATGATAACACTGAGGAAGAATCCTGATTCTCTATGTAAAAACAGGTTCTATTTGACACTCTCAGAGATTTCAATTAACCAATGGCGCATCTATCTAAATCAAATGCACCCATCGGAACATCAGCGGCATTGCCGCTATTTCCATCCCGAACATTCCCGTTCTCGCCACCCAAGCAGAAAACCCCCTTGACCCCGAGATCTAGCCGGTGATCTAGATGTAGTGTCTTGTTTATGACTTTCACATGTTTCTAATAATCCTAATATCTCAGGTTACGGATCGGGCCACATCAGGTCCCGCGGAAGGCAATTCCGAAGAGATTCTCAGCATCTATCTATGTTTTTCTTAAGCACGCCCAACCTGCTCGTTTGGTACTCTGGGAGCCTGCATTGCCAATGGTCTTGGTTCCGGCTCATCATAAAACCGAATTTCACGCCTCCGAGCCGGCATCGAATCGTCACCGTCAGAGACATCACTCCTATTACTGGGCTGAACAGCAGCTGGAGCTGGCCTCAAAGCCGGTAGGTCATGAATAGGACCACCCTGCAGAGAAAATTCGCCGCCCCGTGACTCCGTAGCCGCCTCAATATCAGTTTTACCGGCCGAGAGCCATCTGGATATGGTAGGGACTCTGGAGCCGATGCGAGAGTCATCGCTCGTGAGGTTTTCACTCATCACTCTATATATGGTTCGTGGAGCAAGATATCCTATCTTACCCAGAGGGATGCTGAGGCCGTGAACAACCTAAGTAAACGTAACGTCAGCTCACGAGCCAAAAGTAGAATGTATATGTATATCAAGATAGTGACCCACAATGCTGCAAATGGTCAGGAACCAGACTACTACACGGACCGTTTCGCTCAGATCCTTGACATCACTCCTTGGCACCCGGTTCTCATCACTAAGATGCTGATCGATGAATTCCAACGTAATGAACAAGTAGAAGACAGCAGACACGCCAATGGGGCCAAAGAATCCCACAAACAGCGCCTGTCGCGTCTCTCTGATTTGGTGGATCCACTTATGCAAACCAAAGATCCAGGGCAGCCGTCTAAGCAGGAGCACCAAGATTCCAAGTGGGACGAGCCGGTATAAGTGAATTACCATGTTGTTCCGGAACAGAGTCCAGGGGATGACGGCTCCGTACCACAGAAAGATGGTGACGTTGAGGAGCATATCAATCGTAGGCTGCAGAGAGTCATCAGCGGTTTGTATGCGGAACCAGTCGTCCCATGTAAATGCATTTCCAGCAACAAAACAGGCGAGCACATCGTCCGTTCCGATGAGACCGCAGGTTCCCAATACAAAGAGCGCCAAGGAGATGGCAAAAACAAGGAAGCTCTCCCGGTCAACGTAGTTGCGCTTCTCAGCCCAGTGGAGCAACTCCTTGGCCAGCCATCCCACCAGAGCGCCGTATAGGATGCTTAAAATGATGGTGTAGCCCCAAGTGATGGCAAACCACAGGCCCATGGCATCACCCGCACCACCGGACGTGGCACCCTCGCCAACGTACTTTATCAGATACAGGGCGAAGAAGAGGAACGGGTAGCCCAGGCCATCGTTTGCGCCGGACTCGGCCACGATAAGGTCCTGCAGATCCTTGGGGATATTGTTATCCGCAAACTTGCCCTTGACGATGACAGCGGACAAGACGGGATCGGTAGGCGCGACACAGGCGCCCACCGCCAGGGCATGCAAGAAGCTCGGGGTGCCGACGAAGCCCCAGACGAGAAGGCTGGTAGCGAGCCACATGAAGGTCATGCCCGGCCCCAGGAGCATGGCCACAGGCTTCCATTCTGTCCAGAGATACTTACTGGGGAGCTGGATGCCGGCAATGACAAGCTGCACGCCGAGGACCAGGCGGGAGAAGTTGAGCGTGATGTCGTTTGTGCTGTCGCGGCATTCGAGCTCAGAGTCTGGGTGACCGGTACAGCCTGAGGCGTAGGCGGTTGGACGGATGAAGTTTGCTCCATGGGGGCCGAGAGCAACGCCAACCAGTAAAGAGATGACTATTCAGTAGGTAAGTAAAGGGTTCAACAAAACTATATCGGGTAGCCAAAAAAAAAAAAAATAGTAGAGAGAGTTCTGGACGTTGCGGGGCGGCGGCGGCGGTGATGGTGAAAACGCATGTCTCAGACCCTGCATCCGCTGCAACCTGAAAGGCCTTTTCTGCAGCGATTGTTTTTTTTTTTTTTAGATCAGATTTAAACACACACTTACGGGCTTCAGAGAGGTAATAGTTCTCCTTCAAGAGATACGACACCAGCCCAAACAGGGATATAAAGGCGCCCAGCACGGCGACCACGATGTTGAAATTGGACAGCGCCAGCGGGACAGCCCAGATGCTTGTCGCCATGGCGCCTCAAAGCGTATGTTAGCAGCAGCCAGAGAAGTAAGTTTCGAGAACAGTTCCAATCTTGGAAATCATAGTTCTTCAAAGCAGCTTCCTCCTCCCTTTTTAAGCAGGACTGCTATCTCGAAAAGCAGGTTTTTTTTTGTTTTTGTTCTTGTTTTAGGTAATCCCCTCAGAGACAGAGGGAAACACGCGAGAGGATGTTTTTTTTTTTTTTACTACGGGCGCGGAGATAGGATGAAACAACCACAAAAGCAAAAACAATAAACCCCAAGAAAAGAAAAAGAAAATTTTCTTTTCAAGGGAAAAAAAAAGTCTCCGCTCTCGTGATGAAAGCTGTGATTTGGATGAAACAGGTGTTTTACAAGAAACACGATCAAGTGAGAGATGGTAGTATGAAGATGGAGAAGAAGAAAATGTGCTGAGACAGAGAGGGCGAGACAAGAAGAGGAAGAAGGAACAATCTCACCAAAGCAAAAAAAAAAAGAAAAAAGAGAGAGATCGTCCAACTTAGTCGTCATAACCCAGCTACTAGTACAGAGCAGTCAGAGCAAGGCAAAGGCAAGGCAAAAAAAGACAAGGCAAACATACTACAAGCACATACATTAACGGGCGGGCGGCTGTGGCGGGCGGGCAATGACTGACCTGACCGACCGATCGACCAACCGAGTACGGAGTGAGTTGCAGCTCACAACAGCAGCGTCAGTTTTGGACTCACTTCAGCTTTGCTCCTTTGTTGGTGTGTGTACAAGTATGTGCGTTGCGTGTGATGAATGTCTCATCGCTTTTTCGACAACACCATAAAAAAAAAAGAAACATCTTCAACCACCTTGTGAAACTCTCATAATACTACTAATACATCTCTGATTACTCTTACAGAAAAAACAAAAACAAAGCAAATATCATGGCAGCGCCGTCATCTTGCCGTTCCCTCTCTCCCTTCTCTCTCCTCTCCTTTCCTCTCCTCTCCTCCCCCCCACTCCATCCCTCGGCCCCCATCCTGCAACACCCATCACATCTCATCACATCCCAAGTCATATGAGAAACATATTCCCCTCAGCTCGTAACAAAAGGATGCGTGGTGTTCAAACTCCTAAACCATCACTGGACGCAAAAGAATTATACATCGTATACATACATATGTGGGTTCTCATTCATATGACATGAAAGCCTTTTTAAGCAATAAAGGTATCGCCATGAAAAACAAAAAAAAACAACAAACAGTACAAAGTCCTCAAGAACCCGAACCAATCCTTGCATCATATCATCCACCCACTACCCACATGGGTCCCCCCCCCTTCCCTTCCCCCCTTCCTCCCTCGCTCCCATACTCCAAATATGACATCGTGCCTCTCGCTCTACCCGCCTCAGCCTCATAGCTATACATACATATATGCACATGAAATGCTCTCCCTCCATCAGCAATCCACTCATGCAAAGAACAGAAGAAGAATAAAATAACCCCCCATATAGTAGCCAAGTAGTGTAAACCAGATAGGTAGGGTCTATGTTGCCGTCTTTGCGCCTCTGACGGCCAATCTGTCCGCCGCCACGTTCCCAAGGTCCGCAGCATGGCCCTTCACCCACTGATAATACGTCTTTCCACCCGCATTCATCCGCGCGTCCATCTGATCTAGGACAGCCCTGATAATGTCTTGGTTCTTGACCTTTTCGCCCGTGGCTGTCAGCCAGCCCTTTTTCTTCCATCCAATAGCCCACTCCGTGACGCACTTGATCGAGTACTGGCTGTCGCTGTATATCCGAACCGTCTGCTCCAGCGGCGCGATTTGCAGAGCCCGCAACATGGCCATCAACTCTGCGCGTTGGTTGGTCTGCGGTTCGCCTTGTAGACGCTCCGAGACATTACGCGGGTCTCCGTCTCCAAAATAGACCCCCAGGCCAGCCCTTGAGCCAGCTTTGCCATTTGCCAAGCTGCTGCCATCCGTGTATATTTCGAGTACGTCCTCTCCAGGTATTGTTATCGCCTCTTCACGCACAGCCTTGGGCTTCTTTGCAGCCGCTTTCGCAAGTTTCGCGACTTGTTCTTCTACAAGCGACTCCATGGGAAGCAGATAGGCTTCTTCTTCTCCTTCCTCTTCCTCTTCTTCCTCTGCCATCTCCCCCAAGGCCTCAACGGCATCTCTGTTACCGTACTGCTTGATGTACGCCACAGCCTCTGCCCGCGTGTTGAATCTTTTGTACTTGGGGCCCTTTACGCCCTTGATGGCCTGCGAGGCATCCGACCAATCCGTGAATATGCCAGTAGGGCTTCCGACGGCAACAGCATAAAATTTGTCCGGCTCGTCTGGATCAGCCTTGACTTTCTTGCCTGCTGCAAACGCCTCGGCATCTTCTCGCGAAATAAAGGACTTGACTGTAGAAAGAACAAGACCCGTTAGCTTCCTCCAACAGCCTGTTTTGTCCATCACCGTGTGCGAGAAAAAAAAAATTACTTACAAACAGCTCCCTTGAACCCCGCTGTCTGGGCTTGACACTCTGCGTACGTCAAGTAAACCCCAGGCACGAATCCTGCCTTGACGGCATAGTACTTCTGAACATTCTCCATCTTTCGCTTCTTTGCGGTCGTCGGCGCCGTGGAGCCGCCAGCTGGAGCAGATCGCTTGGTCATTTTCGGAAATCGTCTATATTGTAGTTGTAGTGGTTTAGATAGAGTCAAGAATTCAAAATATGATAAAGGCCGGTACATATCCTTGCGCCCAAGTCTAGGCGCAAAGATCTCCAAGTTTTTTTGGGGGTGTAAAATCTTCTTTGTTTGTCGCACAAGGTGGGAAAAAGTGTTCAACTAGGTAGTAAAATCGTCTTTGGTGAAGAAGCGGCTCGGGTCGTTGTCGATGTTCGCACAAGGCTGAACGCGACGAATAAGTAGTCACATGAATGGCATGGCGATGAACCAAGGGTGGCCCTGGAGGGCTTGTGCAGGTCGAGGATAGATTGCTGATTGAGTTTGCGGTCAAAGAGGTGAGAGCGTTTGAGAAAATGGGGGTTTTCAGTTAGAGAGGGTGGAAAAGAAGGGGGGGGGGGGGGGTACCCTTGAAGACAAGGTGCAGCGCCAGCGAAGGCCCCGTGATTCGCGCGGACTAGGAGGGGCAGAACTGCCCGCAAAAAGGCGCGGTGGTGGAGTCTGCAAGTCTCCATCCAAGTTCTGCATTCATTGCTTGCTGTAGTCAAATTCATTCTTCGGGCCGTGCATAGGGCCAACAGGGCTGACGTTATTTATTTCCTCATCGTACATGATAACCATGCGCGCAAGATATCTCTCCTTGCTAGCAGAAGCATATTCATTTCTATCCTCATTAATTAGAGATACATCATTGTACCAGCAGCCTGCTCTGCCCTTCATGCCATCATACCAAGACTGCCAATACACAATGGCCTGACTCGGTGTTACATACCCCGTAGGCGTATAGAGGACTATCTAACCCCTCTGCTTGTGCTGCAACCAATACTTGCCTACCCGACGTACCAAAACCAAACAGCATCCCTCGTAATTCACGGCAAAGAGCCTATCCGTCCACCTCTCATCACGGCATATGCCAATGCTAATGTCAATGCCAGCGCCCAGGTTGGGGGTATCATATTCTCCTACAACAACGTGCTCCCCTGCCCAGTCAGGCCTCAGCCAACAATGGAAAGAATGAGTCTCACAGAGACCTCGGAGGTGGTAATCCTAAACATGAGTAGTTAAGTCAACGGGAGGCAGGTCAGGTAGGCCATCGCGCTCCCATTCCCAAGCTAATAAGCTCCAATTCAGCTCTCGCTTCCAAAAGAGACCTAACCCTCGTCCACCCCCTTCAGGACGATCATCTGAGCTCAAGCCCCCGGTCCGGGGCATATGGTTGCAGAACACGGCCTTGCCCATTCTTGAGTGAAGTATACCCATGGAGCAGGCCACGCACGGTTCGTGAGTAACGTAGAGTTCAAGCCCATGACACAAGTAGCCATCCTTATTGGGGTGTTCCTGAGCGAAGCACTGTCGCTCCAGCTCGAGGAGAGGCGCGTCCTGAAAGGCGTCATACTCTAGATGGGGTGGCTCCATAGTGACTCCCGCAGCCCTGCGTTCATGCCGGACCAATTTTTGGGCGACCATGCTGATGGCACGCAGAACACAGTGAGACATTGCGTTGCTTCCGATACCAAAGCCGGACTCCTGGTGTCTTCGGGCATCTCCCGCAAGTCCAACAAGCTCTGCGCCATTCTCTCCCCGCTGCACAATGACAGCGCCCATGGCTTCACCGATGCCAGCTTCCTTGGCTTGCAGGGCTACTCGATGAGCCAGCGACATCCAAAGTGCAGTGTCATCCTTAATATCCTCGGTACCACGAGCCACCATACTAGGGTGAGGTCCAAGTGGATTGTTTTTGCGATAGACTGTTGGCCAGAACTGTGAAGACCACATAGCTGCTTGAACTTGCGATGTCGGGGCCAGCATTGGGACAGGAATAACGCTGAGGAAAGGCTCCTTCTCGATGCCCTCAATTTTGGACAGAAGTTCAACAAGTTCAGTTTCTGTAAAGTCTGTAGTTTCTCCTACAATGATGTAAATCCAACTCGACTTCGCAGTGTGAATCTGACGTCCTGCTGGTGTGTCGTTCATCAGTTGGGTTTTGATATGGGCAGGGAGGTCTGTTGGCTTTGCGCATCGACGAAGATGTGGTAAGGTGTTACCATTACCATCAGGTTGCACCTCGCGCAGTGCTCTAGAGGTTTGTTAGCACCACAAATCTTCAACATGTCAGTAAACGAATTAGGGAGGCATACGTGATCACATCGTTGGCAGACTTTGTCGGAGCCCTAGTGATGTAGGCCTGAACAATTGCATGGTCTTGCCGAACTTCCTGGGTTGTTTTCAGAGGAATCAAAACACCCTGAGAAAGCTTTAAATCCCTAAGGTCATCGATAAGAGGATTAGGGAGGACACCCTTTGACTTGAAGGGCTCGTTGTTTAGGGCTTCCACCTCTGCGTCAGTGGGCTCAATGCCCGGTGGAGTGTCAACGATAGCATCCATTTTATGCTGCTGATCCTATACAACACCTAATACAGGACGACAGAAGCTTCCAGTAGAGTTAGAACCCCAAGACAGAGTCAAAACACCGAGACTCTCACCAAGCTTAGTAGAAGATAAGTTTCAAATAGGACAGGGTAGCCACAGTCGTATCCTAGCACTCCGGTGTTCTGGAAAGCTAGGTATCAAGATTGTGACGTTGATTCGGTCAAGTAATAAAAAGACAAAGAGAACCAGGTTGTGTCGGCGATCTTGGTGATTCCCCAGGTGACGTACAAAGGGAGAAAAACAAACCACAAGTTAGTTAGTCGACCGACATCCAAAGGCGTCTTTTTGACGAAGCTTTCGAGGCTATTGCGAATGGAAGGTACTGGTACATGAAATGCAAGAGCCGTTGCACCAGTAACGCTGAAGTCGGATTCGCCTAAAGAGACCGAGAAGTGCGTTTGGTGATGTAGTTTGACATTGCTATAATGGGTTTGAGGGACAGTTGCTCCTGCGGGGACGGTGGTTTGGACACGTTAAGTGCTTTCCAAGAACCAAGACGAGAAAGTAGATTTGAATTGAATATATGGCAGCACGCCAAGTTACTTTCCTCGCGTGATTGTGGTGAATGAGGCTCAACTACCTTGTGGTCGGTCTGGAGTGGTAATGGAGAATTTGCAATTGCTTCAGCCGAATCGCCTTCGGCTCGTGCTTGTAATGAATTATGCTAATAGTATCGAATGAAAGCCTTATAGTTTTTGATGCATCGAAGCGTGATTCCTGGAAGTGTTGTTGGTGCTTGATCTGATGACGTGACTTGATGTTTTTTTGATGCTCGAAACATTGAAAAAAGACGTTTCTCACCAAAGTTGAAGCGATAAAGAATTTTAGTGGAGATTGCTTTTTTTTACCGGGTGCTGGTTGGTCGAAGTTTGAAGGCTTACAGGGACCCCGCCTGTATCATTCACTTGCGGCTCAGATGTGCAGCCACACGATCTCGCATTTGGTGACGGTTGGATCTTACACCAGCTATAGCGCATGAAACCCTCCTAGTCCTCCCTAGAGGCTAGAATTACAGTGGGAGTGGGAGTGGGAGTGGCGGGTTACAGCTCTAGCCGTCACTTGATGCCTCAATCACTGGACCCCTATGGGGCTGAACAAGGTAATACCTATGATGCCACTTGGTCATCTGATCATGTTCAAACTCCAATCCATGGTGAAGCAGACACGAAGACACGCAGACTGCTCTTCAAGAAATATAGCCCAAGCGATGCTACCGCCTTCGTCCTCCTCGATGCATTTCTCCGAGCGTCATAGCTTTGCCAAGAATGAATTCGCCGAGTCCAAGAGAATCTCTTGCTTACCTTTGCCTAAGATCCTCCACACGATAAAGCCTCAGATGCGATCGAGAGTGCTTGCTCATGTTCTAACGTGACCACTATATATACCCCAGAGCCAAGAGAGACCATTTGGCCGATAACGAGTGGAGAGATACATATATGCCTCCATATTCTGGACCGATTGCTACATTGTATATATTGAAATCTGCACGCCAACAATTTGTCCGTATTGGAATATCGACGCCACTGATGCATCCCTGACTTCTCGGACTAACTCTTCCCCATGTCAACCCTGCCAGCGATCTGCCTCTACGCAGGAACGACGGCATCGCGGAAGTTGGCTAGTGTACGCACACAAGCGCACACCTTGTGCCCCCCACGTCCAGATATGGGTGTGACGAAGTGATAGTCCATGTTGCCCATGTCGCCTATGCAGGGAGAGTGGCCTTGTGCTGCAGAGGCCCCCCAACACTCACACCCTCCATCTTGGTTCTTTTTGCCAATACGTATTACGACCTTGTAACAGAAGAACACCAAGACGACCGAACTCTTACAAATACGGCGGACGGCAGCACGGATTCTATGGACAAGCGAGCCCTTGTAACCGTCGGTTTTAGAGTAAGGCCGATGCAACGTTTGGCCGCCTCGTGGGGTTTCCCACCAACGAACTCTCGAGATGAGGCGCAATGATAAGTTCCTGCTTGTTATGGCGGATCTGGCGGCTTGGATGCAACTTACCATTGTCTTCTTTTTTCTGTGCCCAGGTTGATTTTACGAGCCCCACGGGATTTGTTGAAGGAAAGCATTCCCTCCCTTGCCTTGACGACCCGGCCGGAATCCCCGACTTTGACCTCAAGCTCCCGCATCTTGGCAGCCCTCCATCAGCACTCAAGAAAGCTTGGCTATGTGTCCCTGACAAGAGAGTACCGTTGATTTTACCTTTAGCCTAAGTTTTGCAATAATTATCAGATCTGTCCAGAACCACGCGTTTTCGGCAGCCAAGAATTAAGTGACGGAATGTGGAAGTTGGTTGGCGGCGTGTGGGCGTATCTGTCAAGAATCTCCGAAACTATCTTTAGTAAACACTTCGGTGCCCGGAGGAGCTCCGGACAGGCCGCAAGCAGTGAAGCTTTTGGGGGCTCTGCTTGAGTCGCATCAAGACCAAAGCTGCGAGCGGAGTCCACGGCTCGTCGGCCCACTGACTGATTAGTGCTGATTGGGAAAAAAGAAGGAATGTAATGCAAAAAAAAAAAAAACGCCCATGTTCTAATCTCCTTCCTGCACGGTAGACACGATGTTGCACTGTCAAGCAGAATGCCCACGTTGTCTTACGACTGGTGAAGGTAGTTCCTCTAATCTGACACTCCTCGTTGGGTGCAAGCACACGGCAAGGTCACAGACGTGCCGTCGTGGCCAGGGTCCCGGTAGAAGGCCAGTAGATAATCTATGATTCCTTTAGGTTCCTTGAGGAAGCATCAATGTCTTAGCTGTAATCCTGCATGGGACCAATTGCAGAGGAAAGTCGCTACATAGGCGGAGCCAGAAAATTAAGCATACGTAGGCATGTCTCTGGATCCCTTTGACGTCTGATTTTCTTGGCGAGGAGGCAGCGCTTTCTGTTGAGCAGCCCATTCATGTCTCATCATTCTTGTGGGAAGAAGAGTTGAGGCTGGCTGCTGAGGATTGAACACGTACTCGTACTCGCACACCCCCATCATCTGTACCTCCTTTATCTTGACTATGCCACCTGACGAGAAAGTACCTCAGCGACGCCAGGGACACAGAGAGATCCCTGGTCTGTCTGGATGACGTATGGGCATCAAGAGATTGGAGTTGGGGGAGGCTTGTAAAATCCGTTGTCTGTTGGGATACCTGACAATGACGGCAATGTACACGGTGGCAGGCAGATTGAGGAGAGCGAGGAGGGACGGACAAGGCAAACTCTCGGTCAGAACCAGTCTTTTCCTAATGCGCGTTAGCAAAGTGAGGAATGGATTTCTCAAACACAAAGATTTTATTCAGTCAGAATGAGAAATATTACTACTATCATTATCATCGCCATTTGCTTGGCTCTGGTGTAGCCCCATTACGCGAAGGTGAAGGGTAATGGGAAGGTACCAATTTACAGCCCTGGAGGCACAGGCCAAAGGGTCCATCCATCTACAGGTACTAAAGTACCTACTTTGGGTACAAGAGGTACCTTAGTATTTAGCGAGCGTCTTCAGAACGGTCAGGGCCTATCCGTAGCGTCCGAAGTCCGCTATCGGCGACATGGGGAGACCCTTAAGCTGCCCCCAGACCAAGCACTATCGCAAGACATAGCGGGCGGGCTTGGTTCTAATTCCAACGCCAGGCAGCTAAAAAGAAAAAAAAGGGACATGGAATGCAAGACAAGATTGACTGCGAAGACCGGAGATGTAGGTTTCTTTTTCACATGAAAGGCACCTAATGGAGTAAAGGGGGCCGAATTTGCTCTCAATTTATAATGGTTGAGCCTGGCCGATGTCAATGAGGGCAAGACTTTTACTTTATAGAGTTACAATACGGCAGCTGGCGGAGGGGACTATTAGAAATCTATAGCCAACGGTATCCATGGATGACTCCTCCACCAGAGCTCGTGTCCGTTTTCACGCGCATGCAAGCTGTAAAAGAAGGTTACCGTTAACGGCGATGAGCCATACCAATTAATTTAGGGTGTTACATGTAATCTGGGACAAAAGAGATCCATGAATCTCGGTACCGACGAGAGACATCGTCCACATCCGATGTACATACTTGTAGAATGGCGCACCTCCCCCCCTTGTCGTTCAACCCAGTCTCGAACAGAGTGGTTATCAAGAGCCACAGTGCAAAGCAACCATCAGGACGAAGAAAAGTGGCCATGTGCCATATATATTCATGTAGGTATGTGCGTTTCTGTCCAAACATGCAGCGCACAAAGATTAAGAGCATGGAGAGCTATGTCCGGCATTTTAAGAGACGCGCCTCCCGCGTCCGGCGCTGCCAACAATAGATGTTCATTGACAATAGTGGATCATGGATGGTCCAAAGATGGTCCCAAGATTGATTGTCCAGCTGGGGGCCTTTTTCACGGCACCAAAGCTCCGGCAGCCAACAGGAAAAGGTGGGTAGTGGTTTCATCCTCTCCCACCTTGCGCGGGGGAAATGCCCCCCCCCCCATATTGAGGGTGAAGGTGGGCTGTTATATTGACAACTGAAGCTGGAGCAAGGGTAACGGCCTTGTATGGATCAAGTGATGATCGGGAAAATAAGAAGAAACAAATCAAGGGAAAATTAAATGAAGCTCGATAAATAAGGATAAAGGGAAAATATAGAAAAAACCACACCTTTGCATTCACTGGACTGTCCGCCATCTGGTCCCTTGACCACCCTCTGGAGACACCACACACCAAGTTGCTGTTGCCAGGCTTTGGCCTGTGGTGGTCGGACAAGATCACCTCACCGGCCCCAACCAAGGATTTGCCCACCTGGTATTGAAGACTGGCCATCGGCGCAAGTCCGAGCAGCGGGCGGTAGGGTGGAGGATGTCTGCGGCGTGCATTCGCCATAGCGGCGCTGGAGCCCTCCGTTTCCACTGCATGACGCGAGCCAACTCTCCTGCATGTTGCGGATCTTACTCCAAAAACATGCACCTTTGGCTTGCTGCTAGGACTGGGACACACAAAGGTCCAAGGTAAGGTTGGTAAGGGGAGAATACTACTAGAGCCATGGATTCTGCACTGCAGGCCACCGTTGTAAGTGTAGGGTGATGTTGTGTATAAGTCCGTCCGACATTATGTATTTGTAAAGGTAAGTCGTATTGGGTTGTATAATAGAAGGGCTGCGTCCATGCTTGCCCATCCATTCTGTCAATGATCTTCATCATTATCCATCATCGTTATCATCATCTTGCCTTGCCTTGTCTTGTCTGGTAGAGTGCTGGTAAACTTCGCCATCCATACACTCTCACTCACTTTGTTCACCTGACCCTCCCAAACAGTCCTTGTTGCGGCCAGGAGCTTCGCATCAAAGTTCGGCAACCAACTATTCATACTTTCAGATTCCAACTCATTCTGAAAACAAACTTGGAGAAAATCCTCCAGCTCCTTTTTCTTTTCCCTATCATATCTGATCATATCATTCATCCTTTTCTTTTTTTTTTTTTTTTTTTTTACTCCTTCCCTTTTCTTCGAAACAAGCTTATTCAGTCCCGGACCATATCAGCCCGGTCTAATCGTTACATCTTACCTTACGTTTTGTTCTAGAATTACAAAGCAAGACATACCTTATCTTGCTCTTGGCATCGAAGGCATCGAAATAGGTACACGCTCATTACCGAAGGCCAAGCTCCAGGATCCTTGGCATTCATTCAATTCATTCCTCAAGCTTTGGCTCGGAAGCGGAAGCTGACGTACGTGTTTTATTTATTGGCAGTCATTTGCCGGTGCTTTCTTCTTTCTTTGCACCCCTTGGAATCATTTGGGCAAAACCGAGTCTTGGCTGAACCTAACACAAGATTGACAGGACAGCATCAATTTCTTGGCTTACGGCCACAGCTACCAATTATTTCGTCTGAAGGCGACGGTGTCTGCCGTAATATAATACAGATTCGGCACTCATTGGCACCTTGAGCAGCAGCAGTTCCCACAGTCTTAGCTCAGGCGACCAGCGAGTCAGCCCACCATACAAAGGCCACCCCAGCCAACCAGCCAGCGAGTATACACAGCATACAGCATACAGCAGCAGCAGCAGCGCAGCAGCAGCGCAGCAGAGCGCCGCAGCAGAGTACAGTAGTAGTAGCAGCAGCAGCAGCACAACACACTCAATATTCAAATTCGGCCCAACCAACAGAGCAAAGCAGAACGCAGAAAAACAACCATTATCCACCTTATTACGCACCGCGCCACACAGCCGCTAACAGCAACTGGCCATCGGAGGGCCTTTAGCGTCGTTTTCTCCAGTGACCAGTTCCAGTGCCTGTCGACGCCTGTCACAGGGCACCCCCACCATCTTTCCTTCGCCCTCTTAACCTTAAAGAGGTACAAGTACAAAAAGTCTTGTCCTGCCTTGGCTTGTCCTGTCTCACTGTGACAAGGCTTGGAACAAGGACCCAGCACGGAAGTACTCTTACCTCTTACAGGACACACCTACCACCACCTACCACCCACCATTCAGGCCACCCACGAGCCGGTTTCGCAGGGTGCCACCACTAAAGCTTACACGCCATTGGACGCTAGACAAGCTGCAGGGCATTTTTCATTCCCTGGGCCGTGCTTGTACTTGTAATTCAAGAGAAGGACGAAGAAGAAGTAGAAGCTCCAGCTGCCGTCCGGTCGAACTCATTTGGGGCTCTTTCGCCTGATCGTTTGCGCCAAACCTTTGTTTCTCTTCCCCAACATCACAAATGCCTTCAGCAGTGTCTTTCAACATAGAAGGTGTGTAATCTGTCAATTCATTAATTCTCTCGGCTTGCCTGCCCTCTTTTTCTCATTTCCACTACTGCCTTTCTCTCTCTCTCTCCCCCTCCCCCTCCCTCGTCATCTTCTCTCGTTTTATTCGCTGTTTCAGCGCCCTCCCTCTACTAAAGGAACCTTTTCGCTTACAAAAGTGCCCCTCATCGCAAACAGACGCGGGTCGACGACTTGCAAAGCAATCCGCTCTCGCTAAGCTTGTCATGAACAACCAGCTCATTGCATCACCGCCGTCGCCACCGTCCATCTCGCCCACGTCTGTGGATTCAGATCACAGCTTGGCCGTGCTGCCGCCGCCTGCCAAAGACATCCACTATGGCTCCCTTCCACTCCCAATTCCTTCCATGGCCAACGCCGTTCGTATGATGAACGACTTGACAGAGACGCCTCCATACTCCCGAAGCGTCACCTCAACTGCCCCTAGCTCGCCTCGCATGTAAGTACCGTCACCCCTGGTTATTTATAGCTGCTTTCGTCCAGTCTTTCACATGCATCACCGTCCGTGCAAACAGCAATCAATGACACAAACTAACACACAACCAACAGCCCACCTCAGCGACAAAACTCTGGCAGCCAGACCCCGCGCGTACGACCGCATGCGACGACACTCAACATTCCGGGCATGACCCGGTCCAAGGTCTCTCCCGATGGACGGATTCCTCAGCGAGATGTCGCAGCCAAGCTCGTCATCGTCATGGTCGGTTTGCCTGCACGTGGCAAGTCTTACATCACCAAGAAGCTTCAGCGTTACCTGTCGTGGCAACAGCACGAATCACGAATCTTTAATGTCGGAAATAGGCGGCGCAATGCTGGCACCAAGGTCCCCGCTCAACACCGAGTAGTACCGGAGCGTCATAGGGTTGACACACCGGTCCAGGCAGCTTCCATCTTGCTGAATGGTGTCCCGGCCCACAACAATGGCTACACCAGTCCCGATCACAACGAGCCTACGAGACTAGACTTGAACCAGACTGAAGCTGAAGTAAATGAGGAAGTCGACCAAAGTGCGCAATTCTTTGATCCCAAGAACGAAAAGGCTGCCGCTTTCAGAGAGCAGGTGGCTATGGATACTTTGGACGAGTTGCTGGACTACTTGTTGATTGGAGGCGGCGCCGTGGGCATTCTTGATGCCACTAACAGCACAGTTGCCCGAAGGCAGCACGTCGTGGATCACATCAAGCGCCGAGAGCCTAAGCTGGGTATCCTTTTCATTGAAAGCATCTGCAGAGATCCGGATTTGCTCGAGGCAAACATGCGGCTCAAGCTTTCTGGCCCAGATTATCGAGATAAGGATCCTGTCAAGTCACTCGAGGATTTTAAAGCTCGCGTCGCAGCCTACGAAAGCGCCTACGAACCACTTGGAGAGTACGAGGAGGACAACGATATGCAATACATTCAGGTATGCAAATATGGACTGGCAATTTAATCATGCATTCGCTAACATGTTGGTAGATGATTGATGTCGGCAGAAAGCTCGTCCAGCATAGACTGAAGGGCTTCTTGAGCGGCGGGATCAGCACATACCTGTCCAGCTTCAACCTCGCACCGCGGCAAATTTGGATTACCAGGCACGGCCAGAGCATGGACAATGAATTGGGTCGATTGGGTGGTGACTCTCCTCTTACGGAGCGTGGCCACTGCTATGCGCAAGCTCTTCACAGATTCACTACATACAGACGACAGGAGTGGCTGATGGAGCAGAAGAGCATGATGGCACAAGCCTCATTTCCGCCTCTGCCCGGTGACAATACTCCGCCTTACCCTGATATGAACCGCGACCTGGACGAGAAGAACTTTTGCGTGTGGACATCTATGCTGCAGCGCAGTGTTGAGACCGCGGAGTACTTTGACGTTGACGATGACTATGATGTCAAGAACTGGGAAATGCTCAACGAAATGAATTCGGGAGTGTTTGAGGGTATGACCTACGAAGAGATTGCGAGGAGATACCCCGAGGAATTCCACAAGCGAGCCAAGGATAAGCTCAACTACATATACCCTGGGGTTGGCGGCGAGGGCTACCTTCAGGTTATTAGTCGCCTGCGCGATATGGTTAGAGAAATCGAGCGTATCACCGACCATCTCCTGATTATTGGGCACCGCTCGGTTTGCCGCGTCCTGATGGCCTACTTCATGGACCTGACCAGGGAGGACATCACCGACATGGACGTGCCCCTGGGCATGCTCTACTCTATCGAGCCTAAGCCTTATGGCATTGCTTTCCATGCCTATAGGTACAATGAGGCTCGCGGCTGGTTCGACGAATTGCCAAACTACAGGCCTCAAAAGGCCACCAGAGGCAGCGTCTAAACATCTTCTTTTCTTTCTTTTTTCTTCTTTCTCTTTTTTTCTTTTTCCCTGACGAGATTTTCTGCCGGACAGCAGGCCAGGTGTGTAACAACAGTGTAAACAACAACCATATTGGGAAGCAGGCGTTGAATTGGACGAATGGGATGTGACAGGCAGGTTATACAACCAAGCAAGGCATCAACGGAACTTGAGGGGCAAATTTCATTTTATCAATACCATACTGGTCGGCAAACGGTGGGGAAGTCCCGTGGAAGGGTCTCATGCATTATTTCAGCTCCTGAGGGAGACTTGCTATTATCGGCTATTTGTTTTGTCTTGTTCATGGCGTGTAGGATTGGTTTTTTTTGGCGCTTGGGCGTGGTTTAATGTTTAAGTGTGTCGAGTATAGGAAGCACCGGATCATGTGCTCAATTGGCTTCTTCGGATGGCCCTGTTATTGATGAATGTTTTACTTAGATGAAAAGTTACGATGTTTTGTCGTGAGACCATCTCAATCTTACTTGAAAATTGTCTATAAAGTACCTTGTTTTATTTATGATGGGTTCATTCTGACAGATTGCATGTCGATGTTAAGCATGTTAGGATGATGAGACAATAGCAATGTAATAACTTTGAATGAAATGGTATTAACGCAAGACTTATTTACATCATATTTTTGAACCCACGCCAAACGCCGTGCCATGCAAAGACTCCATGACCCCAGCTTATACCCCTGAATAAAAACATTACTACTACTTCTCCCTTGCCAGGACCATCTTTGTTCTTTCGCTTTCTCTCGCCTCGAATTGCTTCTTGGAGTGCTTGCGTTCGTTCTCCTCTTTCCTCTTGATTGACTTGATCTCTTCGGACTTGATCTCCCCGGCCTTCTTGATGACCTTGGGGATGTGACGGTGGCGCTTAATGCGCTTGATCTCGGGCATGTGTCCGTATCGCTCGATGAGCGCATCGTTGTACTCCAGAGCTTGGCGCTGGCGGGTGGATTTGATGCCCTGTCTCTGCGAGGCGTTTGCTCGCCAGAGGCGGATGTTGCCGTCGTCGGAACCGGAGAGGACGTACTTTGCGTCGGGGGTCCATTTGGCGGCCGTAACTCTCTGCATGCGCTTGGTGTGGTAGACATCTCTAGAGTGGCCGCGGTCTCTGCTCCACAGGCGGATTGTGCGGTCCCACGAGGCAGAAACGAGCTCCTCTCCGGTAGGCGAGAATTCAACGTCCATGACGGCGGCGACGTGGTCCTTTAGAACGTTGAGCGCGCGGTCCAGCTTGCGCATGTCGAAGAGGTAGATGTTGTGATCTTCCGAGGCGGCGGCAAAGTTGAACGCCTCCATGGGGGACCAGGCGATGTGGTTGGAGGCGAACTTGAGGACGGATTTGGTGACGGGCGTGGATGTGCGGAGATCATAGATTACGATGGAGCGGTCGTTTGAGCACGAGGCGAGGACGGAGGTTTCGACGTAGTTGAAGGCTACGTTGGTGATTGTGTCGGTTGATGTAGGCCAATGGAGGATCTCCGGCGCTGCGGTATGTCGCTCGAGATCGTATATTGAGATGACGCTGGAAGCAACCGCAAAGGCGTTTTTCGATCGGTGATGCGACAAGCTGGTAAAGGCACCGGAGCCCAGCCAAGAAGATATGGGAGCCGATTCGCTCTGTGAGTTGTATGGGTCGAACAGCTTGACTGTCTTATCGGATGCGCATGTCAAGAGCTTCTGGTCCCTTGTCCATTCCAGTCCCTTGACGATATTCTCATGCGCCGTGGTATGCCATGCTTCATCCCTCGTCGTCAAATCCCAAACCTTGACAACGCCGTCACCGCTGCCACTTGCGAATCGCTCCAGGGAGTTTGGATCCTTGGCGATGGAGTATACACCGTCGACGTGACCCCTTCCAAGCTGTGCAATGAAGGGAGCTGCGTGCATGCGCTCCAGCTTGACTGCATTGAGTGCTCTCTGGTACTCTCGTGCTCGCTCAAATGGATGTAATGCCGAGTCGAGGTTTCGCGGGAGTTTTGGTGCGGCGGTTCCGGGGGCCTGCTGGGCCGACGCCGATCGGCTAATTGCTTTGATTCTCATCCTTTATAATTGGCTTCCCAAACTCGAATGTTGTGAGGATTCAAGGTGTTATTACAACAAAACCTTCAAGAACACACACTGCTGGAGCTCCAAAAAATTCCTTTGCCAGTATGCAACTTTTTTGGCGTTTGGCGGGGAATTTTTCTCTTATCGCTGCTATTCTTAGCTGGCGATAGGACATGGGTTTACTAATAATCCGAATACTTTTCTTTATCGATAATGCGCGTTATGCAAGGTCTCGCTGCTTGGTTGAGTGGCGCATTTGTCGCCAGGCTCACCTTCACTTCAAACTATTTCTGTGTCTTGCAAGCGGTCGAGCACATCCGGACTGCTTACACCTCAAATTCACGTGGAAAGAGAGGGAAACAACACTTGGGCATATCTTCATACCGGACGATCGGCAGCCTTGTCAATATGGAGGCAATGCATTACGACCCAATGGCTATGGACGGGGAGCCGGAACAGCCCCAAGTCAAGATTTCGGCGGTACGAAGGGTCTTTTTTCTGTTGGATCACAGTTGAATGAGATGACCTGACATGTGGCGACCCTAGGCCGATAGCACGCGTGTCGATTTCGAACTCTCAAGAACGAATATCTCATTCGCAAATGCCCTCCGACGTGTTATTCAAGCCGAAGTCCCGACAATTGCCATTGATCTGGTAGAAATCGAGGTCAACACATCCGTCCTGGCCGACGAGTTCATTGCGCACCGACTCGGCCTCATCCCCCTCGACTCAAAAGGCGTAAACGAGCTCAACTACTCGCGTGACTGCGACTGCGAACAATACTGCGAGCAGTGCAGTGTGACGCTCACCCTGCACGCCAAGTGTACCAGCGACGAGATCATGAAGGTGTACGCTCGAGACATGGTAGTGGATGGCCGTCACGCTAGTTCCGTGGGAAATCCCATAATCACAGATCCCGAGGGCTTGGGGTGTCTGATTGCCAAGCTGCGGAAGGATCAGGAGCTAAAGATTAGCTGTATTGCGAAGAAGGGCATTGCCAAGGAGCATGCCAAGTGGATGCCCACGTCGGCAGTTGGTTTTGAATACGATCCTCACAATAAGCTGCATCACCTTGATTGGTGGTTCGAGAACAATACTGATCCGGAGAAGGAGTGGTAAGTTATGCCCGATAGCGATGGAGAAGGTGAACCCCTCCCCTGACATTGAATAGGCCCAAGAGTAAATACGCACAGTGGGAGGACCCCCCTCAGGAAGGCGAACCATTCAACTACGATGCAGTGCCGAATAGGTTTTATTTCGAGGTCGAAACATCGGGAAGCATGGAGCCGGACTTGATCATTCAGGGAGGAATTCGTGTCTTACAACAAAAAATAGGAGGCTTGCTAAAGGGTCTTGACCCGAGGAAATATGGCGGCGACGATGCCGATATGGACGGCCCACGAAGCCCGGATATGAACATGGACGGAGGTACCACACCCTGGGGGCAGGACGGTGGCTACACAACGCCATATGGTGGAAACAATACTGCCTATGGAGGCAGCGGCACGGCCTACGGTGGCAACTCGGGCTCTTACGGGGGAAGCAACACTGCATATGGTGGAAGTTCGTCACGAGGCGGCTCGGGGGGGTCCGGGCCCGGTTACGGTACAACACCGTACGGCCAGTCTTCGTGGCAGTAGATGGATGGATGAGGTGGTGTTTTCCCCGAGTTATAAAGCAAGAATCATAAGACACATACGAAATGTACAGTACAAGGGGCACAGCGAAAGAAAAATAACTAAAAAGGGACTAATTTCTATTTGAACCAAAAAGTCCTCTTTATACAGGTTGAATAATACATCCAGTTATAGTCGTCCATCTATCGTTACTTTTATCCGCGTTTCAGACTCGTACAAGGCCGAACCTACTACCGGCCTCCCTCTAGTCTATACCATCCCTCTATCATTGCCCATAACCCAAGTTCAACAACGCCATACAATGGTCTGTGTGTGAAGATGTAAACCCGTCCCAAGTCTATGAAACGCCGCCGCCAACATCTATGCGATCCAAACCACCATCATTCTAAGCCTGCTCCTCGTCGTGTATACCCCCCCTCCCCCCCTTTTTTTTTTCTTCTTCTTCCTTTTTGGGTTATCTACAGCCTGTTTTTCTTCTAGGCCTTTTACCTTTCTATATACCTTGCGGTGGGACTCGAGGAAGATGAATGTGCAAATGGTGTGTCTATCATTGGTCAGAGTTATATAAACGGGACAAGATGGGGAGGGGTTGTAAGAGGTGCGTTTGCGACTTACGGCCCGAGCCGGAGGAAACTGGGGACCCAGCCCTTGAACATCCAGCGGATTCCTTCTGCCCTGTTGATATCCCGAACTAATCGGATAATGTCGTGCTTGTGTGAGGAGGACATGACACGGGTCTTGATGACGTCAATTGGGCTCGTCGCCGTGGCGGCAGCCAGACCAGCCAGGAAGGAAGCAGAAAAGTGTGTCATCAGGGTATCGCCCATAGGGGTGTAGTCCAGGAGCAAGCGCTTAAAGGTATCGTACGTGGCCAACTGACCGGCCGTCATGACGGCGGCGCGACAGCTGTTGGGGAGCCATCCTCGAAACCAGCTCAGGGCGCCCTCCTCCCTGGCCATGCGAACCATGCCGTCGACAGCGTGCTTGTAGTTCCTGCGCTCGGCGGGCGGGAGGGCGGCGTCGTGCTGCATGCGCACGTTGATGACGTCGGCAAAGTTTCCGGCGATGCCACCAAGGAAGCCGGAGGATACGGCCATGGCGACAAGGGCAGGGAAGGAGGGCTCCTTGCCGGGATGCTTGCGCATATACCTCGACTTGATCTCTTCGTAGACGCCGAATCGGACGGTCGAGTATGTGAGCTGGCGGAGCAGAGAGGCGGATATGCCGCTGTATAAGCCGAGGAAGCCATCATTCTTGAGGATGTGGACAAAGGTGCCGCTCATGTTTTTGGGTGCATTGCCCTTTCGTGTCTGTAACCGGACCTGTTTTTTCGTAATGTTAGACCATTTCATCTTTTTTTTGAATATCGCATCTTGCGCTGGCTGCTGTTGTAGTTGCGCGCACCTTGACTACATCATGTTAACCGAGTCAGCAACGAAAACCAAGATTTTTTTTCTTTTTCTCTCTCTCTTTCTCTCCCGTCAAAAAAAAAGTCCAATGCAACGTACTCAAGTCTAATGGATGCGTTACGCATGCTGCCATACTACTCGCGCTTCCTCCAAACCAAAAGGGATACCTCATGGGAGGGACTCGCTTCTTCTTTCGTTCTGGGGCCTTTTTGGGCGGCTCGCCCGGGGAGGGTTCTGATGAGCTCATTGTCTTTGTCTACCTCTATTATGGATGATGACTCTCTGTGTCTCGCCTGTCGCAAGCTTTAAAAGTCGCAAAAAGAAAAGAAGACAAGAAGAAAAAGAAAGACTATAGGGACATGATAACTTGTTGACAATTCAAATTGCACAAGTGGGATAAAAAACCAATTGACAGAAGAAGAAGAAGAAAGACGAAAAAGAACAAGAGAGATGGATTGTAATTAGTTGGTTCGCAAGCCCGCAAAGAACATGCAAGTAAGTTGACTGCTGTTCGTCGTTGATCCGTTGGCTTTTGTTCGTTTTCGGCGAAGGTTCCAATGGCCCATTGCCTATACAAGGAAACCTTCGGCTGTGAGCTCGGCGTTGACGTCGGGCTGGCAGAAAAAAATGAAATGCATACAAGAGATGGAAGGAAGAAAACAGGTCTCGGTACCGAAAGGCGGTGAGACGGATGGCGCTGTAAGTTTCCATCTATCTATGGGTAGCTTTTTTTTTTTACTTGTATAGATTATTGAACATTTTGACATCTGACAGTTCAGTAATGCCACAACGCTGGATACTACAACAGGTAGATATTATGTATCTACATGATAACCTTTGATGGATGTTTTGGTATATATACATTGGTGTATTCTTGATTTCTCATGTTTCTAATGCTTGATATCGTTCCTCTTACTTTCCCATGTTCGTTTTGGATTCTTCCGTGATATCATATTACTTATTGTAAGCGCTCATCTAAGGCGTGGCTTCTCTCCCATGCTAGGAAAGGACTCGATCTTGCCTGTTATCGATGTCAACGTCTCAATAACCAATGGATGGTTCTGGAAACCAGACTTGTTCATCTTCATCAACCACACCTCCAGCAACAACAACAAAGAGAACAGTTACAACTCACAATACATATTACAGTGCCAATATCAAATTCGTTTCAGTCTTCCTTTTTTTTCTTTCTCTTCAGCTCCTATAATATTTTCGTCACATCTCCCAACATGAGTCTACTACCTCACCCGCGTCCCCCAAAACCTCGATATCCAGTTGAGCCAGGCAGCGAGGCCGCCATTATAGAATGCACCTCGATTCGACGCCAAGATTTCTACAATGACCTTATACATTTTCCACCAAGCGAGCGCGATGATTCCGTCCACAACTCCCTGGCCGAGAGCCTCAAAACCGTCACACCCGAGAGTGTCATCAGTCCCTTCTTCAAAGAACTTGGTGACGCGCCTTTAAGGACTATACTGTGGCATCTAGATCTGAGATCAGTCTTCAACTTTAGCCAGACAAACAGGAAAGCGATGGACCTCATACATTCTGGACTGGAGTAGACATCCATTGTCAAGTGCGGCAATCTGGCCTTGCGCGTCCTGTTACAATCAGGGCTGGCTTCTCACGTATCCTTCAAAGACTTTTATGACCTCATGTGTACCAGAAACTGTTCTATATGCGGCTCCTTTAGTGGATGCGTATATCTGCCGACATGGACACGGTGCTGTATTTTCTGTATACAAGATGCCCCCGAACTTGAGACGACCCTGATGGTGGTCGCTCTTCAACGCTTCAACATGACGAGATCAGAGCAAAGTCGACTCCGGACTCTAAAAGTATATCCAGGGAGATATACAAAATCTCAGATATCCCGAGCTCTCAGAGTCACCGTCGTTTCCTTGCACCAAGCCTTATCAGTCTGCGACATGACGGAAGAGGATCGACAACGATACAAGGCAAACTCTGGCAGGTTTCTGGGAAACTACACATGCACAGCTTCCTGCGCACTCCCATACTTTGACCAGGAAATCGGAACTATACACCACGGCCTCTCATGCGCCGGATGTGAGTATGCCAAGCTGGGAGGCACTAGCCGTAGAGCGTTACCCCTCGCACGAAATAAAATCTTGTCCGACGATGGTTATATTGCGCATTTCCAGAATTGCCAACGAGCCAGGATTGTGTGGGAAGACAGTGGTTTTGGTTCACATCTGCCGCGTCAAATACAAAAGTTAATACACGGAATGCCCACAGAAAAGCCTACCACCAAAAAGACGGGCGAGGTGTAAATCAATGTATTATCTTGCCTCAACACAATGGATAGCCTAGGACTAGCTCTAGAATCACAGCAAGGCGGGATCCTTTACGGTTGTGAACTGGCATGTTCAATCTTGGCAAAGCGGAAGTCGATTGAAGGGGATTGGAGGCGGGACAACCCAGCGTTTTATCATATGTGACAGCGTTTTATGACTTGATAGAGTATAGAAATAGACACAGTCGTTGGTTGCGTTATCTAATGTTGATTTATGTTGCAGCAACTATCGCCGTCAATCGTATAACAAGGCGTTTTAGATCAAAGTGAAGAATATCATGGTCATAAAACTCCCGTGGAACACGCAGTAGATGAGGGTCCATTGTTTAGAAGATGATAAACATAATCAGAGTCAAAAAACAAGGGAACAGAGATGAGGAGGGCTGTGTAGGGAAGCACCTGAATTCGAAAGAAGCTATGAGTGCCTATATAACTGGCTGCCATGTAAAGTATTCTGGTGTTTCTTCCCCCTTTTGCGATGGCACTGCGCTTCTTCGATATGACATTAAGTTATTCAATACAACTGACAATACAATTCAGATACATACGTGGTAGTCCAAAAAAGGGAAAGAAAAGGAGGCCACGAATCGTCTGCTGCATGGTCAAGGACCACAACAGCATCATCGACATGCCCCCCCTTCTGATGAGAGTGGGATTCGAACCCACGAGGATTGCTCCACCAGGAATTTCCTTGTTAAGGTATCCTTAACCTGGCGCCATAACCGCTCGGCCATCTCACCAATCAATTGATGGGGCGGAAATGCCTCATTGCTGAATATGAGGCGGTGGCAGCAGGAGGAAGGGTTGTGCGCTCTCTGGAATGGCAAATGGATGGTAGATGGATATTCTTGTGAGTCGCCTTGTTTTATGCAATAACAGGGGTTTTTGGTGGGATGACATAAATTAAAAAGCAACGTCCTTTTTTTTTTTGCTTCAACGTGCTATAGCGACTTGATGAGGTGGGATTGAAGGCGTGTTGCTCAATTACTGGACACGCACACACAATTGTAATACTCTGATGACGAGTTGTTGATGAGACTTCATCGCCTATTGCATCATGCCAGTTCGGATTGGCAGTCTGCGATGCCTTTTGGGCCCCCCCTCAATCAGAGCTCACCAGCACGCCTGGAGCTCAAGGACCTTGGGACGGGCATGCGCATTCCGAGCTTTTTCTGCAGGTTAGCAGGTCCTGCGCATTTTTGTCCAATGCAAAATTATTAAAAAAAAATAACAAAAAAAAAAAGAAGAAGCAAAATCAAATCAGTGTGTGTGTGTATATATGTGCTGACTCTTTGTTTGGTTCTCAAACTCAAGGTACTCCTGGATTCAGCAAGGAAGCGCACAAGTTCCCCTCCTCCGTGACCATTAGAGGGGAGGACTACACGACCGCCAAGCCGTGGTTCAACGTGCCGTCCAACATCAGAGATGCAACATCTCGGCGACTGCATCTTCAGCGTGACCACCCCGTGTACATCACGCGGCAGATCATCCAGTCCAACTTCCCCGAGCCAACGTACAGGTACTACAACGAGTACAGCCCCGTTGTGTCGACGCACCAAAACTTTGACTCGCTGGGCTTCCCGGCCGATCACCCGGGGCGAGCTCTCTCCGACACGTACTACATCAATGACAAGCAGCTGTTGCGCACGCATACGAGTGCTCACCAGGCGGACACCTTCCGGGCAAATGAGAGCGATGGCTACTTGATTTCTGCCGACGTCTATCGGAGGGATGCTATTGACCGAAGCCATTACCCCATCTTTCACCAGATGGAGGGCGCTAGGTCATGGGATCGCAACAAGGTCCCCAATGGGGATGTCGCTGCGGCCGTGTTGGAAGACCTCGAACGCCTTCCGAAGCACGACGTCGTGGTGGAGGACCCGAATCCCCCTATCCACCCCGAGAGGAACCCCCTCCAGGAAGCACACCACTCGGCAGCTGAGGCAGAAGCGATTGGGAAGCACCTGAAGAGATCACTGGAGAATATGGTTGTCGACATCTTCACCAGGGCGAAAGCGGCTGCGGTCAAGGAGGACCCGGATTTTGTGGATGAGCCGCTGCGGATGCGATGGGTTGAAGCTTACTTCCCCTTTACGAGCCCGTCTTGGGAGCTGGAGGTCTACTATGCGGGCGACTGGCTTGAGGTCCTTGGCTGTGGGGTGGTGAAGCAGGAGCTTTACATCAATGCTGGGGTGCCGTCTCAGCTCGGCTGGGCTTTTGGCATTGGCATTGACCGCATCGCCATGTTGCTATTCAAGATTCCCGACATCCGACTTTTCTGGTCCAAAGACAAGCGGTTCCTGTCACAGTTTGAAGGTGTCTCGGATAACCTTGATACACTGAAGCGATTCGCGAGTTTCTCCAAGCACCCTCCTTGTCCCAAGGACGTGTCCTTTTGGGTCAGGGGGACGTCTCCTGCAGGGGGCAACACACATGGCACCTTTCACGAGAACGACGTGATGGAGTTGGTACGCAGCATTGGCGGTGACGTGGTCGAGGATGTGAGGCTCATTGACGAGTTCACCCACCCCAAGACGGGGCGCAAAAGCATGGCCTACCGCATAGTCTACCGCAGCCTCGAGCGGACACTGACCAACGACGAGGCTAACAGGTACCACGAGAGAATCAAGCAGGCTTTGCAGAGCAAGCTTGGTGTTGAGCTCCGGTGAAGCTGCGACGGTGATGGGGGGTGGGTGGAATACGTGATCCGGGAGGGAGGTAGGGGGGGAGGGGGGCTTGGCAATTACGTTTTAAGTTGAGCCGCAGCGGCGGAGGGGAGTGGAGGGAGAAGATATAAGCGGTGGGCGGCTAACTTGGAACCTGAAGAAAGAGGGGAAGGGGGCTTGTTTCATTGTCTGTGCTGTCAGAAGATCTCAAACATATCTGGGGTAATTTGTGAGATGAGGCAGGATTTCGTGTATACTAGGGCTGTATATCTGGCTGTTGGATCTGTACACTATTAACTTGCATGACCAGATGCATGAAACACGGCCAATAGGGCGGACTGGAGGCAACCAGGAAGAAAGAAAAAGCAATCGAAAAAAGGGCTGGGGGGAGCAGGCATTTGACTGGCTAAGACATTTGCCTCGCAATCAACCTATGGCGTTGTTGGACTTGTATTGCTGCGCCTCGCCGAAGATGATGGGAGGGGAGGCGGGGGATAATACTGGCGGTGATGTTTTCACTGCGTGTTTGATGCGTCCAACGACGGGGCAAGCATTCCTTTTCGAAACCTGAATTTCATCCCCCCAAAAGGTGGTTTGCCTCTCCGACCTCCTTTAAAACAAGGACACGATGGGTGAATGCCCGTTCTTCAAGATGTGTGTGTGTGTGTATGTGTGTATTTAGTCCCCCTCCAAGGCGCAATGCGATGGTCCAACGGGGTTTAAGATAATACGTGTTTGCCGCTGAGTTGTTTGGCTCGTTTAAAAACACGAGGCTCAGACTTTTTTAGGAGGGAGGGGGGAAGGAGCTTGGGCACGTGGCTGAAGCAAACAAGTATGAAGCTGGGAGCAGCAGGGAGATAGATTGATAGATCGAGAGAGGCAAATTGCAGTTGCAGTCACAGTTGCAGCTGAGTGTAGGTCCAGGTTGATTCCAGGTCGGCAGTTTGGTTTGGGGGCTTATTCAGCGCATCATCATCTTTTTTTTCTTTTTCCATTCATTCTTTAGTTCCCGAGCGATGATGTCAATGTAACTAACCCAGAACTCAATCAGCATTACCATTGGACATCCATCACGTTACTAAATATGAGTAAGTTGCCCCTGTAATATATATGTTCTTCAAAAAACAGTCAAAGTGAATGAGATGATGAGAATGGGAGAGGGGGAAGAACAGTCAGTCGAGTGAGGAGAACATGTCACAATGGGGGACACGTTGACACCTTGTTCCTATGACCCGTTGATTAATTAACTCGACAGTTCAATCACATAATTTCAACATAGTATCCCGCGGTAAGTTACCTCGAGGAATTTACTCAAAAGCGTAGGTGGCATGGCATTCTCCGCGATATCCACATCTGGGAGAAAACAGCATGTGCAAGGGGGGGGGAGGGGCTGGTGCTGGTTGATGGTGACAGTGCAGGCAAACTACTCAAGGTTCGATTGTTTCTCTCTCTCTTTTTTTTTTTGCCTACACAAACACACACAAATACAGTTACCGTCTGTCAGAATTTCCAGAAGAGGCAACTAACAAGGTAGATGGATAATTAAGAAATTATTAGGTGCATTAGGTTCTTTTCCCCCCTCTCTCTTTCGTTTCTTTCGGGAATGCGAGTATCCCGAGACAACGACAGAAAAAGGCCATCCCATGTCTCTGCTTGCGTAACGGAAGCGGAGGGAAGCCAAAAGGAAATGAGCAGCGAGGAACACAGCCTTGCTCAACGTGACCATTTTTGAGTCTTTTTTTTTTTTTTTGAGTGTGTTTGCGCGCGTAAGACAAACAATAAGAAAGGGAAAAAATTAGAGGAAGTAATAATCGGTCATCAAAGCTGGCGTAATCCTGTTTTTCTCTCTCTTTCTTTCTTCCAAATCTGGGCTGTATTAGTATTGTTTGTTTCTCACCTGAGACCCTCCTTGAGCCCCGGACGTTTTGCGCCGCCGCCGCCGCTGTGGCTAAGCTTGTGAAGAAAGAGACGACGACTACGAAGTACGACGACGCAAACGATATTTCCAGGGGGTGTGGTTTTTGAAAGTTTGATTTGCATTACGCGTGCTTGGAAAAAATAGCTTAATTGTTTACGCGGGATTGGATGGTATGGTATGGTATGGTATGGTATGGGGGAAGTGGAATAAGAAGTTAGATACAAGTAGGTTAGCTACATAGGCCTACTCCATAGTAGGAGGTCCATAAGTAGGAGGCCCTGGTCAGTGGGCGATGCAAAGAATGGCCACCAAAGAAAAGGCCGTCAAAGATACCGCCTGAGCCGTTGCTGGGGGTTCATGAAGGCTGGGGTTCTTTTTCGTTCAGGGGTGATGGTGGTGGATGAAAGAGTGGATTGATTGTTCCATTCGATTCATCAATTCAAACAAGCAAGCAAGCAAGCAAGCATGCTGGGAAACTTTGGAACGGAATGGTAGGCAAGAGAAAGACTCGGATCCAAAAAAGAGGAAGGAAAAAAAAAAAAAAACCGAGAAGCCTCGGCTGAATTAGGAACCTAGAAAGAGATCGAAGATCCAAAGCGGATGAATGGATGGATGGATGAATTGATTAGAGTTGGCTTAGAAGACGACACACACACTGATGGAGGGAGCCTTAATAATCTCAAACATCAATAAGATTCTACTAATGCTGTTCAATCTATTGTCCAAGGTACCGCCATCTTACCACAGCCACCCACTGAAAGAAACCCAAGACGGAGGCCAATCTTTTAGGATGGTTACAGCAGTTACAGATAAGCTGCACGCGATCGTTGGTATTGGCGTAGGTACCTGAGAAAGTGAGAGACAGAGAGAGAGGGGGGAAGAGGGCTTTTTTTTACAGCGCATGTGGGTGGCGGGCCTTAGCGACCCTGGCAGGTCTTGAGTACCTGGATCAGCGGGCCAAGCGACAACCTTGCCTGCCTCGGAGCCCTACTGCAAAGGTACGTACGGCGCAGCACAGCCCTGCAGCAGTCAGTCCATGACCATGATCAGTGCACGAGTACCGCCAGCGCCAAGCATGACGGATCCATTGGTGTGGGTGGTTGATGGCGGCGCACAAGGCAATGAACAAGATGAATGTCACCCACCACACTGGGCGCAGCCAATCCGCGTCAACTGAGGTAACAACTTCCATTTCCACTTAAAGGTTGCCCATCCGCATCTCCCAACCCAATTCTTCCCCCTCGATCAAATCAAGTGCAACAGACAGAAAAACACCAACATCTCGGAATTCTCTTGAGCCCGACTCTACCTTTTCTTCTTCTCCTTCTTCTCCTTCTTCTACATATTCACCGTCTACGCATATCGCTTTGCCATTGCTTCTCTTCAGTTCATACTGCTGAACTGAACTCCGTGCCAAGCCTACAGCACCAACATCCAACATTTTTGCCATCTGTCCCACCTTTTGGCTCATCGCTGCAAACTGAGATAGATATACATATCTATACTACGACCTCTTCCATCAAAGCACTAGCTTCCAGTCCCACCATAACCAACAGCACAATGGACTCAACACCGCGTTCTTCACGATCTTCCTCCATCGCCTCTTCCCGCAAGGTCAACCTCTCCCTCGACCTCTCCACCCTCCCACCGCTGGTCCAACCCACCCCTCCTTCCAACACTCTCATCTTTACCAACCTGAACGATATCGGCATCTTTTTACCCGAGAACTTGCAGACTATCCGCGATCTCATTGCCCACACTGCAACGATCCATGCTTTCTCGCCCCTCAAGTCTTTCCGCCGCATCATCGTCTCTTTCTTCGACACTGATGCCGCGATTGCTGTTCGAGGGATATGGGACGGTGAGGCCGTCATGGGCGAGCGTGTGAGAGTATACTTTGGTCATCCTACCAATGTGGAGTCCAAGCCCGAGCATCTGGCACTCCCCGATGCTGGCAAGCTCTTCTTCATCTCCCCCCCTCCTAGCCCCCCTCATGGCTGGGAAGTCCGCATGGAGGACGCCCCCAACAAGCAGGTCCATGCTAAGGATCTTGCCGACGCCCTGGCCAAGCTGCACAACCGCCCTGCACCGGGCAGCGAATCTCCCATCACTCCTACTGATGGCCCTATCCGCACCCGAAGCCGCAGCTCGACTCTCATCTACAAGCCTGATCAGAGGAGCCCCGGTCTCCCCGCTGTCTTTGTCGAGGACATGACGGATGAGCCGGTAGATATGAGCCCTCTTGAGGGTGACAAGCCAATCTTGGCACACACTTCTCGACCACCCGTTGAGCTGATGCTTGACCTATAAGTGATTGGGGAATGATGACAATGATGTGATGGGCAAGGCGCATGGGGTTGATTCACTTTGGCGTTGATTGGGGGCAATACACGGGACTATGGCGAAGTGATCTAATAATGATCGTCTTCTTTGCTGGAGTATTTCATCGTGAGTGTTACTGCATTGATTGGTCTGTGTTTTTGTCCGGAGTTTGGGTTTTTGTCTCAAGTTGTCAGTCCTCAATTGGTGACAAGAAGAAGAAAAAATAAGGTTGTTGTGTGGAAGTAAAGATGGCATTAATAGTCAGGGTATAGATAATTCTAGCATCATCAGCCATGTTATTTCTGGCTGCACGGAGTAAATATAGGTTGTCATTTCAATGGCTTTATTCACAACGAGATGTGTTTATATACTGAGAAACTTGTCAGTGTTTGCAGATGTTAGTTAATTCATTATTCGAACCGTTGAAGGCTTGGGACATGAGTAGCATATGTAATATAACTTCAACTATAACAGCTTGAGTTATTGCCGTCTGGTGTTCAAGCAGATGTATGTATGTGAGTGACGGATATTCCCCGGACTCGCTGGCGGGATGGCGCCCCACATTAAGACCCTGCGATACGGTTATCGACTTCGTTATCGCCCCACTTGCCATTGACTTGGACAGGTTTTTCTAAAGCCCACCAACCAATTCACACCAGCCTTGTGTCACAGCAAGGCCTGCAGACATGAGCTGCTCCTGTCGAGCCGTCCCATGGCGGACTTTTATCCGAGGACTCGCCCAAGTGCACAAGCTTGAGGCCCCGACTGTCCATCCGGTTCTCCAACTTCGCCCCGCGGTCTCTCATTCTGGCGTTCAATGGGCTGGTCTGCGACAGAGCCGCGGGCTGCAGACTTCGCTATATCGTGAACAGGACGCTTCTGCTGCTGCTGCTGTTGCGGCGTCTGAAGATGGCGATGCCAAACGGGCTACTGAGGCTGCGACGGCGGGAGATGTGGTGGAGTCGCCACTTGAGGGTATCAAGACTGAAGAAACGACACTGAGCGAGAAGAGACCCCAAAAGAGGGGCAGAAAACCAAAGGTGGCTGTGGAAGATGCTACGGGAAAAACTGCCTTGGGGAATGGGGCTACAGAAACTGCATCGCCAAAAGCGAAACGAGACCGGCCACCAAAGGTCAATCCCCAAAAGCCGGTTGAAGCAGACAATCCCCCCACGACGAGGGAGCACAACGCCGAAAGACCAAAGCCCAAGCGCGAAATGTGGCAGCTCCAAAAGGCCGCCCTGAAAGAAAAATTCCCCGAGGGCTGGAACCCGCGGAAGCGCCTCTCGCCCGATGCCCTGGCCGGGATCCGCGCCCTGAACGCGCAGTTCCCCGAGGTGTACACGACGGAGGCGCTGGCCAAGAAGTTCGAGGTGTCACCGGATGCGATACGGCGAATTCTGCGGAGCAAGTGGGCGCCGTCGGCGGTGGAGGAGCAGGATAGGGAGGACAGGTGGTTCAGGCGCGGGATGAGGGTGTGGGAGCAGAAGGCGGCGCTCGGGGTGAAGCCGCCCAAGAGGTGGAGGATGGAGGGCGTGGCGAGAGATCCGTCATATCATGAATGGAGCAAGAGGGCGTCGGACAGGGAGAGGGAGTGGGAGGAGGAGGAGATTAGGAAGTATAGGGAGCATAGAGAGAGGGCGAAGAAGAGGGAGGAGGGGTTTGGGAAGAAGACGTGAATGGTTGGGAGGGGGGGAGTAGTGTATGATATGAGGATATATCATGTGTGTGTTGTGAGTGTATATGTGGTTAAGACGTATCTCAATTCAAGACTCATATGTAAATTGAAAGTATTATATTATTATTATTATTATTATTTTTTTTCATTTCTACGTTGGATGTGATGTTTAACTAAAGAAAACTTGTCTTTCGTTCATGAAACCAAGTAGTGGATGGCATGCTTATCCTTCTTGCATGCAATGTTTCCTTCATCTAAAACAACCAGGGCGTTGCAGCAAGACATCGTCAACCGATCTAACGGTTCCACAACACCGGTGCGGCTCCAAAACCAGGGGTCAGGGGCTTTTTTTTTTTTTTTTTTTTTTTTTTGCCTTGCGCGCGCGCCTACACAATATGCAACACATGCTAAAACGTTTCTCACACACACACCACACCACCACCATTAAAACCGGTCAGTTCCGTAAGAAGCTTGCATGAGACACATATGAGCCATTGACATCTCATTCTTTGACCCCCTTGGTTCTTTTTCTTTCTTCCTTCTCTCTCTTCACCCAATTCTTCTTCTTTTGTTGATTAATATTTCCCTTCTTCTTTTTCTATATCTTTTCTTGTAAAGAATATTAGACGGATATTTGTCTCAGGACTAAAGATAGGGTTGTTGTTAACACGTATTAGACTACCTCGGCAGCCTACGTACAAAAACCCTCCTCCAATATCTCTCAGTCATCGTACTTGAATATTGATCAATCAACTTGAAATTCGCCAGACAGAAGAAAGGGGGGGAAAGAGAGAGAAAAAGAGATTGTCTGTTAATTCATCAAATAAAAATGCCTAGTTCGGCGAGCTACACTCGCCCTCCCCAGCGCGACTCCTGGTTCGCCCCGCTCTCCGTCGACCTCATCCTCAAAGTCCTCAACATCACCCTCTTCCACCCCTTCATCTGCTGGCTCATCCCGCTCTGCCTCCGCGCCCAGACGACCAAATGGGAGGCGCCCCCCATGGTCGCGGCCATCGCCTGGGCGGCGCTCATATCGCTCCTCTGGGCGGCCGGCGTGGTCAACCAGCGGGTCGCGCATGGCCCGCCGAGGGAGGTGGACCTGAGCGAGGAGGTGATTGTGGTCACGGGCGGGGCGAGCGGGCTGGGGATGCTGATTGCGGAGGTGTACGGGATGAGGGGCGCGAGCGTTGCGGTGCTGGATGTGAATGAGATGGAGAATGGGGAGGCGAGGGGGGTGACGTTTTATAAGTGCGATGTGAGCGACAAGGAGCAGATTGCCAAGGTGGCCTTGGAGATTGAAAAGGATGTGAGTTTTTCATACATACATGGCGGGGGTTTATTTTTATTATTATTATTATTATTTATTTCTTTTTCAGTTCTGGGGACGGTTGCTAATACGTATCACGCAGCTTGGAACACCTACCGTTCTCATCAACAACGCAGCCATCGTGGCTGGAAAGTCTCTCCTGAACCTCTCCATGGACGAGATTGACAGGAGCATCTCGACCAACCTCCTCGGCCCCTTCTACTGCCTCAAGACCTTCCTCCCCGCCATCATCCGCAGCGGCCGCGGCGGCACAATCGTCAACATGTCGTCCGTCATAGGCCACGTCGGCGCCGCCCAGCTGAGCGACTACGCGGCGGCCAAGGCCGGCATCACGGCGCTCCACAAGTCCCTGTCGGCCGAGCTGCGCGAGACGCACCCGGGCATCAGGACCGTGCTCGTCACGCCGGGGCAGATCAGCACGCCGCTGTTTTACGGGGTGCAGACGCCCAACAGCTTCTTCGCCCCCGTGGTCGAGCCGGTGGACGTCATCAGGGAGATTGTGGAGGCGATTGACGGCGGCAAGGGCGTCACGATGGCGATGCCGCTGTATGCGAGGTGGATTGACCTGTTCAACGTGCTGCCGGTGGGGTTGCAGTTGATTGCGAGGAAGGTCTCGGGGGTGGACAGGGGGATGAGGACGTTTGTTGGGAGGCAGGGGATGGAGGGGAAGAAAATCAGGTAGAATGGATGGGTGGGTGGGTAGGTAGGTAGAAAGTTGATGCGGCGCTGGCGCTGTGGTTTAGACCGAATACAAGGATATAATGGTGTTTTGATTATGGGATGAGACGGCGACGTGAAACCGGGATCTTGCACGCAGCCGATCTTGTCTGTAAATATCAGGATATGAGTGGTTTTGTCGTTGTCCCTGGGCATATAGGATGGGAAAGACATAGGGTCAGGACATAACATCTGGACACCATTGATATCAGATGATCAGATCTATTACGCGTTGGTTCAGTCCATGGTTCCTCTCCGAGGCAAAACCAACGATTCGATGCTATTTTTATCAAACTATGCAAGTAGCGAAAGTAGGTCATTGAATGGAAAGTGTCAATCATGGAATGATGAAGCGTGTTGAACGAGATGAGTAGAAACTGAATCTATCCCATGCTGAATGCGGCCTCACTAAGTAGGCCCACAGCTGTACAATATCGTAGACGTCAAATTGATGACGAGATCAAGTATCTTATTGATAACAAAACGCGTATAGAAACCACGTCAAGGGTGTCGTCCGTCCTACTCTGCGTTGTTGGCCCTGATTGCATTCGGTCCCGGGTAACCAAATACGGCCAGGCATGATACGGAAGCAGTTCAAGCATGACAAGAGGGAAAAAAAGGTGTGTGCTCTCGTATAGAGTGGAGCTTTCCATCCTTCTCTGCGTTCGGATATTAGATATGCAAGGAACCAAGCAGAAATGGGATCCTTCCGGGCGGTTAAAATGGGAGATTAAGAGAGAGATAGAGGTCCTTTTGGCTTACCTACTTACCAGGTATTACCCTCGCGCTTGATGTTGTGTGTGTGTGTAGGTAGCCTGCTTGCGCTTTTAAGCTTGTCAGAGCATGCATGGGTTGTGACACGCTGATTACACTCTTTTGTGAGATAATTGCGCAAGCGTGATCTTGTGTTTTTATCACCATTATAATCGTCATCACTCTGATGCTTTTTTTTGTGTTGTTGTTCTGCACATTTGATCAGTTCCTTCGATCGAGTGGCAAGTTCGTTCGTTTCGGGGTCAGAGTGCGCTTTGGACTCGTTGGCTTGATATTCCTGTCTCATGCTCATTTAACTACGATACGAAGCCTATGAGAGATAGAAAGAGAGAGGAAAAAAAAGAGCAGCTAACAAATGCGTGTCGTGTAAGGAGCCGGGGAAATCGTGACGATTACGTGCATTTATTCTTGCTACCGCTGTAGCAAAGACGTGGACTGTGACAGAGAGAGAGAGAGAGAGGAAGCACAGCAGAAGCAGGGCGGTTACTTACACATCATTCGTTTTGCTGTGAATTGGCAGTTGAGTCCGCCTGCCGATTCTATTTCACTCATTGAGACTTGCTCTTGCCTTAAAACTAAGAACTGTAGGCGAAACCTGTCAGGTTGTAACTGTCAATTCCTTCCGACCTCCAGTCACTCTTACTGACCCTTTTCTTGTTAGATCCATTCACTCATCTATCCATCCTTCTTGCTCACTCTCACTCTCTCACCCTCTCAAGAGAAGGGCTTGTGCTCGTTTTTTCCCCCCTTGCACAACACATTTTCTGAAGCTTTAATTGCTAAAGAAGCTGTACTACCTTTTGGAATTGGACTCTGTGTCCCACGTTTGCTTCGAGTTTGCTTCGCAACATCTCTGTTCGCACAACTGTTTGCTTCCCGAGTCTCTCACCTTGTCTTCAGCGCCAACTCTCGACATCTCAATCCCCGCAACTCTTGCGCAACTCGTTTTGGCTCCTCAGCACTGTAATTCAAATTTCCAAGATGCTCTGGTCTTCTGTTGCCGTAGCAATCTATGGCATTGCAACCCATGTCGCTGCTCTTGACCCCATAGAGGCTATTGGCAACAAATTCTTCAACAAAGATGGCTCACAGTTCTTCATCAAGGGTCAGTACTCGAAGAGGCTGAACTCGCATCGATTTATAGCTACCTGGTTCTGACAATTCTGACAGGCGTTGCGTATCAATTGCGACCATTCGATCCCCTCATCGACACGGATCAGTGTAAACGGGATGCGTCTCTCATGAAGGAACTCGGCACAAACACAATTCGTGTCTACCATGTGGATGCTTCTGCTGATCATGAAGGATGCATGGCTGCATTTGATGAGGCTGGCATCTACGTGCTTGTTGATCTCGATACTTTCGACACCTACATTGTACCTGCAAGTCACCCTTTACTTTCTTTTCCACATCTTGCCTGCTAACATGCCATAGGAAAACAATTACTGGAATAGGGGCCAGTATGAGAAGTACACTGAGGTTATGGATGCATTCAACCAATATGACAACATCTTGGGCTTCTTCATCGGAAACGAAAACATTGCCAAAAAGGAAGACTCCAAAACTGCCCCATACCTCAAGGCTGCCGCTCGGGATATGAAGGCCTACCGCGACCGCAAAGGCTACCGCAAGATCCCGGTTGGATACTCTGCCGCGGATATCCAGCAACTTCGTCCTATGCTCCAGGATTACCTCACTTGCGGTGGAAACTCGTCGGAGATTGTAGATTTTTTCAGTCTCAACTCCTATTCTTGGTGCGATCCCAGCACATATCGTGAATCGAGCTACGACCAGCTTGAGCTGTATGCTAAGAATTTCCCGGTCCCCATTTTTCTGTCAGAGACTGGATGCAATGTACCTGGACCTCGCAAGTGGGATGACCAAGATGCCATTTTCGGCAAGGACATGGTGAGCGACTGGAGCGGTGCTATCATCTATGAGTGGATTCAAGAGCAAAATAACTATGGTATCGTCACCTACGGTACCTCGGGCGATTCTGTTGAGGATGGCTTTGCTCGGAAGGGTACCCCGACACCCAGGAATCCCGACTTTGATGCTCTCAAGGCGAAGTGGGCGGGAATCCACCCTACTGGCGTCAAGAAAGCCGACTATGATCCAAGCAGCGTATCAACTAGAGATTGTCCTGCATCTACCCAAGGCAGCTGGTGGGAAGTTAATGGCAATGTCAAACTGCCTACCCTGGGAGATGCTGTGCTTGCCACCATTACTCATTCTCTAACTAAAACCACTGCTGCGACTGCGACTATTACTGTAGCTTCTACGACTCAGGCCACGACGACTTCCAAACCAAGCGAACCAACAACAACCGGCAGTTCTGGAGATAAGGGATCTGACGCCAGCCAAGACAACAAAGACAACAAGGGCAACGCTGCCCCTGGCAATAGCCGCATCACTATTGTCAGCGTCAGTCTCATTAGTGTTGTCGTCACTTTTGGTCTTTTGCTATGATGACTTGAACATCTGGCCCGAGTTACTGCTTGACTGGTCTAAAGATGCTGCCATCTTTCTACTTACCTTTTAATGGCTGCAACATAAGAAATATGCGCGTTCTATGACCAAATCTCATGTCGTTTGTTCATTTGCTCTTGTCCATTTGCACCCGGCTGGACTTTTAGGTCTTGCTCAACCTAATTTTTTTGTACCATAATGGGCACAGTCTTCAGATGTGCAGTTTTGATGGAGACAGAAGGCAATAGCTTAAAATGAATCATGTATTAATATTAATGTGTAAGACGTGATGTCTCATAATGAATCCATGAACTATTAGCGAAATGCTGTCTAGATGTATATTCACTTGCCAATGCCATCAAGCAACCTCCAAACGTCGCTATCTACTGATTGTTCATTCATACCTGGCGTTATTAACAGACTACCGTTGCGAGAGAAGTGGACGATAGATTGGAAGTTGAATGACTGATGCGCGTATCTTACCTGGGATTGGAACGCTTCTTCAAATCCAGCACGCGGACTGGTGATGCCCAGTTGAAGTTCACCCTTTGGTAGTCGTGTTTGCGGAAGGTAGCTTTACGGCGGACAAAGAAGAGATGGTGTTGGACGTTGTACTATGGTGATATTGCGTCATAGCTTTGTTACCGAGGAAAACGAGCCCGATGATTATGATGGCGAAGAAGGTTGTGCATAAGAGGCCAATGGTAAGGTAGCGGAGGCGGTTATCGTAGCGGTGGGAAGAGGAACCCCAAGGGGTACGAGTGTGGGTTTGGCATTGGAGGTTGTCGATCATGATGGAGATGGCGTTGGTTTTTCTTCTTCTTTTTGGCTGTGTGATTAGTATTTGGAGATTATACCCGAGGAAAATGGATGGGCTGTGGATTTAATATTGGTAAAGAAGGGAGATTGTTTGTAGGTTCTTAGGAGGTGTAGTTGTGAGGAGGAGGAGGAGGAGGCTGTTGAAGAGGGTTGCATTGATATCAGCTGTTGATTCAAAGTGTGATGCGGTTGAAATGTCAGTATGAGCTACTGATTAGGTGTTGCTATTTTGGCATGTGCTTCTTGATCAACAGAGAAGCTTATATCCATCTTTTGGGGGATGAGAAGGAGAGATGAGATGTTAAAAGTCTTGATGGCGTTCTGGCATGTGAGTGTTGGCTTGTGCTATTAATGCTATATAATAATCGACTGCATTAAACTGATTTACACTTATTGGAATGATGGGTTTCACGCTACAGATCAAATACATGGATAAATGAATCTGATGCGAATGGCTTCAAATGCCAAGGATTTATCCTAGGGGAATCTGTGGCTGATCAAACAATAAAACTTGAACTTCTCTTGGTAAACAAAAGGAAACACGAAATATTATGTAAGACATCATGAACTACTGGGTAGGTATGAGCAACGATGTATCGCTGACAAGCACAGCACAGCACAGGCAGCAGCACTTCCCTCCGCTTCATCGCTGCTGCTTCTTATCTAGACTTGCTAATCTGGTGCATTTGGCTCAAAGAAGGCAATACCCACCGGCCCATCTAATCTATATCGTAGCCAATGATATTGATGATCGAATTGGGTTACTGACAAGACAGACAAAGACTTGCAGACACACACGTCGATTCCTATTCGCAGGACTGCAAAATAGGCTACCGTTTTTTTTATTATTATTTTTGAATTCTCGACTTTGAAATAAATTTCGGGCCGCAATTTCTGTGTCGGTTGTGTATCTCTGACGGCGACTTTTTGGGGCAAGAAATAAGGGCACCGGCTTCGACTGACTCAGCAAATTTTCTCGACCGCCCGCCATCATCCCGCATTGAGACTGCTCGGAGTCTTGATAGAGACAGCGACGCTTTGCCGCGGGCCTGGCGATAATCTTTTTTTTTTGCGACAAGGCAAAAAAAAGCTCTTAGGACTCTCAGATGCTCCGCTGACGCTCATTTCTCAAGCAATTGGCATCATGGCTGAGCCAGTCCAGCTTCAGGCGGTCGTAGCCGCAGACCCAACAACAGGTAAACGCCACCTGCAGAAACTCGAGTTTTGTTCTGCCATCCATGATCCATACATCCATCTTTCTTGTCCCCTTTGGACCTTGGCCCGCCTGCTGCGATCCCTCTTCCCGAGGCAGAGAGAAATCATAACCCGGAGGTACTGACAGCCTTTTCCCTTATCTAGGTATTAAGCGAGAGCAGGAACCGGAGACGAGCATCCTCGACGGCATCGACTTCAATATGCTCGCTGAACTCGCGTCCAAGCGCTCGTTTGATGACATTAGCCAAGACAACGATAACGACGACCAAGAGACCAAGAGGCTCAAGACGGAAACACAGACTGAGGAAGAATCACTCGAAGATGGCTTGGCGCTCCTCGTGCAGAATGCGCTCTCCAACGTCGGCGATCTGGTCGACCAGTTCAACGTCGACTCCGATGCACCCACCGGCAATGATCCAATGGATGTGGACGGCGCGCATGGCGCTGATGCTCGCCCGGCCCCCGTATCCTTCTTGTCCGAACCGGAAAAGTATGTACGGATCGCGAATACCCATGCGCTAGGGAATCTGGTACGTCAATGCATAGCTGCTGTATGGGGACCTTAACCGCTTATTTGGCTGATGGCAGGCACTTTCTTTACTACTCATATTATTACAACAGCCCGTCGACGACATGTCAAAACTGGCTCGCGACGCAGACTCTGGTTACGGGCGTTCGTACGGCCGACTAAAACGATCTTTTGACGCGACATGGCAGCTCTTCTCAGATGGCCCGGTGCTATCGGCCGACGAGTTGGAGATACAAGAGGCGGAAGCTCGCACCTTAATAGAGCTGGCGAACCTGGCAAAATTTGGATCATGGCTGATCGGAGATGAAACGGGATCGTTTGCCACTGCCGAACAACACTTCTCATCGATATTTCAATGTCAGCTACCGGACTTGCCGACTGGGACAACCGAGCTGTATGTGGGAGTCAAGACTCAGACGACTATCGAATCGCTTTTCAAGAAAGAGCCCGAGCAACAGGCCGAGGACATTGTGCGAGCTTCGTTCATAGAAGGACTGGAAGGCCCGTTGGGTGCGGCATACAGTGGCACCGAGCTGAGCTTGACTGCGCAAGAGTTGATTTCGTTGATACAGACAAGGAGGGATGCCCTCATTGAAGGCATCAAAGCAGGTAAAGAGGGTCAGTATTCTCGCTGCACTCAACAAACATCTTGGTCATGGTCTCATCTGTTTCATAGGTTCCCTGAAGGAAAAGTACCCTGCAGGTGATGTATTACGGAGCTTTGAAGCCCATGTCAAGAGCAAGCTTGCGTCTCTGACCGAACTCGGAGAGAAGCTGGGCATCTCAGCACTGCTCAGCGATGTTACGACAGCGGAACCAATATCGAATGGCACTGGCGACAGCGAGCTGGACTTGGACGATCTTTCATCATTCTTTGAGAAGACAACGTCGGGATTAGTGCAGAACGCCCTCGCCGGCCTTACAGAAGAGGACCAGACTCAGAGTCAGACCGAGACTCCTGCCGTTGAAACCACCGAGACACCAGCGCCAGAGACTACTCCCAATGGCACAACCGAAGTCAAACCAGTACAAACAAACGGCAAACTTGACCTCATGACAGACTACAAGGAGCTGGAAGCCTTGGTCGCTGAGAGCACGTCAAACTACGTTAAGACAACTTTGCATGGGCTGTCCGCTGTTCCATACCAGCCAACGGTGCCCACAAGCACCAGTAAGTCATTTCTCACAATCACCATCCTCTCAACGCTTCTAATGCGCAATAGCCGAGAGCATGGCTGCTCAATCGCCATATCTGAGTCATCTTCAACAACATCAATCACAACACCCTTATTATACGTATACGCAACCGCCTGTCCCAGAACAACAGGCCCCACCACCTGGATCTAATGAAAATCTTCCGCCTAACCAGACGTTTCCTAGTGCTATCTTGTACGACAAAGCTCGCCAAGCCGCTCTTTCGAAATCATCGGCGCATACCAGACGAGAAGGCCTCCATTCAACAAGACGACCCTGGACGCAAGAGGAGGAAAAGGCCCTCATGGCGGGTCTTGACATGGTTAAGGGTCCTCATTGGAGCCAGATTCTCACCTTGTTTGGCCAGAATGGCACAATCTCTGATATTTTGAAGGACCGGACACAAGTGCAGCTCAAGGACAAGGCGCGAAACCTCAAACTATTTTTCTTAAAGACAAACTCAGAAATGCCCTATTACCTGCAGGCCGTTACCGGAGAGCTCAAGACTCGGGCACCGACACAAGCTGCGAGAAAGGAGGCCGAGGAGAGGGCACGACTCAACTCGGAGGAGGAACAGGCCAAATTACAAGGCATCATGGCCCTGGCCGGAGGACTGCAGCATCCGCCTCAACAGCAAGGTAGAGCAACGGGCACTGCAGCAGCGGTGGCACCAGGGGTTGTGACACCGGCCCAAGCTGCCCAGGCAGCATCTCACGCATCACACATGCAGGCCACCGCAGTAACGCACCACCCGCCGAGTACGACACCTGTTTCCAGGAGCATGGTGATGCCCACGCCCCAGGCCAGACCCGAGATGCAGGCAACAACGCAGCAGGCTATGCAGTCGGTACCGCAGGCGCCCCCTCGACCGCAAACACAACTTCCACCCCAGGTCCCTAGACCTCAATCTCAACCTCAACAGCAGGTCCATTCACAACTACATCTTCCTCAAACTCAGACTCAGCCGCCCCACCAACCACAACAACAGCAACAGCAGGTACATCACCAACAACAAGTACATCATCAGGCTCATCAGCAGCCTCAGCATCACATCCAACAGACACAACCCTCCAACCCACCCCAGCAAACGACCCCCACTCAAAATGGCACACATGTGACATCTCTTCAAAATGGCCTACATACACATCACACCCCCACCCCGCCGGTTGGCTCTGCGTCGACACCAACTCACCAGAGTCAACAGACACATAACCTTTCACAATCTTCTACTCCATTCAAGCTACCACAGTCATTAACATCGTTTGACGGGGAAGTTCCCAAGGCAACCTCGGCACCGGAAGCGCCAATGTCTCATGTGGTAGCACATGATGACGAGGCAGCAGCAGAGGCGGCCCTCCTTGAAGGCCTTCAAGCCGCCGTAGCACAGGCTCTGGCATCATAGGTTGCACCAGGATAGTTAAGCGGATGTAACATTATGGCAGTGATGCTACCGAGTCTAGGGTTCATAACTCTTCGTGCAACTTTCCCGCATTAGCATGATTAATGAGACGGATATAGGACATCGGGGTTTCAGAGCGAGCGAGTTCAAAAAGTATTTCGGTGAGTCGAAAACATATGGGTTTAATGGCGTAACAGCGGGGCGGCTCTGTTTCTAGGTTTTACAGCTACTTTTTTCCCATCCATAGATCCCCCCGGCGGGGGCAGGATTTCTCAAAAGCAAGCGAGAATGCTTGGGTGGTAGGACAAGGCGACTTTTTTGTTTGCTACGTATATGATACCATGGACTGGATGCATATCTGGAAAGAAAGCGAATAACAAAAAACTGGTTCCTCAAAGCAAAAAAAAAACAAACAGTCTTCATTGCAAGTGATTTATGAAAGTTCGTATATAAGCCTATGAGGTTGATGTCCTGAACGGCGGCGGCGACACAGAGTTGGTTGGACATGGGTCTGACCGGTTGGCATCCGGTTTACGCGCTGAGAGATTGTGAAGTTTAACGGTGATGGTTGTGTTACATGGATGCCTTTTTACGAATGACTATCTATGGATGTGAAAGCGAGTATTGGAGGGGTTAAATGAGAGGGTGTTTGGGTTGGAACAGCTTATGACGAACTTGCTCATCACCTTTATGAGTTAACTATCTAACCTACACTCTTCTACTACGGCCACGAGGATTATATCGAAAAAAGAAAAAGGAATCATCAACATGTCTCGAAGCCTCACCTGCAAAGCTACAGGCACCATCTGCAACAATCCAGCTGTCCAGCTGAGGATGGATAACGAACGACATCAATCCCTGTACTGCAAGTATCACGCCTGCAGAAGGATTGAAAACGGTCAGATTTGCTTGCTGGCAAAGCTCCCCTACGCGGATGCCTGTGTTGAGCGTGAGTTGGGGCGCATTTTTCTATTCCTGTGAAGTTTGGACTACTGATGAAGGGGGGCTTTTTTTTTGGTTTAGACTTGAGATGCTCGGCGGCGGTAGGAGGGGTGAGGTGTCGCCAGAATGTGAGAGATGATAATGCGGGATTTAGATATTGCAATGAGCGTGAGTCTAGGCCCCCCCTTTGAAAAGGTTCACGTGGTGATGGTGGTGGCGTCGTCGTTGTTGTTGTTGTTGACTCAAGGGGGGGTAGACAACTGTTATGCGGATGACTGCAAGAACGAACAGGCTCACATCGGGGACACGGCTCTACGACATTGCGCGCAGCACAGGTGCCAGAACGAAGGATGCGATGCCGTCAGGGGACCAAGTGGGAACTGCGTCAGTCATACCTGCGCCGAGAGGTTCTGCCTGTTGGTCGTTCCGGGAGGGGGCCAGAGATTTTGTCCGTTTCACCGGACTTGCCAGCATCTAGACTGTCCTAGACGTTGCCACGAACGGGAGACCGGGGAAGTTGCGCCGTTCTGTAGTGTACATTACTGCGAGGCGGATGGATGCCTGCGAGGGAGGAGGTCGGGGGGTGGTGGTAGTGTCAGTAGTAGGTACTGTGCTGGGCATGCGTGCGAGGAGGAGGCCTGCGTGAGGGGGAAGACGAAGGGAGGAGGGTGGTTCTGTAGGGATCATGAGTGTTGTGTGAGGGAGTGTCGTGAGAGAAGAAGGTATGGGGGGAGGTACTGCGTGAGGCATGAGTGTGGACATGAGGGATGTGGGCGCGAGGCTGGGGTGGATGGATATTGTGGGATGCATGGGAGCTGTTCTGAGCCCCTGTGTGGGAGGAGGAGGTATGTGATGAATGGGCGGGCTCATACTGCATGTGAGGAGCGTGAGTTACTTCCCCCCTCTCCTCTCTTCCCCTCCCCTTTCCCCCAAGTATGCCTTGCGTGTGTTGGTCCTTACTTGGGCTTGGCCCTTTTGCTTTTATGGGTCTTGTGTTGATGTTGGGTAGACCTGGTTGAGATGTGTCTGGCCATGGATGGTGGCACGTTCTGCGACAGAAGAGCTGTCAGAGACACCAACTTCTGCGAGACACACCTCTGCAAGAACAGGGGATGTTTGGAACAGCGTCTAACGCAAAACATGTTCTGTGCTAGTCACAGGCGCACCGTCATCAACTACGACCGCGGCGGCCGGCGCACCGAGGAGAGGTGGGAGTAAGGTAGGCCTCCCGGGCCGGCGGGGTGGCGACCACCTTGGGCAGCCCGGTTCGAGAGGTGCATGGATGTTAGGCAACGAGGCTGTCGAGAACGGGGTGAGTTGCGAGACAGTTGGCTTGGTGTTGGCGTCATGTGAGGTGTAGGACTGTTGGGTGGGAGAACTGGGATGATGGAGGAGGATGCGTTTGATTTGTAAGTTGGATCGACAGAGGAAGGGGGAGAAGAAGAAGTGGAAGAGCACAGGACTAGGGGAGCGTTGTTTAACTTGGTCGGCTTAGTGGACTGAGACAAAAGAATTGAGAAAGAAGAGTTGACAGTTGTGAGAGAAAACGTGATGGGTTCTATTCTTGGGTTGTGAGAGAAGAAGATGGTGTTGTCTCTCTTTGTTGGGAGGATTTGCGTGAGGCCTTCAACGAGATACTCTTTGAGCTGCCTCTCTATTTCCTATTTGGGGAAATGGTTTTGGTCTAGCCACAATTTCATTTACAGAATAAACGACATTTATTGTTATTATTTTTTATTTGTTAGTTACGTTACGTCTTCTCTTACAGAGTCCTTGCTTGATACGCTTTTGGTTCGATGATGGAGGGTAGAAGATTACTGTGGCGTCCATCATACAGCCGACTCTTTTTTGATAGGACGCTCAACAACAATCCCAAGGCACGAGACGCTCCCTCCCTCCTGTGTACTCTTTTCTCTCTCTCTCTCTCGGACGAACTACTCAAGCGTACGGAAATACAACCAGGGTTTCCAAAATCCGAACCGAAATCCCTAAGCGAACAAGACTCGGCCGTGAAAGGACAGGGAACAAGGAGGGCCGGCGCCATTTGAAGTGACGATGGTGGCGGTGCAATGACTGAGACGCTTGAGCGGCGCGGAAACTGGTGGGGGCCAGAGGTGAAGAGCGGGATGTGTGGCGCAGACGGTTCAAGGTGGACGAAAGAAGGATTTTTTTCTTTTCTACTGGATGCCTCACAGGGAAGAAAAAAGCCACACGCGGGAACGGTTGAGAAGGATTTAGGACTTGGATTTAGGGCCCAAAGACTTCTTTTTAAGGAATCCATTTGACGGCCTCCTACTGTAAAGTATGCACCAAAGCTGGGTTTGACCCATGTGGTATAGTCAGTCGTCCCCGCCCATGACAGGACAGACGCGCGTGTATGCAGGTCAGCCCTCTCTCCGTTTCCTCTTTTGGGTGATGGAGGCGCACAGTGCGTAGGCTGCACTCACTATCCTAGTCTCCCCCCTTCGCTAGCCTCCGGTGGCAAATGGGAAGAAGCCGACGCTGTAAGAAAGCGCTGCTTGGGGGGTGCCTGGCTATGCTGGAAGTAGTATCAGAGGCACAGTGCGAAGGCGTGCATGGAAAAGCCGCCCTCTCGCTCTCTGTGCCCCAAGCATCACCCGCAGCGGGATCAACTGACGTTTATGACGGCCCGTCTTGTCGCTCCAGCCATGTGGCATCCTAAACAAACCTGGAACCTAAACAAGGACGCATCTTCCTCATTCTCCCCTCCCCCCCTCCCCGCTAATGCATCCATCATCGCATCAACTCCCGGGATATGCATCTTGTCCCTGCATCCGTCCCTCTCGCCCGTTGCCGCCACCACCACGAGGGTTGATGATGGATCGCGCTTATCCTTTATCTCCCTCCACCATGTAACCCAGAGAAGCAATATGCATGCATGCAAGCAAGCAAGCAAGCAACTTTATCAATATCCCAACTTTGGGTTCAACGCTGAATGGAGTATTCATGGGCCTCTCCTTTTTTTTATTCAGCCATTTTTGTTATTTTTTCCACTCTCTTCTCTCTTTCTATGGTGACTACTTCTCTCCACGGCCTAGGCATCCAGCGAGGTGCTGGGCCCAGATGACCCGTCATGAGACGAGGCACCACGCCCTGCACCGCCTCGTGAACCCGGTTTCCTTTCGAGCCCCCAATCGATATTCTGCTTCCGCATTGTTTGATCCGACATTCTCTTTTTCTGATTTACTGATGCGATGATCTCATGGACGGGAAACCCACACCGGCATTACCGTACCTGTCCCGTAAGCCACCCACACAAACACCAGCCACACATTCTTCACCTTGGACGGGGCATGGCGTTCTTCTTACCCTCTCGCTCGAGTCAAAGTTGCATCGTGTGCATCAGCCTCGTGCCCATACTTTGTTCGACTTGTTCTTCCCATGTGGTCTCGAAACAAGAGTCCTATATCTGACTGCGCCCCCTTGGAAATAATAGATTGCTGTTACAACAGAAACTCTCTCTCACACATCATCTCTCTTCTTCTCACCTTAGATGTAGGCTCCACACTTTTTTTTGCTGTCTAGGACCCTGTGCTTTCTCTTTTGATCACCTGGGTTGACCGAGTGCTTCTTTTGTCTTCGTTCTTCGTCATACCGGTCTATTATTACTCACTTGGACAACACTTGATAATAGCCACTACTGTGCTAGGCAGACTTCTTCATCTTCATGTTGCCGCTTCTTTTAACTACTTGAACCCACAAAGTCCCCCCGACATGGCCTCTGTCATCTCTTCGTCAACTGACTCTTCATCTCGCTCAAAGAAAACAACTTTCAGCGACTACTACTACAACTTTAAAGACATACTATCATCACATTCAACCGACAAGACAAAGCCCGGTACAGCAACAACAATGTCCAAGCGATACTTTGTCGAAACCGCCCCTGACGGACGCCAGCAGTTTGTCTCGGTCAAGCGCACTCGCTCTTATGGAGGACATCATCACCACGTTCGTGAAATCGACTACATAAAGGTCAGCCTTGATGAGTGGAACGGACTTGTCGAGAAGGAACGCAAACTTCAAGAGGTTAACAAGTCCGTGGTCGACGAATGCAACACGCTCAAGTCGACTCTCCTGTCTGCGCAGGCCGACAACAAGCGCTTGAACACCGTCATCATCCCCGGACTTGACAAGCAAATCGCCTGCCTGACTGCCGACAACGAGACCCTTCGCCGAAGCCTCGACCACGCCGGAGACCACTCATCCAAGCACCACCGTGAGGAGGACAAGCTACGGTCAAAGGTTGTCAAGCTCGAGAAGGACAACATCGAACTCCGAAATGAGAACCTCAACTTGCTGGAGAGGAACAAGAGCTTGCAGAAGCAGCTTGATGGTGGAAGCTACGGCCGCCGCATCGCAGAGCTGATTGCCGATGTGGAATACTGGAAGAACCTCTCTCGCTCTTGGAGGTCTCGATACCTGGGACTGCGTCAGCGATATGATGAGATTTACGATTTGCTCGAGACACGGTCGAAGAAGTTGAGGGCATATGAGGATATCTTGCAACGAAACAACATGATCTAAACGCTCCATTACACAACGACATTTCCTACCATCTATATTGATATCACGGGTGGATGATATTTGCTTCCCATGTCGTATCGGTTTGATACGACCTATCCGTGTATTTTTAGTTTTTCTTTACTGTCCTGGTATGTGGATGATACCCTGGGTGGCATAGACATGGTTGCTGATTTCCTTTTTAGTATTTCTTCAAACATCTTCAAACACTGAAGAACTCCTTTGTTATTTGGACATGACCATTGCGCGCGCGCACTTGTATTATCTCATTGTGTACTCTTTACAAACATCTCTCACAGCGCTGTCATGAGCCAACTATTTCTCTCTCACTCCTTTAACTAATAATTTCCTTGTAACGACAACTGTTATTTTCTTTTACTTCCTTGTTATGAATTTGGGTATTTTAAATTTTTGGGAATTTGGGAACACACAGAAAGGGGTCACTATCAACAAACAGATTGGCACAATTTTACCATTTCGAATAAATTAGACACCCCATAAAAAACAACCATCAAATAAATTGCTTTTATAAAAACACGGATTAAACTCTCTTTTTACTGCCTAAAGCGTAAAGTTGCTGCTTTTTGGGAGCGATTGTCGTGTGATGTATCCGGATGTGAAACCATCATCATGTGAACCCTGTCAAGCGTCTTACCTCTGTCCCCCCCCTTCCAAATAAAAGCCCAAAATTATCAATGACGTCAGTTGCCCTTTTGACAGAACAGAGCGAGATGGTGGAGGGGGAGCACAAGATTGTGTCATCAGTCCAAGCCCGAAAGAGACGGAAGTGAAGGCCAAGGTCCGAGAAAGAAAAGAAAGAAGCTTGTGAAAGGGGAGTAGGAGAGGGGAGAGAGGGGAATGCGACGCTGGATCTAGGACATACAGGATACATTACATGGCATAAGGTGTGAAGGCGCAATGTAATGTAGAGGTAAGGTAAGGTAAGGCAAAAAAGAGGTAGTGTCGGCATGTGCGCTACATGAAGCGGTAAATGCGAGCCTGTGGGAGAGAGGAGGAGATAGAGATAGATACGGAGTAGATGGGTAGAGATAGGGAAGAAAAAAGGGTGGGACGATATGGAGAAGGGCGGGGGGACGGCATCGGGGAGACGGGAGAAGCGGGGTGCAGGGTTTGGTTTCAAGGGATGGGACTGGAGGAATGAATTTTCCTACGATGCATGTACTTTAGGTATGATAGATTAAAAAAAAAACAGGAGGTGTGTGTATTATGTGATGGGAGGGGGAGGGGAGGGATGTTGGTGAGGGCATCTTCTTTTTGGTGGTGGTGGTGGTGGTGTTGTAGTGGCTGCATCAGGTTTCGAGCCCTTGGTGTGGATTGTTTTGGAGGGTGACGAAGAATTTGTCAGCCCGTTGCAGATAAGAAACTTGTTATTTTTGTATTTATTAGATATCCAGGGAAGGCCATGATGGTGATGATGATGATTAAAAGAGAGGAAGAAAAAAAAAAGAAAAAAGTCTGGGGATACCCCTGGAATTCTAGACGGTGCCAAGCCAATGTTCATTATGTTCAAGGATGCCTAGTTGGAAAAAAAAAAAGAAGTGGGAGGAGGGTCATGTTCATGCAAGCACTTGGAAGGCTTTTTCGCTTATCAACTCCGGGCTGTCTTCCTCCTCCTGCTGCCCCTCCTCCCCCCGCCCCCCTTGGCATATCCTTTATTGGTCCACTTTCTGCATCATGAAATGGTCATCGTTTTTGATGTGACTGTATATTAAAGGGCTGTGTTATCGTCTATCGTTTTATCGATTGTTCGGGGGTAGTCTGGAGGTAGTCTGGATTGGTTGGTGGTGGTGTGTGATGTGTGTTGGTGGAGTGGTCGGCTTTCAGGTCTAGGCAGAAGGCAGACCGTGTGACTCTTCTTTTGGAGGTTGACCTTGAACAAGGCGAGGAGGGCTCACCGGTGCCGAAACAGGACGGGGTGATGAATAAAGGAATGAGATTCGGGGCTTGTGGCTGGTGAAATGGTTGCTAGGTAGGCTGAAAGCTCTTTTTTTTCTCCCCTCCCCTTGTTGAAGCTAATATGGGGGAAGACGTTGAAGCGACTTTGATTTGACAGATGTCAAAGCCGGATATTGTTAGTGTTGAGTATAGTACTGTATGTATGTATGTACTTATGTATGTACTCTTTAATTGGTAATTAATTACGACGGCGGCAACGGGATGCTCGGGAGTGTCTGTCTATGCGAGGTACATGTATAGGCAAGGTAGGTACTGAATGGTAAAACGTCTGCACTGGACAAGATGGCCTTGGATCGGATTGATTGGATTGCTTCAAGTGGAAGACGACTGGCTTCTCACCTCAGCCCTACACTACGACTGACAGACAGGCACACATACAGGCTACGGTGGCATCGCATTGCATCGCTGTTACAACAACACCAAAAAAAAGGGGACAAGCCATTGACTCATTCCTCCCATAAACTTAATCTAGACTACTGCATTAAACACCTGTTGATACTACGTACCTCTGCTACGTACCGGGTCTCCCAAGAGAGAGGCCTCTTTTTTTTTTTTTTTTGCTGGCTCGCTAAAGAGGAGGATGCCTTGGGAATCTGCCCATCCGGATCCTTCATTTCATTTTTTTCATCACACAGCTCATCAAACGGGGGGGGGGGATGAACCCATCTGACCGAAAAAAAAAAACGATGTGGTCGACCCAAACGACGGCCACGCATTGCGTGAGATTGGTACATTCCGGCGGCCGTCAAACGCCAGCAAATTCTTCAGTCACCATCTCACACACGAAACGACCCGTCCCGTCCTATCGCGGCTTTTTGCTGTGGGGTGGGGGAGAAAGCAAGAAGGGAAGACGCCAGGCGAGGCGAGGCGAGGCGAGAAGCGAGAGAGGGAAAGGGACAAAAGGGAAGAAAGGATAGGAAAGGAAAGGAAAGGAAAGGAAAGCTACCGTTTTGACCAAAGAGCCTAAACTAACACACACACACATGCTGAAGCTAGGCAGATCAACCACCCCCCTCCCTTTGGACTTGGACACCCTCCTCTTCTTTTTTTTTTACACTTTTCTTTTTCCATCACCAAATCGTCACATCACGAGTGAAAAGTATGGGCTTGGAGTTGTGAGTCACCGCCTTCCATTTGTTTCCTTCGTGGCCATCAGATCGTTGCGCCGCCTCGGTAGGCTGCAGTTGCGCAGGCAAGGGGAGGGTGGGCGTCGCTGAAAAGGACACTTTGGACACTTTTTTTTTTCCCTCTGTGTGTGTCTCTCTCGCTCCGAAGCTCCAATGTGGTGAGTGGGTGGGTAGGTAGGTAGGTAGGTGGGTGTTGGGTCCCGCCGAGGCGGTTTGCTCTCTTACACACACTCACACAAACTGTGGCTCTCCCCTGTCTTTGCTCATTTCAACTCGAGTGTACTTTTTTGCTTTGGGGGCAGAAAAAAAGTGAGGCAGCCACTCTGATTGCTTGATCGATGCCCTTTGAACCGGGACGGAGGTGACGAAACGAGCCCTGCTCATCCATGCCCATCCATGCACAGCCACGGCGCGACCAATGGGATCGGTTGGGCATCATGCGCGATGCGCGTCTCCGATTTATTATTATTATTTTTTCCCTTTCGATTTTATTTGATTTTTTTTGGTTGTTGTTCATTCTCTTGGTTCTTTCTCTCTCTCTCTCTCTTCCTCTTTCCCTCTCCGAGGTTCCCAAGGTTACCGTTACCAAGCTTCCGTCTTGGTGGGCTGTTCCACACACCCAAGACACACACATACCCACCCACCCCCCTCCATCCCACATCCATGTGCCTCATTGGGGCAAGCCAAGGAGCAAGGGCCAAGAGACGAGGCCAAGAGAACCAAGGGAACCAAGGGAGCGCCGTCCGCCCTTCCTTGGCGTTGTATCAGATACACACAATTAAGCAGTCGAAACAGCAGAGTGCCAAGAGGATGAGGGACGGACGGCAGCCAGTGCAAAGGTGCAAAAAGATGGTAAAATTGGCCCGACTGCGCGTCCTGAAGGGACTTGGGTCTGCATGTACTGGGTACATTGGCAGAGATTGCAAGGAAACCAAGAAGACTCGTTTCCCACATGTTTTCGAGTACATATGTATTGCTGACATTTTAGGAACGGGACTACAACTGCAGCTTGGAGCCACACCCCCTTTCCCTTTGCTCGGGTGGGTGTGGTAAGTGGTGAGTGGTGGTTGTTAGGTATTCCTGTCCCCTTTCTTACAAACGACGAATTTGCTGTGCCTGTCCGTCGGCTTCTCTGGGTGGTAGTGGTGGGTGGTGGTGGGTGTGCATATGTGTGTTCCAGGATCGATCCCACTATATGCGCACCCAAGGCGTCATGGCTGCTTCTGCTATGCTCACTCTGCGCACACAGACAAGGCAGTAATTTACCACCAGGGAATCCTGTTGCTCCCTCTCCTTCTGCCTAGGGGAGGAGGAGCAGGAGGAGGAGAAAGCAGAGTTGGCTAGGAGGAGGGTGTGTCTGCATCGACAAAGCACCTACTTTTTTATTTTAATTGTCTTTTTTTCTTTTTTCTTTTTCATCTCTTGGGCTCTCTCTTGCTTCTCAGTGTCTCTCTTCGTCTTGTCTTGTTATTAATGTGCTTTACTCCCACTCCCACTCGCACCACCCCCAATCTATATTTTTCTTTCCTTCTCATCCATAATCCTTACATACATACATACTACATGCTTGGTGAACGGGCCTACTTTATCTGACAAGCTGAGCCTGGACATCTTTTTTAGATATAATACCAATACCACCTCCTACATAATTCCGCATTCTACCGGGGGGTACACAAGAAATTTTCTTTCCTCCCTCCCTTTTTTTCTCTCTTTTTTCCTTGCCTGGAAACATTGGTGTGTCCGCTTTACCTCTCAAATACCCTCGAGCATTCTTTTCTTCTTCTTTTTCTTCTCTGACAGCTTGAAAGAGAGAAAGAGAGTGTGCGAAGAAAACAAAGAGGTTCTCCTTTACAACAAACAAACAAACAAACCAACAAACATACAAGAAATAACCGGATCCATCTTTCGATCCTCAGCTACGGAGTACTACGACTATTATTACTACTACCGCTACTACTACTACGGCGGATCCCGCGCTTGGGCGAACGAATGAACCCTGCGTGAGCGAAATATTATCGAAAATCGCTTCGCTTCCGTTGCTTTTTGCTTTTGCGTCGCCCACATTTTTTATTTTTCTTCGTGGAAGATTCTACCGCAGTTTCCACACACCAAACTCGTCTTGGAATAAAGCATTACGTCGCTTTTTTTCCTCCCCCTCCCCCCTTGACATACATACAATCAATTGCCTACGTCCCACACAAAAAATCGATTGGGCTGCTGCCACCACAAAGTCGAATCAAATTTATTATTTTCTTACCCTCCGTCCCTCCAACCATTCATCATCCCCTTTCCTCCCTTCTTCTTCTTTTTTTTCTGCCACCTACATCCGCATTCGCATCTGCGCATCTGCACACATCTGCATCGCATCGCATCGCATAGCATAGCATAGCATCGCATAGCAGCGCATCGGAGCGCTTTCATTCAACCATACCTGCGCAATGTCTTTACACACCAGAGTCTCCGCCAGCGCTGGGCGGCGACCTTCTGTCTCTCATGTTCAGTTTGTCGGTTCGTCTCGCAGCCACCAATCGCCTACGCCTCCTCCTCCTACTACTAGTATGACTCACACCAGCGATGCAGCCCCCGACTATGACTATGATCAACGGCTCCTCGATTCCCTCAACCAGGCTCACACCGAGCTGAACAAGACTAACTCTGAAAGAGACCGCTACCAGAGCCTGTTTGACCAGGCCAGCAAGAAGCTCACCGAGGTCAACGCTACCGTTGTAGACCTGAACGCGGAACTGAAGACACAGAACCAGACTTACAAGGACAACACGGCCGCCCTCAAGGATAACATTGCCACCCTCAAGGAGAAGGTCTCTCACTTGAAGGAGGAGAATGTGCACCTCAAGGAGGAAAATGACAGAATTAACTATGAGCGTGAGACGCTTGCCCGAGACTATGCTGAACTCAAGGCCAAGTTCAGCGATCTTACTCACCAGTACAATACCCTAAGTGCCGCTACCCCTGCTCTCTCCTCCACTGGATCCCTCCCCGAGCGTCCCAAGCTCTCCCGATCGTCCAGCAAGAAGGAGCGCAAGGAAGACCGGAAGGAAGACCGCGAGGAACGGAGCCGCAACCGAGACAAGGAGAAGGAAAAGAGCCGTGACAAGGAAAAGGAAAAGGAAAAGGACCGCGAGCGAGAGCGAGAGCGTGAGAAGAAACGTGAAGAAAAGGAGCACAAGGCCGAAAAGGAGCGTCTTTCCAAGCGCTTCGAGGAGAGGCGCCCTCCTCCCACCTCGACCAACTCCTCCGGCTCGAACCGCCGCAGCAGCTTCATTGAGGGATGGGGCCCCGGCGGACGATCCTCATCGTCTGGCTCCTCTACTCGGTCCTATACCAACGGACCCGCTGGACACGCGCAAGTGCCCGATGTCACAGCCAACCACAAGGGAGCCTTTACCAATGTTCCCAGGAGCGGCACCACGCCTCGCATTTATACCAGCTCCGGAAGCTCTACCCCATATGAGGATGAGGTTACTTATGAAGACGGTAACTACCATGCGTATCCCATCAGTCGATAAATCTTCTTCTTCTACTCCTCTCCCTCCTCCCTCCCCCACCTTCTCTCCCCCTTCCCCCCCAATGGCTTCGACGGGACTTGGAGGTCTGCCTTTATGCAGGTGACTTGTAAGTTTGGGTTGTTGCCTTGAGGGGGGGTTGGATCGATCGTCAGATGCATGATGCATACTGCATGATGGTGTCCGTTGTGGGGCTAGTCGCTTCCAGTTGAGTGGTTTGAGTTTTTTTGTTTCTGTATCACGATGGCGAATGGTTCGTTTCCGTCTTATATTCCCCCCGTCTTACTTCTTATTGGCGCCCGGCGCTCGGCCATCGGCCATTACGTCAAACAGTCAATGGCCGGGTTCTGTCTCTTGTCTCTCCGATGCCGCCCTTTTTCTCCTCCGGATAATTTTGCGGGACCCCTTCCGGCATCTCCGCACTCACACGCACACAATCTCCACAACCCAAAATGGACCAATACTCTCTGTGTTTTTATCTGGAATCAGGCATCAGCAGCGGCTGAGTGTATAGCGCACATTTGTTGCATTTTTTTTTCCCTCTCTCTCTCTCTTGTCATTGCTTGTCCTGGACTCCTCCCTTGGCCCACCGAAGGATATTATTCGTCTCTCGCACCGCAGATCGGCCATTCCATCGGATCACCATAAATAGGCCCAGGCAGGATTCCTCGTCTTGCTTTTTTTTTCTCTCCCGGTTAATCTGTTTTCGTCTCCTGTATTATTTTCAATACCGCCACCATCATCATTATTATCAACCAACCCTTTTGGCATTTGTTGTGTAAGTTACGGTATTGCTATTCTCCGATTGGCATCACAATCACGACCCCGCATTATCCAATTCATCATCTTCGGACTCTTTTCCCCTCTCGGCATGAAGCTCTCCCCCAGTCTTTCCGACGACCTCGCTCGCTGGGCAGAGTGTCAGCCAGTCTTCTTCACTGGATCGGCATCGACTCATGGTCGTCATGTCAACGTCTCTCCCAAAGGTATGGACGCTCACTTTGCCGTCCTAGGCCCTAATCAATGTGCCTATATTGACCGTACCGGCTCTGGCTGCGAGACTATCTCGCATGCTTATGAAAATGGCCGCCTTTGCCTCATGTTTATGAGCTTTGGCAGCGCGCCTCGTATTTTGCGACTATTCTGTCGCGTGACCGTTGTGGAGTGGGACCAACCTGCCTTCCCTCCTCTGGTCCGCAAGGTCGCCAAAGGCAAGCGTGAGGCTTTTGACGGTGCGCGTGCGGTCATACTTTGCAACATTTGGGAGGTGCAGACAAGCTGCGGCTTTGCTGTCCCGCGTGTCAAACAGGGCCTATATGTTTCTGCTGAGGATGACGAAAATGGCTCCGGACGCAAGTCTGTTGAAGAGCTCCTCCGCGAGGGACCTTACAGCGGGGAGAAGCTCTCTGAACTAGCTGTCTTTGAGCAACGCCCCACGCTGGATAACTACCTGGCAAAACGGGCTGATAGCAACACGATGCTTGAATATCAGGCCGTGCACAACATCACCAGTCTTGACGGTCTGCCCGGCCTGCGTGTCGCGCGCCGCTCGGCAGGCCAATGGCTGTGGCTTAGTGATGCGAAATCGAGAGTGCGCCGGATCGCGTACGAGGGGGAGGCTGTAGCCGCGGGTTTCTTCTTGGCTATCTTGTTGTACGTTGTTGTTATAGAGGGGCAAAAGGTTTTGTTGTAACGGTTATCATTATTTTTGGGGATCTTTATGAATTGGGATATTAGACGGGGCTTGGGAAAAAGGGGCTTTCTTTTTTTTTGGTCTTTTTGGTTGGACTTTTCTTGGATTTCATGTATTGGACACCCTCTTCTTTTTTCTTTTCTTTCCTTGATGACTTATTCTTGTTGTATGATGCTTTTCGATTGGCGATACCTTTCATAGATTTCCTATCCATTGCTGGAATTTTTTCGTTTTGTTTTACTTGTTTTACTTGGTTCTCTTTTTTCCCCTCCTAGTCTTTTTTATCCTGGTGGTTATGATGAAGCCTTGTTTTTCCTTGTATTAGCTTTTTTTTTTCATTCTTTTTTTTTTTCATTATTTTATTATGATTTCTTAACGTTGATTGTCTATAATGAATTCATGAATTGGTTATGATGACTCTTGTTGTTGTTTTTCTCAGTACTTACTAGGGAGGGGGGGCAGGAAGGCTGGCTTATTGAAGAGTCGATATCAATAGGAATGATATTTGGTTTCATAATTCTATGGCTTTACCTTTTGATTCACTGTGCTCTCCCCCAGTGACGGTTGTCAAGGATGCTATTGATTAACAGTGCTGCGTTCATCTGGCGGCTTGACGCATCCCCCCCCCTCCATCATCATCTCTCGTCCCTCATGCTCCCCCCTCTCTACATCTCGAAATCCCTCACGACTTCGAATCCCAACAACATGAGTTCACCTACAGCATCAATCGCCTTCTGGTGGGACATTACGGGCATCTTCAAACCAACGACGAGGTGCGTGTGTATTCACCCGCAGTTTAGAATGAAGCAAAATTTCAAGCAAAATTTCAAGCAATGACTAGCTAACAACTCAAACCAGGCAACAGTCTCAGCACAAGTCTGGTCACCCTCCCTACTACATGTCCTCCCCCTTTTCTCTCTTTTTTTGTTTGCAAACTAGCTATACACACCCTCCCTACTGCATAATTCAAAAGGTGGATTCACGGGCCTGGGAAAAAGAAAGGCCACGCCATGAGCACAACAGGTCCAGCACTCTTCCTTCGTTTATGACACCCGGCTACCTGATAAATCTATGCCGGCCTTCCTTAGCCATCGTTTTTCCTTCCCCTTCCGCTTCTCCTTTTACCAGTCAGAGGCAGATACCGTCTCACCTGCTCCAATGAGATATAACCGCTTGCGCGAGGCATACGTCTGGTTTATTCCGTCTCGAGATCCAGAAAAACGACATGACGCTTGTAGGCAAATCTCTACCAGGATATCCCAGGATAGGAGTTCTCTGGCGTGTAGCTGGTGACCAGGCGCACATGGAAGTGTATTGGTTACCACACGACTGGTAGACCTAACGTTTAATTGATGTGAAACACTGTTCGATCTACAATCAGCCGCCGCCATTTGTTGTCGATGTACCGTTGGTGGCAGCAGCTTGGTTGCCGTTTGTAGCAGCATGGCTCTTGGCGCCACCGCCTCGTCCACGCCTGCCACGTGAAGTGGTGCTCTTCTCTGCAGGAGCAGAGCTTGTTGAGACACTTGTAGGAGCAGGCGTAGGAGATGCTGCAGCACCGTTGCCGCTCGAGGGTTTCTTGTCCTTGCGCTCTAATACCTGAACCGTCCCCTGAGCAACAGTTACAGGGCTTGCGGAAACTGCCTTGACGAGACCGGCGTGATCAGAAAAGTCCACGTACGCAAAGCCCTTGCGTTTATCCATCTCGATAAAGGTAACGACTCCAAAGGTCTCGAGAGCCTGCTTGAGGGCAGCTTCGGTGATACCCTGCGATGGGTTTGCGTGCTTGACAAAACCACGAGTTGCATTAGCCGACACAGCAGCACTCTTCTTTGGAGGGGCAGACGATTTATGAGATCCGCCCTTTGAACCGTTAGAAGCAATAGCGTTTGATTTGGTGCTGGCAGTAGTGGTTTGAGGAGCCGACGAAGCATTCGTGGAAGGTTGGGCGGCTTCCGTGTCGCCGGCAGTCTTTTTCTTGAGAATCACGGGAGGCGCAGTAGCCAATTTTTCGGTTGACGTCGATTCGATGTTCTTTCCTTTGTCGGCGGCCTTATTGCCACGGCCGCGGCGACTTGAGGGTTGGGATTTTGCTGCTGCAGATGCCGTGGATTGAGTCTTGGCGGGCTGGGTGGTAGTTGGTTCGGCTGGCTGAGCTGGTAGAGGCTGGTTCTCGTTGGTCGCAGATGCAGCATCTTTTCCATTGATGCTTGGCTTCGAGTCAGCCTCTGCCTTTGCAGCATCTTGTCGGGCCCGTCGATGGGCACTGCCTGGACTAAGTCCAAGATCTCGCTGCAAGATGCGAGCCGCTTGCGCAATACCAGCACGGCGACTCTTGGGCTGTGCCTCGGTGGTAGTGGTGCTGGAACTGGTAGTAGCACTGGTAATCTGGCTCGCAATATTCTTGGCAACTTCAGCAGCTTGTTCGGTAGCCGCTTTTTTGGTGAGAATCTTGACCGTCTCCTTGGAAGGAGCCTTTTCAGATTTTGAGCTCTTGGATTCTTTTCCCTTCTTCTTTGATCCATCCTCTTCCTTTGCCGCGGATTTACCCTTACCAGTCGACGTTTCCTGTCGATGTTTAGCACTTTTAGCTACGGCAGCCTCCTTGGCCTTGTTTGCTTTCTTCTCTTTCAAGTACTCAATCAACGGGGTGGTTGTGACTTCAGTCTTGATGATCTCCTCGGTCTCTTCGTTGTCAATACTCTCCCGAAGCGGAGTGGGATTGGCGAGAGCTTCAAGAAAAGCCATGAATTCCGGATCCTGATCGATAGTACCTTGGCGAGCATCACTTCGTTTCTTGCTCCCCGGAACTTTTTTATAAGCAGCAAACTCAAGAGAAGGAGGTCCAATTAATGAAGGGTTTGTGAATGTGTTCTTGGCATCCTCCCACGTAGCAGCACGAACTGCCTCGCTAAGGGGAACAATATAGTCCTTCCGCATCAAGTGGAGATAGGCCCTTCCTGGTCGCGAGGGTTTGGAAGGACTTGGTGCATTGTGTCAGTTTGGTCATAGTGGCAAGATTTACGCGCATAATTCGGGACATACTCGTTGGAGATCTTTCCCCGTGCATAGTAGAACCAGTCGACTTTCCCCTTGCCAGCTTCCCATTCAGGGCCCAAAATGAAGGTAAACTCGTCATGCGTCATGCCAGGAGGCAGACGTCGGATGACGAGCTTTTCGCCCTCACTGGGAGTTTTGGTCCTCAAAGGCCTTGGGGTATCCGCGTCATTGGTGCCCTTAGCCTCGCTACCCTTGTCACTTGAGCCTTTCATCCTCGCTGGTCGTGTAGCGCTGTTCTCTACGGCAGCCTTTCCCTTTGTTTGATGTCAGTCGGATATCATTTCACTCACAGCGGGCGCCTCGGGAGTCTCACTCTGGAAGACTCATTTGTTTGGGTCGCACCCGCAGGGAGCAACCCGTTCGTCCTGCGGGACAGGACTTGCGGTGCATGTGCAGACATTGCGCATGTCGTAGTGATTTTATGGATTACGGTTGATGAAGCCAGGTTTGGGTGAGAATGAGTAAAAGATTGCGTTTACATGAGATTGAGATTGAAAGGGCATGGCATGGCATGGCATAGCATGGCACGGCTTGAGTTGGAAGTCAAATAATAAATGGAAGCTTTGATGAGCCACAAAGTATGAGAAAGGCGGGCCCCACTAAGAGTCATTGTGGAGCCTCTCCCTCTCTCTCTCTCCTGCCCTCTCCTGCCCTCTCCTGTGGCGGGAAAACATGCAATTAAGCCGTTTTAAGTCAGTCACGTGCGCCAAGTTCCATTTGTGCCTGCATTGTCCAACAACAAGCGCTACGCAGTGACATACCCTGCATACCTTGCACACCTTGCATACCTTACCTTGCTTGCTTGCATGCACATAATTACACATAGAACACACCTGCATCCAACCTCTCTCCTTTTCCTTTTCCTTCTCTACCTACAAACAATAATCCTACATGGATGCATTACTCGTGCCCTGCAATTTACATGTACATGTACTGGCGCTACGTTTTGCATAGCTAGAAACATGGCTCCAATGCCCCTCTTTATGGAATCATCATCACCAGTCCCTCCGTCCCCTCCATCCACTCCCACTTGGTCAATCTATGAACTAGTTCGTCGTTATTGTCGAGAACGACTTATCGTCGAGCCCCTGCATTGGACAAGCCGCCATCTCGAGCTCTTACAATGCGTCTTTGAAGATCCTACCCCTACGCCGCCTTTGATAGCACAGCCAAGTTTCACCTTCCAGAACAATGGTGCCCAGAGTGCTAGCAGATTAAGCACTTCAAAGAACTTGTCGAGATGTCACGAGCTTGGAAGGCTTCTTGTAACACGTGATAGCCCTTTTACCCTCGCGTTCGTCTTCGGTCTAATCTAATTACATCTACTCCGTACCTCCTCTCTTTGTTGCCATATATGTACTAACATTGACTTTATGCCAGAGACAATATATGCTTCCGCTTCGCTCACACATGGTTCAAAACTCTTCCATGCGTTCTCTTCTTTCTGGCCGAGGATATGGCCGAGGTCAAGGCGCGCCATGTGCTCCCTATAGCTGCGTATATAGACCGACCTATGCTTTACCAGTATCGCTACGCGAGTTTGGAGCGTTATCTGGGTAGGCGAAGAAATAAACCAGCCGTGGCCATCTTCAAGCTCAAATTAAAGCAAATCAAGCCACAAAACCCTATTCACGATCCATACATAGTCTCTCTCTTAATAAGTCTGGCCCAACTACAGCAGGACGCTGGTGCCAAAAAGGGGAGAGGATCAGCCATGCCAACAACCTTTCAAGTAGGATTCTATTTCCGTACACATGAAGTGTCACACTAATTTCATTTAGTCCAAGGTGTTCTTCTCAGATCACGAAGATCAAGACTTTTTCCATATATTCTCCGCTAATATCCCATCTTCTTTTCTTGCAAAACTCCAGGATCCTGCTATCCCTTTCAAATCATCGGCTATCCCAATCCAACACATGAGACTACCATATAAGCCCTTTGAGACTTTTAGAAATCGTCTTTTACCGCTGCTTCTCCCCGACTTAAATGCAGAGAACCTTGATCAAATACTCAAAGAATTTAAATTTACACTGGCAAGCACAGCAGAGATAGAACCCTCTTCAGCAACTTCCTCTACATATTGATCGATAGGATAGTTAAAAATTTACCTACCCTAGACACTCTGGGAAAATTGAGATTTATGATACTGTACTCTATCGTCACTCATCTCTTTCGGGGAGATGCGTATATCGACGTCGTAGTTTAGCCGGATGGTAGAGGTATGGATTTAGACGCTCCGCAGAAGGAAATAGCTTTAATACTAGCGATAGCAGAATTGTGCTCGGTTATCACGAGTAGTAGACATGCAGATATGACACAATCTCATATCATGAAGCTTTACTTAAATGAGAATAAGGAGAATAAAATGACATGGTTTCTGTGTAAGCGGATAGGATCCCAATCCCTATAATTCTCTTACTCTGCTCTTGTTCCTCTCATTACCCACTCCCCCCCCTCGTTACCCCTTGCTGCCCACTTCTCGCAAGTGCTCAAGAAGCTTCATCTGCCCAGTTGATCAGTGCTAAGAGGTGACGTACGAAATATTTGCGACCGGCCTTCGTGGTAGCATCAAACCAAACTGTGGAGTTTAGCGGTAGAAATGGTCTCTCACCAGTTGCATTGTCGTCACTGCCATTATCACTCAGACTCAGAGCTGAAAACGGATCGCCAAAGCCGTCCGGGATTTGAAAGTGGAATATTTTAACGAAATGTTTGATAGCAACTATGCAGATAATACTGCAATCGTTAGTGGTGAGCGAAAAAAAAAAAAAAGGCCGGGGACAAATTGAGATAAGAGGAGCATACTCATTGTCTGAGATCTTGTCCTGATCCGACAGATTCAAAGCCAACGCTTCGGCAAGGATCTGTCCCAAAAGGTTGTTACCTATAGTTGGCTTGCCTTCATCAATGGTTTGGAATGTGCGTTTCGCCTCCAAGATGGCTATTTGGCGCGGCTTATCCTCCCGAAGCTGAATTCCGCCGTCATCAATGGCTTGAAGCTCTGTATCCCCCAGTTCCCACCTGTAGGTATATGACTTCCTCTAATCGCAGAATTGGATATAAGGCTTCTCCTTATCTGCTGGCTGAGCGTTGTTGATCACATATCTGACGAAAAAACCTAGGAAGTGGCTGGTATAATCTTCCACGAGAGGAGCGGTCGAGACCGTCATGTGTCCAACAGATGAGGGTGCCGATGATGCCGTATTTGGTCGACTGTCAGGAATAGCTGAATCGGATGGAACAGGGTTTCCATATCGACTTGGGGGCCTCCTTTCTCTCTGTGGCCTTTCCGACGTCAGAGAGGTCGTCTCGTTCCAATCCGCCCGCAGAAGGGGGGCTAAAGCAGCCCAGACGTAGCCAAGTCCTCCCTTTTCGTATTTCTGCACGATTTGAGATTCTGGCATGTTTTTCAACGCTTTCAAGTCCTCGTTTGGACCTTCAATCAGGCTCTTGATATACTCATGGGAGTTTTCTTCCATTTTACTAGAGATCTCCTTTTCAAAAAAGGGTAGGATGTCATGCTCTTTGCAAATGACCTTGCAAGCGAGAAGCTGGGGGAGACCCCAGCGACTACCAGCACTTTCCCAGTGCTCTGATTGCTGCAGCTGACTGAAACTCATGGCCAGTTTTGCAGCATCTCCTGATGTTGCAAATTTGCGAAACTGGCTGATGTTCCTAACCTTTTCATAGTATGACATGGTGGAACAGACGGAGAGCACATAGGTGACTCTCAGGAAGATGGGAGATGTCGAGAAACAGGGGGGATACTGAGTAACAACGGAAATATCCAGAAACAACAGGGATATCCAGTAATCTTGGAAATCGACAGGAAGATTGGGGATTTTCAGAAACAATGGAATGAAGAGCTAATTGTGGTAGTTAAACGAAACTATAGAGTAGATAGAAAAGGGATTGAAAATGAGACGATGACCCTCTTATACTTACACGGCTATATCGGCGATGAAGCTCACAAGGGGCGCAGCAGAAAGTTGAATCTGCCTGGCGCATACCGCGGCGAGACTTATGTAACTCCATCCACTTACAGGATGTGTGTTGGTGATGATGGTTGCAGCACGGCCGTAGACCAGCGCTTATCTGTGCGTTAAACAAAACTACCGGTCCTTTTATGTATGAGATATGAGGGTCGAGCTTGTGGCCAACAAGAATTCTCGTCATGGTTTTTGACTTCTCTCCTCCTGTCACTGTCGTAGCCCAGTAGGTTTGCATGCATCTTGGTTGAGCCAGAGTTGGGATCATTAGGGTCTCTAAGTCGGAAATGAAGATTCAACTATGATATCATAGCAGATATCTGAACGATAGAAGTCAATACTTGATATGCTCATATCGAAGTCATCTCAGCTACCGCTTCACTAACCAAGGGTCTGTTCCACAGTGTCCCAAGACAGCAGGTCGCATGATCACGGAGATGTTATGAATCATATTGAGGCTTTGTTGAAGGAGAACAGAATTTGAACTGTGGATGTGTGAGAGTCAACTCGATGATGTGGTTGGTTGACTACGCGCTCTCTGCCTTGTTGTGTTGGTTTTAAGAGCAAACGAGACCAGGCGACTGTTTTAGATACAAGACATCCAATGAAATGAATAATGGTTCATATTAATGGATCATATCCATGGATTGGCGGTAAAATTCATGAAATTATCATTTGAAGGCGTATGAATCAGATCTGTAAATAGATATCTGTGTTAGTAATATCATCATCCGAGCTATTACAAGGCACCTCCAGGTTATGACATAATTATGCTCGCACCGATCCGAGATTTAGAGGCAAAGGCGCTGATTACAAGAGCGCCCAGAGATCTCCGAAGAAGATCCGGCGCCTGACAAGCCACTGTAATTACTTGAGAGACCACTGGACGGTAACCCCCCCTGCTCATGCTGGATCCAGCAACGCGGAACAATACCCCTCCATCCATCGATACCCTCCATCGCCCGCCATCATCTTTGGCCGATAAAGCCAGCCGTTTCAACGACGCCCCTTCGCATCGCGTTGGGCTGTGATAATCCAGCCATACGCTTCCGACCTCCTTTCTTGCATAGCAGAAACGCCTTTGATCATGGCGAATACTATTCCTAGACCAGGGCCCGCCAACCTGGGACCCAATGCCGGGTTAGACGAATGGCTGGAGGAAGCGAAGCAGTGTCATTATCTGCCTGAAAGGGCCATGAAGGAGTTGTGCGAAAAAGTCAAGGAAATTCTGATGGAGGGTATGCACTGTCCTACTGCTGATACCATCGCAAAGCTGGTAGTGGGCGTGTCGCTAATCACAGTCGGGCAGAGTCCAATATCCAGCCGGTCTGTACCCCCGTTACAGTCTGTGGTGATATTCACGGCCAATTCTACGATCTTCTCGAACTCTTCCGTGTCGCAGGCGGCATGCCAGGAGATTCCAATGTACAAGCGCCAAAGACGGCGACAACAGTCATCACATCTGAAGATATCGAGCCCCCTACCGAGATTACGAACCCTAAACTTAGAAAGAAGCTAAAGTCTCCCGGAGGCGGGGCTAATTCGAGTGATGTCGAAGGCGAGGAAGAGGGTGATGCCTCGGCGGCCTCGCGCCCCGAATCCGGAGATTATAGCAAAACTGTCACATCTTCGCAGAGTGCCGATACTAGATTCATTTTCTTGGGAGATTTTGTAGACAGAGGATACTTTAGCTTGGAAACGTTTACGCTACTAATGTGCTTGAAGGCAAAGTAAGTGGCCTTGCTCCATCAAAATTTCATCGCACCAGAAGCTGACGGGGATTTGCAGATACCCTGATCGCATAGTACTCGTTCGTGGAAACCACGAGTCCCGCCAGATTACACAGGTCTACGGGTTTTATGAGGAATGTCAGCAGAAATACGGTAACGCATCTGTTTGGAAAGCTTGCTGCCACGTATTCGACTTTCTTGTTCTCGCGGCCATCGTGGACGGCGAAGTACTCTGTGTTCACGGCGGTCTAAGCCCCGAGATTCGAACCATTGACCAAATCCGCGTGGTTGCACGTGCACAGGAGATTCCTCATGAGGGAGCTTTCTGCGACCTGGTATGGTCTGACCCGGATGATATCGACACCTGGGCTATCAGTCCACGTGGCGCAGGATGGCTCTTTGGTGACAAAGTAGCGACGGAATTCAATCATGTCAATGGTCTCAAATTAATCGCACGAGCCCATCAGCTGGTTAATGAAGGATATAAGGTGAGCTCTCAACCACTTTCTCGGACTTTCTAGGATGCCATTACTGACTGATACAAAGTACCATTTCAACGAAAACTCAGTAGTAACGGTTTGGTCCGCACCTAATTATTGTTACCGATGCGGCAACGTCGCATCCATCATGTCCGTAGACAAAGACTTGAACCCCAAGTTTAGCATCTTCTCTGCTGTGCCCGATGAGCTGAGGCACGTGCCGGCGAGTAGAAGAAGCCCGGGCGATTATTTCTTGTAATAGAGGGCTATATAAGGGAAGGAGATATGGGTTTGGGTTTGCATGTATATTAGCATCCGGTTGAGATATCCATGACTTTGAATGAACAGCAATGCATTATAGCATATCTAGACATTGTAGCGGATAGAATTGTATGCTTGAAGGAGTTGAGAGGTGAATTTTTTTTTTTTTTTTTTACAGAATTCTAATATCTCATGATCTGACCATTCGGAAAGAGGGAAAAAAGAAGATTCGAAAGAAGGGTCTGTTTGTAAACCGGTCGTCGAATTCTAGTGTCCTTGAAGCACCGAATGAAAGCACCCGAACATAGTCCTGTAAAAATGGAGTCCAAGACTCTTGGACCTTAACCTGCTAATTCCTCTTCCTCTATATATGCTGGTAAATAAAATCACAAAAAATGCAGCATCATCAATTGATGAACATTTTATGATTTCCACAACTTGACTCGAATCTTTGGCCTTGCTGATTCAGTGAAAATGGCTGAATCGCGCCCCCGCCGAACAGGCCCACTTCAGACAGCCGTTCAAAGATGGATCACTTCGCTTCCTCCAACAGATGCTCCAAGAGACGAGTCCTGGGGTGATGCCCTCTTGAAAACACAGCCGAAGCGCTTCACAATCTATGAGCCTATGGTTCTGCTCCCTTCGGGTAGCTTTACTAATGAGACTTGGACGTCAACTCTGGAGAGCTATGATGAAGACACCCGCGGTTCTTTATGGGCCTTGATTTTGGAGGAGCTGTCTAAAAGTGGGAAGGGTAAGGTGACACATCTGGCGGTTAATGAGGGCATTCCACTGCATAATGAGGGAGACGAGGTAGAAAATGTGAGGCGGAGTCCGAATGGGCTACGGATGTTATATGGAGACTTTGGGCCAGCAAAGACGGATGGTGAACCTACCAAGGGCGATTTTGATGAAGCCTTTTGGGTAGAGACGAAGCAGAATGGCATTATCCAGACTTGGGCGCCTAGATGGACAATGTTCAGTCGCGGTAACATCAAGGAGAAGGCAAGGGTACTATCGTTCAAGAAGCCCTCGACAGCGCAGGGGCCGTCTTGGGCGGTTGACTTGTACGCTGGCATTGGCTACTTTACCTTTTCATATGCGACTTTGGGGTTCAGGGTCTTGTGCTGGGAGATTAACCCATGGAGCGTGGAGGGTCTGCGACGAGGTGCCAAAGCGAACCGATGGAGCGTCAGGGTCGTTCAGGGACAGGACTTGACTTTGCCCCTGAGTGAGATTATGGCTGGGGATGAGCAGATTATTGTGTTCTTGGAGAGCAACGAGGAGGGTTTGAGAAGAGTTAGGGGGCTACAAGACATGGGACTTGCTCATAACATTGGGCACGTTAACTGCGGCTTCTTGCCTACTAGTGAGCCGGTCTGGAAACAAGCCTGGGACATGACCAGCAAAGGCTCCGACGCCTGGCTTCATCTACATGAGAATGTGGCCGTCGAGGACACAGAAACCAGACGTCAAGAGATCAACAACCTTTTCCAGACCTGGTACACAGAAGAGGAAGGGGAACTACGGACAGCCAAAGTCACGCATCTCGAGATGGTCAAGAGTTACGCGCCAGGTGTGTGGCACTGCGTCTACGATGTGTGTGTTACAATATCTAATGATACATAAAACTAAACCTGCAATATCTACATTTTCGCTTTCTCGCTTTCATAACAGAGGCTTGCTTCATAGCCCAAAAAACTTGGTAATCATTCAACATATCCAAAACAGCGCTGACTCCTCCCCCCCCTTTTGGTTTCTACCTCTGTATCCGTAGGAATTTCTTGGGAATGTTTTCGACGATGATGGGCGTCTTGTCCATTTGTTCGAGCCGGGCTTCTTCCTCTTCCATCTGCTCGTGCTTCTTGAAGTGCTCAATGTCCTCGGGGTGTGTCAGGTCCTCCAACTTGGTGTTGTCGTCGTGGTACTTTTCCCAGTGGTGAATCTCATATTCGTACTCGTCGTCTCCGTGGTGTCCGGGGCCGGTATTCATATCGGGCAGAGTTGACCCCTTAGCAATAAAGGCAGCCCATTCGTCGCGACTGACAACACCGTCTCTGTCCGTATCAATCATGCCGAGGATAATGCGCACAATCTCGTCTCTTCGCTCCCACGTTATATGTTTATTCGACTCATCCATGAGACCGTAGGTGCGCTGAATTTCGTCACTTTTCCAGAAGCCGTCGCTGTTGTAATCGTGCAGCTGGAAGAATGAGCCCTCATCCCAACCTTCTATATGATGCTCCTCTATACGCAACCCGTTAGAATGCATGCGCTAAAGGGGCATGAGGGAAGAGAGCGAGGAACATACCGGCCATGTGTTTGGTCATCCAATTAGCATTCGGGTCCACAGCGGGCTTCTTTGAGTGGTCGCCATGCGCAATGGCTAGACCTGCAAGGGCAGCGCCAAGAAGAAATGCACGCATCGTGGAAATTATGTTTGGAGGGATCTGTCTGGTTTCCGAGTGACGAACCACGCGAGAACCAATTTGAGATCCGAAGATGCCAACGAGACGACAGGCAACTTTCAATGCCGGTTGGCGCTTACGGCGCAAGGTGCCTGGCTAAGCAGCTGCTATAAGGGTCGTAGTGCCCATTTAGGGGGGGCGGGGTGCCGCTGGGAGGGTCCAGAGTCGGTTTCAATGGGTTTGGCAGCATTGGCAGGGGCTGCTTCCAGCTAATTGCCCAATTTGGATGTTTAAGGATAGTATCAGCAATGGAAACTGGTCTTACCGTCGCTTGTTAAAGACATCTTGACTTGATAATCCAGCTGTCGAAAGAAACCATCCTTGAAGACCATTTACTCCAAAATCTACTTCCATCTCGACTCTTTTGGCCGATTTTTAGCGAACAGCCACCGCTTCAACGATAACGGTCGCTTGTAACGTCCCGTGACCTCGCGTTTCAACGTTCCGCCACTACGCCGCGCCCTGTTGCGCGATTGCATCACCAACGATTATAGAACCAACTCTTTATCGAACAAAGCCGTTACAATGAGCAAACAGATTGAGCTTGCGCTTGTTTCTTTGATGCCGACATATGGCTCAGATTTACCGCCTTCTCTCGTCGAGCTTGCTGGCTCTCTCCTTACCCAGTCTCGGCATCTGGCCAGCACGCTCAAGACCGAGGAGGAAATTGCCCGTCCATACGCTTGCGCACACATTGCTTGTGAGAGGTAATATTGCCTCAGCGTCCAATCAGTATTGTGGCATTTACTAATGCCGGGAGAATATAGACTTAAAATAACCCTTGATCTTCCCCCGATAGAACCGCGGCCTCCCATCCCTCCTCGAGTCTACAAGCGTCTATATACCCATCTGGAGAACACTCTTCCCAATGCAGCCAAAAACGAGCGGGGATCTAGGACACCTAGATCTAAAGCACGAGAGCTAGGAAGCTCGCCAGGATCTCAAAAGCGAGCTTTGCCATCACGGCCGACGCCGAGCAGGGAAACCGCACTGGCACAGTTCCGCAAACAGACCAATTCAGCTACAACCACACCTGCGAAACCCACTGGCCAGGCTCATTCTAATGTTCAAGACTCTGGGTTATATCCGTGGATACAGCCGGTAATACGGCATCTATGCGCGGAATCGGGGAATAAGAAGCTTGCTCCTTCAATGCTGGCGGGTATGGAGTCGATTCTCATGCCTGGAGGGAGAAGAACGGAGGACGAATGGACACTCAACAATGCCACTGCGCTCTGCGCTGCTATAATACTATTCGTGGCCATGCGTGTCAAGGATGTGATGCCCGAGCAGGCTATGAATCGCGAGGTGTTTATTCCAGCACGAAAGGAAATCCTTGAGCAACTGAGTGAGGCACGCAATGAAGTAACCTCCAAAACTATAGATGGGGAAACCCTGTGGGAGGGCTGGACTGATATAAAGCCAAAGGATTTTGATGCTGCGGTGGCACAGGTCAATGAGAGAGGATGGCTGGACGCCGATTGGTACAATGATATTTCGGATGTTATGCAATTCGACCAACAACCGGATGTGGAATATGATGATGGAGATTCAGCGGCACAAGTGCAGAGTCGGCGAGCAGATACAATGTTGCAGGAGAAATACGACCTCTTGAGCGAGGCCCGGAGAGCGGATTATAAGACATGGAAGGAGAAGATATTAGCAAGAATTACAGAGCAGATGGCGGTCGTAGAGGCTAAGGACTCGAGTTGATCGACATTTGCTATCTATATAGCTGGGATAATAGAAGAATTCATTATGTCATTTATATATATCCAAGCCAAAATACGATGCTATTCTACATGTGCGCAACTCTGTGCATGGTGTCTAACCCAACTTGCCGATAACGTAAGGGTGGCCAGCACTCAGTCCTCCGTCTACGGCCCAGGCCTGTCCATTCACGTAGCTGCTCTCATCGCTACCAAGGAACAGTGCCACACGGGCAATCTCATCGGCATGGCCAGCCCTCTTCAGAGGGTTCAACTGACCAATCTTGCCCTGCGTACCCCTCGCGCGAGCCGACTGGAAGGTGGGAGCGGTCATGCCGGTCTCGATGAGGCCGGGGCAGATGGCGTTGATGCGCACGCCGCTGCCGGCAAGCTGGAAGGAGATTGTCTGGGCGAGGGAGACGACAGCAGCCTTGGAGGCGGAGTAAGGGCTGTTGCCGGCGTTGGAACGGATGCCGGCGACGGAGGCGGTGCCAATGATGCTGCCGCTGGCTGCGGGCTTTTGGGGAGAGGTCTTCATCATGGCTGGGGCGGCGTACTTGGCGGCGAGGAAGACGCTTTTCAAACTAGTTAGCTAGGGATTCGAGATGAGGTGCATGGGTTGAGCATGTAGGTACCTTAGGGTGTTGACTTTGAAGATGTTCATGAACTCATCGTCGCTGTATTCGGGAAAGACGGTGTTCTTGCCTGTGATGCCGGCATTGGCGAAGAAGACATCGAGACGGCCGTAGCGCTCAAGAGCATCGTCGACGACGGCCTTGACCTTGGACTCCTCAGAGGCGTCAAACTGCCATGGATGGATCTCGACCTTGGGGTACAGGGCGTTGATCTCCTTCTTGTGGGCCTCGAGGTTGGAGCCGTCAAAGTCGCAGATGTAGATGGCGCGGGCACCGCTCTCGGCGAACTGGTGGGCGGTGGCCCGGCCGATGCCCATGGCAGAGTTGGCGCCTAGAAGAAGAAAAAAACGGAAGACGTGTTAGCAGATGGCGCATGAACTGGGGGGAGGGAAGGGTTTGTTTTGTTCGTACCGGTGATGATGACGACCTTGGCGTCTACTCGCAGCTTGCTGGAACCGGGCGCGACCTTTGTGAGCGGCGGGAGCTGGGAGGAAGAGGACGGAGTGGTCAATTGCTGGCCAATGGCCTCGATGCGTCTCTGCGCCTTGTCCGACATGATGATGGTGGTGATGATGCTTGTTGTGCGACTCGAAGGTGTTGTTCCCTCTCTCTCTCTCTCTCAATCAATAGCCCATTGATCGATTCAAATACAAGCAAGCAGAGGTGAAAAGAATGTCTCTCGCGTCAGCAATAAAAAGGCCCAGGATCGGCTTTTCCAGGATCCATGCTTTCGTTCCGTGTGGAGAGCCCAGAAAAGGTTCTCCAGGCCGAGGTTCAACGACGGATCTCACAGTGCTAAGGGGTGAGACATGCCGAGCTAGAAGGCTAGGCTGCATCAAGTTATCCCAATATCATCGACCTTGGGTGCTTGGCTTGCCGAACCCCGCAAATAATGGCCGGGGGAAGGGGGGACCATTACTATTGCCGTTTCAGTCGAGTCCAATATCGTTATCGCTATCAGTGGTCTGGAGTATTATCCTATCACCTTTACCAACAACACAGCTTGCCAAAATTTCAACTTCAGTTTCAATAATACTGTGCTTACTGCCAGCGCTGTCTCATCTCATCTCATCTGAATGATCATAGTGAACAGGGGTCAGCTCACCATACACCAGTTGATGACTAATCAGACATTGTGTCTCGTGGATTCCTTTCATGCGGATTCCCAACTGACGCCAGTTGGACAGACACACCCTCGTCTCAGTTCATAGGTCATGAATGCTGGTTACATCTTTATTTCCTCATTCTATTTGCTTACCTGGCAGCATCTATTTCATCCTCCCATTCTAAAGATATCTCTCAATTTGATTCAGCTGGCTTTTCTTAAACATGCGTCATCACCAACGTTGTGCGATGTAGCACTCATGAAAAGCTAACGCAGTGTTCGTCCATCGCTGAAATGGACTCTCGATTTCGGGCCTTTCCAATCTACTCGTCACACCGCCAGAGACAGTTCTTTGCACACAGAGAGGCAGCTTCGTGCGCTACTTGCCATGTTGACTTGGTTTTGTGATTGGGCTGCATCAGCCAAGGGCAAGCCCACAAGCCAGACACATGGCAAGGCGGACTTGAGTCCCGGCACAAGAGCACCATCTCATGCAAAACATCTTGGCTGCTTTCATCTAACATTGAAAGGAACAGAGGGCCTTTGGCTCACAGTGCACCTCCGGGTGGCATATTAATAGCAATGGCCATTTTTCTTTTTAAATAACCTCCCGCACCCCACGAAAAGAGATACTGGTCAACTGCTTCACCGAGACCTCCATCTCATCCTACCCGAGTGACGGTGAAGGATGCTGGATACGAAGTTCCCTTGACCGACTAAAGGCCATATGCCAATCTGTTTGCAGTCTGATGCAAGTTTCGGGTTCTGAACTGAGCTATTTCAGCCACCTTGTTCACGATGCCGGCTCTGACGACCTCGTGCGCCTCAATCTATGGATTCTACGAATGTTTGGTGCAGGTAAGACGGTTGTCTGCCGCTGACTGTTGACTATTTGATATCAAATGTTTTAGTCTCGTCTGCTTTCACACACAGGCACTATCTATCGATCCCACACCTCCCCAGGTCAATTAGGATGCGGGCCGAGATTGGATCGCCATTTGTTTGTTTGCCTAGCCACAGGATCCCTCAACGCCAAATGGCCAGGATTTAAAAGTTCCGACAAGGTAGCCATTCAGGAATCAATGCAGTCATATCTCTTAATGACAAGCGTCATCCACAAACGGACAAACACTCATACTGGATACAGGTTTTGATACTTCTGTTAAACAGCTTCACCGCGGATATGCTAAAGGGAGAAACCTGCTGAATCTGTATCACTACTATCAGCTCATAGTTTACGTGCCCTCTTGGCCTAGTTCTACTCATGCGCCAGAAATGGGCAATGAATCACTATGAAATTGGGATGCCAGTTGAGAACGCCATGGCAACGACTTCAATTTACTTCGTCCAAGGAAACGGTCTGCTCCTCAGGTCCAGACACACACCGGACATATTCGCGAACTCGATTGAATCATTGGATGTCGTCGACAGGATCCCCTAGCTGATTTTCGCTTGAAGTCTTGACGTTGTACCTACCTACATATTCGGCACTGAATTGCGCCCTGTGCCAGTGCGCAACTGAATCTGTTCCAAGAACTACTACTTTCAATCTGTACTACGCAGTTTTGCTGTGAGCTCATTGGCTAGCATACGCCCTCGAGATTCACAAACTGCGGCTACTTTTCTTCTGCCCCTGACAAATCTTTACAAGTGAACATGATGTTTGCCTTCAAGTGGAGGATAGCCGGCCTGTTTGCGCTCCATTTACTGGCTCAAGTGGTCAGTGTGGTAATTTATTACTGGCCGTGGACCGTAAATCGATAGAACCTCCTACATCAGACGAGCTTGCAAACGCAAATGTGCCCTGTATGTGGACTTTCCCTGAGTTCATCCACTGTTGGAAAGGCAGGGGCATTGAAGCCACTGGAACTCAGCCCGGTTACAGCTAAAGTCATGCACTGAGTTGTTTCAGCGGCGTTCTCGAAAGCAAGCGAGCTACTGCTAGATCGTGTACAGCTCGACCAGGTTATGGTAGGTATATCTTCTGCAACTTGGCGATATTCCACACGGCTTCCATACATGGAACTCGTTCTGTCACCCATGTCCGTTGCCTCCTCGTGCCCGGAACAGAGGTCGGGTATTCACATCCCATTCGTCTTCTCCCATGACCAACGCATTTTGCCGCCGTCCGACTACCCATACGAGACTATTCTCGTCGGAGGCGGCGTGCTGCAGATGGTGCGACGCTCTGCTCATGAACATGTCCGATTCTTTTCAACTGGGAGCGGTGCTCTTGATGCTTTCAGCCATGAATCGACAGGATATCCTCGCACCTGTGTTTCGTGCTTGACCTAAAATGTCCATGAGATTGACGTAAAGAGGTGTCCCTTTTGGTTCTATTCAGTCTAATATCTACCAGTCGTGTTGCTGTACTTTCATACGGCCATGTTTATGCTGATACTGTCAATGTTCTCACCCCCTTCACTTGCGCCGGATGCCTTTTTCCAACAATTTCTGTGTCTTGTCGGCATTCCTTGTGTACTTGCCTTTGAATCACTTGTTGGAATCGTTCTGCGCGAACCACATTCAAGCTCAACTCTTGGTCTCGTGCCAATTTCATCTCTATTAATCGCTCAGTCGGCTTGCTTCCAAGCCGTGCCAAAAGTCTGCCTGTTCCAGTGCTCGAATTAAGGCTTCATGGCTGGAAATCGGTGCATTGAACGTGCCTGGGGCTTCATGGCAACCGGCGTTGCGGATGCACCAGGCTGCATAAGTGATTGTCGAGAAAACTTTATCAAATCTTTGGCACCAGAGTATGAAACATTTGAGGGCGTTTGCAAAGCGCTTGCAAACAACAGTCAAACTGGAGGGGTGTTGCTCCATGCACTCTATTGCTGCAGCTCTCAACGTTGCGGTGTGAATAACTTGGAAGACCTTGGCCATGACCGTACGTCAGTCCCCTCCCGACGGGCGGCGGCAAACTGATAGATGATAGCAAACGTCAACTGGTTTATCAATGCTTGCCAGAGGTATGACCGAATTGTTTTCCCAATCAAGAAATTGCAAACTGAAGGCGATGCAGCATCGGGTATGAGGCCATCGTTGACTCGGGACCGCCGAGCCCTGGATACATCTGCCGATATGACTCCTTAAATGGAGCGCAATCCCACTGTCAGGACTCACAATTCGCAACAAGTACGGTTCCTGCAGTTGCGACATCATCGAGTGCGTTTAGTATAGAGGATCTTATACCTTTCACAGTCATGCCCCAAACGCCATCTACTTTTACGACAATCCGTACTCCGATGTCTACCATCACGACTATTGGCTCGAGCCATCTCCCTTCTTTAGCTACAACGTTGAATACAGCTACGAACCAAGGCGTTGATGATAGTTCCGGTTCATTCTCTACCGGCGTCAAAGTCACCATTGCACTTTCTGTCATTGCGGGTGGCATCATCATCATTGCCCTCATCATTTGGCATATGCGATTTAGAAAAAATGCTCGCGACAGAAGGCCGGTTAGCCGACCTATCAAGTCCATTAGCTTCCCGGGACCAGCAGATTCCCTCACGCCCTTGGTGTCGCCTACCAATTCGTATACAAGCCCACCGTTGACGCCACCACGACGCCTGCAAGAGCGCCGGTTCTTGATACCTCGAGCTCTAAGTCGGCACTCACACCCCCATGATTCAATTGGAGTGCCGCTGTCGCCTATACGGTCTTCTATGAAATCGCATGGTGGAGATGTGTCGTTGAGAACTGCATCGCCAACGCCAGCTACAACATCTCCAAAGTTTTTCAGGGGGCATCATCGGGGAAATGCCTTGTCAGGCGCCATCAACAGCAACAAGTCTCCTATCAACTATTCTCCCAACATGCTTGTGGGCACGATAGATGGAGGACAAAGAATCAGCCTATCCTCTGTACCACGGCCACCTCCTCGCGTTTACGAAAGATCAGAACAAGTTGCTGGACTCATCAGCCCCGGTCCCCCGCCAAACAAAACACTTCCAAGAACTCCATTAGACGGACGTGTTAGTCCCCAGAAGTCACCTTTACTCCTCTCAGTGGCAGCAAGATCGGTGCACGGAAGTAGTCCCAGCATTGGGTTTGGCATCGGGCCTCAGACTCCTTTGACAGAATCCCATGAGTGTGAGAAGATAGAAGAAGACGCCTCTGATTTTAGCAGAGACCATTCGGCAATAATAGGCGGGCCCGAAACATCTTCCAAACCCCCTAGGAGGATAAGACATATGAGAAGTCCTCTTTTGAATCAGGTGAATTTGGATCTTGTGAGGGAGAGCTAGCTATCCATTCTGTCGTTTATATATACGGGACAAGGAGTATGGGTTGTTGGTGTATTTATTGGGTTATTAAATGAGTTTTGGATACCACACTTTGAATGAGGTCATGAGAAAAAAAACAGTGTTTGAATTTTTCCAATATGTATGAAGAAGGTTTTGGCTTAGATTTGCATATCATTTGACATCTATTTTCTATTCATTGCTCTGTTTAAATGCCATGCTCCTTTAGTGACTTGACGGTATCAACAACACTCTTCTCAATGCTCGTCCACTCAAATCCCAGAATCTCAACTGTCTTCTTGTTGTCAAACCCAAACGTCTGGTCCTTGGCCGGCAACTCACCGCCCTTGACCTCGGGACCAGGCAGCTTATCGGCGTACTCGGGGAAGTTCTCCCTCACGATGCGCGCAATGTCGTGGTTGCTCGCCCGGCCGGCCGTGGTGAACAGTCTTTGTCCGCCGGCCTGCGGGAGGTCCATGGCGAGGACGTGGGCCCTGGCGCAGTCACGGACGTCGATCCAGATGGTGACGGGGCCGGTGCTGGCGATCTCGTGCTTCCACTGGCCGGTGAGCAGGGGCAGGAAGCGGGCATTTGAGGTGTTGAGTGCGTCGAGGGAGGCGAGGTGGTGGGCTATGGGGCCGTACACGGTGGGCGGGCAGACGGTGACGAGGTCAAAGTTGGGCTTCTGCTCATCGATGAAGGACCAGGCGGCCGTTTCGGCGACAGTCTTGGACACCCGGTAGGCGGTGTTTGGGGAGCGGTGGATGTCCTTGAGGGTATCCGGGTTCCAGGAGGACTCGGAGAAGGTGTGGCTGGCGTCGGTAAGGAGCTGCTCGTTCATGATGGCGGCGAAGGAGGAAGTGACGACGACCCTCCTCACGCCGGGGGCGAACTTCTTGACGGCCACGAGGATGCCCGTGGTGCCGTTGAGGGCCGGGTCGATGAGCTCGGTCTGGGCGTCGGACCACTTGTAGTGGAACGGGGACGCGGTATGGAGCACGACCTCGAGGCCCTGGGCCACCTCGGAGACGACGTCATCGAAGGCATTTGGCTGGGCAATGTCCGGGACGATGAAGACCTGGAGCTTGCCCTGCGAGGAGGCCTCGGAGTGGGCGAGGCGGATCTGGGTGGCCTTGTCCTGGGAGCGGACGGTGGTGATGACGGTGTGGCCCAGGGAGAGGAGTTGTTCAAGGATGTGGGCTGTTTGAAGAATGCGTGCGTGTTGTGTTAGTGAGATGGACTTTGTTTCCTGCACTGTGACGAATCTACGTAGGAGTCGTTAATGTGAATGGAACGTTTTGCGTACCGGCAATGAAGCCTGAGCCACCTATATTTAACAAACGTCAGTATGAGATGCTCAATGATAAGGGGAGTTCTGAGGCGTCACCAAACCTGTAAGTAAAACTTTTGTCATCTCGAAAGATTCTATACGAAAATGAAAATAAAAACTCGAATCAAAGGCTTTCGAAGTCAATTTGATCGATCTCACGTCAGTTAGAGGTATAAAAAGAACAATGTAGAAATGAAGAAGAATATATATAATTAAATAGAGAGGGAAAGGAAGAGAGAAAAACACCCCCCCCCCCACTGAAGTTCAATCGCAACAATCCCCCGAATCCGGAAAGTATCATCGAGATTTTTTTTATTTTTTTTTTTTTATCTCCTACTCTCTCTGTTGGATATCTCCGTTTACGTCAGTCCCTTATTTCCTCCCCAGGACCTTCCCCGCATCGGGCATCGGACGGATATAAAAATAATAATCGCCATCTCGAGCGCGAAACACGGAATCGATTCCCCCCCTCCCATCTTTGAGCTGACATACTGCGTCACGATGGACACCCTTGGGATGAGATGATGCGGCGCGGCGTGAGTCACCAAACGTTATCCCTATTAACAGCGGCTAAATTCCAAATATCGTCACAATCAGATTATCCACCAATGATGCACAACAGAAACAAAAACTTCATGTTTTAAACAAGCGGAATAATGCAATTCTTGAGGTATATAATCCAGGAGTTGCTTCAAATATACACAGTTGGGGGTACAGTTTTCATGCCATGACCTTAACAAAGGCTGTGCTGTCTGTAAAAATCCATGGGCCAAACAAAATACGCCGTCGCCCAATGAATAGTATGCTCTTTTTAATAAGGCAACCAACTTCCCAAAGTCATCCATGCTCTCCTCTCGTCGGGGCTCAAAAAAAAAAGCCATTCATGATCAGCAAGATGACCCATCTCCCCTAACCCTCCGCCATTGACTCGGCTCTCAGGCATAACTGCTCTGACAAGCCCAATGGTAAGGTGCACAAAAGGCCATGCTAAGAATCATGCTTTTATGAATCCATGCTATGCTGCAACGCCTTCGTGATAAATATGTCCCTCCTCACAGCGCTTCCCTACCTCTAAGCTGAGGCTGGTGGGACTGGCGACTCTGGCGGGTGGGGATGAGGAACACCAAGACCGGGAGGCTGAGGAATGTCGTCAGGAATAGGGAGCGTCAGAGGTCCCCGAGGAACAATGGTCCGGCCAGGCAGCTTCTCTCCCCGAATCACCCTCTCAACTTCATCCTTGTCCAATGTCTCGTATTGTACCAGGGCCTCCGCCAATAGATCCAGCTCCTTCCGTTTCTCTGTAAGCAGCTTTCTTACGTCCTCGTATGACTTGCGCAGCGTCTTCTGCACCTCGCCTTCAATCATAGACTTGGTCTCAGAGCTAAGATTCTCATATCTCCTGCCATACTCAACAGGCCCCAAAGCACTGGACATACCAAAGTGTGTCACCATCATAAAGCCCAAATCGGTAGCCCTCTCAAGATCCTACCAACAAGTTAGCCAGCATTATCATGTATCATTCAGCGAACGTCTTACGTTAGATACTCCAGAAGTGACCTTGTCATCACCATATCGCATTTCCTCTGCCATTTTACCACCAAGAAGCACTCGAATGTTGGACATGTACTCAGCTGCAGTGTAAGAGTACTTATCCATAGCCGGAAGATGCGCAGTGTGACCCAGCGAGGGACCCTTGGGAAGAATCGTGACCTTGTATAGCCTGTTGGAGCTCTCCGTTTCGAAAAGTTGGACAAGAGCATGGCCTGCCTCGTGGTATGCAGTCATTTCCTTTTCTTTCTCCGTGATAACCATTGACTTCCTTTCCGCACCCATGGTAATTCTGTCGAATGCCCAGTCAAGGTCCTTCTTGGTGACTTCAGTGGCCTTTGCTCTGCTAGCACGAAGGGCAGCCACGTTCAACATGTTCTCAAGTTCGGCTCCGGATTGTCCGGGGGAGCGAGCAGCGATAGAACCAAGATCGACATCGGGGGAAAGCTTGATCTTCTTTGCGTGATGCTTCAGAATTGCGATTCGACCACGAACATCCGGCAAGTCCACATTGACATGTCTGTCAAAACGTCCAGGTCTTGTCAAAGCCTTGTCGAGCAGCTTGGGCAAGTTGGTGGCCGCCATGATGACAATCTTGGTATCCTGGTCAAAGCCATCAAGTTCTGTGAGCAGCTGGTTCAGAGTCTGTTTCGCATGCGCCTGGTCCCTTGGATTACGCTTTCCGCCAATAGCGTCGAGTTCGTCAATGAAGATGATGGCAGGGGCTTTGGCCTTGGCCGCGGCAAACAGTTCACGCACTCGCTTGGCGCCAACACCGACAAAGATTTCGTCAAATTCACTACCAGACATGTAGAAGAAGGGAACACCAGCTTCTCCGGCGACAGCTCGAGCAAGCAGAGTTTTTCCAGTACCGGGAGGACCAACCAGTAAAACACCTTTGGGTAGTTTGGCACCGAGATCAGAGAAGGTTTCGGGGTTGCGCAAGAACTCAACGACTTCCTGTAGCTCTTCCTTGGCTTCATCGCATCCATGAACATCATCGAATCGAGTTGTCTGCTTCTCAGCCTTGACCTCGGAATCCGTCTTGGCGCCTGGTCCACGGCGGAATGTACTGAGAGTCTCGATCAGGATCGTGACAGCGGCGAAGCACAGGTAGGTGAAGACAATAAACGTGGCGAAGAACTTGACCCAGCGGAAAATGAGAGACCGAGTAGACTCTTGAACGACCACATGAATAGGCTCGCCTTTAACGCCCATTGAACCGGCACCACCGCCAAAAGCAGCATTAGCGACATTTTGCTCTGGTGTAGTCCATTGTCCACGCGCATAGCCAGGTGCTACGGTCGGATTAGCCGCTGCGTTTGACCCAGCATTGAGCACCGCCAGAGCCTTCCTATAAGCATCTTCCGTAGCAGCGTTGGTCGCGTATCGGCCGGATTGATATCTTTCCACTAAGATGCCAGGCATATTGGCCCGTAGAAGGAGCTGGTAAAAAGCATTCTGCAGGTTTGCGTTTCCGGGATTCCTGTTTGCTGATTCCTCAACACTTGCCAGTTGATTGCGCGAGATTCCGTTCGATGTACCAAAAAGCCGTTGTTGAAAGCTCATGATGCTAGACAGGGACCGAGTTGTAGACAGAGAGCGCACAGAGGATGAGATGGTGGGGGTCGATCGCATGAGCAGCCGGTTGACAAAGGGTAGTGACGTAGTGTTCAGCGGTTGAAAGCAGGGTCGTCGAAGGATGGGATGCATTGCGATAGAGAATCGCCCGGATCTTGAGAGAGTGCCCGCCATCAAAGGCAAGGCGTCCGCCGTGGCTGCTGCCGTTGTCTTTCCGATGATATACATTGTTAGTTTTAACCGCACCTGCAACAACAAGAAGCGCAAGAGCAAAGCGCAAAGCAAGACAACGGTCCAAGTTCAACTTACCGGCAGCAAGCCCGCGCGGGTTACCATGATCGGTTTAAAGAGAGATATTCCAATGCAGATTCAAGACCGAAGAAGGCACAACGGTCAATGCAAAGGGAGAGAAGGGGAATCCAAAGGATAGTGACCGAAATAATGACTTATGACGTGGAGCAGTAGCCTGCTCTGCGGCGGTTTGAGGCTACGCCAGAGCCAGCAGCGTCAATGACTTCCAAAACTCTAGGAAAAAAGAAAAGGGTTGTTCTTCGAAGAGGCTTTTTTGCAAAAAAGAAAAGAAAGGAGTGAATCTACCTCAATACACTCATGATGCCGACTCGTTCTTTGCGGTAGAGCTGATCAGAGGCAGAACGAAACAAACACCACATCCGTTTTCGTGATGGAACTTGCCACTCAATGCTAACGCCTGAGGCGGGTGCCTTCTCCGAACGTCCGGGACGGCCTGTGACTTAGTCAGCTTTTTTTTCCCTCTTCTCTTTCTTCCCTCTTCGAACGGTACGTACCTCTCTCCGGCCCATCATGAAAAGTCACTCGAACGGATCTAATAATATTCCGCTCCGAAGATGCTGGTCACCTGATAGCCAGACAGAATCATGAAAAATCGCCACCCACGCCCACTCACACACCCTGCCTGTCACAACATGCCGGCAGGCAAAAGAGGCAAAGGGTCTAGATTGCCATACTTTGCCGTACAAGGACAAGGCGTTGTATTTCAGTGATATGCAAGACATGAAGGAAAATCAAGGAACCTGTCAGTTTCAATGCTAATGGGTCCGAGTCAATGTCAATCTACTCTAATTTTAATTATTTATATCCATACATGAATCAAGAAACTACTGAATGAGGCTGATGACGTGTTTTTGCCATCCATGGATCCACCCATCCTGATCTTCCCCATGAACATGGCAAGACTTGACTCTTAAGGTATGTATCTTGAGGGTCACGACACCTGAGACCACTCCTCCCATTGTCACTCAATGTGGAATAGTCAACTGTAAAAGGAATTCACTTGGGTATGGCACAGTACAAGTAGTATTCATCAGAAGAGAAGTATTCGTATTTTGCATGTTTTGATTTCAAGCGGAAAAATAAGACATTATATCGCAGTTAAGAATACATTTTCAAAAGGAAAGAAAACCAAGGCATCTTTTTCGCCTTATCTCTGCCGCAGTTTGCTATTGTTTCAATATCGCCGTTTCAAAGGGGAAAAAAAAGGAGTTTTCAAAGTCTCCTTCGTATATTCGTACACTTCGTGTGCTGTGTTTCCACATGAGACACCCAAGTCATAACCAGCATGAGAAAGGAAAAGAGAAAGTAAAGGAAGGAAAATAAAAGTACCGTTCGCCGGTTTGCATGTGCATTTGTAATTCGCCCAAATCTCATTTCATTTCAGAATATTGTTTCCTCTCCAATCACCCAAAAGACGCCGACGGCATATTTTCATCACTATGCCTTTAGAATTTCCATAGACAGACATACCTCCCTAAACAGAAAATCGTGTCCCTTTCTGGTCTAGGCTCATTGATTCCATAATGACAGACAGACGGTCAAAGCCATTCCGCATGCAAATAACAGTAATGAGTGACTGAATAGTCAGAAGCTGCGGTTGAAGCCATGGCTGATGCTGTAGTGCTCAGAATAGCACAGCATACAAGAAAGTGCTGTGAATCTTTGAAAGGAGTGACGGGGCTCCTACTGCTTGCCATGCTCTCTTTTGACCAACAAATTCAAGCGACAGTGTGATTCTATGCCTCCCAAGGGTATATCCATCACCAATTGAATAACCGAAACACCGCGTATATGTATATTTCCGCCAAGCTGATCAAAGAACGTCGAAATAGTGTTACATATATATATGTGTGTTGGGCAAAAGGCCAACGTTGACTAATGTATTGAATGAATTGCTCAGACAGCGAGCAAGCATCTTTACATGGTCTCGATCCTGCTGCTAGGCAGCTGCATAGAAGGATCGTCAAACTCAATCTTGGGACCGCCATAGAGATCATAAACGCTGTTAGATCCATATGGCGGGAGCTGACCAATGGTAGCAACCTCAACGGGTGCTTGGTATTGGTACCATTGCTCAGGCTCAGATTGTGGCGAAGGCTGAGGATAGTGCTCCTGAGGTTGTGTTGGGGGGGCTTGGCTGGGTAATGTGGGGAAGGCAACCATTTGCTGCTGCTGCTCTACTGGTGTAGCGCTGTGCAGAGCATAGGTAGCACTCTGTGGTCCCTGGTGTGTGTAAAGGCCATCAGGAATGGCAGGGCTATGTCCAGAAGCTGGTGAGAAGCTGGCTGGACTGCTATGTAGAGAGGGTGTGAGACCCGGTGTGGAGTAGGGGATCTCTAGAGTGGGTCTCTCTGTCTGGCGAGAGACCTGGTACTGCTGCTGGACATGGTTGCCCATGGGGATGCCAGAATTGCTCTGCTCCATGACGTAAAAAGGCTGTGCAGGGAGACTGGATGTTCGATGAAGCATAGTGATGTTGTGCTGTTGCTGGTGGTGCTGCTCAGGCGCGGGAGTGCCATGGAATTCCTGCAGGTCACCATAGCTATGACGGTGGCTCAATTGCTCGCCCATGTTGTAGTTGTTCATCTGCTGCCCAAACTCAACCAAGGACGACGCGCGATGTAGCGCATGTCCATGAGGAGCCGGGGCATTGCTGGGGACAACATGAAGAGGCCAAGGCATGGAAGGCTGGGTGGGTGTGGAAGGGGATTCGCCAGATTCGGAATCCGAGGTACAATCATCCAACATCTCATTGGGGTGAAGACCCCGTTGGTGGGACCGACGCTGGTGCTTGACCATGGTGGTCTTGCGGCAGAAGCTCTTCAAGCATCCATCATGGGCGCATTTGTATGGGCGCTTGCCAGTGTGGATGCGGCGATGTCTTGCCAGACTAGAAGACTGTGCAGACATTAGCATCAAGCTGTAGAAGTGAGAGTGTGGCAACTTACGTCGGAGAATCGCTTTCCGCAGCCCATATGCTGGCACTGGTGAGGCTTCTCACCGGTGTGTGTTCGGATGTGAACGGTCAAAGCACTGCGCTGAATGAAGCTCTTGCCGCAACCTGGTGTTGAGCAGGAATAGGGTCGCTCATTTGTGTGAATTCTGTAGTGTCGCTGCAAGTCTGACTTGCGGTTGAAGCTCTGGCTTAAAGTCAATAAAGGATACCTCGCTGATACACACAGTGGCTGAATCTTACCTTGTTGCACGACTCCCAGTCACACTGAAAGGGCCGTGTAGCAGGCTCATACTCGACGAGTTCCAAAAGCTCCATTGTTGCGATTGTTGATAAAAAGATGTGCGCGAAAAAGTTGCTTCGGACGGTAGACTAGTAATCGTAATAGCCAAATGCGAATGAGACCAATTGGAATCCAAGTGATCAATAGAAACGTATAAATTATTGGTAGTGGTGCAAAAAAACGTGAATGTCCAAGTGTTACAATTCTGTTATAAGCGGTGTTGCTCAAATGGCATCGTCGATCCGGTACGCAGCGGTCGAATCGGTTTAGCAAGCCAGGTTGTATGAAGTACAAACGGATCGGCCTTTGAGATAATCTCGAACTATCCGATGCGTTGAATGCTTCGGACGGTGCGGATAGATTGTTGAGTGCAGTGTAAGATGCCTCGGCAAGAACACGGTGCGAACTCGGTAGCGATGTCGGACCCTCAGGACGTTGGCAACAGGATTGACAGGTGTCTGATCGAGAATTTTAAGAAAATCAGGAAACACAAAATCCGTACGTGGCGAAGATGGTGAATATCTGCGTCGTAGCGGGAAGTGGTGACACTGTCGGCTTGGTGTAGGGAGGTTATAAGTGAGCCGTCCAGCGAAGGGTCGTGTAGCGTAGAGCGTAGTAAAAACGGGAATGGAAGAGGATGTTAAGGATTCTTAATAGGTCGGAGCAGGGATATTGCGCGAAGACGTGGGCGGCAAAGAACTCAAGAGTGGGGAGTTGTCTGACTTGGGTAATGAAGGAAGTGGTAAGAGGTATACGAAGGAAGTAAAGTCAACACGAGCCAAGGCCATGCAGAACAAGTCAGGCTGCTGTCTCAAGTAGAACAAGACAAGACAAAACCAGGTTGAGTCAAGGTAAGGCAAGGCAGAGGTGAAGGGAAGTGTCGTCGATTATATGTCTCGACGTGTCTGGATGGCGGGGCTCCCAATTCCTTGCGCACGAGAGAAAGAGAGAGGTGTATGGGGGTGAAGCAGAAACACGATCAAGAAAGCAATGCCATGGGGATGGATATATAATTGCATCGTGGGTGCAAGGAGTCGCGGTGGTTTAAGAAACAACTCTGGAACTAGGTACGGGGCACTACCACAACGGGTGGAGGGTGGGGATGTCGGCCGGCAGACTACGTCGTCTTTTGCAGTAGTAGTAGCAGCGGCCGCAGTAGGTCGACGGTCTTAGCAGAAGCTGGTGTAGTCACGATAGCGTGTATCCGCAATTATGATGGAGTCGTGGCGTGGCGTGTGTGCAGGGGGGGCGTGCGGAAATGCCATCCGGGGCCCTTGAGAATGAGGTATCATAACCAGGGTCTCCAGGTACCCCGAGATGCCATGGATGAGGTAGGCTAGCAGTAGCTTGGCGGATCGACGCAACGATTGGCCCCAGAACACCATTAGAGATCCTAGTTTAGCTGTACCTGAGGTCCCTTCAATTGAACGCAGAAGAGAGGCAAAATCATAGTGAGGGAAACTCCGATATATTTGCAGCTATGCAGGGATATTAGAAGCTGTTTTCGAGGGTGGATCGATAGGAGGCAAAGAAGAAGGAGAAGAAGGAGGAGGAGCAGAAAGGGAGGAGGCAGAAGGGGCGGGAGGGGGTGGTTGGAAGAGGAACGACACGGGAAGAAAGACCACGGGATGATGTGCTCAATGTCTGTCTCTCATTCTCGAGCGGCCGAACACCTCTCTCTCTGAAGCAGAACGACAGGAGCATGAAGGACCTGGGCCGGGGTTTGAACATGTACGTTACAAGCACTTGAAAGGCAAGGGTTCCGGGCCTAACCTGGCACGGCTATCGCCTTGCATCTCAAGCAGCATGACTTGGCGTTCTTTTGGAGGTGGGAGGAGAAAGCAGACAGACAAGGGAACCATCAATGAGATGTCAGGAAAAAACAAAACAAAAAAAAATAACTAACAGACTGGCTGGCTGGCTGGCTGGACCTGACCTGACTGTAGCCAAGCTACTGGCAGAACTGCGTGCAACCGTGTTCGTAGCATTGGCAGGCCAGACGGGAGTTACATACCGGCAAAGTACTGTAGCAGCCTTTCCAAACCCTTCATTCATGCATGTGCAGGCCTCATGCAGGGTTGCTGCGAGGAGCGATTTTTGGAGGCAAAAAAAATAGTGAAGGGCAGGGCGAAGACCACGATGTGAGGGGCGTTGGCTTGGAGGGCAGACTGACAGCCGGAGAATGAGCCTTCCAGTTCCCAAGTCTCTCTCTCTATCTCTCTGGCCCTTGTCGCTTCGCAGCTTAGCGGGTCCACGAGTACCTAGTAGTGTCGAGTGCTTTTTTAGGGGACGACCACATGCTGGCGTGGGTGAGCGTGTGAGTTGAAGTGCGAGTGTGTGAGTGTGGATGTGGGAGTGAGTGAGTGTTTCCCTGGGTGGCTGCGGGGTGGGCGAACCAACTTGGAGTGGTGGAGTTTCATTGAAAATGGACTTGATGTGCTTGATGTGTGTGCTCCCTGTTTGTGAAAGGGACCCCGAAAAAAGTACATGCTATGGTACAAAAAAAGAGTCGAAAGTCAGGAGCAAGGGAGGGGGTGTGCAGTGGAAGTGCAGTGGAGGTGCAGCAAGTATGCAGTATGGTGTATGGGATAAGTGCATATCTCCCATTATGCTGGCACTACCAGCCTCACCTTGGCTCATAGGCTACTCCGTAGGGCCAAGACGGTGCGACTGGGATCAGGACGGACCACTGGCACACTGAGATAATCCCCGGGTGATGTGGTGTGGTCATTCGTGGATCTACCTTGACCTTACTTTACCTCATTGCATCTGGCTTTATTTTTCTGCCCAGACCAGATACGCGGTACACCTACTCGGTAGTACTAGATACTAAGCCGGATCCTAATCTTGTGGCGGCACTGGCTGACCCTCGTCGCCTTTACAGCCGTCTGCCCCATGTTACTCAGCAGTACTCGGTACTCGCTACCAACAAAGAGCAGAGGCTACGCATCCATCCATCCATCCAACCATCCAACCATCCAACACAGGAGGGGGAGAAGGAAAAAAAAAAAAGGGAGAAAGAGCTTGCAGCCACCCAAAAGGCACCAATGGCTGATAAAGCTGGGGCTCTTGGTATTGCAGTTTGCCCATCAATGATATTTGCCACGGAGCTCACCGTCTCCATTTTTATTTTATTCACTCGTCATGACGATGCTGGCTTGGGTGGCTTTCTCCAATGCGGCCATGCCTAACTCAACTGTTTTTCCCCATGGTGGACTTGTTCCACAAACCCGCTTCCAGATCCATCGGTTTCTTTGAGACTCTTGGCTTGTTCAAATTCCCATGCTTACACACACACACACATAACAACACCACACATACATACATACACACATACAATACATGCTTTGCCCTAAAACTAACACATGCATCACACCACGACGGAGTACCCGTGCCATGACAATCCGGCAACACTGGCTGGCACAAGGCTGGCTTGCCATGGAATACGGGTGCGGGTGTTCCGTCTCAGCCGTTACAGGTGCTAAAAACCACCTAGTTTCACCCATCTCGGCTACTAGAGGTATCTTTAATTATCAATCAGCAGCAAAAGTCAAACCGCACACAGTAGTCGTCACAAGATCAACATGAGTGTTGGTTATCAATGCCAAAGACAGCACTTTGTAACTTAGCTGTATGGGGCCTCATGAGGATAATGTGTTGATTAGACCACATTCAGTTGACAGTGTCTTTGAGTTATTGAACAATATCTCATGTCAGAGTCTCAGTTACCTTGGGTTTCGGCTAAATACATCATCTGATTCGTCGCCTTGACGTGATCTCTGTGCTACGTAATCTCTGCTTAGTTACCATTCGACGTTCCGTCGGTGTCTTTGACTTGCCTGCCAGTTGTCAAAGAACGCACCATGGTCAACCCACCGATCTCCTAATTATTAACTAGTCGTTGGAACACTTTCCCAAGATCTTCTTAATGCTGGTTTTTTTAGTCACTGTTTAGTAAACACCCATGAAACGTTATCTGCGCTGCTGTCGTGAAGGCTTGCTCTTCCCCAAGATAATTCTATTATTCAAAAGGGCGCGCGGGTTTATGTGTCTTGGGCAACTCTGACCGCAAACCGGACCTGGCTCTTTGGTCTCGACTCTCTAGTCTGGTTTCCCCTTCTTACTGCTTGTTACCTCTTAAATTTCAAAGAGTGGGCTACTCATCCCGCGATCGCGATCTCCAAAGTCCCCTGTCAACGTTGGTTATCGGGATATCATGTATAACTATCCACAGTATAGATTGGGCTGGCCACTACAGCTGCAAAATGCAAGCCTTCATGCGGTGGGCCCATGGCTGATATCCACGTGTAAACTTCATATAATAAATAACCTCCAGATGCTCATGTGTTGTATACTTCTTATACGTACTCCGTACTCTCCTCTGCATACACACCACTCCAAGATCATCGCTGCGCTGCCGCCGGTGGCAACCTAATGGCCGTCTCGGGATATCGCCAGCTATCCTCATTTCAATCTCACAAACAAAGTACAAAGCGTTGAGACCCCAAATTTGGGGGCCAGGACAGTCCAATAGTTCCATATGGCACATTGGAAACCCATGGGCAAAGTACGAAGAATCCGATATCACCGTAGCACACATGATGGCGTTATTCGCTCTGTACTTGGTATAGTTGACAGAACTCTGTTGACTGCCCCGATACCTTGCATAAGCAATGGTGTGTATTTCTTGGCATATGCGGGCATTGCCTCCCCTGCGTACTGAGATACAAAAGATCCTTCTTCCCTTGATGGCTCTGTCCGAAAATAAACAGTTTGTTGAGTGCTCCCAACATCAAGACTGGAAATGCGCCGACTGTGGTGCCGCGGTATACCTAAGCCAGTGTGGGTAAGAGAGAGTTGACTTCAGGGCGTATCGTAAGCCGCCGAGAGGTGTTATCCTTGCAACGTCTGTTGTCTCGTCTTCTCTTTGAATATGGCATTGGCCAGGGTTGAAATTTTGGCGACCCGAGAGGGGGGCGCACTTTGTATCCTTGCCCGCATCCAACGTCTGTCGGGTTGAAAAAGAAAAAAAATCAATAATAGCATCCACCGAACCTTGTCGGGTATCCCGCCTCACAATGTTTGTATGCATATAAACAAAAACTCGGCACATGGGCATGAATGACTGCAGAGCCGGGTCCTGCTGCATTTACGCGAATCATCTAAGTCGCTAGTAGCCCGCTGATTCAGAGAAGCTGTCAAATGACTCCAGTCCGTGGCTGCTAGGGGAATGAGGGGGTCTGTGTTTCTCTCGATCGGATCTGGCGGGTTTCCGATCTTTCACCCGTAATATTGCTGTCACCTTTAGGTGCCGAGGGAGCGTGATATCAACAAGGGAGCTTTGCCTCCGCCATTTAACTAGTATCGCTCAAGTCGGGATTACTTTCTTTCTAAATATCAATATTTAATTAGTGGCATACTATTTAGAAGGTGTCTCGGAGAAGATAACTTGCGCAAGATTGCTGAGGGCTGTGTTGCGTTTGAACAGTTTTCTTGCGTTGTTCATTTTCATGGCAGTGGTGATGTTGAAAAAAGAAGAACTCCAGAACAGCAAGCTTGTGATGGTGGGGAGACGATGTGAAACCCTTACAAGGGTTATGTGTGGGGTCGCTGGAGAACGGGAGCGGAAAATCAAACTAACCTTACCCTTTTTGCCCAATCTGTGTCAAGACATTACCAGACAACTGCTAGGAGTCCGCATCTCCGGTACCTGCATTCCGTACCACTATCCGGTTGGGGACTAGTGCGCTATGGATGATACTTGATACGTGCTGAGAGAAAAAAAAAAAAAGCCTCCAATCCCTTGCTTCCAAGAAGAAAAAACCTGCAAAGGGCGTACTCGCGTGGCACTTTGACATGGCAATGTCTAATGCCGTTTAGCAAAATCATCGAGACAGTCTACCATTTGCTAAGGACAAACAAGTAAGTCCCCCAAGTTTGTTTTCAACCGAGATGCAGCCTTGATTGGCCAGTTGGGCATATGAAAGAGCGTATGGAAGATAACCTTGCCGGCTTTCTCTCTCTGTGTCTCTGGCTGCCCATGGGCCTCCAGCACTCATCAGGCACTTGGAACTTTTAGAACACACTACCCACCGATGCAACCCCAACGCAATCTGTCCTGGTCTGTGTAATGGTCTGTGTTACTGTCCGTGTTGTTGTCTGTGTTGTTGTCTATCCAGCTGCATTCCCTTCATGTGTCTTTGGTAGTGCAAAAGGGCGGGCTGGCAGTTGGTCCAAGTTGGCATACATACTATGTACATACACATATACATACTACTAGAAAATGCGGGGAACGAAGCTGTAAACAAGATCCATGCTCATAATATCGGTGTGATATATTGGTTTGAAACGACCTGGCTTTCTCGCGCATGACCAGAAGAGCGCAAGAACGAAGCAAAAACATTTCCTTCCCTCTTGTCTTTCTCTTGTTTCTAATCCGACCGTTTCGGACAGGATCGTCGTTTCGAGTCAAAACTCCAGACATTGACTGCCTAGTACTACTACCATCAGGTCAATGTGCAAGCCTACCTACCTCAAAGATGCACATTTGGGATTAAATACAGAGTACCTCTGTTGATTATGAGAGACAAAACGCTAACAGTCTGAGTTGGGCTACCGTTAGGCGATAGGCAGCACACGCGCGCGCACACAGACACACACACTCTCTCTCGAGTAAGATGCCGGGCACGTCCAAGTACCCATCTGAAGAAGTGGAGAACCGGGTGAGATCGAAAATCCAATCTCTTTCGGCACAGACAATGGATATTTCCCAGGGCCGACCAATCCAGGCAACTAAGCTGCATATCTGTCTCTTCACCGAGTTGCGCCGGGCCCATGACCCAAATTTCACTCCATAATTCTTCCCCAATTCATCTGGTAGTACCCGGTGCAGGCTGGCACTGCCGTGGCACTACGGGAATAACGGTTTTGAGTCCTGGTTATCCGAATCTTGCTTATTTCTTGAATGGAATGGAATGTAATTAAATAAATAAAGAAGCCTCAAAAGTGATAACGTCAGCCAAACCTCAACGCGACTTGTGAGGGACTTCAAGTACCACCCACACGAAACTCCTCTAACCCTTATTTACATGGATTCCATATATCCTGGTGCCCTGTTCCAGCCTCTCACAAACATGGATTAGTTACATTATCGAGGCTGAGATCCCTTCCAAACCCCATGCACAGCTACAAACTGAGACCCCCTCGGTTTCCTCGGCCGAGGACTTGAACTCCGCTCAGACTGGCGGCGTGTCGGAGAAATACGACCAAGACGTCACTTTTGCTGCCCAACCATGAAGCGGAGATGAAGTCGATATTTCAGGATGGACAATGTCGGTCTATGCCTTCATGGGATTGTTGGTTACGGCGCTGTCTCATTGCAGTCGCACTGCGTTACGATTGAAGAAAAATCCCCCGAAGCCAGCAAAACTTTCAGCTTTCTTGCTTTTCGCCTTCGTATACGGAGTAACGAAAGCAATACTCCGTACATACATTTGCGCCTCTTACCAATCATGACCCCCCGGTACAGTATTTGGCCGATGCCGACCGGGGATGGTGGCCAAGATCAACCCCCGGCACCCAGCACTCAGCACTCAGCACCCGGCACCCAGCACAAAAAAAAAACGACTGTCATGGCATATCATATCATATCATATCATTGGCAAATCCTCTTTGTCATGCTTGTGGGGGGAGAGAGAGATGGTAGATGGGGGTTTAGATTAAATCCCCGGTGGGGTTGTGTTACAGAGCTATCGTGTCACACATGTTTCTTAACCATCATCTGGGTTAACTATGTGGCGATTTCGGATCGAGACGATGGGCAGCCTACCGAGGTTGCGTGTGGAGACAGCATGACAGTATAACCCTCAGGGCTACCCAGTCGTTCCCTTTCGATCTCGCTGAGGCACAGCCAGTGGTACTTTTTTTAAGGTTATCTGGTACTGCTGATGGTGCCTCGCTTAAAATGTTTTGCCATGTATATGATGAACTCATATGCGACGGGAATTTTCTCCGACAGGCCGCATCTCCCCTGCTCTTCTTCTCACTGTTTTTCTTCATCCATGAATAAGGATGATGACGTTCACCGGATTCGGCAATTTCCTGCAAGCTTCAAGACCTATTGCCATGGGCAACATGTCAAGGGACGAGGTGGACCATAACGTCATAAGCACCCTTACCCTTGTCGACCGCCAGCTCTAGACCCTACATACATACATATGTAACCAGCCGTCAGGTTTTCCCCCTTGCAGTGATTGATAAAGAAACAAAACCAAAACAGTACGGCGTACAACGGTAATGGTAATTCATTGTTGCCTAGCAAGGATATTTTATGCATGTAATCTGACGCCATATTGATCGGTTCCTATTACCCTGCAAACGGTTGCTTCTTCAGGGACTGGTATGGTCGGCACTCGTTGTACAAGTAGAAGAAAAAAAAGCCTCCTTTATTACCCTCAAGGTTTGATCCATGTACCTGTACCCCGGGACCAATGTGGATAGCAGACATATTATAACCCGCACATCTCCAGTATCTACCTACTAAATCTGCATATCTCATTACTAAGCTTCTGTAGGACTGAAATGTGAATGGTAAGATCTATGAGGCAATATCGTTCACTGCCGACAGTCGGTATTGTTTCATGATTGATAAATGCAACATATAAGAGGATCATTATTGAGCGGCAGCTGGGTTTGAGCCCAGTCTCCCGAACCACACATGCCCCCCCTGATAAAAATTGGAGAAGGGAAAAAAACAACAATCCCAGTAAACGCTTAATGCATGGGTTTATATCTACATTTACTAATCATGACCATCTTGAGTAAAAGTCTAGAAGCGATGGAAATGCAGGCCCAGTTACAGGGTAGCAATGCCATTGCATCATCGCCCCAATGAACCCCATAAAACACAACAGGGAAGGTGATTATGTTTCAAGAACCCCAGTACCATCATTATATCTCCTTTAAAATCCTAGTGATAAATTTCAGGCAGGTATCCGCGGTATTCTATAGCACAAAGGTACGTATTCATGCCAGATCGTGATCAGTATTGCAACGGAAGTTATGCGGCTGCTCAGCGCCTGCCTCTACGGCATTTCGCCGAACCCTTGAAGGTAACTGCCCAGCATAACTCCTCTCCCCAACAACCCTTGATGAATATTTTTGCAACTCCCCATCATAATGTGCTGACACTCCGGTATCGCATATCAGGTGAGAAAAAAAAGGTACGGACCCTGGCCTAAAGAATTGTGGTTTTCTTGCTGATAAGCAGTTTTTACAGGAGACACTGACCCTCCCATGACCTCAACGTGGCCGAATCATGGACTCTGGTCAAACTAGACACCGTTCGAGTCAGGGTTGTCGGTTGGAGCACTCCATGAACTCTCCCTGACAGCAACCTTTCTGTCATTGATTTCACCAGTCTCTTTGTCGAGTCTTCTGGGTTGTCTGCGCAAACAACACTAAGCCCAAACTGTAGTTCGGCTAGATATTGCTGCCACGTGCGGCACTCTGCAATGGCCCTGGGACCTCATTACTTTACAGCGATACGGCCCCGCTAGTGGATGCTCTGTGCATTGTGAATGGCAAGCATCAATTAACAGACGGCCAATCAACCAGCAGGGATAGCGATAGCGATACAAGTAGTGCATGCGGTCAACAATTCTTCACAGTCCATGCCGCAGACAAGCCACCTACGGGTGATGCAATTGACAGCTCCAGCATTTTAAGCTGTAATGAATCGAGAAGTTTCTATAGCTACATGGCATGAAGCTGTGGCGCCCGCCCGCCGCCCCGTTCAACTGATGTTTATCCCTGCGAAAGATTGTCTTCAATCATGCCATTTTGGCGTATTGAAGAATTTAAGATCGACGACTTTGCCACATCAGCAATACCGTGCACAAATGCCTTAAAATCTGCTATTTGGCAGTCTCTCAATGACTCGAAGGCTATGGAGAATACCTGTGCCAAGACTTCGTTAAATGACTCCCAAAAAACTACGCATTCACTTGGACAACGTCACGACATCCTCAGCTTTGTCTTCGAAACAACCCGAGCTCGCCCGACCGCCATGGGCAGTTGGGTAAATGGTCGCTTGGAATGTCCTGAGCACCCCACCAATAAGTTACCAGGTCTTGACCTTGCTCCCAGTACTGATTCATGTTTTGTTGTCTCTTTCCACCAAAGCTTGGCCCCAGAGCCTGGCTCTGTATAGGTTCAATGTACAAGCCTAGAAATCTATGATACAAATTGTCTGCACACCAAAACCGGTTTATCCTGGCCTTGTCGGACCAACAACGGTTCGACTGGTGGAGAAACAGTGGTGTTCTTCGCGGCTCGCTAGGCTGCTACCCGAGACGGCAATACCCGCAGATGCCGAGCTGGCACGACTCAAGCATTGCACGGTTACACCCCGTTCTCACCGCAAAGATTGAGCTATTACTTCATGGAAATGGTATCGGCACCCCGGTATAGCTTGCAACCCATCTTCGACATGGTGTTTTGCTATCATCGGCTTGGTCGCGATGCCTGTCATGAAATGCATAGTGAACCTGCTTCTGGAACGGGAGAGAAGTGAGCTATCCAATAATAGCAATCAATCTAAAAACCTGGCTCGCGACTGCTAATACTTGATTGGTGATGAGAACAATCTCAAACTCTTGTTTCGGCTCGCTTTCTAGACTCACAAATGCATAACATGTTGACCATGGGGGATTCCGGTTTGACACAAGCATGTTGATGGGTGATGCCCTGTCTTTTACACGCCTACTCCGTTTGCGACACACCTGAACATGCTTGATTGCTGGTCAAGAGCTCAATAAAGCCGAGTACCTTACCTCCTGGCTGCAATGTCCCGGTTATGTTGCAATTTGCAACATCCTTGTTTGCTATCGGCCAAGATCATCCAGCCAATCGCAGGCCCAACGCCCCTTACTTGTTTATTGCAACGGACCAACACAACTTTCAGTATCCCAGTGAAACGTTCCTTGCATGAAAATTTTCTTTTCAGTCAAATTTGTGGCAAGACACGGGCCACTGCCTTTTGGGCTGAGACGCAAAACAATAGCTCTAGGCCAATTGAGGATAACAACAAAGGGGCGACAGTGGCCAAGAGGTATCTGGGATCAAGCAGTGCGACTCTTCGAAAAGCGCTGCAAGATGTCCCATAAGCCTTTTCCCAAGCTATGAGACTAATAGTGCTGTTTATACCGCAACCGGTGTTCGAGATCTATACTGGTTTCTCTTCACCAATGGCTCACCGGATCTGGCTGGTCAGAATACGGAGGGCGCCTGAGACAAGGTTCGCGCCATGTCGTTTAAGACAATGTTGGAACACCCACAGCGATTGAATAATGATGGAGAGAAAGTCTGGGACGCATACCCAAGAATCGACTAAATTTGGGAGATCTACTCAACAATGAAGTGCGATTGATATGTTCTCATCTCCATTACAGAGCTCTTCTGTCGGAGTATCCGTCTTATCTGATGAGCTAGCATTCATGCACTGGTTCAAAAACCATGTATCACGGTCGAATTCTCCAGGCAGCTTGTTAAGATTATTTTCTCTCGCTAATGGGGAGACGCCAATCAAGATAAAACCTCCTCTGTTGTCTACGGTGGGCTGGCTTTGCTCTGTAGTCATCTCAATATGGCACGCAAGGGATCAGCAACGCCTTGGTCATTCTGGCTGCTCCGGGTGGTTGTGTGGGGTAACGGCTTGCCCGCCGGTCTATCCGGACAGAAACTCCGAAATGCAAGGTCACACACTCCTTCAGGGTACGTCCCGACCATTTCAAAGAAGAGTTTGGAATGCGTTTCTATATTGTCTTTATCTCGATGCTGACGACAGCCTACCCAGCTACCGATTAAATCCATCGTGCTGGCGACTAACAATGCATGTCGGCAACTTGATTTCCGAATTCTACCAGAGGCCTTTTCGATCACCGCGACATGATACGCAAAACAAGCCGGCCATCGGGAGCTATTATGCAACATGTCTTGCAACTTTGACGCCATTATCTGGGTCTCTGTTTTTTAGCCCCCTTTTCTTGAACTAGAACATATGTTTATTACTATTAGGTGGTCAATTTTTACATAGCCAAAAGCATAGAATTGCTGCTGCAACGGCGGACCTTGAAATGTTTAGGTCAGACAGCCCAATACTGACAATGCACTTGTCGATCATACATCTGCAACATCTACCGTGGCCGACAGATTGTGACGATAGATGGGAAGAATGGAACCTGGGAGACCCATGGGCTGCTACATCAATGCGCAAATCTATTCCTAGTGATTTTGGATCCACAGTCAGGCCGGAAAGGTAACTCAAGATGTCTTGAGCCTATTGGTTATCCACTTATAACTGGGAATGCAGTTGATACCACCCCTTCGATTTATAGGTCACAGATTCATATTCAATCCCATTTATGCTCGGAAGGGGATTCGGTAACCATCTTGATGAGAGCCCAAGCTGGAGTTTCTGTCAAGAAATACCGCATTACTGGTAGTTTGAAGCTGAGAGGCCGGGTCGACCCACCACTAAGCAGCCTTTTCGCCGATATTTCAAACTGCTACGAGGACGCGGTGCATTGTGGAGCCCACTTCAGGCTCACTCTACATCAGAAGGTTTTGCCTGCCAGCCAGGGGTGCAAATGTCTACCGGCCCAGCCCCTTTTTACATTTAGTAAGGATCTCGTTTTCATGACACCCCTCTATTTCCCCAGATATCTCATCTTTCGGGACTGGTCGATGCAACAGCGATTGACGGCAGTATTCACGGACTTTCAGCTATGCCTTACAAGCGGAGCTAACCACAAGACATCTGTCAAGACCGGAACGGCTGAAGCCGTGGCAATTGCATACAAACATAGCCTTCTCGGCGGCGGCGGCACTCGCTGTAGTTGGGATGTGCTTGAACCACTGATTTGGAGGTTAGTGCTACTCTTTGTGGCAATGAAGTCCGTCATGCGAGCCGTTTTACACATTCTAGCTGATGAATTACAATCTCATCCAGCTACAAGCTGTTTGAGTCGCTATTTCTGGCCCTGATCGAGACTAAAGGATGAGAAGCTACGCATCTCGCACCTGTGATTGGCTGTGATAACACAGAGTCGATGTTGAATAAGATGAAGGACTTAGGTTTCTCATATGGCTGATTTGCTGCTGATTCAGTTACTCAACTCTTCAAATCGATTGCAGGCAGTACAGGAGCCTTCGCCATTATGGTTACTCACTGTGAAGGACACGTTTGTTTGTTGCGATATTTACAACAAAACGGACCAGCATGTACCATCTGAGTGTTGATATCATCAGGGGATAAATCATAGGATTTGAATATCCAGGGGCATACATATCAATCTCCGATAATGTCCCAACATGGAGAAGAAAGGGATAGCTCCACAGCTACAAAACAAGCTGTGATACAGGATGTTTCCTTGATGAGAAATGACTGAATAACGATGTGTTGAGTGAGACCACGGGTGTCCACTCTGCCACGAGGAACCTGGATCCATGTCTCTCCTTTTCTGCGTTTGTCCTTTGGGACGTCTCGCCATTGGCATCGGTCCTCTATTTTCCTTTTGCTGAGTTACAAGCTCGTTATTTGCTTCTGATGCTCCTATACGTTTGAGCATGAAATGTCTTTGGGTGTTGCCATTTGCGGTGTGTGAACATGCACAACCAAATGGATCGACAAAGCCCAATGGCAAATCAAAATGCGTATCAAGAACTACCAAAAGGAAAAAAAAGGAACCGGCGAATGTGGTCCGGATGGCGAGAGCCCTTGAGCTGTTAGCTACTGCAGGGTCTACGGCGTCCCCGAAGTCCGTCGGTCCGCTAACAGGTGGGGTCTTAAACAGCTTGGCCAGCTTTGAGTGCATTACTTTGGGTCTATGATGACAAAGTCCATCAAGCGAATGCGCTGGACGCCTCTATCTGCCCCGGTTGTAAGATTTTAGGTGTGCAATCTATTTGATCGTTGGTATAGGGCTTCACGCACCGTACCCTAGGCGCTACGATTGTGAGTGGTAAGAGTCTTCTCGACCTCCCACTCTGATCACTAATAAAGTACTGGTGGTGCGATATCCGCATAAGAGCACAGGCAGCAGGATATCACTGTGTTTTTCTTCTTCTTGCACCCTATTATGGGTATGGGGAGTGTTTTAATGACAATGATAATTACAAACTATCCGTCTCAAAGGGGCAATTCGTCTGGCAAAATAAACGTTTGAATACGTATCTCAGCCGATTTAGACCGCCTTACAAGTCGATGTGATGCCAGAAGATGGCGCGAATGGTGACATGGATTCTACACTTTGCCTCAAGCAGTAACGTCGAAGGGTAGTGTTACTGGGTAGGGTTTTCTTTTCTCGCCCAGAAATGGCAAATAGAGCCAAGTTGGGGGACAAGAAATGCCGCCGTTGAATGCAAAGCTAACCAATCAATGACTGCTAGACATACTTGAAGAGGCGATCATGGCGTTTCAGGACGATTGATTAAAAGAATTGGCTCTCTTTTTGAGGTAAAAAAAAATCTTTCCAGAGTTGACGATGTTGCTGATAAATTGGGATTGCATTCATTGAACAACTATTCACTCACATCACGATTTGGCAACTGGCATTAGCAGGACAGGTCTGAACGTATCGGGAGCCGTTGATCCCCGCAGAACCTCACAGCGGGCCGTGAGAATCTCCGCTATACGGCACATATAGGCGCCATTTTGCCGTTAGGCTTACGAGCATGGGGGCACTGTGACCACTCTCAGATCAGTGATGGTCTCACCCTTTTGTCCAACCACGCTTGGGTCGAGGCTGGCCGAGACCCGAGCTGAGTGACGCGGGGGCAGGCAAGAGGACAAAGGCAGGATATTCCTGGAAATTGCATGCCTTTGGGGTCCCGTGACCAAGAAACAAGAGTCGTCATGCTTTTGACAGAGATGATGCTCTGGCAGAATCAGAAAAAACGGCAACCGGATGACGCCGTCGGTGATCCGCGAGCCAAATGCCGTGAGATCTACAAACGATGCAAGGGAAAACGCAAGTCTGAACTCAATCGAAGGAACTAAGAGTGCGATCCAGATGGCAGTCTCGTTTTAGTCCACCAACAGGTTGCGGTGTCTTGGAGGTGGTGCGGGGAAGGCAGACGGCGCTGCCAGCAGTCAAACTTGGGCTGCTATGACTGAATCACCAAGAAAGTCGCACACACAGACGACAGCTTCGGAAGACTTGGACCGACAGTGGCTCGCTGGCATTGCCAAATGATAAAGACCCAGTGACCTGGCAATGGTATACGTACTTTTCAGCCACTACCACAACTAGAGAACCCTGGATCTACTTGCGGGGGTAGTGGGGAAGGGGTGCGCGATCGACGTCCAGTCAAAAGTCGTTTAAGGGACCCTCAACATGCGATGCAAAGATGATCTTGGAGACACGCAACTGGCGTGTGCTATCTCATAATGCAGGACGTTTTATGATTGTGTGTGCTGCAAAGGGTAGGCGTTTTTTTGAATACGTCTGCATACGAATGCCCCGAGCCGCCCTTGGACGGGACAGACGGCATGGGAAGACATTATTCGCCGCCATTGTTGAACTGATCCAAACAACTGGCAGGCCAAGAGGCCATCGTGTGGCAGGTGATATCAATGCATGGCATATTCCCTGCATACCGTTGCTGATGTCGGGCACGTTTTCTCCAGCATCTTTTATTGGATAGCTTGCCTCTATGCGATTTCAGCTATTCCTGGAGGTGAGGGAAGGATGGGATCAAAGACCTGTTTGCTGTCAAGTCAGCAGCCACGAATATCGTCGTCTCCGTGACCGCTCATCAGCTGATGGCCATCCCTGAATTTCCCATGGTGTGAAATCCCAGGGACTCTCCAAGAAAAACAAAGAGGATAACAAGAAGTGAAAGATCACGACTACTACAAGTAGATCATGAGCCTCTTTGGATGGGGACTAAAAAAGAAAACGATGGCGTTCAAACCAAGGGAGAAGGCGAGGGACACCAAGAAGAAGAAGGAAGAAGAATGAAAGGGCCAGCCAGCCAGCAAGCAAGCCAACAAGCCAGCCCACGAGGATTAAGCAAGCAAAGAAGAGCAAGCCACCAAGGGACCAGTACCAAGCCAACGGTCTGGCTTTTGCAGCAGACTAACGGCTAGTTTTGGCTCGATTGACGGGTCGTCGACAGGGATGAAGCCTGTTGCAGTTCGTGGTGGTTTTGAAGTGGAGACCCCTCCGACAGTCTCCTGTACCCATCCATAGCCCATGCCTTGTCGTTTTATTCTCTCTCACTCTCTCTTTCTTTTCTGTCATGGTGGGGCTCGTCCAGCAATTCGGTTCCAGGGCAGGCGGTCAGTTTGCCATCATTTCTTGCTAAAAAAGAAGCAAATGCTGGTATCCAAAAACATCTCGGCCAATGATACCGCACGGCGGGACAAAACAGTTTTCAATAAGATGCTACCTGCTCCGTATCCTTGCATATTCATCTGTCTCTATTGTTGATGATCCAGTTCGTGGTTCATCACGCCACTCCATGTGTGGGAAAGCCAAAAAGAAAGCAAGGAAGTGAGAAGTGACGAGACGAGAGACGGGATAGCAAAAGAAAGGAAAATGGCGCGAGTGGATGAATTGGAGGCACTCCTCCTTGTTCGTCTGCAGTACGTACCCAGCGCTTGAATTTCGCCCTTGATGAATAAGGCGTCTGGTCTATGCAGTTATCGCTCAGATAGCAAGGTAAGAGATGCAACAAAGCAGAAGAATATGACACGCCCCCCCTCCCTCCCCCTCCCCCTCCCCCCTCCCCTGGAGACCCCTTGACCCCTGACCCCCCTCTGCCCATGCCATCTCTAATCCCATACCATACCAAACAGAGAATCTCCACTTTTCCATGAGAAGAACACCACCACCATCAGGACGAACGATGGCTTCGATCAACGCGGAGAGGAACCCCCCCTCTTTCAAGCCAAAAATACAATACCTACGTGCATCTTTTTTAGCCCGCATGCTTTATCTATCCAGGGCTGTTCTTTCTGTCCTTTGCTTGGTCGCTAGCCAGCTCCATCAACGACTACGCAAGATAGGACACCCCGACTTTTACAAGGGGGATAGATCTTGTCAAATGGGGCCATTGTGCTACATACATACATACATACAAGCATACATACGTACAAGTATATACATAGCAAAGCACAGACACTGAACCATGTCTTTCTCATCACAGACAGTCCTTCAGATGGCAACCTGATGCAGCGATTGGGGAAACGGTCTGGCTAGCTTCATCTCATTGCTTCAGGAATGACCTGTCTTTAGCCAGCGAAATGAATTGCGGCTGCATGAGCTCTACAGTTGCCTTCCCTGACAATGTACCAAACAAAGATTCCCTGAATCTTTGAGTTGCTGCACGGAGTTACAACGCGCCGAGACTCTGCCAATATGCAACCTGCATTTACATGCAGATGCGGGACAGGACTTAATTTAAAAAAAAAAAAAAAAAAAAAAAAAAAAAAAAAGGTCTCGGGCGAAAAAAAAGTCTTCCCTCTTTCTTTCTCCCTTTTCAGACCCGTAGAAGTTTGTTTCTTCATTGGTCTTACCAGGGTTTCAAAGGGGTTCCGACGAGAGAGTGAATCAGGTTGAATAATAGATTCATCAAACTCGCGTCAAACACGCTGGTCCAGCTCGATCAGCTTCTGCGGAGGTTCCGTCAAGGGAATTTTTACTCCGTTACAAGCCACCGTCCCGGGCCGTAGCTCGTGACAGCACCTGAGGACCCCTCAAATCTGGTGCTGCTGATTACTTTACTTGTAGTATTGCAAGAGAGTAAAGGGTACAACAGCAACAGCAATAAGCTCCACTTGATGGGGTAAAGGGCAAAGGGTCCCAACCCAATTGCCAGGCCAGCTTCAGCCTCCCTACCAGCTAACTAGGTACTGGACAAACTAGGACGATAGCAATTACCACTTTATGCCCTCCACCCATGAGGGGAAGAATTATCGGAGAGGCCGAGGCAAGTAGAAGATGGCTCAAGTGATGCTGCGAGTTACTTGGAGCTGTCACATCTGACAATACGCCACATTCTGCGAATGGCTGCTTTATGGCTTGCAGCCTCACAAAACGTCTGGGAACTTGTGTGTGTGTGTGTGCGTATCTGCTCTGCACCCTGAAGTGTTGAGAGACCTTGTACATACGCTACCAGAGCCAAAACAATCCCCCACCACCCTTTGTCTCCGCCACCATGAGCTGTTATTTCGCTTTCGCCAAGTAGCAAGTAACACAGACTTGCGGGACAGGCAAAGCAAGACAAGAGCCGCATGAACACACAGACATTTGGGAGTGCTTATTCACGGGGTAAAACATGACTACAGAGACACAAGAGACACAAGAGAGAAAGAGAGAGATGCTGCACCGCCTGTTTACTTTGGCTGTAGCTCAGCAAAAGAGCACAACGCTTGTTTAGGGGCGACACACTATCAGAAGTAATACATGTCTTTGAGGCGTAGTGAGCTTGAGTGCTGAATGGCTACATACTACAAGACCGAACAAACACAGCTTGATGGGGCTAGGCTACAGAGGATTTTCAGAGATACCGTAAGCAATGGCTTAAATGCCGTTACAGTTGTAAGCCGATTGTCATTTACATGGCTCAAAGCTGTTAAATGATCGACTCTGATTACTGGATGTTGATGAAAGCAAACAAATTAATTAACAAACAATACATACAAGTACACAGACAGCAAACAAAGTACACAGTATTTAACAGGCAATGATGAGATATGGTAACGTACGCCTGGCAAGCCTTGTTTTAACTCACGGACGGATCCCTAGCAAATGTTCTCTGTTTGTTATTAGCGAAGTCATGTTTTGATTGGCCTAGGGGAGGTGATCGACTCATGGAGAGTCACTTTTTTCTGTTGTCTTGTAAAACAGTCTTTGTTTTTGTGTGACACGCGCTTCTGCAGGTACGCATTCGTCATGACCGAGTACATAATTGCTTTTTTCCCATTCGTCTTCTGTCTCTTTTTCCTTTCTTTTCTTTGCTTTCCTTGTCTTTGAACAGCTCTTTTGCTTTGCCTGCCGATACGTCTCCTTTTTGGCCTTGTGTGGGCCCCTTCGGCTCTATTGCTCGGGTATACAAGGGTCAAAGGGCGTAGACATGACGATTGTGCTGTATGGTTTTGACTATACTACTACCTACATGCATCGTGGGTTTTAGTTTGGAGGAGGAGGGGGGCTGATTAGGCGAGAGCCGGGTGGGTGAGATATGGTGGGGTTTGATTTGTTGGCGAGAGGCGGTATAAGGTAAGATGAAATTGAGAGAGAGAGAGAGAGTGTGTGTGAGTACATGCGCAAGTACGTGAGAAAGCTGGAGAGCTGAGAGGGCAGAGTCAGAGAGAGGACGCCGTTGTGGAGAGGCTGTGGAGAATGGACGTCCTTGCTCCCCTCTCGGCGTGCGCGTGAGATTTGATAGCGGTGGTATTAGTTTGTTGTATTTTTGATAAGGAACTTTGTCCTTTGCTTTTGCTTTTTTGTTTTGAAAGAAGAATAGGCAAAATAGGATTGTCTGATTTGGGGGTTCTCAGTTCAACGGGCGTAAAGTTTGGGGGGGCAGAGGGCTGTGTTCTATGGACGGACTCTTTGTTTTTTTTGAGTTTGGAACTTGTGTTTTGTTGTATGTACAAGTACACGTGTGTGTTTGTTTTTTTATGGTTTTTTGGCTGTTTTTAGGATGACTGACCATTTCCGGATGAGGTGATGATGATGATGAATACGAGAAAAAGCCCATGGAAGGTTTTGTCCAAAAGCAATATTGGATTCTAGAAGAAGTGGGAAAATTGGGCAAAAGTAAGAGAGGAGAGTCAGTCATTCTGACCCTGGGTATCCATAGGGCTTGACAGGCCGGGTGGACAAAGTTCTAGAAGGGGGGCGTGTCTATGTGTGTGTGTATGTATGTGCCGTGAGATCTAAAGTAGATATGTAAAGGATACCTGTCTGTTTAATTGTGGAATTGTCATCATCATCATCATCTTCTTCTTCTGTCTCGTCTCGCCGTCGAATTCAATAGTTTTTGGCAATGGCCCTTCGTGTAAGAACCTTTTCTTCTCTTCCCCTCTCAAGACTTCGAAATTCACACAAAGTTGACCGCGCTTATGTCGGGCTGCTGCATATGACATCGAGATTGCTGCGGCGCTCTGACAACGACAACGCCTGCCCCCAAGACATCTGATAAGTAATCATTTAATAAAAAAAATAAAAAAATAAAACAAAAGAGAGAGAGAGAGAGAGAGAATCGACGATGACATGTTTCACCGGAAGTTGACCGTCTCCATTGTCCGGGGAGCACTACGAAAGCTTACTGATATTACTTGTACTACCGTCACCTATGGGGAACATCATTTCAGGCGAGACAACAAGAACATAGCGGAATGTCACGCGTGTAACGGGTATAATCAAGGTTCCCTTCTTTTCTTTTCCCCTTGTTCCTTGTGCCTTGTAAGCGAGAAGGCAAGTAAGGAAGCAAGCAAGCAAGCGGGCACACCGGAGAGAGAGACAAAGAGGTAGGGTGTGTACGTGACACAAGAAAGGGGACATCGCGGGGATGGAATGGAATTGTGGCTTTTTCCTCTCCTACACTACACACACACACACACAGAGAGAGAGAGAGAGAGAGAGGGATAGACATGGAACTAGACATATGCAAATAACAAGAAATAGGGCGAGTCATGTTAGACACAAGAGAAAGAAGAAAAAACAGAGAAGTTGGAAATCTTGGTTTTAGAATTTTCTAAATGCTACTATACACACACGCCATGTGAGATAATACGGGAACATCGGCATTGTTAGCGACAAAGACGTGGAGACTCCAAAAAAAAAAAAGAACATGCGTAGAACAAAATTCCAAGGAGAAAACAAAGAGAGAAGGGAAAAAAAAACAGGGAGAAGAAAAAAGTAAAACGGTAAAAAAAAGGGGGGGGAGGGAGAAAGGGCCCGTCAGACCATCCGGTGATACCAGCGTCTCTCGAGGGGGCAAATGGGCTTGTCGATCCACTTGTTGCCTCTCTCACTCTGCCAAGCAAAAAGTTTGGGTAGGAAAGAGAAGAAGAAGAAAACAACAACTTGGGGACTTTATCAAGGGATGGTGTGTGCTTGTAGAGAGAAAGAGAGAGAGGGAGGGAGGGAGAGATGTGAAGCTTTGGGCATCAAGACATTTTTGATGGGGGGGTTCAGTTGGCGAGGAGATGAGATCGGGTTGGGCATCACGACGGGTGCTTCAGATCCGAAAGAATGGGGGGAGGGGGGCGGTAAAACTTGGTGGTTGTTATTGCTATATGGAGGGGGATAAATCAGTAACACGGGTAGAGGAAGACGGCATATGCAGCGAGATTCAAGGACGGAACACCTTCTTGGTCATTCTATATGTGCAAGTTCAATGAACGGCGAGCTTTGGAGATGTACGTATCTAACTGAAGACATGGGACAAGCAATGTTGAGAGAAAAAGGGCATTGTTGATGCTGTATACTGGCCATGGCATGGTCGATATTATTACATGCTTCACTGTTTACAAGGCCCTTTTGCCCGTCAGGCATCACCGATACGTATGCAGAGAGAGAGAGAGAGAGAGAGAGAAACACAGCACGAATGTAACCAGATCAAAAGGGACATCAGACTTTTGTTCATCCCATTGCCATGCCAAACCACCATGTGCTTGAGGTAGGCTCTATCACTGTGTTGTGCTGTTTATCCATGTTCGAGTCAAAACCCAAACGTTCTACATGAAAGTATTAAGAATCGGTTCATAAACCACATCATTATGCCTTGATAGCCTCCCCTTGTGCATGCCCATTTTGCCCATTCTCAACAACGGCTGATTCAGTCTTGACCTCCACAACATCATTCTTCAGCGACAAGGCTTGAAGTTGCTCGGTGGGAGAATCTGCTCCCACCGGAACACCTTCGTCCTTTGGTGACGATGAGCCACTTCGCTGCTCTACGAGAGGTTCTGCGCTGGTCAACCCCTTTCGGATGGCCAGGACGCTGTCAACAATCACGGCATCAATGCCCTCCTTGACTTGCCGCTGCACAGCCGTTAGCATGGGTTCAACAAACAAGATCAAACTGAGATGACTTACCTGAACCATCATCGAATCGTTATTCAACACACCGTAACTGACACACACCAAACCTTGCTCCTTCACAACCCTCACCAACCGAGGACTGTTTACAAACGGCTCTACCGCAGAGACAATGCCCAACAAGTTCCACCTACTGGCGAAACGAATCGCTTCTTGTAGGGAAGACGCGCGGATGTCACCAACCTTGGAGCACCCTGCGTCAGTAAGGAACAGAATTGGTATAGAAGGTTGCTTGAAGCTGAGACACAAGCAGATATCCGGATTAAAGGAGGAAAAGATAATGTGTCGTTTGCCAGCTAGATCATACACTTTTTCAAGAACCGTATCAACGAAAGAGTTGAGTTCGACTGCATAGGTATCCATCTCATGCTCTTCACTCTCGTGAAGCATAGGATACTTCATCTCAATGTTGAAGCCAATGTGCTCTGGCAACTTGCGGAACAAGTCCTCCAGCGTAGCAAAGGGAGCCTGGATAAAATTGCCTCTTGAATTGGCCTTGTATCCCTTGTTCTTGAAGTCTCTCGTGTGCTTCATGCGCTCTTCCATTTCCTGCAGACCAGTGCCGGCGTAGCCCATAGAGTGTGAACGCTTTGGCGCGAAACTGCTGCTTCGTACGCGGCTGTTGGGTGAGTGACTGCTGTTCTTGGATCCACTCGAGCGCTCCTGGGATCTCCTGGTATCCGAGTTGATGTGCAAGAATTGCTCCAAGGTGAGGGTATGGACCGGGGCATCAATACCGGTCTCACTGACGAGGAAGTCATGGTAGATGACAGGGACGTGGTCTTTGGTGAGCTGTACGTCAAACTCGACGTACTGAGCACCAAGATTGGCTGCGGCAATGAAGGAGGGTAAGGTGTTCTCACCAAGCTGCAGGGACTTGTTGGACGTCTGGTTTTTGCCCAGGCCGCGATGACCGATGAGCATGGTCGATGACAGCTTCTTCCAGTATGTTTGGGTAGATGTAATTTCCATGTTTGGATGGTGGAATGGCGTGATGACGAGGAAGTTGAAGTTGACAGTTCCAATAACCTCCAGATTGCTGCTCATGATGGGGACGCATACATCTCCCTGAAGATTCATACGCCCAGAGCCTAGGTTGGGCTTAATAGAAGACATGAGTGCAACGGCGCGGCCAATCTTGTTCTTCTCGCTTCCAGAGTAAGTCGGTACGATATCAAAGAGCAGCTTGACCCTGGTTGCGTCTTTTGTCTTGAAAACGATTGGCTCTGTGGCAATGCTCTCGTGGACGGGAAGATCAACAATGGTTGGTTCGCCCTGGGCTCCAACAGCTGTGACCACGACGGAGAGCGCAGTGTCAAGCTGTGTGTTATGCGCCTCCGCAAGAGGAACACTATCCAGAGTCACCGCATCGGTGCTCTTTCTCATATCCATAGATCCCAGACTGACCAAGACCAGACTTTCATTAGTAAGGTAGCGATGACCAAACGACTTGACAAGTTCAGCAGAACGGGGAAGAGGGTTGTTTCCGTTGGAGCGTCGTCCATCAATGGATGAGTTCTCTGTGGGATTCAAGGGAGGAGATGATGTTAAACCCCTGGCCGCGACCTCTTCTTCATTTGTGTGGTGTGCAAGCAGTCGTGCAATTTCCATATGGCCTCGCAAAGCAGCATGCTCCCTTGCTGCCCAGCCAGAAGCATCTGGTTTTGATACATCCGCGCCAGCATCGACAAGCAGCTGAACAACAGAGAGGGAACCATCCACGGCGGCAACATGAAGAGGTGTCCAGGAGTAGCTCCTTTCGGCAACCTCTATGTCTGCCTTTTGAGACTCACTGCCCTCCAGAATGACGCGAGCGCAGTCTGCATGACCGAACCTAGCAGCTACGTGAAGAGCGGTTTCGCCAGTCTTGTCAGTCCAGTTGATATCAACACCAGCATCAACAAGCATCTTGACAATGACGGTGTAGTTGGATTTGGTAGCTAGAGCAAGAACAGCACCAGACTTGGGGATAGTCTTTCGGATCTGGATCTTTGCCTCACTGCTCCCCTGCCAATTCTCGCCCTGAAGCAAAGCCTGGGTTGTGAGAGGATGACCGCCAATGACACTGAGATGAAGTGGTGCATAGCCGTCGTTGTCTTGCCATTCAGGTGCGTCAATGCCATCTTTAGCATCAAACTGGTTCCAATCTTGCATCCTTGCCATGATGATCTGGCAAACGACTACGAAGCCAAATTGAGCAGCATAATGGAGTGGTAACCGTCCCATCGAGTCTCGACTCTGGAGGGCGACTCGCTGTTCGGACTTCATGTTGTTGAGCAAGTACTCGAGTATCTGCACTGCCTCGTCACTTTTACTCAGGAGAATGGACTCCTTTTCATTGATTGCTTTGAGTGGGACGGTTGATGAAACAGCTGGCTGAAAGTGCCTGTTGCTGAACTGCGTGCCGCCAATCACTGGGTATCCGTTTGCATCCATATCCGCAGGGGCAGATTTTGTACGGCCAATGTGGATGACGAGTCGGTGAATGCAGTTTCTTCCATTGATGTCCTCAGGCTCGTCCAGCTCCTTGACGTTTTGGAGAAGGAAGGCAATGGAGGCCTTGGATCGCGCCGAAATGGAGCGCTGCAAAAGATTCAGCAGAAGAGACTGTGATGAGGGATCCAAGGTCACGACGTTAGCATCATTCAACCCAGCTTTGAGTGCCGCGATATCGTCATTTCTGACAGCCTGGTCAAGAATGTCGAGCTGTGCCTGTGGCAGATGGGAAAACGCCTTGGCCGATGCTCTTCCCAATGAACGGGTAGAGCGATCCGACATGGAGTCATCAACGTTCTGAGCATCTCCAAGGGCGGAGAGCCATCGGTTGATCTCACTGAGCAGCCTCGTGACATTCCCGTCCTTGGCAAAAGGCTTGGTGTCGACTTTTGTAGACATGTATCGGTGCTGTGAGGCAATGCCGGGCACCTTCTTATCGGCCTTTTTTGTTATCTTGAGGAAACCCCTGCGGTTAATTTCACCAAACCACTGCAAGTTTCTTAACTGACTTCTCAGCTCCAAGAGCGCGCCCATGACCTCCTCAATCTCATCCTCATCCAGAGTAGCCACAACATCTGGGACGCGGCCATAGCGGTTCTGTAAGAGATTCACACGTCGGCAAGTCTCTGCGTATTTCTTGTTGTAAAATGAGTCGACATCTTCCAGGTTACGATCGAGGGCGAAGAAGAGCTCTGCGTCGGCGAGGTTAGGTGAAAAGGGCTCCAGCCCAGCGCGACTACGAGGGCATCCCACCTGCAGTATCTACATCCTCTCCACTCCGGGCCTTTTCTGAAGCCGCCTTGACGAGTTTCTTAAGGCCCTTGTAATTGATATACGAGGCCGCCCACTCGGGGACCTGATTTCGAGGAAGACTTGAGGAGGAAATCTGTCTCAGCGATTCTGTCCGCCCTCTGTACGGCGGTAGGATGAGGAGCGAAATGGCTCTGGACAAACTCACTTGCGGCCAAATTTCATGATATCAGTATGAAATGATCCAACCGTTGCAGGTTTCTACGTTGGAAATTGATTTAGGTGTCACAGGTTGAGTAAATGGATGGTGTGTGAGTGGAATGGCTGTCGATCAGCGTAAGTGGCGGTCTTGGAAGTAAGCTTGATTTTTGTCTGGCGAAACAAGCAAGCTACCGCCTATCTTGCGTAAACACGATGATCAAAAGAGAGGTGAATTGACAGATAAGGGGGGTCCTTAAAGATTGAGGGAGGACCAGAGAGATCAACGGCCTCTAAATAGAAATCATCAAAGTATACGGATAAAGAAGATGAATAAATAAAGGGAAAAAAAAAAAAAAAAGGGACCGACAGGTGAGAATCAGTACCGAGACGATCGCGTAATCCAAATGGGACGGTTGGATGGTCGTCCCGCAATCTGTACACTCGTACTCCGTACTGTGGAAGGTATGAATTGTCAGGTACCTCTTTTGTGTGCGTGTGTGCGTGTGTTCGACGATCCCTTACCTCTGGGGGCCGTGAATTGTGAGTGATCGTGAAACAAGTGCCAACCTTTGCCAAGCGTCCAGGATCCGTAGTCACACACAGACGAAATGCCCGGAAGAGGGGAGAGCCAGAGCAGAATATGCGTGTGTGTGCGTGTGAGAGGCAGGTCGGCAAGGCATGCAGGTTAGGAAGAAGCAAGTAACACGCCAATATTGGTTTAATATTAGCAACTGTGCTCTTCTGCCTGGCAAATAAGATAACGGAATGGATATCAAATCAAATCAGCAAAGGTCACGAGAACGATGGCTCATTGACTCATTGACTCAATGCCGAAATAAATAAGTGTAAAAGAAAACAACGGTATAGGCGGGAAGAGGAGAAAAAGAAAAGAAAAAATACTTGTATGGTTGATGATTGATGATTGAGGACAATAGTGAATCTTCTCGTCTCCTCTCCTCCTTCTTTCCCAATTGAATATCTCTCAATTTCTCCACTTGAAGAAATTTCCCGCTCAGGGAGCCTTTACTATTTACTGCCCTGCATCGAATTGCATTGCAGTAGTAGTACAAGTAAAGCGTATCCAGTTATCAAAAGACTCGATGAAAGACCCTGAATCCCGGAACATTTCCCTATCTCTCTGTTGGGAGGGAGAAAGAAAAAAAAAAAAAAAGAGGCACACAATCTTAGTGTCGAACCCTTGAAGCACATGGGCCATTTGAGTGGATGCGCTTGACTCCGCGTGACTCGCCTTGGCGTCGTTTACCATTCCGGCATTGCCGCCCTTGTCCTTTTTTTTACAGGGTACGAGTGCTGAGATACGTACCAGGAGAGGACTTGTCCAAAGGGCTGTCTTACCGTTGATGCAGCAGAGCTTAATTTACAGTGAGTTGAGACACTGTAAGGAATTGGAGCCCTAGACCAACCTCCAAAGATCCCCACCGTGTCAGCACTGTCGCGCCGTAACTCTCACTCGAGGTACCTTTTCAGGGCCCTGCAAGTCACTCCAGCCCCCGTTAAGCATTCACCGGTACATTCTTAGGATTGCTGAAATACAGATCAGTTACCTGTACATCCATCCTTCATCCCACCATCAGATCATCCATCTTTTTGCCTTCTTCTGTCATAAATATTCATCTCATTGGCGTACTTCGTAGGTAATTATGCAGAACACCCATAAACAAAAAGCGGCAGATCAGTTGCTGCCACGCCTCTATGCACCACCTCTTTGATGTTGGTATCAATGCATATATATGTACAAGTACAAGGAATCCCGGTGCTAGTAAAAATAATTCCCTTTCACCATATCCCTCCCTCATCTCCGCCTCCGGGGGGTGCTATTGATCCTATGACACCTCGGCGTACACCGCTGTTCGATCCCTGGACACTGGCCAAGTCAACAACGGTCTGGGTCTCGATCCCGCCTCCAGGCTGGGCTTCTCATTTTCCACGATGCTGTTTTGGTTTGACGTCCGTGTCGACTTCGCATTTGTGTGCGACTCTCCCTTCTCAGGTGATCTATTGCTCTCCGATATCGTATCCAGGGACAGTTGAGAGTTCGTCTCTAACGTACTTGGATCATTAATTGGCATGTCCAAGGACTGCTCAACGCTTTCTTCAAATTTCTCACATTGCTCTGATAATATTGATGCCGACCCCTGCCCCTGGTTACCAGAGCTCATTATCAATCTTCTGAATTCCTGATTCAGCTGTAAAGATCGCCGCGTAGCCGAGTTTCCAATATGCAGCCCCATTGAGATGCGAAATTGCTGTGAAAAATCGGGATATAAAAGTTTGCTCTCAATCGAGATTGTTGTTTTCCTAACAAACTCGACCTCCTTGCAGAGACCTTCAATTTGTAGTAATCTGCTCTTGGAGCCATCAAAGTCGCTGTAGAGAGTCAATGAATCCTCCCGTAAAGGTGCTTCCTCCTCCAATTGCCTAAGAAATCGTTCAAATTTGAAGTTGGATATTTCCAGGTTGATCAATGTCATCCCGCGAATGGGTTGTAATGGTCCATTGAGGCCGCAAATGTCGATCAGAACATGTACACGACTAGCAATATAGGACCTGCTCTCTTCGTCTCCAGCTAACAACGTCCTCTGCCATTTGCCCGACGAGTTTGTAAATGCGCGCACCATTCGCACGGCTGCCCTCCAGTCCAGAGCATCAATGCAGTCATCCATTAACTGCCTGACAATCTCCACACTCATGTTGACCCCTAATCGCATAGACGAGACAAAGAAATATGCAGCTTGATCAAGCAGCTTAAAGTGAAGTAGACCATTGATAATCTCCTCTACTAACGGCTGGGTGAGCGGGATATGTTCCCAAACCCATTCACCCGTGTGTGTCCGGCGCCTCAGATCAGACGCCCACTTTTTAAGAAGGGGGCTCAGCTCAATGTCTGTAATATGTCTGCGACGGACTTTACCGCCAATAATTGGTTCGACTCCTGTGAGGCAGGCCAGTGCGCGAAGGAATTTGCCGTGATTATTGGTGCACTTGTAATGGTTGAGAATTGCCACAAAGGTGGATGGCGTAGGTTGCATGAGCCGTGAATGGAAGAATGATGATACAAGCGCTTCGGCAAATGTGTGATGGCCAGACTTGTTGAAGGCCACGATGAGAGTATTATAGGTATGCATGTCAGGCGCATGAGCCGAGATGAGCAGGTTATAGCAAACTCTGCCTATTCGCTCCTTCATATTCATATCGGGAGTTCCAATAAGTGACCTGAGGCGCTGATTTAGAACTGCCGTGTTCTTCTGTGCCCCCTCTGGATCAATGGACCTAAAGGTAAACTTTGGATAGCCCTTCTTCATCATCCGCCGGGCTGCGTCGAATGATGGACTCGGTGAGGTGCTTTCAGGGAGAAACCTTGTGCGGTACAAGAGTTTTCGCACCAGCTCCTCGGCGCTCACAGTCTCCTTTTGTAAATGGGATTGTTTGCTGGGCTCCCGGTATATCATCGCTTTATCTGATTCTTCCACAAGGATGGCGCGCTCAAGCCGTTCGTAGTCCACTTGCCTTGCCGTACCGAAGGACGTTTTGCTCGGGGAGCCATAGTAATCTCGCTTTAGACTCTCGATCAATTCGGATGTGCTAATCGTTGCCGGCTTGTGAATTTCTTTCATAAATGGTCGATCGTTGTATATTATTTTGAGCGCTTTCCATAGGGAATCCATCTGCTGTATGGTGAGATTCTGGGACTTGGAATCGACGTCATTGCTCGTCGAGCGTCGTTCTTGTAGGTTCGCAAGGTCTTGTCGAGCTTCCTCCAATTGACGATCCAGTTCCTGTCTCCTACCATCCTTCCTAATGGCATCTACCAAAGCCGCAGTCGCAAAAACGGAGCTATAGCATGCCGTAAACACCTCGGCAAACGTTGGCTTTCGTCGAGTCGTTGCTGTAGCCCTCCTGCCCAAAGCCTCAACGGCAGTACTGCAGGCCCTGCAGCCGCAGCGATGAGCCTGTCCGGCTCTGGACCAGAGTGACCGCATCACCCCGGCATTTGGTGGACTGCGTGACACTTTTCGGAGGGTTCTTGGTGTTGGCGGGCCTCAATTGGCATCAACGTCGATATCCGGAGCCGCAAAATTGAAACATGCTGTAGTTGCCGAAATGGCTCGATACCAATCACGTGATGCCGTCATGATCCCCCCACCAAGTCAATGTCATCGTGCACTCTCTCACACCAGCAGACAAGAGGCAAATAATAACAAGAGTTTCATCTAAATAATTCAAGTGATATTGCTTATTATCACACTTCAATATGTTCACATTAACTCTAAAAGCGGAACTCACAGGGTATGCTTTTACAAACACCTTTGATTACCCCTCCATTTCTTCAAAATTTAACAGACTCATAGAGTGACCAATTTGCGGCCACTTGATACCGAAGAGAATCCATTCTGGTACATGTTTGAGGTTCAGTGTACATCCTGCAGAGAGACGAACGAGAACATCATTGGAGTGAACCGCTTTGTAAGTTTTGGCGGCCCATTTATTAAGACTCACGACTTATACGTGCTACCAGGAAATGAATGAGATAAGTGGGAGCCGAGGTGAAGCAAACTTTGTTTGGAAATGCAAGAATTGCAACGTATGTCCTGGGAATCCCGGAGATGAACGTGGCTAACACTGTTGATAGAGATCTTCATCCGCCACTATCACGGCGGGACCAAATGCGTATGAACAAGGAGAGCCACCCAAGGCCCAGAAGGTGATTGAATTTGACTGCCGCGGGTTGGAATTCGTCAAGTTCAAACCAGAGGTTAGTACTCACTTAATTTACCCTTCTCGGGCAACGCGACTAATATTTTGTGTCACTTTAGGGTGCATGGCTGGCTGAGGGTATCGACTCGGGCACAAAGTTTACGGAAATTGATTTGATAGATGGGGAGTGGTATGACTTTGATGAGAAAAATAGCGAAGAGGTCAGCATCAAAGAAATTGCTTGGGAGATTAAGAGATCCTAGAGGTTTATGGCACGAGGAAACAATAAAACATCAAGGCATTCATCGCATTATGCCATATGTTGATGGCCATCAAGATACAGGGTAGGTGACATGACAAATATGCACACACGGTGTCTGATGTGCAACAGCCCCACACCGGCTCTCATTGATTCTGCAAACTTCAAACTTCTCTAAAACTCACACCATATTATACTAGATAACGAATGCACTTCACCAACTTCGAGCCATGGCTTCGGCGGAGCTCACTGCGAGCTTGAATTATCTCACAGATGCCGCACATTTACTCCGAACCACGGCGCCCGAGACTTCGGCGCATCTCATGAGCCAGCAAAATAGCCTGCTGTACCATAATGACATTGCATTGTCTGATGTTCAGCGACAACATACCTGCGCTGCGTGTGGGCACATTATGATTCCCGGCCAGGGTGCCACACTCAAGCTGGAGACCCAAAAGACTCTGAAGAGGAAGAAAAATGCCACAGACAAGAAAAAGATAGTTTCTCCCTCCACCGGGCCGCTGAAGGTCATCTCATGCGGCTTCTGTGACCGAGTCACTAGAATTAGTCTTCCTGCTCCGGAACGAGTGACACGCCGCAAGAGTACAAAGGCACCGAGTTTTGCCCAAAGAAAGACTCCTGTTATCGAAACACAAGCACCTACTACTGCCAATGCCTCCAGCAAGAAGCGTGCCAAGGGCCGCAAGGCAGGACTTCAGGCTCTTCTCTCCGGACAGCAACAGCGACAGTCAAATCCTCTTTCACTGGCAGACTTTATGAAGAAGTGATTTCTGTTAGAGAGGTACTATAGTATAATGATAATAACTGGACCGAAATTCTTTGGATCAGAATGTCCAAGAAAGTGGTGTGTAACATCAGGAGTATGGTTTTCGAAGCTGTATTCACTGGGTCATGTTTCTTCCACGTATATTAAAATTGCGTAGCTAATCTTTGTTGCAGACCTCGCAACCTTTAATACCGGGAATTTACCCTTTACAAATCAAAACAAAAACAGTTAGCTCGACCCGCGTTCCATGGCAGCACTACATCCTGTTGTAGCTGTCATGTATTTGTCCAAAGGCTGATGCCACCGATGCCAGGTAGGCTTTGAGTCTCAAAGCATGTGGTGGCGAGGAGCGATGTGGGGGGGTAATGTGGTCGTGGAATCTGGTCTGACGTATATCGTGGCTCTGCAATCACGCATCACTTGTCCTCTCTTGTTGTTGAGTTCGCCCAACTCAACATGTTTTACATCTTACAGATCGGCCGCGTATCTTGTATAGACGGGATTAATCAATAACTCAGGGGCTTCAAATGCCAGCCTGGCCAACTTTCTAAGTTTTATTTCCTTGTGCTGTTAAATGGGCCAATAGCCTCTCCATTTCCTCCCTGATCAGGTCCTCGGTGGGAATGTGATCCTTTTCCTCCGCCAAGTCTAATGGAATCTGCCCTCCAATGTCTTCCCATAACACGTCTGCACCATGCTTCATCAACAGCCCAACACAGTCAGTGTGTCCATTCATCGCAGCAAGGTGCAGTGGCGTTCTTTCATCAGCATCAGGACAATTTACATCTGCAAAAGCCTCGAGTAAAGCCTCGGTAACCTTGAATTGGCCCAACAGAGCGGCATAATGCAGCGCAGTCCGATGCTTCTCCAGATACTTTCCATGGACATCGTAGCCAGCTTTAATCAGCTCCAATGCAGTCATTGTGGTGCCGTATTTAATTACTCGGATAAGCGCGATTCCTTCCCTTTGTGCTCCCTGCTCCAACAGGAAATCCACACATTCCTTGTCCGAGTTGGAGATGGCCGTGACGAGTGCGGTGGAGAGACCGCCGAGGCCAACATTTCTGCCTACTAGGAATCGAGTTACATCCATCCTTTGATGCAAAATGGCCCTGTTGAGCATGAATGCTCCTCTCGTAGTGGGTGCCCCCCGGTCAAGTAGAAGACTAACTGTGTCAACGTGCCCTTCGGCGCAAGCAAGACAGAGAGCATTGTGTCCCGTGCGCTTTATGGAAACGAGAGAAAGATCCAGAAGAACATTTATGGCATTGCAGTGTCCATTGGCAGCCGCGTTCATCAAGGCTTCCTCTGCAGCTTTGGGACCTCCGTAATCTTGCTTGGCCAAGATTGTTATCAATTCGGTATCATCCCACCTCGCTGCCTTCACGATTGGCTCGTAGTAGGTGTCAACTCTAAAGACTCGAGCCGTATCCGCATTGCATACAGTCAGGCAGTCGACGAGATTATGCTTCTTGGAGAGAATCGCATACCACATGGGATTGACCTCGAGTGAAATTCCCGAGGACTCGGCGCTCCGGCCATCATTGATGCCTGGGTAAGAGAATTTGTAGAGATACTCGGCGACTTCAGGCCAATTCTTTTCACAGGCCAGCCATATGGGGCTCGGTGGTACCTTGGCCGCAAATGCAAGCCCCTTATCTGCGTAAGAGTCTTCGGACTGGTTCCTTAAACCGCACCACGCGCGAAACCCTCTCGCAACCTTGTAGGTTGAGCCCCCCGATTCAGCGTTTTTCTCCAAGATAAACGCCTTGATGAGGTCAGCCAGAGGACTTTCCAGTCGGTGCTTATCGCTCTTTTCAATGTGATACACTACCCAGGACGCGGCATACTCGCTTGGTTGAAAGTCGGTGTGGTCAGATGATACTACTGCACAAATCTCTCGACTCATTTCTCTTAGTTTAGGAGAGGTCCTCATTTTGTTAGCCCACTTGCTGATTTGTTTTGTTGTTTCTACCCAGTATCCGGAAACCTGTATGTTACTTTCCTGCTCAATTGTTTTGTTGTGATCCCCCCCTTTATCCTCATGGCTCTTGTCGTCCTCTTGGGGCATAGCCTCGTCGCTGGTATCCGATTGCAAGTCTGGGATGTCATATCCTGGGGTGACGTATCCTGGGGTGACGTATCCTGGGGTGTCATATCCTGGAGAGTCCTCTATGCTTTGCATAACTTCTTCTCGTAGACCGGCCCCTTTGTTTTCAACCAGAGCCAAGTTCAGATATTTCAAGCAAGCGGCAGCAATGGCAACGTGGCTCGGCTCTGGCAAATAGGTGTGAATGTCCCGATTCTGCAGTCGCTCGAAAAACTCTCGGACAGATAAATGGGCAAAATCAAAGGAATCTTGACGTGTAACAATCAGATTGGAGCAAACATCCAGTACCTCGTCGCTGGAAAAAGTAGCCTCGGATTCTGATGACAATATTGTGCATGCGAGTATGGCGAGAGCCTCAATGGAGATTGATTCCTGCGCATACAACAACCACTGGAAAGTGAAATTAGCGAGCTGAAAGGCATTCTCCCCAGACTGTTGAATCTCCTGGTATATTTCCCAATACGAGCCCTCGAGCGTGTCTGGCAACGCGCCGAGACGTGCCTTCAGATCGGCAGCTACCTTGACCCGCCGCAAGGACTGAATCTGGAGGTCTACCCATCGAAACCTAGTAAAAGACGAACAATTGGTCAGAATACTCGTAGTAAATTGCAATCCGAGTCTGTTGAGATCAGAGACTTACATTCCTTTCGCTCCCTCCTGAAGCGTCTTGGTGATTTCTTCCCGTAGACTTGGCGTAAGTTTTCCGTGCAGCAATTTTGCGGATGTGAGCTGCTTGTCACTATAAACCACGATTAGCGTGGTCTTCGAAGGCAGATAGTAAGCGGTGTATATAGATGAAGGTAAACATACATGAATGTTGAGATATCTTCAGCATTGTCATCGGCTTCAATATAAATGTTCGGCGTCCCCTTGAGATGAAAGGCAATGTCGTAATTGCTCCTACTCGAGATGAACACTCTGACCAAGGAGTTTGACTCCTGAAGAATACGACCAAGTGCGTCCAGGAGATCTTGTCTATCCTCTTGGGCCACTTCATCGAGGGCGTCCAAGACAAAGGTAACGGCGGGATACTCGTCGACAAGCTGTAGCAAAACCCTGACGCATTCATCCACTGTCCAAATTTGATCTTCAAATTCCATAAACTCTTGGATAGCATCTTCATAATACTGTATTACAGGCGGGAGTATCGGATCGCTCGGTGTGAGGCCCGCAAGTTGGCGAACAAAGCTTGCGAGGATCTTGTCGCATTGTGCTCGATGTGGCTCGGCCGGGTTTCTCAGACAGTAGAAATATGCTGTGTGTTCCTTGCCTTTGGTCTCGTCCACGACCAAGGATGCCAGTTTGGTCTTCCCTGACCCTGGAATCCCGTGCAGCCAGAGAACGGATGAAGAACTTTTCTTCCGCCAGTCATTGTAGGCCGATTTCTTTAACAGCCATCCGCCAGATCCCTCCAAGCGACCTTTGCTGGCGGTTTTGTGATGAGCGCCGTACGGTATGATCGAAATAGCCTTGAGAATCTGCGTTCGCATTTGCTGTTCGATGCCATCCTGAATCTCTCGAAGACATGTGTCAATGCGGTCGATGGGTTCCTGCAATCCTTTCATGGTATCTTTCAACGCCTGCAGTTCCACCTGGTCCCGTTGGTCCTTGTTTTCAAGATGCTGCTGGATGTCCTGAATCCCATCAACAGCAATCTCCAAATCTTGAGCCTCTGCAAGGTCTGCAAGCCGCCTGAATTCAGCCTGCGCAGTCTCTATGGGTTCGTATTTGGATTTCATGTCTGCTTTGGAGACGCCCATGCTCTTGAGTATTCGCACTGCGGTATTCAAGCCATAATAGTGCATGACCTCTGCTAGATATCCCAAAATGGCAGCGTAAAGATCCGTTATTGATCCTGAAAGCTGGCCATACAGCTTACCACTAATATGGTTTTGTTTTATGAGCCTCTAAACTGATGGTCGATGCAGGAGTGAGCTGTAAGCCTACCTTTTCTTCCTCCTCTCGGCAAGATATAGCACCTCGATGATTTGGCACTGAGCAATAAGATTGCTGATGTTTTCCAACGAGCTTAGGACATGGCCAAAAACCTCTAAATCGTTAATGCTGACTTGCATGATGAGCCTCACAGCAGCCCAAGGCAGTGCGGCATGCACGGGGTCATATTGAATAACGATATCACCAATAGTCTAGCGGGAAGTCGGCAATGAGATGCATGTTCTTGAACTTATTCTCGGGAGTGATGAACATACCATGAGCTTCTGAACCCAGTTGCCGAGCTTTTCGAGGATATCTCTCACAATAATGGTCCGCCCTTTGATAACCAGTTTCCACCTCTTCTTCATGCACTCCTCCTTTCGCCTTGTTGTCGCCGAGAGAACATTGGCGAGAATCGATTTTGGGTCATCCAGGCCCTTTTGTGCCAGCTCGAACTGCTCTCTATCCTCTTTGGACAATCTCTTCAACGCGTCTGCCCACCTGCTTGCCGATTGGTCTTTGGCCTGTTCATCGTCACTGGATACATTTACGGAGGATGATAAAGTGATATCCGTTTTTGCACCGGCTTCTTTCTCCGGCTCAGGCATTTCTCTTATCCCGCCCTTCCCAGCGTAAAGCGCAATACCATAGTAATGTGGACGAGATGGGTTGGTTTGGTCAATTTAGGCAGCGCGGGGGGCCATTTCTGAGGGGCTGATGAGCCCTGTCCTGTGAAACTCAGACGGATGACATAGTGGAAGGATCAGGCCGTCCACGTACCTTTCAGCTGGGTGGCGTTTAATATGACCATATTGTACATGAAGAATAAGCATATATCTCTCTACCCAACTCCGGTTGTGGACTATGAGATATTGATGTTTATTTCAGTCGTTGATCATGACAGTAAGTACAGTAACATCGAGCTAGTCTTTGGGGAAACGTCATGTTCCAGCAGGTTTCTCAAACGAACAGAAGATGGAACCACGGGGTACTCTATATAGGGTAAGAATAAGGACCGGTGTAAGTGCGATTTTCCTTTAACAAGTTACATACCTATCTGAATCTGTTTATGTTTTTGAAGATGACTATCAGTCCTACTTCTCGGCTACAACACAGGTTCCTATGCCCCTAATAATATATCGCTATAAAATAGCCACAGTAGTATCCAAGTCCAGCACTTTGGTTGACATCCATTTCTTGTTGATTTCCAAATTTGGCCATATATGCCCAGAATGTTCTAGCGCTATCGATTATCAACCCGCAGCAACCATGACATAACCGGCCCGCAAAGAAAAAAAAAATTGCCCCTCCAAAAAAAAAAAATCCATTAAAGAAAAAGAAGAACCCCGCCATCGGTTGCGACTTGGACCTTGTTCTCAGTTTGCGACAAAAACATCCACCCCTTCCTCATTAAATACTATAAGAAGGAAATATGTCTGTTGGAAACCAGAAGCCCGCAGAGGCGCAGGCGCCTGAGAACTTCTTCGAGTCCATCGGAAACAAGGCCCAGGGCCTCTCCAGCACAAATGGCGAGACCGGCGAGGAGGAGCTGCGGGCGGTCGAGGAGATTGAGTCCCTCTGCATGAACTGCCACGAGAATGTAAGCCAGCCAAGGTCGATCGATCCAAGTGAGGATGATGGGAGAGAGGAGGGGGAAGGGGGATGTATGAATACATGGAAGAGCTAACACCATCGTCACCATCATATAGGGCATCACAAAACTCCTCCTCACTTCCATCCCCTACTTCCGCGAAGTCGTCATCATGTCCTTCAACTGCGACCACTGCGGCTTCCAGAACAATGAGATCCAGCCCGCCGGCACCATCCAGCCCAAGGGCGTCCACTACGAGCTGCGCCTGACCCAGATGGAAGACTTCTCCCGCCAAGTCATCAAGTCTGACAGCGCCGTTGTCAAATTCATCGAGATCGACATTGAGATCCCCGCTGGCCGCGGCCAGCTGTCCAACGTCGAGGGCCTGCTCACCAACGTCGTCGACGACCTGCAGATGGACCAGAACGCCCGCAAGGAACAGCACCCCGAGCTGCACGAGAAGATTGCCGAGATCATCAAGAAGGGCAAGGCCATGCTGGCCGGAGAGTCGTTCCCCTTCCGCATGTACGTCGACGACCCCGCCGGCAACTCCTTCATCGCCCCGGACCTCAAGGACGGCGTCGGCAAGTGGGAGAAGCACGAGTTTGTCCGCACGTCGGAACAGAACGCTGAGCTGGGCCTTGCCGACACCGATGCCCACGCCGGAGCCACAGTTACCACCAAGGGCCTCACATCCGACGGCGACCTCATCCCCAATGAGGTGTACGACTTCCCCGCTACCTGCCCCGGATGCATGCACCCTTGTGTCACCCACATGAAGATGGTCGACATCCCCCACTTCAAGCAGGTCGTCATCATGTCCACCGTCTGCGACGACTGCGGCTACCGCTCCAACGACGTCAAGACCGGCGGCGAGATCCCCGAGCTCGGCGAGAAAATCACCCTCAAGGTCGACACCGCAGAGGACCTCGCCCGCGACATCCTTAAGAGCGAGACGTGCGGCATGGAATGCCCGGAGCTCAACCTCTCCGTCAACCCGGGCACCCTCGGCGGCCGCTTCACCACCGTAGAAGGCCTCCTCACGCAGGTCCGCGACGACCTGCACTCTCAAATCTTCGACAGCCACGGCAACGAGGGCGGAGACTCCCAGCAAGTCGACCAAAAGACCGAGTGGGACAACTTCTTCAGCGGCCTGGACGCCGCCATCCGCGGCGAGCGGCCCTTTACCGTTTTGCTGACAGACCCCTTTGCGAGCAGCTACGTCCAGAGCCTTGTCGACCCCCCGCTGCCGGATCCCAAGATCACGAGGGAGTCCTACAAGAGGACAGACGATGAGGAGGAGGAGCTTGGGTTGAAGGACATGGTGCTGGAGGGATACGAGAAGAAGGAAGAGGGGGAGGAGGAAGTTAAAGTTAATGGCGAGACGGCATAATAGATATTGGGATATACATGGTACAAAAAGAGTAAAAAGTAAAATAGTAAGAGTTAAAAAAAAAGTTTAATAGATTTGAATTTTTTCTTCGTCAAAATCCCGTTTATAAAAAGAAGTGCTATGACTCGACCGCAACGTTGAAGTTTGATCAAGCCAAAGATACAATCCACCTAGGACACATGAGACTCGATCTAATAGTCTAATCATAAGGACACAGGTAATTTGTTCTCTGACTGCAGACTGGTGTTCGTTCATAGGGAGGTAAATGAGCCATGGTAATCAACCCCTGAACTTTGGGCTAAACCGAGGGGATGATGTCCTCACTTACGAATATTCTCCCCAACTACCCAGTCCGGCAACGCATTCAACCACACATCCAACATCACCAAAATGCCAAAAAATGATCATTATATCTTGCCCATCAATAGCAAAGTACCTCTTTAGTCTGCGCTACCAATTAACCTCATACAAAGCCACGGGGTATACACTCAAAGAAAGAAAGAAAAATAATAAGCCCCCTTCACTCAACCCCGAAACCCTCTCCCCCTCAAGCTCTCAAAGTCAACAGCTCTCTCTCGCGCTCTCTCTCTGTCACCCCTCAAGACCAAGCCTCTCAAACCATCAAATTAGAGGGAAAAAGAAAGCAGGAAAAACAACAATGACAAAGAAAGAGGAAGAGACAGAAAACAAAAACACAAAAACAAAAAAAGATCCCCGAGTCTCCCCTTTCAAACGCCAATCATCCATGCCGCATATACCGGATAAAATGTCATCACAGACTTTCCCACACAAAACAAGCTTGTTTCCCATTTCGCCTCTCTGCTCGGCCCAATCGCCCGGAGTACTGTATAATAAAACCCTGATCAAGACCAACAAGGAAAAGGAAAAGAGAAGAAAAAAAGGGCACCGAGAAAAAACAAATAGGAAATCCACTGAAAGAGAACAATCTAAATCCCTTCCCCGTCTGTTCTGTCCTAAAAGTCGTGAAAATGAAAAGAAGAGGGCAAGTGAAATAAACCGACCCCTTTTGCATTCTCATTCTGGGTAGGTTTGAGGTCGTATATTAAGGGGGGGGGGGATGACCACGAACATCGTTTGCTCATCATGGCCTGTCGATAAAACTGACAGCCTCGTATTCCATCGTATATTAATAGTCAGGACGAATACCCGAGTCGAAATCGAGATGATGTAAACAGAATCCCAACACAGGCGTCCAACCCATCATACAAATTTCCCTTTTGCCACTGATCAATCGCAAGATGCTTAAAGCTTAGAAGAACGACGGCTTAGTGAGGACACGGTACTCGACATAGTCTTCTCCATCAATGTTAATGATGGTACCCTGCGACACCAGCTTACCCATAAATGGGCCAGTCGTCTTGCGCTCATACTTGATCCCATCATATATCTTTGCATCCTCAGCGCCGGCCTTCATTCTGAGCGATTCCTGTCGGGCCCACACCTTGTTCAGTCGCTGCATATCTTCTGACTCATGAAAGCGTGTGCGGCCATTTGTCGCGGGTGCTGGCGAGGCGGCGGCGGCGGCCGCCGCAGCTGCAGCTGCAGCATCAGCAGCCATGGCAGCAGCGCGCTCGCGGTGGAATGCATGGCGGTCTGCACGACCCTGGGCAGCTTCAGCTCTGGCAATCTCCCTACGAGCAAGAGCACTAGCTCGCTCTAATCCTTCTGCCTGAGCTCTGCTAGACGATCGAGATTCAGAGGATCGAGGCTCGCTCTCATTCTGGGCTCGCCCAGTTGTTCTAATCTCGGCTTCGTTGAGGGAGGTTCGTGGAGTCCGTCCTTCGGCTCTGTTTTCGTTCCTACGTGACTGGCGTAGTTCAGGGCCAACTTCTGCTTTCCCATTCGGCTGCTCCGCAGCTTCAGAATCGGGGGCGATGGGCGGATAGTTGGGCACGATCGGGTGGTGAACATGCTTGTACCCGGCACGGCTTTGCGCCTCAGTTACAGCCTTGGCCTCGTTTGCCGCACGCTCATCAGACGTCTCGCCATGGTCAAGCTGGTATTGTCGAACCCTACAGTATTCCTTGATTTCGGATCGTGATAAAGGTTTGAGGTGGGGCTCAAATTCCACCTCCTCGTACTGAATCCATAAGGCCCCTGCTCCGGATGGGAAGTTGCCATCTACAAACCGTCCATCTCGAGTTTCCCTAACAACCTTGACGCGGAACATGTCATTCTGACCAAGAATACCGTAAACTGCGTGTCGATCTTTGGCACTGGGCTCACTGGAACCCATCCAGTAGCCCAAGAGGATGCGCGTAGGTCTGGTCCCGGGGAGGGGGCCGTGCATGGAGAGGCCGGAAGTGGGTCGGGGCTGCAAGGGGGGATGCGATACGGATGTTGGAGACGGCTCGGACGGGTCGGCGTTGGCGTTGGGATTGATGGCGGCGAACCCCCCGCTGACTCGCCTCCTCTTGACCTCTGGGCGGCCGGGGCTGGCCAATGCATCCGGCAATTCTGCACCGTGGGCAACTGCAGGCTGGGTTACTGGGTTATCGAACAGAGGGTTCTCTTTGACACGACGAATGGCCTCCTTAACAGAAGCCTTTTTCTCCTCCTCTGTGCCATCCGGCGCATCTGCTCGAATTCTCACATATTCTTTAATCTGAAAATGATCCAGGCCAACCAGATGCTTGGAAAATATGACTCGCTCAAACGTGACCCAGCTGCCACCGGGACCGGGCGGCAAGGGGTATTCGGCAGGAATCGTTTCCCCGGCCAAGGTGACGGGCTGGATGCGGGTTCGCAGGCGGTCTCGAACATCGATGAAGCCAATTACTGCATGCCTGTTTTCCTTGTCAGGAACCGGGGAGTCTCTCCACTGGCCGAGAAATACGCCCTTGACACCGCCCATGCTTTGGCGAGACGACTTGGATTTGAGGTTGTGACCAGGGGTTCTAGCACCGTCTGCTGAAGGAACCTCGAGCTTGCTCTCGCTAAGATCGGCAAATACAGAAGTTCGTTTGCGTTTGGGATAGTGGGACACGACGGGTTCGTCCTGGGCTTCGGCCATGGTCTCGTCCTCGTTGTCGGAAACTACACGAAGGGGCGAGGACTTTCGGCCACCGTTAGTCTTGGCACCGACGACGATCTCGTCCAAACCAACCGCTGATGGCGAGTGAACGTTGCTATCTGGTTCGCTCAGTTCGCTTTCGTTATCATCCAAGATGATTTTGTCCTGGCCGTTCGATTGTCTATGAGACATATTAGTAGGGGTGACTTGATGCTTATGAATTTAATATGGAATTGAGTGCGCAATGTTTAAGATGGATATATGGGCATGATGCTTTTTCTTTTTCTTTTCTCAGGTGAGCTACATGTAAATTGAATAGCCTCTTGTGACATTTGGCAACTCTCTCATGACTAAAGAGAAAGTTGGGAGGTCTCTGAGATTAGAATATACTGGACTTGTGCGGAGTCCCAAGGTCATTGTAACAAGTATGCAGGCAACCTGTAGCACAAGGACGCAGATGCCAAAACAATCTGAAACTCCCTCGAGGCCATTGCCAACTCTTGATTCTGGCCATGTGTCTGTACAGTAGTAGCACGACTGAGAGTGCCTCGTACGACACAAGCGAGGCAGCGTATGGTTATGATATGGCATAGCCAAGCAGCTACTGGGTGGATGTGACAACGGATCGTCACTCAGCATGTTGCACCGACCTTGAGATTGCCATGGCCACTGGGCCCATTCTCGAAGTAGTATTGACTAGAGGGGAGGAAACTGGCAAATCGCGTTGATTCTCATAGATTGAGCGCACCTTGAAAGGTTGTGAAGCAACGACCAACAGCGTATATAGTTGTGAGTGGAGGGGGGGATGTGACCCGTGCCAGACGATAGAGTGAGAGTGAGAGTGAGAGTAAGAGTAAGAGAGTGTGTGAGTGTGCGTGTGTGAGATGGAGTCATGCAGGGAGACAAGTTTCAAAAGACGCGTCTAATTGAATTAAAGAAGAAAAGAAAAGTGAAATTGAGATGAAGACGTCAAAGCTCCTCCAACCGGCTGACGCGATCAAAAAGTGGGAAAAGACGTAACAGATCACACAGGATGAGGAGGGTTGGGTGTAGTGTGTGGTGTGGTGTGGTGTGTGATGTGGTGATGGGGAAGCAGGATGTTGCGAGTCGCTGGGCGCCCCACTGAGACACAGCGGCAGAGGGAGCAGTTGCGGTGAATCAAGACACCGGAACCTTTTTTTTTCCCCCTTGGACTGACCGAGAAGAGAAATGATACAGCGGGAGAAAGGAAGATGAAGAGAAAGGCAGATGGATAATGACGAATTGTGACAAGGGTAGAATAATTAGAAGCAACTATGTGTTTTTTTTTCTTCTTTTCTTTTCTCTTCTCTTCTTCGCTTGCCTGTTTGCTTTGAAAAAGTTGATTATGTGGCGAAACAGTCTTGTTTACTGCGCGCCATTGGCATTTTGAGTTTTGGGTTAAAGGGCGCCCAATGTGAGGTTGCCTGGAATGGATGAAGGGGAGAGAGGTAAGGACGAGAGAAGAGTACCGGAGAGCAAGTGAAAATAAAAGGAGATGTACCAAAACACCAGGATCAAAGCAATATGAAGAGCAAATGGAAGAGAAGGGAGGAAAAGAAAAGAAAGCAAAGGAAAAGAAAGCGTTGATTAGAGATGGGAAGAGAGATGCAAGTAGGTACAAAAGAGAGAAGAGAGGGAGAGGAAGAAAAAGAGAGAGAGAGAGTAAAGAGAAACAAAAGCTGAATAGGCTTACCTCTGTGGCGCATCCGCTGCTGAGTCGCTAGTTGACGACGACTCCTGGGGAACTGTCGTCGTGGTCGTGTCCGCCGTGGTAGAATCAGTAGTAGTAGTGTTGTCGGTGGTGGTAGTAGTGGTGGTGGTCGAAGTTGCTGGGTTGCTTCCGTTGCCGTTATGCTCGGTCCGAAGAGGAAGTGCCTGCTGTCCCTCAGTTGACGACGACAAAGGCTGCTGCGTTTCTACTACATCGTCGTCATCGTCGTCACCGCCAGCACTGCTTGGCTTGTCTAATGTCGTCGCCGAGGCTGAAGTTGCCGTCGATGGGTTGAGTAACTCGGGTTTCGATAGAGATGCGGCTCCTGGAGTTGGCGACTTGTTGCTGCTGCCGTTGCTGTTGTGCTCAGAGATTGACGCGAGAGGCGGCGACCGACTTCTTCTCTTGTCGACAACTGGTTCCTCCATGACGAATGTTTGTTTCAGGGCAGCGCTCACCCCAGTAAATGAATAAATAAATAAATAAAAAAGAATTGTATACACAGAGTTGACAAGCGGAAGGGGGAACCGGATAGTAAAAGGGAAAAAAGGGGGGGGGGGACAGAAAGGATGACTGTTTTGATAAGAGACGGAAACGAAGAAGAAAGATGAATTCTGCTTTGCAAATGTAAGAAGAAACCTATGAGGAGGGCTTATTGCTGTTGCTGTTGCTGGTTGTTGTGTTGTCTAAGGTATAAGGTTTCAAGCGAGTTTCAAACCTGGTTCCTCCGAAGAAAGTTGAGTTGGGCCTCCGGAAAGTCCTCTGAGATTAAGATTACGGGAAAGGGTAAGAAAAAAAAAAGTAAAATGACAGATTGTTGGATTTTGGAGGGGGTGTGTCTTGAAATGATGGGGGGGGGGGAGCAGTAGTACGTAGTATGTAGTAGTAGTAAGTGAGTGAGTGTGTATGCATGTACGTAGTATGTATGTGTATATGTGTGCGTGTATGTGTGTGAAGAGAGAGAAAGAGAGAGAAAAAAGAACCAGGACAGGCAACTGAATGACTGTGCGTTGTTTTTTCTTAGTCGCCCCGATGAGGAAATGAAACCCTGAGAATGAGTAAAGGCCAAATGTGAAAAGGAAGAAGGCAGCAGCAGCAACAGGCGTGTGTGTGTGACTTGTTGGTCTTTGCTAGGAAAGGGAAAAAAGGGAAAAAAAGGAAAAAAGGTTGTGTCGGAGGCCCAAAAATTAGAAGGGGAAGAAAAAAAGACGCCTGATCGGCTGCAAGTCTGAGTCTAATCAGTGACCAGGAGGGGGTGCGTGTATTGGAATGAGAAATGGGATTCATGGATCCATCCATATGTGCAGTCAGTGTGCAGTGTGCGTGGTGTATGTATGTATGTAATGCAGCGCAATCAATACTTGCTACGAGTTGTACTTCTTTGCAAGCGGGTATCAAGTACCGTACCCGTATTGCATCCTATCGTATTGTATTGTATCCATCGTACCTTGGAACAACAGCCTGGAGTTGCCTGTTCGTTACGAGAACAAGGGGATGATGAGACACAGCCTGGGGACGCGTGTCTTGAAGATGCCAATGCTACAAGTACCTGGATATATGGACGAAGAAGAGCCTTGATGCAGAGATAATAATAATAATAATAAAAACCAGCATGTACATACAACGATCTGTGCTCAAGGGGAAAGAAGAAAAAGAAAAAGAAAGAAAAAAAGACGATGATTCCAAAAGAAGTCGAGATTAACATGACATGGGTGATGCTTGCATGTAGTACTCTGAATAAGGCAGACGGACAGATCAGATAGACAGACGGCCAAAAAAGAAAAAAAGAATGTGACAGAAAAGGTTGATCAGTCTACACACACGAAAGCCAAGGGAAAACGGAATTGGAAGAACGACAACGACAACGACGACAACGATGATGACAATCAACTAAGTTGGGGTGACGGGCCGACAGGGGGTGGTGTGTGTGTGTGTGAATGGTACTACTTGTAGGTAGGTAAAATAATAAATGAGCAGAGACAAAGAGAGAGACACACACAAAACGCGGTTTTAGCTTCAAGGGAGATTGATGGCCACCAGACATCTTCTTTCGTGGGGGGGGGGAGCAGTTTGTCGCGACAACGTCGCGGTGACTTTGGTCTCTCCGTTTAGTGTGTATGGTGAACATGATAGAAACATGCCCACGTACTCTGTAGACTACATACATACATACATACATTGGATGCAGCTTGATTCAATTCCCTTGCAGGGAAAATAAAATAAAATACTTGTGATAGTCGTACATACATAAAAACAAAAAAAAAACAAAAAAGTGGATGTGGATATGGATGTGGGCGTGGAGCTGGGCGCCTGGGCGTGTGAGTGGGCGGCGGCGGCGACGACGGTGGTAGTGGTGGTAGTGGTATCTATATGGTGGTGGGTGGTATGGGATGGGGATGGGTGTGAGTGGGTAGCAGTAGTAATACTTGAGATACCCGACCCGGCTTCCCGTCTGATGAGCTTTTTTTTGGGGAAAAAAGGAAACAAAGCCCATCCGCGGACGACCAAGGGAAAGACAGCAGCAGCAAAAGGGCACACACACACACACACACATATCCAACACACACACAGGCATTTGCGTAAGATGGATGTTGCTTCCGGTGAGGGTCCCTCCGCCGCCGCCGCCGCCCCAGATGTGATCTCGTTCTCTGCTTAACTAATAAAAGACGGCCTGTGCAAATCAACGGGCAGCCGCCCTGGCAGGACTGGAGATGGACAAAAAAAGGCCAGAAAGAGACGTGTGTGTGTGGAAGAGGTAAAGCGAGAGTGGCCAGGGTCCCCCCCCTCTCTCTTATCCACTCCTTCATACCTCGCCTCGCTCGCCTGGACTTGCTTGTGCGAAACATTCTGATTTGGTTTTCTTTTTTATTATCATTATTATTACTTGTATGTGCGCAGCAGTGGTCCACACATACGTACATACATACATATGTACCTGTTCCATAGAAATGTACGGCGTAGTAGAAGAAGTAGTAGTAGTAATATATGTATGCATGTCTGTACGGAGTACGGAATCCGGGAGTCACCAAGATGCACATACCAGTAGTCCCTATACTAAACTAGGCATAGAGCATTAAATGTATCCGTGGATGTAATGGATTTTTCAAGGTATGTGCACAATCTACAGTAATTAGGGCCGTTCTTCTTCCTGTGGCTCCATATGGTAAGCATGGCGGCGCAACGTTAGTACGGAGTAGGAAGAAAAAATACACGAGGCAGCATCATCCCATTGATGGCCCGAGAGAGAATATGACACGCTATTCTCAACCAGTTCCCTCCTCCATTAAAGGACCAGCCAACAAAAAAAAATGGAATAAGCATAGCAAAGACACGGGTGGGCTAAAAAAGAGTTTACTAGTGAGTGTCTGTCAAAGTCAGTCAGTCACACAAGTCAGTGAACCAAGACGAACTGGATGGACGCGGATGATGGGATTCACAATTAGCCTCTCTCTGTCTCTGTCTCTGTCTGTGTCTGTCTTGTTCGGGCTGTCAGTAGTACAAAAAGTACATACTACCCCGATTAGAGTACGCGTATATTTGCCAAGAAGTCAGTGTGTTCCAAATCAAGTCGCAACTTGCGAAACATGTCAGCCTCTCTCTCTCTCTCTCTCTTTCGTCTTCTAGCAAATCATCAAGAGAAGAAATCGATTAAGATGAAGAAAAAAAAGCAAGGAAAAGAAAAAAAGAAAAAGAGACAATCTTTCATCCGCTGAAACGGAATCAACCCGTCAGCCAGAGCGCGACCCCTGCCAAGCACCCAAGTTGTAGTTGTTATCGTCGTCATCATCGCAGAGCATCCAAATCAGTGCTTTTTTATTTTTATTTTACACCTTCTCTTTTGTACACGCATAGATATACACATAGAGTTTCCCTGTCTAAACCAAAACGGATAATGAATTTTTTATTTTTTTTGGAGGGATCATGCAATGATGAGCTCCGTTCCCTCTCTCTCTGGATACCAGCTACAGCCTAGCGCACGAATCCATCTCCATACTTGCATGGAACCTGCTTGTCACCAAGAGCTTCTGATTAGCAGCGCCTGTTGTGGGTTTAGTCGCTGTTGCAAGCTATACCTCCCTAGCAGTATAATTTGGCTGCCAATTGGGGGGTCCGGTATTGTAATGAATCGAGTCCAATCCCCAATGGTGTTACCTTAATATTGCCTACTAGGGGAAAGAAGAAATGCACCGTGTGAGAAGCCAAGTTCCTTTGAGGATTTCCAACTGAATCCTCCGACTCTTGCTCCTTCGACTCCCCCTGTGTGTTCCCGTCGTTTGTGATTAGTGATGTCAACAACGGCTCTCGGTGTCATCTCAAAGACTCTCCCCCCCTTCCCTTCCCCGAATTCACTACGATTCCAAATGCCAAGTTTAGAAACCCGTCTCTGTTGCGCCCGTTGAAGGTCCAGTCATGCTCGGGTTCTTTCTATTATGATTGGGTTTCCTTGCGAAAAAAAAAAAGTTGGCTTGTAACAGCTTGGGCAACATTCTAATAAAACTAGTTGCCTTGCTTATTATAATTATTATTTGCTTCTTTTTTCTCCTCTTCTTTTTTTTTCAGAACTATTCTCTCCCGAGCCGTAACACGAGAAAGAGAGAGAAAGAAAGAAAGAAGAAAAAAAGACCCTTTCTCTCTCTCGTAATTTCGCAGAGTTTAAAAGCCCGCAATTTCGGAAACATTTGGACACCACACAGTGCATGCTGCAACTTCAAAGACCTTGGTTGTCGTTGGTGTGGGCCTCCCGCAGCTCTTACTCAGTGATGCCACTGCTGGGCTATTATTCACAGCAATCTACAACTCGTTAATCGAAGCGAACGGGCTCTTGAGTAGTTTATACATTGTTCTATAAAAGGGACCGTAGAACATGACTCAAGCGCAACTCAGGCGCAACTCTTGATTGCTCACTTCGTTTTCCTTGTTTGTCTGGCTGTCTGTATATTTCCTCTTTGTAACAATCAACCAACCACACACACACATACAAAGACGGTCTCGCCCGATGACAGGTGGCCACCGAATTCTTTGGTTAAACGAGCCGGGCTCTACGCCCTTTCAGTCAGTCAGTCATAACCGAAAACTAGGCATCAGCCATTCCCTTCCATCGCTTCTCCGAGGAGAGAAGAAGAAAAAAAAGGACTACTCAGAAACCGAAACCCTCAATCAATTCGTCCGTCTCTTGAACAAGCATCTCTCTCTTCAAAACCTAGCAACTTCAACAGAAACGCACCCCCCCACAAGTCCCATATCCGCAACTGTCCCGAGTGAGCCAATCCGGCACAGCTCTAACCGACGGACAAATAAATCCACTTATACGGCCCCAAAAAAATGCCCATGCAACTCGCCAAAAAGATCCGATGCCATAATCAGTTCTATGATTAGTCGAGACTTTCGTAATCCTTTGTCTCTCTTTTTGTCCCCATTCCCACTCTTACTACAAAATGATGGTAATAATAAAAAGCTCAGAGTATAATAGGTGCTTGTGTGCACAAGCAAACATAACTTGATGGGGGCAAAAGAAAAATATGATGTGTGATTTATGTATGTCTCTCCATGGTGGATATGGACCATGGACAGCGTGGAGTTGCCTGACTGGCTCACAAACAAGGGGGGAGGGGAGGGGGCAGACCTGTTTTTCGATGGGCGTCGATTGTCGAAGGACGAAATATGAGAGATGACCAAAAAGGGCGTGGATCAAAAGGGCGTGCGTTGCCCGCAGCTTGGCAAATCATATGCAATGCGGTTACGAGCACAGAACTGCGATTCGATGAAGATTTTTTTTTTTACTATTATTATTATTACAAGTATCTAGCTGTTGGTTAGCTGAATGGATGGATGATTCGGTGGTTGGGCTCGGTTGGCCTTCTTCTGTGCATGAAGAAGGGAGACCAAAAAGGGGATTTGCACGGAAGACAAACCCGTCGTCACAACGCGAGATGCAGATTCCGTGCTTCTTGTTGCGTGTGTATGTGTGCATGAGAGAGAGAGAACAACCTTGCGTTTATTTAGCTTCTATGCACAGGACGAACAAAATCATAATAATAGTAATAATAACAAATTGCGAATTCTCCCTAAGACAAACACACGCTCTTTGCTCACCACATCGGCTCACCACATGCACACGTTGATTTACATCATCAACATCACATCATCATCTATAGCTTTGTCACTCTTGAATCAGTCAAACCTCGTCACGGTTACAATCAAGGACTCAGACTGACGGAGTATTATGTATTAAAAAAAAACAAAGAGAGAGAAAGAAAGGAAAAAAGGAAAAAAAAGGGAGGGTCTTTGCGGGCACTACCTTGAACAAAAGAACTAGACCAACAAGAGCCATCAGCATTTGCCCAGATTAGCTGTAGCATTATCATCACAAAACAAGGGTCCAGGTTCAAAGCGACTCTCTAATTAGCATGTTTAGCGTACCACTTTTTCAGAGGGAAACCGACCCTCTGTTTCACCACCCACTCAGATGACGAGCTTTGCCCAAAACCTGTAATACTCGTTGTGGTAATATTCCGGTATTAATCTATCAACCTGTCCAGCAACAGGTGAGCATCAGGTCAGCAAATTATACGAACAAGACCACATATTGTGTCTGTATGTTGTACCGAGCATGTGTGTTTTGCCCCATCTCTTTGCAACCTCTCACATCCATATCTGTAATTTATATTTAGATCCTCAGGACTTTGATCCTTTGCCCTATGAACTCCGTCGGCGTCGATTACATGCAGCCTCCCAATCTGACCTGTGGACCCCCCCCCCGTCCCCTCCTTTGGGTCTCACCATTTACCCATCTCAGAGAGAGATACCGGGCCGGGTAATTCAATGCCAGTTTCAATTTCCAATCTCTGTCCGTCTGTTCGTCCGTCCGTCTGATTGTCTGCCCCCCGACCGTGGTATGTTCCTCCTACTAGTATACCACAGAAATCCATCATCACATCACCAATTTACCGAACGGGTAATACAACTCGCCCGCCCATTTCCTTCACGTCACACATGCAAGCCTCATCAACTCGCATATCCGACCCTTCACACGCCACACAATCAAAAATCCCCTTTCCCCTTGTTTACGCAAGCACCGTTCACCTTCGCCCTCAAATATGCGCTTCACACGGTAGCCCCAAAGGCGCAATAAGAGCCCTAAGAGTGAGTTTTAATGAATGCGTCCCAGCGTGCCATGGAAGTCCTGAGAAGTTGCGAGCAAAACGGATCCAATAACAAGACCAATCCCAAATCTGGCGACCTGCATTTCCATGACTCATCCCGCTTTTTAGAAAAACAAATAAAAAAAAACCCCCAGCGCCGATAGTCTTCGGCCCTGTTTCCTTGTACGGCCTTGGAGGCCCTTCTCTCTTGTCTCTGTCTCTTTGTCTTTCTGTCTCTCTCTCTCTCTTCTCACCGAGAGTGTGACGGACGAAATGAAGAGACCGAGCACGACGCTGCGGGTATGTATGCATAAAAAACGCCATACACCAAATGCGGGGAGGGATGTGATGTAGCCACGGGGAAATAGGGCTGATGAGACAAAAGAAAGTTGGCCAAAACAGAGACAGTGCTTGTGTCTAAACTCAATTCGCATCTGTTTCTTCGAAACCTTGTTTGAATCCCACGAAATCTTCCACGATTGGCTATATTCGCTGTGCCATCTGCAAGCCATGATGCAGACATCACCCAACTAACCGCCTCGTCCTCGTCCTCCTCTCCCTCTACCACCTCTACCCCGTCCCCTCCCGCCTCCCCTTCCTCCCTTCTTCCCTCCTCTGCCCGCTCCTCTCCCATCAAACCTCTCGAACAGCTTCTCCTCCCCAAAAGCCCCCTCTCCAAACCTCATGAAATTCACCAGCCCCCTATCCACCACCGCAACCAGCACGTTCCTATACCCATGCTTCAACCTTTGGTACAGCTTGTGCGGGCCCTGCCACCCCTCCGGCGCGGGGTTGTACGGTGTAGACTCTAGCAACACAGTCATTTCCTCCAGCGTCGGAACGTACGAGTCACCCGTGTCCGCCACTGCGATGCGGAAATCTGGCGGAGGGGGAGACTTTTTGGAGAAACCACCCGCGGCAGGCTTCCACACGTGGTAGTGCACTTTGAAGGGTTCCTGCGGGGTGGCAGGCGGCTGGGCGGGCGGTAGGGCGGCGAGGGGCTTGTGCCGAGGGAGGAGTGCGAGTTGTGCGTAGATGGGACGGTAGGCGCGGTATAAACCTGGCGCCACCAGCGGGCCAAAGGGTTTCTGCTTGGGCTGCGTTTCCCAGTTGATATAGGAAAAGAGCCATTGCCATAGGCTTTGTGATTGAGGGGCTGCTTCTGGTTGAGGGGGTTCCAGCGGCGCGCGCAGAATATTGAAACCGGCTCTTTTCAAGTGTGTGTAGACCTGGTATTTCGGCAACGTAGTCTTTCCTCGCTCACCCTCGAAGCCGATGAGGAGAGAATACGCAGCCTCCAGACTCAGCGGCAGTCCCGGTTCGTAGTCGTCGGGTCCGAACCCAGCTCGAGGCTGTCCGCCTGCGGTTGTGCCCTTTGGTATCAGCTCCCCAAACTCCATTGATGGCCACCATAGATCAAGCGTCCCTCTCTCGATAAGATAGAGCGCTTCTTCCGGCAACAGCCATAGTCTTCCAACACCAAGCTGGTCTTTATTCCCCGAGGCAACCCTTCCGATGTCCTTCATCCAACTGCCCTTCTCGTGCTCCATGACCACGACCCTATTCTCCAACTGCATTCCCTCATAATCATTCGCAACATTCTCTTCCTCTGTCCAAAAGTCTGGGAAGTACCACCCCCTCGCCCACGAATCCTGCTTGTGTATTCTCGTATAGCTGAGCACATCCTCCAGCGCCTTTCTGCTCGTCTCCAGAGTATTCTCCTGCGTCATAGTCCCATGCGCTTCAAAGTCCTTTTCTCCCTTGCGGATCGTCTTGCTGGATACGCCCTTCTTCTCAAACATGGCCATGAAGAGCTTGTAATCGGGCATGTCGTCCTCCAACGTTTCTTCAACCGGGGCGCCGTCGCCATCTTGGGAGGGCACCACCCCTACGGAAAGGGGGTTGTCATCATCGTCGAAAGGCATGGTTGCGACTTGAAAGAAATCGCCTCGGCAAGCTTCGCCCGCAGTCGTAAAGCTTTGTCGCAAACTTGAAATGGAGTTTGCGCTTCAAGTATTCAGATCAGCTGAAAATACTTGGAATGTGGGGTATGATGATTCTCTTTGCCCTTAATTTCTAGGCGCAAATTTCACATGGAGCAAGCGACCAGTTCTCTCCCCGCATATTTCAGCAGAAAAAGCTCAGGGTCATCGAGTCACAAGCTTGAAATTTCCAAAAACAAGTTGCGCAAGCCTGGATCTTCCGATGGTGGGGTGGATGGTGGGATGTTCAGAATTTCTCTCACTACATGCACAGCTTATAATGCGTATGAGTTTAGCTGATCTCAACTCAAATGCGGAATAGCGAGTCTGGCCGAGTGGTTAAGGCGTTGTGTTTAGGTAGCTACTACAAGTATTACTTGAACCGCAATGGGCATCGCCCGCGTAGGTTCGATCCCTACGGCTCGCATTTACTTTTTGGTTTTTTGTCAAATTTTTATCTCTTCTATAGTTTATGATTGTGGTTATTATGATAATAATACTCTTACACGAGTTGCGACTTGGTTAATTGTGATTACCTACTGCATGCAAAGTACTGACAACGCCTTTGCTCTCGCGCATCCAGCATTTTGGCCATAATAATGATATGGGAACACGTTCTTCAGTATATAAACATGTGGATATCAATTCAGCATCTTCTCAAATTCAAGCGTCATTCCATACAAGAATCAAAGTTAAAGCTGGCCATACGCCAAAAAATCCGCACCCTTTACATCGAACACCGTGGTCCATATACCAGATCGCATGTATATCCATTCCGATTCTCCAAATGCAACTTTCCGGAGCTTGAACCCTCCAGCCTCCTAAAAACGCCATTCATTATGCCCTGTATCAAGAAGAATTCCTCTTCCAGCCTTTGCTCATGTGAGCTGTAAAACGCCTTTCGTGGGTATATATGTATACCTCATCATTCGGGAGAGCTTCCCGTCTCCCGTGTTATAGGTCGTCATTGAAAGACGGCTCGATGATGTGGTTTGTCGGGTTTTTGGCGCTGTGTTACCGCCTGTCCATGAGGGCTTGAAACTCATCGCGGTATTTCTCCTGTAGCCTGTTCCCTAGAAACGGCTGTTATTCCATATGCAAACAATACGATCCTGCGCATTATTCGATAAACGGCTTCTTTTGTCCGCCAACCATGCACAATCCCAGGGCCCTCAAAGAGTCGCGCTCATTAGCCAGAATGATCGAGTGGGCCGGAAGCATGGGATTGTTTGGATCGACATGAGAAGCCTCCTTGGCTGCCTGTTCGATGGCGTCCATCTCCTCCTTGCACCCTTGCTGGTCGAGCGGGCAGATGACAATTGGCTGACGTAGGTTAAGGTCGTGAGCACCACTCAGTTGAACCTACACTATAGTCAGTATAAACCACTCATCAGCGAGTGAACCAGGCTCACCTTGATGTTCAGGTAAAACTCTATTTTATACAGGCTGGACGTAGTTGTAAAGGATGAGACTTCATAGAGCGGAAAAGCCTGCTTGCCTCTCTTGATGATGCCGTCGGGGTCCCTCAAGTCCTTTGATGGGAATACAAGTCCAATATTGGTCGCATAGCCCGCATCCGGCATCTTTTGTTTTACCTGCTGCACTTGCTTGGCCAACTTGTTGACCTTTTTTGTCGGTTCGTCTCCCTCCGGATTGTAGGTAATTTCCTCCTCAATCGTAAGACTAATCTTGTCTATCGTCACCCTCCTGGCCTTTTTCATCCAGTCCAGATTTGGCGATAGCTTGATGTATACTGTTATGGGATCGTTGGGGCCATAGCTCCACCGCGGTAGGTTGATGCCCAGGTTGATAAGATTGTCGGTCGTTATTAGTTTTGACTCTGGTTTGTTGTACATGCCAAAAGTCGACAGTGTATCGTATCGTTGTAGAGGTAGGGGAAAACTGTATCGGAACTGGTTGCTGTGTCCCTGTTGTACCGTCACCACCAGCTCGTAAAAGGTCTCGGCAGTCCTGCTAGGAAGCTGCAGCGAGGCGGGCGGTATCCTTCGATTTGTTTCCTCTCCGCCTCGTCCAAACGGTATGAAGAGCACAAAGGGCAGGTCCATGGCAATGATTTCCTCGGCACCCTTGCCCGACGAGCAGCGGAACAGCAGCACTTCCTTGCCCACTACATCGGTCGTCTCCTTGCGCGGTGTCCCCAAATGTCGCTTTGCAAGACTATCAGCATCGGGATGTATGGTTTCGCGTCGCTGAAGACATATTCGCACTAATGAGACCGGTACCGGCATCGAGAAGCCCTGACCGGGTCGGATTTCGACTTTGCCCTCGATCCGTGGCTAAGCACATGCGCCTCTCCGTCAGCACTTGGGGATGAATTGCCCTCTTGTTTACCCCACCAAGCCATGGCAAAGCAAAGCAAAGCACGAGCAGCAAAGAAAATACAGTGATTCTAGCCAGAGAAACGTACCAGTGTCGCAGAAATGCCCGGATATCCAACAAGGAAGCTTCGGTTTGGGGGGCCAGAGACCCTTACGCTGGCCGGCGCAGTGGTGGCCATGGTGATGATGTCGTGGTTGTCGTCTTCGTCGTTTCCGCCACGACGATAGCGCAGAGGGTGGCAGCAGTGGTGGTGCGGTTCAGGGCGAGCAGGTCAGGAGGTGTCTTGAGGTTGGCATGTAAAAGATGCAAACACGAAGTCCAAGGTAATTAATTGCTGACTCTTTTTTTTTCTGTTGCTTTCTTTTCCTGTTTCCGACCCTTTTCCGCAAACAGGGTCTGACAGCTCGAAGCAACCGGGTTGGCGGCCCTCGGTGAGCACCGTGACGATGGCAATAGTAATGCCGTTTTTGCTTGGCGGGTCGAGGCCGGTAACGAAGGTGGGGTTACCGTGCTAACCTTGTGTTTGGGGTCATCAACAGGACATGAAACGTGGTCGCATAACAATGATTCGCACGATGAGAGATGGATTGATTGAGCAGGATGAAGACAGCAGCGTCGAGGTTTGTCAGCGCAAATGCGCCAGTTTATTGTTGCGCAAGGGAGGTTATCATGGAAGCGGGAAGGGAGAGGGCTGGTGTGGAAGAATGGACACCTCAAGCAGGATAAAGTGGTTAGGTAATGTGCTAGGTTTTGTCTGGCCTGGCCTGGCTTGGTCTGTCTTGCAAGCAAAGCACAAGCACAAGCATGGAGAGCAAATGGGCGCGCAACCCTTTCAAGGTGCAGCTGAATCGGGCTCCCGGAGTGCAGTCAGGTCAGTGCATTAGCTTGAGTGGAGCAACTAAAGAAAAAGGGCAAGGAAAGGAAAAGAAGGAAAAATAATAATTGGTATGGATGGGATGGATGTGTGTGTCCAGGGGGCCCTTTAATGGCCTGGGCCTTGTCGTCGTCTTTTGTTCCGTTCCTGGATTGGATTGGGGGTTGTTTTGGAATAACCTGGAGACCAAATGTCATACATTAGTAGACAGATACTACACTCATACAGGGACATGTAAGAGGACGCGTGATGGTGTCGAGGCGAAGCAAACCAAGCTTGTGTCACAGCCAGGGTTAACGTAAGCAAAGCAAAGCGAAGCAAAGGGAGACGTGGACGATGCTATAATTGTTTGTAACAGAATATACTTGTAAATTGCCGTCTCAGAGTTTTGAACCCGAGTCCGAGTTGTTGAAAGAGGCGAGAAGCGAGGAGTGGCCTTGGTCATGGAAAATGTCTCAGGCTGTTCCAAGGCATGGAGGGGTTGTTGGTGATTCAGCTACAGGCACAGGTGGTCTCCAATGCCAACTGACCTCCTTCAGCGAGCGGGTGAGCTCTAGGTCCTGGACGATAACCCCGCGAGGGGGGATGGTTTAGCGATAGTCTTTCCACTAAAGGAGCCCTGAAGATGCCCACGGGTGCTAATTATGTATTTACAGGCAATTAGTCGGATGCTAAATAATTACCTTATATTTTGACCATCACAATAGTAGTAGCCATTCTTCGTCTGCTCCATCATTCATTCCATCATACACGTCTCCCTCGCATCATATTAATCACCAGCCACTTTCCGCTTCGTCTTCCTGCATCAACCACTGGGCTGATCCATCCGCTTGACCCCTTTTCGTTTAGATCACGGCCCGCCCTTGGTTCAACGGACTCGGACCCCATCGGAAAAAGTGGGTGTTGGCTGTTGCAGGTCCCGGATGGACACCCACCACCACCACCACTACCACCGCCTTTCTCCAGGGATGCATGGTTGGTGCGCGCCATTCCTCGTTCCTCCTACACTCCTTCAGCCAAGGCGGCCTTGCGAGTTGGTATAGGGCGGAATGAGCATTTCTAATGAATGATCAACTGTTCCGCAACTCCTCTCCACAGAGCCAACTGGCGGACATTTACTGGTCAGGTCACATGTCCTCGTAATAGACTCACCATCAAGTACTTATTGCCTCAACTCATTGGGTAGCAGTGGATAACCGCCAGGATGATCAATACCCGGAAGGGAAGCGTGAATGAAACCTCGTGTTGGTGCCTCCAAGGAGCCTTTGAAACCTTTTTTTCACAACTACATACACACAACTGCAACAAGCGGTTGGGAGAGGGGGTTGCTATATCAACTTGTCGTCACAGCTGAGATATTCATTTTAACCTCGGAGATGCACATGGTTCAGGCTTTGAGTGCTGGTAAATATATATTATATTGGACACAGTGTGGAACTCAAACAAGTCATATGACGACAGAGATGTCGATACAAGGTGTGGAGGACGGATGCAAGACTCGGTATTTCTTTGGAATGGCTGAGTGATTTACAGGTAGACATGCAGTTGTTTTACATAACAGAGACTCCGAGATTTGATGCAGGGATATATGAATACAATAGGTTTTCTCTCCTTGTCATAAACTTCATCACAATGTAACCCATCTATGCACAATCCCAGCCCTCAACGGCCCCAAGTTTAAGTCACAGATCCCTGGTCGTAGTGTAGCGCCATACATGCCCCGATTAGGCCTAGACCAAGCGGGAGCTACATTCCAGATGTACCTTTGCTCTTGGAACTCTGAACCTCCAATTAATTCAATTCAAGCTTTCAACGCCTTTCATCGCCTTTCCATTCATCACCAAATTTTGCCAATCCTTGTGCTCGCCGCTGGACGGCGGAGAAGGCGGCAATCATGTCTGTCACACTCCACACATCACTAGGCGACATCAAAATCGAGGTCTTCTGCGAGAGCGTCCCCAAAACTGCAGAGGTAAGCCATCACCAGAACTTTCCCAAAGCTTCCCAAAGCTCCCCCATAACTCACAACGAATTTGCACAGAACTTCCTAGCTCTCTGCGCCTCCGGATACTACAATGACTCCCCCTTCCACCGTCTAATCCCCAAATTCATGGTCCAGACCGGCGCGCCCGCGAAACCGACGCCCGAAAACCCAAAGGGCGGCCAGTCCATCTGGGGCGGCGCATTCGAGGACGAGATCCGGCCCGCGCTGAGGCACAGCGGGCGCGGCGTCGTCTCCATGGCGAACAAGGGGCCCGGAACCAACGGCTCGCAGTTCTTCATCACGCTCGACAAGGCGCCGCATCTAGATGGCTTAAATACCGTATTTGGCAAGATTCTTGGGGACGAGGGGTTGGCCACGCTGGCGAAAATGGAGGCTGTGGAGGTTGATAAGAAGAGTCGGCCGAGGGAGCCCTTCCGGATTGAGAAGATTACTGTTCATGCGAACCCTTTGGCTGGTTAGACCCGACTGCATGGGCAAGTGATAACACTGGAACTGCGAATAGCGAGCGGCGCATTGATAACTTGGCACAACGGTCCTCAGACATATAGTCTTGGGTCGAAGATACCGGAAATTCCAATAAGAATCGCCCAAGTTGCGACGAATTGGGAGCCTACCACCATTTTGAACACTATGGCTCTGACAGCGGTTATTTCGAGCTTGGAGGAGGGGATGATCCCGAGTCACGATCGAGGGCATACCTATCTATGGTCTCAATCTAGGTAGAAAGAGAGAAACATAAACTACTTCGAACATCTATCATCGAATCTACGATAAAACTCATAGAAGGGATATATTTGGTCTTGATTCATGGGACTGATCGTGTATATAGACTCCTCGCTACCCCTGGCGAATGCAACCCAAAAGCAATAAAACAAAACCCATTTTCTCGAATATCAGTTCCCTTATTTACCTAACCCAAGTAACCGGAAAAAATAGCAAAAATAAACGCCTAGGTTTTCCCAAACTTGTTTTTCTAATCCCAAATATTCCCATTCGACGCCAAAATGCGTGCATGCTTGTTGTCTCCCCGTTTGCGCATATCAGATTCAGATCATATGGCGGCCCCATTCAAGAACCTTGACTTCCCGACGGGCCACCAACTTCATGGGCATGTCGTCGACCGAGGAGGTGATCCAAATGACGTCCCTCCAATCCCTCGCCTCGATGCTTTCCAGCATGGCGTCCAACTCGCCCGGCGCGCAGGCGTCCAAGTTTCTGCGATGGCGGACTCTCATCTTCTCCCCCGTTTGCTCGATAAACAATAATATGGCCTTTTGTCCAAACTCATAAGCAGGTAGTGCATCTCCATCTTCTGGAGATAGCTCGCTCGCTAGAATGTTCCGCAAAAGACGCCAACCCCGAGACTGGACTTGCGAAGAGGACGAAGAGGTGCTGATGGTGAGGAACCTGCTCATGCGCCGGCGCATAGCGGCCACGCGGGTGATGACCTTTTCCCTATCATACATCGATTGGAAAACGTGCTTGAGCGAGCCCGAGTACTCCCTATTAGGCACGGGCTTGCGTTTCCCCTCGAGGATATCCAGCGCCAATTTTCTATTCTCTTCCACACGCTTGTCGTCATCCTCAATGTGTAGCACCGTCTTGATGCTCTGGGACGAGGATGTCTGCGGCGGTGGCGGTCCAACGGTTTCGTACCGGCGAGAGAATCGAGTCCATATCTTGCTCATGCGCTTCAGGCTGAACCGTCCGGCCATGGAATCCATCCTGATTCTGTCCCGTGGAACGACAGCTTCTCGCCTATTCATCTTATAAGTATGGCGAGGAGGGAGGCCCATGGCCTGTCGCCACATAAGGGTATCCCTGAACTTGATCTGATACTCCTGGTGGTCTCCAGCGCGGTCGCCCGTGGGGAAGCATATTCGTAGTGATGGCATCTAACCCCCCATTAGTTCCTGTGGATGAAGCCTGTGACGCATCGCTTACCTGCAGTCTTCTGGGCTGTAGCTATTCGACAAACAGATGATAGTTGTAGGTGACCTTTCGCCAGCATCAAAACCCAAAAGTAGAAAATTAAAAATGATAAAAATCAAGTTCATCGAGACAAATATATATCTTTTTCGTGAAAGCATACTTCACAATCACCATTGTTCACTCGTTGTATGCGCAGCACAATACCCCTTCAGAGACAATTGAACAGCCTCCGCGTTCACTCTCTATTCATCAAAATAAAGTATGTAAGAAAAAAAGTGTAATGAGATCCCTCAATGACTGAACAATAAACCCCCCCTCTCCCTCCCGAAAAGAATATCTGAAAAGACTAGCAATGATTCCGCTTAGACTCCTTTGTTCCCAGTTATCTACACTTGCCCAATGCTGTGTGCCGTCGAACCCCCATTGCTGTCGAGTCTCCTGTAACCCACCCTAAAATCATGTATTCATGCCAATCCATCTGTTGAAGGATTGTCCTTTTCAAAATTATATGCGGTAAACGATAACTACCGGATCGCAATGTATTTTAATGGTATAGTTCCCCTATTCACGCCCCTCTCTTGAAAATTAGAAAAGCGCTCCATGCTCTCCTCCGACCCGTATCCTTGGGTCACAATCTGGAAAGTCTGCACACAAGTGTCATGCTGTGATTTGAATGCGGTTCAAAGTAACGGCAGTTCCAGGACTTCAACCTACACGACGTCTCTTATTGTTGTGGTCTAGGTCACGCTTGTGGCCCAAGTCATCGCGAAGGATTTCCTCGGTTCCCGTCGGACTCGGTGTATCAAGCATTTGTGCAGAGGTTCCCGGATTCAAACCGTTGAGGCCATCGCCATCAAGGTTGAAATTAAAATCGTTTCCATCTCCGAAGTTGACGTCGTTCAAGAAAGCATTACTGTCAAGAAATTGATCCAAGTCAATGCCTGGAGGGTCAAAATACGCAGCATGTTCGTCCTCTCCCAGCCCAGGGACATGGCCAGATGGACTCAGGGGTCCCAAGAGGCCACTAAGCTCGTTGATCTTTGCATCCTGTTCACTCTGTAGACGCTTCAGTTGCTCGAGATCAGTTTGGTTCGTGCTAATGTTTTGCAACGAAGGAACCGGAACACTGGGCGGTCGCAGGATTGGTGAAAGTGATGGCATGGCTGTAGCATCTTGCGCTGGGGGAGATATGCTTGATGTGGTTGACATAGTTGCCAGAGGATCGGATACTGCGGGAATATTTGGCATTGTGGAAGCAGACGATTGACCGGCCATAAAGTTGACCAACTTACTCCTTTGATCATTGCTTAACGTGTTAGGCGCATTGGCAACAAGCTCTGTGGCTTCTGGTAAATCAAGTCCTGTGGGATTTGTCGCATTGTGGTCGTTGATAATCCTCATCATGCTCTCATGCGGGTTTGTCTTGAGCTCTTGATGTAGATTTGGTGAGGTATCCGGTGGTGACGCGTCAAGAAGCTCAGTGACATGTCCCATCTCAGGAGTTATGCCACCCACAGGGTGGTAGGGTGTATTGGTTGTTGACGGTGACCTGGTTGATGGAGAGAGGGTATCATTGTGATTGGGAATAGGCGGAAGCAACCCACGAGCCTTCTTAGGAAGCGGTCCGCTTAAAGAGGTAGGATCAGTCTGTGCGTGAATGAAATCACCAAGATCGACAATGCTTCCCTGGTGTGGTTGCTGCCCCTGACTGGATATTAAGCTGGAAATGATATCGCCAACGTTTTGTGGATTGCCTTGGTCCTCTAGGGTCTTCCTGAAGACATTAGCCAGGAAGTTGAGGATGGCGTTAATCGAATTCTGGTGGCGATCATGCTGACTTTGGAACATTATCGCTTGGTTATACAGTTCGTTATTGTTCCGTTGCAGCCGGTTAATAGCACCGAGAATCAACTTTTGTTGCTCTCGCACTTTATGCAGCTCCTCTCTTATGAGGGTCATCTCCTTTTTTTGCAGAGGTTGAGAGTCTGCTCCAGCCGCGGGTAACGATCGCCCTGCTGTGTTTGACGAGCCAATTCCTGGGTGCCCAACTGGTTCGTCATGCCGATCCTCATCTTCACTATCGATGTCCCCATCCTGGTTCTTGCTCCCTTTTTTCGATTTTCCACCGCCCTTTGGCTTATTGATGAGCCATAGTAGGTTAGGATGGCCCCGTCTAAAGTAAGGATTGGAGTATTCGCTTGGGCTTTTGTTTTTGCGCTCACTCGCGCGCATGGAGTTATCAGAAAGGCCCACACACTTGTGGAAACCATACATATTCAATTGTCTCACAAAAGATGCGTAGTTGTTATGCTTGAAAAGCTCCGGAATCAATGTCTTAGCGAACTCATCCTCATCAAGCACAATGAATGAGTCGCCTTTCTCTGACCACCGGATCAAGTCTTCATTTTTGCGCTCCTCGAGAAAACTGGAATTGTTAGTACTCCGTGAAATTGTCGTGAGCATCGAAAATTGGTTACCTGCTGAGTTTCTGCACAAAAGGGGGGATCTGCTTGCGTTTAGCTTGCGCCTCCCTCTTAGCCTTTTGTGCCATCTCCTCCAATATCTCAACGTTATCTTGCTCGACTGGTGTGTCGGCTGTATTTGGCGAAACAAGAAGGCCGTCGTCGCTGAAACTGGCCCACTGGTTGCCTGAGGCGTCATACTGGCCTCTGGGGTTTGTGGACACAAGTGCGCGATTCATTTGCCGGCGCGCGAGTGAGTTGGAAGGCGTACTGACAGCTTGCTGATAAGAAGACTGTGCTGGCGCAAGTCCAAAGGCATTATCAGAGGTGTTGATAAAATTGGCGGCATCACCAGCGACACCATTCCACTGCACGAGCGGGTTCGCCGCGGCGTTATGGTCAGTCGAATACGGCTGTTGCATGTTGCGCTGGATCGGCACTATCGGTGATGTACCTGGCGCTGCTCGTTTCCGGGAATTCTGGGTAGACATGGGATCGAGCATGCGACCGCAGCCGGGACTATTGTGTCAAGTATCGTGTTTGGGGGGACCGATAGTAGTAGGTCGCTCGAGTATAGAGGTACCCTAATGTTGATCTTGTCAAGGAGAGATGTTTAGCGCTTCGAAGGTGCCCAAGGTGTGGTAACACCAGCCTCGACTCGATGCAGCAGAGTTTGGTTGTAATATCAAGCCGTCAAGCCGTAGTCGCGTGGTTGCAGTCGGCTCCCTCTATGGACCCGGAGACACGTTACTTTTGCGTCACACTCGTCGAATTATTGAATCGCTGGCGGGGAGAATGCGTTGGTCCAACTGTCGTCGAGGATGCTGTACTCGTGGGCTGATTCGGCCTAATGGATGGAGCTTCAGGCAACTTGAGGAGGAAGCAATGTCATGGCATAGGTACAATGATGAGATGGAGGGTTGCCTGTGGAGGCGCCTTGTTTGCCAAAGCCTCTTTGTGTTGGGGGGTGTGTGTGCGTGCGTGTGTTTGCTGCGGGCTGGGCGGCAACAAGCTCTCAATTTCTGGCGCGACGTTCGTTGGCCCTTTTTTTTCGGTGACTTGTCTTGTTGTTCTTGTTCTATTTAGCGTTGTCGCAGCCTCTGAGTGATTTGTTTAACGGAGGAGGGTCGTCATTCCGAAATGCTGATGAGTGGCTATTCTAAGCCAAAGTTGATGGGGAAGATGGAAGTTTTGATCGAGATGTTACTCCAACCAAACAATCAGTAGCCGATAAAATGCCTTGTTTCTTGAACGTGGAGTGGGTTAGCCAGCGGTCTGTGATGTTATCGCTGGAGGGCCTGCTCCCGTCCAATCAGAGCCTGCAGTGATAATCTTTTTGCAGGCACCCCAAGCTCCAACACGTGATGATAACACATGCGGCCCGCCTTGAAGAACGCACTGAAGATTCCCGGTTCAGGATGATCCATCCACGAATCCATTTCTGTTAGGTCTAAGATAATGGCATCCGTTTTAGCTGCTTCTTTTTAGTGCTTTTACTCCTCGATTCATCACTGAAGTGCGTATTCCTTATCAAACAAGATAGACTTGTAGCGAGTCAGATTCATCACCTCAGAAAAAAAACCGCCTAAACCCACTGGGGCACTGCACATGCAGCCTGCAAGCAAACATCTGCGGATCAGTCTGTAGCAGATACATAACCTATGGATACGTGGTGGGGTATCAAACATATCCATCATTGCCCTCCATCACTGCATCACGGTCCACCAAACCATCCATATTTAGTATACATAGATACGGCATACCTGTCCATACCCATAATTCTTATTTCTACATCATAACTCATCGTGCGCCTCTTCCTGCTAATGAAGCAGTTCGGGCCATTTGAGCATTCTTGGCTTGATCCCATGCCCTCCCTGACCCACCGGCTCGAGCCTCCCTCTCTGCACGTTTCTCCTCTTTGAGCGTCCGGGCCTTTTCTCGTGGATCTATAACTACCAACTCCTCCTCTGCCTTCTTACGATTACTTAGATCTTTACCCAGTTTATCGGCTGCAAACGAGAGTGCATGTGACATCCACCCCTCATCATCGCTTTCCTCTTTGTCCTGCTTGTCCCAGGCAGTGCAGCTCTGGCAGTTGGCGATGAAGTGCAAGTCACAGAGTTCCGCTTCTTCATCCTGCGCTTGCTTACCCTTTTCTTCGTCCTCTTCACCAGCGAGTGTATCGACGGCCTTGCCCTTTTCGGGAGGCGCCTTCTCGAGCCTCGATTGGAATGCCTTTAGCATCTTAAGAGCAGCTTGTTCTTCGCTTGCTGTTGTGTTGTTGCCTCCTGGCCGTCTCTTTCGCCCTCGTGTGGACGTTTCTGGTATCATCGACTCCAGTGCTGATTTCTTCTTTTCTTGAACAGGCTGTTCCGAGTGTATTGTCCTCCTCATGGATGCTTTTAGAGCCGCAAGTTCTTCATTGGCCTTTTCTAGTGCACTCTTTTTAACTATCTCCGGTTCTGGTGAAGGTTCTGGTGAGGGCTCTTTGTGCTTTTTGGGTGCCTTTTTCTCAGTCTCCCTAGGCTCTGGTTCTGGGGCTTCTGATGCTGCTTTATCGGATTCCTTTGTGATCTTTTCCGGGCTATCACGTTTCTTAGGCTTGGGTTTCGACACCTTCTCTTTAGGCGCAGCTTCGGCCTCCTCTTCCATAACAATCCTTGTATCAAACTTGGCCTTTTTGAACGCTGGAACTTCTTCGTCCCCCTCCTCGTCGCCAAAGCTAAGAAGTTGTTTCCCGCCCTTTCTCTTCTTTTTCTTGTCCTTGTCAATCTTGGGCTTCTGCATTATCGGCGCAACCCTCGACCGTTTCTTCATATCTTCGAATGGGTTTACGAGAATTTCTACCCTTTCGATCTTGACGGGATACAAAGGTCGCTCCGTCGCCTCATCCACTTCGGACTCGCCGATTTTTGCCAAGTTGTAAATCGTATCGCCAGCCACTCTTCCAAACATTGTGTTCTTCCCATTCAACTCCTCTGCCTTGTCCAGCGTAAAGAAGAATTGACTTCCATTCGTATCAATCTTGCCTTCGTTGGCCATGGCCAAGATGCCTCGCCTATTGATCTTTAATCGCGAATGGAATTCGTCTTTAAAGTTGATGCCATTGGAACCCGCATTTTTGCCGTATCTCTGATCCATCGGCCAGGCGTCCAAGTCGCCGCCGAAAGCGCCTCCATCGTAAATCGATTCTCCACCGTTGCCGGTTCCTGTAGGATCGCCGCCCTGGAGGATGAAATTTGGTACGAGTCGGTGGAAGATTGTGCCATCGTAGTAGCCATCCAGACAGTGCTGAAGAAAGTTGCGGCACGTCAGAGGCGTCTGCTTCGCAAAGAGCTCGACATGAATCTCTCCGAGGGTGGTATGAATAATCGCAGATGCAGTAGGCTGCGGCTCGAGGTTATAGATGGTCGACATGGCGTTGGTCCTTAGCCGCAAGCCAAAAAATCATGAATGTGTTGATGCTGCTACTTCGAGATGTTTCGTCGCGAAAGCTTGAAAGTCGACTTTGGGGTCGCGCCAGACCCACCACTATCGATAAGAGCTTTTGCCATTTTAAGGCATGCGATCACCTCTCCCAGTTGCCTCCTCATCACTTTAACAAAGAATGCTTCATCTTAATAAGTCCTTTCGAAACTAATTGGAATCGATTCTAAACTCATAGATTATTAATTATATTAATTATGAAAATAAATCAGGTTTAGTTGAAAAGGAAGGATTCACAGACCTAATTTGGATATAAATGTTGATTACAAAAAAGGTCCGATCTACTACTAACCTGGCCAACTCGTATTAAACCTACCCTGTCTCATCCTTTATCCACTATTACAAAGCAACATTGTTCTCCTCAATCTAGAAATATCCGACTTACAAATGCCATCGTTTGTAATGCTTAATATTATTACAAATTAAGTTACAAGCATGTGTTTAAATATGTTTTGTAGAGCATGGTGTTTCTTTCTGAGTGATAGAAATTTCATTAGTATTAATTAATAGCTTCATCATACTCATTATCACCACTATGACTTCACCCATGAAGCACACCCCGCGTTCAGTCCTCGACGCCTTCTACCAGGCAGAGCGAGAGTACATGGAAGCTCCTCCAGATAAACGAGATTTCAGCGGCATGGCTGCCACACTTTCACCAAATATTCATATGGAACAAACCTCTGCTCTTCCGTATGCCGGCACCTATGTTGGCCTTGACGGCTTCCAAGACTGGAGTCGCCAAATAGCAGACTACTTCAACGTAGTTGATGTGCAGGATTCTGAGATATTTGAGCGGGAGGGCTCAGACAAGATTGTTGTTTTGTCGACTGTGCATTACCGGGTTAGGAAGACAGGGGAGGATTTGTATTTTCCCCATTCGCAGACTTTTGCGATTGATGTGGAAAAGGGACAGATTAAAGAGATTCGGCCATTCAACTGGGATGTTCACAGATTAAACAAGGCCATTGGATACGTGCCAAAATGAGTATTAATGGATGTTGATGATGGAGAGATTGGGGATAGTGAGAGTCACAAATTTGGCGCTTGGGCTTTCAATGCATGACTGAACTTGGTGTAATTTATGAGCTGCAGAAAGATATTGGCAGAATCTGAGCTCAATCCTTTATGATTTTGTGTACGGAGTATCTATAGTATTACTGAGTTGTCTTCTTAATGGGACACTGTTCTGTCTTACAACCCGGAACTCAAGGGACAGCTTCCGGCCTCACGGTTGCACCCACTGCCGAAAGCGGCAACCCCCGCACCCCCATCAATGCCCGACGGGATGGTGTACCTGGTACTCCGTACTCGTACACCAGCACAGCAGCGAGCACAATGACGAATCTAGCGCCAAGTCTTAAGCGCTGAACTAATCCAGCCCCCTAGATTATAGCGGGGAGCTGGGCAGTGACTCGGATGATTAGAGCTGCCCGGCGCATACGTCACTGCCTCTATTATGAAGCTGGAGCTCCCGTCTGCTGAGGGGAAGCTTCAAACTTCATTTTCCTCCATTGCTTCCTGAATTTGGCGTTTTCTCTAGTTTTTTTGCCTATCATTGCTGCTTCTGTGCATCATCGTTCATTATACTTCCAGAAATGGATCAGTCAAAGCTTCTCGAGGAGCACAACGCTGCTGTTGAGCGCATCCAAGAGCAGGTCAAGTACTTTTACGACAACAAGAAGCCATTCCGTGTTTACCATGGCTCTACAAGCTCGACACGACCTATGTCGTTTACTCGCGACTCCATCGTTGATACTAGTAGCATGGACCGCTTGTTTCCAGTGGATTTGGAGACAATGACAGTGAAAGCTGAGCCCAAGGTGCCAATGGATGCTCTGGCTGCGCATACCCTAAAGCATGGCGTGATTCCCAAGATTGTCATGGAGTTCAAGGGCATCACTGTTGGTGGCGGATACTCCGGATTCTCTGGCGAAAGCAGCATGTATCGCTATGGTCTCTTCAACAACACCATCTCCGATATTGAGATTGTGCTGGGCGATGGAACTTTGGAGACGGCGAGTCGCACTTACAACGCCGACCTTCTCGAGCATGCCGCTGGTAGCCTGGGGACGTTTGGTATTGTCACACTCCTCACTATTGAGCTCATTCCTGCTACGCCATTCGTCCAGCTGGATTTCCAGCTTGTCAATGATGTCGCCAGAGCTCATGACCTGTTTGAGGAAGCAACCAAGGATGAATCAATTCACTTCATTGACGGCGTCTACTTCCGTAAGGGAGTCATCGTGGTCATGTTTGGCAGATTCGTTGATGCACTTCCTGCGGGGCAGAGGGTCCTCAAGAAGATGGAGGTTCACTGGTTTGCCGATACCATCGAGGATATTATCAAGAAGCAGCCCATCCCTGAAAAGCTAACGACTGTTCATTTGAACACCCCTGACTACCTTTTCCGTTACGATCACGGTGCTTTTTGGGGTGGCAAGCTGGCTTTCAAGCACTTCCATGTTCCTCAAAATGCATTCACTCGTCGTTTGGCCGATCCTTTCCTGGACAGCCGCACTTGCTACCATGCCTTACACAAATCTGGTCTCGCTAATGAGTATGTCGTTCAAGACTTTGGTATCCCGGCTAGCACTGTCAAGGAGTTTATCTCCTATGTTAACGAGACCCTCCCGGAACTGCAAATTTTCCTTGCTCCGTGCAAAGCGCCAAGAGAGATTGGATTGACATCTCGCTTCAACGCTCGGGTTGACGAAGTATCCGACCAAAGAATCTTTGCCGTTGGTGTATACGGCCGTGGACCCCGCGATCCCAAGGAGTTTTATGAGCTCAATCGCAAATTGGAGCTGCGCAGTGCTGAGCTAATGGGTGCTAAGCTCCTATACGCCAGGACGTATTATACCGAAGACGAATTCTGGCTCATTTACCGAAAGGACGTCTACGAGGAAATGAGAAAAAAGTACAAGGCTGAGACTCTGCCCACGATTTACGACAAGCTGAAGGCTGATATGGGAACTGGGGCGGGCAAGAGGAGGCCAGTGCGGGGTATCCTGGAGACGATGTGGGATAAAGCTATTGGCAACAAGGAGTACCTGCTGGTAAAGAAATGATTTGAATGGTGTTTAGACGCAAAGCTATTAGGATTTGTCGGCGTGGTATTGACCAGGTCGGTTCTTGGGCATGAACTGTGGAGGATAGCGACCACCCTAATCCTTGATTCCCGGTCGGTGACAAGGCGTGCAGTTGACGCTTGAAAAGAAAAATATTCCAGTAGATCTAATAAATATATCGCCTGTTTGACAAAAGCTATAGTTTCTTTGTATGGAGAAATCATTTTGCTCTATATTATCTAATAAACAGATGGTCTGAAATATCATAGAAACAAAAGAATATATTGGTATGGGATTTATTTAGCGACAAAAGAAAGATATAAAAACGAGTGTGCCTGTCTCTCTATGTATACATTTCTGCCCCGATTACTGCATTGAGATTGTGTTAGTCCCCTTGTGGATCGCTGGGGAGTACAAGTATATGCAACCTACTAAGCAGAATACAGTATAGCGCTGTAATGTTGATACCACAAGCAGTACTCTGTATGTAAGAAGCCAATGCATCCTTGAGATGGTCAAAATAAAAGGGAAAGCCAGAGCAGGAGTTAATCGTCGATTCAAAGTTCAAAATGCATCGGACCGCTTTATGTGAATTTTATGCTTCCAGCTCGTATCGCATTTCGACCACGTCTCTCGGAATACCTGGACAGCGTTAGCAGGATGAGCTTAACATGGTTCGGGTCTTCGCACGATGTTTGCGCCAGGAATTGATTAGCCATGCTAACGGAGCAAAGACAATGTTGACGAGAAGGGTAGCCAAGGCAATGGCGTCGTTTCTTGACCACGAGCTCATGTTCGAGTATTTTGGACAGAATAGATAGACGCTGGCAGGTATTAACTAATGTCGTGATATATTGTTTGCGCAAAGGGCGTATAATCTTTATGATGAACCCAGAAGAATTCTTTTTACGATGATGAGAATAGTTATATATGTTTAGAACTTATATTTCGTTCAATGAGAGCTCCATCCTGCATGTTTCTTAGTGTGTGTGTGTTCGTGCTATGCGACACCCCTGACCCCAAAGCGAGGCGTAGTTCCCATAGTACACACTAACAACATGACCGCTTCGGCGCCATCAAACATGCTTCCGATGCGGGACCATATCAGCATGCATGTATATGTGTCCAGCGAGTTGGTCTCCCCATGACCTCATTGGCTGCCCACATATCAACCTAAACAGGGGTCCTTTTAAAACGCCATAGAAGCTCGTTTTGCTAATCAACGCACCCCCTCACCTAGGTGGAGCAGGTCAGGGAACTGGCCAAGTTGGCGGCTGCCCTGGTAGCCCCGGATACACGAGATCACGGCAACTTGCCGTTTCTTTACGTGCGTGCATGTCTTCTCGATTGCCCGGACATTACACGTATTGAGTATCCATGCATGTAAATCGATATTGCTAATATTCTAGAATACAAAACGACTCCTTGGGAATGACTAAGTTGCGAAACAGGAAAATAACAGAAGCATTAGATCACCTATCGTGAACCCTATGCTGCCAGCTCGTATCGTATTTCTGTCGAGGTCCTCGAAATGCCTTTTTAAGGGTTAACCGGGGAAGCTCAACATCAGAAAATTTAATCATTGCTTGCTCATACTATTCTTGTATAAGGTTCTTAGCATCCATGCCAATGGCGTAAGGATGATAGTGACTAGGAGTGCAGCCAAGGCGAGAACCTCGTCTCTTGACCATGAAGCCATTTTTAATGTTTTAGTGGACTGAGGGTTAGGGTTTGCGATTTCTGAGGAGCTGGTGTGCAGCGAAATGTGTGATATGCTAAACTTTCTTGCAATAAGCAGTATATTTTCTGATGATGAACTCAGAGGACCTTGATGAGGACCAAAGACCACTTTTATGCACTGTGGGAATCACAAAGAAGCAGAAGTCTTTGGGAGCCAACTCTTACGATTCCTATTTTCCGTAATTCCCACCTCACATTACTCCTACACAGAATTAGTGCAAGCATTGATTGTCATAGTTATGAAGTGATTACCGCAAACTTCAATTCCCATGTCTTGCGCAAACATCAAGCCAGGTTTTAACACTTTGAAAGACGTGGGAATCAGCACAGTTGTATGTTTGTCTAGCTTGTGGGAATCAGACGCTAGTTTGTATGGGAATCGTGCGTCCAGGGTGGGCACATGGATCTGTGTCGCTGAGAGACAATGGCGGCGTGGGAGACTCAGTGATTTTGCTGTCGTTTATGGAAAGTGGGGTTGGAAGAGTGTGAGAGAGCCCATGAAACCAGAAACGCCTCTGATCCCATGATTCCCACTCTTTGTCTCTTGGTCTCATTCCCATAGCTAACTCCCCTTCGTCGGATGATCAACCAAGCTTCTCTACTTAACCAGGCAAATAATGTGTGATTGTCTTATGACTACGCTTTGAGGTTCCTAGAGTATTTTTTTTTCACTAAAATACTATCATTTTTCGCTGTTCAGATTTTACTTCTCTTGCTCTCGATCCTTGATTCCGACCGTCGGTATGTTAGAACTCGTGGGAATCAGCGGCTGGAAACCACTTCCATGAAGCAATCTGATTCCCACGTAATTTGAGTGTGGGAATCAGTAAACAATGCATAAAATATAGACGCTGATCAGCCGTCGCCTGACGCGTGGTAAGGCGGCCTGCGCATGCTGTTTACAGGCTGTTCAAGCCCGAGACCAATCAGCTTGTTTGAACTGCGGGAATCATCAGACCCTTGTTGTTTGTCTGTCAGTGGCTTGGCTCCTGGCGATTTCGAAGCCCCCATCTTAACCTGCGAGTACATTCGAGGTATCCCAATCGCTTGTTTGGCAGTTTCGTTCTCGTTTTTACACTTGATTTTTACCGGAATCTCCTATGAATTCTATTCGACCTGCTTCCAATAAGTCGCTCATGGCCCTCAAGCACTCTGTCGGTTGCAAACACAACGCTAAATGTCTCTCACTACACAGCTAAGTGAGTTGTGTAAGACGACTGCGGCTGAATGCAATGATCCTTTTGCAAATAAAGCTCCACAACTGCCAGATCGATGCGAAAAGTTGGTTTTGCCTACGTTGGAGGACCTGTGGGCAGTGGTGAACCGATCTCTTGAATTCAAGAAGCACGCTTGGAATACTGTGCGTTTTCTTCCCTTCCCTTCCTTGAACGAGATCTGCCCTTGGCATTTTCGCGAATACTGGTCGCCATATGATGGCAAGAAAGATGCCGAAAATCTCTATGACCAATTCTCCGAGCTTCGGAAGGTTCTGGAGGTTTTTATAGAGCTCAATGACACCTCTACAAAGGCAAATAAAGCCACTTTTGGCTGCGTTCCGAAGAAGAATCTGAGGTCCAAGGAGATGAGACAGCAGCTTCACGAATCCATAGCAACTGGCAAAATCTTTCAAGCAATGGAACTTCTTTCTAAAAGTGCCGACTTCACTTATGCTTACCCCGTCTCCTTGATGGCCGGGCAAGTGGAGCTCGCAAAGCTATGCCTTGAGAACGGGGCAGAAGTATGCATAGGAGCATGGGATATATCACTGGCATCAATACTCGGAGATAAAGCGACTGCGAGGCTGATGCAGGCCGCTATATGGCTTAACGATGCTCATTTGTTGGGGAACATGATTGAGGAGGGCGGAGATATTCACGGGGCTACCCATTTTGACCACTCGATTCTCATCGAGGCTGTAAGAGCTAACAGCTATAACTGCGTTGTGCTCTTGCTGTCTCACAAGGCATCCGTCAAATATGAAGTTCCCTCAACCGCCGTGACGCAAAGCATTCTCTTAGAGGCCTTCGAATCAGGTAACCCGCAGTTGTTTGGACTGCTAATTGAGCATGGTTTCGAGCTCACTGAAGATGAAATACGTGGCATCGACTTGGGCGACCACCACCTCAATTTGGCTTTTGTTACTACTACACGGCCGGTACACCAAACCAGGAACCCTTCTTGGGTACGCAAGTCCGACAATCCTACGGCTGCCGAAAGAATCCTCCTTCACGCCGTGAGACAGGGTGACCTTCTCCAATGCACCCGTATCCTTGAACAGTCAAAATCTGGCACAAAAGAGCATGTCTCTGAAGTTGATGTTGACTGGATGCAAGACGACACAACGGCCTTGATCGAGGCGGTCCGCCTTGGACACCGGAAGATAATAAAGTTACTGATAAACAATGGAGCTGATGTCAACATTATAACCTGGAACAAGAAGACTGCCCTACGCATGGCGATAGAAACTGGATGCGAGAGCATTATCCGGTTTCTTCTGTTTCATGGAGCAGACTTGGATGTGGCTGTTTTGATGCTTCGCATCGTGGATTACGAACCTCGCCTCAGTGCTAGGATCAATCGAGTGAATAAGTGTGCGGCACGGTTGAGGACATATTTCGATCACCATATTCATGTCAAAACAATCTTTCGAAACATTTATCGTTCGTTTGTATCATGGCATAACCGCATCATCTCCGTATCTGTCGACCCCTTCAATTCTCAGAAGTCACAAGAGGCCAAGGGAATACGGAATGATCTGCTCAAAGCCCACCCGAGTCGCTCTAGAAGATGGGCCTTCGCACTTGAGCAAAATCCACGGCGGGCATGGTGTATTGCTGTCGGCGCTCTCCGCAGGCTCCAGATTGGGCTCTCTCCCAAGGATGTGAATGAGGTGTTACTACTTCTGACCTTTCTCAAATCTATTGAAGGACTTACCAATGATTCTGATGTCATCCCTCCAAAGAGTCTAAATAAATGGGACATACATTATTGGCAAGATCTATTTGATAGCCAAGGTGACGGGAAGCTTGTGTTTCTCAAGGTCGTCACAGACAGCTTTAACATAGCCCCATCTAAAACAACTAAAAGTTATCTTTCCAAGTCTAACGCACTAGATCGCTGTCGGCTACATGTTCTTCGAGAATGCTCTGTGGCTGAAAAGGGGCTCTGCCTACAGGACTTCGCTGTGTGGGCACAAGCATTTGGGAATGTAATGGTTGAGGTAAGAGCATGACGATTTGGATGTTGTACAGCTTTGTGTATGGTTAACGACATATATAGAATGAGGGCGAGTCGCTCGCAAGTAATTTGGAGTCTGAATTTGATAGTATGAATACGCTTCCTGCAATGGACTCGACTTCATCTTCGCTAGGGATGGGCCTAAGCTCTCAACTGCAACACTTACTACTGCCACCACCAGCCTTTCTAAATATGGAAAGATTACTCGATGACGACTCTGAATTCTATACATCAGAGCCCACTGATTCTCAAAATACTTTGGTGGCCGATTGGCCACTGCCGGATCTTGGGTCATTTGACGAGGTGATCTCTCAGCTATCTGCACCAACATCTCCGCAGCCTAGCAAGCCGATCCTCGCCGACGATACACCAGTCAAGTATAACATGAAGAAGACATTTTGCGACGATTGTCAACAGGAGTTCAAGACCACATCGAACTATGGCAAGCACCGGCGTGGACCAAGACACCAAAATGTTCGTTATGAGTGCAAGTTTGGGTGTGGAAAGGACTATTTGAGGAACGATACAAAGATGAAGCACGAAGTGAGGTGTAAGAAGAGGTTCGGCTCTTCTATAATGCCACGTTCTACTAGAGCAGGTTGACGTGCGTGCCTAAGAAGCTGCGTTGCATTCGCTAATTGATGAGGCCCGATCAATGTCCGAAAAGGGTAATCCTTGCAGTGGCATGTGGTGTGTGGATGTCAGGGTTCCCCGCGCCCCTCTTGAGAGCATTCAAAACCGCATTAATCAATGCGAAATCAATCAAACAAATCACCAGGTTAGTGTTATGCTTCTGCGCACGTTGTTATTTGAAGAAATAATCCTCTGATCAATTCATAACTGACCCTTATAGTTAAAATTTTTTAAAGAAATGTCCCAGAAACCGCTCAAAATCGCCGTCATTCCTGGCGATGGCATCGGCAAAGAAGTCATGCCAATCGGCGTGCGATGTCTGGATGCCGTCACTCGATTGCATGGTATCTCGCTAGAGTTTGAGTGGTTCGATTTTGCCAGTTGCGATTATTACCAGAAGCATGGCGATATGATGCCCGCAGACTGGAAGGAGACGCTCCTCAAGTTTGATGCGATATACTTTGGGGCCGTCGGATGGCCAGACTCGGTGCCCGATGATGTATCGTTATGGGGGAGCCTTCTCAAGTTTCGGCGCGAGTTTGATCAGTATATCAATCTCCGGCCGAGTCGATTGATACCTGGCATTCCGTGTCCCTTGGCGGGTCGCAAGCCGGGCGACATTGACTTTTGGATTGTGAGGGAGAATACGGAGGGCGAATATAGCAGCATTGGTGGTAAGATATTTGAGGGGACGGACCGTGAGACTGTTATACAAGAGACGGTCATGACGAGGACGGGTGTTGACCGGGTGCTGAAATATGCATTTGATCTTGCACAGAGTCGACCTCGGAAGCGTCTCACCAGTGCGACAAAGAGCAACGGCATCAGCATCACAATGCCGTACTGGGATTCGCGAGTCAAGGAAATGGCAGCCAAGTATCCGGATGTCGCAGTTGACAAGTACCACATCGACATCCTGACAGCTCACTTTGTGCAACGACCAAACATCTTTGACGTCGTAGTGGGCAGCAATCTATTTGGTGACATTCTTTCCGACCTTGGCCCAGCCTGCGCCGGAACCATTGGCATCGCCCCCTCGGCCAACATCAATCCCGAAGGCAAATTTCCAAGTCTCTTCGAGCCGGTCCACGGCAGCGCGCCCGACATTGCGGGCAAGGGCATTGCCAACCCGATTGGAATGGTCTGGGCCGGTCAGATGTTGCTGAAGCACTTCAATTTCCATGAGGCGGCGGATGTGCTGATGAAGGCTATTGAGAATGTCACGGCGCGTTCGGAGGCGGACGTCGTTACGCCTGATGTGGGTGGCAGGGGCACGACGGAGAGCTTTGGGAAGGCTATTGAGAATGAGGTTCACGTTGTGTCACTGGGGGGGCATTGAACGATTCTAGGATTATATTCTATTACAATATGAATCGCTTGGGATTGGACTTGTAATGTAGATATTTGAGGAAACAGAATAGACGACTTAGGAAGTATTGTGGGTTGAGTGGTGAGGCATGCAAGGGTCATGAGCTCCTCACTTTTTCTCGTCCAGTTCATTGAAGACTGTTCGAGATTGAGAATACTGAACATAACTCATTAATAGTAGGGGCGAGTCCTCAGTGCAGCATGCTTTCTTTATCGCGTTCAGATACTCTCTTTTCCCCTAGCTACTTAAAACAAGCTCATACATCATAGCATTACTTATAACTGCCTCTTTTTCACCGTCATCATCATCCCTCCCCTCGGCTTCGCCTCCATGCCCAGCTCCTGGAAAACAATATCTCCATACACAGTATCCAGACTCGTATGGAGCGTCTTTGGCTGCGCATTCGGCTTCAGACCCGCGCACTCAAAGTCGTACTCTCGGATCGTGGCGATGAGAATAATCTTGAGCTCGTTGGTCGCCATGTTTTGTCCCAGGCAGGCTCTGTGGCCTCTGCCGAATGTGCGGAAGTAGGAGCGTGGGATTTCGTTGCTGGGATCGAGCCACCTCTCCGGGGTGAACTCTTGCGGCTTGGGGAAGTATTTTTCGTTGTAGTGTATGTCGAGGCCGTTGACGGAGATGGCGAGGTGGTTGTCGATGGGCAAGGTCTCGCCTCTGTAGGTGAGGGAAGCTCCGGGGCCGGCTTCCTTGCTGCCGAAGCCGACGGGGAATAATCTCAGGGTCTCCTTGATGACTGCGTCGGTGTACTCGAGGTTTTGGAGGAGCTCGGGTGATTCTACGAGTTTCTCAAAGGTGAAATCCATGCTGCTTCCGAAAATGGTGTCGTGCTCTTGTCTGATCTTTTCGACGACGTGTGGCGCCTTGGAGAGCAGCATGTAAATATACTAAGGGTAGTTAGTAAAGATGTCTAGTGTGTAGAGAGTTTAACGTACGCATAGGGTGTCATTGGTGGTGCCGTGACCTCCAAGAAGAAGACCTTTGATGCTATCAACGGGTCAGCTGGAGTTCTCATCATCCGGATACTTTGGAACTCACTTTGTCAAAAGCAGCTCCGCTTCTGCTTGAGGCAACTCTCCATTCTTGTCAAAGATCTGTTTGCCTTCTTTTGATGCCTGCGCATACTCCCGAAGCATCAGATCCAGAATACTGTTGGGATCCTTTCTCGATGGTACCAAGCTCTCGCTTCGTAGTAAGGCCAATCGCTCGTTAATCTTGGCCATAATAGATGGATTCAATCGCCTCAAGATGCTGTGCTTCCTCAACTTATTCTTCACCTGCTTAATCGGATTGAGCATCAGAGTGATATCCGTCTGCGCATCCGCAAAGTGAACCAGCTCCCTCAGGTCATCAAAGTACGAGCTCCCACTCGTCTGAGCATTCAGCGGAACATTGAACACCACGCGTGCAATAACATCAAAGATGAGCTTGGCTCCGAGGTCCTCCAGCGAGAAAACTTCCCCAGTCTTGGCCTTTTCATCCAAAGCCTTGCGAAATAATTGGCACTCGTCGACAATGAGATCGGTGAGACTGCGGATATGCGACCAGGAGAACGCAGGAGACATGGCAGTGTGGAGTTTCTTCCAAATTGGGCCGTTGACTGTTGCGATGACATTGGGTCCGACGATACGAGAGACGAAATCCTCTGCGACTGTATGCTGGGGGAGTCTCTCGGATATCGAGACTTGGTCAGAGAGCTCTGGGTTAGAGATAATGACACTGGGCGGGCCAATGGGCCATAAATCGAGGTAAAAGATGTCCTCGAGGTTGTAAACACGGGCGATTTCAGTGTATAGGGCCTGTGGATGCATGTTGGGAGGCATCTTTGCGGCAATCTCACCCATGACTTTTAAGTGACCCCAAAGGAAGCTGTGCGGTGGGCCAGGCTGGCTTCAATTAGCTTATGAATTCCATCATGGTATTTCATCGCTCACCTTGTTGCTATGAAACGTTCTGACACGATAGAACCGATACATTACCTGGAAAAAGTATGTGGCGAGGACAAAGCACGCTGCTGTCACAAGGGCTCCAGGTCCCATTATGACCTTTGCAAGCGCAGACAAGTCCATCTTGGATTGTCGCAAATGGTAATTCTGCAGAAATACCACAATGTATGAGCTCCAACTGCCTCTTTTTTTTTGGCCTCTTAATCGATTCTATCGTTGAAGAGTGCAGTGAGAGGTGATGTTGTTGGTCAAGATGGAGATGACATTGCTGACGTCTTATATGGAAGGATTAAACATTGTCCCCCCGGCATTCAGCTCGTCTACTATGTAAGAAAGTCATCAAGCCACAGCTTAGAAAACGTGTCGAGGAGGCGACTACCTATATTTAGCTCACCCGCGCGCAAAACACTAGGTGACCTTGTCCGTTGATGGCGAATACGCACAGCCTTAAACGTGTTGTCTCACTGTTTAACAAGATAATCGCCCTTAATGAGAAATCTGTACGTTAGTCATTGATGTGTATGCAGGAGTCCATCGATCTGGCACTCAAGGGACCAACCAGAGACGGCCTGATGCAAATACCGTTGCACCAAGACATGGAGCTATGGATCCACCAGCGTGCTTGCATGAAATGAAAATGGCACCAATGCTCCAGGCGGGCGAATTCGTGCGTCCGACGGCTCATCTTTAAAGCAGCTTGTGCGTCTAACGGCACTTTGAGAGTAACGCTTGCATAATGTATCATGAGCTACCCTATATGCGAATCTTTGAAATATTGATCAACAAGAGCACGCTGAAGCTCATCTTGAAACAAAAAAAATATTTTTACTTAACTCTTTCTTTCGAGTCATGTACTATATCAAGAATACAATTATTACAGTTCGTCCCATATTTGTGTCCACAACAAGCACTTTAGTGCTGACATTCGGTTCGCAGAATTGGCTGTACTGGGCAGATTAAAGTCTGATTGAAAGGCTCAGCTGTCAACGGCGGCAGGGAAACGACCAGCAACTGTCATTATTACGGATATCCAGGCAATGACTGGAATCATCTTGTGAATTTTGGATTACTGATTTTTTGAATTTATACGGAGCTAGATTAACCACCGAAAATATTATATAAGGAGCTCAGTTATTGGAGTCTATTCGATGATGGCTTGCACGGTTTGGGCTTCTCACCTCACACACCACACTCACCATAGAACGGTTTCAACAATTTGAATGTTGCACCCAATGTATAATTTTAATTTCATCATTAAGTATATCTCAAATGGAATTGAAGTAATCTGTGAGCTTGATTCTCACAGCTGGGTCAGTACCATCTTAATCGAACAGCAGATCCTTCGCTAGGTGAGCAGCTCCTTTGCCAGCCGCGATGGGTTGGGCCGTATGACATCAGTTCCGAACTCTCAACTAGCAACAGCTAGTGCTTCCCTTGGACTGAATGGCGACTGTACGGTTCGAAGAGTGTTTTTATTTTTATTTTGAGATTGCAGTGGAATCTATTTAAAGAGGTGCCATATGTGCCGAATGGTGAAGCATCCTGAATTCGATTTCGCTTGTCCGAATTGGAGCTGGAACTCCTGAGTATTGGCTCCAAGAGCTGCTTTAGGTTTTGGTCTTTGCAACTGGTTTGTGAGGGACCTATATCCTAATATATTTGAATTGGTACCATTGTTATATTTTATCGATATCTTATCGCAGAACTTTCCTTATGAACTCATGATTTGACTATGAAAATAAAGTGGAAGACACAACAAGTTGCAGCAGCAATCTGGAGTCTTTTTCTCATAGGTGGGGTTGGCTTGAGAAGGCCATGTTGGACCCCGCACTAAAGTATCAACTACCCCTCCATCCATCTCAGAGAGATCCATAAATGTAACGATGTTGGCCTTAGAGAACTTGAAATTGGAAATAAAGCTCTTTAAATATTATTGATCAATGACTTGTAGCTTAAAATCCTATTAAAATATGTCTTGATAGGTCCATTGACAATAATCAGTATTCCTTATGTTGTCTTCATGAAGAGACTGGCGAACGGCAGGCCGGAATAGCTACCCCTCCATCTCCACGCCCTCCGAACACCGCGAATGCATCCATAGATTCGATGGATATCATTGCGAGTCGGAATAAGTGCATAAGAAAATCTCGCCAGTGATTTCATAGGAGAAAAAAAAAAGAGGACGATACTTCAAAGAAGCTGGCGGATGAGTTGTGGCATTTGCGATATCTAGCTGGTAATAAGCTGTGTTGGCTCTCACTGTAAGGCGTGAGCAACAGAAGGTGTTGGACGGCGCGCTCCGCCGATAACCCGTGAGCATCATCACCGCTGTACCTGCAGTTACATCAGCCTGAAGACATGGATATGATTACTCAACCGTAAAATACCATATTAATAGGCACCCTGGAATTGATCCAACAACCGTTGCGAGTTTTCAATGAAACTAATCTTTCCAACCCGCCTGTTTAGTGTCTAGCTCACAATGTCATTCACCATGAGACGAACAACATTACTGGCTCACCAGACCAAACGCTTCTACTCCTCATCGGGCCTTCGCATCAACGCCGACAGATTGCAGGAAACCATTCACCACACAGCCAAATGGGGTGCTGCTCATCGATATGGAGAGTTAGACAACCCGAATTTCTCTTTGGAGGGATCTTAACTAACATTTTGCTCGCAGCGATCCCACTCACACAGGCATGGCCCGTCTAGCTCTATCAGATGATGATGCAAAAGTAAGGCGCTGGTTTGCCGACGAGACACAAAAGGTGGGATGCAATGTCACTGTTGATCAATTGGGAAACATGTTTGCCAATAAACGCGGTTCGGCGCCCGAGTCAACACCCATGATTGCCATGGGAAGTCATCTCGATACGCAGCCTCGAGGTGGCAGATACGATGGCATCTTGGGCGTTCTCGCTGGTGTGGAGGTGTTGCGCACACTGTCGGAAAATGGTTACAAGACTCATCATAATGTTGGTGTTGTCAACTGGACCAAGTAAGTCACAACGCTGGCATTTCTGGCTCATTCTATTAGACTTACACGTTCATAGTGAAGAGGGTGCCAGATTTCCCAAGTCCATGGTGTCTTCTGGTGTATGGGCGGGAAAGGTTCCGTTAGAGCAAGCATATGCCCTCGCCGATATTTTTGATCCTTCGGTGACGATCAAGTCTGAGCTTCAAAGATTGGGCTATATAGGCGATGTCGCCTGCTCAAGTGACCCTGCGACTGGATATCCTCTTGGCGCACACTTTGAGCTTCACATCGAACAGGGCCCTATCCTTGAGGAAACTGGAAAGAGGATTGGAGTCGTGCGGGGTGGACAGGGATACAAATGGTTTACTGTGACTGTGACTGGACGCGATGCGCATACTGGCACTACGCCTCTCAAGTCACGAAGCGACCCTCTGTTGGCTGCATCCAAGATGATTGCTTCATCAAACGCCATCGCCAAGAAGCTTGGGGCTCTGGCATCTACTGGCGTCTTCAAAATTCCTCCGAGTTCCTCTACCAATACTATCGCTTCGCAGGTGACTTTCACCCTGGACATCCGACACCCAGACGACGCGGTCGTCGAGAATCTACAGAAACTTTGCTTCGAATCGTTTGAAGCAATCGCCAGGGAAGATGGCCGTGGCGTCAAGGTCAATTGGACGCTGGATACCGACTCGCCCGCTACCAAGTTTGATCCCGATTGCATCAAGATGGTCGAGCAGGCGGCGACTAATTTGGTTGGTTCTGATGGATGGCTGCATATCACCAGCGGAGCTGGTCATGACAGTATTTACACGAGTAAACGATGCCCGACAACCATGATTTTTGTTCCATGCAAGGATGGAGTCAGTCATCACCCCGAGGAGTACTGTAGTCCAGAGGACTGGTAGGTGACCCATACTTTCTTTCTTCTAAAAACTTACTGATTTGTTGGTAGTGCGCTTGGAGCCCAGACTCTACTCGAAGCTGTGGTGGGTTATGACAGATTGAAGGCGAAAAAGTGAGCATTATGGGGATCTCCTTATGCACATCTTTGTATCACGGTTTCTATGTACATTTCTTTCTTCAGTCTCGGTGCAGTTTGTCGGTGTGGCGAACCTCCTTATGATTGCAAGATAAAAAAAATAGTGTTAGAAAAGCCCCGGACATCAAAACTCTTCCGCACAAACCACAGGCTATCCATGAGATGCTTCATAAAATACTATGAGTTGCTTTTATATGAGAGCAGAAATATTCTTTCCACATCGTCTTAGTGATGTTCCTTTTTCTAACAATTAAAAAACATGCTAAAAGCTGCTTGCTATGGTATATCTAGGTAAAAGAAGCAGTGAGCTGCATCTTTTCGGTTTCCGTAGATTTCTCTTAACGACAAATCAAAATGTATCTAAGTATTGGTCCTTTCAAAGCTCCTCCTATTCATCTTATTGGCTGAATTAAGTCGATCTTATCCAATGGAAGGGGCTGCAGTTGTATAGGCCTGCTCGTAAAAGCAGGTTGTCTGACTGATGTGCTCGCGGGGTAAGGCTGCAATCTTGGAGCCCAGCGATGCAGCTGTGAATTTAGCTGTAGCAAACCATAAGGAGACAGCCTTACCAAGATTCATCAATAAGCAATCGTCTACCATCCACCTCCGAGTGCAAACTTGAGAGTCGAGACTATTAAACAAGAGTATCTGCTACGCACTTTTTTCTTTGAAGGCGGATGCAAGCTCCTTGCTCTGATCCTCCCACATGGCCGAAATGTCATTCAACGGTCCGATCGAGGGCCACAACGTCCTGGCAGGCATCAACGTCTCAGGAACGTTCAACGCACACTTTAATAGCTCTCATCTGAATGAGGAAGACAATCGATGTCTCAGAGACCTACGTACTACAGATCCTCGTGATGACAAGTACCGAATCGAAGAGACCAATGGAGGCCTTTTACAAGGCTCGTATATCTGGATCATAAAAAATAGCGACTTCATTAGCTGGCGAGATGACTCGGAAAGCCGGCTCTTGTGGATAAAGGGTGATCCTGGCAAAGGCAAAACCATGCTTATATGCGGCATCATTGATGAACTGCAAAGCCAGACCACACAAACATACTATTTCTTCTGTCAGGCAACCGATCCGCGATTAAATAACGCCAATAGCGTTCTACGCGGCCTTATATACTTCATAGTTGAGAAAAACCGACACCTTCTACGGCACATTCGAGAGAAGTATGATCATGCGGGCACAAGCCTGTTCCAGGACACCAATTCATGGAGCGCACTATCTCAACTCTTTACCAAGCTTCTACAGAAACTGGGTTTGATAGATCAAGTAATCATCATCGATGCACTTGACGAATGCCTAACGGATCTTGAACGGCTGCTTGATCTGATTATCCAGACTTCTTCTTCTACAAAATGGATTGTATCAAGTCGCAACTGGACTGAGATTGAAATGAAACTTGGAAAAATGCCGCAAAAGATACGCCTGTCTCTTGAATTAAACGAGAAATCGGTTTCTGATGCTATTCGCATTTATATTGATCACAAATCGGCTCTTATCATGGACGAAAAACAACTGAACCATGAAACCCAACTGTTGATTCGGCAGTATTTGATTGCCAACGCAAGAGGAACCTTTTTATGGGTGGCTTTGGTTTGCAAAGAGTTGCTGAAACCGACGGTGTCAAAGCGACATATATTGAAAAAGATGGCTACCTTTCCCTCTGAGCTTGGCCCTCTTTATCGAAGGATGATGCAGCAAGTTCGCAACTCTGAAGACTCAGAGGTGTGTGAGAAGATTCTCCGACTGGTTACTGTCGTCTACCGGCCACTGTTCTTATTAGAGTTGGCGTCGCTTCTCAATATGCCAGACGAGTTTGACAGTGAGGACCGCGAGGACATAATCGCCTCATGTGGGTCTTTTCTGGTGGTACGGAACAATGTCGTGCGTTTCGTCCACCAGTCCGCTAAGGATTTCTTGCTGAAAGACGAGACCTTCAACTTTGAAGCTGGCAGCCAGCACTATGCCGTTTTTTTCGAGGTCGTTGGATATTTTATCAAGAACCCTACGGCGCAACATGTATAATCTCTGCCATCTCGGTGCTTTTATCAAAGACTACAAGCCAAATCCGGATCAAGATGTACTACGACACGTGAATTATTCTTGCATCTTTTGGGCGAATCATCTCCGAGATGCTGGTCCTTTAGGTAGAGAGATGTATACACTCAGTTTACGGGACGATGGCCTCGTTCATGCTTTTCTCAAAGAAAAGCTGTTGAATTGGTTGGAGGCTCTGAGTCTGATAAACAAGATATCAGATGCCTCGAAGATTGTCAGACTATTAGAGAACTTGGTAGGTAAGCCATAAAATTCTGCCTGAGAGAGAAAAAGCCTAATGAATTCGCAGAAAGGAGATGACGCAGATATGATGAGTAGACTTTTGAAAGATATTTATCGCTTTGTTCTTTTGCATAGAAATGGTATCAAGCTCGCGCCTTTACAGGTCTATAATTCAGCACTCATTTTTAGCCCAACCTCCAGCATAGTACGACAGATATACGAGAAGAGAGAAAGTCCAAAGTGGATGATAACGAAACCAAAGACATTTTCAGGATGGTCTGCACATCTTCAATCCTTGGAAGGCCATAAAAAGCATATCATTGCGATAGCTTTTTCGCCAGACGGGACGCAGTTAGCTTCGATGGAATATCTAGGGACCACTAAGATTTGGGACCTGGAGACTGGAGCGTGTTTAAATACATTTGAGATTCACGATGGGTGGGATTCTTCTATAGTGGTTTTCTCGCCGCACGGCATGCTCTTGGCGACTGAAACAAATACTGGAATCTGGACATGGAATCTGGCAACAGCAACCTGTTTACATGAATTTAAAAAAAGAGACTCGACGATTACGTCCTTGGCATTTTCGACAGATAGCAAAATGCTAACTGCGAGCTATAAGTCAGGTATCGTTCAGACCTGGGATCTAGGCACTGGCATAGAGTTGGAGGTATATGATTTCGGTCACGATACCTGGACCTACACTGTTTTTGCATTGGATGGAACGCTACTTGCACTGCTAGTAGATAAGCATGATGATGGATCTCTTAGGAACGCTCGAATCCGAGATCTGGCTACAGGTAGATATCTACCTAGCCTTGATACCGACCGCGAACGAGCTTTTGACCTGGCTATGCTTTCGGCGGATGCCACGCGACTGGCACTGGAATATAGCAGCTTTAAACATATTCTAATTTTTGATCCTTTTACCGGCGCGCATCTTCAAACAGTATATTGGGACCACGTTGTTTCATTAGCCTTCTCGGCAGACTCTACAAAGCTGGTATCGGAATTTTCAAGTGGGTGTATTAAAGTTTGGGATGTTGCCACGGGTACATTTCTTCTTGAGCTTGACATTAGTCACAATGCCAGAATGGACCTGATAGCGCCATCTCCGTGCGGAGTGTTCATGGCAGCGACCTCACAAAAACAAGTGAAGATATGGGATATGGCCATTGACGGCTCCGTCCAGATACCCAAGAGTCATCATGAGACGGTCCGAGCAATCGTATTTTCACCAGACGGCACACGGTTTGCAACATCACTTGCAAATGGTTTTAAATTGTGGAATTCAGCCTCGGACATACTTTTAAAGCGGCTGAAACTTCCAAGATGGCGTAGTCCATCACTGGCATTCTTTCCGGACAACAAACGGTTGGTTCTATGGGAACATGGATCTATTAATATATGGGATGTGAGCTCAGACGTACTCTCACGGAGCATCTATCTTGGCTTCTCAGACATTTTGTCTATTGATATTTCACTCGATGGTACTCTTGTGGCAGCAATAGTCAACTCTCGGGAGAGAGTTGCCATCTGGGATTTGACCAAAAATGCGTGCTTACAAGACATCCGCGCCCTGAAGACCTGGCATCACTTCACACACGTTGTTTTCTCATCTGATAATACTCGGCTGATATCATTACATAGTGATGGCCACGTTCATATCTGGGATCTAAATACGGGCAATCAACTACTACCCTTGGGAAAACTCTTCGAGCTACACAATTTTAGGATGATTAGCGTTTGGCTGCTTCAGAACAATGTACGGTTCTTTGACCTGGTAAATGGCAATGATAATCGAGCGATGGAGCAGGGTTCAAGTCCCGAATTGAGGTTGCCTACGTTTAACGTCTGTCCAGAGAAAACGTGGATTCTTAGAGGGCAGGAACCAATCCTCTGGCTCCCTCCAGAGTATCGCCCCTCTAAGATGGCCGTTAGCGGTGGAACCGTTGTTATTAGTTGTGAGTCAGGTCAGCTACTCTTCCTTCAGTTTGACGTTGACGCATTGGACGCGGAGCTTGGCATATCATTTGAGCGCAGTGAGCTTCAGCCTTCGGTGCGTCCATTTGTGTCTCGGTAATTTATCAGTATCTGGATAGTCAAAACAAGTTCGGTCAAAGAGACTTTGCATTAGTATCAGATATCTAGACCACGAAAGTGAATCCAAGTATAGTATCTGGCCTTGTGCTCGTTGACAAGCAAGAGCGGTCACACTATGGCTGATCCCTCGCTTCAGGGAGATATGCTTGCCAACAATTAGGGCACATCATATCGACTGTTGCTTATCATACGCATCACTATCACCATCATCACCACCAAGGATCCTGGTGAGCTTCGGACTGTTTGGTGAAGCCGCGGTAGAACCTGTCCTCAGGAGACGGTAGATAGAAACCTCATGGAGGGCTTCTCTATAAAGGAGAGGGGCCTATCTTAGGGGAATTTTTTTGCGTTGGAGGCCATGGCTCTCGGTAATGACGCAGATTTGGGATAATGTTTTCATTTCAAAAGTCGGAGAGTCTTGATCATTGTTCAACCACAACATAAACTACAGGGTGTTTGCGAGACTTTTCGCATATCACCTTTCAAGAAATATAGGCGACTTAAAGATGAGGAACGGCACGACGCGGAGGAAAGGCCGTTTTAGACCCGAGTGTACCTCCCTTGATAAATTTGCGTTGCCATACGTACGGATTGGCTTGTGTTTGCTGATATTAAAAGCATGACGTGCTCAGTGTGGCCAACAACTCCAGCAGCAACCAATCATACAGTCTAAGGAAGAGGACGTGCCCAGGTTGAATGAGGGAATGGGCCAAGTAAAAGTGTATTCAGAAATGTTATTTCTCGGATGTTTCCCAGAGGAGCAACGCTCCATAATTAACCGGTAAAAATCCACTGCTGATTCGATCAACTTAACCGCTTGCAGCAAAGCAGGATGAATGCCTTTAATTGTTGGGCTGTCTAGCACAGGATGGCTGGCCTGACCCTCGAGTCCGTTAATGAGCTTCGGGTCCCGTCTTACACCAAGACCCCTCTCTAAAGTCCCGAAGCCGCATGGATATAAATCTCGAAGTGCTCCATCACAAGCTCGCTACTTTATGTGTGCACCCGTGGCCGCTCTAAACCCAAAGTATCGATTCGCCGAGCGGTCGGAAGCAGACCGGCGGATGAGCTTATGGGTTTTGTATAGTGTCTTCACCCAAGCCGAGACGTAAGTGGGCTTGAAAAGCGAAAGGTCGTCGTAATATACTCTGTCAGCTGCGTCAGTTAATAAAAAATATAATAAATCCTACGAGCACGCATGAGTTATCGTGGACGGATTCTGAGCCCAATCCACCCTTTCTCCTTCCCCACTAAAGCTTCATCCACCTCTCGTTGGTTGTGCGCATCACATCCAACACATAGCGGCCCTGGGTCCTAGATGAACAGACCTCCAACCGGCACCTAATACCCGCCCCCCTGCCATATCTACAGTTGGACCAAACATTGAAAAGCCATGGCACCCTCTATTGTTTCTCCAAAAATCTGCCAGTCTCTCCCTCTATGTCACACCCAGCGGTTCTTCACACTTGATCACAGCCGCAGTCTGTCAACATGTCAGACGAAAAGCATAGCGATATCGAAGCAAGCGGCAGCTCTCAGGGGCAGAGTCGAGATGGAAACTGGTCGCCACCCTCCGATATCATCGACACTCTTGACTGGGATGGCCCAGATGATCCCGATAACCCTATGAACTGGCCAGCACTGAAGAAGGCTCTTCATAGTGCCATACCCGCAATCTACTCCTTTGGCCTGTAAGTCCAGCAGCTCATTGCTTCAATCATTATCAACCCGACTTACATATACCACAGTGCCACTTGCATCTCCACCTTTGTTGCCGCGATTCCACTTATTCAGGCCCAATTCGATGTTAGTAGAACTGCCGCCCTCATGGTCGTATCCTTGTATACTGTCGGCTTCTTCATCGGCCCCTGTATTGCCTCTCCCTTGTCCGAACTATATGGACGTCGCTGGATCTACTGGACAAATTTCCCGATGCTTGTCATCTTCAATGCTGTCGCTGTAGCTTCAGACAACTTCAAGGTGCTTGTCATATTCAGATTTCTGGCCGGCGTCGGAGGCTCTGGTGTCTTGGCCGTGGGCGCGGGCACTCTTACAGATCTATGGCTTCCGCATCAGGTTGGCCGAGTAGCCATCGCCTACATCCTCGCCCCGTTCCTTGGTCCCAGCATAGGTCCTTTGATCGGAGCTTACACTCTCCATCAATACGACAACCATTGGAAATGGGCAGTTTGGGTCGTTCTCTGCATCCTTGCCCCAGTCGGCATCGCCATCCTCTTCATGAAAGAGACCTCCAAGGAACGCATCCTATACCTGCGCGCCAAGAAGCGTGGGCACCAATTCCCGGAAGAGACATTTTCAGCGAAGCTGAGCAAAGTTGGCAACGGCTTCCTAAAACCGTTGCATATGATTGTTGCCGAGGTAATTCTCTTCCGCTTTCCTCTTCGCGACCCTGTCAGACAACATCCTAATTTGTTACAAAGCCTGTTTCCATTTGCATAGGCCTTTATACTGCCTTTAGTTTCGCCATGGTATTCTCCTTCTTCGGCTCGTATGCATATGTCTACACTGTGGTCTACCACTTCAACCTGAGGCAGATTGGCCTCTGCTACATTCCTGTTATTATTGGTAGGTGTTTGAAGCAACCATACTATCCCAAAACACTACTCATGCCATCATTCACAGGTTTCGTCTTTGCTGTCGCAACCTTTGGCTACTTCGATGCCACCAAGTATCGCAAAGAATCCGTCAGAACCAACAACAAAGTGGCACCTGAAAATCGCCTTTATTCTGCTTTGGTTGGCTGTTGGCTGGTTCCTATTGGACTTTTTGTAAGTCTTGAGTACAGTTTCACCCTTCAATGAACCCCAAATCACCTAACTTAAGATCTCTTAGTGGTATGCTTGGGCACCGCATGAGAATGTGCACTGGATTGTGCCAGTCCTGGCAGGCTTCCCCTTTGGCTGGGGTACACTCGCCAACTTCATGGCCAGCATGGCCTACCTCGTCGATACGTACGGAACGGCGAACAGCGCATCTGCTGTCGCTGCCAATGGAATACTCAGATTCATGCTGGGCGCAGCATTCCCTCTATTCATCTTTCAGGTGTACCAAAGCTTGGGTATTCACTGGGCCGGAAGTTTGTTCGCTTTCATCAGCGTGGCCTTCATTCCCGTGCCCTGGATCTTCTTCTGGAAAGGCAGGGAGCTGAGGAAGAAGAGTATTTATGCGACCAACGATTACTAAGTTGCCAACCTTACAGGTAAATAATATTACTGTACGTCAAGACACTCTTGCATGATTTGACAAACAGGTGATTGAGGACAGTTGCTAAAGTTAAAGAAGCTACAATTGTATGCGAATAGATTTCTTCAACAAATAAAATAAAAGTAAGGCCTGAGATTTCATATCAATAACCCAATCTCGTCTCATTGCTGATCTCATTTCCAGATTTTTAATAATATAATGTCAGTTGAATACCATTTTTGGTTACAATCACGATAAAGGGGATTGATCGGGGTAGCCTCAGCGGCCGAGGAGAGAAATATAACAAGAGATAGATGGTCGCACGATGCCATGTGATCAAGTTTGCTTAAGCCCAATCCAGTTTTAATTCCCAAGATTTATTTCAGATAAAAAGACTCATCGATAGACGCAAACTATGAGTCAATTTAATTTACGTTATATTCCTTTTCTTGCAGCTCACGTACCTCTGAGGCAACCTACCCACGCGTATGCTCTCTTCATGTACAATTCCACCCGGTCTCATCAGTCACATCCAACATCCCCCAACCGATGGTCCATCAATCACCAAATGAGTCCCCCCTACGAACCGACGAAAGCCATAGTCAATATGGAACTAATCAATATTAGTATGAGACATCACTTGATCAAAATGACAAATTCACTCATTTCATGGATACACAATATGGTTCCAATCTTTTTAGAAGGTATAGCAATCCCTTCCTCATAAATAGCGTTGCGCAAGCTGCTTGTATAAAGCTCATATAAGGCTGCTTTGCCTCGGAGTCGACTTCAATGAACCAGGTGGGGGATACCTTGAACGGAGTAGTAGAATGTGTCTGCCTCGAAACAATGGCGGAGGATTATAGCAGCTACTTAATGCTTCTATTTAAGCCTTGTAATGACGCAGATTCCGATGCGAAAAGAGGTATTGCTCTGAACGGCCTCTGCCTTGGCAGGTTTCGGACACCGGAAGCGCCTACAGAGAAGACGATACGTTCATAGCCTAGGTCACACTGTTCATGTTAGCCCAAGTCATGGTATAATTTAGATTTGATGAAGAATGCTCGCATGACAGGATAATACCTTTCTAGAACATCACCTTGCCTCAGGTGGTATATCGCCATGCCACTGGTGCGATGACCAGGGATGAACTAAATTATACCTCAACGATGCTAAATGCGAGTCAGTGCAGAAAGAAAAGCAGCAAGGTGAAGTAAACACTTTAATTTCGAGGCCCTTGATCACATATGTATTTAGTCGAGCTCGGAATCCAGTGAGATCTCTTAAAGTACATTGGTAGGTCCTCACCCACATGAAGATTGTCACTTTAAACTTACTAGCTACTCTCTGGATCAAGGTACTCTTTTCGACATCCTTCAAGATCTTAGGCATAATCTATATCGCAGTACCCAGTAGGTGTCAGAAGAGAAATGAGACCCGAACCCCCACACTTACTATGAACACAATTATATTCTTATCCTTCAGAAATAACCTCTCATTGTACATGCCAGAATGAGTGATCTCTCTCTAAAAGCCTTCCTCTGGGACTTCAATGTCTGTAACAGCTTGAGATGTAGTAGCTCTAAGAATCATAATGCATTCTTGTACGTGCTCTTCGTCTGTCCTAAATTTCTTTAGTCAAGGAAGCCAAATCTGACAGTTTTTTCCCAGTGGCCACACTTATCCAAGTCATATCGTAGCTGCCACTCATACTTATAAATGTTGAATCCACCCACGATTTTTCGTAGGTAGGCAGCCATCTTCGGATCACCAAGAAAGCAGTGTGAGAAGCTAGGTTTTGGTGTGCAGGGCAGCTGACAGTATCAGAGCTTCAATATAGGCCCACCCTATCACCAAACGATTCCACTACCTGTCAGTGCGTTCGGAGGTCCTGGGCAGGATTGTGGGTATGGTAGAGGATATTCACATAAAAATGCTTGGGCATGTACGGAGCCTTCTTTTTGTCCTCACCCCATTCATTGGAATACATACAAGTCAATGAATGATCAAGCATATCAAACTTCTGCGTTCAAAATCTCGCCGAATCCACACGGTCTGGTTGAGAAGCGCGGAGGCCGTGATGTAACATAAATTTAGATGTAACTTGTATAGGGTGACACGTTTAGGATCCAGCGCCGTAAGGCTGCATAATGAGCCAGCCAATTTCTAGGAATAGAAAGGTCCCCTTACGGTTTCGATTTGGAATTTGGAATTGAGCCATGTCTACTGGGTGCTTGAACCTTGCTCCACCAGATGCGTAATAGATGATTCTCTATCAACAAATCCCAAGATTCTGTGGCTGATGGTGTGCCTCAACCTCAACAATGTTGTGATTGTAAAAGAGGGGACCCTAAGGACTATTTGCACCATGCATGTCTCACTTCAGGTAACTGTATCAACCTGAGTCTGAGTCTAAAATAAAAGATAACAATGCCCACGCGAGGGGCAATGGCGATAAATGATCATGCACGAGCGATACGGGAAAGTCAATGCATGCTGAGATATTGGATGGATCCCGATAGGTGACAGGGATAAATACAAACCCCTGTACTCCTACGATTTTAAGTCTATGAAGTCACACAGACTGGTGTGCTCACCCACTCGATCCTGTTGCAGTTTGCCCCCACGGCTGTAGGTGGCTCAACCATGCGGAACATTGTCCTCTTTGACGGACTCCTGGGATCACACTCTACAACTTGTTGAGACTCAAGATCTTGAGCAATTTATTTTTGAATTGAGGAAGAATATGGAACCTAGTGGTTGGCATGGATTTCACGGCTTCTATGCCCGGCCATTGATGGTTATGCTACAGTGCTTTGGTTAAGCCTTTTATCTTCCAGTCAAAAAGGGAATACCTACAAGAATGCTCTCCTTGAAGCAGAGCTACAGATTGGTACCAGCAAAGTCATTTGGTATGTGAGACACTGGGTGAGACACAGAAACGCCCTTGTACGACGCGAGACTTATTCATCCAAAACAGTTGATGCTGATCCCCTTTATGAGACTGACGTAAGTTTTCTACGCCTCGTGATGATGCCCGTTGTTCATGGCGGATGAGCCACATTCAAGACACGACAAGTAGCTATGAACTAACTAGAGACATTTCTGCCAGTTTTCTTGAAAAAGCAGACATCTGGCTTGGCTATAAATGACTCGTGCATACACCATGACATATGCAGCGGATCGGGCCACTAGTGAGAAGTGGGCCGACCCGGGCTCGAGATCTGTCTGGAGCCAGAAACGGGACCTTGCTTATATTCCATCTCCTCGATTCCCTATCGATCCTTGTTCTGCTTATGCAGCAGTGCCAGATAGTCACCCACTTCCATCTTTGATAACCAATGTTCATACGTACTCCCCACTGTTGACTCTGCAACAACTCTTTCGGAGTTATGGCCTCAAATTAGACATACACGTACGTAGTTGTTTAAGACAAAAGAGAGGAACCGATGGCCATTACACCTTTTACGGACGAGACAACTTCTGCGACAGATTCCCCACCATATTTCTTCTTCGACACCGTCATTTGCCGTTAGGGTGAGTGCCTTGACTGAGAAAAGTATTAGGGGCGGCTTCTCAACCCTTGTCAAATGACTACTTGTACAAGTATTTGATGGATAGATGCTGCGGCTATCCTTGAGTCTAGAACCTGTACATAATATTGCAACACAGATCCTTTGGTGACCGGCCTGAGCCTCTTACTAATATTTCTACATACTTGTAGAAGCAAAAGCTGGAGTAAATTGGACCAGCTACACATTTTCTTCGCCAAAGACGATCAAACTCCTGCTTCTCCGGTGCTCCATCATGACGGAGCAGAGTAACCCCAGTCTCATCCAGGCGGGTGATTCTAGCCGCGTCCCTCTATTCCTGCTACACGACTCTTCGGGGGGAACGTTCAATTACTACAGGCTCGAATCTCTCAACAGGCCCGTGTATGCCATTCACAACCCATGGCTCCGAAGCACAACCAAGTGGGAAGGGGGGTCGATGCTCCTCGTGAAGGAATACATTAAACTGATCAAGTCTATCTATCCACGTGGTGATATTCTCCTTGGCGGTGAGTCGTGCGCACCAGGGTAGACCATTATTAACAGGTCATGCTAACAAATGTAAAGGTTGGTCTTTGGGTGGGCAGCTCTCAATCGACATTGGCCGAGTCCTTGCTCAAGACAGAAGATCGAAGCTGCGCGTCATCGGTATTGTAATGATTGATACTGTCTACCCCTACTGGGGACCACCAGACACTGTCCATGCCAACTTCGCTGCCGACCTGCTGGTCGGACCGTGCACCCCGGAGATGATGGAAGAGATGGTGCGGTGCACGGAATGGGCCAGGACTGACAGCATCGAGTGGGCAGACCGAAACCAGAAGGCAAACAAAGGCCAGCTTGAAGGAATTGAGGCAATGGAGCCACCTACAGCTGTTCACCTCTTCGCCACCAAGTACATCCCGGCAATCAAGGCGGATAATGGTGCTTCTGTCATCCTTGATTACTTACGGCACGACCGTGGAGGGTGGAACTTGTTTCCGCATGACTTTATCATAGCTACTTGGGAATTGCCGACCCATCACTTTGGGCTGTTCGAGAAAGATATGGTCAGATCATTCGAATCCTTGCTATACGTCATGTCGCTAATGTCTTTCCAGATTAAAATGACTTCGGACAAGGTCAGGAGGGCATGTGAACTCCTCGAAGAGAATTAATATTAAGACAAGTCTTACCTAAAGTCTTGTAGAGCTACTTGTACTGTACTTAGGTAGATAAATTACTACCACGAACCTACTTGTACATGTTTGTGACTTGTAAAACAATGTTGACTCTCCGAGCCGTGTAAACCGTTGTAAGCGACGACTGTCCGCCGTTGATGTATTTGTCAATCTACTTGTAAAGCTGAGGTGGCGTTGATGTCTCTACCTGGCCCCTTTTTCTAAGACACACACGCTTGACCCTGGTCCGAGAATACTCGCATGTCAAGGGGTGGGGGAAAACATGGGCCATGATCGACACGTTTTCAGTGCAAGTTCGGTAGTCGACGACCCGTGTCTTTCCCCACCACAGACAAGTCCAGACAACACCACCATTGATAGTGGTCGTTATGTAATATCTATCAGTTGAATGTTTCGCACAGCGTGACTGGGGTTCAGTTCAGCGAAATCTACTAGTTTGGTAGTACCGGCATGGGTGAAGCATTGAGACATGGAACGTTCAGGGGGTAAGTTGTGGCAATGGGCCTCATCGGAATAACCGCCTATGCACTCAGGAAAACGAGCCCCGCCGAATCTGCTATAATGTTAGAACATGTATGAGAGGATACACTCTAGCAGAGATTGTAGCCTTAAAAGTCGAATCTCGTAACCTTGTAGCCAACCTTTTCGGGCATCATAGTGATCCAGCCACCGAATCTATTGATCGTGAATAGATTGCCAATACAACGTCAAGCAGTATGATCTGGATGCGCGATTATGCTCGATTTGAGACATTAGAATACGACTGCGTAGAGACTTTGTTTTCTTTGGTTGCACATATGGGGCTATTATCCTTTCTCTATTCAGGGACACGGACATTTTTATGGATATGACATACCGGCACACCATCGACGGGATGGGATGTTAAATATGTGGCCATCTATCCTTCTCCATGTGTAACCTTACTATCTGCTATCCTTACTACTTCTACTCTCTCTGCTGCCCTAGAATTCAACATACATAGTTTTATCTATACAATCAGCTTACAAGATGGCTCCCTACATCGTACATGATACATCCGACCGTTCAGATTCGTCTACAAACGGCGATGATCAGTACAGAAATAATTATCAAAATGCAAGCAATGGCAATACTAATGGGTATGCGAAATATCCTGCAGGTGTTGAAGATGATAGCTACTGACTGTGAATAACAGGAACAACTCAACGTACAATGAGCCATTGAATGGTTCTGTTCCAATTGCTATTATCGGAATGGGCATGAGATTGCCTGGAGGCTGTCACGACGCCGAATCATTCTGGAAATTGCTTTTAGAAAAGAGAGAAGGAATGATTCCTATTCCAAGTTCAAGATGGAACACGGAGGGCTTTCACGACACCACAGGGCGGCCTGGAACCATCAAGGCCAAGGAGGGAAACTTTCTAGATATTGACATTGGTGCGTTTGACGCGGACTTTTGGTCAATAAGTGAGCCCCAAATCGAACAGGCCGACCCTCAACAACGTCTCCTCTTAGAGACAGTCTATGAAGCAGTGGAGAACGCTGGTGAAAAGAACATCAAGGGTAGAAATATTGGCGTTTACACAGGGCTTTTTGCAGAGGTAGGTTCTTCGCTACGAGCCTCTAAAGAAATAGATATTGACTAAATGCAGGACTGGGTGGAAATGCATGCAAAGGACTCTGAACCTCAGACATTCTTTTCGTGTACTGGTCACTTTGACATGATGGATAGCAATCTTGTTTCTTACGAGTTCGATTGGACAGGACCCAGGTGAATTGACTCAGAGCTCAGCAGATGCGGAATATTTACTGACAAAGTACTAGTATAACCTTTAAGACTGGTTGTTCGGCTTCTCTGGTGGCTCTTGACACAGCTTGCAAAGCTATTGCTGCCGGGGACTGCGAGTCTGCCATCATTGGCGGCACCAATTTGGTGCTCAGTCCTGTATTGTCTACTCTCTTGAGCACTTACGCACTCAACTCCCCCGAAGGACGTAGCCGGCCGTTCGACGCTAACGCGAATGGATATGGGAGAGGCGAAGCCGTTTCCGCTCTTTTCATTAAGAGACTGGACCATGCCATTCGCGATGGTAACCCAATCCGAGCCGTTATTCGTGGCACACTCTGCAATGACGACGGCAAAACGCCTGGCATTACTCAGCCCAATACACTTGCCCATGAGGCGTTGATTCGTGGGGCTTACAGATCCGTCGGGCTTGGGGATAAGTATCACGAGACCGGCTACTTTGAGTGCCATGGTACGGGCACTTCTATCGGTGACCCGCTTGAAGCCAATGCCGTCGCCCGTGTATTTGGCGAGCATGGAATTGTCATTGGATCTGTAAAATCCAACGTCGGCCACTCTGAAGCTGCCAGTGGTAACACATCCATCATCAAAGGCATTCTAGCTCTGGAGAATCTCACCATCCCCCCCAATGTGAATTTCGATACCCCCAATCCCAAGATTCCATGGGAGGAAGCCAAGCTCAAGGTTGCTACTGAGCCAATGCCATGGCCTACCGGGCGTCAGGAGCGTCTCAGTGTGAACTCCTTTGGTATTGGTGGCTCAAACGCACACGTCATATTGGAGTCTGCCAAACTCTATGGAGTCGAGAAGCCAAAAGCCGTCACTGAAGCAGAATTCCCCAGACTCGGGTTGCTTCTGTTTTCTGCCAAGAACGATGCTTCGCTTCAGCAGTCTGTGGCGAAGCACTCCACGTATTTAGAAAAGCATGGGCCGAGCCGACTTCGCGATATGGCCTATACTCTGGCTAATCGAAGGGACCATTACAATCATCGAACTTTTGCCATAGCTGACGGTGATGAAGCTCTCATTGCCCAACCCACCACAAAGGGCAAGAATGACGATAGGCCTCTGGTATTTGTCTTCACTGGCCAGGGCGCCCAGTGGGCCGAGATGGGCAGCCAGCTGATTGAAGATTTCCCCTTGGCCAGGGAAAGTATTGCTGAAATGGACAGAATTCTTTCTCACTGTCGCATCCCTCCATCCTGGAGCATTTACGAAGAACTCTCCAAAGTTGGTTCCAAGAGCTTAGTTGGCAAGGCAGAATTCTCTCAGCCCCTTTGTACTGCTATCCAAATTGTCTTGGTTGATCTTTTGAGATCATGGGGCATCACTCCAGAGGCAGTTGTTGGCCATTCAAGTGGTGAAATCGCCGCGGCGTATGCCACCGGCAGTCTTACCAAGAAGGAGGCAATTTTGGCCGCTTACTTCCGAGGTTATGTCACCAAGGAGCAATTTGCAGACGGTGCTATGGCTGCGATTGGCCTTGGTGCTGAACAGGTGCGACCATACCTTACCAAGGGTGTGGTCGTCGCTTGTGAGAACAGTCCTAAGAGTACTACAGTCTCTGGAGACCGCGAGGCTGTCAAAGATCTCATCTCTCGCATTAAAGGTGAAGCCCCTGAAGTTTTTATGCGCATGCTGCAAGTCGACAATGCCTATCACTCTCACCACATGAAGGCCTACGGCGCAGCCTATGAGATTTCTATCAAGGAGATCAAGTCGGCAGACACTCCTAAACTTCCTTTCTTCTCCTCTGTCACGGGCAAGAAGTACACATCCCCTGGTGTTTTTGATGCCTCCTACTGGCGAAGCAACTTGGAACGTCCTGTGCTTTTCCATACAGCTATTCACAACATCATCGCCGAGTTCAACAATCCCGTTGTTGTTGAGATTGGCCCCCACTCCGCTCTCGCCGGGCCCTTGCGACAGATCTTCCAGTCTGAGGGCGCGAACTACACCTATATCCCCTCTCTCCAGAGAGGAAAGGATGATACCGAATCCATGTATGCTTGCTTGGGATCTCTGTGGTGCAACAACTTTGAAATAGACTTTGACGTTGTGAACCCTATTGGCAATGTCTTGACAGATCTTCCATCATACTCTTGGGACCACACCAAGAGCTACTGGAAGGAGAGCCGCATGTCCCAGGAGTGGCGTGGGCGAAAGTTTACTCCCCATGAGGTGCTTGGTGTTCGACTCCCAGGTAGCAGCCACCTCGAGCCAACATGGCGAAATGTGATGACGCTCAGCAAAGCTGGATGGATACGGGATCATGTTGTCGGCACCGATATCGTTTTCCCTGGTACTGGTTACGTTGCCATGGCTGGTGAAGCTATCCGTCAACTGACCGGAAGGTCTGACTATTCCGTCCGAGGTCTGTCTATCAAGACTGCCATGATCTTTCATGAGTCCAAGGAAAACGATGTCATCACCACTCTGAAGAAGTCTAAGCTTACATCCAAGGATGATTCTGAATGGTGGGAGTTCCGTATCACATCTTTCAACGGCTCTGTCTGGAACGAGCACTGCTCTGGTCGTGTCAAGGCCGGCCCTATTTACAACATGGAAAACAGGCTGATTTCTCAGCCTGACTTCCCCAGGAAGGTGTCTGCGAATCGCTGGTACAGTGCTATGCAAAAGCTGGGCTTCACTTATGGTCCCATGTTTCGGGGTTTGGAGGATATTTCGGTTAATCCAATCACATATGAAACAACTGCCACAATCAAGAATGTGTTCCGTGAGAACGCTTCCTTCTACGAGCTCCATCCTTGCGAGATTGATAAGCTCCTTCAGCTGACGAGTGTTACTCAGCATGGAGGTGATGCCACAATGCTTCAGCAGCTTAGTATGCCCACATACATCGAGGAGATATACATCTCTGCCGGTGGTGCCAAGAAGTTCCGTGTCACAGCCACATCACAGAAAGACAGCCAGGATACTTGGTCCGGTAACTGCCTAGGCACCGTCGACGGCAAGGTCGTATGTGAGATTAAAAGTTTGAGTGTTTCCGCTATGGGCGACAGCGCAGAGGCCAAGGTGAAGCCCAAAAATGCCGTCGAGCTGATCTGGAAACCAGATGTTAATTTCCTTGACGTCAAAGATCTTATAAGCTATCCTCCAAACTATCATAAGCTTTTCCAAGACCTTGAGAAATATGGCTTCGCATTGGCCCTGGAAACCATCCCGGTAATTGCAAACGTGGAGACCAACGAGAACCATCTCATCAAGTTCCGTAACTGGCTCAATCGCGTCATAGAACAAGGCTCCAAAGGCAAGAATAAACTTCTGCCTGATGCCAAGCACATTGCTGCTATGAGTGCTGAGGAGCGCAGCGAATTTATCCAATCCTTAGCTGAACAGCTTATGTCCAGTCCTTTTGCTGCATCTGCTACCGCTATATGCCGTATCCGAGAGAATATCAAAGCCCGCTTTGAAGGCACCGTCGATACACTTGAATTGCTCATGGAGGGCGGTATTCTGGGGCAATTATACGACAACACTAACAGATCTTGGGACTATTCACCTCTTCTACAATCTATAGGTCACAAGAAGCCCACGCTCCGCGTTCTCGAGATTGGTGCTGGTACCGGTGCAACCACTTATAAGTTGCTTGACGGTTTGAAATCAGAGTTTGGCGAGTGCCTCTACTCCAAGTACACTTACACTGATATTTCTTCCGGTTTCTTCGTTACTGCCAAGGAACGCTTCATGAACTATCCTAACATGGAGTTCCAAGTCTTAGATATTAGCAAAGATCCCACTGAACAAGGGTTCAATGAAGGCGGCTACGACCTCATTGTGGCCGCCAATGTGATTCACGCCACTACCAATCTGCAAGAGACTTTAAAGAATGTCCGGAAGCTACTTCATCCCCAAGGCCGCCTTCTTCTGCAGGAGCTTGATTTACAAGGCATGTGGATGGGCTTTGTGATGGGAGGCTTCTCTGGTTGGTGGCTTGGAGATGCTGACGGCCGTCCTGACCATCCACATGTCTCTCCTGAGAGGTGGGAGAATGAACTAAAGTCCAGCGGCTTCTCCGGTCTTGACGCTGTCGCTCGTGATCAGGATTACCCTTACCAAATCTGCAGCACCATGATTGCCAGTGTTGCTCAGAAGCCAGTAGAGAAGAAGCCTGTTACTATTCTCTATCGTGGCGAAGTCGACCAAGATATTCTTAGATTTAAGGATGCTTTTGAGGAGTCTGGTCATGCTGTCATGCTCTCCGCATTCGGCAGTGAAATCACTCCTGATCAAGATATTATAGCCCTCTTGGAACTCGATACCCCTTTCATCAATGGCATTAGTGAACCTGACTTTGACATCCTCATGGATTTCCTTAAAGGACTAGATTCGGCCAAGGTCGTCTGGCTCACCCGCTCCGCTTCAATGGGCATGGTCGAGCCTCAGTTCGCCCAAATCCTCGGATTGGCGAGAGCCTTGAGATCTGAGAGACATATCAGCTTCACCACCTTTGAGATTGACGACGTTGCTTCTCCAGCTAGCCCCTTTAAAGCTGTCCAGATCTATGAGCAGACTTACAGCCCTGACAACGATCCCGATATTGATCCTGACTATGAATTTGCCCTCAAAGATGGTGTCGTTTACATATCCAGATACCACTGGTTCTCAGTCGCTGATCAACTTTCTACCGTAGGCAAAGAGGTTGTTGATAAGTATCTTGCCATAGGTCAAAAGGGTATGATTGACAGCCTACGCTGGGAAGAAAACTTTAGGGTTAAGAGGGCATTGAAAAATGGCGAGGTCCGTGTCAAGCCTCACACCGTTGGTATCAACTTCCGAGACGTTCTCCTGACCCAGGGTGTTGTTGATGGTGATGACCTCGGAGGTGAATGCTCTGGTACTGTCATTGAGGTTGGCCCTGGTGTTACTGACTTCAAGGTTGGAGACCGAGCCTTCATGGCCGGGGCCTACTCCTTCTCTAACCAAATCATTACTCGCCAGGATCTCATGGCGAAGATGCCTGATGGCCTCAGCATGGAAGATGCTGCTACAATGGCGACCGTATTCACGACCGTCATTTATGCCATTTGTCACCAGCGGCGTCTGCAAAAGGGTGAGACTATTCTCATTCACTCTGCTTGTGGCGGTGTCGGTATTGCTGCAATCCAAATCGCTCAGATGGTTGGAGCCAAGGTCTTTGCCACAGTCGGTAATGAGGAAAAGGTCAAGTATCTTATGGATAACTTCGGCCTGCCCCGAGAGCAAATCTTTGACTCGCATAGTAATGGGTTTGTTAACGATGTGATGGCCGCCACTAATGGCCGTGGTGTCGACGTTTCCTTAAACTCTCTCGCCGGGGAACTTCTTCACGCCACTTGGTCCTGCATCGCCCCCTTTGGTTGCATGATCGAGATTGGCAAACGTGATTTCTATGGTCACGGTAAGCTAGACATGTTCCAGTTCACGTCCAACCGATCTTTTATCGGCTTGGACGCTCGGCATATCCAATCCGAGCGTCCCGACCTCTGTGGTAAGATGCTCCGGGAGTGTGCCAGGTACTTTGAGGAGGGCCACGTGAAGCCTATCCAGACATACATGAACTTTCCCGCAACGCAAATCACGGAGGCTTTTCGACACATGCAGCGGGGCACTCATATCGGAAAGTTCACCGTTACGATGCCCGAAGACTTCAGTGAGCTACCCATCACTCAACGCCGGCATAAATTGCATCTAGACCCCGACGCAAGTTACCTTCTTGTAGGTGGTCTTGGTGGTATCGGTAGATCCATCGCCTCCTGGCTTGTCAAGAATGGAGCAAAGAACCTCGTCTTCCTTTCACGGTCTGGGCGATCAGAGAAGGTAGAGGACTTTTGTCAGGAGCTAGAAGTTCTTGGATGCAACTTGCAGATCTTCAAGGGCTCTGTTTCCAATGTCGATGATGTTAAGAGGGTCGTTGCTGAAACTATCAAGCCTATTCGTGGCGTCATGCAACTCACTATGGTCGTTGAGGTATGTATTACTTTCCGAGTGTGATTTATTTAAAAACAGTGTGATTAACTGGATATAGGATTCTGCTATCGATACTATGACTTATGAGGCCTGGTGCGCCTCTATCAGACCTAAGGTTGACGGTACTTGGAATCTGCACAATACTTTGGGCGATAACCTTGACTTCTTTGTCATGTTCAGTTCCATTAGCGGTATCGTGGGTCATTATGGCCAGTCCAACTACGCTGCTGCCAACTGCTTTTTAGATGCATTCGCACAATACCGCCACTCCAAGGGCCTCGCTGCCTCAGTCATAGACCTTGGTGCGATGGATGATGTAGGTTTTGTAGCCGAGTCTCCCTCTCTTCTCAACTACTTTCGATTCCTTAATGTCCACCTTGTCAGCGAGGAAGGCATGAGAGAGAGTGTAGCACTGGCCATTGAGCGGTCTTTTTCGGTCGGTGGCGAGAAGCCCGCTCAGACTTACAGCAACCCCAGCCAGATTTCCATTGGCCTGCTTTCAGATATGCCCTTGTCGGACGCCAACAATCACACCGTCTGGAAGCGAGATCGTCGGTTCTCGTTATATCGAAACATTGAATCGGTTTCATCCAAATCTGCTTCCACAGACGAGGGTCTCAAGTCTTTCCTTCTCAACGCTTCATCTCGCGGTACGAGTGATAGCGAGGAGTCAGTGCTCTTCCTAGCTAAAGAGATCGGAAAGACTCTTTATGGGTTCATGATGAAGAATCCTGAGGACATGGAATTGGATTCGCCCCTCGGCTCACTTGGCCTGGATAGTCTGGTGGCTATTGAGTTGAGGAACTGGTACAGAACTCAGATCGGCTTCGATGTTAGTGTCTTGGAGATTATGCAAAGCACATTGAGGGGTCTGGGAAAGAAGGCACTTGAATCCCTGGTTGCCAAGAACACATAAGTTCACAACTTCAGTAAAACTAAACTGAACAGGACTACATAGGAACAGGGTTGGGCAAGAACAGGGAGTCCGGGTGGTTGTAACTGAGATATAGTCACCTTAAGCTAATCCTATCATAGATTAGAAGTTATAAAATCTATTATTTGTATTCGTGTTTTGCTCTTCTCTACTTTCGTGATCAATCATGGGCACCATTTCCTACCAACAGCAAACCGGGGGGGGGGGGGGGTTGAAGGTCATTCTTTCTATAGGATTCCAGTCTTAGGTAACGAGTAGCAGGGTCTCAACTTTCAAGAGGCTTTTTTTATTGAGTCTGTGCCTGTGTGGGCCAAGTTCAAATTCCGAATGGTCGCAGTGAACACCCTGACCAAGCACGCGGACCACCTAGGACAATAACAAAGACATACAATAGAATGAAGCAAACAAACAGCGAGCAAACAAACAAAGCGCTTACATTCCAGAAGCTTCTAAAAATAAACAGTAAAAGGAAGTTTAAAATCCCCATGTTTAAGGGGGACTTCTGAGTCATAGGTTTTTACTTGGATACACTTCTCTTTCATCACGAAGCACCTCATACCATTCCCGCCCAATCACGCTTTCGTGTGTTGAACCCAAAAGAATGCCGAGAACCACTGATCGACGGTTGTCTTCAAAGGTACACTTTGACGACGGTGCTCCCTACCTCCCAAACGTTGAACTGCCTGTGCCAAACGACAGAACAAAGTTGCTTAGGGCTCCCTGTCACCCGAAAGCCTCGACTCATTCCAAGGTCTCCGAACCAATCAGGCGTGACTTGCAGTTAAAGTACAGTGGATTTGTTGAAGAGGTGTTTAGAGCAGTTGGGGTTCTGAAGGAAGAGCACGCCGATTGCTTCAACATTTGCGTTGAGAGATGCCTCGCCGAAAATATCCTAAAAGTAACCACGTGGCGTGAATGGACATCGGCCCCTAGCATTCTAGAAAGACTAGAGGATGCTAAATCTGATTCCGTCACACATGGGAAAGCATATTCGCTATCGGCCCCGTACGTGGTTATCTGCATCATTTTGGCGACGTATCTGGAGATCCGCCCATACTGCCATAAGATACCCATTTTCATCAACGAGTTGGATTTGTTTAAGTTTGCCAGAACCGCAATCGTCAATTATGACAACGACCGTTCATCCGTTTTCATGGTGAATTACCCCAGCCCCATCCCCATTCCTGAGGTTAGGCCAGCAGGCAATATGAGGGATGAGAGGGGAAACGCAACAAACGGGTTGGATCATGTCTCTCTTGAGAATGCGCTCGCAACGGAGGAACTTATCAATGAAATTCGGGGCGTGGAAACTCCAAATCAACTTGGAGTACCGGACCAGAGGGAGCGCTCTCCTACACCGGGCGTCGAGGAGGTCATCAAAGTTCAGCACACCATCGTGCGAAGTGACCTATTGGCCCAACACGGTGAATTGTTGGATAACCTGCTCCGTTCGCCGAATGACGAAGGGCTCAGCATGCGTATCCTGGAAGCTTTCAACAAGCACAACGTCCATGTCCTCCCATCGGAAATCCGAATAAGCCTGCGCATGTGGGCACAGCTGAAGGAGATGTCCTCGCTGAGAGTGTGGCTTGATCAAGTCAAGGAAGAAAAAGAGGAGCACACTTGGACAGAACTAGCACCGTACCAAGAGGAGCAGGATTCGCTCACGAAACTCATGAGAAAGAGCGTTAGCGAAATGGACGCCATCGCATCTGACATGACCGATACGAAACATGGTGTTCGTCTGACAGCCGTGACAAACCAAGTTCGAGAATGCATCAAAATGTTGCTCGACCAGCAGAAGGGACAATTGAGGCACCCCAAGAGACGGCGGAGGAGGTGATGGTCAAGCGAGAGCCCGCCGAAAGCACCTCAGATTCTCCCCATCTGGCTGGCTTTCCTGGCTTCCCAAGGGACTGATGGCCAAGAGAGAGATAAGCAAATTATTTGGCAATGAGGCCTAATGAGAATGGAACTTTCGAATGTTGGGTAATGATTTCTTTTGTACTTGTAGGTTGGCCTTTATATTGTATGGGTATCTGTCCATTCATCAGTTAGGTATGTAGGGTTGTTTCATGATATTTTTATCGTATCTGACACCAATCCTTGCAGTGTTAGATGCACATTCATCCATCACGTTTCCGATAAAAGCATGCATTTCTTCCATTTTCCTACTTCTGTCATCATAGCTGAAGGAGAAGCTACTTATTATTGTTCAATACTTCGATCCAATACCAGACCACAACGGTTGAGCCCTGCAGTTTAATCACGGGTATACTCATGTTGTCGACCGCCTTGCTTAGGAAACAAAAGCATGTAGGTCAACATTGTGGATAGATGAAGAGAAAACATCCATGAGGCCACACAAGATTCGTTGTTGCTATCCAGACATGGCATCTTCATTAGGGCTGAAGACCAATGCAACGGAAAGGGCTCGATACGGAAGCTCATCATGGTGGCCCGCGGGGCCCGGTGGGAAAAGGACCGAATCCGAGATGCATGCTTCACCGTCCCGAATTTACCGACGGCTAAGGCGCCCGATATTCCATGGTCGCGATGAAGATGGAGTTGCCAAGCCAAGAGAGCTATAAGATGTAAAAGAACTGACAGTTAATTCCATGCTCAATGGTTGATGTTGCAAAGACTCTGTTGCAACGACATGAATGGCTTTGTGAGGAAACAATCCATCGGCTTCCCCGGCGAGACATTGTTGACCTCCAACCCCATGACACGATGTGTAAACAATACGACGTTGATGAGGAGATATTAGCCTATTAATTCTTTGTTTGCTTCCCCCGCATAGAGTCCTACCACAGCAACCCACTCTGGCGTTCCATTGCGTCTCGCAGGCTAACCTCTTTCACAGCTTGAGCTCTTTTCCATCACCACTCAATGCATTTACCCCAGATCATTCCCCACCAAATTGACGTTACTTTTAGACTTAAACCCCGGAAGCTAAAAAGGTCAAGACCTTTAGTCCTCTCGGACAAGGTTATTTTGATCATGCTTATTGCATACTGGCCAATGATGGGGTCAGCATAGGTCAAGAGATGGGACCTGCTTCCCACCGGGTGTTCCTGACGGCAACCCAACCGACGATATTTTACCCCAGGTTCGTCGGTCGAAATGTCCGGATCTGGATATGGTGGTTTTCACATGTCTTGGATGATGGGCATGATACATTGGATTAGGAAGTGCAAACCGCGGATGTAACAATGGGTTGAGGGAAAATGCGAGATCCATTGCTGCTGCCGTTGGGGATTGGAGAGTCATATAAGAGGCCAAATGTCTCTGTAACATTTCGTTCTGTGCACAGCAGCCATCATCGTTTAATCGAAGTAATCGAAGCTTGGCACCATGCTTCGCCTGTCCTCCCTCGCCGCCTTGGCCTCAGTGCTGGGCCTGTCTCAAGCCTTTGAGTACAACACCTTCGATGGCCCTGGATCTCCCTCATGCCACAACGTCGTCGAGGTTCACAATGCTACCAGCGTTGATGACATGGCCAGCCTCGTCAAAGATGCGGTAAAGCGAGGCTTCCAAATCCGTGCGGCAGGCAAAGGCCACATGTGGTACGATACCCAGTGCTCCGACGACCCGACCGTCATCATCCGAACCGAAAATGTCAACGGTATTTCCGATTTCAATCTCGAGGCAGGAAGCGTCGTGGTCGAGGGTGGTGTAACATTCTTCCAGCTCGCCGAGTATCTCCATGAGCGCGGGGCCAACATTGGAACGGGCCTGGTCAATTGGAACATTACCCTGGGAGGAAGTATTGCCATGGGTGCCCATCGTACTTCTCTCCGAGAGGACGCTGTCGTTGTTGGTGGTGTCCTTGCTTTGGACATTATCGATGGCAATGGAAACATTCGCCACATCGAAAAGGATGAGAAGAACGACGACTGGCTTGCTGCATCCACCTCTCTTGGCCTGCTCGGCGTTATTGCCAGAGCCAAGATGCAAATCTTCCCCGAGACAAAGGTCTATGCTATGCAGAAAACGTAAGCTCGGTATCCTAACCTTGCGAACTAAAACTGACAATTACAGTCTCGATGAGAAGGATGTTCTCAACGGAGACATCTACGGGATGATCTCTCCATACATGACGGCCAATTTCTGGGTAGGTACTAACCAGCATGCAGTATTAATGGTTCAGCATCTGACAGTGCAATTAGTGGTGGCCACATCAGCGCAAGTTCCATTGGCGATACTACGACCCAGTCCCAGCCAACACGAGCGAACAGGAAGGTTTCCAATCTACCTTCTCCGTGACTGCTATTGAGGGTGGTGCGGCCGTGGTCCTTCTTAACAGTGGCAAGCTCGGATTTTTGCCCAACCTCGCCGCAGAGGGCATCTTCTTTGGCATATGGGAGAAGCCCAACTTCCACGACAAGAAATCAGACGCGGCTATTGACAAGTGGCCCGTATATGGATGGAACTATGATGTGCTGATTGGCGGTCTATACCCTGGCCAGAAGCCTGAGTGGGAGTACGGCCTGAAGGGCTACACTCTTGAGTTGGCTTTCCCAGTGACCCGAGCCAACGAGATGTTGAAGCGCGTGCGCGAGCTGTTTGATGCTGAGGAGAAGAAGGGCAAGCCCATGGCTTCGACCTACCGCAGCGGTATCAACATCAAGTTTGGCAAGCCTCACTTTGACTTTTTGGGCCAGGTGACGTACGGCACTTCCGATGGCCAAGACTGGAGCAAGGGAGCCATCATGTTTGACTTTCCCTCATTCCGCCCCAGCCTCGGCGACCAGAAACGATACAACGAGGAGTTCTGTATGTTTAACGGAATAATCTCTCGCCCGTGGTGCGCGTTGCTAACAGTTTGTAGATATCAACCTCGCCAACACATTGGTGGAGGAATTCCCTTGCCGACCACACTGGACAAAGAACACGCGAGATATTTTCAAGCGCGCTGTCAAGAACCTTGACCCTCAGGTGAGTCACCATCCATGATGAAGTTGGTAGCTCAGGATCCTAACCAATCTCCAGAACATTGCTCGTTTCAAGGCCGTGAGGGAGAAGTTTGACCCCAATGGCGTTTACCGCAGCGTCGTAGGAGAGATTATTGGCTTGTACAAATAATTGTACAAATAATTGGATGTGTATATATGAATCTTAAGGATAACCCAACCGTGCATCTTGGCAATTGGATTGGTTAAATGAAACGAATGAATGCCCATATGAAAGGTTCTTGCGATATAGCCTCAGGTTAATTGAGTTGATATGACGAAAGGGGGCATCGTAAATGCCTGCTTAGAGTGGTGGAAAGGACGTCATATTGCTATTAAGGTCAACAGCTGGGATGGTGGGCTCCAATATGGATCCAATTGATGCTTCTGACGCAATGTTAGTGGAGGAGCGTGCTGTATTTATAGAAGCCACAGCACCTGAGGATGCCCAATACTAGGAACGCCTTGGGTGGCAAACCCGCTGCACAAAAATGCGATAACACTGAACAGTTGCCAACACTGACCCGTAGACTACTTCCTCCCCATCTGCCTTATTTCTCATCCCTAAACCATCCTCTTACATCTTCCGCTTCATCACCAAACTACGCCAAAATTATCCTTCAACCCACGACACGATGGAAAGAGTCGCAGTGAAGCTATGATACTGTTACTTCAGCGCCTCCAAATACCCCACCCATTAAACCCATTTCTGGCGGGGTATAAAAAAAAGACGAAAAGGGGAAAAAAAGAATGTGGCCAGTGTGGCTCGAACACACGGCCTTCAGATATTCCTTGGTTGGGACTTGAAGTTTGACTTCAGTCTGACGCTCTCCCAGCTGAGCTATGGCCACTTTTTTTGTTGAAGGACAGGGAGCCAATTGACGAATAAGAGCCCGCAAGCTAGTCAAGCCGCATTGTTCGTTGAACAGGCAAAACTCAATGGCTGTCTCGAGGGTATATAAATCATCAACACCAATGAAGAACGTAGAGAAATGCAATAAACTATAAGCATTGTATTTTTTAAACCGGAAAATGTGCAAGCAAAAATCTACCTGGTAATAAACTCCAGTTGCAGGGCCGGATTCATATTCCGGTCGTAATACCATCCCTTCACAAACAAAACCCCAAAGCACGCGACGGTTGAAACTGGCTGATGAGTCCACCAGTGCGATACCCAAAGACGGTTTTAAGAGCATAAAAGAAGATTTACTAATAATGGAGATTATAGAATAATTAAGAACTGCCTTATTTTATGGGTTCAGTGATCGACTTAGATCAGCCAAGGTAGGAAATGACAAGGTCCCGGGTAGCAATTTATACCCGTTCTCCAAAAGCAGACCGATCTATGAACAAATGCTTAACCAAACAAAGCACTGTATGTTCAGGCATAAAAGAAAAGAAATCGATGTCAATAATAACATTGATTTGCATAGAAAACTCAAGTAAGAATTTTCCAAGGCAGCTAGAATCAAGGGAACAGGAGAACTTAGTGGGATGATCCTGGCGGAGTAGTGGGCGAGACACCTAGTCGAACCAAACCTGAAGCAATGATAATCATCGCATTGTATCAAGTCATGACGAGCTTTGACAAATGCAACGATAATAAATTTGTCTCTTCTGCTCTTAGTTCTCCGTCAACATATAATTTTAATATGACAAAGAGCTTGTATGTAAGAGGTTGATCACCAAGCATTGGCATGATTCTGACTGATGGCGTCACTGCAACTTTCTGACATTGATGGTCAGTTTCTGACACCTCTTGGTCCGGCCAGCATACGATGCACGAGTAAGAAGAATAAACGTTAAAGAAACGGTTTCAGAAGCTGATCATATAAAGATCTGTGGTTTCCTTCCGAAATGAACAAGCAGTAATCTTCATCATTTCATCCACGCCCATAAAACAACCATCTACACAACTTGGAACTTCTATTATCACTTCTTCTATCACAAGATGAGCGACCCAAAGACCTCCAGCAAGACTCCATTTAGTGGAGTTTGTCGAGCAACTGTCAGTGGTAAAAGAAAAGAAGGGGTGACCAAAGAGGAGTTCTCCCGTCGCTTTGCTCTCCATGGGGAAAAGGCTGGGCTAGTGGCTATGAAGCACAATGCAATCTCGTATATCCAGGTACGAAAATCAACATCATTGTATATCATTATTATCTGGCTATTAATCACTATATTAGCACCATCTTCCTTCGTCCACCGCGACCGAGTTCCGGAGTGAACTTGGCGAGGAGCTCGCTCAACACTTTGCCATTTCCGATATTGATGGAATCTCTACCCTGGTTTTCCCCACCGTCGCAGACATGGCAGCGTTCTTCCGCGATCCTGCACACGAAGAATATTTGAATGCAGATGTGGCAGAGTACTGCGATTTTACGACTGTACAGTTTTCGGTGGGAGACGAGCTGCCTGTTGTAGTTGACGGGAAATTCTTGCTCTGAGAAGCATGTCATGAGACAATTGTGTAGCACAGATGTGTTAATTAGATATGATGTTACATGAATAGAAATACAAGTTTGAGCTAACTATAAACTCCGCTAATTGATCGGCAAGATCGATCATGCTTGATTGATAATGGCGGACTTTGGCGGAGATGGTGTCAGAGACACTCCGCCCATGTCAGACACCTGACGGCTGCCGGCGTCAGATCCACACACTCAATCTCTTTGATGTACCAACTTATGCGTCGTGAATTGACACGCTCGTTTATCTAATACAGGCTGCATCAAGTTTATATGAACATGCGTGGAATTTGGACGCCGTATATTCTTGGGCCAGAGGATGACTGGTCCAAGGTTGTTGATGGTGATGATCGCAAGAGGATCCAGAATAGACTTGCTCAGAGAGCTCGGAGTAAGTAAACATGTGTTTTACGAAGTTTGACACATTAATAAACAGGCTTTGGGGTTACATGGACTGAGACTAATGAGTGATGACAATTGAACAGGGGCCAATCTTAAAGCTAGGCGGAACACTGTTCGCAATCCTGGGAGTGGCAGTCTTGATTTGGACGAACCCTCCGGTGATGGCGATGTAGCTTCTAGCATTGAATTGGCTATGAATGAAAGTCCCAATGAGTTGGATCTGTTACATATGAGTAGCAATGTTGCAATCTCTCCTTCACCGGCAGTGACAAACAGTCGCCATCCAGAAGTAGAGGCTATCCATGCCGATGTCTCTACTCCAATATCAGCAGATATCCAACTTTCCCGGGACATTCTTCCATCACCGAGTACCGACACCCATTTTATAATAATTGGAAAGCTCTCTACACTTTCCGCATACATAAATAACGCCATCCTCCTTCAGATATCCTGTCCAATCTTTCAGCCCCGCACGTTCGATCCCCCCAACTCCTTTATGCCTTCACACCTTGCACCTACGCAGCTTCAAAGGACAATCCCTCATCTTCCATTCGTCGACATCATCCCTATTCCAAGCGTTCGCGACAGACTCATCCGGTCGCTTGAGGTTATTGACCAAGCCGAGCTGATGCAGGACTTGGTTCAGGATGCGTTTCGGGTCTGGGGCGATGTTCCGTGGGATGGGATGGCTTGGGAGGTTTCGGAAACGTTTGCGAGGAAGTGGTGGTTTCTTATTGATGAACAGCTATTGAATGCGACAAATTTCTGGAGAAGGCAGAGACTGGAAGGGTGTCTACTCATGAATGGGGGAGGAGAGGTGTCCGTTCAGGCATAATCCCTCAAATGGTGCTACCTCGTGCCTCTCGGGAGTTTGCCATCCTCCGTACATCGCACTTTGATAATATATACGTTGTAGATCGAGCTGTTTAATGTATTCTATTTTACCTATACACATTTTATCTCTGTTATCGTATCTGCTATTCGGGGCGAATACAATGCTAGACGGGTTTGACAGGGATTTTGTCTGAATACCATTCTTATCTAATTGAATGATGGAGTAAACTGAGCATGACTCTGCAAAGATAAGGCATATTTTGGTTGCCTGGGATTCGATGTGTTGGGCTGAATAAACATGGAGCTGAGCCCCAGAATCCAATATTGATGACTCTCCCCCCGCTTCAATTCTCTCATACGCTTGGAATCCTTGCCGAGACCATCGCACTTCTGCGAGACAGCAACAAAATGGAAATCGCCAAAATGGGACCTGGTTTCTGGGCAACGTTCTGGGTGCTCTTCGTATTATGCGCCCTGACCGGATTCAAAATCATCTTTAGAATCCAGTTCTATGCTTACCTGATCATGATGAGGGTGACCAATAATCAGATGCCGAAACACATCTGGGTCGCCTTCTGGCTATCGTTTTGGTTCATTTACGGAGATCTATTCGTCCTATTCCAGAAGAAAGATTACAAGGCGATAGCAATACTCTTGACCGTGGTTCGATTTTTTATTCGCTCCGACTATGAGATGCCAGCTCCAGTCTTTTGGGTCATAGTTGGTGTCTGTGTGGTTTCATTCCTCCCACCGACGGTAGGGAGCTTTGTGTGCTATGCGGTTGTGCTTTTCAGTACGCATGTTGAAAAAGATGGTATTCATTTACCTGGGGTCTTGATCAACCATTTCCTAATAACGGGGCTGGTGGCTGTCTTGATCTCCATTGCCAACGTTATCGCAAATCCTCGGTACATGGGAGCAGTTCTGGTGTTTTTTGCCACAGCTGGTATCTTGCGCAACCAACTGTGGCCTTATAATGAAGAGTTTGGATTTATTTGGATGGGAGCTTGGTGGCTTTTGCTCCAGGCTATCATGTATGCGTTTGCGCCGAATATGAAGCCCCTCTGGTATGTGATACAGACCAGTATGGTTGTCGGATTGGGTCTTGTGTGTCGACCGCAGAAGTCACTGGGCGGCTTTATTGCCTGGGCCATGGCGATTATGGCGTTTCGGTTTGTGTCATTCTTCATCTACACGTTTTACATCCTTGGGGGGATGAGCGAAGAATTATTCCCCTTCAACATATTCAGCGACAAGTGGAGGAAAAGCAAACAGCGCTGGTTTCCACTTGGCTCGAGGGGCCAAGACTCTCTTAATGACACGGCCTTGTGCGAACGATGCGATAACTTCACGAGAAACTCCAAGCTCATCATGGGAAGCCCCACATACTTTACTCGAATGGTGGAATGGCATGACTTTTGGTCCAGAGGCGAATTCAGCTCCAGATTTGAAACGTCTCAGGTCAATCACGAAGCAGTCGATGGTGCATCTGCCCTCCCGGCGTTGTCTTGTCGCCTCTGCTCTCTCCTGTGGTACTCCATGAGCTCAAAGCGCCAGCAAGCGATCGCGGCAAGCGGCAAGCAAATGGGAAACATTATACTTGATGATGCTGGTCTATCAAGTCCGCAGAATCCCTACGCCGAGTTGCGAGTAAGGGTATGGGAGGAGCGCCCTCTGTCACTCTACACATATATGCAACTCTTTTGGGGCGACATACCGATAGGAGCCCGACTTTTGGTCCATAGAAATGCTCTTTTTGCCACGCGTAGGTTCCCTTCTCATCGTGGTGAACAAGGTTATTGACAGTGGTAACAGCATCTCATACCACCCAGTGCGGCAAAACCGGATCTACTTCACACTTTGATCAAGCGCGAAAATGGATCAAGATGTGTAAAGAAAGCCATCAGGTCTGTCAGAGTGTAGGAAATACCAAGCCGGAGCTCCCAAAGCGACTGCTATACGTACGCGGAGATAGTAACTGGACGCCCGGGAATCCCCCAGACTGTCTTAAGCTGGTTGAAAGTAGTCAACTAAACTCGCATGCCGAGTACTTGGCATTCAGTCATTGCTGGGGCCCGACAGCTGAGATGCGATTCAAGCTTCTGGCTAGCAATGTCGATAGTTGTTTTAAGGGAATTGAATTTGCTGATCTCTCGCAGAACGTACAAGATGCAATCACTACTACTATAGCGCTTGGATTCTCATACATCTGGATAGATTCTCTATGTATCATCCAGAAGGATGACAAAGGAGAAGAAGTTGGCGATGTTTCTGAAGTCTGGAAGAAAGATTGGGAAGTCGAGGCGAAGAAAATGGGAGGTGTTTATTCTGGCGCAGCGTGCACCATTGCATCCACGGGATCGCCGACAAGTTCTGGTGGATGCTTTCATAAACGGAACACGGATAGCTTGGAACCATGCAAGATAGGTGTATCCTCGGCACACGGTCTTTCGCCCGAATGGATATATGCTCGCCGAGACGACGTTTTTGACTACGAGCGAAGTGTTGATCTGGCGCCGCTCAACACCAGAGGCTGGGTGATGCAGGAACGCCTCCTATCTCGTCGCATCTTACATTTTGGTTCGAGGATGATGTACTGGGAATGCTGTGGTCGATCTGCATCGGAGCTCAACCCGCATGGCTATACATATAAGAGGTTCCCAGAGGACTTTGCCGATAACTACGCACCTGACACAAAGGGGTACATGAATACACGAGGTGATGTTATGCGAGCGGAGCAGGAAGGACGTGGTTTTAGCTGGGCAGCCGCTGAAAAAATTCGACGGCGACCGCCGCCCGTTACAATCGATCCGGATTCACATGCCAGTAATCAGGTTGTGTGGCAACACAAGCGTGGTTTTTGGAAGAATGTTCTCAAGCCGAACGAGGAACCGTGGGTAGAGGATGAAAAGGATGATAGCCGCGAACGTCCCCGTGCTGGATTCAGGGCTGCGTTCGAACAGTTACGTGAGGGCGTGTTTGGTAGGGACTTGAATGAGGTCAAGAAAGTTGGAAGAGACAGCTTTAGTCAATTGTGGTATGACCTTGTTGAGTCGTACTCGCGAGGGAAACTAACATCACCAATGGACAAATTGATGGCCTTGAAGGGTATCGAGGATGAGATTGCACGAGCGACACAGTTTACATATCTTTGTGGTCTCTGGAGGGAGAGACTACTGACCGATTTACTATGGTTTGCCATCGATGGCCCGGGCAAACGTTTATTGACTGCAGAGGGCCTCCCGGTAGCACCAACTTGGTCTTGGGCGTCCATTGAGGGTGTTGCCACACTGGACTTGCTGCCAGAGAACTCTCTTCGTGATATTGAAAAGACGGAGGCTCTTGTATCTATCGGTGAATGCGATCTAAGCAGCGAGGATTGCCGCCAATGGTCCATCCTTGTTACCGGGCCTCTATTGTGCATTTCAACGCCAACCTTTGATGGTACGGTATGGAATATTGACATTGGGAATACTGGGAAGCCGTCAGCCAGTTTTTTTCCTGACATCGAGATGACGGAAACTCAGATGTCTGGACTCGTATGCCTGACGTTCCTGGTTCTGCATCGCGAGAAGAGCCGCGCGATAATATCCTCCTCTAGCGAAGATGTCCAGGGCTTGGTCTTACGGCCAGTGACCCGGCGTGGCATAGGACTGGCGGATGTCTATGAACGAGTTGGCTACTTTACAACGAGCTATATCGAGAAATCGAAGGCTGCGACGGATGGACGCAAGACGCTTAAGAAGGCGCAGGGAGGGACCGTATGTATTACGGGGTGGTCTGATACGAATGCGAGTTTGAGCGCACCATGAAGGCATTGCAGAGTAGGTTCCTTATCGATGACGGGAGCCGTGTAATGGCTGGTGCTGCCCATGGACGACTGGTGAAGGACAAGATTTAGGGGGCCAAGATCCAATGACGTAGAGAGTTTGGCTTTATGTCTTTCCCGTCCACACAGATTCAGGGACTGATTCATAACAGCCCTGATCACCCAATCTAGGACTTGAAGGTTTCTACTCATAATCCATGATGCTTCGCAAGACGCCATTGCTGAGTTGATCTTGGACAATCCCCATCTCCAGCCGTCGCCCCGAGTCGCCGAGCGGAGTCGCCAAGTTTCATGCCCAGAAACATGATCGGCGATCAAAGTATTCTGATTGTTTGCAACGTCTTGATTCACGCGGCAGCATCGAAGCGACCCGAAGACCTGGCTCTCCTGTAACGCTTCTGCGGATATGCAGGCACATGCCGCACCTTATTATTTGTAGTATTAACTGGCCCCTCTCTGTGACTGGCCAAGCAGGCTGGGGCTGAAGATTGCCCGGTGTTGTTGGTGTCGCCGAGCATGCCAGGAATGGCCGCAGAGCCTGAGCGGCGATTCAATTGTCTATAAACGGCATCACATGAGCTATTTGAGGGTTCACCCTTAGCCAAGACACACTGCTAAAGACTATCCAAAATTAGTAGGCATAAGTCGATCCTCTAGCCGCCATGCGTGTTTTGCACAAGCCGCCGCCGCCCAACAGTGCCACCACCACAGGACACGGAATTAAATGGCATTCTCATAAAACTGCATGCATCCGACAGATTGAGAATACACAGCCCGCTGCATGAGGAAACAGAGCTACACAGAGCCAAGTCCTAGACGCACGCTCAGTTAATGCTGGCATCACAAACTATTGGTCGCCGAGCTGCAGTGACAGGACCCTTACGACCCATGCAACTGAGACATTCAATACGGAAAATCCCGCGACGAATTCTCCGTGTCCAGTCCAGTTGCCAACCCTCGTACAGAGTACTCCGTACAATTAAAGGGCGTGGTGTCTCATTTGTTGTAATGAGGCGAACAAAACCAATTTAACCGTCTCAGTTGGGCTGAAGAATGTTGAGACCATGTTCAGATCAAGTGTGCAGACTGGTAGGATAACCGGCATCCTTGGTGCTGATCTGAGGATCCTCCGGTGCATTACAAGCGTCCATGGAGGGTTGTGCCATCGGGGCATTTTAATTGAACGGATTCCAAACGTCATGGCACGGAGTGGCTTGGATCCCAAGTACTCGATCGGTCCATTCCTTCAAGAAAAGCCCTACAGCAGCTACTTTGTTGAGGCCTTGCTTTGGGGGGGGGAGTTGGGGAGGAAGATTGGACACACATACCACACGCACACACACACACCACACCCAACGCGCCATAAGCACAAAGCGGGCGCCAATTACATGTCACAGCAAAGGTAAGCCCAGGCTGAGACACTGCTTAATGATAAGCTGACTAGCGAACGTTTAACCCGCCCTCGATGCCAGCCAGATGGTACCGGCGCCGTTTTTCTTTTCATCAACTCACCATTCATTCCTCGGTAATCGAGGGGAAATGATTGACGGTTCAAGCGCTGTTTTAATGGCACTGATCAAGGGTGGCGCATAAGTAGTCACTGGGTGCCAGAACGCCTGTGGGAAAATAAATTCTGGGGAAACAAGGGAAAGAAAAAAGGAGGGAGGGATTCTCCTGGGCTGTTCAAATTTACAAGCTCCTTATAACACACGGGACGGGACAAGTGCAGCATCACGATTCAAGAGGTTGGACGTTTTGCCGCCCACGTTGTCACCCCAAATACCACGCGCCGCGCCCATCTCTCTGGGACATTTCTCGTTTCTTGGGAGGCCATCATAGGGCCCAAGAGTCCGATGCATCTTGACCGGACCCCTTCTCAACCTGATCTCTCACTGAACAGTCACAAACCGCCATGACCACGATTGGACCCGGGGCTTTTTTTTCTAGTATTCAGGCATGACCTGAGGGAGGCCGAGCTTACCGACCCGGTCAGTAAGAGTAAGGTCTTGCGCGCAAGGACACACTGAAAACTCGCGGAGCAGAAGTGGCGCCAGGCGAGAGGCGTTTTGGCCCGCCGATCACCAGAGAGCCGCCATGGGAACACTCACCGAAGGGCAGTTCAAGGCCATCGACACCATTGAGCGTGTATGCTCGTCGCTATCGCTCCTTGGGTGCCTATTTACCATCACCACCTTTTGCACCTCGAGGGAGTTCAACAAACCCATTAACCGCCTTGTTTTTTACGCTTCAATCGGTAACACCTTGACGAATGTCGGCACGATGATGACTCGCACCTATGTGAACCAGCCAAACTCGTTTGGCTGCCAATTGCAGGGGCTCATCATCCAAACGTAGGTTCAAAATCAATCTGCAGTGTGAAACGGGGGGTGGAAAAAAAAAAACGAAAACCATTTATCTAACAGAATCTCTCTAGATTCATGCCGGCTGATGCGTATTGGACCTTGGCCATGGCCATCAATGTCTATCTCACATTCTACCATCAGTACGAGCCAAAGCATCTGCGAAAGATGGAGGCAACCTACTTGCTATGCTGCTACGGAATCCCTTTGGTGCCTGGTATCATCTACCTCTTTGTGAAAGATCGAGGAGGGCAGCGAATCTACGGGAATGCAGTATCGTGGTGTTGGGTCGCATCGGATTGGGACGTCCTTCGCGTAGTGACTTTCTACGGACCAGTGTGGTAAGCTGCCCGAAATCCAAACATGACATGAGAATAGCATCGCTGAATAATCCATCAAGGGTCGTTTCACTCATCACCTTCGCGATTTATATCCGAGCTGGTCGTGAAATCTACAAGACGCGAAAGGAAGTAAACAGTTTCCAATCAACAGAGATCCAGCCCATTTCCACCAACGACGACACTCTGACCAACGTCCCGACGACTGGAGACACTGTAACTATGGACACCATGAGCGATATTGAGAGAGCGAAGCCCGATCACCTAAGACAACCCCACTGCCCATTGGAATCGACTCGCTCCAGCTCCAGAGCAGGAAGCTCATCTTTCGCGTCTCGCATCTCGGCCGACTCATCCATCAACGGCTATTCGTCCCATCACGCTCTGGTATCTAGCCAACGAGGCAGTGTCACCGATCACGCGCCAACACGAGTTTTCAGCCTCATGCACCGACAGCATCATGAATTGAACAACGCCGCCTGGACGTATACCAAGTGCGCCATCCTCTTCTTCTCAGCCATGTTGATCACATGGATCCCATCCAGCGCAAACCGAGTGTACTCACTGGTCCACAACAAAACCACGTCAGTCCCGCTCGAGTTTATGAGCGTTCTGGTACTTCCGCTACAGGGTTTCTGGAACGCGTTGATTTACACAGTTATATCGTGGGCTGCATGTAAGAACATGTTCCGCAACATATGGGTGGGAACTCAGGCGGCGATTGAGAACAGATTGGAGAGGTTTGGAGTACGATGACGATGACGATGGGGGGGAAAAAAAGAATGCGACCTAATTCCAGTAAACCCGCTTTACAACCTCTGACATGAGGTCGTGAGGCATTTTCCTCTCGCTGCCGGAATATCCCACTGACATGTTGGGGGGGCATTGTCTACAAAACTTTCACCAAAGGCCAAGTTCTCTACAGTACTTTCGTTCGCAGAGAAGTAATCTTCCACTCGCCAGCCCCCCTTTCGGTGTATAGAGAGAATTATTCAGTGCATCTCTGAACCGAGGTCTTGCACCTTTCGGATGATATGACTTGACTGGTTTTGTATAAATGAAGTGCGGCCATGTGGATACACTCCTTTACGGTATATCATCCGAGCTCATCTCAATGAAGTGCCGCGACAAGGCATGCGTAATGAGCTGCATCAGCCAGGCTGTATGGATACCATTGATAATCACTACCATTTAATTCGCAGTCAACTCGCAGATACACCGAGTTCGTCATGTCACAGGCCAACAAAATAATCCGGAATAGCGGCTGTAAAACCCGGGCCCGGATCTCTCCAGCCAGTAAATTGAGTGGTGGAAACTGTGGACTGCCGAAACGCACATGGGTATCCTAGCACGCCTCTCATCGAACACGGTATGAGAGCCTGTGGGTATAATGTCCCCAAAGTGGATTCGGACGGAAGGAAATATATATTGCACACACCAGCTTCCAGAGCAACTGAGGACAGCAGATGATCAGCCCACTGGGCAACACTATCGCCGAGTTGGGACAACGGTATCCGCTCCAGTCATAACTCGCACAGGTGCTGCAAGACCCTTGTGCTGTGGTGGATTCATGCGAACCGTGATTGGCGAGGGTGTTTTACTTCATATATGAGGTCGTTTGGCTCCAGGAGGTTATATGAGGAAGGGACTCAGCAAGCCCTGTCGCTCTTTAAAGGAGAACTAATATGCCGATATGAAGTGCCTTTGTGAGTATTGAGTGTTTGACGGATATCACGAACCTACATAGATAGATTAATTAGTCTTTATATAGGTAATACCGACACGCTTACTTTACAATCATAATTCCCTTTCTTGGTCTGTGTTCAATTTTACAGTGTTATCAAAAACAGAAGGTTGAGTCATGAAGTGATGTGTCAGCAGCAGCACACTGTGTTACCAAAGATCCATGAATGTTGGGGTGGGTGGCCTGCAGGCCCAGTTCCAAGAAGCGCCGAGACTGCCACACATTCCTCCATCTTCATCATCCAACATTTCGCCTTTTGACAGCAAAGTATTGCCTATATCCATTTCATCTACACCTATGGAACGATCATTTACCTCTTATAAGTTCACGCCGAGGTGGGGGCAACAAGGTGTCGGCCAAATACCCTCAAGCTCCTTCTCACAACACATTTCCATTCACCGACAATGCGGTGCTTGTGGCATGGCCATCGAGGAAGGCGAAAAGATGGTTGCACGTACGAGCTGGCATTTGTGACTCTTTGGGACAAGTTGACCTGACAGGCTTAGTGTATCGTAATGATCAGAAAGTTGAGATGCTGTATGCCTCGTTCTTCGAGCCGTCTGATCTATGCCAGCCAAGTTACGGCGAGGGCATCTTTTGCCAGCAGCCCGGCTGTTTGGAGAAGCCGGAATTGGAGGAGAGCGCGACGGTTCATACAGAATGCCTTAAGCTGTTCGCGAGGGAGTGCAACGTGGAGCACAAACTACAGAGGCTATTCTTTGCTGCTACGGCAATCTACCCATGGCGTGCATCCGCACCTCTTGCAATACCTCGGCATGACCCTTTTCGAGCCAGCGACATACCTTATGTCAGTGACGCCTGCGAGCTTCCACGCTTAAAGACGCTCCCGTCCGAGTTGAACGAGATGATTTGGAGGAACGCCCAGCCGCACATTATTTGGAGATATTGCAACGTTGTGCAGCTTGCAAAGGAGATGGAGGCAACCCAAAAGGAGGAGCCTGTTATTCTTATGATGAGCGAGATTCACGGGTGGCGTCGTGGAAGTCCCCCGGCCTTGCAAGATACCCCAGACCAAGAATCTTTTATCCGTATTACGATCGACTCAAGGGGTGTCAGTGGTATCGAGAGGGTCTCTCAAGAGACAATAGCAACAGAAGAGAGCGAGCCCCAGGATAAGACCAAACGGTACATCGTTAGACCGGTACGACACATGATTATGATTAGGGCGAAATTTCAGGTTCGTTGTGATGCATTATTTGTCATCGAATGGTGTGATTGACTGGATTAGTATGGCCTATGCCGTCTTTTGGTTGCCTCGTCGGCAGATATCGAGATCTGGGACACGCCAACGCCGCCCGATCTACTTACATACAGTCTGACACCGTATGAATTGTCCACGCACGCACGCCTTGCCACCATCAACACAGATCCAAAAGAGACGACAGGCCTCACGTTCTTCTTCCTAGACCGTCTCATCTCCGCCATTCACGTTCACACCGCAGCAGCGCCCTCTGCTAAAACTACGCGCAATGCCTGCCAATTCTCGGGCGCCCTGACCTGGGTCTATGTCCCACTTACCGCTGGCGACGAGATCGTCTCATTGGGCATCCGGATCCCCAAATCTCATGTAGAGAGCACCACCTATCACGCACATAGACTTTCCTATCTTGTTGTAAGATTCCCCCTTGAGTCCTTGTTGCATATAGTGCTAACCGATGCAGCTTAACAAGAAAAAGTCAGGCGAAGTCCTAGTCGGAGCCAACTTTGCGAGATCAGCACACGAGATTTACATAGAAACGGAACCAAATCCAAGATTGTTTTACGACAACACCCTCAAGGACAAAATAGTACTTGGTGCCTATCCGAGACGGGGGGAACCTATTCGGAGGGAGGTTCCACTGCAGCGAAGCCCCTTGAGGGAGTCGTTCTTCTCCACCGCTTCCCTCGACAACGTGTACAAAACACAGGTCTTTTCCGAGCGCGAGACCAAAAAATGCATGGGCATCCTTTTCGAATACCGCGACGGCTCCAGGAAGGCCATCGGACAGTGTCGACTAGGCGTAGACGACGTTGAAACCTGCATAGAGCCTTCAAAGCTGTGCTACCACGCCACCCAGTTCCTCAAATTCCCCGATATGCTCGATGTCCATGAGCGCTTCGTAGAATTGCGCGTCGACCTGCGATCGATACTTCCTCACTGTCCCGGTTACATGATAAGCTGTACGTCTGAGGAGGATACGCACGTGCACAAGGGGGGATCTTGGACGTGTTATGCGATGCAGGGGACTGTACTGTTTTGGTTTATCCGCGAGGCGACGAAGATGCAGGTTCTTGGACAGTTGTATAATACATAGGCACGCGGAGTCTTGCATGGCTACTATGCTATGGATAATTTGCTCGCGATGAAGGCCGGTCGGTGCCTTGAGCGCATGGAGAGGTGGCAACCAGTTGGAGAAATTACAGCTCAAAGAAGCCCTTTGTTTATTTAAATGAACACCGTTACTTGCTACAAACCTACATGGAACAACCGAAAATACCAACATTTAACACGTCAGATGCTAGCTTTATCCCCTGACCAAAACCCTCCGATGAGGAGTTTGTGTCTCGAGATAGTACAACCCCAGAACGTAACTCTCTTTGTATCCTCTCGTCTTTAATTCTAGGCACGAAAGTAACTATCTTATGTTCTGTATCACATTTGATAGAACAGTGATTAAGCGAGGATGTAAATTACCCGACGGCAACGCTGGGAGCTCTTCTCAATGTCCAGTTGTTTGGTTGCCTCCTGGTCTTGACCCGTAAGCACCTTCCTACCGGGTAGTTACTTGAGGCGGCCCGGGCAGTCGACCCACTTTCGGCACCCCGCACGCGGCAGCACGCAATGGGAAGCAATGGAAAGATGGAAATGCTGCACAATTCACAAGGACCCCCAGAAACACAAATATTGGCATTAAAATCGGCTGAGTAGTTAAAATACAAGCAATAGAATGTGTTTTTACGGTTCATCATTGTAGTGGTCATTGTTGGGAGTCAGCTATGCCTTATCTCCTCACACCCACCTACCTACCTCCTTAAGGTGTCGTTGCTCACACGCTGTGTTGTGCTTGGGGTTTTAGTATGCTTTCGGGTATGGCTGATTCCTACCAACTCTTGTTCAAGTTCCGCATGGGTCTTGTCTTTTTGTGCAAAATTGCATCTCTGGGGCTTGATTGAAGTTATTACCATCTGTTTTCGTTTGTGTAGGTTGGTCGAAAACGTAATTAGAGAGCATTGTTGGGTCCAGACTTTTAATCCTGTCTCCCCTCCGTTGTTATTTAGGTCCCCTCTTTTACGAGGAAATCCACAGTACTGCCTGTTATGGCATATGCAAATTTCCCTTTGTTTCTTAAGATGCCTACTGTTTGCCACTCGTATCGGCATAAAATTCTATGTCATAGTTTGCTCTTTCACCATACCAACACTGGTCCGTTCGAATCCCCGCAGTATGTTTGTGAGACGTCATTGTTACGGGGTCCTCCTGGTCTGAGCTTTGCACAAGTCGCATATGATAAGGGGGCCTCTGCGCGAGGCAGAAGATCACCTGTAGTAAAGAGCGGATGAAAGCCCTGGTAACCTGGTGCCAGATGTATATCTAAGGAATAAGCATAAGCAATTACACTGATAAAAAGTCGAATACGAGATGCTGCACGCTTTGTGGGGTGTGACTTTAGGCAACACTCCGCCATAGACGTATAAAATAGTATTGATGGACAATTGATATATTTGTCCACTCTGAATTTTTTTAAGTATGCTTGTATGTTTTATTTTCAACTCTTACAATTAATAGATTCAGGTCTACTCGGACAAGTTGGATTCAAAGATCGCAAAAGATGTCGCCCCCTCATCAAAAACTTGTTACCCTGATATTTGAGTAAGCGTCCCCAATTTCAGAAATCGCAGTCGGATCTACATCTAAGCGACTGGACAACCTCCAGCTATATGACAAGGGATGACTTGGCCCTTGTTGACCGACTCACGGCGCACAATTTCTCGAATACTTATGTGGGTATTGTTGGGCAAGGAGGAAAAGAGTTCCAGTTCACGCCACAAAGAGAAAATGAGGTGTTAATACAAAAAGCGGATATTGGCCTAGAAGAGGCCCAAGCAAGTGAAGATCTTGCTAGGTGTGTGCTTTTTAGAACAGTTTGCACGGTGGAACTTGCTTACCTGAACCAGCATTGACCTACTATTCATTCCTGGTGGTTATGGAGTTATCAGGGACTTGGACAGTTTGTCCTCAGCTTCTCTTTGCGATGGCGTTAAAAGATTGGTATGTCTTGGAATTGTGGAATTGTTATGATGACTTCCTGACACTGGGAAGGTCGATGCTGCAAACTTGGTGGTAACGTTCTCGCAAGGCTCACTCAGTAAGTCACTTGGTGAGATGCCAAGCAAAAAGCACATATCTAACAGAATCTAGTCATCGCGGCAAGTGGGAGACTCGACGGAAAGGCAGCCACTGCTCATCATATGTGGATGCTACCTCAACATATTGGCCAATGTATGGCCCTATCGAGGGACAATCTACCAGGATCTCACTAACCTTTCCAGGGAAAAATGTTAAATGGGATGCTCAAATCAAGATTGTCGAAGATGGTAGTGATCCACCGTTGCATGGAGTCGGTTACGCTATGACTAACCTCATGACTAGGAAAGTTTATAACCACTTATGATCCTTCCGTTGATGAGCTCTTCGCTCGACTCGCAGCAAAATTTGACTTACCTATTCCGGAACCAAGCCTTCCTCCACCATCCCTTGATCAATTGGCGTTGAATGAAGACTTGAAGCCTTGGGCAGATCTTTTGAAGAAGATGCATGAAGCATCTCTCAGGGGTGTAGAGAAGCAGAGAGCAGAGGGTGTTGATGTCAGCCAAGAGGTCTTGGACAATTACCCTTTTCTGCGATCACCCGCAGCGACGAGTGCGATTGAAGAAAAAGAGGCTGAACTAGGAATGCAATTACCAAAGGATTATAAAGAATTCCTCAAGGTTAGTAATGGTACCGGTTTCAGTGGTGTCGGATCCATCCCCTCATTGGTTACTGTCGAAGAACTGAAGTGGGAGGACACCGAGGAATGTGGGCTCACAGAGCTGCGTCTGGATACATTCCCATCCAGAAACGGATCTCAGGAGACAAAAATAGAACTAAATCCTGGAGAGGTGGACGAGGCCCCACAGTTCCAAAGGGTCTTGCAGGTTAGCGATCCTGATGAGGACGCTCTCGTCTTTCTCCTGGAGCCGGCATTCTTGCGGCAGATTTGGGAATGGGTGGCTAATAAAAAGAATGCTCCTATTGGGGATGCCTTGGACCACTGGCTGTAAGTCTATCAAGTCCCTCTTTAACTATTCTTTTTTTGTAGGAACTGATTTTGATATCACAGGGTTGTACGGTTTGTGCCTTGGGCAGCTTCGTTCAAGGTGTACTCTTCATTCGAGAAATACATGCGCAGTAGAATTCCACGCAGTTAAAGAAAGAAACGGGGTCATGCATGTGAGCTATTGAAGAGAAGATGGACATGTATGCGTAAGAGGTTAATTGATCTATGTTGCTTGAGGTATGTCGATCCAGCGACTGTTGAAAGGTTCACTACGGGCGTGCTTGTTAACTAGTTTACTATTTATCGCTTATTTCTTCTATGCCATGCAAGTAAAAGTGATTCTATGCAAGATAAACTGAGCGCCATACACTGCATTCTTTTTCTATAAGCAAATGTTGGTGATGCAGGAAGCCAGTCTGTGAGTGATCGTAACGTCGCCAGTATTCGCTGTTACACCATGTCAATTACAGGTGCAAAGGAAGATTTAATCGCAATCAGCATATCTGATTAGATCAAGGTCTTTTTAAAACTCCAAACCTTACGCCAATAATTATGCTTAATCGGACATTTCCGAGCCTCAGAGTCATGCGTATCCTACTGCGCCAGTATTAACAGTCTAAAGCGACAGGGCTATGTCATAGTTCTGCAATGTCAGACAACTAGCATCCTGGATTATAAATACGAAAAATGAACTGCCGCATAAGAATCATTTTATGTTTACTCAGTACCTCTTTTCTTCACAATCTCGAGATGGATTCAGAAGGTTTCCGCCCATAAGCCCGATATTTCATGTCGGCGATGCCATTTTCACACCTTTTAGACGATGGCACTAGCAATTGAGGCTTATAAATGGCTGCAGAACCTGTTTGAAGGGCGCGCCCATGATTACTGATTCCTGGGTTGTTGTATCATGCATAAGAGGAGGCACATAAAGTTTGTGATGACGATATAACAACCCGCTGAAGCATATAACCCTCTTGCTCTGTCCACAGGTCTTGGTGTATCGGGCTTTTTATCACTGATTTTATGCTTCATCCTGTCTGGATAGGCTACACAAACCACCGCCATCCATTGCTCAATCGCAAGCATCGACATGAAGGCTCTAATTCTTACACCAGCAACTAAAGGCGTCTCTGTGCGCGAGCTTCCGATCCCTAAGCCTGCCAAAGGCGAGGTCCTCATCAGAGTCTACGCCGTGGCCCTCAACCCTGTTGATTCACTTTACGTTGCGCAGCCCATCGCGGAGCAGGAGCAGCGAGTCATTGGAACCGATTTCGCCGGCGTCATTACTGATGTTGCGGATGACCTGAGGAACTCGCCGGATGCTCGTGCCAAGGTCGGCGCACGCGTTGCGGGGTTTCATCAAGGTGGTAAGTCTTGTATTGATGCCCTGGATTGCCATCTCTAGCTCAACGCTTAACCCAAATACTAGCTTGTTCAACGAATGATCGCCCAGGAGCTTTTGCAGAGTACATCACGGCGCCATATGATCTCCTCTGGTCAGTGCCAGAAAGTTTATCCTTCGAGGCGGCCTCAACGATAAGCATGTGCGGATTGACCGCAGCGCAGGGAGTTTTCCCTCGCCTTGGTCTTCCATGTCCCTTTGATGCAACTGAGGCAGCATCCGGTGATCTGAATACAGAAGATACCGTAAATGTGCTAATTTACAGTGCATCTACGTCTCTTGGACTTTACGCCGCTCAATTGGTTCAACTGGCCGGTCGAAGCTCTGGCCGCAAGATTCGCCTCATTGGCACCGCCAGCCCTTCCAAACACGAGCTTCTCCGTCAAGAGCCATACAAGTACGATGTGCTTGTAGACTATCGTGATCCTCAGTGGGTTGAAAAGGTCAGGGAGGCAACCAACGGCGAGGGAATTCATTATGCAGTGGATAGCATCTCTGAGGGAGAGACTGTTTACAAAGTCAATAGTCTATTGGCTGCCAACGGTAAAATGGCCGTCTTCCGTGGTCCGAAGGGTGGAAAGTATGATCCTGCGGAGCTACGCATTAAGCCTATTTACGGGGCAGTATGGGAAGGGCTTGGACACGAGATTGGATATAACGGTGCGTTTCCCTTACCTACCTAATCACGCATGTCGACACCGAGAATAACATCACTGACGGTAAACTAAGGCCTCGTCATTCCTGCAAATCCCGAGGCTCGCATTTTCGCCACCAAGTTTTTTAACTATCTAAGCACCGCCACCAAGGATGGGAAGCCGAAGCTGGAGGCAAACCCCGTGCGACTTATGCCGGGGGGGCTGGAACGTATTGTCGATGATGGATTTCAGCTGCTGGGGAACACTTTGGTGACGGAACGAAAAGAGAACAGCAGATCTGAGGCGTATATGCGACCGCTAAGTGCGGAAAAGATGGTATATAAGATCGTAGAAGACTCAAACACTTGAGAGGTGAAAGGCGCAGAAGACAGATCTCTCAGATGGAATGTAACGGCAAAGGCTCAAGGTTCAAGAGTGGCTACTGGAATATATGAGATCATATCTATGAGATCGTCTCTCGCCTCTTGGAAATATTATAGCTTTTCTAGTTTCAGCTATCTTATTGAACTTGAGCAACGAGTTTGGCAACACATGCTATCGCGAGTTGAACATGCCAGCCGGCAGCACCGCCTTGGAGGTTGCTGACAAGACTGTTCAAAACAAGTCCACCTATGGTGGAAGACATTGTACCTGCCAGAGAAGCTGTATGGTCAATCCCGGATTAGTGAAAATACTCATCTGACGTGGGACATGACATGCAATGCTTACATGTAACTAGAATTACTGGAGTTGCGATGAGAACAGGAGCGACTGTAAGAAGAATGCCACCGCCAACTCCTGCTGTAGTAATAGGATTGCTTGAAACTGCCTCAGAAACCTGCATGCAAGAAGACGAAAGCGCGGGTTGAGAGGATCCGGAGGCTCCTGCTGAAGCACTAGCAATACCTTCGAGTGTTTTATCCATGGCATAAAAGGTGTGACTGGCGCCGGTGGCGATACTCTCGGCCGTATGTTTGACAGCTTCGTCTACCGCCTGTTTGGTCACAAATGCTGCATGCTCAACGTGTGGGCGAGCGTGATTGATCACCTTGTCTACTTCTTGAACTGCGTGATGGCAATTCTTACCCAACTCTTCCAAGCCGCGCTGAATGTTTTCTCCATTGATGTGCTGATACGATGTCAGTGCTAGCAAATTAAGATGGGCGGGCTCAGTGGCATGCTGGACGATATACCTTGCCTGCCTCCTGGACTGCAAAGTCCAAGCCCTTGCGAACCTCTTCAGCTCCTCGTGCCATATTTTCGGCATTAACATGCTGAAAGACATGCGTATTAATTAGTCGCCTGCTCATTTCGCGGCAATGATGTCCGAGTGCGTGGGGAAATATTACCTTGCCAACTTCTTGAGCTGCATTATGGCAGTTTTTACCAAATTCCTCCAATCCTCGTCCAATGTTTTCTGCATTCACATGCTGATGAAAGGTCATATTAGCACTCTTTAGCAACATCAAACCATATGGTCTAATGAATTTCAACACAATATTACCTTACCGACCTCCCGGGCTGCCTTATCCAAATTCTGACCAAGCTCTTGGAAGCCTCGACCAATGTTTTCGGCGTTGACATGTTTCGAGGCCTCACTCACTGCATACTCGAAGCCCTGTGCAATATTTTGAAAGAAGGACATATCTATTTTATTCTTTTGACATGTATACGGAATGATCCGCGATGGAAAGGAAATGGGCAATCAGAAGCAATGATTAGAATGGATGGTGATGAGTAGGTGAGGGGGCGGTGATGCTCTACGGTCGCAGTAAACTTCAGTAGCTGCTAGAAAAGGGAACGAAAAAAAGACCATCTGTGGCTTTATGGGCCTCCTCGACCAGCTGCGTAGCTGGACCCTGCTCTTCGCGAAATGCGTGTTGGTTGCTTCACGGAGCGTATGCGGGAGGCCCACAAGCATGGTGAGGCCAATTCTCGGGAAAAGAATGCTACGATAGCTGACAATCTGGATCACCATGGTATTGTATTAGATATCCATACATCTATCATGGTCAATCTATCTCAGTTGCAATCTTAACATACAGAATGGGGCATCTTATAGTTATTTAAACACAGAATATTCACGACTGTCGCTTCCTCATCATCACAGTAACTGAATGGTCCGCGTCGCAACTCTCATTCAGGTGCTGAGCCTTGGGTCTAGTCTTGCCCTCAAGGAACTTGAAGTCGAACTCGTATATAAGACGAGAGACGATCAACTTGATCTCAGCAACGGAAAACTGCCTGCCAGGGCAAGCTTGATTACCGTAGCCAAAGGTCAGATTGTCGGCGTGAACCATGCCAGCCTTGTGCAGATCTCTCTGCTCGGGGGATGACATGCGTTTGCGATAGCTGCGCATGGGATCAAAATCCCGAGGATTATCGTTCGTATTGGGATCCATTGAGTGTTCATAGCTGGGGAACGTCAATATGGTTCCAGCAGGAATGTGCGTGCCATCTTTAAGCGTAACATCCTGCTGTGCCAACCTCTGCGGATTGACTAACGAATGGGTAACACTGAGTCAGCTTTCCCTCTTGGGTGTGTGATTATAGAGTAGCCATGGAATACTCACGGAGCAGAAGAGGGTTATGTCTTTGGCTCTCGTTGATAAAACTGTCAAGTTTGTCCAGTCGTGAGCACCACTCCCTTGTACCAATCTCGGGATTCAGTCCGGGCGGTCCCAGCTCATTCGCAATCTCGTTGACTTCGTCTCTTAATACATTAATCCATTCAGGATATGCACATAGATCGAAGATGACGTTGGCAAGAGCGGGCGAAGTAGTGTGTATGCTGACAACGGATAGTAAGGACTGGCGGCTTGCCACCTCCTTCACCTCATTTTCGCTTGGGGTGCCATGATCCAACATCCAATTCAAGAGTGTATGTTCCTCAAAAACTTCCTCATCTTTCGCTTTCCTTTCCTTAATGCTGGCATGTTGTTCCATAAGCTCAGCAACCATCGTCCTACATGTAGCCAAGTGGCGGTGAGTACGGTACCACGCAGGAATAAACCAGACGATAAGCCAAGACATCCAGGGTGGAAACATGTTAATAGTAAAGGAAGCGATAAAAAAGTCGAATGAGAACTCTGTTGTGAGCTTCAGCCATTCTGGATCACGGCAGATGGGACTCCCAACCAAAACCTTTGCCGTCATTCGAGCGAGGAGCATACGCACACAATGCTCAATGGGAACCTCAGTCCAATCTGAAACTTATTGTCAGTCGGTAAACTTTTGAGGATGATTCAATTCATGCTCGAAAGGCGTTGCGTACCACTGGGTTGAGGGAGATCGACCTGCCAACCGTAGGCCAGCTCTTCCTTGGCTCTATCAAGATACTTGAATGGGTCTGGTGTAATGTTCTTTTTAATAGCGTCAATGTATAGATCCGAACGAAGGATACATTCCATTGATGTCCATTGCGGGGAGAAATACTTGGTACAGGGTTAGAATCATTAACAATAGTCACTGCGTCAACGCAAAACGTACTTTTCCCAAGGCGCCCTTACTACTGAGCTTTGATCGAGGAACGAGACGAATCTCTTCTAGATACTTCATAGGAAGTACCATTAAGTCCACATCGTATCGGCGGAGAACAAATATCCGGTTCTTCATCTATTATCACATTGAGAAAGGCCCTTTATGACCAAGCAGGCAAAGTATTGTGTTATATTCACTTACCTTTTGGTATGCATTGTGAATGATATCGGAAGCATCCAGCATAAAACGAATTTGCAGAAGAACAGTAGGCTCGAAAAGTGAACGGTACCCAAAGATGGGTGCATTGGGGCGCTTTCTACGAGGAAAGACGAGAAATGACACCAGCAAGCTCAATGCCAGCAGAAAGGCTAACTTTTTAGGACTGCCAATGTGTTTGACACCTAGCATCCAGTTCTCCAAGTTGGAAACTTGAGAGGAAGGATGAGTAGATGTATTCATTATGCCGCCAGTGTTGTCCATGGCTGCAGCAGTGAACAATTTGTTCTCAGTTTTTTGGTGCTGGAAAAAGAATTATAACGGCGCGGGGTAAGGGACTTAAATTAATACCCGAATACTACTCAAATCTGGATCCTTGTATCCTTCTTTCGACATGACTTCCGTCAGACTGCCGGGCTGGCAGAGCACTGCAGATTTCACCGCCTCAATGCAACCCGGATGGACGACACATTACTCAATGATTCCATTTCCATCTGCCCTGATATAAGCGTGGCTTTAGCGAATTTTTATGCAGGGAATCAGAATCGCCTTCAAAGACTTCTTAAAAAGGAACCTCTGAGATGTCACAAAATGATAAGCCGAACCGTTCATCATCATGAGTCTAGGATTTGAGACAACAAAGTACATTTTCCTCGGTTGTTTCCGTGAAATGGCAACGCTGGATAAATAATACGAAACAAAAAAACCACAAATCAAGGAGTTTTATTCGTCCACGCCAAGGCATCAGTGAGTAGGCGAACATGCCGTCTCTCTAGCTTAGCAATGCAAGGCATGTAAGACGTAGCGTAGCATTTGAGCTGTATTTTGCCCTCAAGAAGTTTGCCCCCATTCCCAGCTATTATTAAAATGACGCAGAAGGGGATAGATCATCGTTGCGTTACATTTGTTCCAAATATTTCGCAATGAGATATGCTAATGGGGATAATATTAGACTCGTAGCGATAGTGATTACAAAGTCGTTGAGCTCCCCAAGGAGGCGATTTGCCGGTCACCCTGCAGCTCTTAGTAGTGTCTGATAAGAGCCAGGATATCTAATATGATGATGGTAATGAGATAGGCCAGGGGGTAATCATAAAATCCGGGTAGCTTGAGCTGAGGGACGACACCAAGATGCGGGCAGAGCATATGGTCAGATAACTTGTATCGAATAGAACGAGAGCAGTTGAAAAGACTCGTTAGCTGTAGATCTTTACAGGTAACACATTTTCTTGGTCCAATGATATGTAATTCTGGTGCCGTATGTAATATGGCAAGCATACTAGAAAACAGAGCGTGCAAAGACTGGTGCTCTACCACTTACCGGCATGTTAGAGGAGTGAAGAGGCCCGAATCATTATATCTTATCTTTAAGGTTGCAGTTTATGCTTTGCCAATATCTCTATATCGTAAAGACGAGGATATCTAAGCGCTGTTGCGCAACAGGAAGCCATTGTTCTGGAATACCTGGAAAACGCCTTCGGGATCATACTTGGCGGCGACATCCTGCATCCTTTTAACGTTCTCAGGTCCATAGCTGCGCAGGACTTTTTGGGATGCCGTGGCAAAGCTCATACACAGAAAGTCAAGCAGCAATCCCTTTTCTTTCGCTAGAGACCGCACACTCTCGGTCATTGTGTCAACCGCCTTTTGCGCGGCCGCATCATCGCCGCCTTCCTTGGGCCATTCGCAGGTGAAAACCCACCCTACGGATTGGAATTGGGTCAGCAATTTTACAGACCCACCTCAGACGTTTGGTATGCACTTACAACACTGCGAGACACTCTCCAACCCCATAATGTTTTCCCCTCGGTCTTTGCCCACCTGTACCCCGGCTGTGCCCATTGGTTGAATCGTATAATGTAGAACACCGCCGGCCGGGACACCCTTGGAGGTTTCTGCCCATAGTTTGTAGACCTCTTCATAAAGCTCCTGAGAGACCTTGGTGGTTACTGTAGAGATGGTTCGTCTAATCACTTCTATTAGCGATAGCTGCTGTCTCCCGGCAGCTGCGCACTTACTTCTTGGCCTCTTGTGCATGGCCCATGGTTTGAGCCAGTGAAAATATGGTACCGTCCGTGGTGGGAGCAGCGTTCGCAATCAGACTCGTGAGATTAAAGAAGGGATCGAAAGCCTTTGGCCGCTCGGTGGGAGTGTCTCCATAGATCAGACCCACGGCGACAAAGCCCTGGTTGAAGTTTGTGAACAGGCCAATTTTGGGATCGTTTTCCATAGCCTCCTGAACCTGGATTGTTGCCTTGATGATCGCGATATAATCGTCCGGGTTGTAGAGGTTGATGGTGTATTGAACATTGATCAACGGATGTGTTTCAAGGTCGAAGCTCGTTACAATACCTACAAAGTTTATAGAAATTAGGATAGTCTCATTCTCGATCAATGTAATAATCGCATACCGAAGTTGGAGCCGCCACCCTTGAGGGCGCGATAGAGGTCGGCATTCTCTGTAGCATTCGCGTTGACAAGATTGCCATCAGCCAATAAGACCTAGTACAGATATGAGCATGATGCGACTCCTAGTATTGCGAGTAGGTACTTACCTCAAAGCCTTTAATGCCATCTGCTCCGAGTCCATGGAGATTAGGCAACGCCCCCATGCCGCCTTCAGTTATAAATCAGCTTCCAAGACGTTCCCATAGGCCATTCAACAGTAGCAGGGCTATGAATCATACCTCCAAGAAGAAAACCTCCCAACCCAACTTGCTGGTCTCGACCTCCGATTGCTGACAGCTTCTGCTCCTCAAGCCAAGCGTATACCTCGCCCCAGGTATTTCCAGACCCGACCCGAGCAACTCCATCGGAGATCAACTCCCTTGATTGAAGCTGACGAATACCTAGAACGATACCCGTCTCATCCGCGCTGCTGAAGCCGGCATTTGGGTTGTGGCCGGTAGTGCGAATAGCAAACTTGGAACCTGTCCTTTTGACGATGGTTAGAGCTTCAGTGAGCTCTTGCGTGCTACTTAGATTGACGTAGCCAGCCGCTGGGATCCAGCATGTTTGGGACCAAGCGGTCTCTACCGCTGCTTGATACTCAGAAGTAGCATCTGGAGTCACAAACTTGCCGGGGAAGGCAGCCTTAAGTTGCTCGAATACTGCCGTGGTATTGGCAGCCATGACGATGGTAGCAAATTTTTCACAATTATTCCATATGACAATAAGATGCGTGCAAGGAGCTGATGTCGAAGACTTTTTACGTTCTCATTCCTCGGCTGTTTTCGTTAATATTATGAAAGATCGAGGGCTGCCCTTTGCTCTGCCCAAACCAAATTACATGCTTGCAAAGTTCCCCGCAAAGTTATCCAGCGCACTCCTTCACGTAACCCATTTCAGACCTGGCAATGGAGCTTATGGAATGTTGTTGGTCCTCCTTAGAACCAACAACATGAGTTCGCTCACCAACAGACCTATGGGATCCAGTCCATTATCCACACGTGCCTCGGATGGTGGTCATCCGTCTTGCAAGGAGACAATCTATGGAATGGATTTTGATCCACCGGATTAGGATAGCACGAGTTTTTCGTCAGGTAACAGTGGACTGTCCCTCTTTTGTAAGATGGTTACCATCTCAAGCTCGTCTGGAAAACTCGTAGATTGTGCTGCAGACCACAATCTGACCTTGACAACCGTCCACAGCCAAGTAATGAAAGTAATACTTGGACTAAATTGATCTATCAACGCCAGATATAGTATAAATTCTTTATTTGATGGTCAAATCAGAGCCTTTTGGAGACTACCGGGGGACAAAATCCCTGCATTCATAAGTAAAGTCTAGGAGGTAGGGTGATGGCGATGCGGATCTGAGGATAGAAAACAACATTGCTTGCACAAGCCAACGCCAACCCCGCTGGGTGCGCATAACGTACTCCAAAACCACCCCTCTATAATTTGCTCAAGGGCCAATGTGGGCTGTAGGATGTCCGAAACAACAGGGCAAAGGAACCGAAAACTCGCGCCTCTGAGATATGACCAGGAACAGAATGTGACGAAAAAGGCTGATTCATAGCAGCATCGAGAACGTACAGTAAACATGTTCAAAAATAGACAGATACAACATTTGTCATGCCCACAGCTGAATTGACCCTCCAAACGGAGAAATCGTAACGTGTTTTGGCCAGCATATAAAGTAAACTGTCTCTCAAAACCATCTCATCTTCCCATGATGCATTCAAATATCAGCAAACAATTCCCAAGTTTTTTTTCTGCTCATTTATTAACAATATAGCCCGAAGCACTTAACACTTTGATGTTGAGAGGAGATACGTATGTCCCCATCCAACAACTCATCCATAAATGTATTGCATAACCAACACACACAATTCGATGCCCACGACTTCCACCAACATGGTTCAGCACGAGATAAGAGAACATCAATGCGCCAGTCCTACAGGAAAGCTTATTAATTGAATTGACATACAGTATATCTGATGATATAGCGGATCAATCCCGAAGTCTGAAGACAGTGAATTAGAGCGGTAATCTTCACATGATCAAGAGAGTCATCCGAGAGCCATGACGACAGTACAGTGAACTTAGAACGCATTGTATTATGTGCTTCAGAACCTCTTTACTCCCTACAAGCGATGCCTTGTCAGCAGCTATCATTCCGTGAGATCTATTCATTACAAGGTAGAAAGTGCGATCGTAGGCAGCATTTACCCAGACCACACAACATATCTTATGAATTGACTAACTTGTGAATAAGATAAAGAACTGTTTCTGTGTATGAACAGTACAACACATATAGACTTTCACAGTTACTAGACACCCGCTGCGCCTTGTCAGAAGCTTTGTCGTCATTTTCAGTTTGGGCGCTCGATAATGGGCGTCAACAGCCAAATGTCACATCACTGTACCAATTTATTCATCGTGAGTCTCCGAGATATATTCCTGCATAAAAGAAGCAGAATCTCTAACCCTGGAGACTTTGAAGAACTATACCTTTATGTTTCCATACTGCGACTGTTACAAATGGCTCTGCTTGAAACAGGGCTCAAATGTTGCATTGTCAGCTTCATTCATCAAGCGGCGCTCAGCATCGTTAACTTTGCAATATATTGCACTATGGCTTCATATCATCCGTAATCGCTCTACAAGGTGCCTTCCGCACATTTATCCGAGCAGACAGCCAGTCATAATACGATAGAGCGTGGGGGAGGCCAGTATACCCATATCGCATTGTCAGGCATTCATATCACCCTTCATGGTATCACCTCAACCAAACCCTCAACCACTGACCCTTGACAGCATCGTTCCGGGTAACAGTTTCCAATCTGAGACGCGTTTTTCTTCAAAAACAAATCTACCGATATCAGAGACAAGCCAGCTTCTTCTCCAAGGGCATCTCCCCCAGGCACCTCGTTTGCCCATCATTGCGCTCCCGACATGAGGCTTCCCCGCTTACCCAACCACTTCAGCTCTTCCTCCAACAAATAATGCACCTTAGCATAGGTTCCGGGCCTGCATAAAGCGCCTCGACGGCGAGGTCTAGTTCTTAGCGATGATACTTTGCCTGGTCAGCTAAAGCTGCTGCGATGAGGATACTCGCATCCAAGCGTCGATCCAGAGAACCTCGGCGTCTGGCTTCCACGCAACACGTACGACCCTAGCTTCAACGAATATCTTTTGAGCTCTACAAAGAGTGGACCGGTCGTATGATCGTCCAGTGTTTAAGCCAACCTCGTTGGCACGACGCTCAATTACGTGTTTGGTCAGCCAGTATTGGCGCATTGGGTAATCAGGTACCCAATTATACACACATTAGCCAAGACCACAAACTCTGAGGTTCTAAGGGGCGTCGTCTCGGCCGCCCATTGGTGCGTACTACGATTACTCTCCCTGTTCGAGTACTGTAGCCGAATAAGAGATGGTGGTGTGCATTGTGGATGAACGCGTCCCACCTAAACCGTTCCATTCATTTCCCCACGAAAACGGCCGCGAGGTCCCACATGATACATGGCTGGTTTGTACCAGAATTATGCATTTATTTATTACTGTAATAAAAGAAGCTTTGATGCAAACACCAAGCCAAACTCTGGCAAATCGTCATAATTCTGACAAACAGCGAATTAAAACAGCTTCACGAACCGTCTTCACTCATCTATGACAAATTAGCCACCTGGCACATCCCCTGTGGTCAAATGCGCTGTTAGCTGTATACCACATAGATTTTTGCCCGCCCCTCAATCCACCCATAGATACATTATTAGTTGCAGATACTCGTTTCAGGCCGAGCTTCCTCCTTTGATCACAGGAGGCAGTTCATTGAGCCTGAATTTCGCATTCCCCGCTTCTGCCGCAAGTGACGAAAATACTGTGATGATGCCCAAGGTCTCTGCTAAACCTGCAGAGCCAAAAGCATCATGACAACATCGCTACCGCCAGAAACCGATGAGGCTCAAGGTGGATTTACATGAGCAAGTGACTCCATCTGATTTGGAATTGCCCCCTGCTAGCACGGACGCCTTGATGCGCTAACGCAAGTCGGTACCGTCCCAATTACAAGTTGAAGAAAGCCTTGCTTGAATCTCCAAGCCTGATAAATGAAGGGACAGAAAAACTGATAAACGCAGAATATCAGGCGACGTGGCTCTTGTCGCATCAATGCTGCTACACCTCCTCCCGACAATTGTGGCTATGTGAGGGCTTATTTTCGCTTTATCTACCTGTACCGACTTAGTATGCAGTAGTATCTATCCATGGATATGAACAAACCAATTACTGATGCACTATATTACCGCATGATTACTACTGGCCCGCCTCTCGGACAACGCAGACCTGGTGCACAATGTGCTACCTACCACTAGCCGTAGTTATATAGAATGCTACATTACGCCATAATGTTGATACCGGCCTATAAACGCTTGTTACAACTACTCTGTACAATCAATCACCATGGTTGATTTAAGTATCTGTCCTGAACGATTCTTCAACAGAATTAGCCCTGTTGAGCTACCCTGTAGTGCTAGTACAAATCACACTAAACATCGGAACGGGACGAACCGTCTGTCAAAAGAGTGCCATGAATCGTGTCAGAATAAGCAAAACTCATCCTCTCGAGAAACAATAGGTAGGAATAGTACACGTTCGGCCTAGCAGGGTAAGTTTGGACCATGCCAAGCTATGACGGGTATGGGCATTGCGGCTTACTCTACGTTCAGGGATGTTTTCGTTACTCGTCTTAGCCTCAAGTTTCCATATTGTTCTTGTGTCATGTAGTGGAACACAAAAATATGTGCATTTGGACTACTAGAAACACACTGAAAACGCATTGGACCCAACACAACACATGCTAATTACCATATGATTGGCCTTTGGCCAGAATGAGGCAGATAAACGGTTCGTTGGATCTCAATCGTGGTAGGAAATTCGGCCACTGGAGAAATTTATATGAAAATCAACCCAAGAACTAACCTAAGACATATCTTGGAGGAGTGGCGGCGTGCATGCTGACGGCCTGGGGCGGGCGTGTTTCCCCTGTCGTTGAAGGCATGATAAAGGGGAGGGGTGAGTGATGCACACACCGAACGAGTTCAGAACAACGTCCGTGTAGCATAGTATTTTGCATGTGGTGGGACCAGCGGTGTTTTTTGACCCCTCCTTTGTAACCAGCTTACAGGTACTCTGTAGTCTAATCCGGTGTACCCCCTGTCACCTCTCGTGCATGAGTAGTCTGATGAGACAACAACACCGCCAGTCTGGCTCGGTATGTGGCCATGGCAAGTTCCTGGTTTTCACTTATATTATCCGTGCAATATACTTGTATCTTGCCGTCACCGAAGCGGCGAAATAATTGGCCCTTGGACTTGGCCACATGAGTTGTTAATGTAAGTGATCATGCTCCTCTCTTCCAGTCGGTGAGGTCCTGGATGTTATTTTCTACCGCCTGACCAATGAATTAAGTATATGCACACCCTTATTCTGGCAAAAGGCAACCAAGGCGACCTTCTACTTCTGGTGCAATTTCTTTGCCTTGCTTTCACTCCGATGATCTGCAGTTGTATGAGACATCACACCGTTGAATGAGAAAGAAAATTTGTAAAGCGGCCCCATTATCTCAGATTTGACAGCTCAATTGGTCTGAATGGTCTGCATTTCCCTAACCCCCTAATATTTTCTAGCCTAACGACCGTTGTTGGTCTTAATTCCAAAATGGGTCTTTGTCAGCAAATGTATGTCCATTCATGACTTTTGATTTCCCCCCTATCTTCATCGCCCTGACGTTTACACCTCCTGGGACTTCTGGTAGCTTCTCTACCCCTCTCCACACAGACGTGATGAAATTTCCGTTTCGTACCGCTGCATCATCCCCGATCTCAACATCCTGTATCGCTACACCCTTAACTTGGTCTTCTTCTTGTACAGTTTGCATCCGGAAACCTTTGGCAGAATCTGCCGAAAATTCCGAGCCCGTTGGGGACGGTTCTGGGTCGTCCGAATAAGAAGACATTGTGTCTTGTGACACTAACCGGGGCTTGACTTGAGATCTTTGAGAGCTGTCTGAGAGCCCCGTTTGGCTTCTGCCAATCAAGGTCTCGTCGCTTTCACGCCCCGAGGTATTATTCCTGACAACACGAGCCGTCGGAATGTCCGGCGTGACCTCGACATTGGTAGGGACCTTGGTAGGTAGAGATTTTCTTGGAACTTGTGGAACGTCCATTTTGATACTCTCGATTCTGACGGGGAAGGCCTGTTCAAGATTTTCGACCAGCGTCGTGATATCGTCGACTAAACTTGAATATCGTGACTTGTGGTAGACAGCCCAGATGGCACGTTTAAAAATATAGGATCGTGATTGTCGTTTCTTTTTCTTATCTTGAATTTTGGTGTTCAATCTTTCAATTTCTTTGAAAGTAACGGCGTTTATGATCTTCGAAAGCTTTTGTTCGGATTTGACTGCTGCGCGATATTTGCCAGAGACCTTTTCCGTTTTGACGATTAAGTCTAATATTTGGTGAATGGTATATTGAATGAGCTCAATATCGTCAGATGTTGCTTGGATATGACCAAGGTATGGCTCCTTGTCGATATTGACAGCTTCCCCCCAGTGGGATAGCCGCGATTTTAGTAGTTCGAGCTTGATGAGTTCGGTCTGAACAGTTGAGTTAATGCGGCGTGCGTCTTGAATATAAGAAAATAATTCCACACATGTGCTAAAGGCCGCAGCCAGTCCAACTACGCTGGATGCTAAACCAAGAGCTTCGGCCATAATTTGTTTTGCCTGAAAGTGACTGTCTGGGATGTTATCTTCAAAAACTGAGACACTTCGAAAGGGGGGAGGGTAAGGCGTTGTAAGTTGGGTATGCATGCATTTGTCGGGAAAGAAGCCATACATATACTGCCATGAGCGGCTTATTATGAGCTCAAGTATCTTGCCGTTAGGCTTTCATCTAGGCCGATAGCGTCTCCGTGTTACTTCATCGCCTACCTTGTATCTATACCCTCGGGGCGGAAGAGGAAGCAGGCCGCGCACCTAGGGCACGGCTGCATGCATCTGCTTGAAAAGCCGTATCATCCCCAATTGAAGGACCCCACGTTTTTCTGTGTTAATATTCACTGATCAATGTTCTTCCAACACATATTTTATCCCCATCAAATTTGAACTTCAGTCAATCAATTCTTTACGAGATATTTGGGTGCCCGAAGTCTCAACGACGTGGTTTTCTCACCTTTTTTCCCCCATGGGCATATATCACACTCAGATTTGAAAAGCAAGCCCCTAGCAGGAGATATCCACTGCATAGCCACCAAGAAAATGATTGGACCGGAATCTCAAAAAGCCGCCGCGGCTGTGGGTGTTTCTGCGCCCCTTCTCTTGCATTGGCGCTCATCCGGCGAGCTTTGCATCGACACACAGAATGTCAGCGGCAGTGCCAGGGTGCATAATGGAGATGTGAATGTGTTTCATAGTCCTCTTGACTCGCCGCCCCGCAGAAACAGCCAATGGGTATCTTCCATTCCCTTCAATCAACCCCATCGTGTCATTCAGGAGAAGGCAAAAATTCAATCACAATTGAGGTTCTGCCAAGGAGGTCGTTACCCTGGTCAATGGCTCATAAAGTCGAATACGTTCAAAAATTGGGTATCACCGACTTCTACGTTTCGCAAACTCTGGTACCATGGAATGCGTAAGTTCATATGTGCCCCTTTTTCATGAGGTTGATTTAGCTGGTCTAATGTTCCCATTGGCTTTTAGCGGGCGCAGGGAAGTCTGTACTCGCGTAAGTTCCATACACCCCATCTCCACGTGTAAAGAGAAAATATTGATTCGCAGAAGATCCATCATTATAACGCATTTGCTACGTCTCCAGAGTGAGGCCAAGTCTCATTCGCCAGCGGAAAGGCCAGCGGTGGCCTACCTGTATCTGAGCGATACGCTGAATTGGTCTGTGACTGAGCTCCTGGGCAGCCTTGTCAAACAGATTACAGATGATACGTCCCAACTTACAGAACAGGAACAAGATTTTTGGGAGCTGTACAGAGGGGGCATTGCACCCGTTGAATCTCGAGTTTTGGCTAATCTTCTCGATACCCTGGTGCAGAAGCGCCGTACCTATATCGTCGTGGACGGTTTGGACGCCTATGATCAAGAAAGGAGGGATCAATTCTTGGCACACCTTCATCTGGACTCGGAGAACCTTCGAATCTTGTTCCTCTCACGGAACTTTGGAAATTTCAGAGACGTCTCTGGGGATTTTGTAGTAGAGACGATTCAAGCTCGGTCAGTGGATGTGGATCTATTTGTCGATCACGAGTTCGAGACCCAGCCTCAACTAAAGGAATATTCAAGCAAGGAGCCTGACCTGAAGAATATTGTCAAGTCCGAAATACAAAATGGATTTGGTGGAATGTGAGTATTAATATTTGACAGCACTTTAGGAAAATTGTGGAACTATATACTTACCATACTTTATCATGCAGGTTCTCTTTTGCTTATTGCTACATGCAAAAGCAGGTGGAAGAACCAAGCCCCATAAATATTCGACAAAACAGTTGGGATGGTTGTGGCATACTGGACAAGTTTTACTCGCGTACCCTTCAACGGATTCAGGCGATAAGAAAGCCCGCCCAGTATAGGCTTGCGCAAGACACTTTATTTTGGGTCGCCTGCTGCCCGTCTTCACTAACGGTTGAAGAGCTTAGATATGCCGTGGACAATCCAAAAAGAAAGGATTTGACACAAATTATCGAAAATGTTTGCAGCGAACTTCTCACTGTTGTTGGCAAGAAGGTGACATTTGTTCACTTTACGGCTCGATACTGCCTCCGAACTATTGCAACTCGTGGCTTTAACTTGAAAATTGCCCAGAAATGCATTGAATCACTTGCATCTCGTGGGATAGAGGAACTCAGCAATAAGAACTACAAGGGACATGCTCCTCTCATTGAATACGCAGCAATATATTTCGATTACCATCTACGGAATATGGAACATGTTCCAAATGAGACAGACACAATGAGGGATGTCCCCAATCAGATTGAAAGCATGGTTACGGAGTTGGCAAGAATCTTGCAAAGCCGCCAAATGAGGTGCTTTCTGTCCCGATTACGCTGTGAAAGCAGTAGAAAGCCATGGCCTGCGGTATCATTTAATAGCACCGAAGAGGGCAAAACAACGAATCGTCGAGAGATGACTGCAATGCACTTTGCGGTCGCTACAGGGTGGTTACCCATCGTACAAAGACTTATGCAAGACCCTTCGGAGGCGAGAAACATTAATACTCCCGATCAGTTTGGCCGGACACCGGTTGATATAGCCATTACTGATGGTCACTGGACAATCGTGCAAGAACTCCTTAACCACGGTGCATTCCTTGATCTTCGGGAATGGAAGGGGCACGCGGATATGATCAAGATTGCGCAAAGTGACCAGATCGCTATTGTTGAACTCATAATTTCGCGATCGTTCGCAGCCTTGCCACAAAAGCCTGTTGATATCGACAATCAGGAACACGTGGGCGTTGTGGCATCCACAACGATGATATTCTGCTGGCTTCTCCCAGGCAGTCCTGGTTTCCTCAACGAGACTCAACCACACAGCCTAATGTCTCAAGCATCATTTAAAAGTTTATATGGCGATTTCAAAGAGACTGTTACGGTGCCAGACCAGGCATTGATCAGTCACTTACTGCTTCTTAAAGCAATCGTCCTTGGAGAAATCGAAATCATCCGAGACTTACTCCAGATAAACGACATAAACTTCAAGCAGAAGCCATCAGTTTTCCATACTAGTGCTATGTTTCTGGCGGTTGAGCTCAACCGTTCACCGGTTGTCGAACTGTTGTTGGAGAATGGCGCAAATGTTAACATGATGGGTCCTGGAAACTGTACGCCACTGCATCGAGCAGTACATCGAAATCATGTCGATGTCGTCAGGATTCTACTCAAGTGGAATCCAGAACTTAACCTAAGAGACGAAGCGGGATGGACCGTTTTAAGATCTAGTCTCTATCTACGTCATAAGGAAGGCAAGTAAAAAGCAAGCCCTATTCCCCTGCTGACTACATTTCCAACAACATTATACTCCCTTGATCTTCAAAATAATCATACTGATATTATATCAGTCACAACTCTTCTCCACCACGCAGGTGCAGATTCCAGCTGGGGTGAAGTATCACTTACGTTGCATGCCCCTTCCGTATCAGGAAGCGAGACCTCCGAGACCAACTATACACTCGATTCTGAATCGACTTTATATCAAAGCTCGATAAACTACAGTACACCAAAGCAGTTACCAGCTACAGAGAACGGTGCTATATATCTAAGTCAGCTTGTCCAGGAACCTGAGGAAGATATTTTGGAGGAGGAGAAGGTATGTGATACTCAACAAGAGCCGAAATATCAAGAAAATTTCGAAAACAAGGGAAGCCATGAAGATGAGGGAAGGTTTCGCAGTGAGGAAGAATCTGAGAACCGAGTCGAGCTTAAGAATCAGAGAGGACTTGAAGATCAGAGAGTATCCGAGACGATCTTGCCGATAAAGGAGAAGCGGCCAACAGAGACTTCTGACTACGAACATTCCACAGCTTACGGAGACACACTGGTGACACAAATTTGGGGATACGCCAAAATGGTTTCAGGGTTAATATTCGAGCCCGAACCAGAACGGAGGCTTGCCGACTTGGTGCCGTCTGTGAATAACGTAATGGGACCAAATAGAATCGAAAGAGAGAAATAGATAAGAATGGCACCAATATTCAATAAATTCTCTTCAAACTAGACTATGAAATGTACCAAGCCTTCCCCCCAAGCTATTTCCTGAGACGGTCAAAGTATAGACCTTTGTCGATATTGTCAGTATCGACAGCTCCAACCCTGTGATCGCCGCGATTTGAGTAGTTGGGAGTAAGAAGTTTAGCCCAATCATCAACGTTAAAACGGTGAGTGTCTTGGATATATATAAACAATTCCGCGGATGTACCGGGGGCCGTCATCAGCCCAATTGCACTTGTAGCTAAACCCGAAGCTTCTGCCATGATTATGTTACCCTGAAGGTGAGCATTTGGCGTATTATCTTGAAGCAAAGAGCACGTGGGCGGAAGAAGGATTTCAGGCGGGAGGTTTTGGGCATGGGTGCATTGCCTTAAACTATTGAGAGTAATGTATGTATATACTACTGCAGGCCGCGGCCAGGAAGCCCAAGGGCACCAGGCCCATTTCATTGAGGCTCTTGGGTCAATACGACCATACTTGTCCCGCTTCCCTGCACTGTTTGTGCATTGTGGAGGCTAGACGATTTGTAGCCGCATGTTGCGTGACCATAGACATGGTCGCCTTCTTGCATCCTGCATGATGACATTCTTCTATTATAAGCCCCCCGCACCCTCATACGACGAGCTTTAGGAAAAACTGCTTATTAAATGCCCGAGTTCGTTTTTTTTTTGGTAGCTGATCCAATCCAAACCCAAGGCTTCTTTTGCTTTCTTAGCACACATATCTTGGGCATCCAAACTCTTTGATAATTCGTTTCTGCTATGGGCTTCTGGCGAATCTAGATTGATCGCCCCATCACCATACATCCTTGACAAACAAGATCCCACAAAATATCCACCCAGACCGAGCCACGATGGCAAGCCTCGGGACTCCGGAACCCGCTGGTTCCTCTATCATTATTCCTGCACAGGTGAATGGTGGCCATGCAAGAATCCACAACGGCGACATCATTCACCACAATCTTGTGTCGACAGAGGTGAAGAAAACACAGTGGTCTTCTAGAATTGACGTCAAATCGACCCACAGTCGTATCCGGAAGACGTGGGAAGGTCTTTGCCAAGGAAGCATTTGTCCAGGCCAGTGGCTTCTGGAATCGGAACCGTTCAGAGATTGGACATCATACCAGCCTCGCAAGCGCAAGCTATGGTATGTTGGAATGCGTGAGTGAACCTGACCTATGAGAGCTATGAGGCCAAGCTGAGTACATAACAACTAATATCGTCATTGCGTTTAGGTGGTGTTGGAAAGACTGTCCTTGCGTATGTGTCACCTCATACTATCCATGATCTCGGCGATTGTGTGCTGACATTAAAATAGTTCCGTTATTATAAATCACTTGGTCAAGCTTCGAAGCGATCCCAAGCCAAAAACATCAACAAGCATACCAACAGAAACACCTGGGGTAGCGTATCTCTATCTCAATAATGAACGAACATATAAGAATTGGGAAATCCTCGGCAGTATCATCAACCAGCTTACCGAAGACCCATCTCAAATCCCAGATGATGCGGTTCGTTACTGGAAACAGTACGATGCTGGCGCCGGAATAGCGCGGTCACCAAAGCTCATTGAGTTACTTTGCGCCTTGGCCAAGAATCGCTGCATATATATCGTTATCGATGGCTTGGACTCACATGATCCGGTAAAGCGGACTAATCTGTTGAGATACCTTCAGTGTGAGTCGGATAACCTTAGAGTTATGATCCTTTCACGCGACTTTGCCGATCGCGAAAAGATTTCCGGTGAGTTTTTGACGGAGCCATTACAGGCCAACACACGTGATATCGATTTGTTCGTCGACCATATGTTCAGAAACAATACGCTATTGAGCACGGCCTCTCAGTCGGATCCTTGTTTTTATGGCAACGTGAAGGGGGCAATAAGGACCCACTTCCGTGGAGTGTAAGTTGATGAAACTGAGAATGTCGAAGCGGCCTGCCATGCTGACGATATCTGATGTTACAGGTTCTCCTTCGCTTCTCTCTACATGACATGGCTCTCAGAGCAGTCGAATCAGACTGATATTAAAAACAAGATGAAAGAGGAAGTCCCTCAGATATTACACGAATTCTATGATGACATCCTTCAGCAAATCAAGTCAGTAACGAGCGATGATAGATACTTGCTCGCCTGCGATATCTTCTACTGGACTGCATTGTGTCGCCGTCATCTGACATTCAAAGAGCTTTGTTCTGTTGTCAACAATCCTGAAAATCTTTGCATCAAAAGCATCGTGATGGACGACTGTAACGGTCTTTTGGCCATAAATGACGACAAAGTACAGCTCGTTCATCCTATGCCCCAGAGTTTCCTCCCAAGTATCACGGAATACGATATCCACTCAGCTATCGCACAGAAATGCATCGTTTCACTCATGTCCCATCGGTCAGACAGCTTGAAATCAGCAGTCGATTCTCAGAAGTCCAAAGGGGGCCATTCTCGATTCACTCGCTACGCAATCGACCATCTTGGCTACCACCTTCGGAATCTAAAGAGTGATGCTATGAAGGTGGATCTATTGTCGCTTCTCAATGACACTCAAAGGCGGATATTCCTTTCTCGAAATCTTCCCGAGTACAGAAATTTGCCAAATGACACGAAATCTTATGCGGGCAAGACATCAGTTCCGGTTGTTGAAATTGGGACGGCTCAAACAGCAGTGACTGAGCTGCATCTGGCAGCAGCATTAGGATGGCTACCGGTAGTTCAGCATATTCTACTTCATCCCCCGGAAGACTGGGGCATCAATGACATGGACAGCCTTAACCAAACCGCAATTCATATCGCTATTCAAAGGTGCCACTGGGAAATCGTAAAAGAACTTCTCAAACACAAGGCATGCGTCGATCTCCAGGTATGGAATGGGCATAAAGATCTGATCAAGCTTGCACAACATGACCAAACGGAAATTATCAAGACAATTATCGATAGCGCCGTCAGCGAGCCTCGACAACTGTTAAGCGGGCCGCTGACTCTGGAGGAGAAAGGCCTTGCGGCTGTTGCCGTGTTTCCAGTGAATTGGCTTCTTCCAGAAAAGATTGCCATTTCTGACGAGCAGAGCATGGATCCAAAGGTATCCAAGACCTCAGTTCTGAGTTGTAACAGTCATTTCAGAGCCAAAGAAATTTCCTCAAATGCGTCTCTGATGAAGTTCCTACATATCCTCAAAGCTGTTGTCTATCGAAACCAAGAGACCCTTGACTACCTGCTTAGAACTGGCGAAATCGACTTTGAGAATTCGGCATCTTTCTTTCACATCAGTACCATGTTCTTAGCTGTGGAGTCCAACCAGCCATCAGCTGTTGGTTTGCTACTAGACTGTGGCGCAGATGCGAATATGCGAAATCCCGAAGGCGTCACGCTGCTTTCGCGGGCAGGAGATCGTAAGCATAGCGAGATTGTCCGGATCCTGCATCAGTTTGGGGCCTGTGGTTACTCGAAAAACTACGAAGAGTGGACCCCATGGGTGGATTCAGGGCTGGATCAAAGTAAGTTAGGATCGTTTTTGACCTCAGTTCTTTTATTGAGGCACAGTCAACCTTCACTTTCACTGACGCCTTTCCAGTCCAACCCCTTTCCAATCAAGTTGATACAATGCTAAGTCCAACACGGCTGTCGACCAACCTGCGCTCTCCATCTGTATCAACAAGTGATAACTCTGATGACGGTAATTACACCACTTTTTCGAGACCGTCTTCATTTGGTACGCGAGAGAGTCAAACGCAGCATGACATCCCCCGAAGGTCAAGGCCGGCGGTGCCTAGAAAGCCGGTGGTGGTGAATGATGGTACCACGGCTCACGAAGGTCGACGTACTGGAGCAGGGCTTGTAGAAAAGTTAGGAGACTTGGGCGGGAGGATATTGAGACGAGATTCACAAAAGCGAATGGGAATTGGACGTGCGTTGGTAGCAAGCAGCCAAGTTGTAATGGGCCCCAATGCTCCGGTGGGCTCCAAGACTCACACGCGCCTAGGGCGAAAATGAAAAGAAGGCAGTCAAGATAATCTTAAGAAAGTAAAACCATGAATTTTTCAACCAATTTTATTGTCGTATTCATCCTCTGTGACCAAAGCATATTATCTGGCGTACCCTAATACTAAGTCCATGACAAGTCTTTGTCCATGAATGCATGCGTGGCTGCTATATCCTCTGCATCGCTTGAACCTTTCCCTTGCAAATCCCCAAGGCTCATCCACCAAAGCGTTACTCATTAGAACAAGAAATATCCAATGCTAAATGTAGGCACGATATTGTCGCGGTCGACAAACTCAATTTGAAATAGTTCACCAGTCGCTCTCGCCTTCTGCACATTCCATACTACGCAACACATCGTCTCAAGCGCTTCAACAACGCGCTGATATTGGCCAACCTGCACAAGCAAACGATACCCTTCAAGAAGGTTGTACAATGTATCGATCCGCTCACGGCGCCATCGGTAAGGAGAACAGCTCTCATGTCTCAGCCCATGACCCAAGCTGGAGTGAGTGCTCCAGCGCGTTCCTCCTTCGTGTGTTGCTCGTGCGATGGTGCCTTCTGTCCACTTTGCATGATGATCAAGAATGATGTGATCCGTACCGATGAGCGTATCATCAACCATAGGGTATAGAACGGCGTTCTCTGGACGCGGAGAACAGTCCCATAGGAGTACCTGACCAACAGGCACGAAGTGCATGAGAAGGACGAAATGGTCAGAATCCTCGAATTCTATGGTCCGCACGATGATGTGATGTTTCTTGGGATCAAAGTCCGTCTTTGTCGCCAGCGTGTCGGTACCATTGAATGGAAGCTTGATTTTGGGGAGTACATAGACGCTCTCGCTTGCGTCTGCCAAGCCAGACTCAGCATAAGCCGCATCTGGACAGAATAGTTGAGCAGACATGACGCTTGAAAATGGTAGACGGGTTGAAAGATGAGAAAATGAATTTCAAATACTTCGAAAAGCGAAAGCAAGGAGGTGTTTGGGATTAAAATGTTGGTGGCAGAGTGGATGAGGTTCTCAATTGACTATTGACGGATGGATAGAAAGAGATTTTTCAAAGACTAATATCCGGAGGCTTTAATAATAGAAATAAATGTTGATGAGGTTATTAAGGAACTCTAAATCGACTTTGATATTCCATCATGTTCTCATGAATTCGTAGCCATAGTAGCAAACAACACCCATGCAAATGATACCTTTGCTATCAAGGATCACTCTCCGGCCCAAACCATATGAAATGGCCGTTTCCGTCGATTCTAGAAATCAAAAGAAAATGTATTGTTTAATATTATAACGTCAAATGACATGTGATCAATCTAATATGTTTCATCCTCAACTTTGTTCAGTTAGAATAACAATGAAGCCGATATGTTTGCGCATTCCTCCGAGGCACACGGTATCGGCACAGGCCACCCCTTTTATTCCTAACATATTAGTCTAGTCGTTTGTTGGTTCAAGATTTGGTAAACTCGAGTGACTCCGTAGGGTCATCTAAGACTAGATGCATATTGTCCACTATTCTTTGAGCAAACATTGCGCTCATTGGTAAAACCCAAGCCCTTGGCACCACACTCACAAAGGTCAAAGGCGAAATGAATGCCATGACCAAGGAGGAGTCGGTGCGCTCTCTGCACGGACAATAGATATAATTCTAGAACCATCCACGGATTAAAAAGATACCTGATGGTCATTCGGGGTAGCACTCATGTCTTGCACCCCGTTCCTGGTCGGGTTCAATGTCCATGCAATATCATAGTCTAGGATCAAGTCAGAACCAGATGGGGATAGGCCTGGTGATCCGGGGAATGACGCTGGAGGAGAGCCGCAAATCGATCCGGAATAGTCCAGGAATCTATTCAGTGCAAAATGTGCATCGGTATCCTCCCTTTCTGGCGTCCACTCGATGCGGCCGGTGTCAAGGGTCTCAATTTTTTCCTGAATCTGCCCAGACTCGTTCCTGAACTCTGATTCCATTCGTTTAGTTCGCTCATTGCTAGATCCAGGGATGGGTCTTTTCGTGTTAGCAGGGCATCATCAACATGCCATGCTGATGGCATGTGAAGGGCACTCACAACATAGCGGCAGCCACTGCCAAGGTTAGGGAGGCTTTGTATGCGATGATTGTTTGTCTGAATTGTTGTACATCCTTACTTTTGAGTGGCCAGGCAGTTTTATTCAACATATTGCTGCCATCTTCTGTGGTCTCTGTGTATGTTTCCAGCTTCATCATGAACTCGGAGAGAATGTCAAGCCAGTTATTGAGCGGCACTCGGAGACTATCGTATAAATCGGCATGGCTGGATAGTGTCTCATCGGCGCCTAGCAGAGCTTCGAGAACAATGGAAAAGGCTCCAAGGTCCTTGGCAGTGGCCGCAACATCCCTAGGTACTCTCCTCAGACTGGCGATACCCTCGATGACACAGCTGGATCCATGGAGGGCGGCACCAAGGAGCCCGACAATATCGCTTTTGGGAGTATCGGAATAGTTCATTATGGATGATATAATTTTCTCTTGAATGATGATGAGATGACAGAACTCAACAGAGAAATTTTGCGATGCCGTTTTTATGTGGAGACATTTGGGTTGACCACTCAATGCACATTGATGCCCAAGTTGAATACGACCCAAAGTCGCCCCCCCAGTTCCGTTAACCGAGGACTTACCCGAAAAGGCAATGAATCATCGATCGAGAATACAAGTCATAAATCATGCTCTATTATTATTCTAACCTATGCTGTGTTATGCGAAAATCCAGGAATTTTGATACCCTGCCACTGTGGCCTGAGTTCGCACAAACAGATTCTGTATGCGTTTCTATAAACATGCAAACATCTTTTGATTCAGTAGTCAATTCGTGCCGGAAAATGATGTTTTTTGACATCCGCCTTGGTCTCTTGTTTCTCCAGGGTTTAGCTCTATGATATATAGCATTCTATCAGTAGAACAATCGCGATATTCCATGGACTATTTCAATTTTACATTGCCTGTAGGTTACACTATCGAGTAGAGTATTAGTATCTTTACTATTGTGTCTTCGATATTGCCTTTTCCCCAGCTTAATTCGCACGGATATCTCCCTGGCTCAATTACTGTGAGCTATCACAGCCCAAAGCTTTAACGAAACTACCTATGGTTAAGATCGGAATAAAAAATCACTATGCCGAGGAAAGAAATTGTTTTGCTTGTTTAAGTACTTCTTGATCAGCGTTATGGCTCATCGAACTGTCAAAGAATAGTTCCAGCTTCAAGTTACCAAGTCAAGGCTCCCAGGTAAGATTAATGCGTAATACAGAAGTTGAATAGTTGTGTTATTCCGATCATTTCCTTACAAAGATGACCTAGATCATGAAAGGTATGTTAGCAGAGCAGATCAAGTGAAGCTGAGCGATGGGTGCAAGTATCAGAGTTTGGGTATTAGGCAGCTGATAATAAATATTCATATTGATCAGTAGCTATTTATCTGCATAGATAATCGCGATAATGTGTGACATACCAATGGAATATGATGTAATTATTGTACAGATTGAATGACTATTGAAGTAATCACGAACGCTAGTTCACTGATTAATCGGGTGATGGCTGGTGTTGCGGTAACTGCTCCTGTGATTGGTCAGTTTATCCAAGCTTTTTCCGAAATGCTGCTGACTGATAAGTTGCACTTTGTGTGACTAAAAGTGGATCTGACATGTTAGGTATTTGTCCAACAGGGCCAGGTTGTCACAGTCTTGAAGCAGTGGGCTGAAACAAGGTGAGCTCATGACATAAGATAACTGTTTTTAATAGGTATGGTGGCTATGCTGTCAGTGCTAAGACTGGGGATCTCTGAAGTTGAGTAAGTGACTCGATAATGTCCACAGTAATGACCTTCAGACTTTAGGCATCTGTTTTGTTGTCCCTCAATACATCTCTCGTTTCTATTGTTCTGACCGAATTGCAAGATTTACAAAGAAATTCCCGGGCTCAACGCCGGAGAAACTTCAGACTTTGAAACAGTATGCTGAATGTGTCGGCCGGTCCATGAATGGTAGGCTGGGCGAGTCTAATGACAGACCAACAACCTGGAGCGTAAGAACTGTGCTGTGGCGATTCTGCTGTGCGTGGGAGCGTGAGAATAGCGATAATATCCCTAAGGCTGTTAAACCCTCTATGGCACCTTTAAGTCGTCACCGCTTTGCCATGGGGTCAGTGTCAGGTACTCAAACTAACTATATAGAGATTTTAACAATCGACCTCACTTTAAGTTTACGGCCACCCCGCAATGCCAAGTTTCGGATCTTAGAGTGGACAGATCAAGAGAAAAGAAAGCCGGTCTTTCCAGCATAGGGCCCAAGTAGTTCTAAAAAAGAAAAAAAAAAAAAAAGACTCTAGATGCTTGGGGGAAGCAATTCAGTGCCCGGGCTGTTCGTTATGGCCTCCCTGGGGGTTTAAGAATACATGATATCCGACGCGAGGCTCTGATCAAAGCAAATGGTGATAAAACATCTAGAAACGCAGTCTAGCAGTTAAACTAACGTTAATTCACAGATTATAGGTACTCTTTGGGCCAGTTTTTGCGGTCTGCTTCCCAGCGTAATACCAACGTACTCATCAACAGGTACCTGGGCAATATGTCTACCATTGATGGTGCAGCCAATTACCTACAGATGGAACACCGCATAGACTTGGCGGAGAATTTTAGATCCGCGACATTGAGATGGAACCCTTGTCTTTTTCAATCAATCCCAACCAAGGAGTCAGATGCTCTCAAAAACAGTGATCAATACTGCACAGTAACGGCCGGGGTTCGGCGGGTCGGATCGAGCGGCGTCACCTACCGGCACGGTTGCAGGATTGGGGGTCTGGCTGAGTAGGGCAGAGGACGGAGTTGGGAAGGTAGGACAGAGGAGACTTAAACAGTTGCAGGCTTCACAGAAAATTGTTTATGAGCCTGCCGAAAGCCCACGAGCAAGTAACTGGCGTCAAGTTCATTTCTACCGTGTCAGACACATGTTACCGAAGGAGCGAACCCGCCTCGCCGAAACGATGATATTGAGAGTGTATCCAAAAAGCACAGAATAGATCGCTGCCCTGAAAGATCTCATGACCCTTCGCACAGCTGATTCACAAGTGGCATTCCAAGACATGCTCAGACCTATCGATAGTCATTGCCCAGTTTCTTCTTGCAAGAAGCTGATGAAAGCGTAAGTCAATTTTATATGCAGTTACCATATTTTGCATACTGAACTTTGTTTGCAAGTATTCCTTTGAAAGGGCGGTAGACGCATGTAGCGAGTAGGTAACCAGCAAAATAGCATAGCAAACCCATTGTCAGACACATTTTAACAACGGTGATATACCCTTCCGATACGATCCAGTAACATTTCACTATAGAACCGCCTGCGCTGGGTATTGCCCCGTTCGCCTGGGCAACTTAGACCTTCCCGCGTCTGTATGATTGCGGCACTACCCTACCCTCCACGCTTTGCAAAGACACATCTCGGGGTGTCTCAGCAGATATATGGCTAATCAAGTGGCCAGCTTCAGTACATATCACTGTCCCCATTGGCTATCTCCTGTTTTATGCAACTCAGAAGACGGCTTGTGAAGCCACATGAGCGATATCCACAGTATTCCCAAGGGGAGTTTTACGTCTGGCGGCATTCAAACTTATCAACGGTCCGGAAGCCAATGTGAGATCAAGCAGTTCATCAGCAAAAGCCCTGCAGACTTTTCAGCCCAGTCCAGATGTCTTACAAAGCATATTTTCAACAAAGCCTGTCCGGTTACGGATAAGCTAGGTGGTATTGGTTCTGAAAAATGAAAGAATTTTGTTGGCAATTCGTTTGCTAGACCTCTGGCGAGCTTGACCAGTTCGCCCTCGTCAGGCGACATGTTCCATGGGGAGTCCGAGAGGGCTCGTTCGCTCGAGACAACTTCAAAGACTGAAATGTCAGACAGACAGTGACAGCATGAGTGAAATTGAAGTAACTTCTGAGGGGGTAAACTACGAAGTCGATTGCATTTTCAGTGAAGTGGCGGATGGGACATCCATCAATCAAATCGTAGTCGAATGGCTACGTTGATGACTGAAGGTGGACGACGATACTCCCAATGACTCTATGCCCATCGGCCATGTTTTTGGTTGCACAACCTCTGCTCTTGTGTTCAGACTCTTTTGTCAGACAATAACAAGGCGACCAGCCAACAGAGAGCGCTCCCAAGGACCGGTGCCGGTATTTTTACGTAAAGATAATCTTAACTTTGAAGAGCGGCAGCGCAGTGTCTCATGATGCTCTGCGACCTGTAGGTCAAATGGCGTGAAGTGTACGCTATGAAGTCCTGGCCGAGAAAAATTTTGAGGAGCACCAGCCAAATCCTGCTGGCTAGCCAAAACGGCCAAAACGGGCTCTACGTCTAGTACGCAGTAAAGTTTGTATCGCCCTCACCTAGCCACATTGTGTTGCTACCTGGTCCGTGCCTACAATTAACAAACAAAGCAGAGCAGACAATAGTTTTCGGCGATGTGTACATAATCTGCTTGGTGCCAGCAATTCGGTCATCGGCGATTCGGCGATGCGATCAAACCACACCTTAATCAGCGCTACACCATCACCGAGTCTCAACCACGAAGCCGCATGCGGTTATGTAATTGCCTTTAAGTTTTCCTCTTGTTCGGCGTATGGATCTTGCTTTGTAAAGCAGGAACATAGTAGTACGATTAATAATTACTCAGTTGATGACCTCGTACAGTAAGTACTACTTGCTTACCAAGATTTGCGTTCGCCGATCAAACGTATGGTGGACTTGTGAATGTGACTTTTGACATTTTACTCTTCAGGCTAGTTGAGTACAGTAATTCTGTACGTCTGTACTCTATCAAATAGGAAGCAACCAATAAGACGCGTAGGCCAGAAGCGTGTATGTGACGTTCTGGGCGTTCTTCCAACAAGAACTATAGGTTAGGTCAGGTATATTGGCAGATGATCAGGATGAAGCTGAGTAATGGGCAAACGATGTTACGGTTTAGTTATTAGATATCTAACTGACAGTAAACAGTTATATTAACAATTAACTATTTCTCATTCAAGTGATATTAATCGTGGTTTATATATATAAAAACTAAATAATTAAATTGGTTATAATTAGTATATGTTATATTAATCTTTTTTTAATATTGCTCAATGTCATTTTATCTAATCTATTATTGCTGATTATTTAAAGAAATATGAATCTATTTTAATTGGTTGGTTCTTCTGAAGTTCTGCCCATCCAGGGTATAAGTCATGATGTTATGTTCAGGTCGTGACGGTGTAGGTACGTATATATACAATCGGCCTATCATGCTACTATTTCTGCTCAGCAATCATGTTGATATAGTGGCCTTCATGTTACGTGATCCTGCGCTGCTTGGCTTCTCAATCTTCTGGCCCTCTTCTCCTGTGGGCAGCGAATCAATGCCAAGAACTGGTTCCGAAGGCGCTTTCTTGTTGCTGCTGCTGTTGCTCATGGTTGACTTGATACGAGTTTGCAACCAGTGCGTGTTTGTGACAGACTATTAGGTTGGTAGTGTGCAGAAAATATTTGATAGCAGAGACAGAAGAAGCTCAGTGTTGGGGACAAAGCCTCGTGTTTGGGGGCTCATGTTAGAATCTACAAACGGGTGGCATCTACGGACGCTGTAGATCCGTGACTGCCAAGAAACGTAACCGCCGAAAGAATTCAACTAGGTATCCGTGTTCGGATGAATGCCGATGCCTCGAACGCCGATCATTGTTTCTCCTCAGTGGAATATCACACATCGCCGAGTCGAGAGATCAACCATTCATGTGTCATTAGTCAAAGCTGCTTACGCCATATGCCTCAGATACCACCTGGTACCGCAGAGTAGTACAGTGATTAGCCAGATGAACCCGAGCGTGAGCACCCAAGAGAAGTCCAGCAGAAACAACGCGTGCGATGGGCCAGTATCTTTTGCACCCAGCAGCAGCCAATGGAACCGCCAAGGAACAAGCAGATCGCCGACGAAGAGAGGCAAGACGAGAGCCAACCCGGGGACTAATATATCCTCCTTAGACAACGTGGAAAATGAGATGATGGCTAATACGGGTAGCCGACGTGCCCAAAAAAAAAATCGATAACGCCATCAAGAAGGACTCTAGAGGCCCTTGACACAAACTCAGCACGACTACATGGCACTTACCAAGTGGAGAACATGGATGTTGACGATCGTGCATGAGACATATGAAGTCACTGTCAATACTGCAGTACAACGTTAGAAAGTCAAGAGATATCGTTATGGTCACGCTGTTACGGGATCCGAAAATAAAGGACCTTGATGTTCTCGCAATCCAAGAGCCATAGGCGAACCCCTGTGCTGACACCACACACCATTCGGCAAAAGATCTATTCCATCTATGCAACCCCCAAGGTGAAGGTGAAGCCCCGGCAAAGGTCTGTATGTTCATCAACAAACGGCTTGATCAAAAACAGCTTCTTGTCTCCACATACTTTGTTGATTTAGCAGTGTAGCCATCTGGCATGCATGCAACCAGACAGAGTGTATAATCTATCTACTAAATACCAACTAGAAGTCCTACCTAGTGAAATGACAAAGCTTTTTCTTGTCTTACATGTCTTTTCCTAGTCCAAACGATGATTTTGGGGTTAACAAGAGTTAATTGCACAGTACTTGTAGAGGAAGCTGTTTTGCGCAACATCATACTAAGTGGTAGCGATGGCATTTGTTGACGATTTCACAGCTTGGGTGGCAAGCCCGACAGTGCAACTCAACCGCAATAAACTGCAAGATACTATAGACAGTGTCTTGAATTAGGAGCGAAGTAGTGGAGCGACGTTCGAGGCAGACAAAACGGCAATCATTCATTTCACGAAGTATAAAAACAAGGGTCTGCGATGACCCTTTCACGATTAAGGGCCAAAATGTTAATCCCAAGAACCATGTTAAGATTCTTGGGCTGGTTATCGATTCTTGACTTAAGTATAAGTAACACATCGCAAGAGCGGCATCGAAAGGCATGAAAGCGGCATTGGCACTGACGAGACTTGAGGGACTATCGGCTTCAACCGCCCGAAAGTTGTTCTCGGTCACGGTTGCCCCTGTAGTGGACTATGCCTTGAGCATTTAGATGCATGCCTACAAGGACAGGAACATGGCACCCATCAATCGCGTCCAAAGAGCAGGGGCCCAAGCAATCGTGGGCTGATTCTTCTCGGTGGCGACAAGCATTGCAGAAGCGGAGGCAGCTATCCCAACCGCACGAGAGCGTCTCTGGAAACGAGCGATAAGGCTCTGGATTGAAATTCATACGTTAACTAAAACAAACACCCTTCACAGGATAACATCTCGGGTGCGGAAGTTCTACAAAATTCATCCATCTCCATTTCACCCGGAAGCATGTAGACTTAACGAGATACCGCTCGAGGAGATGGAATCTATTCAAACGTTTGCGCTTGCGTCTTGGGACAGACAAGTAGAAGCCTTCCAACACAATGACATGAACAAAATAACAGAAAAGAACTGGGACGTCGGTGTGGCTGTCAGTAACTCGGCTCGTAACGATCTGGTCGGCGTGGGAGCAGTGACTCGAATAAAGGTAAAAGGCAAGGCGGACGCAAGAAGCAAAACGTCCTCTATCGCCCTTGGACCGAGAAACGAGCAGAACCCGTATTCAGGTGGACTAGCTGCCATAGCGCATGCGCTGGAAACGCTGCCAAACGTCCGCCGGCGTCGTGTAGCGCTTTTAACGAGGAACAAGGCGATGGCCTTCAGCCTTCGAAACCAGCTACAGCAATTAGGCCAGGAACACATCCAATTTATATAAAAAGAGATCAACAGTATGGAGAAGAGGGAACGGACTGCTTGTCGTCTGGATACCGGCCTCCGAGGGCAATACGCTGTTGCGGTTAGCGAAGCGAGAAGCAAGAAATGCGGGCAAGGACGGACGGAGCCACAGCAGACAAGCAGGCTCCAAGGGTAAGATCGACCACCCCGAATCTCGAGAAGAGGAGGCTCAAAGCCGAAAGTTCACAAGAAGACGTAGAGTGGATGCAGCCCTCTCAGGTGAGCACACTCAACAGTTGTACGACAACAGACCATGGATAGAATGTAGCGTTCTAGCGCAAATGAGGACATGCATGTCAAGACTCAACAGTTCACTTTATCTAATAAAGGCAATACCCTCTAGGCAGTGTGAATGTGGACACGAAGCAGAGACAGTAGCGGACTTCTTATTCCGATGCACAAGGTGGGATACACACCGAAAGCATACACTTGGACGCACTCCTAATGGAAGCATTTCATCTTGTTTTGGAGGAAAAGGACCAACTGATGGAATAAAATGGACCCCAGAACTGAGGGCAGCGCAGGCAGCAATCCGTTTTGCGCTAGCCACCGGCCGTCTCGACAACAAGCAGATCATACAAACTACAACCACTCACTACTAACTCACTATCAACACCTCGTGTTACGTACAGCAGACGCCACTTCAGCTACCGAAAATAGGATCTTGAACACTCGGAGAATAGGCTCCAAGCTAGTCGGCTTAAATGATTGCTGAACACGAGAAATCGCAATGAATAAGGGAACAAGTGGCAGAGAGCAGAAGATAGCGATGATGACGTCTGGGCTCCAATGAGGCATTGACCAAATTTGAGAACCGTTAATTTCCATAGACTTATAGCAGCCCTCCTGGGTTTCCCACCGGGCGTAATAAACCAATAATAATACTAAGTGGCGGTTCGAAGCACATAATCGGTATATCTGCATGGTAGCGATAGCCCTGGGACAAGCGTTGAGGCCAGAGAGATCAAACTGTACAACGTCTACAACCCCAATCAGACAACAAAAAACAGACAAAGCGTGCTACCACTGCTGCGAAGAGTGCTGGAGTTAGCACCACGAGCAAAGTAAATAGTGGTTGAGACTTCAATCTACACCACGAGATGTGGGGAGGCTCTTGCGTCCAGGGGGTAGAGGAAGAGGCGAAGGATCTAGTGGAGGTCATAGAAGACGATGAGCTCACAAGCACTGTTGCAACGGGCACCGTCACATACGAATAGGGCGAGAGGCAAGCCATAATAATCTCTGCCTGGTCACTCTTGGCCTGACAGATCGGGTCATTAGGTGCGAAGTAAATCGGGCTCTCGACCACGATTCGGACCACCTACCAATCGTCGCATCTTTCGATGTATCAATCAAGCTGCTAAAAAAGAACCCAGGAAGAATTGAAAACCAATAGATGGGAAGAAATTCAAGTCCGTGGTGTTAAGAGATCTACCCCCGCTGAGGAGATCAAGAACTCGAAGTGCGCTTGATCGATATGTCGAGGGGATTGTTGCGATGTTACAAAACGCAATAGAGACGGTAGTACCGCAAATGATATGCTCGCCCAAAGCCAGAAATGGCTGGAATGAGGAGTTCATGAGAGTAATTGCAAGGACAAAACGCCTTAGACGACTACACAGCCTTTATCACACAGAGGAAACATGGGAAGCTTATCGAAAGGCTAGGAACCATAAAGGCAGGGTAATCAAGAAAGCGCTCAGGGAAGGACACCGTGAGAACATGGAGAAGGCCTCAGCACCACCAGAAGCCCTGTGGAAAGTGGCAAAATGGGCGAGAAACAGCTACCTACCGGCACCAGAGGTGACACCCACACTACAGAACGCAGATAGCCTGCAAATGACCTCAGAACCATCGGAAAAGGAAGAAATCGTCAGAAGGGTGTTCTTCCCATCCACTCGCGAAGCAGACATCAGTGACATCAATGGTGCAATATACCCGGACCGGATAGAGATGCCTCCGATTAGAGCAGGAGGTGGAAAGAGTCATACAAGAAGCCTTACCTCTCTCAAAGCCCTAGACCTAGATGGCATTTCTGAAAAAGGGACTGCAACTAATTATGACACTACTCAGGCCTCACGTAACGGTGATCTTCAATAAGAGTCTCAACCTCGGCTACTGCCCACAGCACTTCAGGGAATCGACAACCATCGTGCTGAGGAAACAAGGAAAAGACAACTACACCACACCTAGTTCATATCGACTGATAGGACTCCTAAATACGATAGGCAAGATCATGGATGCCATAGCAAATCGCCTAAGCTATGTGGCGGAGACCTATAATCTTCTCCCCTCAACTCACATAGGAGGCTAAAAGCTAGGCTCCCCCGAGCATACAATACACCATATCGTTGACAAGATATATGAGGCATGGAACAGAGGTCGGGGATAAGTGGCAAGTCTTCTCCTGCTTGATGTCTTGGGTGCATTTGACAATGTGTCACACAGGCGTCTGCTAAAGGAAGATCGATGAGAAAACGGCGCGATGGATATCGAGCCTCCTCAAAGGTCGACACATGAGCATCTCGATTGACGCGTTCAACGCAGAGCGACACCAGTTCTCCACAGGCATGATACATGGATCACCGCCTTTACATCTTCTATAACGCAGACCGTATCGAGGGATGCAATCTAGCAGATACCACCGCAACGGGATTTATAGATGGCGTGACTATCTTTACATGGGAGAAAGTACAGCAGACAAGTGCATCAAGCTTCAGAGCGCACTCCAGGCTGCATAACAATGGGCGAAAACCCATGCGTCAGTATTCTCACCCAGCAAGTTCCAGTTCGTACACTTTACAATGGCACGGAAGAAAATGGTCACGCAACACCCGCTGCGGACTGCATGGGGCGAGATCCCAGCAAAGCCAACTTGCAAGTACCTAGGGCTCATCATGGACTCTGCACTACAATGGAAAGCTCGCATAGATGAAATCCAGCGGAAGTCGACCAAGACCATTTCAGCTCCAAGCAGCCTGGGAAGCTCGACGTGGGGTCTCAGCTTTCAGGACATGAGGAAGACTTATCGAGGGGTGGTTGTGCCACAAATCATGTACGCATGCTCCGCATGGTCGAATATAAACTAGAGAACGCGAAAGAGCCCGTACACCAGCAAGACGTTGACACAGCTGCAAAGTTTACAAGCGAGGGCTAGGGCGATATCGGGCGTGTACAAAGCTACCTCCATTCCGGCCCCAGACGTAGAAACACACCTTCTTCCTATCAAGCACCAAATTTGGAAACACAACGCCGAGTGTCTGAGAAGAATCGGCCCCGGGAAGCAAGAGCTCGGTGAACATGAACCGCAGAGTAGCCCAGTCGATCTAGGACGGAGAATGAGAATGAGTCCACGCGAGGCGATGCAGATGGCCATACTCTCTAAAAAAGGATTCAACATCAAGGACATGGAAGCAATCACCCCACATGTTGTTCCTCCATGGTGGATAGGTCCAAAGACATATATCGAAAAGAGTCCGGAGAAAGCAAGGCGAGACACCAGTACGGCATATGCAGCGAGTCTAATGCTCTCCACCTGTATACTGACGGAAGCAGGATGAACAAACATGTAGGTGCTGCAGCAGTGTGTACAACCACCGACCGGACCATAAGTGTCTACATAGGCAACGATGCCGTCTCGATAGTCTATGCCAGTAAATTTCAAGGGGCCTCTCTGGCTCTTCAGATCGCCCAGGACGATAGAACCCCAGGCCACGTAAGAACGAAAGTCATGATATATACCGATAATCAGGAAGCTATCAGGTCGGTGGCTCGACCCAAAGGCAAATCACGGTTATATCTGCTCCAGAATATAACGAAGCGAATACAGGAACTCGATGCACAAGGCCTGAGCGTTGAGATCAAATGGATTCTAGCACACAATGAAATACGTGGCAATGAAGCAGCCGATCGAGCAGCCAAAGAAGCCACGGGATGGAGACAGAGAAGACCATCAGGGCCAAATGCACAACAACCTGAGGTGCTGCATTCGCTAAAATCCACGCTTAAGCTGCGGTTGATCAAGGTCGCTATGAAGAGGTAGCTAGCACAATGGCGTCAAGAAAACAGGCTTCGTGCAACGTTCCGACACACGCCGGAACCAACACCAAAAGTGTTGTAACCACACAAGCACTTAGCAAAAAGCAGAGCGCCATCTATATCCAGCTTCGAAGGGAGAAGGTTGGCTTGAAAGACTTCCTGTTCAAACGAAGAGTGCCAATTACGGATCCGAGCTGTGGATGTGGTGAAAGACGGCAGACAGTCGCCCACGTTTTGCTCCAATGCAGGAGATATAAAACAATTCGAGACCAGGAACTGAGCCGAGTTCCAGAACGACGAAACGTCCGCTCGTTGTTGAGCGAGCGCAAAATAGCGGCAAAAAGTTGCCAAGTTCATGGAACAGACCCAGATCCATGGGTAATTCAGGATCGAAACCTAACCAGGCGAAGCCTTGCATTAAGGGGATATGGGTAGGAGGATGCATACTCAGGGCACACTTTCGCCCTACCGGAACCTAGAAGTAGGCGTGTACATTAGTAGGAAACCACGATCTACGGAAGCTGCCGGGCCAATGTAGATAGAGGTTGAGGAGGAAAAGCGGGAAGTTTGGAGGCAGCTGGCCAGGCACTTCGAGGTGCTGGCGAAGTGGGGTGTAACAGATAAACATTCGGAGCGCAGGGCGTACGTAAGGTCGGGTCCTCCCGCACGTGCCGTCACCCTGCCCCTACCACTGCTCCTATGATTAACTCAGTTCTCATCGCTTGTTCGCTCGCCCACCAAATCACGTTAACAATACGGGTTACTTCTGTATCTGACACAGTACTGCTTGATTTGAGGGTTAAGAACACTTGATTGTCGCTGAGAAGCTGGATATTACGCGATGTAATAGACCGCCAAACGAAGCCACCGAGGCAGCTACCACGACGTGCGATTGGACATACCTCCCTTCCCGCACATTGCGACTCACTTTGTGTGTTGCTTGTTATGATAGGTTTGATATTGTGATAGAGAAGAAAACACAACAACAAAAAGGAGAAATGAAAGACTAAAAACGTTTACAGTTCAGGGTAACCTAAAGCCAAATTAACGGATTTTATGTGACAACCTAGCCATGCACTCGTGTCGTCCGCAAGGATAGACCCACTTTTAGTAACACTTGTGTAAGTTGTCGGGTGGAACACTCTCTCGGCAGAACCCCGGCTCAATAGGATCGAAGCAATCGCCCAATGATCCAATCGATCCAACCTGGATCGATGGCTCGAGGCTATGATCCAGCGATTCAGATATATAACACAGGTTTATTCCTATGAGAATAAGTCTCGCACTCGTTACGATCAGAATAAACCCACTTATTACATAGTCCCTTATGTCTTCTAGATAAAATTAGCTTTAGCCAGTCGTTAATGCAACTGTTCACTATCAGCTACCTGATAACCTGAACTGTGACAACGTTTACCAATTGCTCAGCTTCACCCTGATCCTCTGCCAACAAACCTGACTTACCTTGTAGTTCTTGTCGGAAGAATACCCGGAGCGTCACAGTAAAAAGTTAATTGTCTATTATATAAACTTAACTAATTTCTTTTTTAATTTATAACTTGTCTCGTTACTCGTTTCTCTAGCATTTTTCCAAGAAGCTATATAATGCTACCCTAGAATAAAGTCTGCACCATCACAATATGAGATTGTAGCATGCATACAATGTCAACTCAGGTCCTACACGGCACCTCTTATTTCAACATCTTGCTCAGGGGACCACCTGGGGCGACAAATTCTTCAAAGGAGGGTTCGTAAGCCGCTACTCCTTCCTCGTTCAAGCCAACAACACGGCCCTCTTGAACAAAGACTTCGACCCAGGCGAGACTCGCAACCACGTGACGCTCGCTGAGATACGGGGCCTCCTTCTCAGGGAAGGTTTGGCGAACTGGATCGTATGCAATGGCACGCAGGGTTTCAAGATCACGAACAAAAAGTTCGACGGTGAAATCGTGATCATCAATTGCCCATCCAGCACCCAGTTCCCTCTTGAAGCCGTCGAGGGCGTCTCGTGTGTCTTGCGTTGAGAATACCTGCAGTGCGATGTGAGTAATCATTCCGGAACAAGAGGCTGCTGATCTAACCTGATGGTACAAGACAAGACCCTTGCTGGAATGAAGGGTTGCGACTTCCTTTGCGTGGGCTATTGTCCCGAAAAAGTGACAATCGCGTTCCGAACAGCCGTCCTTTCTGTAATGCGACAAGGTCAGACGCAGGAGACGCTCTTTGGTACTCATTGTGTGATTGTTGGTTGAAGATGTGATAAGATAGTCAAGCTAGGTAAGTAAGGCTCAGCTTATCAGACGCATGACTGGCGAGTAGCATTGGGGATATATATGGTCGTATCCAGATCAGTCCGTCGGTGTCCTTCAACGAAGAATACCCCATTTGGACAATGTAATGTGATTGGTGAATCGGCTGGCCGACACCTTAGCCGGGGATGGTTAGTGTACCGTTCGGCAGTAAGCGGGGCGGATACCCCTACCGAAACGGTTCGGGGGTATGTTCATATGTATGTATGTAGATATGTATGTATGTACATACCATAAAAACTCGGGTTTTTGGGACACATCCCATAGTGCATTGGTTTGCCCGCGCTGCTAATGATATACTTTCCCTAGAATAGTTTAACACAGTAAGATTTAATGGGAGACTAGCTATGTACGGCTAACTGTGGATAGATGATAAGTTATCTGTGGGCTAGATAGTAGTAAAGCTAGCTTTAATTGGTTAAAGCTGATTAGTCACTACGGAATTAGAACAAGGCTTATACTATTAAAGTAAGATAACCGAAAAATAGGATTTTGTTAGCCCATATGCACCTCGGGATGTGTTTCCAAAAAACTGAGTTTTTACGGTAGTGAGATGGCCAGCCGAGGGTGCAAAAAGATTATGACATTGGTGGCAATCCAAGTATAGAGGTGTGTGTTCTGTTTTTGTCGTCCCCCTGCTAAGCAGAGCCTGTTTTCGGTTTAAATCCTCCACGGCGCGATGTACTCGGACCGCCGAACGTGCATCGACATAATGTGTGTTTGCCACAATTCGCCTCGGATTACTTGCATGATGCCGTATCAAGTTGAAGCAGAAAGAAACTGACAGAGGGCAGATGGCTCACGCTGGAAATCGGAGTCAGGAGACTATCATTCGACCCCGAATGGTTCGAGTCCCGGGCCGAATAATTGTTCTATTGTACCAACACATGGCGCTTTGATTCGTGAACATATAAGAACCTGTAATGGTGAGCAGAGGCAATGCGAATAACACAACAATATAACACAAAGATTCACTAGACAAACATCCTCCAGCCTGCAAAGTCGCTCAGGACACTTGCAAAAACAAAGCAAAAAAAAAAAAACAAGCAATCAACCATCACCATGACGCTGACCTCCTCCCAACAATCCCTCGGCCTCGCGCTGTTCCGCATCTCCCCCGTCTTCCTCGCTGCCGTCAGTGGCACCTTCTCCTACATCTCCCACGAATACGTCGCCGCCTTCAAGCACAAAGACGTGCCATTCGAAGCCCGCTCAGCCGTCCTTCCAGGCTGGTGGGACCACATTCGTCCCGTCAGCTTGCCCGTCATCTGGCTGTCTTTCATTCCCAACTTTTTCCTCGGTCTCGCCAACGCCAAGAGCTCGACGCTCTGGGGCTGGCTCGGTGATGGCAGCGTCGGTCAGGTTGGACCCCTCGCCGCAAAACTGTACACCATCGCCGGCATCGTCAGTATTGCGTACTTCCCCCACACCATTTACCGAGGTATGGTGCAGCTCCAGACCAGGGGAATCATGGTGGAGAAGGTTCCCAAGGAGAAGCGTGAGCACGCCCTCAATGAGTTTTTGAGGATGGATTACCAGCGCGGCTGGACCGCCGGGTTCCCGGTTTGCGTGCTGTTCCTGTCAGCTGTGACAGTTTGGGTGGCTGACCAGCTTTAAATGGCGCGGTCGTGATTAGGAGCTGCTGGGCATATGGGTGAAGAAAAACACCGCCGGTTTAGCCATACAAATGTGTATGTGATGAGCGGCGGTGTTTGTTTTCACTGACGTGCCGGGCTGCCGTGGTGGTGGCGATGGTGAGAGAGTAGTTGGGACGCATGAAGGGGTTAAGAGATAGTAGCGTTTGAGGTCTGGGTGATGAATAAGACTGAAAACATGTATTGGAGGTGGATCGGTGGTAGAATGATTAAAAGGTGTTGGAGGAGAGCATTATAACTAGAATTTGGGTGATCTGTGGTTTTTATATAGAAAAGCAACAAAATAGAATTTCGTTTAGTTATTAGATTTATAACAATCTTGTCAATTTTTCCAATTTTATGGCAGCCACTAACTACTACTATGAGATTGTGATGGGCACTGTAACAGGTCCTCATGTTGCGCCTGGGATCGCCTTTGTGGTGGCAACAAAGCACGAGACACAGCAAATTCAGAAGAGGGAACCCAGCTCGTTTTGATAGAGCTTCCTAGCAGTCATCATTCGACGTAGGCAGGCGGGGAGAAACACTATCTGGTCGCACTAATGGAGAGACACGTTCGTCATAGCAATTACTGGTATTAGACCCATAAGAATGATCAGACCAGGATCTGGCGTGGAACGGTAGTTGGCAGTGGTCCACAGAGATCAATTACTCCAGGGCGAATCGGAGGACCTCCAACCACCCATCAATTTTAACGCCATGAAATACAGTGACTCCATACCAACTTGGCTTCCCGCAGAATTGGCTGTATCTGTGCCAGTCGTATCAAGTCAACACTTTTCCAGTCCAAACTTCAGCACTCGGTAGGCAATTTAAGCGACGTATCTAAGCCTGTTTTTACCGCTGATTTCCAGAAGTGTTCTTACGCAGGCCAGCCTTCGCTTCACATCTTCACATACTATTCATGCGCTCTTTTGGTCGCTACTACTCGTAATGAGCTTTTCGGGGTAGAGAGTGACCTGCTCTTCTTCCACTTTGGCAACTCGCGTACATATCTTTACAACAATCGAACAAGTGATATGTAGAGTAAGTAATATATACAAACTAAGAGAACTCATATGAGTATGTATTACTTATATAGATAGTCAGCGTTGCTTCTCACTGGCTGGTCAAAGAGGGGGCTGGTATAATGTCTCGGAGGCGGCATGATTCTCGCTTGTCGCCTACTGGCATTACACCACACTGTACTCTACTGTGTGACAACAAGTAGAAACTTGATTGCAAGGATATAGTAGAAAAGAAAAGGAAAAAAAGCCTCCCTGCTTAACTTGCCGTGACATAAATTGATTCGCTCATAGTCACTTTGACCGCTAGAATGACAGCAGAATGTGTTCAGATGACCAAGAGGCGCAACACTAATCTACCAGGCATCTGCTATCTGCCACTGTTAGGTTACTATTGACCTCTCCATTGTTCATCTTTACTACATAAGGACGCAGGTGCCGCATTAATTCGGTGTTTGTTCAACAACTATTGGCAGTTCATTCAAAGTCGCTCTTATTTCGAAGCAGCCCGCCTCATCAACACATACAATGCAGCTTTACCAAGCCTTTCTTGTCATCTTACTCGTTCCAGCAGCCATTGCAGACTGTACCTATTACAATATTTTAGGACAGCAGGCTTACTCGCAATGCAATTGGGAAGGGACCATCCCACAGTGTGGCTCCGATGAGCATCACGAAGGATACAAAGATGATGCCAATGGAAGAATCCTCGTCTTCACGACAGAAAACAATAGGATTACCGAAAGCTGCTATACCCATTCCAACTCATTGTCAACAATGAAGGTGTGGCTTGACAACAAGGGGAACCCCACTCCACTCCAGGACTGCTGTGATACGTATGGGGTGGGGTGCCAGCGAGGGTACAAGAGGCTCTGGTGCAAGACCAATCTTCCACCTCCGTGAGTTGGCCTCGAAACTTTTGTTTTTGACGCAATCTGACTGTTTTTCCCCCTGAAGTTATAAGTGAGACCTGGAAGAATACAGTAGCAACAATCTCGAGAGCGGCCGCATCGATAGGAAACTGGTTCCTGGTATTGGATGTTGGGGAAGCAAATGTCAATCATCGAGTCTATAGTTACTTAAAGCTAGAGGGAAGGCTGGCTGAACTGAGCAAAGGATTTGCTATTGTATAATGAAAAGTAGGCTGGTTTGTTTAAATCAGGCATACGTATGGATTAAGTTGACAATTTGCCAGCAGGATACCGTGCCCATTGCGCCTCAAAACGTGATACATCTTAAGCCATGCTTACAGATGAAAAAAGAGTTCTTTATTGTTTTGTACAGTCATGTGGTTGCTGGATATAAAAGAGCTTCTTTGTGATATTATAATAAGCGTTCCAGTTGCTTGTATTGTTTAGTTGCTCCGTCTTGTCTTCCCGTCCCGCACATCACCCCCTTATCCCCAATTAGATATACCCCAGTCTATGATAACCCATCCAGCCTATTCTTTCTCGATATATACTGGCCATGAGTGGGGAACAACGGTAAAGTATGCCTTCCACTTCCATTTGGTTTGTGGGTCCACCGGTCGAATCGTGTAGTCACGCACTATTGTTGCGGCTATTTTAAAGATCTGTATCTCGGCCAGGTGCTCCCCGGGACACCTATTATAGCCCAATCCAAACTGCTTTTCTATTAGTCAAGCTGAGAAGAAAGGAAAAAAGAGAGCTGAACATACTACCAGCCAGTGTTTGTACATCTTGTGCATACCATCTGGCAACCACCGCTCGGGTCTGAACTCCTTTGATTCTCGCCCCCAGCAATCCTCGCTCTTCTGCATAACCCTAATTACAAGAATCAGCATTATGGCGCATTAGATCTATAATCTGTCAAGAAGATTAACAAGAAAATAAAGGTCTCACTCACTGCGGATTGATAGATAAGATGGTACCCGCAGGGAAGTGCTCTGATCCAATGCTGAGACCGCCTTCTGGGGCTACTCTAGAAAGCTGGAATGGACCGGGTCCAAACATACGCAGTGACTCATAGATACATGCTTCCAAGTATGGGAGCTTTCGAGAGTCCTTGTAGGAGACAACCCGATCCAGCAACCAGCCCTGATCCATTGCTGCCCTGGCTTCGCGCTTAGCACGTTGCCAAGCATGCTGATTTTGCATCATAAAGTACACAAATGCTTGAAGAGCGCCTACATTTATTAATTTTGATGCCTAATGATATCATCGCATGGTTTGAAGATGGCTCACGCACATGATAGAGTATCTGAACCCGCGGCCACGCTGGTAGCGGTCTGCGCTTCAACGTCGCGATAACTTAGCAAGTCTGGTCGCACTTGGTGAGTCTTGAGCCAGTGGGCAACTATATCGAATCGTGCGTCAGGAGCCTCCTTTCGCTGACGCAAAGCTTCCATGGAGGTTTTAAATAGATGGCCCATGGGAAGGAGTCCCGACCAAGTAATTAAAGGGTTTGCAACGAAGAGCCTGTGAATCCAGATGTAATACCCAGCAATTGCCATGTAACAGCTCAAAGATCGCGTGTTGGCGATAGACATGCCTATATCTTGGCCTGCCTTGGTGAAGCCAAATGAACGTGAGAAGATGGCCTCACCGGCATTGTCGAGTGCAGTGTAAGAGAAGTACTTGTCCAGGTGCATGGGCTCATGGTTTCTTGCATGTCTGTCCATCGAGTCAAAAAGATGGCCCATGTTCACATCATAATGTGATTCTGAACGGAGGAGATGAGAAAGAGTGAATCCGGAGGCAAACAACCTGGAACGTTCCACCTTCTCTTTCGGGTCCAGGGTGCATTGTGGAGTTACGTAGCGGTGATCAGGTATGGCAAAGACTCGATACCAGTCTCCCTTGGATCCAGTCAGCGATTGTAGCACAGTACCGTAAGATGTTCAACCGGAAACGGGAGTTTATGTGATGTTGTCTTTCTCCACATCTGCAGCCACTTCCATGCGAAGAGACATGGGGATGTTTAGGTAGAAAAGAAGACGGTCCATCATGGCCCTATGTTATGGAGATTGGGGGCGAATAGGATACCTTCACTGCTACTTACCTTGCGTAAGAAGGTCGAGAGGAGCAGTTTAGGACCCTCCGGGTGACTGACGCTCACCTCGTTGGGTGCAATCCGGACGAAGTGACCGTGCTGCTCATGAAGTTCTATTATGCGGGTGTTATGATCACCCTTGAAGATATGGTAGACATGCCACAGGCGAGTCACGGATGCCCATAAAGGCCCCGGAACAGCTGAAATGGCAGAGAAGTAGCGGCGCCGTATCGCAGCTGCAACCAGAAGAAACACAATTATGGAAGAGACCGAGCCATGCAATGACATAAATCTCAGGGCGATGGTATCCATATTGCACGGCAAATGTTGAGTTTACACTACCCGAAACGGTGGTAATCGAATCTTTCGAGGCGTTCTGATCACGTATAGAGAGATCTTGTTGTTAATCCAATGGGTAGGACATGGTGAGTAAGTACCGCAGAGGCCTACTGCCTGTCGATATACAAGACAGCGAGTCACAGAGTGGGTGGGAGGCATAGGCAGGCAAGGCAAACTGCTGTGTACGCACAGTGTTACATCCTGGCATGTCCGAGGATTAATATGGGATGCATGTGTATGTTGGCCCACCGCCGCACCGCCGACAAATGGGATGAATCTGGCGCCCTCCCTCCCCCCCCACCGGCTTCATCCATGCGCCACCTCCTGCTCCAAACTGCCTTGCTACCTTTGCGCAGGGAATAACTTGATGATTTGGGCTAATCGGCGGCAGTCTCTAGATTCATCCGTTGGTAAAATGCCGGAATCCTCTAGTCATTCTGGAGGTCTATGCCTTATTCGCTCTCAGCTCTCTCTTTGTAGGAATCTTAACAGGTTGGGTTGTCTGGAATCCTTGTGTCACATCGGAGATCATAATACAGAGCCGAGCCCTGTGTAAAATTGATACTATTATTAAATTACGTATTCGTAGAGGATGACTGTCCAAGGCACATGACTCATATACTTTTTTGCCCCATGCCTCTTAGAATGGTATGTACTAGAAACCGTCTATTCTCACATTCAGCAGCCTCGTCTGCCAGCTGTTGTAGTTACCTTTCCCTATAACAATGTTCGAGCACCCGTTCAAAGAGTGATCGGGAAGAGACGACCGAGTCTTGGACTCTCAAACTGCGTCAAATGACCGCCAGCCAGAGTTTGTAACGTCGCCTTTCTTTAGCTCGATGGAGTCTGGATCATAACGGATGTATTCTCGTGTAAACTGCGTTGTAACAACTATTGGCTCTGCCGATTTGGTGGAACGCGGCCTACTGGAAAGCGGCGAGCCATTGGAGAGTCCAGTATCTTGGGAGCGTTGGCTCCTTGAGCCGAGGAGCGATGTGACTGATCGGATGGCGGAGAGAGGTCCTTGTATCAAGTCCAAATGCTCGTAGAATCTAGGGAACATTGGCATACAGCCAACAATCATCGTCCCCGCAAGCTCGGCGAACCTGTGATGTGTGTCAGAATGCTGAAGCTGATCTCCTCTGTCCAAAAAGACGGCGCCTCATTTATACTTACGTCCAGAGTCCAACCTTTGCTATCGCCATGGTCTGATTTGTATCCCTCATAAGTGGTACACGGTAGGCTACCCCGAGCGCGGCGATGACACATGTGCTTTTTCGAGGTCAGCCTGTGGCAGTCTTGGAAAAGATGAGGCGTCGCAACCGCCATTCAGGCCTCTCAAACTTACAAGATACCGACCGCGAAGATGGCCGTGGCTCCCAACTTCCGTTTCAGCGGCATCTGGAGCTGCCAGATGGCCCAGACCGGCACCAGCAATATTCCAAGATCGAGTATCAGATTGATGAGGCCAGCAGATAACACGCCGGCGCGGTTATCGATGCATTTCCCCTCGACGGTAGGGTTCCAGATCTTCCTTCGCGGCGTGCATTGGAATAGGAATGTGAAGAAGCAGGAAATGTAATACATGATGGTAGCACCGATGAGGATATTGAGCGCCCACCAGACTGGGGTCCTGGACAACTGCCGAGGACTAAAGATTCTCCTCAATTGGACGCAGACAAAGTACTTTGCAGCTCCCATTGAAGGCGGATATATGATCTGGAAGACGTTGCATAACTGATTCCAGGTGAGTATGTGTATATATGGATAGCTGATTGCAAGTCGGAGTCGCTCACGTATAGCATATGAGACATATCAACTGCTCGTATGTTCCATTGGTCTCTGGTCAGTCCAATGGAAGACAGGTAAATGTAGATGACGCCCCACGCCAAAAATCCAATCTGTGCAAGCGTTAGCAGCTTATTTGGGGCATTCTCTCTCTGGTTCTCGTACAAGGGCAATGATGGCGACATCTGTATACGCCGTATCAGTAAGGAAAAGCTAAAGCCAAAGCCAGACGGAAGTAAGAAACATACAATCTTCATGCCTCATGTCTCTGAGAATGATAGCCTTCGTATACGTCCGCACCCCGACACCGAGCGTCATGATGCCCATAGAGGTGATTCCGACACCCAGGGTCCATGCGTGCAAAGATGGTGGATCGTCGAAATTCGACTTCATCCCTGCCGGTGGCTCAAGGGCCGGCATGTCCACTGGTATTGGTTGCGATGCCATATTGAGTCGTGGTCGGAACTAGGAGGGCGATTGGCTTTGAACACAGTCTTCAAACATCTGGACTACTGAATCTCTGTTCTAATGAGCTTCTCTGACGAGAGTCTCAGATGAAGAGAAGAACAAATATGCCCATACACACATATTCTTTGGATGCAGTTGATGAAGTGCCAATAGCATAGGTGGATGGATCTGGGCCGAAACCCCGAGCCCCGAGCCCAGTCGCCGTAGGAATTGCTGCTCGTATCGGTGACTCAAAACGGGCTTCTCATCCGTCTCCTTGCTATGTTTCACACTTTGGGATTGCATCTATCGCCTTCTATTGGCAGCGAGCCAGCCTTATTTACACAGAATCCTTCATTGCAACGCTCATCTCTATTCCAATCCGCAGCCCTCCCTTACAAAATTAGGGATTCGGAGGCTGGACGTAACCGCTTCCCAAGGTAGCATCCATCCATGCAACCCAATCAAGACATGGCCGCTGGTCCTTAACGGGCCGACAACGTTATTATCCCACTTATCCTGCACGAGAGCGGGTAGTCGTGTGGAGAGGCTTCAATTAACTGGCTAAAGCTACCAATCAAGAATGATTATTTAAGCATGGAGGAATCGGTTATAGCCACATGGTTCTAATCCACTACCACCTGAGAGAATCCATGCTATACCTTGCAAGCTATACATACATACATCTATCGCTGTGCACATAGGGGCAGCCCACCAGTTATTTACAGGACATGAAAACACTACTATTCATCTACGCAGAGTGTTCCCTACCCAGCTGGGTCAATACGTCCGCGGGGGGGCGGGGATTGAGATGAGCCTTTTGTTCCACGTTGACTACCCCTCCTCCTCCCCCACACACCCTTACATTGAGCCTGTTATCTGCGCTGCAAGGCGCTGGTCGGTGAGACATGCACAATGAAGGCATCTACAAGGCACACAGGCACGCGTCGGTTAGTTTTCGTATATAAAGTACTTGAAGTACCTATGGCAGTTTGTAACCACCAGGTACCAATCGCTGGAAGACTTGGTTCCGGTCATACTTGAACTGGACCTCTCGCAGCCTCGCGACGTTGTCGCTGCCGTACGAGCCAATGACATCCTGGTCCCACCCCGCATCGTTCATAAAGAGATAAGGAAGGTGGATATCCTGTGCTTTCGAGCGCTCGACAATTGGCTCGAGGATATCACGGGTCGCAGTGCGCACCAATTCATCGTCCTCGTCGGACCAACAGCCCGAGTTGATGACGTACCAGGTTTGATTGACCTGGCTCAGTCCCAATGCGTTGCCCCCACGATCGCGCCCCGCCCGGACAAGTCCCGACGATATTGGCTGCAGTCCAAACGCCACGATGCCGGCTTTGACGACCTTAATCTGTTCTAAGGCGGTCGACTGGGTCATGAAGCTGGTCAACGAGCTATATAGGCCCCTGTCCGGCTCAAAGACGGCTGTACGAAAGTACGCCCTCCTTGTTTATTCGTAACCTCTTAGTGCTGCTCTGTGGTACCATGGAGGGATGAAGGCTGCTGCAGGAGTGTACTTACGGTGGGAAACTAGGTGGGCCCTGTCCAGCAATGAAATCGCTAAAGCTTGATATCTTTGTCGAATCTGATGTGGTGTTGATATGGTAGAAAGGAGCAAACGCAGCCGGCGACTCCTGGGGTTTGAGATATATGAGACTCAGCATCACTATGGTTACTCCATCGGCTAAGAGACCCTGCAACATGAGGTTTGCGTATGGATCCTTCATAGGGGCAGTCTGGTACTCGAACATGGCATCGTACAAAGCGGGTAGGTCGTCTAACTTGTAGAATTTAATTCCAGCCCACACCTGGCTGATGGGGTAAGTTGACAAAGTGAAGGATGTCACGATGCCTAATGAATCTCTTTTAGCCATGAAGGAGCTTGACTGCAGTCTCATGCATGAAGATACACACCGAAATTGTTTGTTCCGCCTTTCAGAGCCCAGTGCAAGTCCGCGTTGTGCGTTCTATTGGCGTTGACGATGGATCCATCAGCTAGGACGACCTTTTTTTTTTTCCTCGTCAGCAGAGTGAAAAGAAACAGCTCGAGATTACCGTATATATACGGAAAAAGAAACTTACCTCGAAGTTGACGACGTTGTCGCAGGCCAGACCATAGAGATCAGAGAGATAGGAGAGACCGCCTTATCAAACACGCTGTCAGTCGCGGATCCAGATCAGTTCAAGGGATAGGCTTTCAAGCGGCGTACTTCCCAGTATCAGCCCACCAACGCCGACATCTGCCACTCTACCTCCAACCACTGTGACATTGAAAGGATCCAGCCGAGTGTATACCTCGCCCCAGGTAAGTCCCGATCCTATAACGGCAACCTGGGCTGAATCATCATAGACAACGTGGTTGAAGGCCGAAAGGTCAATCAGTACACCGCCGTCAATGTTGGCTGCCTGAGGTGACGGTGAATGGCCGCCAGATCGGATCGCAAACTTGGTCCGGGATCGAACAAGCAGCGGCACGACCTTCTGGAGTTGCCGTGTGCTACTAGGCCGGAAAATACATGCCGGTGTCCTCCAAGCGGTTTGGGACCTGGGACCGTCAGTTGGAAACTGGAGGGCCGATCTGGGGAAAGGGCAGAATCTCTCACCAGTTTTCTGTTCTGAGCTTCGGATACTGTGGATCGTTCTTTAGGAAAATTACGGTATTGTAAGCATCGTCCAGTTGCTGGCATATCGAACGCCGTGACTCGGGAGAGAAAGCCGCAACAGGAGAAGTGGTGAGCCAAAGTCCCACGAACAACAGAGTACAGGCAATAAACGACGGCATAGTTTCCGTGATTTTCGATATAATGCTCGGAATTCAAGTCCAGCGCCAACGTCGGATCTCTAAATACACCCACCGACCTGCGCCCTTTAAATAACTGATTGTCGAACAGCAAGCATAGCCAAACCCGTTCAAATCCAGTCTCCAAAACATGTCAACCTGAAACAACAAACCGATTATTTTTCCAACTGCTCCTAGAAGTCCAGCTGATCCTCCTAAAATAACTTGATCCATCATCCAATATTATCCCAGGCCTCAAATAAATGTGAGGTTGCAGCAGCCGATAGTGCCAAGGCAGCTCTCGGGATAACCTCGTGGGCAAAGGTAACTTTTTGCACAGTTGTGATAACTGTGTGTGTGTTGCACCGCATTAAGCAGGGGTATTGTACTTCCAATTTGTTGCTTTTCTGGGTTGGCCCACAGCAATCGTCGTATTCATACAAGTACGTACGCAAGTCTTCAATACCACCGTGCCCGAATGGATGTTGTTTGCTACACAACCAACAACGGATTCCTTAAGTGGGGTTCCAAAGAATGCCTCGCGTAGCCTTGGTATGGTATGATCCGGCTACGTCGCACCGTTGCACTCGCATAGAAACTTATCAACTCCCATGCTAGTGCAATCAATGCATTATGCATCATCTCATCCTCAATCCTTCATCCCTCAAAGCCTTGGAACACCTGAGCCAATAGACCTCTCCGCATCTGCGCCGCCAGCGCCATCATTTCGTCTGATATCCTAGGGCGCTGTGCTTCTTTTTCCCTTCTTCGCTCACTGGCTGCCTCTCCCCCATTTGTCCTCTTTCTTCCATCCTTCTTCTGTGCTCTCACTCTCTTCCAGGATGCCTGGTCTCGTCATCTTCACCGGGGCAAATAGCTCCATGGGCATCCCCGCCGCTGACCACCTCCTCCAAAAGTACAGCGACTACACCGTGGTCTTCACCGTGAGGGATGCATCCGACTCCGACGTCAACACCAAAAAGCTGCGCGAGACCATCGCCAGTCACCCAAATGCCAAGGCCTCTGTTCTGCCCCTCGATTTGGCCAGCCTGTCTGCTACACACGAGTTTGCCGACACCATCGCTGCCCGCATTCAGAGCGGCGAGTATCCCCGTCTCGCTGCCATTGTCTGCAACGCCTACTACTGGAACCTGGTCGGGGACCCTGAGCTCACCGATGATGGATACGACAAGACTTTTCAGGTTTCCCACATATCCCACGCGGCTCTGGTCCTGAGGCTCCTGGGCAGCTTTGACGATGCTGGCGGCCGTGTCGTTCTCCTTTCCAGCGACTCGCACTGGCCAGGCAAGAATGCCATGGAGAAGTATCCTCCAGTCATCCCCGACGACATGGAGCTTTTAGTGAAGCCCATTGTGGACGAGGACAAGCAGGGTCGCGGATACCAGCGGTACGCCACAGCCAAGCTGGCCATCACCACATGGATGTACGCCCTTAATCGATATCTTGAGAAGGTAGGTTCCCCAAACCACTCTGACATATTACAGAGAGTTTAATTCTCTCTCCAACAGGATGCAAATCTCAATAAAGTGACCGTTGTTGCCATTAACCCCGGCAACATGGTCGACTCCCGTGCCCTTCGCACCAACACCCCAACCGGCCTGCAGAATAGGCAAAAGTTTGTCTACAAGCCCCTACTTCCGATCCTGCGGCTCATAGTGGGACCTACGCTACGTACTGCCGCGCCGTCCGGCGTGGATGTTGTCGAGCTTACTCTGAGCCCGGACTACGCTGGCGAGCGGGGCTTCTTTACGCTCCTGAATAAGGACGAAAGCTCACCAGATAGCCAGAACGAAGAGATACAGTCCAGACTCTGGACGCAAACTTTGGCTTGGGCCAAGATCTCTAAAGATAACACAGCTCTACAGAGTGCTTTTAATGATGCCTAGATGTTATTTCAAGCTTGGTGGTTGGTGGTTGGCTCCCACCCTGGTTGTTTTGGTCTGTCATCTCAGGAGTCGTGCGTGGCATGTAACTAGAATAATTTTTCGTCTTGGAATCAGGATTCTTTTAATAAGGCTGCTGCTTTTCATGCCCCTCTGCGACATTATTTGATCAATCTGCCTCCCAACATCCTATTCTTTGAGTACAGTCCATTCCACCGCTCTTGGGTCATTCCCAATGTATATTCTCCGTTTTGCCCTGTATCTAAGCGCCATGTCAATCTTCTTTTCTTCGAGCGGCTAAACGGCCGAATATGGTCGTCTGCATCTTATTGGACGCCACTGGCCAGTCGCTGGTCCATCTACGATGGAAAGGTTTGTATCCTAGAAGATCTCCAAGCCATCTGCCCACCACGATGCCAGTCAGCTGTGCCAGTCTTCGGCTGAACGGTATCCAGGTAGGGAATGTGAGATATGATCCGCCGGCATCAAACATCTAAGACCAAAGATGTCAGTTCAGGAGCTCCAAGGGGAAACTTGACGTACATTCATGACCTGAATGAGGTCGAATTTTCCACCGCTCATGACGACTTCATCCTGGTAGCCATACCAGTTCTGAAAAAAGACATGGTCAAGCTGGAACGTCTCCTGCGACTTCTGGCCCGATAGCAGGAACCTCGTCGTCTTCACATCTGCCGTGTCGGTTCCTGAAGAACCATCTATGATGGGGTACAGGCGATGGTTCGCCCACGGCTTGATCAAAAATTCCCCATGCTCAGAGGTTAAGCTGTACTCAGTTCCCTCTACCTCAACACCAAGTGTACCATCAAGCACATGGATATACTCCTCCTGGTATGGGTGGAAGTGCATGGGCGGCTTCTCTGCTGATGCAAGTCTCTTCAGTTGTGGATGGTCTAAAAAGAATGTCACGTCGTAGTAAAAAGCCCTGCCGGGCTCACTGATGCTGAGGACTCTAATGGCGCCATCAAAGCTGGACAGACCAAAAGATTCTAGTGAGCAAGGGTTTATGATACACGCCAGAGGGCATGGCTAATGAATGTGAGAAGAAGTGCAAAACAAACTCACACATTAATCACCAAGTTGGGATCCGATTCGGACATGATAATAGGACTTTGCCTATTAGACAAAATTTAACCTTGAGGAAGCGCAATCGGGAGCTGATCTGAAGCTATCATTGCCAATGCTGAGTGAGGGGTGGCTTACTGGATATGGATCCCATGGATGCCTGTCGGCTATGGCCTGTCTCAGTCGACAGGCGCCACTTCAGCTCCTAGTTGCCCCGGGAAGCCCGGGCACTACCACAAGCTGCCCTGCGATCCCGCCCGCTAGGGTAGGCCACTAAGACTGCCGAAGATCCAGATCCATCCATCTCAACTTGAAAGAGAGACATGGAAGGCAATCCTTCCTGCGGGTCCACTGGGGCCAGGCTGCCGGCCTGAGGTAGCAAGCACTGTGTACCTACGAGTGAGTATGCAGGACAAACCCCCCTCCTGGTTTGTGCAACCACGATTCTAACACACTGTTGCGCTCAGAGATAAAGTCCGAGGAGGGAGGGGGAATTGAGGCAAATATGCGTAGATATAGACGTTCCATAGTAGGAAAACCGAGAAAGTCAAGCTATTAGACTTCTTTTTCTTGTGAACGGTAAAACTCGTTGCCGTCCCTACAATAAACACTCAGTCAACCCTATCCAATTAAAGGTGTTACTTGGAACATCTACCATGAGCCACGCCCAGCATAGCAAAGAGTCTATGGCTCCAAGCGAGAAGCAAGACGAAACCTTGGCTCAACAGTACGGCGGCAGCCATACTGGTAACTGGGTTGGCAAATTGCCAGAGTCATGGATCCCCTTCGTCCAGCTCGCTCGGCTCAGTCCCCCTGCCGGGGTATTCCTCGTCTTCTTCCCTCATCTCTTTGGCCTCTTGCATGCGTCGCTCCTGAGACAGCTGCCATTTACACAGACCCTTCACACCGGTGCTCTCATCAGCGTGGGCAGCTTTTTCTTCTCCAATGCCGTCCATGGCTGGAACGACCTCGTCGACGCGCCCATCGACAAACTCGTCGCTCGCACCCGGAATCGTCCTATCGTTAGGGGAGCTGTCTCGCCGCGTGGCGCATTCATCTTCACCGTCAGTCAAGCCTTGATCGCATCGGCACTCTTGGTCTTCCTACCCCAGGCCACCGCAGTGACAGCAGTCCCGAGCATCATTGTCAATTTTTACTATCCCTTTTCCAAGCGACACACGCACTTGGCGCAGTTTGTCTTGGGAGTCAGTCTCGCCTGGGGCATCAACATCGGGACTGCTGCTATGGGTGTGGCGCCCTGGGGAACGGATGCTTTGGCTCCAACTGCATGTTTGTTTTTTGCGTCGGTATTGTGGAGCGTAATCTATGATACCGTCTACGCCTTCCAAGATGTAGAGGATGACCTTATGGTCGGCCTGAAGAGTACTGCCGTGCTGTTTGGGGAGCACACGAAGTCATTTCTTTGGGTCTGCCTAAGCTTTTTGGTTGCTTTCCTCTATATGCATGGCTATCTGCTGCAGTTGGGGCTTGCGTACTATGGCATTGCTATAGGAGGCTGTGTGGTATCTCTGGGTGCTATGATTACAAAGGTCGACCTGCAGGTATCCGCCAGTTGCTGGTGGTGGTTCAGGTACGGGTTCTGGCTCGCTGGTGGATCTATCGCAGGGGGTTTAGTGTCGCAGTTATTGCTCTAAACGTTGCATGCTATCCAGCTTGTAAGTCAAGATGACATCTTGATGGAGACTGCTGCATGTTTGTGTAGGACAGATGTAGTGAAATAAGGTAGTGAAATCCGCAACGGGGGGCAGTAATGGTTTCCTAGAACCCTTAAGGGGATAGCGGTTGATCAGCAGCTATTTGGATCGGTTGAATCATAGGAGACTGCGTGGTTGAATCAACAGTTTATGGTCGCGGTTATGAAGCTTGATATTAATGAAAGAACTGTATAATTCGACCCTTCTTCCGGAAAAGACCATTACACTTCATTTATTGGTGCCTTCCACTTCCCCAGCAGCCACAATGTTGAGGACGGAATGATACCTAACCGGTCAGAGAAAGAGCTTGCAGCGTAAGGCCATCATTTCCAGCGATCTCTCTCCTCAAGTAAATCTGTGCTCACATACACATTAATGTGGGCCGGAGAACCATGGTAAGAAATACTATGCAATTTGTTCCTTTGTATCTGTGCCCTTCACAACACTCTATAAATTACAGATGGGATTATTGCCTACTGCTCTGCCATGAGGCCATGAACTCAAGGCTCCTGTTCTTGCTGGCTAATGAATAAACTTATAGAGCGATATACCATATCTGATAGAAGCGCTTCGCATGCTTGCTACAGCCTAGTGTCTGTAAGAGAATAGCGACTTAACAAGTTTTTATTGCTAACTCTAATTCCATACTATATGTAGTCACGCAGCTGCTCATGCATGTCAAAAATTTGTATTCGGATACAGTTACTTGATCGTCAGTGGTATCTGTTCCCTAGTCCTTTCTTTGCATTAGCAACACCAATCATGTCAGTAAACTCACTTTGGACAGGGTAAAGTGGCAAGTGCTTGCTGCTCGATATACACTGATGCATATCCTTGGTCTGGATCTCTTTAAAAAAACATTATTCGAGTTGAAGTGAAAAGGGCCCAGGAGTAGTCTGTTTCGCCCAGTTTGTTTGATTTGGCCAAAACTGAGAGCCGGTTATGTCTTCCATTTTATTTGGTTGTTTGGAAACCAGTTAAAGTAATGGTTAAGATGGTATTGTTTTACGATAAAAGCTATCAGAGAGCGGTCTTTACACAGAAACAGAGCAAAACAAAGAAACGCTGAAACGATGTGAGTAGTATTGATACGACCAGCGAGGGAGCAGTGACATGATTTAATCATGAACTCAACAAATGACATCGCTAACTAGGACTCGAGAAAAATGATGCGCAGCTCGCATCACTATTTTCGCACTAACTCTCGTTATGTTTCAAAACTGAGAAATATATGAGATACTGTAGTTGATGGATGAGTAGTTCATGAGTAGCTTCCAAGCCGGTATCCATAAAGTAACAGTGCCCTCATAGAACTGTACACCAGGACCAAGATAGGACGGCATAGTATATTACTCGTAGATTTGTATAATGAGTCTCCAATTCAAAGTATCCAAAAGAAATAGAGTAGTCCAGATTATGTCCATGGTCTTTATAGAGGTTATACATAACTGGAACCCCGTCTAGAGTGAACCCGGTCAGCAGTGTCATCAACCCCCTGACAGCTGTTCGCACTCCGCGTCAAAAATTCCAGCAGTCGTAAATTTTCTTCGACAAAGCCTATTCTCCCCGCTTTCCCTTTCCATTTCTCTTTCGCTTTTTCCTCTCCCACAGTCATCGCCATGAACCCAAGCCGTGATTCCATCATGCGGCTCCCGGTGGAAATCCGCCACCAGATATGGAACGAGTATCTGGACTCGCTGCCAGAGGAAGACCCTCCGGCTGTCTACATCTATCTATCCCGCAGAGAGGATCCCCCACGGCCAGAGGCCAGAGGCCGCCGCCACCGCGAGTACATGAACGTGCACAAGCTCGTGGTGGAAGAGAACTACGTAGAGGTCTTCAATCCTCTATACTACGTTTGCCGTGAGACTCGCCACCTGGCGGTCCACTGGGGCCTCGATAGGGGCTACGAGTTGAGATGGCGGAGGGAATCCAACAGCACCATCCTCGCTCGACTATTTTATCAGAATCACGATTACCTCTTCGTCCCGAGGCACAAGCTCTCCATCTTCCTCCGAGAGACGAACATGTACTCCCTTCTCCGCGGTCGACGAAAAGAACCCTACATCCTCCCACCCTTCAATTTCGTCTTCCCAGATACTTCCTTCGATGACATCGCACTCAAACAAGACAGCGAATTCTTTCAAGAACTCGACACCATGTCGCATCTGAGATTCCACAGCATCTCCATCATCTTCCCTCTCACCCCTGGAATGGTCCCCGACGAGCTCCGCATGGTCCTACCCTACCGCTGGGAGATCAGCCGCCTAGGCCCCGTACAAGCATCCGAAGCCATGACACACGAATGGCGCACGTACGAGGACGGGGATGTTGAGCAGAAGCCCCTACGCACCAAGAAGAACTTCAAGTCCTATGTGAAGAAGCTCAGGAAGCGAGTCGTCGAAAAGACTCTCCGCGCCTTGGGGGATGGACTGGTGCCAATCCCAAACAGCTTCTCACAAACCTCGTATCGACCAGTTAGACTTGTCAAGACTACTATTACGGGTTGAAATATCGTTGAAAGCCGAGCTCCTCGCCCTGTTGTCGACTCTAGAAAAGCTTTATATATCACTATAGCTCATCGAAGCATCAAGAAGTATGATCTTTTACTCCTTTCCTTCCGACTTTATGATGGCTTCATAGTTGCTTGTTTGTTCTGGTAACGATTCGCTGAGATTTCGGTTCTCGGGAGATAGATGGACAAGTTGAGATTTTTCTCCTACATGTTTGTGGTTATGAAAAGGTCGTCTAAGGTTCGAGGATCAGGGAAATTCTTATTCACGAAGAACATTGATCGAATAGCCTTTCTGCAACAACTAATAGTTTGACTACAATGAAACCAAGTCTGTTTGTCATCAGTAACATCAATGCATTCATCCGTGACCAAGCATGCATCAACCCCTCCAACGGTTCACTCCATCTATTTCACTCAAGGTTGTATGTAGTCATCCAATCCTCATAACCACCAATTTGGTCTCCAAGCTTCAAATCCTGAAAAGCCACAAACCTATTTTGGTAAGCTTCAACTCTAAAGAACCAGCTTCTAAGAAGCGGCAACACTCGGACCAAGATTCCACATCGCGATTTGCCACCATCGTGGGGCCATACCCTCCTTTAGCTAATCAACCATCTCTATTGGATGGAACTTGCAAAAAGAAGGGTGTGCAGTTATCTCCCAGGAGCCCCATAGATAATGGGTTACATGAGCAATCAGGAAGAAGATGAAAGAGTAAACACTGGAGCAGACACACGAAATTTTTCGCAATCTTTCATGAATGAAATGTCATCGACACCATTAAGCCATATTGACTCAAAGAGTACGTAAGTAATTAGTATGAGGCAGCAATGCGACTACGACGAAAGTTCAATAACGTAAGATATAGGCTGTAGAGGAATCTCATGTAATCTCTTGTCAGAGCTTACTTGTGTAAAGCCATCCAACACCATTTCACGGCTCATTCACCGAGGGGCAAAGGCAACCTTTCGAGGCGCGTGCGGATGCGCGTGCGGATGCTGACACTGCGGGGCAATCGCCTGGCCGCAGAAGAACCTGATAAGTAAACCTCCCAAGTAGATGTATTATTCGATTCCGAATCATCTGTTCAATGGCTTTGAAACCATATCAAAGAAATATAGTAGTAAGAACTACCCATCCATCAACGGTTGTGGCGCTCAACATATCTTCAGCGACCTCGCAAACCATACCAGTGATCACACTTACTCCAAAGCATCCATGTCCAAACGTCCCCTCAACTTCAACGCGGGGGCCTTTTGGTGTGCGGGGTTCATATAATGCCCGTCGGTTATTTACGGCGCTTAGATATAGGTATATTCGGCGTCTGCTTCCAAGCCGATGCTCGACTTACGGGAGATCTGCAGCACTGGATAAGAATTAAAAATTCAAATGAAATCAGAACGAAGCTATAGACCAGTTTTAATAAAATTTAGCACATAACCTTCGTTGTTGGTAAAGCTCATCCCTCTCTGTGTTTGTTCGAGTTGTGCTAGTATTAGTTATCTGTTGGTCGTCCTACCCTAGAGCTATCCGAATGTCCACATGACAGTGTCCTTTTTTCACACTCATGACCAAGGTATATTGCATGGTTCCTTGCATTGACTTATACTGGATTCCCACATCTCTGATTTCCTACCTGTCATTCAGATCAAATTTTACTACCGATTATTAATGCATCATGAAAACGTTGAAAAAGTTTTCGACTGCATGATTCGTCTTAATGTTACCTCATTCCCAATGCGTCAATTCTGATTTCACATCAGGTCTCCATAACACTACAAGCCTTATCACTAATAGACATGCATCACTAGAGATTATTAGAAGGTTGATAGGCGAATAGACAACCCCAAAGCTCTGTTGATTAGATATTAAGGGAAATATCGAACCACGCGGCGCGACAGCCAAAGCACTGGACTTGTTTAGATGCCTACAGATATTGCGTTTCCTAATAGTTTGACCCAGTGTCTGTTTACTCATCAACTCCCAAATGGTCGTCATGTTTAGTTTATATAAATACGGCCCCATATAACCTTGCCGAGGTCGTTGCTTGTCTTGAACAATTAGCCCGATCCCAGCTCTCCGTTTTTCGCTCTCGCTTTCGTTTCCATGTTTATCGCCGCCTTGATTTTTGTTTGATTCACGTCGAATGGTGATTCGGACACATTCAACTTCTCCAGCGCCCGTTAATCCTCGCTTCGAGGTCCTACAATGGTCTCACACACATACAACAGCCCGTGTTTTGTCTTAAAATTGAATACGATATCCCCCGGATTAATACCACTTTTAGAAAGGCATTGTAGCATGTATGCTTATCAGACTTGGATTTGCGCAGCACGTGTTCCGCGGTTGCGGAACTGCTGGGTGGGGATCAAAATTTTCATTCCCAACCGTTAAAGCTATGCGCCTAGCTGTGTAAAGGGCGTTGATGAGTAAAAATGACCCCGCCGCAGCATCAACCTTGTTAAAATGGGCGAAGCCTGCATGTATATCCGTGTCTGAGACATGAATATGGTAGTTTGCACATTCCCTAGGACTGTGCGTCAGCGAGCCTAGACTCTAGTACGGGCGGCCAATCGGACTTGTGGTGCCTCCACCATGTCCAACGGTATTTTGAAGTTGGTGATGGTTATCCATCTTCTTCGGTGAGAAGGATGTTGAGTGCGCTGCGCTGGCGAGACCATATGAGGGGGCGTGGGCCATCCTTGAACCGTCACGCCGGCCTCGCCCGGCAATAAGGAAGTCTGGGGAAGGTCAGCCATAAGGGCCACCACCACCAACACCGAAACCATGGGGAGGAGATGGGGTTGGGGTCAATGCTGGTGATGAGAGAGTGGAAACATTCAAGTATCCAGCACCCGCCACAGCGCTAGAACCTTTACCACTATCCAAGAGATCAAGGGGCAAGGAACAAAGACAGAGCGGGGTATTTGCGGCCATCGGGGGTTCCTTCGTATGCCTAATTGGTCAAATGGGCTAACAGATTTTCCATCCGGAATCGATGGCCGGAATAAAAAACTCAGGTATCTTTGGATGTTAAAGCTATGCGCATCTACCTGGCTGCCTCATTCTGCTATTTGGCCTACACCTATCGCCGAAATAGATCGGAGATTGTTGTGACTTATGCCGAACTGTTGAAGCAAAAGAATAATCGATATTACACACATGGACCCCCCGCTGAATATTGTACTGATTGATGGTGCTGCTGCTGGTATCACTGAATGACTCGTAATGCTGGTAATTTCGTGCCTCATGGCGAGCCAAGATTTTGGGCGGCGATACAGCATAGCCCTACCTTGATGATCATTTGGACTGTAAGTTGTTTGCCGTACGTGTGTCTGTCTGTATGAAGGTTGTGCACCTGTCCGCGTTTAGACGCCGTCTTAGGTAGGTAGGTAAATAGCGACATTTGCATTCACGACGTCATGTGGAACCCGGGCGGAAGTCCTCCGTGCGTCTGCATGGTCTTGCGTGTGTCCGTATGCTTGAAGTAACATCGGCACACAATGTTACGAATTGATATGTGACGGTGTTTGAAGTTGAAAGCCCAAATAGTGCAAAAGTGCATGTGGCTCAAAGCAAGGGATCGAGAGGAAGCCAGTGAAAAAAAGCTCGTTTGCAGCTTTTCAATAAGCTCATGGTCTGGCTTAGCTTAGCATCTGCTGATCAGATCCATTATTGACACACAGGTTGTATGGCTAGGTCTGGGCTGAGGATTGTTCCCTTATTTTTTTTTTTTGCCGTCTGCCCGAGGACCCTCTTCCACCCCTCCCCCAAAATAAGCTTCTCACAGCTGCGCATGATCGAATTGGGCTTAACCAGGACAATGCGAATGCAAAAGCAGAACAGTGCAAGATAAGAGTCAACGGGAGAAGAATAAATAGATTGGAATGAGAGACAAAGACAAGACAAGTGAACGGGCTGGTGGAGGGTCGATGGGATTGTCCATCCATGTCAGTCTCAGTTTTAGTCTCGGAGCATCTTGGCAAAGTGTGAAATGCGCCGAGCTTGTTAACGTAGGGCAGAGAGATTTTAGGTGTAGATGCTGCTTTGTGTTGCTTATGTGTGTGTCGAGATGGTGGATGTCATTATTGGCCACCAGATGCGGGGAAGCTATGAGCCACTTGGCCAAAGAGGCGATACGTTCAAGTAGTCTCAAAGAGACTGGCAGAAGAGGGCAGGACAGGACAAACCTGAGCTGACCTGATTCGAGCTCAACAAAGAATAGCCTGCAGGATTCGCTTGAATGGATGGATGGATAGATGGAGGCAAGGGAGGGATGTACGTGATAGCTTTGCCGCGTGGTTGGATGGCTGGATTGCCCGTCGACCGGAGGACTGGAGGGGGGAGGAGAGGAGAAAAAAGCAAACAGCCAGCGCCAGCGGCCAGTAATGATGAAGCATTCGAGGACGCAGCCATCCATCCATGCTGCGTTGCAGGTACCTGTCCCGTGGTGGATCAAAAGGTGTTCTGGGCTAATCATACTCCAATGTCTAGTATGTAGTAAGTAAATGGACATAAGGCAGAGGCAGGGTCAAGGACTTTCGGATATCGTCGCTGCGGGGGCGGGGGAACGGCGAAAAGCGCACCATCTTTTTTTTTGGGACCTCATCCTGCCGGGAATTGGTTTTGGGTCAAGCTCAGCGGAACGCCGCCCCCACTCGATGTAAAGGGATGAAGCTACGACCTGAGTAATGGAAATCATGGCTATGGAGCTTTAGGTTCCTCTTTGTCTGCTAGGTAGCAATGAGTTATGGGGGGGGGAACCATGGAGAGAGAGGGAAAATAATACATAAGGGCCTCTCGTCCCCTTCCTTTTCCTTCTGGCAGAGCTTCTTTCCCTCTCATAAGCTTCTTATCTCTTATCACTTGATACCCCACCTTTTTTCTTCCATCGCCACCTTCATCAGCCATCATGTCTTTGACAGCCGAGATCAAGACTCCCCTCACTGGTGTTTACCAGCAGCCCATTGGCCTGTTAGTTTCCAATGCTTCTCTAATGCTGCTATCGATGCTAATGTTCTGTCCTCTAGGTTCATCAACAACGAGTGGGTCGAGAGTGTTGACAAGAAGAAGTTCGAAGTCATCAACCCCGCTACTGAAGAAGTCATCACCTCCGTCTACGAGGCCACCGAGAAGGATGTCGACATCGCCGTCGCTGCTGCCCGTGCGGCTTTCGAGGGAGTATGGAAGAAGACCACCCCCCAGGACCGTGGCCGCCTGATGCTCAAGCTCGCCGACCTCATCGAGAGGGACACCGACTTGCTCGCTGCTGTAGAGTCCCTCGACAACGGCAAGTCCATTACCATGGCCAAGGGCGATGTTGGTGCCGTCGCTGGCACTATCCGATACTACGGTGGCTGGGCCGACAAGATCGAGGGCAAGACTCTTGACATCAGCCCCGATATGTTCAGCTACACCCGACCCGAGCCCGTAAGTACCAGTCTTCTCTGTGGTCGTCATTCTGGCTACGTATTGCCATTGAGCCGCATAACTAACCAGTTTAATAGATTGGTGTCTGCGGTCAGATCATCCCTTGGAACTTCCCCTTGCTCATGCTTGCCTGGAAGATTGGACCCGCTCTGTCCACTGGTAACACTGTTGTCATGAAGACTGCTGAGCAGACTCCTCTGTCCGCTCTTGTCTTTGCCAACCTTATCAAGGAGGCTGGCTTCCCCCCTGGTGTTTTCAACCTCCTCTCTGGTTTCGGCAAGGTTGCTGGTGCCGCCATCTCATCCCACATGGACATCGACAAGGTCGCCTTCACCGGTTCCACAATTGTTGGCCGCACCATCATGAAGGCCGCCGCTGCCTCCAACCTCAAGAACGTCACTCTTGAGCTCGGTGGCAAGTCCCCCAACATTGTCTTCAGCGATGCCGACATTGAGCAGACCATCTCCTGGGTCAACTTTGGTATCTACTTCAACCACGGCCAGTGCTGCTGTGCCGGTACCCGAATCTTCGTCCACGAGGACATCTACGACAAGTTCCTCGAGGCTTTCAAGGCCCGTGCTCTGAAGAACAAGGTCGGCGACCCATTCAGCCCCGAGACCTTCCAGGGCCCCCAGGTCAGCCAGCTGCAATTCGACCGCATCATGGGCTACATCAAGTCCGGCAAGGAGGAGGGTGCCACCGTTGAGATCGGTGGAGAGCGTCACGGTGACAAGGGTTACTTCATCCAGCCCACCATCTTCAGCAATGTTCGCTCCGACATGAAGATCATGCAGGAGGAGATCTTCGGCCCTGTCTGCGCCATCTCTAAGTTCAAGGATGAGGAGGAGGTCATCAAGCTGGGCAACGACTCCAACTACGGTCTTGCTGCTGCCGTCCACACCACAAACATCAACACTGCCATCCGCGTCAGCAATGCCCTCAAGGCTGGTACCGTCTGGGTCAACTGCTACAACATGCTCCACCACCAGATGCCCTTCGGTGGTTTCAAGGAGTCTGGTATTGGCCGCGAGCTTGGCGAGGCTGCTCTTGCCAACTACACACAGAACAAGTCTGTGTCCATCCGCCTGGGTGGTGCTCTGTTCGGTTAAATTATAAAAAGATTGTAAAAAGAAATAATATCAGGGAATTTTGGGAACTAGGTACATTTATTGGCGTCAATGATCAGACATTATAGTTAGCCTAATGTAGCTATGAATGAAAAACTGAATGAATTCATCTTTTTTCTAATTCCTAAATGTGATGTAATAATAGTTAATTTTATATCCTTCCTCATACATTAGATGATCTTAGTCTGTCATTCTTCCTTTGATTGCTGTTTATTTAGTAATAGTCGTCACTACGTTGCGGGAACTATGGACCTGGGGTTCACATCAACACTCCGGGGTGGTATATGAGCCATTGGGTTATATTTTCTTTTATCTATGAAACTCAGCTGTCTTGTTCATTCGGCTTCCTGAGTGATGAGCAACAGTCCAAGTGTTGCCAAATAATTGGTTCTTAAGTTCCCTATTGTCTAACTACTATGGTTGGCATGATCTTGCCAGTGATGGTAGGCAAATGGGGCCGAATACCACATTCAATGTCGATAACATGGTTCAGTTGATTTTGCCATTCATGGGTTTCAGTTTGTACCTCCCCCGAGTAAAAGTACTTGCCACCTTGCCAGCAGGAGCCGCTGCCATTCTGATAAAAGGTTGCGATTGCAGGTTCATTGTTCATAATGTCACTGGGCCGAATCTTCTTGATTGTCCATGGCGGTGGAATAAGAGAGCTTTTCTCTTTTCGGTTCATCCCTGGTAGGTCGTTCCAAACGGCGTATAAGTTGAAGCGAGTAAAGTGACGGATCATGTACGTGAATATGTCAATATAATGGTTATCGAATAGGACCGCTGAGAAGGCAATATTATGGGCCGATAGTATAGGCCCGGTGGTATTGTACGCCGCTAAAAGAGCTCTACCGCTAAGCTCCTACATGAGGCTCGGGTTATCTAACGAAATGTAAAGTATGTCGTGCTTAGACGAAAACTGACGAACGAAGATGTGTCCCTGAGTCTCGGGTCGCAAGCACATGCGTAGACCTGACTTGGTTGCAAATCTCAGTGCAATGTGGCGCGCCTCGCGGTTTACGAAGACGTGCGGTAGAGGTACCTGAACGAGCGTAGCCTTGCGAGGATCCCAGCCCTCCTCCTCCTCCTCCTCTTCTTCTTCGTCAGTTTCACTTTCTTGATCTACTCTAGTCTCGCGAGCAAATGCCAGGGTTGGAGTGTTAACGTCGGGGAGTGAGTACGTCCACACCTGCTGGCGAAGTTCAGGGGGCAGCCGTGGGAAGGGATGGAAGCTCAGTGGAGTATCGGAGGACTCCATTCTGATGATGAAGGTAGAAGATAGATTCAAGGGCGCAAGATGTAATGACTGTTTTTTTTTCGGAGATGTGCTGAATGAAATCTGTGATGTGGTTTTGGGAGGTTCAGGGGGAGAGTCACGAGAGTGGTGGGGATTTATTAGGTGGGTGCACTTTCGGCCTCATTCAGTGCCTTGGTTTTTCGGGTGCACTATTCTTAATCAACAGAGCAAACAGTAGAAGCTAGAGCTTTACGCAATCGATTGCTTTCATCCAAGGCAGATCATGGTGAGTCGAGAGGTGCTACTCCCGTGCTCTATATCCAGCGATCCATATGTTAAATGATATAAGCCATTTTCATTACGCATTTATATTATGCCAGGTAAGGCTGTGCTATATAGTTCTATCATATCTATACCCAGAGAAAAACCAACAAAAAAGATTGAAAAGTAGCAAACAGGGAGGTAGGTATAGAAAGCTCACCATTGTCCGCATCTACTTTTTGAATGCGAGACCAGGCACCAGCATCTTTGCTATATCGTCTGACTTATTATAAATACTATTTTCGATATGATTGGACTGATGCCAATTCAAACTTTCCCTTACTGAATCACGCAGCTCTTTCATCCGCTGGTCTATAAAGGTCCAGTCATGGTATATCTCATCCGTCGTGTAGTGTCCCTCGATCTCACCATGGAATTCGAACTGTCTCACCTTAACGTTCTGGTCCTCAGTTATATCTCGTATGATCCACGTTCGGCTAATAGACATATCCAACTCTTCGTTCTTCATATCAATCTCCGGCGGCGTGTCAAAGATGATGTAAACGACGTCGTATTTCGAGAGCGCCAGGGTCTCGCCCAAGAAGCCGGGATGTACGCGAACCAGTGCCTCCGGCACGGCAATCTTGTATGTATTTTCCAGCTCCGAGATGAATCCCCGGACGGAGGGGTCGAACATCTGGAGATAACTGCCAAGCAGCTCGCCCTTGGACTTTGCCCACATGGCATGGGGGATGTACATGGTGTCCTTGTAGATGAGGTATCTGCGAGCAACAACGTACGACTGGGTTTCTTGACGGAAACAGGTGCTGAGGCCTTTGAGCTGTTTTGCAAATTTGAGGCCGATTTGGCGGGCCTCTCGGTTGACAAAGATATGGGGGAGGGGTAATTCGATGAGTTTGTTGCTGGTTGCTTCTTCTCTCGTTCTCTTAACCCATTCTTCATCTTCGTATAGGCTTTCATCCTCATCTTGGACATCTTGGACATCTTGATCATCATCCTCATCATCCTCATCATCCTCGTTGTCATCTTGATTGTCGTCGTCCTCGCCGTCGTCCTCATCATCGTCATTGTCCTCATTCTCGTCATCATTATTGTTGTCGTCTCCTTCGCCATCGCCCTCTTCATTATCAATTGCTTGAACCTCATTTACCTGGTTCCCATTTACTCGGTTCTCATTTGCTTGATCTTCATCAGCCCGAGCCTTCTCCTTTCGAGCTTGGATTTCCAAATATTCCTCCCACGAAACCCCAAATTCTTGAGCGATTATCATTTCAGCCTCAGTATATTGAATCTCGTCTTCTTGGTCGTCTTCATCTCCACCATTTGCATCTTCATCTTCTTCATCTTCATATTTATCCTCTCCATCTTGATCACGTTCATCATCATCGTTATAGTCGTCACTGTAATCGTCGCTATCATCGCCTTCGTCAACATAATCTGGGGCGTAATAGTCATCTATTTCCATATCATCCGGCTCATATTCTTCCGTCCCATCCTCGACATGAGATGTGAAGAAGGCCATGGTGGGAGTATTAATGTCAGGTAGTGCGGCTTCCCATATCATCTTACGAATCTCAAAGGGCAGCCGTTGGAAGGGATGGAACGTTGGCAATGTCTCTGGGGATGCCATTTTTTTCGGTGAAGGTAGAAGATGATGTAGTGCGTTGATTTTGGTCAAGGTTAGATTGGATGGTGAATGGGATGGAGGTCAAAGTCGGTCGTGAACAAATCAAGATTCTCCTGCACTGTGCATGTCAGTGGGGTTGTGGCAAACCGGTGGCTGGGCGGTGTGTCAAATGCATTGGTAGACATTTGCACAGACAGAGGAGATAATCAATTAAGTCTTATAAATTAATACTAATGAATAAACTTATTCATTAACATCATTTACCTACATTTTTGTGATTATCATGAGCTTTTGAGGCTATACTTATATGTCGTCTCCAGAAATGACGATGCATGTATAACCGGTAGTTATGGTAGTATCTATAAACGGTTACTGGCCCCGGCATTTCTTTGCTTTTTCATGTTTTTTGTATCAAAGTAAAGTACGTAAACTAGACGAAATGGACACCACCTGAAAAGTAGATGTTTTTCTTAAGGTTATCAATCATTTACATGCTAGGTATTTTGAGATGAGAAGATTCACTGCCAGATACTACTAAGTACCTTATTTGTCATATGATTACTAGTACTCCATCTCATGAATAGACTGGATTGAGTGATTTCCATTGGCGCGATTTCCCTTCTATTCTTCTACCATATGCCTAATCTCTCTCTCGTTAAGACATTTACTAGTTATGTATGTGAATTGCTCATCAAGCAAAGCCCTTTCGCCACCTTACGAGAAAGTAAACCGAGAAAGGGCAGCTAGAGTACAGCCCGGTAGAGCCGTTCTTTTGCACCATAATTTTTGAACCCTCTGGAGCTGATATTATCAAATAGCTAGGATAATAGCCCCCCCAGTACTCTATGGAAAAGGTAAAAAGGAGGTCATTATGGATAGGAAGAAGCGGCATTTTTTTACACTGCAATTTTAGCCTTGACAGAGCTGATGTTTATGGCTAAAGTAACCAATCAGTACATTGTTAAATAGGTATATGGGCTGGGCCGCGTTATCGTGTCCAATGCACTGCAATTTTAGTCTCGATGGAGCTGATGCTTAGGCCTTTGGTGAGCAGGCACGTTAGTGAAAAAAACACCGCCGCTCATCACATACAAATTTGTATGGTCAAACCGGCGGTGCTTTTCTTCACCCACGTGACAGGCAATTGTTGCACTGCAGTTTTAGGCTCTCCGGAGTTGATATTACCAAATAGCTAGGATAACAGCCTCCCTAGGACTCTATGGAAAAGGCAAAAAGGCAGCTGTTTGCGGACGGCCTGTTATCTATGATCCAGGTGTTGTTACAGTGACCCAGTTGGTATGCGGACTATGCGCCTCTTTGACTATGCGCCTCTGGGGCTCGGTTGTTTTTTTTGCACTGCAATTTTAGTCTCGCCGGAACTGATGCTGATGGATGAAATGGCCAATCAACATGTTCTTCGGCGGATAATAAGAAAGGAGAAAAAAGCCATATATCAGAACCGGATAAGACAGACAATAAGAGAATAGCAAAGTGCCAAAGATAAGAGGAGCCGAGATCACGAAGGGGCTTAGTAACAGCTAGTTAGCTGCTTTCCAAAAGGGCGATGATTGGATTTATTGATCTCTGAGGAATCTTCATTCCTTAAGAAATCGCCGTCTGCTTATAACAGGTTCTAACTACTACGTGGCTATGAACTTTTTCCTAAATTGCCTCTTCTAGCTGAAATAGTAATATCTTGGCTTTGGCCCTTTGCATTGGTCCTGCGTTCGTCATTCAAGTTGAGCTTCTAGTACACCATCTCAGTTCTGGAAGTCTAGAGCTTCAGTGGGGGTACCCTAGAATTGCCAACTTCGATGCCCGACTTCGTCCTCGCTGCACCTGATGGACACCCAGTAAACAAATATTATTGAACGCAGAGACACATCTGGATCGCAAAAAGATACACACGACAGATAACCATGGCTAATCGCGAATTCTTCTTCTTCTACGCGCCATCATGGGATTATCCGCCCGGCGGTCCGATCAAGCTGGGAAGTGTCATCACGTCCGTAAAGAAGCCCCATCGACCCCTCTCCTGCGTTCCGCCGCCAGAGGATTCCGATATCTTCAAGACGGAAAAGAAAAGAGTCCATTATACAAAGCAGAAACTTCGGAGCGGAAAGTTCTCCGTATTGACCAAGTTCCTTAGCGTTCTTGGGCTTGGTGTCGATGTTGGCGCCGAAATCAACAACAGGTAAGTGGGTGGTGGTGATGTCGTTGGCAGCACGCTATTACATCCCATTTACGATATTAGTGATGAGGAGACATTCATCTTTGAAACTCTCGAAACCAGCCAATTCACCCCAACGCCATCCTATATGCAGACCTGCATTGAAGCCGACAACGTTCGCCGCTTCTTACAGATTTCTCGCTATAAAAAGCCCGTATACATCATCACTGGTCTCAAGGTTGTCACCGGCGCTGAAGCCAACACGCTCGAAGCTCGTACTCTGGGCGGCACTCTCGCCGTCAAAGTCGACGACAACGTCCCGAGTGAGGCTACCGTTGGCCTCGGCTGTGGCCCCGGCATCCAAGGTAAGCTGAGCAACAAGACAGGAGTGAAATGGGAGGGTAGCAGCGACTTTGTGTTTGCGTTTCGCGTGAGCAAGGTTTTTGTCAGCGAGGCGACGGGTCAGGTGGTGAGCGAGGAGGAGTATCGTAAGGGAGCCATGCTTGGCGATGAGACAAGTGAAGTGAAGGGTCCGGAACTCTCTATCCTTAGAGTTGAAGAGCCAGATGCAGAGGCTGAAGGCTTTGACGCTGAGGAGCTGATGGATGATGAGGATGTGGTGGTCTGCGCTATCCCGAGGGAGGAAGCCTCCGCCGACGATTGACACACAAGCTGTGGAAGGATAATATTTATTGATCTATTGTTTAAGGTAAGGATGATGAATTTTTGGCGCATGGCCTCGTGGTATTTCCTTGAAGTAAATGCATTCATTCATACACGCTCGCTATGTTCTCAATGTCCTTGAAATCTCATAATTGATATGCTGCAGTTCTCCCCCAAACAGATTATGCGCATTCAAACTCAATTCAACGTAAAAATACTCGTCCCTTGGCTTGTAATTCGGGCCCCGCTGGGCACATCTCCTCAACAAAGCCTCCATCTTCTCTTTCCGCTTCAGTGCCAGCGCTGTGCTCTCATCCAGATGCAACCTCGCATACTGTAATAGGAACGCTGCGATACCCGCCATAATAGGAGTCGCATACGACGTACCGGACCGGGAAGTAACACACTCTGTGTAAGATGTGTTGGAGCAGAGCAACGTCGGCCACGCCGACTGTATCATCTCGCCGACTGTTGCAATATTAATGGCATTGGGCTCGGCGGTCGGGCTGAAGTCAGATGCGCTCCCATCTGTGTTGGTCGAGTGCACGCAGATGACTTGCGAGCTGCTGGCAGGATAGGCCCGACCTAATCGGCCGCCGCTGTTGGCAGCAGCAGCGAACATGAGAACTTTCTTACTGTATGCTTTGTCGATGGCGGCCTGGAGGGCATCATAACCGTCAAAATCCGAGGATGGCCACCCGAATGACATGGAGATAATATCCACATCCCATTTGTCGACTGCGTGATTGATCGCCTACGCACATCAGCATCAGCACATTATGTGACAAAGCCAGATTAGTCCAATTACGTACATCTACTACAATCTTCGCGTCTGGTCTCGCATTTTCTTTATCTGCGATTTTAATGACATAGAGCGCCGCATCTGGAGCATAATCAAGGATCAAACTCGCGGTAAATGTCCCGTGTCCATTTGTATCTGGTACGTTCTTCTGGAAATTGTTGTAACAGTTGAGCTTTCCTCTGAGGTTATCTTCGCGAGCTTCGAAGGTGTAGTGATCCCTGTCGATGCCTGTGTCTAAGATTGCGATTTTTACTGGATTTAACAGAGGATCTGAAAGGCATTTCCCGACGAATTTCTGGTAGACCTTTTCGTATTCAGATCTCCATGTCAAATACCTATTAGTTTTATAGGATAGAGTTAGCAAATGTATTCCAGCTATGAAGAAAGATTGATATCTAAACCGCGATAAGAGACCCGTAGAACTGCGATTTGGGAGACTTACTTGGTAGTAGAATTAACCCGGCCACCCGTTTCATCATCAAAGAACTGCGATATTTTGTAATCAAGATTGGGATTCGACATGGAATTCGGGGGATATAGCTGTGAATATTGATGCACTGAATTAGGCCCAATTGGATTGACTATGAATTGGCTTGGAGCAAGCAGCATAACCGTAGGTGATGGTGTACGCGTAGGCGTGAGCAACCCCAAGGACAACGAACCTGCTTGGTTGTCTGGCTTCTGGCTGGTTATGACCTGACCCCATCTCCCAAAATCTAGATCTCTGGCATATTCGTCAACGCTGTCCAGAGGTATATTGCTGAATCCGTAGACTAGGTGAAGCTCTAGTAGTCGAACAACATTTTGATATATCCGCGACCTGAGCGTTTCACTATCGAGGGCTTGTTCATCTTCGTCCTCCCACAATTCAGTATCTAAGCAGTTGTCAATAGCCTTACGAAGAGGAGAGTCCTCAGGGATTTCAGATCGCCATCCCTCCCCGTCAATTCCGTTGTCGCCATCGAACACCTGGACTACATCTATGAGGGTGATGCGGCCGCTGGGGTCCTCGATCAGTGGGACATTGTGCATTTCCGCCAATTTTTTGAATGGCTTGACGAAATACACTTCCATAAGGACCACGGCTAGGGCAATCAATACCGGACATCGATGTCTTGAATTTAAATCGTCTAATGTCTCATCATCATCGCTCTCACTGCTCACGGTAAATCGAGAACCAGCGGTTCCCCCGGAGAGACTGGAGCTGTGCAGTTGAGTTTGGATGAACGGTCGTAAGGGAGTCTTGGACGAGGTCGTCTGGAAAAACTTAATGTTTGCAGACCCCCACCCTGGCTGGAGCCAGGAAGTGCCGTTTAGGTTAAGAATTGTAGAGCCGATGATGAGTGAAAGGATGCGTTTAGTCTTCTCCGTGAAGAAATCTTGTCGGGTTTCAAAACACTGAGAGAGAGAGATTGGATCGACGGCCTTGTCAATGATAAAGTTGCTCTTCTCAAATCTCATTTCGAAGAGTTGGCCACTGGTGAGCTTCAACACGGGGCGTTGCAAGGACTTGTTTTTCGATTTGGTAATTTGTCTGCATAACTTCTCCACTCTTGCGTATTTGTTCTCAGTGTTGTTTGTACGAATTGATGCCACCTCGCCTGGAAGGCTAAAACAAACCCCCCGCTCTTTGACGACTTGGACGCGAACTTCGTGCCAATCCTGCTCCATTGAGAGAAACATGTCGAGATCAAACTCTACCTCTGCATTATCATTACCAAGAGATTTTCGGACCCGACTTTGAATAGCTTTTACAGGCATTTTTTTGTTGGTTTTCTTGTTGGACTTCCGGTATGTGCCTAGTTCAAGTTTCGCTCCGAACTCATGCTGGCTGGGACAGGTGCATCCCTTGCAGTCCAATAGTGCATCGAATATCGACTGGGCCACCTTCCAGACAGCATATGAGGGCTCATCAATGTCGAGAGATGTAAAATTACCCGTAAATTTATTAGAAGGCTGATTGGGGTGTGGTTTGTCGAGTTCATCTGCACAGTTTTCCAGTGCTCTATCTACCTCGTCTCGTTGCTCCCCGGGTATTAACCACTGATTAACAAACTCGAGTTGCGTCTTTTCATCCTGATTTCGTTTCTTATTCCATTCACGGTTGAGCTCTTTGAGACGAAACTCCAACGAGGCGGGGTATGGCGGCGGTTGCTGATGACAGCTCACTGGGATTATAGAACCGAGGTAACCCAGGGCCTGATTGACAAGCTCACTATTCAGTCGAGACGAGATCTTCCATGTGCTCGCTGATTCTCGGAATCTGAAACAGTGGAATCTCAGATGACTGTAGAAGACTCTGGTTTCTTTATTGATATCGTTGATTTGAGCGATGTGCGCCATCTCCATGACTGACTCGGACGTCGTCTTCAGGAGCAAGACGGCATCCTTATCATTTTTGCGTAGAAGAAAATTCAAAATACCCATTTTGCCTGTCTTTGGCTATGTCATGACGACAAGCTTTGACGTCTGTAAGACAAATGGCCGAAAACGTTGATTAGGCTTAGCAAGGAGGTTCGAGTATGAATGTGAGTGTGAGCGGGGAATATTTACTAGCTGGGGCTGAGATAAGGTGGGGTATAAGCCTTTGAGATCTTAACGAAATGACATCGCGAGCTAACATATACGTGAAATAGATTAACTCTACATAAAACAGAATTCTGGTTCCAAGTTTCACCGGAATTTTTATGGATATTTCGGTGCTTGGATGTTTTCCCTAAACGTCTAAAATACGTTCTATCGTTTATTCTAGCGTATCTTCCGCACTGGCTTTTAGGTAGGCGCGCTACGGCAGACATCCTATCTGTTAGTATTACTTTGTCAAGATGACCCACAACAAGACCCAGAGAGGGGTTTAGTTGATTCGTGCAATGGTGCCTCCACATGGTATCATCGGAGTTGAGAAAGCTCCAGGGCGCCGAGTCTTATTGTAAATAGCTTGAGTAGTTGTATCATTGGTATGGAATTCATGTTCTGATAGCCATTCTACCACCCTAGATTCGGCAACCTCGTCACCATGACAGATGCGGACAGGACTCTGGTGCCAACGGGGCCAACTGTTGCTGTCTATGCTAACCAGTGCCTGGAATCTTTCCAACAATGCCTCCTCCGGGCATCCTCTGTACATCCCAGGGAGCTCTCAATGGTAGAGGACCAAGTTGCGAGGCTATCCACATGGGCTGCGGGCATCGGAGTCTTTGCCCCTGGGCGAGCGTCTATAGATCACCGTCTGCGATACGCCCCGGAGGTGCAGACCGTCGTTACTGGTTTGCTAGAATCTCTGAACTACCGTGTTCGTGCTTGTAGGTCTCGCTCCTTCATGCCACCTGGTCATTTTTTTTTCCCTCTAGCCTCTACTGCTAAGTGGTGAATATGTCAAGTTAAGAATGAACAGGCTCGGATGTCCTTGATGTGCTAGGCAATTCCCCAGCATCAAATCCTCAGAGTGCTACAAACGAACAGTTGAAACGATGTTTTGAAGATATTGTGACTGAGATTAGCCGTCTCAATAAGGTTTCGAATACAATCCGCAGAGCGAGCAAAGAATACCAATATCTCAAACTGAAGGACTTTCAAATCAAGGACGACGATGGCGATTGTGTGGAGCCCCTTCTGTTGGGCCATTTTGGACATCACATTGGCGATCGGTTTCCTAACATTAGCCAAACTATTCAACAAAGACTTGCTCGCGCTATGCTCCTTCAACGAAAACGAATTTTATATAGGAGGTATCGTCAAGGGAACACAGCTATCCAGCTGCAGAAAGCAGTCCCCAAGGCTTCCATCACATTACCATCGGCACATCGCGATCCAAAACGAAATAACGATCAAATTGCTACCGTAGCAGCGACTACAATTGCACCCTCGCAGATTCAAAGCGCTACAACCCTAGCCCCCGACAAGTTTAAGAAAATGTCTTCAAGTCCATCCGTTATTTCAGCAAGCAAGACGGTCGCCTTGAGTAACCATGAGGCACTTGTATTCCCGTCTGCTCCAGGTCTTTCTGCCAAACGGAAGTACGAACAGCTAAAGAGGCAACGAGTAGCTGATTTTCATAATGCTTTGGGACTCGGAGAAGCGAGATCAGACGCGCAGTCAAAACTGGATGAGTTACTGAAATCAGACCTCCGAGCAATAGGAGAGATAACTTGTCCTTATTGCCTCTATGCGCTCCCGGCCGAAGAGATGTTCGATCAGCGAAAATGGCAGTGAGTACCCTAACCCTCAACAAGGAACTAACATACCTCTAGTTCTTTTACGGTCTTGGGATACTACTGACCAGTCTTCCAGAAATCACGTCAAGAATGACTTGAACCCTTATGTATGCCTCTTCGAAGACTGCGAGCAGGCTGATCTGCTTTACAACCACAGTGATGAATGGCTCAGCCATCTACACCAGCACGGCAAGATTTGGCGCTGTTCCTCTCACCGCCAGTTGGGTCCATTTTCTACCGGCGAAGAGTATATCAGACACATGCAAGAAGCCCATAATATACAACTTAGCGAGGCCCAGTTCCGTGTCCTGGCAAAGAAGAACGCTCGCAAGACAGTGAAACTGTTTCCATCGTGTCCCTTGTGTGGCAAAGATGTGGCCGACGTTAATGGTCGTCTGGAGGACCATATCGCTGGACATTTGAGATCCCTGGCCCTCAAGTCCCTTCCGAGCTACCAGGAGGAGATACCAGACGATGCTGAAAGCGAAAAAAATAGTATTGGAACTTCACAACCACGAAGCAGGAGTACAGTTAAGAATATGGAGGACGATGACATTCTTACATTTGGAACGGAAAACATCTTGGACCATGAAAAGCCTCAGCTGATTGAAAACAATGCCACAAACTTTCTGGGACATGCCCACATCGACTTAGATTCAAGCAATACACATTCCTGGTTCGCCTTGATGGCAAATGGGAATTCTGGTGAGCTCCTGTGGAGTTTTGAGGACGACCCGATCCTTCTGTCGATGATGCAACAACGAAATGATAATTCAAAAACAAAGAATTACCGGGAGGGAAATAGCCCAAATCTGTCAGCAGATCAAGAAGCAGGCGACCTACCCAAAACGCTCAAGGTTAAGGCAACTGGGCAAAGCGAGAACTTTCCCCAACAATCAGGACCTGCTGTCGAACCAAGCATCGACAGTAAGCGTGGTCGTATATTTGCAGCAGCTGATAGCGGCGCTGGAGTAATGGATGCAATACCACCGGAAGGGGAGATGCGGCGAGACCTAAGGGATCGAGGGGGGGAACGGGAATTATTCAGAGAGAAAATAAAGGCTCGGGCTGCTGCACAGGAAAGCGCCGCGCATTCCAAAGAAGCATCCCCTCCTTATCTTACAACGCTGCCGACCCCTGCTTTTGGATCTATTCCAAACCGCCCTCCCAGCATCACTGATAATCACCCCACGCCTCTTCACCCTCTCCCCCCTCATCCTCCTCCTACTATAAATAAACCACCGCCAACTGCCCCGAGGGCCTTTGTCGAACGACCCGTCTCGGCAGGTCATCCTTCAGGAGCTACCGACGCCTCTATATCTCTTAATGGACCTTCGAAGCCTTCGATCCACGATGACCCACCCATCCCCCTTGGCCCTCGAGCACAGCAGCAAGAACAACAACGCCAGTCCAGTATGCAGTGGATTAATCCGATTCTCAATAAGAAGCTGCCGGAATTGCCAACGGTTGTGAGATCGCAGAGCTTTGCCCAGCAGCGACCCATGCCGTTTAATCGTGACGGTTCGCAGCCCGGATGGAGAAGCAACTATTCCGACGCAAAACAATGACCAATCAGAGGCGTTCAAACCAGCTATTCCAGAAGAACATACGGCCAGAACAGAACATTCAGCACGATCAGTGATCGGCCCCCAGCAGTTCAACGCCATTGATGCAACTCCGCCGGACCATCCACACCGAGCTGAGTTTTCAAACAGCCCTGCAGCTTATATAGGCGATAGAGACACTCGTACTGGAGCGATGGCAGACCTCGAGAAAATGATTAGCACAGCACAAGAGACTGTTGATATAACCCCGTTAGGTCATCCAGACCGAGCCAGGCAGTTACATGATCTTGGAACTCTATTAGGTTATAGATATACTCGCACTAGAGTGATAATAGACCTCGAGAGAGCGATTAGTACAATATAAGAGGCTGTTGATATAACCCCGTTAGACCATCCAGACCGAGCCAGGCAATTATATAATCTTGGGGCTTTGCTAGCTTATAGATATACTTATACCGGAGTGATGACAGACCTTGAGGAACCTATCAGTATAATACAAGAAGCTATTAATACGACTCCGCTGGACCATCCAGACCGAGCTAGATGGTCAAATAGGCTTGCATGGTTATATCAGCAAAAAGCCCTGATGTAGCAATCTGTTGTACCAGAGGTGGCTGATAATACATTCGAACTGAAACGTGCACGCGATGATGTATACGAGAGGCTTCTTGGTAAGAAGGACACTGTTGTGTATCATGCCAGGATGCTGGAGCAGGAAATGAGATGATTGGTCGTTCTCTCTCCTGTTAAGCAGTCCACGCTAGAAGGGAAAAAGCTCGCGTGGTAGATAATTATAGACATTGCTCAGTTAAGGTTTGAGCGTTTCTTAACAAAGACGACCTAGAGCGTGAGGTTTTATGCTGGCAGACGATCAGGGTGAAGCTGGGCAATTGAAGTGGATGTCACGATTCAGGTATCAGGTAGCTGATGGGGAACATTTGTATCAATGACTGGCTATCTAAACTGTCTAGATGGTGATGATTGTGAGGCTATATACAAATGGAATGCAGGGTGATTAATGTTCACGGTTGAAACGATCTATGAATACCTGAGTTTTTATGCCAACCAGCATCTCCTTAATATCAAGCTTGCGCTGGGAGAAATCTTTCGTTAATAAGGCGCCAATTGACCCTCTCCGTTGCTAGTTATTGCGTCTAAAGTATTTTCCAAGGCCAAAAGAGAAAATAGCAAGATATCACAAGATGGCCCCATGCTGGTCCTATCGATGATGCCCCTGTAACCCTTCCATCTCATACACTGTTCAAATTCCCCAATTCTACCTCACATTTCATTCTTCGGCTCATCTAATGATTCTATGTAATGTTAGTTGAAGGTGCACATGGACTTTGGGTAGGTGAATTGAACAATGCCGTAAATTTGTACAATAGGTTTGGCCCCAAAACTCCGTCGTCTATTGACCAGCTCTCAAATGCTTCAGCATTCATGTAATACTGTAAACAATAAAATGGAATAATTACACTGGCATCATCATCTTCTGAGGGCTATGACAGGTTTAAAATACTCTTCTTCAACCATTTCCTCAATAAAGTCAAAGTCGTACGCATCATCCATACGCTCAAGTTCAAGCCTTACATTATCTCTTATTACATTCATCAAACGTTTTATAGCCCTCGCACGCTTACTGCCATTCTTGACTTTGTAGGTGTCCTCCTCACGCAAATACGAAAATGGTCTTAGCAGGGCGCTCTTCGTTTCTATGATGCGGAACTCCCACGGCCGCGCTACCAAAAAATCCCTTTCGTCCTGGTCCAAGTCGGGCGGGGCGTCAAAGACGACATGCACCACCAGGTTTGGAGAGCCGCATGTGAGTGCCCTGGCTATGGCGCGTGGACTCAGGTAGGCCAGCGCTGATGGGATGGCAATATGCTCCGCAAACGTTGCGTCAGCGGGGTGGATGGGCTCGTCTTCTGGCCTATCCCACCATTGCTCATCGCCATAAGCAACCATGTCTCGAAATTCGTCTTCGAATTTGTCCGCCACGCCGCACGGAACATAGAGCATGTCAAATTCGGGGACAAACTTCCGGACGTAAATGCTTTCCCCCGTCTCCTTCCTCAGCACGTTGATAATACCGTACTTTTTGGCAAACTGAAGTGCCGTTTGTCGCGCTTCGTGGTTGACAAAGGCCTGCGGTAGGGGCACTTCGACAAACTGGGGGATGATATAATGGCAGTCTGCGTCATCCCAACGTTCTTCAGGTATGTCTTTCTTGGTATAAGGCCTGTAAAATAATGTGCCTGGGACCTTGGCACCGGCAAGAGAGCAATTCCAGATATGCAGGCGAAGTTCAATGGGCAGACGTGAAAAATATTGAAAGCTAGCTGAATCATCAGAAGACGCCATTGTGTTTGGAGCAGAAGCAGAGGTTCGGCATGTCATGTCTTGTTCTGGAGGTGAAAGGTCAAAAGTTCAAATGAGGGGTGGGGCGTCGCGAAGATAGCTGCCTAATAGCAATCTAACTACAAGCGAGACGGTGACGTCCTGGACACACAAAAAAAGACCCAACGCTTTGGGTGATATCTACTAATTCAAGGTTGCCAATATCATGGACTCTAAGTTATACTGTGATTTCCATGACATTGATTTGTTGGCTGAATTACCTTTACCCTCGTTCTACACCGACTGAATCATATTTGCCAATAAACCTGCCTATTTTCCAATCAGCATCATGATAGCATTCTAGCTAACTCTATCGTGAAAGGCATCTTCTTGGAAAGACAAGTATTAGGCAAACTCAAATATATCTACATCTCCAGAGCTCCAGATTCTCCAAGTGCGACGGCTCACAGCAAGATGTCCGTCCCCTATTCGACTGGAAAGGGAAAGGCTGAAGTCTTTAGATGCGAATAATCCTGGCGGCTCTCAGACGGAACCAATCTAATACCCACCTGGGACCAAGAACTGCAAGCTCCCCTGGATCCCCCCCGGAGGAGGAGTTGGGATCGCCCATGTAAAGTCGGCGTCCCCCTGGGGTCAACCGCGTTTCCAGCGAAGAACAGCCAAAACGGGAAACTTGCTGCTGAGGGAATTTTCCTAGGGCGTCCTTTGCGCATATGGTTTGGAGCTCCCATGATCCGTCTATGAGGAACTCCGACTGTCCTTGATCTATCTCTGGGGGGGTGTCAACGACGACGTATGTTATACTATCCGGTAGCTGTCGGCTTGTCATTTTTGTGGTAAAGTCCTGTTCATTGAGCAGAGGCCCTGAGACGGCAAATCTGCACCCAGCCATAGGGATATACGCTCCTTTTGGTGGTTTGGGGATCTCAACAAACGGGTCAGCTTCCCATTTCATACTGCAGAATTTGTCCCACTTGGAGAAGGGAATGTAGATGATGTCTTTGTCCTGCGAAAACGACCGGAAGAACGAGAATGGTTGAGTCTCGGGCCGAAACTGCATTCTGAGCCCCGATGCCTTGAAGAACTTGCGAGCTACACCGCGGGCCTCATGGTTCACCAAGGCCTGGGGCAGGGGCACACTGACGGGCCAAGCGCCGAGGGGGTTGTCGGCATTTTCTTCCCAGCCGTCAACTTCAAGGTCCTCGGCGGTAGGCTCGCGGAAGAAGGCCAGGGCTGGGGCCTCGATGTCAGGGAGAGAGGCTTGCCATATCTGGAGGCGAAGCTCGAGGGTGAGACGGGGGAAGGGGTGGAAGGTTGGTGAGGGTGTCACTGTAGACGACATGTTTTGAGGGTGGGGATCGTATGGGTAATGTATGTATTTGATGGCGAATGAAATAAGATTGATTGAATTTGTTGATGGAATTAGATAAGAGCATGTGTGGTGTTGAATATATATATATACAGAAAGAGAGAGACAGACACGGAGGAAGAGGAAGAGGAAGAAGAATCAGCTCATAGGCACGCCCGTACGGAATGATGAAATGCCAAGATGAGATTCTTCACCAATTGAAGCTCCCCACAATGCGCCACGTGTAATGCAATCAGGTCATTGGGTAAAGACAGCATATTTTGAACAGGGTAGATAGATTGGTGTCCATCGTTCGTTCCTCTTCCATGATATCCTCCTCTTCTACTTGCTAGGTATTTTAGTTCCTGTTTCTGTCCATCCTATTTCTGACTACCAGTCTTGTATTTAACACGGTATTGGATATCATGATCCAGCGTTGTTTTCCCTCTCTTCTCTCGTGTGTACCGCTGCACTATGAGAAATCCACAGAGACTGTTCTGCTAATTGCCTTTATGCAGTCTGGCGATTGCTTGATTAGCCTCTCCCCAGTGAACTCCATTTTCAAGCTCACTTACAAGCTACCCATAGCTCTCCACTTGAGCTACCTATAGCTCCCTTGTGTAGCATGCAGCAGCTAGAGCTCTTTTAAAACACTAAAAATAAACCACCACCTGCTAGAACTATAGCATCATTAATAACCTGTCGTTGCACTTCATAGGTCAGAAATGCTGCTGCTGCTGCTGCTGCTGCTGCAAAAACAAAACAAAAAGGCCCAAATACAAGCAAATTAGTGGGAGGGCCCTTGCATGTCCCCCAGGCGGGGTCGACACTGTAGCTTGGTCGGCCTCCCATTTTTGCCTATATATAAAACGCCCCGCGAACAGGGCGAACCACTGTAGTTTGCAGAACAAACAACCTCTCCCTCATCTTCATCTCCCAACACTGCCTGCTTCCCGAATCCTTCTCCCAATAGACGACACAATTTTTTCCCCCCATTGAGCCTTGTACGCAAACTTGCTTCTCTTTCTCTCCATCAATTGTAGACTGACGCGGACCATCTCCGACCAGGTACCTTCTCAACACCCCCGCCCTGCCTGACGTAGGCTCAAGAACAAGCAACATGGCCATCAACTTCGGCCTCATATTCCTGCTGGTAAATTCGTCTCATGAGCATCTCCGAATCGCCAATTGCTGACTTCTTCATGCTAGGCAAGCTCTTTGCTTTTCGCCGTCGCAGCGTAAGCTCATCTCCCTTCCCGTCTTCGCATCATCCTCATACTGACCGTTGCCCCCCCACCCAACTTCAGTGTCGTCTACTTCCACTCCTCCAGCCTCTCTCTGCCCATCGCATCGAGCGTCACCATCCTGACCGCTCTCCTCCCCATTGGATCCTTATTCAATGCATTCATCTACCCTAGCGTCCTCAAAGCAGCCCACTCCTCCACCAACCGTCTTCAACAGCTATCCCCCACCATTCTGCAGGCCATTCAACTAATTGCCACCACCATTCTCGCCACCCTGCTATTCCAGGACATGGTGCCTTCGCCTACCGTCAACTGCCTCCTCGAGAATGGATGGTCGGGAATGTTTCGCGCCCACGATAGTGAATCCATCAGACGCATTCAAGACACACTGAATTGCTGCGGTCTCAATAGCATCAAGGATAGAGGCTATCCTTTCCCCAAAAAGGACTCCAAGATCACATGTGCAACGGCATATGACCGTACCGTACCATGCGTAGGACCTTGGAAAGCAGCCTTGCAGTCTAGTGCCGGCGTAGACTTTGGCGTAGTCCTGACCGTTGCCCTGATGCAGGTACGTACACTTCTCAACGGCCACACCTTTTGAAGCATACTGACACCCATGTAGATGGTTGGCCTGCTCATGATGAGGGAGAGCCCCAACTGGTGGACCTCGTGGCGCGCATCCGGACGGAGACAGCGCACGACTACACATGAAAGCCGCCCACTGTTGACAGCTGCAGATGATGAAGAAGAAGTCGTTGAGCGACAGGAACAAGCCCCGCGAGGATACCAGGCCATCGCTGACAATGAGGAGTCTGGCCCGAGACTGGAGCCTTCGGCCATTGGACATGAGCGCAATGCCTGGAACGAGAACTAGTAAGACAGTCAGGCATCAGAGAAGGGGGCGTAAACTGCTGGTCACCACATGCACCATATTGTGACCAAACCGGCAAGCTTCCTCCCCCTGGCGCGGGCATTTCACAAACGAAGAGCATATTTGGTAACATGTAGCGATGGACAAAAGTCAAGCCTCTTGGTTTTCTTGGTATTAATATCTCATCTCCTCCGTGACTCCAGCGCCTCCTTGCCGAGCTTCTCCAAAGCATCCTCATACTCTTGGATACGCTCCTCTGTCATCTCCTCTATCCTCGTCCTCTCCACCTTTTGCGCTCTCTTCACGCCTGCCCCCTTTGCAATCTTACCCCAGAACCATCCACTCTCCCCATCCCCAACGAGGGTCCACGCACAACCGGATCTTCCAGCTCGAGCTGTACGACCAACACGATGGACATAACCAGCCACGCTAGGTGGCAGATCATAGTTGATGACGTGAGCCAGCTTTGGGATATCGATACCTCGGGCTACCAGATCGGAAGCAATGATGAGACGCAAAGGCGACGAAGGTTCACTAAACGCACGTAGTGTTTTGCGACGGATGCTAGTCGGCGTGGTTGATGTAAGGGTACTGATATGGCTGGAAAGGGATTTGTCAAGCAATATGAGCAGCCGTGATAATCGGAGGGCAGATTCGTTGGACTTGGTGAATATGAGGGACATGGGTATTTTTGACTTTTTATCTTGTAAAGGAACGTCTTCTTCATCTGAGCTCGAATCAGAGTCTGAGCTTGTATCTGAATCTGAGCTGGTGTCCGAGTCGGAACTCGTGTCTGAGCCTGAGTCTGAATCCGAGTCCGAGCTTGATTCGGAACTGGAGTCCGCATCTGTAGATTTCTTTGCCTCTGTTGCGTCCGTGAGCTCCAGCTTTTGGCCCTCCATGGCCATTTGTTGGCCACGTAACAGGTCAAGGAGATATAGCGGCTTAAGGTTCGCATCGTGAATTCTCACCGCAAACTCCCTCAGCGAACCTGGCAGCGAGTGCTCCGCCACCTGTACATCCCCATCGCTTTCCAGAACAATCAGTCTGGGTCTCCTAAGCGCCAGCTGATTCAAAAGACTCAAGTCCCTCGTTAGGGTAGCACTGAGAATAACCTTGCGCACGCCCGCATAAGGCATATCGGGAAAGTCTCTGGCGCTGAATTTGGCCGTTTTGAACTTCTCCAGAACAACGTCCAGCCAGCCCTGGAAGCTTTGCGCGAGAAGTTTGTCTGCTTCATCAACGACGAGCCAGCGGATATAATCTAGCGTGAAGGCCGGCGTTTGCTCAATGTGCTCGACAAGACGACCAGGGGTGCAGATGAGGACGTCAACCTTTGAGTAAAAGTCGATGACTTGACCTTCCCATGGGCCGATTCGGGGATGCTTTTCTGTTGTATTGTCATCCAATAAGTCATCAACGTCTCCACCCGCTGCCCGTAGCTTTGCCTGTTCTTCCAACTCGTTATACGTTGCCGGATCATACCGCGTCTCACTGCCCATAAGGGACTCCTGCTCGGAGCTTAACGACTGAGAACCAATGGCAACACCAATCCGCACTCTCTTGCGGTCCTCTCCCTCGTAAGCTTTAGCGCAAAGTTCAAAAACCTCCTGAGCCTGCTTGACGAGTTCTCGAGTAGGCAAGACAACAAGGGCTCTCAACCTCGTGACGACACCGTTGCTGAGATCTCTCACGATAGGTAGAGCGTATGCCAGGGTCTTTCCGGAACCAGTGGCTGCTGAGATCAAAAGATCTCCGGGTTGTTCTTTGCTGGATGGAAGAAGCAGTGGTAATGCAGCCGTCTGCACTGCAAAAGCTTCAGCGTAGCCCTTTTCTTCAAGAACACGAGCTGGCTTAGGAGGAAGTCCAAGGTCCGTAAAGGGGGTGCGGGTATCCTGAGAAACGCGAATCGGCGCTGATAGCCAGGATGGAAGGGTATCGTATGTGGGTTTCTCCGTGCTGGGGGCAGCTTGTGCGGGTTGTGGAAGCGGCTCCAAGCCATGTAGTTCAACAGGTTCTTCTGGCTCTTCATCAATACCCTTCTCCTTGATCGCCTCGGCGATTTTGAGGGACTTGGTTTTCCTCTCCAAAACTGCCTTGTGTCGTTTGTCCTCTTCTTCTGATGCTTCTTCCGTCAGATCTTCCTGGGTTTTCTTCTTCTTTTCCTTCTTGACCTTTCGCTCTTTTGGCTTCTCTTCATCTTCATCAGCCTGAGGTACAATCGCGTCTGTCATTTCGACGTCCTCCTGGGGTATCGGATCTGTCTTCTCATCTTCGGGTTCCGGACTGGGCTCTTTCTTCTTTTCCGTTTTCGTGCTCTTCCGTTTCTCCTTCTTGGGCTTGACTTCAGCTTCATCATCTGAATTTGTGTCATTGACTTCTGGTGTCTCTTCCTGGATAGTCTCTGAGCTCTCTTGCTCATTTGTGTCTTCATTTAGCCGTTCATCCTTGGCTTTTTCTTTCTTGTCCTTCTTTTTGCTCTTCTTAGTTTTTACACCATCAGCCTCAGCCTCTTCGTCTTCGACTGCCTCAGTCTTCTTATCCTTCTTGTTCTTCTTCTTTTTCGAACTCTTCTCCTCTTCACTGCTGCTTACTTGCGCCTCCTCTGTCGTATCAGCATCTTTCTTTCCTGCCTTTTTCGATTTTTTGCTTCGTTCCTCCTTGGATTCCTCTTCATCCCGCTTTCGCTTAGGTTTCGGGGGACTTGGCTCGTCATTAAAGTACTGTATTATCGGCGCTTCGACCTTCTGTGGTGTGACTTCGGGTTTCCTTTGAGGAGTTGCCCCGGATGGCTTCGCGCCCGGAATGTAGCGAGTATAGCTGAAGCCATCACCAACTACTTGGGCGACAGTCCCAGTCGCAGGTGTCGTCGGAGCCGGTGATGCAGGCGCAGGAGCGACTTCTTCTCTTTTAGAAGGCGTCTGCCCTGCCGAAGGGGGTATATATCTCGCATACATTTTTTGCTAAAGAATTGGTCCTCTTTGACCTGAAAAAGACAATCCTCAACATCAATAGTCTTGCGCAATTGACGGTCGCATGCACGCACCTGCTGTAGCTCCAAAATTTTGGCTTATCGCAATTCTGCCGTGCTCCACCGCCAATCTTATCATCCCAATTTGGGTTACACCATAACGGCGGGACGTGTCCAATTCATACCCCTTGGGTGTCTAAAATTACGCCCCATGGTTCATCCAGGGTGGTCTGTTCATCACACTCAACGATTCAAGGACATTCAAGTGAGATGAGAGAGAGGTAGCAATCTCAGGGCAAGTGTCCTGAAGGAGGAAACACTTGAATCCGGACAATGAAGGAAATCAGACATCTCATCTTACAACCGCCAAGATGACACGCAGAACGTACAACATCGCTATGGTCAGCGATTTCTTCTTCCCCCAACCCGGCGGCGTTGAATCTCACATCTACCAACTGTCAAGCAAGCTCATCGACAGGGGCCACAAGGTCATCATCATCACCCACTGCCACGACGACCGCAAGGGCGTCCGATATCTCAACAACGGCCTCAAAGTCTACCACATACCCTTCCTCGTCATCTACCGCCAGGCCACCTTTCCTACCGTCTTTTCCTTTTTCCCTATTCTGAGGAATATTTGTATCCGTGAGAGGATTGAGATTGTTCATGGGCATGGCAGTCTAAGCAGTCTTTGCCATGAGGGGATACTGCATGCGAGGACAATGGGGCTGAGGACTGTGTTTACGGATCACTCGCTGTTCGGGTTTGCTGATGCAGCGAGTATATTGACCAACAAGCTGCTCAAGTTCATTCTCAGTGATGTTGATCATAGCATCTGCGTAAGCCATACATGGTAAGTGAGATGCCCCTTATTTATGAGCCATCAAACGATCTAACATCAGATCCAGCAAAGAAAACACAGTCCTTAGGGCATCTCTGGACCCCCTCATGGTCTCTGTCATCCCCAACGCCGTCGTAGGTGAAAACTTCAAGCCCAGGGACTACCCTACCTCTCCTGACCAGATCGGCTTCGGCGTTGAGCCTACCCCCCGCCGTCTCGGCCCTAACGACACCATCACCATCGTCGTCATCTCCCGCCTCTTCTACAACAAGGGCACCGATCTCCTCACTGCCGCCATCCCCCGCATCCTGGAGAACCACCCCAACACGCGCTTCATCATCGCCGGCTCGGGTCCCAAGGCTATCGACCTGGAACAAATGATCGAGACCAACGTCCTCCAGGACCGCGTGGAAATGCTCGGCCCCATCCGCCACGAGGACGTCCGCGACGTCATGACCCGCGGGCACATCTACCTCCACCCTTCCCTCACCGAAGCTTTCGGCACCGTCATCGTCGAAGCCGCCAGCTGCGGCCTCTACGTCGTCTGCACCCAAGTCGGTGGCATCCCCGAGGTCCTCCCCTCACACATGACCACCTTTGCCAAGCCAGAAGAAGACGACATCGTCCTCGCCACGGGGAAAGCCATAACCGCTATGCGTGCCGGCAAGATCCGCACAGAAAAGTTCCACGACCAAGTCAAGAAAATGTATTCCTGGTCCAACGTCGCCATGCGTACAGAGCGCGTCTACGACGGCATCTCGGGAACCATCCCGGAAGAAGAGTTCTACGGCTTCGATACCAGCGGGTACAACGGCAGCCGGATCCGGGACTTTGCCCTAATCAACCGCCTAAAACGGTACTACGGCTGTGGTATCTGGGCGGGTAAACTGTTCTGCCTGTGCGTCGTGATAGATTACCTGTTCTTCCTGTTTCTGGAGTGGTGGTTCCCTAGGGAGAACATCGACATTTGTCCAGACTGGCCGAGAAAGACGCCGGCTCTTGACGGGGCTGACGATGCGAAGAAGCACATCGCTAGTAATCGGTCGAGCTCCTCGCACGGAGCCGCCAAGTTAGAATAGGTAGAATTTCAAGAAGTCGGATCCTGGTAGACCTAGAGGAGGCACGAGAAGACCAAGAAATTAGATCTCATGACGAAAGAACATGTACGTAATATCAGCTTAATAACAATATCGTCAAAAATCCATTGATTTGCTTGGATACTATATTCAGGGATGCCAGGTTTCTCTACCACGACTCTAACTCATACAGCTCTAAAATCATCAACATGCGCCAAGTTCTCCTACGTGTTTCAAACTCCCTGTAGCCCCGCCATCAAAGTGGCACCGCCAACTAGTCTTTGTCGCAAAATCGCAGGCTGTCCCTAACTCCTTGTGCTAATGCGTCTCCTCTTGACAGTCCCCGTCACGGAGGCCGAGTCGCCATCCGCTGCCAGCTCGTCCTCATCTTCCGCAGTGTCATCTGCAGGCGTAACAACACTACCTTGCCTTGTGGTCGACATGGGGGGAATACCCCTATCCTTCTCTGCAGCACGGAGATCGCCTAACAGCTTCTCAACCTCAATGAACATGCTTTGAGTATTCTTCACGACACCATTTTCGTCAAGACGATAGCCAACTACCTCTTCCTCGTCGCTCTGAGACCGCTTTAGGAATGCCGGACCTGGTCCACGATCTGGATCCGGGTTGTACATGATGGCATTGCAAAACATGTGCACGAGTTCACGTTCCAGATGAGCACTGTTGATGATACCCTTTGGCGGGACAAGATCGTCTGATATTGGAAGCCATACGGCGGCTGTGCCAGGGTCGCCACCGGGTAGATTATTTGCCGCTTGCTGAGCTGCCTTGTTACCCTGCTTAATAGCAGAACGAATAGACGTGATATCTTGTGGCTGCAACACAATTTGCCGATAGTTGGGCGCGTCTTTTTCCCGCAACGCAGTCGCGAACATGTTGGCATCTCTGTGACTGGAGATCTGATCGAGAGCAGATGAAGAAACCTTTGTGAACCCACGAGTCCACAAAACATGCGTTGGTGGTCCCGATAAGTCTGGTGGATCCTGCCGTTTACGCTTAGAGACTCGTGAGATGCTACTTGGAGTTACCAAATGTCCCCTGCCGTGAACGCTCTCATCGGCAGTTGTATCACCCGTCTCTTCTCGTAGTCGCGGGGTCGCCGCCTCCTTTTTCACTTTAGGGGCCGGTACGGAGTGATCTAAAGACAGTTCATCCGTCTGAGATGCGACTGATTGGCTTCTCCGTGTCCCAGTAGCCGAAGGCGTAGCACTAGTACCTCGGCCTCGCTGAACAGTGCGTGGTGGTCGGCCGCGGCCTGCCTTTGGTGTGGGGGTGGCATCAGCTTTGGGAGTGGCTTTCGCTATCTGCAAGGTAGGAATAGGCTTTGTCGTAGAACCTTTGGATACAGTAGGCCGTTGAGGGGGGCTAACTGGTTCATATGCTGGACTCTCGGGTTCTGACATGAGAGGGCCAGGGGTAGATGGCGTTGAGTGAGAAGCCCATTTGGTTCCGAATCCACGTTTCAGTGCTGCGGGAGTAGAGACCGCTGGTGTTCGTGGAGCAGGTGATGCTGGGCTGAGTCGTCTCGCTGGACCTGGAGTAGCAGCTTGTCGAATCATATGTTCCGGGATGGCTGGTCTGGGCTGATGGCCCATGTACGGTGAAGCATATGATTTTGAGGACGGCAATGGAGCAGGTGAAGCAGATGGTGAACCATGTTGGCCCTGTTGGGGAGGCATCGTCTGCCATCTTTGCGGCACAGGTGTTCCCTTGGCAATCTGAGCAGATGTCGCTGCATGCCCGGAAGCTGTCTTCACAGGAGTCGCAGCCGCAAGTGGCCGAGGCGTTGGTGGCTTCTGCTGTTGGAATTTTTGGGCCAGTTGTGAGAGCGGAGGCTTTGGAACTTGCTGAACATGTGTCTGTTGGAAATGCGTAGCCTGGGGTGTCTGATGACCATGCTGGGCTGGTTGTAGGCGTGGAGACTGTTGAGAATGCATGTTTTGTTGTGGTTGAATAGGTCGACCTGGAGTAATCGCACCCGTTGCCGATGGAGGTCTAGCTTGAGGTGCCACAGTTGAGCCAACCGGCCGAGGAGGCCCTGATTGCAAAGGTGACACCAGCTGGCCAGCAGATTGAGGTGGAACAAGCACCGGCTTGGTAGGAGTAGGCCTGGCCTGCTGCTGTTGTGTATGGGGATGGGCTATTTGGCTGTGTGGATGAGGGGGGTATTGGGGTTGTTGCTGCGAAAGGTGAGGAGATTGTGGATGTTGCTGCTGCCATTGTTGCTGCTGGTGATGCTGCTGTTGCTGTTGCTGTTGATGTTGTTGAGGCTGAACCTTTTGCTGGACGGGTGTGTTCGGAGGCAAGGTTGGCGCAAACTGGCCAGCCTGAGGGACCTGTGTTGTCGGTGGCGGCTGATATGGCTTTTCCCATTTCAGTGTCCCGGCAGCTGGAGAAGCAACTGGAGGTGCAGCAGCAATCTCTTTGGGATGAGGGACAGCCACTTCGGGCCGCGGTGATATGACCTGCTTCGGAGGTTGTGGTGGAGGTTGCAACACACGCGGTCCCGGTTGTGTATGAGGCCCAGCAGGAGCCTGAAGCACCGAAGCGGTTCCATTTGGTGGTTTCGGCGAGGCCACCGGTCGTTGAGTTTGAACCCCCTGTGGCAAGTGAACGGGTGGTGCAACTTTCGGGGCAGCAATTGTTGGCGTAGGCGTTTTGGGCGGCAAGACTGGTGTATTCGGTGTCGGTCCTCTCCTGATGGCAGATGGTGTCACTGGAACCTGTCCCGATGATGAACTTGATCCGTATCCTCCTCCCGCTGCCTTTGGATCTCGGGGAGCCAAAACTGGTGCACCGCTCTGGCTGGCCGCCCTCGCCAGCCTCTCCTTCTCACTCTTCTCAAGCAATTGGATCTCCTTTTGCACATTGGCAAACTTCCGTTCATCCTCTCGGACCAACCTGAACATGTGGTCTCGATACCGGGCATAGAGTCGATCCACCAAAATCGGAACCTTTTCCACATTATCGTACACATCCTTTAGCGTCGGCAACGGCGGCGTCGCGAGCTTCCTCTTCCTGGACCCAGGCGACCCAAGCCCATCCACCGCAGCAACCCCCTCGGCGGCGCGCTCGGTGTCGCTCCTCAACTCATCGCCCAACAGCAGCAGGAAGAGCTGCCGCAGCGCATCGGGACTCAGACGCGTAGGATCGTACGTGCCGCCGCTCTTAATGAGTGCATTGTTCTTAAGTAGCTCCGAGATGCGGGCAAAGGCTCCGTCATCGACTCCGTGGCTCAGCAGCGACTGGAATAGGAACAGCGACTCGAGTGGCGTGTACGCGGCCGGGTTATTCATGCCCCACGGTCCACCTCGCCGACGATCGAGGGGGCCTTCGTGTGTGGCAGCAAGATGAATGGGCGCCACGGTCTGTTTTTTTCGTCGAAGGCTTTGAGTTAGAGACTTTGTTCTGTCACCACCGAGCAAGACGACAAAGAAAATACTACGTCATTTACTGGGGGAGGAAGGAAGCAGAGATGAAGTCGTTTTGGGCAAATAAACACGTACTGGCAGCCTTGATGAAGACTCCTGTCCCTTCAAACGGTACTTCCAGAGTATTTCATCTGGTCCTGGTGGCTACTGAGGCCTCTCCTTCGATCAGCTCGTCTGCCTTCCGATGGTGGTGTTTTTTTCGGTTGCGCGACTGGATTCGTCTAGATATCACGTGACAGTCGGTTGCCAGCTGACAAGGCTACGCGCGTTTCAGGCCAGAAAATTGGAGGTGGAAGAGGAAACGAGATTGCGCCCAGGCGGAGAAGCGCAAGCAGACAGTGTCTGAATAATGCGGGGATCACGTGATACCCCTGAGTGTATATCAACAGAACCTGAGCCATGACACAAGAAACAACGATTATTTCAACATGGCCAGGAGCTTATCAAGTCACGGCGAGAATTAGATTCGAAAGAACAGGGACAAGTTTTGAAAAGCCATGCGCTCGGTTCCATTAGGAAGCAGTATATAATAAATCTAAGCACACCATAAAACTCCAGTGACCCGTGGTATCATATCAAAAGAATAGCTGTAGCCTTTCTGTGTAGCACGCTTCCCCCATTCACCAGGGGCTTATTATTCTAAGCCGAATTTGCATCGCCCATTTTAATGATATAAATTCCAAAGAGAAAAAAAGACGCCGCCAAGGCCAAGTCCTTGTTCTGTTGGACAGCCATTCGTTTCCGTAACTAAAGTGATTCCGTAATAACACATGAGATGAAGTGAAGAGTCATGTCGATGATGAGGTCGATGAACCGTCGGCACTGCCGCAGCGTCCCTCGCTCGACCCATCTGTCCCCCGTCCGTTCGCCTGACTTGTAAGACGTAGTTTCTCGTCCAATAGTGTAACAAGCCGCTCAGAATATTGATCGAGAAGCCCGCTCAAAACCGTCTCGTTCATAGCGCGGCTCCTAATTGCTCGATCCCCCAATGCCGCCGCCGTAAACCGTAGCTCCTGATCCAGCTCACTCAGAGCTTCGGGAGTAATGGGCTCTGCTGATGATAGTTTTTTTCCGGTACGCCCTCAGCGTGCGACAGGCCTGTTCCGTCGCTGTATTCAGTGTCCCAAATGCTCGTAGATTAGACGTCGAATTCTTCTTCCGCGCCGTGAGTCCAAGAGACGGCATGGACGGCTGCCTCCTTATCTTTCCCCTGGGGCTAGCAGGAGGACTGCTCGTTTGTGGAGTTTCTGACGGTCGTCGCCGTGAAGGGGTATCCGTGATAATTATGCTGTTACCGGGACTTGTTTGTGATGGCCCCGTGGGAGTTCTTATTCCTGCGACAGTAAGATTAAGTCGCGATGTGCGTCGTTGCACCGTTCGAGGTGGCGATCGTCGACCACCCGGAGATTGCGGTTGTCTTTGGAACTCCGCCAGCTCCGCCTTTGAAAGCACTTTGCGCAAGGGCGGTCGCCCAGAAACGCTGTCTTTCGCAGGCGATGACTCTCTGGCCAACAGCCTGTTTGTTGCATCATTCGCATCAAGTGCCCAAATCATTATAGTCCCATCCAAAGCAACGCTCACAGCCTTCTTCCTGCCATCATTATCGTCAACTAAACAAACGCCATTGATTGCCTCGGTATGGCCCCATTCCCGATCCAAAAACACCCCAGAATTAGAATCATAAAGTCTAATCGATTTATCCGTATTAGAAACTCCCAGTAAGAAGTCGACATCTCGCGCCGCCCACTGCCCAAGCGATAATGATTCGCACACGGCGGATTCTATCCCCCCCTCATCGATGCATTTAAACGAATTAACCGGCCGCCCAGTAGTAAGGTCATATTGACAGACAGACCGATCCAGCATGGAAACGAATGCTGTCCGGTTATCTGGACTGATAGTCATAGATGTTGGTGAAGCTTTTAAAGAAATGATTTTTGAAGGAATGGCTGCAATCATGTCTGGATCTCCATCTCTTGAGACCAACTCATGAATTTGCAAAGTGCGGTCCCAAGCGCAAGTAATGATCTTGTCAGCAGTGGGTATGAGCACTTGAATAACTCTAGCAGCGAATTCGATGGTTTGAAAATGCTCAATGTTGCCGCTCGAGTCTCGGTGAAATAGCTGCGCCGTGCGATCTCTGCCGCAACACGCCATAAGAAATTTCGTATCATTTTCAAATAGACTGACACATGTGCAGTCAGCCGAGTGTGCCTTTGTATCAAGAACACAGTCTTGTGTCACAATATCAGTAATTTTGAGAACGCCTAATCGATCCGCTGTGACTAAAAGCCGCCCGTTTCGAGACAGCCTGGCACAGGTAAGTTGATTTAGCGGTTCCAGCTCCGCTTCTGGGTCATCAATGCTCTCAAGGGGCACATTGACTGATGCCTTCATTTGACCCTCCAAGTCCCAAAATGCGACATTCCCAGAACTTGACCATGTAAGAAAAGCCGCCTTTAGCCTGTTAGGCTTCTGAAGTGGATAAATGCCCGTGACTGGCTCTCCCTGACCTGGAATATGAATATGTGTCTTTGCCTTATCCGCTTGACCAGGTATGTAATCCATGTTCCAGATGTCTACAGATGCCCGCGAATCAACGGTAACAAGCCTGTCTTTGAGAAACCCCAAAGCGGCAATCCCTGCCTTAGTTTGCGTCGTCTCAAGAATGCAATCTTCCTGTCCGTCCATAACTTTGGCCACATCAAGAGTCGCAAAGGCATTGCCGTCTCTCCCCCCAACATAGGCAACATTCTTACGTATTGTTATGGTCGATATGGAGAATTTTAGACTGACGACTTTGAGTACTTTTAATTGCCTGTCGTCGTCATCAAGAATACACACATCGCCGGCCTCTGTGCAAAAAATGAGGTGCTTGCCATCGACAGCCGCACATGTAAAAGTCGCGTCCAAGAGACCTCCAAGCAAAATATTTCTTCCAGACAATGCCTTTTGGGTGGTCGACGCTGACGAAGCGGTATCAACCATGAATTTGGATTTTGTGGGTGATATAGCCTCCTTTTCCTCAACCCTCCACATCTTGACATGGCGCACTCCAAGCGTAATTAAGGAGTTACCCAACCATACCATATCCTTGATGTAAGAGGTGCACCGGTTCTGTTGAAATAACCTTGCCTGTCCGGTTCGAGGGTCGATTTTCCAGACGTAGATAGAGCCATCGTTTGCTGAGCCGAGTGAAGCAAGAAATTTTGTGTCCGCAGACCACGCGACTGCATTTACGCCAAATGCATGCTCACTGATGGAGACGAGGGGCGTATCTGAAGATGTATCCTGAAGATTGAAGATCAAGACCCGAGGGGCGTAACCGGTTTCGCCAACAGCGAGATATTTACCCTCGCGGCTCAGGGCCAAGCATGTAGCCGCCTTGATGCGCTCCCGACTTGTCCAGGTCTTGGTCCCAGAATAGTCCGTCCAATCCAGGGAGCTATACGAATCTCGGCCCAAGGCGACTCGGTTTCGGCTGTCGTTAGCTTTTGGCGTCGTCGTCGGTGTGGAAGGCGAACTCTGAGATAGGTTGACTGCGTAGATGGGCGTGGCGGTAGGTCGCGCCCTATAAAATCGCTGGGCATAGCGCTCACCGTCGACGTCGACCACCACGACGGCGCCTCCAGCGGTGTAGGCAAAGGACGAATTGACAGTGTCAAAGGCAGTTGGGGCGCGACATGTTGTTCCAACTACTCTTTTCAAAGAAAGGAGCGATTCCAGCATATTCCGGCCGCGCGGGGGAGATCGTGCTCGTCGTTGCAAGTAGGGCGAATTTGAGGGCGTCAGCTTTAGTCGGTTATTGGACGGAGTCGCTGACATCTCGTCGCCATTGACTCGAGCCGAGTCACTCAATCGCAGTTCCAGGGGCGTAAATCGAGTCTCGTGGTATCATTGAGGTGATGAATGGTAGAATAAGGTTAAGATTGGAGGTGGTTGTGTTGATTTGCGTGTGAGTTATACTGAGATCAAGCAAAAATAAAAAATAAAAATAGAAATAAAAAGGACAGGGACGAATATCAAGTCAATGACTGTCCCAGTATGGTGCCTGCTGATGCTCAAGACGGTAAATGCTGTTGGCGGCAGTCAGCGACAGATTCGGCGGGGCAGAGAACGGAAAGCCCTAAGGCTGTTAAAAACGGGAGCTTACAGTGACATTAAGAAAATGGCATTACTAAGGAATGGAAGGAGAAGAATTGCGCGGTCGCAATTGTTCCTTTGCTTTGTTGTGAGGATGACGATGTTGGTGGTGGTTGGTGGTGGAAGGAGAGAAGCTTGTCCAAGTCGACTAAGACGGACAGGCCTCTCTAGGTATCTACTGGCAGTCGAGTATTGCAGTAGGAGGAGCTGGGAGGGTTACAGCGCCGTTCGGTGTGGTAGCAGTAGCAAACCTTGGAAGTGTGTTGGTGAAGAGAGACTCTGAATGCAATGCAATGCAACCTACACTCTTCCTCTCTCCCTCCTACTACTACAAGCACAACTCCTCGCTCTTTCACCCCTCTGTATGTACCTGTGTGAGTGGCTGCCAGGTGCTGCTCTGCCTCCCAACGGGTCACTAAACAAAGAGCCTTAGAAAACTAAGCAGGTTGGCTTCCGGGGGGCCAGTGGGGCTCGGCTTACAAGCTTGCAGGGTCCAGTGGCCTGTTAGCGCTGAAGCTCCGGCCAGCTTCAGTGGACCTAGTGGATAAGGATCCCGCCTATCGGGTCGTCACTGGCACTGACATCCCACTGTAACCCCTGTTGCCGGGCCACCCACAAAAGGAGCTGGACCCAACGCCTCACGAACTTGTCAGTGGTCAAGAACGAGGATGGGCCCTGGTTTGAGGTTGCGGTATGTCTAACTAAGCCCACGCAAGGGATGCGATATTTATCTTAACTCTTGGGTTTTTTTCTCCCTCCTCTTTCCTTCTCTTGCGTCTTCTTGTTCTTTTCCTTGAGGCTGGGGAATGGACCACGGCTGCATAGGTAGGTGGTATGTACATATGTGCGTATCCATGGATGCATAATGCAACTGAGCATACTCCGTACATATAGATGGATGGATACATGCTCTGTTTACACTCCGTACATGGTGGCTTAATTACAATCAGAGACTTGCATGAAAAGGCAACATCCGACTGACGCTCATATTACTACTACCACATCACCCACAACAAACAGGACCAAGGTAGGATCCTATACTACTCCGTACCCTCCACAACACCAGCTTATAGCCCTCCAACGTCGCAACAGCACTGCCAGAAAGAGTCGTCGCAATCTCGTTGGTACTCTACTTCACCGGATTTCTCATTACCGTACTGGTGTAGTTCCTCAAATCCATCCATTCACAACAAAAGGATCCATGCGTCCATCTTGCCAGGGTCAAACACGCTTCACGAACAAGGGTGGAGGAGGACGGACCAGGCAAAGCAAATTCGGCAACGCGACTCTAGCGCGCTGATAAATGACGATTTACCTTAGGGTCCCCAGTTGCATTGCACTAAAGAAACCTTTGGAAATCTCTCCTGTTGCAAGGTTACACCTCGACTCTCTCGGTTCCCCCCCTCTCTCTCGAGTTGGGCTCAACCATCATCCGCAAAGGAGGCATCTACTTGTACTTGTAGGTCTGTGTTTTCAACAACAATGACTTAGTCCTTGGTCTTCTTCATATAGCAACCCCTATTCCTGCTTGATCCCACCTCCGTTTCTGCCCTTGACTGTATTGCACTGCTCCATGCTCTGGAAGACGTTGGTCTCCGCATTCTGGGCGCGGTTTACGCGATGCTACCCTTTTCACATCTTTTTTTTTTCGACATGCAGCATACCGGCATATGCATGTACATATTACGTGCATTGTTCACACAATATTTCCTCCTCCTCCTCTATGCAGTGCGTGCGTTACCTGTATTAACTGCATTGGGAAAACTGATGGATGGATGATCCCCTATCAGTCCCGACCAAGTTCGCGTTTATAGAGAGGGGAGTTTGATGAAACCCTGCAGGTCCCATGACTGACAGCCGTTCTAACCCTGTCTCTTTTTGCCACCCCTGAGTTTAGATCAAATCGGCGGATTATCCTTTCATCGGCCGCTCCACTGAATCTCGAAAGATGATAATATACATGTTACATATACGGGACATCTGAATGCTGAAATATGAGCAACTAAGCAATGTCTACACAACGCCGTAAAACAGTCCCTCATTGAAGTATGCCATTTCAAACGTATCCAAACCATCACCCCACCCTCATTCCCCCTCATACAACAAGTCCCTCTTCAGACGCCTCATCTCGTTCTAAGCGCTCCAAGCCTGTCCCAACTGCTCCATAAACGCGTAGCGGTACCAGTATATCAAAGCTTTCACAAGCAAGGTTCTCCACCGCTACGAGAACCAGCCCGCCTTTTTCATCCTGCGAAATTTGCTCCAGTAATGGATATGGTGCCGCGTGTTCCCCTTTGGCTGTATTCTCGCTCCCCTGCGACGGCACCACAAACTCAACACGAACTTTCCACTCAAACGTAACGCCCGTGGTGATAAAATCGGGCGTGGCAGAAATCGGTATAGTGGGTGTAAAAACAACTCGTCTGGTGTAAAGTGTAGCCTCTGATGAAGCTGCATACACTTTTCGAGTGACTCGTTGAATGCTAGATTCCGATCGTATAGCCAGTGATGCATCCACCTTTTCTGTGGATTCGAGAGTCGCGTGGACCGCGTAGCAAGGAACATCAGCGTCGGTAAAGTCAACAACCATGGTTACAACCTCCCCTAAACGATACGCAGGTCTGGTGAGCATGACAACCCCAACTCGCTGTCCATTCCGCGCGATTTCAAATCGATTCGGGCTCTGTTGTCCCTCGCCTGTCATATTGCTCCTCATAATGGCAAGACGAATCGCCTCCTTGACCGAGGCTGGCTCTTCAAAAACAAACGATTGTCGCCTTGAATTGGCATCCGCTGTTGGTGACAAAAGACCGCCACCAGCTTCATCTCTGGACCGAGTTGCCAGCTCATCCACATATGTGAGAAAATCGTCCATGCCCGTTGCCACACTCGATGAAGCTCGTTCTCGTTGATGCTGCCCTTTTATTCCCTTTCCAAGAGCCTTCACCTGCGCCAAATCTCGTAGCAAAATGTAGGGGCTCATCAAATCGTGCTCGGGAATCTCGCCATAACTATCCACACTCCCTAATATTCGAAACGGAATTTCAACGGTACGTACTTGCTGCTCCTTGGCACCGCCCGCTCTCTGAGTACCAATCACGAGACTGTATGATATCTTAATGGCCTTTCCTTTGTGCGTAGGAGGCAGTCCCCTAGGCAATCGAAATGTGTATTCATAGGCACGACTCTCCCCAGGCGCAAGCTGCAGGTCGACAAATAATATCGATTGCGGTGTACTCAGAATCGGGACAGACTTGGTGTTTGCAGCACCGCGCATTTCTTTTATCGTGCTCAACTCGCCGCCACCAAGTAAATCACCCAAGGAGTTGGTGATTCCTCCGAAACCAAAGCTCCTCAAAAGGCTATTCTCGCGTCTATTAGACTCGATGCCGACGACACCCCCGCCTCTTCCACCAACAACCGCCTTCTTTTTAACCTGTTCAAAGGGCGCAAGACTGACCAAGGAACTATCCAGAGAAAATGAACCTTGAACCTGGGCAAAGCCCATCATTACGGACTCTGGTGTTCTCGATTGAACCGGGGTCATGAGCGAGCCCCGCCGGACTTGCGGCCTTCCATGACCCCTCACTACCGGCTGCGTCACATACTCTGATGCTAATGTTTCTGATGAGTTATTGCTAAGCGAATAAAACTCCCCACTACTTCGTGGTGTCCCTCCGGCCATACTACTACTTGACAAGATACGAGCAGTGAGAGCGGGTCTCTCAGGTATGGGTTGGTCTTTCAATCGAATAGGGATGGCATTGACATCGCTCGGTGCTGGCCTTGGACTGAGTAAGCCATTGCCTATACCCCTCTGTGGACTCTGCGGCCCCTCGGAATCTGACGGCGGCGCAGCAGGGAATCGAAATTCGGGCATAGGGTTAGGGGAGTTTCTTGGGGATCTGCGCTGGGCAGCCGTGTTGGGACGAGGGGAATTTGATCCACTATCAACTCGACCGAACCGATCTGGAGGGTATGAAGCATTTGCTAGAGGAGAGCTCGCATGTCTCTGAGAGAAGCTTCCTGGAAGTAGGTTAGCCATTGGATGTCCAAGAAGAGGACAGGTAGTCTCTGGGACTCATACCCTGCGGAGTGGCTGGTGTTGCAGGCGGTCCGCGAGAGGAAATCTGCAAACTGCTTGCGCGATTATGACCATGCCGGGGCCGGTGTGGCCTTGGGGGGGCATCATGTCGCTGCAGATGATCGTCGACGGTACTCGTAGATCCAATCGACACAATTGACACAGAGCGCTGATGAGCATGGCCAGAGCGGCTGCTACTAGTGTTTGAGCTTGGTTGATGCCATTGCATAGATCCAGTCCGACTGCGTGTAGTAGTCGGCGGTACACTCAGCGACAGCGCCGCTCTTCGATGCCCTCTGCCCGAAGCATTAGAGAGTGGTGGGGTTCGGTTGGAGCTGGTCTTGTGCCGACCCTGCAACGGTGAGGTGAATCTGTGGCGCTCGGATTGAGACTGCTGATGGCCATGACCCGATTGACTTTGCTGCTGACTTGCATCCTGGGCGACATTTCGGAAAGTAATAGTACACTTGACTTCCTCGCCAGCGAAGACGGTCTGGTCGCGCCAGTGGATGAAGACGCGGATGTTACTCGAGCCGTCAGGCATTGTGTTGGACCGGCAATGGCCTTCAGCGCGAGGCGGATGCGTGGATGCGACCAGGATACGGCCGAGTCGACATTTCTGTCCTCGAGCCTTTGTCTGGTGCTACAGGTGGTGAAGTGAAACAGCTCTGGGGGCAGAGCGCTGTTGTTTTTGGGGTCAAGGTTCAGCTCGAGCAGATATTGCGATGTTCAACACTCAACGTCATGCTGGCCAGAAGCGCTGAGTAAGGCTACCCGGGTGTAGGTGGGCGGGTAAGTGGTCTAAGAGCGTTTTAGTGCGCGTCGCACACCCACCCACCACCAGCAGCTTATAGCAGCCCTCTGGCCCCCAGCCAGCTCTAGGTACTCCGCAGTATTAGTGTCCCCATTCTGTTTCTTACCCCGCCTAAAGCAACGGGACCTAGAGTTTCCATTCCAGGCTATGGTGCCCGCCCTGTCCTGATGGAGGGACACACTCAAACAACAAGGGGAAGACATGCATATCGTATCTGCTTAGTATATAATAGTTTGATATAAATAGTTTATATCCGATTTAATACCTCAATTCGACAAGCTACTCTCTCATATCAGTCCGTCCATACCATTTACTTCACTTTGCATTCATTACCGAAGCCATCATGGCATCCTCGTCTCCCAACCCTGTAGAGGCACCACCTCATGTGCACGCCCTTCTTGATAGACTGCATCAGGAATCAAAGGCGCAGGAGGCTTCTCTGGGACCTCTATATCTGTACACCAAAGAGAATTTCCATGAATTGATGAGTGACAAATTCATTGCCTTGGACCAGGACAAGGCCCAATTCGTGTACCAACTTGTCAAGGCCACGGGAGCCCGCAATATTGCAGAGGTGGGCACGAGCTTTGGTGTCAGCACCATCTATCTTGCCCTCGCAGTCGGGAGCAACCTCAAGAGACTAGGAGGAGAGGGCAAAGTTATTGCTACGGAGTGGGAAAAGAGCAAAGCAGAGCAGGCAAGAAAGTACTGGACTGAAGCTGGAGAGGATCTGGTGGCTCGCCATATTGACCTGCGAGAGGGTGACCTTCTCGAGACACTGAAAGAAAATGTCCCAACGTTGGACATTGTCCTGATTGATAGTAAGTGCAAAGAAACGCCCTGACTACAGACGGTCATAGCTGACCTTACCCAGTCTGGGCGCCCGTGGCCCTGCCCGCCCTGAAGCTGCTTGAGCCAAGGATGCGGCCTGGCACTATCGTACTCCTCGACAACTCGGTTTCCTCAGCTCCGAGATACCAGGAGCTTCTTGCACATCTTAGGTCATCCGAGAATGGATATGGAAATCTCACTCTTCCTTACGCTGGAGGGCTGGAGATGAGCATCAGACAGGCTTGATCGGAATAGGATGCTAAAAACTTGGAACCGGGCCATGGAAAGGCGCATTTTGCCGTTGCTTCAAGCAGACGGGTTACACAGCAGAGATATCCGTGTAGACAATAACTTGGTAACTCAAGATTCCGCTTTTCCTCAGATTATGGGTATTGGTTTTATAAGATTGATCTTGTCTTGTGGTTCGATGCTTTCTGTGCCCACTTTGAGCAGCTGCAGATCGGTGTCACAATGATTCGGGCGGCTTGGGCAGCCTGGACACTTAATCAGACTGCCCAACGCCATCGGGAACATTTCATGCTGCTCGTTGGACGTTTTTTTTTCCGGTCCAATTTTTGGCACATTGACATGTGTATAACATATTGGATTCCTTGTGTACTTGTCAACATCACTTATCTCTGTTAGGCCGGCGATGAAGGAGAGACACGCAGCCTTTGAGATGAAGTTGCTCCCGTTAGCCATGGGCATTGGATCCGTTTATACGGTGGTTATGTGGAGTCTATCTGTATCTCAAACGGAAAACGTATCTAACTATACCTAAAAAGCTTTGCTGTATGTAGCCTCACCAGTACCTTTCTCTATCTACCTGGCCAATTATCAATGTTTACCCCTTTTCTTCTCACGCTGCCTTCCAACTCCCGCCATCAGTAATGTCGAATCTCAGTTGCCTGTTGTTTGACGTACAAAGCAATCTACCAACATGCAAAACTGGCTGTATGGCAATCCCACTTCTGAAAGTGTGTTGTTAAACCCAGTCCCCCAAGGCAGTAATCAAGTCCGTCCATATACTGACTACTACAGCGTATAAGGGTCGGTTCTCATATTTGCCCATTGTAAATGAGAATCACTACCATTTGTCAGGAATATCGACCATCTCCCAGTTGCGCTTAGGGACGTCACTCTCAGTGACTTTCCGAAGTTCCAGAGCCGTGCCCCCAGCTAAAGTGCGCTCGGAATCTTTCATAATTCGTGGCGTTCCATCACTGCGGGTTATGTAGTAAACGTTCCCATAAACAGTGGCGTATCTAAGCGAAGGGCCAGCGAATACTACGATACGCTTATTGATTGATATGGCCTTCTCGCCGTTCATGTTGACGGTATCATGAGGAGTGTGGTTTTCGGTTTCCCTGGAGAAAGAATATCAGCATCGGGCTACTTAATGAGGCTGCAGCGCAAGCACATGATCCTGTCGGAAATATTTGAAAGACTTACTCAATCCACACATGGCCATAACCATATCTACCGAAGACACGAGCAAGTTGCTCAACCTTTTTCTTCGTCTTGAGCTTAGGCTTTATAAGCCACGAGATCTGTCGTAATATCCGAGTTAGCGAAACGTGCGCTTCTATCGTGAATGTGTGTTTTTACTTGCGGTTGCATCTGCGGCAGTACCTGTACCGGTCTCGGGCCCGATAGACTCCTCTTTAGGGATCAAAACTGCCTTCATTGCGTATTGAACGCGTATGGTGACGCTGGTATAGATGGAAACAAACACTGAATAGGACGGTGTGATGATACTAGAAGAAGATGGGTACACTGGACGCACTCGTCAAGATCAGGATCTCGCAGTCGATACTATGAGTTATCCCCTACAATGGCATCTCTTCAAGAGAAATATTAGTAGTGGTTGCTGGATTTTTATCATGTAGTTTTGAGCCCCGGGGCTGCTGTAAATTTGCTAGTATACCTATAGCTATATGATAAACAACTGGCGGTGCGGATGCACGCGTGGTAAAACTTGGGTCATCAGCCCCTGAATTATAACGGGCGGCAGTTTATCATCCCGTCGGTCGTTCCACGGGAAGAGAAATATTCCCTGTGAATAATGACTTAATGAAGAAGCCACTGCATGTAGTTTTGCTATTTCTATATACCCCCAGGTGGGTGACTTGGGCACAGTTCCTGATTGCCGTCACGGCTTGGTCTATTCTCACCTGCCTTGACTTGAACCAAGAACATTTAGCCGGGTAAATTCTTTTCTGAGAGGTCTGTTGTGTGTATGGCCTCGTTTGTTTGTGTTGTGGTTTCTTTGTTGCGCCGTATTTTTGGACTCACCCCACAGCGTCACAATAAATTGAGCGAACAAAGAAACCCCTGTCGCACCCAGCTTCGGATTCGTTTGTACAGCCGGTATGGCTGTATGGGTTTTGTTTGCTCCGGTTAGATACAGGGGAATTCCGCTCTGCTTTGGACTTTGAACGAACAATCGAGACATTTTATCCTCACCACCGCAATACGACACAGCCCCCTTGAGTGGTTTCTTAAGAAGTTTTCCTTATTGACAACGCAAATAGCACTTACCACGCTTCCATACCATCTTCAAACCAGCTTTCATATTACCCTACAAGCTCCTTGATACTGGATCTCATGGCACCGAAAAGAATGAAGGACATGCAGCCCATGCCAAGTATGAAGCGGGCGAAAATCACAGTTGTCGAGGTGTTGGACGATACTATATCCAAGCTGGCGGAGGAGACGGGACCCAACACATTGACGGAAGAGGCGACATCTAAGAATTCGAAGAACATGAAACTCGAAGTATCAAATAATACGGTATCTGAGGTGTTAAGCACCACGAAAACCGAAACGATTAACGAAGCACTCCCCCAGATATCGAAGGATGCAGCTTCGGAAGCACTGCAGGATGCGGCGCCCCAGACGTCTGAGCAGCCAAATGACAGGAAATCTGATAAGACAGTCGAGTTCAAGGATGTTGATCCTCCTAGTGAAATTCAAGATGAAGACGGCACTCGTGGATGTATTTCGGTCGCATCTTCGCATGAATCTTGTATATACGAACAAGTACGTGGCCATGGTGGCGGTTTTGAACGTCTTGAGGCCTACAAAGAGGGTGGCTATCATCCCGTTCATCTCGGTGATGAATTGGGGGGTTCGGGTCGGTACCGAGTTATTCATAAACTGGGACGGGGCTCATTTGGCACCGTCTGGCTCTGTTTGGATAGTCGCAATGGCGGATACGTCGCCGTCAAGATCATGCAATCTGCTGTGTATAACGAGGGATCAAGAGACCAGGCTGATTTCAAGCTGAAGGATCTTGATCAATCAATCCCTGGTGCCAACCTCATCGCTTTCCCACTGGACGACTTTGTGATAAAGGGGCCTAACGGTACTCATCATTGCATTGTGCTGCCCTTTCTTGGACCACAAGTTTCACCTGGTCTCTGGCACCTATTTGATCAGCCCACAGCTGTTCTGAGGAGCCTTTGCCGACAAGCCGTGCAGGCTTTACGATTTCTGCACGCGAATGGCTGGTGCCATGGAGGTATTTACTCATGTCTTTCCACTATTGCATTCGGAATCAGACTAACTATTGGGTTTCTAGACTTTCGCCCTGCCAACCTTGTGGTGAGAATCAAGGACCTAAACCATCTTAGCGAGGACGAAGTGATCTCCATATTGGGGAAGCCCGAAATTATGGAGGTGCGCGTGAAACCGGGCTTCAAACACCCGCCTTCTGCTCCCAAGTATCTCGTCAGGAACCTGGACCTGACTGATGTCCTGCCACCCGAGTACCTGACGGATCAGCTCTGTGTCATTGACTTTGGGGAATCGTATCCCTCATCTTCACAATCTCAATCCATGAGAATTCCCTTCAAATACCGCCCACCAGAGGTTCTAGTGGATGATAAAAATCCAATCTCGTCGCCAGACTCTGACATCTGGGCTCTGGGTTGCACTTTGATGGAAGTCCGAAAGCAGCAATGGTTCATTTACGATGCTCATAACTCCATGTATACACTTAGAAGCATGGTGGAGCAGCTGGGCAAGCTTCCAAATGGCCTGTGGAAAAGATGGGAGGATCGTGGAAGATTCTTTGACGAAGAAGGAAACTGGCTGCATCGTGAAGAATCCGAGGAGGAAACACTCGAGTGGTCTTTGTCGCAGCGGGCTCATGATTGGGAAGGGGAAAGAGAATTGACCATGTCCGAGGGAGAGCAAAGGGTGTTTGCGGATTTGCTGCGGAAGCTCCTCAGCTATGAGCCCAGTGAGCGTCTGACCCTTGACGAGACTCTGGAGCATGAGTGGTTCAAGATGGATGTGGTGGACACTTGAACATGTAGCATGCAACATGGTACTGAAACACACGATTTGTGTTATTATTCATGGCTAGTACAAGGAGGAAGGTGGCTGGATTCAAGATTATGAAGTAGCAATTGGGGACTATGGTGTAATGAATAGATTATACGTATGGCACAAAGCTTACCTTGGAGATGGTGTTGGTCATATTTTGGAGAAACAGCGTAGTAATATTAGATGGATTGCTGTAGCTGGGTTTGGACGAGGAACCTTCAGCTGTAAGTCGGGTAGTTATTTTCCACCCCCCTTGATAGAGAGTATAGGTTAGGACCCAACGCCAACCCAACAACACCAACACGAACGGGACATTGACTGAACTAGGAAAAAGCAAACGGATCCAGGGAGGCGAACAATTCATCCCCTCAAAGTTCGCCCCCATCAGCATCATCATGGCTGTGATTCCTGGAATCCCCAGTGTATCTGCCTGCATCAAGGTTCGCGGCCAGCCTGCGATAGAATATCCAGCGCCTGAGGATGAAGCAGCGCGCGAGGATGGCCAGATCCCAACTCATCGCTGCTACATCGAGTCTACATCCAACGCCCCATACGCCGTTCAAGTGATTGTCAATGACTCCTTTCAGCCCCGCTGTGATCAAGATTATATCATGGCAGAAATCAAAATGGATGGGAACATGTCGAGAAAACGGGGGTTTTATGTCAGTCACTTGCTGGCCAACCCATCCCAAACCTTGACTCTGGATTCGGTTTGCTCAGCTTCGACTAAGCCCGGCGAGAGGATCGTCCACGGACTGGTATTTGGAGATGTCACAACAGGTATGCCTCTTCTCTCCTTGGAGCGCAAGGCGGCACAAACCAGAGATGGCCTAATAGCGTTTGCCCGCTTCGTTTAGTGGAGGAAAAGCATCAGGATGAGATTACGCGCGACAGAGAAATCGCTGCACACATGGGAACAATCAGCGTGTCAGTTATCCGCGGTATCGCTACTCGCTCTGAGCGTCTCCCGACAACGGGGATGAGTGCCAGTCATCAGACGCTCGAGCTGGCTGAGAAAGCAATGAAAGGGAAGGAGATTTCACACGGAACAATGTGAGACACATGATTCTCTCTCTCTCTTTCTCTATCTTCCCCTCTCCCTCTCCCTCTCTCTGCATTTCAATCCACTACATGAATCTTCATACACGTAGAGGCTAATTAAACCAAGTCTGGTCAGGAGAAAGAAGGAAAAAACACCAAGGACGTGTCATCGTGTCAGTTCTAAAGAGACAATCTGTCGATTCATTTTCTGCTATCGTTCACGCGGTATGTTGACCGAGTAATGGAAACGAAATATACTTGACCAGCTAAAACCTAGGACAGATGCCTTGAAAAAGGAGATGGTAATCCCACAATCAGCACCAGTTAGCCCGTCGTTGCGTGGCTTGGATCACCTTTCTACCACTGAGATACACGGTCTTGCCAGAGACATGCTTCGTACGATGCAGGTATGTAACTCTCCTCGTCTCTATCGCTTGCCGTCGCTAAAAGGGCAAATGATAAGGCACCCCAGGGGAGCGCGAGTATCAAGAGAGAGCGCAATGAGAGCATAGTCAATAGCACAAACGCTTCTCGGCCATTGAAGATAATAAAGCTTGAAGGCGGGAAGGAAGCGATTGACCTCACTGATGATTGACCACTCACCAGTGTTTGAACGGTCAGCATCCCTCAAACGTGGGTAGGGATAACCTAACATGATGCTACACAATTCACTTTGTCAGTCTATGGGTGTGGGTTTAACTTGTTTGTCAAAGCGTGGTATAATGGGCTGTTGCGATGTCATGCCTTTTTAGATACGGCAGATTGCATTGGTAGGATAGTCTTGCAACAAAGCCTGATGACTTAAGAGCAACTATAGCACTTTATATGTGCACTTGAACCCAGTAATATTACATTTGGGGGACATGTTATCTCATAACACGCCGCTCCCTTGTATAGATAGGTAGGAAGACTTGATCCGTTGATAGTAGGGTCTCCCATGACTTGCGGAGGATAAACTTGGAAGAGTCGAAATAAGTAAATGCAATGCTTTTAATGCTATTCCCAGAAAACGATTTGTGGGGATTTAGAATGAATCAGCCTATTGCAAATTGCCTGGGTGATTTGAGTATTGTTAAGTCATGTGCTGTGATTCAATGCTTTCCTTTTATTCTCATTCTCATATTCACTCACAACGCTCGCCTTTACCCACTTCCTTTACAACTCCATCTACCCAACATTCCCAACCCAGATTGTCAGCCGCCTGATCTGAAAGGAAAATACTGGAGTCCTTCGTCATGATGGCGGTGATCCCCGAAATCCCTGGGATCGAGGTCAACGTCAAGATCGCCGACCAGATTGCTAAGGAGTACGCCGCCCTCGGTGACGAATCAGATTCGTGTTCTGAATCAGATGTCCCTTCCAATATCTGCTACATCGAATCCGTTACCGATTCTCGCTTTACAGTCGAGGTTAAATTCACAGAAGAATTCAAACTTCCACGCGGGAAAACTTGTGTTGTGGCGAGCCTTTACCTCGATGGAAAATGGGTCCGGGGCAGAGTTCGTCGTAGATTGCGTTCAGATTCATTGTGTCACCACCCCGTTGTTCTTTAGCAAAAAGTACACAAGGTCTGGAAACAAAAACATGGCAGTTGAGCGGGATTTCATCTTCAGCTCAGTGTCAACGAGTAAGTCCCCGCTGAAGCCTATATTTGTTGCTAAAGCTGATTTTCTACGAACTCCAAAGTCGAGGATGATCACAAGGAGCGCGTAGCACAAGACACAAAAACTGCAAAGTCATTGGGAGTGATCAAGGTCGAGATATACGTTGGTAATTAGAGAGGCACAACGCGATTCGTCCCTGTCAAATCCAGAGAGCCGCGGGAATTTGAACTCGCTGAACAAGCTATGAAGGGAATGGAGATTTCTCATGGGTCTAGGTGAGAACTCGGCCAGAAATTTAAAACTTTTGTCGCCTGATCTACAAATCTGTGCTTTCTCATATACTGATCCGAATAACAGTTTCACTCAAGGGAAGGCTGTGGAGATGCCTACATCCTGGCATACGAGAGATAAAGAAGGCATTTGTCAATTTACCTTCATGTATCGGTCTCTAGGTAAGTAAGCATTTACTCGCATGTGTTTTGTAAATCAGTGTTGATAATTCATAGATGCTTTGAAGAAAATGATGATAATTCCACAGTCGCCATCCCCATCCCCGGAACCGGTTGCTGGTGATGCCGACGAACTTGAGCATCTGACTCTCAGCAAAATTCGTGAGCCTGCGAGAGAGACGCTCCGTTCCAAAAAGGTAAATTAAACGATCTCATGAATTTGGCCAACTTGAATTCCGGCTTCTCTTTCTTTACTTGTCCAAGCCACTTGACTTCTCGACTGATCATCTATCCTAGGGTAATATTGTTAAGCGAGAGCGCGAGGAAGATTTCGCCGGCAGCCAACGCCTTCAATCTCGGCCTTTCAAAATGGTCAAGATCAAGGGTAATCAAGAAGCAGTTGATCTTACCAATGATTAGAATGTTGGTATGCGCGTGTGGAATGATCGATTTCCTCCATTCATGACACAGTGAAGCGTGAAGAATGGCATTTTTATGGTACTTTAATCCAGTTGGTGGTATTTTCTCACGCTTTAAGAGGGTTCAGTACCATTTATCATTGCTGGTGGCGGAAGAATAAGGCCATATTCATTTTCAGAGTACAGCTTCATATACTTTCAGTAGCCTTGAGACGGAATCTTACAACAGGTTTGGCATTTAAACAGAGATCAATCGCAGAAACAAGAGCTTATGTATATATCAAGTTACCAGGTCTTTTAAACCCTATTCTATCGCAAACTAATAGATGCCAGTTTGATCCAAACTTGAACATCTTTCTCTTCACACGGCCTGAATATTGCCGGTCCGACGATGTCGAATGATGCTCCTTTCTCTGTGCATGTTCTTCTTATATGAGAGTTGGCTATCTGATGGGCCGTATTGGGAACTGAAACTGTTTGCTATCCTCTCTGCCTACACTTATGATAGTGTTTGAAGTCCATTCTGAAATACAAGGCTTCAATTTTCGTATGTATAAGATTGGGGTCATGTTTCTTGCCATGTGAAAGCCATTGCGGGAGTGTATTCTTCCGGTAATTGCAATAAGTGGTTGAGCTTCTACTCTTCTATTGATAGAGGAGTTGGCGTGCGTGTCTGTCGCTGAAGTGAATATGTTTGCATTCCCAAAGACTCCAAGGGGGTTTTCGGTCACTCCATTCATATTTAATTCGTTTCAAGCACTTTTTTCCATTTGTCCCTGGTAGAAGTCAGAGAATTGCTGCCGGCTGTCAACAGCTGGTGACTGGCCTTTTGGGCGCATGCAAGAGTGAAGCTCTTCACGTGAGCTCCAGAGAGTGACTACAAAACTTATAGTAAGTCAGGCAGCACTAGCCTTTGCCGCTCTTGCCTCTGTCAAATAACTTCATGAATGCGTACATTCGCCCCTCTTTCTTCCCGACTATAGCTTACTTGTCCTTCAGTGGCTTGGTGAAGCAGATCAACCACTCCAGGCAAATAGTTCATCAGCCAGATACGAAATGGCCATCATCCAGGCAGTTCCTGGGTTCTCCGTACACGTCAGAGTTGATGGTCAGAAAACTCCAGAGTATGCCGATCCTGACAATCAAGAAAACCCAAACCAGGGCATTCCCACAACTCGATGCTACGTCGAGTCCATCTCTGGCTCCCATTTTTCAATAGAAGCCATCATCACAGGCCAACACAGAGTTCCCATCAACTGTAACTTTGCTGCAGTCAAGGTATTTCTTGATGGAGTGCTTGTCGCGTACACCAGATTCGCGAAAGCTGAACCCGCATTGGGGCACTCTGAAACCCTCATCTTCGACTCCACCTTGGAACCCTCCGCAAAGGCTTCAGAGCTTATTTCTCGCAAATTTTTGTTTAGTAGCGTAACAAGTGGTATGTCTGTCTGTCTTTAACCTTCCCTAAAATGGTTATTGTAACCAACTGACTGACTATTCATGCCCTCTAAGTGGAGGATACTAACAAGGAACGACTCGCTCGTGATAAAGAGATTGCCCAGAGTTTGGGAACTATCCAGGTTGAGCTTTGGCATGGACTTTACAACGGCCTCAAGAATCACACATTAAAGGCACTGCACCCTAAGGACAAGCTTCAGTTGGCTGAGAAAGCCATGAAGGGGAGGGATATCTCACATGGAACGACGTCAGTACCAATGAAAGAGTTATATAACATTCGCCCTCTTTAACGTCCTACAGATTCTCTTCCGAGACTTTTACCAAGCCGGCCACAACATATATAAATACAGTACATAGTAAAGAAGTGTGCCGTTTCATCTTCCACTACCGTTCCCGAGGTATGTCTATTTCCATCATCAAGATCATCCCATCATGAACTCATGGAGAATAGATGCGCTCAAGCGAGCACTCATTATACCCAGTTCACCACTCCCAGAACATTCCGACCCTGAAATTGGTCATCTGTTGCCTGAGGAGATCCGTAACCTCGCCAGAAAGATGGTCCGTATACAGCAGGTAAGCAAAAGTTGACGGTTTATTTCAACCCATCCATCAATCTTTTCCTTCAGCATGTGTCGTAGCCGTTTCGTGTGAAGCCAAAACGTGAATACTTCTGCGCTTTCACTATAGTTCATACCGTCATGTCTAAACTATGTAGCTAACGAAGCATCCAAGGGAGAACTCAAGGCCCCCAAGAGAGAATCTGAGGATAATGATGCCGGTATTCCGACTTCCACACGACCACTCAAGATGATAAAACTTGCCGATGGTAACGAAGCGGTGGATCTGACAGATGAATGAGCACTCTTTAGAGATGTGCAACGGGACAGCCATACTGGTTAAAAGGGATGTATACTGTGGTCGGATTAATTAATTTATGCTGCTTATCTCGTCAGAATACCAAAAGTATTGTTGAGCTTCGTCAAAACTATCGACGCAACGACGTCTGGTTATAATTATACGTTGTATCCGACCACCATGTCATATCCATTCTTAGGCGCAGACTAAAGAATTATTCCATCATACATAACACTAACCTCTGTATCTGTTCCCAGCCGCTTCATCAGTAATTTTAACAAATTATCGCTGCTATATTCGGCGGCAAATGAAGAGCAGTCCTACACCTCGAGTTCTTGATTTCAACATCCTTCAATCCATTCACCAAATCTCAAGCGCTAACCATTGCTTCCAAGTAAATGATATCCTCCCAAAACATGTCTCGTAAACTTTAGTCTCCTCATTTACGAGAGGTATGCTGGAGCTCCGGAGGGTTTCTACGACGAAATACACTGCATCAAATATGTATGCTAATATATCTGCCATCGTCGCCAAACGAGAAAGCAGATTTGCTAGCGATATACCTATGGAGGCGACATAGTAAGGATCCTGCCATTGCAGCTTCGAAAGAGACAAAAAAGAAAGTCCAAGAAATAACAAAGGATATCCTCAATGCATAGAAATCACACAAGCCAAAAAGAAAAATACACAAAAAAAAGAGAAGATTCATAGCAACACCTGGTCTCGATCCAGGGACCTACGGGTTATGAGCCCGTCGCTCTTCCACTGAGCTATGTTGCTTATGATAAGTTGGCTTCTTATCGATGTCTGCCTTGGGAGAGAATTTTCAGTTATAGAGCCATGTGTGCTGTGTTTGCGGAGGGTGTGTGAGTCATCGCGGGAGACGGCGTGGCGCGCGCGGGCCAGAAAGGCGGGTCCTGTGAGAGATTTTTTTTTCTCTTTCTTTTCTTTTCGAGGCTGGGAGGGTCCGCTTGGGTGCTGCACTGATAGTTTGGGTGGATCATGTAATATCACTGTGGGCGAGGATGCTTGGTGAAGAGATGATGATGGTGAAGGGAGGAGGTTCAAGGTCGAGGTTTGCAGCTCAGCAATTGGCAGTGACGGGCAGCCGTTACATGCACTTGACTCGTCTGCTGCCATGGCGGGGTTGCTGCCAATATTACCCCGCAATATTTTCACCAAATGATGGTAGAAGACAAGACGACTCATAAGCGACATAAACATACTCATTATGCAAATACCTACATGCTCAACAAGCATGGAGAGGAGTCGTGACTTTACACTGGTATCTCTATAATACACATATAAACGCTAATCCGAACAAGTACACAGGTTAACACAGGGTTAACACCCAAGACACGCTGTCGAAGCACGTCTCCTCCTCCTCTTCATGTCCGTAGACCAATCCTCTAACCCAACTCCCAAGATTCCCCCCAAAGCTCGTTTAGGTTGAGACCCAGAAGCTCGAGACTTGGGTCCAGATTGAATGGTTGTGTTTGATCACCGCCAAGGACCCATGGTTGCGTAGAGGGGTCAACTGGCACTGTGGGTATCGATGGCGTAAAGGCGAATGGTGTCATGGACTGGATCAGTGTGTTAGCGATTTCTTGGAAACGGTGTCTATGGTGAGTTCTTACCTTGGATCTATCAATGTCCAGTCCGGGCGGAGGCACAACACCAGGTGCAGAAAGTGGTCCAGCAGGAGCACTGATAGGAGTCCCTGTGACCGGCATCGACGATACGGGGGGCTCTTGGTTGGCAAGAAGCTTGTAGTGGAGATTGACGAATCTTTCAGCAGAAGTGGATTTGGCCTCTTCCGTCGACTTCGTTCCAAGATGAGCTTCGAGGAGGCCTAGGGCGGCGCACATGATGGAATAACCCCAAGGCTCATTGTTACCACACCGCAAGAGCCGGTCTTCCTTCATGGAGATGCACTTTTCAATGAGTTTCACAGTATGCTGAGAGTTAATCATGATCATGTTTGTCGATCCACGAGGTTGCAGCATCGTGACACTGCAGAGATTGATCGCCGTGGTGAGCGCATCCTCGCGCAAAAAGTTGAGCGCGCGAATGCCCTGCTCATACAACTTGTCGTGCAAAAGTACAATGTCGCGGGCAGCGTTATAGTAAATAATTTCAGAGTATTGGTACTTGGAGTTCTGCTTCCGAAGCTTGAGATAGGGTTGATGCAGAGGAATGATGTACTGCCTCAGCTGGACATGTAGGAGTGTATATGCAATAAGAGGGTTCTTCTTATCGTTCTTGGTCCTATCAATGTACATGTCCCATGAGGGCAGGGCATCAATCTCATGCGTCAAGTCATTCGTGTATCGGATGACCTGGTCATAATCGATCTCGGAGATTGGTCCGGTAAGCAGTCGGCTGAGTTCGAGACGCAAAGGTAGGCTCTGTCGGGATAGATGCTGGAATGAAGAAAAGGTATATTCTTTGGATGGTTTGGAGGGGGGTAGAACCGTCGTGTTTTCGTTAAAATCTTCGTCGTCTAAATTACGCGGGGGATTGGTGTCGTAATGAAGCTGGCTTACAAGCGTTGGGAGTCCGTGGTCAAACGATGCTTGCATATCAAATTCCTGTACCGTCGCCCAGATCCTCCGTCTCATCTCCTGATTATATACCGTAATCTTTCCCCCCATGTGGCTTGGCTCGCGGTGCAGTCCAACAGCAATGCCATCCTGTATCAGCGCCCCAGAGCTTGTCCAAAACCGTTTCTTCTTGATGGTGTTGACTCTCTTGCCAAGGTACAGCAGGCATGCCACCTGGTAATGGATCAGGCGTCGATGCTTCTGACTCTGCTTCGCTGACCAAGCATCGCACGCCCAGATCCATTTTTCGGCCCAATGTCGAGCGTTTGACATCATTCCAATGAATTTGAGCGACTCATGTGTATGAACGCAACTGGCCACGGCCATCATGGATAAGACTAATGCAGTGAATGCTGCATATCGCTGCTTTGTCCCTGGCTTCCAGTACTCTGCATACTCCTTGCGGAACGTCGGTATATGCACAATTCTATGCACCTGCTCAAATTGATCCAGATATACTGATATTAAAGCATCCGCCTCCTCTCTTGTCGGTAGTAACGCCTCCAACTCCAGATCGCGCTGCTCAAACAAAGTTTCTCGCTCCTCCTGTCGTCGCTTTCTATCCTTGCGATCGTGCAGAATAACGGGTCGCAACCATTCATCTGCTGTTTCTCTCATAAAGGGGCAGAGTCCAGTCAGCTCAACAAATGCCATGCTAGCATTGTGTGGACCAAAGTAGCGTGTGCGGAAGCCTTTGCCCCGAAAGAATCGCAATTCGCCCTTCTCCCCAGCCATACCGCTGGCTTCAAGTTCCTGCTCTTCCTGCCGTGGCCTGGCCTCCGTGTCTACAACATCGTCTTTCTGCGTGGCCGGCGAGCTCGTACCAGCAATGGTACTACCGTCCAACGATGATGCACCAGGTCGAGTCAATAGATTTTTCAGCTGAGCAATTTCTAATTCCAACTTTCGGATCCGGTCATGGTCTTGGCGCACTACCTCGGAATCGCGGGGTGAGAAACCTGCGATGGCATCACCAATGCCAAATCTGCGCGAATCCAGCTGCGCAAACCCGGGCGGAATACCGGCAGAGGCATTAACTACCTCCCCATTGCGAGACTCATAACTGCATCGATCCGGCGTTCCGCTCTTGATGCAGCGCTCACAGGGGAAGCCTCTGTCGCATGACAGCTTGCGGCGGCGGCATTCGAGACAACTCAGTCTCACGCGCTGTCTCTTCCGAGCTGGTGGCTGATCCGACTCATGTCTGGACGTTGAACCTTCATCCGATTCCGGGGTTTCGCTTCTCTCATGCTCAGGCATTGTTGCAAAAGTGTGTCGGAGCTCCGACGAAGTGAGCCGTCGAAAAAAAAAAATATAAAAGCAACGTGCAGTTGAACCAAAGGGAGGGGTCTTGACAAGGTGTAGTACCAATGTTTATCAATCTGATCTGATAAGCCAGCCTGAAGACTTTTCCCTTGCGCCTTTCACCGGCAAAACTCCGAGCGGATATCCGAGCGGCCAGGCCCCAAATAGGCAATAGTTTGCCGCTTAGTCAGCGTGGTTTAGTCGCTGAATTACTCAATTCTCGGAGCTCCGAAGCCAGTTTAAAGCGCGAACCGCGAATCTGTTACCAAATATGTTGTCAACCCTTGCATATTCGACGGTCTGGTCCACGATTCAATTTCTTGCGTCGTATTCGCTCGTAATTGACTAGAAATGCCTGCAATGATGACATTGATTTCATCAGGAGAATGTCTGTGCTATTATATTATTCTGGGTCTTAATTGCAAGACGCGTTGTCAATGACGAAGCCAGACGTGGCCCTTGGACACATGAAACCACTTCATTATAGCTCATTGATGCTATAACACCTCAACCATGATGGATTTAAACGATCCTCCCTCTCATGAGCCATGAACTGCTCATGCGTTACGGGGTTCTCCCGGCATTCATTCAGCCAAACAAGGCAAATAATATGCGGCCTATGCATCCCAACTTCATATCTAAAATAGTCAACCCCATTACCCTACGGATTACCAAGCTAATGGGACAGGGCCGATTGACTCACACCCTCTTTAACTTCAGCCCCAAGTTTACTGTTAGCCAACCTGGAAAAAAAAAGCTCTATGGCCCAAACGGTTCATCGCATACTCTACGGATAGGACTGAATGATTGCAGCCTAACGGCTCGTCGCCTATGCAGAAGGGCGCTGATCGACAGGTTCCTTTGATGAGGCTGCGGAATCGGTGTCGAATATGATCAAATATAGAAGCATGGGAAAGAATCTCATACTTGCAGGGCGCATCAACATATCACGACATTGTGGGGCCAGCGTTCCAGGATTACAGACGGAATAGGTCGCGCTCAACTCAGGCTGCTTTCCGTAATATCCTGCCTCGGTTGGGTATCCACAAATCAATTGGTTGGCCGTCTCGAGACCCCGGAAAATGCGGGTCCAGTTCCGGGGGGTATTGTCCGATTCCATGCCCCAGTGCTCAAACAATGTGTATTTCAAGCCCCGGGCCGGTCGTCAAATCGAAACTACATGAGATCCATATCGGCTACAACAGCCGGCTCCGAGGACCCCCAGCTCTTGAGGCAGTGACTTGCCGCCATGCATTTGCCTTCTGCCAGCTTCTCTGTTCAAGCACTCAGCCACAGATTCACCCAAGAATAGGAACCAGCGGCTTCAGTAGCTTCAACAGAATCACAGCTGGTCACCAGATGGGACCAGGCAGGCCACAAAGGTCTGAATCCGGTTTGCATCAAATCGTCTTCCCCAGGAATCCAATGCTGGGGCTCCATCCACACTTGAACTGCCGCCCCATCATCCGTAGCCCAGCATCCGAATTGGACAAATCATTTCAGCACACATATGAAGATGAACCCAAGTTCTTCGGCGTGTCCGATCAGCCCCTACTCTTTTTCGTCCCATGGATGAAGGCAAGCCGCTCCTATTCTTTCCGAAAATCCCCAAGTCTTCGATACAAGCCACTCATTGGAGCTTCAAGCGCGTAGATGCCGCTGGTTACTCGGGATGAGTACAGTGACGTGCAAGTATTGAACTCATATGCACACAGCCCTGAATAAACAGGATGAGGTGCATTACTTGGCATGTTGCGTCAACCTGAAGAGTTTTCACCACTGCCCAAGCATATGCCTCTCTGGAGTTATTCACCTGCGAGGCCATTTTCAACATGCAGCGTAGTAATAGGCGCGTTGAGGTAACACGGCCTAGTCAGCTTGAGTTAACAAAAAGTCATATGAAGGCATTCCGTCCGTCAGGTCTCAGCTTGGTTCTGTCCTGTCCCAAAACAGAATTTACTCCGAGCTCTATCAGCTTCCCTTGATCTATGAACATCAGACATACTCTCAGTGATTGGTCACCATGGCGGAATGGACCATTTGCCACACATGCAGGGCTGTCATCTTGGGTGGCTGGCACTCTCTTACTAGCGCTTCAAAATCTTTGTATTCCGGAACCGGAGAAAGGGTGATATTGCATCATGAGAATTTCGGTGCGTTTGTGCTAAGTAAACTGAGCAGATGTATTGTCTGCAGTTGGCTCTGGAACAAGCTTTTCCCTCCCCAGGATGCTCCAACTACTGCTAGGCCAGCGCCTTTTCATACATCCGATGCCGAGAGATTCTTCATCTCTTGCCGGGATACGAGTTTCTGGAGGTACGGGCTTCCCGTTCGCATGCTTGAGTTTCATGTTACATGTTCATGGGCTTCCAATTTCGTTCACACGAGTAAGTCCCTTGACGGATCTCTCTTCTCAAGTCTGACATCAACCAGTCCATATCAACGAGCTGTCAGGTTCCACTTGGCATTGGAAAGCAGCATTTACTACATCGATCCCAGCAAACTTACGACGCATCTGGATCAATGACAAACGGGCCAAACATGATTCGTACAGGACGTCAGGCGTCTATGACGCCCGGTTGTTCGAAACTATTGAACAATGGCTGTTGAGATGCAAGAAGCATGGTCTTTGTCAGGCAGCCAATGCCAGTGGTTTTTTTTCCCACACGTGTCATAGACGTTTCCAATATTGATAATGGAACGGTTTCATTACGGCTTAGAGAGGACGTTTTGTCACAAAAAGGATCGAAAAAGCTTGCGCCCTCTTACTTTACTCTTTCACACCGGTGGGCGGATCCCAATCAAATGTTTAGACTCGGCCGGGGTAACGAGAAACAACTAGCTCATGGCATCTCATTATCGGAGCTATCAAGAACCTTTCAAGATGCTATGAAACTTGTCAGCCGCCTTGGATACAAGTTCATTTGGATTGACTCTTTGTGCATATATCAAGACTCCAGCCTGGATTGGGAATGCGAGGCCAGCCATGTGTATGATATATATCGCCACTCATTCTGCAACATTTCTGCGCTTCTTTCATCGTACAACTCTTCACACGGCCTCTTTAGCGATGCAATCACTGAACCATTCCTCATGCTTCCTTTCTGGGCTATGGGGAACGGGCCAAATCCCGATCTTCAAACGATCATGCACAACAGGGACATTTGGTCAGATGAGGTCGAGACGGCCCCTCTCAATATGAGGGGGTGGGTGATGCAGGAGCGATTTCTTGCCACTAGGATCATCCATTTCGGGCGCAGCCAGGTCTTTTGGGAGTGTCTGACGCATGTTCGATGCAGTGCAGACCCCGACGACTCCATCAGCGCCTCCAACTTTTTTATGCCACCAGTTCGGAAAAACACTGCTGGGGAATTGTCTTCTGAATCGATGGCAAAGGTTCGTGTACGAGTAGCCCGTGAAATTGTCGAGGCCTCGGACGATTCCACGCCAAAATCGACTTCCCCCCGAACCCTTAGCAGATGGAACACGGTTCGCCTGCTTTGGAGAGCCGTCACCTCAATATACAGCACCTGCGGGCTCAGCAAGGAATCAGACCGTCTCATTGCATTGGCAGGTATTGCTAAGAAGTTTCAACAGCTTGAGAATAGCCCTTACCTGGCCGGGCTTTGGAAGCACGGGCTGCATGGTGAGCTCATATGGCGAACCAACGCATACACTGGCGTCGATGTAAGGCGTGATGAGAAAGCAGCACCGTCATGGAGCTGGGCATCGGTTTGCGGAGGGGATGGGAAACTCTCATTTCACGATTCGTGGCTCGAATATCCAACCTCGCTTATCAAATTCGTGGATGCGCGGATCGAGCCCGAGACACCGGAAGGGGGTGTGCTAGGAAAGCTCAGATATGCCGAGATCGACATTGAATGCGAATTGTTCTACTTCCGATGGGATGGTTTGGAGAGGATGCTGCAGGTCTATTGTGATGAGAATAGGATGGAGTATGCATTCACAAGACATTGCGCTACGACGACGGTGTTTCCAGATACATGGGAGCTCAACTGCGACTTTAAGCATGGCGTCGTCGAGGGTGCATGTGTGCCTGTTTGTACGACAAGCAACAGCACAGGTGTTGTTTTTCATATCTTGCTGATGGAAAATCTCTCAGGGAAGAAGTTTCGAAGGCTAGGTGTAATAGAGGATTCTAGAGCGGGTGCGGAATGTATGTGTTCTGCTCATACCTTGACTGAGATTACACTCATCTAGGTTAGCAGAGAGGAAGGTCAGCAAAATGATAAACATGGCAGACTGGTTCATATCTATCGTTTCTTTTGGCTTCTCTTGTATCTAGCAATTCTTTTTGTTTCCCTTGTTTCTCTTATTTCTGTTTTTTCTTCTTTTTGTCCATCTATATTGCTTCTGTCCATTTCCCTTGTCCTTGTTATGTCTTCCTTCTCGTCTATTTCTCTCATATATGTAATATCTGCTTCATTTCTAAGTAATGTACTTCCAGTTGTTTAGTATCATATCATAGGCTCTGATCGAGTGTGGTTTCTCTTTTGACTCTCCTTGGTTGTGTCATAATGGAAAGCTAGATTAATAGAGGATATGCCTAGCAACTCTATATATGCACTGTTTATATGCCTGTCAGTCTCCATTCATTATTTCGAATACTCGGTAGATTTTGGTATTTTTTTTTTCCAACAAAGATTATTTGTGTTGATGCTCATTAGCTGATGAGGTTTTCATCACAAGTAATGTCACACAAAGTAGTAATGGCGCATTCACTCAACCCCACCTTCATATGCCTCAACTCACCCCAATTCACACTCTCTTCGTCACCTCAAACAACTCAATCGCACCAACATCTATCAAAACACAAAACAAACCCAAAAAATGGCCACCCCAGCGGCCCCCTCCGATGAGGAGCGCAAAACCCGCATCATCAACCACATGAACCGCGAGCACATGCGCGAGCTGGGCCACTACCTCCGCCACTACGCTGGCCTCTCCGCCGGCGCGGCAAACGCCTCGCCTACCCTCCAGGACGTCACCTTGCGGGGGATGCTCATCCGCACCGGCACCGGGAAGGAGTACAACGTGCCGTTTGATCCGCCCGTGGGTGCCTGGGCGGAGGTCAAGGACCGGATCATCGGCATGGACACGGCTGCGAGGTCTGCGCTGGGGATTTCGGACGTGAGGATCACGAGCTACGTTGCGCCGCGGGGGTTCGACTGGGTCATCTTCAGCGGTGTATTTCTTTACATTGTCTGCGTTGTGACGCTGCCCTTTGTCCAGCCCGGCAGCGCAGCGTGGGATGCGATAGGCGAAGTGTTCCCCGGGGGAACGGCTTGGTACCGCTGGGTCGTCAAGGTGCTGATCGTGCCGGTCTTGGGGTTACATTTTGGGGAAATGGTCACGTTTGACTGGTGGCGGATGAATAAGTACGGGGTTCCAAGGTGGTCTGCCTTGTGGTGGATGTGGGAGATTGATGTCTTTGTGGAAGGGCTGGCGGCGTGGAGGAGGATTGAGAGTGTTGCGGAGGAGAAGAGGAGGCAAAAGGCTGCAAAGAGTCACTAGAATGGCGGAATTAGGGATGTGCTTGAGCAAGGGGAGGAGAATGTTAAACCACAAAGCGTGAAACTGCTGGGGGGAGCATCACGATGCATCACTCACTATGAAGAATAAGATCGGGTCGCAGTTAGAAACTAGATGTCTGAAGAATGCTTGAAAAGAAAAGGCAATCCGTCTATTTATGATATCCTATCCTCAATACAGCTATATACAACCTCCTAGCGTATGTGGCAATATACCAATACCATATACTTGTCCAAGACTTTGGCATATCCAGCGCCATGTAGAGTCCTCAATAATCGTCATAGTAGCAATCATACGTACCCTGCATCGCCTGCGTACTCACCCATTCCTCACTCGCCAACCCCCTTTGATACCTCGACGCCAGCTCATCGGCATCCTTGTGGTAATCACAGGCAAAGTCACACTCTGGCGTCGTCGTCTCGCCAAAGTACTTGCAAATAGAAAAGTGGCGACATGTCTTTGTGTCCTCGCAGTAGAACGCCAGCGCCTGGAGGCTGCGCAGCCGCGCTTCGTGGTTCATGTCCGGCCTGGATGTGTCCTTGATGTCACCTTTAAGCATACGACCTACTCTTTCAAAGTCTTCGCGGCTATAGTAGAGGAAACAATAGCTGGCATTGCCATCGCGGCCTGCTCGTCCGGCTTCCTGGTAGTAACCCTCGAATGACTTGGGTATCCGCCAGTGGACGACGAAGCGCACGTTATTTTTATCAATGCCCATGCCAAACGCCGTCGTGGCTACGATAATATCATAGCCGGGTTCATTGTTTACCCACCGGGCCAACGTGTCTTCCTTGACGTTGGGAGCCAATTTGGCATGGTACGGCCGGGCGCCAACCCCAGCATCCCGGAGAGCACTAGATAGGGACTCGCATTCATCGCGACTCAGCGTGTAGATGATACCCGACACATTCTCGGCTCTCTCGCCTTGCTGCATCAGCTCGGACTTGCGTGGCTCAGCCCTCCTACGATCGTAGACCCCGCGAATCCATTTCAGGAAATCGGAAAGCCGGTTATCGTCCTCATCCTTGGTGTACCTGATTTCCAAATGGAGATTGCTCCGCTGCGGACTCATGAGGAACGTCTTTACCCGTTCCGGTGTGGCATCCAACCGCATGACTCTAAGGATATCCTGGCGGACCTGGGGATTCGCAGTGGCCGTCAGACACATGATTGGCACATCGGGAAAGGTCTCTCTGAACCATGATAGGCGCTTGAAGTCCTTGCGGAAATCATGGCCCCACTCGGATATACAATGAGCTTCGTCAATCACGACGCGTGCCAGCTCCTTCTGCCGGTGGACGAGCTGAAGACGCTCGCGAAACCGGTGAGCGGAACACATTTCTGGCGTCACATAGAGGAGCCTTGTCCTCGGGTGCCCGGTTTCCAGGTCCCGCTGGATACGTGACTTTTCAGCATAGGGGGTGTTGCTATTCAGTGCATTGGCATCGATGCCATATTCTTTCAGGGCCTCTACTTGGTTGCTCTGCGATATGTCATCAGATGATAATGATTCATCGGCATCGTCTCACATTGGGATTTGATAGCTAACCATTAAACTCAGCAGCGGTGAAACAACAATCGTGACTGTGAGGGGGGAAGGCCATTCATTAGTTGATCCCTCATGTCAACCCCATGGGGAGGGGGCGTTCTCTAACTCACTGCCTTGGTCAATCACGGCGGGAAGCTGGAAACACAGACTCTTTCCGAATGACGTAGCAGCCTGTACGTAAACATCGTGGCCATCCAAAGCAGCTTCGATAATCTCCCTTTGATGAGGCCTGGATGCGTGTTAGTCCTGGAACCCGCCGGCTGAAAAGGGGAAGGACGGAGAAAGGAAAGAAGAAAAAAAAGAAACTTTTTGCCCAACAGAAAAGGAAAAGGAAGCAAAAGAGACGCAAAAAGAAAACAAAGTGATGAGGGAGGCAACGCCATACCTGAAATCGTCCTTGTGGAATTGCCGCCGGAGAGTGAATCCGATGTCTGTGCAGGAGTTTGTCCTCTGCAGGGGTGGCATGATGATGGGGATGAGATGGATGGGGGTGATGGGATTGTGAAAAGTTCCAGACTTTTGTGATTAAGCGGAATGATAGAGTGGTAGTGAAAGTGGTGATGGTGATGATGGTAGTGGGTGGTGGTGAGACAAGTACGTGTTGGAGTGAGATCGAGATTTCAAGGAAAAAATCAAGAGAGAAGAGGGAGAGAAAGGTTGCCGTTTGTATGAGTCCAAAGACGTATCTACGTATATGTAGTGTAGTTCATGGGTTTTGGCAGTGGTTCATCCGAAGAGGGTGGTGATGGAATAAGGCATGGATTAGAGCTCGTGCTTTGTGCACAGGCAGCACACAGGCAACACACAGGCAGCAGTAGTGGCCACAAGCCTCATGTGCGTCAGTTGCGCTTGTTCCAGTTTTTGCTACTTTTTGTTTGTTTAATGCATAAAAACCAAAACAGTTGGGAGAAAAAGAAAGTCATGGCTGACTGGTCTGGTTTCTTGAGACTTGGCCTTCTAGGCAAGACTACGGAGTACTGTCCTTGTACATAGTTGAGGCTTTTCGGGAGTACCGCGGCCGTTGGTGAGGCGTTGCGCTGTGGGATGGTGAGAGTGAGATGATGTTGATTTAATGCCGTACTTGGGCATCCAGTTGTTGATATTAAGGAGAATAAATTAAAAAAAAAATTAGGGCTCCCTTTTATAAAATATTCCGGTCGAGTTTCAAGTTTATCATCACCACCTTTTCACGATGTTTTCCACATACACATATACATACACGCTCTCTCTCTCCCTCTCTCCCTCTCTCCCTTCAGTTTCTACACTTCTTCCAGAAGCTCCATTTATGCCCAATGTTGTCCGATATACATACTTATCTACAAGTATACAACATTCCCAATGCGACCCTCCCTCTAGGTTAGGTTAGGGGGGCATTCCTTACAGACCCGGATGAAGCCGACCGAGGCCATGGGTTGGTTCGGATGATGCCAATACTTGGTCAGGCCTTTTAAAATTACTGACCCGCACACTTTGATATCCATGGACTCGGTAAAAAGGAGTAGCCTACGGTGAGAGTTGGTCACTGCGTTTTTATGTCTTTTATGATGAGGTATTATCATTATTTTCCTTCTTCTTGATTCAGGCATCATCACCGTTGGATGGGTATCTGACTTGTCAACCAGTAATACAATACATGCATGCATACAAGTATGTACATATCATGGAAATAGGGGCTGGCAATATCAGATCAGCCTTGACATGTTTTGTTTTATTTTATTTTATTTGCTTGTTTGTCTATCAAACCCATGCGTGTGCGTGCATGTATGTGCATGCATGCATGTACTTAGCTGTATACGCCTTGTGAGAAGAAAAAAGAATCTTCTTCTTGTACGCCCTACAAAGCTCGTATACGGCATGCCCTGCATAACATGATAAAACAAACCACAAACAAACACAAGGGGGGGAGAAAGGGATGGTTGGCTTCCATTTTTAAACACATCCATTGGAAAAAGGAATATACTTACTTGTATGAACAATTCGTCTTTAGATGCTCCATCTGTACTTGCACTACCATTAGCAGACGGGTTTGTTTAACGCGACGCACGTCAAGCTTGGCCAGTCAGGCACCAGAGTGTGCTGTAAGTACAGGCATGTGCAAGCCACAGCATCCAAGCACACTGTGCGAGCATGGATGCTACCCCTCGAGTCAGGGCGTATGGACGGGTACTAACACAAACCCCATGACAGCGCCCCAATCCCCTGTAAACTCCGCCGTTCAGTGGTCAGTGTGGGCGTCATTCGACCCCCAAGAGCTCCCCCAGGAGCCCCCCAAAAGGCCGCTCCAGCAGACACTGTGCTCACCAACCACCGCTGGCGCCCCGCTAGTGTTTCAGGGGCTACGAAACCAGACACCACCAGGTGCTTCGCTGGATTGCTGGAAGCACTGGGCGCTGGTCAACTGCTAACTGGTTACTGGACCCGCCAGTGCCGCCGCCGCTCACTCGCTCACTCCAACCACCAGCCAAATGAATTGGTGAGTGAGTCCTCTGAAAGCCAAGCCAAGCCGAGTCGAGTCGAGGTTTTTTGACCCAGATCCCGTGTGGTGGTGGCGGCCCCAGTAACTTTGTCCCTTTCGCCTCGACTGCTCCAGAAGGATATCTACTTGTAAGAATCGGTTCCAAAGCAATTATCCTCTTTTCTCTCATCCCCCCCCAATCCTATTCGTGAGAAAGAGAGAAAACATAGACCAACTAAGAAAAAGAAAAAAGAAAAAAAAAAAGCCATGGAAGCTTGACCACGATGAGCTCACGTGCTCTCCGCTTAGCAACAGACTCACTCACTCGCAGCCCCTGTTCTGCCCTTTAAACAAGTTGGAATAGGCATTCCCCGGATTTTCTGGCGGCTTCTGACTGGACTGGACTTGGACTGGGCTGGCTTGTTCTGCCTGCTACTACTGCTGCTGCGCGCCTGTAGGTAGGCCCAAGACTTTCCCAGGGCCCTTCTTTTTTTCCTTTTGGATCCAGGGTCAGAGAGAGGGGGCTTCTGAAACATTTTCTAAAATACCTTGTCCCGACACCGATCTCTCGATTTAATCTGTGAAGCTTTCGACTCTTTTCTGTCTTCTGCACACCACGTCCAGCGTGTTTGTGTGAAGAACATAGAAAGAGAGGAAGAGTCGAACCAGAGCTCTCCCTCCATCGCCAGTCATGGAGCGACCAGACCGTACGCCTATTTTGGGCGCAAGTGTTGGCACAGGTCCTGGAGCTTCTGGCGCCGGTCCTCAGTCTGCTCCTCCAGTCAGGGGCTTACCAGAGAATCCTCCAACACCATCACGAGAACGACGTCCTTCCACCGCCGCGTCAAGTGGCCCTCCTCCCCCCACGATGCCATTGCCGCCGTTACCTAATGCTCGGAATGGAGCACCGCTGCCACTGCCCAATGGGCCGCTGTCGACACCGCCGGCCCCAATGACCTCGGCCCAAGTAATAAGTCTTGCCCGCGAAGTACTGCGAACTGCGCTCGAGAATGAAGGACAGGCGGTGGATGCCAGCGGCGTTGGTCCCAGCCTAAAATCTGGCATCACCATTGATTTGAGCCGCCGGGGTATACAAAAGTTGCCAGACGAGGTGATTGATCTGGTCAAGAATGAATTGGAACGGTAAGTCGACTGGGTGTGCTCTCGGATGCGGGCCAATTGCTAACTGTATATGTGTTCTGTTTGCAGTCTCGCTTTATCACATAACCAGCTTTCCTCCTTGCCGGCGCGATTTGGCGAGTGCACGTCGTTGCGATACCTCAACATTAGGGGCAACCAGATTAAAGAGTTCCCCATGGCTGTGCGACCACCCACTTCTCCCGATTTTTGACTAGTCACATCTAACAAATATACAGCTTTGTGAGCTTAGCTCTTTAGAAATCCTCGATCTCGGCCGAAACCAGCTCCGTATGCTGCCCTCTGAGCTATCCAGACTTTGCTCATTAAAAGTTTTGTCGATACCCAAAAATCAGATACGAGAGCTTCCCCTGAGCATAGCGGACATGGTCTCGCTACAGGTGATTAAGTTTGAAGGGAATCCTATTAGCTTCCCACCAAGAGATGTGTTGCTCATGCCGTCTTCAAGTCCAGCATACGAAGGCACCATGCGGGAAAACGATGTAAACGAAGTTGCAGTGACCGCCCAGATCAAGAAGTTTTTGAAACTTCACATAATTAACGGGCGTGATGCTGAAGCGACTGGTGATGATTCCAGTGAGGGAACCGATACGCCCCGGTTTCCACTGAAGCGTGCTGCGAGCGGCCGGTTCCCGATCAAGGTCAACGGCACTGATGTGCCGGACATGCGATCTCCCAGCCTAGGATCGCGCCCTCCCCCCATTCCGTCACGGTCGCATTATCGAGGTCTTTCGCAGCAAAACACTGCTGCTAGACGACCTGGAGTTTTACCGTTGACAATAGGTAATGTTAATGAACGACTTCGCAGCAACTCTGAAAGCCTACTACGTTCCGAGAGATCTGAAAGTCGCCAACGACGCATGGGAATGGTTCCCAAGAAGTCGGCCTCTGATCTGAGTACCTTGGACGAAATGGAAGCAAACAATCGTTTCAGCCACTACAGAGGCTTGAGTCATGGGTCTGCTATGCAAGGTGCCCCGGCTCCTGCCAAGAGCCCCCAAACGCCCACCGCTGACTCGTCGATGCAACGGCCCATCTATGTTCGGCGTCTCTCAGTTCTGCCGGAGCGCCGGCGAGAATCGAAGATCTTCGACCCCGTAATCGAGGCCGCCAAGGGCATTTTGTATTCAGTTTTTCAGATTCACCCAATGATCCAGATGCTCATGACACTTACGAATGACGGATCCAGCAAGCGATCCAGCCTTGAGCTCGTTTTTTACAATACGAATTCCCACGTCGAAGAGCTGGAACAGGAAATCCAGAAACATGACACTACAGTCTACGAATACGACGAACCTCCTTCCAGGGATAACGCCAATGTTCACCGGGCTTGCCAAACACTGGTTGGCGCTTATGGGCATGTTTGCACCTTGCTGGCTGACAACATCGATACGTTTGTCAGCAACGGAGATGCACGATATATTCGTACACTCCTGATGTTGATTTACAACAGTATCATGGAATTGCGCGTGACGCTCTCTTCTGTGTCTGCCCAGCACAAGAAGAGTACACCTGTAGAATCTGGTTCGCACGAGAACAGTGACACTATCAAACCATACTTTAAGGAAGCGTCGACCATTGCCTCTGGAGTGCACAAGCCTGTTGGCTCACGAGGGCGCAATGGAACCATTGTGCATAATCCATTGAAGTCGGCCAATGATCCGTATGCTAATGGCCCTGCCCGAGGTCCCAGATCCGTTCCTCGATCGAACGAATCTGGTACGCCGCCTATGGTGCGTGATATTCACGCCAACTTTTCCGAAGAGGATGCGCAGTTTGACAGGATCTTCCTATCTTTGCAAAATTCGACTGATGTTGTTTTGCACATCTTGCCCAACTTCAGCGTTCAGCTGACTGGCGGTATTAGAAATGCCATGCAGCAGCGCGCCCCTGGTGGTTTGATTCGAGACTGGCGAAGTCTGATTGCTCTGTGTAACGAAGCAATCCAGCAGACGGAGATTTTGAAAAATCGCTTGTCACTTATCAAACTGAAGGATCCCGGTGTTCGCACCCAAGTCAGTTTCTGGAACTTGTGCAACAACTTTGTTGCATCTTGGACCAAGATGGCCTCCAAGATCAAAGCCGAGATTAATACGATCCCTTTGCCTCCTGACACTAGAGTTCGATTGAGGCCGATTCATCAAAGTATGAAGGAGACCATCACCGTCATCCTTCAGTCGCCTTGGCACCACTTGTTCCAGCCGTCTGGACCACCAGGAGCCCCTGCAGGACCGTTCGGACAAAACATGTCACCCAACCAAGTATCCATAACCCCTCAGAGCGCAGCACTGGGACCAGCGATGCAAGCAACTGTTGCGACGCCACAGACGGGGTCGTTTGCTGCGGCGTTTCAGGGCAACGTCTTTGACCGGGCCGACACCCTGATGGCGAATCCTGGTATTTCCATGTCTCGCACTGGTACTATGACAAGGGGACATTCTGGATTCAGCTCATTATCATCCATTTCATCCATGTCTTCAGACGGAGTCCCAACACCGTCCTCCGCTTTCAGTCCCAGCGTGCAGCTAGGACCCGCTCCATTCCGCCTTAATGGTGGTAAGGTAGCGCTATAGTAGTGTCTATTATTATTACTTGGGACACACTCTTCAATTGGATTTGGCCAAAGAGGGTGATGTACACTGGCGAAATGTGTTTTTTTTTTTTTTTTTTTGCATAGATTTTTTTTGAAGGATTGACGTTGCTTTTTTTTTTGAACAAAATGTTGGGTTGTATCATTGGACGCTGTCACGTTCGCTCGTTTTTTCTCTCGCATAGCCTTGGAGTTTTGAGGTCTTTTGTGTGTGTTGCTACAGATATAAGCCTCGATGGCAAGGGGTCGAAGAGCTTGAAGGGACCAAGAAGGAGAAGAAAAGGAAGAACAAAGAATGTTTATTGGTGGTGGTAGTTGACAGGCAGATTTCGACAAGTGTCCCTCGTCTGTTTTCGCTTATTACTTGATTTTGCTTACCACTTATTTTGCTCTTTTTCTTTTCGACCGACATTATCATGGTTGAAGTTATTGCTGGGGAGAAAAGGGGGGGAGAGGGAAGAAGGGGAGAAAGACGTGATAGACTTTAGAGCTGTGTCCTATTCCTTTTTTTGGGGACGAAGCAGGGGAGGGAACTTGGTTGGGCATTTCTTTTGGGTTTCGCAAAAAAGGAGTGTTTTATGTATACTACTTAGCGTTGCAGGGCGATGTAATGGTATATGAAGGAGACTGGTGAGGCAGTCTCCGTTTGGTATTAGAGAGTATGAATATATGAGTGCCCTTGGAAGACAATTGGTTCAAGGTGATTGGATGGATGCTCTTTTGCGTTGGTGTGCTAGTCAGAATGCACGAGGTCATATGCTCACCCAGTATGCGGCTCTAATGTGAGGGGCAAAACTGCATGGAATGGCATCACAGTACAGAAACTTGTGTATGCACCCCACACACACACACACATATACATACACATACACACGCAGACGCCTTTGGATCGGGTCTTTTCCCCACGATATTGGAAGCAGCCTGGAAAAGACCAACCAAATCGCATCCTCATTCTCTGTTGGTTTCTTTCCCCATCGTTCCGAGTATTGGGAACAGGACCCACTGACGTCGTTTATCCTTGTTTTCCACTGCATCGTACAAAATCCCCCAAAAATTATAGGCTAAAAAGAAGAAGAAGAAGAAGAAGAAAAAGAAAAGAAAAAGAAACGCCCAAGAAACTTGCCAAGGATAAAGGAAGAAAGTACCTAGGGGCAGCGCAGTCTGATCCCAACAACGGGGGGGGAAGGCATCGCCATGTCTTCCGCAACTTCATCCACCGGCCCCAGACGCACCACCTCGTCAACCGCCTCATCTACTTCCCCCCGCCACCTCTCCACGCCCTCCACCTCCGCCGCCTCAGCCCAGGCCATCACCGCACACGCAAACATGCCTCCTCATCAGTACCATCACCAGCTACAACAACAACAACAGCAGCAGCAGCAACAACCACACCCCGCATTGCTGCCGCCGGCGCCGGCGCTGCAGTCCACCCTCCCCTCCGCCGAGACGCAGCGCCACATCGCCCAGGCCCGCGCCGCCGTCGTCGCCTCCATGGGCAACATGCTCGACTCGGAGCTCCAGTCCCGGGCGCAGATGCTGCACGACAACGCGGGCGCGCTGGGGAAGCAGGAGGGGGACGTGCTGCGCGCGACCGAGGGCCTGAGGAGGGAGACGGACCGGCTGGCGCGGGAGGCGGACGTGGCGGCCAAGAAGCTCAAGGAGGTGGGCAACGTGCAGAACTGGGCCGAGGTGCTGGAGCGGGGGTTCCTGGTGCTGGAGGAGACGGTCAGGCTGGCCAACGGGGGCAGCGAGGAAGGGAGCAGCTGCAGCTGCAGCTGTAGTGAGTGTGGCGACGGCGTGAGTGATGATGATGGTGATGATGGGGGGATGATGGACTTGGATGGGGTGGAGGGGGACGTCATGTCGGATGGGGAGGGCGTGGGGACTGCGTGGAGTGATGCGAGTAGGAGTTTGATGGATGCCGAGTCGAGCACGACGGGGAGGGCAAAGGGGTCTGAGACGGGGTCTGTGACGGCTTCGGTGTCGACGACGTCTTGAGGTGAAGGCTCTCCCTCATATACATATGAGTGTCTTTTTTTTTTTTTTTTTTTTTTTTTTCCCTGACGATTTATGATGTTGAATGATAGTTGGGTGGGTACTTTATAGTATGGGAATGGAGTTATTTGGTTTACATGTGTATTATTTTCATCCTTATATCATTACAACTTGTTGAAGCATCGATTACCACTTCAATACTGCATCCGCCCTTTTCATGTGATCATCATGGGCATCCGTTTCCATGATTCAACACCTGCGCATCTACTCCAATCCTTCAACAACCGCCACCCTTTACAGCAATCCGGGAAGTATAACGTAGCGCTTCTTCTTGTACTTGTCACCAAACTCCTGGCGGTAGGCACGCTCCTTGCCCTTGGCCCAGACGTACATCTGGGCAGCTCCAATGGCGATGAACAATGCCACGGACCAGTCCCGACTGGCGATGATGACACCGACCCATGAAAGAATCTCATACATGTAGTTGGGGCATGTAACCAGACTAAAGCCGTAACCAAAAGGAATCTTGCGCTCAGTGCCACCGCTCGATCGCAGAGAAGACAGGTACAAGTGAACCAAGGCATTGCCAATCTCACCAAACAAGTACAGCGCCGTTCCCACAGCATCAATGAGTGGCTGGTCCGCCCTGGCAGCCAGCGACCAAGGGCCGTAAATGGAAGCGGCGCAGAGCGCACCGGAAAAGGCCCAGTAGAAGAAGCTGTTCTTGAAGATGTTGCTGGCGGGCATGGTGTTGGCGGAGAACTTGTGCACAAAGAGCGTCTCGAGCTCACGCTTGACAAAGTGGGCAACGATCATGCCGAAGCTGAGCCATTGGGTGTGGGACATGGGGGTGTCGTAGATATAGGGACGAGCGGCGACGGCGGCGCCGTGGATGAGGATGGGGCCAAAGTACTCGACGACAAAGACGGTTCTCCAGGCGATTTGCATGCCTAGAAGTCAACTTGTTTAGTATACCAAGCTTGGAATGGCCATCTAGAGACAGGGCATTCATACCGAGGTCCTTGACGAGGACTTCGCCAGCGTCGATGAGGGTCTTCTCCTCCGTGATAAGGGCCTTGCGGTTCTTGAGCGTCTTCTTGGTAGCGGGATCGAACAAGCCGATTCTGTTAAAGTCGCTGATGCCGGATTGCTTGGCAATTGCCTTTTTGAGGTCCTCTACCGTGGCATCTTGGGGCAGATCGACGGAAGCAGGGAGCTTCTTGACGGGCTGCTTGGGAGCTGCAATGCAAAGACAGGGTGTTGTTAGCATGAAATGGCAATCATTGTAAATGATTTGGGAGGGGAGATGCGTACAGCGGTTTGTGAGCTTGAGAGTCGTTTGAGACGCCATCTTGAGGCTCGGTGTGTTGCGATTGATACGCAAAGAGAGAGGGAGGAGGAGGGGGCGAAGGAAAGAATTTTGGTGGTGGTGCTGGTGATGTCGTGGAAAGTCAACCAAATACTCAATGTCCGGTTGTTGGGCGTGTCCAGATCTTCAGGGGAGATGGAGGTACTGCGCCGTTCGTATGTAGTTACACTCTCTTAGTAGCAGTATTTGGCTAATGCAGAGGTAGCATCTAATCTTGGCAAGGTACTGGTACACGGGCTCCGCGGGGCAGACGATGAGGCTCCACTCTCAACGGCTCCTTCCGACTTCCAAGACATCCCGTTGTCCAATATCATGTGAAAGATGCAACTTCACTCATAGATACCTTGTATACATGACGGGTATGAAGAGAGTATCAAGTTGGACGTTTTGGAACGAGCCATGTTAGTCGGCCATATGAATTGCAATATCAGCCGAGTCTTTTACCTTGGATCGCATAATAGTTGGTAGGAGTCTCTCGAGATGCCGAGTAAATAAGTCTTGATATGCCTCTGTAACTCTGTCGTCCTTGAACCTATACCAAATACTCCAGCCTCCCATTGACTCTACCCAAGTCAGGCAATTGATGTATAATCGTTTATCAATGTTTCTAAGCTTTGAGGCCATTTAATAAATACATGTAATACGTCGTGGACTGCTAAGACAATGTAATTGGTATTCGCATCCTGGTCAATACCCTCCCTCACCTCCTTTACCTGTCTTCAATGCCTCTTTAATAATGCACGCTCTCTCGTGGTCTCAAAATACATTCAAATAAACAAAATTAAACCAAATACCCTACTCCAATGATTCTACAATCTTCTATTCCGTCTAAATGAATAATCACCCCAAAGCTTGGCTGGCCGGCCCTGACACTCCTTGACAGCTGTCGCCAGCACCCCCATTCATGAATACTCACCTCAGCAACGCTCTGCCAATTCCGTTGTTTACTTTTGCACTTAGTGAATATTTGCAATCTATAAATTCATAACCGTTCCTCGTGTTTCTTTTCTTGTTTACTTTCACGCGTCACTGCTAAGAGGTTGCCTCCATCTTGGCCTCAACCTTCAGCAAACTTCAAAGCTCCCGTAACGCATAACACACAAAGCTCTCGGATATCTCTCTATCTCTCTCTCTCTTTCGTACACATACGAAGAAAGCAAATAGCTAGCACTAGGTTGCTCCTCTCTCATCCTTGCACTCCAGTGAGAGAAAGCACATGTTACTGATCCATCTGCAGTGCTGTTTATCTCTTGGGTCTCCAGCCCCTTAACTTGTGGCTTTGGTTGCCTGGCTTCAGCGTCTGATCAGACGACTCGATCTAACATGACTTGGTCAGATGCTGGCACGTCAGAGGCGGAATCATCTGATTCATCGTATGCCGCTGATACGTCACCCCAGCATTCCCTTGCTACGGCGACGACAGTCTCTCCGGTAGCTCCACGACCACCTCCATTTTTTGTGTTTTTGTGGTTTCATCCTTCTGCTGGTTACAACATCAGCTTTCTTCCCCCACCACCTTGGTTTAATCCCCTGCATTGGTTTCCCTCCCCGCAATCACGACTGGCGCAGATTGACCCCGCGTGGAGCCAGCTGCCCACAGGGCCGACGTCCATGAATCCGCTCGCGGCCAGTTTCACCCCAGCCGTGGCCCCAGAGCTTGCTGCGGCCTCTCCAGTTGTCCAAGTATCGGCTGGAATGGCAGCAGCTGGCCAAAGATCCGTTGCTGACACACCTAGCCCTGAGACTCCCGCCGCTGAGACCTTCGCTGAGACAACCGCCGATGAGGCATCGCCAGCCGCTACTCCTGCAGCAGACGGAAGCAAGCCAGTCACGCCGCAGCCTCCCTCAAGGTCGCAGAAGAAGAGAAGACGGAGAAAGCAGAAGCGACGCGACTCGGGCAGTTCAGATCTGGCGGAACAATCCCAGTACGATGTTCCACAGGACGAGGAGGAGGAAACACAGTCCGCAGATAACCATCGAGTTCGTCCCGCAACCCCAGGTCCCAGCACTTACTTTGAAGACAGTCCTGGGTTTAGCATTTGTGAAGACGAGTTTCCTGAGTTGCCGTCAAAAAGTGAGCAAAAGTCAAGCGAGGGTAGCCCACTTGAAAAGAACCCTGATCCTGAGCCCTCGACGTCTTCGGACGTCAATGTATCCAAGAACCCTAATGATACAGAGCGGGTGTCTGACAATGCCAAACCTGCTATCGCTCAGAAATCTGAGGGCCAAAATGAGAAGACGGCACTCAAGGAAACGAGTGTTACGAATGCTGAACCTCAGGCACTGGATGAAAGGCAGATGTCCAAGGAGAGTCAAGTCGCGAAGCCTCAACCCCAGGTTGCAGCACACAGGCCACCGCCTGCACTACCCCTAACCATTTCGCAGGCAAGGAGAATAGCCAAACAGACGACCGAAGAAACCAAAGAGACCGAAAAGACGACTGAAGAGACAGCAGCAGAGCAAACTCCGGCTACGCCAGCCGTCTCGGAGCCTTCCTCAGCCTCGGAGGTTTTGACCATTCCCGCAGCCTCGCCTGGTCCCGCAATATCGACTCCAGTGCAGCCGAGCTCCTCGCACTTCGCTTTTGATAACAGACCGCAGCCGCATTTTTACCCAAATCCAGCATACCCACCTCACCTCCAGCAGGCTTTTAACCCGATGGTACCACCTCACAACCATCCAGTAGCACCCCAAAATCAGCCGGCGACACCTCACGGTCAGCAAGCGCCGCCTCTCTACCCTTACGGGCAGTTTTTGATGCCACATCCACCGCCTCCTCCTTATGTAGGCTACTATCAGGGACCATTCATAGGCCCTCACCCCCCGATGCCTAACCAACCGCATCATATCATTCCCAGATACGTCATTCATCCACCCTATGAACACAACGCAATATATCCATACATTCCAGTGCGAATGAATGGCAACATCTTGACGCCAGTTCAACACCCAAGAGTTCATGGCGTTATCGAAAATCGTCCTGACCCAAGCTATCAACAGTCCACCTCAGCAAGTAACTCCCACAGACCTCCCCCTGTTGCTGAGTCTAGAAACCCTCCCACGTCACGATTCATTCACACCTCCGATACTCCTACGAAGATCCCCGTATCAACAAACAGGTCTTCGAGGTTGACGATGAATAATTCCAATGAACAGCGACGGAGGACTCGTGAACAAGCTCAAGCAGGCCCTTCCAGGGCTCGTCTTACTCCACAGCCCCCCACCAAGGCGGAGAATAGCGAAGTCGCAGGACAAGTTTCGGATACCGGTCATTCGGAGGCAAACGTCCTGACGGGAAATCAGAAGCAACTTGCGCATCATTTGCTGAGTGGACCACCAACTCCAGACACCAAGGGCAAACAAAGAGCCAGAGTCTGGGAGCACGTTGCTTTGTCAACTCAGCATGAAACAGTAGTCAGTGGTGAAACCAAGGGTATGGTGCGTATCCCAAAGTCACATTTTCCCCCACCTAATGCCCCGACAGGACCATCATCGCTTCAACTGGCTCCCTCCACCTCCATGACCCCGAAAAGCACTCCTAGCAAGCCGGAGTCAGCAGCATGGACCCAGTCTAAGAGATGGATGAGCCAAGAGACCAAAGAGCGTGTTGCCTTCCAGAAAATGACGCTCAATCTCCACTACATGGGGGCCGACAAGTCTCCCTTTGTGCCTCAAAGTCCTGCACAGTTGACGGCATTCAAAGCCAAAGTAGCTGAGATTCAAAAGCAACAGCTTGATCACAAGGTCCTCCTACTCGAGCAACGTTCCAAGCTTAAGGAGAACGAGAAGGGAGAGGCCGCAGAGCCCCCGATGCAAATAGCATTGTTCAACGGCAAGATGATAGCCGGAAGACGCTTATCTCCTCTCTTTGCTTCCAACAACTGCTTCAACGATGTCGAGCCGGAGCATGAAATGTTACGCGTTGACTGGCCATCCTTGTCTGAGCTGAAAGAGGACGGCGACCGGAGAGCTGGCAAGTATGGACGATATTTCCCGCTCCCACGAATGAACACGGTCGAGGTACGAATCCTGGAGAAGGAACGTGAAAAGGCATACAACCCAGACGGATCCATCTTTTAGGAAAAGAAAGCCGTTAAACTAGACTCCTTCTTCCTCATTCCGGTTGACGGCCCGGCACCCGAGACGAAGGATGGTGAAGGCGACAACAAGGGCAAGGGCAAGCAAAAGGAGTCGGAACCGGCACCCGAGCCGGATCTCGAGGAGCTCTCTGGGATTTTCGCTAACTTCATCGACTGGATCACGTGTGAATTTTCCAACCAAGAGCACCTTGAACAGGAGAAAAATTGAGTTCTGGATTCAAGGACCCCGGTACTCACATCAGAAAGAGGATGAGCACATGCGTTGATGACCGATCATCACAACGATTGAATGAGTTTTTGTATTATTTGTGTACTATATCTCATCTTCGCAGCTTCGCCTTTCGGAACCAAGGGATTGATTCAGATCTCCCAATCACCGAGGCGAATCGTAGCGAGATTCAAAACAGGACCCATGAGTGGTGCTTGAGTTACAATGGCTCTCAGGGGACGGACAGAAACAGGAGGGATGCATGACCGAAGAAATCGGAATTGGAAGAGAAACTTGTATGAGAACCAAACGTTATTGAATTGACTATTGAAAATATGCTAAACTGTGCACATTGAAGTCGAATTGCAATGATGATGTTGAATGGGACCATCACCACGGCCATGACCACCTTCCCACAAGCGCGAACCCAAACTTGCCAAAGTAGGTCTGGTGGGGGTCCTGTGACGTTGTGGTTAAAATGGAGATGAATCACGTGAATTTTCCCCGGAACAACAGCCGTTCCGAAAGCCCTGAAGCGAGGTACGTACCGCGGGCTTTAGCGCATCCCACAACCATAATTTTCCACCCAATTCAGCCCTCCCACCCTTCAGGTTCGCCAAAAAGTTTCATTCCTCCCACATCGTCAAATCGATTGCCCTGGTGAGCGCCATCATCATCAGGTTAGTATGAGAACCATGGGCGGCAAGAGGGAGGGAGAAAGAGAGAGAGCATGATACTCTAGTTGAGGAAGAAAGCGAATTCAGAAAGGGATTCTCGTTTCCGAATTGATTGGGTTTTATCTCGCTGCCGGCAGAGTCTGGCAGAGAACACTCTTAACTCCCCTCCCCCTCCAAAAAACCACAACCCTTTTTTTTAAAAAAATTGATCGCTAACGACTTGCAAATTTCTCTCCTCCAGAACTTGCAATCATGGGTATCTCACGCGACTCCCGTCACAAGCGCTCCGCTTCCGGTGCCAAGCGCGCCTACTACAGTTCGTACCCAGATATAATTCTATAATACCGAAAGCCCGTATGGTTCTTCCGTTTTTTTATTTAAAAAAAAACGGGAAGAAACCATACGTTCTGACCTCTGTCAACAGGGAAGAAGCGCGCTTTCGAGGCCGGCCGCCAGGGTGCCAACACCCGTATCGGCGCCAAGCGAATCCACACCGTCCGCACCCGCGGCGGCAACCACAAGTACCGTGCCCTGCGTCTCGACTCTGGTAACTTTGCCTGGGGCTCCGAGGGCTGCACCCGCAAGACCCGTGTCATCGCCGTCGCCTACCATCCTTCCAACAACGAGCTCGTCCGTACCAACACCCTGACCAAGAGCGCCGTTGTCCAGATCGACGCTGCTCCTTTCCGACAGTGGTACGAGGCCCACTACGGCCAGAGCATTGGCCGAAGACGTCAGCGTGCCCAGGCCGCCAAGGAGGGCAAGGAGGTTGAGGAGACCAAGAAGAGCAAGTCCGTCGAGAAGAAGCAGGCTGCCCGATTCGCCGCCGGCGGCAAGGTCGAGTCCGCTGTTGAGAAGCAGTTCGAGGCCGGTCGTCTCTACGCCGTTATCTCCAGCCGACCCGGTCAGTCTGGCCGTTGTGACGGTTACATCCTCGAGGGCGAGGAGCTGGCTTTCTACCAGCGAAAGCTCCACAAATAAAGGAAAGTCGTTAAAGACTAGTTGCTGGCATTGGTGTTCAAGGATTTTTCCGTTGTCTTGGGCATTTTTCAGGGCATGAAAGAAAGCAAGGCTTTTCATATTAAATAAAAGCAGTCGGAAACGGGTCCATAGGGAAATGAAAACTTTCTTGCAATGATGTAACAAAACTTCTTCACATTTGCTTTCTGCCTAGCATGATAATGAGACAAGATATACCAACAACCACCAACTTAATAACTCAAGGGGGAAAAGGCAGTGCCTCTGTCATACACAATCTCTCTATATATGCTACGTTCAACATGAACCATTGTAACAACCCAAAAAAAAAAAAAAAGCATCATCCCACATATGCCCTATTACAAACATCACATGCCTTGATTCACAAAACAAAGTACCATTATTGTTTTTCAACTTCTTCGTCTCATTTGTCTCTCTGCAGAATTATCAGAAACATGCCATAATACTGCCATATGCGTGCGTGGTCAGTGTCGATTCCCATAGTTGTGTGTGTGTTCCTCCATTTCATCATTCGGGGCACTGTCCCACCTGGGGAGTGCTACGCCAAATTTCACAAACAAAACTCCCGACTTTTTTTGGTGTCATATAAGAAAAACAAAACAATGGGGAAATATAGCTGCAGGGGGGGGTCTTTCCATGAAGTCGTGATGCAAAAAGGATAAAAAAAAAGTTGGAGAAGAGTAAAAATACAGAGCCAGAGAGTTGAAGCTCAGTGAGGAATAAGGTTGTCGCTTAAGCAAATTGACGCTTCACGTCCGTCCACTTGCGGGTGAGAGCTTCATGCTGAGCATAAACCTGTGTGGTCTGTTAGCAAATCTGCTATAATAGTGACCGTTTAAAGGTGTGAGCATACCTCGGCATAGCGCAACTTGGTCTGGACCAGTTCCTCTTCAAGTTCTGCCAGTTCCTTTTCTACCTTCTCATTTTCCAAATGCACTTTTTCATTACGCTTCATCAAATCATCGCGTTCGAGTTTCCAAGTTTCCTCAATCTCAAGAGGCTGCTTCTCAATCACCGTCTTCAGCTCCTTAACCTGAGCCTTGAGTGCCTCATTCTCATCCTTGAGTTCATCATTTTCAACCTTAGTGTGGACAAGCTCAGTTGCCAGTGCGGCTTGCTCACGATCACAGACCTCGACTCGCTCTTCAAGTTTCCGGACCTGAATAGTGAGGCTTTGATTTGACAGTCGAAGATCTTGCAACTCCATTTCACGATCCTTCTCAACCTTGGTCTTTTCCTCCCATTCTGTCTGATACGCCTTGAGGATTTCTGGGGAAATCTTAACCTCACAAGCATCTCGAACAAGTTGATCTGCCCTGTAGATCTCCTTATCGACGCTAGAGCTAGAGCTTCCAAAGAACCCGTTCTCGAGAAGGCTTCCTTGGCTGGGGTCTTTATCGATGTACACGTCAAAAAGCTTGTCCTTCAGGTAGGTGGTAAGCTGTTGCATGTCAGAGATGCCCAGCAGAGTGGTCGCATTTTTCTGCATTAAAACGATTCCAAACCGAAGGATGGCCGACAAGCCCTCAGAGAAAATCAAATCATATATTCTGAGCACGAGCTGGAGGGGGAAGCGGTAGGCAAAGAGAGTGAGGAACCACTGCGTGGCATAAAGATGAGGGGAAATGCCCTTTCGATGAAGATGGCAGTACAGAGCAGGCTCAAAGTCCTCCAGCAACCGCTCAAACTGGTACAAATGCATGTGCAGTCCAGGCATATCTTGAATAAAGAGATCTCGCAGGCCATAGTGGTTCATAAGACGAACCAAGAGACAGAAAGCCTCTTGTTCTGGCATCTACATGGCTGTCAGCAGAGTATGTGTTGGGTAGGGTATATGATAAACTCACATTAAATAATAGCGGCATGATCAAAAAGTTCATGCCTTGTGCATACCCGACGCCTTCATCAAATAGGGCGTATGCCTTGCAGACACCAAAAAGCCCATCTTGAAGTCCTGCAGCTGCTGCATACTTGGAATAGCTTGTACGCGCACCGAGGTCGCGACGTATTACCTTCTCTAATCGTGAAACGGCAATCGCATCCTCTTTATCCTTCCGCTTTCGCTCAGCAGCCGCCGCTGCTTGAGCTTTGGCCAATGCTTCGCTGCTCTTTTCTCCTTTCTGTGACGAACCAACAGAGCCATCCGAGTGGACTGATGAAGCTGAAGAGGCCACGCCATCACCACTTTGAACACTCAGGGTGCCATTGCTGAGGCTGCTTGCGGTGGTACTGTTGCTGTGACGATTCTTCTCCTTTTCTGTGCCCCTCGCCACCAAGTCTCTGTAGACCACCTCCAGGTCCTCATTCTTACTCTGGGCCAAGACCTGCCAGATGACTCCTCGAATAGCGCTGGGTATTCCTGTGGCTATGGCCTTGTTCAATTCTTCGGCGCTTGATCGGGCTACGGCAGCAGGTCCTTCGTAGACAACGGATTGCCAGAGGTCCCAGTCCACCTGTGACTCTGTCAAGGCAGAAGGCCCCGCGTTAATGCCTGACGCGGTTCCAGGAGCCAAACTGCTGTTTGGTGGCGGGACTGGGGATGCGGGTGGAAGATCAGCCATCAAAAGCTCTTCTCCATTGGCCTTGGCACCAAGCGACTTGTCATCAGTGGTCAATGCAAGTGGAATACCTGCTTCCTGTTGCATTCGAAGCACCTTAAACCTGTCCTTGAGGCTATCACGGCTCAATCTATCGCCAGCACGACTACCCTTTTCCTCCTCGAGCCTGCTCAGCATCATCTCCGGGTTGCTATTCAAGGTAGCAACAGAGCTAGCGGTATTTCTTCTACCGGTAGTTGGAGGCGCGGCATTGGCAGCTTCTTTTTCTTTTTCCTTTTCTTTGTCCTTGCTCGAGTTTCGAGAAAGCCACGAAAAGGGGCTCGTCAATTTCCGGCCGGGCGGCTGGGGTGCGGCAGGAGGCGGTGGTGGAGGAGCAACAGCGGTAACTGGAGGAACGGGGCTTTTTGTGGGCGATTCTGCCGGCGGGGACCAAGGCATCGAGGGAAGAGCACTGGTAATGCTGGTCAAGGACATTGTTTTGCTATGCTGTTCTTTTTCGGAAACACTCGCTGGTTCTGCGTCTGCAATCAGTAAACTGGATAGGGGGTGTAATTTGGACATGGGAGTGGGAGGGAATACCCTGTGATTGTGGGGCAGCAGCAGCAGCGGCGGCAGCATCATCATCCAAGTTGACGTTGTCGAGATTCGAATCGTTTGAAAGACGACGAGGCGGTGTCGAGTCAGGCTGAGGATTTGGTTTGGAATCTTCTTTAACAGAAGCAGTGTCCTCTTCCTCTTCCTCCTCCTCGTCACTGCTCTCCTCGTCTGTTGACTCTTGGTCCTCCTGCGGGGGCGGTTTTGTGGTAGATGTAGCGGTAGATCTCTTGGTCAAAGATCGCACAGAAGCAGCGTCGACAGCATCCTCAAATGCGTCGTTGTCTGCAGCCTGTTATAAGTATTAGCATTGCGTGCCCATAGGCTTCTGGTTGGCGAGTTGCAAGCCATGTAGTGGTCACAATGGCGGGACAGCACTGGACGTACCGTATCGTGATCAGAGTCTGAAACGGACTCAGGCCTCGCCTTCACCTGTGGTGACTCGGGAGAAACGACATCGTCCTGCTGCGACATGGCTCTCTCTCAAAGATTTTCCAAACTCGTAGGGGTTTTCAAAGAAAGGTAGGTTGAACAGGCGCCCCTCAACAACCAGCCATCAACGAATGAACTATAGTGTAGATAGGTAGGTAGGGGGGTTCGAGATGTCGTATCGTAAAATAAAAGGTCGGTCGGCTCGTAAAATGCTCGTAACGGACAGATGAATGGATGAATGCGATAAAGTGATTAATGCAAACGAAGAGAATTCGAGCTTTTGATTTTCTCGAACAAAAAGAGGAAATGGTCGTGAGGAAGAAATAAACGAGGTTAGGTTGAAGTGCTATACGCAGTTGGCTCCTCCCTTTCTGTTGTTGTGTATGTACAATTGGACTGGAGGAGGGTGTCTCAGGGAGTTACAAGTAGTTGTATAGAGGATGGAGTATGTTCAAGCCGCCAAATGGCACTGGACCCCGGCGTTGCGTTGGCTCCTGAGCACTGGGGGAGGGGGGCTTTCAGTGCCAGTCCTCTTCGGTATAGTCAGTGATTGGGAGTGCTCTGTGGGTGCTTGTGGGTGCGTAGGTGGCTCAAGAAGGTTACCCGTTTAGTGGACTCCTTTAGTGCATTGCGGGTTCCTGGTCATTAATAAGGACTGCGGGGCCAGGGGTTCACACAGAAAATTGACTGAGGCGAAATTATTCCAGGTTTTTAGACACAACACAACGGATTCAATGTTTTTTTTTTTATCCAAGCCATACCATGCCAGCCAGCCAGCCAGGGTCGCGTGCTTTTTTTTTTTTTCCTTTGCTTCAAGGGACCCCCCCGAATGATCACCAGCGGCACAGGTACAGATCCTCACCCCCTTTTTCTTGTTACTACTTGCAGTACTACTAGTAGCTGCCTACCACTCGACTTGCCGACGTTGACAACGCATACATGAGCTCTGGCATGCACAAGGGATGGTTGAATGTGAATGTGTGTCTCTTCCATCATGGCATAAAGACATTGAAAGCCAGTCAACGGCCCGATTTCTATAAATGCAAACTCTCCTTGGCAGTGTCTTTTGATCACTATGTATGCATCGATATGACATCTGACATCTTGGCCATTCCATTGGTTCTCGAACAATGCGCCTGATGCCCTTGGACTGGCCCCTTACTGGCCACGCGTTTCACGACTGCTTGTTTCAGAAACCGGGTGTGCCGCTGGGGGCTGCCTTGCATCTATCAAACCTGGCATCTGCATAATACAATTAATTCATAGCGTAGCGCCTGTTCACATGTTGTCGAACTGGTGGGAGGATATGCTGCCCTTTTGCTACGATTTATGTATGAACAGGCGTGAAAGCATCATGTTGGTACTGCCTGTACTTGTAGTTGTTCACCATGGGTCTTGTTCAAGTGGTGCCCAGGTTAGATTGGCCTTGGAAATCCAGGACCCATGGACCCATTTAAGAGAGAGGAGGCAAATACTGCTGCTAGTAGCGGTCAATCGTTCGATTTCAGGTTTCCTATCAACACAGCCCACGGGAGAAGGAAAAAAAAAAAAAAAAAAAAAAAGGCTGGCCCACCAAACAAACAAACAAACAAACAAACCCCTGAGCCGAACCGAGAAAATGTAAGACAAGTTGGGTACATCTGTGACGTACCCTGTTTGTTGACCTTAGGTGGTATCCACTGATTCACTTTTCCTTGTTGATGGGAATTGATGTATACTTGTATGTGAATGTCGATGAGTTCGTGATAGATATGTGTGTTGTTACCCCTTCAGAGTGGCCCTTGGTAGAAGAGTTGAGAGGGCATCAAGACGCAAGGGAGTGCAAAAGCGCCACAAATACGGAGTAATAATAAATACCATACCTATTACCACCCAAGATCAGTGGCGTTTCGGATCGTAAATATCCAATGCATTTCTTGCAGGAGATGATGCGGAGCGATGTTTTCAGAAACAGGACGCGCGCGCACGTACCTGATCTCCTTTCCCAATGTTGACTGTGAGAGCGATGGAATGGTTGGTTTCCTGGCAGATGACCTGGTTTTTTTTTTTACGCGACTCTATTATTTCTGTGTTTTTCTCTCACTCCTTTGAGAGCTTTGCCCCTTTCAGGAACTGCAAAATCTCAGTTGGGAAAAACATCAAGGATACTGATTTAACTGCATGGAAATGCTTCACAAGACCCTGGCAGAGGTCGGCTGATAGGAACAACCCCGAATGTCTGCAGGTCTCGTGGCACAGTAAATTCACGTCCTGTGTAAACTATGAGAAGTTCAAGATGATGCCAGTTAATATCTGCTGATAAACTATTCACATGATGCCTGCAAACGCATATCATATTTTGCAAATTCTTAAAATAGTATTTATAGATGAATTACCGTCCCGAAAAGCATTCACTTAATTGCTGATTCAACTACAATTGCAGAGTAGAGGCTTGCTCTTTGAATACATCCATGTATGTAGGGTAGCAATCCCCATTGGGCAAACATCTGCCGTTGCTCCATGATTTATCATCCGTGCATCTCTTTACCATGGCCCAAGCGCCTGGTGGTGGTGAATCTCCATGAACGCAGGTCCATAGATGTCTTTGAGCTAGATCCATGCTTCATGCTTCATGCTGTTGGGAATGCTCAACCATTAACCAAAATATGTATGTAAAACAATCAATAATTAAGGATGATTCTTTGCGTGGCGACTTTATCCGAGATAAATCGTATATGAAGATGAAGAATATGGCCTGGATACATTTATCGCAGTGACAGCCAACAACCAGTACCCGACCCGTGTGTATCCGTACCATGAAATCAGCAAACAAACAAACAAAGTGCAACAACATGGACGAAATATTGCCGTCATGAATTGAGTCTGTTCAAAGGCAGCAGAGCCTCTGTCCCCTGGTTACCGTAATTACTAATTCCGTAGCACGCAAGCGCTGTAGCAGTTTACTAAGGTACCTGTACTCCAAACTGCACTACCCTGAGCCAGTGGTGCTAGGAAACAGCTCCCCTCACTGACCGGAAAGATAATCCGAAGCTCTAAATTATGGATGGCTGGCTGGACGTCTGGAGCCTTCTTTACCCCTCTGCCACTTGTGCTACTGTAGGTTTAGTGTGGAAGAGGTTGGACCTTGGCACAGTCCCGGTACGTACCTCTCTGCTTAGAGAACCTGTAGACTTGCCCACCTTGACTTTCATCCATCCTGCACTTGGAGAACCGAGACGTTTAGAGGGGGGACCACTACTACCGCTACTACCACTACCACCACTACCTACCACCACCACCTATTACGCAAAGGCCCACCCGCCTGCAACCTGTCGACCTGACGTTTTGACATGCAGCACTTCTTTTTCCCTCCCAACAACAAACTCTTCTTCTCTCCACTTCCTCCACCCTTGGTTTTCACGACTGGGAGAATCGCGATAGGTTTTTAGGAGCTGGCTGATATACTGGTTTGTACCTCCGATATTCCCCTCGCTGCCTCTTTAACTCTTTGACGCTTGACGCTTGGAGAAGCTGTTTTTGGACGACCTGCACTCGTCTGGGAACTTAAGACTTTTCGAAGCTCCATCAGCAAACGTCTTCAACTCTCCCGTGCGCCAACGTGACGACCAAGCATCTTATTTACCCTCCGGTTTTCCTTACGAGAGCTTTTCGAAGCTGCGGAATCCCCTTGCCCTGGCGACGGACGGCGATAAGCTTGACATTCTGCCAAGCCTCGATTTCAAAGCAAAAGTAGCCGTCACCCACCTTTCGCTGTCTTGATTTTGCCAAAGGCTGCAGCCTCGCCACCCGAATTTTCAACCTCAAACCATTACGGCCGAGTTAGAAGCTTCCCAACCAAGGGTCATCCCATCTTTACGGGAAGCGCTGTCGCGCCGGCGGGCAGCTTGATTGTAGTGGAGGGGGAGCTTGCTTTCATTTCTGCGGCTCTGCCGCTATCGTCATTAAAATGGGCAAGATTACAAAGTCAATGCAGGCCAAGCACCGGGAGACTTTGGTAAGCTACATTCTTTATCCTCATGTTTGGAAATTTTCTCTTGATAAATCAGCTACTAATCGATGAATATTTTCCATCATAGTCTCCCTGGCTCAAGGCTTATGTCGAGTCTGCCTCCACAGCCCCTCTACCCCTCCTGCCACAGCACCTTGCTAGCTTCCCATCACGATGGCCTTTCGGACGTGGTGACCTCTATCACTGGATTCCTCTGTTGAACAGATTTGATACCGTGCTGGAGCATTTTTGCCGAATCTATAACCTGAATGAGGGACCGCAGCAGCGTGACTTTGGTTGTGATTTGCTGCTCAATCACACCAAGGACTCGGCATTCGATGGTGAGAAACAGTGGGACATGGATCAGCTAACAGAGCTCGACTTTCCTTCCGATGGCGACAGGCAACTTGTTGAAGCTGTCTTGAGATTTACTCGGATGTTATTGGAGCATTGTGGAAATCGTAGTATCTATGCCAGCAGCTCCCATCTGAACGCTTTGCTTAATTGTACCTCTCTGCCTATTCTCATCTCAACCTTTGAGGTAGGATCAGAGCTGGCACAAAGATACCAAGCTTCTGTTAAGCGAGTTGGAAGCGCATCAAGGCATATCAGCGCCGCCCTCCTCGCAAATCATTACAACATCGATCTTGAGCATGTCCAGCAGATGGCGTTACCGTTTGTCAAAACACCCATCTTCAGCCTTTCGGATCCCACCCCAACTACCACACCGGCTTCTACCTCTAAGGGCAAGGAGAAGGCACAGGCTAGCGGTTCCAGGAATGCCGCTACTATGCATGCCAATGATCTAGTAGCAATTGCAACTACGGATGATAAGCGGTGGAGTGGTTGGGGTGATGTGAAAGTGTTTTATTACCCTCAAGAGCCTGTAGCGACCAATGACGTGCCTGCGGATCATGGGCGCTCGTCTTTGCCAGCGACTCCTACGCCACTACGCCGAAGCTCGACCATGAATACCCAGCACACTCCCAAGGTTCGGAATACGGCGGGCGATGAATCGTCTCCACTGGGGCTGCGAACCCCCGCCGTTGCGGATGATCATACTACTGCCTCTGGGCAGAAGTCTTTTGAACTGCCTCAGTCGATAGTCAGCTCCAACTCAATTTACGATCTTCTCAACCGATGCCCCAAGGATATGCCGGCAGCCTCCAAATACGAAGTTTTCCATCGATTACGAGTGGCCAAAGCAATCACGGGTTCTCGTGAATCACGCCAACAGATCCTGGCTGTCCGACTGCTGGCAATCATCAATTTGGCGTACATCCACACCGAGTCTAACTTTGTTGAAAAGGTCCTTCGCCAAGATATCGATGAAACCCGCCGCTTTCAGTTGGTTTATCAGCTTGCTGAGTTGATTCACCCATCAGTTAATGGTAAATCCGATGTGCCCTTGTGGCTGCAGACTGTTGCTTTTGCACTCCTTGAGGCTGTCTCAAGCTTCCATGCTAGATGTCAAGATGTGCTATCGGCCGTAAACGCCAATGTCAATCACGGTATTCTTCTGTATGTCATTAGAAAGGCGGTAGCCGGGATGGCAGAGAGTCAACCTGGCGATGATAGTGATCAGGTTACCGAGGCGGATGAGTGGCGTAACAACCTCTTTTCCCTAACCTTGCATCTTTCTATGGCCACTCGCATTGGTAGCGAGATGGTGTCGGCTGGGTTGATGGATATCCTTGTGGAGATTCTCGGTCTGCGATCCAACATTGCGCAGCGTCACCATTCCATGGTTCTTGCATTCCTTGATGGTTTAATATGGACTTACCCTAATGCCTTCACTGCATTCTTTAATGCTGATGGGTTGGATGCTGTGGCTAAATTGGTGGTGGACACGGCCATGGAGGCTCGAGCTCAGCTGCAATCGTCCAAAGGCATCAAACCTGATCAGCAGTCAGGCGCCGTGGATTACGAAATTCCGTATTATCAGCAACAAACGCTGAAATGGCTGCTCAAGTTTATTCATCACATCATGTCCAACTCATACAGCTACAGTGGAAATACAGACAGACTGCTGCGAAATTTAGCTGAGAAGTCTGATTTGCTGGCATATCTGAGGGACATTATTGAGGATAAGAAGAGCTTCGGCTCCGTTGTCTGGACCAACTCGGTGACCATACTTAGTGATTTCATCAATAACGACCCAACAAGCTTCGCCGCTATATCCGAGTCGGGAATGATCAGAACATACCTTGAAGCAATTACCGGAAGGCCAGTGCCTGAGGAGCAATTGAAAGCACAGAAGCAGAATGATACCGAGGCTGAAGATGCTGATTCCCCAAATAGTTCAGCTGTCGCATCCATTGTAGAAAAAGACGACCGACCGCACCCACCTCCAGAAGAACTTATTCTTCAAACTCGCCGTGAATCCGTGGCTGGAGGCATCCTGGCTTCATCTGATGCCATTAATGTTGTGCCTCAGGTTCTTAACTCCATCTCTCTGAATAATACGGGAATGAAGCTGGTAGTTTCCTCGAGGGCTTTTGAAAGCTTTTTGGAGATTTTTGAGAGCCCTTCTCATGTTCGATGCATGGAGACGGATGCTGAGCTGGCTAGCAACGTTGGCGCAAGCTTTGATGAGCTTGCGCGCCATCACCCTCCTCTCCGGATCTCAATATCAAACGCTGTCATCGACATGGTTGCACGCGTTCGAGTTTTAGGTATCGAGAAGGCTCGAGTTTCAGGATGGGGGGCCAAGTTGCTTGCCGTTGAAAAATCCAACGAAGGAACGGCTCAAGGGACAAGCGAATCAAGGATTGTGGAAGGGGCAGATGTTGATATGGCTGATGCTGCCCAATCGCACGAGACGAGCACTGACAAACGTCTTGAGTCTTCGAAAGAATCGACTTCAGAGTCATTTGTCCCATACATTTTTGCTCTTTCAAGCTTCTTGACATCCTACCTATCCAACAACATGTTGAAAGCTAGTTTCGTCGATAATGGTGGCACTGAGCTGCTCCTCGACATATGCCGGTCGCCCAGCCTTCCCGCCACGTATGGCGACTCAATGGCGACGAGAGTCCTGAACCAAGTGTTGACTCAACTCATTGAGCATTCTCCAGTCCGTGGCCTACCGTCGCTTCTCAAGCGTGCACAGGCCGCCATCGATGAGTTGAAGCCACTTGCAGAAAAGACAGAAGCTGTTCCGCCGTACTTTGCACCATTTTTAGTACCAGACCTCGGAAGAGTTTATAGCGATTCGGTAACAGCCGACTCAGTCTCCGGTGGGACCGAGATCGTGAAGGCTCTCCTGAACGCGCAGACATATATTAAGATCATATCGGACTGTTTCCCCACCTCGAGGTCCAACTCCCTTCAATTTTACCCCGTGAATGTTTACGACTACTACCTGACTTTGGTGAAGTCGATTGGACCCCTCTTGCGAGGAGTTTTGGCTGAGGAAGCTGGCCAGCTTACTGTGGTACCGTCGCATTGGTCTCTGAGACGGCACGCGCCGCCTGTTGAGGGGCAAACCAGGGGCAATAACGCGGACACTGAGGCCGATGATACCTCATTACCTGATGTTTTGACCGGAACTGACAGCTGGAGGCCTGGCGACGCTGCTAACACAGACACCTCGACCGCATCTCGCCCAACCGAGCAGGAGCAGGCAAGTCCCCGCTTCCAAAATTACGAAACTCTCAGAACTCTCCTTCATCCCATGATCCCAACCTCGTTTCCTCTTTTCCAAACTCTCGGGAAAGCTCTATTCCCACGTCGTGAAGCAACTCCGGGCGATTTATTCCCACGGCCAAGACACCTTGAAATTGCCAAAGCACTTGCTGACACAGTCCTTGATCATTTGGGACCATCTGTGAAAACACCCACGCCGACATCGAAAGACTTCCATTATTGGATCATTATGCTCCACACCATCCACGAGATGCTGATTGATCACCCTTCGGCACGCCAGAGTGAGCGATCCAATGTGCAGATCATTATCCCAGTTCTACTGGCTTTCAAGGAACAGGGCGGTTTGACGGCGTTGAGTGATATGCTGCGCGTCTTCGCTGCTGCCATTCGGGATGGTACTGGTAATGGCTCTGACGAGTCATCTAAGTCTAAGGTTGCAGCGTTTGGCCTTAAGAAGATTCTTGATCTCTACTTCGTTCTCGTCAACGGAAAGTACATTATGGATACAAATAACCATTTCAAGCTTCAACGGCAAACGGATCGCTCGCAGATTGTTGGGAACATATACCAACAAATCGTTATTGAGTTCCGTGCGGCTATACTTCCGGTTGTGATGGAACTTTGGGATTCCAACTTTGTGGAAAAAGTGCCGGAACCAACTGTCAAGAGACTCGTGGATATCCTCAAGATGATCTCAACTGGCGATAATGAATTGACTTCAATGCCGAGGGATAAGGTACGTACATTCTCATCTCTTCTACTTTTACACCGTGATACTGACAATATGAAAGGCCCCATTTGTTCTGTTCGAGTACACTGAGACGCGCTTCAATTGGCGAGCAGTTCGGGATACCGTTGAAGAACTGGTGAATGAAGGCTTTGATGAGGATTTGGTACATGAGGCAGTATTCAGAGCTAATGGCAACCTGGGTACCAGTCGTCAGTACTGCCAATCCCACAAGGCCGGGACGGCTGGTTCGCGAAACCCCATCCCCCCCGAAGATTCTGACACCTCAGCATTGGGTGATACCAGCACACCGACGGATAATCGGGAGACTAATGAAGCAGGCGCTGCTGATGCGGACAGGATGTCATTGGATGCGCTGCCTGATATTCCTGGAGAGGGCCTGGGCGACTTGGTTGACCGCACATCTCAGGCTGGCGATGAAGCTGGCGGCAGTGGATCACAGCCCAAACCGCAGACGAGTGGGGAAGGAAACTCAACTGATAAATCTCCGGCGGCTCAATTCATAACCCTTAAACAGGATCTCGACAACCAGCGAGCACAACTTCGTGAGGATTTGATTGATCAGTGTCTGGATGTAATACGGGCTCATCCGGACACCGCGATTGAAGTTTCCGAACTCATCAATACTGTGGTTTTGCGACACTCAGGCTCAGAAGGGCAGGAGGAGATAGGCGCTACCTTAACATTCGCACTTTCCTCCCTTGCCTTTGACGAAGAAGAGAAGAAGCGCAACGGGAAATGCATAGCTGCCTATGCCCATCTACTTGCTTTGCTGTTGCAGGATCAGATGTTCTTCACAAGGAATATTGACACTTTGCGCGAAAGGATTGAGGAATACATTGCCTTTTTGAAAGTTCCACTTTCCGCTTCCTCAGATGAGCTCCCCCCTTGGATTCCGTTCATTCTGTTGGTCCTGGAGACATTGTTGAGTCACGACGAACGACCAACTGCCGTTCAATGGAAGCCACCGAAATCTTTGGAGGAGAGTGTTGCATCGCCTATTCTTTCATTGAGGACACCCTTGGTCAGCGAACCCCAGCGCGACACTATCCTGGAATCGTTACTTGATTTACTCCCACGTATTGGGAAGGAGGAATTGCTAGCCACTGCGGTCCTGCGAGTTTTAGTAATTTTGACCCGAAGGCGCCAAGTAGCCAAACAAGTTGGGGAGAAGAAGAATCTGCAACGGCTGTTTTTGATGGCCAAACAAATGGCGGGTTCTGGATCCGAGCGCCTGAAGCAAACCAAGATAACATCTCATCTCATTACCATCCTTCGTCATATTATTGAGGATGAAGAGATCATCAAACAGGTTATGCGAGCAGAAATTAAGGCCGATTTCCCCAACCTTCAACGTACCCAGCGTGGCCATCCTGATGTGTCAACGTATTTGCGAACCATGGCGCCGGTTGTACTTCGAGCCCCTGATCTGTTTGTCGAAGTAACAAATGAACTCTTTAGATTTTCGCGATGGAATCCATCCAATAGCGATGGAGTTCGGGCTATGACACTGGTTTGGAAGGAGCAGGAAAATGAAAATGACACTACTTCGAAGCCCCAAGCGGATGAGACGTCTGCCCAAGACATCAAGCAATCCACTGAAACTGGAGACAAGGAAATGACTGACGTACTGAAGCCGCATCATGACAGCAAACGCCCTGTGGTTGAAAACCCCGATGGTGTCATTCATTTCCTCCTTTGCGAGTTGGTCAATTACCGTGAGGTGGAGGATAAAGAGTTGCCTACCTCCAAAGACGTAAAATCTGAGACCGAGACTGGTGGTGAAGCACAGGATGCTTCTTCCACTGATAGCCCTACGGCAGATGGAAGAGATAAAAAGCCGGCAAAACCCGTTTTCAAGGCCGATGAGCATCCGATTTTTGTCTATCGTTGCTTTTTGCTGAGCTGTCTGGCCGAGCTCCTCCAGAGCTACACAAGGACAAAGGTCGAGTTTATCAATTTCAAGCGAAGCGCTCCCCCCCTTTCTACGACAACACCCGTCAAGCCCAGATCAAGCATTCTCAATTATTTGATATATGATCTTCTCTGCCAGGGCAACCTCAATGGCACGGTTGATAGCATAGTGTCGAAGAAAAAAGCTGCAACCTCATCTCAGACGCAAAAGGTCCTGGTTGCTCTCGTATCAAGGACAAATGAGCGAGGCATTGACCGAAGCAAGGACAAATATGCCTACGACGACGATCCCGATCTACTTTTTGTTCGTAAATTTGTCCTCGACACCATTTTGAAGGCTTACGAGAAGGCACCACTCACCGATGAACCATTGGAGACCCGATATTCGCGAATGCAATGTCTAGCTGAGCTCATGAATAATATGATTGGAGAACGAGAAAAAGAACAAAGCTCAGGGGGCCGTAATCCCGACAACACACAGGCTCGGTCTCAGGCGCAACTTCGACGGTTGATGTATGAGAAAGGATATTTGGACAAGCTTACCTCGTCGATCGCAGAGCTTAACTTGAATTACCCGGGTGTGAAGAGGGCTATTAAATATATCCTGCGAGCCCTACGGGTTCTGACTGAGACAGCCAAGGACCTCAGTCATTTCAACATCCTGCCTTCAGAACCTCAAGGGGATCATAGTGATGAGGAATTTGCCTCTACTTCGTCTCTGTCAGATCTGGATGACGATCGTGAAGAAACCCCGGATTTGTATCGCAACTCCGCTCTGGGTATGCTCGAACCCCGAGGTGAAGATGATGAATCCGAGTCTGATGATGAGGGGGATGACGAAGATATGTACGGGGATGAATATGATGACGATGAAATGGATTACGGAGAAGACGATATTTCTGACGATGAAGACAATATCAGTGACGAAGATGAGGTTCTTAGTGAGATGGGAGAAATAGAAGGTCTTCACGGTGATCCAGGAGTGGTTGAAGTTATTATGGATGACGATGATGATGACGACGACGAAGACGAAGATGGAAGCGATGACGAAGATGATGATGGCGCCGACTCGGCTGATATGGAAGATGTCGAAGATCGTGTTGAGATTGTCGATGAGGACGGAAACCCACTTGACGATGACGGAGAGTCGGGCTGGGAAAGCGAAAGTGATGGCGAAGAAGATGAAGGGCCAGAAGTTGATGACATTGACTACGAGGCTGATGGCCAAGACGAAGATGAGGCCCAAATGCATGGTATGGGCCCTAATGATATAATTGATAATATGGCTAGAGCCATTATGGGGGATGATGATGGGTATGAACCTGAGCTTATGGATGGGTTGGATGATCATTATATGGATGATGGTCATGATGACGGTGGTAGGTTACTTATGTGGACTATCCGAGTTGGGTTGCGCTGCTAACAAATCTCCTAGAAGACGATGATGATGAGGATATTGAAGATGAAGAGTATATCTACGACGATGACTATCCACGTAAGAAGGATTTGGAAATATTGAGAGAGTTGAAGATGCTGACTGATTTTGTAGTAAATGACACCCTACCTCCAATGCCAGCTCTTGGGTGGGATGGGTTCAACCCCGAGGTTGATGATCGACACCGTCAACTATTCCTTCTTGATGGCAACGGCCGACGACCTGTGCTTGCTAGAATGGACAATCGCAATCCTTTCCCCCCTCGGTTCATCGCTGGTTCCAATCGAGATCTCGGCGGTAAGTTTTTTTTGTTTTCGCTCTCTCTTTAATTTAAAACCCGGATGTACTGACGTTTTGGAGCAGATTTTCGTAGCTACTTTTCCCGCAGCCATCGATCTGCTGGGCCACAATCCAACGCTGAGGATGGCGTCAATCCATTACTGCGCCGCCCCGATCAAGGCCATGAGCACCTGCCTCGACATGGACATCCTCAGTCAATCGGTCTTAGGCTCCCAGAAGGGTTCTTGGGACCAGGCAGACACATTATTGATGGTCCGATGGGCTTCATTGGTGAGCTAATGGAATTCTTGCCAATCATGGGCCGAAACGGTAATGGCCAACACGCTTTCCATCTCCATATTACCGGCCCCGGTGGCTCCAGAAGCGCAGAATTTGGGCCAATACGGGGATTCAGAAATGAGCACCGTCGTGATATTGTGTCTCAGGAACCCCATCAAGCTGTGGCTTTTAACCCTGAATCCACTCTGGAGCGTTATCAGGGAGAAGCAAGAATGATTTTTGGCGCAGGCCATGCTATGGAAGCCGCTAAACTTCTCATGGAAATCAACGCGCGTTTGACTCCCGCAGCTATGGAACTGGAACGAAAATGCAAGGCTGAGGAGGCAGAGACCCAGAAGCGTGCTGAGGACGCCCGAAAGAAGAAGGAAGAAGAGGAGCGCCTAGCCAGGGAGGCAAAGGAAGCTGAAGAAAGGGCAGAAAGAGAAAGAAAGGAAGCAGAGGAGCGAGAGGCTGCAGAAAAAGCGGCGGCGGAAGCGGCAGAAGCAGCAGCAGCAGAGGCAGAGGCGGAAGCGGAAGCAGCAGCCGCAGCAGCAGCAGCAGCCGCCGCCAGCAGTGCAGCCCAGGCTCAGACCCAGTCGGCGGAGGATTCCCAGGACAATAGCAATGCTATGGAAGGTGTTGAGTCTACAGAGCCTCTCAGTTCGTCGGGCGATCAAGCCGGTACTACCGCAAGAGCAGATGCGCCTCGAGTCATGACTATGATTAGAGGCGAGGAGGTCGATGTCACCGAATTGGGAATTGATCCGGACTATTTGGCAGCCCTACCGGAGGAGTTCAGAGAAGAGGTTATTGCTCACACTGTCAGTGAAAGGAGATCTCAAGCGCGCGAAGAAGCCGCCGCATCAGGTGAAGCTACAGAGGTATTCCAAGAATTCCTGGATGCCTTACCAGAAGAACTGCGATTGGAAATTGCCCAGCAGGAACGACAAGAGCAGCGACGGCGCAATCGTGAGGAAACCCGTCGCCAGGCGGCAGCTGAAGGCCATGAAGCGATTGCAACCGACATGGACCCAGCAAGTATCCTCCTCTCATTCCCGCCCGAGCTTAGAGAGCAAGCTCTTATTGACCAAGGCGAGGACATAATGGGCCATCTCCCCCCTGATATGGCTGCTCAGGTTAGAGCTTTAACACAGCAACGCCCGCCACTTCCCCACCAACGCGGCATGCGTCCGGTTGTCCCCCCTGGCCGAAGCCCACCTGGAGCGGGTAGAGTTGCTGTTCAAGCGTCACCTGATGAGCAGGGCGAAAACAAAAGCCAACGACGAACAGTTGTGCAAATGCTTGATAAGGCTGGTGTGGCAACTCTCTTGCGCCTAATGTTCATTGCCCAACAAGGCTCCATTCGCAGCTACTTATTCAGTGTGTTTGCCGATGTGTGTGAAAACCGCCAGACTCGTCTTGAAGTTGTTAGCACCATTCTTCAAATTTTGCAAGATGGCAGTACAGATATGAATGCTGTTGAGCGTAGTTTCGGCCAGCTTTCTCTCAAAGCGAGAAAGCAAAAGGACAAGGAGAAGGAGGTCGAGCCAAAAACTCCTCAAAATCTTAAGAGGACCTTGTCGACATTGGGCAGTCTCGCCACCGCTACGACGCAGACCAATTCAGAGACGTCACCCCTATTGATTGTTCAACAATGTCTGGATCTGTTGGTCGACTTGTGTACCAAAAACCCTCACATCCCTTGGCTTTTCTTGACGGAACACGAGTCAGTGGGAACAACGCTTAAGAGGACTTTAAGCCGCAAAGGAAAGGGCAAGGATTCAAAGTCACACAAATACGCCATTAACTCACTGTTGACACTCCTTGACCGTGAACTTGTAACAGAGAGCTCGCTGGTTATGTCACACCTTGCAGACTTGCTGAACCGGGTAACACTCCCTCTTCAGAATCTGGAGCGCCGCCGCAAAGAATCAACAGAGGACGGAAAAGCCACTGCCAAGACTGATGAAGCAGAGGGCGAGGCCCAACCTGAAGCTACCGAGATTGAACCGCAAAATGTCAACGAATCAGCAGTATCTGGTGAAAATCCGGAGTCGGCGGCTGGACGGGCTAATCCGTCTGAACAAGCCCCACTGGCGGAAGCTTCCTCCAAGGATCAGAAGAAGGATAATGCTCAGAAGCGAACCCGCCAATTACAACCGCCTGTCATTCCTCCTCACAATCTGACCCTTGTAGTTAAAGTCTTTGTGGCCAGAGAGTGCAGCTCCAAGACCTTCCAGAATACAATCTCTACGATCAAGAACCTGTCCGCCATTCCAGGCGCCAAGGCTGTTTTTGGTCAGGAGCTGGTCCGGCAGGCTCGCCTGTTGAGCGAAAACATTGTTTCCGACCTTGATGAACTCCTCCCTCACATTGATCAAGCTACTTCTGGAACTGAGATTCAAGGTGTTGCCCTTGCCAAGTTCTCACCTGGAGCGTCCGAGCAGAACAAGCTGCTTCGAGTGCTTACCGCCTTGGACCATCTATTCGACGGCAAGAAAAAGAACGATGAGGCCGACACTGATGAATCCAAGGATGAGAAACATGATTTGGTTGTTTCTTTGTACCACAACTCTACCTTTGCCACCATGTGGGAGAAGTTGAGCGCATGTTTGAGCGCTATTCGTCAACGTGAGAGTATGCTCAATGTGGCGACCATTCTATTGCCATTGATTGAATCTCTGATGGTGGTGTGCAAGAACACAACAACGAGCGAAGATCTTTCTCAGAGCCAGGTTGGCAAAGACATGCCCCTTTCAAGCCCGCAGCCCGAGTCGCGTACAGCCAACCTTTTCTTCACTTTTACTGAGGAGCACAGACGAATTCTAAACGAGCTTGTGCGACATAATCCGAAGCTCATGTCTGGTACCTTTGCCCTTCTGGTCAAGAATCCCAAAGTCCTCGAGTTCGACAATAAACGCAACTACTTCAATAGGAGCGTTCATTCACGAAGCAGCCAAAATCAAAGCCGGCCATCTTACCCACCATTGCAGCTTTCCGTTCGCCGTGAGCATGTTTTCCACGACTCTTTCAAGTGGCTCTGCTTCAAGTCGGGCGATGAAATGAAATATGGCAAACTCAACATTCGTTTCAACGGCGAAGAGGGTGTGGATGCCGGCGGTGTTACACGCGAGTGGTTCCAGGTCCTTGCACGACAAATGTTCGATCCCAACTATGCTCTTTTTATTCCTGTCTCTTCAGATCGCACCACCTTCCACCCGAATAAACTCAGTGGTATCAACGATGAGCATCTACGCTTCTTCAAGTTTATCGGTCGCATCATTGGTAAAGCACTATACGAGGGTCGTTTGCTTGACTGTTTCTTCAGCCGCGCTGTATACAAGCGCATTCTCGGCAAGTCAGTATCAGTGAAGGATATGGAATCTTTTGATCCAGACTATTACAAGTCGCTTTGCTGGATGCTGGAAAACGATATTACTGATATTATCACGGAGACGTTTTCAGTTGAGGATGATGAGTTTGGTGTCACCAAGATTGTGGACCTTATTCCCAATGGTCGAGATATTGCCGTGACCGATGAGAACAAGCACGAATATGTCCGCGTTGTGGTTGAGCACAAGCTCTTATCCTCGGTTAAGGATCAGATGGAAAACTTCTTAAGTGGTAAGTTGTTGCAAGTTGCACATTTATGGGTGGCGAATGACTAACAAAATATAGGTTTCCACGATATCATTCCCGCTGAATTGATTTCCATCTTCAACGAACAGGAACTAGAATTGCTGATTTCAGGCCTCCCCGACATTGACATTGACGATTGGAAGAGCAACACCGAGTACCACAACTACAGCCCTTCATCTCCACAGATCCAGTGGTTCTGGAGAGCTGTCAGATCTTTTGACAAGGAAGAGTTGGCCAAGCTACTGCAATTTGTCACGGGTACCAGTAAGGTTCCTCTCAATGGATTCAAGGAGCTTGAGGGCATGAACGGTGTCAACCGCTTCAACATTCACCGAGACTATGGTAACAAAGACCGTCTACCTTCAACCCATACCTGCTTTAACCGTAAGTACTTCAGAATCAACCTCAAGTTGGGCCAAATACTGACATCTAGACAGAGCTTGATCTTCCAGAGTACGATAGCTACGATATCATGCGCTCACAAGTTCTCAAGGCCATCACGCAAGGCAGTGACTACTTTGGATTCGCTTAAGTCTAATGAGATGACGTTGATGACTTGTTTTTGTCGATTCAGGGGTGAGGATGAAGAATTGACCGGCGTTGATGGCAACACATATCTTTGTTTTAATCATTTTCTTTCTTTCTCGAGGTTGTTCTTTTGGACCGGGGATAAAAGCCCCATCCTTTGGGCATGTCACACTAGGGAGAAGTGCAGATCTCCTTAGTGGTGGGAGGTCTTTGGGAGGGCTGGTGAGAAAACGGATGCGGGGGAAAATAGGATGAGAGTGTACTAAGTAGAATAGGGATAATGTCCATACTTAGAAAGGAAAATAAATGGTGTTTAGATAAATATCTCTGTACTCATGGCTGTTTACGTAGATAATAGAGCTTCAAAGCTTCGAGAGGCTGAACTGTTAGTATATGAATGTGAACAAGTTTTCCTAGGGGAGCTTGCCATTCATTTATTGTCTGGAATTCACTGTATGGGTTACCAATTTTTACACGGGGAGGACGTTTACAGAGTTGGTATCGAATCACTTAAATAGGAGACACAGCATGATCAAGCTTTTGTGAACATTTACTTCATTTTTGTACTGTTCTTATTTAACAAAGGAAAAGGACAAGTTCATCATGAGATGGGGGCATCAAAGAATGCATTTTGAATTCCGCTTCTAATACATTCGTGACGAAATGTTTGGGCTTTTTTTAAAAACCTAAGCCTCGAGGATCCTCATTCCCAATGCATTGCAAACCACAGGACCAAGGTATGATGATTCCACTTTTTTCTTCATTATAACAAAAACGCCAGTACCCCTTTACTTGCGAATAGAGCTTGCTCGTCGCTTGCGGGCGTCAGCCTTGAGGGCCTTGGCCTCGGCGACACGCTTGGCGAGGAGCTGAGCGTACTCGTTCTGAAGGAGAGTGTTGGGTCAGTAATTGATGCCAAAGAGTGTAGGTTCGAAATAGGGGAATACTCACAGCCTCATCCTTGACCTTCTCGGCCTGGCGGCGCTTGAGGGACAGGCGGTGACGCTTGTGCTGGAGACGCTGGGGAGTAACCAGTCTCTGGATCTTGGGGGCCTTGGTGTAGGCCTTCTTGCCCTCACCCTTAGGCTGGACCTCTCGTCGGATGACGTACTTGCGGACCTATTTTCCCAATGGTGATTAGTTCCATTCCTTGTTTATTCATTGTACTTTTTTTTCCTCGGCACCAGACACTCTTCCCCCTAAAAAAAGGGAGAGAGAGTGCCGGTGGTCTTCTCACACTCTACCCGGACTGCCATTGCCTCCCCCGCAGCTCCAAGTAGGCGATGACCGAGTATGGGTATAGGGTGAAACATACATCGTCATCCTTGGTGAGGTTGAAGAACTTGCGAATCTTGGTGGCTCGCTTGGGACCGAGACGCTTGGGCTGGACAACATCGGTCAGGCCAGGGATATCGGCATCACCCTGCTTGACGATGCTGAGGGCGAGGACGGAGAGATCCATGGCGACGATGCAGCCACGGACGGACTTTCGCTTACGCTCGCCGGTTCGTCGGGGGCGGTAGCAGGAGTGGCCGTCGGAGAGGAGGAGACGGACACGGCTGGGGTGCATGACACCCTGCTTCATGGGGAAACCCTGCTTGTCGTTGCCACCAGTGATGCGGAAGATGTAGCCCTTGAACTCATCGCCAACGGAGTCACCAGGAACCTCAGCGCCCATCTGAAGGAGAAAAAAATCTGTTAACCTGTGTGTCTAGGGGGAAAGGGGGATTTTCGCTATCGATCGTGACTAGCTGGATTATAGATTTCGACGTACGCGCTTCTCCATGAAGACGGCGAGCTTTCGCTCATCCTCAATGTCGATGAGCTTCTGGCTGCCATTGGCAGGGTAGGAAATGTTCAACTATTGCGAGATTCCTGGTCAGTCGACATGATTCTCAGAGCAGCGGCGGCGGGGACAGCAAGCCAGCAATGCAAATTGCTATTACTCGAGAGACACCATTGTGCGCAACAGCGTCGTCTCAACAGAAAAACAGCAAGATGCAATTGAATCGCATGCCAAACAAAAGGGTCCCTCTCATACCTTCATCTTGCCAGTGTTGTGATGGGCGCAAGTTTTACTTGACCTGGCTCGCGTGAAGTCGGCTTTTTTGGGTGAGTTAATGGAGTGGACAAAGTGAAAATTGGGCGAAAATGGAGAAAAGTGTGTGAGCGCTAGGGTTCCTCCTCTGGCGTTGTGGAAATTTACCCTAGCCAATCAAAATTCGAGATTAGGCGGTAGTGCTCGGTTGAAGGATATCCCGCCATGCAGTGGTGGCTGAGGAGCACCAGCCGCAAAAGCTGTTTGTGGCGGGGATCCACTTTTCCCATGAGACTTGTAGGTGGGGCGTGCTTGAGCTTTCAACCCAAGCTCCAAGTGTGGAGACATAAGGTGACCTCATTACTATCATCAAGCTGATTACCGCAGTTCGTCTTGCTTCATTCACAAGAAGTTCTTTACACGCTCGTTTTCAATAATTTCACAAGAAAAAAGACAAAAAAAGAACAAAATGTCCTCGACTACAACCGTCTATCTATACCCTCCTTCAAAGGCATCAACCTCAACTAGCTCTAGCCCCCTCCCTCAGCTCCTACAAACTCCATCCGGCCTCGCCATTCTAGAACTTCAAGGCACAATCAACCTACCAGAGGATTCAGAAGGGGAGACTCTTAAAGATGTCGACATGGGCAGGATCGAATTCCCAGACTACTCTCCCGACGCCATCGGCTCTGGCTGGATGAGCCGTGTCTACATGTACATTGGCCAGCATCAACGCTTGATTGGCGAGGTGAAGAAGCTTCCCAGGGCCCTTGCCGTGGTCCGGAAACGGGAGAACCAACTTATCAAGGGCTCGCATGGTGTCTCCATGGAGGAGGGAGACAATCTGGAAGTGGTCGAGATTGTCACGCATAAACTCATGTTTTCAGGTCGACCGGAGCCTGTCGGGACGGCTCATGCGCCTGCGTAATTCAGACATGTTTGAAAGTAGGTATTAGCAGCAGATTATGATTGCTCTGTATAGTTTACGGACATTTTGATATGAGGTTATGGCGCCTCTAGATGTCGAAAGGATTGATGTACGTGGAACGGGATAATTACCCTATACAGACGGTGACTTGATATCCGCAACAACATATCTTCACTACAAGTATTCTATCATACCCTGAAGCCCTGGCAAAGCTCCTCTAGTCGTTTAACACTATACTCTCGTCTTTCCGAATCCGGGGCCTCTGATACAAACGCCAACGCAGCCTTGTTTTTGACGAGATAGCCTTGAATACCACGAACTCGTGGCTTTGGGCTACAGGCTTTACTTGAGACGTGTAAGCGATGGGGACAAATGGGCGTGCCAGTGCCATGCTTTTGGTTTAAGATGCAATGAGGGGCCTAGAGATTATTTGAAGATGGGTTTTGGTGTCTGAAAGAATAGAGAAAATTCAAGACAGAGATGATATTGCTTTCACTAAACAAGAGCCTCGGCCAACATGGCAGATATTTGATGATGAAGACCCGTGTTTGCAGTCAGCCAAGCTGAGGCTCTGAATGCTCATCTCTTTGCTCATAGTACGAGTGAGATTCATTTGGCCTCTTCCACATCGATGTCTTGAGAAAGCTACGGACAACGCCAAACATTATTCGCATCACTCTGCTCATGGCACTCCATATCTCATAGACACATAGAACATGTAGACCACCAAAGGCAGAAGCAACTGACATAACTTGATTTCTTTCAATCTATTCAAGCCGATCCCTCAAGCGCAACCTCCAGCGGCTTCGTCCTCCCCAGCCCATCCTTTCCATAGTAATCCATCGGATACACCCCCTCCTTTTCCCAATCCTCCCTCACGCCCAACGCAACCAACGCTTCATACGGCGTCAACAACGGCCTCGGGAAGGCATACCCCCAATCGATGCTCAGCCGCGGGCAGGCAACCTGCACCCAGCACTCCACGTCGTTCATCATGGCCAGCTTTCCGGGGAAAATCTCGCTCAGGAGAAGGTCCACCTTGGGTATGCCCCTCTCGGCGAGGGTGCGCTCGATGAGGGCGAGGGTGTGTGGGTTTCCCTGACGGCCTAGCGATCCCAGGATTAGGCCCCAGCGGCGGGCTTTCCGGGCTGTCTGTATGGCTGTCCGGCGGACGGACTGCATCTCATCGTGCCCATATGTTTCTCGGGTGAGCTTTCGAGAGTAAGGGTCGTATCTGTAGGCCGGTATGGACGGGTTATGAATCATGATGCTCTCGAGGTGGAACCTCCCGTCGCCGAGGTAGAGGATCAGGTCCACGGCGTCTTCGTCCTTGAGGCGCGGGGAGGTGCAGCCCAGGATCTCGCCCTTGCTGAGGGGCGCGATCTGCGGGACGAGGACGTTGAAGCCGGCGGCCTCGAGGCTGCTCTTCACGCCGTGGATGGTGGCGTTGAACTGGATGGTGCCGACGAGGGCCATGGTCTTGCCGCTGGCGAAGTTGCGCTCGAGGGAGGCGAGCAGGTGGGCGGCGTCGATGCTGATGTCGACAAAGACGTAGAGCGTCTTGATCTTGGTGACGTCGACGGGGATGAGGCAGCTGTGGGCGTAGTGCACCAGCAGGTCGCAGCCCATGGCCCTGGCGGTGTAGTCGTCGATGCAGCAGGCGCCGTACGTCACGTCGCCCATGATGAGCGTCTCGATGCCGGGGCAGAACTGGGTGAGGATGTCCGAGACGGTGGTGGCGAAGAGGAGGAGGCCCTCTGGCATCTGCAGGGCCACCCTTTTCGACCCGGAGGTGCGGATGCGGTGGATGGTCTTTGGGATTTCAAAGTTGTAGTTTGAGGGGAGGAGGGCGATGGCCTCCTTGAGGTTTGGGTCTTCTGATATCTCCTTGGGGACGCGGTTTAGAAGACGGGGTGGTCGTCTTGGTTTAGCAGCTGTGGCATGATGTGTGAGTATTGTCCTTTTACATATGTATAAACACACACACACACACACACACACATATATATATATATATCTATACATATATATACATGTATATGTAAATGCCGAGCGATACATGTAGTCATATCATGAGATGAGATGAGATGAGATTACGGGATTTTGCATACCTTGAACTGCGCCGCTCTCCCCAGCTTCACCCGTCGAGCCCTTTGCAGCAGCAGCTTCAGCAGCGGCTCTCCTCCCTACGAAGCGCTTCTTTGGCTGTTTAACTGTTGCCTCCTCCTCCTCCTCCTCCACTGTGGATTGGATATTCGCCATCTGCGTCTCTTCAATATCGGCAGCGAGGCCGAGATCGACCTGTGCTCTGTCGTCCTCCATTTTATGAAAGATATTTTCTTTCCCTTATGTCTTTTGCTCCTCGGCTTCACCAAGTCCGTACGAGTTCCTGCGGTAAAAAAAAAAAAAAAAAAAAAAAAAAAAAGACCGTCTTGATAGTAATAAGATGGTATACAAATCAAATAAAATAGAATAATAAAATCGGACTTTGCCTTATTTGATTGTCACAGATGGTATGATATGTTCATGCAGATTTGACATTCTTATCTGCTTGCATAAAGACGTGAGGCAATGGAGGGGCAAAGAAAAGAAAAAAATGAACCCCGCTGTGGATTTATCTTATCGTGGTGGGATGACTGTTCAAAGCTGAGAGAAAAGGTAAAAGTAACCCAACAGTCCAAATAGATAAATAGATGCTTAGATATGCAAAATTACTATAAACAACTTTTTAGAATTGAAAACCAATTAGACTATTATGGTGCGTATAACAATAAACCCCAAGGCGCAGCTCTTGCGAGTCGTATCACATCGCCAAGTTGGTAGGCAAGTGTTTGAAAATTGGGGGGGGTGTCAGGGTCCAAGAGTCCATCTTGGTAAACCGGGAACGGGCAGTGAAAATCAAGTATTGCTTCTCAGGAGGGAAGCCATGAGAAACAATGGCAAAATTATAACTTGAGTAAAATTCCCAGTTAGAAGAGAGAGGGCCTACATATGTAGACTACAATGCACTCTCGTATCAAAACATCATTATTTTCTTCTCACATCTCAAACAAATCCATCATCCTATTTCTGCCCCTTGACACTAAACCTATAACTCGCCTCCAGCACATACGGCTCCCCGCCCGGCTCAAACACCTGCTTCTTCTCCCTGAACCATTCCGGGTGGTTGATGCCGTCGATCCAGTCCTCCACCTCGAGCACCACGCACCCGTACTTTTGTATCGCCCGCGGGAAGTCCGCGTCGCCGTGCAGGCCCTGCGTCTTCTTGAGCGCCACGGTGCCGTTCTGGCCGTTGCACGAGTACACCTGGAAGGCGTCCTGGTCGCTGTAGACGTCGAGCTGGATGCCCGACCAGGCGGAGCTGAGCTGTGCGACGGGGCCCTTGGTGCGCCAGTCGTAGGGGTAGAGTTCTTCGCGGTTGACGGTGTAGCATGTATCTGCCATCTCATTCAGCCTCTCCAGTTCATAATCAATCCGGCGAAAAAGGGGCCAAACAGTTAGTTCACTTACCATAACCGGTGCAGTTCCACCCACAGTTGCCATGAATCTCCTCATCCCCAAACGAACTCCCAATCTGCTTCGGCTCACTCCAAAAGTCATTCACCGAACCCTTTGTGTTGGGCAAGATCTCGCCCGTCGGTATCAGAATGTTGTCCACGCCGATCCTCTGCCCGCTGTAGGGCAGCCACAGCGTGTGGTTCAGCGCCGTGCTCGTCTCGTTGTTGGAGAAGCCGTCGAGGTTCCAGTACGTGTGCGAACTGAGCATGATGGGCGTCTTCTTGGTCGTGGCCAGGGCGACCATCTTGAGGTCCCACTGGAAGGGTGACACGGTGTAGGTTATGTACGAGACCACCTCTCCGGGGAAACCTTCCTTGCCGTCCGGGTCGACGATGGTGAAGGTGATGCTCGTGGGCGTATGTGACGTGACTGTGAAGTTGCGCCAGTCCCAGCCATCCGGTCCTCCGTGCAGCGTGTCTGCTCCCTTGGGCGCTTCGGGCGTGGGGTTCTCATTGGGCAAGATGTGGTACTTCTTCCCGTCGAGCTCAAACGTGCTGTTCTTGATGCGATTCGCGTACCGGCCCGGCACACCTCCGAAATGCGGGTGCTGCTTGTCAATGCCATAGTACGACGCATTGTCAAACCCGCCGACGAGATCCCGCTGAATGCCGTACTGGTCATTGATGAACAGGTTGGAAATGGAGGCGCCGTAGGGGATAAAGGCGGCCTCAATGCCCTTGCTGCGGATCCAGTATTTACCGTCCTTGTCAGGTCCAGTATAAGTCCTGGGGTCGACGTCAGCAGCGCTCGCCATCAAGGGCAGAGCGGTAGCCAGAAAGGCCAAAGATCGAGAGGCCGTCAACTTCATGATGACCAACTCTGCGCAAGAAAACAGCACGCGCCAGAAGGAAGAGAGAGAGTGTGTATGTGTGCGAAAAGAGAGACAGCAAGGATATGCGTGTGTTTTGTAGGAAAACCTCAACGGTCAGCAAGGTCAATTTACTCCAGTCCGGGGTAATTAAGCAAGAGTGAGACAAAATAGAGGATCTAGATGCAACCGGGGGGGAGACACCCACGCGTATTTAGCCAAACCGAACCAGGTTTGCTTCCGGTCTGGGGGTAGCCATCCTCAGAACCAACATGCAGTGCTCCTCTCCGGTTTAATTACACAGAAAAAAAAAACACATAAATCGGGAGCGTGATTCCGAAGTCCCTCGTACAAGCCAAGCTAGCAAGCTTCTCCTCATTCGAATTTGGGCTGAACACCCACTTCACGCCATAAGAGGAAAATGCTCGACATGACATAGGCCCACGGAGGGGGACACGATCCGGGGTTGAGCTACTAATAGGCACGTAAACATTGAAGGTGGGAAGAGCAAATAAATAAATAATAATAATAAAAGTCCTTTGATCCAAAAGTGCCACCCCAATGCGACAAAGGGAAGGATTCTCGAGCCCCAGCCACCAGTGCGACGTTGGATGAGGAGAAACAAAACAGCCCATTCATGGGGGATCCATATGAAGCGTTGCAGTTGGCTCTATGGGATATGATGTCACGAGACCAACCAACCCTCAAATTTCCCCGGATTTTCTTTATTCTTGCCAAGCAAACAAACTCATTCATACCACAGCCGAATACCCGGACATCTCAACAACAACACCAACAACAACATACTCTATATCTACTACATATTCTCCCCAGCTCACACTGAATTCTTACCACAAACTCTCACACCATACACGCTCAAGTCCTTTCCCATAATTTCCATCACAACTCACCTCCCACGGCACTCACAAGCCCAGTCCCCCTAGTCAATCCCACACCCGGCACTTCCACGGAAATATGTACAAGAGCGCCTCCCGAGCTCTTAGCCCCCCAAGCCACAAATTTGACCTCCATCTCCCTCTCTCTCTCTTCCCACTCATCCCATCCATCCCATCCGTTTTTCCACCCAGTGCACTTTTGTTCAAATCGCGGGGTCATTTCACCCTTGTACAGACATTGGCTGGTTGGTTGATCCCTGAACATACATACCGAGGCCACACACTGTCGGTTGCGGGTACACAACAAGCCTGCTTACGCCGGGGAGACCAATCCAAACCAACCCTTACCCCCCCCCCCAAGGTCCATGCATCACAATGCCCAGATGGTCAAATTCCAAGCCCGTGCCAATCCCCAATCCCCAATCCCGGCCCCTTCCTCTCACAGCTCCTCCCAAAGGCCCGAAAGGAAGCATCCGCGCAAGAGAAACCAATGGTGATTCACACTGTTTTCTTTTGCTTGCTTTTTCATGACACCCTCCTCCCCCCTCCATCTAAGTCAAGATCCCCTCCCCTACGTTCCATTGCATCATAAGCTGAATCTCGTCTCCCTCGTGCCAATGTTACACTCACCATCTCACACGTGTAATCAATAAATCGTTAATAGGAACTGATTTCGCATTCACTCGACTTCCCAAGTGCATGCTATATATAGCTCCTTCAAAGACCAAAGTCAACAATTCCACCTCTCCTTTAATCCATGACAAAACAGAAATTCCCACAGGCATCATCATCATCATCTCTCTAACAGGGCTCATACACACGTTCAGTTTCCTTCCACTTCGTGTTCGCCTTTAGTAGTATCACACAAAACAACCCCCCTCTGCAGGATGTGTCTGTCTATACCCCGCCCTTTCTTGTACATGATCCCTCCTCATGCGTCAATCAGATTCTCCTCGGTTTGCTGTGTCTCGGCACGCGCTTTGCCCTTGCCCTTGCTGTCCTTTTGCGCTCGCTGGTAGAATTCGTTGAGAACCTTGGCCGGAATACGGTTGAGAAGCTCCTTGGGGTACATGCGGAGCAGACTCCATGCGAGATCCAATGACTCGAAAATCGTTCGCGACTCATAAGGTCCTTGGCTGATGAATTGACGCTCAAACTTGTCTAAAAACTCGAGAGACAACTTATCTTCGGCAGACAGAGCCTCTTCACCAACGACGGCCTTCATGGCCGCGGCATCACGACCAATGGCGTACTTGGCGTACAACTGGTTGGAAACATCACCGTGATCCTTGCGTGTCATGCCCTCGCCAATGGCAGACTTCATCAATCGCGACAGCGAAGGCAACACGTTGATCGGGGGGTAGATACCGCGGTTGTACAGAGGTCGGTCAACAAAGATTTGTCCTTCAGTAATGTATCCTGTCAAATCGGGGATAGGGTGGGTAATATCCTCGTTAGGCATTGTCAGGATGGGAATCTGAGTAATGGAGCCATTTCGTCCAGCGACACGGCCGGCTCGTTCGTAGATGGTGGACAAATCAGTGTACATGTAACCGGGGAAACCACGACGACCAGGAACTTCCTCTCGGGCGGCAGAGACCTCACGAAGAGCATCACAGTAAGCGGACAAGTCAGTCAAAATGACAAGAACATGCTTCTCTAGCTGGTAGGCATAGTACTCGGCCGTCGTAAGGGCAAGACGAGGAGTAATAATACGTTCGATACTGCATATCATATATCAGCACGCATTCTTTCATAACACCACATCCGAGCAATACTTACGTAGGATCATTGGCAAGATTGAGGAAAAGAGTTGTACGCTCTAAACTGCCGTTCTGCTCGAAATCCCGGGTAAAGAATCGCGCGGTTTCCAGGTTGACACCCATGGCACCGAAAACAATGGAAAAGTTCTCCTCGTGGCCGTCGTGGGTGCCCTTGTTGGTGACGCCGTGCTGCTTGACCAGGCCGGCCTGTCGGCAAATCTGGGCGGCAATTTCGTTGTGGGGCAGACCGGAGGAGGAGAAGATGGGAATCTTTTGGCCTCGGGCAATCGAGTTCATCGTATCAATGGCGGAGATACCAGTCGAAATCATTTCCTCGGGGTATTCCTAGTATAGTCAGCAAATGCGTCATAGCTCCCCCCAAGGTCGGTCGTCTAAGACACATACACGGGAGTAAGGGTTAATGGGACTGCCGTTGATATCAATGTATTCTTCGGGCAACACCTTGGGACCCTTGTCGATCGCTCGTCCGGAACCATCAAAGATACGGCCAAGCATGTCTTCCGAGACACCGAGCTTCAAGCTGTCGCCGGTGAACTTGACCTTGGTCTATGCATCGCTTAGCAATTGTCGCTCCCTCAATATACCTCAGCCCGCCTACCTTCTTGACATCGATACCGGGAGTACCCTCAAAGACCTAGTTGAAAAAGCGTCAATCGCTATTCCGCGCAATTACGTCGACAACCCCCGAGTATTATAGATTATACCTGAACAACGGCTCGGTCACCTGTTTACCATGGTCAATACATGTCCCATTTTCCAATTCCACATCAAAAGTATTGATCATGTCACCCACCTCGAGCTTCCAAGACCTGACCGGATCTCTCCGTTCCATCAGGAAGGGTAAGCGTCACAATCTCATTGTATCGCGGGAATTTAACCTGCATTGAAACCTGCATCAGCAATCTTGATCCAACCCAAATAAAGCATCGCCCAATGCCTTCAATATTTTTTTTATATCGATCTCCCCATCTATCAACAAACGGTATTCATACATTCTCGAGAATAACCAGAGGTCCGTTTACGCCGCCAACGGTATTGTACTGCAATCGTGGCACGACGGAATATGACGACGACTCGCGCTGGTCCGGCATCGTTGCTAAGCTTATGCGGCACTTGGGCCTTTCTTAACTCGGGCAATGTTTGATTCGTAAAGTTGGTGACGGCGAAAACGAGCGAGGGTCGATGGAGGGATAAATTAGTGGGCAGAGAGGAGCTTCAATGATGGGACGAATTGTGCCTCGCAGCAAGCAGCTCTTTTGGAGGGAGGACAGAGGTTGGGAGAGGTTGAGCTCTGCTTGGCCCGCGGTCGGTGGAGCCTGTCGACTTGCGCCAACCACCCAGAGACCCACGTTTGAGCGGCAATGTATCTTTGCCGCCGCCAACTGATGTGATGGTACAAAGAGCTTTCTTAGTAAAGCTTGCCACGTCACATGATCTCATGTTGCTTTATACTACTTGGTACTTCTGCCCCTCCTCCTCCACCACTCGTTCGTGGTCGATGCTCAAGATCCATGAGAGACATATGCCGTCAGATAAGATATTTATATCATCATCAGTTTTGTGAAATATTACCTGTTCAAATAGATTGCATACTTGACATAAACAAGCAGAAAATACACATCAATCCACACGCTAAGCTTTAGCAGCACCTGCGGCACTTCTGGTCCTTGCACCAAGCACCGCCTTGCCCACAGAGCTATCATTCGCCTTGCCCAGCTCCCGTGTAATCCAAGCTCCAATATCCGACATGGCATCAAGATCAACTCCCGTCTCCATGCCTAGCGTCTCCATAAAGTAGACCATGTTCTCTGTCGACACGTTGCCTGTCGCTCCCGGACTATAAGGGCAACCGCCTAGCCCGCCAACGCTGCTGTCAAACGTCCTAATGCCGTGCTCCAATGACACTGCTGTGTTCACCAGCGCCTGTCCATAAGTATCGTGAAAGTGCATCGCAATATCCTCAGTTCGAATTCCAGCTGCGGACATGCATTTGAGCAGCGCACTGGTTCGCGGCGCCGTGCCCATGCCCGTGGTGTCACCCAGCGAAATCTCGTCCGCTCCAGACTCCAAGAGATCGGTAGCAATCTCGGCCACCTTGTGAGGGTCGACGTCAAAGCCCTCGAAGGGGCATCCCAAAACCACGGAGATGTAAGCACGAACACGCAGCCCAAGCGCCTTTGAGTCCTGAATCACAGCCTTGAAGCGCTCTAGTGATGTTTGTATATCGCAATTGAGGTTCTTCTGCGTAAAGCTTTCCGTAGCAGCCGCAAACACGGCGATCTCCATTGTCGGCTTCGCCTCGTTGGGCTCCGCTTGTGTAGAAAACGCCCCAGAGTGCTGCTTCAGCAACGCTTCCGCATTATGCAGTCCCTTTGTGTTTGGCGCCAGGAAGGCATAAGTCATTGGTACCGGTGCCTGTATCTTTTGCTGCAAAATGTGTTGCATGATCTCGCTCGAATTCGCCATCTATACAAAGTCATCGGTCAGTTAATCAATCCACAAGCTCCGTTTTCCCTGTGCCTTCACGTACCTGGGGCACCCATTTTGGAGACACAAAGGATCCGGCCTCAATGGTGGAAACGCCAGTTCTTGCCAACCTCTCAATCAATTCAATCTTAGTCGCCAGTGGAATGGCCTTTTTCTCATTTTGCAATCCATCACGAGGCCCAACCTCAACAAGCTTGACCCGGTTGTCTGTGGACCCCTGTGGCCGACCAGCCGTGGCAAATCCCCTCTGGAAATAGGTTTGCGATCGTCTGCATGCCCTGCAGACCGTGGAGCGGAGAAGAGTCATGATTGTAATGGGCAAGAAATGAACGATTCAACAACGTGGGAGCAAAATCGAGATGTTGGAGGGAGAGTCGACTGGGTGAAGCTTACGATCGGTGTTGCTGTCGCGTATCGTCGGCATATGCACATCCTAGACATGCTCCGCTACAGCCGCTGTGGGACAGCTGGCATGAACTTTACGGCAACGACAAACCAACACTTTACAGTCAAACATGGATACAGCGGTACTGCACAAATGCTTTAAACTTGTTTGTACAAGAATTATCTCATATCAATGTTTGTAGATAACAACTTCTGTTGGCTTGTATCTACAGATCTGCCTCTTTTTGACATTAAAAACTGTAGGCCTGGGACCTAATAAAGAAAATACACAACTTTGTAAAGGACGAGGGCACTATCAAGCGATACCAATCCGGTTGCCCACGCACTCAAATAGGACACCAAGCTTAGTATTCACCACCCTCGTAACCCTCCTCATCGTGAGAGTCGAGGCCAACCTCCTCGTAATCGCGCTCCAGGGCAGCGAGATCCTCACGGGCCTCGGAGAATTCACCTTCCTCCATACCCTCACCAACGTACCAGTGAACGAAAGCACGCTTGGAGTGCATGAGATCGAACTTCTTGGACAAGTTGGTCCAGGCGGTAGCGATAGCGGTGGTGTTGGACAACATGCAGCTGCAATTCATGTTAGAGATAGGTTATAAATGGGGGGGGGTTACAATCAGAGCAAACTTACACAGCACGGCTGACCTTGGCGAGATCTCCGTTGGGGACGTTTTCAGGGGGCTGGTAGCAGATACCGAGCTTGAAGCCGGTGGGGCACCAGTCAACGAACTGAATGGTCTTCTTGGTCTTAAGGGTGGCAACAGCAGCGTGGGCATCGTTGGGAACAACGTCACCACGGTACAGCAAGCAAGTAGCCATGTACTTGCCCTCCTTGGGGTCACACTTGACCATCTGGCTGTTGGTGTCAAAGCAGGACAAGGTCATCTCCTGAACGGAGTTGGCCTCGTGAGCAGCCTTGGCAGCAGAGATGACAGGGGCGTAGGCAACGAGAGGGAAGTGGATACGAGGGTAGGGAACCAAGTTAGTCTGGAACTCGTTGAGATCGACGTTGAGGGAACCGTCGAATCGAAGAGAAGCAGTGATGGAAGAGACGACTGTGATTAATTAGCAACCGCATCTCTCTCCGGCTCTATTTTATAGTACTTACCCTGAGCAATGAGACGGTTCAAGTTCTCATAGTTGGGGCGCTCAACGCCGAGCTTGGTGCGGCAGATGTCGTAGATGGCCTCGTTGTCGACCATGAAAGAGCAGTCAGAGTGCTCAAGAGTTGTGTGTGTGGTGAGGATGGAGTTGTAGGGCTCGACAACAGAGGTAGCAGTCTGAGGGGCAGGGTAGACGCAGAACTCCAGCTTGCTCTTCTTGCCATACTCAACGGAGAGACGCTCCATGAGCAGAGCACCGAAACCAGAACCGGTACCACCACCGAAGGAGTGGAAGACCAAGAAACCCTGGAGACCGTCGCAGTTGTTGGCAACACGTCGAATCTTCTCGAGGACGCCATCGATCAACTCCTTGCCGACGGTATAGTGACCACGAGCGTAGTTGTTGGAAGCATCCTCCTTGCCGCTAATCATGTACTCAGGGTGGAAGAGGTTTCGGTAGGTACCGGTGCGGACCTCGTCGATAACATTGGGCTCGAGATCGCAGTAGATAGCACGAGGAACGTACTTGGAACCATCTGCAGGGATATTGTAAGTATGGAGTTGTCAACTCAAATTTTGAGTATGATGCATACCTCTGCCATTGGCCTCAGAGAAGAAGGTGCTGAAACCCTGGTCCCGGTCGCCCTTCAGCTTGTCCTCGGTGAGGAAACCATCAGGCTACAAGTAGCGATGCAAGTTAGTTTCAAGTTGCGTTTGAATTGATTAATTTCGCAGCTCAATCCGTACCTGGATACCGTGCTCGAGGCAGTAAAGCTAGAAGACAGGTGTTAGCATATGAAGCACGGGGAAGAAAAATTGAAAAGGGGCAACTGTACGAACCTCCCAGCAGGAATTGGCAATCTGGCAACCAGCCTGGCCGACTATGTTCACATCATGTCAGTACGAGTTCCTCTCAAGATTGCATTGGGCCTCCACGATGCGGTGAAGGGGGCAAACGCGTTTTTAGGCTGGCGGAAGAAGAGGGGAGGGGCATCAGGGGCTTTGCTTAGGCATACCGTTGATGCTAATAACCTCACGCATGGTGAAAGTCTTTTGTCCGCTTGTACTGGATTAGGGTACGAGTGAAAAAGAAGATAGGATTGAAGGAAGAGAGCTCGAGTAGCAAACAGAGCCACGAGAAGGAAATAAAAGGCCCAGCAGAAAAGGCTTTTATTACGGTCCCAGAGGTTGGAGAACGGAGAAGGGGAAGAAAGAGTTGCTAGCAGTAGTTAAGGTAACAACAGAGTAGGGGAGGGCGAAAATAGGTGGGGGGAAATTTGGGACAGGGCCAGGGGTGATGAAGGGGCAGCGATGCGTTGCCGTCCGGGGATTTGTTGATTTTCCCAGGCGTGGCCTGAAGTGGGTAAGCGCGGCTGCGAGTTTCCCCCCCTGTTGCCTCACCGCTCTGGGCGACCGCAAATTAGCAAGCAAGTTGGGCCAGCGATGCGATACTGTAGTGCCTACGGAGTACGGAGTAGATAGGTACAAGCAGTACAAGTATGTAGCTACAGGTACGAGACCTCGTTTGTACAGTACATTCATGTGTTTGCACCGCTCAGGCGGGAGGTAGGGAAGATAGCCCGTTCAACGATTATGCGCCTTGTAGCAGCTTAAGAAATTGATGCGTTGTAGACTGTGCTGTGCGTCCTCTTTCCAGGGACCTCCAGCTCCTATCTGTACCAAGTTGGGTGCTTTACGTATGTACACCTCAGCGTAGCATCCAATTCAATTTCAGTGCACTCACTTGTACTGTACTGTGCCTGTCTGTTGTGCCTCCTGTTGTCCTGTGCTGTGTGTTGTCTCGTAAAAAGCAAAAAGATTCTCTGGGCAATGAAGATTGCGTTGCAATGAATGGAGCTCCCATCCCTCAACTCAATTCTATTCTACAGGGTACCTACCTAGTGTGCACTGTGCTTTACTGAATATGAACTCTGGATACATTAATTTTGTCAATTCATAAAAGTTGGCAATAAACAGAAATGCGAGCATAGCTACCTAAATCCATTCATCAATTGCATCAGATGGCAGCTCCCAATTACCAAGTCCACCTCCCATTGATCCATCTTTGCTCTGCTGTACAAAGCACAGTCACCCTCCATTCAGACACCGTAACTGCAAGCCCAGCTGCATGTCTGTGTATCTGCCCCCCTCCGTGTCAAACAAAGGCTTCTCGGAACGCTCCCCGACCGCTGGTTCGTTACCCCCCTTCCCCCTAAACAGGTGGCAGGCATGTGGGGATGAAGAGCAGCACCATTGTATGATGAAAAGTCAGGGACAACAAAATGTATGGAAATTGCAAATTGTAATAGGAACTGCGAGTAGCAACCTGAATTACGAGCAACCAAAGAAATAAATAAAAACAAGAATGTTGTTTAGAAATTCGAGCATCATGGAAACCTTCTTGCAGGCGCCTAGATAGGCACTCTCCATTGACAGGGCCCCTAAAAGCCCAATGGTTCATCCACTGAAAGCTTCCGCCAGCAGCTCCTGAATTCGGGTGCCTACCAGAGAGTACGTACCGCCTTAATTTGACCATCCCATTGGGCGAACCCTTGCCTGATTGAGCCTCAACCAACCGTTTGCGTTTGCCAACCGCACATCGTCATCATCTTCCCTGTATATCAATTGATACCACTGCAACATCTCCAACCTCCCTTTATTCCCCTCCCAAAAGAAGACTGTCACATAAAAAAACAAAGCCCAAAAAATGAGGCCACTTACCACCGCTACCTCCTTCTCCTGGCCCGGTAGCCTCCTTCTCGCCACCGCCGTGGCCGCCGCCATCTTCACCCGCCCCGTCCGGGCCAACGCCGAAAAAGTCATCTTCACAGCCCCAGCCCCTGTCAACATCCCCCTAGCCAAGCCCTCCCTATCCGACCTGAATCTCGACGTCCTGGGCGACGGCCACCGCTCGTCCCTCCGCACGAACCTGACCCGTGTCTTCCCCCTCGAGCCGCAAAGTCTTGAACAAGGTGAGCCCGCATGGCTGCTGCTCGATAACCTCACCGAGGGCCAGCGGTATGAGCTGCGTGTCTGTTGGTCTGCCCTCGTAAGTTTGGCCCCCCTATTCAAGCCAATGTTACCCTAGACCTTGTACCAGCCTCTTTCATCCATATGAAACAACATGTGAAATACCCTATACATAGCACTTGAATGTCAACATAGGCTCACGTATTATATTTAATCCCAAGGAACCAACTAGCTTTACTATTGATGTCTATGATCTTGATACTGTGTGGGAAACGCCACTGCTTATTCAGTCATTGGCTCAATATGCCATCTCTCGTCAAACGGATCCTAAAGATTCTGCAGAGCAAGCGCCAAGTCTTCATAAGTCATCATCAAATAACGGCTCCGGGGAACGTAAAGCTTCCGTCATGCTGCTACGAGTGCGAGCTTCTGCCGACTACTTTTCCCACAACAAGAGCCTCATGAAAAATCCACCGCCTGTCTTGGTCGACCTCATTCTGGACCCTTACATCTACAATCTCATACCTCGCTCCCTTCTACCGACTGCAGGTTACCTCGTCGCTGTCGGCATTGTCGCATGGTTCGTGGCCCAATGGACTGCAGGAAACCTGATATCTATTGCGGGCTCTGGTAATGACCAGAAGAAAAAGCAGAACTAGAAGACGTAATGTCAAACGCTTTCCAGATATTTTCGACCATATTCCATCACTCATGCAGTCCATCATTCCATCTCTTATCTCTTCTTGTAGGGGTTCTTGCATGCTCTGACCTGATCCACTGCTCGAACGAATGCCTCCGTCGCGCTTCATTATCTACACCAGCTTTCTCCGGCGCTTGGCGGGCCACGCATAAGACATATTTCATCCGCCACGTCGTTAGCGCCATTTCAAACGTATATATTTCCCTAGCCTTCAGACATAGTGCCGCTTCATTGCCCATTGCTGGGAAATCCTTTGCCCTCCCGAGGAGTTGGTATCCATAAAATAGCACTAAAGAAAACGATAGCCATCAAGTCGTTGATATGTGAGTTGTTTCCAAAAAAAAAAATCAGCCAATGGAATATGCTTTCAGTATTGGTTGCCGTATCCATGGCTCTGACTCGGGTGACTTCCATGGGGCACGGCTGGAGGAGTTGCCTGGAAAGGCTGCTGCCCATATTGTTGATGACCGCCAGGGGCACCATATGAGGAATTATAACCACCGCTTGGAGGTTGGTATTGGTGTGGCTGCCCGCCAGGAGGAGGTGGGTATTGCTGGTGCTGTCCTGCGGGAGGAGAATATTGTTGGTGTCCTCCTGATGGAGGATACTGCTGATGGCCGCCTGGGGGAGGTGCACCGTAACTTTGCTGATGTTGACCTCCTTGAGGGGGAGCTCCAGGAGCGCCATAACTCTGCTGATGCCCGCCAGATTGGGGGGCGCCATACGTTGGCTGGGAAGAAGCGCCGTAGCTTTGCTGTTGTTGGTGCTGTTGATATCCACCAGCACCATGCTGCCCTCCGTGCTGTCCTTCATGCGATGCGCCGTATTGCCCGCTGGGCGCTGGGCTATGCGTATAGGACTGGCTGCCGTGGGATTGGCTACTACCGTGAGACTGGCCATAGGATTGATTGTGCGGTGACTGCGCCTGAGGAGGCGGGGCGTATGAGTTATTGGAGGGGCTCTGATGTGCGCTTGAGTGTGATACTGATGAGGAAGCTCCGTGGCTTGAGCCTGTGCCTGAAGGAGGATTGTAAGTCGGTGCTTGGCCCGAGTAAGATCCGCTTGACCCAGTGTTGGAGTAACCGAAATTGTTGCCCTGCTGTATTTACCGCCATTGTCAGCCCAGCTTCATTTTCACGCCCTGCTTAATGTGCGTGAACTTACACTTCCGTGTTGCTTTCCTCCAAACATGGAGGCCACGCCACCCATGACGGCGCCAGCTAAGCCGCTCTGTGCGTTGTGCGATGATCCAGATGTCTGTCCACCGTGGTAGTTCTGCGGTTGCTGGGGTTTGTTGTTGGAAGGCGAAAATAGGTTGGATGCCAGCTGGCCGACAAGCTTTCCAGAAATGGAGTTCTTACCGCCACTGCTACCACCGCTGCCATGAGAACTGCCGCCAAGGAACTGACCGGCCAGACTACCAAGAGGATTGCTTCCGCCACTGCTGCCATGCCCAGAACTTTTACCGCCGAGTAATGCATTCATCGCCATTGTCTAATTGAGCATAGTTGTTAGCGCAGAGCTCCCCCACTCGAGACTCATATCTGAGTGATATATGGTACATGGTAGATGATGCTGTACTTACACCGAGTCCGCGGTCACCAGTGGCACCTTCAACGCCTCTCGCGCCCTCAGGCATGATTGGCTCCATAGTTCCATCGGCATGCTTGATTGTTTGCGAGCCGTCTGGGTGAGTGATGACCTGAGGTGGTGGAGTGCCATAGGGATGTTCAGCACCTGGTGTCGGTGTGCCAGTCGAGACTGGGTCGGTAGGGACCTCCCATTGCGACACGCCCGTGGCCAACTGGACATAGTAGTATTTCTTGCTAGAGCCATCCCACTGCGCGATCCAGCCAGCAGGTAGCGGTGGAGGAGCAAAGGTAGGGCCCTCAGCGCCAGGTGTTGTAGAGCCTCCCATCGTGTCTTGTTATCCGCGGGGCGGGTGAGCGCGGGGTGCAAAATGCTCGATAGGCCGAGGGAACTCGAAGAAGAAAAAGCAAGCTCCCGTGGGGATGCTTGCTGCTGGAAGGGAGACGAAGGATAGAAAAAGGCGACGATGACGAGAGAAAAAAAAGCGAGACAGAGGGAGAGGGAGAGGGAGAGAGAGAAGGTTGGGGAGCGTTTGCGATCGTCACCTAGGATCTGGAGGCCCTTCCCGCTGTTGCTCTGGGGGCTCGACTATATGTGGCTTGAGGTCGTGTCGGTCTACTAAGTACTACTGTCAGGGTGTGGGGTTGTGTGCTTATATGGGAATTTTAATGGGTCATGTAGCAGCGCAGCATCAGCAGAAGTGCAGTCTTAGGTGAGGGCACATCCGCCAGTTACTGTGAGGCAAATAAATGGCGACAATAGTCACGCTTGTTAGCAAAGGGAGGTACCTAGGTACCTGTATGGTAGATTGATTGATTGACTGATGGATTAATTGAAGGAATGCCGGATGTTAATCCAAAAGAAGAAATAGCCATGCGAACGGTCAAGTTATTCTTTACATACGGATACTGATGAACGGCACATGGTCAAAAGTTTTAGATGGACTCCACCGCTGCATCTTTCGTCGTACCTAAGTATGTACCCACTCGGTTAGTAGTGCTAGGTTAGGTACTCTTAAGGTTAGCAGTGGAGGCAGTAGAGCGAGGTACCTGTAACACCTCCCTTCAACTAACAAAGACTGGAAAGAACATGGTGGGAGGTGAAGAACACCACTTTCCAACATTGTCTCCCATGATTCTGCTCCCTCTCTCTGGGAAGGCAGCAGTAACAGCTCTTACTTCCCGAAAGCATAGCCTCAATATGACTGCTGAAAACAAAACCTGGGAAAAAAAATCTCTCACACAAACATCTTATCAATGTCTGACACCGTGTTTGCGTGTGACTGCTTCACGGCCTTGTCAAATGTCATCAAAACTCTACGTCAAAAAACCAGGCTTGGTTGGGTGGCGCAGTGCACCGTCGCTCGATAGGTCAGTGGCTGGACCCTTGATTCTATGGGCGACAGTGCCTTCGGTGCCGATATTGCACGTGCTGTGTGCCCTCTGACGACGACAATGACGCCCAAAACAGCCATCCATGTCTTTATATGCTGGGCGGCCTCCTCGATATTGACATGGCTATCGGGACACGGCAAGAGCCCGATGTGACTACTCGATACATGGCACCTCTTTTGCGACAACCTGAACATCCGTTTCATCCATTAATACCCAAGCCGAGACACCCGGAAATTTCGTTCGCAGCGTCTCATGCTCTCCATTGTGATTCCAGAGCTTTTCTTAAACACAGGCAATTACCATGATGAAGTCTTGAACACTACTACATATACTTTAACCAGAAATTATGTCACTAATGATTCAAAAGCGAAAGAAAGTAGAATAGAGAACTATGTTCATAGACAGAGTCAACTTACTCTATCTACCAGGTTGTTATATAGACAAGTGTGGTATACTGGAGCCCCCCCAAACCCAGTATGAGCAGCAAGCAACGGCTATTGCTATGGTTGCCTGCAACCGCAATACAAGAAGAGAAAAATGTATAACGAATGTATAAGTGTGTGCAACGGATTGCAGCAAACAGGAATAAGGTGCCAAGCAATAAAAACCAGAGAAATATGTACTCAAGAACGGGAAATGCGTCCATGAAGTCGTCCATGGGAAAATCTTCCACGGACGATGCCAGCGCCACCTCGCTTGCTCATCACAAGACTTTCGCTTGAACCAAGCTTGCAAGTTGTTCCGTTTGCCAAGGGGACCGGTACGGACCACACACCAGATGCGCACCTCTGGAACTGGGTTCCATTGGCAATACAGTTCCACTGACCCTCCACTTTACAGACAGAACCAGCAGCAGTTGCGCCAGATCCGGAACCATCGCCACCGCTTGGAGGGGCAGCAGGAGATGATGAAGGTGCAGGCTGCTGTGGAGCTGGCTCAGGAGAGGAGACGGGTGTAGTAGAGACGACCGGTGCAGCGGGAGTTGTCGTTGCTACTGCTGGAGAGGAGGCCGGAGAAGAGGCGGCTGGCTCTGGTTCGTTGACGGCAGAGGTTGGAACGGGAGCATTGGCAGGAGGCTTGGTGATGAAAACACCGCCAGGGGCTTGAGATGACGAGGACCTAAAGCAAAGGTTAGTATCAAAAGAAAGGAAACATGACAAGGGAACGGCGAATTCTACGTACCCATCGTTACCAGATGGAGGGGGGGCATAGTTGCCGTTGCAAGCACCCTTTCCGGGGGGCAGAGTACCCTTGGAGCTGTTGCGAGTTACATCAGGGCCAGGACTGGGGAACTCGAGATCCTTGCCCTCGGTGGTGCAAAAGTTGTTGCTAACGTTGGCGACAAACATGTTGGGGCGGGTGGAGAAGGCGACATCGGCAGCACGCTTCTTGCCAGACTTGATGGTGATGACAGCACAGTTCATGTACATCTCACGGTTGCCGAGCTGGTTGAACCAAGTCCAAGCAAACAGAGCGTCACCGCCAGGAGTGTCGCTGGGGAGAACAAAAGACCAGGCAGAGTCACCAGAGGGAGGGCAGCCACCGACCCAGGAGTGGACGACCTTGAAAGTCTTGCCCTGGTCGTAGGAGAGGGAAGCCTGGCAGCTGCCGCCACCGTGGTTGGCACTTCCAGTGATGCTGAAAGAGACAGTCTGACCAGGAGACCAAGTAGCGACAGACTTGGCAGCAGGCTGGCCGAGAAGGTTGAGGTAGCCTTTGCAGGGGAAGTCACTGCCGCCGGCCGAGAGAGGGGCAGTCATACTGTAATCCTTCAAGCTCTCGGGAGTGTTGGGGTTGAACCTTGAGCGCAGAGGAGGAGGAGACTTCATCTCCATGTGGCCATGGGCGAAGGCAGCCAGTCCAAGGACGGCACTGAGAGTCTCGATAAGCTTCATGATGATGTTGATGAGCAGAAGTTGGCAGTTGCAGTTGCGGTAAAGTTGAGGTAGGTTTGTTTGGGAAAAGAGAGTTTTGTTGAAAGTTATCAACAAGAGCGTTTGTTGTATGTGTTGGTTTCGTTTGAAGAAGTATGAAGTGCTGGCAGCTGGCAGAAGTTGGCTGAATTTTTATATCGAGACCAGCTCGAGTGAATAGCTATTCAAAGTCGGATAACAATAGGTATTGCAAAAAAGGAGAGGAAATGCTTGCTCTGGGGGGGCAATGCACACAACCGCAAACGACAGAACTAAGATGATTCAAAAGTGAACTGGATGTGAAGGGGAGGGAGGGAAGGAGAAGCAAGCTGCCTTTTGTACACGGACAACAGGGCGGCGTTTGTGAATAAGACACGGACGACATTCAAACAAATGTTCGGCTGCAAGGTTGGCATTGTTTGCAACTACGGTGCCATACACAACCAAACACCAACATGACACACCTACACCCACACCCCACAAAGAGACGTGGAGCGTTGACATATCGAATGAAGCCTTTGAGAGTGACCTGCAGCATACCAACAAACATGCAGCATTGGTCTGCGTCGGCGCTTCCCCCCCTGGATAGCCTTCATGAAACAAAAAAAGATGTGCAAAGCGGTTCAGTCCGTCATCCTTTGGCGCCTGTCTGGGTGTCTTGGCGGCCGAGATGGCACCTTCAGAGTCCGCATTTTCCCATTCCCTTCTTCCTAGTTGAGTTAGATCAGGCTGGTCAAACATCTTTGTCGAGTCTACGGGGTACTAGCCATCTCATGGAATTTTAGACCCAACCGGGCACAGCGCCTGCTGCCAATCCCAGAGGCGACGATGAACATCGACCACACACGACATGTTGCAGCGTGGCTGATGATGGTGATGATGGAGGGTGAATGGCATGGTTCACCATGGCGAGACCCGGCGCTTGGACCCAGCATTGGATGTCCTCTGTTATGGAACCCACTTCTGGACGATGCTACTGCTGTCTCTAACCCCTCAGGAACCAATCATCGGAGCTGACGCCCCATGACTTGAAACAAGAAGGGGGCCACCTAGCATTTCCCACACTCTGTCACTTACCTGTCGTCCCTGGGGTTCGTCTCCATCATGGCGGCCACGCAGCAGCCATGTGCAGGAATCTTGACATGAACGCAGCCACAAGAAGCCGCCACTTTACCGCTGAGTGCAACCACACATGCTGTTTTTCTTTCTTTCTTTCTCTAGGAGGAAAAGAGAGAGAGAGAGAGAGAGAGAGATGTGATGCATGTTGCATGCTGCATGCTGCATCGGGGAGCTATGTGCCATGACATAGCAGGCGTCAAAAGGCACTTCCATATCTGGCATACATGGCATGGCCTTGACGTATGAGCTGCAATGTCACGTATAGCCGCCCAGGTATGTATAGAATCCTTTTTTTTTTTTGGGAGGGCTGCCTTTAACACCCTAATGATATGGTGCCTTGCATCGATGCAAGCCCTCCGTGTCACACAATCAGGATCAAGTTCAAGGTTACCAACCCAGTCCGGGTTTAATTTCTTCAACCATCACCATCATCATCACCACCGTCATTATGCCCTGGCATCATTCCTCCATGGGTTATTCTGGGTTCTGACTCCAGCGCTGATCCGGCCCCACGGATCGAGTCGCCCAACGCCTGACCCTGTGCTGCACATCACTGCCTCTTTCTGTCTGCTATGCTGCAAATGCCTCACGCAGAAGAGGGGGGAAGCGCCTACTACACTGCAAGAGCTTTGACTCTTTCTGCTGCTGCGGCGCGTAGATGCAGCAAAATCCGTCCCGACATTTTGGTTTAAGCGCCCGACTGTCGTGAGCTTGGTATAGAGAGGCAGTAAAAATATCTACATACATTTTAGGCGCTCGTCTACCAGCCTAGGAGTTAGCTTACCCCAGAGCTTCAGATTTGCACTGAAGCTATTTACACAATTAAACTATTCTGGGCATTCCCAATGTGGGAGACGATGCTTGTGGAGGTGATCCGGATAAGTCGCCGCCGAACCCCACGGTTCCTATCTCTCCTCTATTGAGACAAGATGCAGGATGATGAAGTATGCATCATGATTATACTAGGCAAAGAATACCTCATTCCTATCCACCGCCACCATACGTAGCACTTGGTCCCAGCCTACCTACAGTATGCACTCATCATCATCATCATCATCATCATCACCATGATGCACATATAGCCCAAACACACCAAAGGATAAATAGCCCGTTATGCATCTTTAATTCGTATTTCTGTCTGATTCGAGAGCCTATATCACAAAATGCTCTAGTCATATCACCAAAATCACACCTGCAGAGTTGCAATCTCAACCGCTTTTCCACTCGCCCCCTCCCCTCTTCTAATCTCTCCTATCCTCAAACCTGTCTCCCTTTGGAGTTTCAAATCATTCGGAGTTCGGCCTTTTTCTTGTTTTACTTTTGTTTTACATCCTGTCTCCACCCGTAAACATTCTTTTGTCCTGGCCTGGACCCTTTTTTTTAAGCCCAACTTGTTTCAAAAGTACACTCGTCTCCTGTCTCACTTTCGCTTTGCGATTCTTAGAGGGGGAGGGGGGAGGGGGTTCTTGATTAACCAGCTTCCAATCCGAGAAATGCCAGGATGCGGGTCGGCTGCCAACATGGGAGGACCAACTTGTTTAATGGGATTAATAGTAAACAAGTGTTACACTAAATTACTCTATTTATCCGTCCACGAAACCCCTTTACTTTGTTTTCCTCCGCTCTGCCTCTGGAACCAACAAACGAGAATATGCGATGAGGCAGGTTATAGAAAAAGGTGGGTTAGAGTTTTGATTTATTAATAGTAAGATTCCCTATCAACGGCTGTATTTGGCGGCACAGCAATGTGGCCTCATTCCAGAATAGTATTGCATCTGGTCTCATCTTCCTGCAGTCTGAATACTATATAGGGATTTACCCCAAAGTGCTGGAACCAAGACTCACTGAGTGTAAGACAAGGCGCCAAGAGGCTTAATCCGATCCGCATACCTCTCTTGGAATGAGGCTGCTCGACTTTACCACCTTTTCCGCTAGTTCCGCCATGCTCATGCTGCTCAGAACATCGTCCGTAGCAAGGCTCACACCCACACTTCGCTTGAACCATGACCTTAGGTCAACAGCCACCAGCGAGTCTATGCCGTAGGATACCATTGATCGTTCCGGTTCCAACTCACTTAGCGACATTAGCATGGCGCTTGAGACTTGTGAGATGATTGCCTTTGTCACTAATGAAACGGCCTGCTCCAATGTGTTGACAGTTTTCAACAATGTCGCGAGCGAGACGCCCTCAGCACCGTCTCCGGCCGTGCCATTGGATTTCGTCAAGCTCGTCGTTGCCGCCGCCTTCATAAAGTACGAAAACAAAGGGTAGGTCATGAAGTCTGGGAGGGGGACCGAGTCCCGAGCGAAATCAACAGCTGTGCGCAAGCCTGCGACTGTGTGACAAGTGTCGATTGACTTTGCGGGGCCCCAGCGCGGGTCCATGTGGTACTCGATGATGGACAGCAGCCTATCTTCATCGGTCGTGTCATACGATAGGGCGACTGGGATCGAGTTCTCCGCCAACCAGCCGACGGACAGAATGCTGCCCAGGCTGATGCACGTGGCCGGGATTCCCTGCTGAAGAACAAGGGTCTTTGCGAACGAGTCCATGAATGCGTTTGCGGCCGAGTAATTAGCCTGACCTCTATTCCCAATGACGGCGGCCGAAGAGGAGAGCATGATGAAAAAATCAAGGTCCTTGGGGAGCAGCTGGGCGGCATTCAGCGATCCCTGGACTTTGGCGTGAATGGCTCCTGTGTATTGCTCATATGTCATGTTTGTAAACATGGCGTCCTGGTCTTATGATTAGCAAGTTTGTGTGTTTTTGATCGATGATGATGCGGTTCACTTACTTTAAGAACCATGGAGCACTGAACACATCCCTTGATGGGAGGCATTCGCGGACGACAATCATCCAGCACCTTTTGGAGGGCATCTCTGTCGCTGATATCGCACGGTCTACCTTCTACAGTACAGCCTCCAGCAGTGAGATCTTTGCACAATTGCCTTGCGGCGGTGCTATGCCACCCGGATCGCGATAGGATGATAAAGTGTCTCGCGCCCCTTGAAAACATCCACTTTATGATACTGCTACCGATGCCGCCGAACCCACCCAGCATCACATATGTCGCATCCGCTGAAAAGCAAAGGTCGCCAAGGGGGTTCTTGCAGATCTGAAAGAAGAAGAAGAAGAGAGAAAAAGAGGTTAGTAAGGGGAACTTGAATTGTTATATATGTATGTATGTATGTATGTGTGTGTGTGTGTGTGTGTGTGTGTATAGAACAACTTACAGGAATTACATCACTCTGCTGGGGGACAAAGACTGTCGCTAATCGAGAGCCTTCTCCTTGACGAGCCGTTTCCACAGCATTCTTGATCTCAGCAAAGGACATGGTCGTGATGGGTTGAGCCGCCACGGCGAAGTTGCGCTTGGCGAGAATGTCAGCGAGCTCCCCAAACGTGTCGAGAACATCGTCCGGCCTGTGCCGCTGATATTCGTGCATGTTAATGTTCGAGTACGTCAGGTTGTCCCTCCTGCTAGCTGGGAGCTGTCGTTCAAAGGCGTTCTCATATTTGTTTTGGATGCTAATGACGTGGCCGAACTTGGACATCCAGCATGGCGTGCCGCGAGAAAACATGCCCTCTCGTCCGACGAAGATATCAGCGCCATTTCCTCCTATTAAGGCTAGGATCTTGTCAGAGACGGAACCCTCATCGATAGAGATTACACAATCCGAGGAAAGACTATGATGTTCAAGAATAATACGCTTCTCCTCATCATTTGTAGCGATGACTATAACACTAGCACCATTGAACTTGGCCAGTGTTATTGCTGCATGGCCAATCTCTTGAAGTGAGGCCTCGATGATGATGGTATGCCGCGATTTGATATTTGCAATACTGAACAAGGCGTGGTAAGCCGTGCAAAAGGCAAAAGGTATAGTGGCAGCCTGACAGAGGCCTAACTCGGATGGGATTTTCACCGCAGCGCGTTGGTCGACAGTAAACGATGTCCTAAACGTTCCTCGATCGGCAACGTCATTGATGAACATGACCGGGTCTCCGACTCGCAATGTCTTGACTGCCGGCCCAACAGCCTTCACAATGCCAGCACCGCTTCTTCCAATCTCGGTTCCGGGAACGGCCTCGCTCATGCCTCTTAGTTCCTGTTGGGTGAGATGAACTGCCTGCACCTCGATCTGAACCTGGTGCTCTCCCGGATGGTGTGATGTGGTATCATCTGCGACGAATCCGAGTCTGTTGATGGGAGTTGATTCGTAGGACGTGAGCTTGAGTGGTGCATCTGCCTCTGCCGCCCCTAGAGAGACATGCTCGACAAAGTATTGGTCGGTCGAATTAAGCGACGTATTCATACCGTTCGATGGCTGGAGCCGACTGGTGAGCATGACCCCGTCCTTCAAGATGAAGTCGGCATTTCGTGGGATAAGACCACCAGGGCCAAATGCTTCGCAGCAAACGCTCGCAATCTCCTCGGCTAGACCACCTCGCTTCTCGGTGTACGGACCATGGATCTCGAGAATTATAAAGTTGACTGACTCATCGTGACGTTCCCATCGCACCGTTCTCAGCAACCCGTGGACCATTGCGTCCTTTGGCCGCTGCACAGGGTCGCCCGTGACCCAGAGTATATTCCGGCATGTGTTGACCAGCAACTGCATCTTTAGAAAGTCATCTTGGCTCAGTTCAGAAAGATCAAGTCCTTGCATGCCAAGAACGACGATGCAATCCGACCTGTCCAAGTCGTCTTTCGAAAGCTGTTCGAATCCGATGCTGGAGCATGTCCATGTCTTTTGCTTGCAAAGCCTGGCTTCCATGTCGGAAACCAAATCATCCTGTTGGTGGAAATGGACGACCAGACAATGTACATCCTTGGCCACGTCTGCTACGTGCCTGGCGCTGGCGATGAATGCAGAAATCTCATGGCTTGCGTCTTCGTCCGAGTCTCTGACGTGAATGCGTGGTTCGAGCCCGGCATTGAGGAGCTGAGCATGCCATTCCGCATCGTCGATCAGGGGGACTTGACGGAACTCTTCGCTGCTCAGCCACCAGCCCGGCAATGGGCCAAAGGCCAGAGAGCAACACATGAAGTCTGGCCGGACGTTTTCGATCAGAAGAAGGTCACCGCCGCTACAAAGAAAAGAGAAATGTTAGGATTATAAGACGAAGGATGGGAGAATGAATGGACGATGCTTACTGCTTCAACAGAGACTTGACGTTTCTCAAGACTGCTCCAAGATCCTTGGTCGCATGCAGAACCTATCAACGCAATTTAGCACATAATTCGAACAAACTGTCCGTGATATGGGGGGGGAGGGGGGGGGCGTGTACTCACATTACATGCAATGACCAAGTCGTATGAGGCAAGCTCAAAACCCTGGTCCGCTGCACTTTTCTCAACATCAAGCGTCTTGAACTGCAAGACGTCCGACCATTGCTTAAAGCGTGCCTGCGCACTCCCAAAGAACGCCGAGGACACGTCTGTAAAATGATACTCCACGCCGTGGGATCGTGATTCTCTGGGAAATCGAGAGTCCCCCAGGGCTCGACCCAGACTCTCAAAGAACACATGCGTCGCACTGCCCGTCCCGCCGCCAATCTCAAGGACCCTGATCTCGGGCGAGTTGTGCCAGAGGTGCCCGAGATACGTCGCCACGGGGGTCGTCACCGTGCTCGGTATACTCTCGGCGTAGGTCCGCTCCATGAGCTTGTCGGTGCCGAACATGAGCTCCAGGCAGTCCACCTTTTGCTCCAGGATGGGCGCGATTTGACTGCCGACTCGCACGAGAAGCTCGCCGCGCGCACTTCGGGCTGCCACTCTGTCCACGAGGCTCTGCTTTAACGCTTGGTTACTGAGCATGTCCTCAATCTCGGACTTGGTGACGAGCAGAGCGTCATCTGCATTTATGAGTTGCTGCTGCTTCTCCATCCACCTGATAAAGATCTCATGATGATGAGGAGGCTGTGCTGGGAGGAGTTCTGCGGTGTTATGCAAGTAGTCCACTGTCTCGAGGATGAACATTGACGAAACCAGTTGAAAATTACGATAATCCTCCGCAGTGAGATCTCTCAAGGAGCCAGCCATTGGCTCAGAGCCGTCAGCAGGCTCAATCGACCTCAGCAGCTTCACATCAGGCTTCCAGTCGATGTTATAGAAGCGGCCTTTGCCTCCCTGATTTTCCGTCGTCCAAGGAAGCGCCACAAGGTCAATGCCCTGAATCAGAATCTGGGGTGACTTTGAATCTGCGCTTTCGATAAGGAGGCGCGATCTCCAAGTTGTCGACGATACCCTCTCCGTAGTCGCAAAGCAGCCGAGCGCCGCATCTGTGCGGCTCTCCATTTGAGTTGAGATCCATGCCTCTTTGATGTGAGTAGACACCATGGAGCACTTTTTGTGTTTGGCATCTGGTCCGCATATCGTCAATAGACTGTGTAGTATACTCTCGAATACACACGGATGCACCAAGTAGTCATCGTGGACAGTCCTAGGGATTCCTGGAAGCCTCGTCAAGCTTAGACAGGCAGACCTGTCGCTTGAGAGCTTGATACTTTGGATGTTTCTGAGCAGCTCTCCAAAGCCCATACCTGCAGACTCAAATCCGGCATACATGCTATCGACATCAAGACTTGATGTAAACTCAGTATTCGACATGAGCGAACGCAAGTTTTTGGCCTCAGATTCTCTGTCAAATGTATTATCGCGTGCTCCTTCAACAGACACATGACCCACACAGTGCTCTGTCCAACAGGACTCAGATTCATCATAGGAGATGACCCGGAATACGAACCATTCACCAGAGGCTTTGCCGTTGGCAACTTCTGGTTGAAGCGAGAAGATAATCTCAATGCCCTCCGGAGTGTCTGGGATGACGAGTGATGAGCTGAAGGAGACCTGGCGATATCTCACACCAGAGATGCCTACAGGTTCCTTGAAACGTTGCATGACAGCTTCCGCCGCCATCACCATGTATGCCACGCCTGGAAACCTGGCTTTACCTTGCATCTGGAATCATTAGCAAAATGTAACAAACATTGGACCAGTACTAGTCTTACATTGTTCATAGCCAGCCACGGGATTTCAGCCAACCGCAAGACATTCCTCCACCGTTGCTCAAAGGAATTGGCATCTGGCACAGGCACACCCAGCAATTCATGCCTCTTGTATGGCGGAAACTTGATCGCCTCCACTGTCCTGGAAGTGGTTCTATAGGACTGCGAGTGATCGAAACAATATGGCGGGAGGTCTAGCGGCATCTTGTGTGTCTCAACCGGATCATTGATCAGATCCAGGTTCAGTTGATAACCCTGGCAGTGAAGCGTTCCGACACTGCCAAGCAGCGCCGCTCTGTTGCTCTCACCGCGTCTCAACAGGCTGCAATACTGAACCGTCCGGCCGTCTGGGAGCTCAGCCAAAGTTTCCCGAATAGGGGCTTTCAAGGCAGAGTGAGGCCCGATCTCAATAATAGTCTCAGCCGCCATGGGTACCGAGCCTTCAACACCCAGGCCAAGGGACTGAGCAAGGGCCGAGGAGAAGCGGACAGGCGACACCAAGTTCTGCACCCAATACGCCGGATCCTCAACCTGGCCCTTTGTAACAGGCAAGCCAGTAACAGAGGACACCATGACAACCTTGTTCTCCCAAATTATTTTTTCGCCATGATCAAGACTGCCCAGTAGAGAAAGATATTCCGGGCCGGCAATCTCCATGTCAGAAGAGTGATAGGCCACCTTGACGGGTAAAATCTTGGTGTTTACATCCGCGGCATCGAGAGACTCCTTTAATAAGACGATATCTGTTCGATTTCCCGTGAACGTGACACTTTTCGGACTGTTGATACATCCAACCACGACACCACGCGGCTTGGTTAGTTGAATCCCAGCTAAAAAGGCCTTGGCATCGGCTTCCCCTATAGCGGCAGCCATCATCGACCCATCGTTATTGAGAAGCCTGGTACAGGCCAATCCTCTGTAGAATGCAATCTTCCAGGCTGCTTGCCTACTGATCTTGCCCGTGCAGTATGCCGCTGAGATCTCACCGGAGGAATGGCCGACGACTGTCGATGGAGCAATTCCCCAGCTTGCTACAAGGTCCACCAAGGCTACCTGTATAGCAACGGAGGCTGACTGAGCATAGGTCGGCTCATTCGGATCAGCAAGCTGTGTCCTCATCGAGATGATGTCTACATCTCCTATTAGATTCATGCCTTGTATACCGTGACCAAGGTTGCCAGATACTTACCACTCAAATCCCATCGGCTCCCTAACTCTCTCAAGTAAGCCGACGCCTCTTCTATTCTCTGCCGGAAAAGGGGGTACACCAATAGGTCGCTTCCCATGCCTACCCAACCTGCACCTTGGCCGGTAAAAACAAAGCGTAATTGTCGCTGACCGGCTGTGATTTTGAACGGCTGGAACTTGTTCTCCAAGGATCTTCGCAACGCGTCCAAGCTCGGTGCGGTGATGCAGTTTCTCCAGTTCAACGGCGCCCGCTTGCGGTTCAACGTATATTGGAGCCGAGAAAGAAACCTTCCCTCCCCATCGGGATCACTTTGGAAAGATACAGACTTCAGGTATGTGAGCAGCCGATCGGCGATGCGTTGAACGCCTTGTTCGTCAGACGCAGTGATGGTATAGATCATGTTTAGGCCATTCAATCGGCCATCCCAGGCCGCATTGCCTCGCAAGATATCTTGCGGGTAGTGAGGATGCGTTCGTAGGAAACTCTCGACGTCGTCCAGCACAGCATGAGCATTGGTCCCTCCGTAGCCAAACGAGTTGACGGACGCACGACGCACATCATCTCTCGGCCAAGATGTCGGACTCTTTGCGATGGCCAAGTATTTCCTTGGGGGAATGTTTTCATTGAGATTCTCAAAATTCGTCATCGGGGGGATTTGTCCGGATTCGACTGCGAGTATCGCGTTGATCAGTCCGGCGATACCGGCCCCTGCCTCCTGATGGCCAATCACCGACTTCACCGAGCCAACGTATAATGGTGTCTCTCGATCGGTGAATAATGAGGCCGTAATAGCCTTCATCTCCAAGGGATCTCCAACCGGCGTTCCAGTCCCGTGAGCCTCCACATAGCTTGTAAGTCGAGGGTCCAGCCCTGCCAACTTGTATATGTCTTGAATCAGCCTCTGCTGGGCCAGAGGATTGGGCAGTGTGATGCCGGTAGTCTTTCCATCCTGATTAGAACCCGTCACACGTACAACAGCTCGTATCCTATTGCCATCCCTCAATGCGTCTCGCAGAGGTTTAACGATGACTGTGCCCACACCCTCACCTCTGCCAAAGCCTGCACCTTTCTTATCATAGCTAAAGCACTGTCCGTCAGGGGATAATACCCCTATATTGCATAGGCTCACAATGGAACCAGGGTGCTCAATGAGATTGACGCCACTGACGATTGCCTGCCATTGATAAAGAGTCAGGGGGAATCTAGCTACGTTAGCCGATGGGCTGATAACTCACCATGGATGACTGCCCGAGACGAACATCATTGCACGCTAAGTGAAATGCAGTCAGACCGCTCGAGCACGCCGTATCGATGGCCTGACTCGTGCCATGAAGGTCGTAAAACCAACTGACACGGTTTGCCATGATTGACATGGCCGTCCCTGTGGATTTACACTTCATTGTCATGAGAAGATCCGAGTTTGCCAGGGCCGCGTGGTCGTTATTCGCACAGCCAACAAACACCGACGTAGGCGTACCCTTGATATCAGCCATGTGGATTCCAGCTGGAATAAGAATATCAGCATGTAACTGACTGATCCTAGAAGGACCTCAGGAGGGATATCATAGCAACGTACCGTCTTCTAGGGCATGGTATGTATTCTCAAGCAGCAGTTTCTGCTGCGGATCCATGGCCAACACATCCTGAGAAGGTAATTGGAAAAAGGACGAGTCGAACGAGCTAGGATTCTCAGCTAGAAAATAACCACCCTTGGTATACAATGTGCCAGCACGATTCTGGTCCGGGTGATAATAAAAGTCGGCGTTAAACCGATCCTTTGGAATGGGCCCGTAAACCGACTTGGCAGCCTGGACAGTCTTGAAGAGGTTTGCCGCTGAATCTGCTTCCCCACCGTACCGACAGGATACTCCTACAATGGCCAAAGGCTCAGGCTCATGCTGCGGACGAAGCACCATAGTAATGTCCCCCTTTTTTTGCTTTTTATAAGCGGGCGTAGATACCGTTGCTCCGTTGAGGTGATCACAATGATGGATTATTTGAAAAAACGAGAACAAGATAGAAATACTATAGATATAATAGAAAGTAAGATTGAAGAACAGATCTCTAGCTATACCCCATCCATATCCTATACGGCGGTCAAGAAATATGAGAGGCTGAGACTAGCTAACCTGCTCTTGCACTCGAGCGCGCAGTGGTGATGGTAGCGAGTCCATTTAGTCCAAGGTTAGACTAGGAGGAGGGCTAAGAATGCTACCATAAGACTCTACTAATGTACATATATATTACGCCCTTGACGATCAACAACATATTCGACACTCACCGATTAGGGCAACGAGTTTATCCTGCTTCCGTAGGGCCTAGCTGGCACGGGAAAGGGGGGGTGGCTGTTATGTTCTAACCATTCGTGGGCAGCTATCAAGATAGCGCAAGAGATCTATCCTGGCCCAGCTGAGCTTTACCATGATATAAAGCCATAGGCATGCAAGGGGTTGAAGATTTAGGCTGAACACGCACAATGAGAATGTGCAGTGGTGGTGGTGTGGTGGTGTGGTGGTAAAAAGGTCGAATATTAGTAAGTCGTCAGCATATAGGGGCGTGTATACCAGTTATTTTTGTTCTCTCCTTGACCATCTTACTGTGCTTGTTCGGCTCAAACCCTCCGATCCTTGGCAAGATTCATTCCCGATATAGTATCGTAAGGCTACTATCCCGATGCTACTTCTCTTCGCTCTAGCATCGACACGGCATAGGACACATGGTAGAAATGGTAGACCGAGGTTTAGTTCATTGACATCAACTTTCATTATCTTTTACTTTATTGCCAGATGGCGAGTCTCAAAAGGATCTGTAACGATGAGGTCTTTTTTTTCCCCCTTTGTCTGCTAATATTGCGGGTCTGCCAAGTCGTAACATAACATCTACTCCATATCGCTCTCCACCATCGACTACAGCCCTGTTTCACCTTCCTCTACCCATACCACGCTTTCTTAACACCGCCGTTTCGTCAATGTTCGTGCTCATACACATACTCCTACTACCCCGATAAATCTTCTTGACCTTTACTGGGCCTGACCTTCAGGGCTTTGGGTCCATCTCATCATCGTCAGGGAGCTTTCCTGACAGATGAGGGCACCAACCATCTTTACCCCAGCTGACCCTCGCCATACGCACCGGCGCGCAAACCCTGCTTTTTTAAAATGCCCATGGTTATGCATGAGTTCGCTGCTGCCATGTGGAATCGGCATTGGAATCGGACCCCCATCACCTAACATGTCTCCATGCCACCAGCCAATTTCTATTAAGGATGTTCCCGGACCGCAAACACTATCGACAGCTTTGTTGCGAAGCTTACTAGTGCTTGCCGGATTTGACATGGTCTCTGGAGGCCCTATATGAAATTGTAACCCAGGCCTGGCCAAGACCCCTGGACCGAATGGCGCCACTCAGTGCCTATGAAAGAAACCACCACCCAAAATATGCCCAGGTAGCTGTGATGCTCACCACTGTACCTTATCGCAACTATATAGCATACTTGGTCGTATCGTACTAGACTACCGCCATTGATAGTCCAGAGTTGGGGAGGTGAAAAGCCAGAAATTCTCTTCTTGGCGAATGGTAGTCAAAAAATGTATAAATGCAGCGCTATGAATGACATTGCACATGTAATATCGTATCCGAGCTTTCACTTGGCTTCGCCAGAGCTGTCCGTTCCTCGGCCTTGTGATGGGCCTGGTCTCGCATGATTTACTTGTTGCCCTGGGTGATGGCCCTGGGGTGCGTGGTTCTTGTTGTAATTGTTGCTGCCGCCATTTGGTTGCGAAACATGATGATGCACCTGCTGAGGACTGGTACCAAAGTGCTGAGGTCCAGGCCCATTATAAGCTCTCACACTTGACACTGCAAATGTCAGCCACATGTCACACCCCGGTTCAACCAAGGGGGTGTCACTGACTTGGTCCGCTAGTTTGTCCCGGTACGTACGCCGGCTGGTTGTACTGAACATTTGGACTCATCGCGTACATGTTGTGGCCTTGTTGAGAGTTTTGATGGACCATCATCGGAGCAGTTGGACGGCCAGGACTGGGGTACCCATTGGCTCCTGGTACTTGCTGTGGTGGTCCCGACGGAGGCATAAACTGGGGGTGGTGTCCTCCAGGATACATCATATGGGGAGCAGCAACCATTCCTTGGGGGCCTGGAATAAACTGCGGTTGCATCATCATGGGCCCTCCCATTTGCCCTTGAGGTGGGGTGTAGTGAGGGTTGTTGGAGAAGCTCCTAAACTGTCCTAGCTGAGGGTTGTTTGGTCCCATAAACACCGGCTGGCTGTACGGAACCTGCCCAGGAGGGGTTACACCTGGATAGGCCACAGGCAGTTGTCCCATACGTGGAGAGGCAAATGATTGAGCCGAGTTGGAGTGCATCATCCTATGGTCGTCGTTGCCATATGGCTGGTGAGGCACAGGTCCATGCTGTGGTGTGTGCATCTGCATTGGTGGCATGTGAGGCGATTGTCGCTGCACCATGTTATGCGCGCCATGCTGGAGGTGGAATGGAAGTTGATGCTGGTGGGCCAGTTGCGGTACAACATGTGGGGGGTTAGGAGTAGGCATAGAAGCACTGGCAAAGGGCTGCCTCTCAAAGTACTCCTTGTAGGTAAGGTGCATTGTCGAGTCAGTCTTCTCATCATCCTGGAGTTGGCGCCAAGTTGGAAGCGTATCGAAGGATGGTCGCAAGCCGCCATTATCATCCCAATTACGAGCCTGTGGGGGTGTGATGGTCTTGATATGGGACAAGATATAGCACTTGGCCACATCCACAGCTTTGGTCTTTCGTCGGATGAGTTGTCCTGTTTGCTGCACAAATGCGGGGGCAGAATCAGCAGCAACGTGATTGACTGAAGACCGTGGGCTGGAGCTTGTACTCGGATGAGCGTTCGGATTGAAGGCCGCAGCAAACGGACTGGGCCTAAATTCATTGCTGTTGGGGTTGAGCTTCGCGCCAAGATGACCGCTATGTCGCCGAGTGTATGCCGCATCAACGCTGTTTGAAGGACCGGTTGGCGGAGCACGGACTTCTGGCCTGGCAGGGTGTTGGTGAGCTGTAGGGGGCTGTGAGTACTTCTGCTGCTCTATGGTGTGGAGACGCTGCGCAAGATTTCCAGTGGGGGGATGCTGTGAAGGCCCAGCACGGTTGTTCCTGAAACCCCCTTGTGTATGGTACTGCTGCTGAGTAAACTGCTGGCGGGGTCCCGCATGACGGTTGGGTCCAGTGCTGGGAGGGGTTGCTTGAGGGCCAGCGGGTGCTCGAGCAGGTCGGGTCTCCTGAGCATTTACAGTTGGAGTTTGCTCAGGCTGCTTTGGCTGAGCTTCCTTGCTTGGGGCCACTTCCTTCTTTGACTGCGCATCCGTCTTTGCTTTTGCCATCTCCTCGGCATTCTTCATGGCCTTTGCCTGAATCTCCTTTTGTTTGGCGGGGTCTTTGGCAATGATCGATACCAAATCGCTAGGAACCGGCGTGGACAATTTGAAGTTATTGGCAAACTTCTTCAGCTCCGTCAACTTGATTTCCTTGTCCGCTTTGGCCTTACTGCTGCGGACCTTTTCAGCATTGAGACGCTGCTGGGTAGCAAACGACTTGAACTCTTTCAAAACATCGCGTTCGACGGTTGAAGTGGCACTAGGAGGATTTTCAGGGATCGTAGGTGGTACGGTACGAGCGGCAGTGGCGGGAGCTCGGCTTGGTGTCGCAACTTTCTCGACCGTCTTATCCTCTTGCGGCTTAACCTCCCGTGTTGGCGCAGGTGGTTTGGTTTCGGCAGGTTTGGCCTGCTCTGCTGGTTTGGCTTCGACAGGCTTTGGAGCTTCAGGTTTCGGCACGGTGGTACCGTTCTTGCTAGAATCGGAAACGGGAGTTTGAGGCTTTGGCTGTTCAGAGTTTTGCGCCAACTGCTTCTTAGGAGGAAGCTTGATTTGTGATGAGATGATGGCCGGATCGACAGGAGCTCCCTTGACAGTAGCCTGACCAGTTGGTGCTCTCTTAGCAGGAGGGGTATATCTGTTTTCCCGCCCAGAAGACAGGGGGGGGAAGTCCTGTTGTCGACGGACACCGCTGTATCTATGAGGTTGTTAGACAAATCTTAGAAAGAATCAGACCCCCAAATGGTAAAGAAAATGCATACTTGTCTTCCTCATTTTCATCGCCCTTGCCAGTACCAGCATAGTCCATGATACGTTCTTCGGCGACATGCGAAGTCACGGCGGCGCTGCGTTCAATTTCTCGGGCCTTCTTCTCAGCCGCGAGAATTCTTTCGCGGTACTGCGGGTGACTCTTATTGATGGCAGTTGTGTATATGTTCTCGTCATAATCGGTCTTGAGGCCAAAGAGTCTCTCATTCTCGGCAAATTGGTCCCATCCGGCGGCAGCGCTGGATTTTTCCAAGCTGCCGTCGATAGCGTCGTTTGTGTCGGAGATCCAAGGCTGCAACGTCCTTTGGTTTCCGGGCCGATTGTTAGTTATATCCGTATCCGTTCTGAAGCCGGTTCGATTTCCTGAACACCACGTTGTCAGATCCTATCGTCATAAAGAAAGAATCAAATTAGCCAACTAACCGTTTGTCCGTCCATCCATCTTTCCCATATTGTTCCTCTCCGCGAAAGTCTCCTTCTTTGTGGCTGGCATGCTATCGACTTTATTGCCGTAACGCAGGTCTGCGAATTGCTTTCTCAAGTAGCAACGGATCCAGCATAAATCGAAGTCTCAGCAAACCGTCTCCTCTGCCGGGGGGAGCACGTGTTGATGACTTCGAGCCAGTGTTTTGAAGCGGCGAATTAATGGTCGTTCCTTGCACTGAAAGGATAGTCAGTATCATATAGTCCGTTTGCAATGTGGTGCACAGGGCGTGTACGGCGGCGCATAGAGTCTAAAGTCTGTAGTTACAGAAAGACAAGAATGGGGCAGTGTATACAGGAAGGAGGGTGGTAATAATACTGTATGTAGAGGTACTGAGGGAAGAATGAAGTATAAAGGCAGTTCGAACGAACCTAATGGTAGTGACAAGGAGAACTCTGTGTCACTCGAACGAGTCACCGAATCGAGGGGGGAAGGGTGGTCGGGCTCCTCTAGAAAAGCTAGAAAAGACGTCCTCGGAGACTATGTGGCCAGCGCTCGCTCCTGAAATGAAACAACAAAAGCATTAGCGAATTGGCTGCGATGCGCATGAAGCTTTTGAGGGCAGTGAAAGTAGGCACAGTAAAGATCGAGAGAGAGAGAGAGTCGGCCTGTTTGGCGGGCACTCGCAGAGGTCCGTAGGGCTAAGCAACGGACCAGCCAAAGGGGGGGTTGGAAACGAGAGAGGAAAAGAGAAGTGAGTTGAAGTGAGTGAGTGAGTGAGAAGTGGGAATGAAAACGAAAGAAGAAGAAGGAAAAAAAAAGACGTTTGACCCAAAGAGAGGGCCGAGGTGTGCGTTGCGGTCGCAGGCAACGTGTGGGCGTGGGTGTAGGCGTTGGCGTGGGGAAAACGAGGTCGGGGAGGCTTAATGCTTACCAGGTGGGAAAGCGAAAGGCAAGAACCAAAGGGGGGTGTGGTTGTCGAGAGTTCTTTTTAAAGGTCGTCTCCGTCGTTTCGTCCAGCTCGACGCTGCTACGATTGCCACGCAATGGGCAAAGAGGACATGGAGAGAAGGGAAGGGAGGGCGAGAGAGAGGAGGAGGAGGAGGAAGAGGAGAAATATGGGAAACAAAGAAGCGGGTGGTCGTTCGACGACGGACGGGAAGAGGAAAGGAGAGATTGAAGTTTTGGCAGTGGTGGAGGTTGTTGATGAGGCTTTGGCTTTTTGGCTTTGTTTTCTGCTACCCTGTCACTCTTGCCCGGGCTAGTGAGGGAAAGATGGCGCTGGTGTGTGCCCACAAAGTCTAGAAGTCTGGGAACTGGTCTGAGGGTCCGTATGTGAGGAGGACAACGGGGAACCTTGCAAATACAGTGTATAGACACAGTGCGCAATAAGATACTACCAGTTGATCGGTGGGTGTCCCTGAGCACTGCAAGGACCCGGAGATGGTGCGGATCAACAACTGCAAAGCTTCGCAACACAGTGTCAAGTCAACTGGCCCATCTACGTATCCTTCATGTACCTGAGCCTCCTCCCTCTCTACCGCTGCAAGCCCCCCCCTCCCCCCAGATCTTCCCAACACATGTGCGCGCATCAAGTCACGGCTTGATAAACGTTCTGAGTCACTTTGGTCTTGTTTAAGAGGAGGATAAACCATGCCCTCCTAAATTCCCTGTTTCGAATGTTTCCTTTTTCTTCTTCTTACTTGTATATACATCTGTTCCCTATCTTTTTTTTTTTTTTTTTTTTTTTTTTTTTTTTTTAAATTCTCATTGCTTTTTCCCGTCCTGTGCCAGTATCTTTCATGCATCCCGCACGCAGGCGGGCTGAGCGAGGGTCACACTACATCAGAAGTTGCTGCTACTGCGACACTGCAAACGAAAAAAAACGGCCAGGTTACCGATTACAAGGGCGGGGGGTTGCCAAGGCGGACTTGATAACGTATGAATAGGGGAGAGAGGCAGACAGGACCGACAGACAGGCAGGCAGGCAGACAAACAGAGACGCAGAGTGAGGCTTGAGCCAGATTTAGCATTTGGAAGAAGAGTATATCAGAGCTCTATAGGTAACTGATTCTGTTTCTTATCAGAGAAGAGGGAGCAAGCAGCATTCAGAATGCCTTCACCTTTCTCCTCCTCTTCTTCTTCCTCCTCCTTCTGTCTCTTACTGCTGCTGATCGACCATGCCCATTAATAAACAAAGCGGCTTTTCGCTTTCGTCCAACTTATCCGGACCGCGCCGACTTATTTTAGTGCCCTCCGCTCGCTGCCCCTGGTTCCAAAACACACATTCTCAGCTGCAACAGCTCGTCCACTCCCGTCCACTCAGCTCGTCCCAGCGATTCATGCATGAGCCCTTCTCGGCCAGTGCTTTGTTACCAAGTATCTAACCCGTGCATTATCGTCCTTGCTTGTTCCCTTTTTATAAGATGGGGAACCTCGTCGTTGATTGGGAAAGCTCGAGAGCAGAGTCTCCAGGGTCGTGCGCCATCTCATGGATGTCTTACCATTCGTCGGCCCCCCTCCCCCTGTTGGAGACGTTAAGCCCGTTGTGCAGAAACGAAACAGCCACCACGCGACAGCAGGAAACTCAAAAGGCCTGTTTGTAGTCTTTGGACGGTGGATATAATAGAGTCATTGTCTATTCACATTTAAGCTCCACTAATTACATCCTCAGAATCCTGAAGTTTACCGAAATCGTCATATTACGTCAAGAAGCCCAACCCGAAACTGCATGCCAGATCATCTCAGGGCTGGTGAATCCCTCCATTTGCTTTTTTTCTCCAAGCCTTCTTCCCGTCCCGGATTTGGACCTCTTGTCTGTCCCTTATTGTCAATCGCTATACGGGGTAATCCCAGAGCCTCTTTGGCCTCTCGGCTAGTAAATACGGCAACGCTTCTTCGGAGGCTTTATCTAGGCCCTATTGAACAAGGACCGAGCCGATCCTACAAGCCTTGGTATTTTGTGTGGATGGCATGGCTGTTGCAGTTGGTAGCAAGCAATCCGCCCACTCTTACCCGCCCAGTTCCACATCAATTCGGGTGTTACTACGGTTGTCGTCTTATGCAGCCTTCAACCAGCATCTGCAGTTCATCACTCTATCGGTCTCTCAGCGTCACTGATATTTTATCAGTGTAATTGAATCACACATAGCATGGCAGTTAATCCACGTATAACCTGGCTATGCACCTAATCTGAACATTCAAGAGTGCGGGGGTTGCGTGTCGGCATTGGGAGAATCACTCACCGTCATCACTGCAAGGGCATTCAGAGACATGAGTGTCATCAAGCAAATTTGACTCTCCGTTTTGCATACCAAATGGTCCTAATAATATATGCACTATGATGGATTGATTGATATCAATGGCTTGTCGTTGGTCGTAAAATCTGAGATGGTCAAGATCGATCATCTCATGCAAGATTAACCCCAACGAGCTATTCAATTGCAGATCAGCCTGCGTCTCCCATAATCCAATGAGGACAAGTTAAATACATCCCGTCTACTACTGTAATCAAATCCTTGGTCGTTTATGAATTGGCCTGCCGCATGGATAAAATACTGATCAAAGGATCATGTTCTACTATCTCACTTACTCAATATAGCAAGTCTTAGTTAAAATCCAGGATGCAAAGACATCAACCGATGTGTATTGTGTGTAATACCTAATAGCTCGAGGCTTGTTCACTGACTTTTAGATGATACAATTGCTGACTTCTGATGGGGTTTAGTGGAATGTGGCCAAGACGTGATATTATTGCATTCAAACCGTATATTTGGCCTACGACTAGCATTCGAGTATAGTATCATAATAGCACAAGCATCAACTCCTCATTGCAACACCAAAGTCCTTTGAATGTAGTCCAGATCAAAGGTATCAAATAATTCAAGCATAGATCATCATGGTGGTCATTATACCGCGCCCCTGATCCTACCTCAAAATAGCCCCAGATAAGCCAACCAACCCATTTTGTGACATAGTAGGAGTAAAAGAAAATCGGCGTAAAGCCATCATTATCCACATATCGCGGATAACGTGAATCATCAGTTTGACACGTGCCGTCGAGAAAACAAAGGGGATTTCTTCTACAGATAGTATTCACAAACAGTATAACCTTCGCCCTTTCATCTAGACTACTGACTGTTGGTACACGCTTTTCCGCTATTGAATCCCCCCTATACCCTCAGACCGAGCTCTTCAGCATATGGCAGAACAAACAGATCACCGACAGAGGAGACGGTGGCCTTTCCATCAAGGAGAGCCTTGGCGGTCTAAATTATCTGTTAGTCAACCGAAATCAAACTTTATAGCAGATGGAGCACATACCGTCTTCAACTTATCAGCAGTGACAGCATCAAGGGACTTGGCCAAAGCAGCAGCATCGGCAGCCTTGCCGCTGTGGATGATGCCAGAACCAGCCAGGAGAATGCCAGAGGCACGGGTCTGAGTCTTCTCCAAAACGTCAAACTTGGCATTGGCAATAGCCTTAGCAATGTCCTCCTTGCTCACGGAACCATCAGCAACGCTCTTCAGAGCCTTGACGGTCTCCTCGGCAGCCTTGCGGACAGAAGCAGCAGGACCGGCAAGCTGGATAGTCAAGAGGCCAGCATCGGAGTAAGCCAGGTTAGAAGCGGAAACGGAGAGACCAGGAGTGCCAACGGTGGCCTTGGAGAGGAGGCTGAAGCCAGGGGTCCACTTGATGGTAGACTGGCCACCAAGGAGAGCGGCCAGGACCTCAATCTCAGGCTTGGAACCAGTGCTGTCAGAGCCAGGGAAAGCAAGGACAACAGAGTTTCCGGCAGTGTGGCTGATACGCTGCTCACCACCAAAGTACTTGGAAGCCTCGGTCTTCAGAGACTGTCCGCTCTGAGCAGCAGCAGGAACATCCTTGAAGAATTGGCCAACCCACTTAGACAGAGAATCGGCACCGGCACCGTCGGCGACAACCGCAATATTGGGCTTGGAGTAAACAACGTCGGCATAGCTGGCAATGTAATCCTCGTTAAGGTACTTCTGGTAAGGAGTCGAAGAAGATGGGTTCAACGGGGCACCAAGACCAGTGTGGAAAGCGACCGAGTGGGCATTGTCGAGAGCCAGGGCGGGAACATCGGCACTGACAAGGGCCTGCTTAAGGTGAAGAATTCGCTCAATATCCTCGTGGAACTCGTGGGCTATGTGAATTTTAGTTTTGGCCACCTCAAACATGCTGTCTACGAGGACCTACTGGTATACTTGGTGGAAGAAACGACCTCGGCAAGCAACTCAGCAAAGTATGGCAGGTCGTCGCGCAAGAAGCTGGCACTCAGGACAACGGCCTCACGAGTGTGAGAGGAGGTCAATTGGCCGCCGAGAAGTTCGGATTCGCGCTGGATACGAAGGGCAGATCGTCGCTGGGTGTTCTACAGGAAGAGATAAATTAGCTCAAGTTGCGCCAGCTCATATATATCCTCCCATACCTTGAATGCGAATTGCTCAAGACCATAGGTCAACCCAGGCAGAGGCTGATAACGAGTACCGGCCTTTGCAACGACAGCCAGAGTAGTGGTAGGTCCATGGCCGTCCCTTGAAGCAACCTTCAAACCATTGACATCCTTCGCATCGAACGATCCAGTCGAAGCGGCTGCGGCATAGCCGCGTCGGGGGACACCGCCTGACCGGCGAACGGCCTGCTGCGCGGTTCTCGCGAGAGACGTTCTCGAGATCATTGTCAAGAAGGGTGGCGTAGTCAATTGACAGTCGTCGAGACGTCGTGATGGAGCAATAGATCGCCAAAAAAAGAAGTGCCTCGTCAACCAGCTCCCGTCTAATTTTCGGCAGCAGGGGAGTCTTGGTTCTCACGTGATCTGTAAAGGATTGATCCGAGGTGAGTAAGAGGTAGCCTAGAGTACCATAGCGCATCTCACGCTATGGCACAGTACAATAGAGTACAATACACTGCCGCCAGCCAGCCAGCCCACCTTCCGATTCGACTTACACCACCAACCATAAAAAAAATTGGCGGATGCGACTCATCAAGACCCATCTTTTGCATCGCGTTAAGTTGACCAGCCGCATATTCACCGAGAACTTTGTCGCTTTGCATAAAAGGTGCCGACTATAGAACTGTGGCGCATTTCAATGACTCAAAGGTAGCAATTGTGACTGCTCTAGAGATAGTGAGAGAATCTCTAGGAGCAAGCAATGTTCGTCGTGAGTCTCTCTTCTACCCACCAACTTTTTTCCCCTTGCTGCAAGATACTGACTATGAAGCACCAGACTAAACATGCGGCTGAGCTTTGCGCTCTCCTAGTCAACGATCTCTATGGCGAGCTTCCCTCGGTATGTTCATCTATAGCATCGTCTTGCTTCTCCTATAGCCTTGTCAGTATCAACTCGATCGATCGCGGGGTTGACCTTGTCTTGAAATTTAGCGAATCCTGGCAGCGCTCCTCACCAAAGGCCGAGCGAACGTCACACAATTAGGACAATACACACAGCTTGGTCCTCGCCATGTGCGCAATGGATTGGGCGTATTAATTCAGCAGAATCTGCTATACCATCACACTGATCCCGACTCAAAACGTACGACCTACGAAGCCAACGTCAACGCTTGCTACAGTCTTGTCCGATCTGGCAAGATCCTGGAAATGATTGATCGCCAATATGGCACGGCAGAACGTGATCTTGTTCAAACGCTAATGCTCCTCGGCTATGCAAGAATCGCTGAGCTGACTCATGCCTTTGAGTCTCGCGCACCAAAAGCCAACGGGCACACGAACGGCACGAACGGGTCGTCCTCCGGCCTGATTCAGTCAGAATCCGAACTCCATGATGTTCTGGCCCGTTTGATTCGGTCAGAAATTGTCGAGGCTGTCCGGCCAACCTCCTTCCGCAATCCTGATGATGTCTATCAGGAGATCGAGCAGGAGGTTACCAAGGTAGCACCCGGCGAAAAAGTCAGTAAAACCAAAATAGAGCAGCAGCGTCAGATTATGGAACAATATCGCACATTCAGGGACCAGAGCAAGGGCTTAAAAAGACAATTGGATCAGTTTGGGGGCCCAATGCCAAAGAGAAGAAAACTTCAAAACGGGCATTCGCGATCCTTTGATGACGACGATACGCCACCTCTAAACGTAAGACAGCATCCTTCTCATTGCCACAAGTCATCTAACCAAGTCTAGCCCAATATTGTTGTCAGAATCAACCACGAGAAATGCCTAGTCGAGTTGCGCAATCAGCGCTTGGCAGAATTTGCTTCAGATGCGCTAGGAGAAGTTACCGGCGAAGTATACCGCTTACTATTGGAGCTCCTTACCACTGAATTTTCGAGATGTCGTGTGGATCCCTTACTTGGCGACGAACCGCAGCAGCAGGTCGCTGTTACAACAATGGAGGTTTACGAACATCTCGACGAGGAAACCAACGTCTCGACGGGGATTGGAAAGGCGCCAAAAGACAAAATAGACTACCAAAGTGCAGAAAAGGTTTACGCAGCCCCGGTTGGGTTGGATATTGATTCAGATGATTCAGATTCTGGACCAAGTCGGGGAAGATCAGGGCCTTTCGGTGGTGACGACGACTCGGACTCTGATGGGGGCGCGGCGCAAAGATCGCGATCAACAAAAACCAATGGGGCTCGACCAACAAAGGTCAAGTTTGAAGACTCGGCAATATCTTCGGATAATCGTCTAGATCAGCTACGGCAGCATCTTTTATTGCTTGCAGAGAGCAAGCATCGATTCATCCGCCACTGCGGAACAATGGGTCGGGGACAATGGACAGTCGACTTTGAACAGCTTATGGAGCGGCTCCGAGAAACAGAATTGGACGCATTCATAGAACAGTCCTTTGGGCGACATGGACTTCGCCTAACGAGGATTTTGAGAGAAAAGGGAAAGTTGGATGAAAAGATGCTGCCATCCGCAGCGCTGATGAAGAAGGCAGACGTACAGGCAAAAATGCTTGCCATGCAAATAGCCGGATTTATTGATGTTCAAGAGGTGCCCAAGGACAACACAAGAGTTGCGAACCGAACACTCTTTCTATGGTTTTTCGATCGGGAGCGGACACAGGCTCAGCTGTTGGACGACCTTTACAAGGGCATGGTTCGTTGCCTCCAAACACTTCAGGTGGAACGACATAGGGAACGAAATATCCTGTCGTTTGTCGAAAGAAAGGACGTGCAGGGAAAGGAAGAGGAAGTGATGACTGCGGAGCATTACAACAAGTATAATCGGCATTTGGAGGAGCAAAATAAATTGCTTGGCCAGGTTATGAGATTGGATGAGGTGGTGGCTGTGTTCCGGGACTATTAAGGTGGTCCGGCGACGTGTATATCACAATCAAGTTTGGGGTCCATGACATGTATCAGGGACTGCATTAATTGAAGCGTTGATTATCATTGCATAGTTGAATTTTGTGATTATATCGTGTATCGAGAGAAAACAGCCTGGTAAAAGACAATGTAAAGTAATAAGTAGGATCAGTTGGGTTCTCTCTTCTACAGTGGAAGCTAACTGAGGGTGTCAGTTATGCAATCTAAAAAAAAAACCAACCACATCAGAGAATGAGGGTGGTTGATGAATTGCGCTGATTTAACATGCCCAGCCTATAGAGCTGATTGTCTTTCTTTCACATGATAATGTGTCTAGGGTAGTTGAGAGTTGGATGATGTCTGTCGGGTGAGTCAAGTTAAAGTGCCTGCGCTACAGGAGCAAGAGGGGCAACCCGGACGACTGTTAGCGCCAATAGAGGTCGCAGACAGTGGAGTGACACCAGTGGGCACGTCAGTTACAGTGATTTGCTTTGTATCCATGTAAAACACCCCGCCTATTCCCTGCTGTGTCAGTGTTTGCGCGCAGCCGCCGTCGCGTGCGAGAACCGAAATCGGTAGTGGGAGGAACAAATTATTTTGCAAGGTTGTTGAGGGAAAAATTTGTAAAAGCAAGCGACAAACAATTTGACCTGTGACACCAAAAAAACAAAATCCCTTCCAGCCCACGAAGAAGGGGACATCTAATTCAAGTTTCCAGAATCTTAGTTTATTTGTTGTTGAATATCATTATTATTCACAATGTCGCCCGCAGCTGGTACAGTTGGACGAGAGAAGGAGTCAAACTTGGCTCGTCTTCTCGGCTCAGGTAAGACCGAATGGATATAGATATAGATATATATATATGCATATCTATATATCTATATATCTATATGTATTGCGGCTTTGCATTGCGCACAATACTCACTAAATTCTTTAGGATCTGCCGGTATTGCTGAATTGGCCATCTTCCATCCCGTACGTCTTGTCTCCTGGACATGTCGAGAAAGGGAACGCAACTAATCAATCTTCTCGACCCAGGTGGACACGATTGCGAAGCGATTAATGAGCAACCAGACTCGAGTAAGGAAGCTTCAGAAGCCAAGCAAAGGACCGACCGAACTGAACATGCATCACAGATTGCCAATGCCAGTCAATTGAACCAAGTCATCTTCAAGGATAAGGCTACTGCCCCTGCAGGTCGCAAATTCATCTCGCTCTTCCCCGGTCTTGGCTACGCCGCGGGCTACAAGGTCCTGCAAAGAATATACAAGTATGGCGGGCAACCTATTGCGCGCGACTTTCTCGGCCAGCATTATGGAAAGGATTTCGAGTCGGCCTTTGGCAAGAAGACCGGCAAGGCTATTATGCACTCCACAGCTGGCAGGTAAGGGTTTATTGTTGTCGAAATGAGTCCTTGCGACAAAGGGAGGCTGACATGTGTGCGTGTGTGCGTGTGTGCACAAACAGTTTGATTGGTATCGGAGAGATTGTCTTGCTACCCCTCGATGTTCTCAAGATTAAGCGCCAGACAAACCCTGAGGCCTTCCGTGGCCGAGGTGTCCTCAAGATTGTTGCGGATGAGGGCTTTGGCTTGTATAGAGGCTGGGGATGGACTGCTGCCAGAAACGCCCCCGGTTCCTTTGCCCTCTTCGGAGGATCTGCCTTTGCCAAAGAGTACCTGTTCCAGCTGCAGGATTACAACAAGGCCAGCTGGTTCGAGAACTTTATTGCCTCGATCGCAGGTGCATCCGCCTCACTTGTTGTTTCAGCTCCCCTCGACGTCATCAAGACCCGAATCCAGAACCGCAACTTTGAGAACCCGGAGAGTGGCTTCAGAATCTTGTCAAACATGGCAAAGAACGAGGGCTTCTCAAGTTTCTTCAAGGGTCTTGTCCCCAAGGTATGCGAAACCCCTCCGATAGGCTGCTTGCTGTCTAGTCTCTCCTTGTCCCACAGTGTTTTTGTTTTTTCCCGCCCGTTTTTTTTGTTTATCTCATCATTGACCGGGCTAACTAACCTTTGACGTTTCTTTCTGACAGCTGCTCATGACGGGACCCAAACTTGTCTTTTCCTTCTGGCTCGCACAGACCCTTATCCCCGCGTTTGACAACATCTTCAGCAAATAAAGTATAAACCTCTTTACGCACGTCGATTTTTACTAATTAATGAAGTTTATGCGGAATCCGAGGGGCGGCATGTGTGTGTGTGAATGCGTGTGAAGGGGAGAAGAAGAAGAAAAATAGACAGTGGAGTCGTCCAAGGTTGGCTGGAGGACGATCGCTAGGCAATGGCCTGAATCTCATCATGTATAGAACGACTCAGCTCTCTGTAGAATTAGCCAAATGTGATATTGACCTTGACTGGACAACATGTGTGCATCAAGCGGGTGCTCCCTACATCACATCAAGCAAGCACCCAGGAACCCAGGATGTCGAGATGATTGACGTGGCGCTTATCGTCACAGTGTTTGAATATGATTCGCCATTGATTGGGCATTCAATCCCAAGTCAACAATCAGCCATAGTGTGTTGGGTTGCATTAGGAGTGTGTCGGTGCTGTTGCCCAGCAACTAACCGTTCTTAGTGCAACAAACAAACACCCCTGTCACTACCAGCATTGATGATGAGCGCACCGCCTGCACAAAGTCTCGAGGTCCCCGGAGACCCAAACCGCCATCACCATTGTTACGATTTCATGAAATCAAGGCAAAGCACAACCATCTTGACCCATCTCCGAGTTCTTGGGAGACCAAGCTCCCCAACAGCTTGAACCATCGCAGCCGGCTGCAGCCTAAAATACCAAGGCAAAACATTATATACCCCCTTTAGTATTCTTCTCCGACATTTTGTCTGTTGCAACCATTTTATCCGAGAGAGCGGCGTTGCCCGCATTCTTTTCGATTCTCGATACATTCCTGAGTAATAAACAATGCCTCATCCAGAACGAGGCCTCTCTATAGACGGAGAGCGATACCTAAGACACCAACATTCTGCTTCATCTGATCAAGGCGTTAGAGCCTTGATCCCAATGTACGTATTGGCTGTCTCCCCCTCCCTCCCTCCCTCGCTCTCTTTTATATATATATGTATATAGATAGTTTTGGTAATCTGATGGGTTTCATCCATTGACTAGCAACAGGTGGGATAGTTCTGACCCTGAACGAGCACCTCCTCCATTGCCTCTCAACCCACAATCACCAGTCCTGCCAAGCCTGTCATCGCGAGCAGGAACTTCCAGTGCCATTGCGTCTGCCCACGCTGCGCTTAGTGAGCGAGTACGTGAGAGCACCGGCAGTAGCAGCAGCAATAGCAGCTTTATGCCCCCCGTGACAAAACGCAGCCACGAGCCATCTGAAAGAGCCCCGATGAACGGCCGGACCGGATCCCATCGCCGGCTGCAGAGCAGCTCTGTGCGTGATATCAGCATGATGCTGGAGCACGGTCAGAGCCCAGGCGTCAGCCCCTCACGATCGCCAGAGAGGCAACAGTACAGACCGACAACACCGACATCAATGAGGGAGAACTCATACGATAACCGATTATACGAGAACAGAGAGGCCGCTCATTCAACGCCTACCCTGTCCAGCAGCATAACCCCCATTGTTCGCCCTACAGTCCGCCGACCTACAGCGCCACAGGGCAGCATTCTTGGAGAGAACACTCCCCCTCAATCGTCAACCATGCTTGCCCTGCAAAACATGAGTTCGGTACCGCCTACCAAGGACAGCAGCGAGCCTCCGCTGTCCAACATCACCAATGGCCAGAAGCCGAATTCGAGTCTCGAGAATCTGTCGGCACAAATCCTTGGTCTGACAAATATTGCCCAGTCTCTTCAAAGGGAAATGGCTGCCCTCAGTCGCCGCAGTAGAGACAATGCTACCGACCTCCTCAGCCTGAAGGAGGCCACCAACACCAGAGATGAAGATATTCGGAAGAGTCTCCGAGATCTTCTGGGCAACATTAACGACCAGTCGGCGAGACTCGCCAAGGATTCATTTGGTGGCTACTACATCGAAAATAAGGCCCACCCTACATCACCTACCAGTGGACGAACCTATACAATCCCTCGTATGGGCTCTCCCAAGAGTTTTGCGGAATCCCTTGACAGAGCATCGATTAGTACTCCATCACTTGTTGGTGGCGATAACTCGTCCATTGTCCTCTTGGAAAAGATTCTGCGTGGACTGGGCACAAGGGATGGACAAGAGTCTCTCGTTAACCAGCTCGCAGAACTCTCGGAGAAGCTTACAGGGATGGCAACTGCTGCCAAGGTCGATGAACTTGTCGACTATGTCCGCTCTCAATCCGAGACAGCAATCATCCCCCTTGGCGCGAATAATCACTATATGCCCCGCCGAATGAGCATTGATGAAGCCACTGTAGATCTGGACAGCAGCCCGATGGCGCAACGCCTGCTTAAGAACGGCGACGCTCGCAGCACATCTGGGTCACAGGGCCGAGGAGTCAATATTCTTAATGAAGACGTTCTCAACATCATCCGATCTGTCAAGGACAGCGTTGCGCAGAGTGGTGGCCTGACTGCCGAGGTCAAGGCCCTTGTTCGAGAACTTCGCGGTGAGGTTTTGGGCATGGGCCGTGAACTTGGCAAGAGATTGGAGAATATTGGTCGACGACCAGTTGACGAGACTGACGCGACCGGACCTTCAGCCAACAAGGATGATGTTTCTCGGGTGATTGATGAGGGGCTCGAGCAGATGAAGGAGCAGCTCAACCATGTCCTTCGCGAGCACCGACGCCAGTCGGCAACCGCCGACAAGCAAAAGAATGTTATCGACTACCAGGAGGTATACAATGCCCTGCGCAATGCCTTGAAGGACAATGACAAGGCCAAGGGTGTGCCCGACTTGAACAGGGAGGATGTCATGGAGGCTGTACGAGAAGCTTGGGAAAACTACAAACCCGAGATTGAGGTTCAGCAAATCGGCCTAGAGCGACATGAGGTTTTGGAGTGCTTGAAGCAAGGTTTCCATGAGTATGAATCTCGCCACCAGTCCCCCCCCGGAGCTTCAAGAGACGAGGTGTTTACCGCCGTCGTTGAAGGCCTTAAGCATTTCGTACCTCCTCAGGTCGACACTCCTGCGTCTGTCTCAAGGGACGAAATTATGGATGCTGTTCGAGAATGCTTGGAAGAATTTGAGTTTCCTCTTGCGCCATCTGCGGGCGGAGACCTTACTCGAGAGGATATGATTTATGCCGTCAAGGAAGGACTTAGTGACTTGGATCTCTCAAGAAGCAATGCCCTGGTCCCTACCTCTGGTAGTAACAATGAGATTATTAACAGGCTCCATGATCTGATGGATACCTTGAAGCTGGAGTTTAGACTCATTGCTGAGGATTCAAAGGACAATGCTACTAAGGGTGGGCTTGAAAATTTGCGAGCCGCCATTGAGGGCTATGTTGACCGGGCTACTGGTGTGTCTGGTCAAGGAGACTTTATGGAGAACTTGGCTAGCAAGATGGAGGACTTCAAGGAGGAGGTTTCAAATTTGGTTACCACAGCCAACTCGAAATCTCGACAGCAGCTTCAGACTGAGTTGGAGGGACTGCGAGACATTGTCAATTCATCCATGGTCCCAGCTCTTCCGCAGTCTGCAAACTTGAATAGCGAAGAAATCCTTGAGACGCTGCGAAATGGACTGAGCAACCTGCGACAGGAAATTCTTCGACCTCGACCTGAAACCACTGAGATCCTTGATGCTCTTAATGATGGCCTTAATGATATCCGTGCGGGTATTGATAGAATGACCAACAAGCCAACTGACCTGACTGCCAACGACGAGATTCTTGATGCGCTGAAGAATGGCTTGGATTCTGTTCGCTCAGACATCGTGACAATTCGCGATACGAGCAATGATAGAGCCATCACTGCTTACCGCGATCCATCGAGCGACATGGCTCTTGTGCCAGCAGACGTAATTAAGCAGGATGATATCAAGAATCTTGAGGTTCTCATTACTCAATTACGCAGCAAGGTTGAGACAATGGGACCAAGCGAGGAGAGCATTCATAAGTCTGACCTCGTCCACCTCGAAGAGATGCTACGCAATCTCCAGAAGAGCGTGGACGAGATTAAGACCCGTGAGCCATTAGCCCCTGTCTCGGAACCAGCAGTGCCCAGGGAGATGCCCGAGAAGACAACCGAGGATGCATCAGGGGAGTCTACAGAAGCAACAAGAGATATTCCTACTGCAGCCCCCAGGCCAACCGCATCCGGAGACATACCTTCTCGAGAGGATGTCGAAGCCATAGAGACCATTGTGCGGAATACCAAGTCTCGTCTTGATGAGTTCTTTGACGGCGACCAGACTGTTCGCAAGGAGCATATCGACAACGTCGAAGCTCTTATTCTGGACACCCGAGAGACCATGCGAACTCTGAACACTCAAATGGAGACCAAGATGGAAGCCATGGCCAATCTCTCACAAAAAGACGATGTCTCCAACCTCGCAACACTCATCAGCAAGCTCTCAGAAGGGCTTGACGAGATGAAGGGTCGTGCCGAGAAAGATCTTGAAAACCCCGACAAGGTCACCAAGCACGATGTCGAGTCTGTCGAGGCAGTTGCCCTTGAGATTAAGACTGCTGTCGAAGGCCTGGCGTCTATGGATCTGTCTGCCATCTCGACCAAGGAAGACTTTGGCAAGCTTGAGACTGTCCTCAGGGAAGCCAAGGCAACCTTTGACACTTACAACGAGACATCTTCCAAGGCTTTGGTTGAGAGGCAAGCTGAGATTGGCGGCGTCAGCGAACGTGTTGTCGAAGTCAAGACGTTCCTTGAAGAATTCCAGACTGAGCTCAAGACCAAGCTGGAGGAGGGTTCCACTGGCGCCGAGGCTCTTCGTAAGCTCATCGAATCCATGGGCGAGAAGATTGAGAAGAACGAATCCGTTGGTGCCGACGTTAAGGACATGTTTGAGTTGATGAAGGCTGAGTTTGAGATATCCAAGGAGGCTCTTGGCGGCTCCAGGATTGAGGCAAACGAGAAGCTTGAGCAGGCTACTGAGAATATTCGCACCAAGATTGACGACAAGGTTGCTGAGCTGATTGCGAAACATGATCACCTTCACACAATGCTTGATGAAAAGTCTCAGGCTGCTGAGGCTCGTGACATCCTCACGGAAGCCTCCATCTCTGGCACCAAGGCCCTTGCTGAGGAGCTGAAGCTGCTTATTGACACATTGGGTGCTACCGTCACCGAGTCTCTGGAGAAGATGGAGGAGGCGTCAAAGAACGTCTTTACCAAGGTTGAGGAGTTCTCTGCCCGCACGGATGAGCAACATACCGAAGGCAAGGCCGAGCATCAACAGACTCGCGACCAAGTCAAGGAGGCCCTCACTGCTGTGGAGACTCTTCAAGGCGGCGTGAACGAAGTCCAGCCCCAAATCTTGGATGCTGTAAAGAACATTCTCCAACTCGTTGGCGACCACTTTGAGCATTCCAAGACGTCAACCACGGATCTTCAGGGCAAGATTGAGGCTCAACCTACTTCGGAGGCGATGCAGGCCATGATCCCACAACCTGAAAAGTACGATGATGCCGCTGTACGGGAGAAGCTTGACCACATTATTGAAAACAAGTATGATGATGCTGTTGTTCACGAGAAACTTGACAAGATTGTGGAGCACAATGACGGCGCCACTCAGGCGTTTACGCGGCTGGAGACTCTAGACAAGGTGCACGAGTCTGTTGTCAGGTCTGCCGCTGAGCTGTCCGAGTTCATTGCCGCTCAGCTGCAGCACAACACTCTTGAGCGCGATGAACGTGAGAAGACACTTCACGAAACCACTGTTGCTCTCGGAAAGGCCCAGACAGAAAAGGATGCCGTGGAGCTCACCGTCCTGCGTTTGAGAGACGAGGAGGAGCAGCTCCGCAAGAGCACCATGTCTCTGCGCATTGAGAACGAGAGTTTAATCAAGCAAAGGACCAGACTCACAGGTGACGTCTCATCGCTTGAGACTGCGCTCCGTCTCCGCAAGGATGAGCTCTTTGAGATGGAGCACCGTGCCGAGGCCCTGGAGCGTCGTATTCTCAATGGTATCATGGATCATTCCCGGGTCCTTCTCTATGGCAAGGCTGGCAAGAGTGGCGCTGAAGCTATGAACCGAAAGCGTGTCAAGAAGCCGGCTGGTGAAGAGGACGAGGAATCAGGCAGGTCATCACCACGCCCAGCTGTGCCCATCGTTTTATCCAAGGGCGGTCTCAGTTCGCCGGGGAAGAACGGAGCTACGAGGCGTATTGCGTCTCTTAGCCAGATGAACAGCAAGCAAACATCCCCCACCGTGCAGAGAAGCCAGAGTGTACGAACGCAAAAGTCCAACAACACGCATCGAAAGCGTAGCTGGGGTGGTGCCATGAGCACGGGCGACTTGGCCGAGGATAGCAAGGATAATGTGCACTTTGGAGAGACGGTAGAAGAGATCGATGAGGTTGATACCAGTCACATCAAGGAGGATCCCCCGGTAGACGATATTAGTGTCGACGGCTCCGTGGAGGAAGAGATTGATGATGACGAAGTGCACGAGGAGGTGGAGGAAGAGGAAGTGGATGACGTCGACGACAATGATGATGATGAGATAGAAGAGGAGATTGATGAGGATGCTGTCGAGACGGAGGAGACGCTGCGGCGTGTGAGCATAGGCTCAACGGTGATTACGAATCACGGGGCAGCAGTACACGAAGAAGTGGAATCTACATATGATGCGAGCGAGTACGAAGAGAGCATTGACGGAGATGAAGACGATGATGCTGTCTTGGTTGATTAAATGGAGTAGGAAAGGACAATCGGAACAATAAGGAACAAAAAAGGGAATTCACTACTTTGTCTTTTTGGATGGGGGGCGGGATGGTGATGATGCTTGACAAACCACAGTGTCTGTAGGAGCGTTGGTGTTTGCTTTTTTTTTAATGTTAGCTTTTCGTTGTTTATTATTTGCCCGTTAGTCTTACTTTTAGTTAGTGTGGATAGTTATGAAGAGACGTGATGGTCACTTGATACCAGGTAGATTAAATATTCTGTTGTCCTCTATGTTGCCTTTTATATAAGTGAGAGAGTGTGTGATGTCTGATGTTGAAGTACGTGCGCTTGTCCCTGTAAGTCATGGTGGGGAAGTTTGATGTGGCGGTTTCTGTCTTATCGTTATCGTTATCTCGATCTAAACCCCCACCAAGTGACAAGCTTGCTCCAACCTCAATTGAACTCGCGCTGCGACAACGCGCGTGCGATGGACAAACTTTTGCTTGACCCTTTCATCCTCCAGCACAGCAGATTGTAGATTCATTCTCTCTTGCACGGGTTAAGAGGGGGGAAGGAGTCGATATACATACCAAATGGATCAGCCGAATCCTTTGCTCTCGGCGCCGGAGCTGTCTCCTCTGGAGCAGGAAGTCTTGGATGAATATGAGCGTCTGGCGAACAATATGAAGACTGTATGGCCCTTTTGTTCATCTCCTTTTGAAACTCTCATACCCAGGCTAACGTTGAATCGATTGGGGGGAAAATCAAGCTGGCCACGCTGTTGGACAATCTGGCCTCCAACCCCACGGTCGACATCCTCGACGGCCTGCGCGAGCTGGAGCGCAAGACGAGCTTGGCGTTTACGCTGCTAAAGGCCAGTGTGTATAGCATCGTGCTGCAGCAGGAGATTGACTGGGGGGGAGGGCAGCATGAGGAGTAGAGGATAGGAAGGAGAGGGGGACAAGAAGGGGGAAGAAGAAGGGGGAAAGGGGAATTCGTCAAGGAGAATTGTTAATAATATGAGACAGCGGGACACGACGATATGGCGATTGGTCTGTAGGGAATAAAAAGGACCAGGCATAAAGGGGTCCGAGAGAAATACAGTTTCTTTTATGGAAAGGGGTCGATATTTTTTTTTTTTGGATGAGAATGATACCCAGCAACGTTTAGAACCAACACACAATACCATCAACAACATCAACATCAGCATCAGCATTAGCATCAGCATTATCATCAAGTTTTCAGTGCAAGTAGCATCATACCACTTCGTTCCATCATCTACAATACTCATACAAGCCCCCCTCAACACTCTTCCCTTTGTTTTCACCCCCCGTTCTTTTCTTCAGCCTTCTTTTTTAAAACCACATGTTTCTTAATTTTGTACTCTCTTCATCCTTTTAATATACAGCTCCTCCGTAGTACACCTTCCTCACATCCACCATCTTCTTCCCCCTCCCAATGGCAATCTCCTCCGGGTCAACCTGGTTCATCAGCGCGTCGTAGGCCGCCTTGACCGAGTTCATCGGGTTCTTGGACCGGGGCATGTTGGCGGCGATGTCGTGGATGCCAGAGGCACGGCACATTTCAAAGATGCGGTGGGGGCAGCGGAGGCCGAATCCTATGAAGTGTTAGCACCGGCTTTCTTTCTCTTTTTTTTTGTCTTTTTTTCTCTCTCTTCTCCTTTTCTATTTTATGCTTCTTCTTGTCTTTCTCTGCTTCCAAGGAGAAGGAATAAAGGGTGATAAACAGGGGATGAGATATTTACCTGGTGGACGAGCAAAGAGCTCGACAACAGTACCAGACACTTTGGCCTTTGCATTCCCATAAATCGTCCGGTTCTCGTACCGCCTAATCGGCTTCATGTTCCTAATCGCCAACAGCTGCGCCGTCTCCGCCGCCAGCCCCGCCTCGGTCGACTTCGCGATGCCCAAGCCCAGCCGCCCGTTGCCGTTGCCCGCAATCGCCACGACCGAGGTGCTGCGCACTTTGCCCAGACGGGTCTGGTTGGAGACCCAGCGGGTGACGAGGACCTTGCGGTAGATGGACTGGATGTCCTTGAGGGACATGCCCGTGAGCCGCTTGATCTCCTGGTACCGGCCGTCGTCGTCCTGGCCCTCGTCCTCCGGGTCGGCGGCAGATTTGTAGAGGCCCTCTACGCCGGGGACTTTGCCCAGCTCGGGGGCCTCGGCCGAGTGCAATCTGCTAGAGCCAGCGGGGCCATCCTCGATGAGTTCCAGGTTGGAGGGCTCCACCTCTGCGGAATCAGGCTGCTCGGCCAACTGGTCCAGCTCCTTCTTCCACGCCGAGTCAATAGCCTCATCGAGCTTCATAGCCTGCGCTCTGGTAATAAACTCCGGTCCTGAGGCGTTCGCATCCGGCTCAGGCCCATCCTCCTGCACGAGATACCTCTTCAGCAGCTCCGGGTCCTTCTCCAGATCCAGGAGCTCATCCTGCGTGAGGTCTATCAGCTCCTCCCCGTTACTCTCCTTGACCCTCCGCAGCGCGCGGACCATGGCCCTGGTGAGCTGGTCGCTCGTCTTCTTATCCGTCACGGCGGCCATCTTGTTCCCGTAGTTGTCTACCCACTCGCTCGGATTCAACCACTTGACCTCCCTCGGCGTGCCCTCCACCTCGGGCTTGACATCATACCTCGGGTCCAAAACGGTGTAGTCCTCGATATACGGCGGCCTGTACGGATCGTCCCTCAGCCTTCCCTGGAAGATCAGGTCCTCGGGGTTGACCGCCCGCTCGCCCGCCTTGAGCGCCTCCATCTGCTCGGGCGTGTACTTCTTGGCCAGCGCATCGAGCTCCTCCTTGGTATACTCGGCGAACTTGTCCTGCTTGTACTTTGCCAGCGTGCTGCTGTTGCCGATCAGACCCAGTTCCTCGGCCTTTACATTTCGGAATCGGGACCTGCGCTTCGGTCGAGGGGCTGATGTGTGGAATTGGTGGTTGTGCTGCTGCTGTAATGTGCAGGCTACGGTGACGATGCTCTGCGAAGACCTCGTTGAAGCGACGCACTTGCCCAACAGGCTGCGCGCCGGGCGAGCGACGCTCATGGCTGAAAAAGAAAAGAGAAAGAAAAGGAAAAAAAAAACTATGCCTTGGTCCAACCCCAATACGAATATGAGAGAGAGAGGGAAGTAAATGTCCAATTCCCCCTTCTAGAGGGGAGCGTATGCGGGCAAGCGTGATGCTCGATAATTATGCCACTCAACAGCGCAACTTTGAGATTTTTGCTAGAACCCCCCCCCCCCCCCCCCCCCCCCCCCCCCCAAAACCCAAGTAGCATTGCCCAATTAAGAAACACAATGAAATCCTGCGCCACAGCTCTTTAGAAAAAAAATGTTGTGCGGCCCAAGCATGGTATGTGTGTAATGTAACACACTAGCCACAGCTCAAGCCACAAGCACACTCACACATACACACACTTGCTTCCGGCTGGATTATCCCACCCGTGTTGTCTTATCGAGCCGCCAGGGTAATGACAAGCCACCTCCACCACGGCGGCTACAGGCGAACCCGGGGGAAGCCTCCCATTCGACCCTGATCTGAGAATGACCTTTCTTTTTTCTCTTTCTCCCGTTTTAATCATTTCGTATTATACATTTCTTTTACTCCTACTCATTAATCTACTGCTTTAAATCAAGTATCATATCATCTCTACCCAAAAGAGATACCGATATTGAATCAAGCATCCACCACACACACTCCGTCACCATCGTGAAACGTCTCAGGAGAAGCGCCATCCAAGTTTCGACTCCCTGGCCCAGACACCCATCAAAACGCTTTCCCAAATCTTCATTCCCGACGTTGGCCCTTCTCTCTTCTTCAACTTCATTCCCTATCCTTTACTCAAGAAAGAACAACCCTTATTCACAGGTGAATCCACCTACTCCTGCCACTCTCTCACCATCAAGTCTTATAAGAACAACACTTGATCAAAATCCTCAAAAATGGGCGACGGACAATTCGGCTGGATGTCCAAAATCGGCGCCACCGACCAAGCCATCGCCGTCCTCAACGACCAGCCCTCCCTCTTCACCACCCTCTTGCTTGTCCTCGTCGGCCTCCTGGTCCAGGTCCTCATCATCTTCTACATCCACTGGGCCACCATGAAGCCCGGCCAGGCCAAGGAGAAGGGCAAGTGGCTGTCCATTTTCCCCATCAAGAATCTGGACAACATCAGGCGTCGCATCGGCAATAATTAACCTTTTGCAAGGACATGGTGAAAGAGGGGTTGGATATCAACGAATTGATGATCACTACGGGTAGATGGTATGATGGGAGCTTGCAATTTGCACAATCTGCGAGAAGATTGGTTTGCGTCATCATTTTTTGAGGTGTCATGAGAAGCATAGTCTCAATGATGATGGGGGTTCTCAAGCAATACTTTGAATTTTTACATATAAGCGTTCATATCTTGGCAATGAAATTAACTACTTCCACACTATATACCGCCAAGCATGCTTACAGGCCCCCAAAGCCCAGGATCTATTGTCTCACATGTCTCTGAAGATAGCCATTCATCAAATGTGGAAAATGATGTTGGGTCGGCGGAGGATGGATTCTGTGCCATTGTAGTTGTCGTTTCAAAGCCGTTCAGTGGTTGGTTATAGCTATCGGAAAAGTTTGGATTTGACATCCAAGGATGATGGCTCTCCCTCGATAGCTGCAAAGGCGTATAACCTCCATATACGCCTGATGTATCATTGAGTTGATAGTAGTCGTTACATCTCATTAAAACATATCTCGGTGCCGTTGGTTGGTAAGTTTGCGTTGGCAGAGACGCCAAGTTCGGAGTTGCTAATGCTCTCCACCGTGATATTTGTTCAGAGGCCGGAGCCGACATGGCGTTGCAATAAGTCACAGGGCAGGGAGTACACTGGCTGCTTCCCCCGGTCTCGCAATCACTTTGCCTTACTTCAGTAGAAGTTTGTAATATCGAATACTCTCCAAGCTGTTGTCCAGAATTCATCGAATCCGGCCACATACTGGATCGTGTCTCTATTCTCGGTTCGACATCAGTTAATCTTGATGCTTCGGTCCTTGGCTGCTCCGTCGACATGTTTTGAACGTCTTTCGAGCCAGTAGCATCTCCTTGGCCGTGCTCGTGTCCTTCTCTTCCAGACTTTGACTTCGTTTGTAGCGCCGGTTTCTTTATTGTTGCAAGCAAAGTATTCCATGCGCTCTTCTCAACACCTCTCACTACTCCATCAGCTTCGCTAGATGCCTTTTCCTGTGTGGTTGATGTGATACCAAGAGAAGCTACCTTTTGCCTGATGCTTGGCGATTCTGCATTTCTCATCCTGGCAAGTGAGGTTGCAATTATGGGCAAAAAACCTGCTTGGTCAGAAACAGCCTGCCGTTATGTCAGCTCATAAATGGTATCAGCATGGCATAAGCCTTACCTTGAGATATGGAATATGGAATACTGCTGGCGCCAGCTTTGTAAGGGCTTGTGATGGAGTGCTTTCCCGCACCTTTACCCCCTTTAACGGCTTGCCACTGCCGAGCACCAATGTTCTCAGTGCGATTTCTAGCATATGCCGTGTTTTGTCAAAAGGACAAATCTCCTTGTCCCCCTCTGCATGTTGTGGCTTCTTCGGAGCTTTTTCTTTACCACACGTCACAGAATCCATGCCCAAGCCAAGCATAAACTGATTGATTGCCCTCTGATCTTCAAAAGTAAGACCCATATAAAGCTCTTCATCAACAGCATCCGCTATCCCCCCCTTTTCAGCTGCTGATATTGCTGGTCGGCACTTTTGTCGCTTACGCCTTCTCTCATCTGGCGCCGATAAATCCTCCCCCTCAGAAATATCAACAGAGCAAGTTACCGACCGAAACTCGGCTGTAAACGCATCTGCAGGCGGTACCAAAGCAGACGACAAATCAGGATGCTGAATCGAAAAGGACAGTTCCCCAGGTGGCCACGTGAATCGAGTCTCGCAGTACTGCAGCCGAAGCCCCAGACGATCCCAAAACTGGAAGCCAGTTAGCTGGTATCCAGAGACAATCAGTACGAGGGTCGGCTGACTTCGCACTTTTGAATCCATTCTGCGAACTGTGCGACTCGAGCATCATCCGAGATAGGCTCGCCGTGGATTGATGCTGATAGCTTGAAATGACAGGACCCTGTCCGACCAATCCACAAATGCTTCTCAGTTACAAGATCGAGGAGCTCGCCACTGGTCAAAGGCGCATCATAACCATTTGGAAAGTCGAGCTGCAACGACGTCTGAAAAACAAGGTCCAAGTCCTTCTCCCGGCTTGAAAGGTGTAGTCTTGGCAAGGGGATACTGGATGCCATGGTGCTTTTATATATGATAAAAGAATCGAACTGATTAAAGATACTACCTCGTTATTCTAGAGATTGACTGCTAAAGAAAATCATAATTGCCAGAGTATGTAAAGGTGAAGGATTTGTCAAGTGGGAAGAGAACAATGTGCATCAACATTAGGAAGGCACATTTACAAATTAGATTGGCAAGAACAACACAAGACAACACAACAAAATCGTTCAACCCGAAAGAACACACACGCTTAATTTTCCCCATTATTTAAAATAAAATAACCAAAAAAAAAAATATCAAATCGTTCGTTGCCGCATTTCCCATCTCAGTCAAAGTGTTTTTTTAAATGAAAATAAAAGATATATATAAAAAAGACTCCAAAAACATCCCAAGAAAAATAGAACCTGAATAGGTGTCAAGTCTATACCTTTCGTGTCGAGCCTTGTGCTCAAACAGGAAACCAAAAAAAAAAAAAAAAAAAAAAAAAGGGGGTGTCTGTAAAAAACAAAATAAATACCCAAAAAGAATGAATGAACATTTCTTGTATTTATCATAGTTATATATGTATATATATATAGATAGCATGTTTCCTGACCTGGTGGTTTTTTGTTGTTTATTTATTCTGGAACCATGGGAATGGGAACTTCTTGGCCGGATCGAGGGTACTGGAGGAGGAGCTTTCTACTTCCAGACTGCGCTGATAAATCTCCTATGTTCATGTTAGAATATGCTGTATCAAACCGAGGAACCAGCAATATTTCTTACCTCTTCATCCGTGGGCATCCGACAGCCCAGAATCAGCTCCCTGACATGATCATTCGTCGCAAGATTCGGATACGCCGTACCCTGACTCTTCATCAAAGGCAAAAGTACCTCTCCAAGAACCTCAAATTTCTTCCAGTTGATCCTGTCGCCAGCGGGCCCGATAAACGTTTTGCTGCCCTCCTCGGCAGATACCAGATCTCTTCGATGGAGAGGAATAAATGGGATGCGCGGCAATGGCGAGTTCTCCCAGGCTAGACGATAGGCAAAGTGACTCTTTTGCGTGCCCATCAAGATTCCCAATCGCGCAAACTTCTTTTGCAGCTCTGGAGCCACCAAGGATCTAGTTTGCGATAGTCGATGAATGGCCGTCCCATTGATGCCCGCCAGAACAGCAGCTAATCCATTATAGTTGTTCAACTGCCGCAGCTTGATGGCAATGTTCATAAACTTTTCCAGAATCTGCGCCCGATGCTTCGCCTTATCCCTCAAAAGAATCATGTTTGCGACCCATTGGGCAATGTGGTTAAAGTGGCTGATCATGCGGTTCACATTCTTTAAGCTCTTGCAGCTGTCCTTTTCGCTCGGCGGTAGACTGACATGGCGAACAAAGTCGCGGATCCGTATCGAAGAAAACATAATCCAGTCTATCCTCGTGAGCTCGTCCGCAATATCGTCGTCCGGTATATCCATAAAGATGCGATATCGGTTCTTGTTCATCGGTAAATGATCCGTCGGCTCCAATGTGGCCGCTTCCCTATCATATTCATCGAAGCTGTAAAGATGAACCTGACTGCCAGTGCTGGACCCCCTGTTGAGATTCTCAGAGCTGCCGGACGGCCTCTCGTAGGATGCCTCTTCATCAAACTGCAGGCCAACAATGGCTCCTGGCAAGTCGCCCAGTTCCTTGGAGAGAATCTTGGTGGCCACTGCGTCGTCGGCATCGTCGGCATGCGCCCAACCCGTATCATCATCTTCATAAACATTGTACGTTAGGTTCCGCCGCATCTGCCTCGCAGCAGTGGAAAATGCGGGGTCAGGGGAAAGATGTCTGATGAACTCATCCAAATTCCGCCTGGTGTTCGGGCGAGCAAAGTCGCCGGGATAAAGCGACACCCATTTGGCCACCGTCTCTATAAATCTAAGCTGCGTCATTGTTTTCATTAAATGATGGATCGTCTTATCGTCCCTTACGCGATCCAGCCGCGTTAAAATGGCGGAGAGGAGCTCGCCAGGGGCAGCGAACTTCCGGTACAGGCAAAGGAAAACATCTGAAAAGCTCTGGTCGGCCTTGGTAAGGCGTTGAGCAAGCAGACGATCGACGAGGTCGTCGAACAGTACCCCTGTCATCTTTGGCTGCTTCTCTATAATGACATCATCGTTCCGCTGCAAGATGGGAATATCATCAGAGTATCGATGTGATTCAGCGTCGGACTCATCGACGTCAAGGAACGATTCGCTTCCGTGCTTGTCGACGCGGAGACCTGAATGGAGCAAGATGTTAGTAAACATGGCCGTAGCTCACTCTCGCCCCACGTTGCCAACATATCACTATCGGATTGTGTGCGAAGGGGGGGGAGGGGGTGGTTAGGAGGAGGGGGAGGTGGCAAATGGGAATCTAACCTGGTCGACCCCCCCTAGAACCTGGTATTCGATTATCTGCGGCAGATGAATTTGGAAACCCACGGAGCAGGGAGTAGTCCGAGCTGGCACGACTGTGTCTGCCCTCACTCATGGGTCGCCCCGCAGGATCGGGGGCCTCGAGGTTTGCGGCGGATTGGGCTCGTCTTCGAGAGACTGTCTCGCCATTTTCTTCTACAAAAAAAGTCTTTTGTCAGGAGGTACGGTTCACATTATTTTTGATATGGTATGCAGTTTGGACCCTTTTACGGCTACCCACCCCTTCTATGCGCGACTGCGGCTCTGATGGCGGCCTGTAAGCATGCCCGCGCCAATTCTGGGCTATTCATGGAAATCTTGTAGTGGGACAGGCATTGGTTGAAGGGTTTCTGGTTGGGTAATGCGTCTGCGTCGATCTCCCAATCATCCTCGGGCTGGTCGCACTTGCATGCGACCATCATGGCGGGAAGACCGGAATCCGTCAAGGCAGCTGTTTGTGGAAAATGTCAGCATCAGCACATATGCATCTCCCCCTCGTCGTCTCCTCTTTCCCCCCCATGATGATGACGATAATGATGATGATAGGTAGGTAGGTGGGCGTCAAAGAAGGGCGTACCAAGAAGCCTGGGGATTGGACGAAGCGTGTCCCTATTATTTACATCAAAGAAGATGAGGGCGGCATCGACACGAGGAACAATGTGCCCGTTAATTTGTTTGGGCCATTGAATGGGCTGGACGGTGTTCAATTCGAAGGACTCAATGTCCAATTCGAGGAGGGTTATCATGTGGGTGGACGAGTCAACGACGAAGCGAACGTTGGAAGCATTGTACTGCGGGGGGCGGGCTATGCCCAGGATGCGCTGGACAAAGGTCGACTTGCCGGCGCCCTCTGCGCCGATGATGGCAATGTTGAAGCTCTCCATGGTAGAGTTTGAATGCGACTGGGAAGTGCGGTCACCGTCAGCATGGGAAGCGGTCTCAAACAGAGTGTCTCATCAATGCAACTGAAGTGAACCCCTGTTTCGGTGCCCCGCGACGGACTCCAAAGTTGGGGATAGTTGGGTGGGGGCGACGGCACATGAGGCGCATAACAGTTGGAGAAGGGCACAAGTAGTAACGGGTAGAGCCCCATTGACCAAATTTCGCAGAGAAGGACGGGAAAAAAAGGGGGGGAGTTAGAGGGGAGGGGAGGGGCTTGAGGGCATTCGCTCAGAAGATTTTGTAGGGGAAAGGGATAAAGCAAGGGCGAGAGAGAGAGAGAGAGAGACCGGCCCGAACATACCAAGAGTTCCAAGGACCCAATTGTCAACGACTCTCGACGGGGAAGCGACCAGCGCTGCGGATTCTTGTGGTCATTGCTGTCGTAGCGACCCTCGGCAGAAGAAAAAGAAATTTGGCCCGATGTCTCAAACTCGGGCTCAAGGTTCGTCGCCTGGGCAGCGGCGGTGTCGTCTAGGCGCTGGAAGAAGGGATCGTCGAGGATGGAGATGAAGGAGTCGCGGTAGTTTGGAGTGATTGGCGATTCGGGGATCGGAGCGCTGCTGTCGTCGTAGAAGTAATTGGAGCTGATGTGAGAGTATGCGCCGAGGTCAATCGAGGATGTCGCAGAAGTAGACCAAGTGCTGTTTCTGCAGCTTCCAGCTTCCGAGGTGCTATTGCTATTGCTATTGCTTTGCGTAGAGTTGCGAGTGAATGGTGGAGGACGTCGAGAAGAAGACCGTACCGGGCCGGGATTCAGATTCGGCGTAGCGGAGTTGGCGCGCGAGTGCAAGGGCCGGGAGAAGCTGGACTCTGAAGGATGGTAAGCATGATATGCAGCAGCAGCAGTAGCAGCAGCAGCAGCAGTAGTAGCAGCTTGGGTAGGCATCTTGGCGGTTGTCGCGCGGGTCTACTGAAGTGACCAGCACACCACGAAGACGATTGACATTGGATCGCAAAGCAAAACAAAGCAAAGGGAAAACAAGACGACGAGGGAAGAAGAGAATAATAACGATAATAGCAATGGCGAAAGAATCAAGGAAAGGATCCAGGCCTGCCCACCTGCCTGCCCATATCCATGTCCATGGCCGAGATGAAAACAGGCAGTGCCCGGGATTGTGTAACGCGACAATGATCCATTTCATTCAATAGAATATGAAATTATTGGGGGAGAAAAAAACAAGATGTCAAGACGGACAGAACTATCGATTGGGGCAAACTATGCAGTTCAAGGATTTGCAATTGAAAACAAGCAACAAGGTTAACTCACCAAACCCACATGGGCGACGGACGAGGGTGAAGGATGGAGGGGGGGGACGAAATCGACAAGGGGGGAGCTTATTGGTCGGTCGGACGGATGGATGAGAAGGATTGATTGATAGTTGATTGATTGATTATATTGGAATTCTCGTACGTAGATTGATAAGTTTGCCGGCTCGTTCAATCGAGGGCGAGAGATAAAAAGAGGGAGGAAGAGAGGAGAAAAACGTGGTCTGGAGGGATTGATCGAATTCGGCCAAGCTGAAAGCGGTGGTTGGCAGCGGACAAGGCCAGGGTTTGGTTTCTGGTGTAGTTGACGGGCAGCTGGAGTCCCTGCCTTGCCTTGGTCCTTGCGATAGATTGCGATTTCAATTGCGACAATGCGATGCGACGATGCGCCGCGACGAGGACAGGCAATAAACGAACCACCCCCGCCCACTGCCTTGGGGTGAGAGGGAGGACAAGGCCGACGAGAGAGAGAGGAGAGGAGAGGGAGGAGGAGGAGGAGGAGGGGAGGGAACAAATCAATTCAATGCGCCAAGCAGAAGAAAAAAGAATGGAGAGAAGCTCTGCAATGCAGTGTTATAAGAGAAGGTAAGAAGGAGGATTGGTAAAGATAACGAATAGAAAAATGAAATAACAACGGTCGAGCCCTTTGGAATATTAGACCAGGCAAAATTCTGACATGTCGCAGCAGTAGCAGCAACAGCAGCAATACCTCCTCCCCCTTGGCACTAAAGATGAAAAGGCGCAACGCTTTTTGAGGGGGTCCTTGTTCGTTTCGTTTTTTTTTTCTTTCTTTTTTCTCTATCTATCGTAGTGGTTGAACGAAAGGAATAAATAATAAATAAAGCAATGGCAGAGGAAAGAAAAGAAGAAGAAGAAAGGAAGAGTGCAAACAACAGCTCTCCCCCTCAAAATGCAATGTAAATAAGAAAACAAATCAAGATATGAGGGGCAAAAGACCAGTTGATATATATCTGTATACTAGATAGGTAGGTACTAAAGTATATAAACAAGTACTTGCGTTGTAAGAAGATTGGGGAGGGAGGGGAGAGAGATGGAAATAAAATAATAATAAAAAAGGCCTGTCTCCTACTTACAAGTTACTACTCCTGCTACTGCTGCCAACAAATCTTGGGAATTGGAGCCGAGTGGTTCAGAATGTTACATATATGCACGCTGATGTGAGCGCGGAACTAGAAAAGAAAAGGGCGTATTATTTCGGAGTATTGGGATTAAGAATCGGGGGGGGAGAGAGAGAAAGAGAGAGAGAGAAAGCTGATTGATTGATTGATAACCCAAGGGGCAAGCAAGCTCGCACCCAACACATGTGAAAAAAGACCGGAGCAGTAAGTGTATCCAGATGAAATAGGATATGCTAAGTAAGTAAATAGCTCGGTCTCGGGTTTACGAACCGCATTGGTTTGGCTTGATTGAGAATCATACAAGTAGTATTGTTTTATTTTTATCCTAATTGATTCCTTTTTTCTCTCTCTCCTTCTTCCGGTTCCCTTGCATCTGCTTGTGCCTCCTTGGCCTCCATTCCATGTCCATGGATCCAATCCCCCCCCCCCTCCCTCTCTTCCATCTGCAACATTCACCTGCAGCAAGGGAGAAGGAGGCAAACAGAGCGACGGCGGAATTCAATGTTCCGCCTCTGTAAGAGGTGACTGTGTATGTGTGTCCCTGATTTGGAACAACCCGCGCGCTACATCGCCTCTGATTCGAGCATCCGTTCGGCTACTTTTTAGACATGTTGTTTCTTTTTTTTTAGTTTTTTTTTTCTCAGGGTTCTTTTGGAGTTCATGTCTTGAACGAGCTTTTGGTGTGTGTGGGCATCAGGGACTTGCAGGATGCACTGCATAGACGTGAGAAAACTAGGAGCACCACTGTAACATTCATCGCATTCTCTTCCCATCTCTCACAAGCTAATTGGCATGTCCGCTTCAATTGCTTCCTCACTCATAGGTGCATGTTTTTGATTACTGCTCCTCGGGTCTCAGACCCCGATCCTTGGACCTCGTTTTTTTTTTGGAGTAAGGGAAGCCACCCCATGCGGCTCCTTTTGATACCCTCCCTGTCCCCCTCCTCCCCCTCCCCCCTCGTCTCAATCCTTCAAAAAAAAAACGTCCCTCGGCTCATCTATTGAAACCTACCGAGCACCTCGTACTAAGGTATTATTATGCAAGGAAACCTAGCAGCATTAAGCTTAACCCCATACTATTCAAAGACACAAAGACTCAAATCCTCTCATTCTTCATCATCATCACCATCATTCTCTTCCCTTTTTTTTTTCCCTTGCTCTTTTCAGCTTTGACGACAAGGAAAGAAAAGGAAAAAAAAAGGGCGACCTCGATTACACCAATGGGGGGCATCTCATCATACCATGTCTTGCTATGCCTGCAGCACGTGGGGACCCGGGCCTGGGAAAAAAAATGTGTGAACAAGCATGTTCGCAGGGCCCCCAGCCCAGCTCGGCCTAGTTCAAGGGAAAAACGCAATTCATCCAGCCCTCGTCCCCTCTTGACTCTTACTCTCAGGGTTAGGGAACGAGAGGGAAGAAAAAAAAAAAAAAAGAAAAAAAAAAACCACAGGTCGGGGTTGTGTCTATTTGGGGAAACTTGAGGCACCTCACATGGTGTTTCTGTATGCTAGGTAGCACGGCATCTGCATGTATGTACATATGATATACGTAAGAATACACTATACCTATATACAACAAGTATTTACAAGTATAAACATCTCTTCGTCCATGGCCCGACTGGATGATCTCCCGAGTGATGTGCCGCTCTTGTTGATCCCGGAGTGGAGCCTTGACCCGGCCGCTGGACCGTCTGACCGTCTCGGCTATCGGCCAGCAATGACTCGGACGGGCGGTCGAACAGAGGCGATTGGTGGTCTATACGAGCGTGTTTGAGCTGATCAATTGACGATGGTCGCTGATGGAGCGATCTGGGGAAATATTCGACAACAGAGATGAGCTTGAAGATTCCGAATTCAGGTCATTAAGTCTACCCTGCACACACACACACACACATATATATATATGAAACATTTTGGACTCTACCATAATCTACATACAGAGCACGGCCCCTAAAACAATCCAGGCGACAAGTTCTCACAGCATGCTATAGGGTATTCATCACGGACCGTTTCCAGTTTGGGCCGAGTTAAAGACCCATTGTAGCTATAATACCGAGCATGCATGTCCGAGTTCTGCTACCCTTTTTGTCTCAAAAAATTCAATGGCAAGTTGTCTCTCTCTCTCTCTCTCTCTTCTCAACAGTGGCGATTGAGGCAACAAGAAGCAAAACAAATATCCGGATTATTTCTCCTACGGAAAATCCGTCTAAGCGAAACGGCACAGACGTTTCTGGCGACGGAGTAAGAGGAAGAGGAGGGCCATGAACCTCGCCCGCCGCAGCACCTTGGAGTCAAATGGTAGGCAGCTCATGTGTCGAAACCTTCGGAGACGTTCCCCCCCCCTCACCGAGATGGCTACGTAGTGTTTTCTGTTTTGACAGCTGAGATCTACTAATCCGGCTATTTGGCATTTTACGTACAATCTAAATAAACCCAATGTAGTAGTATGTGATGATCGACGTCGTTTCCTTGGCAAATCTCAGGGTCTTCCCCCCAGTTGATCAAATTTCATTACAATCAAAACTCCACACCGACCCCCCCGTAGGGCTGAAAGGTGGTTTTTTTTCTTTCTCCAAAGGGGAGAGACAAAAAAAAAAAAGAGAAATACAAGATTGTCATGTATAGGGCGGGAACCTCTATTGTTGAAAGTGTACGTACGACGCGGTGGTTGATGTACGTATGCACTACAAGTACACTGGATACTTGTACTACTACAACCACCACCACCAATCCATGGCTTATGGCATGTCGTGAGATCGTGGTCCCATCGCAGCCGAATCGGCAGGATCTTGCAGCGCTCGCGTGGTGGGGGGGAGGAGGGGGAACCCCGCGTACAACGGTTGGGCGGTTTGAACAGAAGGGAAAAAAAAAAGCTGGAGGAGAAAGGAAGCTAGGATTCGAGTGTGTGTGGAGAGAGAGGGAGAGAGGACCGAACGAACGTTGTAAATCGGGATTGGATGGAGGGAGATGGGGGGGGGGGAGTAAGACGAGGCTTGAGGAGTTTTCCGCAAAACAATGAGATGCGAGTGCTAGTACGGAGCAGATGAGGGTGAGTGGTAGCTTGGGTTGCCGTGCACCCCCGACATAAGCCATGTCTTGGTCAACTATTGAAAAGACGTCTCATAGTAAGAATACTTGTAGCAATAACATGCGACTCCCTGCAATAGTATTTTCCCACAGAGCACGGAGTAGCGTCCAGGCAGATGAATTCTCTTCATCACCCTGTGACTCTTCTCCCTCTGCGTAATATGTATTATGCATATCAATCCCTCACGAGTCAGGAGTGACGAGAGGACCTGCAAGTCAGGGCTTACTGACACGCACGCACACACATACGCATGCCTACAATTTGCCTACTTGCCTACATGCGCGTATACGTGCATGCATGCATACACACATACACACACATGCTGTTTTTTCTCCCGTACATAGCCGTGCCGGCCAAGGAAGGACAGCATCCGACCAAGTCTCTCCGCATGCCCTCTTTCTCTCTCTTTCTCTCTGCTTCTTACTAAAGCACGGCGTATGGAGCACAGGAGGCGTTGTTTTCGTTTGTCTCTCTCTTGGCCTCTTCTGCCAAACCCATTACCTAATTCCAATCTCTTGGAATTCCTCGGGCGCTTTCCCATTCGTTGCCCCTCCCCTCACACTCTCTCGATGCATCATGTCTCAGGCCCCTTTTTGTTCCCAATCACCCCCCCATCATCTTAGCTCGGGCCGCCGCCTCGATCCATGAAAACTGAAAGAATTTCTCCATACTAGTATATTCACCACACAGGCTTCTTGGCTTCTTCTGTCCTAACCAACACATAATTTCCACAAAAAAAGATTGCGGAGAAGAGAGAAAGAGAAGGAGGAAGAACAAAGACATGACAGCGAGAGAGAGAGAGAGAGAGGGGGCGTGTCTGTCACCAATCAAAATAATAATCATGATTAAGATACCCACTCCTACATGACACTTTCACGCTTCAGTTCCTCCATTTCTGCAACCCAACATGGAGACCAAGAAAAACTAGAGCGAACCGGGTATAACATCCAAGACAGCAAATCCATTCCACCCCATCCATGACCGTTCTGGACAACCCAAAAAAAAGAGACCAAGCCCACCTACTCTTCTCGGAACAAGGGGGGGAGGAGGTTTGTTGCATCACAAGTGGATGCGATGTGCCGAGGGATGAACGAAAAATGACTGTATGTATGTACATACATATTTGCATGTTATTACCTGCACAGCTGTTTGTTTTTTTCATAACATGAATCAGACTGGATGCCGAATCTGGATTTTCCCCTTCTTGCTCGTCACATTTTTTTATTACCACAGAGACATACATATATTACAGGCACAGACAGGCACAGACAGGTATAAAAATACCAACACAGCTGCATTGCATTGACACCCCTCCCTCCCTCCCTCCCTCACTTTCACACAGTTTATGCGTAGCCCTCTGCTATTTATTCAGGCTATTTATACACACCATCTTATCCCAAAACCGTCCCAGCTGTGTCACAATACCGTTTTATGACAGCTACTACTAGCACATAGTCTTATGCCCATTCCATGCACAATAACAGATAGATCAATCCACTGGCTGGTGGTGTTGAGCCTTTCATCTCATCTCATCCCATCACACACATACACGCACACACACTCTCACATGACATCCCGCCTTACAAGCCCACACTCATACTAGACAGACAGGCCTAATGCCCCCCTCTCTTCTTCTCAATGCAAGTACATACGGAGTAGTAAAAAAAAAAAACACCTGTCAAGTGACCATCCCATCCCCCATCCAAGCCCCCCCTTTTTATTTTAAAGCAAACACATGGCGCCAGCCACCTCCACACAATAACCCAAAAAAAAAGCAGAAATAATGGTCAAGCGACCAAGCAAGCGACCAACAAGAGGTCAAAGAAGAAGAAATAAGCCATGCATGCATGCATTTCAATCGTTCATCGGCAACGAATCCGCCCCATCCAATCAATTTCTTCACATCCTAAAGAAGCTTTGCATACAGAGCAGGTAGATCCATGGGCCTAGCAAAATGTCTAGCTTGCCTCTCTGTCTTGTCCTGTCTCGTCTTCTCCACAGTCGGTTCAAAGCTTCTTCATTTGTTGACGTTGCAGCGGCCACATGCGCCACCAAACCAATGGTGAAATTGAAAAGGAAAAAGAAGAAATACTACTCCAGCAACAGAGAGAGAGAGAGAGAGAGAGCGCCGCCGTGCCAATCAAGCCCAAGCAAGAAAGAATCCAACGACTCGCCCGCACCATGCATCCATGTCATCTCTCTCCCTCCCTTCTCTATGTCTCTTCTTTTTCCCCCATGATCGCGTGCCGGCTTGCATCTCACAAAATGAACCACCCCTCCCCCCTCCCTCCCCTTCATTCAAACCACATGCTACTACTTGTACTTGCCATATTTTCGGTAGATCATGCTTCGTACAGCAATAGGGCAACAATAATAAAAAAGGTAGGCAAATATTCAACGTTTTACTAATGCATATTACCCAACGCCCTTTCATAGACCCCCTTGTTCCACCAACGCACGGTATCGTCTCGCCCTCTTCTTCCTCCTTCTCTTTCTCCCACTCTCTTGCACTCTCACTCCCACATTTTACTACCTCCCTCCGCTACATGTCGCAGGGGTGTCCGCACACTCCCCCCTGTCATTCACACACTCTCTCGTATGTACCCTCTTTCGCCAAGAGCGTTGCAACACGCCAGAAACCAACCAGGGCGCATATGGTCTCTCTCTTTCACTCTCTCTCACTGTGTGCTCTCTCTCTCTCTCTCTCTCGCCAAAATACCTACCTTAATACATTAAAGTAGCATCGTGTGCCTGGTTGCTCGGCTTTTATATTTAGTACAAGAAGATTCCACTTCCACTTTTTTTCCCCTTCCCAACGTGCCCATTTGTCTCGGTTCCTCTTATTACTCAAGTGAAATTCCGGGGTCTCTTTAATACTTTGAATCTTGCATTCCCGATCCGTTGCTGTTGTGTTCATTATTCTTCTTCTCCCCATTTCCCACACCACCGGGTTTTTTTCTCATTGTTCGTTTGCGGACTTACACCAACTCACTCGGGAGACGGTTTTGTTTTGGCTTTATCCATAGGAACGAAGATACACACGCATCCAGGTTACACTGCATTTCTTCACACCATACTCATACACGGCATACTCATACATAAAGAATTCTTTTTTTTCTTTCCATTTTCCTCATAAATGCACATACAGCCCTCACCATCTACATCTCCTGCAACCTCATCATCAAGGGAAGATAACCCTTTCCTCTCAAGATGCATTATAAAATGAACTACGCCGCCTACGAGACCAGGGTACCGGCTCTGCACCCGGGATACCCACCTGCCGTCAAACCCGCCGCCTCTCACTACCAGCTGAGGAAGCCAAAGCCCACGACTTCTCATCCTCGGCCCTTTGACCCCGAAGATTTGACCAGACGTCTGTATGTTGTTCAAGCAGAGCAAAAGGCCTTTGCTGAGAGAAAGAGGCGTGCCAGAGCTGCCGTCGAGGCGGAGAGGGAAGCTAGACAGGCTGCTCACGCGAGAGCTCAGCATGGCCAGCGTGCTCAGCAGCAGCAGCAGCATCATCATGCCATTCCTCCGAGGTCGTCCACCGTACGAGAAAGGCAATCCAACGCACCCGTTTTGAAATTGCAAACCAAACAACCAGCAGAGAAGCCCCAACGTGAACCATCCAAGCAATCTCCCGGCGCCAACGAGGATGAATCCCCCACAAGTTACCGCCATGTGCCCCAGGTCGCCGCCTCGCAATTTGCCAGGACAACAACCGTCGAATCCCCAACGGACAAGCACCTCGTCCACAAACTCTCAAGACAGGCCCTCAAATTCCACCTGGAAAGCCCCAACTCATTGACGGGCACGTCGGCTGATTCATCACCATTTGAACAGACCAAAGCTCTTAAGCGGGCACAGAGTTTCAGGGAGAGGCAGTACGAGCGAAATCAATTCCAGCACACCCACACCCTTGCTGCTACCGTCGAGGTTGATGAGAACCTACTATCCCAATCCCTTCCCAGGAATACCTTCCATGATTACTTCAAACCCAAGGGCCTGGAGCCGGAGGAGGGCAAAAACGTCAGGAGAAAGAGCACGGGCGACATGCTCAATAAGATAGCCGCCGCCCTCGAGCCTCCCGCCGACTTGATGCCCGGCTACTCGCCCATAGATAACCAAGCAACGCTCGACCACTGCGAAGTGGCCGTCAACCCAGATGAGCACCGCGTCGACTGGACCCAAAGTGACGAAATCGTTAACCAGCCCAAGCCCGCAGCTACACACTCTCTCCTCCGTAAAGAGTCCAAATGGGCCCTAAAAACCAGACTGGGCAGCTTCAGCAAGCACAAGGGCGATAAATTGGCTTCCCCCACCGAGGAGAAGGAGAAGGAATCGCCCGTCGTCGAGTCACCCAAATCTCCCACAAAACTGGGGTTCTTTGCCCGCTTCAGACGTTAGCTGAGAAGATCAAGAAAAAACTAAATGTTTGAAAAATCTTTTTTTTCTTCTTCCTTCAGCATAAAAATAAACCTACCTAACAGAATAATGCCGACAAACGTGTGATGATATAAATCCTACAGAGAGTATTCCAACAAGAAGCGATCTGGGATGTTCCAGGGAAATGGGAGAAAGAGGGGGGTTTAATGGATATAATAGTATACCCAGCCGCTCTTCGGCTGCCTCATCATTTTGTGTTTTTTTTCCTTTGTTTTTTTTTAAGTATTTTTTTTTTTTATCTTTTGCGCTGCTCCTCGGCCATGAGCTTTTCGATGAGCTTCGTATCCTCCTCCGCAGCTTGTCGCTGTAGATAGACGGTGGCGTCCTCCTTGCGACTTGCCCCGCTCATAATATGAAGGATTAATTCGGTGTATTCCCGAATAGCTTCACCCGCTTCCCCATTGGCCTTTCTGGCCCTGCGTAGAGCTGCCTTTCCGTTCTTGATGCCCATGTCGTGATTCCAGTTGTCCTTCTTGGTGACGCCATGCATGAGGGAGGCGGGGATGGCCTTGTCTGGCGCTTCCTTGGGGGGTAAGGTGGCGGCGTGGATCTCGAGCAGTTGACTTGGCAGATTGGGGTATTTCCTGAACAGCGTCTTGAGTGCCTCGGACGTCTCCAGCGCTCGGAACGGGTTGGTGGGATCAAACGGCTCGGCGGTAGCCTTATTCTGAGGCACCTCGGGCTCTTGCTTGACCGGCCTTGGCTCAGGGTCGGGGGGATGGTTCTCGCGATGAATTTTATTGCATGCGACAGAGCAGCTGCGCCAACGTCAGCATGGGGCAATAGATCGGCGGCGGCCTGCGATTGGATCAACCTACTATGGCAAATAGCATCGCGGACACTTGTACTTTGGCGTATTACTCTTGCATATGCCACAAATGTTCTGGGGTTTCGGTTCCGGCTCCGGCGTGGGCGTATCCCTCTCATCTCGCGACAACAACAGCGACGGCTGATGTTGCTGCTGCTCCGGCTTCACCTCGCCTTCGCTCGGATCCCTGCTGGCCTTGACCTCGACATTTCCCGAGCCATCCTGCTTCTCGGGCAAAGGCGAAGCGACCGGTGTTGTTCTTGTCGTTGTTGTTGTTGACTCCTCAACCTTTACGGCGCTGGGATCTGACGCCATTCGAAGGGGAGGGAGGGGGGAGGGCAATTTTAAATAACGGGCTTCAAAAATCGGGACGCGACTGGAATGTTTGTATGTATGGTATTATGACAGTGACAGTTGGGAAAGGCGCCCCACGACCCCCAGAACTTTTTTTTTTTGCGGCCCTTGCATGAGATGCATGACACTAAGCCACACTTTTCAGCCACATACAGCACGGCGGGTTGCATCATAGCACAGCCATTAGTAATACCTCGTTTGATCCAAGCAGTTCTAAATCGTCTGAAAGTGTTTGCCGCAAATCGCCTCAGGTATAATTTTTTGTTAAATTTAATTTCTCATCCCATATCCTCACCTCTCGCTAGCAATATATATCTTTAAATTCATTCTTCTCAGAATTGCCCACCATGACCTCCCAAGGAGCAAGGAGAATAGCATTGCGCGCACTGGCCACGGCCTCCTCACGGCCAGTCGCAGAATGCCAAATGAGATCAGCACCGCAATGGACCCGGCATCTCAGCACCCGGACACGGCTTCCGGTCATGGCTGCCGGCGTACGGCCCGGGGTACAGAGGGCTCAAAGATTTGTCCCGAGCATCTCCGGCATTGGGAGCGGCGTGCGGACAATCTTCATCCAGACAGAGAACACGCCGAACCCGGATGCCCTCAAGTTCTTGCCAAACCATCGCATCATTCCCCAGACGATTGCAACACCCTTCATAGAATACCTTAACCCGCGCTCTACTATTGCCCCGCCATACCCCTCCCCCTTGGCTGCAAAGCTCATGAACATTGATGGCATCACATCCGTCTTTTACGGCGCTGATTTCATCACCGTTACCAAGGCCGGCGACGCCAACTGGGCGCATGTGCGGCCAGAGATCTTTGCTCTCATCACCGAGGCCATCACATCGGGAGAGACCCTCGTGAACGTAGTTGAGCGCAAGGCCGGTGACGCCACTCAGGAGGAAGCCCCAGAGGAGGACAGCCTCGCCTATAACGAAAACGACAGCGAGGTTGTCGGCATGATCAAGGAGCTGCTGGAGACGAGGATCCGGCCAGCTATCCAGGAGGACGGTGGCGATATCGAGTTTCGTGGGTTTGAGGATGGCTATGTGAATCTGAAGCTGCGTGGTGCCTGCCGAACATGCGACTCGAGCACGGTAACTTTGAAGAATGGCATAGAGGGCATGTTGATGCACTATGTGAGTTTTCCCAAGCCTTGCTGAGCAGAACCTGCCATACTGATTGTCGCGGTATAGATTGAAGAAGTCAAGGGAGTCCGTCAGATTTTAGATCAGGAGGAGGAAATTGCCATGCAGGAGTTTGCCAAGTTTGAGGAAAAGCTGAAGCAGCAAAAGTCTGCGCAAGCTTCATGATAGTAACGACCCCCCGAAAAAAAATAACTCAGCTTAGATGGCTGGTGAAGGCATATATGCCTTGGGCTTGTACATTAGGTATGCATCGATATACAATCTGACGATACCCATGACTACTAAGGAGAGATATCACGAGTGAAACTGTCATCCTGCCTTTTACCTGGATTTAGAAATCTACATATAAAAGGCTAAAAAAGGAATATGATTGTGTTTCAAACCATAATCGAAGTCCATATGAGTCTACTTGACGGGATGAATGAAATCCCAGACACAGCAGAATTGAAAACAATGCCCATAATTTAGCTCATGGCCATCTCATTTTATTTGCAGATAATTAAATGGGAAACTGTTGTACTTTGCTGTAGGTACGGACTGTATAGTCTATTATAGCCAGTATGAGTGACACAACTTACCAACTCAACCATGGGAAATGTTCACAACATAGTAGGCCGTCTTTTTCCATGCCCGGAACCTCCCTAACCACTACAGTCGTTTTGCCACAGCCTTGCTTCCAGTTTCTCAAAAAAATGAACCTTTGTAATTAGGCCTTGTTTTTTGTCTTGCCTCTCTTACTCAGACCTCATTAAGAATACGCGGCGAAGGCGAAGGCGGCTGATGCTTAGGGCACTGACTCTGTCCGGGATACCATCACCACCTGCTCCTCGCCTTCACTTAAAATTGTCAGATTTGTTGTTCTCCTGCCACATGTTCTGCTTGGGATATTGCCCTTTGTGCCAACGACTGCGACATCGTTGGAGGCGCCTACGCCAAACCCGACCAAGCTTCCCGCCAAGGCCAGCCTGTAGCTTGGCGGTTCCCACTTCTATGCTGGCCTGTCTTGTCCATCATCGTGCGGTCGTCACTGGTACGCACTGCGCTGGCCTCTCTCTATAAAGACCACTTGTCGAGTTTGACTGTCGTACTCTGAACGATTGATCTCCGGAAAGGAAACCAACGAATGACACCTGGAAAGGTCATAATACATCGAGACCACCATAGGACTTACCTTCTACCAAAACGACATTGCTTTGCTTTTGCTCAGTGATTGCGGAGTTTGGAGAAATAGAAACGTATAGGAGAAGAGTAGTAGAAGAGTAAAGAAAGGAGTACCTGTTACCGAAGATAACTAATGTAGCGACCACTGGCCAAGACATACCTCTCTAATATATTACACTTTGTTACGTGCGAAACCATAAGCAAAGAGGAGTATTCCCCGCGATAGAGCAGATATAGCCCCATTCAAAATGAAGACTTATGCATCAATACTACGGGGCGCATAAGTGCTTGCTTCGGTGATCCTGATGCGCCTCTGTTCAGTGGCGAGGGAGCCCCAGTTGAGTTTTGTCTTACGTGTTCTTCCTTGCGCGATGGGTGTGCCAGATGTACATGTCTGTATCGATTCTGACATGTGTTATTCATGAATTACAAGTCACTTACTGACTTGTTACTAAAAAAAAAAACGCAAGTCCTGTCCTGGTCAACACCTTGTAACTTATTGAGTTGGCCACAGAAGTTGGAGATATAGATGATAGTTTTATGGGTGACCAAGATACAACATCAAATTTTCTCCAGATTACCACACCATATCGTAAACTCATACAAGGCTGCATGATAACTAGATCTATTCAGACAACCCTTGCTCACCAGCTCGAGTTTGTACCAGCTCATGAAAAACTTTTCATAACCCCCCCAGGCTTTTAAACCCCCCCCCCCGCTGAGAGCCGGTATGTGTCTACGTCCTCATGGAGAGCCGGAAATCACCACGAGCGGAGAGTTCCGCTGAAGATGAAAATTCCACTTGCTATACTAGAGCTTTTTGTGTGGTTCGCTTAGAAAAAAGGGCATCATCGCCTTGTTCCAACTATAGAGACATATCAACTTTAGACTTTCATGGACCATCATAACGGTGTTCGATAAACCGGGGATCCTTGAGTAAAGAGGCGTGGTAGACTCCGTACTGTGTCCTAGGAGGAATTGCAGTAGGCCAGCGACGAGGAAGAATATATATACAGAACTATTAGAGCCTGTTATATGAATCAAAACAAGAAGAATAAACGGGAACAAATGGGATAGGTAGAAAAACAGGGGAAAGCGTCAGAAACAATAGCAGTAGAAAGATACGGGAGAAGTCAAGCCAAACAATAGATATAAACATTTCCAACATATTCATTCTAGTATTTCTTTTTTTTCAATGTTATCAGCCATGTTTGGTCACAGAAACTCGTTCAATTCAGTTGAGCCCTCCATGTGTACCCCATAGACATCTCCGCTTGTTTGGCGTACAAAGTGCCGCCATCCGATAAACAGAATGCGTATCGCCGGGAGACAACACGCGTGGCTCTCGGAGCCTCGGGCATGCATATCCAAGTTCCGAAGTTACATAAAAGGGGGGAGGTGGAAAATCCGGGGTAGAGTCCAAGACTCTTGACTGGAGGAAATATGACCCTAATTCTCTAGTCAATACATTATGCTAATGCGGGGGAGAGTGCCGGGTGAAGTTATGAGAGCTTGACATGATGACACAGTGCATATCACGAGAGGCAATGGATTGGAACGCCACCTGCTCACTACGAGGCGACCATTGAATGCAACACCCAGGTCTGAAGATGTCATGGTCGCGTGGATAATGTCGTTGATTATTTCGGTTTACATAACTAATAACAAAGTCAATCAAATTCACCCATGCCGGACTTTGGAAAAATAGCCAGGATGACGAAACCAATATGCGGCTTCTGACGGCCAAGATGAATGCATGGCTCAAAAACGTGGGTGACTTGCACTTGCGCAAGTCCATGTTGTTTCCGAATTCTTGATATGAAAAATTATATCTGAATGCCGATGTTTCTTTAGGGCTTGCAATGATTGGTCATCTTCGCATAATACGAATGAATGATGAACCAGTAGGAAAAGATGAGAAGAGATGACAGCGATTTGGATCAAAGTGGAACCCGGTGCCTTATTACATGTTGTGCAAGGACTCTTTTTTTTTTTTTTGGGATGGTTGTTGCTTGACTCCAATCCCGCAAAGTACCTGTACGGCGCGTGATGCCGCTTCAGCTGTTTCTTCTGCCCGTTAACTTTGCAGGCTCACCGGCTCCAATGGCTTTATCCACCCCAGAGACCCTCGTGGCTGGGCCGTGGCGTAGCTAGAGGGTCGATTTGACTGAATCATGGAGCGAGGAGCAGGCGCCCGCCGCTATGTGCCTTGATGGGTGGTTAGCGATATATTGGTGGGAGCGTGTTGGAGTCTCATTGGAAGACAGGTCAACACCTTGACGCCTTGTCCTGCACGGCCCATCTCGATGGGAGAGGCGCCATCCATACTATCTATCCATACTGGTCTGCAGAAGCAAGGTTGACGAGGCCAGGTGACTTCGGGAGGCAGAGGCGGGGTTCTGGAACAAGGTGATTTGCGGGGTGGCGATCTCTCGAATCTTGGCCGAACTGGCAAGGAGGTCCCTCCAATCAACGTGACTTCATAGCAAGGTGCTTGTGGTATGCTGTCGGCCTTGCAAAGAATATGGCCATCAAGCAATGTCAGGGTCAATTAGGCAGCATTATATTTTGTGTTGATTTTTCAAGCATCAATTGAGAGCCTCAATTGAGAGCCTAATGGGAGGCAGTGTCGATGCTATTGACGGTTGAGATTGGCAGCAACTACCATGCTTGCATGTTGCTTGTGTGCCTTCAACGGCATACTCAGTCAGTATCCCGAGGCTTAGAGGCGTTGCGATTAGGGTGTGATCGTCGATGAGCCTTTGCCAAGTTCCAGCCGCACCAAAACCCCTGTTTGCAGGTCGGGCAGGGCACCACCCCAGGAGCCAGTTCCTGAACATGCGGGTGGCAATATCAGTGAGTCTCTCAACGGTAATATGTGGAATGATGGAATGTGACCAAGGAGAATTAAGGGTGTGATTGCGGATTACACGAAAAGAATGGCCATTATTACCCGACTCGGCAAACTGCAGAAAGACGTGCTTATACTTGTAGAGAAAAAAAAACGGTGCCTGCAAAAACCGACCGGGTTATAGAACCGCAGCAGGGGTATCTCTTGCATGAAAGCGGCCCTTCCATTGAGCGGAGACGATGACCGGTCTGCCAGTGGTCTGCATGTGTGCAGACGTACATACATACATCCTACACTTGTATGACATATGCCGGAGAAAGTGGAGATGTGCAAGGTGTGGCCCATCAAGCCCATCAAGCCCATGGAAGCAAGGCTTTGAAGCCTCTAAGCCTTCAAGCCGTGAAGCTTTTTGCAAGTCCATCGACACACGCCGGTCATTGTGCAGGAGGAGAGGCACGAACGGTGTGTACGTAGTCGTGAGTCAATGGCGCTGCATCTTTCCGATCGTCCAATCAATCGGAACGAACCTGCGACTGCATGTCTTCCCTTTTGCTCTTGATCGTGAGGCTGCCAATGCTAACAAGACGCGAAGATGATGAATGGCGATGAAGCATCCATGGATACGATAGCGACGAGGGGAGGGGGGGATGGTCTCTATCGAAAGAGGAGGCACAATCAAACAGGGACTCACTTACTCACTCACCCACTTATTTAACGGAGAATGCTCCTGCCGAGTTTTTTTGTGAAACGTTGTTTTATGCGTTGTGTTACATAAGGTATTCAAGGTACCGAGGACGGAGTACACCAAGCAAGTATTAATCGCCATGTAGTATCCAAGTACTTGTATTATAGATTCCTTGCCTATCATGATTACAATTGCAGTGCTTATTGTTTGTTATCTATACGTATGTATCTATTGGGCAACTATTGGTCCCTGTTTGAATGATTACGGTCTCCTCTGGTACTGCAATCATTTACAAATGCTGTATGTACTCCATACTCCGTGCTCTACTTATGCCCTGCTAGGACAACTATTATTATCCAAATGGGGTAGTAGTACGTAGATACACGCAAAATACTTGGAATCGATTTCATTTCTCGTCAATTGAAATCTCCATCCTCTCTTTGCCGCCTCTCAAACAAAAAAAAGCAAGACCGGTTTCGGATGTGCTAACAAGGTCTCAGTTGACTTAAACACCCTGTTACCCTGACGTACAAGGTACTTGCCAGGTATTTCTGGTACTGGCCGATTCGCTTCAGCTCACTGTGGTCGCGTGTCATGCTATTTTCAGACCAAAGCTGGGCGATTCTTCGGCTTGACGATACGTCAGTTTTTATTTTTCCGGGGAAGCAAAAAGCAAGACTAAATTCGAAGCACCAAGCTTGAGTTTTGAATCATCAATATTTTCGGTAGAGACCTTGAGGACTAGACTGACAATGCCGAAGTAATGACTAAAGTAAGGTTCCTCTTGTCTCTTAGCAACGCGGTGACTTGTGAGAACGACGACTAGGATGAAGTGCATACAATGCACACACATACTATACTACTACTAAGGAGCTTCATCCCCTGCTGCGGATGGGATGGGGATGGGGATGGGGATGTGGAGGATGCCTGAGTTAATTAACTTGGAAAACTCTCACATAGTCTACGAAATTACTACTCTATCCGTTAGACAAGCTCGTACAGTATGTATAGGTAGATGTGTTTATTGTCAACTGGCAATATTTACCCTCTCAAGTGCCAAGTGGTTTATGCTTGATGCCCCTCCCGCACACATACCATACACACACGTCTCTACTCCGTACAAACGACGACATCACGCACCGCGAAGCACTGGTCATTTTCTTTTCAAGACTTCTCCTCACCCACCGTGACATGATGGATGCGCGCCATTGTTCCTCGCTCCACCCAGTCCTACGAGCCGCGTTTCGACCCCAGAGGCCGATCCAAAAGCAACCTCATAGCCCATCCGCTATGCCAATTCAGTTCCAAGCGGTAACCTAAAACCCCAGGCATGGCCTGACCCTGACCTGCTTGAGGGGGATGGTCCATACAGTATTAGTAGTTGGTGCGGAGTGGGAGTTGTGCAGTAGCTTGGAAGCTGGAATCTCTCCTTCTCGCACACGACTTGCATTCATTCTGATTACCTTTCTGCATATCCTTGCTTGGAGGCCTTTCACCAAGTTCTCCATCCTGCCGCCTTCCTGTCACCTCCCTCATCTTATAACAAGACAAGGCGATGTTCTTGTCTTCGCCCCCCACCCCAGCCATACCCATCTCTGTCCCCCATCACCCCCCCTGTTAGCTCTGTCTTCTGTTCGTGTATGTACTTGTACGGAAGCTCTCTGCTTCTTCTCATCTTGACTCCTCCCCCCCCCCCCCCCAACCCAAGTAAATACATATCAGTGAAAAAGCATATCATAAGGCCCAGCCTCCCCCCACTTGAAGCGTAAAATTCAACCTCTCGGCCACTCTTGCGCTCCTCCGTTTCCCGTGAGGCCCCTCCCCCTCTTCCGCTGTCTCTCCACACTCCCCCAGAAACGGCCAGGCCATCCGGATCGCCAAGTCTCTTCCAGCTTATTGAAGAGCTCGCACGGTACGACCGGGTACCTTGTATTCAAGGTTCCCTTTTAGAAGCTCTTGCATAAAAGAGAGCATCCACATTTTACACCAACGGTCACATTGCCTGTAGGTACATAGCAGGTACAAGCTCCACTTGCAGCCTTTTTCTCTCTCTTCTCCTTCACACACATCGCTTTCGAAGGGCGCCCAGGGACCCGAGTATTGAGAAGACCCCAGTCTTCGTTCTACTGCAGGTCTCTTTTTTCTTCTTCTCTCTTCCCAATTTAAAATTTCCCATTCCCTTGCCTCTTGCATGCTGCCGAGCACTCGCCGTGCCTCTACTGCAGCATTCTGCACATAATACAACACAAAACCCCCCGTTCGTTCGGCAGCGTCTCAGGGGCCACTCCAGCGCCAAAGCTTCCTCTGATCCACTCAAGACTCCCCCAGAAGAGAGGTACTTCGGGGTACTCCGGTCCCCATAGGTCTCCGTCCCATACCTCGCTCTACCTGATTCTCCAGTCCACGCCACTGACTGGCACCGCTGGACGCTGCCCATTGCCCTGGCTAGCAGAAAGGGCCCTGTCGAAAGCACTAAACTTGAAGTATCATCATCCATCCTACTGCTACTGCTACTGCTTGCGCTGCTGCTGCTTGGGTTTTTACTGCAACTACAACTGCTGCACTGCTGCACTACCACACCACTTCCTCCACACCAAGACCAAGACAAATCCACCACGACACACCACCTCAACCCGCCCGACCCTTTTGCAAACGTCGACTTGCCTGTCGCTGCGCCAGCTCGTGTGTCGCAAAGCCTTCACCTTGTCCCTCCCCGCTTTCGGATTCTCGATAATTCTCTTCCACTTCTTCTAACCGTCTTTGCCTCTTTTCTCTCACGGTTCTAGTCTCTTCTTCTTCTTCTTCTTCTTCTCCTTCTTCTTTCTCGCATCCTCCCCTCCTCCTCCCCTTCCTCCCATCGTTCACGACCACTGCAAAAGAGAGGCACCAGCGACCAGCGCGGTCTTCCACCATCCTCCACCACCTCCCCCCACCCACTCGCCATCGTTCGCAGCGTTGTTCAGACATCGCATCGCGTATTGCGCTGCCTGGTGTCTGCATCGCAGCGCAGATCGGCGCTTCGTTTTGGCGACAAATCTCTTCGTGCCTCTTAATCATGGGCCTCGACTAGCACACCGTGTCTTCTCCAGCAAATTAGAGGCCATCCTTTTTCTTCAACATCACCATTATAATCATCGTCACTGTTACCACCCTCGATACCTCGCAGGTAGTGGCGGATGGGTGCATATGAGTGCTCCTCTTCTTTCTCCGTCATAGTTTGATCGTTTTTTCCCTTTGGGCTTTGGGTTTAGACGCGCTGGTTTAGACAATTTGTTATATCCTCGAATTTCTTCCCCCCCTCCAGTTCTTAATCAATCGACAAAATCGACACACAACCCGTCCATCCCAACGTCACTGCGGTACATCCCAACCACACGACTCGTCGACACGAACGCTTTCGCCACCACTAAAAAAACCCTATTCAATCCTCTCTCGCATTCAGCAATCGCCATAGCGACGGCTGTTTTGTTATTTTTACAACCTCTAGAAATTTTCTTCGTCTTCTTGATTACCAACGGATAGAGAGTACTTGTTGTCTTTTGCGACTGGTGAGTGGGCATCCTTTTCGAGCTTCACCTGACGTGGGACCAATCCAACGCATGCTGCGCCAAGCATTGCATGAGATTGCGACGGGTCCCTCTGCGAAGACTGTCATGCGCAAAAAAAAACTGGACCATTCGACAGTGGCCATCTTTTTATGTTGCGTTGTTCATCGCATCGCCTGCATTACACCCATTTCCTTTTGCGCAACATGATGCCCGCCTCAACTGTCTTCTTCACGCTGCCCTTCTCCATAATACGCAACATGCATGCTTGTGATACTGATCGGCTGACCATTTAACTTGATAGCTGTTATTTTCCGATCTGCCCTCAAGGCTGATTTTGTACCTGGCTTTCCTTTCATACTTGAATCCACACCTCAATTGAGCCGTATCCCAAGAGTCCTCAGGCGCCTATATTCAGTTTGAGGCTCTGCTCTTCGTCAGAATACGACCTAGGGCACCACCACGCTTTCAGGTTCTTACTTAAATACTTTCATTTCGAGTTCGCACCAACTTTGCAGTCTTAGCAACGGAAAAAAAAACGGATCAGGGTTTACTGTTTGCTTATTTACCACTTCTCGACTCCATGATGAACTCTAATATGGTCAAGAACGGGCCGTCTTCAAGGCTGGTCCAGGGTTCTTTCCCCTCTGCTGCACCGACCAACCAGTCTCTCCTCCTGGACAAGGTCAGCGCAAGAACGTCAACCCCCGACTCTGAAGCTCTCGCTAGCTCAGAGGATGAGGACCGACATGAAAACTCGCAGCCTCTCACACAACCGCCCAAGCCCGTACGTCGGTCCTCCTGGTTAAACGACACATCGCAACCTCTCAGCCGCCCTCGCAAAGGCTCCTTTGCTAGTAGCTCCATGTCACCAACCACATCCCACCCAAGCACTCCATCCGCAGAGGCTGGAGCGGCGGCGGCGGCCTGGGGCTCCCATTCAACGTCCTCGGTTATTGGCAGAGCCCCTGGTACAGCAACGTTCCCATGGGGAACGGGCATCTGGAACAACGATCGAAAAGACCCTCCTCTGCGACTTAGTGAGGTTCTACCGTCTCCCACTTCCACTGTCCCACCTGGAGCTGGTGCCAATTCGTTCTTCGGTCCCGACTCCACTCTTGCGCAAACTTCCCCTGCCCCTCGCGACCCAAGTACAAATTCTCAAATACCGTTTGCCATTCCGCTTCATCCCACCCCCAAGACGTATCGATCACAGTCTTATTCCGCCGGACAACTCGATCCAGAGACGTCTCCTGGAACAGGCATGAGTTCTTCAGCCATGATGGGTCGTGCGCGTTATCCTGCTTTACAACACCGGCCCTCTCGGCCCAGCATGCTGAGTGAACTGAACGAGGGTTCTGTGCTTGGCAAGGTCAAAGAAGTGGAAGATGACGATGATGAGAGCGCCTCAGAATCTCTACAAGGGTCGTTTCATCAGAGCGCCGAATCCAAAACCATTGAAATGCTTACTAGAGAAAATGCTATGCTTCGACAACAGCAGCAGCAGTACAATGCCAGGATTCGACCACGTGCATCAACTGGATCAGCATATGCTGGTAATGGTTACCCACTACGAGAGTACGTTCCGGAGGAGTCGGATTACGCCATTGATGAGTTGGATGAAACCAACGATAATGGTGAGGCTATGGCTAGACGAGCTGCTAGTAGAAGAATGAGCGAATATGGAGCTGGTCCGTTCCGTTCACCCTTCGGCGCTGAGGGTAGGAAGGGTGAAGTTTCTAATCTGAAGAAGACTTTGTGGTCAAGCTCACCTGGCATCTTTGCTGGTGATCTGTCGCAAAGCCGACGACATTCTTTTGCCAACATGCCTACACGCCAAGGCTCTATCAGCTCCATCGCGGATTCGGTGTCTACCTTGGAGGCACCAACACCAACAGGCGACGGCCCGGTGTCGCAGATGTACCCCTCGGGTTACGCGGAAAATCACGCATTTTCTTCAAACAATGCTGGTAAGTTTGATTCAATAATGTCTTGAGTAGTATGTTAATGTTTTCCCGCAGGTGCCTTCTTCCCTGGTGGGCCTAATATGGCAAACTCTCTACAGTCGGCGTACAATAACCCGTACTTGGCTCAATTCGGTTTGCCGCCTCAGTTTCCCAATCGCCCTCCATCCCCCCATCGCGCCGTATTCAGCGTTGCGCCCCCTCGGCATAACCAGCTTCTCCATGTCGTCTTGTTCAAATGCGCCAGAGCTGATGTCTTTTATATCCAAGAAGGGACTGGGCTGACGGTGAAACCTGGCGACCTCGTGATCGTGGAGGCGGATCGTGGCACTGACCTTGGAACTGTCGCAAGAGACAATGTCGACTGGCAGACAGCCAAGGAACTCAAAGAGCATTATGCGGAGGAGCAATACAAGTGGCTCATGATGTACTCTCAAAATGCCGCTGCAGCACAAGAGGGCTCTGGAGCTGGTTTATTGGCGTCCAACGGCCTCCAAGGAAGCGCAGTTGGTGGCATGGGTCCGCCAAGCCAACATCATATTCAAGAGCCAAACTCTGGAGAGCTCCGTCCCAAGCTCATTAAGCGTCTTGCACAGAATCACGAGGTGCATGCTCTACGGGACAAGGAAGGCCAAGAAGCAAAGGCCAAGAGAGTGTGCATGCAAAAAGTCAAGGAGCATGGACTCAACATGGAAATCCTTGACGCAGAATTCCAGATGTAAGTTTGACTCCGTTTGTTTGGAACAATCCGTGTCGATATAAGTACTAATGTTGAGCAGGGATTGGAAGAAGCTTACCTTTTACTATTTTGCCGACTCCTACATTAATTTCAACTCTCTGGTGACGGACCTCTTCAAGATTTACAAAACCCGCATCTGGATGTCCGCCATCAACCCTGCATCATTCGCTAGCCCAACTCTGGGGATTCAAGCACCAAGTGGCGTGGGCCCTGGTGCAGTTGGTGTTGGCCGTGGCGCCTCTGGCAACGAACGTCGCCAGAACCAGGCGTCACAGCAAGAGCAGCAGTCACAGGTGTTCTCTGCTGGTACGCAAACGCGAGGTTTGCGCTCTGGTTTCAATCAGCCACAATTGATGGGAGACAGACAAGCTCCCCCAACTTCGGGATACCCACCATCCAATTATGCTTATGGGCCAGCTGGCGTTTTTGGCAATGCTAGGCTTAATGGATCCTACATCCCTGGCATGACTCCTGGCATTGAAGGTTTCTCCGGAGCCACGTTTGTGCAGCCGGGAGATTTTCAATCGATTCGCCAGCGTTTCCCTACGCAGAGCCTAGCACCAGGGGCGCCCCATTCTCAGGGTGTGTCGCCCATCTCTCCTCAGGCCGACTGGGCAGCAGCTTTCCAAGGCCTTTCGCTTAACACTCATTAATTCATAAAATCTACCGAGACGTTCCGCCGACTACATTTAGACAAAAACACTCGTTTTCAAAACCATTTACAAAATTTACTGGGCTCTGGAAGAGCAAGGAAAGAAGAAAGAAGACAAAACATTTTTATCTATGCGCTTTGAAATAGTTTTCTCGGTGCTTGGTTCGAATTCCTATGATGGCGTTGGCTATTATTTCTATTGGGCGAGTGCGGATTGGATTGAGTGCTTGAAGGAATGCAACGGTATCGCTTCTTGGTACCCAACTAATCCAAGTCCGTCTCCTGTCGTTACAGCTAAAAATCTTTTTGTTTATATATTTTTGTCAAGAGTTTGTTTATTGGTATGGGATTACAGGTTTGGCTACTGGGATACGCGAAGATAAGAGGAGAATGGGTAGGGTATTGCTTTCGCTTCCACTGGCCGAGATTATAGACAGAGAGACCCGAGTTAACGCATGCATGCTGTAACTAATACACAACCAAAAAAGGGCTCGGATTGGGTATGGTTGATGTCATGTACGACAAGACTTCTGATTTCTTCCTGACGCCTTGTTATTGTTGGTGTTGTTCATCCTTGACGGATGAGACATTCGCTTGCTTTCTCTTAAGAATTCTTTCTTTCTTTTGGACCTGCATTATTATGGTTTGGGGCAGTAGTTTAAAGAGGCCTTTGTTACAAAACAGAATGACGATTTGATGACTTGCTTTAAAATACATTCGGTGGCATCGAAATCTTGTGAACGACGTGATACACTGCGGGCAGCTTTGAACAGTAATGAGATGTCTATCTTTTATAGGGGTACTGCGTACTGTGTGTCAACATGATATGGTCGAAGTGAAGTACTCCTGTGACAAATCTTCTATATTGGGGGGAGGAGCGAACACTGCCCTTTCGTTCTTGCCTAGAAATGTTGAACCACGCACTTGGTGCAAACTGACAATTGAAAAAATTTCAACAAAGCGCACATTTTTTAATCGAGACCTTTTGTCTCTGCAACATTTCGAGTAGCTGATACTCTTGATTTGCTCATTTTCCCCCTTGCAGCTCCTCGCAATTTCATGGCAATGCCGCCCAAGACGAGGAAGAGGAAGCCCTCTGCAACAAGCAATGGTACGTACCGCAGAGAAACCTCGATGTAAAGAAGTGAGCATCAATACTCACAGTTCTGTAGAGGAGCCTAACCAAGATGCCGCACCAGTTTCAAAGAAAACTACGCGGGCAGCGCCTAAGACTTCGAGGAGTAGTAGAGTACAAGACGAATCGGGGTTTGATAAACAGAAAAGTGAGATTAAGTAGGTGTTGGCAGGGCAGAGCGATCTTGAAAATGAAGCAGGGCTACATTACTGACGTGTAATTAGTGGTGGTAGGAACAGCCTCAACTCAGGAAGGTCTTCTAGGAAGATTCGAACAAGCGCACCAGAAGCAAAGCAGAGAATCCGGAAGCAAGCAGATGAGTTGATCACGTTGATTGAAAATCATGCAGAACAGATGCTGTAGGCTTCCCTATAAAGTGTGGCCAGGAGAACCTGGTTTCTAATTGGGCATATAGGGCTATTGATGGTAGTAGAACTCTTGAAATGGACGATCTAGATTTGAGAGTTGCGGAAGCTCTGCCTGATACAATAACACCCAAGTACCCAAATAATTATGGGTCGCGGAGTAGCATATACCAAAAAGCATACGACTGTATCTCAAGCTTCCAGCGAATGATTGACGAGTACGAGGTCCTGAACAAAAGCAACCACAACATCAACAAGCCCACAGGGTTACGCTGGGAACAGGACAGTAAGGATTTAACCGAGCTGAACCAAAAGGCGCTGGCTATCTCAATACGCACTTTGAATGGCAACATTCTCACAGGCACACACGGGAGTGCTCTTGCACCTCCAACAAACACAGACGATGACATTGAGAAGGTTGCCTGGGAACTACTTATCGATGGGAGACCAAAAACTTTGGACGAAACCTGGGGAGCGGCTGCTCATGACCTGATGCAAGCATTTTCAGGAGCTGTAAAACTACTACCAAGTTCGAAGCGACAATGAAAGAAGAAGCGTGTTGAGGATAATGGATTTATTGGAGAGTTGTTGAGCAATGATGAACTGGGTACTGGAATCATGGCTCTATATATGGCTGCAAGGTAGTTGATCATATGGAAATACTACAGTGGCATTTGAAGAAGTACGAATCATTCGATACCGTTTTAGGTCTTTGAACTTACCGAGTGCATCGTGACCAAGAGCGCTGACCTTTTCGGTGAGATTGAAAACTCACCTTGATGACTCAGCAACATCCCACTTCCCACTATTTTCATTTGGGCATGAGGGTGAGGGCTCTGAGGGGCAAGTCCTATTGCGCTAGTGCCCAGAAAAGACTAGACTTATCGCTTAACCCACAAACAGCCCTTGAATTTTCATTGTCGCTTTGGTTTTTGCAGCTCCTCCGAAATTTCGAACAACCTCGATCCATCACCACCACCGTCCAACTAACCCTCGGCAGGAAATTTCAGAGCCCAAGCCGGTATGTAACCTCTTCCTCGTTTGATGCCCATTTGTGCTCGATTGTTTTTCTTCAATTGAAGAGAAGAGTGTTTATTGTTGAGTGTTTGGTTGGCTAACTTGTTGTCTCTCTTTGCTTCGCCGTTCGTATAGCCAAAATGGGTGCCCTCAAGTATGTCGAAGAGCTCCAGAAGAAGAAGCAGTCCGATGTGATGCGCTTCCTTCTCCGAGTGCGCTGCTGGGAAGTACGTTGAAACGACGCAAAACACACCCCATCGAGACGTTCCTATTGTGGATGAGCAGGTCATGGCAGAAAAAAAAGAAGATGTCTTCATCGCTCTCTTCTCTCTCTCAAGTTGGATGAAAATTTCAACGACCTCTTTTTGAGCTTCAGCATTGGAGAGAAAGATAGAGGGGGGGAGTGGTGAAAAACTCTTCTTCTGCCATTGAACCAGCCCGTCTCTGCTATACACTCGTTGAACATTTGCTGAGAGTGCATAATATAGTACCGTCAATTGAACGTTATCCACCGCGCTTCTCGCCCTTCCCGCCCCGATAAGGCTCGCCGTCTCGGATACAAGGCTAAGCAGGGCTACGTTGTCTACCGTGTCCGTGTCCGCCGTGGTGGTCGCAAGCGCCCTGCTCCTAAGGGTGCCACCTATGGTACGTTTTGATTCCTGACCGGAGACCATTCCGGTTCTCGAAAATTTGAAAATTCGAATTGCTGACCAAGTTTTGATCAACAGGCAAGCCCACCAACCAGGGTATCAACCAGCTCAAGTACCAGCGCTCTCTCAAGGCCACCGCCGAGGAGCGTGTCGGTCGCCGCTGTGCCAACCTCCGCGTCCTGAACTCTTACTGGATCAACCAGGACTCTACCTACAAGTACTACGAGGTCATCCTCGTCGACCCCAACCACAAGGCTATCCGCATCGATCCCCGCATCAACTGGATCGTCAATCCTGTCCACAAGCACCGCGAGGCCCGCGGTCTCACTGCCACTGGCAAGAAGTCCCGTGGTCTCAACAAGGGTCACCGCTACAACAAGACCCAGGCCGGCCGCAGAAAGACCTGGAAGCGACACAACACCCTCTCCCTGTGGCGTTACCGATAAACGCCTCGCCCACGTCGTCGGGGTGGCTCTTCTTGATGCGGTGCTTGATTCCCTCCTTTTATGGAAAAGATACTGGAGCTGGCTTTTCTCGCATTGGCATGCAAGAGAAAGAAAAAACACAATGGGGAAAGTTCCGGCGGGTTTTTGTTGCATGTTTCTTGAGAGGGGGGCTCTGCAACAACCGATTTATTTTCGGTAGTTAAACACAAAAAATGCAAATGGCATGAATTCCGATGAGATTTTAATTCGGAGAATACAATACGTCTCTTATGAAGCGAATATACTGTGATACTTTTTTTTATGTTTTAAATCACAATGTCTTTGGCTGGTCTCGTTCTGTGAACCCAAGTCCTGGTAGTTGTCTATGCATTGTACACCATCACTCATGACGGTCAATCTTCGTTTCTAATCACAGAAGTCCGACTCTTCAGTTAACCTTGTTTACTTGCTTACCTAAGGGATATCCTATCTTGCCATCGTCTCGTGTGCATTCTAATCTGGCGTTCTTATGTCTCCGTGTTTCCAAACTCGATTCAGAGATCTGGTCATAGGTGACTTTTCGTAACAAGACAATATTCGCTTCAAGCTCTTGTTCCACTAGGCACATGTCACAAAACATTGCATCACACATAGCAGATACCAATATAGAGAAATAATTTTCGTGACCGCCCAAACCGAGATTGCAAAGAAAAGCTCTGTATCTAAATACAACACAATTCAAGAGTATTCCTCAAGGGACCCCTAACTGTAAAGACCAGATGAGCACGGCCGGTCGTTCCGTGACACCGTCCTCCAAATCTGGAAACTAACCTGGAGCATCAAAGCCAAGATGCTCCAATCTCAATCGTCTCTCGAAATCATACAACAAGTGCCCGCAATGAAAACAAATTCCCTAAAAACCCGAAAGGCAAAGCAGCCACCCAGATCCCGTGCATTCACAGATATGCCTCCTAGTCTGTCCTCCCTCCACCTTACCTCCATTTTGTCCACACCAAATAGAAATCGTGGGATGATCATGAGAGAGGAGTAGTATAAAGGTATAAACGTGATGCCCCGTAACTTCCCTTGCTATTGGCGTCGGCACTTGCCTTTGCCAATTGACAGTAACCTCGAGTAGTCAAGGTCCGTAGTCATGAGAGAGAAGATGCATTGAGATCAATCAGATCTGAATTTGCTGCGTAGCATTCATAACACACTGATCATATAGCAGTCTTCAGGCTGCGATAACTTATCGTTATAGGGCATTCTGAAGTGAAAAAAAAATACGAACTCAATAAAGCACAAATCAAACCACAGTAGAAGAAGTAAAAGAAACGAAAAGAAAAGGAAAAAAAAAAGGCTCGTCGTCTATGTCGATGATGCTGATTGTGACGATTCAAGTACAGGTACATGATGTGGCCATTGCTTTGATTCGCCAAGGCGGGCCATTGTACTCCTGCTGGCTGCTTCAATGTCTTCATTGCCAGCACTATCAAGTTGAAGAACTTTTGGCTTGCGACCCCAGTCCTTCTTAATGTACAAACAGAGCATCTCAAAAGATACTGTGCTGTTCGAATGCAAAATGTGGTGAGGTTGTGCAGAATGGTTTTTGCGTATTTTTTGGGGCTTATACAAACATAAAAGCAAAAGAGAGTCGTCAAATCATGGCAGAGTCGTCATCGTACTGCATGAAACTGTGTTCCACCCAATGACCGAGTGAAGAAAAACAAGGCTGAAGCTTCATTTTACAAGCAAATCGTGTGGTGGTAGCAGAATAGCTTCCAGTAATGTTACACCCAGCGAGGTTCGCCGGCATCCACCGAATTGAGGTTGCCTGGATGTCCGGGGGGGAAGTTACCTGGCATCATCGGGTTGTACTGAGATTGTTGGACAGGTCCGGAAACCCCTGAAGGCGGAGGAGCGGGCATCCCCGCGCCGTTCGGATAGGTTGAGGGATGCTGGCGCATAGTCTGGTTTGGAACACCGGGCAGTCCTCCGTTGGCGTGGTTGCCATTGGTCGGAAGCATGGAAGGACCCCCGGAGATGCCTCGGGTGTGAGTAGGTCGCAAGGGAATCTGTCCCTGTGTGTTATCGGCCGGCGTAACCTGTCCACTGGAGGCAGCGCTTCCGCGGTTGTCGTAAGCGGCAATCTTTGCCTGGATGCGGCGTCCATAGGGGGTAGTGCGGATTTGGGGCAGAATAGGGCGGATTGACTCGACCATACGGTACTTCTGGTGAGGAGTGGCAAACTCCAACGCAGTCTGGATAACGTAGTTGGCAAAAGAATCACGAAGGAGTCGCTCCATCTCATTAGGTCCCAGCATCTCCTCGACAATCATGTCTTTGGATGGGGTCTGGGCACAGCGCAAGCATTTCTCGATCACATTGGAACTAAATTTGTGTCGAGAAAGCTGGCTAATGCAACCCCGAAACATGCCAACAATAGGCTCGGTAAAGGTGGGCTCATTGAGATCAATGATGTACTGAACAACATAGTTCCCGAAGGGATCTTGCACAAGAATACGGGCATGCTCCGTGATTCTTTGAATGAGCCAGAGCTTTTGCTCGCCGGTAGCATGATCGATACAGCGTTGAAGCACGCAACAGCCGTGGCGGTGAGTGCCAACCTCAATACAGTTGTTGCCAACCGCATCAAAGATGAATTGTGCATCAATAGCCGTGAGCTTATTGAGACACTTCTGGATGACATGATTGCCGTTCAGGTCCTGGATAAGCTCAACAACGCGGAAGCGAAGGGCTTCGATGATGAGATGAATTTGTTGCGGTGTACTGACGTACTCAATCATCTTCTGAAGAGCCCGAGTTCCGTGTTGGTTCAGAGCGATGCGCACCATGTCTTGTGATGCATTCTGAATCAAAACAGTCCTCTCGTCGTCATTGCAAAACTCGAGGAGCTTTTGGCACAAATAATTACCAAACGGATCCGTCATGAGCTCGATGACATGCTGGTTGGTCTCGAGCCAGATCATGTGAACCTGTTCACTGTTGCGGTCCTCAAGCTTCTTTTGAAGGTAGCGGCAACCGTGCTGGTCTTTGCATAGCTCGTAAATCTGACCGCGGAATGACTCCAACGGCATGTTTTGATAACGAGACATAGCTGCAGAAGACAAGTCAGCAGAGAGCTCACCTCCATTAGAGCCGAGATACGAACCTTCGTTATCCAATTGGCGACGATGTTGGATAACACGGGCCTGGCTATCACGAGACTGATTGGCCTGGTTGAAGGGCATCCCATTGTAGCCAGGAAAGTTCTGAGGAGGATACATGTTGCCACCATTGACGCCATTGATGTTCATCTGTTGCATTCCGCTGGTGAGCATATGGGCACCATATGCTCCGTTGGAAGCAGCGGGGGCAGCAGCAGCAGATGGAGCATAGCCGTTGTTGGTGGGGTAGAATCCGTTATTAAACGAGTTCATCGACGTCGCATTGGGGGGCGAGGTCACCGGCGCTGAGCTGTGAGGTGCAGCTGTCGAGGCTCCTGGTCCAAAAGAAGAAGCATTATTCTGCAGTGCAGAGTTGATGGACGGGAATGCATTGGCCTGCTCGCGACCAGCATTGATAGAAGCATCGCTGGATAGCTCGCGGTTGTGGCGAGTGGGCACAGCTCCTGCAGGAATTCGACCCATGCTGGCGTTATGGTTGTGAAAGTGCTGCTGCGCATGATTGTTCGCATTGTTGTTCATGACAGATGAGCCCACAGAGTTCTTAACAGTGGGGATATCATTGGCCGAGAACGAGCTCTGCAGCTTTGGCGGAGCAGTCACTTGCGCAGGCTTGGAGCCACCTGAAGTCTCGCCAATGGCTTCCGAAATGTACTTAAGATCAAGGGAGTGGCGGAACGACGCAGGAGGGCGGCTGGTAATGCCACTGGAGTCTCCAGCCTGGCTGGTAGAGATTCCGTTGATTGCTGACATACTTTGCTGAGTTCGATGGCGGGTGACGCTGTTCCTCCAGTTGCTCGAAGATCGAGAATCGGGATTGGGAGATGGAGAGAGCGCAAGATCGAGCGCAGCTGAAGAGGCAGATAGCTGCGTAAAGAAAGAATGTTAGATATGGCACGAATACTATAGAGGAGCTATTGACTCTGTTTGGAGACAGTTGAAGGGATAAAGATAGACCCGATATAGAGTACAAAAGAGGAAGGGAAATGACAGTATTGGTTATGAGAAAGAGAGAAAAGCATTAGGTGAAGAGAGAGAAAGGTTGGAAGTTGGGTAGAAGTGAATCAGTGTGTGAAGAAAGGTGAAATGCGAGAGCGAGGAGTTGCCAGCTGCCGACAGTTCGTAGTGCGAGCTACTGTAGAACCCTGATAAAACAGGCCACCACAAATTTTGGCATAGTAGATGGAATAAAGAGCTCCGCCTTAGGATAAGAGGATAAGATAAACAAACTTACTCCGTGGTCGTCTCGACGAACTAGAGTAGGGAAACTGTCGTCGGGAGTGTGGCCTCTTGGGAATGCGTTGGGCTCGTCGTCACCAAACAGGAAACGGGTGGTGTTGGTTTGGTCAAGATTCAAATCGTATAATCCGTTTCTCGAACGGGTGACTGGCATAGAATATCGGTTGGTCCTTCTGCAAAGTGCGTAATTAGTATCCTTGAGTTGAAAGCTGAGAGTTCACGATTCTCCACAAAGTCGGAGGCAAAAGACTTGAAGACCCGCCCGCAGTGATTAAACCAGTCTGCAACCCAGAAGTGCTCACTGCAGCGCCTAGAGTCTATCAAGGATACCCAAGAGAATAGAAACAACCAGCTATGGTTGTGTGAAGGGAAAGGGTAACGATCGAAGATGAACGTAGTGAAGGTTGAAATAGGCAGACTGAGGAGAATGAGAGAAGCTAGGGCTTGGGGCAACTGTAATGGAGCTATTGTAGGAAACACAATAGCTTCAGCCGAAGTTGATGCAGTCCCAGCAGCAGTCAACACTAGCTGATTACTGTATTGTAAACTCGGCCTCGCACACCTCCCAGAGTAACAACTGCCTCAACCAAAGAGCAATGAGATTGAACAACAGCGACTCCTTTACTCTGGAGGAAGTGTAGTACGAAGCAGCTTCAAACGTAAGTGCCTTTATGCCCCGCATTTCAGAAAAGCCATGCCCATGACACACTTTTATCGAGTGTGTTCATGATAAGCCTCAGAGATACTGGGCTGAGCAGCAAGAGCTTTTCGTTCCACACAACTCGCAGACTCGTTCAACTTCAGTCATGCCCATACCACAACCCCCAGAACATCAACAATCGAGCAAACAGAAACCATAAAACTTACGAGTTGGTTACTCGGTGGCTGGTCGGATCCTGGCGAACCGCTTCTTCCTTATCGTCATCGCTGTTGCGGCGAGTAGCGGGAACAGATCGAGAGGGCATCTGCGTATCTTCAAATCCGTATCGTCGCTGCACAGGTCCATTCGGTGGGGAGGTCAAAAGTGAGCCTGATCGTCCCGGTCGGTTGATTATCCCGGGAGGAGGTGACGTCAAGCTCGAAGTCGAGTATCGATTTGGTCGCGAGAAAATAGACGGGAAACCAGAAGTTGGATTAGCATTGTGATATTCGGGCGGCGTTGTCGGCTCGGATTGGTGGCCTGCGAATCTGTTTATTTCTTCCTCCATTTGTGCCAATTCTTGCGCCTCCCGTCGTTGCTGCTGGTCTAATTTTTGCATCTCAAGCTCAAAACGCCTTCTTTGCTCTCGAATTCGCTCATATTCCAGTTTCTTCTTTTCAATCTATCCCCAAAAGTCAGCTCCAAGCCCAGAGTTGAATACCACCCACACCCCCCAGTTTACAGCTGATTGCGCAATAATCGAGCGATTGTTGGCATTGACGATTTGATAGATGCTTTCTCCTAGTAATCGAGTTCTGGGTCACATACCAATTGAACTTTATGCATTGTCTGTGTCGCAGAGAGTCAGCCAACGTCACACATAGGCAAGCAAATCCCAAACGGATTCGAGATGGCCAGCCAACAACGAGCGGTGGGATGAAAATGCGCCAAGACATGATGGACAACTCACATTATAGTCTTGAGAGACGTCGGGAACACGCGGAGGAGACGTCAGGGAAGGCATTGAAGATAATGTTGGTACACGCCCCGACTCAGTGGTGAAGCGGCGAGGCAGACTGGATCGCATATCGTTGGTCGAAGCCTGCGGTGGGATGCGAGGACCATTGTTGCGAGGAGGTGAGACAAGGCCGTTCATGGCAGACTCGTTCCTGGACGGCTGTTGAGGACGGAAGCGCAAGTCTTCCATGGTGTTCAAGATGATACAATACTCGTACACGCCAGATTGGCACCGCTTCGTTTATCTATAATACTGTACACATCAAAGAGAGGCAAGAAGGGTCAGCAAACTGTCGTTGTTGTGGACGTGGACGAGAATGTTAGGGCCAGGAACAGAACCGATAGACACTGGAGGCGGGGTGGGATGGGGTGGATGGATTGGACAGGGCGGATGGATGGTCTGTGTTCAGCAAAGGACAGGGATGGGACAGTGGCCTGGGCTGGACTGGGGCTGGCACGCCAACACGCCCAGACCAGGGGGGGTACGGCGTGTATCGAGAGGGTATCGATGCGAATTGATGGGAGCTGGGCGGTTGTCTCTGTCCTCTCTTTCTTTCTTTCTCTCTCTCGCTCTCTCTCCGTCGTTCACGTATCGAGGCAAGTAATCGTCATTGGTACTGCCAGCTCAGCGCGCTGAACTTGGTGTGTGGCAACAAAGCAGGCAGTAAGAATAACGGCGATATGGTTTGGTCCAATAGACAGGGCTCGTTTTGGGCTGGTGCTGTTGCTGCTGTTTTCTGCTGGTTCTAGCTCGTACTCGAGACTGTATGCGTGTGCGTGTCTGTACCGGCGCTGATGTTTGGTTGTACGAAGCAGCACAATGGAACACCAAGACCCTGGCAAGCTCGAGTACCGCCGCCATCCAACTTTGATCACCAAAGCACAGCGGGGGAAGAGCAAGCTCAAGCTCACAGCTCCACCGTCACCGTTTCAGGGATCTAATCTGCCCGATTATATCCCCCTCACCAGCTTTTGAACGAGGGGCTTATCGGGGATAAGTAGTCCTAAATCTGCTGGCGAGGAGAGAGACCCTGCGAGAAGGCAGAAAGGAGAGGGAGCGAGAGAGACGCTTGCTGGCGATGCGTGGAACCGAATAAGCACTCGAGTAGCACATATACATACCTATTCAAGAGACGCAAATATTGAAATGCCGTACTCGTACACAATAGCTCAGGATTGGAAGGGAGATCCAGGCGGAAGAGGCACAGCCTGATAGGAGTCGGGCTGCATCAATTCGGGACTGCGTCCGTATGGTATATGAACGTAGGCAAGTATAAATGGAATATACAAATAGATATAGTATTTGATGCAGAACGAAACCAGGTCGTCTGGTAGTATGACTGTCCTGTACGATACGCAGACGATAGAAATACAAGAAGCAAACAAATGGATGGTCAAGACAACGACAACCTTCATGGAAATCGAAGAGGAAAAGGGAAGGCGACCTTCAACGTGGGGGAGGCGGAAGAAAATGGTGAGGATCCATCCATGGATTAGAAACCACCATGGGAAGGGGGGGGGTATGTTTAGGCACAGCGGAGAGGGGAATCGTCTACAGAAGGTATCTATAGCGCATGACAGTGCTCTACAGGTACCTACAAACCGAAGCTGCAGCAGGGCCCTGGAGTCAGTGTGTGCGCTTCAGGCTGGGTTAGTGGACAAGAATGGACAACGCCACTATAGCTCGGCGCCAATGAGGTGTGCCAGTCAAGGTACGGTGCGCTGTAGCCGTGAAACATTACAGTGGTCGAAAAACGAGACAGAGAGCCCTGGAGCTCCCCGAGGCGATTCTTCCCCAGCACGAAAGATGGCAAGCCCTGTTTCGTCACTGGAGATTCATTACGAATACTCCAACCTTAGTAACGTGCATTAATTAGATTCTTTCACTTTGATAGTACTCACTTGGGTGAAGAACTATATGTAGACTTGCTGCCTACTTAGCTCTTAGCCCTGCTCTATAGCCTATTTTTACCTCTTTTAATTTTTTATCCCCTTCCCTTCCTCTTCTCTCTTCATCTCGAGGATCTGAGCAAGGTACTTGTAGCAAGCAAGCAAACAAAGCAATGCAAGGTGTCAGTCATAAGCTTGTTTTTTTTTCTCTCTCTCTCTTTCTTGTCGCTGATCTCAGGGGAAATCCGAAGCTAGTACTTAGTTGAGCAAATACTACCAAAATGGTCGCGTCTTCTTAGTGCAGACCTACCAAAAATGGTCATCAGAGTCAGATTTTATGCCATTTTCGTGTTGAAGCGCTTGACAGTGCATTTTCCCGTCTGAGACAAGTTGTCTGAGTAAGTTGCCTTTCTCACAGGCATCCAAAACTGCGTGGCCAGAACCTAGCCAGAACAGGCCTGTAGCTACTGGGTTTATTCTTCTCAGCGCTTAATGGGCGTTAAAGGCGATATTGCCGGCCCGAACTCTGCCCATCCCCTCCCTTGACCAGCCAGTAGGTGTATCTACAAGTAAGTAGTAATGTTGGTTGTAATCCATAGTACATAGTAGGGCTGCTAACAGATCTCACATATCACGAGCCCTCGGAAAAGTGACGATGCAAGTGGTGAGATGCACATGCATCTGGAGCACGCATACACATCCATACATATGCACATGAATCCCATATCTATCCGTATAAATGACTAAAGTTGTGGGAATTGTGCCTCTGGGATGTGCATTGGAGTCAGTCGAGAAAAAGTCGAAGGCGTTAGGTTGGTGATGGATGGCAGACGGCCAGGGGGTGCTGGTGGTGCTGGTGACCCCTTGCCGTTCCCTAGCGCCACGATTGGCATTGACCCCAACCTTGCGATCAGGTTAACGTAGCTATTCGAAGGTGACAGACAGCAAGAGAGCGGAGCGGAGCGCAACCCGAGTTGTTATGCAAAGGGATCATACTACGGGTAGCATGGATGGATATGCATGCACACACAGATATACCTGGATATGCGATGCATGGAGACTCGCAACCCTCTGTCGGTTAAGATCAGATGCAGTGGCAGATAGTAGTAGTGGCAGCAGTGGCAGCAGTAGAAGCAAAGCCGAATGCTTGGGGCCGCGAACGGGTCCGTTCTCTTGACTGCATGTTCCCGCTTTCTCTCTTGAATCTCTGACTCAATTGAGGAGTAGATGCCACAGGTTCGCGTCGTAGGGATCGTTTAAGAAGTAGCCGCTAAACAACTATGACGCCACAGGTGTATGGTGGTTGGAGCTCGCTCTCACAGGGTCCATCCAACTCAACCCTGTCTTTCAAAGAAAACTTTGCAAGCTTACGAATTGCATCATGTATGATGTATGATGTATGATGTATCTATGTATCTATGTAGGTTGTCGAAAGCTCTAGAAGTCTGAGTCGGTTGAAGCCATTCAAAAGCCTCGCTCTTGTCATGCAAACCGAAAACAGATTATGCTGCATCTCAGAGCCAAGTACTTGTCCATACCTACTGCACCTTGCCATGGTAAAATCCAGCATCAATGCCTTGACAGAAAAAACTCGTTAGCCTCAAGGGACCAAGACAACAGCCACGCTACTACACCAAGCATAGTCAAGTTGCCAAGCCCCAAGACATTGCACAGTATGGGGTGGGACGGCGGCAAGACGGGCTACGGAACAAACGTTGGACTCAGACTCTTTGCGTCCGAGCCTGGGTCTGAGTCCAAGTCTAAGCCTGAGTCCCAGTTTGAGTAAAGTTCAGAAGAGTTGGAAGTGACCATTCTGTTTACAAGTATTTTACAAGGATTTTTTCTTTGGTGGTATCGGCTTCGAGAGCTGTCATGGATGGAGGCGAGAGAGAAAGAGAGAGAAAAACAGAGGCCTACCCCCCACTCATCCAAACCATTTAGCGGCCATTGCCGGCGAAACTCGACAAACAACGGACAAACACAGTCACTCCACCTACATCAAAAGAGTTCTAGAGGCTCTGCAAAAAGTCGGTGAAGAGCATGGGAGGCGAACTAAAGATTCGCTTTGCCCGTTGGCTGTCGCCCGTCGAAGTGTCTTTTTTCTTTCCCCCTCTCTCTGCCATGCTCATGTTCCTCAATAGGGTCCAAGCCAACGTATGTACGGAGTATGTATGTACTGCTGAAACAGACAAACACCCATCTCCGTACCCCCACTCTACTGCCTTACATGCTTCATACTTGTACATTAATACAGTGCAGACAGGGACAGAGACGCCAAATGCCCACTAGAAGCTACAGCAGCATTCGACCAGGCAGACGAAACCGTTGAGATATGCATCCTGCCGCATCTTGATTTTATTCATGGTTCCTCTTTTTCGGTCGAGGGAATGCGAGGGTCTGAGCCCCAGTTTTGTCTTGGGGCCTTCACTCTTCTCAGCATCGACGGCTCACCTCTGTATGCCCAAGTACTACCTACACCAGGCATGTTAACTTGATTGACCTGACCATCACACCTTGTCACACTTGCGCGCCATGGAACCCGGCTCCGAACATTTCCCCCGATGAGCCGTGAAAGGCCGAACTGATACTAACGAAATGAATGAACGATGGATATTGGCCGTGCAAGGTTACAGCGGCTACATGAATAATTCGCATTGAACCTACCAACATGCTACAAGTAGATACATACTAACCTGACCGTCAACCGGTCGCGGACAGCTTGGGAAAGAGTCTGACGCGATACCAACGGTGACTTCCTCATTAATGCGTTCGTTGTCATCTATAATCAGACCATCATTCGTTTTCATCACTTATCATATGCATCACAAGAAGACATCGCCGGAATGCTAAAGACTGCGCCATCCCAATAGTATCTACGCACAGAGGCCGTCACAGCGGTTATTGGGCGATTTTGTTTCCGAAGACCCTGATTCCGTATGTATGACGGCGACCTTGATTGGGTGCGTGCAGCATGTCATGCTTAGAAGATCCAGAACACAGCCAAACGGCTCGCTTGCAATTGGGATGGGTGTTGGTCAAAGCACCCAGCGCATTGCGCAACATGAGAGCTAAGCAGGTGGAGCAGGTATGCCAATGCATTCATTGTTGCTGCCTCCATTTCCCTGCTAAAACAGCTTGACGAGAAAGAAAAATGGGTTGAACCCGGAGAGGTGAAGCGGATGGCGGGTGGCCCCGATTTCTGAAACCCTCCTCCTTGATGGGTGCGCCTCTGGCCTTAGCTCTCCGTCTCTTGTTGGTCTCTTGTTGGGCCGCTTCATACCTGTTGGTCTTTCCATGGCCTTCTTGTTCATGCAAACCACTAGCTTGATGCTTTTGCCCGGTTGGGCAGCCAGTCACTGGCCTGATCTGGAACCCCCCGCTCGTGCAGTCCAAGACGATCATGCTTTTTTTTTCCTTGCGGGCAACAAGGGGGGGAGCAGACGGGGGCTCAAATCCTTCATCACCAGCATGGCATCGGTGCTTTCTCCGGCGGCAGAAGCAACACCAAAGTCGCAGCGTGAAAACAGGGGCAAAACGCTCGTCTCAGATGGGGGACCCAGTTTTGAAGACTGAACCAAGACATAAAAAGCAGCACCTCAACGGTGATCACGCCAAGAGACCCTCACTTTGTGTGTGATTCAGCCGCCACAAAGCTCACCAGGGGGGGACAGTCTACTAAAAAAAAAAAAAAATTATCGCAATTCATCACAACTACGCCAGTCATCCAATGCTTAATAATTGACGAACCTGGACGTCCAATCATTGAAACACAGCAGTCTATGCTACAGTATACTGTATATCACGGTACAGTAATTGCTATTCAAGGACTTTGCTAAGGTATACAGTGTCTATTCACCCTTCAATCAGACGCGTCTGTATGCACGTACCGCACTACCTTGGTTGCTTGAATGTATGAATATGCATGTACGTAGGGCGTGGGTTACTCTCTAACACCAACTCGATGAGGGATCGACTGTTCCATTGCCAGTGTGCGTGCGGGGTTGCAAGGTGCATCCTGACTGACATCCCGTTGTCACCCTTCTCAAGAGCCTGTCAACTTACCATCCCGTCAAACTAGACGATGCTAGCCGTCCTCTTTACCAGTTGATTCGCAGGACAATTCTCTTCCGTTCCGTTGATTTCCCAAGACATTTTCGTCAATGTCAAAGTAGAAGCTGATCAGCAGGGACACCCAAAAAGAAAGAAAAAAGGGATATGTCTGAGTGGCTGATAGGGTAGTAATACAGTACACCATTGAGGCTTTTGATAACACTCATGTATTCTGGAACTGGTGAGTCAAATGGAATCGGGCAGCCTGTAATATGCGGAAGGTATTATTATACTATCTTTCTAATCTAACTGCCCATAGTAAATCAGCTTACCCTGGTCTTTTTTGCCAAGGAGATGATGTGCTTGGACTCGTGATCTGGTGTGTGTTGATGCTACTCTATGTTAGCCCTCACTCAGCTTCTCGGGCAACAATACATAGACGACCCTGCATGGCTGCAGACAAGTGGGAATTATGACGACAGACTTTTCAGATAGTGGACCAATCTTTTGGGATACGGGCACACTCATCCTGCAGGTCGCAGACACCATCCAACTAGGCCAATGAGGCAATGCAAGTCTTGTGATGGAGACCCTTTGCGCGGCTGAAGGATTCGTAACCGATCCCGGACCGAATAAATCCAAATGAATCAGGCAATAAATTTATATTGAATAGGCCCTTGAGCTACCGCAGCGATGAAACTTATGCTATTTAGATTTGATACAGCGCCTGGAAGTATATGTATGCATGTTGAAAATGATTAGCATGACTATGAATCTGACATTTCCATGAGTCAAGTGTGTTAAACTGATTCATGAGTTTGATACGGCTTGAAGTCCCTCTTTCTATCAAGAAAAATGAACAGATATTCTTCCGTCTCGGAAAACATTGATTTTCTCATCCTTGTAGTACCGTTTTTTTAGAGTCTTGATATGTATCTATCTTGAGATGATCGTCAATTAGAGCAGTGAGACAGATCAGCTCCAAGCTCCCTTGTTGCTTCCAAAATATTGCACGTGACTCTTATCTTATCGCACAAGTCGTCCCCAACCGCCCCACACGCATGCTAATCGCGGGGCAGGCACTTTTTTTCAAAAGATCGAAGCTATCGACAACGATTTGGAGAACCAAATTTGCGACCCGGCGAACCACCTGCAGCAACGACACTATCAAACCATCACGTACAAATAGATGCCTTTTTTGAGGTGACATATACGATGCCGTTGATAGATGATGGCTTCGAGGCCCTTTTGGAGCCTTTCTACAACGGCAAGAAGCTCACCGATCCTATTTCTACAAAGGAAGACAAGTTCCAGTTGTTGCCAGCCTTCCTTAAGGTCAAAGGTAAGGCTATTGATTGTATTTGGCTGTTGAACTCGTGCTGACTGTCAAAAAGGTCTTGTAAAACAGTACGTTAGACTAAAGAAACATCTTTGGGTGTGCGCAATTGCCATTGACAGCCACTGACTCAACCAACTAGGCACATTGACTCTTACAACTTCTTCGTCGAGCATGAAATAAAGGAGATTGTGCGCGCCAATCGCACTATTCGAAGCGATGTTGACAGCAATTTCTGGCTCGAGTAGGTAACACTCTTTTCGCCAACCTTCAAATCTGCTGACCAATCCCACCCAGGTTCACTGATATCCGAGTCGACCGACCTCGCCGACAAGACTTCAATGACTCCAAGGCTCGCAATGAAGTCACTCCTATGGAGTGCAGACTCCGAGACATGACATACGCTGCTCCGATTCTGGTCGACATTGCATACATCCGTGACAAGCAAAAGATTGTGAGGAAATCGGTGCCTCTGGGGCGCATGCCCGTCATGCTGAAGAGCAGCAAATGCCGACTCAGCGGCGCAAACAACGCTCGGATGGAACTTATGAACGAGTGTCCCCTGGACCCCGGTGGATACTTCATCATCAATGGCACAGAAAAGGTCATTTTGATTCAGGAGCAGCTCAGCAAGAATCGAGTCATTGTCGAAGCGGACGAAAAAAACAATATCATTTCTGCCTCGGTCACCAGTTCTACTCACGAACGAAAGTCGAAAACCTACGTCACAATGAAAAAGGACAGGATTGTTCTCACCCACAATGTTCTTGTAGAGGGCGTCCCTATTGTCATTATTCTAAAGGCTTTGGGTGGTCTCTCCGATTACGAGATTATGCAGCTTGTGGCCGGATCTGATGGTAGATACCAAGACGAGTTTCTCATCAACTTTGATGAAGCTGCCAAGGCTGGAATTTTCACTCAGCATCAGGCCTTGGAGTACATCGGAGCCCGAGTCAAGATGGGCTCCCGAAAGGGTCAATTTGGCACCCAAGCTCGCCGCAACAATGTCGAAGAAGGTCTCGATGCCTTGGCCAACCTTATCATTGCTCACGTACCCATTGAGGGCCTTGACTTTTACCCCAAGGCCATCTATGTTGCTATGATGACCCGTCGTGTTCTCATGGCTTCTCAAGATCCTAAGCTGGTTGATGACCGAGACTTTGTCGGTAACAAGCGTCTGGAACTGGCAGGTCAGCTTTTATCTCTTCTCTTTGAAGATCTTTTCAAGAGATTCATGGGCGAGGTCAAGATGTCCATCGACAAGTTCTTGAAGAAAAACAACCGAGCAGTTCCTCTGGACGCGGTTCACATGATCAGCAACCATGCGAACAATATTGGAATGGGAATAAATCGTGCCATTCAATCAGGAAATTGGACTGTCAAACGATTCAATATGAATCGAGCTGGTGTCACTCACGTTTTAAGTCGACTTAGTTACATCAGCGCCTTGGGTATGATGACTCGAATCAGCAGTCAGTTTGAAAAGACTCGTAAAGTCAGTGGTCCCAGAGCTCTGCAGCCATCGCAGTGGGGTATGCTGTGTCCTTCCGATACCCCCGAAGGTGAAGCCTGCGGTCTTGTCAAGAATTTGGCTCTGATGACGCACATCACTACGAATGTGGAAGAGGATCCTGTCAAGAGATGGATATTCACGCTGGATGTGGGAGTTGAGCCTATCAGAAACTTCTCTGGTGCTGAGATGCATCGAGAGGGATCATATATAATTCACGTCAATGGTACACCATTTGCCTTGACAAGATATCCAAAGAGGTTTACACATCGGTTCCGCACGATGCGTCGCCGAGGTTGGATATCGCCCTTTGTCAGTATCCATATCAACTCGCATTTCAACGCCATCCATATAGCTACGGACGAGGGTCGGATTTGTCGCCCATATATCATTGTCAAGAATGGCAAACAGAAGCTCAAGCCGGAGCACTTGCGCCTCCTTCAAATGGGCAAAGTGACCTTTGATGATTTCCTGACAAAGGGAATCGTGGAGTACTTGGATGTGAATGAGGAGAACGATGGCCTTATTACCATATATGAGGACCAGGTGACAATGAGCACAACACATCTGGAAATTGAGCCCTTCACACTTCTTGGTGCTGTTGCAGGATTGATTCCATTCCCTCACCACAATCAGTCTCCTCGTAACACTTACCAATGTGCTATGGGTAAACAAGCTATTGGCGCCATAGCACATAACCAGTTCAACCGAATTGATACCCTCCTCTACACTTTGGTATATCCTCAACGACCTATGGTTATCACAAAGACTATCCAACTTATTCACTACGATAAACTTCCTGCCGGTCAAAACGCTACTGTTGTTGTCATGTCATACTCTGGTTATGATATTGAAGACGCTCTGGTTCTGAATAAAGCATCGCTTGATAGAGGCTTCGGACGTTGCCAAGTCTTCAGAAAGTATACAACAGAGCTGCAGAAGTATCCCAATGGCAGGAGAGAACGAATAGGAGATCCCTTGAATGAGATCGAAAATGGTGTCATGCGACGAATCAAGAAGCACGAGGCTTTGGACGATGATGGCTTGGCTGTTGTGGGCAATAAAATCCATTCTGGCGAGGCAATGGTCAAGAAAGAGACGCCTCTCGATATGTCCACCACAGGGATCGGTTTCGATCGAGGGCCAAGCGAATACCGGGATTCAGCGGTTTCATATCGTATTGCCGATCCTGCTATTATAGACAAGGTCATGATTTCTCAAACAGAAAAAGATACTACCATCATCAAAGTACAAACTCGACAGACGCGCCGACCGGAACTCGGCGACAAGTTTTCTTCCCGTCACGGTCAGAAGGGTGTGGTGGGCATCATTGTTGACCAGGAAGATATGCCTTTTGCAGACAATGGACTGTGCCCAGATATTATCATGAACCCTCACGGTTTCCCATCTCGAATGACGGTGGGTAAGCTGCTTGAATGTCTGACAGGTAAAGCGTCTATTGTTCATGGCCGCAAAGAGTACGGCTTTGGTGATGCTTTCCGATCTCACCCGGTAGAGCAGGTCAGTCAAGTATTGGTTGATCACGGCTTCTCTTGGGAAGGCAAGGATTACTTCACATCTGGTATTACTGGAGAGCCACTTGAGGCATACATCTTCAACGGCCCTATTTACTATCAGCGCTTGAAGCATATGGTCCAAGACAAGATGCACTCTCGTGCACGTGGCCCCAGGGCTATTCTTACCCGACAGCCTACAGAAGGTCGTTCCAGAGACGGTGGTCTCCGATTGGGAGAAATGGAACGTGATTGCTTGATTGCCTACGGTGCCTCTCAGCTACTTCTCGAACGACTAATGTTGAGCTCCGATGGAGTGGCACTCGATGTGTGCCAACAGTGTGGTCTGTTTGGATACAAGGGATACTGCCATACTTGCAAGAGTACGAGGGACGTGACGAAGATGACGATGCCGTATGCGGCAAAGTTGCTCGTGCAGGAGCTTATCAGTATGAATGTGGGAGTGCGTCTTCAGCTGGAGGATGAGTTCCCTCACCCTGTCTAAAGAGTGGCGGCCAAAGAGCCATGTACAAAGATTATATAGATTGCCAGCGTTGGTTGATCGTTGTGTCAATGGGCCATGAACATGTATTTAGTCAAGCGTCTCATCAAATCTGATTTGCCCCATCATATATCTCAACAACCCAAAACTGAAATGCGCCGGTTTACTCTGATCAATGAAAATATTAAACTATTTCTTCCGTGTACCCGTTGAGACTGGTTTAAACAGTCTTCAATCCCGCCATGGTAATCTCAAACTCTGCCGCATCTTCTACCCCCTGGCCCGAAGCCTTTACATGCGGCGCAAACACAACCTTCATCCATCTCCTCCACATCTTAAGTGTAGGAGCGTTTGCGTCAACGTCATCGTCCGCCTGAATCGGCGCGCCGGTCCTATGCGGTCGGCCGTACACGGGACGCTTGAAGAGCGCTATACGGCAGGAAATCTGGGTGGACCACACGAGGCCCAAGCTTGGTGTTTTGAGGGAGTGGGAATTACGGGGGTCGTCGCCCCAGCCGGTAAACCAGCGTTGTTGGTGGTCGAGGAGGAGAGCTGGTGAGGGGGCGGGCCCTTCGTCGGGCATGGAGAAAGGGAAGGATGAAGTGGGCATGCTGGAGACGGGTGGGGGAGGCATGCTGCGTGAGGCGAGGGGGCTCTCGGGTTGGAGATTGGCGTTTGTCCTGAGGGTGATGGTGCGTGGGAGATGAGGTATGGGGGCGGTTGATTGGAAGCGGTCGGCGACTTGGTTTGCGACGACGACGGCGATATTGTGCTTTCTGGCCAAGTTGCGGAGGAGAGAGCCGAGACGAATGAGTTCTGTGCTCCGAGCGGCCATGTTAGAGCCCATGGAGCCTTGACGCTCAAACTCGGCGCGGTAGTTTGCTGCAACGGAATCCATGATTAAAAGACCGACTTGGTGTCTTGACAAGAGAACGGGGACTTGGTATTCCAGGATGTGGTCCTGGGTCTCTAGGTCCGGGGTAACAGCGCTGAGGATGTTGTCCAAAGACGCAGGTGTGCCGGACTCGGCTGCTTCTAGGAGAATGGAGTTGCTTTCGAGCATCTGGGCGAGACGCTTGGTTGCGAGGCCGGACTCGGTGGAGATGTAGAGCGCTTGTTTGCCGAGGCCACGAGGGGGAGGAAGTTGTACGGCGAGACAGAGGGAGAGGAGGAATTGAGTTTTGCCTACGCCAGATTCGCCGGCGACTTCACTGATGCAGCCCACCGGGAGACCGCCTCCGAGAGCAGTGTCGAGATCATCGTTGAGGGTACTGATGAACCCATCTTGAGGAGATGTTACGGAGGAGGATGAGGCCTCGTCAGACTGTTCCGTAGATGGGGGAGGCGGCTCAGGACTTGGGATGAGAGTTTTGGTAGACACGAGATCGTCTGATAGAGATGCTTGAACAGCGGCCAGAAACCGACGAAGGTCTATAATTGGGAGGTGAGTTCGCTTTGCCAGGTCTGTTGGATGGAGAGTCAGGAGATCGGTTGTCGTGAGGGCGTGCTGCTCTATGGTCGGTAGTAAAGCAGCAAAGGCGTGAACAGGGAAAGAAGGCAGAATGCGGAGAAGGTCTGTCATTTGAGGAAGTGTTGCCTTTTTTGGCTTTTGAGGGATAAAGGGTTGAATGTATAGAGATTCAAAGGCCCAATAAAAGCGCTTTCAGCTGAAAGAAGGCGTGTAAGATGATAGGGCGGGATGGGTTAGCTGGTGGGTGGCTGGATTCAACAGGCGAGCAAGATTTCTAGAAGTCATGCGCTGTGTGTCTGTATGTGTGTGTGCTAGATCTGGCCCCCAGACTGCATGTGGCGTAAGATAGCTTGAACACGGCAGTTTGAATCTTTCGTTTCCGCCGTGATATGATTGCCGAGCATCCAGTATGATGCTCAATGAAGTTTTGGTGGTGAAAGGGGGTTGAGCGTGGAGTCAAACTACGGAACTGCCAAGACTATTAAAGACGTGTGGTATGTGAAAGAGACTATTTCTCATGTCTATAGCAGTTAAAAAAAAACAAATGAATACGTCAGAAAACTGGATTTGCTGAAGTCGTATTGCCAGTCTCGCGTTGATGATGGGATAGGTTCACGGAGTCATTCACGTTACTGCCTGTCGTGAGATCAGGCATCACGATGCCTACCCTACACAGTTTATGCTGACTAAGCCACCAATTACAACGAGCAGGAAGGCAAGGACAAACCGCCCTCAACATCAATAATCATCATCATCTCAGTATTCAACCTCGTGTCTCATCTTCATGGGAAGATCCTCTGCTTCTTTATAATCCGATCCTTCTGAATCCTTCTGTAGGCCTCTTCATGCGCTGGGCCTTGGTTCATTTTACTCACCGCGGCAATCGCCCTTCCCGAACCCTTGCTTAGTTCCGCGCCACGGAAATGCTTCCATGCCAACCATGTCCGTGATCGATTCAGCCTCTCTATTACATGCAGCCACGAGGTCGATGCACCCTGACCTTGACCAACCAAAGTCTGCAGGGCCCACGCAACCATCAAAAGATCTTGTATGGGTCCATCCTCCCCCCTTGAAAGAAAGGTCTCCGCCGAGTCTGCCTGATGCAAATTGGTTTGCCAACAAACAAACGGGGGGAAGAGAGGAAGAAAGGAAAACAAGGTCATGATGCCCAGTCTCGGTCGAGTGGGTTGTGTAGACGCCTGACGGGGGTCTTATCAATCAGTCCGACGGAGGTGCGAACGATCGAGCTGGGTCTGGTTTGGAATGCTCCCTGCATTTAGCCATTGTTCGAGACACACGGTTTGCTTTGAAGGGACGGGACGAGTCGAGAAACCGACCATCAGCCAGTGCAATCACACAGACTCCAATACTTGCTGGAGGATTCTCTTTCTCTGACTCGAACCTCTGGTTATTGTTACACTCGGATCAAATATCAACAATTGCTTACGCCACAGAACCCTTCCCCCGACTATTTCGTGCACCACGAGTTTTTTTGTGTGCTAGATTTCGGGAAGGGCAGCAAACTAGACTGTCGTCGGAAGGAAGTGTTGCTGATCGTGTGCATGCATTAGCTCTGGAAGCCTTTCCCTTTCCCCTCTTTGCCCCTGTGGCAGCGCCTCGTTTTCCGTATTCGCGAGTGTGCCATCAACCTTGTTTCTCTATTTAGCAACGGTCTTTGGTGACGATGGCCAAGCAGCTTTTCGGCTTTTTATCGATGAGATGGAGAAATACAACCACCTTGGCGTGCATCAGATGCAGCAGGGCGACGACTAACACGCGTGGGCTTCCGTGTCTCGTGCTCCATTGACTCGTGGAGACATCTAGATAAGCGTGGAAAAAAAGCCTAATTGCATGCAATGCTGTTATGGAGTATGGATATTCATTCTTTTTCTTCTTCCCCAGACCGGGCTTTCGGACAACACCTTGTCCGCGGAGCAATGGGGTCGACCACACCTTGTCTTGCGCAGTCCGGCGGCACACACAGTCAAATTTTCAGCAGCTGTCGCGGGTGTGGCAAAGCTGCCAGCAAGGAGGAAAAGGGTCTTGGATACCATCGCAGTACTTCTTCAACCAGATGCGCGGGAAATGGACGCTTTTGAGTCAACGCACTTTAACATTAGCAGTTGCGGTTTGGCCTGGTTTCGGCCTGGTCCTGTCCTGGTGGCGCCGTCATCACACTGCACGTCTCTTCGTCCCATCAAACCGCGGTCGAGGCTGCGCACTGCTGCAGGTGTCCCAACGGGGTCCAGGGATCTATTGCCCTCTTAGCGTGCTCGTCGCATTCAGCTCGTGAAAGCCACCAATGGGCCAACCGGCTTGGCATACTCAAATGGCATCTCGTCGGAACGCACCCCCATGTCTTACAACAGGCAATCTCGACGAATATTAGCAATCGTCCTAGCTTAAGGCTGGGTGGACACCGCTTGGGAAGCTATCCTACTCGAAATGCGACGCACCTTTCCTCTGCGGTGCAAGCCACCAACTTATGGCGTTCCCGACTAGGTTGTGCTCCCCCCGGCGACGATGTAATAAAACTATTCATGTTGCCCTTCAGGCATGGTTTTTTTTATTTCTCCTTTCGCTTCCTGATCTCTTCTTCACGTACAGCCAATTCTGGGACAAAGCACTTGTTATCGAATCAATTCGGAGAGCTTTATCATCATGAACAAGGCTTCAGGCGTTGCCGCCTTTGCGGCCCTCATGGCCGTCGTTGACGCTGCCAACTTGCATCTGCCTCCCCAGCCTACACTCGCGGTCGACTATGCTTTAGATGGAATAAGTCCAGTTCCGACATTTGCGCCAGCCTTTTTCGATGTTCTGGCCAAGCGAGCTGGCACCAGTGCTACGAATCCCACGACAGTCTCTGTTGCGCCGGATAACACTTGTGGTTACATATCTGGTCTCGGTGGTGCCGCATATACTTGCGGAGCTGGTGCCAACTGTATCTTCTTTACATCATCGGCGGCCGGGCCTGGTCACATTGCTTGCTGCAATACGGCTGTATGTGCTGCCAAGTTTCAGTGTATCGACTACGATCAGTACTTCACTCAGAGCAAGTGTGATAATGGCTGCGCCCAAGACGCATTTACTTTAAAATGGTATATTGCCTTCCAATTCTTGCAACCTTAACAATGTCGCTCACACAAATGTACAGTACCAACAAAGCTCAGCCCTACTGCAATACGCTGGCTTTCCCTGGCGATGTCCTCGACGTTTTTTGCAATACCCTCTCCATCACCACTATTCAAGTTGCCTTGACCACGTTTAGCGGCGAGTCATCCAGGAAATTCACGCCTCTTGTATTGACTGGTAGTGATGGGGCATCCAGCACCCGCGCAATTCCAGTTCCCACTAGCCCTCTCACACCTACTGGCGGCAGCAATAACCCGGCAAACACAAGCCCAGTTCCAGAACCAGAGCCCTCGCCAACTGGCAAGAGCAAGTCCAAGACACCGGTTGGTGCCATTGTTGGCGGTGTAGTCGGTGGTGTAGGAGGTCTCGCTTTGATAGGCATTGCCGCCTTCTTCTTTCTCCGCAAGAAGCCTCAACCGGCACCTCAGCCAACGGAGCAGACCCCTACTTATCAATCTCCTCCCCCAATGCAGCAGCAGCAGCAGCAGCAGCCACCACCACAGAATTACTACGACCCCAAGTATGCCGCTGCGGTCAACCAACAGCCTTACCCGCCTCCCAATCAGCAGTACACGCAGAATGGTGCCTACTACCCTCCCCCCAACCCATCGATGTCTCCCGATCAACATCATGCAATGTCACCCACGGCTTCGACTGTCGACCCACGGATGAGCACAACAAGTCCGATTCAACCTGGCGTCTACGCGCCTCCCGCTCCCGCCCCCGTGCCTGGTCAGGGAGGCTTCCAGCCACAGCAAGGTGTCATTTATGAGGCACCAAGTGGCCAGGCCGGTGACCATCATCACGGCCAAATGCATGAGCTTGCGTCTTAGTCAAATATGTGGATGACAAAATCGTAATACAGGGGAGGAGATGTGAATATGGGCGTTATGGATTTCGACTCTGCTTTGCATTGCTGCCGGAGTTGGCTAGAATTTGGATTTAATTTGGGATATTTTACGCGGAGAAGCATATTTCCTCTACGACGTGGGTGGTTTGGGGACTGAGATGCCGCAGACGTTGGTAAATGAGCGACACGTTTTGGATATCCGACTTCTTGTATACCATACTTTAAAGTAAGAACATATCTAAACTCTTATACGAACCGTGAGATACATTAGATCCAAGTGCAGAGTCGTGGATGTTTATTATGATGAACAAATGAAAATTCGTTATTCTTAATAGGCGTATCCTTTGCTGTTGGTTGGTCCCCTCAAATGCATGAGCAAACGCGTTTGACTGCGATTTCATCTGCTCCTCCAAAACTAAAATTGCAGTGAAAAAAAAGAGTGGTGGGTGGCTGTCTCTTTTAAATCGCGTCCCAATCAAAAACCCTTGTTTGTCATGCCCATCCCCCTAATTTCCGAAACCTCACCAATCGGGAGCGTGAAAAGCCACAATTCAAAATCTCTATATATAGTGTGTATGTATATCATTTTATATCATCTAAGGCTGGTATCTGTATCTAAAAGTAACCAGCCAATAGTAAAAAATAAAAAATAAAGGCAGAATAAAAAAAGAGGAAGAAAAAATGTGGGTTTACACTTGTGATGACTGATCTTCAATTATGATAGGTTTTCCAGTGTTGTCTTTGGGATAGACCTTCTCTATGGATGTAGAGTTGTTCTTCTTAAACAAGCCCAAGAGAAAGATTTCGTTGGTTATGGTGTACTGGTTGCCTTCGTTATCTGTATTGGGGCCCTTGCTGTCGAGGTGAACATTGCCGAGGAATAACGTCAAGATCCAAGCCTAGATGATACAATGTTAGAATTCACTATTAGTGAGAAAAGAAAGGATGACTGGGGCGGGTTTACCAAGGCCATGAAGGGGGCAATTGCTACAAACGCCCATACAACACCCATCTGCATCAAAGTCAGTTTCTGGATCTCCTTTGGGGATGTTTGATTGCCTACCTTTGCGTCGTGAATAGCCTGGTTCTGAGAATCAGGGGGTAGATCTCGGATCTTGGAGAAGTCTCCATGATATGAGTTGAGACCCGACGTATTGTTGAAAACGGTCGACATAACGGTAAGGCCAATGGTTCCGCCGAATGGAATCGCCACAGCCATCAACCCGATAACAGCTGCACGATGTTGTCTGAAGATGCCAATGCCGTGTAGAGGTGCGACCATGAACCGGAGACCCATGCCGGCGCCGACCATGGCCATCATGCCAAAGATGGTGGCGGAGTGCTCCTTGTAAAGAGCCCAGGCAAGGACGCCGATGCCCGTACCTTCAATTATGGTTCCGAGCAAAAGGGGTGGGAATGTCATGCGAGGCCACTTGTTGCACAGAAAACCGCACGTGTAGACACCGACTATGGTAAGTTAGACTTGATGGGTGTATAACAAACGTGATGTGACATACCTCCGATACCAGGAGTAAAGTACAAGAGTTGCAGGCCAGCCTTATCGGAATCGTAGTTCTAAATTCACTCAATATCTTGCTCATTGATGTTTGTAGATTCCTTGATGTGTCTTACCTTGACAGCGATGAAGTAAATGTTGCAGAAGTAAAGAACCTGATAGTTAATTAGTTTATGGATAATTTGAACTGACACCATGGAGAAGCACTTACAGCATACATGCTCATACCGGTGGCACACTCCGTATAGAAAATGATACCAATGTCGCGGTTCGTAAGAAGAGTCCATGGAATCATGGCTCGCTGCCATGGTAACTTGCGCGAAAGGTTCCTCCCGGGGGCAAGCTGTCGCTCCCAGACAAAGAAACTGCCAGCCAACAGACAGCCAATGATCAGCGAGACCAAGACTGGCGCGGAATCCCATGCGTACGTTGCACCACCCCAGGTGAGACCCAGGATGATGAGTCCGAAACCAAGCAGGAAGAGTAGCTGTCCGCCAAAGTCAATAGTTTTGAGACGTGCGACCAACTTGGTTCGACGACCTGTATCAGCCGTTTCGTCAAGTTCAGGGATGGGCTGAGGGCCGAGGAGCTCTTTTCGGAGGAAGACAAAAGTAATGACCAAGGCTAGGCCTGCGATGGGGAGGTTGATACCGAAGCACCATCGCCAATTAGAACCCGTGAGGTATCCTGCAAGTATTTAGTATGAAAGCCCGAGAGTATACTGCATGCTAATCCTCATCTTACCTCCAGCAACCGGGCCGAGGGCATATGCGATACCTCCCACAAAGGCAAAAATGGCCCAATTCTTTGCGCTGTCTTGAAGAGAGACTCGGTCCGCCAGAATAGTTCGAACAAGAACGTTAAGCCCGGCAGCGGCGAGGCCCTGAAAGCCACGACCAAGAAGAAGCATGGGAAAAGCTGATGTGGGAGATCCAGTGCACAGAGCGCTGCCGAGAAGCATGAAGCCAATGGCACCGGTGAGAGCAGCATACCGACCGAAAATGTCAGCCATTTGAGCCCAGCAGGGGATAAAGGCGGCAGATGTCAGGTTGAAGGCCGAGATGATCCAGTTTTGCTGTGAGACTTTGTGAAAGTCGCTGGCAATCCAGGGCAAGGCACTTGCAATACTGCAGGAAAACGAGTTAGAAAGTACCTTCATGGGCTGTTTGGTAAGCGAGGTTGATATAAAACACACATTGTAGAGTCAAGAGCCTGAAGGGCATATGGCCAGACGAGGCAGAGGATGATCTGCCATCGATACCGTCTCATGGCACTCTTCTCTGCCTTGCAATCGGAACATGGGCCAGGAAGCGGCTCGCTTCGGTGGGCACATTGTGTAAGAGCTGGAACCTCATTGGAAGATGGCTTTTTGAGCTTTTTGATGAAGGTGTAGATCATTTTGGCGATACGTTGAGTAAGCTGTATAGTCCAGTGCCAAGGGGACGGCTCTCTTGATGCTGATATAACAGATCACACAAAGATTCTGCGAGATGGAAAGAAAGACGTTGAAACAACTGATTAATTGAAGATGAAAAGAATGCTCGGCTATGGAGAATACATGATGAATCTTTTGGCAGAAGGGGCATGATATTAAATATCTGCTGCCCGTGATACACTTTTGCAAGACGACTCATGATGGGCTTGCGTGTAGTTCAATTTTCGCACTCGCTTGAGATACCGAAAAGAGTAAAATGCAAAGGGAAGCATCTTCAGTCTCAGCTTCGATGCGGTAAGTAATCGAGTCTAGGACAAATCAGGCGCTAGATCTCAACAGCCGCGTGGCTCAAGTGACGAAAGTGCGTCAGGGAGAGGTTGACGATGCCCGGTGCATGAGGGCCTCCCACTAGAAGGGGTGGGCACCAAAGGGAACCCAAAGCACTGGGACTAATAAAGCCAAGACACTGGGCACGGGAAAGGTATATCGATGCGAGGAATACGCGGCAAAGCGAGCCGCGTGTGAGTTAAGGTGGATTGGCATTTGCTGGTTGGCTGTTGGTGGGGGATGGAGGTGGAGATGGGGATCAATGGCGTTGAGGAGTCGGAAGCTATGGCGGGCCGATGAATTCTTTTGAGTGGAGACATCTCGAAAGGATGACTAGAAGGGGAAAGGCGTGGTTGAGAGAGGTGTGGCTTGTTCCGTGTTAGCCAAGCCACAAGCTGTGCCGATGGCGTTTTCAGGGTCTTGGACAGGAAAAAAAGAGAGATGAACATGACCGTGAGAGGTGACGAGTCTTGATCCTACCTGTGATGATCAAAATGGTGACATGCTGGGAAGGATTGCTGTCCTTGCTTCCGTTACGCGTACTTTGTATGCTTGGCTTATGGCAAACATCGATTGTCTGGGTAAAAAGTGAAAATCTCCAGGTCCCAGAGGGAGTCGAACCCTCGCTGGCGGAATCAGAATCCGCAGTCATAACCGTTAGACCATGGAACCGATGCATCATGGGCAGCAATTTCTCCCATGGTGTGCGTCCATCCCGTGATGCTCATGATATTGGAAGACTATGCCCAAATGCGATGGGACCTTGGAGTCGTGGGTCGCGAGAAGCACCTGTTGCCGGCAACCAGATTTGGAGGCAGTGCTATTATGATGGGACAAGTTTGTCTTACAATCGTCGGGGGCACTTGAGCTGACCGACCAAGAGAACACTGACCTGAGTTTGAATAGTAAAAAACAAGACAATATGGATCATACTCAACTGTGAAAGAACACGAACTGCTGCCCCCAGAAATCCATGTAGTCTTCTTTCTCATACTGCTTGCCTCAGGAATATGCTTCGCGAACCTCTTGTGACCCTCAACCCCTCTGCCACGTGATTCGTTTCAACAGCCTAACTAAAAGAGATTAATATCAGATTTCCACCTGTCCAAGTAGCTCAAGTCCTCATTGTTTTCTGCAATATCAATCTTAAAATGCCCTACGCGCACATAGGCATCATCACCCTCCTCTTTCAATTTATCTACAACTAGGCCCAGATACCTAGTACGTTGGACGTCGAATGAATCATCCTCCCACGGCACCTTGTAGGGTTGTCGACAAACCACCAAGAATCCCATCATCTCTGACAGACCGTGATTTTTCATTTGACAGTCCATCCTGATGGTGACTCTTGTGTCCTGCCATATCGGGCTGTCGGTCTTCGTCTTCCACTCCTCGATGGTGTCCTCTCGCTCCAGAAGGTCGAGCCAAAGCCATACAAGAGGCGCCTTCAGCTGGAGTCTTCGGTTGGAACGCTCACCAAAGTCCACCACTCTGTCTACCGGGGGGAATTGCCCAGGATTGAGACATTGAGCAAAGTAATGTGTATCCTTGTACTCTCCGGAAAAGGAAACCTTTAGAACCGAAGCCCAAGACCAGGTCGGGAAATGATTCATCATGTCACCTTTGCTCGTCCACCTTCTGCCATACCAAAGTAATGACTTTTCGACATGAGAGCTAAAGATGCCAGCAAAGTAACTAACACCGTGCTGCGCACTCAGGCGACTGGCAATTCCGTGAATTGCGGCAAGGCGGTCCGTTAAGTAGCTCAGATTCATTTCAGAGTAGCTCTGCACAAGTGAGAACCATAGAGCACCCAGGGCTTCTTCCTTGGGCATGTGCAAGATCCCCTGCAGAAGGCGGTCGTGTTTGCTTGCTGAAATGGCATTGAAAGCGAATGAAACATCCACAGAGGGCTCATTCTCCCGGTATATATTGGTGTCGCATTCCCAGATCAGACCGGTTGCTGTCCAGTGCAGGGTTCGGCGGGCGAGAAGCCATTCTTGCAAGCACCATGCGCGGCCCATTAACGGCGTTGATGTAATGTTACTCCCCCGGGCATACAACGGTAGTTCAACAACATAGGACTCATCCCGATACCTAAAGTATTCTCGTGGCTTCCATGGGAATCTTGCCAATGGCCTTTCTGTAAGAAAGCCGTCTGAGCTATCTTCGGCACGCGATCCTGATATACAACACAGAGCATTGAAATAGTAGCTTCCCATCTTAATTGCCTCAGCATTCCAGTCATCGAGAAAGCCATCATTATCCGGCTGAATGATACACATGGCATCAATCCAGAGATACTGCATACCCATAAGTCTGGTTACCGTAATAGCATCGCGAATTGTAGTTGGAAGATGAGATATTGTAATTTGATGTCTTCTTTGCTGCAGATTAGTTTGTGTTGTTTTTGCAGGGTTATTCGATGCACCCCAGCAATAGCTCAGAATGAGATAACTTGACTCTGTCTTTTGCATCGGGTCTGTCCTTGTATCGACGAGCCTGACTGTGCTATCGCCTGGGCTTCCAACCTGTATTAATCGAGTTGGTAGAAAACAAGCTCCGTCATCGAGAGTCTGCGTATGCCGACATTTGTCGTGGTTTTGACTGCAGTCCTCTATCCACTGCCTGATGGTTGTTTGAACAAGACCTGTTAAATCCTCTTCCATGGTTTCCGGTAGTAACTCTGAAGGTATTTTATTAGCAGCCTAGCCATTTTCGCGCCAGACATAAAATGAGATATTTGCCATACGTAAAATGGAAGGAATTTCTTGCTCGGATCCATCATCATCCCCATCCTCATCCAGTGCTACTCGCACAGAGACTTCAAAGGGACCAAGACGTCTTGCCAATGCCACAATCGAAATGAATATGCATGTAGGATTGGTATCATGAGACATTTTAAATGACAAATCAACCTCATCGTAAATCACACCAACCCTGTGCCGTGTAATGTATAGCCAGAATATCTGACAGAAACGGCAGCCGGTATTTGCCGAGTTTTGGAGCGTGTCCAAAGACTTGTAATGATCCATGTCCTTTCTATACGGAAACGACTCGCTCTCTGGAGACGCGTGAAAGTATTCGAATGAAATTTCACGACATTTTATACGGAGGTGTCCCCAGGAGACAGCAGAAAGGTTTGATATTAAAGACGCCATAGTGCATCATGTGAGAAAGCATGGGGCATGATGGTTCAATCTTTTATAGGCCGGCATGACTTACAGCACTGACCCATCTGCTTTCAATCTAAGTACCAGTTATATGCTGTTTTAGGATATCTCTGTGGTAGTCCTATTGCCCTATAATGTAACCAGATTGTTTTACTTCTATTAGGCTGCTTTTTATACCAAGCTTCTCTTACACTGACATACTGTTGGTATATAGCTTCAGGTGCATTATACCGCAGCTATTGTATTGGCTGCCTTGGCTCCCGTACTATAACTGCCGTTGGCTGTGCTGTTGACTGTGCCGGCGTTACTGCTGCTTCTTGGATATATGGGGCTAAGAGCTCTTGATGCCGTAATGGACATTCTCGAGAGGATCTGGTATGCCCAATTTGATGGTATTTACTGCATTGAGGAGGCTTTCCCCGTTACTCAACCTGTTTTTGTTCTTCCAACGACTTTAGTTGATATAAATAGAGTGGACTAGAGGATTATGTGAAAGTCTTAGTTTAAATCAATGAAAGACGTAGTTCTATTTCTTTAAGAACCTTGACTGAATCCACTTCTAAAAAGAAGCCTCTGCAGGGTCACAATATAATATAGTCTACTCTCATTTACAATGAAGGAAAACCAGCCTCGCTACTATCTCATGGGATATCTCTCTCGATACCTTGAAGGAGTTCGGTGTGTCTTACACTGCTTGGACTAATATGAAGCGTGAAGTCTATAAGAATACAGTATCCCTCATAATAGAGTTCATCGTCAGCTGTATGTGTGATTTGATGGGCGCGGTTGGAATCTGTCGCATTGCTTCTAAGGCAATCGCTAAAATATATGTAAGTCTTTCCTGATCCCTACGGCTGGGAAGATAACCAGAGCCAATGATTTATTTTGTAATATTTGTTGAGTTTGAGCGGCCGAGAAATAGAATGATTTTCAGAAGCAGCTCTGCGGGTTCTCGTCAGATTGCTATTAAGATAGAGGAAGACGTGTTCTGGGTTGCTGTTTGTGACATATTGACTTTCGAAGCTCTTAATAGCAGCATAGAGCGGTTACGCCACGAAAACTACGTAACAGTCTATAAATTTGCTTTCGCCCTCGGTAGCTGTGGCATCATGGTGATTTTACTTCTTGTTGCGATGGTAAAATTCGATTATAAGCTTGCTATTATCCTGGCCTACATTTGCTATTATGTGTCAGGTGACAGAATGCCGAATCAGCTGACGGCTGTTATTTGGCCTTGAGAAGACTGGATAAAGGCTTCAAAGGAAGACCTTAGAGACAAACAAAGCCACGATGAGCACCCCTGATTTTCGTGCTACAGGCATAGCTGCTGCGCGGCTACGCGACCCAGACCCGGATTCTGGCATTCTGCCTTGAATATGAGAATCCACTCTCCATTGTTGTGCACCTGACATGGGTTTGGGGTGGGGGAGGACGGGGAGTCAAGCAGCACCGCCACATCACTGCATCGCGTATTATACCTCCCATCCGTAACTACATTCCTGGTGTAGATTTTCTTTCTTAATAACCTTGATACAAACTGATGAATTCTTACCTATTATCCTTTTGCATCACCTCACTCAGTGCAACTGCTCATTAAGGGCATCCATCATGGAACTCGACATCGACAAGGACTTTTTGGCTGATTGGCACCCCGACTGGAGGGACGACTGGAGGGACTTCGCGGCTTCATATGCTGTAAATGCTTTGCAGAATGAGCAATCAATACTTTGCGAAAGATGTGAAAGCCTAAATCTGGGACAAAAGTTGAAGAAAAACGAATTTCTCCTGCATCATAATACGCGTAGGAAACCTACAGGTTCCTTCGAGGCGCGGAAAGAAAACAATTTTGCGATCGAGTTTGATGGGACAGTGATGGACCTATCCTGCCCCTTTTGCAATATCCTACGTTCTTTGACTGTTGAGACACCAGAATTGAGCTTCAAGGATTTTTATATTCCCGCAGGACCTAATGGAAACTTCAAGTTGCAACTGGACACAAATACGCCTGACACAACTGCGCCTAAAACGACGAGAGTGCTCTGTAAACAAATCTTCAACACTATTCACGATGCATCTATCAAAGGTACATGGCCTAAGGATCCTGTAGCCGTCGATTGGACATTGCTTAAAGAATATATTTCTCTATGCAAGACTGAGCATAAGAACTGCTGGGCTACACAATATCTACCAGTACAAGGGTTAAAATTATACAATTGCAAGACTGAAAAACTAGAGGATGCGCCGACCGATGCAAAGTATATCGCTTTGAGCTATGTCTGGGGGATATTTCAGGGATTATCGCTTCCCCAAACAGTTCAGGATGCCAAAACAATCGTTCTTGCAATTGGATATACCTATCTCTGGGTAGATCAGCTGTGCATCAACCAGGGGAGCAGTCATAAAATGAACCAAATCTGCCAAATGGATCGCATATACCAGAATGCTGACCTGACAATCGTTGCAGAAGCTGGAGAGGATGCCAATTACGGAATTCCAGGTATAAGCAGGCCTCGACAAGCACAAAGCTTCGCAAAATTCGGCGATCACGTCATACTATCGACAATGAACTGGATAGGCTACAAAGAAAGAAACAGTAAATATGGATCACGAGCATGGACCTTCCAGGAAGAACTCTTATCGAGAAGCCGGCTTCATTTTTCTGACTACGGGGCGTGGTTTACTTGCCGTATCATCGAAGAATTTCCCCCAGCTTTAGAGGCATTACCTATATCAAGCGTTGAACGCTATCTTCAGCATGAATGGTCGATAGACAGAGAAATTCGCGAAGTTCATGCAAATATGAGCCTACAGTCTCGCACGAGCACAATGTCGAAGCTGATTTCTCAGTACACTCGGCGGAAGCTCACATATTCTGATGATATATTGAATGCATTCACGGGAATCCTCCGGGTGTGCGAGAGAATGGAGCCATCATTGACCAATCTTTGGGGAGTGCCAGCAATCTCACAGCTTGAATACGTGAAAGTCTCTGGGGACGACCAATTCCCGAAGAGAACAGTGACTTCCTACGAACTTGTATACGGATTGATGTGGGCGGGAGAATATACCTTTGACTCGGGCGCTGGACGAGATCCATTTCCTACCTGGTCCTGGACTGGATGGGATTGTATTTTTGACTTTGAGTGGAGTCCTAATGAAACGAATATCGATCGCAGTATATGTGTTGATGTTGAGCTAGCTGATGGAGAGATCTTGCCTTGGATGGAGTTCCGGCAGACGTTGCATTTAAAAGATGATACAAAACATCTGTCTCGGTTTATTCACTTGGATGTTTGGACAGCGCGAGTGAAGGTGGTTCACTATCCGAAATATGACCATTCTGACGAAGTGATACTGGAAACAACTGAGGGTGAAGAATACTCAATCTCTCACTGTATTTGTATACATCAGCGAGATTGGAATGGGGAATCTAGCATAGAATGCACTGCCTTGATCTTATTTCATACTGATGTAAAGCTTGGGCAGTGTTTCATGGTATTAGTGGAAGGGAAAGGGGATTGGTATGAGCGTATTGGGTCTGTGAATACGGAAAGTCTCAATGGGGTATCTCTCAAGCTTGAAAGACAACGAATTCGTCTTGGATAAATACTGGGGGCTTTTTACCATTACTAGTCTGGTTGAAAGTCATAATCAAGAGTTAGCAACGAGTACAAATGGATTATACTGTTCTTGACATTATAAACCAAACCTACCCAACCAACTAGCAGCTTCAATATCTCTTAATACAATCTCACAGGCTGCAAGCATTTGTTTGCATTCGAAAACAAGGCAATACATCTTGATCTTATTTTTGGTGTATCTAGAGCGTCACATGTAACCCTGGTCTTTGGAGATGATATCAGCCTACAACGAGCCTCAAAAATGGGCTGTCATATAGCAGCATGCGGCACATCATATGAGACTGTCAACACAGCTATGCGTTGACAGAAAACCGAGCTCAGGAACAATCATCTGAACGATTATCTTAATCTTAGTTGATATATATATATATAAAATCAAAAGATCATGCTAAAAGGTTCACTACCGAGTCTGACAAAAAAAAAACAAGGGGACTACTTCATAGAAGAGAATAGAAAAATTGCTACGCCGTGAATTTCTCTCTGCTCACAGAAAGGGCTCTGAAGAGTCTGTGCACACAATGCATGGACGACGCATCTTTGTGGTGTCCATTGCGACGACCTATAATAAAGACACAGTATACTTATTGGCAGTTAACTTACCAAATTTATTCAGAAGATGTCAAACCTGGAGATGTATACATCTTACTGTTCGAAAGCTGCTCTCCATAAGGTCGCTTATTTCACCGTACAACACAGCGTGTATGGCATGAAACCGCGAACTTGTCGCGTTCAAGTGCCCACTTTTTTGTGTGGCAGGGCCTGATGGATGAATGCATCTCATCGGGGCTGAGCCCCTGTATGCCTACCCAACTGCAGTCGTTGCCAAGCTTCCTCATAGCACAATCACGATGGTACCGCATGGCTGCATATGGAGTGTGAGAGGTTGGGGAGAGAGTGGCATACTGGACGTGGCTGTGGCGTCAATGGGCTACAGTTCTTCACCGAAGACGCACGGCTATTCGCTTACTCTCGCCTAGGCATATAGGCATCCTAAGGGGGGCGCTTGATGAAACCCTTCGGTAGGCCATTTCTTGCTGTCTACGAAGTATTCGGTGTCCAAATATTGCGGTGGTTTATGTGACATGGAAGCCTTATTATGGGCGAGACATTGGGTGCGGAGCCCATGGTAGCTGAACACATGTCTCTGAAATACCCATGTCAGGACCACACACCCAGACAACCAGCGGTGGCTCTCATTACTTATTAAACGAGGCACCCTACAAATTTGACGTGGCTATAACACCAAGACCATATCTAAAAACCCACGGCACTGCCAGGCTCTCTAACGCTCCCAAAGTGCTCAACCTTGTCCATTGAAAAAATTGGCAGAAAATTCCCATAAGAAAATTACAGAAAATAAAAAAGTCACGCCAAAACGTCAGATATTTGTTGAGATTCACCCTCATTTTCACTCCCCCGAAAAACTGTACCGGATTGTTCTCGTATCCTGGTATTCTTCCGTCCAATTAACCGCCTTGCCAGAAACCGGCTCGCAAATGGCACAAGCTACTTTGGCTAACACTCTGGAATATGATGGTAGAGAATTTACCTCACATTTGATTTTCAAGTGGCTCCGTCCTAACATACACTTAGTTGCAAGCAAAACATGGAAACCGGGCGGCAAAGAGCTGATGAGAACCGATATCCATCTTCCAGATGTGTGCTACGTGTAAGACAAATGCCCTATCATAGGAGCCTACAGTCTAATAAATGGATATCTTTTTAGTTTTCTTGATTCAGGGGAAGGCGCAGAATGGTACAAAGAAGAAATAGAAGATGCAGGACGCAAAAAGATTTTAAATCTTTTCCATGTGCCAGAATTTCTTGCCAACAAGACTTGTACCCTTCTTAACGGGTATTTTGGGTCTGAAAACTCATACAACGGAGATGAATTGAAAGCCATTAGTATGTGTCAAGATAGTGCATCCGGCTTCCTAGCATAACCGTTAACGCATTCTACAGGTACCTGGTTCAGGATCCTTACCAAGAGGGTTTTGAAGGACAATGAAGATCTAACAGACGAGGGAAAAAACTATTTATGGTATGAGATGGGAATCTTTACGTATTGGAATAAGTTAGGAACTTGCCAAATCTTATGCGTCGACACGCCAAAAGAACTCAGGCTTAACCTTCAGAAGCTTTTGACATCTCGGCGAGATACAGTTGAGCGTGGAGATACAGTTAAGCTTGGAGATACAGCTAAGCCTGGAGATACAGTTAAGCTTGGAGATACAGCTAAGCTTGGAGATACAGCTAAGCTTAAAGATGCAGTTGAGCTTGGAGATCCGTTTTCACTACTACGAGCCTTGTTTGACGAGATTGTCAAACTTTGTGACGATAATACCTGGCGAATAACGAAGAGAGTGCGAGCTATTGAAAAGGTATGTACCGTCTGAAGCTGATCCCTATATTTGCTCTTGACAGCAGCATTAATGCTGATTTTTTTTCACTCCCTTGCCGCGCAGTCGAGAATTCTCAAACCAGACTTTGAAAAGTTCCAAGACCTCACGCGGCACACTGGACATCTCGTCGAGGTACACCAGGTCGCCGTTGATACGCTCGAACAACTCATCCAATGTCAGAAAAGGAATTTCGAGGAGCTCTCCACCGGCCTCACCAGAGAGTATAAGACTCGAGCTGGGGATTACCTTGCTTTTCAGTTGCAGGTTCTAAAGAGCTTGGTGATGAGAGCAAATAGTACGCATGCGCGGATAAAGGATGAGTCGACTCTTGTATGTTTAGGATTTCACCCGTTCTTGTTGTTGTTGTTGCTGTTGCTGTTGCTATGCTAGTAAAGCTAATATGGGCTAATTAGGCATATAACATTCTTACGAGATCCGACAACACAGTCATGAAGTCCATCACTCTTCTTACCATGATCTTTTTACCTTCAACCTTTATTACGGTAAGTCAGCAGTCAACAACACGCAATTGCGTCAGTTCAACACCGAGCGCTAATCATCTCCCTTCCTCCCCCGCTACAGGGTTTGTTCAGCACCACCTTCTTTGCCTTCGACAACGGCAAATGGGAGTTCTCACCGAAATTTTGGATATACTGGGCCGTCGTGATTCCCATGACCATTCTCATCATGATCTTCTGGTGGCTGTGGACGTGGATTCACTCACCAAGCCAGAATGTCCCGGCCAGGTCAACCCCCACCGGAGACATGGGTCTAGTGAGGCGGGAGGGGGAGCTGTTCTTGGCAAAAATGAGGAGTATGAAGGTTAGACGAGACAATAGATCGCAGGCTTGAGTTGAAGATATAACGACTTGCCTCAATCCGTCATGATTCATCATAGCACCGAGATTCATGTCGCCCCTGGAATCTATGTACATTATTTCTTCTTGTATAAGTGATTTGCCATTGCTTCCCTGTACAGGAATCTGCTGCTTCAAGGTAGAAACAGGCCTTATCATTGGGTTAAACATCAAGGCACATGCATTTGCACAGAGACAGTTCTTCGTCAATTCTTATGCGCTCGTCTATTGGGCTATTGACGGATATTCTGCATTTGCAGGTCTGAGCCGCCGCCACATGGGATTCATTGCCATTTGTATACAGAGTACCAATAGTACATAGGGGTATCTGGTTCAAAGTATACAGTCGCACAGGCAGTCCTTGTGCAATCTGGTGGCACAGCATTGTACTCATAGACAATCAGTCAGGTACATGTGATAAACGGAGTGTTGGTATTTGGGTATCAATCTTATGAATTCATTCCCTTCAGCGTAGTCTGTCCCTGTCCCTTTGAGCCCCCGGGTTTTCAGTGCTTGAAGCTTTCTATCACGCCTCGAAACATCTAGTAATTGCCCTACTTCCATGGAATATCCAGGTTCTCAAGGGCTTCCTTCAACAATACATAACGCGAAACTCCCGCCATTACCTCGTGCCAATTCTTGGGATCCAATCCCGGAAAGTTTTGTGCTAGAAGGTTGCCGACTGTCTCTTTTCCATGATCTGGATTATCATGAACATGGCCATGGGCCTTTGCCCATTCAATATACTGCGGCTTGAGCGTGACTCCACGCGAGTACGCCGTCGCAGTCTTGCCAATAGTAGCATTGTGTATAATGGCAACCGCATGATCTGCTGGGGGATCATTGCTTGTCTGGATAAAGTTCTCAATAGCTCCCGCAATGACAGTGCCGATCTTGTGCTCCTCTATTGTCTTGTTGAGGTGCCCGTCTTGCAACTTCTTCAGGGCATTTGCGATGCGGTTATAGGCGCCCCAAGCACCGGCATCATTATATGGCTGCTCGCCCACTTCTGAATCGGCCGGCACTGTCTCAATGTGGATTTGAACGCCGGGGGGCTCGTGAGACTTGATATACTCTTGTATAACATTTCGCTTATCCTGATTGCTGGTGGGAATGATGAGAAGGATGTTGGGACCACTGGCTGGGAAGTGATATGTGTCAAAGGGTGGAAGCTGAGGAGGTGGTAGAGCTTTGACGACCGTTTCGGAATTTCGGAGGGATGCAAGTGAAGTAGACGAAGGATCCATAATTATTACTAGAATGTATGACTTGCAGATTGAAATCTGGATGCTTTTTTCAGAGGGGAAGGGATCTGCGATGTCTGAATAGTTGATGGAAGCGATGAGGTATTAGATGCAGTGGATTTTTTTTTTCATTACTGCTGTTTATTATTATACTTGAGCCTAAAGCTTGAAGGGCCTCCTCCCATAGATTCGAACGTCGGCTGAGCAAGGCTTTGTGTGTCCTTGATGACTTTTGCATCACCAGACTATGCCTGCTCAAGAGCCAACAGAATTATGAAAGAGACAAAGAAATTAATCCATATTGCCTCACATTTCTTGCGCGAACATCTGCCTCGTACGTAACTATGCGTTTGCAGTCACCGTGCCGAACATCATTTGACATTAGTCTGCCAACACTTTTGGTGACAGTCTTGCTGTGCCCCGTTGTCAGATTTTTGTCACGTCACCGCTGTTGGGGGTGGGCCTCGCTCAGTGAGGCTCTGTGGACGTGAAGGCGCAGCTCGTTGATGACTCGGGGTGTCATTTTCTGTGGCCAACCCCAAGGCAGATAAGAGGCGAGAGAGAACCTTGAGAGCTTCTACTCAGGAGACTTGAGGGAGTCCTACGGAGGGAGGGATAGATAAGACATGTATTCTGATGAAGTACGAGTGTAAGAATTGAGCTATGTATCCATGCATCTACATACTGGACATGTTTCGGCAAACCACTAAAGGTTCAAGTTCCTGTTGTCCGAAATACTCACCACGACCCGCGCTCTGCATTGAGCCCAGCAGCAATATATTAATTCTAGCTCCATAGCTTACCATATTCCTTCTTAAAAAAAAACAATAGACCCATCATTTCCAACCCTTGTACATGCAGTCGTGATTTCTAATATCCTCTCCTGCGTAGTTGTAATCAGATATAATAATTCACGAATTCAGAGAGAGGGGCATTGGGTAAGGCTCGCATCTGAGGGCCTCCCTCCCCCTGTCGTCCATAGGAGCGCTGGACGTTACAGCGCCCTTGATGGAACCAGCAGTGGAACCCACACCACCGGATACCCCCCCTGTAATGGTTCCCTTCAGTGGTTGCCACCTCCACAATTTAGCGCTGAAGCTCTGGCCTAGAGAATGCGGAGAAAACCGTTGTTAAGCGTTTGCAGGCTCTTAGCGCTGTAACATTAGCAGACATGGAACCCTGATTTATCGTGACGTCCCGTCCTCAGGGCAAAGGCTCGAGGGCTGCTGCTGCTGCTGCTACTGATAATGAATGGCCTGGATATGTATGATACACTCTGGGGGGAAGGTGCCAAGAAGTCGCAACAAGGCAAGTCCTCATGGCCACGACTTGCTCTTCGTTATCAAGGAATCAGGAAATAGTTTTATCCAGACCCTTGACAGGTTTCCTTCACGGAAGAAAAAATTACAAATCTTACGTGCCATCATCATCACCACCACCACTACCATCACCATCACCATCATCCTCTGAACTAAACCACATCCGCTTCAAGTATCTTCATTCAAGCCGGTCACTGAAACCAAGTGGGATTTGGTTACCTAGCGCCATCCATCCAAAAGAAACATCCAAGGAACATCCAGACACATACCAATAAAACCAGGTTTCCTTGCTCGGCACGCAACTCAACGCAACGCTACCCTCCGCAACGTAAATCAAAATCCCTCTATTGGAGGTGGGAGGGGGCCTGCCATCGTAACCGTAGCCGAACATCCCCTCGTCCGAAAGCCACCATCGCTGACCGTTTTAGGCACCGTGCCGGGGTCCAACGGACGGGTACCTCTGGCACTCACTTGGGAGCGCTCAGCCGAAACACACGTTGCCATTCAGCTTTTTTTGGGGTGGTCATTTGCGCCTCTCCGAAGCACATGTGAGCAAGCACCTTTCTCGCCGTGGTCAACACCCCACCTTAGACAACCTTGCTGCCTCTGCTCTCAAGTCATCCGCTCGCCCAACAGCCCTTCTCAGAAAGGTGTGCAACTTTTCGGGTTCATGTGAAGAAGGACTTGCAATACCAGTCATCAGCACATGAAAAATTTGAATCAGACGCTCAGTCTGTGGTAGCCCCTGCGCCTTACTCTCCCTTCCCGTGCCGTTACGGTTCTTCGCTATCGCTTTACATCATCGAGTGACTTCTGGTAAGTCTTCATTTCCGAGATTCCATTCCATCGACTTCCTTTGCTTCACTTCACTTTTCTTTGCTCGACTCTACTCTATTCTGTTCTTTTGAGTTGCCGTCCTTTTTGCCACTTGTGTATACTCCCGAGCTTTCATACACCATGAGTGATGATACATTCGCCATGGCTTTATCCAAGACTCTCAGTAGGTCACTGCTCTCACTCGGCCGGACTTGCGGAGGACTTGCCCTTAGATTTTGTCAATCCCTCATCCCCCTACCCCGGTAGTCCTTGAATCATTACCTCAATCCAATCAAATCTCAAATATTGCCCATGACATTGTTCCATATCGGCCCACCTCTCCAAAGGTAGTTCCTTTTTGGACCCTGGCGTGCTCTTATTACAATTACATACATATTTGATGGCGCCGGTTGATTGCGGGGACTCCACACCTTCCCCGGTTCCGATCTTGACAAAGCCCCAGACTATATGTGTGTAAGTTCATATATTACTCTGTTGCTGTCTTCCATCCTTTGTCTTTTCTGTCCAAGTTGGTTCCCTTCTCTCCCTCTTTATCAAGTCAATGTTTCCCCGTTCATAATTCTCTTACACCCTCTCAACTTGGCTGCTCTGGCACGGCATAACAAGTGTAATGCCGGCCTATTGCCATCACGACTGCCATTATTTCTACCGCACTGCTCTTCGAGGTCTCTCAATCAGCACCAGCATCTCGCCGCTTTATCTGTAAAGACTCTCAAATACTGACGCCATGACGACTCAAGTTCGCATCTTCAACACCCCAAAGTCTCTAGCTGAAAGGCTGGCTGAACCCATATCCATCTTCAACACACCTCGCACTATCCCGGATCCTCCTACTCCTCCCGAACTTGATCCTCCCACTCCGGAACCCTCTGAGCCAGCCACACCGCAACAACCCTCAAAATTGTCATCTGCTTATACAAGAGTCCCCATGGATACACGTTCTGAACGCAAGGAGGATGGTGTCACCTTCGCCTCTCAAGATAAATTGCCAAAGCTACCTATCCCCGAGCTAGAGAGCACGTGTGCCAAGTATCTTGAAGTCTTGAAACCACTTCAGACCCCTCGGGAGCGAGCGGAGACACGACATGCTGTTGAACAGTTTCTGCGGGAGGATGGACCTGATCTGCAAGAGAAGTTGAAGAGATACGCTCAGGGTAAGACGAGTTATATTGAACAGTTCTGTAAGCCTCACTCTGTCATGTATTATCTCATACTATTTGGACGGTCTTACTAACTTATCCTAGGGTACGATTCATACCTAAACTTCGATAACCCTGTAGTACTCAATCTCAATCCCTTCTTCCTTTTGGAGGATGACCCTACACCAGCACGAAACAACCAGGTTACTCGAGCGGCATCCCTGGTTGTGTCTTCCTTGGAGTTTATCAGAGCGGTACGGAAGGAGGAGCTTCCACCCGACACCTTCAAGGGAGCCCCTCTTTGCATGTACCAGTTCTCGCGGCTATTTGGCACAGCCCGTGTCCCAACGGAGGCCGGGTGTCAGATTGAGCAAGACCCCGAGTCCAAGCACGTCATTGTCCTATGTCATGGCCAGTTCTATTGGTTCGATGTTCTAGATGACAACTCGGATGTTATCATGACTGAGAGAGACATTGCTATCAACCTCCAGACGATTATTGACGATGCCACCGAAACTCCTATCCAGGATGCCGCAAAAGGTGCTCTCGGTGTGTTGAGCACGGAGAACCGCAAGGTGTGGTCAGGTTTGCGAGATGTCTTGACGCGTGAGCCAGGATCAAACAACGCCGACTCCCTAAGCATTGTCGACTCGGCCCTCTTTGTCCTATGCCTCGACTATACGGAACCGACGAATGTTGCAGACCTTTGCCAAAACATGCTCTGCGGAACAAGTGAAATCAGGAACGGTGTTCAGGTTGGCACATGTACAAACCGTTGGTACGATAAGCTTCAGATTATCATCTGCAAGAACGGCAGTGCCGGTATCAACTTTGAGCATACCGGCGTAGACGGCCACACCGTGCTTCGATTTGCCAGCGATGTATATACAGACACGATCCTCCGTTTCGCTCGCACCATCAATGGCAAAGCCCCAACAATGTGGGCTTCTACAAGCCCAGATCCATCCAAGAGAGATGTGGACAGTTTTGGGGACGTCAACACTACCCCGCGAAAACTTGGATGGGACATGATCCCAGAGTTGAGCGTTGCGGTCCGTTTCGCAGAAACCAGGCTGGCCGATTTGATTGAGCAGAACGAATTCCAGTGTCTCGACTTTTCCACCTATGGCAAGAACTTTATCACGTCGATGGGCTTCTCGCCCGATGCCTTTGTCCAGATGGCATTCCAGGCAGCCTATTACGGATTATACGGCCGAGTGGAATGCACATATGAGCCAGCCATGACCAAATTTTACTTGCATGGACGCACAGAAGCCATCCGAACAGTTTCGGAAGATTCAGTTAATTTTGTCCAGACCTTTTGGGGTGACAATCCCGCAGAGCAGAAGATTGAGGCATTAAAGCGTGCCTGCCAGAAGCATGTTAATAACACAAGGGACTGTTCCAAGGCGCAGGGCTGTGATAGGCATCTCTATGCTCTGTTCAGCGTTTGGCAAAAGTACCTTGACGATGGATTGGACAGTGACATGAGCAGCATTGGCGCTTCGAGTCCAGCCATGTCGCCACCAGGAAGCCCCTTGAGTGCAACATTATCGACAGATGGTGTGGAGGTGAGGCCCACCAGGGATCGTGGCAATAGCCACTCGAGATCACGAGATAGTCATCCATTACCAATGATATTCGCCGATTCGGGATGGGACAAACTGAACACGACCATCATCTCTACTTCCAACTGTGGCAACCCGTGTCTTCGACACTTTGGCTTTGGCCCAACCTCAGGAGATGGCTTTGGTATCGGATACATTATTAAAGATGAGGGCATATCCATCTGTGTTTCCAGCAAACACCGCCAGACAAAGAGATTCGTCAACACCCTGGAAAGCTACCTGATGGAAATTCGGCGTATCCTGAAGATTACAAACCGCAAGGTGGGAGCCACAAAATCGAGTCGGGCTCGCGAGGCAGAATCAGCGCGACCCAAAGCCCCAAGCAGACTGAAGTCACGAGGCAAACTCATCACGGGCACAGAGGTCACTAGACTGGATGGACCACGATCGACTACTGGACCGGTATCACCAACAGAGGCGAGCTTTGGCCCCAGTGACGATGATGAGTTGGGTGGATGTATGTGGCCAACCCTTTGACCCCCCTTCCCAGTTGAGTTTTGAACCAGAATTTGCTAACGGTTTATTTTTACAGACGGCTTCTTTGACGCAGGAATGCTCCTTCAGGCACTAAAGGCTCGCGGACAGCCAGCGGATGAAGGGGAGACAAAGGCATCTGAGCGAGCGGCGGTGCAAGCCCGGCGGAGAGACGTGGGCAAAAAATTACGATTAGTTACGGAGTAATGATCATGTTTGATGACTGGCGGAAATTTTATCTTGTATATAGCGTAAATTACGATTGCTTTCGGACACGGATATGGATAGTATTTTTACGTATTTGTATGTACAAAGGTTGTAGAAATGCGACACTGTCGGAAGGAAAGTTGGATTAAATTTGTGAGGTTCTGGGTGTTTTCCAGCAAGGATAACCTAGACGGTGATATTGATGTCGGCAGTGGATCAAGGTGAAGCTGAGCAATGGGTGTAAGTGTCATGGTTCACGTATCAAGCAGCTGAAAGTGTATAGGTGTATTAGCGAGTGGTCATCCAAATTATCCAAATGGTAATAATCATGAGATTATATACAAATGGGATTCTTGGTCGCCTTTGTGGGCTGATTGCATCGCCAGATTCATGCTGGCTGGTAAGTTGCACAAGTGACACTAAAAGTGGATCTGTCCTGGTATGACCCAATCAGATGCTACTACGTGAGATTTCACTTTAGGGTAGGCAAGACTCTTGATGGGATCTAGATGCAAGATTGTGGTTGGTGTGATAAGACAGCTACACAGTCTGTTGAGAAATTATTAGAAATCTTACTGGCATGATTACAGAAGTCTAAAGAAGTCATAAGAATCGATGGCATCAATCCGGAAATGTCAGCAGTAATGAAACTCTCCGCAAACACCTTCAGCTATGGTATCATTACTCATGACTTGAATTCTAATCAAGGATAAAACGATGTACTTGTAGACCAACGGAAAAAGGTGGGAATCGGTGGAGTTGGATTTGTACTTTGGGTTGCCACAGTTACAGTTATGAGAGGCAGACTGTCTGGCTGAGGTGTTTAGCTGCATCGTTGGGCAAAACGAGTGCAGAAGCTGGTAAGGCTTCGTTCCGTATCTTGACCTGACGATAACCCTCCATCTGACTGTGTTACTCGGCTCTTGTAGTCGAATCATTGTAATCAGTGGAGATGTACATACAAGCATGTATCAGAGGCAAACGAAAAGGCAGAGGGTGGGGCCAAAATTTTCGCTTAGCTGGACTCATCCTTACTGGGCTGGGCTTAGTGTCGTACAAAATACAAGGTACCTACATGTGTAGCTTCCCCCTGGTGGATTCAAGAGGCCCCGCCTGTTGCCTCGCCACCCAAATGAAAAAAAATTGGTGGAGAGGATCTTTTTTTTTTCCTTCTCCCACTCTTTGGCTGATGTTTGTACTAGTATGTAGATTTGATGGGCTGTGCTTTTTTCTTGTTAACCAGTGGATATTGAATTGTTTGCATGGCTACTGTGAGGTTTGCAGGTTTGGAATCAAAATTTTACGGCACAAACAGATTTGAAGGTGACTACGGAGGGTGAGGCTACGGAATGGCCGGGGCTGTTATGTTTGGTTTGTGTTCATTGTGTCAAGCTATACGTTATCTTGCATCTCCAAGCCACAGTTTGTTTGCGTCAAGGTGACGATGGAGGGGTCGAACGGGGTCAAAGAAAATTAGCAAAGCCGATCTTGGGGAGGAGGGAATAAAAAAAAAAAAGGTACCAGGACGGACAGGAACAGCGGCAGCAGAAAATAGAGGGGGAGGGGTTTTTTTTGTTTCCTCTCCAGGGCTCCCACAGTCACCCCAAGAATTTTTTTCTTTCTTTCTCTCTTTGAGGTGCGCACGGTGCCAAGAATTGAGCTTACCAGGCACTGGGGCGTTGGGTGTGGAAGGCTAACTGCTAACTGCTAGCTGCTTAAGCACCTTGATGGTGGGGCATCAGTACTAGTGACCAGTAAACCTGCTAACGGCAGTGCTTCAGCACAAGTATCAGTGACCTAAAATGCCCCGCGATGGAATTTTCAAAGAGCTGGCGGGGGGAAGAGGGAGAGAAAAATGACATCAAAAGCCCAGGGTGCATGGAAGGAGGGGAAGCCCAAAGAAAGAAAGATCGATCAAGTACCTACTGAAGATGCAGTTTGGCAGCATCGATGGACAGGAACTTTGAGCATAAAGGGGGCAAAAAAGAAATGCATAGAAGACACAATAGAATTACCGGGGTCCCTTTAATCTATTTTCCAGCAACTTCTCACGGTAGCCAGTCGATTCCAGCGAGCCTTGCTGCGTCTTCGGGTGCCTGCCAGAGGCTTCCAGTAGCCCCTGCAAAATTCTTGGTGTGGGCACCTTGGAAAAGTGTAGAACCACATCGAAACCTCCCACCGACCTTTATTTAGGTTCCTCTTCAGCAACCGCTGCAACAACTCTTCCTTTTCCTCTTCTCATACCATCCTCTCTCACATACAAATACTTCCCTCTCTCACACGCCAAATACCCTGTCCTTTTCCTTTTTTTCCTTTTCCTTTTTTTGAGAGATCAATTTGAACTTCCACACACTTAATCAAATCACATCACAAACACCGCAAACATGACGATGGGTCCTGCTGTCGGTATCGACTTGGGTACTACGTACTCTTGCGTCGGTATCTTCCGTGAGGATCGATGCGATATCATTGCCAATGACCAGGGTAACCGAACCACTCCCTCGTTCGTTGCCTTCACCGACACCGAGCGTCTGATTGGTGATGCCGCCAAGAACCAGGTCGCCATGAACCCCCAGAACACAGTCTTTGACGCCAAGCGTTTGATCGGCCGCAAGTTCGCCGACGCAGAGGTTCAGGCTGATATGAAGCACTTCCCCTTCAAGATCGTTGACAAGGGCTCCAAGCCCGTCATCGAGGTTGAGTTCAAGGGCGAGACCAAGAACTTCACCCCCGAGGAGATCTCCTCCATGGTTCTCACCAAGATGCGAGAGACTGCTGAGGCTTACCTCGGCGGCACCGTCAACAACGCCGTTGTCACTGTCCCTGCCTACTTCAACGACAGCCAGCGTCAGGCTACCAAGGACGCCGGTCTCATTGCTGGCCTCAACGTCCTCCGAATCATCAACGAGCCCACCGCCGCTGCCATTGCCTACGGTCTTGACAAGAAGGTCGAGGGTGAGCGCAACGTCCTCATCTTCGACTTGGGTGGTGGTACCTTCGATGTCTCTCTCCTCACCATTGAGGAGGGTATCTTCGAGGTCAAGTCCACTGCCGGTGACACTCACTTGGGTGGTGAGGACTTTGACAACCGTCTCGTCAACCACTTCGTTAACGAATTCAAAAGAAAGCACAAGGTCAGATCAGGTGACACCTCCTCAACAAATATCCATGCTAACAATTCATTACAGAAGGATCTTTCTACTAACGCTCGTGCTCTGCGACGTCTCCGAACCGCTTGCGAGCGTGCCAAGCGAACCCTCTCTTCCTCTGCCCAGACCTCCATCGAGATCGACTCTCTCTTCGAGGGTATTGATTTTTACACCTCCATCACCCGTGCTCGTTTCGAGGAACTCTGCCAGGATCTCTTCCGATCCACCCTCCAGCCCGTCGACCGTGTCCTTGCCGACGCCAAGTGCGACAAGAGCGCGGTCCACGAGATCGTCCTCGTCGGTGGTTCCACTCGTATCCCCCGTGTCCAGAAGCTCATTACCGACTACTTCAACGGCAAGGAGCCCAACAAGTCCATCAACCCCGATGAGGCTGTTGCCTACGGTGCTGCCGTCCAGGCCGCCATCCTGTCCGGTGACACCTCCTCCAAGAGCACCAACGAGATCCTGCTTCTCGACGTTGCTCCCCTCTCTCTCGGTATCGAGACTGCTGGTGGTATGATGACCAAGCTCATCCCCCGCAACACCACCATCCCCACCAAGAAGTCCGAGGTCTTCTCCACCTTCTCCGACAACCAGCCTGGTGTCCTCATCCAGGTCTACGAGGGTGAGCGTCAGCGCACCAAGGACAACAACCTGCTCGGCAAGTTCGAGCTCACTGGCATCCCCCCCGCTCCTCGTGGTGTCCCCCAGATTGAGGTCACCTTCGATGTTGATGCCAACGGTATCATGAACGTCTCTGCCGTCGAGAAGGGCACTGGCAAGTCCAACAAGATTGTCATTACCAATGACAAGGGCCGTCTGTCCAAGGAGGAGATTGAGCGTATGCTTTCTGACGCCGAGAAGTACAAGGAGGAGGACGAGGCCGAGGGCCGCCGTGTCTCTGCCAAGAACGGTCTCGAGTCTTACGCTTACTCTCTCCGCAACACCCTCGCCGATGGCAAGGTTGACGAGAAGATCGACGCCGCCGACAAGGAGAAGCTCAAGACTGAGATTGACAAGGTCGTTGCCTGGCTCGACGACAGCCAGCAGGCTACTCGTGAGGAGTACGAGGAGCACCAGAAGGAGCTCGAGGCTGTTGCCAACCCCATCATGATGAAGTTCTACGGAGCTGGTGGTGAGGGTGGTATGCCTGGTGGCATGCCCGGTGCTGGCCCCGGTGGCTTCCCTGGTGCTGGCGGCCCTCCCGGCCACGGTGGTGATGACGGTCCTACCGTCGAGGAGGTTGACTAAATTACACGTTGATACCCCGACATCAATCTTTTTTGACTTCTAGATTGGGAACACCGCTTAAGATGTGGAGGTTTGTCCAGGGGATCAAGGGATGATGCAATGATTTAGAATTAGGCGCTTGCTTGTTACTAGCATTTAACGGTCATGGACAAGGGTAAAAAAGCAGGGCGGTTTGCCCGGGTTGTACTTTAATGAGTTTAACGGAATAAAATTCGCTGTTATAGAATAACCAATTTGTCTCCAATGTTGAATGTGATGAGGATGCCAAAGATTGATACAGGACATGATCGGAAACAAGAGATACAAGAGGGAATTGTTGGAGACGAGAGGAATAGAAAGAAATGAAGGGAACCGTTGGACACAAGAGGAACGAACAGAAACAACAGATTCAACCACGTTTAGCATTGAATTATCAGTTGTAATTATAAACGTAGAGTTGGGCGAGGTGTGTATTGACATTGAGCCTGTATTTTTAGTGGTAAGTACGAGGATATTGGTGTTATATGATAGTGTCAAGGTATAACAGCCTCTTTTGACACATTAATGCCCATCGTAATTAATAGAAGAGAATATCATCATTATTGTATGTTCCTTTTATACATGTCCCAATTATACAGCATTTTACACCTTCATCGTGATTCACTTTTTTCGAAGCCCAAGTCTTTTCGTATTCTCTTCCTCCTCTCATCTTCCATCCTTCTCCACTCCTCGTCGTCTACCCTCGGCAACTCAATTGGCTCCGTAAACACTGTCCCTGGTTCTACTTTCTCCGTCCTAGCCTCCCATATATCCTCGCTACTCGGTTTTCCTGGGGCATAGTATTTCTCGTACTCGAGACGACGGTAGTGCTCCCTCACGGCGGGCTCTTTGACGCCCGCGGTATAGGACTTTGTGCGCATGCAGAACCAGAAGGCATCCCAGTGGTGGGAGCAGGAGCGCATGGTGCCCTGGCGGTAGACTGCGTTCCATTGGCCGCCGAGGGAGTTGCAGGACCAGGCGAGGTCGAAGGCTTGGCGGCAGGACATTTCGGTGGGGAGGAGGGATTCGGAGATGGCGGAGAGGTGCGGGGTTGGAGGAGGGGGAGGGGGAGAGGCGAGTTTGGAGGAGAGCCAGGTAGTGAGAGCGGACGGGGTGGGTGATGATGCGGATGTAGAAGATGAGGGTTGTCGAGAGGTTGTTGTGGTGGTAGATGAGTCGGATGCGAGGAGGTCGAGGAATTTTTGTATCTCGGGGTCGTCGTGGGTGGGCGGTTGTTGTTGTGACGATGATTGAGGAGGGGGAGGAGGGGTTATTGATTGTTCGGCGGCCGGAGCAGGCGCTGGAGGGGAGGAGGACCACGGCCAGCCCATGATGATATGATGGTTTATGAAACTCAAGATGGTAGGTCTTAGATGGGATGTATGGCAGTTGTCGCAAAGATGATTGGTGATGTTTTTGTATATGAGGGCGTGATTGATGGGGGGTGCGTAAAGTGGTTGGCTTGGAGTATACGAGACCCAGTCTATGTCTCAACGACTGCTTATGCGAATTGAGCCAGACAGAAATGGCATTGACACCTTATTTCAGCATCTCCTGATGAAATGTCTCGAACTATCCAACTTTTTTGCGATACACCCTCGAATTCACTTCTGCCCGGGAAATCAATTCGCCGGATCGCCGTTCCTACCATGTTTAATCGCTTCTCGGCTATGACCTCATTGGCTTTTTAGCACCAAGGAAGCTTTGGAGAAGCTCAAAGCTCGCTCAAACGTTGGACTTAATTCTGCAACAATGTCTGAGAATTAGACGACGGACCCCCTCCCCTTTTTTGCTCAGCCATGATTCCCACGCGAAGCCTGGCCTCTTTGGCTTTGCGCCCGGGCTTGTCAGTTGCGGCTCGGGCGTGCCTCATACGGCCGGCGAGGAGTCGCATTGCGCCGGGGCTGTTCAAGTATCGAGCTGCGCAGCGCATGTGGGAGACGACGAGCGCAACGATTCCGGTGCCGCAGGATGGGAAGAATGAAATTGATGTGACGCCGCGGGAAGAGCAGGAGAGTGGAAAATTCGATGTAAAGTCCAATGAAGCAATTCTCTTTTTCGACAGTAAGAATTCTTGGCTTACTCTCCTGTCGTATGAAACGGGCGTTTTTCTGATTTAAATTGAATAGATCTTTTCCCATTGAAACTCAGCTTCTTGTTGAGTCGTCGCTCAGAGACAGACTATGAATTGACTGAGCTTCTGAGGAGGTATAATAGCTCTACGCTGGGGCTTTTGGATCCCATTCAGCTCGTGAAGAGAGCCATTCCGGAGAGTCTGCCGATCAAGGTGACGGAGATTATGCCCCGCCTTAAAGATGGAGGGGCATATGTCAAATTCCAGTACGATGCTAAGCTCAACCCAAAGGACATTGAGGGTATGTGAAAGAAGCCCGAGTAATGATGGTATAGTTGTTGATTAACTCGTCGTAGCAACGCTTTTAAAGAACCTTAAAGAGCAACCTATCAAGCCGTGGTTCAATCCTTTCAGGGGGATAAAAGCTCGTCTTATTCGTGGAACGCCCTGGCTGGAGGACCTCTACAGATTCCCCTCTTCATACCTACTCGTTGAATTTGTTCCGCCAGAGCCTGGCACTACCCCAGAAGAGCTTCCCGAAGAAATTATCTACAGCATGTTTCGTCGATATGGCAAGATTGCCGACATCATTCCTCAGCCGTCAGACTCCAAAACTACGCCCAGATTTGCTAATGTTAGCTTCCCCTTTATGCGAGACGCCATCATGGCACGGAACTGCATGCATGGATTTATCCTTAGTGAAGCCCAAGGAGGTGGTAAGAATGGCACGAAGCTGCGGCTGTCGTACGTTAGGCGAATCAAGTCCCATAGCTTTTGGAACTGGATAACTTCTCACCCACGAATCGTCATTCCCGTTGTTGCTGCCCTTCTCGCCGGTCTTTCAGTCATGGTGTTTGACCCCATTCGGCAGTTCTTCGTCAGAGTACACGTGCAACATTCACTGCGCTTCACAAACTGGAAGGTCTATAAGTGGTTCAAGTCAAGGACAAGTTTCTCGTTTGGCGGAAAGAAGAAGCATCGAGGCGAGGGCCTGGATACTGTGTGGAAGCACCGTCGCGATCTTATCGATCAGCTACAGAGCTGGCTTGATGGCAGCTCTGGCACCTTTGTCGTCGTCACTGGTCCCAGGGGTTCAGGAAAGACAGAAATGGTCATGGACCAGGCATTAGCCGGACGCAAAAACGTGCTGCTGATTGACTGCAAGCCCATCACCGAAGCCGGCGGAGAGGCCAGCATCATCAAAAGATTGGCTGCCAATGTTGGATATCGACCGGTGTTTTCATGGTTGAATAGCATTAGCAGCATGATCGACCTTGCTATCCAGGGTACAACCGGTGTCAAATCTGGATTCACTGAGACGCTCGATTCCCAGATTCACAAGATTTTGCGTACGACTGCGCAAGCATTGAAGGGGGTTGCTCTCTCAGAACGGACGAAACTCGACAAAGATGCCAATCTCTCCGAAGATGCGTACCTTGAAGCGCATCCCGAGAGGCGACCAGTCATTGTCATTGATAACTACCTACACAAAAACGAGGAAACAGGCCTTGTTTACGAAAAATTGGCGGAGTGGGCAGCGACTGTGGTACAAAACAACATTGCTCATGTTGTGTTTTTGACAAATGACTCGTCCTACAATAAGCCCCTCTCCAAGGCCATGCCGGACAGAGTCTTCCGAACGTTATCCTTTAGTGACTTGGACCTGGACCTTGCGAGAAACTTTGTTATTAGTAGACTAGAAGAGGACTGGAAGCGAGAAGCCCAAGAGAGTGCAGAAGAGGTTGCCGAAGATGCGAAGCCGATTAAGAGACCAGACTTGAGCGGATTGGACGTCTGCATTCGGACGCTGGGAGGACGCTTGGCGGATCTTGAATTCCTTGCCAGACGACTTAAGACGGGGCAGAATCCGAAGGAAGCGGTCGAGGAGATTGTCAATGAGAATGCAACGGATATTGTCAAGATGTTCTTGCTTGGAAAGCCAGGCGATGGGGACAGAAGGTGGTCTACCCAGCAGGCATGGCACTTGATCAAGGCGCTGGCTGAGAACGAGAAGTTGAGGTATAATCAGATTCTGCTTTTGCCGACATTTGCGTCATCTACCACGGCGACTGCGAGCAATGGCGAGGCGGCAATCGAAAGTCTTGCCAGCACGGAACTCATCTCTGTTACATCACACCGCGGCCGACCTCAGATAATCAAGGCGGGTAAGCCTCTGCACCAGGCATCCTTTAGCGTCCTTCTTCAAGACCGAGTGCTCCGCGCTAAGATGGACCTGGCTGTGATGAACGAGGTGGTCAAGATCGAGGCCAAGAGCATTGAGGCCGTGGAGAGTGAGCTGCAACTGTTGGGTGGTCTGCCGAGACACACGGGGGAGACGGCGGGGAGGGTCATGTATTTGCTTGGGAAGCTGGATGTGGGACAGAGGAAGATTGATCAGTTGGAGAGGGAAATTCTTGGACTGAAGAAGATTTTGAATGAGGAATATTGATGAAGCTTAGGGTAGGAGCTGGGAGAAGGATCATCAAGGAGCGGGAGTTGGGAAGAGTTGAAGAGTGGAGAGGTTGACCGTTGGCGTTCAGAAAAGATGTGTAGATATTGTAAATCATATTTGTATGATAGGTCTGGTGTTTACTGTGAGAAAACGTATATTTCTTGGTGAGAGTAGGCTCATCATATCTGCTCAGAATCCATGTATCTTTCACGCTTCCCCTCACACATATTTCACGCAGTTCGAAAATAAATTAGTCACAAGCATTCTCTTACAAGCAGATATAACAACCAAAAAATGTGCCATTTCTTTTCATCATTCTGCCATACAGCCATGCAAATAAAAAGATGTCATTTGAACAAAAAGAAAGGGGGAGGGGGAGGAGGGGCCATAATAGACATTTCTTTCTTCTCCCGGTTTTGTCCTGCCCTCTCACCCCCCCTTTTTTTCCCCTTCTGCCTCTCCCCATTCCGTTTCCCTTATCCTTAACCTTTTACGCCAGACGTTAAATTCCGGCGCTGATTAATAACGCTCATGAATAGTAAAGGGAAATAAAACAATAACGAAAAAAGAATTCAGTTTTCCTCTCCACTTTCCACCGCTTGAAAAAACTCCTCTGCCCTCTCAAAATATCAAAACAGGGGGAGAAAAAAAAAGCAGAACGGGACTATTTGGAGCCACTGAGGAGCAGGTATCGCGTTTGGATACAGAAAAATATGTGGCGAAAGAGAAGACAAGAGGGCGAGATGTGATTGGGGGGTTTATCAGCTCGATTGTGGCTCGTTAAAGGGTGATTGCTGTTGTTGCTGGGTATATACATAGAAACACATGTACTCTATCTCGGGAGGCTTTGTAACGTTAGACTTTTTGGGTCAAGGAGTTGGGAGTCTTTTGTTTTTTAAATCAGAGAAATGCTCAGGTGTGAAAGAGGAGAGAGCGATGTTCATCACCCGATGGTGAGTTGTGAGGCGTCGAATGAAGGGGCGGAGATTTCGCATGCTTGGCAGAAGAAGACGCGGCTGGGGTTATCGTAGTCGTTTGTGATGCTGTAATAGTTTCCTACAAAATGTTAGTACAATCAAATCCATTTACGTCGTCGCATATTCTCCCCAAAAAGGGGTAGAGGGTTTAAACTCACCTCTGGGAACGAACCACATTCCTCCAGCTGATATACGAAACTGCGCTTCATTTATTGTGACCATGACTTTCCCGTAGTGTACGAAAAACACCATGTGCATCTTGCGGGAGTTCTTGGGCCGCTTCTCGCCGCCGGGGGGTAGGTCAACTACACCGGCACCCATAAACGGCATGGTCAGCGTCTTTGCGAATCGGAACGTTGCGTCGCGGATATCAGATGTTTGTATCGCGCCGGCTGATATGGCGATGCGCTCATCTGTTACTTGCACGGCCTCGTCGTCCGCGGGTGGGTGCTCCTCGTGTTCTGGTTCCCATATCACGACCTCGCCTTCGACAACACCGGGATTGACCTCCCATTCTTCCACCTGTTCTTCCTCTTGAGCTGGTTTCTTCGGCTTGGGCCGCGCTTTGCCCCTTGACGGAGCGTTCTTGGCTGGTGGTTCATCCAGCGGTACGCGCACGACCTCCTTGATCTTGGGCATAACGAAACCGCCGAGTTTATGATTGAACATGTCGTCTTGCTCTTCCTCTTCCAAAATGACCTGCTCGCCCCGCCAGTAGTCCACAGGTTTGTATGAGTGTCGGCCCGATCTCGTCTGTGTCATCGCATTATCCTTGCGAACCGAAACCAAACCGCGAGCCTTGGGCATCGGAGGACCGCGCTGTAATGCCACAAAGGAGGTCTCACTCGCATCCTCCCCGTCCTTGTTTGTTTCCGACTCTGCCCCTGCTGCTTTGGGCTTCCTGCCTGGTCTGCCTCGTGCCTTGGGCTTAGTTTCTGCTGGAGGCGCGACTGGTTTGGATTTTTCTGTAGGCTTCGCTTTTGAAGGTCCTGGTTTCGAAGCGACTAGGGCCGATGTGCGCTGCTTCTTCCGTGGTGCTTCCTCTTCCTCTGGCTCGGGCTGAACTGATACGTCAGCGGTCGAGTTCCCACCGGTAGAGCCCCTAAGCGACCGCCGTTTCTTTGAAGGTTTATCTGGTGGTGGATCTTCTCGCTGCGGTTGATCCTTCTTTGCCGGTCGTCCCCTTCGCTTTTGAACTGGCTCTTCCTCCACGACCTCCTCCTCCTCCTCCTCCTCTGGTTCTTCCTCCGGCTCTTCTTCAGCCTGCTCCTCTTCCTCAGACTCCTCTTCAGGCTCTTCAGGTTCTTCAGGTTCGGGTGACGGTGCTTTGGCGGGCTTCGGCGCTGCCTTGTGTGCGGCTTTTGATACAGCTTTTGGTGCAGCTTTCGGTGACTCTTTGGACGCTGCCTTTGGTCTACCGCGCCCCTTCTTCGCTTGTGTGGGCGCAGCCTCCACTCTGGAGTCTTCCTCCTCTTCCTCCATGTCGGGTCCTGGCCTTGACCCCGGTCTTGATCCAGGTCCAACCGGGTCACTCCTCATCGCCTCCACCATCATCATGGAAGCTTCCACCATCTCGTCAAGATCCAAATCATCCTCGTCCTCCCTGCCGCCCAAAACGGCGTCCAATTCTTCCGAATCGTCTCTCTGGTACGAACCGTTGCCGTTTACGCCGCTCGTCTTCGCCTTACCGTTCGTTTTCGGTTTGCCGCCAGCAGCACTGCCGTTGCTTCCTCGTCCACTAAAATCGAGTTTCCGACTAACTGCTGTGTCGTCTGCGTTGGGCGTGGGGGAGGAGTTATTTGCGGGTGGATTCCTGCGCGCCTGTGAGTCAGTACTGGTGTTGATGTAAGTGAGTCGCTTCGAAGGATTGCGTACTGAATGGTTCGCTGGTTCTTAAGCACCGTTCGTGGGCCAGGTCCTGCGCCTACAGTCACATATTTGGTTAGCACTCTGCTGTCAAGATTGCGCAAAGCTGTAGTGGAGAAAGAGCTCACTAGATGAAATTTCCATGTCCTCACTTCCAGAGCCGTCACCATCACCATCTCGATCGCGGGGCGAAGAGAAGATGGATGTGAGAGGTTGCATGCCATGCTCATCGCGTTCGCCGGTATCTCGTAAAAAGGCTCCTGTTTTCCTATAGCATAATTTGAATTAGAGACTGTTCTTCTCGTTGTTTTGCGCCCATATAGAAACATTGTGCCCGGAGTGTTTTTTTGGTCGCATGTCTCTTCTCCTCCATCCCTCCCAATGCATCGCACTCGTATTCCAGGAATCGCAAAAAAGAACGCACCGGCCTCGAACTCCAAGCTCATGGAAAGCTTGCGGCTCAGCAGCATCGCCTCCGCCGCCGCCGCCGCGCTTCCCGCGTGGAGCCATTATGAATTAAAATTTCCTTGACCCGGACCTGCGGTGATTGAGTTCGCTTTCGTTTGGAGAAGTCGTCGTTGTCGTCGGTGTATCAATTGATCTCTTGCGCCGCCCACAGCAAACAAACAAACAAACAAAATGTCAATGTAGAATTTCTAGCGAACGCGCTTTTTGGGGAAATGTTGACGTGTGGTGGGTGTTGGAGGAGATGCGCGCACGTTTCTAGCATGGATGGGACCAGCCAGCACCAGCACGTTTAGTGGTGGGAGTGGGTAGTGTGAGTGGTAATAGTGAGCGGTGGTGGGTGATGGACAGCAGGGATTGTCCACTGGTTAGTGAGCTGGTTGGGGCTTGTCTGCGGCCCAATGGACGGATGCGGAGTATTTTAGGGAGCTTCTAGCACGTGTTTTTAGCGCTCCAGCGGTGTAGCTGTAGAAGCAACAGGCACTAAAGCTTTAACGCGTCTCCCAGCAGCAGAAAGAGTGAAAGACGCGTCGAGGGGCCAAAGACATCCATGAATCCAGACCGTGCTAATGGATTCGAGGTGACATTGACCTCGATGCACATCTAATGTCGGCCAACTAGCTGTCGATACGACAAAGAACAAGTTCACTCATTCAATCCTCCCAGCGTTGCCAAACCCGGAACCTGCCACATTCGCTACTTATTCCATCCCTTTGTCCATCCTTTGAACCTCGGCCCACGAACCACCATTCATTCACAACCACAACCATGGATGAAGACACCCAATCTCCTTCAGGGACCTTTGTCCCTCCATCCATCCACAACGATGTCCTTCTCTCCGGCGCTTCCTTCTCCCACTTCTCGCCCATCCCGCCCGCCCTCCTCCCCACCAACCCCGATGACCCATCCTCCGCTCCCCCATGCGTCCTCGGCGTCGACGAAGCCGGCCGTGGCCCCGTCCTCGGCCCCATGGTTTACGGCGTCTTCTTCCTGCCCATCGGAAAGTCAGACCCCCTCCTCCGCGAGACACACCACTTCGACGACTCCAAAGTCCTCACTGCAACGGTCCGCTCATCCCTCATGGAGAAACTATGTACAACTGGGTCGGATCTACACGAGATCTGTGGATGGGCTACTACATCACTCTCAGCAAGGGATATCAGCGCAAACATGATGAAGCCCATGACATATAATTTAAACGCCCAGGCCATGGACGCTACAATGGAACTCATCAAGGGTGTGTATGCCAGGGGTGTGAACATCCAAGAGATTTACGTCGATACCGTCGGCCCGCCTACCACATACCAAGCCAAACTCCAGCGGGTTTTCCCAACCGCCAAAATCACTGTTGCGAAAAAGGCAGATAGCTTATACCCCTGTGTCAGTGCCGCCTCAGTCTGCGCAAAGGTGACCCGTGACGCAGCCCTAGAAGCGCTATACCATGCTAGGAAAGTTGCCGACGGCGAGACTGAAGGTGAAGATGGCATATCTTGGGGCTGCGGATACCCCTCTGATGGCCGAACGGTGGGATGGTTGCGCGGTAACATGCATCCATTGTTCGGATGGGGCAATGAGTGTCGTTTTAGCTGGGGGACCGCAAAGGATATGCTTGAGTTAAAGGGAGGTGTCAAAGTTGAGTGGCCAGCAGAGGATGACGGGGAGACAGTCAAGGTAACAGACTTTTTCGTCTCAGGGGACCAGGCAAAGGATGGAAGCGAGCTGGCAACATGGTTTGGCACACCAGCGGGAATGGAAGCATTCTAAAGGGCGTGGTGGTTTTGGCATGGATAAATGCATATCAAGGACAAAATAGAGCACTGGGAACACACGGGACAGGACATTGGCGTTGATCTTGGTTAGAATAATTTAACTTCTTTATTTGCCTTGCGCCGACTTTTATGTCGTATCCTTCGCTGGTCATTCCGAAACACATTTCGTGTGACATGTTCCAATTACATGTCTCATGGTCGCTTTGTACATCAATCTTTTATCGTTCGCACATGCTTTATACATTTAGATGTCATCAAGGTTCTCGGTATCTGCCTTCTTCTTCCCCCGGCTGTCGAGGGTGTCGAGGCTGATGCTGTTGTCCTGCTTGGCTGGCATAGCCAAGGCCTGTCGTGCAGTGTCGGAGTTGGCAACGAATTCGCGAAGCTGCTGCTTGCCAATTTCTAAGCCCTGGCTGAAGGCGGCATTGCCCATCTGCATCATAGGGCCGAGGAGGTTTAGTGTGTAAGCGACATAGGTGCCTCCTCCCATAATGAGGGTGAGGACAACAAGCAATGGATTTCGCAAAACTGTAATGGAGGTTAATAATCAGTCTTCAGACAAATTATGAGGCACAACTTACCCATCAAAATCTCGTTCCACCCCAGAACAAGGAGAATCATATAAAAGTAGAAGGGGACTTGTGTCATGCCACCAATAGCGCTACGCTTGGCCTCAACGTAAACACCATCAGCCGTCTTCTTGAATCGTACGACCAAGTCTTGCCTCTTGCTTTCGCTCAGGATAGTCATTTCATCCTCGAGACTCTTGCCATCTTCCTCGTCGACGCCTCCAATTGGTGCGAGATCCTCTTCATCGCCAACCTCAACTCCATTGGGCTGTGGGCCAATGAAGCCAACCAGGTCAGGGGCAGCAACAGTTGTCGCCAATTTGAACCTGGACAAGAGGGGAATGAGGGTAAGAGTCGACTCTCTGGCTTTGGTATAGATACCCTCGATATCGTCAGTAGGTCGCCATATCCGAGGTACACCGGTCTCATCATAGCGGAACTTGTCCTCAAAGTTTTCCCTAAGCTTCAAAAGGATATTGCCTTCCATGACCTCTTCATCGACTCTCTCGCGGAGGCCGATCCAGCTCTTCCGTCGCAGGCGCCACAAGCCAACTTGGACCTCCTCATCACTAGCGTCGAAGCTCTTGGCCCTATTGGCGAATTGGCCTTCAGCCCTGGTGACAACATCGGTGAAGACCGTCCAGATGCGGTCCCAGAGATCTTTCTCAGATGGTGGCTTACTGCCCTCCTCGGGCGCGCCTGAACCGCCTCTTCCAGAGCCCAGCTTGTTGAATTCGACACCAACAGAGTCGGCAAGTTGAGACTTGACCCAGCGCTCAATACGCGTAGCTAGGCGTCGAATCTCTTCCTTGCGCAGCTTGGAGCTAACTTCATCCAGCTCGGTTTCAAACAGCTGATATTGTGAAGCAAAGTTGGTCCATGCAACAGCCTCAATTATGAGGCTGTCAACCTCTGTCTTGAAAATTTCCAGTGTCTTCTTCTTCTCATTTACTACAATGTCGGCAAACTCGTAATGGCCGCCAGCCTTTTGACCAGCCTTGACCTTATTTGTGACGGCATCGCTGAAAGCGAGGACGCCCGCCTTGTGAGCGGCAGCGATTTGTCCTTGGAACAAAGCCTTAAGACGTGTATCAATTTTGCCTTCCAGCTCTTGCTTCTTGCGGCTATAGACGCCCTTGTGGTAGCGGCTTGCCTGTATTTCAAAAGCCTTGAAACACTTGCCGCGAGCCTCACTGGCACTGGTGCCAAGCTCAGGTAGTACGATTGCCTTGCCCAATTTTGATGCTTCGTTCTGCTTCTCTTCGAGTGGAGTCAAGACTGAGTCAAAGGCCACCAGGACCTCACGAGAGATTTCGTCGCATCGGAACTGGGCCAGCAGTTCCTGCTGAGTGGGCAGGTCCAGATCTTTGTTGTTGACAATCTGATCCCAGATGCCCTCTGCATAAACGGAGACACCATCGGCAGGAATTCTTCGGTGGTATTCTGGCAGGAAAATGCCACCCTCGAGTTCGCCTTCGCCGTTACCCTTGCCGGTCCGATGTCCGGGGGCAAATCTTCCTGCCAGCGCCTTTACTTCGCTGACGAATTTTTCCTCTTGCAGAATCTTGTGGGGAAGAGCAGCGAAGCCAAAATCAAAGTAGTCCTCGATGCGGGAGTTTTCCAGGCCCTCGGGCTTGGAGATTGTTGACCAGATCTTTGTCAGATCCTGGATCAGGGTATTTCTCAAGTTGGCAAGTGGGGTTACACCGATGTGGTCACGGATAACGAAGAAGAGGAGGGATCGAGGGGTAGAGCTGTGGCATCTGTCAGCATGAAAGCCTTTACGATAAAAACGCAACAGTGGGGGGGACGTTACTTTTTGTCTCTGAGGAAGAGCTGCATGTTCACCTCAAACACTGTCTTGAGGAGACCCATGTTGGCACCTTGATACAGACCCACCTGGTGTTCCCAGATGTTGATCAAGAGAACCTCACTGGTGGCCAATGCAAAAAGAGCACTCTTGCGCTCAAAGTCTTGATCTTCACCTCGCTCTCGTCCATCAGTACCTTCGACGTCCATGACGAGGATATTGTTGGCCATCTGCTTTCCGGCACTGTCTTCCCGCTTGTTCTTGGACATCCAGATACCCTTTGTGGTCTGTCGACGCTCTGACTCGGACATGACAGAGAAGGAGGTGCCGAACAGGTTGTTCAAAAGTGTAGACTTTCCGGTCGACTGAGAACCGAAAACGGAGATGATGTGATAGTCGAAGCCAGCTTCAGCGACATGGACATTTTGGAGATATTCGTTGACGTTGGCACTGGAAGGCGAGGGGCACATCATGTTAGCTGTATGTTCCCTAGCTGCAGAGCAGGCTAAAGGATCGTTTGGCCAGTGACATACTTGAATTCCTTCTCCTCGTCAATAACCTGGACTCCATGTTCGTAGTGGCCGTTGACCGGCTTGTCGCCAACGGAAGAGAAGTGGCCGTTCATGGTGGCAATATGCTCAAGAGTTGAAGAGGGTGGGCAACTCAAAGAAGCATCAGATCTAACCTCCAAGCAGAAACAGACGGCTTCTGTCTCTAACTGAGGAATTGAGATGCAGATGATGGGTCGTAGAGGGGGGATTAAGAGGGAATTAAAAAGGGGACCCGAGGAGCTTGTATGTGAGCTTAGAGGGACCGGTAACAAAGATGTGACCACCTCAACCCTTGTGATCAAGCCAAACGGACTGGGAACTGACAAGGGGGGTTAGGTGGTGGTGGGCGGATTAGATACTAGCCACACTGTCCTTCAACTGTGTCTTAGTGTGGTGCCACTGATGACTTTTAGGTCCATGTGGCTGGTGAGTGTCGGATGATTAGCTGTAACATCTATTTCTCCGTTTCCGATGCAACAGTAATTGGTAAATGGGGAAAACGGGGAAACAAGTGGATGATCATCAGATCAAGAGCAACTCAGTTAATGGCACGTTCGTCAGAACAGACTCGCATCAGCATCAGCAGCGTCTAGAGCGTCAAAGTTGGGGAAGTCATTGATGCCACGCCGCACCAATCAATAGAACCCTGAATCAACCGGTACCTTATTTCGTCTCGTAGCGAGATGGATGGATGGATGGATGGATGGATGGATGTTTTGCGTCTGGCAGCCCAACTCGGCCATCACTTGCAGCAGTGTCTTGCACCCGTATTGGCTCCTCCACGTGGGTGTAACCACTCACTTGTGCATTGGGCCTCTCTAATCAGGGGGCCCTCACCATCCATCTCCATACACCATCGCTTGCCCGAGACAAAAGGGGGATGTTGAGGCCTGAATCATCTGTGCTAAAGATAATAGTTGTTAGTACACGCAATTGCCGGGGACTACGATTATCTACACGTTCGTCGACATGATTCATGCCCATCATTTATTCCGACATCGTTAAAGGCACGTGTTACACAGTTAAAGGATAAATCATCTATCATCTCCACAATTGTCTCTGGCTTCAGGCATCGTTTAATCTTCAACTTGGCATCTATACAGATAGAAATTGGTTTCTCCTCACGCGACTCATCCTCAATCGTCTGACTCGGATGCAGCTAAACATCTCCAGCCGTCATCAGTGTTGAGCTTCCTGTTGGTCGGGGATGTTCTGTACACATTGCATGCAGACGCCAAACCGGGCAAAAAACAAATAACATGAGGCCAGAACAACAATGCAGGATTTGTGTGTCAAATCTTGGGCAACATGGCATGCTGTAATATGTCCGAACTCTGCGGAGAATTCGATATAACGTCGTGTATTCAATGTTGTGGACTGATTGACGGCCACGAATGCATCCACGGGCGAGAGAGCACAACCAGCCCAGTGGATCATGTGGCTGGAGTGTTTGGCTTGGGCGTGAAATGCTGCTACAAGCTGGAGACCAGTTTCTCCGTTTCCGATGTGACTTGTAGGTCCGAACACGGACAAGAGCAGCAGAGCTATGGAACGCTTGAAATCTAATCGATTCATTATCATGCAATCTAATTTTGTATGAGAATATCCTAACCACAGCCATTTTCTACTGTGCCTACAGTACTGCTGTTGAGCTCAACTCTCCAGCCTGGTGTGAGAAGCTCCCATTTGAGCAGCAAATTCACTGCCTCACAGTTTCACTCACCACCTCGTGTCTGTTGGTTGGTCGGTTACACTACAACCCAAGCCTCATTCTCTGATCGTCAACGATAAGCGTCAATGGCGACTCCAGATGTTCCCAACCCTCCCGACGCCCTGATTGACAGAGAAGTCGGTCTAGGGTACTGGAAAGGCGTTGGTGCCGATGTCGACAGCATGCTTGGAGGCGTACCCTCCGCCGGAGGATTTTCTTCTGTGTCCAAAATTGATCTCCAAGGCTCGCGAAGTTTCCTGGCCAAGCTTGGAATCGGAATCAAGGTTGATCGCCGCAAAGTAGCCAGTGCTCTTGAAGGCGGGGCAGGGTTGGTGTTTCACGGCTGAGAAGTGATACAGAGCGATTGCCAATAACGGTGCACAGGATCGGCAGGATTACTCAAGGTTTGCTCGTCGACGTGGCAGAACAAGTGGACGTCGTTGAGCCAGTGGCCAAGTTTACTGACGGGCTGCACGGTAAGCCTGGTGTGCGCAACGTATTCAACATTGGATTGGAGGAATGGCAACCAGCCGAGGGGGTCCAGTATGACTTGATCTGGGTTCAGTGGTGTCTTGGTCACTTGACTGATCAGCAACTTGTGGAATTCCTGGAGCGGTGCAAGAGCACATTGAATCCCGACGGTGGAGTCATCATTGTCAAGGAAAATCTAAGTTCCAGCGGTATTGACTTCTTTGACGATGTTGACAGTAGTGTTACAAGGTAGGATTTTGCTCTTTGGTGCTGCTCTTAGATCGTTGATAGCTGATGTGAAGGACAGGGTAGATGAAAAGTTCCAGGCCCTCTTCAAGCAGGCGGGGTTACGACTGGTGAGGACGGACATTCAACGAGGGTTTCCATCCAACGGTCATAGAAAGCTTTTACCGGTAAGAATGTACGCGCTTAAAGCAAAAATCGAGAAATAAATCTTGCCCATGGTGCAAATCAGCTATTGATCGTCAATGTGTGCGTCTTGTCACGGGATACTTGCGCGTGCTGCTGACTGCTCATTCACATCACCCATATTCTGCATTACACTCAATTACTCGTATATGATCTTGAAACTCTTATTTCTGAATCACTGCAATCGAGAAAGGCGTGCCTAAATTTCTGCCAGCGATGTCTTGCTTCACGTCCCGCTTCACGTATTCAAGATGCCACCACTCGCTCGTACAGTCACTTGGCTGTGGCGCTGACCTGCGGGCGAAAAGCGGCTGAACGACCCTCTTTTATCTGCCAAGCCACCCTTTGCTTACTCCGTGATGGAGGGTCCCGGGGGGCTCAACAATTCTCACACTGATCCCCCCGCGATGATACGGTGAACCAGGCATGAGAAGAGCTGTAAAAGCAGGAGGGGCAACAGTATTCGACAAGTCATGGCGTTTAGTACAAAAAACACTGGAAAGGAAGACCTTTTAAGATGGGCCAAAGCCAAAGGAGTGCTCTGGAATGGCATCAGTCTTACGGAAATCCCAGGAGGAGGGATAGGAGTAGTTGCACAGAGTGAGCTAGAGGTACCCATTCAACCCGTTCATTGTTGCTCGTCGTATCTGACGCGTATTTTAGGAAGAGCAGACTATTCTTAATGTCCCTATTGATACCATCCGCAGCCTGCATACTGTGCCCAAAGCCATCTCCGAGAAGCTGCCCCGCGACATGTCCATCCATGGGCTCTTGGCCGCAGACTTAGCCCTGGACAAGTCGTCCAAGCTGGCACCATGGAAGAATGTACTTCCAACTCTTGAGATGTTTGCAGAGGGTACGCCATTTATGTGGCACGAGGAGCTTCAGCATCTGCTCCCCAATGCTGCGAGAGATCTTGTGAATAAGCAGCAGTTGAGATTCCAGAAGGAGTGGGATTCAATCTCGGCGGCATTCCCTGAGCTTTCCCGGGAGCAGTTTCTTCACGCTTGGTTTATCATTAACACGAGGACGTTTTACTATGAGACACCGGAGATGGAGAAATATCCTGAAGATGATAGACTGGCTTTACTGCCCGTCGCTGATCTCTTCAATCACGCCGACACAGGGTGCAGAGTATCGTTCTCGGAGGAAGGCTATGAGATTTACACGGATCGCGCATACCACCCTGGAGAAGAGGTATACATCTCATATGGATCACACTCCAATGACTTCCTCCTGGCCGAGTATGGGTTCATTCTGACAGAGAATGAATGGGACAAAGTCTGCCTCGACGACGTCATTCTGCCAAGGCTGGACGAGAAGAAGAAGACCCAATTAGACGAGAAAAAAATCCTGGGCCCCTTCACATTAAACAGCGACGAATCAGTTTGTGACGATACGCGAATGACGCTGTTGCTGCTGTCTTCCACAGAGGAGAATTGGTGGGCATTTCTAGATGCTGGACATGATGATTTGCCGGATCGCCAGAGAAAGGTTGATGTTCTACTGGTGCAATTACTCGAAGAAATTTTAAACATGGCGATTAAGAACTTGGAGGAGATCGGGAGACTTGGTATTGGCGAGGGGGCCCAACGGGAACTTCTTCGAAGAAGATGGGGGCAAATACACGATCTGGTAGCGCGTGCGATTGAACACCCAAAGACTCGATCATATGACACGGCAATGGAAATTTAAAATATTTTACAATAATGTTACTTTATGAAATATGCATTTGCTTTCGAGAAAGTTTCATTTATCTTGACTGCGTTAGTTTTCTGACCCTTGTATTGACTGCTTTGCCAGGCCAAACAACCTTTTGCTTAGGAATGCTCATTCAATCACTCAACTTCATCTGTTTAATCATTTGATCGAGATATTGAATTATTCCTAATGCTAGGGAATCCTCTAAAACGAAAGCCCATCGATGCACCCACAACTAAGTAGTGATACAATCTGGTTGGCCTCCCTTTACAAGATATTAAAGAAGAAATCCCCACTTAGTCTTGCAATCAGCCTTAACAGCATTCACAAACGAATTAAGGACTTGGTTAATTAATTGCAGCATAGTTTTTTTCTTCGATTCATTTATCCTTTTTTTTACTTAGCTACTTGACCTTCTCGGGAATGCCACTCTCACGACGTTTCAACCTTGCTGATCTCAAGTGTTTCCTTTAGCTATGCAGCATGTAGCACAAGGATAATCGTCAATAGACTTGAAGCATTTACCATAAACTCTCTATATAATAAGATCTACAATCTTTCCTGTCGAATAGAATTCCATGATAATAGACTCGATCATATACTGGTCGAGAGATATCTTGGGAGTTCCCCTGAGCTCGAATTCTAAATAAAGGTGTCAGAGACTCTTGTAATGCTTTATTAGTTAAACAAGTATCGCGACGTGAAGATGGGCGCCGTGGAGATGTTTGTAGGCATCGTTTTCCTCATCATTAGGAACTCCTGTGGAGGAAAGGTATTTGTCGCTGTTCTAGTGCAAATTTAGAAACCTTATGTTTTCATGATCGACTCAATCGATGGGTATGTGCAACTGTAGGGCCTGATTGAGCTGTGTTACCTCGAACTCTTTCTAACGATCCACACAAGATGATGCTTCTGCACGTACTCGCCTGTTGACGCGTAAAAGCCCTATAGAGACTCTAATAGAATAGAAGAAGCCGCTGCTATCCCCCATACCCCTAAGATAATTGCTTAGAAAGATGTCACGATTGCTTCACGACATATTAGGCCGGTCTATCTCATTAATGATGAACGGGTAGACTTTTGACGAGTTTTCAGGGGAAAGGCAGTAGGGCAATAGTGCAGAAAGATATGAGGATGGACGTGGGGTTCGCATGTTGATTGAGGCATTAATTTTTATGTAAATAAGCTTGAAGAGTCATGGACACATATACATGCAACTTTCAGGAGTTGAGATGCTTTGACGCTACTGAGGGCGGACGGCAGGGTAGCGAAACCAGTAGGTGAGATTGAAGATATAATGGCAACATTGGGCATTGTATCTACGTTGGATAATACAATCACTTTGACCGCCTCCTATTTACTACATGGATGTGTTACATTTATCTCTTCTATGGTAAGATATATGCTCGCTTTCTATTTCCCGGGTCATGGAACCAAGGCATACGTACTCGTGATTATCTCTACCTGCCCTACTATCCCATTCATCCTATTTATACTTACATCACTGATTGGTGTACTTAAACTCAGGTTTGGTGGTGGAATAAAATTGCATATGGACATCGGCTGGGGCCGCTTCCAGGTTCCCAAGCGAGTGCTCCGGGCCGCCGAGCCCGAACTATATGAACAAGTTCGTAAACCGTAAAGAAAGGCCGTTGCTTGTAATAATCTATTTACTTAAGCCCTGCAGGCGTTGCTGGATTCTACTACTTCATCGATGGCCAAAGTATACTTTGTATCAGCCAATTGTAGAGGAGCTTGGTTCCGGGGGAAAATGGCTTGGGCATTCAACTCCCGTCATCCATGTAAAATTCAGGGCCTAAAAGGGAGTTTCCGCTGAACCAAATATCCATTTTTGGCAATTACCCAGCAATTGGCCAGCGGAATCAGCCGGCGGGAGGGCGATCGACGGAATCCCTTGATGCTCAGGGGGGAGGGGGGGTGGGTGGGTGTAAGATTATCCGGGCATCAGATGCAAACCATGTGATCCATTGTTTTCGGATAAATCCTGCAGGTCTTAATATTGAAATTAAATCAATATATAATAAATGGCTGATTAGAAAGTATACAGTTTTGGGAGCGATGGATGAGTAGGGGGGACAGGGGTTAACGAGACACTCAAGTACTATTTATTCGTCAACTAACTATATCCATCTACCTATTGCTTGCACCAAAGATACAACTGTCCCTCATGTTCGCTATGATCATCAAGTCATCCCAACGCCGGCTAAAGAGTCAAATGCAGTAAAGAAGCGCCAAGCATGGCTAAGCTCGAGCTAAGTCCCTGGATCTTACGGTCAGTATCCATCTTGTGGGGGGTGTACCGCATGAGCATGAGCATGGGCCTGCATACCATAGTGGTCTGTTCAACCTATTGTCATTGAACTCAAGTCTGAGCAGTGTTGGCAGTATCGGATGGAGACAGTACTTGATCCGAACGACCCACACGTATCGATTATTGGTGTGACCCCATATCATCCCAGGATGGATCCGAAGTTGATTGATCATAAATAAAGTCGTCCAAAAAGCCTGAGGCGCCGTCACCTTCGTCAACCGGAAACGGGATAGACTCCATGTAGCTGGACCCCTTAGGGCGTTTGCGAGGGTCATTGACGCAGACTACACATTGCTTGAGGAGAAAGATTACGTCCACTCGCAAGATTCCGTAATAGGATGCACTTATTTCTTTCCAAGTAGCATCCCATCCAGAGTGATTGTTACGCACATGGACGAACTCCACAGTGTCCATGATCAGGTCTTCCGTGATAACCCGCCGTTCGGCTCCCTTGCTCTTCCGGGGGGCAGCAATCAGGGTCTGTGTACTCTCATCCCACTTGTATGACTTGCGAGCATAGTTGCGTCGACTAAACTCCTTCTGTGACGAGGGTCGGGCGCTAGGATCGATCAGCCATTGTATTAGCTTACTCCTTTCGGGTCCGGATACGCGGCGGTTGTTGGGGTTGTCGTGGAGGTGTTGTAGGAATAAGTCCCTGGTTCCAGGGGCGAATGTTCCAAATCCAGACGAGATGTATTCAGCCATGGCAAATCAACCCTTACAAAGTGATCGTGATTATCCATTCTCATCTGTCGACAGCCAGCGTACGCCCAACATCGAGGTCATACTCTCGACTGGAGGCGTACGCTCAGAATCGAGTATACGCCTCCAGTCGAGAGATGCGGCCAATGAAATGGACCGCATGGAGTATGTCCACAAACATGCAATGAATGAGACATTCGACCTATGAATATCAAGGGTGACACAATGGCCCAAAAGCCGGACTGAATACCGTACTTTGGGACGTTGATTTTGCGTCGACTATCGCTGCCATGTGGAACAATGCACTCGACATAAGACATAAGACAGCATCAGCGGCCACTAATGCATCCAATGCGACTAAATTTTATACTATAGATGCGCTAAATAATTTTCACTTTAATGAAATCTTTTATTTTTATCGCTGGGCGGGATATTTCTTCCCATCGAGGGCCATCATTGCCCCTTTTCGCGACTGTATGGGTGAGAGTCACTGCTCTATATTTGCTCCATACGGAATATACTCCATTTTTTGAGCCTCAATATCCGGAACTAGGTACCCGAGATCTCTAGTCTCCATAAATGTGTTCATGGCCTCCGTCATAGTTTTTTGTGTCTCACTTTATACGCTTTTGTTTCACTGGCGAGATGGCCGTTTTTGTTAGTTTTTGTTTGGAGTATGTTGTAGATGCAGATAGTACCATAATGGGATGACATAAACACTTGGATAATCTTGTACATTTGTTAAGGAAGATGCAATGGGAACCACTACGGTTGATGCAGCAGTTTATACAAGGTAGCCCTCGCCTAATCTCTCCGGCCACTTTGTGTCGTTGCGCCTTGGCATCTTCGTGGGATGCATAACGATGAATCCGGACAAGGACATGTAGTATCAGCAAATCATTTCCCTAAATTCTCTTTTTAAAGACGGCCAATAGGAGTGGACCTTGACAGACACCATCTGGGCCGAGGCTCTGAGGAGTCTAATCTTTGCCACAACACCCCCTGAAAGTGTATCTAGTCTCGGTAAAGCCAGCTAAAATTGCTGGTCACGATTATGATTCTGGCACATATGTTTGTCAATAACTTTTGAGGCTGTACTTGATGATAGCTATTCTTTCATCAAGCTTAAATAACAACCCACAGGCGACCACCCGAAGCAAACAGACAGCTTCCTTAGTTTGCAGTTGGAGTTGGGCCATCTACTAAGATATGCATTACCCATACTCTACAAAAGGTATTGAACTAGGGAAACACTCTAATTGAGCTTGTTTTCAAATCTTACTCATAATTCCGATCTTCAAGCCTACCCGAAGAAAGCGTATCTCTGTGACAAGTTTTCAGCTGGCAATGATGTCTGCCGAGCCCCGGATACGTCGAACCGAAAGTTACTGTTAGTCAAAAGCATGCCGTTCATCTCCTTGAAGACTGGCTGGAATGCATCGGGAGCTTGGCTAGGGGCGCAGCGTCTTGCATCTGCTGTGCATGATGGCCGCCGGCGCTTCAGAAACTTTCATGTCCTAAAGGTGAGACTCGAATCCACTGACAAGACAGGCGTTCACGATGATATGATGCCTCTAACCGCTTCCGTTGGCCTCTAAATCATCCAGAGGGATAAATGTGGCGGCATGGACCTGGCCAAACCCCTCACAAGTATCTAGACAAGCGCCTGGATAAGCTGCCATATGATTTAAGGTGAGATATCTTTGGAAACGCTTCATAGCTATATCATTTGAATCACTTGCGAATGAATGGCATCACAAAAATGCAAGCTACTTGCAGAGGCATTGGTCACGCAGCTGGGGCACATTTCCACAGTAACGGCATATCCCGGGCCATGCAAGATCTGCGCTGATACTGCAGGGACCTTAATTTAGCATACACAGACGGCAACGCGCATCCCCCAAACTTTACTGTTCTGTATGGCATGGAGTAGCGAGATTTGGGATAGATGTCTACTATGAAATAGGAAAGGGGTGTGTACAAATTCTCTGCATAGAGGCGGTCCAATTTATATGTATGTGCTCACCTCTACAAAGCGACGACTCGGACCCGTGTCAAGCTGACTGATCCGATCTGACACTGATCACTGATATGTGTTAAAGGCGTTTGAAAAGATATATTAATCTTACTTGTGGAAGTGACAAAGTCATAAGGCGCATTTGCTATGTTGCTGGTGCTAACATGATTCGATGTTTTAGACAATAACGATGGGGGGCTAACGGCCTTCCACGAAGCACGCAAAAGTGGGAATGATGACACCGTGCTTAGAAATGTTTCTCATTCACCGCATCTATTCCAATAACGCCTAATCACACATTCGTTGTCGTAGTAGACACCAGGAATGATATGGCGGCGGTAGTGTCACAGGACTTGAGCGATACCAAAAGATTATGAGAAAGTAGTGACCAAGTTACTGAAAATATGAGCCGATGCTAACACAAAAAGCTGTTTTCAAAGAGCCATCGTGACCATTCTAAATCTCTGATTGTGGGAATTAATGATGCGATTAAAAATGGCCTCAATAATAATGATCGAAATAATCTAGAAAGGTTGTCCGTTCATCCGAGTACCCTAAAAGAGCCGACAGACTATTCCAGGAATGGGAATGAATGCGCTTTACTACAGGAGCTGTCATTGAGAGGTCATAAAGAGATTAGATGCTGCAGCCGTTGATGCGGTATGTGATCGACTATGAGAAGCAAGGGAGCGAAGGCCGCTGTGAAGGTACTGCAGCTGTGTGGTTAAGCAAGGTCATGATACAACTATTGGTACACTAAGGAATGCAGATGAGACATATAATGCCAGACAAATCGTGGAGTGACTCTCTCTGAAACATAAAGAGGTGGGCCCTGCTAGGTAAATCGCAACGAATAAGCTGGATGGAAGTCTTGCGGCTCCTAATCTTCGTTCCTAAGACTGAGACCATGTGAGAAGGGGAGCCATCGCCGATTTGGTGATTCGGCACCATCTTCGAGAACAAAAAACAGTGGGTGGCGCTTTCATACTATGGTGTTTATGACAATAGCAACATTTGAAGCAGACAAATATCGCCTGCATTGCGAGTAGAAAGGGGCTGATACAGCAGCATAAGCAGGGTGCTGTCGGAAACAGTTCTGGTTAATACAAGTATGCAAAAGCTACAACCAACTGGCACTCTTCCTTGAGATTTAGTGATGGGATAAGAACATCGCCAATGCATCTGGGTGGAGAGGGGGACGTATGTCTCGTAAATGGCTGCAGGTTACATCAAAAATAACTTACACCGAGCCGCAATAAATCACAGCAAAGGCCATTCTCATTGAACTTAAAGGGCGAGAGCCTCCTTGACCCCTAGAGATTCTCCACATCCAACGCGTTAAACCTGCGAGGCAAGTTGATCAGTTCGACCTCTGTGAGGTTGGCCGTGTCGGCGTCTGGGGATAGTTGTGCAATTGGCATTACTCTAAGAAAGTAGGGAGCGCGATGATCTTCCATTAATCTCCTATTCCACGATCAGTTCATCCGGCCTACGCAATGTACTTACGCGCGTCATGTTAGCAATCTCGGTTTTTCTAGCATCCACATTGGGCCGGCTTTGAAAGCCAGCTGCTGCTGCTCCAGGCAACGGCTTCCGAGATCGACGAGAATCTTAAACGTGTCATTGAGCAACTTCGGGTCTGTGAGCTCGCTGGGGGCAAAGCAAGCCACCAGACCAAACAGGCTTGGCAGGAGTGATATCGATCATACCATGTCGCACGAAGCAATGCTCCTCACAACAAAGCACTCCCCCTCCGGTTCCTTGATTGTCTCCCTCACTAGCAGACCATATCATATCAAGAGATGACGTACAGCACAAGCGCGCCATAAAGCTTGACCGCCGTGGGTCTGATGTCGTTCAACACTTTGGTGTCCTTCAGGGCAGTTTATCCTCTTTTTCGGCAAAATCTCTAATAGAACAGTCCAATTCTTGACATACATTGCTAAGCAGTAAAACTAACCTTTCCGTTGAAAATATCCATCATGAAATCAATCAAAACCAGGCCCGGAGACACAAGGCTAGCAAGGGTGCTGCCGTGCCGTCGTCGACAGACGCATCCGTAAAACTGACATCGGGGTTCAAACCATCTGGCTTTCATGCTTGACGTTTGTTACACTTCTTACAATATCAATGTTTCTGAAACTAATAGTAGCTAGTGTTAAGAAAAACATACCAGGAGAACGACAAATCACCACGAGAGCGATCACAGCGTCAATGGCAGATGTATTCACGCAAGCATCAATGCAACCAGCCAAGACAGAGGCCATGAACGAAACCACGACAATAGCGACCCAAGTAACGACGATATCAGCTACGAACATAATGACGAAAGAAATAACTACAATAACTACGAAAGTAATAAGGAGAGTGATCACGGCAACGATAATAGTATACCGAACCACAGTAGCCTTCAAGATAATTCGAAAAACAGTATCTCTTCTCTAGCTCAAACATCACCGACGACATTCTTAACACGTGAATTTTTTCCTTTACTATGTTTCCATCTACCCGATATGCCGAAAGGATCGAAAAGTATCTGCCACCGACGAAATGATTCTATCAGACTACAGGTAGTCCAGCCACGTTAAGGGCGGTAAACAAACAAAGAGCACGAATATTATAGCGCATAACATATCGAGGCATTGTTACAAACCACCGGCACGAGCGATGCCCCTTCATCACAAGCAAGTAGAGGTTGATAGTTACGGCAAACACTCGGGGTTTCGTCGATATTTGAGAGTAATTCATCTTTGAATGATAGCGGGATGATATGGAAACTGTACGGCTTCAAGCAACAATAGAAACTCTAGCCAAAAGCACAGTACTTGCGAAACTCAAAGGTCGCCCACGCATCCCTACCCAGAGCCTCTCAATATTCTTAGCACCACGAAGTAGCACTATAGGACCGGACGCTGCCTTGCCAAAGCAGATTTGGAGACCAACAAACAGGTTGAGACCGCCCCAAGCATATTCGGAACTATAAAGGAACATAGCAATGTTCATAAATAAGCCACACAACGGCGTTTAAAATTTATAGATAATTGAGAACTGGAGAATGGCAATGCTGTGAATGGGATATTACTCTGCCTTGGCAGCCTGTCTCGTAAACGCACAGTCGAGAAGAGAGACGTGGAGACACAAAGCAACGAGAATATGGCTTGAAGTCAGTATCACAGACTTCTTAACGTTTCACTGAGACAGTGTAGGATGGGTTAAGACATGCAACAAGGTTGATTTGCGCGTTCGAAGTTGTATATTAATAATTTATGTTCTGTTTTTATGCCTACGTGACTATGATTGTAGTGCAGGGGTGAGATGGTGTCCAAACCTTTTAATCTATGTTCATGCGAGGCATCTAAGATCGTCAATCATAGATGGGAATGGACCAGGCAGGTACTCTATAGCTCAATAATCTTGATTCAAGGCAACAAGAGTTGCATTCTGAAAGCCATTCGCCACCCGCAATCATCTACCAGGGTTCTAAAGTAATTTACCAAGTACTGTTAATGTGAAAAACCGTGTACTACCATCATGTGATTAACCATATTGATATGTCAACTATGGTAGAACCTCAAGATGAAATGAGATGGACCAATGCGATGCCCTCTTTTTTCGTCGAGCTCGTGACTTCGTGTCCTATGCTATTTACCCAAAGCTGCTATATGTACATTTCCCTCACTTCGCATCTACAGCCCCCCTAGACCTAGCTACCTTAACGGGTCAAAACCAGCAGCAAACTCTCGCCAGGTCCAAGCTTGGCCGACACAGTTGACGTCTGCTTGCCCAAACTCTTGTTGTTCCAAACATCATGCACATTGTAGGAACCCGAAATACCCAAGTCGCTCCACGAGGCAGAGACGGTCTGAATACCGTTGCTGCCGCCTCCGTAGCCGCCTTGTCCGCCGTCGGGGCCGTAGTTGGCGAGAATCACGACGGCCTTGCCGCTGGGGTCGGGGCCGGCGATCCATGCCTGAAGCTGCTTCGCGGCCTGGCCTCCAGTGCCGGGGTTGCGGGGCTGGACGGGGTAGTTGGCGGTGAAGTCAGCAACGGCGAGGGCATCCTTGTTGGTGAGCAGGTTCAAGCCCACGGAGTCGAGGTTGGTGAGGTCAGATCCGACGATGAGATTGGCGCTGGCGCCGATCCAGTGGGTCATGACGGTTTGGCGCTGTGCGTCGGTGATGCCAGAGATGGACTGCTTGTTACCAACAAAGAGGTTGTCGAGGTCGGCGTGGACGTTTAGCGTGTCAAAGAACTGCAGTCCGGCGACGATGAACTGGCGGTAGTTTTCAATGGCTCGCTGGACGGTCTGCCATGCGACAAAGCTGGATGAGCCGCCGTTGTTGATGTCCTGGTCAGTACGCATGGTATCGGCGTTGGAGTTCCAGATGTTAAAGTACTTTTGGGTGCGGTCCAGCTTCCAGGAGATGTGAAGGCGCATTTGACGGCCGGACTGGGCGATGGCCTTGTGCCATGCAATGACAGAGCCGCTGGCGTCGGGGGGCAGGTTTTGGCCATTGTCTGGAGAGCCGGGGGTGATGAAGTCAAGCTTGACAAAGTCGACGCCCCATGAAGCAAAGAGGCTGGCGACGGAATTGTGCCATGTCTGCACCTCGGAGCGGGTGTAGTCGAAGATGCATCGAATGAGACCTTCGTCACCGTGGCAGACGTCGCCAATCTTGGTGTTTGTGCCAATGATGGTCTTATTCACGTCGGCGAGAAAGGCGCCAGGCACGACGTAGACACCAAGCTTCAGGCCCTTGCTGTGAAGATGGTCCGCCAATTGAGGAATGTTGAAGACGGAAGTGTCGTAGATGATTCTACCGTACTCATCACCGTTTCCGCCAACGGACCAGCCCGAGTCTAAGCTGCAGTAGTTGTAGCCGCCGCCGGAGAGCTTGGACGCCAGGACGTCGCACTGGGTAATGACATGGCTCTGGTCGAATTGCCAGCCCGGAGTCGTCTGAGAGTTTGCCTGGATGCCAAACGAGTTCCAGCCGCGAGCAGGGCCTTGGAAGCCGTTTGCGCTGTTCTTGTAGGAGATGACCTTTAAGGCGTTGGCGGCCTGGTCAGCTCGCTTATCGTTAGCGATCGCTTGGGGGGCTGCCAGGGCAGCAGTGACGCTGAGGCCAAGGATCAGCGCTGAGAGCATGCTGTGGGACATGATCATGAGGGGTTGTTGTCGCGACAGGCCACGAGGGGTCAAACAAGCTTGAGGCGAGATGGAAACTGGATGGAAGCAACTGAATTTTGAATGGATTCAGCCTTCTTAATACCTGGTGATTGAGGGATGGGGGCCGATTATTCAGTCGTATTCATCATGAGAGCCGGCTGTGCTTTCACTGACATTGCGCTGGCCCGAAACAGGAGTCGACAAGGGCATCTTATAAGACTTCATCATATTGACCCCATCAACCTGGATTACTCGCAACGAGGTAGCATTTCTTGTGGACAATCCATCTTTGGAGCCTGATTATTCCCTCCGACGGCTACTCGAGACACGCAGCTCTCGCGACGGAGAATTATTCAGATTGAGCCGCTTCTTCCGTAAGAGAAGCACCAGCATCCCCAAATGACGGCATCTTCGCATCTTGGCAGTCGATCAGGTTCTCGGCCCCTTAGAATACAACTCCAAGTGTATTACGTAGGTTGCAGTGCGCCTTGTACGAGATAAATGGGGGGCCGCTTTGGGGGTCTTTTGTGGAGAGGAACTTGGTCCACGTGTGTAAGAAAAACTCGGCACATTTTGCGGAGACTGAATACGGGGATCGACCGAACAAAGGAAGTCAAGTCACTCGAACTTGTACGAAAAGGAATAGAAGCCGGGGCTTCTGTACCGTCGGGTATCCAGAAGCAGTGGAGAAGAACGAAGAGGATAAATTGAGAGTGGTGGAAGATGAATCAACCATTTGACTAAACAACTCCAAGAAGAGGGGACATGCGAGGCACATGAACGCCAAGCAGTGGGAACGGCTAATTACTCGGCCAACTGTTATTAATTTATCCTCCCCCCAAGCTTCCCCAGCTTTTGTTTGGGTAGCATCACTTACATACATTGTACAGGGAGGAAATCACGGGACTAACCGAATCCTCGTCTCGGTTATTTGGCTTTTCTGGGGAAGTTCTCGAATTGGTAATGTGCAGTTTCGAATTGAGGGTGGTCAGAATGCTTGCGTCATCATAAACTCGTCGTCGACTGTTTTTGCTGTGGTTCTTCTTGCCCCTCAGCTGAGTGTCGATCATCGTTCATGAAGCAAGTTTCGTGCACTCTCTATCCGAGAAGAAGTGGAATAGGATCATGGAAGTGGAAAAAGAGGATAGGGCTTGATGGACCCTGGATTTGCTAGCCTAATGGGTTTCACCGCCGTCTCTTCCTCGGCCAATTCGTCTCGTCTTAGACTCTGAATCTTGACTTTGGCTGAGACATCAGGGGGATAAGCTATCACGGATTTGGCGTATGGAATCATAGCGGCTACCTAGAAACGGGAAACTCGGGCAGAGAAGGTTGATGAAGCAGATGCCTAATTCTGCGGTCGTCTGACATGGAATCGTCATTCCTGTTCGATATTCTCCCGGGTTGTCTATTACTTACAAGCTTGTGTTTATGGCATTAAATAGTATTAACCTTTTTTTTTTTGTTTATCGCTGCGCAAACGTTTCATCATACACTGGTGATGCTATTCCATTTACACAAGACGGGGTGAAATGGTTTATCCAGGTATGGCAATGCTGCCACATAACGTTTGGTAGTCAAACGATACCATCACCATACTTGATAGGCAAAGAAGCGCATAATTGAGCAGCCAATATGCAAAACAGACCAGAATATCTTTACAATCCTTGTCAATCTCGGGCTACGATAAAATACGTTTGGCTTACTGGATACTGCGGGCGGGTACCTGAGCTTGATGCATTCAAGATGCCATCCCAGCAGCGCAATGCTATTTAGCTAATCAAGCAAAGAAAGATGGTATTATCAATCAATGCCTTGATCCAATATGAACATTGATACGATGTTGGCGATGATCAAACGTCCATCACGGTCGCCTACGCCTTCGACAAACGCTCACCCTGGCATCATCGAGGTGGGATATTTCCTTTCTTGGAATTACTGTCGTCTGTAATTCGGCGACATGGTGAGCACGGTTTACACCACAGATCGCAAGATCGAGAAAAGATCGGCGGCGTTCATGGCCGGAGTGCGGCATGCAACCTCAACGCCATCCTAGCGCGAACACCTCAGCAGGCAAGAAAGGGAGATTGAACAATGCGCCTTCAAATTGGCACATGTTGATACTTGGACCAGAACTTGGTGACTATCTAAAAAAAGATTACAGAACCAGGCGGCCTGAAAGCTTGCAACGTGAGTATTGTGGCTTCGGAGTCCATGACAGTCATATGCGTCCTTGATGACTTCACAGTGATCAATCCATACAAAAAGTCAACCAGCCCAAGGCAAACAATGAGACTTGGCTATTCAATTGAGAACTGATGAAACAAGAATACTCCAACGCCACAAGAGGCTTGTGTATTTTTGAATCACTTTTGTATATTGTCACCATAACTTACCAGCTAGATTGTATCACGACCATTCGTCCTCACGCCGAGTGCGCAATGCTAATTGCACATCACTGCAATTATAGGCCATCATATAAAGAGCAATTCTCTGTCAAGATGAAAATATATCACAGTCAATACCATTGGGATATCATAAAGCTAGGCGATAATGCAGAACATGGCTTGTCCTGTTTATAGGTATCACGAATGGGAGATGAATGACGTGCAAGCGAACAATTATATCGTCATATAAAACCTTCGCATGCCATTTATTCCACCTCCTCGTAATTATGCTGTCATATCTATCTCAAAGAAACGACAAGAGAAGGGTCAATGGAGGACGCCATCATAGATATGCTGTGCAACACAACAGCAAAAGACCCTTTTAACGCTCAATGAGCAAGTCATTAAATGACGGCGCCCCCTCTCATTACCATCAATTCATCATTCTTATCCTACACTCTCCATTCTATTGTTCTCAATTATCGCATTTCGCATTCGGCCAAGATCAAGTTTGGAAAGACTAAAACTGCAGTATGAACAACTCCACGGAGAAGCAGCCCTCTCATGCTGCAATCGATCACGGCAACCCGGCCATTTTCAAGCCAAAATGGCTTGTCCTTGACGATGCAAATGTCGACCTCATCTCCATAGCCGCGACTATGGTCGCAGTCATGACCGTCTTCTTCCTTCATGTCCCCTGGACCATTGCCTTCGGAGCTTTGGCGGTCTTCGTCCTTCCTTTCCGCCAAATCTTTCCCCAATCCGAGGCTCCTACTGGTCTCGTCCTGATCACAGGCGGTTCAAGTGGCATCGGCGCTGAGCTGGCATACATCTTTGCGGAGAACGGTCATGACATGATCCTTGTCGGGCGCGATCAGAGCCAACTCCAGGCGGTCAAGACGAGCGTGCAAGAGAAATACGGCAAGGCAGCTGGTATGATTGTATTGGACCTGTCGCTCCCCGGAACTGCGAAGAAGCTGTACGATCGGGTTACTGGGGAGGGATATGCGGTGGACGTGCTGGTGAACAATGCCGGTCTTGGGGGCGCTGGAGACACCTTGGAGCAGCCCATTGAGTTGTGCGAACGGATGACGATGCTCAACTGCGTTACACCCGTCCAGCTCACGCAGCTTTTTGCTCGAGATATGGCGAAACGAGGCCGCGGATGGATACTTCAAAACTCTAGTGTTGGTGGTAAGCCTCATCCAAACCCCACAAGTGTAACAGCTTTGACTAACAGTCGCAGGTTGGATAGCTAGTCCTGGCCAAAACATCTACCACGCCACCAAGCACTACTTGCGTGCTTTCTCCGAAGCCCTGTCTATTGAGCTGCGCGCATACCCCGGTGTTATCAATACCCAACTCATGCCTGGCCCTACTCATACCCAATGGGTAACGCGCGCACATGCTCAGGAGACGTTCATGGCGGGCGCATCTGGGGCTGTAGAGGACCCAAAGGCTGTCGCCATGGCCGGATACATTGGCTTGTGTAGAGGAAAGAGAATGGTCTATAGCAGCTGGAACGCAGCACTCACGTCGTTCTTCTTGCAGCTGGTGCCGCGCAGCGTACATCTCTCGATTGCTAGTCTGATGAATGCTCCGACACGAGGAGCGGCCCGAATGAGCGAGCCACTGAAGGATCAGAATGCACGCAGATCAGAGCTTGAAGAGAAGCAGCATGAAAACTAAAAGGGATAGATGCCTTGGCTGGTCTTGGAGCTGGCGACGCATCAAAGTTACTTAGGTACTTCCTTGGACAATGAAAGGCTCGTTGGATATCCAGACGATTAAATGAATAGGTAGTATAGTGATTACATGCTGATATAATGTTGAATAAGGATAGGATATTGAGGAGAGGGAAAACATAGGCAAAAAAGCTCTCATATTTCTCTATGTATTTACAGCAGCAAACACCTTCAAATCATCTAATCTAGCGATCGAGGTGCCTACGATGTGTCTCAGCTCGAATCTCAACCACGCAAGAAAGCAGGATAGAGGCGAGACTCCACTTTTGCACAATCAAGCGCTCCATCAGTGCGATGAATGATCCCTGCAACGCACTTGCACTGCAATTTTAGTGTTTGTAGAACACTTGAATCTGAGAACAAATGTGGCGCAGTAGATATAGTGGGGTGTGGCCCGTGATAGCCTATGGCTAGTGCCCACCGTAGCACATGTCAATGGCTTCTACGGTCAATAGCAGCTTCATGAGTTCTGAAGATTTGATAGGCCTGACCATCAGTCATTGTTCAAACTAAATAGTGCTCATTATCATAGAACCTAGATAAACTACAAAGGATGTCAAATAGATTTTCCTGTCGCATATGTACCTCGAAACATCCTCCTCACGACCTCCGTGGCCCCCCTCCATTCTACCTGAACCTGTCGTCAGACAGGCGACTGTAGCCAGAATCAGTCTCGAGTCGTATCTGCACAATGACCACTATCCCTAATTTTGGTAAAAAAAAATTAATGGCAGTGATACCGAGAGACTATGCTACTTCACCAGAAATGCCAGCCAGAGGAAGTTTTCTTCTTACAACTGAAGTATTCTACCGCGGGGTATATGAATGAATCAGAGGCCGCGATTATGAACTGGACATAGTGGAATCTTGCTTCCCTCTGGTGTTGTAAAATTCTAAAGACCCATAGACGGATATGGTAGAAATAAAGATGAAGTTAATTGTCCATACTAATGACAGGTTACAACGGGAATTTTACACGCTGATCCACAAATGTCGATGCTCGCATGGTGGATGGGCCGATAATGGGGAGAATGTTTTGCATGGGGAAAACATACTACTATTACGCCAAACGTGTGAACATTCACGTATACACCTCCGAAGGAACAATCTTAAGTGAACTACACATGCATATTTGACATCATTCGGTAGGCACTGCAGGAGAAACCATAGTCGCCACGCAGAGTCCAATCCCCACATCAATAATTTGTAGTAAAATATACTGGTTGTAAGATATTCACACAAGGTCTATTAGTCTCAGTTATTCAGCACCAACTAGCACAAGATGAATGTCAACAAATATAAATCAGCGATGGCAACGCACTGAGGCCTCTCGAAATGTCAAAAGACTCGACTAAATCGGATTTTAATCATATTGTACAGCAAATGCTAAAAATCGTTCTGCCAAGTGAATATCTCAAGACAATTATGCGCAGTTTCCGTATTAACTTGTTGGGGAACGACGGAGATTCCGAGTGTGCTTTGATTGCCAATCGTTAATTGAGGCTATAGAATTTCCTCAAAGAGAGGCTTGTTACGAGCGAGGAGACATTTAAAGGCAATATAGAAATATTTACACAGCAGATCGGCATGCAACGCTCCTCAGCCGCAGTCAGACGGGCGAGAAGCGCTGGGCAACTCAATATTCTTGCCGCCATTGTGCCTTGCGCCTTTGTTTCGTTCATCTTCTCTAAGAATTGCGATGATGCCTCTGGCCGTTCCCTATCCTGGGTTTATTGAGCAATTGTGGTGCCCACAACCGGGATGTTACTGACTTAGGTATTGTTCTCAGATGAGCTGGCCGAGTTGTGGAGTAAATACAGGAACAAACCTCGAAAGGATTGGAGGTCAAGGTTTGGAGCGAAATTTCGGGTGCCAAAGGATCCTCCATCGTGCGAATAGTGTAGGAAGATGAACAGTTGGAAATGAATTGTTACTACGTGCAAGACTTTGACTCTCAGATTTCTTCCAAACAGAGCACCAAGTGCAACATGTGTGAGACTACACAAGCATCATAGAATCCTCACCTCATACCCCAAAATTACCGCCACTATCACGTTGTCAACAACTTTCAGATGGCGCCATGGCATAAATGTCTTCTTACATTATATTCAATAAAACTGGTCGAGCAACTGATGAGATGGATCCCAGATCTGGCGAGGAGTAAGAGGGCAGTAAGAAGCAAAAGATGACTGCGGGACAATTTATCCAAAATAATGAAATACACTCAAACAAGGGATAAACCACATATATAGATGCATCATGTGAGTGGATATAGCAGCCAATCTCGTTGTATAAGCTTAAAACTTCACCGTGGTAGAGTCCAATGTGAGAATATATCGCCCACCAGCCCTCTCCGTCAGTCCATACAGCTTCTTCCCCCTCTTATCATAGCTCAAGTCCTCTGGGCTCGGCGGAACAATGCCCTTGTTATTATACGCAGTCTTTCCAGGAACCCAGCCCCAAATATCGCCAGCACTGGCACCATTGCTCCTGGAGATGTAAATCTTGCCGTCGACTTGGACGGCGCCCTGGATGCGCTCAATGTCGACGCAGTAGGCCCATACGCCCTTTGCGGTCGCGCCATCGGCTTGCAGCTTGCGCGTTTTGTAGTCCAATTCCCATTGCACCATGCGGATTGGCTTGCTGCTATCTGGTTGGTACTCGCCAATGAGAAGTCTGTCTGGACTGGCGGTGCGATCCAGTGCGATGTACGAGAATTGGAAGTTGAAGGATGGAGTCCACTTGTACCATCTGTGCGCCAAGTCAGAATGTGCATGACATTGCTCAAGTTTTGAAGACATACCTGATCTGGGGAATCACGTATTTATACCCAGCAGCAGAGTACCCTCCAGTCTTCTTACCAACGGCATCTCCGTCATCAACTTGCCAGATGTTGTTCATGTCAAACACGCGAATCCCATTCTTTGTGTCAACCACCCAGAGCGTATCGCCATACCACATGATGCCCCCCGCATGAACGGGCACCTCTTTGAAGTCGTCATTCGCATCTGGGTATACCAGCAGAGCATGCCGATACTTGTAAGTCTTCTTGTCGACAAAGGTAACTCGAACGCTTTTATCATCATCCCGATGCCAGCTCACGATCCAACCATCTTTGCCCTCATAAGTGCCCACGTCCAGCGCGTCAGCCGTCGATGTGATGCCTTGTGGGACCCACTTGTCGGTATCCATGTCATTAAAGTCAGCCGTCTTTTCCCATGCCTTCTTGGTGGCTGATCCAGTCATTTGATGGTTTCCATCGTCAAAGACGTCCGACACATTGACTCTTTTGCCTGCCTTGGCGAAGATGTTGGAGAGCGGCGCGAGATACTTGTTGTCGCCCTGGTCAGCGAGGATAAAGTCGGCGCCATTTCGTTTCTTATCGGTGCCAGCGCAGCTGCTGGGGCTTTGGGCCAGACAGATGGCGCTGGTAGCAAGTGTTAGAAGAACTGAAATTCTCATCTTGAGGGAAATCTTGGAATAGGGATCCTACTTCTGCAGTTCTGCATGAAATCTAGTTCAGGTGATTCAGATCTTATAAATAATAGTCTCCATGCCGTTTATTTGATCGACACTGATTCTAATAATAGATCAGGAATTAAGCTTACTTTGTAGTTGCCAAAGCGATCAGCCCAAGAAACGCTGTCCCGTCGCAACGAGCACCAAACCCACGACATCGTGAGATTTACCCTCACTCACGTCCGCTACGCCCATCCCAAAGAGGAAACTGGTCACTCGATCATTTCTCTAGAGTGAGGCAATTGTATTAATTCTAAACACAAATTCCCGAAGCTAAATAGCAGCTGAATATGAGGCATCGAAATTACGATGCTATTTATAGTAGAGCCCCGTTCAATCTTGTCCAGCTTGGGCTAGCGATCACCACTGAGGGGGGATGAAGGGCCTTGAAACGTAAAGCAATGACAGGGAAGCTCGGGTCATCTTGATGCAAACACGGAGCAAGAACTGTTTTGCTTACCCTCGAAATAGCCATGTGCATTTGACGGCTATGATCATGGTGGTTAGACATGCAATAAATACTTAACTCTTTTGGAAATGTCACCAACAGTGGAATTAACATTAACATGGCTTTAACTAAATTTCAACATCCTGTGCCATCTGTTTAGCTGGCCGTGAACCGCCATTCTTGGAGAACCCAACACGTTCTATGAGCGGATTGTGCATAAAGTCAATCCACATGACTGATTTCATGACCTTTTGAGCATCACTCCAAGTGCAAATCTTCAGTTGCCTCATTATTTCATGGAGCCATTGGGTGAGGGCACCATCATCTGACCGCTCAGAGACACAGCCATGCCACATCATCAATAACCATACAAGTAGTATGGGAGGCGCGCATACTTCAGAATGCCTTAGCTTCAGCAATGCACTCTGAAAGTCATCGTCAAGACGACTCAGTCGCTGTCTGATGCCGCGCCACTGGAAAAAGATGCCAGCTGCGAAAATAATCATGCCAAGACGCATTGCTTCCGCAATTGGCTCGTCCAGGAAAGAAAGGTTTAGAAGCCTGTACAATACAGAGACCATAATCTCGCTGAAGGTGTTTGGTCGCAGCTTGTATGTCGTTTGAGCTGCAAGGTTGCTGATTCGGGCAAATTCGTGCAAGTCGTTCCAGACGTTAATCATCTTTTCGTCTAGGGTCTTGATAAATACCGAAACCTCTTGATTGGTGTCGATGGATTTTAAAGGTGCTCTAATAAGGCTTTGGTCCCAGATGAATGGCTCCCATGAGAGTGCCTCGCTGAAGAAAGTTGGTTTGGTGCCAAACCGAAGAGCCAAGCTTAAATCCACTCTACAAGTAGGTGGTCAGATGAGTCGATATAAATTCAGAGGCAGTGTGTGCTAAAATTTTACGAACCTGCAAACCTTGGCCGGTAACCTAGAATTTTCGAACCTGAGCATCGAGAGCCCACCTCGTAAGTCCACCATTCTTTGTAGCCCTCGCATGTGATGCTTTGCGGCATCAACATCACCACCATGCTCCGCTGTCAGGGCTAAGATAGAAATGACCATAATAGTAGGGTCCGATATGGAACATGGATTCTCTGGCATATTCAGCCTCTCCTGCAATAGTTGAAGGGTCTGGAGAAAATGGAACTGGGTAATGGGACTCTGAGGTCTTCCCCGGCAGATGTCTAGATAAGCCTCAACGGAGAAGATAGTGCAATGAAAGTACACCAAATCAGCCAAGAGATTTGTTGTCCATGAGCTTGTGGAGTGATCAATCTGCAAACAAATCTCGGGAGGGTACAGCGCCTCTCTCATCGGCAACAAAGCTGGGGGAGCAAATCAGCACAACACCGGACAAATGCCGAATGAAACACACCTTGAGCGAGATCGCCTTGCATATAAGGCCGGATCTCTACAGGGAAGTTAACTAGCGAAATATCCGAGCCAACACGCCGGGGAATTGAAGCGTATTGGTCATCTATGTCCGTTGGCTTGCCATTGCGCTGCAGGATCCAGGACTTGATTCGAGGAGGCTGCTTCTGTTTTACTCTACCACGTGATACATGACTCTTAATGAGTCTCTGATGTTCTCTATGCGGCTTATGTGAAGATGTAGCGACGATGAATTGCATCGGCTTGCTCTAGGGGTTGGTCAGTCTTGTGGACTTTGGCATAGCATCGTTGCGCGTAGTGGAGATAGCGGACTTACTCTGGGTATCCCCGGTTTATTTTCCATGATTTTTTATAACCGTCAAGTCGAACACCAGGTAACAGATGTGTCTAGGATGATGGATGAGCAGTAAGAAGTCATGGAAACGTCGGGATGGCGATGTTGACACAGCTCAGAACCTGGATCAAGCAGAGCATCAGATCTGTTGCCACCAGCGCTCCATCAGCAGGATAATGCCAAGACTTTGTCAAATACTCCTTTTGGTCTAGTGTAGCATGTTGGAGATGTCTTGGTTCTCCATCAACACTCAATGAGGCTTAGAGAACTAACAACGGATAGACCCGTGCCAAGCATTTTCCATTTTCCCGATTGAGATGGCCTCAAAGAGTCGCCATGATTGAAGAAGATGTATAAAACCAGCAGTCCAGATTGGAATATCTTCATGGCCAACCAGACAAGTTTTCATCTTTTATTTATTCACATAAATTACCCGTCTCTATCTTCTCCAAAAATTATCATCTTACACCATGTCCTGTCGCAGAGATGTTGCGCAAGTGTCCGGTGACCCCATGGTCGCATCGAGAGACATGGACCCTCTGCCAGCTAACTTTGGTCCCATATTCTTCCAAAACCAATTCCTGACCAGGATCGAACTGGCAACCAGAGAGCGTTACCCTCATGTAGAGGGTAAATGTGCAATCGTAACGGGCTCCAACATTGGACTCGGCTTCGAGACCGCAAAGCAGCTGCTCACTCTTGGCCTATCTCGTCTGGTGATGGGAGTTAGGTCTCTTGAAAAGGGCAATGAAGCAGCTGATAAGCTTCGTACCATCAACCCCGCGGCCAACATTGAAGTTTGGCAATTGGATATGGAGTCATACGAATCAGTCCAGGCGTTCGCTCGCAAATGCCAGAAAAATCTGGAACGCATCGACATAGTCATCTTGAATGCTGGTCTGATGCCAATGGAATTTAGCATCAGCCCAACGGGGCATGAAAAGACCATTCAGGTGAATCATTTAAGCACAGTATTGCTGGGTGTTCTCCTGCTTCCTATTTTGAAGCGCAAATCTACCGGGCTGGAGCCATCTCGTTTGACTATTTCCAGTTCAGTCCTGGCTCACCTCTGCAAGCTCCCCAATAAAGAAAAAAGGCCGCTGCTAGCTTCGTTTGACGATACAAACATCACTCCCTGGGATTCGCAGGAAAGATACGGCGTGTCAAAATTGCTGTGTCAGCTGTTTCTTGTCAAGCTTTCGGAGAGTGTGAGCGCTGAGGACGTTATTGTTAATATGGTTGATCCCGGGCTTACGAAAGGCACGAGTATATCTCGCGATGTCGGTGGATTGACTGGCTTAGCTGCCAGGGCATTCATCAGTTTTGCCGGGCGATCACTTGAGACAGGTGCTGCAACATATGTTGACGCCGTATTGGGACAAGGGAAAGAATCTCATGGCTGTTTCTTGATGAATTGCAAAATATCGCCGTAAGTTGCCATCAAACTATTCAGAAAGAGAACATCTTCAACTAACGATATGATGTCTTTAGGCTCGCATGTTGGTTCTACACGCATGGTGACGTCTTGATGGATCTGGTTTGGAACGAGACACTGCAGGAATTGGCTTTTGCAAAGTGTGATGAAATAATTGCTTTGGTTAGATCTGCATGAAGTACTGGATATAGAATGTAAGATGATTTGTATGTAATAAAGACAAACACTTTTGGATCATCATGCTGCTGCTGCCTGTACTGCATCTGTGTTTTGGACGGGCTCGTGTGGCTCCAACGCGGGGCAAATTCTTCCGCCATCAGCCATATCCCTGTTCCACAGTTGGAGGAGTCTATTTATCTTAAATTTCAGACGTATTTTTAACGCATTCACTATACCATATAATAGCATCCGTTGGAAGTAGGCACGTATTTTTGGTCTCCAGGTCGTCTTCGGACGCAGTAGTAGAGCCGTTCTACCGACATTGTAAATGCATCACTGAGCCTATTTCGCTCTTAAACAAAAGAATACCGAACACATCCAGTAAATGCGACACATAGTTGATTCAGCGATATAAAAGCTGTATTACATGTTTCAGTCTACCTTCATTACAAACTCAACATTTGAGTCATTTTCACTTTTCTATAAATGCCACCCATCTGCCAGTTCCCGGGTAGGCTATATCACCAATAGTGATGCAGTGAATTGGACTATTACTTTCGAACCACTCGGGTTGTTCTGCCTGTACCCCAGCGGCAGAACGTTAGCTGAGTGGTTTTGTAAAATTTATTTGTGCTGTGATTGTCCTGGTATAAGAGGATTGGTCGTGAGCCAAGTGATCTCTGCGACAGAACGATACAGGGTAGGGCCATTGATGTGATTGCATAAACCGATGGGCAACCACTGTTCTGGAAGGTAATACAATGGGGGCCTACGCAAAACCCGGAACGCTTGAGGCTCCATCCAAGAGGGGAGGATACATGGTGCGCGCACGTGATGTGCATAATTGCATCCAATTCCTATGGTGCGCGCACTGCGAGGCAGAGTACACAGCAGAGTTGCTCGAACAGTAGCCGCATTTGAACACACATGGGGTGGCGAACTTTCTCCAGATTATTGTGTCACAAGACCTGCGCGTAGCACTTTTATAGGGTAGTGATGAAGTCGGGCATTATTGCAGGCGAAGGGCGTCAAATTGAATGACCTAATTTGTCTGGCCGCGGAGATGTACTCCGTATGAACCACATGTCCAACGCATATGTTACGTTCCGACTATGCAGCACATACCAATATTCTCCCATTCGTACAGCCATGCTCGAGGAGTGAACTGCGCCTTGGCTGTTATCAAGTCCGACAGGAGACGAGCGGGGCGGTGAAACTCCGTGATAGGTCAATTGACCGGCTCATCATTGGATGTTTAGTTATCGTCAATGCCATGAAGCATTGGATATCAGTGCATTGGACTGTCTTGAATGGACACTCACTCATTTGCATATGCACTCATACTCTGAGGGTTCCCGATGGACACAGCAGTAAGCCAGCTCTTCAGCTCTTCTCCTCGAACTTCCCTATCTGTTGACCAAGTAGGTTACTTGGGCAGCATCAATTCTCGCGACGTCATAGAGTCTTGGCGTCCCCTTTAGGACATTATTACTCACACCTCGCATGCAAATCACTTCAAGTTTGTTGGTTTTGAGCCTCACATAGCAGTGTACTCGCCTAAGGCCCTCCCCTCGTGCCTGAGCGTGCCGTTGCCGCCGTGGTCTCACCTCTGTGCTATCCGATAACTAAACCTACCTGGGTTAGTATTTTGTCGTAGACAGACCCCTCGATGTGGAGATAAATGGTAGTCAGGGGCAACGAAAAGGGTTTTTTTTCTCGTGAACACCCACTACTTGTTGAATTTCTGAATAATCGACGACAAATTTCCCTTTTTGATGGCATGAAGAGCCACATGTTAAGAATACCAAGTTCACATGATGCTGCTATGGTTCATAGCAGCGCAATGTCCTGGGCGAGACCTGTGTAAGTGATAGATGATGTTTTATAGACAACAAACCACACTTCGTAAGAGTGTACTTCGTAGGATATTGTGTTTGCAAAGTAGAGGCGGCATTTCTACCCTTTTCAATCATAAAAAAGTCCATAATTGAGGTTCAGTTCCATCAGCTCGAACAAATCACACTGTTATCTGTGAGAAAAAATCGGGAACGGTGAGGTGGGACAAAGAAAATGGTATTGAGGTGCCGTAGGGGCAATGGTTGTCTAACTCGCTAATATATACATAATGATAAAAGAAAATGTTAACGATCGCTGTCATTGCTCTCATCTGGGCTGTGTTCCTTCCATGTCATGTTGCCGCCGCGACTGTATATTTCCATCATCTTGAGGACGTCAGACTTCTTGATTTTAAGATTGCCCTTCTCATCCATAACCTGTTTTTGGGTGTTACCGTAAATATCTGTAACGAGCTTTTGTGAGAGTCTTTCAATGTCCCTCCTGTTTGCCCAGCCTTTTGTTGTTTTCAAATATGAGAATATTTGAAGTATTCTTTCGTATTCATTTTCTCCCGTGTCCTCTTCCAGTGGCAACTCGATCTTTTTATCTTTGAGGAGTCGGCGAAGAGATTGCACCATGCATTTCTCACTCATGTCAGGGAATGTCACCTCCGATTCAAATCGACCAGACAAACCCAAGTTGGTGTTCATAAACCGATTCACGTCGTTCTCATAGCCGGCGAGTATAACGACCATTTTCCGATGGTATCGTGGTTTTCTCATGCAATCTACCAACTCTCTAAGTGCAGCATCTTCTGCCAAGCTGCCGACACTGGTTTCGTTGTATGGCCCCATTCGGCACGAATAATCGATGAGCAGCACCTTTCCTAGAGATCTCTCCAGAAGATCAATCACCTTTGACCCTGTGTGATGAATAAAATTGCCGACGAGATCCGTCGTAGAGCATTCTATGACCTCATTGGAGTAGAGCAATCCGATATCATGGAATAATTGTCCTAGTGTACCGGCAGTGTGTGTTTTTCCTGAGCCTGGAGGACCCTTAAACAGATATGTAAACGGAATGACCTGCTTTGGGTCCTGGGAAAGCTTCCTTGCTGTTTCTGCGATGCGTGGGTAGCTCTCAAAGACACTGATGACATTATCCAATCCGGGGGTTGTATCAAAGAGAGCTCGCCATCTTTGGCCGGCTGTTTCACCGCGATCAAAGTTTGGATCAAAGTCCTGGGGTTCAAGAGTAATATTTGAGACAGAACTAGGCTCGGAACGATCCTCTGCCGGCTCAGGTTGAGGTGATGCGTCATCGGACATGTGCGTTTGCTCAACACTGACCTCACATGCGCCTGATATTTCTGCGCTGTCATTTTCTTGACTGCAAGCATTTTCGCGCCTCACCCTATTTCGGATTTTGGCCTGACTGAGAAGATTGACGACATCACCGCCGTTGCCAAAATCTGGGCGGTCCCTGGCCAACTTCAACATATTGAACGCCGTTTCTATGGCTGCCTCGGTTGCTTCAGTCTCATCCTCTCGAAGCTTCGACTTGAGCACGTCTTTTAGCATAGAATCGCCAAAGTTTTCGAATTTGAAAGCATTCTGAAGAGATAACCTCCACTGTAGCCCTGGATTCACCTTCCGGACCATATCTTCTATGCCGTCAGTGTATCCGACGAAGATGATGCACCGGTCCGCATCGGGTCTGTGATCTATGTTGGAAACGATGGCGTCTATGACTGCCAATCGACATACAGCCAAATCGCCATATTCGTCCGGTCTATTTGCAGAGTAGAATGTGTGTGCATCATCAATGATTAGAACTTTGCCTCTTGTCGACTGCAGAATGTCATCCGTCTTTGCCTTTGACCCTCCAATAGAATGACAAATGAAATCAGAAGGGTGTTTGAGAACAACCTCTCGGCGTGAAACAAGGCCACAATCCGCAATGATTTGCCCGTAGAGTTTGGCGGCAGTGGTCTTTCCGGTCCCGGGAGGTCCCATGAAGACTCTGTTAAGTGTTGTATGGATGGATTTCGAGCTGTGGAGCTTCCTTTCGCGCTTGAACTTTGCCTGACTCAAGAGCTCGCCACATGCGAGCTTGACGTCATCTAAACCATCCATTCCGTCCAATGTCTTCCATGCCTTACTCGTCTTGCGTATATCTTCCAGCACAAGCTCATGAACCATTTCATTGCTTAAAAGAGAGTCGCTGTCTGTTTGCTGTTGCAGCGAATCCGTAACAGGCGATAGTTCAAACCTTGCAGATGAAAAGTCTTTTACAAGGGCTTTGGTAGTAGGTGGCTTGGACTTGTACGCGTTTCTGAGCTTGCGAACCCTCTGCATACGAATCGCTCGTTGAGGGTTAGGGGATAGAGAGTCTGGGCTTGCAGGTTCTGAATGGTCTTCTGGGCCAGAAACGGAAGAGGTATCCGTTTCAGAGGGGCTTGTGTCATCGTTTTCAGCTCCAAAAGAAGAAGAATCATCATTTGAAGAAGCATCATCCTCGGAGGAAGCAACTGCATTCTCGGCAAAGCAGGCGTTGAGTGAAGAGTCTTTTGAGCCTTTCGAATAATGGAGATCAGTAGTTACTGGTGGCAATAAGCTTTTGGTAGTGTCGATTTGAAGGAATGTATCGGTCTCAGAACCACTGACTGGTTCAGTAACAATGGCCTCCACAGTGATGTTGACTTGCTCGGGCTCGATGTTGAAATTGGGAGCATCGATAAGCGCAGAGATATTGGAAGTGGAACAACCATCGGTGAACTGAGGAGCGTTGTCGTTTTCTGAGGAAGAATTGTTCTTAGAAGATTCGCGAAGATGAGAAATATCATCATTGTTGAGGGTAATGGTGTGTTCTTGTGGTAGGTGAGGCTTAGACGCAAGAGCTTCCTCACAAGCATCAGGTTCCAGAGTATTGTTATTCTCAAAAGAAGGGTCATTTTCGAATACATCTTCAGATCCAAAAGCAAGATTGCATTCATAGGTATTGCCTTCAGAACTATGATCATGCTTGGAATCAACTCCTGATGTAGTCGACCCCCATCCTCCCCAAGCAGTAGCCTTGGAGAAAAAGTTCCCGATTCGACTTGAAGAAGCCTTTTCACGCTTGTTTGATAGCCCGCCACGACTACTAGCAGTGTTAAAATTGTAGTCTTTAGCTTGCGGAAGGGGGTCAACGTACTCAGGTCTATCTTGAAAGTGAATAGTCATCGAAATACCACAGCCACTGTCAATTATCGTTTCATAGACGTGACCTGGGAAAGCATAGAGATCTTGCGCCTCAAAGGGATCACGATCCATGGTGCTTGATTGGGGTAAACCGATTTATGGTTCGAGCAGATGAAAATGTGTAATGTGGTGAAGGGATGAGGATGATTGAGGCTGGGATTGAAGTCAAACAGAATCAACCCCAACGTGGACTTTATAACAAAAGCATCTATTAACAAAGAGTGGGAGTTCATTTCAAGACCACAATTACTCCCAACATGAAGAGCCTCAACAAGCTGGGTCGTGATTCCTCCCTTTTCCAGAGCCGCAACGTCTTTGCATAGAAGAAGAGATGAAGCGCAGGACGACTGCCAGCAACGTGGAATGGCTGAACAATGCAACTGCTAATAGTATCCACATCTGCACGCAGTCAGCATTGGCAATCCGCCGCAAATGTATGCAGACTTCAGTATATAATCATGGAGTGAGTCATGTGCTATTTATTGGCCAGAGTATCTTGGCAACCATTGAGCCATCAGCTTTTGACATTGACGCTCAATTATTTAATTTCGATATATATGAAACTTGGAGAGAAATTTGTATAGAATAATACTGTTGTATGATGTAGAATGTTTTGGATTGGTGGGATTAAGCTGAGAGGGGTGCCACATACAATATATCCAATGGTGAGCATTGCTGCCCAACATTGCCTGGGTGCATAAACGGACATATAACCCACTTTCCCCCATAACAGCCATACGTGTATGCGTGCGGCTAATCGGCCAGAATGATAACAGGCGCAAGGCGCAAGGCAACGCGCCGTCGCCTGATGCGTGCCGCATGAAAAGGCATGTTGTACGTCGGAGGCGTTCAAGCACCTTGGTTATGCCAACACCTCAGTCGCATGTGTTGTGCTTGTTGCCAACTACATGTGAACAACGCAGAGGCACTTCAACACCAAACTACTTTTTGCCTCTGTACTACTGAGGTTACATCGCGGATATCGTGAGGCTCAATTGCTGTACTTTGGCCGAGTCTCTGGTATGAGCATCGGTGCCCTGATATGGTTAGTTCTCACGACGCCTACTCTTTTCCTGTTTCTTCTTCTACGCCTATCCTCGATATTAAGGCTTCTTGCAAGGCGTATTTATTATTATTGCAAATTCGTTCATATTGGTAGCTATTTCTTGAAGTTGGATTGCAACAATCACTCTGCAGGACCAAACAGAGGAGCACACATCTTCTCATTATTGCCTTCCTGCCCGATTGCCTCCTCTTAACAATACGGTTAATTTTTTGAGCCCTTCTTACAACGGGGGTCGGTAAATGAATTCTCTTTAAAACTATGTAGTCATACCGGGCTACTGGGATGTGACAATACGGAGGGGGGCATCATGTGAAGTGAATGTTGCCCTGATACGTGTCATTTTCTGCATGCTGAATGTTTGTGTCGCCTATACATCTATATTATTTTTAATAATGAGAGTATTCATCAGTTGTCTGTAGCCTAAGTAGCAGCTCATGTTGTCTCATTGTGTTTCATCAATTTATTTAATTGCTGGCCTGCAAACTGAACTATCCTTCAGTCATACTAATCTATTAGGGTCACAAGATTGCGCGATATGATCCATTGGTCAACGTTGAGTGACGTATCAAGGGAATTTGATAGCTATATTAATGTAGAAGAATGAGCGACATGTGTTTCTTGTCATGCCGCCCACTCACACGCTTATAACAAATCGTATCAATGATTTAAATTCCCGGAGCTCTGTGCGCAAGATATGCTGCCATTCCTGGCTGTCTAAATAGTTCATTATGATTGGATCGCTAGAATATACCGATTTGGACAAATGCAGATCCCGTGATTTTTGGGCTTTGTTGGTCTCTCTCTTGCGACAGCCTCACCTAGGCACACTCTGCTGACCTTGAACAACGTGTACTCTGTGACTGAGTAGACCACGGAAAATGGACAGTTGTCGCAATATTATGAGGAACACCTTCGGAAATGACAACTTAGTCATTCAAGGTGACGTTAACAATACGTTTAACGAAGGTATGGCTGTGATGATGATGAATGTGTTCGCGGTGTCAGCATCCAGCTAATCGGTTGCAACAGGATACTCAGAAGCCGATAGCCATTTCTTTGATGCAATCAGTAAGACGGATCCTGTGCATGATAAGAGAAGGATCCTAAACGATAGGGGGCCTCTTCTGCGCGAATGCTTCTGCTGGATTCTTGATCATGAGGATTTCATCAGATGGCGCAACACCAAAAAAAGTGGTGTGTTCTGGATCAAGGGAGATGCTGGCAAAGGTAAAACCATGCTGGTCTGCGGCATCATCGAGGAAATAGAAAAGAATCCAGACGATGAAGTTGGCCTTGCTTACTTCTTCTGCCAAGCCACTGATTCCCGTATAAATACTTCTGTTGCAGTTCTCGGAGGTATAATTGTCTCGTTCCTTAGGCGGAATAAGTTGCTTCTATCCCGTGTTCGAGAGAAATACAAAAACACTTCGAAAGCACAGTTCGAAGGTCCAAACGCATGGGTCATTCTATGTGACATATTTGAAACCATCACTCAGGACCCCGAATTAGGAGAACCGATCATAGTCGTTGACGCCCTGGATGAGTGTGAAAGTCATTGCAAATCATTACTTGCTCTTATTGTTAGGACGAGCTGTCGAATAAAGTGGCTTCTTTCAAGCCGCAATATGAAGGAAATCGAACGAGACCTCCGGTCCATTGAGCCTCATCGACGACTGAGTCTGGAACTGAAGGAGAATGCGGGCAATGTCTCTCATGCTGTGGAAACCTACATTAATCACTCAATTCAAGGTATTGAGGCTCTGGAAGGGGATAAAACGCTTCAACTTGATACCCTCGACGCCTTAAAGGGCAAGGCAAACGGCACGTTTTTGTGGGTGGCACTCATGATTGAACAGCTTCGTGAAACGGATCATCGAGATGTGCAAGACGTATTAAAAAATGCGCCCGAAGGCTTAAATAGCCTCTACGATATGATATGGCACAACCTTGACGGGAAAGGAAACGGAAAGATCGAGATGCATGCCAAGTTCTGCTCGCAGTCGTCACTGCGGCCGAACGCCCACTTCACTTCGAAGAATTACTTGTCTTTATGCGCTCACAGTGGAAGGACTACAAGAACACGTATGGGATTCGCGACATGAAGGATATGGCAAAAAATTGCGGATCATTTCTATCTATCAGAGACGATAGTGTCTATTTCGTCCATCAATCAGCCAAAGAATACATCATAGAGAATGCAACTACGGTCATTTTCCCTTTGGGAATCGAACACCAACATTTCAAAATGTTTCAAGTTTCTTTGGATCTCATGACATCAACCCTGAAACCAGATATTTATAGTTTAAGAGCGCCTGGGAAGCACATAGACAGCATTGTTCCGCCAGATCCCAATCCCCTGGCAGGCGTACGATATAACTGCATATACTGGTCTGACCACCTAGCTCGTGCTTGTGTGGCCATGAGTTTGGAGCACATGGAAGCTTTGAAAGATGACGGTATTCTCGACTTGTTTCTAAAAGACAAGTATTTATACTGGCTGGAGGCCTTGGTTTTATTACACAACATGCCACAAGGAGAGACCGCTCTCTTGAATATTGAGAGCCTAATAGGAAATCTAGTAGTAAGTTGATCAAGGATGGGGCAAAGTCATCTCATATGGAAGATCTAACACACTTGCAGGAGAATAGCAATGCAAATAATCTAAAAGCACTCATCAAAGATGCGCATCGATTCATGAGATATCACAGACAAGTTGTCCAGAACTATCCTCTGCAGCTATATAGTTCGGCTCTTGCATTTGAGCCTGACCAGAGCTTGATTCGGAACTTATTCGAGAAAAATATACGAACAACTTTAGGTGACTTCCCCGTGGTTTCAGGCATACCAAAACATCGGGATCCACCATTCATGACTCTTGAGGTCATTGATTATGTGGATAAACCATATCCAAGTTGGTTGGCCTTCTCACCCAATTCATTCTTATTAGCTTCACTCTCCAAGAATGGGTCGTGTGGGATATGGGAAGCCAACACAGGTCACTTGAAGCAGATTATCAAACTCGACTGTGGGCACAGAATATGTTGGGCAGATGGCCCGTGCATTCAATTCTCGCCCAACTCTGAATCCTTGGTTACGGCTTGCCGGGAAGAGGGGATTGTGCAGACATGGTGCATTAGTAGTGGGACTTGCATAAAGAAACACTGCTTTGGCTCTTACATATTTACCTTGTCGCCTAGAACAGACTTGATAGCATTGGGCAATACCGCATCGGAAGAACAGGGCCTTGAGATCTGGAATGCAGATGCCTTCGTTTATCAGTGCACAATTGATGAATCAGACAAGATCCAGGAAGCATTGGGGATGAACTTTTCCCCTGATTCAACTCTTATAGCCATCGCGTACGAGTGTCAGATTGTAATATCTAGCACTCGGACGGGCCAACACGTTCGTTATCTTGTTTATGACGAACTGGGTGACCCAAGATTGGAAATGCTATTTTCACCAAACTCGAAATTCCTAGCACTAAGAAGTGAGGAAATGATGAGCCTCTGGAGTGTCAGTAGTGGAGATGAATTATACACGTTTGAGCAAAACCCTATAACGCGCCTTCGGCCAATGACCTTTTCCCCCAATTCTGCTGTTATAGCGGTGTCATCTCATGATAACAGGCGAATCTTATTCTGGAATACCAACACAAATACCCCTATAAGCTCCATCACGGGTTATGGACCCTCATCAAGCTCACTAGCATTTTCGCCGGATTGGGAGGAATCAAGTCTTTTCGCCTCTGCACATTACGACGCAATCCACATTTGGCACACTAAGACGGGTAACAGCCAACCTGCAACTGAAATAGCAGATGTTGAACCCTTTGTGGATTCGATACTCATCTCTCCCAACTCAAGATCGGTGGCTTCCGTTATTCATCGCGAAGGTATCAGCAGAGAAATTGGCCTTTGGTGTATCGATACAGGCAAGTATTTGCGTTTATTTGAGCTTGAATCGGAGGACAGGATGATTGCTCTCGCCTTCTCGCCTGACTTGACACTTCTGGCTGCCGGTAGTGACTCTCTTGACATCCTCCATCTCGACTTGAAGGAGAGGATTTGGGTAGCCGATAACTTTGATAGAGGAATTGTCTCGGCTGTTTTTTTCGCCTGATTCAAAACTTTTAGCTTCAGGCCATGGCTCGGGTGTGTGCCAAATCTGGTGTGCAACTTCAGGTAAAAGCTTGAGTAAATGCGATAGCCACAACGATGTCGTAACAACGTTGGCCTTTTCTTCTGACTCAAAATATTTGGCCTCAGGATCTCATGATGAGACAGTGCGGATCTGGTGTGTCCTCACGGGCCAGTGCGTACACAGACTCATCGGCCACACAGACATAATTAAGAGGGTCGCTTTCTCGCCAGATTCCGCATTTGTAGCCTCCTCGTCGGATGAATCAGTCAGAGTTTGGTCGTTTAACACAGGCACTTGTAATCAGTATATTGATTGCCTTGCCAAAAACTTTCTATCATTTGATTCGCGGAATCACATTATAACCGACAACTGGGTTGTTTCTCCAGCCTTATATCGGGGATACCGCAAACTGCCGCGCTCAGGTTACTCCTATAGTAGGTATGGAGGTTTTGACTGGATCTGCCTAGACGGAGAACGCTACTTCTGGGTCCCAGCAGAGTTCGGGCCATCTATTGACAGGTCCTTTGGAATGTCGGATTCTGTCATGGTAATAGCTTGCGATACAGCGACGCCGATTATTATCAAGCTTCCCCGTCTATCGAACCCAAAGTATCCGCCAAGGATTCGCGTTATGGATTTATGTAATACGAATGGAAATGATTTGGAAGGGATATAGTTGAAGAAGAGGATATGAGACATGAAAGATACCAATGAATTGGAATATTCAACAACTACAAGAGTAAGGGCCGTACAGTATAGCCCTTTCGCCCTCATTTTCTTGGTTGGAAGGAGATTGGTAACTCCAGCGCCTAGAGTTTATCTAAATTATGTTTCAGAGACGAGGAAACCCATTGTAATCAGACACACCCGGTCTCTTTAAATACTTCTCCGGTTGGTCCCGTACACTGGCTATGGACCCAGAAAGACTCTCTATTCCACTCGACGTAATTAGTGTAAAACCCAGTTTCTCTTAAGCTTTAGTAGTTTCCTCCCAAAACCTTCATCTCGTACTTTCTTCAAACTCTCAAAAGCTGTTCGTGGCTGGTCTGAGTTCTGCTCAATATCCATAAATACTGACGAGTTGCGCATATGCCCAAGAACCGATATTACAAATATTCTGAAATCGGCAGAAAGAAAAAAAAAAAGATGGATCCATTTTACAGACTGCCCCCAGAAATTCGCGAACTGATATTGATGCAGGCGGCTACACCAGCGAACGTAGTCGCGATGACCCATGCATCCCCAGCACTCCTTCAACAGCGCCACCACTCGCAGGCAGCAATTCTCAGGGCAAAGTACTCCGAATTTTGCGATCCAAGCTTGCTTAATGACTCAATGGCGTTGATTTTATTCCCAACATCAAGTGGTGATCAAGATCGGGATGCCATAAGCGCGCATCGTCATCTCATGCGTTGGGGCGTCAAAGAGCTACCCAACTCCTTACGAGAAAAGGACATGCATGCCATGTTTCATCTTGAAAGGCTCTGGTCACGAGTGAAAGATTTCGCCGATGATTACATTCGGAAAGCAACACATTGGGATCTTCAAATGGCTTACATAAATCTGCCAGAATGGTCTCATTCATCGCTTCGTTTTCACCAGTCTCCCCCTCGCTCGCAGGATCTATCCGATATGAACTCCCTGTCATCCGCGGAAAAGAAGAGAATATTGAAGTCTTTTCTTAGGTTCGAAATTCTTTCAAAGCTGTTCCAAGTGTGCATTAGCAAGAATCGCCCTTCCGCCGTGTATTACCGTACCGTCGCGGAATGGCACTGGGATATGCTGGATCGATACGAAAGAAGGCGCTCGGCTAGTTGGGAAAGCGAAGGTATCAAGTGCGTTCTCGAATATATATGCACTCTGTATGGCGCAATCGCAGAGCGTATCGTTGGAAATAAACCTGAGGATGACAAGGAGTCTACTTTATCCTTTCCTGAAAGTATATCGGACCATCTTGACGGCGACGAGTAACGCCTGTCAGTAGAAGCGGTGAACAGTAGTTTCAATGCTTTATATTTTACTGATAGTTTCATCATTAACCCCTTGCCACTGTCGATGTCAATAGTTCACCCTAGAATATTCTCCAACTACCTTGCCCTCGATGGCCTCAGCCAAGTTGAACGTGTTCTCAAATCGGGAAGATCTCACGCTAAGCGATTCCTTGTTTTTATGGAGATGGAGGGCAGAGAAATTAGGAAGCCGGTATTTCTGGATGAATCTCCGGATGACTCAATACTATTTCAGAACGAGTCGGAAGAAGTTGGGCCCGCGGTCTGGAAACGTCTCAACACTGAGCAACTTCAGGAGGGGTTGCGGTCTCTTGGGGGAGCCTTATTTTATACAGCCCTCAGTCTCTATAGGCAGAGAGCTTGGGCCATTTTTGACGATGAGAGGCTGTATCCGGACAATTGTCAACAACCCGTAATTGGAGCAACCACCATAAGCCATAGACTATCGCATCCAATTCTAACTTCGCTAGGTCAGCTTGCATCCCAGGCAATCTGTCACGGCCCCAACAATAGCGAAATGTTAGAGGCACAGGTAGCCTCCGAGGATTCTGATCAATTGGTCTCCCCGACGGCACTGTATTTGAAGAGAAAAGGGGAGGAATCTGAGTAGAAAGCGCTAGTGGGAAAATGGTTTGTGAAATAAACAAAACCACATAATTACAATATCTCGAGTTTTCCATGTTTGTGGATGTTTGTTCGGCTTCCCACCTTATGCTTCAACTCCTATGTATGCCATTTCATCACTGTTGAGTTTCAGAACAAGAGTATCCCCAACCATGACCAACGCTAATAAGACATCATCATGTTGCGCAGAAAGTTGGCCAAGCCAATCAGGAGTATCAAACTTGACATGTCCATCAATTTCCTTCAACCTTTGATTCAATAGCTAATCTTACCAGGAAATGGAGCCCAAAACCAAGAAAGAGTCAGGTATGTAAAACGTCGAAGTAAATTTACCTTGTTTTCCTTAGGAGAGTCCGAGTGCCACACCTGCATCACCCGACTCTTATTCCTATAGTCTAGCGACGTACTCCATCTTTTAAACACGTTTTATCATCCTAGCGATTGATGAAATGCTCAAAAGGTTATCTCTCCGTAGTACAATGCCCCGACATGTGTAGTAGACTACCAGCCGCTGCCATGTCAACATAAAGACATAGTCCAATCGCAATTTCTCCCAGTCTATACTAGAGACTAGTATATGCCCAATATAATGCTACAAAAGACTTTCAAAATAGACTATCAAGCCGTCAAATTCTTTGATCAATTCCTCTTTGCAAGTATGGGAGCAATGCTAGCGAATATCATGCCTGCCGTACTCGAGAACTTGGGGTGGTAGAATGGATTCCTGGAGACACCAGGCGCGTTTGTCGGTTGGTTCCCAGAAGTACGCTTCTCTGCTTGTCCAAAGGCTAATAGAATCCAACCAGTCCTCTCTGGAAAAAAATGGCCTTCTACATACTCTTTCAGCAGGAATGTAGCGACACTGGAGAAGCCCATCCCGGACCTTGGACGCTCGCCATGCAGAGATGGTGGCATATGCTTGTCAATAAATATCTGCTATTCGTGGAAGCTTCTCATCTTCTCTTTCTGGTTCAAGTCTTGAGTAATATATTACGCACTGATACACATGCGGTGCTATCCAAAACACACAGTTGCATAATTAATGTCTCTTTAGGGTCTGCAGCAGCCCCTCACCTGGCGCTTCTGCCTGCCAATCTTTTTCGTATGCATTTGTACTTCAAAAGGTCGATCCCTATCACAACAGCAGCCCAATGCGACGTATTCCGACACGGGAATTGTTGAGTTGTACATGATACCACGGTGCTCTTACGATTGATAAAAAGTGCCGATACAGATTGTTGTTCTTTACCAGTTATCTCATCGATCTTGATCCCATATGCAATCCTACAGCCAACTCTTGATATTCTATGCCATCTTTTGATTGGGGGGGAACGAATTATGTAGTCCATGTGTGACCTTTTATCTGACTATATCACCGTAATTATTAGTATCATTTATATTCTCCACCATCAGAAACATCTTTTTCCTTTTGCCTACATGGCCAGCATTTTTTCTAAACTCCCACCGTTAACATGATCATCTACCACATTGACCTAACTGACCGTCTTATCAAGGTTGAGTTCACTGCAGACTGAGGATGAGGAAAACTGCCGAATAAACCGTCAGAACGGCGCAAAGAAATGAGTTACATGAGGACTTTGCAGCCCTCTGTGGATTGTTCGTACATGATGTTGAAAACAAATACTTCGCCCGCTCTCCAAATATTCTCATTCGTCATCCTGTGCTATTCCTTTCCGCAAAACGAGTCATGACCATGATAGTTCGCCAAGACTGACAAGAAACAGATGAATAGGACCGTGGCTGTCTGAACATATGTTCAAATTTGCCCATACGCAGCGCGAGCCTGGTGATGGAGCAACACACCCTCAATCGCATTACGTCTAAACATTTTTGGCATACAGCACAACTTTAGAGCATTGTTTTAGCCAAAATTGCTTTTATAGCTTTTAGCCAGACTTTATTGCCTCTTTTTAATGGGTGTGTGCAGCAGAAAGTATTGGTAGACTAGCTCAATTCTTGTTTTGTTTTCAGAAATTTGATCTACTTGCTATCACTTGCTGGCTACTTACACGGGCACACCGACGTGATGATGGTAGAAAAACTCACATGTGATTCACAGCATCGGCTTCTGCCTTCATTTGGAGTGCAGTTCATTGGCTTGTTTGTCGTACGGGGGGCGTCAGCCGACTTTAGCCGAGCCTTTGTTTGCATTTTCGCATATGAATGGTCAGCTCAACATAAAGAGACCAATCATTATAGACGATGATGAGAGCAGTGTTTAGTGGAGCGCAAATGCAGAAATGCGATTTTTGCAGTGACTTCAAAAAGGTAGGTAAGTGATTTCCATGGACGCAAGTTATGGACTACCCGAAAGGGCGATGGTTCTGCTGATTCGAGTGGGCCTTGAAGATTGTATAACTCTGAGTTGATGACGAGAGCGGCGGGGCAAATGAGACGGGAAGATCAAACTCACCGGGTGGATTAAGCTGAGCTCATTGGCACATGTAGGCGGCGTGTCCTGGCTCCATCCGATTAAGGTTTCCGATGTGACATCTGGTCTATGAATTTAGTCTTCTAGTTATTAATGGGGACGATGATAAAGATGATGAAGAGATAGGCTAGGACCCAAACCACGACTTGGAAATACCCGATGATCGCGTCAACTGTTCCGTTTCTCCTACGACTACGTAATATCACAGTAAACTCCACTTCTTATGCATAAATTTGCAGATATCCTACATACAATCTTCAATTATAGGAGGCAATGATTGCTGTATGCCCCTCGCTTCAAGCTTAATGTCCTCATCCCCACCCATCCTATTCGCCACAGCAATTCATCTATTCCTTGGTCAACATTGCAACAGTCAAATTAGAGATATGTAGCTCGTAGGTCCATTGGCTTTCGCATAGAAACGGCTTTTGTCTCTGAACTCAATAATAATCACAAATGAAAGCATCTTTGTTGCGTGGCAATTGCTGGTTCTCTTAAGAACTGAATGTCGACACAGGCAACATTGAAGAGTATGCGGCCAGAACCTATCCCCTACCACGATCTCTTGATGCTCTAAATCGTATATTCTTGACTCAATTGTACTTGATAATTGCGATTGGCCATGAAATGCCCAATTCAATGAATCTACAGTTTTTCTAGAAATGAGGTCAACAAGTCTGCACGACGGGAGCTAATCGGGAGCTTGGGGTAGCGCCGGGCCATACCGCATCTTGTAAGAACACTGGAGACGCTAGAGCGACAACTAATCATCCATAAGTGTCTTAATGGTAAAGAGGCCCCAGAATAAGCACGGTCCCCTTACAGCTAGAACGCAGCTTGTTCCCCAAAGTAAAATTGATGATCCTGATCAACAAGGCTATGAGGCCAAGATGGAACTTATAGGAGATTATGGCATAGACTTAAAAGGTGTTAGTTAAATTATAATGATATACCTAGTCAGTATTTAGCTTATAATTAGGCTATAGTTAAAAGCCCATACAGATGTAAATGTGCAACAGGAGTTTAGTCAGTCAGGGTATAATAGTAGCAGTATTATCAAGATATATATCCCAGTATTTGTTTTTCTAGCATCCAAGTCGAGAAGCCATAATACACCACTACCCTAGAGCACAGCCGGCACTGTCATACTAGGCTTCTCCAAGGGAACAAACTGATAGGTTTCAGTAAATATATGATCCCGTCATCAATACATTGTGATGACCTGACCCTGTTGGGACAGATAACGCGTCGGATCTATTTTTAGCGTCACAACGACAACTTACTGGCTAGCCTTATTTCGATCAAAGCCCGGATAGCCTGGCCAATCAAAAGAACAATCATCACAACACCAGTGATCACCCAATCAATCACTAAACGAGGGATCACGATCACCTCAATGATCACTTATTTTACATAACGATTATCGTATACTCCATTTGTAGATAAACCAAGATCATTACCATCTAAATAGTTAGATAGTCGGCTGTTAGCACAAAGACAACTGTTTGTTATCAGACACTTGATACCTGAATCATAACATCAATACCCATTGCTCAGCTGTACCCTGATCTACTGCCAGCATGAACCTTACGATTTAGTCTGTATTCATTACGAAGGCATGAAACGTTACGTACATAAGGTATGTAACGGCCAGTTATGACAGGTAACATTGGCGTGAAATATTCACAAAGATTATAAATATTTTCAGCTACCATCAGCATGCCACCGCATACGGGATCCTTATTCTGGCCTCTCGCCCGCCTTAGCTAGTCTTATTTCGGGATGGAGCAAGCTGCGGCTGCTCACTTCTAGAGCTCGGCAAAGTACCCGGGATACCGTTTTCATTGATAGAAGACTAATCGCTAGTAACATCAAGCTATTTTAGTTTCTCTTTACAGATAGTTAGGCATGTCTCACTTTCATGGCCCCTTACTACGCTTTAAAAATACACATGATCAATCTCATGCAAGGCGTTCTGAGTTGTCATATTCATGATACAATTTGACTGCTATATATTAGTTTGCGTTCAACACGCCTAGGGAATTGCTATGCTTGCTTCATCATCTTTCTTCGCCATTTCCTCGACTTATCCCTGCCTTTCAGGGTATTATAGACCATGCAGAATACAGGTATATACACCTAGGTTTCTGCTCTTTGCTTTGGCGTACTGCTAACTTGACCCTATAGGAAAGCAAGCAGCGGATGCCAATGGCAAACGTATCAAACGCCCGATGGGAGACGTGCTTTCCTTTGACTTTACTGACCGACGCATCCTGAACTTCTGGCTCCTCGAGCTAATGGGCATATTAATCTTTTTGGCCTGTGTTGAACTATACAGACACTTAGTGCAGTCACCCCCAGGTTTCAATGCTGAAAGCACTGAGGTGAAAACACAATTGCGAAGTCACAACACATCTCATGACGTCGCATTTTCCAATAATGTTTTGGATGTCGAACATATCTATGGGTCTGACAACTCTACAAACATGCGCTCTGTTGACGTCTGGTTCGCGTTAGCCCTCATGGCTGCGATTGACGCTTTTGCTGTCGTGACCAATTTCAACCGTCGGCTGATCAACAGATTCCATTACTCCGTCAGCCTGCGAATAATGCTACTTGCATCCGGCATCTCGTTTGGCGTGCTGCTCTGGAGTAAAAACGAAAAGACCTTCGCATCAGAGCACCCTTTTGCGTCTTGTACTATTGGCTTGGCTCTCTTCCTGTTTGCAGGGCGCATCATGGATGCATTCGAACCGCCAATGGCGCAGGGCAGGGCAGGATCCGCCAGAAGAACGTTACAGCAATATGGCGAAGTGTTGAGTCTTTTTGATGTCCCATGGCGGCAAGCTTTCTTCAAAGCTATGGTTCCGGTAAGCATGGTTTGGATCAGCCTGACTGTCTTAATCCAGCCTCCATGGTCGAGTCTAGTGCCAGCTATCTTGGTAGTCTTTGAAGTAAGTTGAAGGGACTATTTACATGCTGATTAGGCAAAGCAATATCTAACTTTACAATGTGCTTTTAGTCGGCCTGGCTTCGAGCTATAAAATTTGGCCGTACGCCCCGATATGCTTTATTGTCCTCCCCCCTGGGACACTTTGTCTTTTGGCTGCACTGGGGCTGGATACCACTGAGTGCTTCCCCACGCCTGGTAATCCCCCCAGTGGCATTTCTTTTGTTAATACTCCTCGGTCGGATCTTGCAGGACATTCTGATGTGGACTGTGCTTCGGTCCCGTATTGATTTGCGATGGGCTCGAAAAGAATTGGTCCTGCCAACACCTCATTTGGTTGGGCTCTGCGCAGCTGCCTATGCTTTGGAATTAATGGGCATCAAGGTCATAACCTACGCCAAGCCTGTTGTCTTGTCTCTCTTTTACCTCGTTAGCAGCGCATTATACCCAGCGCCCTTCGCATATGTTGTTGCATTTGGAAAAACAAAGACAGTACGAGCCTGATCTAACAGATTTGGATGTGAGCCAAGTACTATAATCCATCACAGGAGTTTTCTTGTGATGGAGTTGTCTGGTTGCCGGCTCACAACACACGGCCGTTCGCAGTGGGGGGAGAATGGGAGAGGGGTTGCCTGGGTGTCTTGGGAAGGGGTTGTTATGGGTTCTATGAATTGATTATTTACGCTCGGAGGTGTGAAGTGAAGTTTTGGGGCTCTATTTGACATCTTTTCGAAGGGCTGTTAATCACAACGATGTCCCACCCCTAGGAACCGTTTGGGCATTGTTTTGTAAGAGTCAATTTTCATTCTTTAGTAACGCATCTTTTCTCTCTACTTCTCTTTCTTTCTGAGGACGAGAAGTAAGTATTTCATCTTCCTATCACAAGCCTTTAAATTGTTCTATTTACGTAGCACTTGATGCATCGCGAATTGTATATCAACGCACCTTTTCCATCAAGCGCAACAATCAAGGCTTATTAAGGCTCTCTTGATCTCATATGCTTGAATTAGTAGTCAAAGTATTTGAATGTACTTCTTATTCGAGACGTCGACGAAGTTTGCAAGGCAGACTTAATTTCCTCTTTTTATAGAAGCTGAAGCTGTAGTCGAGTAATACATTGGCCGGGCAGTTTACAGTCATACTTGTAGATCAGAAGGGAGTGAATAAATATAGAATTAATAGCTATATTATAGTTATCTCGCAGGTAGGTATCAATCAGTTACGGTTCCTATTCTTGTCCTTGTCTAACTGTGGTTGTCGCGCCCTTTAAAGAGGTTTGTTCCTCGCCGCCGCCGCATGAAATTTGTTTGGCTTTATCGGACCCCGGGTCATTTATGCATATTTCCAAGAGAATTGGAGCTAGTCAATCTACTATAGTTGTGACCTTGGTTATCTTGTCAATGCTGTAATAGGATGATAACGATGTCTCATTCACGGAATTTAAAGATCGGCAAAGAAACAATTACCAACAAAAACACTATTCACTAATATCTTGGCCTAGTATGTAAACGTCACTTATAATATGACCCATATTTTGATTGGAGATTCAGGATCTGCAGCTCAAAGTATCCTCTAGTTAGGGCCAGCTTGGTGATTCGGCATCTGAGTCTTCCGCTGCACTCATCCCCATCCCTAAATGGCATATTTAGTTTCTAGAGAGCCGATATGCAAAACATTAAACCATATACGCAGATAGTGACACCCTCAGTTGGGCACTTGCGCGTCCGCATCCTCATCTACCTAATCCTCCGTATTTATCTCATCCACTGGAAAACTCAGTTCCGAGTGATGAGGTGCCTCATTTACCATGCGGATTATCTTCCCATCATTCCAAAAGAAGAGGTAGATGTTTGTGCCATTGCACACCAAAGCCAAGGAGGTAAATTGATCCATGGCGTGTTGGCCAACCACCTGAGCAGCGGACCATCTGCCCTTGTGCAGACAGACACGAGCAAAGTTCCGGTCCGCATTCACATAATATAAGAAAAGCAAGGTATTATCGGGGCTATGTGCGATAGCTATAGGAGTTCCGTTCCCCGCCCAAACCGTCGTTTTGATCTCTTGTTCTATAACGAGGTGATATAAGCTAACGTGACTAAAGACAAAAAGAAAAGTAGGGCCATTATATTGGAGAATATACATACCTGTACCACCTAAGACATTGAGATAATAGATGGAACGTGAATAATTTTTCTGGAAAAATACCCATGGTTTCTGATCAATGACGGTGGCTGCTAGCTTCGAATTACCGACAACATTCATATCAACAGGTTCGGCGGTAATTTCCCTCCCCTTGATGGTAAAATTCACTAGCCAAGGGCTCCCGCTGCCAATATCCCTACCCCAACTAGTTAGCGAAGCCATCTAGATGGACATTAAATTTTATATACTTCAAGATGGAGACATAGCCGGTATCCGCGATTTCGCATGCTGAAATGGCGTTGTATTCTCCAGCCTCCACCAGTGGGGAGAAGTTCCCGCCAATTGGGCCGATGGTGGGCCTTAATTGGTACACTGCCCTTCTAGAGGAGATAACGTATGGGTCGGGCACAATGCCGATGCTGAAGACTCGGAGCTGGGCACACCGAGTTAGAAATCCCACCTGTGTATCACTTTTATTGCAGAAATAAACTCACCTGGTCTGAGAAGCTGGCCAAGGCAATATCGGCTGGAGGCTCGACGCAGGATCCGAGGTCGAGCGTCTTTGTAGACGATGCGGGATCGAGCGTCTCTATGAACTTGTCGTCATATTTGTCGGTGACGGAGGAATGTAAGAGACCTAAATAGTAATTGTCCCCGGTCTTTACCTGATAGTAAACCAAGACCTCCCCTTTGTCATTGGGGTTTAAGATTGCGGCCAAGGACATTTTTAGAGATGAGTAAGTAAGACACAAGATTTCGTAAGGTCGAGTAGGAGACGAGTTGGTGTAGATGAAGGTTGTGAGAATACTGATAAAATCCGAGGAGCTACTTTATATATCCCAGAAGAGCGGTAAAGTAATATGCAATGTTGCTACGAAGGATGATGTACTTTTACTTCAGCAATAATACAACAATGCTCGTGACGTAGGCCAAATATGCACGCTGTTGAAGTAGGCTGAAAGGTTGATTGGATATTGCATCTGCACTGTAACTGTCTCGGCCGTCTCCACCCCCATGGCAGAGTAGTTAATTGCCTAAGGACCTCTATGCTGTCAACGCCGAGATTACCAACCCAGTGAGATAGATTACTACGTCAGCCAGGTCGCCAGCCGTAGTCACTCATGGGGCAGCTATCTCGCATGTTCTAGTCGAACAGACCTAGGAATACTGCCAATGTGAGGGGTAATCGCGGGATGGTACTTGACCGGACTAGGCCATCAGCATATACCTGCTTTATCCATTCATTTAACACATACTCTCTCGATTGGATAACGACAGTATTACTACATACTCCATTTCCTATGGCTGCCCTATGGCGCTCTGGAAATGATAGCAATTCCTCTTACAAAACGGTTAAATAGAGGGATACTAATGCAGGTCATTCACAAGTTCCAAGCGCTCGCCCATCTTTTCTTTGCTTTTGTCTTGACCGGAGTGGAGAAGGCTAATAATGTACAAGTCGCGATGTCGTGGCAGATGTGTAAGAGTGTCGCGCACGCACATACTGTATCTACGTAGTAATATTATCAGTTCATCAGTAAGCCAGCGTATAAGTATGGGTACTAATAGCGGGGCTTCCAGCATTTACGATGTTTCAAGTGATCAAGATGTTTATAGTTTGATACTCACCGATTCTGGCTTATGCACCCACTGGTATTCCATCTCCAACGGCTTATTTAAGTTGCATCCGAAATTCCTCGGGACTGAGTAAGATGGTCGATCATCCAGCCGCTAATGTAAGACAGCCTTGGCAACAAGATGCAGCAAAACACGAGACTCGAGCAAGTGGGGTCAAAAAATACGTTACACCTTTCTATGTGCTGGCTGGTCTCTCTTTGATGTCTGCCTTTTTTTCAGCCGCCCCTTGCTCGAGTCTCGTGTTTTGTCGCACCCAGTTGCATAGATTGAATCACATCGGTTTATAGCTTAGTGTTAACTGTTAATTGCTATTCGAAATACAAGGTTATGGGTCTACCATTGGTAAGTAATACCATAGCAAGCCAATCCAGAACGCTCCTCCCGAAAGTGTGATGAAAACACACTGCTTTTCATTTAATATTAAAGGGCTGTTAGCTTTAGTAATACGATGGAATTGTTGCTGCCAAACTCCAGCTGAACATCTGTTCTTTGATGTCTTAATAAAACTGGGTAACAGATAGCGACATGCGTCCGCATAATCCCAATGAGTGCAACATCCAAACCAAGGCATCCGTCACACTAACATATATCACATGAGCAATCGTGCATGGAGCGGGTACAATATTGCCTCCCGAAGCGCAATCTAGAGATATGTAAACAGTGGATGTGGGTTACAATATGCAGCCGAGAAGAGGCGGTAACTGCATGGCTCAGGCGAGACTTCGCAAGATACGACGCGCGGCACTGGGGGTGCACAATACCCCGCCATTTTGCAATGGCTAGGAGCGGGGTATTCACTTAAGAAAACCTGGATTGCCAAGTAATCTAAGGTCTCTGAAAAGTCCGCGCCCTGAACGACGAGATGATAATCATCTTCATGCCAGCGTCTCTCACTTGCCAGGCAAAAGATACATGGTTTCGTGGTCTAGTTGGTCATGACATTTCGTTAACATCTCTGTTGACACCACCGAAAAGGTCCCCGGTTCGAGCCCGGGCGAAATCATATTTTCCTTTTTTTGCCGCCTGATATTAATGCCTAAAATCTCTATACTATCCCTCTTGAACACGGTGGAAGCTATTCAGCCTGGAATTTACCCAACATATGCCGGAATCTCTAGATTTCCAAAATTAGATCGCAAAAGCCAAAACAGCAGTCAGTGCACTACTATTAGGCTTAATTAGGCAACATATAAAGCGAGGTTTCCAAAGTGGGCTAGAATATCAACTGGCCACGGACACGGGCCGCACCGAACCGATCACGGACGAAACCAAAGTTTTTGGCATGCTCCACGATGCTAAAGCTATTACGAGATTGGAATAAATGTAAGGATTTTAGCCGAAGAATAGTCGATTTCTTACTGACAAAGGTGCCAATGCATCTACAAATTGGTAATACCCTACTGAGGCTGATTCCTAAACACGCCATTGCAGCGCAGGCGCAAGTCAACAGTCTGGCGCAGTAGGGTAGCGGTTGATGTGAATTTTCTGCAGCATGTATAAAAAAAAAGCCCAGTTTCAACAGTAAATTCTTGCCAAACGGGGGCAAGGCGTAACAAGCATGGATAAAATTTGGGTCCGGCTAGTATCCGTCGAGTGAACTTGGAGCTGAAGCGTTGCTGCAAGGCGTCGTGAGAGTGAGTGCCTACTATGGCACTAGCATTGGTCTTCAATGGGACCTCGCCCAATCGTGAGGAAGTACCCCGGGGATGAAGCGTCCCAGTTGTTAAAATTAATCTTCCACTGGATGGCATATTCAGGTAAAACGTATGGACTCTACTAATGTCGCAAAGAACTGCTTGTGAGCTTTGGGGAACTTGACGAGCAACCATTCCAGCATTGAAGCTCGACTTGTGTGGCACTAATGCATGGCGTTCGTATCCATGTCAGCGTTGGCCATGCGACAGCGACAATGCTAGCTACTGTTTGCTCCGCACTGAACAGTCCTACACTTACTGTGAGGCTGTAGAATAGAATCGCCGACGTTCTTTATACATCCAACTTTGTTATTCTACCCTGGGTATAAACTTTTAAAATGGCAGACGACGACGACGACACTCCAGTGCAAACAGTAGAATGGAGATGCCCCAAATGCCGCACCATCCCATGGAACTGCGAGAGGTGGGAATTGCAGCCACTCGATGCTGTGACAGAAAAGGATCTCAACCTTGAGATGGACCATCACACATCTTCTGCTTCTTTGGAAGAAGCTGCCGCTGCCGGGTGTAATCTTTGCCGCAGCTTTCGCGCTTGCTTTCTCCATGAGAATCTGGACCTGAACGAGTTGCCTCCAGGCCCGTGCAAGGTTTCCTTTTTTAGAGGTGCTTCGATTGAGTTTCAGATTGGCAAACATCGGTCAATCATCCAAGACCTTGAAAGGTCAAAGTCACCTGCATGGCTCGGGTACAAAAGCGATCAATTGGGCCCTCCGCCTTCCCCCAAAAGTACAAAAGTGCCAGTATCCCAATGCCGTCCTCTTGTCCCTTGTTAATCTCATGAACAGGCTTCGCACCACATATAGTAGAACATGATCTCAAGTCTCTTGTTCAAAGTTGTATCAAACCTTGGTTAAATGGCTGTGTCAATGGTGGTATGCTTCATTCCAAATGTAGACGGATACTCAAAGAGGATGGACGCTGGAGCGTACCAACACGATTGATTGATGTTGGAGATGCCCAGAGCGACTCTGCTCGCTTATTTATACCCAAAGATGAGCTTTCTGGAGTGCAAAGACTGGATTACCTTATTCTTAGCTACTGCTGGGGCCAAGGCAATGATCCGGCGAAGACGACGAGAGCAAATTTTGCGGATCGTCTTCGACAAATTGACACCACTGGCCTTCCCAAAACCATCAAAGATGCGATTAGCTTGACTCGCCTTCTTGGGATGCGCTATCTTTGGATCGACGCTATCTGTATCATTCAGTCTCATGCTGGGGACTATTATCAAGACGACTTCAAATTGGAGGCGGTCAAAATGGGTGCATACTACGCCAATGCATACTGTTTAATATCGGCTCTGGGAGCCTCTGATAGTAGTCAAGGAATCTTCACTGAGCGACCTGCACATCGGTACGCTACCACGAGTTGCGTAATCGGGTACGATGGGCGTACTGGAGAGTTTATCCACATGCCCGCTCCGCGACGCACCATGGTCGAGGAATTGGATGCATCGCCGCTTCTGAAGCGCGGGTGGTGCTATCAAGAGCGCCATTTATCTCGCCGCATTATCCACTGGTCTAGGAACGGATTGTTCTGGCAATGCTTCAGCGAGCCAGCCAGGTCCGAGTTTTCCCGTTCGTTCGATGCTGACCCTCTCATGAGAGGCAGGATCCAGCACGGAGGAATGTTCCAGAACACCACTACTCTCCGCCTTTTCGGTAATACCTTGGCGGAATTATGGCCTCGACTCGTCGCGGAATATAGCACCATGAGCTTCACGTACAATAGTGATCGTCTCATTGCCATTCACGGACTGGCAACGAGACTCGGAATCATCTACAAGGATCAGGAGTATTTTGCCGGCGTGTATCGATCATGCATATCGAATGCCTTGATGTGGGAGTCTGATCCAGAGGATGAGGACCGAGAAAAGGCAGACAGCTTTCCCAGTTGGTCGTGGGCTTCATGCTCCTCTAAACGCGGCGTCTTGTTCAGTGATGATTCCAAAGAGTATACGAGTATGGTTGGATGTTCAAGACCCGATGTCTTCCCAATTGTTCGTCAGATTCAAGAATTCCAAGATCCCTCCACCAGAATTCTCCATATTGATGCTCCACTTCTCAAGATTGATCCAACTCAATATCGTGAGTATCGAACAACCGGTTGTCATGTCGAGGCTCTGAACATCAACTTCTACACGGAACTCATCTACGACACAGCCCAACTGCAGCCTGAGAAAAAGGAGGAAATATATATCCTCGTCCTCCGACTCAGCAATGTGCAAAAGGGTATTATTCTGAGGCCGAAGCATGGCATGTATGAACGCATTGGTCATGCTTGGCTGTACAATGGATATGGGCCGGCAAAGATGGGGCGCTCTGACTTTTGGGAACATTTGAGAGTCAACGTTGACATTATTTAGAGTTGTACTCATGCCATGGTAGACTTCACTTATTATAAACATCTTGGCTGCAATCAGGTTTAAGAAATAACATTGACTTGTTAAGACTTCATATCGACTCATTGAGGCGGTCAGCCACAAACCCGGGCAGACAATCCACATGCGTCATGCTTTGTCTAGGCGGTTTATCTCTTGAGAATTTGAGGTAGAATTCTTCTACATATTGTTTTTTATCTCTACAGTTGTCCATTCTATCCATTATAGATATCACCAACTGAATTCTTCCCTCACTTGGACACAAAACAAAGTATGTTGCGAAGTGAATGTGGTGCTATTCAACTCTGACTAAACCGCCTGTGTAATAGCAAACAAGCAAATGCAGCTTTAATCCTCGACCATCTTGCTATGCACCTGGCATCATCCCTCTGAAATGGCCGCTGTGGTAAACACCAAAATCAGGATCCCGAGTGGAGCTCGGGTTTGCATCCTCTCGTGGCGGAGGTTGAGGGTTGGCCCAGTCACTGGGGAGCTCATCTCGTTCCAACGCGTCAGCAAGCCTGTAAGAGTTGATTAGTAAAAAGAGGGCCATGGGATATCGGGGGTCTTGAAACTTACTTATTAACAAAGTTGGTCGCGGCAACAACATCCATCTCCCCAGCCTTTGTACCTGACACCTCACTATACCTCTGTGCCAGCTCTTTCAGAGCTTCCTTGGTGATTTTATTCTCAATTTTACGCAGCCACATGCTCATGTGTTGGCGATCCCCCTTAGTTTTGAGGACATTGTGAATGGTCTCGAAAAGGATCTTGCCAAAGGTCGCCTCCTCAAACTGTCCTCGTATGCGTGGGTCGTCAATTGTTCTACCGATGGCCGACTCAACAATCATGCCGATAGGAGTAGCGATTGCCTTCCCAATCATAGAGCCAAGGGGCCCTCCCAAAAGAGTGCCAACCAAGCTTCCCACGCAAACAATAGTGGATTCTGTGCAGTGGGCAACGGCACGCTTGGCTTGGTCCTATTGATGATCATATTAGCATCCCAGTTGAGAAAAATTAATGACGAGTAGGAGTGAGCTTCAGTACCTCGTTACCTGCCGCTTCCTGGACACCTGCAACAACATAGCCAACAAATGGAATTTTCTCGCAGAACTTGGCAAAAGGTCCATCTCTATCCCAAAAGCCGTCGCTATATGATTATAAAGATAAAGGTATTAGTTAGCAGAAAGGTCAACAGACGGTCTATAGCCCTGGCACCGAGCCACTTTGCGGGTGGGGGGGTACATACTGCCTCTCATAGATGAGCTGTCCGCCACGGTTCAAAATGTTTATGGATATATCCACTTGGCATTGGTTCACAAAGTCTCCCGTATTCCAATGATTTCCGCCCAATGTTGCATGCAACAGCACGTCCTTCGGACTGCGCGTGAGGAACACTTCGCGCGCCGTATTATAAAAGAGACGACCGTTGACCAGATCTCCGTTGCGGTTCTCGTAGTAGTCATTGAGATTGATTTCCGAAGCATGCAGAACACCGTCATAACCGAAGCAGAGGGCGTGGAACTGGGCGCCATCGAGGAAAGCCATGCTGGTGTCGTTGATGATGCTTTCTTTCCTTTGTTTCCACCCATGTTAGGCTCATTTCCATGCTACAAAATCGCCATTGAACAGGACGGGAATCATGTGTACTCACGGTTTCTGAAACATGAGCTGGCCACGGATGTTGGACACACAAAAGCTCAAGTCAAGAAATCTTTCTTCCTCGGCCCAGGTGCCATTGCTTCGCCTCAGAGTCGCGGACAACATCGTCCCCTGGAGCCGAACATTTTGCGCTGATTGGTAAAAGCCCGAAATTTTAGGGGCAATCCAAAAGGTGCCGTCATTGTTGCCGATATGCTGGTTGAGGTCGAGGGTTGAGCTGACATATTTGCCATTACCGTTGCCACAATCTGCGTAAAGGACGCTGCCTCCAAGGCGATAGTTGCGGGAAGTAGCCTGAAAAGACATGTTTTTTTTCCCTCGGATCCTGGGTTTTTGAAAGTAATTAGACTCTCTTGATTCCTTCTGAGGTGTTGATAGTCAGATGTTCTTATTTTTGTTGTCATTGATCACCTCTTTATACATTTTCAGAACTCTGATATTGCCCAGCATCAACGGTCAAGGCCGATGACTTGGCGACCGATACTCCACCTACATTCAGCTTAGAGTATTTGTTATTCAACCCTGGCCCCATCCCAACCCGTGTGTATAATCAACTCCGCAATCCAGCTCGACATGGGTCACGGCCTCACGGTGGGTTGCATTGTTTCCGTATTCTGAGGAAACTTGTCCAGCCAATCACCTTAGGCCTCTTATGCAAAGAACTCTATGTTATGTGAAGCCATTATTATACCTCACACCCGCAAGTTACATTCCGTACCCATCTGTGACTATAGTGTAAATGTAGCTTAAGCCCTAGACGGCGGCACTATAGTCAAAACAGCTGTCCATACAAGTAAACCAAGAGCATATCCACCGTATAGTGTCCAATCGGCGACTTTATGGTCCCTTGTCCTTGTTGAGTCCATCAAAATATGTAAGCATGCTGTCAATTCTTATGCACGACCGGAATCGGATCAGAAATAGTTTTTGAATCAATCTTATGATGGACATGCAGGGCCCGCTTGTCAGCCGCACAGTCAAAGGTGCCTGACCAGGGCACGTTTTAACATCTCACCGGTATCGCTACCGAGGACAGAATCCCCAAACTAGATAGATACTGGTTAATGCTCTGCCCTCCAGACAACTTTACTTTTCTGCATTGCATGATCATGTTAATATTACAGCCCGGCAAGAGTTCAATATTCCCTTTTATATGATCGACCTATAAGGCCAATGATCAGATCAATGGTTAGCTAGGCATGACAACAAGCGTCATTCGAGCTTGTGGGGCTACCATCGTTCAGGCCGCCACAAGCTATCAAAAGCCGAAAAATGTACCCAAAAGGAGACATACACATTTATCACGACTCAGCCTTTGCCGTCCATGCCCACCACCTAGAAAATAGAATACGAGAAATTGGCAGTCGATGAATGTATAGAATATAAGAAGGTGGTGTTGGCAGTAAACAGATAACGGCAAGTCTCATATTCATTCGTTATCATCTCTCTTATATGCAGGCTAGGTGATCATGAGTAGTGTATTTGAAGCATACAGGATACGTACAATTCGTAAATATTGAAAAGAATTCATTCCCGTATCAGGATTTAGGTCACAAGGGATTGAATAAGTGCAAAGTGAATAGACATACCGTAGACATCTCGTATTCAGGTCTCAATTGGCAATAGGTCCAATTCCTGCCTTTCTCTAACTGCAGTTATGGCGCCTTCTAAAGACATTTATTCCTCCGTGCCGGCATATGACAAGGTTATATGAGGGCTGTGGTTTATAACCTGTTGAGTTATTCGTGATAAGTCCGAAGATGTGCCATGTGTTGATATGGGTTAACCCATATACAAGTGACTAAAACCTAATATAAAGTTAACACAAGTAATAAAGAAGAAGACTAACATATTGTGACGAACCGGTTCCTATAGGACTATAGGGTAGACGATTCCCAGCTCTATGCTGGCAGAGCGGACAGGGCGTATGCTGTATTGAGCAATCTTATCACAAGTACTGTAACGGTAGTAAAAAATGTAGAACTGAGCGTACAGAAGATACTGTTGTTATTGCAGTAGTAAGTGGGTTAACGACTGGCTATCTCACTATCTAGATGGTAATGATCGTGAGGTTATATACAAATGTGTGTAAACAATGCACACGTCAGGATTTGTCTGAGGGGTTTATCTCTTTAGTTTTTGAACTGGAATTTTATATGCCCCAAACAAAAGCCTAGAGGCAGGCTAACAAAGCTGTATGATACATGTGTTTATATAACTAGCATGGAAGGAGTGTAAAATAACTAGGACCTCAGTTTGTTTAGGTCTGGTACACTATAGCCACAGTTTCATCTTGACTAAAGTCCTAGCCAGATCCTCATCTTCGGTGGCAATAACTTTCTCCTTCTCCTCTAAAAGAGTTAAAAGTAGCCCTTCAATATCAGTAGCTAAGTTTAGAAACTCTTGAGATGCTCGACTCAAGTCCAATACCCTGTTTCCCCTCCTGTCACCTTCTCTCTGAACCAGGCACAGAATGGACGTTGCACTGCTCTCCATAATCTTTGCAAGCTGTGTCTTGTTTCCCCTCTTCGCCACTTTGAACAGCTCCTTTGCAAAAAAGAGGGTATCTTTTGCAGCGTCATTTAGCGAGCGCTCATTCTTCCACGCGATAGAGTCACTCCAGCCTTTTTGCTTGAGACGAGACATCTCCGAAAGGATTAGACTTGCGTCGTTACACACCTCTGACAGACCATGTGAGAGGATGGCTTCGTAGCAGTTTCCGGGTGAGATGGCGCGGGTCACACATCTCGTTAGTTCAAGCAGTACGTCTGAATACATTTCTTGATATTCTGGCAAATATCTTGTTCTTTTGGCCTCTTTCGAAGCTTGGGTTGGACTATTTGAAGATGGCAACCTAGATGGCGATGCTAAAAGAATAATTAATCTTTGAATCAAGATTGATGGCTTCAATTTTGTTCCCCCAATGAGTGACTTACATGAAAGCTCACTCGAGACATGCTGACAATGTTTCCTTAATTCATCCATCCATTCCGTCTCTTCCCAGTGACCCAAAAGCATACCGCATGTTTCAGCAGCCGTCAGAAGCAATAGCTGTCTTAACACACTTGCATGCAGGTTATAATTCATGGCATAGCTTGGATGAAAACCATTCACTCTGGGAATTGTAACGAGTCCCCTGTCTCCATGGCGGATTCTTGCTTTAACGGGCAACTTGGGACTGCTCCCAAATTTCTTCCCGAGGCCTATGCTCTCAATTTTGTTGCTGTCTCCCTTGCGATCATCGAATTTCTTGGTCCATATTTGACCTGCGCAGAGTAGCACATCCGGCTCCTTGTCGCAAACAGCTTGTACCGAGGTATGAAACGCGTCTTTCAATGTGACGTCGTCGATAGTTGTTACTTTATCAGGTAGATATGGCAAAAGGTCTACGACACTGATGTCAGTTCGAAGATCCAGCGTTCCGCAGGACACTGTAGCAAATATATCGCAAAGAGAGCTAAGAGTTTTGCAGTCCTCGACAACAGCATCAAGACCATCTTCGAAGGGGTGGTTGTTGCGGGGTTGCTGAAGGACAATCACGATGCCGCCCTTTACCGCTGGTCCTGCGAGTTGTGCTGTGACTTGAATCTCATAGTCAGGTACATCCAGCAACTGTCCCAACCTTTCAATACGGGAGACGTGGTTGGAGGGCTTTGGGCTGTCTTGAGTGGGTAAAATAGGCTTGCAGAGTCGCCTGATTCGGTGATCGACCGCCACGCCGAGGCAGACTTGGGTATCTTGGGCCATTTATGCTGGCTTCAGAGCTGGACGTTGAGTTTTGGCTTTAAGCAGGCTTGTAGAAGACTAAATCCTATGAGGTTTGGATTTTTGAAGGTTTATCCTGCACAATCATGTTTGTTATATGCTCGTTTGTCTCTGACCACTCCAAGGGTTGAACAGAGGGCGAAGCAGGCTTGGTTTCGGCAAAGCTAGATGCTGTAGAGAGTGTCGTCATCGTGTTACAGACCAGGCAGAACCGACATTTTGTTGGTTGGCTGTATTATGATGGCTGACAGAGGGCGCGTAGGCAAGGCCTCTCATTGGTGTTGGATATTGCCGCCGAAGCTCAGCCCTCATGATTTTATCGCATCACAGCTTCCTATTAAGGAACAGCTGAAAAGCTTGAAACCCAAGGCTTGCTTGGGAAGAGAACCAATTACAATTCAACTATCTATATCTGCCTTCTACTAAAGACCTCATTGCCACTACCTCCTCACTTCGCTACATCCCACTAAGCAATAAAACTATAGGATTCAGGATTCAAAGCGTCTCTGGGTAGTCTTTACTAAACACCTTTATTTCTAGTCTGGGTATCTTTCGAAACATCATCTTAGCCTTGTTAAGTCTTTCTAAGCTTTAAAGAGCAAATCTATAATTCATCATACTGTCACGACCTAACCTTGAACTGAGCCAATGGTCATGTGATTCTCTACCTACTCAGTTAATCACCGAAGTGATCACTACAACACACGATTAGTGATCACTCGAGTTACTGAGCACCGAACTAACAAACGTGATCAATAAAAAGATCATTCACTCGCACAACGATCACTGTGTATCCCATTTATATATAAACTAGGATTATTACCCCTCAAACAGAAAATAACCAGTTGTTTATTCTAACAACTGTCTTTTAAAATCTATTTACCCCTTTATATCCTCTCTAAAACTAGATTCATTTTTCAAGGATTAGAAATAAACGCCCTCTTATTTCTCTTAGATACCGTAGAATCCTCCTAGTATCCTAACACCGTTCAATGCTACCACTGCTTGCCTAAATTGTTAACACTTGATGCCTCACTGCTGTCTGTCGATAACAAGATACTCCCTGAGCGAAGTAATCTCCTCATTCTCCCAGGACAGGAGAGATACGCCGTGGATAATAACATGATCCCCCTTCTTAATACCCACATCTGGCACATCGACGCCTGAGACAAAGCTGAGATCAATCTCCCAGCCAGCAAGGTCAAGTGTGCCAAAAACATTCTTCGTGGTGATTTTGAAGTCGGTGTAGATACCAATCAAGACAGAAAAATAAGCTCGAATTTCTTCCTTATGCAGGCCCGTCTTTCCAAGGACTAATTTCAAGTCAGAAATTCAGTCCTATTTACACATAGTGATCGCGATATAGGGGGCGGGGGATTCGTGGAGGGCAGAATCTTACGGTAGTCATCATAAATCCCGTCATTGGCGAACAGGTCTGCCATGCGGTTGGCGTCAAGGCTGCTGTATGCATCTGACAATTTTTCGACAAGCTCCTTAACTTTAGGAGAATCATCAGTATCTTATACTGGTAAGTCGTGATTCCCTTTAGCTCAAGTCTTGGACGGTTAGACTTACCAGTGGAGCGATCGATGCCAACGAGACCTAGGAGGTCCACAGTCTTGGATTGTGGGCCGGCGCCAGTGATGGCTGGAGATACAGAGCCCTCTGCAACCTCTGTAGGGGCGGCAAAGACACCAACGGCGAAGAGGGCGAGCACGGAGGAGAATCGCATTTTTAATAGTTGCGTTTTGGTTGAATAGTTAGAAAGATGTTGTAGTAAGTTGTGATGTTGATGATGTTGGATGCCGAGGATAAGGTTGAGTGTTGAGAGAGGGTCGTTAGAGCTGCCTTTATATATCCCAACGGTTCCACATCTCAACCTCTTTTTATTTACATATCACGAGGACAGACATAATATTCTTACACACTGTCTTATCCGAAACAAGTCAGCATGAGCCGTGAAATATGGAGTTCAACCGCATCTTCAAGGGATTCGTCCCGCAATCTACCTGGTACGTGAAAGACATCCACTCATAAGATGAGTAATTCTGGCTTTATGGCTAATTCCCGTAGCTGTCTATAGATATATGCCACCTTGGCATGGGTGAACACGTTGATGATTGATCTCGCGAAATTCTGGGACCCGTACCTATAGCCGCATTCTACACACAAGCTCTGTAAGGCTCCTCTTGTACACGCGCGCGCACCCACCACTTCGTATAGCTTTGTCTATGGATGTACTTCTCAGTACAATGGTTGCATTATGAGCCGGCCTGTGCCAAGAGTAATCTGCTCACAATTTATAAAGAGTCGCAGCTGTAATTGGGGTCGGCAGTGATGCTACTTGTATATACTTCCTCATACTATACAAGTAGATTCGAGACTCTCCATCTCTCTACCTCTATTCTAAATGCTCATAACAGACATTTATATCCTTGACAAAGCTTGAAGCTCTAATCCTTTAATGTTATCATTTCTTCTACAGTGTACGAATGTCTTGGACCAGGGTCTTGATTGTCTCCCGCGCGGTTGCCTAAGCTTACGTACAAACATAACGTTTGTCTTGTGATTACTATTCGAGCCGTCTGGAAGCCAAGGAAATAAGGAGAAATAAGTCAATCACATAACAACCAAAACTCCACCCACACTTGGTGATGAGTATTTTTTTTTTCTAATCATTGTCCCATCATAACCTGGGTACATAATCAACCCCACATTCCGGCTCAGCATGGATTACAGACTCACTCTGAATTACAGTCTCCGTACTCTAAGGAAACTTGTCAAGTTTATGGTCACAAAGAAGCGAGTGATTGGATAATGAGCTGCTACATCGTAGTCATATAGCAGGTAGATCTCAATTGATAACGGTTTCAATTCTTCCCCTTCTCTAACTATGGTTATCGCATTTTCCAAGGAGACTCCTTGCTCCACGTCGGATAAACCCTTAATTTCGGACAATACCGCGCCTACACATGACAAGTTTACCTAAAGGCGGCTGTAGTTTGTGACCTGTCAAGTTGTTCGTGTCAAATTCGAAGATATGCCTTGTGTTGATATGGGTTGGCCCATATGCAAGTTAGTAAAACCTGATATGAAGTTAACAAAAGCAATGAAGCAGAAGTCTAACACATACCTAACCACTTTTAGGATGCTGTTTGATGTTGACTGTAGGACCAAGCATATAGTCTGCAAAACCATATATGCCATAAACCCCCTTTACTTGACGGTGATGAACAGTATGATCTTCCTGCCATGTGTGCGCGCCAACATGTACAAGATAGAGTTCCACAAAGAATTGAGTATTAGACACAACCAGTGTCACAAGATCCATTGACAAAAGTCGACCCGGCAAAACAACGATGATCCAAAAAACAACTAGAACAAACTCAACCGGGTGCATGTAAACTGCACTCATACCATGCCATTGAGATAGATCACGTATTTCGTGATGAACTACATGGATCCATCGATACAGATGCTTGGTGTGTAAAATGCGATGAACAAAATAAAACGCAAAATCACGGATAATAAATGCTGCGGCAAATTTGCCTAGAAATTGAGGGAGGGATGGAAGAAGAAAGGGTTGACGGTGAATGGACGGAATTAAACTCCAATTCGGAGGAGCAAAGAAGTAAAGCGCTGCCAACGCGATACTGAACAACGCATGGTTGAAAAGACAACGGCCAAGGCCACGACTAGTCGCAGATGCCCTAGGATAGACTCGGCGACGGGCAAGTTCTGCAACAAAACCACTAAAAAGACTCACAATAATAGCGGATCCAAACAGAATACACTCAACATGAAGCCGAGGCAGGGATAGAAAGCTATCCAAAGTAGAAGTTACGGACATTGTGAAAGCAACAAACAATCGAGGTGTTTAGTGTGGTCCAACTAACTCAAGACTCATTGCAGACGCCAAGTATTTATGTTGGGTGTTGTGATTGCAAGGCTGAAGTTTAAGTGGAAATGAATTAATGGGAATAGTAGAGGTACCTATCTCTCTCCTCTTGTTACGCTAAGGAAGTTTGATTAATAGTGATTGCTGATAGGTTATTAGCTCATCTGAAACATTACTCAAAAGAGAGTTTTTGTCACAAGTACAATCCCTTTGCGGCCAAAAGATAGTTTATTTCCTGAAGAGGCTATTAATCCTGATTAGCACGGCTACATGTGGTGTTCCGGGCATTTCCTAACAAGGAAAACTTGGATCATGAGATTTAACGTTGGTAATAGATAACTGATGATAGGCTTATCTTTACTTGGCTTTTCTCTGTCTCATGTTCAGGGTAGGTGATGGTGTACGATGTATAACCAACCAACGATGCAGATGAGATTGAAAGTTGCAATGGTGTTATAATATACACACATAACATTGAGTTTAGTTCGTTTGACCACAGTTGCCCTTACTCAATTCAATCTTCAACATCATTTTATCCGTGGTTGTGAAGATCTGACCTTGTTGGGACAGATACTTGACAAGTCAGACCCGTATTTGGGTCATGAGTGATTTACCAGCTGGCATTATTTGGGTCAGCCTCGGATGACCCAACCAATTGGAGGGGTGATAGCCACAACACCAGGATCAGTCGATTCATCACTCACCTTCTACGGTGATCACTGTATTTACCGTTTATATATAACAGAGACGAACGATTTGATTAGATTTTCCGCTCCGTAAGCTAAGCCCTTTTGTGTTAATAATTATTTAGGTATTGTTAGATCAAATGCTGTAAATATAAGGACTCCTACCCCCATCTCTATCACTCGGTACTCAGATGCAGTTCAATCAAGTTCATACACTGCCTTGCTGTCTTTCGTAGTCAAGTCTAATGGTATGAAATAAGAGCCCATATGTGTCAAGCCGACTATATGAAATTAACGTGCTTGCAAGGAAGGACTTTTGCGATGCCAGTACGTGTTGCTTCAGCGTTGAGCCTATCTAGACCTCTCACCCTCAAAACTCTACTCATGATTCCCGGTGATCCAATATCTCATCCTTCCCATCCGCATAAAGCCGAAAGTCTTTATCCCAAACGATAGTATTAGATTTTCGTATCTCTAAAACAAAATCGTGATTCGTAGGTCTTGTACCGCTCTGAAACGTAGTTAATTGCCTTTTGAACACAAATTTGCTGCTTGATCATGACTACTGTTATAGTAACTTAAACAATCCACACCATTTAGCAGTTCACATATCACTAGAACTAGGCTGATTGAACGCTGTTAGATATTATACAAAAGAGCTACAGTCGCTCCCAATCCGATTGTCACTTGATTGGATACCCAAGGCCCAGTCATGAACCTGCACCTGACTTGGCACAATGCGGAACTCTCTTCGCATGTTGCCTCTCATCCTTGAAATGCTATCTTACGAGTTCTACCGACTATTTCTGCAACCTGCTCTGTAGATGAAATAACAGACAGTGCTATTCCTTTCCAGATAGTCTTCTGAAAATGCCTATCAAACGAGCTTCCAATTGGTTGCGCGTGAAAACTTGCCAAGGTCATGGCCAACACAATGGAATGCAGTCTCATCTATTCGAGATGTCACTCTAATGATAACATACCCGGCTCAGCCATCAAAGAGGCGTCATTGATTGTAGCCTGGGGTCGTTTGGAGGACCAACAGCACGGAGTACTGGGAATTTCCGGAGGATTGGAGACATGTGATAATTATCGTTCAGGAAGCTAACCACTAGGCCAGTAACGTAGAAGATATTTTTCATGAGATTAGGCAGTTGTCTCAGTTAGCAGAATTCTGGCCATAATAGCAAAGAACCTTTGAGTGTTGTTGGTTGATGCTGGGCAAGAGGCGGTTGTTAAAGCGACCAACATGGCAGGCTGATTGCTGCTGCGGTGGGAACCAGAATTTGAGATGCACTCTGGGCGAGCTTAGTCTTATTTGAACTCAATGAGTCAGTTGAAATGCTTATGAACTTGTTGATGTTTGGAACTGAAAGCGAGGCAGTTCTGTAGGCAGACCCAGATGACATTGATGAGACCCTCTTCCCCCTCCCTAAGGAGGATAAATAGCCAGCGGAACCCCAATCCATTACTCGTTTTCTTTTCATCGCCAAGCAAGCATATAATTCAAAAAGAAAATCATTCATCACTTGAAAACCACCAACTTCATAACAATCACCAACCTGACCAATTTCATCATGGCGGCACTTGTGGCTTCTCCTGCGTTACTCCCGTCACTTGACAAGGTTTTAAATACTCAGAGTTTTGAGAGGAGCAGAGAAATGTAAGCTATATCTTTATCAAGAATAGTACGTTAGCCGCTGATATTTCTTTTAGGTATAATAATCTGCTCGATGATGATGAGCAGCCAGCTGTTGAGTATAACCATATCCAAAACCTGGCTGACCTCTTCGTCCGGCACAATGCCCATGAAGTCCTTGGTGTTCATCTTATTCATGGACATTTCAAAATTCCCGAGGGTACTCTCATTCTCGGCAAGAATTTTGACGAGCCAAAGGGTCGCTGGGCCAAGACCACACCATTTGAAGACATCGACCCATTGATGGTACATGGCCACATATTCGTCGTTGCCAGTGATGGACTTTGCGCCTATGAGTATCAGGAGTCCCCAATGCCTGACCTCTCGGGCGTTGGGAAGAACTTCTTACCCGAATTCGTCGACTACATCACCAAACACAAACTCGCTGGTCTCCTCGGCTTACAGGTTCTAAATGAGAACAATGATCGTACCATGTACGAGCTCATTCTCGACCAGGGCACCGTCATGTTGGATGCCTCAACTGTGAAGAACTGCACTCCATCAAGAATTACTGGGTGGAACTTTGAATTGGTAGATGGAAACCCACGAGCTTGCATGGCCAATGAAACCCATACCAAGATGGTTTCCGGTAACCACAAGGTGTACAATGTTGGTTCGCCGCATCCCAAGTTGGATAGTGTTGCCCAGCTGAAGGCGGCCCTCGTTATCGCAGGTGTTATCTGATCTCTATGAAGTAGCATGGCAACAGTCTCTTGTGATTTATGGCTGCTTTTAAGCCGTCATCTCGCTTGCTTATCAAGTTATTATTTGTCTCACCTCATTATGTCTTCATTATGCAGCAAATACTCTACTCTCCAGCTTTCAGGCAATTTATATAGTCTGATGTAGATGTCGTTCTTTTTGTACCAAGTCAGTTTAATCCCCAATGAATATAGTGGATTTGCAAACATGCAATTGCTCAACAGTGCATGGATCATGTCATTTGTCTTCTCAACTTCACCGTCGGACAAGAATAAAGAAAGCGAACTTTAGTCCAGGACAAAGGCTCTTTTCGGGACTGAAGCTTAGTGCTCTTTGGTATGAAGTCCTTTGGGGCGTAAATTCGCATATTGATGGAAACGCAAGTTGATCAAAGGCGCAGACTATGGTGCTACTTATCACATTTTATTTGAAGCTACTCCATTTCTCACCAGCTTTCCTCCTCCACTGCCTTTCCATAACTGGTAAATGCAATGCATTGAAGCCACTGCCTTGTCAAATACTGAAAATACTCTGAGTAGTACCATAAACTCATTCGATATCATCAAATCTTGTCGCAGGGTTGATTAAAAATCCATCCAGCGACATCATATTATACCTCCCACGTTCATCGCTACCAATTGGTACGGGCTCTGGTTCATTCGCCAGGCGGCTAGTAAAGCCATCAGAGAGTAGTAATCCCACAATCCTCGCAAGCTGAATTGCTTTCATCCGCTCGTCTGTCAAGCCACCAACTTCATCTTTGAAAGTGTTCCAAAAGACGTTCTGTAAGTGGTCATAGTCGTCATATCTTGACCACCCGTTCCGAAGGTGTAGCTTCCCAGTAATTGATTGCAAGGCTTGGAGATTAAGGCCAAAGGGACAAATCTCCGCCTCGGCCCAGTCAAGAACTCCAACCAGATTACATGTGGTCTCATCAACCATAATATTGCAATCGCCAAAGTCTCGATGAGCAAACACCATGGGAAGTGAGAGCAGTGTGTCAACCTGCTCGATGCATTTTTGGATAATGGTGTGGAACCGCTCCGGGAGGGCACCAAGCAACATTCGTAGCTCCTTTTCAAAATTCTGCTTGAGTTGTGCACGATATGCATCATCAATTGGTTGTGGGGACTTCCACGCAAATGCGAAGAACCTAGAGGATTGGTGTCAGATGGCTAAATGTCCATGCTTACTGAGAGGTTTCTTACCGTCCTATGTCCGTCATCAACCTTTCTCGATAAGTGAAACGCTCTGATGAATTTTCCGTGGAAGCTGTTGCCAGTATGAAATCCAGATGGGTTACACCCTTGATTCGGCCCATCACATACATATAAAGAGGTTCTTTCTCATTCAATTGCTCTCCTATCTGGCCTTCAAATGAGACACTGGGAGCCCAAGACCCATAGATCTTAGTTGCAAGTGCAGCAGTCTTGATGTCAAGCGCAAGTGACTTCAAACGAAACTGCACGACATACTCTAGGCTTGGTCCCGCGTAGACGGTATAGCTACAGACGCCTTGCACGCTGATAGTGGTGACGTCTCCACCAACCATACTTTTTGCGCGTTCATCGCAAGTCGAGCGTGTAACGGATGTTTTACCGAAAAACTCGGCAATTTCCTTTTCAACCGAATATTCCTCATACATGATAATTGATGGGGTTGATCAAGGCAGAAACCTGAATGGATAGAGACGATGATTCTCGGCTGAGCTGGAGGATGTTTGAGTGACTGCCTTGGGGGGGGGGGAGCTGTTGGTTGCCTAGATATTTGTCTCAAACCTACAATTTTCAACATCACGTGTGATACGACCAACAACAACACATCGAGGCTGATTTTTAACCCCTCACAAGGCATACTTGGGTTGCCTCCATCTTTTCGATGTATTTTCGATGGCGAGGATGTGCCTCATTTCGTTGCACGGTTTGTGCATTACACATCTAGCCAACACATTGGCAAGGCTAAACATGATTTTGCCAAGGGCCTAAAAACTGTTGCTTCCAAAGATTGTAAACTTTCAACATTTGCTTCTTGTTTGCCTAACTAGAAATTATTGGCATGTAATGTGTGTTGGGACAGGCTCTGCGATATATCCCGCCATGCCCAAATATTCGAGATTGCCTCGATTTGACAACGAGTATGGCCTAAACAGCTACCGATCATCCAAGATCTCTAAACTATGAGGATCCAAAATGCAGTAATTGGTCAGCTAAATTATTTTGTAGGCATATTACGTCTACTTTTGAGCGTTTACGCCTATTTCTTACCTATAAGCGGCCCATGTTTCGCCATTTATGTTCCCAAACACAGTGTTGAAGCGCTCCAGAAGGTCTTGGTTCCCCTTAAGGCATTCCCTAATCTCATCCATTGCGATCTTCGATGCGTCTGGTTGAGTATGGTTTTGCAGTCCCATTTCAAGGACGGCATCTAGTCTATTGTTCGTTTCTTTATCAAGGTTTTCCTAAACCGTTATGTCAGTCTTCAGAATATCTGAAGATGAATTTGGTAGGTTGAATGGAGACAAAGGCATCACGATTATGACTCAAGATCGTACCCGCATGTCAACGTCAAGTCGATGCCATGCACCCAACAGGCGGTATCAAGCTTGAGGTCAGTAGTTGGATGCTGCTTCTGAAGCTCCTCCATTGTCTTTGCCTGAGCCTCCAACATTCCCCCCTAATCTTGAGTCTTGGGTGCCTAAGAATTCTTGCTCATTTTGACCATAGTGTTGGTTGGTCACGGTATTTTGGTATGCAGATAAAAAGAATTGGAGGTCAGACTTTCCAGAAAGTGTGGATAAATTTAAGAGCCGACAAAAAACGAGGTGCCTGATTTGTGGCTATATACTCCTGTCCCTAAACTAAGGCGAGTAAGAATGATTGTATGGGTGCAGAGTTCTTACACCTCATTGGCAGGCAATTACGTATTTATCGGTGCTTACTAAATTATGCAATCAATAAAGTGTCATAAGACCTGTTGGATGCCAGCTAGTGATCTCGATCCGAATAGATAGGAATAAAGATCCAATGGATGAAAGATCATCATAGCTAGTAAGGTTTCTAAAGGCGGGAGTAGGAGGATTTCGAGGAGTCACACAAACCAAGTCAGTATTAACGTGACAGAATAAAACCCGCAGATACAAGTGTAAAAGGTTCCCCCAAATCTGGACTGGGAAGTCCACCCGCAGCATCTCGTCCCTTGGTAGCCGGGAATGCATTCCCAACGCTACACCCCTGATTGAATCCTGGTCCAATATCCTTCATCTCTTCACTTCGGAGTTGATAAGGCTCCGGAATTATAAACCCACAAGCTTCTTGCCGGCGTGAAGCCACGCATCATTGATTTTGGCAATCACGGCGGCAAACATAGGTGTTGGCGCGGACGACTACATCACTTTATGCAGGTCGTCGTACAAATACGGAGATGATTGACTGAGAGACAAGATAGGTCCAGGTATCCTTTACTCGAGAGTTGAAGTAGACAGAGGATGGGGATTTGACAAGTGGGCCGCCAGCTCGGAACCCGTCATGTACGCCTTTGCCAGGCCAGCCTGATAGAATGGCGCGTCAGAGACGTTGCGCAAACCACCACCAAAGATAGAGACTATCATGTTATCATACAGCACATGCTAGAACACAGCTTCTGTCCGAAATTGCGAACCTAGCGTCCGTGACTGATTAGTTGTAGTAAGCTGGGTGCCCCCAATCGTCGTGGTCCATGGGCAAGACGCTGGTGAATTGGGCTGGATCGGCCCTCTGCTACATTCGTAGCACCAGTATTAGGGCTAATGCATGTGCTATTATTGGCACAGCTCCTCTATTCCCTGATGAGACAATGAAAATGACAGCCTAGAGATTGAGTTTAAGAAAGTCCTAATACTACCGCCCTACATACTTCTTAGGCAGACTCGCCTCGCCTTTGGCGAATGGGATTGAGATGACAAGTGGGGGTTTGCGATTGCTACAATCCGACGCACTGTACCGCCCTCATTCTTGTTATCGGAATAGATTGGGTTAATTATGGGATCCATTGTAGTCTCGCAGCATAGGTTGTCGAAGCCACTGAGACTGGTATCCAGGTTTTGAAGCCAGGGGAGTGGGACTGGTGGGCGACACGAACGCCTGCAAGAGGAAAATGTAAATGTAACCGAGAGATGAGAGCGACAAAAACGACCAATTTCCAATACATATTTCTTATGCCTCAGCAGTTAAAGTCGGACAGACATGGTATTTACCCGAATCATGTTGTCATAGAGACATATCAGCATTCTCACCAACCGTCTCTCATCGGTAGACCTGTAGTGGGCAGCATTGTGAGCGAATCTTTGAGTTGGGCGGTGCCATAACCAATCACCAGTACTCGCATAATGTCGACAGAGCAAAGTCCTCCATTGGAGCTCATCGTTACTAATCGTTAATAGAGCCCCCGGGTGGTCAGTATGTATTGGGTGTGGACTTTCTGGTCCTTGTAGATTATAGTACCTCTTTGCGACTTGATCAACGCCCAGTCTCCACTAAGTATGTGTGTATGACTACACAATGTACGCAGAGGCATACGTGCTATACTTGTGCTGTTGATGCAGTGGCTGATTGGACATTTGGCTCCTCCGGGTCGAATGCATGTCAGCCCAACATGGGGAATTGTCAGTGACCCCTCACTCCATCCGCCACCTCCAATTTTGTTTCTGTTCTCCATTCAACCTTCAAGCGATGAATTCGTCAATCTTTAGGTCATGAATTTACACGAAAGATTTCTTATCCAAGAAGAAAATAAAATTTAAAAGTCTTATCGCATCAATCAGCACTTGGGCTGCGACGCAACAATGGGGTTTTTACATCCTCTTAAACGCGGGTTTGAGAAATTGCAGCGATCTCGCTCTAAGAGCAGATCTCGGCCCAGCTCTGCCGCGTCGCGACAAGAGACTGTTACTACTAGCGACTCTTCACGCCACTCTCCAAGTGCTGCAGAAGAAGACATTGCAATGGCAAACAACGAAATAGGAGAATCCGATCAGGCCAACCCTATCACGAATGATGTTCAGCTTGCGCCTGCGTTCCAGAGTGATCTATGGGACAGGGCGTTTGACAATCTTCGAAAGGAAGCATCGACATCTACCCTTGCAAATGAATTCTACGACATTCTCCGTAAAGAAACTGGTCAAGATGACACCGTTGATCAAAGTCCTGTGGGAGCAATACAACTTCTCGACATCTCTGGCCCAACACCAATGCAACGTGTGGCAAAGGCAGCACTTGAAAAGACCGAAAAAGAATACAAGAGACTGGAGACCGCCGGAAGAGCTCTAGGTGTCATCAGTTTACTACAGGACACTATCAGTCCAGCTATTCAGGCATCTCCACATGCCGCCCTACCCTGGGCCGGGATATCGATTGCCGCGCGGGTAAGTTGATCAAGTAGCTTGTCTGTATGATGGATATTAACAACGTACATGCATAGTTCTTGAGAAACCCAAGCACAGAAGGTAAAGCACATCGTGACGGGATCGAATATATTATTCAGCGAATGGATTGGTACAGCGCATTCGAGAAACTCCTTTTCAACGGCTCCAGCGGGTCCTCAATGCCGCGCAATCAGCTTGAAATACGAATCATCAACCTCTATGAATCCATACTTCTTTTCCTCTGTAAGAGTGTTTGCTCATACCATAGAAACACTTTCTCCAGGGTTGTCAGAGACGCTGTACAATGGGAAGACTGGGCGGCTAGCCTCCAGACAGTCAAGGCAGCAGAAGACCTCTTTCGTCGAGATTACCAAGATATCGGACAACAAAGCTCTACGCAAAATCTGGAGGGTCTTTTAGAAATGCACAGGATCGGGACTCACTTTTTCGAAGAAACCAGGAATACCTTAATGAACCTAATGCAGAAGAAACTTGAAGCGGAGGACAACAAATGCTTCAAGGATCTGCGACTCATAGACCCTCGCGACTCAATGAAGGCTATCGAGAAAACAAAGGGGCCAATCCTTGAAGGGTCGTACGAATGGGTTCTGGAATCTTCGGCCTACCAGAAATGGGGCGAAGAAGAAGCGGGCCTCTTTTGGATCAAAGGATCACCAGGAAAAGGCAAGACTATGCTCATTACTGGCCTTATTGGCTCCTTGATGAGAATTGCCCGGGATTCTGGCTCCATATTGGTTTATTTCTTTTGCCAAGCAACGGATCCCAGAGCGGATCATTTCACGGCTGTGCTACGTGGCCTCATCTATTTTCTTGTTTGCGAGCACCCGCATCTTATCAAGTATGTGAGGGATGAATACGATAAGGCTGGCAAAAGCCTCTTTGAGGAAAATACATCTTGGGTACGCCTCTCCGAGATCTTTGCCTCCATCGTCAAAGATCCTTTGCTTAGCAGAACATATGTTGTCATCGACGCGCTGGATGAATGTTCGTCTGATCAGCGTCAACTTCTTGACTTTATTACGACTCATTGTTCCGGCGCATCTTCTGTCAAGTGGATCGTATCTAGTCGCGAGGAAGAGCCCATAGAGAACAAATTGTCTCAAGTCAGTGGGATACACCCAATCTCGCTCAGTGATGTTGCAGAGGTTGACAAGAACGTCTCGGATTTCATCACCAAAAGGCTGAATCAACTACCCAAGAACCGTGGTTATAATGGCCATCACCTGAAATCAATACAAAAACACTTGCTCGAGAATGCAAATGGAACATTTCTATGGGTCTCTTTAGTTATTGAGAGGCTGCGTCTAATCACCGCTTGGGAAGCTCTTCAAAACCTGGACCGGTTTCCACAAGGTCTTGACGAATTTTACACACGGATGTTGAAGCAAATTTTAGACGTCAAAGAAAGAGTCAATATTTTCAAGAGCATTTTAGCTTGTGTGTGTGTTGCAAAGAGACCTCTCAGGGTAGAGGAACTTGCTTCTCTCCTTGGTGACCTTCTTTCAGATCCAACCGACTCATCTCTGTCCCCTCCATCGACAGATGAGCTAGCAAAGGAATTTGTCCCCATTTTGAAAGACTGCGGTTCTTTTTTGAGTGTTCGCGACGACAGGGTCGTTTATTTGGTTCATCAATCAGCCAAAGATTTCCTTGTCAAGACTTTTAAGGAGTCTACTAAGTTGGCTTTCAACCTGCACGACATGGACTACGATATCTTTTTAGGGTCATGTAAGGCGATGAAGAAAAAGCTCAAGCGTGACATCTACAACATATCCGACCCGGGAGCTCACAACAGTTCCTTTACTCCATCCAAACCTGACCCTTTGGCTGGAATGAAATATTCCTGTATCTACGCCATGGATCATTTGGTCTCTTGGATGGAATACATGGTGGATAAAGAGCATCAGGCGTTGCAAGATGACGAAGTACTACATGTCTTCTTCAATGAAGCGTTTTTGTATTTTTTAGAAGCTGTCAGCATACTTCAATGCCTCCCAGAAATCATTATCGCCATCGATAAAATTGATGCACTTTTACAGGTCAGTCAATGCTACAATATTACCGCACATGACAGCTTGGCTAACCTCAATGATAGAAGCGAGAACAGTCGGGCATACTTATTCGAGCGCCGCAACTGAACTCGACAATCCATGATGCTCGTCGTTTTGTACACTTTCATCGATCTGCGATAGAGCAATTCCCGCTTCAGCTTTATGTTTCGGCTCTCATATTCAGTCCTTCATGCAGTATTACAAAAGAGAATTTCAAGCATCATTTGCCATCCTGGGTTAAGATAGATGAGTCAAACCCAGTAACCGACTGGGGTCCGTGGTTTCATACGATTGGACATGACACCGTGACGCATGATGCCAAGTTCTTCAATCGCAATCGTGAATTCATCATCACACGTTGTTCGAACGACACGCGAATTTGGGAAGTAGCGACTGGAAGGTGTCTTCATATCTTCCCTAAGTGTGCCGAAATGAATATCTCGCTTGATGACAAATGGATTGCATTGGCTGGTGATGAGGACAAACACTTGAAGGGACAATACACAATCACATTGTGGGATATTAGTACAGGAATGAGAGTCAAGTCCTTCATTGTGAACATTCCAGGAAGCATAGACCATCTGCGATTCTCTCAAGATGCAAAGACTATTATCATTCAAGCTTGGGACGTTCATTTTCAATCGATTTCTATTTGGAATTATGAAAATGGCAAATGTATATGGAAGGTGAAACGGAGGAGCCAGTTGGTGTCAATATCAGAACGCGCTAATGTTCTCGTTACTTTCAATTCTAGTGGAACCGGCTTCTCCATCAATACGTTTGAAAATTGGGAGACTGAAGGTGTGCGTCAAATTGCAGCTCCAACCCATCAAAGCTACGGAGCACACGCCGTCTCAGCGGATGGGAAACTTGTCGCGCAACATATGCCAGAAGAAAATACGATCCGAATCGTGCAAAGCGTTGGTGGTGAGCTACTTAAGGAGATACCTGTGCACGGCAGTTGCTCTGTCATGCGCTTTTCGGATGATGGCAAATGGCTTGCTTGGTACGAACGGACACAATTCGATATTGACGTAATTGAGATTGAGACGTGGACTCGCCTCCGAAGAGCCTCAGTTCGGCCATATCCTGTTTCTTCAATTGAATTCTCGCATGATTCAACTCTGATTTTATTTCTGACCAACAACACTGTCAAGCTTTGGAACCTTACGTTCGGTAATGCCTCTAGTATTGCCATTGAACAGTCGGGGAAATCTGAGCTCCAGCATCAGCATATTCGAATCTCCCCTGGCAATAAATTCGTCATATACGGGACCTGGAAACAATCATCCCTGTTGTGGAGTATTGAGGCTGGCAAAGAACAGAAAATACAGGGGGACATCTTGTCTTTTTCACAAAATGATGAACTCATGATTGTACGGTCTCACAATGGGACTATTACGCAAGTACTGGAGACTAAGAATTGTCAACCCATTCTAAGCCTCTTGGAAGATAACGGCGAATATGAATGTTTTTCTCCCAGCGGTGAATTCATCGCAGCGTCAAGAGGTTTAAGGTCCGACGAGCGTGAGCTGGGGATATGGGATATAGCGCGGGGGAAATGCATATACAAACGCCCAGTTCAGTGTGCATCGATCAATCTCCTCAAGTTTTCTCCCAACGATGAAATTTTGGCAGTTGGATGGTCAGAGAATTTTACATACTCCCTATTTATTTTTCAATGGAGACAACCAACAGCAGACAAGTTTCTCCGAGACAAGCAAGAGTTGAATTACCACCAGTGGGTCAAGTTTTCGCACGACTCTAAATTTCTCCTTACTGGACATAGAACTGGCCTTCAACTTATTTCTGTGCCAGACGGAGAGTCTGTTTGGACTCTCAAATGTTGTTGTTACGTCTTGAAGGACGGGTCCTTTTCCCGGGACGACAAGATGATTATGGCAGCATGTGGACATAAGTGGGTTCGCATATGGGATATTGCAACGCGCACCTGCTTAAAAAAAATAAAATGTGACATTCCTGTACCAATATTCAGGTTCCTGAGCTTTGAATTTGATAATACCAACAAATACCTGCGCGCGGATAATTGCGCCATTTTGTTGGAACATCCAGAGTACTCAAGCGATATGCAAGCGAGATTCGTGGGTCTTGGCATGGTTGAAAAGGAATGGATCACTTGGAATGGCAGGAATCTCATTTATTTGCCGATGGAATACCGCACACAGTGGTCCCTGTCGCTGTGGGCCTTTATATGTGTTTCAGAATCCATAGTTCTGTTATATGGTGTTAATGGGGTCTTGACATTGTTGGACTTTCGACTAGATCTCTTGAAACAAATATTTACGTGGCCACACCACACTGCCACACCCAGACAACAAAATACGGGGGGGGTAGACAACGAATGTTCTTACTTAGATGATGACACTGACCTGAGCTCAGAGCTTGGGTCATGAGAATTATAAGATTAAATTGCAATGGTTAGGCTGTAGAAGATATCGATCAATAATGTGTAATAGCATCCTCTCTTTCTGAGTGATATCCATGATCTACTACAGCCGTCTCTCCCAATTTGTCCCATCCAATTGTAACATGTTAAGATAAGATGGACCAGGGTATTCTGTGCCGAGAAACAAGCTTATCACTTGGCTAAAGTCAGATTTCATGCAGGGGGATCTCCTACGAGTGTGCCTAGTTACCGGCTGGCCCGGCACATCTTAACATGGGCGTCTCATTGTGGGTAGTGTAAGAAGGCTAAAAAGTTGCCTGCCGTAGAGTACACAAAGGAAATTTGCTGTAAAGTTGACTGGACGACCAAGGGTGGCGAGACTGTCTCTGCCCGGCATCGGCGTTGGGAGATATTCTCAAAATCCGGCTCCGCATGAGATGCAAGCTCTTAAAGCGTCGTTGGACGTTGGCTCGCTTGAACCCACCCTTCCTACATTAGACCATAACAAGATGGATCTGCTATGAAATGTCTGTGCGATCCAGGAATCATCCATGCGTCAACTAAAATAGCGTGACGACAGCCAAACGTTGTCGCCACCGATGCAACTCATTCCTATTATGGATTTCTCAAATTCTCATTACTACTACCAAGGTATCAATTATACTAACAGAAAATCTAGTTGACAGACATAGGAAATTGTAAGTTGTTCAGTGAACATAGATGGCATAACCAAGGAAAAGAAAGGAAAAGGAGGGGAAAAGAAAGACAGAAAATATTGTAGTTCAGGTGAGGGCATTCCACTTCGCAATCACTTCCTCTCTCTCCTCTGGCGTAGCTCGCCGGAAGTCGTCGATTCCCTGTCTCAGTCGGATCAGAAGAATCTCTGCCTTCAATTTCGTGAGATGGCGTTTCGAACACTCTCTTTCTACTCCTTTGAGAGTGTAACCAGGCAGGCCAAAAACGGCTACAGTCATGTCAGCATTCAGTCTTCTTCATCACAGGATAGAGAGATCAAACAGAATGAATCACTTACCAGCACCCAAGTTGGACACGAGGCCCTTTCCACCGCGCCATATACCTTTGCCAATGCCCTTTGCTCCCTCATCCTTGACGCTCTGGTAGGGCTGGACTACGACTCCGCTAAACGCGTCCCACATCCCCAGGACAAACTCCTTGCCTGCCGTCCTGACACCGCTGCCAAATCCTGTAATCTGATCACGGCGACGTACCTCGACCCCCGCAAAGCCGTAGGACGGGTAGTTGTGGAAACCATTGGCCATATTGTAGAAGAAAGCGACCGGCGCCTTCAGTCCAGCCTTAGTTAGGTCTGCAGCGTATCGACCAGTCGAGCGAGTGATGTACCAGGCACGGCCATTTTGGCCTTGCTCTCGAGCCTGCCATGCCGCCTTTTGCTTATCGGCAAAGGTCGGTGCGCGCTTGATGTTTTGAACCGGATCGACTCTGCGTATTGACTTTTTGGCCATCTTCATGGCGGTCGTTTCCATGTCTGTTGGGGTAAATGCGTTTTCGGGGATCACACTCTTCAAGAGACCATTGTGGCTGGGAATCTTGTGTGTAGTCTCGCTGCTGGTGTCTTCGTCGCCGGTAACCTTGATCGTGGGAGGAAGCTGTGGTAGCGGCGTAGGGCTTGGAGGGGCTGAGTTATGGGGTTTTCCCTTTCGGTTCTTCAATGAGTGAGAGTAGTCAGAAGTCGCCGTGGCGATGGCAGTAATTAAACCTGTGAATGCGCCAGCTGCACCAACGAGAGGATGCTCAGCGCCTTCGTCAACGTACCAGTTCTTATGATGAAGAATCTTGACGTCGTGTGGTTGAATGATTCCTTGATCTACTAGACAGGACACGGCAAGACCACTCAGATGGCGACCGGTCTTCTTGTGCTTCCATGTCGCCAATCGCTCAGGAAAGATTTCGCACTTGAACGAATTTAAATCAAGACGACCCTCAAAGTCCTTTGCAGTATCAACCGCTCCGTCCTCTTCGGAAATATTCTGTGCCATCTTCTTTGCCGCTACTTGCGTCTCGGGCTTTAAGCAGAATCTGATGCTGGCAGCCAGAGACTCTGCCGTCATCTCCTTGAATGGCACTGGCTCAGGGCCTGCACCGGCACGAGCGACCATCTGACCCCAGAAAGGCTGATCACCAAAGAAGGGGACGACGACGGTGGGAAGACCGGCTGCAATACCAGCGGCTGTTGTGCCGGCACCGCCATGGTGGACTACTGCTGACATTCGTTGAAACAACCAGTCGTGTGGGCAGTTGCCAATGAGATAAATGTTTTCTGGAACATCCCCACCGCCGACACCACTCCAGCCCTTGGAAACGATGGCGCGAACGCCCGCAAGCTTGACAGCTTTGAGGATAAGCTGCGTTAAGGCATCCGGATCATCAACGACAATTGAGCCAAAGCCAATGTAAATCGGAGGAGGTCCCTTCTCAAGAAACTCGGTCAAATCGGGTGGAGGAGTGTAAGTGTTGGCCAAAGGTAGGAATGAGAATCCTGTAATGGTGATGTGGGAGCCCCAGTCAGCCGGCTTGGGGATCAGAGATTTAGACCACAGGTAGGTGAATGGGACATGCAGTCGGGAGAGCAGCTGGAATCCCCACATTGGACTGATGTGATCCAGGCCGAGTTCCTTGCGGCGGAATTTGTTGATCAAATCTCCAAGTCTAAAGAGATGACATGTTAGCGAACAGGCCACTCGGGAAGTATTCAAGTTAGGTAGACAAACCCTTGCCATGTCAATAACTCCATCATGACGAAGGAGAGATAATTGGCTGTGCTGGCATCTGCAGTGCCATAGTTCATCGCTGCAAGAGGATGGGAGAAGCTTTCGGTGGGCGACCATGGCATAGTAAAGACCATGTGCAGCGGGATGCCCAGCTTCTCTGCGCAGTGAATATGTGCCATGGACGGCGGGTTGGCAATGATGGCATCAGCCAAGAAGAGCTCATCTGTTGAGCGCACATTCGCGGCCTTGACCCGATCTCCCATTCCATTACCGGCCTCGATGCAGCCTCGCCATGCACCATTAATGATTTCCCACATCTCTTCTCTTCGCCTTCCAATATCGCCAGCCTTGACACTCTCTTTGTTGGGCAGCAGGCCAGGATTCTTGACCATGTAGGCCATGAGCGCCTCGGGATCGCCGCCAATGCTAAAGAACTCGATGCCCTGCGATTCGACAAAATCCTTAAAGACTGGGTGAGTACAGATACGGACGCGGTGGTTGTATGGCTCTTTGGTGAGCAGCTGTGCGATTGGGATAAATGGCTGGACATCGCCCCGCGAGCCAACAATGTGAATGGCGATGTTTAGGCGCGGAGACTTTGTAGCATCACCCTGCTCTGGAGAGGCATTGCCATTGCTGCAGTGTCTGGTTGGTCTTCTGATTGAGTTTTCCAGACGACGAACCCACGTCGCCAGCGACTGCGCGTCGTCGTGGAACTGGACTTTGAAGCGACCATCGTTGCTGACGCTGGACGTCACTTCATTGCTACCGGCGGCGTCGATGGTGACGTGACCGGGAACGTGAGATCGAATGCGGTCCATGGTTGTCTGCGATAGACAAGATGTAGATAATACCTAAACTTTCAAAAAGGAGGGGAAGCGACCGACAGTCAAGAAGATGAAAAAGCACTTTGCCGTTCTTAATGTGGGACAAGATGAACCAAGGCCTTTATCACCACCGCGCGGTCGCACACACAGACACACAGAGACGATGAAGAGGACAAAGATAAGCTAGAGCCTTTGAAGATGTTTCTTCTCTCCACGGCTGGAAGGGAGATCCCCCCCCGTCTTTCTCCGTTACCGGTTCTGTCGAGCTTTTAATCCTAATTCGCCACGCCAAGCCGACGTTGTTCGAGTGAGATTTCCGCATGCCAACCAAAATGGCATTGACACTTTATTCGTCATTGCGCCTTTTGGCCGCTTGCATTCTCAAGCGTGTGTGTGTGTGTGTATGTGTGTCTTAACCCACTCTCCCACTGTCGCATCCAACTCGTCCACTCATTCTCAATGGAACCTCCCACACTCAGACTAAACCAGAGCCGGAAGGTCATATCATCTTACTTTTGTCGCCAATGCCGACACGCAGGGTTCGGTAACTTTCTCCGAACAGGGGTCGGTATTTAGGGATGGTGGTTCATGCACGGTTGGGCCTTCGCTTATCTTTCTCTTCGATCAAATGAGCAGACAAAGAGCGAGTCAAAGGCTATAATAAAGACAGAGTCCGGCAATTGGAAAAACAGACAGTGTGCGTTCTGGCTTGTGGGTGTCTAAGAAAAAAACTCCTATCGGTCCGATCCCTGTCTAGGCAAACCGCTTTAGGTTGGTCGAGGTTGAGTCTGTCAGCTGTAGGTCTCATTGAACTGAATCGCCACAATCCAGGGATCTGAATTTGCCATTGTTGGACAAAAGCTGGACGCGTCCTGTTTAATCAGGAACATGAAAATACGGTGCATCATCTGACGACAATTCGCATCCAGTCCCCTTCATCATCGTCAGTATCATCATGGCGACGACAACGACAGATGGCATCATTGGCCGCGCCCGAAAGGCCTCCATCTCAGTGATTAATGTTAACCCTCAGCTGGGGATGTGGCAGGCTGCCGGTACCGCAATCGCACAGGCCCCAAATCTGACGGAACTTCGCGACGTCGAATTAGGCGGGGAGAACATCACCTTCAACGCTCAAGGCCATTCGGCGCGTCTTGCTGCTGTTCATGAGCACACTGGTCAATTGTCGCTCGTCAAATCCAATGCCAGCTGGACAAATCCTTTCGAGGGGTCGCCTGCTGCGGATCGCAAGCGCTCAGAGATAATTGACGAGGTCCCAGCCGAGAGCGCACCACCAAGCGCTGACCAGCAACACCATGACGATGAGAAGCACCCCCACCGTCATCACCATCATGGCCTGTTTCACAGACGTCACAAGGAACACAAAAAAGCAGATTGGGGTCCAACCATTAAGCACGGCTTACAAGCATTTTGGAGATTCTTCATTACGCCATCAGGGTTTTTAATAACCATTTATGGTCTGAATATTGTTGTCAGTAGCCCCTCCATATGACGAAGACAGGGACCAGAATGTACTGACAGAAACTATAGGCATGGGGTGTAAGTCTGCCATATCATTGCCATCACACACAAGCAGAAGCTTTGTGTCTGATCTTTGGTCTACGATGACCATAGCTCGCACTACCCGGATGCTAACAGTTGTCCGTACTAATTAGGCCATGCTGTTCTTCCTTCTCCTCAAAGCTGCGCCAGCCATGAACCACCCCAGCGCCGACGACGATTCCTCCCCCAGAAAGAAATGGCTCGAAGTTGACAGCCAAATCCTTAATGCCCTCTTCTGCGTCACCGCATTTGGACTCGCCCCCTGGCGCTTCCGCGATTTGTACTTCTTCATCCGCGCAGCCCACTTTAAAAATGCGCCGGCAATGCGGAGGCTCGCCGAGCAGAACAAGTCCTGGTTTCGACCGCCTGCCTGGGCGACGCAAGACGAAGAGGCGGCAACGACAACGATTAGTGCAAAGTCGACATTCACAGGCCAGCTGGCACCACCCACGGCCCTTTGGAAGCTGGGCTTTACTATCTGGATGATGGTCTGGAATACCCTGCTACAGGCCGTGCTATGCTTTTTTATGTGGCACTATAACCGAATTGACCGGCCAGTAAGTAATCAAGAGTCTCTTTTTCGTTTCCTGTTTGCTGCAGGTTCTATTCGCTAACATGGGCGATCCAGTCATGGGCTACTGGTACGTTCATTGGTCTGGGATGTGGTGTATCTATGTTTGCAGGTTTAATGTCATGGTGGGAGGGACGCAAGGTCAAGAAGATTGAAGGTCCGGAAGTGAAGATAGTCGAATGAGGGATATGTTTAACCACGGACCATGACTTCTTCTCAACTGCGTGTTGGCCATGCTTCATTGTAGCATCAAGAGCCATATTTGACACGAGTAGCTATCTGAGCATCCGGTAACAATTGCCTGCGCATGCTCGGCCTTCTTCTCTCATAGACTGTACTATAGGACTCTTTAATCAGAATTTGTTTCCGCTATCCTCAGAAGGAGCAGTATCAGTTGATTCCACCTGAGCCGCTGGCTTTATAGTCAGATCTGATCAACTATGACAGGATGTTCAAATGAACACCGGATAAATCAATTCCCAAACAATTACATTAATAATATTCCTTGGAAGAGCCCTTTTCTATCGCATTTGCAGAATTTCACCTAAAGTGACGCCAGCATCTAGAGGGCCCTCTATATACACCATTCCTCCTCATTAGACATCTTGTCCTTTTCCGTCGCTCATCCAACAGATAGCCGTCTAAATAAACATTCCCCAGTGCTAGACATGAGCATGAGATGCGAATATCTGCGCAAATCTCTTCAACCAGGTACCTGATCATCTCACTACCCTTTCCCATCCCAAAGCGAGCAACCAACAGTGCATTCCCATAAAGGCTGTTCCCGGTGTAGCATTCACTTTCGCACGATACTTCAAGCGTCGTCCAGACATAACCGGCTCTGATAGATTGATGGCCCTCCAGTAACTTTTATTTCAAGATTTCCACCTGCTCTGTATTTTATGTGGTGCCCCCGTAAGTGATGGTTACCGTGGAAAAGAATCCCTTCCAAGTCGTAGTCATATCCACCTCTTTCTCATCTCACTGCAAATTGAGATTCACCTCCACCTTAATAGGACTCCTGGAAAGATTTTCATGCTGTACATCCTCAAGAACCGGATATAGACAGTCGCTAGCCTTCTTAGACCCTGGGACGGTCAGGCTGGCATTAATAAGGGTCGTTTTTGCCATTTCCATAGACAATCTCATGAACTTTTGCTACCGCACTTCAATTGACGCTTCAACCCCTCCATCGATTCTGAGTTATCGATCTTCTGAGCTGAGATGACAGTTCGTTATGGCCATACTTCGCAGCGATTGATGGCAAATCAAGCCCTTGGCTATTGACTTGAGAAACGTTGATGCCGTTATCCCACCAGCCTCCAAGCAACCCGTGAAGGCCCAGGGCACAGATACCAAAGATAGACCTATCTTGTGGTTTCAAATCATTCGCGTAAATTTTCACACCCTCAACCTCAATCACTTTGCCAATGTCCCTAAACCACCGCCGATAATGCGAACTGGATGCCAGGGGTCTTCCCAGGAAGCGTCTGAGAACTCTTGCCACTTCATTTGCTCCTCGACGCTGGTCCGAAATGCTCCGCACATGCCAGACCCAATTTTTCATCACATACCTTTGGAAATGGCCATCGCGATCTTGAACGTCAATAAGACCGGCCTGAGTATTAGCCGTAGATCCAATAGTCACGACAGGTTGAGGTGAATCGGACTGAGGATAGCGGGCGATCAAGCATAAAAGTAGCAATATAGCCACATCCTCTCGGGCTCTCGCGGCCCATCTTGCGTGTCTGATCTCAAAATATTCTGCGACTGATGCATGTGAAAATTCCCACACCTCGAGCTGAGGATCCTTGATGATAAAATGGGAGCAGACAGTAGTTAAAGCTGACTCGGAAATGCGCTCTGATATGGTCAGGGCCTGTTCGTTGCCCCTTCCTTCAATATCCAATCGAAGTGCGGGTATAAGCACAACACTTGGCAATGGCTGGCGAGCGGCTATAATCCATTTTATAGCCCTCCTCAATTTGAGTGCATCGGGGGCCCTAATTCCGGAGTAGATATCATCATACATTTCTATCAGATGCTGGGGGAGCGTCCCGAGTAGCCCAAGAATGCTCTCGTTGGTTTCAAGTGTTTTCAGCTGCTCCCACTTGAAGTGCGCCCACCTAAACCTATTTATTAATTAGCACAAGTCAAAATAAGGTCAAATAACAGGACGGGTCACAAGGGAGGAGGGCCTACATTCCGTCACTCTGATTGCTAATGGTTTTCACAACATTCTCTTTCACCGTGTCTGAAACATTTTCCCATATTGTGGTCATCTCTCCTTCAATGTATCCTCTTATATCATTGCTAGTATCCGTTGTCTTTATCTCAATGCTTTTTTGGTTCTTAAGAGACCTTTGAATATCATCCTCCCTGCGACTGGCAATGAAGACCTTGACAGGCGAAGTGGCTTTGTCGGCGAGCTTGATCAGGATATTAGTAAGACTCTTTCTTACCTTCGCCCCACACTCATCAAGGGCGTCAAGGATCAAGGTAGTTCGGGGATAGGATTCTATAAGTTCTGACAGCACCTTCTCACATTCTTCGATACGAAGGTCTCTATGCTCTTCGCTAGCTTTTTGATACAGTTCGCAGATGCGTGACTGCATTTCGGCTAGGCAGTGAGATACCTGAGCGAGTTGGCAAATGTAGCTCTTTAAAATATTTCTATGATCGTGGCGGGTCTGATCTGACCTACTGCAATAAAAGTAGGCAAATCCCTCGTTATTAGCAGGCTTTGATTGAAAATGATCAATCACTCTGGAGGTAAGACAAGATTTTCCTGCGCCGACTAAGAAGACAGAGATTTAGCTCACCATGTTAGGAATCCCCGAGTCCCCAATGCCTCGGGTAAGAATAAAAGTCACTTACTTTTGCCATGGAGCCATAGAATTGAAGACCGTCTTGAGTTTTCCCACTGGAGAAATGTAAGATCTCTCAACAGCCATTCACATGTTTGTCCACTTCTTTCTCCTCTTTTCTCCTCATGATGCTGGCCAAACTGGATAGAGCTTATGTTTCTCAAAGCTTCTTTCAACTCTGCGCGTCTGCTCCTGTCAAGTAAATCTTGTACTCCACTATCCATACGTCGTAGGGGTTCTGTAAGACTATTCAGGAGCTTGTGGTATTTCAACCCCTGCATCGCGCTACAACCTTGAGCTGCCATTGATAGCTTATGTTCGCAATTGGATAGCTCTGCCACCTGGCTCGAACTCTCATTGGCCTTAAGAAATGCACTTAGAAATTCTTCTACTGGCCCCTGACTTAGTCGGCTATAAGCAAAATGTAGAATCTCCACTGATGTCTTGTATGAATGAACAACCGCGTCCTCCAGCTCTTCGGTTGCTAAATTATGGATGTGACCAAGGTATACAATTTCATACACCTTGCAACTTCTGAGCAGACTGAGAACTCTCTCAGAACATCCGAAAATAGCCAGGATTTCCTTGCATTGAGAGACGTGTGCCTTATGCGGGTTTAGAAATGTATCTCAAAACTTTTAAAGTGGATGCTTAGACTTACCTCCATAAGCATTTTTAAGGCTGACCAAATCGCCGAAGTTGGTTCCGGTGCAAATGAGGTAATGATATCGCCAACCGTGGTTACCCATGTTACCACTCTTTCAGCATGTTCCCTCCATAGAATATCACGGCCACCCACTGTTAGCCTCGAGGCCGTCCTGTACTCTGTTTCTTTTCTTCGCACAAGATCCGTAAGCTCCCTGGCCCATGTTTCACCGTTTCCCTCTGTGGGAAAGCTTGTGACCCAGTCTCTAGTTCTTCTGGGAAGCTTTTTGTAAGCTCGAGACCACAAATTGGATGCTCCTGCTAAACCATTTTGAGGCTCTGCATATCTCAAGCTTTTATTTCTAGCTACCTCCAAAGTCGTGAATGGAAGAGGTGGTTCGATAGATAAAGAGATGGGGGGGTTGGTGCCGTTTTGGATAGACGGCCCAATGTCATTTGAGATATCTGATCCAGGACGAAAACCAACCATCGGTTCTTTTTGAGAAAAATTGGCTTCAACAGCATGAGTTTGAAAAGATGCTTCAGGATTATGTGGAGAGCGAGATTTGCGATGAGACGGTCCAGGTGGTCCGATCCGATATTGAGCAGGTAAGGTGTTTTGAGATGATGACATTGGCTCAACATGAGTCTGAACAGATGCTCTAGGATTATGACGAATAGACTTTTGGTGACGAGATGAGCCGGAAGGTCCATTGAGGGCAGGTTTGGGTGATCCATTTTGAAGCGTAGGTGTTGCCTCAGCATGAGCCCGAACAGATTCTTTTGGAGAATCCGGGGTGGGCGGTTCGAGTTGAGACGAACCAGACAGTTTTTTATGACACTGGTCAGATGGTCCGTCTTGTAATGCTGATGTTAGCTCAGTGGGAGTCTCAGGAGATGTTTTGAGATGAGATTTGACGGGGGGGCTGGCATGAGATGAACCAGCCTGTTCACTGTGAGGCTGAATAGACGATCCATTTTGAGATACCGATGTTTGCGTAACATGAGTCCGAATAGATGCTCTAGGAGGATCATAAGTAGTTAATACATTCCGAGATGGGACTTCTGTCTCATAGGGATGTTGAGTCGGCCATTGAGCGCGGCGCCGGGTTGATTCATTTGTGTCACTTAGCATAGGCGGCTGCTTGCTATATGAAAGCGGATCGGTATAGGACTTAACAGGGTGTTGATTCTTAGATACAACAGTCCGTTGCTCATTAGGTCTTCTTCCGGGAGAAGCTTGTCCTCGGGGTGGTGCTTCACTTGCCTGCCTCGGCCTGGAGCCGCCGCATAGTGCCAGGCAGCAGTCGCCTTCTTCCTCTTCAGTATCGACCATTTTGTTGAGTTGCAGCGACTCAGGTGAGCGGTTCTTGGCCGAATCGTAATGAGGGTTGTTTATTGAACACCATTCGCATAACGACACAATATTAGTGGGCTCTTGAGCGAAAAAAAAATATTCCGGTTAACGAGGGCGGCTCAACTCGCCACCCAAGACATTGGGCAGAAATGCAAGAGCACGATCGCTGCCTGCAAGTACGAGGCATCCACAGCCAGCCGCGCGCATGCATGCACGTCGCATCGCAGCGAGGCTGACGACGAGACCCTATCAGAGCTCCAGAAGAGCAGCATATCTTCAGCAGCGCTACTTACAAGTGGATCGAGTGCGTCCAATAGAAGTCACCGATGTTGTTTGCTTGCCCCAGGAGATGGGAGAAAATCTGCGTGAGCTTTATGTGGATGGAAGTGAGTATGGCATTATTTCTGATGAAATTGATGAAGTGAAGGGTCTCTCTAAAGGAACGTTCCAGGTTAAGTCTTCCAGAGTCAGCATGCCTCATATGCTATCTACTCGATGGCCAGATAAACAGGGTCCGTGGAAGTGAATAAAATACCGACTCTAACATGAATATTTATACGCCTGTCAAAAACGTGCCTTTGTTTTGGAAGATATGAGTGGTTTGGGGGGGCTCTTTGGCCGAATATCATTTTCTTTTCGTGTGGAATAGCTGGTCATGAGATTGTCCCCTTGAATATCGTGTTCAAACTTGACTGGCTCCGTGAGATGACAGTTGCTCTACCTTACCCTTGTCGCCGAATCCGCTGTAGAGATAAGATAAGAAAAATCCAATAAACGCATTCCGATACTCAACATGCAATTTAATAATGCTATCTGCGGCATGCGGTTGCGCGTACTCTGCAGTGTAGGAGCCAGACCATGAATCAAGCATCTCACGCTGGAGATATTTCAGATGCGCACAGCCCTGTTGGTGCAAAATTTCTTGCGCAGTCGCCACCTGAAGTACGCAATGGTTTGGTGGTCTAGTTGGTTATGACATTTCGTTAACATCTCTGTTGACACCACCGAAAAGGTCCCCGGTTCGAGCCCGGGCGAAATCACTCTTTTTTTTTTTGCCGTTGTTAAATATTGGACAAATGCACGACGGAAGGCATTGCAGAGATGGTAATTCAACGAGAAATCTTAAATAGCTAGCTAGAAGGAGAAACAGCGGTTGGATTGACTCAAGATCAGATCAAAATATCCGTACGTAATTTGCACATCTTTACTCATCCCCCAATGCGCCGTGTCTTGTGTCTTGTTGCACAAAGCCAGCAGACCGTTGCATATGCAGGCTTCACTTGCATATACCCAAAGTTGCCCGGACCGCCATCCACTTGGTCTACATAAGATCCTTCTCCAACTCGATAAAGCACATGTCCTCCGGCAATGCCAAGTTGCTGAACCTCTCGCGCGGGAACGGCGATGTTTCGCCCGTCTTGCGGTATCCACGTCGCATGTACCACTCAACGAGTGCCTTGCGTGTAGAGAGGGCATTCAGAGAAAACTGCGCAACGCCCCAAGTCCGATGGCAGTAGTCTTCGGCGTAGGCGAGGACCTGGCGACCAACACCGCCCTGCTGGTACCGCGGGTCTACTGCAATCATGGAAAGGCGACCAACATCTGTGCCCCGCTTGGAGACCTCGATGGTAGCCACGAGAGCTGCAGCGTCTGCCTCAGTAGGGGGAGCAAAGGCCATCAGAGTGACCACGTCTGGTTTGACGATGTTGCCCATGACTTGCTCAACTTCAATCCGGAAGCTTGACGCGAGCTCCATGTTGCCAGTCCAGTCCTGTCTACTATCATGGGTGCGAAACGCGGATTGCACGAGCTGCTGAAGCTGCGGGGCATCGTCCGGGGTTGCGATGCGAAATTGGAGGTTGACATTGCTATCAGCCATCTTTTCGCTCTTGAATGAGAGAAGAGATGAATTGAAAGTTGTTGATATACAAGGTTTGATGTTTTTATTGGCCTTATAAAGAAGAAAATTCAAGGCGACACGATGCAACAATTAATATCTCCTTGTCAATTGCGATAATAGCATGTTAAGCGGCACCTTTTATGCTCTTTTCCCCTCTCAAAGTCCTGGAGGGGTTCTAGAGTTCCATGACAGGCCATTCTGATTCTATTGACAATCACATACTGGCCATGATTGTCCGGCTGAATGAAGGGCGCGCATATATAATACTTCAAGCCATCCATTCATCCTTCACGGCAAGGCTATGATTCCACATGTCATAGATCTCAAGGCTTTGTATTGTGTTCATTGCATGGCAAGGCGCAGCGTCTGATTAGTAGCACGCTTGACTCGGTTCCGTGCCACTAAGCCAAGGCGCGCCTTAGTCTGGCTGTGCTGCTGCACCGTTAACCAACATGCATTTACCCCAAGCCTTGAACAAAGGATGGATCCAATCGGTCTGATTACTTCCCCGCGATAAGTAATATGCCTCTGAATCCCCCCCGCCATGTGTTCCTACCGCTTCAATCACTTATCCAACGGTTCCTGTCAGTTTTGGGGTCTCTTCCACTGTCGACAGTAGGCTACCTCCTGCTGGTCCTTCGGCCCCGTCCAAATAACAACCTGTACAAATGGAGGCCGGAAGTTTTGGCTCCCCTCGGCTTCTTCCTTATCTACAAGCTGCCATTCTTCATCAAGCTTTTCCGTCATGGCAACAGCGCGGTCTAAATGGTGATCAGTAAGATACCAGATGTAAGACATGCAAAAATGGTACCTGTTCCGGCTTCTGTGCTGCTATTGGACTCTACCATGTCTGCCTGGGTCCGACCCTTTGCCTCCACAACCTCTGGCTCCCTTTCTGATGCGTGACCCGGGGTACTCCTCTCGGATATAGGTTGAGAACCCTGCTGCTGTCGGTCGACAGAGCCTGCTAGGATATGGGTGTTTGAAGACATAGTAAAAAGATAAAGAGTCTTCTGGTTTGGGTGGCTGCGTTGATGGTAAAGTAAAGTGGCCGGCCTGCGTATTGTCTTTTACAGACGGCGGTAGGTGGCGACATGCTGTACTGAACGAGAATGGGTCACATCAAGGTTGGCTGCCTCTTTATATGTAGCCGATCAACGCTGCGTTTGGAACGTCCAAACCATTGCGATTGGTTGTGGCATTACCATGCTGACCAACAACCTCGGACTGATTTTACGCGGTATTAGTGTCCGGCCGGCCATGACCCGCTAATCGTGACGATATGGTCTACTTATCGAGGGATGAACCGGATTGGTGATTTGTATTAGTATGATATCAGCACAACGTCAAGCATAGGGGTACTGCGGTCAGTTGTTTTGTAGAAGAATGTGGTTCAAGTGAATATTTGTATTGCATTGGTGAATAGATCAGGTTTCCACTTTCTTTTCTCTTTCCCTCCTTTCATTGGTAACTCGCGCGAGAGGGTTGGCCGTAACAGATATCAGATGCACCCATGTACAGTCTATTTATCCCCAAACTCAAGAAGGTCAGCATCACCCTCCTCCCATGGATGGTTTACCCCGATAGAAAGAATTAGTTGCTCGTGTTCCTTGCTCCTCGCAGTGACTGTGAATGGGAAATCCGCCGGGTGGGCAACTAGCCCTGGCGTGTATTCTACTTTAGGTTCCATCTGCCGCCCTTGCTTATCCACCGCCTTGGTAATGTTGAATGTGGATAACAACCGCGCCACCGTTATAAAGAGATTATCGTTGGCAACGTACTTACCAGGGCACAATCTGCGGCCCCAACCAAATGCTTCGCACGGCTCAGGCTCATTGCGCGGCTCGAGGAACCTCTCTGGGGAGAAAGAAAATGGATCCTGGTATGTCTGCGGGTCGTGGGAAAGCCACCATACTGAGGGGAGCAGATAGGATCCTTTTGGAATACGGTAATCGCCATACGTAATCTCCTCATCGGTCGCATGGGTCGTGGTAATTGGTACAATGGTGAACCATCTGATTACTTCTGTAACGAGAGCCGAGGTATATGGCAGCTGTTCCTGATCTTCGAATTCGGGTAGCCGATTTGGAGATGTACCAATAATATTGTCGATTTCCGCTTGCGCCCTCTTCTGAGCTTCCGGAAATAGGGTCATGGCCAATACAAAGGCGCTCATGGTTGCCGCAGTAGTATCTGCCCCTCCACCGTACATGATCCCAGCCACCCATTTGATAGCATCCGCAGCATCAGAGTCCTGTCTTCCACTTTTTGACTCATTGCCAACATATCGTTCAACAAGACGTGACACGAAGGAGGGCCGATGGACGCTATCTGCCATTTGCCGCTCAACAAATGAGTAGGGAATATCCACTGTAGCATGGTTGATTTTGTTCCATTGCTGGGCTGTTTTCTTGAATTCTGTGCCTGGAAACCAGTCGGGTAGATGCTTGAGAGCAGGTATCATGTCAACCAGCCTTGATAATGGAACCAGGGCGTCTGAAAAGTTTTCCATCATATTCTCGATCAATGTTACCAAAGGATCGGTCACATGTGGCTCGATAGAATAGCCATATACGAGCTTTAGGATAATAGCAGCAGCCTCGCTGTTGGATTGGTCATTCACTTAGCTTTATTCTTCTTCAATCATCGATGGGCCATGTGTAAACTCACGTTTTAAGATGTTTGATAAGATTATTGGGCTCATCCAGTGTTCGTTGTAAAAGGCGCAGCGACTCTATATCTTGAATGCCATTGAATTGTTTAGCAATCAATTGTGTGCCTGACTGCTGGTGCATAAGTTTTCGATGCAGCCGAAAGGTTTTATCGTACTGCTTGCCAGAGATGAAATTCTGAAACCCACACAGATCATATGCAAAGGCTGCCTTCGGACGTCCAGAGGTCTTCAATGACATTTTATCCATGATATCATACGCTGCCTTCCTATCATGGAGGATAACCATTGTTTTGCCAAACACAGTTACCGAACTGATTGGGCCATAGAGATCCTTGAACTTGATCCAGTGCTGGAACTCGGGAACCCCTGATCGTGGAAGGTCCAAGATATTGCCAACGATAGGCAAAGGCTTTGGCCCCGGAGGAAGACCCAGCAAGCCATTTTGCTTTCGACGGTATTGGTGATAGATAAGAAAACCTATCAGCGCAATAACACCCGGTATAACAAGTATGTGAGGCATAATGGCGATGAAGTAGCGGTAAAGAAATTTGATCAATGTCGAACAGATGCAAAATGTCTTATACTGGCGCGGTAGTGGTCGGCACTAAGGGTTAGTCCGACACCGAGGAAGAAATCTCTCTATCAGGCGCGAGGATCATAAATTAGAAGAAGGGCAAGAATTGAAACCGTCACAATAATAATGATATTGTTAATGGTTGGCAGGGTTCCTGATATTGCCCGTCATGGAATCCTCGTTTCCTCGCCACACGATCAACGTAAATGAAGGGTACTTGAGGGAAATACATGCCGCTAAGGTGATAAGCATTCAACCTCAAACAGTGATTTTGATTGGAAAGGCTGATAGGAATTAAACGGCACATTCACGCACATGATTGAACCCAGACATTTGGATGCAACTGTCGCCGGGGGAGACAAAAAAACACGGGCCCTGATCGACATTTTTCACTGCAAGTTTAGTGGTTGACGACCCGTGTTTTTTTTTTCCCATATTAGCATGCATGTCGATCCAGGACTATCCACACAGGACCCACAAATGTTCGGATTTATTTTTTAATCTATTTACCCTATTCGCAAGCATGTGCCATATGCCGGCGCGGTAGTGGTCGGCACTAAGGGTTTATCCGGCGCCGGTGAATAAATCATTTTAGGAGGCGCGAGGATTATCTACAAGTTAGGGGAAAAGGGGGATTGAAAACGTTATTCATTAAAACCTAACTACGAGATAGTTGCCTGATATCTATTAATTGTGCGCTCATTCACTCCCTTGTGACCAAAAATCCGACAGCATGTGACTACAGAGTGGTTACAATAGAGAGGGGATTGCAAAATCCCCATTGGTTTGTTCTAGTGTCTTGAGACCTTATGCAAGGCTGGGCTACTTTGAAAAATGTCTTGAAGTTTGTGTGCTCTTTAGGGTTGGGTAGATGTGGAAGGAATGCAGTGCATTGTAGGGCTGTTAGGAGCTTATGCCTATTTCCGATATACTGGACAAGGTGCCTTGTGTTAAGAGAGGAGCCACATTGGCAGGGTTTTTTTTTTTCTTATATCATAGCCGAAGCAGCATCCGTGTTAACTATGCAAGTTTCCGTGCCCTGGACTCTCTGTTAGTAATCTATAATATGCCCTCAGGTGGCTCGAGGTCGGCTGGTCCAGGAACGGCTATCAGCCCGTATTCAGAGCAGCTGAACAGGATGTTTTTGGCCTAGCAGTTTTCGACAAGCTTCTTGACCTTCTGTTTGGTCAGCCTTCCAAAGTAGGCTAGTGTAGATAGTTCGTTGGGGGTTCCTTTACTGTGCCTTCTTTGTTGCTGCATTAGATGGCCAAAATGGCCGCGTTTTCGGCTCTCCGAAACCCAATTCCATCGTTTGAGTCGCAACGGCTGGGTCCTCAATAGCAGCCGTCACCACGGCCATGGTCATTGGAAAGGTCATTGAATTAATCGACGAGGTTACGATAGGACCATTGAAGCAACCCACACTAGCTTGACCAAGAAAGCAGCCCTGAAATTGACCCCCTACTCAGCCCGGGCCAAGATCTGATTGCGATAAGAAGGTTAGAATACGATATCCAGGAAAACATATATTTTACGATCAAACGGGTCATCAAGGTAGCACAACCTGCCCAGATACAAGCCAAACTGTCTTTACCATGGCTCTTGACATCGCGAAAAACAATATCCCAAACAAGGCAAAAAAAAAAGATAGCAAAAGCTAGAAGACCTTAATGAGACCTTGAAGAAAGATCCGGGTCACCGTCACATACCGTGGCCATACGTTGGGTTCTTCGTGCGCGGCTTCGAAAACGTTGGCAGAGTGGTTACAAGCCCAGCGACGTAAACGAAATGGATTCAATTTGTTGTCTTGGTCATATTCTTAATCCCACGGGAAATGCATTTCTTTTTGTAGTGATGGCCATAAATTTAATGATGATATTTCTGATGCACAGTTCTCTTATAAGACAGACCTTCACTACGTTTTATCAACTCGATTTAAGCGAGATGGCCAGATAAGGCAATATTTCAGTCGTTTTAGTTCTGCTTAGAGTTCTCACCGCCACCTTGAACATCATCGTCTACATGTGAAACAATGATCCCAGACACGCCACTTTCAGCCTCATCAGCAATCCAATGGTCAGATTCAATCTCGTTCGTCGATCACTATCTAAAGGTTAAATAGCCGATATTGCAAGACCGGTAGGGCGAATATATTGCCGTTTGGATCCATGTACCAGAGGAATATCGCACACTCGCAGCTGAGACAAATTCGTCGAACCAGATCAACGGAACCGGCTATACTCCGAATGGGATTTGGGGATTGGGTCGATTCATGCCCGCTCCTTAGTTCTTACCGGTTTTCTACATACGGAATTTCTTGCAGAATCCCGTTATTTCACTCATGCTAGTGACCTCTGAGGCTTATCCCCCGAGTTATCCCCTTACAGCAGAATGTGACCACGGTACTCATGCAAGATTTCTCGGATTAGGAAACATGTCTGAGGATCTGAAACAGACAGGCTTCCCAAGCGCCTAAATCCCATTCGCAATTGGGTCATATCCCAGAAATCCAGCAGTGCCCTGCGCATATGGGGCCACAGTAACCAACCATCATCGGCCATTTTCGCCTTGTTTATGAGCGGTCTCACGTAATGGCTCGCTCTTCCCTCTTGAGGCGTCCGCATGACACGAGGGGTTCGGTTCTAGAACTAGGACAAGCGGGAACATATGACGACTGTACTGTCTCAACTGCCGAGCTGTGAGTGGGTATCCTTCGACTTCACGTCTCCACTACTAGAGCAGCCCCTCTTGGCAAACGAATTAGAAATCTGTGTCACTTTTCAATATATATCAACCAACAACATGGATTCAAAGTAGTATAGACCGAATGTGCGGGTTTCAGGCAGACTTTTTGCCTATTTATTGCTTGATGATGAAGGTCGTAAAATTTGTGTCATTTTGAGCCCCTCCTCATTTGGGATATTCACCATCATGCTTCTTTCATCGCATGTTGTCTTCCCTTCTGCGGCCCTTGGGGCAGCAGTATGCCTGTTCATCTCCGTCCTTGCTTCTTTCCTGGGGCCAAGAAAAATATATCCTTCCGGTCCCAAGCCATGGCCACTCGTGGGGAATATGCTCTACTTTGCCCAGATCTTGAAGGATCCTGAGAATGAACTTCGAAAGCTGGCCAAGCAGTTTCGTGGGCTTTGCACTTTATGGGTTGGCATGACGCCTGCATTTGTCATCAACTCGCCAGAAGATGCAAAGGAGCTTCTAGACAAGGTCAGTTCCACCCTACTCACTCTCATCTCCATTGTTTTGAGTTGTAGGCTGATCCAGCTCAGCGAGGTCGTCTTTACTCTGATAGACCCCCGAGAAACATCTTCTCTGAGCGAGTATGGCCCAAAAGGTTGGTGTTCGAGAGAGCCGGCGATGAGACGCGCCAGCAAAGGCGATTATTTCATGATTTCCTCACTCTCAAGAACGCCCAATCTCTGCGGAAGTACCAGGATTATGAGTCCAATATGATGCTTTCTGATCTCCTTTCTGAGCCAGGCGAGTTTTTGAGCCACTCGGAGCGCTACTCAATGAGTGTCATGTTCAGTGTTGTGTACGCCATCAGAATCTCCAAGCTTACCCATCCAGTGATGGGAGCGTTCCTCCATATTCGAAATGAAATCCTTGAGCGTACGTGCACTACTCCTTGCAGAAGCACCGCGTTGTATACTGATCATCATTAGGCCTCCAACCTGGCAAGATGCTCATCGACTACCTGCCGTTTCTTGAGAAGCTTCCAGACTTTCTCCAGCCTTGGGTCAAGATAGCCGATGATCTCTGGGCCAAGGAATCTAGCATCCACAAGGCGTTCCTGGCTCCGCTCCAGAAACAGATTGAAGCTGGGGAAAATCCCGTCTGCTTTGGCGCTGGAGTCCTTCGTGCCCAGGAAGAAGGGAACATGGACGAAGTCCAGGTCCTTAGCATCTTGGGCATGGCAATCTTTGCTGGCTATGAGACGACCGCAAGTGTGATTCAGTTCTTCTTCAAGATCATGGCGATGAATCCTCACTGTCTCAAGGCTGCTCAAGAAGGTATTTCGCCCGTTGCACGTCATGAAAGTAACACATTTACTGATTCTCCTTCTAGAACTTGACTGTGTGGTTGGACGATCACGTCTTCCAACCTGGGAAGACGAGGAGAAGCTCCCATATATCCGGGCTCTGGTCAAGGAGGTTAGCCGGTTCGGACCCAGCCTCAATATGGGCATTCCACACACCAACCTTGAAGAAGACAACTACCATGGCTTCACGATCCCCAAAGGTTCTTCCATGATACCCAATATCACCGCTCTCAACAAGAACCCAGATCGCTACGGAGATCCCCAGGTGTTCAGGCCAGAGCGGTTCCTCGGTTTCAACCTCACAGCTGCCGAAGCTGCCGTGCATCCAGACCACCGACAACGCGACCATTACAACTATGGATTTGGCCGTCGCATTTGCCAAGGCATTCACGTGGCTGAAGCTTCATTATTCATTGTCTTTGCTCGTGTGCTCTGGGGGTTTGACATCACTGCGGAACCTGGTACAACCCTCGATATGAATGACAACCTATGTAAGTTGATTGACAAAACTTGCCACATGCTTTCCCGATATGAATTATAGAACGAAACTGACTTGTTGGTTTTGTCAAGGGACACTTGTTGCGAAGCCGAATCCATGCAAGCTACGAATCACACCTCGCTCAGATGATGTCAGGGACCTCATCAAGCAAACCGCAAGTGAGGCACAGACAGACATTCTGGATGTCGATTGCATCGAGCTACCGCAATTATGATGAAGCCCGGTGGTTTTCTATAAGCAGTATGAAAATGGAGTATGGAGGCAACATTGATTCAATGGTTTTATACGATGGGGTGGAGAGGCACATGTGAATTGAGATTATGTATCGTACCTACTTTGCAGCTTTGATATCATTCAAGCATGACAGGAGTTTTTAGGATTTTATAGAATTACATGAATCAACATTCATGAACCGAGATTTGGGATCTAAATTCCTGATTACCAGATGAAATGTCTGTCACAAACTGCCTATACGTGGGTCGTATATCATGGGATGATGTATGCACCAAGACTGGTCGTGGCTCAATCAAGGCTATCCCTACGAAGCTATGATCAATTCATTTCTAATCTGAACAATAGATACAAGACGCAGTATCAACTACCTAGCCCAGGGACAGGGCACTTGGTAGAATACACTATTGTCGCACCGTCCATCGTTGTCCTTGTAACATTTCCCTTGGCCGAGGTCAGCGCTTCTTAAAACAAGGCGTGGAAAAGACAAACTCACCATTAGAACTGCAATAACAATAGTTTCCAATTCCTTGCTCAGGGTCTGCCCTAAATTCAATCGCCAGTCAATGCTTTGGCCAAGAAGATTGAGGATGATGGACTCAACTGGTTTTCGCATCCAGATGGTGGGATTTCCGCCAGGCCAAATACGGCAAAGAAAAGCATAGTGAAAGCAACCTTCATAGCTAGGTTCAACACGAATTCTTGAGATGAGAGAGACTCTGGTGTATAGATTGAGTGTGTAGAGTGTGTGCCATAGTCGGAGCCAGAGAGACAGCTTTAAATATGTGATGCTTCACTCGGGTAGTTTGTACGTGCATCAGTTTGATAAGATTCGTGCCGTTTGTACACTATTTCATATCATAACCTACATGACCGACGGCATAGTAGCACAGCCCCAACTGTCATGGAATGTGATGATGCATCTTTTGCGCCAACGTACATGATGGTGCCGCAATGTGCTCCCACGAGCCCCCAATATTGGATAGGCTTGCATTCCTGATCCTTTAGACACGGGAAGTAAACCTTTTATCTGAAAGCACCTGCCTTGTTGGGCTAACAACTGTTTCAATACCGGCCGCCCAACATCTCGACGTTGCACTGAAAGCTACATTGCCAAGTTTTTGCGACATGGCTCCCATCACTCCTCACCTGGCCCAGAAACCAAACGGGAAAAGATACAGCAGTTTATAGTATCTTAGCATTGGTCATTTGCATATTGCATCCAACTACCGATATCCAACTCTTTCATGATACGGTGAAGCCAATGCTTCCCTCCGAGGACCCTTGGAATGATTGGACCAACACTGTCGGACACGCCGGTGTTTGATACCACGATAATAGAGGCATCAGTTTGTATGAGAAGTGTAGGCCCTACCGTGTACAATTCAATATCTGCTAGATTTTACATGTTATTCCCAACATTGCCCCTCATACGCGCCATGAAACTTCCCGAATATGACGGAGTGGATTATCTTGAGACCACTGTACTAACTCTGACAACCAACACATCGTTTCCGCATGGAAAGTACCCGAAACCTCTCTCACATCCCCCAAAATGACTCCGCAGCATTTCTTTTTCTCTTAGACCTGTAGAAAATATTAAGAGAGGACTCGGCCACTTTCAACTATCATATCATAGCCAAAAGCCTTCGTCTCTCAAGCCTAACCAACAGAGCGTAGGCTGTCAGCAAATATGAGGTCCACGTTCGTATCTCTACTTGGCTTCGTTGCTGTCACGGGAATATTTGCCATTCCTGTTGACCACAAAACGCTCAATCTCAACCATTCAAAAAGACAAGATGATAAGAATTCCAGCAGTTCACTTGCTACACACACTATTACCACCAATTTTACTTCATCCTTATCCAGGGGAAAGGACAAGTACAAGACTTCAAAGTCTTCGGATGTTATTCCTGGCGTGAGTCGCCCTAGTGGTCAAACTATATCTCATCACTGTACTCACTCTGATCTCAGTATTGCGACTCCGGCTCGCAGCTATGCCATCTTCAATCGGGAATATGTAAATGTATACCCTCAACTCCTGTAAGTTGCTCTCCCAATAAACTTATTTTACCATGATCCTAACAGATATTATCTTAATAGTGTCATGACTCCGGAGACTACTGTTACTTTTACAATCCATCGAAAAAGTGTTACTGTTAAGTTTAGAAGGGTGGATTGACAGTTTATTTTTGTAAGTAGGATCTCGTCATCATATTCCAGGTTGTCAAGCGAGCAGGATCTCCCTCTGTATCATTGCAGAATCGAACAAGGTAGTCTTTTATAAATTTTTGGTGACTCTTTAGAGCTTTCTTAGTTGGTGATTATCCGTATCATCAAGCAGCGCATCTCCTGCAAAGTTCACCCCCAAATTGAATACAGAGTCTTCATTACGCATTGCACTCCAATTCACCAATAAAGATGTATCATCTCCTTGTCCCCGACTAATGTAATTAACAGATGCCTATATCCTTATATAGATTGCTCCAAAATCCTCGTTTCACTCATTGGATAGCAGCTCTGCGGATGATGACTAGGTGCAAGTCCCTAAAGACTAACAGTTTTTGCTATCCGGATCGATGACTCAGGCTTTCTTAGATGCATCTATAGGCACTGAGTCATGACCAAAACATACCTAGGTATCTCGTTTAGAGTCCACCTCCAATATCACTCACCACCGGGCGAAATAAAAAGGGGAGGAGAGAGTAAACAAGGACACTCTCCCATGCAACTTCAAACATTCCAGGATTTGATTGATCTGTTATTCTGCAGCAGAGATAGTTGTCGCGAGCCGATCCCAGACTATAAGTTTCGTACATCTCAAGACGCCCCGTCTCCATTGTTTCTCTACCACCACTCTCAATGTGCCTATTCCGAGTTCAGCTGCATAGAACGCCCAACAAGTCAAATACCGGACGGAGAGCAAGGCGTCATAGACATGGAGGTATAGCGTCAGCATCCCTTTATTCATTAATGAACGGGTACGGCTTTTATAGCATCAGTTAGATTCGCCCGTATTCAAGCTAAGAACTAGGGCATGTTGGCGATCTGACTGGAATCGGAGGTGTTCAGGACATCCTATTGCCGGATGTTTAATTACGCGTGTTCCCTTGAGTCAGTCATTTCAATGCCATTACTTTCCTATATGTAGTAGGTGTGGGGGTTTCTGTCGTCCCGAAATGTCACGCACCTCACGGTGGCCCTGCCAGGCCAAGCTCTGGATGATTTGACGGCAGCGCTTAAACTTGATGCCTTGCATGTATGACGCCCTACGGCGCCCTGCCACTCTCAAGGCAGTCAAATTTAGCGAGATGTAAATGTGCTTCTTTTTAATTACCTTTTTTGGTATTCTTGTATCTGTCATAGCTTTTAAGTTCCCTGCATATGCGGAAGCTGTCGTCCAGGATCTCATATCCACTCCCTTAGGGCTACTCAACCTGCATAAGGGAGTCAAAGTATCACCCACCCATTAATCTCTCAAACTCCTCCTGGTTGCCTTTCTGGCTAAATACACCAAACTGTGATAATTGGTGCTCTGCTAAGGAGCAACTATTGACTGAAAGCCGGGCCGGTCCGTGGTAGATGGATGAGCTAAGCAACAAAGGGGGCACGGTTGAGAGCGCGAGATCCGAAGCAGGGGGCATCTAACTAAGGAAAGGGAAGTATAATAACCCCTTCATAGGAGTCTTTGTGGCAGAATTAGATCCATACGGAGTTAGAATTATGCATATATTTTGATGCCTCAGACAATGCAAGGATCGGGCGTGCAGCGGGAAGGAATGTATGTCCAGCCTTGGAAGCTGCAAGAGCTGTGATTCATACATCTCTGAATTAGGCATGTCATATAGTGCCCTTCATATCGTAGACGCCCTCCATGGCAATCCTACTTATACGAGATATACGCCACATGCAAAGAGACCCCAGGGTGTTTGATACACGCAAATGGAAATTCTACGCGTGCTCACGGCAATGCGGCATTGATACAAGCTTAAAACTCCTTGCATGTACAGTCACAGAGATCCAGGAGTGTGGGGGCTGTGATGCTAATGTTGGTGGCATCTGCAACGGAGAGCGGCAAGGGCACGATGCTACCGGATGTGATGCCGCAATGGAGTTACATGCAGAAGCCACAAGTATCCTTCTTATGAGATTAAGTATGAAGTCTCTCCACGAATGGCATGCAAGTCTTGTCTTGGATATCCCGACCCCATACCTATCCGCCTGGCACCTGGAGACCCAGATCTCTAACTCAAGACAAACCCACGGGCCGAAGAAAACGAATCGTCTCAACCATGTATGCTATCACATGAGACTACTGCACGATATGGTGAGATCCATAGAAGTCACATAGTATTCAAACGTCACAGTGGTTGGCACAGCTAAGTTGATTGAGACGACCGCTCCGCTTTGTTTAGATGACATTTGTAAGCCATCTGAGATGTCTAGTATGATGCATAATTAGCCATAGATGATTAGTAGAGATCTAAGACACTTGCGCGCACTTCACAGCTTTATTATATGGGAATTTCAAAAAAAAAAAAAAAAAAAAAAAAAAAAAAAAAAAAAAAAAAAAAGGATTACTTGACAGCTCTGTTGGTTGGCCGCATCGTCCCAATTTATGTCCTAAATCTTGCCATGGTACGGTCAAAGTTTGACCTCTCAGTCTCGGGCTGTGACGGCTTTGATGACTAATGGTGCCGAAGAGCAAAAATTTGGTCGCTTACCAGAAGCAGCAGCGTGAGCTTTACCCTATACAAAATCGTGAAAGGAATTGAATCAAATATCATCGATCAGTAAACGACAACGGCATTAAGCTTATTACCGCTTAATGGATGATCACTTCATTCCTTTCCCGATAAGCTATACGTTGTTTTATCCCTTACATCATCTAATTGGGTTTTGTTAATTTGTCATTACTTGCGTAACGTCATTTAGTATGAGCTGATCTGTAACATGCTGTATACGAGCTTACAGTAAGACCCCGAACTGCCGGGCGAAGCTTTCTCCGCTGATTAGATGTGAACATCGCGTTGGGTTAATCGAGAACGAGCCCCCTTGAGGTGTTTGTTTTCACCCCCCCATGGGCTGGCGCCCTGGATCGGGTCAGCATACCCTGTCTCGGCCGACCATGATCGCCAAGGAGGACTGGTTCGCGTATCTCAGCGACAAGGGTCAGACGCAGTGAGGCGTGTGCCTTTGTGGTGGGGATAAAAAAACGGGACATACCCTGGTCATATCACACGCTCCACTTTCCGATCCGAAGGAAACTAGCCTGAGATGGCTTAGTAGACTGTATCGGAATCTAACCGCCTTGGTTCTAGGTTATAAGCCTGGCGCTGCATGATCTTTGAGATCGCATGTTGGAGGGACAACTCGGCTTGTCATTTCCGGTTTGCAAGGGCCAAAGCTTGATTTCTTTTAAAGGACTAAATGAAAAGGATCGAAAGCCTGGGCCAACCAAAAAATAAAATAAAAAAAATCATAGAACATCTGGATCTGGGAGTTGGTTCGTGGATGTGATAAAGGAAGATTCTGTGAATAGCATCAAGAAATGTCTGGTGAATACGCTTATGTCATCTGTCAAAGTTAAACTCAACATCATGTCTCGGACACGGATGAGTGGCGAACACCCCAAAAAGAACCACAATTATTCATGTCACATTATTTCTTGGATCCTGAGATTGCGCTGTTACAGCTTCTATTAAAAGAATGAATAAGTTTAAGTACATGAAATGAAGGTAAATTGTATGTTTTATTATGAACCTCATAGTTCCATTTTCTATTTGCAGTCCTATCAGTCTTATCTACCAAAATGAAGGGTATATCAATTTTTTGAGACCTCGCTATGCATATCCAATGCTCGAAACACCACACTCTGCAATGTTGGCGTATTTATATCTTCCATCCCTCACCATCTCTGGCCTTGACAATACGCAACACCATAAAACAGGCCGTGCCAGCAGCGACCATGATGGCACTGAAGAGCTGGGCCTTCCAGAAAACAGCATTCTCCAGATCCAAGAGGGTACCGGCAATGGGGTTTCCGATAAGAAGACCAACACCAGCAAAGGTGAAGCACATGCCCATACGAGTACCTACGACGGCCATGCTGGGAGACAGGCGAGCGACGATGGTGGGAGGCAGGGAAACAATGGCGCCAGAGGCGAAACCGTAGATGATGGAGAAGACGATGGTGCCAGCCACATTGTGAATGCCAATCCAGGCGAAAGCCATGACAGCGGCAATGATGCCAATCGGGATAATTGTGTTCATCGAGCCAAGGCGGTCGGCCAAGAGACCAGGGGTAATGCGACCAAAGACGGAAGCGGCGTTGAGAACGGCAATGATGTAGAATGATAGGCTGCCGTTATCATGCAGGGAGTTGGTGAAGTAGGTGGGCAGATAGAAGAACGGGAAGTACAGACCCACAAAGGCTAAGAAGAGACCCAAGCTGAAGATGAGGAATGTGGGCTCTCTGAAAGCGCTGAGGTCAAGGAGAGAGCGGGTCTGCTTGGGAGGAGGCAAGCGCATCTTCATGACGGCCAGAGAGATGAACAAGCTTCCCAGGGCAACAAAGGCAATGATACGAGTGGTCCATCCAAATCCAAGAGGTCCAATCAGCTTCTTGAACATGATGGGGTAGATGACAGATCCTGGCGGGTGTACAAGGTCAGCAAGGATGCTCATCCAATCACCATAGTTACGGTGGGGTCAATCTTACCGATACTGCCTCCAGAAGCAGTGATACCGGTGGCCACAGCACGGCGGGTCGTGAAGTAGGTAGCCACAATAGCAATACTGGGAAGGAAGAGGAAAGCGCAGCCAAATCCGACAAGGAGACCATGGGCCAGGAAGAGCTGGTAGTACTCGGTAGCCAATGAGGTCATCATAAGACCAAAGACGACCAGGAATGAGCCAATGGCAATGAGGGTCTTGAGGTAGCCCTTGTCAAAGATGGGACCGACAACGACACCAACAAGAAAGAGAAGAAAGCCTTGGAACGTGCCAATCCATGAGATGGAGGAAGCAGAGGTACCCGGAAGCATAACCTCTTCATAGTAAGTTTGGTAGACACCAAACGTGTTGACAACACCCCTAATACAGACTCAAATCAGCAAACTGCTACAGGGAAAAGGGTGATGCACATGCTAAATTGACCTACCATGAATTGAAGAACAGGAAGAAAGCACCCAACACCTGCAACCAGGCCTGAAGACCTCCATTTGGTGGTGGTGGAGGGGCAGCGACTTCGATGGCGGGCTGCTTGTCGGCCTCAGAGCCAGAGTCGTTGGGGGGAGTTCCCGGCATTTTCTCGAGTTCAGCAGACATGATGTTCTGTGTGGTTAACTGTAGAAAATAAGTCTAGGCTATCAGAGACAGGAGATGGAGGGCCCAAAAATTTCAAGGTGAGCGTCGGAGTGGATGACGGCGGGCTACGGACAGAAGACTCAACCGGCAGAGGAGAAGAGCCATGTTGGCCAGCCTTATAGTCGAATGAATGCCGTGTGAGGGAGCCGCATTAAGGGTGGATATTTGTCAGCTTCATTCGAGGTGTGAGCGTGGGTCCTGAGTTCTGGCGTGTTGGTGTTTGGCGTTGGGAGAGGATGGATCCGTGAGTTGGGATGCAAAAAAAAAAAAGCCAGCCAAAACAAGTTGAGCGGGGCCTCCCCACTGAGATTCCAATGACGACGCTAACGGTTAGTCATTATTCTCTTCAAGTTGCAATGCGATTCCTCCAACGAGAATACGTGCGCCCACCAATACAGACCAAGTAAAACGACATGGTGATCCGAAAATTAGCCATCCTTTTAAGGCATCCCTGCAATATTGCTCCATCTGACAAGCAGTTGTTTATGAAGGAGAATTCACTACCGGAAAGGACGGCACATTGAGGCACTCGGCTAATCCAGGCACTCATACACACCCTGCAGGGGGGGGCTGCCTTGTCAAATTGGCTTGATTGCCTGCACACCCATTTTCGCAGTCATATCGGCCCCGAAGAACGGGCCGTGGCGATCGTGTAAGCCAAGACTTTTTTGCCTGCTGGTGGTAGGACATTGCCTTGCCTGCGGCACTGGGGAGGTGGGCACGTAAGCTTCGGTACTAGAAGTCTTACAGAGGGATGATCAGTTACTGGATTGGGTTGGGAATTCGGGTGCATGGGAGATCTACAAGGAGAATAGAGAATGCTGACTGTAATATAATACCATATTCACTGGGTCTACGAAAGAGGAAAAGTTCACGAAAAGAACACATCTGATTTTCTGTTGTTGGGATATGATTTTTGACGTAGCATCTTGGAATGAGCTTAGATATGACTTAATCTTAAGACCCAGCGGGGTGTTCTTGTCAATTGTCTGCTGACTTATCGAACCAGTTGAGTCAGAGTTGCATTGCGGGACTCAAGATGCTCCGTATTATGCGTCCCCAATACGGTTAGTCTCCGAGCATGCAAAGTCCAGGGTGACATCGCCCGTCAACTTTCCATGCAAGCCACCCGAGCACGCCACGCCACCCCCCTGTGAAGTGGGTTAAAACGGCTGTCTTGACTAGGTGTTGATGATCCCAGATGGTTTGTGAGGGTTGAGAAGCGAGAATCCAAGATAAACATATGTCAAAGGCAAGACAAATGACAACACGTGGTAATTCCGAAACCCGATTCGAGGGTTGTAGGTGGACATGCCCCCATGCTGCAGTCTGACCTTATTTCCATCCATTATATGTCATACAAACATACTCAAAACTGAAACGAAACAACCAACTACCTGCATAGAATTCAGTATGAAACACACGGTTCCTTATGTCATCATTTAATCAATATGAGGATTTGAGACTGGTGAGAGCATTGATGAGCACCAATGAGCACAATGCCGGGAAATACTGGTAATACGGCCACATATTTCCATATTGCCGTCCCCACACACGAGTCCACACAGGTGCATTTACGAACCGACTTAGTAGCCCAGCCGTGCTGAATCTCCGTTCATGAAGGATTCTTTGATCTAACATCCATACTATCATCCATGCACTACTTAACCACGGAAGGAGGGGCTTACAAGGTACAAAGTGCATGCGCGTATGTACGCCAAGTGGGCCAACAAAGAGCGCCTCGATGCCAAGCCACAGGTTTGTTTGCTGTGGCGCAAATCAGTTTAGCGAGATTCACGGATGAGATTGCCGAACCTGATGATGATGATGGATCATGCATTGTGTGTGTATTGCTTTCTGCCTTGGTACCTTTTGCCCGAATGCCCTCAAACTTGCCCTGCACCATACTAAACTAAATCAGGATTATCTAGCCGCACATCACTCATCGAAAACAAGAATCTTTTTCCGCTGACCCGCCTCACCCTTGTCATGCTTAACGATTGCCTCCTGCAGCTTCCGTTCGAGGCCTTCCTCGCCCTGCTTCCAGTGAATATACTCCAACGCTGGCGCCTTCAGCGAGCCGCGTTTCAACAGGTCGGCAAACCACTCGAAAAGCGAGGTTTGTTGTTGAGCGTCCCGCTTAGCCAAGCAGTCGCTGAGGCGAAACGGCTTAAGCGTGATGTTCCGTGTCCACAGGAACTGGCGCAGGTTGACTTCAGGACGGGAGGCGACCCCGAGAAAGCCAGCCGTTACGAACGTGGCACCCGGAATTAAGTGAACGGCCATATCCCGAGCCAAAGTATCGTCCGAGACAGAGTCGATCGCCATGACGATTCTCTTGCCGCGGAGTTCCGTCGTAGTGCGAAGCTCCTCTTCAGTAAGTACAAGGGAGGCCCCATGAGACCGCAGCGAGCGCTTCGTACGCTCCAGCTCGTCAGCAGTGGATCTGTCTCTGATGATGCTAATTACTTTGATGCCGTAGATCTGGGCTAATTGGCCGACGAAGTGGCTGATGGTGCCCGTCGCCGCGTTCTGCATGATCCACTCGCCAGGCTCAATCGTGTGGTACTCCCGCAAGAGAAAGTGCGCCGGGGCAACACCCATGCGCAGAATGGAGGCTAAACGCGGATCTATGGTGTCAGGAACACGAATAAGATCGCTTTCCTCAAAGACTGCACGTGTCCGCCAAGTCCCGCGGCAGTGGCTCCGCAGGATCACCACATCACCCACGCTAAGGTTGCGAACGGCGGGACCGGCTTGAATCACCCTGCCCGCGCCATCAGACCCCGGGATGGCGAGTTGTTTGCCATCGTCGCCTTCAATGGTATTTTGAGGCTTAACCGGATATTTGGCATAGAGGACCAGGAAGTCCAGCGGGTTGATGGGAGAGGCCAGGAACTGCACCACAACTTGCTCTGGCCCACACTCGGGAAGCGGCGCAGTCCTGAGGTGAAGTCCCTCAACCGGATTGGAAGAGCCGTAAGAAAAGACAAGGGTCTCAGACATTGCGGAGGCAGAAAGCAAGATGTTCTGAAAACGGAAAATGAGAAGCTGCACAGCTTTGATGTGATGGTTGATCGGATGATGAAATGCACCGCAATCGAAAGCTGGATGGTTTTATAGCCAACAATCCATTATGGGTGGTGGTTGTTGGCTGACATTACGTCTGAACTTGAGACATGACTGTCTCGGACTTGAGGATCCACCCGGCAGCAGTTCGCTATGGGACAATACGTACCTCCACCCTTGAACCTACGGGTAAGCACAGGTATGCTAAATCGTGCAAAAAAGGACAAGGACAAAACAAAACCAGGTCTTCAGCATGTCATTATGCCTAGCAAGGATCAAGGATTTTTTTTTTTTTTTGGCGCAAGAACTCCTATGCTAACTACGTCCGTTATCCATGAATCTCTGCTCGCTAAACGCCTTTATCGCTTCCAATCCAATGGGTGTGTCATTTTTTCTCGGCCGGACTGGATTGCACAAGCTGAATGACACACGCCTGGCAGAAAAATAAGCATCGGACGATGCAAACAGCATAATGTCTAATTCCGACGGTGAAGGCACACTCTGTCGGGTTATCTTTTGCCGATTCTTACCGTCGTCCCAACACATTGGAATTTTTTTTTTTTTGTTTCCTTGCTTGTTTCAACAAGAAGGTTCTCACAGTTTTCCAGAAGGTGTATTTGCCCACAATAATGTTCATCTGACAAAGCTTTCATCATCTGAAAACTGATGAGGTGAAATGTCTCTAAAGTTTTCTATAACGGTCATCGCTTATAGATTCTATGACACTTCTATGCATAATAGCGGACAATCCGTTTTATAGGGTAGCAATATCCATTTTTAACTGAATGACGATTTGCCGTAAGCACATGCACACTGCGCGCGCCATAGCATTGCATAGGCATACGACACCAGGTTGACTTCATTTGGAGCATTAGAGTAAACCCCCACCACCAGTCGATCGACAATTCAGCCTCTGACGGGAAAACTCAAGCCGGAATCCTTCGGCAACAACGAGTGTGAGCACGTTTTTGGCCTAGCCAAACGGTCCAAACCCATGGTCATGTTGTTCTTCAAGGCAGGTGTGAGGTATTTGAGACGAGGGTGGGGAGGGGTGGCGTACGCCATGATCCGTCACAAGATACAACTGACAGATTTCATCAGTCTTCTAAAAAGCTTCTAGGACTTCTGCGGCGTTTGCCGCGTGGGGACCCTCATCTGCATGAAAGGAATCGTAACCTAGTTCACCACCACTGCCACATCGAGTATATGCACACAACCTACCTTGCCACGTTTTCCCCCCCTCGCAATCACAAACTTTGTCCTCAAATTCTGTGATAACTGATCTTCAATTTCGGACCGATCTGCTGATGTCAGAAGCAGAAGAAATGCGGCGATGTAGACCGTAAATGGTATGCATCAGGCCCTATACTCGTCACTTACACATTTTGTAGTCACCATGGACCGGGGCGAATCGGGATTCTCCCGGGTGTGTATTTTCTCCCTTGGTCTGGGTTGACGTTCCTTCTGCAAGGCCATCGCCAAGGAGGGGGGAGTGTAAGAGAATCTAAGCGGAGAAAAGAAGATGGTGTGCTTATGATTCGCAGGCCAGCCTTTGAGACTATAGTGGTTGCATCGTCTAAGTCTGGTGCGTTCTACTAGTGTTGATCGGATTGAAAGGTGCCTAGCGCTCACGATTCCAAGATGCATCCTTGAACTTCTGAAGTGCCTCTGCCGTAACCGCCGACATATAACCTATTTTCGGCTTAATGTCTTTTTTGGAATGTCGATGGCGCTGAACCTTGCCTAGCTGCAGACTCTTTTGTAAGAAGAGCGTCTTGATGCTATGCTTAGCGACGACATCGAAACCTCTGACCGAACATCAACCCTGTCAGCACGTCAAAACGTGCTTCACAATGCCCTGTAAGACCGGCAAAACTCTGCGGAGCTCGAGATGTTCCTCAGACCATGCCATTATGCAGGACGAGAGGCCATGTAACTGTTGCCGGTTCATGCATCCGGTCAGTATCACGACTGGGGGAGCCGCGTGGATGGCTTCGTATTTGTGAGTGCAGGGAGGGAACCAAAAGAAATATTAATATCGTCTTTCTTGCTCTTCCAGAAACAAGATTCTCTCAGACATCATCAGCTTCATCATCCATCCAAGCATCTGAGGTTCACTACTCTCATTCTCGATTCAGACCTCTCTGCACATTTCTTGTTTTCGTTTGCATATAGCGATTGCATCTTGTTTCTTTAGACAATCATAGACTTCAGCACTTTTTTTTTTTCTCCCCACCATGCCTCAATACACTCCTGAGATCTTCGCCGCTGGCGCTATCCCCCAAACCATCCCTGTTCAGAAGAACTTGAACAAGCTCAAGGCTGCCAAGTCTTCAGACACTTCAGCCATGCCAGCTGCTCCATGCCTGGTTACGGATTTTATTCGATATCAAGTCGAAACAAACCCCAATGAATACGCCGTTCACGTTGAGAATGAGCATCCATATACCTACTCTGAGCTCTGGCAACTCGTTGAGCATATTGCTGCCAAGGCCTCCTTCACTCCCGGAGCCATTGTTCCTATCTGCTTGGACCCATCGGTCGAGTTTGTTGCCACCATTGTGGCCATCTTGCTCTCCGGTGCTGCCTATGTTGTCCTCGACCCAGAGGGTTCAGTTGAGCGTAACCAAGTTATTGCTGCCGACTGTGGCGACGCAGCGGTTGTCGCCCACGAAAAATACATAGATCTATTCGATCGTGCCACTTCCATTGAAAGCCTTCTGTCAGTCCGAGGTGGGCCTGAGACTTTCCGCCGGGTCGCCTCACCTAGCCCCTCCGACCTTGCATATCTGATTTACACTTCCGGTAAGCAGCATCCATGTCCTATAACTGCGATATTATGTCAATCATGATTCTAACTAATCTCCGCCCCCAGGTTCTACTGGAAAGCCCAAGGGCGTCTTGCTGAGCCATCGTGCAGCATCGCACGGTATTAGTCAATTTGAGTTAAACGGCCGCAGGCGGTGGTTGCTCTTTTACAATCCCGTGTTCTCTGCTGCTCAGCGAACCATTCTTGCTACTCTTTCCAAGGGTGCTTGCCTCTGCCTGGCCCCTCGCCAGCGCCTTGCCACTTCACTTCCTGAGGTTTTGACCAACCTCCAAATCGATGCTCTGGGCATCACCCCCTCCGCCCTAGCTCTACTCTCTCCTACCGACATCCCGGACAGCCTCCAGCAGATTACCACTGTTGGTGAGCCTTTGAGCCAGAACCTTGTCGACATCTGGGCCGGCGTCATCCATCTTCGTGTCTCTTACGGTCTCAGTGAATGCGCCCAGTTGAACTTCTCTCGTCAGCTCAAGGTTGGCGACAACCCCCGCAACCCTGGCCGACCTGTCGACACCACTACCGCCGTCATTCTCGAGCCCGGCACCATCATCCAGCTGCCTGTCGGCGAGGCCGGTGAATTGTGCCTCTACGGCTCTCAGATTGCCAACGGCTACCACCTCCGCACCAAGGAGACCTCTTCCGCCTTTGTCAAGAACCCCTTCGGACCTGGCTCTCTCTTCCGTACCGGTGATCAGGCTGTCCGTCTGCCTGATGGCACCTTTGAGATCTTGGGCCGTATTGACCACCAAATCAAGATCCACGGCCAGCGAGTTGAGCCTCAGGAAGTCGCTGCCAACCTCACCTCTGAAGATGGTGTTTCTGCTATTGTCTGCGTTGGTGCCTACATCAAGGGAAGCATGTCCCTCGTCGCCGCTGTGACTCCTGAAGCCGGTGCCAACTGGAGCGACCTGGTCAAGCGCCTCCGAAGCCATGCTCAGCGATCTTTCCCACCATACATGGTCCCCAGCTACTGGCTCCGCTGCCAAGAGCTCCCTGTTAACCGTAACGGCAAGGTTGACGTCAAGGCTATCCGCTCTCTTGCCGAATCTGTCGATGTAACCGATCTTTTGGGCCGCGAGTCCAGCCCTGAGCGAAAGGGTTTCATGTTCTCTGAGATTGGCTCTGAGATTGTCCAAGTCTGGGCCAGCGTCCTGCAGCTCCGAACCTCTGCTATCCTTCCTACTGACTCTTTCGTCGCCCTTGGTGGAACTTCCATTGAGGCTATCCGTGTTATTCGAGAACTCCGCACTCGCGGTATTCACATTGAGTTGGCTGATATGCTGCAGTCGCAGACTGTGGAAGACATTGCTGACTCTTCTCGACTTGACCCCCAGGGTGCCAGCACCGCTCGTGTTCCTGAGCCCTTCTCTCTCCTTGCTGATGAGGCCCTCAAGGCTGAGCTGCTTGCTGACCGCGGCATCCTCGATGCCTTCCCCACCACTGCTCTGCAAGAGGGTATCCTGGCCAGCACCCTGCAAGGAAACCGCGACTACCTCTACCAGAGAGTTTACGATGTTCGACACTTGGACCTGGTGCGATTCCAGCTCGCCTTTCAGGTAGTTTTCTGGCAAAGTGAGACTCTCCGATCCACTTTCACTACATCTAGTAACGGGTTTGCGCAGGTCGTGAAGGGCGACGCTACCCTACCATGGAGCGAGATCTCGATGCCTCTTGGGAAGTACCTGGAGTCCGACAAGGAGAAGGGAGTTACCCTTGGTGAGCCATTCATCAGGGTCGCCGTGCTGGACAGCTCCATCCTCGTCGTCTCTGTCCACCACGCGCTGTTTGACTACTGGTCTCACGGCTTTGTTTTCGACGACGTTGCTCGCCTGTACTATGGCATTCTCCCCGAGAAGCGAGCCCTGTGGAAGTCGTTTGTCGCTCTCCTGCAGGACCAGCCCAAGACTGGATCTGAGGAGTTCTGGCGCACCCACTTGGCTGAGGCTGCTCCCACTGTCCTCAACCACGCTCCCATTGAGCAGTCATCCACTGTCTCTCGTACCCTTTCTATGGATTTGAGGTCCGCTGCTGCGGCTCTCCAGGCCCCCTCCAGTGCCATCTTCTACGCTGCCTGGGCCTTTGTCCTCTCTACACACACTGCCTCCAAGTCAGTCACCATGGCCACTGCCATCTCTGGTCGTGAGATGCCTCTTGAGGGCATCGAGTCTCTCGACGGACCTACTCTTGCCATGGTCCCTCAGGCTGTCTTTGTCAACCCTGAGCAGACCCTCTTGGAGCTTGTTCGCTCTGTTAACTCTAACCTGTGGAGCATCATCAAGCACTCTCAATTCGGTATCCGCAAGGCTTTGGCCGCCGGCGGTCACCAGAACACTACCCTCTTTGACACCATGGTCAACATTCTCGTCCGAGGACAAGACCCCGAGGAGATTACTGACGAGGTCTTCCAGACCTACGGCACTCGCCCCGCCTGGAGGACTGAGTACACCACTCTCAACATTGAGGAAGGTGCCAAGGGCTTCGAAGTCAGCCTTACTGCCCCCATGGAGCGCAAGCGTTTGGAGTTCATCATCAGTCAATTCAGCCGCGCTGTTCAGTTGATCATTGAGAACCCCCGACAGGCTGTTGGATCTGTCAGCCTCGTTGAGCAGCCTGAACTGGACTTCCTCCTCGAGTGGAACAACAACCAGCCTGCACCCACCACCCTGCACGGCGAGTTCGAGAAGATGGTTCAGCAGTACCCTGAGAGAATCGCTCTCAACTTTGAGAACAAGGAACTCTTGACCTACGCCCAGCTTGATGAGAGCGCCAATCAGATGGCCAACTTCTTCACCGAGCGTGGCATGCAATCCGGCGATGTCGTTCCTCTTCTCCTCGAGAAGTCTCAGCACATGATTATCACCATCTTGGCTCTCTTCAAGCTTGGTGCTGCTTATGTCCCTCTCAGCCCTGAGAACCCTGTTGAGCGAAACTCCTTCATTGCTCGCGATGTCGGTGCCAGGTTCCTCGTGACTGAGACCGAGCACGAAAACGTCCTCTCTCTTGACGGTGTTACCAACATCTTGGTTGACCAAGCTCGTCTCTGCAAGTACTCTGCTGATAAGATTGAGTACTCTGTCTCCCCTGATGCCCTTGCCTACATCCTCTACACTTCTGGTTCTACCGGTCAGCCCAAGGGTGTTACCATCCAGCACGGCGCCTGCGCTGCTGCCATGCGCTCCATCATCGACTTCGAGAACAAGCAGGGCGTTCCTTTCAAGGCTCTTCAGTTCTCCAACTACGTCTTCGATGTGTCTCTGTACGACTTCTTCGTCACTCTTCACGCCGGTGGTACTCTCTGCGTTGCCACTTCCGACCGCCTTCTCGGTGATCTTGCTGGTGCCATCAACGACATGGGTGTCAACCACGTCTTCCTTACCCCTACCGTTGCCCGTCTCTTGGACCCCAAGGATGTTCCCGGCCTTGAGTCCATGACTGTCGGTGGTGAGCAATTGACTCGTGATGTCGTTACCACTTGGGCGCCCAAGGTCTTCCTCCGCAACGGATACGGACCTACCGAAGCCTCTGTCTTGGTCACCATGAAGGATGTCACTCTCGAGACCATTGGTGGTAACATCGGCAAGCCTCTTGCATCCGTTGGTGCTGTCATCCTCGAGGCTGATGGCATTCGCCCTGTTCCTTATGGTGCCGTTGGTGAAGTCTGCTTCTGGGGTCCTCAGCTGTCCGAGGGCTACTTCAAGAAGCCCGACCTGACCTCTGCTGCCTTTATCACGAGCGAGCTCATTGATGGCCGCATTCTCTACCGCAGTGGTGATTTGGCTCGCTACGTCCCAGGTGGTGACATTGAGTGCTTGGGACGAAAGGATGACCAGGTCAAGGTCAATGGTCACCGTATCGAACTCGGTGAAATCGAACAGGTCATCCTCCGAACAGGCGAAGTCACTGACTGTATCCTCACTGTCTGGAAGCACGAAAAGTCTGCTCACTTGGTTGCCAACGTGGTTTTCAACGCTATTGCTGATGAGGATGTTCCCCTGACTCTCGACATGTTCGAGGAGGAGGCCCTCCGATTGAAGAACAACCTCAACGACCTTGCTCACTACATGTTCCCCAAGTTCATCATCCCTCTTGCTGCCCTTCCTCGTCTCCCATCTGGCAAGGCCAACCGCAAGCAGCTCAAGGCCCAGGTCCAGGCCATGACCCAGGCTGAACTCAGCCAGTTCTCGTTTGACAAGATTGGCATGGGTGAGGCTGCTGAGGTCATCCCTCTTGTCAACGACACTCAGCGTGCTCTTCAGCAGGCTTGGATCGACATCCTCGGCCTCCTCGATGCTGAGTTCGGCCAGGAAGCCAGCTTCCTCAGCCTTGGCGGTGACTCCGTCTCTGCTATCAACCTGGTCAGCACTCTCCGTCGCAAGGGTTTGACTCTCAGTGTCCGAGATGTTCTCAAGAACCCCATCCTCGGCGACATGGCTGCTCAGATCCAGAGCGAATCCGAGGAAGAGGCTGTTGAGGCTGTCATCTTCAATGCTCCTGAGGAGTTGAATGCTCTCATCTCTGCTACCGGTGTTAAGGAGGAGGAGTACGATTACATCTACCCCGCTCCCCCTGGACAGTCCGAGTTTTTGACTCAGGGTGCTCGCGACCAGACCTTCTGGTTCCTCATGGCCATCCGATCTGTCGGCCAGAACTTTGATGCCGCCAACTGGATCAACCTGACCAAGCAGTTGACTGAGACCAACGAGATTCTTCGCACCACCTTCACCCGAGTTGACAACAAGTGGTACGGTGTCGTCCTTCAGGATGCTACTCCTGTTGTTGAGATCTACGATGTCGCCGACGACGCCCAGCGCAAGCAAATCGTTGACGCCATCTGGGCCGACAAGTTCGTCTTTGGCAAGCCCTTCATCCGCTACGCCATCCTCAACCTCGCAGACGGCGAGACCCAGATTGTCACCAAGCTGGACCACGGCCTCTACGACGGTACCCTCCTCCGTGTCTTCGACGACCACTTCCAGGCCTACCAGCAAGGAGCAGAGCTCGAGACCTTCACGCCCTTCAGGGACTTTGCCTTCCACATCTGGCAGATCAACCAGACCAAGCCCACCCTCAACTTCTGGAAGCAGGACGACAAGAAGCCCATCAACTTCCAGTTCCCCGCCATCGCCGAGCCCAGCATCAACACCACCGTCGTCCGCGTCATCAACCTCGACTTTGAGCAGTACTCCCGCTCCATGGGCGCCACCGTCTCCATCATCTTCCAGGCCATCTTCCAGATGTGGCTCTCCCTCCGCTCCGGCAAGAAGAGCGTCGCCTTCGACTACCTCTACACCGGCCGCAACGTCGACCTCCCCGACCCCCAGTCCATCAACGGCACTTGCGCCAACTTCATCCCCATGCGCTCCGAGGTCGAGGCCGACACCCTCGTCAAGGACTTCCTCCTCCAGACCCAGGACGACTTCTGGCTGTACACCGAGAACTGCACCGTCGGCATCCAGGACATCTGCGAGGCTAACGGCGTCACCCGCGAGGAATGCGGCAACCGCGCCCTCTTCCTCTTCCAGCCCTTCGAGCCCGCCGCCCCCGGCGCCGCCCAGGTCCAGACCCAGAAGTGGGTCGTCATGGCCAAGTCCCAGGTCACCATGCCCCAGCCCTACGCCGTCAACTTTGAGGTCATGAAGACGGCCGACCCCAACGGATACAAGCTCAAGTTTGCCTTTGACAACGCCGTCTGGACCAAGGAGGAGATTGAGGTCGAGACCCAGGTTGTTGAGCAGATGCTCCGCACCATTGTTGAGAACCAGAACGCCAAGATCAGCGATGTTCTCCAGATTGTTTAAAAAAAAAAAAAGCCACCTCATTTATTCTCCAGATTGCTTCATACAAGTACATACAGTACATTGCATTACATATATACACACTCATACACGCACATGCATTACATACAGGCGCTTTTTTCATGGAGTATGAGCTCAATCACTTTGACGCTCCACGGCCGAAAACTCTCGCTTCTGCTTATTTTTTAGTATAGCTCTTACTTCTTGTTTGGGGGGTATTATTTGGTGCATGTTTAGATTTGCTTTTGCAATAGGGGATTTGTTTGTTTTATGATTTTATCGTACACGCTTCTGTCTTTTTTTGTACTGAGTTTTTGTTTTTTAATTTTCTTTTTTTTGCTTTATTGTTTTTGGGTATATTTATGGCTGGTCCATGGTTCGCACAGGGAAACAAAAGGATAGACAAATATAGATTGCATCGCTATTTTTAAAAACTTGCTTGTGTATTTTCAATGGTGTTTGTGAGTGACATCCATGAATGCGTTTGGTAATGCTTACAGTGCGTGGCACCGATTCCTGGAGTCCAGAGCTGACTCAAAAAATTTCATAACGCCTGGAGACTATGAAACCAAAACTCATCTCACATCTCATCAGCAATTCAGTAAATTTCCCACTAATGGCTCAATTGATATAGAATAACTTCTTAAACTAAGATAACTCATAAAGAGATATAGCTTCAATCTAAGAGATCGCGCATCATGAGATTTAGAAATTGTGAGCTCGTGTAGACTCACCATGAGAACATGTCAACAAAACAACATAATCAGCTGGCACTGTGGGCTCAATAAGTTGTCACTGCTGCGCATATCATTGAAATGCATAAATATAATGTTGCAGCTCATGTAAATAAACAATATATATATATACGACTATATCTTCTCTCAGCAGCTGAGTCCGATTACTCACATATGCAACTACGCTCAATGCCAATCTCACCCCCTTGCATTCACCTACTCACTCATTCTCACCATCTCACTCTCATTCATCCACATCAACATAGCTTATTCATTTGCTTGAATTTACATTGACGGTTCAATTATTGCATCCACCTGCATCATCTGCTCACATTAAACTTCACATCCATCGCCATTATGGCCTCTGAATCTCAATTAAATAAAAGGGGAAAGAAAGAAAAGTTGGTCAACTTAGTCATCATCTTTCAAGTTGGATGGTATTTCTATCATCTATCATTGTTCTGTACCAAGTACTGGCTAAACTCCATCTATATGCTTTCCACCGAGGAAATTTGGATATCAAAAAACGAGCGATATTTACAAAGCGAAGGTGTTGTACAAAAACCCTAATCAGGGTGTAGTGAGAAAAAAAACGCAGAAAATGCCAAAGTGTCATAGGCCTGTCAGCCTGGATGTACCCCTAAAATTCATCGCCTATACTCCGTCATAAATTTGAGATTACCCCTGCCAAAAGCGTGGCAAGAAGTTTGAGAAAGGTTGGGAAGGTGGCAGTCGCCTATCTGAAAGCGCAGCACCAGGTATGCCAGCGTGAAGCAGTCGCTCGTCATCGCGGAAACACATTGCGGGTGCGAATCGACGGTGTGAGAACAAGTGCGGCAGAGATGTTCGTTGGTGCGCATGACGAATGGTCAAAAGTAGGTGTCGAGCTAGATTCGTGTACTCATGTCATTCCAGTGGAATGTTGAAGCGAATTATCAATAATTCGGCTTCCGAGCTCATCTTGGGAAATCCAGAGTATAGCCCCTGGGAGCCTTGAACTTTTCCCAGTTTTTGCCTTCCTTTCGATCACCTATAATACTCCAGTTAGCAAACAATCGTCTGAATGTTCAAGGAGGCCAACTTACCCGGACGTATAGTGAGCATCATTCGCTCACCGCAGAACATTCCATTCCGTCCCTTGCGCTCCACCATTTCCCAGAAACCGCCATCGCCAATATTCACCCAAACTTCTTCCATAAAGGTCTCACCCTCTTGGACGGCCCGGTAGGGGTTGTTGCGGGGATGCCCAATTAGCGTGGTAAAGATGCTTTGGGGAATGACGAGCAGGCGTTCCCATAATCGGGTCCACCGAAGCCACCACAAAATTCTATGGCTGTATGCCACGCGAACATAGGGGTTGACATAAACCCCTTGTTCTTCCTCCTCATGTTTCCGAGCGATTTGAGCAACGTCTGCCAAGAACAAACAACACTCACACGCGTCGTAGTAGAGCTCGGGCTCATAACGAAATCGGACTGGGGACGTGACATTTTTGGGATGGGCGGGGTCTATGACGTGGCGGCCGAGCTGCTGGAAAGATGGATCAGGCAATGCCCGGTCCAAATTCTGGACGTGTTTAGCCTGCATAGCCACAATTCCACCCCAACAGCCCGTTACGGGTACAGCATCCGATCCAGCAAGCATTGCATCTCTCGACAGACCTTGACCAGCCTTTGAGAAAATCGGGAAAACGGGAAAGCCCATGGCATATCCCTCTGCATCTCTCATGGCAAAGATATCGTAGAACCGGAATGGCGTGGAGTAGTCGAGGCCGCATACCGAGAGGTAATGCGCCCGTCCGTCGAGGCCAACATTTGTGCTGAAAAGAAGGTGCGCTGCTTCCATGGGATGAAATGCGATGTCGTTCAGGAACAGGATTCTGTCGAACCTAACACCATCTTCGCTCAGGGCATCAAGTGGTCGCAACGCGCGATTGCGCAGCTCGGAGAGGTAAGCAATGCGCTTCAATCGTTTAGCGCCGTCCGGCATGGTGATTGTGGGGAAGTCGTGAATTGTCGTGTTACGGTCATAGACAAGAGAATACTGGCATTTCAACTTGCTCTTCAAGCTGTTGAGTGCCTTTTCTCCTTCCGGGCCGCTGTCATTCTCGTAGATACTGAGATAGACATTGTCGTTGCCAATAAGATCAATAAGTTCCAACAGAGACTCCCCCCATTTCCCACTGGCCAGATGGCCACCAGCGTCATACAAACTAACGGTAATGAAGACTTTTTCGTTGAAGGCGTTAGCACAACCAGATCCAGTAGTATTCAAGCATCTCGATTCCAGTTGGAGATAGTTGTCCGGGTAATGAGTGTATGAGGGTCCGAAGATGGGGGTCCCGATTAGTAAGGCGATGACCATGAAAAGAACGTATTTTATTAAGTAGCCGATAGTTGAACCGGAAATTTTGTAGATTAAACGTCGGACGTTGCGCGGTCGTGAACAAAACCAGGCGACAACACCAGGGTTGGTCTGCCAGCTGGTGGCTGGGGCGCCAATGTCTGAGAGAGCATCATCGTCGTAAACAGGGAGGAGTTCATACTCCGTCGCCTCAGGGGTCTTGGACCAGATATTTGAGGTCATTGTGATTAGGGGGGACAGTCAATTGGTCGTATAGTGACTATGACTGCCAATGCATTGCAGTGTGTTGATCCGAGCTTGTTGAAGGAGTGTGGACAAACCAGCCGATATAAAGGAGTGACGAGCAGATTGTTGATCAGAACATGGGCAGTATTAATACATGATATACGAAGAAGTGGGTTTAATTAAACGCGGCAAAGCCCCAATTGCGGGAATGGACCGTTTCGGTAGAAGGATATCCAGTAGATGCCTTGAGAGCAGAAGAAGAAGCTGTGAGTGAGAGAGAGAGTGTGTGTGTGTGTGTGAAGAAAATGAGAGACAAGCAGATTCAGACCGGCAGTGAAGAAGAAAAAAACAGAAAACCGCGACGTCAGGATCTGCAAGTGTCAAACGTGTCGCCTAGGGTTCGCCGCGTAAGCAAGGAGAAGAAAGGCGCAGCAAGTCGCACAAGTACGGAGGGCAGCCTTGCAGGCGAAAAGGGCGTCTAGTTTTTTTGATGGTGTGTACCAGGGCGTCGCGATCGTCGAGAGCCGACGGGTTGCAGTAGGTTGCAATGGTGGTTGTGGATGAATTGGAATGGGACGGGATGGATGGACCCAGAAGAACCATGAGTCGTAAGGGGGGGGTGTGTGTGGGAAGAAAGGAAGTGAGAGGAAATGGGAAAAGCCCGGTCGCGCGCGTATGTGTGTGTGTGTGTCAAAGGAGTGACTTGAAGAGTGAAAGAGAGTGACAGGAGTTGGTTGGTGAAAGAGAGAGACGGCGAACAAGCAAACAAACAAACAGAGAGGCAGTGTTCAGCGAAAGGAAGGATGACAGAGGTCTGAGAGTCTGAAAGCTGAGCCCGTTGAGAGAAAGAGGAAAAAGTGGGTAAGCAGTGTCACGAGATGGAGTTCCTTCCCTTGCTCAACGATGCAAGTGCAATGAATGGATGGACTCAAGTCGTTCCTGTCTCACGCTTAATCCCCTTTTGCCTCTCCGTCTCTCTTTCCCTCATTCGTTTAATTGTTTTATTTTTATTTTTGTTATTTCTTCTTCATTGTTTCGCCAATTGCGCCTCTTGTCACAGACGGGAAGAGAAGAAAAAAAAAACTTTGCAGGTACCAAAAGTACATACAAGTAAACACATACATACATCTACTAACTACTCCTACTACTACAAGTACTATATTCGCAGAATCAAAAGGGGGAGCCACAGTTTCGCCTGTGACGGCATTGTAATTTCATCTGCAAATTTCGATTCACGGTTCAGGAACCTATGAGATGCAAGGAACCAGCCACGCCTTGCCCGTTGGAGCACTGGTATCACCCCCACCATCTCCACTTGCGGCATAGACCCGTCCAGAACTTCCCCCCCCAATTCACCCCCAATTCTCTACAACGGACCATCAAAATGCACGGGCCACTAGTCCCCTTTGAGAAAAGTCCGACGCAGACTTTGTGTTTAACCGTCGCTCTCCTTGGGCATAGCCTCAGTAAGAAATACATAGTACTAATCCACTGAGGCGAGACCCATTCTCTTTGAATCTGAGACCAGACGAAATTTCACCGCACGGCTCCTCTCGCCAAGGAGGGGTTTGCCTGCAGGAGAGAGAATGGTCTTCCTCTTTGGGCATTACATGTATGCAATTAGTTTGTGCGAGTACTATGTTCCCCTCCAATGCTGCTTCGGCTCATCGGCTATCGCCCATGCTTTGATTCAGGTACGTGATACCACAGCTTGCCCAATATATCAGATGTACCAATTAGGGGTCAGGAGAAACGCTTCATCTTCCCCTATTCAGTTTAGCGAAAAGCCAAGATGGACCCTGGATGCTTTAGACCCAGCATGAGGTTCTATTCCGTTTTGGGAAGAGGTTGCCTTTTGTTTTGTTTTTTTGCTGTTTTTTTTTTAAACTGCCGGATCAATACTTTCCTTATTTCGCAACGGGAGCTTCCGAGAGTCACCGCGGCAGGTGAGAGGGGGGAGGGGAAAGGGAAGGCCGAAAGTGTGGAGGAGTGAGAGATGATGGTGGAAGCATCAAAGTCTCACTCAACATAGCATCATGTCATTGAATACGAGGTTTTTTGTGACAAAAACACCTTACCTCTCATCCAAAAACCCCACGGTATACCTGGTTCAAATTGTCAAAATGTGGCAGTGCCTTCACCGCTCGAGCAAAAAAAAAAAAAATCACTCAATTGTTCACACAAGCAAGACCCTATGATAGATAGTCCTCTTCACAAAAGGGCGCCGTGGTCACAATACGCAATGCTAGAACAGGACGCGCAATTCATTGATTGCACTTTTGTTGTTGACCAACTCATCAGATTCGTAACCCAATGCATCATGCATGCAAGACACGCGTCTCAACAACCCGGTGACTACCGATAGTATGTTAGGTCGGAAACCGAGTTATTCGGCCATCTCTTGTTCTGTGCGTGATGTTGAACATGTCCATCTATCTCTCTTAGTCAAAGTAATTCGCCATGTCTACCCAGCCCCATGGGCTATGGATACCCTGTAGTCCATGTGCTCGGATCTCGGTAAGCAACATGACACACCACCATAATTGATCTAGACAAGCTTAACAACGTTTGAATCGAGCATTCACCACATCTGCTGACCCTAACCCCATTGATTACTCGTCGCTTCTCGGTCGTAGGTTGCGGGTGTCGTTATTACTAAACCGCCGCAGCAGCCCCCCACCGAAAGCGCGCTGATCTTGTGCTTTTCAGGGAGGCGTCAGATTATAGAAAGGGCGCGGAATAGTTTGTGATAGAGCCTTTAGAGGTGAGGCTGTGCATACACACCAATGATGCACGTATGATTGAATGGATGGAGAACATGACACCTCCCTGAGTCTTGGAGCTGCTGGAACTATTGGTGTGATATTTATTTTCCTTCTAGTCAAAACTCGCTCAATCGTTTTCAATCAAGTTGATACCCAACTCTCTCGTGTGGCTGAACCAACTGTCTGCTAACTTGACATGTTCCGGCCAAATTCTATTCATTTTTTTCAACCTGCTGAGACGTGTCAAGCTACTACTGCTCTAATTACTTTTTCTCGTCATGCATGGCGTTGATCACGCACTGTTTCACGTCCCCACGCTGGTCCGCCTCCCAAGATGGCCCTCGGTCCACTTCCCCATACTAGGAACTCAATTCAGAGACACTTGAAATGTGATACCGTTGTTGCAGATTCAAAAGGATAATAACGCAATACGAGAAAAATAAGAGAACAATGAGATTATGCTAAATCAAATATGAGGCTTAGACATAGGGATGGCAGGGCACCCCAGATGGCGACTCCGAAAGGGCCAATCGGATTTTGCATCAAGCGCCGTGTATACAACTCTTCATCTTTCCCACTATCTCCGCCGCTTTCATAATGTCGCTTATGGTCAAAGTGAGGCATATATGAGGGCCAATCTTACTTTTACAATTGCTGATGATTACATGCATCTTGTTCATAGATATCACTCTTGATATAAGAAGCCGGATAGGCTAAACAACGCAGCTTAATGTCTAGATACCCCCTATTCTCTGCTCTATCATTGACAACTTGGCTTTGAATATGTAGAATACCAGCAGAATTGGGCATTGTCTTGCAAAACCCATCATGTCAAAGGTGTATTTAATTCCAATAACATCATTAAAAGCTACTGGATGTCTTACACATTACTAGAGTGATTATATAATTATAAGTGAATTCTTACATCTTGAGTCTCAAGACTAAACATTTGAACATGCTCAGTAGCCAATCATACCTCCTTATTATAAATACTGAGGTCAATCAATAACAAGTAAAGCTTAAAACACTTTCAAATGCATCTCAGATGGTAACAAAAGAAAAATCTCACCAAGCTGCATTGAACGAGTTATAGTATTCTCCGTTTAAAAAAGGATTCTTCACCGAAACCGTCACCTAGACGTTTCGCAGTTATTGCCAGGCAACGGATACCTAGCGCGTCTGCCGTGTAATTTACCCAGGAGTAGTAATGTAACTGCCGACAAAAAGAGCACGTGATTGCAATGCAAACGTTGGATGGAAATGGCACGTTTTGAATCCTTCAATCTGACGTTGTGGACTGTTCTCCCGCAGTGTGGCGGAGCTGCATTAATTTGTCTTGGACAGGTGGCTCAATGATCCTGCATTACTCTTTTTAGCTCGGATCTCCTGTTAAGCTCAAGGCTTTCAAGACACATTGCCAATAGGAAGTCAGATGATGGCGACTCTGTTCCTGATGATGGTTCTGCCGCATCAACAGATCTTCAGCGCATCAGGCTGGATACGTCATATGTTTTTGATGAACGTGATAGTCAACACTACTAAGAAGATCTCAGGGCGGCGGTGAAGCTGCTCCGCAAAAAAGCCAAGATACCAATGGGGGGATGCTGGAACTTCTAAGAAGGCTGGACAAGAATGATGCTCAGATCGCTAAACTACTCAAGAGAACCTGGAGATGGTGTATTCGCAGGCATTTAGCGCCTGACTTCGGGAATTAAACGTTCTAAATGCGGAGAATTGGATCCCTGAATGAGGAACCAGAGAAAGGTGACACATGTGTACGCAAACATCATAGACTTTGGCACCACGGCTACCATTTTCTGCTTCGTTCGGGGTTCCATGATTACTTATTACACCGGTCTCAAAATTTCTTGGCGGCGGCTATCTCAGCGAGCGGCGCCAGCGAAGAGTAGAAGAGAGGGATGGAGTGAGATTATTCACCAGTTTATAGCACCAGCTCGGGATGTGATTCGGCTCTCCTAGGCAACTGTGATATGGCATGTTCATGCACTACATGTAATCCTTCATGGAGTGTAAATATACAGACGAGCAAGATCCTACGAGGTAGCCCGATTCTTGAATCAGGTGTAAAGGAGAAACTATGACTCTCAAATCCCTGTTTGATGGAAGGTCCCTGGAATTGACCGAGAGGCAATACTTGACAGCTCGGTCTTTTCCCACTTGAGTGTCCACTAGGTCATTACGCATTGGTCTCTATTATCTATGCCAAGGAAAATGAGCATGGCATAAAGCCCTTCAAAAACTCTCACGTCGATTCCATGTTTATTTTACGTGCTTTTAATGCTCGGTCCCAACTCGGATCGCCCCAGGTCGGACCCCCCACCGGCATTTTTGCCTTTCAGCTTCAGATTGGTTCCTTCATAGATACATGGAAGAAGGGTTGGTGCAGTACGATGAATGAGCTGCATATATTAATTTCCGGAAAGTTGAACAAATTTCTAAAATACGAGACTTGGGAGGTGGTGAGATTCGGAGGAGGCTCATGTTCGATACCAACGAACTCGAAAGATCAGACCTATACTTTACCGTCCTGAGGATACTCCATATCTTCTCTGAGTCAGTTCGATCCGCGCCGGACTATCTAGTCGCTTTGTCTAAGACTGTTCGTGGCCCCGTGCTCAATGAATGCTGGTTCGAGGTCTCGCCGCATACATCAGATGTTCATCGAGTGCTTTCAACTCCAACCACCAGATTGTTATACCGAAACAGGAATATGCCTCAAAGAAGCTTTTTTACAGAATCAGGTGAGAGTGGGAGGAAGTAAAAAGGCCGTCGGAATGGATAAGTTGGGGCATTGGGGTTATTGAGATGACAGTTTTGCTCACATCAAACGGCTTGTTAATATGCAGTTGGTGCAAGAGGCGATCAAATAGAGGCAGCTCAAAAAGTAGCCCTTTGTATTCACAGCCATATCTGTCACCCTTCTAACCCCCTACATTCGTCGCGGTATGTTCCGTCTCCAAGGAATATTCACTTCACCTCCTAGCCCCTGATGAATGTTTTACGGAGCAAGATTGTTTGAGGAATGCAATCAGGGATGAACAAAGAAAGTTTTCTGTGCCGTTTTTGCCGCCGTATCAGGGTTCACCTACCTCAGATCAGGCATCGGCGTTTCCGGTGTAAGATGGTCATTGGATAAGTGAAAGATGTTCTGGGATCGGCGACGGCGTGATCCGGACCCTCCGGCCTCAAAACGCAAGGACAATCAGAAAACAGAGTGGTATCCGAACTCACAGCCACTCTCTATACGTATTCCCATCATGCGGATCAAATGCTCCGCTGTTTTAGAAGCGCGAATCCATAAGGGGGCTTTTGCCCAGGAGAGAAAGAAGCGAAGGCTCAAGATGGGCACCTCACGTCCAGAACTCCATGCGCCTGAATGCAAGTAGTCACGAGAATCGATATGAACTCGCATAAAAATATGGCAGTCGATATCAGAGGGTTTTCACGTTGACTACGCGAACCTCTTGGGGTAGGATAATGGGCGTCAGGATGAAGAAATTGTCTCTTCAACTAAAAAAAAAAAACTCTAGAAACCATCAAGTATTAGGTGGCAGAAGGTATCTGATTGTCCCACTGTTCAAATTCATAATTCGAGTCCGACATATAATCCCCCATCGGTCGGTTCGAGAACTCCCTCGTCACGGGAGTCGGCCTGGACGCGATATCCGAGAATGTAGCCAGAACATCAACATGCCAAAGAGATACGTTTCTGCACCCCCCCCCCCTTTCTTTTGTTGCTTACTGGCCATTCTTGTCGCGCAGAAATCGGACGATTTCATGCCTCTCGTTGTGAATCGCCATGCCAAGCGGCGTTTGACCTGCACCCCCCACATCCCCTGGGTCTGGCATGGCATTGATGTCGGCGCCCGCGTCAACCTCCATCATCACGCACTCCAGGTGACCGCTGTTTTCTGCATCCTGCAATAGTGTCCGGCCACATGGCTCTTTAATCGAATTGTTCGCTCCAAGCCCGAGCAAGAGTCGGATCTGGTCAGTCAGGTCGTCCTTGGCTTCTTGGCAGAGCATAGGAATGCCGCCCGGTCCGACTTGGTTCGAGTCACCGCCTTCATCAAGAAGCCGAAGAACTAGAATAAAAGCATTAGTCCTCCACTGTCACATTTTTTGGAAATTTGCCATTCACAAACCTCGTTGATGTTTCCGGTCAAGATTTGCCGCCATGGCATTTGACCCTTGCCATCATCTTCTATGTGAACATCGGACACAAGCCCAATAGTTCCTCCAACAATATCTATCACATTCCGAAATACCGCACGATGAAGTACGGCTCATTTGTCGAGTCCTCTCCCATTCGTCTCTGCACGATCTTCAAGCAGCACTCGAACAGAAGTCATTTTGCTAAACTCAATGGCCAGGAGAAGAACAGTGGGACGATTTGAAGAACCCCAGAAAGCCGGACCCCCAAGCCTGCTGGTCAAACCTCGTCTTCACCTTCTCCAGGATTCTTTCGAGTTGGTTTCGTCGCACAAGAGTGGGCAAAGCTACGCAGAGCTCGTTCACTTGACTTGGGTCTTCAGGAAGCCTGCTGTTGGGCTCCGCCGGTACTGCACGCTCTATGGCTATAGGCGAATCAGAGGGAACCTTTCGAATGGAATTCGCCAATAATTTCACCACCAAAGGGCCTTTGCCAATTGCGGAAGCGGTAACAGTCTCCGTTGTGCACTTCAGCTTCGCCACTGATTGTTTGCTGAGAGATTATCATAGCTGGCGAAGACGTGGTCATGCAAACCTGAGACAATGCGAGAGATCCAATTTGCCTCATTGTCCTATCGTCACCAGAATCGCTGGCCATTGAAAGGCCATCGCAGCCCTAAAAGGTATTGCCAACGAGCAAGTCAAGAGGGAGAAGCGACGTGGTCAAGGGCCATTAGACAAATTAGAGAGCAAGGCGAACAAGGCAAACTGAGGCTGATGACAACACCGTGATTGGGAACCTAAACACCATAGCGGTGAGGGAACAGCACCCACATTTGCTTGATTTGAGCCTCACAAGGCACGAGTTGGGATCATATGGTGGGTTGTACGAACACACCATAACGGCGAGCCGCAAGTGCGTCATATTAAGAGCCGCACGGTGGTGTACGCTCTGGTCGCGTTCATTTGCCGTTGGTTGGGCTTTGATGCGTTTCGACATGGTGGTCTCGCTGACCAAGGTGTATATACGTGTTAGAGCGTGGTGTGAGTGGGCCGGGACAGGTCATTCGTCCATCAGATGAGTATGGTTGCATTGAACGCCGACTTGCAGAACGCCTGGGGTTGGGATAATTGGAGACGCAGCGTCCACGATGAAAGGCAACCCAAGGCGCACCGTTGCCAAAAAAAATAAGGACAAAAAAGAAAGAGAAACAGAAAAAGGATATAAGAGCATCTCTTATTGGGACACCAACAATTTAGAGCCAAAAACGAAGCAGCAAAGACTCAAGTCAAATACCCCTCGACCAACTCATTATCTCAAGATGGCAGAAGTCCTCACCATTCCCGCCAATTCCGACATCCCCATCGTCTATAGCACTTCTGCAGACTACCCCAGTCTGGATCCAAAGATCGAGACCTTGACATTGGACGCTCTCAAGGGGCGCCTCTCCTTCCTCTCGAAAAGCAGGATCCACGAGCTTCAGGTTTCTCGCATTCTGGACACGAAGGATTTCGCAAACATACCCAAAGGCCCAACCTTCCGCCTCGTGTTATACACAGACAATCCATCAAAACGCCCCCAAAGAAGCTCAGGGACTAGCGAGTCTGCTGAGCAATCAACTGCCATGAACACCCAATTGCTGGAAAAGGAAGTGGTCAGCTTGGCCGAGGACATGAAATCCACCAGAGGAAGCAATCTCTCTGCTGCCGTCAGCCGCAAGACTTTGGACTTGGAAAAGCGCCGACACCCCCACCTCATAAGGCAACTTGGCAGACTGCTGGACGGTATTGACCAGGCACAGAATGCCAATCAGGCAACCCCAGACCTGGTGCACGAGATTGTATCATCAGAAGACGAGAGCATAGTAACCCTTGATTCTCAAGAACTTGTCCGGAAGTCGGTAGCGGGCCTTGCCCACATACCAGCAGTGGCGGATTCGAAAGGCACGCACATTGGACGCTTTGCCATGAATGGCAATGCCAGAGTGCGCAACGGCGATATCGTTGACGAATCTTGGAAAGGGGTGAACAACCTGCCTCAAAATGGCAGAAAGGTGGTCATAGGAGAGGCTGAGGCAGGAGAAAACTGCAGGGTGATGAATGGAACCGCCTTCATCACTGGCAAAGACTCATTCTGGGATTGAGCATCGTTTGGTATGGCAGACAATTCTGTCCGGTTATCGATCTGGGGGGGTGGAAAATGGGCTGGGAGGCTATTGGGTGGTTCATTACGGAGTAACGTAGGGTTTGGGTGGGAGTATCTAGTTTTTTTGAACAATCATGGCTTTATGACAAGACTGCAGTTTTTAAATGATGAAGAAAAACTCTTTGGAAAGGCACAGAAAAACTTGTATGTGACATGAGCTTGAGTCGTGTACCAGCGACAAGAAACTAAACAAGCCTGATACGCTGCGGCAGAATGTCGTCCCAAAACCATTCCTCGCCCATATCATCATCTTCAGAAAACCAGGCGCCAACTCTCTTAAACTCGTTTTCGTTTTCTGTAGGCAATAGAATGAGACCCGCCGATAAATAGTCGTTGAGGCTAAACGCGGTCGACAGCAAGGCAAAAGTCAGTCTGTTGTCTGGCTCAGATATAGAATCTTCGACACATAATCCTAGAACACTATAATAGTCCGGATATAAACGAGCAAGGATACTTGTATTTTCCGACAGAAGCTCAAAATAGGAATCCCTCACTTGTTTAGGCCTGTAGGTGAGGTTCCGTACCCGCTGTGCTCTGCCATCCTTGCGATGTGACAGCTTGGCTACTTTGACAGAAAGATCTAGGTGTCCACTAGATACACAGCCAAATGGGTTAAGTTTATCATGAATGACCTGAGCATCCAATAGTTCGAACTCGGACGCAAAAGCATATGAAGGTTCATGGCCATGGAAAATCCATTCTACGGGCTGCCGTCGACAAGCCCAGGACCAAGATGGTGCGATGTAGCCGTGATCATGTGATTTGGGGTAGTCTTGTTCAGGAGCGCGGGCGATCCAAAGAAGACCCCGAAGCAGGTCTGATTTCCACAATCCTGCCAAGTACTGCTGATCAGGGAATTGATCGCAAAAGACCCGAGCGAGCGCTGAGATGGCAGGGAGCCTGTCTTTCTCATGCGAAAGCTGCCTGTTAGCATATTGACAGACCAAAAAATACCATTTACGCAATGCATTGTCTAGTTGCATCCCGCTACATGACCACGAAGCCATGGCCTGGAAAGGGGATCCATCCATTGACTCTTGAAGATTCCCACAGTCCATATAAATCATCTTATCTCCAAAGATCAGCTTCCTTGATGAAAGCGTAACCTCCTGAAAAGTCCATCCACGCTTTGCCCAAGAATTGTGGATTAAATCATCGTGTTCGGTCAATTGTTCTTCGCGTGGTTTCCATGATCTCTGTCTCGACTCTTCGAAAGAAAGAAATATTCTTCCATTGACGGATGAATCCAGGTTAGAATAAAATGGTACTTGCAATATAGTCGGTGAGTAGGTGCTTTTTAAGAAGCCACTGCTGCAGGAGCTTCCTTGAGCAATGCAAAAGGTAATGAAGCTATTCGAATATACGTTAAGCATATCATAGGCTTCTTTGCTCCAGTCGTCTGCGTCGTTTTGAATTATACACAAGGCGTCTACCCAAAGGTATTTAACTCCAAGAACTCGGCACATGATAACAACGTCGGCAACGGTCTGAGGCATCATTTCGAAATCGATTTGCGAGAGATGGTCGTTTATTGTCTCTCGGGTTGTTTTAAGTTGTGCCTTGGCTTCGTCCTCGGAGCCCCAACAATAGCTCAGCGCTACATATCTCTTCAGAGTGAGATCATGCTCTCCTGAAAGCACCGTATCTTCTTTCGTGATGACCAGTCGCAAGGTCGGGGATGCGAGCGATCCGACATCTAGTAAACGTGTTGGCAGATAAATGCCATCCCTTTTGTCAGATGTCTCATGGATGGATTTCTCAATGAGCTCATGCATGCGGTTCAACGAAACAGACGACAAAGCATGATTTGAGACGGGTCTGCGCCAAATGTGAAACCGCGATGCACATGGATCTGAGGAATTAGGTCAGCGCCGCCGCCGAGAATTAAAAAAGGACAACCATACCAGAACTATCAGCGTGAACAGTAAGTTCAAAGCTATACGACTCTGATTTATATTCCGAGCTGATAGTGAAGCGGACATAAAGCGAGTCGAGCGAGAGATATGGATTGCCAGGTGAAGCTTGAGCGAAGCAATATTCGATGCCACTCACGACCAATTTCTCTTTCTGGGAATTCTCAAACCCCGAACCCGAACCCTTTGCAGTTCGACTTTGCCAGATAGATATGATGTTGGCTTTCAGGATTTGGCAGAATGCGCACCCTCTTGAGGCAGTTGAGGTAAAATTGGGGAGATGAGGAAGAACATCTTCTCGCGTATAACCAAGTTTTAAGGTCCGCGGGGGCTCAAGACGAAACACCACAGAATTCAGTTTGAAATATGATTGGCTATGCCTCGCATCTTCAATATTCAGAACCTCGCAGTATGCGCAAGGTTGGTCAAGAACTAGAAGTCTATCATAGGCATCCTCATATGCCGCGGCAGGTGTATGAGAGGACGACCTGCAAATGGGCGGAGATTCAGGCCTGTAGCGTGGGGTGTATAATGGGAAGACTGTCATATCAGTCTTTTCTCAGAGTTGTGGTCCTACCGCAAGGTGAAAGTCGAAATTCTTGATGGGGAGGTATGGTGTCGTTGATGCAGAATTATCAAGGAAGTGGGAGAAGGAGAGTTATGTATTACATAGCTTAAATATTTAGGCAGAAATGAGTATGCTTTATTTCTGTGAGCCAATAAACGATGGCATATTGAAAGAATGCCAACAAATAACTGTGTCTCTTCATGCATTGTATGCATCGCATAATCGCCCCACTGAAGAAATCTACACTATCCAACGAGCGTATGTGCGCCTTCGGAGATACTCATCTAACACGAGCATTGGCAGGCTCAATCTCTGGCATCAGAATTTCATCCATTGCGAAGACAGTCAGAGATGTTATTAAGGCCGGAGGTTAGAATATGGGGAGAAGATGAGAGAATTACGCCCCGCCTATTGTTAAGAGTAGTAAACACGCGATGCGAGCATTAACTATAAAGTGCTGCCCAAGGGAGGGGGGAACACGCGCCTAAATCAATAAGCAGATTTTGAGTGTTGTTTTTAATGCTCAAAGGCGTGTTTTTTTTTTTTTCTCCCACCGCATCACTAAAACTTCATATATCGATCGGGCGTCGCAGGTTCATTTCCCAACAGGGTTTGAATGCCATAAAAATTCAATTCGAAATATATAGGTACTGATTTTATTGCCATGTGAAAATAGCGTTGAAATTGTAGCATTCATTATGTATCTTACGGTCTTACGGGTCACCACTCTACAGGGTAACTTGGATGTAGAGCGACAACAAACGGGGCACATTACGCATCAATTTCCCCATAAAGGGCATTGTCCTATTTACAACTCCAAGGCTAACGCGAACAAGGCATCCAAGAATCCATTTTTCAAATAGATAGTCTTGAACACCGTTACTAAATCGTCAAAATACACCAGTTATAAATCCCATACTCTCAAAATGACGCGTTCAAAGGACACCAACTCAAAGCCAGTCAAAACGACGGCCCGAGATCTTCCGGCCTGGTATGCTCGCATCTTCAAAATCACCCTGACGCAAGATCGGGATGCTTACCAGGAAGAGTTTGACGAGGATCTTTCTGAGCTAGAAGAAGACGCAAAGCACGACGGGAGTGGTGGTGATGGTGATGGTGATGGGGATGGGGATAAGAAGGGCGGTGACCGCGAAAGCGAGGCCGACAATGTCTCTGAAAGGTCATATAACGGCTCCGACGCAAGTTACTATTACGAGCTCAAGGAGCGACGAGATGAACGAAAACGGGAACTCTTTCGTCTCAGGAATAGAGCCACCGAGGCAGAATCCCAGCGCTCCAAGGTGGAGGAGGTCCAAGTCGCTTACAAGAAGCTGAAAAAGGCCGTCAGAAAGGACAACAAGGCCGCTCCGCGTTTGGAATGCCTATCAGGCAAGATATTTGGACTGTCTTCTACGGACTATGCAGAGTACTGCAGCGCTCATCATACGAAAAACGACCTCTTAATGAGCTACGTCCAGTTCTATCATGTCAACGAGCACAGTCTTCACCAAGACTGCGACAAGAACCGTGTCTGCAAGAAGCAAGTATACGGATACATAGGCTTCAATGGGTCCAGCGGCCTCGAGCTGAAGCACTTTGCCTCCCCCACGCATGCAAGTCGGAAGTTCCTCCGGATCAAGGCGGGCGAAGGCGACAGGATCAATGTCGAGATTGACTTTATCAGCGACGACTGTCTGCAGATGAAGCTCGATGCCCGTCACGTATTCCGGAAAAAGCCTCTGCCGGAATCAGCGCCAAAGGTCTTTAGCTTTGTCGGCACGCGGCGAGAGTCCAAGGATAAGACAGCCAAGTAGTTGATGGTGTCCATTTTGTGCAGGTGGTAACAGAAGATGAAGATGGCACGAGGATGGAAGAATAGGACCAAAGGGTTGCAAACAACGCAACTTAAGATTGGGAGGTAGATGGATGTTAATAGGTCCAACGAACTGAAACGACACTATAGATAAGTTTATTTCATGCGGATATAGACTCCATATCAAGGTATGTAGATCAAGGTTGACACATAATCAACCATCATTCAGGCCGTTGAAGACCGTTTGATGTGTATAGGGTAGTACTATGCATTAATGACATCACAACCTGGCATCATTATTGATGTAGATTAGGAGCTAGAAGCCGCGCAGTAGATATTTACTAATATTAGTGCAATCCATTGCTTATTACCCCTGACAACTTACCGTTACCCAGACATGCTTGTATCTTACTATGGAGTATGGTTAGTATATATAGATTGTACTGTCTAACATCCGTGCCAATGTCTAAGCTCAAAGCTTTCCTCTCCGTTTTCACAAAACACATCTCATATACATAGAAAAGGACCCAATATCACACATGCAACATGGTCCTTCCTCTCTATGACCCACACAGGGTAGAAAAGCGAGGCAGACCCAAACGCAGAGACTTCCCCCTCTGGTTCCATCGAGTCCTCGAGATCAGCCACTCCCGAAAGGTGGTGAACACGGACTATGACGAGGACATGTCTGATCTGGAAAATGGTCCCGGCAAAAAGGATGGCAGCGGGAAGAAAGAGGTTCAGTTGGTGAAGCTGCCCGAGTGGTGCACCGACGAGGATGTGAAGCAGTTCCCCAAGCTCAACAAGCAGCGGGAGAAGTGGAAGGAAGAGATGCAGCGGCGGAACTGGATCATGAAGCACGAGGCACCCAAGATGATTGGGTTTGATCGCGCAAGACAGGTCGTCGTCAATGCCGCCTACGAGGAGCTGCTGAAGTCGATAAACTCGCCGTACAAGCAATGCCTTTTCCCCCCACGGCTCAAATGCCCGGCAGACAGAAAAATCGACCTGTTCTCGGCAGAGTACATGAAAGAAATGTACGACCAGGACCTGGAAGTCGTTGCCCCAACAAACTACGTCGAGTTCTATAATCACCCTGAAGACCGGCCGACCGGGCACTACAGGTGTCGCACCCCAGACTTTTGCAGGAGAGAGCTGCGCGGCCAGGTCCGCATCGAAACACGGGATCCAATCGACTTTAAGCCCTTTGTCCTCCCCGTGCACCCGGATGGCAGCACGATAAACGTGCACAATGAGTACGGCCGCGGCCCGGTAATGCGGTTCAGATTCATCAGCAGCGAGTTTCTGCAGATTGAGATGAAGGCCAGGAGTTGTTTCCGGTGGAAACTTACGGACAAGGCGCCCTAATGGTTTACGTGGGCAGGCGTCCCAGAGGGGATGCCTATTAAGCAGAAGGTTGAGGCAGAGGAGCAGGGGAAGAAAGGCGAGGAAGCAAGCACAGGGGAATCGAGCACGGAAGCAGGCGAAGGAACAGCCACAGGAAGAACAGCCACAGGGGAGACGAGCACAGGAGCAACGAGCGGAAAGACAAACACTGGAATCAGCACCGAAGAAACAAGCCCAAAGGCAAAGGCAAAGGCTGGAACAGTTACCGAAGACACAAACACAGGAGCATCTAAGAAGGCATCTACAAGAGGAAACACGAAAGCATCTGCAGCAGCAACAAGCGCAGGGGCAAGCAGAGGAGAAAAAAGAAAAGCAAGTCCAGGCAAAGGAACGCCAGCAAAGAATACCAACTACCAGCAACTGTCCATTCTCTCCATGTTTGGCCACACCAATTCCCCAGGGAGCAAGGCATCATAATCTGATATGGATACATAGTCTCTCGTCACATATGTAGATGCTATTGTTCTGAGCCTTGAAAGAGTGGTGGATGCTTCATGTCTCATCTTGCAATCAAGCAACTCTGGGCTTACACTGAAGAATCGCCCGGGGGGAATCCCGCTCTCTCGGTGCGAAAAACCTGTTTGTTTGTTTGTGTATTGATTTGTTTACTTTTGGAGTTGCTTTTTCCCTAATAAGCCGCTGATGATAATCGACATTGTGGCCCTGGCTCGGCTCTACATGAAATAAGCAAGCAATATATGATGTGACTTCATCATTGATCCTCTGGCGGGCTGAATATATATACACTGTGGGGCAGCTGAATCTTGCCAAGTCAGGGGTATTAGCCGTCTCTGCCGCCTCCAGGGTTGGGCATTGGATGACGCATGGAAACTTGTGCAGTGGATTTCTAATCATTTACGGAGTCGTAGAATCAACATGGTTACGACACTCCTTATTTCAAGGCAAGCTGCGGGTAAATGTGGGTTGTGCTAGATGCTTCACTCGAGTATCTAAAAGATACGAAGTTTCACAGTATTCAGGTATAAGTGTTTTATATTTCGCACCAAGTGTTGATGCTGAAAAATGAGAATCTCACCGAGGAGCAAAGGGAAGCGTCTCGAGAGGCGGCGCTTTTGGCAGAGGGCCTTTGAGGTTTCCAAGGAGCAGCATGTCCGGGCAGCGTACGAGTTCCTGAGAGAGGCCATCGACAAGGACCCCGCTGGTCCCGCCGCCGCACCAGAAATGCAGTGCCCAGTCGCGGCGCCGGACTTCCGATCCCCTCTCGGCCGCGCACGTCGACCACTTCTTCTGCAACCGCTGGAAATACTACCGCAATGCGATGATCCACTTCCGGCGTGTAGGGGAAGGATGGGGGCATCCTATAAGAAGCACGTGTATGCGGTCGGGGCAGGCTGCGCGGGATGAAGCCGTAGAGTGGGGACTCGGACCTCGAGCACCCTGTTTTATTCAGATAATTATCGTCGAGAAGTGTTGGCGATTTTGTAAATATGTACGCCATCGTTTGTTGGCTTGCTACATTTGATGAAATCCATCTATATACTTTGTATTAGTTCTTTGGTCTTGGTGTTGCTTGCTCATGTCCCCTTTATCAATCTCCAACCCCCACATGCGGGGTAGCTCTCGTCTCAACGTCTCCCCTACGGCACCACCGGGACCTTTATCCATCAAAAACCTCCCACCACCAATCCATAAACAGCCTCCCAGTCCATTTTATATCTCTATCTCTCTGTTCATAAGAAATATCCATTTCAAAATGTTGATCCAGGAGAGCCACGTCGACGTCCAAACCACCGCCAATGGCAAGGAAAGCACCATGCGTACGCTTCCAACTCTGTCCCCCCCTCATCTCACCAACCGTTGGTCAATGAAAAATTCACATGATGCTGATGATGATATATAGGGATATTCCTCTTTCACCCAACCATTCCAGGATATCCCAATGCGTAATTCCAACTCAACTCTCATCATCTACAATCTGCTCAGTGTCTAACGCCATCACAGCCGCTTCCCCGCCGTCTGCCTCTTTAGCGAAATCTACCAAGGTCTGTTTCCCAACTCTCGCTCATACTTACCCACCCACTCACTCACTCATGCACTCATATCATCAATTGTATCACCATCTCACACATACACAACTAACCAATCCTCAGTCACCGGCCCCGTAGCCCGTTTTGCCCGCCAAATCGCCGGCCACGGCTACATCGTCGCCGCCCCTTCTTCCTACCACGACTTTGTTGGCCCTGAACCCCTAAAGTACGACGTCGCCGACACCGACCGCGGCAATCAATTCAAGATTGAAAAGGTCTCTCTTTCTCTCTCTCTCTCTTTATCTTCATTCATTCATCCTGGTTAAACCTCCTTCTTTTCACTTTGCCCAAGCTTCATGCTATCCCTTAAACCTCACTTACGGACTCATACATGATAGACCATAAAAAGACAAACCACACACTGACATTATCATCAATATAGACCCTCGAATCCTATGATGCAGACTCTTACAAGACCGTCGACTACCTCCTTAGTCTCCCTACCTGCACCGGCTTAATTGGCGCAACAGGCATGTGTCTCGGCGGCCATCTCGCCGTCCGCGCAGCTGTAAGCCTTCACCCACTCCTCATCCCTCTCCTTTCTCCCATCAGTCGCCTTGCTAACACCCTTATACGGCCGGAGGAGCGAGAGCATCACAGTCAAGGTCACCCCCATCCCATCTCCCACACCCAACATCCCACACCCCCCACCCCCCCCCCCCCAAGACCTTGACACCTCTCCTCCTCCCCCGTTCCAAAAAAGCTCGACCCCCGCATCTCCGCCACAGTCTCCTACTTCGCGACAGACATCCACTCCCGCACCCTCGGACCCAACTCCGGCCCCAACACCGCCTCCGCCTCTCCTTCCCCTTCTTCCATCCACACCCTCGACCTCTTCCCCAACTTCAAGGGCGAGGTCGCCATGATCTTCGGCATCAAGGACACGCACGTTCCGGATGCTGGGAGGGACCTCATCCGCCAGAAGCTCCGCGATGCCGGCGTCGTATTTAGTTTCCACGAGTTTGCTTGGGCGCAGCACGCCTTCATTAGAGATGAGCTCAGCAAAGGCCGCTACGATCCCGCTGTCACCAAGGTTTGCTTCGAGGTACTGCTGGAATTATTCGGACGAGTCCTCAAAACCGACTTGGGCAAACAAGAGGCCGTCCCAGCCCCAGAGCATGTGTGTTGAGTTCACAAAAGCGCAAACAGGGTTAAATAAATCACATCAAAAGTATTATAGTAAATGAATTCATATCATAACAAATAGGACTACTGACGGCTGTCATACGTCTGTCCCAATCTCTAACTTGATATTGTCCCAATTTGTCGTTTCCCCCCATCCCTCCATGAGATAAGTTGCGTCCATCGTGCCGGTATGCACGGAATATCATTTATACAGAATAAAATCATTAAAACTACCCCTTAATCTTGTTCCAATATGCAGCCGGTTGGCCAAAAATGCACCAAGTCTCATATCTCATCATCCGCTGTCATCTTATAAAATAGTAATAACAGCTTTGCTCCCCATACACCCTCTATTTTGGTTTAAGAGATCGACTTCTAGGGCTGGGCTGCGGGTGATGAATTGTTGGGATGTCGTCGTCCCAAGCTCAGGCCTCGGTTGGGCACACGCTGCGAGCCATGCATCGGGTGGAGAGTGTCCGTGTCATCCTCGCCAACACTGGTGGCGCGGGCTCGGTAATCTGAGTTGCGGTGGACAGATCCTTCCTGGGAGCGTCCCAACACCGAAGGCATACCAGTTCGAGCCTCCTCATCAAAAGTTTGAAGTCGCGGGCTAAGGCCTTGATTAAATCCAGCAGCCGCACTATCGGTAGGAGTAAGACCGGATAAGCCTTCGCCTGCGCGTCGACGACCGCGTTGGCTTTCTCTCTTGTGAAGTTCAGCTCTGACTGATTCAATGTCCCTCGATCGACCAGGCTCGTTTGAAAGATCTTGAGAGCTAACCATGGACCGATCATCGCGCATGTCCCAGGGGCCAGTGGTATCAATAACCAAATTTCGGCTGTTGAGTTCCGAAATGGCATTCTTCTCAGACTGGAAGATGTCCTCGGCGTTCTTATGAGTAGGAACCATCCTCTTAGATTCCTTAGTCTTGGCAGCATCGTCGCGGCTGGTAAGAGCCCAATCGTTTGAGACTGCAACAGAGTAGGTAGGATTCGTGGGACCACCAAGTGTCTCAGAACCGCCACCAGGAGCGTAGATGGGAACCTTCTTGAGTGCAATAGCAAGGGCACACATGAACTTGGAGCGACGAGTCGACCTGACGCGATCATTGTGCCAGTTGGACTTGTGCTTGATGCTCAGATTAAGAGTCAACTTGTCGAGGTTACCAACACCACCAACGCCAATATTGAATTCTGGCTGGAAGTCTCGAGAATTGTCAGGCGATCGGACAAAGTTCTCCATTTCCACACGAAGCAGCTCAATGTCCTCAAATGAGGTGTCGTAAGAGACATCGACTGTGAAGCTCTCCGACATGGCCTTGCTTCGGGTTACATTGTCAATCCAAAGATTATTCAGAACAATGTTTGGCACCTATGTCTTGTTAGTAAAAGGAAGCAAGGATAAAAATGCTATTGAGGCTTACCTGAACAATCTGCCCCTTATCGGTACGTGTAAAGACAGTATACAAAAGAGAGATGCGCTCGACAACCATTTGGAGACCGGAAACTTCAATGCGATCGCCGACATCATAAGGATGCTTGACAAAGAGGAAAATGCAAGATCCGAGGAATTCTTGAGTGGTGACGGCGAAGACAAAGGACAAGGACAGGAGAGCAGTACCGGCAGTAGCGACAGTCGTAAGGAAGCTGCTCTTGAAGAAGGATAAGAAGATGAAGACGGTAATGAGGAGAACTACAAAGAGCAGAACTTTATCAAACGCCTGCAATGCCTGTCCAATATTCTTCATGCCTTCAGCAATGGCCTTTCGTTCTCTGCCCATTTCGACAACTTTGCGGACCATCTCCTCGAGGCTGATATCCCCGTTGGCATCGGTGTCAATGCTTTCGAAGGCTTCCTCAGCTTCTTTCTTGTAGGCCGGGCCAAGAACCTCTTCAATATCATCGGGGTACAGGGCATCTCTGCCCTCGACCACGAATGACATCCAGATACGTCTTGCAAGAGCTTCAGAGGGGCGTTTCTTTTCCAGGGCCTCAATGACGATGGAGTGTGCCGAGTTGGGGTTGAAGACGTGCTTTCCAGTGATTTCGGCAGCAACGTTGCCAAAGACGGATGTGACCTTGCCTCCAATACGGCCAACGCCCCCAATGAGCTTCATTGGGGTTGCAGCACCATTGTTATTGGGACTACGGCCAGCCTTGCGTCGCAGCATCATCTCGATACTATCGTCAATGACATAATCTTCCTCGGCAAACTCGCTGCAGTACATGGGAAACAAAGTGCGGGACGCATCGTAAAGGAGACCGAGCAGGTGAATCTCTCGCTTGGAATCCCTGATGCGGTTGGCAAATGATCTCTGATGATATGAGACACCGATAAGCTGTACAATGGCCTTTTCTCCCAAGAGAACAGCAGATGAGGCCCAGCAGGCTCCTAGGAGTCGCTCAAGAGTGATGACCCAGCCAATGTTATTGTTGTAGGCTTCCGAGAAAAGATTCTTGAACGTGAGCCAGGATGCCAGGGCCCAGAAGAAAATGGAAATGGTGATGATGATGTTTTCCAGGACAGTGGCGTATTTACGGGTGCCAGCACTGACGATGCCACAGAAGAACATGAAGACCTTTGGGAAGAACCAAGCGACCATTTTGACGCCCCATAGAGCAAGCCAGGAGATTTCTATCCAGAGGAAAAGCTTGAAAAGAGGAGGGCCATCATGGAGTTTCTTGCCTTGCTTGTCTCTGACGTTGCCGAGGAAGATGTCGTCTTTGTGGTCTGTGAGGGGGAGCACGATGAGAGGCACGGCCAAAAGAATGCCAATAGGGATAACGTAGACCATGTATCGAGTAATGACGGAGAAACCAATAATCTTGGCGTAGAGTCGACCCATGGCATTCAAACTGACTTCGTCGCCAGTTCCTCGACGCTTGAGGCTTTCCTCTTCCAGCTTTCTTCGGCGGCCGGCATGGCGATGGTGAAGACCCTGCTTCTCATTCTGTTCGGAGTCGTAGCTCGTGGAGTGAATGGTCGGCTTTCGAGCGCCGGTGGAGACATTGCTCCTGACCGTGGCGAGACGATCCAATGGAATATCCGTCATTTCGGTTGGTGTTTCGCCTCCCAGTGGAATGAATCCAGCAGAGCTTCGAGAGGCACGGGATGTTTGCCTGTTGGTCATTTCCCCGTTCTTATATCGAGGAGAATGGGCCGCAGGTCTGTTGCGGAGGTGCGCACGTGGTTGATATATGCAGAGTGAAGAAAGACGATGCTATTATTAGGGGAACTTGTGGGTGGAGCAGCTTTGGATTTGGATCGACTGTCGAGACTGCAATGCGTTGAAAGGATAAACCGATGATGCAACAGGCCAGACCCTAAAACGGAAGGTTTCACAGTTCAATGGGGACCAGCCAAACCGTTTTGAATCTTTCTCTTGGCTGTACAAGCCCTTGTTGTTGCTGAAGACCCGCTCCAGATAGATTGGACTGTTAAGAGAGGGGATCGGGATTCAAACTTGTGCAAAGCGGAGAGAGATGATGCTGATCATCAAACTGGGGAGGGGGTCGGTGTAATGCAATGCAATGCAGTTGCGCAATCCACCGTGGAGTCTTGTTCGTCTATGGTTGTCCGCGGGAAACGAGAGAGCTTGGGACAATTGATCGATCAATCAATGCAAGGAATATCCATAAACGAAAGGAAAAGCAGAAAGAAAGAAAAAAGGAGGAAACGAGATTTGAACGACAGGGGGTGAAGAGGAAGAGAGCGTGGGAGAGGATCAGGAAGTGTATGTAGGAGGAGGGTGGAAGAAGAATTGATTCTCTAGGAGGGGGTAGATGACTATTGTTTTAAGGGTTTTAAAAACGAATGGAGGGGGGGTGTTTAAGGATGAAGGAAAGAACAAGAGAGTGAGAGAGAGAGAGGAAGAAAACGAATGAAGTGAATGGTAAGTGAGTGACTGAGTGACTGACTGTGTGGAGATGCAAAGAAAGAAAGGAAGTCCGGGTGTCTCGAAAGAAAAGTGTGGAATAGATGAAACGTTGAGGTCTTCCAGGGTTGTTCTTGAGCCGAAGGCGCGTCAAGCCACTTTGTCCCCACCCTGTCTAGTCCTGCCTGTCTGTCTTCTCGTTTCCACCCGCTGCTTCGATCTAACTGGCCCGATTGAAAGGGGCGATCGGCGCCGTACAGACTGGGCGAAGCGTTGGAGGGGAAAACAGCCCACTGTAACACCCACTGTAAAGAAAAACCAAAAAAAAAAAAAAAAAAACCCACACTGCAACCCCACCGACTGCAAACTCCACCCACCACCTGCGAGTCCCACTTGCAGGGAACTCTGCAGGACTCTTGCAGCGCTCATCTATTTTTCAGGGGTTCTCACAAGCCACACAAGGCCTGTAACTCCCCTCCCCCCCCCCCTGATGATGGGTCAAACGTCCCCATGGGATGGAGTCAGATCCCGTCAGCGAAAAGAGAAGAGACATGTGCAGCTCCAAGAAGGACAAAAAAGAAGAAAAAAGAGAGAAAAAAAAAGGAAATTGGTTGTTTTCTTTCTTCTGAGGCTGTGTGAGGCTGTGGGTTTATGGTTTTACTTGGAGCTGTTACGACCTCAGACACACAAAGACAGAGAGTCATGCACAGAACCTCGTATATTGAATCAAGATAATTTCAATGCTCACGACATTTATATCTTACTTAGGACCTAATCCTGACTCTTAAAAAGTCCTAAGGCAAGTCCTTGCACCAACACCTCGTACCCAAGCAGTAGAGTCCAGTAGCTTTGTTCCGCTTCTACCGAGAGTCTCTTCTTAGACCGTCCATCCATCCATCCATCCATCCATTCATCCCCATCCCCCCCTTCTGTTCGCTCAGACTTCCTGATTGAGTCAGCAGTGGCAACACTTGTTCTCCTTCCAAGCTGTTTTTCCCTTTCTCGCTGTCACGCTTCAACCCGCTAACAAGAAAGTTTTTTTTTTTTTTTCCTATTCAAAACGATCGCCCGAGGCTACCAAAGAAAATAAAAAAGTATTTTTGTTTTTTTCGCCTCCTGACGCCCTGCAGTTCTTGGCTGCCATCGTCCCGCTTGGCTTAATGCAGCTATGACGTTTCCTAAGCAGGCCAGGTCCGCGTCCCTCCCACCCGAGACATTTCGTTTCTAATGCAGAAATGGTTCGCGCACTTGGCACACTTGGCACGCACTTGGCACACACCAAAAAGTCTTGCGATGTGCGTTTCCACTAAGCCAGCTTGGAAAAAAAAAAAAAAAAAAAAACTGCCACTCCCTCGCAGATGTTCGCTCACTCGTTCAACTGTTTTTTTTTTCCCTTCTTTCTTTTCTGTTGTTTGACGGTGTGCTCTGGCTCAGTGATCAACGCTCCGGCATGCCCTCCAGACGGTTAATTTGGACAAACACGAGAAAAAACAAACGCCATGGCGTCTTCCATTCCATCCAACCTGTTAACTCGTCTTCCAACTTCCCGTTATCATTATTATTATTATCTCTTCGCTCTCCAAGTCTTATCAGCTTTGCCCCCATCTCTGCCATCCGCTAAGCCAAGACAACAACAACAACAACAACAAAAAACATGTCTCGACATCCAACTACCTAATCTCACTCACACCGTAGTCCGAGGTGTGTCTTCACCAATTCTTCTCCCTCAATTGATTGATCGTCCCAAACCTCGTGCGTGTGTGTGTGTGCACTGATAAAAGCGGAGAGAGAGACAACGAGATCATAGCTCGCCTACTCACCCACCAAATCAAAACAACAAACCCCCCGTATCCAGGCCAGCCCTCACATTCCTCAGGGCAATGATCATCATCAAAAAATACTCCCTCAACAACCGTCGATCAAAATAAACACCCCGATCCCAAGCCGCCGAGCCCTTTACTCCTCATCGAGCTCCAATTGATTGAATTTGATTTGCCAATTTATTTATTCCTTCATTTCAATCTACAACTCTCTCTCACACACACACACAAACACACACACAAAGACGCATACAATATCTCCATCCTCACAACTATTGATTAAACAGGTTGTGGTATATCTGAACACAAAAAGGCCCAAAAAAAAAAACTTGCCGAGGTTCGCGACCACGCTCACATCCTACATACAAACGCCCCCCTCCCAATCGAGTTTCCAGCTCGCCGATCAATCAGAATCACGCCCGCGACACCAACCACTCGTTCCACAAAAAAACGCATGCACCCAAGCATCAAGCACAAGACAAAATCGACAGAGCAAAGGTAGATCACTGACGTCGCATCTGGCTCCTCCCCCCCAGTATCTACGAAGGGGGTGGTAGCACGCACGGTAGGTTCAAGCTTTTGAAGATTGGGACAAACATCCACAAGGCTATCCTACCAATCTCCACAACAAACACACAGTAAACGAGATATTCCAGCATAACAAGCATGTCATTATTAAAGACCCACTGGATCGTAGATTCCAGATATAAAAAAAAACTCTTCACAAACTTGCCACTCTTCATCAACCAACTCAGCCAACTCCAGCCATCTATGACTTCCTCCAGAAAAAAGATCCAGTAGAACGGCATCCCCTAGACGTTGGAAATTCAAGAGCAAACCCAGCTTTCGCGATGTACATGATGAATGAACAAGACATGAATGCAACCCTCTCGGACTCTCGGCCCAACAACCCCCCATGGCCTACCTCATCGCAGATCAATAACCACACCATCCTCATCTTCATATGTGTTAGCCAATTCCACATGACACCTCCTACAGGTTTTGACCAACGCAAACCGATCATCAGTTCCTATAAATGGAAATGTTGAACCTCCACCTGTCAATCTGTTTGCACATCATGTAGCTAGCAAGCTAACAACCTGATATGTTTGACATCCTATCCATTTCAACAGATGGCCAGTCTCGGGCCTGCTAACCAACTAGTCACGTATGTACACGCCCAAATAATGTTTCTCCATCTCATTGACCGCCAATAAACATATGAACGGGGTATCGTTGCCCACCTGCGCCTGATCATACAATTTCGTCCCATCCTTTTTCATGGTATCATAACAAACAAAATCCCACCAAACCATAAATCAACGCCGCCGCAAACGCCGCAAAAAGAGCCATTCTCATTCGATAATTATATTCAACGAAGCCGTCGTCATTTGTTTATACTGATCCTCGCGGCTCGATTGCTGTTGTAAGCCCCACCATGTCCTTCAATTCGACCTTGGCCTTGTCATTGTCAAATGTAGCTTCCTGATGTCCATGATGATGAGTGTGCATGTCCAGCGTATATAAGGGCTCCAGGACAGCATCCTTCCGGAACAGAACCCATCTTTTGAACCACCACGGTAATGCTTTGGTAATCTGATACTTCATAAACACCCGCGTTGGTACCGCAAAAATGTAGTCAAGCTCCTCTAGAGTCCGCTGTTTGGTCTCGGGAAGCCATAGGAAAATCATAATCAAGGCTAGAACGTTGAAGAGGGAGTATAAGCCAAAGGAGCCCATGACACCAAGCTTGAGGAGCATTAGGGGGAAGGTAATGGATAGAATAGCAGCCCAGCCAAGACATGTCGCTACCCCAAAAGCCATACCCACCTCACGATGAGATAGGGGAAATACCTCGGCCGTATATGGGTACGGCACGGGCCCTTCACCGGGCGAGTAAAACGCCGCAAACAGGTAGATGAACAAAGCCACCAAGCCCAGATGGGCGCCGCCCTTCCCGGGGATCAGGGTACAAAGGCCAGCAGCCAGGAGCGTCCATGACATCTGCGGAAAGGTGAATAGAAGCAACGACCGCCGGCCAAAGGTATCAATCGTCCACACGGCAGGGAAAGCAAAGAGAAAGTTGATGAGGCCAAATCCCCAAGACGCCAGAAGTGCGCCAAAGTGGCTGGCTCCGGCCTGGACGAATACCGTAGTCGAGTAAAAGGCAATGATGTTGATGCCGCACATCTGTTGCGCAATCATGACAGTAAATGCGGCAAGAGTAGCTCGGCGAACGCGGGGGATCGTGAAGAGTTCGATGAACCGCATGGCATAGTTGCCATTACCGATAAATTCTCTTTCCACCTCGAGCTGAACGTGAATGTAGTAGAGATCGCGGCCAGCTTGTACCGGATTGTTTCGTAGGCGTAGCAAGGACTTCATGGCATCCTTGAATCGATTCTTCTTGATGTACCAACGCGGCGACTCGGGGCAGAAATAGATGAGGATAATGAGCGGCACGGCAGGGATGAAGGCCGAGCCGAGTTGATATCGCCATGCGTCCTTGCCAATCCCCATGACGGCGAGATTGGCGCAAGATCCCAAGAAAATTCCAAACGCATTCCACAATTGCCAACTCATCACCAGAGCGCCTCGAATGGGGGCGGGCGAGTTTTCGGCGGCAAAAATAGGCACTATCAAATAGTCAGCTCCCTGCGTCATCCTACTCCTACCACGAGGTCAAACGCTTGCAGAGCAGCTTCACAAAAGACCAAATATTCAAGGAGCCCACTCACCAGTAGAAGCCTTGGCTCCCATTCCAATCCCAAGAAGCAGACGACAAACCAGCAGACTCTGCCACGAATTGCAGAATGCGCTACCGATTACAGTCCATAGACAAAAGTTCCCTGATATGAAGATGGAGCCTCGACGGCCAAAGTAGTTGTTGAAGGGATCGGAGAGCCAGCAGCCCATGGCAGCAGTGCCAATATACGGACCAGAATTCACCAGGCCAACGATTAGTTTATCTCGCATATTCTCCGAGCCGATGCCGAAAGCCTTGGGAAAGTCGAGATTTGCGCCATTCGTACCAGTTTGATCCCAACCCTGCACTGCAGCTCCAATGGAACAAGTAATGATGGTCAGAAGGAGGGTCCTGGGCATGCGCCACTTGTGCAGGACCTCGTCGCGAAGGGCGTCGATTTCATCTTGGTTGAGGGCCTCGTCGCCGGTGATGTCTTCATAGCCCGTGGGATCCTGAGCGACCAATGCGCCTTTGCGGATAATCATTCGGTGTTCCTCGAGATCATGTTTGTAGCAAAACTCATCGACATCGGCCAAAAGACGTCGTCGGGGGATGCCGACAAGAGGGTTCTTGATTCTACAAGGCGGGGGGTGGTGGTTAGGTTAGGTATGATCTGGAATGTAGGTGGAGGGGCTCGCCACGTGGGAGGGTGGTGCAGGTAGGCAAGGGAGAATGACAACATACCTCGCCTCTATATTAGCATTGAGGTTGACATGTGGATCTTGAATGCTATAGGCTGCCTCAACGGAGGCAAAAGACGATGATCGGACATCATTGGAGGCGCTGTTGGAGGCGCTGATGAGATGAAGTCAGTAAAGATGTGGTGGTCATGGTACATGATGACTGAGAGAGAGAGAGGGAGAGGCAACAAAAAAAAAAGGCGGCATGGGGAAGAGTAATCATGTTGATAGGGTTGCAACGAGCGGGCGGAATTCCGTACATTGTGATTTCGTCGACTCGACTGTGAGATGATGAAGGTGACATGGCGGTGATTTGGAAAAAAAAAAAAAGGCACCGAGGACCAGAAAATCCGGGGAAATTATCGACAAGAAAAGTGTGGGGATCGCCCGATCACCTCCCCTCTCAGAAACTCGGACACCTTCAGCTGGATTTTGGGGTCCTTTGTCTTGCGTCTGCAGTTTCTTGCGTCTGCTTCTTCAATCTTCTGCTGCTACCACTGCCACTGCCACTGCCCACCTCTACTGCCTACTGCAGAGCTCAGGTGGAGGGAGGGGAAGGGGGGGAGAGATGCGCGGGATGCGTATGATACAGCCCAAATGAGGAGCCAGGATCCCGTCGTTTGTTTTCTTGCCAATGAATACGATTTGATAATGTAAAAAGAAGGAGAAGGAAAAGAAGGGTGGGAAATTGATTAGTAGTAGATAGAAAGTAGGAAGGAGGAAATGAGGCGAGAGCAAAGGCCGAAAGTCCAGAACTTGTCAGACGCAACAACGACAAGCCTTGCCTTGCTTCGCCTTGCCTGCTTCCCGATGCGCTGCGCTGCTGCGTCTTGGGCAACACACACGCACACACAACACACACACAACCACCACCACACAGAGAGACAGAGAGACGGACCAGAATAGACCAGACGAAAAGCGCCCACGCAACCGTACACCACCGCACTGTGAACTGCCCAATTGGTTGGTTAATCAATCAAAAAGTCGGCTCTTCTTGGTTCGATTCAACAAGAAGAGGAAGCGTGGAGTAAATGACCCGGGCTCAAGGGTGGAGCGGCAGGACAGGGACCCCAAGTATAACATCAGCCATCAGCATCAGCCATCAGCTTGTTATTGTGGGCGAGGCCCGAGGCAAGAGCATAGTTTATTATGGCAAGGACAAGAGAGAGCGAGACAGAGACAGAGTATGTGTGTGAGAGAGAGAGAGGGAGAGGAAAAGAGCCCTTGCGCACTATTACCACACAGCTACCTATCTGCCAAGTGGCGTTAGGCGGGAAAGCTGAGCAAATAGTATGAGGAAGTAGGAAGAGGAGCGAGCCGTTCGGATACTGTTTTCTTGTATCTTCTTTTCTTTTTCCTTGCTTTTCAAATATTAGCCGTAGCGTCTAGTTTCTGCAACGACAGGAACAAAAACGCCTCGGTCTTGGTCTTGGTTTCTGCGTAGCACGCAAAAAAAGAGAGATGGCGCGCGTGGAGTGAATGTGGCATGGGATAGCTTGGGATGGGGTTTCGGGGGTCTTGGTTTGACTTGGGGACGCCACCACTACCACCATAACCAGTTTGCAGGGGGGGGGGAGGATGCGAGGATCCAGCGGGGGTCCGGCAGCGGGCTCTTAGTCGACAAAGCGAACCAACAAGAAAAAAAGGGATACAATGCAGTGAGTGGTCATTGGACGGGCTTGAGTTGGATCGGGTTGGAGTTGGCTCAATCAATGAATCAATGGGTTTCAATAATGAATTGAATGGCCCTTTGTTGTCGGAGCTGTTCGGGGGGGTGGAAAGGATGGCATGGACAACCCCATGTTTGGATCGTGTTGGTCTTCAATGGGTTCTGGACGCCGAAGAGCTGGTCATCATTCAGATGTGCCATCCATTCATCCCCCTCCCCTCCTCCCATGGGGGGGACGGACGAAGAAAAGGTCTTGCATTCATTTAATCTCTTTGCTTTCTTCTCCATTCCCATCGCGGATCTCGAGCCGAAAAAAAGAAAGCAACCAGCCCATTTCTCTCACTAGCAAGCTTATTGTCTCTCGTCGCGTCGCTTTTTTGTACATATTCGCTCGCTCGCACCGTAGCCGATGTGATTCGATATCCGCAGGGATTAGAAAGGAAATACGACGTCTTTGCGTTTTATTCGAGAACTTCCTTCCTCCAAAAAAAAAAAACGCAGGGGAGGATGCCATCGGGGGGGGGGTCTGAATGCATTAAAGACACTTTCGGCGTGTCCGAGAATCTGGCCCAGCACGTGGAATCTGAAATGCGATGCTACGCTGAAGTGGGAGCTCAAGTGGAGGTTGACAGAGTTTCCCATAAAGACGAAGAAAAAAAGAAGAAACAATAACCCAATAATCAAAACGGCCACGCTGGGAGCAGGCAAAGAACTCTTGCGTTGGAAAACATGGCACAGGATGATGGGACTTGTCGCGCTATACTACTGGTAGCGCAGCCGTGGCTATATTGGTTGATGCTATAGCGTTGGGTTGGGTGATGAGGTTATTTGCCTAGTCCTTCCTAGCAGCGGTTGATACGGCACAGCGCACTGCGACGCTGCAGCATGGCCTAATTTGACAACGACAGCCCTGAGCGGGAGTATTGAACGATATATGCAGGTATAGTGCACAGCTAGGTTGGTAGACAGATACTCGGTACATTCCCCTCGTACTTGAATGTATATGTAGCAGTGTATGCACTTGGACAAGCCAAATGAAGCTCACGGTTCATACGAGTCAACACGGTAGAGTCTGATCAGCCCTGTGTCGCCCAGCCCTGTCCAACCAGCTCATATAGGTATGGATGGATGGATAGCTGAGGTAGGGTACATACGGAGCGGAGAGTCAGACATGCCATCTTCCCCTGAAAAGCACCTGATTACTACACATACATACATACATACCTACAAGTAGGTACCGGTAGATCCACCTGTAGGACTTGTAAAGGTCCCTACGTGCTTTGGCTTCAAGGTTTCCCGCTACCAAAATATCATCCAAGACAAAATCTGGGCCCCCCCCTTCCGCCTTTCGTCTATTTGTGCTTAAATTCTGTCGGGATTGAGGGGGGCGGGAGAGGGGAAAGGGGAGGGTACTTCGTTCCGACGCACGTAGCTGCGCTGGGTGGGGGGGGTTTGTTCTTCCCTGTCGTCCAATCAAAAGCCGGCGAGCCATACGGAGTTGAGCCCGGAGCTTCGACCCAACGCTCCATCAGCCAAAGGTCACTATCCAGTACTAGACATCACTAGCACCACTAACTTCAACTACCAGCTTCCCACCAAGGGTACTCTTCTTCTACATAGATGCCTCGTACACTTGAAACCGCAGGGCTTCTTCTTCTTCTTCTTCTCTCTCTTTTCTCAGCCAAGAAAGCCGTTGCATGGATCAGATTCTTTGTTGTTTCAACGCCTCTGGGTTAATTTCCCCCAATTCCCATCCATTCCCCCCTCCCCCTCCCCTCTACTCACCACCCTACTGCTGCTTGTTCCGCATTCAGCTGCCTTTTCCCCATTAAAACCAATCTACTTGTATTCAGCATAATACTTGTACTTGTAAAAAGAGGGGGGGAGGGATAGTTACTCAGTGCGAGGTACTCTGTATATTTACCTATATTATGAGTACGGATACTATTGGTAGGTACTCAGTAATCTCTTGTCGCGTTCTCTTTGACCATCCGGTCATTAGTAATTAGCCCTTTTTGTTTCACTCTATTTGCTATTTTTTTTATGTCCATTTAATTATTTCTCTCCATTTCTCTCCCTCTCGTCACATGCATGCATACATATTTATATGGATGTACATACATACTTGATATTAATACACATTCCTTTTTTTTTGCCTGCCGCTTGACACGGGCAAATCTTCGTCATCATGCCCCCGCGCCTGTTTGTCTCCGTCTCCACCAGATTCCATCAGCAGCGGCAGCAGCACCGCGCTTCTCTTGCGAGCGACTCCATCCAGTGTCGCACAATAACGGCCTGCCCGGGTCGTGTCGTGTCTGTCGTGTCAGTCATATCATGTCATGCGAACCCACAACCCACAACCCCCATCCATCAATTCCATCCCATCCCATCTCATCCCACTTCGGAAGACCCAAAGCTCTGAACCAAAACAAACCAAAAAAAAAAAAAAAAAAACGATCAAACTGTCTAATCCTGGGACTTGAACTGCCGAAGAATCACACCTTCAAAAAGCTCAACCCATGCAAACGCCCGTTCCTGTATTCCGAACTCCATAGTAGTATGATGTATCTATTCCGTATATGTATCCATCCTACCGAGAACTTCACGTCAGCCATCCCAACCGCAATCTCGTCCACTTTCCTACTTGTATAAGCGACAGTACATAAATGTTTGAGATGTTCTAATCCATCCATGTGATTGGAACAGATGCCCGTAAACATAAACAACATGTTTCTCTCTTCACCGAATCCGCCCCATAAACCACCCTTGCATAATCAATGCATACAATATCACATCCCATCACATCCACATCCACGTCCACGTCCACATCCACATCACCTCCACAGTCCCATAATCAATCCTCTCTGCTTTCTCTCCCAACCTTTTCATTATTTCCCAACTTTCCACCCAGATAATACATACCTGCCTTTGCCCACCGTGCACCAGCTTCCCCGGCAGTTCATCCCCTCCCTCCACCGTCCCTCTACTTCTGGGTCCAATGGGGTACCATCAGCTAATCAACCAAAATCCCTATCCGTCCGACAGAACAAGGGCTCCAAACAAAGAGGCATAATTAAGATGCTTAGCCCCCATGAATCGATCAGATAACAAACAATAATACTAATTAAAAAAAAAGTCTCCATATTGCCCATAATTATGTACGTCCCCGACAACCGCCCTAGATCGCCCTTGGGAGGGATCCGCACATGTCGCTAATCCTGGCCGTTGACTGGCAAAACCTCTGTTTTAACCCCTTCTTCTTCAAACATTGAGGGTTAATTAATCTTCATTCCTACCGGTCAGCGAGCATGAGGATGCGTTATAAGATGGGGCCTTTCCCACCCCAATCTACTTGTATGCATGCGTAGTCAATCTCCTCCCCCTCCCCCGATCATTTTTGGTTCTTTTTAATCCGATAATTATTTCAAAATAATAGCTATCCATGTTCCTGTTTCCTAATCCTTACAATCAATAGACACATACATCATGCTTATACATGCATTCACGCCAGCAATCATACCCTAAGATCCCAACCATACTATACATATACAGCCTATTCAAATAATGCGTCCATTACACCTTGGCGTACCTGCAGAGAAGAAACCCGACCCATACCTATCCTGCCGCCTTCGCCGTTCCGACATATATCCCACGAACGATCTGATGGCCTCTCGTGACGTGTCATAGATATGTGTATATATGTACACTGTCATGATCCCTAAATTCCAGTCGGCCCTTTTTTACCACCATCGCCACCAGGGAAAATGCAAATAGGTATCTCGTCTCGTCTCGGCTCGGCTCAGCTCAGCTCAACTCCGCCCTAGCGATTTCATTACTCGGGTCTGCATCTCAAAGACCTCTTGATCCCGCTTCTCTAATTCATTCATTAGGGCCCGATACTTGACCTGCCACTGCTCCGAAGTCAAGGGCTCTATAATTCTGTCCGACTTCACTGCATCTGCCGAGGCCGACGTTTCAGCAGCCTCCTCATGTGGCATCTTCTTCCACATCTTTAATGGCACACTGTGCGTCATGGTGAACTGCCCCCTGAGATTACCAAAGCCATATTGCCAGTCGAAATAATAAGTAAAGATGTCCTTTGAGGCTTCAACTCGATAACACTTTGGTCGACCCATCATGAGCATCTTTGCGCCGGCTAGCGCTGCCAAGTTGATTAGGAAAGCCTGGGACGAGTCTGCCGACTTATACATGTGCTCCATCGTTGCGTTGGTCATGGCTGCACACTCCTCCATGCCTGCAGGTTCTTGCCGGTTACCCTCGGGGTCAATCCATTCCGCATTATGCAGCACATGGGTGAAATACGATATTAGGGGGTCCATGTTGGTTCTATCCTCCATTCCCTCAAAGTGATATTCAGGAACGTCTCTTACATACGCGTTGGGCGGAGGTGGGGCAGGAGCTTGGCCGGATGCACTGGTACCGTTTGTTTCCAGAGGTGGAGCTGGAACTGGAGCTGCCACCGCTGTCTCAGTCGCTGTCGATGATGACTGAGGTGGGGGTAGGGGAGGCAGTTCTTGGTCTGGTTTCCAGCCATTTGTATGGGTTGGCTCTTGCAAACCGCCTGGCGGCAACGGCTGTGGCGGAGGAGCAGTACCATACCCATGTTGGCCATTCATCACCATCATGGGTGGTGGTGATGCCAATCGAACTGACCCGCCTTCTCGTTCAGGGACCTGTAGAGATATGCTTGGTCTGGAAGGCCTTCCTGCCTCGCCGGTTGTCGAGCCCATCCCGATTGGTGTGTTTATAGGCGCGTTTGGTGGTGTGATGCCGGCTTGCACTGGTGTGTATACCGTACCAGCCTGGCTAGAAACTGGGCTATGGATTGGGATATGTACTTGGCTCGAGTTCGGTGTGATGGGCATCATCTCCTTTGATTCGGCCGGGTTGCTATCCGGGGTCGAAGCCCAGGAGGCAGGTGGAGGAGGGTTCGGAGCCTCGACCGATGCGCGATTCATTGGCGGTCTGCCTCTCGTTTTCGCTGAGCCAGGATCTGACCCACTGGGTTTCCATGCGGAAGACACATTCTTGGCGCCTCGACGATGACTCGCAATCTTGGGCTTCGAAGGTGTAACGGCTGAGCGTGATTCCAAGGCATCATCCCAAAACGTGCTTCTTGCGGTCGGCGTCACTGCTGAGTTGGGCCACCTGTTGATTGGTGTTGGTACAGGGTCATTCAACCCCCATACAGCGCCTCCCGGCCTCGAGGGATCCATTGACAACTGTGGAGCTCGAGGATCAGGATGGGCCGACCATGGTCCCTGCGGACCATCTATGGCAGACGGCGGGGATAGACGTTGCCTTTGAGCCGGTGCATTCATGGCCTCATCGTCGGGCCTCTTACGGCCCCTCTTTGGCCGTATATGAGGGAGCAGGGCCCTCAGAGCCATGTCGTCTTCGACAGCAATTCCATCACGAATGGCTTGGGCAGTTGGGTTGGGATCGTCCGGGATCTTGATCCAATACTCATTAGGTATATTCATCAGATACTCGAAGAAGGCCTTGATGTGCATGGAATTCATCCATTTCTAGACTGGTCAGTATCATGCAAGGCCAAAAATAGAAGGTAAGACAATTGGAGGTAGGTTGGAAGCTCAACTTGTCCCGTCGTAGGCCGGCTGCCAAATCAAACAAACAAAACAAAAACAAAAACAAAAACAAAACAAAAAAAAGGCTTTCATGGATTGGTTGACCTACCTTTAATCGGACACCGTACTGTGCAATTTTTTGGGCACTCTCATCTTTGCCAGGATCCGGCGGTTCGACACCGAGTCGAGTGGTTAGCTCGGTCCATGTCTTGATTTCTTTTTCGTAAAACTTTCTGACAAGCTCAAAGATGGTAAAAGGACAGAATAACTTCCCCCCACTTCTTGGCGGATTTCGGAAGGCTTCTCTCAGACTTTCTGTATCGGCACCGAGTGGTAAGGCCGGGTTGCAGTAGAAGATGAAGCGGACGTACGCGTCCTCAATGGTGGCAGACGTCACGTCGCGGTCAGGCAGAGTCGGTCGTACAGCATACTCGTGCGGATTAGGCTGGTCAACGGTGGTATTATGGGGAGCCAGGTTACCGCCCAGTCGCTGCTGTTGCTGTAGCTGTAGCTGGTGATGGTAGTGTTGCTGGTGCTGGTGCTGCGATGATTGCGCCAAGGTTTGGGGCGAGGACATGGTAAGTGTAAATGATGGTTCTCATGTCTTGGGGTTCATTGTGCGATGCGCCAGAGTGTCACAACATCAAGGTGTGTAGTACGTAGATTGACAGTGGTGGCAGTGGTGGTGGTGTCGTCGTCGGTTGTGTTGCGTGAGTGCGTGGTGTGGTGTGATGGTTTGGCTTGACTTGACTTGAATTTGATTGAGGTGGCTCTGCAGCCAAAAACGAGCATGGGGAAGAATATCCAGCAGAAACTGCAACAACCACTGAGCGGTCGACACGACGAAGCGTAGGACTTTGTTGCAGTCAGTGAGATGCGCTCTCCGTCTTTTCTGTTCCCCCTTCTCAGCACGATGATGGCAACATCTGGATTCGACCAAGAATGGAAGATTCAAGATCGAAAGCGAAAGTGGGCATGACGTTCTAGATGCGAATGGGGGAGCCGGCGACCTGGAGCGGCAGCAGTAGCAGCAATCAGTTCTAGTCCCAGTCCCAGTCCCAGTCCTGTCTAGTCAAGCGCAGCGCAGCGAACAAACCCCCAAGGTATAAGGACTTCTGTCGCCCACCACAGGTCCGTGGGTGTGGCAGCTCTTTGCTTAGTCCCGTTGAGGTACTACCTGGTACATTGGTAGCAGCTGTGGCGGTTTTCATTGGTGGCGGAAGAGCCTTGCTAGGCTCTCGTTAGCAGGTCCCCACAAGCACCTGTACAGTACGAGTTGGACCCTAAAAATAGCCGGGGCTCACTACAAAGTATTTGATATAGCAGGCAAAACAGGTACCCGGGCAGTACTGGTACCTCCTGTCCAGCTTTGATGGGGGTGGGGAGAGAGAGAGAAAAAAAAGTCTACTTGCGCAAACCGCTACTCTCTTTTCTTTCCCCTTGTAATTAAACACCAGCACCTTGATCCAAGCTTCAATGATTATTGCCATGTGCAGGGTGATTGACTGCCGTGTGCATGGGCTCGTTGAAGATGTTGAGTTTTTACCAATGCTGCTCTGCTGCTGCTGCTGCTGCTATGACCACCGGAGACAGCCCTACAAGTGTTCGCGCGCTCTCTCTCTTTCTCTCTCCCTGTTCGCAGCGGCACGCCGGAATGGTAGTCTCTCCATTCCATGGATAGTAGTACGCCGTGTTATATCCAAGGTAGCAAGGTTAGTATATACAAATGCATGTACCTCCTCGCCCGTCTCCACATGAGGGCTGCCGGTATTGCTTTGTTGATTGATGAAGAGGAGGGTTCAGCTGTCCCCAGTTGCGAGCTGTTTGTCCAATCCGACCGAAGCCCGGACATCCAAAAGAGCCCCTGACAGCTTGGGGGATGGGTGTCCTACATCCGAACCCTGTCGGCCTGCTGTGAACACACACACAACTACTACAAGAAGGTTTCTGCTAGCACAAACTCCCTTTTCAGAGGAAATCACATATGAAATGTTAACTACTTCAAGGGTTATGTCTTGGCAATGGACAGCGTCTGAATCATGGCTCAAAACCTACAAGTACTCAGTTGGACAAGTATAGAGCTCTCTGCTAATGGCTGAGGGGGGGGGGATGCCACAAGCCGTTGCCACAACTCGTTGCCGGAAAAGAGAAATTGAGACAACCCGTCTCCGGATGTCGCTGATCAAGTGCCGTTCACAGTCCGGCGGCCTCAAACTTTATGACCATGGTGCATCCATGACCATTACCCCTACAAAGCAAAGATTGGCTGTCTTGGAGTGAGTGAAACTTCGGCGAACTGGTCCTCCTACCTCATGCTTTAGCTTCTATCAGCTTACCGTACCAAGTGGTATCTACATACTTGTAGGTATGTACTGAAGAAAGGGGAGAATGCCAAAAAGTCTCAAGATGAATGGCCTTCGACTTTATCTATCAACAGTATTGAACAGACAAGCAAATGACTCGAACATGTCATATATCAAACAATTTATCCTCGTCGTCCAAAGTCCTACAGCGCAGAAACGGCTCACCTGCATGTGCTTGAGTATATCATATTATACACTGTATGCAAGTATCTTTACTTTAAGGGGCTCACTGGTTGGCCCGGCCCAAGATGGGCCCGGTCCCAGTCGATCGGTTATTTGTGTGCCATTCCTTTCACGGCCGATAGGCGTCGATCCTACCTCTCACCTCACTTTCAGTGTTGTATGGCCAAGTACAGTACGGTACAGTACATAAGCTGCACATTAGCCTGAGACTGCACAAGTAGGTGGGTGGTATTACTGACATAACTCAGCTTACCTTCTTCCCTCGAATAACCGGTTCAGAAAAGGGATAATGACTCGAGAAGCGGCCTGCAAGAAATACCCAGCATACATGTACATACATGATTGCTAGCCAGCCAGCTCTGGCACATGCAAAAATAACGCAGCATCATACACGCACAGACTTGGTTCAATAATCATTACTTTTTCCTGTCCAGTTTTCTCTACTTGTAGGTTGAACGAAGCAAACCGTTTTTCAAAAACGGTTTTGCTTTTCTTGCCGAACGAACCCCGCAAACCCCGGGACGAAGTTTAGCCGAGTTTATTAAGCAGAAGCAGAGGGCACGCCCTTGACAAGACATATTGTCTGACAATGCTGCATCAAGAACCCAAAACAGAGATATGCCGGGTAGTGATTAAGAATCGAGAGTGATCAAAATCAACAAGGCGTTTATTCTAGAAAAGAAAAACCCTTCTCTCAAGGATTTAAATCACGTGAGGTTATCGGAAAACTAACTTGATTGAGCCGGTTTGAGATACCGCTTACCTCCAATACAGCAGCATGTTTTTTTTTTATGTCCGATATCCAATCAAGTATCAGGCAGATAACGGAATACAACAGCCTCATTCAACAATCCGAAATGTTTTGGAATCATTATGATGCTATATTCGCCTAATTGTATCAAAACATCACATCCTATACATCGGATATCTCGGTATTTCGCTAAACTCGCCTACGCTCTGCGGAACTTGGCAGACCTTACCCAAAACTATGGGGTAGCAGGTGACGCACCAGTTCGGACGAGTCCACCCGAATATGCCAATGCCAAGTTTGCGGAGGGAGGTTTTAGTAAGCTCATGGCACTTACAAATGCCCTCCAGCGAATAACGGCTCGCCTGTGTGACGTGCTCAGAGCCCATCATCAGAACCGCAGCCCCAAATCGAGGTTACCCCACGCGGCGTTTTTGATTGAATTCACCCATCGGATTTGAAATCGTCGTCTGCCCTGCTTTTGATAGGCAACTATCTCCGAATCGATTAGTTATTGGTTCTTGGACAAGTGTCGAGGCTCTCTTTTGTGATTATCTATATAAAGATAGGGGAAGCAAGTGCTTCTCTCTCTCTCCCTCAATCAGTCTATCAAGCATCTACATCATTTGACATCATAGCAGTCTGCTTAGCAACCATCGGCTTTATCATCAACAAAATTTTCTAATCATTTTCCGAGTGAGCCAATAAGAAGATACTTTATATAAAGATCATACAAACTCTCTCTATATATTTTCTTTAAATATAAAGATCATCGAGGAGTTCTCAAGTGAACCCCAACAACCATCACTCTGAGAGCATACCTCAACACCTTCACCCACAAAATTCACCCACTTACACCCCCCAAGACTCTCATACAATAAAAGCAACTGAACACCACAATGGCCGTCGTCTCATCCATCCCCCGCGGCGATGTCACCGCCTCCCTCAACTTCTACCAGCCCCCCGCCGATAACTCCAAACCGTATAACCTCGTCGGCGACCGCCCCAAGTCCGACCAGCCCCCCCGCAACTACGGCCTCACGGCACAGGACGTTGTCATCCAGGACATTCGCGGCCGCGAGACGGAGTTCACCCTCGACCGCGACGCCTTCCAGTTCATCCAGCAAGTCCCTCCTTCAAAGGAAACAGAGTTCGTAGACGACGAATCCATCAAGGAGAAGTACTACCCGGAGGTGGAGCAGCTCCTCCTCGACTCCATCCCCGGCTCCAACAAGGTCTACATCTTTGACCACACCATCCGCCGCTCCGACCCGGACGCCCCCCGCTCCCCCGTCAAGACCGTCCACATTGACCAAACCGCAAAATCCGTCGCTAAGCGCATCCAGAGGTACTTCCCTGACGAGGTCGACTCCCTCCTGGCCTCCCGCTACCGCATCGTCAACGTTTGGCGGCCCCTGAACAAGAACCCCGTCGAAGCCTCCCCCCTCGCCATGGCCTCCACATCTACCCTCGAGGACAAGGACGTCGTCCCCGTGGAGCACCGATACGTTGATGGCTACATCGGCGAGACCGCCGCCATCAGCTACAATGCCCAGCAGAAGTGGTACTACCTTAGTGGCATGACCGGCAACGAGCGTCTGTTGCTCGAGTGCTTCGACAGCGAGTCCCTCAAGCCCGGCTCCAAGATTGGCGGCCGCGTGCCTCACACTGCCTTTGAAGACCCCCGCACAAGGGTTGATGCCGAGGGACGAGAGAGTATTGAAGTCCGAGCCCTTGTCTTCGGCCCATGAAATGTCTCCTCCCCCTTTTCCCCAACATCAAGCATGGCTGATCAGCTTACACGAACTTATGATGGGTTTTGTCATTCATTTCTCGGAAAGAAAGCAGGCAATTGTAGCAATTTTTTTTTGTAAATTACCTAGAAAAAAAGCAAAAAGAAAAAACCATAATGACAATCATTTCATAACATCCCATCGCCCACCCGACCCCCTTAAACCGTGTAGAGTGCATGCACACACATCCATCTGCCTCCATTCCACACACCCCTTTTTTGTGCCTCTAAACAAAAAGAGATCAAATGAGCAAAATAGAAGAACAAACACACGACCGTTTCACTTCATGAAACTTATCCTATTCCCTGTGCTGATATTCCCTGATCCAGTCCGGACGTCACTGACGTAACTGTAATCAAAGAAACTGGACTGCGAAACAACATGATTTCCCATGCAAACCGTACTTGGGCGGCTGTATATAACAGGCTAACCACTGAATGAAGAAGAAGAAAAAAATGAAACATGAAATGAAATGAGTGGAAGAAAACAACTCGAGACATACATAGAATGTAGGAAAAGAGAAAACCTAGACGCCGCCATTCGCTTTCATATGCGGTTAAAAAGCACAATCATGACCCCACCAGGATATTTCCATTATACCTTAGGCCGTCGTTTGTACACTAGATTCGTCGGGTCTTCCCACGACCGCTACCACTGGTCCCTTGGCGGCTCATAGCTACACCTCCCTGACTGCTCTGTCTGCTCATAGGTATCGCGGCAGCAACCGATAGGGTGTTTAAAGAAAGTGGTGCACTCTGCCCTGGGCTAGGCTGATCACGCAAGCTGCTCGAAGGAATACCAAGGGCATCCCGGAGGTGCTCGGGATCGTCACGCGCAGCGCTGGTAAAGGCAACATATCTGCCCCGGTGGTAGGGAATTGCTACAGCCTCAAGAATTTTACGCAACCCACTGGGTGCGTCGAGGTGGGCTCCAGGCCTGTGGCTTTGGTCGTATTGCTTGAAGAATCCCATAACGGACAAGTCCGATGCAATGTCGTCTTGGGACAGGGGAACGGGGAAGTTCTGGTCAGCCGTTCGAGGATATGGTTTAAGATACTGCTGTGGCACATGAGGCGGCATCTTTGGAGGGTCGTGGGCGTGGACCAGATCCAAGTTATTAGGAATCTCAAAGTTGGCAATACCCTCAATACCGAGAATCTTGTCATCCAAAAAGTTTTGGTTGGCCCCGCCCCTGGTGCTTCGGGTAGCATGAGATACTTGTCGCTCCATCATGGGTGCCGAAGGCTGTGATTCAGCATCGTCCTTGTCATTGTCGTTGCTATCGCCGTTGCCAGAATCGCTATCATCTGGCGAGGAGGCATTGCCGTTGACACGGTTGCGCAGAATGTAGTGGTGAGCTGCTACGGCAGCTGTGTTGTAATGCAGAGACAGTTCCTTGTCAGTGAAGAGCTTATCAATGCTGTAGACAGGACCATTTTGCTTTGCGGCTGCGCGGGCCTTCTCGGACTGCCATAATGGCGTAGTGCTATTGGGATCGATGGCACGTCGCATTGGTGCTGGGGATCCATCGTCTTCACCAGGGTTGCGCTTCCTCTTCTTGCCATCGGAGAACATGTTCAAATCTTCTGCGTCCTTGCGCAGACGAGTCGCTCGTTTGCCATGAGTACCCCCGGGACTGGCGGGGTTGGTCAAGCTGAACTGGTTCGGGTTGAGGAGCAGAGCATTGGAATCGTTAATCTCCAATACTTCCTTCTCTCGGTTCAATCGATTCTTCTTTTGCGTCAGAGTGTTAATAAGACGGTCGCGAAGAGTCTCTGTGAGGGCCCGATGCTCTCTTTTTGCGGTTTCGACTTTGTACGCGTGGGTGTTTTTGTATTCCTGAACCTTTCGTTCGTACTCATTCTACAAGGGCACGATGCGTTAGTATAGACCAACGGATATAGGTGTGGTTGTGGGAAAGTGATTGAGTCGGAGCAGTTCTCACCTTGGACTGTACAAGCTGAAAATCGCGAATCTCGATTAGATCCTCCACCTCGTCAATGAAGTCCGGGAATCTTATTCCGGCCATGTCGATGAGGCTTCGGGCATTTTCAGCGTGCACAGGAGCACCCTGTGCTTGCCGGTGCTCCTGGACCAACTCAGCGGCTTTCTCAAGAGCATCCGGGTCGTAAGGGTCGAAGCGCTGAACGAGATTGACCTCGTACTGGATCTTCTGGAGCTGGTCGCGATAGGCCAAGTCTCGGTCGCGCTGAAACTTGTCGTTCATGGCGGAGAGGCGCTCCATTAGAGCTTGGCGCTTTCGGTCTCTCTTGGATTGTGAGGCAGCTGGGGGGGAGCGGCGATCGGGTTTGGCGCCCACGGCGGAGGCGACGGCTGCTTCGCCTGCCTCCATTGTTGCGAAAGGATCAAGAAGCACGGAGGGCTGTTGTAAAAAGCTTCGAGTGTAAGTTGTATTGACTGTAGGAGATGATGGGTAAGACGGAGAAGCATAAAATGATGACAATTTGGAGACACTCCTCTTCCTCCGCCGCACGAGTGGTAGACAAGTCGACAGATACAGTGGAAGAGTATGCAGTAGAGGCTTTCAGTGTTGAGGTTTTGGTGAGGGCTGGGGGGGAGAACTTGGTAGTGTCTCTGGGGGGTGTGTGCGTGGGTGTGGGCGTCGGTTTTCTGCCGTTTTTAGCACCAGGCGAAGTGCACTTTCCCTCTCAGAAATGATGTAGCGGCGGCGGCGGCTGCAGCAGCAACTGTAGCTTCTGGGGCTGTTTGCTCCTGCTTGTGCTGAGCTGGGGCGCCGTTTTTTTTTCAAAGGTGCTGGATCTGACGCAGCAGCCACAAGCCCTTTATTTACGATATATAAAAGGTCCAACCTGTATAGCAAAAACACAGATGGAATGTAAAGATTCTTAAAGTACAAACATGGTTTCCTACAGCACAGCAGATACTGGTACCTCCTGCCATGTCCAGTGACTTCACCTCTTGCTCAAACTGCCCACTGCTACTGCCATCTTTCTTCCCTCACCGCCCGCGGCTTTGGGTGTGGGCGTGGCTTGTTTCCCTCTCGACCCTCGTCATCCCAGCTTCTGATTGGCCAAATGTCATGCCGAAAAAAGGCACACGTCCCAAGGCGTTTATTTTTGCGCGCGTCCATTTCCGTATGGGGCAATAGTCAAAACACCCGCTAGTCTGTATTCGGGACGGGGCATTCGCAACGAGAGAGGTTCTCATTGTTTGAGCCACTTATAATCTATCCATCTCATCTGCAATACTGGATAGTAACAAGGATGTGTCATCATCAGACTTCAAACATGGTTATTTTGAGTAATTTTAAATTGTCTTGAATAATGCATTATTGCCTGCCTCTCCGGAGAAGAAATCATGATAAAAAAAAAGAGTTCATCTGATCACACAATGTTGCCGGATTCGGTAGTGGATGACATGAGCCGGCACACCTCTTACAACATATAGAATAGATGGCTGGATCTGATATATTGCCTTGATATCATGTATTCCACCCACTGGTTATATTCCTCCACGGAACATTTGCAACTGGCTTATCAGCCCAAACCCTCCCGGCAATGTCTTTTCATCATTTGTAGTAGCACCCCTGGAACCTCCTCCCGATTCCCTCACCACACTCCCCCTCCCCTGTCTTTGTGTCTCCCTCTTCGCCTGTTCAACCTCTCTCAACAGCTCCCTATGCCTATCCTCCACCATCTTCGCCAATCCCTCAATAAACTTGTTCCTCCCTTTCTCCTCCGCCGTGCCCTTCCACACTGTAGTCAGCCCTTTGAGCTCCTCTACCCTCTCCGCTGCCTTTTCGATTCCTTGAACAGGGTCATCGCTCTGATTGAGAAGATTCGAGATTTCGTCTCGTAAAGATTTGAGCACTTTCTGGCCCTTTTCCTCAGAGCTCTGCTGCTCTGAGCCGGGCTCCGGTGCGGATACGGAGAGGAACCCCGAGCTGACAGATACTTCCGATGGAGGGAAGACAAACTCCATAGCGTCCCCAAATGTCTTGATGACAGAGTCCAGACGAGCACGCACAAGTGTGAGCGTTTGTAGTTGCTTGATGTAAGCAGGATCATCTCCCTGGGGGTTTGCTTTGACCGTCCCAACTTCGTTCCCGTCTGGTTGCTGCTCACCCCCGCTCGTCTTTGGTTCCTCTTTGTCGTTTTCATCTCGCTCCAGGCCTCCAGGCACAAACATGGCAACCTCTTCCTGCAGCGTCTCCGTCATCGTCTCCTCAAGGCCCAGCGCTTCGCCCCGCAACAGCTCCACCTCATACGCCAACCTGCTCCCGCTCCTCAGGATATCATCCGTAAGCTGCGTCAGTGTGTTTGACAGCCTCGTAGTCTGCGCATTAAGCTGCAACAGCAATGTCTGTGCCTGAGAGGTCAGCTCTACGAGGCGGACTGCTCCCGGCGCCTGGCCTCCTGATTTCTGAGCAAGAGGTGGCAGGGTAGCATTTAGGTATGCCGCCGGGTCAAATGCAGGATTCAAAAAGTCTTGGAGAAATTCGTCCGATGTGTGTGTAGATTTTGGCGTAAAGACTTGCTTGGATTGCTGTCGTCCGTTGCCATTGTGAGGCGGTGGGGCAGCGTTGCTGGTTGCTCTCCTCCGGCCTTGCTTCAAGTCAGATGCCATTTTTTTTTTTGGATTCTCTGAGATTATTTAATTGTATGATTGTGGCACTGTCTGTCTCAGTATTTCATTTTATATGGCTGGGTGAAATGAGTAAGTCTGTTGGATAAGCTTGATGAGATACCAAGATCCAGGCTTTGTATGAGAACTGATGAGTGTAGGTGTATAAGACAGGACCTAACAAATTGCCTTGTGTGGAGACCAAATCATCGTTTTAGCTGTGGCCGATCAAAGCCGATGATGAGCCGATATCAAGACTCACCTTGCGTCAATCCTGTCATACACCAACACCCAACTCACTCACTCACTCACTCACTAAATCATCCAAACTCATAATCTAATCTGATCATTTCTTTTTTATTATTATCAGAAATGAGCGAGACAGAAGCAAAAGAAGAAATGCGCATCGACCCCCGGAGAGCTCAGGCTCTCGTCTCTCAACTCACATATGTAAAGGACCGCATCGCCGCCGCCGCGAACGGCCGAGAGGTGTGTGCTGCTGAGACATTCCTTATACAGCAATGAGATGAGAAGCTGATAAAGAACTGTTCTTTTCCTTTTACATAACAGGTCAGACTCGTCGCTGTATCAAAACTAAAGCCGGCAAATGATATCCTTGCTCTTCATCAGCAGGTTAATCACCTTGACTTTGGCGAAAACTACGCCCAGGAATTGACAACAAAAGCCGACCTGCTTCCCGGCACCATCCGGTGGCACTTTATCGGTGGTCTTCAATCCAGTTTGTTGCCTTGAAGCCCCCCCCCCTTTTAAACATCTTATACTCATCATACAAACAGCCCACTGCAAATACCTCGCCAAAATCCCAAACCTCTTCTGCGTCTCCTCTATAGACTCCATCAAAAAAGCCCAGCTTCTAAATAACCACCGCGGAAAGCTCCCCAAAATCAATATCCACGTCCAGGTCAACACCTCGGGCGAGTCCCGCAAGTCTGGGACCACCCCGGGGGACGAGACCGTCAGCCTGTGCCGCGAGATCGTCGAGACGTGCCCCAACCTCAACTTCATCGGCCTCATGACCATTGGCGCCTTTGCCCGCAGCACGGCCACCACGCCGGAGCAGGAGAACGAGGACTTTGTGGCGCTGAGGGAGCAGAGGGATCTTGTAGCCAATGAACTGAAGCTGAGCACGGAAGATTTGGAGCTGAGCATGGGAATGAGTGCAGATTTTGAGGGAGCTATCAAACAAGGGAGCAGTGAAGTCAGAATTGGAAGCGACATTTTTGGCTGGAGACCAGCGAAGGCAGATGCCCAAATAGTCGTGTAAGAGACGGAGATGTCTGCCTAGTTAAGAAGAAGAAGAAAAAAGAAACATGAAATCAGCATTGTCCAACACATCTATTAATCATTCCATCAGAACTATATTTTCAACGTCTAAATGCACAGGAAGAAAGCATCTGGATTATTAATAACATGTTATCGCGACCAAGAAAATACGACAAAATTCGTACCAAACAAAACAAAGCATATTGAAGTGGTATCAACGGATAGGGAACCAACTTTTCCTCCGCATGGCCATGATGCGTCCTGGTGCGACTGCGATCTCTTGCATACAACAATGCATACAATACATGTAACCCATCTTCCCCCTCCCTCCCCCCCCCCTGCTTAATCAGGAACCACCTTGTCTTAAGCAATCATCCTTCCCACATATTTCTCTCCCAAACGCCAGTATGCTTTCCATGCTTTGCCAAGACATTCCCAGTCATGTTTTTATATGTAGGTTTTTTTTTTGGTCATATATGTCAAATCGAGCCACTTTCATAACAGCACTAGTTGACCATGACATGGGCAAAAGTGTCTGAAATATCCTGTCGACTCATAGGCTCAGCTCTCTCTGGTGTTGTAGAGGCGCCAGCTGCAAGACGCTCCTGCATGAGCTTCAGCATAACAGAGGGCACCGAATCATCAGTAGCACGGATAGTCAAGCGGATCATCTAATGTAAATATTAGCAAACAAGGTTTCCCACTCGGTTAGTATGCCGAGAAACTTACTTGTGTTCCATAGTTGGGCTCCAATCTCATAAGACAGCCAAATTTGCCTCCTTCGGAAGTGTGAAGCACGCTGGCACCGACCACATTCTTGGGGTTAGGGTCGACCTGTTTGAGAATCCGCCACCTGAACCCTTCAACTGTTGCAGCAACGAATCTTTCCGTGAGCTCCCGTCCCCTGTTACTGGTCAATCCAAAGATACCTTGGGCCTCTCGGGTGCCTCCGCCAATTTGTTTCCAGCGCTTGAAAAAGTCCTCTGCAGTGAGCTCTGCGGGATCCATAAACTTGTGAATAGTCACGGGCAGTTTCAATGTAAGTGCTTGCAGAGCCCCCGCCAAATAACTGACACGCATGGTAGGGCTCTTCTCAAATACCTTCTTTGCCTCAAACATAATGACCTGCTGCGTTTGAGATGCTTGGGTGAGCGTGCTTTCCGGGAGGCCCTTCACATCCCAAGTCAAGTTGCTCTTCTCGCTTTCATCCAGATCCAAGGTGGTAGTAAACGAGCTCATCGTTCCTGGGTTCTTGTTCTTAAAGTATGCTATCAGACACGCCATCTGGCCACGATATTCCGATCGGAGACCGATTTGAATTTGGCCATCTTCGTACAAAACACCATCTCCTCTCAGCAAGAGTCTGTAGAAGCCCTTCTCCCAGCCGGGAGACAAGTGCGCAGCGCTGGCAAGGTTCGGGGCCTTCAGTAACTTAGGCTCAGAAGACGATGGGGTGCTCAGGTCCAGCCCAGCAAGATCCGCAGCGCCGTTAGCATGCGTTCCATTGGCAGCCTTAGCCCTGTTGCCATTAAGTGGAATATTGGCACTAAAAGTTCTCTTGAGGCCGCCAGGCTTCACCATGCCAAGCTCCGCTTCAGTATTCGCTGTTTTGCCACCAACAACCCATGTCCGTCGGTCGCTAGTGTTGGCATGCTTCTGGTGTAGTCGAGACAGCAATGCTGACTCTCGTTCTGGGAAAGGAGGCATCTCGTCACACATTGTTCGCAAAAGGTCATCTGTGGATAGTGTCGCCAATGTCAGATATTCGCAGGCTCTTTGTTGCAATTCAGAATCCAATGTATGGCTGTAGATTTCAAATACGCGAACAAGCTGCGATTTGATCTCAGGGAACAGGTTAACAAATTTGATGAAGCATGATAGAATCATCGCGCGCGTGCTAGGCGAGCAAGCTGAGAGTTTCTTCTGCAACGCCATGAACTGCTCAATGGGACTGCATCGGGGCTGGTCTGCAATAAGATGGCCAAACTCTCCGAGGATGTATGACCCGATCTTGCAAAGCGTCTCGTGGCAATGATCAGACCTAATATGTTGAAGAGCATTTTGTGCCGCATAAACCTGAAGCTCTTCATTATTCGTAACAATCTGAATAACTCGCTGCCACACCTCATCGCTGACATGGTCACCAGCCATGGCAATCAGTCGCAACGAGATATCAACATACCACTGTACGTCAGTGGCATATTTTTCTGTGAGAATGGCAATCTTAAGAACCATTTCTTCACGTATCGCAAAGTCAGCGTTCTGCAAGTATTGCAGAAGCTCACCCACAATGATTTGCGCATTCGATGAATCGCACATGCTATAAAGGAGGTCGAGACCCTTTCTTCGGACACTAATATCCCGGTCCTTGAGAGAACCAATAATGATCTCCTGGTGCTGTTTGATAGGAATCAGGGTTTCAGACGACGCCGCAAGATGTGTCATGGCTTCCAATCCCAAATATCGAACATTAGTTTCCCTGCTTTGGATGAATCGTCCAAGTCGAGATGAAATTTGCTTCATAAGCTCCTGCTCAGTGTCTAGATGAATGATCAAGTTGATGGCCTCAAAGAGGACAGCATTCTGGGCATTGTTCTGCTGAACATTCTTACTCGACTCCATGGCCAGGTTGAGAATCCGTTGCAGTGATTCTCGAATCATGTCACGCACATGAGTATCCTCTGCTATCATGTCAGCATCTCACCTATACTACCATAACGGGCTTAAGCAACGTACCAGAAGGAGGGAAATATTGGAGAAGTCTTAGGAGCTTGACTTGCAACCAGGGGCAAGGGACTTTGTAGTATAGATAGTCGGTGGTATACTCTCCATCGATGACAAGACGCTTCAGTTTCGCAGCAGCCTTTGCATAAGCGCCCTTGTACTGCTCCACGTTGTCTTGAGCCAGCGTCATCACAAGAGATGTGACCGAAAGTGCGACGCCGACATCATCATCATCCATCAAGTGGATTATTCTCTCGGCCCACTGAGGCGATACGATATCCGGGTGCTTTCGGTAAAGTCGCAACAAGGTCAGGGCAGCCTTCTTCTTGACAAACGATTTGGACGTCCTGTGTACAATGTCAGTTGCGGCTTCAGAGCGATGATAAGCTTGCAAACGTACGGCGAGATGAGCAATCGGTGCACCTCTCCACTGAGCGCCTCTCCCATTTCGCGACCGCCAACATTGGCGATAGCATGCAGGGCTAGACAGTTGAATAACTCATTATGGTCAAGCAGGTCCTTGCGAATACTATTGACCACCAGATGAAGCAGCTCATGCTTCTCGTGGAGAAACAGCGTCATGGCCAAGTATCCAATCTGCTTCTCCGAATACTTATTCGCCGAGATGAGATTCACCGCTTCAAGATGCCCAAAGTCGACATTCCATCCCAGTATGTAGATGTAGAGTAGCTTGCAGACATATTTCTTCTTGTGGTATCCGCTCAGGTTGCCGTCCTTGAACTTTTGTCTGATATTGGCGAGTTCCTTGTTGATTCGCTTCTCCTCGAGCTCACGAGCACGCGCATTTCGCAAGTCGGCGATGAATTGGACGAGACCTCGCATGTTGGCATTGCTGCTGCTCGAGCGGCCCAGAAATCCAGATCCTGTGCTAGACATGTTGGCGGTTTTCCAGAGCTAAACCCCCCCCTTTTTTTTTGGTTCAGTACAGATCGATGTGTTTGAAAAGAGAAGGAGATTGGGCGGCGGATATATAGTTTCGCGACAACGCAGGCGTCAAAGAGGGCGAGATAACCGTTTCGCTCTAGGCAATGCCAAGCACCAATCGCCTATCACGGAGATCGCATAGTCGAGCAGTAACGGCCAGTCTGGCTTACGGGGCCAGTATCGAAACGTTGCGGATCGTACGGGGCGAGGTTATTGGCGGTCGTCGCAACCAGTCTTGCTTGTCTTGTCCACGGGTAGCACGGGATGATGCTTTGAAATCGATGGCTGATGCAGACGGTATGGTATTTCTTTTTCTTTTCTTTTGTTTTTCGGTAACAAATCCGCTGCGTTGCTTTTTTATCCTCGAGATCGCAAGGGATTCGTCGACAAGTAAGGGCTCGATAAACACAGGCTCGGCGGATGGATCAAGAGAGGTTGAAGTCTCAAGTTTGTCTAGGGAGAACGGTTCGAAGGATTGGGATTGGGATTAGGATTGGGAAGTGGAGTGCTTTGCGTCGTCGCGTGGCAGCGCCTCATTAGGGGAGCAAGGGAGCTTCTTCAGCGACCAGTTTACAGTTATCAGCCCACTGGACATGTTAAACTTGGGCCCTTAGTCAGGTACCTGCGCTGCACTGTCGCACTGTGTTCTGTGGTCCGTGCATCCCGTCCGCAGCCCACTCCCAAAAAAAAAATGGAGGTAGCTTTGAGACGACGCATCATGGATGTTTCTGATAGAGCCATATCATCGTCTATACGATTGCGCTTCTTACCATAATTCCATGGCCTGATATCTGTAGACTCGAATTCTACAAAATAGAATGCCATGTCATCATGCGCGCGATCACTATCAATCATGAGTAGGAGCCTTACCAGGTTGCCCTCACTCAGAAGCACCTCCTCCATCGTCGCAGTTGGTCGTCGAAGCTATGCCGTAGCCACTGGGGCTCCTCGCTTTCAAGTCTTCAACCGACGGACAAAATGGCTGCAGAAGGAGCGCGCAGCTTCTAACACAGAAGAGAGTCGTCAAACAGACTACCTCAAGGATGAGGTTGCCATGCGGCTTACAGACAGGTTACTGGTGAGTATCCAATCTCATACGTCAAGTATATGTATATAGATATCTAACGGCAGTCAAGGACATCAACCGACACTTCCCCAAGGTCCTCGACCTCGGCGCCAACTCTTGCAACATCGCACGAGCTCTCACTCTCGATAATCCCGACCCTAACCCTTCCATTCCCACATCCCCTCCACTATCCACCCGCATCTCCGAACTCGTCGCAACCGATTCATCCGAGACTCGTCTCTACCGAGATGTCGACGACGACTTCAACCAAAAGATCAACATCACTAGGCTAGTGCTAGAAGACGAAGAGACTCTCCCTTTCGAACCGGAGTCCTTCGATTTGGTCCTGAGCTCCCTCAGCATGCACTGGATCAACGACCTCCCTGGCATCTTGCAACAAATCAACAGTGTTCTCAAGCCAGACAGTCCCTTCATCGGCGCCATGCTCGGGGGGGACACTCTTTTCGAGCTGCGAACGTCTCTGCAGCTGGCCGAGCAAGAAAGAAGAGGCGGCATGTCCCCTCACGTCTCCCCCTTAGCAGACGTACGAGACGTTGGTGGTCTTTTACAAAAGGCAGGATTCAAAATGCTCACCGTAGACGTCGATGATATCATCGTCGACTACCCAGACATGTTCGCACTTATGCAGGATCTCCAGGCCATGGGTGAAAACAACGCAATCATCAACCGGGAAATGGGACCTATCAGGAGAGACGTCTTGCTGGCAGGTGACGCCATCTACCGCGAACTGCATGGCAACCCAGACGGGTCGATTCCAGCAACATTTAGGATTATATACATGATTGGATGGCGCGAGGGCGGAAATCAACCTCAACCACTTGCCAGAGGCAGCGGCCAAACAAGTTTAAAGGACATATTGGAGAAATAGTAGCCGGGGCACACTGCCTCCATGTAAGACCACGATATAGAGTTGAGATGTCCAACAATGTAAAACAAAATCAAAGTCACGAGTTATGTGAAATGCCCACGAATCATATTGCCCCACGTCTGTAGTCGTATTTTGACCCTCTTCAAAACAAGATTTTACGTATATGCAGTAAGTCCGAAATCAATCCGTCACCCGGGCATCTCTCTACACCCGTCGCCAGTCCGTCATCGTTCGTCCAATGCAGCCCAATCCAGCTACCTCCACCAACTTCTCGTGCCAGCTCAGCAAGACGCTCATGGCCGCGGACGCGGGCTCGTTCGAGGCACCCGGCCGAGTAGAAATCTGGCTAAAGCCGGTGGACTGGGGCGTCATCCTGGCGGGGGTCTTGAAGCCAGGCGTTGATGACGACTGCGGTCCGGAGGCCATTCCCTTGTAGCTATGATGGTGGTACGCCATTTAGCAGGAATTGAAGCCAAGGGGAGTTTTGGTCCTAAACTCACATGTACTTCATCAATACGTCGAGTAACTCGCTTCCACCCTGGGATGCGTAGATGCCCTTGAGCAAAGGTGTCATGTCGCTCGCCTTGATGGACTGCAACACCTCAATGATGGTCTGCAAATGCGCGTCCTATAATGCCACATTCATTCAGTATTTGTTTCCCTTCCCTTCCGACGTCATGCTTTTGCATCCTACACTCCTTACCCAGTCGTCCAGGGGGGGGGGCTGCTCATACCTTTGCTCCATCCGTGCCGTTATACACCGGCGTCTCCAAACACCCCCTTAGCGCACCCTCCGCATCTCCTCCCCTAATCAGCTGCCTCACCTGCGTGGCGAGCTGTCGCGCTTCTGCCTCGCTGATCTCGGGCTGCGGGGGGTGTAGTGTCGAGGTGTCAAAGTTGAAACTCGAATCTTCGGTCAGGGCGTCGATGTTGATTGTGCGCCAGGCATCGCTCAGCGTTGCCGAGGTATGCTGCTGAATGATAGACATGGTTGGTTTATATGTGCCTGTGTAGCGGTGGTTTGCGAATGACCGGCAGGTGGAAGGTGTTGTAGACGAAGGAGGTTGAAGCTATAGCTTCTCGTTGTCGAAGCTGTGTGGTGAAGCTCGGTGTCGGTTTGGTGATGCGGCGTCACTGTGGCGGGGCATGGTTAAGCGGGCCTAATGTGGGGGGATTGGTGCTACGAATGGGCCTGTCAGACTTGATAGCAATATACTTTAAACTATATGCTATCCCAACGGTAGATGTAGTACTGTGCTAACTTCGTATATTCATAACAAGGCTCCAGACATGAGTTTGATCTCCAAAAGTTACACGCAAATAAGGCATGTCATTCAGATGCTTCATATTCCAATTCTACTAAAATGTTCTATGCTTGATCCATAATTTAATTTCAGGGTTTATTGTCAAGTCCAGTCTGAAAGAGGTGAAACTAACATGTGATGTGCAAGAAGTCAGTAAACATCTATCCATTAGAGATCGACACTCCAGGACTCAAGATCAAGTATCGGTATATCAAACAAACTTATCACACAAGCCTTAGTAAACGTTTCATTTGAAATGGAAATTAGTTATTTAATATCAAAGCCCAACAAGTCCAGGCACTAATATTCTCACGATCTATACGAGAGGATCTACAATATAGAGATCTGAGACTGATGAGCATATGACTACCCTACACAGAAGTAGTGATGATCATCAATAGGCCAATTCGGGATGACGTAGAAATACTAGGCAATGGCACACTGATACATCGTGAAACGGTAACTCGAAACAGATTCCAGTTTCAATACTCCACAAGATGAAAATCTTCCCAAGTCCATCCGAGTATCAAGTTGCAGTACTACACAAAGGGTCCTCCATCTCAACAACTATGCAGGCATCTTATATTTTCACCAGGACAACCGTTTTGCCACCAAGATAAACCATAGTTGACACATGCCCCTAAAACGGCCGTTTACTCTGCGTCAGGGTCCATAAACGCTTGTTTCCTTTCCAGATGTCGTTCGCTCGCTGGGAGATCACGCGCCCGGTCTCTCATGCATGACCGGCGAACCCCGAATATGAAACCATCTTCCGTTCCTGTATCAGAGGCTCGGAGGACCCCTATTTTCCCAATTCCACTTACCGTACCTGAGTCAGGGCCGAAAGAGGCAATGGCCTGTCTTGCCTCCCCGAGGTTGCAAAGAAAATACACCTCGTTTTTTTCTTCTTTTTCAGGCCACCATGAGAGAGGAAAAAAGGAAAGCACACTAACGTCCTGGAAGACTAGGACTGAAACCTCATCGATTGTCCCGTACACAGACGCGTTTTCATTGCATGCAACTCCCTGCTTGCACATTTAGGCAGACAGATGCCGTTCAAATGCCGGGTGCGATTACCAACAACAGGGCACGCAGGTGGCATGGTCAACTGATCATCCTGTCCATGTCTACTCTGCCAAGATTTGTGATGTCAATCACCAGCTGGGGGAGAGGACAATCAGAGGCGAAAAGTAACCCTGATCCATGAGGCTCCGTCCGAAGATGCTCGTAGGGGGGTGGTGCCACAGATCGTGCTTCCAGAAAGTCCATGTTGCTTTGTTCAGCATCCTTGTTCAGGGCAAAGAACTTTATGGATATGATCTATCACGGCTCCACTGTCTTTGTTGTGAGACCGATGGAAATAGGGAAAATTTTTAAAATTAACGACAATTGAGTTTCCGGGTGGTGCCTTTCAAGCGGAAGTCTCCCCGGCGCCATCGGTCCCATCTCATCAAGCTAAAGAATCCACCAGCCACCGCCTGTGGACCCGGTAACTCGGCGACATGTCCGGGGTTCAAAGACATTTGAGAATTGTTGCTTCTTGACAAAGAAACCGTAATCTTGGTAAATTATCTGCTTTCTTTTGGGAGTGAGAAAACGGTGGGAAAATACGAATACGTCCTCTGATTGGTTAGTTAGGTTTCTTCCTGGCATAACGGTGAATCATTTGGGTAAATGTTCTTCTGCTGGTTTCAAATAATGAGCCAACTTTGCGTCCGTATGGTAACGGAGTGTGTTATCTAATGCTTGTGTGTCGCCAGGTGATTCTTCTAGAAGGGCGACCGCTCTCCGGATGTGGCGCGTCTTAACTGTGACAGAGACCCGATCTCTACCGCCTGTCTGGTTCCTGGGACCACCAAGCCTGGCCCACAAAGTCAAAGGGTGAATCTTGTTCCACGGTCTCCCAGGAGAATCGAGATCCAGGGGTTGGAAGCGAGGTTGCGTCTCTTACACGTACCTGCTCATGATCCAGGATGAGGTAGGAATCGTTGCAATACCTTCCGATCGACAAGTACCATTCTGGTGTAGAATGGGAGGGAAAAAAAAGCAGTACCTCAACAATTTGGCTCGATGCTACCAACAGCGAGTGATTGATCTTCCGTCTTGCAATCTCGGTGAGCCTCGACTCGGCACGGTTGGATTTCCAACCATCCCGTGTGAGCACGTTCCTGCGTCCGGTCTCCACGTAGACGATTCACGAAGCGGCCCGAGGGAGTGGATGAACTCCTGATTGACCAACTTGGTCCACAGTAGTAACTTTACGGTACAGTACAGGTCTGGTCTTCCTTGCCAAAAACCTGCACAAGTAGTAGTAAAATCTCTGCATCTTGTTACCAACCGCGGCACTTGGGCCCTCGCCTCGACTCCGGAATGCAGTCCGGGACCAGGATTTTCTGAACAACTCATGAGTCACTTGTCGCTGGGATCGTGGCATGACAAAGTAAAACAGAAATTTCCAGGCTTTACAAGGACATTCGCCTTGGCTGTAACCCTGCTCGGCGGAGGATAGGCGAAGGAGTGGCTGGCGAGCCGCAAAAGAGCCTCTGCCGAATCTTAGCAAGATTTCCACGTTTAGTACCCAAAGATGGGATTTGCCGACGCCTTAAAAGATGACACCTCGTCAAAAGAAAGAAAAAGAAGACATGAAATTTGGCAAAACAAAAAACAAGCAAACCCCCTTGCTAAGTTTACAAAAAAATGGGTCCAGGTTTGAAGTAGAAAACAGGATAAAACAGAAAAAGCAACACAAGACATGAGAACATGGTGCGTTGGACCTGAATAGGAGCTTCTTGTTGTTGTTGTCTCGTTGTCACCAAACGGAAGAGAAAAGAAAGAAAACAATTCAGCCATCAGGCTGCAACAATTCCAGAAATAGCAAGAACCACAAATCATTATTCAAGTTGGGAAGAGGCAGAAACAATAGACCATTGATCAGGACGCCTGGGCCATGCGCGCATATGGTTACCTCAATCCATGGACAACTACCAGTTTCGGTAAACGAACACGGCGTTGGCCAGCCCTTCATCCAACAAACTCACCGAGCAGACGCCGGGTGTGTCCAGACGTCACCAATGATGGTGATGGCGAGACGCAGAACAATCCAACGCATTGCACGGACGGAGGTGAAAGGTTCAACATCAGTTTGTAAGGGACGCATCATGGCCATGAATCAAAGGGAGCTCAGTGTCAGCCATTGGAGACCCAGCCGACAGTCCATCAAATTTCCATTGTTTCACGAATCGGTTAGAGTTGGGGGAAAGTTACCCAAACTGGTTAATACGAGCACGTATTTTGATTGTCAACTGTGGTTTGTACGAGTAAGTCCAGCGCACATCTTTCAAACACGTGTGCCGCGGTCGTGCAAAAGGCGAGATGCGCCGCAGTTATCGGCAAGGCTGGGTGAAAAATCTTCACCATGGTTATTAGTTTGCGGTGGTAACCTGCAACATCCCTCTGTTTGATCTTCGTAATTTGCTCCTTGTTTACTAATAAGGTTGTGATTGTGCGACTGAAGATGCCGTCCGCCCTTCCGTCAAGCCGCGATCCACTTCTCCGTCAAGCTCGATCCGCGGGAGGCAGATAATATTGATTCGATCCTGCGCAAACATAGTTGTTTGTCAATGTGGCTGATTTCAATGGGAAGACTGAAATTTCGCAGCCGAAATGTGAGCAAATAGCCGGTATAGAATAGAATAAGCGGCCTCTGGCAGTTCGTGTATCGCGAGTTCACCACAAACCACGAAACTGGGCAATGACCGAAACCACATGTCGAAACAGTGCACGGGTATGTCGTTCATGTGCGAAATACACACTGTGGGTGTTGGATCCACCTTGTGCCCCTGAAGAACTTCTGGAATGATTCTAGAAGACTTCCATGACCCATCTGCGCAGTGTTACAGACCCATGATCCATACCGACCCCTGCCAGGAACAGGGACCAAATCTCTACCGAGACCCAGTCGCCAGCCTTATTTTGCTGCTGTAAGACTTCGCTACGGAAATATCATCCAGATGGCGACCCAGCAAGCCAATTGTTTCACAGGAAGAGGCTGCGCAAACTAAATGCCCTGACCTGGTTCAGACCCCAAACTGGCACACAAATGAAAACAGGGCAATCAATCCTCATGCTCCAAATGAGAGGACAACCCGTCGCATGGCAAGCGTTTGTGAAATCCATCAATATTTGCATGTGGCTGTAGCACAGGGTCAAACGAGACCAGCAACGCCAAATTCGTGTATCTGAGCAAAAACAGCAGTGATTAATTACTTTTTTCTCTCTCGCTTTATTAACCATAAGTTGAGTTAAATGCATATAGCCACTATAGAAATGCGAGCTCTTTTTCGACCCCATCAATGATTGAGCAATAAATCGAGTCATGGCCTCGGAAGTTTGCCATGCGATAGAGCCGCAGCGCCCGTTTCAATTGTCCATCAGTCCCAGGAACCGTTTTCAACTGTCAGCATGCCCTGGCACACTCGATGTTGTCATACTTGTTGTATGTACCTGTGGCTGCGTCATGTTTGTTGCTGGGCTTTGTGGAAGGGTGAGAAAAGGGCCGGTTTGGGCAATGGTTTGCAATCGAGCCTGTGCACCAACTTATTCGCCTGGCTCGTGCTTGATAAGAGGTACATTGTAAGCTTGGACTATTAGCTCCAGGCATTATGGCTGTAAGAATGTTGAGTATGTGCCAAAGATGTGTCGTTTCCAGGCTGACCACTACAAGGTGTCAGTCAGGTTGAGTGCAACCTCATCCACGCCCTTGTACAGGTAGGTTGCCCAGGCAAGCTGACCCGGTATCTTCTGCGTCGTCGATTTCGGTAACATCGTTCTAAAAAATCCCAGATCCCTGGGACATTTTACCAACGAAACGGGCCAGGTGGAAATTTTGCGATTTCGCCAAGCTGACGATTGGCTCATCATTTGCTGTCGCTTCCTTGACAGTCTTGGTAGGCAGGCAAGCGGAAGCGGAGGTATGTTGGGTATACCGGTTTGATGGGCAAAATCAATATAATCGCACCGTCAAGTCCCGGATGGCGCAGTTTGATGTTCATCTTACTCCCATTGGAGGGTTATTGAGCAGAATTGACTCTGCCATCCATCTCTAATGAACATGGGTTTCCCGTTGAATTGCTGACCAAAGGGGAAAGAAATTGACCGAACACAGCTGCGTAGGCAGCAAGGGTTCGTGATTGGTACCCGAGTGGTTGTTACTGTAATTGCTGTCGAGATGGAATCTCCCCGTCAGTAATCCCCATCATTCCGGTGGAAGAGGTCAGGTGATGCTTCTTTGCGTGGTATAAGCCCAGCACCAGCACTCATGGGCGGCGGCGCACAGAGGATGATGATCCCTTGTCAGGAACGTGGCAATTTCTGCAAGGTACGGAGTACGGGGTTTGTCATGGTTGACCATGTTTTTGGCATGGATTGATGATGAAGACAGATCACGAGGAGTAAGAAAAATTTGTTTGCCTGGCGCTGAACAAGGGTCAATTGGGGCAATCGAGATTGGGAAAGTCAGACTGTCAAAATTGACGATATGGAAATTACCCGGGAAGCTTAGAGAAGGATGGATGGAAGGAATACCCCAGTGCTCCGAATTACAGCAGCTTCTTTCCCTCTCACTGGCTCAGCGTTTAGCGAGCTCTCCAGGAATAAGCAAGCGAAACAAAAATAAACAAATAAACTAACAAACAAACCAGCAAGCATGGGATCCATTTGCTAGATTGAGTACGACGGGCGCATTAAGCCATCTGTTACACAACATGGAATAGGCGTGATGGCTTCAAGGTGGTGAGTGGTTACGAAGGAAGCTGCCTGGCGTCAGGTTCGCCCGCCGCAAACCCATGCACATGAATCAGTAACAAACGGATGAGACGCTTCCGTTTGCCCTGCTCGCTTGCCATGAGGCTCCCTGCCATAAGTACAGGCTTGCAAAGCACAGGGCAATTCAAGGGTTCGCCCGCCGCCCGGAACGAGTCAAGATATGCAAACAAACACACACACACGCACACACGCACCCGCACAAAGAGAGATGCTGAAATTGCAAACCGTAAAACAAGTTTGTCTCTTCCGTTCCGGTAATGCTTTGTCCACCGGAGAGGAGGCGGGACTTATGAAAAAGAAACTTGGCGGGCCGGGGAAACACAAACTCGGTACCGCGCAGACGGCGTAGTCCGCTTTGCAGAGGGAGGATAAGACATGCCTATACTGTGCAAAGGAGGAGAGTGTCGTATTACGGATATCACGGACAAAAAGTACATCAGCATTCAGCATGTCAACCCAATGTTAGGGTAGGCAAATGAGAAGAGATATAGGAGGGAGATGGTGGCAGGATTGCTGTCGTCAAGATAAGATATATAAATAAATAAATAGCAATGTGAGGTTATCTTCGCACGTCGATTATTCAGCCAGCTATCTCAATTACGGATGATGATTCGCTGCGATTCTCCTTTCCTAATGCAGGTGTTGCTGTCATCTTCACTACAACCACCTACTTGTACTGATGATGCCCAAAGGCATCGAGAGACAATGAGACACTCAACTCGTCCAGGCCCTGGAACAACAAGGTACCTTCAACATGTACCTCCTCCACCCACTAATACGGCACCAGGATCTTGGGACGGGTATCGCGACTCAAATCAGACCAAGGGAAAATGTTTCCGTTAGCCACCCAGTCCCTTTCAGGGTCCTTTTTTAGCTACAGCATACAGTCGATATGCAGCAGCTTTTGTACTACCGTCTTTGAGGTAGTAGAATGCAACCAAGTCCCCAGCTTTCATCAGTGGGTGAAATTGGCCAGACACAGCTGTCCATTGCCTACTTAGACCATGTCGCAAAACCATTGCCGTCCATCAACCACCTTTGGCCTAGATGCCATAGCGCCACCATCTCGCTCTCCCTTTTTTTTTCCTTTACGAGTAAACAGGTTCAACCTGAGAAGGGAAAGAAAAGGAAAGAAGAAAAAAAACTTGACAACTGACAAACTAATGTGGGGGAGTAGCTTCCGCCGTCCGTCCCGCCGGACGGGGAGAGACATGACCGTAACCTTGCGATGGTCAAGTGAGATGAAAATGACACTAATAAAGAGACGGCGCGAAGACAAACGGGCCTAGATTAATGAGGGAATTGGTGTATTTGGTATGTATTCTTTTGCCACTGAAATAGTGGGTAAATACTTGCCATGTACGCGGAATTTGTCTTGTTCAGCATGTGCTCTGTCAGAAATGGGGTGAGAAGAGAAGAGAGAGAGAAGCTGGAGCTGGAGATAGATGCCTAGGCAGAGAGAGAGAAACGGTAGCGGCGAGGGCGAACGCACAAGCAGCAAAGAAGCAAGTTCATAGTTTCAACAGCGGCCTTCATAGGGTATCCATCCAACAAGCAAGACAAGACACGCACACACGCATGCTCACACCACCCACATGTAGAGCGCCGGCGGCAAGAAAAAGAGACGAGCGATTTTAGGATGACGATGACGATGCCGATGACGATGATGAGGAGGATGATGATGATGATGATGATGCTGGAGGGGGTTTGTCGTTTGCTGGGTGAGCAAACTACCAAGGCGAGATGCATCGGTATTGATTGTATCAGATGACAAACAAGAGCAATCTGCCAAAAAGAAGGCTTAAGGAATGCCAGTAGAACAAAGAACATATCTCATAATTACACACCACCTTGGCCGGCAATTGTGGATGTAAGAGCCACCACCACCCACCACCACTAAATGCCAGACCAAGGCCAGACAAACATACTCCGTTCAGAACGGACCTCCAGGAGAGGAAAGAGAAATGATGAGACGGTGCCTCCGTTAGTTCGGCCGTGGCCTCATACATACCGTTCACTCTCCAGACTTGTACTAGGGTCAGAGTTAGGAAAGACAGGGTAGGGTCACATTGGGGATTACTGTTCCCCAGGTCCTGGGCTCTCTATTTTTTTTTGGCCTGTCTCGTCACCCATCTTATCCCCATCCATGCCTTCTCTCTCTCTCATCCCTTTGCCCTTTGCCTCCCCTAAAGATTTCGGCCCCTGTCTTAGTGTGTCAATTCACTCGCTCATTCATGCTTTTTTACTCATCATAACCTTAGGTACCCGGCCTTAGGCTCCGGGGAGACCATCCCGGTAACAAAACGGAGAGAAAAGAGGCTTGTAAAGGTTCCCAACAACCAAAGCAAACCGGACAGAATGAACAGACAAGCAAGTAGACGGGGAGACTGACACACACACACACACGCACGCACACACATTCATCCGTCCATCCATCCATCTATCTATCCATCTACCCACCCATTCACGCACAGGCACACGGCGCTTTTCTATTCAACCACCTTGTCGTTGTTCGTTTGTTGCCTTTGCTGCCGGGGAAGCTGCATGGAGAAAGAAACGGACCAACCGGGTACGTGGGAGGCAGAGCAGGGTATTGTTGTCTATACATATTGCTACGGTACTGCAGGTTCGGCATGCAATGTTCTCGAAAAAAAAGACGTAGGGGACCCCCATCTTGAGCAGATGCATTATGGATCCCCCATTTGAATTGGGCCTTGACCACCTGCCTACCTACATACTTGTACATACATACATACTCTCTCTCAGCCAAGGCCGGTTGGTAGTACTACTACCGTGGTTGAAGGTAGCAGTACTACTTCAGGGTCTTGGAACCGAAATGCTGGAAAAAATAAATAAATAAAATATGAAGTAAAATGAAATAAGAGATAATCAACTGCGACAACAGGCTCAAATCAAAAGTAGGGAGCACCACCGTACCAGCCCAGCGTTTTGGGTCCCAGAGCGGATCGCCAGCCATGATGAATTGGTTTTACAGAGAGAGTCAGAAGGCCCACGGGAGGTACACCCTGCTGCGAGGACAGCGCTGAAGGTACCTGTAGTGGCTTTCGTCCAGGCCCTCTCGCCCTCTCGCCCCGGGGAGGGGGGGGCTTCAGGGCTCTCTCTCTCTCCTCTCACACACCACCCACCCACACGCACTCATACTTGTAGGCGCACACCCCACGCCTCTAAAAAAGAGAACAACAAAACATGACAAAGATACACGCCCCTTGTGGATACTTAGCTTGTGTGCCCCATAGCAACTCCTGGCCTGGCGTCATCCACACTTTGCGAGCAAGGGTGACATGGCAGCATGGGTCTGGCAACCTTGTTAGTCCCAGGCACGGATGGATCATGGATCTTTGCCAAGGAGGGTACTAAAATGGAGGAGGTACCTCCAAACCAAGTGACCAAAGAGTCAAGACAAACCCGATACATTGGCCTTGTACCTCCTATTTTTCCCACCATTCGTTCCCTGCGGAAGAGGCTAGTCCAATTACAATCAACATTGGTATACAAGCATTTTTATTTTTTATTTTTTTTATTTTTATTTTTCTTTGGTTGGTTTGGCTAGTACCTGTTGTCTGTTTTTCTTTGCTAACTAGCCGTTCCCGTAATGAAAGGTCAAGGGTACGCATACAACACACTTTCTTCTGATGCTTCCCTGTCTGGAATCCATTCTTTTTTGGGGTGTGTGTGGTGTGCCAAAGCGCGCGTTGTTCCAGTGCCATCCCATTGCTTCTCGCATTTGCCTTGGGGGGGGAGGGGAGAGAGAGTGAGGAAGGGAGGGGAGGGGGGTCTCTTTTTTGTTTTTTTTGGGGGTCTTGGGTTAAGATTTTTTGTTCTGGTCTGGTCTCTTCGTGTCTTGTCTAAGGCAAGAATCGTAGCTTCGCATTTCGTACAAAAGCTCCTTCCTTCCCTCCTCCCCCTTAGCTTCGTTTTGTTCCTTCACCATTCCAACCAACCATTCCCTTTCTTGCCTTGGCCTGAGGGTCTTTCATCTCTGAACCTACGACAATATAATAATCATCTCATCCGTCCATCATTGCTACTCTTTGATTCCTCCATCTGCTCTCAGAGACTCATCACCAAGGCTCGTCATCATTATCATCATCATCATCATACTCCATACTTTTGGTTGTGTCAGCACTTCTCTACAGCTCCTAATAATTCTAAACAACTACCCACCTACGTTGTCACTTTATTAGTTGACCCACACCTCCCACACTCAAACCCTCGCACTTTCGACCGAATACGGCGCCACTTTTGCTGTTCTCCTTAGCGACTCCGTTTTGCGCCAGTGCCAGGTACCCGTTTGTCTAACGGCATACCCGAATTACACTCTCTCCTGGTTTAATTACCCTCTGGACTCCTTTGAAAGCTTTAAGTAGCTATCTCGCATCATCAACTACCACCATCATTCTCTGCGTTTGTGTTGCCACAACTCATCGTGTCGGAGTCAATACCAGCCCGCCTCGTTTAATACCATCAGCCGCCGCTCCGAGACACTACCAAATTATTGGTGACATTCGCAACTTGCTCGCCACTCAGGAGTAGCAACCACCGCTTTACGCTTTGCCCAACCAACTAGCTTCTGATTTTGGAAGCATTCACTCCTTACGGTACTACATCTATTAATGTGAGTAGAGATCCTATATACAGTAACTTTTTCATCTATAAAGTAGATGAAAAAGAAAAGACCGACACTTTGCTCATCCGGACACCGCTAACCACCATTTTCAGCTCGTCAACCACAACACCTTCAAGATGATGAACAACAGCGCAAAGCCTTGCAACATGGGCCGTGGTGCTTATGACACCACTGGTCTTCCCAAGCCTCCTCCTCCTCAGCCTCGATAAATCGGCTCGAGAATCATGCCTTCATGAAAGATCCACGACAGCCAGCTTGTCATCGACTCGCTGGTTCGCATCGGCAACTATCGCGATCGGGCAGCGCACCTAGCGATACTGTTCCGACTGCTTGTAATATCGCCGACTCGCATAATTATCATATCTTCGACATCAGGGGACTTCGCTTGCGGACGTCACCTGTATAATACTTTGCACTATCGATTTTTTAATACGCACCGTCGACTGTATAAATAACGGCTTACGGCCTCCTTGCAAACAGTGGCAAGGATACTTGACACGATTCAGAAAAAAAACTCTATTGGCTATTTATTTGCCTTGAGTTTTACTTTTCTGATTTTCTTTGGAACTTATGCGGCGTTGGACTATAGACGGAAAATTCTTTGGGAATTCGATTTCCCACCTTTCATTCGTTTTGGCATAGCTGGTCTCGCGATGAACTCGCTAGTGGATTTATTGGAATTTGCCTTTGGGGGGACCAGTCAAATCTGGGATCTCTGCATCGGATACAGTTCCAGCCCTCTGGGTCATCTGTGACACCAGCTTGCCCTTTTCATATCTTACACGCTTTGATTAATGGAACTGGAAACAAAAAAGGTTGGGCTGGCTGACAAAAAGATTGGTTTTGGGCACTTGCATATAGACTTTGGGGGGTTATGTCTTCGACTTGTGGAGTATTTTGATTGGATTTCTTTTGTTTCTCTTCACACACACTTGGCCAATCATGTCCTCACGGGGGTTTGACCAAAGCTGGTGTAAGAATGGGTGTATCAAGCCAACATGATCTGGTTGGCCATGTACGATATCATTTCCTCTTGTTCAATGACGGCAGAGGGGAAAAGCGAGCTACGGATGGCTCTGGCCGTGTTTGGGGACCTGGGCTGGGCTCAGAACGATCATGAAGATACCCCTTTACCCAATTATGCATAGATTAGATAGATGGCATCCGTATAATGGATTAGCTTCACAGCAATCTTGTTTTTTTTCCTCCTACTGCTCAGTGACGTATTGGCAACCTTTTCAATGATGTATTGAGAAACACGTGTCATTCCACATGATGGAGACCATGTGATGTGAACGATTGGTATTTGATTCTTGACGATATGCATGCAGTGCCTCGATCTGCTATTCTGGTACCTGCATGGGCCGTGAAGCCCAGGTGTGCTTTTTACTACCATCAGCTGAGGGTACATTGAGCTATCGATATTTTGTTTCTTTTTTTTTTTGCTTTGGCCTTCATTTGCACAACCCTATCCTCCCTTGGATCAAAGCAAAGTCTAATTTCTACGCGACTGTGCCAAAGAGGAAACAAGGGAGACAAGATGAGATATGAAAGAAAGACAAAGCAAAGACAGAGCGGGCGAACGAGCGAACGAGCGAACGAATGAGTGAGCGCTAGACGCTAGTAGACGGGAGAGTGAGTGCGTCTAACCGTGTGTGTGTGACTGACTATTGAACTGGGGGAATGCTCTTTTAGGGAAAGAGGGAGAAGAAGAAAGGAAAGAAAAGGAAAGGAAAGGAAAAGAAGAAACAAATACAGGGCGGGAGGATCGTGATTCTGCTGATGCTGTCGCGGCTGCTGTTGTGCGTTTGAGTGGGTTTTGCTTTTTTGTGTATATGAGGCGGCACGGCACATTTCGGCCATTTTCCTTCTTGGTGATGAGGTAGTCGCCCTGTTTATTTGAACTAGCAGGTGACTTGGATTACGAGAGAAATTGTTTAAACGATGATATTGATAGATGGTGAGGAGAAGGAGGAGGAGGAGGAGGGGGTATGCGGTGCAATCTCTGCAAATTAAAGAGGCACTGTTGATAAAAACTTTGTCTAGATTACCGACGTTTTCCATCATTCATCGCCTATCCTTTGCTACCTCTAAGAAAACAGAGACGAGAGCGTGAGAGGGAGAGAGAGCATCTTAAAATCAATTGGATTGGATCGCTAGTGTTGCAGTAGTGTCTACTGGCCCGTCCCGACCACCAAATCTCTCTCTCAGAAAAAGTCACAGAACCGAAGTTGGATTGGCTGGGAGGAGGCAGATGGTGTAGGTAACTTTTGTTTGGTGGGACGGATAGAGAGGGGGGAAGGGGAAAAAAAAAAAAAAAACAGGGCTAATGTACTGTATGCAACCACTATAAAAGCTCCCGGCACCAGAAACCCGGGATCCGGGGAGGGCTCTTGTTTGGATGAGAAGGGAGGGGGGGGGGGATTTTTAGAGGGGCTTTCTCACTAAATGGTACAAGTACAAGAGATCCATGGGGGAGAGAGAGAGAGAGAGAGGGAGGGGGGAGGCCCATGTTGCTTTTGCTTTGGGGGTGGCGGCGGCGTGATGTGGGGCGCATATGCACTGTCAATCAGTGGTTTAGCGCGTATCGTAGGTATCAGGCGCTAGGAATCTTGTACCTGAAGCAAGGGCTTTTTTTTTTTTTTTTCATTATTTTATCATTTATTATTTTTTCCTGGGTGAGGGAGGGGGGGGGGAGTCTTGGATTGGACAAGAAAGTCTCTGTGACTTTGAAGATTTTCGTGTTTGTGATGGTGATGGTGATGGCGATGGTGAGTGATAGTGACGGTGATGGTGACAGTGATGGGTAAAGTCGTCGGTTGGGCAGCATGAAGCGATGTGAAAATGGGCAAAAAAAAAAACAACAACAAAAACAAAAAACCAAGGACAATGAAATTATCATGTACAAGTTCTAATTAACAAAACCCACCATGGTGACGATGATTCCCTTGCCTCCATCCCATCCGACAGAAACCCCGTCGCCAACTTTCTCTCGTACCTGGCGCCAAATTACGAGTATTACTTTTTGACAGCCTCATGGCTTGGAACCTCCAACCTAACCTTCACGCCATGGCGTCAGGGGGAGTGTGCAATCCACAGGGCTGCAGCAATTATTAAAAAATATTATTAGTTACTACTACAAGTACTACTATTTTTCTTTCTCTTCCTCCACCAAAAGCTGAGGCTATCGTTACAAGATCCGTCGCCTGGGCGTCCTCTCTTTTTTTTTTTTTTTTTTTCCTTTTTCTTCTCCCGCGCGAATCAAAAGACGCCGCCCTGTGGCTTGTGGCTGCATCGTATCAACTGGCCCACCTTTGTGTATATCACTTTGATATACTTGTAGTGGCATCACCACATTTACCAAAACAAAGGTCCCCGATGATGCTCCTTTTGCATCACGATGCGGTTCCTTTGCATGCAGAATGCCATGTCGGGACCAGCTGAAGACCGCTTTCAGCATTCCCACTATAATTGACTCAGCAATCAATATCCATTGGCTAAAAATACCCTTTCCCGCCTCAATATGTAGCGTCAAAGGTTTTCTATCCGCACCCATCATCATGATGAAGTCTTATTGTGTGTTATTCCCCCCCCCCTTTCCCATTCTGGTTTGTTGGTCCCCTCTACTTCCCAGCTGCTACTGTTGGGAGCATAATGACCCGGCAGTATGGTGAAAAGAAATCCCACAACAATAACCCCCCCAAAAAATGAAATCAAAATGCAATTTCCATTGGGGAAGGGAGACAAGGAGTGAAAGACAAAAACACGCCTCATTTTTTTCTTCTTATTTTTCTTTCCTTCTTGTGTGTCATTGTAACCGATGATGAAGCTGATTCAGATATGAGAGAGAGAGAGAGACAGAGAGTTATCAAATATTCATGTTTTCAAAGGGCGTCACCAAGCCACTCCAGTCACTTGACTTTTGCCGCATGTACTCGGTACCCAATACCCAAAGAGGTACATTGGATCCCATCCATCCATCCATCCATCACTTCGTCCTCTCTCCCCCGCCCTGCATGCACGTCAAACCACCCCTTCGATGCCTTTTTTTTCCTTTTTTCCCCTTCTTATCCCAACAGACACCAAATCAGGTCGATCGAACCAAATCAGCCCTGGCATGTCTTGTTTGAGCCCCAATCAATAAGCTCCCAGAATGTCGAGACATTGACCTAGATCGGGCGTATAGGAATGGAATCGACTGGCCGCTCACTGCCTGCTGCTTCATCGATACACCATCGTTTCCGGATGTTTGGATCCGACCAGAGACATCCATCTTCCCACTCCGGAATGACCCAGTTTTCCTTTGGTGGTGGTGCTGGTGCTGGTTACGACCCTGCATACAGTTGAGGTCACTCGGGTGGGCATCCTGTGAACATTGTTTTTGCAGGCTGTGCTTACTTTTACTCAAATAGAGTTCACGTATCGAGATGATGATGTCTGTGATGGCGACGCATGAAATGATGCCCGACCGGATATATTCATACGTACGTTCCAGCTGCTTTGAGGCCCTAAGCGACAGCAACAACTCTCTCCTCACTCCCTTGCATTGCAGTCACGCCTATACTCTATACTAAGCATATACCACTGAATCATCTCATTCGTTCTTCAGAGCTCGGGGTAGACGTCTCTGAGGGGGGGGAGGGGACATATCACCATGTCAGCCTGAATTTTGCCCAAGGAAGGCGTCAAAAGGCAAGGAGTATGTATACTCCTCCAAAAAGGGAGGGGGTGAGTGTACTCACGTTCTTCGCTGAAGTGGCATCTCCCTTCGCACCCTGTCCAGCTCATCAATATCGATATTCACAAAACCGACCTCCCCCACGGCACCCTCCTCGGCATTGCCCTCGGCATCAGCCGTGCCCTTGAGTCGAAGCGCCACCCTCCCCCAAGGGTCAACAACCATACTCCTCCCGTAACTGGCACGCTTCTCGTTGTGACGACCTACTTGGGCTGATGCAATGACCCAACTCTGCGTCTCAATGGCACGCGCACGCAGCAGCGTTTCCCAGTGGGCCTCTCCCGTTCGCAACGTAAAGGCACTAGGATACGTCAAGATGTGAGCGGGCCGAGTGGCCCACTTGCTTGATTTCCCCGGCTGTGCAAGTGCCGTTGCTATTTCTGGGAAGCGCAGGTCGAAGCATATCAAACTACCTATCCTACCTACAGGAGAGTCAAAGGGTGGTGTTAGCTTGGAGCCGGGCTGTACCGTGGCACTCTCTCGCAACGCCCCGTAGTCAAACACATGCAGCTTGTCATACATTGCAGCCTCTTCGATAGCTCCCTCAGCATTAATGTACAGGGCACGGTTGAGTATCCTATGTCTTGGCAGGCCCGCATCCTCGTCTGCTGTCGTGGCATGAATTCCGACGTGGATGGCGACCGAGTGGACCTTGGCGGCGGCCCGAAGCCCGTGTACAAAAGGAGAGGTCGACTGTGAAACAGCCAGGTCAAGTGACGCTTGAGCGTTTGGGGCGATATAGTCCGACGCTTCTGGAAGAAATAGGACCTGAGCTCTTCACCGTCAGTTCTGCGTTCATGCCCACATACGTCATGTCGCAGCCAGAAACATCCCGTGAACGAGCCAGGCTGTTGGGAATGAAGTGTGAGATCATGAAATATTCGCCCTTTGAGCAAAGGGGACGAACGGACATAGCCTTGGTCTCTGGTCTTTGGGCTCGCGGACTAGATCTACGACACATGACCGATCTCTTCTTCAAACAGTCTCAGGGCATCGAGATGTGGAGGTGGGGGTTCACTTGGCCGATCATGCAGGCTCCAGTCGGTCAGACAGGCTATGCCCCCTTCTCTCACTTAGTCTCTTAGTCTCTCGCTCTCTTCATTCCAAATCTGCCCTGAATCCGTTTCACACGCCTCATTCCCCCCCACAGTTGGGATCAAGAATCAACTGATTCTTGCTTCAAAAAAGCGAAACATGACAGGCACGAGTCGCGCAAACAATAAAAGGGAGAAAATACGAGAATCAAGTGCAGGGCGCGCACGTCGACATACCTTTGCTCCGCCTGTGGCTGCTTTTGCCACTAGTCTCACACATTGGTCCAGGTTGGCTATGATCGAACCTGTGGAGCAGATTTGACCGACGGCCTACATAAGAAAGTTTTGTCAGCAATCCCTCCCCTCACGTCCACGTTTAAGACAATGAGTGGTTTGATTGTGAAGTGATTTTAGGGTTGAGCGCACTGCTATCGTCATGTTGGACAAGTTGTTGGCATGTGTGTGTGTGTGTGTGTGTGTGTATGGTCTCAGGTTGCTTGAGTGATAATGACGATACTCAGCGGGGTAAATCAAATGCCCGTGATGAGTCTTGGGGGGAGGGGGGGAAACAAAGAAGAGGAGAGGATCTTGTTACAACTTGGAGAGCATCGACTTTGAACGTGTGTCCGAGTCGAGTTACTGGGGTCTAGATACGGTTAGGGTATGAGGTGAGTAAATGGTGTTAGGAGAACAGTGGAAATGTTGCCATGGTTTCCTCCGCTGACAACAGCATAGCCTGTATCCCCCCACAATACGACTTAAGCTACCTTTAGCGGCTTCTCGGGGGCTCTTGATCTCGATGCTATCTATCTATCGACCAGACCATACTATGGCATCAATTCTTCACCAGATCATCATGCCAATGATCAATTCCATTTCCTCAAATCAATGCAGATGCAATGGCACGGTACTATCTCAATTGACTAGATATCAACTTGCTTTTCGACCAGGAGGCAGGGTTTGTGGCGCCTCGGCAACAATGCGCGACTCAGTCCTTGTCCCGCATACCGACTTATTGAAAAAGCAAGCTCACCGATAATTGACGAGGTAGGTGTTTGGGTATAAGAGAACGAATTTTGCTCGTGAAATGGCGCGTTGTGCCTTATGAAGTTGAGGCGACTCTTGAGGAATGAGATTTGTAAGTCTCATTCATAAATAATTCATTGAGACGACACATACACACAACAAGCCTATACACAATTTGTCTTTTTTGCAACTACATCCCACATCCTAATCGAATTTTTTTTTAGTACTTGTATTAAACAAGCACATCGGCTTTTTTGAGAGCCCCTCTCTATTATCCTGGGGTAGCAGTAAGTAAGCCAGCTGTGGGACTGATTACTATGTATCTCCATCTTCATGGCTGATTATGCCTGCATGGGTGATAGTCTTATGAGTGAGGTCATCAAAAGTGATGGACCAATAGCGCTGCGTGTATTTACTCAGATACCCTCGTATCATCACCCAGTGCGTCGATTCAGCGTCGTACCCAAAGGATCCGACTCCTCACCGGCGTCTACTGTTTTCAGTCCAACCTCCAGGGTTTCCGCGTTCAGTCATTTTTTGCTTCTTTAAAACCATAATAATATCTTATTTTTTTTATGCCTGGTCTCTTCCTCCTTCTCCTCCTCTCCACCCTTTGTCCCGGTAGTTGAAGAGGGGAGAACCGTCCGGCACTTGGACGAGCTGTTTTGTCTCTTATTACGCAAATAAATATCATCTATATCTTATATTCAACATACATCACCCAAAAGCGCGAGCTCTCCGAGCTTTTAAAGCCTCGGCATCATCATTATCATCGTCATCATCACCACCATGCGTAGCCACTTAAACATGAGCCTCCTCTGGGGCCTCTTGGCCCTCCTCATAGCAGTGGCATCCGCCGAACCGTCGCAGTACTGCCGCTTCGGCCTCGACAAGGGCGAGGTGGACTTCTGCATGGCCGTCTCGCTGTACCACAACCACTCCAGCTCGGCCCACGACCTGTACCTCAGCCTCAACGTCCGCCGCTCCGGCGCCTCAGAAGACGCCGCCAAGCTCGGCTGGACCGCCATCGGGACCGGCTCCCATATGGAAGGCGCCCTCATGTTCGTCGTCTACGGCGACCCGAACAAGCCCCCGCACCCGCCCACCTTGAGCGTCCGCACCACCAAGCAGCAGCACAGCCACCCCATCGGCATCTACTCCGAGGGCGCCCACAAGGCCGTCGACGCCCGCCTCCTCGACGCCAAGTGGACCCCCTCCGCCGGCAACAAGACCTGGACCGCCGAGTTCTCCCTCGTCTGCTACGGCTGCTCCGCCTGGGACGGCAAGCCCATCTCCGCCGAGTCGCCCTCCCAGCCGTGGATCTGGGGCTGGAACCGGGACCAGAACATGCGGCCCTACCACGACGACGTCGACCTGCGCAGGCACAGCATCGACACGGGAGGCTTCGGCGTCTTTTACGTCGACATGAAGAACGCCGCCACCCACCACGCCGACGAGGCCATGCCCGCCATCAAGGGCAAGGACAACGTCCATACATCCGACATGCCCATCGCCAGCAAACCCCCCGGCCTGATCGACACACTCAAGGCCAGGCCCCTCGTCCACTTACACGGCTTCTTCATGTCCATGGCCTTCCTGGTCCTCTTCCCCCTCGGCGCCACAGCCATCCGATCCGGATCCAACAAGTCCTTCAAGTACCACTGGACCATCCAAGCCAGCGCCATGGCCTTTGCCCTATCCGGCGCCGCCATCGCCGTCTACATGACAGACGGAGACCTCTTCGGCTCCCCCCACCAAATCGCCGGCTCATCCATCGCCGTGCTCCTCGTGCTTCAGGCCGTACTGGGCTGGCGCCACCACGTCGACTTTGTGCGCATCCGTCGCCGCACCTGGATCTCTTACGGACACATCTCCCTGGGTTTCATCCTCTTGTTTGGCGGATGGGCAAACGTGCTGAGCGGCATCATCCTGTACGGTCTCGGCAAGTTGGGCATTTTCCTGACCACTACGCTGGTTCTCGTTGAGATTGTATGTGTTGGTGGCTGGGCATACCTGGCTAGAAGACGACAGGGTGCCAAGGCTATGGTCTCCAAGGAGACTCCAGAGTCTTCGGCTGCTTACTTTGCTTTGGATGAGATGGAGAGCGATGACGACGATGATATGCCGGCGACAAAGGATGAGGAACAAAAGGGTCTTATGAAGAAGGCCTAGTCTACATGATGATTAGTTCGTATGCTCAGTTTTCTAAACATCACCCTGGTGGATTAATGGAGTTTGGAGTATTGTTTAAGGGTCATGAGGCAAGGTAGGAAGGCTGAAGGTATATTAGGCATTAATGAAGTATACGAACTGTGTTCATGATTGTGACAAACATTGTAGTTGCAAAATACAATAAAAATTTCCAGATCAAGCTCTTGATATCAAATCTGAGAGAATTGATTCCAATTGAAGGATATCCAAGTGTTTCCACCGTTCCCTAGCGTTCCCCGGCGTCCCCCATATACCTTGGTGTTTCCCAAACCCCCATGTGTTTCCTATACGCCATGGCATTCCTAAAACTCTATATCCCTATCATCACCAACCATAGAACCCTAATCATTTGAACTCAATTGTTTGCCGGAAAGAACATGCCAGATATAAACAACTGCCCCCCCCCCTCTGATTTGCCATTTTCCCCAATCATCGCACCTTCACATCTCGATCGTACCAATGCTCTTTCACCACTCTAAGTGTCATGATCTCCGTTGTAACAGCTTTGACCGATGTGAGTGTGTGTGATCGGCTTGTCTTCATAACGTATGGGTAATGGGATGTGGCGGTTTCTTTGCTTTTTCAAATGTTATGGGGTAACTGGGATAGCAGCCGAATGAGAGCAACGCTTGATAGTTGAAAATGAGAAGAGCTGACAGGATAAAGAATTAGAAACCAATACTAAGAGAATTATGAGATAGGTTAACGCTACCTGGAGCCACCATTTAAAGCATCGTGGCCAGGCTTGTGGCTTCTGAATGAGTTGTGACTCGGACGCAAATACCTGCTGACCTTGGGTGGTATATAGAGATAAACAGAATCGTGCGGCCCGTCATGAAAACGCTATAAGGTAGTTGTTGAATAACAGCCGAGTAAGAAGGACGGGTTGAGTAGAAAGACCTGACAGGGTAAAGAATTAGAAAGCAATACTAAGAGAAATATGAGAGGGTTAACGTTACCTTGGATACTACTTGAGTCATGTCTGGTTTGGGTTGTGATTCTTCGATGAATTACGACTTAAGAGGGATGCCTGGTAAACTCAGACGACATGTAGAGAAATATAGAACCGTGTAGTTCATTTGGTTTAGATTGATATTCTCGCTGTCGAAATGCTGCAAAGAAACCATGAGCAGGGCAGCTCGCAGAAAGAACGGTACGGTGATGGTAGGCTCGACGGTAAACCGAACAGTGACGATGATTGGAGAGACATCGGCGCCAGTCTCAATGGTCGAGGTCAAGGTCTTATCGGTAATGAGGTCATGAGCGAGAAGAGCTGACCGGGTCAATGATTAGCAGGCAACATTAAGAGAAATTGTGAGAAGATCAACATTACCTGAGGGTTGGCTTGGCGAGTGTCCATGGCTGGACACCCGAGCCCCGGCACCACGTCAAGGTGCAATCCCATTGCCGGGGTGCCAGTGAGGTCCAATCCCAAAGGCATAGCCAGAATGTTGCTGGCTACATCAAAGCATCATGATGCTTTGGAGGTTGTGGCGGGCTAAGCAAAATGCCTTGCCACCTTATCCACAGCTGTCTTTGTGTGGGCAACAGTGTCCTTCATCGAATCCATATCCGACAGCTTTTTCTCGATACTGGTCAGCTTAGCGAGCACATCTTTTCGATATTGGACATCAAGAACATGATTCTGCTTAGCTTCCGCAGCGTGCGATACTAAAGCGTCCTCGAGTCTCTTAAGAGACTCGAGGATGCCGTTCTGGACCTCCAGAGACTGTTCCGCAAACCGGACAGCCGGGTCCGGAACCGGGTCGAGCTGCTCCCCCTCAGGAGGAGTAGTCTGAGTCTGAGACTCAGGCCCGATAGTCCGATCCAAGAGCCACCTAAAGGGCCCGGGAAGCCGGGGAACAATATACAGACCGATCTGACGCACAACGGGCAGAGCGGCCACAAACGAGGACACGCCACTGAGGGCGGTGAAAAAAGCGTTGGTGCGATCGAGCTGTGAAGGGGCCATGATTGAAAAGAGTCGGCGAATCTGAGGAAAAGAAAAGAAAAAAGAAAGAAAGGAGAAAAGACGAATGGCTTCATTAAAGAAGAGAAAGTTGTCGTAATCGACCATCTTCATTCTGGCAAGAGCGTTGCTTCCTGCCATGATCATCTCCATGGGAAGGATGGATGCGTTTCATGGCTGTGATGACCAGCAGCTTTGCATGTCAAGTACAGCACAAGGCAGGAAAGGATATTGGTCCCAGTGGGTACTACTCGTAGCAGGCAAGAGGCTACAGTTGCCTTTTAAGTTGAGGAAGCAGCATATAAACTTCTGTCAAAAGGCAAGCTTCCTCGTCTCCGAGAAAGGAGCTGACTGGCACCTGAAGATATTAGGCTTCCTTAACCTAAGAATGGGAAAGGTGCTACCTTCCATGTGAAAAAAATCAACAGGAACAGGAACGAGGAGGATGGAAAGGAACAAGAGTGATCGTTAGACGCAAGAATAGTGGATGGAGACTGCTGGAATCGCTAGATGCAAGCTAGATTAAGCGAAACAACGGATAGGGAAGCATGAAGATATCTACCTAGGTAGGTAGCATGGGCTGGTAAAGACCAAGGGGAGCAATCAGTGGAAATCACATGTTTTGTTAGCTTGATGAGTGAGTTCCGTGAATATGGTTGGAAGCTACTAAGAGGCTCCCTGCTGGAACTTTAAGAGAGGGTTCTTTGGGGGCCGACAATGATTGTGAAACTAATACTTGCTAGCTATACATGTTTTGCACCTATTCATTGGTATATACAAACAAATATTCGGCTTGTCTGATTATTGGCGACTCCACGCAACTTACTGGCTAATCAAAGCCTGCCTTAACCCACATCTGCCGAATGGATCCAGAAGGATATCTTCTCACATCTCGCTCGCATGTATTACTACCGTGCTTATTGAAAAAGCCATTGGATTGAGGCTCCCACGGTGTTCGAGCCTGTCCCAGTAAGTGGTAAGAGATGATTGTTATAGACCATTCGCCGCTCGTACGCTCCAACTCAAATTCGATGGTAGTCTCAAAGTCAGTAAGGCATCTTTCGCATGACCCTGGAGCATTTCGACATGGTGAGAAGATGCGTGCTGGTTCCTGCACCTCGATATCTGGTATTCTTCGCCAAATGGGGCATATCATCCCATTAACAACTATGTGTTGACAGACGTGGAAAATTCTTTGATCCACTCCCTTCCGGAAATCTTCTGGCAATATACCGGCATTTGCCGGTGTTATTTTGTGCTCAATCCTTAATAGGAGCATGTTATCGACGATGCGAGCCGCCATAGACTGCACAAGTTCCAGATTATCATGGATTTTCCGTGGTCCCTTTTGTATGGTAAAACTGTCAAGACTCAGGCCAATTTCGTGACCATAGAAATGGCGATTCATGACGAGTCGAGCGTGATGGTAGCCAACCCAGATGCTGCTTCCTGCTGGCCTCCACGAGAGTAAAAAATGTGCATAGTTATCTGAAGGGACATGACGACAAGGCTCTTTGAACCATTTTTTAGGTCCCCACCAAGGCGCGAATGGGTGAAGTTTGGTGCAGAGGTGGCAGAAGTAGAGGCTGTTACCAACGTTTGCATCCTTCTCCCACAATTGGAGAAGGGTTTCTTTTTCTTCGGATGTCAAACAAACCAGCGATGCTGGAGCGAGGAAGGAAAAGGCAGCCCTGCAACTTAACGAAAGAGAGGCCGTAGAAGCAGGATCAAGGTAGGACAGTATTTCCAGAAAGATTTCAGGAGGCTGTTCGAAGAGAATAGATATAGGTTTGGCGGGAACAGGGACGAGGACGCTTGAGGCAGAGGCAGAGGCAGAGGCAGAGATGGATTCGGAGGTGGTGAACTCATGACTTGTCCGGAAGCCATTAAATGAACAGCAATATTGACCCATTTTTAGGACAGGATGAAGAGACGGCCCATCAATGTTATATAATGTATGAATATTGATGCTTCTTGATAATGCTGATGATGTACAGATAAATATTCGCATCATGTTCAGTACGAATGGATGCCGACGAGACAATGTTTGAGTTTCTCACCAGCCTCAGAGTGCGGAGTTAACTTTCACCGATGTATAACTCTGCATCATCGGACCGTGCAAAACATGCCGAAAACTGGAACTGTATCAAGACAATTGAAATCTATTTGTTTTGTTTCTCCATCCGTATGCTTACACTACATCCCATCCCATCTCATCTCATTTCATACATAACATACATCCAAATACCAAACACATTTGAGTAGAGATTATTGTTCTTTAAACTAGGCAAACCCGATGTTTTTTTCTTTCTTTCAAAGCTACGCTACACATTACAGGGTATTGTAAGGTAATAAAAAAGAAAAGAAAAAGAGGTCTACAGAGGGGGTGTTGATGATGTTATGTTCACAAAGAAATCAAGAAGAAAAAAAGGAAGAGAAAAAAAAAGACCAAGTATTGCCTAGTTTGCAAATATCTTCAACGTTGTATCCATACTTCCAGTGGCGATGATGCACCGGATTTGTGTATCTGGAGCGTGTTTTGTGCTGTCTGTCCCTTCGGAGGCTGCTTCGCCATTTGCTGCTCCGCCTTTGGTGATGCTGGGTGCCCATCTTAGACAGGTGATGAACTGTTCGTGTGCGTCCCCCAACACCTTGACGCATTTCCCTTCTTGACTCAGATCCCAGCACCGGAGCGTCTTGTCATCGGCCACGGAGAAGAGATACTTGCCTCCCGGGTGAAATAGTAAGGCACTAACCCAGTTATCGTGACCAACGAGGGTCTTTAGGCAGTTACCTCGGGCATCCCATAGCCTAATCGTCTTATCACGGGACCCTGTGGCCATGAATTCTGCCGAGCTGTTTGCTGGCGGCGGCTTTTTTAGCCCTGCCATTGCTGCTAGGTGCTGATATGCGGATGGTGGTGCAAGAGCGCAACATTTGATGACGTTCTCATGTCCAACTAATGTGAGCTTATTTTCTGGATTTGACACGGACATGTCCCACAGCCGAACTGTCCTGTCATTGCCCGTTGATAACAGGTAGCGTCCGTCAAGTGAAGGAGTGACATCCCGTACCCAGCCAGAGTGCCCCTTCAGTGTCCTTATACAATATCCATTCGATGTATCCCATATCTTTAGAGTCCCATCTCCACTCGCGCTCACAAGTAGGTTTCCAGACAGGGCGCTCGCACCGCCTGAGGGTATGAAACGGACAGTACTGACGACGTGGTCGTGTCCTTGTAAAGTTCGAATATTTTTATAGCCGTCTGATGGGTCCCATAGCTTGATTGTGAGATCGGAGCTGGATGACGCGAGGAGAACATTCCCTCTTGGACCGCCAAAGTCGACGTCCCGCACGGCTTTTGTATGACCCTTGATGGTCCTTTCTAGCTCACCTAGCTCCCAATCCCATATTTTAATCGTGCAATCGTCTGAGCCCGAGGCAATCGAGGAGAAGACAGGGTGAAACGCCACGCAATTGACTGTGTCGCGATGTGATTCCAAGGAATGTCGCGGTGGCAAGGAGGGAAGCCAGGTAAGGGGATCCACGTTTCGTTTGGACGACGCCGGTATCGCATTATCGAGCTCTATCTGCATCGCTGCTCTTTGGGATTCGAGTTCCATTATCTGTTGAGAGAGGCTGGTCAGGCATTGCTACGGACCACAGTGGGTAGATGTGGATTTGATTGCAGGTGCAGCAAACGAAGCGAAAGGGGGGTGGAGGAGGAGGAGGAGCGGGAGGAGGAGGGGCGAGAGGGTTGGTATTGTAAACGTGCCTTCTTCTGTAACCTGACGATGCCTGTCCATTTCTTCTCCAAAAGCCCCTCGTACTTCTTGACTGTCTCTGCGTTGAGTGCATCTTCTTGTAGGCCGAGCTCTGTCCTGAGAGAAGCGGCGGTGTTTGGTAGATCGTTTGCCAAGAGATAGGCTATGATGGACTTGTGCCTGGAGGACGAAAGAGGAATTAGTCTCAATGGTATACCTAGAAAGAGTTTTGATACCTATGAATGCACGTACAGCTCCTCTGCTTGTCGACTGGTCAATAGACGGCTCATGGCGACAAGGACATTGGCTTCATCGAAGGTTTCCTCAGGGTGTGTGTCAAAGCTGCTAGCAGGGGAGCCCCTCGATCGCCGCTCTCTCGTTTTTGGTAGCTCTGATCTGGTATGTGGAACAAAATCGCACCGGGTTGAAGGAGGAGGGGATGAGGGGTGGGTTGAGGGAGGAAGAGAAAAAAGAAAGAGGAAAAAAAGGTTGAGAGCGATGTCCGATCTATAGAAAGAGAGGAAGAATCTGAGGAATTATGTTTGCTGGAAAACAGTTCAACTTGACGGTCTGGGGCTGCCAGAGAGGATGCGCCCAAACGTCAACCAGACGGTGACGAGCATCCGTTAAGCCCACGGCCAATGCATGGGCATCACGTGATAGGGAGTTGCCGTTTCGCTGGCGTTGGCGCTGGCATTGGGGGACACGAAACCTCACAGTCTTACAAGTATTTTTTTTTTTTTGGACAGCAAACAAGACAAAACGGATTGATTGTTCCATGTAGATTTGGAATGAAGTAATCAAAAGAAGGTTTATATGAAATGGCCAATTAAAACGCAAAAGTAGACCCTTAAGAGGCCAATTGGGTAGCCAAGCAATGAACTGTCATCCTGCCCAATGTGGTGGCGTATGTGAGGTATGGAGAACAAAAAGACACATCATCTCATCTATTACATGAGGTGGAATCCTGCATAAAGAATAATATTGCTTGTTCTCTTGGACAACGAATCTGCACATGATCTGATAATCATAGGCACATCTATATAGTAATAGTGTGGATGTTGCCACGCGTTGATGTGCCCACCACCTTCATCCTCTGCTCAAACATCATCAGGCATCCCTTCATCATAAAGATCATTCCAGAACATAATCTCCTTAAGCTTCTCCTCGCTCAAACTCACATTGGCAAAAAACTCCCTCTGAGGCGTCCTGATCTTCCGGTGAACTTCCCCTGCCGTCTTCCAACCAAAGAAACCAGCCATCTCCCAATCAATAAGCCCTACGATCTTATCCTTATCCACTATACAGTTGGAATCTGAAAAGTCGTTGTGCATAAAGCTCAAGTCTTTATCCGTATTCTCATTTGAGAACAGAATATCTGCTTCTCGTGGATTTAGACGGCCGTTGGTGCTAATGTTGGGATCCGGAACGACATGGTGTCGCCCTTGAAGCACGTCGACTGGCTTGATGGTGTGTAATTGTCGGAGTATCTCTCGCGATTGTTGTTTGAAAGATTGTATCTGGGCTTGTGAAAGGTATGGCACCGCGATTGTCAAAGCAACTCCAGAGAGCCTTTCCTGAACCAGCACCTGGCGACCATGGATCTATGAAGGCTGTCAGTAACATGATTCGCATCATATCCAAAAGCACACTTGCCTTGCCAGAAAAGTAAATATCTGGAACTCTGACATTTTCCAAGACATTCTTGGCTAAAGCAATGGCTTTCACTTCATTGGCATCTGCATATGTGTAATCTTTCTCTACGACCTTGCCGTCCTCTCCAGCATGAAGGTGGCTTGACTTGACAATGACGCTGCCCAGGGCAAACACATCGCGACCACCTTCATCAGCAGGGTATATTCTGTTAGACTCATCGCAAAGACTGGTCACAGAGGCCCAATATCGGAGTGACTCTGGCGAATGAGAGTCAATGTGTTGCGGATCGACTTGGAAGTCATTTTGACGAGGTAGGTACCGACCGTACAATGGCACATCGGCATATCGGTCAGTAGCGGGAATTTTGTCTGGGTCCGCGATATAGGGGTCCATGATAATTCTGGTGGAATTGACTGAGATGTTTGACAGACTGGAGAGTGGAAGGTAGTGTGTCCAAGATCTGGTGTGTTCAGCTACTTTAATAAAGTACCTTTAGCCTGGAATGCTGACGGACTTATTGTGGAAGGCTCATGTAAATACTTGAAAGACAGCACACAAGAGTTTATTACCAGAAAACATGCTACGAGATAAGCCCTCATAGGTAGTCTGTCTGGCAAAAGAGCCTTGCCAGGCAGCAGAGGACATGGCTGTGGCGATGTCACCTGCGCCGCCCAGGTCTTATGAAGCACAACCAACAGCATGTTGAACTAACGAACAGGGCTGGACCAGTTACAACCAACCCCATTTCATATGTTGATCGGAGAGTTATGAGCAATTATCTATGAACGAGAATCTTTTAACGTCGTGCTCTGTGGCAGACTGGCTTTGAAGATGAGGATGGAAGTTGCATCATCAGATAGACCAATACAGTTTCTAGGCTTGGAGAATACTTACCCAATACAAGTGCTGGCCTGTGTGATTTTCTGTATGATTTGTATTAGGTTGTGTCGTTACTTCTAGCCGAATGAGCCTCTCATCCAGTGCTCACAATCACTATAGAGAAGCCTCAATATCATGAAATCATCTGGGGTTCCGCCCCTTCTATTTTTTTCTCATCTGTCGCTCAGCTAGCAGCGTCTTTCCTGCTGCCATCCATCCACCCTCCCTCCCTGCCCCTTTTGCCCCGACGTGCTCATAAAAGACCAACAGTGCATCGGGAGAGTCCTCATATCTTAGCCAGCTTCCCTCCACCTTGCGAGTCTCGCATGGCCAAACTAAAGAAGAAAAAATACTAATAGAGATAGAAAGAGGAGGAGAAAAAAAAGAAGAAATTGTAAAAACAAAAAAAGAAGTCTCAACGAGCAAGAAAATTCTGGCCGTTTCCCTTCCCCTTAGCTGTATGCCACCATCCCCGCCTTTGATTTCCTGAGGATATTTGAACGCCGGGCTAACTCAAAGCTCATAAATGTAGCAAAAAAAAAAAAAGGAATAATTCTGTACACGGCGCAGGGTATCTTTTCTGCAACCACTCGATCCGCTAAAAAAACCATTTTTGTCTTTTCCCACTCACAACTGTCATTAATTACTTCGGATTCGAGTTGTCCAACTGCAGATAGGCGTGCTGTAGTGACTTGGCTTCTCGACCGTCTCGTTCTAACACGGTGATCCAGTCTCGTAGTTGGATGTTCTTCCCCTTTTCTTTATCCTCACGCCACGTTCCCAATCGGTTTCTGCCCTCTGTTGTCATGGCCATGGTGACTGGTGATGGCGTACCCGGTGTCCCTGTCAATCCCTTGCCTGGGCCTGGTGTGGATTTCGTGGGAGTACTAGCCCCGCTACCCCCTCGACCAACATTCATCCAGTCATATGTCTTGCCTGTCTTCTTCTTGCCAAACAGACTACCCTTGCCTCCCAATCCAGCAAACATGCTACTTGTTATGTTCTGATTCGCATGGCTACTAGCCTCGGCAGCCTTTGCAGCTTGATTCTTCTTCTGCTCCTTCTTAGTCATTGCCTTTTCCGAATCTGGTGCTACCGATCCTGGCGTCCCTGGCGCCACACTGCCTGATCGAGATGCTGACGCTCCCGCATCCACTGTGCCCTCTTTTCGTCTTTGGCGCCTCCGCAACCGTGCTTCTTCCCATTCACGTTCTTGACGTGCCATCTCTCTCATTGTGAGTGTCATGTAGGATGAGATTTTAGGGAGCTTTGCTGGTGGCTGTTTAGTTACGTCGGCATCAGCTGAACCTGTGAATTGTGAGCAAAATAAATAAATAACCATCACTCAAACACTGTTGATACTCACGTTTCAGGCTCAAAGGACTGGTACCAGAGGGTTCTATACCGTTCGCCTCCTTTTCATCAGCTGTGGTATCCATTGGCTCCAGCACCTCAATGTTCATTGGGGCTGCTGCCGGTACCCATTCCTCTGGTACGTCACCGTGAGAAGTCTTTTGTCTCGTCTTGGCAATCACATTGGCATCCTCAACCATCTCACGTAAACGTTGTTTTGTCGCAATTGACATCAGAGCCAGTTGGTCAACAAGAAAGGCATCGTGAGGAATGAACGAACCACTCGTCTCCACCATGGTCGAGTCCGGCCCGGGCTGCATCCTGACAGTAACTTTGGGTTGAGTGAAACCATCTGGCAGTCGCATCTTCCCCATTGTTTGCTGATTGTTCTTGAGCTCAAGGTTGAGTCCAATGTGGTGTTCGCGGGCGATTTTCTCAGCGCGCCGATGTAGCAAAGCCACAAGTAGAAAAGGATCGCTAATCTCCTGGGTCCGTTGCACTGCTAACCGCATTGATGAATCCGCCCAGGCCTGTTCAGCGGCTTGCGCAGCAAATTCCTTTTGTGCCTGATCCGTAGGCTGGCCGGGTTGATTTGCTGGCCCAGCACCATAAAACGTAGATTTGGCACCAGGCGGGTGTTGAGCAAACCCTGTCCTGGCTTCTGATATCGAATCCAGCGTATTGGAATACAGTTCTGCCATGTACTGCTCTTCGGCGCGCAAATCGATACCCGTACCGGCCAACGAATCTGTCACATCGTATTCGTAGTCTTTCGTGGGTCGCTCTGCTGGCTTCTGAGGCGGTCCCATAATACCAGGACCTTGTACTGGAGGCGCTGTATGTGTCATGGGCTGCATCGTCGCGTTCGTATATTGAGGAATTGGCGATGGAGAAGGCATTGGTTGAGGTGTAGGCATCGCTGGCGAGTTGACCATTGGCTGGGGATTCGTTGGGAGGTTCAGTCCTTGCGGAGCATGTCCGTTTGTGTATGGCATGGCGTAGCCTCCTGTCACAGGTGGTGTTTGCGCCTGGGGGTACGCAGGCGAGCTGACCGCGGGTGGAGGAGGGGGAGTAGCTGCTGGAGCGGGACTCATGGTGTATGGCGAAGCAGCATATGGCGAACCTGGCTGCGAAACTGGGCCGTCGGTACGAACTCGTTTGTTTGGCGGAAGCGCAAACCCTGATTGTGATGCCGCAGGGGATGGGCTCGGTTGGGGAGGCGAAAAGGCCCTTGGGGGGGCCTGCGGCTGTGGCTGTGCCATATCGAAGACCTTAGGAGCAGTCGACTCTTGGCAGAGGCAAAAGCGAGAGAATGAGCGACGAAGCCGAGTCTATTGTTCACGGCGACCGGTGCACTCAACAGGCAGCGAAGCCTGTCACGGTTATCGTGACTCGTCCCATCCGACGCGCAGAAACCCGCCAGGTAGTATCGAATTATGCGGGTTTTTTTTTCGGGTACAGCGAGAGACAATCGATCCCGGAATAACAATATGTGCTATCCGGGTGATAGAAATGCGTATTGTTTCGTCGTCGAGCGAGCCGATGCTTCGGGGGGTTCTATCGTATGAATGAGGGAGCTTCGTAGAAGACAATGGGGGCGCGTATATTTAAAGTCACGTGAGAGGGAGCCGCAACGTGGAACAACGCGACTCAATACCGACTTTTAGCCGCGCCGGAGCTATTGTGCTTGCTTACTGAATAAGGGCGACGACATGCATTCATCAATAAACCTAATAAAGCAACTATAGGCGTGGTGCCATCTAACTATTGTATCAATCACACTCTACGCCGCCCTATACAAGCCCTACGTACTGGTTTATGGGTAGCTGGCGATACTGACTCATCTAGGTTCGATCTTCTATATACTGATGTAAACTTGTCTCCCAAAAAGCTTGAAAGCGGACGTGCGCGACCATGGCCTCCAAGCGGAAGGCATCCGCTATGAACGCGGCCGCCACAGACGAACCTGTAGATCCATCTGATGAGCTCATGTTTCTATGTCTAGGAGGAGGTAATGAGGTCGGGCGGTCATGTCACATTATACAATACAAGGGGAAGACAGTCATGGTGAGAGAAAGGAAACCTCCCATATACAACAAAGCAAGCATAGCTAACGTCGACGGGTTATTCTAGCTCGATGCTGGTCAACATCCTGCATATGATGGTCTTGCTGCACTCCCCTTCTACGACGACTTTGACCTCAGCACCGTAGATGTGCTCCTCATCAGCCAGTAAGCGATAACCCCCTGCACGTTTTTTTTCCCCAGAGAGTTTGGGTTGGATAGGGCGAAGGACGAGTTGGCTAGGGATGGGACATGTCGCCCCGTATTTCCAATGTTTGCGCTCCAAGTTGCAATCTCTCTCTCAGCGTATCTCTACTCTTCCATCTCTCTGTCCACATGTATACCAGAATCAATACAATATGTTCTTCGCCCGCTCCTACTGCCCGTCTATCATTCGTGATGTTAGCAATGGGAATAGCCTCTCCCGTACCGCTCAGCCCCGTTATCATCCATCCTGATAGTCCTATGCTAACCCGTACATTCAGTTTCCATATCGACCATGCAGCATCTTTACCATATGTCCTCGCAAAGACCAATTTCCGCGGACGAGTCTTCATGACCCATCCAACAAAGGCCATTTACAAATGGTTGATCCAAGATAGTGTTCGAGTTGGCAACACAGCTTCAAATTCAACTACGCAACCGATATACACCGAGCAGGACCATCTAAACACATTCCCCCAGATTGAAGCCATTGATTACCATACTACACATACTATCTCATCTATCCGAATTACTCCTTATCCAGCCGGTCATGTCCTCGGCGCGGCCATGTTCCTCATTGAGATTGCCGGCTTGAATATCTTCTTCACTGGCGACTACTCCCGTGAACAGGATCGACATCTTGTCTCAGCAGAGGTGCCCAAGGGACTCAAAATCGACGTTCTCATCACCGAGTCCACGTACGGCATTGCCTCTCACGTTCCGCGACTCGAAAGAGAGCAGGCTCTCATGAAATCCATTACCAGTATCCTCAACAGGGGAGGGCGCGCACTGCTCCCCGTATTCGCCCTTGGTAGAGCTCAGGAGTTGCTCCTCATTTTGGATGAATACTGGGGGAAACATCCAGAGTTCCAAAAATTCCCCATTTACTACGCCAGCAACCTCGCGAGAAAGTGTATGGTCATCTACCAGACCTACGTCGGCGCCATGAATGATAACATCAAGAGACTTTTCCGAGAGCGCATGGCTGAAGCAGAAGCGAGTGGTGATGGAGCAGGAAAAGGTGGCCCGTGGGACTTCAAATACATTCGGTCCCTCAAGAACCTTGACCGATTCGACGACGTTGGTGGCTGCGTTATGCTCGCCAGTCCCGGTATGCTTCAGAACGGTGTCAGCAGAGAGCTCTTTGAGCGATGGGCTCCGAACGAGAAGAATGGTGTCATTATCACGGGTTACAGTGTCGAAGGCACCATGGCGAGGCAGATTATGCAAGAACCGGACCAGATTCAAGCCGTCACACTACGCAGAATGGTCGGCTCTCGACGTGGACCTGCCGCCGACGGCGAGAAGCTCATGATTCCTCGACGTTGCAGTGTTCAGGAGTACTCATTTGCAGCTCACGTTGATGGTGTAGAGAATCGGGAGTTTATTGAGGAAGTCGCAGCACCAGTAGTCGTAAGTTGAACCCTCCCCTATCATTCACCATGACATGAATCCTCAAGACCCGCGATTTCCTTGCCTTTGCAACAGTCAATTCCTCAGGCAGATTAAACTAACACCATCATCAGATCCTCGTCCACGGCGAACAACACAACATGATGCGCCTGAAATCCAAGCTCCTCTCCCTCAACGCCAACAAGTCCACAAAGGTCAAAGTCTACTCCCCGCGCAACTGCGAGGAGCTCCGCATCCCCTTCAAGGCCGACAAGACAGCCAAGGTCGTCGGCAAGCTCGCTTCCATCCCGCCCCCACAAAACGTCGACGCATCGGCGCCGCTGGTCACGGGAGTGCTCGTGCAAAACGACTTCAAGCTCTCGCTCATGGCGCCGGAGGATCTGAGGGAGTACGCGGGGCTGAACACCACGACGATTACGTGTAAGCAACGATTGACGCTGAGTGCAGTGGGCGTGGATTTGGTGAGATGGGCATTGGAAGGGACATTCGGTGCCGTTGAGGAATTGCCCGAGATGCGCCGTGCAAAAGCCGCCGACGGTGGCTCCATGGAACTGGATCAGATAGAAGAAGCAGATGAAGAAGTCGCCCGTCTGGTGGCAGCCTACCTCGTCATGGGCTGCGTCGCCGTGCGCTACCGCTCCAACGGCGAGGTAGAACTCGAGTGGGAAGGCAACATGCTCAACGACGGCATCGCCGACTCCGTCATGGCGGTGCTCTTCTCCGTCGAGAGCTCCCCCGCCGCGGTGAAGCGCTCCTCGTCAAACAGCAAGCACTCCCACTCCCACGCCGCTGACCCGGAGAGCAAGAACCCGCACTCGCAGAGCTCCCCCGAAGACCGCCTCGAACGCCTCATGTGGTTCCTCGAAGCGCAGTTCGGCGCCGACAACGTCGCCCCCGTCGAGACGCCCAAGCTGCCCCCCCTAGCTCAAAAGGGCGACGACGAGGCCGAGGGTTCTGAGGCCATGGCCATTGACGAGGGGAGCCAAGAGGACACCGAACAACTGGAGGAGAGACAGCAAAAGGAAATTGCCCGTCTCCACAAGATCGGCATACCCGTTCCAGGCGTTTCCATCAAGGTAGATAAGATGCTGGCTACGGTCTGGCTGGAAGATTTAGAGGTGGAATGTACCAACAAGGTATTCGCAGATCGTGTGCGGGCGGTAGTCGAACGAGCAGTAGAGGTCACCGCTCCCCTATGGGGCTAAGGAAGATTTAGTAATGGAATGGAAGGCCTGTAATTCAGAAAAAGATACCATAGCAGATGAAATGAGACCATCGATTCATTAAGCACACACAGATGAGTTTCAAATCTTAGTCTAAGATACAACCGTGATAGTAGTCATACAACAAAAAAAGGTGCTAGCTAGGTCTACAGATGGAAAAAACAATGCGACGCTTTACAGCCGGCCCTTTGTGAAAAAGATCCCCGACCCCATTATTAGTCCAGGTAGCTCTTCAGCTCATCCGACTCTTCCAACAATGTATTGAACGAGAAAGGCTGGAACGGCCAACCCGCAAATTCTGCAAACTTGGAGAAAGACTCGACCCACGCCAATCTAAGAGAGTGCAACATGGCACTTGTACCCTCCATACAAACCAAAATGGCGATTGCTGGTAATATTGTCAGCAACTCGTAGACTCGAGCAAACGGGGACATGGAGGAACTTACTCAAAAAGAACCACAAATAAAAGCCGACAACAATCATGAAAACTCCCAAAACACCCGGGGTCTTCAGGCATGGGGCGAGAGTCATGTTCCACAAAACGACACTGAGCTGCTGGTGAGCAAGCGACAATGCCCAAAGACGCAAGTAAGAAGCCGTGTGAGAGACGCAGTTCAAGCAGAATTCTAAAACGATGTCAGACATCTTTCAAATATGGCCAAAGGGGGGGAAGTAACATACCAATGGTGTGGATGATCTGGTGAATCATCTCCTCGCTGAACTCAAACTCCTCATGCTCCTCGTCAAGATTTTGAGAAATCATTGCAACACCCTCTCCATCCTCGTCAAAGCTGTTACCATGTCCATTGGCCAAACCTTCGTTCTCATCGTCACCATCCAGGGCACTAACTCGGGAGTGCTCGCCAATACCGCGGTAGCCATGAGCTCGGACCTGGTTGTGCTGCCATCGAAGGTAGAATGGCTTGAGGAAGAGCAAGATAGGCACCTGAGCAAAAGCAAGAAGGAGCAAGAAGGTCTGAACATATTCTTGTCCAGCGTACAGACGCACGTCGAGGTGGCCAGGCTGCAAGAACATGTAGATAAGCATGTTAAGAAGTCCAGGGGGCTGTTTGTCGACGGCCGCCCAGTCCACAGTCCACTTGTAGATGATGCAAATCACAAGGTATCCAAAGATAGACTGGAAGAAGATCATGCCAGGAACAAAGTTGCCCCAAATGTCAATGGGCTTCTTGAAGTGCCTAGCATTGATGTATGAGAAGCAAAGAGAGTAGGTCATGTGAGCCCAACCAAGAATGATACTCATCTTCATCTTGTAACTGTTGCTAAAGAGGAGATCATTATCAGTACCGTGCCAAGCCCAGTCGATACCAAAGGGGTAGCGATAACCCTCGCTATTCAAGGTAGCAGACAGGGCCATCCTCTCCTTCCAACCATCAGGGCGATGGTATTCCCAAGCGCTGGGGAAGAGAGTCATGGACTTGGAGAAGGCATCGTTGTAGATAAGACCGGTAAAGAGAGAGAAGACAGCCATAACCAGGGCAATGTATCGGCCGTAGAAGATCATGGCAAAGAGTTCGAAGCTGACCTTTTTCAGAGACTTTTCCCAGTAGATCATGGCCACCGCGGCGCTCAACATGATGCAAGCGTGTCCAAAGTCACCAAACATGACGGCGAAAAGGAATGGGAAGGTAACAATGACCGGCATAGCTGGGTTGACTTCCTGGTACGTGGCAGTACCATAAGCGTTGACAATGGTCTGGAAGCCCTCGGTGAACTTGTTTGTCTTCAAGTAAGTCGGAGGCTTCTTGTTGGTTCGAATCTCATTCACGATAGAAGGAACTGACAGACCAGCTCTGTTGGTGACATCCTGAAGAGTCGACCTGATGAGAGCCATGTCGTTAGTGGGGCACCAGGCCTCAGCGATGAGAGTTCGGCGAGCTCTATCATATGAGAAGAGATTGAGTGTGCTATACACTGCCTTTTCCTTTGCAATAAGCACCGTCCAAGGAGACAAAGACTGCGAGATCTGGTTCAACTCTGCTTCGAGGGTAGCTTGAGTGTTTCGCAAAACATTCTGGACATCCTCAAGGCGGTTGTTAACCTCATGAATCTGATCACGGCGGAGATCGCTGTTCTCATCAACATTGTACACATCGGCACCCATAGACTCGGAAATCTTGCGAATCTTGGCAAGAATCTCCTTACCGTGGGCAAAGATGACGAACACATTCTTATGGATGGGCTCATTGTTGGATGGGTCAATCAACGGCTCAGGAATCTCCGACTGGTTCATGTACAGGTTACCACGGAGTGTTCGCCACAAGATGCGCTCAAACGCGGCAACACGGTCCCTGTTGATGACACCAGCAACGAAGCCAATATTCATGCCAGAGAAGGATCTCTCGACATCGGGAGCGGTATTATGCTGTTCCACATCCGACAACAGAGGAGCATCGTCATTGTCGGTGGAGGCTCGAATCTCATCAACATTGCCGTGAGCACGATCAAAGAAGCTGCCCGCCTCTCGCAGAACCCAGCGCCACTCGGTGAGATCACCCTCACGCTTCTTCAGCGTCTCGTAGCTGTCGTTAAGAGCAGAGATTCGCTGCTCGAGCTTCTGGGCTCGTTCGGCAAGTTCATCGATTTCTGAAGTCGAGGGAGAAGCCAGCTTATCGACATCGAGGTCCAGCTTTCGGAGAGGGATGCCGGCCTTTTCCATCTGAGCATAAAAGTAGCCTGCGGTGGATCATATCAGGTTAGATAAAGGTATCCTTGTTTGGCGGTAAGACTCTTAAATGACGTACGCAGTTGCCGCTCGACATTGTCGAGGCGTCGGATCTCTTGAGTAAAGGTTCGCTGAAATGCGCTAACATCCTCATTGAGCTATATTAGATGGATTGTTAGTTTTCCGCCTTTTGTCGATGCCATTTTTTCGATGATTGGGGTGGTGAGCTTACGTCGCGGAATTGACACAATCCGAGCTCGCCAAGTGCGGTAACGACTTCTCGACCAATTTCATTGGAAACATATAGCTGCACCATGCTCATGTCCGCCGAGCGGAACGGGGTGTCCTGTGTGGGAGCCATGGTGATGATGGTCCGGGGCTCCAGGACTGGATTCAATGTTGTTGTTGTTGCTGCTGTTGAAATGCTAGGAGGTAGCTCTTCAAGAGCATCAAGGGATGCCTCGCGACGTATTATGCGCTACTCCTGCAGACGTAGCGCAGAGCTGGCGCCCGGCTTACTGGTTGTTCCGTACCTGAAAATATCACGTGGTGGCTGTGTGGAACGCTGCAACGTCACGCAAACCTTGGCTGCAGGAATGATGGTGGTAGTGGTGGTGATGATGATAGTGATGGCGGTCTCGAAAAGAAAAGAAGAAGAAAAGAGAGGTGTGCAACTAAAAATATGATGCAACCGATTATCCTAATTCAATATTGACTCCCATTGACTGCCTGTGCCGATGCAGTCTGGATGACAGGCACCAAACTTACAACTTGAGTCTATTCAATTCGCCACCGGCCAAGCAAAAACATCAGGCTTCCACTGTCTTGGTACATTCAAAAAGGTGCCAACCTTTATCATCGCCATCATCACCATCATCATCATCATTATCATCATTATCATACAAGCACGCACGAGAACTACCACCTCATATTGCTTAATAACCGAATATCTTCAATTAAAACAGTTAAGCTTTAAAAAAACACACTAATAGTACTCTATGGATATCACTTTATGCATTATCCCGTTTTCCTCGCCAAATCGCTTTCAATGTCGCTTTTTTCCAGGCACGTAATCACTTTTTTTTTGTCCCGCCACCGAAAGCAAATGAGAAAAACCGCTCAAGTTGTTGTCGAGTACTTCATTTCCCAAAGATTCCCAAACGCCAAACCGTGAAATATGAGCAAAGCTGGTGCATCATGTCGTTTATCGTAAAGAAATTTTCCTCCAAAAAAGAATTGTGTGGTATCAGTTTTTTTTCGCTTCAAAGTCGCCGACCAAACATGAAAGATCCGTACATTCCTCCCACTTCTGCAACAGCAACGGGAACCTTTCTCATTCCCCAGCTTTCGGCGCCGTGCTTCCACCATCTAGCACCGTGGTCCCTCGTGGTTCCATCCGAGTTCATTCGTACAAGCCAGTATCGGCTGCCAAACTCCTTGACCGTCCAGCCAACTCGCACAAGGTTCCTGTTCACCTTGGCAGCTCGTTCATAAGCCCGCTCCTCAATCTCCACCACGCGGAGCGGTGCTGAGGCAGGGGCCAGCAACACACTGGCGCTTCCAATAATTGTATCAACATCTGAAATATCGAGGTATTTGAGATTGTGAGGGACGGGCTGCTGGCCCTGATAAAATAGACTGTGAATATCATTCATTGCAAGACCTCGACCAACGGCAAGCTCCTCCAGAGTATGCGCCAATCGTGTGAGCTCGGGAGCATGCGAGGCATCCATTCGGCTTCCCCTCAGGCTGAGAGAGCGTAGTGTGGATGGGAGTTTTGGTAGAAGCTGATCCACATCCTCTTTACCAAGTAACAGATGGCTGCTCGAGTCGGTAGCAAGGCTCAAGAACACCAGAGACTGTGCGGCAGGGTGAGAGGAAATAAACTGAATCACCGCTTCGGAAGACAAATCCTTGCACTTGGCGAGATTGAGATGAGTGAGTCTAGCGGAGTGCGGGATTGACAAAAGGGCCTGGTCGGTGATACGTGTGGCTGCAACATCCAAGTGAGTCAATCGAGGCAATCGGGGTAAGATGGTCTCAAAAACAGCAGAGGGCAGACTCATGGACTTGTGGAATGAGAGTCGAGTGATTGAGAGGGTCTCTGGCCATGGCTCCTCCAGCACGGTCATGAAGTTCTTCTTGAATGTCAATGAAGAGCATCCACAGAAATCCAGCGCCTGCATTTGAGGAGACTGGAACAGCAGTCTTCTCAAAACATCGGGGCTGAGATCCTCATCGACGTACTCCTGTGCAAGGAACTCCTGCAGGTATGGTGTCAATTCGAGGCACTGGGCCAAAGTCTCAGAGGTCAAATTTCGGGTTTGTGCTCGCTCGCTGGCAGAGCTGAAAAGCATCGAAGGGTTAAAGTGGCTGAAATCCAAGCGTCGGACAATGGTTGCCAAAGCAGGGTACTTGGAAATCGTATCCAGAAACTTTCGGAAGATACGAGAGTGGGGGATAGTAATATGTCGGTAGAGGGTGGTGAGAGTGGCGGCGTGAAGAGATCGAGAGGTCTGAAGGAGAGACATCAAATCGGCATTGCGAGTTGTTAGTCCATTGGGGGGTATCTCGACAACCAAAAGGTCAATGATAGAACCTGAGAGCTATGTTAGAATGACTGCTTGATGTAAGTGGACCACAACTAGCTTACCTAGCACCTCATTAGGCAGTCTCTCCAGAGGCGATGCACCGGTTGGGTTCGTCTCTGGAGACTTCTCAACTGGGGGAGCCACAGGCGTCTCCCATGCCATGTGAAGCTTGTGCAGGTCCTCACAGCTCCGACTGGCCAGTCTGCCCTTGAGTGGAATCTCCCTCCATCCTTTGAAGCCATCAGCAGGATACCAGAAGCCATGGAGCTTGCTTTGAGGCCGGGTCAAGGGTGGCTGAAAGGTAGGCTGAGGGATCTCAGCAACCGGCGACTCATCAACAATGGCTTCCTCCGGTGCTTCGATGTAGGATGAGATTTTGGAGCGAGTGAATGTCTGGGCGAGACCATCGTCGTTTTCTCGGACAGAAGAGAAGGAGCTGCGAGATGCTGTATCAGAAGTTGGAGAGAGTGCGCGAGCCATGCTAACACTCTTCATTGGGGGTGATGAAGCAAAATCGAAAACGGGAGCGGGACGACGCTCCGTGACGTTGGATACGGCCATTTATATAAACAAGTTACCAGGGGTGTCAAAAGAGATCGTAGAAGGTTGTGGCGCTAGAGCTAGTCGAAGAATGACTCTTTTTTTTTTCTCCTTGTGGGGGGGTGGGAAGAAGTTAAAAGATTTCCCACAGTTGGTTGGTGACACAAGGCGTATTTGGTCTGGATGATGGGTCGCCACGAAAGTCTCTTTTTGTTGTCCCTTTCTTGGTTTTTTTTTTTTTTCCTCCTTCTTCTCTCTTCCCTCGTGATCAATTCAAGAAACAGTATCGCCAAGAAAATTAAATCTCAATCAGAAGCAGGGAGAGGAATTGGTGGGTGGGCTGCAATATGGTGTGATGTGGGATGTGGGATGGAATGGTGTTGGCACAGGATGTGTGTGTATGTATGGGTACAGTCTCGGGCACGTCGTCTGTTTGGAAGAGTATCAAACAGCAGATTTGTAGAAAAACTAGAGCATCGTGAGAAATGAGAAGAAACTAGTAGTGGTTTACGCGGTGTTGGGTCTTTATGTGTAAAAACGATGCAATGCATTGTGTAAGTCTGGGTGGATGTCTCGAGCCGAGCAGGGGTGTATGATGTGCTGGCCCATGCAAAGGGGACAAGATGAGTAGAAAGAAAGGAAGGAAAGAGAGAGAAGGAATAAAAAGTACACTAAGCTGCAAAGGTTACTTGGAATACGCGGCAACAAGAAAGTTGTATGGCAGCTAGGGGGGTGTATGTAAACTATGAGCAGTGGATGAGTGATGGGATGGATGAAGCGTGCGTGAGTGAGTGTGTGAGTGTGTGAGTGAGTCGGTGGCCAACAACGAACCAAAAAAAACAAAAACAAGTAACCAAGTTGGGTACGAGAGTAAGGCAATGACCAGTCAAAACCAGCGGCTTCAGCGACTGCAGCAAGATGCAACGCCTGTTCCATCAGGCTCCGTGTGCCGGACTAGGGGGGCGTAGCTTGTTTACGCCACCCACCTACAAGTACAAGCAGATGGGCCCTTGAAGGTCTTTTTTTGGGGGTCCTTGGAGCTTGGAGAGGAGAGGGGGATGGATGGATGGCAAGATGGGGGAGGGACCATCTCCAAGACCATCCCAAGACCCAACCAGCCCTCCAGGGATCCATCGAGGTCCCGGGGCGGCAACGTGCTGGCACGCGGCGCCCCATTAGCTCACAGCACGTCCGGATTGTGTAATGGAAACCGACGACTGGATATTTTTTGCACATCAGGTGAGCAATTCGTCGTGCAAGGGAGGGGGTTCAGGTATTTAGTCAGTGTCGCTGGATCAACAACTACTACTACTAGAGCAGGAGGAGGTAAAGTTTCTTTGGGTGAGTTCTCGAGTTCTCCGAGGAGGCATCAGTTGTCGGGGTACGGAGTACGGAGTATGTACCTACCTATGTGTTTCCAATGTTCCCTCCTTCCTCCCCCCCCCCCGGAATTCGGTTTACCTGAAAGGCAGGTACAGCTTCGGCATGCATTCCGCCTCGTATGTATGTCTGCCAGTCCAAGGTACTCGGTACTTATTCAGGTATTATATGTCTGTCCGTTTGCTGCTGTGCATGTACGATGACACAAAACGACCACAATAGATGATTTATTACAGCTGCAATGGCCGAAATATCCGAATTTCAGTTTCTTTTACATACTGCTACACATGTGCGCTCTCTCTCTCCATCCAGCTACTATGTGTCCATTATTCCCTTGCGAAGGCGGCGTTCTCGGGAGGCGCAGTTTTGCATGTTTAAGTGCCGTAATGGAAATTCCCACTTTGGCAAAGCACGGCTCTTTTTTTTTTTTTTTTTTCCCTCTCCTCCCCCATCACTTGATTCATTTTCTGCCTCTTCATCCCTCGTTTCTTTTTCCTTCCATTGCTTGAGGTGGTTTGTTCATGGCAGGATGGTCTTTGCGCTCTGGTCTAGTCTCTTCCTCCCTTTCCTTCCCATCATCTCCGTGTCAGCATTGAACACAAGTACCCCGTAGTAGTATGTCCTCAACAGTATGTGCGTGGCCTCGTGACCACATCTAAGTCGCCATCCGAGACCTATTATTGCTCAGCTTTTGCCTTGTCCGCGTCCGCCCAGACTCTTGGGAGAGACATGCCAGCCGAAACGACGCGATCTCATTAACCTATCCAGTTTTAGGTAGCCAACCAAATTAAGAGAGCAGGCCATCTCGTTGGGCGGCCATCAATGCGGAGAACATAGTGCTTGTAGGTGCAACATGGAGTTTACCATGGCTCGCCACGTTTGCTGTTTCTTTTGTTTCGTCTACTCCAAGCACCCTCCATCAAAAAGTATTTGCCGTGCCGTGTTTTATGTATGCTTCTCTCGTTGTCTCTCCAATCATCGACAGGTAATAACGTAGCATCCATACTTTTAGGACGTTGTCAATCTGTCAATCCCTCCCTCTCGTTCCCTCACTTCTCCCCCACAGTCAGTCACGGTCGTTGAACTGGAACCGGGCTCGGGGGAGCAAGCATTCGGATCCATCCCATTTCTTGCGCAACGAACCATTGGGCTTGCTTGGGTCCTGCATTGGTCTGAGTGCGCCTGAGTACTTCTGACTAACAGAAACAAAATAGTAAATAAGAAAAAAGCTTCAACCAGAGTCGGTACAGCCGAAGTCATCAACCAAAATTAAACATTGCGCAGGCAAACCAATTTTACTTAATTTACCTGGACCTCTCTCCGTTGCACGAAATGAAGCTATTCGTCAGCACACAGGTCACGAGTCCGATTTCTGTAACAAGAGAGCGACATCGCTGCTGATGACAAGGCAAACAAGGCGATTGAGAGAATCCATCCCTCCTTTTTTGTTTCCCCAATGGATCGGGTTTGACAGCATGATGCCACACCATATGTTCATACCGAAGCCAACCGGTCGCGTAAGATGGATATCCAGGAAGCTAATTCATAGGCATCCATAAGTTCCATCCACTTCCAAGGGAAAAAAAAAAACTCTCCGTCGAAATACGATCCATTCATTAATACTACTCTGACAATTCTGACCGCACAAGTTTTCTCCCTGCTTACCATGTGTTTCTATAACACGCACCTTTCTAGACGTTGTACCCTTTTTTTTCTTGCCCAAGAACGACTTTTTTTTTTCCAATGTCGCAGCGTAGGATTTCCTCTCCCAAGGCATGCAGACCAAGCATCTTGGCAAACGCTTGGCACGTCAACAAAAATTGAATTTCATCTTTTTTTTAAAAAATTCTCCTCTTGCCGAGCAGGCATTCCGCATTGCATGATACTGCTCTACTAATTAATGTGCCGGGGGTACCATTAACAGGACCTTCGTCTTATTAAGCAGTGAGACATTGTTGCAACATCATCACCCTTTTTAGAAATCCCCCTTGAGCCTCCCTCGCTCGGCTCTGCCCATTTACACCGCTCTGCAAGGTCACGTTGGTGGTTTTGCATGGGATTCCAGACCTTTTTTTTACTGGGTTGCGCTGAGAGCCAAGCTTTTTTTGGGTCTCATATGTTTCTCGTCTACTTGTACTCCGTAGTTCGCCGTACTTGGATTATAATTCAACTCCCTTTGGGCAGACCGTAATGCCGCGCCAAGCTACCGTCGCAAGGCAAGGGGAGAGGCGTGCGGAAATACCTTGCAGTGTTGGGCAGCCAGCTATGGAGCATAAGGGATTCCATCTCCATCAAATTACGGGGTAGACGAGATCCGTGGATCGTTGGTTCGTGCCGCTATCGGTCGAGATCCCGAGATTTACTACTACTGGTATTCTTTTCGTTGTTGTTGAGACACTGCCGGCATGGATGTTGCATTGCCATTACATAAAACATGAAGAGCCTTGCACAAAACCCAGAAATTTCTATTGCTGAATCCTTGAACGCCGTAACGGTCAACGCTGACAAGTCGATGGATGAAAGCCATGAACCACCATTGTATGCCAAGTCGGTGACGACCAGCCTCGTCCTAACAAAAGTCATTAATTTGGCCAACCCATATTTTTTTCACTCCATATCCACATCTTCGTCCTCTTCGTCGTCGTCCTCGCCATCCTCCATAGTCTGCTCCATAATTTCCTCCACTCCTCCATCCACCCGAACCTTGAGCCTCCTCGTCTCCCCACCAAAGGCCTTGGTCTGGTGTTTTCTCGTAGCCAATAAATCTTCTTCGGCCTCCACATCCACACCCTGCTCCGCCAGTTCGGCGAGACGCTTCTTCTCGCTGCCACGGAGACGGGGCAGCAAGTGCTCGTTCTCGGCAACCAGCTTCCTCGCAATAGCGAGCTCCCTCTCGCGCTTGCCAGACATACGCTTCTTGTAAAAGACACGCTCGCGGCGGGCCCGGATCTCGCTGATGCGCTTCATGGCCGACAAGGTCTTCTCCATGAGATCACGGTCGTAGCGAACAGGCTCGTTGCGGCGCTGGGCGAATTGGAGCGTGCTGTCGACGGTCATTTCCTTGCCAGCGTTGCGGCGGTAGGCCTTCGTCCACTTCAGCTTGCGAGGGTTACGCTTCATCTTGTAGTTTTTGTTGCATTTTGACCGGCAGAATCGGAATGCCTTGCCTGTAGGCGTATTTTATGTCAGAATTGGTTCATATCAAGATCTTGACGACATTTTGTAGTGCATTGGAGGTTGGGTTGTAAGTTTTTCATACCATCATTCCTCACAAAGGTTATACCCTTGGAAGGGTAGGCCGGACGGCCACAGAAGCTGCATTCCTCAATCCTAGAGAGTATCAGTAAGTCCGTTTATCCTCATTAGCATTATATCATCAAAACATACCGCATCTTGATTGTTGATGTGGACCGTGATGTTGCTATCGATCATGAGGATGTCTACAACGACCAAGCTTGCAAAAAAACTTGCTATAATTTTTCTTGCTTAGTCACCTATCGATAACATTTCCCAGCCGGTCGCTTTTCCTACTTTGCCGCTTTTCTCTCTTCGGCGGCAAAACCAGATGGGCTGCCCCGCCCCCACTATAACAGATCGTTCTTTCCATGGCAAAGATCATTCACAAAAACAAGTCGATCAATAGAGGAAGCGCTAGTCCTAATGCGGGATATATCATCCATTCTATTAGGAAATAGAATACGCAGACAGAGCAACGATGGCGTTTACATTGAAAGGCTTTGCGATGCACTGCATGTAATATTGGTAATTAGCAAGGGCTAGATGCTCCGGTGGTACTTTTGTCCAACGTCCTCAGCAGTAAATCACATGTTGTCGTGTGGTGGCACGGCTTAGAATGATTGCATCATGAGATTGCTTCCACAAGAGGCATGTTGTTAGCCAGACCAAAAACACGGCACCTCGACTCTACGTAGATACATATGTGCCTTAATTAAGCAACCGGAGGCTAAAACAAGGCACCACTTAAAGGGGGGCGTATACCGTAGAACATGCAAAAAATATATCATGACCCATCCTGGGATTTGAGTGGATTGTATGCAGGCACCTTACATACTCATACATGTAGGGTAATACCGCTGCGCATGAGATTTGTCGACAATACGACTCCAGAATATGACCACTTTGCCGCAATAGCCGTGGAAATAGCCGTATTTTCAACCTCCATCAACATCCAACAGACACTGACGCGCCTCGTTTTCCGAACAAAGAGAGTCAAAGACCGAGCCCACACAATTTATCTTGACCATAAGCATATGTGGAAGGCCAACATATAATTAATGATGACACCACACCGCCGAGACCTTCAACTAACAATGGAGGGCACAACTCACACCATCAGTCTGCGTTGGATGGTTACCTTGGGAACTCATTCGTTTATTGGGAGAGAATCTAACCCCCCCCCTTCTAACTATCCAGCCGAACCGTTTCACATTGCGTCCATTTTACATAATGATAATGCTCTTCCACAACTCCGTTACGCAGCCATCAGCCATTGACTTCCCGGCTGAGTATAGCATCTCTCCCCTCTCCCCGGGCCATCCTGCCTGACCCCCTTCAACTCCGAAGCACGTTACGATACACCACCTTTGCAACCCTCCCACAATGACCTTCCCCCCCACGCCTTTCAAATTCGTGTACATACGCTACTTAGTACAATGAGAAAACATTCATCTATACTTGGACAATAGACCTGCTGAAAATATGCACTCATCCGTCTTTCCTTTTTCCAGGATATCCGTTTAAAACAACAGCATGCATCTTCCATGCGCAAGAAAACCATGCAAACTCGAGCTATGCCTCGGTGTTGGATACCATCAAAACGCGGTGATGCGTGTCCGACCACTGTCCGAAAAATAAAAAACGCCATGTGCTTTCCATAAAACATGGCTATTCATGCCAGCAAAATAAAAACGCCATATAGAATAACAAAATGTGGCCAACCACCCCTTGGGAGTTGTGATCCAATTGGTGAACTGTTGAAACGTATCGAAGGCGGTGTGTGCTATCGAGTGTTGACTTTCTTACCTCCCACCTTGAGGCGTTCTTTGCAGTCTTCGCAGTACCATTTTGCTATAGAGCACGTCAATAAAAGCCATAATATCGTAAGACTACATGGGACATGACAACTTACTCTTGGAACTTGGCGCAACTTTGAGACCCACACAGGCCAGGTGAAACCATTCGCGAGCACAATCATCTGAGTCGCATGCTACCATCTCGCCATAGCTAACGCTGTTGCAGTAACAATATGTTGGCTCATCCGCGTCAATGTCACCGTCCTCCTCATCGTCGTCTCCTTGCATACTGTTGACTCCATCCTCTGCGAGACGGGGAGCTGGAGCCTGGACTGCTGTGCTATTACTGTTCTTTTTCTGCTGAGTCTTTTTGCCATTATTATTCATAGGTTCTGCGTTGCGCGTTGCGCGAGACCTGACTGGTTCTTGAAACGCACTGGGCAAAGCTGGTGTAGAGGGTTTGCTGGCTCGCCCGCTCTTCGTCGTAACCGCGTTTGCATTCTGTTGTAACGACTGGGATATTTCGCTCTTGCGGTCTGCATCTTCTGCCGCTTTGCTTTCCCTTCGGCCATTACTGGCAACCGGAGTCGGCAGTGGCGCACTCTCCGTGCGCTCTATTTCCTTTGGCACCGGTTCAGTCTTAACTGCAACTGGCACTTCTTTCACGGGCTTGGGATCATTGACAAGGCGGGGCCAGTTGTTCTGCTGTGTCAACTCTGGTGTGCTGGGAGTGTTTCCATTTGGCTTATTGGTTGCTGATGGAGGGGGCCTAACAACCTTGCCGTTCTCTGAGTTTGACTGGATCGAATTCTGTCGGGCGCGGGATGACGTTGGACGTGGAGGAGCCGATGTTGGAGGTGAGGGTCGGCTTGGTGCCTTTGGCTCTGGAAGAGCTCCCAGCACAGGAGAAGTTGTGGTAGAAGGGGACATGGTAGTTGCGCCATTCCTACAACAATGCTCTGGATTAGTACCACATTCATCGTCATGCTGAACTTGGGGGGGGGATTAGAACACGTACTTCTTCTTTGACTGACCACTGCTTGTCGGTAGTGCCTTACGCTTCTTGGGTGGTTCTGGAATAGGCGTTTCCCTGGGACTAGCAGGTTTTGCTTTGGGTGCGGTATTCCCAAAGACAGTGCTCATAGCTCGCTCCGGAGGCATGGCACTACTAGTAGGCTTCTCTTTTTCTACCTTGCGCCGCTTTTGCGGAGGGTTACCATTAGTAGATGCCGCAGTAGAGATCCCAAGGCCTACGTTATTGGTCTCGGTCGTTTTCCGCACTTTGCTTGGCTGAGATTTCTTACTTCCTTCCTTACTTCGGGCATCATGGTCGTCAGCATCTGACTCGTGAGGCTGGGGTTTTTGTGTTTTCTTGGCCTGAACTGCCTGCTTTCGAGCATCGCTGCGAGCAGCGGCTTGCTCTACCAAGGCTTGTGCAGCGGCTGATATAGCTGCAGCACCATCGCGTCTGGTTCGTTCAGCCTGCGAGGACTTTCCGTTTCTATTCTCAGGATAAGCCCAGTGCGTGGTGCTCCCCCATTTTGCTTCGTCACTGAACTCGCTTTCGAGGTATGGCCACACGTCTTCCACTCGAGCTAATTGCCTCTGGAGAGCCTCATTAGCCGTAGAGATGACATGGTTCTTTTCCTCTAGAGATACTAGCATCTCCTGAATCTTGAACGCGGTTTGTCGAAAGAGTTGTCGACGATGAATATTGGAAGGATCAAACACCGCGCTATTCGACTCGTCGGCAGACGGCGCTGTCTGAAGACGCTGGTTGAACAGGATGCCGCTCGAGCTGCCCTGGGCGCTCATTGGCGCAGATCCTGGCGCAATCGTGCTCGAGGAGTCATTATTCGTTCGTGGCTCGGGGACGGGAAGGCTTCTGGTGGCGGCGATGAGCTTGAAAAGCTGCTCTTCGGGCGCAAAAATTTTGGCTTCAACTTCTTTTAGAAGTGTGAAGTGTCGGACAAGCTCCTTGGGAAGGGCAGTAATGGTATCGGCGAAGTGGGTGATGGCAGGGAAAATGTCAATGGGCTGGTCGCTGACGGGGCCTCCGCCGTTGACTGAGTCTCTCGCGGCACCAGAGCGGGCGGCGTTGGCAGAGCTTCGAGGTGGATTGGTGCGCGTCTGTCGGACTGGCTGTGATCTCCGGTGCGACGAAGCATCTGCAGCTGGTGGTTTCGCCGACTTCATCTTGGATGAAGCGAACGGGCTTGAGAGAGAGGCTGACTGGTTGAGCTGATCGGAGGGGCCTCGGATTTGAGAGAGAGGAGTTTTGCGCTGAATCTGATGGTAATAGACGTAAACGATAACTAAAAGAGACGTTTGATTGACAATGTTCTAGGCCATCTTGCATTATTAGCACAACCAAGAGACCAAATCATGAGTGTGGTAGGTGTGGTGGGTGAAGCAAAAGGGTGGTTGTAGCAGCAGGGCCAAGATCGGCCTGGCATGTCTCCCATTAGATTTTGGGGAGCGAGCGAGAGCACTGATCTGCCGCGAGCGAAAGTGTCAGGTACGTACCTTGCGCCGTATCTGGTCCTGTAACTCTGGTTGGCCGACGCTGGCGCATGACACAACGGAAAACGCGGTGCGCATATGATTTCTGGCACATCATTGGCCTACCGGAAAAAGCTGTCCTCCGAAATAGAAGCTTCCCCACGAATAAACCCAATGTTCTCTTATCTTATCGATACGACATGGTTCTGGACGTTCACCTCGGCGCACTCTTTACACCATCAAACCACACATGTAACGATGACTATTGATCAAGGATGTTTTCAACTTTCAAGTATTAATAAAGATATATATATATAATCTTCTTTGAGTATGTAATTACGCTGGAATGGGATTACTGAATCATAATGCTAAAATCCAACCTACAATAGCTGTAAAGAGCAACCAATAAGTTGTCGTCCTTTCGCGAGTCTGCCAACGGCATCAGGGGTATCGTTGCCACACATTTATCTACTCCGTCATTCTTTTTCCTTTGTCGCCTACCGCCCTTCCGGAGGAGCCCTCTCTTTCCGACTGTTTTTGCCTCCATTGCCACTCCAGAAGTACCCATATGAAGTCTTTCAGGTCAAACTCTGGCCAAAGACATTTGCGGAAGAAGATATGTGTATCTTGATGGCATTGCCAAAGCATGAAGTCACTAAGTCGCTCGACGCCGCTCGTTCTAACGAATAAGTCCAATGGAGGGTCCTTCGCAGTGTATATGTGTCTCTCAATTGTGTCGGTGGTGATGTTATCGGGGTTGGGTAGAATTGAGGCGCCGTAGGATCCAGTCCTGGCCCGGAGATGAGGCTCTGGGGAGCCGGGAGGCAGAGTAGTAGTCGAGGATTCCATACCATCGGCATCGACATCTTTGTCTTCATCCTCGGGGATGGATTGCGCTTCGTCGTCGGTACGTTCGTCTGGAATGGTCGGCAAAGGCTCTCGCCCATCAAGTTGACTGGACAGTATCTTTTGTCTTATACGCGAGGGCGAGAAGGGGGTGCTCTTTGGTGGCGGCGGGGTTAAAAACTCTTGCACAGTTGAGCGAATTGCAGTGGTGATTTCCGCTCGAGATGTGTATGGAAAGCAAATGTTGAGAACGGCCCTAAGATTGTGGCGGTCAGTAGTTGGCGCAGTGGGCCATCATGGTGTCTATATACGAACTTGGTATTGTGCCTGGTTCTTGCAACGGCCTTATCCATAACTTCCAGCACATCGTCCCGGATCATCTCTCGCTGTCCCAGAATCCGTACACAGGCCCCGTAGCGGTCGAGAATATCTCCATAAGTTGTCAGCTGCTCAAGCTTGACCTTGGCGAGCTGCATAAGCCCCTCGACTTCATACTTGGGACGGTTGAAGTTTTCTATACTGAACGCGTAGACGGTAACCACCTTGACGCCGCACTTATAGCAAACCTCCATGATCTACACACCAGCTGTTAACACATCTCCCAATTGGATAGGAACGGAGTACGAACTCTGGCCAGTGCTTCGAATCCGCGGTGGTGCCCCTCAACAGTTTCCATGCGATGGTTTCGAGCATAGCGCCTATTGCCATCCATTTCAAAGGCGACATGTTGGGGGATAGGGCCCTGCTTCAGGGCGCCGATAAGCAACTCGCGAAGTTGATTAATGGCCCATTCTCCCGGAGGAGACTCGATAATAAACCTCTTAAGGAGTGAAACGGTGTCGGCCATGGCTAATGTTGGGGAATGATGAGATGCACTCAGAGAGTCGTTTTGGTGGGAGGAGAAACAGGGGCGCAATGCGCAAAAAGGATATTATTCAATAAGTGAGTTTAGTGGGAGGGAGAAAAAAAAAGAAGAGAATGAAAGAAGGTATTATCACTAGTATAAAGGTGAAGATATTAAACGAGAGTGCAGTGGAACATGATAAGCACTGCAAAATACTGAGAACCGCCAGTGACCGCGACCAAGAGGCAATAGAAGAAGACGATGCAGAGGAGTTTGAAGGTCTCGGGCCACGAAAGTCGCTGTGGCGGAGCGGGCGGGTTGATTCAACAGCTGACCTTGACAGTTGAGAAGGCCACCTCAACCTTGCCGGCAGAGCCCTGGAGCCTTTCTTTCCAAGGTTGCTGGCAGGAACCCATTAGCGCTCCCTCGCATTGTCTTGGCGGTTCGGGAGGAGATCTTAGACAGGGGGCGCCGAGACGGTACGAGGTACGAATATGGCATATTTCATCATGCTAAGAGCAAAAGTCCGAGATGAGACAGAAGGGAAATTTGGCTTCGAAAAAGTTGTCATCACATGCAAATTCATGATTGAGATTTTACGGCTTACTACAAGTTCCAGGTAGGTATCATACGTAGGGCTGTTGGAGATACCTGTACTTGGTGCCAGCATTCTCCCTGCATCAACCATTTCGTGCTCCAATTTATAAAACAAGCTACCCGATAAGAGCTTCTTCCATATAAACCTCATGCAACTTATTAAAGCGGAGTCTCGTTGGGATTTGAATGCCGCCACCCAGCCTCAGTGGCTCAGGCAGTTTACGTTCCCATCTCCGCCACTCTGTGTTCTATGTTACTACATGGACATGAGCTAATTTAGCTCCTTTGTTTTTTCCCTGCAGCCTCCCGAGCTTGCTTGATTGTTATTCGAGTTTGGTTGGAATGGTAATAAGAAGAAGAAAAGATAAGCGAGCTGGCCAACCGAGTTTTCACAGTCGAGGTGGGCTTCAATAGACTCGACTGTTTGAGGGTGTTCATTTATGATGGTCTCACTTGATTGTTCATTATCCAACCGGCCAAGAACACCTGTTCCACTCTGGATCTTCTTGCAGATTAATTGGCCTTGACAAGTCAGCTTCCCCTCCCCCTCCCCTCCTCTCCCTCTCTCACTGGAAAGCTCTCCTGATAGCTACATACCTTACTTGTCTACATCAGTTCCAAGGCTTAACGTACATATGCTGACCTACCTAATCAGCTTGGCGGTTCCCGTTCTCATGCAAGTCCCAGGTAGGCGAATGCAGCCACACAGCATGTACTAGATACTCCAGCAAAATTTTTCCCTTTTCGGCGATGCCGCCAATGGAACGGTCTTTAAAAGGTACACAGTACTCCGTACCTTTTTTTTTCTGCCAAACATCACGACGTCATGCAAACCCAACCGACGTACAGCTCGACGGAGCATACGGACCGTGTTAACGCACTACACAAGCACGACATCAGCAGGATTTGATTACCCGGTACAGAGTAGTAAAAGCCATTTGCAATCATGCCGTGTACATGAATAAACATACGAAATGGACGAATAAGATCTTAGCTCTTACTCTGTATAGAGCTATCACAATTGTGCCTGATGCTGGTAGGTAGCGTAAGTGGGTATAGGTAGGTATGTAGCTTCAATTTACTCTCTGCCGTTCCCAGTAAGTGCCCCGCTATCAACAAGTCTGCCCCACGTTATCATGTATCCCAAAAGCTGCCCAGCAAATCCAATGTCCAAGTAAAAACCAAGCTCCATTTGCCAACGCCTGATAAGCCAGCTCATCGATTGCTTGCTTGCTGCTACTGCCGCTGCTTGCGCAAGCATACCTTCTTGTTGGGACAATATCTTGTTCCATTGCCCCTTCTCTTCCTCCTCCACCTCCCGGCATTTCCCCTCCTTCATCCTCATCCGCTCCCTTTCGGCTCCCCCTTCTGAGCTCTATACACTCTGGGGTTACTGCTATCCGGAGCATTTCTCCTGCTTATTAGCTCTCTGATCTTGATTCTGTTGTCAAGATGGTCGTTTTTGACGGCCACGAATTTCTCACAGAGGAGGAAAAACGTCTCAAGGAGGATCGTGAACGCACCAAGTACTGGAAAAAATGGGGCTCATACACTGCTGAGAGGCAGTGGGCAACAGGTAATATTTATTGGCATTGACTATTCGAGGATTCTTACTAACTATTTCTACAGTTCGAGAAGATTATAGCCCCGACGGAGATGCTTGGAGCCGTGTGTTTAATCCAATTCATTGACCAACGAGATCGTACCCTAATTCGCGTCTTAGACTTCACCCATGATGATGCCAGATCACGAGCCTTCAGATGGGGCGAGGATGGCATAGCTGGTGTTACCGATACCCATGGCTTGCAACATATCGCCTTCAGCTTCTGGAATGAAGAAGAGTATGTTGGATACGAATGACATCTTTAGGAAGCTGCTGACCCGAAATTATAGTCCGTTTATGAAAGAGCGTCTTTTTGGTCTTTCGAACCCACAGGGAAACCATGGTGAAAGTCTTAAAGAAGCTCACTTTCATGTTGACAACACTCCTGTAAGTAGATATAAACAATTGAGACAATGTCCTGGTTGCTCCTTGCTAACTTGCTCGAACAGACGGTATGGCTTTACTCAACCTCGCCCCCCGACCCGTTCAAAGTCTAACAACTGCAGCACTCCTATATGAAATACCTGTACAAATATCCCCAGAAGAAGTTCCCATATGAAGATTTGGTGGAAGAAAATGGTAAAAGATCCAGGGAAGAGAAAGAATATCAAATCCTCGACACTGGCATTTTTGATGAAGACAGATACTGGGACATCTTCATTGAAACAGCAAAGGAGACAGACGAGGAGATACTTTTCCGTGTTATAGCATGGAATAGAGGCCCAGACCCAGCACCCCTTCATATCATTCCACATGTCTGGTTCCGAAATACTTGGAGCTGGGGTCGAGAAACCCCTGATAAGAAACCTTCCATCGGGGTTCATGACAATCTCTTGGCCAAGTCCCAGCACCACAGTCTCGGTGATAGATACGTCCTCTTGGCTCCCTCTCCTGGAGTTGGATCGAGCGGGGACGATGTTTTACCCAAGATGATGTTCACTGAGAACGATACAAACTTCGAATTGCTATACAAGCAAAAGAACCCCCAACCGTACGTCAAGGATGCTTTCCACAGGTATGTTGTTGATGGTGAAAATGGTGCCATCAATCCGACACAGACTGGTACCAAGTTTGCAGCTTGGTATAGCTTCAATGAAGATGGGGGTGTGAGCCCTGGCGAGTGTGCTGGTAAGATCCCTAAACAGATCATGACAAAAGTATGTCTATTGACAGCGTGGAAACAGTTGTTCGTTTCCGCTTTTCCAAGCGAGACTCAGTTGAGCTTGACGAGGAGGAGTTTGATGATCTCTTTGATAAACGAAAGGAAGAGGCAGATGACTTCTATCACAAACTTAGCCCACTTCCTATGGCAGATGATCTTCGAAATATTCAGCGACAGGCATTTTCAGGAATGCTGTGGACCAAACAACACTATCTCTTCATTTGGGATCAATGGGCGAATGGCGATCCGTCCAGTCCACCTCCGCCACCGGAACGCAAGGGGATTCGAAATTCTCAATGGAAGCATATGCACTGTGATGATATTTTGTCAATGCCGGATTCCTGGGAATATCCATTTTTCGCTGCCTGGGATTCTGCGTTCCACTGCATTCCTCTGGCAATGATCGATCCTGACTATGCAAAGAAGCAACTCGACTTGTTTACAAGAGAGTGGTACTGCCACCCAAATGGACAACTACCAGCGTGAGTTACAATTTATGAATGAACATTTGCGATCCTCTACTGACATCTGTGACAGTTATGAATGGAATTTTGGGGATGTCAACCCTCCAGTCCATGCCTGGGCTACTTTTAGGGTCTTCAAGATCGAGAGAAAGATGTACGGCCGTCAGGATCTCGATTTCCTTGAACGAGTATTCCAAAAGCTCCTACTCAACTTTACTTGGTGGGTAAATCGCAAGGATGCCGATGGCAAAAATGTCTTTGAGGGAGGCTTCCTTGGACTCGACAATATTGGCCTTTTCAATCGTTCCGAGCCTCTACCAACAGGTGGTGTGCTTGAACAAGCAGACAGCACCGGGTGGATGGCATTTTATTGTCTGTGCATGCTCAATATTGCCCTTGAGCTGGCCAAACATCGCCGCACTTATGAGGATATCGCTTCCAAGTTTTTTGAGCATTTCATCTTCATCAGCGATGCCATGACTTTCAGAACTGGCCATAAAGATGAACAGTCGTTATGGAATGAGGAAGATGGCTTTTACTATGATGCTATCTCCTGGGGCGGCCCGTGGCTTCAGCAACTTCCGGTGCGCTCGCTGGTTGGCCTCATTCCTCTCTACGCAACAACAACTCTTGAGCCTGAGCTCATCAACAAGCTGCCATCATTTAAGAAGAGGGTTGATTGGTTTGTACAAAACCGATGCGATTTGGCTGAAAGAAATATGGCTAGCATCAGGAAGAGAGGTAAAGGCGACCGAATCCTGCTGTCCATTGTTAGCAAGGATAGGCTGGAAAAGATCCTCTCACGAATGCTGGATGAGGATGAATTCTTCAGTGATCATGGTATTCGTTCGCTCTCCAAATACCATAAGGAAAACCCCTTCTCGATGGATGTGAAGGGTCAGGAATTCAAAGTGGGTTATGTTCCAGGAGACTCTGATACTGGCCTGTTTGGCGGCAACAGCAACTGGAGAGGACCGATTTGGCTTTGTGTCAATTTTCTATTGATTGAGTCTCTTCAAAGATTTTATCTTTTCTATGGACGTGACTTTCAAGTCGAGTGTCCCACCGGAAGTGGCGACTATATGCATTTAGGCAAAGTCTCCGAGGAAATCCAGCATCGCCTACAGCATCTATACGCTCGAACTGATGACGGAAGACGCAGCATCAATGCCGGTGATAACCGTCTCGACTATGATGAGCACTGGAAGGATTACCTCTGGTTTTACGAGTTCTTTGACGGAGACACTGGACGGGGACTTGGAGCTACCCACCAGTGCGGATGGACTGGGTTGATTGCTCGTATGATTCATGACACTGGGTAAGCCAGACTCTTCCTCGTGAGATAAACTAACAATAAACTGACAAGGCTACAGTATTACTTGCCGTCTTCCACAAACCCCCCGCACACCGTCGCAGGGCATGTCGCATTACTTTGATGATATACTTCAGCGTCATGTAACAGTGGGAGGAGTTCCTCGCACGCCCGGAGGCCGCGCAAGGCCGAGACGCTCGTCAACGTCTCGATCTCTGGGCCAGAGAAGTGATTTTGATGCGATGATAAATGGCGATGATGATGCACGGTCTGTTGTTGCTGGTCATGATGATGATCCGGAACAGCAGAGGGAAAAGGAGAAGGAGAAGGAGAAAGAGAAGGAGGAAGCGGATGCTCATTTGGCCAAGTATGTCTCTGATCAGCTTCAAAGGTACAAGGGTGAGAATTCTGCAAATGCAGATGCCAATGAAGAGGAGTTTGAGACGAGGCCCTAAGAGCGCCTAATGGTTTATGAGGATGGCATAGAGGGGAACGTGGCGCACAGTGTGGGTGCTGGATAAATTATAACATGTATCTAGACGGAAAAAAAGTAGTTGTTTCGGTTACCGAACTGAATGAATGAAGACGAGTTCTCTTTGCTTGGTGTTGATTTCATCCTGTTGCCTGACCTGATGTGGTTGACGAAGGCTTAGCCGGTAGGGATTATGAGGCAGGATGCTATTCCGTGGGAAAAGAGCAAGTGACATCTGAACAAGATGATAAATCAACTTTTGAATGAGAGAACAGGGTTAACACAGGACATGTATTTTCTCTTTTTACGAAAAAAATTGCTTCTATTGCACATGCCATATCCCTCCTGTTGACAGCCTCTTACACTGCTACGCTCCCCCTCTTTTCCTTAAAGGACAGAACGTAGACACACGCACAAAAAACCCCGCCGCCCCTTGGTAACCTCATCCCCTCCCTGCAGCCCCTCTGCGTTTTCTTGGTGAACCGAGCTTTCAGAGTCATGACGCTCGAAAAACCGGATCAAAAGTAGCCGTAGCTTGTTTGTTCCTTTTTTTTTTGATACTAAGTTTGAGAGAGAAAAAAGTCGATTTTTTGGGGAAAGTTACTACATAATTACAGGTTATCGGTGAGGAGCTTGTTCATCTTGGCAATGCGGGAGGAGACACTGAGGTCAATAGTTCGGTCGCCGACTTCGACGACGAGACCACCAACAATGTCGGGGTTGACCTGTGAAGATGTTAGAGAGGATGTTGCCGATTTATCGGGTAGAAGCATGGAATGTAGGTGGACGTACAGTGTTGGTGACCTTGAGCTTCTTGCCCTGGCCGACGTAGGAGGACTTGGCGACGGCAGTCTCAAGTCTGGACAGAGTCTTGTTGTCAAGAGGCTATAGCAATCGAATGTTAGCTCAACGGTTCGATCTCATATTCTCATTTCTGTCGCAGCATGATGTCGCCCAATTCATCCGCATATATATATATATATATCCTCCTTGCGGCTTGAAGAACAAAAACAAAAACAAAAAGCGTACCTGAGCGCTGGTAACAGTCATCTCCACCTCGCCGCGCGCAGCAGCAACCAGCTGGCTAAACTTCTCGGTAACGCCCTTGAGGAGGCCAAGTCGGTTGTTCTCGGCCAGAGTGTCGAGGAAGTTCTTGAGGGTAGCGCCGCTGGCACCGGTAGCCTTGATGAGCTCTGCGATGATGGCGGACTTGTCCTCGGTGGTCAGGGTGGGAGCATGGAGAATGGTGTTGAGCTTGGGGTCCTTCTCGACGAGGGCGCCGAGCTTGGCGAGTTCCTTGGCGGTAGCATCGAGGGTTGACTGCTTGCTTGCGGCAGTGTACTAAATTGACGCAAGTTAGTATTTTGTATATTTGACTTGCTCCAGCATTGTTGTCCCGGGCAATTGACAGTTCATCGCGGCGACGACCCAATTGACAATATAGCGAAGGAAAAAAGGGCATCTCAAGTCGCAGAGGGTCGTACCAGGGCGGTAGCATAGGTGCCATCAAGACCGAAGACAGCAATCGGGGCCTTGCCGTCGTTGGCAGCAGCAGCGTAGGTCCGGGCAGGGACAGCTCGGAGGGCAAGGGCGGCCTGAGGGGCGGCAACCCTGGCGGAGCGAAGGACTTGTCGCGAAAGCATGGCGGTCGTCGAGGAGGGGGGGGGGGAGGAATTGAGGGTGTATTTGCGAGAGTGGTGAGGTCGGCTTTGCGTAGAGCTCGGTTTTCGTCAATCGAGGTTTCTCACGGTCGGCAATTTTGGAAGTTGATGCCTTGCACTAGAGAAAGGCATCAATTCTGGATTACATAACCTTTCATATTAGTACTGACGTCCCAACTCAACACCCGGGTTCACCCGCAAAGAGAGAATCTGTTGAATCAAGATATGAAGAAGACAAATCAAGATTGTAATTGTAAAGAAGAAAAAACTTGGAGGGAATTATACCATGCTGTGTAAAGTCGTTATTAATTAGCGGGTTCATTCAGCACATTGATCTTTGGATTCCAACCCACGTCACTGTAGGGTTACTTAACCCTCTAGCGTAACTATTTGCGTCCATGCCCTCTAATCCCTTATCTAACAATATCCTAACGCCCAGCTCCCCAACAAGCAAAACAACCCATGCTAATACCATCTAATACCAAGCTACTCAGTCGCTCTTCAGCATGCTGTCAACAAGGTCACCAAGGGGGCCCCAGTAATCTCGCCCACTGGCCAAACTGTGCTCATCGATGAAGAGTACGTATTGCTTGAAGCTTGTGTTGAGATGAGGTTCTAGTCCAAGCTCCCGAATCACAGGATAGTGGTGGCAGTAGATGTGTGCATACACGCGGTACATGCGCTTGAAGATCTGACGGACAAGAGCTGGGAATGACTTGGGGAAAGGAACACCTGGAAACTGTGAGATTTAGGTCTAGGCTATATCATGAGTATTCAACTTACCGATCTTGCTAGGGAGAACTGATTCGTTGTCAATGGTGGCTTGCACCCACGTCATGAGCTGCTCGATATAGGCTGGCGCGGGCATCTTGGTTGGTCGCTTGTAGTTTTCGTTGTCTTGCCAGAGATATTCGAATCTGCAATGTGTTAGTGGTGCTATTTTCGCCATGCAGGACAGGAAAAAAGGGGAATGTGCATACTCGTCGGTGGCCTTCATCTCAGGGCATGACTGAGGGGAGCAGAATTCTGTTATGGCACCGTAGAGCAGATTAATCTGGTTGTAAAAGTCCACCACTTTGCAGAGTTAGCGAATACTCTGAGATGATGGTTTCCGTGGAACTCACTGTTGACCGCAAGCCACTCATTCTCATCCTCGCCTTCAGGGAGCTTGACAACCTTTCTCAGGCTCCCTCCGCCTAATGTGACTTCGGCATATTGTCTAAGTTGATAGCTGGTTGTACCGCCTTTGCCAACGCGCGGACGGAACTGATTTCTCGTTTTTTGGTTACTGTCCAGCACGGCTCTTTTGTCAGTGGCTATGTAATTCGACAGAGACTGGAGAGGAGAGTCCTCGTAGACGGAGATGAGTGGAGTGTCCAGGCGCGCCATCGTTGCAAGAAGAGTCGGAGTTGATTTGAGGTATTGGAACAACGGCTTGTTGATATCGAGGAAAGGAAATATGAAGAACTAACACTGTTGTCAAGAACTGGGACGCCATGATGGCAGGATATCTCAGATCGTGATAGTTGGTAGACCTGTAGAGACGACAACCTGCATTCCATACCAGCTGGTTAGCGGGGCAATAAAATGATATGGGTATGAAGACGATGCTGGGAAAAAAAGGGGGGGGGGCATACGCAGAGCTGACTGTGAGACTAAGAGATTTCTCGAGTTTGTATGATTGAGGAGAAGAAGATTCAAAGCCGAATCTATGTGGCGAGTATAGAAATCCAACGGTGAGATGCAAGACCCAGAGCGCAAAGCATGTGATGGATGAAAGTGACGATGACCTATCGCGGTGTGGTCGGAGTGTGTTTACTGTGTTTCCTGATTGGTATGGTTGCTGGGCTGCCAGACAGCGGACTTTGGTTCAGTTAGTGCTTGCGTCAGAGTCTGGGTTCACTGGATGCCGTTGGGCACCACCTTGAAAGCCAACGAGGGGCAACTGAAACGCCCCTGCGCAGTCGTCTTAGACGTCCCATCGCCACCCCTGTTCGCTCATGGCCGCATGTAAATTCAATTCAATTCTTTAATTGTTGACGAAAGCAGCATATCAATGCAAGAACCCAAACGAGGTCTATTCAAGATCAAGATCAACGAGCTCATTGCCGTGCTCAGAAACAGCCTCTCCGTTCATTATACCATGGATATAGGCCGATCCAATAAATTGACGACCCACCCTGGAACTGTTCAGTGACAGTGTCCTAATAACATCAGCCACAGACTCCCCATCTGCATCACTAACATCCCGAAGAACTGCAGGGCTTTTCAAGCCAGGCAATATCCAAATCTCATCGCCTGCCTGTGCCGATAGTGGTGCCATTCCCAAATACTTGTCATCAACCGTGATGAGCTGTCGTCCGCCATACATCATTGCGAACGCTCTTCCAATACCTGAGCAGTGTCGATAAACTCTCGAGTTCGGCTTGACGAAACCTGGACCAACGCATCGTGATTTTCCATTGATGACCTCCTCTGGAAGATAAAAGTCACTAGGGCCCCCGTCATCCCCTGCGCTCGTGGCCCTTATCAGTGTGTATTTTAAGTTATTCCAAAGGGACAGCACCTCATGTCGGAATGGCGTATAGCACCTTTCTCCGTCATTTTCGGCGAGCGCATCTAAATCCTCTAGGACCGACGCCATGTCCTCCTCAAAGGGGTCATATGGCACATGGCTGATGGCAATTTCATCTCTACCAGGCTTCACGCTTACCTTTTCCAGAACCTTACGATCTGCTCCTGCTAGGATGAATAGCATCATAAATGTTCCAAACTGATTGCCATACTCATCAGGTGCTCGCGGACCGAATTTTGAAGCATCAAACAAGCTCCCTGGTGACATGTTCATGCACAGAGTTCGCCATAGAATCTCGGTTAAGCACCTTTTCTGTCCATCTTCTGTAGTCTTCCTCAAAGATAATACTAGCTTCAGCCAGTTCTTGTCAAATAGAAACATGCCAAGTGGGCCAGTGTCTTGTCTCCCTCCGGCTTGGCTAACTTTACCCACATAGAGCCCATGGGCTTTGAGGACATTGCTATCTTTTGTATCATCCATTAGAAGTTGAAACTTTAACCCTTTATCCGCTGCGAAGTTGCTGGGAATAGGATTGATGCCGGCAAGGTTAAAGTCTGGAACCCATCCAGGCAAAGAGTCTTGCCTGCCGTTAAAGCAGATGCAGTTAGACAATACCTCCAAATTTTCGGTCTCAGAGATCATCTGTCGTGTTGCGCTTGTATAGACATCGGACGTCGAGCGTCGATAATCCGTTTTGAGTCGGTTCCCTGAAACAGCGTTCAGGATGCCGTATAACGAGAATATCTTGTCCTTGGGGTCCGAAGCGCGAAACGTCCAAAAGCATTCCACAAGGTGGTCTAAAGCAAATAATTTCTTGTAGGCCTTGGCAATATCCTCGCTGCTGTCGTTGGTTTTGCTCATGTTCTCTCGCCATTTATACATCTCTGCCATGTTCCACTCCACAGCAACAGCGACGTCGTTCTCGGGTACAAAGTCTCTCGACTTGGAAGAGTCTAGCTTGGCTTCATTGTGTCTGATTGCATCTGATACTATCCCAAGAGAAGCCCAAGAGAGAACATTGCTTCCAAGCTGTAGGACGAGGACGCCTGGTAAGATTGCTTCTTGGACAATCCAGGCGCGCCTGAACCATTGTCTCTGAAAGATGCTGGCCAAGGCAACCCACTCCTCACGGGAAATGAAGGGGATTCCAGCTTCTTCGTACTTTTCTTTGTTGCCACCATATGGCTCAATTTGACTCTCCAGGAACTTCTTGGAGTGGGTCGTCAACGTGTGCAGTGTCTTGAGACCGGCCTCGGAATGCTGGTCATCTGGTCCCAACCATGCTACGACAAATGAAGCCCTTGAGTAGATGCGATCCATCATACTTACTTGGGCGCTCTTCTCCTCTACGTCATTTTGATTGATGCATATAGCATCCGCCCAGATACGTTTGTGGGCCCCGTCCTCAGTTCGGGGAATGGCTGAGGGTTGTGGGTCTCGAATTCCGGACAAACTCTCCAACAAAGCAACAACTTCATCATGGCCGCCAGCCTTTGCCAGATCAATTGGCGTCATGCCATCCTGGTCCTTGGCAGCTCTCAAAGAACCTCCATTGCACAGTGTCTGAACGCATTCAAGATGCCCCTTCTCCGCCGCATAATGCAGAGCAGTCCGTGCATTGAGATCGCGCGCATGCACATCAGCTCCGTGTCTGATCCACATCTCGACATAATCGTGTCTTCCGCTTCCTGAGGCGAAATGCAAGTAAGTCCGGCTTTGAATTGGGTCTGGGCGATTTATCTCGTTGGCGAAGACTGCTTCTGGTATGGTGCTCAGGGCATCGTGTAGACTCTTCTGAATGAGAAGAAGGCGTCCATTGATGAGAATGGAAATCTTGTTTGAGGGCTCATACTGTGAATTGACAGCGTTGAAGTGGTCACGGAATTGATTCCCATGGGCGAATGGATTGCCCCAGGTATATGAGAGGCAATGGTATGTTGTAGAGATATCATCTAGATTGTGACACGTGAGAGAAAAGCTCAGTGTGCCATCTGAGGTAGTGCCAAGCCTCTCAAGGAGTCGAATGGAGTTGAAATCTGGTAGTTGATTGTAGGTGAAGGGAGGTGGTGGATTGATGGACTCCATTTCTTGGTAACTGTCACGATGAGTAACCTCAGGGTACATGCAATCACAGGCACACCATGGTGGTGTTCGGCATGATATGAGGTCATTAATGAGTTCACTATCTATGTACTCGACAGTGTGTGGCTTTGCATTACACGATCTCGTGGAGCTGAAAAAATAGTCACAACAGTGAACAAGCATGAGCTCGGAAAAAGTAATCAACCCGGTCCTTGTTACAAGTATGTATGTATGTACGGAGTACGGAGTATGTTGAGGCTTCTTCATCCCACGTGGAGGCTTGAACCAGTTTCCACCACCCCCTTTTTCTTTTTCACCTTTCAAGCCTTGAAAGTCTTGCTTTGAATGCAAATGATGCATGAGCATGTTGAAGCTTGTTTCGGCTGAGGCTGTGAGGACAGGGAGGATCCTGGAGGGAGAGGAGAGAAACATGCAGGGCATCCGTCTGCTGTCTGTCTGTCTGTCTGCCTGCCTGGCTCCGCTTGTCTCTGTTCCTGTCTGTCTCAACCTCAATCTGTTTGTCTGTTTGTCATGCCAGGGGGGTTCGTTGGCAAGTGGAGAATGAATGAATGGATAAGTGGGTTTCTAATCAGACCGCCATATCAACACAGCCATTGAGGATGTTTCTGATTGATCAAGGCCAAAGTAGAATCGATGTATCTCATCAGTGACTGTGTCATCTGCCTAGGTACCCAAGGTAGTAGACAGGATGCATGAGATACAACCCAATGTTCACAAACACATGCTCCAAGTTTGACCTGGCGATAAACATGAAGACCTGTTTGGCTCCAGATTGCCAATGTGATGCCCTGAGCAACCGTTTTTTAGCGCTGGATAGGCGCTGATACTTGCTGGAACAGGAATCCAGAGTACGTAGTACCTACAAGTAGGTGAGGTACTGGGTACCTCGAAGGTATGGAGTACAAACACCAGCAGTCATCGCTCCAAAAATAGGTAATATTTTTGTAGAGAAACCTGATTTTTTCGTTCCTTTAGCCAGTCTCTAGGGCGGCTATTAGGCGACTAACGGTACCTGCTCGATACTGAGGAGGTACAAAATAATACTTGCTGTACAGGTTTCTGCATGCATCCACGGATCCGTCACTGCCTCCGAAGGCTACTAGCATCGCCATTGGCCCGTGAGTGTTGCTATATCAAGGCTTCAAAGCGCGGTTGCTGGGCCAACTCACCACGCATGCACTTTGTTTGGTGCATAAGCTCCCTGGAGCTCTTCCGGCTCTCTCCACTGCCCCCAGTGTCACCATTCGTGAGCTCCCAAAAAGCACAGTTCCCTTTCCAAGGCGACCCTGCATGTTGCCTCTTACACACCTCCTCCCCTTTGAAATCTTCAGCAAACACCACCGTCGCCATCACCACCACCACCTCATGATTTCACCAGTAGCACACAAGACATACGACACAAACACCTGCAGGAATCCGGTCGAAACCTCAATTCCAGCAGGCGCTCCTTGCGCATGCATCACTGCACCCCACCCCCCGGTCTAAACTCTATGGTAGCGCAAGCCATTGAACGCTGGATCCAAATCTAATAGCATTCCAAACTCTCGGTATATCGCATTCAATAACAGCAGCAGCATGGACCGGCCAGATTCGCCCTCTCAGCCGCCTGACTACCCCCATCATGAGTATTACGATGACCGCGACTACCATCCCAGCCATAACGCCGCCGCCGTTAGATTGTTGACATCCGTCGAGGAGCCACACGAGAGACCGTATGTAGTACAGCCATATTCAATAACAACAAATAGCCCCTCTCCCTCGTCAACAACAATACCCCCCCTTCCCAGGAAAGCAATCCAAGGACCAATTGTGAACCAACCGCCCATAGCCTTCGACGAGTGTCTGGGAACTGTCTCGGGGTTGAGACTCAAGAACAAGATGGATCACTCACAGACAGCAAACAACTCCTCCCTCTCCGACCCCTCTTCCTCTTCTCTTATCCCTTCGGATCCCTCTCAACCTCCTCCTCCTCCTCCTCTTCCTGCCCCCTCTATTCTCCCTATCAAACCCCTAGTCCTCCAAGAGCCTGCAAAGTTGCAAACGGGTCATAGAACAGCAGCGAACACTGCCGCTGCAAACGTTGCAGAGACTCTACCAACTCTCCCAGAAGGTCCAAGTGAACGACTCCAACTACGAAAGGACGGGACTACCACCCCCACGTTAGGCCCAGCGGCAACAACGTCAGAGTCCACAGGAAAGATGGACTATAAAGCCAAATGGAAGACCAAAAACTCACAAGAACCACGCTTTAGTATTCGATCTCCAGTCAGACACTATGCACCCTCAACCAGGTCCTCACACACCAGGACTGGCTCGATAATAGACGATGCGCCCAGGATGCCACCGCCAAATCACTACATGCGTTACGGAGACGACGAGGGCGATTCGCCTGAAAGACCGTGGTCACCTAGTTTGAGATCTGATTACAGCCGGCCACCCCCCTCTAATGTCTCTTACGAGCCCGTAGATATAAACGGCAGTCCTCGACCAGGGACTCCCTCATCAAGATATGGCGGCAGCCCTCGACGACCACTGCCTCCAGCGCCTGGATTCTCTACCTCTCGACACTCAAGGCACAGCTCTCATTTGGCAGATGATGCCACATACTCTATACCCCTGGATCACCACCACCACGATGATGAGGATGATATCTTCGGTCCTGAGTCAGATCTTAGTGAATCTCGGCCTTTTCCGACTGATCGCGAGTCCTTCCACTCGGAATCGCAAGAAACGCTGAATGAAGATGAAGAGTATGATGAGAAATATGCGCACTATGGTCCAGCACCAGATGGAGCTCAAGAGCGACGTGGTGTTCGTGCACCGCAAATGTCGAGAAAGGAAGTCCAGCTTATCAACGGAGAGCTCGTGCTGGAGTGTAAGATCCCTACCATCTTATACAGTTTCTTGCCACGGCGAGATGAGATTGAATTCACTCATATGAGATATACGGCTGTGACTTGCGATCCCGATGACTTTGTCGAAAAGGGATACAAGCTACGGCAGAGTGTTGGGAGAACGACCCGAGAGACGGAGCTTTTCATCTGCGTTACCATGTACAACGAAGACGAGATTCTGTTCACCAGGACCATGCATGCCGTTATGAAAAATATCTCTCATTTCTGCTCTCGATCACGTTCCCGTACATGGGGCGAGAACGGTTGGCAGAAGATTGTTGTCTGTATCATTTCCGACGGTCGCGAAAAAATCCATCCTCGTACTTTGGACGCTCTGGCTGCCATGGGAGTATACCAGCACGGTATTGCCAAGAACTTTGTCAACAACAGAGCCGTGCAGGCTCACGTCTACGAGTATACTACACAGGTTTCGCTGGATTCGGATCTCAAGTTCAAAGGTGCCGAGAAGGGCATCGTGCCGTGTCAGATCATTTTCTGTCTGAAGGAGAAGAATCAGCGCAAGCTCAACTCACATCGATGGTTCTTCAACGCCTTTGGCAAAGCCCTCAACCCCAACGTCTGCATTCTCCTTGATGTGGGTACGCGCCCTGGAGGTAATTCTCTCTACCATCTCTGGAAGGCCTTCGATACCGATTCCAACGTCGCCGGAGCTTGTGGTGAAATTAAAGCAATGAAGGGCAAATATGGCTCTTTTCTCTTGAATCCTCTGGTGGCCTCTCAGAATTTTGAGTACAAGATGTCTAACATTTTGGACAAGCCTTTGGAATCAGTTTTCGGTTACATTACTGTGTTGCCTGGTGCACTCAGTGCGTACCGTTATCATGCGCTTCAAAACGATGAGACAGGACATGGACCATTGAGTCAGTACTTCAAGGGGGAGACGCTTCATGGTCAGCATGCGGATGTCTTCACAGCCAATATGTATCTGGCAGAAGATCGTATCCTCTGTTGGGAGTTGGTAGCGAAGCGCGGCGAACGATGGGTCTTGAAATACGTCAAGGGCTGTCATGGTGAAACCGATGTTCCTGGTATGTTCTCTGTGATTCCTCATCCACTGTAACGGATGAGAAACTAACAATCCTCCCAGACTCCGTGCCCGAATTCATCTCACAACGTCGAAGATGGCTGAACGGTGCCTTCTTTGCTGCTGTTTACTCTCTCGTTCAGTTCAGGCAGATTTTGCAAACGGACCATACCCTTGCCCGCAAGATCCTTTTGTACATTGAATTCGTCTATCAACTCGTCCAGTTACTGTTTACCTACTTCTCATTGGCCAACTTCTACCTCGCATTTTACTTCGTGGCCGGTGGCCTTGCGGACCCCAGAGTAGATCCTTTTGGCCATGGCATTGGATCAGTCTTGTTCATCATCCTCAGATATACCTGTATTCTTCTGATTTCCACGCAGTTCATTCTGTCATTGGGTAATCGACCACAGGGTGCAAAGAAGCTATATTTGGGAAGTATGATCATATACAGTATCATCATGGTTTACACAACCTTTGCCATCTTCTACATTGTGGTTAGGCAGCTTACCGATAAGAGCGACGACGGCAAGAAGACTGTTTCACTCGGTAACAATGTTTTTACCAATCTGATTGTCTCCCTAGCGTCAACGATAGGTCTTTACTTCCTCATGTCCTTCTTGTATCTGGATCCCTGGCACATGTTTACCTCAGCTGGGCAATACTTCTTGCTCCTCCCAAGTTACATCTGCACCCTTCAAGTTTATGCATTCTGCAATACGCACGATGTCACTTGGGGTACTAAGGGTGACAATGTTATTAAGACGGATCTCGGAGGAGCTGTTGGCAAGGGCTCAACTGTCGAGCTCGACATGCCGAGTGAACAGCTTGATATTGACAGCGGCTACGATGAAGCATTGCGCAATCTTCGTGATCGTGTTGAAGTTCCTTCGCGACCTCCCACTGAAGCACAGATGCAGGAAGACTACTACAAGAGCGTTCGAACGTACATGGTTATATCCTGGATGGTTCTCAATGCTATTCTTGCCATGGCCATCTCTGAAATTTACAGCGCCAAGGGTATTGGTGACAACTTCTATCTGCGATTCCTTCTTTGGAGTGTCGCTGCCCTTGCAGCCTTCCGTGCCATCGGATCCACCACATTTGCCATCATCAATGTTGTCAACTTGGTGGTAGAAGGCAGGATACGCATGAGTCTCAAGATTCCTGATTGGATGCCCAGCTGGATGGGCGGTGTTGGTGATAGGATAAGTGAAACCATGAGCAGTGTAGGGAGTAGCATCACAAGTACGCTTAAGCGATAAAAGATGCAGCTGCTTTTTCTTTTTCCGGGTTCGCAAATAAAAAGGAGGTGTTTTTGTGTTTTTTTTTCTTGTGTCTTTCATGATGACTGGCATATCAAGTACCATACAGGGTCAGGATATATATGGGAAGGTGGTTATATCAAGGTTTTATGTTCGACTACTCTTGGAATGGGCAAAAACGATGGTCAAATTGGCTGGCCCTGTGTACGATGAATGTTTATAATGAATAGATTTGATGGTCGATGCAACCATTGATGGCTGACGAGAATTAATATGTTCAATCTTCAATACGAGTGCTTTTTGCCGTTGGGAAACGTGATCTCGCAGCTGGTATGTGATGAAGACTCTGGTTGGGTATTCTCATATGTGGCAGTGGTATTTCAATACTTGATTCTTTAGGGGTTTAAATACACACAAGAGATATCATATTTCCAATCACAACGCCGACCCAGTAATCCACATATGCTTTCCATTCGTACACGTTTCATTCTCTATTCTTCCTCTGACTCTTCTTCTGCAACCTATGTCACACAAATTGTTAGCTTATTATTCTGCGCAGTTTCTACACGCAACGGAGTCCTTACATTGTCATGGAAGTTTTGTCCATCAGTGGTTTCGTGGATAATACCCGATCGAATGCAGAAATCTCCAAACTTTTCGTCGTCTAGCCTCTCCAGCGCGTATCGCTTCAGCAGGGACTTCATAATGACAAGGATTTCGTCTTCCTTGATGCTGGAGCGGTATAGCTTATTGAGTCGCTGGCCATGGTAGCCACCACCCAAGTACATATTGTAGGCTCCGTAGGCCTTGCCTACAAATGCGACTTCTGCCACCCATGGGCGGGCACAGCCGTTGGGACAACCTGTCATGCGCATGACTATTGAGTCTTGACGGAGACCGTTCTCTTCTAGACAGGACTCGAGTTTGGAAATGAGAATGGGGAGGTATCTTTCCGATTCAGCCATAGCGAGACCGCATGTAGGAAAGGCTACACACGCGGAGGAGCTGAGGCGGAGGCCAGAGAACTGGACATTGTCCAGCTTGTATTTCTTCAATAGTTCCTTGATTGCGGGCAGATCCTCGTCCCCAACATTGCTGAGAATCAGATGCTGGTTACCGGTAAGACGGAACTCCCCCTTGTGTGCCTTGGCGATTTCCCGCAAGCCGGTTTTCATCTGGAATTCCGGGGTATCTTCAATGCGACCATTCTCAATAAAGAAAGTGAAGTGGTTCATGCCTGCCTCATCTTTTTGCCAACCGAAAGTGTCAACGTTGCTCTTGAACTCAAAAGCTTTTTCTTTCTCGAATTTCTGGCCCCAGAGCTCCTCGACCTTGCCCTTGAAGACATCTACACCCATGTCGTCAATGGTGTACTTGAGGCGAGCGTGTTTACGGTTCTTGCGGTCACCGTTGTCGCGCTGAACAAGCATTACTTTCTCGCAAACAATGTGAACTTGATCCTTGGAGCAGTAACCAAACATTCGACCAGTCTGGGGATAAGTCTTCTTGTTATTGTGAGTCGCACCCATGCCACCACCAGCAAGGACGTTGAAACCCTCCAGATTTCCATCTTTGCCCTTGATAGCAATCAAACCAATATCATGGGCATACACATCCGTGTCGTTGTGAGGAGGGACAGCGATCGTGATTTTGAATTTACGGGGAAGATAAGTAGGGCCATACAGAGGCTCAAAGTCCTGAACTGCATCGCCGGCAATCTGTGTCTTCTTGTCGTTCTCATCTGCGAGCCAAATCTCATGATATGCGGTCGTGGAAGGGAGGAGATGGTCGCTGATCTTTTTAGAGTAGGAATGCACTTCCGTGTGATACTTTGATTGGGTAGGCAGAGAACTACACATGACGTTTCGGCTCACATCACCACAGGCAGCAATGGTGGTCAACAGGGCTCGGTTGATAGCTTGCATGGCTGGCCGCAGCTTGCCTTTGACAACTCCATGGAACTGGAAAGTTTGTCTTGTGGTAAGCTTCATTGTCTCATTGCCCAGGTTGGTGCTAATATCATCCATTTGTATCCATTGCTGGGGCGTGGCAACGCCACCTGGAAGTCTGCATCGGATCATGAACGAATACGCAGGCTCCAGGCCCTGAGCTTTCCGCGCATCCCGAACATCGCGATCATCTTGCATATAAGTTCCATGAAACTTTGTCAGCTGCTGGTCGGCGGCTGAAATGGCTCCAGTGCTTGTGTCGTTCAGACCCTCCACAATAGTGCCTCGGAGGTAATTCGAGGCAAGTTTGATATCTTCATTGGTAATTGGCGGTGGTTCGTCAGGGAGGCCATCGACACTGTCCACTCCGAGGGCTTGCCAAATCTTTGGCTCCCATTCTTGATAACCGGTCTGGAAGCCATCAGGGTCTTGGTCGTCTCCCAGTCCAGTGTCGACAAATCGTTTTCCTCCAAGATTACCCAACACTCTATCAAGGTCTTTGGCCGGCTTGTTATAATAAATCCGGTCCTCTTTTCGCGGCCAGTAGTGGCTATCTCCCAAACCAAAAATGGAGTAATTAACTGTAGCAAGATCAAGGCCAGTGTTATCCTTGACAGCATCCCAGAAAGGCAAACCATTTTGGGGGAACTCTCCTTGGCCAGCTGTTGAGGTGATGAAAACAATGTTCTCTTCGCTCGGTAAGTCTTCGACCGGATAATCCTCCATGGCCATCACAGTTGTCTTCAGGCCGCGAGCTCTACCTCTATTACCCAGTCGCTTTGCCACTGTGCTAGCATTTCCATTATCAGAAGCGAACAAGATAGTAAGAGGAGCACCAAGGAGCCCCTCCAAAAGTTGATTATAGGCGTCCTTTGCTTTCCTCTTTTGCGTAGCTCGAACTTCAGTTCCAAAATCTTGGCCAAGGTTCGAAGCGAATTGAGGCTCTTTCTTCATGATTTGGGTTAGCTGATTGTCTCTGGCAAGGAAAGTCTTCAGTTCTTGTTTTATCAACTCAGAGTCGAGAGCGAAGTTTGGCTCTCCTTTTTCTTCATTTTGAGGATTCCATCGATATAGAGGCCAGTAACCAGCATCTACGGCTTTCTTGGTTTCCTGCAAAACTGTCAATGGGGAATCAGATTCGCCAAAATATGGCAAATAAGCTAGAACAACCGAAGGGCCGTTGAATTTGTCTGCCTCCAACAGTGCCTGCAAGACCTGGGTGTATGAGCTGTATACAGCAGTTGAGGCCACGTAAACGTTACCAAAGTTCATTGCGTATAAACCGATATCCTTCTTTCGTCGATTGGCATCCGCAGCAGTCTTCTCGGAGTATGGGGTTGAGTCGATGATCAGCATATTGACGTTCTCGCCTGAAGCAAGGACATGATGAACACCAGAATTGCCTAAATCATATGCCCACGCATCTGAACCCATCAACCAGAGTGATTCTTTTCGGAATAGAGAGCGGTTGGCCAGAAGCTTTTGGGCTATGGATGATCCATCCTCTTCAAGTTTCCCTATAAGCTCGTCGGCAATCTCGTTTGACTTGGTTTGATCATCAAAGTTCAGCGCCCAACGTGCCAGCCAGCTCTTTGTCACATCCGTTGTAAACTCAGAACCACTCGTTGCTTGTTTGACCTCAGCAACAAACTTTGCGCGGAGCTCCTTCCGCGCCAACAGAGACCCAAAACCAAATTCCGGGCTTGTAGAGACGGTGGTGGAGATGCCAGTATTTTGCGACTGCAGCGCATTGGCGATATATGTCCTGTCGCCAAAGAGTTGATCGAGGATTTTGGCATAGGCAGTCTCCAGCTTTGGCACATCCAATTCCCCCTCAACAGAAGTCGCAGGTCCTTCCTTGATGCCCACCTCCAGGTTCTGAATAGGCTTCTCAGCTGTAAGATTTTGCACAACTCCTCGAAGAGCTTGATTTGCAGCCTCTGGGGCGATGTACCCCAGTTGATGACCAACAATAGTCTCCACGCCACCAGGGCCGCTCTTTACAGATGACAAAACATCAATCAAAAGCGGTCCCCATTTTGTAGTTTTCCTTTGAATCTGCTCCAGCACAGCTATCCTCCTAATAGAGCGTGGAATGCTCGCTACGAGCCTAGAGCCAATCCAAGGTCGGTAAAGGCGCGGTGTGAGGATACCAGCGTTGGCAAAGATTTCGTCCGACTTTGCATTATCAATGGCCTCGGCAAAGTGGCCAGTATCAGAACCAAAGATCAAGAGACAGTTTTCGGCGTTAGGAGGTCCTGTATACTCGAAGGCATTGTACTGTCTTCCAAGGGAGGTATGCAGTACATTCCAGATTCGAGAAGCGCAGACAAAAACATCCTCTGAGGTAACCCGGGGTGCTGCTGTTTCGACTGTCGTAGCTACAGAGGAGAGGCCCGTCGGGGTAGTAGCATTACTGGCCTGACTAGACTTGACTGACGATCTAACAGATTGTGCCGACGAAGAAGTTACTACTGGTGGGATGCCGCCAGCCTTTCCAGGGCCCGAGGTAGCAACAGGATCTTGGTAGTCCGAAGAAACGGCGACATGGCCATCGTCGGTATACAAGCCATCAGCCGAGATGATGCCGGCCTGGAACCTCCTAACGCTCTCGATATCGAGAACAGTTCTGAGAACCGAGGCATCCTCAAGACCAATTGGCTGGTCATTGACAGATGTGTCCGGTGAAAAGAAGTGTATAACAGCCTTGCCGGTGCGGATAGCCAGAGCATGAGCAGTAATAGCCATGTCCTGAGCCTCCTGAAGGGATTCAGACTGCAGGAATGTCCATCCTGAATTCCTTATTGAGGTAATGACGGAGTAGTCGGCAAAGCCGCGTGGTTGAAGAGACACATGAAGGACAACGGGATAATTTCCAAGTTTGTATAAGTGAGAAATGGAAGGCAGCAGGATAGATGATGAAGTTGTGACGGAGACGAGCTTCCCTGACCTTATGGGAGTAAAGACGGAAAGCAAGGGGTCTGTGTTGTGACGAATGAATTGTATCTGAAGTCGAATTGGTCAGTCAGTCATCTTGAGATGCAGTCACGATGTTCGTTCGGACTGTCGGCGAACCAGCTTCGGGTCGTCGTCACTATAAAGTGCCACCAGCAAACTTACCTCTGGGATGCCATCCTCGGCGGTGGCAACAATTCCTTGCTCTTTACGACCAGCAATTTGCTTGAGATGAGAAGAGAACTCTGAATCGGTAGAGAGAGAAGGCTGTACGGAAATGACCACATCGCTAGACAAGTAGGCAATTCTCGCCGCTGAAAGCAGTGGACAAAGGTACCGTGTTAGTCAATTCGACGCCAATGAGATCACCTGGAGGGCATGTCAATTGTACATACCAGCCTCTTCAGGCGTGCGAATCTGATACGAGGCCGCCATTTATTGTGAACTCCCAGAGTCAAGAGTAAACAAAATCAAAGAAGGTTGAAGCTGGAGGGGGAGTAAAAGAGAAGGGATCACAAAGCGAGCAAGTTGAGGCGAGAAGCATGTGGTTTATATGAGGTAGGCAGGAGTCAGGACCACACTCCCCTCCCCCCCAAAATATTAATCAGTCCAATTTTTTTTTTAATTCCCTCCCATTCCTATTACATGTAAAAAAAAAAAAGGCCCAGCACTAAATGACAATCCGTCTTCATCAGCCAAGGTATCATAAAAAACATACCAGAATGGATCCACCATTGCCGTGGTCGGTGGATGGACGCCTTCAGCCAAATACTTTGATTCCCCGCAGAGACCCGAGTTTTGAGGATTGCGTGATTGCTTAGCGCTTCGACGTCTGCTGCAACATGTTGTCTGGGCGCCACTTGCGACTGGACGGAGGCGATGGCGAAATCGGTGTCTCTGACAAATCCCTGCTGTCAGATTCGTTCGTTTATTCCAAAGGGAAAAAAAGGGGAGAGGACGCAAATTAGGGTCCTGTGATGTGCTGTGCTGGTTGTTGTTCATGTTGATTAGGGCATCCGGCAGTAAACAACAGCCTGTATCCGTAGGCTCCATCTTGATTGAGCCTCGTAGAGCCTCTCTATAATATCATCCATCCACGCCTCCCCGGCTGCTATTAGCACTCTTATAGTATTGCTGCCAGGCGCCAAGGTAGGCTAAATACTAAGATTATCGAGGCCTAAGTATGTAAATCCACACATACAAATACATATATGGATTGGCCCCATGGATCCCGTCATCATCTTTTCAAAAGGACCCTGGTCGAAGCCGTGCGTGCATCTCGCCCTCCATGCGACTTCCGCTGCCCCCCTCTCCCCCATCTTACTGACGCCGACGAACCGAAATAAGTTGGGATGAAGGAGGAGAGTCACACTAAGACTTCAATCCGTCACTGTCCGAATGCCGAGCCAAGAGACCCACCACCATGTGTGTATTTAACAAAGAACAATGAACCTTGTACATGTCAAGGCAAAATGACACCAAGCGTAATTCGTCACTCGATCTTCTCCAAAAATAATTAGTATATGTATAAACGATCGTAGGCTCGTTCCCCCTGCTGCAGGTTTATATACAAGTCCCATGCACCCGCCAAACTTGATGCCCTGACTGCAGAACTTCATGTGTCCCGCGAGTCGACTCCGAAACCATCGTTGGATGTCATTCCATCAGAATCAATCGTCAATCAACCCGCAGCTTAACATGAGCAGCCCTCCTGAGCCGGCTGTGTTGTGTTTGTCCTCACATCAATCACTAAGTAATGTTAGTATCCCGAAAGACGCACCCATATATTCCCCTCAAGGCAAGACAAAACTTACTTTGACTGGTGGCCTGGGCAGCAGTGTCAGTGCCCTCCATGCCTGGTAGGGCCTGAGCTATCCTCTTGAAGAGATTCTGCACATTGTGACCAAGCTTTGCGCTGGTCTCGACAAACTTCAACCCTTGCCTCTTGGCCTCCTCTTCTCCCTGTTGAGTTGTAACCTCCCGCTTGTCGTTTAAATCGGTTTTATTGCCCACCAGCACGATGATGACATCGTTGCCTCGTTCAGCTCGAACATCGTCGATCCATTTCTTGGTGTTTTGGAATGATTTTGCGTCTATTGAAACCCAGCTCATTAGTTACGTTTTGTTTTGACGGAATGAGGTCTATTGTCAAGTCGGGTGAGCTCGTACTGGAGATGTCATAGACAACAACGGCCACACTTGAGTCGCGAATATACGAAGGGATCAAGCTTCGAAATCGCTCTTGACCGGCAGTATCCCACAGCTGCAGTCGTACTGTCCGATCTTCGAGGTACATAGTCTGAAAGTCGGCGTTAGGCTTCTTCTTCATCTTCCAAGTGATTAATTGATGAATGTAGGTCCCTACTTTGGATAGGAAATCGATACCGATCGTCGCTTGATACATGTTGTCGAACGAATCGTACATGAAACGGGTGATCAGGGATGTCTTGCCCACTGTCGCAAACTCCATCAGTTACGATTCCGACAGGATGTGGCGGGGTTGGTTCGTCGTCGACATACCGCTTTGTTCGCCCAAGAAGACCAGCCTAGCTTCGCATTAGCATAGGGTTTCGGAAGAGTAATGAGGTAGGGTGCTGCGAACTTGAACTTCTTCAAGGGGTTATTGTATGATCCGCTTGCTTGCGCCATGATTGCAGCTGGCCGTTGCGGTGTCGAACTGGGATCTTGAGGTGAGATTCGGCGGTGGTTGATTAATGAACAAAGGACGATGACAGATTAAACAGCTCGGCCTTTCGCTGCTATCGAGTTCCTTGGGGCTTTTTGCTCGGTGGGTGTCTATTTTGTAGAGTCGATTGCACGAAGATGGATTGTTGTTTATAAGGAGGTAACAATGTCAAATCGAACGTCGCCAGGCTGCCGGTAACTTCAAGGAACCACACGTGGTGGATAAGGAGAATAGACGGTCCCCGGCCGGAGGTCCAGGGTTGCGTTGTACGGAGCGCTGTGTAGTTTTTCTCCTGCGGCTAATGGTGGCGTTGCGCCATTCTGATTAGTTTTTAGTGTCTGCCTGTCATGAGCAGGACTGCAAGAGTATCATCGAGAATCTATTTAGTTTTGAATAATTCTGATGCCTGGATTAGTTGTAGATTAATTTAAGCATTATAATCATGCGGCAACTTGAATCAATTAGGTAGACAAATAAATCATGCTCATCAGATTCAATGCCTTTATTTTTATTTTTTTTGGGGGGGGGGGGGGGGGGGGACAATACTGAACCTCTCAACTCCGTTATAAACGGCGGCTCAATTAGGCTTAGTCTCACTCTGGGAATTGGCTAGTGGGGGCTCCACTAAAAATTCTCGAGAAAGTTGATGGACGATGGACGTCGCAAGTCCCCCACTGTCAAGTTTCTTCGATACCAACACCTCGTCCTACAAGGAGAACATTCACCACTCAAAGTGCTGAGTTCACTATCAATTGAGATGCCTCTTTTAAGATCAAGCACCGCCGGTTCTGGCGAGGCCCCAAAACAATACAGCCAGCCATCCAGAAAAGGAAAGAAGGCATGGAGAAAAAACGTTGATGTGACGGAGGTCGAAACCGGTCTTCAAGAATTGAATGAAGAAATCATTCGAGGGTATGGTTGCCAGCTTCAAACATACTAGAATGAAAATAATGCTTACGATTTTAATAGAGGCGTTATCCGAGAGAAGGAGTCTGCTGAACTTTTCACCATCGACGTTAAGGGCGACGCCAAGATCCCCAAGAAACTAAACAAACATGTCAAGAAGGGTCTACGAGCGGACGAAATCATCAACCAGCGCTCCGCTGTTCCCGCCGTATCTATGCGCAAGCGACCTGGCGATAAGACCACCGACGGGCTCATCGCCCCCAAGCGTCAGCGCACCGACTGGGTCTCCCACAAGGAACTCACCCGCCTGAAGAAGGTTGCCGATGGTCAACATGAAAGCACTATTGCCATCAAAGAGGCTACATATGACGTTTGGGGTGCCCCGGAGGAGCCAGAAACCAACGGCCCAACCGACTTCATTGACGAGAAACCCACGGCCAAGGTCCCCAAGTCCATGAAGAAGGACCCCATCTCTCTTCTCGCCAATGGAAAGCAGGCCCCCGCCGTTCCCAAACCCACCGGAGGATACAGCTACAACCCCATGTTCACAGACTACGAGGGACGATTAGCTGAAGAAAGCACTAAAGCTCTCGAGGCCGAGAAGAAGCGTTACGAGGAAGAAGTTGCGGAATTAGAAAAGAAGGCAGCCGCTGTGCGATCAGCTGCTGAGGCCGAAGCCGCTGAGGAGCGAGCCAACATGTCAGAATGGGAGGAGGATTCGGAGTGGGAAGGTTTCCAGAGCGGTGTCGAGGACGAAAAGCTCAGCACCAAGCAGCCCAAGCGCAAGACCCAGGCCCAGCGCAATCGCATCAAGCGTAGAAAGGAAGAGGAGCAACTGGCCAAGAACAAAGCCGCCACGAAAGCCCGCCGCGCACAGGAACAGCGCATAAAGGAAATTGCCGAAGAACTGGCCGAGAAGGAGGCCCAAAAGGCCCTCGCCCTGGCCGCCGAAGATTCTGATACCAACAGCGAAATTGGGGAAGAGAAGTTGCGGAGGAAGCAGATCGGCAAGTACAAGCTTCCGGAGAAGGACTTGGAGCTCGTTTTGCCAGATGAGCTTCAGGAGTCGCTGCGACTCCTGAAACCTGAGGGCAACCTGTTGAAAGACAGGTACCGAAGTTTGTTGCTCAGAGGAAAGATGGAGACTCGGAGACACATCCCATTCAAGAAGCAGGCCAAGAAGAAGGTTACAGAAAAGTGGACACACAAGGATTTTGTTTTATAGATATTTTAATTTTCTCACAAGTTGGGACAATCGATGGCGTTCGGCACTGGATATATATGCAGTTATTAACGTAGTCAGTGAGTGATCAAACAGCACTCTATCATTCCACCCCACAAACGCTTTAGATCTAAAAGGGAAAATCTACAAAAGCCTTAGAAGCTCATCAAATCTAAAGCTAAGTTAGCAAGCAAAGCCATGCGGTGGAGGTGGAAGGTGAAATCGGAAGAAACTTGGACATACCTCTACCAAATAACCCTCGCTTTGCCCAGTCCATCGCCATTAGACACCTCGTCCTAAAACTAACGCTCTGCGCAAAATATACAGATCTCCAAGCATAGACAGCCCACAGGCCGCCCGCCAGGCTCCAGCCGTCACCAAGGTCAAACACAGCCGAATTACCAATGTAAGCTAGACTACCCAAGTGGTGGTATTCAAATGCCTTGTGAACAGCCGCATCTAGGTCTCCATCTCGGATACCATTGGCTATCATGGCATCGGAAACCCTTGCCATCTTGTTGAACTTCTGGGCAAGATATTTACCCTGCTGGTGCGCACGCTGAGCCGTCGCGGGGAGTGATGTTAGTTTGCTGTCAATTTGGTTGAGCAGTTCGCGGAGTTCGCCAAAGTCTAACGTGCCAGATTGGTCTTTGTCAAACTCGGCGAAAAGCTTGTCGAGACGCTTAAGGTGATTAACGGCTTGTGGGAATCGCTTCTTGACGTCTTGGGCAACATTGCGCCAGTCAGAGAAGTGAAGCTGAAGCGTTTCGGGGTCCTTTCCATGCTTCCATGCGAGGGTACGGAGGAAGGAGACAATATGACCAGCAATATTGTTTTGGACAGTGGCGCAATCTCCAATAGCGTACACCTCTCCCAGGGGGGTGCCGTTCACTCTAAGGTGTGTGTCTGTTTCCAAAGCCATCCGGTTGGTTTGAAAGTCCCCAAGCTTTTTGGCTAGCTTTTGGCATAGAGGGCTTTGAGAAACACCGGTAGACCACAGACAGAATCCTATTGGAAGCTCTTTTGTTACCACAGTGCCATCGTCCTGTTTTTGGGTAAAGACGATTTTGTCGGCTTGAACTTCCTTCACTCTTGAGTTGATGAGAATCTCGACCTGGTCGCGAGCAAAACGGTCTTCGGCATACTTAGAAACCGTTTCATCATATGTATTGAGGATGTGGCTTCGACTTTGAATAAGATGGACAGAGATTTCGTTGCGCAAAAGACGAGGAAAATGTCGAGTCAGATCTTCGTTCAACAGATCAAAGAGCTCTGCCGCAAATTCAACACCGGTTGGGCCGCCACCACTTACAACAAAGGAGAGAAGTCGTTTTCGTTCCTCATCAGATGTCGAGGGGAGACATGCCAGTTCAAGGTTTTGGATAACTTTATTTCTGATTTTCCGAGCATCGTCAATATCCTTGAGGAAGAAGGCGTTCTCCAATCCCTTGACACCATGCGGGTTTGTGACAGATCCAACTGCAATAACCAACTTATCGTATGGAACATAGAACCGGACCTCCTTTCCCCGCGCATCAAGTTGCGCTACTTCAATCAACTTCTCGGAAAACTCAATATCTTCAGCTCTGGCTCGGACAAAGTGTCCATTCACCCGGCTTAATATTCGGCGGATCGGCTCGACAAGGGAGCGTAACTCTAGGGTTCCGACAGTGGCTGATGGAAGCATCGGAGTGAATAAGAAATAGTTGGTGGGCGATATGACGGTGACATGATAGTCGTCCGGATTGATCTCCTTCAGGAGAGCTACGCCACCCCAACCACCGCCCAAAATAACAAGTCTGGGTTTATGTTTGTTCTGTCGTCTTTCTTCGCATTCATCATCGTCGATAAAAACGTCGGCAATTGGCAAATTCTTGGGTCCGCCATAGCGTGGTTGAAGCGCCAGTTGTGATACATCAATGTCGCTCTGGGTAGGATGTTCTGAATAGGTGCTGGCATCGTATATAAAAAATGCCAAGATTCCAGCGCCCACGACTGTGATTGAGATGCCCAGCCATGCCGCAGCTCTATAGCAAAAGTTCAGTGCCCATGAATTACGCTGGGGTAGTGGTTTGCCTGATAAAGATCGAGCAAAGGCCAAGCGGGGAGCTTGGCTTTGCGCTATCAGATTTCGTCTGGCATTGGATGAAGTATAGATCCTGGAGAATGCTCGCAACTGTCCCACAGAAGGCTGCAGTCGGCTTCTCGTCGTTGCAATGCGCAAAGTAGCTAAAGCCCGCTGTCTGGTAGCGCCGCTGGTCACCGAGCGAAGGGATCCCAGAGCTCGCAACGAGGTTGTTGGCATCGTCGAATGCGGGACCGTGAAATATCGATATTCAGCCGCAGTGACGCAAACCTGGCATCAATCTTTAGAAGTGAATTCGTGGCGAATGGTTAAACTGAAACAATAAGAACAATTGACGCCTGCGCCAAAGAATTGGGGGTATGATAGGAATAAATAGAGACCAACAGTTCAAGCGCTGTTATTTAGAAGCCCGAATCAATGACGGAAAAAAAAGGGCAAAGAGCTGTCCAGCTCGGTTCGCGATCCTGCTATCGGAAGTCGGACTTTCGGTAACATGGCGTCATAGGCTCTTCACACAGTGATGCAAACTTGGAAAATGCCCCTCCAATAAAAAGCTTCAGCCTTGATCGAGGTATTTTTTTAGGTCTTCTTTAGTGGACGATGAGTTTGCTTCAGTGGGCTTCAGCCTCCCGGATCTTCCGTGTTCAGTTACCAAAAATGGGTTGCCACTAGCTTCAGAGTGGCCGAGGCGTGTCGGTTAGTTAAGACATTTGGATTCACTTTTGATGTTACGATATCGGGAGCTCGAATAAACATGAGTCAAGATGATGATCCCACCCAGGGGCACTAATTGGCACATTGGATAAGCGAGGATGCACTTGCGTGTGTATGATGATTGAAAAGAGATAATATACGACTATAAAATGCGATGATGGTGCTGATATAAAGCAAGATAAGGTAACGCTGACTTCAATGGTTTCGTCAACAGCGAAAGTATCTCTGCTCAACCCAGCGCTGCTCCTGTGTGGACAAAAGATTGCATACCACGACTGTAATGTCCGGAAATACCGTCATCAGTCGATGTAGTCCAACGCGCCCAGCTGAATATGTTGCTAGAACGATTCTCTCAAGTGCTACGCCATGGTCCACTAGAACTTGTACTGCCATCAGGGCAGACCCTCCACTGGCCATTTGGGTATCCAGTAACAAGACGCTCTCATGCTTGTTAATGTCCTCCGGTAGCCGCAGATAATGCAGCTCTGGTTCACCAGTGGAGTAGCTGGATTGAATCAGCATGCGACCCGTCCTGCAGTCCGGAATGGTTTTCCTGAGCGCGGGTTCAAACGCTGAGCCTCCTCGGAGGACAATCACTGCGCTGACCTCTCCCTTTGGCTTCAGTCCACGATACTTGTGGCCCTGTGGTGTCTCAATCGCTACTCCCTCGAACTGGACGTTGTTAAGAGCCCTGTAAAAAAAAAATGAGCATGCATACGGCAGTAAATCAGATCCGGCATGGACATACTGTTCAATGATCAAGGCTGCGAGCCGATCAAAATAAAAGATAAAATCTTCTGCCGATGTATCTATATCCTGGAGAATGGTGTTCATGAACTTGATTTGTGGCGAAGCATCCAAAACAACCACACGGTCGGAGAGGGGCGCTTCCCTGTCCCTGACTTCAAGTCTCGCCAAAGCCTCGCGGTGATGTGTAGACTTCTCAAACAACTTCTTCTCAATAAACTGAACCATCATGTCTTCAAAGTATTAGCTTGCATGAAGGGAGATGCTTCATCAATCAGCGGAAGAACTCACCTAGGGCGACACGGTTCTCAATTCCTCTTGGCACAATCAGATCAGCCACCTTTCGTTGCGGCTCGACGAACTAAGAATGACAGATCAAAATGAGTACATGTCTCGTCTCGCTGTACATAGAATATCCAAGGTGCTATAACTTACCTTTTCGAAATTCGGCTTTACATAGTTGAACCATTGCTTAATGCAGCCCTCGACATCCCTCCCTCGCTCTCGAACGTCCCTGACGACTGAATAGGAGTTTTACCGTCAGTGTTGGTTCATTATCCAGAACATCACGGGATTTTAGCTTACTTCTTCGTGACAAACAGGTGTCTGCGTCGGCATCGCAATAAATCTGGCCATAGGTTAACTATCATATCATCGGGATGTAGATAATTCCTACATACAGCCATATCGAGCAGCTCACGAACCCGCGGGTCGTAGAGTGCAAAGATGCCTTCCAGGACGAGAACGTGCGGGGAGTAAATGGATGTCGTATGATCCAATCTCGCATGCTGGGCGAACGAGTAGACGGGGATTTCTGCTCGCTTCCTTGAATACCATGTCAATGATCATGTCCAATACAATCACTCCGCTTGTGTCTAGTTACCCTGCTTTCAAATCTTGCAAGCTACTGATGAGGGCGTCGAAATCGATGGCCTATGAGCAAAATTGAGATCTCAACGATTATAGCTCAAAATGAGAGCCAAACGTCTCAGATGATGAATACGTACGTCGGGAGAGTCAAAATCGTATTCATTAGCAAATGCAAGCTTCGATTGCTCAGGCGTCAGTGTCTTGTAAAATGAGTCCTGATCCTTGTCATTAGCCACGGCAGCTCTCGAACTCGATTCTTATTGGGCGGTCATGCCATGGATAGAATGACAACCCAGGGCAGGTTGAGCTTCTTCACTATCGCCTGTGACAGCGTGGACTTGCCAGATCCTGAGCTGCCGGCAACGGCGATTATGCTAACATCTGCCCATGGTGGAGAATAATAAGCTCGTTTCTGAACCGTGACATGACTTTCGAGCTCCGACATTTCTGCCAATAAGAATAGGGTAGGCGGCGTTCCGGAGCCGTATGCCTGTGTTACCGTCCGGGTAAGAATAGCTGTCAATACGAGTCAAGAGAACAAGGCTACGCTTTCATCTTCCTTAGGAGCCAGTGATTGACGAGTGGGCAAAAGGCTCGCGTGATCTACCGAGCTGTAGCTAAACCGAGGGAGCTAGACGAGGGATCGACTGGGTTGAAAATAAGGGAGAGGGACAAAAGCTCGTTGGGAACGACTGGCTGCGGTCGCTATATATATGTACCTATACTGAAGAAGTCCAGTTATGAAGCAAATTGACGGTCAGGTCAGGGTGCTGGGCAGAAGCAGTCGGGTTTGCGTGGTTGCAGCTTTCACGGCTGCCAACCTGGTCGAGGACTATGGAGCAACCTCAAGGCCTTGTCGTGGGACGGCGATGCCCGCTTTCATGTCTGGCATCCACTAACGTAACCACATACCTATGGGGTTACTCTTCAAGCGAACATTAAGCCACGCTGATAGGTCTGATAGGGCTAGGTTATTGGGCTAGAATAAGCAAAAAATAGAGATGGGGGGGTGTGCTTTTTTGCATCTGCCAAGCTGCGTACGGGAAGATGATGGATAGGATAATTATGCATGTGGGAGGATGAGGTGACAACACAGCATTAATCATTTCCGTATATCTAGTCTCTAGGTGTTTGAACTTTATTACAGCCCTCCGGACTCAAGCGTTTTGTGGGTTTTTGCTAAAGCATCTATCACCTCGCTGGAATGAATCACACTCTCACTCCATCTCTCGCAAAAACTTTTCTGGGCACCAAATCGCTGTTAGGGTAGCATTGGCTACAAACAAGTGCTTGTCGCATCCATATGGATTTTGTAGGCCACGCGCCACGCAAGAGCTGCGGGGCCTTGATGGAATGGAACCCTAACAATAGCCCCCTTCCAGTTCCAGCGTTTGCCAAGCTGGGGATTGCATTCATCGATCTTGTCCTATTCAACACATACTCACGCTATAAATATAGAGATCGATCTGCATGTTTGTCGGCTTGGAATACTGTAAGTAAAAGGGGCCAGCCAGTGAGATTGAATCACCGCTGTGGATGTGCTGGAACTCACCGCTTGAAGGCCTGAAATCCTGCATCACCACCCATCTTTCTCCCTCACATAGAGTGGGCATGTGTTTGGCTAAAGCTTTGCGTTCCTCATACATATTTGGAAATGAGTTGTTTTGCTACCTGGGCTTTTATCTCACTTCCTGGGAGACAAACTGCGCCGCTACCATGGAGGGATGAACCCGCGTGCACAGTCCCTTAGGCTGAGGACACCACTCCATGGACACTTAAAAAGCTGTAAGCTGTCAAAGAAGAATTCACGTCGGGTGAGAGCACTCAAATAAACGCACAGTGAATTTATTTTCGCTTTCGAATTATGTACATATGCATCGCTGTTTAACACTATTACACTGTATCCCCTGCAATTTTTGAAGGTTGCCCCGATCACCCGATTTGATGACAGCTATTTTGTAGCTTCTCTGTTAATATCTTGTAGTCTTGCCAACTCTAGCATTAGTCTATAAATGTAGATACTCATGTCGATTTCTCGAAGCGACTTGGAGAACCATGCCCGCCCTTCCTCCGCAATTTCTTTGGCTCTGTGTTGCCCAGCCTCGGTCGATGTCAGATACATGACCAGCTCAGGAAGCTCTTCCATGCTCTGACTGACAGGCACATAATGAACCCAAGGTATGAGACGATCATCGTGCCATTCTCGGAAGAGGGTCTGTTTGAGTGGAGCTGATTTTGAGGCCAAAAGCTTATACCAACGACCACTGATGCCGTTTCCATCGAGATCAAAGACGAGCCGTGATTTTAAGGGTTGGTTCTTGTCTGCCCAATTCTGAGTGTTGAAGAAATGCTTCTGGCTTCTACAGTATTTCTTTTCGCACTGTAATATTCTGGTAAAGGTAACGTCGAATAGCCTGGTGTTCAAGAAGGCAGATTTTATACGGCTGGCTATTCCGCCATCTTCGCGTAGATAGTAATACTGTCCCTTCTGTTCGCCTGCATTTTGTGCCAGCGACACAAAACGTTGTCGATGATAGGAAGACCATTTATCGTCTGTAACAAAACCACCTGTTGTAGAGCCGGCCCAGTATACGTTGTTTTGTTTGCTTTCCCATTCGATGTCACCGGCTTCTTCGTACTTGAATCCCGGCTCAATGTAAGCTGGGCTTGGAAATAAAATATCACCCATTGTTGATGGCTTCCCAGTAGATAGTATCGGTGCCGACCCCTCAATCAGGTGAAATGATGTTGGACCCATAAAGAGACCATGCATCCTACTATATTCTGGATGTTGGCAAAGATCCATGGCTGTGGATATGTCTTTAATAAAAGGCAAAGGGAATCTATCCATTGACAGCTCAGTATTAGAAATTTTGTTTTGATGAGCGCAGAATTTTGTGATTGCCTCCCAAGTAGAGCGGTGCGATAGGTCTGTATTGTCGATCTGCGTGTTGTCCGAGTCACTCTCTTCTGAAGAGGGGGGTCGGATGAGCACCATTGGCTCGTCAAGATGGTTGATAAGGAACCTGACGTTTGGAAGGACTCCACGAAGGTCTCCCAGTGCTTTATTGAGTAGTAATGAGTAGTGCCTATCAAAACTGCGATAAGGGTTGTCACAGTTAGTCTCGCCACTTTCGCTAGAGAATTGACAGTGCCACAGGTCACTTTGGAGTTTTGGGGCATGCTCTAAGTGAGCCATTGCTCTGACAACATCGTGGCCACTTAATTTCCAGAACGGCGAAATCGAGTCGTAGATTGTATCAAAATCATCGATTATCAAGGATTTGTGTGTTATGGCGTACTCATACCATGCGTCAAAGCCGGGGGGTGGCTCCATATTATATCGACGTCGATATTCATTCTCCGCGGCTATCAAGCTCTTTGACTGTCTTTCTAGTAGCGTTTCAAAGTCTGCTTTGGCAGCATGTATCAAGGTTTCAACTGGATGCTGATGAAATTGGCTAAAGCTTGTTGCTGCATATTGGGCACTTTGAATAGCAAAAACATTTGATAAATATGGGATAATGGAGAAGAGAGCAAAAGCCCAAAGGAGATATTTGGATTTGCCTTGCTTTGGAAGCATGTCGATAATCTGCCCAAGAACGAGCAGGGATACTATGACGTTCAATGCGGCCCAAAATGCCGAAGATTGATTGGATGGGTCAAGAGTGGATGTAATGCTAAAGGTTCCTATCGCAACAGCAATACCCCAAGTCGTATGTTGAGTCTAAAGCAGTAAGTAATATACTCTAAAGTATCCTGGTATGGAGCAATACATACTGTTTGAGCATTGAAAAACCAAGTTGATGATTTAACTAGGCCTAGGACCAGTGTAGGTATGATTCTACTTGAAGAGAAATCAAAGGCGACAATTATGATGTTTTCTATGCTTAGTGCAATGATCAAGGCGACCACAACCCTTGTTGCAAGAGTAACAACAGTATCATTGTAATCAACCTGGGGAAGATGTTGAGAGTTTCTCGTGGACTTCAGCACGAAGACAAGATAGACAGCTAGTAGAGTAGCAGCTGGGATTGTGGATAAGAACAGTTCCAAGTAATGACCATTAGACAAGGCCAAATTGGCGAACAGGGAAAGGAAGGTTGTGCCCCATACGTTGAAGGAAGGAGAAAATAAAGAAGAATTAGATGATTTGGTAGAATAGGCAGGGGAGGTTCGGAGAGCCGTGAGAACTAAAGGGATAAATGCTGGCTAATCCGGAGGTTAGATACTTGACTCATCTTGTGTGATGCGATCTGCTCACCCATAATCTAAGCATGCCATTCTCAGCTTTGCTGAAACTAAAGCTGGCTAAACTTGCAGCGGCTATCCATAATAATGGAGCAGATATGGTGAAAGACTGGGAACTGCTTGGGACCGCTCTCAGAATTGTGATGGCATCTGGGCTTCGAGAGACGTGGAAAAGAAATGGAAGAATCACCCATGCCAGCGTCTCAGACCCGAGCTCGGAAGCCCCAGATAGATCCGAGGACAGGCGTTGCATCAAGATTGAGCATACTACCGCCGCCCCAGTCGACTTTACGACTGGATCCATGACGTCGAGTTATTGTAGCGACCCAACAAAATCTCAAGCCCGTACAAGACCTCGAACTTGACTAAAGTATCATGGAACTTCCACCCCGAGGACTCTGGAGGCAAAGGGATCAGATGCGTGACTGGTGGGCAGAGTTCAATTCAAAATAAATCCATCTTCGGGCGTTGCCTCATCAGGTGACTGCCATGCCTGCACCCGAATTAACTTAAGGGCGTTTGAAACATCTTGTTGGATGGCAGATGTGGAACCAACACGACCAACAGCCGTGCATTCTCGTATCCTCCAAGTGGTAGACAGCCCCCCCTTCCCCTTCCCCTTCCCCCCTCACCCCCTTCCTTCTCTCCTCCCTCCAACATATGAGCCCATAAGCTGCCATTTTTATTCATGGGATGAGAAGGGCCCTTCATGTTATATGACATATTTCCTCCGCATGAAATTGATGTCGAGCCCCAGAAAAAGAAGTGTCTCTAAAACATAGAGTAAACTCGGGAAGGAATGTTGTTGGTCAGCGATGCGGACGCGAAGCGACTTCTAATGCCTGGCCGTCATTTGTGGGGCAGAGAGGGTACACAGCCATTTGCCAAGAGCGCCGCCACCGCAGATCGGTATGCTGGGATTCCAATAAGTTAATTCTATGTATAAGTTTATTCTTATTCTGTAATTTTATTTGCATTGCATTTTGTGTGTATTCGGTAAGCTGACACTTCTGACCGAGTTATGGGTTACGAGTTACGAGTTACTTGACTGCCTCTGAGCCCAAACGATTGACGATAATTGATACATCAGATCATATTAACACAAGGTATGGTTAATTGCATATTCAGTAATAGTAAGAATAAATACTCATTATATTTACTGAAGACACGCCTTCATCTCCTACTCCATTTGAGAGATCTTGAGTCGGTCTAGCCTCCAGTCTTATGTTCTGTCCGTTTGACACGACTGAGTCAGGATGGCTGAGAGAAGTAGAAACCCAACGCATAAAGCCTCTAACTGGGATACTTAATCTATGAGCATATTAAGCTAGAAAATTAACTTTTGGTACCGGCGATTCGTAGATTATAGATGCCTGATCGAACCCGTGTGGTTGTTGTAGAGGTTTTCCTTCTTTTATCACCACCTTCTACACTGATGTCGCTACTCATCGCTCACTGACCGGCGGAGTTAATGGCTAGATGATAATCACTATCATCACATTCTTCTTGAGAAAATATTTTCCTCCCTCAATAAGCGTTTCTTTAGCTTCTTTGTCTTCGGCGTTGCTATCATGCTCTCCACTTTTGTGATTACTAACTGTCTAATGACATGAGTAGCGTGAATCCGTGTCTGACACGTAAATGTTGCAAGGGTGAAGTTCCGACGGTCTCCGCAAATGCAGCACTGCCGCTAAGGTCTGACCAGGGGGTACGAGTAAACTCTTCTCAGCCTCATTGAAGTGTTACATGGACTCGAGTCTCTTTGACAATATGTCGGATGGCTCGTTGACTCATGACATCAGCTGTTGCTAACATAGTACATATCAATGGATACTAACATGGGACTTGCTTGGCTAACAATGAGGTACCGTGTATATATTAGGGAATTCACTTCAATTGGCGATTGGAAGTTGTGATCCTTTATCGCTTTTTTGCATGTATGTTGGCAACTGCACTCCTTATCCCATCATCCAACTGTATCTATTTATTTCTACGGAGTACGCTGTCTGTACCGTACAGTACTGGATCCCATAGGCTCTTGATCGGATTTGCTTCCTGGCCTCCGATGGCCTCTGATGGTCTAAAAACTACTTCGCGAGCCTGTAGTTGATACAATATTGATAACTAGGATCTCCTACTTGTAAGCAAAGGCAGGCCTGTTGTCGAAAGGAAGAGTGTATTGCATTCTTTTTGGGCGCTATAATCATCGGCGAATCAGATCGTCGCTTTCGGCAGCCAACTCAAACAGCGCACTATTGAACACAAGGTTCTGTCTGAACCTGACTCTGTAGCAATGAATACATAGGCAGCCTGGCCAGACTTACTTATGCGATGGGACCAATGTAATCAATAAAGGGCATTGTTGAAGACTGTTATTTGTAGAAGGTCGGCCAGTCGAATGTTCCGTAGCCTTAGACTTATGCACAATACACACTACAGAATATCACTCTATATCAGGTCACTCGAGTCTAATAATTACCAGGTACCTGCTTAATACGTAAGACATAGATAGAGGGGTTTGAATACTATCCAAGGAGGTAGTATCAGTATGGCTATTGTTGAGAACTTCCCACGAATACGTGGTCGGTGTATTGCTCTGTGCTGTTAGGAGTAAAGTATCCCTCCTGCAGAATTTATACGGGAAGATACTTCACCACTATTACCTTGTGAGCTTTCGACAACCCAGCCAACTCCTTAGGCTTGGATTTAATGGCTTTAAGCCGACGAAAAGCTTCAAATAGTCTATACGCTTGACTTAATATCTACTTAAGAATATAGATCCATATTCTATATCTGCATTTGCCAGTATTTTCCTTTGGGGTAACTCATTACAATGCTCAGGGCACAAGCGTCTGACGCACTCTGTTTTGTACAGGAAGCTCAGCACCAGTTTTCTAGCGGTTCAAGTTGTTTTCAAGCAGTTGCTATGCAATCTTCTTTGCAGTGAGAATTTTTAGTACATAGTATAGGGTCATTGAAACAGGCAAATAGCAAATTTAAAGGTATTCGGGATGTTTAGGAAAATTTTTTACAGTATCTCTTATCTGGCCATAAAGATACTGTGAATATTTCATCACATCACCATACGGGTCCCGCTTTGAAGCGAGAAGCTACAGTGGGACTAAGTAGGCAACCCGAGCTCATAATTGGTGGGCTACCGGCGTGACATGGGCCACCATGCCAACCTCCACCTACTAAAAAGCCTTCTCCTCTGACCTCGCAGAACTTGCATCCTTCCACAACACCCATTTTCTTCATCACCATTTGACGTGAACTTCACTCTTCGCGGGCCTCTGGTTCCACAACTCGGCTCGCAAATGCACTGAATCGCTTTCACATTAGGCTACCTCTTCGGCTGCCGAGAGCGCTTCAATTATTTCCATACTACTACTACTCACTCCACGGCCTTCTTTTGCTTGCGGTGACGGTCGCATTTTGAATAGAGCTGCCGGTTGCTTGCGCCAAGACGGTTAAGACCATCACGGTACGATGCTGCGACGTCTTCGAGCTCCGTGATACCGTACCTGACTCTGTGCGCAGATGTCATCGGCTTCTACAGCTACTCCAGCCAAGCATGTCTTCGAAAGGCGTGTTGAAGACGTCAAGTCGCCTAAGAGGTAAGGTTGCTTTTGCATAACCACTCTCAACCCTTACGCATGTCCCCGGTGCTTATATGATGATTTTATATCAATGGGAATCTCTCCTAGATCTATTGATGCGGAGAAAAGATATATATCTTCTTTTATCTGACCAGCACCGTTTTCCCTTGTCTTCATGTGCTACCTTGCTCATCACGCATGAGTGCTAACCATCCCATAGCGATATTAATGCCTTGATCTTGGACTACTTGACCATGGAAGGCTATCCCAACGCTGCTGCAAAGTTCTCAAAGGAGGCAAATTTGCAACCGCAGCAGGATACCACCGCGATCCTGGCGAGGCAGCAGATACAAAATTGCATTCACAGCGGTAATATTCAGACTGCCATTGAAAACTTGAATGAACATGACCCTGAGGTATGTGAACTAAATTGATTGTTGATACAGTCAGATTGCACTTCCTTTTTACACTCCCACTATGATTAAAACAAGAGTTTACATGCACCACGCATACAGTCTTCGGGCTGGTGATGAGAAAAACCACTTTTCTAATGATTGACTTTTTGCCGTTAAAACAATATCAAATGCACTAGATATTTTGGACTTTTGATTAACTGGCTCTTTAGATCCTGGACGGGGACAAGGCTCTGCACTTCTCACTATTGCGACTGCAGTTGGTAGAACTTATTAGGTCTTGCAATGCGGCTGGCGGTGATATCAGTCCCGCCTTGAAGTTTGCAACTGAACAGCTTGGGCCACGAGCATCAACGAGTCCAAAGTTCCTGGAAGACCTGGAACAGACGATGGCTTTACTCTTGTTCCCCCCAGAGAATCTGCAGCCACAACTTGCAGCACTTCTTGATCCTGACCTGCGCCGTGACGCGGCCGATAAGGTCAATCGGGCAATCCTTGAAAGACAGTCAAAAAGGCGAGATGCGGCCATTCGCCATCTCGTCAAAATGCGCGCCTGGGCTGAGAGTGCAGCACGGGAAAAGGGCGCTAGCCTTCCTGACCGTCTGGACATTGGCCTTCGAGGAGAAGACCCCCACGGTCACTCATGGCGTCGAATGAGTTCTGAAAACGGTCATGAGCCGATGATAACAACATGAAGTCATCTCTCTCAGAGTGATAAATTGACTTTGGAGCTGGCTTATTAATGAAAGCTTTCGCCGCGGCTCATGAATAATGTATTATCTTTGTATTTTTTTTTTAAACCCGCCGGATAGCGGCCTCGGCATGAAATGATGGGATTCGGATATGGCGTACAATGGGACAGGGTTAGGCAGGATTGCAGGATATTACTACATTCGTACGATGGTTCTAATGATTATCAAGACTTACAAATACAATGAAACTCATATACTGAAAGAATTTGCGCGAGTATTGCTTGAGGTTCAGGCTTATAGGTTGCAACGGTGATCGGACAAATACACACGAATCTTGACGGATGGAACTGACTTCTAATGGTACTAGTATTTGCAAATAGTCACATCCAGCTCTACCCTTTCGGATTATTTTGTTCGGATGTGCTTCAACTTGTTCGCCGTGTATAGGAAGTTGTTGGCATACGCCTTGGGAGTGAACTTGCGTGAGGTGGGCTCCTGAACAAAGTACTCGTAACCTTGCTTTTCAGCAAAGTGGATGGCATCTTCTTTGGACTTGAAGTTGAGATGTGTGCCCTGCATGAAATCACCTGATGATTGCCATCCCATCAACGGATTCTCCCATCGATGGCCCTTGGGGAGAATGTCCCAGTCCATTCGCCAATCCTCTCCTCTCCACTGACCAGACTGGGTAGCTGGCTTGGACTCTTTGAAAATGCTAAGATAAATCAGCCCTTGAATTCTTAAAAAAATTTACTGGTGTAGACCAACCGAACAGTTCGAGCCTGGAGTTCTATAGGAGCGCCCGAGATAGTGGCTGCAGGATGGATCTCCTCACTACCATCCTGAATGCGCTTAGGGACCGGGGTGTATGTGCTAAGCAGACAAGTTAGAATCGATATATTCTATGATGAATGGCATAGCATACGAGGTCGCTTTGTCGGCTTGGATATCGTAATCGGGCTGGTTCGTGCCGGGAACAGTAGGAATGACATCCGCGGGAGGTTTGGCGACGGAGCTCTCGAAGCGGCGAGGGGTGGATGCCAGAGTTACTCGTGCGGGCATAGCACTGCGCATCAAGCGGGCAACTGACTGCGTCCGGAGGGAAGCCATGGCGGAAGATGATGCTCTCACAATTGACAATGAGAATCCACTGAATGAGCTTGCGATGGTCGTTGTGGCGGTTGTCCAAGTGCTTGAGAGATTGAAAAAGCGGAGCGTGTTGATTGGCTAGTGCGGTGCGATGTTTTGCCGAGACGAGTGCTTTTCGGCAAGAACCTCCATCATCACGGCGACACTTTCAATCAGCCATCAATCAGAAGCTTGCCATTGAGCGCCAGTTTAAATAGTCGTCGGATCGACGTGATAACCAATTTTATTTAAGGCGTCTCCATTCCGCATAATCAATCACTATGAGCTTCGTCACCCGCCGAGCGCTCTCGACGCTCATTCCTCCCAAGGTCAGCTCCGAATTTCGTCGTGTGAAGAGTTTGAATGCTTGCTCTTGATTGCTGACATGCGCATTTCCAGATCGCCTCCCCCAAGGTACGAATCCAATGATCCGTTGCGAATACTTTCATGGCCGGCAATGCGACATGCTTGAGAAGAGGGTTCGGTGTTATGCGATCGAACAAAGCTTGCTTTTTTGTTTTGTTTTTTGAAGACGTCGAATTTGCGGCTCGTGCGGGAAACGATGATTGGACTAACAAGTGGTTGTTGGAATAGGCAATTGGAGCTGCTCCCGATGCTCTGCGCATGCAGCGTGTTGTTGGTTTCTACGAGAAGCTTCCTCGAGGTGCCGCTCCTGAGGTGAAGGCCAAGGGCCTCCTCGGTCGATACCAGGCCAAGTACTTTGGCAAGAAGCCTTCCGCTCAGCGTATGATAATGCCCATCTTTTTGTTCTTAACCCTGTCTTTCTGCTAACAATAAAATCTCTACAGCCATCGTCCATGCTCTGCTCTTCCTGGTTGGCATTGGTTACGCTCAGAACTACTACTTCCACCTCCGTTAGTCCCCATATTATTTGTGAAATTGAAGATGCTGGTTGCTAATACAACTCCTTACAGGTCACCACAAGAACCATGCTCACTAAGGGGTGTAGGATTGCTGGATAATACCCGTCTCCAAAATAATGAGGGTTGTGTAAATAGATTCTAGAAGGTGTTGTCATGCACGCACCCAAAACTTCCCTTTGTATTATCTGATACGCAACTGTTACATTACCACGCCCCTCTTCCCTCTTACCTTTGTGTGTTACTCAATGTGTACGACTGTGATGTTTGGACGTGTCAACCTTGTTATGGGCTAACTGGCTGCTGCTATAAGATAGACGTTTAACTTTATGTCTTACTACACAGGGGTCTTTAAGCTGCGATTACGAGTTTGTGTCTATGGGATGCGACGTTCCATCTTGTTTCTGATATTAATGCTGAAGAATCATCGTTTTATCATGTAAAGCATTCTTCAAAGTGATATGTGCTAAACGATGGTGTCTGTGGCGTGGCCTCCTTATACATGTATCACTAAGACAAAGTACTGGGTACAGGTAGGCAATAAGCAAGTACTGCGATCCGTTTATGATGGCTGTTTCGGATGTCAACTAGTTTATATATCATTGAAATGTTGCTTGAAATTATTTTCGTCATTTCCTGTTAAGGGATCATAATGGCAAGGGGCCTTAGGTAAGACTGTAAAACACCCTTACCTTCCAGCAACGGCATTCCTTTGTACAGCGCGTCCCTGTTCAACCACTGCCGTCCCCCGCTGACGAGGGGTCATGTGTTGGTGGGGGAATATGTCTATGATCTCGAACATCATATGATCCATCCATCACAGTCACATGTATTGAATGACGCAAGTGAAATGAATGGAAATCAGCTTATTCCCATCCATGGATCTTTAGGGATACCATACGTAGCACTTAGTTGAGGTTTAAGCGTCCCTCCACGGATGCCTAGTACCTAGTAATGATAGATCTATCCACTAAAGTTGAGTGGCCAAGTACTGAAAACACCAGATTTGGAGTGCGCTTTTGGCGACAGTGACGCACAGACCCCCCCTGCCAGCCCAAACTCCCCGACCCAGCGCTATGCCTTAATCAGGTGCCTGCAGCTTCGAAAATCAGGTCGGCTTCCACCTCACCATCATTGCAGACGCATTCAACATTGTGCCTCTTGCACGCCTTGCGACTGGCGACTGGATTAAACGACCCCTTCCATCGAACCCGCACCTCATTAAGAGGCTCTGGAAGAGAGGCTTCGCCCCCGAACTTACGGCCATTTCCCCGCCGCCACTATCCGAAACCATCCTATCCTCTATATCTTCTCACCAGCTGACCTTGCCTCCCGCAATTCATCAGCCTCCCCTCCCTTGACGCTATATTCATACTCGCCTCGTACATCGTCAAAGCATTCCGACACTCTTGCACTCATATTGCAGTCGAAGAGTTCAAGGAGAGAAACCTTCCTCAAGGTGTTCAAATCGCACGACTTCCAACGGCGCACGCTTGCCCACGACGACGGATGATGGCCGCTGAGCCCTCCATCAACAATTCAGCTGATGTGTCTGCCTCCGAACCGCGACTTGTGAGGCTGCCTCCCTCCCCCAGCATTTAAATGCGCCTCGTGATAACATATCACTTTGGTGCTAGCACTGGAGAATTCACCAAGACTGAAGTGTATTTGTGTATATGCCTATCGCTAACATAGGGCTTGTCGCTTTACCAGATAATCGACGCTCAACATGGCGACCTTCACCCGCCAATTATAAACGGGCCTCCCGTAACCCTTGAAGATATCGAGAACAAGCGCATCACGAGTGTCGAAGACCAGATCAATTCCGCCGATGTTAGTGTTAGTGGGGGATCTGACACTGAGGCTTCGCGCGTAGAATGGGCCAGACAAAAGGATGGCGATAAAGGCCACGGTCGTACTGGTTCCTCAACCAAGAAGCCTGCAACCTTTAAAGCCGTCTCTGTCAACAAAACCTTCTTAGCATCCAAATCAGGTTCAACCGGCGTCTCCTCCAAGCCAAGTGAAAAGCCTGCGGCAGGTTCCAGTACTCCACCTACTGGCTCTGCTACCTTGTCAACATCGCGACCACGTTTAGTTGCAAAAACGGGCAGCGGGGCTGGTGCCTCTAGCCCCAGATTCTCGTCCGCACTCAATGGTGGGAAGCCTGCCACAGCACCTGATGCGAGTGCTGTGTGGAACAAGAATCGACGTACGTCACAATATAGATCTTGTTGTTTGCCATTAATCGCACTAACTTGTCATCCAGCGACGCCTGCCCCTGAGCCGAAAAAGTTTACCGATGAGGAGCTCAAGAAGTATGGAATTCACATGGCTAGTCGCCTAAACGAAGACGATGCTCAGGGACAAAACAAATGGGCCGACATTGATGATGACGACGAAGATTGGGCCCCCGAAGCTATTACCTGGGGAGATGGCACCAAAACTACGCTTCCACATTCTGATGAACCGCCTGTACAGGTTGCTATTTCCGACAACGGTTCTGTGGCATCTAAAGTTGTCATACCAGAAAAATCTGCTTCTCCTGCATTATCAGGACCAACGAGCGCTCCAGCACCAAAATCGGGTGGTCTCCCATCTGGGAAAGGACTAATACTAAAAAGTGCAACTCAGGAAAAGCCCACGTTGGTTGCTAAACCTCCTGCGCCTCCCGCGCCAGCAAAGTCGCCCTGGGCAACTCTACCGCCTGTAGATAAAACACCGCCAGTACCAATCGAGCTGCCATACACTAATCGAGGCCCCCAAAAGGATCAGTCATCTCTGAAACCCGCGATTCTACCCTCATCCAGGGACATTGTGACTGACGAGTACAACCGATCAACTTGGCGAGACAGAGCCTCTCACGGAAATAGAGAACTATTTAACTCACGATCTGGGCGATATGAACCCGTCACTGACCGACGAGGACCCCCAGTGCGATCGGACTCTCAGACGAGGTATCCTGGAATCCTGCAACGTGCACCACAATCAGACCAGCCAGAACCTTCGGCCGCATTCCAAACAAGCAGGGCAGCTCAGGATGTCCCATTCGGACGTCGCCGTGGATCTTCCAATGTTAGTGGCGGCAGTGGATCTTTTCTTCAACGAATGGGTAAAGGGAACGATGGCCCCATTCCTCCAACTGCTGAGTTACTTGACGCCCGTAGAGGCTCACTAGCAGGCTCTATCGAAAGCCCCATATCCCCTGGCGTTGTGCCAGTTTCCGGGCAAGGCCAGCCCAGACCTCCGCATGATTGGGCCACACGACCGTCTCCTGGGACAACCTTTGCCGCTCCTCATCGTGGACCTCCTCACACAGAACATAACGCCGGACCGCCACCTCCACTGGTAGAAGATGATATCGAGTATCAGAAGAAACTTATGCGGGAAGGCGTTGAGCTTGCCCGAAAACGACGTCAAGAGGAGGAGGCCCGCGAGGAAGCAGCACGACGAGAGCGTATCCAGAAGAAGCTTGATGCTCTCGGACCCCCACCAGAGAGGAAGAGTGAAGTGAAGGACAATACAGCAAAAGAAAACGCGGTAAAGCCGGCACAAATCCAGCAGCGTACAGCCAGTGAAACAACTGAATTGTCTACTCAGGGTCTAAATAACGAAAGTTCAGACAAAGGAGATGCGGTTGTCGCAAACCATCGCGACAGACCCACGTCTAATTCTAAGGAGACATCCCCAACAAGTGCCCTGCCCCCCGACTCAGTATCTAGGCGGCTCTCTCAAGGACAGGACTCAAAACCTGGCAACGTATGGGGAGGTCCTGGGCCTCGTCCAGACCGATTTTCTCCCTGGGTCGCCGGGGCGCCACGAAATGTTTGGAGCTCTCCTGATAGTGACAGGGGACTTGGAAACGGCACTTTCAACCCTGACCTTGGCCGGATCCCGGGAACATCTACGCAACCATCACAAAGCAATACTACTGCACCACCTCCAATTGCCCCTCCTGTGACCCAGCCACCCTCTCAGAGTCGTCCTCAAATCTCTGCGCCCCTCGGCCTGCGATCTTCTCGATTTGCTACACCAGCTGTATCTGGAGCACCTGGAATTGAGATTGCTAGTAAATGGGTAGCGGCCTCCGTTGCTGAAAATGATAAGAAGTTAAGCGCCGCAAGATTAGCTGAAAGGGTAGGACGCGAGCGGCAAATGGCTGAGCATGGAATGACGATGGAAGATGCGCAACCAGCTATAAAGGATACTTGGCGCCCGGTCCATGTGCCTGGTGATGGAACTCGGCACAGCATGGCGACGGTGGAGGTTCAATCACACCCTGCCGGACCGTGGAAGGCATCGCGGGATGAATTTTCACAAGCAGCGCCTCCTATGGAGGAGCCTACATCTGGTAGCCAGACTGGCGTCATGGGGCCCGGGGGGAACTCGGTTCTAGCTCAAACAGGTCCTGCAGGAACTCCTCAATCCCGTCCCTCGAGATTTTTCCCCGCGAAAGACGCACGCTCTGAAACTGGTCAACCATCTGAATCCACTCGACCGTCCTCACCCTCACCTCCACCACCAACTATGGAGGGTCATCCAGTATACGAGGGAGACGTGACACATCCACATGTGTCATTACCAAGGCCGCATCCTGTCGTCAAACTACCGCCATCTATGGCAGGCTCGCAGTCACCACAGCCAAAAGTAAACAATGTATGGGCAAACCGGGCCGCCTTTAGAGACAGCCCTCGAGCTCCAATTCATCAGACTCCATCATCTCGGCCAGCAGCAGAGGCATCTTCAGAAAACTGGCAAGATAAAATTAACAACCTTCTAAATGGTGGGAAGCATCCATCACCCAAGCATACAGGTGTTGATGCTGCAAGTAAGAATGCGTTGGATCATGCCACCCCTCAAGATATCACAACTGTGTTTTTGCCTGCGGCTACAAAGAGGTATGGTTGGGAAGATTCAAAGGCCCCGACAACAAAGCCCATGGCAGAAGAATGCTTCGAGGAGCAAGAAATGGGTTCGTTGCCACAAATCAGATTCCCCCACAAAGCACCGGAAGCAGCATGGCAACCCGCCACACCACAGCCAAAGCCACTACCCAAGAAATTTGTCATTGAAGCGCTGGCCAAGGAGCCGTTCCATTTCTCGGCAGATATTGTTGGTAATGGAACTGCTGTGATCATTCACTTCCTTGGTATGGCTGAGCCCAAAATATTAACCATTCCTTTTTCTGCAACACGGGGAGGGCGAGGCGGTCACAGCAGGCCATCTCCACGACATCGAGGTGGATCTGGACATGGGTCCCGCGGTGGCAAAAGGGAAACATCAAACACATACGGAGATTCAGACAACTCAAGGACAACGGGCCGAGGCGGTCGAGGTGGATACCGAAGCAGAGGAGGAGCCGAAACCTGGAGTCGGTACGCACCATCCCAGAAGCAGACTTCCATGCCTGCTTAGGGGATTGTTTGCACATAGAAAGGTTCCCCAAGAACTATCCAACTGAGCAGAGATGACTCTATGAGGATTGGTATTGGCGATGCAATACTCCCATTGAAGGAGGTGCTATGATACTATTACTGGATGGAATATACTCTCATATATTGAGAGATGACATTCAGACGTGTTCTTATGGGTGCATTTAAATGCATTGGATGTGCTCGTCTCAGGCATAGTAGAGGCGAGCGTGTACAAATTCGGAGCGTGTTTCTCGTCGTTATTTTTGGCAGCATGAATTTTTTTCAGTTGGCGCCAACAGGTCTTCCTTCTAATTAACATGCGAGGCTTCGCCTGTGAGAGAGGAACTATTGGAACTAGACTTGTTTCTTTGAAGCATGTTTTTGTCCTTGATCACATTCTATTACTCTTGTCGCTCTATGAATGCGTCATGAGTCATGGATATGTAGGAGAGTGCCCATCCATGGTCGGCCTCCTCACTCCATATCTCGTCTTTTCGGCTTCCAAGGACGAAAAGAAGAAACCCTAGTTAACTGTATGAGCGCAGGAATATACGCAGTCTCCTGGGCATAAGCTACTCTTACTACGTACTGGTTTCTCTACTGACGGGGAAAGGGGGCCTGCAGATAGAATTATCCGATGCTTGAAGATATGAAAGGGCGAAAGAGCATTCAGGACCAATTGACGGGAGCAATATTTGTTCCCATAGTGTGCAAGTCACACGCCCACACTTTGCAGCAATAAAATAAAATGTTTCGAGTACTTTCTTCATTTCTTAGCCTCATGATTTATTATATGAATAGTGACTTGTAAATTCTATATCACGGCTTGACCAGAGGTTCAAAGGTAAGCCCACACAAGCCACTCCCCTACAGATTCTCTCTTGGTAGTTTGATTACCATACATTGACTTCTTAAACCATGGTTGACCTTGGTTCTATCTATATCCGCCAACTCCAGACTCCATACTCATTACGTCGTCGTAAACCATTTCATAGCCAGATATCATGGCTTCCCCCTTTATTTCATCGACACATACACAGTAAACAAAAGGGCTAGCGAGCATGTTCGTAAAGCATTTTGTCGTCTATGACGGCCCAGATAGATTCTTCACTAAAACTCCTCGACGGCACAGTTGGGGTGCAATACGTAGACAACGTTGGCAGGCGTTGACGGGCCTGCGCCGTCCGTGAGCCCTTCGCCTCTGAGAGCCATAAGGATGTTTTCCTATAAAAATGGATTAGTTTTTGCCCTCGATAGAATGTAAGTTCGGATGGTGAGCATACCTTGACCATCTTTTTCAACACCATATTTGCGAGTGTCTTCTCTCTGTGATAGTCTTCCTCTTCCTCCATCTCTCCTTCCTTTTGTTCAAGATACCAGTTGACTAATGTGCTGCCTTCAACGCCGTCGCCGCTTCCACTTTCATCCTCGTTGACACGCTGTACAAACATATTGACCATTTGAATATACCTTTCGTATGTGATGGTATGTTTCCTTCTGGCTGATGCCGAGTCGTCTTGCTCCTCCTGCTCACCCATGGCAGCATCGCCTTCATGATCCTGGCCGCCATCAAGGCCGGCGGCCACTTCTGCAGCACGACGTAGCGCCTCGCTGTCTTCCTGGGTTTCCTCTTCACCATCCATCTCAATATCATCATGCTCAACGGAAATAATACTTTGACGCAGAAGGTTATAGGCCTCAGTGACCATGTCAGAAGAAATTTCCTCCACACAGTTGACCTTGGCAATGGCTTCAGACAGACGAATCATACTTTCCAGCTGACGAACAGTAATTCTATATGAATTCTTTCCAACACCACCCTGAGCATCATCAGCTCGAAGCTCCTTGTACTTTTGGACAAGACATTCTCTGGCCTCATCTGTGAACTCTGGGCGGAAGGTCTTGGCAAAGCGAATGTACCGCTGTAGCTGCTCCGTGCTAAACTCCGGCTCAATGGCCTCATCTCGACACTGGTGGATCCTGACGATATGTCGAGAAAGATTGCGGTCAAACTGTTCTGAACAGTCATCCAATACAACGAAGAAGAGGTCAAAACGGGACATGATAGGTGCAGACATATTGATATTGGCCCGCAAAGTAGTTTTGCGGTTATACCGACCGCCGACGGGATTGGCAGCTGCCAGAATACTGGTTCGAGCATTGAGAGTTGCCTGAATACCAGCCTTGGCAATAGATATCGTTTGCTGTTCCATAGCTTCGTGAATGGCGACTTGGTCTGCAATATCCATTTTGTCAAACTCATCAATGGCACAGATACCATTATCTGCCAACATGAGCGCACCAGCCTCGATAGTAAACTCCCCAGTTTCCTCATCCTTGACAACGGCCGCTGTCAAACCGGCAGCTGAAGAGGCTTTACCACTTGTATACACGGCACGAGGAGCAAACGAGCATACATATTTCAGAAACTGCGATTTAGAAGTAGAAGGGTCGCCAACAACGCAAATGTTGATGTCACCTCTGAGCTGCATGCCTTCAGGTGTGGTTTTGTGAACACCAGACATGAGCTGCAGAAGAATACCTTTCTTGACTACTTCGTGGCCATAGACTGTTGGTGCAATTGAGTGTACAAGTCTGGAGTATATGCGATCTCCGTGCACCATAGCTCGCAGGTCCTCAATCTCAGAGGGATTCATAGAGGCGAGTACTGCAGCCTGGGCTTCCTCAACTGATTCTGCACCTTCCGCACTGGGGTTATCTCGAGTCAGGGCATTCAGAACATCTGCAATACCACTTGCTGCAGATTGACCAGTAGACGTTGTATCAGGAGAAACCATGCAAGCGAGGAATGCCAATCGATACGTCAGGTCACGCACACCCAGAGCCTTAAGACCACTAACGCCATTACCGCCAGCATCTGCACCACGAGGGGCACCACGATCATCGCGGACAGCAGTTGGTCTCAATCCAGGAAGGCCCAGCTGACTAACATCAGGCACCACGATCAAGGCACCAGTGAAGATGCATTTCTCGCCTGCCTTGGCACGATCAACAATTTCACCTCGCAATATGACATCCATTGTCCGCGGCATGCTACCTGTGGGAATCTCAGAACTATTCTCCTGGATGCGCACTTTCTGCCAATCAACGAATGTGCTATGCCGAATATCCAGCTGCCAAGCCACACGGTTCTGACAGGTTCTGTTGGGGCACTGCGTAGGTTCTGTGTAGCGGAATGTCTGCTCTACATTAGGGACAACGGCGCGACAAGCTTCACAGGCAAAAGTGGCGAGTGATAGCTCAGGTCGGACTTCAGATGTTCTGGTGACTGTGCCGGAAATAGAGAGCAACTGGCCTATGTTGGCAGCTCTCAGGCTTCGGATACGGCTGACGAGGGGCAGGTTATAGAAAGCAATAGAGAAGAGCTTGTCGGTCTGCTGATGTTCGGTCTTCCTGTGGGATGCATCACTCTGTATCCCTGAACCGAACTGGCTGGCACCAGAAGTGCTGATATTACTCGAGGCGTTGGGTTGCCGATGGTCACGAAAGTATTGTGGTTCGTACTTGTAAATCAGATTATGTAGAGCGGCAGTGAGGAAAGGGAGGAAACGGTAATATTGACGCATGATACCATCCGCCAAACTGCCATTTTCCCACGAGGCCAGGTGCTTGAAATCGACATAAAATGTAGAGAGGGAGTAGTTGCGCATGCTATTGATTTGGGCGACGTAGAACTTGTTCGTCGTGATGGCGCTGGATGGAGGTGCCCCAGAAGCGAGAGGATCCTCAATAAAGCTATAAGTGGACACAGGCATTGAATTAGATCCTCGAAACAGTTGGGTTATAAGAGACTTGGGGAGGGCTTCGGGATCTCTTACTTCTCGATGAAGGCTTCAAAATGGTCCTGAACCATCAGACCGACACGGTCCTCCACCTTGGGAATATTGGCTGCGTCAGGAATACGTGAGCTACGGGGTAGCTGATCGTCTGCAAAAACATCGCCCTCGGCATAATCATCGCGGGGTGTTCCCATAGCCTCTGAGGGCGGTCCTCGTGGGCGAGGTGCGGACGACGAGGGGGTGCCCATGCTCATATATCGCCTTTGGGGGGCCAGGCCGTCCGACATCATATAACCAGAATCGCTTGGGGTAGCCATTTTGGCTGGAGTCGCAGATCAATCTCAATTGACGACGAAAATCAAGATAAAAATCAGACGACTATGGAGGGAGAGGAAAAGTAGTGGGGAGGTTTGGGTATCACCAAAGAGCAACGAACAAATAATGACTAGAAGCTAATGTGGGAATTTGATAAAGGAATAATGGGTGGAGGGGGGGACATCGCGTGGGAAACGCGATTAGAGGGGCTCGTGTAGGTTTAGCGCGACACGACTCTTTAATTGATTGCATGAAGACCCCGACAATTGATTGACACTCAGAACTCTTGGGACTTGCCTGGATACTGCAAACTACGATATGTATATGTATATATATAACAACAGAAGGACCAGAAGTGCATTGGCAGAAGACATTGTATATAGGTATTATTAATATATATAAATTAGTGCTCTATCATGCATGCTCAACCTTTAATTCCTTTGACTTCACCTTATCTGCGTAATAATCTGGTACTCTGCTCACTTTGAAGCTTGACCATCTAGTGTCTCATAAGAATGAATCTATGGGGATTGATCTCGAGCGTCAGTTTTATTCCCAGTCGTCTTCTCTCTTCTCCTTCTCGTCAACGTACCTGAGATGCCACTTGGAGCCACTCATCCACACTTCTTAAATATGGATCTGTCGTAGAGTCTGTGACATTCTCATGCGACCAAACAACCATTTTGTCAAATTCTGCCATCACCTGCATTTCTCCCACTTTAGGGGCGGCTGTCTCGTCACTTTCTTCGTCTTCGTCTTGCTCACCCGCTGGACTCTTCTCACTCCGTTTGAGCACGACGCCTCGACATTGATCTGGCAACGTTATTGTTTTGCCCTTGAGCTTTCTGCCCCTGAAATATGCAGTTTGTATTTCATCTAAAATACCATGTAAGACCGTGATCGTTGTCTTTGCCAAACATAGATTATACAAACCTTCGCCTGTCTCAGGGGTCCAGTAAGCTGTTACTGGATCTACAGGTCCAGTGTGATGAATTCGGCAAGGAAGCAAGTTTGCTGTTGTTTGCTCGGGAGATACATGGCCCCTTTTGATCTCAAGAATTGGTTGTGACATGACGCCTTTCAGAATTCTGGTGCTTAGGTGGATGGTCAAATCCAATTGCTCTTCACTCCTAGTATTTAGTAGCCGGTGTAAGACGCGACAAGGGGGACGCGACGATTAATGGCCCCGTTATGTAGGTAAATTCTGATACAGTCATGGCATCCTAATGTGCTAACCTAGAGCACCTTCCGTATCTATTAGGAGTCCAATTATTGAAGAACAATCAAGGTCAAGTTTCGTTAAGTTTCTGTATGGATAAATATATATGAATAAAGCTTCCACTTTCGTATTTATATGTATAAAACCAACACCGGATCCAGAAGCACGGGCAACCTATGAATGATATAATTCGTACTACTGCTATTGATCAGTAGTACTTGTAGTAGAATGCTTGCACCTATCACAACGTCAGGAATACGAAACATGCATACAAGGAACATATTATATATCTTCTGTTGATCTCCTGTAAGTGAATATTGTAGTATTATTTTATACAATGTGAGCTGACATCATTAGTAGATATTCTTTGATGAGAAGTTTATCCAAGCGCCTGTAGAGCTGCTTGAGAGAGTATTGCTTCGAACAGTGCCTGGTAGCCAGGGGTCCAGATAAGTTGAATCTTCTCAAGGGCAATGTTAGTCGATGGAATGTCTTCCAGGGATCCGTCTTTGTCGATGTATGCTATCGTGGGGTATCTTGATGGTGGCTTTTGGATGTTATCGGCTGCATTTTGTAGGGAAATAGCGAATAGACACTTCCCTACCGCTTCTTCTTTGACTTTTTCTCTTTGTGCGACCCAAAGCCAACTGGTGGTTTTGGATTATATCGATTGGCATTGTCCACATCAAAGCCAGACTTGTATTTACGAAAGAGCAGCATTGTCGCCCTTGCGTCTTCAGTACTTGAGTGCGCTCCATGCTGTATCTCCATCCCAAGAATCTCACGGGCCAGCGTCTTCAGTGCTGGCTTCCGCCCATTCCCATATTGCTTGAAGCCTGGGTACTTGGCGGTATCACGGATATCGCGCGGTGGGTGGCTCAACCTCAGAGCCTCTAAATCATGTTTGATATCATGGCCAACCAAGATCCTGTTCGTAAGAATGCTGTGAATTTCTCGCTGAACCTCCTCAAAACCCCTTGCAAATCTCATTTCTTTCTGGGATATTCCACTGACAAAAGTCCTCCAGTCAGTGACCCGTTCTTTCGGCTTCACATAGGAATCGTATATTTGTTGTCCATGAAAATCCACCAAACTGACACGGGCAAGTGCTGATTCGTGCCCACCTGGGCCAACACCAACCATCTCGCAGTCCATGGCAATGTATTTCCCAATCTTGATTCCATTAGCAGTGCCCTGGTTCACCTTGTCCCTGCCAGCCTCCAACATCATTGATTTGCCCTTGACGCCGAGTTCATAAACCTCGGCCAAGTCTTCTGATGAGACATGACTTTTTTCAGCCCACATAGCCAGAGATGGGGATACACTCTCCTTTGGCCTGTCTGCCTGTACCGAACTCTGCACACCACCCATGGTGCGGTGGTCAGGTTTTTTACGGCGATTTTCTGAAGCCGTCTGCTTTGGTGCTGTCTTAGTGATTTTAGTTTTGGATGTGTGAGGTTGAAGTTGAACCTCAGCTTTCCGCTTTTTTGGTTGTGTTGATGCAGAATCGGCCTTTAATTTTGCTTGGAGCTTCTTCCAATTGGAAGAAAGCTCAGCCATTCTTGAAGATTATTGATAAGAACAATACTAGCTAAGGCTTGATGTTGTTTCAGCGGAGCCACTTCTGACTATGTATAATCTCATCAGTTGGGAATCTTTCGAGGCTGAGATTGGTTCATGCGAGAAGCGGAATTATTCCTCTATCGACATTCGCGATAAGGAATTTCTTTCTCACCGCCCTACGATAAGCACAGCTAGTTGGCGCTAAAGCTCATTTCTGCCGGACCCCTCGAGTAGCTTCCTCTGTCAGTCAACCGACTTTGAACTTTCAATCACCTGTTGTTGTCGTGTTTTCATCAAATTTCTCAACAGGGCCATCTATTTTCATCATGGCAGCCGGCACACCCCACGGGGAGCCCACTGTAGGCTCGGATGCACCAAGACAAAAAGGAAAAGCGACTGCGGAAACCCTCAAAACTGGCTGCATTGCGTGGGTGGATAAGGACGGTCAGCCGCGACGTGCCGAGATCTTGAGTATAAAGGAAACAAAATCCGGAAAACATTTCTACTGCAATTTCGATAATTTCAACAAACGTCTCGATGAGTGGGTGCCCGTCGCACGAATTGATTTCACCCAAGAGGTCGAGTGGCCAAACCCCGAAAAAGAGAAGCCAAAAGATACGAAGACAAAGAAAGCACCGACAAGCCAGCTTAAGAAACAAGTATCGAAAAAAGCACAAAAGCGCCCGGGAAAGCGAGAGCAGTCAGTTACTAGCGAAGCGACTACACCGCATCCATGGACTGGTATGTATTTCCTGTTTGTGGTTATGGAATAGCTAACTGATAGTTGCGATCGCAGAGTTTGTGGAATCCCAAAGCCAACATAAATCATCATCAGTAGGACCCGATGCAGACTCCCAGGCACGAGCCAGCGTTGAGGCAGCGGCGACACCCGGGGCGGGCGATGAGATGGAAGTTGATGAGAAAGAAGATGAAGTAAAGAAAGAGCACGATGGCTTTAGTCGTGAGGATGAGATCGAAAAACTGAGAACCTCTGGTTCAATGACACAAAATCCAGCTGAAATTTCTCGAATCAGAAACATATCCAAGGTTCAGTTCGGCAGACACGATCTTTTCCCTTGGTATTTTTCGCCGTACCCCGAGATCTTTGCCATGGAGGATGTTATCTTTATCTGCGAATTCTGTTTGAGCTATTATGGCGACGATTTTGCTTTCACTAGACACCGCAAGAAGTGCACACTGCAGCATCCACCAGGAAACGAGATTTACCGAGACGAATACGTATCATTTTTTGAGATTGACGGTCGACGGCAGCGAACTTGGTGTCGCAATCTATGCCTGTTGTCAAAGATGTTTCTTGACCACAAGACGCTCTACTATGACGTAGATCCATTTCTTTTCTACGTGATGACAACCAGGACGGATAAAGGATGCCATATTGTGGGTTACTTCTCTAAAGAGAAAGAGAGTGTTGATGCGTATAACGTCGCGTGTATTCTTACGCTACCCCAGTATCAGCGCAAGGGTTATGGCCGGCTTCTGATTCAGTTTTCATACGAGCTTTCCAAAATCGAGGGCAAGTTGGGTTCCCCAGAAAAGCCCCTGTCAGATCTCGGTCTTCTCAGTTATCGTCAATATTGGTCAGAAAATATCATCGACCTGCTCCTTGGTTTCAATGAACGGGACGAGAGAGTAACAATTGAGCTCATTTCAACTTCTCTTGCCATGACGACGCAGGATGTGGAACATACACTGCAGGCCTTGAGGATGCAGGTTTATCACAAAAGCGATCACAAGATTGTTATTCCTGATAAACTTATTAAACAACGAGAGAAACAAAAAGTAAAACAGAAGAGGATTCTTGACTCAGCAAGAATACAATGGAAGCCGCCGGTATTTACAGCTTCAAGTCGCACCTGGGGTTGGTAATGGCGTCAGTACTATTATTGACTATAAGTTTTTCGAATAGCTGCGAGACTGCATGGCTGGATTGGTGTTTGCGTTGCTTCTTGAACTTTACGATACCCTCAGTGAACAAACAATCATATAGTATAAAAAAACAATAAGATTATACTCTATTCAATGCCTAGCACAGATGATAAACGCAATAGCATGCTGCCAGTAGGGTTTGGTGTCCAATCAATTACGAACTCATAAGAAGTTGTATTGGAGTCGCCAGCAGTCTGTAAGCTGAATTATAGCGGATAAGGCATCTTGGTGGAGCGTATCTATTTCGAGGCGCTAATGTACCACTACATGCACCTACCCGAACCATCTGCTGCCCAAATGCGACCTACCGTGGAAGCTTCATGATTTCACGAAGCTATCGTCATGTTTAACAGCGTCACTGGGACCTGTTAATTCCTTACATCTCATGTCCTATATATATTAGACCTTCTCTATTCGCTTCTCAAAACCGGCAACTATGACTTTTCGTGTACTATCATCTGTCTTATTGGGCCTCAACGTAGTGAGGCTCGTTGACGCCATTGGCAATGGCCAACAAGCACCTATTCACGATTACTCTGATGCATGCCCCGCGTATACCAACTATGCTATGTATTCTCAGTATGTCTTAACGGCATTCTATCACCTATTTCGAATACATCTGACCAATGCAGCCGTCCTCTAAGTACCGGACCATTATCCTTGCCTTTCCAGCGCCCCGAAAAACGTTGCCGCACATTCCACTCGGACGAGATTGAAAGAGTGATTGATGAGGTCACGTCGAGACTACGAGACCCAGATCTTGCTCGACTCTTTGAAAACGCATTTCCATCAACGACTGATACAACAATAAAATTCCATACCAAAGGCAGTAAAGACTTTGCCTTTGAACGTATCGGTGGTTATCGTGGCCCCCAAGATGACGGTGCATGGGAGGGACCACAATCCTTTGTTATCACAGGCGACATTATAGCGGAGTGGCTTCGAGACTCTACCCACCAACTGCGTCCATATCAGCCTTTAGCCAAGAAAGACCCTGCCATTTTCGATCTTATACTTGGCGCAATCAATACTCAATCCGAGTATGTCATCGAATCACCCTACTGCAATGCCTTTCAGCCACCACCAATCAGCAACCTGGCTGTCACAGATAATGGACAGGATGACCTTGTGCATCCTGCTTATGAGCCAAGCACTGTTTTTGAGTGCAAGTATGAGCTCGATTCCCTTGCCAGTTTCTTAAAGTTGGCCAATGACTTTCACGAGCACACCGGATCATCCAAGTTTTTGAATAAACGATGGTATCTTGCTGTGAACACACTTCTAGAAGTGCTAGAGCAGCAATCGGAACCCACCTTTGATCAAGACACCGGCCGATATATCAGAAACGCCTATACATTTCAGCGGTCGACTAATACTGGCACGGAAACGCTGAATTTGCAGGGTATTGGCAACCCCTTGAACGGCGGAACTGGGCTGGTTCGATCAGCTTTTCGCCCAAGTGACGATGCTACGATTCTGGGGTTTTTCATCCCGGCCAATGCCATGATGTCTGTTGAATTGGAGCGGACATCCAAGATTTTGCAGACAGCTGGAAAAACTGAGCTGGCTACTAAGCTGAAGACGCGGAGTGAGACAATCCGAGCCGGCGTACTAGAGCATGGTGTTATCAAGCATAAGAAATACGGAGATGTGTTTGCCTATGAGGTTGATGGGTTTGGTTCTTCTATCATGATGGATGATGCTAATTATCCTTCACTACTCGCGCTTCCTGTGATGGGGTTCTGCGACGTTAGTGACCCATTGTACCAGAATACCAGGAAGATGATACTTGATAAGCTGGGCAATCCATACTATCTCAAAGGTCGGGACTTCAAGGGGATTGGAGGTACTTTGTTCCTAAATGATACTCCCTTACACTGTTAATTCGCTAATGAAACACAGGGCCGCACGTTGGACTGAAAAACGCCTGGCCCATGAGCTTGCTATTTCAGGCACAGACATCTGATGATGACGATGAGATCAAGGAGTGTCTCGATCTAGTCCTAAAATCCTCAAAGCTAGGTCTCATTCATGAGACTGTTGATGTTAATTATCTTTCCATGTATACACGCAGTTGGTTCGCGTGGGCAAATGGTGTATTTGCCGTTACTATTCTGGACATTGCTAAGAGGAAACCTCACTTGATCTTCAAAAAGGGCGCTGAGCCCTATGAGGTATGAGGTATGAGACACTCGGCAAAATTCTTCGTATACATTCATAAGAGTTTAGCCATCTAAAGACTCATGACTCAATGTAATGATGCATGTATGATTGAAACATGTGGAACTATTTAGGTGCTGATCAGAAGGCATCACATGCTCTCAGGTAAGATGCAACTTTGAGAACTTAGCAATGTCATGCCTGATCATCTTCAAGCCTTCATATTATATACAAAAAACGCCGTGGGGCCTCTAAGATCATAAGCTCTATTATCTTCCGGTATGACTTCATGATATTATATGAGGATGATTTTGCGACCCCGACGGTTTTAGATCAGACTCTGAGCTCCTCACATGAGTCGGCAAGTCATCTATCGCTAAGCCTTCTCCATTCTGTAAAAGTGATGCTATTGCCGCCTCCTTAGGTTCAGGAGATGCATCTGTCGAAATTGGGTTACCATCGTCCACCGGCTTGTCCCCTTCGGCTGTTTTTTGTTTCGCTTCAAGCCTGCTTTTCCTGGCATTCGCTATTAGGTCTTTAAAAGATGCGTCATGCTTTGCTGCCCACGCGTTGCCATCAAAGTCTTTGTCCTTGATCAAAATTGCATTTTGGACAGCCTTCCCCGTTGTAGGTGCCCGTCCGCCTTGTGTGCGTTCCCAAATATCTAAATCGCGAAATAGTTGGGCCCGTGTCTTGGGTACGGCCGCATCGCAATTGGCGTTCCATATTGTAAGCCATTCCTTGTGGCGCTTCTCTAACAGCGGCCGCGGTCCTTGATTTGAGATTCCTATTTCTGCCAACTTTTTCCGAAACGCTACGTCTTTGAGCATCGAATAGTTTAGGTGCGGCAATCGCTCTAGTTTCGATTGCTGCCGTCGTTGTGCTTGCTCTAAGCTATGGGGTTTTGTGTTCGTCTCGACAGGTGGTTTCTTCGGTGCAGGACCCGAACAGGACTCTAGATGATTGAATACCTGCCATTCCTTCATCCTTGTTTGACACAGTGGACAAGGAACCAATCCATCGTCTTTATTCACGTTTGTTAGCGCATGTTAACAGCAGCCTCAACTTTAATTTTACTCACTGGCCTCTGGGATATAATCATCATCAGAGTCCTGAACAACCTCGACCTCCGCTTCGACAATAGGCGGCGCAACGTCCTCTTCGCGACTTCTTAATCTTGCTGATGTTCGCAAGCGTTTCGGTTCAGGCGCAGCAGGTGCATCGAGCATATCGTCATCGTCGGCTGTTCTTTTTGGCGATCGGCTTGCAGAGATTGCGTTTCGTGCTAGGCTCAATGCTGTTGATCGTGCATTTGAGAATGCTGCCACTGTTTCCTCCATTGACCAGTTACTTCGCAACTTTAACTCTTGTTCCGTTGAGCGACACAGGGGGCATTTGCCATCGTTTGATAGAGCCCTGCGGATGCAGACCGAGCAGAATGTATGCGAACACGAAGTAATCATTGGTGTTTTGTAAAGGTCTTTGCAAACTTGGCAGCGCAAAGCCGCTTCGACGGCAGCAAACCCAGACAGGGGCGTCGAGAGCCAGTCGGTTGAGTCAGGGATATCGTCTGAAGGAGACATTTTGCAAGATGTTGTGACCAAAGAACAATTTGTGTATGAACATGCAGATTTTTTTAAAAAAAAAAATAGGTACTGATGCTATTCACGGTTAAGGCAACCACTCTTGTTAGCTTAACGGCGGCACTCCAGCCGCTCATGAATTGCCCTGTCAAGGGACGTTGCTTTGCAATTACACACGCGTAGAGTGGCATGTGCATCAGCCTCCCCATTAAAAAGATATTCTGCTTAGCGGCATTAGAAGTCCATACTTGCCCTGCAATCTACCCTGGTAAGAAGCATATTCATGCAATAAAGAGGGTCTACTTAATGGGCAACCACGTGAACTCGTGTTTAATCGCTAACGCGTGGAGAGAGGGAGCGTTGAGCAGTCGTGACTACAGTCAGGGATCACCAGTTATCAATATCTTACCATTTGCCAAAATCAATTCACCATGGACGAATATAAAAAATATCTCACAGACCGGGTTTTGAGTCAAGAATTTCCGGTAAGTTGCGTGCGCATTAAAGAATTAACGAATTGAAAGAAAATTCTGGAGCCGACTACTCACTTTTGATAAAGGTTACATACCGGCTTCTAAGCAGGGCTTTGAATCTTCATGTGAACATCGCCAAAAAGTAAATCAACCAAAACCAGCTCGTTTGATGTTGAGTACTAATGATCCGATAGAGCTTTATATGAATTCCATAAGCAACAAAATGCGTCGCGCGCAAACTCGGTTTATGCGACCTACTTGGTCTCTGGACTCAAGCCGCCAGCTGACACTGAGATGAAACCTGCATCAGATGATGAGAGTAATACTAAGAGTAAACCGTCAAAAATAATCACTCTGGTTGCGGAAGAGAACCTTCAAGGTATTCTTCCCAACATTATCAATAAGTGAAAGACTAGTTTGCTGAGATCGTTACAGCCATCTTGGATGAGTATCAGCAAGTGGACATAATTCATGTTTATAGTTTGGCTCCCCGCCCACAAAGGGACTTGGCTTTGCTCTCGGACGTAGCAAAGTCGATACCCGAAAACATCAAGAAGGAGGACCCTGCTGCACCCAAAAATCACGGAACTATTCTTAACTCCAATACACGTAGAAAGGAAAGGAAGGGGGCCGTGTCAATTCCTCCGTCCAGTGCACCAAAGGCCGTCAAACAGGAACCAAAGCAAGTGAAGCAGGAGTCGAAACCTGCCAAACAAGAATCTGCCTCGACTGCCACAAAGGAAACACAAGCCACCAAGGTGAAGCAGGAAGCTGCCGAAGCTCCCTCGAATGATTTGACGCCATCTTCAAGTGCCGGCAAAAAGCCCACTGCAACACTAAAGCGGGGTGGCTCTAATAGTATTATGCAGTCGTTTGCAAAGGCAGCTGCAAAGCCCCCAAAGCCGAAGCCCGCAGTCAAAAAAGAGGAAGATACCACGATGGCGTTGTCCGATGATGGAGAGGCTGACGATTCAGATATACTTCCTTCCACCAAGAAGTCATCTATAGATGTGGAAGCCCTTGCAAAAAAGAGGAAGGAGCGGGAGGAGGGGCTTCGACGTATGATGGAGGAGTATGATAAGGAAGAGGAGAAGGAGGAAGAGAAGGATGATGAAGTGGATGATGAAGAGATGGAGGAAGCTCCTGAGCCGGAACCTGAGCTGGAAACTGAACCTGAGACAGAACAGGCAGAGAAGGTTTCGGAAGTGGTTTCGAGTTCTGGTAATGGACGCCGACGGGGCAGGAGACGAATCACAAAAAAGAAGCGCATATTGGACGATCAGGGATATATGGGTAAGTCTCACTTCCTACCGATGCGGCCAGTCTTTCGAATCATACTTTACTAACCTCTCGCCAGTCACTATGCAAGAAGAGGGCTGGGAGTCTTTTTCTGAAGATGAAGCTCCACCACCGGCATCAAAGCCAACTTCTGCATCAACCCCTGCGTCTTCTGGGTCCAAGGCGAAGAAGCCTGCTGTCGCCAAGGGGAATCAGGGCAGTATCATGTCGTTTTTTGCTAAGAAATAAAGAGCACCAGGTCATTTGACCTACTATAGGAATCAACAGAAACAGCTCTTCTATCGAAGAGAAGCTGTGCTGTATTGCATTCTATCTACACAAATGTACCAGTAAATTCAGCGGTCCCCCGTTTTTGTTTGGCTAGTTCCTCATAATAAGATACATTATCTTGCATCCGTTTTAACAAGGCCCCCAGTCTCTTTACAGCATCAATTATTGTTTCCGTGGGCTCCCAGGAGAAGCTCAGTCGTATGTTCTGATCAAAGCTCTCAGCTTCCTCATCTCCGGGTATTGCAAATATACCACCACAACCAATCATGATGTTCTCCTCTTCCATAGCAGCCATCCCGAGAATTTGCGAAGATGGCCCGTGATTGAGTGTAAGCCAAACAAAGTAGCCTCCGTAAATGCTGCTGCCAGTAGCGCTGGACTCTCGTACCGTAACCCCATACGGGGCCATGTACTGATGAATGGCTTTCATCATGAGCTGATGACGTTTTTGCAGGGCTGGACGAGTCTTTTCCTCTATGAATTGCTCCAACTCGCCAGTCCGAAGTAGGTCGGCGAGCATGCCAGCGCAGAACTGACTCGGCGCACCTCCAGACCTGCTTGTTGCCGTCTTTGACAGCCCCAGAGCAAAAGCCGGGGTGGCCTCTGCCCATCCCGTCCGAACACCAGGCCCGGCAATTTTGCTGAAGGAGCCGTTGCTAACAGTGTGACCGAATCCATGTGGATCGTTTTCTGCTTGGCCTAAAGACATTTCGATATCACATAGCCTGGGAAGTCTCATGTCTGGCGTCCTTTCCGGGGTCACGGGACCCTCAAGGGGCCACTGTAAGAAGTCATAGACATCGTCACAAACAATAAGTGCATTGTACTTTCGTGCCAATTTGACAAGCCCCTCTCTTCGACGAAGTGACATCGTCTTGCCCGAGGGATTTGAGCAAGTGGGCACGGTATAGATAATGTGCCGATAGAGCTTCCTGTATGGACTGGGCTCTTTAAACGGCTTGGGCTGCAGCTTCATCATTAGTATTTCAATTAAAACATCATATTTTTTGGTATTTGACATCATTTGATTAAACATCAACTCACCTCTTCTTGTGCGTCTTTTCTTTCTTGTTCCTCAAACTTCTTCATCCTGGTCTCCAGAGCATCGAGATCAACACCTTCATCATCCTCCGGCACAGCCTTCAAACTTCGCGCAAAGCCAGAGTCCGCAAAGATGTCAGCAGCTAGGTGATAAGTTGGGGCAACCATCCAAATAGCCCTGGTGTAATTTGGATCTGTAAAGCTCTGAAGAATACAGGCCAGATTCTGGCTTGCACCACCACTGATACAGATACGATTTGCGTCTGACGGGACACTATAGTGCCTTCCGAGCCATTGCGCGAGTCGCTCTCTGAGCGGTTGATATCCCTCATCTCCCCCATATTGAAGGATAGGTGTGTATTCGGCGGGATCAGCCAGGATGCGCTGGCATGCAGCAGATATCAGTTTCGCTGGTAGCAGATCTGGCGACGGCCAGCCACGCAGAAGGTTAACAAGCGGCTTCCCTGTTGTTATGGAATCGGCCATGATGGTCTTCTAATTAAATAATGGATCGCAAGTCTTTTTTGTAAAAGGAATAGTGAACCTCTATCGGAAGATGAGCAATATTGACGTCAGTACCGGCAAGTCAATCTTACGCAGTCATACACTTCCTTGTCTGTCTAGTGAGACCAAGCAAAGTACTTGTGGAGTCTATAGGGAGTGGTGGAAAACTGAGGTGAAGCAGAGAATAATTGTATGTGGAAGACTAAGATGGGATCCAATATGATGGTTGAAACTTACGCTTGCGGAGTTTAGGGAAGCTGGTGGGGTGGAAGGAAGTTCAAAATGGGGCATCGTATTCCTAATTATTATCTGCGTCACATTGAGCGCCAAGGCCTGGCTATCTTGTAGATGAATAAGAATATCATTGCATATGGATAACATTTACGATTTATTTATCTATTAGCAATCTTAGCCTTGCTATTATGCATCTCGTATATATCTGACTTGGTGAGTATACCTCTGATTGACCATTCTGTTGGTGCCTTTGAAACCCTTTTCTCCCTACATATTTTAACATGTCATTAATGATTAGCTAGCGATTGTCTCTGCTCTGGCCTTCACGACTATCCATCTATAGCGAGTTTCCCAATTCCTGTTTCTGTTGTTGGAGTTTGCACTTGTGCCCTATCTGGAATAATGTCTGCTGGCACTGTCGGCAGCTCGTCCAGTAGCTTCTGGGCTTCGGTAAGCTCGCGTGCCTCTTCCTCCCTGCGTTTTGCTTCCTCCTCCTTCTCTTTTTGCTCCCTCTCCATTGCCTCTAGTTCGTCATCAATCTCAGCCTCGTCGACGACCACTCCGGTAGATTCGGCTAAAATGGCTGCCACCTCATCTGTCTCACTCATCTGCTCCCTGAGGCGGTCCATAATAGCGTCGACTCTTTCGGCACTGCCAATCTGCGCATTGAGGCCCTTTAACGCGCCAGCCGAAGACTCCATAACCTTGACTAGTTGGATTTGGTCAGAAGCTTGCTGTAGCTTTGAAGCCACTTCTTCCAGCTGGTTGAGAGTAGCATATCTTCGAGCCAAGGAAGACTCTGCAAGCTTCTTTGCTTTGAGGGCTGCTAAAGCTGTAATGCGGTTCTTACGCAGCACTGCAGTTCTTGCTTCTTGATCCAGTTCATCGATGCGCTTGTTAAGAATGTCGACTTGATGTTCCAAATTTGCCGTCAGCTCTTTTATAGAAGCAATAGAGGCATCTTCTTCGGTAATCCCCCCCTGTTCACCCGAACCTCGTATCCGTATGGTCTGTCCATCATATTCGATGATTCCCTTATCTCTTGATAAGAATTTCAGCAATACGTCCAGGTCCGTCTCGGAAAGTCGCTGCTTGCTGATCAATGCCGAGGAGAAAATGGTTTGGAATTGCGCCTTGGTGAATACTCGGTCGAATCTCGAGGTCTTATCGGCTACCTTATTGCCCAACTCCACGCTGGCTGTCTCTACATTCTTCATGATGACATATTGGCCTTTGGGTATCTTATCCTCTCCTCGAGTGGGGTCCGTAACTCCAATTTGACGCAGAGCCCAACCCATCACGTTCCATGGCACTTCAGACCAAGTTTGTTGATATATATTGTGCTGCGATTGCATGAAGCCCTGTAAGGGAATAAAATCCCTTTTAGTCACAGCATCGTGTAAGACTGCCCCAAGGGCCTGTGGTTGGCCGTATTGTCCATTATCGAGCGATCGGCGTAATGATTCGTCGAGGTCAAGGATCAGGAGACTCGACTTTGACCCTTGCCTAGATAAGAGGCCATCAGACGCGAGACGTGAAAGAGCCTGGGACCAGGCTGTAATATTTGCTTCGTAGCCATCGGGATTCAGGGTTTTCTGCGATCGAAAGTCTGCGTATAGTGCGGGGAGGCGAGTTCTAGGACAAAATGGGTCAGTATGCGTTGTAAGAAACGGTCTGGGGAGGACAGCAGCATGATCATACTTGCGGAAGTTGGTGTCATTCTTAACGAGATAATCTGCAAGCTCGCCCATCTTCTTACTCTTCTTCTTGTTCTCACAGCCCTGTTGACTTTGGAGCTCTTCCGATTAAACAGCAGGTTCGTTATCGCGTACTGATAAGAAGGTGAGAGATGTAAGGATAAAGATATCTAAAGATAGGTACGCTTTGGTGGGGGGATGTCACTCTCTGTCACTTGACCATCCCGCGTCGGTACCTATTATTTCGCCAGAACCCGAAGTGTCCCGCATCATTCACAATAATCTACTGGCAGATATGGGATTAATGAATGGCATGCTGTAATTAATTGCAATTATTTATGCATCTGAGGAAAAGTGTCATAATTTAACTCTCTCATCGATATTGTTGGTGCAGAGTTCCATTTATAGTATCATTGCCCATCAAGGTACCCCTCGTAGATGGAGAGAGCAGATACCTTCGTCTCCCTGATCATATTCACATAAACTTAAGTCTACCATCCTCCCTTGCAATGCTTCATACCCTAGTCAAAGCCCTCCCGGTTCGTTGTCTCATTGTCATCGTTGTCCATCTCATCACCTCGCAGGGGTGCAGTTTCTAGCACTCCACTACGTATGACACCACTTGTTCGCCTTCCTCGCATATCGGTCAACGCCTCGCTCTCCTCGTCTATCAGATTATCATCCTCATCTTCCCTTACCATCCTTTCATCATCAAGTCGGAATTCAAGTCTCTCTGATAGTTCCCTCTCCAAAGTGCTCATGGTCTCCCGAGCTATTGCGAACTGAGAAATGCCATGCCGATGAGGCAGTGTACCATATGTTTTTTGGGCTTCGTTGAGACACCGTTGAGCGGGGATGTACTTGGATTGCTGAAACCAAGCCTCAGAAGCAAGAACGCTCCAGGCAGCTGACTTGCGGCGCCGACTTCCCCAATGCCAGCTACCAACGCCTGGTTTTGAGGCATAACATATGGCCAGTCGCTCTTTTATGAGCGCATCTCCAATGCGGCCAAGTATTTTCGACTCGAGCAGGCGGCTGGCCCATCTAGCGGCATCATCGATGTTCGAGCCACCTCTAAGACGGAGAAGCTCCTGAGTCAAGATCAAGCTTCGCATGGCGCCGTAGGGTGCATTGCAGCGAGTGTTGTAAGAGTAAAATGCCGATTCTAACATTTGATCAACAGTCTCTGCCCGACTTTTAGAAGTTAAATGCTGTGGCATGAGAAGAACACTGACAGCTGCCATTTCATTTGCCGCCGCATGATACTTCCATGCTTTCGACTCGCTGAAGTCGGATCGTAGTAGGTCATAGGTAGAGTGGGCCAGCTTCCAATCCCGCAACATAAAAGCAAAATCAGCGAGCTTGCGCATAATGGCTTCTGGGGTATCGGCTCGGTAGAAACCTGAGGCGTCATAACTGTCTTTGGTATTGTTACTTCCTCCAGACGAGGACCGTGAGCTGCTACCAAAGCCTGTCCATCTTCTAGACAGATTCATGAATCTACCAGTGATGCCTCTTCGTCTAGAAGCGACTTGATCGTTCCAAATGGTGGCATGGCGTTCCATTGTTGGGACGATAGATTGTGTCACCATCTCACGAACGAATGTGCGAATGGCTGTTGCATCAGGTTCAAAAATGTACCGGGATGGGTCCTCGAAATTCTCGTCATCTTCGCTTCGATGTAGTTCTGCCAATTCTTCCGACGCCGACATCCAGTCACTGCGGGGAAGGGGTATACTATCGTCGTCCGTTTCCACACTTTGGCTACATCGTAATCGTAATAAGTGGCAGTGTAATCCAAGATGACGTTTCATTTGCTCAAAAAGTCCCATAGATCTTGCGATATCATCGTTTTCCTCATCATGGACGAGGACATAATATCTCAGGTAATCCGCATCAACCCATATAGGTAGCTTCTTATCTCCTTGGCTGGTCTCTGTGTAAAGCCTCCTTAGCTCGTCAATGGGAGCCTCATTGCGGGAGCTGATTGCTATCACGCATGCCACTGGATGAGCAAATGTCTCATGGGGAGTAATGGGCAGACCAGATAATAGGCGTCTCAGGTATAATGCATAATAGGGGGACGCAACCTCAGAATCTGTATCATCCTGAGTTGCTAGCCCATAGTGCGGCAAACCAAGAAATGCACCTTCAGCATAAGATAGATGGCGCTCAACAACAGCCTCAACATCGATAAGCGTCGTCCGGTCTCTTGAATTCTTTTCTTGAGCCCCATTCTGACTCCGCAATGCCTGGCCATGTACAGAGCCAGGGGCCGCAGTGTCCGGATGCTCCACACCCTCACCAAAACGTGTAAATCGAATAGAGAAATCTTCCACCGTCTTACTCAAGCCATTACTGTCCCTGACAGTTACTTTCCCTTGAATATTCTCGCCAAATGGCCGTAAAAGTTCCCACAGACCCTGCTGAAACCCCTTCTCGCGAATGAGTGCCTCCGTATCCTGCGAGGCGTATATAGCAACGTGTGGTACAAATGCTTTCAGAATCAAGTTTAGGGGCTCGCCCGGATTATCCCCGACACTATCTGGCAGTCCTCGATTCTGTCCCAGGTCGAAAACAGTGCCTGACAAGACTCGCGACGGAGACCCACGACCAGCAGGTGACATTGACCTCGACCCAGGGGGCGATAGCGTAGAAGCATATAGGGAGGCAGCAGAAGGGTTGGATCTGCGAAATGCCAATGTGGCCTCGGACGGGGATGTGGGCAGTGATTCGATCGCCGATGTTGAATGCCTCATCTTGGGTAGCTTTATGGCAGAGGCCGCGGCGGGCAGTGCCTTGATCGGTTCCGTGGGCGATTCATCGTGAGGTTGTGGCATGAAGGCGACTTGGCGCAGTGTTTGCGCTCAGTACTTTTGGGCAGTTGATGTTGATTCATGCGGCACAAAAGATAGAAGCGGGATCGCAAACGACCGAGTCTGGAATCTGGTTCCGCATGTTCTTCATTAAGACTGTTAAATTCAAGGATGATGTTGGAAAACCAGGGTGACGAACTTACAATATGTAAGACATCTTATCAGGCCCTCGGTCCCCAACCAGAAAGCACCGCAAGTTGGCACTCTTGAAAATGCCCCACATTGTTGTACCGGGGTCGTCGAAATGATGTCTCCACCCGGTACCTGCATAAGTACTCCGTAGAGGACTTAACTTATCGGAACTCTTTATCGATTCCACCGCGTTTCTACGACCCAAGACCCAGACTGTCTTCAGTCCGTCAAACAGCAACAAGAAACAGCGGACAGTTTTACAAGAAAAATGCCATCAGACCTTTCAAACTATCTTGCCTCTCGTTACTTAGTCGCCGACCCAAAACCATCATCCAAAAAACGCAAGCGTAAGCAAGCAGCAACAGCAGCCTCCGGGCTGGTCATCACTGATGATGACGACGCATCCTGGGGCCAATCGCGTGCCAACCTAGATGACCTTGGCGAAGATGGACCTTTAACTATCTTTGGAACAACAGCAGAGTTCAGAAAGACCAAGAAAAGCAACTGGAAATCAGTGGGGAGCGGCGGGAATGATTCAAGCAAAGACGACAGTGCTGCGGCTGATGCCATTATTGCATCTGCAGCTGCCGAAAACGATGCCGTTAGAGCCGCTGATGACGAGATGCCAGTAGTGGAAGATAATGAAGGAGTGGCAAAGATGAGCGATGGTACACATGCCGGTCTACAGAGCGCTGCAGCAGTAGCAGCTCAATTAAGACGGCGACAAGAAGAAGAAAGGCAGGATTTCGAAAGGCATCGCAAGAATGCCAAAGAGGCGGAGACTGTTTATCGAGACGCCACTGGACGAAGAATAGATGTTTCTATGAAAAGAGCCGAAGCTCGACGGTTGGCTGCCGAAGCTGAGGAAAAAGAACGAATGGCTAAGGAAGCTCTAAAGGGCGATGTTCAACAGGAAGAGGCGAAGAAACGGAGGGAGCAGCTAGAAGATGCAAAGCTCATGACATTTGCTAGAAAAGCAGATGACGAAGAAATGAACCTTGAACTGAAAGAGCAGGAGAGATGGAATGACCCTATGATGCAGTTTATGAGTACCAAAAAGGATACAGGCGTTGGATCCAAGTCTTCAAAACGACGGCCAGTGTATTCTGGCGCGGCGCCTCCAAATCGTTACGGAATCAAACCAGGATATCGATGGGATGGCGTGGATAGGAGTAATGGGTTTGAGAATGAACGCTTCAAAGCCTTGAATAGGCGGGAGCGTAATAAAGGATTGGATTATGCATGGCAGATGGATGAGTAGATTTAATATTGAGCTTAGATACCCCTTTAGCCACAGGTTTCATCAAATATGACTTAGCATTTGTTCAAGCCATTTTATTTCTTAGCTATGATATAGTTAAAGACTACACTGTAAACGAGGGCCCAAAGAGTTTCCTATACCTCTGCTACTCCTGATTTTCAGACCATAAGGGCCTGGATTCAGAAATGGAAAGCTCTGTTCACATCATCCCCGGCCACGCCCATACCTGGTTCGGAAATTTACTTCCTACGTCGCAACCGCTTATCTGGTCCATAGTCACATAGCTGCTTGACAAGTTTGATCCACTCTCCCTTGGGCATTCGCCCGGGCCCATCACCAACACGACCTTGGAATGGCCTGATAAGGTCACCAATAGCAATGCCTTCAGCAGGCACCTTCTCGAGGATCTCCCATGGTTCAATAACACCCCCCCCTGCTGCTGCCGCTGCCGAGGATGAAGCCACTATATCACGGATTGTCAGTAAAGAGGCCTTCAACGCACACAGTGTTGGCTTACCATTTTGCGTAGGATTGGGACTTCCGGCTCGAGAGACGGAAGGAGTACCCTTTGAACTACCGACAATCTTGATCTTTTTCTTCAGTCCAGCCGCATCCGACATCTCGCCAGCAGTAACTTCCCCATCACTGCCAGAGCCAGCTGCAATCTTAGGGCGGCGGACTGTGTTAGTCGTTGGTAGCGGAGTGCCTGATCGACTGCCTGGGGCTGTCACGGATGCTTTCTTGAACTTCTTCCTCGTGGACTCGTTGCCACTGGATTCCGAAAGGGCGGGAGATCCAGCACGTTTGAGAGATTTGCCCTTCTTGCCAGCCTCGGCTTGTTTTTGCATCCCTTGTGGAGTCGTAGTCCCCTTGGCCCCAGAAGCTTTAGCCTTGTCCTTATCTTTGCTTTCACTTTGGCCATCTTTGCCATCTTTACCTTCCCCATCTTTCTTTTCTTCGTCTTTGGCGGCTTCCTCCTCATCCTCGTCAGAAGAATCCTCAGACTATTGCATAATCAGTTGCCTGTCGAGACTTGAATATCAATGTAACATCTTTCACTTACTGAACTGCTCCAGGGATTATCAGTTGAGTTATCGCTTTCATATATGTCTTCACGGTCTCTCTTGATAAGTGCTTTCTTGGTCGTCTTGCCGTATTTCTGACGCTCCAACTCTTCCCGTAACTGTTCCTGCAACTCCCTATCCACTTCTTGCTCATCACCCTCGCCAAATAAATTTGCTCCTAGCTGCTCGCGTCGGATTCTGTCCTTGGACTCCTTCGTTTCCTCATCATCGTTATTGCGCTCGAAATGAGGAGCTTCATCATCATCCTGAAACTCGTCGCCAGAAATGTCTAACTCATCATGTTCCATTTTTTCTGATCTTGAAGCCATCCTGAATGTTTCGCTCTCTCTCTTAATCATCTGGCCCCTACCAGATAACAATCGTCGAGTTGCTTCCAGGTCACTCTGGCCTGCTCTCTTTTCTTCGTCCTTCATGACCCAACGGCCAACATCGACTTTTCGATTCATGAAAGCTTCAGCCTGGTCTATAGTGAAAGGCTGGAAAGGCGGTTTAGCCGTAAACCTGTACCATTTCTCCAATGGGACCATGCGAAAAACGGATTTATCAATCATGAAAGCAACGTTTGCCTCGGATAGTGCGGCGACATAGCTTCCGACCCAAACATTTTTACCATCGACGTCTTCCAAATGCCACGGCAATGCTTCCTCGTAGCGTAAATCCGACTCTTTCTTTGCCGCTGATGTTTTTGGGGCTCGGTTGAACATGGTCTTCTCTTCTTTTTGCTTCTTGGGTCGTTTGGGGTTGGTGTCCTTGGCTACTGGTGCAATCTTTGCCTGATCAAGCGCTCTCTGTGCTTCACGCTCTGCCTTTACCTGGGCCAAACGTTCTGCTTCTTGCTCATCCACAGGCTGCTGTTCCGGTTCCTCTTCTTTGACTGTCCTTCCTGGTGCAGGCTGACGGGCATCGCGCCTATGAAGAGTCACAGGTCTGGCAAATTCGTCTTGATCCGTAGGATCAATGGGCTTGTCTCCCAGTTTTGCCTGAGCAAACTTCATCATGTGGTATCTGATGCCGTCTAACAGCGCCTTCTTAGTTGTCATAATGGGAATATCATTGTAAGGGTATGGCGGCGGCGGTTCGCTCCAGCCACCGTACTGGGCGCGTAATTCATTAATATTCTGCTTTGATCCATTCAGTGCACCAGGCCGTGATGCATTCGGTGGAGGTTGGTTGGGTTTTGGTGCAGGTTTCTTGGAAGACGCGACAAGAGGATTCGCAGGTTTCCTTCGTAGCGGACGCAGTGGATTGGGTTTCGGGGGTCGCGGAATTCCATTTGGATTCCGAGGCGGCGCGTCGCTCATTGTGATGTCGGCTTCTGCGTTCGTCATGCGAATAGCTGTGTATGCTAATAATGACAGCAGTCGTAGATCTTGACGATAGCCCGCAAGTGAAGGCGAGATAACCCGTCTAGTAATAAGTAAACAGAAGCGGCAGAAAGCGGCGAAAGAAACTTTCACACAGCCAGCTGTGCTGGCAAATCCGCTACTCGACAGTAATTTCGAAAGAGTCGATGTTAAGGTAGAGAAGAAGTGAAATTATGCGATGAACGGTTATGTGCCGTGCCTTATGACGATGACAAAAGAAGGCTGCTGGGCACTGCGGTAGGCATTCTAGCGTGTCAGGGTGCATCATGAAAGTCGGATGCCAAGTGCTCCACTATTGTAGACCAGGTACTTACCACAAATAGTTCAATTGATCCATTAAACGTTTATTGTTTGCTGCACACCCAATGCTTATGGTAGCTCTTCCTCATTCATCATGATGCCTTGAGCATTGCTATCAGGATCAGCAAACTGCAGTCTTAGCTTTTCTACTGCCTTCTGGACTGCATGAAATTATCTTATGTTTAAGTAGACATCATTCGAAGCATCACGGCAAGAAATTCATCTTCAGGCAGGGTGTTGACGTGATGGGTAATTACCTATCTGGACACTAATACCAGGTACCTAGTACCCCGTATAGGGAGATATGTAGGTAGACACCTAGTATCTAGGTGGCATCTATAAGGATCAGTATTATTAGTAGCGAGTGGGTAGCCTTGGTAGCCTACATACCCCCAAATCAGGCCCTGGCGATGATAGAACTGGACAATTCCGTTTAGCATTGGCTCCGTGAGCTACCCTACCTTGGGTATTACTGTTAATTCTACTAACAGCTGATAAGCATATTTGATAAATAGCTTAATAGCTCTCCCGATGATATGGATAGATAGGTAATACTCTTTGTTTCTTTATAGCCGTTGCAGCTACCGACCTGGTAGCTTAAAGGGCTAAGAGAAACTAGGTACTACCTACTCCGTAGATACCTAGTAGTACCTCAAGTGCTGTATGCAGCCCAGACGCAGCCCCTCCCCCACCACTTTTCTCCCACAGATGCTCAATCAAGGACAGTGCCAACTTCTTTCCAAGCTTCCTGAGCAGCCTTCTTTGTACGGCTAACAGTTTTTATTTTATTTTAATACAGTGTAGGCTCTCTTCCACCTCAAAAGAGGTGTACAATTGAAACGCAATCACTGCAGGCGGCCTCTCACGATCACTGCAAACCTCGATACGTCCACGATTATTTGGATGGACCCATCATTCGCAACTGACGATTTCCATCTATCGCCATCGGCTCGCGACTCCATAGGCAGCTTGCTCGACACAGAGATTGTCTTATCGCAAACTGAACCCTCCCTTTATTACATGCGTTCGTCTTCTCCATCACACAACACGCCGGCACCTCATAGCATCATAGGTTCTCAGTTGTCGCCTCAATGATGGAACCCTAATTGGCTGAATACACAAGTATCGATCAGATCAAACTTCATTTCTTATGCGATAAACTGTATCTGTTTATTCCATACCAAGCACTATCCGTGAGAGGTAAACATGTCGTCGGTGAATCAAAGAGATTGGCAGGGCGACGGCAGCGATGATCCAACAGTAGGGTTGGAAGGCCAGCTTCGGAACCTCATTCTTACAAATACCACAGCGGGTGTGAGCATGCCTGGATTTCCTAATGCCGAAACGCATCACCAGCTCGCTTCATCCCATTACCAAACTTCACATACGACAGAGGTCCCAAATTCACCCCTTAGTACAGGAGCGAACCCCTCTCATATTGGCTACATAAACCATGAGGAGCCTGCAAGGTCTGCTGACCAACCTGTACCACAGTCACCAAAAACAAGCAGGCGTCGGCCAAACCAAGCTCAGCGGCGACAGATGAATGCTCAGTTTACTATAACACCAGACATACGACCACAACGGCCATTTCACAATTATCAACCTCGACCTACTCCGCCATATCAGCGACATATGGTTACCAATTCTCATCCCCAGCCTCCATCATGGCAAAGGGATTTTGATGTCCCACGTTCTCATGGGTCTTGGAGTGGCCCTTCCCATGGAGATATCGCAAATGTCTCTGGGCTCTCACCTGTATCGGTAAATTCGCATTCACATCAAGTGCCACTAAACAATGGAACCCGTCAACCACCCGGGGCCTTTCAACATCAACGGCGCCCATACTTCAAGCCCGATGAAATTGCCAACCAGGCTGGCATTCTTGAAATGCTTTGCTATCAAGTTGTATCCAGCTCTGAAATCGAAAGGGTCGAGATCGCCCAAAAGGAAGCTTTTCGGCAACGAATTGAGAGCATCAGTCGTCAAGTGATCACTCGCTACGAACAAGAGCAAAACAAACTCAGGAGTTTCCCAATTTCTTCTGTAGAGCTCAAATGTTTTGGAAGCCTTTCTTCTGGGTTTGCCACAAAAGCGTCAGATATGGATCTTGGACTTCTATCCCCTTCATCCAGTATTCAACCTGATGCCCCTGGCTCTCCTATACCGCGCTTGCTTGAAAGGGCATTGTTAGATGCCGGATTCGGTGCAAGGCTTCTTAGTCGCACAAGGGTCCCTATCATTAAGCTCTGTGAATCTCCCCCGGAAAAACTTCGCCAAGGTCTTTTAGAAGAACGCGAGAGATGGGAGAGCGGAGGGGACAATGAGCAGAAGGATGGCGCCGAAGATGAACATGATCATGATAGCCCATTTCACGGCGACGATGATGATCATCCAGATACAGGATCAACTGATGCGGACCCTACATCACCTACCAAATTTGAGGTCCCCTGCAAAGAAGGCGGTGGGGTCCAATACTTTCGACTTCAACAAGGGTCAAAACATTCTCTCTCATCATATTATGGCTTAGCAAAGCGTATACTACGAAGAGCCGGCGGGCGTGATGTCACTGTTTCTAATTACAAAGAGTTTACAGGCCTTGATTGGATGATTCTGAATCGGGTCTGCCATGCCTTTATCCGCGGTCTGTTTGATTCCTTCCTTCGACAACGCATAGCCGACTACCCATCTCTCTCTTTCAACAATGAGTCAAACCCATGCTATCATCGCTCGCTTCTCGGTTTATTTGCTCAAGTAGAAGGTGAAAAAATCTTACAAACATGGCTTGAATGGCCCGAGAGAAAGTTGTTTGGTGTGGGCCAGCCTCAGGATGAGCAGACACTGGGTTTGTGGGAGGCCTTGCAATCGAGGTCAATGTTTGACATCGACCCTATTTCCTACAATAGGGAGCTTCAAATGACCCTCGACAAAATAAAGAAGATATCTTCTATTCAGCTACTCCTGCTCGAACAGGGAGAGCAGGAGACGCCTTCACAGTATTATGCAAGAACACAAGGCATCTTCAACGGATTGAAATTTGATCGAGACGTCCTTCTTAAAGTACAGCAAGAAGTTGTTAACCGATATATCTCGGGAATATGCTATGAAGACGTACGTGGCGCAGTCAGGTCTTATCTAAATCACTTTCCAGAGAAAGCAGGTCTCCAAGCCGTAGGGTGCCGACACAAAAGTTTTCATCTAGCCCGCGAGCTTGAAAGAGCTTTGGACAAGGACCTCTATGATACCAAAAAAATCGCAAGCATCAGACAGTATGTCGATCTTCTACGCTCACCACTCTCCAAAACATCGACTGGGTTCGCCATACCCATTCCCCCGGAGTATTCTGACATCATGATTATAATCCAAACACTTGAGGATCCTCATGGAATGTCGCCAAATCAATCGCATGACAAATATCGAGATCCTCTAGAGTTCCCAAAGACAGGAGCTGGGGTACAATGTGATATCAATTTCTCGGCACATCTTGCTCTTCAAAATACCCTCCTTCTACGTTGCTATTCCCACACCGATGCCCGTGTCAGGCCAATGGTACTATTTGTGAAGCACTGGGCCAAAGTACGTGGGATTAACTCAGGTTATCGTGGCACTTTGAGTAGCTATGGATATGTATTGATGGTGTTGCATTATTTGGTCAACGTTGCCCAACCGTTTGTGTGTCCCAATCTACAGCAGCTGGCACCAAAACCACCACCCCATTTATCACAAGCTGAAATTGAAGCAACCGTCTCTTGTCGCGGTTATAACGTTCAGTTCTGGAGAAATGAGCAACAAATCATGCAGCTCGCACTTGGCAATCAGCTGAATGGCAATACTGACAGCATTGGTAATCTTCTTCGGGGCTTCTTTGAATATTTTGCCCAAAATGGTACAATGAGCAATGTTCCTGGAAGAGGATTTGACTGGGGACGAGATGTCATCAGTCTGCGCACACATGGAGGGCTATTGACAAAACAAGAAAAAGGCTGGACGGGGGCAAAGACTATTTATGAAGTTCAAAAGGCTACCAGGGATGCAAGTCAGTCGGGAGGAAAGCATTCAGCAGTCACAGAGCACGATTCTCAGCCCAAGTTGGAGCACAAAAACGAGCAGGTCAAAGAAGTCCGACTTCGCTATCTTTTCGCTATTGAGGATCCTTTTGAATTGGATCATAATGTCGCACGAACAGTGACACACAATGGCATCGTATCGATCAGGGATGAGTTCCGGAGGGCATGGAGAATCATCCGTGCTACTGGGAATGGAAATATGACAGAGAATTTGTTACAGGACTTGAATGAAGCTGAAAAGGGCTCGAATAACTTCTACCAGCTGTTGACAGAGATTCATGGACCTCAAGGATCCAAAAATGCACAAGCTTAGGAATATATTACTGGACAAGCAAGGTTGTGAAGAAATGAAGGGACCACTACTGGAAGACTGTATTATAGCCAATACCTATAATGATTTATGTATTGATTTTTGTATTTAATGTGAACTTCGAAGAGTTGGTGAAATCCTTTATCAACCAACCTCCAGGAGATCAAACATGTTCTTCTTACCATGTTTGTCAGTATTTGACGGGGCCCTTCTAGGCGGCTCATTTTCCTTCTTCTTTCTTTTTCTTGTCTCTGTCGGTTTTTCTGCTGTTCCAACTTCTGACTCTGATGTGATAGTCATGTTGGTCAAACCTTCAATTACTGTTAACAGATGACGCTTGTTTGCCATCTCCAAGAGGTTCAGAACGCTCTTTATATCTGGAAACTCTGCCAATGATGGACACTCAGATACAAGATCGCGAACTTGCAACAGACTCTTTGGGAGACCATCCAATCCTTGTTCAGGAATTAAGGATAGCACTTGACACAGAAGTCTGAACGAATAATAACCAGCCTGAAGTTGTGCGGTGAAATGAACTAGATCCCACGGAACCCTACCACCAAAGCTAGATAGTGGTCTGTTATTTTGCCGGAGTATGTGTAAGACGTGACAATATTTCCCCTGTTCATCACATTCCATGATGTTTAATGTCAAACAGAGAAGAGTCCAGCTAAATTCATCCTTGCCTTTCAGCTTTTGTCCCAGTTGCTTCATAAGAGAGAGTATATCATCGGATTTGTTGCTAACAACATTCCAAGGCAGCAAGCTGACTTCTCGCCCTTTCTGATCCCGACTTTGCACCCGTCTGTATTCATGGACTGAAGCCAAAGATGGGGAGAGTAAGATCCAAGTGGCAATAGTATATGCTAACCGTCGGATCGGTGTACTTGGCTCCCAGGCAGTACCTTTTACCGGGCTTTCGACCAAGATTGGGAGAAATATTTTGGCGTTCATCTCGTTGAGACTAGAGTTTGGACGCATCCGGCCAAGTTGTAGAAGCAGCTCCGACAGTCTGGGGTCCAAGTCGTTAATTGATAGTGGCTTTTTCGGTCTCGTTTCTGGTAGTGCAGCATTCTCGCGATGCAAGTATTGCTGACAGAACTCCTCATAGTCGACAATGTCAATGATGGGTAGAGAACAAGCTTTCAGGATATGCGGAAGTGTCGCATTTGGGGATCGCTTACGCTCGTATGCTAGTCGCCAAGCACATACAGAAGTTGGTAATCCAAGTTTTTTGTGAATATCGCGAGGGCAAAACGTTGTACAAGAAAGCTTCCTGTTGGCATTTCGGTGTATTTCTCGAAAGAATGCGACTCTTCCACCAGCCAATTCATGGGCCAATAGATCAGAATCAGAAGTCATGACTATTCCATCATGTTGGGAGAGGTGTTTGGCGCAGTAGGCATCTGCTTCGCCAGGGACGATAGTGAATGATTGCTGATAGCGAGGGCAGTTGCGGATGGCATCAATGACAGCTGGTACTAAAAAACTTGGATCCAATGAGGATTTAGTGCCGGGCTTCCTTAATTTGAAAACGTCGAAATCCAGCTTTTCCCCTTCATTTAAATATGTACTTGGATATCCCTTTGCATTAGAAGAAAAGAATTGATTGAGTTGGGTATTGCTCTTCATTATTCTCTCCATGCGCACAGATTGTTTAGATGTTGGAAGATAACCATCGAAATAAATATGCTGGCTGCAGTATAGTCAGTTTTGATGTTCGAGTGTGTTGGAGTAAAACACCATGCTCACATATTTACTTGATGATTTTGCAGCTCATCAAGCCATGCGATGACAGCTTGGCCAAGGAGGCCATAAGACGGTTGACTGATACCGTTGGCTCTGCAAATATAAAGAATGTGATATGCTAGGGCTGGTCCATCAATCACAGCCGTTTCATTTTCAAGAACCTCATGCTCGGCGTATCGCTCCAGGGTGGCAATAAGATGGGGGATCCCCATTTTGAAAGACGTTGAGCGATGCGGGAGAAGCTTCTGTAGCCGCAAACGGGTATGAATATCTCATATCAATTGCGTCCGCATGATTGCCATTATAGAAGCGAGGTCATTTGAATCAAAGATTCTCAGTAGGTACAAATACTCCTATCTACTAAGTAATCAAGTAGTCTAACAACCTGCACCTCCCTTGTTAGATACATCCACGGATCCAGCGCAAGAATTGGAATCCAATGTTTTTTTTTTTCTTTTCGTGCAAAAAAAACATTGAACCCCGCAAAGAGACCCTGCACACCCTGAAACAGCGTTAGATAAGTAATTTATACTGTGCATACTGCAGCAAACTGGTGGGGCTCATAGTTCTGAGAGATGTCTCTGACCAATGGATTAGGGCACTGGGTTTAGCAGCAAGGTTGGCTGGACACAGTCTTTCCGTTATCAACAGCACTGTCCGACACCCATGCGTCGCGAGGAGCAAAAAAAAGCTTGCTCAACTTTTCTCTCTTCCTCTTGACTCTTCTCTTTCTTCTTCCTCAAGGGTCGGTCACGATGCGCAACACGCTCATTTTCGCTGGCAACTCGTGCCCAGCTCTCACTGGACAAATATGTGAGAACCTGGGCATGGCTCCTGCTGATGCGGAGCTGACCCAATTCTCCAATGTGAGCTTCCTGTAGCTCTTCGTCGTGCTTTTGTTCATGCATCATCAACGCCGACACAATGGAAACTAACAAGCTCCAAGGGCGAGACAAGCGTCAGAATCCTGACCAGCGTCAGAGAGAAGGATGTCTTTGTCGTTCAGTCGGGGAGCCCCAGAATCAACGACTCTATTATGGAGTTGCTCATCATGATATCGGCTTGCAAAGGTGGCTCGGCCAATAAGGTCACAGGTTAGTCACATACCTCTCATCCTGAGTAACTTTGTACATGCTCACTGGTTACAGCTGTCCTCCCTTACTTTCCATACAGTCGTCAGTCGAAGAAGAAGTCACACAGAGGTGCCATCACTGCACGAATGTTGGCCAATCTCCTTGGTGTTGCCGGCGTGAAACACGTCATCACTGTCGATCTTCATGCCTCACAAATGCAAGGCTTCTTCAGATGCCCCGTCGATAACCTTCATGCCGAGCCTATTATTGCCAAGTGGATTCGGCGTAATGTTTCCAACTGGCGGGAGGCTGTCGTTGTGTCAAAGAATGCCGGTGGCACAAAGCGAGTAACTTCGCTCGCCGATGCACTCAAGCTCAACTTTGGCTTGGTTACGACTGATAGGAGGCGGGGCACCAATGCACCGCCAAGTATCATCATGAATCGTTTCCATGATGTTGATAGGCGACCCATCTTGGAATCTGGTCCAAGTGGTAACCACATCGCGGGCGAGGATAAGGACTCACAACCGCAAGACGTCACAGTGACTCCGGCCAGGAGCAATGGCGTTGTTGCCGATTCGAATGGCTCGCCTGCTCGGCGTGCTGGACCATCAGTGAGGACAAGCGTTGTCGATATCTCTGGAGAAGACCGCGGCGAGACTGATACGACTCCGGGTCGGGGTCCTTCTGGTGTTGTTGATAGCGACTATGATGACCGTCGTGCCCAGGAAGTTATTCGTGGTCGCCTGATCCATGGTCATATTGTTGAGGATGATTTCCCATCACCAGCAAGGTCTACCGCTGAAAACAGTGTGCATGAAGATGATCCAATGGTCATGTCCCATGCCTCTTCGTTCTTTGCCCCGGAGCGACAGTCCCTTGCTGGTGGCGGTGATCCAGAGGCCAGTTCAGATGAAGAAGATAATGATCTTCAGTCTGAAGCTGAGCATATGATCACATTGGTAGGAGATGTCAGGAACCGAACTGTGTTCATTGTCGATGATATGATTGACAAGCCTGGATCATGGATTGCCGCAGCTGAGACCGTGGTGAAGAAGGGTTTGGCGAAGAAGGTTTACTGCATTGCTACCCATGGTATCTTTGGCGGAGATTGCTTGGAACAGTTGCAGGCGTGCGAATGCATTGACACTATTGTCGTAACCAACAGTTTCCCTATCAATGAGTCTCGGGCCAGAAACTGTCGCAAGCTTGTCATATTGGACTTGTCGTTTTTGCTGGCTGAGGCAATCCGTCGCAACCACTATGGAGAGTCAATATCGCCTCTGTTCCAGCACATTGGAGATTAGACGACTTTAGTTGTCATCCCTCTGTGATCTGATGCTTGTTGCTCTAGCACTCTAGCTTGGTGGCATGTCGCTTTTTGTTACAGCGTGGCGTCTTGGGATTATGGGCAATAAACCGATTATGACGGCCCTTCAAATTTTACTGGAAGCAAGGCAAGTAGTTGGGACAATGATCAAAATGACTTTCTATTGCCGAGACCTTGGTGATTCATGTGAAGCAGTTTGATATGTGTCTGTCATCCATATTTCTTTTCTCTCCCCCTTCCCCTTCCCCCAGCGGTGCTGTCACTTGTTGATGGCAAGGGTTCAATTCATCTCAGAATGTATCCTTAACGGAACGCTGGTAGATCAAATACCATCGACTCTAGAAGGCTCCTGACTCTTGTCTTTATCGACTACGGCTTCGGCTGAGTGGGTCAGGGGCAAGAGAACCTTTCGAACATATGCATCGTAGAGTGTGACTGTTTACTATAATGGTCTCTGAACCACCAACGTCCTTCTTTATTTGGCAAGACATATCTTTGCGATGTTGGTGTTTGAAGGTAGCAATTACCCACACTGGTTTATATATAGACTACAATTGACACTATCTATTTATTTTCTTCATTTTAGGCTGGTCTACGGTGCATAACGAGCGCAGATGCCTAAAAATTTCATGTCAGAAATGCTATCATACCCCGCAGATATATGTGGTTATAGTTGGCGCAATCTTACCTGATGATTGGGGAAGACCAAGCTATCTGCTACCACTACGTTTTCTCGTCGGGTAGCCGTGAAGACGATGATTTCGGCAACATCTTCTGGTGTTAGAGGCTCGCAGCCACTGAGACTGATGTAAGAATCATGATAAGCGTTATGAAGAGGTGATGAGTTAGACATACGTATAGACGGCGTCAGCCTTTACCTTATCACCATTAAATCGGACAACAGAGAACTCCTAACAGCGGAAGAATAATGTCAGCAATTGGCCAGACAGCGCTTGACAAAAGTCTTTTATGAGCCGATAATTCACTACATACCGTTTCAACCTGTCCAAGGTCAATCTCAATGACTCTAATTCTGGTAGCAATAAGCTCCTTTCTGATGCTATCAGAAAAAGCTTGTACAGCGGCTTTAGAGGCACAATAAACGGCACCACCTGGGTAGGGGTCTCGGCCTGTATTTCAGAGAAGTACCGTTTTAGTCATGAACAAGAGTAATACGATGGCGATTATATGAGGAACATACCGGCAATTGAGCCAATATTAATGATGTCTCCCTGGCCGCCATTTGGTCTCTTTTGGAAAATAGGGAGGATGGCTTGGGTCATGTTGATGAGACCAGTGACATTTGTCGCGAACATGGTGTTCATGTCAGCCTCGGTGATTTCGGGAGCTCGGGCTACTCCGAGTGCAAGACCTCTGATTATTGAAAAAAAAAATCATCACGTTAGTATGATCGATACTCGCCAACAGCTTGCGCATACCATTCGATTCATTCTCGCAGCGAAACGGGGAAAGACGGGCTCACGCATTATTAAGAAGGACATGAATGTCCCTCCACTCTTCAGGCAAGTTATCAACGAAACCCCGGACTTCGTTTGAATTGGTAACATCAAGCTTCACTGGTAACACTTTGACACCCTCGCCGACTTCCTTGTTGATCTCTGCAGCAAGCTCTTTCAAGGCTTCTTCGCGACGGGCAGTAATAATGAGCCTAAGGTTGCCATTGGGATTGGTACGAGCGAATTCCAACGCCGTTGAGCGCCCAACACCAGATGAGGCTCCTGTAATCAAGATTGTCTTGCCAGCAAGACGCTTGGCAGCTGCAGAGGAAGTCATATTATGTGTCAAAACCAGAGGTGTGGCAGCACGTGTTGCGAGGCGATACCGCAAGGACGTAGACGGATTGAAGTGTGCGGCGCTGCGGAGAGTGGACCAGACCTGAGAGCTACCTGCAGATGGCGAATGAAGACTGCAACGAGAAAGTAGTGTGATAGCGTGGCGGCAATGAATTGCAGTTGGAGGAGCGAAGGGCATAAGGAAGTGGGTGTGTTACGATGGTGTTGGATAAACCACCTGGTAGGCTAGAGGGGAGGGGGATGATGATACAGATCCTTGGTTGATGGGGAAGACCAGGATTTGCTACTGCGGGGATAGCTGCACTCCTCTGAAGTAATTGAGGGGCTGAAAATAGTTGACAGTCAATTTCGTGCTCAATTAGATTATTTCAAATCAACACGATGGTTAAAAGGAATTGATTAGTTTCATGATGGAGCTGCTCCCCCACTATCTTTGCAAAATACCTCCGGATCTACCCCGCCAACCAAGACGCCCTTCTGTCATTTATAGATAGGTAATTAGCTTATCAGCAACGTCGCCAGAGGTCCCCAGACTGTTGAAATACGCTCACATTTGCCTACTAAAGTTTGTGTGAAGCATTAATTTATGTCAATGAGGATATGATTGCTGCTGCCTTGTCCTTTGATTCATCAACTTGATTTCCTTCCCTGAGGTGATTAATGCCTGTTATAGATATATCCAACTAAAGTTCATGGGTTTCTTTAAAAAGTAAAACACCCAAATTTAATCCATAGTTTCACTGCACCTGCTGCAGAGGACATCCGTTGACAACACCAACTTGCAAGAAACATCAGATACATACGCTAAGAAATGTGAAACCTATGAGTGCGCATCCCGCATCGTATCGACCGGCATCATCATTTTGCTTCTAACCTCTTCTTGGGCAGTGGCTTGTTCCCAAACTTTGAAGTTCCGTGAACCACATCGATAACCAGCCATGGCTAACAGAACTGCCACGCCAGACACTGCGGCTGCTGCCATCATACCCTTTTGAAAGGCTGCTGAGTAGGCTAGCCGGACTGTATTCACGTCCTCTGAGGAAAGGTGGGTTATGCCTCTACCAAGTGAGGCCAAATCTTCCGGGGAAAGAATTCCGTGGAGATGTTTAGAATATTCTCTTTGTAAGAAAATGGTCGATGTGGAGATACCCAGGCTTCCTCCAAATACTCTCATCTGTGCCAGAATTCCATGGGCAGGTGCTATAATATGTCAACGAAATGCTGAGCTTGTAAAATTGCGGGTCATACCGTGTTCATTCATTGGAGTTTCAACAGCGACTAGAATGGTCGCGGCAGCTGTAGAGAGTCCAAAACCCAAGCCCGCAAAGGTGAGGAATCCGAGGGCTTTCCCGTCATCCATCGGCCCTGACACAGTCGTGAGAAGTCCACATGCGACGGTCATGAGACAAGCGCCAATTGCCATGGTTTCGAAAAGATAATTCTTTGTTGTATTTAGTTTGCCGCTTATCATGCTCCCTATAGCTGTGGTTCCTAGCATGGGAAGCAACATCACCCCGGCAATCAGTGCATCCTTGCCGCTCACTACCTGAGCTCGTATAGGAAAAGAGAACACTAGAAGTAGGTAAGGAAATCCTAGAAATAATGTGGATAGAGCTCCAGCCACGTAGAAGCGGTTTCGAAAGAGACTGACCGGAAATGCTGGTGCTAAAGAATCCCCAAACCATCTATCGAGAGCATACTCCCAAATGAGGAGAAGTACCCAACAGAAGATACCTACAGTCAGAGATGCAACAAAAATAGGACTTCCCCAAACATCAGATGTGGACTCTCCAGCATTTTGAAATGCAAAAATGACGAGAACTGCCGAAGCTATGAGCATAAAGCTGCCGAAAAAGTCGAATTCTCTCCAGGGCCGCCGTGGAATGTCTGGTAGATGTTCCCTTTTTGGCCAGCAACGAGTGAAGACAATAATAGATATGAGGCCAATAGGGCCACTATTATTGTTAGCAAAATTTGGATATAATACTGCTGGAGAAGACAGCGAACTTTATCCAGAAGACCCATCTCCAGTTTGCATGTCTTGTCAATAGGCCACCTAAGACAGGTCCCAGAACCCCGGCGCTGGCAATAACTATGCCGATCAGACTGCCAACATACTGAAGAAGCTTTCTTGGACACAGTTCTTGTAGAATGATCATTGCCAGAGAGTAAAGACCTGCCGGAACTCGTTAACATATGAGTACTGGCGTAAAAGGGAATGCGTCCTCACCAGAGCCGCCTATTCCTTGAAAAACTCGAAATACGATCAGTTGTTCCAGACTTTGAGAGAATCCACATGCAAGGGAAAACACAAAAAAAGTGACATATGCTACTAAGAATGCGTTATATCTCCCGATCACATCTGAGAGACGAGCGAAGGCGACGGCGCAACTGAGATAGCTCAAAGTGTATGCCAAGGCAACCCAGTTGATTGTGTGTATAGATTGAAAACTGATGCCGATGGTGTATAGGCTTGTTGCAATTATAGAAGTGTCAAGCATCGAAAGAAACAAGCCGAGATAAATTCTGGTTAAAATGTTAGGTTAATGCTTGGGGGAAGAATCACATGCTCTCTAGAGTAGACATACCCGACACTGAGCAGCCAGAACCTCAAATGAGAAACATTTGTAGCTTTTGGGCTGCGATCTGAATTTATTCCAGCGTACTCCTCCCTTGTATCCTTGCGTGTGCTGTCGATGTTCATTCCGGCGAGTTGTTCAGTTTCTCTTTTGCTATCTGTTCTTGAGACAGCCATGAAAGAGGGAAGTGCACGAAGGGAAGTAAGCTAGAGCCGTCTTGGAGAAAAAGGACAATATCAGGTTGGTCAGAGGTATCCTACGCCTTCTCGAAAAAGTTTAATATGACCAAATATTTGCCGTATAGATGGATCGCTGGCATCCAATAGTCGACCATTTCGTGAATATTGGGGGAGAAGACTGAAAATCAGAGACTCGTTTCTGTTGCATCATCTTCAAGCACAGTCGAGTCTACTCAAAAGGTAAGAGCATGTTACTACTTTCTTTTCAGCCCAGTAACTCTCACGGAGTATCAGTACCAGTAAGTAAGGTACTACTAAGTGGTAAGTAGGTAGTAGCAAGTCTCAGCGAAAGTGGCGATCAAGCTTCATGTTATCCATACCTTGGAGGTTAAAATAGCAGTTGCGCTGTCGAGTTGAGTTCCTTATTTGCGGCTTTTGAAGACACTTTGCTGAAGATATTGAGAATTTTGCATATTCTAGCTGTTACTACTATTTTTTTTTTTTTTTTTTTTTTTTTTTTTTTGGCTATTATGGATGGGGAAGATGATGAGGAAGAAAAGGGACTTCAAGCAGCCCGTGTTTAGGTAATAGCATCTCCTGTCAGCAATCTAGGGCAGAAGAAGCATCATCAATAGTCTTGGCTTTTGAGTCGAGGTAGTGAATCGTAAATAGGGCTATACAGAACCTCGGATACCATGGTAGTCGCTGTCGGAATTCGCCTATAAATACCTGGAGACTCGATATCATGATGTCTACGGAACACTGTCACTATGCTTACTCGACACTGCATCCAAGTTGTTGCACAGGACAAGCGCAGTTAACCATGCTAAATTTGGGGGGAAAGTCATATTCGATTGACTCTCAAACTCAGTTGGAAATTAATAAAACAAGAATTTTTATTATTAAACACTGGAAAGTATGAAGAGAATAAAGCCCCTTTCATACACGTTAGTCACGATACGAAATCTCAATAGTGTTGGCCGGCTTCTCCAACACGTTGCCTGTTGATTCATGTCTAAAAGCCGACTCTGTGTTCTCTACTGGTATTGCCTTATAAAATTCATAAAGAATGGCCATCTCGCAAAACAGAGCTGTCTCCCAGCCTGCATCATTTATTAGTTGCATACATAAAAGAGGTGTTGTACAGGTGGGAGCTTACCCCTCTGTTGACTTGGCCGCCCGTTGGCGAGGTGAAGAAGCTGTACCACTACTGACAACACACCAACCTTATTCATCGTTCAACCGTATCACTCAACTTACAGTGCACACACTTTCAACCACGCCCAACATTATCATATACCCTTTTCAAGGTTACTACAGCAAGCCCATAAACTGTGCACTTATCTCCTCTGCATTCGCTTCGCAGGCTTGCCGGTGTGATACCCACTATTACCCCGCAAACACGCCAGGTCACAGAGCTTGACCAGCTACCCAGCTGCCTCTGTTCAACGCCCATAATCACCGAAATGACGGATATCCCTACCCAAACTCCACCTGTCCTACAAGGACCAACGGATAAAGAACGAAAATATGATCGTCAACTTAGATTATGGGCAGCATCTGGTCAAGCCGCTCTGGAATCGGCAAACATTCTTTTAATAAACTCGGGTGCTGGCACGGTTGGTGTTGAGACGCTCAAGAATCTTGTTCTTCCCGGTTTGTCAACCAACTCTTGACTATCCAGCGCTCTTGAGACTGACCAAATTCAAATCTAGGTATTGGAAAGTTCACAATCGCTGATGAGACTGTCGTGAGCGATGTGGATCTTGGTGTCAACTTCTTTCTTGACCAATCGTGTCTTGGCAAGTCAAGGGCTCAGTGTTGTGCAGAGCTTCTTGTCGAGCTCAATCCTGAAGTAGTTGGAGATTTCTATCCGAAAAATTCGGTATGTTCAACATTCATATCACGAAGGTGTTTTGCTATCTCTGCAGACCGAAGCTCTACAAATTATTTTCATTGGGACGGATCTTGATTCCTGACTCATGTTCTCTTAGGGCCCATTTCAGCTGCAAGAGCTGCTCGACAACTCGAATGTCTTCACCATGATTATATATACTCTCCCATTGCATTCTGACCACATCAGTCTCATTGAGCAATATGGAAATCAACACCTTATTCCGGTACTTTCTGTCCACTCTGTTGGCTTTTATTCCTACTTCCGCACATCATTACCAGGTTCTTTCCCAATTGTCGATACTCATCCGGATGAAACAGCGACAACCGATTTAAGGCTGCTTACTCCTTGGCCTGAATTATCCAAATTCGCAAGTGACATGACAAGTGATATTGATAGTCTTGATAATCACGAGCACGGCCATTTACCAATGGTTGTTATCCTTCTTCATTACCTTGAAGTATGGAAAAGGGACCATAAAGGATCTTATCCGGCATCCTATGCTGATAAAACCGCTTTCAGAACCCTTGTGTCTCAAGCCATGAGACGAGATAACCCTGAGGGTGGCGAGGAGAATTTTGAGGAAGCCGTAGCTGCTGTCATGAAACACATTACAGCTTCTTCCGTCCCAAGCACATTGAAAGAAGTGTTCGATTATCAGCATCCAGCTGAGTCGCAAGCGAAGTCGAGCTTCTGGATCATTGCAGACGCAGTCAAGGATTTCTACGCCAAACACCAAAGACTGCCGGTGTCTGGTGGATTGCCTGATATGAAGGCACAATCAAATATCTATATAAAGCTTCAAAATATTTACAAGGATAAAGCGCGCCAGGACGCCAATGAGATTTTGGACAAGATCCGTGGCACCACTGGTGGGGAGGCGATTGATTCGGCAGAGGTGGAAACCTTTTGCAAAAATGCACGATTCATCAAACTAATTAATACGACTGGAGAAGATGCCATTATGCCAGATGTAGTCGGTAGGTAGTCTCGGAGTTCTGTGATAGGTCTTATGATGCTGATGACTGGATGTTTTATAGGGAGAGAGCTGAGCAACGACGAAATAGCCGCCATCGCCGGACCGGAGATGCCAATGTCGTTGATCTCTATCTATCTTGCCTTGACGGCAGTTTCAAGCATGCCAAATCTATCTGCTGACGACATCGTGAGTGCCATTTGCAAGATTGCACCCGCCCTTACTGGAAATGAACGGGTGATTCAGGTCGCCAAAGAGGTTGCCAGAGCAGCAGGCGGTGAGTTGCACAACATATCCGCCGTAACCGGTGGCATGGTAGCACAGGAGGTGATTAAGATAATCACAAAGCAATACATCCCCATCGATAACACATGCATTTTTGATGGCATTGAGAGTCGCTGCCAAGTTTTGCGGCTCTAGAAACTCAATACAAAAGCTGTTTTTCCACACAACAGTTCAAAAAGTCGCACTAGTTAGTCGAAACAGACATAAATGGCAAGTTTAAGCTTAAGGTGGATTCTGAAAGGTCAAGTTGGATGGTGTCAACAAAAAGTGGCTATATTAATGCCGAGATAAATGTTCTTCACCAGCAACGTGAGCCTCAATATAATCGTAGTAGATAAGACGTGATATGTATCGTTCTTATTTGAAGATTCCGGAATACCCGATATATCTCTTATTAGAAAACGTAATAACTTATTCCAAGGTACTCTATAGTATTTATCCCAAGGTAGAGAGATTGACGCCGTGTTAACACGGTTATTCATCGCTGAATGCCATCGCTAATTTGGATAGGAGTATAAAAGTACCTTTTTACCCACCGTCTGGAAGGTTTAAAAAGAAATATGGGTTGGGTAAGAGAGTTTAATGCAGAAACTACGATCAAGCAGCCATTGATAGCTTCATTTTGAACGTTTAGAGAAATAAGCGGCATTGCTTCGGATTCATGATTGGTTTGTATCAACTTTTAGGATCAATGTTGATTTTGACTTACAGGTTTCTCTTAACATTTCCAGTCACACTGCAATCCTGAGATCAGAGTTTTGGGGGCATAGTCGTTGGCACCTGAGATTCTGGCAGGAGCTTGAGATAAAGGAAGGTCTTACTGAGGGCCATAAACAAATTTGCAAGCTGTCATCTCCATCTATCTTCGTTTCCATCTTATCGGGCCACGCAGCGCATCAATAACGCATCCATAACCGCCATATGATCGCAGATCTACTTCGGCCATCATAATGGAAAATTCACTGACCTGCAATAATCTCAAATGCCGGAATGAACTTGCTGAGAGTGCCGTTGTTACAACATGCAGGTATGTTAACATGGAGCTTTACGGCTTAAGCCGCTTTTCCAAAGCAACTCTAATCCTGCCTTATGCTAATCATCCATATCGCCGTATCCAGTCACATGTTTTGTCTCGACTGTGCTCACCGGCTTGATCTTACCGGCCAGGGGGTCGCAAGACGTATGATCTGCCCAGCTTGCAACGCACAATTTTCCAATGACCACGATGTTTCCATTGCCAATCTGAATCCTACAGAAGAGTTTAAAACCAGTGTACTTAGTGGTCTAAGCCCCAACATCATCATGGAATGTGCCGGAAGAGCCCTTAGCTTTTGGGCATATCAAACCACACAGGAGCTTTATTATCAGCAGCACCTCTACAAGACCTTAACGGAAAAGTATTCAGGTCTTACTATGCGACTAGACCAGACGGTCAATGAGGCTAACTCTGAGATCGAAAATCTTCATCAAAAGATTAAAAGTTAGTATTCAAATCCTTCCCTTAGACTCCAACACAGACTTACTGTTGGATAGGTTTGACTACCACCCAGGATAGCCTGCGGCGCAAGAATGAAGACCTAGCTCAGGCGTATAGAGACAAAAGCAGGAAGCTGCTACATGTTCAGGAACTTTATGACAAGATTAAAAGAAAAGCGGAGATGAGCCAGATTCAACGTGCAGCGTGTGATGCTGTTGACTCAACCATACAGACTGCACATCACCCAGTCGCAGCGACTACGGGATTTGATGGATTTCATTCTGGCCCGGTCCGTGCCGAGCATCTCACTTCTCTTGGCCATGCAAACAGATTGGATCCCCCGGGAACAAACATGGGCATGCCACGCGCCAGCATCCAGCAGTACGGCGATGAAGGTCGCTGGCCAAAAAAGTCTATTCATTCCCTTGGTAAGTCAGTCCACCTGGGTAGAAAAAGAAATGACTAACGCAAAAATAAATAGGAAGGGCAACTCATTCGCCAGTTGAGCCACTCCGTCAAAGACCGGTGAACCAATCGTCTACAGAAGGCCCCAGCTTTCCTAACTTCGCAGGAGCCTCACGGTTGTTTTCAGGAGGAGACAGCTGGCAGCAAAAAAACAATACGCCGGTTTTCGCTCGGAATCGAGGCGGGTTATCAGGCATTGGCCCGATGTCAGGATTGAAAGTTAGCCGGCCAGCCAATCTTTCCGGATCGGAAGCTTCAGCGAGAAAGCTTTAAATGAAGACAACCAGAAAAATTCTTAGTCGTGCTCAACCGGCCAGTTCTTCATCATAAGGCGATACCTGGAAATTCCTCGTTGCTCTTGTTACGATTAGCTGATAACCTCCTTTTTGGGAGCCTGAATAGGTTCTATCATTTATATGACAATGTGAGGAGTAAGAATTGTATTGAAGAATGAAAATAATTGTTCACATTGCCCAGTGTATAGGTACTGGGTGGCCCAACTTCTTCTTGTCGTCTTGTCCGAGATATAATACCTTAGAGACGCCAACAACCAATCCCACCATTAGCAAGAAAAAGTTAGGACCCTATTTTTTTTAAACCAGAAATACAGCATCGACAAGAGCAGGGGTGGGATGTCGAGAGAATGCTTTAGTATTTCATCCACACACAAAGTAGGATGGGTAAATGATAGATACCTAGGTAACATGGGGACGGATCAGGCTAAGTAAAATGGTGGAGACATTTGCTGGACAAATACGAATGAAATCCGTGGTTTTATACGCCATGAAGGTATGACACGCTTAGATTAGTAGGTCGCATTGGAAGAACAAGTGTGACACGATAAGGATCTATAGATACCTATGATTACAATAGTAGTTGTAATGTCTTTATATCCCTGTCTATCATAAGTTGGCTCAAGAATGCCAGCAAATATTGAAAGCGGTAGGTGTTGAGAGAGACACTGCATGCAAGCAAGGTTTACCAGCTCGTAATTATGGATACCATAAAATGTGGGACGAGCAAGCAACATGGCGACGATATTGACAGAGCACGAACTGAATTGTTTGCATTCACCGGAGAGACCGGATTAATGGAAAATCTAAATTAAGCATCGGCTAAGAGATGCATTCAACCAATGACGTGCCAAATCATGAGAGAGAGTTGCGTCAGTATTTTTGATTTACCTCATGCAGAAAATTGCGAAAGTAAAAAAAAGAGAGAGGAGAGAGAAAAAAAAAAGTAAAGGTTTGACGTGTTGGGAATAATGAAATAACGTTTAATAGATTGAATAACCTTCTGTACAAATTTGAGTAGGTCTATCAGACTGTGCCATGTTACTGGAAGTTTGTTGTGCGCCTACCTAGGTATTGTACATTTGATTCTTGTTGTTTAGCGCGTCGGTTCCTGTACCTGTCTTGTCGTCGTAAGCAGCAGATACGGGCTGTTGGTTTCAGCTAATGCAGATAACGACGGTCATCTGCAAGGCCAGGCACTTTCTGGCGCTTGTATCTTTTTTATTTTTAACCTCCAACATCATCGAGTCCACGTATTTGTGCCGCGCCACATTCCTTTCTTCTTCACTGGTTCGCTTGACCACCACGATCGCTTCATCAACCACAATCCCCCCTGCCATCTTGTCCTAACGCGCGCCGTACCGACCACCTTTTGGTCCTGGATTCAATCGCTCCGCCGCCCTTGATATCTTCTCTTTCTTTTACTTCAAAGTCGCTCGCTGGCTCCTGTTACAAGCGTAGCCCCTTGTCACGTCACACTTCTGCCCCCGGCCAGTACTACCTACCCGATTTACCTGTCATCGACAACGGCTTCTGCAGATCAGACCCTTGAGTGCTTGGGTGATCCGTCTAGCAACGGCAGCACCCATGATTGTTATTTTATTCTATTTCACCCAATTATTTATCAGTTTACCAATACTCCGTGTGCCTATTGTTACTTTAATCCACCCAACTCAACCTTCGTTCCATCAACCAGAGCAGGCACATCCACGACTCGGGTTGAATAAATGATTTCCACGTCCTAATGGGGAAGCATTGTATGTCGAATCTGAACAACACTCGCCCAATTTCAAAACTACCTCCTAATGAACCGCGATCTTGCAGCTCAGTACGGTGTTATTCTCGACGCTGGTTCCTCGGGGACCCGTCTTTATGTTTACAAATGGAAAGATCCCAATAAGGCTCTCAAGCATGCTTCGGCCGCTGATGCGCATGTCTTGCCAAAGCTGAAGCTTCACAAGAGCAAAAAGATACACCCTGGTGTGTCCAGCTTCGCCGAAGATGCCGTCTCCATTGGTCGCGACCACCTTCAATCATTAATTGACATGGCTGTTGAGGAAATTCCGAAGTCCAAGATTCCCGAAACGCCCGTCTTCCTTATGGCCACGGCTGGTATGCGCTTTCTTCCTAAACATCAGCAAACCGCCCTTCTCCAGAATATTTGCAGCTACCTACAGAAGAATACGCAGTTCAGTTTACCTAGTTGTTCTTCGAATATCCAGGTCATCTCGGGCGAGACGGAGGGCCTCTATGGCTGGATCGCTGCCAACTATTTACTCGGCGGTTTTGATCGACCCGAAGCCCACGCCCATGGCAAAAATCACCATACCTACGGATTCCTTGACATGGGCGGCGCATCGGCACAGATTGCATTCGCGCCAAACTCAACCGAAGCAATGCGACATGCCGATGACCTGAAACTCGTTCGGATGCGGCGATTAGACGGCTCTCCTGCAGAGTATAAAGTTTTTACATCCACGTGGCTCGGATTCGGCGCCAATAAAGCGCGTCAGCGTTATGTTGATAGTCTTAAAGAACAATATGGTGGTGCAACTGGCGATATTCCTGACCCTTGCCTACCCAAGGATCTGCGCATTACATTGGGAGGAGAACCTATCTCTGACAAGTCGTCTCAGAATGATCAAGTGTTAGTCGGAACAGGCATGTTTGAGGAATGTGTGCGCAAAACATTCCCGCTATTGGGCAAAGATAAACCTTGCGAAGATAAACCATGTCTCCTCAATGGCCAACATGCTCCAGCCATTGATTTCGACATTAACCATTTTATTGGCGTCTCCGAGTATTGGCATACAACACACGGCGTATTTGGCAAAGAGAATAAGGCTTACGACCTACTTACTTATCAGCAAAATGTGAAAGATTACTGTAGTCGTCAGTGGTCATCTATCGAAAGCGATCTGGGCGCATCCAAACAGGTATCGAAGCACAAGAGCGAAAACGCGAGAGAAGCTTGCTTCAAGGCTTCTTGGCTGATCAACATGCTGTATGATGGTATTGGTATTCCACGGCTTGGCTTGGAGGAAGTTCCAAGGCCAGGAATCAATACAACTAAGGCAGCTCTGGAATCGGCCAAAAACAAGGGTTTCCTAGAACCATTTCAGCCAGTGGATACTGTCGATGGGGTCGAGGTCAGCTGGACACTGGGCAAGATGGTTCTTTATGCCGCCGGACAGGTCCCTCCAAGAGGAGAAGCTCTACCGGTTGGATTCGGGAGCAATGTTGAATCAGGAACACCAAAGGATTTCGAGCATGCCGGCTCTGTACCATTGCCCATAAATTCGCACACAGATTACGATGACGATGATGATGATCTAGTTTCCAGCCCTCACAAATCTGTCTCGAGCCTTTTGCTCCTCATATTGGTGCTATTGTTCATTGGGTATTTGCTGAGAAAGCCTGAACGTAGGCGGAGACTATTTGGCATGATGAGGCGGCATAAGAAGCCAAGTAACAGTCGGAAATCTGGAAGAGGGTTCTTGACCGGAAAACTGTTTGGTAGACCTCCAACAACATATGAACGAATTATGGAAGAGGGTGACGCGGCGGAATTTGAGCTGGGAGGGGTAGAATCCGACGAAAACGACAGTTCAGACAGCGCTGATAGTTCAAGATCTATCCGAGGTCCACGCCTAACAACATCAAAACTGAATGTTGAACGATTTGATGACATGCGACCGCCATCGGTAATGGACAGGCATGGGCTCGTCGTACGGACAGAAAGCTGTGAGCGTCTTGCTCCTCCCAACCTGCAAATGCTCAATGCAGGGCGGCGTAGCCGAGCGGGAAGCCCGACCCGGATGAAGAGCCCTCTCACAATTCCATTACAGGGAAGTTAGGGAACAGGCCAGAGGGAGAAGGCGTACTGAAAGGGGGAACATTATTCTACTGTTTGAACGACTGTGGCCAAGTTGTTGGGTTAGAAAAATAGCCCAACAATGTCATATCAGGAAAGCTTGATTATTTGATTTTACTAATTGTTTTTTATTGTTATTTATATACTTTTCACCCTATGGATTGGGATGGTCAGAGGGTAGGGCTACATTCCAAGCAGGACTTGGAGATGTTCTCACATATAATGAGTTCGATTAAGCCGCAGGAGTTGGGTCTATCATGCTCAGCAAAGGTACCAGGCGATATTGGCGGAAACGTTGAGACGACTATAGATGCGTAATGAAGACTCTACTAGCATCCGGTAAATTTAACCTTTGCTTTCTTTTGGATAGAAACGAGACGGTTGGCATGAGGTGACCGATGTCCATTTCAACCCAAGTCGCCTCCGCACTGTTTGAGATATTCTAACCGTAGCGCATGTCTATGGGCTCGAAGCAATTCAGACTCGTTCCAAACAAGCAGCCAGCTGCAAATATGAAGGTTTGAGCGTTGATGAAAAACAGGTAGTAAATATTAGTAAATCGTATTAATTGTATAATGTTTTTTTTCTTTCTAATCGGACTGCTTCTCAAGGAAGCTGGGATCCGAACGGACTCTGGATTCGAATTTTCGCCACCAGTCCTCAAATGCCTTTAAAGGTACGACTTCGACGCCGCCAGGGCCTGCAGTCCCGCTAAAACTGGTGAGAAAGTTGAAAGCGTTTTGAATGATGCGCTGGGCAAGGATGGTAGTGGATGGCTGCGTCGACGGGTTTGCTCCAGATTTACTGGCGGCAAGTTCTTGTAATCGCTGGCCCACCGCATCGGCTGGCTCGACGGATATGCCAATCATGAGACCCTCGCCAGAGCCGGAGCCCACCTTGAACATGGCGCTCTCCTTGCCTGGGCCTATGGCGCCGAGGAAACGAAAGTTAGGCGCTGTGTTGGACTGCGCGGCGGACGCAACATCCTGCGTTGTGGCGAGGTATATCGCGGCGGCTGTATTATCCGGAAGGGCGATATTAGGAAGTAAAAAGACGACAATATGCGAAAATGGTTTTGTCGTCGGTAGCGCGTAGAGGAGGGACGTGGGGGAGGGGTTAGATGACGGTTCGGTTATAAGAGGTTGGCCGGCCGGGACGATGCCAAAGAGAGGACCCGACATTGCGCAGGATAGAGGTATGTAAACGTCGTCGACAGATTCAGTTCGTATATCAGAAGTGTACGAATGATCGGCCTTTGTTGTCCCTAGCTTTAATCGCTCTTCGAGATTGGGTTAGCCAAGTAGATAAGCGGACAAGAAGAGAAGGAAAAAATAGTTGTTGGATGATGGGCCAGGCTGCCGAACTCTGGGCGTAGTGGGACAGCGGGACAAGAACACACCACCAGACACCAGGTGTTTCTAGAACTTTGACACTTTCTGCTCCTACACTCCCCCAACCGAAACCCAAATATCAACATTTTACCAAATCCAAAACGCATTAGTGCAATTATACCCATATATGTATGAATCTAACAATCAGGCTATGCTCTCAATGGGGCATCATGTTCTTTCGCTAATTAAACATCAGGCAGGCCCAAAGTTTCATTACCTTGCATCAATAATGCTCACCATGAAGACTAATCTTGACTTGATTGGCGATACTGATAGGTTTGTCTCACTTCCTATTCATGCGACACTGATCTGAGCATCTCAAATAGATTCCCTTATGCAGATGATCCGTCTGCAGAGTCGCAACTGTTGCGACAGGGGTTGTATACTCTTCTATGGCAAGATGAAACGGGTCAATATGGCATCGGCCATATCCCCGACAGAGTCGTCAAGGAACTTCACAAAGTGCCCCTTAACCTGAGGGGCGAGATGGTTGTCAACGAGCAGGATAAAACCGTCAGGCTTTTCCACGAGCAATCTACGGAGGAGGGACGAAGCCAGGTGGTAGCAAATGTGGGGAACTATTGGCGCGAAAGATGCACATTCAAGATTCTCAGGGGCTGGCGTAATGAGCTCTGGCCTGTTTACAATCGCCAAGGCGAACTGCTTTTTAGCATGGAGAGAGCAGCGATGGGACTTTTGGGGACTATGAGATATGGTGTGCACATGGTTGCCTATATCGAGGACAAGGCCGCCCCTCATGGCATCAAGGTATGGGTACCAAAACGGGCTGCCGACAAGTCGACATTCCCCGGCATGCTTGATAATACTGTTGCCGGTGGCCTCATGACGGGAGAGGACCCTTTCGAATGCATTATCCGCGAAGCCGATGAGGAGGCCAGTCTCCCCGATCCAGTAGTCCGCAGCAACGCAATCTGCACTGGCACCGTCACCTACATATACATCACTGAGGCAAAGCACGTAGGAGAAGACGGCTTTATTTACCCCGAGTGTCAGTGGGTCTATGATCTCAAGCTACCTGTTGATATCATTCCTCGCCCCAAGGATGGGGAGGTTGAGGAGTTTATGCTATGCGATGTAGATGAGGTAAAGAGGGATCTAAGCCAGGGCAAGTTCAAACCCAACTGTGCTCTGGTAATGATCGACTTCTTTATTCGACACGGAATCTTGACCGGGGAAAATGAGCCAGACTTGGCAGCTATAAAGCGAAGAATGCATAGAGAAATTCCCTTCCCAGGTCCGCACCAAATCGACTGGCACAGATCATGAGCAGTGGTCTTGGTGGTCGGAGAACGCGGTGAAAGTCGGACTCGGGTGGGGGGAGGAGGAACATGGCGTTTTAGAGAAGCTTGAGATTATCTTCTCCTTAAACCATTTAACCATTTAGACATTAGATGTATTGGTGGGCAATCTCGATATTTTCCAAGATAACAACCCTCCGTCTGGTTATGGTTGGCTTTCGGTCTCTATTTCTTAACCATCAAGTAGACATTGTCGACTCGTAATGGCGTCAGTTTCTTAACTGGGCCTTGCAGCGACATGAGTAAACCGCCAAAAGAGACATATGCATTACTGTGAAACCGCGACTGTCAGTTGTCTCATTCCACCAAAGATTGGGAGTATCAAATGCCCAAGTGTTTACGAACATGGTATTGCCATCGAAGGTTTCTTCAAACTTGTAGATTTTTCCATAGCATACGTAGTCGTATAAATCTGCAAGGGTAGCTGGCGCATCGCCGTTCTTGCCTACATCCCGCCAACCTTTATCGTCTTCCTTGGTACCGTCGGGGGAGAGAGTAGTGGTGAGAACAACGTGCAGGGTATCCGAAACAGAGCAGGGGAATAGCTCAATGTTGATATCTAACACCAAGACCGTCTGTGAATCGCTCGATGTGCACGAAATTCGGGCAACTCTGTCGTACTTGGACTGGTCATATTCGGTTACTGTGAAGCTCTCTTCGAAGAGAGTCGCATCACCGCCGCCGCCAGACATTCTTTCGGAGTAGTGAGTACTGAGTAGTGAATATGAGTAGAGTAAGTTTTTAGTCTTGGGTATAGCCGCAGCTAATTGAGCCTGATCTTGCTCGTCACTGTGGTTGGTCGCTAAGCTTCTGTACCTACAGAGAGAGGAAACCAGAAAACATTTTGAAGGCAGATGACACGGCGGGACGTGTCCGGGATACCTGCATATTGCTGAACCGGGGTCCGTGGGTCAGTAGTGAGAGATTAGTGGGGGTGGGAATCAGGACCTTGGAGGCACAACTGACTGGAATTTTGTTACCCTATCTAGAAATGCAGATGGATGAGGTATGAAGAAAGAAATATATAGGAAGACTCATATACTTATTCCTATATTAGTATTATTAGTCACATATTCTTTTCATTGTGGATCTAGGTACCCGAGAGCTTGACTTTTGGCCTGTTTTATCTTGTGTGTATTGAGACAAATTTCAAGGGGATGTTGTGCTAACTAATTCAAATAGGTAGTCGTCAACATATTTGTATTCGATTGCGCGTTGAGACAGTCTCACAGGTCCTCCAACGTACTTCTATTCGAATCGAGTAAGAGAACAACTGTTCAGAAACCAACATCCAGAACAATTTTTCATTTAGGAGTACTACTTGCAGCCGCTGTACTCCTTTAATTTGTCCTCACTAGATCTATGTCAACATGTCTTTTCGAAAGAGGAACGCTGTTATTGGAGTTGCAGGTGCAGCACCAGCACTACGGCAGGACAAGGCTCTAAGCCCAGGCATTCGGCCGTCTCCTTATGATGGTAGGCTGACCACATCTACTGGAACTTCGTCATTGGACCAACTTCTAGCGAACCATGCCGGTCTCCCAATGGGAACCTCAATACTCATTGAAGAAACTGGAACGACCGATTTTGGGGGCATACTTCTGCGTTACTTTGCTGCTGAGGGGTTAGTTCAGGGACATCATGTACATGTTCTGGGACCTGGTGATCCTTGGCGGCGAGAGCTCCCAGGTTTGTCGAGCGGAAGTAGGCCTAAAAAAAGCGAGACACCCGCGGAAAATAAGATGAAGATTGCATGGCGATATGAGACTCTCAGTAACCGTGGCACTTCGCCTAGGGGTAAGCACCCTTTTCCTATATGGTGAGCCAATTGTTAAAGCCTTGGAAAGGTCAAGCTACTGCCGAAATTTCTTCTCCCGGAACAGCCCCATTTTGTCACTCTTTCGACCTCGCAAAACGCTTGGAAGAAAGCGCTATCAATGGCCAGCTACATACTCTTAACACAATGGAGTTAAGCATGCAATCAGCGCAAACGATCTTCCAGAGTTTCATCAACCAAGTTACTTCAAGTCTGGAAACTTCACCACCATCAACCGTTCACCGGATTATTGTTCCTGGCTTGCTATCGCCAACTCTTTATGCTTCTTCGGCCAGTCATCCACAACAAGTGTTGCAATTCCTTCACTCTCTTAGAGGTCTGCTGCGACGGTTTTCATCAAAGCTTACAGCTCTAGTGACTTTGCCTATCTCCCTGTACCCGCGATCAATCGGACTAACCCGACGGATGGAGCTGCTCTTTGATGGAGTAGTCGAAATAATCCCACTTCAGCATCAGGTTCATATTGAGCCCTCACAAATCAATGAAAACAGGGAGCAAGGGCTCCTTCGAATCCATAGCCTACCAGTCTTTCATGAAAAGGGAGGAGGGTTGGATGGTAGCTGGGTGAAGGAGGATATGTCATTCAAACTTGGTGCTTCGAGCGGCCTAGTCATCACGCCGTTCAGTCTGCCACCATTGCTCGATGAAGGCGAGCCTGATAAGGTCACATCAAATTCGAAAGACAAGAAAAAGGAGACACTTGAATTTTAAAACAAAACAAAATATAAAATCATATCCTTCATACGCCAATTGTCATGGATATCGCATTCGTCATTCAAAAGTAGTTTCTGCACCTGGTGTATTGACTAGTTAGCCGAAAATATTCTCCAATCGCACACTAGTGATTTATCGGGGTGATGGGTTCTATTTCAACCACAAAACTTTTCTTCAATCTTTATCTTCTGCAAACCTCCAAGAAACACACCCTTATGCAACAACTGGTAAGCAAACACTCTTCCTCTAAAAATCCTCCTTGACGACCAAGGATGATCAATATTCATGATTATGACCTTGAATATCTGTCAATCCACTGATTTTCTGTGACGACACTTTTCAATTTTACGAAGACGACTTATGACCTTCAATATTCTTCACTGCCCACAATTTTCACCATATTTTGTGGGAAACACTTTTGCTGACCAAGCATGTAATAGGACTTATGGCAACCATGGAATCCACGAAGCCCATCCGTATTGCCAAGATTTCCGGGCGATATCTCGTGTTCGACCCTGATGGGGTAGCTTTGTTGCGCCGAAAGGCAAATACCAATGGAACCCTAGTCGGCACCGCTCCCCAGCAGCCAACACAGAACATTTTCTTGGGGTTACCCATTGAGATACGACCCGAAGAGGCCGAGGCTCTTGTCCAACAGGAAATAGCCTACATCGTAGATGATGTAGCTGCCCATCACTCAGCCTTCCAGTCCCATGATGTCGAAGCAAGGAAAGCCTACATCGAGTCGCTTCGCAAGCGGAAGCAGGCTGCACAAAAAGTATATGCTGAGATGAATGCTAAGAGAGCCTCCCAAGCAGCGAACCGAAGTGCTCAGAACAAGGTCACCAAAAGGCAGTCAAATGTCGATGAATCTGCAGATTCGGACCACCTATTTAGCAGCCCCACTCCGGACACCACCAGTCCATCACAAGCTGAGAACCAAGTGAGTTCACTAGGCGTCACGCCGACTTTCACCAGTGATCTCCTTTCGCCCGACGCATACACCGTGTCGGAAGCGGAGGGAGGTGAAGGTGGTCCTCTTTGCCGATTTTTACAGGGCGTTGGATACTACATGACTCCGGGTTTGCGATTTGGGGCCAAGTATAGTATCTATCCCGGTGATCCCCTTCGGTTCCATGCACATTTCATGGCCAATCAGTATGATTGGGAAGAAGACATACCAATGCTTGATATCGTAGGCGGGGGTAGGCTTGCAACGGCAGTAAAGAAAGCCTTCCTTGTAGGTGGTGAAGAGCCATGCGTGAGCGCCTTGAAAAAGCCTGTGATGAGAGCTTTTAGTATTGAATGGGCTGGTATGTAAGAATGAGATAGAATCATTAATAAAGAGAGAAAAGTATATATTGAATCATGTCATATGAAACGTCGCTTCCTACTCTGTCCAGCTTCAAATCTAAATAACAGCCCAACTCCTTGAATGAATGCTTAACATATTCCCAATTTCCGGATGTCGTCTCACACATACTTTAGATCTCAGCCGTACTTTCCCATTCATGGTACATATATTCTGCTGAAACTCATCACGTCACGCCGACAACAGACGCATTTGTCGAAGTTGTTCATTGCCAACGAGACGCGGCAATCATCGCAAAGACTGAGGCAACGACATGGCCACACAATGATAGTTCTTGGTGCGCATTGGCACACAACACATGGGGGGCCATCACCATCTACGTTACCCGGCGTTGGTGTTTGGCTGGGCTCTGGTGACAATGTAGCTTGTCGTCGTGTCAAAAGTAGTTGTTCTAGTAACAACTCTTCCTCGTCAGGACTTAGCTTTACCACACGACCTGCTGGCCCAGGCTTCTTGCGAGGCGAAGCGCTTGGACCAGGCATCGTTAGGATACGAGTTCGTTGGAGCTGCTCCATTCGCCTGAATCCCGATCTTGTCAAAATTCGGTCACTTTGTAAATGCGCTGCTAGTGTTTCCGCTTCTTCGCGCTCTCCTGGATTGGAGGGATGCAATAGTCGTGCAAGATCCCGCATACCGAGAGGGCTATCAAGGAATGGCGTGTGCTCACGGGTACGATATGGTGAGTGCTGAGTTGGTGTGCGCTGCCCATCATCCTCAGAAGACCATTCATGGTCCTCATCATCTGTTTCGTTGTTTGTTGTCAATGTAATGACACTTGTGGCATCCCAATCTTCATCCTCCGGATCAAGTTCGAAATCTCCACTCATATCTTTGGAGCCCCACCATCCACCTTTCAGCCAATATTTGTATAAGTCACCATCGAGGGTTTCTTCATCATGGGCTTGACCAACTCTTCTGAACTCAGCCTCAACATCGTCAAGACAATCTGCTGGGGGCGGAAGGCCATCCTTGGCAGAAGACGAAGCCGACGCTCCTTTTCTGTTTCTAGCATGAGCCGGTTTTGAATCAGCGACGGCGGCGGCAGTAGCCTCATCTTCTGTAGATCTCTTGGTGCCACGGGCAAGCCAAAGTAACCAAGCCGGCCGCCTTCGAATGCGAATTACACTGAGAAGCCATATGATGGATAATGCAAGAACTCTGGCCAAGAGTTTGTTGATGCTCAAGAGAAACTCCAGTGCCATGAGCCACCTTGAACTTCTCTCTGCAGCGCCGATTCCCACTCGAAGTCCACGATCTCCACGGCCGCGGGGCACTTTCTGTGCGGCGCGCTCTCGGCCATAACCATTTGCAGCTCCTATGGGTCCCCCTTTTACGGGTATCAATCCAATGGCGCCAATTTGGTCGTATCGTGAATCCGATAGTCCCATTCCTATCCACTGTCTCTGTAACTCCTCCGCCTCACGATATCGAGCCTCTTCAAGCCAGGTGTGTCGCTTCAGATTGACGCCACGGTCTTCGTTCAGATATACTGCCTCACTGGCCATGGTGATTGCAGCAAATCCCGTCCTCAACAAGGCTGTATAAAAATCCATCTCGCGTGTAATTCGGACTTCTGACAGTGAGATGTTGGCTTGCATATTCTCATGGGCGTAAGTAATGCGTTGGCGGAGATTCATGCTAGATCGCTCTTGGTTTGTGGGGGGAACCAGAGCAGAAAGCAGGAGGGCCAGACCATATATAAAGAGACACATAATGATGCCAATCAACACTAAGACATGTGGCACAAATCCAATGATACAGACTGTTGGGAACCTCAAGAGACCCTGGGATGCGGTGTTGTCTAGCTCGAACACAAATGTGCTCCAAACGATGCTTCCCATGAAGCATAGCCCCCAAAAGCCAGTATTAATGAGTCGGTATTTTGCTTGAAGATCGAATATGCCTAGTGTATGACTAGTGATATGCGTCATGGAGGACAAAAATGCAATCAACAATACTTCGGGTGAAGTATTTACTCGTCTAAGAATCATCGACCGCGTAAGAGCAACAGCACTTCCCGTGCTGGTCGATGTAGGGTTTGAAGAATCTGTTTTGGAGAATGTTCCCCAACCAAACTGGTTGCTCACAGCAGCATCGGCTTCGGCAAAAGCAAGAGACTGTTCAAAGAGCGTCATCCCAGTTTCAGCCGCAACAGTCCGCCCCTGGACAGCACAAGATACTGTTTCGAGAAAATGACTTAAACAGAAAACACCAAATAAGGGCCATAGTCGAGACAATGACCCCTGAAGTTCGCGGGGGGACTCGGGATCATCGTTAGGGATCATGTCAACTGCCGTACAAGATTGTTCATCTGAAGCCCCAAATAAGAGTGTGGAACTCATAGTGTTCAAAAAATTGTTTGTATGAGAAAACATTAGATCGGAGCTCTTGTTGGCATCACCCCATCGTAGCTGAGCAAAGTTCTGCGACGTCTGGCATTGGATTGATTGAAGGAGTTGTTGGGCTTGAGAGACAAGAAGAATGATTGGAAGAATTCGAAGTAGGAGCCTCATATGCCATCGAAATCGAAGCCGTCGCCGTGTGGCAGCAAAGATATGGGTTCGGTTAAGAACGACAGCCATAGCCATGCAGGAAAGCGCCCATTTACTGGTAGCATAACTGAATACACTCCCCAATCCTCGAACACCATCTAGAGATAGCCGGGACGTTTGCGCTATCTGTTCTTGTTGCTCTCCCGTCACAAATGTGGCTTCGATAATATTAGAGATATTCGGGTCGGTCGTTATGGAGCGGAGCATCCCGGAATCGGACGTCGCGGACGACGCGTGTTGAAGGACAGGCCCATCCAGGGACGTGGAAACCGCCATGAGAGACCCAAGTTTCTTGAAAATACGAGGGCCAGCTAGAACGAGGTCCTCTAAGATGGGTGCATAACGTGTCACGTTGGCTGCCCAAGCGAAAGCTGTCAAGTTGTACCAAGTGTTCACACTCTGATTAACGGTGCTGGCCGGTATTGTCAGCGCCAGTGGTGGCACTACTTCAAGGCCATCCGCCATGGCCAAGGCCGGTCGAGCGGTGGCCGTACCGTAGCGGAGGTCTGAATTGACACAAAGAGAGATGGGGCAGTGTTCGATTCGATTGGGGTATCCTTTGTTTTGTTGAATGGCTGTTGATCGTTGACGTGAGTTGGGCTTTGAGATAAGTTGGAGTTCTACTTCTAAAGAGGTTTCACGGGCGCTATAGAGCTAGAGGATAGAGGGTAGTAACATTGGTGGGGGCTGCTACTGCACCCCAGGACCAGCTTCGTCCTGACTATTAGGCTTCTATTGGGAGGAATCTTTGGGCACCTGTAAGGTGAACTAGATTTTATTTATTTATTTATTTTTACCAAAAAAAAAATGGACTAGTGTCAAGTGCAAGATAAATTACGTTGTCAAGCATGACTTCTTACCTCATTGCTCTCGCTCTACAAAGCACAACTGTAACCTTTGATTCCATTTGCTATCATTCATTTTTTCGGATAGTCATTTCTGCTCCTGCATTTTGCCCTGTGATTTACATGGATTTTTAATGTTCTCTTATTACCATCCATCGACTTGCTAGAATGCTGTCATGGACGCATATTTCTCCTATTCCAAATTCCTATTCTTGCTAAATTCTTCCCGGACTGCTGAGTAGTTAAACTATGGAAGAAGCAAACATGAATCCAAGTTTCCGGGGCTTCTCACAGTCGGTTAACTCATCCTCGGCATTTTAAAAGAGACATCAGATATATAGAGGTTCCTGTGGAGATAGAAATATGCCTCTATTGACATAGACGTCCAGAGATAAGACTGTTCAATGTGAAGTCATCCGTATCGCATGCGAACAGCCATCTTCTATACGTAACAGCCCAGTTCTTTGTTCGAGGGAGAATCTTAACCAAGGCCTCACCATAGCCTGCCATCCATCGTCTTTCTCAATAGTAGAATGAATATCTACCTGTGGTTAGAATCTATTGCCTCATTAAGACAATCTGTGATTAACTTTTGCGTCCCTTTACTAGCATGTACTGCTCGGGAAACTAGAGTTCGATAAGTGTCTGGATCTGATGAGGGTAAACGACCTTTGAACCACAGATTGGTGATCTCATCTCGGTTTGGCAGATACGCCACACAACAAGCTGCAAGAATGCCATCATGCTCCAATGGTACTGGATCAAGAACAACCGCAGTTTCGTTGTTGTTCTCATTGGCCACAAGAGCAGAAACACCTCCAGATACTGTGTCCACGCAGTCGATTCCCGCATCAGCGATCGCTGCAGATGCCACGGTGATGCATCCACTTAGCACATTCATCATCTCCCACTCCTCAACTCCTTGTTGCACTGAATCTTGGCGCGATAGCTCTCCCTCGATGATCGTTACCACAACGTCTACTCCGCTCTTTGGCCACCGATCAGCTATTATAGCGCCACGTAATACTGTCTCAAGATGGGTGCTCAAATCCTTTTCACTCGAATCACGCAAATAGCCTCTTCGTTGGCGGGTTGCGAAGGGGGCGTACTTGATATGTGTAGAGAGCACCATGTGAGGCGAGAATGGGGCAGATCGTGGCAGCGACCTTGGGCCGTGAACTGTACAGGTCAACTTCATGCCAGAACCACCGGATCCATCCCTAGATTCCATTTCCAAGTAGGCTGATCCCGAAGCGGATGGTGTCACTCCAGTCTTGAGATCTGAAAGAATTCTTAGCCTTTGAGTTCCATTTACAGAATACTATCACCCTTACAAACTGGTCGGATGGCATTGGGTGCCCTTTGACGTGGTGCAATAGTCGAATTCTCATCATCGTAAAGTGGTGGTAAGGTTGGGCCCCCTGGGCCATTGACTCGACGCCGATCTGTCATTCTCAGGCGCACTCAGGTGAATTTGCTGGTCATGTAACTCGTATATCTGAGAATCTGAGATCATGCTGATAAGAATTATTCAATGGCCTGCCCCACTGAAAAAGCAGCCTGCCACTCATCGCTCCACTTTTGAAATATGCATCTATAGAGAATTGAGCTTCAGTTACAAGGGTACATTCGCATACCAACCTATCGATACGCCAGCCTTTCGTTGCCATTGAAAAACTTTGCACATCCCTTCCATTGTTCCCTCTTCTTTTCACCATTAAGTTTTTTTCTCTGCACCTTGAGAGTCGGCGCTCATATTGATGCCCTCACTTATTCTTCCTGGCTGGATATAATTCAGCTATATCTACAAAGGCCTTCCAAATAATCGGTAGGTTTTCTTCACCCATTTCATGGCTCAGTTTTCCCCCGGACCAGCCTCGCTTGCTACCGCATACCCTCTACCAACTGATGATTCTTCACACCACGTTCACGCGACTCCTGAGCGCATCGAACAAACATGCACTACCATCTGATTTTGCTTCCCACCTTGCACCATAATATCTCAATTATCTGCAGAAGGCGGTAGCTTACAATGAAGTTATAGATGAAGCGCTTGACCCTTATCTCAACAATTATATATTGCGATAGTCTGCTATTCGGTAAGTTTCAGCTACATTTCACACGCTTTCTTCCCTTCGTCGATGATGAGAACCTTTTTCATTCAGTTCTGCTACTGAACTACTATGATGATTCCAAATTACCATACCAAGATCTCTGATATCGAATTTTATCTACCCCCTCTATCAATCTCATGCCCTGGATTGCGGCCAGCTAATAATTTCAAAGTTGTCTAGTATACGTACATGGTTTTTATCTAAGCAACGGTTGCAAACGAGGCAAGCTATTCATACAGGTAAGCAGCAATGTCAGTACTCGAGATATCGCCCTGCAAAAAGTGATGACACCAAGTTCTATCCATTCAACTACTTCATTCCGGCCAAGTCGCTCTCCCACACTAGAGTATGTGCTTGCACATGTTATGACCAGTTGTGGAGTTGTCCTCAGGACGTGATTTGACTCCAGTTGTTTTGCCTGTGGTTGGTTCGTTTTGAATTAGCCATTAGGTGAGGCCGGTCGGAATGACTGAGTAAAACGGCTTGTCTGACACAACGCGATATTATCTCTTGTTATTCTACAAGTTGATCATACAAAAGCTAACAATACCGATAGATGACAGACATGATGATAGCACTATCATTCTTTATGCATGCTATTACAGTATTTGGGGTAAGTTCGCTTTCGTAGGTTGGATTGTAATTGCGTGAGTATTGTAGAACATGGTGCATTGTGCATCATACGTATGTCCATATTCCATGTGCCTTGTCCCATCTTGTTAATTGTAATGCTGAAACCGTGAAGCCATTCACTGTGGGTCAGTAATAACGATAATTGAAGGAATATGATTTCATATGCCTCTAAAACATGTTCAATTACATGCACTTGTCTCCTCTAGGTAATTTTGATGATATTTGGCGGGGGAATCTCACTACAAGGTTCTGTATGTTTGTCTTCCGCGGTTGCCTAAGGCCGTAAGGTCAAGATAGATAACCTTTGCACTTTCGTATTTTCGCCAATGTCCTCTCCAAGCAACAACTTGAGTCTACACGTCGTTTTCTTATACCAATATCTCCTTCTCTAGGTACCCCTTGCATACGGTTCATACTTGGATGCCATAACCGACAGTTGTCCACAACATCAACAACTACATCTACCCAATATGCTACAAACATTCAGCACGGGTGAGGCTACATTAAGCCAAACAAATCATGCCACACTGAAGCGTTTACTACCGGGTAGGAGTTTATTACAATTTGCACGGCGTAGAGCTGAACAATGTCTCCAGGTTACCCACAACACGAGCCTCTAAACTTATGTGATGCCGCAACGAAGCTCAATGAAGCAACAAGTACAGAAGTATATTTCTCCATACAACCCTTCCCCCTTATCATATGTTCCTGTTCCCCTCATGGTAACCACTTCACATGGTTTTTGCTGTACGGCATGTTGATTTTTGCCATAATCATAGGATCGTTATGACGCGGCCTTGGTGCTGTACGCTTGTTTGCAACATCTTGATCAGCTTCAGCAATCGAACGATACACGGGTACTTCAAGCGCAAAGTGAAGAAGACGGATCCCAACAAACAATGCAGCAACTTAACCCAAGTTTACTTCGTGTCCTAATTAAATCTCTAATAGAATGCCTACCGATTTTCCCAGCTGAGTTTGGGAGAAGTAGTTCAGAGGGTAAGATCCGTATTCATGTACCGAGTTTCAATCTTTTCCACTTGCTACACTTGCTTACACTCAATAGTTGCGGACTACACGGAATGTTCTCTTGTTGCTGAAGTTGGGCTTGCTTCGCTGTTTTTCTTATCTCATATTTATCAAGAGTTAGGGATACAACTTAATTTCGACGATGCAGACCTCTTGTCCATCATGCCCTTTACTGATAAAAGTGATCCATGGTCAACAGACAAGTCCACGGAATATGCAGAGAGTCTATTATCTCAATACCTCACCCATGAAAGACGAACCGACGTTATTGTCAAATCACTACTACAAGATACAATACGCCCTCTTTTTTCCAATTCATCTGCACGTTTGACGACATCAGGAAGGCCGTACCAATTTGGTCAGCGATCTGAAAACACACGATCCCGCGCTAATCAAGACACTCCACACTGGAAGAAAACAGGGTGCTATGTGATATCTAGCTTTCGGTTTGCTGTTTTATCTGATGCAAGTGTCTCCCTTATCGCCCCTCTCAATATATGCGAACGACTCCTAATAGCGAGAAAAGCCTGCCTTGATCACTGGCCATTGGCCGCTATTTATCCCTGTCGTGATTGCCCTGGCAGAAGATGAGGCCACACCAGTCAGAGAAAAGGGTCTTCAAATTATGGAGCTTTTCCTATCGCAGTGCCCAGCTGGTCTTATGCATTCCACCGGCATTGACAATGTCTTTCGAGATACTGTCTTTCCCACGCTGCTCTTCCTCCCAACCCTGACCCCAGAGCAAGATTCCATAAATTTACTGCACCCCGCCTACCGCGTGCTCCTGAAGCTGGCACAGCTGGAACCACACCTCCCGAATTTTCAGAAGCAGCAACTTTTGGACAGGATTATACGCGATGGAATCCTTGCAGGCTACTCTCATGCTTCTCAACACATCCGTATCGTTCAAGTTTTGATGGAATCCACAGAGTCTGTTGTCAACTGCATGGGTCTATTTGCCGTGAAACATCTCCAGGTAATGTTCAAGTTCATATGATGAACCATGATACCTTTTTTTGCTGATCGAATACGGTAGAATCTCCTCCATCTATTCTCATCGATATTGATGGACCCCTTTGCGATGCTTCATCCGCCAACCATCGTTTCGACTGTTAAAGCCTTGCAAGCTACCATTACTAATTGCTGGCCCAGATTTTCCAATGTTTTGTATGCAGAACAAGTCGTCAACACAATTGTGCGATGTTGGCTGAACATGGATGATGAGATAACTTCCTCAAAATTAACGAATCACGATCGCAACGACATCTCCCAACACCTTGGAAAATTATACCAGGCCATGCAGGTTCTATGGAAGCAACAAGGCAGCAATCCTTCAAAGAAACTGCAAAATGTGATGGCCAAGGAACCTCAGCTTGCAGAAACTTTTCGTGAAGTTTGAGCCGGATTCAGGCACCACAATATCGGATTTTGGTCGAGCACGTGTTGACCAGTCTAATCGAGGGGTTGCTGTTTGAAGAATGACTTCCCACGAAGCCACTTGCCATAGGCTTTATACCGCTTCTTGGGTGCGTCCTCTTCCGTCACAGTCAAGGGATTTTCTCCAACCTTCAGCAACTCAGCATACACGTCGATTTCGTCCTCAATGCCCGTAACCATGAGACCTTGGTCTTGCCAGCTACCATTCACATATTCCTGATACTCGGACGAATCAACATCAACAGGAGTATCACTAGACACGACAAGGGGGAGATTTTGCGGGTGCCTAATGTAGCGTTCATAGTCCTCGGCTTCTTGCTCGTTGACTGATGGATTGAGGGATTCATGGACTGCCTTGGTAAATGTCCATTGTGCAGCATTCGACTTCTCAAGAGCCGTCTGTTTTGTCTTCAAGTCATCCATAGCTGCGGCAGTTGCATGGTCTGATACGGATTTGACACCCAATGTCTTTCCGTGTCCCGGCTGCAACCAACGTTGCAGTGACATACCTCGCGCTGTAGCTGCTTCCGGATTTATGAAACTAGCATCGGTATTCGCGGATCGTGGTTGAGGGGAATATGATTCAGCCAAATCCACTGACTCCTTTTTCATCTTTTTTTTCTCGGCATCCGCATCGACCTCTTTACGCACACGGAAAGGGCTGAGATCGTACCGCCCATCCTGGGTTGCCTTAAGAGGGATATACTTGATTGTTGAATTCATCTTGTAAGCAAACATTTTTGGGAAGGATGATAGTGTAGCCGGCCGATAGTATTCCAGCCAATAGTCATCGAAACGTTCTAAGCGCCGGAAGCGTGACAGATCTTGAGGAGGAACAAACGGCGGAATTTTTCTCTCCTTGAGATGGACAGGATTAAACCAGGAGATATAGCTGGCCTTCTTCGTAGCCGACCATTCCCTAGGATTAGCATGATGAAGATAATAATCCGTCGAAAGATCCCAAAGCATAGGTTGCCCTTGTGTAAAGATGTAATTCCCAAGAAATAGATTATAGGCCTCTTGTCGCTGACTGTCAAGGAAGGAGTTATTATAGTAGCGTTTAAAACTCTCAATCATGTCTCGAGAGTGACTTGTCCACTGATTAATTTTCCGGTACGTCTCCATTGTGTTTACCAGTTGGGAACCTCCGTATTGCAGGGCGATGGTGTCGCCATGGTCATGCCACATGTGCGTAAAGAGATTGACGGCATCTGTGTCGTACTCTACAGATGTATCCTCAAGTATGCCTAGGGCATGGAGTTGATGGCCCAAGGCCCGTTTTCCAATGACGAACTGGGCGGCATTGGTGCGATCAAGACAATCAATGCAATTGGTACGAGCGACTCCGTTTTGTGCTGTCATTGGGCTTGTAATGCCATCGCCATTCTGGAAAAATCCTGTTGTTTGTAGAACTGATTCCGCGATTGTCTCTAGATTCCCTATGACATCTCCACCACGCATTTTAGATGCCCGACTCATATCCCATGCTTTATGGATGATCTTGCTGCTGTCTGGAAGAAACTGATTTAGGTAATCCAGAGCATGCGTGTACTCTTCCAAAAGTTTAGACTCTCTTGGCTGCCGTTCCTTGGACTTAATAAGGTTTAACACATAAATCGGTGAACCGTACCGCTCAAATAGGTTATCGAAATGGAGAGCTGCAGCACTATAGAATGGGTCCACCAGATTCAGCTCGATTGGGGGTTTTGGTGTGACACCAGTACTATCTTGTGTCCAGTAAAGAGGGATGCTTCCACGATGTTGGACATACGATGTATATTGAGGACTGCAGTATAAACGAGGCCCCGGAGCATGGAAGGATGTTGTCAAGGACTCCGCAACAATTTGCTCTGTTTCAACATCATTCGCTACGTAACCCTGGCTGCGTTTAGCATGAGGGGATAGAAAACTGGGCGGGAGAGGCATACCAAATCATTTGCGCCACGCTTGAGGAAACGTGCTCCAGCGAAGTAGCGTGATCGCCTTGCAATTACAGTGATGTGGGCGGTACGACCGTAAATTGACAGTGCTTCTCGTATCAGTAAAGAAGAGTAGAGGCATGTGATAAGAAAACTCACCAGCTTGGTCAATGTATCCATGTATGATAGGCCTGCACCAGTCATAAGGGTCTTGAAGAACTTTGACAGCTGGCTGAAGCAGATAACTGTTCCAAACAAACATGGAGTTGAACTCCTCATGAGGACGGGGTAGGGTTCCCTTAGCAAGAGCAGTCCTCTCTCGACTGATGTTATGTTGCATAGTTCTCGTTATGTCATAAGAATAGCTGTAATAGAAGGATTTAGTCAAATCCAAAGTGTTGAGAATGGCTAGAAACCGTTGCTCTTCTGGGTTGTTGCGAGCATCTGACTTAGATCGCCCTGGTGTTAGCGGTATCAGCTCGGTGCCTTCGATCTGATTTATGTAGTGACCTCCAATCATGGCGACTGTGCTCTTCTTAGTTATGAGAAGCATATAATACGGTCCCGTAAATTTGATAAAGCCAAGCAGACCCCAGGTTGTACACCGAAGCTTGACACCGCCAGTTCCACGATTCCCATCGTCTATGGTGTCAAGGAGCTGATTTACTTCCTTAAGGCTATACAGAATCTTGTCGTCGGTCATGTTCAATTCGGCGCCCTCAGTGGTTCTGTCAATCTTGAGGATTCTGTACCTCTTCTCACTTACATCGACGCCAACAAGATAATAACGACTGGCAGTTTCATAGAGACTGAACTTGTGCATCTTATAAAAAGGACGGCCAATAGTCTCGTCGCCATCAATGTAGACGCCATCTTCATTAGTAGTAGCAGCACCCGCATCTTGCATGCGAGTTGCTGAATCTGGACTTGACTTGCGAGCGAATGGCTTTGCTACCGCAGGCTCATCCTCTTTATCATCTTCAGGTTCCCGACCCTTACCGCCAGAGTGGTTAGGTAGAAAGGGACCTGCGGCTTCATTATTTTGAAGAAGCGGAAAGACCGCAATACCACCCTCTGCCTCAGATGCCCTTGGCGTCTTTGGCGTACTATTGTTATTGTGGTTGTTGCTGTTGCTGTTGCTGCTGCCGCTGTTTGTGTTTGTGACCTGACTTGTGACGTTGGGGGCTGGGGCCTCGGACATATTCGTGAATCTCAAGTGATGCAGCTAGGTGAGATTGAGAAGGGTCAACCAGTATGCGCCGCACGCTTGCTCTTTTTGAAAGGGCTGTGTTTATATGCTTCTTCGTTTATGAGTTATCCGTAGCGTACCCCCCTCACGAGCGCAAGATACATTAGAGTTGTATTTGCAGTGGAATATGTTTAATGTTGAACTCAGGAACTTGAATCGTGGATTGAGAGAGTCGCGTTCACGCTGGGGAGGATGTCATGGTACAAGGTGCCCTTGACAGGTATATGAGGAGGGGGGACCTGTGCACCGTCGGGCGGGTGGGTACCAACCTGTTCAGGGAAGTACCTGTACTTGTGTATTATAGCGCACCGTTATTGATGGATCAGCCGTCAAACGATGCTCCTCGGCTAGTATTCAAATGCAAGCCCGCCTTATGACTATGGATATATTGTTTACAACTTCTACAGAAACAAGGTGGCCGGGAAATGATTTTTACGTAGAATATATATATATATATATATATATATATATATATATATATATATGCAGGTCAATATGTGTTCCTCAATGCTACAGTATCTTTATAAGTCGCGTTGGGTATCATATCGTCCCTCTTCCGGTTCACATATACACCATCTATGAATTAGGTAGGAACAAACTTCATGTCCAAGTACGCCAACAAGATGATTATGAAAGAGTCCATCATAAGATTATACCCCCGGTGTCTCTATATTTCTGCGTTTCCCCTTCCTATTCAGTCTGGGCATCTTCTGGCTTGCTGGATTCAGCTTCCTCGCCCTGTCCTTCCTCTGAAACAAGGTCGTTTCGCAGATCTGGCAAAAATCGATCAACACGCTTCCAGGTTTCATCCCATACCTGAGTTTTGGATGGATCTTTTTGAGGTGGCACCAAATAGCCACTGCTCGCCATAAACAAGACTACATTCTTTAGGTTTTCCCGAACCGCTTCCTCCTATATATATTTGTGTGAGTTGAACATGTTTCCGTTGAGAACTTGGTAAAGAGGATGAGCTTACCAGACTGTCACCCTGGCCGCTATTCATAAGTCGATCCATTATTTCAATAATCTTAATCCACAAATCTAGCATGCCATCCCATTCCGATAAGAGGACCGTATATTGGAGAAAGACCTTGCACAGAAGTGAGGCCGACTGAACCCGCATCTCGCTCATACCGTCTTTATCAGACGAAAATACTTCAGGTTTCAAGAGTCGTAGGATCAAGGGAAATAAGACTTTGCTGAAGATTGCGGTCCACTCCTTGGGGTCACTGCAGGCCAAATCAGGTGAGAGAAGTGATCTTTGCATAGCAGAAAAGGCGAGTTGGCGAATATCACGACAAGGATTAGTGCACTGCGCCGTGAGTGCCAGGAAGATGGGTAGCCAATAGGCCGACCAAGCTAGTCAAAGGTAAGTAAATATAGCCTTGACTATGCAGTTGGATTGCAAGCATACCTTCGCTGCTCTCTAAATGAGAGTGTTGCATTAGATGTGGGATGCGGGAGGTCATACTGTGCAAGGTGTTGACAGCCTTGCAACCTCTGACAACAGCCTGGCTATCCCTGGAAGATTATGTTAGTTCCTCATGTCTTACAAAATGCCATGACCATTAACTTACACTTTAGCATCCTTTGTCTGGTCTGCCGTCTTGTTACCAGATAAAGTCTGTGAGCTAGCAGCAGATGCGAAATGATTCAAAAGTGAAACGGCCGCCTCATAGTTGTCGGCTATGATCGCAGGAGGATTTCCAGTTGTGCTTTTCTCCAGTATTTCGAATACAGGGGTAGCAGCGTCAGGATTCGCAGAGAGTACTCTCAATATGACCCAGAAATCTGGAGAAGTCATCATCTCGCTCCTCAAAGGACTTGGTTCATCAGTGCACGCTGCAAGACCGGCGAGGATATTTTCCGACGTCCTAAGTAGTACTTCCTGCGGTATGCTGGATATTGTGTGAAGTAGAACCGGCACGTTGATAAAATCGTGATCCTTTGGACCTTTCCGTCAGCTGGAGAATCAATTTGGCGGGAAAAAGAAGCCATACATAACTGGTTTTTAGGATTTTGAGGGCATAAAATGCTGCGCGGGAAACCACAATGGAATGCCACTGGGCAGAGTCTCGTAGGATTCCATGCAGGGTGTCAAAAACCTGTTTCCCTGTATTTGTAATACACTCAGGATCTCGAATAGCAAGGACCGTGCAAAACTCGAGGATATATGGAACAATGGGGTCATAAGATGTTCGGGATGAAAACTCCTGTCTATTTGCAGGGGGGGCAGCCATATTTTCCTGCTTAACACTAATGACTGTCGGGTGATCATCTTCCGGAAGCTGATCCAAAAGTGCCTGAACCAAAATACCAATGCGAGAAGCCGGTAGTTGGCTAGTTAAATGAGCAAATCTTCCATCAGTGGCAATGGGGCTTCAACTCACGCGATATTATTGAAGACAACATCCATGTTACAAGATTTGATGCAATCGACAGTACATAAGGTACTCTCCAGCTCTTCATCTGAAGGCTCGGGTGGGTCGTCTGCGGCGTAGCTAGAGATGTAAGATGTGAACGCCGAGAAGAATCCCGTGTCTGTAGACCTCGCAACTCTATCTATAATTTGTGATGGTGTTTGCAGAGGAATAGCGGAGATCGAAATAGCTGGGAGACCTGTAGATGAGAATGGCGGGGAGAGGGAGTTCACAAAAAGATTGAGCCATATCCGAATAATCTAGTTATCGTTAGCAAGAAAAATCACTTCAGCTTTGTCACAAAACTCCTACATGCTTCCAACTTTGTTGGATGAGAGTTTCGCTGCCAGTAACGACACGAAACAGGACAAGGGTCGCGAGTTGTGCACGAAAGTCCCGGCCCAACTTGACAGCAAGTTCGCTGACCATGACACTGCTATCACCAGCCTGGACTTCAGTATTTAGTGATGTATTGAATGGCATGTTAGTTGCCAGAGTAGTGATGTGGCTGAGGCAGTAGATAATTTGGTCAAGCGCTTCCACATTTCCATACTTGCTCGCGATACGAGCGCATTCGTCAAAACCCGTGACAATTCGAGCAAAGACTGCATCATCAGTGGCCGACATGAATACATAAGAAAGAGTCGATACAATTGGCTTCCAGGTTGCAGCAAAGATATCAGGGTCGTATATGTTACTGTTGCACAGTACCAAGCTGCCTGCGGTTTCTGATTTCAAGAGTAATTCCCTCCAAGCATAATCAAACGCATGCTTGTTATCATGTTCATCTGGGAGAATAATCTCATCTGACTTGATAGTGTCGTATATAACTTTTAGAAACTCAGGAGAGAAATTTTTACCATCATTCTGTCCGCGTAAATTTCTGGCAAAGTCCTCATAGGTCATTCTCTGGGTATCCTTCACTGTTGGATTATGTTGGTCAGTGTTCAATAGGATGATGGCATACGTCAATATGAACACAGCATCCGTATTAGCCACCTCATCGGGTGTGTTGCAAGAGCAATATTTGTCAGCGAAAGCCTCGACGATAGCTGCGATCAGCGGTGCCTCTCCTGGCAGTCGAAAACTCTCAAGCAAGCCCCTTAGCGCTTGGTCAACGCGCTTACCAGAGAAGTCGAATAAATCCAAGAAAGAATTAAGAAATGCTTCGTTGCCCTTTTTGGAAAGGAAATCACCTAAAACCGCCTTTGATACACGGGATGTGCCTTTGAGGAATTTCGCTACCAGGGCAGGATCAGTGATGTCTGCAATGATGCCATGTTCTTCCAAATAGCCCAATCCAGTTTTAGGCTTTTCGTTGAACTTGCTCATTCCTTTCACTATGATCTTCTTCCTTCTTCGCCTCTCCCTCAGCTGAGCTGCGTCGGCAAGTCCTTCATCAGCGGGAACATCATGCAGTCTTTCAGCCAAGAATTGAATGAACCGCAACAAAGCATCTAAGCAAAGTGGTGGCACGCTCGTGGTACTCCACGTCGCAGAATCCGGCAGGGCATTCCTCGATAATAGTCCAATCATATCTTCGCAAAGATCTGCTCGGTTCTCATCGCAGTCATAATTCACAAATAGCTCAGTAACGAACGTTGGCATTCTGGACAAAACACCAATAGTTTCAACCATTGCCTGCCGAGCCTCAGGTTTTCGTGCGCCTCCCTCTAATCCAAGCTTTTGCCTATCCTTGACGGGGACTGGAGTTGATCTGCCGCTATTGGACTGCGAAGGTGGAGGTTTAACTAGTTTTGGCGTCTCGGGTATGCCCGCGTACAGCGATGGGTCAATACCAGGCTCTCGGGGAATGTGAACAGTCGGGTGAAGACATGCGACCAGATAGGAAAGAAATAGTTCTTGCTGCAGTTTAAGCACTTCTCGGCAAGTCGCAAGCAATGTACCTGCCACAATCAATGACTCTTGTAGAATGGCCATGTTGTCGGATCTGACGAGTTGGAAGAGGTAACAGCATAGGCGGTCTTCCGCGATGGTTGCCAGCGCTGGATGGCGGGCTATGAAGGGGCCAGAAACTTCTAAGGCAACGTGAATTATGCGAAGAGCCATGACTCTCATTGTGTCTGTGTGTTGGCGATCACTTGGATCCAAGAAGTTGACAAGAACTCGAAAGAGCTCGCGGACGGACGGTAATGAGTATGGTTTCAAGTCCAACGATTCCGTGCCAGCAGCCTCGCTATCCTCGCTCACTCGACCCTGCAAAGCATCACCTTCCAAAATCTTTTCTTTTAGTTCTTGCCCCGATTCCGAAATGGATGTACTCGTAGCTTCTTCATTCACACGCTCCGCGGGAATGGCCTCCGTTGCCGCCGTAGGAGTTGCCATTCTGACATGACTCATGTCTTCTTCAACAAGTTGATCGATACTCCTAGGATCATCCCCTGCCTCTACCTCGAGATGTTTGACATCCTCGAATATAATCTGGCACATTCTGACCATAACAGCCTCAGCAGTTCTGCGCAAGACCGCCGAGAAACGAGGCTGTGAGCATATCGCTAAGCCACGACCCATCATATCACAAACACTCTCATCGCTCAAAATATCGCCGCCAGGTCCGGACATCATATCCTCCATCAAGTTCAGAATCATAAGCAAAACCACCTCGCCCTGAGCCTGGTCACTTATGTCGAATTGGCAATGCGTAACGGCGGCAGATAAGGACTGCATGGCCAACGCAAACCGAGGGGATTCAGAGCAAACAAATCCATATGCAAGGAATTTCCTCAACGCGCCTAGGGCTAATATTGTAATCGGTGCTGCAGTTCCTTTGGCTTGGATTACGAGAAGAAACGGCGCCAAAAGAGTTGGTGCGTCAAAAGTATGAATATCTGGCCATGGTCAGAGAATATGTAATAAGAGAATCGTGATATCTGGGCATACCTTTTACGCCAGCTATTTCGTGCCTAAGCTTTCCAAACCCCGATATCATAGGGTTGTCCTGCATACTCTTCCCTTTTTGTCCCCGCAGACCCCAACGGTTGTTGAGAGTGACGGTTTGGTCAGCCTCGCCGACCGTATTGCTCAGAGGGCTCTTGCTCCTGGTTTTAGAAGCTAGAGTTGGTGAGCCAAACTGAATGGGATTGGGATTCCCCCCCAGAATCGCGGAAACGGATGAGTGTGGAGAACGTGCATGCTTCTGGATAGCAGATGTGATGGATATGCATTCAGAGATGACAAGAGAGACGGGGTCAATGGCGACAGATACGGGGCGGCTTCTGTACTGCATCCTCGGGGCATCGTTGCGTGGGGTAAGCAGCTGGGGAATTATGGCATCGGGGTCCAATGTAGGTTCCATCTTTTCGGGAGATTGAGCATCGCGGCCCATGATCTATCGCGACTGTAAGTGCACAAATAGTATCAGCTTAATAATGAAATCGGGGACGGTTTACTAACCTACTATGAGGACAAGATTCAAAGACAGGAATTAGCCCGGTATGCACAGCGTGGCTATGTACTAGTAGTTATTGAGGCCAACTCTTGTTGTACAACTGCAGGAAGCAAGTAGCTGTCACCGAGCTCAGTGCCCCTTCAAGGCTGTGTGTCCACTTCTATGTCACGAAAATCATCAGCCAATGATAAGCTGTTCTGCAGGCCAGCCACAGTAGCCTTGCCGATACGTCAGAGATAGCGGCAACAGCAGTCAAGGTACGAGGGTACCAAGTCAAAAGCACCCGAAAACCGTGTGAACCAGGATGGAATGGTCGCCCTATCTATGCAGGAAATGTGTTTTTTCGACCAGAAAAACGATCATTTAGGTAGCTTTCTAACGGCTATTATTGTCGACTCCATTGCTTTAATACTTGGTGATTGACAGAGTTCTGAAATCTGTCCAGAAAGATCAGTCACATCTATCTTACCAGGTACCTAACAGCATGATTCATCTACCTAGATAGTAGTATACAGATACTGCCACGGTGGTTCTACGCATATATTACAGATAGAAAATGGCGTCCAATTTTTTTTCGTTGCTAGCATTAACATTCTAAATGCATTGATTCTATACAGCAAAAAAATCTAGTAGTGCCCAGTCGTATGTGGTTTTAGTGACATTGAGTTTTGTGGTATGCAAATTAACACAAACAGTCCACCCAAGGCGGGCGGGGAAAGATGGTCAGATTTGAAATATGTTTTCCATTCTTCTAGAAGCACGCAACCAGCCAGCATTACCCCAGGGTCTTTGTCTTGAGCATTCCAGGTTGCCATTTCTCACTATATCCCAGCGAATTACTACCGTATTATTAGTCTATCAGCTGTGCTGTGCCATCAAATTATTATAAGACTATTTTGTTAGAACCGGGCTCAAGAGACTGGGCAAGGCCGTGTTTGATAGGAATATCTGGGCTGGCTATTATAAAAGACATTACTCTTCATTATCATCAACTTGAGTCCGCAGATAGAGCAGTTTTACTAGATACATTCAAATGAAGCCGCCACCAAATATTCTAACCAGAAGTCAGCCATTTCCCCATGATTTGTTTGCTCACACAAACTGACCACATATTTCCAAACGCCTACTCCAACCTATCATGCCCCCCGATTTGATTTACTCCAGCTCGGATAAGAGTTACCTATAAAAAACGCCACCATTCCGAGCATTATGCGACACTGCAGGCATGGCCGTTCCGCCTTATTCAATATCATACAGTGTTCTTTTTTCCCCGGTGACAAAATAGAATAACATGCTTGTTTAAGAGGAATGCTTTAGACAAGGCTAAATCATAGACAAAGCCTCAAAAACTAATGTCGTACTGCCGCCTCGGTCCGCAAGTTAATTGCCCTTTTGACCTGCCCCAGCTGCTTTTGCAGCAGCACCCTGATTCTTTGATGCCGTATCGTCCTCTCGCTGCCGAGATGCTATGTCTTGTAGTTGCTGCTTGTCACTCTCCCATTGAGAGTTGGCATCGCCAAACTCCTCCTTGATTTTTTGCTCTTTGAGCTTCTTTTCTTCCTCCTCCTTTTCCCGTGCAATTCTTTCACGTTCCATTTCCTACAGTTCCTATTAGCAATTGATAATGTGAATCTCTCACGCAAAATACTTACCTCCATGTGTTTGATATCATCAACACTAGGCTCATACAAATGCCAGATTGTGTAATGAGGTAAACCCACAACTGAGTACTGCATACGTTTGGCCATCTAATATTTTCAGCTTGTCAGAAATTTAGTCAAACTTTAGTTGTAGAAGAACATACCTTGCCAAAACCCTCTGTTTCAGCATGCTTTTCAAAACTGAAAGCAGGAAAATGAACTCCAGCACGAAATACCTTGGCCTTGGCCAGGATACTAACACCACCAACACCGTCTATCTCCATCTCCATGTCTGGGTCACCATAGGGATCCCTTAAATAGGCAAGATGCGGCCGCCACGTGGCATATTCGGCGTAGCCTTCGACGATAACAGCATCTTCGTCCAGTGTATCCGCAAGTGCGAGGGCAGTCTCTGATTCCTGCCAAGAATTGAGATCGTAGGGTTGTTCTCCGCCAAGCCAATCAGGGAGGGGCCGCCAAACATCTGGTCATTGTCAGTCTCAAATAGGAGGGGGGGAAGTTTCGTAGTTTGAGGTACACGTACTGGGAACAATCACATCCTTGTTGTGTCGCATAAGATCTTCCAGAATCGTAAACGGTGCTGTCTCAACATCCACATCACGCCAATAAACCCACGAGTGGTAAGGGCGCAGAGCGGCGCTGAGCAGCCAATTACGAGCCTGGGCCATAAGCTTCCGACGACTAGCCTGTGCGGCAAAGCCATGACGGCTCTCAACATCCTGATTTACTTTCTGGCCAAAGTCTTTCTCGATGATCGAAATTTCTCCATACGGCTGCTTCGGGTCCTCGTCGGCCTGGATCTTTTCTAAATTATCCAATAGGACCTGAAGGGTGTGATCCTTAGAATCTGATACAAGGAAGGCGAGATCGATAAGATTGTGGGGGTATGTGAAGTTCTTCAGGTGCGAAAAAAACATGGCGAGATGCTGCTCAGCATCACGAAGAGGCACACATAGAAGAATGCGTTCGTCACGCTCCCAGCCGCGAGCAGTCCCCTGAACGTTACTCAGATCATAGTATCGGACTGTCTCGAGTTCTAAATCTCCGCCAGTTGATAAAATGCCGAAGGTGATAAGTGATGCGACTGAAGTTGGTGGCCATAGCCAGAAGGCTACCAGAACAAGTATAACAACTACTACACCAATGCGGACATACGTTCTGTTTCGTCGTCGATGGGCAGGAAGTGTAGCTCGAGGTTGAAATCTGCCCATGTTATGAGTTGGGAATCGAGACCAGATACTGAAGATCAAGATATCTTACCTGTGGGGGGATATTTCAAAAGTATCGCCACGAGGGTAGCCGTTGGAAAAACCACTTGCCTGATGCCGGGGCATCATCTTGAGATTGTCAGAGGAGACATGCGTTGACACACACACAATAATAGTGGCCCAAATTTGACCCGTACCGTAGGCTGGTACAGAGTCAGAGATAGAAGCAACGATAGAATGCGTGCCAGATGCTGAGACTCGCAATGGATGTGATGGGACACGCCGTGTGCAACAAGCGTTGCGGCAAGAAAGTTGATGTGGCTTCTGTCCCTGAAATCACACCCTGGCGTTCCAATTGCAAGGAAACCAGATTAAAATCGAATCGAATACGGAGTACAGCTGCGTGCCTTACATAAGGCAAATGGGGATAGGGGCCAGTAAGGGTAGCAGTACATGCTGATCGCATGTATACTTAGGTACCTGATATTTTATCATTGCGGTAGTAGCGGGACTATTGGGTACTGCCGAGTACTATAAAATGGTATCAAGTACTTGTGTACTCAAGTATATTTATGTATGTATACTTTCAGATATCGAGCTATAACAAGCTAACCCTCAGGTACCTCTACCTTTTAGGTAGTGGCTGGTAACATCTCGGTGCAAAGAGACTAGGGCCGCCTTAGGTTGCTATAATTGGACTTGTCTCTATTATACGAGGCGCAGACCACCATCTACGTATTAACAACGTGACGGTTTATACAAGTACTTCAGCATGCCAAAACAGGGAATTGATGCAAACTCATGAATAATACGAGCTGTCGGGCAAAAAAAAAAAAAAAGACTAACTCGATGATAAACAACATCAGCCTGTTCATTTAGCTGTAGGGAGTGTTATTCCAAGCTCGTCCCTTTTTTGCTTCACTTCTTCAATGGCCCCAGATGTGTCTTCCTCGCCAGGATGACGTAGCTGCCATGCCATACATATCTCTAAGGCTTTTCCAGTCCAAATGCCAGGTTGAATACCCAGTGCTTTTGCTAATGAGCGACCATCGAGCAGACGTTTTAATTTTGGGGCATCATACACATCCAGCTTCTCCAGATGGTCTAAGAAGGACTGCCAGCCTTGAATGAACTTATCCCGCTCTAGACAAAAAGTGCGGTTAGCATGCCATGATAAAACGAAGGAACCGACAGCTGAGACCACTATACTCAAAACTCACCTTGGCTTCCGGGAGGAGACCATGTCTCAAGGCATTTCATAGCTTCCATTAGCATCACCGCAAGCACCTGTAGTTTCCACATACCCCCCTGCGCCTCCCACTTCCTTATAGCCATACCAAACTTGTCTCGCTCTTGAAGAAATGGTGCGTTATTTCTGACGGCAGTCTTCAGCTCAAGTATCTCTGCGTGATGCCGATGGCATGCTGCCATTACAGCTGTAAGCTTATTCGGAGCCCTGAACCCCTCCCGAGCAATCATGGCGACCGGGGGGAGGGCGTTTGCTTTTCGATTTTGATCTGGTGGAGCTTCAATATTTATCCAAGGACTGACAGCAGCCAAGTTCCATGCTATGTAGGCAGAATCATCGTCCCGAACCAAAATGTCACCGATGGACTTGGATGTTCGCCTCTGCAATAATTCGTCTAGGCAATTATACGCCACGTGCCATCGTGAGATGTCTGGGGTGTTCACTTCATCTTGGGATGGATCGCTAAAGACGGCTTGATAGAGACCCAATCTGTCCAATATCTCTAGAGCGTTGCGGGGATGGTTACCTTTTCGCCGCCCATGTCAGTGCAATCTTTAAGCATGTGAAATCAGGGGCAATGCCCAGCGAAAAAGAACTCACCTTTCAACATCTTCTCCAACTCTACTCCAACTCTCTCGCGGCTGATCTTGATTCTAAGAGCACTAAGAACATTTGGATCGCTCATATAGCGCTCTGTCATTGGGTCCAGGCTGAAGGACAGACGGGCAGCAAACCGGATAAGACGAAGCACCCGAAGTGGATCATCCATGAATGTTTGAAATGGCTCAAGTGGGGTTCGTATAGTTCTGTTGGACATATCATGCATTCCTCCTGTGAAATCTTCCAGCTTTTCAGTATGCAGATTGAAGAAAAGGGCATTGATAGTTGCGTCACGACGAAGAGCATCTTCTTCGGCAGTACCAAACTCCATCTGCGGATTACGACTGTCCTCGGCATATGTCTCTTTGCGAAGATTGACAAAATCGAGATCCAAACCAAAAAGTCTGACCATCGCCGTCTCAAGATGTTTCGATTTGTCCGGGTTAATGGCAACTTTGTGAAGATTACCTATATCACCAATCCCAATGCTATGCGTCTCGATGGCATCAGAGGTTTTGCAGTATTCAGAAAGATGAAGTGCAAAATGCTGACCAGTCATAACATTGATAGCAACGTCAATGTCATGGCTCTCGATTCCAAGAAGCCTATCACGTACCCAACCACCTGCCCAGCGCAATATCACCGGCTCACCAAGTTGCTTTGAGTTATCGATAGACTTGGCGACATCGATTAGCAAGTGACGGAGCCGCTGCTCACGTGGTGTGAGTTGTATTGATTGAGTTGAAGCTGCCATAGATGTTGCTGAATGTATATCTCGAAGAAAGATGTCAAGTTTTCTCTTCATAATGTTACCTAAACAGCCTAAACGTGAGAACATGAGCAATAGTCGACCAGCTACTCAACGGGTATGGCCCATGTCAGGCGATACGTATTATTAATGACTCGCTTGTGATACAAGGCCGGTTAGGCTGGTTGGTGAGTCGCAACCTCGAGTCGTGTAAAAATTGGCAGGGGTGTGTTGAGATCCTGCACTAAAACCAGTATGACTGTTTTGAGCTCCACGTGAGTGGGGGGGGGGGGGGCTACCAGCCGATCAAGTTGGGGAAACGACAGTAATGAAAAGGAAACTACCTACGGATTCCATATAAATCAGGTCTTCTCTCGACTACACCTGGCGACCAGGTAGATAATCCTTCCCTAACTTGAGCATCCAGTTGCAGTGGGTGGGCTCTGTCAAGCTACATAATACCTACCCACCACTACATAAGTCCAAACTACTAGAGCTACTATCAAGGTGAGAAGTGAGGAGGATGTCTACTAGACTGCGAAGAAAATAAATGAGCCTTAGCATCTCCCCCATTACGTATTGCAACTTCCTCATCTACTGAGTGCCTACTCTGTCGATACGTAAAAGGGCAGTTGACATTAAAGTGTTCTCACACCAATTAATAGATATGGTCGATTGACAATATTGCTTACTTATCTTTACAAATTTTGTGCTCTTATAAATTTTAGGGCCAGTATTAAAAACTTACCAAGAGATATTTCAGCTTAATAACAATAAGGGCCTCGATCTTTGAAGCCACAGGTACCTAGTAGGCAGCACATCTTACCTCCTGAGCGGTACTGTAGTGTCTACTTACCCCGCAGCCCGGCAGATGCTTCCGAAGTGTGTTCTTAGCGCAACAATTCCATCCACCGCCGCATCTAAGAAATGTCAGCATAATAGTCAGCTTGACGACGAATAACACTTTAGATTCAGCCTGTTTACTAATTCCGCTAACTTTCGATAAGTACACTCCAGCCCCTGCTAGATATATAGTGTTCCCAGTAGTCACCAATACTATGAAATATGTTGTCATTGCAGTCACGGCATTTGAGTCTTAAGACAGCACTCGTCACAGCTCGTGAGAATAACGTGCTGGTGAGACTTGGAGTCTGAAGCGGTGGATGTAGGGGACTTTAAAGGTTGCCTTTGACAGTATATGTGATTTGGAAAAAATGTCAGTATATCAGACACTGGTCATCCCCACAAGTCAACTTCTTAAGAATGTTGCCTCAAGAGCTCCACTGGTATGGCCAATAGAGGCATCGTGACCAGCAGCGTGACGTCAATGGCCTACCATGATCGTAATTCTACACCATAATCTCAATAGTAAATAGAGTTGGTGTTGGGGCTTAGCCAACCACTCCCAAGGAGGCTTGCGGGGTAAAGTGAGGCCCTGGAATCGTTCTTTAGAAACAGGGCTAATTCGATCCTAACATGTATCAATGATACATTTTGCTGACGACAAGCGTATGTGCCTTCCCTATGGATGGTGACATGATGAATGCATATAAAGAGACTGGTGGTTGCCACCCAACCCATCTGTTCTGTTCAAAAAGTCGTTGAACCTGAAACAACTCGATCGTGACTACAACTATTAAAATCTATACACTCTACCAGGTTGTCGTTGGCATATGAACCAACTAGTAGACTGATAACAAGAATGGAAGCGTCGACAGACCATCAACAATCGCCACAGCCAGAGGCACCAGCTGCCCTGAACGAATCTCCTGTGTTGGGTGGCGCAAAACAAGATCGCAGAATGAGCGATGAATGGGGTTCGTGTTCCACGCCATGGAAACCAACCAGAAGTCTTGGATCTTGGATCATATGAGGTTGAATCTGGATCGATTGACTTGGCTGACAGTTCGTGCTACTAGATGCCGCCAAGGTGCCACCAAGTCGCTTCCAGAAGCGCAAGGGTTCAATATACGCCACGCCAGGGTCCCGAGATGGTCACGTTGATAAGAATTACGCCGAGAAGTATCATGCCAAACTGGCAGAAATGAAAGGGGGCAAGTGATTCGAACCGTGTTATGGGTTGCGTTTGCGTGTTTCTGTGAGTCAAGACGAAGCACATGTTGTATGAGATATCAGAGTAACACTAGTTCCTTTCCTGCTTAAATGAAAAGAGAGGGAGAAAAACAAATGAAAGCCAAAAAAAAAAAAAAAAAAAAAACTCTTTACCCAGTCGGATGGTTGTTGTTCTATATGTACATCAGTCATCGAGACCGTCAATATCAATTGCATCTGGATTTGTTGCTGGACCCGTCTGTCCTGGAACCACATCCTTTGGGCCTGTGCTGGCGGCCACAAACCCATGTGGTGCTAACGCTTGTCTCTCCAACGCAGCCATAGCATCTGTAGCTTCAGCATCAACAGACCCGTCCAATTTTCGTTGGCTTCGGGCCAAAGCTTGAGACGCGATGAAGTTGACATCGGTATTATACTGGGCTTGAACACTCCTCTTGATTCGTAGCATCTCCTTGAACGTGTCTTCATTACCATGCTGTACTTCGAATTGTTCCCACTTTGTCCAGAAATCAGCATTTGTCCGAGGATCACAAAACTGCGACGCATGTCCATATATAGCTCTTGCTCGATCGATTTCTCCGAGCCGCTTTTCCATGTCTGCAAATTTCAGACACATTTCTTTAGCTTCGCTATCAGGAAGAGCTGTAATAGCCCGCTCATATATAGGTCGAGTTGACGGCAACCCGAAATTGGATGCTGACTTAGTGATGTAGAAATTGAACATATCGGCTCTATCCTCATCAGAGACAGCTCGCGTGGCTCGTTCGTAGATTCGCATGGCATGCCGTGCAAGTCCACGTTCTTCCTCCAAATTGCCATACATCAGATATATTGTCTTTGCAAACTTTGGTGGACAGTCCTCTACTGCTTGCTCGAAAAGGTCTCGGAGCCGCTCGATTCCTATTTTTCTGTCAACTGCCTTGGTGAGATACAAGTTCCAAAGCTCGAAAGCTACAGGATAGCTAAAAAGATCCAAGCCGCGCTCATAGATCTTGAAAGATTCCTCGTAGTACTTGTGTTCTTCCAAGAGATTTGAATAATTGACAACGGTTTGTGGTGTAGCAATTCGGAGCTCAAATATTCGCTCATATACTTTCTTGACTTCTTCCAAAGTCGAAACACTTTCTACCAAATCGACATAGAAACTCCAGAGCTTCCAACTCTTATGGACTCGTTGCTGAGGGGATAGTGTTTCGTCGAAGTAATCAACATTGGACCTCTTGGGCGCTTGGATAGCCTTGGCCATGATCCGAACAGCGTCGTCAAAGTTTTCATTGCGCAACTCCATCTCTGCCCATTCAATCCACATGTCCGCCAACTCAGCCACGGATTTGAATGGGACTTTAACAGCTTTCTCCATGATGATCCGAGCATTTCTAATATCCCCTCCACGTTCGTAAAACTTGGCATAGTTGGCCCATAGCTGGTGAAAAGGGCCAACGGCCCTTTTGGGGTGAATGGCGGCAATTGCATCAGTATATGTCTGAACAACTTCATTGCCCTTGTCTCCCCAAAGAGCGACTCTTTTTTCCCACTCAGAGACACTGTTCGGGTTTTGACGGAGCAAGACATCATTGAGGAGGAAGGGGCGACGATCCATTAGATGCTCAAAGCGCATCATCCGTATGTCAAGTTCTAGATCAGCTTCTTCATCCTCGACCCCCTTCTCGGCCCGTGAAGATGCAACTTCCATCAGTGCGCCAATAATAGACTCTTCAAACTCTGCATAAGCATCAAATATGAGTGTAAAATCCCTGACGGTCATTACAGTTGTAACACCTTCTTCAAATACGTCGCGAGCGCGCTCAAAACTTCCTCTTCGTATCCAGTATGTAGCCAATCCGACCCAAAGCCTTCCTCTTTGGTCGCCAAATCGAGCTATGCCACTTCTGATGATGCCTTCCACATCGATGCCAGTTTCATGGCCCGTTTCGACTTCGGATGCATGCTCAACAAGCATGTCAACCATCTCGCTCCATAATTCGTAGTGACCTTTGCCATGTTTGCTCGAGAAACGTGGATTGTTAAGAATCTCAATATATTTGTTCGCTGCCTCTGTATACGCACCCGCAAGAACTAGAAGCTCAATGAAGTCCTCAATATCTTCCGGGTGAATCTGCATGTATCGACGCCAGACCTTTACGGCGGTATCTCCAGAGGCTGCATTGGCAAAGGGAAGATATAAAGCCCAGATTCGATTGTGTTGTGTAATAGGGAGGGCTCGAAGAGCACGGTCAAATGTACGACGGCTGAATGTAACCAGGGGTTGCTTCATGAGAAATTTCAAGTACATCTCCCATATCCGTGGCATCTTGTTTAGCAAAATCAGAGACCTTTCGAATAAGGCATTCACTTTCTTGTATTCGGAAGACGAGACCGCCGGGTTTAGTTTCGAGACATGCTTCACGCGAAATCCAAGATACTGCTACTGTTAATAAAAGTATGATAATGTATGGGCAAACGACGTACAAGTTTCCAGAGTTTGTATGATCTAGGCAGCTGGGAGCAAGCTCGTTCCATGACAAATGCCTGTTCCAGTGTGCTGCCATGTCGAGTTTTGAAGTCGATATATGCCAGCCATGGCTTAACGCTCGTAAGGTCTCGCAAAATGTCCTGTTCGTAGATAGAGTCCTCGTTTGACTGCGGCCAGCATGAGCTTGCGTACTTTGACTATATGCTTACTGCAACTTACAACAAGGTGAAGGTCCGGCCGCATAGGCCGGCCTGCTTTAGCCACTGCGGCTGTCATTTTGCTCTCTCGTCCCCGGCGCCAGGTGCCCAAGGAAAGTATGATATTCTTGGATCATGCAAAGTGGCCCATTGTAGCTCGCTGGAAAGTAAGGAAGCAGCCTGTCGTCGCCAACTACGTTCCTATCAGTGTTCGAGACTTTACATATAATGCGTACCAGCTGAAGTCAGCGGGAAACTGCTTGATCGCACGGAGTTGCGAAGACCTCAACACGGTCGTGTTGGCGCGGTTGTTGCATGAGTTTGCGATGCCCGCTTACAGCGATATTCAACAGATGCAAGGCCCATCTGCACTAGTAGGTACCTATTTTGGAGCATGCCTGGCCTTCAGCCACGCAGCGTGAGAGCTAGCCGCAGGTAGGTGTCCACTATAACCCACCTACCCGGCTATGGCTTCAAGGAAGGACTGGGCGATGCCACGAGAGCTGTAGCTTAATTCATCACTCAGATAAACAACGCGACTCTCTATTCCAGAAGCTGCCCAACATGTCCGGCGCCGCGGTATTTCGAATTTCAACCCAGAGTTTAGAGCTGATTTACTGAGCCCTCAATAGGATCGCGAACCTGTCTTCCCCACCCGGCAGTCGCTGGGGCTCATGAAGGCAAAGCTCAAGGGAGCTGAGACAGGTCATAGCCTGTTAAAGAGAAAGAGTGAAGCCCTCACAAAGTACGTAGTTCGATGCGCTCATATGATGTGATAAAACTGACAGCATTCTTGATAGACGATTTCGAGGTATGCTTCAATAAGCGACCCCCCAGAATACCATCAATGCCAGTCGATTTACATAGCCATCCATAGAAATTACCCGACGAATCGATGAAGCCAAACGGAAGATGGGTCGTGTAATGCAGATTGCTGCATTTTCTCTGGCCGAAGTTACATACGCAGTAGGAGGTGATATCGGATATCAGGTGCAAGAGTCGGCGAAATCTGCTCGATTCCGAATTCGTACGAAACAAGATAACGTATCGGGAGTATTGCTGCCAGCTTTTGAAAGCTATCTAACGGAGGGCAACAACGACTTTGGGTTGACCGGTCTCGGCAAAGGTGGACAACAAGTGCAGCGATGCAGAGAAACCTATGCTCGTGCTGTTGAAGCCCTGGTTGAGCTTGCAAGCTTGCAGACAGCTTTTGTGATTTTGGATGAGGTTATTAAAGTCGTTAATCGACGAGGTCGGCTGTCTCTGTAGGTTTACGTATAAATTGCCAGGCTAACTTGTTGTAGTGAACGCTATCGAACATGTCATCATACCCCGAACTGAAAATACCATAAAGTATATCAACTCTGAGTTGGATGAGCTGGATCGTGAGGAGTTCTACAGACTGAAGAAGGTGAGTTAATGGCAACCAAACGGCCTCTTATTACTACATGAGGTCTTACGATTTGGTTACAAATTTAGGTTGCGGGCAAGAAGCAGCGCGATAACGCGGCAGCGGATGCTGAGATGAAGGCGAAGCGGGAGCTCAAAGAGCAGGCAGGGAATGAGGACACAAATGAAACAACCGGCCCAGCTGACCTCTTGGCTGCTGAGGATGATGAGGATGTTATCTTCTAATATGTTATTTACATGTAAAACCGGCAGGCATTACCTCCATTGGCTGGTGCCAGAGTGTTGATTCTGCTCACCAAGTTACAAACTCAATGCTATGCAATAGACAACAGGCGTGTTATTCAAATGTAGAACACGAGTAACTCTTGAGCCCGCTACTGGCGTTGGTATGTAACCTTGATCAGTTTGTCCCCCAATGTCATGCCGGCGGTGTTTTCCTTGGCTATAATGGCACCTTGCTCGCTCTCATATTCTACGAAAGCAATACCACGCCGACCTGGGACCAGTCTGATCTCACGGAATCCTTCAAACTGACCAAATATCGTTGTAAGTCCGTCCACATCGTAGTCATCTGGAATATTCTGAAGAAACAGAATTTTGTTAGGTGGCAGATACTCATCTGGCACTACAGCCGAGGTCGTCACGCTGGTCGACTTCAAGCCAGACGGCCTTGCCGACTTCGATGGTCGATTGTCACCAGTAACACCCGTAGCCCTCTTGAGTTGTCTCTGCTCATCAGCTGCCTCCAGTGCTTTTCGTTTATCTGCAGATTCCACGTTAGCCATAATATTCGAGTCAGAACACCACCTAGATTGGGTACCCTTTTCTGCCTGTCGATGCCGCTTGTGGGCATCAAGTTCCTCACTGGTGCAGTTCATCTCCACCGACTTGTCACTTCGGGTTTTAGCCAGGGCGATCTTCATGGCCTTCCCGAAAATCTCAAATCCTTGTACTTCCTCGATGGCCTCATGCGCAGACTCCGCATTGTCGAAAACAACGAAGGCTTGGCCTTTGGCCTTGACATTTTTCTTGGCTACGATATCAACAACATTGCCGAACTCTGAGAAAATGGCTTTCAATGCATCTGTAAGAATCTCAGGTTTCACGCGTTCTTCCAGATTTTGAACGTAAACACTGCAGAAAGCATTAGCATATCCCATTACATGACGTGTCGAGGTGCAATGACACGCACGTTGATACGGGTAATTCAGAAGCCATGATGTTTGATTCGACGGTTCAAAGACCAAAGACCAGAGAAATAGTATCTTAATATTCTCAATTATGACTATGAGGACACAAGATGAGCATCTGTCTCGTGGCTCCTGGCATACATGTCCATATCGATATGCATACAGTCAACACAAGCGAATTATCGGGGTATTATGTAAGATACCCGTTAGTTCTATCGCACATTTAGATAAGACCAGTCACCCGGGTGAAGCAAAACACGAGACCCGAGCAAGTGGAAGTAAAAAAAAATGCATACATTAAGAAAGGGTCAGCACATAGAAACGCATGTTATCTTTTTTACTTCCACTTGCCCGGGTCTCGTGTTTTGCTTCACCCGGGTGACTGGTTATCCTAACATTGACAGCAACAGCATGCTGGGCACATTAGCCTTGTAGCAAGAAGACAGGCATGTTACAAAAAGAGGGAAAGAAAAAAGAAGAAAAAAACAGAGATTCTTTTTTTTAAACTCCTTTTTCGTTTGCATTTAGATTGCTTCTTTTTTGCGAGCCGGGTTGAGGCAGGCGCAGCAGATATCGTATAAATACATACAGCTGAGGCTGAATATAGCTAATAGCTTTAATTGGAACGATTCTAAGTCAAGGGTAATATTATAGAAATTACGTGGCAAAGCTCTTGTTCAAGCTTCCGGTGTAATTACGGGAGATGGCGGTGTTAGTGAGGTTAGTGTGTAGGTAGCAACGGCAGAGCTGGCATGGGCTTGCAATAGCCTTTATTATGTAATAATGGCATGCATGGATGAAGTTAAAGTACCGAGATAAGCTTGAAAGCACAATTGTGAGCTTTCAATGCTCAAGCGAATCAGGTACCGATCGATGCGGCTGGGATCCCCACCCCCCTGGTTGCAAACTGCTCTCCCAAAATGTCAATGCCTCGGAGATCGACTATACCTACCCGACTCGGAAAACAACGCCTATCAACCAGTCTGACGAGACTGCCGATATTCAGTTCATTGGGAAGGTTGCATTTTGCCTAAAACGCATTGATATCAATTGTGAAGCAGAGAATGCAACGTCTCTAAGTGGAAATGTGCCCCGGCTATGTTACCGTGACTGGACGGTGTTATTAATCAAGAGTCATGGTTCTTTACAATACCTCAATTGGGCATGCAGGTGGATACAAGGGAGATTTTCTAAGACAAAGGTTCACAATGTTTTAGCTTACGGAAAATTGGTTGAGGGAAAGAGAATCTCTTGAGTACCTACCTAGTGAAGGTAATCAAAGGTAGATCAAAAAAAAAAAAAAAAAACAATAATACCTAATAGTCGAATGGGAAAAGGATGAGAGGAAGAAGAAGAAGAAGAAGAAGAAGAAGAAAAAGAGGAAGGGGGGAAACGCGCCGAGTGCCCCATACATTGGCTTAATTGGTGTTTGCTCGGCTGGTTTAAGGCTTGCTTATGAAAACATTAGTACGAAAGTTGTGCTTAGGTAGTTTAACTGTGCACAGCCCTGAATCCTATTACCACACTTCCAACTGCCGGCAAGGGGATGAACGAGGCGTTAACGGCATGCCACGAACTCTGGACATAAGTGGAGCTTGAGCATGGATTCTCCCCTCGTTTGTGATCAATTTCACACAAATTCCATGTCCCATCATCTACAGCCATTTATATTTCAATCAGCCATACGTCACTGATGCCACTGCGGTGAATCACGAACGCTACCATCGGCTCCTCCAGGCTGTGCATTAAACCCCCCGGCGTTCATAACTCTCGCACTCAGGGGCAGTGTAGAATCTAGAACTCTCAAAGCGCGGAGAATTCTGCAGCAGAGTGGCTACCATGACACGGGGCAACTTCATAACTGCCATGGCTTGCTTAGTGGACACTCAGAAGGAATGCATACCCTCAACATATATGCAAGGCGCTGATAACCAACAGACCTCGTATTTCCTACCGATGTTGCTATGACCCTCGGAGGTACTGGAGGGCACAGGGCAGTATTCTCTGGCATGAATCGCTGCATTAAGTTGTATTCACTTGTCAATTGAAGCCGTCAACGATCTGCTTCAAGTGATAAGAAAGAGTGCTTTAAGCGGGCGCCGGAGAAACAAGGAACGTATCTGCATACCTGTTAAACGGGCGATCTCATGGCTTTATCACTCGGCGCGTCCTGTCACTTGTGGGGGTCCTCCCTGGCTGGCTCTTGCGCAGATTGAGCTCTCGCCAGTTGCCTATAATGGAGACCAGATTGCTTCTCTTTGCGAATCACACACGGGATTTCTCGCTCTAAGCAATTTCCCATGTTACCTCACCCACAGACACAGCCACCATTGAATGTGTGACTGGTGATCAAAATGCACTGGGACACCCGAAACCGGACTTTCCGGGGGGTTAAGAGTACGGGCCCCTTCCGAGACATAGGAGATGGATCATTATCAAGTAGGTATGAGACTGACGATTACAGGGCGGCATAATCGTGTCGTTTGTATCAGAACTCAATATGTACAGTGCGTTAAATTCTAGACATGTCTCGTCTTTATTACTCACTTTTGATACAACACCCACATAGTGGTAGCATCGAAACAAGCTTACGATCCCACATTTGATGATACAAAAGCTCTCCTGGAGATCAGGATCGTCACTCCTGCCAAACTTTATCGAATTATTGGTCTAAACTGCTGGTACTCAAACGAGACGTTCCACACATCATTCTTTTTGATGGCAACGTATGACGGGTCAATCGCACAATAGGAAAGGTCTCTATCCCACAACTGGCATGTGTTTTGTTGGTGAGAGCCATTCTGTGTCGATCTGTGGTCGATCCAAGTCTCATCAACAATTCAAGCATCTTTCCTTCGTGATGCAATACTCAAAGACACACTGGTGTGCTTGAGCAGGGGTGTGATGAAGCACATGTACGGAGTATACGGAACCCTACCGCAGCCTGTGGGTATTTCTTTTGGCATAAAGCTCGTTGCCTCCCTTGATTCATCCCGTCACAACAGTCGCTTTGCAAGCCTTGTATACAGTTATCTTCCGACATCTTTCGCTGGCGATTGTATCTCGGAACTACTGACGATATCTTTTTTTGGATGTTTGCAGGGCTCATCATTTCAGAATGGATTCACAACTATCTGTTCAGGGACTTCAGGCCCTGTTGCGCAGCCTATCTGATCTGCCGCCTTCTCAAGTGAAAGAGTCGGAGCAATTTCAGAGGGTTCGAAGGCTTCAAGACCAGAAGGAAACAATATTGGCCTCAATTCCTTGCACATCTCAGCACTCAGAGCGCACACTCAATCTCCTCCATCTGATATTAACAGAAATTCCTGGACCCTGGCCAACAATCCCTCTCATCACCATTTATACCAGACTTTCGAAACTTCTTCCTGGTGAAGTAAAATCACAACCGGCTAGCGATTTGGCTCAGCTGGCTCGCGCTACGTGCCAGCTTGTCAAGAACTCATACAACTCCTTTGCAGACTTTTTGAGCTGTGAGCCTCGACCAGCTTTACGATCTGTAACTCCAGGAAACTTCATCACACACAAAGGGCTTCATGATTTTGTCAAAAACTTCCAATTGCCAGCCAAAGACAATGGAAAGAAGCCCGTTGTTGCTATCGCATTGCCAAATGGGCCGCTCTTAGCCGCTGTGTGCATCGCAGTCACAACATACTATACCTCAGCACCCATCAACCCGGCGGCAGGCCCAGGACAATTTCGTGCCGACATAACACAATCCGGTGCACAATTCATTCTGGCCACGGCCGATGACTGTGACAGATTAGGGCTAACAGAATCTTGGGTTACGGAAGCGGGTATCTTGGTCTGTCTTGTAGACTGGAAAAGCAACGACCAAATTACCATTAGCAATGTTGATGGCACAACGTTGCCCCCTTCATCTGCCATTAGGAAACCAAACCATGCAGATGATTTTGCCTTGATTCTTTTCACAAGCGGAACATCGGGCACGAAAAAAGTTGTTCCTCTCACGCTTCACTCTATCATTGCTGGCATCACTTTTGTGATGGAATCCTGGGCACTAACATCGAACGATATTTGCTTGAATATGATGCCTCTATATCATGTGTAAGTATATAAAAAAAAAACTGCCATGTCCTTTTGAATCTCTCTGACTCATTTAATAGCGGCGGTTTGGTGAGAAACATCTTTGCGCCAATTTTCTCAGGAGGCTCTACTGTTTGCTGTCCCGCCTTCGACCCTAATCTTTTCTGGGATGTGGTCGAAGATATCCAGCCGACCTGGTATTATGCTTCCCCGTCCATGCACTCAGTCATATTGGCCGAAGCGTCAGCTAGACCCCAAGCACTTCAGAAGAGTAGGATTAGACTTGCATGCAATGCTGCAGGGGGGCTTCTCCCATCATTGGCATGTCAACTACGCGATACGTTCAACTGCACCGTACTTCCGAGTTATGGCATGACAGAGTACGTAAAACGATACCCGCACTATACCTCCCCACTTTCGAATTAGCTAACGAGTACATCAGATGCATGCCAATATCAACGCCTCCTATTGATTATCGTTTGGATAGAGAGGGGACATCTGGCGTCAGCACTGGACCAGAACTAACGGTTCTAGACTGGTCGGATGAAACAGTGTCGCACGGATCCGTTGGGAGGATCTGTGTCCGTGGCGAGCCTGTCTTCCCAGGGTACTTGAAACCCGATGGGACTCTAGACAAATCTCCATTCAACGCAAGTGGTTGGTTTGATACTGGCGATCTCGGATACATGGACAAAGATGGATACCTCTATATCACCGGAAGGAGTAAAGAGGTGATTAATCGAGGTGGTGAGCTGATCTCGCCGTTTGAAGTTGAAAATGCCATCATGTCCGCAGCCTTATCTGAGGCATCGCCTATCAGTGGCCGAGTGAGCGCAGTGCTGGCCTTCTCTGCTCCTCACAATGTTTTGCAAGAGGTTGTTGCTGTTGCGTTGGTTCCGTCTACAAATGCACCTCGGGTTGATCTCAAAACTCTGCACAAAGCGCTGCGATCATCTTTACAGCAGGTCAAGTGGCCTGTCTCAATTACATACATGGATGACTTGCCCAAGAAAAACAACAAGGTTCTACGCATTAAACTTGCACAGCGTCTTGGGATGCCAGAACTCACCGACGACACACCATATCTGTCCAGACACTGGCAGGCGATATGCCCTCCCGGAGATACAGACTTATCCGTTCCAATCGAGTCATCACCTTGTTCAGTTGACCATGACATTCTGTCTTCATGCTTGGACACTGCGGTTCCTGCGGATTTCAGATACCACAACAGACAAAAGCCCGATGGGTCTGTGGAGTTATTCTTGGCTCCAGTAGGGCTCGGAATCAGCGGACTGAACTCTCAGTTTGCCGAAGAGATAAGAGAACAGTTATCTAAAGCAATTGATAACTATATAGTTCCGGAGCGCATTCATCTGCTGCCTGAACCACTGCCCCGCGATGACTGCGGGAATGTCGATGAAATAATGTTGGATGCAGTGCTACAGGCGCTGGATGGGTCATCTCTGGAGAGACTCGAGGCATCCACAGAGGGCAGAGTCACTAAGGTGTTCGCTGATATTCTGTCCCGTTCTCCCAATGACATCTCCCCCGACGTTGACTTCTTTGGCCTCGGAGGAGATTCACTTAAAGCTGGGCGGCTAGTCTCATGTCTCCGCTCAACTTTCAATGTACAACTCCCGATTGGCATCGTATTCAGCCAAGGAACGGTGGTCGCGATTGCCGCCCACATCGACACGCTTTTGAAGTCAATGCCAGCTGGTGTTGAGGAGACTCCTGTCTTTGGCTGTGAGACGACGCATAGTTCAACCAACCCATTCCTCATGCTTCTTCAACTGATTCCTATGGTCATCGTTTACCCAATGAGACGTGCTTTCCAGTGGACCACGTTTATTGTAGCGCTGAGCTACGTTCAAACATGGCCGACGAGTCAGCACGTCTTAGGCCGGCTGTTGAATGTTACACTCTGTATCATGTTAGCGCGAGCCATGGTCAGATGCATCGCACCTTTTGTAGGCATTATTGCCAAGTGGGTCATTATTGGTCGATATCGTGAAGGGCTATATCCTATGTGGGGGTCCTACCATACCCGTTGGTGGATGGTACAAAAGATTGTGAGCATCTGTGGCAAGGGTATATTCAGTACAAACGACATGACGAAGCGAGTCTACCTGATTTTAATGGGGGCAAAGGTTGGTAGGAATGTCAAGCTGGCAGGTACATCACTTGGCGAATGGGACCTACTTGATATTCGAGACGGTGCCAGTCTAACACGCTGCATATGTCGCCCTTTTGCCGCAGAAGGAAACACAACCATGTATCTGGGACGTATTGTCATTGGAGAAAACTGCTCGATTGGAATTTCATCCATCGTTGCAGCCGGCTCAGAGGTTCCTCCTAACACCTGTATCGGGCCCAACTCATCGAGCTGGGAGTTACAGGATGCTGATGAAGCAAATAGGGACTTGTCTCCAAGCCAGGCTCCAAAACCACACTGGCTGCTTACCTGCCTCTTTACGCTTCCCCTAACATTGATTGCCTGGTTCTTATCACTGCTTCCTTGGATCGGTGGCCTTATCGGTATGGTTCTGAAGTTGCCGTCACTTATGACCTCCCCCCTTCGGGAAATTCTTGATTGGTTTACAAGCCCTGAACGTATCGGATATCATTACCTCGCTCTCATACTGCGATGTTTCTTCAGTCCTTTCATTCTTTTTGCCCTGGCCGTTTTCATAAAATTCATCTTGGATGCTATGTTCGGTCCGCTGGCCCCTGGTCCAGCAAACAGTCGAGGTGCGATCAATATTTGGAGAGCGTCATTAATCAAGACCCTGATGCCCGCCTCACGCTTGCATGATGTGACAGGTTTATTTGGACAGCATTATGAAGCAACTTCAATTGCCCTCCGCATGCTGGGCGCCAAGATTGGCAAGCGTGTCTATTGGCCTGGCACCGGACCTGGAATAGGAGACTACCATCTTCTAGACATTGGAAATGACGTTGTTTTCGGATCTCGCGCTCATCTCATTACATCGGATGGTACCGGTTCCGAAAAGATCACCATTAGAGATCGCGCCATGATTGCCGACCGTGTGTGTCTCTTACCTGGTGTTCACATTGGTGAGCATACAACGATGGGGTCTGGTGCCTTAACACGTAGGGGCAAAATGTATCCAACAGGGGCTACTTTTGTAGGCTCCAAGGGAGGTGATGCTGTCTGCCTGTCAACAAGCCATAGAACCCCTCAAGAAAAGCCCAAAAGCCGTATCCATCATATGAGCAGTGATGACACTCTAAACGGGAAACAGGCTGTTTCCCGGAATCAACGGGCTCGTGGCCAAATTCAGCACATGAGCAGTGATGAAACACTTGCTGAATCACGACATTCAAAGCTCAAGCTAGACCCAAAGCATTATGACCAAAAGTCAGGTCTTCCTGCAGCTACTGACAGTGATTCAGACGAAACTGCAGATGGTATCTCAAATACTGATAAGTTCTCGCCATTCGGACGTGCCTTCTATCTCAAGCAGGCACCTTACCACGTTTTGGGTCCTCTTACTATATTCTGTTATTCCTCCTTTATCACGGTCTTTACTTCGTTTTACTGGAATGTTTCAAGCATTTCATCGATTCAGATTGTTGATCTCATCCTCAACAATCACATTTCTCGAAATGCGAGTTTCTGGTATCAAGTTGCTATCCTCTATCTATTATCTTGGGCCGCAACTGCTGTCCTTGCAACTGCTCAGGCTATTCTGGCATTAGCTATTGTCATTGGGGCAAAATGGGCTCTTCTCGGGCGACGAACACCGGGCAATTATGACTGGGACAAGTCCTCATATTGCCAGCGTTGGCAGATATTTCTGTCCATTGAAAAACTGAGGAGACAATGCTATCATGGTCAAGGTATTCTGGGACTTCTCACTGGGACCAACTGGATTGTCCTCTATTTCCGAGCTATGGGAGCCAAGATAGGCAAGGACTGTGCCCTTTTTGCCAATGGTAATCCCAGCCTTATGTTCACAGAGCCTGATTTGATAACACTGGGTGATCGTGTGACCATCGATGATGCCAGTGTCGTGGCTCATATCAACACGCGTGGAAAGTTCGACCTGAACAAACTAGAGATTGGCGACAGGTGTGTCATGCGTACTGGTAGCAGGCTGCTGAGCGGCGCTACTATGAAGGATGATAGCTGCCTGTTGGAGCATACTTTGGTTATGGGAGGTGATGTTGTCGAGAGCAAGTGGACAATGCAGGGTTGGCCGGCGGAGAAATACGCTGGCCAACGAGTCAGGATTTAAAAAAAAAAAAAAAAAAAAAAAAAAAAAAAAAAAAAAAAGAAAAAGAAGAATCCTTATCGAGGCTTTAGTTATGGGATAGAGGGACCAACCTATTCTTCTGGGTGTTTCATTTCATGTATAGACATAGACAATTCATAGAACTTTCCTAATGTGACCACGCACCGGTATTGATGCCGTTAAACCGACTGCCCTTTCTATTTGATGTTTGAGATCTTGCTTACATGTGCGTTGATGTAGTAATTGTGCTTGAGGTAGCGACCATGACTGAAACGCGCGCAGTTTATGAGCAAAGAGTAATGACAGATTATGGTTCAATGCATGTTCAAAATTATTATATTCGTCTATAATACTCCGTATGTTCCAGTTTTGCACGGATGATAAAAGAGATTTTATCTTGGCAGGAATAGGATGAAACCACAAGACGTGAATTATAAACATAAAGAAGCTGGGCAATAACAATAAAGACCAAAGGTAAAAATAAAGGAATTTGGGGGATGGAAATACCCAAAATTACAGAAACGGAGTCATACACCCAGCGAACTAGGGAGACACCGATTGATCGGGGCCCCAATCAATCAATTGCATTGTATTTCCTTTACCTTCCATCACTGCCTCCAGCTTATCTTCCACTGTAACCCAGCCCTGCCTTTTCTGAGAAATGGCATATCTGATAGGATCTCTCCATTCTCTCCACCAGATCTCCTCACTCTGGACTAAGCAGCGACGACCAGGCTCTCCGTTTTTTAGTGTTTGCAAATGGCCAAACAGCTTTGATGACTTCGTACTTATTCTTTCCAGAGAAAAGACTAGTAACATTGGTAAAGAACTGGTTGACTTTATCTGGATTTTGAATGACTACTCGGTTATGTGTGACCGGAAAGGTAACATCAACAGCTCCACGGTAGTTCAGTGAGGCTATCAGCGTGCGGATTTGGCCTTCGAGCCAACCAATGTCGAGGTTTGCCACCACGCGTTCCAGTGTAAAAGACTTCACATTTGCCGTATCTTGCACAAACCGGTGGCACCACTCTTCTACTCCACCCTCACCAACCTCAGGTAATACGTCTGGTTTGACTCCACCACGGAAAGCAACTTCACCATTGCTGACACAACGAGTGTAGTTCAGGCGCAGCCGCTGGTCATCCGGAACCAGAAGGCTCATCAAGTTTAGTTGAATGTCAAAATCGACCTTTCGACCACGAGTGCCATGGATCCGCATCTGGGGCTTGGGTGGCACTGATGCCTGGGCTCGAATGAGCGATACAAGAGCATCGACATTGGTCGACAGGTGCTCAGCTTTGGATGCCAATATTTTTGAGTCACTCGACAATTTAAAAAAAGGCGGAGAATAAAGTCTATAGTCAAGCTTTGGCAACCCTGGATAATATGGGAAGTTTTTGGGTGCAGTGACTGTCACAGATGTGCTACTCTCACTGTCGAGCTCGACTGGAGGGGGACTCGAATAAGGTGGAGGCCGCACAACCTCAAGGCCCTCTGAGTCGGGGGTTATCAATGATGGACCCCGCAAATTTGTGACGGTTGTTGGTTTACCTTTATCCATGGCTCGCTATAGAAATATAGGTGGGTATGATTAGATCGTTGGCAAGTAAGAAAAGGACAGCCGTTATGGGTGGTGTATCAAATACTCATATAACGAGTGAGATATTGGAACGTCATGTTTGACTCAACAGGTGTCGATACCGGAGTGACGTCCCGCGCCGTATTGATCCTATAGCCATGTACAGAGTGGGGTACTGCAAAATCGTGAAAACCCCAAGACTGTACTAGTTTCTGTTAAATGTCAGTGCGGTAGCGGCCGGCAATGCGGGTTTATCCGGCGCCGAGGAGAGAAACAATTTCAGGAGGCATGACAACCACATTTAAAAAGGGCAAGAACAAAAGCCATCACCAGTTAAGACCAACCCGTAGGCATCCCCTCTGCGAGGGCTCACCCCTTGGTGAGGCATAAATTAACGTAACAGCCGCAAAAGGCTAGGAAAGAGGCTTTAAAAGGCTATAAAATTTATAATTTAAGCTTAATTGGAATATTTTATAAAACATATTTAGTATATGAAAGATTTATAAATTTAAATGTAAATTATATGGAAATTTTTTTATATAAACTAATTAAATAAAAATATAGTTTATATAAGTTTTATATAAAAAAAAACTTTTATACAATTAAAATTTAAATTTATAAATTGTTTATATAATAAATAATAATAATTATTATTATTACTTTAACTAGCTTTTTAAATATATAATACTTTAATTCTTTTTTTATTATATATAATTAAAAAACCTATAATTCAGAAAAAAAACTTATTACTTTTTTTATTGTATTTTTATAATTTTATTATACTAGTAAACTATTTTTTTAAACTAGTGTTTTTATATCTTATAATTTTATTTTAAGAAAAGATTTTTTAAATTTTTTTAGCTTTTATAGTTATTTAATTCTCATAAGGCTATAGGATTAGTAAAATAGTGCAGACTGTATTTTAAGGTAGTATTATATAGTTTTATAAAAAAGTGCTAGAAAAACAAATGCTAAGACAAGCTATAGGATAAAAGAGAAATTAATTAAACTTATATAATAGAAAATTAATTTTTTATTTTTGTTTATATAATTTAATTACTTTTATTATAATATTTATAAAGTATTGCTATTCGGGCTGTAATTTACTTATTCCGGCCAGCGTTGGCGCTAAGCCAGCAAGCTTTAGCTATAATAGGGGCTAGCGTAAAGACCTTTTGTATATATAAAAATACAGTGTAATACCTACTATAACTATAGTACAATTGTTTACTATAACAGCTAGTCAAAGGCACTGATTAAAGGACACTGATTAAAATAGCTGATTGAAATAGCTATTAGAATAGCTGATAGTAGAGTTAATAGCTAATTGCCAGAGGCATCGTTACTATTATAGTGGTTTAAATTGACTTATAGCGGGTATGGTGCACTATAGCTAGCAGTGGCCTCGCTGTAACTAGGTCTTGCTGGTTTAGCGCCAACGCTAGCCGGAATAAGTAAGTTATAGCCCAAATAGCAATACACTACAGCCCGAATAGCAATACTTAATTATATTATCAAGATTAAGATTTTTAAAGCAGTTAATTAAATATTAATTTAATATTAATTTTTATATTAGACTTATATAATTCTATTATAATAATTTAGATTAACTAATAATGAAGATTTTTTATTTAATTATTATTTAAATTTATTAATTTAACTTAAGTTATCCGGGACTAGTGAAGGTTTTATGGCTTTTTGTGTTCTTTTGTTGTTATTATTATTAATTATTATTATTTTTTTTTATTTTTTTTAGTGTTTTATATATTATCTTTATTAGTTATGCTAATATTCTTTTATATAATTTATTATATTTTTCTTTATTTTCTTTTTTCTTTTTTTTTTATTATATATTTTTTCTTTTTTCTTTTTTACCTTATATATTATATTTAGTTTTTTTCCTGTTGTAGTCAGTGTGTAAGCACTTCTATTACAGGAGTTTAATTAGTATTTTTTGTGATTGTGCTCTTAGGGTTTTTAAGTTACTTATAATAAATAATATTAAAAAATAAAAAGTTAATATTATAATCAATTGCTTTTAAATATAATTCAGTTATTTTTATTATAATATTTATATTTTATTCTTAAAATTAAAACTATTATTATTTTTATTGTGTTTTATTTTTTTTAACTTTAAGTATTTAATTTAAATACTAATTTATTATGTCTTATGTTAGACTTACATAATTTTAATACATTAATTTAAATTAGTTAGTATTAAGGCCTTTTATGCAATTATTTATTTAAATTTATTAGTTTAACTTACATTACCCAGGACTAGTGAAGGTTTTAGCTTTTTTATGTTTTTTTTGTTCTTAGAGTGTTTTCTTCGCTATTAAAATATAATTATAATAAACTATCCTTAAAGTAGCTATAGTTAAGAGTTATAATAGTTTTAGTTAAGGAGTTAGAAGAGTAATTGCATAGCTTTATGAGTTTATTTTATTTTATATTAAACCTATGCTAAGTCTGAAGTATTGATGTTGTAGGATTATTAAGGCAATGCGTTAGTGCGTATTGTAAAATTAAGCACATGCTTATAACATAAGCTTTTAATAAAAAATTAACGTATATATGAAATATAATAATAAAAAGTAAAATTAGTATAATAAAGAAAACACAACAATGTGATGAGTATAATCCGTGCCGTCGGAGAGCTGGCGTGTTGCCAATCCCTTGCTGATTTTTTGCTAATTGGCTTATATGAAAAGGTTGATTAAATTAACTAATATAAAACTACTCTAAGAGACTAAAATGGATAATATTATAATATTTAATAGAGTATTACTATTCAAGCTATAATTTACTTATTCCAGCTAGTATTAGTATTAAACCAGTAAGCTCTAGCTATAATAAAGTCTGATACAAAAACATTGTATATGTATAAAAGTATAATATAATACCTAGTATAATTATAATATAGTTATTTATTATAATAATTAATTAAAAGCATGAATTAAAAGACACTAATTAAAAGATACTAATTAAAATAGCTAACTACAATAGTTAATTAAAATAGCTATGAGAATAGTTATTAAAATAATTTATGATAAAGTTAGTAGTAAATTGTTAAAGCTATTGTTATTATTATAATAGTTTAAATTAATTTATCATAAGTATAGTATAGTATAAGTAGTAGTGGCCTTGCTATAGCTAGATTTTGTTAACCTAGTGCTAATACTAGCTAAAATAAGTAAGTTATAGCCTGAATAGTAATCCACTATAGCCTGAATAGCAATGTTTTATATAAAATAGTATTTTAATACATAAGATTAAATTGTATATAAGTTTTAATTTATAATAATAAATTAGATTTATAATAATAATAATAATAATAATAATAATAATAATAATAATAATAATAATAATAATAATAATAATATAAGTTTTATTAACTTTTTTAATAACTTTAAAATGCTTTTATCAATAATATAATTAATATTTAAAAGTTTTCATATTTCTTTTATTTTTTTAAGTCTTTTATTATAAGTGATATATTATTTTTATAAGACAAGTTTTATTTGATTATTATAATATTAATATTCATGATTTAATTTTGTAAAGTAATGTTTGCCATAGAAGCTTATACTTGTAGATTTAAATATAAATTAATCTTATTAAATTATTTAATAATATAAAATATAATAATAAAAGTAATGCATTTTTTAAATATAGTAATTATAAAATAAAATTAATACTATTATTATAATAAGCTATTAGACTTTATGATAAGAATATAAAATTATAATACTAAAACTATAATTATACTATTAAGGCAAAGATTTTTTAAGTAATTAATTGAATTAAATTTAAACTTATATATATATTTTATATAATATACTTATTATAATAGTAAATAATAAGTTAAAAGATTAAGTTTTTTAGTTTAAAGTTAAATATTTTATAAAACTTATTAATTTAAAATATTTTTTTAAATTATTAATATTATTAATTAAAATTTCATTATTAAATTTATTTTTAATTTTATAAGTATAAAAAAAAAAGAAATAATAAATAATTTTTATACTAATGTTTTATAATTTAATTTTATGTTATTCATGATTTAATTTTGTGACGTGATGTTTGCCGTGGGAGCTTGTGCCCGCAGATTCGAATACAGATCAATCTTATTAGATCATCTGATAATATAGAATACAGTAATAAGGGCGATCCCCCCTCTTGGATACGGTGGCCATAAAATAAGGTTAATACCATTGTCGTGACAAGTCATTAGACCTCTGACAGGGGTCTTACCGACCATGACTATGATACTAAAGCTTCAATTGTATCGTTGAGGCTAAGGTTTTCTGAGCAATTAACTGGGCTAAACCTAAACCTATATATGCTCTCTGTATAACACATTTACTGTAATGGCAAACAATAAACCGAACCAAGAGATAAAGTTTTCTGGTTTAAAGCTAAATATTCTATGAGTATTTAAGAGTATAAAAATAAAGGAATTTATTTATCTAAAACTCGACCAGAATCGCTCACAGCCTTATACAAACAACTTAAGACTATAAATACAACACAATAAACAACAACCTTTAGTAAGCTATTAATAGCCAAGTAAATGACCAAAGCCCCTGACTACTTAACTAATAATAGCAGTTAATTAAAATAATAGAATAGTCTGTAAAAAAAAATTAAATATTAATACTATAATAGTTAAATTAAAGGCTAACGAAGATATTGTTAAAGATTAAGGCAATAAGAAATAAATTATTAAAACAGGATATTTAAAAGCTAGGTTTTTTTAAAACCGGGGCGAGAAAACTAAGCTTAAGCCTTAAGAAAAAAAGATATTAAAGAATATAAAAAAAGAGAAATAAAAGTTAATAAAAAACTAGATCTTAGATAATTAAAAGTAATAATATATAATTTTTTTACTAATACTTTGATTATATTATTATATAACTAATACTTTATTATATAATTAAATAGAATATATAAGACTTAAATCCCTGATATAATTGATCTTATTAGATGATCTAATAAGATAATAAAAGTCAAATAATACAATTAAACAAGCCAGGCAGACTCGTCCCCCAAAAGGGCAATTTTATGTTATAATATTTAATATAAAAGCTTATACTTATAAATTTAACTATAAATGAGTTTTATTAAATTATTTAATAATATAAAATATAATAATAAAAATAATCCCTTTTCTTAAATATAATAGCCATAATATACAGTTAATACTATTGCTGTGATAAGTTAGTAAACCCTATAACTAAAGCATTGAATCTTTGTACTTTATTAATAACAATAATCCTAAGCAGGCTATATAAGGGAAATAGCACGCTTATTATAATACTAAAGCTTTACTTATATTGTTAAAGCTAAGGTTTTGTAAGTAATTAACTAGACTAAACCTAAACCTATATATACTTTATATATAATATATTTATTATAATAATAAATAAGAGTATTGCTATTTGGGCTGTAACTTACTTATTCTGGTTAGCGTTAAAGCTAAGCTGGCAGGCTCTAGCTATAGCAGAGTCTAGCACTAAAAATCTTCTATACATATAAAAATACAGTATAATACCTACTATAATTATAGCGCAGTTGTTCACTGTAATAGCTAGTTAAAGGCACTGATTAAAAGACATTGATTAAAATAGCTAATTAAAATACATATTACCCGTAGGCTTGCCCTTTCCGAGGGCCAACTAAGGGCCTCACCCCTTAGTTGGGTACAAATTAGCGAAACAACCACAAAAGCCCGGGACAGCTATATTCACCCTATTACTACAAATAGTGTATTTTTATATATAAAAATCTATACTTAAAATTTAATTATTATATTTATATATTATTTATAATAGTTTATTTTACTAAAATAATAAAAATTACATATACTATTATTTAATCTCGTAATAATATATATTAAAGATTTAGTTAATAAAATATAATAATACTATAATAATTTTTTATAAGAAAATCTATAAAAAAATATAAAATTAATAAATCTTAAGTTAATAAAACAATTAAGTTATTTATTATTATTATTTCTATTACTTTAACTAGCTTTCTAAATATATAATACCTTAGTCCCTCTTTTATTATATATAATAAGAAAACCCGCGGTCCAGGAGAAAAACTTATTACTTTCTCTATTACTATGTTTTCGTGTTTTTCTTATACTAGTAAACTATTTTCTTAAACTAATTTTCTTATATCTTATAGTTTTATTCTAGGAAAAAAATTTTTTAAGTCTTTTAACTTTCTTGACTATTTAATTTATATTAGGCTATAGGATTAATAGATTTTTTATAATTATAGTTAATTATTATAACCTTGTTCTTGCTTTTCTTGTACTTTATATATTACTTTTATTAATTATACTAGTATTCTTTAATATTATTTATTTTTTTATTTTTTATTTATTTTTTTATTATATATTTTTTTTTATTTTTTTTTATTTTTTATATTATATTTAGTTTATTCTTTTATTATAATTAATATAAATACTTTTATTATTAAAGTTTAATTAATATTTTTTATAATTTTACTTTTAGGGTTTTTAATTTATTTTTTAATTTATAATTTACTATACTATAAGTTCTTTTAATTAATAAATACTTTTATTAAAACTTTTTTTTCTTTTTTTTCTTATTATTATTATTATTATTAATAGCCTTACTATTATAATCTTTTATAAATATCCTTTTCTTATATTATTTATATATAAATATATTTTAATAATTTTTTTTAAAAGGTTTAAAATAAAATAAAAATTCCTTGTATTATTAATATACTCTATTTCTAGCTTATTTTTATAAATAGTTTATTCTTTTAACTTTTTATTTTTAAAAAATATCTATTTTTAGCTTTTTTATTATTATTACTACTCTTTTTAGTTTTTATAAATCTAATAAAATTATAAGTCTAAGTCTTTTTTATTTTATTTTTATGTCTTTAATAATTTTTATTTTAAGTTTATACTTATTCTATCTTTTATATTTTTTATATGATTTATATAAAAGTCTCTGGTTATTTTTATTTTAATACTTTTAATAAATAAATTATTTTTATATTATTTTTATTATTAATATAAATTAAATAAATACTAAAATTAAATGTATTATTTATACTTATACTAAAAAATAATATAATAAAATAAATCTCTTTTAATAATACTTTTATTTTACTTTTAATTTATTTTTATTTAAATTTCTTCTAATACTTATTATTATACTTATAATCTTATTATTACCTTTCTTACTATTATCTAAGATTCTATTATAAATCTTTTTATTTCTCTTTTTTAATATAAGTTCGCCCTTTTAATATCTCTTTAATCTTTTATTAATTATAATACCCTCTTTACTAATACTATCTGTACTTAACGTAATTATTGTATAAGAAATTAAAGTGATAACGCTGTCGCTGTCGCCGCTGCCACCGCCGCCGCCCGCTTCAGCTCCCCTGCCCCCCCCCCCCCCCCCCTTACAACCCTATCCCGGGCCTCTTCCAAAAGCTTATTGATAAGGTCCATACTATTAATTATAGCCTTTACTATATCAAGGAGAATATACCTTGTCTTTGTAGTATCAATAACAATAAGGACTTTAAACCAGAGAAAGATACTAGTAAAAAGGTCAAGGAGAATAAGAAAGATAAGTAATAGTATTAATTAATTAAAAGAATTAGAAAATAAAAGGGCGATTATTGTTTATTTTAACCCTGTATTAGTATTATCTTTTTTTTAACTTATATTCTTTTTTTTTTATATTTTTAGTTTTTTCATAAGTTTAAAATATAATATTTTTTTAGATTAAAGAATTATTTAATTATAATTCTCTTAGTCTTTTTTTTATTTAGCCTTAAATAAACTTTATATTTTATATAAAGTTTAAAAAAAAACTTTTTTATTATTATTAATAAATAATTAATAAATAAATAATAATATATTTCTTTTCCTTTTAGGGAATAAGTCTACCTGGCTCGTTTAATTATATTATTTGACTTTTATTATTTTATCAATTGTATCAGAGATCTAAGTCTTATATATTCTATTCAATTATATAATAAAATATTATAGTATTAGTTAAACGATTATATATATTATTACTATTAATTATCTAGAATCTAGCTTTCTATTAATTTTTATTTCTTTTTTTTAATATTCTTTAATATCTTTTTTTTCTAAGATTTAAATTTAATTTTTTTACTCTAGCTTTAAAAAAGCCTATTTATTAGATATTTTATTTTAATAGTCCTTTTTTTATTATTTTAATCTTTAATAATATTTCCTTTAGCCTTTAATTTAACTATTATAGTATTAGTATTTGGTTCTTTTTTACAGGCTATTTTATTACTTTAATTAGCTGCTATTATTAGTTTAATCAGGGGCTTTAATTATTTATTTAGTTATTAATAATCGTTGTTTATTATATTATATTTATAGTCTTAAGTTATTTGTATAAGGCTGTAATTCTGGTTAAGTATATTATTTTATATAGTCTAGATAGATAATTTTTTTTATTTTTATACTTTTAAGTATTTATAGAATATTTAGTTTTAAACTAAAAAACTTTATTTTTTAGTTTATTATTTGCTATTATAGTAAATATATTATACAAAGAATATATATAGGTTTAGGTTTAGTCTAGTTAATTGCTTGGAAAACCTTAACTTTGATAATATAATTAAAGCTTTAGTATTATATAAAGGTTTAATAATTTGTTATAGTAATAGTATTAATCTTATTTTATAGCTATTGTATTTAAGAGAGGGGATTGCTTTTATTATTATATTTTATATTATTAAATGATCTAATAAGATTGATTTGTATTTGAATTTGCGGGCATAAGCTCCTATAGTAAACGTTATATTATAAAAGTAAATTATGAATATTTCTTTTATATTATTATATTTATAAAATAGTAATATATATCCTAGGATTTATTTTATAAAAAAAGAATTTATTTAATTTTATTTTCTTTATATATAATTATACTAGTATTAAGCTTTTGTATTTAATTAAGTTTTTATAGACTTTAAGATTTTTATTTTTTAAGGTTTCTAGCTTTTAAATATTTATTACTTCTTATTTATTATTTTTTTAACTTATAAATATTTTATCTTTAAATCTTTTTTATTATAATAATTTTTTTTTAATATTTTTTAAAGTCTTTTTCTTTTAAATATTATTTTTTTTTCTTTTTTTTTCTTTTTCTTATTTAATAGTCTTTATAGTTTTTTATATATTTTTAAAATTCTTATTACTTTTATATATTTTTTTTTGTATTTATATTATTATTCTAGTATTTTTGAGTTTTTAAAAAAATCTTATTATTTTATAATTTAAATAAAGGTCTAGTAATAGGATTATTATTTTAATTTATAAATTTTTTATTAATATAGTTTTATATACTCTAATAATTATTTTTAAATATATTATTTATTAACTAGTTAATCTTTTAATTAATTTTTTTAGTTTTTTTTTTAGTAATATAAAATTATAATAGGATTTTATTTTATCTATTATTAGATTTTATATAACGTTTATATAAATCTTTTTTATTCTTATAAGTTTATATTCTTATATTAATACTATAAATCTAATAAAAGCTATTTTTTATTATTTTAGTTTAATTAATAGCTTTTTAATATGGGCCTTTTATTTTAATTTTCTATAAATTTAGATTTCTAAAAATTTTATTTTTACTATTAATAATATTATATTTTTTTAAGCTAGATTTATATTATATCCAGGTTTTGAGTCTTAATAAAATATATTAGTTTACTTTTAATAGATTTAAAAAATACTTTTATTTTTTATGTTTATTTTTAATAAATTATTTATATATTTTTTAGCCAGTTTTAAATTACTTTTATATTTATATTAAATACTAAAAAATTTATATGATTTATAAAACTAATTACTACTAATCTTTTTTTTTTTTAAAAAAATTTATATAATAATATAATATATAATAGAAATAATATTAGTAAAAAAAAGAATTTTAAGGGATTTTTACTATTAGCGTATAAACTTTTAATTATTTATTATTAAAATATAATTATACTATTCTTATAATTATTTAACTTTTAACTTATTTAACTAATAGAATTAAAATTCTAAATATTATTATTATATAAAATAATCTCTTATAATTTATTTTATTAAATACTTTAACTAAGTCTAATTATAATAATGATATAATTCTATACCTTTTTTATATTATATATATTATTTCTTAAAAAAAATTATAATTTTTATAAATCTTTTGTTATTTTTTATTTATTTTTAAATAAAATATATTATTCTTTTACTATATTTATAAATAAACTTATTATAGTTTTATTTATAATTTTCTTTATTATATTTAATAAAAAAATAAATTATTATATTCTTATATATTTAAATTATTTTTAGATTTTTTTAGATTTTTTTTTAAAATAATAATTTTAATATATTAAAATTAAATTAAATATATCTTATATTTAATAATAATATTTACTAATACAAGAATTACTTCTATTCATTATAGTTTATAAGCTTTTAATAAGCCTATTAATATATTATTCTTTTTTAATATTTTTCATAATATTATATTTTTTAATATCTTATAAATATTTATATATATAAATTAATATTACTTTAATTTTTTTTTAGATTTAAGATTTTTTTATGATTTTAAATTATTTAAATTTTATAATTTTAGTATATTTAATATATTTGCTATTAATTTAAAAAAAACTTTTTTACTACAATTTTTAATTTACTTAAATAGTTTATTATTATTTATGTTATTATTTTTTTATATAAATTAAATAATTTTATTAATTTTAATATATTATAATTATATAATCTTATTTATTTTTTTAAGTTTTATAATTAATTTAATTATTTTATAACTTTTTTAGGTTTTTTTTCTATGATATTTATTTAATTAAAATAATAGTTTAATTAAAGGTCTTTCTTATATTTTTATAATTTTATTATATTACTTTTATATAAAATCTTAAGTATTTTTTTTTTTTTTTTTTTTATATTATAATTTTATTAACTTTCTTTTCTATAGTTATTATCTTTTTATACTAATATTATTTTTTTTTTTACTTTTATAAATTATTTAATAATTTAATTTATTATTTTATTTATTTTATTTATTTTATTTATTTTTATTTATTTTATTTATTTTATTTATTTATTTTATTTATTTTATTTATTTTATTTATTTTATTTCTTTTATTTATTTTATTTATTTTATTTATTTTATTTATTTTATTTATTTTTTATTTTATTTATTTTATTTATTTTATTTCTTTTATTTATTTTATTTATTTTATTTATTTTTTATAGTTTATTATTTATAGTCTAGTCTTAACTTATTATTAGTTTAATCTTAATATTAATTAATTAAAATAAATAATCTAATTTACTTATATTAGCTTTTTTTCATAGATTATCTTTAAGTTTTATATTATTTAAGTATAGTTTATTATATTATTTATTTAATTATATATTACTTTTATTAGTTTCTTTTATAATATAATAAATATAAATCTTTATTAAATTATTAATATTATAAATTTATTATTTTCCTAGGATTTCTTTTTATATTTATTTCATATTAAATAATATTAGTTAAAGTTTTTTATTAATCTATATATATATATATCCCCTTAAGGGACAAGTCTGCCTGGCTCGTTTAATTATATTATTTAACTTTTATTATTTTATTAAATCATCTAATAAAATTAATTATATTAAAAATCTAAGTCTTATATATTTTATTTAATTATATAATAAGATATTAGTTATATAATAATATAATTAAGATATTAATAAAAAAATTATATATATTATTACTTTTAATTATCTAAGATCTAGTTTTTTATTAACTCTTATTTCTCTTTTTTTATATTTTTTAATATTTGTTTTTCCTAGAGTCTAAGCTTAATTTTCTTACCCCAGTTCTAAAAAAAACCTAGCTCTTAAATATCCTGTCTTAATAGCCTATTTCTTATTACTTTAGTTTTTAATAATATTTTTATTAACTTTTAATTTGACTATTATAACATTAATATTTAGTTCTTTCTTACAGGCTATTTTATTACTTTAATTAACTATTATTATTAATTTCAAGGGCTTTAATCACCTACTTGGCTATTAATAGCTTGCCAAAGGAACAGTCATTGTTTATTATGTTGTATTTATAATCTTAAATTGTTTATACAAGACTATAAGCGAGTCTGGTCAAATATATTATTCTATATAATCTAGATAGATAAATTCTTTTATTTTTATATTTTTACGTATTTATAAAATATTTAATTTTAAACTAAAAAATTTTATTTTTTAGTTTATTATTTATTATTATAGTAAATATATTATATAAAAAGTATATATAGGTTTAAGTTTAGTTCAATTAATTACTTAAAAAACCTTAGCCTTGATAATATAATTAAAACTTTAATATTATATTATAAGGTTTAATAATTTATTATAGTAATAGTATTAATCTTATTTTATAATTATCATATTTAAGAAAGGGGATTACTTTTATTATTATATTTTATATTATTAAATCATCTAATAAGGTTAATTTATATTTGAATTTATAGGTATAAGCTCTTATAGTAAATATTATATTATAAAATTAAATTATAAATAATTTTAAAAAGTTAATTATTAATAAAATTAATTATTTATTTAAACTTATAACTTTAATTATTAAAAATTTAAACTAAAAATAAATTTTTTATATACTTAATATTTAATATAATTATAATCTTTTATTTAATTTTTTAATATATAATATTTATTATTATTATTTTAATAAATAATAAATTTTTATAAAAAAAGTTTTTTAATATAAAACTTTTAGTATTTATAAAATAAAAAAAATTATATAAGCTTTTATAATTTTAGTTTTATTTTTTTATTAAAAGAATATTTATAATAATTAATAAAAAATAAAATAAGCTTTTTTATATAAATTAATTTTTATATAATAATAAATTAAGTTTTTTTAAAATAAAAGTTTTTAATATAAGATTAAATATAAAAATTATAAAATAAAGTTTATTTTTTAAATATATTTTTAGTATAATAATTATATAACAATATTTCCTTAAAATCTTTAATTTAAATATATATAAAAATTAATTAATTTAAAATATTTTTTTTTAAATTATTAGTATTATTAATTAAAAATTTTTTTATTTTTAATTTTATAATTATAAAAAATAAAAAGAGTTATAAATAGTTTTATAAATAATTTAATAATTTTTACTATAATCTTTAAATTCTTGTTCTTGTTATTATTATTATAATAAAAAAATTGTATTTAAAAATACCTTAAAATTTTTTTTTATAATATAATGATAACTTTATATTTTTTATATTAATACTAATAATTTTATAATAAAAAGTTTTACTTATATTATAAGACTAAAAAAATTAATTAATCTTTTTTTATTAATTTTATTTTTTATATAAAATTTCTTTTTTTATTTTTTAAAAAAAATTTTATAAAAAAAAAAAAAAAAGTAAAAATATTATTTTATAATAAAAATACTAAAAATTTTTTATTTTTATATAATTATATAAATATTAATTAAAAAAGAATAAAATTATATTTAATAAATTATTTAATAAAAAATAAAGGTATAGTATTATTATATTAAAAAAGATTAATTTAATATATTACTTATTTAAATTTATTATTTTATTTATGATTTAATTTTATGATGTGATATTTATTATAGGAGCTTGTGCCTGTAGATTCAAATATAAATTAATCTTATTAGATTATTTAATAATATAAAATACAATAATAAAAACGATTCCTTCTCTTAGATATAATAATTATAAAATAAGATTAATATTATCTAGAAATTATATTAGTTATTCTTGAATTTTCTGCGATAAAAATTGCAAATAGAACCTTATGAACTGCCGTAACAAGTTATCAGACCTCTATGACCATGACTTATACATTGAATCATAATGCTAAAGCTTTAATTATATCGTTAAGACTAAGCTTTTTTAAATAATTAATTAAGTTAAATTTAAATTTATATATATTTTTTGTATAATATATTTGCTATAATAATAAATTATAAATTAAAAAATAAAGTTTTTTAGTTTAAAGTTAAATATTTTATAAGTGTTTAAAAGTATAAAAATAAAAGAATTTATTTATCTAGAACTTAACCAGAATCACAGCCTTATACAAACAATTTGAGACTATAAATATGCTTTTGGCAAGCTATTAATAGCCAAGTAAGTAATCGAAGCCCTTGACTAAACTAATAACAATAGCTAATTAAATTAATAAAATAGTCTATAAAAAAGAATTAAATACTAATATTATAATAGTTAAATTAAAGGTTAATAAAAATATTATTAAAGATTAAAACAATAAAAAACGGGTTATTAAAACAGGATATTTAAGAGTTAAGTTCTTTTAAAACCGGGGTAAGAAAATTAAGCTTAGGCCCTAGAAAAAAAAGATACTAAAGGATATAAAAAAAACTATTTAAGGAAATAAAAGTTAATAGAAAGCTAGGTTTTAGATAGTTAAAAGTAATAATATATATAATCTTTTTACTAATACTTTAATTATATTACTATATAACTAATATCTTATTATATAATTAAATAAAATATATAAGACCTAGATCTTTGATATAATTAATTTTATTGAATAACCTAATAAAATAATAAAAGTCAAATAATATAATTAAATAAGCCAGGCAGACTCGTCCCCCAAAGGGGGCTATAATATATATACTTTTATTAGCTTTATTAAAAAATATTTTTTATATAAATTAACCTTAATTATTATATATTAAATTTTATTTAATTAAATATATAATACATTTATATTAGTTTTATATATTAAAATAATATTTTATATATTTTATATAAAGAAAATTTTTATACAAAAAGCTAGCTTAAAAAAGTTAATTATAGCTTAAATAATAAAAGATTATAGCCCGAATAATAATACTTTTAATTTATTCTATAAAATATTTTTCTTAAACTAAAAATAACTTTTTTTTATTATTATGTTTATTAAAAGTATATTATAAAGTTAATTATATAAAATTATAATAAGAATTTATTAGTCTTAGTTTGTAATAGTAATAGGGATATTATTATATATCTTTTAATTGTTTGTTTAATAAGAATCTTCTTATTGTTATTTATTTTTATTATAATAAAAAAACGGCTTTAATTGGATTTAATTTGATAATATTGTTGTTATGTGAGAGTGTGGTGTTGAAAGCATGGTATTTATCGTTTACGTCACAGTTGTAGGGACAACACGGTTGTGCGGGGCTTTGGTCTATATGTGATAGAAAAGGGATTAAAGTACCATATATTTAAAGAGCTAGTTAAAGTGATAAGTATAATAATAAGATGATTATTATTATATAATTAATATATTACTTTATATAATAATATTTTTTATTTTTGGTATATTGAGGTATAGCTTAAGATTTATTTTTTATTATTTAAAACAAAATCCCCTTTAAGAGACAAGTTTGCTTGGCTCGTTTAATTATATTATTTGATTTATATTATTTTATTAATTATATTAAAAATCTAAGTTTTATATATTTTATTTAATTATATAATAAAATATCTCTTTTAAAGGATAAGTCTATCTAGCTCATTTAATTATATTATTTAACTTTTATTATTTTATTAGGTTATTTAATAAGATTAATTATATTAAAGATCTAGGTCTTATATATTTTATTTAATTATATAATAAAATATTAATTATATAATAATATAATTAAAGTATTAATAAAAAGATTATATATATTATTACTTTTAATTATCTAGGATCTAGTTTTTTATTAACTTTTTTTTTTTTTTTTTATATTTTTTAATATTTTTTTTTCCTAGGGCCTAAGCTTAGTTTTCTTACCCTAGTTCTAAAAAAACCTAGCTCTTAGATATTTTATTTTAATAGCTTATTTTTTATTATTTTAGTCTTTAATAATATCTTTATTAGCCTTTAATTTAATTATTATAGTATTAATATTTGGTTTTTTCTTATAGACTATTTTATTATTTTAATTAGCTATTATTATTAGTTTAGTTAAGGGCTTTAGTTATTTACTTGACTATTGATAGAACAGTTATTGTTTATTTGTATTTATAGTCTTAAGTTATTTATATAAGACTATAATTCTAATCAAGTTCTAAATAAATAAATTCTTTTATTTTTATATTTTTAAATACTCACAAAATATTTAACTTTAAACTAAAAAACTTTATCTTTGAATTTATTATTTACTATTATAATAAATATATTATATAAAAAATATATATAAGTTTAAGTTTAATTTAATTAATTATTTAAAAAACCTTAGTTTTAATAATACAATTAAAGCTTTAGTATTATGTTATACAAAGGTCTAATAACTTATTACAATAATAATATTAACTTTATTTTATAACTATTATATTTAAAAGAGGGGATCGTTTTTATTATTATATCTTATATTATTAAATAATCTGATAAGATTAATCTATATTTGAATCTGCGGGCATAAGCTCCTACGACAAACGTTACATTATAAAATTAAATTATAAATATAATAAAATATTATAATATTAATTAAACAATTATATATATTATTATAATCAATTATTTAAAATTTAATTATTTATTAATTTTTATTTTTTTTTAGTTTTTTTTTAATATTTTTTAATAATTTTTTAAGACTTAAATTTAATTTTTTTATTTTAATTTTAAAAAAAGTTTATTTATTAAATATTTTATTTTAATAATCTTTTTTTATTATTTTAATTTTTAATAATTTCTCTTAATTTTTAATTTAATTATTATAATATTAATTTTATTTTATAACTATTATATTTAAAAAAGGGTTTCACTTTTATTACTATATTTTTTATTATTAAATAATTTAATTAGATTAATTTATATTTAAATTTATAAGTATAAGCTTTTATAATAAATATTATATTATAAAATTAAATTATATTAAAATATTAATTTTTATAATATAAGTTAAAATAATATTTTATTTTATAATTTATTTTAACATTTGTTTTTTTCACATCTTTTTAAAAACTTATATAATATAACCTTGAAATATAGCTTATACTATAATAACATCATTAAGCTTAAATAATAACTATTATTATCTTTTAAAGCCTTTATTCTAAGCCTTTATAGTTATTATACTAATTTAAAGATAATTTAATTTTATAATATAATATTTATAGTAAAAGCTTATGCCTATAGATTTAAATATAAATTAATCTTATTAAATTATTTAATAATATGAAATATATTAATAAAACTATAAAAATTTTTTAAATATAGTAGGCATAAAATACAATTAATACTATTATAATATTAAAACTTTAGTTATATGAGTATTGCTATTCGGGCTGTAATTTATTTATTCTGGTTAGTGTTGGCATTAAGTTAGTAAGTTCTAGTTATAATGAAGGCTAGCGTAAAGATCTTTTGTATATTAAAAATATAATATAATACCTATTATAACTATAACACAATTGTTTACTATAATAACTAGTTAAAAGCGCTGATTAAAAAGCACTGATTAAAATAGCTGATTGAAACAGCTGATTGAAATAGCTAATTAAAATAGCTGATTACAATAATTGTTAGAATAGCTAATAGTAGAGTTAGTAGTTAATTGCTAGAGGTATCGTTACTGTTATAATGGTTTAAATTGACTTATAGCGGGTATAGTGCACTATAGCTAGCAGTGACCCTGCTATAACTAGGTCTTGCTGGCTTAGCGCCAATACTAGCCGGAATAAGTAAGTTATAGCCCGAATAGCAATATACTATAGCCCGAATAGTAATATTTAATTATATTATCAAGATTAAGATTTTTAAAGCAGTTAATTAAACTAAACTTAAACTTATATATACTTTTTATATAATATGTTTACTATAATAATTAATAATAAACTAAAAGATAAATTTTTTTAATTAAAATTTAAATATTTTATAAACATTTAAAACTATAAAAATAAATAAAAATATTTATATGTGATTAAAATTATAGCCTTATATAAACAACTTAAGACCATAAATATAAATAAACAATAACTATTCTTTAAGCTGTTAAAAAACATATATACAATTACATATACTTCAATTCATATCTTTTAGCAAGTTATTAATAGCCAAGTAAGTGATTAAAGCCTTTGAAACTAATGACAGCAGTTAATCAAAGCAATAAAATAGCTTATAAAAAATTAAATACTAATATTATAATAATTAAATTAAAAGCTAAAAAAGATTTAATAAAAATTAAAAAAATAATAAAAAACTATTAAAATAAATTATTTAATAAATAAGCTTTTTTTAAAGTTTAAAAAAAAAATTAAAAAATTTAAAACAAATTAAAAAATAAAAATTAATAAAAAACTAGATTTTAAATAATTAATAGTAATAATATATATAATTTTTTAACTAATATTATAATATCATATTATATAATTGAAAATAATATATAAGACTTAAATTTTTAATATAATTAATAAAATAATAAAAGTTAAATAATATAATTAAACAAACCAAATAGACTTATCCCTTAAAAGAAATGATATATTATAATTATTTTTTAATAAGGTTTTAATAATGAGTATTGCTATTCGGGCTATAGTGTATTACTATTCAGGCTGTAACTCACCTATTACGGCTAGCGTTGGCGCCAAGTCAGCAAGCTTTAGTTGTAACAGGGGCTAGTGCAAAGACCTTCTGTTCATATAAAAATACAGTGTAATACCTACTATAATTATAGCGTAGTTGTTCACTGTGATAAGTAGTTAAAGGGATTGATTGAAATAGCTGATTAAAATAGCTAGTTTAAAATAGCTATAGGAACAGATTATAGTAGAGTTAGTAGCTAATTGCCAGAGGTACCGTTACTGTTATAGTAGTTCAAATTAGCTTACAGCAGGTATGGTATACTATAGCTAGCAGTAGCCTTACTGCAACTAGGTCTTATTAACTTAGCGCTAACACTAGCCCAAATAAGTAAATAATAGCCCAAATAGCAATATATTATAGCTTAAATAATAATACTTTTAATAATAAAAGAATTAATTAAAGCCCTTTATTAAATTAATGGTTGTGACTGATGAGGGTTATATAGAATATAACTTTAATAGAATGAATGAGTTTGGGTTTTGTTAAAATTAAAATTAAAATTAAATAATAAAAAGTAAAAAATTATAATAATTAAATTAAAATTAATTGATTAAAATATTTATTTAATATTATAAAAAAAAATAAAAAATTAAATTATAATTCATGATTTAATTTTTATAATATAACGTTTGCTATGGGAGCTTGTGCCCGCGGATTTAAATATGGATTAATCTTATCAGATTATCTAATAATATGGAATACAGTGATAAGGGTAATCCCCCCTCTCAGATATGATGGCTATAAAATAAGATTAATACTATTACTGTAATAAATCATTATAGTATTATTTATTATAATACTAAAAGAATTATTTTTATATGAAAAATATTTTTTATAATATAATTAATAATATAATTTTAATATTAATTAAAAAATGTTTTTGAAATATCTTAAACTTTTAAAAAATTATTTTTATTATTTAGAAGTTAATTTTATAATATAACGTTTACTATACAAGCTTATACCTGCAGATTTAAATATAAATTAATCTTATCAGATTATTTAATAATATAAAATACAATAATAAAAGTAATCCCTTTTCTTAAATATAATAACTATAAAATAAAATTAATACTATTACTATAACAAGTTATTAGATCTTATAACTTATATATTAAATTATAATACTAAAGCTTTAATTATATTATCAAAGCTAAGGTTTTTTAAGTAATTAATTAAACTAAATTTAAACTTATATATACTTTTTATATAATATATTTACTATAATAATAAATAATAAACTAAAAGATAAAGTTTTTTAGTTTAAAGTTAAATATTCTATAAGTATTTAAAAGTATAAAAATAAAAAAATTTATTTATACTAAACTAGAATCATAGCCTTATACAAATAACTTAAGACCACAAATACAAATAAACAACGACTATTAATAGTCAAGTAGGTAACCAAAGCCCTTAAAACTAATAATAATAGTTAATTAAAATAATAAAATAACCTATAAGAAAGAATCAAATACTAATACTATAATAGTTAAATTAAAGACTAATAAAGATATCGCCAAAAACTAAAACAATAAGAAATAAATTATTAAAACAGGATATCTAAGAGCTAGATTCTTTTAAAAACCAGAGCAAGAAAACCAAGCTTAGGCCCTAGAAAAAAAAGATATTAAAGAATATAAAAAAAGCTACTTAAGAAAATAAAGGTTAATAGAAAGCTAGATCTTAGATAATCAAAAGTAATAATATATATAATCTTTCTACTAATACCTTAATTATATTATTATATAACTAATACTTTATTATATGATTAAATAAAATATATAGGACTTAAATCCCTGATATAATTAATGTTATTAGATAATTTAATAAGATAATAAAAGTTAAATAATATAATTAAACAAGCCAGGCAGACTTGTCCCTTAAAGGGGTTATTTTTATTATTAATATATAAAATAATATATTAGATTTTTTGAAGGTTTTTTTTATTATATTTAAAGTAAAAAAGTCTTAAAAAAAAAATAAAAAAAAAAAAGATACTTTAATTTATTTAATAAATTAAATAATACTTTTTTTAATAATTTTTTTTATATAAAATAAATTTATATATATTTCTTATTAATTTTTAAAGTTATATATATTAAATTTAAATAATTTTAAAACTTTTTTATAAAAAAAGTAATATTATTTACTTATAGTTTTAAATTATTTAAAATTAAAAAAATTAATTATTAAAGCTCTTTGAATAATAATAATTACTAGTAATAAAAGGATTTTAAGTTTTATTAAAAAAGTTAATAAAGTTTATAATAATATTATTATTATAATTATAATTTATTATAGTAAAGATAATGATATGTTTATAAAATATAAGTAATATAATATAAAATTAAAACTTATATATAATTTAATTTTATTTATTAAAATAATACCTTATATATTTTATATAAGGAAAAATTTTATGTAAGAAGTTAACTAAAGTTGGCTAGTTATAGCCCTAATAGCAATATATTATAGCCTGAATATCAATACTTATAATTAATAATAATATATATAATTATTTAATTAATATTTTAAGTATATAATTATATTATTAATATTTTATTATATTATTAAATGAAATATACAAGACTTAGATTTTTAATACTATTAATCTTATAAATATTACTATTTAAGCTATAATTTATTTATTTTAATTAATATTAGTATTAAGCTAGTAAACTTTAATTATAATAAAAGCTAGTATATAAATTTTTTATATATATAAAAATATAATATAATATTTATTATAATAGTTAATTAAAAATATTAATTTAAAAATATTAATTAAAATAATAAATTAAAATATTTATTAAAATACTTAATTAAAATAGTTATTAAAATAGTTATTAAAATAGTTATTAAAATAGTTATTAAAATAGTTATTAAAATTGTTATTAAAATAGTTATTAAAATAATTATTAAAATAGCTGATAATAGAGTTAGTAATTAATTATTAAAGGTATTATTATGGTTATAGTAATTTAAATTAACTTATAGTACAATGGGGAGCCAAAAGTAACGATACAACGCTAGCAACCCCGCCTTCGCATCGCGTTTTCGATCAGCTCTAACCCCCAACTCTATATCTTCAACCCCCGTTTTCCCTACTTAAAATACCTCGAATTTCATCGCATATTAAATTTAATCCTTATAAAAGAACAAGAATTTAAATAAGATATAAGATAAATAAAACATAAGATACAATTACTTTTAAAAAGAGTATTATTATTAGTTCTATATTAGATATTATAAAGCAATATAAAATATAAGAAAGTATAAAAAATAACAAACACTTAGAACACTTTATAAAGCTTACTAAAAAAGATAAAATAATTATATTCTAACTTATTAGTAAAGACCCTTTTATTAAAATACTAGATTTTATATTAACTACCGGCTATAAGGTTTTAGAAAGGACTATTATACGCTAGCTTAAATAAAAAAAATATATTATTAAAAGGCTCTTTAGCAGTCTTTTTTAATCCCTGACAACCCTTAAGAATACCTAGAATTTGGTTATAAATATTATTACCGACTTTTTTGTTTTTAACAATATTGGATTTTTAGTAATAAATTAACAGTTACTCGAGGAAAGGGGAAAAAATAAACATAAGTTTTTTATCATAGAAAATACTGTTTTTTCTTACTGTTTAAACTCTTATATTAACTATTATATAGGGAGAATGCTTTAAAAAATATATATTTAACTTTACGGGAAATTTATATACTATTCTTAAATATTTTAAAATACTTTTTCTTATAGTCTTTATATATTCTTTTATACTTTAATAAAGGACCTTTTATTTTAATATAATAGTATTATAGAGTATTATATCTTTGAATACCTTTAAAATTAGCTTTTTATAATTATAAAGCTAGATTTTATATTCACTTATAATAATTCTCTTATATATAAGGCTAATATAATTATAGTTTGATTAAGAAATTAGATTATATATAATTATATTAAGATTATAAACTAACTGTCTTATTCCCTGGACCTTAACCCTATTAAAAAGTTATAGAAATTACTTAAAGAAAAGATATATAAAAGATATCCTAAACTATTATTAATAAAATCTAATCCTACCTCTCTTTAACAACTCCGCAAGGCTGTTGTTAAGGCTTAACAGACCCTTAACAAGAGAATAATAAAAAACCTAATAGAATCAATGCCTCACAGGCTTAAGACTATTATAGCCCTAATAGTAATATACTATAGCCCGAATAGTAATAGTTAATCTTATTTTATGACATTGATAAGATAATAAAAGTTAAATAATATAATTAAATGAGTCAGGTAGACTTGTCCTCCAAAGGGGTCTATGACTAGTATGATATAGTTTTAATAGTACATAGTTTTTGTATATATGTAATACTCTTGATTTTTTTTTGGTTTGATATTTGTTATTGAACTATTATTATGGTTACTGTTGTTATATAACGGTCTTTTATCTCACTTTCTTCTGATACTGAGTGTTCCTTATGTTACTTTCGTATAATCATATACATAATAATCATTATACTTTAATAATAAATCGATTTTGTAATATATTATTAAGCTTATAATTGTTTAGAGTTTGGAACGTAATTAATAGTCTATTAGTACAGGTTAAAACTTTAATAATATAGTTATAAAGATACTTTTGTACTTGCTCATAGTATGATAATATCATAATTATTAGTATTAGTTTTTCTATTTGAACTAATCTATGTAAATAGGTAATACTATGACAGCGAAGAAAACATAAGAAGATTAAAGAATACACACACTTAAAATCTTCCCTAGTCCTAAGTAATTCAAGTTAAATCAATAGATATAAGCAATACTTACATCAAAGACCTTACTTATTAATTAATTTAAATTAAGATAATAAAATATCATAAGTCTAATAGAAAAAAAATAATAAGTTAGTATTTAATTAAATATTAAAAATAAAAAATAAAAGACTAAAAATGATAATAACTTTAGCTTTATGAATAAAATATAAATATTTGAATCAACATATATAAGTTATACAAATAAAAATAAGAAATTAATTGTATATTATAAAGGTCTAGTTAATATTTTTATCCTATAATTTAGTCTAGTATTTGATTTTTTTATTATTCTTTTAAAAGTTTACAAAATACTGCCTTAAAATGTAATTTATTTTATTATTATACCTGAGTCTTTTTTATAATATATAATTGAAAAAAGCTTCAAAAACTTATTATTTGATTTTATTATACTAAAAATACAAATATCATAAATTAGTTTGTTTATATTTTATGAGTCTTAGTTTTAATAATTCCTTTTCAGTTTTTCTTATTATTTAATCCTTAGAAAATTATATCATTTTCAAGTCTTTTTGAATTTTAATTAATCATAATGATTTTTTTGTATTTTATATATTATTTTATTTAAATATATTAATGAGTATTGCTATTCGGGCCATAGCTTATCTATTACGGCTAGCATTAGTGCTAGGTTAACAAGACCCAGTTACAGCGGGGCCGCTACTAGCTAAAGTACACCATACCTGCTATAAGTCAATTTAAACCACTATAACAGTAATAATACCTCTAGCAATTAATTATTAACTCTACTATTAGCTATTCTAACAGCTATTCCAATAGCTATTTCAATTAACTATTTTAATCAACTATTTTAATTAACTATCTCAATTAATTATTTCAATTAACTATTTCAATCAATTATTTTAATCAATGCCTTTTAATCAGTGTCTTTAACTAACTATTATAATAAATAATACTATAGTTATGGTAAGTATTATACTATATTTTTATATATATAAAGGTTTTTGCGCTAGCCCCTGTTATAGCTAGAGCTTACTAGTTTAGCACCAATACTAGCGAGAATAAGTAAATTATATCCCGAATAGTAATATATTATAGCCTGAATAGCAATACTCAATAAATAAATTATATTTCTTTTTTTTAAGATTAATTTAATTAATTAATTTAATTTATCTGTTTATTTATAAGTAATAAATCATATTAAGCTTATAATTAGTATTTGATTATTTTATTAGTTTTATTAAAATTTAAAAATAAAAATCAATTTTTAATTTAAAATAATCTTTTTTATTAATAAATACATACTTATAATTATATATAAAAATATGTATATTAATTTTTTTATATTAATAAATTTGTAATGTAATAAAAAATAAGTTTATTCAATTAATTCATTAATAATGACTAGGATATTATTATATTTAATTTTTATAGTTAGTTTAATTAAAATAAATAATTTTATAATAAGATCTAGTATTATTATTTTTTATAATTTCTTAGGTATTAATAAAATGAAATTTGTTTATATAACTTGTATTTTAAGGTTTTAATTTAGTTATATACTATATACTTTAAAATAGTTTTTTAAATGTATGACTTAATTTTAAAAAAATTCAAAGATTATTTTATTTACTTAAGTATTTTATATGTTCTCTTATGTTTATATATAAAGTATTAATAAATTTTGTTAGTAAAATCTTTTTACAAGTCTAAGAAAACTTAAATTTTATTCCTATATTAATATAGATTTTTATTATTTATAATTAATTCTTTTAAAAACTAATCTTTTAAGACCAGTAATATTTTATACTATTCATGATTTAATTTTATGATATAACGTTTGTTATAAAAGCTTGTACCCGTGGATTCGAATACAAATTAATCTTATCAGATTATTTAATAATATAAGATATAGTAATAAAAGCGATTCTTTTTCTTAGATACGGTAGCCATAAAATAAGATTAATACTATTACTATAACAAATTATAATACCAAAGCTTTAATTGCGTCGTTAAGGCTAAAGTTTTTTAAATAATCAATTAAACTAAACTTAAACTTATATATACTTTTTATATAATATATTTATTATAATAATAAATATTAAATTAAATTAAAAGATAAAGTTTTTTAGTTTAAAACTAAATATTCTATAAGTATTTAAAAATAGAAAAATAAAAGAATTTATTTATTGAGAACTTGACTAAAATTGCTTATACTTCTATATAAATAATTTAAGACTATAAATATAGAGTATTGCTATTCGGGCTGTAGTGTATTGCTATTCGGGCTGTAACTTACCTATTCGGGCTAGCGTTGGCGCTAGGTCAACAGGACCCAGTTGCAACGGGGCCACTACTAGCTTTAGTACACCATAACCGCTATAAGTCAATTTAACCCACTATAACAGGAACGATACCTCTGACAATTAGCTACTAACTCTACTATAAGCTATCCTAACAGCTATTCCAACAGCTATTCTAACAGCCATTCCAACAGCTATTCTATCAGTTATTTCAATCAGCTATTTCAATCAGCTATTTCAATTAGCTATTTTAATCAGCGCCTTTGACTAGCTATTACAGTGAATAACTGCGCTATAATTGTAGTAGGTATTACACTGTATTTTTATATGTACAGAAGGTTTTAGCGCTAGACCCTGTTATAGCTAGACCTTGCCAGCTTAGCGCCAACGCTAGCCTGAATAGGTAAGTTACAGCCCGAATAGCAATACGCTACAGCCCAAATAGCAATACTCTAAATATAATATAATAAACAATAACTATTCTTTCAGCAAGCTATTAATAGCTAAGTATATGACTAAAGCCTTTGAAATAAATAACAGTAGTTAATTGAAGTAATAAAATAATCTATATAAAAGAATTAAACATTAATATTATAATAATTAAAGTAAAAACTAAAAAAAAATATTATTAAAAGTTAAAATAATAAAAAAAGAATTATTAGACTAAGATATTTAATAAATAGGCTTTTTTAAAACTAAAATAAGAAAATTAAATTTAAACTTTAAAAAAAAAAAAAAAAAAAGTTAATAAAAATTAATAAAAAACTAAATTTTAAATAATTAATAATAATAATAATAATAATATATATATAATTGTTTATTTAATAGTATAATTTTTTATTATATAATTAAACATAATATATAAAATTTAAATCTTTAATACAATGAATAAGCTAATAAAAGTCAAATAATATAATTAAACAAGCTAGGCAGACTTATTCCCCAAAAGGGATATTTTATAGTATAATAAATTTAAGTATTATTATTTTTTATATAAAATATAATAGTTAATATATATTATATATAATATTTTTTTAAAGTTATATATGAGATTTATTTTATTATTTTAATTTTGTTTTAATTATAACTTACTTATTAATTTAAAGTATTAGCTTTATTATTTTTTATTTCTTTTTTATTAAATAATAATAATAATAATAATATATATAATTATTATATATATATATATAATTATTATAGTTTTTAATAAACTAATAATAATACTTAATAAGTTTAAAAAAACTTTATATCTTTTTACTTATTATAAATTTTAATTAATTTTATATGATTTGAATTTTAAAAAAATTTATATAAGTTTTATTTAATATAATAATATAACCTAGAAAAATAATCTTTTATACATAAAATTGAGATTTTTTTAGTTTAATTAAACATTTGGTTTTTTGAATTTTATAAGTATTTAATATATATTATTTATACATGATTTAATTCATGATTTATTCATGACTTAATTTTATAATATAATGTTTACTATAGGCGCTTATACCCGCGGATTTGAATACAGATTAATTTTACTAGATTATTTAATAATATAAAATACAGTAATAAAAGCGATCCCCCCTCTTAAATACAGTAACCATAAAATAAGATTAATACTATATAATACTAAAGCTTTAATTATATTATTAAGGTTAAGGTTTTTTAAGCAATTAACTAGGCTAAACCTAAACCTATATATACTCTTTATATAATATATTTATTATAATAATAAATAATAAACTAAAAGATAAAATCTTCTAGTTTAAAGTTAAATATTTTATAAATACTTAAAAGTATAAAAATAAAAAAATTTATTTATACTTAACTAGAATTACATATAGTCTTATATAAATAACTTAAGACTATAAATATAATAATAAATAATAACTATTCCTTTAATAAGCTATCAATAGCTAAGTAAATAACCAAAGCCTCTAACTACTTAACCAATAATAGCAGCTAATCAAAGTAATAGAATAGCCTGTAAGAAAAAACTAAATACTAATACTATAATAATCAAATTAAAAACTAATAAAAACATTACTAAAAACCAAGATAATAAGAAACAGACTATTAAAACAAAATGTCTAAGAACTAGATTTTTTTAGAACTGAAATAAAAAATTAAGCTTAGGCCCTAGGAAAAAAAAATATTAAAAGATATAGAAAATAAGAAATAAAAGTTAATAAAAAGCTAAATCTTAAATAATTAAAAACAATAATATATATAATCTTTTTACTAATACTTTAATTATATTATTATATAATTAATACCTTGTTATATAATTAAATAAAATATATAAGACCTAGATCCCTAATATATTTAATTTTATTAAATAATCTAATAAAATAATAAAAGTCAAATAATATAATTAAACAAGCCAGACAGACTTATCCCCCAAAAGGGATATTATTTATACTTTTTTAAAATAGTTAAGAATTTTTAAATTATTATTAAAATATATAATTATAAAGAAATTTAATATATTTCTTTAATATATTATTAACTATTTATTAAAATATTCTAAAAGTATTTTTTATTTTAAAATATAAAATATTTAAAAAAAAATTTTATTAATTATATAATTTATTAAATTAATTATTTTTTATTTTTTTTTTATTTTAAAATAAATATTATAAAGCATATTATTTTTTAAATTATTTAATAAAAAGCTGTTTATTTAAAAGTAATTATTTTTTAATAGTTTATTAAGTTTTTTAAATATTCATTAAAAATAATAACTTAATAAGCTTTTTATCTATAATCTTTTTTATAAGTTTATTTTATTTTTTAAATAATTAATTAAATATAATATTTTTAAGTTTTTTATTTTTTATTTTATTTAATAAGTTTATTTTTAAGGTTTTTTTTAATATTAAATGACTATAAAATTTTGTTTTAATATTTATTTTTAATTAAAAGCTTTATTTTAAGTTTAATAAAATTAATTAGCTTATTAAGTAATGTAAATGTTATCATTTTATAGCTATAAATATTTTAAAATTATATTATACTTATTAAAGTCTATAAGATTAAAAAAAATAAACTTTTTATGCTCTTAGATTTTAACAAAAAAATGATTGATTTTTATATTAATTTATTATGCGTTAGATAAAAGAATTCTTCCTTTACTATCATAAAATAAATATAATTTATATTTTTGTGTTTACTTTTATAAAAACTATAAATAATTTATAATTTATAAAGTAATAAACTTATTTATTACTTTACTATTTACTAATACAATAAGATAATATCTTTTACTTTATATCTTTACTATTAATTATAATTGTATATAATAGTCTTTTTATATTATATAAAAAGACTTTATTTAAAAATTATATTATAGGTTTTTTATAAACAATAAATTTTTTTTTTCACTTTAACTTATAAATTTTATATTTTATAAAACTATATTTAATTTTTTTAGATTTTTTATAGGTTATATTATAATTAATAATCTTTGAAGTTTTTCATATAAGTCTAAGGATTAAACTTATATTTACATATTTTTTTTAAATTTTTTCTAATGTAAGATATGTACTTAAGATTTGATTTTATAATATGACGTTTACTATAAGAGCTTATACTTATATATTCAAATATCAATTAATTTTATTAGATTATTTAATAATATAAACTATAATAGTAAAAAACAATTTTTTTCCTTAAATATAATAATTATAAAATAAAATTAATATTATTATTATAATAAACTAATAAACCTTAATTATAATTTATAGACTAAATTATAATATTAAACTTTTAATTATATGATTAAGATTAAGGTCTTTTAAGTAATTAATTAAATTAAATTAAAATTTATATATACTTTTTATATGATATATTATTTACTATAATAATAAATAATAAACTAAAAGATAAATATTATTTAATTTAAAAGTAAATATTTTATAAACATTTAAAAATATAAAAATATAAAATATTATTCAATTAAAGCTTAACTAGAATCATTTATAGTTTTATATAAATAACTTTAGATTATAAATATAATATAATGAATAATCAATATTAATAGTCAAGTAAGTGACTGAAGCCCTTGATTACTTAACCAATAATGATAATTAATTACAACAATAAAATAGCTTATAAAAAAGAACCAAATACTATTATTATAATAATTAAATTAAATATCAAAAAAGATATTATTAAAGATTAAAGCAATAAAAAAGGGATTATTAAAATAAGATATTGAATAAACATGCTCCTTTAAAACTAGAATAAAAAAACTAAACGTTAACCTAAAAAAAAGATAGTATAAAATATAAAAACGAAAAAATTAATAAAAAACTAAATCTTAAATAGTTAATAGTAATAATATATATAATTGTTTAATTAATATTATAATATTTTATTATATAATTAAATAAAATGTTTAAGACTTAAATCTTTGATATAACTAATAAAATAATATTAAAAAATATAAAAAAAACTAGAAAATAAAAGTTAATAAAAGAATAAATCTTAAATAATTAAAAATAATAATATATATAATTTTTTATTAACATTTTAATAATATTATTATATAATTAAACTTTTATTATGTAATTAAATAAAATACCAGGAGCATTAAGGCAGAGATAGTCGGGGATTTTTATACAAGTTATATAAGGGATGCAAGGAACGGGACGAGTATGAGCCTAGGATAAGGGTTATTAAAGGAGCAAAAACAAAGTAAAAAAGGCCTAGACTTATAATTTTATTAGGTCTATAAGGACTAAAGGAAACAATAATAGCAGTAAAGGAGCTAGGGGCTAATATTTTCTAAAAATAAAAGGTTAAAAGAATAAACTATTTATAAAGATAAGCCAGGGACAGGGTATATTAATAATACAAGGAATCTTTCTTTAATTTTGAATTTCTTAAAAAAAAAGAATTATTATTAAAGTATATTTGTATAGAGACAGTATAAGAAAAGAGTATTTATAAAAAATTATAATAGTAAGATTATTAATAATAATAATAAGAAAAAAAAAAAGAAATTTTAATAAAAGTATTTATTAATTAAAAAAACTTATAATATAATAAATTATAAATTAAAAAATAAATTAAAGACTTTAAGAATAAAACTATAAAAAATATTAATTAAAATTTAGTAATAGAAATATTTATATATTAATTATAATAAAAGAATAAATTAAATATAATATAAAAAATAAAAAATAAAAAATAAAATAAATATGTAATAAAAAAAATATAATAAATAATATTAAAGAATATTAGTATAATTAATAAAAATAATATATAAAATATAAAAGAAATAAAAATAAGATTATAATAATTGATTATAGTTATAAGAGATTTATTAATCCTATAATCTAATATAAATTAAATAGTTAAAAAAGTTAAAAGACTTAAAAGAAATTTTTCCTAGAATAAGACTATAAGATATAAGAAAGCTAGTCTAGGAAAATAGTTTACTAGTATAAGAAAGACATGAAAATAATAACAAAGAAAATAATAGGTTTTTTTCCTAGATCACGGGTTTTTTAATTATATATAATAAAAAAAAGACTAAGGTATTATATATTTAAAAAGCTAGTTAGAGTAATAGAAATAATAATTTAATAAAATAATAAAAATTAAATAATATAATTAAATAAACTAAGTAAATTTATTTTTTAAAAGAATTGTTTAAATTAATTATATTCATGATTTAATTTTATAATATAATGTTTATTATAAGAGCTTATACCCGCGGATTCGAATACAAATCAATTTTATAAAATCATTTAATAATATAAAATATAATAATAAAAGCAATCCCCTCTCTTAAATATAGTAGTCATAAAATAAGATTAATATTATTACCGTAACAAATTATTAAACCTCTTGTCAATAAGAATAATCCCAAGCAGGTTATATAAAGAAAATAATACACTCACTATAATACTAAAGCTTCAATTACATTGTTAAGGTTAAGGTTTTTTAAATAATTAACTAGACTAAACCTAAACCTATATATACTTTTTATATAATCTATTCATTATAAGAATAAATAATAAACCAAAAAATAAAATTTTCTAGTTTAAAGTTATATATATTATAAATACTTAAAAGCATAAAAATAAAAGAATTCATCTATTTAAAACTTGACTAGAATCACAGCCTTATACAAATAACTTAAGACCACAAATATAATAATAAACAACAACCTTTAGCAAGCTATTAATAGCCAAGTAAATAACCAAAGCCCCTAAAACTAATAATAACAGCTAATCAAAGTAATAAAATAATCTATAAAAAAACCAAATAATAATACTATAATAATTAAATTAAAGACTAATAAAAATATTATTAGAAATTAAGATAATAAAAAATAAATTATTAAAATAAAATATATAAAAATTAAATTCTTTTAAAACTAAAATAAAAAAAGTAAACTTAAATCTTAAGAAAAAATACTAAAAAATATAAAAAAAACTAAAAAAATAAAAATTAATAGAAAACTAAGTTTTAAATAATTAAAAGTAATAATATATATAATCTTTTTATTAATACCTTGATTACATTATTATATAATTAATGCCTTATTATATAATTAAATGGAATATATAAAATTTAAATCCTTGATATAATTAATCTTATTAAATAATCTAATAAGATAATAAAAGTCAAATAATACACTTAAACAAGCCAGGCAGACTTATCTCCTAAAAAGGAAATTAATTATATATTTATTTCTTTTAGAGGGTAATTTTATTTGACTTATTTAATTATATTATATAACTTTTATTTGTTTATTAAATTATTTTATAAAATTAATTATATTAAAGATTTAAATCTTATATATTTTATTTAATTATATAATAATATATTAATTATATAATAATATTATTAAAATATTAATAAAAAGATTATATATATTATTACTTTTAAATATTTAAAATTTCAACTTTTATTGATTTTAATTTTTTAATTTTTTTAATATTTTTTTAAAAAAATTATAATTTATATTTTTTTTTATTTTAATTTTAAAAAATCTAATTTTTAAATATTTTATTTTAATAGTTTATTTTTTTATTATTTTAGTCTTTAATAATGTTTTATTAGTTTTTAATTTAAATATTATAATATTAATATTTAGTTCTTTATTATAGGCTATTTTATTATTTTAATCAACTGCTATTATTAGTTTCAAGGGCTTTGGTCACTTACTTGGCTATTAATAGCTTGCCAAAGGGTACAGATTAAAATATATGCAGTTATATATATGTTTCTAACAGCTCGAAGAACAGTTGTTTCTTATTATATATGTATTATATTTATGGTTTTAAGTTATTTATATAAGACTATAAGCAATTCTAGTTAAATATATTATTTTATATAGTCCAGATAGATAAATTCCTTTATCTTTATGCTTTTAAGTATTTATAAAATATTTAACTTTAAACCAAAAGACTTTATCTTTTAGTTTATCATTTACTATTAAAGTAAATATCATATCATAAAATTAAATCACGAATAATATATCTATAATCTTCATGTAATTAATATTGAATTATATTTATATCTTTTCTTATAGCATACTTTAATAATTTCTTTTATTTTTTTGTTCTTGTTTAAGTATATTGATTCATTAGAAAGGCTTTAAATATTAGTTTCTTCTATTCTTAAAGCTTTAATAGATTAAATATTTATTATTATAGTAAGTAATCTAGCTTATTGATATATGATTCGTTTCTTGTTTAGTAGTAGTATTAAGTTATTATTTATCCTTAAGCTTAGGGGCTAGCTTTTAATGTTCCTTGTTTTTATTTTTTTAAGCTTTTATAATTTTATAAGACATACTTGATGTTATTACAATCATAGTATTTAATTAGTCTTTTTTATAAATTTTATTTTTAATTACTTTTTTCAAGCTTTTATAAAAGAAATCTATTAAATGTTTATTCTTTTAGTCTAGCTTAAAAACAATCTGGTAAAAATATAAAATATAATTAATAATTAATTTTTATTATTTTAAACCTTAAAGCTTTTATATAATATTTTTTTTATTTACTCTTTTATAAATTAATTTAACAATATCTTTAAATTTTTTATAATCTATAAAAGTTTCTTTTATTTTTGCAGTTTAATTATTTATTTATGATTTAATTTTATGATGTGATGTTTGCTGTAGGAGCTTATGCCCGTGGATTCGAATATAAATCAATTTTATCAGATTATTTAATAATATAAAATACAGTAATAAAAGCAATCCTCCCGTTTAAATATAATAGCTATAAAATAAGATCAATATTATTATTATAATAAATTATTAAATCTTATAACTTGTACATTGAATTATAATATTAAAGCTTTAATTATATTATTAAGGTTAAGATTTTTTAAGTAATTAACTAAACTAAACCTAAACCTATATATACTTTTTATATAATACATTTACTATAATAGTAAATAATAAACCAAGAAATAAAGTTTTCTAGTTTAAAGCTAAATATTCTACAAATACTTAAAAGCATAAAGATAAAGGAATTTATCTATATTTAACCAGAATCACTCACAGTCTTATACAAATAACTTAAGACTATAAATATAATATAATAAACAACGACTATTCTATTAATAGCCAAGTAAGTGACCGAAGCCCCTGACTACTTAATTAATGATAATAGCTAATTAAAGTAATAGAATAGCCTGTAAGAAAGAACCAAATACTAATACTATAACAATCAAATTAAAAACTAAAAAAGATATTACTAAAGACTAAGATAATAAAAAAAAAACTATTAAAATAAGATATTTAATAGACAGGCTTTTTTAAAGCTAAGATAAAAAGATTAAGCTTAGGCCCTAGGAAAAAAAGATATTAAAGAATATAAAAAAAAGGAAATAAAGGTTAATAAAAAGCTAGATCTTAGATAATCAATTGTAATAATATATATAATCGTTCAACTAATACTATAATGTCTTATTATATATTTGAACGGAACGTATAGGACCTAGATCCCTAATACAATTGATAAAATAATAAAAGTTAAATAATACAATTAAACGAGCTAGGTAGACTTGTCCCCTAAAAGGGCTTTAATTATTTATATTATTTATAAGATAATCTTATATTATTAATTTAAACTAATTAAATACTTTTTTTAAATAATTAACTATACACAAGACCTTGATAGTACTATTTTTCAGTAAGGTTAAGTACAATTAATAAGTTATTTATAGTTAAATAAAAAATAGTTATAGTATACTAAGCTTTTTAAAAAATAATCTAGATTATTTTAGTTTTATAATCATTGTTATATTTCTTTTTAAAGTTAATATTATTTATTTTTTAAGTTATGAGTTTTTAAATTTGAGTTTTTTTTTAATTTAATAATAAACTTATGAAAGGTTATAGACTTGCTTATCTTGTTAATAATTTTATATTATTTAAGAGTTATAATAATCTGTTAAATAACCATCATTAATGTATAAGATTTTAAGTAATCTTTTAACAAGAACTATAAAATAAGTCTACTTTAATAATAAAAGATTAGAATAAGTTTAAGCGATTAATAAAATATATTATAATTCAAGTTATTAAATAATTAACAATAAATAATATTATCAATAACTGGTTCAAATTAATCTTATTTAAGTAATATGAAGGATTATATAATAGATAAGTTTATTCTAATTATGATAAATATAAGTTTAATTCTTCTTAAAATAAACTAATATACTATTACTTAAAACATTAAACTAATTTTATTTAAGTTATTAAACTTATTTAAATCTATTTTATTTGAGCCAATCCTAATTAGTTATTCCTTCTGTAGTTCTCCTGTAGTTAGGTTCTAATCGATAAGATGGACGAGTATTGCTAAAACTGGGTTTATCTCTGCGGATAATATAAGTGCAAGGTTGGGTCGTCACATAATATATTTATTACAATAGTTATTAATAGTTAAGGAGGCAATTAAAGCCTTTGATAAAACTAATTTTCGTAGCTAATAAAGATAATACGACTTTAATGAAAAAAGTAAGAAATTATAAGGATTTAATTATACTTAAAAGAATAAAAATAATTTAAGACTTTAGATCAGATTAAAAAGCAAAACGTGATGAAAAGTAAGATTTTAAATATTGAGCAGGAATAATATACATAACAATATAAGTAGGGTTTCATGATATCATTGAAGAGAATATATGAGACTAATCTCATGAACAAAATTACTGTTATTGAGTAAGTTAATAAATAAGATATTAAAATTAATACTCAACCTAAAAAAGAGTTAAATAATACAATTAAACAAGCCAGCCAGACTTGCATCTTAAAGGGGAAATATAAGTGAGTTGTATTGAATTATTTAATAGTATAACATAGACTAATAAAAATAATACCCCTGTGAAATATAATAAGTATAAAAGAAAATTATTATTATTATGATTATTATTGTACTGTATTTAATATATTTTTAACTAAGATAATATATATTTCTCCACTAATAAACATAAAATCTCATTATTTTTGAGTAAATAACAAAAGCATAAGCCTTTTTAATTTAAATTCAAATAATAAAACAAAAAAGCTTTTACATATATAATCCTAGAATAAGTTTTATTAAATTATTTAATAATATGAAATATAATAATAAAAATAATCACTCTTCTGGATATAGTATTTACAAAATGAAATTAATTGTATTTTATAACCCTTTTAGCAGACGAGTCTGCCTGGCTTGTTTAATTATATTATTATTATTATTATTATTATTATTATTATTATTATTATTATTATTATTATTATTATTATTATTATTATTATTTTTATTTTTTTATTTTTTTATTTAATTATTATTATATTATATAAAAAATATAATTTTAAGTTTAATTTAAAAGACTTTTATTTTTTTTAGTTTTAATAATATAATTAAAATTTTAATATTATTATAAAATAAATTTATAAGAAAATTGAATAGTTTAAATTTTAATTATATTATTATTAATATTTTATTTTATAATTAAACGAAACTCTTTTAGAAGACAAGTCTACCTGGCTTGTTTAATTATATTATTTAACTTTTATTATCTTATTAGATTATCTAATAAAATCAATTATATCAAGGATTTAAGTCCTATATATTCTGTTTAATTATATAACAAGGCATTAATTATATAATAATATAATCAAGGTATTAGTAAAAAGATTATATATATTATTATTTTTAATTATCTAGGATCTAACTTTCTATTAACTTTTATTTTCTAGCTTTTTTTATATTTTTTAGTATTTTTTTTCCCCAGGGCCTAAACTTAGTTTTCTTGCCCTAATTCTAAAAGAATATAGCTCTTAGACATTCTGTTTTAATAGCCTGTTTTTTATCGCCTTAGTCTTTAGTGATATCTTTATTAGCCTTTAATTTAACTATTATAGCATTAGTATTTGATTTTTTTTTATAGGCTATTTTATTATATATAACTTTGATTAGTTGCTGTTATTAGTTTAGTCAGGGGCTTCGGTCATTTACTTGGCTATTAATAAAACAGTTATTGTTTATTTATATTTGTAGTCTCAAGTTATTTGTATAAGGCTATGAATATCATTCTACATAGTCTAGATAGATAAATTCTTTTATCTTTATACTCTTAAATACTCGCAGAATATTTAGCTTTAAACTAGAAAACTTTATCTTTTAATTTATTATTTGTTATTATAACAAATATATTATACAGAGAGCATATATAGGTTTAGGTTCAGTTTAATTGATTACTCGGAAAACCTTAGCCTTAACGATGCAATTAAAGCTTTAGCATTATGGTACGGAGATTCAATGCGCAAGTCATGGTCGAGGTCTGATGACTTGTCACGGCAGTTCATAAGATTTCATCTGCAATTTTCGTCGCAGAAAATTCAAGAGTAACTAATATAGTTTTCAGATAGTATTAACCTTATTTTATAGCCACTGTATTTGAGAGGGGGAATCGCTTTCATTATCGTATTCCATATTATTAAATGATCTAATAAGATTGATCCGTATTTGAATTTACGGGCACAAGCTCCTATAGCAAACGTTACATTATAAAAAATTAAATCATGAATAATTAAATGAAATGTATAAACTTAAATTTTTAATATAATTAATTTTATTAAATAAATTAATAAAATAAAATAAGAAAAATTAAATAATATAATTAAAGAAATTAAATAGATTTGTTTTTTTAAAAAAAAATTTAAACTTATATTTTTTATAATATATTTGTTATAATAGTAAATAATAAATTTAAAAAGTAATTTTTATTATTTTAAGTTTATTTTTTTATAAATATAAGTATTATTATTTGGGTTATAATATATTGTTATTTGGGCTATAATATATTATTATTTAGGCTATAGTATATTATTATTTGAGCTATAATTTGTTTATTTTAGCTAGTATTAGTATTAGGTTAAAAAAATCTAGTTATAGCAGGGCCACTATTAACTATAGTATACTATATCTATTATAAGTTAATTTAAATTATTTTAATAAAAATAATATCTTTAGTCATTAATTATTAATTCTATTATTAGTTATTCTAATAATTATTTTAATTAATTATTTTAATTAGCTATTTTAATTAGTTATCTTAATTAATACCTTTTAATTAGTATCTTTAACTAATTGTTATAGTAAATAATTGTATTATAATTATAATAGATATTATATTATATTTTTATATATACAAAAAGTCTTTGCACTAGCCCCTATTATAACTAAAGCTTACTGGCTTAACACTAATGTTAACTAGAATAAGTAAATTATAGCCCGAATAGTAATACACTATAGCCTGAATATTAATACTCATAAAGAAATATATTAAAATAAAATGTTTAAAGGCTAGGCTTTTTTAAAACTCGAGTAAAAAACTGAATATAAGCCTTAGAAAAATAATAATGAAAACAGTCAATAAGAAGTGAAAGCTTACATAATTAATAATAATAATATATATACAAGAACAGAGTCGGGAGGCGGGGGCGGGGGAACTAGAGCGGGCAGTATGGCCACGGGTCGAAGAAGCCGCGGTAGCGGCGGCAGCAGTAGCGGCGGTCACGATCGCAATAGTATTACCCTAGTTCCTTATATAATAACTATACTAAATACGGGTAATGTTAGTATAAAAAGTATTATAGTTAACAAGGGGTTTAAAAAAATCAAAAAAGTAAACTTATATTGCAAAAAAAAAAATTTATATAATAGTATTATATAATATTAATAAAAATAAGTGAAAAACAAGAAAAAGTCGAAAAAGAAATTGAATGTATTATATAGTTTATTATAATATTAAAATTAAAAAACAAAATATTTTCAAATAAAGTACTATAAAAAGTATGAATATAAAATAGAGTAAAAGTTATAAAAATTAAAAAGGATAATGAAAAAGGAGTAAAAACAAAAGGAAAAGAAAAATAAAATATATTAATAATATAATAAGTTTTTTTTGATTTTTTTATAAAAGATTTTATTATTAAAATAAATTGAAATATAAATAATATGAAAATTTAGTTATAATAAATTATAATAATAAAACTATTAATAATAATAATTAAAAAAAAACTTAATAAAATACTTATTAATTATAAAACGTGTACTGTAATAAATTATAAATTAAAACATAAATTAAAAATATATAAAGTATAATTATAAAAAATATTAAGTAAATTATAAGAATAAGAATATTAGTGTAATGGTACAGATTATATTCTAGGGTAGTATTGTATAACTTCTTAAGCTAGTACTAGAAAAACAAGTACTGGAATAGGCTATAAGATAAAAAAGGAATTAGCTAAGCTTATATAATAAACAATTAATCTTTTATCTTTGTTTATATAATTTGATTACTTTTATTATAATATTTATATTCTATTTTTAGATTCAGGGCTATTATTATTTTAGTTTCTTTTTATTTTTTGTTTTAAGTATCCGATCAAATACTAATCTAGCACTAACTTTTATATTAGATCTATATAATCTTATTACGTTAATCCAGATTAACTAACAATCAAGACCTCTCATTTAGTTATTACTTAAATCTATTAAATTTAGAGTATTGCTATTCGGGCTGTAGTGTATTGCTATTTGGGCTATAACTTATCTATTCTGGCTAGCGTTGGCGCTAGGTCAACAAGACCCAGTTGCAGCGGGGCCACTACTAGCTATAGTACACTATACCCGCTATAAGTCAATTTAAACCACTATAATAGTAATAATGCCCCTAACAATTAGCTACTAAGTCTACTATTAGCTATTCTAATAGCTTTTCCAACAACTATTCCAATAGCTTTTCCAACAGCTATTCTAACAGCTATTTCAATCAGTTATTTTAATCAGCTATTTCAATCAAAGCTTTTTAATCAGTGGCTTTTAATCAGTACCTATTAATCAGTACCTTTGACTAGCTATTATAGTCAATAACTATGCTATAATTATAGTAAGTATTACGTTATATTTTTATACGTATAAAAGGTCTTTGCGCTAGCCCCTGTTATAGCTAGAGCTTGCTAGTTTAGCGCCGACGCTAGCCGGAATAGGTAAGTTATAGCCCGAATAGCAATACTTCTTATATATAACCTATAATATCTTAGTATCAAGTATATAAAATATAACTTAAATAATTTTATTTTTTTTAAAATATAAGTTAAAATATAATTATATATTAAATATTACTTATATTATATATATTATAAGTTATAATAATAATAACTAAAAGATTTAAATTTTATATAAGTATTATTAATTATATAAATTATTATTTTATTTTAGTTTATTAGTTCCTTATATTATAATTTTAAAAAAATTAAGACTAGAAATAGCTAAATAAGTTTTAATAGTTATTTTAGTAGTTTAATACTTATTTAATTATAATTATAATATAATATTCAGCGAAAGACAAACAGGTAAAGTTAATAAATACTATTATTAAAATAGCGTTATAGTATTTTTATTTAGTAATACTAAATAGTTATTAATTAATAGTTTTATTAATTATATAATTTATATTAAATAATATATTTATAATATTAATTAATTATTTTTTAAATAAATTAATTATAAAATTTAAAGTATAAATATTTTTAGCTATTTTAAAAGATAAGCTAATAAATAATAATAATAAAATATTAATTATTATAAAAAATTTATATTAATATAAAGTATAAATAATTATAGATTTTATTAATGTTAGGTATAAAAAATACTTTAATATAAAATATAAATACAACAAGTTTAATATTAATAATAAAGTTTACGTATACTTATACTATAAGTATTCTTTATTAGGATAGTTAATAAAGTTTAGCTAATAAAAAATTAAGCTATTAAAGGTTAAGAGAAAGATTAATTTATATATATATAAAATTAATTTATTACCTTATTAAAGAATTTATTTAATAGTATTTATTATTTAACTTAAATAAATATTATTTAATAAAAATCCTTTTTAAAGATTAAAATATAATATAATAAAAATTGTTTATATAAAAAAAATTAAAAAAAATAAGAGTTTTATAAAATAGAATAATTACTAGTTAAAAGAGTTAGTTATAATTAAATATAATAGTTAGTTAAATAAAAAGGGTATATAATAAAATATAATTAGTAGTATAATAAGGATTTACTTGTAATTAATATACAGGAATTAATTAAGAAATTTAAAAATTAAAAGCTAATAAAAAAAAGAAGTATTTAAAGGCTAGTAGTAAAAAAAGAGAGGCTTTATAGTTTAATAAAAACTTAATAATTAACAATAAATAATAGCTACTTTTTTTATTATATAATAAATAAGTATTTAAGAAAATTTTATTTTTTTATTTACTTTTTTAATTTATACTTTAAAATAAAAAATATTTATTTTTTACCTATAATTTCTTTTAACTTATTTAAATTATTATTATACTTACCTAAATTTAATATATGTTATTTCTTATATAAAAATATATATTATAATATTATATTATATTATTTGAATAAACAAGTATTATTAATATAATACAAATTAACATATTTTTTACTTAAGATATTAAATAATAACTATAATCAATAAATTAAAAAAAGATAACAGTTAACTTTTAAAAAATAATAATAGTAATTATACTAAAAAAAATTAGAAAAGGCTTAATAACTATAGTATAATTAATTAAATTTATACTTAAAATAATAGATATAAATAGTTATACTTAAGATTAAAAAAATATATATAAGATAATATTTATATACTAAAATTAAATATATAATCTAATATTTAATAAATAGTAAGAGTATATAAAGATTATTAAAAAGAAGAATTTTATTACTAGTATATAAGTAATTAATTTATCTATAAGTTATAAATTATATAAAAATTAATAAAAAAATTAAAGGATTAAAATAGATTGGTTAATTAAGCTTGAATAGTATATAATATAAGTTTTATATATGAAAAACTAGTTAAGAGTTATAGTAAAGAATATAATATATAAATTTATATTTATATTTATTTTAGAAAATAAGTATAAAAAGTATTAATAAGCTTATTTATTAATTAAAAAAAAGTAGAGCCGGTACTGTTAAAAATAAATATTAATAATAAGATTTTTAATATTTTTATAGGTATAGATTCAAAAAATAAAATAAATTTAATTGTATATAAACAGGATAAAACTAAGATTTTTATTAATTGTAAAACTAAAACTAAAAAATTAAAAGTAATAAAGCTAATAATTTAGTTAAATAAGAATAAAATTAAGAATAATTATATTAATAAGAACTAACTATTATATATTTAAAAATAATTATTTTTAATTAAAAGTAATTTTAATTAAGAATGTATAATAAAAAAAATAAAAAAAATAATATAATCTATTAAAAGAAATAATAATAACCTTAATATATTATTACTAGAAAATAAATAATTAAAAATAAAAAAATAAGTATTAATAAATATATTAAAGGTTAATAAACTTTATAAGAAAAAGATTATTTATGATTTAATTTTTGTGATGTGACGTTTACCGTGGGAGCTTGTGCCCGCAGATTTAAATATGGATCAATCTTATCAGATTATCTAATAATATGGAATATAATAATAAAGGCGATTCTCTTTCTCGGATACAATGGCTATAAAATAAGATTAATACTATAAACTATTGTAATAAGTTATTAAACCTCTATAACCATAATTTATATATTAAATCATAATGTTAAAGCTTTAATTATATTATTAAGGCTAAGGTTTTTTAAGTAATTAACTAAGCTAAACCTAAACCTATATATACTCTCCGTATAACACATTTACTATAATAGTAAATAATAAACTAAACTAAAAGATAAAGTTTTCTGGTTTAAAATTAAATATTTTACGAGTACTTAAAAGTACAAAAATAAAAGAATTTATTTATACTTAACTAGAATTATAGTCTTATATAAATAACTTAAGACCATAAATATAATAATAAACAACGACTATTAATAGCCAAGTAGGTGACTAAAGCCCTTAATTAAACTAATAATAATAATTAATTAAAATAATAAAATAGCCTATAAAAAAGAATTAAATACTAATATTATAATAGTCAAATTAAAGACTAACAAAGACATCGCTAAAGACTAAGACAATAAGAAACAGGCTATTAAAATAGGATATCTAAAAGCCAGGTTCTTTTAGAACTAGGGTAAGAAGACTAAGCTTAAGCCCTAGGAAAAAAAAATATTAAAGAATATAAAAAAAGCTAGGAAATAAAAATTAATAAAAAGCTAGATCTTAGATAATTAAAAGTAATAATATATATAATCTTTTTATTAATACTTTAATTATATTATTATATAACTAATATCTTATTATATAATTAAACGGAATATATAGGACTTAGATCCTTAATATAATTGATTTTATTAGATAATCTAATAAGATAATAAAAGTTAAATAATACAATTAAACAAGCTAGGCAGACTCGTCCCCTAAAGGGGATATTAGATATTATATATTATTTAAATATATCCTATAAAATAAAAATAATAATATTAATAAAATATAAAAAAAAGAAAGATTAAAGAATATTTAACCTAGGTAATAAGTATTATTTAATAAATTAATTATTATAAATTTTTAATCTAAGATTATTATTTTTAAAATCTTATTAATAAATATAAAAGAAAGTATAAAAGTTAAATAATAAACTAGAAATATATTATAATAAATACTTTTAATAAACTATAAAATTATTAAAATTATAAATAGTAATTATAATAATATAAGTAAAGTTTAAGAAAATATAAAAAAATATAATAATATTATATAATAAAATTAAAAAAGTATAAGATAAAAAATAAACTTTATAAAATAAGAATAAAAAACTATATAAGAATATTAATATAAAAAAAGAAAAGTATAAATAAGCAATAAATAATATATAAGTAATAAGAAATAAGTTAGTAAAATATAAGATAAATGTAAAGGATATGAGATTAAAAATAATAAGATAATAGGATTAAATATAAATATAAATAATAGTATTTAAAAAAATAATAAGAAAGTTAGTAAGAAAAATTATACCTAATAAGTCTGGGTTAGAAAAGGGAGTATAAAAGGATAATAAGAATATTATTATATTTTAGACAGTAGTAGTTGTTACGGGAAGGTAATATGTAATACTATTATATAATAAGGATAGTTATATTAAAGGATCGATAATAATTATTGATTTTAATAGAATAAGACTAAATATATATATACGAAAACGCTCATCAATGTGCTATATATACTAAAAAATAAAAATAAAAAAGAATATAATAGATTATACTAGAGAATATTAATATAATTAAGATATGTAATACATAAAGTGTAAAAGAGCTAAAAATCAACTTACACTAATTAGTTATGGTTAAAAAAACTTATAAATTTTTATGGGTTTATAAGAATTAAATAGTTATAAAAACTAAAAGATTTAAAAGAGGATTTATTAAAATATAAGTATAATATATAAAAATGTTAATTTTTAAAAAAAAGTTTGTTAGTATAATAAAAGTATAAAAATATAAAAAGGAACTAGAAGGTTTTTTTCTAGACTATGGGTTTTTTAATTATGTAAGAAAAGGGATTAAAGTATTATATATTTAAAAAGTTAGTTAAAGCAATAATAATACTACATGTAATTATTTAATTAATATTCTAATTGCATTATATATAATTTAATTTATACTATAATGTTTGTTACAAGACTTTGTATTCATGCATTTAAATATAAATCAATTGGATTAAATTATTTAATAGTCTAAAATATAATAATAAAGTAACTTTTTTTTAATATAGTAGTCATAACATAAAATTAATATTGTTAGTATAGTAAGTTATTGAGTCTTTGTATAATTAAAATATTAAATTATAATATTAAATTTTTAATTATATTATTAAAATTACATTATTCAAGTAATTATATAAACTATATTTAAATCAAGATATACTTTTTTTGTATTTTGTATTTATTATAAACATAAATATATAATAAATTAAATTATAAAATAAAAATTCTTTGTGTAAAGTTCAATATTTTATAAGTAGTTATGAACATAAAAATAAATGAGTTTATTGATACTTGACTTGAAATTGTAATAATCTTATATGAATAAGTTAAGAGTATAAATATAATATACAATATGCAATAGCTATTGTATTAATAACTAAGTAAATAATTCAAGCCCTTTACTAAACTAATACTAATAGTTAATAAAAATAATAAAGTAAGCTATAAAAATAATAAAATATTAATCTCATTATAATTAAATTAATAATTCAAGAAAATGTTATTAAAGATTAATGCAATAAAAAATTATTATAATAGAATATTTAAGAATTAGGTTTTTTATAATTATAATAAAGAAAATTAAAGTTAGGCCTTAAAAACATTAAAAAATATAAAAAAATATAAAAAAATATAAAAAAAAAATAAATAAAACACTAGATTTTAAATAGTTAATAGTAATAATATATATAATTGCTTAATTAATATTTTAATTAAATTCTTATATAACTAACATATTATTCTATAATTCAACCAAACCTATAAAATTTAAACCTTTAATATAATTAATGTTATTAAATAAATTAATAAAATAAAATAATAAAAGTTAAATAATACATTTAATTGAGTTAAGTAGACTTGTCTTTTAAAGAGAATAAATTAGAGTATTGCTATTCGGGCTATAACTTAGCTATTCTGGCTAGTATTAGTGTTAAGTCAGTAAACTCTAGGTATAACAGGAGCTAGTACAAAGACCTTTTGTATATATAAAAATAGAGTATTGCTATTCGGGCTGTAACTTACCTATTCGGGCTAGCGTTGGCGCTAGGTCAACAGGACCCAGTTACAGCGGGGCCACTACTAGCTTTAGTACACCATAGCCGCTATAAGTCAATTTAACCCACTATAACAGGAACGATACCTCTGACAATTAGCTACTAACTCTACTATAAGCTATCCCAACAGCTATTCCAACAGCTATTTCAATCAGCTATTCCAACAGCTTTTTCAATCAGCTATTTCAATCAGCTATTTCAATCAGCTATTTCAATTAACTATTTCAATCAGTGCCTTTAACTAGCAATTACAATGAATAACTACACTATAATTATAATAGATATTACACTATATTTTTATATGTACAGAAGGTTTTAGCACTAAACCCTGTTATAGCTAGACCTTACCAGCTTAGCGCCAACGCTAACCCGAATAAATAAGTTACAGCCCGAATAGCAATACACTACAGCCCGAATAGCAATACTCTAAAAATATAATATAATATTTACTATAACTATAATATAATATTTACTATAACTATAATATAATATTTACTATAACTATAATATAATTGTTTATTATAATAGCTAATTAAAGGCACTAATTAAAAGATATTAATTAAAATAATTAATTAATATAACTAATTAAAATAGTTAATTAGAATAGTTATTAAAATAATTAATAGTAAAGTTAATAATTAATTACTAAAAGTATTATTACTATTAAAGTAGTTTAAATTAATTTATAATAAGTATAGTATATTATAGCTAGTAGTAGCTTTGTTGTAACTAAATCTTTTTGATTTAGTGTTAATGCTAGCTAAAATAAATAAATTATAGCCTAAATAGTAATATATTATAGCTTAAATAATAATATATTATAGTTTAAATAGTAATATTTATATTTATAAAAGAGTTAATTTAAGATAATAAAAGTTATTTTGTTAATTTATTATTTATTATTATAATAAATATATTATAAAAAATATAAGTTTAAGTTTTTTTTTAAGGGATAAGTTTATTTAGTTTTTTTATATTCTTTTAATTATAATTTAAGTTTTATATTTTTTTATTTATGATTTAATTTTGTAATATGATGTTTGCCGTGGGAATTTAGGCCCGCAGATTCGAATACGAATCAATCTTATCAGATTATCTGATAATATGGAATACGATAATGAGGGCAATCCCCCCTCTCGGATATAGTGGCCATAAAATAAGATTAATACTATCTCATAAACTACCGTGACAAATCATTAGACCTTGACTATGACTTACGCATCAAATTATAATACTAAAACTTTAATAGCGTCGTTAAGGCTAAGATTTTTTAAGTAATTAATTAAATTAAATTTAAACCTATATATACTCTTTGTATAATATATTTATTATAATAGTAAATAATAAACTAAAAGATAATATTTTCTTATTTAAAGCTAAATATTCTACGAATACTTAAAAGTATAAAAATAAAAGAATTTATTTATCTGGACTATATAAAATAATATTCACAGTCTTATATAAATAACTTAAGACTATAAATATAATAATAAATAATAACTATTAATAGTTAAGTAGGTAATCGAAGTCTTTGATTAAATTAATGATAGTAGTTAATTAAAGCTATATATAATAAAATAATCTATAAGAAAAAACTAAATACTAATATTATAATAGTTAAATTAAAGGCTAAAAGAGATATTATTAAAGATTAAAACAATAAAAAAAAGGTTATTAAAATAAGATATTTAATAAATAGGCTTTTTTAAAACCAAGGCAAAAAAACCAAGCTTAGGTTTTAAAAAAAAAAATATTAAAAGACATAAAAAAAAATAAAGGTTAATAAAAAGCTAGATCTTAAATAATTAATAATAATAATATATACAATTGTTTAACTAATACCCTAATGCTTTGTTATATAATTAAACAGAACATATAGGATTTAAATCCTTGATACAATTGATAAAATAATAAAAATCAAATAATACAATCAAACAAGCCAGGCAGACTTGTCGCCCAAAGAGGATATTTTTTTATTTATTTTAAATTATAATATTAAATTTTTAACTATATTATTAAAATTAAAAAAAAAAAGTTTTTTTAAATTAAACTTAAGTTATTATATTTTTTATATAATATAATAATAAATAATAAATTAAATAAAAAAATAAAAAAAATTTAAAAAAATATATAAAAATAATAAAAAACTATAAATATAAAAATAAAAAATAATTATCAATAGTAAAATAAATAATTAAAGCTTTTAATTATTGAATTATTTAATTTTATAATATAAGATTTATTATAAGAATTTATATTTAAATAAATTAATTTTTTTTTAAAATATCTTTTCTTAAATATAATACTAAAATTAATACTTATATTATAATAAGTTATTAAAGTTTTAATTATAATATTAAAATTAAAGTTTTTTAAATAATTCATGATTTATTTAATTTTGTAATGTAACGTTTATCGTAGGAACTTATGCCCGCGGATTCAAATACAAATCAATCTTATTAAATCATCTAATAATATAGAATATAATAATAAAGGCGATCCCCTCTCTTGAATATAATAGCTATAAAATAAAATTAATACTATCTTATAAACTGTTATGATAAGTTATTAAACCTCATAACTATAATACTAAAGCTTTAATTACGTCGTCAAGGTTAAGGTTTTTTAAGTAATTAACTAGGCTAAACCTAAACCAATATATACTTTCCATATAATACATTTATTATAATAGTAAATAATAAACTAAACCAAAAGATAAAGTTTTCTAGTTTAAAATTAAATATTCTATAAGTACTTAAAAATATAAAAATAAAAGAATTTATTTATCTAAAACTCGACCAGAATCACTCATAACCTTATACAAACAATTTAAGACTATAAATATAAATAAATAATAACTATTCCTTTAGTAAGCTATTAATAACCAAGTAGATAACCAAAGCCCCTAAAACCAATAACAACAGCTAATCAAAGCAATAAAATGGCCTGTAAGAAAGAACCAAATGCTAATACTATAATAGTCAAATTAAAGGCCAACAAAGACATCGCTAAAGACTAAAGCAATAAAAAAACAGGCTATTAAGATAAGATATCTAAGAGCCAGGTTCTTTTAAAACCGGGGCAAGAAAAATAAGCTTAAGCCCTGGAAAAAAAAGATATTAAAAGACATAAAAAAAAAATTAATAAAAAGCTAGATCCTAGATAATCAAAAGTAATAATACATATAATCTTTTTACTAATACCTTGATTATATTATTATGTGATCAATGTCTTATTGTATAATTAAACGAAACGTATAAGACCTAGATCCCTGATATGATTGATCTTATTAGATAATCTAATAAAATAATAAAAGTTAAATAATATAATCAAACGAGCCAGACAGACTCGTCCCCCAAAGGGGTTTAAATAATTAATTAAATTAACTTTAAACTTATATATATTTTTAATATAATATATTTATTATAATAATTAATAATAAATTAAATGATAAAGTATTTTAGTTTAAAACTTAATATTTTATAAGTATTTAAAAGTATAACAATAAAAAGATTTAATTATTTAAATTATATAAAATAATATGAAAATTGCTTATAGTCTTATATATATAATTTAAGACTATAAGTATAATAATAATAATAATAATAATAATAAAAGAAAAAAAAAAAAGAAAAGCCTTGATAAAAGTATTCATCATTTAATTTTATGACATAATATTTGCTGTAGGAGCGTATGCCTGTGGATTCGAATATAAATCAATTTTATTAAATTATTTAATAACATAAAATACAATAATAAAAGTAATCTTGTCTTTTAGATACAGTGGCTATAAAATAAGATTAATATTATAAACTATTATAATAAATTATTAGATCTCTATGACTATAACTTATATGTTAAATTATAATACTAAACCTTTAATTTTATTATTAAAATTAAGGTTTTTTAAATAATTGATTAAATTAAACTTAAATTTATATATACGTTTTGTATAATATATTTATTATAATAGTAAGTAATAAGTTAAGAGGAAAATTTTCTAATTTAAAATTAAATATTTTTTAAATATTTAAATATAAAAAAAATAAAAAAATTTATTTATTTGAATTATATAAAATAATATACTTAATTAAAATTACGTATAGGTTTATATAAATAACTTAAGATTATGAATATAATATAATAAACAATAACTGTTTTTTTAATAAGCTATTAATAATTAAGTAAGTAATTGAAGTCTTTAACTAAACTAATAATTGTAGTTAATTAAAGTAATAAAATAGCCTATAAGAAAAAACTAAATATTAATATTATAATAATTAAATTAAAAGCTAAAAAAAAATATTATTAAAAATTAAAATAATAATAAAAATTATTAAAACAAAATATTTAATAAATAAAATTTTTTAAAACTAAAGTAAGAAAATTAAACTTAAATTTTAAAAAAAAATTAATAAAATAAAAATTAATAAAAAGTTAAAATTTAAATAATTAATAGTAATAATATATATTATTTAACTAATATTATAATACTTTATTATATAATTAAATAAAATATATAAGACTTAAATAGTTAATATAATTAATAATATAATAAAAGTTAAATAATACAATTAAATAAGCCAAGCAGACTAGTCTTTTAAAAAAGCTTAATAAAAGTATTTATTAATTAAAAAAACTTATAAAATAATAAATTATAAATTAAAAAATATATTAAAAACTTTAAAAATAAGATTATAAGAAATATTAATTAAACTTTTATAATAAAAATACTTATATATTAATTATAATAAGAAAATCAAATACATATAATATTCTTTTTAAAAAAAAAAGTATAATAAATATATAATAAAAGAAAAAAGAAATATATAAAATAAATATAATATAATAAGTTATATTAAAAAATATTAATATAATTAATAATAACAATATATAAAGTAAAAGAGAAATAAGAATAAGACTATAATAATTAACTATAGTTATAAGAAATTTATTTGTCTTATAGTCTAATATAAATTAAATAGTTAGAAAAACTAAAAGGCTTAAAATTTTTTTTCTTTAAAATAAAACTATAAGATATAGGAATGTTAGTTTAAGAAAGTAATTTACTAGTATAAGAAAAGTATAAAAACATAGTAATAGAAAAAATAATAAGTTTTTTTCCTGGATCGCGGGTTTTCTAGTTATATGTGGTAAAATAAAAATTAAAGTATTATATATTTAATAGGCTAGTTAAAGTAATAGAAATAATAATTAAAATAAAATTAAAATTAAAAAAATTATTAATTTTTTATTAAAATTTATTATTTATTTATATTTTATGTTAATAATTATATAATTATAAACTTTTTTAATTAACTTATTTTATTAAATTATTATAATATTATTAATTTTAGTTATTTGTAATTGTGTTGTTTGAATTACTTTAATTAACTTTATAATATAAGTTAATTAGCAAAAAATTAGTAAAACACTAGTTATTTATTGGCATAAATTATACTCATAACATAAATAAACTTTATGTTTTACGTAAAACTTAACGAAAAACGTTTCTACTATATATACGTAGTTAATATGTAAATAATAGTTTATAAATAAAAAACAAAGTATATAAAAAAAGGTAAAATAATAAATTTTATTATTACTCTTTTAAATAATACTTAAGTAATTATTATTACATTATATTTAATTTATTGTTTTTTTATTATTTTCTCTTATAGCTATTTATTTACTTATTTTATTTAGCTTTAATATTCATAAAATCCAAAAAAAATACTAACAATAATATTAATATATAAATAAGCTTAATTGTAATTAAGTATTGAAATAGCTTTAAATTTGCAGTATAATAACTACTAATATAATTTAATATTATAAGGGTTTTTTTTCGAAACAAAAAAAGTTTAAAAATACATATTAAAGAATTTAATAATATAACTTAAAAGCTTTTAATATAAAATATATAAATAATTTAGTATTACAAATTAAATCAATTATAAGTTTTAAAAATTTAAACTTATTAATATATCAATATATTGAAATATAATATAATATTACATAAATATACAACCTGAGATTTGTTTTCTTTTAATCTTAATTTTCTTTAATTGCTTGCTTGCAAAGTGTACAATCACAATGTAATTTAAGCCATCAAAGCACTACCCCAACATACTTATTTTCATATGTATTTTTACATCTAAAATTCATATTGCCATGCCTTTTTTTTTTTTTTTTTACTTCCTCAGTATGCTTTGGATAGCAACTTCACCGGTGGCTGTGCCAAAGTAGGCTGTGATTGGCTTTTGTGCTTTGCCCAAGCTTGTTGGATGAAGACCGTTAATCCCATAGAAGAGACCAATCTCTACAATACCGGGTGTTTTGATGAGTTCCTCTCCCAATTTTTCTACCTCCCAAGCTCCACTCTTGCCGTTGCCATCCTCTTGCTCAGTCAAGTCACTGGCCAATAGAAGCGGTGAAAAAGGCGCATCAATAATCCACATGCCGTTATCGGTCACAAGTTCGCCTGCTTTGCCGGGCAAGCCGGACCGCACAGCGGGGTTAGGGGAGCCCATGCCTTTGAGACGACTCAGAACATCAGGGGCTGCGAGAGGAAGCACCTCTATGGGAATTTTCCACTTGCTGCATAAACGTTGTGACTGCTTGCGCGAATCTGGTATTCATAAGCGAAAATTCTTTGCATAGTAAGCTGGAGTAACGTACCAGCTACGACAATAAACTTCTTGGCTGCAATCGCAACCAACTTCTCTTGGAAGAGGCATCCTCCTCCTCCCTTGATCAGATTGAGGTCTTCATCTACTTCATCCGCACCATCAAACGCAACGTCCAGGGGAACGGCCATGTCATCCACAAGAGGTCTCTCATCCAAGTTGCAGAGATTTAACCCAGCTGCCCGAATAAGGCCTTTGGATTGGCTTCCAGTAGGAAAGAAAGTCATGGAAGAGTAAAAGGCCGAGCCTTTTGCAGCGATAGCTTCCACCACGTAGACAACTGTACTTCCGGAGCCAATTCCGACAAACTTATCAGTTGGAAGAAGATGGTCGTCAACCGCCCTGAAGGCAGCTGCCTTTTTGGCGGTTTCTATCAAAGCTGCTGCATCAAGTGCTGCAGACATGGCTTGAATCCAGGGTTGATATGACTGAATATGTAGGATAATTTCCTTCTTTATCTGCCGTTCAAGGATGGCTTCAATGTGTAGAATGTTTTGATCGAGACAGATTGAGCTCTAAGATGTCTTTTTACTGGCTTGAATGAAAGCCTAAAATGATGTAGTAAGGTTGTTGAAAGTCAAAAACTTCAGAGGGTAGATGCCGCCCCCCTCACACGGAGTTTTAATGTACAAAGTTTGGGTTACCAAGTATATTTACCGCAACCACATGCGACGTGATATTTGTGATGGTTATGCAGACATTTCTCAGTGGATCTTCTATTTATCTATTATTGGAGACGATTGATGGATGATTGGATATTAAGTAGCCATACTGTAGATCTTATCTCTATGGAAGCATGACGATGGGTTCATTCCAAATATCAAACCTCCATAAGCTGCAGACCCGTGACGTCACGCTGTTAGCTTTGGGACCTAATGTGATTGATAGAGCATCTTGCCCTTTTCGGAACAACCAGTAACGGCATGACTCTGTCACGTGATGTAATCGACTGGCTAATATGTTACCGCGGCATGAGGCCTCGCCTTAAAGAAGTTAAGGCTGAGACCCCTGACTGCATCATCTCCGCCAACGCCGAAATCTACATGATCTTGTGCTTTTCCTATATTCAACTCCCTTTTCGGAAATCTACTCTGTGCAATATAATCTAACGATACACGAATCCTGGCGCTCAGGTGCTACCAGTGGAGACAAAGCCACAATGTCCAAATTTACGAGGTTATGTCTACGGATACCCCGTCCAAAGGTTGGCACTACCCCCAGGCCAGAGGTCATGCGCGTCTGATCTGGGAAGAAGTGTGGTGGAACAGTATATGCTAACATGATGGCCAGACTTTGTTCGGGATCATCAGTCTCCAAACGGGTACCGAGCTCATTTCTCTCGCGCTTGTTTTCAACAAGGTCACCGGTGTTTATGGTCTTTTGGCTATCCTTACTGGATATCAGCTTTCGCTTTTGCAACTAACGACCTATGTCTACACCATTGCTGTTCTCGGTCTTCTCATCTATCTAATTCCTCACATCCGACGACAGACCCCTTTTGAATGTTTATCCCTGGCGTGGCTTTACGTTATCGATGCGTTCCTTAATGCTACCTTTACAACAAGCTTTGGCGCTGACTGGTATCTTGCTGGTGGTGCAGTTGGAGTATCCCATAATTCGACCAGCGCTCCTGCCGCAGAGGCTACAGACGGCCTTCGGAAAGAGAGGGCGGCGCAAGGAGGTATTGGCCCTCAGGAGACAGCGGCAAGCATGGTGCTCATCATTGGATTTACCTTAATCCGAATTTACTTTGGCTTGGTAGTTATGGCATTCGCTCGACAGGTGCTGCAAAAGTATATGCAAATGATGATCCTAGAGGGACCGGGTGTGGATGACCAAGTTGGTCCATTTGCCCTGGATCTCCCGGATGGTGAAGGACGAAAGGGACAAGTCGGTCGTTTGATGGTTTCTGTCGGCCGGGGCTATTGGATGGATCACCATGAAGGAAGGGAATGGGTAGGTGGTCACAGCCGTAAACCCAGTTCTAGTGCAACGCTGGCCGGTGAGGTGTGATATAGCGACATTCAACGGTGACGCCACTTCATTCTCAGCGTACCACTGTCGATGCTAAAGTTGTTTTTTGTTTTTGTACATTGGCAGTAACAATTATAACTACGTAGGAATTTAAAACCTAATAAATATGTATGTAATGCTTGATTGTACGCACTAAAAATTTATTTAATTGGCCCAATTAAAAGAGTAATTATAAAGATTTTTTTTCTAAGAATAAGAAAAGACACTTATTAAAAAGTAATTATAAATTATAAAGCAAGCAGTATTAGTAGCAAGGGTATGATAGTTAGTCAAGGATAGGGATAAATAATATAAAAGCTTAATAAGTTATTATATAATAATGTAAAAAAGTATTGTAAAGTTATTTTATTATAATATTATAATAATTTATTAAGAATATTTATTTATATATATTATAAAACTAAACTTGATAATATCCTTATATTTATACTTATTATAATATAAAACAGAAAATTATTTCACTTTTGTATTATGATATTTTTGCCTATGGAATGAATTTTTCCTGCCAATGAGCGGTCCACTACTGGTTTATGATATTGTGTGTTATATTGTAATGATTTAAGTTTAATGATAATGATCATCCCATATGTATATCTCGTGGCCGATGCAATGCTACTCAATGTCATTTGTTTGCGATATTTAATAGCCGGAAAGACTACGTGCCTTAGAGTAACCATAACACTTGCTCCTCGTAAACTGTGATTTAATAAATCTTATTCCATTTCCTCTATTTTTCAAAACCAAATCCTTTTTCTTTACCATATTCTAATTATCAAACTTATTGACACTGTTCCACCCTTTGCTATGTCTTGGCTAGAAATGCGCCGTTGTATCAACCCCGTTTGCCATTCCTTGCTGTTCTTTAACCTCCTTGATTATTGTATCCAGTATTCCGGCGCTGGATGCAACAAGGCCTAAGAATGGCAATGAACACTGTGTGACTTTGCTAGTAAACTCAGGGTGGGCCTGGACGCTACATAAACAAAGTCAGTATTTACCACTTAGTCCTTTGCTTGATTTCGTGCTTACCCAACGTAAAACGGATGGTCCTTGAGCTCAAATGCTTCCATGCGTCGACCAGTTTCATCTTTCCCAATAAAGCAAAGCCCAGCTTTTTGGAGCTCGTCAATATACTCAGGGTTCACCTCATAGCGGTGTCGGTGACGTTCTTCCACAACTGATGCACCGCCGTAAAGTGCTCTCAATTTGCTCCATTCAGTGCCGGGCTGGAAGTAGGTTGCTCGTGTGCCGAGCCTCATTGTACCCCCCAGTTGTCTATATGTTTATATTAGTATCTGAGAGAGAGTAACACTTTGTGATGCATTATCGACATACTCTTTGGACGACTCAGGCATAAATACGATTGCCCAGTTTTCCGGATCCTTGGAAGCCTCGTTCTCAAACTCCTCTGATGTAGCGTTAGGACGGCCGCATAGAGATCTAGCAACCTCTATAGTAGCGATTTGCATGCCCAAGCAAATTCCCAAGAAGTTATGCTTGTTTTCCCGTGCCCATCGAGCACAGGCTACCATTCCTTCGGTTCCTCTTGACCCAAAGCCTCCTGGAACGACGACTGAATCGCATCGTCAGCAGCGGTTACTTTCACCATACATGGTCAGGGGGCTGTCCAGCCCACACATGACTTACTGCCTTGAGATTTCTTCACAGCATCCCACGCCTTTTCGTATTTGATCGGGTCATTGTCTCGTACGTCATCGCCCAGGTGTTCTGAGTCTACAGATACCAGAGTTAATCTACGGTTACACCGCATAGCCGCATGTTCCAATGCTTTAACCTAGGCCTGTTAGAATTCTCGAGACGGCCGATGTGTTCTGCTGGATAGACTTACAGTTGAGAGATATGAATCCATGAATTGTGTGTACTTCCCGACTAAGGCGATTTCCACCGGAGGGATGTCATTCGACACAACTATGGTTTTTTTCCAGAGTTCCCAAATTGATTCACCCTTTGCGACCATGGCAGGCGCCAGAGTTAATTTATCAAGTTCCAATCCCCGCCGCAATAACGGAAGTAGTCCCTGTTCATGAAGAAGGAGGGGGACTTGATAGATTGTTTCCATGTCATGCACACCGATGACCTGCTCGTAGTCTACTTGACAGCTCGAAGCAATCTTGCGGATGGTGTGGTTGTCAAGGGAAGTATCACAACGACAGGCAATCCACAGGATCGTTAGCTGAATTCGGGTCTCAGAGGGTACATTCTCACCAGATCAGGAATCATGCCAGCACTTCGCATTTGCTTAATCGCATGTTGGGTAGGCTTTGTCTTCTCCTCCCCGTGAATCCTAGATTATGAGTAAGTCTAAGCACGCGAATATCATTTGAGCATGGTGGTGGTGTCGTGTGAACGCCATATAAGAGGAAATTACTGACAATGGAACGAAAGACACATGAATGTTAAAGAAAGATGAATCAGGATCTCTAGTCAACTTATGTCTTAGTTGTACCAATGCCTCTACAAAGGGACTCGACTCGATATCACTAGTAGTTTTATGTTAGCGTTTGAGAGGAAAAGTGGGAATCCCCAAGACTGAAAAGAAAGCAAGAGTTGCTCTCATCTCCTACCGCCGCCGGACTTAATCAAAAGTAAAGGATTACCCACCCTATTGTGCCGCCCTAAAACATATCAGGGTTAACGTTTGGTTTGATAGAGCCGTTCCTTAGGAAATGATAGAACGTACCAGTTCGACTAGCGATATGCCAAGTTAGAAGAGAAGCACATGCAGTTAAGAAATTTGAAGACATACTAATACAGACATCTGGCGCTTCGCCTGAATTGTCAACCGGGATGCTGGCGACTCGTAGTATCCAGTCTTGGATCGCATCCGTAATATGAGGAACTACTTGCACAGTTCTGCCCAGATAGTCTCCGCGTCGCTCTCGTTCCTAGCATCCCATCAGAAATCGTCTACTTGTAACACATCAATAGCCTTTAGGAATTGAAGTACAATGACAGATTGGTATATTTTCCCAGTCGTGATGTTGTTGTCTCGAGTTAACTGAATGCCGAGATAGCTGACAACATATGGTTAGATTAAAGCTATAAGAAATCAGAATCGGTAGGACGCAAGGCACCGTTCGTAGTTTCCAAGATCGAGATCGGACTCGCCGCCATCTGCAAGCACAAAGCATTCGCCATGTCTTGGTCAAAGCTGTTAGTAATACATTTAACTGGCCCGCAAGAATCTGTCAAGTGGCATACTCAAGTGGCCCAAGGGTACCGGCATCGACATTCAGATACGGATCAATCTTGATTGCCTGGAAAGTGATATGAGTATATCAAGTAGATTCAGTTGTGAAACTCTCTGGTTCCCATACCGTAACCTTTAATCCAGCCGTTTTCAGGAGGAGACCGGCCGAAGAGGCTGAGAAAGCTGATTAGATGACCCGATCGCTCATGCATGTGTTGATGCAGCTACCATACCAATGATGCCTGTAGAAAATCAAGGTTAGTAGGTGTCTCCAGCCCCGGGTGTATACCAATGACAGTGAGATAGTGATCGAGAAGTAACAAAAAGGCTGAAACCACAATAAAAACAGGAAGGATAGAACATACCTTTTCCAATTCCGGAGATAACGCCACCACTTACGAGAACAACACGCATCTTGAAGTAGTTATAAGCGAGTCGCAATGTAATGAATTGAAGTCTGCAGGTGTAATCGTGAGGATAACTTTTTATGAAGATAAATAAAATTTATCTAGAAAATGGAGGGGCAGATGCCTGATATAGTAGGTGGGGTGAAGAAAATAAACTGCCTAGTACTGCCTAGTATCAACCCTTGACGTATTTACAAGCCAGTAAAAAAGTATCAGTGCCTACAAGTATTTCGAAAACGACCCAGCTCGCAAGGTTCCTTGTGCACGGCTTCATGATCAAAAAGTGATTGCTATGTACTTGCAGGCCCTCTTATCATACCCCCATGGCATAGTATCAGCTATTACGTACGTATTGATATACTAGACCTCGAGTTTTTCTTTATGTTACTTCATTTTAAAGTTATATATTGTAGCTTAACTCAAATCAGGCGAGGCTCTCTTATTGGGTTCATACCTCACTTTAACAGCAATACACGAACACAAACCTTACTCATCTGTGTCATTGGGGCAAAAGCCTTTGTACCCATGGTTTCGTATAACATCAGGAGATCTTATTCTTTAAATGATATCTATGGCTGTAGAATCAAGTTGTTACTATACGCTGCTGTATAATTCCATTTTGGCGGGCCTCTCCGAACTTTTGAACCTTTATTATAGCCATAGAACACGAGTCGTTAGCCGCTGGACCTGCACTGAAAAAGTGTTGATTAAGACTAGTGGTATTCTTCTACCTCTTGTATGCTGAAAATTCACTTATATTGTCAAGATTAAGTTGTTTTGGGGCTTAATCAGATTTAACCTAGGTCTATTGTACTTTTGATGTAATATACGTGCGATAATCCTCTCCAAGGGACGGTTTTATATGTGCTTGTTTATCAAATTGATTAGTCGCATGGAGTTTTATGGACAAGTGAGGTAATGTAACAATACCCTACAGGCAAATCACCCGGTAAGTAAGATCAAATGCATATATTATGCATAAGCTAAGACTTGTGTAACACATATGCAACTTATACATGATTACTTATGTGACCTGTTTTGACACTTCGAGCATGACTCCACTCTGGTCTAGTGATAAGGGGCCAGCCAACTAGTTCCCATTGAGAGATCCTTTATCCACTGTCCTCCCACACTGGGCAACCAATGCCCCACACCAGCTTAGTTGGTATGCTCCATTGCCACATATCTACACATCCCTGGATTTCCTCTCAACATTTCTGAATGTACTATTAGGTCGCCTCGATGCTTCTGCGCTATGGCAATCAGCGCGTTGTCACATATTTCGTACAATGTGGTGGATGAAGAGGCCAGAGCTGAGGTCGACGTTCTCAACTCACGACTGGATAAGACTACGCAGTTAACGAAAAAAATCCAGGCATGCCTTGGCAGGCTCGAAACAACCGGCCAGAGTGTGCGCGATGTTGTTGGACCCTTGAACGGGGAGACTAGACGTCTTCAGACTTTGGGAAATAGCAAGTCATTTCCTTTGTGAGATATCGTGTATGCTATACTGATACCTTATAGATGTTGACTCTGTACTCGCCGCTATTGACCGCTTGCGTCAACCCGCCGATAGCAAGGATGACGAAGAACAAATCATTCGCGCAGGGCCCGAAAACGCCGGCTTGTCCACTTACTTGGCCTCCGTCAAAAGACTCAGTAAATCATTCGCCGATATGCAAGCGTCCAACTTGCGGGCTAATCAAACTACCATGGCTGATTTGACTCGACTTATCAAATCTGGGAACAACCAGTTGGAGAGCCATTTTGACAAGCTTTTGCGCGGAGAGACCCCACGATCTATTGAGCCTTTGCATTTCATCACCAAAGACAAGCCATTTCCCGTTTTATCACAGGATAAAATTGCACGCCTCGGGCTGGTATATGCCCATGTCACTAGCACACACCACACGCAAGGTCACGACTCTCCAGTTTCGAAGCTATACGCTGATATTCGAGGACCATACCTATCATCTTCTCTCGCCAACCTGGCCGCAGCCAGTGTTAATACTGCCAAGAAAAAGAACGCTGGTGCCATTTATCGAACTGGTACCAATGGTATTGGCACTTATACCAAGGCTATGGAAGGGATATTTCTTGCTGAGTATGATAACATATGTAGCATTTTTCAACGCGAAGATTGGGGCCAAGTTTTTCAGGCAACATGCCAGGCGGCGCTTGCAGAGCTTGCACGAACTCTCCGCGAGCTCAATGCACATATAAAATCACACCTTACAACAGATTGCTTTTTAGCTTACGAGGTTACTGAAATTATTTCTGGCTTATCTGGGAATTTAGACACAAGGACAGGTGAACTCAAGAATTCTCTAGCTGCAGCCTTGAAGCCCGTTCGTGAGATCGCTAAGGCATCTCTATCTGAGTTGCTTGAAGAAGCCAAAAGAAAAGTGGGCAATCTTCAATCGTTGCCGTCAGATGGCGCTGCGACGCCGGTGGTATCTGAGGTGATGCAGCGCTTACAGGCTATGGTTGAGTTTCTTAGTCCCATATCCAGCATCATGGTCTCGCTTGGTGACGGAGGCTGGAAGTCTGGGGCGTCTTCGAGTACCCGTACAACCGAAGGCATCCCCACACTCACATCATTTGATATTGGTGCTGATGGTAGAGACATATTTGCCCACTACTGCCTGGATACTATCGAAACGCTGCTGACCTCCATTGACCAAAAAGCCCGTGTACTGCTCAGAAGCAAAGCTGTTGTCGGGGTTTTTATGGCTAACTGTGTCGTGATTATTGAACGTATGATCCGCGATTCAGATCTTGCACCACTCCTAGAATCTCGTCTGGAACTGCTTGAGCAATGGAGGAAGAAGGCCACGATCTCATATACCGACATTTGCAAGGATCTGTCTGTTCATTTATTTGACACTATTCATACAAACCGCACCAAACGTCCGACTTCCGGACATGCCGATTCCGCAGATTCGGCATCGATTGTAAAGGGACTCAGCAGCAAGGATAAGGATAAGATTAAAGAGAAATTTACCCAGTTCAACAGCGCCTTTGATGATATGGTATCACGCCATAAATCCTACAACATGGAACGTGAAGTCCGGGTTATGTTTGGGCAAGATATCCGTCAGAAACTACAGCCGCTGTATGAGCGATTTTGGGATCGCTATCATGGGATTGACAAGGGCAAAGGCAAATACGTCAAGTATGATAAGTCGTCAATTGCAGCTGTGTTCCTCAGCTTGGCATCATGATGCAAAGCTTTGCTACAACCTCTGATTCTGCAGTTAGAGAGAGAGAGCTATTTAACAAGGGCCACTACCCGTGAATTTGGCGTTACATAGCACCAAGCAACTTTTCAAGACTTAACGAGAAGTTCAGAGCATTGTGCATAAGTCGTCGTGCATGTGCAGGGCCATTGGTATCCCTATTAGTAGCTACAGACGCAAATGCAAAACTCCCTATTCGGCTTCGGCTACCTAGGATGGATATAAAGACTGCATGAATGATAAACAATGAGTGAAAGTCTGACTTGCTATCTTCGATTAACATCATTTCTCCCCTGCCCTGAGCTTTATGCATGCCTTGCCTATGGCATTCTGGGTGGCTTGACTGGCATGAACGCTGCCTTCTACACTGAGGGCATCCAATGGCCCTACGATTCCCCTATTCATTTTTATCCGTACTGTAAAAGTACCTGGCATATATGTATGGTTGTGATACACATTCATGTCATCTATTTGGGACCTCAATTTCCTTGTTTGACATATCCTGTACCTTAAAACGAAAGAACACGCACCTCAGAGCATTGGAGCAGAAGGTTATGCAGTAAGTTAACAATATTTATACTTATTTTTGGTTGGTATGTCAGCCTTAGTAGGTTGTGGATTATATGTCTATAATAATGACTCTTCATACTTCTCATCTTTACGATGTAGCATCATCCACTACCAAATATCTTGTCTGTACGTGTCTTCCGCTCCCACATGATAGAACCATCGCTCTTGCGCTTGAAATACAGTATTCTGTGTTGTGGGATGAACTCTTCATCTGTCTGCTCGCTCTTCCAGTGTTCCAGCGACTTCTCCTGTGCTCCCAAAAAGCGATCTTCATAACCAATAATATAGTCACTGGAATTCATATTAGTATCCCAACGTAGCCGATTCATAACGTCCATTGCGCTACGAAACTTTCCAGCACCTGGTGATTTGTTTGCAGCTTGTGCATTGCCTCCCTTCGGGCTTGTGGTCTTCCGTTTCTGCTTAGACCTGAATCCCGGAGGTTCATCATTATCTTCACCGTATTCTGCCTCGCCGTCATCATTTTCTGGATCTTCATCTGAGTCACTATCGGCTGGATCGTGGTCCCACCAATGTCCTCGATCGAGTTGCAGAGAATCAATGTCCTGTGGCCGCACCACGGATGCTGCTATCCAACAGCACTTCGGATCATAGTATTTTTCGTCTCCACGGATGCGTGATTCAAAATCTCGTAATACTGAATAGAGGGCATCTCTACTGGTCATGATATTGGTGTCCTGTTTCTGGCTGGCCCCGTCAATGCTTAACTCCAGGCCAATCAGGTAGCAACAATGGTGCTCTGGGACTCCATCTTCCACGTCGGTCGCTTCCTCTTCCACAAATCTTGCAGGCCAAATGCGGGACATGAGGTCAGGTAATTTCCTGTCGAGGTCTGCCGAATGATTAATATTTAAGCGCTGTTAAATGGTTTCTTTGTACATACCGACAAGTATAGAAACACATTTAGATTCTAGCCAACCCAAGAACTTTCTACCCTTGCTTGGTGATAACCCCCAGTAACGAGCGTCAATCTTTACGTACGTTTTGAAAGATTGAAGAAATTCAGCGATACCTCCGCTAGCTAGGCTGGTTATTTTTTGACCATCTAACCCCAGAAATTTCCTCCATGACATCCCTTCTTGTGAAACCAGAGCGCTTGCACGGCCTAGTTCTGCAGTTATTGTTCTGACTGTTGGTGCAGAAGCATTCAATGTAGTATTCAATGAAGGTGGGTGCCAACCAAGTAGGCAAAGGGGTTCCCTAAAGGTCCGGTGATATTTGAGATCATGGTGGAAAAATGGGTCAAAAACCATCCGCGTCTTCCAGTCAAACTCAGCGTAGTGATGAAAGAACGAGATGACAATGTCGGCCGCAGAAATCATTCTCCCATCTTTGGCAAGCATTTTGCAAACAGGTACGAGCATGACGGAAATATGAATGCCTCCCAGGAAGCCAAACCTTGCAGCATAGAGGCCCCTGTTCTTAGCCCAAGCCTTGATAAGTAGATGGGCCACTCGGTATGTCGACATATCAGGTATGGACCTTCGCAGGTAGTATAGATCACGGGCCGGTTTGAGCTTCGATAGTGTCGAAAGCGGCAATGCAAATGCCGGATCTGACAGAGGCCGATTCATTACTTCTGGGAATCTATCGAGCGTTAAAACGAGTTGGTTGAATTATGCCAAATAGGATTCGCATGGTTCACTCACCGTTCAGCTATTGATGTTGCAGCACAGTACTGAAGATCGAACTTTATCCCGCGGATCTGGAGTTCAAGCATGGTCCCCGAGCTTGCTCTAACGCGCCGCATAATAGTGATACCTTCTTGTGCGGCATTCTTGATTCTTTGAAGGGCCAGGGCAAAGAAAGTCTTTGGGCTGATGCTTCCAACACATAGACAATCCACATCAGACATGCTTGTCCAGACTCCAAGTCCAAATGAGCCTACAGGAATAAGGACAAGGTTGAGTTTGGCTCGCTTGTCAGACTCTAAATCACCACGATCCGCACCGAGAAGAATCTTCTCGAGGAGCCCAAGGGCCAAATTTCGCGAAGACTCATCGGCCGGCGTTGGAAAGCAATCGCAGGATATTAGACAGTCTTTCATCCCCTCAAAGCTTGCCAGAGACAATGGGGCTTTGCGCAAACCAATTGCAAGGTTCTGTTCCGGTGACTTTTCAATGTCATCTATTTGACGGGATGGCGTAAGAAGACACCGAATACCCCAGTGGTCACTTGCATGCTCTGATGGGTTGCCTCCCTCAACGGATATCCTAGACTGACCGAATAGGTTGAAACCAGATGGGCGTAAATCAAGATAATCGTTCACTAGAATTCTATCATATCGCTGTGGTCGATTATCGTAGCCAGTCGCAGTTAATCCTGAAGCAAGGGAGTTTGAAATCGGATCGAATGTTGCGCCTTGCTCTCCCTCGTATAGACTTGAGGTACTTTCCTGGCTTCTCACGGTATTTGACGATTCGCCTGAACTAAGCCTGGTGAGCATCCATGCATCGTGCAGGCCAGCTTCAATGATCATGTCATTAATATCGGTCAAACATTGAAGACTTTGTGGTGAAATGTCTTTTCGCTTCCGCGCCATCTCAACCGTATATGAAGATGTAGTCAAGTTAAAGTCCCCTGCAATAACCCAGGGATGCTGTGAGAAACTATTGAATAGGTATTCAATGAGTCTCTGGATTTCATACTTCTTAGCTGTAATAGCAGCATCAGTGAGACCGGGACGGAGATGACAGGCGGCCAATACCAGAGGCAACGGCTCTGATCTATCGTGTCTTTTTACTTGAATCGTCGGGAAGGTAGCGATCGCAAACCCTTTATTTTTTCTTGGGGATGACAAGAACTGCCACCGCAATGGATACTTGCTCAGGATGACGATATTTAGCAGGCTAGGCAAGGGCCCAATGCCGGCTTGGTTCGGAGGCCCATGGGTTGAAAATGGATATCGAGAGCACACCTCGCGATCAGTGAGTAGAAAGGAGAGAAATTGGTCTGTGACCTCCTGAAGCACAAGTATGTCGGCCGCAGCCCGGTCAGAGAGAATATTAGTGACAAGAGCAGGGTACCTATGGGTGCTTGGCGGCCATTCGAATTCTGCTAGGACATTATAGGAGGCGATGATGAGATGATCCAGGTTTTCCATGGTAGCTGCATCAACAACTGGCGTATCGGATGAACAACGCCATGAGTGATTCGTCCGTACATAATCATAAGCGTCTCGTAGGTGTACGCTGAAGACTTCTCCAACATTTTTAGGAATACTCTGGAGGGTCAAGTCATTTGCTTTGGGGACTTGAGTTACAGTCCGTGAGGAAAGATCAATATGGCCCCAAAGTCTCATTTGTCGGGAAGCAGTAGTGTCGCCATCTAGAGGCGCTGGGTCACGAGCCAAAATCGCAAGCTGTCCAATGTGCCATTTGAGTGGTGTTAGAAGGCGTGCCTTATCGAGGAGAAAAACTGTGCCAATCTGAATGAGAGTCTTCGCTCTGGGCAACAGTCATATGTAGCTGATGGGCGTCGTCCTCAAGCCATTTCAAAAGGTAACGGATGCGGCGCCTCAGATCCATTAGCCTTTTGGAGCCTTCGTCGGAATCGGGTTTGAGATAAATGGTCCAGTGTTTCTTATGTGAGAAGGCATCAACATGTTGGAGATTGATCGGGATTTTGTCTTTTGATGAGAGATCAAGTTGACATATCGCATTGGCTACCTCGAAGAGAGCTTCAGGTTTCACAAAAGGGTAGATAAGATTGACATGCGGCGGCCATTTCCCATAGGCCTTATCATTGAGACTCCTTAGCTGATTGATTGGACTCCAAAGATGAGTTGGTGGGATGAGACAAAGCGCAGTGTCGTGAGATTCGGCAAGAGGCTGCTCAACAACCAACTTGGTTGACGACGCCTCCATCAAAACAGCGGTTTCAATAGCGTCTTGATTAGTAGAACACAATTTCATGCACGCCTCGTGCGTGAGTACAATGAATCAATAAGAGTTATGAGAGAAGCCAAGAATATTCAAAAGTATGCGCCTTGGACACGGAATAAACTATAGCTTGCCAATGCTCAACGTGAATACAAAATCAACATTATATATAAGTACTATACATGGACATGACCAGTGTAAATCTAACGTTAATGAGAAATGGGATTGAGCGGATGAGAAGAGGATTCATTCGGCGTGAGTCACTCTAGCTGCTCAAACTACGATGGCCGTGTGAAAAATGAGCGGATGCCAAGAATGCCTTGCAAGAATGTGCCTTTTCTTTGAGTCATCATGCAGTATAACAAGGCAGATAGTACTTCTCCCTGGCGCGCGTTGTCTCAACGGCCCTAACAGCTCGTGGTGCCAGATACAGTGAGATGGAAGTACAACCATGCGAGTTGATACACGCACACCCCTCGTCGGGAAATGGCATCGGCCAACTTTTAGGTACAGTGTGGGAGTGTGTACTAAGTAGGTAAGTACCTCTAGGTAGATGTAGTACCTCGTAGTACACCATTGAGAAAAGTTCTAACCCCTCCCACTGGAGCTGGATACCACCACTTTACGCGAGTCCCCTGAACGCGCTTCACGCGCTGTACAGCGCTCGATCCCACCTTTAACACCATCTTCAGTTGATCGCCTTTGCACCTGCACCACATTTCGAGGAGGAAGCACAAGATGGATTCTTTTATGCTCCAGGATGATGGTGTGCGCGACCGCATTCGCCTAGCGGAGGAGTTCTTAGACCCCAGTACGAGTTCTAATCTGGCTCTTTTTACTTAATTCTCTGCTAACTTTCACCCCACCGCTAGACGACCCTCATGCCCGGAGTTATAGACCAGATATCATATTGATGCTCCAGAAGAACCAACGGCGTTTGACTGTCAACCTGGACCATGTACGCGATCACAAGGCCGAATTTGCTCAGGATATATTACAGCTACCATTCGACTATACCCTAGCGTTCAACCATGCTCTCAAGAAGATCGTCGAGACAATACCTCAGGCGCGGCCTGATCAAACCGCAAGAGATACTGTTTATTACTGTGCTTGGGCGGGAAGCTTCGGCCTCAATGCCTGTAACCCACGCACTTTGTCATCACAACATTTAAACCACATGGTTTCTGTTGAAGGCATCGTGACTAGGTGTTCACTTATTCGACCAAAAGTTGTCCGGAGTGTTCACTATAATGAAGCCAAGGAAAAATTCCATTTTCGAGAATACCAGGATCAGACAATGACCAATGGAGTCACCACATCCAGCGTATATCCCCAGGAAGACGATGACGGCAACCCTCTCATTACCGAGTATGGTTTCTGTACCTACCGTGATCATCAGACTGTCTCTATTCAAGAAATGCCAGAGCGTGCTCCTGCTGGTCAGCTTCCTCGTGGCGTAGATGTGATTCTGGATGATGACTTGGTTGATCGTGTCAAACCCGGGGATAGGGTCCAATTGGTTGGTATTTTCCGCACTCTTGGTAATCGAAACACCAACCACAACAGTGCATTGTTCAAGACGATCATACTAGCAAACAACGTGGTGCTTTTGTCATCCAAGTCAGGCGGTGGAGTAGCTACCGCTACCATTACGGATACCGATATTCGAAACATCAACAAAGTCGCTAAGAAAAAGAATCTGCTCGAGTTACTCTCCCAGTCTCTTGCCCCCAGCATATACGGTCATGATTACATCAAGAAAGCCATTCTTCTGATGCTTTTGGGGGGTATGGAAAAGAATCTCGAGAACGGCACCCATTTACGAGGCGATATCAACATTCTCATGGTTGGCGATCCGTCTACGGCCAAATCTCAACTCTTGCGGTTTGTCTTGAACACGGCTCCTCTGGCGATCGCCACCACTGGGCGTGGATCCTCCGGGGTGGGTTTGACAGCAGCTGTCACCTCAGACAAAGAAACAGGCGAGCGAAGACTTGAGGCAGGAGCCATGGTGATGGCGGATCGGGGTGTCGTTTGTATTGATGAGTTTGACAAAATGTCGGATGTTGACCGAGTTGCCATTCATGAAGTCATGGAGCAGCAAACTGTTACAATCGCAAAAGCCGGAATACACACCTCACTCAATGCACGCTGCTCCGTTGTTGCTGCCGCCAATCCTATCTTCGGCCAGTATGACCCTCACAAGGACCCTCACAAGAACATTGCCCTCCCAGACTCGCTTTTGTCTCGATTTGATTTATTATTTGTTGTCACAGACGATATTGAAGACGCTAGGGATAGACAGGTCTCCGAGCATGTGCTTCGCATGCATAGATATCGCCAAGCAGGTACCGAAGAAGGTGCCCCTGTTCGTGAGCAGACGTCACAATCTCTTGGCGTATCAGCCAATAGTCAAACCGGGTCACAACGGCCAACAGACGTATATGAGAAGTTCGATGCTATGCTTCACGCAGGTGTGACTCGCACATCAGGCAGAGGCTCAAACAAGAAAACGGAGATTTTAAGTATTCCATTCATGAAGAAATACATTCAGTATGCTAAAACCCGGATAAGGCCCATCTTAACTCAAGAGGCCTCTGATAGGATTGCGGAGATTTATGTTGGCCTCCGAAATGATGAAATGGAAGGCAATCAGAGGAGAACGAGTCCTTTAACTGTTCGTACTCTCGAAACTATAATTCGTCTGGCTACGGCACATGCCAAGTCACGGCTTTCAAATCGAGTTGAAGAGCGAGATGCCATTGCCGCTGAGAGTATTCTGCGATTTGCCTTGTTTAAGGAAGTCGTCGAAGATGACTCACGCAAAAAACGTAGAAGGACACAGGCAGTTGGTTTAGTCTCATCCAGTGATGAGAGCTCTGATGGCAATGATGATGGCGATGGCAATGATGGCGAGGCTAACTATCGTGGCAGTCGACGAAGTCGAACAGCATCTCGATATGCTGGCACTCGCTCACAGGCCGGAGCCTCCAGGACAAATGGAGTGAATGAGTCAGGGGATGCAACCTCAATTCAACCAGACGAGACGACGGCTGAAAGCACCAATGGTGCAAGATCTCGTCGATCTGGTCGGGAAGCTCAGTTAGGTCCCACAACACAGACTCAACTGTCCTTTGCCTCATCAATGCGGGAGTCACAGCTGCCATCTCAGAGCCAGGATGAATCTCAGATTGAGCAAGATCTAGTCAGCGAGGCAGCCAATTTGGCGATTGACGATGCTCCCATCGACCCCCAACGGCTCGCTACATTCAGAACAGCATTAGGACAGCTGCTCAATACTAGTCTCTTTGAAGACGATTCAGCTACGTTGGATGCGGTCATGGGTGCTGTGAATGAAAAGATCGGTACCCGTGATGGCGGTGCTTTCAGCAAGACAGAGGCTGTCAAGGCTCTCAAAAAGCTTGAAGACGCAAATCACATCATGTAAGTTTAGGAAAAGTTGTTGAGTTGGGGGAGAAAATATCAGCTAACATCAGCTCTTAGGTTTGCCGATGGCGAGGTTGTTTATAAGATCTAAAACAACGGCACATTTGAACGAGGTTGCCCTCGCACGGCGTCAAAGGTGCATACGGAGCAAACAGGGATCGGATAGACACGGGGCTGTATGCTTAGACGCGTTGATATGCTCGGTTACATTGACAAGAATTCAGCATGGGTACTGGCAGCATGGGGCTGGGAATATCAAGCAGGTGTCAAAGTTTGGACCAATTACTTTTGTCTAGGCTGAGTAATCTATATAATGTGAATCATAGTCGTGCTTGGAACTCCTTGAGTCGATCGAGCACCCGTTGCTCGTTCCATGTCTCACTGCCATCCTCCTGTCGTGTTAGTATAGGCATACCAATTTGCTCAATAGCAAAACTGGCCGCGACAGAACCCCATATAGCCGCATCTTCACAGCCCTCACCACGAGCCAAGGCAACAGCCAAAGCACCAAGAAATGTATTCCCACCGCCAGTGGGATCAATAACTTTTGAGTCATCCTGATGGTAGGCGGGGATCCAGCGTTCAATGCCAGGGTCAACCTCAATTTCCTCTCGAAGCACAAGTCCCTCATCGTCCCGGAGCAAGTCGGCAAAAAGGGCACTCATGTCAGTATCTGGCTGCAAACCACCTCTGGTATAATCCTTGCGTCGCTTTGGTGCCGAGCCCCGAGATTGACGTTGTCTTCCACCATTTTTAGCTATGTAGCACCCTTTACTACCAGCACGAACAATGAGGGTGTAGGATTGCAGAGGCATACTGGCCAGGAGTTGCTCACATGCACGCTCTACTGCAGTGGTCGAGATTTGGCCAGTGTCTGGGTCAAGGCCATCGTCACCCATGAAACCAGCAAGCTCGGCATGATTTGGGCTGCAGATATCGACGTATGGCAGTGTGTTGGTGCAGTTCAAAAGTTCATCAGGGGTGCATAGATCAGGTACTGGCTCCCAAATGAAAATAGGCTTTATGTATTGGTCCGGTGGAGTAGAAGACTTGCGCAGCGACCTAATATCTGTTACCAACTCCTGGCAACGGGTTGGTGAGCAAATGAGATGAAATGAGCGGGACTGCAGTAGTTCCGGTGTGAGGTCGTCTGCCGTGATACGCTTCTTTGGTGTCAGATACTTGAACTCGCGTTTTTCTGCGGAGCCACCGTACCCATTCCAGCCACGGGTAGTAAGACGATCTGGGTCACTGCGAATTACAACAGAAGTGCCCCAACTATCGATGAGAGCCGATAGAGCTGGCGGAAAGTCAGAGCCTTTATCAACAATCCACCCCACCGTTGATGAGAGAGGGGTTGGTGAGAAGAGACGAGCGCCAAGCGCCGAGTAGGAGCCAGCACCACCGAGGATGTCCTTCACGGAAGGTGTTGGTGGTGTGAATTCGATATCATCTTCGGGGAAGAGTCAGCACCAGACTTGAAAGTGAGAGGAGCACGACTCTGCAAGCTCTGGGAATATCCTACCAATGATAAACATGCCTAACGTGACAAAATCTATTTTGATATGGCGCTCCAGCTCCTGGCTGTTCTTATCGGCATCAGGGTTGGGTTGAGAAGTCATGGCCCCAGTATAAGGACTATACGTCCCATTGAGATGAGAGAGATGAGATGAGAGATACTCAATGGCTGTCCCTTGAGGTGAAGGAGTGTGGTTATTACAGAAGCAAAAGGTTGGGAGAAATTTCTCTTCAAACTACCCTGAATTTGCTGGCATGCTAAATTCAATGTGTCTCCTGTTGGGCATGACGGATGCGAGAGAAATATGAGTTGAGGATGTTCCGAGCCAATAACGACCTACTGGCTCACTGCTGTGTCCCCAGCAGCATTAATTACCCACTGATGGTTGAGTGCATTAGACTGCTTTATAAACTCCATATCTTACCTGAGCTACAGCTCACTGGTACCTAGTAACTAGGTCCTAAGGCACTAGCCTCCCTCAATTAGAAAAGTACACTTTTTAGCAATTCAGTAGATTTTGGATCATGTAAAGGGGTCCATCAATAGATGCGTGCTCACGACTCCATTCACTTATACATAAAACTTATATCCCTCGTGAGCGATGCATTCTCAAGATCAGATAAGCACTGAATGGGGAACCTAGGAGCAATATTCGTATTGTGTCAAAGGCTTACCCCGGAGATACTGACTGCCAGGTGGGCATGCATTGGGCATCGAGTATATTGGATTATTTCGTCTGTCATGAGATGAATACCTATCTGTTTGTTTAAAGTAGCATCATAATCATTTAGCTAGAAGCTGCAACCCAGCTAACATACATTCTTGGTGATGGCAGAGGTGAATATTCGACTTACCAACACCAACCAGGCTACAATTCACTTACCTAGGTAGGAGAACGATCGACAGATTTTTTACTGAAGTCCAATATTCAATTTCACATGTTTTTTTAATCTTCTACCGCGTGAGTATCCAGGTCAACTTATCGTAATACCTTACCACCCAAGTATACAGGTAGGGATTATTGTAGGGTACTAACACATAATTTCAAGAGCACAGGCTCCAGTTAAACTCACAGGTGTGGCGCAGCACCCGAAACGTCATAGGTACCTCTCTCTACCCAGTACCGGTAGGCAGTAGTATAGTATAGTAGTCAATGAGCAATGCACTGTGCAGTAGGCACCACTTTTGAAAGAATGCTGGCCATTGTTAGAGTGCTACGCCCCTCACCCTCTCAGACGCCAAGTCGGATAACCTGTGTCTGTCTTTCTCACATATATCATAAGCTGTCGCATAGAACGTCTCAGGCTTTCGCCAAGCTTGTGGCCTGTCGCTAAGCCGCGCCTCGTGAAAATTCAAGCCAAAATACGTCTATTGACACTTCCCAGTTGATCATAACTTGACTCTTAAACCTCGCTGGTTTATTATATATCTACACCATGGCGACGCAGAATCATATGCACAATCTGACAACACTCCTTAAGCGGTACGGTTAAGCCAAACCGCAATGCCGGTCTCCCAACCGATCTGATGCGCACTAACATGGCAGACAGGCTCGAAGCTGCAACATCTCGACTCGAGGATATTGCTTCCGCGACTGAGCTTCCAAAGGATGTGCCCGGCCGTGGAAAGACCACCGTTGTTGTGCAAGACGCCCCAGTTACGCCATCGGTAGCTCCTAAACAGCTAAATGAACCCCTTCCCGAGTCGATTGAAGATTTCGATGTCTTTCTCAACGCTGCTGTCGATAAATATGTCAAGCTCAGCAATGATATCGGTGGTCTCGTTGCCCAACAAGTTCGTAATAGCCATACGTCTTGCCAGCTGTGGGAGTTTTGGGCAGCGAACGGATTGTACTGAAAGAATTCTAGGCAGCCGAGGTCCTCAAGGGTTTCCAAGAACAACGCCGATTGTTGCTCATTTCGACAAAAGCAGCCAAGCCTGAAACATCAGGTTCCGGATTAGCTGCTTTCCAAACCCTTCTAAAGCCTATCAACGAAGCTATCATGGCCGTGACCGAACTCAAGGAGGCAAACCGCCCTGACCCATTCTATACTCATTTATGCTCCGTCGCGGATGGCATTATGATGTTGGCCTGGGTCAGCGTTGACCATCGCCCCCACAGCCACGTTGAGGAGTCTCTTGGCTCAGCCCAGTTCTTCGGCAACAGAGTACTAACAGAGCAGAAGGACAAGTATGCTCAATGCGTTTGCCTATCCTCTATACTAAATAGCTGACATTTGCTCCAGGGACCCTAAGCAGGTGGAATGGATCCAGGCATTCTACCAGGTATTCCGTGACCTTGCCGCGTATGTCAAGCAGTATCACGCCAATGGCGTTGCTTGGAACCCTAAGGGTCAACCAGCGGAAGAAGTTGCCAAGTCGATTACTTCTGCTCCGAGCCAGGATCCTTCATCTGAATCGTCCAGCGTACCACCCCCACCGCCTCCCCCCCCACCGCCTGGGCCGGCTCCAGTTCTTGACATCAAGACAGAAGCTGCTTTACCTTCAGTTGGTTCATCTGGGGGCTTCAACGCAGTATTTTCGGAGTTAAACAAAGGAGAATCTGTGACCAAGGGCTTACGGAAGGTTGACAAGTCTGAAATGACACATAAGAACCCCGCTCTTCGTGCAGGATCAACTGTTTCAGATGAACCTACTCGGAAGACCCCGGCTCCAGGGAAAAAGCCCAAGCCGGAAAGCATGCGGCTTAAGAAGCCAGTCAAGAAAGAACTTGATGGTCAAAAATGGACAGTTGTATGTCATCCTGTTGAGATGGGGGAGAGAGCCGAGTTAAGCTAATGGGTAATAGGAAAACTACGAAAAAGAACCTCAGCCGGTAGAAATTGAAACCTCCCTTACACAGTCGGTACTTATTAGTAGATGTAACAACACTACCATCATCATCAAGGGCAAGGCAAATCAAATTACTGTCGAAAACTCCACTAGGTTGTCACTGGTCGTTGACACACTTGTCTCAACTGTGGATGTGATCAAGGCTAACAACTTTGCGCTGCAAGTGCTCGGTTCAGTGCCTGCTGTCATGCTAGACCAGATCGATGGTGCCCAAATCTATTTTAGCAAGGAGAGCTCCAGCACTAAACTTTTCACCAGCAAGTGCGCAGGAATCAACCTCAATGTCATCTCTGGTCCAGAAGATGATTATAAGGAGGTACCACTCCCGTCACAAATCTGCTCATACTACGATGAGGAGAAGGGTGACTTGGTAAACGAGATTGTGGATCATGCTGGTTGACGGCATTGGGGAAAAATTTATGCATAGTGATCTATGGGTTTAACAATATGTCTAAAAGGATTCATACACTAGCTGCCTTTTTATATCACATAAGGTTATAGAACAGTACGAAAGATAGATTTCTTAGATTTCTATGTCTATAACGCTAACATACTGCAACTGGGGTAAATCCCAAACATAGTGAACATGTCACTATCTATCTGTGCAGCCTTCTTAGTGGCTGATTCACACCACCTCAGTTATTAATCGGGCAGCCAGAGCGTACTGTGTTTATTTACAAGGAAACAGGACTTCACCGTCCCAAGAAACAGAAGGATTTGGAAAGGGTACCGAATATGAGGGAATATACAAGCCCTTGTAATAGTCTTATCTATAATCCATTCCTTGGTGTAAATTTGAACACTTTTTGACAAAAAGACTAGAGTGCCGCCCTGATATTCATAATTGTTGCGCCAATTTATAACTTGGCCTTGGGAGCTTCGATGGTGGGTGTTAGGAGATCGCGCATGTCATTGGCAGCCTCATTAAGGTAGTGGCTCATTTTATCACTTCCAAGGCTTTTGGAAACGATGTTGAAGTTGATGCTATTTAGATATTAGTACTTCCTTCCTCAATTGTACATGGCCATAAATCACGACTTACCTATTCTCGTTGATCATGTAGGCAATGCCAAAGCCGCCATCGATAACCTGGCTCCAGCCATAGCCATTGAAATATTCTGAGCTGAGCTGGGATGTAGAAAGATACCAAGATGAGGAGTATCCAAAAGCAGGGTCTTTGTAAATTGCTGGTAACTCTTGGCCAGATTCAAGCAGCTTCTTCAAACCAAAGAGATGGCGATCAACACCCTTTCCATCAGAGGCAGCAGAAATATACTCAAGGTGGGCATTAATGGCCTTGCGGAAAAGTTCAACTCGAGTCTTGTCATCTGCAGAGTTGTCTGCCATAGAATTGCACCAGGCAACCGAGTCATCCGAGACAGTTCGGCAGGTTTCAGTGCGTCCCAGCTGGAAACGGCGTGTAGCAGCAGATTCATAGGTAGGACGGTTCTTGCCGTACATCTTGAAGTAGGCTAATTGAATAACCATCTGGACATAGGCGTCTGGTGAGCACTTAAATTTCTTGATGAGACCCTTTCCATAAGCTTGGTAGGCCTGAACAGAAAGTTGGTGCTGGCCAATGACATTGTGGAAGTCGGTGACGGCACGATCAATTTCTTCTTGGATCTTGGGAGTGAGGTCAAACTCGATCAGCTGGGGGCCAGGCAGGCCAGAGCGGACCGTGGGATCTGAGAAGTCGAGCTTGTTGCCGAAAATAAGGTCGTTAACATAATCATTCAGGCGATGTGTGGGAGTGCCATCCATCATGGAGTGTTCGCCCATGAATCCCGAAGTGCCATTATCGTTGATAATGAATTGTAGGGGCTTATCATACCAACGGTTGGCACCATCACCATGCCAGTACTGGTGGGCACGTTCCTCGAGAGTTACGGGTGAAGCATCATCGAGGCAGACGATGAAGGAAGCGGCCTCGATCGCTTCCAAAGTTGCCTTGTTCCGAGGGCTGGCCTGAAGGAGGACCTCGCGAGCATCGGCCCAGATGTCACGATTCTCAGAAGTCAAAGCACCGACAGCGGGCACGCTCTGGGCAGTTTGATAGATTCGATTAAATTGGTGCTCGAGCTCAGAGGCATTTAGCTGCTTGCCATCAACTTCATGAGCAACCTTGAAAAACTGGTTCTTGCGTATGACCACAATGTGCTTATGTTCGGTGTGTGAGAATTTGACAGGGTAGTCGGCCGGTCGAGCTGCAACACGGCTGGCATTGAACATCCATTTGTAGCTGTCCATGCAGATTGGGAGCTTCTTCATGTACTCGGGCTCAAGGGAACCACTATCAACCAGCTTCTTGAACTCCAGGGCGGCGGTTGTGACGGCCGCTGCACGCTTAGCGGGATCGCGGCGCTTGCGGTCATCGCGATGGGAATAGAAGTAGCTGACGTAAGGTACGACGGGGTCACGGTAGGCAAGGTAGGCAGCATCATTCCACCACTCGTACATCCAGTTCTTGGTCTTGGGATCCTCGCGTCGTGCAATAAGCTTTTCCTGTAGTTTGCTACCGACGCCTCCAGGCTTGATGAAATCCTCAACAGCAGTCTTGCTCGCTTCGTATTCGGCCGTAGAAAGTATAGGATGCAGGCTCTTAAGATATCTCTTGGCGGTTTCTTCGAGAGTCGGCACGGGGAGACGAGGAAGCGATTCTTGGAATCTCAACATGGCACCCTTGGACTTGTCCTCAACATACCCTGCAGATAATCATATTAAGTTTAGTATATTCATCTAAGTATATGCTGATAAATCGCAATGGGCGCAACATTGGCACATGATAATGCTAATCTATGGAGGACATTTGAAACGTACCGGAGGGTAGTGAACTATTGCTTCGCTTGGTTGGAGCCATGATTATGCGATGCTGTTGCTGTCGAATGGAAAGTAGTTAGCCGAGGAATTCCATGTGGGCACAAGCCGAGTATATATAGGTGGGAACGTTTGCCCGCCACCGACATGGTCAGGAACCAGGGGATCACTAACCGTAGGCACGGTAACTCGTCTAAGGAGATTCCTTGATGCGTGAGAGCGGATAGACGCCAACATTGCCAAAGGCACTCTCGAAAGAGAAGACAAAAAGAAGAGAAGAGAAGTGGTTGGAGTGAGGGAGGTATGTTATATCGGTCGAAGGAGTGTGTGCTTGGCAACACAACGACCGCGGCGCGTTCTTTTTTTTTGATTTTTTTTGAACCCTGCTTGGCTTTGCGAGCAACTCGGACTCAGTCTGACACTGATCGCCCCTAGTCAGATATGTATTAAGTTGTGCTGAAGGGTTGGGTTGGTTGCTTTGACATTGGGGGAGATGGTGCCACATGCTCGGTTATGCGACGAAATGGCCGGCGTGCCCACCGAGAAATGACCAAAATGGTGCTTTCCATTTGATTCCGACCCCTGCTTTGCCTCGTTCCTGTCTATTTACCCCGGAAGCGGGGCTCCACCAGCCGAGGTTATTGCAAAACTTACCGGTGGAAAAACCCGAGAAGCCTCGCATGTACCTTGGTGGTATCATGGGGAAAGAGGCTTGTACAAAATAGGTAAAGCACGTATTGTAGGTAATCATGGTCATGCATCAGAATGTCTTCTTCCCCAGGCCCGAGAAACCAATTATCTATCTCGCGCATACAATCTAGGGCTCATGGGATTGGATGTGTTACTTATGCGTTCAGCCTTTTCTTCCACTCACCCGCTCCACCCTATGATATGCTGGGCGAAAGGAAGGCACATGCAAGATATGACGCCTAGGCTGTGTTACTTGGTAGTAAAACTTCCAAGACCCTTCATCACGTTGTTACAAACGCAAGCTGTCACATCACTGGCTAGTTATAAGCCATCGCATTGTTTAATCACTGTCCTACGCCATAGGGTGACGGACAATGTTATACATTGAAATATAGCATAAGCAGTTTGCGTGAATACAGACCTTGAACCAAGACCGCACCAAAGACTCAAGATTAAGATAGTACATATCCCCAACTCCCAGCTCCAACACCTGACGGGGAACTGAATGACACCGCCCAGTTCCTCGTGGTATGTCGAATCCCGAATCCGCCATTGCGTGTCATATCATACCCAATCTGGTCCGCCTCACCTAGCCCTTTCCAACAACTATTTCTTACGCCTCGAAGCTTTTGATCTGGCTATTGCTGCTCGGCGGTTGAGCCGACCGCCCTTCACTAACTGTTTGAAAGCTCAACTTATCACCATCAATACTGACGTCCTGAGCCATTCGTGCCCCTTGCTCTCCACCAGCCTCCGCTGCTGTTTTCAAGGATTCCTGTACATCGCGAACTCGTCGCCTGAAAGCCAATCTATCCAAGAACAACTGCTGTCGGCCACGTTCTAATTCTCGACGTTCTTCTCGGAGTATGGCCTCCATTTCATTGAAGTATTTAAGTTTTAGCTCCAGTTTCTGAAGCATCACATTGGCGGCTGCTGAGACCAGTCGTGTCATCTCTCGCTCCTCATGGGATGCAAATCCTGCAGAGCGGGCTCCCATAGACGCTAGCGCAATGGAAGCGAGAGAAGTCTTGGTGGTCGTAGTCGTGGTTGTGGTTGTAGTGGTCGTCACTTGTCGAACGTCCACATCCATAGAGTCACCCTTGACTTCTTGAGGTTCTTTTCCGTTGGTCTGCGTTTTCTCCCCGACCTGGCCTGTGCCGTCAAGCTGCCTGCGCAGATTCCTCTTTAATTCATCCGCAGACTTGTTGGCGGCAGCAGCAGTGCTGGCGGGATCCGCAAGACTTGCCAAGAAGCCTACAACAGACATGACAGGGTTGTCAACTTGACTGAAGGGAAGATGCCCATGCTGACTACCCAGCATTGAAAGACCAGTTGGTGCATTGATTGGCGCCTCCGAGTCTAAATATTTCTCTTCAATATCGAGTTGAAGGAATTGCAACACACACTCTTCACGTGTGCGGGTTCCCACATGATCTGCAATCTCCCCCCAGTCGTCATCGAATCGCTCAAGACCTTCGAGAAGGCGTAAAATTTCTGCATCGGTCCATGGCGCATCACGATCCAGAATAGACGTATAGGTGGGGTTCTCCATTTTGGAGTACATGCTTGAGGTGTGGTTTGCCGGTAGTCGTCCTTCTGTAAAACAATTGGGGCAAAGATCAAACTTGGCTTTGGAATTTGGGTCCGTTTGGGTGCTGTGATAATAGATACGCGTACAGTCGTTTCCACACTGATGACAGTTGACTTTTGTAGTGGGTGGCTTAACGGCATCCTCTACAGCTGCAATACCGTTGCTAGTAGAGGCATCGCCGTTTGCCTTGTTTTCGGACTTGTTAATAGGTGCTCCCTTGGCGCTCGCTTCGTAAATATTCCGTCCGATTTCGAGATTCAGATCGGCTTTAGCAGGAGCGGTAGCATTTGATTTGCTCTCAGTATCGTGGTTTTTCTTTCCTTCCAAAACAATAGGATCAGCAGAAGGCTGCCATGGTTGAAGTCCACGAGGAGTGTCACATATGATCTTGAAATGCCCCGTGAAAGGGGGTCCGACGTGAGACGGCCGTTGATCTGCATCAACCTGCACAGGATTTGGTTAGTTAGATTTGATAACGGGTAGGGGTGATCTTGGGTACCTGGTAATTGATCAATCCCCATTGTTCAAGAAATGCGTGCACGCGCATGATGGCGCAAACATCACCTGCCAAGTTTCGTCGGCAAGCTGTTACCGTCAGATACTCGACTGGATTGAGACGATATGTATTGATCATGAAATCTCGATAGTCCTTGTAAACAGCTGGTGTTTTACTCCTGTTACGGTTGTTGAAGAACTCCGCCATGGCTTTGCGCTCGATATCATGGATATTATTCATGTCAAACCAGGTACTGTAGCTTGGCAAAACAATTGCATGCGTTTGTGAAATCAGGTGCTCTCTTGCTGCAGATTCGACGGCTTCTTTCGACTTAGTATCTTGACCGTTGTCTGCAGCAATAGTACCGTCTCCCGAACCCGATGTATCCTTGGACTCCTCAGGCGCATCACCCATCTCTTCATCAGGACGTACAGCGCCTTCTGTAGAACCACCGCTCAATGCATTGAGCGCATCATTGGATTGCGCATCTAGTCGGGTAACATCGCCATCCTGTTTGATATTGTCATGATTCGCAGCAGTTTCAGACATTTGGATATCTATTATCTCTGCTCAGTGTTTGTACAATAGGAAATCAAAATATTTGAAGCACAAACCTTGACCATCCCCTGTCGTGGTGTTTGATTGCAGTGGTGGTTGCGCAAGTATGGCGTTGCTGTTTGGCGAGGCAGAATTGCCAGGAGAACCGTAAGTCGCATTGTCGTCCATGACTATCGCGTCTCGCTCCTGCGAGCAATAGACTTATGGAATAACAGCACAGGCGAAGAATTCCAAATGACGCGTCACAAATCCAAATGAAGGGAGATGATTGTCCAAGTATCTTGACTAAAAACACTCGAATTATGTTTTTTGTTTTGTTTTAGAGGGAATCTTGACAAGAATGAAATAGTCGTAGATGCGGCGATGGCTGTTGCGAAGTTGAGCGCCGCGTTCGAAGAAATTTGGCGCGACAGGCACAGGTGCTTCGTACAATTACACATTCACACGTGACCTAGTATCTCAAATATCACGTGACCAATTGATGTATTGGCAGCATCTGTAAGAAATCACTGTAGTAGCCATAGGTACCAAGTATTATTGGGTACTGGTACTGAGTACATAATACCTTGGCAAAGCAAGGAGGGATAATTTGGGCTGATTAGCTTAGTTTAATACCAAGCAAAGGGGTGAAACTTTTAAGCCGAACACGCTGAATGTGATTGTCAAGTAGGGGTACAGAAAAGCCGTGAAACTATGCGGGCGATCAAGGCGTGAAGCTGTATGCTGTATTTTGTCCTTCCCTTGCTCATCGCAGAGTGCGTGTTCGGCTTAAACATTCCACCCCTTGCCAGCTTGGAGAATTTAAAATGGTTATTGTAAAGAGGGCATGCACTTAACCATATAAGTATTAAAGCAACGATCTGTTGAGAATAGAACACTCTCATCTTATCCTTTAAGAAAATACAAGATAGTGGCGAAACTCATAAGTCTTAAGGAGCTTATTTCTCAAGCGTTGGAATTGCTCTAGTTATCAAGGTAAGTAAGCATAATATACAGTACCCAGCTTGCTTGCCATGTGGTTCTTGCTGCTCTACGAAGGTACGGGGGAGCCCCGCCAGGAGCCGGCACAATATGCCGAGCCACGTGATGGGGGAGCTTCCGAATTCGCAACCGAGGGCCGTGTCAAGCCGTCACTGTTATCTTGATTACCTAGACTTTTGGGCGATTTAACATTGCACCTTGGCTCTGCTTGTATCACGACAATTGTCTCACTATGAATTACGCAACCCGGCAAATTCTGACAAGACGCGGTGGTGCGTTGACACCTTCGCTATTCCTTCATATATATACTAGAAGACAGACACTTTCGACGCTGGCCGTCTTGGAGCAGCGCGATGGTCAATTGAACAATGGATCTCTCAGTGCCTTTACAGCGGCCAAGAAGCTTGGAGGCACCGTTCACGGGTTTCTGGCTGGAAGCAATGCCAATGTTGCTGCCGAGCAAGCAGCAAAGGTCGATGGGGTAGAAAAGATTATTGCTATCGAAAATGTGGCATATGACAAGGTCAGTCGACTGAAGAAAGCCCCCGTATGCTGTCATCATTGACATGTTATTTTAACAGGGGCTTCCCGAAAACTATGCTTCATTGCTGGTTGAGAATATCAAGAAGGGGAATTACACGCATGTGATTGCTAGCCATACAGCATTTGGCAAGAATGTTTTGCCAAGAGTTGCTGCCTTGTTGGACTCACAGCAGATCTCAGATATCACTTCCATCGAAGGCGAAAGCACATTTGTCCGTCCCATATACGCTGGGAACGCTATAGCCACCGTAGAGTCCTCTGATGATATTAAGGTCATTACCATTCGGGGCACCGCTTTTGCAGCCGCCACCCCCGAACAAGGATCTGCCACCATTGAGAGCGGCGTGGACCCCAAACTTGAACCATCTAGCGAATGGATATCTGAGGACCTGGCAAAATCTGACCGACCGGATCTTGCTACCGCCAGCAAGGTTGTTTCAGGCGGACGTGGACTGAAGTCTAAGGAAGAATTTGACAAGATTATGCTGCCCCTTGCTGACTCGCTTGGTGCGGCCGTTGGTGCTTCTCGAGCGGCTGTTGATAGCGGATATGCGGATAATAGTCTTCAAGTTGGACAGACTGGCAAAGTTGTCGCCCCTCAACTGTACATGGCTGTTGGTATTTCGGGAGCGATTCAACATCTGGCAGGCATGAAGGATAGCAAGGTTATCGCAGCCATAAATAAGGACCCTGAGGCACCCATCTTCCAGGTTGCCGATGTAGGTTTGGTTGGTGACCTTTTTGAAAAGGTGCCAGAATTGACCGAGAAGATTAAAAGCTCTTAGGAAGCTATAATACAAGCAAAAATTCTCTGGCTCTTAGCCAATCACAGATAGCATGTCCTCGGTGTTTGTAAATTTTTCCCTTTCCTTCCCTCTGGTCCGTCCGCGGTCTCTCTCCGCCCTATCTATTTGGCGCCATTGGTCCCACGTTACAGCATGGGCAGCAGCAGAACCAATTTCCTGCTTAACCGCATCCCATCCGCCCATGTTATTTTGATCGTGATCTGCGTCAAGAAAAGTAGCCCCGGAGAGCCAGTCTTCTACAATGGTATCGCCTGTAGCGAATGCGTCTTGCATTGTAGATGCAATTACCCCAGTCGGTCCTCGTTTGACCCAGCCAGCGCAATACATTCCCGGCACTTGCTGAGTATCGACACTCGAAGGTATATCGTGATATACAAGGCGCGTCACTCTTCCCAGACCATCGTTTTTCACTATGCCTCGGTGTTGGTCAAATTGGATACCGGCATTTGTAAAGCCTGGGAGCGGTATTGATTTATACCCAACAGAACGAAACACTATGTCCGAAGGCATTGCGACTGTCTTTCCCGTAGGTGTCACGGGCGACTTCGGGTCGAAAGGAGCCGTTAAGTCTGTTATTTCAAACTCTGTACCTGCAATGACTGAAGGATTTTGTTCGTTACCAATGAAGGCTTTTGGAGACAGACAGCTCTCAAGAGACCAAGACCTGGGTGTGGCCTCAACACCCTTCGAAGATCCTTTCAGTAGTACTTCCATGAGTCTTCTCGAAGCCCGGGGCAGGGTGTTGATATCCTCTGGTATCAAGGATCGGTTCACTGGATGGAACGATACCCCAGGAAGTTTCATTAGCTCACGTACTTCTTTTATCGTGAATGCTGCCTGATGAGGGGGAAATCAGCCTGGATGTATTTCGTGAAGCTGTTTTGTTCTAACAATTCACCAACCTGCAAAGGGCCCCGCCTCCCAACCACATGTACTCTCTTGACTCGATTCTTAGCCAGTTGCGCAAGCGCATGGTCGGCGATATCGGTCTTTTTTAGTACATCTATATCTTCCAGCAGCATTCTTGCGACATCCAGCGCGACGTTGCCTTGACCAATGATGACTGCCTCCTCACCTTGCAAGTCCGGTTGAAGGTCTGCACAATCAGGGAGACCATTGTACCAGCCTACAAACTGACGGGCCGAGTAGATGCCGCCAAGGGTTGATTCGCCTGGAATCCCTAATTTTCTATCCTCTGATGCCCCGTAGGCGAATAATATCGAGTGGTAATGGCGTCTGAGAGACTCCAATTGAACAATGCAGTGGTTCGACAGATGACCTGGAAGATCCACAGAAACATTTCCTAAGAATCTAAAGTTTGATGAGGATGCAACCTCTTCAAACTTCTCCCGGCAATTCTGGCTCTACAGTCAGTGGCTTTATACCTACCTGCTCTTGGTCCGTGGGCAAATACCTTAACCTCTGGATGGTCTGGCGCGACCCCATGCCGTACTAATCCAAACGGAACCGGCAAAGATTCGTACATATCAACCTGTACGTTGGGTATCTTGCCCATTACCCGGTATGCAGTATAGAACCCGGCCGGACCAGAGCCAACTATAGCCAAGCGAAATGGCCTATCTAGTTGTCGTAGACTTCTTGCTGAATTTGAGAAGCCTCTCGCTGAGGCATGATTGACAAACCGCTGGTAGGCGAGAATGGCAGGCCTGTGACTGTGACAGAGCATCGTAAAATATTATGACTATGGGCCAATCACTATCATGGCTGTAGTTAAATTTAGGATGTATTATACGTTACATGGATGCCGAGTTTATCTAGTGTGCTGACGATCCGGATCGAAGCGTTGAGGGCTGCATTCGGATTTCCGATTATTGCCGTGGCAACCAGGGTCAACCTCAGCTGAAGCTGACATAACATATGTAGCCTCACATCATGAGAAATCCCCTTCTTTGGTGTACCTGCATGAATTGAACACTGAGACGTAAAAAGAATTCCAGAGCCGACATTCCAACAAGGCATTCTGTGCCTTGTGTCGTATTGCAGTCAGGTCTCAGCGATTGAAGCGATATTCTCAATGGGTGCTTCTCCTCCATTTATGTATGGCGCTCACCAGCGCGATGCGCGCTTCCCTCCAACCTCATTTGATCCAAAGGCAATCACTCGCGCAAGCTGGGAGCCCAAGGCCCCGAAGCCTCAGCCAACCGGCCCCCTGGTGTCATTCAATCGCCATCCTGAGTATGTTTTTTCTCCAACTTGTAATGCATGAATTGGGTAATTAATACTTGCCCAGCGCACATGAGGTCCTTCAACCTCGAACAGCCCAGCATACGCCCTTGGGACGACGCACCAAAGCTTGGATCAAATGGTTGCGCCGATTACAGCTCGCTTTGCGTCTGCTGCAGCTGATTGGTGCCGCTGGTATCTTGGTTCTCTTCTCACTGTTCACGAAAGTCGATGCACCGACTACATGGGCGGTACGGATCATGGTACGTCTATGAATTTTAGCGGCTTGATGCCCTTGGCATTATGCTGCTCTATGTGATGCGCACTAGATGGCGTTGACTGACAATCCTCGTAGCAAGCGGTAACAATTCTTCATTGTTTTTATGCCACATACCATCTTTCTCGTGAGGCAGCGGGCCGCACAGCGGCTTCATCAGCTGCTTACCAGTTCTTTGCTATCACTGTTGACTTGCTTGCCATGGTCGCTTACGTTTTGGGTGTTTTTGTTGTTCGTGGGAAAGCGAGTGGCTGGAACACTGTCCTTGGCGATCAGAACCTAATGGACTACTTTGTCCCTGCCGTGTACTATGGTATGATGGGCACCAGCGGGCTTCACCTCCTCACATTATCCTCCTCTATCTGGCTTGGCTGGATGTTCCGAAAGATCAGTCTCATGCCGCCTGATATGAATCCCTTGGAGGATCATCTGACAGCCCGACCTTTCCACAAGAGGAACAAATCATCTATGTCGACCGCAAGCACCGTTGTCGATGGCGAGAAGAGGCCTTGGACCCAGAGCGACTCTCGACGTAACTCTGTTCAGAATTCATCACGACCCTCAACGGTTTCTTTTATGAATACCCGGACAGAGTCTCGTGATTCAATGGATAGCAAATTTACCAGAGTTAACCTTCCAAACAGGCAATACCAAATCATTGCTGGCAACTCTCCAAGAGACTCGGTCTCCTCCACCAGAACCAAGCATAGGTCATTGCCCGAATCCTCTCACCGAGGCTCCTATGCGGAGATACCTCTTGCCGAAGCGGATTCAACGCAGCCTGATCCCCCGCCTCATGGTCTTAATGGGGGACGTGCCGCCAAATTCACTGAAAGCTGGATGCCTTCTGACTCTCTGATATCGAGAACAAACAATCGTCATCAAGCTTTGACAGCTACTGACCAAGGCCATAAACCCCGAGGTTCTAAGTCGTATTCGGCATTGACTCAGCCGTATGATTTGGACGAATATTCCTCAGACTCAGATTTCGAGGAGATGAATAGGGTGGATAACTTTGCCACAGACCCGGACCAGTTCAATTCACCACATCCAAATCCCTTGCGATCAAATCCGACTTCTCCTGATCAGAATGTTGGACGCGCTAAAAGGGCAATCCGCCCGTGGGATTCAGCTAGGAGCCTAGATTACGGCTTTTTGCCCGAAATGAACCCCGATGAAAGACACATGAGCACTGGCAGGGATATTGCAGACGAAGAGCTGGAGCCCCAAGAGTTTGAACCGCGTCAGCGGGACAGTTCAATCCAGCCCGAAGAATTCTTCGCCGTATCTTACGGTCAAGTGAGAAGTGGAACACCTCCCCTCTTGGTTGGGAATAGCCGCAAGGTCTCGGGCAACGATTTTGCGTCTAAATACTCTTCTCTTCCATATGAGAGACGCAATGTTAGCGGGAAAATCGCCGAGGAAGGTCGCGCAGGTGGCCGATATATGTGATGGTATTAATATGGTAAGCTTTTCCTTTTTCAGACGCACGAGTGTACCGCAACTTGTAAGAGTATTGTTTACTGGAAAACTGGGTAATCGACTGGAGAGTGTCTATTTCTAGATATAGACAGATCTCAGAGACGTATGATAGGCTGGTTGGGATATGTAAATGAGGCGTATGAGTTTTGCTGATGTTACGAAACTATTCAAGATTAATGAATTAAAATACTGTTTTTAGTTATGAAACAAACTTTTTTTTCGTATCCTAATGTAAACTAGAAGTCATCCTGTGCATACTCCTGCCAAAGGGCTGTGGTACTGCCCTCAAGGTCGCCATTCCAGCCCGTCCCATCCCATGATTGTAGGCGAGTCAGATGCCTCATTGTGGGACGACCATGAGGACAATTCCAGGGCTTATCTAGTTCTCCCATATGCCTCACAAGTGTATACATCTGACTCCTGGTCAAAGCTTTTCCAATCATGACACTACTCCGACAGGCTCTCATAGCCAACATTTTTCTCACCTTGGAGGGTCGGGGAATTTGGGAGGATTCAGATGACTTCTCCCCCAGGAGAGAAACCAACTCATCCAAATCTTCCAGACCAAATGTCGTTTCACGACTCAGGGGCAAGGCAATCAACTGGCACCGTGAACCAACGGGCCAACGACCTGTTGTGTCAGTATCCACCTTGAATCCATTTGCCTCGATGGCGGATGTATTCTCCAAAATGATTTCTTCTTCAAGTGCTGGCAGCTGAAGTCTCTTGGGGTGCACTAGCCGCTGGGATTGTATAATGGTAGTATTCTGAAGTCTTTCGAAATTATACTTCTCATCCGATGCATGTTGATCGATAATGAATAGCTCGTCGTGCTTGGCCTTTATATCACCGTCTTTTGTCTTTGCTGGTCGAACAGCAATAATAAAGCCCAAGTTAAACTGCCCAGCAACCCGCATCCTTGCGAAGTCGGTTTTGGCAATGATAAGAGGAAGCTTTGACTCCGCATCAGCGGCACCGATTTCTTCTATTTGCCGAACATCCAATGTTTTACAGTTACGCGCAGAGGCATGATCAATGCCGCACTGTATAAGAGACCGCAAATGTAGTTCATTTGTAGGTAGCTGCTGTATAATATGAGTTGTGGCATCTTTTCGGCGTGAGCCACTTTGCAGTATCGGCATTCGTGATTCGGCTGTCAAGCTGGGCCCATTTTTGCTGTCATTGATATCTTCGGTCGGATTCTCTTCATTTGTTATATCAGAGCCTGATTCCAAATAGGGCGGATCGATGTCCACCTCCTGTTCGACAAATAGAGATTCCTCTTGAAGGCCTGATAATTCCTTGTGAGTTCCACTTGTGTCTTGTGGGCCAACTGCTCGTGTCCGATGAGATGATTTGCCCGCATTTACGGCTGCATCAGTACTTGGCGTGTCAATCTTAGGCTCATATTCTGCAATGTTGTTGGTAGAATGAAGAGGCAATTGTTTCTCTATTGATTGATGAATTGCCCCACCAGTTTCAGAACTATTGCTGTGAAGCCGAATTCTTTTCGGAGGATTAACAACCGAGTCATCTGAGTCGTCGGGACTTTCTCCGCCAATAGTAATATCTGGCTTTTTCGAGGGGGTCTTCTCCCGCGATCGATTAGTATTGCTGATTTTCCTGGGTGTAGAGTAGTCCAAAATAGGAGGCTGAATAATGGGGATTTCTGAGTTTTTGATAGGTGACGCGTCTCTAGAAGTTGTAGGCGGACTTGACGAGCTAGACTTTGCTGTAGAAATCGCTGAATTCACATCCTCTAATCGTCTATTGAAGTCCCTGACGGGGATCGACCTGTCTGACTTGGCTACCAGCGATGTTGTCTGTGAGCCTCCAATGCCATCCCTGTATTTATTTGGGGTGATTTGCGAGGATTTTTCCCCTGATGGTATCAATGATGTTGTAGCATCATCAACGGATGAAGTGGATGAAGACGACCTCGGCCGTGATGCAGTGCTGTCCTGCTGTTTTGCCCACATTCTAACAAGACTCTGGTTATCGCGATTAATGAAGCGTGTTTTTGACGCAATCATCGTAGTTCCTGCTTGACTATTCTTTGGAGGAGACTTCGTAGCAAGATCGTCCTCATCTGATTCTGAGTCTGATTCTGAGGTGGCTGGGGATTTTGAGCCTGGCTTGTTTTGGATCCGAGGTGTTGCGATTTTTTGGGGCTCCTCATTATCTAGCGATTGTTGCTTTGTGGTGCGCAAAAGGTGAGCCATAGGAACCGAATAGTCGTGGGCATCAAAAAGGTTAGTGAGAGATGTACGTAGGTGATCCAGTAGATGATTTTGATCATGTAGAAGGATGCTGCGCTTGTCTGGGCTCACATTCACATCATATAGATCAGTATCCAGTCGGATGTCAGCGAGGATAAAAGGGGATTGTGAGGAGTTGTATGATCGATAAACCTCATTAAAAGCTTTGGCAAATTGTGGGAGCGCACATGGCCTTCCATTAACAAAAAACATTTGTCGATCCGGCGTTTGTCGTCCTTCTCCATGAACAGGACGGGACACATGGCCAACAATTCGTACTTCCTTCGATTTTGGGCTCGAGTCTGCTATGATTTGCGTCCCGGGCTTTGGTGCTGATGGCTTGATTTCCATACCTAGGTCAAGAGATACCAATGCGACCATAGTCTTAGCACCAAAAATATTGATGATATTTTCCCGGGTGCTTGGATTGCCTTTTGTGGAGAAGAGAAGGATGCGTTTTCCCTTGGTGGGCTGTTGAGAAACAGAAAATTTGAGATTTGTCTGAATACAGGCGTATTGGTTGAGTAGGGCAATAACCTTTTGCCATTCTCTTTTAATATTCCGATCCAGTTCTCTGCGTCGAACGGGTAGATTATGAAACAACTTTTCTACTGAAACAGTGGTCCCCCGCTGAGCTGCAATGAGGCTGGTATCCTTGAGTTTCCCAGATGGCTCAAATGTCAGTTTGGAGCCCTTGGGGACATGTTCAGCCAGGCAGGTCGTTACTGTCAAGGTGGATAATGCACACAAGGAGGCTAAGGCTTCGCCACGAAAGCCAAAGGTATGAAGAGAGGCTATATCCGTGTATGATGATAGCTTTGATGTATGATGCTTGAGAGCAACTGAAGAATAATTTGCCGGGGATATGCCCGAGCCATTATCTTGAACCTCGATCAAGTCAAGACCCTGATTCTTGAACCGGACATCTGAGAGTGACATTTGATTAGCTGAGTCGAGGCACAGACCGAAAAATAAGAACAGCCTTTTAACATAACCTACCTATAGCACTTGCGCCAGCATCGATGCTATTTTCAACTAACTCTTTGACCACTGAACAAAGATCAACAATAACTTGACCGGATTGGATCTGATGGATCTAAAATATTTGCTCAGCCAAAGCTTTGGGCATAAATTCGCAGAAAACACTACTGAAACTTACACTACGACCATCAATCTGCTTGATAGTGGCCATGGGAGAATGGATGATTGAAAATGACTTCTGGATATTTGCTTAGATCTTGTGTAGTCCTGATCAGGGGCGCATTGCTCCCAATGACGTCCTTAGGCAAAGTGACAATAATGACAACAATCCCCCTTGATAAATCGACGGGTACTACGCAGCAGCCTTTTTTCTTTCTCACTAAAACAATAAAACTTGGCTGGCTATTTCAACTCATGGCTGACGGGATGATTGATTTTGTGCATGAATGAGGCGAAGTGATGTAAGAGAACTAGGACGCGTCGTGGTGATGGTTCCCATATACCCACTATTATTAGGTTGCCTACCGGACTAAAGTACTTACAGTACAGAGTACTGGTAGCACTCCCATAAACCTGCAAATAGGGCCACTGCTACAGTCTGTGCATGCCTACACGCCCAGGTAGAACATACAAGTACTTCCGGCAGTAGTAACAAGCAGCTCTGCCCCCTCTTGAAGTAACAGCTATCTATCTCATGGATGTATTTTGGATGTTGGCTGACATATTACTTTGGTCTCAGTGTATTTCACACCACATGCATGACTGGACTCCCTGTGCGATTACGGCTGCCGCTGGATAAGTACACAAAGTGATTTGGTGTACTTGAGGTCCTTTGCTAGGTACCTATAGAAGTAGGCAGTAACTTGAGTAGAGTACTCTCTGTTTTTAAGTATTCAAAGTCAACCTTGTTGACCATTTTCTTGACACTACCAATAGGCCCTTGTTTTATTGATGTACTGCAGGTATGTGGTGTAAAAGTACAAGGTAAATACCAAGGTTTAGACACTAATGGGTTTATTCATCTTACGAGAGATCACATCAGAGTTCTCGTTGGTGGAGTTAACTAGGAAGAACCCACGCGTCCCCCTACACACACACGCTGCCACCCGCGGTTTTTTTAGGGGTACATGAGTACCTCGTAGGTTGTCTATGGTATCTATGGATCGAGTTGAGCAGTCAAACAGATAAGGGAATCTCGTCGACCACCCAATTTCCCAGTCCTATCTTATACCGACTCCGCCATCATCAAAACATCCTATTGCGCTCGCTCTGGTTGGACGGCAATAACGACGGCATGTGTCGCCTTCGCCCGCGCAACAACAATTTGCTTTGACTAAAGACTGCAATCCCGACACTCAACTACTGACGCTCGTTTCAATCGCGAGAAAATCTTGTCTCAGTCGCTGCGATTTGTGTTTTCGTCTCCTCCCTTCCGGGGAGTCGCTCCGAGCTATCTCCATGAATAGGCGCTCGTCGGCGTCGACCGATGATGGTGGTGAAGCCTCCTTCCAGCCAGAAAGCTCCAATACCGAAGCAGACACCGGTCTTGCTGGCCTAAAATCCCGTCAATCCTCAGCTCGAAGCAAGCGGCCCAGCAGTCTCAATTGGAATCATTCCAATGGCAACGACAGACATTTGTCAGACCATGTTGTAGCCACGGCTGGTCTTGCGCAACCGTCACTCTCTTCCTCGCCGTCCGACATGATAACAGTAAAGAGATTATCTCCTGCTATCAATGCCACTCGTCGACGCGGCATCTGGTATATTTCTTTTCTCAGCTTCCTTGCTGCCACCATTGGTGTTATTCTGCTATGCGCCATTCTCAGGTCTCTGGTCACACATCAAATCGAACCCAAGGGATGTCGGATGTCATACATGCGACCTTCCTACATTCACTTCTCTGAATTCGATACGGAGCATACTCGCTTCGCAACCAAATACTCCCTGTATTTATATCGAGAGGAAGGGATTGACGATGAGCACAAAGTTAGTATATCCTTATTCAATTTTTTGGGAGAGACATTCGCTAACATTAACAAGTTGAATGGGATTCCCATCCTCTTCATTCCCGGAAATGCAGGAAGTTACAAGCAGGTTCGCCCTATTGCTGCTGAAGCGGCCAATTATTTTCACGATCATGTTCGACATGATGGAGCTTTGATAGACTCGGGAGTTCGAAATCTTGACTTTTTCACCGTAGATTTTAACGAAGACATTACTGCCTTTCATGGACAGACGTTACTTGACCAAGCCGAATACCTCAACGAAGCCGTTCGATATATTCTTTCCCTCTATTCCGAGCCACAACGGGCCTCACGAGACTCCCATCTTCCAGACCCGACGTCTGTCATTATCCTCGGCCACTCTATGGGCGGGGTGGTTGCGCGGGCAATGCTGGTCCAGTCGAATTATCAGGCAAATTCAATCAACACGATTATCACAATGTCGGCCCCCCACGCACGCCCACCTGTCACCTTTGATGGACAAATTGTTCAAATATATGATGAAATCAATGATTACTGGAGGCGAGCATATACGCAAAAATGGGCAAGCAATAATCCTCTGTGGCACGTTACTCTTGTATCCATTGCTGGTGGTAACCTCGATACGGTTGTGCCTTCAGATTATGCAAGTATCGAATCTCTTGTACCAGAAACCCATGGATTTACCGTCTTCACTACCGGCATACCTACAGTATGGACGAGCATGGATCATCAAGCCATCCTTTGGTGTGACCAATTTCGGAAAGTTGTTTCTCAGGCAATGTATGAGATTGTGGATGTTCACAGAGCTTCTCAAACCAAGCCTCGGGCTGAGAGAATGAGCATTTTTAAAAAGAGGTTTTTGACTGGTATGGAGGCCAACGCCGAAAGATCGATCTCGCTGAGTGAGGCGTCAACATTGCTCACGCTTGATGACGAATCCAATATTATTGTGCCTGCAGGTAGTCGCCTGGCTTTATCAAGTCTGGGTACACTGCCGAAGCCCAAGGCCTACCTTCTTCCTATCCCACCTCAGGGTTCTCCCGGACCTAAGCGCTTCACGCTTCTAACAAACACTCGTCTTGATGCGAAGAGTGAAAGCGGCCATTTAGAAGTCCTCTTATGCAGTGTTCAACCCACAGTCGCAAATTCAATCTTCTCGTCTATTATAGATTTATCTGCGAATAGCAGTATACCGACCAGATTAGCCTGCAAGAGTGTTTTATCTGATTTAATCCATCTACCAGCTTCTACAAAAGATGCACAAAATCCATTTTACCTTGAGAGGGAACAACGCATACACCCCTTCTCGTACCTGCAGTATAATCTTGAACATCTTTCTGAGCATCAATTCGTGGCTGTCGTTGATAAAATCGGTGCCCCAGTTCAGAATTTTGTTGTCGCTGAGTTTAGCGACCAATCTGATTACGAAAGGAAGAATGACGTTGGTCTAACACAACTTCTTACACTCGGCATGTCACTCAAATTGCCTGCAAACCGGCCTCTTGTCGTTCAAGTCAAGGTGCCTTCTCTAAAATCAGCTTTGTTTGCCTACAAGCTGTTGATAAACCACCAACAATGCCATGGAGAAAAGGGACTGTTTGCGCCATTGGTCCGCCAATATCTGGAAAGACCTTACGAATCGAAATTCTTCGTTAATGCCAGACATGCGGATATTGGTTTTCATGGAGAAGCCCCTTATGTGCCACCAGCTTTGGTGTCCAACAATGGAGATGGTCTTGCGTTTAGCATATGGTCTGACCCAACTTGCGATGGTCCCCTCGAAATTAAGTTGAGTTTGGATGTGTTTGGAAGTTTGGGCAAATTGTATATGCGATATCGCACAGTCTTGGCTGCTTTCCCCTTGCTTATCGTTGCGTTGGTCCTTAGGAAGCAGTTCTGTGTTTACGATGCTACCGGGGTCTTCATCTCATTCCCCGAAAGCCTAGATCTGTCTTTGCGGCAATCGATTCCGTTGCTGGTTCTCTCGCTCACCTTGCTTTCCATGTCATTCGGCAGAGTGTTGGCTTTCTGGGTTGGACTTTTTGATAGTCACACAAATCTGGTCCCGTCCCCGCTTATTGATTTTCATCGAAATGATTACCTTATTGGTACTGAGGACCCTCTTTTCATGTTCCTGGTACCCGTCATCGGGTTCGTCTGCATTGGAATATGTGCCGTTCTGCACTACACTATTCTTTTACTGACACAGATTCTCGGCATCTTTTACGGCTTTCTAAGCAGTAGCGGAGTAACAGGCTCGGGTGAAGGCCGGCCCCAAATATCCTCCCCAGTCTTCGTCCCCTCCACACCGAGACGACGGATGATTTCCACAGCCGTTCTCTTATTTTTGGTATCAACATTTATCCCATACCAATTTGCGTATCTTGTTGCCTGTCTAGTACAGCTTTTTACAGTGGTTCGAGCCCTCCGTATACACACCAACTCCCCCTCAACTGCCAACTCGAACTATTACCACTATTCACACTCAGTTCTCCTACTTATGATGTGGGTTCTTCCAATTAATTTACCAATTTTGGCAGTATGGATTCGCAACCTTGCTGTCCATTGGCTCACGCCATTTTCCTCTCATCATAATGTCTTATCCATTATGCCCTTCATCCTACTTGTTGAAAATTTGACGTCAGGTAGAATGGTGCCTCAAGTCACCAACGGGCTGCACCATGTCACGAGTGGTCTGCTCTTTGGAACTGCACTTTGCGCGGCAGTGTATGGGGTTTCACACGCTTATATACTCCACTACTTAGTCAATGCAGTGGCTGCATGGCTGGTTGTCCTCCATTCAACTTCAGAGTCATGGTCATTAACAAACATTGGCGCAATGTTTGAAGGGAATGCTGACGAGGTGAGGAAAGGGAGGAAGTCGCCCTAAGGTTCCAGCATTGTCTTGTTCGTTTTCGCTACTAAAACGGTGCAAAGAATGAGCGACGATGCCATATTCAACACCTGCTAAATAGTCATGGCTACTCATGTTGGATGCAAGAGGGTCAGCGCCAGCCAACAATACCTAAACAAATCTTCGGAATGTTGGATTCACCATAGCTCCCTTCACTCATGTGACTAATGGCGGGAGATTGTGTGTGTATACTTTTTTTTTTCAATAATGCAAATTAATTGTTAATAATATTTGACACTGTGGGGCCTTTTGTGTTGTGTCTGGAATGCCTCCGCCAATGTGTCATTTCTGGCGAGTCTTGATTCTGAAGTATACATGGTATCGGCGTTTGATGGCATATGGCATGACTGCTTCCATTATACATATCCGGGAGTTTTGAATGGCTGTTTGACTTGAACAGTATGGCTTGCAGTATATCAAATTTGAGCGAGCCGAAGGCAGGGGGGTAACTTGCGTGGTTATATGTACGAGTAGTTATGTAAAGCATTTCGAAAGCTTTGCTTAATGCATGCTAATGTTTCCTAAGGTTCTATGTAGCCTAAAAATCCCCCATCATATCCCTAAATGGATGAATCTATCTCAATCTTCCTGTTCCATTTTTTTATTTTCTTTGAGCCGTGTCGCTTGCTGATAGTGAATCACCCACAGCGTGACCGACAGGCCAACTATACAAGCCATAAAGGTGACAAAATATGCCTCGCGATAACAGTTCAGGCCCTCCTCGCAAATTCTTTGGCCACCTGGTCGGATAACGCTATGCCTGTCATATATCATTCCATAGAAGAGATTGAAAACGTTGGACGAGGCCACAGGTGCAAGAGTCATGAAGCCCCAATTTTGGCTCAGTCCGCGTATGCCAAATGTTTCAGCAACAATCGACGGAAAGACACCGAAGAGCATACCGTATGCTAAACCCGACATACTGGAGACAAGTCCTAGAAAATGAGGATTTGAAATGCTGATGGCACAAAGTTGAGCAAGGATGAAGATGGCACAGGCGATAGCGAGGCACCAGATACGACTTGCTTGAAGAGTTTTGATGAGAAAATCTGAGCCGATGCCTACGGTTATGAGTGACGGTTAAATAGTGTGAATAGTAATAGTTCATAGTGCTTTACTTACCACTCAGTAGCCTTCCTAAGAAACTACAAACAGACAGAATCGAAACATGCATTTGCCGATGGCCAAGCAAAAAATCATCATTGACTGATTTGTCATAATACCTCCAAAGTGCATTTGCATTGTTTCCAATATTACTAACGATAGATAATTAACATTACCGAAGGGATTAAGAGTATGGAAGAGGTGATACATACTTGATGGTCATAAGGCCAGTACCGGCTAAAATGGCCATGATAGAGAAGAGTTGCCAAAAGTCAAGGGTGGCCAAAAGACGAAGTCCTCGAATATCTACTCGGTAAGAACGATCCCGATCAACATTATTTCTTCCAACAATCTCGGCGACCGAGGTGTTCGATATCAAAGGTGATGTTTCGTCAATAGGAGTTTCATCGCCGGCACTGGCGACATTGTTGATAGGGCTATGGGCTATGACACTACCAAGACTGCCAAGGGCAGCAGGTGTGTGGGGCTGTATGACAGTGTTATGAGTTATAGGAGAGGTGAATGACGTACCGGGTTCAAGATCTTGATCTTGACGGGATTCTGCAATAGTAAATGACCGTGAATTAGAATCAGGGTCAGGCACAGCTTGATAACTCGTATGGGAATATACATTAAGGAAAAAGTACCCAGCCAAGGTGAGACTGAATGTTCCCCAGGAGAGTAGCATCAAAAAGGCACTTGGGTTCCCAGGGAACAAGAGAGCGCCGAACATGGAAAAGAAAAAGGCGCTGAGTCCGAAGGCCGCCAGGGGGAAGGCGGTAGCCGTGCCACGGTGATGAGGCCAGTTGAGGGCTGAGGTTTTTACTGCACCGGCAAAGGCCATGCAACCGCCAAGGCCGGTGAGATAGGAGAAGAAACAAAGGACGGGTATGGATCCTGAAGCTTTATCGAACGCTTGATGTAGAGGAAAGTAGCCGATGGCAAGAAATATCGCGCCGGCTAACACAGCAGGCCTTGGTCCACGGTGATCGACAAACATGCCAATTGGCACTCCCATGGAGTACATGCCTAGGTTTCCAAATAGCCCAATAAGATTACTCTCCGTAGCAGAGAGCTTGAGTCTATCTGCGAATTGCGGTGCCCATGCGGAGTAGACATACTGCAATTGTAATACTATGGTTAGCCAACCTTATTCTTCGCTTGATGAGGTAAAATGATGTGATGAATGCAGCAGCTTACATTTGTACCACATGCCAAGGAGATTATAGTCGCGGCGACGCTGGCAATAAGTCTCCCGCGCAACATTTGTGGATCTTGATGCATCTTTCCTAGTTTATAGGTAATTGTTGATTCTTTGGATGGTTTGGAGCATCACTATGACACTACTCGTGTGTCAAAAGCGAAGTCGGCCGCGGCACCGGGAGGCGCCTCAGAAAGATGAGACCGTCGCTTAATAAGGAGCAACGATTGAATTTAGTAATGTATCTGGTAAGTTGGATGGTCATCTAGCATGAATATGCAATGAAATAAATTAATTGGGATGGGGAAAACAGACCGCGATGAGGAATGAGTGAAGATTATATGATAATCCTAGAAGTCAATGATTAGCAATGATATGACAACTGACCCAATATGGGAGGGTATCAAGACGTCTCGTGCCAGGTAGAATGCCCAAGAGATACATACCCTTCAACCTGTTTGCTGTTTCAGACAACCCTTTCCAACGCGTGCTTTGCCACGTTCGTTAGAACCCGGGAATTAATCCAATAGGCCTATTTCTTATCAGCCCCCAATTTTTTGCATGCACAAGATGTCTCACATGGGATAAGTGAGTGTCGAATGTAGGGATACACAGGCAATCCATACTTCGTACACGCGTTGAATAGGAGATACAGGTAAGCTGACAAAACAGAGAGGCTCACGGATCGATATACGTAAGTTTAGATGCAGATTCAATTGAGATACACAGCAAGGAGTATCACCAGTTAACAGTTGGTAGATGCATCAAAATAGACACTACCAGATAATATTATACTTGTACCACTTGCAATGTGCATCAGTCCTCTATACTTGTTGAGTGACCAGGTCACAATCCCAAACAATCCCCCAGGTTAGCACCCCTCCCACAAGATTGTTAGGGGGCCATCTATTTTAAAGCTCGTCAAAGCTCTCCGGAATCGGTGTGCATGGTGCTGCGCCACACCTCAGTACCTGCCGCACATGACGTTGCAATGGCTCGAATGACGACGCCAACGGTCAAGTCACGGGGCTGTAGCGCATATACCAACCTACCTACCTAGTGCTAGTAGTCCCTTGCACACTACACGCGCTTCCGATCGCATCAACTCCATCAGAAACAGCTTGACTGTGCTCCAACCTCTCATACCCTGGCGCATTACACCTCTCACTTCTGAGGATGGGTGCACTTCTATCATTGCCGCTTCTTGCGGTACCCAGCGTAGGTACTGTATGTCTATATCGCCTTTGATCGTGTCTACCGCCAACACTCTTAAACCATCGCGAACTATGCCGCCAGCGTATCGGCTTTTATCCTTTGGTATGCCGTCACTCATCTCGATACGTCTTGCTGACCATCTCGCAATAGGTATTGTCCTTTGTGGGCAGCTGCTGCGGTGCAGCAACGTGCTCGATGGTCTGTAGTGCTTGCGGCAAATGCGGCAACAGGTAGGACGGCTTCTGAAGCCTTGAGCTTCGATGTTTGATATATCTGAGACTTGGCTGCTAACCGTACTTCAGTGTTGCCACTCGTGTAGCCTATGCTCTACTTCTGCTTGTAAACTCGATCCTTGCATGGATCATGCTCACAAAATGGGCCGTGGAAAAACTTCAACATCTCATGCTTGACTATGTCAAGATTAACTGCCCAACTGGCCAGTGCTATGGGTGGCTGGCCGCCCATAGAATTAATTTCGCTCTTGGAATCTTTCATTTAATATTCGCTGCCTTACTGTTTGGTGTTACTTCGTCAAAGCATCCTCGTGCAGCAATTCAGAACGGATACTGGGGGCCTAAGATAATCGCCTGGCTAACCCTCATCGTCATGTCATTCTTGATTCCCGATGAATTCTTCATGTTTTGGGGGAATTATGTCTCCTTCGCTGCCGCTATGCTCTTCTTAATCCTCGGCCTTATCCTTCTTGTGGATCTGGCACATACCTGGGCTGAGTACTGTCTGGGTCAAATTGAGGCTACCGATTCGAGGGTATGGCGATTTGTCCTGATCAGCTCCACTCTCGGCATGTATCTGGCATCTATTGCTATGACCATTGTCCAGTATATCTTCTTCGCCCGGGGTAATTGCGCCATGAACCAGGCTGCTATTACTATCAACCTCATCTTCTGGCTCGCTATTTCGGTCCTCTCAGTCAACCCTACAATCCAAGATTACAATCCCAAGGCTGGTCTAGCCCAGGCAGCGATGGTGGCTGTTTATTGCACCTACCTAACTATGTCAGCAGTTTCTATGGAGCCTGATGACAAGAACTGCAACCCCCTGATTCGCGCCCAGGGTACACGAACTACTTCTGTGGTTATTGGAGCCATTGTCACCATGCTCACCGTGGCCTACACTACGACTCGTGCAGCGACACAGAGCCTTGGGCTTGGTGGAGGTGGCAATGGTATCCATTTGGATGATGATGATGAACATGGGTTGGTCACTCAACAACCCGAGATGCGACGCGAGATGCGAGCCGAGGCTCTCCGCCGGGCAGTCGAGGAAGGCAGCCTCCCTGCTGATGCGCTCCTATCGGATGACGAGAGTGATGCTGGCGACAATTCTTCACACGACGACGAGAGATCCAGCACACAGTACAACTACACCATGTTTCATATCATCTTTTTCCTTGCCACAGCATGGGTCTCAACATTACTTACCCTTAATCATAACGACTCTATGCAAGACGGAGACTTTGCCACCGTCGGTCGTACTTATGGGGCCAGCTGGGTTAAAATCGTGAGTGCTTGGCTCTGCCATGGGATGTACATTGGACACTTGTCGCCCCTATCGTTCTACCGGAGCGTTTTTGATGTCTCCTAGTTTGTTCAGTCGTTTTTGCTGTGGTTTCAATGTCGCTGTTGACGCCATCTATAATGATTACTGGAATCCCGAGGTTGTCCAATTTTAGTTACAATGATATAGACCTTGAAGTCAAATTCAGAGACGCACGCGCACATAATACATGTGTTATTCCATTACCTGGATGGTCAGGCGTACCTCGTTGGGGGGGGGGGCATATTTTTATAGATGGCAATACTTATATGTGCATTGCATTTACGGTTTTTCAACAGCTAGGGTTTGCCTTTTATTCATGCGGCTTCTTAGCATGAGATATCGTAATATGACGAAACAGGGGAGTTTAGAATATATATTGCCCTACTGATATCACTATGGGATCGGTACGATATTGACCTATAGTCAAAACTGGCTTAGGCTTGTTGTGATCGTGACTTGAATACCAAGGCCGGAGACGCTTGGACAGCATATCCGTGGATGTAGAATCTCGAATATTCCTTCTTTCTATTTTTTTCGACATATCAATGTCTGAAATTACCCAGTGAAATAAATCCTGTCTTCGTAGCTCGAATGTCTCCGGATCAAGTATAGTTGTGCGTGCGATCTATTGGAGTCTGAAGTTCGCCCATCTGTGGTGAAGACGAAAGCATCCAGTACAATGTGTATGTGTATGCTCATTAATAAATATTTATTCGTTTTAGCCCTGCGGGCTCCATCTCGAATACCGCATTCATCAAAGATTCATCCCAGCAAGAAATAATGACTTCACGCCCCCCTCCATTCCTTAGGTCATCTCTGCAACGTCGGCACAGCTCATTCTATAGAATTCATACAATTGCAATGCTCAAATTTTGGACAGTGATATGGCTTGCTAACTGGTCAGGGGAGTTTGCCCAAGTTTCTCAGCCTCACCAGCGGCATGGAAGCCATCGAGGGTAACGGTTACGGCGCCAGCCTGTACCAGCTATATTTGAGGTTAGTTGAATCATACTTGCGCAAAGTTCTATGGATCAAACTTACAGCACGAGATAAGTCTTCTATTAAATCATTGGCATCTTCAATACCAACGCAAAGGCGAATGATATCCTCGGGCATCTGTCTCTCTTCTCTAGTCTTCGCATCAATGCTAGCATGACTCATTTGGCAAGGCATGCTAATGAGACTGTTAACACAGCCAAAACTGACGCTTATTGCCCAAAGACGAGCCGCTTCCACTATGCGCTGTGATACTGCCGAGTCGCCTGTTTCAAATGATAGGACAGCACCTGCTCCTCTTGCCATAGACCAATGTAGATCATATTGTGGGTGAGACTTGAGACCAGGGTAGCGTACCCTGAAACCATGAGCCTCAAGAAACTCGGCAATTGCTTGTGCGTTTGCCTGTTGCTTTTCCATACGAATAGCAAGAGTTTTAACACCTCTCATGAGGAGAAAAGAATCGTTGGGTGAGAGACCACATCCCGTGGAATTGATGGTAAAATATAGTTTGTCAGCAATTGAGGAGTCATTGCAAGCAATAACACCGGCCATAATATCGTGATGTCCAGACAAATATTTTGTTCCAGATTCGTAGACAACATCAGCACCTAGGTCCAGTGGATTTAGGAGCATAGGGGAGAGCATGGTGTTGTCGACGACTACCAGCGCCCTGTCATTGACCTCATGGGTCATCCGGGCAATTGATGGGATATCAACAATTTTGATAAGCGGATTTGTAGGTGATTCAAGCAAGACCATGGCTGTCTTTTCGGAGATGCAAGCTTTGACGGTATCAAGATTGGTTGTATCCACATGATGAACAATGATGCCTTGATTTGTTGCCATATAAGTGAGTAGTCGATGTGAGCCACCATAAAGATCATCTCCGGTGATGACCTCGTCGCCAGGGCGTAGCAGGCGAGTTATAACATCCAGGGCACCCATGCCTGAGCTAACAGCCAATGCCCGATTTGCATTCATAATCTTAGCCAGGTGTCTCTCCAAATGGGTGCGAGTAGGGTTGCCGGACCGCGTGTAATCGTATTCTTGCTGACCGCCGCTGGCCGAGCTTTGCTTGAAAGTAGCTGACTGATAAATGGGAATGCTTGATGCACCATACTGGTCCTTCCCCTCTGTGTATACCAATTCTGTTGCCAGAGCATATCGACGGCGCCCATTGCGGGGACTTGAAGGGGCAGGTGAAGGAGGAAGGTCGTGGCCGTCAAGGTCAAGACGCCTTTGAAGATCGCTAGGTTTGCCCGAGGGCCCGTCGGGCGAGATACCAGACATTGTGTCGTAATGTCAATTCGAGCCTGGCTGTTGGATAAAGGGCTTTCAAAATAAGGCCGGGTCGAGTGCTGAGCTGATCGCACAACTTATCAAGTGGCAATAGATGAGTGGTATGTAGAGAACGAAGGTAGGCTACTTCAAATTCGAGGCGCCAATATCGTGATGTGCCTTTTTAGGATAAAATTACTATAGTACTCAAGGGATGGAAGAGGAATGATGACTGCCTTGGGTAGGAATGTCATCCAAATCCAAGGTCAACATTCAGACTCCGATACTGGATCTTGCAGTTCCTTGCATACAAGTGACATGTCACTGTACATCCCCCAACAGCCGGCAACGGAGGGGTACTCATGTTCCCTCTCTACCTATGGTTAGCTGCTAGCCCCACCATTCCAGCAAGTACTGCACTATCAACGACTGAACCAATGTGGGGAAGGCTAAATGACGTGATTCTGGGAAAGGGGATATCCTTGATGATGAAAAATCCGTGGCATTCATCAATGGTACGGGCGTTTTCAAATATGGTTTACTTGGGTGATAATGTTAGGCGGGTAAAGGCTGTATTTTTTTCTATAGTTTCACTGACATATTGCGGCTTCAATAAGGCACCAAGCTTTCAGACATACATAATCATATAGCTTCATATGAATTACTAGGTAACTCTTACATGCATGTAAACGCTAAGCAAACTGGTATGTTACATGAAATAGGATAACAATGGAGAATCTATAGATGGGACTGAGACGTCATCATGTGAATAAAATACCTGAGCAGCCGCGCATATCCTCGTTCATTATATCCCATCAGGTTCAACGAAGCAGTCCCAATTCCCGGAAGCAGTTGGGCGATAGGGTTTAGTCTTCGGTATCGTTCACAACATATCCAGAGTGGAGAATGTCCTTCAATCCTGTTCCTCAATAAGAGCCTCGTCTATGCCATCGTAATCTCCGACTGACTGCTTTGTGTTAATGGTGTGTGATTGCCGCCCATAGTTGTGTGCTGCTTCCTGAATTCCTCTTCTTTGAAAAAAATCATCGGTTCGAATCCCGCGGAATCGGCTGGGATCAACACGAGTCTGCGAAGATCCGGCTTGTCGATGGTATCGCATGTATTCCCGCACCGGGGCCATCGCAGCATCCCGACATGCCTCCTTAATATCGCTCCCAGACATGCCGGCGGTAAGATTCGAAATGTACTCCAGATCAAAGTTGTCTGGATCAGTTTTTGGTATCTTTTAGAACCAGTTGCAGAATTCGTCGTCGTTGCTCCAAGGCAGGTAGCGGGACAGGAAATTTCTTAGGCATTCGTCGTAAGATAGCCTCATCAATATCATGAATACGGTTGGTAGCTCCTAGCACCACGATCTGCGCAGGCATCCCCGAAGAGTTTGACGATGTCAATCCGTCCCACAAAGTCATGAACCTAATTATTGTTAGATCTAGTTGCCAAGTATGCAGGCAATCCATCTTTCGCCAACCACTCACTCTGCCTTGACCATACCACTGGCCTCATGCTCGCCACTTCTCCGGGTGCCCAACACGGCGTCAATCTCATCAATGAAAACAATGGACGGCTGCATTTTACGAGCTAGCGAAAAAACAGCACGCACGATTTTATTGGAATCGCCGTACCATTTCTCGGTGAGTGTAGATATGTGGAGATTGATGAATGAGGCGCCACTTTCCTTGGCCAGTGCTTTAGCCAGCATAGTCTTGCCGCAACCAGGTGGTCCAAATAATAAAACGCCAGAAGGTGCAGACAACAGTGGTGCAGCATGTGAGTAAAGATGTGGCATTGTCAAAGGGTAGATGACGGATTCCTTTAGTTCTTCGATAATTGATTCTAAGCCGCCGATGTCTGGAGCAGAGAGTTAGCCATGTAATTGACGTGTTTGAAGGGGTGTCGATGAGGAACTTGCCATTGAACCCGACATGAATATCCTCCGGTGCCACCATCTCCAGGGCTATCAAGTTCTCGTACTCATTGAGGGTCAGGTCTTCAACTCGTGGCCCTCTCCGGAAACCATCATTATTCTCATCGTAGAAGTCGTCATCATCGTCGGTACGTCGCCGACGATTCAATCGCTCGAGGTGTGCCTTGGCCTGACGCCGAGCTTGCTCATGCTTTTCCTTGTCCGGGTCCATTAAGCCGCTCAGTAACGGATTGAGAAGGGTTCGTGCCATATAGAGTCCGGCCGTCATCTGTAGAAACAATTCGTTAGCAAGGCCACGGCCAGAGGGAATAACATGAAGCGAGGGGTCCTCACCATGCCAGCAAAGAGCACAACATCCATGGCGACATCGCCAAGTTTTCGTCGTTCACCCATCCCGGCTACCCAGCGCAGCCACGAGGCTGCTTAGTCGGGGCGTCTAGCAGCACTTATCCTTGCGAAGAAGGAAGATGGAAATTCGTAGTTAGGCACAGAGCAAATTCGGGTCTGAACATAAGAACTATCATAAAGGGCGGCGGCTGCCAGGATGTATGGTGCAAGCTTGGTTCGCCTTCAAAAAACCAGCTTCAAAGGCGATGACGGGCACAGAAACATCCGGGAGACTTACGACGAAAGTGAATACAAAGCTGATAACACTATACACTGAAACCCACAGGTATTTGGCTGGTTAGGCAGTACATGCTTAGCTTGCTGCTGGTATCCTGCAGGTGCCAAGCACTAAGCAAGCCTCCAGCAACCTATCACATGTTATGGCTACCTTGTTTGAGGCTTGAGTGGATTTGGCTGGACCTCTTGTTGGCCACATTCTATGCACGTACCTTCTATTTCCTTGATTTTGAACATCTGCCGGGCCACGTCTGAGTGGCAAAAGCTGATGATATCTGCAGTTCATCACAATGCACTATGTATTACCTGTACCACATAAATAGAGAGGACTCCCTGCATCCATATAGTTGATCCAATTGGCTATGATCAATATTTTTAGGGTGTAATGGTACCCGAATCCATGGTATCTGAAGACCAGCATATACCAGTCTAGTCTAAATCGGGAGCTTTCAAAATAACTGCCTTAGCTCACTGGGCAATAAAAAACAATGTCGCGCTAGGTACGTTTCGTAAGCGCGTCAAGGGAACCGAAAGTACCGGCCCAGAAAGCAACAACACACTTTTTGTTTACTTTCGGCCTGAAAGGGAAAAACTGGCCTCAAGTGCAATAAATCCGCCAAAGAGAACAAAGCCACGAGGCACACACAGCAAAAGTACATTGGTTTTAACGCAAAAAGCCCATAGCTCATTCCCATTGGCATAAATCACGCTCAGTTTTCTTCAAAACTCGAGAGTCTCGTCGGGGTTGTCGTCTCATCATCACTACAGCATGGCGCCACGTGCAAAGCTGTTGCATTGCCCAAGCCGGCTGGATCTGAATCAGAGCCAGATTTTGACAGCTTTGATGCAACTGCAACTGCATCCGTCATAAGGGAGTCCTTACCACAGAGAAAAGGGAGGCCGCGAGGTCGACCAGCAGGGGTTGCCAAAGTGACAAAGGCTACGCGGAAAACAAACCGTCAAAGTAACCAGACAGTGCAGTCACCGCCCAGACGTATACTGACAGATAAGGGCAATTCCAATCCACAGAGTGTTACAAAAAGAAAAGGAAAAGCGGCTCAGGATAGAGATGAGATCAGTTTGCTAGAGCAACAGGAACATGCTGCGCAGCATCCACCAAAATCGCGCGGGCGCCCCAGGGCAGCACCAAACATTGATAATGAGGATGTTACTGATAACCTAACTGTCAAAGGTGTTGCCACAAAGGTGTCTCCTAAACCTGATGAGATTCCTGAAACCCAACCCCTGAGTCTTACGGCAATAGATCAAGACTCACGAGATCAGGTCAATTCAAGAGAACCGTGGATGCGTGAAACTGAGAATGGATTGAATAGCGAGTCTTCAACGGAGGACCCAGATATTCTTTCACTCCGACGGCGACTTGGGGATCTCACTAGAAGACACGAAAACCTGCAAGCAAGACATCGGGATCTCCAGGACATTGGTGTGAAGGCAGCAGAACGTAATTTCGAACGTCTTAAGAAACAAGCCGAGGATAATACAGCAGGTGAGAAGACAATAATCATGACAAATGGAATTCATGACATGAACTAATATGCTGGATAAACTTAGCGGCCAATAAGTTAATTTCACATTTGAAAGAAGAATTGGTGGCACAGTCCAAAATCACAGAACAAGCGGAGCTATTGCGGCAACAGTTGGACCTTAGCCAAGCTGAAGTCAGCGTTTTGCGAGCAAAGCTGACAAATGTTGATGATGCATTGTCTGAAGCCAAATGTGAGATAAAAACAATATCGGCAAAGTTGGCAGTGAGCAGAACCAATGAGACCAACCTCAAGTCGTCGAACAATTCGTCAAAAACTACAGCGGCAGGAAACCGGGTATACCAGGAGACAATGCAGTTTGCTCAGGCCAAAGAGGACCTCTATGGTGATTTGACGGGCCTCATTGTGCGTGACATCAAACGCGGTGAAAAGGAAGATATATTTGATTGTATCCAAACTGGGCGTAATGGCAGTAAGCAATTTCACTTTATAGCCATCAGGTTCCAAAACTCATGTGCTCACGTTTCTTTGCAGGTCTCCACTTCAAATTGGCATTGGAGAAGACGGATGGCAGCGACAACTATGAAGATGTGCAATTCACATATCGGCCACAGCTGGATGCCAACCGTGACAGTGAAGTCATAGAAGTGCTCCCGGATTATCTGACAGAAGAAATTACGTTTCCCCGACCTCATGCATCTAAGTTCTATACCAGGGTCACCAAGGCTCTTACGGAACGAATGGACTGAACAATGTTTAATGGAATGGATGCCATGCCAAATGATGATTATGGACGGATGGATGAATATGTTTATTCGTACTCATAAGTGATACCCAAACAGCTAGGATTTTGAACCCAGTACTTGAGTTATTGGACCTTTACACATACGAATACATTAGTTCAATGAATCTGCGTGTTCCATTACGCATAATGCATTCTTATGACGAGTCCCACGCTATACCCACTGCGAACCTGAGAGAGAGACTTTCTGTCGAGCATGTCTATGTTCGTACATGTATGCACTAAGGTAATGACGCAAGTCCAAATCATCTCCTCAACTATGCATCAGCTCCTACCAAGACTCCAACCAGGATCCTAGGGGGCTTCAATAATACGGATCATAATTCCAGGAAACTCAGGGGTTATGGGAGGTGTTTGCACGACGTACTAGGCAGTGTAGGCATAGGTACTAAGGCATGTAAGGTAAATAGGCAATTTACTGGGCACTTGCCCAGTATCTTTATTCGAACGGAGATCGACCAATTTTGTAATCAAATCATGTATGTACATTTGAACTTTTACACAGCTGTACTTGAGCAGCGTAAAAAAACCCACAAGGTACCTACCTCACGCTAATTTGTAGGTACCCCGCACTAATTAGGGAGGCATTAAATAAACGTGACAGCGCGCAAATGACATGGCTCGCGCAGTTAAGGTAGACTGGACTCCACTGTGTAGTACCATCATGATGTCCGGATTTTGTCCTCTCCTGACTTTGGTGGGCAGTCTGTCCTACGAATTCACTCTTGTTTTCCTAAATTTGCCCGCACATTGTCTATTCTCCTCCCATAGTCTTACTGGCCATCCCTGCTAGAAAAGTATTGCAGTTGTGTTTTGGGCGTGTACGTCATGGGAAACAGTTCTTCAATTTGACACCTTGTCGTACCCTCGATACTGCCTACCATCATGGCAGCCATAGCTCGCTTTGGCTTTTTGGCTGTGGCCATAGTTTTTCATGTTATCTACTTTTTTTCAATATTCGACATTTACTTCGTCAGTCCCATCGTTTCTGGGATGCAACTCTTTGCTGTCGAGCGTCCTAATAATACACCTAAAGGCCCTGCAGACCGATTGGTCCTCTTCGTTGGTATGGTGGTAGTTGTTGAATAAAACGATGCCTATAATCTTAATTTTCTAATAGTTTTGTTTACGTAGGCGACGGATTACGAGCTGACAAGGCATTTCAATTGTTCCCCGAACCATATCCTCAATCCGAAGAGGATCGAGAGCAAGACATCTGGCACCCTTTCTTCGTTCTCGAGTGCTACAACATGGAACATTCGGTGTCTCTCACACACGTGTCCCTACCGAGTCACGTCCTGGTCATGTCGCGCTGATTGCCGGCCTCTATGAAGACGTCTCTGCTGTTGCGACCGGCTGGAAGCTCAACCCTGTCAATTTTGACAGCGTCTTCAACCGAAGTCGGCATACATGGAGTTGGGGCAGCCCCGACATTTTGCACATGTTTGAACATGGAGCGGTGCCTGGCCGTGTTGATGCCTATTCATACGAACCGGAGTTTGAGGATTTTTCCAAAGATGCCACCCAGCTAGACTTTTGGGTTTTCGATCATGTCAAGGATTTCTTTACTGAAGCTGCTACAAATAAGACCTTGGATAGGGCACTTCGTCAGGACAAAATCGTTTTATTCCTTCATCTGCTAGGTCTTGATACCACCGGCCACTCATATAGGCCATATTCAAAAGAATATTTGCACAACATCCAAGTTGTTGACCAAGGTGTTAAGGAAACAACAGAGCTTATTCAGAAATTCTATGCAGATGATAGAACAGCATTCGTCTTCACGGCAGATCACGGTATGAGTGACTGGGGAAGCCATGGAGATGGCCATCCAGACAACACGAGGACGCCACTGATTTGCTGGGGTTCTGGCGTAGCGGCTCCCAAAACATACCCAGGCTCGATTGCTCCCGGCCATGACGAGTACTCAGCTGATTGGAATCTTGACCATGTTCAGAGACATGATGTTGCGCAAGCAGATGTTGCTACTTTGATGGCTTATCTGATTGGCACGGAGTTTCCGGCAAACTCTGTGGGAAAACTGCCCCTATCATTCATATCCGCCAACAACCGCGAAAAGGCAGAAGCTTCATTAGTTAATGCTCGTGGAATACTAGAGATGTACCGTGTGAAGGAGGGGAAAAAGGAGGCCACTGAGTTGAGATATAAACCATACGGTCCGTTGAGCGAAACAGGCTACGCCCCGGATGAGCGTATCGCTGCCATTCGCAATCTCATAGAGATGGGTAAATACGAAGAAGCCATTGAGGAATCTGATGCTCTCATAGGCGTAGCTCTAGAGGGACTTCGATATCTGCAGACTTATGACTGGCTATTCCTGCGAGCTCTCATCACAGTTGGCTATCTCGGCTGGATGGCATATGCCATCACAACTGTCATCGACATGTTTGTTGTGCATGAGTCCGCTCCTGCTAAGCGAACTATCAACACAGTGTTGTTCTTTTCTTCTGTGTTGGCGGCCCTCTATGCGTCTTTCATCATTTCACAGTCATCATTCACATACTATGCTTATGCTTTCTTTCCAGTCATATTCTGGGAAGAAGTGTACGCACATAGAGCCAGCCTAGCCCGAGGTCACAAGGTACTTTTTGGACATATCAAGTCGGCCGGTACCATCGTAACGTTTTCTCTACACCTCATCATCTACGTGGCCGTCATTATATTCCTAGTAAGTTCCCTACATTTTGTCAATTTTCATTTGCTAATCCATTCTAGGCTCTCGGATATATTCATCGCGAGATTCTAACTGGCTTATTTGTCCTGGGATCATTATGGCCGGCAACATATGGACTCGGTTTCCTCCGTTCGAACGGGTTGGTGAGCATCACTTGGGCCATTTCCTGTCTGATAATGAGCACATTTACGCTTCTCCCGGCCATGAAAATGGAAAACATAACTCTCGTGTAAGCTGAAAATATTCTCCCCTCGACTCAGATCATGTTCTAACATTAAAAAGCTTGGCAGGTGGCGCGTTTATGGTGCTAATCGGCCTATTGTACTTGATTTTTGAGGAGACTCTTTTGTCACAATCCACGGCAGAGACTCAATTAATTAAGCATGCAAACCCAGTCATTAGCAGAGCTGTAACTGGCATTCAGGTTGGTCTACTGACAATTCCAAAGTAATAGTTTGAGCGTTGACGGCTGACATACTATTGATAGATTGGCTTAGTGATTCTGTCAATGATAGTGACTCGGTCCAGCGTACTCTCCCTTCAGGCGAAGCAAGGATTGCCTCTTGGGAACCAAGTAACGGGCTGGATTGTGCTAGGTATGTCTGGATTTACATTAAACCGATCCAGCTTCAGACGTGAAAGTCATTATATGAAGCTAACCAATTGCATAGTCGTGTCATTCATAATGCCCTTGTTCCACCGTCTTCAACCAAACAGCCACTATATGCATCGACTTGCCATGGTTTTTTTGACCTGTGCCCCAACATTTGTTATATTGACAATATCATATGAAGGCCTCTTCTACGTTGCATTTTCAATTACGCTGTTTGCTTGGGTCCAATTGGAATACAGAATACATATATTTGGCCGGGCAATGACGGAGAGGCGATCAACCTCATCAACTTTGTCGGAAAAGTATGAGACATACCGTCCCCTGAGTCTATCTGATGGGCGTGTCGCATTGTTCTTCCTAGTGCTTCTCCAGTCCGCATTCTTTAGCACTGGAAACATTGCCTCGGTATCCTCCTTCAGCTTGGACAGCGTGTATCGCCTTATACCCGTCTTTGACCCATTTTCACAAGGGGCACTGCTCATCCTCAAACTGATGATTCCGTTTGCCCTAATATCGGCCAACCTTGGTGTTTTAAATAAGCGCCTTGAGGTTGCACCGTCCGCTCTGTTTATGGTGGTCATGGCAGTAACTGACATTCTGACCCTGTATTTTTTCTGGGTCGTGAAGGATGAAGGGTCGTGGCTGGAGATTGGATCAACAATCAGCCATTTTGCGATTGCCAGCCTGCTTTGCGTGTTTGTCGCGGCGCTAGAGGGTGTCAGTGCCATGTTCATTGCCGGGATTGAAGTTGAAGATCCACCAACGCCCGGCCAAGTCTCGAAGAAATCATGCATCGACGAGGATACACCACAAGGAACCAATGGCCACGCTGGCGTTGCCGACTCAACAGGATCACTATAAGCCGCAATAAAAAGCTTGCGGTGCAGGATGGCCACGGGATGAAGACCAGCCGTTCCCTATGACTTATCGCACATTTGGGAAGTAGGGCCAATGATTTAGGCATCACGGGGTTGATGAAAGGGATGTAGCATGGTACGTTTTCTAAAAATATATAGACGGACGATATAGGTAGGGAGTAATGTATATTCTACTTTATGATAATTACTGTATATTAAAAATAGACTGCGGTATAATGTGAGCACCAATGCTTACCTTGGTATACAGGTAGCTATTAAGAACTCTACAAGACGACCAGGTATAGAAGCTACCTACAGCTGACAGTATCATCAAACTTCCGACGTTGATGTTGGCGGCTTTGTAATGTGAACACGGTCAATGGATTGGCGGATGGATACTAATGCGCTTGTCATCTGTAAAGACTGGGTAGCGGTATTACTATCTTAGTACTGGATAGTTTGTTGGCCAATCTCTACTCGATGGATTCAAATACAGATCCCTAAATAAATAAATAAATAAATAATGCAATAATAATTACCCAGCTACTAGGTTTGTAACTGCGTGACGTGATGCCACCTCCTGCATGTTTGCCATACGGTTGGGCCGGGTGCAATGCCCCCTGATAAAGTCAGAGTACATATATTGCCTTCCAAGTTTGCAATTACCAATCCCCACGTAGATATATCCAGCAACGCCCATCCGAATGGAGCCCCACGGGCTGATGACAGATAATAGGACGCCCTGCACTTGTTTGCTGCATCGTTTACTTATCTCCCTAATACTACCTACTAATACCTAGATAGTAGTAGGTGGCTGCAAGGACGGGGTTCGGATTACCTGGCGCACCCAACCAACCTCCCCTGCCTGCAGCGTCCCAGGCGGCGACCGCCTGAGATCGGGGGCATCCTACTATACATACGTACCTGTCTGTGTACTAACCTTGCCTCACCTAATTTTTTTCCCTGCCGTGTTCATTTTTCCTTTGACTCAAAGAGAGAAGGGGGGGGACCGCCTTTTTCTGCTTTTGAATAAACTATCCATTAGAATATCTACCTAAGTTATCGCCGTGTCCAAAGTACCGAGCGTTGAGTTCTCATTTCTAATTTGTTTGACTTGACCTTACGGCTCTTATTGAGGAGGAGGGAGTGATTTGCTTGTTGCCTCCTCCTCCTACTCACCCCTCCTCTCTGCCTGTCTGCCTACTAACTTGCCTGCCAACCTTGTCTACCCTTCAGCTGACTGTCCACCCACAAACCTTCAAGTTTCGCCAACAGCATTAAATTGCCCATCATCGTTCTCTTTGCTGGTGTCATCGAAGACAAGGCAACACCGCTGTCATGGACATTGATCTGTCTGCCAGCGATGGTCAGGCGCAGGCGCATTCGCAAGCGCAAACTGATTCCCCGTCTAAACAATCGCCATCCACTGCAGCCAGCAACGCAGCAGCAGCCGCCTCAGCAGCAGCCCAAATGAGCTTCAGAAGGCATGGTCGCACTCATCTATGCACAAGTTAAAAACACTAACCAGTCTTCTCTTATATAGGCAACGAGCGTCACGAGCATGCGAGGTATGTACTGTGCTATCCTGCGGGTCACCTTGTCGTCGGTTTCGACATACCCTACCGCCCACTCCGTTCCCTCGTTGAGCCGAGGCATTCAGAAGGCGGGCCCGCAAGCCACATTCAAATGACGATGATTGCTAACTATCTACCCTTTGTTTTGCAGACCTGTCATGCCCGCAAGGTAAGCAATCATAATTCCAGATGCTAATTATTATTATTTTGCTCCCTTCTTCGGTTGAATTATCATTCTTCTTTTTGGCTAACATTCTTTACCTCTCTAGGTTCGATGCGATGCTGCAAGTCTCGGAGTGCCCTGCACCAACTGCGTCGCCTTTCAGATAGAATGTCGCATTCCGACACCCAAGCGCAAAAAGGCCCAGTCAACCGGCGCGCAAGCTTCCAAAGACTCTGACAGGTACGTCACTTAGTCCCTCGTTATTTGAATTGTTTATGGTGTCGCCACGTTGTTACTGATAACATCACCCGTTGAGCAGTGATCGTGGTGACGGACCGGATGACCATTCGCAACGAACGCCGCAGAGCAGCACCAACTCATATTCCCCACGCGCACCCACCGTATCTCATACCGCTGATGGGACTCCTCCCACATCATTGACCGAGGCTCAGGCCAGAAAGGAGGAGGTTGATAATGGGACATATTTGAACCTGGTGATGAAACCCAAGTTCACCCGCGCCCCAATCACTGAAGCCGGTCGAGTCGCATACCTTGGCGAATCCTCCAATCTAACTCTCCTGGTTCACGACCGGCAGGGTTCTGCAGATGTCGTCCATTATCCACTGCCAGAGAACGTGAGAGGGTCCCGAGCTAGACTTACTGAATTGGATAACGTTGAAATCGACATCCTTCATCAGCGAGGCGCCTTTTTATTACCACCCCGATCTTTATGCGACGAACTGATCGATGCCTACTTCAAATGGGTTCATCCTATCGTACCTGTTATCAACCGCACTCGATTTATGAGGCAGTACCGAGATCCGAAAAACCCACCGTCGCTGCTCCTTCTTCAAGCAGTTTTATTGGCAGGCTCTCGAGTTTGTAGCAATGCACAACTCATGGATGCTAATGGATCGACTACACCAGCAGCTCTGACCTTCTACAAGCGGGCCAAGGCTCTCTATGATGCCAACTATGAAGATGACCGAGTTACAATTGTGCAGTCATTGTTGTTAATGGGCTGGTATTGGGAGGGTCCCGAAGATGTCACCAAGAACGTCTTCTATTGGAGTCGCGTCGCCACCATTGTCGCTCAGGGGTCCGGCATGCATCGTACTGTTGAACGATCACAACTTAGCAAGTCCGACAAGAGGCTCTGGAAACGGATCTGGTGGACTCTATTTACTCGTGATCGCTCCGTTGCTGTTGCTCTGGGCCGCCCTGTTCATATTAATCTGGACGATTCTGATGTGGAAATGCTGACAGAGGATGATTTTATTGAGGATGAATCTGATCGAAGCAGCGAATATCCGCCAGATCCTATCCATGTACAATTCTTTCTTCAGTATGTCAAGCTGTGCGAAATCATGGGGCTCGTGTTGTCACAACAGTACTCCGTGGCGTCAAAAGGGCGGCAACGAAATGCCATTGACCTGACACATAGTGATATGGCCTTGGCTGATTGGTTGCAAAATTGTCCAAAGATTGTGTACTGGGAGATGCCTCGCCATCATTTTTGGTCCGCGCTCTTGCACTCGAACTATTACACAACACTTTGCTTACTACACCGAGCCCATATGCCTCCTAATGGATCATCATCACGCTTCCCAGAAGACTCACCTTACCCGTCGAGGAACATTGCCTTTCAAGCTGCAGCAATGATTACGTCCATCGTTGAGAATTTGGCAGCACATGATCAACTGCGCTATTGCCCTGCTTTTATTGTGTATAGTCTCTTCTCTGCTCTCATTATGCACGTCTATCAAATGAGGTCCCCAGTTCCTTCCATTCAGCAGGTTACACAAGATCGGATGCGCAGTTGCATGCAAGCAATGAAGGAAGTGTCACGCGTATGGTTGGTTGGAAAGATGGTATACACTCTTTTCGAATCCATCATTGGGAATAAGAACCTGGAGGAACGTTTACAGAAAGCTGGGGGCAAGCGACACCGAAGAATGCAACAAAGTCTTTCCCAGCTTGAACAGTACAAGTCGCAAGATTCGACAAAACGAAAATTTGATGATATGTCTATTGACTTCACCGGCAACACACCTACTCCTCAAGAGTCATACGAGCGGTCGAGGCCACAAACTCCAAGTACGGTCAAGAACGAGAATGGCAGCAGTCAACGGCCGTCAGCAGCATCTCCTCCCGCTCGCCAAGGTGGGGCAGATACATTTATGGGTGGTACAAGCTCACGGCCTCAGACCAGGCCGGCGACGCCATTCAATCCCTCATTCTCTGTGCCTGCAACACCACCAGATCTATACCTGGTTACTAGAAATTCACCCAACATCTCCCAATCTTTGTGGGAGAACTTCCAGCCTGATCAGCTCTTCCCGGAAAGCTCAAGTATGCCGGTATTCCCCAGCCTATCACCTTCCCAAACGCATCAGACCTTAGATCAAAGTCTTATGGGTCAAATGTCGACTGGTAATATGGCAACGGGTATGCAGGCAAATCAGTTTCAACCGAGAGGGACAGGTCAAGGGGGCGGTCTTATGCAGATGCCGGGTTTTCAAAGTCAATCGAACATGTGGCAGACTGGATTCGATGGCGGGGTACAGGATGGTCAGAGTCCAGATAGCTGGGGTACGAGTTCCGCCCAGGGGCAGCCAGCCCCAACAACTTTGAATGTGGAAGATTGGTAAGTTTGGTTTGTCTGGTGACTATTGCATATTGCTGATGAGCTTGCTTTAGGTTTCAGTTCTTTGGAATCAACGGTGATACCACCAGTCTTAACCTTGACATGCCCCTAAGTTAAGAGAGTGGCAACTTCAAGGATACAATAATGACAAAATGGATAATCTTGTTGCGGCGTTATATGCTACGTTTTGTGATAGGAAAAAGCGTAATATAGCACGCCTGCCGGCTGGATGGGTATCTTTTATACCATCCCGTCTATAATAAGTAGGGTGCGATAGTCGATTTGAGGGAAATGAGGCAGGGAAATAGGTTGTGAAAACTGGGCCTTATGTGATGTTCAGTTCAGTTTCAGGTTTGGTGGCGTCACTGACGACATAGCCTGTTGGACTGACTTGGCGCATGGAAATTATATTATGACTTTATTACAGATGCTACGGCAACTTGAAAGCTAGTCGGTAACGAAACATATTTAAGTGGGAGAACGCTAGATAGGAGCACATTTTGGCAGCCTTGAATCAGATAGGGCATTGGATCACGACAACGGATTGAGGCGCTCTAACCCACCTATTCACCCATCGTTATCAGCACAACTTACTGCGGAATAGATCTAGTAATAATAAGAGGGTAGTTGGTAATCACGGGCTGCGATAAATATACCAAGTATTTAAGACTGGTTCCTCATTCAAGGCACTGAGACTCGTACCGGCATATAGGATTGTTAGATTGCCTGGCGCCATATTTCTGTCTAACAGCATTATTAGCTATTTTGATGGGATTTATAAGTAATTGGGTATGACTGACCTGTATTTCCTCATAATGAACGCAACCGTGGGATACGAGAAAAGAAAACTATTTTGAGTGATGGTGCCAAGCATCTGGGAGAAGATGAAGATCTGTGCCATCTTATTGCCCGAGCTGTACCAAGTAAGGTAGGTCGTTGTCAAGTATCTGGGTACAACAGTACACCCAATGCGTCTGGAAGTGGGAGCTGCTGACACCACTGACCACACTGTCTAAGGGGACCCCGAAGGCCCGCTCGGCTTGTACCTACTTCTCTCCCGCCACCTTGCCTTCTTCCTTCGAGGCTCCCTTTGCTTGCTACACGGGTAGGTCAGAGTTAATAGTGTCTGTATCGTTGATCTTAGTATAGTCACTACGGCCCTCCGGCTTTCTCCCCCATCTTCATGGCCAGAACGACGATAACAATTCCCCCAATACTTCTTACAGTCGCTGGGTGGAGATAAGATCGTCAGGTCGCCTATAGAAGTCCGATTCAGCCACCCCCGTCGAGGGGTCACGTCACCGGTCCTGCAACGCTGTCAAGAGCGTCGACGACGGGCGCGACACCTGTGCGTCACAGCATTGATGCGAATCCGTTACTCAACTCGAGTGCTACCTTCGATGATTTGGCAGTCACCATGGCCGACCCGAAGTTTGCCTCGAGACAGTCCTCATATCTATCCTCATCAGCTGTGAAACCAGCATCACAGTCAGCAGATTCCGGTTCTGTTCGGTCGCGCAATCGCCGCCAAGTCAGCTCGAGCAATTCCAGCAGCGGTCAAACCCTCAGACAGCCACGCAACAGCGATTCCGATCTTCTCTCAGTCTCACATCCATTAGAGAGTCGTGCAGGAAGTCAGCAATCATCTCGGTGGCCGAGTGTTAGCCCCAGTCGAAAAACTGGTACGGCTACTTTAGGGCAGTTTCTTGGAGATTCTTGGAATCAGAGTTGGACTTCTGTTCAAGGTTTTGCAACATCACTACTTGCGGCTGGCGAAGAACAAATCGGTGTTATCGGGAGATCACAATCCAGGAGCCGGCCCTCCAACTCCAGGACGAATCTCTGGGGCCGTGAACGTTCAGAGAGCAGCAATAGTACAGGTAAAAACCAAGCCTCTTGGGGCCCCGCGCCTCCCTTGCGCAGACCTGGAATAAACGATGTAGCAGCTGGGTCATCTGCAGAGAGGGAGGCGGCGTTGAAGGCTGCCAGGACGGCAAGCGTTTTGGAGAGCCATGAAGGGGTAAATGGAGGCTTGGATATCACGGGCAAATACAAGCGACGAAATTCAGATGAGATTGTTCCCGAATCTTCACAGCCGGAGGAGTATCTGGTCTATATTCACAGGGTTCAACCCATCGACACATACGCCGGGCTCATTCTTCGATACAAATGCAGAGAAGACGCTTTCAGAAAAGCAAACGGCCTGTGGTCCAGAGATAGTATTCAGATACGCAAGTGGCTTACCTTTCCGGTTGATGCCTGTGATCTTCGAGGTCGATCCTGCGATACGCCACCTGAGAACATTCCATCTGTCACGACAGATCTTCTTGCTACAACGCCACCATTCGCTTATGAATCATCAAGACAAGCCAGAGCGAACCATGATGATTCCTTAGACCAGCACGACGAGGCTTCGGGGAAGAAAGAGGAAGAGAAAGACGTGCCATGGACCCATGTCAGGTGGGTTCAAATCGACTCGTTTCCAGGGCCTGTGGAAATCGGACGCGTTTCACGACAGGCAATGGGATATTTCCCCCCACGCCGGAAGAAGAGTATTAGGACCACCTCATCCTTATCAACACCACGACAGAGTTTCGACATTGCCAGTCCAGCCCCAGGTGCAAGCGAGCGGCCAGTGTCGAGGCGGCAAAGCTCCTTGAGTAATCAACCAAAATTTCTGGGGAGCCCAGCATCAACTCGTAGCCGGGCGGGTAGCGATGCTGTGGATGCCAAGCCTGCGTGGATGCGTCGCCCAGGCGGAGTTGGCTCCATGGGCAGAAATGTTCGAACACCCGGTCCAGATAAGGACTACCTGAACACATGGACGAAGAAACATTTTCCGGGCCTTAATATTGATGAATTGCCATCGATGTCAGTTATGGGGTCAGAAACAGCACGTCTCGGATTCACACATGATTCGTCCGGAATTGTTGAAAGTCCATTTGAGGATGGACGGGATGTTATGCCAGAAACGCGTCAAGGCAATGGATTGGATAAAGCAGCAGCCGCAGTTGAAAACTGGTTACGAGGCGCCTTATCGAAGCATCCCAGTACCCCGTTGATTGGAAACGTTCGAGGAGGACCAGCAGGTCAGGGCGGAGCTGGTGGTGATTTGATCGAGTTGTCCAACACCCCTGGTGATGACGGCAGGTCGTCATATCTTTTACCAACTACAGGTGGAGGGGATGTATTCTCAGCCGATTCCACTCAAAGGGCTAAGTCCATGTCAGTTGGTCTCAGAAGTCGCAAAGATGATTGAATTCTGCCTTGACGAACACCGCTGGCGTCACACATTACTCGGTTGGAACTTTCTTCTTTTTTTTTTCATCTTTTGGAGCAGGCATTTTTCTGCATCGTAGATAGTAAGACGGCAATATTGGATGGGGCGTTAGATGGCAATCTGGACTTGCATTAGGCACCTGTATCCTTCCTCGAACTACATTGATTGGTTCTTGAGCATACTGAGTGTGGAAGGCGTTGATAGCTAGAGGGCGTATTGTTCAGGCAAACAATTGCCCATTGTTTCTTCATTTCAATTTAGTTCATGGCTATACATGCATTCACTGCCCCTTTCCCTGCGATTCTTCTTACTCGATCCTCAAAATCGTATAAAAAAGAAGAAGACAAAAAGCTGAAGATTATAGATACCTGGGTCTTCAGAAATAGTACTGCCGGTAATATTGGCGTACACCATTTTGGACTTTATCAATCATAGATACGTGGCTGTGGTTTCGCGGGGCTGGAAAGTGTGGCGCAAACAAGGAACTGTCACCAACTAACACACCACTGAGATTCAATTGATTGTTCCCTAGGAATGGGACATCGCCTTGCTTCATTCATATTAACTCGGCATATGATCCCGGGGGTTTCTTCGAACCAATGATCTGATTATATCGTATTCCCCAACAACCTCTTCTTTTCAGATAAAACTTGAGCACCGATCCTAGAGTACTAAAGTGCGTGAATATAGAAAATTGCACTGCATGCCGCCCTCCTTTCACAAATGCCCATCTGCATCGAGTGCCGGCATCCTGTCAAGACACTATGGACGAAATATTCCGGTGCCGATGATAAGTCAAGCGGGCATCTCATTCGACTAACTGTATGTCGAAAGTGCGGTCGCTTCTGCGATAAGTATGTTGAGCATGACTTTGTTGTGCTTTTCATAGATCTAGTCCTCATCAAACCTCAGGTGTGTGCTCGTTCCCATCTCATACCACTATAAGCTTTTGCACAAATTCAAAATACGTTGTCCCTCAGGTGTCTTGCATAGTTCTGATTAAAGCGCCCGCTCATACGGTCGTTGTAGGTTTACCGACACTTGCTGCACAATACGTTGATGAGAGATGGCGATCGCTTTGATGTACGTAAATATGCGGTACCACTTGATTCATCTGCTCACCAACTCCGCCTTGTTTAGCCTTCTATAATCCGTCTTGGAGTGTTGCTCTTACTTTTCGATGTTTACTTGACGTGGGCTCGCATTGAGAAACAAACATTCCCAGATGCTACACCCGGCGAGAGCAATTTAGGGCGACTGGCTCAACAGCCCATTGTGCTTCAATACCTCTTCTTCTGTTCGTGCATCCCATCTTCAGCAACTACACAGTCTACTAACAAACGCCCACATAGTAATTTTATGTGCTCTTTCTACCCTGGCATTTCATCTAGGAATCCGCTTCCTTACTTCGTCCCGCCTCTCACCCCTCAATGCTCTGGGTGTCATGCCACGATACACACGCCCAAACTCTGTTTCGACCGCGCTTCTTGTCTCATCTTCTACGAAATTGTTTCCGATCCTCATGGTAATATGGGAGTACGACGTCCCGGCAGCGGCTCGGTCATTAGGTTGGGCAGTGGTAGCAAATAATGTTGAGGCGCTGCGCATTTTACTTGACTGCAAGTACTATGTGGCATGTATTCTGGCAATCGCCGGTGCTGCGGCACGATGGGCAGTGGGACGGCTTGTGTTGGTTTCAGCTGGGCTTGGTGATGTGGATTCTATTAGTGATAGCAGTGTTGCTGCTGATGGGAAAGCCCTCTGGGCACTCTTAATGTATGCAAAGGAATGGGCAGGACGTTTGGCAGTAGGATAGACTGGTGACGCTGCCTATCGAATTCAATATGTTGTTGTATGAGCATCTCAATCAGTCGTCCCCTACAGAAAAATAGTCCTTCACAGGCAGGCTCGTTACCTCCAAACATTACGTATATACATGAGCAGATAGGGCCTTGCTGTCTCTATCATGATCTCCAATCAAGGGGGTTGTTGAGCCTTTGAACAGGGCAGCTGCTTGCCCCTTAACCATGCCCCATATCACCATCCACCCGACTATCAACTATCGTCGATCCACGGATAGATGTGTCATTGCCAATTCAAGGTCCACACGGGCATAGCAGTGGCGTTGAGTCGGTGATAATGGTGTTGTTGCTCCCAAAACGCCAACCTAAACGCACTGTCGTCCTTTCTGAAATATCCCTCCTAGCTAGCCCTCCCAAGGCAAATCATCTAGTGTTCCAAGAAATTCTCCCGCAAGTCGCTTCGTTTCGGTACAATCAAAGGATGCAGCTGGGCAAGGAATGTGATTGCCCACATGAGGTAACAGCTTACGATCGCGAGAATCAGAGAAGATCGCCACAAACTACGAGTCAGATAATTAGTATAAAGATTTTACGTGATTCGAGGTAAGCAGAGGAGATGACTGACACTTGGTTCTCGCCCTTGGGAGATAGGAACCAGGACGCTATGCACAGGGCAGCGATGATGACGAGGCCAATGAAGATGGAATATCTAAGTACGCGAGCGCGCGTCTTGTTAGCATATTTTGCCGACTGGACTAACGATCGCCCCAAGTACAGCATTGGTCTCCTCACCCTTGAGCCATTTTGATTGAATGATTGATGTAGAGTAAGAAACCTGGCGAGAATTGAAATCTGCGTTCTTTGGATTGATGGCAGCTTCAAGGTTGGCCTCGCCGTAAAGCTGCCCACAACAGACAACCTGACATACCAGCTTAGTCATGTTAGTTGATGGGGGGTGTTATGCGAGGGGTGCATATAGCGACGCTAGTACGGGTCTATGATGAATTGGGCGTAGAAGAGACCTCTACGGAGTACACATTTTGCCGCCGAACTGTATGGCTCCTTTCTTTCCACTCCAAGCAGCATCAAGTAGGAAGGAAGCAGATATCGTCGCTTTCCTCCTTTTGTTTTTATCAACACCATTATAAGTCACGATGGAGGCATCCAGGTACATGGACTTGAGTGCCTATAAATCTTCTACCATCGCCACTATTTGGAATTATATGTTGCTCCATCAATCCCGTCTTTGAGCTTATCGTTTCCTTGATTGGTAGTCCAATGAAAAGCAGTCACAAGAAGCCAAGAAAAAAAAAAAAGGGGGGGGGGTATGTTACTACTCAAACAGATCATGTAATATTCATCACTCTATTCTAGCCTACAGTCTGCCGCATATAATATTGCCAAAGATCTTAATATCCCTCGTTCTCGAATGGCAGACCTGCCTCCTTTCTCGCAGCGCCATAGATTGCAGCGATATCTCCCGAGGGTCCAACATGCTCTTTAACCGCCACGAGATGAGCATCCGCAGTTTCCACGTTGTGCAATGTCACACCGACGCTTGCTGCGAGACTCCTGGCATGGCGGGCATCCTTTCGAGCAAGATCAACCGCGAATAATGGCTCTTCACGTTTGTGGTAGTCACCACTGAGCATTCGGGTGCTGTATGTGGAGTAAAGTCCGGGGAAAAACGACTCGACAAATTGATGGATGGGCTGGGTTCCAAGCCCAGACTTCTCGGCAACGACGTGGACCTGGGCGAGCTGTTCAACCGTGTTCAAAACAAACGTGTTTCCAAGGATTTTCAAGGTTGTGGCCTTGGAGTAAGGTTGGTCGCTGAGGTCAATTTCAGCGCGGGAGGTCACTCCCTTGACCCATGGCCTCACTTTGTCAACAGAAGACTTGGGACCAGCCAGGACTCCGATGAGTTGTCCTGCATCAGCCAAAGCAGGAGGGCCGAAAATTGGTGCCGCCACAAACTCGGCACCTTTGGCAATGGCAGCCTTGGCCAGTGCCTCTGTGGTATCAGGGTGAACAGTAGAGCTTTCGACGAACACCTTGCCCCTGACATCGTTTTGTAGCATGACCTCGTGGGTTTCCTTGACAGCCTCGTCGTTTGCCAAACATGTGAAAATAATGTCTGCCTTTACTACTGCATCGGAAAGAGATTCAACGACTTCCGTCTTTCCAGGGGCAAGTTTGGCGCTCAAGTCCACGGCCCTCTGCTTTGACCTGTTGTAAATGAGGAGAGGTGCCTCCTGGGGGCCCTTTTCCACTATGTTCTTGCACATACCCTAGCCAGACATTAGAATGAAATAGAAACACTGATAAGAATGCAAAAGTACCCTGCCCATGTTACCAAGGCCAACCCAGAGCACGATAGGAGCCATCTTGTAAATAATAGTGATAAATCGGTAGGTAGATAAACAGAGGACGAATGACCCCCGCGAATCGTGGTCTTACTGAAGACTGATGATTGAATGATTAAACTGAATTGTGATGCGAATTATTTCTCTAAATCATGATGAGTTCTCACCAAGCTTTATACTTGGCCATGAGGTGTTTGGGTGTCATCCGCAGCACCCGGTGATCAAGTTCGGATTTCGCGTTTAAAATCTCGGTCTTTTATTCTCCGGCACAGCTTGCAGTGTAAGATCTTATCAATCGCGTAGTCATTCACATTCACGTTCATAGAGATGGTTTGCAACAAAATTCTCGGTAAATTGATTGAAAGTGTTCATTTACATATCCTCGGAAGATGCCGGTACCAATATGCAACCACATGTTTGGTCATCTTTGAGTAAGAAGCACAATTACGTAGGTATGGTTACGTAAAGGTGGGATGCGAGATGAATGCGTTGGATAACGTATTGGTCAGTGGACTGCTCAGACGTCTAGCAGCCGGCGGCATGAGAGGGGTAAAAAAACATATGGAATTGGTGGAATATGCCGTAGGACGACTACCCGGTAGACTGAAGTGCCGAACGTTGACACGCAATGGAAATGGGTTTGCCGTGTTTTGACTTATTTATTCATTCGTTCGCTTGACTTTTTTCGCTTGTCTAAATTTCGGTTAGCACAACTACCTGTAAGTGCCCGGTAGGTCATAATACAGCAGCAGTACGTGGAGCTTTAGCTGTTTTCTCACTCAAGCTCGGTCACTGTCTATCATCGGACCTAACATCGGAGTCAAATCAATGACTCTTTGCCATGATGGCCTCTAAATAATATTTGGGAAACGCTTGGCCGCAGCAGCACATCCCGGTCACGTTCGATTTTGAAAATCGCCAATTTATCCAAATATCCACCTGTTGTTGCGGCACTTTTGGGGCGGCACGGCATGTGTCATTGCTCTCAGAATGCGCTGGAGCAGTGTTGGGAACAGGGCGTCTAGCTGCGGCCACGGCCTCATGTTGACTGGCTGTCGCCATTCACGGCTACTCTCTTATCCAACTAAGTCACGGTGGCATGTTTCTCTGTCAGCATTGGCTATTATTGAACCCCCCATATCTCATCCCGCTCCCGGGTCGCAGCCAGCAGCGGTTCGTTGGCTGTCTTCGTCATCAGCTGCTCGTGTAAAGCGGCATGCATTGGATAGGGTATGTGGTATCGGCTTCCTGTTAGGTTGCTCATGATTGCTAACCTTGTTTAGGATGTGGTTGTGTCGGTGCTGGAGGCTTCGGCGACGAGGCGGGATGCCAAAAACTATTTGCAAAAATATGCATCAAAGTCCAAATCCTTGACCGGTCCAATCAATGTCGCCTCGGATCGGCATCATCATCAGACGAGCCTCGACATCGGCGATCCTGTCAATGTTGCTATCGTGAGCCTCAGATCTCCCCAGCACCTACAGGCCGATACTATTCATGGAATTGCCAAAACACTAACCCAGCTCCGAGTCCTGGGCCTCTTGAGCGTTGTTGTCATCGACTGCGGCGTTGAAGAAGATAGTGTGACGTTTCAGAACCAGGCCCTGCGGCTTTGTGAAGCGATTGACTCCTTTGGGAAGCCTGGCGTCAAACTTGCACAAGGCATTCTATCCAGACGTCATCAACACCAGGGGATTTTGCCGTCACTTTTCTGGGACGATGTTCGCGTTGAAGATCAAGGCCTAGTAAACCGGGCGCTCCAAAATGACATGATGGTGGTAATTCCATCGCTTGCATGTCATGATGAGACCTCCACGCCACAAGCTACAGATGCGCATAGGACTATTCTGGCATTGACAAAATACTTTACTGGAATGCAGTTTGAAGACACCGGTGATGGGTTATCTCTAAGAAATTACCTGAATCGGCCTAATAAGATCGCTTCGGTTGAGAGGGTTATCATTCTTGATAGATTAGGAGGAACTCCAGTTCCGGGACGTCCCGGAGTTTGCCAAAGATTTGTCAATCTTGAACAGGAATATGATGCACTCCTGAAACACCTTATGGGCCCTGAGGGCTCTCCTCTTGCTAGCGATGACCAAGCAAAAGGGATGTTAACAATTCACGCAGCAAATCTGAGGTTAGCCAAAGATACATTATCCTTGCTACCAGCAACATCTTCGGCAGTTATCACCACCCCATTTGCTGCTGCTAACACGAAGTATGCCACCATTACCACCCCTACAATACTGGCTATGAACGATGCTCGGTTCGACTTTGAAGGAATGGTTACGACACGGAAGAAGCAAAATCCATTGCTTCATAACTTACTCACCGATAAGCCGGTATTCTCATCCTCGCTACCGATCCAGCGCGTCCAAGCAGGAGTTGAGAACTATCTTCATGCTAGCGAATCAGTTGATGCCACTTTAGTCAAAAGAGGCATGCCATTGACAATCTATCCGGATCCTAGAACGGCACCATGGAGCCCACCAAAACCTGGATCACCACGTCTGCGTCTTACAGACAAATGCATCGACCTACCTCGACTGGCGAACCTTATAGAGGACTCATTTGGACGTAAGCTCGACCTTGATGACTACCTGAAGCGTGTGAACAACAATTTGGCGGGCATCATCATCGCGGGAGAATACGAAGGAGGGGCCATTCTGACTTGGGAGCGGCCAGAAGGTGTTGATGATCTTGAAGCTTCTGAACAAGGACGGTACGTCCCATATCTGGATAAATTCGCAGTCCTGAAGAGCCGACAAGGTAGTGGTGGGGTTGCCGATATCGTATTCAATGCCATGATTCGGGATTGCTTCCCCCGAGGGGTATGCTGGAGAAGTCGAAAAAATAACCCGGTAAATAAATGGTATTTCGAGAGATCTATAGGGACTAGCAAACTGTCTGGTTCTAACTGGACCATGTTTTGGACTACGCTTGGTCTCGTTGGTGAGCATCCAACCCTCCGAGACTACGAGTCGGTTTGTCGAGGTGTGGCGCCTTCTTGGGCCGATAACCACCATGTTGTAGACTAGTACTGTCATTCTTAACACTTAGAATCCGAGGTTTTCATTAAATATGATGCAGAGTATGGCGCAACATTTATGATGCAAATATTAGCAAAACCGACATGCAAAATAGGAGCCCAGTATATATCTATGTCCTAACTAGTTCCAATTCATGAACCCAGTATGATATCTTAGAATGAAAAGGTCACGTGATAGGAGATCGCGGGGTGGTTGAAGCTCTGACCAGGAAATTGGCCTGCAGCTAATCGTCATGCTATTCGTGTACAATTTGCTTGTGACAACCACTTTCAAGTCTTGGACAGTTGAGGCTTCATTTCTTTAAGGCAGATTTCATCTTTTGACTACACGGAAACTATTTTTCAAGATGGACTTCTCCAAATTTAGCAAAAATCTGACGTGTGTCCTGCCTTAACCAGCTTCACAACTGTTCCCTTTGTGCTGATCAACTCCATAAACATTGATAACTGATCTAAATATTGCCGCGTACAGGGACTTCGGCGGGAAGATCACTCCGTTTGCGTCGCGCACATTCCAATTTACAAAGGAGCAGCTTGGGCAGGCAGAAGACAAGGTGATAGACCTACATTGCATACTCTTATGAGACTTTCCTCAGTACTGATAATCCGTAACCCAGACCCAACTGCCACCGGATTACATCGATCTCGAGAAGAAGGTGGATGCTTTAAAACAAGCTCACCAAAAGATGCTTGCAGTGACGTAAGCTCGACTTGCCAGGCTAATATGCTGTCATTTCGCTGAAACTAACAAACATAATAGCTCGCAATACTCCAACGAGCCCTACGATTACCCCCCTAACATCAAGGAGACTTTCCAAGACCTTGGACGAACTGTTAGCGAGAAAGTTACCCTTCTTTCCTCTGCAACCTCCACTGCCGAGGCTCAGGCAGCCCTAGTTGCACCTCCATCCGCAAAGCCGCAACCCAAAACCTTCAACCATGCTATCGCCCGTGCCAGCTTGTCCAGCAGCCAACTTCTGCATCAACACCACACCGGAGCCGGTGAGGATCCGCTGGCCACGGCCCTTGAAAAGTATGCTCTAGCTATGGAGAGAGTTGGAGAAGCCCGTCTCGCCCAAGATTCGCAGATTCAAAGCCGCTTTCTTGCTGGGTGGAGTACAACCCTGAACACCAACCTCACGTTCGCTACCCGCGCTAGAAAGAACGTCGAGAGCTCTAGATTGACTCTGGATGCTGTCAAGGCTCGCGTTAAAGGAACTACCTTCAAGCTCGGCAACGCTGGCCGTGCAGATCACCATGATGATCATGAACTTAGCCCTGAGGCTCAGGAGGAGATTGAGAAGGCAGAGGATGAGTTTGTCACACAGACAGAAGAGGCTGTTGGTGTCATGAAGAATGTAAGATTGGATATGCGAGCTTGATCAGTAATGGGTAGACTAACTTAACCAGGTGCTGGACACGCCTGAGCCACTCCGCAATCTGGCCGAGCTTATTGCCGCTCAGATGGAGTATCACAAGAAGGCTTACGAGATTCTCAGTGAGCTTGCACCAGTTGTTGAAGGCTTGCAGACTGAGCAAGAAGTAGGACGCGCTTCTGGCTTTTCAGCACTCTGATTGCGGAGCTGACAATCGCCCTCCTAGGCCAGCTACCGAAAGAGCCGTGACAATGCTTCGTAAGCATTCAGTCATCACTCACAACTTCACCTCTTGATCAAACGACGCAAATCTTAGCACCTAAGCGGTGATATCGGGCGAATATTTGCCTTTCTTTGATGCTTTGACCCCAGTTGCATGACGGGGGCATCTGTGCGTCAGGGTGCCATGTTATGTCTTTCTCATGTCGATATTAACTGCTCCGCAACTTTTGCCCTTTTTTTGATAATTTGGCGAGCTTCCTGGCCTCTTCTAAGATTAATTAGAAGGAGTACAATTTGCTCAGGTTATGGTATAGTATAACACAGACGCAACGAGTGTGGGGCCGGACAGGCAGGTATAGTTAAAATGATGCAACAGAAAATCATATTGGAGTGGTTCCGTATTTTCCCCCTACCTTATTGCCCTATGAATAAAGTTCGATTCGTAAAGAAAAAGATAGGAACCTTCTGTATCCAAATTGGTATTGAACCGGTTCAATTATCATCGCTCTCATCATCAGCAACCCTCTTGGTTGCCGATGGTATGTAGATAGATAGTGGGACAATTCACGTGACCTGACTTGGTAATTCATTTGCCTCAATTGGATAGTCGCCAAAGCCAGCAAGCTACCACGTCTGGCGACAGAAATCGAAAACCTCGGCCTCCGTTTGTCACAGGTTTCTCATTATACTCGCCAGCATGCGGCCGACAATGCGAGCGCTTGCGCGCTACCTGGAACCAGGTACGCCCACTGGCCTCACCGGCCTGTGGACTCATAGTACCCCTCGGTCGACTCTGCTCTACCTCTACGGCAGCACCCTCGAGAAGCTCCAAACGATACCCGAGACGTCCCTGTATCGCCAATCAGTCGAGGCAGTTACCAAGCACCGCTTAGGATTGATTGAAAAGACAGTTCCCCAAGGATACGAGGAGTGGGCAGCCAAGGCCAGGGAACTTATTCGCAAGAACCCAGAGCAGTTCCGTGTTTCCAGTGGTCGAGTAGACGGCAGCGATGCCAAGACAGTCAAGCTGGGCAACCGTGTTTTCGTCGTTGGCTCAAAACACGAAGCTGGCGATATCCGAATTGAGGAGTGGAATGGAGAGGAGGATGAGGGCGCCGAACTTGAGGGTATTCGAACTGCAGAGGAGAGGAAGGATCAGGTCATTTGGGCTGAACGCAAGCCTCTGGAGGACCATGAGAAGGTTGAGTGGGAGGATGAGCCTCAATTGACAGCAGATCAGTAGGTTTCCCTGGTGACTTGTGCGCTCTATTTTATACCTTGGGAGGCTAACAGCGACGGCAGGATCCACGATCTGGAACAAAAGATTGGTGCTGGTCTCATTGAGGAGGTCATTCAGGTGGCTGAAGGCGAGCTGCAGCTGATTGAGACAATGGAGAAGGCCAAAGTGTAAGAACCCCCTGAAGGATCACCCAGTCCTTGTGATGAATACGAAATACTAACTGAAGGTATAGTTGGGAGGACTTGGAGGAAAAGCCGGCTGAGGGGCAGTGGACATACTTTGAGCGGCACTCTATGTAGGCCAACTAAAGCTCAGATTTGTCTTCTATAAAGTAAGCGGACCTCGCTGTATATTTGTTCTTGTTTCGTCTTTATCCGTAACCCATTTCAAAACCGCCCAAATAACATGTGAAAATGAAAAGAAAAAAAATTGTTCCTCTGTTGTTTGTGTTGTTGTGTGGATCTCCGAATGCATTAGTCGTAGTAGATGTGCTCTGATCTAGTTTCATATGTTCACCATAACGATGACTTCAAAGAAAGCAATCTATTCACTTTTGGCTATGTAACTTGATGTATGCTGCGCCAAAGACAAGGGGGGGGCGAATAAGAATAACTAGCCATTTTGAAATTATTTTATATATAACCTTAAGTTCTGGCTTTTATCATCTCCAGTTTGTCTTCCAATTATGTAATTGTTACCCGATGCTCACTATAACGATCCCCCGGCGGTTTTGAACCCGTCTCTTTCCCTCACACTATACCCGGAACATTATCCTTTTTTATCACATCGCAAATCCGACTTCGCATCTATTACTATTTGGCGCGCTTGAAATGCAAAAAATGCCAACTCATGGCTAGTTCAATGCCTACGTCTTCGTTTCACGCAAATGATTCGACGAGGAAAAAGAGAAAAAGGTGGTCCTCATCAAATAGAGAAGCATTAGACAATGAGAGTGACAGTATCGGCACACAGCCTTTCCTGAGCCAATCATCTCACAAAACAATCCAGCTTGAACTTGCAGGGCTTTCAGACGCGGATGGTGACCCGGCTCTGACAGTCCGCGACTTTCCTCATCGAGGCTTCAGTCGCATTCAGTCGGAAGAAGAAGAAAATCCTGAGACGGACAAGGAGCACTATCAGAAGCCTCGTCCACGGGAAAACGATCGCAAGGGCCACTTGGATGTGCTGCTGCGCTCCACGGAGCAATTCTTAGACCAAGGAGAAATCGATAAAGCTGCGAGAGCGTATGGGCTTGTTCTTCAGCTACGACCTCGAAGCCAGCCTATTGACGTCCGTCTGTACAACCTCTGGGCTATTGGGGCCGAAATCCTGATGCGCCAAGGTGAGGAGCAACACCAGTTATTACAAACGTCAATCGGTAAAGATGAGGCCGCTGGTTACTATGCCCAACAAAACACCGGCAAATTGCAACGAAAGCCATCAAGGAGATGGGGTTCAGCGGCTAACATGGGCAAGGTCAAAGCCTACTTTGAGACTTTGATACGGCAATACCCATATGATCCCAAGTTCCCAAACAAAATCTCAGCTGTAGACTTCTGGCTAGCTATGCTTAGCTGCGAAGTCTACAACGCCCATGCGGAATATGTCGTTGGTCTCACCCTTGTTGACGAGCGGGATGATGAGGGGAAAGATGACTATACCCCAGACGACGATGGTGATATGATGGAGGATAGCTTTGGATACGAGGGTAGCGGCTTCGGCGACAATGCTGACTTTAGGCTACATGAAACGCCTCGATCATCTGGTTTACAGAAGCGAAAGGACGACCTTCGGAAGCTGACCCTTGAAAACATGAGAGATATTATTCAAAGATTAGAAAAGCTTATGGAGGAAGCGCCATACTCAAAACATGGACATTTTATACGGCTACGTGCTACATCGTCTCTATTTGCGGCAGATCTTTGTGTTCCCATGATACACACATCTCCCACGCAACTCAGGGAGGCCGAAACGAGGAGGGGTTTGGAACAGCAAGCGGCGATGAGCGCCATACAAGAGCTTTCAAATACCAGAAACGATACAAATTCGATTGCTGACGCTGTTTTTGATTCATATCTGCTGAAAAAGGAACACGTCACGAGCACCCCAGCGAATCTCTACGCTTCTCTCCCTATTAGGGAGGGGTAGCTGATAGTGTAACTACGGACAGAGTTGGTTGATGTAGGAATAAGAAGTCAAAATGCTATTACACGTATTATCTTTCCCTTCTAATTGACAATATTCTGCTGAACCGCTGCGCCCTTTTTGTTCCAGCGCTGTAGCACCAATGTAGTATTTGAGCTTCCGACGACAACACACCATTCTCCTCCAGGACTCCAAGCCGCCTGTCTGCCTACAAAGTTAGCTGAGGATGACTCAACTTTGTGAGCTCGTAGCGGTTCATGTGTATCTTCCATGCTGTATCTGGCTGCCCATGCTTCCAGAGTCTCAGGGCTGAATTCAGAGCTATCTGCATGGCCGGCCTGCAGTGACTGCGCACTGGACTCCTTATCACTTCCGTTGTTGCGCGTTTTGCTTGCTCCGTCCGTTCTTTGTCGTGGGATAACGGGTTTCTGCCAGCTAGGTAGTTGTAATGGTTTACTCTTGTCTCTATGCGGATCGTTTAATGCCATCATGAAATCGTGATACGTAGTCAGCCTTTTGAAATCCCAAAAAAAGATGTTGCCTGCAGCATTGCAGAATGCAAGGACTGGGTTCTGGTTTGGAACGTGGTGTAGTTTGAATCGCATGAAGAATTGGGGTCCGCAGTTTGGTGTATGGAACTGTAATAACCGTGTGTATTGCACGGGGCACTGAGGAGAGATTACGGGTACGAAGGCGGAACGTGTGAGACGCCCAGGGTCTTCGTAATTAGTCGGAAGGACGTTCTGAGGCGTGGGTGCAGAGGTCTGTGATGGAGGAGGCCCATCTGATGAAAAACCCTCGATCCTCCACAACACGATAACACTATCATGGCATGCTCTAGATAGAATCAGATCCCCATAGAAGGCGACACTTGAATAATGTTAGTATGGAGAACCTAGGTGGATACCTGAATACTGACCAGTCGACAATACCGCTATGAACCGCCGAAGTGGAAAAGTGAGGATAATGAACTTGCAATGGGGTAGTGATGGATTCGGTTGGCAGATCGGGGATAGTCCACTGATTTGCGTTAGCTATTGATATCATCCATCAAAGCCATAAGTTTGTTACCAGATTTATGATTTGATCATGGCCTGCTGATAGGAGGTAGCGGCCAGTATCATGAAAAGCCTGCCAGATCTTATCAACATTTTTTTCATCCTTGCCGAGAGCGCTCTGGCGGTTTAACTATGCGGTTCTTACCAAACTGAGAAGGTTCCAAGAGTGTCCCTCGCCAGCAAGTACGCATAAACAAGGTTGTTCTTTATGCACTGGGTCAATGCTCCAGATCCGTACACTTGTGTCATCCGAGGCAGAAGCTATGATGTAAGGATTTATGGGAGATGTTGCCAGGTCATTGACGTCCTTGTTGAAGTTGAGCTGTCATGATAAAAAAAAAGGGGGGGGGGGGGGGGTAGGATTGGGTACTGACACCACCGTGACCAACAAAGCACTGCACGATAAACTCGGTCAGTGAAAAGTAATTTTAGAGCTTGATAGCGGAGCATACTTCAATCAACCGGCCATCGACCACGTCGTAGATCTTGACCTTTGCATCAACGCCGCCAATACAGATGCAAGGATGACCGGTTTCCGGATCCTTGGTCCAAGTACAGCAACAGCTGGCTGCCTCAGCCTAGAACAAGTCAAATTGAGACCCTTTTCATGCTCAATAAGATTTCTTACATCACCGTCCCTGATAATATTAATCACTTCACAAGGATTGGAGTCACCAGTATTCTGTGACAGCCTACAGAGAACAATCTGTGGTAACGCGTCAGGATCCTTTCATCTTGTCGCGGAGCGTGTGATTTTCAGTAAACTCACATGTTTCTTGCTCACAGCGGCGAAGACGGCATCACAATCGAGGGGCTGATAAGGGCAGAACTTGACGTCAAAGAACTCTAAATCCTTGTTAGAAATAGAGGTTCGATAAACATAACCGGCTTCAAAAGACTTGCCTGCAACGTTGTCATTTTTGATGAATTTGGTATCGTTCTGCATTTATCAAGTATCATCAGTCGATCCCATATCCGGACATAGCGATAACATACTTTGTTCTATACAAACGTACCTCAAATCCGAAGGACACACGTAGTTTAGGAAGCTCAAAGGCGCTTTCATCATTGGTAGTAGCCATCGCGGCCGTTCACGCTTTGTTGACTTCAAGACTCGCAAAAAAAAAAAAAAAAAAAGCTTGACGTAAGTTGATGATGTCAAAGAAGAATGATAGAAAAAGAGGAAGAAGAAGAAGACTCGAATCTTACAGATGATTCGGAATTGGGAGCGTTAGGGGAGCTATTTGGCTCTGAGACGCTCGCCTTGTTCAACCAGGGGCATGTAAGAGAACAGAGAGAAGCTTAAGGTTGGACGCGCAGAATTAGGAGCGAAGTACCTCCTCATACAAAAAAGGCGGCTCCGATACTAACAGAGGAGTGGCGGTGGTGGTTCGCAGCTTGCTCAGAGGCCCATGCTGACTCTGCCGCTATAGACTGTACGGAGTAGTGCTGAGCGTAAGGGATTGATTAATTAAGCGTTATACATAGAAGCAGCCCAGCATTAATTCATGCAAAAGCTCATGAATTTTTAGGGGAAAAGAAGGTGATAGTTGAAGATTGGAATGCACTTCTCTTCTTCCTCTTGCTATTCAAGCATTACGAAATATTGAGTACAGCCTTGTAAGACAACAGGACATCCTCTCTGCGGTACCAAATCTTAAGCACCATGTCGAACCGTCAGGTACAAGATAGCGCCTGTAAGAGATTGATGTGTGGTACCTCTGCTTGGTTTCAGGAAGACGTACTCATTACATTCCTACATGGCTGGTATGCGCATGCTTGAAGGGCTAAATCTGCATATTGACGCAGCTAAATATCGGTCCTAGATACTCGTCAATAGTCATTGGTTTACGTGTTTTTAGGTACTGGGTACGAAGCACTATCGTCTTGATTATGTACCGAGTACCTTCCTGCTGGTTACGCAGAGCTTGGACCACCCACGGCGTGACGACAGCTTGCAGAAGAAGCAACTCTCTGGAAGCTGGCCAGTTTGGCAACGTCAGCTTCCAAGTGCCATCGCAAGAATCACCAACTCGAGTGCTGGCTTCCGTGTACGCAACAACACCCATTTTTTTTTTTTTGGCGTCGGCTACATCAAGCCGTTACTCTGCATTATAGAAGCCATATAATTAAGCACTTGGGAACTACAGCGCTTCGCTGATATCACTCCATCTCGAATCCTCTATCCTATCAACAATGTCGAGCTCTAGAGGCCAGTATCATCGCACGTCCGTGGACGACGACGATTTGATTGATCCTGATGATGGTGAGCAGACAGCACTACATTGCGAACACTTGTAATAGAAGCTGATTGGATAAACTAGCTGATATTAATGAGTTCGACGATCCTCTGGGCCCAGACTCATCGCGACAACCTCTATCAGGCAATATCGGCTCAGGATCCTCGTCATCACGGCCGCTCGATGAAGGATATCTTACGTCTCGGATACCCGGAGAGGACAGGAGAGCTCCCCAGAATACGATTGATGAGACTGTCTGGGAGACTATTCGCCGCGATCTTTTCGCCGTCTGGGCTAAGATGAAAGAAGTGCTGTATCCACGGTATCTGCTCGGTGGTACCATGTTTGACTCTGATGGTGGTCTTCGTGGCGCCTACTCCAACATACGTGGCGCTGGATTGACAGGTACGAGGGAAGAACTCACCGGCCTCGCCAGCCGAATGATGGATCCCGAGGCACTCTTGCAGAGCAATATGACACCAGGCCTTCGAGATTGGGATCTGTGGGGTCCTCTGATTTTCTGTTTGCTGTTGAGCTTACTCCTCAGCTTCACTGCACGCACTGATCAGAAAGATGCTGTCTTCAGTGGCGTGTTCGCCATGGTTTGGCTGGGCGAAGCTCTTGTCACGCTACAGATCAAGTTGCTTGGTGGTAACATGTATGTAACATTTCAAGGGTCTCCCCTGCAGTATCCCCTTTCTCTCTCATTCTTTGCTAATTATGCTCTGATAGTTCCTTTGCCCAAAGTGTGTGCATCATTGGCTACACCCTCTTTCCACTGGTTATTGCCGCCATGTTATCGGCACTGAAGCTGCACTGGATTGCACGGATACCCGTCTACCTGGTTCTGATTTCGTGGTCACTCGCTGCAGGTGTGAGCATTCTGGGTGGCAGCGGTGTCGTCAAGAATCGCGTAGCTATTGCAGTTTATCCGCTGTTCGTTTTTTATCTTGGGCTGGGCTGTCTTTGCTTCATTAGTTAAAGTTATGCTACCTATTCTCTTAACATAAGCATGAAGTCTCTGCGCCTGCGCTTGAATGGACTGGCATTACAAAGTACCATAGCACGAAATAAGATCTGAACACGGTCCACGGCTGGCAAAGTAAGGCATCTGGTTTGTACTTTTAGAGGGATTGATTTATAGCAAACAGTCCTAACGATGATGACAAGTTATGTCTCAATTATAGACGTTATTATGGACTATTAAATGATATAATAAATAGTGATTATAGAAGGCTGTCATCTGCTTTGACTTATAGGGTTAAATACTTACTGGTCGTAGCTTTAAGTGTGTTGAGTTTCCATGCAAAAACCATGTCTTGATGTCATGGAAACACTGAGGGGAGGCTATTTAAGCTTACAGTGCCTGTCAACGGGGTCTGGATCGATACGGTGTTCAATAGCTGGGGAAAGTATCCGTAACTCTGCAAGCAGAATGTGTTGATAATGGCTGTTGCTCTCCAGATATAATACTAAAAGCATGTCATCACATATCATACAACCCTTGATATGGGTGCTGTTGCCGTGTTCTCCATACAGTGCTAAAACACTCGTGCAGGTTACCCCTCTCAAGCGAGGGCGGTGAAGATCATTCTCTACGATCCCAGCATTCTGCAGCGCCAGAATCCACTGCATTGATTGGGCGACAGGGACAGTTGTAGTGTCTGGGTTCTGAAACGACCGTTTGGTGCCAAAAAGATAGGATCGCGACGACGGCTGCGGCCAACATATGCAAGCCTCGCATCGTCGGCCATATCGAGCATCAACTTTTTAACACTGCACGCTGCGCCTTTGCGCGATTTCGCTATTCATTTTTCTTCGCCCGGAGCTGCGCAGATCGGCAGATTAGGCCGTCATCTCGTTTACTCGCTACTAATCTTGGCACATTTTTGTTCAACCTTCCACCATCGATTGTTCATTCCTCCAGTCTCAAATTATCCAAATCCGCTTAATCAAGCTTGCCAACCATGGTCGACGATGTCCATGGGGCCAGCCCCAAAAACGAGCCATCTCATGCAGAAGTAAGCGAAGATGCAGAAACACGTGCAGCTCGAAGAGAGCTCAAGCAATCAACCATATCCGATCCTCCAGCCTCGACTGACGACTCAACCGCAACCTCGACCGATGGCAAAACTACCCGTCCCGAAACCCCCGCCGACAATGCACCCGATGCGCAGGAAGAGGAGTTAAAAGAACAAGTTTCTTCTCCCAAAAAGAAGCGCGCACACGATCAGCTCGATGGAGATAGGGATTCGGAAGAAAACGATGCCAACAGCATCGCATCTATCGACTCTACAAAAGACCGGGCGTTGAGGTTGGAACCGGAGAAAAAGAGACCTCGAGACGAAGATTCCCAAGGAGATGCGCTTGTACGTTAGGGTTTTCCGTCTCGATTCTCCTACCTACCTTGCTAACATTCTCTAGATTTCGGAGCAAGCATCTGAAACAGGAAAATCGCCAACGAAAAAAGCGGTACAGACATCAACAAGTGCGTTTGCGGCTTCAGGTTTCGGTAAACTGGCTACTGGATCATCACCTTTTGCTGGTTTGAGTGCCACTCAAACCAGTGTATTTGGCTCAGCCAGCAGTTCGTCGCTTTCTCCATTCGGCTCTCTGCCGGCAGCACCTCCATCGAAACCGGCTACAGCATCAGCTGTCCCTAAGCTCACTTTTGGTGGTGCTAATAATGCTTCACCTTTTGCTGGTCTCTCCACAGCTAATGGATTCGGAGGTGGAATTGGTGGCAGCGCTTTTGGTAATATCCTGTCTGGAGGGAAAGGGCTTCAGAGCTTTGCTTCTTCTAGTAGCAAGCCTCTCCAGACTGGAAAGCCTGCAAGACCTTTCGGCGCACCCGAAAGCGATGGTGAAGATGAGGAGGATAATGAAGATGGAGATGATGATGCCGAGCCGACTGAGGCCGAAAGAGCTCTCTCACCCGAGAAAGAATCAGACGAAAAGAAGAAGTTGAAGCTGCAAAAAGGTCAGTGTGCCCATCCTTTGTGTTTACCAGTGTCCTTTGGCTGATTTCTTTGCAGTGGATGTCGATGATGGAGAATCGGGTGAAGTAACAGTCGTATCAGTGAGAGCAAAGATGTTCCATCACGACAAGGAAGTTGGTTGGAAGGAGAGAGGCGCGGGCATGCTGAAGATCAATGCGCCTGAAGCTTGTGTCGAGTTTGATGATGCTGGGGTCCCAATTCCCGGATCATTCGATGCTTCTGGATTAGATCTCACTGATGGCGATGATACAACGGCAGGCCGCAAGGTTGTCCGTCTTATTATGCGGCAGGACCAGACACATCGCGTTATACTGAATACTGGCATCTTACCTGCTATGAAATTTCAGGAAAAGGCATCACTAAAATCAGTTGGGATCGTATTTACTGCATTTGAAGGCGAGGAAGCCAAACCTGTCAGCATTACAATGAAGGTTTGTTTACACCCCCGACGCATCTTTCCTCAATGCGACAGCTTCTACACATGGAAGAAGTACTTCCCTTTCTGGTCGATATGGAGCTAACATTCGTCTCATCTAGATGTCTGCGGCGAACGCTAAAACCTTCTTGAACGAAATTAGTATCATTCAACGAGAGTTACAGAGCAACTAGAGGTTGCACCCGAATTCTGTAGGAGTGGTGAACTGTTAGACCATATGGATCCTTTTCCAACGCTGAGGCTATTGGCTGCAGCCCTTGATGGGCAACCCTCACGGAATTCTGGCTTCGATAAGGCAAAAGAAAGCATGGCTGATCATAAATATATTGTGGGTCATCTGGCAAAGAAACGAACAGGCTTAATGCCTTTGCTCGGGGTCAGGAGTGTGAAGAAAGACAATTAATGAAGATGGAGAGCTGTAAGGCCCGATGCAGAGGTTTGGTGCATGTATACTACTTCAGAGAGACAAACTAGACATCCTGTATGGTGTTCTTGCTTTACGGGAAGGCTATTGCGATTCAAAATGAAACAACACCTAAGTACTCGAGAATTATGGAACATTTATCTTTCGTTACCTACCTTAGATAGGCAAGTGAAGGCTGGGTCGTTTATGCATGTCAAGCGAAGTGGTGATCATCGCGCCAAGACAGGCTATTACTAGGTGGGTACTGGCATTTAGGTATATCTACAAGTATGTATGGATGGATGTACATCATTCGGGAAGCACGTGATTTGGCGCGATTTCCGCGATGCTCATGGACCTCCCTGCCACGCTCGCTTTCTATCTTATCTATAATATCCGCATCATGGTGTCAGTGTGATATACCTACCTACCTGGTCACGATCAATATACATGAGCGTCTTTCAACCTCATCACTATCATTTGTTGAGAGGGTTATAATTCAGGTGAGATTTGGAGATCGGCTTTTTTAATTCTTTTTTGATCACATCATGCCAGATCGTCCCAAATTACACCCTACAAGTAATAGTGAATCCATGCGAGGACAGCAGCATGGTATTAAACGGAAGCATAAATCTGACGATAAGGACTTGGTAAATAAAAATGGCGAGGAAGAGAAACGAAAACCCGGTTCAGAAAAGGGCTCGGAGGTAAAGAATAAGAGGACGAATTCCAAAACAGAGGCAATATCCAAAAAGAACATCAGCGATACTGCTGAATCCCTTATTTCATGGTCTCGATTCTTCAAAGACATCGAGAAGGCACATAAAGCCTTAAATTTGGTCTATACATTTTTCTCTGCCCGCAAACATTTAGCAACAACGTATGAGAATCTCAAGCCGGCCGTTGAAAGTCACCTTGGCAGGAGTCTATCTGCAGAAGACATTGCATTGATGGTAGCCTTGCGCCCAGAGAGCATATTATTTACATACGTGGATGAGTTCATGCTGCACCTCAATATCAAAGGTTCGGAAAAAGATGACGTCTTCCAATCATCAAGATCTACGAGAGCTCAGGTCCCGGCACACGATGCATCTGTTGGCGGATGGACCAGTAATGAGAGTCTTGATGACTACCGTAACCAGGCAACCAATTCAAGCGAAAGAGAGGTGCTATATATCGAATACTTGGACGGAGATTTGAAACGACAAGTACAGGATAAGAAGACCGGCGAGCCTATCCGCCCCAGTAGAAGACTAAGAGAAGAGCAACTAAAGATGCCCGTCTATGGCCAGAAGCAAATGATGCAACTCATTGAGCGGCGCAATCAAAGATTTACCAGTTCCATCAATTCGTTTCTCAACACCTGTGCGAAAGAGAATTTGGAACCAGAAATGACCCTTTGGAAGAGGGCCAGGGACTACGTCCCAAAGCCTTCTCTAAAGGAAAATGAAGCAGCAAAGCTCACTGTCACCACAATTCCAGATGAAATACCCAAGCAACGAAAGAGTATTCCAGAAATAGTTGAGGAAATCAAGCAGTGTTCATGGTATACTGGACAGGTCGTCCCGGATGGACACCGAGTCTTTGAACCACAAGAGCCAATCTATGGTGATCTCAACTTCCTGTTGAGTCAAGATTTGGTCAATGCCTTGTACAACGCAAAAGGAATTGCACAGTTCTATGCTCACCAAGCTGAAGCACTTAATCGACTATACGAAGGCCAACATGTTGTGGTGGCAACTTCTACCAGCTCTGGAAAATCACTGATCTACCAGCTCCCTGTTTTGTATGCCCAGGAGCAAGATCGCAATTCAAGAGCCATGTACATTTTCCCTACAAAGGCCCTTGCCCAAGATCAGAGGCGAAGTTTAAAGGAGATGATGACATACATGCCGGGCCTCGAAGACACAATGGTAGAGACGTTTGATGGCGACACTCCTATGAGCACACGAAATGTTATTCGGGAGGAAGCAAGAATAATCTTCACCAATCCCGACATGCTTCATATCACCATCCTCCCACAGGAAGAGAGGTGGCGAACCTTTCTTAAGAATCTAAAATATGTTGTTGGTTAGTTCTTGAACGCACAATGTTCTCCTGACCACGAGTTAACTGACTTTGATTAAAGTTGATGAGCTACATTATTACAATGGTCAACTAGGATCTCACGTTGCTTTTATTATGCGTAGATTGAGGCGGATATGCGCAGCCCTAGGAAATCGACATGTCAGGTTCATCTCCTGCTCAGCCACAGTCGCTAACCCCGAGGAGCATTTTAAAACAATATTTGGCATATCAAATGTTCACCTTATTGACTATGACGGGTCGCCATCCGGCCGCAAAGAGTTCCTTTGCTGGAATACCCCATATAAGGATCCTGGTGATCCTGCGAGTGGGCGTGGTAGTACGAAGTTTGAGTGTGCCCGGCTGTTTTGTGCCCTTTTGCTAAGAGGTGTCAGAATTATTGCCTTTTGCAGAGTTCGAGCCCAATGTGAGAATTTAGTCAACGCGATCAAACAAGAGTTGGGTGACATAGGTAGACCGGACTGTATTAATTTGGTTATGGGCTATCGTGGTGGGTATACCGCAGCTGATCGTCGAAGAATTGAGACCGAGATGTTTGAAGGCAAACTACTAGGGATAGTTGCTACGACAGCACTAGAACTGGGCATTGACATTGGAACGCTTGACTGCGTTCTGACCTGGGGGTTTCCCTATACAATCGCGAATCTACGCCAGCAAAGTGGTCGTGCCGGACGCAGAAACAAGGACTCGCTATCCATTCTTGTGGGAGACAGTTTTCCCACTGACCAATACTACATGCAAAACCCAGATGAGCTCTTCTCTAAACCCAACAGCGAGCTTCAAGTGGACTTGGAGAATATGCTTGTTCGAGAGGGGCACATTCAATGTGCTGCACACGAAATGCCTATTCGACCCGAGGAGGATACGCAATACTTTGGTCAGGACTTGCCACAGATCTGTCAGGAGAGGTTACTAAGAGACGACACGGGCTACTTTCACTGTCATGACCGTTTTCGTCCACAACCATCAAAATTTGTTGCCATTCGGGACACGGAAGATGAACACTTTGCCATCATTGACATCACGAATGGAAGGAATGTTGTATTGGAAGAGCTCGAGGCCTCAAGGGCTACATTCACGATCTATGACGGCGCAATCTTCCTTCATCAGGGCAACAGCTACTTGGTCCGAGATTTTTTGCCAGATAAAGGCATGGCCAAGGTAGAAAGGGTTAAAGTGGAGTGGACAACAACGCAGCGGGATTTTACGGATATAGACCCCACTGAAACTGAAGTTATTCGAAAGATAGCGGGCTCGCGGTCTCATGCTTACTTTGGGACTATTAAAATCCAACAGAATGTATTTGGGTTCTTCAAAGTGGATAAGAAGGGCAGAGTCTTGGATGCCGTACAGGTAGACAATCCGCCGGTCATTCGGTACAGCAAGGGAATGTGGCTAGATGTGCCGCGACAGGCGCTCGATATACTGCAGTCTCGGCGCCTAAACATAGCGGCAGCCATCCATGCAGCTGAGCATGCGGTAATGAGCTTGTTACCGGCGTTTGTTATAAGCATGCCTGGGGATGTGCGTACGGAGTGCAAGGTAGCACTGAAGGAATTCGCCAGAAAGGAGACTCAGAGAAAACGGCCAGCCAGGCTGACATTCTACGATGCTAAAGGCGGTGCAAGCGGATCTGGAATCAGTACCAAGGCGTTTGATCACATCGATCACTTGCTAAAGCATGCACTACAACGAGTGGAAAGTTGTCATTGTCAGCGTGGTTGCGTCGAGTGCGTTGCGTCAGAGATATGCAAGCAATCCAACGAAGTGATGAGCAAAGCTGGGTGTGGTGTTGTGCTCAGATGTTTGTTGAATATGGAGATTGACGAAGGTGCGTTGCCGATGGGGCCAGAGGAATCCAGTCCGGCGGGAATCGAGACAGTGATGGTTGCACAGCCGGTTCCGATGAAGGGGAGTAGCCAAAGTGTTGCTCTTCGACGTGTGGGCGATGGTGGATTTGACAGATGGACAGAACTTGAGTAAGGCACATGCCAGCCAGCATGTCTCAGCCATGGTCATGGTTGTACCCCAGATGCCCGCCGCTGGACTTTTCTGACGACTCTTGGTTCTTGGCGGCCTCTCCCAAAGCGCGTGGCGTCTCACTGACCGGGAGTCTGGGACAGGGACGGGAGTAAACCTTGTCAGCTTAGTCGTTCAGAGTGAAGCAAGCTTGGCGCCGTTCATATCTTATCGGCAGCCTTAATTTAAAGCCACATCCATCCTCCCTGTACGGAGTACCGAGGGCAAGAATTACGGAGGCAGAAGCAGCACTTCCAATACATTTCAGATTATTCATTCACTACTATAGCGGTGCTTTGTGTTTCTTATTATCACGCTTCTGTTGTTTAGAAATACGAGAAAATGGCCAACGAAACGAATACTCTCCCAACGTGCATCGAAGGATGATGTTTCATTCCTCAAACCACTGTCCCTCCAAGTTGTCTGCAGTGCATGCATCATGCAACTACCCCAACACAAGGCCCAAATCAAAGGACCAATCATAGGTGTTGAGATGGGCATCCATATCCCTTGTTAGTTTGACCTCCTTGTCAGAAGCCACTTTACTAACCGTGTCATACGAGTAAATCTTACAAGGATAAGAGAGGGTACGAAACAAGCTGCTCATCGGTGCATGCCAAGCATGCCACCCAAGATCCAAGGTCGCCCAAGCTCCTTCTTTTGTTTTTTTGCCAAGTCCATCTCCAAATGTTCCAGAATAATAGTCACTGTGCCAAGATTTCTCGTGTTCTAAAACGCGATTGCTTATAGTACTACAAGTAACACGAATTCTTTGCCCATGCTACCCTATTGCTGGGTCATTGGACTGTATGCCCAATCTCGTTTATCTTGTTGTACCTACCGTACGGAGTACATCTTACATGCACAATGTTTTTCAGCTTTCTAGCGTCTGAGCGCCCATCGTCTGCCGGCCGCTGACCGACTGCCACGTTGTGGTGCACTTTGCTTCCCCTGGTTGTTTCTCAACTGGCTAAAATTAAATACTTGTAAAAACAAAAGACGAGCATTAATTGTTCCAAGTTTTCCTTCTTTCCTCGTCCTCTTTTTCTTCTGCACAACTCCATCCACTAGCCAACTGCCAACTGCCAACTGTGCTGTGCTTGTTCTTTGTCACCGATTTGAGCAATCCACCGCCAAGGCTCAACTCTACAAGTAGATCTTTCTGCTACCACAAAGGTCAAACGTTGAGGCGTCCCGTTCACACAATGGCTGGCGAAACTAGCCACCGCTCGCGGCGGGCCAGCGAAGACCACAGTCAGTTCCATCTTGGCGTGCCGAATACCAGTCATGGCCGCGACAAATCCCATCCTCACCACCACAGTCTCCTTCCAACTGCAACCAGCTTTAGTGAGTTTAGACGAACTAGGCTCCACAGCGGCGAGAAAGTGAAATCGGGGTTTATCAAGGATAGAGGCGATGCTGGGCGCAATGGTATTCATCCTTGGCACTTTGTTAGAATTTGCTTCCGCTCTGCCAGCAAGGCAAGCGCTGTTTGCAATCTTCTCTGGCCAGTCGTTCCCGTGGCATTGGCCGTGCGATGTGAGTTCATTATCTTACTTATACACATGTATTAAGTTACGATATAACTGACTCTCTGGTTTCATCCTGTAGACAGCCTCCCTGACCATCACACTCTGATTTTCATCCTCTCTTATATCGCCATGGCTCCTTGCGCCAACCTCATCGGGTTCGCTGGCCAGGAATTCGCCCGCAAAGTTCCTCACGTATTCGGCGTTCTCATCGAGACGACCTGCGGTTCTGTTGTCGAAATTATTTTGTTCATGATTCTGCTTCGAAAAGACCAGTTTGAAGTTATCAAGGCTGCCATTCTCGGTTCCATTCTGGCTACTATGCTGCTTTGTCTGGGTCTCTGTTTCTTTGCCGGCGGGCTTTATCACGAAGAGCAAACCTTCAGTGATGCTATTAGCGAGGCTGGTAGTGGTCTGCTTCTTACAGCGTATGTATTTCCCGTCTCCGAATCTCCACGCTTTTCTAGTTTTCTAGCTGCTGACTTCGAATACCAGAGGTGTTGCTTTATCTATTCCTACAGTATTTAGATATGGCCTACCGCCAAACGAACCTGCAGGTCTCGACGTCGGCGACAAGGTTCTATCCATTTCTCGCATTGTATCCATACTACTCATCATGGCGTATTGCGTCTTTGTTTTCTTCCAAGCCCGAACTCACCATGGTATATACGATGCCATCTTCGAGTATGACGAGCATCGTGACCGTGACGGCCACAAAGATGCTGCCAAGGACAAGCTTACGATGACTGAATGTATCATTGCATTGACCATTGCCATCGCTCTCGTCACAATAATTGCTATCACCCTTGTTGGGCAAATCGAGCACATCATCGAACACTCTAGTGTCTCGGATGCATTCATGGGTCTGATCCTTGTCCCTCTGGTTGAAAAGTTTGCCGAGCATCTCACGGCTATTGACGAAGCGTGGGACAACCAGATGAATTTCGCGCTGTCCCATGTCCTCGGCGCGACGCTTCAAACAGCCCTCTTCAATGCGCCCCTGACTGTCATTGTTGGCTGGGGTCTCCATAAGCATATGGATCTTGATTTCGCAGTTTTCAACTTAGTTATGCTCATTCTCTCTATCCTGACTGTCGGAAGATTTCTGCAGGATCAGAAGAGCAACTATCTTGAGGGCTCACTTCTCGTGATACTTTATGTTGCAATTGCAGTGTCTGCATATTACTACCCAAATCCTCCTCATGGTGGTGCCAGCGGTGGTGAAGAGGCTGCACCCAGCGGCTCAGAAGGAGGCCACCATCGTTAATCATGCTAATGCATTTGATTGGCGATTTGTCTTATTTGTTTGATATTGGTCTGTTTTATTGGTACATACACATATGCTGTTGGTGTTTATATGGTGGTTTGGCTGTTAGGGAGGACTACCCGGATTATATTGTCTGAGTCTCCGAAGACGAGGTGCACGGCGTTGGAAAATCTCCGTGGAAGTGTAGACATGTTATACATCTTACACATTCTCCAGTAAAAGCAGGAAGGATTATTCGTTTATGTTCAAAACCGCCGGTTGAATCTGGCTTATATATCATGCCTGGAATCAAACTATACCTTGATGCTTTCCTTTGAGTTAGCGGACACAGAACTGGCTACAAATATTAGACTTACATGGGTTCGCACACCTAGGTAACTGAAGAATAATGAAGAAGCGGTGATGATGACTAACCATTCGCTACCACGTTTCTCCGGGAAATAAGCTTGCTAGCGTCGCATATGCTGGATTAAGCTGCCAATGACGACAGAGCAATCCATTAAACAGAACAATTTCCTTGTATCAGAGCATATCAAGCATTCGTCGCACATTTGGCTTACAGTGTGTGAAGCAAGCAAATCGTGCTGGTCACTGACCAAAACGCGCAGCATTACTCCACCACCTTTATCGGATCAGCCCTTGCGGACGTACCGATGCCCATTTCTCTGCGCCAGCAACAGTGTTGTTTCTTGGGGCAGTTCACCCCTTAGCATTCCGGCGCTACGCACGAATGTAGCGCCTCTATCAGAACCTGGACACGGTCGTTATAAATATCCACCTTCACACATCGCGACTCGTAATGGATCGCGCAAGAAAGCGTATGTACAGTTGCTTCCCCCCTCCCCCATTCTGATAGCTTGATTTAATTCTCACACATGTCTTTAGGAGAGCTGCGTGCTCTTAACGAAAGAGCCTGGGAAGGCGAAACAGGTTCGCGGATCCTCGTCCACGCTCCCCCACCCTTGACACCCCACCACCTTCATGCTAACATTGTTGTGCACTTAAGACTTGATAGCCGTCGGTAACACGCTCGATTCCTCCTTGAAAAAGAATACCGCATTCATTAAGCGACTTCGAACTGCTGTTAGCTCTGCGACCCTCGCCACCTTTTTGCAGGAGATAAAAACTCTAAGCCTTCACAAGTATCTGTCCGAAATTATATCCGCCTGCTATGAAGGCCTTTGCAGACTCAAATCACCGGGTGAAATCGAAGCTGCAGTAGAAATTGTGAGCGCGCTTCACCAGCGGTTTGGCCCCAGCGAGTTTACCGAGTACCTTGCCTGGTTGTTAGGCAAGGGCATGGCCACGCCCGACAAAGGCATCCTCAAAAACTTGGCACCAGAAGCCCGGGAGAAGGAAGAAAAGGAGCGCATAACCCGCCAGAGGGCTCTTCTGAGAGTTATCACAGAGCTGTGGCTCGTTGGCGTTCTAAGAACCTTGGATGATGCAACCAAACCTGATGATGCGACTAAAGGTGCCACGGGTAAGACACCCGATCTCAAGCCTCGAAATGGCTCGAAATCCTCTAGCACAGAACCTTTCCCCCTCGAAGTTCTCAAAGATCTTCTTGGCTATGATAGAGATCACGCGAATCTCCCTTTACTCGTCATATTTGTGAAAGCATTCAGTTGGGATATTCTTGGGGTCCGCTCATCCACGCCGGAAAGTCGTAAGCCTGGAGACGAGGATAGCACAGCAGCTACATCAAACGGGGAAGGCGAAAATGCAGATGATGCCACAAGTGATGGACAACCTTTTACGTCACCAGACATGGCAGAACAGTTTAAGGCAGTTTTGAGAAAGTATTTCGACGACGTTGCGAACCATATTATCCGGGATCAAAAGTCGATTCAGTCGCAGGCTCGACGGAATGCCGAAGCCTATGTCAAATCAGGTGAAGTCTTTGAAGATCGACAAGCCAATTATGAGAAGCAAGTTAAAGCCCAGGACAGATTGGTTGCCAATGCCCAAGTTGTTGCGGATGCTATTGGCGCTGACATGCCCGATTTAAGGGATTCCAACGATCCACTTGCGGCATCAAACAGCTCAATAGGGCTTGTAAAGACAGGTGACTACTTGCGCTCGATGACAGATGGTGCCGGAATCTGGGAAGATGAAGATGAACGTCGGTTTTACGAAAATCTAGTTGACCTGAAGGGGAAAGTGCCCGCTATCCTTCTTGAGGATGCCAAGAAGAGAAAGACTGATGGCGAGGAGCAAATTGGCAAGAAACCTGATGAGTTGCCAGAGCCCGTGAAGGCATCAGAGGCTATGGATGAGCAGTCCATGGCAATTGCCAACAAGACTATTGGTGCCCAAGTTGATGCTATCCTGGCTCGTCTACCCGAACTGACACACAAAGACATAATCGACCAGACAGCCATTGATTTCTGCTTCCTCAACTCAAAAGCCTCGCGTAATCGGTTGGTCAAGGCCCTTACAGAGGTTCCTAAGGGCAGAAGTGATTTGCTTCCTTCCTGGGCCCGTCTCGTCGCTACCTTGGGTCGGTATATGCCCGATGTTCCTAAAGGTCTGGTCGACTACCTTGATGCGGAATTTCGCAGTTTACAGCGGCGTAAAGAGAAAGATTTCTTAGGCCAAGTGAGACTCAGCAATATCCGCTACCTAGCAGAACTTACGAAATTCGGAGTAGTTCCCGAGCATGTTGTGTTTCACTGTCTTAAAGTCAGCCTTGATGATTTTTCTCGGATGAATATTGAGATTCTGTGCAATCTGATTGAAAATTGTGGTCGGTATCTCTTGAAGAACCCAGATACAGCTCCACGGATGGCGAGTTTCCTTGAAACACTTCAGAGGAAGAAATCCGTCCAACACATTGGCCAGCCCGAGAGGATGCTCATCGACAATGCTGTGTATTATGTGGATCCACCAGAGAGGCCGGCCATAGAGCAAAAGGAACGAACGCCGATGGAACTCTTTATTCGTAAGCTGGTCTATAATGATATGACCAAGCGAAACTACAGCAAAATTCTGAAACAGATTCGCCGACTTCACTGGGAAGAGGTTGAGGTATGCGTGCTTAGTTAGGAATCAGAAACAACTGGCCTTTGCTGACCTTTTCCTACTCTTTAGGTGGTTGCCATTCTCGAGAAGGTCTTTTCCAAACCTGGAAAGGTCAAGTATAGCAATATTCATCTTCTAGGCATCCTTTTGAGCGCGCTCTACCGATACCATCCAGAGTTTGTTGTTAAGATCATTGATAATGTACTTGAATCTATCAGCTTCGGCCTAGAGCAAAATGATTTCAGGTTCTCCCAACGCCGTGTTGCGGAAGTCAAATATCTTAGTGAGCTATATAACTATCGTATGCTGGAACACCCAGTTATTTTTGATACGATGTACAAGATCATGACTTTTGGATATGGTGAGTCGGCTCAAAATTAAGTTATACAAAGTCGTCTAATGCATCACAGGCGGTCCCCCGGTCCCCGGCAAATACAATCCGTTTGATCTTCCGGATGACTTCTTTCGGCTTCGTCTTGTTGCCACCATGCTGGAGACATGTGGAATGTTTTTCAACAGAGGCGCTGCTGGCAAAAAACTTGATTACTTTTTGTCATTTTTCCAGGTAAGGCCAGTTGGATGCGCTCTGACGTTTCCACCTTTGTCTCATTGGGAGCCGAAAGCTGTTCGTTTTGGCTTTGGCTAATCATTATTTCACAGTACTACATTCATACAAAGGCAGCACTCCCAATGGATATCGAATTTCTTGTTCAAGACATATTTGCTTTGACTAGACCACAATGGAAACTTGCCGCAAACTTGGACGAAGCTGCGAAAGCCTTTCAACTTGCGATTACCCAGGATCAGAAGACTGCGGGTGTGGAGCGGCTCGCCGAAGCTGATGATGTTACCAGTGGGCCATCATCAGAAGATGAGCACGGTGACTTAGATGAGGGTGATGATGAGGAGAGTGCATCAGAGGAGGAGGAGGAGGCCGAGGTAAGCATAATCAGACATGATGAAACCAAATTTGTATACTGATCGAAACTGTCCTACAGGAGGCCGTCGACGATGATTCCGAACATGAAAGCGAATACAACGAGGATATTGTCGTTACCCGGCAGGAAGAAGTGGTCGATCCGGAAGATGAGGCTGAATTTGAGCGTGAATATGCTAAGATGATGGCAGAAAGCCTAGAATCTCGCAAGTTTGAGCGAAAGCAACTGTTTGACGTCCCACTGCCTGTTCGTGCAAAGAATCGGGAGCAAGGAGCGTCAGGCCAAGAAGGTGGTGGGCAAGGAAGTACCATGGCCTTCTCATTAATGACGAAGAGAGGCAATCGTCAACAGGTGAGTTATGCTCCAATCACATTCGTAGCCCCCATATCTGACACAGGGAAGACTCGGACGGTTGAATTACCTTCAGACTCGACTTTTGCAATTGCCATGAAGTCACAGCAGCAGGCCGAGAGAGAAGAACAGCAACGAATCAAAAATCTCGTTCTTAATTACGACCTTCAACAGAGCGGTGACGATCAAGAAGGTAGAATCGCACCGCCTGCCCAGTAGCAAGTGTTACGCTGATAACGGATGACAGGAAACGAGCGACCAACAACATTTTATCATAATCGAGTCGAGAAACCGAATAAGGATCGGGGTCAGCGAGTCCGAAAGCTTCAGCTTAGTGATGTTGACTGGTAGTCCGTGTCCCCCTTGGATGAGTAAAGTACGATGAACCAAAAGAGGATCAAAACGAGTCGAGCACATTATAGCAGAAGCACAGTCATCTTCGACATATTCTGGCGATAAAAATCTGCATGCGAGGATTATTCTGGATCAAACTAAATGCCCCCTTGCCACAACGAATCCAGCTTGCAAGGTTACGCCATGCATACCAATAAGAAATCTGCTGGTCGATATGCCAGATCTGAAACCCAAAAAGGCAAGTTTGAAGCAATGAGATGATCCGGCAAAGCCGTGGTGGCTTGCCCCAGTTATCAGCAAAGTTTGGTTTATGGGGAATGACGAAACCAGACAAAGGCAACGCTAATTTGTGCAACGTGTGTTGGGTTGTTGTGAGGTGGCTGGTAATTCCGGCTTAGGGGCAAGATCCATGGAGATATAGGTGAGGTGATCGGCGTGGCGTTTTGAAGTATTCGGAGCTAGCCGCTAAGGTGGCTCATGTCAAGCCGCAAAGGGTTTAAAAAAACATCTGCCAGCGGGATGAGAAAGCGCTTTAGCACTATAGAATAGTCTCGTGAATATGAGCGTTCAGATATGTAGGGGAAGATGGGGGCCGCAAGATAAACAATAAAATACAACATAGAAAACCTAAAAAAAAAAACCGATGGGCAATGAATGGTGCGTGTTACTGGATAACCTGGAAACCAGGTACAGGTGGCAATGGCGCTGTAACCGCTATAACCGTGGGATTGAACCTCCTGCTACTTCAGGGCACTACCAGTACCTTGTTGGTAGCCAAGCTGCCCAATTGCTTATGCCACGTGAGTGAGACGGAGACTGCAAGTCATCCTGACACCCCAGGATGAGACCGACCTCGTACTATCTGAATGGTGCCTGTTTTGTACTAGAGAATAGAAGGGAGGCAAATTCTGCTGCATCCCAATCAGGGAGTTGCTGGTCTTTGGATGAGATGGGTTGATGGGCCTCTAATGGGCCCTTGCTTTTGTTCTAGCCCAACCAGAGCATAGCTGTACATACCTATGTACTTGTATCTGTAGAGAAAGAGAGAGAGAGAGAGATTTTGACTGGCTCGCGTTGAGCTATAATGCAGCGCGTTGTCGTGATTGTACAGCTCAGTTGTACAATGACTTCCTTTTTATAGCACATAGCCCCGGCTGGCCGGCTGGATGGCAAGGTTCTAGGTACATAGGTAGGTAGTATGTAGTAGGTAGTAGTAGGCGGCCTGTCTCGGTTGGACGTTGCAGTGCAACCAACGGCCTTACCAAGGCCTCCATACATGTAACTAGTAGAGGGCTATAGCACCACCTACATAATGCTACCTTACCTTCCCTTCCCCCAGTCTCACTCCCGAAAGGTGTCATTCTTTCTTCAGAACCTGCAAACCAACGTGCCCTTTAGACATGTTTGCTGTTCTGCTGTCGTTCGTTTGTCACTGGAGGAATTGAGACTTTATAGCAGCAAACGAGGACGAAGAAGAGGAGAGCAGCCATAGGAGAGTGATGCTTTTTGGCGCCAGTTTCGGCATTTTGTCCATCACCACTGCATGACGCCGCGATTTGCAGCCGTGGCTCTCCGCCGAGTGTCACTTCACCTACAGTGACTCGAGTCGTATTTTATTTCTGAAATCCGCCCTGATTGTCATACAGTGCTGGGATATCATTGAGTCCTCCCTTCGAAATCAGCTTATTTTTCGGGTGTGTTGTGGTCCGTTGTCTGAGGTTTTTGCAAGGCTGGGCTGGGCGTCACTCCGTCAACAAGTTTTTCTTCCTCATTATTCTCCGAACCCGGCATAAAAGCAAAGTAGCGAATCTTGGTTGGGATTGTTTCCCTGGCTTCTTCCTGAGCTCCAAGTCAAATTATTATAATTGTTATTATTTTTCTTTTGGGGGGGATTCGACACCAGGCAAGATGGCAATCAGTTCGGAATGGCCCATCAAAGACGTAAGTTTTAACGACTGCTTATTCCTTCCCCCATCCGCAAAGCATTGAAGCTGATATAACCACTAGATTGTCTACACCTCCATCGTGGGTGTAGTCATGTTGATGGCCTTGTTGGAATGGTTTCTCTGGCTAGCTGCGTTCGTCTATTGCTTGTACAAAGTTTTCCGGAAAGCCGAGCATTGGTCCATCAACGTCCTCTGCATCGTCGTTGGAATTGCATTTGTCCTGTTACGGTATGTTGCTAAGCTCTGCTGGAGCCTGTACGATAGGCGGCTGACAAGCGATTTCCAGCTGCATATTTTTACCAATCATGATAGTGACACTTCCATTGCCTCATCAAGTTACCAAGATCTGGCCTCATGCCGCTGTTTCATTTCTGCAGTGGTTCGCCTTTTGGAGTTTCGCCTTTCTTCTCACAGTCCCATGGCTCTTTTGCGTTTATCAGCTTGTCACCAACCAGCTGGGGCGAACGAAACGCATCAAGCAAGTCCTTGACGACGTGACGGCCCCAAAGGTTGTTATTGTCATGCCGTGCTATAAAGAAGAGCCCGACATTCTCATAACAGCCATCAATTCCGTCGTTGACTGCGATTATCCGGCCGCCTGCATCCACGTGTTTTTGTCATTCGATGGTGACCAGGAAGACGAGTTGTATCTCAACACTATCGAAAAGCTGGGAGTGCCCCTAACGATGGAATCATATCCTAGGAGCATTGATGTCACATATAAAGAGGCTCGCATCACCATATCCCGTTTCCCCCACGGCGGCAAGAGACATTGCCAAAAGGCCACGTTCAAGCTTATTGATAGAGTGTACGAGCAGTACTTGAAGATGAATGACAATCTCTTCATTCTCTTCATCGACTCGGATTGCATTCTGGACGAGGTCTGTCTGCAAAACTTTGTCTACGATATGGAGCTCAGTCCTGGCAATTCTAGAGACATGCTTGCCATGACAGGCGTCATTACGTCGACTACAAAAAAGCACAGTATTATCACACTGCTTCAAGATATGGAGTACATCCATGGACAGCTCTTTGAGCGAACCGTCGAGTCCGGCTGCGGTTCTGTGACTTGTCTTCCTGGAGCGCTGACTATGCTTCGATTCTCTGCTTTTAGGCGAATGGCCAAGTATTACTTTGCAGACAAAGCAGAGCAGTGCGAGGATCTTTTTGATTTTGCCAAGTGTCACTTGGGAGAAGATCGATGGCTGACCCATCTTTTCATGATTGGTGCCAAGAAGAGGCACCAGATTCAAATGTGCACTTCGGCATTTTGCAAAACAGAGGCCGTTCAGACCTACCGCTCCCTTATTAAGCAGCGGAGGCGGTGGTTTTTTGGGCTTCATCACAAACGAGGTCTGCATGTTGACTGACTGGAGGCTTTGGAAGAGATATCCGCTCTTGGTCTTGGTTCGTTTTATGCAAAACACTATTCGCACCACTGCACTTTTGTTCTTCATCATGGTTTTAGCGTTGATATCCACTGTGGCCAAGGTTAAAGACTTGCCAGTTGGTTTCATCGCCGTATCGCTGGGCCTCAACTGGTTACTCATGCTCTACTTTGGTGCCAAACTTCGGAGATTCAAGATTTGGCTGTACCCCGTCATGTTTGTTCTGAATCCTTTTTTCAATTGGTACTACATGGTGTATGGAATATTCACAGCTGGACAAAGAACCTGGGGAGGCCCGAGAGCAGATGCTGCATCAGCTGATACAACCACGACTGCGCGAGAGGCAGCGGAAAAAGCCGAGATGGAAGGCGATGAACTCAATGTTGTTCCGGAGACATTCATTCCGGCACAAGAAGCTAGGAAAGCGGTCGGTGTGAAGGTTGACACCGGAAACCTCGGAGGTCTCGGTCGTAAGAGGAGCGTTGTTAGACCTCCTGACGCTGTGGATGGTCTTTTCTCGGCCAGAAGAAAGACGCCAGCAGGTCTCTATACACACCTTGACGAGTCTGAGGTCGGCATGGCAAGCTCTGGCAAATCGTCATCAGCTACTTCTCCCTCGTGGATTGTGGTTCAGCCACGTGCATCAACTGAAAGCCTTCAGTCGGATGGGACTGGAACGAATTCAGTTGAGAAGTTTATGGGAGAAGAAGATCGCCGAAAGTATCTTATTGCGCAGAGAGCTCAACAACGATACTCGCGACTTGCCGCCGGTTCACATGGGGACCCAACAGACGTTGAACTCATAGACATGACAGCATCAAGCAGTGAACGCTGATAGAGTTGGTCTTCTTTTTCCCTCTTCTCCAATTTTCCCCAAGAAAAACTAAAACTCGGCATAAGAAGAGCACACATAATGACACTGATGATACGATTTATTAATGTTTCAAATGAAGAATGCAACTAGGAGACTTTTCTTTTTTGGAAGTTATGGGTTAGGATGTTGGGCGCATCTTTTATTGTTATTTATTAGCGAAAGGAGCTGCAAAGCAATAGAAAGAAGAAGAAAAATAGAGAAAAAGAAAAAAAAGAGTGTACATTTTACTATCAAGCTATTCTAAAACTTTGAGATGGAGGATTTGTATATCCGGAGAAGATGTTATAACAGTTGACTGTCATCTTCGAAACGGTTGTTGTGGATTTATTTCAAGCAGAAGTGGATTGTGCATGCCCCCCTCCATCAAGTGGGGTAGCCAAAGGAACGCAGAGGGAAAATTTGAAGAGACGGATGGCGGGGCAGCTGGAGGGGCAAATTTTTATCGCTTGATGAGAAGTATGTACCCATTAAGGTACTAAATAATGTATGTATGTATACAAAGTACACGTAGCAGATTGAGTGAATAAGCGAATGCAGTAGGGGGTGTGTGGGTATACAGTCACGGGGAGTATTGTGAGACTTTATCTGGTTAATGATTACTTTATAACTTGTCCGAAAAATAGAAACTTGACTGTTTTTGGTTGATTTTGACATGTTTCGGGCAGTGAGGTGATGATATATCGACGACATCAGGTCAATTGCTGCTGGGTATTAGTACTAGTAGGTAATGCCAAGTACCTCGTAGGTAGGTATCGTAATTGGCGGGGTACTGTTATTCATAAGCGGGAGATGGCAGCATTATCGACAGGACAAGAATTAGGTATCTACATACATACATACATACATACATACACACATACTCTGTATTATATGTACGCACTTTGTCCACCTTGTATCTTTCTACTTTGAAGAGGAGGAAGAAGAAGAAGAAAAAGAGGAAAAGGCAATGCCCTCCTCCTCCTCCTCTAAAAAAAAAAAAAAAAGGTAGAATGAGGATGATTCCGTCAACAGCGGGCTGAAAAACAAACGCCACTTGGTTAAGGGAAATGGGAGCCTGACTTTTTCCAGCAAGGGACAGGCGGGCTGTGTGTTACAGAACAAAGCGCATTCGGGATTCTTTGGCTATGGATGAATGCATCTGTAGGAGCCAAGGCTTGCTGGTAGGGTCTGGAAATTTCTGCGACTTTCCATCAAACGCATTGCTCGCCCCATGGCGGGGCATTAAAATCAAGTGCCCCTCCAGCTACAAACTTGGTTTATCAGTTACAACCTGAAAACCGCCCCGCGCCTATTATTCCAGGTACCGGGACAGTTAACCTAACTTCACCGCCCGCCCACCACTGGAGAGTCAAAGCCTGATAGACAGTGAGAGAGAAAGTAAAGTGTGCCGGGCCTCTAAAACATTCACGTTCCTACTCTGTGGCCGCTATTGCTGTCAGACGTTTCTCCAAGGATTATTTTTTTTGGGCCTGATTTCTTTTTTCTCCCTCCCCTCCATATCTCCAACCTCTAATTTTCTGCGCCCTCGTTGCGCCGGTTGCTGTTCCTTTTTCTTCTTCTTCTTCCTTATACCCAAGGGTTCTGGCTTCTTTCTCTTCTTCTTCTTTTTTTCTTAACGGAGAAAAAAAAGGAAAATCTCTGCCCCTCATTTCCTCGACCCTGTCGCTATTTGCGCTTGTGCGTCTCGATACCTGCAACAGGTAAGGGAAATACATAACCAAGTCCGAATAAAGAAAAAGAAAAAGTCAGAACAACAACAGCAACCATGTCTGTCGTTGGTGAGTTGGCCTTTATAACCTTGGACGTCTCAAACGAATCCAGATTGCTGACAATGTCGTCCGGCGCAGGTGTCGATTTCGGAACCCTCAAGACGGTCATCGCCGTTGCGAGAAATCGCGGTGTTGATGTGGTACGTAAGATAATACACATTACGACATGTGCCTCAAAGGCTCGTTTGAATTTAGGCTGACGAAACTATTGCCATAGATCACCAATGAAGTCTCAAACAGAGCCACCCCGTATGTCCCACCTCCCCATCTTTCGTTCAAGCCCCGCGCTACTACAATCCCCCCAACGATCATATAGGAGTTTCTTTTAATACTGACTGATACTGTCGCAAAAAACAGATCCCTGGTAGGCTTCAGCGCCAAGTCTCGTTATCTCGGCGAGGCCGCAAAGACACAGGAAATCTCCAACCTCAAGAACACCGTCAACTGCCTCAAGCGTCTTGCCGGTCGCTCCTTCAACGACCCCGATATTCAGATCGAGCAGCAGTACATCACAGCCCCCCTTGTCGATATCAATGGCCAGGTTGGCGCTGAGGTGAGCTACCTTGGCAACAAGGAGAAGTTCACATCAACCCAGCTCGTTGCCATGTACCTCAGCAAGATCAAGCAGACCACTGCCAATGAGTTGAAGCTTCCCGTCTCAGACCTCTGCTTGAGCGTTCCCGCTTGGTTCAGCGATGCCCAGCGCCGAGCGATCCTTGACGCTGCCGACATTGCCGGACTCAAGGTCCTCCGCCTTATGAATGACACAACCGCTGCCGCTCTCGGCTGGGGTATTACCAAGCTCGACTTGCCTGCCCCAGAGGAGAAGCCTCGCCGAGTCTGCTTCATTGATATCGGCCACAGCAACTACACCTGCTCTATTGTCGAGTTTAAGAAGGGTGAACTGTCTGTTAAGGCCACTGCCTGGGACCGCAACTTTGGTGGCCGAGACTTCGACAAGGCTCTAGTCGACCATCTTGCTAAAGAATTCAAGGGCAAATACAAGGTTGACATCTACACCCACGGCCGTGCCATGGCCCGTACCATTGCTGCCGCTGAAAAGACCAAGAAGATTCTTTCCGCCAACCAGCAGGCACCCATCAACATCGAGTCTCTCATGAACGATGTTGACGCCTCCGCCATGGTTACTCGTCAAGAGTTTGAGGCAATGGTTGAGCCTTTGTTGGCCCGCGCTCACCTCCCTCTTGAACAGGCTCTCGCTCTCGCCAAGCTGACCAAGGACGACATTGACATCATCGAGATTGTCGGTGGTGCATCTCGTGTTCCGGCTCTGAAGGATCGCATCCAGGAATTCTTCGGAAAGCCCCTTTCTTACACCATGAACGCAGATGAGGCTGTTGCCCGCGGCTGTGCCTTCAGCTGCGCCATTCTTTCTCCTGTTTTCAGAGTCCGCGACTTCGCCGTCCAAGACATCATCAGCTACCCTGTTGAGTTTGCATGGGAGAAGGCTCCCGATATTCCCGATGAAGACACCAGCTTGACTGTCTTCAACAAGGGTGGCATCTTGCCCTCTACCAAGATCCTTACATTCTACCGAAAGCAACCCTTTGATTTGGAGGCTCGTTACGCAAACCCAGAGGATCTTCCCGGAAAGACCAACCCTTGGATTGGCCGATTTTCCGTCAAGGGTGTCAAGGCTGACGGCAAAGAAGACTTCATGATCTGCAAGCTCAAGGCCCGTGTCAACATTCATGGTGTTCTCAACGTCGAGAACGGTTACTACGTTGAAGATCAAGAGGTCGAGGAGGAAGTCAAGGACGATGATAAGAAGGAGGATGGTGAGAGCAAGGATCCTGATGTAAGTTTTATTTTCAACCCTTTTACTCTCTCCCCAGCAATATATGCTAACACTAATTCGTGATTAGGCCATGGAAACGGATAGCAAGAACGATGGATCCAAAAAGACCCGCAAGGTCAAGAAGCAGGTTCGCAAGGGCGATCTCCCTATTGCCAGTGGAACATCTTCCCTGGACACCACCGCCAAGACAAGCCTGACAGAAAAGGAGGCTTCCATGGTGATGGAGGATAAGCTGGTCGCCGATACAGAAGAGAAGAAGAACGAGCTCGAAGCTTACATTTATGACCTTCGTGCCAAGTTGGACGAGCAGTATGCTGAATTCTCAAGCGATGAGGAAAAGGCTGCCATCAGGGAGAAGCTTGAGCAAACTGAGGTATGACCCATCGCTTACTTTCTCGAACATAAACATTGCTGACAAATGATATTAGGACTGGCTTTATGACGAGGGTGACGATGCCACCAAGGGTGTGTACATCGCTAAGATGGATGAGATCAGAGCCATGGCCGGCCCCATCGTTCAGCGTCACTTTGACAAGGTCGAGGCTGAGCGCCGCGCCCAGCAGGAGCGCATCGAAGCCGAGCAGGCTGCCAAAAGAGCCGCTGAGGAAGAGGCTCGCAAGGCTGCTGAGGCTGAGAAGGCGGCCCAGGGAGGATCCGACCAGGAGATGAAGGACGCTGAAGCTGCACAGGCAGAGACTGATGCGTCAGGAGATCCAAAATAGATTATTATGAGGGGACAAAGGCAATAGCTGCAGGATAGAAAAAGGTTACCTCATAGAGAAAGAGGGACTCATGATTTGAATGTATCACGTTTTAGACTCGTCTTACATCTCGTTTTTAGGTATCTATTATTATGACCATATGTTTCTGAGATCATTAGCTGTTATGTAGTTCAACAACTTTTTAGTTAAGTATGACTTGTCTCGAACGATCTGACGACTCAACCATAGATCCGTATACATTGCTTTCATCTGTGATTGCCCTTGAAACATTTCCTATCCGATTATGTTCGGTATCATCATGACAAAGAAAGCATACTATCAAGAGCAAACAGTTTTACTTTTTATTTCAACTCAATCAAGTAGCTGGTCCTTCCAATTTTTTTTCCATTCCGTTATACGCTTTAGCCCATAGAATCGGGCTTCCCTCCCCTCCAAAGAGTAATCAGGGGCTTTCTGGCCGCTATTCACTTCTCTGCCGCCCGAGGCGGGTCTCCTTTCTTACATCTCACGATGATGCGTATATATAACTGGCACCGGATACATTGCCCATATCTCTCTCACTCGCCCTTCTCGCTAAAGCACCCGCTGATATTTGGCATGCAAGAAATCGGGCAGATGTCCCGAATCCAGGGGATGTTATGAACCATGCAAAGTCTGTTCATTCCAATTGAATAGAACCTAAGGGGCAGTCAGCTCAGGATCAAGGCAACTCATGCCAAATTGGTTCCCATGTACCATCTATCTCTTCATTTAGTTAATATCGAATAGGGGCTTCAGCTTAATAATAAGTTGCCATTCTTCATTCGACACATCCTTTCGATAGAATTCTTTGAGACAGTCAATGCTGGCTCGTGAAACTTGACTGTAGAGAGCGTCTTCTTCCTCCAAATGTCGACCGTACACGGGCTGGTGGCCTCCCATCTCGATCTTGATAGCAACAGAAGGTTGGCCCTTCTTGCAGACCGGAATCTGCTTGTGATCACGCTCAATTGATGTCCTAAAAAGATACTCAATGTTAGCAAGCAAGCAATTGACAAATTGAAAGGGGTACATTAAGATTAAGAAGGCAGTGGTTTACACAGGGCAAACTTACACTCTTCCAATGGCAACAATTTCCTTAGCATTGGTGATAGCGTTCGTCTTAACTGCTGCAATTGGTGTGTTGATCTTGAGCTGACCCTCCACAACGTCAACACCAATGACAATGGGGTTTGTCTTGTTGAATATAGCGACTGGTTTCAGGACACATGGGAAGACTGCAAGCATCTTCGACTCTTCCTTCTTCTTTTCCAGCATGGCATCCATGTGTGCGGTGAAGTTGTCGAAGAGATGATAAATAATATCAGCAGTGAAGACCTTGATGCCTTGCTCATCAGCGTATGCTTGAGCTTCTTTGTCAACCTTGACATCGAAGCAAAGCATAACTGCATAGTCAGGTGCCTTCTCCAACATGATGCCACACTGCATGACGTCTCGCTTGTATACTGGACCGATACCAACGTTTGCCACGGGAATTTTGCAGTCCTTGAGGAAATCAAGCAAGGCCTCTAGAGAACCAAGAGTCGATGCCTGTACACTGACACCGCGTCCAGAAGTTTCAACTCTGCTTAGCAGATTGGCCAAATCTGATTCGACTTCGTCGGCAATGTCATCTTCATCGTCATCTGGTCCAACAACCAGCAATCTGGATCCTGCAATGGCACCCTCAAGACCAGGAGCACTAATTTTGACACCCAGCGCAGCCTTGACCTCTTTGTTATGTACATATGCCGACTTGAGACGCAATTCTCGCAGTGGCGCAGGTGTCAATAGAGCTCTGATATTAGTTACGATTGCTCCCTCTGTACCACATAAAACAATGCGATCTCCTTCTCTCAAGATACCGTTGGAAAGGATGACATCGATAGTCATACCAAAACCTTCAATGGCCTTGACTTCAAGGACGGTGGCTTGAACCTCGGACAGGTACATGAGGGAACCAACCATACGTTCCTGAGTAAGCTGAATAATGAGTTTCAGCATATCTGGAATACCTTCTCCTGTGTGGGCTGATGTGGGAACCAGCGAGACAAATTTGGCCATGGACTTATTCTCGTAAAACAGTTCAGCGTTGAATCCCTGTTCGGCGAATGCCAATTTGGTCGACTCCAAACGGTTCTTAAACTCATTATGAACTGCCTTATTTTGAAGTGCAAGACTCTCCCGGAAGCCGTTGTTGTCAACCTTCTTCCAACCGTAAAGTCTGTCAATCTTGTTCAAGGCCACGATGAATGGTGTTTTCCTCTCACGAAGCATACGCATGGACTCCAGTGTCTGCTGCTCCAAACCGTGCATAATATCAACAACGAGGATAGCGATGTTACAGAGAGATGAACCACGAGATCGCAAGTTAGAGAAAGACTCGTGGCCAGGAGTATCAATAACCAAAAGACCGGGGACCTTGAACTCAAACGCGTTGTCTTGGTTGACAACTGCCGTCTTTTGCTTGATTGCTTCTACTGGGAAGTAGGTAGCACCAATCTGCTGAGTGATACCACCGGCTTCACCTTCCTGAACGTTGGTCTGTCGAATCTTATCGAGAAGTTTGGTTTTTCCAGTATCAACGTGACCCAGAATACAACAGATGGGGGAACGCAAGTTGTCTTTGGAACGAGCAGCCAAAGCAGCTTGGTGGGCCTTTTCTCGTCGTTCAGCGGCCTCCTTCTTTCGCTGTGCCTCGATTTGCTTTGCCTTTGATACGGCTTCATCTTCGGATTCTGATTCAGATTCACTGTCGTCATCTGAGTCGTCCCCTGTAGTCTTTGCTTTAGCCTTAGCATCACCATTGGACTTGGCAGCCGCCTTCTTTTCGGCCTCTTCATCTGTATCTGCGTCCCAGCTATCCTTAACATCACCATCCTCCTCGGCGACAGCAGCTTCCCAGTCGTCCTCTGGTTCACTTTCAGCAGCTTGCTTCTCTGCGGCGGCCTTTGCTTCAGCCTCGGCCTTTTCTCGAGCAGCCTTCTCTTCAGCTTCCTTCAGTACCTTCTCAGCCTGGATTCGAGCTCGCTCAGCAGCTTCAGCGAGAGCAGCTTCTTCGTCCTTCTAAAGCAAATAAACATTAGTATGCAGTAAATAGCAGCTGGCTTAAGGGCACAAGTACCTTTTCGTTTCGTCCCTTCTTCTTCTTGTTGTCATATACGACCTTCTTCTTGGGCTCGCTTGCAGCGTCCTGTGGGCCAACTTTGATACCAGCAGCAAGCATTTGTTGCAGCTTCAATTCGTTTCGAGCCTTCTCTTCTTTCTGTGCCTTGGTGAGGAATTTACCCTCCTTCTTAAGCTGCTCTATACGCTCCTTCTCTTTTTGCTTCTTAAGAGCCCTTTGTTCTTCCCTCCGCTTAATCTCTTCTGCCGCTAGCTTCTCCTCTTCCTCTTCTCGAGCTTTGTTTTCAGCTTCGAGGCGAGCAGCTTCTTCTTGCTTGCGGCGCAACTCCTCTTGTTGCTTTTGGATCTGAGCCAGGTGAGCTGGAATCTTCTTCTTCTTCCCACCTGCTTCCGCTGGAGCGTCCGCCACAGCAGGAGCAGCAGCTGGCTCATCTTTTGTTGGAGTAGGCTTGGCAGCTTCTGGGGCTTTTGCAGGCACAGAAGCCTTCTTCTTCGAAGCCTAGGATATGTCAATGATGGAAAATTAAGCAGTTCAACATAGGCAGCTTGCAATACCTGTTCCTTCTTGCGCTGCTTCTCACGTTCTTTCTTCAATTTTTCTTTCTCAGCCTTTGTGAGTATCTTTCCTGAGTTCTCATCGTCGCCGGCATCGTCGTTGGCAGCGGGGGCAGCCTGTTTTCCCTTGGCGGCATTGCCTCCCTTTCCTCCTTTTCCTTTCTTTTGTGGTAAAGCGAACTCATCGTCATCCAGAGACGCTTCGACAGGCGCCTTGGTAGACAAGTCCTCGGCGGGTGGTTCAGGGGCTGGTTCCGGTTCGTCGTCGACAATGCCCTTCTTCTTACGCTTCTCCTTGTTCTTGCGCATAATGGCCATCAAACCTCCGCCGCCGCCAGTGCCTTCCTCTTCTTCGCCGTTCGCATCGTTGGCATTCTCGGAAGCGGGAGCTGCTGGAGCAATGCTCTCGCCCAGTTCGGCCTCCCAATCATCCTGAGCATTCTTGTTTCCCTTCTTCTTTGGCGCCATCTTGACGTTATGGCTGAGTTGACCAGCTTGATCAGTAGAGAATCGAAGAAAGGGAATAAATAGCAAAAGAAAATTAATTGCTGAAAATCCGCCAAACTCAATTCAGCAGGATGAATAGGAAGGATGGGAAAACAAGGAACCCTAACGTTGAAAGAGGTGACGGAGAAAGAGGGAGAGGGAGAAAAAAAATGGTGATGGCTGCCGATTCCACACCAGCAGAGTCACTGCCTTTAGGTTTGTTCTTGTGGTGCGGTTTCCAACCTTGTGGAGGCGGCAGTGGTGGGTGGTGGGTGGTGGGTGGGCTGGGCTTTTCGCTATACTGTCTACCTATACTCGGGCTTAGGTACTACTTAGGTATGCGGCCTCAGCATTGGATGAGATGGATGGACTTGGTTGGATAGGCGGGGCAAGCGACTTCACAACCGCTGCGGGGCAGCATTGATTCCCTAGAACTCCTAGTATCGATAAGAATATTTTAGTAATTACTGCACAGGCTGAGACGATTCCTCTCCCAAATCAACCAACATCAAACACCAGTACAACCAATGCAAGGGAATGGCAAAAGGGTTAACATGGAAAGGAGTAGATATTTCTAGGCATTCCCTATTTCAGCACCCTCTGTTCATAGGTATCTTTCCCACTTTCAGTATAGCTCCCCGTAATACCTTTTCTTCTATTTTTTGCACGCCTCACAACTACTACACTCATTGAGAATATACACATGTTCAACCCTTGATCCCCTTCCGAGCTCAATGCAATGCAATCCACTTTTATACAACCCAATCATGATAGCATACCAGACAGCGAGCCTCTCTACATAACAGAGGCCACTAGAAAATCTAGGATTTTGTAACCCAATTCCAAGTATCCCTCTTGTCGCTTAGCATCATCCTTATTCCTAAAGTCTTCAGTGTAACGGCCACCTTCTAAACAGTCAAGATATTTGCAAAAGAAGGCCGCACTGGGACCAGTTCCAATCAATCCTTCCAATGCTTGCAAGGTAAGGCATCGCTTCAACAAATCTCCGTCAATGTGCATGGTCCTAGGATGTGGTTGTGGTTCCAGATCTGGCATGTTCATATCATCGTCGTCGTCGTCGTCTAATGGGCGATGAGTGAGCGGTGAAACGATAGGACTGCTTTGAGCCAAATTTTGAATCAAACTCAGTAATCTCCAGAGATCCAAACTCAATATAGTGAAGCGCTGCATTGAACCATCCATGGCTACCCCAATAATATCAGTGCCGTCGGCCGCGCTTGGTAAGGTACCATAATGCTGTCGTGTAATGTCGGATTGCCAGGGGGGTCTGATATGTGCCCGTGCAAACCTTCTCACGGAAAAGGGTAGTATACCCTCAAAAACCACCTCGAATTCCTTGTTACGTTGTCCCCATGGGACCCATACGCCAGCAATATAACCTCTCTGGTCCGATAAAAGAGTTAACGGCCATCGTCCAAGGCTGTCCGTTGGGTCGCCGACGTCAATCATATGAATGGTCCTTCGCGATACCCGATCCGTATGAATGAGTGTCATCTCCCCCTGATCTTCTCCCCCATGGTCGATTACCTCCAGGGAGTGCATCGTTGTAAGGGCAAATACTTTACCGTTTACCACTCTCAATGATGTCGCTGGGGAATCCAACTCAAATTCTTTCATCGGTTTCAGTTTTTTCTCCGCCAAATCAAGAACATCCCAGTGGAGGGTCCGATCAACGCAATAAAGTAGGCCTTCCGCGTCACCTACGATGGAATAGATTGGCTTCCTGAGATCTTTTTTGTAGCGGGTCCAGTATTTTATCTGCCTGCCATTCCGACGGCTATCTATCTTCTCCGTTGAGACGATAATAAGCTTGCCATCCTTCGTCGTGACTAGGATGAAGTAAAATGTTTTCCCGTCTTTGAGATACTGCCACTCCTGTAGCCCGTATATTCTGTCGCCCGGAGTGCCAAGGCCAGAGATATAGTTGTCCGGGGCTTTGTCCTTGTTTGTTGGAATCGAGATAATCACGCCCGTCTCAGGGTCGACAAACGCAAGGGTTGGTCTGTCACCGTGAAGGAGCGCAACCACCAAACATTTCAACATTTGTGAGAAGAAGATCCTGGTTGGCGTCCCATATAACGGAATAGATCTAGGCACATGGCCTACCTGTGGGCCAATGTCGGCTATAAGTAATTTCGATCCCGTCAATATCATAAGAGACATATACACAGCATCTCCAGATAAGCTATGTGGGATTTGAAAGACCGAATGTATGGGGGGTGAAGGCAATGAGGCATCATTGGAATCCGTTGGCCAAATGAAATGCCTGCTCAAGAACTTGCATTCCCGATGCGAAAAGCCAGTCATTAAGATTAAGTTATTGTCGCAGCATGCGAGAACCGTAGGCGTACCATCGAATCGTCCAGAAGCTGGGAATACATCGACCCGTGCTACTCCGACAACCTCAGTGGTCCATATTATTTGCTCATCGGATTCTTTAGAAATCCTAGCTGTAACAAGGCGGCCACATCGACTACCAAGGACAAGGTCAACCTCTTCCGGTGCTTGACAGACAACAGAAATGCTTGTAAGAGCTTCGAGATGAGCAAGGCCCTCGGCTCCTTCAGCACCTATTTTTGTTTCAGTCAGTTGTAGCTCCTAAAAAAGACACATATGATCTATAGTCTTCTGACAAACTAGATCTACCGAGTATCAAAAATGGAAGCACTAACCATGCTCAATTATGACTGGCCGCTCAACAATCAGAGTTCCAGTTAGAGAGTATATAGATATCCAAGGAATACCGTCATGCATCGAGGCCGCCACGATAAAATGATTGGTGGAGACTGTGAAAATTGAGATGCAAGTCACCTCTCCTTTTGCGTCCCAGCTGCTCAGCTTGGAAAATTTGAGCCCCTCTGCCCGCACGATATGCAATCTTGACTGTTGCCCAACGTGTGTAGAAAGAGCAACAATGTTGGCCTGGCAGAAAGCATTCTCAGCAGTAACACCAACGATATCGAGAGCCTCTTCAAGCAAACACTTTGAGCTTTTCGAAGAATTAGCATTAGTATTCAAATCAAGATTAACCCCGCAATTTCACAAACCTCTCAGTCGATCCAATCAAGTTGATAGAAGTCTCCGTCACCTGAATGATGGTCTCAGATACTTGTATGGCATGTAATGTGCGAGACGTGATATCAAACGGCGTGCTTTCAGATGATAAGGGCTCAACATAGCCGAGGTCATCTGAGAATCGTAGCACCAGTGACGAATGGGGCAATGCCAATAGACCATATAAGCCTCTGCTATCTTGATGGTCTATTGTGAAAGCCCAAGCTTGCCTAACAGGTTCGCCAATTTCGATGTCTAATCCAATTCGAGCTTGAACACCCCACCTCCAGTGTGTTATATTACCCTTTAATCCACGACCCGAAGCACTGTAGATGCTATCGGGCTTGCGCAAATTGTTTGGCAAAGTTCTCTGTTTTGTTCGAATAGCTGGAATATCAACAGCATTGGGACCCCATGTCGAATGTTCGTTTGTCGTTGTGACATCCACCACGGGAGACCAATTTGGCAGGATGCTGACTTGCTCAAGCTCTGAGCGTGGTGCCAGCTGCACACATTAACGTCAACAAGCTGACAACACGATTGTTCATAAGAGGGGTCTTACCTTCCATATTCCACCGGGTCCAGAGTCCCCTCCAATGATGAGAACATCTGAAAATATGTCGTATGCCGTGGTGAATGCCGTATCAATATTGGTTTCGAGGCATCCAACATTTGTTACGGAAGGGAGCATCTCATTTGCATCTATTTCGAGGTGAATGACAGCACCATCCTCACGGGCCAGATATATGATATCAGTTTTCTCGAAATATTTTTTCCTCCTAAAGGGTCGAGCCCAGGCAGTCCAGAGTGGCTCATGTGTCCCGTGGTGAAGTTTTGTACAAGCCGGACTGTCGTTTGGTAGTAGCTCAAACTCTGGAGAACCAGAAAGAGCGTACTTGACGACACCAATAAAGTGAGAAGAAACCGCAAAAAATGCCGTCTTGAATCTAATGGGTATTAGTAGCATTGGCATCCTATGCTCTCTTGGGAGACGATGTCCATTTTTTTCCTCGGCAAAAACGGCCTGTAGGTCATCGCCAATTTCCCATTCGTACGTGATCATGCGTGAGACTGGTGTGTCAGTATTCCCTTCTTTTCGAATCACAATCATGATGAGTATTATGTGATAATCGTCTTCAAGGCGTGGAAAGAGAAACTCCAATTTGTGAATGACACCTTGAATTGCCCGCACACGAACAGACTTGACAGGGCGAAGAGACTCTTGGCGTACGTATTGGTCGTTCAAGTTGGGCAATGCTTCGAGTTCGTAAATTACTACAACGCCATCCGGAGAAGCGGCAGCAATATAGCGTGAGGTGGGATCAACAGCAAGATGATATCCCAGATATATCAGGGCTGTTGGGCTTTCGTATTTGGTGATGAAGAATTCAAGAGATGCGCCTGGTCGTTCTCTAACAAAAAGAAAGAGAAGTTGGCCCGTTTCCAGCATAAGAACAAGTAGTTGCGGAGGAAGAGTACGGGTACGAAGTTCCTCATGGGCACCAAGGAATCCCGGATCGAAGCTAGAGGGACTCTCCGATTTAATAGCATTTCCGGGGCCATCATCATCCAAGCCATGCTCCAACGAATCGCCCAAAACAACCGCACTCCGAATCTTTGGGCCAAAATCGCTTTTCCTTAGGATTTCATGGGCTTGGCCATCTCTTTGGAGCTCACTTATCTGGACAAAATGATCCTAGGTAGTTGTTAGTATGAAAAACGCCAGGGATTAGACAAAGATGTGGTGAGGATATGCATGGCCGAAGCATTATCAATACCTTACAGAGTTGCCAAAGCAAATCCACATCACTCTTAAGTGTCTATAACGCTAGATTGTGCCATGGTAAAGAAGTTTTTGATTGGGGTACAATCTCAAACATGTTACCTGCAAAGAAGGTAGAGCCACTTACCCCAATAAAAGCAATATCATTATGCTCCTTAGATCTCAGTCGGACTGGCAATACCCAGTGGACAATAGGGCTCTCAACTATGGTTTGGGACAAAATTCCGCATACGGGTGGTTCAGGCAGAGGATCAGAAGCTGCTTGGGGTGCAGCGGATGCCTTTAGGGCGGCCTGGAGATTGACAGTCTCCGTGATCCACTCTCCATCCCTAAGAAAGCTTGTTTGGAATGCCATGTTGTCATCCTCACGACAACATCAGAATGGAGGGAAAGGGGGGTTCAGCTTTAAAGTTAGGGACGCGGTCTTGAGGAGGCCTGATAACTCCTGTATCAGTCACACTGGTCGAGAAAATGCAGGTTGATCCAGTTTCCAGAGAGTTGAAGAAGCCAAAGGGGCATTTTTTGTCTATCGTGAATTCAAAACAGGGGTGACTTGGTGCATAGCATCCAGCGCTGTGAAAAAGCCCACGGTGGTAGCTTCGTCAATGACGTGAAGCTGAGGATAGAGAACACCAGCAATTGTGGTGTTGTTGCTTGGCCGCTGCCAATGTAGAGACCAAGCGTCGTGACGTCTGTTGAGCAGGCGGATGTATCTTCCTTCTGACACAAATAAATGTTGCTGCTGAGGATCTCAAAGCGATCACGCGCTCAGAGAGGGAAGAAATAGAGAAGAAAAAAAACAGAGATGCGGGATCCTGCAGAAGAAAGAGAGTAGGTTGAGAGTAGCCGGCAGAAGCTGTCACGACAGCACAACTGGAGTTTCAGTGGGTTTAGACCTCCATCCATCCATTTCTTACCTCGTTAGATGCACTAAACGGTTGAGGTGCAGTACCTAATAATTGATACCCGGAGCCTGGAGCTGGTGGGTGCTTGGTGGGTGATGGTGGGGCAATACAAGCCCAAGTTAGTGCCAGAGGTGCCCATGGAAAACTGTAACATGCCTCTATGGGGCTACTACCACCACTACCACTAATAACTAACCTAATGCACAAAGCATCCCCCCAACTTTTTAACCAGACAAGCAAGCATCCGGGGTCCATAAAATGGATGGTCATGTAGTACGGAGTAGATACGGTAGGTACCTAAGGTATTGAGGGCTCCTTTCCCAAATGCACAGTTACACTCCATATGTACCTTATGATGTAGGCAGGTACTCTATGTAGTTGATATCTATCCATCCAAATCTATTTGCAGTTACTCAACCAGGATACGTGGACACATTTTCCAACGATATGAAAAGCGGGTTTGTTTTTCTACTCGATCCTACCAATTAGTTGAAGGAACGGCTTCAGTGTCGGCTCATCCGAATTGGAGAAGCTTCTCTTTCAATTACCGACGCTTGATATTCACCCTCCGTCAAAGAACTGGCCAACCAAGCAGACAGCATAACAAGCCACCACAGATCACATCGACTACATAACTCGCTTTCGACCCCAAAATCACGACTAGCTTGGTGGATTCACCGGTCAGTTGGCCAAGCCATCCGCCGATATCCAGGCCTTCTCCCGAAGCTAGAGGGGGGGCAAATAAGAATTCATACATATATATGCAAGGTGAGGTACCTATTGCGTATTGGGCCAACCTTCAAAGGCAGTTCAATAAGTAGACCCAAAGAGATTATGGCCTCTATTTTTTTGAAAATCTTGTTCACCGGTGTCTTAGCAGAGTGGGTTCGATTCATTCGATTCTGTGGGAGTTGGTTGGGGGCAGGGGCAGGGTTTGTACGCCCTTGAGGGGGGGTTCTTTTGCGAGACCAGATTCGTCTCCAAAAGTCTCTTTTCCTCTACCCAGATCCCTGCCGTCGTGAAATTTTAGTATCGAGCCCCCGAGGCTTAAATCTTCCTCGAAGCGCTGGAAAGACGATTCTGGGTAAAATTAACCTTAGTTTACCTTGACTCTTCAGTATCCATCGTTGGGCTAAATGATCCAGGGCTGTATGTATATGCCTATGACACAACCACCCCCGGGTACGTCTTGTGTCATATTGGGATGACTCGCTCAACAAGTATAGATAGGTAGGTAAAAGGTATTGACAGACCTGACGTCTGTGAGAGACTAAGGTGCACATGCTACCTTGCAAAGCACCCATCCTGATTCTCTATCCCTTTAACCCGGACAGGCCGAACAGAGCTCATTCCCCGCTGAGATGCTCCATACATCATGGTAGATCTATACGCCATCTGCGCTCTGGAACACATCCTGGTGGAGCTTCAATAGGAAGCCGGTGAGGAGGGGTTCAAGCATGGCATCTAACAAAGAGGAGGAGAAGGTTGTTGCCTTTTTTTTTGGCTATTCTAACCTCTGACTGTAACCCCCCAACATGCCAATCTGTGGCAATGAGATGCTGGTTGATAAGGATACAGCAAGGCTTCAATAGGCATGCCATCCATTTGCTTCTATTCCCGTCACCCCCCCCCCCCCCCCACAAGCGGACCGAGCGTTTGAGGGACCCCAAAAGCTGAGGTTGCATGCAAGCACAACGCATGTACATACATACATATCTATATGGCTCGTGAAGTCAAGAATGGGGATCCTCCTTGTGCAATGTTACCTGCTGCATATTACACAAAGCCCATCATCCATGCCGGCTGAATCGCAAGTGTCGTGGAAACGTTTCTTAGCACATCGGCCACATCCGTTATGACATGCCAGCGGACAAACAAAAATTCCAAGATAGACATGGCACACACCAACCAACAGAATCTTCCGAAGGGCATGCTCCCCTTATTAGCGCCCATCGTTTTGACTCTTGACAATCGCCCTGCCTGCAGAAAGACCCTTTGGCCGTTGAAGGTGACATGTCACAAACTCCAATCGAAGAGCCTCCGCCAGCCAGAGCCGCGCTCCACTCTGCCGTTCTTGATAATACCTATTTAGGTAATCATAATTCTCTGACCTAGTTCTACAGATTCACGTATATGAGACAACGTTGAATAATCGTTAGGGCCAGATCCTCTTGGCGGTATTTCTAGACAAATATTACTTTATAAAGTCTCAAAAAGAAAGAAAAAGAAGTCTATTACAATAGCGCAATTTCGAAAATGCAAAAAGGTAGCATTTTGTACTACTAATTACCCCAATGAGCAAAAGGACTGCTCAGTGATATATCCATGTTGCAGTAAACATCTTCTCTCGTAGTATATCTCCTAGGAGGCTGGAAGCATTCAAGCGAACGTAGGGAATGTATAACTAATATAATGATGGATTAAAATAAAGTCTTTCAGACGTTCTTTTTTTTCCCAAACAATACTACTACTACTTTACTAGAGCTGAAGTGATTAACTAGAACGACACGTTTTCTTCTTCTCTTTGAATCAAAATTAACCATGACTATCGGAGACGGGACATGTTAATATCGCACAATCAAATCCCATAGTCTATAAGACTCTTAAAAGTCCGAAATAGAAAATGCTTCGCTTTTTAAACACCCTTCTTCATATTTTGTACCCGAGTGTCACGCCTACCGGGTAAGCGATTTTCAGGTACTGATACCTAAACGAGACGTCAGAGGTTGTGACGCACTGATGCTCCACAATTAAGGCAGTCCCACGCCAAGCTGTTCGCCAACCTTCATCGCCAATCCATGGCCGTCAAACCCTCTTTTCACTGCGACGCAATAATGCCAGCTTGCAAAGTCTGGACCCTGATCCAGCACCCCAAAGCTATCGGTTCATGGACCCGGAAAAGGAGCTGGTCGAAGCCGCCAGTAATCACAGCGATGCCGACGTAGAGTCCGAGGCTGTCGACGATACAGGGCCCAGTCCCGCCACCGTCCAGAAGACAAACGACATCCTCGAAGCTTGCAAATGGAGAGATGCGACACGTTTGAGGAGTCTCGCTAAAACTAACGGCGGTTTTCTCTCAGATGCGCTCCGCCAAACAGCTTGTAAGCGACCGTGACTTGCTACCTATATCTCGATAAATGGCTAACCATTGTTTCTCCTTTTAAAGGGCCAATCTTGCTCGGTTTGCCGTCCCTCAATCTGGATGAGAAGCATAGCGAAGCACACCACGCGACAGAACATGACACCACAGCCAACGGCAACTGGAGGGATTTGCCGCGACACAGAGATGAAGACCAAGTGCAGCTCGACGTCAACAGATCCTTCATCTATTATCCTAACGGTATGCTTGAGTCCTGTTTACTTCCACGTTCCTAGTCTGGAATAGCAACAGAATTTCTAACAGTTATAACTTCTAGACCAATCGGCCACGGAGATTGATAAACGAAAAAATGAGCTATCTTGCCTTATTGGCGAAGTGCTTCGTCGAAATCCATACCTCTGCTACTTTCAGGGATATCATGACATTTGTCAAGTCTTCCTGTTGGTATTACAACCCGAAACTAGGGCACGCATGGTTGCACGACTTTCTGTCCTGAGAATACGAGACTTTATGTTGCCTAGCCTTGGTCCCACCACCGCACAGCTGAGGCTTCTACCCGATGTGCTGGCTCAGGCAGACCCTGAGCTACGGGAGCACGTAGCCGGCATCGAACCATATTACGCTCTTGCCGGTACCCTGACTATGTATTCTCATAACATTGAGGGGTATCACGACATAGCTCGGATATTCGATGTCATACTTGCCCACGAGCCTGTTTTCAGTATTTACATGTTTGCTCAGATTATCATAGACCGCAGAGAGGAGATTCTCGAGATTGATGAACATGACATGCTGCAAGTTATTCTTGGCAGGGTCCCCTCCAGAATGGACTTGGACGCCCTTATTAAGAAGGCCGTCGGCCTTTTTGCACGCTACCCCCCGGAAACTCTACGAGCGTGGAGCCGAATATCGAGTTCCAGCGTGCTCAAGACAGCAAGAGATCTTGACACATGCGCTAAACAGACGTTGGAGGACGGTCACCGTTATTTCGAAAAGCAAACTAGTGAGGTACACTGGCAAGAGCTGCGAGACAAGCTCAAAATGATGATATGGGTATATCGTCAATCAGCCGGAATGATTGGAATGGCCGTTGCTGTTGGGGCTATCGCCATGTACCTTCGACGCAACCCAACAACTCTCCAGTCAATCCTGGGCTTCTTTTATAAGTGGCAAATATTGTAGAAGGATGATGCGTCGTCATTAAACGCAGAACTCCATATCGCTTCTCCTACATGAATTATTCTTAAAAATGGCGTAACTAGACTCGGAGGCATTTTATACAACAAGATAATATTTCCAACCATAATAATATAGTTATCGTTTCCCCAATCCCGTTGACGCCATAGAAAAACTAAATGATACTCATAATGGTTTTTTGGGGGGCTTTCACTCATCCTTGATTTGGCATAACATGTCTTTCTTCTCCTATGATTCCTCTTGATACTGCCTTTTCAAGTCCTCAAAGTGTGCTTGCTGTTCCGATGCTAATTTCCCGGCTGCATCGCCGAGAATGGTAAGAATCAGAGAATAGTTATTATACAAGAATCGATTACTCTTGCGCTTATCGGCGCCATATGCTCGACTCTGCCGTATTAAGAATGCTTCCACCTCAGACTGTAGCCGCCGCATGCTGGCCACGACAGGCTCGTCATCCCCGGCCTCTGTGCTCAGAGACAATAAGCCATGCAAAAGTTGACCGAACCGCTGTGTTACCATGTGCGGTGCTGCCGAAGGTTTGGCTTGGTCTCCAATAGACCAGCTTGATTTGGATGCCCCACTGGTGGCTAGTTGCCGGACGGATTCACAATGGCGGTCCATAATAACCTGTAACCGGGGCCATAGAAGCATATTCATACCGTTGATGTAACCATCCACAGCGGGAACTTTTCGTCTTTGAAGATCAAATGCAAAGTGCTGGTTGAGTCGGATGCAAAGGAGAAGCCCTAGTGCATCAAAGGTGTCACCCACGAGGGTTTTTGACAAGGACCGGCCGATCTCAAATGTCGGTTCGAATATATAGTTAAAATTCTTCGATATTTGTGAATAGGACAAGGCCGGTGAGAAAAATGTTGCCAAGAAGGTATACTCGGCCGTAGCATTATCTACCAGAGCCAGGTTGAAGTTTCGAAAAGGCACTTCCAAGTAGTGTGTTGACTGGTCCTCCTCGGCCAAGTAAGAAGAGATGGCAGAGGTGTTCTTAGTCTTCAGCACATCAATCCGACGCCCAAGGTTAAAGGCATCATGTGGTGGTCCTGCCACTCGAGCGCTTGAAAGCACGGCTGTTTTCCTCGTACTCTCTTCATGACCAAGAACATCGTTTTTATCCAAGATGTGGAGCTTGAGTTTGGCCAGTGCCTTGTCATAGCGACCGAATTGGTTTACATAATACCAACGCATTGTGTTCATATATGCCAAAGAGATCTCTTCTGCCAAGGTGGCATGATGTTTGTGAAGAAAAAGGTAAAGATCCTTGAACTTGAGAAAATTCTGCTGTTGGATAATCTGGGCATTGATGTGAGGAGAGCGAAGGGCCTTGATCTGGGCAACGAGGAAATCGCGGATCCGCTCGATAGCCTAGGAAATAAGTTATTAGACGGTCATCCTACAGCACTCGAGACAAATAATACGGTACCTTAAGAATCAACTTCTCCAAGATGGGGCCTAGTTCTTCGCTTGCCTTACTCTGCTGGGTACCCGACTTTTTCTGGTGTGTCGAGGCCCGTTTATCCACCTCATTTAGAATCTTAGACCAAGATTCATCAATATGGCCCGTCGTTATCTTTGAAATGGTTTCTGGCGATACGCTGAGCTCCTCAACCAAGGGGCCAAGCGCAGCTTCGACTGCTTTACGGTTCTCCAGTCTTCGGTTGAGCTCGCTTGAGCGTACTTGCAGGGATTCGATATCGGCGGATACGGTGGACAAATCATTTCGAAAGCTCGTGAGATTTATTTCAACAGAGTTCAACACATCATCGCATGCGCTAATTGATCGATGCAGATCAACAAATCTGGATCTGTCTTTTTCATCTGGCAGTTTGATGTCAGCGGAGAGATACCGAGAGCATTGGATAGGAATATCGGACATTCTTCTACAGTCTGAGATTGGCGGTGGGTGATAGCAATGCTACTATAACTCTCAGAAGCAGCCAGTTCTCTCAAGGACAGGCCACCGAAAGCAGCGTCTAGCGTAAGATCACTTTCTGTGATTACACTCTCTCGTCTTTGGGCCGAAGTTCCATCTCCTACGTCTGCACCCAATAGCTTCTCCAGAATTTCTACAGTATCGACTGTGCGCTCAGAAATTGTTGGTGTGTGTCGTGATCCAGATCCATTGGGCTTGCGCGCCAGCAGCGAGGCCGTCGAGTCATTGGAAACGAGAGATAGGGTCGAACCTCGTGGGGAGTGCCCTTGCCGTTGCGATGTCACGTATGGGCTTAGACTACTGGATGTTCTTCGGGGCGGTAGAGGAGAATGCTGTCTGCTCGCTGTCTGGGGGGTTGCAGGTCCTGGCGCGTTTGCCTGGTTCCCAGCCAGACGATCCAGCCACATGGTGCACAAGCGCTAGCTTTTTTTAGCTATCGATTTATGTACCAAAAGAACACAGCAAACATAGCCAGTGCATCATTGGATGAGGATGACGAGGACGATGGTAGACTTTCAGTATAGATTGCCGAGGCTGAGGTATCACGACTTGAAGCGACGTAAGCTTCGCGAGCTTGCTGCGAGGCTGAAAGTGTTTGAGCTGTGGCGTCGAGTAAGAGCCCCGGACTCTCGCTATCGCTGTGATTGGGCGGTAGGGTCCGGGCCATTTTGTACGGTATTAGTAGCAAGTGCCACCAAGGCTGAGCCCCGCAACGGGAACCCTTTTAATGCAGCGAATCATGAATTCATGGATCTGTCACTAATTTGAGCATCTCAACAAGTCGTTCCTCATCTTTCTAGCAATGTGCTTGATGATCTATAGTATCCGAAAGAAAAGATGAAAAGGACTTGTATACTGTACGGCCCCATTTCTATACTCACACACTGTCATTTATAGTTTCGTGTATTGCGTAAATGATCATTACAAGGTGCGGTCATCATGTTCGTATTGTATTTTCTGATTTGGCTGTTAAAAACTGCAAGGCAATTATCCTGCATTCAAGGTTTAGCCTGTATGCCAATCCGGCGGCTGCTCAGCTCGCCCACAATATAGGTACTTGATTCCATACAGTCAATATGAGGTAGTATTTACCTACTACTGAGTACCTAGGTAAAAGCTTTAGTTTTTCAGCTAATCAATTACGCGGACAATACCAGAACAAGAATGTCACTTTCTCTGATAAGCCATCATGTGCTATAGAGATTAATGGAGCACAACAATGAGAGCAGTTTGGCAAGACATGGTCGAGAACAGATCCCATCACAGGCTACTTAGAGCAACCATTGTTACCTGCCGTAGTATGTAGATAGATAAATATAGATTAGTAGTAGTACTCTCACTCCAGGGCCAGGCAAGGCCAAGCAAGGCCAACTGGGGCTTGCTGGCTGGCTGGCTGGTCTCATTAGGTTCAGAACCATTAGATGAAGAGGGATGAGGGGCGCAAAAGCCTTGGTGACCCGTCCCACAGCTGTCTCACGGCGCTACGCCAGGGCCCAATCACACAGAACGAGAAAAAAAAATTCGGGCAACACGCCTTTTTTCCCCCCTCCAACTCATCCTCGCTCTCCTCCTCCCACTTCTTTCTTTCAACCTCTACACCCCACAGCCATAGTCCGACGGTGCAGGCCTCTCCTTTTACATTCCCTTTCTTTATTTCTGCTTTTTTTTTTTGACAAAGCTCGATCCCCCCCAAACCATCACCATGTCTGACGAGGTAAGAACTTGCCATATTGATGTTTTTTTTATGATTTCGAGACTCTAGATAGACGATATTCACCCCGCATTGGTTTTGATGCCCCTCGACGAAACGACAACCCCACATCAGAACAAAACTGCAATTTTTTTTTTTTAGACAGCAAAACAGCTGTTGCTCTTGATCCTCTCGTTTTCTCTCGCATTTCGTTTTTTTCTGAGTCTACAGAATGATCTTTCAGCCTATAGTTCACAAGTCATGGCTAATTCCCAACCTCTTTTATAGCATCATGAGACCTTCGAGGGCGGCGCCGACTCTGGCGCCTCCAAGACCTTCCCCATGCAGTGCTCTGCTCTGCGTAAGAACGGTCACGTCGTGATCAAGGGCCGCCCTTGCAAGATTGTCGACATGTCTACCTCCAAGACCGGCAAGCACGGTCACGCCAAGGTCCATCTCGTTGCTATTGACATCTTCACTGGCAAGAAGCTTGAAGATCTCTGCCCCTCCACCCACAACATGGATGTCCCTGTTGTCATCCGCAAGGAATACCCCCTGGTGCGTGGATATACCTTCTCATCCAATCTACCCTTTGAAGCACTATGGGGACTGGATAGTAACGCGAACTCCATCACTAACCCATCTGTTAGAACAACATTGAGGATGATTTCCTTGTCCTCATGAACGAGGATGGCTCGGAGAAGTCTGATGTCAAGGTTCCTGATAGCGATATCGGCAAACAGATCGTGGACGGCTTTGATGAGGGAAAGGAGCTGAGTAAGTTTCAACCTCCCGCACACAATAGTGCGACATGTTCTATCAATGGGTTCAAATACTCATGAATTTGATTCTAGTTGTCACCATTGTCTCCGCCATGGGGGAAGAGCTCGCTCTTGCCGTCAAGGAGGCTTCCAACAAGGACTAAGTCTGATTTCGCGGGCAACGAAACAAGTATTTATGGCCTTTCGACGATGTTATTCGTCATCCACAAACACTAGGTCAAAGGACTGGCGATATTAATGACTACGAAGGATATCCTTGGCATGACAAGATGGATCGTTGCATACCACAACCTGATGGTCTTGATTTTGTCACGAGACTAGCTACTTCCAAAAGCCCATTCTCGAGGTCAAAATCTATATTTTGTTTCGCTTAACAACACATTGTCAAAACTATGGCGATATGTGCATACCCGACATGATATAAATATAAAATAAAAAAAATAAGAGAAGAGAAGGCCATACAGTTTGCAACCCGGATCAGTAGTGTGACTCTATCTGATAGGAGATTGGACATTATGATAAATCATAACCCGACGTGAATCTATGGCTCTGTGTTCTCACTTCGTTGGGAAATCATTTCTAGAGTAAATAAATAAGTGCAGTATTGTTTTAGACAGTCTTGGATTCGCTCGCTGCAAATCTCGCGTATCTACCAAGTTTATCTTATCTGAATGGATTAGGTAGGCACGCTTCTCAGATCAACATTCAGCGCGGGTCTTTACCCGATTCTATCCCTTGATGAAGGTTTATACCTATAGAACCTCCAGTAATTCACTGCCTTGTATTTAAAATGCCTTATCTTTATTTTCCATTTACTTTCTAGATGGATTGATAAAACTCATATTCCATTCAAGAGTAACCTTTTGTCGTTTATTTTATTTTCCCTCCTCCACTGCAAACGTATGTTGGATTTTTCATCCTCTCTAGACAGCGACTGCGAGATGCAAGGCGCTGCTTATTTCTCGGGCGAACCCAGAAGTAATTCGCCGGTTTCGTTGTCGTGACTGCCTTTGTGGTCTCCGTACCTCATCGCCATCGCCCGCGCCCCAACCCGATGTGCCGTCCTCAGACTGAGATGCACAGTCGAACATCATCATGGATGGCCCGCGAGAGTTGCGCCGCATGCCCCGTGGTGAGAGATGCCCTGAGTGTGGTAGTCAGAGATGGTATTTGCAAGATGGTTTGAGATTCTGCTCAAGAGGTCATCAGATTGAGGTACAGGTTCCTATGAAGTAGTGTTAGGTTTGGGAAAGCTAATACGAAACAGGGCTTTGTTCAGTTTGACGTTGGCGATGAAGAGGATTCTGGAAAGCTAGGTGCTGTTTCTCGCCGTGAGAAGAAAACAAGGGAAAAACTCAACCGTGCGCCGACACTCAGCGGCCAGGCAGGACGAGATTTATACCTTGAGGCGCTTCAGCTGATTATTAGAAGCCAATTGCAGTGGCTCATCAATTCCAAGGGACACAGAGAGGAGTTGGAAACTGTGGTTCGCGATCTCTGGGATCTGCGAATAAGAGGGTCCAATTCTATACCTGAAGACAGCGCCAGGGGAGAAGATGACTTGATTCTCTTCAGCTCAGCACCACTTGCGGAAGATACGGAGCCGAAAAAAACTTGGCCGCAGCAATCAAGACGACAAAACTGGGATCCAGACCTTGGAATACGCTGGCCATCACCAAGGGTGCCTGATACTCTCGTACTGTGCTACTTGGGATGTGTGCTCCTGAGAATACCCACTCGCCTGGGTGACCTTCTTCGATGGGCTAACGATGGCAATATTCCCTATAAAAGAGCCGCAAGTTTATCTTGTCCATTTTTTTTTAAACAGATTGGCGAATTGCTGACCAGATACCAGTATCTCGACCTGCCACCGGAGATGCGCGATCGAATGCCCGCGCCATACGTCAGAACGCTGAAGCTGCCTTTTCGATCTCCTCTTCAGGGCGATGAATTATACAGAGCAGCAACAGATATGATTTTATCCTATCACTTGAATTATGACATGACCTTTCCTGAAATCAACCATGTGCCAATGCTTATTCACACAGCAAGAGCACTTGCATTGCCTGGTAAGAGAATCCCGATGGCAACGACAAATATGTTCTAACTGTTATAAAGCTGAGCCCGTATATCTTGCGCGCAAACTGTCGGCTTTACTGGGGTATCGATTTTTATTCCTGGTCGAAAAACAAGCAAACCAACGTCTTGATCACCCAGAAATCCGACTGGTTGCTCTCCTCGTTGTTGCTACTAAACTCTGCTTCCCCTTTGACTCTACACCTTCTCTGATTCAGTACAACACTTCTGCTTCTTTGCCTCTTCTCAATTGGGACAAATGGAGTGCGGATAAGATTGAACAGCTTGGACAAAGTGATGCATCTAGTGATAAGACCATGTTTGATAACATCACACCTGGTCAGGTTGCAGTAATGAATAACAAAGAGCTTGATGCCTATTTCGCACATATTTCCAGTCTAATTGACAAGAAAAGTATGTCAATTAATCTCATAATTTTATAAGTATGCTGACCGATGAAGACGAAAACCCAATCACAAGCTTCTTTCCAACCGAGGAATCATCCACGACAACCCGTGTGCATGATATTGTCACCGAGGACTTAGATACGATCACTCAAAATGTTTTACGCAATGCGCTAGAAGCAGTCCAATATACCCCAAGCGAGATAACGGCATCTACTTCAGCTAAAAAGAGCACCTACGAAGCATACCGCGATATCGAGCAGCTTACAGAGACAGCCGCTAGCTTCTACAAGGCTGCAGGTAAGGAATTCCCCATATTGACAATGGAGTTCCACAAATACTCATAAATTGCCCAGGAGATGTAACCGGTGTGTCCCTTCAAACAATGGTAGATGCCATATACAGACTTGAGCGGGCTATTGTAGCATGGCAGGGAGAAAACTAAGGAATTGTAGATATGATCAACAAGATTCTCACATGGAACTTAGTCTTGTGCATTTTACTTGATGTCCAGTTTCGGGTGCATATTGGGTCTAACGAAAATACGCGAAGGAAAATAAAGATTGGAAATTGCTATCTTTAGCTCCCGGGCCTACAGAAGTAGGGCACTTCTTTCACGAAAACAACCATCGATTATTGTGTAAGCACTTCCGTCCAGTCTCCAAGCTTGATAATACTTGATAGTGGGGTGTTGGATGATACACAAAATTGCCTTTTCCACTCACGTGACCCCGCAGCTGACCTAGGGTTTTCTTTGACTTGAACTTTCTGCCCCACCAAATTTGCACGCAAGTTCGGCCATTGAATCTTCACATCGTCAGCATCACCAAAATCAACCAAGAGTGAGTACCGCCATGAGCCCGTAGCTATGTATTGGAGGAAATTACTGACAAAAAACAGTGCAGATGTAAGCCTTCAGCGCCAACGAAATCGAACCGAGCGATCAGTACTAACCGCCTCACCAGCTTCGTGAAGACCCTGACGGGTAAGACCATTACCCTTGAGGTCGAGTCCTCGGACACGATCGACAATGTCAAGTCCAAGATCCAGGACAAGGAGGGCATTCCCCCCGACCAGCAGCGATTGATCTTCGCTGGAAAGCAGCTCGAGGACGGCCGAACCCTGTCTGATTACAACATCCAGAAGGTGCGCGATGAGCGATAGCTATAGTCCGCAGTGGCAAAAGCTGGGATTATACAAATGAGCAGAATACTGATGGGTTATACAGGAGTCTACCCTCCACTTGGTCCTCCGTCTCCGTGGTGGTCTCATTGAGCCCTCCCTGAAGGCTCTTGCCTCCAAGTTCAACTGCGACAAGATGATCTGCCGCAAGTGCTACGTATGTTGCGCTTCCACCTCCACATGTTTTTTCCCCCAGGGAAGGCAATGAATAAATGCTGACTTGAGATTCTTCACAGGCCCGTCTTCCCCCTCGTGCTACCAACTGCCGTAAGAAGAAGTGCGGCCACACCAACCAGCTCCGACCCAAGAAGAAGCTCAAATAAATTATTTCACCATGGATGTGGCGTCTGGTTTATGGCATTCTGGGTGGCAAGGACAGAGGTGGTTCATGGTTTGAGAGTCTGGCTTTGTTTCTACGCTAGCATCTGTTTCAGAGGCAATACATCTTGATGATGCCTGATGACCATTCTCGATCTGGCGTTCTATCATAGAACGTCGACATGTGCCCACCAACACCTGGAACCAGTGACACACTTCCGATTCGTGATCCAGTTGCCAACCAGGAGAGAAGATGCCAGGACGAGGGAAGATTCAGGAGTTATAGGAAACACTCAATGTAGTCCAGTTGATTCCCGCCAATATCATACCGCCGTTTTCAATCTCTATAGACTTCCTAAAACTATTTGCTAATGACGCATGTAGAGTGCCGAACATGAGCTCCTGATGGAGAATATGAAGTATGGCGTAATCATGTTTCACACAAACTTAGGGCTGCTTGGACATTGCGATCGGAATCACTGCCCCGAGTTCTTCGGCCCGCATCTTAGCGCTGCATAGGCACGTGACTGCTGCAGTTCATGATGAAGCTAAGTAGCTATCACGTGACATTATCGCCAGTCGTACGTGTCGCCTAAGCAAGCTCTCTCCATCCGGAATGATGCAGCTGGCTGGAAGAGCAGGATATGAAGCTTCCTATTCATTGGAAGATAAGTATTCGACCTCCCACTGAAAATCTCGAGCACTTTAACGCAAATTCTATCAAAACGAATTAAGCGAACCATTTCTGAGAAATTAATTGCACGGGCGCATAACATGTCTGGTTCTGGCTACGACGCTGTCGTGGATGTGGATGATGAGGTAGGTCCTGCTTGAGAGCATCAGATATGTCGATGCGCTCTGGTTCCCATCCCGTTGACACACTGGCTAATGTGAGATATCATTCTTCAGGGTGACCTCGGACACACTGATCTGCAAGAAGATCTCGAATTCCACAATTCCAACTTCAATGAATCGTCTTCGGCCAGAGGTCGCAAAGCGCCATCAGCAGGACTCCCGCCGCCTGTGACGGCTTCATCATCCTCCGGCTCCTCTAAGCGCTTTCTCTGGAGCATGTCATTTTACGCCCAATTCTTCGATGTCGATACGTCGGCGGTTCTATCACGCTGCTGGGCGGCGATCTTCCCGCGGGCCAACTTCCTGGATGTCCTCGAGGGCAATCCCGATCTATACGGACCGTTTTGGATTGCCACAACGGTGGTGTTGATTTTGTTCCTGGGTGGCACGATTAGCCAGTATTTGGCATCGACTGGAAAGACGCCTTTCGCCTATGACTTTAAGCTGCTTAGCGGTATGTATCTACCTCATCCTGACTGGTGCGATAGTGTTTCTCTTCTGCCAACCTTGTGATTCCTAGTAACGTGGCAGTTTCTGTTGGACTTGAGGAGCTAACTTTGTTATCATTTATAGGCGCTGCTGGCTTAATCTACGGATACACCCTGGTGATCCCCGTCGTCCTTTTCCTTGCACTCCGATACTTTGGCAGCGACTCTGCAAATCTGCTTGAATGCTGGGCCCTTTATGGCTACAACAACCTGATTTGGATACCTGTCGCATTTATCAGCTGGTCACCCATCTCCATTCTCAACTGGGTATTCGTCGCCGTCGGTTTTGGCCTCTCTGTCACATTCCTAGTACGAAATCTATATCCAGTCCTGAGCGCCACCGACCGCCAGGTCAGCAAGGCGCTCCTCATTATCGTCATTGTACTACACGCAGGTCTCGCTTTGGCTATTAAGATCTTGTTTTTTTGCGCACGGCAGTCCCGTTGCCAGAGCCCCGGGTGAAGGCGGTCCGGGTGACAAAAAGGATGGTTAAGATTCAGTCACGAACGGGTCTTGGTGGGAAAGAAATATGGTATGGCGTTTATTGCCTAAGGCGGCTGATAGACGGTGGCTTCTGAGAAGTTGCCTGGAAGGGCAGCATCTTGTTAGGGTGTTTTAACTGGATTGTACATTATAGAGCATGTCTCAGGGTTATGTCGTGATATGAATGACAAGTATTTCTTTCTTCGGTATCTGTCTTCCCATGATCTATGTTCGTGATAAGATGTCCATTGATACATGGAGCGTGGTTTTTCAAGAAGTACTCCCTCCCGCTTATTATCATCATTGCTCTCCTCCAGGTTTTCCCTGTCCAACCTTCTCAACAGGACCCTGATGGGCCTCCCAGTCGAGCCAACTGCCCGGATACTCGCCCACACTCGTCCAGCCAGCATGCTGCGCCAACCCGGCCGCTGCCCGCGCTCGCACGCCAGCCCTGCAATAGAACAAGAGGTTCGCGTCCTTGGGCGGCCGCTCGAAGCCGTACATGTCCTCAAAGTCCTGCTCGGAGACGTGGAAGCTCTGGACGGCGGTCGTGATGGGGATGTTGATCGCGCCGGGGATTATGCCCGTTTGGAGGAGCTCACCTGGCTCGCGGACATCTTTATTGTTTGGTGGTCTTTTGTGAGCTCATTGAAAATGTAAAAAGTTATGAAGAGAAGGTATAGTTTTGTTTTTGGGGGTTGTTTTCTAGTAATACATACCTACAAGGACAACCTTTTCCTCCGGATTAGGCGTCTCAACCAACTTCTTAATCTCCTCGAAGCTCCAGATGCGACTGTTGGGAACCTGGTTCTCGTTCTGGGCAGAGTACCACCGCACGCCGAACCGGGCCTCGTCCCTCAGCTCCAACGAGACCTGCCGCCGCAGCGCAGCAGTACTTGAGCCCGACGTCGCCGAATATGCCCTCCTCAGTGCATTAGAAGTCGCCGTTGCGATCGAGGTCCTGGTAGATATGCGCCGCAGCAGAAGCTGCTGTGTAGCTCGTCGACCCGCCATCGCCGCTGTTTTTTTATTATTATTTTCTTTTTGCGCGCAGAAATAGATCTCTCTCTCTCTCTCTCTCTCTCTCTCTCTCTCAGGATGCCCAAGTATTAAACTTGGCAAGACTCCAGTGTGCGGGACTCGATGGGATGAGAAGGAGAAGGTATCACAATTGGTGGGTGATGAAACCCTCTTCAAGCTCTTTCGTTTTCGCGCAAGGTTTCGATAATAGCTTCGAAGAAGCTGAGGTGCCCCGCGACGTCATGCTTTGTCATACTCATCCGCCTAGTTATTTATACGGAGTAGTCTACCTCCCTTGCTCCCTTTCTCACAACAACGATATCCCTTCAATCAATATCTTCGATTGATCATAGCCCCTTCACGACAATGCAATACACTACTTAACAATCTAAGCAAGTAGCACAGTTACCATTTCTCACAAGATTGTGTAGGACACTCATCATTTCACATGACTATCAAAAGTGACAGGTAGAGTCCAAATGCATCCGTACTCCGACCCTATGCCAAGTCACGATAACGTATCACACCGAACATCTTAGCATACGTAGTTTCAATTTTGTCTATTGCTCAACCAAAACTCCATGTACCTCATGATGCGCCCAGAAACAACGCATTGTAACCGCCGAATAATGTCGAAAAAGAACTATGTACAATGGTGAAGGGGGATTAAGATTAGGTGTCTCCTTTTTCGTCGTTCGTTCGTCAGCGGGGGTCGTTATGCCTCACAAAACTCGTCTTATATCCTGACGTCGTCATAACTCGTGGTCTGATGCTGCAGCTAGGTCTCATGGTGTCGTGGGTAAATTCTCAACCGATTTAATACCATCCAGCTGCGCCTCTCCACGTAACAGTGCTAGCGCCTCATCAACCATGACCCACGCAACAACGCTTTTCCTCCGCATTAGCTCATTGCTTTTATTTTCGTTCTTCAAATGTGAGAGGGCAATCATCCTGATTCAACTATTAGCATCATTGTCTTTATGAATTAGGAGTGGTCCGCATCTTCTAACCTTGGGGAAAATTGTGGCAAACACCTTGATTTCCTCTGATAAAGGAGTGGCATGGTGTGTCCAGTTCAACTGCACGGATGCCTTTCCAATCATCAGAGCCAAGTTGAGCTGAGCATAAACCTGACCCAAGCAGTAATGAGGGCCAACGCCGAACACCAGATAGTTCTTGGCACCCTTCTCTTCAGCATCACCAGAGAAGTATCGCTCAGGGTCGAAAGTATCGGGGTTCTCATAGACATCAGGGTCGTGAAGCGCCAAGTAGGTGGAGGGAACAACCATAGAACCTGATAGATGTTAGTGCTTTATCAAACTTGAACCATATTGGGATTCGCTTACCCTTGGGAATTGTGTAGGTATCAGTGATAGGGAACGCCTTCTTGACCAAATAGGGAACCATCAGAACGGGTGGGCGGTAGCGCAAAAGCTCACGAACAACAGCACGGGTATATGTGAGAGATTCAAGCTGGTCCATGTTGAGATCGGCATAGGCATCACCATTTCGAACCTTGAGGTTCTCTTCACGGATGCGCTCGAGAACGTCGGGTCGCTGGGCGACAGTCTGGAAGAGCCAAGTGGCGGCGCTGCTTGTGGCATCCTGGGAAGCGAAGAGGAAAGTAAAAACGGTCTGGGCAATCTCGTAGTCGGTGAACATGCGCAACAACGGCTGAGGCTTCTCCAAACCCTCAGTCTCGCCCTTCTCTTGAGCCTCACGCCAGCGTTCAGAGTTGATCATTTGCAAAACCCAGCCATCCATGATGCAGCTGACTTCACCTCCCGCTGCCATACGAACCTTGCTCTTGGCTGCGCACTTGGAAAACTCGGCGAGCACCATGTCAGCAGCCTTCTTGCCATACCAGGTCTTGGTGAAGGGAATGATAATGGGGAAGTTGACAAGCTCAAGAGCGGCGGTAATCAGGTAATAGTCGTCGGCAACCTTCTTAACAGCCTCATCGGTCATGTAGTGGCCAACAAAGGTACGGCAAGAAACAGCGCACATGAGCTCACGGAACTCGGGCATGAAAGGAACAGGCTTTCCGTTGTTTTTCTTGGTAATATCGACGAATCGCTTGAAGTACTTCTTGTATACCTCTTCCTGACCAGGCAGGTAACTCTCGAGAGCCTTGCGAGTGAAGAGGCCATTGAGACCCTTGCGGAAGTCAACATGAGCCTTGCCGTCCAAAAAGACCCAGTTATCCTCGCCCAGAAGCTTGTGGGCGACATCGACGACGCAAGGCTTGACATAGGCTGGTGAATTCAGAACCTTGCGGGCCATATCTCGAGTGGATGCAATGACGACAAATCTACATGGCAAATTAGCTCCAGTGCCTGCGGTGATTCAGGAGAGAGATTGGGTCCTTACTTGTGGAAGACGGAGACACAGCTCAGGGGACCGCTGAGCCACTTCTGGTAGTACTCCTCGAACTTGGGGTCCATTGACTGCAAAAAAGGTCCAATGAATGGCATTTTCCATGAAGGGCCAACAATGTTGCCTTTGCTGGTGATATAGCTAACTATGGCACGAGAAAAGCGGTATATTAGCCGGCTATCCTTATCGTGATGCGAAACGGTTGCAGAACGAAGATAGGAGGGTTTACATACTCTGATCATACACAACACAGAGAGCCAAGATTGTCAGGGCCCAGGTCCAGGCGCCTGTGTTTGTGATGGTCTCGATAACATAGTCGACTTGCGGAGGAATATTGACACCAACGTATTTGGAGCTGGCGAGAACTGAGGTGAAGACAGAGGAAGAGGCATTGGCGTTGATGGTGTCCATGATGGACGATAGAAGGCCCTCTTGGCCTTGGTCTTAAAATGGATCTTGTTCAGGACAAGGAGGCAGGTACAAGTCGTAGACCAGCCAGGCTCTTGATCCAGATAATGGTCGAGGGTGTCTGGGGGGAGAGAAGAAAAGATTGACGGGGGGAAGCGAGGTGGAAGGTTGTAGGTAGTACAAGTATTATTATGGAGGTCGGGAGACGGAGAAGAAGGAAAAGAAGAAAACAACAAGAAGAAAATATACGAGCAGTGACGCCGGGGCAAGACAAGGGCTTTCTAAGATTTTTAGCTACTACTAAGCAACCCTGTGGTTAGTAATTGACGGGTAGCGAGACAGGCATAATAATATTAATAGAGGGATCGGATCCAGCTAGACATGGCCGCCATGGATGGGACATAACATGGGACATGGGGCAGAAGAGAAGAAAGAGGAAGAGATGAGCTTCTCCGGGTCTAGGAAAAGCTGCGAGTGAGGGCCCCATAAAACTTTGTCTATGGGGGTGCGGTGCTCCGTGCTCTAAGAGAAAAGAGATGCAAGCAATTTCCTTTCTCGATATGATGGGATTGTGTGTGGTCCCCCCTTTGATTTCTAAAGGGTCTTTTTTTTTTTTTTTCCTCTTCAAATACAAGTACTTGTATGTAGAGCCAATTTACTTGAGAAAAGAAGCAGATGAATGCTGTCAAATTGATTCCCATTTCTAATGGCGGTGACAAAGTTCAAGATACCGCGTACCATTTCATCCTCATCTTCCCTCTTCATTATCTCTTCGCCTTTATCAAAGACCGAGCCTCACTCTCTCCTTCTTTTTTTTTCTTTCCGTTCTCTTTGCAGTTGCTTCCCCCCCATCGGTTAAGCTTGGCTCCGAACTAGGAAAACCGGCCCACTTTCGCATTCTTTATCTAGAAAGTACCGTGTACTTGATAAAGCAGATCCCGAGTACGGAATCTGGCACCCGAGTGGTGCAATTTTAATTCAAGATGCAGACTCAGATGCGAGTACACTGTACTTGAGTCATGCTGTCATGACTTACGGGGTTAGAGCGGAGAAGCACGCACTTGCATCTGCTTGTACTAGGTAAGTGCTTTACGAGTACGGACTGCATATTGAAAAGAGCACCTCAGTGTGACTGACTCCCCGATCTCATCAAATGCTTCCAACCCAAAGTACCAGGAACTTCAACAACCTATGGAATCTAGGAATCAACTGCGCATACGGGTACTACCTACCTGGTACCTTAGTAGTAGGTAGTGGGGGTACAGCACATGTGCTACAAGTACATGATAACAGTTTCCATCAACAAGTACATATAGATACTTGGCAGATCAATCTCTTTACCGCTTGTCAAATGCAACAAAAGCCAGTTCGCAAACTGTCATCATCATCATGTCTCCCCAAGTCCCGGACCCCCTGATATTATCATCCGACCAGACCACCAACCTTCTTTGCCCTTCCCACATAAACGCCCCGAAGCCTCCAATAGTTTAAAGTGGTCAAAGCAAAAGATTTGGTAGGTCCGCATTCGAATTCGTCAATGTCTGTTTCAAACGAGGTTCTCGGCTTTGCCCAATGAGCTGCCTCTATCCCTTGCAGCACGTGTGCAGTAGCGGGAAGCCCCAGGGGGAACCTGCATCTGGTTGGGGCAGGAACGGACCTTTCACAAGTCGAATACGAACACGAATAAGGTCGCAAGAGCGTGGGAAGCAACCGTCCCACAGCTGGCTCCACTCCTCCACGGGTAAACTCAGTCACTCCCCATCTAAAACAATTTCAGTGTCATTTTGAAATCGCGAATCCATGTCTTGATAGAGTTGACCATCCCTCGTTCCCTTGATTCCCTTGTTGTCTCGGCTGGCAAAATGAGCTAATTTGGCTGTACTCATTCGGAGGATGTTCGCTATAAGTATTATGCCTATACTAGGATGTAGCCGTGTTTAAATTGAACTCATATCGCATCTCTTTCCATGATTCTTTGTTAACGAATCATGCCTAAAACTTGGTGCAGCCAATATTTTCCACAGCTATTTGCAGGCTTACAAACGGATATGATAGTAGTATAAACGTATTCGAATCACATTCGAGACAACATTGGGAGCACCCGAAGCATAGACAACCCAGCTACTAAGCATACCAATCTTACAGGTTTGCCTAACATCTTGCATCGCAGGTGATGATCACCCTCTTGGCTGTAATGGTGGATGCGGCTTATGGTGGGTAATTTCCGAACAACCCGCTGACAATAACCCGGTCTTACCACACACTCGCGCATGTTATGTACATCCAGGAAGCCGGTGCGTATAGGGTAGGTCAAAATCACTTACATATACAAGGCAACTGTTCTTAGTGGCTGTTGAGGAGGTATCAGGAAAACTCATCAACTATTTCTAGTATTGATGAGCTGCCAGTTGAGGCGTCTCTCATTGAGCCATCATCACCATCAACGTAGAAGATAAGCGGCGTCAAGCGGGGATAAGACATTGTGCGAAACTTGAAACATTACCCAACCAAGTAGAATCTCATTTAGGGACTAACCATATGATATTTACATGGAAACTGTTGTAAGTTATAGAAGCTCCCCAATGCAAGAAAGGCTTGCGTCATAATCCATATTTCGTCACGACAACACAGATTCATAGAGATTTGGTGGCAACCACATCAGCCACTCACCACCAAACTCCCCATCGCATCACATAACGTAGTATTGTTGATTCCCGGTTATTTGCTCGGGCCGCTCTCCTCTTGACCCCATTGAACACTTAAACTATTGGCTTACGAATGTGTTTTGGTACCCAATGCACTTATACGCGGCCTAAGGCATGATCAGATGTGGCTGATTGGGTGACTTGGGGCGTATATGACGTCCAGATCTTTGTCCTTGGCAACTATAACTACCTACTAAGCTTAGCCGTCACTTGCTTCCTCTTCATTCAACAACATATCACTATTAACACCAATACACATCAACCACCTTCAAGATGCCCAGCTACATCGTACGTATTTCTTCCTACCAGCAATCTATAGTATTATACATGCTGACAGCTTTTGCCCGCAGGTAACACTCAAGGACTCTGCTACCGACGAGCAGATCGCCGCGTATGTTTCCATTCTCGCGCCCGACAATAATCCCTTACTAACTTGGGTATCAGGGCCAAGCAGCAAGTCAAAGACCAGGGAGGCGAAATTACGCATGAATACAACTTGATCAAGGGCTTTGCGTAAGTTTCCAAGTTGAAAATCCTCACGAATAGTGTTGATGACTGATCGCTCTGCTGCTCTACAGTGTTGAATATCCCGAGGGTGCCGTCCAGACTCTTGACTCCATCGAGCACGTTGACAAAGTCGAAGCCGATCAGACCGTTACGACTCAAGCTTTGACTTAGTATGTGTATTTTCATGACATTCTTGGGATACAAAAGAGAGGCTTCTTCATCTTAGATAGGACTTCTGATAAAGCTTGAATTCATCAACCCCGCCATCTTAGCTGTCCCATGACGCTGTGATACCCCTCTCTATGATAATGACGTAATATGATAAGATAAGAAACGCGATCTGGGTTACTTATCTGTGTAATACTTTCTGATCTTACTGATACGTACCCTGGCGTTTCCCATTCGGCTCAACGCGGCCTCTAAAAAAAAAAGTCCATTAGTTGTGGCTGGAGCCTCCGATCGGCTTCCTCAGCCATTTGACATTGATTCAGCCGTGGGCTTATTATTGATTTCCATCACCAAACATTTGACCGTTGACCGACTTCATTGGAATTGTACTGCCACTCCATATTTACCGGCGCCCCAATCGAAACTCACAATAGTATTGCTTATATCCGGTTCTAACTACTTGCTCCTTCGTCTTATCAGCATTGTCGCAATGCTGCAATGAAGACGCTTATTAGGTCCACCAGGCTTCACCGACCACCGAGAATTCTATACCATCATACGTCTGCTTCACAATGTCGACGCTTCACCTCCTCTAATAGATCATACGATGTCTCCGATGCCGAAATTGCCATTTTGGCAAGCCAGCCACAACATCCCTTGAGCCTCGCTGACCTTGTAAGGTATGATGTGCACCGGTTGACGAATAGTTTCTACATTCTAGACAGACAATCGCAACTAACACCGCCGTCTACTTGTTATTATATTCTAGACACGGTCGTCCCCCCTTGTCCGAAAAGTCGCTGCTCTCTTCTGCCAACTTCACGCTTTCACTCGCCCCCATCCGCCTAGCTCACCGCATCCAAGCTCTTCGTAACCTACCTTATATCGTCGTCTCTAATCCAAACATTTCTCACATCTACAACAACTATTTGCACTCGCTCTCTATTTTGCTACCTTATTGGCAGGCCGCCTCACAAGGCCGCCCTATTTCCACACTCGAAGACGAAATCAAGTTTACAAACGTCCTTGCCGAGCTTGTCGCTACTCACACCGACACCATCCCGATTCTTGCAAAGGGCTTCTTGGAATGCCGCAGATACATCTCCCCTTACGAAGTGACCCGTTTTCTCGATGAGCATCTCCGTGCACGTATCGGTACTCGACTCATTGGAGAGCAACATATCGCTCTGCACTTTAGTAGCCAACCCCATTTCGACCCGAGCGCCAGTCCGACACCATGTCCCGAATCCCCCAGTTATATCGGGGTCATAGATACGGCTCTCAAACCTGCTTTGACGATTGACTCGTGCGCTGGCTTTGTGGCCGATATCTGCGAGCTACGATATGGTGTCCGGCCCAAACTATATATAGATGGCGAACCAGAAACCACATTTGCCTTCTTGCCAATGCATCTCGAGTACATTGTAACCGAACTCCTCAAGAATGCATTCCGAGCTACAATCGAGAACAAGTCACGCGAGCCCGTTGTCGTCACTATTGCCCCCGAACCGCCACTCAAGGAGCAGTCCGGTGATATCCCTCACATCAAGCCAGCCCCAGAGGATCTAGGGCAATTCAAGAGCGATGCAATCAAACCATTAGATGATAACGCGCCTGGGGTGACCATTCGTATCAGGGACCGAGGCGGGGGTATCCCTCCGGATGTCCTCCCACATATTTGGTCCTACTCCTTTACCACATTTTCCGAAGAGAATGATATCCAAACTTCTAGCGGACAAGATGGCCTGAGCGCCATATCCTCAGCCAGTACAGGTGGCAGCTCAATAGCTGGCTTAGGTTACGGCTTGCCCCTGAGCCGAGCCTATGCTGAGTATTTCGGCGGTGGCATTGCCGTTCAGAGCTTGTATGGGTGGGGAACGGATGTGTACCTGCGCCTCAAGGGTGTTGGCAATATTGATGGTTAATGAGACAAGATGAAAGGGGGGGGGGGGGGGGGCGTATTGAAGAACGAATACAATTACGGACTGGTTGGGGAATATCTTTATGAACAACTTTTATACTTGTGTATGTAGATAATTAGGTAGAAAACTCAAGCGTGGCTCGTCATATTATTATGAGATTTTTTAGGACTAGATTAAAGAAAAAAGGTGAAACCAATATTACTACCATTGTTATGAAATTGCAAACAGACAAACAACCAAAACCAAGCCACTGGGATTTTGCAAGAAAACAAGGATTGACAGAGCGTCTTCCTCACATCTCACACCTCCCCCTTTTCTCGTCTTTTGTGCCCAAACAAACAACAGAACAAATATAATGCTGCGTGATCCAGCTCCCTCCCCTTCCTAATATAACCTTCCCATCATAAAAAAAAGGATGTGAGTTGTTCCAAAGGAGAGTGCTATAATAAACACTCCTTTCCCGTGACGCCATGATCCGCCCAGAATATAAAAAAAAGGACAGACGTGAGTGAGAAACTGTGTGCGCGATGTGGTCCAAAGAACCCGTATCTTTTTTTTGTATGTTTTTTTAAAGGTTTGCATTTTGTAGTAAGTCGTAGGACGCAACATTATTCAATGCGCTCGTTGATAAGCCATCGCCCAGAATAAATCAGTAAAAAATTAGAACAAAATATATACTACCACGATCTAGATTTGCCCAAGACTGAATCTCTTTAAAATTTGCTTCTTTCCCCTCCACATTGACGACATTACATATTTTCCAACTCGCGATCTATCTGCTTGTCCATAAAGGTACGGCGTTCACCAACAAGCTCCGTCTGCAAACGCTGCTCAACTAGCGCGCGCACTTGCTTCTTTGTTACCGTGTCCAAGTCGACTTCTCTAAGGACGGCTTGGATAGCATCGACGATGGCAATGTCTGAGGACGCAGCGTTGCCAACACCTTGGAAGTCAAACGAGGCGTTAGATCGCATGGCTTCAGTTCCCATGGTGGAGCGGTTTCCAGCACCAAAGCCAAGAGCAGAGGAGGACCTGTTTGCACCGGCTATGCCGATAGCAGGCGAGAGATTGGACTGGCTTCGGATATTCATCATGCTGCCACGCTGGTTGGGGAAGTCCTGGTATGGGGACTGACTGCGAAGATCCTGGATGCCGGTGCCCATTGACATCATGGATTGGCGATGAGACATCATGGGTTGGTTGCCTGCACCAGCAAATGGAGCGGGAGACTGGGGTGGCATGTAAGTGTTACGCCCAGGCATTCCGGTCAGAACAGAGCCCTGAGGTCCGGCCGAGTAAACAGACTTCATCTCGTCCATTTCATACTGGTCACCGTAACCATACTCCGCCTTCTCCTGATAAGTGCCGCGACGACCAGGAAGGTTGTTGGCAAGAGCATAGTCATCCCATCGCTGTAGAGGAATGGATCGAGGATCGAAGCCCTCGTCATCAACAGCAACAACTTGTTTGTTACCCTTCTCTCCAATGACGATACGCGTGTTACCCCAACTGAAGTTGTCTTGGTTCCAGAAGGAGTAGACGGGGAGAACAAAGGAGTAAATAGGATAGGCGAGGATATAAATGATCATCCATCCAATGTGCTGCCATTGTCTCTTCAAAATGAAAATCAAAGCCTGAAGACCGTAGACAGCAGCCAAAATGATGATGGACAAGAGGGGGAACTGGCCCTTGTGAGCCGCCACACTGTAAATAAGGAAGACAATATAAGCACAAGTGGCGGGCAGGATAAGAGTGCCGAACAGGTCAATGAAGACGATGAAACGCATGCCAAAGAAACAGAAACCACACATGTCCTTCAATCGCATCAGTTCGACCAAGTTATGAATGGTGGAGTTAATCCATCGACGACGCTGTGAAAGAAGAACGCTCCATGACTCAGGCGCAGCTGTCTTACACTGGGCATCCGGAAGGAACTTGAAATGCATGGAGGGGAAGTGCTTGGTCATGAGGGTGGTAAGATAACGATCTTCACCAAGAGACAAAAGATTCTTCTGATGCAGGGTGTCAACATCACAGATACTGTAATCGTTGATGACATTGTCGGAGATAATCAGAGGTCTTCCCTTGTCGGCGGTTCTGAGACGATACATGGTGAAACTGGACACATGAGTTAGTGGGATTGAAGAGATGGAGGATAATCAAGACAGTTACTTACCAACCAGGCAAACAGGTGACACTACCGAAGAGGGACTCGAAGGCCTTGGCCATGTGATGAGAGATGAAATACTCGTAAACCTGGATCATAGTCCACCAAGATTTTTCATGGTTTTCAAGACTTGTCTCACCACAAATACCAGCAATCTTAGCGTTATGCGCACAGGCAGAAACGAGACGGTTCAGGGAGTCTTCTTCGACACAGGTATCGGCATCGACCATGAGCAAGTATTCATATAGTTCAGGATCCACGCCGATGATGTTGTTGATTTGATGGAACATTTCCAGCTCGAGGGGGCTCATAGGGGCGCGATGGTGAACACGATTGAGGAAGCTCATAAGCAAAATTTGGGAATCACGCTTTCCACGGTTACCCGGCTTTGCCTTAGTTTGCTCAGACTCCTTGCCAACCTTGACAACAACAAGGTAGGGAACAACATTGCCTTCGTATTCATAGAGACCAGAGTAAACCTTGCCGTAGTTGAGCTGATCACTGCCGGAGCCGACAGCCTTGAAGGGAAGCGCAGGAGGATCAACCTTAGGGTCAACGCCCAGAATGTCCAGAACAATCTTTGGCGTGGGGCGATCGTTGCCTGCACCAACAAGAACACCATCGCAAATGACGCAAATGAGTTTTCGCTTATTGTCATACTGCAAAGCCGTCAAAGAATCCAAGGCTTTTCGTAGCGAGTCTTCGCCTTCGGTATAGGCTGGAACCTGGCAAATGACGAACTTGTCTTGAGGAGAAGGCCTGCGCTTGGAAGTAAACTGAAGAGCGGAGACAAACTTGATGACGATAACCGCGCAAAGAAGGATGGTGAAAGCAAGAAGAATCCAGTTGTTGACAGTGCACTTAGGGGTCTCACGGAAATCAGTGTAACCCTTAAAGAAAGCGCGCTGGATACAGAGCCAAGAATTTTGAACGCTGGCGTACTCAGTCTTGTTGAGACTGGTGTCCTCCAGAATAGGGTCAAGAAGAGACTTGATGTCAGTTCCTGCGTTATCCTTGAAGACGTCGCTAACCTGTTTGTTAAGGAACTGATACCTCGGATCATCTTGAAGCAGATCTTGGGTGTGAAAGTAATTGGTGAGATCATAAACCAAATTGCCGTACATGACCCACATATGACCTTCATCTTTGCCTTCACTCTTGATGAGCTTCTTGCTGAACACCAATTCACCCTTGTAATAATGTTGGATCTTGGGCAAAAACTTGTTCCAGTACCAAGTTGGGTCATGCAAGGCGCTCCGAGGATCCCTGGCTAAAAAGCCAGAGGTATGGTCCGCAATAGCAAACTCCAAGCTTGTGTTGAGTTGAAGAACAAAGGTCTCGCCAATGCCAAGGCCAGGGCATGCTGCAGATAGCGGAGGTTGAATGTAGTCATCCATATCGAGACCAGCGAGCTCCATCATGTTGTCCTTGGTGGTTTTGATAGCACTGTCACTGTGCTGAAGTTTGTAAAAATCGGTGAGATCGTAGACTTTGCCGCCATGGCTGACCCAGTAGTCCTTTGTACCTTGATGAGTTGCCACTTGTTTGGAGTTCCAGGCTTTGTCCATGTTGGGGCATAGAACTTTCCCGAAACCAACAATCCAGAAGACAACAATAGCGTTGATGAGAGCAATGATCATGCAAAGGGCAAGCTTTTCACGCCACGCCATTCGCACATCAGGCCGCTTCATGCGACCAACAGTGCTAAGAAGTGGAGATGGAATCCAGAAAGTGAGAGCCCAGACAAACCAGACCCAACTCCTTCGAGCCATGTCGACTTCCTCAGTTTGAATCTCCTTCTTCTCTCCCAATTCAGGGTCCGCGGGCCCACCCTCAGCGTTAAAAAAGCCGTCGCTTCTATAGGTGTCACCTTTGGCCCCAAGACCATAATCGCCTTGCGCAAGGTTGCGCAGGCCAGATGGAGCAATGGATGGGGCAGTCTGTGGGTTGTGACCAAGTGTAAGCTGACTGCCATTACCTTGGCTCATAGTTCGTTGATGAACCAGATGATCACGACTGTCATTCATACCACCATCCAGAGCGGGTGGTGGTGCAAAGTAACCGCTTCCACTGGCGGAGTAGCTTGTGTCAAATCCGGAGTTGAAAGGATTTGCGTGAAGTCCCTGGAGATTGTCTTCTGGTCTGATGTCAAGCATACTCTCAGCTTCCCACCAGGCAGATTCGCGAACCCAAACACGCTCCTTGCCTATGAAGACCTCACCATTGCTCCAACCACGCTCTAGTGTCCAGCTTTCAATACCGTCTTTACCATCCTTGCAGCCAAGAACAGAATAGCGCTGTACAAACTCGTCGACGTCAAAGTCTGCCGTGAAATCCATGTTGCGATGACGACGGTTGGCCCACTCGGCTAGTCTCCAGGAACGGAGCTGCCGCGACACAGTCCCAGCAGACCAGGAAGAAGTGATTGACGGCAAGGCAGCAAGGCTAGCCGGGGTGTCGTCTGTAGGATGTAGGCACAAATGATACCAGAGTCTGTTTGAAGTAAGAACGGTTTGAAGCTGAAAGCGGCCAGTGCGGCCCAGATTGATGCCTTGACCATCGACAGGGAAGAGTAGCTTTCTAAGGAAACTGCCTTCATCCGCAGCGAAGGCAACCTTTTCGAGAACAAGCTCCCGCTTCTCTAGCTCATGTTGGCGCTCACGGCCCTGGGGACCGGTCATGATCCCCAAGTCAGGTGACACTTCTGACACGGCTTGCTGGACTTCTCGCATAATGGAAGAACCGGATGGAGTGGCCTGGACACCGTCCTCAATCATTTCGGCATTAATGCCTTGGTTGTCGTCAAAAATTGAGCGCATACACAGAGCCTTGCCAAGAGCAGGATCAGGTATTTCGAGAAGGGTGAGAGCGACAGTGTCTCCGTTATCCTCGTGGGAAGTGGGAGTCCTAGCGCCGGTGCCATCAAGGGATTCATCACCATCACGGATGCGAGTTAGTTGCGCTGCGATGGCATCGTTGGCTTTGCCAACAACCCAATCAACAAGTGCTTCATAGAGCCCGCCAACAAAAGTTCTTCTATCGTCTGTGCTGCACTGGTTCAGGAGAGTGTCGGGATCCATACCCAGCAGGCCGCTAACATCTTCACAAATCTCTTCCAAAGTCTCAGATTCAACGCTATAATCAATTGTATCACCGAGTTTCAACAAGCCGGCCAGAATGGAGATAAGGTTGCGATGGGCGGATCCTTTGATGCCAATATCTTTCAAAGCCTGGCGGAAGTCATCTGCCGATGCACCGTCATCTGCTGTGGGCAAATATGAAGGTGGTTCATATGTGCCTGAACGAGAGAGAAGTCCATAGGCTGATGCGGTTTTCAAGCCCAGAAACTCTCTCTCGGCGGGTGTCGATGCCGATGTTAGGAGATAGTAGAAGACATCAAATGCACGGTAGCCAGCCTCGGCGGGGATATTCAAAAGACCTTTTCCAGTGTCAATGCCACCCTGAGAGAGTGCCATGGACGCTCCTGTCAAATTTCCAGCAAGATTAAGCGTCAAAGTGACGCCCAAACCTGCCTGTCTTGGAGCCGACGGATTAAATGGAGTGACGCATCGCAAGAAGGGCTGGATCGCCTCCAGTGCCTTGTACACAGTTGAAGGTACGGCAAAGGGGAAAGAGGATAAGAATGGCGAAAGGAGCGATGGTGACGATTGATGGAGTGAACTGTATTCTTGTGTTACTATACTGCAGCAATGTCATATTCCGGATAATATTACTTACCCCAAGATGATGCAGCCATCTTCTGCTCGTCGTCTGGCATGTTCCCAAGCTCTAGATGCCAATGCCGCATCAACAGTTGGACCGCCTTGCGCCGTTGTAAGCCACGTATTGACCACCAAACTCGTGCTTGAATCGATCTGATGAGGCTGTGAATTAAGGTAGATGTTATGGATGGTGTTCAAGAGAGTTGTTGTTGAAACTTGGGTCGGCTGAGAGCCCCCAGGCCTGTTCCCGGGGGCTTCGGAGCCCATGGAGAACATGGACATTCGATTCGCCATGATTGGCGAGGTTTTGGGCGTTGTTGCCCTGAATCGATGTCTTATTCAACCGACGGAAGTCTTGTTTTCTTGTCAATTACAAAGAGGTCGCTCCTCTACACGGTCTGCTATTTTGATTATTGTCGTCTTGCTACACAACGAAGGCTGTGGAGAATCGATATTATAATTATTCGAGGTAGAAATAAAAACGAGAGACAATATGGCGAACTGTTTGGGACGTGGAACGAAGGACTCCTTTTTTTCTTTCTTCTCCGTCTCGCTGGACGCGACGTTGGTTGGTAAAAGTTGCACGAAGAAGAAGAAGGAAACAAGTATGGGAGTAAAACGATAGAAAGGAAGCTGCCAAAGCGAATGAGGCAGGCTCACCACGGGCCAAAAGGTAAGGGTGAAACGTCAAAAGAAAACGATGTAGGAGAGCGAGCGAACGAACAAACCAAAGAAAGTCTCGTAGAAGGATAATGGCAACAAAAGTGGTTGTTTTGGCCCCAGCAACGTGGAGGAGAGGCACATTGGCTGGCGAGTCCACTAAGAAGCCAGGCTGAGTGATCCGGCTGGCGACATGATCCAAAGGCGCATCAATTACAAGGTGGAAGCGGCTCGTCTGGGCTAGTAAGGAGGTACCTTTCTGTGGTAAACCAGGGGAATTTACGAGGGGTGAGTTTAGGGGAGGGTGTGGCCCTGGAACGCGTTGAGTTGAGGCGCTAGCGGGCGCCGCTGTGGCGGATCCGTGAAAGGGCTTGAGAGGATTGCCCTGGCATAAAAATGGACTTTTCGCGACCTCCATCGACCATGGGATGATGGACCACTTCTGGAGCCTCTCATGCTTCTGATGCCTCTCTCTCTCCACTGCGAGTGCTGCAAAGGGCCAGTGCACTCCCGTCGCGATGGCGAGCAGAGATTCCTCTAGGGGATCGCGCACTGTCTCTCGCTGAGTTTTAGGTGAAGCGAAAAGCAACCTAGCGCTGCTCACTAGATCATGTACGCTGTGGTATTTCCCCTGAATTTATGCACATAAACCGACTAGCATCTGATTTCATTTTTATTTTTGCTTATTGCTTGTTACCATCAGTTTTTTTCCCCCCTTCCTTATGCTTGGGCCTCGTTTTGTTTTTTTTTGTTTTTTTTTTTTTTGTTTTTGTCCCCTCAGTGCACGAGATGTTAGTTCAATGTGACAGTGGGGGGGAAGATGTCAGGCCAAGTCAAAATGTGGTACAGGCATGGCAGGGCATGGCACCCGTACGTATGTATGGATGCATGTGCGTACCACAAAGTGTGCCTACTGCAAGGTCATGTTAGTGATGACTGGGAGTTCGTATTGGTCGGCGTGATAAGCCCGATGTCCTAAACTTGGGACAGCAGCATGAATGTGGAAGGCATAAGGTCAGGAAGTGGACGTGGGCTTTGTGTTGGATGGTGTTTTGTAATGGATGGCGTCCAATACGAGGAACCACCACTAAGCGTGTGAGTGGGAGACGTTTTTCTCAACGCATGCCCTATACATATAGAGAGAGGACGGTGTGCTCGATTCGGCTGTACCCGCTCGTATTTTTTTTTTCCAAGGGAGCAAACAGGAAGGGGAAAAAAAGCTTGAGGCTGTGCCACTGCCGTGTGCTCCGTATAGCAACCAGGCGAAAAAGCTTACCGACCTACAGGTACTTAGTACTCTGTGGGCAACGGTTTTGGTAGCGGTTTTGGTAGTGGTAGGGTATGGAAATAGAACCATGGTCATCCATGAATGCTATCAGTTGCCACCATATGGAACCATGGCAGGAAATATGTGGATGGCTCATCCTTTTTGTATGTAGCAATTGTTACCCATCCATCGCTTATTTTCTGGAAATGGACACGAACATGACGCTCAACTTGTTTTCAATCTTTCCCTTCTTCCTCTGGACTGACAACCCAAAGGCAATGGCTCCATCCATATGCATGCACTCGATGCGTGCAAACACTCTCATGTGTGTTAATTGGTGCTTTATGCGGGAGGACAGGTAGTCCCACCCTCGCCGATCTATTGTTGGTAAAGTTTTTTTTTCCCCCTTGCCTTGCCATACCTTTCTCTTTCTCTCCTCTCCCATCCAACGCCGATAATGCTTGTTTGCGGTCTCCATCCTCCATACTTACCTGAAGCTGGTTCATGCAGATCGAACTTCGCCTTATGTGTAATATTTAAATGTGGATCCTTGATGACCAACCTGATCGTATGTCTCATTTAATTACAAGCATACGATTTTCTTCAACACATTTTCTCGTGGAGGTAATGACTTGGAATATTGTGTTCAACAGTCCATACCGCCCCAAACAGATCGACGGACAGTGAGTAAGTCCGTCCTAAACAGCCATTTGTGCGACGTCTGTAGGCGCGGAACTTGGGCCTGACGTGGGCGACGCCAACCCGCTTGCGCTGAGACACGGCTCCTAAACAAAGCAAACTCATCAAGAAGGCTTGCACCAATGAGAAACACAGGCTATGAAAAAAAAAAAAAATACTTGTAGGAATAAAAAAAAAAAAAAACAAAGTCCTTCTTGGGCTGAGATTGTCGTTCCAGGGGTGGAGCGTGAGCGTCTACTAAGAGAATGGATCAGCTTATCTAGCGCGTCAATGGCCGACGCTAACATCTCCTTTTCAGCGTCCTTTGAATCCAGTAATCTCAACTTCAGCACCGGTCTAGAGGACTACCTACTTGTAGAATAGGGAGTGTTGACATGTACAGTGCAAGATTGGTTTGCAGCCGCACACCTTGTAAACAATCAATGACTCGATCGATCCGTCACGATGGCATTTCCATAAGATGCATGTGTGTTCAAACTCAATTGACTTAAAGTTTATCGAGATATCAAACTATTGTATGCAAGCAATTAACCGTTAGGTACTCACTCCATAGTCTTGAAGTTTTTCTTTATGGACGGTATCGTCCATGCTCCATGTCAACACACATTAATACACCTTACACACTATTACAGATCATACCGAGTAATACAGGCGGTAATCATTTGGGTTTGCATGTGCCTCGACCGCTTTGAGCCACCTTTATGTTCCGTCAATGCCTACCAACCTGTAACCAAGTACTTTGCAATCTGCCCAGGACATGGTCCACGTACACAAAGGCAGGTAGGTATGCAAATGAATCACAATCACTACCTACCAAAAATCAAGCCAGGGGGTGGTTCAGCCCATCCAGGACAGTCCAAAGACAGCCCCATTGGGTTTGGACGGCTGTTTCTAAGCAGCACAATGACACTGGATGGCTTTGGCGGCAGAAGCCTTGAAACTCTTCCAGCGGTATATAGCATGCCGTCCATCCTGGGGGGCCAGCCAAGATCAGATCGACACAACGCTTCCCAAGGGCTAATTCGATGTGAGTAATGAATGATATGATGGAGAGAGGCATGAACGTGGCAGAGGCGACCGACAGCGACAAGCTAGCCCGGCCTGCCTACTGCCAAACCACACAGCATAAAAAGGGGTAGGCGTTTCAGTGTCGAATCACCTACTGCAACACATATGGCCGGTGTCTTTCGAGACTTGCAACAACAACTAAGACAGTGAGTGAGTGAGTGGTATTGAATGGTGAGGCCAACGTCTAAGAGCCGCTGCTGGTATGTCAAAGTGCTCATATGAGCATCCATTCACAATAAGGTTGTTGTGATGATGGTTACATTTCCTCTTGGGTTGGATTTCCGACTGAAACTATTGAATTGAAGGCAACCTTCAAATATTGTCAGAAGACGAAGATGGCTGTTCAATTTTTTATTTTTATTTTTGGCGGCAGCAACAGTTCTATAGATACGTACCTACCCGGTTACAGGTGATGGTGAAAGCCATTTGTCTGTCGTGCCACATCATGTCGTCACGTCACCATTACAGGCGGTAGATCTGTTTGGTCGGCTTTGTTTTTCTCCGTATCCAATTGCCTGTTGATCAATCGAGAGGAGGTTGGCAAGTAACACAACAATCTGCTTCTTCACTCTGGCACACACATCAATTAACAACACCATCGCTATTTCTACCAGAGTTCGGATACACACGTTTTCATTGCCATGTTCACCTCTTTCCTGGAGCCCTCAAACAATAGAAAAAAAGTCGTGCTCACTACCGGGTATGCCATGCCATGTCATGTTCACATCACCACCCAGGCTGTGCCTTTGTAGTACGAATGCTAATAATAATTCGGCACGCATCCAATCCCGGTTGAGCCAGGGGTTGGAGCGAGGGGGCCAACGCACTATACGAAGGCAAACCTAGCGGAAGGGGGGGGGGGCGTGTCGTTTGGGATGCGCATTTGGTCTTAATCGCCGGCCGGACGTCTCCGTTGCTACGTCTCCCATACCACACACCACATCTCGTGTGTCTGCTGCAAGAAAACAAGGCCCTGTCCCCTTTTCTAGTTCCCGACGAAGAACGATTATACTAGAATCACAGTCGAGTTCACGGCTGAGGGTGAGGTCTCTCGTTCAAGACCCTCGTTGACTTGTTTTGACCACTCTTCGCTTCCTCACGCTCGCTTCTTTTCCCTTGTCTTCTTGTCTTGAACCAAATCCATCTTCGTCTTCCTCCTTCAACACCCTCTTTTTCTCTACGTCTCTCAAGGTGTTTGGTTCTGAAACTCGACCGGGACTTTCTCCGTCTGAAAACTCCCGACTCGACAATTCGCCTCGTGCAACTCTTCCTCTCGAACGCTACACGCTCGTTTGACTGAAGGTCCTTAATCAAACATTTGAATTGTTGTCCACGAGCCAGCTCTTGGCTTCGTGCCTACAACCAAAACCATGAGTCTGCCGCCCATCGGCGCAGGCAATGGGGGGGCTCATACCCAGCATTCGCTGCCCTCATTGCCAACACATCTTCAATCCGACACACATCTCACAGCCCATCTTGCCAGCCGTTTCCATGTATCGCTTCCCACCGCGAGACTGTCATCTCATGGTTTGATTTGTTTGAATACATACACAAATTCCGCCAAGGGACCAGATGGCGGAAAGGAAGGCAGCGCCATGGCCGGCGCCGAAGACTTGGCTGAACGCGCCTGGTTGAGATTGGGACATCGTTCCGAAAGCCAAGCAGTCGTTTTTCTGTAAGAATTCTACTCTATAACTCTCTCTCACCGTGTTTGTTTAGTCAAGTGCTAATGGTTTTTTTTCCCCCCAGGGGTGAATCTGGTGCTGGAAAATCGACTATTCGTAATCATGTTCTGACAGCGCTTCTCAACAAGTCATCTACGCCTTTGTCCTCTAAACTTTCACTCGCAGCCTACGTCTTTGATTCACTGACAACGACAAAGACTGCAACAACTCCCACTGCCTCCAAGGCTGGTTTGTTCTACGAGCTTCAGTATGATACCTCAGCCACTACCAATCCTATTCTCATTGGTGGTAAGCTCCTGGACCATCGATTGGAGCGAAGCCGAATCACCGATGTTCCTACCGGCGAGCGTAATTTCCATATTTTGTATTATTTGCTGGCCGGTACTAGCGATGCGGAAAGAGGCCATCTTGGATTTGACAGCGCTTCAGCTGGATCTAGCAAGAGATGGAAGTTCCTTGGACACCCCACGCAAATGAAGGTTGGCATCAATGATGCCGATGGATTTCAGCTCTTCAAGAATGCCATGAGAAAATTGGAGTTCCCCAAGAACGACATCGCTGAAATCTGCCAGGTCTTGGCTTGTGTCTTGCATATTGGACAACTGGAATTTGAGACAACCAACAAGACCAGTGCAACTGCCGATGACAGCGGTGGCTTTTCGCACGAGGGTGGACAGACCATCACAGCTGTAAAGAATAAGGATGTTCTTGGCATTGTTGCCGCCTTTTTGGGTGTCAGCGCTGCCGATCTTCAGACAACATTGGGATACAAGACCAAGATGATTTCCAAGGAACGTGTTACTGTCATGCTCGATCCCAACGGAGCGCGCGACCATGCAAATGAGCTTGCCAGAACTCTATATGGTCTCTTGGTCGCCTGGATCATTGAAAATATCAACGAGCGGCTCTGTGCCTCTGAAGAAGCCATTGCTAACACTGTTTCAATTGTCGACTTTCCTGGTTTTGCTCAGCAGTCATCTACTGACTCTGTTCTGGACCAGTTGCTCAACAATGCTGCCACTGAGGCTATTTACAATTTGACTTTGCAGAACTTTTTCGACCGCAAGGCTGATTTGCTCGAGACTGAAGAAGTTACAGTCCAGGCCACTAGCTATTTCGACAACACTGATGCCGTCAAGGGTCTGCTAAAGCCTGGAAATGGCCTCCTAGGAATCCTTGATGACCAGACCAAACGAAACCGAACGGATATGCAACTTCTTGAAAGTCTGCGCAAACGATTTGATGGCAAAAATTCCTCTATTGAGGTTGGTTCTGCCACCGCGAAGCTGCCCGGTAGCAACTTCCACACTGAGAACTTGGCGGCGAGCTTCACTGTCAAGCACTTTGCTGGGGAGGTTGAATATCCTATTCGTGGCCTTATTGATGAAAATGGCGAGATTATCTCTGGCGATCTCATGAACATGGTCAACTCTACTAAGAGCGACTTCATTGCCCGGCTCTTTGGCCAGGAGGCTCTGCAGACTGTCACTCATCCTCATGAGAAGACCACCATCATGCAAGCGACAGTCAGCTCAAAGCCTATGCGTGCTCCCAGCGTCATGTCTCGCAAGGGCACCAGGACTCGCGGCAATATGTACCGCAGACAGCAACAGGAGACACTGGACGAGCAAAGCGTAGATTCAAGAGATCAAAAACGCAGCAACACTAAAGGCGGTATTGAGCAAGGGGCTTCCGGCCAGTTTTTGTCTTCTCTGGAAAATCTTCAGCGTGCGGTTACAGAGCCGGGTACCAACGCATATTTCGTCTTTTGCTTGAAGCCTAATGATCGACGCATTGCCAACCAGTTCGACAGCAAGTGCGTGCGAACGCAAGTTCAAACGTTCGGAATTGCGGAAATCAGCCAGAGACTTAGGTCGGCTGATTTCAGTTTGTTCATTCCTTTCGGCGAGTTTCTTGGCATGGCGGATTCCGACACCATCCTCGTTGGTAGTGAACGTGAGCGCGCCGAAGCTGTTATCGATGAAAAGCGATGGCCATCCAACGAAGTTCATGTTGGTTCTACTGGTGTCTTTTTGAGTGAACGCTGCTGGCTTGAAATTGCACAGCTCTCCACCGCTCTTTCATACTCAGGCCAGGCAGCTTCTGATGGTGATGGCATTGACGGACTTACACCTGGCGAGCACCACGCTTTCGGTGCTTCCAAAGAGCGTCTGCTTTCTGGTGGTAACACTCCTGTCATGTATGGCGAGAAGGGCAAGAATGGCTACTTTGTTGCCGAAGATGCTCGGTCTGAGGCAGGTGTATCCGCCTTTGGTGCCGGAGACATGTTCAAGAACCTCGACACCCGTGAACAGATGGCTGAGCGTGGCAATGAGAAGTCTATGGAGGAAGTTGAAGAGTACCGAGACAGTCCCAGTCGTAAACGCTGGATCTTCACCACTTTCCTCCTGACCTGGTTCATTCCAGATATCTTGGTTCAAAAGCTCGGACGAATGCCTCGCAAGGATGTTCGTATGGCATGGAGAGAGAAGGTTGCCATTAACTTCATCATTTGGTTCTCCTGTTTGATCTCTATTTTCTTCATGGTGGTTTTCCCCATACTCATTTGTCCCCGACAAAACGTCTACAGTGCTGCTGAATTGTCTTCATACAATGGCAAAAAAGGCAAGGATGCATACGTCTCTATTCGTGGTTGGGTGTTCGATTTGGACGCCATTACTCAAGTGCACTACCCCAGTATCCTGAACAAGAAGTATCTGCTTAACTACGCTGGAATGGATGTGTCTGGTCTTTTCCCTGTTCAAGTTTCAGCTCTCTGCGATGGTGTGGATGGTCCCATCAGCCCCTATGTTCTCCTTGACTACAAGGATACCAACCGTACTGGTTCACCAGCTCTGATTAGCACTATGGACTTGAACGCCCACTACCACGACTTCCGCTATTTCACCAACGACAGCCGACCTGATTGGTACTATGAGCAGATGTACGAGATGAAGCACAAGTATCTCAAAGGCAACATTGGCTACACGGCCAAATATGTTCGCAAATTGGCTACTCAGTCCCAGTCTATTGCTATCCTTAATAGCAAGGTTTATGATATGACCAAATACATAGCTGGTGGACGAAAGCTGAAGGCTCCCATTGGCGAGAAGGTTCCTAACGATCCCACTCTTGCCAACTTCATGGACACTGATCTTGTGTCATTGTTCCAGTCTCAAGCTGGTAATGACATCACCAAATACTGGAATTCTTTGCAGCTCAGCCAAGACTCCAAAGGCAAAATGCAGAGATGCTTGGATGCGTTGTTTTATATCGGCGATGTTGATACCCGAAACTCCACTAAGTGTAAATTCTCCGAGTATCTCGTTATTGCTATCTCTGCCATTCTGGTCTCTGTCATTGGCTTTAAATTCTTAGCTGCTTTACAATTCAGTAGCAAGAACTTACCCGAGGACCTCGACAAGTTCGTTATATGCCAGATTCCCGCATATACAGAAGATGAAGATTCTCTTCGTCGTGCTATTGACTCAGCGGCTAGAATGCGTTACGATGACAAGCGTAAACTTTTGGTTATTGTTTGTGACGGAATGATTATCGGTCAAGGCAACGATCGCCCTACTCCTAGGATTGTCCTCGACATTCTTGGTGTTTCTGAAACAGTTGATCCTGAGCCTCTCAGCTTCGAATCTCTGGGCGAAGGTCAGAAGCAGCACAACATGGGCAAGGTTTACTCTGGACTGTACGAGGTGCAAGGTCATATTGTGCCCTTCATGGTTGTCGTCAAGGTTGGCAAGCCGTCCGAAGTTTCTCGCCCAGGTAACCGTGGTAAGCGAGACTCTCAGATGATCATCATGCGTTTCTTGAATCGCGTTCACTACAACTTGCCTATGAGCCCTCTCGAGCTTGAGATGTATCATCAGATCAGAAACATCATTGGTGTTAACCCAACCTTTTACGAGTTCATGCTTCAAATTGATGCTGATACTGTTGTTGCACCGGACTCTGCCACCCGTATGGTCTCAGCTCTGATCAACGATACCTCTGTCATTGCCGTTTGTGGTGAGACCGCTCTTACAAATGCCAAGTCTTCGTTCATTACCATGATTCAGGTTTACGAATATTTCATCTCCCACAACTTGTCCAAGGCCTTTGAAAGCTTGTTCGGTTCCGTTACTTGTTTGCCTGGTTGTTTCTCCATGTACCGACTTCGTGCTGCGGAGACCGGCAAGCCTCTTTTCATCAGTCGCGAGGTTGTTGAGTCTTATGCCACCATTCGTGTCGACACTCTCCACATGAAGAACTTGCTGCATCTTGGCGAAGATCGTTTCCTCACCACCTTGTTGCTTAAGTTCCATTCCAAGTATAAGACCAAGTACATCTCTAGTGCACATGCCTGGACTATTGCTCCCGACGAATGGCAGGTTTTCTTGTCCCAGCGTCGTCGATGGATCAACTCTACTGTTCATAACTTGATCGAACTTATTCCCATGGCTCAGCTCTGCGGTTTCTGCTGTTTCAGTATGCGTTTCGTCGTCTTTATCGACTTGATCAGTACCGTTGTGCAACCCGTCACTCTTGTCTATATCGTCTATCTCGTTGTACTTGTTATTCAGAACCCCACTCTTGTACCCGTCACAGCGTTCATTCTCTTGGGTGCCATCTATGGTTTACAGGCCATCATCTTCATAGTTCGCCGCAAGTGGGAAATGCTTGGATGGATGGTTCTCTACATTCTTGCTATCCCCGTCTTCAGTTTCGGTTTGCCCCTCTATGCTTTCTGGCATATGGATGACTTCGCTTGGGGTAACACCCGTGTCGTTGCAGGCGAGAAGGGTCAAAAGATTGTCATTTCCGATGAAGGCAAGTTTGATCCTGCCTCCATTCCTCGCAAGAAGTGGGAGGAGTATCAGGCAGAACTCTGGGAGACCCAGACCTCTCGTGATGATACCCGTTCTGAGGTTTCTGGCTTCAGCTACGCTACCAAGGCTCAAGCTATCCAATCCGAGTATGCCTACCCCAGCCGACCCAACTCCACTGGCGGCGGTTTCAACCCCGCGATGTCTGCCCATGGCTTCGACCGCAACATGTCCCGCATGTCCATGATTCACTCTGAGATGGGTGGTGCCAACCGTATGAGCCAATATGGTGGCTCACAGTTCTTCTCTCCTGACGACATGGTCGGCTTACCGAGTGATGACGCCCTTCTCTCTGAGATTCGCGATATCCTTAAGACAGCGGATCTCATGACCGTCACAAAGAAAGGCATCAAGCAAGAGCTAGAACGCCGCTTCGATGTGCCTTTGGACGCTAAGAGAGCGTACATTAATAGTGGTATGTATTCCCTTTTTGTCCCATATCCTTGTCATCTATATCTAACATAATTTTAGCAACTGAGGCTCTTCTTTCTGGCCAACTTTAAACCTAATTTATGCGCACGCAACGCTACTATCTTCATTTAATTTGACGCATTTAACCAAAAATTTCGGGTGGATAAAAATCGAGGAGATGAATGGGCACTCAGACTCGCGGACTGCACAATCTAGCGCACACATCTGTTTTTGACGGGCTATTATGCTTATTTGGGCGTCTTTTTTCTATAATGCCAACGTACAACACACTGAATCTTATATAGCATTAATCTTGGGTGACGTTTGCTTGGGGAGGGGAGGGGAGGACGCATGTTATGCAGGGAGGCTTTGATCCTTTGGGACACGAAGTGATATCGAGACACATCTTGGAAACGAAGCGATAACTTACTGTTTGGCTTTGGGTGTTTTTGGATTAGATGGAAATGAGAAGGTTGTACATATAACTGTGGAGTTTTGATCAATGAAGCCCCGCGCCGCTATTCTTGTTGAACATCTCTTCCGGATGCTGTCTTGTGTGTTGTATAGTGAGGTTGTATTTAATTCGATTCTCATCGGCCGATTCATGTACTCATGTCTCAACGTCACCGCTGCAGGTGGCGTCCTTTGTACGATTGTAAAGGTTAGAACTGTGAATGTGAATATGAATATGAACGCTCGCCACTTGTGGTTTTTTTTTTTTTTGGCTTTGCTTTCCTCCTCGCTCACCTTCAGCCTTGCGTTTTTGCCAACATCGTGTTCCGGGCTGCCCCCCCCATTTCTAGCTTAGCCTTGTAGCTTGCTTATTCGAGCGACCCCTCCGACAACGGTCAACAAGGCAGAGTGCCAGAGTGGTTAATGGGTATGACTAGAAATCATATGGTTTCGGCCTCGCAGGTTCGAATCCTGTCTCTGTCGAGATCTTGTCTTTTTGCTTGCTGTTCAATGGACCAAATATCTTTTTTCTCCCCTATTTATACGGCTATTTGCCACTCAATTTGGCATTTCTTTTTTGTTCTATCAAATTGCCCTTGGTCTCATCATCAATTTGTGAGATGATGTGCGTTGGCAAGCTCTCCGAGGCTTTGAGCTATTGATAGACGGTATCTATGAATCACTTTGCACCAAAGAACTCTTGATCCTGCTTCCTGTACTAACCAGCCAGTCATTCTGGGTATCTCTAGCATTAGATACATATGTTCATGTATATACCTCACTTTTGCTTATGCCTCATAGCTCCCCCCTCATCATTTCAAATTTCCAATCAGCTTCTGCACACCTCCTTTGCTCCATGCTGTTACTCGTGCTTGATCACACGTCCCCCAAGCACGCTGTATTAACCCTCCATATACATCAGCATCCTCCGCAACCTTACACGCCGCTCTCTGGGCATCTAGCCAACTCAAAAGTCCGAACCTTGTAATCAGCGTCGTGCTACCGCCAGCAATGCATGTTGCCCGGTAGATGATCCTAAGTATCCTGACTCTGAGATTGGACCTGAGATACGGGTTGCTGCCGACGGCTAGTATTTTCTCGAACCACCTTTTCTTGTGGAAGACGCCCAGATCAAAGGGGGTCTTCAAAGCATCAAGGATATACGTGAAGAACCATGTGATTTCCGTATAGTACTTGTCATCTTCGGATGGTTCCCCGTGAAGTATGTCGTGTGCCAACGGTAATTTCTCCAGCGACCAGACGGGGCTGCGTGTCAAAAAGCTGTTGATCTTTGGATAGAGCGGGTGGAGCGGGTTTCTTAAAACATCCAAGCTATGGATGGAAAATGCAGTGAATGCGGATGGAACTGGGTCGGTGTCTACCTGTGACTTGGATGATTCCGCAAGCTCAGTTAGTAACAGCCAAATTTGTTCTTTCTCCTCGTATGGCGACTCCTTGATCTTCGCAGCCATCTTGAGAATGTTTGTGAGAGCCTCCTTTCGGATATTGATGTGACTTGACTCAAGGAGACTCATCAGTTTCGCGGCCCAGCCATCTTCTACCAGATCCTCAACACCCTTTGTGTGCCATTTGATCAGAACTGATGTATCTTCTTCGCCCGAGAAAGGTATATGCAGTGCTTGTTCGAGTTTTGACTCGCTCATTCCCCCTTCGCCGCTGTCTGCCTTTTGCTCTTCGTCTTCTGCATCATCCATATCTACGTCGCTATCACTGGTGGCTTCCCGCTTCTTGCCTTTTCTCAACTTCTCTAGCTTTACGGAATGAGAAGACAGATGCTCATGGATTTTGCCATGGATAGATGCAAGTATATCTCTTCCTTTGAATGAGGATAAGGCGTTGAGGTATAGGGAAAGGAAGCGTGCAACTGTGGCCTTTGCTTCCTTTTCGGCCGAACTCGTAAAGTAGGGCAGTTGCTCAGCCATGGCGACTGTGAGCAAGTTAAAATCACTTGTGTCGTGGCTGTTTTGACCCTTATCATCACCTAGGTATGTTTCTAATAGGTCAAGGTATTTGATCGGAGATGTCGCACATCGGGTGATACAGTTGTCTAAGAACGCCCAAATGCCATCCATGCCCTTTGAATTGGTCTCATCAATAGTAGCTTGCAGTGTTTGGAGAAGAGGTTTAAGTCCTGTACCCTCAGATACAAGTTGATTCTCAACTGCAACATCGGCCAAGACCTTCTTGAGCTGATCCAATGGAGCAGTTTGATCACTACCACACAATAGCCGTAATAGTGCGGTGAACGGCGAGAAAGAATTCTGGCCTTTGATAATTTCAATCTTTGAAAACCACCGCATCCCAGGAGAATAGCTGGCTATAGATACGAGATTCTCCAGCTCCATGATGCCAAGTGATTTCGGCTGCTGACCATCGTTCTCCTCGTGTAAACCTTGTAAAACGTCGACAAAAAAAGGCGAAACGTCAAAGTTTGCGGCCAAAGCAACCTGGGGGATCACCTCGTAGTAGAGATGCAAGAGACGACTGGTCATTGTCTTGTGTATGCCATTGTCCTTTGGAATACCTTTGTAGCATCGAACAATCTCTTTCATGTCTGGAATTCTCTGGCAAAAGGTATCGATTAGTCGTCGAGCTGCTTCTGTCCAGCGCGTGTCGGAGGATCGGAATCCTTCCTCATGCATCTTGATAGCTCGCGAGAGTTTCTCCAGTGCTTCGACCAGTATTCTCGTGGCAAAGAAGGACGTCAAGTTTGACTTTGGTGATAGGCATCGCACAAGAACCTTTTGATTGATTGGCAGAGGTAGAATATTATCGAGAAGAATAGATGTTGGTGGGGGAGCATTGGCATACTGATTTTTGTCACCGAATGCATTGGGAAGGGGTATCCTCATCGTGTTAAAAAGAAAGGCAGAATATCCAATCCATGTCATTGAGAGTTTCGGCTCAAAGGTAAAAGATCGATTGTTAAAGAAGTAATCAGCAATTAACTCCGGCGCAGCAGTTAATATTGAGATCAAAAGCTCGCTATGCTTCAGGCTAGACCATGGACGGAGCTTCGCAGCGAATTCGGACAGAACAAAGTTGAAAACAGGGATACCGTTGCGGAACTTGTCATCTTTGGCTGCTCCGTCATTTACTTGCCCGCTTTGTTTCGCCGCCTGGACTGAAAACTCCTCACTCGTTTCTTTGGGATAGAGCCCAGTGGAAGGGTATAATATGCCAGCGCCAGGTGTTGTGCATGCGTATATGAGGAATTGATGCACTTTTTCAACAACCGCACCGTCTTCGTTGCCCGTCCCTGTTGTAGTAGAGTAGTTGTAGAGAGCCAAGAATCGCATTAGTGTTTTAGTGTTGAAGGCTTTGAACTTGATGTCTCGCGGTATTTTGCTATCCGCAAGGACATGTGTTTTCAGGATATCCATAATCTCTATCACGAGATAAGGAGGGTCGCTCTTAATCATAAAGGTTAAGTGAGATAGCAGTTCTTTTTGCAACAAAAGCTCTTTCCTCCCGTCTGAGTGTAGATACCTCAGACAACTCAAGAAAAAGCGAACAGCATTGGTTCTCACTGATGCCTTCTTATTATCCTCTTGGCTATCTCCAAGATGTCCGATTTCCAGGTTTCTTCCCAGGGAGGCAAAGGTGAATGCTCTGGCACGGACTATTCGTTTCGCATAAGCGCCTCCATCTAAACAGACAACCTCTCGGAGTAAGCGTAGTGTCGGTGATATGATGAAGCCTTTGGCCTTTTCGGCAGACAGATTTCTTGAAATAGATTTGAGTTGGCGTTCTTGGACCAGTGTTTGGCAGATACCAAGCCCGTAGCGAACGAGGTCCAATGTGTCTGAGGTGATGTGTAGAATCAAAGCCAGGACAACGGCCACAGAAGACATAACTCCGTCGTCATTGACCTGAGCGGCAAATGACCACATTTCCATAAGGTCATTGAGAAAGACTGCATCTTCGCTGGTGTCTCGTGGCTTGACTAAGTCGAGGTATTGTCGCAAGATGGTGAATTTGGTATTTCGGTCGTCGTCTTTGGCAATTATGCTGTCGAGAATTCTTTTCAACGACTGAAGGCCTGCATAAAGATCGCATTAGCCAAATAGTAAGAGATTGAGATGCATATTCGTAATGGTCATACCGTGTCTTGCTTGGCGCATATCTTGGTTGAAGGCCAGGAGCATCCGAAGCTGGTCGCTAGAACTGACATCCTCGCCGGTGGGAACATCGTGTGTAATTTTCTGTCGCTTTCGGAAAGCGGCTGCCCCATTGGCATCGATGGATGTTCTCTTACCCATTGTGCAAAGAATCCCTTGAGAATCACGAATGCCAACGACGAATCACGATTTGCGTCTCTCGTCACTTTCTTTCTTCGATTGGTGACTTGAGATTTTGGAGATTCTGCCAAATCTTTCCTTTCCCCGCCTTCCCCTTTAGGCGACTGTTGGACAAGCATCCGGAATCTGGAACTATGGTTGATCCGGCATAGAGCCCCACAACTATGTCATCCCGCGGGGCAAGCCGCAGAGCTCCAGATGCGAGCTCTCAAGCAGTGCCCCCAACCCACCCACCACACTATCTGGGCACGAAACCTTTAGGCCACAGGCTATAAAAAGAGAGGTGGTCGTTTCGGGGCTCGCATAGGTGCGCTCTCCCCGTGATGGTGGATGGTAACTGAGACAAGCATGATGGCTTCGCTCGCATCTTCCACTGTCGTTGGCGGATATTCTTCACATGTTTCTTGGGAGTTGGGCCACGCCACAGTCCGCAGCAGCCCCCATACCTCCTTAAAGAGAGGTCGTGTGGTTTGGTCCCCATTGTTTTACATCATGTTTAGTAGAGGTAGGGTGATGGTTACCCCCAAAAAGTCGTGCTGATGCCATCATGACTCTCAGGCATAACGAAGTGGTGGTGGTGCTGGTGGTGGTGCTGGTGAGAGTTGAGTATTCTTAGAACAGGGGAAATTACAACAGGATCCGCCCGGTATCATTAGCTCCAGTCGACTATTGTTCTTCTTTCTAATGGTAGTGTTACGAACCAAGCTCCAGGGGCAAAACGATTCGCCTGCGAGGAACAACAAAATTTCGACAAAGAGGTGGTCGCCGCCAGAACAGGCACATTAGATTTCCTGATGGAGCAAAGTGTGGCTGCGTGGCGTGTGCTCTCTTCTCTCGATCTTGCCATGGCCAATATGGCAGACGCACAGCTCTATTATTTGCCGGGTACAGCTTCTTTGCGTCGCGACACGGAGAAAAACAACGTTGCAGTTTCTTGACCAATGCCGGCATCCCACGAGACCCCTCTCTGAGGCATCTGCAGCAGAGCCATGGCATGGTAAATTGCCAGGCGTGGCGAATGCAAGACATCGACTCGCTGTCATGCCCTGGCCGTCTGACCCCGTTGGTGGATCCTGAAATATGGTGGGTAGCGCCAACCACCCGAATCCGGCGTACTACGCGCCTACTGGACGGCCGCATTTATGGCCCAGCCTATCATCTTCATGAGTTGGCTGGTTCACCATCAACTCTGCTCAGCCGCCACCCATTGGATTGTCAAGGATTGCTGTAGAAGGTGGGAGGAAAATGGCTCCAGTCGTCAGGTCAAGTGAGCCTGCGCTACTCAGTGCGATGTGTATTTACGAGCTTATATGGCCGCTCATTTTTCGCGAGGAATATCCCGGCAATTTAATTTCTTTGATAGCGAATCGCTGGTCGTTCGTTTCACTCGTTTTGCTTATTCGTCTACGTGCCCGATCGGAAATGGGATTCCTTCTTTATGTGAGATATGAAAACATCGACCGAAATCTTTGGTGAGGCATATGCGTCATGCCTTTCGTGTCTCATGCTGTGCTGCGGACCATTGACTCCTTCACATGACGAAAAGCTGCAACATAGTAAGGCCTTCCCAGTTTCCTTTGCATATTATCCCTTAAACATCGAATGAACAGGACTTGCTGATCAATTAATCCAAAAAAGACAACCAGAAATATACTCTCTCCGTCGTTGGCGACCAGCCGATCGCCCAACCGCGGCCAATGGCAGTATCAGAGATTGATCTCCCCCGGTCGAGCCGGAAGCACAAGGTTCACAGGAACTTCGCTTCAGGCAAGACAAGCTTCGCTGGGAAGAGCAAATTGCGGCCGCAGATTTCAGCACCTTTTGAATTCAGACATTTGGAGTCTGCCTCGTTCCAGTTCTCCGCTCCTGTGCAGCAATTACCACGTGTTTGGGAGCCTCCTCAAACTCGTCCGACATCATACAGACCTTTAGAGCTTACCATATATACTCCGGAAAACGAAATGTCACCCATACTTCCGTATTTTAACGTCCCTAGGACGAGAACGCCGCCGATGCGGTCCTATTTCCCAGATCGCCCTTTGAGCAGCTATCCATTGCCTCATAAAAGGAGTCATTCATCCACATCCTTTCACATTCCCAGAAGACAAGTTGCCGGAAGCTCTCCATCCAGTACGGAGGAGGATGCACGACCAAAAATTCCACCCAAGTCTCCGAGCCGTACTCGAGGCTATACCCCTACAGAAATGGAGGTCATCAAGGAGCGTGTAGCTCATGCAATGAATGAGGTCGAACAATTGCAAAAGAAGATCAATGAAATTATGGAGCGACAAAGCCTCTACGCCCTTAGCCGGTCATCAACGTCCAATTCTGTAACACATACACTGCCCAGTAAGTTTTTAATCCACATTCTTCCGCATTATGCACAATGTCTTGCTTACAATTAACCAAGGACCGGAAGAAATACCCTCCATGCCCGCTTTACCGCCTGCAGCACCATCGTTTGCAGAGCGGCTAAATGCAGAGATGGAACAACCTCAAAACACCCCAATTAATGAGCTACTTCATATGAACCAATCCAAAACCTCTATTGCGGCGCCAATCATACCAGAAACGTCTGCATCAGAGGCAAGGGAAGATATACCTCTTGCGCCTCCTCTCCCACTCGTTCTTCGGCCGCCACTACGAAAGAAAAAGTCATTTTCACGCGTATCAACCTGGTTATTCCCAGAGGCCAAGCACAGCCAGAATTTGAGCCTAGATTCCGTGACGAATATCCCACGCCCAGTAAAGGGACGAGATGGATTCTATCAGTGTGTTTCTCCGGGTGAGAAGCCAGGCCGACTAAGCGGGGACTCGTGTGATACAGTTTCTACGTGGGAAACAGATGAGGAGGCTCGTACCGTTCCGACAACTACCTGGTCCCCTGGGAGCTCGCCAGTGACCAGGAAAGAAGAGCATTTGCTTCAGAGAAGCACAACTTTTAAAGAAACGAACCACAACCGACCGGATTCAACAAGCGTTGGTGTTGCGATTTGATTGACCACAGACTCGAGAAACTACTTTTGTACATCACTGCATGATACCAGTGTATATATAATGTTGATGTGCTGGACCACATACTATGATAGATCACTTGGGACGATTGGATGATAATTACTTGTTTGCAGACTTGGCATGGACCAAATCTGTCTGTTGCATTGTACTTGGACGAAGGCGAGCCTTCTCATAAAACTGGAAATGATGGAAAACTGGATATGGGCAAAGCCTTGATGCAACATGCTAAGCATGTCTGGTTTTGCTCATAACGAACAATGGATTAAAAAAAAAGGATATAATGAACAAAGCTATAATTATTATCGTTATGATTAACAATGTAGAAACAACTCAACAAATTCAAGCCCAAGGAGGTTTATAATACACATGTCGATTCCGAGGCTGAGATTAGGCTGCGTAAACATCCATGTAGCCTGTATGTATCTACCTAGTAGGCTTGGTGACAAGACGGGAGCTAAAAATTCAACCTAGACCCTAATTAGACAAACAGGGGTCTATTTTAGACGCTGATTGATGTCCGCCATATGAGTATGGATCTCCGGATGAAACCCCTACTCTACCTAAAACTCATCCAGTATAGCCGTCGTCAAACTCCTGAGACTTGAAAGATAAACCCACCAGTTTATGTTAGTATAGGGGCATGTTTTGGCAGGTAAGCCAATCCTTGTTGTCTCCAAACACTGTCTCACCAAGATACGGTGTAACCATCTTCTTCACCACGTGTTCGGGTTGGGCATCACAACTGGATTCTAATTCAGAGGCATAGAACAAGTCATTTCAAACTTTGCATGGTAATGCAACCTAAAGAAACATATCGATATCGGGCATCGTAGCCTCAATTAGAGACGCTATGTCGCGGGATGGGTACAAGTACAGTGCCCTCCCGGGGCCAGCAACTCCAGGACAACGTGGTGGTCAGGAGTCAAACTCGCCTCGGCAACATGCAAGAATGGTCAAGATGTCTATCGGTGGCATGGTGCTCTTCGCCTTCTTATTTGTGATGGCCTCTTTTGGGTATGAGACCCGAGCTTAAAGCGAAGACTGCTCTGATGCTGACAAGTTGATGAAGTCATGATCATGTAACCCCGGGATGTGAAATCATCGGGAATTGCACGGGAGATGTATCAAATATCTGGGGCCAATACTCTCCTTGGTTCTCTGTGCCGTCCGAGATTGATTCATCCACGCCAGAAGGATGTAGAGTGACCTTTGCTCAGGTTTTGTCTCGCCACGGCGCGCGCTGGCCTACGACCAAGAAGTCGGCTGAATACAAGTTGACTATCAATCGTATCAAGGGGATTGTCACAAACTATGGCACCGGATACGAATTCATTAAAAACTACGAGTACAATCTTGGGGCGGAGGACCTCACGGCCTTCGGACAGCAACAGATGGTCGAGTCAGGAGTGGCATTCTACCAGCGTTACAAGGAATTGGCGAATGATTCTATCCCTTTCATTCGAGCATCCGGATCTGGTCGGGTCATTGCATCCGCAGAAAAATTTACAGCAGGGTATTTCACCACTCTAGGGCGTGATCCCTCGGATTCGTTGAAAAGTATTCTTGTTGTGTCGGAGGAGGCCGAGTTCAACAACACGCTCAGCCATGGAGCCTGCCCTTCATTCGAAGATGGACCTGCTTCTGAAGTCAAGGAAAAGAAGCAGACTGTATGGCTCAGTAAATGGGCACCTCCCATTATGCAGAGACTGAACGAGAGGCTTCCCGGGGCCAACTTGACGCTGGCTGAGACGGTGTATCTGATGGACCTCTGCCCGTACAACACAGTAGCATCACCGAATGCTACAATATCCAACTTTTGCAGACTTTTCTCGCATGAGGAGTGGACAGATTATGACTACTATCTCTCACTAGACAAATGGTACGGCTATGGCAAGGGTAATCCTCTGGGCCCATCACAAGGAGTTGGATTTGGCAACGAGCTGATTGCAAGATTGACGGGTAAGCCTGTGGATGACCACACTACGACCAACGCGACCCTCGACTCATCCCCAAAGACGTTCCCCTTGGATAGGAAGCTCTACGCGGATTTTAGCCACGACAACACAATGACCTCCATCTTCGCGGCTCTGGGGTTATACGACGGGACAAAGGATCTGCCCGTCAAGTACAAGCTATCACCGCACCAGACGCATGGGTTCTCATCAGCATGGGTAGTTCCATTCTCAGCGCGGATGTACGTGGAGAAGATGCAGTGCGGGGAAGGCGAAGAGGAGGAGGAGGAGCTGGTACGGGTGCTTGTCAACGATCGAGTCATTCCTTTGCAGGGCTGTGGTGCGGATGATTTGGGACGATGCAGGCTGGGTGCATTTGTGAAGAGCCTATCGTTTGTGAGGAATGGGGGGCGATGGAATGAGTGTTATTCAGCTTAGATGCCGTTGATACCTTGTGCAAATTCGAAGAGTCTGTTTTTATTTTGTTTTGTTTTGTTTTGCTTTGTTTTGCTTTGTCTTGTCCATGGCTGCCCCCGTATAAAGGAGGAGTCTCCCTCCCAGACTACTGAAGATGCTATTTGGTTGCGCAGCCACAGTGAGGCATGGTATGGAACGACGCTTCGTATTCTAACAAAGAACAGTTTGAATAGTCTCTTTCACGTTGGCCTTCTAAAAATAACTGGAGAAGGCTTGGTTTCTGCTTACGACATAGGTAGGCCCTGCTCATGTTCATGCTCGTGCTCATGCTCATTATCAGTGAGCATTTCAACACATGGATGATGATGATGGTGAATCAAATCAAATACCTACCTACAAGTAATAATAAACAAACACAGTACGAGGGAGCTGAGCGTCAGCTCTTCCAGGGGCCTGTTTAGCTGTCCACTAATGATGGTGGCAAGGAACGTACCTGTACCCACCTCCCCGCCAACTCTGCATCACTGCCGGATGTACAAGGTACAAGATAAGATAGGTGCCTACCTATATCTAGGTACTACAAGTAGATAGATACTAAGTAAAGGTATCTTAACTTACCCCCAAAGAACCCAAAGTGGGTAGCTCGACGTCAGCCATGCACTGCCAGCTCCGTCATGAAAATCGTCGCAGCAACAAACAAACGAAACCCCTTCTCAGCACTACACTCTGTTGCCATTCATGCTAGGCTGCCTCATTGCAACCAAGAAAAAAAAGGCAGATGCAGATGATTTGACGCTCCATCGCCAGAACCATTTGCGCCTTTTCGAGACTTTGTTTTATTGCTCCAAGATAGCATAGGAGGAGCAGATAGACGCCATGGTGTCGACAGCTGGAGCCATCGTCATCACTATCGTGGTGTTGCTTGTCGCTGGGGTTATTGGATGGGTCGTATTCACCCAACTTCGCGCCAGACGACTCGGGGTAAGTTGTGTCTTTGTTTCCTGTTCGCCAATCATCACCTTTGAGCTGGAAACAAGCATCCGATACTGCCTTTGCTGCTTGACACACCCATCCCATTGGCCATGGCGCATGCAAACCTGACGCAGGGCAACGGGAGCCACGGCAGCAAACCATTATTCGCATTACACAATGGCTAACGCGCACAATCTCTCCAGCTACCACCACCCAGTCTATCGTCCTACATCCCGTGGCGCAAATCGGATACTCCATACGGCCCTCCACAACCAGCCCGCGGCGGCATCGTCGGCTGGTTCAACGACCAGATGCGCAAGTTCAAGAACCGCAACAATCGATCCGCGGCCGGCGCCTACGAGCCTAGCGCAAATAGAGGAAACAGAGGCTTTGGGCCGCTCGATCCGGATGATGCTTGGGATAGCAGAGTCGGCCATGAGGCGGATGCGTATGGTTACTATGAGGAGCAGGAACTCGGCGGCACGACCGAGTATGGCGGCGCGGCGGGCTACAGCAGCAGATTGGGTCCAGCGCCTACAGCTGCTGCTGCTGCCGGCGGCTATGGTGATGAGGGCAGAGGTCGCCAGATGAGTCGGCCTCCTCCTCCCGTATCTACACACAAGAACCCCTTTGATGACGATGCTGAGGGCAGCTTGCGAGGTATAAGCCCTCGGCCGATTGCTGCTGTAGTAGGCAGTTCAAGACACCAGCCAATGACAGATCGGCCGGGTAGTGCAGGCAGCAGTCACGGCGAGCGGAAATCGATATTCAGAGAGGATGTTTAATGAGATGACGAGAGTGTCTGCGCAATGAACGGACGCGGAACAATCATGCCGTGCGGACTTTGATTTGGCTATTATGCTAGCCCTCTTATGGGACGATTGTTTGAGTCGACTGTCGACTTTGTTGTGCACAAAAAATGCAGGTTTCGGTTTATTAAGGAGGAAGGGGGGGCTAGGAGGGGGTGTTATGCTTTACGGCGTCAGATATTGAGCTGAGCTGGTTTCTCATTTTCCTTTGAAAGAGAAGGGCAACGACACATATTGCTAACAAGGCTACGACTATACGTATGAGGATCTGCTCTTGACACTCTGGCGGTTGTATGATATCTCTTTTTTTTAACATCATGTTTTACGGCTGATACTATGAATGATAACCAAGGTTTTAATGGGAGCTGACTATGTATGCTGTGGGTATGAAGTGGCATCATGACGAGGACGCATAGTTATTTTGCAGATCGCTCACATGTCTATACGAAGAGAATATGCATGTCTGAGTCTGAGTCTAGGTCTGAGGATGGAGATAAACATCCCCCACTCCTCCTTTGTTGTTTCTTTAGCTTTGTGGTGGTGGCAAGTCTTCCGACTGGCCCAGCATCGCCTTGCCCCACGTGTTCAGGCGTCATAAGTTTAGTTTTAAACCCAGAGCATCCAAAACACCAAAAAGCTGCCCCTCCATCACCCCTCATTGAACAATCACATCTTTGAAGGAGCTTTCACAGACATTCACCGTCTTCACCTCAGCTTATCTTTTTATATTTTTTTTATCGGTATAATTTTATTGCCATCTTTGATATTGAGAACAAATCATCATAATTGAGACATTTGAGTCTGGTTGATCCGCTATTTTTATTTTATTTTAGTTCAACCATGGCGGAGGTCAATCTTCAAGCTGTTCATGATGAGATGGTGTTGGTGGCTTATGAGGCTGGGCGAATGATTCTGGCTGCGAATCCGGCTGATATTGGGACCGACACGAAGCTCAATTGTAAGTACGGACCACCCTTTTGTTCATACCGGTATTGTCTCGGTCCCTCCTCTCCCCCCTCCCGGATTGTGAATTGGACTGTGTATGAGCGCGTGCATGAGCGTGGAAGGAAATGTCGTCGCTGACCTCGCTCGTCTCATAAAGCCGTCGACATCGTCACCGAGGTAGACAAGGCCGTCGAAACAATGGTGTCCACCCGGCTGTCCCGAGCCTTTCCTACTTTCTCCTTCATGGGCGAAGAGACTTATACCCCGGGAGCTCGAATCGGCCCTGAGCCTACTTTTGTCGTAGATCCCATCGACGGTATGTATGCCCCCATCTCAAAGCTTATACATGATACCTATAAGAGAATCGAATCCAGCAATAGTAAGAGCTCAATGAGGCTTATGAAGAAACAATGAAAAACTAGGAACTACAAACTTCATACACTCATTCCCCAACGCCTGCATCTCCCTCGGCCTATCCATCAACCGCGACCCTTCCGTCGGCGTCATCTACAACCCGTACCAGGACCTCCTCTTCACCGCCATAAAAGGCCACGGCGCCTTCATGACCCGCATCAAGGGCACCCAGCCCAAGAAACTGCCCCTAGCCTCCTCCCCCCGCCCCCTCGAAGGCCTGGGAAGCGCGCTGGTGGCCATAGAGTGGGGGTCCAACCGCGACGGGCCAAACTACGAGCTCAAGACCGACGTCTTCAAGAGACTGGCGGGGAGCAAGGAGACGGGCGGCTCCATGGTTCACTCCCTGCGGTCGCTGGGCTCCGCCGCGTTGAACATCTCGGCCGTGGCGGCCGGCCAGATGGATGCTTACTGGGAGGGCGGATGCTGGGCGTGGGACGTGTGCGCCGGCTGGTGCATCCTCAGGGAGGCGGGTGGCATCATGGTCAGTGGCAACCCCGGCGAATGGGACCCGGCTCTGGAGGACAGACTGTATCTGGCCGTGAGAGGGGCTCCGAGCGGCCAGAAGGAGTTGGTCCAAGAGTTCTGGGATGTTATCGGAGAAGGAAAGATGGAATACTCTTTGTAAAAAGGGAAGGGATACGTCTTTTTTTGGATATGAAAAAGATTTGGTTTATTTAATTACAATGACTAAGAGAAAAGCGATTCCGTAGATTCATCATCGATTGTTTTTATTACATGCGTGTTGTGGACACAATCTGCTGTTCGATACATTTCAATAACCTCTTGTTATCTACTTTAATACCCCCCTTCATTATTTACATCTACAAGTAGAGCGGGTTTCTAGCTCGTAAATTTGCTGGCCGCTCGCAGCCTCGCCCCATAATACCACAAGAAAATAGGACTCGGCCACCCAATCGCCACGGCACACGCCGCCAATACCGTTCCTCCCACGCCGTACCCAAGACGGTCATACATGGCCGGTGCAAACAGCGGGAACCCGAATCCTGCCAGGCTGCGAAGCACCGTCAGGGCACCGACCGCACTGGCCGCGTACCTCGTGTACGAGTCCACCATGTATCCCTGAATGCACTGAAACCCTATCACAACGGCCGCGCCAAAGATGGCAGCCCCGATGTTGGGGCCAATCCAGTGAGTGTGCTTCTCGGCCGTCCACGCGTAGATCAGCAGGCCGATGGGAAGAAGGATGGCGCTGGGTATCATCATGGGCATGCGAAACTCTGGGCGGCCAGGCCCACCGTCCGGGACATAGCGGCGCTTGAGTGCCGCATATATGCGGTCCTGCAGCGGGGCGCAAATCTGGGCACCCAGAAAGAATCCTATACCGAGGGAAATGTAGTTGAGTCCCTGGATTCCCGGTGACTCGTGATATTCCTTGCCCCAGAGCTCAGCAAATGTCGAGAGAACAAGGTAGGTTAGACCGTAGAGGTACATCATATACAAAGACATGACTTGGACAATGGGCTGCGTAACCAGCAGGCGGAACGGTCTTGTGAGGGCAATTGTCAGACTCTGTGTAAGGCTTCGATCAGGGTGATCGAACTCAGTATGGAGAGCCGTGTTACCCGTCTCCTTGATAAGCCTCATCTTCTTCCGCTGCAATAGGACCGGAGCATACGTCTCCTGGAGAAAAAAGAAACCAACGGTCTGAATCAAGCCACATGCTATTGTCGTGCTGTAAAAAACCCAACGCCATGTGGTGCGCTGGGCAACCCATCCACCAGCAATGGGGCCAATGGATGGTCCCAACATCGGCATCAATGAGTATATACTCATAGCCTTACCTCGTTCCTCTGCCGTGAAGAGATCGCCAAGGACGCCACCACCAATGGCAAGGGGTGCCGATCCTCCAATGCCCGCAAGAAACCTAAACGCGAACATTTCGCCCTTGTTCTTTGCCAGGCCGCAGCCCAGGTTGAAGAGCAAGAACCAAAGGTTGGAGACTTGAATAATGATTGTACGGCCGTACAATTCTGATAAGGGGCCCCATATTAGGGGGCCAAGAGCGTATGCGGCGACAAAGATGGAGAGAACGAGAGCCTGCTCGATGCTTTTGGTGATGTGAAGATACTCTGAGATGGCAGGGAGCCCAGGGGCAACCATGGAGGATGCCACGGGAGAAATGAGGGTAAAGAAGGATACTGGGTAGCACTATTAGCTCGGAACATTCACGACTATTTACAAAAGTGCAATGGAAAGGGTTGGCATACCACACGAGACTGCCGCCCATTTCCGCCCGTTGGACCAGTTCTTCGGGTTTTGAGGATCATCTGGCCCCTCCCATTTCACCACATTGGGGTCACTCTCATCCACTGTGTTCCTCTTCTCGTCGTGCTCTTCAGGCCCAATCTCCAGGTCTCTCTCATTCCGAATCCCGTCCCTTACTTCTGATACTGTCTGGGAGAGGCGTTGGCTGGCAGATACCGTATGAGACAGATTCCTTGTAACTTCATGATCTGACGACAATGATGATGACGATAAGTCGTCATCTATATCTCGATGAGCTGCTGTTGGATCTTCATGTTTGTCATGGTCCAAGACAAAAGTGTCGTCCACCTGCGTGTGCTCAGATGGTGTATGCTCCTTTGAGACGGGAGCCATTGTAGATTCATGTGAGATTCGACACAGATATGACAACTTAAATATGGTAAAGTAAGATGAGATGCAATAACCATCAACGTTTGAACAAGGGGTATAGAATAAGACGACTGGATTAGTAAGATGAAACAATTTCAATCTCAATTCAACAATGTTGACGATCGTGCCAAGCTTTCACACCCTAGATCAGTCAGGGAAGCGATATTGAGAACAGGAGTGACACCCCAACGCAACAATACATATATATATATATATATTATTGCAAAAAAATTAATTTTTAAGGGGGCAATTTAATATAAGAAGATTCTTCATGAGGAAGGAGGACGAATAGAGAGCGAGAGAGAGAGCGTGAATTGGAGAGAGAAGGAAATTCATCAAGAAAGAATGGACAGGAATTCCGGTTCGTGCTTAACACCGGATCGGCAGGCGTCTTCCGAGCCAAGGATTTCCCCCTTCCAATTCCTTGCGTCGTCCATGGGCCATGCTCTTAAGTCCACCGAGAAGGAGAGCGTCTGCCCCATTCTTTCCTATTACAAGTTGGCCGATGCGGCGCCGCGAGGTTCTCCACCGGATTTCAATGTGCCTAAATGGTAATAAATCCCAAAGGGGCAACGGCCTTTAAATCTCATCATTGATTCCCATTATTATGTGGTGCGACGTTCGTATTTTTCTTTTCTTTCTCTTTCGCTTTTTCTCGTTGGCAATGATGGATTGATTAGCTGACCGGGAGGGGCCGAGATCCTTGGCCATGGAGTCTCCATGGACGCGAAAAGAACAAGGGGGGGGGGGTATGTTATGAGAGGGCAACGTAAAACCCATCTTACTTCCGTGAATACGAGGTGTAGCGTATGCATTCATATCCAAGACCTGCTGCGTTGGCGTAGAATCTGCAGCCATATAATTAAATATGTTTTTATTTTTGTATTTGTATTTCTCTCTGTCGCTCCAAGAAACTACCTATATGACACTAGGGAACATATAAGCATCGCAGGTTCAGAGTCTGGAAAGTTGAACGCATCCTAATTACCCATGAACACCTTATACAATGAAAACAACCAGTGATTCCGTATCGACCGAGTCCGCATGCATGTAATACCGCTTTCTTTCTTTCTTTCTTTTTTTGCAGCCGCGACATCATATTCGTTTCCTCAAAATGGTATCTAGTTTACTCCTCCTTGGTGTCAACCTTCTTTGCGGCCGGAGCTTCAGCACCAGCATCTTCTTCTCTGCCTCTCTTGCCGTTTGACTGGCTTTCTGAATGGGCCCTAGAGAATGTATTAGCAAAAGTCAAGGCATATTGACTGGAGTTGGGTCACTTACGCGTCCTTTCGGCTCTCCTGTCGAGAATCTCGGTCCCGGTTAAAGTCACGGCCGCCGCGGCCTCCACGACCTCCACGTCCTCCACGGCCCCGGTTACCCCGGCCACGGCCGCCGCCCCGACGGTCTTGGAAACCGTTCTTTTGGTCACGATCACGGCGCTTCTTCCAGTCATCGGCATCTCCTTGTTCTTTATCACCCCGGTCACGGCCACGGGAGCCCTTGAAGTCTTTGCCTTCAAAGAACTTCTTCTGTGATACGCCATTGGGCTCCAACTTGCCCTGGCGAATAAGGTCGCTCTTCTCCTCGCAGTAGTCGTGCTTGGACATGATCTTCAGGTCGTGCTCCTTCCATTTAGGGGCGGGGTCCAATGCAACAAACTTCTTGGCGGTCTCCTCGTCAGTAAATGTGACAAAGACAGAGCCTTTGAAGAGGTTCTCATTGGTACGACGGAGCTTGATGCCCTTGACATCTCCAAACTGGGCAAAGAAGCTCTCCAAATCAAACTGGGTATCAGGCTTCTCGTCGCCAAATCCCTTGACATAGACAGTGGCAGCCTCAGCCTTGGCCTTGGAGGTGGCCATTGGCTTGTAAGCCACCTTGCGCTTGATGACTTCCTTGCCTTCCTCACCAGATACCTCCAGGATTTGACTGTCGCGTAGAGCTGCGACTACTGCGGTGTAGGGCTGGAAGGATCGCATACGCTTGAAGGAGTGGATCTTCTCGATGGCGATGGGCTTGTTTTCAGAGCCGCCGCAAGACTCCCACATGAACTTGTCCTGAGGGAAGTTCCAGTCGCCAAAGTAGAATTCAACCTGTGAAAGCAGAACCTGTCAGCCAAGCCTCATGTGTCACAGTTCTAAATGCACCTTACCTGCTTGCGAATGGCGTCGGGGTCGTCAGTCACTTCTCGGACTGATGGATCGAACTTGCGATTGTTTCGAAAGTCCTTGTAGTCGATCGAGGCGGTAGTCTTCAAAACCTTGGAGTCTGTCTTGGCCTCTGGCTCCTTCTCCCCCTCTTCCTTTGCCTCGTCGGCCTTCTCCTCATCCTTTGACTCAGGAACCTCGATCTGCTCCTCAGTCTGTTCTACAACCTTGTCCTCAACAGGAGGAGCAGCCTCTGTGGGCTTGGTCGCGTCTACCTCGCTCATGGCTATTGTGTGATAGAATAAAGCTCAAGAAATGATTCCCGTTGTTCGTAGGCACTTGCGACCCAGATGAGCAGAGAAATAGTAATTGAAAATGTTCGTGTGACTAGAAAAAAAACTGTGAGCAATCCTTGCGCCGACCAGGTTGACAGGGTGGTGGGGTAAGAGTCATCGGCGAGGAGTCAAAAAGTGGCTTTGCAATAGGATGAGCATTAAATAAGAAGACTCACTTTTTAAGTTACTGTCACCACTTGAAGGCTTGAATTAGAGATTAAGAAGCGGGAAGATGGCAGACTCAATGGTTGTTGCAATGCGAGGATGGTTTTGAAAAAGGCTGGGAATTCTGCCGCGACGAAAAACCTATCCGATGCGCAGAAAATCCATCAGCGACTTCACCGCCCGCATGATTATTGGCAGATTGCACTGAAAATCCCCCACTATCGTCTAGTTTCCCCCACCAGGACCTGCCAATTTTTGCTCTTGCCACACCCACAAGAAGCCCAGACCACCACCGAACTGCAATGCCAATTGGTTATCATGAACGCGGTGCTACGTATAGGTAGTGGCTGTGAGGAGTCGTTGGAGTAAAATCGGTACATCAATACTTTTTGTAGGTAACGCGTTTGATTATACACCAAAGGCCCTTAACTATAGTAGTGTTGATATGCTTTCTATATTGGCATCCCTTTGCCAGGCTAAAACTCTAGATTTGATGAGTAAGCGAGGATTGTGATTTCGTTGTGAAATCTGAGAGATAAGGTACCAAGCAGTACTCTAGAAAACATTTCGTTCTCAGTGAGTTGCACTTACTTCGTCACCTTCTCCACAGTTATCTCCAAACAGTCCTAGCACGGTTGCGGTTCCAAGGCAGCTGCCGGGAGCTACCAACCGCTACAGGCTTCTGTAGCCTTAGAGGTGTTAGGCCTATACTTGACAATCCACATTGTCTGCCATACATCCTACCGTACCGTGCTATTTCCTTGCCCTTTGGCCCTAACGCCAGGGAGCTTCCTTGTTTCTGGACCATTCAAGTGTGCCTTCTTCATGTACTCAGCACAGCAGCCCTGGGTCTTCCAATTAGCTGAGCTCGATCATGAACTCTGGCGAGCAATATTTGTACTACGGCTTGTTTAGAGGCCGCCGGCAAGACTCATGACTTTTCCTTCTTCTCATCAATCAGCTCTCACCAGCTCCAGGTAATTCTTAATGGCGATAAGCAGACTTGGTGGATGTCATCACATTTCGTCACCATGAGATATCCCCTGGGCCTGTCAACAAAGTTGACAGCTCTACGTCACACCCAGAAAGCTGCACTGCGCTCATCACCACTATCAAGGCAGTTGAGGCATGGCTTTTTCACGAAAGCAAATCAAGAGCCAAAGGGAGGCCGTCGGGGCTCGAGCATAATTTCCGGTGCCCTATCCCTGGGCGTTTTCACCTGGTGGCTTTATCCCTCAGAAGACTTTGCTCGGTTAGCGGAATCTGGAACACATCGGAAGAGAGGTCATGAGAAGGAAACACAGCAAGTCCGTTCGACCGATCGGTTGGTCACGGAAAAGGAAGATTCCGATGAGACGGCATGGGGCTATTTCGTTCGGCAGTTTGAATTTATGTCCGTCATGACAGATCTTGAATGGGTTGCGTTCTCAGATAGACTTGTCGATGCTATCCTCCCAGAATGGTCTAAACTTATCCCTGGCTATGTGAGGAAACTTCAGCGAGAACTATCTGCATCTCCAGGATCTCTAGCGGACGAAATTTGGCAAGAGGCTCATGACCCCTTGATAAACCCAGAAATTCGGTTTTCCGCCAACGTCCGAGTCTCCTCGGAGTTGTGTCCCGAAGAGAGAGAGTATTTGATAAGACGAAGAGTTGCTACCAGAGAAGCTCTCGCCAAATACCTTGAGCTAGATGCTAGAGATATCCATCCCGATGATGTACCAACTATTGCCATGTGCGGATCCGGTGGCGGGCTTCGCGCACTCATTGCTGGCACTGGCTCGCTTCTCGCCACCGAAGAAGACGGCCTCTTTGATTGCGCTACCTATACCGCTGGAGTGAGTGGTTCATGCTGGCTTCAAACACTGTATCTCACTTCGTTCGCACGGGGCAACATCGGCTCACTGTTAAACCACTTGAAATCGCGAGCATCGACACATATAGCCTACCCCCCTGATGCGTTTTATTTGCTCAATACGCTACCGACAAGCAAGTACCTACTTAGTGGGTTGGTAGAGAAGCTCAAGGGCGATAAAAATGCAGATTTTGGACTTGTCGACATATATGGACTTCTTCTCGGTGCTAGATTCCTAATCCCAAAGGGAGAATTGGGTGTCAATGCCAACGACTTCAAGATTTCTAATCAACGGCAATATCTAAAGCATGGGCAGTTACCCTTGCCCATTTATACTGCGGTTCGACACGAAATTCCTGAGGATATACAGGGAGACTCCATTGAGGCAATTGAGGCCAAGGAAAAACTCAAGAAAGAGCCGTACTTCCAGTGGTTCGAGATTACGCCATACGAATTCTTTTGCGAAGAATTCGGTGCCGGCATCCCTACATGGGCTCTCGGACGCAGGTTTCGAGAAGGCAAGGATGTTCCTCCTGAACATGGTTTTCACTTGCCTGAAATTAGAACACCTCTTTTGATGGGGGTTTTCGGAAGTGCATTTTGTGCCACTCTCAGCCATTACTACAGAGAAATTAGGCCGCTCATGAGAACAATGACAGGCTTTGGAACGGTTGATGAGATGATTTCAGGGAGAGACGATGACCTCAGCAAGGTGCACCCCATAGATCCTGCGACCATTCCAAACTTTGCGTATCAAATGCATGGAATGCTGCCCAGGACAACACCAAAGAATCTTATCGAGCGAGAGTATATTCAACTTATGGATGCAGGAATGTCCAACAACCTGCCAATCTATCCCCTGCTCCGGCCAGGCCGAGATATTGACATTCTGGTTGCATTTGATGCTTCCGCGGATATCAAGACAGACAATTGGCTTTCTGTGGCGGATGGCTACGCTCGCCAACGCGGCATCAAAGGCTGGCCCGTTGGAATTGGTTGGCCAAAGCCTGAGGATTCTGCCTCCCAGACAAGAAAAGAGCTTTCTGATGCCCAAGCTGAGACGGCTCAAGAAGCAGAACGCAAGGTTCAGGAAGCTCAAGCAAGTCAGCAAGCTCTTCGTGAGAATGCTTCTAAGAAAGGCGTGGACTTTAAGCCAGCCAAACCCGATGTGGAGTCCAAGTATGAGCCGGGCAACGAAAGTGCTGGTGACCTTGGATACTGTACCGTGTGGGTGGGAACAAGCGAAGAGCGCTCTTCTGATTCCCCGCCAATCTCGAAACCGGTCACTGATGCCAACTCATGGCAGCTAATGGAACCCAATGCCGGGCTCGCTGTTGTTTATATACCCTTTCTCTCCAACGAGAGGGTACCGGGTATCTCCCCCGGCACAACCGAATTTCTGAGTACCTGGAACTTTGTTTACACCCCAGAACAAATAGATGACGTCGTTCGACTGGCTCGCGCCAATTATAATGAGGGCAGGGAACAAATAAAAGCAACTGTGCGTGCGGTGTATGAACGGAAGAAGCTGTTGCGAGAGCAAGCTGAAGCACAGCGTCGGTTGGACAGATATCATAATCTTGTGAAAAGGGATGCTTTGCTGGGGCATGGTGACCAATTTAGCTAGCAGAATAGCGGCAGACATCATGAAAAGGCAGGTGACGGGGGGTTGAATCCTAGAGATGCTTATTGTCTCATCATGAGGAGTCTTCCATTTATGTATTTTTACAATATGGATTTATTATACAGGGGCATTTCCAACCCAAACCTACGTAAACTCGTGTCCCCGCTGCCTTACATTTTTTGCGTGATGCCCAACCTATGCATGAGAATCATCATACCGTGTCGTAGACAGAACGCCAATATTTTTTCTTCTTTTGCTTAAATGATTTCTCCTATATCAATATGCGGTGCCTTCCAGGGCTTGGCACCCTTCTCCATCATGTCGCTGGGCACGCGCACTTTGTTGCTAGGGCTGTACAGATACCAGGACTTGAGTGATGCCATTGACGCCTTCCGCCTTGCAACGTCTAGGTTGGCACCAGCTCCCTCTCCGAGCTTATCCTTGCCACTATAGATACCAACAACGTAGACTGGTGTGCGCGACGCTCGACCAGTTTCACTCTCCATTCGTGCAAGCGGGGGCTCGAAACCTTCTCTGGCGCAAAGCAGGGCAAGCTCACGGGTAGGCAGCTTGAATTGGAAGAGAACTGAGGGGTCAAATTGTCGAGATAGGATGTGTGATGTGACAAACGCCTTGGCCTCCTCCCTACCACAGTGGGCATAAATCGAGCCTACCACGGCTTGAACGAAAGACTCAAAGGCTTCGTTTTGAAATTGTTCGTATTCCATCTCCTCAGAGGTAGGTTTATGCACAACGTCGCCGAAGTCATCGTCGAGCACCACTCGACTGCTGAGACCACGCCGCCACGCAGGACCCCGCTCTGCTTCTGCGCGAACGTAACCCCATCGTGTGCCCACCTTTTGCTCCCCCTCCAACTTCCATTGTAACAAACCCGAGTCCACCTCCTCGCCAGGCGCCGCCGCAGCATCTACACCCCACCTGCGGGCAATCTGCTGCAGCGCCTCAGAGCCGGCATAGGCCCTTAGTGCCTCATATAAGATGGCCATGGGCAGGCGCGGCCACTTGCAGATGAGGTATTCCAGGACATGGTAATTGATGATTGTGCTTCCAAGGAAGGCAAGGTTCGAATTGTTAAAGTTGGCACTGGGGTCGGCTGAGGGGGTGACGAGTGCCCGCGCCAAAGTTTGTAACGGTATCTTTTTTGATAGAGCGAGTCTGGCGTGGAGGGCGGCGAGTTTTGCAGATTGAGTCGCTCGCTCGAAGGGAGGCGAAGGGAGAGTTCTTGAGGGGGATTCTTGGAATTCAAGTTCGTCGATCGAGTCGTGCGCAGCGGCAGCGGAGGACTGGCACCGGACGGTGGTGTTGAAAAATGGCTGTCTAGCAGCGATGCCACCAGCGCCAGAGCGAGCCTGGAGCAATTGGCCGCTCCATCGTGCCGCTCGTAACCTCTTCATGGAGCCTGGAAATGTATGCAACGGACCCCCTTCTAACCCAAGACCGAGGGTTTGGGTATTAGCGTGAGGAATTGAAGACGAGGTTCGTTGGTATATATCAATCCGTCCTTAATCGTTTCGGTACTTGGTCGCAGAAAAATTCCTGCTTCAAAGCCGCCGCACCAAAAGTCGTGTGAGCGAATGCGCACTTCTCTGCCAATTTGTTGTGCACTAAATTGAGCGGAAATATAGTCGGCCCGGGCGTTACAGCGGACCTTTGGAGGTACCACGATGAACCTCACTCCCTGGGGGAGATTCCTAGGTGCCTGGGAAGACGAGCGATCAAAGGACGCAATTGTGCACCAGATATCCTTCACAGACGTCCATTGACACATTATCAAAATGGTGAGTGATCGTGATACTATCTGCGCAGCTTTCTGGCTAACTTATATTCAGGGTGGCGGTGGAAAAATCCCGTAAGTTCGGCACGATAACGATGACCATCCTCGATCATAGTTTAACCGCGTCTATGAAAAAAAAACAGGTATCCCAAGCACGTCTGGTCGCCAGCCGGTGGTTGGTATGCGCAACCGGCCAACTGGCGAGCGAATACCCTGATCGCTGGCGCTTTCATGTTCGGCATCGTAGCCGTTACCTGGAAATTCAGTGCTGAGCGGGAGACCTGGGCACACAAGCCGGAGCCTTGGGAGTGGCATCCTAGCCGATAGTATGTGCGCCCTTAAAGTATCGAGAAATATTGGAGTGCTGTTATGCTAATGCGATTGGGCGAAAAGCTGGTCAAAACAGTTGATCGAGTGGGATAAGGAAGATCGATTGAAGGCGGAAGCAAGCAAGGGTGCAAAGGAGTAGGCATCATGAACGGTTTACGATAGATGCCTGGTGCCACCTGTGTATAAATTTGACGAGACAAAAATCGATCATGATGTGAACATTTATCGACGTTCCGGGGAAGTCTGATATCTGCATTAGTAACCTCTTTGAGAGGATACACACTTCGCAAGGAACAATAATTGCTATGTATACGCGCTTAGGATGGGACAGGCTGTCGCGATGACTCTATGCAAAAGATGTGGACAGTTCTATAAATCTTGACTTGAAACTCTGAGAGCCCAGGCTTATGCGCTTACGGTTTATGTTCTTTGTCCTCACGCTATTTACACATAGCATCAGACTATGAGATAAACAAAATGAGTAAAATAGCTGAAAGCTAACAACTTTCCTCTAGTATTCGTCCCGGGTATTGGGGGGGGGGGGTGGTGGTCTGCAGGCCGAATAGCCTTCTGTTGCCATGATGCAGACGAGGCGGGGCGGCATAGCTAATCGAGCATGGTTGTGTTACAAACAACATGGTCATTTTACTCCATTTTTAGTTGCCCACATGGACTATATTTGGTTTCATCAAATAAGTATGATTTGTTATGTGCTCTCTTGTCATACCATGGTGTTGGCAGATTCAAAGGGGCTAGGCTGACAGGACGGATGCTGAAATCGGCAAACAGACCCTGACCGAAAGAAACTGTACGCTCTCGTGGGATTGTCTGCAAACGTAACTACTCTGTTTCTTGGGCTCCTATAGATTAGGCATTACTGTATGTGAATAAACGAACGAATGGCACTGTAGTCGCAACGACGTTTGTACTTGTAGGTTTTGATTTAAGTGGTTTTGTCGTATAATCACGGATGCATTGATAACTGTGCTGCGCCCCGGTTGAGTTGGACAGCCGTACTCGGTATGCTGTACTTCATATCTATCTATCTATGTACTCCGTACGGAGGTATTGTATAATAGGCTTTGCTTGGCTTATTTATCAAGATGATGTCCGATTTGTTAAAGAATGGCATAAGTGGGCGTTGTCTTGCCAGTCACCCAGTCAGGAGGTAAATTGCCAGGGACCTCCTCCCCACCTTGGCAACTTGTGGAAATCTGGAAACGCATGGAATCACTTTAGCTGCACATGCTGCTGCGGCGGTTCTGCACTGCGATCTGCACTGTCCTGCGCCAACAAGCAAGCAAACAATCATTGGGGGAGGGGGGGAGGCCCTCAAGCCCCGAAGTGCCTGTACCAAACAAAAACAAAACAAAAAAACAACCCCGTGGAATGCCTGCTTTGCACTGCCTGGTTCGAAAGTATCCATGGATCTCTTTAATCTCTCTGTTTAAGGCCGAAATACGGTTTGCTTTCTTCATGCCCAACCGACTGATGTCGAATTTGGTAGTATCGACATTGCCACGTGACGGGTAGATGTACAGATGGATTACTACTGCTCCGTACACAGCAAGCAAGCAAGCAAGCAAGCAATGATGGGAAATGTCGTGCTAGCCATCCGTAATTGATTGACCCAATAAGTTCCGGGTTCCCATTCACAATCCTGATAGCGGATATTAGTGACCGCCCAGTATAACACAGTGGCTATCTTCAGTGGCTCGGACCCCTGTCATCCCCATCCAATTTGTTTGCTTGGGGTGTGCACTCCAACTGATGCCAACTGATGACCAACTGCTGCTCAACGTCACTCCGTTAATACCTACTCCGTACTGTACCTGCTTAACATTAATTACCCTCTCCCATTTATCTTCAGGATTCTTTATTCTTCCTCGACAACAGCAACAACAACACCGTCCGTCCTATTCATCGGTGCGCTTCTGTTTTGCTTGATGCAATCCGGCGACTACCTCAACCGACGTCGCGGTCACCGACAGCCTGTCGTTATTCACCGCGCTGTCCATCCCATCTTCGCATTGTCTGATCAACTCTAATCGGGCCTCAAAGCCCCCCTCCACGTCTTATTGTTCTTTTTCTCATATGCCCTTTGCACTTCTTGTTAAGCTTTCTGCTACGCCTGAAATTTCTTACCCAGCTCGCCACCCATTGTTCTGCCTGTCTATAAATTGGTATTGCACCTCTATTGACGGAGCTCGTACGTCTGTCACTATTCCGATTATATAAGTCGGCTCCATATAATCTACGACCAAAACCATTAGGCTTGTCCGAACATCGCCGAGAAGCTCGACAGCTCAGCCACTGGCCAGCGATCAAATCATAAACCGAGCTTAAGCGATAAGCTACCCGTCACATAGCATCGCTTTGACGAACTTGACCTCCAGGCTTCTTAATAAGCATCCTCCAGCCTGGCTTTCCGAGCGCTTCGACTTGCGGGTCTTGCCGTCGGCCTTGGACTTGGAGCCTTGACTGCGTATAATCGCAGACAAGCGCCGATGGATTCTCCAGATCCTTATCACAGACGCCTCGATGCGACCACGCCCCGTGAGATTGTCTTCTGCCATGCTTGTTCCAACGAATGGTACCGAGACCAACATGGCCTAATATGCCCCGGTTGTCGGAGTGATATCACCGAGATTGTATGTCTACTCTTTCATGCAGAAGCTGTGGAACAAAACGAAGGAACGCGATGTCAACTAACAGCGATATAGATAAGCATTGACAATGATCCCCGGCTCGGGTCAACATCAACCTCACCAGAAACATCCGCGTTTCCTCAAGAGTCTAGCAACGATCACGATTCGGATCCAGACGAAGCTGATATAGAAGAGCACTTTGGTCCCCATGGCTTCCACTATCGTCGCAGCATCAGGGATGGGGGTCCAGGCCAGAGACCCCATGATCCAAGCGTAGATCCGGTGCTTGAGCGCTTCTTCGGTATGATTCAGGACTTTGCCCCACCACCACGGCTGGCCGGTGGTTTGTTTCGACCAGATGGCGAACGACGTTTTGGAGAGCCTCATGTCCATCGCACTACCTTTACGACTGGAAATACCTCAGTCACCATACTCTCTGGCCCTGCCCCGAATTTCATGGGCGGCGGCCCCCCCGGCGCAGGCCGCCGCGATCCATTCCAGACGTATGTCAATCCCTGCACGATTTGAGCGCAGTCACACAATGATATATAGAGTATCATACGACTATGTTTCTTTTCTTTGAAAAAGAAGAATGAGGCTAACACCTGATAGATTCTTTTCCAGCGTCATTCGCGACATGAATCCCGCTGAAGGCGCTGAACAAGGAGGCCCAGGAGGCCCAGGAATCCCAGGAAGCCCGGGAGGCCCCGGGGGTCCACCTCCAACGTTTGCACGAGGTCTTGCAGAAATTCTAAATTTGTTCAACCCGGCTAACGCTGTGGCGGGAGATGCAGTATACTCACAGGAGGCGCTGGACCAGATTATCACCAATCTTATGGAAGCACATCCCCAATCAAACGCCGCACCACCGGCGTCTTCAGAGGCGCTTGCAAATCTGGATCGGCGCCCGGTGGAGCACTCCATGCTTGAAGGAGAATCTAAGACGGAGTGTGCTATCTGCATAGATGATATGAAAGAAGGCGACATGGCTGCATTTTTGCCATGTAAGCATTGGTTTCACGAACAATGTGTCGTCTTATGGCTGAAGGAGCACAACACCTGCCCCGTATGTCGGGCATCCATTGAGAGTAACACAGGTGGCAGCGGCAGTGGCAATGCCAGTAGCTCTTCAAATTCTCAAACCCCCTTACCCGGAATGTCAGCTACCGCTGAAAGTTTTGGAAGCCGCGGCAGTCCGCTTCACAATCCAGGAAATCGGCCTGCGCACCTCTCTCGCCCTCCTAGTCAGAGCCAAACGCGCCTAAACGAAGTGTTGCGGAGTATCTCATCATTCGCACCAGACCGAGACCGAGACCGAGAAAGAGATCAAGGCTGGGGTGCGTCATCGGGATTCAGTTATGACACCTCGCGTCTACAGCGACGAAATTCACTATCTCCCACGAGCCCGAGACACTCGGTGCCTGGCGATTATAGACGTATGAGGCAGAGAAGCCCGTCTCAGAGCAGTGGTCGACATGAGACCAGGAACACCGAGCCCAGTCGCTCGTCCGGCTCAGGTCCCTTAAGTTGGATCCGGGACGCGTTTTCGAGCAGAGGGAGCTCAAACTCTAACCAAGACTCAAACCGAGAGGAGCGATGATATTCTCCTTCCTCTTCTACTTCTTATGACTTCTTTTCTTTTAACGAAAATTCCGATTTATTCTTGTTGCACACTGCTCATCCATAATTGCCTGGTCAAATGGGGAAAGCGGCTCACAGGACGAAGCATGGTTGTATAGTTGGCTTACAGGGAAATCGTGCTTATGCTATGAAGGAACTAGATCTGACTGAGGATTCATATGATGGGGGGGCTTCTTATTCCCCAGAGCAAATGAAACCAATAAGCTTAATTGCCTCTTAAGACGGAAGGACATTGTCAATAACATCACATAGAAGGCTACGGCTGAGCTCAGCAAACTTGCTTTGCTACATTGAAGCTACCAGGCACACAATAGGACGGGAATGGAGAATATGTGATGATAACAAGCAGGATGTGACAATGTGGCCCTGATGTTTGCTGGAAAAAAAGGATCAATTTCCTGGCATAAACTTTTGAAGATGGCCAAATAGCCCCATCTGTAGGGTAGGGTAGGGTAGGCTGAGGTGACATCTTGGTGTAAGAGCCAGTCCATGACCTATCTAACATTTGAAAATTTTAATAGTTTACTACATAAGTTGAGATTCAAATGAAGGGAAGTGTCAAGAGGATTGAGCAGAGTTTGAAGAAGAGGCATCACGAGGACGGCTCATGCGAGCTGCTCCCCTCGAGGTGTTTCGGATAATCCAACCTATATTGAGCGATGGTTACGCATGCTGTGTGTTAGATCATGGACTGTCTCCTATGTGGTATCTTGCCATCGGCCATCGTATTCTTCAATTCAGCTTACCTTTACACTTTGAAACTCACTTAATCTTTCACCATGAAGCCAACTGGTGTGTACTTCTATCTCTTTGCCAGCCAGCCTTGCGATGGCCGCGCCTGGTGATGTATTGACGATGTGACCTGTAATTCTCATAAGTTTGATGAAGACATGTTCAAACGGAATTTGCTGTTGGGGATGCTGCTGATATCTTATCCTCTTTTGCTTCTTGTGGTAAAACTGCCAAGGATAGGGAAAACACATGCTGATGATGACCACGACAGCTCCTTATCAGGTTCACCACGCATACTTCATATATGCCTGGTAAACAACAGTAGAGTTCAAAGTTCCCATTGCCCGTGGTATTTCAAATAAAAAGACATTTAAGTTCTGAGCTAACACATGCAGGTCGTTTTTATATATCTCTTCTAGAAGGCTCATGTTGGTATCGAGAAGGTTTATTATAGGTATCTCATGATCAGATCTTAGACTGAGATACCGCTTCTACCCCGCCTCAGGCCTTTTATTAGCGATAAGGTTGCTGCTAAAGCAGTCTATCCACCCCCCACCTTGAATGCATGTCAACTTGTGGTACAGAGGTCCATCACAAAAGTCGTCGCCTGCGCTAAAACTAAGGCTAGTCTCTTTAGGAAATAATACTATATATTTTCTATAATCTAATTCCCCAGCCTTCCTTATACTCGTTTCCACCTTCTAGCTTAATGATCTCTTCAATATATCTTAAAATTCATTTAATCTAAGCCTAGATAACTAACTAAGACATTTTTTCCTAAACTAGCTTTTAAGCCTAAATAACTTCCTAATGGTTTTTTAAAGTCTCTTTTCTAATAGTTTATTTTTTTATTTAAGACTAAACTAGTTTAATAATATTAAAATCCAGTAAATTACTATATTAAAAAAAATACCAAACCTTATAAAAATTAAAAAATAACTATTAGACTTAATAATTATATACTAAAATCTTATTTTCTTATACAATTATATCTAGGCATTTAATTTTATATTCTTTAATAAACAATAATATCTTTAAAATTAAAATAATAGTTTTATATTAATATTAATCAATCCCATTACCTTAACCTTAACCAAACTTATTATTTTTTATATTCTATTACTATTAAAACTTTTTACTAAGTATTTAATACTATAAATTTAATTATCTTATCCCGTTCAAAATCTCCTATTAAACTTTTATAACCAGTTCTAATTTCTTATTTAATTAATCAATTTCTAGCTAAACAGTTTCTTTTTCTTTCATAATTTCCAGACTCTAATAATAACAAAAACCTTTCTTATCATAAAAAAAACAATCCTAGAATATAAATTTAAATATCCCTTTTTATCTTTCTTAAATATAACTTTATATAAATATTTTTTCTTTAATCCACTAAATCTAATAGCCTCCGCACTAGTATAATAAAACAATAAAAATCTCGTTAAACTAAATAATATTCTTTTAATCTTTTAAACTCCAATTCCAATAATCAAAGCACCAATTTAATCAATCCTACCTTATCTTCTTCATTAATCTAGGCTTTCTTATTAACTTAATCTTTTATAAACCAGCTTTCTTTAAAGCTCACTAAACTATTATTCTTAATAACTAATAGTCTTTTAGACTTAATTACTTAGCAATATTAATATAGTTTTTTTCTTAGCTATAATAATCTTATTATACTTTAATTAAAATAAAATTTATAATATCTTTAATTTATTTTTTAAATCTTCCTAACCTAAAAATATTAATAACAAAAATATCTTAAATTTTAATCAGTCTAACATTTAGATTAAAACCTTGCCTAATAACCCGGGCATAAATATCATTAATAATCCATACTAGAAGTCCCGTATAAAAAACAATCTTAACAATACTTTAACCACTGACTTTGGGGGAGTGGCGCAGTGGTAATAGCGCTTGGTGACCTATCTCGAAAGGTCGTGGGTTCGAATCCTGCCTCCCTCACACTAAGGATAAGTTTTGCTTTGGCTGTGGCATATTAGCTTATCCTTAGATTACCCGAAGCCTGATTGTTAGAAAGGCAGCACTAGAAGCAGGATTGGTTCTCCTGCTTCTTCACCAATAGCAGAGCTTATACGAGGTAGGCTCTGCACGGAAAAACAATATCCCGCAGTACTAACAAGGATCCTTGCAGAAGGGCTATGCCTAAGAAAGGGCTATGCCTGGTAAGGAAATTGAAGGTCAAGGGAAAAACTAGTTGTGTGTGCCCTTAGGGGCCAGGGCAAAGGGGTATATATAAAGCGTGGAATAGAAAAAGAGAACGGAAGCTGTATATTTAGAAAACACCATTACTTGTACTGCCAGCTTGAAGGCTGGCCAGCTAGCTGCTATATTAGTACTCTTAGAGTCTAGATAGTTAGGTAGCCGCTTCATAGGCCTCCGGCCTCCATAAGCGTAATGAATAAAAAAAAAAAAAAAAAAACCACTGACTTTTAAAACAATAATAGCAGCCCGGGTCACAAAATCTATTAGCATTATATTATTTAATTAAATAAGCCTTGAATTAAAGGATTAAAAGTTAAGGGTTAATACATACAATTTTAGTACAGGGATTCCTAAAGATAATACACTAATTTTTACTAGTGGCTTGGCAGGCGACGACTTTTGTGATGGACCTCCGTACGTAGTGGGTAGATAAGTACCTAGTAGCTCGCTGACTTTAGCTGCCATCCATGGATGGATAATGGAGGGGGGACTTCGAGGTAGCTGATAAAAGTTAAAGATGGAAAGTTTCATGATGATATCGCAACCCGGAGAAAATACGTCATCTCTATCGGTGGACGGAGGTCGGGTTACTGCCAAGCACCGGTCGTGTGTATTTTGTTTGTATTATCATGTCTGGAAGATTGCGAATCGAGAGCTATCAAAGGGGATGTACGGAGAATGTTACCACTCAATCTTTTGGTTACTCCAGGGGCAGTGGAAAAAAAAAAAAGAAAAGGATGGTGGATGAGTTCAGAGCCGGCGGGGCACCGAGGCACCGAGGTTGGTAGGGTGTTGACAGATGTTGTAGTGGGTGCAGTGCAGTGCAGTGCAGCGCTTGGAAGCTTGGAAGCTTGTAAGCTTGTGTAGGCTTGCTTATAGTAGTGTCATTGGAAAAAAATCAACTGAATCGGGAACGGAGTTTGCCTGGACCTAGAAAATCGCCGTACCCTGCCTCGGCTAAGTGGGGCTCTGATGGCCCACTACTTTAAACCGAAAGCCGATTCATTCTCTGTCGTGTGTGGCGGCAGGAAGGGAAGGGACGTTTGATGATAGTTTAGCATGTAGACTGGATACCTCGTAGTCGGGCGTTTGATTGATTAATCGTATGGTGGCGGTGGACGTTTGGATGCTGTGAAAATGCGTGATAGGTTGGACTTTGTGGAGATGTACAAACTGCTACTCCGTATATACACTGCCATCTACAGGCAATACAAGGAACTAGCTACTATCTAGTAGGTATTTACGAGGATCATATCAATCTGAACATGAGGAAAGACGAATTGGGGTTTGTTGCCATGACAAATCTCTCAGGCACCTCACCGAACCCAGTTAAGATTGTGCCTGCCATAACCAACTCAAACACACTATGTAAAAAAACCACCCAAACCAACCAACCAACAGCCAACACCAGCCAACCACAGCCAATTAACTACTCCGTATCAGTGATTTGTTTCTCACCAAAAGACAAAGACAAAGAAAATGACGTTTATCGCTACTACTACTAGTAAAAAGGAGCAAGGACCCACAACCCACAGCCCACAGCCCACACACACACCCTTGTACTACCACTGAACACATCCATGGAACGATTAAAATGGATCATTGCCGTCTCGCCGAGCCTTAGCTCATGTATGTACAAGACAGAACCCTGTCGAGTCTGACCTGCCATTGGGAGCACTAAAATCTTCAAGACCTTAGCATGCCCCAAGCCTTGGTTGAGCATACGATACGCATTCTCTCCCGCTCCTTCACTGAGTTTTGGAGTCCTCTACCAGTAGTCTAGTGGTAGGGAGACCGCCTGCAGCTCCCGGGAACTCCGCGCTATGACCATGGAGCCTCGCTGGCAATGGGAAATGCATCCACTGAATGTCGGCTTGCCCAGCCCAACAAATGCCCCCCCACCAGCACCGGCACCACTGCCTCGAAAACAACACGCATCATCTCGGGTTCAAGGACTCTTGGTTGAGCCCGTCCCCAAGACACAATGATTGGCGACTGGATGACACGCCAAGTACAACAGGAGATTAAGGATTTATCTAGTATTCGTGAATATTCATCCGTCATCCGTGTCGGCAGTTGGGGATCCGTCGGCCGATTATCCATCATGACATCGGCAGACACACACACACACGCCAAATCTTACAAGCCAAGACCCATGTCAGGCGTCAAACTTTCTAGAATGGCTGCAGAGTTGCTATAGTGGCAACGAAACAGATAGGTAGGCATCCTGTCTCACGCATGCGTGTGTGTACGTCCATCCATATCCGGGGTCTTTAGAATAAATACCTTGGGATAGCTCCCCGCTAAACACCTGCTGGACCAAGCTATCTGCCACACATTGGGTTTTCCCCTCATCCTTTGATCTCAACTTATAACTACTTCTTTGCTCCTGATTTATTTTTTTATACCTCTTGTCCAATTGCTTTGCTTTGCTTCTTTCTCAAAGCTTTTCTCGACAAGATCAGCGTTCCAGCATAGACCCTCCTCCTCCTTCTGGGTCCACTTCTGCAAAGCACCCCCTCCCTCCTCCAAATCAGTACGTCCAACCGCATATTTATATCTTCCCCTCATCAACTCAATTTCTCCTCATAAATATTTCTCTTCAACTCGTAATCTCTTATAAGACTACTATCATTGAGCTAATGAACTACTACTAGAATATCTCTGAAAAAAAAAAAAAAGTAACCATGGCTGAAACCGTCGCCATTCCGGAACCTCCTGGACTGCCTTTCCTTGGTAATCTGGGCGAATTCACCACCAGCCCCGTCAAGGATCTCCTTCGACTTGCGGATACCTATGGTGCCATCTTCAGACTGCATCTTGGAACGAGACCCAATGTGTTTGTCACCACCAATGAGCTTGTCAATGAAGTCTGTGACGAGAAGCGCTTCAAGAAGTGCTTAAGCAATGTCCTTCGTGAGGTTCGAAATGGTGTTCACGATGGTCTCTTTACCGCCCACGATGAGGAACCCAACTGGGGAAAGGCCCATCGTGTTCTCATTCCGGCCTTTGGCCCTCTCTCCATCAGAGGCATGTTTGATGAAATGCACGATATCTCCACTCAGCTGTCCATGAAGTGGGCTCGTCATGGCTCTCAGACCCCCATCCATGTTTCCGACGACTTCACCCGTCTGGCTCTGGATACTCTAGCCCTTTGCGCCATGGACTACCGCTTCAACTCCTACTACCATGAAGAGATGCACCCATTCGTTCAGGCCATGGGCGACTTCTTGGCCGAGTCCGGCAGACGTAACAGACGACCTGCCTTTGCCCCCAACTTCATGTACCGTGCTGCCAATGAGAAATACTGGGCTGATGTCGGGATCATGAGAGACACTGCCGACGCTGTTGTCGAGGCCCGAAAGAAACAACCAAACGACCGCAAGGATCTTCTCGCTGCTATGCTTGCTGGTGTCGATCCTCAGACTGGGACTAAGCTCGACGATGCCAACATCACTGATCAGCTCATCACTTTCCTCATTGCCGGCCATGAAACTACTTCTGGCATGTTGTCCTTTGCCTTCTATAACCTTCTCAAGCACCCTGCTGCTTACCAAAAGGTTCAGAAAGAAGTTGATGAGGTTCTTGGCCGAGAGCCAATCAAGGTGGAGCACATTTCTAAGTTGCCATATATTGCTGCTGTAAGCTAACACTCACCAACCTTGGTTCCGGACACTGGATGACTAACTGCGCATCAACAGGTTCTCAGGGAAACTCTCCGAGTCACCGCTACCATTCCTGCCTTCACTGTTGAAGCCAAGGAGGACACCCTTCTTGCGGGCAAGTACTTTGTTCGCAAGGGTGAGCCCATTACCGCAATGATTTCCCGATCCCATGTTGACCCTGTCGTCTACGGCGAAGACGCTGAGGAATTCAAGCCAGAGCGTATGCTTGATGAAAACTTCAATCGCCTTAACACTGAATTCCCCAACTGCTGGAAGCCATTCGGTAACGGAAAGCGAGCTTGCATCGGCCGACCATTTGCTTGGCAAGAGGCTATGCTCTGCATGGCCATGCTCTTCCAGAACTTCAACTTTACGCTCGCTGATCCCAACTACCATCTTGAGACTCAGGAGACATTGACCATTAAGCCCAAGGACTTCAACATGTACGCCTCTCTTAGACACGACATGAGCCCTACCGAACTGGAACAGCGCCTCGCTGGCAAGGCCCCGGAGCCTGCCTCTGCTGAAAAGAAGAAGCCTGCAGCTACAGCTGCTGCCGCGGGGTCTAGAAAACCAATGGCTGTATACTACGGCTCCAACAGTGGAACATGTGAAGCCTTAGCCCAACGTCTTGCCAGTGATGCACCCAATCACGGCTTCGACGTAACCGAGCTTGCTCCCCTTGATTCTGCTAACGGGAAGCTCCCCAAAGATCGCCCGGTAGTTATTATTACTGCTTCATACGAAGGCCAACCTCCATCCAACGCCGCTCACTTTGTCACATGGATTGAAGGCCTAAAGAGAAAGGAGATGGAAGGTGTTTCGTACGCCGTGTTTGGTTGCGGTCACCATGACTGGGTCCAAACCTTCCAACGTATCCCTAAGCTTGTTGACTCAACTCTTGAGCAGCTTGGTGGTGACCGAATCATCCCTATCTCCACCACAGATGCAGCGGATCGCGACATGTTCAGCGACTTTGAAACCTGGGAAGATGAGTCGCTGTGGCCAGCACTGAAGGAGAAGTATGGTGCGACCGAGGAGGTTGATGCTGGCAGTGGCGGTTTGACCGTTGAAGTCTCTCTTCCCCGAAAGACTACACTGAGACAGGATGTTGAGGAGGCCCTCGTCATCTCGACAAAGACTCTTGCTGATTCCGGATCCGTCAAGAAGCACATTGAGATTCAGCTTCCCACTGGCATGAGCTACAGAGCTGGTGACTACCTTGCTGTCCTCCCTATTAACCCCAAGCAGACCATCACTCGTGTCTTCCGCCGCTTCCAGCTTTCCTGGGATGCGTTTTTGAAGATTGAGTCTGACCGGCCAACGGCCCTGCCAACTGGATCAGCTCTTTCTGCTGCCGATGTTCTTGGCGCATATGTTGAACTCAGCCAGCCGGCTACCAAGAGGGTAAGTGTTATAAGCAGATGTCTTGACTTAGTAACTTACACATGATATAGAACATTTTGACCCTTGCTGAGGCAACTGAAGATGCCGATGCCAAGAAGGAGTTGGAAAGCCTTGCTGGCGAGACGTATCAGCAAGAGATTAGCGCAAAGCATGTGTCGATTATTGATTTGCTGGAGAAATACCCGACTGTCGAGCTTCCCTTCGCTACATATCTGGCTATGCTTCCGCCTATGCGAATCCGTCAATAGTGAGTTTTATATCTCCCCCAAGTATTTGGGGGTAAATGGTCATACTGACATATATATAGCTCCATCTCCTCCTCACCCCTTGCCGACCCCACAAAACTGACGCTCACCTATTCCGTGCTTGAACAGCCTCACCTTTCTGGTCAGGGTGAGCACATTGGTGTTGCTACCCACTTCTTGTCTTCCCTCGTTGCTGGTGAGAGACTCCACGTCGCCGTACGCCCATCGACAGCTTTCCACCTTCCCAGCGACGCGGAGAACATTCCCATTATCGGTGTTGCTGCTGGCTCTGGCCTGGCTCCATTCCGTGGATTCATCCAGGAGCGCGCCGCCATGATTGCTGCTGGCCGCAAGGTCGCCCCAGCGCTCATTTTCTTTGGTTGCCGCTCACCGGACAGTGATGATCTCTATGCTGAGGAATTTGCCCGTTGGGAAACTATGGGAGCCGTTTCCATGCGCAAGGCCTACTCACGTGCCTCAGACAAGTCCTTCGATTGCAAGTACGTCCAGCACCGTATATCTCACGACCGTGATGATGTCTACAAGCTGTGGGATCAAGGTGCCAAGATCTACGTGTGCGGTAGCAAGGACATTGGCAAGGCAGTTGAGGATATCTGCACTGAGCTAATTATCGAGAGAGCCAAGGTTGACTTGAGCAAGGAAATCACCGCAGAGGATGCAAAGGGATGGTTTGAGAAGCACAGAAACGAGAGATACATGACGGATGTGTTTGACTAAATTGACGATTGCACATAGAGAGCTGGGGACGGGGGTATATATGAATCAGTTTCAAATACTAGTTTGGATATGTAGATCCTGAATGGGTCGAATAGCTGAAATATCTCTTTTCAAAGATTAACCGGGGTCATGATCCCGCATTATCGATTGCTAGTTTCAACATGTCCGACGCCAAGCATCCAGGCACAGGTAGATCATGGATCATCAGTTTCCCGAAGGGGGCCGTGGGGTTCCAATGTCAATGACCTCACCACAAGGTCATATAACAAACACATGGCACCAATGATCAACATCGGGTTGGCCACCTAATGATGAACCAGACGTCATTTCAAGGCCATCACGACGCTCGCTCACCATCAGTATAAAACGACCCCATCCTCCGAGATAGTTTGAAGCGTGCATCGTGGCCACCAACCATTATTATCCAAACAATATTTCATCTCTGCCCCAACCATCTTTCTTCTTGATCAGTGAATAACCTCAACAATGACTGTCCACAATATCGAATCGTAAGCATTCCTCTCCACCCACAAATCTCACATCGATGTCAACACTACCTTTAATTGTTCTTCAAGAATGGCAAACTGAACCCTGAAACCTGTCCAGTGTCGGATCCTTCAAATCCACCATCGCCGAGCACAAAGTCGTCCTCGTCGACTTCTTCGCCCTCAGGGACTCCTCCTGTAAAGCCGTCGCCCCCGTCATCGCAGAGTAAGTGCCTTCATCTCACCCCTTTCTTCTTCCTCTTGCTCCTTTTACCTGAACCTCGATCAAAGTGCCAAAATCTAAACCATCTTCTTCTCCCTATAGATGCTCCAACGATGAAAAATACAAAGACTTTTACTTTGCCAAGATCGACGTTGATGTCCTCCCTGCCTTGTGCGATGAGTTACAAATTCGTGGGCAACCTACGCTGCAGCTGTACAGAGATGGAGAAAAGGTCGCACAGGTTCTTGAGCCATCGCCTGGTAGTCTGACGGACTTCCTTGACAAGGCACTGTAAAATGGATTTGTAACGTGCAGTTACTCTGATTTGAGGAGGAGGCAGTCACATTCAAGCAAATTGTATCAAGTAATCGGGTTATCTTTAAAGTTGTAAAATCTCAATCAAGCGTATCACATAATTACAGAGATGATATCCATAAAGCATAAGGTAAATTCATAATCATTCATGACATTTACAAAGGAAAAGCCAATATTCGCCCAGCCCTAGCTCTTTCCCGCCCTGTTTACCTCGCATTCTATCTACTGACTGTATGAACTATTCCGTGCCTTGTAAGGTGGTATCTTAAAAGTAATCGAGACCAAAAACTGCCCAATGTAAACAAGACTGACAACCTGCCCGTATACTCCAAACTGGCTATACCAATATGTCCACGTTCATTCGACTCTTAATCCTGGAAGAACTTGATAATCTGCTGCAAGTCTCGCAAGCCAACACCATGCTTGGGGTAGCAAATGTAAACTTCTTCTCCCAAAGCACCAAATTTGGAGCGGAAGCTGGCCTTGCGTCGCAGACCAAGACTCTCGACGATAGAGCGGTACGTAGTAGCCAGGAACTTGGCCCGAATACCGTGCAAATGCTCTCCTGGAGTCAACTTCTCGGAGACACCAACACCAAAGGTGACCTGGCCGGTCACACTTGATAGTGTGTGGTCAATCAACACCTCGATGGCGCCGTTGACAGCTCCAGGGAAATCGAGAGCCCACTTGACTTGCCAGCCATGGCGAGGCGCAAGCTTGGCCAAGACAACCATGGCCATGACCTTGCCATCCTTTTCGGCCGCAAAGTAGCGTCGATGTTCGGGGTCGACCCAAGGTCGCACCTCTGTCAGGTGTACCTGCTTGCCCTTGCGGTTTGCCTTCCAGGCCTCGATTTGCGGGTTGACTTTCTTGATAAAGTCATCATCAAGTTTGACTTCGTGGACCTTGATGCCCTCACGCTCGACACGACGTGCCTTGGCTCCGCCGGCGGGGCTCTGATGCCTGGCAGTATCGACACGCTGCTCCTCAGTGCAAGAAAGTGTACGCCAACCCATATCATGAGCAAGGATCTTTTGGACGTCATAGGAGACAAGCATCCAGATAGGGGTCAAGCGAAGCTCTGAGGTAACAAACTTGACAAAGGCTGACAAAACCTCCTTGTACTGTGACTTGTCACAGAGGGGATCGCCGGTAACCATGACAAATTTCTCTTGCTTAACGTAGCCCACAGCCGCACCTGATTTGTGGCGCCAAAGTTCGAACCGCTCATCAAGCCAAGAAGTGTTGGAAGCATCACCATAGTTGGCAATGAGCTTCTCAACGGGAGGGGGGTTGGAGGCGGCATAGGCCTTAGTAGTATCAGCGTCAGGGTGAGGCAGACCAGGTTTGCGATCTGGGAGCGACTTCGGATCACGATAGAAGAGGGAGGCATTTCGAACATCTCCAAGCTCCAACATCCAAGTGACGATACGCTCTAATCCAAGGCCGGCACCAGCGTGTGGAGGTGCGCCCAGTTCAAAACCAGCAAGATACTCCTCCATGCCTTCATCAGCAATACCTGCAGCTGCCATGTTGGCGCGAAGTTCATCAATGTTGTGGATACGCTGGCCTCCTGAGCAGATCTCTTGTCCACGGATGAAGATATCAAAAGATCGCGTCCATTTGGGGTCTTCAGGGTCCTTGTGGGTGTAGAACGGGCGCGCATTGGTGGGGAACCTGTCGAGGATGTAGTAATCAGTGTTGTACTTCTCCTTAACAAGCTGGCCCAAGCGAATCTCGTCTGGGGTTGATAGATCTTCCTCCTCAACTTGACGACCATCATCCCGCAGCATTTGAAGACCTTCTCTGAAGTCGAGGATAAGCGTCTCCTCCGCGTACTTGAACTCGCTGCTGGGCCAGCGATCTTGGAGAACTTTGACCTCGGGCATTTCGTAGACAGCCTTGAATACTGACTTGAGGAACTCATCAAGGACCCAGATGACCTCGTGATAATCGTGGTCAACAGCCATCTCAAGGTCGAGACCGGTGTACTCAGTCAAATGACGATGGGTATTGGAGTTTTCGGCGCGAAAGACAGGGCCAATTTCAAAAACGCGACCAAAATCGGCCGAGACAGCCATTTGCTTGGCCAACTGCGGGCTCTGAGCCAAGAAGGCTTTGCGGCCAAAATAGTTGACCTTGAAAACGGAAGCTCCACTCTCAGTCGCAGCAGGTTGAAGCTTGGGGGTACTGATCTCAACAAAACCATGGCCCTCAAGAGTCTCGCGGAACTTGCGAGATACCAGAGACCGGATTCGGAAGAGGGCCTGGTTAGCTGGGTGACGCAAATCAAGAATTCGAGCTGACATGCGACTGCGCAAGCCCTCAGGGGGCTTGTAAACACTGAAAGGAGCGCTTTGGGCAGCATTCACAAGATAGATGGCGTGGATATCGACTTCAAGATTTGACACAGTGGCAGATCGGATGGGTTCCGGGGGTGCCTTCAAAACACCGTTGACCTGAAGGAGGGACTCAGGGGACAGTTTCTGAACCCATTGAACCATATCCATATTTTCTCGAGAAAGAACACCTTGGATCGAGTAGGTCTGATCGCGAAGAAGGAGGAAGTCGAGGGCCTTGGACAGCTGACGTTGCGTGTGTATTCTAGCACGGAAGTTGACTTCGGTGCCTACAGGCAAGTCCTCAAGCTCGGGAATGGTGTTGATTTCATAAGGATGAGTTGGCCATTCTGAGGAGCTGGCGGTGCTTCGAACACTGTCGATGCTAGAACGTCCCGAACCGGCACCGGATTGTTGGCTAGGGCCATCGTTCAGAGAACTGAGGATCGACCTAGATGCCTCGCTATGAACTCCATGAGCCAGAGGGGAGGACGGAACGTGGTGGAATGAGGGAGGAAAGGAAGGGGGGAAAGAAGGCGATGAAGGCGATGAGGGTGACATGTTAAAGCTGCTGATGCTGTTGTTAGCAGCGTGATAGGATCGAGGACAGTGCTCCTTAGGTAGAGTAGGGCGATCAGGACTCTCGCGTCGGCTGCCGGTTCTACTGCCAGCTCTGCTGTTTGATCTAAAAGGGAGGCCGAATGCAGAGGCCGTTGGAGAAGAAACACCACTGCCAACAGGAGGAGTCATGGTTGCGGTGGTGATGAAGATAATAAATCTTCCTTCCTTTTTTTCCGTATGTTGATTGCGACTGAATGAGATTTCCTAATTGGGACACTGAGGTCCTGCTATTTCTTTATGGAAGACGTAACTAGGGTGGGGTTGTGAATGGAGAAAACCACGGCAGGCGCAATGCTGTAACGAATGAGGGGTCAGATTTGAATCGTTGGGAATAAAAAATTCAGAGCCTGACTTGGAGGATTCGGTACCTTTTGGCTGTGTCCAGTATGTTGGTGGTACTTGTTTGGTGTTTGTTGCAAAGAGGATCCCCCTCTACTCAGGTTTTGCCCCCCGTTGTCTCGGGACTCTGCCTATGACGTATCTGTCGCCGTATGTTTGTCAATGACGGCAGACAACTGGTTGTCGCCTCTTTATGGTCAAGCTACACCGGCGCAGTTGCTCCGGCTTGGCAGGGCAGAGCTGAGAAAAAGCTGGACTGTTGGCTAACAGTGACTGGGAAACGTTTGCTTTGTGTGAGAGAAGAAGAAGAAGAAGAAGACAGAATATGACAGCGATGAATTGGTTGTGCTGATGTTAGTGGCGAAGGCACTTGCGAACCAATCAAGGTTATCAGTCACCTCAATGAGAAGTATTAGACTTGATAAGGTTATGGATGAAGAGATGGAAGAGAAGAGGAGGGAGAGGAGAAGAGTCATGGACGGATCGTGAAATGACCCCGCAACTTTATATAATAACTCAATGGCCGTGAATGTGTATACAACATGGAGGTACTACCACACGGACGGCGGTCCCATGTTAAATCCTATCCCACTCGAGACAAGAGACACCAAGACAAGATAGACAAGGGAGAGAGGTATAACGGGAGTCGCCCACATCTACAGTAAAGGCCGAGAACCTCAGAGAACCACATGTCTGATACCTCCCGGGTACCAATGCCGGAGACCGAAGAATCCCATGCATCTGTGTCTAATATTTGTCACTTTTTCTCATCGTCTCATCAAGTGACAAGAACCCAACTCCACCCGCTGCATTCAGAGGTCCGCTAGCTGGACAGCCATGTTGGAACCATGTTGGAGCCATGATAGACTAGGGTTCGGATCTAGCGAGTTTTCCCATGTGTTCGATATGATGGCTTACTTGAGCCATATTTGGCGCTCTTGTCCAAAATTCCACATCCGGCCTTGCCTTGGGCTTAACGAGAACGAACGAGCGAACGAGAGAGTGAGCTCTCAGAGGTGGGCAGATCAAGGTGGGTTAGAGCTTTGGAGGGGTAAATTTTCTTGGGAGTGGGGGCCGCCACAGTTGCATTCACGCAACGCCGGTTGGTGTGTCTAAGAAGTCTAAGACTCTGAGTGAGCAATTACTTAAGCGACGGAATTGTTCGGTTGGCTCGGTATGGGAGGAGGACTCCGCAATGCAACTGCTGCCCCTAGAGCTGGAGCTGGAACTACACAGCAGACTAAGCGTTTACCAAGAACCTACTCCGTACCTCTGTCATCAATCACTAATTATTACTACGATACGGAACATCTTCCCACGCACATGCAGGTTTCTAGTATTTCCCATCCTTGGATATCTTCCTTGTATAACATACGATGACGATTTCCTTGAAATTATACTTCTTTTTTTGGTCCCTTCTTTCTTTTTTTGGATGCATTTCGGCCGAGTCTCTCAGTAATTCCTCTTGAAAAGTCAGTGGACCAAGAGCTCCGCTGTGCCTTGGCCCGTCATCCAAGTCATGGTCGCATTCATCCCTGCGCATGTAGGTACCTAAAATTCCAGTTACAAGCTCGAGCTACCTATGACGTCAGGCCGCTGTAGTGAGTGGCTGGCAGCAGGTGGGCAAAGGCCGAGCAATCCGAAGCTTGGAACAGGTATATTGAAAACCCATCGTTCTTGTTCTTGGTCGTTGCGCCCTTGATCAATTGTGTGATTTCTATTCTTTTCTCTTCTCTTCTCTTCATTTCAGTGCATTTCCTTTCTTTTCCCCATCATCACTTGTGGCGCCCCTCGGCATGTTCCCTGTACCTGCCCTAAACTATCTAATCCCAAGCTACTAAATATATACATACATAGATACTCGTACGTAGCCAGAATAATTTGATGCCATCATCGTGCAGTTTTCCAAGTAGTACCCAGTAAAATATTAATAGTATGCTTGTTTTTTCTTCTTCTTCTTGTTTTTTTCCTTTTCTTTTTGGCGTGTTTTAAATCTCACATGCAAAACATTCATGTAGGAGCAGCTCTTTCCTTCTTCAACAAGCGGCCATTCTTTCCCAGTTTCTCATGTGCTACAACACAGCTGTCCTGGCGCTATTCCATATTGGTTGATAAGATTGTTGCGTAATCCCTTCCACTTCAACTGCCGACAGGACGAACAAGACAACAGGTCAAACCAGACAATACAATCTAGTTCCTCTCAAATCTATTTACCCGGTAAACGCTGGGGGCTGAGTTCCTCTGAGATACGGGCCGCTTGCCTCCAACGGAGAAGGATGACGAATACACTCTCCTCCGCTTATAATTGTGTTACAAGTATTCGATCTGGCTGGCGATCACTTACCTTATCTCTCTCACCCCTTATTTTTCCTGTTCCTTTTCTTATTCTTTCTACGTACCTATTTTCCCGTCTTTTGCTTTCTTTCTTTCTTTCTTCCTTCTCTGCATGTACCTATTTTCTGCATCTCTCGCTTGTCGCGGCGCCCTCTTTAGTGCATCCTCCTTTCTTCACCCCTCACTCACCAGCCAGCCGACGAGCCACACGCCAGCCCGCCGCCCAAGAGAGGCTAGACGTTATCATACCAATCCTTACTAATTAGCCCCCCCGTATCTGCACAGTACTCTGTACTCGTGCCACCTGGTCTGTCTGCCTCCATACTACACACTACTACAACCCAAGCAGCCAATCCCCGTAAAAACAATACAATCTTACATACAATATTTAATGCCAAAGACAGTGTTTCTCTCACATGGACGTACTTGAATCCATCAAGAAACCCACCGTCCCGGAACCTCCGGACTATGAGAACCCACTAGAGTCCAGCTCTCGCTGGTCTTTGGCTGCCCGTGCGCAGGCCATTCGCTATGCCGCCAGCCTGGGCTTCAGCATCGCCAATCGAACCGAACCTGCTCCACCCACTCCATCCACTGAGTTTTGGGTGGATTCGACCCTCGCCGAGTCCTGCAAGGGCCATCACAAGATCAAGGTCGATGTGTGGACCCCTCCGAAACTTTCAATCGGGCCACGGGCCGCTGTTATTAGTCTCCATGGAGGTGGATGGATTCTCGGTCAGGGAACCGACTGCGCTCGCTGGGCTGGCGCTGTCATGGGCTCTTTAGATGCTGTCGTCTTCGGTGTCAATTATCGTCTCGCCCCAAACCATCCATTCCCAGTCCCTATTGAGGACTGTGTTGACGCCATCTTGCAGATTGCTAAGCGCGCTGCCCAGTTTGGCATTGATCCCAATAAGATCATCCTCTCAGGCTTCTCGGCTGGCGCCTCATCCGCTCTCTCCAGCTGGATCATTCTGGAGGAGCCTGCTCGTTTCGGCTACACATTGCCCTTTCCTGCTCCGCGTATTCGTGGCCTTGCCCTCTTCTATCCACTGTTGGACTGGACCATATCCCGTCCAAATAAACGGCAGAGTTGCTGCCGCCCTGATCTGACCCTGTCCAAGGGCATGACGGATCTTATCGACGCCTCCTACATCTACCCACCCATTGCACGTCGGGAGCGCACTGATATAAGGCTGTCACCCGGTCTCATACCAGATGAGCTTATACAAAAACTTCCACCTGTTCACCTCTGTTTATGTGAGTACGACATGCTCCTTGAGGAAGGTAAACGATTTGCCCAGAGGCTAGACGATCATAAGAAGAACTATTCTATCCGAGTAGTCAAGGGGGAGAGGCACGGCTGGGATTGTCCGCCACCAATGGCCCCCAAAGATAGTGTTGCTGTCGAATATGGCGAGGCAACACAGGCCATAGCAACCTGGCTTGGCCAGGATCATGAGACTGATACGGAATCGATGCGTTCCATGAGGACGAAACGTCTTCGTATCCCGCGGCCTCTTCACCTGCTGACGCTTAGATCACAATCTGTGGGACCCTAGAGTCAGAGGCATAGGGACATTATATTTCCATTTCTTGTGATTTCTTTTTCCATGCTCCATTTTATACTTTCCGCGGATTCTCCGGGTGCTTGCTTATGGATGGACCAGCCTTCAAATAGCTAGACAGCAAGAAACGGCGGAGCATGTACTGATAGTAGCATGGGGTCGGGCGGCAGGCATATCGAAGGCGTTGTTGGTGATACAGACAGGAACTGGTTTAAACGGCATAGATTTCATATTATAATCATAAAGAAGAGAAGAGCAGCAATCGCTAAGCTATTATAAAGTTATGTTCTCTCCAACATCTCAGACAACTCCAGAAAACACAGCCATCACTCAGGCAAGGCCAGTTTTCTCACATCCCTCCCAAAGTGATCCGCCCGAAGGTTCATAAACTTGACGTACCCCCATGTCAACCACTCCATGACGAACCCGCTCATCCAACTTGGCGGGACGGACATATTCCACCTCGCCATGGTTTCCTTGTAGGTGGCGTCAATGTCCGCTCTACGCAGCTTCTCGTAGTCGCTGAACAGCTGGGGTATCGTCCGGGAGGCCCGGCGGGTAAGCACGTGCGCCAAGAGAACGCCGTCTTCGATGGAGACGCCGGTACTTTCGCCTTGTGGAGGCATCTGTCAAGGTTGTCAGCTGAGATATACCGGCACTAGGATAAATATAGAGTGGATTATCTTTGCCACATGGTGGTTTTCGGAAGGATCGGGAATGGGAAGCTTAATGGAGATAAGGTAGGGTGTGTGTGTGTGTGTGCGTGTGGGAGTGAGTGGGTGGATATCAACTTACACCATGGGCCGCATCGCCGAGGAGTATGGCTCGGCCTTTAGACCAGATTCCTCCGGGGGGGAGCATGTAGACCGGGAAAAAGAACCATTCGTCGCACTTGTTTATGATTTCGGGTAGGCACTCTAGCCGTCCACCTGCATATGTGGACTCGATATTATGCTTCAGACCCGCCTTGTCCGCCCCGTGAACGGCCCACCCCTCGCGGGACCCATCCGTGCCTGATTTGTCCTCCAGAGGCATGACAGCTGCCATATAGAGGCTGTCGTGCGACTGCGTGTAGTAGCTCATGAGCAGGGCGTTACTCCCCTTGGACACGAGAACTGTGTCTGTGACGAGTGGCTGGCCGTCAGTGCGCAGCCAGCGGGCGCTCTCGGAAGGGGTGAGGACGGTGGAGTATCCATAGGCGTTGCACTTCCCGGAGTAGGTCTTTTGACGGGCGGGCTCGACGTATTGTGTGCGGACTTGAGAGTGGAGACCGTCGCATCCGATGAGCATGTCGGCTTCCAATACATGGTTGCTGTTGGTATCGTCGCTTGTGGTTGTTGTTGTTGTTTTGTAAGTGATCTTGATGGAGTCGTGTTGGCTATCCGGCGAGCCTGATTCTTCTATTGTCTGAATCTTGGCGCTGAAGATTATCTTGACTTGTCCTTCGGGGAGAAGGCTGACGGTTTCCATCATGCTCTCGACGAGTAGCTGTCTTTGCACGCGAATGGCATCAACGTCTGGCCACAATCTGCCCAGCAAGCCGCCCGTCCTGTGGGAAACGAGCTCGATGGCCGCAATGGTCGAGCCCAGTGGCCTGAGACGCTCCCCGACGCCGAGAGAGTCGAGGTAGCGGAGGGCCAGCGGTGTCAGGTTGATGGCTCCGCCGAGGGTCTGGATCTTGTCTCGCACCTCGAGCAAGGTGACCTGTATAGGTGATTCGACATTGGATATCTGGGCGAGCGAGAGGGCGGTTGATAAACCCGCTGGACCGGCACCAACGATGATGATGTGAAATGGTTTCCCCATGATGATGTTTCTTCTTTTCTTCGAGCCCTGATTTGAAACTCCAAAAGCCAAGATGGATATATATATACAAAGGGTTGAATAAAGTGTCTGATCTAATGATGAGTGAATCTCTTGGCGCTCGATCTCATCAACAGATGCCCGTTCGGGCTATTTATCCATCTCCCGGCTTGGCTCCCGCCTGTCCAAGGTTTTATCAACGCGTGTCTGCATCGCATTCGAAACCGATCGCAAAGAGAGAGACTCGATCGGCCAAGAACTAGGCCGGGCTTATGGGTGCTAAAGCGTTCAGCTGCAACGCCACCCCTCTTCTAGCCGCTGCTGTTGCATTGTTGTCGCGGAGCATCCCGAAGCGTCTAAGATGTCTCAAGAAGCAGCTAGCCTGGGGTATAGCACCGTTGACTGGTTGAAACGGCAATTTGGACGTTTTAGAATGGTCAATAAACACGGTGATGGCCGAGCCTTATAGGGAAACATGATAGATACTACATGGTCAACCTGGCATAGGAATATGAAAAGTGCCTTGTGAAGCAATGTGTCTCAATAAATAGCAATGGAGTAGATTGGCTTGCATATGTCGTATACAATGATGAGCCCGCTGTCAAGGCAGCTTTCGACCAACATGTGCTAGATGAGTCGAGTTGGGAGAGTGTTGTTGGTCTTATGTGGCCTAATCTAGATGTACGAAATGAGTGTTGGGGAGACTGTAGAGGGGAACTCTCATAGCATACCTACTAGCCAAGGCTCTTCTGCATTATGAAGTGTATAAAACGATAGCCCTGAAGGTTCGGCAACATCTTACTGGGTAAAAGCTACTACTCCCTTGCTCGCCTTGATAAATACCCTGCAGATAGCCACTGTATCGAGTGCGTGCTAGACACCATGTCTCAAACGGCAAACGCACGTACAAGTATGTAGATGGCTGGGATCGAGAATCGGCAAGTGATTCATGCTGAGCAATGTCTTGGCGGCGGCAAGACGCCTTGGCTGGGTAGGGTCGAGACCTGGGCGCTTATCAAGTGTCATCTTAGTTAGGGAACACGACGCATTCAAATCGGGCAGCGGTATTAGTATGCGATTTACAAGCAGATGGAGATGGCCATCGTCCATCGTACAGGTATGACGAACGGTATAAACTCACCAGCCCTTGGTGAAGCCCTTGGTGAAGCCCCGAAAACTTGCTGCCCCAAGACAAAGGTGCAAGGGGGGAACGGGTGATGCACGCGGCATATTGTGGAGCTCTCTCATGAATCTTTGTGACTGTACTCCGTATGGAGTACCAAGATGCTTGCATGATCGCGTATTTGTGCGTATGGGTCAGTTAGCGTGATCCAAGAGTTGCCTACAAGTATGTTGTGATGATAAGAAATACGTACTGATGGGCCATTGAGACATTGGCCGTGAAACCCGATACTTAATCTCGAATATTTGCTTCTTCCAAGGTCAGGAGGACATGATCTCCACTCCCCCCCCCCCCAAGATAAATGTTTCAGACCACGATATATATGCATGCACGCTGCTGGTTTGGATAAGGATACTGGAAGGCTGGTCATTGTCCCCTGTTTTACGGGAAACCAAGGCCCCCAACTCCGCGCACATAAAGGTAATAAAGGAAAGGTTTAATGGGAAGCCGCCGACTGCTTCAAGGACCTCGCCTCACCCGAAAGATTCATCACAGAGGCAGCGCTATATAATCATTAACTTATATACCCTCATCTATGTGTTGGTGGGCTGACATATAACAATGGATCAACAAGGTAAGATGGCCCCATGTATGCACCTCACCATGCATGCCCATATGCATTGGCGTCAATGCATTATCCCATCAATCTATCCATCATTCATATTAACCTCTTCTGTTCTTGATATACAGCAGCCACAGCCAAGAGACGAACACACGGCAAAGGGGGTCAGCCACGGATCAACGCTGTCCTCTCTTTTGACCTGTCTGACCGTCGCGTTCTCACTTTCTGGCTTCTAGAAATCTATGGCATCGTGGTCTTTTGCATCATTGTTGCAGGATATAGTCATCTCATTGCCAAACTATCCGCTGCTTCCACTTCACGATCCCATGAAACTCAGCACTTTTTACACTCCGGAAATGCATCCGCCACCTCTTCCCTCACAACGGCTCATCGTGATACATCTTCTAATAGTTATGCGTCCAAAAGCGTTCCTATACAAGGCGAGAGCTCTGCAGGGCTCCTCTCCATAGACGTCTGGTTCGCGGGTGCCTTCATGGCGGTCGCGGACGCAACAGTCATTGTCATAAACTATAATCGCATGCTCATCAATCGCTTCCACTACACTGTAAGCTTGCGCATGATGGCGATTGCCTCGATCCTGTCCTTTGGTGTGTTGCTGTGGAATATGGAAAGCATAAACTTCGTGTCCAAGTATCCCATCGTGTCTGCAGTTATTGCACTCGGCAGCTATCTGGCCTTTGGGCACATCCTGGACAGATACGAGGCCCCTATGCCTACCGCTACCACTTCGGATGGCTCCGTCGCAGGCTTTGCTAGGGGAAGTCTACAGCAGTATAGTGAAGTTATGAGCCTATATGACATAACGTGGCCCCGGGCCATGTTCGTATCCGCGGTTGTGTCGGGCGCTGGACTCATCCTGACAGTAATGATACCACCTCCATGGTCGACTTTGGCACCTATTGTCTTGTCCTTTTTCGAGGTACGTCAGCAGAAGTTGGCATCTATCCAAACGCTCACCTGCCAAAACTACAATAATCCTTACTAACATCAATACGTGGATATATAGACCTGCTTCTTGGCTGCCATGAAAATCAATCGAACACCGCGGTATATTATCCTCGTTTCTCCGCCGCTGCAGGCTGTTTACTGCGTGCATTGGGGCGTTATCCCGTTACAGACGGCACCACGACTCTTCATGACCCCCTGGGCCTTCTTGATCCTGCTGGTTGCCTGCCGCTGGTCGCTTGACCTACATATGTGGACCGTCTTCAAATCTCGGCCAGAACTGCAGTGGGCTCGGCGACAACTCTTGCCCTCCACGCTCAAGGTCATCAATATCTGTGCCGTAGGCTTTCTGTTGGAGATGGTTGGCATCAAGGTTATCACTTACATTAAGCCAATAGTTCTGGGCCTCGGTTTTCTCGGTGGCATAGCCGCTTATCCGGCCCCTTCTGCCTACATCATTTCCTATGGCAAGATAAAGACGATTCGAAAGTAGTTAGAGACCGTCTTTGCATCGCCTTGACTACGAGTACTCTTCTCCGGTCTCAGGTAAGTAGTACGAAGCAGGCCATGGTTCTTTCAGCTTTGGGGCAAAAGACGGGTAAAAATAAGGGAGGAGGGCATAAAAGCGTCCTGCTCCTAGACAAAGCACGACAGTAATTTTCGGGAATTTTATAGATCTGGAAATAGTAAATTGAGGATCCACGTATGCTTGCAGTCATACTTCTGACAATTGAAAGGTTGTCATACATTGCGAAAATCGTCTTTATCTTCTTACACGATACAACTGTATTTGCAGGTCTATCGACACATTCGTCTTGAGCTGACCTAAGCATAATAAAATATTTCTGTCATATCTTCATTGATTCGTCTCATGTTTGTGAATAAGGAAAAAAGAAGTGTAATCTCTTGTAGATGTTCATCGTAGTAAATGAATAGTAAATCTACCACTTGGCTTCTTTCTCGACGAAACCTTTGAGAATACCAACAATGGTCTCCAGGGCAGCAAGGTATACACGCAAATCACCATGGATCTGAGCCTCATTATCTCCAAGCTTGGCGTAAAAGTCCTTGCGGTATGGGCAAGCACTCATAGCAGCGCTGAAGACGGGCTTGACGAGGAAGTTGTGGTGCGGCTTCAGAGTTTTGCCGTAGGCGTTTCGGAAAGAATCGGCAAGCTCCTCTTTTTCATTGGCCACGTTCTGAGAGAGACCAATGCAGGTAAATTCGAGACCCCTGCAGTAGACATATGTTAGCTAACAGATATGAAGCCTGGAAAAGACCCAGTTGTGAAGTAGATGATGTACCTGACGAGCCATACGAGACCCTCAGTAGCAGTGTGCTTTTTGGTCTTCAACTCATTACGGGCGAGGTCTTGGATATTCTCGGACTCGGAGGGTGCGGCGAGTTGGCGGACACGGAGTTTCTAGCGAGATGTAATGTCAGCCATTGTCCGAATTGGGAAGATGTCGACATAAGGTACCTCGATGTTGCCGTTCAAATCCTTCTTAACAACGTTAAAGGCAGCAGATCCCAGGGCATCTAGATGGAATCGGATCAATTACTGGCCGAATGAAGCCATAGAAGTTGAAATAATAGTTACCAAAGATGGTGACCAAGGAGTCGGCAGCCTCAAGGAACTCTGTGGTGGAGATGGCATTGCCATTGTTGGCATCGACGGGAACGTCAACAAAGGACCTCTTGAAGGTGTGGACAATGGTGCCACCAGGGGGGATAACGGGAGCAGACATGGTGATTAAATTGAGGCCGTTCTTGAGGAGTTGGGGGGCGAGAGGAGTGTGTGATTGTTAACTGGGTAGGTAACTAAGGTAGCCGGAGCTGTAGCTGGAGCTGCGGGATGGAATGGAGAATGGAGATGGAGGTTGTAGGTGTATGTACGTGTTCGGTATTGGGTCTCAAGTTTAGCGGTGAATGCATTGGGATCCAGTGGGGTTGGTGGGGTTCCGAATTGTCTCAGGTTGGAAGGAGAAATGAGGGGTACATGTATGTACAGCTTGTTTGCAGAGTTGCTGCAGCGAGTTACCTATCAGTAGCTTGGCCATTCATGTACCTACAAAGTAAACTTGAGGACATATGTACATACATTTTAGAAGTATTAGATTTTCCGTAGAAGCTATCTATGGTGACTCTGAAGAATCAGTTTGATTGCTACACATGCACGCAAGAAAAAAAAAAAACCGTGATACCAGTTGCGATAAGACATAACTATTTATGTTGCTCTCTTGCATTCCTTTCTAGGTATTTATCTAGATTCCTAAACACATACATATCCAGTACATACACATGTACCATCTATTCTGTGCTTCATCAGCATTTCTGTTCATCCCTCCATGCCATCTACGGCTCCCTCCTAGGTAAGCTTATTCATAATAGCAATATGCCTAACCTATACCCTTGCCCTAACAAGGGAAAATGATGCCATTTGTGCTACAACACCACGATATCAATCAAGGCAAAGCAACGAGGGTTGTCCTCTATCAACCCACGTTTCTTTTTTTTCTAGAACACGGGGTCGCTTTACATGGTGCAACCCCCCCTTAGTACGCCTTCGGGCCTGTAAATGAAACCCCAGACATGCAGCCCTCAGCTGGGCACAGCAGATGTAATGCTCTGTGACGTCATGATCATCGTCATCACAGCATTCTCGACTTATCCTCCTTGCCTACTTGCGCATCGCATCCCATGACAACGGCTTGACTGGCATGACTGGCCAAGGATTCTCACACATGCAGTCGGAGATCGGTTAAGCAAAAGAGGCGCATTAACCTGAAATAGTCTTGAACTAAACTCTCGTTGTTGTATCTGTAAGACTGTGTGGCCGCAAGCAAAAAAAAAAAAACCAGCCATGATCTTGATCCTTCTGTCGTCACTGGCCATCGTAGGGGAGTGAGTTCCCCCCCGCTTCCCTAGCTTAACTTGGTAGACCCAATATTGGATCATACTTGGCATCTCATGTTGGCAGTTTTTCCATATCAATCACAGCCGTCCATGTCATAATTCTTTTTCCTTCCTTCTTCACTCTCAAATTTCACTTCTCTAATAATCTTCCCCCTCCATTGATGTATCCCGCATCCATTCTACTATTCTCATAACCTGCCTACCTAGACTCATATGCATATACTACCTACGACTACCCAGTGATTTGAGAACATGGCAGATGTAAAGGATCCCAAAGAGAATGGTGCAAACCATCATGGCATCCATGGCCTTATGGATGACCTGAAAGAGAAGCTACATGATACCAAGCTTCACGATGTCAAAGTAGCAATGATTCATAAAAAGTGAGTTTCGCATCAAGGCTGCTCGAATCTCGAGTCTCATAACTAACATAATGCCATAGGCACCAGATTGGAAAGCTTGGGAACCTAGTAAGTAATACCATCTCTAACTATAAATATGAAGTTGGCCGACGTGACACTGACTCGACCATGTAGTTCAACAAGGATCACCGCCACGACGAGGAGCACGAAGTGCGCTGTGACGAAAAGAGAACCAAAATCTGCAAGTCGCATCGCTATGAATCATATTTCCCCGAACGTGACGGCAATCTTATCAAATGGTATGTTGATGGACGAGACTACTTCTGGGCCGTGTCTGTCGCTCTGGAACAAGCTCGAGAGACCATCTACATTGCCGATTGGTGGCTCTCTCCGGAATTGTTCATGCGTCGGCCTCCCCATCATAAACAAGAATTCAGACTGGACCAAATTCTGAAAAGAAGGGCGGAAGCTGGCGTTAAAATCTTTGTCATGGTTTACAAAGAGGTTGAAGCCGCTATAACCTGCAATTCTGAACACACTAAACATGCCTTGCAAGCTCTCTGCCCGAAAGGCTCGCCGGGCTACGGAAATATCAGAGTGCTGCGACACCCCGACCATAATCCCTTTGAAAATGCGGCAGACATGACAATGTACTGGGCGCACCACGAAAAGTTCATCGTAATCGATTACGCCATGGCCTTTATTGGTGGTCTGGATCTATGTTTTGGGCGGTGGGACGCACACCAGCATCCTCTGTCTGACATTCACCCTGAAGGAGTTGCTGAGGAGATTTGGCCAGGCCAGGACTTCAACAACAACCGTGTCAAGGATTTCCAGAATGTGCAGGACTGGCAACTGAATGAACTAAGCAAAGCAGAGTATGGTCGCATGCCTTGGCATGATGTCGCCATGGCGGTAATTGGGCCTTGTGTTTACGATATTGCCGAGCATTTTGTTCTGCGCTGGAACTTTATCAAGCGAGACAAGTATAAGCGTGATGACCGGTTTGATTGGATTATCTTGGAAGGACGAGAAGGAGATGATGAAGATTTGGTCGGAGTCCAGCGACCAAAGCATCCTGTGGGAGACTACATCAAGCATCCTCTTACACCTCTAAGTACCAAGAACCTGGATAACCGAGGAACTGTCCACGCGCAGGTTGTGCGGTCCAGTTCTGACTGGTCCAGTGGCATTTTGACGGATCATTCCATCCAAAACGCGTATTGTGAAGTGATACGCAACGCCCAGCACTACGTGTACATTGAGAACCAATTCTTCATTACCGCAACCGGCACGGAACAATCACCCATCCACAACACGATCGGCGGGGCTATCGTCGACGCGGTTGTTAGAGCCGGCAACGAGGAACGCAAGTTCAAGGTCATAGTCATTATTCCTGCTATCCCGGGTTTTGCTGGAGATCTCAGAGACAATGCTGCGGCCGGAACCAGAGCCATCATGGACTACCAATACAAGTCTATATGTCGTGGAGAGAATTCAATTTTCGGCAAGATCAAGGCACAGGGAGTAGATCCAACCAAGCATATCTTCTTCTATAACCTGAGATCATACGATCGATTGAACAAGACGCCAGCGCTTATAAAGGCTGAAGAGCAGACGGGTATTCCGTACCAAAAAGTCCAGCGTGCCGAAGCTGAGGAGATCATGGCTGAAGGCATTTACGGAAGCACAGATCCCACGCAAAATGAGAGGGATGTACACATGGGTCTCGAACATGAACAACGAAGAGCCGAGAAACGAGCAGAGGAGGCCAAGGAAAAATTTGACAAGGCCATGCCCAGGGAGGAGTTCCATGCAACTTCATCGGTTGCGCACCACGCAATGAACGGACAGGGTTCGGTATTGGATGAGCAGTGGGATGAAAAAGATCCAGAGTCAGAGATCCAGAATTGGATTCAGGAAGAACTCTACGTTCACGCCAAGCTTCTCATTGCGGACGATCGAGTCGTAATCTGCGGTTCTAGCAACATTAACGATCGCAGTCAGCAAGGAAATCATGATAGCGAGTTGAGCATCGTCATGGAGGATACGAGGAAAATCCAGAGTGTAATGGATGGCCAGTCGTATGAAGCAGGGTATCACGCTGCTACCTTGCGACGATTCCTGTGGAGAGAGCATCTGGGCCTGCTTCCCCCACAGAACCTCGATGCTGATAACGATATAAATGCCCTGCCACCAAACGTTGAGCCTGAGAACAACATTCATGATGGCGATGAAAGCTGGAAATTTGTGGAGGATCCCTTAAGTGAAGACCTGTGGGATATGTGGAACGGCAGGGCGGATAGAAATACTGAGCTATTCCGTCATCTCTTCCATGCTGATCCTGATGATCACAGTAAGTAGTTTCCTCCCCTTCCCTTTTAAACCTTGAGAGCGTATTGGTCTAACTCTTGCGCAGTCAAAACTTTCGACGACTATGATCGCTATCTTCCACCTAGAGGAGTGAAATCAGGCCACATCTTTGACCAGTTTATGCCGCCGGAAGATGCACGGAAGAAGCTGGCAGAGATCAAGGGCCACTTGGTCCATATGCCCATGGACTTTTTGAGAGATGCAGAAATGGCGGAGAGAGGGCTTCAAATTAATGCATGGACTGAAAGTGTGTACACTTAATGGTTAGGCTGGGGAATGGATCAAAATGGGGGTCGGGATTAGGATTGGCTCTTGGGCGAACGGTAGGGTTGTATCATGAACGTCATGACGATATCTCAGGATGGCATCGATACCAATGATTCAAATTATGACCAATACCTGATATTTTGACGCCAATTGAGCGACTGCAAGTATATTGGTGCAAGTTATATGAGAGATTTGATGTTTAGAGTTCTGAGACAGTACTCTTGTTCCTGTTGACAGCTTTTTTTTGATCCCCACATGACGCTCTTGTCCTGCATAAGGTCCTGGTGATCATGGTCGCATAAGAGGTCGCAGCGGACACGGCGCCACCACGAGAGGCACTTCTAGAACAGTGACTGGTTTTACGATGCGCATTAGTTGCAGAATATCGTATCCAACCATCCATCCCACAAGAGCTCAGGCTAAAGTTGAGTCAACCACAGTCGTATAGAATAAATTGGCGGTGTCGTGCCCCAACAGTCAGGTAAGAGTCAAGTACAAAATGCGAAGCGCCGTGCTTCAGCCAATGACAGAGTGAAGGTTGTCACATTGGGTCCCGGGCTGGGCTCATCACTTGCATAAGCTCCCAAAGCTCAGGGCAAAGGTGAGGTTTATTGGAGCCCGGCAGCTGTTGGTTTGGCAACTTGGTGTCAGAAATCACAGGACGGGAAACAGCAAGCTAGCAGACAACATGAACCTCGTGTGTCCTGTCTTTTCTGGCACCAAGCTGGTTAGGCTGAAGGTCTTCCTTCGTCTTGGTTGATAGCTCAGGGGAATTGACTTTCTCTGCCGGGTTGGGGTGGTGTTTGGCGGCTCGGTTGGGCCAATGGTGTGTGATGTTCGAGATGGTTGGTGAATTAGGGCCGTTTAGTGCTTGGGTGAGATGCCCAGCTTGTGATGATGCGATGGATGAAGGAAAATGAATTATTATTGTTGCTTTTCCTTCCTTGGTGAGTGCTACTCTTTGACTATAATGATTTGGTCAATGGAGAGAAGAAAAGAAACAAAGAAAAAAACCGTTAGTTTCTCTTGTAAATCCGACTCCGAATTTCAACTCTGAACACTTTACTGTTCTTTTCATCTGAATGTGACGATGACGTTGAGGCTGCATATTCGGTCAAGGGTCTCTGAACGGCGCAGACCCTGAGGAGGACAAATAGCTAAGCCATTGTTGGGCTTTGATGCAGGCGGCGGTTAAACAAAAAAAAAAAGTGTGCTGTTGCTCGCTTTCCAATACGACGATGCTATGTGAGACATGTCAACGGACAGCGCAAGCAAGCAAACAAAAAAAAGATTTTGCTTCAACATGTGGCCAGTGTGGCTCGAACACACGGCCTTCAGATATTCCTTGGTTGGGACTTGAAGTTTGACTTCAGTCTGACGCTCTCCCAGCTGAGCTATGGCCACTTGCTGCTTGTGAATGAAGGATTAGAAGAGTAGAATATGCTTATAAGCTTGCTAGGGCCATCCATGGATCTAGGCTCTGCCCATGATTGCTGTGGAGTTGTTGGAACTATAGCGGGTGGGGTGGTTGGTTGGTTGATAGGGCGAGTGATGGTGGTGAATGAGAAGAATGGAAACGAAACAATCCCAGACTGTGTAGTACTTGTATGTCCAAGGTACCCTGGCAGCCTGCTGCCAGAAAAGAAAGGACACATGGCGCTGATATTGTCTGGCAAATTGACGATTGTGGTCCTGTGTTTTCTGACACCAAGTTGTTTGGATCCATATTGTTGTTGTGTGACGGGGACGGGGGGGGGCCACTGACTTCTGGCGTTTGTCTACCCGCTAAAGCCCCTCCTCCCCTCCCCTGTCCGCTGCACTAGGCCCGTATTGGAGCCCACCGCCACCTTGCTTGGTGACGTCTACAGGGCCTCGTCAATGCTTGCCAATGCCCGCCAGGCACCTGCTAGCGAGCCTGAAGTTGTTCCCTGAACCACTAGCCTCGGTGGTGCTAACCCACCCCTTCTGCTGCTCCTGTTGGTCCTGTTGGTCCTGTTGGTGGGCGCATACACACCAAGACGGGAAACCCCATGGGCGCAAGCAGCGCCTGTTCCAATGGAAGGTTGGATTTCCATCAGCGGCTATTACAGCAGCAGAACCAGAGATCACCCATCCATGCTCCATGCTCTATGCTCCATGCTGCTGCTGCTGCTGCTGCTACTGCCACATGGATCCATGACACTGATTCTGCCCTGCCTGAATCTTGGCATAATACTTGTAACAACAACCTCTCGCCTCACCGTCCGGCTCGTCTGATGCTCCTTGCATTTTTTTCTCTTCATTCTTTCTTAGCTGATACCGTCAGCATAAACGGCGTCGTCATCTTTGGCCTGTTCCTTTGAAGGGACCCCGCTTTGGGAAACGAACGACTCGTCAACGATTCTAAGCATCTTCGCCCTCACAGCTGCCCACGAATAAGCCACGCAGACACCGAGACATTACACAGAGCATACGCACACCTCCACACGTGGACGTTTTTGGTCTGTGTTTCCTTCGACTTCCCTTTTTCCAGGGTCCGGATCAAGCCATATACAGCAAAGGACTGCCTACGACGATTTTTGATCCCAACTGTCGATATTCAGCATAGATTGGGATTGCCTCCAGCCTGTCGTAATCCGCCTGCCGTCCAACAAAGCGCTCGCTATCCCGCGCAGAAGCGCATGCGACCTGGTGGTCAACTTTCCGATACCCATTGATTCTTCTACCGCCACAGCAAGATGTCGCAGTCACCAATGATATCCGCGCCACCAAAGGCGACAAACGAGATTGACTGGATTGGACCTCTGAAGACCTATATCCGCGACACATACGGTGATGATCCCGAGCGGTATGCGGAAGAGTGCGCAACACTCCACCGTCTCAGGCAAGACATGCGAGGTGCCGGCAAAGAGAGCACCTCCGGTCGAGATATGCTCTACCGCTATTACGGGCAACTTGAGCTATTGGATCTACGATTCCCAGTTGATGAGCAGCACATCAAGATAAACTTCACATGGTGCGCCTACAATGTAATGCCCAGGCCTCTTGCTCGGTTGCTGCTAACACTCCCACCGCAGGTTCGATGCCTTTACCCACAAACCGACAACACAATACTCCCTCGCATTCGAAAAAGCGTCCGTCATCTTCAACATCTCAGCCGTTCTCTCCGGACATGCGGCCTTCCAGAATCGCGCGGACGAATCGGCGCTCAAAGTAGCCTATCATTCCTTCCAGGCGTCGGCCGGTATGTTTACTTATATAAACGAAAACTTCCTACACGCACCGTCCTTTGATCTTAGCAGAGAAACCGTCAAGACTTTGATCCATCTCATGCTTGCCCAAGCGCAAGAGATCTTTCTGGAGAAGCAAATAAACGATCAAAAGAAGACAGGACTTTTGGCCAAGTTAGCATCACAGGCTGGCTATCTCTACAGTCAAGCTGTTGAAGGAGTGCAGGAAAATGTGACAAAGGCCATCTTCGAGAAGGTTTGGCTAACAATGGTTCAAGTAAGAAAATATCCAAGTCCCAAAGTAAATCCATTGGATTGGGTCAACTAATCACTAATGCTGTACAGATCAAAGCAAATCTGATGAACTCCATGGCACAATATTACCAAGCCCTTGCGGACGATGAGGCGGGTCAACATGGCGTTGCCCTTTCACGGTTGCAGGTTGCGGAGGGCTTGGCGAAGGAAGCGGATCGACTCTCCAGAAATTTCCCCAGCGCTGTACCGTCCAATTCTAATCTCAGTGCTGAATGTGGTGCGCAGCTGCAGGAGCTATCAAAACGTCAGTACTCTGTAGTGCAGTCGAAGCTCAGAGAGGCCGCAAAGGACAATGATTTCATCTATCATGATGATGTACCAGCCGAAGCCAGCCTAGCACCCATTTCCAAGCTTCCCGCAGCCAAACCGATTCCTGTTAGCGAGCTTTATGCCGGTCAAGATATCCAGCGTATCACCGGTCCCGATTTGTTCGCCAAAATTGTGCCCATGGCAGTCACTGAGTCTGCCAGTTTGTACGATGAGGAAAAGGCCAAGCTTGTGAGAGCAGAGACAGAAAAGGTGGACACTGCCAACGGTGAAATGGCAGCGAGTTTGGACTATCTACGACTGCCGGGGGCTCTTCAGGTCTTGAAAGGCGGGTTTGATCAGGATATCCTACCGGATGAGGATTTCCGGCAGTGGTGTGACGACGTAGCGAACCACGAGAACCCGGTCAGCATCTTTGAGTTCCTGAAAACAGAAAAGGAGGCTGTTGTTTCGATCCTTGAGAAGAGTTCAAAACAACTCGACATGGAAGAAAGTGTTTGCGAAAAGATGAGATCCAAATATGAAAATGAATGGAGCCAGCAGCCCAGCTCACGGCTGACAACGACCCTTCGAGGAGATATTCGAAACTACCGGGAAGCCTTGGATGAAGCTATGAGGAGTGACAGCCAACTGTCAGCGAAACTTCGCCAAAACGAGCAGTTCTTCGATGAGATGCGGCATGCCGCTGAGAATGGACAAGTTGACAAGTTATTTCAAAGGGCTGTGTCGCAGTCCAAGGGAAGGAGTAGCAATGCCGTCAGTCCGTCTACAAACGAGCAGAATCTTCTTGACGCCGATTTCGATGAAAGTGGGCCAAGCGTTATAGATCAGATTAACAGGGTAGAGGATATCCTTAAGAAATTGAATCAAATTAAGAGGGAACGAAACCAAGTACTCAAGGATCTCAAGGAGAAGGTTGGTCATATTACCAAATTTGTCACTATAAATTGGATGGTACTAATTGGCACAGATTCATAATGATGATATTTCACAAGTTCTCATCCTCAACAAGAAGACGATAGCAAACTATGAGCAGCAACTCTTCCAACAAGAGCTGGAAAAGTTCAGACCCCACCAAAACCGACTTCTACAGGCAAATCATAAACAGTCAGCGCTGATGAAGGAGCTCACTACCGTCTTCAATGCCCTTCTCCAGGATAAGCGTGTACGGGCTGAGCAGAGCAAATATGAGTCCATTCAACGACAAAGGTCGTCAGCCATCAATAAGTATAAGCGGGCATACCAAGAGTTCCTAGATCTAGAGGCAGGATTGGCGAGCGCCAAAAACTGGTACGCAGAGATGAAGGAAACAGTGGAAAGTCTGGAGAAGAACGTTGAGACGTTTGTGAATAACCGAAGATCGGAAGGGGCCCAGCTTCTCAATCAGATTGAACAAGATCGATCGGTCAACAAGAACGCTCAAGCAGAGCTGGAACGAGAACGGCTGCGCGGGCTCATGGAACGAATGTCGATGGAGCCGGCCACCACGACACCGGCGCCGCAGCAACAGCAACAGCAACAGCAGCAACCTTCAGCAAGGCCAACACCGGCGCCATTGTTCCCGCAGGGCCAGGCACCCCGATATCCCCAAACCAACTTCCAGGGCCACTTCCAAGTCCCGACTTCACCACCACCTAACCAGCAGAATTATCCGGGCTATACCAGTCCCCCTCCTCAAAGTACATTTTCTCAACCGACGTACAACCCAAGCACATATGGTAGAACTCCTGGACCGACATCTCCACCGCCAAACCAGACATCCTTCAACATAGGTGCTTTGAGAGGTCCTGCATCCCCGCCACCTACACAAACATCATTCAACCAGCATCAGACTTATGGTAATTTCGGGGCAGCGGCTACGCCACAAGGATATGTGCCTCCCGGGTTCGTGCCGCCGCCTCCACCTCCGGGTCCTCCACCGTTGGGGCCGCAGCAGACGATCCACTACGGAGCGCAAGACTACGAAGGTCATCCGCAGAGTGCACAACCTCGATCAGCTCAGCCACAGCAGTCGCACGACCCTTGGGCCGGGCTTAATGCATGGAACTGATGAATTATCAGTTTGTTATCGGAGGGGCGGGATTTTTTTATTATTGTTCTTATTTCTTCTTAGTTTCCCAAACATTGAATAGCTGCAGTGGGATAGCGAAAGTCGATGTTAATGTTACATGGTGATGGTTAGGGCGCAAATGTGGCTTAAAAAGCAAGTATTGACACGAGGTTGGAGGGAAGGCTGGCCACTGTTGGGGTTTCGAGACACGCCGAGTTGGCAAGGCGTGATGGTCTAATATGTACAGACGATTAGGGGCGTGAAGGAGGCGTGTTGTATGTATGATTGGCGATGTCGTTTGCTGGCGGGACCAGCACTTCTACAGTCTTTAGCATGAGAGCGTATCATGGGGCGTCAAAGGCGTGATGAGTCGGTGCGAATAGACGTTTAGGTCGTGCATACACAGTTACATGGCTCGAGTTACGCTGTAGCGATTTATATGAAATTGAGAAGGGCGTAGTGGATGGACATGGACGGCTTGGGACAACAGGATGGATGAGCAAGGCTGACGAATAGCATTGATGTCATTTGCCACATTGAAAGGTTGGTAAAGATGCAGGCTTGGTTAAGACCTTATTCAGACGGCTTAATAGAGCCATATTATATCTGGGTAGTCCTATTTGGCCCGGCAGTTGTGGGCGGTTCATTTGTTCGCTCCTTGTTTGTTCCCTGCCTGCTGTATGTACGAAGTATGTGCTTGTATCTAGAGCCCAGATTCAGGCATACGGATGATGAGCCGCATACGGTGTGCATAACCACGGAAGAAAAGACCCAAGATTCAGAGACACGGTAGTTCCGCTAGACCCGGAACTAGGATAACGCACTCACTAACCCCCCTCGTGCCCTCTCGATTGTCCAGGACTTGTTACGTAGATGTAAGACAGGTGTGCTCTCATTTTGTCTCTCTTTTTTTAGCTCATTGGCTCTTTAGCTGTTTAGCTGTTTAGCTGTTTAGCTGCATGTGTAAGCGGGCAATATTGTCCACGACATGTTCAATGGTGTTGAGAAGGGAAGACGAAGATGCCTGCATGCATGCAAGCATGATAAGAAATGCTTGTGATTTGGTTGGTGTCGATTTATCCCGTCGGCTAAGAATGCATTAAGAGCTTGGCTGGCAGCGGCGGCGGCGGCTTGGCCACTGACTCGGCTCGGTTGCCAGTGGCTACAGGGGGGGAGGGGGGAGACCAAGGACCGCTATATTAGGATAGCCGATGTCCATCCACTGAGCGTTATGGGATGGGATCTGCACTCATCATCATTACCATTTGATCTCCATAAGCATCCTTTTTCTTCTTCGCCTTCTTTTTTTTTTTCACTCTTTAATATCCAATATTCATAGACGAGAGCTTTAAAGAAGGGATACGATAGATTTTGGGTCATTGGTTGGCATCATCCTCTTGCATTGCGATTTCGGCGCCTACGCCTTTGGCATACATCACCACCGACATATCATTCAATCAACATGGTACGAACATTGCACGGCAGTGAAGTCGCAAAGCATTGCGATGCCAATTCATGCTGGGTCATCATTCATGTAAGTATACAAGACTCTCTTCTGCTGTCTTGACCCATCAGACAAAACTGACAGACGATCCATCCAAGGGGAAAGCATATGACCTGACGGAATTCTTGCCTGGTAAGTAGTCGTGGCTGATGTGATGTGATTATCCCACTCGGTTACCGAACAATTGCTGACGAGGTGGATGCCAGAACATCCTGGAGGAGAAGAGATTATTCTCAAATATGCCGTACGCTACTACTATCTTTGAGGACAGATTTGCTATGCTGTTCTGTTCTGCTATGCTGTTCTGCTATGCTGTCTGTCTATCACGTATCCTTGGTTCACCATCTCACACGTAACCTATTATAGGGCAAAGATGCTACAGAAGAATTCGACCCGATTCATCCCCCGGACACGCTGGACAAGTATCTCGAACAGTCTAAGCATCTCGGCCCCGTCGACATGTCCACCGTAGCTCAGGAGGCCAAGGTGGAAGACCCGGATGAGGTTGAGCGCCTAAAGAGGGTCGCTGAGAAGCCCTTGTTGGAGCAGTGCTACAACATGCACGATTTTGAGGCTGTTGCGCGGAGAGTCAGCAAAAGGCAAACATGGGGATATTATTCTAGTGCTGCGGATGATGAGATTGTAGGTTGACAAATACCCCAAAGGGAGAGAGGGACGGAAAGTTTGCTTTGCTTTGCTTTGCTTTGCTTTACTGACACTACACTACTTGATAGACTCTGAGGGAGAACCACAGTGCGTTCCATCGCATCTGGTTCCGCCCCAAGATTCTCGTCGACGTAGCAGACATTGACCTTTCAACTACCATGCTCGGCACGAAATGCGACGCGCCATTCTACATCACCGCCACGGCCCTGGGCAAGCTCGGCGACCCAGAGGGCGAAGTCGTCCTCACCCGCGCAGCCCACAAGCATAATGTTGTGCAGATGATCCCCACGCTCGCCTCGTGCTCCTTTGACGAGATTGTCGACGCCAAGCAGGGTGACCAAGTCCAATGGCTCCAGCTCTACGTCAACAAGGACCGGGAAGTCACCCGCAAGATCGTCCAGCACGCCGAAAAACGTGGCTGCAAGGCTCTCTTCATCACCGTTGATGCCCCCCAGCTGGGCCGCCGGGAAAAGGACATGCGCCTCAAGATGGAGGAAAAGGGTGCCAGCGTGCAGAGCGGTCACAAGACGGACAAGTCCCAGGGCGTGGCCCGCGCCATCTCTAGCTTTATCGACCCGTCACTCTCCTGGGCAGACATCCCCTGGTTCCGGAGCATCACCAAGATGCCCATCATTCTCAAGGGCGTCCAGCGCGTGGAAGACGTCCTCCGCGCCGTGGACGCAGGCGTACAGGGGGTCGTCCTGTCTAACCACGGCGGCCGCCAGCTCGACTTTGCCCGCTCCGGCATCGAGATCCTCGCCGAGACCATGCCCGTCCTGCGGGAGCACAACCTCGAAGACAAGATCGAGGTCTACATTGATGGCGGCGTCCGCCGCGGCACCGACATCATCAAGGCGCTCTGCCTGGGCGCCAAGGGCGTGGGCATCGGCCGCCCGTTCCTGTACGCCATGTGCGCCTACGGGCAGCCCGGCGTGGAGCGCGCGATGCAGCTCCTCAAGGACGAGCTGGAGATGGGCATGAGGCTGATTGGCGCTGCCAGGATCGAGGATTTGAACCCGGGTTTGCTGGACACGAGGGGTCTGTTTATGCATACGAACTCCACGCCCGTGGACAGCTTGTCCGTGTCAGCGTACGATCCATTGAATGTCCCTGTTCAAAGGCTGTCGAAGCTTTAAAAAGGGGGGGAGGGGGGACACGGTTAATTTCTTTTTTACGGATTTCCTGTTTTCTTGGATAGATGGGAGCATGAGAACTCGTTAGAAATGTATCAATGAAATTATGATTCAATAATGTATGCTCTTGCATCCAGGTCACCCAATGCCAAAATGGCATATACATATATACATATACATATAACAGCCTCTAACCCCCTTTAATACAATCCTTGCAAAAACTCTTGCAACATCATCGGTTTCCTCACAGCATTATTCAAACCTTCATGATACGTTACCCATACTTTGCGCTCCTCCCTGCTCGGCTTCTTCTCCGCCGCATCGCCACTTAATTCCGCCAGGGGCTTTACCACAATTACCCGTCCAAAAAAGTCCTTCTTGACGACTACCTCGTCACCAGCTTCTTTCAATCCTTTCTTGATCGCTAGTAGGGGCACGATTTCGGGGGCCTGCTCCTCGCCTAATTTGTGGCCCGCCTTGAAACGAGCTTGCCGGGCTGCGCTTTCGCGCAGGGCAATGGTGCGGGTTAGTTCTTGGTCGAGGACCTGGCGCACCGCATAGCGTGTTGGTGCTTGTGAGCTTAGTAGCGATGCGCCAGTCTCAAAGGTAGAAAGGGCATCGAGGTCACTGTGAAATACGTTTTTAGCTAATATTCTTTTGTTGGGAGGGGACAACGGAAGATTCAAACTTACGGCTCCAGGCGATAAACATATTGCGGCCCCCTGCTGGAGAGCGATTCCCCCTCAATCTTGCCCTTCTGTAATGTTATGCCCACCTCGGCGAGCACTTCGGATGCTCTCTTGACCATTGCTCGTTCAGTGTCCTTGCGTACACTGGCTGTGGTTCCCTGACTGCCGCCGACGACGACGGGCTTGACATCTGGGGAGACCATGCGTACAAGGTATGGTAGGAATTCCATAGCCACGTCCTCGGCGCTGCGGAACAAACGCATCATGGTCGGGCTCAGCTGGTTTTGGAGGGATTGCAGCTGTGCCCGCGTGAGCTTCTCGGCCTCATGGGCTTGGTAGTCGGCACGCGGGCCAGAGAAGGGCATCGGCGGCGCTTGGTCTTCTTCGGCTTCTGCGCCAAATCCGCGTCGATTGCCAAAACCCATGATGGCATTGGTAAAGTGTTTTGTTGGGGACGCGAACAAGTCATGACAAGCCAGTACAGGCTGGCTCAAGTAAGGGGCAAGTTCCCATTCCTGGCTGGCATAAAGTCTTGACTGGCAGGCATCGTGGAAGTAGAGCCAATCGTATGCCTTGTTCGGTTTTGAAAGATAATGGTCATCGTTGAAGTCTCGGTTGGGATACTCTGCAAAGATTTCCGTCACGATGTGGCTTATTTCTCCGCTCGAGTCAACCATCTGTCGAAGACATTCCATTGCGTATTTTTTCTGGTGCTCTCCGAAACCGAGCTCAGTCTTTGGCTGTTCATGAGCTGTCTTTGATGTGGAGAGATTCAGGGCTTGTTTTGGGAAGCCACCGCCCTCTTGGAAGAGGCGAGATATGATATCCCTGACGCTTCCTCTTCCAAGTCCTCGCGCACCGGCAGCACTGGACATATCCTGGAGAATGTTGCGCTCAATCCACTCTCTGGTGAGGCGCTGGTTTGCACTCAAACTTGATGCTCTAAAGCGGCTGGCTACCCACTCGCCAACAACCATGACACCTCGAAGATCACCCTGCACAGTGCTTTCTTGCCCTCGTTTGGCATCAATTCCACTTGCCATGCCCCATGCCGCCTCGCACAGCTTTCGAGCAGCGTCCTTATCGCAAGGAATACCTTCCTTTTCGAATACGGCCTTCAATCGGCCAACCACGGCATCGAGCAGTGGTCTGCCGACATGGATAACTTCGGCCAGGTTGGATTGTCTGAGTGGTCGCAAAGACGGATGATACACATCGTTGCAAATGAGAATTAAAGGTCTCATGAGACGAAAATCATCTCCCTTTTTCTTTTTCCGATTATTGTCAGAATCCGCAGGCCCTGAAGAGTTCTTCTGATCTATCAAAACCAGATCAATCAGAGCTTTAACAAAACCACCCTCACCAGAGGCACCAGCTCCCGTCGTAACACCATCAACTTCATCCACGATCAGGCAAGCAGGCTTGGCTATCTTCTGGGCGCCATCTTCATCCTTGCGGTTGCTAACATTTTTGACGCTCTCTGTGCCAAGACTGGTTCGGATGCGATTCTTGACGACGTCACGACTGCGATCATCGCTGGCGTTGACCTCGATGACTTCATATCCTGCTTGTTTCGCACAAACATGGGCCAATGTTGTCTTGCCTAATCCTGGTGGACCCGTAAGCATCAAGATCTTCCGATGCGGTTTCTCCTCTTCGCCCCCTTGTGACTGCATGCCATGCCGTCTCGCCATCACAGGCTTGGACTTGGCTATTCCAGGAAACACTAGAGGGTCCCATTTCTTCAGCCATCGTAGAACCAGTCGGTTTGTGCTATCATCTCCGCATAGATCCATGAAATTCTTGGCCCGGTACTTTTCAGTCCACAGCATAGTCTTCTTCTGTTTCTTGCCAGGTGGGTTTGGCGCCTCAACTGATGGCATTGGGGCATCTGGGATTGTTTCCGGCTGTTTTTGCTGCTCCTGCTGCTGCTGGCGTTTCTCTGCTATCTCGCTTGATGCAGCATTCATGAGATTGTGAATGTCGACGCCATAATAGTCTCTTTTTGCTTTCCCCTCCTTTGTTTTCGATCTCGCGGCTACCATGGATTCGTAGGATTGGTTAACAGCCTCCTTGCGCTGCTTAATTGTAGCCTCGCGACCGCCACAGGTCTTCAGTTTGAAGGTTGTCCTGGTCATGGAACTCAATAATGTGCTGGAGAATAACGCAGGCTGCTTCGACCATGCTGATGTTGAGATCGACCCGCTGGGTTCTGAAGGGACCACTGCTTCCTCTTCCTCCCCTTCTTCGACGACGGTAGTAGTTATCAATGGTGTTCCCCGGTGGGGTATCTGGATTTGAGTGCCATCCTGGACTTTGGATGGGGATCCTGGTTTTTCATTGTCGCTTGGGTCCTCAATCCTTCGCCTTTTTGAAGTTATTTCTGCATTCCCCGTACTATTCTCCTCCTCGGAATCGGAATCATCGATGAATGGCCCAGCAGCGCGGGGTTTTGGCTTGGATTGTTGAAGATCGAGAGGTCGAGGACGCTTGGCAGGCGATACTGGGTCACTTGGGAATGTAATTGGCGAAGAAGCTGACAGCATTTTGACAGCGGTAGAAATCGAACAAAGATAAAAATGAAGCAATTACACAAAAAAAAAAAGGCCAGCCTGCTATGGTAGTGTGTAGTGGAATTAACCATGTCTCTATTTCCATATGACGAGGGCCATCAAAAAGTACGACGCGTCCACAGTTGTGAGAGACGCGTTGAGTGGCCCCACTATGAAATAATCAATTACTGCCAGCTGTCGCAGGCTGTCAACAGCTGGTCCACCCCACCATCCGGAGTACCTCCGGAAAAATTGCACACTTCGATATTCTGCTCTTGAAGCTCATGGCGATATCATAAAAGTCCCCATTGCCGCGGGACGAGTCGTCAAAATGCGGAAACCCTACAGGTTTTACAGTCTCAGCCGCCCAGTATGTAATTTCAATGTCAATTGCCGAGTTGCGACTCGGTTGTATCGGCAGTTGATCTGCGACGCTCTTCATCCCACATCACTAACCTGCAAAAACTTTACAGAAACTGCGACAATCATGGAACAAGTATAACTTGTATAACCTCTATCGCCAAACTGGAAGGGAGCCTCAGATTAGAGGCACTCCAACCTTTTTCCAGCAAAAATGGGCAGCTAAAGCCAAAACGCGATCTTACCATGGCGAGCACATTCCTGAGAAGAAATGGGTGCGCCTCTTCTCTCGTCGACTTCTCTCCGCTGTTGATATGCCACCCGAATACCTGGCGGCCCATGATGGTTCCGAGCAAGCTGCCGGTCGTGGTTCGGGTTTAACAACAACATCCAATATCACTGCCGAAATCTTCTCCAAAGTCCCCAAGCTTAGCACGCAAGAGCGTTCAAGACGAAGGCCGCTTTTTGGAGATGTGAACAAGCTATTGTCAGACCAATTTCACCACATGACCCCATACATGCAGATGACCTTTGCGCCTCTGGAGAGAAGGTTAGATACGGCAGTTTTCCGGGCACTGTTCGCCAGCAGTGTTCGACAGGCACGCCAATTCGTCATCCATGGAGCAGTCAAGGTTAATGGGAAAAAGGTGCGCTGCTGTCTACGTGTATGCCACGTCTAAGCTCATACTTACAATATTCAGATGGTTCACCCTTCATATCAATTAAATCCAGGCGATATGTTTCAAGTTGATATCGACAAGGTCATGTACGGTACTGGAGAACAAAAAGAGGCCCAGGGCAACAAGCGATTGCGCGAGAATCTTGAGGCACGAAAGAAGAAGGCGGAGCTGGCGTACCAAAATGCTTTGAAAAAGACTGGTGGAACGGATGCTACTGGAAGTGCCGTAGAAGGAGATGCTGAGGAAGCCTCCAAAAGCGAAGGTGAAAGCGCTGAGGCTGAATCTGCAGAGGAGAACGCCGCAACTGAAAGCACTGGATCCTTGTCTCCGGAGGAACAATGGAAATTGAACAATAGGGCCATCAAGTTCCTTCTCAAGGATGTCAAGAAGATTCTGAAAAACAACCCAAAGGACCTCACAGCAAAGGAAAAGAAGCAGCTTCGCTTATTCCGAGCTGACGCCAAGCGTTTCCTGTCTCACCCAGAGAACAGCCAAGCTGACGCCCAGGAGCTGATCGATGAGCTGCAAACACAGATCAAGAGCCACGAGCTTCTGCGTGAGAGCTTTGAAAAGCTCGATTTGTCTGAGGAAACTCCAGAGGCTGAGGCAGGCGAGGTCAAGGCAGAGGAACATAACAGGGAACGAGAGGTGGAAAAGGGTCTTGAGGGCTTGTCTGAGGACCAGAAGGAGAAAGCCAAACAGATCATGGGAGACTCGGAACTATCTCGAGACGAGATGAGAAAGCTGGCCAGACTTCTCAAGTATGATGAGGAGAATCCTATTGACGACTCCAAACCCTACGCCACACCTTGGAGGCCGCGCCCCTACATGTCGGCATTTGCCTTTATTCCTCGGTACCTCGAGGTCAACCCCAACATTTGCGCAGCTGTCTATCTCCGACATCCGGTTGCAAGAAAGGGCATGGCTGAAGTCCCAACGCCATTCAGCTATTTGACAAACCAATTGACACATAATTGGTACCTTGAGCGAGGTTGATAGTACAATATTAAGCTGCAAAAGAGAAAAAGAGAAAAATCAAACTTGTCATGAGGGATGTACATATAGTATGGGATATGGGATGGGACAGATGAAGTTATGTAGACTCATGTACACCGTTGAAGCCAAGACAGGCGCCTGCAGGTCTTGGCTTTGTAATATATAAACGTTTTAAAGTCTCAGAAACACAGTCAGATGAATGCATCATCGGGTGGTGGCTGATTATCCTGGTTATCAGTGTTCAAAGTATCGTGGGGTCGTGGCTGGGCAAAGTCATGTTCAAGGATTTCATTTGTGGATTGGAGGAAGTGGCTTTTCCGAATCGATTCAACTGCATAATGCAAGAACAACTGCATTGTGGACAGGGTTTCTACATGCCGGGCAATCTTTGCTTCGTATTTAAGCAAAGGCAAAGGAGGTGATTAGGGTTTTATTAAGTGTGTTGCGAGACGGCGCGATAGGTATGTGATGAATGTGATCATCCAACTCCATGGCCGTTTTCAGCTGCTTTCCAACGAACCAGCGCCAAACTTGAGTGCCGGGCCGACGAACCCGGCAGAAGTGGACACATGTCTGAATCACATGTCGTCTGGGCTATTTCCCGTTAAGGATCTCACTGCTTCCCCAGATTCAAACGGTTGTGCTGTGAGTGGATGCTTTTGGAAAGCCGAGAAAATGGCGAAATGTCCAACGGGGCTTAGACCTCTCTCACCCTTGATGATGAAGGAGACATGCCGCCGTCGATCACCAATGGTGTGTGTGTGTGCAGAACGCAATCAATACCAGGTCGATTGGCAGTCATCCAGGCACTGCTTGACATAATGTGCCCAAGCAAAATGGGTGCTAGTAATAATAGAACCACTTGGATATGATGAACAAAGCGCACAATCGTCATTTGAACGTCCAGGGCGTTCCAGATCGGTAGAGCCTATACTTGCAATGTTTGTAACCCAAGTTTGCATACCCGGTAGATTGATACAAGCATATCCTATCCTATCCTGCCTGTAGGTCAGCTGGAGCTCTGTTTGCAAAATTACCCGGAACTCGCGGCCAACGGGACGTCGCCACCCTCTTTGAATTTTGGAGTGCGGTTGGGGCGTCCTTGAATGGTTTGTGGTAGGTTTAGACCAGGAGAGAAGGTGATGAGAAATGCCGTATTCTTGGGGGCCAATTGGTCTATGCCATCTGAATTGGAGAGGGGAGACAAGACGAGACGAGATGAGAAAAGAGGAGGAGACGAAGAGAAGAGAAGAGAGAGGAGTAGCAGGAGCAATCTTAACGCTTAGAAAGAAAGAGGCTAGATCCAAGTACAAGGTACACCTGCCGCCATCCGGAAGCCCCTACCGGAAATGTCTACCGATACAAATCCAGCAGCTTCAGCACACACAAGCACACACACACATCCTATTCTCTGTTTCTCTTTCTTTTACTCACTCACTACAATTACTCATACAATTAATTCTCTCATCTTCGTTTGACGACTTACCTGAAGACCTGCAATCTCTCTCTCTCTCTCTCTCTATCCCCTCTCTCCCCACCAACTGCCGTTCATTGTTGACATGCCGTCTCGAGTTGATTTCGTGTCGCCCCGTTAATGCGTCTTGCCTTTGCGGTTCCAGCCGCAACTGATTCCTGCAGCCTATTACCAACTTATCCGCATTCGGCCCCACGAAAAGCAAAGCTGAAGCTGGATTGATTTTTGATTGATTGCTCTGCCGAAGAAAAATTACAATCAGCGACGCGGTGGTCGTGGGCGCACACGATGAATCACCAGCAATAACATCACCGGAAGAAGAATAAAAGGCAAAAAAAAAAAAAAAAAAAAAAGTGTAGAGAGAAGAACAAGAAGAGAGAAAAAAAAAGAGTGCATCCGGACTGTTGGATTTGTAAGATATTATTATTACACGTGCTCCGAGGGAACGCCCTACAAAGCGGTGTCCAAGGGAAATAATCCGGCATCTGAAACCTCTCTCCCCCAATACCGGCAGAGCGGTTGCGACATTGAGTGGGAACCCGGCAGCGCATCCGGATTCGCTGGTCCCTTCTCCTTCCTCTATCGATAATAATACCTGACCAAGCCCGTATTGCTTTGTGCAACTTCACCAATCCCTTTACAAGTTATGGAAGACGCCAGCCTACCCACCACCGCTACGGCCCAGTCCGCTACCTCACTTGATCCGTCCTTGTCAGGTACGAACCCCCCGGCATCTTCTACATCGGCTTCCTCCAAGAAGAAGACTCGTCGTAGGGGTGATCCTGATAACCAAAAACGAAGATGCATCAGCACCGCCTGTATTGCTTGCCGAAGACGCAAGTCCAAGTGCGATGGCGCTCTTCCAAGCTGCGCTGCCTGTGCGAGTGTATACGGTACTGAATGTATCTATAACCCCAACTCTGATCATCGTCGAAAGGGAGTGTATCGAGAAAAGCTGGACAGCATGAAGGCTCAGAGCTCAACTTTACAGATCATAGTTGAGGCTATCCTGAACGCTTCCGAAGATGAGGTGCCTGATGTTGTGAATAAGATTCGGACTTGTGACAGCCTCGACACAGTTGCCCAAGAATTTCTAAGGCAGCAGAATTCCGAACCCCAGGATGACGGCCAAGACCAGGACGATGAAATGGCCATGTCCTTCTTACCTATGGAGGGCGAAAGGGACCTGGCTGGAAAGATGGGCGAGCTTCGACTTGAAAACGGCTGGCTGCGCTTCATCGGTGGTACATCTCATCTGATATATCTGGGTGACCCACACGATGGTCTGCATCATGACTCCCAGCCAGAACCGACCTTTTCTACTGAAAATCCAATGACGACATGGACCCGCGTTACTTCCGATCCGCATCTTATTATTCATCTAATGAACATGTACTTTAACTATCATTATCCATACTTTACGACCCTGTCAAGAAAGCTATTCTGGCGCGACTTTATGCGCGGTATAGCAGGCCAGAAGCAAGGCACATCTTATTGCTCCTCCCTCTTAGTCAATGCCATGTTGGCCCTAGGTTGCCACTTCACCAATATCCCCGGTGCCTACGGAACGGCAGGCGATAGCAAGACCAAGGGCGATCACTTCTTTGCCGAGGCAAAGCGGCTCATAGTTGAAAATGATGAGTATGAAAAGCCTCGCCTTGTAACAGTACAAGCACTGGCACTCATGTCTGTCCGAGAAGCCGGCTGTGCACGCGAGGCTAAAGGATGGGTCTACAGCGGCATGAGCTTCCGAATGGCTCTCGACATTGGACTCAATCTTGAGGTAGAAGGGCGTGATAGAGATTACATGACCGAGGACGAAATCGATGCAAGGCGAATCACTTTCTGGGGGTGTTTCTTATTCGATAAGTGCTGGTCCAATTATCTCGGTCGTTTACCTCAGCTACCCAAAAATTGCTTCAACGTATCCAAATTCGATGTCTTTCCAGATGAAGATGCCGCTCTGTGGTCACCCTTTACCGACAAGGGATTCGATGAAAGCTTGGCCCAGCCGTCGAGAACACGTGCGGTTGCACTGCAGCTTTCCAAACTGTGCGAAATTACCAGTGATTTGCTCCTCTTCTTCTACCACCCTTCTTACATAAAAAAATCTGGAAGCAAGTCACTTGAGCTGAAGAAGCTGAGTGAGCTTCACCAACGATTGGAAGAGTGGCGCAGAGATCTACCAAAGGAGTTTGAGCCTAAGGAGGGACAATTGCCCAATGTCATTTTGATGCAGTAAGTGGTGACTACCCCCCTCCCCCCATCCTTCCAATGAGACCAGTCTCAGAGATTAATGCAACATTTAGCGCCTTCTTTCATCTCCAATACATCCATCTCTTCAGGCCATTCCTAAAGTACTCTCCCTCTGCGTCGCCACTTCCAGCTCATATCTCGCCACGAAGAATATGTACAGCAAACGCAAGTGCTATATCAAAGCTCATGAGATTGTACAAAAAGTCATGGAATCTCCGTCAAATATGTAATATTGCCGTGTACATGCTGCACAGTGCCTGTACGATTCACTTGCTCAATCTGCCAGAGAAAACAGCAAAGCGAGACATTACTCATGGTCTAAAGCATCTTGAGGAGATTGCCGAGGATTGGCTTTGTGCTAGACGGACGCTGAGCATACTCAGCGTCCTGGCTAGGAAGTGGAGTTGTGAACTTCCAGAGGATGCCTCACTTGTGCTTAAGCGTACAGATGAGAAATACGACTATTACAGCACCTCTGAAGTCCCTTCGCCAAAATCCATTGCCACTGGTGCGTCTCCGGGGACCTCTGAGGACAGCGCCTCGTCGGGTGTCAGGCAAGACTATGGGTCACCTGGACAGCAAATCCAGATTCCCAAGAGCCAGCCCATAGTGCAGACATCTATTGGGCAACGCATGTCTATGAACCCTGCATTACAAGTGGTTCCCGGCGGCAACGTGGTTCGTCCCCAGCAGGGTGCCGGTGTGAATTCTACCCATATGGTATTTAATCAGGACATTCTTGGGGGATGGACTCAACCTCCGTCTATGACAGTGACTGCAGACTCTTCGGCTATCCCCTCAGCCAGTCGGAGCAGTATTCTGTCAGAAACCCTCGGCCAATCAAGTCTGAGAAATGTGTCTCCAGGTCAGGGAGTCAACGTGGACAGCCGAGAATGGATCTTGAGCGACAGTGCGAGACTGCATCAGAATTTTGGGAGTTGGCAGGCAGGGGGAGGAGGGCTCTTCATGTTTGGAGGCAATCGTGACGACGGTGTCAGCAACATGCCGTCGGAGAATCATGAGCTCAACGCATTCGAAGCGCTGGCGCAATCACTAACATCCCTTCACCGTGAGCAATGGCTACCACCAGGTTTGGAGTAGGAAAATATTTGTTGAGTCCAGTCAAAAAGAAGAAGAAAAAAGCATATTTTGTTTGTATGGTGTTTATTGTTCCCTTTGTTAATTTTGGTAAAGGAGATCAGGCCAAGAAGACATGTCGGGTTGATATTGGGCGCAGGGGCGTGTATGATGAATATGTAACAACGTGGTTCATGGATGTGACGTTTGGGGGAAAAGCATGGGAAACTGTCCTTACCTATCCTTTTTTTTCTTTCTTACAAAGGGCGTTGTTTTACTCAGTTTTTGTTCGATATACATAATGCGAAATCAAAAGGGCCAGGGTAGCACAACGATTTTGTGGGAATCAAACGGCAGAGAAGCCGATTTCGCCAGATTTACGAAGAGTGTGTGTGGTCCATACGTGCAACGTCACGCTGCTGATTGATGGCTGTACAGCCAAGCAAAGGGAGAGGAGAAGCCCACCCTGCACAGCGAGGTTCCCTTGGTGCTGTGAGACGCCACGACGACCATGTTCAGTTGATGGGGGGGAGGGGGGTTCGTCAGCCAAGCAGAAGCACAAAGAGACGGAAAATGCGCCTCGGATTGGGCATATTTTTATTTATTTATTTGGTTAGTCCTCCCTCACCACGTCAAAGGCATATTTTTATTTTAGCAAACCGGAATCGAGGGGATTTGCTGGCCGTTTTGGACGTCTACGACGTGGCTGACCTGTGTAACCATCAGCCAATAGGGCCTCGCCACGAGAGTGTGGGTTTTGTTTTTTGTTGGAGCGGTGACCCCAATAATGTTCCGTCATCATCGGCCGTGTGTGTGTGTCTGCGTGTGAGTAAAGTATGATTGAGTTTGAGTGTGTGCGTGTGTGGCAAGCATTATTATATCATAAAAACGGAGGATATGAAAAGGTCAGAGGAGTCCAAATGTGATTAAGCATCGCATCGCAAAACACAAAGGAATAACAGCAAAAAAACCAAGGACTATTCTCCAAGAAGGACAGAATTGAAACTGTTTTCAAGAGAGTGAAGAAGGGATTTCCCCCAAAAAGGTCCGAATTGAGAAACAGAGCAACAAACCGGCCAAGCCTTTCTCCATGCGTCTCATCAATACGAGGAGTCTTCAATTGGAGGAATTTTACGGCGATGATATACCACGATATGCCATTCTTTCGCACACTTGGGGAAGCGACGAGGCTACCCTCCAGGGTTGGCAGAACTGCCATGACTCGGCATTGACGGAAGATGGATACTCCAAGATTCACATGGCGAGGGGCCAAGCGCTCAACGATGGAATTGAGTATCTCTGGGTCGACACGGTGTGCATTGACAAATCCAGTTTAGGCGAGGTGTCTGAGGCCATCAACTCCATGTTCTGGTGGTATCGCAACGCCTACGTCTGTTATGCGCACCTGAGCGACGTTGGAGACTCCGAGGACACAATGGTCGACACGACGGAGATGATGTACGAGTTTTTCGACAGTCGGTGGTTCAGACGAGGGTGGACATTGCAGGAGCTCCTTGCGCCGGGTAGGGTCGTCTTCTACTCCAAGTTCTGGACGAAGCTGGGTACCAAGCACAACATGGCCAATGACGTCTCAAGGATCACAGGGATCGAGGAGACATATCTCCTCGGAATGGATCTCAACCGCGCGAGCGTCGCAAAGAGGATGTCCTGGATGTCACAGCGCCAAACGACAAGACCCGAGGACCAGGCCTACTGCATGATGGGCCTATTCGACATTAACATGCCCCTGCTATACGGCGAAGGCCACAAGGCTTTCATGAGACTCCAGGCGGAGATCATGAAGCAGTCTGTCGACGAGACACTCTTCTGCTGGTCTTGGGATTACTCAACACCATCCGACTGGGTGAATCTGCTCGCCCCTTCGCCATCCAACTTTGCCCACTCTGGAAAATACGAAGAGTCACCAGGGCTACACTCCTCATATTCACTTACCAACCTTGGCATCAATATCAGTCTCGCACTTACAACACTATGGACACATTACGTCGCGGTGCTCAATGTTCAGGCTCCGGATGGATCGCCCGTCGGAATCGCTCTGGCGGGATACCCGGAGAAGGGCATCTTCTGGCGCACCAATTTCCCACCAGGTCCAGTTGAACTACCCCTGAAGGGCCTGGAGTCTATAAACGCAGGAGGTGTGGCGTTCAGGAAGAATGTCTTTGTGCTCTCAAGGATGCCAAAGGCGGCGATGAACCTGGTTCGTCCAGTATCGTGGGAGGCGCCCCCTTTCAAGTACGCCATCATGATTGCATTTTCGGACAAGAGTGCAATGCAAATCGAAGAGACAGTTCCACCCGGAATGTTCGACGACAGAACCAGTTTGCTGGCGCTCCAGCAGTCCACCCGCCGCAGGGGCATTCACGGCGCCATCATTCGCATGAAGGTCTCTGCGAGGGCCGAGATGCGATTTTTGTTCGCCATCAACGCCAGTGGAAGACCTTGCTGGTATTTTGTGGACCTCACTCCGTCTTCCTCCAGAAGCCTTGAAGTAGTCGAGACGACTGGTCAAGAAGACCTCGAGAGGCATCTCGATACCTTGTCCGTGCAACACGCTGTCCGGGGCACACGGTATGTACAAAAGACCGATTACGCAGTCTCGATAGGGAGGGCGCTCAAAATGCCCCACGGTGGCGTACTGCGACTGGTACACATCCGTACTGGGAAATCTATTGATGCCAATGGCTTAAAGGCTTGAATTTGGACAAATTGTTTTATTTTGGCGCTTTTGTTTCTTTATCGGAGGTCCGCGGGCGGCATTTCGAAAATTGCATCTATGGATTGGCATTGACAGCATGTTGTTTTCCTTTGTTCTGGGATAAGGCATTGGGTATGGTTTAGCATGACGCATCTGGGTCTCCTTTGTTCCTTTTTCTTCTTCTTTCTTTGGGCATCTACAAAGACTGTATACTAGTAGAATCTTATGACGAACCTCGTATGTATGAAACGACAAGATTGAATCAACAAATGCCAATATTTGACTCTATTGGGATCGCTGAATGACTTACTTGTAAAGTGACTGACATTGTCAACTGAATATTAATCAACTCCACATTGCCGTAACTAGAGATCCATGAAGCAAAGGACACCACACTGAACGAGACCGATCAACCAAGCATCGGGCCGAGGAATTCATGGTCGTATCTATGCAGGCATTCGACGCTGCTGCTTCGGCGCTATTGCTAGTGGCGCGGCCGATGTGCGGTGGATTTCGCCCAACTACCGTCGGGTCTACTTTGCCTTGAAAAGGACTTGGGGTGATTTTGAAGTTGCTGGGGTACGTAATGGGTCCTTCTCGTTCCGATAGTTCGGATGTGTCTGACTCCGATATGCCTGCCCATATGTAAGCTTGTGGTCAATGTTGAATAGAATTAACATGTGCGTGTGTGTGTGTATGTGTGTGTATGGTTGTTTGATTCAAGTGATTGATTGAGATGGACGGAGCCTAAAACACAAACTCCGTAACGGAACCACGTCCCGGCATTCAAAAGTTGCCTCCTGTTTCAAGGAGCATCGCCGGATGGACGGAAGGCTCTCAGCCTCCGAAGCCCCGTTTCTTTAAAGCATGAATCGTGTAGTATGGATTTAAGAAGGATGCCTGAGCCTGTACAATGTGTCTGGTTCGACTGGGGCTTCGAGCGTTGGTGGGTTGTCTAGCCATGGAGAAAGCTTGCGAGTTTGCAAGGCAGCGCCGCCCGTTTTAGGCTTAGTTGCATTGCCGCGCAGTGCCCTCCCAGTTTATCGCACGTAACTCGGCCAAGTCAGGTGACTGGAGTTTGGCCTGTTTATGTAAGCGGATTTACTTCCGTTCAAAACGGATGGCTCCTTTGAGGATAGCACTGGACAAAACGGTCTCTGGATCACACTCAAATGCACAAACACACACACACAATTTTGCCAATCTCACGGAGCAGACACTCCGCTCTTCGAATACAGCTTCGGGGCTCGCAAAAAATCATACTTGTAGAAAACTTCGATTTTCCTCCAGCAAGTCTAGAATCATGCTAATGATCATCAACGAATAGCCTTTCGACTTGTGAGCAGGTGTTATCTTGATGCTCCATACAGTGGGATCCGTTACTTGGCAAGGCTTGTGCAAACCATGTCCGATTGAGGGCTTTCAGACCGCTGAGTGAGACAATCCCACGAACAATGAGCCAAACAACCTTTTCTACGTGACCACGTTGTCCCACCTGAGGCTCAATGCAAAAACCCAGCTCATACGTGTATGAGGTGCAGTTTCCCACTGAGACAAACTGTTACAACACATGAACTGCAGAATGTCGAACAAAGGATGCGACATGATTTGGAAAGGGGGGGGAAAGCATTAAGGTTATCTGCAAAGGTCTTCTATTGCGATATCCCGATCCCGACATCCCGTAATTATGGTCGGCAGACTCGACACGATGGGAGGCAGTCGTATCAGACTAAATGAAAAGTCGCAGATTCTTATGCAGGGACTTGGGCGGCGTCTAAATCGTATTTCTGCGAAAGAACGAAGATAAAGATAAAGAGAAAGATCTCGACTTTGTTATTACCATTACCTATTCTACGAATGGGGCGATAGGGCTTATTACCGCTTTCCGCTGTCTCGGCCGTCCCTTGAAGTTAGCTCTGCCGCAGGGTCCAAAGCGAGCCAGGAACTTGACCAATGCCCACGCCGTTGATTGAAGAGTGACATCGGGAGCGGCATATGCTGTTGTGGAGAGTCTTGGCTACGCCAAGTACGGGGTATGCCGACATGAGCTCCAATCTTGTTTTCAAGCACCATGCTTTTTGTGGCCTGAATCACCAGTTATTCAGCGTAACCTGTCATGCTCTGATAATGGACCTTGATTGGTTACACCGTCTTACCAGCCTCACTTATTGTCCCGGCGAATGAATCTGCGGAATTGCCGAGTCGTTTATCTCGCTGCCTCGGCGATTATAGTTGATTTGGCGGGCAAGCGCCGGTCGATCTGTAGATCTCTTTGGATGGCACCTCGTTGGCCTTCTGAAATGGGAGCCTCTTCCGCACGCTAGGTTCAGGAACTTTGTCAACGCACCTGCGATTTTGCGTCATACCAAACATGCGCCATCACGAGATGCGGCGACAGAAGCTGAAGCGAATCCTCATTTCTGTGTCAGGAATCGGCAGTGTTCCTCCGCAATGTGCGCGATTTGGCACTATCTTTCGCTTGTCTCGCTGGCAGCCGCAGAGATCACGCACCGCTTCGTCTGACCTCTTTTAGTCACCTACCGTATTCGTCGAAAGCTCCATCCAATGATAGCATCAACTCCACACCTTTGAATCGCTTCGAAACACGGTCCCTTTTGTCTGAGCGCTGATCTCAATGATGGATATCATGTTAAATAGAGGACATTTCGACTCGTGTCGGCTGGTTTGGACTGGAAAACTCATCTCCAAACACAAGATTCAATAAACCCCAGGACTAATCGCTCTCAACTTTTCTTTCACGATGGCTTCTCTCCGCTACGCCACACCTCTCCTGGCCTTCTTGGCTGCCACTGTTGCGGCCGATGTCAAGGCCTGTCCCGCTGACGTTCCTCTGTCATGCCAGAACACGACTGTTGTTCAAGACACTTGCTGCTTCATTCCTTCCGGGCAGCTGCTTCAGACGCAGTTCTGGGACACAAACCCCCCTACTGGACCTTCCGGTAAGCATATCCCATGAGATTCAAACTTCTTGGCTGTTTTAGGCGATAAATTAGTTACTGACCATCGCCTAATAGATTCTTGGACCATTCATGGTCTCTGGCCTGATAACTGTGATGGCTCTTACCCCAAGGCCTGCGATACTAGCAGAGCCTATACCAACATCACCGACATCATGTCATCTGGTGGTGCTGATGACACCCTGGATTACATGCAGAAGTACTGGAAGGACTATAAAGGAGACGATGAGTCTTTCTGGGACCACGAGTGGGCCAAGCATGGCACTTGCATCTCCACTCTTTCCCCAAAGTGCTACGACAACTACCAGTCGACCGAAGAAGCTGTCGACTTCTTCTCCAAGACTGTGGAGTTATTCAAGACCTTGCCCACCTACAAGTGGCTTTCCGATGCCGGTATCACCCCTGACAAGTCCAAGAGCTACGCTAGCAAAGACATCCAAGCTGCACTGTCGAAGCAGCACGGCGCACCTGTCACACTGGGCTGCAAGGGCAAGACTTTCAATGAGGTCTGGTACCACTTCAACGTCAAGGGCTCTCTTCAGGAAGGAAAGTTTGTCGCTGCTCAGCCAGATGGTGCCAAGAGCACTTGCCCCGACAAGGTCTACTATGACCCCAAGGAGAGCAGTGGTGAGGAGAACTGGTAAATTCAGCGAGCTAGAACAATGAAAAAGTAGCACAAGTCGGAGCCTCAAAAAACGGCACGGCATCTCTCCATTTTTTTTTGTATATAAATATTTTTTTCACTGCATGATACCGGTGTTTCTTTGTGGTTGTATGGGTATATCATGAATGGTTGGGTTCTGTAAATAGGCATACATGATGGACATATTTCTCCATCTCAGAAAGACAAACTCTTTTTTATCTTTATTTTTTTTACGGTTCAAATTTAGCATGAGATCAAAACGGTGAGTACAAATGGGCGTTCATTACGGTGCTCCCAATAAGGTTAGATCAGTTACCGAGCGGCTCGGAACTGCGAGCCCTGACTGCAGTCATGCTTAAAGCGGCAAGCAGTTTGCGTGTAATATATTTGGCCAATCACGAGAACACCTTGTCTCGGAGCCAATCGGGCAGGTACGCGCAGCGGTTCCAACTGCATGGCTTAATTTTTTTTTCAGTGTCACACAACGCCTCCCTCCAACAGTTGGCTGCCTGGCATGAACCACTTTCTTTCTCCGCATTGATCTCCCTCCCCCTCCATAGCCATAGTGGCATCCAAAATAGATGCAATCGACGATTCTCAACACCATTGATATTTTGGATGTCGTCAGACAACGCGGGGGTCATATTTCCCCCCCTTGCTTCTCTTTTCTTGCCCCCCAGGGAATGGGAAGGTAAGAGAAAAAAAGGAACACACACACACACACACATAACACAAGCAGACGGTTGGGGCAACGAGACAAAAAAAAAACCATGGCGCCACAAAGCATGGCAAACCCTTGAAAGTCGCATGGCCCCCATGCATGTCTTCCCTAAAGGCCATGGTCGACTTGGCCCATTGAGGAAGCCCACTCCGAGTATTACTCCTGATTCCAGGTTGAACGACCTGGCCCTTGACAGAAGCATCCATAACACGAGCAAGCTAGAGAAGACTGGTCACATAGCAGTCTGAGCAGAGGCGCCGAGGTGCCAACCAACCCCGCATAGTTCATCGCTGATGGAAAGGAAAAAAAAACCGGGGGGCGCTTCAAGAGCTTTCAAGACTCTGACTAACGGTAATAACTCGTTTATACGGGTGGCGTTCTGGAAGACCTTGCTGGTCTACCTCTGCAACTGTTAATAACCTTACAGGCCAAGGGGCTGCCCCGTCGGAATGCAACTTTCGGAAATATCAAGGTTATTATTAATCGTCAACAAAACTAAGAGAATTGGTTTTTTTTCGTCTATCTGGTTTCTAGTGTCGGCGAATCGAAGCCTTTCCATAGTTCTCTTTGACTCGATTCCGCCACATGATCTGGGGGCGTGGTGTTTGACGATGGCGCTGCCTGGAACCCTCAGCTCCCCTTGTCTCGGCGTTGAGAACCGTGTGTGTGCAAGCGCAACATAACTGAAGTAACAAGATGCTACGATTCCATCTCCGGTATTCTTACCGTCACTTACAGTACCTAATAGTCTACTTGTTCTCGAAACGACGCGCCAATTGCAGTTGCATTTCTGCACCCCAGCATCTCCACCCTCATCTCCACCTCCACAACCCAGGCAAGGACCACATCCTCCATGGCCAGTGACAACCATCTTTCTCCCCCTCCACACACACAATCCACGGCCGTTGCCATGCCTGTCCACCGCCCTAGTGAGGGCACCTCACCCTCACATGGCCTTGTGGAGGCTCTCCGAGGTCAAAATAGATAGACAAGAGACTCCAGGAACCCTCCATATATTAGTGCAACATGGGGCTCTCACCATCTTTTTCGTTGAACCCCCCCGTCTCTCTCATATCCTTCCTTTGCCCCGTGTGCTATACTTTATTTCGCCAGCTGCCTGTCAGCATTTGCACCTTGCAAATGTTTTGTTAATCATCTTTCCCAATCCCCTTCGCCAACAACCCTGATAGTGGTTTTCGGTAGTTGTTCCCCGGAGGACGAGCGCCAGCGGACAGGTTTTTTCTTCCTTTCGATGATATCAGTCCATCACTCATCTCGCTCTTTAAAGCCGCTCGCCCCAAACGAATGCGCGATAAGGATTTCAGTAATCATTAAGGGGCCCAGCTTTTGACGTGCTCACGGCGTATCCACAACCTGGGGCTCTTTAGTAAGTCATACACTCGCCTCGGAGCAACGTGCCAAGGAGCATCGCGGAAAAAAAAAGAAGAAGAAAAAAACTCAGCAACAAGAATTGCATGAGCATATCATTTCGGAAACCGCCGTCTTGGGTTTTCTAGAGAAGCAGCTCGCCTTGGTTCAGCACCCTCTGGCTTTCTCAATCGTCAGACTCAATGCTGTAGTCTCTTCGGCTCATATCTGCAGTGTACTACGGATTTGAAATCAGACCAGCAAGATGTTGTCCAACCCGCTTCGTCGCTATTCTCAATACTCTAATCTTCCACCGGTCCCTTTTGAGACAAATCACCACTTAACGCAGGGACATCTGCACACAATCAATGTTGACCCATTTAATCATAATACCGCCTACCCGCTTCAGCATCTCCAGCAACCAGCCGATATCCCGAACCCTCGCTTATTAAGGTCCACTCCGCAGCCAAAGCAAAGGCAAGACTCACTTGGTTCCAGCCGAAAGTCGGTGGGAGGGGCTCCTGGGCCGGTTAGAAGAAGAATCAGCAGGGCTTGTGATCAGTGCAATCAGTTGCGAACCAAGTGTGACGGCTTGCATCCTTGTGCTCACTGTATCGGTATGAGTCTCTCTCATCATTCCGCATAAAACCTACTAACGGATACAGAATTTGGGCTTGGTTGTGAATATATACGAGAGAGAAAGAAACGTGGAAAGGCATCGCGGAAAGATATTGCGGCTCAACAAGCAGCAGCACACCACAATGGGCAGGGGCAAGATCAACAAGGCAAGCAACGGCAGAACGAGCCTTCACCCGGGAGCAAGGACTTGCATCAGGCGTCGCCAAATACGGCCCATCACTTGGATGACTCTGTAAACGCCTTCACTGATGCAGCACTGCATCAACAGCACCAACAAGGAATGGGGCCATTGGACAGCATGGAAGATGCTCATGGTCAGACCCACATCGGAGTCGATCCCGCTCTGAGCAGATCACAGCTGGAAACTCCTTCTGCGATGGGTTTGGAGAATTATGGGGAGGTTCCTCGTGCCTATGCCAGCCCAGGCCTTGGTGGCCATGTGATGTATGGTTCAACTCATTCGAACATGCCGGCATATTCATCCTTACCGTACACCACTCAAGCTCCGAGTCCGGGGACATTCAACGGCGATGGCAACTTTCGACTGAGCAGCGGCAATATTCATGAATACCCCATGGCAAACGGAAGTTCTCCTTCATGGGGAGTTTCGATGCCTTCGCCGGCTGCCCAGTTTCCCATGAATCTTTCCCAACCAAACTTCAAGCATATTGATTTACGATATCCCGTCTTGGAGCCTCTTCTCCCACACCTTAGCGCGATCTTGCCCGTCTCTCTAGCTTGCGACCTCATCGATCTCTATTTCTCCTCATCATCGTCGGCGCAAATGCACCCCATGTCTCCATACGTTTTAGGATTTGTCTTCCGGAAGCGTGCATTTTTGCATCCAACAAATCCACGGCGTTGTCAGCCTGCCTTATTGGCAAGCATATTATGGGTGGCTGCTCAGACAAGCGAAGCATCCTTCTTGACCAGCCTGCCTTCCGCACGGAGCAAAGTCTGCCAGAAGCTCCTTGAGCTTACTATTGGTCTTCTCCAGCCACTCATACACGCCTCATCCAACCACTCGTCGCCAAAGACCAGTCCCATAGTAGGCGGAGCTGCGCTAGGAGGCCTTGGGGTGGCACTACCCGGATCCATGAGCTTGGATAGCCTCACGGGCGAAACAGGGGCCTTTGGTGCTACTGGAAGTCTTGACGACGTGATTACCTACGTTCATCTCGCGACCGTTATTTCAGCTAGTGAGTATAAGGGGGCGAGCTTAAGGTGGTGGGGTGCAGCTTGGTCTCTCGCAAGAGAACTGAAGCTTGGCCGGGAGCTTCCGCCTAACAGCTCATCGAGAACGCACGAGGATACCGACGCCGCGAACGAAGAACTCGACGAACATGATATGAGCCGAAACAATGCAAATTTTGTATCCGAAGAAGAACGAGAGGAGCGACGAAGGGTGTGGTGGCTCGTCTACATTGTAGACAGGCATCTGGCTCTGTGCTATAATCGGCCCCTATTTCTTCTTGATAGCGAATGCGACGAGCTCTACCACCCAATGGATGACAGCAAGTGGCAGAGCGGACAGTTTCGAAACCGAGAAATTGATGATAATGTAGAGCCTCTGATGGCGGACGAGTTTGGTATTGAGGGCACACGCATTCGAGGGCCTTATTTTGAGTGCCGTGGGCATAGCATTTTCGGATATTTCCTGCCACTTATGACAATATTAGGCGAGATTGTTGATGTCCATCATTCCAAAAGTCATCCGCGGTTTGGAGTTGGCTTTCGCCCGGCGCGAGATTGGGACGACCAGGTTGCAGAAATTTCTCGGCACCTTGAAGCATATGAAGAAAGCTTAAAGAGATTTGAGCAGAAATACGTGTCAAAGTCCCCTAAAGACAAGGAACAACAGAATCAAGACAACCACGAGGGAAATACTGCTATTTCAGATATGGATATGCAATCACCACATTCTGTGCGAACAAATGGCTCAAATCGCATGACAGAAAACGAGATACAGGCCAGCATCGTCGTCGCCTATAGCACGCATGTTATGCATGTTTTACACATCCTTTTAGAGGACAAGTGGGATCCAATCAACATACTTGATGACCATGATCTCTGGATCTCGTCTCAAGGTTTTGTTACAGCAACGAGTCATGCTGTTTCAGCAGCTGAGGCGATAAACCAGATTCTAGAGTTTGACCCAGGTCTAGAATTCATGCCATTTTTCTATGGTGTATACTTGTTGCAGGGCTCGTTTCTGCTCCTCTTGATAGCTGACAAGCTGCAAGCCGAGGCATCTCCCAGTGTCATCAAGGCGTGTGAAACTATTGTGCGAGCACATGAAGCGTGTGTCGTAACTCTAAGCACAGAGTATCAAGTAAGTTTTTGTTGACTCACTTTCTATTCATTACTTGTTTTTTTTTCTTTTCTTTTTTCTCTTCCTTCACCTTTTCCCTTCCTTCTGGTGTCAAACACAGACTAATAGGTGTGACAGCGCAATTTTAGCAAAGTTATGAGGAGTGCTCTAGCCCTAATTCGAGGGCGCGTTCCTGAGGATCTTGGCGAACAGCAACAGCGACGCCGTGAGCTTCTTGGGCTGTATCGATGGACTGGTAATGGGACCGGACTGGCGCTTTGACTAAATTTTCAGCAACGAAAAGTCTACGAAAGGAAGAATGTTTAAATACCCTGGTGATTTATGAAGGTGGTATTAGCCACCGTGTATTTGAAATGTCTGGAGACTGGCGCAATCTGGAACAGGGTGTAACAAGACAAAGGACCGACATAGCGTGGTTCATGATTCCAGTTTTTTTTGGCTTCGATTTGTAGGAGATGTATTTTGAGAAGTTTCTTTGGGCTCTTAACGATGGGTTTGTGCCTAGAAAGGCCACGGGCGTTGGATGATTCTTACAAGAGGTCATGAATGAAGATACCGCATTGATAATATCAAGGCAAAGGGAGGATTTGTTTCAATTGTTTTATCTAGGTGCATGTAGGAATTGAGTATTTCGTATGACTTGTTCAACTACTCGAATTGTACGTGTCCGCAAGACATTATCTTATTGAGAGAGGAGGTAGTTGTTGCCTATCTATAGGCCTCTCGCTTAGGTAAGGCGGGAAGAAATATCAGCCCCTGAAGAAATCAAAAACCCAACAATGATAGCGCATCTTCCAACCCGGACCTCAAAAGAATGTTTTGAGTAAACGAAAACGAAGATTCCATACCATCGCAGGTGCCCGACCGCTTGTCTGCCTGAGGCGTGTTCATCTCAACTTGGCTCGCTTGCTCGCAGTAATGCATCTAACACGTGAGCTTCCCCAAACACACCATCTTCTGCGTCCTCTGTGCTCTAGGACCAGAGAGGTGCATCTCCAGGGAGGACGATTCACTGTCCCTTTGCAGTCATCAGCGTATATTTTGCTCCGACCCGCTCTTCGCTTATCAAGAGCAGCATTTATCTCATCTTTACAAACTTCGCCCCCCCTCTCTCTCTTGCTCCAAACCAACACACACACTGAATCACCCACTTCAACCCTTCCTCCTCCTCCACCAACACCACCACCACCCCGACAATATCGGAAGAAAATTTGCTGTGGATGATGCGTTGAGGGTCTGGACGGCTTGGGTCTAACCTTTATTTGGCTTTCAGGTAAGACTATTGGAATGTTGGGTTTGGCACCCATCATCTGCAACATGGCTGCAGTTGATGGCTGCAAACATGATCACCACCACCGGTGACAATTTGGATGTTTGGCCATATGGGTTTTACTCCCTAGATCTCATACACCATTTCTATATAAGTATTGCCCATGTTCCGTGTTGTCGGCTATCCCTCCCTTATTCTGCAAGGACAGAGCTTGATACTTGGACAAACAGACACTGCCATATACCAACTGACAGCACAACCAGAGTTACTTGGTGCTCTACTTCTTCCAAATATAATTTCATCTGCCATCTTTTCTCAAACTAAGATTTTCTTTTTTTTTCTTTTAGAACTTTTGTAAACCCCCTCCGGCTGCTGAAAGAAATGTCTTCTTCCACCTATGGTCAGGGGAATGGCTCGCATCAACCGCCTTCGCCGCCGCCTACGAATAGGCTGAATAAGCGCAGACGTGTTTCCCCTCAGGATTTAGGCGAGATGAATGCCATGTCGTTGGTTGAGTCACTCAATACGGCCAGCATTGGAGGATCCTATGGAGAGACAAGCGGTGGTGTTCAGCAGCAACAGCAACAAGCACCAGCGGCCATGATGACTTCATCCTCACCCTTTCACCAACAACGGACTGTCCCTACAAGTACCTATTCATCCGCCATGACTAGACCTCACACTCAGCCCTCAAAACTCAACATCGGAGGCTACTCACTCGACACTGCCCGTCTGGGCATGCCCCCCGGCCTCGTCACAGCAGAATACGCCCGTCGCAAAATTGCCATCGCCCACGAGCTCGTCCACCAAGCAACAAACCCGCCCATTCTACCCCCTACCCAAGTCGAAGACCTCCCGCCAAAGCCCTACCTCAAAGAATTTCACAAAATCCCCGATAACCTAACGGACAAGCAGCGCAAGCGGGTCGAGGCGCTCAACAACGAAATCGCAGCGGAGCACCAACGGGTGGAGCGGGAGAGGAACAACCAGGCAGCCAAGAAGAGCCGACAGACGCGCCTGGAGGCTCTGGATAACACACGCAAGATGCTCAACGAAAAGTCAGCCGAGTGCGCATGGTTCCGGATGAAGCTCATCGCCCTAGGCGGTTCGGTGGACGAGTGGATCATGGTCCCCAGCGCAGTCAAAGACAAGATGATCAAGGAGATTGACCAGCGGGTGAAGCTGGTAGACGCCCAGAACGCCGAGATTAAGAAGAAGGAGGATGCGAAGAAGAGGGCTGAGCGAGTCAAGAGGCGCGCGGAGATGGAAGAGGAGATGCATGGGCAACGGCAAGATGGGGGGGTTGTTACAGAGGATTTAGCGGTTCCGATTCAGGTGAAGATGGAGGATAGCGGATGGGAGGTGGTAGAGGATGGAGATGTCGAGTAAACCCGCCGTGGAGGAGAATTTGGGGGGGGGGGTCTTCTTTTCTTTCATGAGGAGTTATTTTTCATGCTTTTGGTTGGAGGGAGGGAGGGTAGTAGAGATATTTGAGGGGTTTGAAGTCATTTGGCGTGGATAGTTTTTTTTTTGTCCCGGGAACGTAATCAGTATAGAAACTCTTGGGGTTTGGTTTGGTTGAAAAAGCTTCAAAGCAATTTGAATGGGTGGGATAGAACGGATCTTTAGAGGAGTCCAATAGCACGGTTTGATATTTTAAAGAAAAAAGATTACCCCCTTATTCATTATCTTCCCTCCTCCTCTTTATTTCTATATCTATCTCGTCTCCATTATCTACCGTCTAGTGTGAACAAGTCTCCCCTTGACCCATACACTCTTTGTATTCCGATCATCTCCATTAAACAACCACTTAGCAAGCCTATCTTCCCACGTCTCCCACCCAAAGATGTCCACGAAGCCATCATCTCCTTCCTCCTCCAAACCATCTGAAACCCCCGTCGGCCCAACTTCGCACAGCCCTACGAGCTGCGCGTCCCAGTCCTTACCCACCTCGAAGCTCCCGATCCTGTCCTCCAGGCCGACGACCTGGGCTCCCCCCTTGGTCGCGAGGTAGAGGACCTCCTCGACGGTCAGCTTGTTCTGCTCCTTTTCCTCGTCCGCGGCGCAGCCCATGGCCACGCACCTGCTCACCAGCGCGGCCTGCCTCGCGGCATCGAGGATCGAGGGGCTGTAGCCCCCGCTCATGTCCGTCCCCAAGCCGACGTCGACGCCCTTGTCCCACAGCCACTTCACCCTCGCCGTCCCGCTCGTGAGCGAGCTGTTGCTGCAGGGGCAGTGCGACACCTTTGACTTTCGCAGGGCGATCAGCTCGGCCTCCTCGTCTGAGAGGTGCACGGCGTGCGCCAGGATGGTCCTCGGGGTGAGCAGGCCGTGGTCGTCGTACACGCCCGAGTAGCTCGACGACCCAGGGAACTTGCTCGCCACGAGCTCAATCTCGCCCGTGTTCTCGGATATGTGCGTCTGGATGGGGAGGCCGGTTTCCCTGTGGATCTGGGCGAGGTCCCTCATGGCCTGCGCTGTGCACGACGGTGCGAACCTGGGCGTCAATATCGGCGATACAATCTCATACCCTGGATCGATGGCCTTGATATGCGCAATCGTATCTAGCGTTGCTTTGCGGCTCTCCTCAGTCGATTCATCGCGATAGTATACCGGGTTCATATCGTCGTCCATGCACACCCGTCCCACAAACGCGCGCTGGCCCATGGACAGACACAGGTCCGCGAGGAGGTTGGTGGCCGCCACGTCAAGGGTCGCATAGTACGCCGCCGTGGTGGTGCCGTGGGAGAGCGTCCTCCGGATGCATGTCGAGTAGATCCTCCGGGCCTTGGTCAGGTCCTTGAGACTGGCCTCGAGGGGGAAGGTGTACTTGTTGAGCCAGTCCAGGAGGGTTGACTTGCCAAAGATGCCAGCGTTGGCATACTGAGGGGCATGAATATGGGTATCTAGTAGTATTTTTTCAAGCCTCATTAGCATGTGTTCAACGACTCTCATTATACACTCAAAAAGTCATGACTTTGTCGCTCACCTATAAAACCGGGGAAGAAGAACTGTCCAGGCTTCGTTTCTCGAACATCCACTTCACTCTCATTCCCACTCCACCCAAGCCTTTGCAATAACCGTGTCCGTGCCTCCGCGACATGCTCGGCATCCCTTATGAATTCGACAATCTTTCCATTAGAGTCCACGCCGAGTGCGGAATTGTGAAAGAATTCTATTTCCTGCCGTGACTTGCTATGCACAAACGTGCCCAGCAGGACCAATTTCCTTTGCGGCGACATGAATCTGTAATTGCTAAGAGAGATAAGCGTATAGGGTAGGTTAAAATTTGAGGTGGCGGTGTTTTGGGGGGTGGGGGATGGAACTAGTAGTGGTGGTAGTGGCCAACGCTCAAAGAAGGAAAACTCAAGGGTATTTATCTATTAGATAATTAACAAAGGACAAACACGACTCGTTACACGCCCAAAATAGAAATATTCGATAAGATAGTTAATTATTCAATTCCCATAACCCTCACAAAAAAGGGGATCCGTTAGCCTTTGTTACATGGACAGATAGAACAATAATTAGGTAAAAAACAAGGGGGGGGGGGACAGTACAGAGTGTGGGTGTCGGTGTCTCGGGATGGAGAAGGGATGCCACCCACGCCATGTTAGGCCAAAGATGCCTTTAATGTAAGATTGTCAGACCCGATGCTGGCCATGCCATGCCATGCCATGCCATGACTGGGCAGAACCGGCCCTCGCCGCCAACCGTTGTCTCTTGCGGATGGTTCCACGTTCCATTTATCCCGTATCTCTCCACTACCACCACATCAAGACCATTACCTATCTGGGTATCTATCGCTCTATCTATACATATCACAACGACGGTGACAGACCGCCCCTTCAATATCGTCCTGCAAACAACCGAATGTCACACGCCATGATACGCCCCTACCGCCGTGATACAGATAACAAACCAGTCCATGTGTCATAGTCACAAAAATGCAATACACACTGCACAAACTCTCGTCATTGTCATACATCTAATTGTTTGCATTACGCATCTGCTCTCTAATGTCGTACCAAGATTTTTAGAAAAAAATACAAGTTCAAGGTCGACCATATCTATAACCTTGCCCATTTTCTAATACACGCAGTTCGCTCCAGTTTCCCATTTATCCTTAGGTAGTCATCATATCTTGAATCAAGATCACCATCGCTCAAGCTGCCAGACCAGCACCCTCGTGGTCCGCACTAGCACCACTCTCACTCTTGCCCTCACCCGAGTCTTCCTCCTCCTGTGCATACTTGTCCCAGTTGGCCAAAACCGCCCCAATCTTGGGTGAGTTGGTCAATCTGTAGACATCCTCAAAGTACTCCTTGGTGAGCGCAAAAGGCTTAGCCGTCACGTTTGGAATGTACTTGCCAACCAACTTGGCTGGATCAATCGTCGTTTTGTTAATCTTCTTGAGCAAGAAAGATCGGAAAGGTTTGACACCCGACCGCAAGAATGTAGAGTGGAATGGCACATCAATGCCTCGGAGAGGAATTGTTGCATATCCACGCTGTAGTTCAAGAGGCTGTGGCTTCTTGACTGTCTCTGCAGAGCATTGCTGAATCACTTCCCGCAACACATCTTTAGCCTGCTCAATGTTGCTTCGCATAGCTTCCACATCCACTCCCTGCACCTTCAGAATGTTGGTTACTCCACTCAGGGTATCGAGCGCGCGCAAGTCACCGGCGCACACGTACTGCTGGTTGGCAATGTTGTAGTTGACAATTTCAAGCAGCCATCCAGTCTCTTCCGAGATGCTGTTGACCACAAACTGAAGTGCCTCCTCATTGAACGTCTTGGAAATTCGGCTTGGGTTCACAGCACACATGGAATAGTTGGATCGACCATGGGCATCTCGCTCCACAGCTACCTGCATCGTCAAGCCACGGTAGAACACAACCGACACCAAACTTTCAATAGGCATGACATCGGCCAGCGCAGCCAGCGCAGAGTATTCACCAAGGGAATGTCCTGCAAAGGTGCTGTCTCTTGGCACGAGCCCCTTGGACTTCATGTCTTCAAAGCTTGCCTTCTCCATCAACGTAAGGGCTGGCTGAGTAAACTGTGTTGCTGACAGCAGACCAGTTGGTGACCTGTAGGTATAAGATGTAGTGGTTTCGCTAATGTCCTTGAAGATTCTCTCTGATTTGATGGAACCATCCACTGCTACCGTCTCGAAAGTCATTGCCATGTAGTTCTGGCGAATGGCCTTTCCTCGAGGTCCACCAAAATGAACAGTGAGTTCCTTGGGGTTGTTTCTGACGATGTTGGTAATAGAGAAGCCTGAAAACGAGTTAGTGCGTTATCCCTAGTGATATCTGATGTTGTTAAACTTACCATAGTTGTCAAGCAAGTATTTGTCGGCACGGTCCCATACATCCTTGGCAACAGGGCTGTTGTCATATAGATCCATACCCATACCTTGCTCTTGAGAACCTTGACCAGTAAACACGTAGGCTGTGACAGGCTGCTCAACCTCGGCTTCACCCAGCAACACCTTCTCCTCACTCTCCGTGTTGATAGCCTCTAGCTTAATAATCTTTCGACCGGCAACCATACCGACGTGCTGCAATTTGACCTGGATGGCATCATTGGGCAGAACCATGCCTACAAGCGAAGCATGGAAACTGCGCACGCGACCAATGTTGTTTTCAGCAGCCCATGTTTCAATCAAACTGCGGACAGCAGCACTGGTATACATGCCATGAGTAATGGTGCCAGGAAGATTTGCATATGTCGAAAAGACTCGAGACACGTGAATAGGGTTATAATCTCCTGAAACACGCGCATAAGTCTCATTGGACGCAGGAGCTCGGAGTTGCAGAGGTGCCTTGCCGCTGAGAGGAATGGCATTCTCAAAGTTGATTGGCTGATCAAGTAAAGAGCCGTTTCGTTCTAGGTAGTCAATAACGGGATTGCCGTGTGACTCGCCAGCTTCGTAATCAACACTGGCAACCTGGATTATTTCCTTTGTAGGCAATTCAAGGAGTACCTCTCCTTGAGTCTGCACGCTGCTGAAGACGGTCTTGTTCTTGAATCGAACCAAGCTTTGCAGACGGAATGTGAGGGTCTGACCCAAGAGATCAATGTCATTAGAAACGTCATCGAGGGTGAACCACTGCTTGGATCGCAGAATTGCAACATCCTTGGTCGTTGCGAGATGAACCTGAACGGGTGTTTCCAACTTGCGTTGGAAAGTGTTTTCATAGTCGGTGTAGGCACCTCTGTACAAAAACTGGGAAGTAACTTCCATGACTGGCTTGCCATCCCGTGTAATCGTACCACAGACCTCGACCATTTTACCAGAGTCCTGGTTGATGACCGCATTGACCTGTGCAGTGGTGGAAACCTCATCGCCCTTCTTCAGAGGCGCAGCACCAGGAATCATGCGGAATCCATTGGATAGATGTACCAACTTCAGGAGATCGCCATCGATTGTGCGAGGGAAGATTGGCTTCGTAATAGCCTTCCAGCCAAGAACAATGGCAAAGTCCATGGGTGCATGCACGGTCTTGCCAGGCCTGTCAACAAAAGCCTCGCCAGTGTTTCCGACGGCATGAACAAAATCGTTGATAGCCTCAGATGTAATGGTGGTGCTACCTCCGTCAAACGTGCCGGTGACAAGAGCATCCAAGTCAAGTGGCTCATCACCAAACCACGCCTTCCAGTAGAATTCCTTGATGCGGTCATTGCGGCTCTCCATAACCTCGTGAATTGGCGCATATCCAGCATCAGGCTGGTAAGTGAACTTGAGAGGCAGAGCAACAGCTTGTCCCAAAGCGGTGGTATCCTTAATCATGTTCACAAGGATTTCATTCTTGCTGCTGAGCTTGACTTCAATTATGTTGACGTATTGATTGTGCCTTGGCTGCTCCTTGACAATAATAACCGTCTTTGCAGGGTCATTGGGGTATTGTATTTCTACAAAGAGACCCCGTGCTGGGGCAAAGATTCGTCGAATAGGATTGGTCTGGAATTTCTGGCCTTGGACCACAACGTCCGACATGAGGAGAGCGTGCCTCCAGTTGCGGTTTGGTCCCGCAAGCAAGGCAAGCCAGGCATCAACGGCAGGCAGGGCACTGGTTGGTGAGGAAGCGAGGCGGTATGTGTTTTTGTGCGTATCATAGCTTACAGTCAAGCCCTCGACGTCGATGGGAATCTCAGATTCCACAAGCTTGCCACCAAAATACTCGATGCTTGGAATGGCACTCTCGTCACCATGGTAATAATCCTTTGTCAATGAGGCAATGTGAGAGTTGTGAATGTTGTCAAGAATTTCCTGGATTGGCTCATCAAGGACAGTTGAGAACTTGACTGCGGTAGGACCCTGGAGAATGCAAGTGCGACCAACATCCTGACCGATAACGGCATCAAGGTCTTCGGATTGCCAGAGAGAGTCCTTCTTGAAGAAGAATTCAAAATTCTCGTCCAAGGCAGGAATGAAAGTGACAGGCTTTTGGCCGGGACGCATGCAGAGGAGCAGGAAATGCTGAACATCTTGAGCATTGATGATTTGATGCTCCGCCTCGGGATAGTTGGCAAGGATGCGGTCGATGGTGCCAAAAGGCTCGTTAAGATCAGCGTAACTTTGAAGTAATGACGGCCGGCCAGGTGCGGTTGTGAATCGTTCTTCAACACGATGAATGAAATCACCAGTCAGTCTGGCGAATGATGCATCAATCCATCGAGATTGGTGTTTAACATAGAGCAATTCCACCAGTCGCCGAACGACCTCTGCGTAGGTCATGTCTTCAAGATCCACCGCTTCGCCATCCTTGTTGGAACCGAACCAAACCTTTTGGAAGTCATCGTTGAGTTTCTTGATGATGTACTGTCGATTTTTCTTCAACTCGGCAACGCGCTTTTCCTTGGGCAGGCTGAAAATCTTGTTATCCATCTCAGCCCAAAATAAGACACCGCGAGTCGCCAACTTGTGAATGGGCTCTCCCATCTCAGATCGTACTGTGATGACGCCACCGGCCGCGCCCTTGTAGGTTTTCTCCCACTGGCCATCATCCAAGCCAGGGGCATCAATGATGGCTTGCTTGGCGCTTTTGCTTGTGTGGGCCTCCTTGGCTACCATCATACGGCTACCAAACAAACATCCGTCAAAAGGCATTGGGGGATAACCATATTTCTTAGCCCATTCACCAGTGATGTATGGGTAGGTATCCTCGGCGCCACCGAAACCACTGCCTGCGACAAGAATGATGTTCTCCTGTCGTCGAATTCGACCGTACATCTGCAAGACGGGCTGGTGGAAATCTTCAAAGGAGTGATGACCACCACCACGGCCACCGGTCCACTGTAGAATCACCGGGAACGTTGGGTTTGCCTTGGCAATGTTGATGACCGATTGAATAGCATCAACTGAGCCAGGCTTGAAAGCAATGTGCTTCAACCCCAAAGTTTCAATGTATTCTTGAGCGACTTCAATGGATGGAACACCGGCACCGATGGTCAACCCTTCAATCGGTACGCCTTCAGCACGCAATCTGCCAATCAGAGGGATTTGCCAGCCCATCGCACGTGGATTGACATAAATGAGGTTAACCGTAATACCACGACCTGCTGGAATAGCTTTCTCAATCTTTTCCAGAGCAGCCGTCATGTTCTTGGCATTAAAATAACCACCGCCTGCGAGTTCAATATGGTAACCTGCATTCATGGTGGCGGCAACAAAGTCCCAAGGAACTGTCGCAGGTGTCATACCAGCCACCATGATGGGAGGGATACCTAGGAGGCGACTCATCTTTGTATCGACATACTTCTGACCACCGGAAGTCTTGATCAGCCGTGGACCAAACTCTTTCACCCAGTCGATGGCAAATTTGAGAGCGTTGTTTTCATCTCTATCAAACAACTCAGGTTTATATCCGACCTCATTCAGGGTGCCGTCAACAGTGCCGGCAAGAATAACTCGGACACCAGTACCTTCTTTGTTTCGGCTAGTCAGTGCACCCAAACCAGAGACACCTCCGGGACCAAAGTCAAGAACGTGAGTCGCCTTGGGGAAGACAGTTGCCTTCTCCCAGTTGACTGGATCCCGTGTGATTAGGCGAACAAGGGCAGGAACTATGTTACCGCTGACCTCGCTGCGAAGATCGCCACCGGTGTTGGTATCATACACTGGAATATCAAGAGCACTGGAGTCAATCACAATATCCTTGAGATCCTCATCAATGATAGTTGTGGCGTCAACGAGATATTTGCTGTGGAAGGGGGCCGTAATGGGTAGGAATCGATTCACAAATCGAACTTTACGCTCGGTATGAGGAATGCGGGTCTGGTCAAGACCAGTCGGTGCCTTGACTTTACGCAACTGAGTGTTCAAACCATACAGGGAGGTCGGAGGGCCTGTAACAACAAGGTTACGGGGGCTGTTGATAAGAGAGATGCCGATGTGACGGTGAGGAGGAAGATACTGATTGGTGGCATCAATGTGCTTCTGAACTTCTTGTTGTGATAGATCTCGAATGCTAAGCATTGGCGTGGGCGTACCCTCGCCGTTGTCCAAGGATTCCCTCAACATTGTGGGGGTTAGGGAGGTAGCTGGGAAAGACTGCTGGCTTCGTGTGCCGACCCAGAAAAGGATAGTCAGTGTTGAGCTGGCGATTTCGCGCCAGGAGTCCCAAGAGTCCGCCGCTGCAGTGGCAGCCGCCATGACAATGCCCTGCGAATGTCCTGTTGTGCCGCTGATCCTGTCTCGAAGAAGTCCGGGGTGGATGCCCAGGACCTTGCAAGTAATCTCGTAGTGTGCCAACTGAACCAGTCCAATGAGTGGGAAGCTCACTGGAGCCGAGATCAAGTAGTCTACATCGGGAGTAGAATCGGGGTTCACCAGCCACGACATGATATCGAGGCCCTTGGGAAACATCTTTTCTGCGCCTGGATGCTTGGAGAGATTTTGCAAGAGCTCTGCTGCGCTTGTGATGAGCTCACCAACAAAGCTCGAATATGTCGTGAATACCTGGCGCAGCTCCTCAAAGTATTCCTCAATATTGCCCTGGCCACCAAATATGGTGTAAATTTTGGCGGAGTTATCATCTGAAGCTCTCAACAATGCTGATTCGTGGGGCTTGATGGTTCGATTTGAGGCCGATCTGGCCAGATAGTAGCTGCGAATTACTTCAAGCTTCTTGAGCTCAATGCCCGGGAGAGTAGCGGCGAGAGCGTGCACCTCATTGCCCTGAAGGTGCATTCGTTCGAATTCGGTCAAGATGAGCTTCAAAACCTCCTCGTAGGATCCTTGCGCATCATCTTCTCCCTCATCTACCTCTTTGGCAATGAAGCCGAGGTACCTGGCAACCAACTCGGCCTCAGATGAAGGCTCGTCATCTTGGGCGAGTTCATCTGTGGCCGGTGGCAAGACTGCCACAAAACGCTCTTTTAGTTCTGAAGCATGGAAGTGGAGGTTTGTAGGGACGAGGAAGTGAGCTTCGAGACTGCCATGCGACAGAGCCAACGGTCGCAGGGAAGCGCCAGATCTGGGGGTGGAGATGCCCGTCTGGGGGCCAGTTCCAGTGCCGTACATGTTGGAAAGGAGAGAAGTGTGGATGGGAACGTCTTCTGCGCAAAGCACGTTAGCATGATGTGATTCTACAGTCTAAAATAGAGAAGATTAAAGGCGTACCTGTGTATTAGGAGCCGTTGAGGCCAAGGACAGAATGTAGTTCTAACGCTCGCTTGTGCTCGTCGACGAGTTGGGCAACAATTGAGCTTTCAACGGTGCGTACGGCTCACCGTGTTATTGGTTCGTGTCTGGCGGGGGAGGTGATAGAGGGGCGGTGACTCCTTTTTTTTCTCTCTCGCGAGCTTGAGGCGACACAGCAGGGCGCCAGGCAAGCTATATCGAGAAGTATTAACGACAGAAGAGAATTGAGAGAAGAAGGGAAGAATTGCGTAGACTGGAGAAGTTTCTGAAAGTGGGAGCAGTCTTGAGATTAACAAGTCGAGATGCCTCCCAACGCCTACGTCAAGTGGCACTAGTGGACAATTCCCAGAATTCGCTTGATGGTACAGAGAAGGTACAAGACCAGGGGAGCGATCCACTGCAAGACAGGGCTAATGGCGCTATGCCGGGAACTCGCGGTGGACTCGCCAATTTTTTTAGTTCTGTTGGGGATAGTCGAGAGCGATTCCCTTTGGAAGTGGGGAGATTTACGTGCGAGATGCTTTGTACTGGTACTACGACGCATTGTTTTGGGGGGACCACCTTTGCTGGGACTGTTGAGACAACAAAGAGTGGAAGAGAAGAAGGCTGACAATTTCATATGTGGACAATAACATATCATACTTGTAATATTAACTGGGTACTTTAATAGGCAGGGCTTCCAATAGAAACAGATGGAAATGGATTCACGTACTCACAAAAGATGATGCACGCCAAGTAAACTGACCAGTATCAGGTAAGTAGGTACTTACTTGCTACAGTGCCTGTATGCAGAAGCCCTACGTTTCCCATCTTAGATCAGCAGATTTTCTATCGATGAACCACTGTAGGTATCATACCTCCCTGCATGATCCCTCCATTTGGAATGTTGGAGATAAGTGACGAATCCCAATATGATAAGCCCGTCAGCAGAAACAAACACCTCATCAACAAATACTGCGATTCAGATATCTACTCTACCGATTTTTTTTTGTTGGCCATCTTGCAGAGAATTAGCCACCACCATCTGATCCTAACCCTCCCTTCCGATCGGCTTGTTTCTTGTCCTCGGTAACATTTTCAAAGTCCGGGTCAATGGATAACGGTCAAGTCCGATTCGCGAGTAAGTAAGTTGATTAGTTAATGGGAGAACTGAATTTTACAGTCACTGGGCCGATGTCAAAATAATAATTATTCTCCGTCATGATTTCTAATTTTCATCTTACGCGGTCTTGGTTTATTAATACATACAGAAAATGCATGTCCGAGAGATGGAGTCTTCTCACTGTCTGCTGGATCCTACAGGCAAGGGAAATGGAGGTTGCCTTTAGTGGCGGGCTTCTGAGACCGATTACAGAACGGTACGCAAATTAGCCGCGCCTTACTGGACACATCGAAAGGGGGGATAGAGACATGCACACATACCAGCCATCTCGGTCTTGCTTGCAGATGCTTCAAAGTTAAACCAAAGTCAGTCGGTCAGTCAGTCATGTCACAAGCACACCTGCAAAATCAGATCAAGATCCTAGATTTACCGACATCGAGCTAGAATTTTCTTTTATGGATCGATCGCCACGCGAGAGAAAGGGAGAGAGAGAGGGAGAGAAAAAAAAACAAGCGTGGCGTGCCGAAAGTTCAAGCATCGGTAACCTGTTTCTTTGTGTCGTTTCTGTCTGTTGCGGCTCCAAGAAGCGGGAGGCGGACGTTGTACCGGTACATCTGGCAGTAGTCTATTTCCCAGCGAAATTACACCAAACCCACGCACTAAAGGGGCAGCGGCGCTTTTTCTCAGGGACAGGTCTCAGTTTGCGTGTGTGGTGTTCACTTTTGTTTCCCATTAAGCCACCCCTGTCATGTATCTTTTTTTTTTTTTTTTTCTTCTTCCTCTCTTTGCCTCAAGGGAGACTGAATCGCCTGTCTCTCTCTCGTCTGCATCGAGACCATGGTCGTGAACCTCTCTGCAGGGACGATTTTTTCGGCCAATTGAATACTGCCACGCTTGGCTCATGTGCATCTACCGCAGATAATATCTGTCCCTACTGGTGCAGGGGGGAGAGGCATGAAGGCATCTACTTGCTACAGCGAGAGAAACCAACAACTACCTATACCCGAACCAAACCGTTTGCTTGAACCCCAAAAGACCCCCAAAAAATGCCCAGAAGGTGGGATGAAGTGTCTGGGGTCCCAGCGCCCCGGAACCAGAATCCGATTGTAACCCCCCATGCCTTGTTTGGCCTAGAGTGGAAATGTGGTTGAGAAGCCCACTGCCACCTGCAGCAACCCGCCATGCATAACGTCCCAAGCGTCCACAAGTATCGGCCATGTACCACCCATTGCCATGACTGGGGTACAAGCCAAAATATTCCCCCCCAATTTTTTTTTTCTTGGGCGTCGTTCAACTCATGGTGGGTCGTTTGATTCAACAATCGACCTCTCGCTTCCATCTACCCGTCTGGCTACTTCACAATACCCGTTCCTCCCGTTCTCCCTAAATCAGTTGTCTCTCGCAACTTATCGAGCAAGGGGTGTCAATTAGACGACTTTCTAATTCTTTCTTCTTCTTCTTTTTCCCTTGACGTCTTGTCCTTCGTCATCCCTCTTTTCCTCTACAATACCCCCCCCAAATCCGTTCTCTGCCGTTCCGCCCCTCTCTGAAGCTACCGAGAGTTGGTCAAGAGCTTACCTCGACAACGTTGCAATTGGGTTACGCGGGCCCTCTAGACAATTAGCCAGAGCTTCATTTGTCTACATCTCCAACGACCGTGCTCAAAGAAGCCTTGTAGCTGCTTCTCAATACCTACAAAACAAACTAATACTCTTCGACCTTCCCCCGTCACGCGACGCACACCCACCGCCACTATGCGTCCCGAAGTTGAGCAGGAGCTCGCCCACACGCTCCTTATCGAGCTTCTTGCATATCAGTTTGCTTCTCCAGTCAGATGGATCGAAACCCAAGATGTATTCTTGGCGGAAAAAACGGCAGAGCGCATCGTAGAAGTTGGTCCTGCCGACACTCTTGGTGGCATGGCCAGGCGGACATTGGCAGCCAAGTACGAGGCATATGATGCGGCCAAGTCCGTCCAGCGACAAATTCTTTGCTACAATAAAGATGCCAAGGAGATTTACTACGACGTTGATCCCGTTGAAGAAGAGCCAGAACCTGCCGCTGGCTCGTCAGGCGCCGGTGCTACCCCGGTCACGGGTAGCGCACCTGCTGCGTCCGCCTCAGTGTCTGCTGCTCCAGCTCCCAGTGCAGGGCCTGCCGTGCAAATTCCCGATCAGCCTGTGCAGGCATTAGACATTGTCCGAGCCCTGGTTGCGCAGAAACTCAAGAAGCCTCTTCTTGAGGTTCCTCTCAGCAAGGCGATCAAAGATCTCGTTGGAGGTACGTTCTTGTATTCGCCCATCATATAATTCACAACGCTAATAGCTTATAGGAAAATCCACACTCCAAAATGAAATCCTGGGTGATTTGGGCAAGGAGTTTGGGTCAACTCCTGAGAAACCTGAGGACACCCCTCTTGATGAGCTAGGTGCCTCTATGCAGGCCACATTTGACGGTAACCTTGGAAAGCAGTCACAGTCTCTCATTGCGAGATTGATTTCCTCAAAAATGCCTGGAGGCTTCAACATCACAGCAGCCAGGAAGTACCTGGAGACAAGATGGGGTCTTGGCCCTGGTAGACAAGATGGCGCCTTGCTCCTTGCCCTTACTATGGAGCCACCAGCTCGTCTTGGGTCCGAAAATGATGCCAAGGCATTCCTCGATGACGTTACACAAAAGTATGCCGCAAATGCTGGCGTCAGCCTAACAAGCGCCTCATCTTCTGGCGGATCTGATGGGGCCGCGGGCGGTATGATGATGGACCCTGCTGCCATTGACGCTCTCACCAAGGACCAGCGAGCCCTTTTCAAGCAACAGTTGGAGCTATTCGCTCGCTATTTGAAAATGGATCTTAGAGCCGGCGATAAGGCCTTTATCGACACCAAAAAGTCAGAGCAGGTCCTGCAAGCCCAGTTGGATTTGTGGACAGCTGAGCACGGCGACTTTTATGCCTCTGGCATCGAGCCCGTATTTAGCCCCCTGAAAGCCCGATCTTATGATTCCTCGTGGAATTGGGCTCGTCAAGACGCTCTGAGCATGTATTACGACATCATCTTTGGTAGACTCCAAACAGTTGATCGTGAAATCGTCAGCCAATGTATTCGTATTATGAATAAGTCGAACCCCAAGTTGCTGGAGTTCATGCAGTATCACATTGACAACTGCCCCACTGAGCGTGGGGAGACTTATCAGCTTGCTAAGTCGCTTGGTCTGCAGCTTATCGAGAACATTGAACAAGTGTTGAAGGTGGCCCCTGTCTACAAGGATGTCGCCGTTCCTACAGGCCCACAAACTACCGTGGATGCCCGAGGTAACCTGAATTACGAGGAAGTCCCTCGCCCAAGCTGCAGGAAGCTGGAAGCTTATGTCCAACAAATGGCCGAGGGCGGTAAGATCTCCGAGTATGGCGGTCGTACCAAGGTTCAAAGCGATTTACAACGCATCTACAAGCTTATCAAGCAGCAACACAAGATTTCCAAGACGTCTCAGCTTGAAATTAAGAGCCTTTATGGCGATGTTTTGCGTTCGCTTGCTATGAATGAGAGTCAAATTATTCCCGAAAAGAATGGAAGAAGCAGGAAGTCGAGCATCAGTATGAGAGGCCCGAACAACCAAAACAAGGGCCGTGTCGAAACCATTCCTTTCCTTCATTTGAAGAAGAAGACGCTTCATGGTTGGGATTATAGCAAGAAGCTCACGGCGACCTACCTAAACTGTCTTGAGGAAGCGGCCAAGGATGGTGTTACCTATCAGGACAAGTATGTCCTGATGACCGGTGCAGGCGCTGGATCGATCGGTGCTGAAGTTCTTCAAGGCCTGATCAGTGGAGGTGCCAAGGTTATTGTCACTACGAGCCGATTCTCCAAGGAGGTCACCGAATACTATCAATCCATGTACACTCGCTACGGTTCACGTGGATCTCAGATCGTCGTTGTTCCTTTCAACCAGGGTAGCAAGCAAGATGTAGAGGCTTTGGTCACCTACATCTACGACCCCAAGAACGGCCTTGGATGGGATCTTGATTACATTGTTCCCTTTGCCGCCATCTCCGAGAATGGCCGACAAATCGACAATATCGACTCCCGATCTGAACTGGCGCATCGTATCATGCTGACCAACTTGATCCGACTCTTGGGTTATGTCAAGTCACAGAAGGCCGAGCGTGGCTTCGAAACCCGTCCTGCTCAGGTGGTTCTACCTCTCTCTCCCAACCACGGTACTTTTGGCAATGACGGTCTATACTCCGAATCCAAGCTCGCTCTCGAGACCCTCTTCAACCGATGGCACTCCGAGAATTGGGCCAACTATCTCACCATCTGCGGTGCTGTCATTGGTTGGACCCGTGGTACTGGTCTCATGTCCGGCAACAACATTGTTGCCGAAGGTGTTGAGGCCTACGGTGTCCGCACATTCTCACAACAGGAGATGGCATTCAATCTTTTGGGCTTGATGTCCCCCACTATTGTTGATCTTTGCCAGTCGGAGCCCGTTTTTGCTGACCTCAACGGCGGCTTGCAATTCATCCCTAATCTGAATGAAGCGATGACTAAGCTTCGTAAAGATATCATGCAGACGAGTGAAATCCGTCAAGCAGTCACCAAGGAAAGTGCCATCGAGAACAAGATTGTCAATGGAGCCGACTCGGAGGTTCTTTATAAGAAGAAGACCATTGATCCGCGTGCCAACATCAAATTTGATTTCCCAAATCTCCCAGACTGGGAGACTGAGGTCAAGCCTCTCAATGACACTTTGAAGGGTATGGTCGACCTCGAGAAAGTGGTTGTCGTGACTGGCTTCGCAGAAGTCGGTCCATGGGGCAATTCACGAACTCGATGGGAAATGGAAGCTTACGGTGAATTCTCCTTGGAGGGTTGCGTAGAGATGGCTTGGATCATGGGCCTAATCAAAAACCACAACGGCCCTCTGAAGGGCAAGCCTTACGCTGGCTGGGTTGATGGCAAGACTGGCGAACCCGTAGATGACAAAGACATCAAGCAGAAATACGAGAAGTACATCTTGGAACATTCAGGTATCCGTCTTATCGAGCCCGAGTTGTTTGACGGTTATGACCCCAACCAGAAGCAGCTGCTTCATGAGGTCGTGATCGAGGAGGATCTTGAGCCATTCGAGGCGTCCAAGGAGACTGCTGAAGAGTTCAAGAGAGAGCATGGTAGCAAAGTGGAAATTTTTGAGATCCCTGAAACTGGAGAGTACATTGTTCGAATGAGAAAGGGTGCTTCTCTGTGGATCCCCAAGGCACTCCGCTTCGACCGACTGGTCGCTGGTCAGATCCCCACCGGCTGGGATCCCAAGCGATATGGTGTTCCAGAAGACATCATCTCACAAGTCGACCCTGTCACTCTGTTCCTCCTCGTCTCAACTGTGGAAGCCCTCCTCTCTTGTGGTATCACTGATCCCTATGAGTTTTACAAGTATGTCCATGTCTCTGAGGTTGGAAACTGTGTTGGTTCCGGTATGGGAGGTTCTGCCGCCCTCCGCGGCATGCACAAGGATCGGTTCCTCGACAAACCCCTGCAGAATGATATCTTGCAGGAGTCTTTCATCAACACTATGGCCGCTTGGGTTAACATGCTTCTGATCTCTTCATCCGGCCCTATCAAGACTCCTGTAGGCGCATGTGCCACTGCAGTCGAGTCCGTTGATATTGGTTATGAGACCATCATGGAGGGCAAGGCTCGTGTCTGCTTTGTCGGTGGTTTTGATGACTTTGGAGAGGAAGGATCCTATGAGTTTGCCAACATGAAGGCTACAAGCAACACAGTTGATGAATTCGCCCACGGCCGTACTCCAGGGGAAATGTCACGTCCCACAACTACAACCCGAAATGGTTTCATGGAATCCCAAGGTTGCGGTGTCCAAGTCATTATGACCGCCAAGCTGGCTCTAGATATGGGTGTTCCCATCTATGGTATTCTTGCTTTGACTACTACTGCATCGGACAAGATTGGCCGCTCCGTTCCCGCACCAGGCAAGGGTGTTCTTACCACAGCACGCGAGCGTGCTGGCAAGTTCCCATCACCCTTGCTTGACATCAACTATCGTCGCCGCCAGATTGAGCGTCGCAAGAAGCAGATCAAACAGTGGCATGAATCTGAACTGGAATTCTTGCATGATGAGATTGACGCCATGAAGGCTCAGGGTGCTGCTTTTGACGAGAATGAGTATGCTCAGGATCGCGTGCTGCACATCGAAAAGGAAGCTGCCAGGCAAGAAAAGGAACTTCTTCGAAGTATGGGCAACAACTTCTGGAAGAGCGACCCGAGCATTGCACCTCTCCGTGGTGCTCTCGCGACTTGGGGTCTTACTATCGACGATCTAGGCGTGGCATCCTTCCACGGAACCTCCACAAAGGCAAATGATAAAAACGAGTCATCCGTTATTTGCCAGCAACTCCGTCACCTTGGCCGAAGCAAGGGTAACGCCGTCCTTGGTATATTCCAGAAGTACCTGACAGGTCATCCCAAGGGTGCTGCTGGTGCTTGGATGATGAACGGCTGTCTCCAGGTCCTTAACACAGGTCTGGTTCCAGGGAACCGCAATGCTGACAATGTCGATCCAGTCATGGAAGAATTTGATCTCATTGTTTATCCAAGCAAGAGTCTTCAGACAGATGGTATCAAGGCTTTCTCCGTAACATCATTCGGCTTCGGTCAGAAGGGAGCTCAAGCAATTGGTGTTCATCCCAAATACCTCTTTGCCACCCTCGATCAGAAGACTTACCAGGAATATTCTGCCAAGCTCGAGGCGCGTCAGAAGAAGGCCTACCGATTCTTCCACAACGGTCTTATCAACAACAGTCTATTCGTTCCCAAGTCTGAAGCTCCTTATACTGATGAGCAGCTTGGCTCCGTGCTGCTGAATCCTGATGCTCGCGTGTCCAAGGATAAGAAGTCAGCCGATCTCAAGTTTGCCTCTGACTTTATGAAGCAGTCTGAGAAGACTATTCCTGTAACTAGGGCTAACGAGACGCAAAGCGTCATTGAGACATTGGCACGCAAGGTAGCAAGCAAGAACACCAATATTGGTGTTGACGTTGAGGATATCTCAGCAATTCCCATTGAAAATGACACCTTCCTCGAGCGCAACTTTACTGCCGAGGAGATTGCCTACTGCCAAGCTGCACCAAGCCCACAGAGCTCATTTGCCGGCAGATGGAGCGCGAAGGAGGCTGTTTTCAAGGCCCTGGGTGTTGAAAGCAAGGGGGCCGGCGCCGGGTTGAGAGACATTGAGGTCTTAAAAGACAAGACTGGCGCTCCAGTAGTTCAGGTAAGCCCATCTTATAATGCCAGATGCTTGGAGCACATTTACTAACATATCATTTCTCAAATAGCTTCATGGTGATGCAGCCACAGCAGCTAAGAAGGCGGGTGTGAAGGAGGTTACCGTATCCATCTCGCACTCGGAAACCCAAGCAGTTGCAGTTGCAGTTGCCAACTTTTAATCTTGCGGAAAGGTTTGGCACGGTTGTAAGACAATGGACAGACATATGAGGCGTTTTTTTTTTTACTATAGAACTCATGGTTGGGACTGGGATGATGTGCAGGACGTGGACTTGACTAGATGAAAATGGAGAGGTAGATGTGTTTGTAGAACTTGTTCTGTTTATGACTGAGTAGAATATTTAATTTCTCATGATTTGTTATCTGCCCATCTGTTGACGCGGCAAGACCTGTTCTTGCATTGACCTTGTGTTGGAAGCTGATAGTGTCGATAATGCTATGGCAGTTTCTCATAAGCGCTGTTGGGTTACGGCACAACGCCAAGCGTGACACTGATATTTCCAGACGATGATACCGCAAGTGTTAGAGTTCCAAGGCATGGGAGGGTATCAAAGAGTCGACTGGTAGATGAACAGTACAAAGGCCCTTTTCAGGGCCGTGATGATGCAAAACCTAGCCCAGCTGTACGTATACCACTTCACTGACCCCGTCCTCTTCCACGGCCCCTGCCTCCTCCCCGGCCTCTCCCTCGGTCACCACCTCCTCTACCGCCGTGATCACCTCTTGATTGTCCTCCTCGGCCACCACGGAAGCCACCTTGCTGGCCCTTTTGCTGCTCGCTTACTTGGTCGATGATTTCATCAGGTACTCTGAGATATTTGATCTGAGCTGTATTAGTAAGAGACCACCAGCATGGCTCGAATTAAGGTTGCCTTATATAATAGACGCACATTATTTCCTTTGACGTATACCTCTGGCAATCGCACAAACTTGTCGCCTTCCTATGTGTGCCCAATTAGCATGATGTGGGGGTGATGGTTTGGAGACAAGGCAGAGTGTGTGCGTACAGGGCTGGTTTGGACGACTTCTTTTAGGGTGAGGTTCATCCATGTATCGCACATAACCAAGTGTCCGTTGAGGGTCTCTCCATTCTTGAGCTCGACCAGCATAGGGTGGCCTTGAGCGGCGTTGAGCAATCCGAGGGGGAGCTGTGAGAGGTGTCAGTGCACCGCCGAGGAACTGAGAACCTGTCCAAAATGCCTCTAAAGTGAGGCGCGGGACGAACAATGAGGATCGGATATGGCGGGACGTACCATGGTGGTGGATTGCGCCTATGGCCGGCGGAGCAGTTCGCGTGGATTGTTTATCGAAGGAAGCTTTGTAGGTTTGGGTGGCTTTCTTCTCGGTGAGGTCCAAGGTGAGGTTTAGCGATAGATCTGCGTCACTGAACCCCGCCACGTGCATTGGCCGCTACGACGGAACGCTTTCCGCGCTACCAGCGAAAAAGGGCCCCCTTGGAATTGGACCTGTTATTTACCCTATTGCTCCAATACAACACTGTGTGCAGACGGCAAATACCAAGACCCAGGGCAATTGATGATGCAGCGCAGTCAATTGCTTTATGATGGTCTATGGCGCTGTTTGTGCCCTGCATTTGACAGGCCCAGCCTGCTAAGAGCTGCTCAGCGACAGAGTCTTTTGCTCCCCCTCCATCGATCAGCGAAGCGACGACGGATAACAAACCTTGATTCGATACACGATTGTCGCCAGTACGGAACAGATGCTGCTTCCGCTACTGCTGCTACTATTTCTCACACCTCTCCTGACAAGAAAACATGGCATCACCTACCGCCAAACGGGCCTCATATAGAACAAGATGACGGGCAAGTGAAGAAGGGGACATGGGAACAACGACTGCTTACTCCGACGCCGCCGAACGAAGCGACTCTCAAAGCCAGCTCTGTCGATGATATTATCACAGCTCTCGTGGCCCTAAGAGATGCGAGGAAATGGAAACCCAATAGCCAGACTATTGATCAGCACCAGCGGATAATTCAATTGGTCCAGCACCTGGTTGCGTTTCGAGGTCAACCGCCCAGTTTATTCATCTACGAGTGCATGGCCGATGCCATGGTCGACCCGCAAGGTTCGGTAGAGGGCTTACGTCGGTTGCTAGATGATATGGCTACACAAGGCATGAAACCTACGGCTGCATTCTGCAGTAGCGCCTTGGAAGCATTAATGAATCACCCGGAATATGTTTTTCGTCAGGAGATTCTGGATATTATGCAGGAGTACTGGTTCACAGTAGATGCGCCGGCGAAGCAGAGCCACGCCATAGGGCTTCTCAGGGATGAACAGTATGAGCTCGCGTATACCAGGCTCACGGATATGATACAAAAGGGGGCACGCATTGATTCATGGGTCTATGACATTTTTATCCTGGTATTTGGCAAGCTGGGTTTCCTGGAGGAAATGCTGTCGATGCTATATCATAGAAAGGGTATCAAAACGGATGATGCGATGATCGATAACTTGTTGTACTATGCACTGGATGTGTGCAGCCAAGCATATCATCATACGGGAACGACCTTTGCGTGGAACGCCGTGGTGAAAAACTCACGATTGCAGCCGACCGACGGAATTGTCGAAAATGTTATAGCAACAGCAGCACGGAACGGGGATGCGCAACTTGCGACTGAGGCGTTTGAGCTGCTGTCTAGTCGAATGAGGATGCAAGAGTATCATTACGAGGCCGTTGTGGATGCATTTTCTGCCAGCGGGGATTTGGCAGCAGCTTTCCGTATTCTCAGTATTATGAAGCAGAATGGGATCAGAATCTCAAGAGCTCAAACAAGCTCAATACGCAAAGCACTAAAAGAGCGGCCGGAACTTATCAGGGGAGCCGAATCAATAGCCAGAGAAATGGCACGCGAAAAAGCCGTGCCTCGAGCACTTGTGCATGCCATCTTGGAAGCACTTGCGGAGAGAGAGGGCAGCGAAATGGCCATGGATTTGTATCACGATGTGCCTTCGTTGTGCAACGGAGAGCTGCCCAACAGCGGCATGATACAGGATCTTGTCATCCATAGCACGAATCCTAGCACGTCTCAGGTTCTGTTAAAGGAATACGCCGAGAGGTTCTCCGAGAAGGACGATCCAGCCCGCAGCCCGATAACATACGGTGCGTTGATCACAAAGTCTGCAGAAGTGGGAGAGATGGACTTGGCATTCCGTTTTGCGAAGCAGGCCATGGGAGCAGGTGTCACAAGGAGGCACATGAAGTGGATCAAGGCATTGGTCGAGAAGGCTGTGGAGAGTGAGGATGGTCGGATCTGGCCAATTGTGGATGAGCTCAGCCAGAGCGGTGATGACGAGCTGGGTAAGACGGTGAAGAAGATGCTGCAACGTGAGCGAATAGCCAAACTGGCGGCAGAGTGGAGAGAGAAGACAGGCAGACAGTGATGATTAATATGGCCTATTAGATGCGGCGGATACATTGTATGGTGTGATGGCCCCCCATCGCGCACGGCATTGTATATTACTAATAACCTGGGATGTCGTCTAATCGAATATTATTGGCGTGTCTAATGGTTTAGATGGTGAGGTGAGGTGAGGTGAAGCAAACCTAGTGGTGAAGGGTCTGAAACACGAGGTGGATGCAGGATATGAATCTGAATCCAAGATTGCGTCGATCCAATCCTTCTTCCTCCGTCCTTACTTGGACCTTTAGTCTCTGGTGTGATGGCACGGAGTCAAGACGATGAGCTCGGATTTACCATGAAAAGATATAGATAGATAGATAGATAGATAGCTGTTAGTGTGTTCATGCTTGTTTGCGCGAGGAATCACCGATGGCGTAGGATGAGGCGGACATAAGTTAAGTAACACCATAATGCTCATCAGAAACCACCATCACTCGCTCGCTTGCTCGCTCTCAAACTGCACGTATTTACGGGTGTAAAGCGACGGGAATCCATAATTCCTTTTTTGGCGGATATAGAGAACGACCACTCAGGCACGAGAAATAGTGGGATATCTTTAGTATGCAACCGATTTTGTCTTCTTCTTACGAGATGACTCATATAAGTTCCAGGCCATACCCAAGAGAGTAAAGCACATGTATGTATGTTTGAAATGTCGAAGCGAAGCGAAGCATCCGTAATTTTAAAAAATGAGACTGATTGATTGATTGATTATTGATCGAGATAAAAAAAATCCTTTGGATTTTGGGTTCCGGGTTCTGGGCTGGTCGTTTGTAGGTAATTATGATGGAGATGGCGCCCCCGGGCATCTTTGCTGCCTTGGCTACAGCGGGCATTAGCCCTGAAGAAAGATGCATTAGAGGCTTGCTAGTGCTTGCTTGGGGGGAAACATATCACCGTCGCTTAAAACATCTAATTATTAATACGGATCCAGTGGATGCTTATGACTTGGTACTAGTATACATACATACTAAGTAGTAGTAGTAGTAGTAAATAGATACTTGGTACTCGACAAGATGAGGCCAGAATAGTAGATGCCTTGATACTGAGGATTGGAATTTGGTCTTGCCTTACCGAGTAGACATATATCTGTTCTGTACATTTTGTGGGCACAGTAACCGGTAGTTGTATGAGACACGATGGAATCTGATATTTCGACCAGGACCAGCTTTTAACACCCATGGCATTGGAATATTCGGTACCCAATGCTTGGGACTCGGATAATTTAAAAAGGGAGACATGGATGGAGAGGCTGCTCGGATCCGGGAGGACTGGGGGGGAGGGAAAGGGATCACATGCGAAGAACACATGGTTGGCTCATGCAATACCTTATCTTGACAGCATAATGCAACCATGTCAGCCCAACCCATCTATTTGTTTCCACATGGTCGGTATTGGTATTGGTAATGCTCATGTTAATAATTCTCCTCCAGCTTCAACAACACCAACATACCCACCACCACCACCACCACACACCACACCACGCCAACGAGCCGCAAAAGCCTAAAGCTAGTGTCAACACACATATACACATACATACATACATAAACATGTTGGGTTGGTAATCCTTCCATGTCGTCATGCCGGACTCCGCAAACGAGATGAGAGCCATGTGCTCTTTAGCTTCGACATAGCCTTACCAGCTTTACCCACATTTCCCCACCGTCCAAGCAGCCGCGTCGTTCGGCTTTACTAAGCTTCCTGGATGTTTGCACAAAGTCCGTTGCTTCTCGGCATTTGCGATACACCATGCCCGAGCGGCTGGGGGGGAGGAGGGGAGGAATTATGGTGCATGATTTGGTATTGCTAAGAAGATCCTACATGGCTTTGAAGAATTGTGTGTGTGTGTGTGTTGCTGCTAAACTGAGTTTAGTCTCCGCTATGAACCATAGCTTTTCTTCTTCCTCATTCTTTCTCTCCCCCAATAGTACTACGACATCTCATGCTATGGGGCTGCTGCTGATTAGCGATCAAGATGCCCATTTGGGGACAAGGTCGTAAGAAAACTTTTGTGGTTATGCTATAATACGTTGTCGTATGAGGGAGTGAGATGTATGGATATGGGATATATAAGGATCGAGCCTTGTCCAGGATACCAAGCATCCTTCTCTTTTTGTATCCTTATACAAGCCCATCAATACAACTACTCACTCTCCATATCAAGAACGAAATCAGTACCATATTTGCCCAGAAACCCCTTCCTCCATCGGCTACTTATAAAAAAACACATATACCCCCTGATCCTTTAGACAGGAGATACACAGCCCACAAGAAAAGGTCCCGAAGTCATATCACTATATAATCCATACAAGTATTCATACAAGCAAGCACAATAAGACACATCTATATACAACAAAGGACCAACAATGGCGGACATCATCCGCGACGCCGCCCTCGGGCAAATCATCCGTTGGGTAACCAAGAACCGCTACCTCCAGTACCCCGAAGAGAAGCCCGGCTTCACACTCCCGGAACCATGGCTCCAGCTCCTCAACAACCCAGACGCCCTTTCTCATACCCCTTCTTCTTCCGGCGGATCGTCAAAGGCTTCGTCCGTCTTGCATGAAAAGACCCCTGAAGTACCGTCCTCACAGCAGCAGCAGCAACAACAACCACCGCTATCAAAGAAAGAAAGCGCAGGGCCATCGTACCCTCACGCTCAAAGAACCGATCTTGAAGACTTGACGCAGGAGAGATTAGCCCAGGATGAGCAGCACCGCCTCGAAAAGGTCAAGTCCATACCGGTGGTGCCCCAGAGGACAAAGGACGGCGCCATACTGGTCGACTGGTACTACACCGACGACGCCGAGAACCCTTACAACTGGTCCAACAAGAAGCGCGCCCTCATCGCCGTCCTCATCTGCCTCTACACTTTTGTCGTGTACACCACGTCCGCCATATACACCACCTCCGAGCAGGGCATCATGCACCGCTTTGGCGTCGGCGAGGTCAAGGCCACGCTCGGCCTGTCCCTCTACGTGCTGGGCTACGGCGTCGGCCCCCTGATCTTCTCCCCGCTGAGCGAGATCCCCCGCATCGGGCGGAACCCCGTGTACATTGTCACCATGTTCCTGTTCGTCGTCATCTCCATACCGACCGCCTTTGCGCCAAACTACGCTGGCCTGATGGTCCTGCGTTTCCTTCAGGGGTTCTTTGGCTCTCCATGCTTGGCTTCTGGGGGTGCTTCCCTGGGTGACATGTATAGTTTGATGTCTATCCCGTTTGCCATGATGGCCTGGGTCTCTGCTGCCTACTGTGGTCGTAAGTATTCTTCTCTCCTTGTCTCTCTCTCTCTCTCCCTCCCTCCCTTCCATATATATATATATATATATATATATATTATATATTCACGATACTGACAACCGCTTCCCAACAGCTGCTCTCGGCCCCCTCCTCTCCGGCTTCGCCGTCCCCGCCAAGTCCTGGCGCTGGTCCCTCTTCGAGTCCATCTGGGCCTCCACCCCCGTCTTCATCGCCATGTTCCTCCTCCTCCCCGAGACCAGCGGCGCCAACATCCTCCTCCGCCGCGCCCAGCGCCTACGCCGCATCACGGGCAACCCGCGCTTCATGTCCCAGAGCGAGATTGACCAGCGCAACCTCAAGGTCTCGGCCGTCTTCCTCGACGCGCTGATCAAGCCCATCGAGATCACCTTCAAGGACCCTGCCGTGCTGTTTGTGCAGATTTACTCGGCCATCATTTACGGCATCTACTACTCTTGTAAGTTTCTTTCCTTCTCCTTCTCCTACTTCTTCTTCTTCTTATTTCATCCTTTACCCCCTGAGCCAACAAGAGACTAACATACTCCCCCCCCTTCTCCCCAGTCTTCGAAGTCTTCCCCCTCGTCTACCCCGTCTACTACGGCATGAACCTCGGCCAAGTCGGCCTCGTCTTCCTCTGCATCCTCATCGCCTGCCTCATTGGCGTCGTCACCTTCGCCGCCTACCTCTACTACTACCTCAACCCCCGCATCCGCCGCTTCGGCTTCCCGGTACAGGAGGACCGCCTCATCCCCGCCCTCCCGGCCTCGTTCGGCCCCACCATCGGCCTCTTCCTCTTCGCCTGGACCGCCCGCGCCACCATCCACTGGATCGTCCCCACCATCGGCATCACAATCTACGGCGCCACCGTCTTCATCATCATGCAGTGCATCTTCGTCTATATCCCACTGAGCTACCCGCAGTACGCCGCCAGCCTCTTCGCCGCCAACGACTTCTTCCGGAGCGCCCTGGCCTGCGGCAGCGTGCTGTTCGCCCACCCGCTGTTTGCTAACCTGGGCGTCGCAAAGGGCACCAGTCTGCTTGGCGGCCTGAGTGTCATTGGCATCGTTGGCATCTGGCTGCTCTACTTCTACGGAGCCAGGCTCCGAGCTCTCAGCAAGTTTGCCCTCTCTGAGTAGATGTGGTTGACTGGATGAAACTGGCCTAATGGGCCATAAAAAGAACAAAAACATGTTTCTCATCGACCGTTTATTCTCAATAGGGGGAGGAGGTTCGTTTTTTTTTTCCATAGTAATGGAACATTTCATGATAATGGAGTTGGTGGAAGTGAGGAAAACGATAGAATCGGCCGGGCCAAACGTCCTCTTATAGGACCATGCTTATATGGCACAATGATAAACTTAATAGATCTCATATTCCTTTGAAAAACCACGTTCTTCTCATAATGCTTTATATGCCTCAGCCTTCCATCTCAAAACAACAGCAAAATGAATACCAAGCTATGAAGTAAACACCGTTTCATCAAAAAAAGAAAAAAGCTCCAAGGGTATATATCGAACAAAGACACAAAGACACAAACCCACCTCATAAGAGTACCATGAGCAAAACTAAACCATTGCCATGATTGGAAGTGATATACACCCGCCAAAAAAAATTTCTCCGTCCATGAAGCACACCCCGTCTACCTCTTCTTGGTCCTGTATTACCGACATGCAAATCCATAAATCACTGAAAGAAAATGCCCCCGAAATTGAGCTCCGAGAATGCTAGATACCGCCAGGAAGGCCGTCCTATGACCCGCCCGACATGCCCCAGCTATAGTTGGCTCCGTGGTTGGCGGAAGATCCAAAGGAAGTGTTTCCTTGGTAGTTGTACCACCCTGAATGCTGGTTCGTCTGTTGAGTATGTTGCTGGGTGTGTTGCTGCTGTTGCTGGGAATGCTGCTGGGCATGTTGTGGCTGTGTCTGGCGAATTTGCTGATGCGGCTGCTGTTGTTGCTGCTGAATTTGAGACGAATAAGAATTATATGCCCGATCTTCCTTCATTGCGGTTTGACCAGAGTGTGATGTTGAAGCGTGCGGCCTCGTGCTAAAACTATGTCGAGTATTGTATGAATGCCCAGGGCTCGTCTCTTGTGTGGTTGACCTGGTGCTGTAGGCTGGTGTACTAGAGTGAGGTGCGGCATGGGTCTGCGGGTTAGGATATTGATTGTACAGCCTAGTATTGGACTGTTCGGATGATGCCATGGCTGTGGTCGTGATGCTTGGCATAGCAGCTGCCGTCGTTACATGGGTAGTCGAGCCATAAGAAGCATATGAGCCATTGGTCGACGTGTCCCTTTGATACGAATACGGTTCGTAAGTGATTCGACCCGTTGAAGGTGTATTCGCGGTATTCGTATCACGGTTGTCAGTGTAACGATCATAGTTATTATAATTTGTAGTAGTATTAATATTCGTCTGTGTCTGCTGCAACGAGACATGGGTATTGGAATGTTGATCTGAAACCGAAGGAGTTTGAATCGTTTCAGTCGCCCGTGTGTTATTAAATGACGCTCGTGTGCTGTGCCTACTCTGCCGCGAGCTCGCCCGAGGCTCCATCATGGGAGATGCAGTACCATGCCCTTGAATGGGCGCCGTCACCATCTGCTGCTGTTGGGTAGCGGGCATTGAAGACTGTTGCGAATCTTCCATGTGCTTCTGAGAAAGGGCGGCTTGTGAAAGAGCAGCGGCGCGCCATATGCCCTGCTGTTCTCTACCAGAATCAACTTCCATTCCGTAGTTATGATCTCCAGAGGTTTGATCAGGCATTGAAGTAGTCATCACAGTGGCCGTTGGGGCCTGTGTAGCCGGGTTATTAATGGCTTGCCAGTCCGAGGTCGTTGTTGCGTGCTGCATCGAGGGACTTCGTTGAGAATTCCGCTGAGATTGAGCATTAGAGCCATTGGGCCCATTTGGCAGAGGTTGTCTACGATCTCTCGAAGTTCCCTTCAAAGAAGCCCTAGTCTGTTTCGGCGAAATCGTCAGTGCTGATTCCTGTTCCTGTATTTCAACTGTTGAAACTTGTTGTGGGTAATACATCCTCCCCTGAGGAAGCATCAGACCGGATGCCGAAGTGTGGGTCTGCTGTGATGGTTGTGGTGGATTGGTCTCAGTAACCGTAATGCCAGCCGTTGTCTGATAGTAATGCGCTGGGGAGTCGTCAGCTGCCCAGTCGTTGATGTTGATATTTGTCGTAAGCATATCTGCAACTGGCATCTGAGGCTGGGCCGAGTGATCTTGCATCTCAGGATACTCTCCGTCAACCTGTGGTGTTTGGTTTTCTTGAGGCTCTGGCTCCGGCTCAGGTTCCAGCTCCGGCTCAGGCTCTGACTCTGACTCTGTTTCCTCAGCGTTCTCTTCCTGCTGATCGTCCTCGATAGTGATAACCGCTTTTGATTTCCTCTTCCTTGGCTTAGGCGTTGCATATTCACAGGCCCCACCAGTGGTTTGGCATTGGGTACAGGTTGGCATTTCACGAGGACACTGTCTTTATTAGCAGCTTCACGGTACTGTTTGAAGGAGAAATTTACCTTGACTCTGCGCTGTTTACATTGGGCACAGGCTGTCCGTGACTTCTTGCCCCGTCTTTGAGACTTGTTCCGGGTTTCTGTCTCGACATCTACAGCAGCATCTCCATTGGATCCACCCTCAGGTTGATTCTCAGCATCCGAACTGCCAGATCCTTGAGTTTGCAACGCCAACTCCCTTGTAGTCACAGGACCGGATGGGCTTGTCTGAATACTATTGGCTTGGATTGGTGTATTTGAAGTGCCCGAGCTTGTTGGAACTGAGCCTTCCCGGTGGCCTGGATGCACGATACGAAGGCGTTCGGCACCGTACTTAACGAGCATATTGAGGGACTCCTTTTGAAGCTCCGGAGATTGGTTTGCAAAGATGTTGAACTGCTCAGGTGAGAGAGTATCAGGATCTACCCCTGCGTCTCTAAGCATGAGACTGGCAACGTTTCGTCGGCGTGCAGCTTCTTCAGGAGTAACGTTGAGGGACAGCGTGCCACCGACGGAAGCTTGCGCTGATGCGGAGCCATTTACCATCGATGTTCCATTTCGTGCATTGCTAGCCGTGGAAGACTGCTCAGCTTCTGTGTTCACCATATCATCTGATTGAGCAGGTCCTGTCGACGGACCTACTTCAGGTGCATTTGGCTGAACAGTAGCATCTCCTGTCTTCCTCTTCCTTTTCCTAGCAGGACCATTCCCGTTCGGGGTCTTGTCCGCATCCCGCTTCTTCTTTGCCGAAGGGGGTCTCTTTGGTGTCTTTTGCTTGTCAGCAGCGGGCAAAGGGCGCTGTGGAGGTGGCGGCTTGAAGAAGGCCGCAAGTTCGGCAACCGACTTATGGAGTGGTGTGTGGTCGTATTTGATGGATATTGTCCGACTGTTTCGGGAGAAAGATATCGTTACACATCCTCGGCAGTCGAATGCAGGTCGAGCTGGTTGAGGTTAGCAGCTATCCAGGATGGCAAGGTCAAGAGGAGCATACCCGACAGCTGAGGATCTAGTTCCTTCTGACTGTAGTCCGCGACGAGCGGCTTGGCCTGAGCCTTGTTCTGACGATGCCAATGCTGAAGTGAGCCCTTGCAGATGTACGTAAATGTCCAACCCTGTGCACCCCGCGATAATCCCTTTACCGTCCAATCGCTCCCGTCCAATGTGCCGAGCCCATTTATGATGGCTTTGGCAACAGACCGCTGCAGCACCGGATTATCCTGAGGCTGGTTTGTTAAAGCGTCGCTTGCCAGTACAACACGGACAGTATCTCCTCGGGAACTCCTCACGGCCGCATTGAGAGCCCCCAACCCTCCAAGCGATGGGTCAATATTATTGAGCCCCTCCAGAGCATCGTTGTCCGTCTCCAGCATCAGCTGAGCTGTGCCCGCCAAGTCCAGCGTCGTCGCAACATGTTCGGCCCTCGTCGGCGTGACCTTGGCATTAAATACGTCTCTCAGTCGCGACTGAAGCTCCTCAATGGAGTTACATGATCGTGAGTCTGGCTGGCCGGGTGTTTGCTCGTGGAAGTTGAAGCTTGCCAGGAAGTCCGCCATGGGCGGTTTTTCTGTCAAAAACCACGGCGCTTTAGCAAGGCGAAAGAGTCTATTCAGAGACTCAGTCGAATCAGGCTCCTGCTGCGGTGACGAACTGGGTATACAGCTGCTGGATGCGGTTAATGGCGATATCGATAATGACCATGGCTGACTTTTGAATGATGGATTGCGATCTCCAGCAAAATCGCCTTTGGGTGCGATGCACCAATCGGGAGGGGGTGTGAGCGGAGTGTAACCACGCGTCTCACACCCCGCGCTAAGTGCTGGCGCGTAAGTACCTGATGATGATGATTCAGCAAACATTATCATGTCTCACAGTCTCACAGTTATGATGGACAAAACCCGTTAAAGTGATAATAAAGCCAGAAAGAAAATGCAGGAATATCATGGGAAATAGCTGAGTATTTAAGGCTCCCCTCACTGTCCATCTTATACCGAAAGGGTTGGTGAGGGATTCAATCCCATTGTCATCACATTGTGAATAGAAACTGGCGCACATAACTGCTTCCGTCCAACAACCACTTAGGTACAAGGCTGTAAGTGGTTGTAAGTGGTTGTTGGATCCTGAGGTTAACAACCACCCACATACCAGTCAGCCAGCCTGTGCGAAGAAGAGCAAGGGTCCAAATACAGAATATCTTTATCCAGTAAAAAAAAAAAATACAAAGTGCTTATTATCTGCTCTCGGCTCGGTAGAGTTGCTGTTGTACACTAATTGAACCTTTATTCCGCCACTCCTAACTAGAAAAGGCAATCATCTATCCAGATAAACGCTTTTCTCTGGCGGTTGGTCGCCATCCTTTTTTCGCACAGACTGCCAACATTAGCTACATGAGACATCCGAGGCGAGCCTACTACTCCTGGGTAATACAGTACATGGCCCATCATCTGGGCACATTTTCCACACCATCATCGTACATACATGCAAGCTCTGAGCGTATACCAATTAATTCATCCAGCCAGCCCATCTCAGTTTTCTTCCAACCATTGTTCTATCCTTTCAATAAGGTCCGCCTTCTTCCCGCTTGTACTTAAGCCCCTGGCCCCTGAAATATCCTTCAACTGTGCTACAGTCATCTTCGCAATTCCACCACTCTCAACAGCAGCCTTCAGTTGTGGTATCGAAAAAGAAGATCCGCTTGGCCGCTCTGCCTCGGTTTTCCTCTGCTTTGCCGGGCGTTCGGTGGTTTCATCGTCAATTTCTCTTTTCAGGGATCTGGATGTTGATTCCTTCTCTTCATCTTGTCGCAAAGTCTCAGCCCACTCCTCTAAATAGCCTCCGGCACGCTTACTTATGGCTTTGTTCTTGGGCTCGGTCAAGTCTTCTGCCTTTTCCGGTACTTCTTCATCAAGAGCAAGAGCTTGAAGGATTCTGTAATGCCACTGTAGGGCCGGATTCGGATACTTGGTTGGATTGTAAATTCCTTTAGGGAGATTCAGTTGTTGTACAATGATTCTCATATCTGTCTTCAACTTGTCGGAACATTCCTTAGCCTCGCCTGAGGCTTCCTTGATTTCTCGCATATCATCTGCTGTCGGTAGTGGGTAAACCCACAGCCCAGCTGGCAGATACGGAGTGCCGGAAGTTTCGTCAGATTGTTCTCTCGATGGTATTATAGCCGACAGTACTGGTTGGGCATTTGATCGAACCACACACCAAGCAATACCGACTTTGTCATCGTTTAGAAGCTTATGCCAAAGGGCAGAGAAAACTCGTGAGGAGCCAATGTAGTCTTCCTCACTGGGGAAAATAAATGTAGACTTCTTTACACTAGCCCAGGCTGGTATCATGCTGCGAGGTTTGAATCCGATAATTCGTATAATTGGAGAACCAAAATCTCTCAGCATCTTTTGTTCATCCGGTGTAAAGTATACATACTCGCCACCAAATTTGTACGCTTTTTTTATCTCTTGCTTCTCAACTGTCCTCGCGCTGTCTTCGGAAATCCTGGTCGTTTCGCCAGATGCAATTTGTGGCTTCTCGCCATCAAGCCAGACGTAGCAGGTTCTTGCAGGCGTTTGTCTATGGACAACATTATATCCCTTGACAGATATTTGGAGTCCAGGGGCAATCTCGAAGGGGAGATTGAACAGGGCCCTCTTTGGTGTTTGCTTGGAGTTTATGTTTGAGATGAGCGAGGCGAGGAGGGTAAGTCCATCTCCGGATTTAGAGGTGCGCACTTCTGAACTATTTGCTTCCGCGGCAGGGTCGCGGTAGACAATATCCTACTTTCGTTAGCGAGGACGAGGTTATTCCGTTTTTCATCTTACATCGTAAAATTTGGCAAGATCAAATTTCGATTCGCCAGTTGTGATGGGAAATAAATCGATGGTAATACCAAGATCATACAGATCCTTGGCTCGGACAGCAGCTGCAGACCTGGCTGCTTTGTCGGAAGCATGAGGATCATCATTGTCTGTAACAATGAAAAGACGACGGCTTCCGAAATTGGCCGCCCTTGTCGTAAAGATCTGGTTTGCACAGAAGAGGACATTTGACATTGAAACCGTATCGGCGGCAGGTGTCAGAACTTCGTCTTCATCCTCACCCTCTTCTACCAGTGCCTTCAATGCCTTGACGTCATCGGCTGCAGGAATATCAAGATCCGTGAAGAGATAGCAATTGGGATATCCCAGTCCACCACGACCATCAACATCATGCTGAAACTTAGTCTTTTTGGTTCCAAATAGTAGAATTCCCATCATATCTTTGGGGCTAGATATGATGCGCTGTTCCATGAGGTTATAGGCGCATTTTAGAGCCGCCTGGACAGGGCTATCCTTATCCGCCTTCTTGGAATCTGAAGATGGAGGTGACCTGAGCATTGACTCGCTAACCTCGATCGCCAGCAAAATGGCATCCTTCTGTGCTTTATAGTTCTAAGCAATAATTAGATGAATAACCCACTTATAGTGTGTGACAGCCGGACTCACAGTCTCATCAACCTCCTGCTCCTCATCATCATCCTCCCGCTTCCAATCATTGCTTCTCTCAGCCATTTTAACGGTCAATTGCTCAAAATTGATGAGAGTGTTTAAAAAAAAGTTTACATGTCGATCGACTGAGCTCACATGAATTGAAATGCTCAACGCCAGCTCTAGGCAAACGCGCCGGAACAGGCAGCATCACGACAAGGGTCCGCGTGGTCACGTGCAGCTAATCGGAATTTTGAGTTGCCTTATTGGACAGATCTTAGAGAGCTCCCTGATAAATAAGTACATAACTGTACTCAGGCTAATGCTACAAACTAAGTGTAGCTAAAAAGTACTCTCTTAACGGTTTGGAATACTACTTCGATCGGGAGTTGCATCATCGCTTCGGCACATCGGGAGATGCACGCTAGAAAGCCAGGTTGCCGGTTGCAAAATGCAATTTGTAACTTGAAGCTCTCAAGACGTAACATCAATATTCAAAAATGGCATTAAGACTTTCAACACATCAGCTCCCCAAGGGACTGTCAAGGGGAACTACCTCTCGTCTTATTCTTCCACAATTTACCAATCAAGCAAGACATTTGGCGACCCCCGTCCACCCCGTCACTCAAGATGCGACAGGATCCAAAGGCCCAACTGCCATGGTCTTCCTCAACATGGGCGGACCTTCTACAACTAATGAAGTTGGCGATTTCCTAAGTCGCCTTTTCGTGAGTTCCACCAGTTTTTCTTCATTTTGCTTCTTCACGCTGACAATAAATGTAGGCGGACGGCGATTTGATTCCCCTCGGCAGACTTCAATCGTACCTCGGGCCATTGATCTCGGCAAGACGAACCCCCAAGATTCAAAAGCAATACAATGCAATTGGCGGCGGATCTCCGATTCGAAAATGGTCCGAGTACCAAAATGCTGAAATGTGCAAGATCTTGGACAAGATCTCCCCAGAGACTGCCCCGCATAAGCCCTACGTCGCCTTTCGATATGCAGACCCTCTGACAGAGGAAATGTATAACAAACTGTTGGACGATGGTTTCGGTAATGGTAAAGGTGGTAGAGCTGTGGCCTTTTCTCAGTATCCTCAGTATTCTTGCTCCACGACGGGAAGCAGCTTGAACGAGCTGTGGAAGTGGCGACATAGACTGGAGGGGAAGACGGCCTCGGAAACCGGGAATGGCACTATCACATGGAGTGTTATTGATAGATGGCCAACTCACCCCGGTCTTGTTGAAGCTGTTTCTCAGCTCATTGAAGCTAAACTTGCCGAGTATCCTGAGGAGCGACGAAAGGACGTCATCCTCCTGTTTTCGGCTCATAGTTTGCCAATGTCCGTTGTCAACAGAGGTACGGTGCCAAGCAGTATGAAGATATGATCAACCCAGCTAACTTATTCAATAGGCGACCCTTACCCCGGCGAAGTTGCCGCCACTGTCCATGCCGTAATGCAGCGACTGAAGTTTTCCAACCAATACAGACTGTGCTGGCAGTCTCAGGTCGGCCCAAAAGCCTGGCTAGGACCACAGACATCCCATACAGTCGAGAACTACATTTCCAAGGGCCAAAAGGACCTCGTCCTTATTCCAATTGCATTCACCTCTGATCATATCGAGACTCTCTACGAGTTGGACCAAGAGGTTATTGGCGAAAGCGGCCATGCCGACACAGTTAAGCGAGTCGACAGTCTGAACGGCAGCTCTGTCTTCATCCAGGGGCTGGCCGATCTTGCCAAGTCTCATCTTACCAGTGGTCAAGCTTGCTCTAAACAGATGGGCCTTCGCTGCCCTGCCTGCACGAGCGAGAGGTGTGCGGAGTCCAAAAAGTTCTTTGCAAGCCAGCAGGCTACTCTGTAATGCAACTGCGTAGGTGATGCTGGAGACAATCACCCGTGTGTAAATAGTAGGAGCAAAAATCATATATAATTGTGGGCGCTCAATTTTATGTATCTATTAGGATGAGATTTGGGGGATAAAAAAAAAAAGGCATGGTCTATAGACTTTTGGCATCTATAGTAAGCATCTGCAGTAATGCTTTTTCAAGTCTCTAACAATAAATTTAAGCCTCATATTTGCAGAAATTTGTATCGAGATCGTGAGCAGTCCTATTCAGATAGCCAGATGTTTTTTTTTTAAAGCAATGGCAACAATTATTCTTTCGATTGGCTTCATTAGCCGACAACGTCACACAACGGATGCCGTGGTAGGCAAACTTCCACAAAAGCTATACAAAAGCTAGGCGAGCAAGGTGAGGCAATGGATGGTGCCAGGATCGCTCGGTTCCGACGGGCGGGCCACATGGAGACCGTAGCACTGGGTCGGTAGATTCTAACTTATGGATCCCCTCCCATGGCCAAGCTGCAGCCCTACGACGGTGCCGCGACTCAGGAGTGGTTCGTGGTCGCTCAGCTGGTCAGCATCGAGATGTGGTTCAATGACAACAATCCGATTCCAATGTTTGGCTCGACCATGGAAATTTGAGTCCAGTTGGAGCGACGAACAGGATAAGCTCTCGCCACGTGGTCTGAATTTGCAGCGGCCCCTTGCGAAATGGTTGTCTTCATGATTCATCGACGAAGCAGTCAACGGATATCTCCAGTAAAGCGCACAGATTATCTTGGCAAGCTGTGGAAACAAACGCCGGAATGCTTGATATGTTAGATATACTACTCCGTACTACTGCTACCATTACTCATATCCAACGTCACTCCTGATCACTCTTGCATCTGATGATTCCCCCTGCTTTTGTTTGTTGCTCTTGTTTCTTTCTATGCTCCTTGTTACTTGTTTTTGCTCTTGTTTTTGCTTGATGTCCTGGGCTTTGATCTGATGTGTGTCTCTCCCTTGTGTGCGCATGCTTGATTCATAAGGAACCAGAGTGCCATCTGTCGAATGTTGGTCGTGTGGTATATGTACAGTAATTTTGTTGTGTTCATCCTCTTCCAGGGTATCCCCAGATTGCTTGTTGCCAAATTGGGGACAACCCGGTCAACATGGAAGTGATCTGCTCTTTAATCTATCACTGATGAGCAATTAAAGATTTGCTGATATTACCCATTGTAAATAACCAAAAAAAAAAATTGAATTCTACTTGTAATTATGTATCAAACCCTCGCACGCACTATCCTGGATATGCTGCGAACAGGGCGTTGTTGAGGCTTACCGTTCCACTGGGCTGAAATGCAAGGGGAGAGAGAAGCTCAGATTGCCATGTCCCCAGCAAATACTACCTCCCCCCCCCTGATACTTGATGGGGTTTGCCTTCTGTTGGATGGCAAGTAAAGTTCGAGATGGGTAAGGAGAGAAGAACATGTTCCGCATAGCAGTGAATGCTAAATGGATGCCTTTCCTGATTCAGCCAACCATTCTTCTATTCAATTTCCTATAACTGATAGACGTGTGTCACAATCGGATTCTCCCGCATTCCAAGAACACACACACAGGGTTTGGCCCGTTGGCACATGGCCTGGCTTGGTCTGAAGCTTCAAGGCAGCCACATGCACGGGAGCTGCAAAAGGAGACGTAGGGTTGATGATCACCAACGCCCGCCAACTCCCTTTTATGATAATATGTCAGGGAAATATCGATAATGAAAGAAGGCTGTGGAGGAATAGGTCCAGGACTATGAATAGGTAGGTAGATATCCAAATACATACTGGTACATAAGCAGGCCGATGCTCCATTAAAGAAAGACAAAGGCAGGAGAAGGAGAGGAAGAAGAGGCAAAAGAACAAGCGCTTTGTGGAGCAATCTACTTGGAGAAAAGAAATACTATCTGGAGCTCCTTTTTTAATTAATTTGATGTCTATTACACACCGCGTTGCCTGTAGTAGCAGCGGCAGCATGTCCAGGAGTAAGTACCTTGATTCAGAATAGGAGTGAGTGTGCAGTGTGCAGCGCAGACCGCAAAAGAGGATACCCTATGAGACTTATGATTGATTGTCTCTTGGGATCATCAGCATTACTATGACAACGAACTCCCTGTTTTTTTTTCTTCTCCTTCTTCTTTCTTCCTTTCCTTCGTTGCGCAATTCTGTGTGGTAGTACTACCCCGTAGTACGGAGTAGAGAGGCGACATGAAACCCTTCTTTTCTCTCCTTCTCTCTACTCCCTACTACTTGTACAAGTATCTCTCTCTCCCTCTCCTTTATAACAAGTTAGTTAGTACAGACAAAGTAAATCAGGGAAACAAGTCAAATCTCAGGGTGATCCAAGCTCTGAAGCAACACACGCGTTGGAAGCTAAGCCAAGCCCGATCCGTGCGACGCCACAGAATGTGGTTTAACCTCCACTCCTGACTTGGTCCCTCTGTGGCTCTCCCATAAAATTGAGCCATGCAGCCAATGAGGAGCTGCCATTCATGAACCAGGCCTGTTAATTCTGCTAATTGTTCAGAGCACCAGAGCGTCGGTCCCCTGGAACGCTACACCAATTGGGGCTTAGCCTAGTATGCACCCCCTATTTCCCAGAGGCTCCCAAGAGACCTCCCAAGGCCGCCCCAGTAGCATGCGATAGCATGTAACTTCCAAGCCTGGTACGTGCTTTTGGGGGCTACCCATAGCGAACGTGTGAGTATGTACTCCGTACCAGCACCCAGCACCCAGCAGCAAGGAGGTGTGTCCAGGGGCCAGCATTGACTGGTGGCTCGTAACTGCAATGGCACGCTGCCCAGCCAGCCAGCAAGCAAGGACAGCACTTCCACAAATTCCTCCCCGTCACCACCCCCCCAAAATTAATCTTCCTCCAAATCCTCAACTGGCCTCTTTTTTTTTTCTCAACTTCTTTTTCGTCGTTCCCCATCATTGCTACTTCCTTCATAGGCCGTTCAGTGCCAGATAATAACCTTCTTCATCTCTTCGCGACCGTTTCTAAACTTGGGTCAAGCATTCCTTCAAACGGCCCTCATTGATAACGCGTCGTTCCTCAGGGTATTGACGCTTTTTCTCCTTTGGTAGGTTCAAGCCAGCTTCCACTCCTGAGAAAGGGAATTCAATGCCACGACTCGAGATGCTTTGGTCTGGAACCGGCATGGATGCTTCTCTGGGAGCAATCCACTGCGATCAACCTTACAGATTTCTGTTGCCGGCCATCGTCCCATGCCACAATGGCTCCTACACATCATGCCCACTCTCCCCCCCTTTTAAACCTGTCATCAATATCATCAATCAGCTAACAGTGAACAATTGCTATAGAAATTCGCGCCTTCCTACAATTCTTTATTTAAAGACTTTTCGGCCGCTCCTTATACATCCATAATGGGTAAGATGACTCTTTCTGTCAACTGCGTGAACATGTGCAACGAGAGAGCATTGGCAAGAGGTTTCCTGGACATGGCTACGGGGATAAATGATGCGGGATGACACTTGGATGCGTCTGAACCCTTCCATCACTATCCAACAGCCATCACTTCACGCTCGATACCGACATTCGTTTCTCGCTATCTACACTTTCTTGGGTTCCCCCCTTTTTTTGGCCAACCACAGTCCACTCGTTGAGAAACATCACCTCCATTTTTCAATCACTTGTAGTCTATCACAATCATGGAGTTGGTACAGCAAGTCAGGACACGAGCGCGCAGTCTTCAGCTTGAAAAGGGTACTGCATTGCCGGCATTTGCCACTCCACATGGAGCCAAGCGATTGAGCAGCCTATCCACTGGACAGAACTGCGCAAGCCAACCTTCGCCCGCAATGGCAGTACCTGTAACGATCCGCCGCTATCGCAGCATGCTGGAAGTGGAAGAACCCCCTAAACTGAGTCCCTGGAGTCCAATGTCCTTCGAAGAACTATGGTCTGGCCCTATTCCCCGCCCGGAGAGCTTAAGATCTGAGGATCATAATGGTGGCCAAAAGACACCCCCAGACAGCTTGGAGAGCAATCGAGAGACCAGTCAGGAAACTCCCTTCGCATGCAACTTTCTTAATCACATAGTTTACTTACAAACCATAAACAACCGTTGCTGACCATCTCTTAGCTTCAAACGGTTCCGATTCTCCCCAGGCGATGGGCAGCGCCTCGCCTCCCACTGGCAAGCCTCTCATGGATGTCGTTCAAACCGCTCTTTCTGACTCGGTGCCAACAGCACCTCCCCCAGCTGCTCCCGACAACCGAAACATTGTCCGACGAAAGCTGACTGGTTACGTTGGTTTCGCCAATTTGCCCAACCAGTGGCACCGTAAGAGTGTGCGCAAGGGCTTCAACTTCAACGTTATGGTAGTTGGTTAGTATACTGTTTAGCCTGCCGACGCCGTTCTATTGCTAATCATCCGTAGGTGAATCTGGTCTCGGCAAATCCACTCTTGTCAACACTCTCTTCAACACTTCTCTTTACCCTCCCAAGGAGCGCAAGGGTCCCAGCTTGGACATCATCCCCAAGACTGTCACTATCCAGTCCATCAGCGCCGATATTGAAGAGGCTGGTGTTCGCCTGCGATTGACAGTTGTCGACACACCCGGCTTTGGCGACTTCGTCAACAACGATGAGTCCTGGCGGCCCATTGTCGACAACATCGAGCAGCGCTTCGATGCCTACCTTGATGCCGAGAACAAGGTTAACCGCATGAATATTATTGACAACAGAATTCACGCCTGCGTTTTCTTCATCCAGCCCACTGGTCACTCTCTTAAGCCTTTGGATATCGAGGTTATGCGACGACTCCATACCAAGGTCAACCTGATTCCCGTTATTGCCAAGTCTGATACTCTTACCGATGAGGAGATCAACAACTTCAAGTCAAGAGTAAGCAGCCATGATTTCCTCCCTGACCAAGCTTACGTCTAACCTTTTCCAGATCTTGGCCGACATCAAGTACCACGGCATTCAGATCTTTGAGGGTCCTCGATATGAGCTCGACGATGAAGAGACCATTGCCGAGAACGCTGAAATCATGTCCAAGGTCCCCTTTGCTGTTGTTGGTGCTACCAACGAGATCAAGACTGCCGACGGCCGCAAGGTTCGTGGTCGTGAGTACCCCTGGGGTACCATTGAAGTCGACAACGAGGAGCACTGTGACTTTGTCAAGCTGCGCCAGATGCTCATCCGAACACACATGGAAGAGCTCAAGGAGAACACCAACAACATTCTCTACGAGAACTACCGTACCGACAAGTTGCTCGCTATGGGTGTCTCACAAGATCCTAGTGTCTTCAAGGAGGTTAACCCTGCTGTGAAGCAAGAGGAGGAGCGCGCTCTCCACGAGCAGAAGCTCGCCAAGATGGAGGCCGAGATGAAGATGGTCTTCCAGCAGAAGGTAGCCGAGAAGGAGAGCAAGCTGAAGCAGTCGGAAGAGGAGCTATACGCTCGTCACAGAGAGATGAAGGAGCAACTAGAGCGCCAGCGCCTAGAGCTCGAAGACAAGAAGCAGCGCATCGAGAGCGGGCGGCCATTGGAGAAAGAGGGAAAGAGAAAGGGTTTCTCATTGCGATAAACGCTTCCAGCCTCTTCTCCCTTGAATCGCGGTTGGCCTCTTTGCACGATCAATGTCTGAGTATCCATGATGTCCATACAGTACTTGCTCGACGCCTTTTATTTCCTTCGATTCTTGTCTTTTGTCGCTTCTTCTCGTCACTTTTATTTTAATCATAAGTCCTCACCTAATCAACCGCCAAGAAAAGTTTGTCTTTTTAGAAATGGACAAGCAAAAATCCTTATGAACAATGGTCATGCAACGTGGGGAAGTGCAGGACTATGAAGATCGAAAAAATGGGCCGACCCGGGGGGGGGGGGTCCGTTGTGGCGGACAGTGCTGGATTTTTCTTTGCGTCGAACTGGTCGAATCTCTCTGAGACTGAGTGGTGAGCTCGTTCTCGGCTGGATAGAGATGCTTTGGAACGCGGTAGCTGGGTCCTTGCAATGAGATGGTCGCTCCATGTGGGGAGGACCGGTGCTGTAGGAGAGAGAGAGAGAGAGAGAGTCTTTATATCCCCCAAATGATCCACATACTTACGGTTTCCTTGAAATCTATGCGGGCAAGATTTGGCCGAACATACCCTTGCCTCGTTGTCATTTTCTTTCCTCATGCCTTCGGATAGCCTTTTCGCTTGTCTGGATGGAGCAACGGCGGATTTGAATTTGACTGGAGCAAATGGATGGCTTGAGGGGGGTAGAGCAGCAAATGTTGTATTTTAGTCGTGCGGTTGGGACTGGTTATCTGATGTCTCATCACATGAAGAATGTCTAGGCTTGTTCGTCTTTTTTTCTTAGCTAGCTTGATTTCATTGTGTTTCTACTATCTTGGCCTTTTTGAGCAGTGCTAGACAAGTGACATGGATGGGCTTGAGGCCTCCCTGAATTCCGACATGGTGATGTATTTGTTGTGATGGGTTGAAGGCCCCCCTCCACGTGTAGTTTTGCGCTCGATTTACTTTTCACAACGACGTCTACATGTGTGAAAAGAGTGGATTGCCACAGATGAAGGAGAGGAAAAAAATCTAAATATATATATGATACGTATCGACAAGAGCCACCAAGTTCATAAACCAACCGAATAAAATGAAGCGACTCCAAAGCAATAACAATGCGATCCGTTGACGTCCCAGCCACGCCAACACCACACCCATGATGCGCAGGCATTTTAAGCATCCCAATCAACGACACACTCCCCATTTCCTCGTTGAGACCCGATTTCGAGACAATCTTCGCCCCCTTTCAAAAAAGTAACAAGCCCGTTCCAAGCAAGAAGACCCTTCTCCTCCTTTCTCTCTATTTGACTTGGAAAAAACAAAAGAAATCTTCAACTCGAGGATTCCTATCTCCTCTTTGCGTTGCGCAGCAAGAAGGCGCCCACTACACCGGCCGCGATGCCCACGCCGCCCAGGATGGCGACGCCGAGCATGCCCTCCTTGGCTACCTTGTCGTCGATAAGCTGCCGCAAGTCGGCGGCCTGGAGGTTCGCGGGCTCCTTGTCGAGGAGGAGCTCGTTGTAGCGGCGAGCCTCGCCGTAGTTGCCAAGCTTGTAGTTGCCGAGGGCGAGATAGTAGAGACACTCACGGCGGCGCTCGGGGGAGACGCGGAAGATGTCGGACAGGAGACGGACGCCGAGTTGTTGATCGTTGCGGTTATTGGATTTGACGAGGCCCTGTGAATGCGATTTTCGTTAGGAATGGAGGGGTTGTTCTTTTTTTGGGGGGGATGTGGATATGGAGGGGAAGGGGGGGGGGGCGATGCAAGGTAGTGGTGACGACGAACCCATGCGTAGTTGAACTTGGTCTGGACGCCGACCATGTCGCCCTCTTTTTCGTACTGGCCGCGCAAGACGCTGAGCTCTGAGGGATTCAGAGGCCTATAATAAAGTTGTTTAAGTCAATGAAACGAGATAAGAATAGTAGGCGAGGGTGAACTAACGTCTCCGCATCGAGGGCGTCTTTTGCGCAAAGAAAAGTTGTCAAGTTAGCGACGGGGGGGCTATTCGCGGTTCATGCATGCAGAGTCCCAGAGAGAGACACACAACCGGGCGGGCTTACAAGGGAGTTCTGTGACCATGGCGGGCGGTTTGCTTTGTTTAAAAAAACGGATAGCGATACTTGAATGGCTTTTTTTTTATCGCCACGAAGAAAGAAAGAAAGAAAGAGGACCGAGGTTTGTGTGGGCGCGCAGAGGGAATGAAGAATGGTGAAACGAGGAGAATTGGGGGAGAGGGAGAATTGCGGGTTTGGAAGTGCGCTTTCGTCGGCAAAGCGAAGAGGCAGGGTGGTGGTCTCGTGATAGACGTAGTTGGAGCGAGCCTGTTAGTTTAGCCTTGGAATTGTAAGAGCCTGCTTTTTTTTTCCCTTGCGGGAACAAGGCAAATGTGGCTGGTGTAGTTGGTGGGGGCTGTTTTTTATTATTATGCGTGTGGCGATATGGAAGGGATGACGTCGCGGCGAAATGTCGGGGGGGAGGGAGAGCATGTGGCTGGTGTTGGAGTGGCTGTCTGTCCGCTATCCGCTGTCCGCTGCTGCAGGAGTGGTTCATCCACTGTTGGTTGTCGCGGTGATGACGGGTGTGTGTGTGTCAGGGTGGGTGGATTTGTTGCGATATCGATTTGGGGGTGGGCATCACACTCCGCTTTTTTTTTCTTCCTCTTCCCCTTCTGGCTTCAACAACTTGAATCTCCATCAAGACGACTTTTTGTTTTTTGCAGTTGAAGTTTGGAATAACAAGCCCTTTTTTCTCTTTCTTTCTGGACAACCAACATTGTGTAACACACACACACACACACACAAGTTGACTTGCATCACACAATCCTTCAAGATGTTGCTCGCAGAGGATCCCGCAACTGTATGGCTCTCTCTCTCTTCCATAGACAAACACCAAAAACTAACATCCAAAACCAAACAAAAAGCTCATCAACCACACGATTCACAACTTCAACATCCAGCCCGACAAGCTCGCCGTCGCGCGCATCACCGAGTCCCTCTCCACCCTGCAGCAAGCTCGCGACCTCCACATCCGCGACTCCGAGTCCTCGCTCAAGAAGCTCGCCCGCCAGCTCAACACGGTCAACGCCCAGCACGACGACATGGTCGCCTCCCACTCCTCCTCCTCCACCGCCGACCACGCCTCCACCATCGCCCGCCTCGACACCCACAAGTTCCGCACCGCAAAGGCCGCCTCCGACGCCGAGATGGAGGCCGAGCGGCTCGCCCAGCAGGCCGCCGACCTGGCCGCCCGCCTGCAGGAGCTGGAGCTCCAGGGCGTCGAGGGCAGCGAGGAGGGCCGCCGGCGGGACCCCGTCGACGACGAGGTGCTCCTGCGCCTCAAGGTGTACAGGAGCCTGGGCATCGAGATTGAGAGGGACGAAAAGGACGGCGAGTGGGCGAGGGCTGTGGTGAGGAACGACCGGAAGGGGGACGTGCATGTGGTGAATATGGACAAGAAGTTTTCGCGCTACTTTTACGCCAATTACTTTTGGGGGACACTCTGAAGCGATGATGAATATGATTTACATAAAAATTGTTTTTTTTTTTGGTTTTTTTTTAGGGGGGGATGGGATGGGAAAGGGGAGTTGAATGAATTGAGATACCACTTGTTTGAATTGGCGTTGGGGAGTATCTAGTAGATGGACATGATGTTTTGGAAGACGAGAGTTAATCATCACGATGAGAAGAATGCCCGAGCAAGAGCATAATTGTTTCCTTCATTGTATACAAATCATAACCAAAGTTGAGTCGTTGCTAAAAGATTCTTTCTGACAAAAGCCCTCCCATACAAAGCCATAACCGTTTTACCTCGTAGCCCGGTCTCTTTATTCCTCAAAGATAATGTACAACAAGTTCGTAGATATAAACAAAATAGTTGATTTTGCGCAACATCTTTCGTCTCATTTCAGATATGTATTTCATCAAATCGTAACTAAATAGCACAAAAACAAAGACAGATTAGGAAAAAAAACATTTCTTTTTTTCTTCTTTCTCTCTCATACGTCTTTCATCATATGATTGAGGAGGGGGCCCTCTTGACACCCTTGTTAGATGTGATAGTCATGGGGAAATAGCTTTCACTTTGGCCCATGCTAGTGAAGCCAAAACGCGAGGCTGAGGGGGCTCTGATCCTTGAGCTGTTTGGAGAGGTAGGCGATAGCTTCTTCTCGGGGCTGCGGGTGCGGCCCTTCATCATGAGAAAGCCGCCATCTCCGGGGGTAGTGGGACCTCCGGAGAGTGTCCGGTGATGGTTCCGGCTATACTGCCGATCCGGCAGCTCTAAGCGAGAGTTGATGGTCGTCCAGATCTCATCGTCGTCTCCCATGCGCCAGCCCCCAACGCCCTCAAAGTCTCGCTCGGCGCCGACGCTGGGGATGAGACCGAGGCCGACTTCACTGACGGGGGTGACGGTCCCAGCAGAGATACCACCAAGTGAGCTGCGTCGACGGCGACGGTGTCTTCTGAGAAGAGTAGTGGAGGCTGAGGGGCTGATGGAATTGCTGTTAACGGAGGAAGATGAGGATGAAGGTTGTTGAAAATAAATCTTTTTATTCCTTGTGAGTCCGATGAGGGAGCGGGTGACGAGTGAGACAGCAATGTCCAAGTATACGACAATGACGCGACAGATGAGGATGGAAAAGGCAAAGGTGGTTGTGATACCGGCAAAGACGGCGAGGGGGATGGTGACGCCGAAGAGCAGAGGGATGAAGAAGGCGTAGACGGGATTGAGGAGCGCCATTGTGTCAGTTGTCGTCTTCGTCGTTGTTGGTGGTGTTGATGTTGGTGTGGGGGTGTCGCATCTCAATGTCTCATGACATGGCTGACCACAGCTTTTTTGGCGTGGTATGTGAACTCTTGTCTCCGATTGGATTGTGTGTCTAGTATAAGAGTCGCTTGTATTTATTTTTTTGAGCCGCAACTGATTGCAGCAACAAAAAAAAAGAGAGGCACGCGACAAGTAAATCTGACGACACTGGAGATGGTGAATCGCCCACACACACGTTCCCTGTATTGAGGGTGGGAAACGGGTCAAGGGGAGGAGGATCCCCGTGTGCGTGGTGGGCGGGTTGGCGGGCGCTGATGGTAGGTAATAGTAGTAAGAAGGAGAGGAAGAAGAAGAAGAAGGGGTGTAAGATAAGAAGAACCGTGTGTGAGAAGCGAAAGGGGTGAGAGAGAGAGGAGAGGGGATGGAAGGGGAGGGGGGGAGTCTAGTTAAATGTGGGATTGTCCCTTTTTCTTCAATGTGATGGAGAGACGAAGAAAAAGAAGATGGTGTGAATGCTGTAATGCAAGGCCAAGGACGGACAAGAGAGGAGAGGAACCAGGGTGCCAAACAACTGGTTGGAAGAGACAGAGACAGAGAGAGAGAGAGGGAGCGGGTGGGGCAATCACATGTGAAAAGCTGAAGGTTGGTTGGTCTGCAGGTGTTGCTGCTGCAATCAGTGTCCAGTGTCCAGTGTCCAGTGTCCAGTGTCCAGCCTCACTATCAGCGATAGCAATCAATGGATGGATGCTACCGACCTGCCTAGTAATGCATGCTACAGAACCAATATCGGCAGTTGATGCAAATGCATCCATCCATCATGCACATTGTATGCGCATCCAATCTTTCAGCCTGAACATGGCATGGACAAGCATGGCTTGGGGGGGAAGAATGGCATTTGCCCTTTCTTGTCTTGCAACCAATACTCTCTCGACCTACTCTTCATGCCCCGGATATGAAAGCCATAGATATGTATGTACATACATACATACATATCTACGCTTAGATAGCTTGCTGGCGCCATGGTTGAGCGGACGCCCAGCCCCAATTCAAGTCAGCCAACGACGGCGGACGGACTGTAGTGCTACTACCTTGCCCGCATGCTTGCTTACCCCAGCAGCCAAGCCAAGCAGCAGCGTATGCTCCAGCCTGTCAGCAAAGATGTCTATCGGGGGAGAGCCAAGGCCTGAAACTTGCCCTGTTTGATAGTATATGCCGCTGACAAGGCGCCATCGCTCTGGTGCCAAATAGGTAGGCGATGAACCGCTTTCCCAAGGAGAGTTTGCGCCGTTGATGCACAGGTTGCATTAGATGGAAGTAGATGTGCATCTCGAAACATGTCCATCTTGAAGCTGACCCCATATCTATGTTGGAGGCGTTTTGACCTCGGCATCATGGACATGGGGAAATGGATGTTTTGTTTCGTTTTTGTATTGAGCTTGGGAAACGCTTCTCTTCCAATTGCTCACAATAAAGGGCACAATTATCAATGCAGAACAAAGGGAAGAAACCAGGTGTCTTTTTGGATCCTTGAGGGTCTCAACGCAACTGGTCTTGGTGGAGTGAATCATCGAGGGTCCCGGGTGGGAACGGGAGGCCCCGCTCTTGAACCACCTTTCTCCACCAATGCCTGCAGCTTGTTCAACCGTCGTTGATGATGTATAGTAACGGATGTCTTCATTGCTTGCATCTCATTACCCGAGATACCAGCCTATGAACCTGGTTCAAGTCTCAAGACATCCTCAATCTCTGTATAGACGTTTATGAGAAGGAAGGATACTGTGTGATTGAAGGAAATACATGCAGGCACACACACACACACACACACACACACAAATACATACATGCATACAAACTCTCTATAAAAAAACATCAATCCATCATCATCATCATCACTCCATACACCACCATGTGCCAGCATCACCACCAGGGCCAAGACGGCACCAACCCCCCCCTACCCCCTCCCAGCAATGACTTCCCCTGGCATCTGGGCATATTCGACGCCCACTGCCACCCAACAGACACCATGGCCTCGGTAACCTCCCTCGCCGGCATGCGCGCCTCGACCCTCACCATCATGGCCACCCGCTCCCAGGACCAGCATCTCGTCGCAGAGGTAGCATCCTCCCACGGTGCCCAAGGACCGGTATTGCCATCCCCGGACACCACAGCAGATTCTACCGATGGTAGTGGTGATGGTGGTGGTAGTGGTGGTGGCTGCAAAGTAGTCCCGTCATTTGGCTGGCATCCCTGGTTCTCTTACCAGCTCTACGACGACTCCGCTGCTGAACCGACCTATAAACCTAACAACAACGATGGTAGTGATGATGAGCAGGCCGCCATGGCAAGTAAAGCAGCTCACTACCAAGCCGTCCTCTCGCCGTCTCCCAAGGAAGACTTCATATCCTCTCTACCCGCCCCCACCCCAATCTCATCCTTCATATCCACCACCCGCCAACACCTGGGCTCCTTCCCTCACGCCCTCGTCGGCGAAATCGGCCTCGACAAGGCATTCCGCCTCCCCCAGCAGTGGGACGTCTCTGACCCTTCCTCGCGCGACGACTCCCTCACTCCGGGGGGTCGCGAGGGGAGACTCCTGAGCCCTTACCGCGTGCGCATGGCCCATCAGCAGGTCGTCCTGCAAGCTCAGCTGCGTCTCGCCGGCGAGGTCGGCCGCGCCGTGAGCGTCCACGGGGTACAAGCCCACGGCGTGCTGTACGATACCATAGCAGCCACGTGGAAGGGCCACGAGCTCAAGGTCCTATCCCGGCGAGAAAAGAAAATGGTCGCCCCCGGAGCCGAAGACTCCGATTCTGACGACGACGACGACGACGACGATCAAACCTCGTCCCGCCAAAGGCAACCCGCCGGCGGGAAACCTTTCCCCCCGAGGATATGCCTCCACTCCTACAGCGGCAGCTCAGACATGCTCAAGCAATGGGTCCACCCCTCGGTCCCCTCCAAGGTCTTCGTCTCCTTCTCCACGGCCGTCAACCTGGGCACCGACGGCGGCAAGACCAAGCTGGCGGACGTCGTGCGCGCCGTCCCGGACGACAGGATCCTGGTCGAGAGCGACTTGCACATTGCGGGCCGGGAGATGGACGCCGCGCTCGAGGACATGTACCAGCTGGTGTGCGAGGTAAAAGGGTGGAATTTGGAGGACGGGGTGAAGAGGATAGGCAAAAACTACAACCGCTTCATATTCGGATAGAAAAAGAGAGGGGGGGAAAGTAAAGGAAAGGAAAAAAAAGTGCGTAAAGATGTGTTGATAGATGGAGGGTGTTATATTATTTCCTTGTTCTTTCATGCCAGCGTCCTTGGATATATATACCCAGCTGCTCAAGCCCCATGGAGGAAAACCACATCGCAGCCTATATTACACATGTCCCGTAAAACCCGCACCCGCCATCCATAGTACCCAAATAGCAATCATAGCCCCTTACTTCCCAGGTTTCGATCATCTCGTGCCCTCAAACACCGTACCATAATAAATGAAATCAATAGCTGTGTAGCCAATGCCTCCCAATCGTTGCTTCGTCGTTTCTTCCTCTTCTTCTCCTTCGCTTTGCCGGGTCATTTCTGTTTCATTTCTCATTTTTTCCCAGTCGTGGGTGGGTGTCGCAGGCCATTAGATACCACCGAAGGATATACATCCTCCGTCTCGCTCTCATACGCAGGGGGGACCTCATCGTCAATAAACTCCGCTGGCTTCGGCTTGGACATCCTGCCCTCCTCGACCGCAATCAAGTCACCAACCATATCAGCAGCATCCCTGAACCCCGCAATCTCCTCCTCCATAGTCGACGAAGACATCAACGACTCCTTTTCCTCTTCGACGGTGTCCCTTCGGAACATGCCCCGGATAAACGATCGGATAGCTTCCCGGCGGGCCTTGCGGCGGGCCCGACGCTCAGCCCAGGTGCGACAGCGTTGGCTAATGCGGCTCCCTATGGATAGTCTGCGTTGTTCGATGCGGCGGCGGGCACAGCGAAGAATGCCGTAGAATATGAGGCCAAAAGTGATGGCAGTCTGGGCGACGAGCATGAGTAGAGGGAAGTTGAAGTAATACTAAAAAAAACAAAAGCATGTCAGTTATAGATTCCTCAGGGAAGCACAGAGCTCAGACATACTGTTTCGGGGAAAACGTCGTCCAAGGAGTAGCCCTCCTCTGAAACCTCATAGTCCCCTTCGATAATAATCTCTCCCTCCTCCTCACCGGGCCAATCAGACTCGGCAACCTCACGGTCTGGGCACCCGAAGAAAGTCATCCAGCCCTGGCTCAACGAATCGCAGAAATGCTCATGCACATGCTGGACCTTGGACGTCATCTTGTTGAAAATGCACCGAGGCGAATCGCATTGCGTCTCGTAGTCCGAAAGCGAGCAGAGGGCGGAGCTGCACTTTGCCGAGCTGATTGCAGGTCCCACCTTGTTGATGAATTCCCACTGCTTGCTACCCATGAGTCTCTCGAGGTCGTCAATCTTCTTTCGGATAGCCTTCATCTCCAGAATATCGGCCCTCAGTTCGTCGCTCAGATCGGGGAGTTCGTTCGAGGACAGGAGCTCGTTGAGTAGTAATATCTCATCGGCATTCTTCTTGTCGTGTTCGATTTGGTCGGGCACCCAGATCAGATAGTCTTCTCCGGAGACTTGGACGACGTGAGGATCCCTTGTTTGCTTGAAGCTGACGGCAACCTTGGTCTCCCCTGATACGGGCTGATCGTTCATGGACATGATGTTAATCACCAGGTCCTGGTCCCAGGATACGTCGTCATCCTCTCTGCACTTGAAGGTCCAGTTGGCCGTTACGATGGAGCCATCTGTGGAGGCAAAGGTCCCCTGCCCAGCTCCTGTATCATCTTGGGATAGCAGATAGCCTTCGACTCTTACTTTGGCGGGATCACAGGCCTCTCTAACTTTTTCGATTTCGATGTGCAGAAACTATAAGTCGTACCGATAAGTAACATCCCAAATCAAGACGGAACGGCGATGGGTGGTGTAAGTGGTGGGATTTACCAGAGAGTCGGCATCAGCATCATTGGTCCAAACTTCAACACCAACAGCAAGAGGATTCTCATCTGGTGTGACTGGTTAAACAATTGTCAGTAACCTTCCCCCCTCCATTAGTGCGCACTGCAGGCACTCATTGCTTGTGATACGCAAACAAGCTGGGAGCCGGACTTGGCAAAAACAACAAACATACTCTGAATGGAATAATCCGGGGAATCCTCAGACCCTACCGATAGGGCCAAGACGGCAGTTGGCGCCAATACGAGCGCGGCGACTTGGCTGAAGCCACGCATGGTGGGCTTAGGCAGCTGCCGTTGAATACAATACGTAAAACAAGGAACTTCCCAGGTCCTGAGGAACAGGAAAAATAGAGGCCAAACAAACAAGAAATCCTATCGAAAAGACAAATACACCAGGCAGTGCTGTAGGACGGAAAGAAAAACCAGGCAGATATGGAAAGGCCTGTATGTAAGTGAAGCCGAGACGAAAAAAAGAACGCGTGTCTGGCTTGCGTCAGATGGACAGAAGAGAGGAGTGCGTGAGTTGCAGACGGCGGGATAAGGGAACCAAAAAAGACGGCTGCCTACGAAGTTGGATGGGCACACAATATGATTAAACCAGAATTTCCAACCAGCAAAAGGATTCGAAGCAGACGATGCCCTCTTACAGGTCTTGTCCTCCCTCCCTTTGGGATCCGTCTCCTCTCTATTGAGGCGCAGCGAGCGGACTAGCCCAGAGTGAGGACCATGGTACTTCGTATAAGGTAGACAACTCGGTGCTTCTAGGAGCTTATAGGACGTTTCTCCATGCTGCAATGCCACCCACCAACCGTGATATCAGATAGGAACGGTAACATTAAAGGATTCTCGCCTTTCCCTCTCTCTCTCTCTCTCTCTCTCTCCCTACTGCTGCATCTAGCAAAGAGAGCGTTGGTTTTCTTTTCGCCAGCCTGTTGTCTGTCCCTTGGAGCAAACCACAGGGCTTCAAGTCCCGTGAGTCAAGAGGGAAGCATGACGGCTCAAGGCGGGCCTTGTGAGACATACATTGCGGCTTGTATCTACATGCCCACCCATAGTCGTAGGAAGTACACGTAGTATCTATATTCCATACTCCCTCCATATAGAGAAACACACGAGCAAAGTCGGCCTGTTGGCTGTTGAATTAGTAGGATGGTGTGGATTGACGGCGTCTTCCTTTTCCGTCCACGAAACAACAAACCAGGCCTCACTCATCAGGAGAAGAAAGAGAGACACCTCCTCGGAGAAAAAGGGATCGAAACAAAGCAATACATAACTCGATGGCCCCAATCGCGAAAAGACCCCCCGTCATAAGCCAATCAGCATCACCGTGCTGACGAGTCAAAAAACGCGTGTCAGGCTCAAAAGGCCTGGACTCTTTGTCGCTGCGCCGCCTCTTACAAGTAGTACAAGTACTTGTAAACAAAAAAGGCTCAGCCCGGGATGCTTGTTTTCCGGACTTGGAAGAGGGGGGGGAGGCATGCGGCCAATTGTATTTGTTTGTTCGAGACCCATCATAAGGATTTGCCTGGCCGATCGAGCCCCTACCGCGCGTCACGCCTTGCGACATCCGGATTTGTGCGAGCGTGATTACTATATGACCGTTGGCGATGAAACTCGGGCCTCGAACCAAGCTTAAATTTTATACTTGTAAGGTAGACCGGATCTGTTCCGGAGTGTCTTGCGCAAGTCATTTGTATGATTCAAGCTTCTTGACGGTCGGCTTTTTGCAATGACCTCTCATGAAAACAGCTTAGCTTCCCAACCCAAAGCCGGTCGTCGCATCAACCAACAAACTTTCTGCATGTGTATTGTTATTGTATGTATGTCCGTATTGTGTTGGCATTTGCAATTTGGTCACTTCTGTTATGGCCAAGATGACCGTCTTTCGATTACAATAGGACCCATGTGGGTTCAAATACTCCGTACCTGCCGTACAGTCGTCTCAGGATAGCACAAACAGCCCCAATTTGATCATGTATGTATTGTCAGAGCGGGCGCGTCTTGATTCATGGCCACAGCTCTGTGGTTGTCCAAGAGCCCGACTCATTAAGCGTGTAATTCCATCTCTGTCCCTGTGCAGGGTTCGACAAGTCCAGCCTGTCAACCTCCTCAGGCACAATTACCAAGACTCGAAAGTTTGCTCGCGCTATCTCATCATTTACATCCTCGACCTTTTGTCCTAGTGCCAAGCCTGGTTCCGGCTTTTCGGTTAAGGGTCTTCCTGGCAGTGGGTTCCGAAATGATCCCCTCATCAGGGGGCTCAGGTTACCAAAATGCGCAGTCAACTCCCGGCTCCAACTCCACGAAGAAGAAGATGATGACTCTGGGGAATTGTCCGTCTCCCGCATATGGGCTTTCAGGGCATCTCTAACGTTGGTAGCGGCCTCTGATTCAATATCCGGACCAACCACATAGACATGGCCCCTGAGACGCCATTGGGTCTGATTCTTTGACGCCCAGAAGACGGCCTCGACAGGACCTCCGATGGCAGACTGACCTGCGGAGTTTGACGAGCTACTTGTAATGCCTTGAAGGAGCTGGGGGACCTTTTCCATGCGGACATCCGTAGTGATTGTAGGCATGTCGCTGGTAAAGACACCCGGGTTCCGGTCTGCAGGGTTCTTTGGGTTGACGGGGAGAGAAGCCCACATGCCTCGGAAAATGACAGTCCGAGCCCTGGGAACATACAGGCAATGATTGGCGGCCCCTTTTGGTGATGATTCCAGGGCCTGTACGGTACTGAGGGTGAAACTCGGAGATTCCATGTCCTGAATATGGGATAAGAATGTGGAGCGCCAAGGCGCAGCCGACGATACCGAGCCAGACATGGCGCCTGTTGCCGCTGTATGATGATGGAGATGATCAAGAAGCTGTCTTGTGCGTTGGACAGGGGTAGTGGTAGAGACTCTCATGGGGGGTGATGGGAAAATGCAAGTTTTGTACTTGTAGGATTACGGAGTATGTTTGCAACTTTTTTTGAGGGATTCGAGTGAGAAAAGCAGTTTGCCCAGAGCACTCCATAATACCCCACAGCGTATTCGGTACTCTCAGTACAGTTTTGTACTATGCTGTATAAGGCACGTTATCTGTGATGATTCATGGAGTCATGGATATCCATGAGATTGGGGTGAGAAGTCGGCATTTGCACCACTTATGTCGGCAATTTGGGTTTGCAACTCATGAGAAGTCCGATCCATCATTTTGGTATGCATTCTATTAACCCAAGTTGTGTTTTCATCTGACGTTTGATCGGTGCCAAGGATTTGAGTGATGCCAGGTAGTCAACGATTTCGTCCCGCGTTGCTGGGTCCTGCTGGGGTTCGCGGCTGGGGGACGGGCGTCGAGTATATTCTCCGGTTACCCTATAAGCTTGTTGGTGAGAGTCATCTTGAAACATCATTGGTCTTTCTCTTTTTTTTTTTTTTATCTTGCCCCTCCCCTTCCTTGACATATACCAACGGGGTTTATATAGGACTTGCTTGGATTTGTCGGTGTGATTGAATATCATGTGCTTGCAATGTGTAAATGAATTGTTTTTTCACCCCCTTTCCCTCTTCAGACTCCAGCTGATTAAATAGTCTTGATAGCCTCCTTCTTGTATTGACTTCAGATAATGGGTACCTAAGTACCTTCCAGGTAGTACCTACCACTACCTGGTACTCGACTCCTCTGTAAAAGTGCAACAGTTACAGCTGTACCTGCCGATATGGCACCGAGCTAGTTGACCGCTGAGGACTGGTCTTCCGTCCAATCAATGCTTGCATTTTGAAGACGCAGGTACCTGTTGTCCTTGTCGCAATACCTGCCATTAGGAAATAAAAAATTCATCCATTCAAGCATTCTCTAAATAAGGGAATCATCAATTTTTATTAATCCCATTTACCCATAACTGATACTGCAACGCCAATTAATTTTCTCCTTCTCCCTCTTATTTCCATTGGGAAAAAAGTCTATAGTGCCATCATAACGTCAACGGCATCCACGACACCAACTTGTGGCTGCCGAATGACAGCCTTGGAAACCCTACTTACTACCTTGGAGAACCAACCACCACTGCCAATACTGGTCACTATTATTATTACTACAAGTACTATTATCAGTACTACTACTACCACCAGGACTGCTACGATTACCGGTACTGCGACCACCAGTACCGCTACCAGCGCTATTACTACCGCCACTACAGCCAGCCCATCACTACCACCGGGTACTAAGGGCAAGTTCAGTTGTGTCTTTCTCCCCCCCCCTCCACCACCCCCAGCTTCTTCTCTCTCCCTCCCTTTTTCCAGCCTAGCGTCTTGCGGCTGATCAGAAAAAGAGAGCGAATGCCCAGAAGGCAAATTCCATTCAACAGGGTCCTTTTTTTCAAAAAGGCTTTAGGACTTGACTCCGAGGTTGCAAAAAAAAAGCTCTCTGCAACTTGCAGGTGGTTCTTATTCCCATTCCCCTTCAAACAAGTCCGTTCCCCTTCCACACTTTCTCTCTATCCTATTCCCGCACTTTTCACGGTTCGTCCGGCGAGGCAGCGTCTTATTTCCAGCGTGCAAAAGCCGTCTGACACGCGCTGGAATAAGGGACAAAAAAAAGCCATTGGTTTTTTTTTTTTTTTTCGCTGCACTGACCCGACACCCGCAAACAAGCTTTTTTTATCCCTTTCCCGTTTTACTGGGACTGGTCGTGTTTTGGCTGCTGCCGCTGTCCTTATTTCAGGTTATTCCCGGGGCACTGCAGCCGCTGTGTGTGAGGTGTGTTGAGGTGTGCCGCGCTGCGCTGAGCTGTGTGCTGGCTGCACTGCATCCTTTCCCGACCCGCTGAAGGAGAAGCGCTCACCCATCCATCCCCCCCATCCAGTCTTATATGGGAATAAAAATAAGGGACAGAAAATAAAAGGGGCGCAGAAAACGGGGGCGATCCGTCCATTAAATGGATCTGTCACAGTTTCAACACGGCGGCCAACCGAGTCGTATCGGCGGCATGAGCGGCATTGGTGGCACCCCCTCATCGGCACTCACCCCGAACTCGGTCGTCTCCAGCACTACCGTCGCTTCCCCGGGCTCCGCAACATCACGACTGCTTCCTGCAACTGGTAGCGCCGGCAGCGGCAGCATTGGTGGTGGGAGTGGAGGTGGAGGTCTTACTGCAAGAAGTGGAGGCTCCGGTGCCAGCGGAGGCGGTCCCGACTTTCGCGTAATAGACTTTGATGACCCTACCGATGATCAGACGGACAGCCATCCAGGTGATGACCGGCCCAAGAAGAAGCAGAAGCGGAACAAGCCAACCTTGTCGTGCTACGAATGCGTTGAAAGAAAGACCAAGGTGCGTACTATATCCGCTATACGCGAGTATCCACCCATATATCCGTCGACGCATCTGAGCTAGGAACCTTGATATATGCGGCTTCCTAGCCCAATGTTTCACATAATACATGATACGGTTGGTTGCCATTTGATTATGGCAATTATCAATATGTCTAACGCATCTACCACTCTACAATACCACCTTCAACTTACGACTCATGACCTACATACTTACCTATGGTTTATAGTGTGATAGAGGAAGACCACATTGTCTTGCTTGTAAGTTCCCTAAAGGCACTTGGATCATACGCATATCACGTACTAACCATCTACAATAGGCATTAAAAGGCAAACAGAGTGTAGATATGCCCATGTCGCCAACTTGCTAGAGTATGCTTGCTTTCCTACCTTGTGAAGACCCGACATGGAGTAGCCGCTGATGATGTTGCATAGGGAAACCTCAAGGTCGGCAGCCAACGGCCGCCGCATGACCAAACCACCCAAGAAGAGACCTGGTTCAAGTGAAAAGTTGACGGTGCCAAATATTGCAGACAGAAGTGCTGTTACCAACGAACAGACCTCGTCTCGAGGCGCCGTAGCCCTCTCTACTGGCTTGATGTCAAATGTGCCATATTCTGTGGCGACTGCTAGTAATGTCTTCGGCATAGGCTCAGAACACCCATTCGCCAACTATTGGACCTGCGAAGGCGGCCTCCCAGAGGTCATCTCTGTTCTCCCAGATAAAATCCAAGCCGACATTTTGCTCACCCGGTATTTTGAGTGCGTCGACCCAGTGTATCCCATGATTCACCGACAGACGTTTTATGCCGACTATGAGCACTTCTGGCAGCTGAGTGTTCAAGAAAAACAGGACGTGGATGCCGCATTCGTTGCTCAAATCTTTGTCATGCTGGCACTTGGCACTCAGTTTGTCACTTCCACGACATCCCAGGAGCGAAAACAGACGGCCGAATTTTATGCTTCGGCCAGTAACCAGGCTCTTCGCATGTTTTCGTATTTGAGCACGGCATCCATCCGCTCTATCCAGGCCATGGTTCTCATGACGTATTTCCTCATCAATGATAACCACGCGTCAGATGGATGGGCCTTTGCCGGTATCTTGATACGGCAAGCGTATGCCATGGGCTTGCATCGAGATCCTAATATTGGTAGGTTAAATACTTTTGCGACCTCCCCCATTCCCTCAGCGGCTGACCTCCTTTGCTAGTGACACCAAATGCCAGTCCCTTTGAGAAGCAGCAGAGACGGAAGGTTTGGCAAGCGGTTCTTCTCCAGGATACATTTTTGACAGTGCTCCTTTCACTTCCGCCCTCCGCCACTCATACAGACGTGTCTGTTGATGATTTGCTCGATCACGGTTCCTCCATTGCTAGTAGCGACCCAACAGATACCGCATATATACGAGGCTCTTGGACATTGGCGAATTTGGTCCAGGAAACAATATGCTCGCCCCGCTCTCTAGACATGCCCATCTGTAGTACCGCAAGACACAAATCAAAGTTGGTAGCCGACTTTCGAGCAGTGTATCGGTCATTTCCAGACGTGTTTCGCTCATGGGATGCCGAAAGTCTAACAACTATGGCTCAGACGAATAAGCGAGTCGTTCGTCAAACACTGTTCCTGACCAGCAACTATTTTCATAATCTGATGCTTGTTCATGCATCTGAGAGCCCGGATGTGCCGGTTAACGTGCGGGGAACCTTGGAGGCGGCTCACGATGCCATTACAGCATTCTTTCTGATGTTCAGTCTGATGGAGCCGGAGGCTCGGGTTTGGTGGGTGTTCAATCACCGAGCTTTCCTCGAGGCTCTCTGCATCGGCAATGTTTTGCGAGAGGCAGCCAAAGAACCAGGAGGGAAGGAGATGTTGGTAAAGGACCCATTGTTCGTAAGGGCCAAGTCCGATATCAGTAAGTAGAAGCTTTCTCGAACAATGTTTAGAAATTCGTCGAGGGAATTATGGGTACTAATGACATGGGCAGCGCGGATGATACGAATCATGCAACAGATGGCCGAGGACTCCGAAGTTGCGAGGACAAGGGTGCAGGTGCTGAGCGAGTATTTGAGCTGAGACGATAGCGCAGCTCGGCTAGGTCATACTGGTAATGCCTGCGTGCAAGTCATTTTGAGCCCCGCGGATGCCGCGGAACCTGTGAGCATGGTGTTGGAGGTATTCGTCGTCTTTTTTGTTTTGTTTGTTTCTTTCTCTTTTGGGTGTTTCAAAGCGAGGCTATGGAGCCGGCGTTTGGTATCATGCGAGTATACGTATCATGGGCCACTTGGATGGGCGTTGTCTAGGTATGGGGGAAAATGAGGAACAAATATAGTGTGTATATCCCTTATGGAAGTGTTTCCCGATTCATGGTGCTGATGGAGGTGTTGGCGGACTCGCTCACCCACACCTCGGGCGGAGGATTCTGGAACACATGGCAGGCCTGTCCCTCCCAAGCCAATCAAGACGAGACGGACAGGCCCTCGACCCCCTCCACATAAGGGAACAAGGAGATCGGAGAGCATTCGAGTCAGATTTGTTGTTTGAAGTGTTCAGCGCAGCTCGCTTGGTGAGATAAACTCTGTGCAGGAGAACCTGGAGAAGACATGGACTTGTCAGGCAACCCTGCTCGCAAGCAAAGCAAAAGGCTTATGAGTAAGTTTGCATTAGGAATGAATGCAACAGTTGAAGGGTAGCATTATCATGTCCTGTGCTTTTTTTGTCTTGGAATGCTTCATTGACCCCATGGGAGGGAGGGTTTCAGAGCGGGCAAGAAATTGCCTGCATTAGGTAACGACTGAGAAAACAAGGCCGTTGAGATTGTGTGTATGAGATTCTGCAGCATAGCATATGTGATGTGCCAATGACCGAGACAGGTTGTGGCGAATGAAATGAAGTAAAAATAAAAGCATGGATGTCTCCGTTGTCATTTTGTCCACACAGGATTGTTGAATAAGTTGATTGGGAGGAAGGGGAGGGGCAACGGTGATGCCATCAGTTGACTCGACTTGATTGACCTGACCTGGATTAAACTTCTGCATGTGGTTGATCTGCCTTGCAGCTTATTTTTGGCCTCAGCAAGGCCCTTGGTGTACCGCGCATCCCATCCTGCGAGAGAATGGAGGGGGTGGTTCTGATTTAACAAATGCCCTTGTTTGGCCAGTAAAGCGTTGAAGTTTAACAAGATATGCTGCCGTCGGAATGTGTGGGGGATCAATTCACAGTGTAAATTTTTGATACTTTTTTTTCTTTCTTTATTCGGCGTATTTCCGGATTGGAGGTGTGGATAAGCTGTTGTTCTCGGTCGTATTGTGCTTGTGTTAACAAAAAATGATAAGGATAATGTGAGGGTTGCATATTATGTATTTCCCTTTTTTTTTTTTGCTCTCTCTGTGATGCAAGTAATCTTCTTTTTGGGACTGTTTGTTGTTTGTTGGTGAGAAGTGAATAAGAGAAACAAGGTCAAGGTCGGTCAGGACAGGGTAGGTTTCAAAGTTTGAATGGGGCGGGTCCATGGAAAATGTCAAGAGGGAAAATCATACGATTCTGACTCGAAGCGTTCGTGTCAGAAGCCTCGGGTATCGGACATGGCGTGGAGAAGGAAGCACGATGCGTGTTGGTGGAGGAGCGACGAGGAGGAGGGTACGTACCTCTCTGCTCGACTCTTTGCATGTTCTTTTTTTTTTTGTGTGGATCCTCATGAGAGAAGAGGGAATGCCTGCAATACCTAAACGTTCGGCCGAACAACTGTTGAGACGGACCAAACGTAAAGAGAGAGAGGGCGAGAGAGAGGCGACATGGTGAAATTTCGCTATTACTTCCCACAGAAGGAATGTGGGATTGATTGCATCTGCTGAATGGGCCATAACGTTGTTGGTTCGTCCATCCGTTGGGGGTGGTACCTAGAATCCTAAAAGCACGAATGAATGCAAGCTGTAATTTGTTAGTTGTTACGAGGTGACGAATCACGCATGTCGTACAGGTTAGTCGTTTCACGGAACAACACATCACTCGCTAGTTCGTAAAACAAGGGGGACGGAGGGAGGTAGGATCGCTGCGGCTGTCAAAGAAAAGCTTGTCATAAGGACAAGGATGTTGTTGTTGTTATTATTGTTGTTGTTGGTGGTGGTGGTGGTGGTTCATCACAATCAACAACCATAATCTTGAAGGAGAAGAGTTGGTGACGAAGAAACACGTATTCACATGGGATGAATTTCCACCATGTGCATCACATCACAGCGGTTGGAATCACATAATTAATCCTTTGTGACTCGTGGGAATATTGGGCAGATTTGCAGGTCACCGAGCACGGCAGGCGGTTGGCCGATGAGAATGAAGAAGGTTATTACAAATACTTGGCCGTACAGGTACCTAGACTTGACGAATTAGGATAACAAGTTTCAATTTAAACTACGTTTCAATGCGGGTTGGATGCATATCGAACCAACAAACCAACAACCAACGGGTTGAATGTAGATATGTATGTAGGTATGTAGATATGTACTCTTGCCTTTGAGGCCGAGAATCGAGACGGAGGGTTGCTGCGCTGGAGACGGGAGCGGGAAGAAATCTCGCACAGTGACCAGCACAGCACGTGTTTTTCTGTTTATTGGGAGGAGAGAAAGAGACATACACACACCACTCTCAGTCACACACACACTCTCTCTCTCCCTCCCCAATGAAACCCCCACCACACCCTCCCGTTTCGAGCATGGTCTTAAACGCCTGAGTCGCAACATATTTCAAGGTCAACAGCAAAAGAAGCAAGAGATTCTATTCGTCATAATGCGAACCGACCAATAGCATGCATTTGCCCGGAGAGTACCAAACCGGGAAATTCCATCCAAAGGAGGAGGTTAGGTGTCCGCATTAAGTGCAGCTGGGTTGGTGGGCGAAGTTTCTTGTGCCACACCATCAACGGAGAGTTGGTGTCTCCATTAGATTGACGATAATGATGACGATGAAGAATACTTGTACAAGCAAGAAAGGGGGGAGGGGAAACAGAACCAAAAAAAAGGCGTTGGCTACATGACTTGGGTGGCTGCGTGGTCGAAGCTTCGGTTCCTGAAATCGTGGATATATCGGGTTCACAGAGTGATGCAGCATGGCAACCGATTGCCGTTAATGCCGGGCCACCCCAGACACAGAGCACTGCTTTGCTTTTGCACAAAGCCAAGGAGGGCCTGTGTCAAGCCAGGCCTGTCAACACGTTTTGATGGCCCTGGTTTCAGCAGACGATGGATGTTCACCCTTATTGATCGTCATTTTTTAAAAGACCTCAAACACATGGTGAAGTCATAGATGACAAAGGAAGATCTATTTCGAAGACCAGGACTAAAGAAAAAAAAAAAAGATCAAAGCGCTTGCCCATCCCTCATGACACAGACACAGACACGACGAGGGGACGAAAAAAAAAGCCTCCGGAGAAAATAATTCAAGAGGGCATGCAACAGCGGGTTGGTCCGGCGGGCGGCGGGAAAGCCAAGCAGGGCCGCCTAGTCCACGAGGGGCCACAGGCGGACGCCACATCAAAACAAAGAGGCACGAGAAAGAGGGGGCTTTTCCTTTTAACCAAGCAATCCCTGCCTCGTGCCTTGTTTCTCGCTACAGGAGTCATGTTGCGGCCCGCGGAGTAAATTGATTGATTATTGACTAAAAAAAAAAGGAAAACTAGAAGGGAAAAAAAATAAAAAAAAATAAACAGAATAAAACTACAAAAAGAAATCTGATTAATGATTTAACCACACGGAATTGGATTGCCGAACATGAGGCGCGTAACATGTCATAGCGACGTCGTACGGAGTCAAGGGAGTTTATAGGTAACTGCAAGACGAGAGGTTTATAGCCCTTGCGTTCTAACAAAACAACAGGTGTATGTACTCTGTAATGCAGGCCTACACAATATGGCCTGATGCATGTAATGTATGAACGATCAAATTAGGGCAGTGTTGCGGGAAAAAAGGCAAGAAATTGAATGTGCGGTGAAGGACGACGACAGCGACGAGTAGCTTTCTTTGGCTGGTTTAGGAATCCAACGCCGTCGACGCAGACGGTCACTCGTACATTGAATAGAGTGCAGCACCAATCATGATAATTATTGAGAATTTTCAGCATCATCAAACTAGAGTAGTTGAATATAGTGTTATGGATACGGAGCTCGGGAGGGGATCAAAAACAACCAAAAAGAAAAAAGAGGAGCCTCAATAAACGCGAAATGCTCGAAACTGCATGCGCCGAGCAAAGCACAGGTCGATCGAAGAGAGAGAGATCACCCACAAGAAATAAAGGTGGCTTAGATGACGGACAAGCCGGACAAGGGGGGGAAGGGGATTCAGCAAAGATGAGGCTTCGTCCGCTTGCTTTTTTGTGCCGCCGCCCCCAGGAAAAGAAAATAAACCATAGAATGTGAGCATCTATGTACTGAAGTATTTAGTGCAAAAATGATGATTGCCTAATTAGCACATAATTAGCCCTGTTTACTAAGAAGGACGTCCCGTCCGGAACGGACTTCCGGCCTCCTCCGGGGTGACGACGAGATCTCAGTTTTACCATTGCTGATTCCATGGCCCCCCCAAAAATGAGGTGCCCTTCGCAACCTCGCAGCCCTAAAGCACACTGAACCCGACTTACCGTCTTGACTAAAACTGTTCAGTCATTAGTATTCCTCTCCCGCAGGACACTTGCGTTTTAGCAACCCAACCATTCGGGTGTCGCGTCAAATGACATGAGATCCCCTAAAGAGCGGGCAAATGCTACATTTCCCTCCAAGAACGTTTTTGTGTGTGTGTATGTGTGTTATTGTGGTGGGCGGTTTTTACTCAGTTCAGGTTGTGTCTTGCCTGGGTGGGCGCTGAGCAGCAAAACAGTGCACTGTAGGCGTGCACTGTATTGGTCTCAATGAGGATCGCCACCACGTCTAACAAGGTGACGACGATATGTTTGACAAGCCAGATAAGAATTGTCCACAAGAAACCCTGCCTGGCAATTGGTTATCTATGATTTTCTTTCTTTCTTTCTTTTCCTTCTTTCCTTCTTTCATTTTATCGCAAACAAAAAACGTGGATCCATCACACTCGCCAAGCATGTGTCTGGTGGAACAGCGGCAAGGAAGACAAAAGTTGTTGTGATTTGAACCTTTGCGTCAAAGGTCGCCGATCAAACAGGGGACGCCATTGGCCCGGGCAACAGACAGCACCACTTTGCCCAGATCTCGTTTGGAGGAGGGGAGGGGGCCATTAATGACATTTTAATATTTTGTTCTCTCTTTTTTTGCTCTTTCGAGAAGACTGAAAGGTCCAGGAGAGGGAATAGTCCTACAAGTAGCATGTGGACTAGGAAGTCTGTCTTCCGGACCCAGGATCCAAGACCTTCCCCTTCTAAAGCTGGGGGATAGTGCTACCCTTGGATACACTGTGCGTGCGTACGTGCGTGCTGTTGCTGCTGCTCTCATCCCGATGGACTTTGTTCCTTTGTCCGTGCCTCATCTTGATGTACCAAACGCATGTCTGTGAACTGTTCTTGACGATCTCGCATGAACCAGGCAAACCATGATGAGGTCAACCGACGTGGGGTAGACGGGAGAGATTTCATTTCATTTCATCACCGTTTTTATCTCCAAGGCACCTGAAGATGCTGGAAGCCAGCTTGACAAGGAAACTTTTGTTCGCCCACTCTCATCACTCCCATCTCCAAGTACTTGTACAAGGAGCATGCATGTAAGTATTCAGGCACACACGCACAACACACCGTTTTTGGTTGCGGAGATGCTCATCGGCAGTTGAGACGGGACTAGACACACTACGGCTCTTCTCCCCTCAAGACAAGCCAATTAAGCCAGCATTCCCTACTGACACTGACCTGTTGACTCGACAAGAGTCCTGGCTTTTCGCTACCCATGGTCAATTTATGCAAGGCATCCGTCTTTTGCTATCCATGCGTATTTTATACACTGCACAAGGTCGACATTACTGGGTAGGCAGGCAAGTTGGTAGCCGTCTTATGTGCAGGCAGCCAGGCGCCCTTCCTGTTCCATGGCGGATGTCATGCTCCCGGTATGGACATTCTAACGCAAGAGTGAGACAAGCAGAACGGCGGCCCTGTTCATTCATGACCACGGCCAGGTTTCTCTGAGCTCAACTTGACGCCCAAGGACTGGCCTCCTGTCTTTCATCGTTTTGTTGTTATTGTTGCTGCTCAAAAACGGTCACCCCCAAAAGTCTCCACAAAAAAAGAGAGAGAGAACCAAGGCAGAAGCGGCGATAAGTGAAACCTCTATGAGTTGTACAATATGTATCTACGGGCAAGCGGGGAGAAGTGCGCATATTTGTACATTAGCCATTACTCAACAATGGCATGTGGTTGGGTGCTCTGGATAGTGGTTAGATTTGGACGTTACTTGGTGCCAAGTTCTCGCGCCTTAGCATGGCCGCTAGATGAGGTCGGTAACGCAAGGACAACTGAATGTGGCGAGCATGATGGGATATGGCTTCTTGTTCTCCTGGCAAGATGAGCGGAAGCGAGGTGAGGGGGAAGGGACTGAATGAGTGAGTAAGTAGCTTGGCTGTCTGTCTGTCTGTCTGTCTGTCTGCATGCAGATAATATGAACGAGGCTTATACCTATCATAAGGCATGCCAGGTGTCTGTTGACAAAGTTAGTTAGTAGAGTTTCTTCAACCCTGGGGGGAGGAGATCCATGGCTGGCACAGTGAGAGATGAAAGAAGGACATGGACCATGTACGTTGTAATAATGATTACGGTGATGTGATGAGCCAAAAACTCTGCCAAAGCGCTTCTATTACCAAGCCATCTCAACGGGAATAACACATCTGGAGTTAAACGAGGACAAGAGGAAGGGATGGCATGCAAGCTTTCTGCTACCAAGACTTTCCTCATATTACAGAGTACAGAGTACCGCGCTTATTGAAGCCTCCCTCCTCCTCGTCCGTCATGCAAGCGAGTCATCGTGGCCGGACATAACAAGCAAAAACGCTCAGTTTGATTTGCATTGGATCTTCGTTTACGGAGCGCTCCCCGCAAAGCCCTTTTTTTCCTCTCGCAAGGGGCGGTTTCTTTGGCGTATGTACCATGCGGCGGGTCTTTCCCTTGGCGTGTACGGAGTATGTCTACAAGTAGTAGTACCTAAGGCAGGGTGCCTATGAGCATGGGAATTGATGTGAATGCGGAGTTTGGCCGTGTTAAAGGCAGGGGTGTAACAGGTAGTAATACAGCACTGCAGGGCACCAAGCCTTTTGACTCGAGGGAGAGACTGAGGAGAGAGAGACAGACAGACAGACGGACAGACACACACCACACGCGCACAGTGAAAAAGCAACACGTCTACTTTGCTGTGTCAGGGTTCTGGCGGCAGCACTTGCGGCAACCTCCACTCGCACCGAACCCGCACCCGCACACCCGCAGCACAAGAAAGAAAACGGCGGTGGAAAAGAGAGAAGAGAGAGGAAGAGGAAGAGGAAGAGAGGTACTTGTGTACATTCATGGATGATGGATGAAGAAGAGGGGGGGGATCTAAGGGATCTGAAAGCAGCGATGCGAGCGAGCCATTAGGTTATGGATGGAATGGTGGATGGATGAATGTCCTTTCGGTTCGCTCACTGGATTTAATCTTTGCACTGTGCTTAGCACAGAGCAGACCAGAAAAGTATGTAAGAGCATGGGGATAATTCCAAGCTGGCTTACTCCGTACAAGACACTGGCTTGGTGATAACGTACATACATACATACTCCGTACATGATGTTGTATTATTCCCAGTATCCCTTCTGCATCATCAGCTGTATGAGGCACGTCCTCCGTATTGTCTTCCTTTTTATTTTTTTTGCCCACTTGTATCTACCGCAACCAAAAAGAAACAAAGGTACTTTTGCATGTATTTATGCCCTCAATCAATGATGCCTGCTTTGTGGGTATTCGGCACGTTGAGACTCTGGCCTGTGCGCGTCCTCTTTGCGAGGTTCCTCACAGGGCTTTGGTCCACTGAAGACCCCCGGCATTTATCCTCATGCTGCAATTCGCACGCATACAGTGGGTGACGGATGGCGCGTTGGATTAGCGCTCAAGCAGTACCGTATACTTTGCTTAACTTTCACACTGTCTTAAACTGTCGACCTCACCTTTTCAGACACACCCACCCCCCCTCCTCTGTCCTTTTACCCATGTCACGCCCTAACCACGACCATGATGCTTTAATCCCCATCCATGTCGACTCAAAACGGGGCGCACATCCTTGCTGTCCTGAGTGGGTTGAGTGGGCTAAGTGGATACTGAACAGGGTCCAACTCTATCAATTGACGGGGCCAGTTTTTTCTACTTCCTTTATTATTCCTCGCACTCCCCGTAATTCCCGTCACAAGCTCTCTCACACTTTGCTCTCATATGCTTCTCCGTTGGTGGCTTTTGGAGCAGAACAGAGAGGACCATTCAACATTGAGACACCCGAATATCCCATCAACGCCCTGGATATTTGTTTTTTCTAACCCTCACGACCGACCACGCAAAGGAATACTTGGGTTGTATCAAGGAAAAAGGACTCGAAGCAGGACTGACGGACCCGACTACTCGTATTCCCGCCCAATAGCAACTCACCACCTTTTTTTGCCCACCCTCCCTCCCGCTCTCAAAATTTGTTACCAGCGCTAGCGGCAATCGACAACCGGCTCGACTTTTAGACCGGCACGCTGGTTTCAGAAGGAAAAGAGGTCCACGGACGACGCTGTTTATTATACTTGATCCATCGGTCCCCCCCTTCGACCATCATCATCGCCAAGTCATCAATCCCCCCTCGAGGGTTGACTTGTCTACTTGCCTACTCGGACACACATCCTTATCGACATCGACATCTAGTGCAGCGTTTTACTACTGCTGCGCCAACCGCACGCGATTCCGGGATTCCTTCGCTTAGCAGATTGTATTATGCTTGCGAGGTAACCGAGCCTTGTAGCTGCTCTCTCCCTTGCATTTAAGGATTTGAGTGCGTGCTTTCTTGATTTATACTCGACATCTGTTTATTGTCTACCTTATTTGGCGCTTTCGACGAACAATCTTGTATCTGACTGCTCGGCCTTCATAGCCAGCATACCACTACTGCCCCCTACCGACCCCAACATACCTGGCCTGTTCTTCGATCCGACAATAACACCGTTACGATTGCTCCCAAAGCGAAACGATCGCGGGAGATAAATTTCCGTGAAATGGCGATGGACGCGTTAAAAAACCTTACCAACAATATTCCCGATTGGCAACGGCGCCTTGAGGAACTGAGTGGCCAAATCAATAAACGGCAGGTCGAATTGGCCTCCCTTGCCGAGGTCAAGCCAAAGACCCGCTCTCTAAGGAACAAGGGTTCAACTGAATCTCTTAAACCTACCGATGATGGCCCCATGCACATCTGCCTCGACGAAGAGCCTGTTCAGCAGCCGAGGAATGCTTCACCTATCCAGTCTGATGTAGAACGACTGTCATCACCTTCTTCATCACCTACAAGTCCTCCTGTTGAGGCAGGGACGCCGCCGCCCCGCCGCATCTTGACACCCAGGCTTGCTCATCACTCACAAGCTGCCAAGAAAAGGCAGCGAACATCCTCTATTGCTTCTGGCGATGGGGCCCGACCAGCCCAGCGTACCCGAAGCATGATCATTGTATACTATGATAGCTATGTGCAAGGGTTCTTCGATGACATGGTCCGATTCATTTCTTCAAGTAGAAACCTGATGCGAAAGGCAAAGATGGCTGCCAAGGTCGCTCAAATCAAGCGTCTTGCGGAGATGGATCTTCCTGATGATGATAACACAAGTGGGGATGATAAACCCGCAGCAGAAACCTTGCCATCCCTGCGCTTCATCAGCAGTCGGCGATATGGCGGTATGCGCTTTGGTCCGCCAGGAGCCCGCAATGGCACTCCTGATGTCTATGATGAGCTGGACAAAGCTCTTGAGTTTGTTCAAAGCACATGTGAGCATGGCGCTCACCAGTTTTTGAGGGATGCCAACTGCAACGAAGAGATCAAGAAGATCAAGAAGCGCATGGTTGAGGTCTTGGAAATGGCCCGAAAGGAGGCCGAACGTGTTGAGCGCGAAGAGCCTGAGTTGGCCAAGGAATCTGGTGATCTTCACAAGCCAAGAACAAGGAGGAATATCACTATGAGCAGAAACTTGTTGGTCAACCACAAGGACAATGGCAATCCCGCCAACGATAATCCAATGAAGTTGGAGGTTGCTGACTGTATACGGGGACCTCCTCTACTTCACGTTGCCGCCGATCACATTGAAGTTGACCCTCATGCCAAGTCTGATGAGAGCTTGGATGCAGATATTGTTTTACAAAAGTTGCAATACCGGTCAACACGCCACATGCGGATAGCTGCGGCTGAGTAAAAAAAAGAGAATGTCTTTAGCGTATCAAGTTTTTATACACCATTCGCATTGCCACAAAATTGTTAGTTATATCTTGGCGCAATCTTCAAGCGTTGACACACCGAAGGCGCTTGCATTGGGAAATAAGCGAGAATCCTCCTTTCCAATGACGGAATGAATATTTCTTTTGACGATATTATTACTGTATTGGAGTTTTGGGAGGGTGGGCAATTGAGCATCTTGCAACGGGTACAAGCAATAGGTATTACGGAGCCTTACATGGCTAATACCACCATATTGGCGTTTGTTTATATCATTCGTTCTACGTTTCTTTCCTTGTCACATTTCTTTTTTTCTTCTCTTTTTTCTTTCCTTACATGGACTTGGACATATTGATCTCAGAATAAACTGAGTAGGGGGAAACCTGGGCTGGAGGATTGTTATTCTTGTTGGTATATGAGTTTGATGGAACAGAGCAATGCTGGAATCTAGCTTGTTCACTCTCTCATGACATCTTGGCATCCTTTTCTATGTATTCGTCGACGTGATTTGCGACACATGCACGCGTGTCTCTCCAGAGGCGAGGCGCCCGACTTGTTTTTGGTTCTCAGGAACATGATGCTTGTAACTATACGGAGCCGGTTGTGTATACCTGTTGAATAGGTATGATGGATGGCGGAATTTTGGGATATACAGATTATCCAAGTTGTTTGATCAACAAGTAGTACGTACTATTAATGCACATTTGACACATTATACAAATAGATATGATGCTTGCATATAGAAAAAGATGAATTTCTGACTCATACAATTAACTTGCTTATTGTGGGCGTGATGATTACTACAGGTGCCTATGTGATATTGAGTGATGTGATGAAGCGAGTCAGTGTGCGGGTGTAGACCGTAAAGGCACTTGTGTAGTAGTAGGTAGTACCTAGTAATGGTGAGCTGCTGGGTTTGATGGTTGTGGCACCCCACCTTTTGTCACGGCGGGTACCTTTTTAGCGTTCAACTCTTGGAGCTTGTTGGCCTTGCAGGTGACGTGCGTGCTTCCATCATAGTAGCCTGGTAAGGCTGTGACCTCCAACCCATCTTCTACAGTTTGTATTTCCAACCGCCTGCTACAACAGCCCTCGCACAAATATCGTACAACAAAACAAAACAAAAAAAAAACGCTGCTCTACTGTTCGATCCAGGTGTCTACCAGGTGGCTCTTGCTTGGCGATCCAAGATGACGACTGATTCTCCGCGTGTCGAACGATAAGCTTCGTCAGGTTCTGGGACATCAACCATTCCACTCGTTCAGCCATGGGTCAAGGGTTTTCGCTCGCTACGCCGTCAGCCGGCTCTGCTGGCATAGATATTGCGCAGCTTCAGGATATACAGTATGAAAGAGGGATTGGGAATGCGCGGTTTATGAAGAGTATCCGGGGCCGCCATGAGAACGGTGTGGTCCTCGTCAAGGTGCTTGTCAAGCCATTCACGGAGGTCAAGCTCGAGAAGTACAAGAAGCAGATTATTGGTGAGCCTTTTCTTTTTCTTTCTCTCTCCCCCCTCCCATGTTTGCTTTGTTCCCTGGCTTATGGTGTGTGTGCTGACATGTGTGGTGCGCAGAGCAGCGTAAGGCCTTGGCGGGTGTTCCCAATGCCTTGGGTTTCCAGCGCATCATTGAGACGGAGACGAACGGTTACCTTGTGCGGCAGTTTCTTTATAGCTCCCTGTACGACCGACTGAGCACCCGACCGTTCCTCGAGGATATAGAGAAGAAGTGGCTGGCCTTCCAGCTGCTCTGCGCCTTGCGGGATTGTCATGCGCGGGACATTTACCATGGCGACCTCAAGGCGCAGAATGTCCTTGTTACGTCCTGGAACTGGCTGTACCTCACGGATTTCTCGTCGGCGTACAAGCCCATTATGCTTCCGGACGATAACCCGGGCGACTTTTCGTACTTCTTCGATACGTCTGGTCGGCGTACGTGCTATATCGCTCCCGAACGCTTCTACTCTGCTACCGAACCCCCGCCGCGAAAGGCCAAGATGACATGGGCCATGGATGTCTTTAGCGCAGGCTGTGTCATTGCTCAAATGTTTCTCGAGTCCGAAATCTTCAGCTTGGCCCAGCTCTACAAGTACCGCCGTGGTGAATACGATCCAGTCATTACCCACCTGAGCATTATATCCGACAAGGATGTCCGGGACATGATTGCGCACATGATCCAGCTGGATCCCGAGAAGCGCTATTCTGCCGAGCAGTATCTCGATTTCTGGAAGGACAAGGTCTTTCCTAGTTATTTTTATAATTTCTTGCACCAGTATATGGAATTAATAACGGACCCGTCTTCCGGGAACAGCCCCATGTCGGGCGCCCAGAAGAACATGGGAGAGTCTGATGATCGGATCGATCGCATTTATTATGATTTTGATAAAATATCTTATTTCTTGGGGTACCGTGCCGAAGAGAGGACATCGGAGTCGATACAACCCACTTCGATGCTTGGACTGAATCACTTCCCCATCCGGCTCAGCATTCCGAACCATGAACATTCGGTCTCTGCTGATCTGGAGCCGCCAGAGGATGATGGCACCTTGATATTCGTGACCTTGGTTGTTTCCTCAATAAGAACTACGGCTCGGGCGTCGTCGAGAGTCAGGGCGTGTGATGTGCTGCTGGCCTTTGCTGAACGACTTACGGATGAGGCTAAGTTGGATAGGGTGTTGCCGTATCTGACGACGCTGTTGCGGAAAGATGAGACGGATATAGTTATAGTCGCAGTTATCAGGACAATCACACAGCTGCTCCGTCTTGTCCGGACGACGACGCCGATCAACTCGCACGTCTTGGTCGAATACGTTCTGCCCAGAATGGAGATTGCTCTGGCATCAAAGTCATGGGCACCGGATCCTCTGGTCAGGGCTACTTATGCTTCATGCATCGGGAGCCTGGCTTCTACAGCGCACCGTTTCTTGGAGATGGCGTCCAGCCTTAGAGCGGATGGATCTATGCCGATTACGGACCCGGAAGTTGAACCTGGAAGTGATGCTGCCGCCAACTTTGAGAGCATCTTTGACAATGCTGGTAGGCAACTCTTTGAGGTATTGGAAAGTCATACCAAACAACTGGTTGAAGACCCGGATGTTCACGTTCGACGCGCGTTCCTCGCTTCAGTACCGGAGTTATGCATGTTCTTTCAGGAGCATTCAAACGATATCCTGCTTACACATTTGAACACTTATCTAAATGATCGGGATTGGACTCTCAAGTGCGCCTTCTTTGATACGATTGTGGGCATTGCTACCTTTATTGGAAGCACGAGCCTGGAAGAGTTTATGTTGCCACTCATGGTTCAGGCTTTGACAGATACAGAAGAGTGGGTGGTACGGTCTGCGCTACACTCTCTCGCTCAGCTCGCTGGTCTTGGCTTGCTTTCCAGAACAAAGCTTTGGGATCTTGTTGATCTCGTCGGAAGGTTTACCATGCACCCTAACATTTGGATAAGGGAGTCAGCAACAGAATTCCTCGCATCTGCTGCAACGTTCTTGGCTGTGGCTGATATCAAGTGCATTGTGATGCCACTTGTCAAGCCATATCTGACAATCGAAACCCTCTCTGATTTCTCCGAGCTTGTACTGCTTGACTCATTGAAGAAGCCACTATCCCGACCCGTCTTTGATCAGGCTGTGACGTGGGCTTTAAAATCAGATCGGGGTCTTTTCTGGAAATCTTTGCTTGACAGAAACTCGACAACTCATAAATCGTCTCTGAATCTCACTATTCGGTCGTCCAAGGACCTGACATCCACCTCTATGAGTAAAATTACCCGCAACGATGAGGATGAGCAGTGGCTTGAGAAGTTGAGAAATCTTGGACTGAAACACGACGATGAGATCAAGCTATTGGCTCTACGTGAGTTCATCTGGCGACTTAGCAAAATTAAGAATCGGGAATCCTCAGGCGAGACAACCATGACCACGGGATTAATCAAATTAAAGGAACTGGGGGTCACTCCACAAACGGTGTTCTTTAATGACGCGCCGTTGCGGGATCCTTCCATTGTACCTGATCTTGAGCCCCCGGCAGGGCCATACACCATTGCGGATGCATTACTAGACGCCTCGATGACCATTGACGATCCCCTTGGTAAGAGAAGGCGTGCTGCTATCAACACACACAAAGCTCGTGTGCACAGTGTAGATGCCAGAACATCGGCAAACTCGGAACGCTTAATGTCCCCCATAGGGATAGGACGAGCCAGCTCGACTGATTCTAGGAGAATTCGAGGCAGTGGAGATGACGACTCATCTATCGCTGGGCCGTCTTCTTGGCGCAGACATATTCGACATCAATCGAGCGCTCTGAGCCTTATTGACCGCAGAGAGGGACACAAATCAGTAGCGGAAACAGGAACCAGCGATGCCAATGCTTTTGGCGAAGTTGAAGGACCGTTTGCGCAGGCGGTTCCGGTGCAAATGACCCACGAGCAAAAGAAGGATACTGAGCCTGATGCTCCTAGACAAGTGAGACATAGTTATGAGGGATCTGACCCTCATATCCAGCGAATGCTGGATAATATGTATGTGGATAATTTCCCCCGCGATGTCTTGGAGTTTGGGCCTATGGTGCAGCCAATCTCGCGCGACAAGAGCAGATCAATCAGCTCTCAGCCAGGAGGAGATCCACCTTGGAAGCCGGATGGACAACTTGTGGCAACTTTTGCAGAGCACAAGGGCCCCATAAACAGAATTGCTGTCTCACCAGATCATGTCTTCTTCATAACTGGTGGCAATGATGGCGCCGTGAGAATTTGGGATACGGCGCGATTGGAGCGAAATATTACGCATCGATCTCGGCAGACTCATAGGCACGCCGAAGGGGCTCGCGTCCTTTCTCTTTGCTTTATTGAGAACTCACATTGCTTCGTCAGCTGTGCCAGTGACGGGAGCGTTCATGTTGTCAAAGTTGACACGATTTCCGCGAGCGGCGTTATTAGATATGGCAAGCTTCGTGTGCTACGCGAGTACCAATTACCCAAGGACGAGTACGCTATATGGTGTGAGCACTTTAGACAAGAGTCGAATTCCGTGCTCATACTTGCTACGAACCAGTCCAGAGTTCTCGGCATTGATCTTAGGACCATGACTCTACTCTATGTTCTTGAGAACCCCGTCCATCATGGCACACCAACCTGTTTCTGTGTCGACAGGAAGCGGAACTGGCTTTGTGTTGGAACTTCTCACGGCGTCATTGACTTGTGGGATCTCCGATTCAAGATGAGACTCAAGGGATGGGGGGTGCCAGGCAAAGGATCAATTTATCGCATTTGCATCCACCCAACCAAGGGTCGAGGTAAATGGATCTGCGTTTCTGGAGGAACGGGACAGGGAGAAGTCACTGTATGGGATCTAGAAAAGACAACTTGCAGAGAGATTTACCGAACTGGAGGCAATAAGGATGGCTCCAAGGGGTACAGCGCATGGGAGGTCGACGAAGACAAGCCAGAGGGCATGCTTGGACGCTTCGCTACAAATCTCGAAACAAGCGATATGACAAACGCAGACCGTGGCGTACGGGCCATGGTTGTGGGCACAGGAACAGCAGAGGACTCGCGAGATGTCCGTCACGCATTTATTGTCACCGGAGGATCGGACAAGAGGCTTAGATTTTGGGACATTTCCCGTATAGAGAATTCTTGCATCTATAGTGGCCTTCAACCCGAGGAACAACTGCCAACGTATACGAGCACTCACCCGACATCATCTACGACGCTCAACACAGAGAGATTTGCAAGGCATCCCACATCAGCCTCTGGCTCGGGAGGCGGAACAGGGCAAGCAAAGGCGTCGAGACCGCCAAGGTCAACGGTGATTTCTCTACAGCAACAGCAACTGTTACAGACGCACTTGGATGGCATCCAGGATGTAGTTTTGTTAGAGTACCCTTACTCGATGAGCGTCTCGGTTGACCGGTCAGGCGTGGTATTTGTGTTTCAATAGAATTGGCTCGCTCTTGGGAAACGAACCGGGCTGGGGATGACACTTGGAAGACGAGGCCTACGTTCCATGACGATGTAAGGGGATGGATGGGCTGGAGTAGACGTAAAGAAATGCGGAGTTTAGGATGTATTTAGCGCATTTTGGGTTCTTATTTATTTAAATAGCGTTATGAGGGATGAAAAATATTCATCCATGTGACTTGATAGAATTCCCATACCATGTCGTCCTCTACCTGTGATATCTCATAGTCGGGGGGTTATTTGAGTGCTGCGTTAATACCAACATGAAGTGTGGCGTAAAATGTGGAATGTGGCTGGTTACCTCGTGTCCCACGTCTGAAATTTCCCTGGCGCCTCGTCCCAATCTTTCAGCCTTGCCGGCCCGCATCGAACCTCCAAACCACCACTTAGACGGCAGCTCCATCCTTGTCGACCAAACATCACCCCGCGAAATCAATTGGCGACGAATTCGAAAAAATACCACGTCAGATAATCAGATTGATCACGGCCCATCGACAACAACCTCCGTCAAGACAACTTCGAGTACAACCCAACCAAGGCAAAACCTACCCTCTCTCCGCCCACCATGAGGCTCACGGCCGAGCTCATCAGGGATTCCCTATCCTACCTCAACCCTCTCAAGGAGAGAGAGCTTGATCTCCGAGGTGCGTTTTTGGAAAAGAGCAGATGCTACACTACTTGATCTTTCCCCCTTTTTTTTGTGCCGAAAAAGAAAAGGGAGAGAAAGAAAGAAGAAAGAGAGCTCAGAGTTGATACAAGTTTTGTCTTTTGGGGCATGAATAGGACACAGAATCCCGGCTATTGAGAATTTGGGTGTTGCAGGCGTGAGTTTTTACCTCTTTTTTATTTGTTTGTTTATTGTCTATCCTTTTCTGCTACAGAGGTTGGATCGTGTGGTAGTGGTGATGGTTCTCTGGTAGAAGGAGAGCTTGTTTCCTGTTGGAGCTTTTGTCTTGGGCCGAACTGCCTGTCGCTAACTTTCCATACCGAATTTAGCCCCACGATGCCATCGACTTCACCGACAATGATATCCAGATCCTGGGCAACTTCCCCCTCTCGCCGCGCATAACCACCCTCCTCCTCGCGCGCAACCGCGTGGCGAGCATCCAGCCCACGCTCGCCAACTCGGTGCCCAACCTCCAGAACCTGAACCTCGCGTCGAACAGCCTGGCGGAGCTGGCGGACGTGGACATTTTGGCGACGTTCCCGCGGCTGACGCACTTGGTGCTGACGGAGAATCCTATTACGAAGAAGGAGGTGAGTTTTGGTCTTCTTTTTTCCCTTCTTCTCTGAGGCCTTGTATGGTTGGTTGGCATGGGAAAGCTAATGGGGGTTTTGGGGGACAGCATTATCGCTATTGGGTCATTTGGCGGTGTCCTAGTGTGCGGTTCTTGGACTACGAGAAGGTCAGGGAGGCAGAGAGAGACAAGGGCCGAGAGCTGTTTGGCTCAGCAGAGGAGCCTACCGCTCTGGCATCACAGGTACGTTCTCGCTTGGCCGTCAACTTTGGCCGTGGTTTTTTTTTGCTAACAGGAATGCTACTAGATCATCGGCAAAAAGTCCAAGACATTCGACGTCTCATCCAACGGCTCCTCGTCCGTGACATCCAAGCTATCCAGAATAAAGCTCACAGACGATGAAAAGACACGTCTGCAGGAGAAGATCAAGAACGCTACGAGCTTGCAGGAGATTATCGCGTTGGAAAAGGAGCTCAACGAGGGACGTCTGCCTTCGGGTGTCATGTACACGGAGACCATGGATGAGTAGTAGATGCGGGCAAATTTTTTTTATAATGTGAATTTTTGCTACGTAGATTCTTTGAATTTGCAGTTTTGAGATGGATGCAGAAGGGGTCTTGACGGAGGCAGAGAAGGAGATAGAGAGAGAGAATGTGCTTAAGAAAAGATGAAATAGGGGGGTGTATTCAGCTTCCTTCCAACCCTTACTGGTTTAACGAACAAAAGACTATAGCCAAAATACCAAACTTTCATGACATCCACCGCATATTGAGACTTGGGAGTTGAATAAACTAGATCGTAGAGAAAACGTTGCTTGGTAGCAGCCTCATCCTCCTCACAATTTACACAACCTGCTTCTAACCGGTCATGTCAACATCCACCTTATCCTTCTTCGGCTCCTCGGCCTCTCTCATCTCCAGTTCCAGCTGGGCATTGGGATCTTCTTCCTGCTGTTGCTGCTGCTGCTTCTTTTTCTGCTTGTCCTCCCGGACGGACAAGGTGAATGGGTTGCTGGTGTTGCTGCTGCCGTTGGTCTCTCCGTGGCCGTTGGCGAGGATTTGGCTTTGGGAGGTGGAGGGGCGGTTGTTGCCGTTGGCGGCGGCGGGATCCTCGGTGATGGCCTCACCGCGGAGACGGGCTTGGGCGGCGGAGGCGACGGCCTTGGCCTTTTTGAAGGGGACGGTTTTGGGGGCCACGTCTTCTAGGAATTCGAGGTGGTCTTGGTGTGAGATGGCGTTGGCTTGGATGGGGTTAGCTGGCTTGTACTTGGGGCTCTATAATTGAGGCATTGGGATTGGTAAAGGAGGGGGAGGAGAGATGATAGGTAGTAAGTAGGTGATGAATAAAAGGGCAGAGAAAGTCAGAGGAAATCAGAGGAGACAAAGGGAGATTTACCAATATCCTTGTATTGGATGTTGCGCCTTGGCTTTCGTTCCAGCTTGGCTTGTGTATGAGCTTCATCGGCGAGGTGCTGGATGAACATTTCCTAAGCTCAAGTTAGATGCTGGATCCATGATAGAGAAGGGGAGGGGTGCATGAAGAACTGACTGCAGCGAGCGTAATGACAAAGGCAGCATTATTAGAGCACATCTGAACATCTGGATCCTGGCTGATGATCTTCTTTACTCTTGACACTAAAGATATCCATGTTAGTAATGAGAAGAAAATAAGAGGGAGGGAGAGAATTGAGAGTTGAGGACTTACATGGCAGCTGGGTTTGCCCCGTTGGCTCCTTTCGAGGAGGGATGGCGTTTGTGTTGTAAGGCATGATGAATGAGCGTGCCCGCGTGTAAGTGGTGCAGTGGATTCAAAGGGGAGTGAGCCTTATGAAACTGTGAATGGTATCTGTTGGGTACGTGGGTAAGTTGTCTGACTGTGAGCGTGGTTGAGTGAGGTGAGTATAAGGGTGAGTGTGAAAGAATTGGTGTGAGGTGAACCTTGCACGCGGAAAGGAAGCCGGCAGTTTCCGTCCAGGAGGAGGATGAAGAATGAGAGAGGAGACTCACTCACCGAGGGCCCGTTACTGTGTTGACAGAATTATGTCTTTTTTTTTTTATAAATAAAAGGTATAGAGAGGGTCATGAAATGTAGAAAGTGTTTGTCTTTTTTTTTTCTATGGCAAAGGTGTCAGATTTCATGGTAGGTAGTCTTGGAAGTTGCGAGAATATAGCTTTAAGGGTGGCTGTCGATAAGGAGGCGCTTACAAGGCTCAGAGGGTATTACAGCTGGTTCAATTATGTTTTCCCTCCCGACAATGCAGTCATGAACTCTGATCTTTTTTTCAATGAAGGGCTGCAGGAATAATCAAAGGGGGCCGGTCGGATTATCCGTTTGAATTGTTAACAAGCTTTTTTGTGGTGATGCTGTGAGTTGTGGTCTATGGATTATTCGGCTTGGTTTGTTCTTCTGAGAGGCAAAGACGCGAAGGTTGACGCGACGACGATGCTTTAAAGTGGTTGTACAGGCCTAACGCAGGCAGAGCAGAGCCTTCTGTGCATACTGTCAGGGGGGGGGGGGGGGGAGTCCACCATTATACAGCAGTGACAAACAAACGTTACACTGCCAGCAGGGCATATATCACCACGATATCCATCATCGAGATGAATATTATATAAACACTAAATTCCCTTCGACTCCTCTATAGTACCCCATCATCATGCTGATTTATAAATTTCATTCAGAATTATCAATGCAATCCCCAAATCCAGCTGTTCCTTGAGGCCAACAGCCCGCATGGTTCAAGTTCCAAGAGTCTGGTTGCCCGCATGGCTACTGCATGCCTACAGGTGGTGGTGCAGCATCTCTATAGGCGGCCTAGCGGCTTATCTATCATGCTTGCGCTAGCGACTGGGCGACATGCGATAGCTAATCCAAGCATCAAATTCCCAAGACTACGACATCATCCAAACTACATGTCACCGGCAATACGGTAAACAGTCAAGTCACAATACCTTCTAGGAGTACTCCGTTCTCTCCCTCTTTTGCGACAAAATAGCTGTGCGCCTCGTCAACATGGTGGATCGACCAGAATCATGAACTCAAGATCAACATCGTTCAATATAAGCATAAGCCCCCATCTGTCCCGCCGTCCGTCCATCAGCTCTCGCCTATCCTTCGCCGTCTCCAATGCTGAGCATGGTGAGGCCGGCGCCGATTCTGCGCATGGAGAGGGTCAGATCGAGGAAGAAATTGCTGAAATCAAGAGATACGAGGTAATGGGCTCCCCCTCCCCCACGAGCTGGAGATACCTTGCGAAACTGCTGCTGACGCTGAGGGCCAGGACTTTACAACCATAGGTATGCCGACGCACAGCTCCCGACGACGGCGATGGCACCGCCTTGAATGCGCATACTGACGGCAAATGGTAGACTGGGTCCAAGATGCGGCGCGGGAACAAGTGAGACGCAATGCGCGCAGGAAACGAGCGGCCGGCGTATACGAACTGGGCGAACCGGGCTGGAAATACCGTCTCAAGGAGTCTTACGAAGCGGCGCAAGGATGGATCGTTGTCACGATCATAGGCGCCGCCATTGGGGTGAATGCGGCCCTCTTGAGTATCATCACCGAGTGGCTCGCCGACATCAAGATGGGATACTGCACCACTGGCTTCTACTTGAACGCCGACTTTTGCTGTTGGGGAGAAGAGAGTGGTAAGGACTAAGCGTTTGCGAGGGGGTCGAGGACTGCGCTTACACTTATTGCAGATTGTAAAGAATGGCATCCCTGGACAGGCTTTGGGCCATTGAACTACCTTCTTTACTTTATCTTTGCGGTAAGGAACTTGATTGAAGGTTATGCGTGGCCAATTCCTGACAATGGTTACAGACTTTATTCGCCTTCATATCTGCGACATTGGTCAAGTCGTATGCGCCTTATGCCGCCGGCTCAGGTATCTCGGAGATCAAATGCATCATTGCCGGATTCGTTATGAAGGGCTTTCTCGGATTCTGGACCCTGCTCATCAAATCAGTCTGCTTGCCTCTGGCCATTGCCTCTGGCTTGTCAGTTGGAAAAGAAGGACCAAGCGTTCACTATGCCGTGTGTACCGGCAACGTCATCTCGAGGCTCTTCAACAAGTACCGAAGCAACGCATCCAAAACTCGAGAGATCTTGACGGCTTGCGCCGCTGCAGGTGTAGCCGTTGCCTTTGGTAGTCCTATTGGCGGCGTGCTCTTCTCGCTTGAAGAGATGGCGAGTTATTTCCCTCTCAAGACCCTCTGGCGCAGCTACTTTTGTGCTCTAGTTGCAACCGCCGTTCTATCTGCCATGAATCCATTCCGAACGGGACAGCTGGTCATGTTCCAGGTCCAGTATGATCGGGACTGGCATTTCTTTGAAATCATCTTCTACATTATCATTGGCATATTCGGTGGTCTGTACGGCGCCTTTGTTATCAAATGGAATCTACGAGCACAATCTTTTAGAAAGAAATATTTGGCCAAGTACGCCGTGTTGGAAGCAACGCTGCTGGCTGCTGCCACGGCCATTGTCGCCTACCCTAATGCCTTTTTGAGAATTGATATGACGGAGAGCATGAAGGTTTTGTTTCTCGAATGCGAAGGCGGCGAAGACTATAATGGTCTTTGTCAACCGGATAGGCGGCTCTGGAACATTATATCACTGGTCCTGGCAACAGTGTTGAGGATCTTTCTGGTCATCATCTCGTATGGATGCAAGGTGCCAGCAGGTATCTTTGTCCCCTCCATGGCAATTGGAGCGACTTTTGGGCGGACGGTCGGCATCATTGTTCAGGCCATTTACGAGGCGCATCCTGGAAGCGTCTTCTTTTCGGCGTGCAAACCGGACGAGCCCTGTATCACGCCAGGAACATATGCCTTCTTGGGCGCAGCAGCAGCCTTGAGCGGCATCATGCACCTTACTGTGTCGGTCGTTGTCATTATGATTGAACTAACTGGCGCACTTACATATATCTTGCCCATCATGATTGTTCTTGGTGTTACCAAGGCTATTAGTGATATGCTTGGCAAGGGTGGTATCGCAGATCGAATGATTTGGTTCAATGGATTTCCTTTCCTTGACAGCAAAGAAGAGCACAACTTTGGTGTGCCTGTTTCTCAGGTTATGCGAACCTCTGTGGTGTCTCTGCCTGTCAACGGTCTGACGCTCGCTGAGCTAGAGCAACTCCTGGCTGATGACAAATATCAAGGATTTCCTATTGTATCGGATAACACCTCCAAGATCTTGGTTGGATACATTGGGCAAACAGAGCTTCGATATGCCGTTGATCGCGCCAAGAAGGAAAGGCCAGTAGCACCAGATACGAAATGCTCATTTGCTCCTCTGGCGAACCACAGCTCGGTTATGCCAATGACACCCATGACACCTTCGCATGCAGATGCCACGACATCCTCGCCTCTTAATTTTAGTCGGTTCATCGATGCCACACCGGTGACGGCGCATCCCCGGCTTCCCCTGGAAACGGTCATGGAGCTCTTCCAAAAGATTGGACCCCGCGTCATTCTCATCGAGTATCATGGGAAGCTCACCGGCCTGGTGACCGTCAAGGACTGTCTAAAGTATCAGTTCAAGGTAGAGGCGGCGGAGAATCCAAAGGATGATCACCGCATAGCAGAGGGGCAGGAGCAACTCTGGAGTCTGCTTCGCAAAGCGGCCAACTGGGTATCTGGCAGTGTCATGGCCGTTTCAGGGGGCAGAATAAGGCTTGTAGACGAGGATAGGATACGAGGGATGGGAGGCGCTATCTTGGATGGGGATGAGGATGATGTGGATGAGGGGGTTGAACTGGAAAGACGATAGACGTTGCATGGTCATGTTTCAAGGAAACTGGTTGGCGTTGTGGAATCTTTTTGACGTTTTACAGTTTTTGTGTACTACGTGATGAATGAAAGGATAAATTGTTCATTATGTTGTTCTGACGTGTCTATCTATTGAGTGAAGTCCTCTATGGTAATGACGTGCTACGGATTACCCAAATCAGGAACATCCTCATCGTGGTAAGGCTTATTTGCTTCACTTTGCAACTCCTCCTCCGAAACAAGCATGATGTCCTCCGTCTCCACCACCGCGGGAGCAGAGTCCCCCTCGTCCTTTCGGCCGGCGATGACGCTGCCGGCAACGAGAAGCGAGGCGCCGGCCCACCACATTGGCGGCAGGGCCTCTGAGAAGATGATGACGCCCATGATGGCGGTGACGAGAAAGTTGGTGGAGGTGTTCATGATGGAGACTTGGGTGGCTGATCGGCCGCGCTTGAGGGCGGTGGTGAAGAGGGACCACATCTGAATAGTGGTGGTGGTGGGTGTAAGTAGGAGATGGAGGGGGCAAGGGAAGGGAAGACACTTACGATGCCGTTGAAGGTGAGGTTGAGAATGAAGAATAGCTGAGGTTGGGGGATTAGTATTCTGGTGGAGAGATAGAAGGGGGGTATAGGGAGAGTTACAGCTCTGACGATGACTTCGACGATCTTCTCATGTTGAGCGATGCCGAGGATATTGGCAATGCCGGTTGACAAGGTTGTGGTGAGTTCTGTCGTTGTTCTAAGACGTGTATCAGTCTATGTGTGACTTTCAATCACTTGTTGAATAACACCATCGACAAAAATTGCTACTCCTACTATTATAACTCCAAGCACCGTCTTGTAGATAACGAATATGAATATTGGGAAGGGTGGTAGCAACGTTTCATATCAGATGAAGCTTTCGAGAAACTTACAATTTCGCAAACACACCGTTAAACGCCGCGCAAGCACCGCTAGAAATAGCAAAGAACAACCACTGCGAATGCCCGCCCTTTATGTTACCAGATTCGTTATCCATTTTACTTAATGTTGCTGTTGCTGCTGCCGCTGTCTCCGGAGCAGAAGCGCTGGTGTCTTTGGTGTAACGCTGGCGGACCGCCATGGTTTGCGGAAGTGCAGGTTGGGTCTTTTTTTCCCCCCGCTTATGTGAGCCTCTGGGAGGGCGGATTTGGGTGAAGCTGGGGTTTTATGGACTGGCAAGGGGTTATGTAAACCGTGTGTATGTATGTATATGTGTGTTGTGTGTGTGCGTCACGCAGCCGAATTCTGTTGGTAGTTCTGAAGAGAAAGAGAGAGGGTGTGTGTAGGACAAGGGGCGTTGATTCGAGAATGGATGGGATGTCATATCTTGCAAGAATACAGTGGATTTATAGGGGAGAAGGGGGGGGAGGAGGGCTTTCATGATAGGCGGGCGGGCTAAATATGTCACTGCATCGGCTGTCGTGTGCCTGAAGCCAGCGCAAGTGACAACATCCAATTGCTGCTAGTTTCTACAATTTATATAAACAAATATTGATCAAACGAACATTGATCAAACAACTTCGGCACCCAAGAATAATTGTTACGCATTCAAAGCAAATCAATTGTATTTAGATGCCCTGTGATCCATTCTTGGCATCCTTCTCCATAACCGCGACCAAATCATGAATTCGCAATTCCCATTAAAAAAAAAGGACCCTTAGACGCTTTACATAGTTCCAAGCCTTTGTTGGTCTCTGTCAAACGTCTGTTCAAGTCATTGGCTCTGTTTCTTCTTGTTTCCCATAATATTCCCTCTCTCCCAAAAAACGCCGCCCAAATGCAAACTTGATCCCTCGTTGACGCGCCGCGTTCGTCGCAATAAGAAAAGGGCCATCTATTCGCGTAGAGGGTCATGTAGTACCAGTTCCTTTGTTCCAGGCTCTCTTTACTGTCCTTCACCAGGTCGCTTAGCATTGCAGCTGACAATCTTGACCTTGTCGGCCGTTACGGATTGACTTCCATTGTCCATCTTGAAGGTGACGTTCTTGATCAAAAAGGTCCACACTTCGTCGCAGAATCTGTAGGTATCCAAGCTTCCCTATGTTTCACACAAAGCACTGGTTAGCTCTGACACAATAGACCCCCCCCTTCTCCCTCCAAGCCCATCTGCCTTGCCATTGTATATTATTCACCTTGAATTGGAGACGACTTCGAACATTCTTCTGCAGCGACTCGGTAATGGCCTGGTCAAAGTTCCCCAGAATCTTCATCGCAAGCTGCGGGTGGATGCGCTCCTCGCTGATGAGGTCATCGAGTGTGTCCGTCAGAGCGAGCCCGATACTGCGACGGTTAGTGACGGTGTTACAAAGACACAAACACGCAGAAGCTCTAATAGTCTCCCATTGAGCTGGAGTCGCAGTACCTGCTCCGTCGGTAAAGCTCATAAAACGATTGCGCGCCGCTGGCCATGATTGCAAATAGACTTGTGCGATTCTTTCTTTTCTTTGCTTTCAAAAGAAAATAAACGAGTGTGGTTTTTGCCTGGGCTTCGGGAAGAAACGTTGAGGTTTCCTTCTTTTTGCTTTGCTTTGCCTTGCTTTGCTTTGAAAGGTCCAAGTCTGCCTGGAAAGCGGCTTGTCTGGGGAAGAGAGGCGAGGGGCGGCGGCTCGGGTGGCTTAGTTACCGGGCTTACTAAGCTATGCACACAGATCATGTGACGTCGGTTGCTGCACTCGTTCTGGTGTATGCCTGGGTCCAACGCCAACGCAACACTGTCGCGCCAGCTTGGCTAGGGAGCTTCAGCAAGCTTCCAAAAATCAATTCTCCATTCGCCATCAAACCCAGCGCCGACGCAACGCCAATCGTCGCCGAAACACAATCATAAAGCCGTCAAGATGGTTCTATTGTATGGACTTGGCAGCATCGGGTCGTTTTTGATCGTGGTGGGATTATGTATGTTATTTCCCAAGGGCGGGAGAAAGAGAGAGAGAGAGAGAGAGAGGGAAAACAACAAAAAGGAAGGGCTGATGACGCTGTTGACTAACCGAGAATCCGTTTAGATATGCTCTTCACTGGCAACGGTGAATCATTCAACGTTGGAGCCTTTCTCGAATCAGTATCTCCATATGCCTGGGCCGATCTAGGTATCGCTTTGTGCATCGGCCTCTCGGTCGTAGGCGCCGCATGGTAAGAATCCCTCCAAGTCGCAGAAATGTCTCTCGCATCTCCAAATTCTTACCAAGACTTCTCAAAACAGGGGTATTTTCATCACTGGATCCACGATTCTCGGCGCAGGCGTCAGAGCCCCTCGAATCCGAACCAAGAACTTGATTTCCATCATTTTCTGCGAAGTTGTTGCTATTTACGGTGTTATCATGGCCATCGTCTTCTCATCAAAGGTTGATGCCGTTAGGGGAGCCGACCTCTACTCGGCGGATTCGTACTTTACCGGATATGCCTTGTTCTGGTCCGGCGTGACGGTCGGAATGTGCAACCTTGTCTGTGGTGTTGCTGTTGGTATCAATGGCAGTGGAGCTGCTCTGGCTGATGCCGCTGATGGCTCTTTGTATGCTCACCCCGGTCTTTTTTTTTTCTCAAAATTTTAGGTTACACAATTGCTAACTTACAATGTAGGTTCGTCAGAATTTTGGTCATTGAAATCTTCAGCTCCGTTTTGGGTCTGTTTGGTCTCATTGTCGGTCTGCTTGTCTCTGGCAAGGGCTATGCCTTTGGTGTCACACCTAGTTAAACACCCTCAAAGAGGTTCAGACATGTTCTACTATTTTAACACAGCCTCGCGTCATCCGAGAAACGAAAATGATATATGCATTACGCCAATAATACTTGGTTGGGCGTTTGGAAGATGGGCAGAGGGACGATGGTTTTTGGGTGTATGACTAAACCCTGGGAGATGATATGTACATTAGCCGAAGATGAATTCAGCTAAATTTGCCAAATCTAGGCATTAGACAGTTTCAAATACTCTTGGATCGTTAACGAGTGCGGGAATGGTCCCTTGTCGGTGACGTAGCTTGCCAGAAGCACTGACCAATGTGTTCATGATCATGGACTAACAACTATCGTGGATATTACAAGCCTCGTATGGCATTCAGCAGCAAAGCATCAACCTTTGAGCCCTTTTCAAGCTTGCCTTTCCCGCTGGGTAGGCAGAGCAATGCATTCGCCGATCTCAGACTGCCAACCTTTGAACTCCGCTGTCCTCCAGTACTGCTGGCCGTGAGAAGGCCATCAACTCCAACGGTTACAACGGTGCGGTGGTACTCTGGGCGAGGATCGATCTGGAAGTCATGTCCCAAACTAACAGGAACTTTAGGTAGCCCGGCCGGTGAGACGCCGGAAAGCTTGTGCAATGACGGCAGGACAAATAGATGGAATGTTACCAAGGCGGACGCAGGGTTGCCGGGCAGAGAGAATATGACTTTGGAGATGCGGTTTCCAGCGTTGTCTTTGACGGGGACCGTTGCAAACGTTGTTGGCTTCCCGGGTTTCATAGCAACTCTGCCAAAGTGAATGGTGCCGCCGAGGGAGCGCTCAATGGTCGGTTTCAACAGATCCAGCTCTCCCATAGAAACACCGCCCGTTGTTATGAGCACGTCGGCTGCTCTAAGGCCATTCCGCAGAGTCTCTTCAAGAGTGCCCGGCTTGTCCTTGGCAATACCCAAATCGACTACTTCAAAGCCCCATTCTTTGGCGGCGGATATGAGTGTAATGCGGTTCGTGTCACGGACTTCGCCGAGTCTGAGATCTCCGGGCCGGTTGTACTCGACGATCTCGTCTCCCGTAGAGAGGATGCCAATTATAGGTCGCCGATATACCTGAGCTTCTGCCACGCCGACGGCTGCGAGTAGGCCAATCTCTCCACCGACCCCGGATATCTGCTCTCCTTTTTGAAGAATCACAGTGCCCTGCTCGATGTCACTTCCAACTTCTCGGATATTTGCCCCTTCTGTAACGCCTTCAGCCTGGATTTCTACTTCCTTCTCCTCCTGCCCATCATCCGTCATTGTTTTTAGCAGTGTATCTTCGACCATTATAACGGCAGTGGCTCCAGGGGGCAATGGTGCACCGGTGGTTATTCTGGCAATTTCCCCTTCTTTCAATGTACCAATCTGTCCAGGGGCGGCATGGGATACGCCAGTGACAGGAAACACCCCCTTTACGTTGCCATCCTTGGGCACCACTACCGCATAGCCATCAACAATGCTGGCTCTGAATGCTGGAACATTCTCTCTTGCCTTGACGTCTTCAGCGAGAACAGAGCCTACGATGTGCTCATCAACTTTGACGGCATCAACCTGAGGCTCTGGTGTGTACTCTGCAACCATGGCCAGCGCATCGTCAACAGATACCATCGGATATGGAGATTCGCGATGCCGACGGGTAGGGCCTAAGCTAAGGTCATTGGATAGTGGTGTTGATCCAGGGGCCGTGAATCTTTTAAGTGCACCATGCCCATGTCCCTGACCGTGACCGTGACCGTGACTATGGTCATGTCCGTGATGGTGATGATCATGGGAATGGGAATGGGTATGCGATTGAGCCGCAGCACCTCCAATACCAGCATCTGCCTCTAGCTTCTTTACTCCGCCCGCATGCAGAGCTCTCGAGTTTGCCCCTGTAGCCTGGAGGCAGGCATGTGGTAGGGTCTTGATGATGGCTTGCAGGTTCTCCTTTGCCCCCTTTGGCGACCCGGGCAAAGTGACAATAAGGGTTTTGTGTCTAACACCAGCAGCAGGTCTGGACATCATGGCAACTTGAAGAGTCAGAGGTGAATGGAGGAATTCTTGGAATATTTGCTGACTTACATGGAGTTACAGAGAGGGAAGAAGACAGCATGGCATGGACCAGTCCCGGAGCAGTCTTGTGAATCAAGGGTGTAACCGCCTATAATTTTGATCAACCGGTCATCCTGGTTTTATAAGATATATGGACAGTATAAGTACCTCTGGAGTAACATCAGCAACCGAGAAACCGGTGCCGCCGGTCGTGATAACCAAGTTGACAGCATCGGGGCCGTCAGTCCAGAGCATAAGTTGCTTCTGGATATCAAGAATATTATCTGTTACAATCTTTTCATCCGCTACTTCCCATTTTCCGCCTCCGTCAGTATTCAAAACATCACGGAGGACAGTTGCCGAAGCGTCTGCCGATGCATCCTTTGCTGCTGTGGTCGAGACGATGAGAATCGCCGCTGTAAAGGGGCCATCCATAATGTTTGCAGTTTGTGAGACCAAGGGGAAGAGTTTGTATTATTCAAAAACTGGGTAAGAGATGTTTGAATAAGTAATGAGATATTAAAAAAAAGCAGTCTCCTCAAATCCTTCGAATTGGAGGGGAACAGATTCGAATCAGTTCATCCGTTTAATAAACCTTCGACCCCTCAGTGATGTAGGTTATCCTTATATCATCTTTGGTGGGATGCGGACGTTTCTGGTGGGTTTCCAAAGTTATAGCGCCCACCCCGCTGTAAGACTCTGCTTTAGCGCTCCATGCTAATGTTGGCGAGCAATCATAGCCTGAAAATCGAGAACGCGCTTATCGATCCTTATCTTTAACTTTGGATGAATTTGTGAGGCGCGTTTACGATATTCATTCCACTTATACACTCGTTCAACTCGCTGCCTCATAGCTCACTCTCGCTCCATATTAGACATTGAAAATGGTTCGCATTAAAGAGAGATATCTCCTCGTCAATATTGTGTATCCGCCTGATACTGCAAAGTCTTCCAAAGTCCCAGACTATGTGGTTCAGCATCAACCTACCATCGAAAGACTCACTCCTCAAGCCCTGATCAAGGCTATCAAGTCTGAAATTGGACTTTTATTTGGTGACTATGGACTGGGAGCCCTTGAAGGGAATCTTTCAGGTAAGGCATCGTGCCGGATGGCTCGTGAGAAGCAATCACTAACAGACAGTCTAAGTGAAATATTTGTCTCTGGCTACTTCAACTTTCATCCTGAGATGCTCACGGGCTCATTACCAGCTACTCTGGTCGGCATTGACCTTTATGGACCACGTCCCGGTTCGGGATGGACGCCCATGCATATTCCGTGTCGTGCGCGTCAGTGGTACGATGCGCAAGGCTGAGGAGGAGGCCATCCGGCAGGCGAGAAAGCTCATCTTGGCAGCCAAGGCGGAAGCAGGCAATGCTTCTATTACTGACACGTTCCAAGAGCAAGATGACATGATGCTCGACATTGAGGATGTCTCCGATAGCGACGATGACATGCAAGACCAAGGTTGAACGGGTATTATCATTTTTTCCTGATTACTTTAACTCCACTGTCTGCTGGTATGGACATATCACCGAAATCAGGGTCCATTTCTGGAGCCGGAGCCGAGGCGATTGGTGGTTCCAGGTCCATGGCCTGTTCTTCTCGCAGCTTTGCCTGCTCCTCCTCAGCTTCCTGCTCCATCCGGTCATATTCTTCCTTATGATCAATCCACCGCTCCTGGATATTTTCCACATCCAACATGGAGTCCTCGTTCCTCATGGCTACGGCCCAGACCGTATCATTGGCGCCCTCGGCACTGCCAAATACATAGCCTCCTGCACGGTCAATGACCCGAAGCAAATGCGTCATGCTCTTCTTGTTCTCAACCGCTAGGACCTGGTATCGGACCAACCCGTAACTCTCAATCATGCCGGCTATCGCTTCGTGCAATCGGCCAAACTTCTCGTTCCGCATTGTTGGCGATTCCTCTTCGAGATATGGTGTCAGATATGTCAAGTCGTCAACGTCGGTGTAGTATTCGAGATTGAAGGGAAGCTCGTCGTAGGATGATATTTTGTCAATCTTGGATAGGATATTAACGTGTGGCATGTCCATCTGGATCATGGCTCGGAGAGATAGGAGGACGTTGGAAACATAGAGGGACGGTTGTGTTAGACAGAAGGAATCGGAGAGGTGGACACAGACAAACTATGCAAGAAATTAGCAAACTGACACACTTTTGCTGCGGACACTAAACCTACTCTGAACCCTTTTTTCTGAAGCTTATAAAACATGTTCCTAAGTGAGTTGTGATGCGTGTAGAGTTCCACTTGACCAGGACAATCAAAAAGAATGTAGTCATCCCCAAACTCCTTCAGTCCCTCCTCTAGCCATTCATAGTTGTGCTCGAGCTCTTCTAGGGCGTATAGAATGCCTCCGTTTGGCCCAAGACGGTCCTCGCGCATAATATCCTCAAGCTTCACTAGACTCCGAATATCTAGCGCGCAGGGGTAGTTGGTATGGTCGTTGGCTGGATCGAGGTTCACGACAGAGCACGCGCGCCCGATGGCGCCCATAAATTGGTGCACTGGAGAGTCCGTAAGTCAACATGGCTTCATTCAAGCTCAGCAGACACGGGTGTAGAACGCACTGCCATCGCAGTAGGTACTCTTTCCGGCGCCGGGGCTACCGAGCACGAGCTGCGCAAAAGGCATTTGGAAGTCGTTTAACTGCGCTGTCTAGGAAGTATTGGTATTTGTATCGAATGAAGCAACTGGCAATTCTGATATCAAGCTACTACTCACCTACCAAATAAACATCCCACTTGAAAAGCAAGCTGCCCCTCGATAACTAAGACAAGACATGCACACGAACGATGCGCCTGTCCCACGTGATCTCGAATAATGACGTTGGTGGGGTTCTCGCTTCGGCAAAATTTTCGGTCCGTGCACAAGAGCTTGGGGAAGCTCCAAAAAGCACATGAAAATCGACCACCAACTTCTTCCACCCTTATAAAAATTCCTCCGCCCTCGTGCCTCTGGTAATACCTCGTCTACGGCTTCCACTTGCCGTCGTACAGGATGCTGAGCAACTATGCGCAGCACCATCACTATATCTGGCATCTGACTTGTCAAATGCCGCGCACTTGGTCGGAAACCACATTCAAACACCAAACGCCGCGCTCTCCACCATGAGTTCTACCATGGTCGTCGAGGCCACCCAAGGCTCTACCGGCTGGCTCGGTTTCATTGGGTGGTTCCTCTTGAGCTTGATTAATTTTACGTCGACTGTTCTGTACTGGATCATCCGGACAGTAACCATCACCATCCCAAGCATCCTGTATACACTGTTCTCCACAAGTTGGACAGTGACAATGAATGCCACTACGCTGTATGCTGCTAGTTCTTCCAGCTTGCATAATAAAAGGCTCACATGTAACTTAGCATGTTCATCGTCGCAGCCGTCGTGTCGGCGGTCAGCTGGGTTGTCAGGTATCGCATCCTGAACATGTACTCGAGGTTGCCCCCCGAACCCCAGCGGAAAGAGCCCGAGATCGACCTCTTCCCCGATACACACGAGGGCGGTGTCAAGTCTGGCTTGTCCAACTACCTTGATGAGTTCCTTAGCGCAATCAAGATCTTTGGGTACCTCGAGCGATCGGTATTTCACGAACTGACTCGGAGTATGCAAACGAGGAAGTTGATTGCCGGGGAGACCATCAACTTGGAAGAGGAAAAAGGCTTCTGTATTGTGGTTGATGGTTTGGTTGAGATTTTCGTGAAGTCGGGGCGAAATCCCCGATCTTCAGTTGGAGATCACTCTCACATGCCCGCTGTGGACTCGTCTGACGACGAAGATGTCCTTCCCGGTCAACAGAAGTATCAGCTTCTGACCGAGGTGCGCAATGGAGCCCCCATGTCATCGCTATTCTCCATCATGTCTCTCTTTACCGAGGATGTGAGACTGAGAGAAAATGAGGATGAGTCGCCAATGTCGACAGCTGGAGTCAACGCACACCGGCAGCCCGGTTCGCACAAGGACTTCAATGCCAGAAGATCATCTCAAGCGCCAATCTCAATGCCAGGTACCCCTCAAATGGATGAAAGTCCAGGAGGCCCAAATACGAGACATGATGACGGTGTTAGGTTCGCCTCTGCTTTGAACGAAGCAACCCCCTCATCAATCCCACCAATGTCACTTGATGGGACCTCGTCGTCTCATGCTCCTCCTAGGTTGCGTCCTGGCTTGCCAAATAGACTGATGTCCAGTTCGGCTCATCCTGATATCATTGCTCGAGCAACCATGGATACCACTATCGCGATTATACCCGCAAGCGCATTCAGAAGGCTTATCAAGATATACCCGAAGGCCACTGCCCACATTGTCCATGTTATTCTCTCCCGATTTCAGAGGGTGACGCTGGCGCAAGCGTTCAATTATCTCGGCCTAACAGGCGAGGTTTTGCAGACAGAAAAGGACATGATCAAGTACACGATGTGCCAGCTTCCCAATCTCTTGAGGGGTGACGCTTTGAGCAGGTTGAAAGAGAAATTCAATCGCGAGCGAGAGCGGCTGAGCGAAGACCAGGAAACAAAGGGCATTGCTCTACACAATTCTGCCGCCACCAGACGTCGACGATCTAGTGCGACTCTTCGTAAGGAAGTGCTGCAGTCAATATCCAAGCAAAGGTCCACATCGGCAGCCAACAACGCTGTCCCGGGCCGTGAGCGCCGGTCGACACCCTCTCAGAATCCTGGTGATCTCTTCACCAGCAGTCAATTGAACCGGGGTGCAAACCGGGCTCCTACTTTAAGTTCAAACGAGAGCTCGTCTGCTGACCTTCCGAGGGTTGCTGCATTCAGTCCTCTGAGTCAAAAGACCTTCAATCCCTTTGACCCTGAGCGACGTGCTCGTGTATCTGTTGATTCACGAGAATCCGTGGATGAAGATAATCTGTTCAGAACCTCTATTCTTGAGTGCATGTTCAGAACTCTTGGTATTGATGCGGGAGGAACTGCTTCTAGGGAAGTAGAGTCTATCGAGGGATCCCCTAGACTCGTCTCATTTGATCAAAGAAGGGCAAGGGGAGTTTATCCAAACAATGCGTTTGGCTTCATTGCGCCGTATGATGGGTCGATTGATGGTGAAACAGAGTCACTTACATCTGGCATTTCCGCTGCCCACACTCCCCCGAATGCTCAAGCCCTATCTCATGATATGATGGATGAGGTTGAAATTGTCTTCTTCCCTAAAGGATCTGTACTCGTGGAACAGGGTGAGAGAAGTCCTGGTCTGTACTATGTCATCGACGGATTTTTGGACATTGGGACTACAGCCCATGATGGATCGCAAAACATTCTTCACAAAACGGGACCTGAATCCTTCGTTGCGGATCCTCTCCATCCAAACTTGAACCCTGCGGATTCGGAGAAGCGTGAGAACACTCGTCGAAGAAGCGTGGCTTTAGTTAAGCCGGGCGGCTTGGCGGGATACATTGGAAGCGTTTCCTCATACAGATCTTTTATTGATGTTGTCGCTAAAACGGACGTCTACGTTGGGTTTCTGCCTCGTGCTTCTCTAGAGAGGATTGTTGACAAATATCCAATCATCCTTCTGACTATGGCCAAGAGGTTGACAAACATTCTGCCTCGTCTCATCCTGCACATCGATTTCGCACTTGAGTGGGTTCAGGTAAATGCTGGACAAGTCATCTTTCACGATAGTGACGAGAGCGATTCCATCTACATTGTTCTCAATGGCCGCTTGCGTCTCGTAGAGGATAGAAAGGATGGCGGTGTAACAGCTAGGGCTGAGTTTGGACAAGGCGAGAGTATTGGTGAACTTGAAGTGCTAACGGAAACGGCACGAGCTGGTACCCTTCACGCAATTCGTGATACTGAGCTTGTCAAGTTTCCGCGCACTTTGTTCAACAGTCTTGCTCAAGAGCATCCTAATATTACGATCAAGATTTCCAAGATCATCGCATCTCGCATGAGAGCTGCGGTGAATGATGCAGCCAAGTTTGGGAAAGAGGCGGGGTCTGGCGCGATCAACAATCAGAGACAGTCCACCATGAATTTGCGGACTGTGGCTATTTTGCCAGTCGCCGCAGGTGTTCCCGTCATTGAGTTTGGAAATCGCTTGATGAATGCTCTGTCACAAGTTGGACCCCACAACGGGGCCACTTCACTCAACCAATCTGCTATTTTGAACCACCTTGGCAAGCATGCTTTTAACAAGATGGGAAAGCTGAGACTGTCACAATACCTCGCTGATCTGGAAGAAAAATACGGCCTGGTAGTTTACGTTGCTGGTAAGTGCTCTTGTGATATGTTTTCTTTTTACTCTGCTGTTATGATGAGAATTTCTTAACCCAAAGACTACGTCGCTGATGGTTATGTAAACTCTAATTTTTTCCTGATCACATTACTTTATTCCCATTCTATTTTGAAACTCAATGTTGGGATCCTCATGCTGACCTTATGGTTGCGTATAGATACTAGTGTCAACTCGCCATGGACGCAAACATGCATCACACAGGCGGACAGCATCCTCTTGGTTGGTCTCGCAGAGGGATCGCCGGCCATTGGAGAGTATGAACGTTTCATGCTCGGGATGAAGTCAACGGCTCGAAAGACCTTGGTACTCCTCCATGCTGACCGCTTCTCGCAACCTGGTTTAACCAGGTCGTGGCTCCGCAATCGTATGTGGATCAACGGAGGGCACTACCACATTCAGATGGCTTTCAGGACAAACGCAATGCCTGTTCACCCTCCCTCAAAAAGACTTGGTCAAGCCCTCAAAGAGAGAGTGCAGGTCTTGCAAGCCGGGATTCAAAAGTACACATCCCGCAATGGCCAGCATGCGTCATACTACTCACCTGATACTCCGTTCAAGGGAGACTTTCATCGCCTGGCTCGAAGGCTCTGCGGAAAGTCAATTGGCCTTGTTCTCGGCGGTGGTGGAGCACGTGGTATCACCCAGATTGGCATCATTCGAGCCATGGAAGAAGCTGGTATTCCAATTGACATAGTTGGCGGAACCTCAATTGGCTCATTTGTTGGAGCACTCTACGCGCGACATGCAGACGTCGTGCCCATGTTTGGGTTGGCTAAAAAGTTTGCCGGGCGTATGGCAAGCTTGTGGCGATTTGCATTAGATTTGACATACCCTTCCGCATCATACACCACGGGGCATGAGTTCAACCGAGGCATTTTCAAGACCTTTGGGAACACGCAGATCGAAGACTTTTGGCTGGAGTACTATTGTAACACCACCAACATCAGCAAAAGCCGAGCGGAGTTTCATACAAGCGGATATGCATGGAGATATATCCGAGCGTCCATGTCATTGGCTGGCTTATTACCCCCTCTTTGCGACGAGGGCAGCATGCTGCTTGACGGTGGCTACGTAGACAACTTGACTGTGTCTCACATGAAGGACCTGGGAGTAGACACCATCTTTGCCATTGATGTCGGAGCGCTGGATGACGACACACCTCAAACATACGGTGACTCATTGTCTGGCATGTGGGCATTCTTCAATAGATGGAATCCCTTCTCCTCACACACTAATCCGCCAACACTGGCCGAGATTCAAGGACGGCTTGCGTATGTCTCAAGTGTGGATGCACTTGAGCGAGCCAAAACAATGCCGGGGTGCATCTACATGCGGCCTCCCATTGATGAATATGGGACACTTGATTTCCACAAGTTTGATGAGATCTACAAGATGGGGTACAGCTTCGGGCAGGCATTTTTCCAGCGGCTAAAGGAACAGGAGAAGCTGCCCCTGATGGAGGAGACGGAGGCGAAAAAGGCTTTGCGGAGAACCACGGCGCCTCGACGAGCTAGCATATGAGCGAATTGTTATGACATCAACTAGTTTCGGCATATTAACATTAAGCATCTCGGCAGCGAGTACATATTAATAGAAAGTGATTCTCATGCTTTTGCAAGCTAAGAGAGAGATCAGACCAATTGAATCAAGTTCTGCTGTCACACATACCATTCATCTCTGTGTCCCATTGTTTCCAACTGATTCATTTGTTTAAGACCTTGATTCAATGTACCACGTGCCATGACGAGCATGGCGTGTTGCATACTTGACTCGACTTGGTGTTGGTGATGCCGATCCATATGCAGGGATTAAGTTTCCTCCTGGGCAAGTTAGAGCCAGGGAATGACAACCGAGACGGAGACGTCAAGGGCTGACATCATTTTAGGCAGTTCAGTGAAAGGGAAACGAGGGGCAAGGCTGTCCTGGCAGCACCCAACTGGTGGGAAGCTCATATCCTGCTTGAATTGGAGGGTGTACGGCATCATGTCTCTGCATGTCCAGAGCGCCATATAAATACATTGCCACTTCAGCGGTGAGATTTCGCAACTTAGATAAAGAACATTAGATTCAGATTCTTTTTTCTTTCGCGAATCTTTATTATCATCATCTACAAGATATCAAATGATTTCAGCAAGATCAAACTCTCTACAACACAACCCACAAACAAGACAGACAACATGACCTCCAATCGTACTTCTCGAGGCACTCGCAGCTCCTATGAGTCGTATAGCTCCGACTCCAAGCACACAGGCAATAATAATAGTCGTGGCGGCCATCGCAGCTACTATGATGATGGCAAGAGCAGCACCGCCAACGGCCGCCGCGACCGCAACAACCGCGGCGGCAATGATCGCAACGTCTCTGAGCGCAGCGGCCGAAATCGCGGCACCATGAGCCGCTTCGTGCCTCTTGACCCTAGGCCCTCCCGCGCCGATCCGCAGGACAGGGATCGTCGACGCAAGAAGGAGAAGGACTGCGAGGGGTTCGACTGGACGCCTGGTATTGCCCTGGCGTTGGCCGGGGCCTTGGCGTTTTTCAGTATAGATAAGACGTTGTTTACGAGGAAGAAGAAGGATCATGTTGCAAAGCATTTGCAATGAGTGAGAAAGAAAAAATCCCCCGAGCGAGAAAAGAAAATGGGGGTTGAAATTGTACGAGCAATGTTGGGAATGATTGAATAAATTGTACGATTATGATGATACCATGGGATGGATTTTATTATGACGGGATAGCATATATGTAGCATAGTTATTGAATTGCTTCTATTTACCTTATAAACCGTGTTGTCTTCGCTTACAACTCATAAGACTTATATCATTATAATACCCAAAAATATTTCCTTTATGCCCTTGACTGCTTCTCAACAGTTTCGACCAATAGATCAAATAGTTCCTGTACAGTCTCTTCCCGGACGGCAGCAACTCCTGTGCACACACGAATGGCATACTTGCCATTGATGACGGTGCTCGTCAAGTAGAATCTACCCGTGGCATTGATGGTCTCATACAGTCTCGCAGTCTGAAGGTTGATTTCGTCCTCTTTATCGCCAGTAGTGCGGAACGTCACAAGACCGAACCGGGCCTTTGTAAAGATTGTGAAAATATCGGGTCGACTGGCCAGCTTAGCTTCCAAACTCTCAGCCAGGGTAACGCCGTTTTGGATGTGTGCCTGTATGCCTCGAATTCCGTAGCTTCGTAGAACGAACCATAGCTTCAGAGAGCGGAAACGACGACCCAAGGGAATTTGCCAGTCGCGGTAGTCAGTGACCAGCTCATTATCGCTGAATTGATTGCGCAGATAAGGGGGCTTGATGCTGAGCGATGTGATTAGTGAAGCACGGCTGCGTACCCACAAAGCCGAGCAATCGAATGTTGTCAGCATCCATTTGTGCGGGTTGAAGTTGAAGGAGTGGAAATGCGCCATGGGCGGCGTCAGGGACTGGTTCGCTTCGAGAATAAGGGCCGAACCAGCATAAGCCGCATCAACATGGACCCAGATCTCGCCAGGCTTTCCGACACGCGGCTCCAGCGCACGAACGATGCCATCGAAATCGTCAACAGCGCAGACATCGGTGCTGCCCAAGGTAGCCGTGAGGTAAAAAGGCTCAAGACCCTTGGCAGTGAGCTCAGCGATGGTGGCAGCCAAGTCTTCGCCCTTCATCGAAAAGTTATTCTCCTCATATACCGGTACGGTGGCAAACCGCACACCAAGAACTTGGGCAGCCTTCTTTGTGCTCGAATGCGCGCCAGCACTACCCAGAGCAACAAGCTTGCTGCGATGTTTCCAAAGCTCCTCCTCCTTGTCTTCTCCCTCGGGCAAGTGCGCGGTAACCTCGCCCAGATACTTGTCCCGAGCAGCAACCATGACAGTCAAAATGGCTTCGCTTGCGCTTCCGTGAATAACACCACCTCCGTGCGTAGGACCACCGCTCAGGAAACACTCTGGCAGTGTCAGGGCCTGGGCTAACCAATCGAGGACAATAGTCTCGAGCTCTGTGATGGCAGGACTGCAGATCCAATTGAAGTGAGCGCCGTTGAAGGTGTTGGAGTACATTTCAGCAATAGCCGCGGGAAAGCTGCTGGAGCAGGGGAAGAAGGCCATGAAGCCCGGACTTTGCCAATGGGTAATGCCGGGGAGGATCTTGTCATGCACATCTTGACGGATGACATCAAACGACTCGCCATCGAGAGGGGCTGAAGTCGGAAGCAAAGGTCTCAGATAGCCTGGTTCGACGGCGGAGACGACACGATGTGCTTTTATGTTGTCATAGTAGTCGGCGACTGCGTATTTGTTAGTCTCTATTAGATGATGTTGCCATTATGCAGGGTCATGTCTCGTTTGGCATGGTTGTATGAGGGGTTGTTGCGTAGGGAGGATAAGATAATAGCCGAGAGGCATGATAGTTGAAGCACACGTCGAGAAGCCTAATGCCTCAAGATGCAGATGCAGATACAGATGTAGATGCTGGTGTTGGTGTTGAGGATGAAGTCCAAGGCGTGAGATTTAAGTCGCATCCCGAAATTGCGGGGGAGGGGCTGAAAACAAAGGTGGAAAGAAGAGATGAGACAAGCCACTGCAGGTCCTTCCCTCTCTCTCCCCCCCCAAAAAAAATACCCACCACAAGCTCAGCAATACAATGGAAAGAACGGACGATACTCACTTTCATCAACGGCAATCTTGGCGGCTTCTCGAAATTCTCTGGAATCCATGTTTGGATAAACGTTTTGCCGTCAACGGGCTTCTTGACTTTAAATCTTGAAGTTTGTTGGCACTTGTTGGTAGTTGTTGGATGCTGTTGGTGAATGAAGGAATGAAGGAATGAAGGAAATAGTTCCAGTCCAAAGTCCAGCCTTCTTATCCCTTATAAACGAGTCAATACCAAGCCAAATTCCTTTTGTTTTTCGGTGTGTCTCTCGTCTTGCCACAATGTGTCTTAAATCTGGAAAAAGTTGCCTTTCATTAAGTAATTGAATGTGTGACTCCTTCAGCCTCTCTTATAGATAAGTGATGAGACAATGTTTTACTTGCTCAAAAAAAGAAAAGAAAAAACTTCTTTAGCAAATGAGGTTTTCTAATCATAAAGTGGGAGGACAGGGTGGGATCTCCGATGCTCCCCCCGATACGGAGTATGGCCACACTCCCCCTTGTTTTGTTTTTCCATAGTTGGCCGCCGTGGGAGGAGAGGGGGGGTCGAAACTCAATGCACCATCTACTCCGTCCTGGATGATAATAGTACTCTCTGCTATGGGAATGGATTACTCGGAATCCAGCCGTGAAGTCCGGAGTAATAGAGGAATCCGCTTTCAGTCTCTCTGACTTTTTCGATTCCGGCTGTTTTGGGCTTCCGCACCGCAGGGGGACCAAAGAGCCAACTTGGAAGCTGGTGTGGGCGGAATTGTCCAATGAATTTCCGCGCATCCTGGTTGGCGCTGACATGCCTCGTCACAATTCAGATGCAGCGTTGTCAGTAATTCCATTCGGAGAAGACCAAGTTGTCGGAGAAGCTGCAGGAACAACGTCTTTGAAGGATCGGCTAATATCAAATATGTCAAACATGACAACATGTTGACCATTTACGCCCTTGGATGACATGTGTCGTTTATACTAAGCATCTTGAACAACGAAGATTGAAACACTCTTTGGTATCCCGGATTTGCATTCAATTGGTCGCGAGCTCACAGGACGGCATTCGGTCCGTAACATCACATCCGACATGTCTCTTTTTGTCTGCCTGCATATGCAGGTCACCCTCCATGCTCTATCTAGAACATCATTATCTCTTCCAAATCAGATACGCCAATATTCGCCTGTGTGTGTATATGCCAAAGTCTGAATCAAAAACCCCTCAATGTCATCCAAATATTCCTCAATCCACCTTGATCGCGCTGATAGAAACACTCATGTTAGCAGCCACTCTCATCAAAACGGACATGAAAGACAAAAGCTTACTTGTATATCCTGCGCACAAAAGCATACGCGCACAAAAACCCAATCGTCCCCGTCAACAGCCCATACACGCAGCACGCCATGAAGCTATACGCAAAGAACAGCATGCTACTCACAAACCCGCTAATGTGTAGCTTGAAATAGTAATACCACACGCTGTATAGAAATACCCACACGGCACTCCCGCCGCCCACCAGGAACGAATGCCACCACCAATGATAATTCTCCGAGCAGAGCTGGATGTAAATGGTCACAATCGTCATCTCGGCAATCGTTACCACCAGGATGACCGATACCACGGCCAAGAAGCCAAACACATAGTAGTATCCACTCTTATCCTGCCACACAGACTGGAACACATAGAGCAACTCAATAGAAATGACTGCAAAGGGTACCAAGCCCGCCAGCAGAATGCTCGAGATAGATTTGATGTACCAGGCCTGCTTCGGGATCTGCCGCGCAATCGGCGCAGTCTTAGTCGGATGCTCCCATGCACCCGCCTTCACGTACCCGTAATGCGATCCCACATACACCAGCGGGACCTGAATACAGAGCCACAAGAATAGAATAGCCACCAGCGTCCCAAAGGGTATCGCTGTGCTCGATGCCTGAGCCCACACAAACAGATTGAGGATAAACCCCAAACTGAAGGATAAGCCCGGGAATAGCAGTGCCGTCACCAAAGCATTGCGACGGTAGCTTTGGCCCTCGAAGCTCTTGTATACTCGCGCCGAAAAGTAGCCCGAGAAAATACCAGCAAAGATGAACAAACCCGCTCCAACGCTGATATAACCGCCTCGGTAGCTTGGGTTCAAAACTCCTAGAGCACTCAGGATAACAAGACCAACAGCCATAACGAGCAACTGCATTCCAGATCCAATAAGAGGTGCCAGGAGTGACCCGTAGCTGGGCTTCCGAAACACATCTGCATGAAGCAGCTTCCATCCTGTAACATCCTCTAACGCCTCACCATCGTCGGAAATATCCCCATCATCCTCAGCATCTTCGCTCGGACCTAGTATCCCTTTATCCCCCGATCGAGCAGTCTTTCTTGGGACTCTGACCTTGCCACTCTCTGCAATAGCGTCCTTGTATCCCTTGATATCCGACCGGACAGTCTTTGCCAGTATGATCATGACAACTCCAGTCAAGAGACTACAAATGATGAGAGAATTAATGATGGCCATCCAATGAATCCGCGACCCGGCCTCCTGTTTGACAAAATACCGATCCCAGCGATGCGCCCACTCGATAGTTTCATCTTTACGAAAGTAGACCGAGTAAGTAAACGGGATATCCACAAAGCCACTTTGGCTGTCACCATCCTTCTCTGTGGTATTCGGCGCCACGGGAAGTTCAAACGGCTGATCAATCTTTGGCATATCCACAGGACAGCCATTGCTGCCTTTCTTGTTCCCATCCCCAATGCTTCTGGCATAAACCTCAAATCCAACAATGAGTTTCTCGCCACGATCCCCAGCACGGCCATACGCCTTGCGATAGCGAATCAAAATCGTGAAATGATTATTAAGGTAGTAATGCAGCTTTCCGGTCTTGGGCGACGTCTCCACGTACCCCAGCTTGAACCCAGAGGCATAATGCTTGCGCTTCTTATCTGCCGAGACGAAGCTGGTGGCGCCGGGGAGGTTATCGACAATCCATTCTACCACATAGTCATCCTGAATTAACTGCCTTGCCCATTGCAGGTCATCGGGCGACACCTCCTTTTCGCAAAGTTGCGCGCACTCCGTATCTTTATCCATGGAAAGTTCAATATCTGATATCACGACGCGATCACCGCGCAGCACCTCGCCTAAGTTCAAAGGAATGCTCTGACCGCTGAGAAGTCCTCCGCCTAGCTGATACGTCCTCTTTGGAGGGCATGTGAACGGAAGATCGTAGTATGCATATTGCAATTGCGTATTATCGGAATAGGCCTTGTTGACCAGCAATGGGATCTGCTCGCCGTCCTTGTAGCTCTTGATTGACCACCCTGTGACACTGGCTTAGCAACCTTGATCATAGAGCGTCAACCAAACCGAGTTATTGTATAAAGCATACCAGGTATATAAAAGGCTTCCACGGAGCTCAGGAGCAGTAGAGAAAGCAAGCCACCAAGACTCGCCCTTGATAATCCTACCATCTTTGGGGAATATCGTCCAAATCTCTTCCTCCTTAGCTCCCCGTTAGCTGATATCACTGACGCATGTGATTCTAGCCCACTTGATTATTGAATCGCTCGTATTTCAAGCCAACAACGATGTCGAGCAATTGATTGTAGGGCTGCGTGTCGCAATGGAGGGGTGTCGCCGACTGAGTCCCAATCTCGTTGGAGGATCGCAGACGAAGGGGTCAAGGCGCCTATTCTCTGGAAGTATTACTGGCGATACCGAATGTTTGGATACTATTGAACACTGTAGATATGATCGCGAGGCGTATGGGACAGGTTTGATTGCTAAATCATCGAGACAGTTGAAAGAATTGGGAGACAAAAGCTTATCGTGAGAAGAAGCCCATGAATTCGTGTTCGATAAAGTTACAGGGCAGTCGTCCCACTAGAGTTTAACTCTATAAGGCCTGTCAGCTCCTTGTTACGGCGGCCAATCAGTCACGGTGCAGAGCGCAGCCTCCACACAAATGCCGGCGGGATGAGGTCACCTTATTTGAGCCAAACCCCACCACCAAGAATTATTGCAGCGATGAACAACCCATTCATAGATCATTCGCATGAACTTTCACAGCCTCCAGATAGGACGGCTCATTAGCAATACCCCTTCTTCTAGTGTTAATTCAACGGATTAATGACACTCACAAAAATCGGACAAGGTATGGAAGTGGGCGTTTCATTAGACAAAATCAGTGCCTCATCAAGCTCATGTCATTCAAGGCACGTTTTGTTATTCTTAATCGTAATAAATCAGTTATCATTGGGTATATATATGTGTGTCCTTGCTAGGACAACTGTTTGCGCCAAACTCCACGCTTCAACATAATCCAGAATAAATCCCAAGTAGACCTTACATGCATGCGTCCCAAATAGACAAACAAATCCAAAAAAAAAAATCTGTGAAATCCTGTTCAAAACGCCACTAGTTACAACTCAATGTGATTGATTGCTTTAGAGAAACTAGGCAATGCTGAGCACCGGCTGCCGTGAAGACTCATACTGTGGTAGCAGATGGTTGAATCGAATATTAGACTCCGGGGTATGCATGAAACGAGGCTGGATATATCCCTCCGTCTCATCCTCATCAGCCTGCGCCATCAGACTCTCAAAGCTGGGCAGCTCACTTCCATGCGGCTCGTGAATCATCTCCACGCCAACTTGGAATGGAATCGATAGCGTTACTGCTGTGCCTGTTGGGCCAACTGACAAGCTCAACTGAAGCGTATAAGTCCGGGAAATGAGACACGAGTGGAATGACGGGATGAAAAATTTCTTGGTCGACGTTGGAATCGTGAATGGAATCTCGAGCTCTGTCGTATACTTGATGGGTGACCATCTCGATTTCTTGGAATTTCCCGCCCTGCTCCCCCGCCGGCTTCTCCCGTTGGAAGCATCAGTCTCCGAAAGGTCCTCATCGCCCATGGTACTCGAATACCCAGAGTCTCTCCGTAAAGTAGGTACATCATGCTGCGTCCAAGTGGCGGCATCAAGTGACCGTGAAAAGATCGAGTTGGTTGTCAAATAGCTCAAACAGGGGCTGGAGTCATTCTTGGTTCGACTACCCAAGTTGGGCAGGTGGCTGATGGGTACTGCGGAGAAGAATGTAGTCGAAACGAGTTTGCCCGTGACAGAGTTGATCTTTGGGGGAGGTGTGTCCATTGACGATGGCACATATTCCAAGCTAACGTTGACGGAGGAAGTGGAGGCTTTGTAGCCATCGGCGGATAACATAATTGCTTCAGGCTGAGAGGAAGTCGCAGTCACCAGCCCCGTCTTTGTCGAAAACAGACTCTTTCGGATCGTCCTCGTCCTGCTCAATCTGTATCGCTGGTCTATCGAAGAAATGGCGAGTGGCGCATCTTCTGGAAGCGATGGAAGAACTTTGAGAGTGTGATGTCCTTCCACGAGTTTGATTGGGGCAGCTCCTCCTGGGACATATTTGGTAACTCTCGCCTTGATGGCATACTCGATGTGTGTCATATCCGGCGCCTGGTCATCGGCGTCCCAAGCCCCCATACTTGGTGGAAGTCGCAAATGCTGCTCACGAACAGCCTGACAAGTACAGCAGTGGTTGCAAGCACCAATAGTGAGTTGGTGAGGAACGACGAAATGAAACGGTACCCTGTAATCCTGACCAGCACGGAATATCCTGTCGCTTGGGAGATCTGACGATTGTATTGGCATCCGGAGCTTCATAAACGGCCTGAAGCAAAAAGAAGGATACTGCTGCAAGAATTCGAGCCGTGTAGCAGAGATGCCTGTAAAGAGAATCTCGAAATTGTCAAAGGCGAGGTTTCGCGTGGTACGGACAGTGGCATGGCCGGATATTGTTGATCCAGAAGTGTAGACCTTTGCCTTGAAATGCTGGTCGATTTTGACATCCATGGTGGCTTTTTGCACATCAGTGTTGGGCCGGCTCGCCATATGGAGCGGCACCCCAACGACAACGGACAACATGATGGGTTTTATAGAGAGTGCCAAGAACCGAAAAGTATAAATTTGGAGGGTTGCCAGATAATACAAGGAGATATCGGTGTGGCTCGTGGCTGAAAACAAATGACCCTAATGCTAAGTTGATACTTGTAATAGCATGAAGTGGTGTATGTATGGTGATCAGTGCTGAATGCTTTGTTGTTGGTGGTGTTGACGATGATGGATCCCAGCCCGACTAACACAATGCAAGCAATGACAAGATGACACGATGACAAGGTGAAAAGGAAGCAGAGACAGGGACCAACAGAGGCAGAGACACGGTAGATTTATTAAACTCCAAGGCACATGGAAAAAAAGATTTCATACCGGATCTAAAGATAGTCGACGTAAAAGGCGGGTCTTGTTCTTTGAAGCTACCAGTAGGTCAGCCATGGTGCTTGTCAAAGCAGATGTAACAAGTAATTAACGGCCGCAGCTGTTCCAGCTGGGATCCCAGGCCGCCGGGAGCTGCAGGATAAGGTAAGGATGTATATTTGGGATGGAGGGGCAACTTGCTGCTGGACCAAGGAGAGCTCCGTGAGTTGCGAGGGGGCCAGCCACATCAGGCTATGGCGTAAGGGTGCAAGCCAGCCCAGGAGATCCCTGGACCTTATTTTTTCGTTGTTTTTCATTGAATGAAACGGCGTCGCGTCTGGCGCCAAATGTTTGCGCATTGCATGCATGCACACATAGACTTTGTTCCTTGATACTTGCAGCATAGGGCAGTGTCACGGTGCCTGATGACGCTTCTGTTTGGGGCCGGACATGCCAGTGCGTCCTTTCCAATGGCCTGGGCAGGGCTAACGAAGCAAGGAAATGCATCGAGCCAATGAAGCTGTTGACTAGAGTAGATGATGCTGTTGATGCCGTGTCTACCGCGGTTTATTAGTGATCAGCTGCTGTGGAGCCCGTCCAACCCAACGAGCCTGCTTTTGTGCTGTACTTGTGTGTATGTGTGTACGGAATACGGATACTGTATCATGTATCTATGTATGCAAGTATGCACTGTATTACTCCGTAGGGTCATACTGATTTGGCGCAACATCCGTCGAGGTTCTAACATCTAGTGCGAGATGGCTAAAATGCTCGAGAGTTCTTGACCGCTACCAGAGGAAGAGAGCGGGCGAGAGAGACAGAGAGAGTCGCCCCTCCTACCATCTCCTTTTCTCTCAATTATCGAGGCATCTATCTTCAAGGTTAGTTAGACATCCATCTTAATATACCTGCGTCCTGTCCTCATCCAGGTCCTAACTTGACGGGCATACCGTGCTGAGCCCGTTCTGTACAGGCCGCCAGAACCCTTGACGCGGGGAACCCGGTCGAGTCAGCTGCAGCTTTGTTTCTGGGCTCAGTCTGGATCATTTGCTTGGCTCTCTCTCCTTGGGTCAGTGACGTTGATGTGGGTGCTGTCGGCATGGAAATGCACATGTTCATATTCGGTATTTTTATGACGTTGGCATACGCAATTTTGTTTTTTTTCCCGGACAACTCATGTTATGCATACGAGATGTGACTCTGTTGAAGTTTGATGGGTCAACTTGCAACCTGTCACCACTGCAGGTACCAAGTATCTGTCTGTAGGGCGCCCTTCTCGGAATAAGAGATTGTCCATCCCCCCACCAGTGCTCAGCTAGCGATACCTGCCATAGAGGCTCTAGCATCGTTCAATAGATCGAGATGGCCTTATCGAAACGCAAGTTGACCTGAAGAACTAGAGCATCAGCCTTGTCAGCTTTTCAGCCGCCTTTCTTAGACTCGCCATGTCCCGATCCGATCTCTTGTCACATTCTCGCTAACATTGAGTTGACAGTCCATTCCATCATCATCCTTTAGTATTGATAAACTACACGTGGGTCTTTACATACACACTTGTGTCTCCAGACTCCACGCAAACAACAATCCCCATCACCGGCTAAACCAGACGCCCTCACTCACTCCCTCCCTCCATCCATCCATCCATTCCCATCTCCGCTGTCCGCCCCATTTTCCTACATGCACTGCATCATTTGACCCAACATGTCCGTCTCTGGTTAGTGTATTCCAACAGTCTTCTCCATCAAAAACCACGCATCTTTGAATCAACGACTTTCTTGTTCACATTCACGACGCCACAATCCGACATCAGATGAACCAGGGGGTGTCACCAGCCATTAGCCACATTAAGAGTCTTGTGGCCTCGTCTTGGATGCACCCTTGAACAACAAAAGGCCTCAAACGGTGTCTTGCCAGATCGCAGACAAATCTCCAAGTAGCGTAACAACGGGCCACTCGCCCACGTTTACTGCACCGCACCGACGCTCCCGTCTTAGTAGTCTTGGGTAGCCAGCACTGGCCATGTTCGTTCAACCTCTGTTGGCCATCTTTTGAGATTCATCATCGAAGTTGCGTTGAAACATATTCATGATAATTTATGAAATGTTCAAATTCTATGAACAGATGCTTCGTACTTTCTCGGCGTGTAATAATCCGTAGTGTTACCATATTCGCCCTCTTTGCTTCGAGCGGCCTTGAGACACAACAGATTAATCATACTACTCCACTATCTTTCGTCCACCCGGGTCAAACATTGATATGTAATGTAACCGCCGACAGAAATATGCGTGATTTATCGAGAAGCTGGATAAGAAAAGTTATCTTTTCTGACGTAACTGTACGTAGCTGAGGGATATATCCGAGGTCTGGAAAGTCAACCATTCCAGGGTCTTTCTCATCACCAATATACCACCACTCTAGGATTACCTTGCGGCTTTGGTTGTCGATATGGCATCAAACACTAATACTTCGATTGTTCTCGTGGAACGCCCTCAAGGCCATATCATTCCTGGCAAAACATTTCAGAGAAAGACTAGCCCCGCGCCGACTGAAAATGACTTGAATGATGGCCAGTTCCTTCTTGAGACGCTCTACTACGGCATAGATGCTGCTTTGAGGACCTCAGTTGAGGGTAAAGCTCAACTTCTAAGCATATTTATGGTAGCAGTCGGGTGCTGACATCAAGGCTCCAGAGAAACGCAACTATGCAAGCGCAGTCCCTATTGGCAGCGTGCAGGCCGCAATGGCTCTCTCCCGCGTCCTTGCTTCCAGGAGCACCAAAGTAAAAGAGGGCCAGCTTGTCGCAGCCATGTCTGGATGGCAACAGTTTGCCATTGTCAGTGAGACCGATATCTGGTTCCCTGTGCCCGACTCCCTACCAACCGGCGCCCGCCATACAGATTACCTAGGCTTGCTTGGCTTCAACGGATGGACAGCCTATATTGGTCTTACACAGTTTGGCCATGTCAAGCCAGGCGATACCGTTGTTGTCTCCAGTGCTGCTGGCGGGACGGGCTCCATCGTCGGCCAGATTGCCAGGATCCATGGCGCGGCAAGAGTTATTGGCACTACAAGCACGGATGAGAAATGCAAATGGCTCACTGAGGTGGTCGGCTTTGACGTTGCGTTGAACTACAATGATCCTGATTTTGGCCGGAAGTTTGAGGAGGCAACTCCTGATCTCATTGATGTGTACTGGGATAACGGTTAGCTCTCCCTTGCAGTGTACATGAACACTTTTACATGGTACGTGGGAACGTCAAGATATGTCTGGCTAACATTCCATCAGTTGGTGGCCCTGTGTTGGATCTTGCTCTTGAGCGAGCTACCAAACACGCACGTTTCGTCATGTGCGGCATGATTCGCTCTTACAACGCCGCTGACCATCGGGAAACAATGCGTAATCTGCCGTATATCGTCTACAAGCGAATCAAGTACTTGGCTATCCTCTATCTTGTGATCCTGTATGGTGGCTAATTCTTCTCTACTCTGAAAGGGTGAACGGCTTCATTGCTTTGGACCACCTCCAGGATGTGGGCGCCGCGACAAAGGAGCTTACCCAGTGGCTCAGTGAAGGCAAGATTCAGAGGTGGGAGCAGATAATCGAGGGAACCTTAGATGATTTTGAGACGGCTTGGCAGACATTGTATAGTGGTGGCAACATAGGTCAGTACTATGATACTATTCGACGTTCTTACAATATTGACGATTCAATTTAGGGAAACTGCTACTAAAAGTTAAGGATATCTAATAAGATGAGCTTAATGTCAGTTATCAACAATTAGATCGTCCTGTGATAGTCTAAGGATCAGGGATGAGACTAGCCTGAATTAAGAGCTCTATTTAATACATATGGAGGATACACTGTACTCTTCACCCTAGACTATAGCCCCAATCAATCACCTAATTAAATGGATTGCTTCATTTCACCGTTTTGAAACCATCTTTTACAACCTCAATACTACTAACCTACAGCCCACCAGAGAAATGTGGAAGCATTACTAGCCTAAACTGGAGCACTAAACAAGTGCCCGCTCACTAAAGCAAGGATAGATCCGTTCTGTGGATCGAAGTGCGCGTAAACTCCTACTGCATTTGATCATATTCCTCTCTTCCTACTATAAACTGTAAATTTTATTGTTTCTTCATAGCATCATCTTTTTTTCTCTTCCATATGCATGTCTCTTTAATATGCATCTCTCTCCTCGCTTGTATGGCATGCAAAGCCCCACCTGGACACTTCCTGAACTTGCCACTTTGTAGCCTATCATAGCGAAAGCCGAGTCGCGGGTAAACCTGTTCCAGGCCATGCAGAATCAATACATCCTACTGGGTAGATTGGGCACTCCGTCGTGGATCTTCTGTTGGCATTGGAGCCTCTCCGCCTCTTTCAGGTGTGCGGCATGCATGCGGCGTAGTTGGGCAAAACGATGCCTGAATATCTAATACGATTGTGTGCGAATCCATCTCTGAACCTAACAATATTCCATCATCATCAACGTACACGCGCAATCTTCAGCATTCATGGCTTCAATAGAGGGCAAGGTCTACCGCTTACGGGGCATTCCCGAGCATTTGGATCGTCTCGGTGTTGCCCAACTTGTCAGCATCTTTATTCCCCATGGCAGCCAGAGTGACATTGTCGTGGCATCGCTTGCTCTCGGCTGCGAAATCTGGGTCAGGCCACGCACCAAGACGGCTACCTTGTCATTTCTAAAGCTCCCGGAAGCTGTGACTACTGATCCAAAGGCTGGTGAATGGCCGCTGTCACACCTTGCTTTGGCCAGCCCGCTTCTCTTGGATGACAGGTTCCATGGATTGACCCCTCTGAATGATGTTCCGGAACATCAACACAAATATGAGTAAGTCAACTCGCGGATGAATGGAATGATTAATGTACTGGTCTAAAACTTCTAAAGCTGCATTGTCATGTCGGGTCTCGCGAGTCATCCGATGGGCTCCTGGCAGCCACATGGAAAGAATAAATCCTTCATGTGGGTTCGAGACGCCCTTCCTAGTCTAGTCAAAGGTGTCAAATTCATTCTATACGGATATGACACGAAGCTGGCTGGGAGCAAGTCCTTTCAAACTGTGTCGGATATTGCATTGAGCTTTATCCAGACCCTTCAACAGGGAGGATGGGCTACTCCTGGCCCCAAGAATTTAACATTCTTCGCCCATAGTCTAGGGGGCGTGGTCCTAAAGGAGGCGTTTCGGATGGTGGCTGACAGCGGAGTCATGGATGTGTCCATCTTGAACCGTACTAGAGGCATCATCTTCTTTGGGGTTCCTAGTCAAGGTCTGGACGTCTCTGATCTTCAAATAATGCTTGGAGATCAGCCCAATAAGGATGCCCTTGTGAAACAGATATCTTCTGAATCACAATTTTTGGCGGTTTTGGAAAGTCAATTCTCAGGAATCTCCGCACTTCGAAACATGCAACTACTCTGGGCTTATGAGACAGAAACAACTCCTAAAGTAGTTGTATGTTTCCCAATCCCTGTTCCTATTCCCTAACAGTTGAAGACTTGCTAAGCGTGCTGGACAGACAGTTGGTGGAAAGTATCGACGATCTGGACCTGGGACTATTTTTGTCTCTCCGCAGTCTGCAACTGGCAATCGCTGCGGTTCGGACTCGGGATCGACCATACAAATAAATGCCAATCATTCTGATATGGTGAAATTCTCTCTGGCAGATGAACTAATCAATCGTATTGCATACAAGCTTCAAGACATGATTAAAGACTCTGGGGAAAATACTGGTCAAGAAGCAAGCACCATTATTAGCCAAATGGTTTCTTTATCTGAGGAAAACGAGCAGGCTCGAATCCTAATCGAACATACAGACTCTACTACTGATCCAGACTTCTGGAATATCCACTGTAAGTATAAAATAGCCTAGTGTTCCAAATTCAGAGGACAAAACTAACGATCCGTAGCTATAATCGACTCCATCCGTGCCCCTGAACGTGATAACCGGTTGGAGCAAATCGACGCAGCAGCTGGCCACTCTTTCCAGTGGGCTTTTGAGAATCCATCAATTGGGTTAACAACTTGGCTGCAAAATGACGAAAAGCTCTTTTGGGTATCAGGCAAACCTGCCTCGGGCAAGTCTACGTTTATGAAATATCTACATACAAACCCACTTACCCAGAGGTACCTGCATAAATGGAGTCGTAGCGCCAACTTCATTAGGGCAACCTTTTTCTTCCACCATCGTGGCACTGCGATTCAGAAGTCGCTTGATGGTCTTTTTCGTGGTATTTTGAGTCAGGTTTTAGAGCAAGCTCCTCAGTCAAACTTGATATTTCAAAAGGTACTCCAGCAATCATACAAAGAGGCTATAAGTAAAGCCAAACTTGGGAGTCTTTCTTTAGACTTGGAACCTCTGCTTGAGTTGGGCGGGATACAAAACTATCCTCAGGTTGAAACTAATATTCAAGATGTTCTAGCCTGTGAGATGCCGTGGAAAGTGTTCCGTACAATGATTGCTGAACAAATGCCATCTGGGGGTAGTATCAACAATCATTTAGAAGTTGAAAGACGTGTCTATCCTCATCTACATGAATTACAGGCGGCATTCCGTGCTAATGAGCTTGATCATATGGACTCCCTTGTGTCCGAAATTACAGAAAACCGAAAGGAAGCATCAGAATTCGAATCATTTCTTAGAGAATGGCTTAAAGCAATCGATTTAGAAACACAGCTTTTGAAGTTGAAACGGGTATTGAAGGAACGCACACAAAAAGACACACTCCACTCTATCGAGGCTGGACAAGAGCTTGAGCGACTGACGAAGAACGTTCTCGACCGCTTTTCGGCCCGCCAACGCAAGCAGCATTTGATTGAAACTGCAAAATGGAATCGGCTACAAGTTGAACGAGCAGTTTTTGATCTTGTCAAGCAACAGTTCATGGATTTAGACATCTGTCTATTTATTGATGCGCTGGATGAACACGATGGCCCTCCAGAATTCATTTCGCAATTTCTTAACGACCTTGTTTCTAACGAAGAAAGTCGGACTAGAATTAAAATTCTTTTCTCAAGCCGACGCTGGGATAAGTTTGTTGAGGCTTTCGACAATTGTCCCGGTTTTCAAATACATGACTTTACCCAGGATGATATCCGAGAGGTTTGTGTGCAAACCATAGACTCCAATATACCGGGGTCAAGAGATATATTAAATCTGACCAACGAGATCGTTAAGAGGGCTAGAGGAGTCTTTCTATGGGTCAAGCTTGTACTGAAAGATCTTTCTAATTGTGCTGCTAATTTTCTCGCGACAAGGGATGATAGGGAACATCTCCGAGATGAACTTTTGAAAGTCATGGCAATGCTCCCTGATGACTTGAGTCAATATTATGAAACCATAATCGAACGAATACCTTATTCATCCCGGTGGGAAACGTTCTGCATTCTCGAAGTTATCAGCAAGTCAACAGAACCAATATTTCTTCATGATGTGTCGGACATTCTAGCCCGCTCAAAGGCTACGCAGCTCGACGATATAAAAAGAACTACAGAGTCTGAAAAAAATCGCCTCACGCGCATATATACCGAGGGACAATTAAGAAATCATTCGGGCGGCCTGGTTGAAGTAATCCACTCCAAGGACAAACTTCAGCTCCAATTCTTGCACCAAACTGCCTCCGAGTTTGTCCAGAGACCGGACTTTAAGTATATTGTCCTCGGGGAGAGATATCGCCTTACTGAAGAAAACGGCCATTCATTCATGGTTAAATACCTCTTTCCAATTGAGTCCCAGCGTTCTTATCCAATGAGTGACCGTCTTTTACTCCATGCACGAGAAGCGGAGGCAACAACCGGGAAAAGTCAGCATTTCTTGTTCAAGGATACAGTTTGGATATTGAGCGAGGACATGTTACACCGCCGGTTTGGGCTTAACGCCAAGGACAAACTCTCGTGTGTAGAATTTGCAATTTTTGCACAGCTCTTTATATTCTTAAAGGAGATATGGCAGGAGGACCCAACCGTTTTCTCCAAGTCACCACCGCGATCATTGAGTTGCTTGCTCCAATCACTCTACATGGGCCGTACCAACGTCGAAAATGCTAGTCACATGCTTGGGTTTCTAGCTTCTAATGGTTTCGAGATGCGGACTGATCTCCAGGCACTATTGTGTTATTTCTATTACGTCGGGGGAACATTAGGAGTAGGGAACCTAAGGCTCACAGGTGGAAGATATGAACTCGAAAATAGCTGCCAGTCCGCTTTCTTATCAGTTCGGGTCACCCTCGAACTTTTCGTGAAGGAAGTCGTTTCAAAGTATCTTGAGCCTGGATTCAGCATACCTACCTACATCGCGGGCAATCATGAATTCTTTGACGAAATCAACAAGGAACAGAAGGCACCGTTGCGTCGAGCAATAGCCTCTCACGGACGTGGCGGGTCCGTGAAATTGCTCCACATCTGTAACGCCAGGATTGCAGATGATCTTCTGCGAAGGGGTGCCAATCCCGGAGGACTGTCATCAGGCGGACAAACGCCGCTTGATTACAGGATCAAGTACAGTGGCAGTTTTACCAACGCTAAAGACAATCTTATAGCAATGGCCCTTCTGATCCAGAGTGGTGGACAACTGAACTCGTGTACCAAAAGTGAATGGAAAAGGTTTTTTAATGAAATTTCCCCTGACCTCCCGCCAGGCTATCTATCCTTGGTCTCATTTCCGGGTTGGATCAACGGGGCTCCTTGGTCAAAATATTTCGGAACTGGCTTAAGACGTCTGTTCAAAAGTTGAATAAGCCTGTGATGGACGAGGGCGTATGAGGGCTGAGACGGTGGTTGTTATCGTCATAGGACGGGAAGAGCAGTGTTTTTATCCATACGACTCCCATGAGGCCATGGAAGCTTTTCGGAACTGCCATTGCTGAGGGAACGACGGATGATATGACCCCGCAACATCAAACCATTGACCGGCCGGATTTGACCACGATACAGCTCATAGGGTTTTTCCCCCCTAAACTCGGACTCCTACTAGGGCATTCAGATTAAGCAATTCTTGGAGAAGTAAAGGCTCATTGAATAGCCATGTTATCTGAACATGAAAATGGGACGATACCCCTTCTCTCATCCAGCAATGAACCTCCTCCCATAGACTCACAACTGCCCACCACCGCCATCATCTTCGACCGTCGGGAGATCCTCACAAAATGCTTCCTCATCTTCTTCATCTCCATCGCAGGCTCAGTCCTCAACTCCGTCCCCATAAACCAGATCATAGAAGACATCATCTGCCATGGCGCCTACCGCGACGGCACTCCTCCTGATCCACGCTGCAAGGACCCGGACATCCAGGCAGAGCTGTCCCTGATCCAGGGGCGGGACGCCACGCTGAGTCTCATACCCTCGCTTCTGAGCGCGGTTCCGTATGGTATAGCTACGGAGAAGTATGGCCATCAGAGGATCATGACGTTGTCCCTCGTCGGTGTTTTGCTTGCCAACGGGTCTACATCTCTTATTTGTAGGTCACAATGCTGGGGACTCAAATATCCCATATCCGAATGCTGATCCAAGTAACCAGGCACCCTGTCCTCCATCTTCCCTATCCGAACCATATGGTTCTCTTCCATCTTCATCTTCGTCGGAGGCGGTCCAATCGTCTACAGCGCCATGGTCTTTTCATACGCCAACGCTGTTTCTTCCGAAGCTGGGAGGCATGTCCAATACGAACCTCCCCTGCCCCTCCCCCCTTTTGTAGTTCATACTCAAGAATATTAACCAAACTCTTTCAGGTAAACAACCTTTCTCTGGCTTGGCGCAACCATTTTCATAGGAGAAATGGTCTCGAGTCCCTTGGTTCTCTTGACCATGAAGGCTGGTGCTTAGGTTTCCATCATAAGCGGCCTCGTACTCCTCGCCATATCTCCCCTAATTGCCTTGACCTTGCCGGACATCACAAATCTAAACATGGCCACCAAGCCAGCAGATGACCCCTTCAATAACACCGATAGCAATAGATCAGCACCTTCAGCCAATCTATCTACCATCCTGCGCGCACATATCACATCCGGTCTGAACCAATTCCTCGAGTGCGGCCGTTTCATCCTCTCTCAGAACCCCAGGCTCGCCATCCTCCTCCTCCTCAGCATCATGTTCACAACACTAGGGAGAATGACCCAAAACCTCATGATGCAATACGCATCCACAAGATATGACTAGTCCTAGTCACAAGTAAACCCCCCATACCCTACCCTCTTTCTTCCTAATTTGATCCACCCCATCAACTAACACCTAAGCTTTCCTCTCCAAGGCCGGCCTTCTTTTATCCATCCAAGCATTCACCAATATTCTCCTCCTCATCGTCATCCTCCCCTCCCTAAGCCACCTCCTAGTTACCAAATTCCAAATCTCCCCCCTCATCAAAGACCTCTGGTTCGCCCGCGCCATCATCCTCGCCATGGTCCTCGGCGCCTTCGGCATGGCCCTCTCCAACACCCCTCTCCCCTTCATGGCCAGCGTCGTGTTCTTCTCCGCCGAAACGAGTTACAACCTCATTTACCGGAGCTTACTCTCCGCGATAGCCCAAGTTCAACACATTGCGACGCTCTATACCTCCATAGGCTTCCTCGAGACGGGAGGCGCATTTATCGCTGGGCCGCTTCTTGCGGTCATGTATCGTATCAGTTTAAACTAGGACGGCGTTTGGTTGGAACTTTCTTTCATTTTAGCGGGACTCGTGTTTGCATTTGCCGGATTTGTTATGGGATTGTCAAGTTTCGAGAAGCCGTTGATGAGTCTACTGCCAGCGAGCAGGAGGAAGGAAATAATGCTTGATCAATCACAGAGCATTTAGAATGCAGAACTTCAAGGATGCCTCGAGTTAGAGAGATGAAAGCACTTGTTCCTAATTGCATGTAATCAAGTCAATTCACCGACATATCGTTCCCCAAACCCATAATTGTATTGTGTTCTCAGCGCCCGCTAACAGCAATTTTCTCTATATAGTACATCTAACTGTATCATATAGCAACCAAATTCACTCCGTGCTTGATTCTAGTGTTTCTCGCTCTTATTTTGTGAAGGGTATATGGTGCGTTCCAGCGCAACATTAGTCGTGCCATGAAATGTACAGCATGATTCCAGCTCCCATGGCAACAGCGGCGAATTGTGTCAACATCTTTCGGAATTCTTCTCCCTTATTTGGGCCGGTTTCCAGCAGTTCAGGGATGACAGCAACTGTGCCAACATACAAGAATGTGCCTGCGGTGAATGGCAGCAACATGTCGCCCCATGTCTAAAAGGTCGTTAATAGTCATTCCCTAATGTTGTAGATTTATCGAGGATAGTGAAATAAGAGACATACCAGACTTGTTCCCCAGAGGCCTGCATTTCGGGGCATGGCTTCAAGATCATTGGATGAGCCACCAAGCTCCTGAATAGCAATACCAATCAGTGTTCCCATCAGTGCACCGAGAGCAGTGATGAATTGAGATCCCATGGCTGCCTTTTTGGAGAAGCCAGACTGCACGAGAAGCGCAAAGTCGCCGACTTCGTGAGGAATCTCATGGAAGAAGACGGCAACAGTAGTAGTAGCACCAATTGTTGGTGACGCATAGAAGCTAGCGGACATGGCAAGACCATCAGTGATATTGTGTGTGAAATCAGCGCTATTAAAAAACGATGTTAGTGCACATGTAAAATATGATGCTTATAAAGAATCGCACTAACATCAAGTTGAGGTAACCTCCCAGCTTTACACTCGGGTTAATCTCCTTCAGCTGGTTCTCAGAAGAAACCGCCTTGTCACCCTTGCCCTTCTTCCGAGACTTAGCCTCGCCTTGTGCAGTGTTTACACCTGTAGAGAGGCCAATATCCTCGCTATGCTCATGGGAGTGGCCATGCGAGTGGTCATGGCCAGCACCACCAGTCGCAATTCGAAGACCCTTATCCATGGCAACAAAAGTCATGAATCCAACAAGAATGCCCAGTCCAAGAACAAGGTTTCGGTTCGGTTCGACAAGAACAAACTTTGCCTTATCCGCCTCGCCCTCGCCGACAAAGATTTCGGGCAACAGATGGAAAAGTGTATCTCCGAGCAAGCCTCCAACAGCAAAGGCCACCATGATGGACAGCGACGATGGGTCGATGTTGGTCGGGCATAGCGCTAGCAAAAAATTGGGAGGGCCAGAGATGTAGAGCGTGGCCAAGAGGGCATTGACGGCGGGCGATCCGGGGAAAAGGACAGCAAATGCCTTTTCTGTGAAGGAAGATGGTGCGATCTCGTGGTGTGCGTGCTGTGCCGCATTGAGTTCTTGGACGATTTGGCAGGACTATTTGTTCAATTGAAGACACGACGTTAGCATTGGGGGATCACAAGAGGCCAGACGTGCTTGCAACATACCTGAAGCTTCTCATCGAGCTCCTCCAAGCTCAAACTGTCGATGGACTTGGTGTCATGTGCCGCCGCCAATGCTACCAGGAATGAAAGGCAAACAGCGAGAAAGGCAAATTGCCTGCCTCTAAAGGTTGGTAAAGCCATGAGATCGACTCCTCAATGGCTCAATGATATGGTGACAAGAGTGCGTCCAGACGATGCGAATGTGTTTAAATACAAGAATGAAGAGGAGAGAAAAGAGAAGAGTAAGAAATGTTTATACGAGGGAGCTGGAAGACGAAACATGATGTCGTATGTAGAGGAACCACGTATGCGCTATTGCAGGGACTAAAGGCCCCCGGGGGCCCCCACTAATGCACAGGGAGGAGGGAGGGAGGGCAGTGACGGCATACCCTGGCATACCCTGACACCCTGAGCCGCCCTGCCAAAACTGGCCAAAACTGGCCAAGCCCACCTCAGCATTCCGCCCATCCATCCCATCAATCCATCCATCCATGCTATGTAAATCAACAGGGCTTCCCCAGCTGTGTTTGCTAGGGCTGGACCGCCTTTGCATTCAATGCATGTCCACCCAGCATTGAATAGAGGACAATCCAGTCGTCTCTTATTGTTGGCCAGTTTTGGTTGACCCAACATGCTTTAATACTCGACTGTTGGTGGAGTAATCCATGGACCTTGCTCAGTTCCACCACCACCAGGGCATGTTTGTTGTTACCCTAAACTGCCTTGTTGGAACAGGACGCTTCATCAATTCTAGGCACACGACAGCCAACTGTCTTTTTCCTGCTCTTTAAAGAATATGGATGAGGTATTTTTAGCCTTAGGAGTGCATTGATGTTGTTCTAAAAGCTAGGGTTGTTCCATTTCTGTGAATTCGCATCGTGGTGATGATCTGTTGTGAAGCTCATCCTTGATTATTGGTCTTTGGGAAGCATGAGCGCAAAGACACGACCGCGCAACGTCTCGTGTGGTTCATAAGGGATGTAGATGATGTTAACCGACAGTGACGGAGATTTTGATGGCTTAATGCTAGGAAATTCTAGCATATCAAGAAATGAAGATGGAATACCAGCCTGATATAGGTGCAAGCCTGCATTATCCTTGGAGGAGCACAATACCTGCGACTAAACGACCGTCAGTAGAGCCAATATCATCGCGTTGAAGCTACTTACGGAGAGTATGAGAGCCTCAGTGTCTTGTCTGCCATCCTCATTTCGCAAGACGTTCAATTGCTGCTGAGCAAGGGCAATCAAGACCGCCACAATGTAGGGGTCATGCGAGGGCTCAACTGGCTGAAGACGCTTCAGCCTAGTCTCATATATAGCTTCAGCTGGCTTATTCAACCGCCCTCTGGTAAACTTCCGCAAGGCTGCCGACCTCAAACGCTCTATACGCTCTCGGTCAATCAGTGCAGCAACTGGAGCAACCGGCCTGCCTCCAGCTCTATCAGCCCTGGAGAACAGGCACGTGCATGTGAGGCCATTCACGCGGCGTCGGTCAAAGTAGAAGCCAAGGCTCTCCGCAGATGAGTCGTCAGGCTGGGTGAGTTGAAACCGGGTTATATTATGAGGCACGACTTCGTGTTCAAATGGACAGTCAAAAGACGCAAAAACTGTCCGCATGTTGGATTCTCGTTTTGGCAATATCCATTGGGTCAACAGCCGACTGATGGCATACATTCCATTCTGTTGCCCAGTAAAGCCTGATCGTATTGTGTCTGCCACTGGAGAAGGGCCGCCAAAGCTGATTTGCAGTAACTCAAGGTGCCGGCCTGTCCACAGTAGAGGCTGAACAAGCAACCGTTCTCGGCAGTTTTGGCGAGCAAGTCCATATATAGAAAAGGCCTCCGTTGAAGACTTGGATGAATTCATGGTGGTTAAACGGCAATGTGTTGATGATGGTCAGGTAATGTTCAATGTCAAGAAGCGGTGACATGGCAACACGTGAAAGTGAGCATGGAGAAGTTTAGACAAAGGCCATTGATGCATGAGCCCACCATCCTTACCTACCTACCTACATATATACGCTAAGCTTACAATGCATTTACTAGGATCATTCTGATATACAGGTTCTCAAAGCACTAACCCGCGAAATCTATAATAGAGAGCTTGTTTAATATAGATCTAAATATTAATCATTGCTGAGGTTCCAGTTTACAAACGCCATTCCCCCCGGGTCATAAACTCCCTGCATGTTCCTTCATCACAGACTACAAAGAGCAGTCCCCGCCATGTCTTCATGCAACTCATATTTCTCATGGTAACTGTTGTATCCAAAAACCACCCACATTGCCAAACATTGCTCTCGTTGCTGGAACACTCCCGCATTACCCCATGTTACTCAAACAATTTCCGACTTGTCTGTTTCTGACCCATCATATCGTCTGCCCAGCCCACCAAGGCCATAATATGAGCTACAATCCCTTCCCTATCCGCTTCCACCATTATATCAAACCACTTGGTCGACTCAACCCTCAAGAAGCAGGGATCTCCTTCAGCAGCATCAATCTTTTCCCTCTCATATTCCTGGATATAGTCGCCCGTTGTCTCAAAATGGAAAAACTTCAAGTAATGTGTCGTGGCAAGAATAATCACTAGGCTAACACATTGTCAGTTGGTTCCCAAAAACAGCCTCCTGGAAGAGAGATGACGGATGATAAACACTGACTCAGTTCTTGAAATGGTACGAATGCCAATATCTTGCTGCAAGGCCAACGTCTCGCCAACCATTTGAGCCAATGCACTGTCCGTTACCACCGGCTGTTCATCTACAAAGCTGACCACTCTGCGTTTCCCCTCCAAGATGGCCAGTTGGCAACCAATGTCTCCATTGCTCTTTCGAATCTCTAATCCACCATCGTCAAACGCCCTGATTGCACAGTCCTCAGGATACGCAAAATATTTATAATATTTCATCCCATCGCGGTAACACACAAAAGGTGCTGTCTTGTCGGGTTTCTGGCCAAAATTGAGAACGCACCGAATGAACCAGCTGGCCAATTGGATAGTTGCCTCTTCACGAAGCGGTAGCTTGGGTACATTCCTCTCGTCTTCTTCATCTTCTTCGTCCCCCTCATCTGATTCAACGTTTGGACTGGATTTGTCGATGGGCCTCCGCTCAGTTCGGATATCTGCTGGTCTGCCATAGGGAGCATACTTCCCATACCGCTCTGGTTTCTTTCTCGACCGAATAGGCCTTCCCGATGTTGATACTTGACTCACAGCCTGGCGGCGTGCTTGAACTGAGGGCGGCTTTCCTTTTCTTACAACATAGCCCAACGCAGCCCATACATAAGCCAGAGTGCTCGGCTCATACTGCGTCACAAGTTGACACTCCAGAAAGTTCACGAAATCCCTTTTCGGGCCATCGATTAGGCTATCAATACGAGGGTCTATCCCTTTTGCGTTGTCCAGGAAAAACTTCTCAAGAAGAGGAAGGCGGTTCTTGGGTTTGCTACAAATGACCCGGCTTGCAAATAGGTGTTCGGTACCCCAACGACTGGGAGCACTCTTCCAATTGCCAGACCTATAAAGTGATTCGAAATTCACCTTGCCATTAGAGGCGCTCTGTACGAAGATGGAGGGGTCTGTAACATCATCGTAATAAGGCATTCCGAATGACCAATAGATCAGGGTGAGGCTGGGAGAGGAGAGAAAAGAAAAAAGTAAAACTTTTAGATGGATTGAAGACAAAGATATACATACATACATGTATATATATTTATTATAATACCAGCTTCAATCCCCGCGAATGTCATGATAGGCTATCAACGAAAGAAGCCCACTCTTTGCTGCAGAACTACGTCCAACGTTACACTATACCCAGGAGCAGTGGATAACCTTCGTGCCATTATCAATGGTATTGGCGCCCGGTATAGCGATAAATTGCACAGAGTGCCAATAAAAATGGGAGGCTGCCTGGGGCCGGTGATGAGGCCGCATAAGGTTGCAGTAAGGCTGTTACGCTTTCAGTGATATACGTACAGGGATGTTTTCTGCCTAGAATTGTTAAATATGGGGCTAAATGGAAAGACATACCTACACAGCCCATCTTATATACTATTTAAACAGAACCAAACAGCTACGCAGCGTTGTGACGGTGCATTTAGGTTGTTGAGCACTTTAGAAAATCAAGGATTCTCCAGTCTGCGTCGGAGCATATTCTATCGATAAACATGCAGGTGCCACGTCAAGGACACGTAATGAATTCCTCAACTTTCTGTCGGGCAGAAGGGCTTTCGACGCCTGAATACCCTAGTTTCCGCTTTCTCGCCGACTCGACATCCAAGGATTCTGGGAGCAACAATGTTAAAAGTCGATTGCGAAGCGTGGTGCCTGGTTTGTAAGGAATAATTGTAATTCGAATTGACACAGACGGTCTTTCTGGGGGCGAAACAGAAGGGAAGTCAAACATGTCAAGAAGGGTAGAGGGAATATCAGCCGTATAGAGGTGCATATGCTCCTTGTCCTTTGATGTGCACAATACTTGGGACTAACGGTGATATGGTCAGTGAGTGTATAGTTATTCTACAGGAGCTTTCATACCGAAAATTTAGTCATGGAAGCCGCTTCCTCACGCCTACTTCGTCTGAGCCAGATTCTTTGTTGTTGTGCTATTGCAATCAACAAGGCACATATGTATGGATCATGCAGTGGTTGAGTAGGGCAAAGTTTCTTCCACCTTATATCAAACAAATCCTGGAGAGGTTGGTTCCGCCGGTGGTCAGACTGGCCGGGCAAGGTATCTCGACGCATTTGTTCAATATGTTGACGATCAATAAGAGCAGCCATTGACGGACCATTTATCCTAGTTTTAGGGTCGCAATCGCTCCGCAGAAAGAAACATATGCATGGAAGAGTCTTGACGACAGCGCGGTTTAGATAAAAGCGCAAGTTTTTTCTACAAATGGCAAGGTTAGAAGGCAATATGTTGACAAGGAGAAGGAAAATCAAACCGAGAATCGAACGGACAATCGGAATCTGCAAGAATACCTGCCATATCATTCTCTCGGTGAGAGTACTTGATGAAATAATACAACAGACGTTTTATATGTCTTGCACCATTCCGATCGCCTGTAAAGTCAGATCGCCAAACCTGGGGTTCAGCTGGAGAAGGTTCTTCAAAGGAGCATTGCAACAAGTCCAAGTGTCGCTTTGTCCAATGTAGAGGCTGAACCAGCAACCTTTCCCTACAATTGCGTCGAGTAATCTGATAAATAGACAGACCCGCCGTCAAAGAATCGCACCTCTCAGAGTCCAAGGAAGATTGCGATGATTTCAATGCCTCCATGACTCCAGGATGGCCGGGGAATTTTCTTTGAATGGGTGGCCTTCAAGCTTCCCGACCAGTGATGTAATCAGCCAAGTTACGGTAGGCAATTTAATTAAATGCAAGGAACCCGCGACATAACGCGTTTTATGCTAGTGTTAACCGGATCAAGTATTTGCCGGCTTGTGTTGACAAGGACACAATGAGCTGCGACAGCCTTTTAATCCTGAGGTTATGTGTTCGCTTCAAAATAATACCGAAAGAGGATACAACAATGGGGGAATATAAAGGATGCTCCGCTGTGTACATTAACCGAGTACTATTAGATATGAATTGGATATTTTAGCGCTAGTAAGTGCTTCAGTGATCATTTCGATAACGCCTATCAGACACACTCATCCAAGAGATGGAAAACAAACACCGAAATACTACGCATGTAAAGACTTGTAGCACGATTTGCCCTGTAAAGATATTCAAATTGCTTCACACTACTTCTTCTATTCTATCATATAAGAGTGTGCGGTCTCGCCAATGACGAAATGCTTTCATTTTCCCGTAAAACCAATGCCAAGTCTAATGCAACAGAGAGCAAAAGCAATAATTGACCTCCCATCTAGGGAGGGCGAAAACAAATTAAACCCAAGTCTGTATATACACACACCACCTAATCCCATGAATCCATCATAGCAGCGCTATAGAGCTGTTTACAAAGCAAAAGCAGCCAAGACCAGGGCCATGGCAGCAGCACCAAGGGAGTTCAGCTGGCTACCGCTGTTGCCGTTGATAGGAGAAGTAGAGGGAGCGCCGCTTCCACCAGTGGGTGAGCCAGCGCCAGAGCCGGGGTTAGAGCCGGAACCCGATCCAGGAGCGGTGCCGGAAGGCACAACAATGGTACCATTAGTAGAAGGGTAAGGAGCCGTGGCCAGAGTGGTGGGAAGAACAGTAGGAAGGGCAGAAGAGTCAATCTCGCTGACAGTGGTAGCAGCGGGGTCAGAGTCCGAGGTGGCGTGAGAGCCGGAGCCGGAGCTATGGGCAGAGGTAGCGGCATTCTTAGTACCGGTAGGCTTAGAGGCAGCAGAGGTAGATGTCTCAGCAGGCTTAACATCCTTGCAGGAGAGATCATAGATGGGCTTGGTGGTCAACTGAGATCCAATGAGGCCAAAGCTGGGGCTTGGGGTGGTGGGAGCAGCATCCTGCATAGTGTACCACCAGACGTTGACCTTGCCAAAGTTGGGGCAGCCGACCTGTTCCCAGTAGGTGCGGGCATCCTGGACAGAGGCAATGGCTTCACCAGAGTTGGGTCCACTAACAGGCCAACCGGTCTCGGTGATCCAGATGTCCTTGCCGCCGCTGACAGCCTGAACCTTTCCAAGAGCAGACTCGTACAGAGACTTTCCGTTCTCAATGCTGTTGGAGTTGGTGTTCTCAAAGTAAGGGTAGGTGTCCATGCCGAGCCAATCGACAGCGTCGATCAGAATCTTGTTGGAGCCCTCAACGTAGGCAGTCCAGGTGTCAACATGGCCAATGGGGGCATGCTCCAGGCAAGAGCCCTTGATGGTGTCACGGACTTGCTTGATGTACTTAACAAGAGTCTCGGGTTCGGCGCCGGGACCGGCCTTGGAGGCCTGGCCGATGGGGGTGACACGGTAAAGATCCTCACTGCCAACGGAGATACCAGCAACGAGGCCGTCAAGCTTATCGCAGTATTGAACAATAGTGTTCTTCAAGGCAGCAATCTCGTTAGCGAAAGCAGCATCGCCAGCAGAGGCCCAGAGACCGAAGAGCAAGCTGGTCTTAGTGTTGATGGCGGCAGGAATGGCAGAGATGGGCTGGTTGTCTGTTCCGCCCTGAACCATGGTGTAGAGACGAGCGCTGGTGAAAGCACCGTCGGTACCCTCAAGGCCAGCGGCATTCTTGAACTCGGCTTCGAAGTCGGACTGAACCTTGAGACGGCCATCAGTGAAGGTGGCACCGTAGTTGAAGCCCTGGTAGGCGGCGTTGACAGCAGTGAAGGCTGTCGCCAGGGAGAGAAGGCTGGATGAGGAAGGCATTGTGATTTTCTTGAATGATTAAGATGATCTGTATAAAACGAGGTTTTCGATCGTAAGACTAGCTAAGTAGCCTTTGTTGTTGGAAGCGAGTGTTTGTTATAGTGAGCGAGCCAGACGAGCGAATGTGAGGATGCTACAGGTTCAAGCGAAAGACTAGGCCAATCTGTCAAAGAAAGACCAAAAAGAGAGATTGTGTGAGGAGATGAAAGGATAGGAACATGAAGAGAAAGAGAAGAGTAAGATAATAAAAAGACCCGAGGGATGGAGCATGTAAATACCCCAGCCATCCAGTCCATTCCTGTAAGGTGAGGTGGGTTGTCTGGTGTGTGGGTGGGTGCGTATGCATCAAAAAGCAAGGCACAAGGCAGGTGGATGCAGGGGTTCCGAGTTACAGGATGCGACAGCAACGAGGCAGGTTTAGACTGGAACTTGGAACTCTGGCCTTGTCCTTGGTTGGAACAACCGCCGCCACCACCTCAAAGACCCAGTGTTTTTCTGCAGTCCCACTCGAGCCAAGGGAGGGACAGAAGAAAGGCCCCTGTTTCCATTGGTGAATTGGAGCAGGGGCCATCACAAAAGTCCGATCCATTGAGAGTGTTGCAGGTATCACTTCCATGTTGAGGCGCTTTACATGTGGAGATTCTGTTGTCGGTAACTATCCTTTTTGCCCCCTTCTCATGCCCTGTTTGTCCTTCCAGGTTGTTGGCCAAGTCCACTCAAGATGGAACCGATCCATGATAGAGGTCATTCTGGAGGCTGATCTGATCTCCGAATACGGTGTGGTTGATTATTTGTCTTCTTGGGAAAGACATTTCCAGCCATTCTCTCTGCTTGTATGCCAAAAATAGCATCATTGCCCTCTCCAGCTATTCCCAAGGCTGGACCTGCGTCGAGGTGCTGCTGGAGAACAAGCTGTAAAACTTTTTTTCTTTCTTTCAGGCACCGCACCGCCAACGCTAATCGGTGTCATCCGCGCGTCAGCAACAGCAAAGTTATGGTCTTTCTGCCCCTGAAAATCGTTACATTTTCCAACCGCTGAAGCAGCAGCCACAGCGGCCGGCAGAACGGCATCCAATCCTTTCCTTCTTAGTGTCAACCAGTCAGCGTTCCGGCAGCTCCGCGAGGCGCCGCTGCCAGTCTCCACCTGCAGACACACACCACCACATCAAGGCCAGACCGGCTAGGAAGGGAGAAGGAAAAAAAAGACCTCGTGTTTAGTGGATGCTGCTCCCTGGAAGCACAGCCTGCCTCGGAAACCTGCTTCCAGGATCAGTGGATATTAGGGGGTTGAAAAGAAAAGAAGAAAAACAAGATTCTTGTACGAACATTGTTGGTATGGCACATATGAATAATTAGCGAGACAATTGATTAATTAGCTGGCGTCTCTTTGTTGCTTTGTTTCCAAGGAAGAAGAGCAGCTGTGGAATGTTGACTGTGAGAGGCAAAAAAGGTGACCCTAGAAGGTGGGGCATGGCTGCGTCAGCTTTTCGTACCTGCATTTGCAATCCCACCTCATGGTTCTTGCCTTTGTTGCCTCACCCTTTCACCTCGCCTCGGGTTTTCCGTCTGAAGCCGAATACCTAATATAGAGAAACTACCCGGAATCAAAGCCCACACGTGATGCCACCATCCACTACATAATAGCTTTCTTACGGAGTACCTTGTCTCCACATGAATAAAAGGAATTCTCGAAATCATATGCTTGTCCACCCATAGTAGTTTAGTAGTTTTACATGAACTAGTAGACAAGGGGGGATTCGTATTTATTCAAGGGGTAACAATCATTACACAATCAATTAATCAATCAATCGCATAACCTTAGTGCTGTGCTCTTTGCTCCATCACACCAGAGATCAGAAGAGTGCAGTGCCTGGCTGAAGAAGTCATATGTTGAATAGGAATCCAAACGTAGTTCAAATAGTGTACTACTTAAAGTATATTATCATCAATCATCATCATCATCGAACTATATCACCAAATGTGTACCCTTAAACCCAACGATGGCCTTTAGAACAAACATGGTATCATGACCCCTTTTCAAGACTCCATGTACCCATATCCACAAACACAGTCCTCCCCTTACCGGGTAATAGCCACTAACCTGCCGACATGCACAAAGAGCTCAAGAGTTATTGCTTACAAAGCCCCGGATCCTCAATCCTGTCGACCGTTTTTCCTTCTTGGGTTTTCCGTTCTCGTCCTTTTGCCTATCTTTGCTCTCCTTACGAGCTCTGCTACCAAATCCACCTAACAAATAGTTAACATAACCATCGTGTCGTTCAACGCCTTCGTTGTCAGACTCCAACTTACCACTAGGATACCGCTGATCAGGACTCATGGACAGCGAACCTAGCCCCTCAGTTCCTGCTGAAACAGTCCTCTGCAAAGGGTGTAGGACCGCTGATGTGGGAGTTGACGGATTGGAGTCTAGCGGAGGTGTGACATTGTATGCCGTGTTCCCGTAAATTTCTGCATCAGAGAGTAGCCGACGTGGCTTTGGTCGCGCCAGCATTGGGCTGCCCGCTATGGAGGCCGACGTGGATAGATGGTCCATCTCTGGCTCAGAAATTCTAGGCCTTTCAACCGTTTGTTGGTGCTGTTGCGGCCCAACTGCCGCTTCAGACTGTATATCCAGCAAGGATGACTGCAGTGCCGTATACTTGCGTGACAACTGTTTGTATTGCTTTTCTTGCTCTGCTTGTTTGGCTCTGCTCGCTGCGAGTGCACTCTCAAGCGCTTTGGTCGAGTTCGGGCCAAGCTTGTCCCGCTCCTCTTGAGCGATTGAGATTTGACCTTGAAGCGATGCCACCTGGGTTTGGAATAGCCTCTTTGTTCGTTGTACCTCCGATTCCGCTGCTGCCAACCTCATCTTCAATGCCTCAACTTGGTTTTGCGCATCCTCTGCCGAATTGACAGCCGTCTGCCTTTCTACCTCTCTGGCCTGGTTATCTCTTTCTGACCGAGTGAGTCGCTCAACTTCCGCCTTGAGTCGGTCAATCTCTGCGCCATGAATCTCAATAGACTGCATGTTCTGTCTTGCATTCAACTCCTTAACCTCGGCATCACAAACGAGTCTGCGTAGCTTGTCGCCTTCTCGCCTAGATTCCTCCAGCTCCCTTCGGACATTTTCGAGCTCTGCATGTGTCTTTTTGGAGTCCTCCCGCAGTGTTTTCACCTTGTTCGCTAGGTCTGCCTCCCACTTCTTGGCGAGGGCACGACTCTTTTCAGACTCTTTGCGGACCTGTGTCTCCGCCATCTTGGCTTCCTCATATCGGCTCTTCAGATTGCGGTTCATCAAGATCAAGTTTTGGGTCTCGGCTTCAGTGGCGGCTTCCACCATCTGCCTGCGCCTTAACTCTCCAATGTGAGCCATGTGCTGTTGCTTGAGGTATCTTTCGAAACTAAGATCGTTTTGGAGTAAAAGGATCTGTCTCTGAAGATGGGCAATCTGAGCGTTTCCATCGGTCACAGAAGCTGGTGAATGAGTCTGTTGGGGTGGGAGTATAGAGGTTGGTGGCCGGTCTGCAACCGAATCTTGATGGCTGAGAGCAAGAGATGGAACACTATCGTTCGCAAGAGATTGATGTAGGCTGCTCTTAATCACCTTGTTTGATTTGATCATGTCTTGTAATTGAGTGTGAGATGCTGACTGACCAAGTTGGGGTGGTAGAGTCGGGCTATCCAGCGTAGTTTCTCGAAATCGTAGTTCTCCTGAATCTCGAGCTGAACGTTGGCTGGACAGCGAACCCCTTCGCATCATTGTCGATGGCGTTCGGTCGCTCGAGATGGACTCATTGCTTGACAAATGAGTGTTTCGCCAGTGATTGACTTTGGTAACTGAGCTGCTCAACAGTCCCGGATCTGATCTGACTCTATCAGAATCATCATTAATGACTGCTATTGATGGCCCGGATAGATGCGGCAGTTCCTGATCGACAAAGTGCTGTGTTTCCGGCGCCAGGCACAAGCCCATACATTCTGCCACGACCTCGGCGACTTCGCTCTTTATCCAACGTCCAAAATCTGTTTTCTCAGATTCAATCGTTAGAGTATAAAAGTTAGGATGAAGCACATGGCACCTCCTAAACTGCTCTGACTGATGTCGAATTTCTGTAGGCTGTACCTCGATTTCATCTGGGTTCGATACGTTGGCGTGTCGCATATATCTCTGTGGTTTACGAATGTAATCCATAAAGTTGATTGGATATAGACCGTAGAGAATTGTGTAATAGTTTGAAAGGTGCGTAATTGTTACATCCTCAGTTTCGGGTTCAAAGGCACAAACCTCCCAGCGGCTAGCCTGCTCTGAGTCGTGGGATGGGAGCTCCAAGACCCCAGATCTTTCTCTTTCCCAGAATAGGAGCCTTGCATAAATGTTAAATAGAGTTGGAAGATGTGGCACAAGGGAGCTTGGCATATGAGGTAATAGCATGATCAATGCTGTCAATGCGGCAGATATAACCGTGGTCGATGTGTCTTGTTGAAGACACGTCAAAAGATTCGTGAAGAGTGGTGTCTGCATGATTTGATGCAGATGAGGTGGCTGACTCTGAAGATAGTCGCAGAAGAACCGCAGCGTAGCCTTTCTGTATTGTTTCTTGACGAAGCAGCTGTTTAGTGAAGCAAAGAACTCCTGTAGCTTGTCAGTCACTATCGAGATGATAGATGCAGTCTGTTATCATGATAGAACCTACCTTTGGTCTCTTCCTGCCAAAGTGGCCCAGTGCATCCCGGACCATCCGCTCATTGTGCTCAGAAGTTGAGTTCCCCTCGCTGAACGCTGGATAGAATTTGTCCAGCCATGTTGTAAACAATCGATCGATAAAAGGGTTGGAAGCAGAATCGTCGTCGGTAATTTCGTGGTATTCATCGGCGAGAGTGACAACGTCCATCAAAGCTGCGATAGTCTCATTGACAATGTTTTTCTCGTGGTCGGTCTTGTCCAGCAGCCCCCTACATGCATCGAACCAGAAGAGTATCCGTTCCGGAGTCTGCAACACCGGCAGCAGTCGACGCATAATACCCATCCACGCCCCAGACGTCGCGGGATTGCCTCGGACATATTTGTCGAATATGAGAATGAGCTCCTCTTGGAGGCGATCGGAGGCGGCTTCGTCATACTTTTGGTGTCTCCGCAGATAAGCAGCGATGGTTTCGACGAGATCGTCAGGTAAGGGGACGGTTGGTTCCACGATGAAGTCTTTGATCGCCTTGGATAGTTCCTTGAGAGTACTATTGAGTGGGTCAGTTAATCAATCAGAGATATAAGGCCCCTGCACACTGTTGGATGGATGGGCTGTTGCTGGCGCAAGCCATCTCTCTCCCTTTCCCTCTTCCCCCTTCTTTTCTTGACTCACGTTGAAGAAGCCATGATGGGCTTCACGGGAGCCCTGGGCAAACCCGTATACTGAGACTGTCTGAAGACTGAAACCGGATACTCTCTCGCTTGGAGATGGTTGCGCAAGATGGTGACACTACCTGTTACAACTGGGGCTACTGCGCGTCGCGTGCGGTCCGACTGGGCGAGGTCGCCAGATGCAGAACAAGCTTCGAGGTTGGAGCTGCGTGTGGGTTAGTGAGCAAAAAAAATGCGGGTTTTGCAAAAAATGGGGCCCTGGACTCGCCTAGGCTCGACTGGACTCGCCTAGGCTCGACTGGACTAAAGGTTGTGGATACCTGACGATGCACCCCGCAATATGTGACACAGCAAGTCGCAAGTACCCGATGTTCACGGCAAATCCACACAACAGCCCACAACAGCCCACAACATGGCCACCGAAAAGCTCACTAAGGAGTCCACTAGAGTCCACTGCTTGCCACTGAAGACCAGTGAATGCCCCTCAACTGAGCCCACTGAAGCTCCAGGACCCGCTGGACCCGCGCAGCCCCCTACTTACCCCGCAATCCAACCCGCACGCATGACCCCACAGAAGGCCGGCTCCGGCTGCTACAGGGCTCTTTGAGGGCCTGTAACCAAGACAAGAGTAGCCTGTTTGGTGGCTCGATCGTCTGATAGTCTCCGCAAAATGGCACGTAAACAGACGGCATCATCACGGTCAATGCTAAGGTAAGGTAGTAACAATGTGTTAGAGCCACAAAGCCACCAGTCGGCATTGGAACTGGCCTCTGGCTTGCAGGTATTACAAGGTAGTAGTCAATAAACGAACCTGAACCAAAGCCCTGTTGCCCTACTGCTCTGTTGCCCTCGCTGCCACTGATGGCTAAGGCACCCGTCTCCTCAGGAACCTGGAACCCAATTGCTCCGGTCATCGCGTGATCTCCTCCGTTTCCCCTCCTCTCTTGTTCCCCTCATAAAGTGTCCTCTTCTCACCTCCAATTCAAACTCAATTCCTCTTCCTTTCTTCATCATTATACCCAGATTGAACCTCCAGAGCACTCGACGTCTTTCTCTACCTCTTCCCACCAACATCTTCTACCAAGGCTCTATAATTGATTGGGCCAATACACCTTATTCATTACCTATAGACCAAGACATCTCTACCTCTCCCACATTACCCATCATGTCTGCACACAAGACCTCTGCCGTGGCCGATGAGCCCATTGACGTCCTCATTGCTCTCCACCCCAAGTTTGACCTGCTCGACTTTGCAGGCCCATTGGAGGTTTTCTCCCAAGCTCTTCACGACCCCAGTGACGAGAGTCAGTGCTCCCAATCCCAATCCCAAGACTCAATGACACAATAGCATAATACTGACTCGTTCTTTACTCAACAGCAAGCAAAGCCTTTGAGGTGACCATTGTTGGCGCCGAATCCCAGGTCCTGTCCGCACAGGGTGCCATTGTCAACTCCCAGATCACATACAAGGAAGCACACGAGCGCCTTGAAGATTTTGATATCCTCATCGTTCTCGGTGGAAACACCGCAGAAGTCATTGAGAAGGAATTGGAGCCTCTGGGCCTCATTACCGACTTCTCTGAGCTGCAGAAGAAGGACCCCGCTAGAGAGCGAACCGTCCTGTCTGTCTGCACTGGCTCCCACCTTTTGGCCAAGGAGGGTATCCTCGCTGGTCTCTCTGCCACTACCCACCCCGACCACATCACTACCTTTGAGAACCTTTGCAGCGATGCTGCCGTCAAGTACATGACTGAGCGAACCGATGTTGTCGAGGACGCCAGATACGTCGTGAACAACCTTCGTTTCGACATTGCGGATGAGGACCAGAGCCCTTACACTCGCCGCAAGTCTGATGCTGGTGTTCCCAAGCACGCCCGGTAAGCCTATTGACTTTGCCATTCCACGCACAAGTAACTGACAGTCATGATAGGAAGGGAAGCATGTCCTTCAAGGAATCCAACTCACGCCGTGAGTCCATTGTGCGTCGTGCCGCAATGCGTCTCGGTGGTCTTCGGGTTGTCACTGCAGGGGGAATCAGCGCTGGCGTAGATGCAGCTTTGTATCTCGTCAGCGCTCTCGTGGATGACAAGACTGCAGAGGATGTTGCCAAGCAGATCCAGTGGACCTGGACCAAGGGTGTTGTCGTCGACGGCCTCGACGTCTAAGCCCGTGTATAACATATTGTGCCATAGAGCGAGGACTTTTGGCCATGTAGAACCTACGAGTTGTGTAAACGGATGAGATATCCGATTTGTTTGTGTGTTGGAATTACTTTACAATGAAACGAAACGAAACGAAACGAAACGAAACGAAATGATGTATTTTTTCTTCTTCCTATTATTCTACCTCTCCGTTTATCTGCTGTGTCTTGGTGATCTATGGTACATGTGGTAATTCTTTGAAGACGAGGGCGAGCTGGATGCCTGGGACAGGTGGCAATCCTAATACCCCGCCTTTGTAGGATGATGCAGCTTTGATCAATTGGCGGTAAAGCAACCCCAATTAGATGTGCATGCAAGAGGTGAATGAAGTGCATGGATGAGCGTGCGGAGGTCTTTGTCTGTTGCAACCTTGTGTATTCGGCCCCCGCACTATTGTGTTGAGGGTACGAGTTCTTGAAATTGCAATCTTGGATGGTTTTGGACGATCCAAATGATCAGCGTATCCCCTCATTTATTCGTAACCAAGAGTTTCGATGAGTCAAACCGTTCGAATATGGCCATCCAGATTGTCTGTTGAAGAGGCACACAGCGTCCAGCGGTATGGACAGTCGAACTGCTGGCATAAAACCCCAAAAAAGACGTTTGCTGCATTAGTGGGTGCAGCCGTAGTTCATGAACAAGGCTTGCGCTAATCCAAAACCACCATAGCTTTGAAAATTACATAATCATGAAAGAACAAAGCAAGGCAGCAGCAGCAAGCAGTAGCAAACAGGCACGCAGGAGAGAAGGAGCCGCAAAAAAATTGTGGGCAGGAGTGGGTTAGCCAAACAGACCCGGCGCAGCTGGACCAGGCAAATCAGAAATGCAACAGGGGGGGTTGTTCATTTCTTAGACATCATCTCGTGCGTTTTGCCTGCAACCTTTCGCGACGCGACCAGACAGGGTTGCTATTTTTGCCACTTTTTTATCATTGGCATCATCGAGAATTTTCAAGATTACGATACTGCTACAAATTACACATTATCTTTAATATTCAGTATCAATCCGGTTTGCCTACCTTGCACATCATATTCGCTTCTTGATACGTCCGGCGCATAGCTCAGTCAGTCACACGCACGCACGCACGTACACTTGTCCTTGAGTCTCATCTTCAGGGGAGAAAACACTCGTCTCCATCCTTTGGTGGTCGCTCAAAACGGAGAGTTCGGTGGCAGTTTGAGCCAGCCGAATTATCGCTAACCATCATGGCTACCGACTGGGCCAAACTAAAAGTTGTCGACTTGAAAGCCGAGTTAAAGCGCCGTGGCCTATCGTATAATGGTCTAAAGGGGGAACTGATTGCGAGGCTTGAGGCTGCTGACAACGAGGACGCACAGTCCGAACAAGAGGAAGAAGAGGAGGAAGAGGAAGAGGAGGCTCAACCAGAAGAGGACGAACAGGAAGAGGATGCTGCGCAACCAGATGAACCCGATGTAGATTCCACCGAAGTTGCGCCAGAGCCTGTTGAGGAGGAGTCGGAGCCTGCTGCTGTACAGGATGATGAGCCCGAAGAACAGCCCAAAGAACAACCCGAAGAACAGCCTGAAGTCGTCCAAGAAGACGAACCTGCGGTTACCACAGAGGATCGCATTGCGACTCCTGAAGTAACTGAGGCAGTTACTACCGCGCAAGTCGATAAAAAGAACCCTAATAATGAGCCTAGTCTTGATAATGGCCAAGAGTCAGCAACTGGCGAAACCTCCAAGCGCGAGAACTTACCAACGACTGATGAACAAGTTAAAGAAAGCACGCCAAATGAAGCACCCTCTGAATCCGCTCCAAACTCGCAGAAACGCAAGCGACGCTCTGCGAGCCCGGTCCCCACCGAGGAAGAAGTTGCTCGAAAACGCGTGCGCGCAGAGAATACTACGAATGGAGAAGCCGTTCACGTTGATGTCAAACTAGACGAGGCAGAGCCGCTCGCTATCAGCAATGAAATGGATGTTGATAAGGAGCCTATCGATGAAAAGCACAAGCTCGCAAAACACAGACCCTCGGACTCCAGTGCTGTGGAAGAGCCCGAAGCTACTGACCCTCAGGATATGGACTACGATCGAGATGTTGCGCCTGCTGTTCACCCTGCTACACCCGCACTTTACATCAGCAATCTGATGCGCCCGTTGCGCACCGACGATATACGAGCACATTTGGCAAGTCTGGTATCATCCAGTTCATCAGAGTCGCCCGACGACATTGTCGTCAAATTTTATCTTGATCAAATTCGCACACACGCATTCGCCATCTTTCACACCACCACTGCTGCATCGCGAGTCCGCGCAGCCTTGCATGACCGAGTGTGGCCAAACGAGAGCAATCGCAAAGCGCTTTCAGTCGATTTTGTCCCTCCTGAGAAAGTTGATGAGTGGATCGATATGGAGGAATCGAGCGGAAGTGGACGATCAGGTACCAGATGGGAGGTGGTCTACCGCGATCTCCCAGACGGCACCGTTGAAGTTCATTTGGAATCAGGCTCCGCGCCCGCCTCGAAACCTGCACCTACCAGCACCAAGCCACCCCCCAAATCAAGCAACGACAGCGCCAACGCCATCCCCATCGGCCCTCGCAGTCAACGTGAAATTATCGCCCCCACGGGACCCAGAGCCGTTCGACCAGGCACCGGCCCTGGACCTCGACCACCACCCAGTATACTGGATACCGTCGTCGAACGAACTCGTTCTCGACCGGCTGTTTCTTTCCAGCTCGTCTCAGAGGAACTCGCTCAGCGCCGCATAACCAACATGCGAACCTTTTACACACGCGACAAGAACCGTGACTATGGCCGTGAAATCAACCGTTACTCCTTTGAGGATGGCGATTCGTTTGTCGATCGTGGCAAGGAAGTTTTTGAGGGTATACGTCCCCCCCACCGCGAGCGTGCTATGGAGCGAGACCGCCGCGGGGGTGGACGAGGGGGAGGTGGAGGCGGCGGCGGTGGTGGTGGATATGGGGGCCGACCTCCTCGTCGCGGACCTCCGCCCTTCAGACCCCGGAGTGATAGATATCTCCCTGGGCGAGGGGGCAGTAACGGTCGTGATGACCGCCGGTCCCGATACGATGATGAGAGACCCTCGCGACATGGCAGCGACCGAGATAAGGACTATAGAAGCAGCCGTCGCTAGGATCTCTGCTTCATTTCAAAGTAATTTTCTCGCACCACGAGACTTCACCCTCACTTCACCCTCACTTCACCCTCACCATATCACACATTTCACTTCTTCTTCACAATACTCTTTTTAAGGGCGGGTTTTCCCTCTTTCTTTCCAAAGGCGTTCAGGATGGATCTCCTCCCACACCACACGGGCGGTAGGAAATAATGGCGGCGGGCAAAGCTGAGAATGAAGTCAACGATACACAATCCTCCACACCCCCCTTTCCCCGGCCCTAAAATAAATGTATCCCCCCTCCTCTTTTCTCTCTTGTATGAAATCATTTTCTTTTCTTCGCGGGTTTGGCCATCAAAGGGGGAGGTTACTTAGGTAGACTGGGGCAGGGCTTTTTTTAAATAGTTATTAATAGCTCCTTCATGTAAAAACAAAAAACAGTTTTCGACTTTACCAAGGCGTTTGAGAGAGATAGAAGGTGTTTGTGCAAAGATTTTGCTCTGTTGTGTAAGAATACCAAAATTAGTTGACGAACTAAATACATATCCTCCCATAATAGTCAATACCTCCTATAAGAATATACTCATCGCTGATTTTTCAAAAAAGCTAATGTTGCTTATCGTCAAAGTGGCACCACAATTAATCACGTCCATGGGAGAAACAAGTATTGCACAACGACTAGAATCAAGTTCAATTAGTCCGATGCACGGAACTACATGATTATTTCAAACTACCAAATCATTTTGCCATTTCCCTGATATATAGACGCCCAAGAGTACCCCCTTTCTCATTCCCAACAAACCAGTTTGCCATTTTCAGGCAGTGCTAGCAAGCGGAATGGGCTCGACACCAACACGCTCCTTGCTAAGGACGTCAAGAATAAACTGGCTGGGCCGGTTGTCCTTGTAGATGCGCTGAGCACCCTTGGCAGTCTTCACGTTCTCGATATACTTATCGAAGAGATAGGAGCTGTCCATTGGTCCACCCTTGGCTTCAGGATGGAACTGAGTTGAGAAGATTGGTCTAGTCTTGTGCATCATTCCCTCGTTGCTACCATCATTCAAGTTCACAAAGAATTCCTTGAACTCGGTAGGCAAGGTGCTGGCATCCACAGCATATCCGTGGTTCTGACTGGTGATATGGCATTGACCAGTAGTCAGGTCCAAAGCAGGAATGTTATGGGCTCGGTTGCCATACTTCATCTTGATGGTCCTGGCGCCAACAGCCATGGCCAGAAGTTGGTGACCAAGGCAAATGCCCATGATAGGGGTAGAAGAAGTCTCCATCAAGCGAGTCAGGTTGTAAACAGTCTCCTGACAATGGGTTGGGTCACCAGGGCCGTTGGAGATGAAAACGCCATCAAAGTGGTCAGCAACCTTGTGGATGGGATAGTTGTAAGGGAAGACAGTGATGGAAGCGCCTCGGCTAACCAAGCTGCGAAGGATGTTCTCCTTGACACCACAGTCAATAAGGGCGATGTGAAGATCAGCGCCAGGTGACTCAACCACGAAAGGAGCTTTGGTGCTGACACGCTTAACCAGATTGATCTGGCCAGGATCAATGAAACTCTCATCTTCATCAGCATCGTACTCATCACCAATAGAGATCTTAGCTAGGGAGGAACCCTGCTCTCGGAGAAAGGTGACAATTTCACGAGTATCAACGCCAGAAATGGCAGGGACGCCCTCACGAGCACACCATTCGCCCAAACTCTCAACGGCAGTCCAGTGGCTGTAATTGAGCGCAACATCGGACACAACAACACCGGCGCACTGAATGTGGGGTGACTCAAAGTACTTGAGCAGGTTGAACTGGTCCCGCTCATTGGAGGGGACACCATAGTTGCCGATAAGAGGCTGAGTGAAGACGAGGATCTGACCACGGTATGAGGGGTCAGTCATGGACTCGGGGTAGCCCACAAGAGAGGTGGTGAAGACGGCTTCACCAGAGATGTTGGCATTAGCACCGAAAGCCTTGCCCCGGAAGATGGGACCATCCTGAAAGTGCCCATGTTAGTCTCCTGCGTGTATATAAAAGAGGGCAGGGAGAGACCCAATGGGGAAGTCATACTCGAATGGTAAAGGTAGCAGGCAGAGACGGGACAGGCTCCGTGCCTCGTGTGCCTTTCAGAGGCATTGTCCTGCCCTTGCTACCGGCAGCAATGGGCTGACCGGAGACATATCGGGCCTGGAGTGCCATCCGGGTGTGGAACCCCGCGGCGGGCTTAGACGCCGATTTGGCAAATTGACCTGCCAGCCGGGAGAACATGGCAACTTTTTGCAAAGTCTAGATTATAAGTAAAAAAAGAGGTAGTTATTCGATATTTTTTGGGAAGAGGCTCCTTAAGCCCAGAGAGACCTCCACAGATGGTCTGTGTTGAAACGGGGTTAGTACATATAGATCGGATGCGGTGAGTCAATCGCGACAATTGTGTGTGCGTGTGTGTGGGAGGGGACCAACGAACCAGAGAGATAATCCTGTGGAACAATGATAGTTAGCAAACCGTGTTATTAAAATTGATGTGAAGTTTGAGGGTGGAGAGGTAGTATCTGAAGGAGAGGGGGGGTTACAGCACCACACATGTCAGGGAACCCAAGAAGCTTGATGGGGCTGGAATGGGGGCATCATAAAAACCCAATGGCTCCTCTTCCTCCTCCTCCTCCTTGCTCCAAGGCGCAAAAAAAAAGAGAGAGAGAGGACATACCTGAGAAGTGTAGACTGACGGGCGCCCGTTCATAAGGGCGGATTGAAGGATACCTTGTTCAAATTCGAAATGATGAGGCTCAATGCACTCTTAAGGTTTAGGGTGGTGCAGGAATGGAACAATTGGCACAATGTGCTCTCGAGGACTGTTGCTCTCTGAGACGACCTATGATGGCGATGATGGAAGGGGAAGAAGAATAGAAGGGCTCCAGAGCGTTAGGAGGGAATGACTCTTTAGATGATTCAGGTTTCCCCAGCGGAGGTGGTGGTTACAGTTGATGTGGAACCTTATCGGCGCCACTCCCAGTCACCTCAATTTTTTTCTCTCTCATGCGGTGACAAAGAGCGGCCATCTATTGGCCAGAGATGAGGAAGTGCACCGTGCTCAGCGGTCTTCCAGTGGCTTCAGTGGCCCTTCAGTGTGTCTCTTCAGTGGATGAGGTGGGGGTTGCTGCTTGACTCTTCTTGGGCGAGCTTCAGGCGCCGATATCGTTTGTTGAGCTTCAGTTCAAGGGCCCGTGCTAGAAAAGAAAATGCGACTTAATTCTAGTGCCCGGGCATTGATAAGATCCCACCCCCCCATTCATTCTCTTTTGTGACGTGGGAAAGGGCAATTTCTTTTTCTTCTCTTCTTTTCTTTTTCCTACTCTGTTCTAACTGGTTGCGGAAGTTGGTGCGCAAGTGTGAATCTCAACGATAAAGAGAAGAGGCGACCGCGGCGTATGCATGATGTCAAGGCTTTACATTAAAGAGCTGCAGTGTGTGGGCACGTGTGTGTGTGTGCCTTGCTTTCAGGAGTCAAAGATTGTTTTTTTTTCTTAGTGGGGAGGTTTGAACCGCATGCGGGATGCATGTCAGCAACACGACATGGCATAATAGTGCATAGGCTTAAAGCCCAATGTCTTTCTCATCGGCAGCTGCACGCATTGGTAGGTATGTACTTCGTAGGTAGTAGTAGGGTCTTTGAAGGTATGAACCATGATGTTTTCAGGAGATCGGTACAAGAGCCATTTATATGTATCATCAAACCTCCTTATATACGGAGTGGACAGATCAAGTGGTGATAAAACTCTATGATTTATACCATGCTGATAGCTCATAATTGTTTTGATACATCCATTCATCAAGTCTACTCTTTTTTTTCCCTTTACAGAGCTCCAAGCTCCTTCAACTTGCCAATCAATCCATCCACATTCTCAACCTTTCCACCTCCTTGTCTCGGCGCAGGTTCTATATAACCATATTCATTAGCATCACTCCTCGAGTTGATCAAAAAGCCAGCATGTAAAGTCTTACCTGTAACCTTCAACACCTTGAGTCTCTTTTCGTTATCTAGCCCATAGTCTGCCAATGACTTCTTGTCCAACTGCTTCTTCTTGGCTTTCATGATATTCGGCAATGTAGCAAATCGTGGCTCGTTGAGTCGCAAATCTGTTGTCACGATCATCGGTAGCTTCGCCTTAATAGTCTCAACACCACCATCAATTTCCTTGGTAACCGTAACGCTGTCGTTCTCCCCGAATTCAATCTTGCTGGCCTGCGTCGCCTGCGGCCAGTTCAGAAGACCGGCAAGCATCTGGCCCGTCTGCCCCGCATCGTCATCAATGCTCTGCTTGCCCAGAATAACAAAGTTGCTCTTCTCAGCCTCAACAGTCTTCTTGAGCAGCTTGGCCACCGTCAAAGGCTCCAGCTCCTCGCCCTCCTTGATTTCAACATGGATACTACGATCCACGCCCAAGGCCATGGCCGTTCGGAGAATCTCCTGTGCTTTGGGAGGGCCAGCGGAGATGGCCACAATTTCCTCGACGCCACCGGGGGCTCGTTTATCCTTGCGAATCCTAAAGGCCTCCTCGACGGAGATATCATCAAAGGGGTTCATCGAGTGCTTGACACCAACGGTTTCGACGCCGGTTTGCGCTTTGTTGATTCGGGGCTTGACCTATGCGCATGAATTCGTCAATTGCTGCTCGATCGGCAAAGAGGATTATGCACCCTTACAGCATAGTCAATTACCCGCTTGACGGGAACAAGGATTCGCAGCGCCGACATTGTGACTGTTGATTATCTGGAGATGCCGAGATGCTGCTTGAGGGAGGAATGTCTCAAGGCCGTCATTCAACTGACACCGATCATGCCCGGTTAGGGCCGGCTTCGTCTTCAACCTCGGGTGTCCGCGCACGTGATGCCCCTCCGAAGTGCGCCGCGTGCGTCTCCGGAGCTCGGAGCCAATGCTCTTAAACCGAGACGGCGAGAACAGTTTTATAGGATTGAAATAAAGATGGTGTATAAACAGCCAGATCTGAGAGTGATACTTTTTGTATTCGTCTCAACAATATACCAACTTCGAGTGGACTTGGTCGAACATGTCGCTGCCAAGATGTCGGCTTGACAGTTTTATCTACTCGGCTTAAAAGGTCGTCACTAACAACAGACAGCATATCATTCAATTCATTTCGGGTCGCAAATCCAGATACATATATCAAAACAAAAATAACGATAATCATAAAATGCATTCATATCTATTCATACCCATTACTCCAAATCTATTCGCAATCTCCCCACGCGTCTCATTTACCAATCATCCCATTCATCACTCTTTTGTTTCTGCGCCGGCGCCGCGGCACCCCCTCTACTCTTCCCCATCGCGGTTGTCCCAATTGCACTATTACTAGGCTTTGGCTGCTCTGCTAAGCTAGAAAATTCGTCCCAAAAGTCTTTGCGGCTTGCATCGAGAGGAGCCTCACGTCCCCTTTGTTCGGGGCCTTCAACAAATCGGTTGAATCCGTCCTGTGCGTTTTTGCCAGCGAGCTGTGCTTGACGAGCAAGTTGTGCAGCAGTAACTTGCGCTTGTTTGGCGAATTCACCATCAGCAATCTATGGGGAGTCACATGTTAGTATCAAAGCGTGGTTAAACGGAGATTGGTGGAATGAAAGACGTACGCTCTTTGCAGTAGGCTGGATATATCCATCATTTACTGTCTTGGCCGTCTTTTGTACTGTAGATGTAAACCATCCGAATCCCTTTGTCAATGCACCCATGGGATCCTTCTGCACATCCTCAAAAAGGGGCAGCACTCCTCCTTGGCTGCTCTGGGCCGGCGCCGGTGAACTTCCAAAGCCGGCATACTTACCACCCTGGCTTGGAGGCAAGTTTTCCGGTCGCGAGGCATTACTAGCGCCTAGTTTGGCAAAGTATTGATCGTCCACCTTGACCTTGCCTGCACCAGGGCTCTGGCTTCGGCTGGCCGTTCCGCTCAGTGGTGTTCCCGTTCGTGATGTCTGCTTTGCTTGGGCTGGTGCTGCCGGCTTCTTCTCGCCGGGAACATAATCCCTCCCTTCTGCCTTGCAGGCAAGCCTCTCCTTCCACTCCTCGCCAACCTCGCCGCTATATCGTTCCGCAATCGTAGCATCATCCCACGACAGACCTCTCATCTGTGTATCCTCGTGCTCTTCAAAGAATTTTCGCCAGTTTTCGTTCCCGCCCAGCCTCATCCGCTCAAGCTCGTTGGCCTTGAAGGCGTCCATCGAAATGCTTCGGACAAAGGAGATGTGAACGCCAAGTCCGCGATGGACACCGGCGCAGCCAAGGCAAATGAAGATTCCAAACTTCGGAGATGCCCATTGTGGGGATGGGGCATTGCAATCGCAGCAGATATTGTTCTTCGACTCCTTCTGGAGAGCAGCCAGCTGTACAAAGGCCAGTTAGTGTTATGCGACGACTTGAGATGGCGGTGGAAGACTGGAGATGATGGTGCGCCGAACCTTGGACCGCGTTTCGGGATCAACCTCCCACATGGCCTTGGAAGCCATTGCGACGCCGAGTAGTCTAGGTATATGAGAGAGCGCAAAAGGTGTTCAGGTTGAGGTGTAGGTAGGATGTTCAAGCCGGCGCGTAATTGTTCGGTGTCCAGTAGGAAGTTCTCCAGGGGTAAGGGATGAAGGCCCCAGGGCTGTCCAGTCCCAGTTCAGTTCAAAGGGTCGGGTCGGTTTAGCGCACAGAGTCCAGAACAGTGGGTGAGCGGGGCAACCGGTGACAACAATGACAGCCAAACCCCCATATATTTAGCGTAGAGTTACCACTAAAGGTTTTATGCCGACTTCCATCAACCTGCAAGGTTCCAATTCGCATTATGGATCTGCAAACATATGCGAGATATCCAAAGCTTAGTAAATATTAAAGGGTTAAGCGCATAGGAGACTGTCCAGAAAGGTTCACCACCACCTCTCGATCTATAGTATTCCATGTATTTATGTTTTACCCATTTCTTTTCTATAACAATGAGCGAGACTAATACATTATCATGGATATATCGACGATTCAATAATTATTAGAAATCAACACACATTCATCCATCACATCACGATAGAAGGAAGATCGTCAAAGCACAGTCAAAAACCGCCCAGTTCAATTCTTGCGCAAGCCTATCCTCTCCGCCAACCATTTCTCGCCCAAGCCGTTTGACCAACTGAGCTGAAAGGCGACGAAGCTATTGGAGGTTTTACAAATACAGAAGTGACGGACTTTTCAAGCATTCCTTGCTCCAATGAATGGGAATAATAAGTTGTCAGAAGTAACGGCCATACCAAATCCCATCTCAGGCTTTTTAAGAGTCCAAGCAACTGCTGTCTAGTTCTCCTTCCTGCCCCATATAAGATATAAAAACGGCCTTTTTTTTTGTGCATCGTGTAAAGCGATCATGTACCATAATTGAAATTTTCGAAATCGCGTGCCATATCGTAAGAGTACTTATCATCGTAAAAGGGGTATGTCGTTGCCTGTGAAAAAATTCCACAGCCCATAATTTAGGCGGTGGCGGCAGCAGGGGCTTCAGTAGCCTCCTCGGTGCCGTTGGTGGCCTGCTCCTCAGTCTCCGGGGCATTGGCCTCCTCGTCGGTCTTATCGGGGCTGTCAATAGCCACCTTGACGGCGATCTCACGACCTTCAATCTCCTTGCCGTTCATCTCCGTAACGGCCTTCTGCTGCAGCTCCTCGGAAGCCAGAGTAACGAAACCGAAGCCACGTCCCTTGCGGGCCTCGCCACGTGCCTGAAGCTTCTTGATCATGAACCTGGGGATAGGGCGGAGGGCGATCTTGGCCGACGAGGGCTCGTAATCCTTGAAGAGGTCAAGGAGCTATCAAAACAGTTAGTTTGTAATGCTGACCGATGGTTTACACGTTTTGACATACCTTCTCCTCAGTCAGGTCATAAGGCAGGTTGGCGACCATGACCTTGGTCTTGGAGGGAATACCGTCAGCAGGTGGGCCACGCTCACGACGCTCACGCTGAGGGCGTGGCTGGTTCTTGGGCTTGTTGTTCTTGCTATCAGACTTGTCATCCGACTTGGACTCGTCGTTCTTGTTGGTGATATCCTTGAGAGGCTCGGCCTCAGTAGTCTCGGCAGCAGGGGCAAAAGCATCAGTGGGAGGGGTGACATCGCCTTCCTTCTTCTCCTCAGAAGCCTGCTAGGGTCAGTATTATTCTTTGAGCAAGAGTCGAACAGGATATAAACTTACGACACCAGAAGCGCGACCGCCACGACCGCCGCGTCCACCACGGCCTCGGCCACGGCCACGGCCGCGACCAGAAGCACGACGGCGGGAACCCTCAGCACCGGAACCCTCACCATTAGCACCCTCGGCCTTCTCGCCAGCAGGCTCGGGCTTGCGAGCAAGTTGGACGGAAACCTTGCGTTCGAGAATCTCCTGACCAGAGAGCTCGGCGATAGCACGCTCAGCCTCGTTAGGAGTAGAAAGGTCGACAAAAGCATAGCCCACAGGGCGGTCGGTACGGGGGTTCTTGGGAATCGAGACAGACTCACTGTATTGGAGCGTGATTAGTGGTTGGGATCAATATACTTGGCAGGAACGATGATGTGAGGTGGGGCGATCTTGGGAAGAGACCAGGGGCATGACACCACACTCCTGACTATCTGTGAGCCTGCAGCAGCAGCATCGAGACAACTTTGCACGGTGCAATATTGCAAGCTCCGTTGCAGATTTTGTTCACCGCCTATCAGGAACATGTCGCATTTGCATGCAAGCCCGGTGAGACAAAGAAAGGTCAAGCCATTCCCGTCTTCATGAATATCGTCTCTCATAACCTAACCCCTCCACAGCTGAAAGGGAAAGAGGAGGAGGAGGGGAAGGAGAAGGAGAAGGGAACAGGCAAGGGTGGCAAGGTAGAGCACTTACACAAGATAGTTCTTGAAAAAGTCCTTCAACTCTCCCTCAGTTGTCGCATAGGCCAAGTTGCCAATGTACAGGCGGCGGCCCTCAGCAGCACTGGCCGAGGCGGCCTCATTGGCAGCAGCCTTATCATCGGCAGGCTTGTTGATATTGAGGTTGCCCAGAGCGTTTGCAGCGTCATTAACGGAGGCGTCGGGGCCTTTCTCCACGTTGGTAGCAGACATGGTGATTTGTGCAAGAAGTCAAGTCGGTGGATGGAGGAGATTAAGGTCGGTCGGCGTTACGACGAAGTATGAACGTGGAAAAGAGTTGAGACTCTGGTGCAATGAGGGAGGGAGTTGGTCAGGGTAGCTTCGTGCCCTAGATGGAAGTTGAGAGGAGACAGACGTCGATGCGTTGCGCGGAAACACAAGTTTGACTGAAGGTGTGTGAAGAGGAAGAAGGGGGAAAAGGGGAGGCAGCGAGAGCGCGATTCTAAAATATTTTTCGCAGGTTGTGCTGCACCCGCTGAGGCAGAAGGACCGTGCAGGGGGGGTTGGGTACGAAAAATGAAGGTATACCCAAAAGTATCTCCCAACGAACAGGTACAATGGAGGGGCAGGAGCAGGAGCGAGAAGGCAGTATTCGCTTAGTGTTGAGGACTGGAGAAGGTAGTAGGCAGCCTATGTATTCCTTAGCCCTGTCAGCAAGTCGCAGCTACCTGAAGGTACTAGCCGATCAGGTACCCTTTTGCCCCTGGCTCATGCGGTCAAGAGTTGTAAAGTGTCTTTTTGAACCCAACGATGATGGTATGATACCTACTTTTTGGTTCGTGAAAGTATCGATTAGATTCTTAGAGTTACAATAGCATTTACTTTATTCTTCAGTGCAAACTAAACAAGAGTACAAGGTTCATGTGTCTAGTACTCCAAGTGTCTTGTGGTGTCTCCTTACTACTATGTCGGTAGGTAGGTAGGTAGGTAGGTAGGTAGGAGCAACGTACTACTAGCAAGAAGGGGGAAACACTCACCCTCTTCGTTCATGAGCCCAACTTGCGCCTGCTGCTCTTTGTAGTTTGTCTTTCAGTCTCTTCTCTCCTGTAAGCGAGAAATTTCTTACGGCAGCACCAATCAAAGCATCTGACTGGCACTTTGGAACTCAGTGTTTGCGGTATATACTTGGTAGGTACTTACCGTCGAGTGCCTCGTTCTAGACACGATGCCTTCACAGGTCTGCTGCTTCTCAAGATGCCCAAAACTCATTAGTATTGCGTTGCGTTGCGTTGCGTTGCATTGGATGCCTCAGTGAATCACCACACCAAACCACACCACCACTACAACTACTACTACCACCACCACCGCCACTTTCCATAGTGGTAGGTACCTTATTCAGGGGCTGCCTTACGTTCGACAAGCAGCATGCACACAAAAATTTGCCTGCTTGTAAATGCGAGACACTTCAGACCATGCAGATAAGCGGCCAGCCCCCCTCTTTGTATTAATGCCTTTATTTTCGAGTATGTATCCATGAACCCCGTTCATCTACAATCTACTTGTAAATGAAGTAGATAGATATTAAGAAATCCTCCACCATCAGTTCCAGCAGTCCCCTCCCCTCCCTCTCGATCCTCGATGCCCTGACCAGGGATGATCTGATCCACTCAACTAACGTGGCCAGGTGGCTCGGACCTCGTCACAGACCACAAAAATCCTGGGGTTGTAAAACGTTCGTCTCGCTTCGTCTCTCGCTTAGATCTTTAATTACCCGATTGATTCACTGCATGCGCGATCCTTCTTCAACAGGTGGTGGTTGATGACATGATAGCTGTTGGAAATGGCAGCATACACGCAATGAGGTACCAACAGCCATATTGCAAGGCCTCGGTGTGTTTTGAAGCTGCAGATGAATTTACCCACACACCCGACGACGAGGGCTACCTAGTAGGACACGAACTTTGTTTAATGCTGTCAAATCCCTCCTGTCATACCATGGTCGCCTCACTTTTTTCCTTTGTGTCACCATCCCGAAAAAGTTTGCACCGGACAGACTGCTAATCAAGCCACAAGCTGCTCCCCATATTTTACTATTCCCATTGAAAGGAGGATTGTGTACTCTTTAGGTAGTGTGTAATCGCGAAGACCGGATGAACCATGTCGAGTGATGGAAGATGCCGATGGACGAGCATGCGTAATGTCTGACATGAAGGGCGCGATATAGATGAGGATGATCACCTACCCAGCCATGCAAGGAGATAGAAATATGCATATCTATCTACCTACCGGATCTGAGCCTATCATAACGTCATTGGTAATACTTGAAGGATAAACAGGAACAAGAGAAATCAAGAGACACAATAGATACGAACATAAGCATGCCCATCAATGATCATATTCAGCACTCTGGTGTTTACCTGCTGGCCAGGTCGTATTTTCCCACCCTTTGTCTATCTGAGCGTATTCAGATATATAATTAGCGATCCTGTCCAAGTCAATCATTCTCGCACTGCCGAAATGCTTGGCAGGTGAAACAATCACCGGCACTTCTCGCCCTCGTCACCCACAAAGTGGCAACATGGAAAATTTAACACACATACCGTACGAGTAACATGTGCCAAGTAAGCACCCACTGTCTCAAAAATCGATCAAACTTTCTGCATCCGGACACGTGGTTTTAAAGTATTATTATTAATTACGGAAATTATTCCCCATCAAATGCGGAGCCGCGAAAAGTGACATCTTCTGGAAAAAAAGAAGTAAAAAAAAGTAAAAAGTCCGGCCAACATTTGATGATTGATCGATAAGGGAGAAAAAAAACTCCAGTAGGAGTGTCTCCACTGTAGCCGTCATGGACCGGCATCGGCCTCATAGATGGTTCTGGTCATCCTGGCAAGTAAGACCTGCTGTAAATTGAACTGCCTCGGTGAGCAACTCATCTATTTGTGTCTTGTCATCAACAACCCTCAATTCCTGGATAAAATACATATTTGTATAGAATCATCACACCTTGCGAATGTGTTTATAGCGCCTCCTCAAAATTACTCATTCATTCACAATATCCTCCTCAGCAATACCCGCCCAAGGCACACACTTGCATCATCATGGCGCTTACGGAAAGGAGCGCATTAGTCCTTTACGGATCAGAGACGGGGAATGCTCAGGACTTTGCTGAAGAGCTTGGGCGATTGTTCCAGAGACTCCATTTCAAGAGCCATGTTGAAGAGCTTGATGCCATTGAACTTGTGAGTCTTTCCTTAATCGTCTTCTTCGGTACCCTAACTAACAAAAATACTGTTGATGGCCTCCAGAGTGCTCTTTTGCAGCATCAACTAGTCATATTTGTAGTCTCAACAACTGGCCAGGGCGACATGCCCCATAACTCACTACTGTTCTGGAAGAAACTCCTTCGCAAGAAGCTCCCGCCGGGCTGTCTTGACCAACTCAGGTACACTTGCTTTGGTCTTGGGGACAGTACATATATAAAGTATGTATCTTATGCAAGGTCTATAGATGGACATTCTGACTCGGGACATTCTCAGATTTAATTGGGCAGCAAGAAAGCTTGTACGGCGACTGGACCAACTTGGAGCCACCACATTCACCGACGTGTTTGAGGCCGATGAGCAATTCCCTGACGGGTAGCATTGTCATCTCCTTCCTCTCGGACCACTAGCTAATCAATATTCCTAGTATTGACGGGAGTTTTGTACGATGGGCCGATGGTCTACAAAAACACCTCTTGGAACATTACCCGCCACCATCAGGCCTGGAGCCAATTCCAGATGATGCGATATTGCCTCCCCGGTGGTCCCTAGAGCCAGCACTGAACAAGTTGAAAGAAAATGATGCCAAGATAACCAACATATCAAAACTATCTCTAAAAGAAGGACATACAGAATCCTCACGACCCAACCTGCCACCTTCAGAGCCCCTCCCTATCCCGAATGGATGGACGGCAACTCTAGCTGAAAATAAGAGGCTAACCCCAGACACGCACTGGCAAGATGTTCGCCTTGTATCGTTCGATATACCCAATCGTCAAACCGGAGAGAAGCTGCAATGCGTTCCCGGCGACTGCCTCACGATTTACCCCAAAAATTTCCCAGCAGACGCCCAAAAACTCATCACACTCATGGGATGGGAAGATATTGCCGACCAACCCCTTGATCTCTCTGCCTGCGGTACACTCCCTCGAAACCTCTTTGTGCCAGCCACATGTACTATCCGCGACCTGTTACTCCATAATATCGACATCACCGCGATACCACGTAGATCTTTCCTTAAGAGCATGTCATACTTTACTACGGACGAGTACCATCGCGAAAGACTTCTTGAATTCAACATGACGGAATATATTGATGAGTACTTTGACTATGCCACGCGCTCTCGTCGCAGCATTATCGAAGTCCTCGAAGAATTTACGTCTGTCCAAATTCCTGCGGAGCGTCTTCTTGACATATTCCCCTTAATTCGCGGTCGGGACTTTAGCATCGCCAACGGCGGCGCATTACTAAATCATCCAACCAAGGACGACACCACAAGAGTTGACCTCCTGGTTGCGCTTGTCAAGTACCGCACGGTATTACGGAAACCTAGGGAGGGCCTCTGCTCCCGTTACCTTGCAAATATTCCCACAGGTTCAACCCTCTGCGTGTCTTACAAACCTGTACTTTCACCCATTCACGGCCCCATCAACGCCAAACGACCACTTGTGGCGATGGCTACTGGAACAGGAATCGCCCCGGTGCGATGTCTTATCCATGAGCGACTCACGCATCCTTCCCCAGGGCCCATGTTCATTTTCTTTGGAAATCGAAACCGCGTTGCTGACTACTTTTTTGAAGATGAGTGGCGTACCCTTTCTGAGACGGCTGAAAAGAATGGCAAGCAACTGGTCATCTTGCCAGCCTTCTCACGCGACCAAAGAGACAAGATTTATGTGCAAGACTTGGTACGCAAGGAGGCCCCAAGACTAGAGAATCTGATTCCTCAGAAAGCCATTTTTGCCGTGTGCGGCGGCTCAAGTAGGATGGCAGATGCGTGTAAGCGTGCTGTATTTGACCCTTTTACTGAAGGGGGTGATGAGGGGGAGAGGAAAGATATACTTGCATCTGTGACGTGGTGGCAGGAGATTTGGTGAGACAAGTAGAAAATGGGATCGAACAGGGAGCGTGAGTTGGATAAAAGATACACAAACGAGCATTTTTTCATGGCATGGAAATGGTTCCAGAGCAGCTTGATATATGATATGTATGAGTAGAGATACATGGGGATGTTTGGAGTGAAAGTCGTGCTCATAAGATATGAGCGATAGTATGATTTGTTTAATATATTCAGTCCAAATCTCATCAACCCGGCATCCTACCGTCTATGAACATGGCCGCATGTACATTGATACTGGCCAAAATATATATATCTAAGAATACAAGAGTAATATGAAGTCTCCCCATTATATACTAATTCTCTCCAAATGTATCCGAACCACGCAGCAGGTGGATTCATCTACCTCTCCAAGGAATAAAGCATCCAATTTAGGCAAAGATGTCAGTCTGGGCACCCTCCTTGAAGCCCATGACCTGGTTGTACATGGGCGTAGTCCCATCGGGTGTCTCGACGTTGTTGCCGTCGGCCTGGTGCCAGGCAATCATCTGCTTGGCTCCGGAGACGCACTTGGACTGGTCGTCCTTGCAGTAGACGGGGGGCTTGGCGGGGGCGAGCTTCTTGCTGGAGTCGCCGCCTGTGACCTTGCAGCGGTGGTTTTGCATGTAGATATTGGGCTGACCGCCTGTTTTTTGGGAAGAGTGATGTTAGTGGAGGTTCAGGGGGCGGAGGAGGAGGGGGAGGAGGAACAGGATACGTACATCCGTCAGCGACCCAGAGCCAGGCGCAGTAGCAGCCTTCGTCGGGGCAAGGGGGCATGCCAGCAGGGACATCATAGTGAGTCTCGCGGTACCAGGGAGTGCTGCTTATTGTTAATTCTATTCACCTTTTTCTTTTTCCCTCCACAAGAGGCAATCTTGACAAACTCACTGGTAGCGAACCGAAAAGACGACCAGGTTCTCCATGGAGACCTTGCTGATATCGCTCTCGTACGAGATGGCAAACGCCGTGCCCGCCGCGTTCTCCTGCTTCTGGGTGTGCAGCTCCCCGCCCTTGTGGTCCGGGTTATCGACCAGGCAGCCCTGCCCGCCGTTGGGCCCGACCCACGGCTCCGGGCGGTCGGACTCGGACGCCCCGTCCTGCCACTTGGTGGCCTTGTCGCCGTTGTAGGACAAGGTGGTGAAGGCGCGGTTGTTGGCCAGCTCGGTGGTGAAGGAGCCGCCGCTGGGGATCTCGAGGAACTCGCCGGCGGGGGGGGGCACCTTGTCGCAGCCGCGGTCGGCTTGCATCCACCATTGGCTCTTGGGGAGCTGGTAGAGGGGCTTGACGACGAGGTTGGTGTTTTGGTCGTCGACGTTGGGGTCGTTGCCGCCCTGTTGGATGGGTTGGTGGTTTGTAAGTATTGGAGGGGCCCATAAGTGGTGAGTTTGGGGGAGGGAGGGGACGAACCTTGCAGTACATGCCCTTGTTGAAGGCGGCGATGTGGGCGGTTGCCGATGCGGCGAGGGATAGGAGAACGACGTTGGTCAACATGGTGATGGTGTTGTGATCGATGAAGCTTGGTATAACTACTGAGATCAGACCTGAGGAAGGGGAAGATGGTCACTTATATATATATATATACATCTTCAAGATATAATAAGGCATAGAAGATCATATCTCAAAACGTTCTCCTTCCTCTTTCCCTTGCCCTATACGAAGATCTTCACTTCGGCTCCATCTAAGTGCTACTGTCTTGACACCCCCCTTCATATCAAACTCGTTCTTTTTTTTTCTCCCTCCTTCACTCTCTTTCACTCTATTTCATGGGGTTTCCCCTTGAGCTATCAGACAACTGTGAGACGAGAAGAGCAGTGATCGTCTCCAAAAACGAGCCAAAAGCGAGTGCCTTGGATAAACATCCTCGACGGATTTGCCGCTAGGGACAATTCTCGGCGGCGGAGAACCCCATCGGGGAGGGGGGGAGGGAAGGGGGCTTCTACTCCACCATACTGGATATTATTCTCCTTGAAATATATAATCATTGGGCAAAAAGCGGAGATGCCACAATCAACGTTTGCATGTACGGCGTAGCAGACGTGTGATTCAAGGCAAAAGACAAGAGACTACCGGCAACTTATTGACACAAATGTAGCCCTCCATCGCGGCTCATCCCACACGTCTGTCGCTCGTCGATCAATCAGCCTTCTCAATCGGGAATGTGGTTTCCCATGATCGTCATCTTTTTAAGCTTCTATGTGCCTGAACCATTCCGCTCCAGGCTGTGTGCGTGGCTGTTCCCTTGCCTGCCCCCCCCCCCCGGCAGCGCCGTGACAGGCTTCATTGGGGGGGAGCCTTTGGCGGCTTTCTTGGAGCCCGACCACCACCACCACCACAACCACCACAACCAGCACACAACAACTCATCGTCTCATATTTGCCATGGCTCACACCAATTACGACTCGGGTAAACACAAAACATTGAATTCATCTCTCCCATTAAGCCCTTACTTCCAACAATCATATATATATAATCACTCATCCCTCACTACCACAACCCATGCAAAATATCCCTCCCAACACTGAATCCATGGCCAGACACGCCCACTTGCACTCTAACCCAAGCCTTGGTGTTACAATAGATCGACATAAAACCATCCCGCTCATGAAACCGCTTTCTTTTTGCCGATCACTTTCTGACCATTGGCGGAACACGAAATCCTCCCTCTCCCCCCCCCGCCTGCAAAGCACGCTGCTTATTACGCACAATTACCTCTTGACCCTTCTCGGCCAAAACCGCAAAGGAATTTCTCGACATTTGAACATAAAAAAAAGGGGGGATCACTGCCTCATTGATAATCTAGGCGTGACAAGCAACGTGAGCTGGTGGGTTCTTCAGGACCACATGGGCTTCCCCCTCATGGGGACTTTTCCACCGCCGATCTCTTCCAAATAATAAAGAACAAACATGTAAACGTTTCTGGGAGATGAACTCTCTCACATCTTGTAGCCTTCATTCCATGTCGCAATGCAGAAGAGTGTCGCGGCATAGACCAAGGTTTATTTTTTATTTTATTTTTTGGATTGTAAATACCTCAATGACTTAGACAATCAGCATACAAAACCCAAGAGCCCCCCCCCCCCCCAATATTGGCACAACCCATTTCTCAACTATACTCGCAACGACACCATACCTCATCTCTCCATTCTTCTCAAGACCCTGACACGCCAAAGAAACGAATGCCATATCCGCAGCCACGCACATTGAACCAGCCCCTTCCCTTACCTAGAACCCTTCAGTCCACAGACTTTCACCGACTCTCATACCAAAAGAGAGCTATTGAGAGACAAAGTCAGCACCAGAGTTGAAACACGGAATCCGTGCTCTTCTTAGCATCCTCGAATATGGGCATCCCGCCGGAACGATCCCGACACTTCAGCAAAGACGGCTCCGTGTTCCCTCCAGTGATCGCCCCTTAACCTTACCCCATATGCTGTTAGACATCTTATTACCGTCATATGTACGATACTACAGAGTCATCCATCAGTCGTCCAAAGCACTCGGCCGAATCCCCGGACGATACAACCTCCCACTTAGTGCTTCTGTGAGGGATCAACATAGCTCACATGCTTAGCAACAACTATTACTTCCTTTCACGCACTCAGTCATGCCGGGGCAGTAGCTTGGTTTGAAAAAGAGCCACAGCGCTATGCGAAGCCTCTGGGCGTCTTTATGAATTCTGTTCTGTTTTCCTTTATCTATCCATACATATAAATGCCACACAGGGGCCAACCAAAGTGTGCTTGGTAGTACTCTTCATCCTCACACCGAAACCAACTCCCCCCATATGAAGCCGCATTGGCCAGTCGCAACCCCAACTATCAACTACAGTTAAATTGACAAAAAAATAGAATCGAATGTATGGGTTGAAAACGGTGCCACAAATCTGCTGGCTGAAAATAGAAGTCCCATGCCATTTTTTTCGACATCCCGTCATCTTCATGAAATGCCATGGCCCCATTGTATCCCAACAATCGCCCAAACTCCTTTGCTAGCCGCTGGTTCAAGGAAAAAAAATACATAGGAAACAAGATATATAAAAGTCGCAAGTGCGTAGTAGCTCGAAAAGAAAAGAATAGAAATAATAATAAAAAAAGGAAATATTCTATCGTTCTTCCTCCCAACTATATCGTTTGGCCGCCATCTGAGGTATATGAACAAAGTCGCTTCCATTTAACCTCTCGTCACTGTCGGCAGTTCCGGGGCTTGGCGGATTTCGAGTTGACTGAGTTCCTTGTGTCGAGATGGTCAATGGGAAACTGGGATTACTGACTGCTCCCGACTCTGAGCCTTGAGTTCGATCCATTGAGAGGCCGGCTTGTCGTGTCATCTCCTGCATTACACGCTCCTCGTCTTCGGTATAGTTGCTCCCAAGGCTGTGGTCCGAGGGCTGCGACTCAGACTTAAACCGAGGTGCAGCGACGTTTCGACCGTCCGAGCCCCCGATATGTGTCGCCATAATACTTTGTTTCAGCAATTGGAGGCTTTCAGGGAGCTCCCCAAGGCAGACTATGTTCGTAGGATCAATTGGGTCCTTTTGGAAAGGCATGGGTGGTATAGGTGGCACCGTGCCCGATTGTGATTGTGATTGTGCCGTATTAGAATGCTCTGAATTCGAGCGGCTGGCCCTTGTCGGTGGCCGAGATCCGCCATAAGAGGATACTCGGCGTGAGGTTGGTCGTCCTTGACCATTTATGTCGCCAGATGAAGTGTGAGTAGGGAGATAAACCGTGGCTGGTGAAGGTAGTTCACCAGGGTGGCTGCAATCGGAGCGAGGAGAAACTGGCGAAGGAAGCGTCTTTGGAAGCGATCCAGTACCCAACGTGGTGTTGTTGGGAGAAATGGGAATCATGTCTTCTGCTGGCGGGTGAATACTAGTAGGGCTGGCCTCGGGTGAGAACTTTTTCTCCGGTGGAAAATAGACACCGTCCGCTGGCGGGCTATACTCGGGAACCGGACCTTGAAGCTGCCTATCAATCTTCTTTCGAGCGATTTCGTAAGCGCTGAACATCTGCGTGTCATCAGTTCCCATCTCTGTTTCGCCCAGAAGAGAGCCATCATCGCCTCCGGCATCAAGCTCTACAGGGCCCAGCGGCGCCGGAAGCTCGTAAATCTCTGAGTCTGGCGCTTCTGACGGATGAATGAGTATCTTGGATTGCGATGCACTCTTTTGCGAACGTTTCCTTCGCGTAATCTTGCAAAACATTTGCGACACCGGTGACCTAGGGATATCAGGAACAATGGTGGAAGCAGAGTCTTTGCCTTCTTTCGCGTTTCCTTCCGTCCTTTGACAACGATGCTTTCGACGACAATAGCAAAATACACTGAGTAGACAAAGCGACAAGAATGAGATGGCACCAATGACGATGCCGACTATCTGACCCGTAGTGAGCTTTTCACCGTCAGTATGTCTGGCCGGGGGAGGAAGGCGGCTGCTGCTGGGTCGTCGAATCGGTACGAGTCTTGTTTCTCCCCATGTTCTTCGGGGGAACTGAGCTTGGTAGATTCCAAAGGTACCTGAATCATACTTTGTAATCATGTATGCCTCTTGCAAAAACGATCTTCCAATGATAATCGAAGAGGTGTTTGTCGATTTCTTCAATGAAAAATAAGGCACAGCAGGATCGCCGTATCCTATGGCATTCATATAAGGATACTGCAATAGACTGACAAAGGCTTGAATCGGTACTGTAATGTTGACAACTCCGGGAACATCCAAGGGAAGGCCGAAATTGTCATGGTTGTTGATGCTCGAGAAACTGAAAGTGAAGTTGAATATCGACTCCTGGGTTGTAAAATCCTGGTACTGTTGGTTTGTTAGAGTATAAAGCTCGAAGGTGCTGTTATAGGTCAGGTTGAAGGCTTTCGCAAACTGATCGCAAATCTGTTCTGGCAGCCATAGAAACGGTGTCGTACTGTCAATCAAGGCAGGGAAAACATCGTCCCAGGTTGAGAGCAATGTTGTCGTCGAGTTCCAGTTCCTGGGCTTAGTGTCGTTGCCACCAGCTGAATTAACCTGTATGCCTCGAACAAGAGCGCGAGGGAGATTGTCCGTGGATAGGGTAAATGCGTTTCGGTGTACAGTAAATCTAGAAAAGTCCATGCCGCCCAAAGTCATTGAAGCGGGCGAATTTCCTGTCAAAGACGGTCAGTACCGGCCCGTAGTAAGTGAGAAAAAAAAAAAAAAAAAAAAAAAAAACTATGCACACCAACTTACTATAAGATGCACCAGCAGTATAGCTGTAGCTGTAGCTAGGGATCCAGCCATAAGTTTGAACCGCTTGCGTTAAGGGAGATTGAGCCACCATTTTGCCAAAAGTGCCTTTGTTTATGCCCAAGCCGAAGAGACCGATGAAGTAATCTGTCGTATTAATGGCGGACATAAGAACTTTGGGCATACTGAAAGCAGTGTTGGTAGCAGGGCTGAAGGCATTGACAGTATCGAGGCCATATTCGCCATTTCCACCATATCCCAAATAATTAAGACCGAGCTGCCAGGTTCCCATGGGCGACCAGCGCTTAGAGTCGCGTGGCACATAAATACCACCTCGAGCAGCGGCGCAGTGCGGCTCATCTGAAGATTATCATATTAGTCTCTAGTCACCAGACAATTGACACCAGTCTTCACGACATGGTGCATTTACAAGACTGTTTGGTAGCCCAATTGCAGCCAGCTGCCGGGTTGCTCACCTTCAAGGCATCCTCCGGGGCCAATAGCCCAAAACTCAGAGAGCGATGTGCTCACCAAAACGTTGACGCATTGTGCCGGTGCACCAAGTAAAAACTTGACCGTTGACCAGTTGCCATCAATACCTAGCCTATTGACTACTGTCAGCTACCAGCGGTGGTGAAGTGCGAGATTTGGGGCGTACGAACCAATCGCCAGGAGGTAGAGATACGGGTGAAGGGTGATTGGCAACGACGATGCCAGCAAAAAGAGCGGCGGATAAAACATTGGGACGCATCTCGTCGCCTTTACGACTTGCAAAACCGTGAAAGGGCAGACTATGGGGATCCCCAGATTCGGAGAATTACTAGGGTCCCGGTCCTGTGATCACGAAAGGATCCTAATACCAATTTTCCTCCCCCAATGCGCGTAGTCCATGTGAGCAAATTCGAATCGATGTCGTCGGTGAGCTGACTGCGGTCCAGCTCATGATCCGGGGCTTTCGACCGTCGGAGAATCGAGGGGAGAGTATGAAGTTGCGCTGGATGGGCGGGAAACAGAACAGCGTTCCTCGAAGGTGTCGCGATTGTCAGAGGACAAAGGACGAACAACGGTGGAGCGAAGTTGAAGGATTGAAGCTCCAGGCCAGACTTGGGTTTTCGACGATCAGCCCTGGCGCAGAATGGAGAGAGAGATTAGAGCTCGCTGGGTGGCACGAGCGTGTTCGTCCCTCCGCTGTGCTGAGTCTCAGGCTCGAGGTGGTATGAAGTGTGGGCTTGGCATCTCACCCTCGAGGAGGAAGGGCACGCACGGGTAACAAGCTTGAAGGGCAAGGGAGTTTTAGTTACGGAGTACCTGGACCTGGAGTACCTGGAAACATGTACCTGGAGGCATGTACCTGAATGCAGTGAGAGCGTGAGAGCGACCCCCCGACGCCACTTGCAGGGAGGGCCGGCTGAGCAAATGTAGGGAGGAGGTACTGGTGGCACTAACAGACCTGTCCAACACTCGGGCGGGCATTCTGTGACACAAGAAGGGTGCACTAGTTACTACTACTGGTTCCCACTAAGCATGCTAGGCTAGCCTTTTCTGTCTCTCTCTCTCTCTCTCTCGCTCACTCTTGCTCTCTCTCACCCTCGCTCTCTGCTCTTGTCCAGTGACACTAACTCCCGGAGCACTACCTCGATCAAGGAAGATTAGTCTAAGGAATGGTTCAGTTGCAAATACCGTCTTGAGGTGAGCATTTATGGTGCCGCTTTAACCTGAAGCTTGTATATGTACATACATGCGTGCCGTTTTTACGTGAGACGTTGCTGCTTGCTCTGCTCTGCTCTGCTTGCTTTTTTTCGTTCTCCCGTTGATGTAAGGGCATGTGTGTTCAAAGTAGGGAGTGAACTGGTGGGATGGATGGACGGGAGAGGTAAACAATTGATGATCGAATATGAGCCATCAAATCATGGACCATCAACCGTTTCAGCTCAGCAGATACCTCTTCAATATGTTCTGAGTGAATTGGTACTGTGTGCATACTCCATGCCATGGCTATGGTCATCCGGCAGTGAGTGCCAGGTACTCCGTAATTCTAGACCCCTCCCTCAAAAACCACCCGCTGCCAAACCCCAACCATGCGGCAACAAAGAGAGTGAGGGGAGAGAGAGAGAGAGAATAGCCAAACTGGCGTTGCATCTGCCGTCTTCAGACCTGCCTAGGGAACCTCCTGCAGCGCAGCAAATTGGATGGCGTCGCGCGAATGAATTCGAGGTTCAGAAAGCGGCAGCAAGACTAAACCGAACGCGGCGAACCACATACTTGGGAAGTATAGGCTGGAACTTGGCTTTGACTCTCTGGCTGCGGCGACGCCGGTTCATCTCCAAGAGCTGTTCGTCCAGAGTGTTATTTGCAAAATGTCTTGGATTTCCCCGACTATTGGAATGAACCGTTTCCAACGGCTACAGTGTAATTATTCATCTTGCTAGTACTATCTTGTTTGTTTGTTTGCGCGCGCGTGTGTGTGTATGTGCTTCTGCATATCTTTCCAAATTCCCCATTCATAAAAAAGAATGGCTAGGTATAATGCATCCAATTTCCCACCATTTCTTTTTCCAAGCAAGGGATCCCAAGAGTGTCAATACAGACAAGTACACCAACAAGAAGCTAAATCGACTGGGGGTCGGGGGGGCGTCATCCGGGAACCGCATCAGGCCTCCGAGGCGACCCCCTCAAGAAAACTTCAAAAAGACGCACCGACGCTAAGAAGGGCTGGACCTTGAATGAATGCATCTTAACCCTAACCCCTACGGATGCAAAGACAAGAATCAAAGTCAAATCCAAGGGAGCAGAGAAAGAAACTATTGAGTCGAATCTTTTATCAAGTTAGTACGGAGCGGACTGCGCAATCTCAAGGTTCAAGTACCGACATGTGCACTAGGATGCAAGCGACCGTGATTATCATTCACCGACCAAATACTTGTAAATGTCGAAAGTGATAGAAATTAACTCCTTGCCTGGGCCACAAAAAAATATTGGATCTGATGGCAGGGGTTCATCCGTCCATCCCATCTCATCCATGCCTCGGCAGAGCTCATTCACCACCACTACCATCCTTGCTCCCCCCTCCTACCAACACGGCATTTTGGCCATACCCTTGGTGATGGTTGTGTGGTGCGGTAGTACCTGACAAATGGGGAGCTTGCAATCTATCTGAGGTCCCCCCTCCGCAAATCGAGATGCAATGCTTCCAGATTGTTCAATATCGAAAAACAAGCGGTATATATCTAATTAATGCGACCCTTTGCATTACTTGGTATCTACCTAGTACTATACCCACATGGGCACGTACCCGTGCATCTCTTAGACCTCAAGTACAGGTATGATATCATATCATAAAAAGGTACCCCGTACTCTGTACGTTAATCGCTGTGCTAGGAAAGAGCTCCGTAATTGTTGTTGAAGGAAACAACGTCTGACTGATCGCCATTTACATTCCATGTCATGCTCACAGACCGCAATCATCTTCAGCTCGCGACAAACTTCAATCTACAGAGTACATGAAAGATACTTATTACGTAGGCAGACTCACTGCGTGAGCTAAGTGCTGTTGCCAAGTACTCTCAATGTCCTGCAGGAGGCGCCGTCGGATGTCGCTTGGGATGCACGCCACTAGCAGCCTTCCGCCGCAAGAAGATCACCTGCCTTCGCTCCTTCTTCTCGGAATGACTGCTTAACAGTCTCAATTAAGACGCTAAAGCGACAGTCGCCTCATTCACTGTTGCAACCGTTGAACTTGGCACCTACAAGTATGTATGTACTACTCATACTACTACAAACCATACAAACACCAAAGGGGAAGAGGAAAAAAAAATGTCTGCAAACGGTGACAGATCCGCCAAGATTCAGCTCACCTCTGATGTTACCTTTCGATGACACTTCGAATGACACCTCCCTTTTTTCCCTGGGCCTGATCCCAAGGCGGTCTGCAAAGAGGGCGCTGACCTAATACTCGCTGATCCTTCACACGAGCAAGCTTGGCCAATGAAACACTATAGCAACCAAATACTACTTCTCCGTTCCTCACCAGCCACTTGAGGCTTATACGAGGAACCATAATACCTGCGGCATGCAAAGTGCTTGCAAAACGACATCATTCATCACTTTGAAACCACACCAAAGCTACCTATTCGTCAGCCACGTTCTACGTCCAAAATATTACATGCGGGCGCTATATACGGAGTCTTCTGATACTCATGTCGCCAATCTCACCTATTCCCCCTTTTTATTCTCAAACTGCGCTCACAACGAGTACTCGACTCAAGATCTTATCTTAGGCTCTAAAACGTTGTGTCAATCTATCAACCAGGGGCGGTTGGCGGGCCGGAATACTGGGATTCTCGGGATCCTATAAGCACCATGCCTTTCGACGCTTCTCTCAGCCATGCATGACTCGGTGCATATAACAATGGAAAATATCGAGCAATACAAGATGCAAGCACCCAATAGCAACAACAATACAGCGCATTTCCAAGCTCTCGGGTCCAATACGCCGATCCCATCAAACGCCCACGCTATGCATGTAAAGTGTTTTCTCTACACATGATACTTGTACAAGCAAGTAAGCTTGAATGCGGTCCTACCTTAGTTTGCACCTCTGAGTCCTGCAGCCTTGTTAATATCACGGGCCACAAGTTCTCACCCCAGACTCTATTTGCTTTTGAGGACGCACAGCCATCTGAGGCACTGCAGCTCGACGGCACCAATTCCAGATTTGCGCCATTTTTTCCACAGCCTTTGGGGAAATTTCAATGAAATTGCAGCGCGCACAGGCACCCATGCAGCAATCAATACCCTGGGATGTGCAACCTCAGCCAATTTATGTATGAATGCACGGCTGGGGCTCTCTGCCGGCCCAATGTGAACTGTCCCGGAACCCACTCCCCCGAGACCTTTTAAAATGTCCCCTTCCTGTACAATGCGCAATTCAAGCCAGCAAACTGGCTGTTGAGCATTGATCCCAGCCGTGTTCTTTTCTCTGTTCTCGAAGACGAGTGGCTTCATTCACTATTATAAGAGTCACAATAGAGGCGTAGCACTTGAAACACAAGCATTCGGATCTTCAGCCTTGAACCTGGAACACGACCTCGCATCAATTAACGGCTTGCGGCCTTATCATCTACCGTCAATAACAGCCAAGACTACATTAATCATGTACCATCATCAACTGCTTGAACAATCGGCTCTGCATTTGTACAGAGTATGGAGTACATACATTGCCTCTTTCCCCATGTCTAAAAAAAGAAACTGAAGCAGAACCGTGACGATGCTACCAAACGGCAAACCATGTCAAGACCATTAAATAGTTCTGAGCCTTCAATGCCACCGAATAGGAGGAGATTAGAACGGCTGCCGGGTAGCTGAAATATGTCATCTCGATACTCCTGGGCATGCCTCTTTTTTCCTTACTCTTTGATTCTCCTCGCTACTTATTCGGGCTATCATTTTACCTTCTCTTCTTTCCTAATTTTCGTGGTTTCTATGGAGGTTAATAGTCCGCATGTTGTACTCCATCGTTTCATCATAATCCATCATCGAACCGGTGGTATTTTCGTCCTTTATCCGGCTGCCAACCTATTTTTGACTAAGTGAACACATCTCAGCCACTTTGAAGCCAAGGAAGCAATGTTTCAGATTTGGAGCCTGCCGGACATGATAGGCGTCGCATCGAAAAGGGTGCGGAGATTAACCGACATGAAGCACAACATCAACAGCTTGAGTAAGAGCACATGAAGGAGTTTGCCAGAAGGAATCAACATGATATCCCAATATTTTATAGAGGGACCAAATATAACGAATCATGTGTGTAACATTGGTATACATATGTATTTACATTTCAAACCACTCGAGTCGGAAGTGTGAGGCGGCCCACGCCACCATCTATCCCGCCATTCCACAACAGCTTTCTTGTCCTCTCAAGAGTTTTTGTGTTGGTCATGTGGACGAGTCAAGCTTCTTGATTTGTTAAGCAAATGAGGACGGCCTATCTTAGCACAGTACGGAGTACACTCTCTGCTATTTGTATGACCAGCGTTGCGTGAAGCATCCTTTTTGCGTCACCACACCGATACCATGCTCTCTAACAACGGTCTTCACAATTGCCCCTTGGATGCTGGCCAAGCAGCAGCAAATGAGGTGGGCGATCTCGACCCTGCAGGGAAATCCGGGTGTCGCGAGCCGGCAGAGTTAGAATGAGATGTCAATATCGAAACGTGTACCGACAAGGATTTGGACAAGGATCCATGAATGCTGTTTTTTTCTTCTTTCTTTTCTTTCTTCCTCGTCTTTCCCAGTGCTGAATAGCGGAGGAAGCAATGCCAGACTTGGTTCTGCTTGTCCGAAAGCGCCCCAAACGCCCCCCAAGCGCGCCTCCCCGGAGCTTCTCCGCCCGAACATCACAATTGGAGGCTAAACACAGCTGGCCAGGCCTTGGAGTCTCTGTCGAGAGAGGCTTAGAAGCATCGCAGCCGTTCTAGCAGTTGGGCCGGACCCCTGTCCCGATCACTAGTTGGGTTGGTGGGCTGCCACTAAGACAGGGCCCATATGATTTGATGTTCCACATTGACGCATACACAATTAGAGTAGTATGGCAATATGGACACCTGGGAGATTTCCCCAGTCACCCAAAATGATAAGTCAAACCCGTCGTCCGCCTTTCCCAGGGCTTCCCGGTTGCTCAGTTCAGGCTCGAGGCTCTAGGAGCATGTTGGTCCTCATGGTTGTATTCTCCTGTCATATCATTTTAACCTTAGCTTGAGAGACGATCTCTTGGTCTTAGCATTGAGCTAGTACCACCGCCGTCAAAGCACGTAACACCCGTGCGTGTGTTGTGGCGGTTCATTTCCTCACCTGCGGTTAATGCATGCATGCATGCATGCTGTGCTGCTGTGTTGTGTGTGTATAGAATCGATTCAGCCATTCACCACCATACACGCTGCAAGCGACTGCAGATGCCTCTCTTTTTCTTCTCTCCCTAATCGATTTACCGTCTTCACACAACCCACACTCCTTCATTTTTCTTCTGTCTGTCTTTCCTAGCCGTCATGAATTGATGCAGATCTGCCCTTGAATTCACAACTCGATATGTCGGATTCTGACGGTTAATTCCCCGGCATACATACGACCCTCATTTTTTTATTGTATGGTTGATGTCTATCTATCTGTCGATCCATCTACCGCGTTTCATCTGTCCATTTGTTTCTCACCGGCCCTTATATTTACTGGCCCTCATATCTCTCTAGGGAGGACGCGGATAGCCGCCATTGCTAGACAATGAAGGTTACCAATGCTGTGCTGCTCTGTGCGGCCTTGCTGGCTGATTCAACATCGGCAGCTGTTAGACGGGGTGCGTTTCTTTAGGCATCATCCTCTTATGTGGACCTCGCTCACAGTTTATACAGAAATCTTGAATCGTCACGACCCACGACAGCTCACTTCATCTAACTCTAATATCGAAAAGTTGACGCAGGATGCCGCACCATCAATTCCGACACCATCATCAACTCAGGCCACTGATTTCGCCATCCAAGAAGTGTCGCCATCCGATGTATCGCAACCCACCGTACTTGCGTCCAGTACCAGCGATGACAATGTCGAGGCCAATAGTATACAAACATCTACAACACCGTTGAGCTTGGTACCTCCGCCAACCCCAAAACCAGCGACAACCAGTACAGAGGGCGATAATGACGATGGGGACAAGATGTCGACCTCGGCAGTGCAAACATCCACAAGAACAGGCGCGACTGGTAATACTCGCAATGGCATCAATAAGATCACACCGACATCAGCCGTTGATGCCACAGATGCTCCGGAGAAGACCTCGGACCCGGATTTAGACGAGGATTCAGACCCGGATTCAGACGATGATTCAAACCCGGATTCAGATTCAGACCCAGACTCCTCATCAGAATGTTTCGACCTCGACGATGACTGTATATCCGATACCTCGACTACTGCAACCAAAACCTTTCATTTTCCCACAAATTCTTCTACTTCAGCAACAACCACGACGACTGAAGATCCTTGCACGCCTTTCCCTTGGGGCAGGCCTTTGATTCAGTACTCCATTGTTTATACTTCGACCATTACCTTCTATGGCAACGAGACCGACTATACACCGCCTTACGAACCCATCAAAACACCGGATTACTGCACTGTCAAACACTCGCCGTCTACTCCGACGTTGACTCCTACTTCCCAATGGTCCAATTCATCCGCACCAGTGGGAGCTCCCCGCCCTACAAAATCAAAGATATTCGGGCCGGTGGTACCGCTTCCCATGCCAACCATTATCACACCAATTGTGGTTATTACAACCCCAAATGCCTCCAAGTTGAAGGGTGGGCTTTTTACCATCACATTGCCACCGCTACCAATGATAGCACCTCAGCTTATCACCTTCATCACAACTGAGAAGAATCCATCTGTAGTATTCCCAACACAGCCTGTCCCCAATTATAGTCAAACATTCATCACAATCGGTGATGGTTTCAACACTGGGGGCCATAGAACCGTGGAGAATATTGAAGAACCCACACCGACTGTGACACCCGGACCTATGGACAGTGTCAAACTGCCGCCAAAGCCTACATTTTCAGTCATTGCTGGCGGTAATACGGTCATTATCAATGATAAAACCTACACAGGACTAGAGCCAGGCAAGACGACAACTGTTACTGTTAGTCATGCCACATTTACGCTGAAACCAACTGCCGTTGAGGGTATGGGGTCAACGGTTACGAAGCCCCCACCACAAGAGACAGGAATGCCGGGCCCAACCACCAAAACTATCGGTGGAGTACCTGTAACGGTTTCGGGTACGAACGCCATCATTGGTGGCAGTACTGTTAACATTCCTACACGGGCGGTAACCATGACGACCATTGGTGGTCACGAAGTTACTCTGGCCCCAGGAAATGTTGCCATCGGTACAGATACTCTTACCTTTGTAGGATCAGCACCTCAACCGACCGACCGAATCGTTTCCGGCGGTGACCTGGTTACTGCTATAGGAAAGTCAGTTGTTGTCCTGCATTCCAGAACAATAACCTATGGGACGAACATACCTGAATCTACAACTGTTGTAAGTGGCGAGACAATCACAATCGGCCCGAGCGGAATCTCCTTCCATGGAACAACCCTAGGAGGGCCATCTGCAGAGATGACAGACGTCGATTATGAAATTATCGGAGGCGTCACAGTTGGCAGGCTTCCAGAGTCACGAGTTGTCATTAATGGGGCAACATTTACCCTTAACCCCACAGGCACATCGAGAACGACGGTGATTAATGGCGAGACTGTCACAATAGGCAATGATGGATTGGTTGTGTCTTCCATGACCATGACCTATCCCTCAGATGCTTTCGTCACTGCGACGATTGAGGCTACCGGCACATGGACCGATACCCTGCCTACCCAGACCAGCGGAGGCGGCGTGATTGATGTTAATGGCCAGGGCGACGAGAGTGGTGCATTTTCTATGCGTCCCGATATGCGCATCAGCAGCATACTTTGTCTTTGCATAGCGATTGGTGTTTGGCTTTTGTCTTGATAAAGGAGAGGAATTTTTGGGTATTCACCAGGCAAACAGCGGCCATTTCTCTCCATCTTTCTTTTGACATTTCTTTATCTTCTTTCGCCCTTCCTGCCTGAGTTTGGAATATGAACTCAGGCAGTCGGCATTTGATCATTCTTCAGATCCACAAGATCTGTCATACATCTAGGCCTCTCTCTCTCTCTCTCTCTCTTTTCTCTTTTCTCTCTTTCTGTTTGGGACTGTATATTGGGTTTCTTGAAGGGACGTGGGCGGATTTTTATGACGATACCCCTTGGGTTGGGCAAAATCAGGAGTGTAGGGTCAAGGTTGGGCAGGTTTGAACAAGGGCACCATGGATCCAAAAAATCATCGACGGCCTTGGCTTGGTCAACTTCTTTTCCATATTCCTTTTGTGTTTTTTTGCTTGTACTACCAGTTTTCTTTGTTTTTTTTATGGTCGAATCAACGATCATGTGTAATTGTAATTGTAGATATGGATACCGAGACTGAGAAAAAAAGGAGCTAGTTGTGAGAAACAAAATGCCAATCAAGAGATTTTACGGCTAGCAAAGCTGTTCCTGGCCGCGGGCCAGTCCATGACAAGATGCTCAAGTGATGTTAAGAGACGAGCGTTGCGAATTCCCAGCATATAAACCCTTTCTTCCCCCCTTTGGCTATTTGACTTGGATTCCCGTTGATTTAATACATATGATCCGTAATTGTCCTAAGCTATTTATCGACAGTGATGTTTAGACTGCCACATAGAGGGAAACAATATTAGCATACAATGATGTCTTGTAACTGTTGCTAAGCGCTACCGGAGGGAGGAATCGACACGGAATATAAAAGCAAGTTCTATTGAGCTATCAGGGGTAACTCTTGAGTGTGTTAAAATTGGTTATACGAACTGGGCAATATATGAATTCTTTATTGTAAATCAAATGACTGCACAAGACATTCCAAACTATCAGACAAAACCATAATTCTATACTCAAAAAATCACTCTTTCGACGAGGAGCGAAGAGTGAGAACATTTACCACCGCTGCACGCCCTTTCCTTTACCAGCCCCATCGCCAGGCAAAGATGGAAAATCCCCATGCTGGGCGCCCAAATCTACGTCGGAAGGCGAATAGCCGTCCTGGTGGTCCTGCATGCTCAAGCTCAAAGCAAGCGCCAGGTCCTCATCCTCGGTTGTTGCGGAATATACTGGGCCACCGATTGAAATGTAGCTGCTTGATGGCGAGCTCGTTGTCGATTGCTTGCCTCTCCTTCCACCCTTGGGCTTGTATTTGACAGTAAATCCAACGTCGCCTGGACTGACTCCCTGAGATGACTGAGTGGGCTCGTTGGCGTTCTCCATCAAGGACAGGCGAATGGCCTGTTGAATTTGCTGCTCATACTCATCCTCGATTCCAGAAGCGCCATTTGCCTCCGAGGCAGATGGCCCAGCTACGCTAGGATCTGGTGTCCGAGTCTCGACTGTATTCTCACTGAATGACGAGGCGGTATCTAAACCAGCATCAGCAGCAGAATCACTCGCTCGTATTTGTTCTTCTACAAGGTACGCTTCCTCTGAGACCATTTGGGCATATAGGATTGCTTCTTCTTCCGACAAATCTCCCAGAGCTCCAAATCTCTTGAGAAGACGAGTTCTCTCACGAGCACGTTGCTCATTTTCTCGTCGAAGCTCAGCTTCTTCCGCAGCAATGTAGCCTACTACGGCTCCACCTTGCCGGCGAGATGCAAGTCTGCTGTCAATCTCAGAGTGTCGAGTGCGCTTTTTGCGTCCTGTTAGATGACTCGAAGAGCTATACGACCAATATCGTAAGAGGGCGCCAAAGGAAACGACACCCCGAAGAATTGTGGGATCAGGATCCAAGAAAATGGCACCGACAGATGAAAAGTTGGCCGCCTGAGGTGCGGGGTTCATAACCAGCATGTGGCGAGGAGCCCTGCCATTGGATTTAGCATTGATAGTTCTAACGGCGTCCATGTTTGATGACAACGGATCCCAGGCTTGGACCAGGCCGTCGCTACCACCGTGCACCAGATACAGCCCTGAGGCAGCGACACAAGAAACCTCTGGAGATTCCGTTTGGATGACGCGGATCGGTTGAAGAACACCACTTTTGTTCTCATCCCGGGCATTCCAGACAATAACCGCGCCATCATTTGTTCCTATGAGTATAAAACGAGCTCTGCGGCCAGGCACTTCCCGTGCAGCCTGGCCAGCCCAGGGATTGGCACCAACCATTCCTTCATTAGCAGTGTGCAAAGCATCCTCAGCCAGTGTCAACAGGGATGTAGTTGAGTTGTCCAAGGCAACTGCGGATATGACAGCGTGTTCATGATCTTTGATATTCAATGTCTGACAGGACCAGTTATGCAACGACATCAAAGAAAAGGGCGGGGACTTTGGTGTGGGTGGCGGAGACCTAGGTGATTGCGATTCGGCCGCTTGGGCTGTTTGAATAGCCACGCCTTCGACAACACCAAACAGCGATGGTGTAGGTGGAGCCGTGAGGGGAAGAGGAACTTCGGCAGGTTCGGGTTGTTGAGAGGTCAATGACCGGACGTAGCGTTGAATACGAGCAGTGCTGTCTTCGACGAGACCGCAATCAACGACAAAAACACTTTCTCCAGCACCATTCGCATCATCACTCGCAAAATCCACCTCCAATCTGCGTTGCATATCCCAACCCTCGCAGACCTTTCGAAAGTGAGCAGGCTTATACCGTAGAAACCCTTCAATCTCCCGGGCCTCTGCCACAAATTGGTCTTGGCCTAGACCCAGATTATTTGACGAAGATCGCGGCGAATAGGCTCCACGGATAGCATTGTTATCCAGTTCGTCTTCTTTTGCAGTTCGACGCGTGGCTTCTAGAAGATGCCAGTAGGCCGTACGACCAGAATGCCAGGCATTTTTTATAGCTTCCTCCCCAGTCGCCCGCACCGGCCTACCGGAGGGTGCTTCAGTCAAATAGTAGACCTCACCCAGTGCGTTCAAGGCAACAGCCCAGATTCTTCTTGATGACTTGCGCTTCTGACTATAATTATCGTCTACTTTCAAAGAAACAATGGGAACACCAGGGCTAAGAATCCACCGGGCCGTGATATCGCCATTGGCATACCTTGGACCTGTTGTATCCCAGCCAAGTGAGTAGGCGGTAACCACGCCAAGGGCGCTGCCAGTCAGCATACCACACATAGATTGCGTAGTGGAAGTAACAGATGATGACTTCGCTATCCATACGCTACAAATAGCATCCATCATCTCGGGAATTCGAGGAATATCAGGATTCGTGTCTGCGACGCGAGTCTCAACATCAAGATATCGACCTCGTGGTTCGTTTACTCCGCGAAAATACGGCCGGCCACCAGGGAAGCCTTCTCCAACAATCATGCCATATGGCTGGCTCACATCCATAATATTGGGTACGGCGGCTGGTCCTTCTCCCAAGCCATAAGGCACAAGCCCAGTCATGACATCTTCGAGCTGCGCAGCAGAAAACAGATCTTCGATACCCCATTTCTCAGTTTTGCCGGTTGTAGGGTCGCTTATAGTTGCAGCACCAAGATCACCGGTCCCCTGAATAACCCGAGGTGGTTTCTTCCCATTGGAAAACACGGCGTGGATGCTTGTGACCTGCCAGGGGAGTTTCGAGTTATACGTCAAAACAGCACTCGACTTCTTCCCAGGTCGGCCTGCTCCACCAGAAGAACCAAGGCCTGATGGAACACCTGGTTTCCCACGTGCTAAACTCCTTAGGTGCCGGGTTCTCAACAAATACTCGCTTCGCCATGTGGTCAGTGGCGTAAGTCGAGGAAAGTAACGAGTCTCTGAGCGCACGACATCAGACTCTGAATCATTCCACTGGCTCGTTTCTTCGTTGCGCACTCTCGACTCCAAGGCTGTGTGCCCTGGGAAGTAGCGCATAAATGCCATCCTCCAGGCATGGTGGGTTGTGACCAGCGCCCAGAAGCGCTTGGAGACCAGGGCAATCGAAGAGTGTGAGTCAGGTGGCAAATGGGAGAATATGTGCGTCAAGATTTCTGATGAAATTAATCAGTTAACCGAGCCTGGAAACACAGCTGCGGAGTGGGTGCTTACCACTGGGAAAGTCATTAAGCTGTATCCCACCTTCGTGCGGTTCACGCTCGATGACCTGGAGGCCATGGCCTTGTTTTGGTGTTTGCGGCGTCATAGCATTCTCATACTCAGAGATTCTCTGGCCGAGAGTAACAGCATAGCCGCTACTGAGGTCGCGAAGCCTCAATCCACGCAACCTCTCGTCGAGGCTGTCCGCATCGACCCCGCCAACAGAGTTGCGTCGAGCGCTGTGGCCAGAGCGCTCCGAGCCACCACTCGAGTCGCCAGAGCGGACTCGGTAGTGGCTGCTCGGGTCGCGAGGAAGTGAGCCATATTGTGAGGAGTGAGAAGAAATGAAGTCGTCGTTGAACTGAGGTACTTCTGGAGTCTCGATAGGCTCTAGTGTCATATAGCTGAAGGCAAAGGTCGAAGGAATGGTGGTGATGACTGTGCAGTTCACGGTTGCACAGTCTTAGTCGCGTAGAGAGATTTAAATTGTTGGACGGTGCGAACTTTGTGTGCGATGGCTTGTGAGTCAGAATTGGTTATATCGTTGATATTGAAAGATTGGGAATTTTCGGCTACGCGCTTTATCATGAAAGCACATGATGTTGCAACCAACTTCCGGGCTTTGCCGGTGATGAACCGAAGGAAGTGACGGCATTATACAGACAGACACATGCATGTAAATTGCCTATATATAGACTATATCACCTTTCCAGCACAGAACACTTCTTCTATTTATTCTACTGATATTAATATCCATTCCTAGTTACCATCTTTCCAACGGGTCTTTCTTGATGTTTTTTTTTTGGTGTCGATATAGCGTTCGTCTATTAATCCTCTCTAATAGCTACACAACGAACAACGGAAGATATGGGATGGTATTCTACCCAGTTGCCTATTAAGAGGTGAATTATCCGGAACGTACATAAAGAAGCTGGTATGGAGTTGTTTTGACCAAACGTTATCTATGCGCTGGAGCCGTCATGTTCACATGACGCTCCAAGGCTTCACATTTCGAGCCCTTGAGCATACCCTCTACTTGTATATGGAGATATGGAATCAACGACCACAGCCACCGACACCTAAAACGTAACAAACCCACCTTTCTATTATAAGGAAACTATGCGAAATGAATATAATAATTCATTCAGGGCTCACCAGCAGTTTTTCTTACTAATAAGTACCAAGTGAAATCCTGACGAGATCCGCCAGGCTTTAGGGTAGGCAGTTCATATTAAACATTAAACATTCCCAAGGGAGAACGTGTTACGGCATAGTTTCACTCGGACTTGTAAATCCATATCTTTCGGACGCTTCGGCTCCGGATTTGTCAGTCATTCGGACTTTTGCTTGAATCCATGAGTCAATGAATGCATCAATGATATAGTCCTAGCGAACTGGCTTCCTTGGGACCCTGTTGGATCTGTTTTCGAAATGGCAAGGATCATCTGCAATACGACTCTTTTGACAGTTGAGCACGTTCTGGCTGCAGGTTCAGGCCTGTTGAAAATCTTTCTCCCCTTGCACCGGACAATGTCCGCGGTTGATGACTGTGTGTTTGAACAGGCATTAGCCCGAGCGGATACAGATCCAACGTTGTGTTTCAATTCTGTCACCTCTACCACCCTCGCGGATGTGATAGCCTCAAGACGAGACCTCCCGCGCAAAGGAGCACCGGCCAAAGATGTGAAACGCCAATTACCGCCTAGGGAAATTCCATAATCATTTTACCTCCTCTTGTCATCCTTATAAGAACTCGTATTGCCATGAAAGTATCGGAAATTTAAGCTGCTGACGTGGTTTGTATGGGAAGGATCACGGTTACTCCCGTCTTAGATATTCCGGACTGGGAGCTGACAAGATCTACCACCAAATATGCGCGCCATCATGCCTTCGGAAATATGAAATATGATCCCCGGTGCTACATTACAATGATAGACCGAGAACCTGGAAAGTATGACCGGGCCATGATTGATGTTTTCTCCCTCCCTCTCTCCTCTCGTCTCAATGGCAGATCGTTTCTCCCCAACAAGGACAAGGGCATGAGCAAACCGGGGACACTAGTGTCGTGGAGCAAAACGGCGACTATCAACAAAGCTTGATAGCTTCCTTTTTTTGTTGTCTTGTATGCCCGTGCCCGTGCCGCGCCATTGGTAACAAATCCACATTACCTGCATGCCGCCGTCATTCGGGGAAGCAAGAAGCTGCAGGAATATTGGCCTTGGGGTCTATTAAAAGCGGTCCCAAAGAGCGGTGGTTTAAAGAAGGACCCCTTGCTTGCCGTGCACCAGAGCGGATCACTCCTTGCTTGGGACGCGAAGTCGTTGACTCTGGATTGGATGGGTAAAGTCGTGGCCCCCACGGCTGAGCTGTCTGTTGTAAGCTGTCAAACCCAATGCTTCTTCTTAGCGTCCGTCCACGGTCAACATGGGGCTCCCGGTCTCAGAATAGGAGGAAGTCATTTTCAGAGTAACAAAAGCCATCATAGTTCGCGAGCCATTATAGCGTTTCTGTCTTGTAAATGAGAGAGGCTGGACCCAGTTAGAGGTAACTGAGGCTTCTTGTGTTGATGCCCAACTGGGTATTAGATGCGAGTTGAGATTCGCCGACTGCTTTATCTTGAGGTCTGAGCTCTGGAGCTGATATCTGATTATTCCGAAGAATGTCACATCTCCCTGCTTATTGGGAAACGAATGGAAAAATCGACCAGGGTTCACATGACCTGAGGGGCTAGTCCGAAACACGCAGCACCACACCACCGAAGAGAGATATGCGAGGCCTCAAAGCCAACATGAGTTGTATGCCATCATACCCGGCTAAACTCCTGTACATCATGCAGAACGGGATATCATGGCTGGCCAAGCCGCACATGGGCTTTTCTGCCGCAAAACCGTCTGCTTGGTAATGGACGGCCAGGGTAATCAAGGAGCCGCAGTCCGAATGAGTCCATATATGATCATGTTACATGCCTATATACGAGAATGCAGCATGTCATGTCAATGTGCAAATATGCACAGGCTACACAGTGCGTTCTTCTAAGCCCTTGGTTGGTCTGGATAAAAGATCCACATTTCGTCTTTCCGAATTTGAAAGCCGCCGTTTCATCGAACAGTTTCCTAATGAAATAAATTAAGACCATTTACAGCTGTGATTTAGGGAAAGCTTTCCAAATCATGGCAGTTTGGAGGGAGACCTAACGTGAGACAAAAAAACGTTAGGTGGTGGGCTCCTGGCGTTGAGGCTTGAGCTGCAGTCATATGTATGTATCTCCCACACTGTATGATAGTAGTTGCTGTGATTGCTATGAAGCAAATGAAACAGCAATGAAGCAGCACATAAAAATCCGTAGCCGCTTTGATCAACCACGTCTTATTTTCTTGTCAACTGCATTTGTGATGATAATAAATCCAGTCATCTGGTTTTACATCTCAAGTATATCGCTTCAATCGCGTTGGCGGATACTCATCATTTCGACGCAAGCCGTGTCCCGTCTTCAGAGTTCTGCTGCTTGCAACCGCGGGGTAGTCTTTGATATGCAGATTCGTGCAGTACTCGACCAGTAATTGTTGCGCCTTTTTTTTGGTTTAAAATCCCAAATGTCTTGGGTTGCAATCATGCCGTTCTCGTATCAGTTTTAAGTAGTAGCATGGCATCCTTGCTGATTGACGAGCAACTTTTGCATCATATGGAAAGGTGCTTTTCGCAGTGAACCAGATATGCGCGGTATCTACAGGGTTAGACGTGGGTGGAAGTTTCAATGTGATTTCGGCAAACGCTAGGACTCAACCCATTCTCTTGACGGCTTACTGTAAGTTTGATTCTGGTATTCGCCTGCAAGTTGATTTACTTGTGCGTCCGTTTGCATCATGGGTATTCCAGAATCCAGTGTTAGCAATGTACCAGTCGACCATTCTCGGCAACTTCCCGTTTGAGAATTCCACTTGAGCATTGCTTAACCGTTGGCAACGTGGTCGACGCTGTTAGACTAGTAGGAGTGAGTGGCTGGAACATTACATCAAGGCCCAAGTTAAAGCAGGCGGTCCAAGCGGGTAATGAGAAAAAAAAAAGAGCGAGTTATGCCTGGAACTGGAAGGGCTACTATGATTGTTAGTTAGAGTAATAGCGCATATGTTGGAGTTGGACTAATTGGTAAATGATCCAAATCCTTTGTTGATGTAGATGAGAGGGTTGCAAGGGATTAGGGTTGCTGTTGCGTTTCATAGCAATGCTCAGTCATCTCGGTGCCGATACGGCAAAGCAATTAGAAATCTGACTCGAACGTCAGACTCAGAGTAAACGGATCTGGGCTGACCCAGCAGCCTTATGGAACGTTTTCTTGGAAGCGAATGGATAATTGCGTATGTACACATCGTAGCTTGTGGGTCGAACGTAAGAGATGTGGCAAAAAAAAAAAAAGCGCCTTTCTGTTACCGGTTGTGACCTTGGTGCTTGGTATCGTATGATAGTTGTGCGATGTTGCGACGGTTTTCTTTTTCCCTGTTTCCAACCCACCGGCTCATCCACACTGTCGGCGCCGCCCGGGACCAGGTTTATACAACTGACCCGGCGTTGAGGTACAAGTAAGAGGTGGCATGCAGTTGGTCTTTGCAAATGCGAGACCAGGCCGTCTCTCGCATCTCGCGCTTCGGTAATTGTCTCTCCAACGGCTTCAAAGGTGGAGGAGAGCACAGCGATAACCGTACTGGAGTTTTTTCTCTCCCAGTTAACATTAAGCCGATAACTTGCAGCTTAGAGTTACAGCATGACGTCGTCATTAGAGTCTAGTATCATCGGTTCATCCTCTAGAACACCATTGACTTTTCAAGCCATGTACGTCGTTCTTCCGGAACTGAAGTGGTGTGCTGGCAGACCTGGTTCACGGCGATTTGCTGCCAAAAAGAGCCACAAGATGCGGGAAGTGGAACGTCGGCCATCGAATGGTCCCAGAGAACGCGGGCAGAACCAACACCATCAGGGTGTGGCGCTGGTCAATGCTTTGGCTGTACCGACGGATTGGAGCGCACCAAATTGTACCAACAGAATCTATCCCCCTTTTGACCACCAATCATGGCATATGTTTGCAATATGTTTGGGAACTGTATGTACGTCTCAGGCTTACTCGCTTGTTGTGTTGTTCGGAATGTCAGAATGCAGCCGATCAATGTTCTTTTTAGTTGATCATAAAAATCTGTGCGTGATCAGAAATTCGAGGGGCTGGAAAGAGGCTGATAGCGCTCATAGATGCTATAGTGGATGCTCTATTGAAGTCATTCACTCTGTGTAAATTCAGAAATTGTAGTGATGAACAGGGGGTAGCTTGGAAAGTTAGAGGTAAGATCGTACGTGTAACTTCCCTTATCGAGCAATGGCCGATATCCAGAGGAACGGTACACAACAGGCAAGCAGGGACCAAGTCTCCCACCGTCTTCGAGTCTGTTGGTTTGTACATAGTCTGCAGGATATTCGAGACACACATGCCACGCTGTCCGGTACAATGAACCCGTCTCCGGGATTGCGGGACGCTGCGTCACTTGGGTCCAGCGCAGCAAATAGGCTGTGAAGCCATTGCTGCAGAAGTCTGCATGGCAATCAGGATCCCCCCCACAGCAACCTTCCCAGCGGGCTGGGAGTGAACGGAAGAGGAGGGGACCCCTACTTTGGTACTCCGTACTCCGTACTGCGGCCAACAATAATATTGTTTGTTTATTTTCCACTTCTTCCCACGGCGGCGTGTTTGAACCCCTCAAGCCCCCCTTTTTGCAGCATGAAGATATCGGACCGATCAGAAAGATTTTTTTTTAAATTAATAAACAAAAGGCGAGAGGAAAAAGAAAATGTTAGCATCAATTGAAGGCTTTCTTGAGACGCGAGCTTGTTTAGAGGAAGCCCTTGGGAAGATGGTTGGCGTCAGAAACACAAGGCGATCCGATCTATCGGGATTTGGGGGCTTCGGTTAAGAGTCTTGTCGGTGTGCTAGTTGAACTTTATTTGGCGTCCGTGGTTGGGCGGATGTAAAGTTTAAGAGGAGTTGATTCCAGACTGCTGGGTTCCATACTTTATCTGCGTACCGGCTACATATTGTGTCGATTGAACTTGTTATGCCTGTATGGGTTGATAATGCACAAAAGTGTACATCCCGGTTGCTGATGGAGACGGTCTCCGATTCGATTCGATTCGATACAGCTCGTTTGCCAACGCTTAACGCTGGTCAACTTGGGTTGCATTTGTCGGAGTTTCCATTGAATGGTGCAACATGTCGAAAGCAAAGACAACGGGAAGCAATAACTTGACTGCTGACGGCTACGAATGTTCCATATATGCGGCACACAGCGATGCATCAGTTCTTGGCCAAGGCAATGGCAGGTAATGTATCCGTACATGCATCATGTGCTGTGTATTTTGTGCAATGGGATGGATGTCTGGGCTAAAACTTACTGGGGGATTTGCAGCGGGCGTCTTGGATTTTGGGTCGTGAGAATTGACACATCAGAAGCCACAGTGTCAGAAACCGTCAACTGGTGCGGGGGCATGAAGCCATATTGTCGGGTCAGCTTCCCCAATTTGAGGCACAAGCGGAGGAGAGAAAAAAGAAAGGAAGGAAGAAGAAAAAGAGCGCTTCTGTGAAGGGTCAAAGCTCCTCGGTAGATGCTTTTCCAGAAGCGTAACCTAAAGATCAGATGAGTTTCTTTGGAAACTCGTCCTAATGTTGATTTGCAATTGCGGAGCAGGCATGTGAGAGCGGCGGAGAAAGAGAGAGAGAAGACGAGAGAGCGAGAGTCTGGATGCCTTATGAGGAAAAGAAGTGTGCAGGTACCTTACTTAGTACCTGAAGCACAGTGCGTGAGACGGAATTATGCACAAGCACCTCTCTGCACGTTTTCGACGAAGAAACCGCACCTCCGTCTGCACAGCACACACGTACATACGAGCATGCTTTCAAAGGTTCGTCGCGCATATACAGTAAATGATTCCCAGGAATTTGGGATTCGTTTTGCAGGGAGAACGCTGTACTCCGTACCTATGAAGGAGAGGTTCGCCGGGGAAAAAGAAAGTGAAACAGGAATACTAATCAATAGCCGAGGGCAGCGCTTGTTTACAGTGTTGCCGTGTGCCGACAAGGAACCGGTGCAGTGGATGGATTGCTCAGGTAATGATGATTAAGGGCCTTTGATGCACTAAAAAACGACCGCTACCGACCTACGCGACTACGCTACGCCTACCAACCTAGCAAGTGCTTGGAGCCCAACCCAACGTTTCGGTACCGTGGACTTGGATTCGGAGCTGTGGGCTGCTGTGGGCTGCTGTGGGCTGTCGAAGGACTTTGGCCTCTGGGCTTGCTTAACGGGCAAATTCTACGATATGGATAAGCAGCCCAGCCGTCTGATAGGGCGAGAATACGATGCCCTGGTATTAATAACATTTCATCTCAAAACTAAAGTCAGCCGAGTTTTTTTTTTATCGTTCCTGGTCTTGGGGCTTGAAGGGGGAGTGAATGCTCCATGATGCATGATCTCCCCCCCCCTCTCCCCTCCCAAGCAAGCTCTAAGGGAAGCCGCACAAACCTGTTGCACAAAGTAGCGAGACCAGAAAAGAACAGAAGAAAAAGAAAAGAAAACATACAAGTACAGGTAAGAAAAAATAAGAAAAAGGCCCCCTCCCCTTCCCCACCCCCCCTAAGACCCAGAAACCGACGGGACCAGACCAATCAGCAGACTTGATGTACCGGACGCATCTCCTGTTCGGTGCCGCAACGCCATCAGTGCAGGAAAAGCAGACGAACGAGGACAGCTGCAGGCGCTACTGAACGCATGTTCCAACTTGTTGGTGGGCTTCTTTTTTTTCTCTGTGGCGGCGTCAGTCCGTCTCGCACCCAATACCTGGCCGGCCGCTGCTGGGACCCGACGGGCTGGGTGCGGATTGACGGGACTGAAGGATTGGTGGCCTGGCACCTCCCGCTGGCACATCCCGACACCATCTCCCAAAATGCTGGTCCCAGCCAGCGTCATCCGCTCAACCATACTGCGGTATGGGAAGTGAGTGGTACTTGTACATAATATGGAGTGGTATGTATGGAGTTAGTATGGAGTAGTATGGAGTCGTATGGAGTAGGCTGCTCCATAACTACAAGTATGTACCTACCAAAGCAGTCTTCTCCGCCGTGTCATGAGCTGCCGCGTTGTTTTTGCCTCTTGACTCTTGGCTCTCTCCCCCCCTCTGCGCTCTCTCTCTCTCTCTCGCTCTCTCTCGTTTCATTACCCATCAGCGACCACCCCCTGGAGCCCACCCCGCGCCAGTCTCCGGCGCTCTGGACGGGCTCCATCCTAACCCATCGCAGCCCCATCGTAGCCCGTCCCAAGCTGTCCTAGACATTCCCAGCAGATCCCAGCAGACGTACCAGGGGGTGTGGAGCGAGAAAAAGAGAAGGAAAAAAAAGGAGCCAAAGCAGCCGCCGCCATAATCAGCGTACCTGTACGTTGCCTCTCTCGACTCCTGGCGCTTCCGACCACCACATCGGTAGTCCGTAATAGTCCGTGTAGTTCGCCGTCCACAGAAATCTTGGCCCTTGCAGGGTTGAGTTTTGCTTGCTTGCTTGGATGGGATGGTACTTGTACCTTTTATTTTATTATTTTCTTATTATCGCTTGACGAGCGCTTGTGCAACGCAGCCAGGCTGAGATCCTGGTGAAGATATCCCTTTCATTTTTTTTTTTCGCTCTGTCTCTAGTAGTATTTGTTTTCCCTTCTTTCTCTCTTTCTCTCTCTCTCTCCCTCACTCCATCTCTCTCTCTCTCTCCCCCCGTCTCTCACTCCCATTTTTTCTTTTTCCTTTTTTAAATGCCTGGTGATATTCCGGACTCAGGTATCGCTACAAACCTGACTTAGTCCCATTTTCTTTTGGCACCGAATCCTTTTTAGGCACTGTACATACATGAAATAGGGCCCCGCTGTCAATTTGCCTGCACCCTAGGGTCTATACAGTGTGTCAGACTGTGCCAGGCTATGTGCGGTGCGCTGCTCTAATACCAATACCTACTGGTACTATTCATGGATCAGAGCTACTACCCAGCACCAGCACCAGCACTTTAGCACGCTTTCTTACAGACCAACCTTTCCTCTCTTTTCTCTTTACACACACCCAGCGGTCGACACTTCATCTGTCGCTGTGTCCAGCATCCAGACAATCACAATCACAGCATCAGAAAACATTGGGCACCGCGACGACGTGGCCAGACTGTCGACGGATTTGCGGGCCAGACCCAGCCTGTCATACCTACTTCTCACCTCACCACACACACACACACACGCACACGCACAACGCAACACAGGCACAGACACAGACACACACCACCAGAGACCACTGCCGGCCGATTACATACAAGTACGAATTTCTACACCAACCAACCCCAGCCGCACCGATTCAAACTTCGCTTCCCGTCTTGAGATCGCCACCAATTTAATTGTCGATCCATAATATCAACCACCAAAAAAATCTCGACATACCGACATTCCGAACAAAACTTACTTCAATAAAGAACCTGTCAATTCCTTCCCTTCCGCCAGTGAGGACGAACTGCGAGACTGGTGTTCACCTACTTTGAGACACTGGCTTTTACACAGCGACGCGACCAACAGCACACCATGAGTTCGCCCGCTCAACCAGCTGGGTCAGCACCCAAGGTCGAAAAAGAGAGAAGGACCCTCGGTCGGGTTATCAACGGGATCAAGAATGCTCTGAAGAAAGGCGATGCTGGCTCTTCCAAGCGCAAATCGACTGTACCAACTGCTGCCACCCCTGCTGTAGTTTCCGCGACTCTTGCTCCTGTTGCACCTACTACGACACCTGCTACTACTGGGAACAATGCTGGAGCTACTGTTAGACCGTACGTATGCCCTTATGTCATGGAATTATAGTCACCGTTTCACTGGAAAATCATCATGTTGTCTTCAGTCCATTTTTTTGTATGGATACTGGTGTTGTCAATCAATTTGTCTTTGGCCTTTGACTCACTGTGCTAACTTATACATAGTTCTGTTTGTGCTAGGGCTGCTGAAGCAAGAGCTAGATATGAGGCAATGAATGGTGTTACTAAAATGTCCAGGTCTGAGATGTTTGAGGAACGGGCCAAGAAATTGAGTGAGCGCTTTGGTTTGGAAATTCACCCTACAGAATGGCAAATCACTGTTCCTGATGACACTGTTTTGCGCATCGACAAGCCCATCAGGATGCGCATTCGACGAACTTGCCACCGATGCAATGCCAATTTCACCTCATCCAAGGAATGCACCAATTGCCAACACCTTCGCTGCGTCAAATGTACTCGTTATCCTCCGAAGCGCACTGAGGCTGAACTTGTTGCTAGCCGTGAGAAGCGAGTAGCCATGATCAAGGCTCACAAGGAAAATCATCCTATTGCTGTGGACTGGGACTGGTCACAGTCTAATGTGGTGCTCAAGCGGCCGAGCAAGACCGGTGGCCAAGACCTCGTTCACAAAAAGCCCCGGCAACGTGTCAGGAGGACCTGTCACGAATGCAACACTCTTTTCATGGCTGGCACTAAGACATGCGAGAAATGCCATCATATCCGCTGTACTGACTGCCCTCGAGACCCGTAAGTCTGACCCAAAAAAAGAGGCTTTTTATCTGTACCTTTTTTGTCTAACACTTATTTTACAGGCCAAAGCGAGACAAATATCCCTTGGGTTATCCCGGCGATGCATTTGGTCCCAGCAGCGTACCTCATTTCGAATGTGAGAAGTGCCGAACCCTGTACCCGTCCGGCGCCGATCACGGTACCGAGTGTAAGAAATGCAAACATCCTAAATCCGACAAATCCCCACGCGCTTTACCTCGCAAGATAGAACCGGAAGCCGATCCAGAGATCGTGAGGATGATACAAGCCAAGATGGGTCATCTTAAAGTCACATAGTATGAGATGCATGTTGACCACAACCACACGTTATCTTTTTTCCTTCATTTTTCTACGTCTTCGCATTTACATTCGTTTTTACGACAAATATTCTTAAGAGGATCGTCATGTTCTTGGGCTCACTTACAGAGTCTAATAAGCGACAGAGCATCCTCCCCCTGCCGCATGCGTCTCTTCCTTGCCACTGGAAGAAGATAACCATGTTCGGTCATAACTATTTTTGGACACTCAAACCCCTGTAACCCCATATATATATTTTCATTCACTCAATGATTTTTTTGGGGGGAAATCGAGTCATCGGGCATGAGGTTTCTGAGACTGCCATAGCATGAAACCGGCGGGCATGGATTGCTGGAAAGGGAGGGTCTGTCTTTGGTGCTAATGGCGATATGAGTTGTGACCCCATTTGTTTTGTGTAATGTGTCCAGCGTTAGCGAGAATTTCGGCTCATTTTGTTTGTTCACATTTGCTTTACCTTGCTGGTTTTTTTTTTGTTTAGCCTAACGTCATATATCCAAAATCTATTCATAGGGAAATAGGGCATTCATGATGGAGTTTTAGTGAAGAGCATTGTAGCCTTAATGTGAAACTTTATACATACTCATGTCTAAAACTCTCAAGCAGATTTTGGCCTGATGTGTCTGTAGAATGAGTCTCGTATAAGATGGAAGAACTCGGATGACCAAGTTTCTCTCTCTGTGTGTTTGATCCTTGTGATGTCAACTCATTCCTCTTGAGTGCCCTCCTCATCTCCTCTGCCGCCAGACTTCTGCCAGCATATAATAGGTCGTGTTACGCATCATGCGGCTTCCTCTTCACTGTCAGAGCAATGCACTGAGCCGGTGGGAGCCAGGGGGACAAAATCTAGGAAAATTGCACCTCTCTGATTTTAACGTGCTGGAAACTTTCAGACCCTAAAAGAAAAAAGAAAAAGGAAAAAAAAACGCCCAAGTAAAATGTACACATTTCCCACCACTCGTAGAAACAACTGCCCAACTTTCTTCCTCTGCTCTATCCCGCCCGAAATCAAAAACACTGGCCGGATCTCCCTCTCTTAACCCGCGGGCTTTGGGAATTCCCCGTGAGTTTTTCTGAGTTGAATACCATTCTACTATTCATTACTCGGTGAAATTGTGCTAGGCTTCCTCCATAACATGCTGCTCGACAGCTAACCTTGCCGCATGGGGCACCGAGGCGCCTAAAGTCTCCAACCTGTTCCTCTTGCGCCCAATATACCGCCCGCCGCCGTCCATGCGGTTGTTCAGGTACACGTGCTGATCCCTCAACTGACCGCTCGCCACCAGGTTTCTGTATTCTACCGGATTGTAAAGGGGCAATAGGCGGTGGGTAGCATAGAACCGGCCCCTGACGGATTGCTCCTTGAGCACGACGTTTTCCCGGATAAGGATGACGCACCATTGCTGGTTTGGAGCGATGGACTTGCGCCATTGAATCTCGTCGCGCAGGGCGATTGGCAGCTTATCTTCTGGCATGACGGTACCTGTGCTCGCCGGGCCTTTGGACAAGTGATATACATGACCGCGGAAGAAGACTTGTCCCACGTAGTCGCCTGCCGTGAAAATATGGCATAGACCTAGAATGGCTGTTTGATTCGTGTTTAAATCCCCACCTTTGATCCGCACACAATCGCCCAGCTCAATCCGCTCAGCGCCGAAGAAACATCCGTAGTAAGTCACCGTTTTGGTGGTAGTGTCCTCTGATCGGCGTGTCCAGAGTGAATAAGAAGAGTCAATCTTGGAGGCCGCCATCTTTGAGGCATCAAGATTGATCTGATCCCGTCTGACGACATCGGTGCCTGCGGCTCCAAACATGGCATCCCACGGCACTTCATCAAATGTCTTCTCCTTGAGTTCGGCAACGTCAACGTTGGGAACACTGTAGCAGTGGAATGGCCGTAGGTCGGTCTCGGGTTTGGAGACGTTCTGTTGCATTACCATGCCATGGCCCAAGGGCACCAGTTCGTAGGATCCCAAGGTGGGTGCGGAAATCACACCGAGGCGCCAAGTGTTACCAGTCTGGTACCAAACCAATTCGCCCGCTCTGAAAGTATGCGGTGCTTTCAAGGCCCACCCGGGCAACTGAGGCTTCGGCTGCTGTGGTTGCTGTGGTTGCTGTGGTTGCTGTGATTGCTGCGGTTGGAGTGGGGGCTGTGCTTGAGGTTGAGGTTGAGGTTGAGGTTGGGGTTGGGGTTGAGGATGTGATTGAGGTTGTGCTTGTGCTTGCACCTGTGCTTGAAGAGGTTGTGGCTGTGGTTGGGGTGTTGCCGCTATAGGAATTGCTGATATCGGCGTTGGGGGTTTTGCTATGGTGACTGGAGTTGGCTGTGGTTGTGGGGTGGGTTTTGTTGGTTGCGGTGGCTGTATCTGCTGCGCTGGTTGGAATGATTGTGCTGGTTGTGTTTGCTGCACTGGGCGACTTAGAGTGTTGGCTGGCTTCTGTATAGGCTGTCCTGGAATTGCTGGAAGAGGCACTGGAGTAACCTTGGGAAGAACCTGCTTTTCAATTTTCGTTTGGGTCTCAGTTACCGTACCGATTGTAGGCTCCTCTGATGCAGGTAGTTTTGCCGGGTTGGGGGCATTGCAGTGTACGCAGCAACAGTCAATGTAGTCCCTGGACGATGAGAGAAGCCATATTAAATGAACACCAAACTCTTGAGGGCTCTTAAACAGCTTGGCTTTGATGGGATATCCCGAAACCCATAGGTGCTTGGACTTTTCATATAGCCAGTATCCCCTGGGAAAGTGCACATACCAAGAATTTCCCTCTATATACATACAGAGTCAGAATAGCTTCACTGCATATCTTTGGTGTTAAGGCTTACCATCAGGATTGGGGGAAAGTTCTTGTTTTAGTAGAATTCCCAGCTTGATTCTCCACTCCACAAATCTTGGATCCTCTTCAGCCAGCCGTACCATTTGTGGTTTTGCTCGTGGGGTCTTTTCGGCAGATGTTGCCTCCTTCGAAGGCTTCTTTGCAGCGTTTGCGGCTGGAGGTGCCGTTACGGGCCAGTATCCCGGCCCCGTATCCGCCCCATCACTTCGGGTAATGCGAATGACATCAAACTCTTTGGTATCGGCCATGTTATTGCATACCACTTGGTGTTGAAGCTTTGGTTACCCGAATTATGGATGAATATGCCCCACGGCTTGAGCCGCGTGCTTCTTCTTCTCCCTGAGGTGGCTGGCTAGGGCAAGCTTGGAGCACGTGTTGACCTTGATCAGCAAAAAGTGAAGCAGTAGAAAATCTGAGGCCTGGTGTCAAAGGTGCCGTAGCTCCCTTGCGTTTATTGATTTTGATCTCCGCTCATATCCTGATGAAAGCAAGGACAAGTCTCTCGTGCTGGATGATTTCTTGTTGATCCTTGCTTTGCCCTTTCGCGATCTTCAGACAGGGGACGCAAACGCGATGCCACCGGGATCACCAGCCTTAAGATACGATACCTAAGGTATTAATTGCACTCTAATGCTCTTTTTCTTCTAAGAAAGGCAAATGCTGGCGACTCCGTCAATTGTCTGCACCTCTCGATATGACGTTGTTTCATGAATCAAGGTTGTTGGCCTGATGTTGAAGCGAAAGCTGGCGGTGGTTGGTTATACAAGTTGATGAGTCAGCAGTGGCTGGTGTTCGTGAATGTCTCGTTTTCCAAGACTGGATGAATTCTCTAAGGATATCTAGCAGCTACTATGAAGCAGAAATGGTCCCTTATTTAATGGTTAATCGCTAGTCATGGACATTAGATGTATGCAGTATCATATTTGTTGATGCTGATGAAGGTTTTGGGTCAAACCGTAACCGAATATCTCTAGTCGTCTGCCTGGTTGATTTCAGCCACGCACCGCCACACCCATTAAGCATCCCGACGCGTGAGGAACGCGTTCCATCAAGGCTTTGTTCCGGATCATCTAGGAACACTGTGATAGGGTCTCTATATTGGCCTATTGGGCCATCAAGAACTACTTACCCACTCATCCTCAAGAATTTCAACGCTATGGCCTGTTAGAAAGACTTGATCACTAAAATTTCCCCCTTTCCCCTCTCAAGTTTGGTAGCAAATCACATATCAAATGGACGATCTCCTCAGAGATAACTATGGCCATGGCAATAGAGCCTTTCTTCAGGCCCTGTTGGCCCATGGGACAATGACATTTGAAGAGTCACGGCCAATTATTGCCGCCATACTGACTGCCGACAATGCACAACAAGACGAAGAATATCGACCCGACCAGGTGACAGAGGAGCAGTTCCATGACTATCTCGATCTTGCATCCCGTGCTGCATCCCTCTTCGATTATGAGGTTCGGAGTGGAGTGCACCAAGTCACCAAGCAGAGAATTTATGCTCTTGTGAACACTACGTCAGACCCCCAGACACAACTCGCTACGACTTACAACCCAGAGGAGCTTGCATTCATAAAACGAGTTCTTGATGCCATGTTTGATAAGTTCAACCGGCCTCGAATGGAGTCCATGTGTATCACTGAGATGCAGGCGATTAAGCTGGCGAGGCCAAAACCAAGGGAAAGCCAGGCGAATGAAGAGGATCCTTCGTCACAGGGCCCCGCCGATAGAGGGCTGAAGCATAGTGAAGTTGAAATCGTATTGACGAGTCTTGTGGAGGGGGGGTGGTTTGAGAGAAGCCGAGAAGGGTTCTTCTCGTTGACACCGCGTGCGCTTCTCGAGTTGCGGCCTTGGCTCATTGATTCATACAATGACCCTGATGCCGAGCCAGATGAATGGCAGCGCATAAAATTCTGCGAAGCTTGCAAGGAGATTGTTACATATGGATTGAGATGCTCAGAACCAGACTGCAATCTTCGCCTCCATGACATGTGCCAAGAAGCTTTTTGGAGGTCGCGCCGAGGGAAGAATTGTCCCAAATGTTCTACAGAGTGGACTGGAAAGCGCTATGTCGGAGAGAGATCTATCACGATGACGGAGGCATACCAAAAGGGGCGAAAAAGGGGCGGTGGTCGCAGGAGCCATTTGGCCGAGGACATAGTACGTCAACAAGGCATGGAAGAAAGCAGTGAAGATGAACAAGATGAACAAGAGGAACAAGAAAGGGGAGAAGAAAGGGGACAAGAAGAGGAAGAGGAAGAGGACGAGGACGAGGACTGAGATGACCTTATGTGTATGCAATGATATGACGGATGATGCTAGATCCCATGATGGGTTTAATTAAGGTAGATACCCTGCTTTCTCTTGCCTATCACTGTACCACGAATAGAAACAGTGATCGGTTAAATAAAATAAAAGTCTTTCATTATGTGTTCACAAATATATCCTGATACTGTCTGGGCTTGCCCGGGGTGGTATCGTTGCGACGTTGCTGTCGAAAGCGCTGAAGCTCAACAAGTAATCGTGGCGGGGTTGGTGTTGTGGCCAATGACATCACTATGTCATCGCTATATTTGCAGGCGCCGTCGCAACGTCGATAGTGGACAGGACCTTCAGGTTTTGGAGGCCGCAGCTCTAACGACCACCTGCATTCATATTAACTAATTAGCGCTCCCACTGGCACATGTCAGCTGGACCTTGAATCTCTAGACTTCAATCGATCCATTGCATACGCGGCGCAATACTTGAGCTACCTCTCCAGTGGCAACGGCAAACTTGCTTTCTTCAAGGCAGTATTTAAGCCATCAGTATCTTGCTGGCGCTCTCAGTAGCATCCTCAAATCTTGCACTTATTGGTTCAAGTGAGACAATATGTTGGAATACTTTTCGTACAAGAAGTTCAAAAAGCACAGGGAGGAGAAGGAGACAAAAGAAGAGGCCAAGGATGCCGACAATAAGCAAACACCGGTAGAAGTGGAGGGCAGCAACAAGGACAAGGGCAAAGGCAAGGAAACGGATGGGCATTCGAATGAGCAGCACGACTCACCACCTGACCTCCGTCATGCAAAGACCGTCCTCAAACCGGAAGACGAATCCTTTCTCGAACAGCTCCTCGCCCAACATGAGGAAGAAGATGGGCCTCCACCGCCGCTGCCGCCGCGAATCTATGCGTTTGATCTAGACTTTCCTTCGGATAATGAAGGTGCCTCTGGTGATGAGGCGACAAAGGAAGAGAACCCTAAGAAATCAATCGATAAGGCCAGCAAAACCGAAGAAAAGACCGAAAAGAAGCCAAATCGATTCTCTCTATTGTTTACAAAACATAAGAAGCAGGAAGACAGTCTCAAACCCGACAGCGCTGTGGCACCAGTAGAGGCCGAACGTGAGGAGAAAGATCTCAGCCGTGTCCTTGATCGCCTCAACCTCTCCGCCAAAAACAACACTGTTGTCTCCTACTCCAAGGAATCGTCTGAGCTACTTCAAAAATTCACGCTGGTCTTCAAGGATCTTGTCAACGGTGTGCCGACTGCGTATGATGACCTAACCAAACTCATCGAGGACCGGGATGGAACAATCAACAAGCTCTTTGACAAGCTACCTTCATCTTTGAAGAAGTTGGTCACACAGCTACCAGAGAAGCTGACCAACTCTCTCGGTCCCGAGATTCTCGCTGCAGCGGCAGAGAGCCAGGGACTCAAAGCCGCCGAGGGAGGCATGAAAGGCGCGGCCAAGAAGATGTTCACACCAAGCAATCTAACGGAGTTGGTGACCAAACCTGGTGCTATTGTGGGAATGTTAAGAGCTATTGTCGATGTTTTAAAGACACGCTGGCCGGCGTTCATGGGCATGAATGTGATTTGGAGCGTTGCCCTCAGCTGTAGGTCGCCTTGTACCCCTTCACTGTATAGATATGAAACTAACTTGGCTGTGCAAAGTGCTCCTAGTAGTACTGTGGTACTGCTATAAGAGAGGCCGTGAGGAGAGACTCACTCGCGAAAAATCAGAGGCCGAGGCCGACAGTCAACGCATTGAGGAACTTCCTGATGATCAGTCTCTCCCAGCGCCCAAACAAAATACCATTACCACACCAGCTATTACTACGTCAGAGCCCGCTCCGGCTTCAGACTTGCCTCACCCACCTTCTGAACCCGCTGCGCTCCCTGAAGAGCACAAATGATGATAAGAATATTTATCTTGTCACAAGGGCGAAGCCCTTAAATGAACGAAACGATGGAAATGTCAATCGGAACAGACCAATGAGTTTATATAGGCCTCTTGGAGCATAATGAACATGTTAATAAGTAAGGAACAGGGGAGGCGGGTTGATGCTTTTTCATTTTTTTGCAATGGGTATCATTATAACTACATGAATTCTTCGTCTCAGTCATCTTGCACCAGCTCTTTAATTTCTTCCCTTCCAGGTGCCATAGCCACCTTTTGCCTCTTCTCCTCAACGCCCACCTCATTTGTAGCGCCACCGCCGTCCTGCATCCAAAAATCTACCTCATCAATGATGTCGTAAACAACATCCTCAGCAATCTGGTAATGATAGCGGTCAGATACAGCTTGCAGCGTATTGGGGTTGGAATCATCGGTCCTGATCATGTCGACCTCGCCGTTCGTTGAGTCGTAGTCCGGCGGAGGGTACCAAAACTCTGGCCCAAAGTTGACCTCGACTGAGCCGCCTCTGAATACGCTCACTGCGGGATAATAGCCTAGCATACCATCGTCTTGGCCTTCTCGAGCACCGACTTGGGGCATAGGCTTTGATGCTGGTGGGAGGAAGCCAAGTAGATTCTCAAAGGGTGTACCCATGAGCACTCCATTTTTGTAGACTCTAATGTAAGAGTTTGGGAGAGTTCGCAGTGCGGGGATAGGATGCGTTGGATGTGGCGCATCGGAGGAGGCGCCGGCGGAAGCAACAGGAGACGGATTCATCAAATCTTCCAGCTCTTTTGTTGAATGATATTCGATCTTTTCAAAGTAGGTATGGGCCTTGAACCTGATGGGGACTCGATCGCGAACAATATTGGGAGCTTCGGCAGTAAGCGGTGGTTCGTCGTCGGGCGAGTCTACTGCTGGGTTGTAATGGCCAGCCATGATCTTTCTGTGAAGGTGTTCGGATGGCAGTTGAATTTCTAGACCGATAACATCGCCTTCCCTTATGCCCTCTCCAGGAGGGAAGAACTCCTTTGGGCGTGACATGTAAACCTTCTCTCCAGATACGTCTCGGATACCGTAGCTATAAGCATCGAAACCAACCGGGGCATCGAGAGAAGCCTCTCGGCGAGCCCACCCCATCCGCACATGTTTTCCACCTTCGGGTTTTGCTTCCCCGTTCTTTGGCTGCCGAATGCCCTGTGTAATCTTGCATTCCCAGTACCATCTCCCTTCACGTACTGCAATATTAGCCCTCGCCATTCGAAAACCCTTATCGGTCGTCACTTGTCGAGCAGACCTATCAAAGAAAACGTGTGTTGCGGCATCTTCGAAGCTCATTCGAGGGCCAAATGGTTCTGATTCGGTTTGTCGGTAATAGATCATGGAGGGAAATAGAGGGTCGGCAATGCAATGGGTATAACGGAAATTCTTCTTGTTTGAAACACTAAATAGTGTTAGAGTCCAAGAGGGAACTGATCATGGGCTTGGAAGATACATACTGGTCTGATGTCTCCATGAATTCTACCGTCTGTCCGTCCAACCCGGTCATTTCATGATGGATAGTCATGACAGGCCCACGAGGCGGTTCGAAATCAGACAGTTTTGGAGGTGCCAACTTGTAACGCAAAGGACCAGATTCGCTCTGGTTTGGCTCCCTCTCGGCCTTGGGGTCTGGGGTTGCCGGATTGCTGTCGCCGCCTTTAGCCTCTCGCTTCTTCAACGTCTCCTTCTTAGTCCTCGAGGACTTGGTTCGACTAGCTTGCGACGCATCGTCCGTCTGTTGCGATTCGGCCTTGACATCTGGGTTGAGCGGTGATGGGATAGCGGGGCTGTGACCTTCATCAAAGGTGCGTTTGTGAGGAATGGAAGAGAGCGAGGCAGATGGAGTCAGCTCTCTTTTAGGACTCCCAATGTCCGAAGCCATGCCGAAAGAAAAAAAAAAGGATGTGCTTCGAATAAGAGGCCGGGTACTGGGATGAGGGGGAGGAATATGACAAGCCTCGCAATTGGTGCTAACGGAAAGCGAATGAGCCTGGTCGGTAGTCAAGGTGAGGTTGGCGGCGCGTCGTTTTGCAGTGCGAGACACGTCCTGGGCAAATGCGCAAAGGTTAAAAAAAAGATACGTATCTTCTTACCTTACCTAAAGCTGGAGCTCCCAGATCTTTCTCCATCGCTTGATTGCATTTCAGCGGATGTGAGGCCGGAAATAGACTAGCGCTGCCGGCGGCCGAGGCGGTGGAAATTCGGGGACCCCCCTGCAATGCACTTCATATTTTCAGCCAATAAGGAATTGGCTAATGTCATCCAACAAATTTGACAAACCTTTTACCGATGATTTCATTGGCTGAACCTTGATATAGCGGTGGGCTCACTGGATGACGCCCCCGGGGTTGAAGCACTCGTAATTATGGAAATCCTCGCTGAACAGCCGCAGCGCCACACTGTGTGTTCCATGACAACAGCCTGTTGACCCTTGTCTTGTTGAAATACAAGTACTTGTAACCTTGGAACAAAGTTACAACAGGAAGAAGAGGGAGAGGAAGAGGGAGAAGAAGAAGAAAAAGAAGAAAAAGGGAATATCTTGGAGAGCGGGCCGGCTCTTCTCTTGCGTGCAGAGAGAGGATCCGCCATTTTGTCTCGGCGTGCAGAAAAACAACCTGAACCGCTTCCGTTTCTGCACCCTCTCGAGCCAAGTCATCCTATCCCAGGCAACTCCTACCGTTAAACGTTAAGCTGCATCTGGCATCACCTCTACCTTCTAAAGCTACTTTGTGTGGCCCCGCCCTCAACCGCACTTTGTTGAGGCTTTCTTGAAAGGTCTCACTCGTGACAAATTCTTCGTCATCTTGTCCGTTTCAATCACCCAAGAGGCCGGCATCGACCAACGTCTCTCCTCCATCATCTCTGCATTTCCAGGTCCAGACCGATATCCTTACACATTGCTCCGAGCCGTCAGCATTTTCCGCCGGGCTCGGCCTCTCCGACCTGCCCATCATTATCAAGAGAACGACTTGCGCAAAAAGAACACCATTATTCCCCCTTTGGCGGTCAATCTCCAACGGTGTCTATCGCCATCTATCTTTTGTCTTCGACAGCCTTTCAGCCGTTGTCACCTGACTCCAGCAACACCAATGTCCGGTTCATCTGCACGCTTATGACCCTTGTTTACGTCGCTATTTGTCAGCCTTCGCATCTCGTTCCAACTTCTACTACCATAGGATTGGCCTGACGTGAAAATGAGCGAACCTTCACAACCTGGAACACCGCCTCTGGGCCCTCCGCGGGAATCTGCTACAGCACGGACGGCGCTCCCTTCCCGGCCCATGTCCTCTAAAAACCGTGCAACTACGCCATCCAGCACACAAGATTCAATACGATCCTCGCTGGAACAGGAAATCCGAGAACCAAGACGAACCGACGGCAGTGCTCCTTCGAGCTCAAGGAACAGTCCAGCTAATGACAGTGAATTCGCAACCAAAGCATCAAGCCCCGAAGCTTCATCGACGACCTCTAAGAACAACAAGAGGCTCTCTGCTCCGGGAAATACGCCAGGGCAAGGCGGGCAGGTCTGCAGGTCAGTTTTCCACCAAGCCTAATCATGATTTTGCTATTATTCACAAGTTATGCAGTAACTGCGGCACCACCCGAACCCCCCTCTGGCGGAGATCACCACAAGGTGCCACCATCTGTAACGCTTGTGGTCTGTATCTCAAGGCTAGAAATGCTGCCCGACCGACGAGCCTGAAGAAGCCGCCCAGTGTTGTTTCCTCTGGCCCTTCTCAGCCCAGTTCTAGCAAACCAGCCTCGGCGTCGGGAACCAAGTTACTTCCGAACGTTGCTGGTGCGACTTATGTTGCTGCCGATCAGGTATTATCGGGAACATGTCCGGGAGGCGGACGGTGTAACGGGACAGGCGGCGCAGAAGGTTGCAATGGCTGCCCGGCGTACAATAATCGCATGTCCAAGAGCGCGCATTTCAACGTGGTGCAGAGACAGGGGGGCTGCGGAGGTGGTAGTACAGAGGCTGCTAAAAACGAGCCGGTTCCAATCGATATCAACGCTCTTCAGGTACAGGATCGAGAGGAGACCACGGTGGTTATCGCATGCCAAAACTGCGGGACTACGATCACTCCTTTATGGAGAAGGGACGAGAGTGGACACACAATATGCAACGCATGTGGTAAGTAGCTCGTCTCAGTCTTCTTTTATCTTTTCATTGTGTTTGTGCTAACATGATCAATCCAGGTTTGTACTACAAGCTCCACGGTGTACACAGACCAGTCACTATGAAAAAGGCTACGATAAAGAGACGCAAACGAGTGATCCCAGCCGCCGAAAATGAGGAGGATGAGTCGATGGAGTTGGTTGAAACTCAGAGTCAAGAGAGGACACCCGAGCGGGGGACGATGAATGAGGACGGATCTGTCAATCTCGGTTTTCGACGTCGCGCCGAGCACCCCATGACCATCGAACCCGAACCAGTAATGAGAACCAGCCGAAACACTTCGCCACTTCCATCAGCATCGGATCTAGCGGCATATCATCAACCCACCGGCGGGTTACGTAATATGCCGACATCTATCAATGACGAGAATCGATTGGCACCATTAGCTTCCATGGCAGCACCTCCTCCATCTGATGACAGGCAATCGTCCTTGTCGCCTGCGTCATTCCTTTCACCCACCCGAAAGCGTTCATTCTCCACGACCGAAGCAGAGTCTGTTAGTGGCACAGAGAGCGTGAATGATAGCGCCAAGCGAGTTTCATCCATCAAGTCTATCCTCAATCCTTCCATGAGTGTCGATGAATCACCAACCTCTCTCCCTTTCGGTGGAGATAGGGGAGACTACTCTCTCCCTCCTATCAGATCATCCGGGAACGCTGCGATAGTAACTGGCGGAGGATCGTTCACCCCATTAAATGTGCCATCAACATCTCGCGACGTGAACGTGGAGGCCGAACGAGTGAAGGAGGAACGCCGCACGTTATTAAAAATGGAAGCCGAACGCATGAGGGAATTATTGGCTGCGAAGGAACGTGAACTAATGGAACTCGATGAATGATTAATGACTAGAACGTGGGGTGTCTTATGATTGACGGGGTTTGCAATGACTGATGAGTGTGTTTTATGGTCTCGACAACGAGTCGCCGACTTGGGGGTTATCAGATGGGCATGATTGTCCGGGGGGGGACGGCGTATCTGGGAAATTTTCAGAAGACATTGTTCGAAAACGGATCGGGATTGCGTTTACCGCCAACCTCTCACGAGGCTTGAGCACATTTATGGTGTTAGGGGGCAGGATTAACCGAACGATGTATAACCAAGGTTATTGTAACGGTGTAAACATAGGTATGGTTTACTTTTTTCGTCTTTCCTCTTTCAAACGCGGCACGTATATAGCATTAGATGTCTGGTATAAGTGGGAACAGACGTCATTTTCATTTTAGGTAACTCTTTCGTAACGGTTTTAATGTGTATGTGTAGCATGTCTAACACATGAGTGAAAACCATAGGATGCAAAAAGACCGAGGGGACGAATAGGGTAGGGGGGTGATGATGGTCAGTACATCAAATGGATAACGCATACGGGACTGGAGGAATAACTAAATGCAAGGATAAAAACATGCGTATAAGCCAAAAGAGCTGGAAGACTTGAGCATTCAATGACTCCATAAGTTGCTAACATACCCACTTTCTGGACTCCTTCGTGATAGCTTCGGCCTTTCAACTCTTTTTTTCAATTCTCTTCTACAAGTTCCTGTTCTCTGGTAAATATCAATATGAATTTGCCGGCTGTTTGTGAAGGATATTTCAATAGAACCTCATCTTTAACTTGAATCGATTATTCCATAAGCCCAGTGATAGGGGAGTAGTCCTGAACAAGGTCCGTAACGAAATATGCTTTAAGCATACGTGTTATTAAACTCACACATTGTTAGTAGTATCGTTGTCCTAACATAAGGCATGCATAAAGACAGCTAGGTACTATGTCGGCAGCTTAGAATGGACTATGATAGAATTCCCCGTTGACCAGTGACGGCTTCTCCTTTCAGCCCTAAGGGCCAGACTAAGAATAGAGACGAAGGATTCGGTATCTGATTCCCGAGTCTCTGAAGACACAGGGCTGACGACGATGATTAGGGACTGAGAGTCAAGAATCAATCCAGAACACTTGCATATGCACTCTGCCAGCGCCTGCGACAGCCGAGTGCGACAACGGCTCATCCTATTTCGGGGCATCAGTGGTAGGATACATGGCCTTTCTTTGAGACAGGAGAGCTCAAAGTACCAATATGTAGACAAGTAGATTATGTCCCGCATCCCTCATGGTCACATTAAGGTTGAATAAGGTTTCAAGGAGAAGAAACACATCTCAAAATAAGCCCTTAACGCCGGCTGATCAACCATTGGAATGAAACCTGCAGCTTTGTGGCTCTGAGACCCGTGGGTCAGCACTAGGGGAAAGGAGGGAAGCGGGATATTGGTGTCCGAGCATGAAACAGAATGGTGTCCCAGGGTCACCGACGTTGGAAAACTCTTCAACAATGTGGGAGAGACGGAGGAGGTGTGGGATGAGACTAGTGTTGAGTGAATGATCAGCAACTACAGAAACAATAGTGGTTTACTTAGTCCAAGATGGACAGGGCTGAGGACGGCGCAGCAAGATGAAACTTGATAAATTCAACGCCATTTTCTTACGGGGGGGAGGCAGTGAGGTGAGTGCTTGTCCACATCACCCAGAGAGAGAGAGAGCTGCACACCATCGATGGAGTTGAGTTGAGGACGGGACAAAGTCAAACAGACAGGAGAGGGGGGGAAGAGATGAGGTTGTTGGAAAGCAGAACAACTCTGAGTCGTCGACTCAGGTTTGCATATCTAAAACAAACAGTCTCTTCAGTTAACAGATTAGGTAAATAAGATTCCAACAGTCCTGATTCCAGGGTCCTTTTTTTTCTTTTTCCTTCTTCTTCTTCTTTGTTGTCTCAAGTTCGCCTATCGCGCCTAGGTTGCTGATAACCACGAGCATGGCAACACGGCAACATGGGAAGAGAGGTGGTAGTAATCCTTGGAGGGGAAGGGGAAGGGGGAGGGAGGGGAGGATGCATGACAAGGAAGTGGGTGGGGGCTTTCAGAGACACGCAATTCTCTCCCTTCCCCCTCAGGGGTTTGAAGAGGATGGGCAAAAAAGCTTGATTGTACCTACAGAACCGGTAATGGACTTTGATGGGCTTCTGTGCTTTCCTAGAAGAGAAAGAGACTGATTCCAAAGGGACTCTATTTGAAACTGTTTCGGTGCTTGCTCACCCGAACGAACCCAGATACACACATATACATATGCAACTCTAGGAACTGCCGAACCATGTAGGGGCCTTGATTGGCTTGGTATACGCGGTTACTAGCATATAATAACCAGAACAAACAAGTAAGTGTGTGTTTGCACAAGTAGATAAACGAAGATAAATAAGGAAATAAATTAAAATAAAATAAAAAGCATGGAGTTGTTTCACACAAGGAGGTTTTCCGGACAACTCCCAGGTACAAGCCGGTGACCTTGGGTTGATAAAGCCATCTGGATCGCCAAGTACTGCCTATCTATCAATCTACAAGTATGTACTCTGTACAAGTAGGTATCTTTGTATTAATATGGTGGCTGCGAGCACATCAGAGCCCGAGTGGTGGTGCATGTGCCCAAGTGCCCAAAGCAGGATGGGGGAGAGAGAGAGACAAGGACAGAGACAGAGACAGACCCTAGAGAAACCACATACTTTTTTCTCTCTCTCTTGCCAAGCCCTCCCTGTCTCACAGGTCTTGTCTCGGGAAATCAGGTTGGCCCCCCCCCCCCCCCCCCCCAAAAAGGCGGCTTTTTCGGTGAGACTTGGCTTTGAGCCAAAATCGCATACGGCAAGTCATCCATTTTCAGCCTCTGGAGTGTCAGACTTGTCTCAACTTGTCATTGACTGCCATTTGGTGGCCGGCAAACGAATGCGTGAGCTTTTGGGGGGAAAATATCCTCCAATGAGAGGGGCGGAATACAAATGCTCATGTTTCTCTGCTTTAGATGGGTGTATGCACATGACATGACATGGCATGACATGGCATGGCATGCTATCTATCCTTTTTTTTTTTTTTTTTTTTTTTTTTTTTTTGATGAGGTCGTGGGCGGTTTAGATGACCTGGCCTGGCCTGACTGGACTGGACTGACTGGTGGTGATAATTTTCATAACTCGCGTGTGCTTAACCAGGTGCATAGATCGAGACTCAATGGCATTCCTGCACAACGACTCATTTCAGTACCGAGTAATAAAACGAAGAGCAACAACCAAGCAGCACGCGGTGGATTTACTATAAAGTGCAAAAAGAATAGTGAGTTCCGGCGCCGGGAGTCGAACCCGGGTCCCAGCGGTGAAAGCGCTGTATGATAACCGTTACACTACGTCGGATGGAATCCCGTTGTCCTGATCCCAGGGTTAGGGTTGTTTGTTGTTGAAGCACAGACTGCAATTGTGCAATTTGAAGTCTCACCGAGACAAGAAGAAAAAAAAAACCAGCCTGGCAAGATGTAGATTGTCTGTCGGTAGTTGGGGCTGGGGGGTGAGGGGGCGGGCCATGGTCAGTGATACGAGGAAACGCAACACCCCAGAGACACTCCATGTCCCCCCCCCCATATCACATTGGAATCAGCTCAATCACATGCAATCGCTACGCCTCAATCTTGTCAATCATTGATGATGACGATAGGCTTCTTACTCTTCCCCTTCTCTTTCTTACTCCGTCCCGCGGTGAGACTGAGGGAGAGGTCTCAGAGTCATGCGTACATTGGGGGGGGGGAGAGAGCAAGTTTGCCGACATTTGCCCGATATGCTTGCGCTGCTTATTACAGTGTAAAAATACACGTACAAGTAAATAAAAGGTTTTTTTCTTCTTCTTCTTCACAACCAAAAAATCCCGGACCGGGGTTTTTGATTTACCCTTTTAGACAAAAGCGGAGAAATTAAACGAAAATGCAAATGCAATGCAACGTCAAGGGATAGGAGACACGCTCAGATTATCATGCCAGATGCCTGTTTTGGGACTGTGTGTATGTGTGTATGTATTTTTGTATGTATGTAGGTATGTATGCATGCATGCATGTATATGTGCTTGCAGTACCGAAAGTTCACGCTGATTCGAGCGTGATTTGCCCAGGGGGGGGGGGCTGTCTGTATGTTAATGAGATGGATCACCATCATCATCCTCATCATCATCATAATCATCTGATTTACCTGGGGTAGTAATACTAAAAAGAGGAGACAGAGAGAGATATACTCCGTAGATAGATAGATGGGGAGATAGAGAAGAGGGCCCAGGCTCTTTTTCATTAGAAAAACAAATAAAGCATCTGACTACATGCATACATTGGTATCCATAATGATGTCGTATTTTGACCAGGGGGAGGCATGGAAATAACATTCCGAGTCACACGGTGTGTCGTGGGTTCCATGTGGAATGTGGGCGGTGATGCATCTCGGCGGTGGAATCGGGGCCGGGTATCAGCGTTGATGCCCCACACAAGACAGCCGCCTCGGCGGGCGTCCGACGGCCGTACTAGAAAGCTTAAAGCCGCCTGAAACAAACAAGGGGAGGATCCAGAGTCACCCAGCCAGGGCTGTAATGGGTTTGGGGTCCAAGCAAGGGAAGGCGATCCGGCGTGGCTTTGTGTTGGGGTGGTAGTGGTGGTGGTGGTGAGAGGGGGGGGCGCTTGGGTGTGTTCCAATGCGCGTGCGGTCGATTTAGGCGTTGGAGACTATCAACAGGGAATCTTCTGGATCCTTCTTTTTTTTTTTTTTTTTTTTTTTGTTAAAAACGGAAATCACAAAGAAGAAAAAGAAAAGGAAAGAGAAAAAAAAGGAAAGAAAAAGAAAAAGGAAAAAAATAACAATAAAACAAAGTTTGACAAGACAAGACAGGCGAACAGACACAGACAAGACAAGACAAGACAATTCATGATGTCAGCCGACTGACTAACAAGCATGGATGGTGCGCGGAAACCTTCCATTCCATGCTCTCTCTCTCTCTCTCCTCTCATTTTTTTCTTTTCCTTTCCTTCTTTTCCCTTTCCTTTCTTCCAAGGGTTTCGATATGGTATCATATTTGTAGCATGGCATGGATGCACTTCGTATTAGCTCGCATTGACTGGAGATTGTTTTCATTTCATTGCCTATCCTATATCATCCTATACCATACCCTCCCCCTCTCATATCCATTGACAGAGGGTCCATGCGAAGCGAAAAGAAGGCGCTCTGCTGTTCCGGGTCGGGCTACGGAGTGCAAGTAGGCTAATGGTTTTTTTTTTTTTTTTTTTTTTAACCGTTCCCTTCACTTGATCTGATTTGGAGGATGCAACAAGATACCACCATCTTCCATCTTGGCGTGTGTATCCTTGCGTACTGTCACTTTATTTGTTTTTACCTAAACTCGGCGCTACCATCGCATCACATTGCATTGAGCCTTTCTGTGCATTAATAATCAAACAATCAATTACTCATAGAATGAATGGATGGATGGATGGGTGGACGGACGGATGCGATCAATAACAAAATAAACGGTCAGCTTTAAGTGATCATAACTACATCATGTATACTACTCTGTTTGTGTCTTGTCTTTGCATACACCATATTATATCATATCATGCCATATCACATACCATATGTACTAAACCTTGCCTGTATTATTCTTGTCTTGTTTCGTCTTGCATTGTCTCTCTTGTCTTGCCTTACCTTGGGGTCTTTTGTCTGATTGATTACGAAGCTCCATTGATGCTACACTGCCTGCCCCCGGAAGACGGTTGATAAAGACACCCGAAATCTATCAAGCGTCAGCGCCAGAAAAAAGAAAAAAAAACAAAGAAAGAAAAGGAAAAAAAAATCCTCCTAAAACGCCATGTTTTCATTCATTATGAACGTCCATGCACAAGTTGACGTCTGTTGTGCTAGTGCCTCCGTGCATCACATCACGCTTGCTCAACTGGCCGCTGTACTGCCGTTCTAGAAAAGATGGTGGTGGTGGTGGTGGTTGGTAGTTAGCTGGGCAGTGCTCATGGTGGGACGGTATCGGCTCTCGACTGACCCAGACGTTCGTCACGGCCTGTTTTGAATCTCCACGCCGGACCGGCTCCACGGCTCGTCCTGTTGTGCGTGCGTGCGTGCGTGCGCGTGTGTGTGTGCGTGTGTCTGCCCTCCCTCCTTCTCCTCTCCTCCACCCCCCGGGGATCCTTTGCTCTATTTTGAGGGGGCCGCGGAAATATACGAATAATTGACCGTCATCGGTATATCAATAGGTCGAAGCAAGGCATCCAGAGATTGTCAGATTGACCCTGCTTGCCTGCCTATTGAGCCTGAGCTTGAGCCCGTGGAGGCGGTCCTTGGATTGATAGGTACGTACATAGATACATACATACCTGTCTGTCCATATTTTTTTTTCTTTTTTCTCTCTCTTTTCCTTGTCCCATCAATCAGATCTTGTTGGAACGGATGTAGCCGTACGTGTAGATTAAGCGGTGCGGAATTGACACTGTGCCTGGGGCGGCTCGTTAAGCGGTCACTAGTGATTGGGTATACTTTGTCGGATTTCCCACCATAAGCAAGCTCTGTTGAACCTCTGAGGCCCCACAATATTCCGATAATACAGGGCAGTGTCTGTCCCACACAGTGCTTACCGACACTGTTGAATTATATGCGCGGTTGTCAAACGAAGGGCGCAGAATTGACATGTTCATGGACGCTTTTGTGGCACCAACATGTCCAACATCCCTGCCGCACCGGCTCCGGCTGAGGCTTGCTCCACAAGTCCAGGCTCATGACTCTTCTCCCACTGGCTCCTCCAAAGCGTTCCAAGCGCCGCAACAGAGAGAGAGAGAGAGGACGAAAAAGAGAGAGAGAGAGAGAGAGAGAGAGTAGTCTCTCCCAAGTCTCCCAAGTCTCAAGTCTCCCAGGTGGTCTCTCGTAGGGATACATCAGTTTCCCCAGCACAGCATGGATCAGGGAGTACTTGGAGGTACCTGTCCTCTTTCGACGGGATATTGCATCGTTGTACCTCTCCAGAAGGCAAGGTACGTATCTCACTGACCCCCATACTGAACTAACAAAACTTGGCATCGGTCCGCTTTTGCTCTCTGACTTCTCTGAGCCACTACTGTCCTTTTCCCTTGTCAGAATCAGACAGCAGCTATCCCCATCGGATTTCTCCATGTGAATCTCATCCATCACCATCATTAAGAAGTTGAGTCCCTCTTTTTCTTTCCCTTTTCTCACCCCTTCTTTCAAAAAAGAAGAGAAGAAGAAGAAAAAAGAAAGAAAAAAAAGGGGAGATCCTCCATCCCTTTTGGTGATAAAGAGAGAGTGAGAGAAGACAGAAAAGTAAAAGTGAGACAGCCTGGTCGACTGCTTCTTCTTTTGGTTGGTGGCCCATCATCCTTTTTTGTTTTGTTTTGCTGCTTGCTGCTGTCGGCTGTCTGCTGCTGCTGTCGGGCTGTCTGCTTCTGGGTGGCTCCCCCATATTATTTGTTACCTACGGCAAGCCCTCCGAACGGAGTACATTTACCTGTCTCCCCTCTTCCCCTGCTACGCCCTTCCCACTTGACCCAACCTCTGGTTGGATGAAAGCTACGCCTTTCACTTGTCAACACTGAGAAAGACACGCCCTTCCTACTCATAAGGTTTCCATCTCGGAATGCCAACAATCGAAGAGATGGATGAATTCGTTGACTGGGGAAATGCAGGTGCTGCCTTTGGCGGCGCCTTTAACAATGTTCCCAATATGACAACTGTCCCGGGACATCCACAACCAGATGACAACATTGGTCTTGTTCTCGAGAATGCTTCCGAGGACGAGTTTAGTTTTCACGCCCTTGAACATTTCTCACAAAACAACTTTCGACTTCTTGGAAACGATCCGCCAACCATGAATCTCCTAACCGACTCCTCACCTATCCAGCTCCTGTGGGAGACTCCAGCGAATCCGTGTGCCCACTGTGTACTCGGCGGCTACGCCTGCAAGAAGATCAGGGAAGGTATTCATAAGGGTTACTGTACTAGTTGTGTTGCACTGGGCCTCGAATGCAGCTTCGGTGGCGTCGTCCCTGACAATCTTAATCCTGAATCCACCAGACTCTCCTCCTGGGCCGCCAACAGCAATCGTCTCAATGCCATTTCTCAGGAAGACATTAGCGAATCTGCGAGGCCGTCGGGCAGCACCTCTTTTACCGATCTGCTAAACCAGCCAGCCACGGGCGATGATGCCGCGGCTGCTGCTATCGCCATTGCAAAGGCGGGGACCCCACCGCCCAAGATTGGGGCGCGTTTCTCCAGGGAATCCGTCCGCATCCTGAAAAACTGGCTTTTGACGCACAACCGGCATCCATATCCCAGCGATGAGGAGAAGGAGATGCTGCAGCGACAGACTGGTCTTAACAAGATCCAGATCACCAATTGGCTCGCCAATGCACGCCGACGCGGCAAGGCCCAGCCCCCGAGATCAACCTCGCCTCATGTGGGCAACCTGTCCGGATCAATTGACATTCCACTGCGACGAGGAACTCCCGCCTTGGAGGCCATGAATCCCTTGCAGCGTTGGGAACACTCTCCCCCTGAACATGAACCGGCCTCGGTAACTGCCATTGCCAGGGCCGTCACCGCATCCGATTCGTCCGCCATCTCCTCCGGGCTCAACAGCCCTTACAGCTTCAACTACACCGATGACGGGTCCAATAAGTCTCTCTGCAATCAGTCTTCTGCCAGCAGTGTTGGTACTTCTCAATCCAGCAACGGCTCTTTGGCCTCGGCCTACTCGCAAGGCACTCAGAATTCATGGGGCTCATTCGGTTCAGCCCCCTTCAACAACAGAGGTCGACGCCGCAGACGCCGCAGGACAGCAACCAAGAAAGAAGTCCCGGCAAGCACCAGCCTGGCCGCTCCCCTCAAAACATTCCAGTGTACTTTCTGTACTGAAACATTCAGAACCAAGCACGACTGGCAGCGTCATGAGAAATCACTCCATCTGTCTCTCGAGAGATGGGTCTGCGCTCCCGATGGCCCCCGAGCCGTCAATCCGGAGAATGGCCTGACGTGCTGTGTTTTCTGTGGCGAAGCGAATCCCGACAACGCCCACATCGACACCCACAATCATGCGGCGTGTCAAGAACGATCGCTGGAGGAACGGACGTTTTATCGCAAGGACCACCTGAACCAACATCTCAGACTGGTTCACAACGTCAAGTTCATGGATTGGTCGATGAAGAGCTGGAAGGTAGCGACGCCAGAGATTCGATCTCGGTGCGGTTTCTGCGGAATTGTGATGGATACTTGGACTATCCGAGTTGACCATTTGGCGGAGCATTTTAAAACTGGTTTCTCCATGGCTGACTGGAAGGGTGACTGGGGTTTCGAACTGCCGGTGCTGGATATGGTTGAGAACTCGATACCTCCATGTATGAGACCATTGAAATATCCCGTAGATCGGCTCAAGGCGTCTAACTTCTGAAATAGATCTCATTCATCATGAGCGACTGTCTCCCAATCCGTATCTAGCCGGCAATTCCCCGCCGGCGTCCCCGCGAAACGCCTATGAGCTGATCAAATTGGAGCTGGCTTATTTCGGTACCAACTACTGGGAACAGCACGGACGAGCACCCACCGACGAAGACATGTTGCTCGAAGGCTGCCGTATCATTTTCGCTTCCGAATTGTTGTCTCTTCAGGGCATCGCCACCCAGCCTTCTTGGCTTCGTGACCTGATCATGAGCAACAAGGACACTGCGGAGAAGGCCAGGTTTGGTCCTCTTCGTGGCGCCGCCGAAAACAGACTCCAGATCCTCAAAATTAACGGCAAGGATAACTTGTTCGAGGCATGCCCCATGGAGAACCAACTGCACGCTTTTGTCAAGGCCAAGGGACTACTGGGCCTGACCGCCATGGATGACGAGCTTCAAGAGGAGGCCTGCAGAATTGTCGGTCGAGTCGAAGAAGTCTGCACACATCCATCCGAGGCGGTCGCCAACTGGCTCTTGAGAAGCATCCGGTCCTCCACCGACTGGCTTCCCGCATTCAGAAGGCGTGCGCGTCTACCGCGTAGCGAGGATGTGCAAGAGAGAGCCATACGATCCACCGACCCTACTTCCATCGACTCCACCATCCACAACTATTCCAGGCTGGAATGTGAACTGGCGGATTTTTTGAAACAGCAACGGTCCGCGGGCATTGAGCCAACGGATGAGGATCTTCAGAGAGAGGCTCGTATGATCATCTACGAGTTTGACGACGGATGGAACCAAACCGTGGCAGACAACCTCGAATGGCTTGCGGCATTCAGGGAACGTTATGCGCCTGGTAGCAAGAGCCCCCCAAACAAACAGCCAGCCAACTCCCCACCGAAGACTGCTGGGCCCAGCTCCTTTGGCAGACGCGCCAGCAATCATTCAAAGGAGCCCAGCATGGGGGATGAAAGCAGGGCTGATTTTGGGTCCAAGGTCGATGCCAACGGCGAGCACGTCCGAGGTCTGGCTTTCTTCTTGTCTGATGCAAACTGCTATCGACGTCTGGCCAAAGAACTCAGGAGATGGGTAGTGTCCACCATGTCACCCATCAACCCCAATCAGCATGTGCCTTCGGATGAGGAACTTCAGTACCAGGCTAGGTGGATCATCTATGATGAGTGAGTAATCGCACACAACGTTAACACATTTGATGGTCTCCTTGTTCTAACCTCTTTATAGTGATGACCCCTGGAACCAGACCGCAGCGGACAACGCCGAATGGCTTCGACGATTCAAGAGAGACGTTGGCATTCTAAAAGAGGAAGGGCCAGGTTTGCCTGCTATAGATGCATGGGCTATAGAGCAGGGCGGAACAGGATTTGCGCCGCCTTATGCATATCCAAAGGGCCAGCTGGAGCCATTCGGTGAGCAGGTTGAAGTACCCATGAAGGCGGGGGCTCGGCAGTTCACAGCCGGGCAATCGGCAGCCAACAGCTACTTGGAGACCCTGTCCTCGCCCGCCTTTTGTCAGCCCGCCGCCGTGTTTTGCTCACGAGAACTGGAGCGCGGATTGGAAGAGTACGTCGAGCAGTTTATGGGCCGTTTTGGATACTTTCCTTGTGATAGTGCGTTGCAGAGCAAGGCACGAGAAATTCTCAATTCAAACACGACGGCGGCGGATGACCCCGTTTTGTTGAGGACGTTCAAGGTCTATGTGTTGGAAAAGATGGACAAGGAGACAGCGGAATCCGCGTGCCCGCTCATGGCGCAAGCAGGCAACCAGCAGCAAGAGCAAGCAGAGAAGCTGCCATCGCCCATGCCGGCAAACATGAGTCTGAACATTTCAGATCAAGACCTGGGGGACATACTGAAGGATATGGATTTTGACTTCCCAGCAGATGATTTTGATGTTGGTATCATGGAGGGAATCGAGGATGACGGAGGAGTAAGCCTGACGATGGCAACGCCGCCCGGAGATTTAGGGCCCTCCCTGTTTGATGACTTATGAAGAATGAAACGGTGTGGCTATAACGATTTAATGAAAGAAAGAAAGAAAGAAAAAAGACGAGGGAACCTTTTTTTTGACAAGCATGCATGACAGACGCATGGACGGCGGGAAGCATGAGCGGAGTATACCCAAGCAGATGGAGAGATTTTGCATTGGTGGCATGAGTGGCACTTGATTAGCCCACGAATAAGGACCCAGAAAATGTTCCGAATCATATGTGGAGTTGTTTGTTTCAATATGCATGAGTGTTGTTTCTTGCGGGAAAAGAATTTGTCGTTTATTTGTTTCAAAGAAGGCATATATATATAAATACATGAGATTGCATTTATGATAATAATGATTGGCTCAGAAGATGTGAAGAAGCATTTCGGTTTTTGGTTTTGTTTGTTTTGACGTAAGTGTTTAATGATGATTTAACTGTGTGAATTAAGGCGAAATGAATACAGGATCGGTAAAGGGGATGAATAGAGTACATATGTTTAAATAAGGTGTTGATTTTGGCTGAGGGCGTGTCTCGGGGAGCATCTCGGGGAGCAGCACCCACCCCAAGGTCGGCGAGCACGTTGCTAGTACGGGATGACGTCGAGTGTGTCTATAAAAGGAGCGGGTTTCATTATAGCCTCTTATCATGGTCTCAGTCACGGATTTACTCTCAGTCACTCGGCCGATTGATGGGGTCCAGAACGGAAGGCACCATGTACTGTAGTGCTTTCATTCATCCATTAATTGTCCGTGAATGGGGGGGAAGGGGGTTTCACAAAGGGCCGAATAAGATATTCGATGTATGTAGATGGGATGGATGTAAGACTATGGGCAAGGAGTCTAGATGGGAGAAGTGATGTGCATGAAATGGCACGCCGTTTTTTTTTTTTTTTTTTTTGGTCTAGGAGGTCGGCGTCGTGTCTGCTTGGCGGCGAGGTTTTTGCCACGGGGGCTGGTGTTTTGGATGCGACGTTGGCTTGCTGACTGTTGGACCTGTAGTATAGTTTGAGGGTGTTGTTCTATAGACGCGCGCGAGAAAAAAGGAAGAAGAAGAAGAATACTTGTAAGAAAAAGAAAAGAAAAGAAAAGAAAGAAAGCAAAAAAAAAATTGAGGTCGCCGAAGACCGAGAGCCGGTTGTTTGACTACCTGTACTATATTGTTTGTACAAGTAGCTGCCTAGACGAGTTGCTGTGTTGGAGTTGTAGGTTAGCATGCATGTGGACTGTTTTGCCCTATCTTACTTAGTACCTAATTACCTAGGCATTGACGAGTGCATTTGTAGATGTTTATCTCGGGAGTAGAATAATAGCCGAGGTTGTGAAGCTTGTTTTTATGCGTGGATGCGGGATGCCGTGTTCTATAGACAACTTGCACGATGATGCATAGCATAGGTAGGTACCTCTAAGTATTATCCATCTAATGTCATTCGTTTACCGCCCAATGGAAATGCGCTGTCAAAAGTAATGTGCATACATATTAGATACAAGTATCTAGGTATGGGATAAATTAGATTCCCCCCCCTCCAAAAAAAAAAAAAAAGAAACCAAAAAAGAACCCTGCAAGGGGGTTCCATGTTTGATGTTGTATTATAATTATCATTATTACTTGTATGATTTTTTTGGAGATGACTGCGTGACATGCAAGAAGATGGAATTGGGATTCAAAATCTACATGTCTACGGAATGATTGTTGTGCCGTACTTATGGAGTATGCAGCAGTAATAATAATGATAATAGTAATAGGGTATGAAAGAAGAAGAAGAAGAACAAAATAAACTCAAATAAAAAAAAGGGAGGCTAGAACTAAAAACTGAATAAACAATGCAGATCCATCCAATGAGGAGCCTTTGACGGCAAACATGCCAAGCACGGAGATCGGGGGTTTTTTTTTCTGGTACCTTTTTTTTTTTCCATGAAGAATTCCAAATTCCAAATTCCAAATTCCCTGCTAACTCAGACGGAATACTACTACTACTACTACTACTACTACTACTACTACTACTACTTGTATGGAGTACTGCCTACTGCTGCTGCTACTACGGAGTACTACTACTGCTACTACTGCTACTGCTATTATTGTACCCTTTTCCCAGCAATGAATGCTATTGCCGTCTCCATTGGCCCGTTCGTTTTTTCTCAAATCATTGGACCCTTCAACTCCGGACGCCCTACTCCGTACGCACATATGTAGGCAACACCAGAGCACCAGCCACAGTGTCAAAGGTACCTGTCTACCTATGCATTGCTGTATGCGGGCACAGGTATTCCGGTTTGGGGTCATGCAGCCCTCTCTATCTATAGGTACCTTGTCTCAACCAACCGATGGATTTCCATGCTATACCTACTCCTTGCTGCATCTCCTGCCATGCATGCACGTAAGAAAATGAATGAATGAAAAAAGGGCTACTGACAGAACCCTCCTTTCTCCTCTTTCCCTCACATGATAAAAAAAAAAAAGAGAGAGAAGAGAGAGAGAGATAAAAAAGAAGTGCAAATTTCATCCAACATCCAGTAGACACGTGCCACCTGGGCTGTTGACTGATGGTGGCGTATCCTCCCTCCTTCTCTCTCTCTCTTTCTCTCGTGTCTCCCTCCTCGTTCCCCCATCCATTCTTCTCACTCACTCACTCACTTTATTTCTTCACACCCTGGTTACTTAACCGCCTGTTTCTCTTTTGCTTTCCTATCCCCAACCGCGCAGTAGTTGCGTTGCATTTTCCGCTTTTCTCCTACTTGGTCCGGCTCTTCTCGGTGCCCCGTTGGAGGTGGCAGCTAGTGAGAGACACCACGGAATACTCGTCTGCATCCTCATCCTCGCCCTCACCCATACTCCATCTCACTCTTGCTCCCACTCTCACTGATATTTAATGGCAACACCAAGCTTTGATCCTTCTTTCTCCCCCCTTTTTCGTCTTTTATTCACCACACTCTTTATTCAATGATATGCAATCACCTCTCAATGATTCGTGCGACTTGGAGGGACTTGTGAGCCTTCTCCTAACATAATACTTGAACATACTTTAAATCTCAAATCTTCATATACCAAAAAGAAAAAGAAAAAAAGAAAAGCTGAGCCTGGCCACCCAAAATGCCTACCTATCTGTGTCATGGCTTCCGATGGCAACGCCGGCTCATTCGCATCTTTGTCATCCTGGAAAACATTGATGAGGGTGCCCCGGATTGGATCATTGCCCGCGGCTCTTCGAGAGCTATCCTTGAACGCTTCTCCACAAAGTTCGATTTCTTACCTCGGCGCATCTCAAAAGAGCCGGCCGGGTTGCCGCAGTCCGGCGGACAAGAAAAGAAGTCCATACACCAAGACGATGATCTTACCGTGCCCCCTTCGAGGGTTCCTGCGTCTCGGGATAATGTGCTGGTCAACGACTGGTCGCCTGTGAAGCTGCTGGAGGAGTATGACCCGGAGGAGATGTCAATCTCGGCCAGGCCCTTTGCCTACGTTGCCGACTATGCCATCCGCGTTGATCTAAGTGCCAGCCTGGACGAGGAAAAAGCAAAATACGAGGCTCAGATTAAAGAGAGGAATGAAGGGAACTGGTTTGAACGACTGAGGGATGAGCTGCAAGAAGGCGAGTCTATCGGCTGGTACGTTGTTGTATGCGGCGACGAGGAAAGATTTGCGCCCCGAGACGATGATAATGACGATATCGAGGAAGAGGACTACCAAGAAGAGTATGAAGAAGAGCCCCCTCGTCCCAAGACGGCAGGTGCTGCGCCTTCAGCCGGTAAGCCCATCAAATCGTCTGACCAGCCATCGCTTCGTCACAAGATGTCAAGAGCAGGACTGCGCCGACTCTTCGGGAAGAAGGATTCACCGGCGCCTGAGTAATAACGTTTGTGGTCTTATGATAAATTGCATTGGTCTTTTCTTTTGACCTTCTTTTCCTTCTTTTCCTCGAAAGCATCGGGCATAATGATAATATTTCAGGAGTCCACAGGGGGACGGTTTTCACTCATCTCATGGCATCAAGCGTAAATGGATTTGGTAGCGAACAACTGACTGTTAGGTAGACGGCGTCTGCGGGAGAAATTGCATGGACTATTTTGAAAGGTTACGAGAATGGCGTGATTTGAGCTGTATGATGACATGAAAAAAAAAGAAGAAAATGAAGAGAACTTGGGGCAGAAGGTGGATCGACATTGGGTACTGAAGTTGAGGCTACGCGGGTAGGGCTGATGATCTATGAAGGATGGGGAAAATGTGGGGTGAGAGAATGACAAATCTAATACCAATTTGTACACACGGTCATTTGCTGAGAGACATTGAAGCCAGATATGACCATGTTGCCATCATGAGATTTACGTTTTCCTCTTCTTTTTAAACCATCAATTTTTCTAGATCGCATATTGGTGAATCTTGGTGTTGGGTTGGACGCGTTCCCTCCGAAACTATCATGACGTAGACCCCCGTCACGTGTAATGACCAACAGCTGCATCTAGCTCCTGGACAATATGCAGGGGAACATTTTCCCTTTTATCGTATGCCAAAGCAATATTGGCCCCTTTGAGGCATCCAATCATCCTCTCAATTGAAAGGCCAATCGAGCCCCAATCCTTTCCTTTCGCAGAAATACAGGGAGAAGCATTCTTCTTTCTTCGTTTGTTTCTTTGTTTTACGCATGGCGTCCTTTTAGAGCTGTATAGTTTCAGCTACGCCCCCCCCCTCCTCCTCCCCTCCATTCGCGCGCACGTTCTCTCCCTTACCTAGGTAGCTACCCCTCGATGAGCTATCATCATCCCGGCGACGAGTCGCCATCGTTTGCACAGACGGGGGCGGAATTCACACTCGATGACGACAGCGAGGAGTATAATGAGGATGACGAGGAGGACCTGCGGTTACAAGTTGGCGGCGGCGGCGGAGCTGAGACGTATGAGTTGGTGAATAAGAGGGACGGCGCTTCTCGGAGCCGGGATCGCGGTGGTAGTGGCCATGATCGGCAGCTTGAAAACGGTGGTCACTCTGGGAATGGCGGGCCGTCGTCGTCGTCGGGGTCTGGCCGGAGGGGTCGCGCGCTGAGTGTGAGCACGGTGGAGAGCTTCCAGCTGTACACGCCGGATGAGGAGTTGGCTGTGAGGACCAAGTTTGATCGCAAGCTGGTCCTCTTTGTGGCGCTGCTTTACATGCTGAGCTTCTTGGACAGATCTAGTACGTTTGTTTGATTCCCTGAGAGATGGCATGAATTTGGCTAACAAGTTTGTTCTACTTCAAAGATATTGGCAATGCTCGCATAGCGGGCATGGACGAAGACCTCCAATCGAACCCTCCCCGCGATCACTGGTACCAATGGTCGCTCACGGCGTTTTACGTCTCCTACATTGCTTTTGAGTGGATGTCCTTGCTATGGAGGGTTATACCCGCGCACATCTTCGTCTCCATGATCGTCTTGACCTGGGGTATTACCGCCTCCTTCCAGGCGATTGCGGTCTCGTACCCGATGCTCATTGCGCTGCGTGTGGTGCTCGGGATTGGCGAGGCTGGCTTCACGGGGGTTCCGTACTACTTGAGCTTCTTCTTTAAGCGGCGGGAGTTGGCGTTTCGGACTGCCATCTTTATTTCAGGTATGAAACGGAGGAATCCTCACATCCGCTGCCCCCCTCCCCTTTTTTTTTTCTGGGCTTGCAATTGACTGAATCGGAGTAGCTGCCCCTCTTGCGACGAGCTTCGCCTCAACCCTCGCCTGGATCATCGTCAAACTTGCACAATTCAGCCCCATCGCCCCCTGGCGCCTCCTCTTTCTCATCGAGGGCTTCCCCTCCGTAATTGTTTCCGTCATCGCATGGAACGTCATCCCCGACTCCCCTCAAACAGCGTCCTACCTCACCAGGCGCGAAAAGAAAGTCGCCCTCCTTCGCCTCCGCCACGAAAAGCCCTCTACCAAAAAGTCAACAAAGACCAAACAGACCTCCTCTGGTCTCAAGACCCGCGAACTCCTCGCCGTGCTCCGCGATCCCATCTCGTGGATCACACCCGCCATGTTCTTCCTCACCAACATGGCCTACTCCTCCCTCCCCGTCTTCCTACCTAAAATCATGACCGAAATGGGCTATGGCGCTCTCACATCACAAGCGCTCAGCGCGCCCCCTTATCTCCTGGCCTTCTTCATCGTCCTCTTCACGGCGCACATGTCGGACCGACTCGGCATCAGGACCGTACCCATTGTTTTCCACGCCCTCTCGTCTGCCTTTGGCTATGCCATTCTCGCCCTGGCCGAAGTTTTGCATATACCCCCTTTTGTTCGCTACTTGGCTATATATCCCGCTGCCATTGGATTCTTTAACGTCGTCACCCTTGTCATCGCTTGGAATATTAATAATCAGGCCAACGAGAGCAGACAAGGCGGCGGCTTCGCCCTCATGCAGCTCATCGGGCAGTGCGGCCCGCTGGTCGGTACGAGGCTCTACCCGGACAGCGACGCGCCGTATTACACCCCTGGGATGCGCGCTTGCGCATTAGCTATGCTCGGTGTCGCGGGCCTGGCCGTCGTGCTCAGGCTATACCTCCAATATCTTAATCGGAGAATGGACGAGGCCGAGGAAGCGAGGCTCGCAGCCGACACCACGGTTGAGGAGGAGGGTCTCGTGGATTCGGGCAAGAAATCCCGACAGGACAATACGTTTCGATATATGCTGTAATATGATTAATTTGAACTTGTACAGAGAATGACCCCCTTTTTTTGGCATATGGAAAAGATGAACTGGAGTTGGAGGATTTGTTTTCTGGATATACAAAAAAGATTAATGAGCTCAACGTTTTATAGAGAAACACATTGAATGAATAATATTATTTCTATCTACGCACACTGATCTATATCCTGTTTGCGTCCTCTGAGTTAAAAACATGCCCTCTCCCTCCTCTTCCTCTTCCCCTAAAACCGTCTAGTAGTTTCTCGAGACGTTATTGTTATTCGTTCCCCTGAATAACATCCACTTCGGCGCTTCAAAGCGAGTGACTCCCTCCTTCCACCAGTCATCACTCCTTCGCTCAGGAAGACCCACGCCGAACTTTGTCTTTGGTGGGCTGGTCTCGCTATGCCGCCTATGACGTGAACGCCATGCCTCGAATGCCCTGCGATCGAGCTCCGCTTGTTCTCTGAACTTTTGGCGTGCGAGGCGGAGGCGATGACTACCTTGCTGGTAGACGTTATTGGCCCATTTACGTAGACCTAGGCGGGGGCGCTTTGTAAATGACAGGTTGCTCAAGCTCCTGAGAGAAAAGTGTGAGGCTTTGCGTTTGGACTGCTTGTTGGGCAAGTGCTGAGCGTACGAGGGAGATGCGTATGGCGGTGGAGAGTTGAGTTCAGGGGTAGAGGGGAGGTGCGCTTCGTGAACGCCGTCGTACTGTGCCCTTATGGCGTGGAGGTCTTGCCATGTGAGGCCGGGTGAATCCACCGCTCGGGATGGGCTGGTCCGTGACGAGGAGGGTATCTGCTGAGACAGAGAGTCGGAAGGCAGAACCTCTGCGCTCTCGGACAGTTCGTACTGCAGATAAGACGACGGCCTAGGACGAAGCTCCTTTTGCCACTGGGCGATGGCGGAGCTGGACTCTTGGAGCACGTCCTGGCTCTCCCGGGCTTGATGATGGTCGTGGAGCTCCGAAAGGGAGGAGCTGGAGCGGAGGTTCGACAGACGGTCGTTTGCGCGGCTGAAGCGGGACAAGTCCGTGAGACTGAGCTTGTTGGCACGGAGGACGGAGTCTGGGGATTGGGCTCGAGTGGAAGAGGCGTTTCCCTGGGAGGGATAGGACGAGGAAGCACTGCGGACGTGGGGGGTGGTGTGGTCTGCTGCTCCCGGAAGCGGCCTTTGCGGTTCGAGTTGGAGTTTTTCGTCCATCATCTTGAGGAACTGGTCGCAGTCGGGGGCGGGCGTTCGAGGAGGCGGGGTAGCAGGCGTGTATATCATAGATGCAGTGTTCTCCGCCTTTTCATTGCGCTTATATCTCGGCGTTGGGGTGGCATCTTTGCGCCATCTAGCTCGGGGGGGTTCTCGCCTTCCCACTGGTAACAACAGCGTGCCATGATGCAGAAACGTAGACTTTTCCACACTCCACGTCCTTGGGTTGGGCTGCTGCTCCAAACTCTCCGACTCCTCATCCTCGGAGCCGATGGGGGACAGATCTGTCGAGCTGTGAAGCCTCAGATTCTCCTTGTCGTTTTCAAAGTCTAAGCCGCTGCCGCCGTCAAGGGGCTTGAAGCCTAACCTACCACTGCTGCCGCCGCCGCCGTTGCTGGGAGAGTGTGGGCGGGATATTGAAAAAGCTCTGGAGCGGGTGTAGTAGCCGTTGTTCTGGGTACTGGGGAGAGGCGGCTGGGAGCGAGAGAAGTGGGTGTCTGGCGAGGATGGTGGGTGTGGACGGGGGCGGAGGGGGAGGGTGATGCGATGGGCCATGATGGAATTGATGTGGGGAAATGTATAGAGAGCTATGAAGATGGATATGTGTTGGATGAATAGCCACTTGTGTTGTCATTGAAGACGCTGGAATAGCATCATCACCTATTGTTCCATGTTCTTCGCTTAGGGGGTTGAGGCAGGTGCCTCCGTGTAAGTCATGTTGGTGTTCAAGGGGCAACTCTGGTTAAGGGTTCAGTATTGGAAGGTGATCAATTTTTATGAAAGAAGTGAAAACTACTAGGTAAGTAGCGATATACTTATTCTATGTTTATTATAATTGGGAGATTGAGCTTGCTGTGAAAAGTTATATAGACAAGCCTCCACAAGCAGTATGGTGTATCATTACCATCGTGTATCCATTTGAGTGAGTGCACAAGAATAGAGTCATCTCAGGGAGACGGCATTCCTAAACGTCTCTTCTTGTGGTGCCATTTCACTGAAGTGGAAGTCGTGAATGCACAAGAGGATGAATGAAAAAAAAAAATGAAAAAGAAAGATATGATCTTGACTGTGTGGTGTAAGAGGCAAAAACCCAGAAAAAAAAACAAGGATCGAATGGCCGCATGAAGCATTGCTCCCGGCAGGGCTTGAACCTGCGACCTTCGCATTACCAAGATTCGAATCTGACGATTCGGAATATTAGTACGAAGCTCTAACCAACTGAGCTACGGAAGCCTTTCGATCTTGTTGAGGGTGGGTGCGGTATTTTCTCTCATGCGGGTTGACCTGAGGTTACCTGGTTCAAGGTATAGGGTAGGATGGGCTTTTCAAGAACACTATCTTGTAGACTGTATTATTGTTTCCATGAATTTGTTGGATTTCTGTCTTTTCGAATTTTGATGTTGTTTTTTTATTCACTAAGTATTTTCCTATTCTTCAAAACTCCCTTTGCTGCTGTTTCTTCCAGCCGTGTTGGGAATGTCCGTCTATATCTATCTACATAACACCACCTTGTTTCAACTTGAGGTACTCCTGGAACTGTGGCTAGATCTTGCGATGCTGTATCTGACTGCCCCATTTTTTTCGACATGGCGAAGATGATAGGTCACTTCTTATACTACCTATAGAGAGTTCTTCGGCTAACCCGTGTAGATTCTATGCGTTGTTTGCAGTTACATAGCCCCAAGCTTAATGCCTGAGCCAAAGCAGCTCCTTATCCAAGGATGGCGGTGGAGATGACACTATCTTCAAGTCTTTCATGGGCTGAGATATGCTTCTTTTTTAGTTTACTCTCTCCCATGATGATGGATTGATGGTTCAATTATGATCAAAGAGGCACGATAGAGTATATGGCCATACGGCAGCCCATGATACCAACCTTACCTCATTGCTAACTCGCCCGAGAAACGTGATCGTCCTTACCACTGTTACTGCATTTGTTAGATGATCTAATAAGATCAATTGTACTGGAATCTACGTTCATTGTCCTGTCACAAAAACAAGAGCATTAACATTTTGATCCATGCGCTTGGCTGCGTGATTTGACACTTCACATGCTATTATCGGCTCGTTAGCAAAGCTCCGTGGTGGTGCCAAGCTAATGTAATATGTAATAGCATGATTATGTACTTAGTAAGTGTGAGCCATATAGGGAAAAGGCTGGACTAGTCAAGAGAATAATAACCCATTAAAATTTAGTATCTGGTAGCCTACAACGTAACTCATTCGTCCCTTGTCTTGTAACCCCTGGTATTGTGTAATAGCATGGCCTATATAGCTTGTAAGGTGCGGTTACGCCGTTATGGTTCAACGTTATGCGAAGGATTCGCAAAGAAATACATATATATATACAATACCCAGCGAATTCTCAACGTCAGGAATTTCTATCCTTTTCTTCAAATAAAATAATTATTCATCATCTCCAAGCAAACGTCCTATACAAGAGCTTCCTTGAAATGCAATTAACGGAGTGGGTTCCTCCGGCTTACACCACCAGCATGGACCTTGTCTCAAGAAGCCCGAAGCCGAGCAAGGCCGACACACTGCGGCCGCAGTATTCGAATGAGAGGGAATAGGACCCTTATCTCTTGGGAACCAAGAGCAGATGAGTAATCTTGTAAGTGAAGTTTCACAAGTCGCGACAATCCAGACTCTTCTGGACTTGAGCAGCAACTTATGCATCATCCAGCTTCGATCCACCTATTTGTTGTTCTCACTCATGACGGCATCGACTACCGTGCAAATTCACATGATGAAAAAAAAACAGCAACTTCACGTGGCAGTGCCAAGCGAACAATTGCGTCCGTCAGTCGATGTATCGACCTGATGGTGTCTCGGTAGTTTGAAGCGGAAATCACTTGCACTGTTCGGTCAAGGTGTAAGACGAAACCAAGATAAGAAATACCTACAAGTCGTAGCGAATTACACGCTTAACAAAGGTATATCTTATCCGTAAGGCTTAGACAGTGCGAGCTGCCGTGATTTTTCTTAAGCGTTATGCTGAGGCTAGGCTATCCTGGGCCAGATGGCGTCGTGACTTGCTTCAGTATAAATCTTATTATCAATCAGTCACTCCTTCTTTTTATCCTCGTTTTCATCAGTTTCACAAGTTTCACAGGCAGATTGTACTTGAACAAGATCACTATACAAGTCTTGACAATGTCAGACAACGCACCTGAAGCCTCGGGGTCAGGGAGACCTCGAACCAGACAAAGGGTATACAAACCACCGCCCAGTCTAGAAGTTCCAGACATTGAAGAGAATGCATCTGAGAGGAAGCGAGTACTCAACGTTCTGGCACAAAGGAGATATCGTGAGTTTATTCACATGGGCCGAGCATGGCGATTTACTAACCTCCAGGGTAGGCGAGAGGAAGCGACAACAACGCCGCTTGCAGGGAGGTGAGGGCAAGGGGAGCGAAGAAGACAGTGAGAGGCATGAAAGTGAAACTTCAGATGTGCCGGCAGCAGAGCTCATGCTAGATGATGAGGTTATTGAGATGGGCCAACCGGCATCAGCGGCCGCATCCGCATCCCTCGTTGGAACCGGCAATCTAAGTGGCCTTGACTTGAACCTTACTGGCTGGGACCCCCTCAATGACACAACATTGGCATCAATGCTGCCAGATTCAGGAGCTCTTCCCAATTTCCTGACGGGCGAATCATCCGGTGAAGACAATCTCTTATTCAACAGCGACGACGGCCTCGCGGAGATGTTCCCTCTCGGTTTCAGCTCTGACTCGTCGTCCTCATTCGAAAACATGTCTAACTCGTCTTCAGATGCGGGCTTCCCGGATAGTTACCTCTTACCGGTCCACGAGTTGACACTTTTCCGTGCCATTATGCGGATAGCGGAGCGCATGGGCTGTCATGGGCAGATATGGAAGATTGACGCCGTGTCGCCCTTCAACCAAGGAGCCACGCCAGTGAATCAACTCCCCGTCAACTGGCAGCCCACATCCTCACAAGTGCTGGTTCCTCATCACCCACTGCTGGACTTTTTGCCATGGCCCTGTGTAAGGGATCGAGCCATTGGCATATTCTCGTTGCCCGATGCGATGAGGCCGCCAAATGCTACGGGTCCGCTTGCCATGGTGAACTTTGCATACGACTTTGAGGATACCTCGGAGGGAGTGAGGATATACGGCGATGATCCGTATAACCCGAGCAGCTGGGAAGTTGGACAGGTATTTTTCGAGAGGTGGTGGTTTTTGTTTGATAGGGATGTGGTTGAGAATAGTAATCGGTGGAGACGGCTGCGAGGAGCGGCACCACTAATCATAAAGGGGCCGCAGCATATGAGGCAATAGGCAATAGACGTCTGGCTATCTCGTGTTTATCTCACGAGAGTTGTAAATATACGGTGTTCCATTAGTGGAGGACGTCAGGGTAGAGGAGAGAGGATCGGTCTATCTGTATTATTAGTGGTGGATGAATACTTTGCTTTGGGATATATTACATGCATGTTTAGCATAACGACAACTTGGGCCATGTGAGTCAGATGATGCGGTTCCAAGGTGATCAGCTCAGCATCTGGATCTCAATATTATCCGAGGTGAGATACTCGCAGTATGCCAGCTTACTTGAAGAGGAAATATGACCAAAGGCCAGATCTACAGAAGAGGTGTCCTTACGGCCCGATGACAGGTCACTTTTGTAAGATCTCCAGGGTAGTTTGATGATCTGGAAGAGTTGGCATTCCAATCATGATATTGTACGTGAAACAGGCGGTGCAAAATATGGATAGAATAGGAGAGATCAACAGCGGGTGTGGCTGGCAGAAGAGGGAATGAGGTTGACACACACACACACACACACACAGTGTATATTCGGAATTGGAGGTCCAGTGTTGATCTCGTTCATTCGAGGCTAAGGTTGGATGTAGTGCTGATGATATAAAATTCTTTTTTTTTCTTTTACCGGATATGTAGATTACATGGATATGCGGGTTGAGATATTTCTTCCTCTTGAACCAAGTCCTTTTAGCGCAAGCAAAAGCACTATACCAAGCAGGCTGATATACAGTGCAACTTCTCCGAGATGGTGCACTGTATCGTAACATCGCCAACTAGGGGGCCACTGGTTTGTTAGCGGTGAGGAAATGATTGGACAGACTGTCGAACTGTCTGACTGCATTCCGCCCACCAACCGCGCCCAGTGCGTCCTTGCATGAAGGAGGAAGAGAGCGAGAATGCAGATGATGGATGTGGCAGAATTGGCGTTGCATTGGTGCAGGGGGGAAGTATGGATCTTTTTCTTTTTGCTTCCTACGGAATCTTGTGCATACATACATGCGCTTTGGTGGGTGGTGTAGGTAGTTGGAGGGACCCTCCACAGGGGAGGGGGGAGGCTTTACAGGGGACTGTTACCTGGAGGGTGGGAGAGAGTGGGGGTTTTGCAAGCAGAAGAATCCAATGGAGGCGTTTCCCGAGAGTGAAAATGGAATGATATGGATTGAATGGAGGCGTTTGGATCAATTGTTGGCTTGGCTTCTGCAACAATACACAAACGGTGAGGAGGTAGATAATAAGTACCTAGATAGATGGTAGTAGATCTGGAGGATGCATGCCTCTCTCTCTCTGTCTCCCACACTCTCTCACTCACTGTAGCTAGAGACGTTGTATTACCTGTAATATCGACTATGTATATGTACTAACGGTCAAATGTCAGCATTTGGATCCATCCTTTGGATCGTGGAGAAGGAAGGATTCATCATCATCACCACCCTCATCCTCATTTATTTTTCACCAGGGCCTCAGCGCTCTCTTCGGATTTCGGGTTACGGGGAGACTAAAGGGTCCAGTGCAGCTTTCACGAGCTTACCCCGACAACCCCCCCTCCCCCTTTCCCCCTCTGTAATAACACCGCTATACTTGTAGCTCCAGTGGACTTCTAAAGCGTTGAATCCGCTATACTCACCTACGGGTAACCCCTCTAAAGCCCCCCCCCCCCTTCCAGCGCGGTGGAGTTCCACTTCTGTAGTGCCGATGAGCGGTGGGCTTTTTCATATGGATGGGACGAGCACAAGCTCCGTCTAGCCCAATCACAGCGCTGCCACTCTCGGAGCCCGAGACATGTCACCTCGCATCTGATCTCACTCGCTCGCTCATTCACTGTCTGTCCGTCTTCCAAGGCTCTCTTCTCTGGCTTGGAGTCGATTCCGTTGAGAGCGAGAAAATTCCACATCCAACTCCTACGGCCGTGTACATGTACTGGCTCTCTTCCTCGTTTTGTTCCTCTTCTCCTTGTCCCTCCTCTCCTCTTTCTTCTTCTTCTTCTTCTTCTCCTCTTTTACCTATTATTCTCACATCTCAATTCCTCTTCCCCTCCCCTCCCCTCCAATTGTCAAACCCCCCCCCTCCCTCTCTCTCTCATAAGCGTTTACTCCCTGCTTCTTGAAACCCTCCGAATCCATCTCACCCCACGTTTGTTAGTCAACGGACCTTTTTCTCTGGCCGCTGCCCCTCCAACAACCTTGAAGCCGCCTTCGGAGCATTGTTTGTTCGTCGACGGGAACTCTCCTTGATGCTTGTCATTGTGACATAATAGACGTTGCGCTCCCAGCTTGTTTCCTTTCAATTGAAGCATCTGGATCGAATTGTTTTCTCAAATTGGAGAAAAATACGCCGTTTGACTGCTCAATTCGTCATTGCTCAAGTCTCTGGTGAGTCTTCTCCCACCTTTCAATTCCAACAAAGTATGACTCCCAAGTCTGACAATGAGCTCCCTCCGCCAGATCGCAACGGCACACCCCCTCTCCGCATTGACAATAGATTGGCCTCCCGTAGAAGGCTCTTGAACCCTTTGTTTCTTACCCTCTTCTAGATATTCTTTTGCTGGTCTACACCCACCTAATCGCCCACCATGCATATCAAGGCTATTCTCGACGATTCCAAGAAGACGCCCCAGCCGTCCTTCTCCTTCGAGTACTTCCCCCCAAAGACTGCACAGGGTGTCCAGAACCTTTACGAGCGTATTGATCGCATGTACAACTATGGCCCTAAATTTATCGACATCACATGGGGTGCTGGTGGTCGCATCGCCGAGCTGACCTGCGAGATGGTCGTCCAGGCTCAGGCTGTCTACGGTCTTGAGACCTGCATGCACCTTACCTGCACTGATATGGGTCTCGAAAAGGTCAACGATGCTCTGCAAAAGGCCTACAAGGCCGGCTGTACAAATATCCTCGCTCTCCGTGGTGACCCGCCCAGAGACTCGGAAACGTGGACCGCTACCGACGGGGGCTTCCAATACGCTCGCGATCTCGTCAAGCACATTCGAGCCACTTACGGCGATCACTTCGACATTGGTGTTGCTGGCTATCCCGAAGGTTGCGACGACAACAAAGACGAGGAGCTTCTTTTGGACCACCTCAAGGAGAAGGTTGACATGGGCGCTGGCTTCATTGTCACTCAGATGTTCTACGATGCCGACAACTTCCTTCGGTGGGTTGGAAAGGTTCGCGAGCGTGGTATCACCATTCCCATCTTGCCTGGAATCATGCCCATTGCTACCTATGCCAGCTTTCTCCGTCGTGCAAATCACATGCAGTGCAAGGTCCCCCAGGCTTGGTTGGACCTCCTTGAACCCGTCAAGAATGACGATGTTGCCGTCCGTGAGATTGGAAAGACTTTGGTGGCTGAACTGTGCAGGAAGTTGCTCGCCAATGGCATCCACCACTTGCACTTCTATACCATGAACCTTGCGCAGGCCACCCGCATGGTTCTTGATGAGCTCAACTGGACTCCCTCGCCCGACCGACCTCTCAAGCAGGCGCTTCCCTGGAAGCAGTCCAAGGGCCTCGGACGACGCGAAGAAGACGTGCGACCCATTTTCTGGCGCAACCGAAACAAGTCCTACGTTCTCCGTACACAGGATTGGGATGAGTTTCCCAACGGTCGATGGGGTGATTCTCGCTCACCTGCCTTTGGCGAGTTGGATGCTTATGGTATTGGTTTGACTGGCTCTAACGAGTCCAACCGGAAGAAGTGGGGTGAGCCCAAGTCAATTGCAGATCTCGCCAATCTCTTTGTGAATTATCTCAACAAGAAGGTCGACTCCCTGCCTTGGAGTGAATCCCCCCTGACCCTTGAATCTGGACCAATCAAGGACGAGCTGGTGGCTCTCAACAAGCGCGGTATCCTGACCATTAACTCGCAGCCTGCTGTTGATGGCGTCAAGTCCAACGACCCAGTCCACGGATGGGGTCCTGCCAATGGTTACGTCTATCAGAAGGCTTACCTGGAGTTTTGGCTGCCACCCTACCTTTTGAATGAGCTCATCAGCCGAGTCGACGACTACCCCAGCATTACTTACTACGCCGTCACCAAGGATGGCGAACTCAAATCTAATGCGCCATCCGACGGACCCAACGCTGTCACCTGGGGTGTTTTCCCTGGAAAGGAAATTGTTCAGCCGACCATTGTAGAATCTATCAGTTTCCTCGCCTGGAGAGACGAGGCGTTCCGATTGGGAGTTGACTGGGCTCAATGTTTTGATGCTGGCTCCTCAAGCCGAGTGCTCCTCGACAATATCGCAAATGAGTGGTATCTTGTTAATATTGGTAAGTTTTTGATGCCTCTCATACCCCTAATCAAGATGGTTTCAATGTGTTAACTAAATAACCAGTAAACAACGATTTCCATGAAAGCCGCTCTATCTTTGAGCTCCTTCAAGGCCTCGAGGTCAATGACATTTCCACCCCAGCAGCATAAATTCATCTTATGGGGCAGGGTATGAGACTTTACTGTCTCCAAACCTTTCTTTTTCCTTCATTTCCTCGAACAATTTTTACGAAGTCCTTTTTTTTTGTTACGATTACGTTTTTGCATGACACGGTTGCGGCGTTATTACAGAGTTGGAGTCAAAATCATGGTGTCCTTTTTCAACAAAAAGTGTTACACTGGAAGCGCATCTTTTGCGACGGATGAGTTCCTGGGGCGGCGGGCGCAACGGGACGGACCGAATTTATTTTCTTAAAACGATCCAAATCTTGGGGCATCAGCGTGGCTTTACCGCGGGCCCGGAATGATAAGTTCTTTTTGGCAATGCATAATATTATATCTCAACGATACCCCCGCCTTCGGACAGATTTAGCAGTATAGAGAGTTGGCGATGAGGAGAGTGAGGAGAGGGAATAGTTGGTGAAGGAATTGCGGTGAGAGAGGGAAGAGAAAACTGAATGTCATGAAAATCTGAAGATAAAGGCAAAATACAGACTTGAGGCTTATAAGCCCCCTTTTTTCTGTTTAACACACATCAAGTTCAAACTGAATTCATGTGATTTCTTGTGACACGTAAACGATGTACTGAGAGACCCCTTGGAAAAAAAGGGGTTCGGCATCTTGATCATCATGTGAAGCAGATATATACGCCTGCTCGTGGCTTTTCTCCAATCTAACCCTTATGCATCCCATGAATTCCCGAGGCAGGGAAAAAGTGTAAAAAAGAAAAGGAAAGAAGAAAAAAAAAAACGAGAAAGCTAACAGCGATTCAATGATTCGAATATGTTCCTCCCGCTCATACAGACATTATGCCGACCAAAAACCACACCATATACCGGGCAAACTTGTTGAACCCTTCCGCGCGTCAATACTATTCGCCCCAACCCTCATCCCCAGCGACGTCATAGTCCATATCAACCTGCCTCTCCTCCATGTGCTGCTCGTCGCGCAGCGCCGCCTCGTTCTCCTCTTCATCCATGCCCGCCATAGCATCTCCTGTGGTCCCCGCATCCTCAGTAGCAGCTGCCGTTGTTGTCGTCGCTGTCGCGGCGGTGATTTTCTTGCCTTCTATGGGTGGGAGCGGGGTGCTTATCCAGGAGAGGTCGAGCTTGCCCGTCACGCCGGGGAGTTCCTTGCCGTTGAGGCTGTAGTAGAACTTCTCAGCTGTTTTCCTGTCTTGGAAGGAGACGTGGGTGACTGAGGGTGAGGTCTCAACGGATTCGAATTCACCGAGGTTCTGTCTCTGTGTTAGTTTGACCAAGTTGTGTGGAGAAAAGGGGGAGAAGTTTGTGTAAGTAGTCAGACATACCAAGAGGAAGTGACGGAGCGATTCGTCCTTATCTGAGGGCGTAAAGTCCACGCCCGTGACGGCAAGTTTCTTTGGCCGGTTGTCAATCGAGTACTGAGCATAGGCCGCATGTCTGCCAGCTTGGCCCCTGAATGATCCACGGCCTCGGACGGGAGCCCCCCTCCCACCTCGTGCGCCCCTCCCTCTGAACCCCCCGCCCCTCGTGCTGAACCCACCCCCGTTGTCCGCCGCATCGGGGTCTATGCCGAGGATCTTGGCCTCTTGCTCCAGTTCCGCCAATTGCGCCCTCAACTTATCAGTCGCTGAAGATGATGAATCCTGGTTCTTAGGCTCGGCACTCTGCTTCCCCGCGAGCTTTTCCTTCAACCTCTCGCTTTCTTCCCGGTGTTTGGCCAATAGTTCTTGCTGTTGCTTCTCGAGCTCTTGACGCTGGCGCTCCAGTTCCACTTTCTTGGCTTCTCGCTCCTGATACTGCTTTTGCGCCTCCTCTTGTTTCCTGTTAAATTCTTCTAGATCAATTTCCGGTATGGGCTCGGTTTCATTGTGGCCATTGGCCTCGTCGGATTTTGTCCCGTTGGCCGCATTGGGTGGCGGCAACACATCTTTCGCATCCTTATACCAAAATACCTTGACGAATCGGTTGTCGAAGATAACCTTTGGCGATTGGTAAGCTGCATTCGCCGCCCCCCATTTATCGTACTTCACAATGGCCAGGTGTTTGTAGGGCTGCATTGAAACCTCAAGGATATTGCCAAACTGTGAAAAGAATCCACGGACCTCCTCCTCGCTGAAGCTTTCCTCTGGGATATTCTCTACCACAATAGTGCTTTTAGTGCGATCATGGACTGGTCCTTCTGCAGAGAATGGAGCTCTGGCACCTCCTTTTTTCCCACCACGGCCTTTGCGCCCGCCTCGACCTCTACCCATATCGGGGACGAAAGGATTTAGATTCATTAAGCTTGTAGAGTGCGGCAGTGGTAGAACTGCGTTTGTGGGATCGTATTCTAAATGCGACACGTTAGCTGTGCTTCTCTGCCATGCTAGAATTAAATAAAGCCTTACCGTCACTCTGTGCTGCCGCGGGAGGGACGTAGATGGAGTCGTTTCCATGATCGTACATGCACGTATTCCCTCGAGAGCAGTAACCCTTGGTATCAAAATCTCGACAACGCCCTCTCCGCCTCTGTTGGTTCCTCCCACTGGGCGGGTACGCTTGCGCTCCAAACCCAGGCATTCCCGGCAGCGGGATCCCCATTGCCTGCATCTGCAAGATGGCCTCCATTGGGTTGTTGGGATCGAATCGGGGCAGCCCTAGCATTGGACCTGCTGGTGTGTACCCCCCCTGTCTGCCGCTCCCCCCATCGTCCATCTTGCCACGTCGCGACCCTCTCCTCGCCTGCTTGAAGCGGCCCCCAAAGTAGCCGGAATCTTGTTCTCCATGTCCCTCAAACTCGACATCGTCCTGGAATCCTCGCTTTTTCACTGTGGGCGGTGGCAATGGATTGGGCTGCTGGGTGGGTTGGGCTACAGCAGCCGGCGAGCTTGGCTTTGGAGGCGGTGGAGCACCGGGTCGATATGACTTATACGCGATCGCCTGAAACACATCATCAAGGAATGCCTTGGGTTCTGCAGAGAAACAGCCATGTCAGTAACCGTTGGAACCGTCGCGCTTTTTCGATTGGGAATGGGATGTGAGCGGGACGGAAGCACAAGCATACCCTCGGTCAGGAAGTCGGGGATTTCAGCTTCGCACAGCTTGCGCACAGAGTCAATGTCGCCGTCGTGCTTGAGCAGCGCAATGACATAGTCGGCAAGAACATCGGAATCGGCATCAGATCTGGAAGGGTTAGAGTTATGACGGCGCGCGTTGGTTGGAAACCAGAGGTGCTGGTGAGACGGGACCTACGTGTTTTCGATTCTCTTGACGATCCAGGTTTTTAGGAGTGGCGCATCCTCCTCGGGGAATAACATGGCTTAGGAAACAACCAGGTTTCAACAAAAATGATGTCTTTTTTGAATGCTTCTTTTTGATAACAGAAGTATTAAAAGCCTGACAAGGAAATTTTTATCTCAAGCGCTGGCTGGCTGACTGACTGGGTATTGAACGAGGGAATGAGTTGAGCATGGCTTGCTTGATTTGATGCTGACCTCTTTAAGCTACATCTGCCGGTACATCATCGCTAACAGCGCCTAGTGGGGCGACATCAGGAACGGGAATGTCAATACTGAAACACTTACTCTGGCTATCAGAACTGTAAATATCAAAACATCATGCTATGGCATACCTACCTACTACTTACTACCCAGTACGAGGTAGGTAGAGAACCTACCTGTAGTGATCAACAGGTATTGGTACCACTGTACCTGTACTACTAGTACTTAGATACTATTACAAGTAAAACAATCCTCAGCCATCCATCTTCCAAGGGAAAAAGAAAACCCAGTCATCTTGTCATTCATAAACTCATTTATTTAATTGCATTTGCCTCGGCAATAACTACATGCATGAAAAGCCTAGTGAAGCTTCCCTTGATTATGGCCTCAACCTAGCATTCACGCGTATTTTTTTTTGCGGGATGGTTTGTCATTCGACCGTATCCTCCGTGCTCCTCAGCTTCTTATAGCTGCTTTCCCTCTAGGACTCGAGCAGGGGTCCCATATCTTCGCTAACAGCCGGTTGATAAAATGTGCCCATTTTGGCACGAATGGTAGTTCTATCGGCACATCAGGGAGCCGTTTATAGCTTGTCATAGTACTAGAGAACCATGTTAGCACACATTCATTACTCATCATCAAAACATCTGGGCTAAAACTTACGTTCTCAACACCGGGAACTTCAACCTTGATACCCTTGCGCTTACGCATCTCGGTGACGATCTGGCCGGTCTTGGTGGTACTATCCAGAGGAGAGCCACCGGGCAGAATCTGCCAGTGGTCGAAAACGGACTGAGGGAAGGCCTGGCCGGAGGTGGCGGCACGGAGATCACCGTTGAAGCCGAAGGACTCCAAGACGGGGAGGTAGGCCTTGACGTTGAAGAGAGGAGTACCAGGGCGCTGCTCTTCGCTGAAGACGTGACCACGTCTCCTTGTGAGGGTGCTGTAAACACCACCCAGGGCGGTCTCAGGGACCTGAATCTCGACGAGGTAGACGGGTTCAAGCAGAGCAGGCTCAGCCAGAAGAGCAGAAGCGTACAAGACACGACGAGCAGTGGGGATGATCTGACCACCACCACGGTGAATAGCATCAGCGTGCAGGGTAACATCAAGAATGTTGAAGCGGATAGAGCGCATGGGCTCCTCAGCAATAGGACCCTCACGACTGGCCCACTGGAAACCGGAGACGACAGAGTCCTTGATTTCGTTGAGGTACTGGACAGCCTTGGTCTGGTCAACCAACAAGTTGGCACCAGTACCGTCAGGGCCAAAGGTCCAGATCTTTCGGGCATCAGTGACATCCCAACCGAAGTCATCGGCCAGAATACGAGCACGAGCCTTGAAATCGTCACGGGCGCTGACCTTGCCACCCTCAATAGCCTTGGAGAGATCCTCCTCGATGGGCTCAGCAACCATGTAGAGACGGTTGTGCTTGTTGGGGGACTTGGAGAGGGCGGTCATGCTGGACTTGCCAGAAACGGTCTCACGGTACTGGACGACAGGGTCGGAGATGATGAGAGGAACGCAGGCGTGGTCGTTCTGGAGATCGTTCAAGCAAATCTCAAGATGCAACTCACCAGCGCCAGCAACGACGTGCTCACCGGATTCGGAAGTGAAAGTAAGAACGCAAGGGTCAGACTTGGACAGACGCTTAAGACCCTCAACGAGCTTGGGGAGATCCTGGGCGTTCTTGACCTGGACGGAACGCTGGACGACGGGGGAGACGGAGAACTTCATGACCTTGAGGTTGTGGGCGGTCTCGCTGGTGGTGAGGGTACCAGACTTGAGCAAGAACTGGTCAATGCCGACGAGACCGACAATGTTACCAGCGGGCATGTCATCGATGGGCTCGACCTTGCCGCCCATCATGAGGACGGTACGCTGGATAGCCTTGACGAAGAGATCCTCCTTCTTGCCAGGGGTGTAGTTGGGGCCCTGGATACGGACCTTGAGACCGGAGCGGACGGTACCGGAGAAGACACGACCGAAGGCGTAGAAACGGCCCTTATCGGAGGTGGGAACCATCTTGGAGACGTAGAGCATGAGAGGGGCCTTGGGGTCACAGTTCTTGATACCGAGAGCAGCCTCGTCATCAGGAGGACCCTCGTAAAGGGTCTCGGCACGGTAGGCCTGAGCAGTAACGGGGGAAGGCAAGTGGAGAATCATCATCTCTAGCAAAGAGTCGGCAGCAGGAAGGAAGGTCTTCATGATGGCCTTGAGGAGCTGCTTGCCCTCCTTCTCCTTGTCTTCAGTGGAGAGCTTGAGGCTGAGCTTCTCCAAAAGGGTGGTGATCTCTGCCTTCTTGTTGTTGTTGACAAGGCTGAAGATCTTGAAGATGGGGTCGAGAACGAACTGGTTGAAGGCACGCTCGAGCTGCTGACCCTCGTGGGTACCCTTGGTAGTCCACTTCTTAGTGTGAGGGTTGAAGTAGTGGTCACCCCACAGACGCTCCATCATCTTGTTCTTGTCAACACCGAACTTCTTGGCATATCGGACGGCGAATTGACGGATGGTGAAGGCCCAGCCGTGAAGACCGGAACCGAAGGCAACGGTACCCTTGTAGGGGTAGACCTGGACATCACCAAGAGCCTTGTCAAGGTAGGTGGAGATGATGACGTTGACGGACTCAATGGTACGAGAGAAGGACTGGTAGAGATCCTCCTTGCTGACCTGAAGCTCGAGAAGAGCACGGTCGACCTTGTTGATGATGATGACGGGCTTGATACGCTCACCAAGAGCCTGTCGGAGAACAGTCTCGGTCTGAACGCAGACACCCTCGACGGTGTCGACGACGACGAGAGCACCGTCAGTGACACGGAGAGCAGCAGTGACTTCGGAGGAGAAATCAACGTGACCGGGGGAGTCGATCAAGTTAATCAAGAAGTCAGTGCCATCGGTCTTCTGGCCGACAATATCCTTGACATCCTCGGGATCGTCAAGGCTACCATACAGGGAGATGGCAGTGGACTTGATAGTGATACCACGTTCCTGTTCATCTGCACGAGTATCTGTGGCTCGAGCATCTCCGGCCTTGGCTGTGGAGATAATACCGGCCTTGGCAAGCAGGGAATCGGTCAAAGTCGACTTGCCGTGGTCGACGTGGGCAATGACTGACATGTTACGGACATTGGTAGGCTTGTCCATCAACTGCCGGATCTCGTCGATTGTGAAGCTATCATAGGGGAAGCCATTGTTAGTATGATTGATCCATCAAGTAGTATGTAGGCAAGCAGGGCCATTGTAGAGCTGTTTGGATGTTATGAGTATGGGAGAGAGAGGGAAAGGGATAGAGAGCTCATTTCCGATGAAAAAGAATAAAATAAGAAAATAGTATCAGAAGAGATTGTTTTGCCCTTGAGAAGACCATTTCTCGGATGCTAGTCGGGGTTTTTTTTTTCTTCTTTTCTTTTCTTTTTCTTTTTGTACGTAGCAAGATGGCAAAGTTTGGTAGAAAGCAATCAAATGGATGGGATATGGCATATGGGAACTTACTTCACCATCTTGACGGCTTTGCTGCTCTGCGCAGACTTTTCAAACTTGGTGTTTTGGTTGATGAAAGAGGAAGAGAAATCAAAGCGGGGTTGAAGAATTTGACCCCGCGCTTTGTGCTCGTCAAGAGACCTAAAGCTTTGTGGTGCTAGTACAGGCGCAGCCTGAGTAGTAAGGGAAGAAGAAAGTCCGAGTCCACTAAGGAAGCGAGCTCGAGGGTACGGGAAAAATTTTTGTGAGAGACAGTGAAATTGAAACCACTGCCACTCTTTTTATGCGTGGGAGGAGGGAAGGGGGAAAAAAAAATAATAATAGGGTGGTGGGTGGTGGTGGGAGGAGGGCTTATTGATTTGTGTGCATGGAGGGGAAAAAAGAGTTTCCACCTCGGACTTTAGACCCTGGTTGGTCCAGCTGTGGTGTAGGTATGACCGCAGTGCAGCGCAAGGGAGTGGGAGAACCGCAATCTGCTTAGCTTAGCTGTGCGCACTAACTGGCGGTTCCTACAAGATACACACAGTTAGCTAGCTGCTGCTTAGTGACCTGCGAGGGAGTCACCCCGAGCCACCAATCAGTGCGGGAAATATCGAGCTGAGAGATAAAATAATAATAAAAAAATAAAAACATGAATTAAAAAATTTGTACCCTGTGGAGACAGTACATACATACATACATACCTACAACAGGCAAATGCTTGCAGCTGGTGAGCACACATGGGCTGCTACGGCCCTGTCAAAGGGCAAAAGTACCCCACCACACCAAATTAACACCATCAGCGTTATGCCTCGACAATGACTACTTCTAACTGGTTCAAGGCCTCTCTGTTCTGGGCGGTTGGAGGCATGTACTGGGGGGGAGTTGGAGAGGAGGGGGGGGGGGGATCTCAGTGGCACTCTGTTGCTAGTCGAAGAAGAAAAAAAAAACTGTTCGTCCTTCCAGATTGGAGGGCAACAGCCCTCACTCATCATACGGAAACGAATGAACGCATCCGGTAGCTCTCAAAATGGAAGCTCGCAAACAGCCGTCCATGTCTGTCTGCTGATTGAGATATACTTACATGCATGTACACATACACATAGCTATATCCGCCTACATAAAGATTTCGTATCGCTCACCATGGTCCTTTGATGATCATCATACTGGCTGAGAAGCCCCCCCAAGCTTCAACCGCAGCTTTGTAAACACACGCATACCTCATACCTGCAGCCTGCAGGATGGTGCTTCATGTACCTCTGCAAGCTTGGTACAAACGGTTCATAACCCTGTATCATGCCAAGCCAATCTTCCCAGACCAAGCTCCACAAAGCCCATTTTACCCAATTCCTATCAAGGTCAAGTCCATTTACTCCTCGCCACCTCGATTCAGAGCTTTTGTCAGCCACCCGGGATGATCAAAAAAACAGCAACCAGCTCAGAGCTCAGAGCTCAGAGTACGATGAAGATACTCTGTAGCTAATGAAAAAAAATTGTTAATTAAAGAAAAAGAAAGACACAAGCAAACACGTAAAACTTGGAGGAATCCTCACAATACTAGGAACATGGAAAAACAATAGGTAGACACAAATCTGTCCACCATACTCAGTTCAGTCTTCTTCTGGTATCTAGTTTTTCTACCGTTTGTCAGCGTTAAGCCCGGAACATCATTCGGTGAGGGGCAATTGGGGAGGGGCAATTGGCACTAGCGCTTGATTGGCTCGCCTCGACTCACCTCATAACTCCCTCACCATAGTAATGACCGAGCTCCAGGTCAAGCTTCAATGTCGGCAGACTCCTCATGGTATGAAAGACCAAATTCTCAAAGTTTATTGCTGTGTTGACTCAAGTATGCTAAAACTACAATCGGGTATTACAAATAAAATATTTTTGTTTTTCCTTTCAGCCTCCCATGAGCGATGTCATCATCATTTCCCCTTAAACTATATGTATATATATATATATGTTGTGTCTATCCCATGACTCACACCGAAGCCTTTCATGTTGACCCCAAAATCCTACCATACGCATCCTCCACCTCGCCTGCAAGTTCTAGCAATGACACAATAACTATCTGGTGAGTCAAGTTTGGCAGCTTGTCTCTATGTAACCCAATCCACTCCAGTGGTGGCGTTGCCTCTCCCATGTCTCGTAGCTGTGGCGTCTCGATAATGGGAGGTTCCAAGGCAAGGTAGTCATACTTGGACTGTGGCACATTGAGTTCCGCCGTAATCTTCTGCTGCTCACCCTCTCGCTGTTCTTCTTCCGCCTGCGGAACACCGGTGATTTTGACTGTTGTTATTGGCAGCTGGCGACCCCAAGTTTGTTCCAGAGTCTTCGAGTGTTTCGCCCACATGCCACGGATGTAGCTGATACGTGAATAATTCCAACCGACTTCAACTTTGCCTTCGAATGCACTCTTGAACACATAGTCTATGTGATTGCTGTTAGGTGCCTGCCATGTTTCCATTGTCGCCTCCACACGCGGCACCTTTAGGATTGTGCCTCCTCTGGCCCCCGTTGATCGTTGTACTACAGATTCGACAGACATCTCGCTCAATGTCTTTGGTGCTTCGATATTCCGTACCCCAGCCAGTCCAATCCTCAGCTGACCCAGTGTCATTCTTAGCATGCTGTGGATGCGACGCTGCTCAATATTGGCCGTAAACCGAGCATAGGCATTGAGCGCCTCCATTTTGAACACTTGATGGTCTGAGAATGTGCTGGGGAAAACCCCGAGGTTAAGCGCCTTCAGGTTCACAACAACGTCTGTGTCAAGTGATATAGGAGATTTTGCCATGGTATCATCTTCCGGCAACTTGGGCACATTCCTTGATGGAGGAGGCATACTTCGATTAGTGCTCGATCTCCGTCTCATGAACTTTTCAATGTCCCGTAGATTTGACTCGAAATTTTCTCTCCTTTCTTGTTTGAACTTGGTGATTGCTTGGTAAAGCCCGACGGCCTGTGCTGCCGATGTTGCGGTGCCGAAAACCTGTACGGCCTCTCCATCAAATATAGCGACAAGACGATCTTTACTGCCTTCGCGGCTTTCTCGCACGTTGTACATTAGGAATTCTAGAGAAGTGACATCTGCCATGAGGAAAGCCTGGTAGTCAAAGGCGGCCTTAATACGGAGCGCGTTGAATGATAGAGATGCTTGGACGAGTGGTGTCTCATTGAGGGCTTCCTCTCGCTTTGGCCATTGAATTGACGTGCGTAGTTTGAAGTGCTGCAAGGCAATGAAACCACTCAGGCGACCGCTACAGTCAATTCCAATCTTATCAAAGCCAAGACACAAATTTTGTTCCCAGTCAGATGTTTTTTTGGAAGACACCCAAAAATTTTGGATTTCAAATACGGATTTGCCAATTGCCTGTCCCATGTCAACACTCACGTCGAGGGCCGCAATGGATATAGTAGCTGTCCATGGGAACGCCGCCGTAGCCGCCACCTGCTGGTAACGTTGAACCAGATGTCCTTGGGAAGTCTCTGTGGTCAGCTTTGCTACAGGAGCAGGGTTTTGGCTCCGCAAGCCCTTGGGGTACCAAATCTCTCGGAAAAGCAAAAAGTCTTGCACTTGTTTGGCATTGATTGATACCTTCATGGGGCTCACATTTAGAATGGCAGAGACACCGCTTGTGCCACTGACATGTTTGCTGTTCATGAAAGATAATGTCACCGTATCTACCTCGAAGCTTCCAGTCGACTCCCTGGAGTACACATGCTGTACTGAGGCTTGCGGTTTGGTCAACACACCTGAGATGGCAAAGAAATTCCCTTGCTCTTGAGACGAGACTGTGTTGAGCGTAAAATAAAAATTCTCAAAGCTTGTCGTAGCAGCAACACGAGCTATGGGCTGACAACTGAGAGAGAACTCTTGCCTGCAGATACGCAAGCCGAGGTTAAGTTTCAGGCGACCCAGTACCGCACTAGGATCCGCAGTGAGAATATTATCCTCATCTCCGGTTTTTTCTGGTTTTAAAGTGGGTGGTTCAGGTGTTGGAGACGGCTCAGCTTCTGAATCATCACCCACAACTTCCTTCACACTGGACATGATGTCCATGATGAGAGGGACTACTGACGGGTAAAGAATGTTGCTCGAGGCATCAACTTTGATTTCGCCATATAATGTAGGCTCGTCCCTAGAATTGTCTCGATATTCAGCCTTAAAGGCGAGTCCAGGACTTCGAAGAACTGCTCCAGAACCCGAATCGTCTGCAGTAAACTGACCATACTTTCCAGCAAGAGATGAACGATCATGGTTGGAAGCGTTTCTCAAGGCTCGTTTACTTGACACGTGGACAACGGCACCCGCAAAATCGGCGTCAATGAGCAAGTTTTCCAACCGTTTGTTGCCGAAAAAGTTTCGTTGAGTCTCCAATGATGGAGCTGCCTCTGGCTTCTTGGCCGATGTGAGTTCTGTATTCCACTGGGCTGAGGCTATTTGCACATTCTTCGCCGACAGCGAGATCGATTGCACCAGCTTGGCCGCAGGGATAATGAAACCAGAGGTCAACCTTATATCCAGGGATTCACCCACAGCCTGGAAAGCCATGCGACGAGCATCAAAGGATGATACATAGGCAATATTGAAAATAACCTGCGGGAGAAGAGCCGAGTGCAACGACCGCATACTCTTGTCCTGGCTGGGTGGCACCATCTGGAGCTGGAAGTCTTGGATAGCCAACCTTGCGGACCGTTTAGTCCTGGTACCGAATTCGATCAACTTGATGGACAGGACCAGATCTTCTTCATTGCCAGTCTGGTGACCACTGCCGTCTGCAACATTCCAACATGCGCGAATATTTCGGAGTTCGAAGCGATAAATAACCGATCCGAGTACAGAGTCGAGGATATCTGTATACTCGGGCATGATCTCATCATCATTAACTGCGATACGAGGTTTTGTTTGTCTGAGCTTCCGGAGGTAATCTAGTTCACGGGAAGTATCCAGATCCTTTATCTTTGTGCCTAGGTAGCCCAAAACATCAATCACTGTTGAGATCGTCTCCGGGGATAGCTGGAGTTCAGGGTCATCACTCCTAAAATTGAATGACCACTCATCCTTTCCTTTTTCATCGGTGCCTGAGCTTGCTGATACCGTGACGCCGGCTCGGAAACTTCCACAAGACCTCAAGTCATCTTCCCTTCCTCTGCGGATGTCAAGACCAATGTGTCGAAGATTTAGATGCACCTCAGGGTATCTGAGAATCGGACTTTGCTCGTCATGTCGATTTGACGCCTGCAGATATACTTTATCCAAAGAGAAGAGGACTTGAGCAACAGGTTCAGCTTTTGATTTTAGGGATGTCTTAGCAGCAACTTGGAGGCTGGCAAGGGTCATATGAACGGTATAGACAAGGTTTGAGGGTTGTATTTCACTGGACATCTCAGGCTGCTTCTCTTTTGATTCGTCATTTCCAAAGATATCGGACAAGTGTCCTTGGATGATCTTGACTTGTTGCTGAAGCTCCTCGATCGCGGTGGAAACTTGCGGCCGGTTCAATGCGGTAAGTAGATTGTAGATTTCCGATGCGTCCAGGCGCATTACTTCGACGGAGGATAGAACGGTAATCACATGCTCTGACTGTTGCATGCGACTTGTGATACGCCCATTTGTGGGAGGGACCTCTATAACGGATATGGTCCGAGGCTCGTCCCTAACACTTATTTGCACCTCATGGGTATTTTCCTTGATGTCGAAGTCGAATATGACTTCTTTTCCATAATTGGCCGCACACGCTGCCCGCGCAACAACACCGGAGATATTATACGTAAGGGACTGCACCAGAGGAATACTAATACTATAGGCGTCAAGGAACATGGCGATGTTAATTCTAAAACTCGAGAGCCGATCTGCTATCTTGACTGGAGGCTGCGATTTAGGTGCTGCTGGAAACTGACTTTTGAGCCGATAGAGCTGAGCGACCTCGTCCCTACAGAGAAGATCGAGGACTTCCACAAGTCCAATAGGATCTTGCTTTACAGAGAGCGTCATGCCTTGACTGCTCGCTGTTGACTTAATTGTATGAAGCGAAGCTTCGTCAGTTTCTTGAAGTTGATGTGACAAGAATAAACTGGGCTCTCGGAACTGGGACATGGCGAGCAAAACAGAATGGCTTAGTAGCCTTGAGGTGACTGCATCGCAGTTCAACACCAGATTTGTAAACTTTGGCTGGCCATCGCTACCGTATGCGAGGAGAGATGCTTTGAGCCCATCACTCAGTATCTTCAGACGTAGATTAATAGTCTCCAGTTGAATAGATCCTCGAACCAGCTCAACAGCAATGTGGAAGGTGGATGGGGACTCCGATGCTGTTTTGACTGGTGGAGTAGGCAGCTTTGAAATACTGGGGCTCGGGACTTGATTTCTATTATAAAGTCGCAAAATGTCATCAGCGAGCACACATAGCTCCCAGTTCAGATTGACTGAGGCATCACCACAGTACAAATTGAGAATGGTGAGGGGTGCTTGTAGCTCTTCTAATTCGGGCATATCATCGGTAGGATTCGACAACTTCTTCTCTAATCTTGCAGTGAGATCTGTAAGCCCAATTTTGTTTTGTTTAGGTCCTGGATCAAGAACAAATTGAATCTCGCCAAGCCTGCAGGCCCCAAGAAGCGGGTACGACTCCTCGGGCTCAGCCTTGTGCTCGCCAACGTTTCCGAAAATCTTCTTCATTAGAATAGCTCGCAGGACATCGTTCAAGTCCCAGCTACGCCATTGCTCAAAAGCAGCGACTACCCGTTCAATGGAATCCGGATGAGCTACTGGCAAGTCACCCCAGCAGTCTTGTGTCAAATGAGCTCTCTCCAGATTATTCATGGCCGCCCAAATTTGACGAAGCCGCATGATCATTTTCCAAGAGTCGAATGTTCGCAAATGCTGTGGGGCAGACCTGAGGACTGCAGAAGGTCGAACGAGGAAGGACGGGTCGTTGGTTATCTGTTTGTCTTCTAGGAGACGCAATATGAAGTACCTCAAACGATTGGAATAGGTGCTCTGGGTTTCTGTCAGAAGATGCTGCAATTCTGTCGCTATACTTCCAGTGCGGTGTATCAGAGAGGCAAGATACTCAATTTTGCATGAAGCAGTACTCCCAACAATTGATCCAATGTCCGCATCAAAATAAGTAACTTCCTTTGCTCCCAGAGACATTCTGACATTATCTATCTCAATCAACACTGCTGCCTGCGGCTTGTGGAACGAAGAAAGACGTTCCGAAGCAGACAGCTCAGCCGAGCCTAGACGTAGCTGGAGAGATGTCCTTGATTTCGCCACATCATTCTTGCAATCTTTGGTGGTGCGTGTGACTAAAGAAACTCTGGAGAGCATCAGGTCATATTGGTCCTGTTCCTCCTGTGAAGGATCTGGTGAATCAAGTGTGGATGAGTTTAAGAACCGAACATTGACCTTGGGCAATCTGACAAAAATATCACTGATTTCCCCGTGAGCATGGCTCTCTTTCTTTGAATCAAAAATTTCCGTCATGCTGCTCGATTGGAGGGAATCCAGCACATCCTCGGGTTCATTTGGTTGCAAGGCTGCCAGCAGCGCGTTCGCATGATGAATGACTTCGGGGGTAATGAATGCAGTCACCCCTGAAGGGAACTCGATAATCGTACTTGATTGCGCGTGTTCCTCACTTAGGCTGCCAGGGTCAATATCATCCAACTGAGTCGTTATTCTTTCAAACAGCTGCTCATCCTCTTTGCTCATTCCAGGAAATTTAGCATCGCGTGACTCTGGTCGAACACCATCAAGTGTAAAGTGAGGAGTAAAGTATTGACTCGAAAATGCAACGGAGGAATGATCTGTGTTTTCGTGGACCGAGAAGTCGCCGAGAGTGCTGTAGAAGGAGGAATGGCCACCTGTTGACGCATCCCCCCTTTCTAGTGTAGGGCGAGTACGCGCAGCCGGAGCAGAAAGATAATCGGCAGAGTTTGACTTCATACGTAATGAGTGCTTGCTATGTGGACGCCGAATGCTGCTATTGTTGCTATTGCTGCTGTTTGTGCGCGAAAGCGAGAGAAAGCTTCTTGGGCGAGTAATTCTTGGGGAGCGAAATGTCGATCCACTCCGAGATGAACCCTCGTCGTATTCAGCCTCAGCGATGGGGAAGGGGGCAGGTGGCATGCATTGTGCCGGAGGATCGACTACTTCTGGGATGAAATCGCTATCCACACCCTGAAGGACAAGGAATGGAGTTCTATCCGTCCGTTGATCCTCCCGCCGAACCAGGTCCTGCTGAATTTTGCGCTGTTCAGTGAAATGATATTTTCTCCCGATAGTCGCAAGACGTATGTCTGTTCGTAGATAAGCCTTCGTCTCAACTGGATGCTGCTGTCGCGACTTGTGCTTGGCCGCGGAATCTGCATTGACACATGATACTTGCACATTGGGTATGAGAATGTTGGCACGTTTTGAGTAATGTGAGCGTGCCCAATCGTTACTATTGACGTCTATAGTGTCCGTGGAAAGAAGAAAGGCGTTTTCATCGATATGGATCCAGAGACGAACTGAGTGGACGGCCACGCGCACAAATGTAACGTCGTGAAATATGAGAGAAGAATATGGCACCAAAGCATTCTCAACATCGTCGAATGTGAAGCCAAAAGCTGTCCCGCCTTTGGCTAGGGCAGCAAGAAAATCAGCTGTACACTCTCCTGCCACTGCCCCAACTGACACATCCCAATTGCAAAGGTATGTGGGCTCCGTTGGAGGAAGACCAAAGGTTCGATGGCCAAAAACTCGCAATCCATCAATAAATAGTTGCGTGCTTGAGGATGACCCGCCTGGGGAATCCGAATCCAGTTCTGCGCCGCCCAGAGATAAACTAAGGGGGCTCAATTCAAGCTCCAAATCCATATAGTAGTTTGTAAAGCGCATGTCTATTGATACAGTTGCCAACTCGCATTGGACGCAGCGATCCGCCGAGTAAAGGTTTGTCGGCAACAGTATTCGAGGATCGTCCAATTTGAGCGCCAACACCACATCAAGATCGTTGGATTTCTTGCTTGGAGGACGTGCAGCGGCAGCAGCGTCTGGATTGGTTGCTTGAAGCTGCAGTTGTTCCTGGTACTCATCCAGGGTTCGGAAGTGGACGTGATCGCCAAAGTAATTGTCTTTAAGCAGCATGAAGTATCGTACGACAAAGCCATAAAGGTAGACGGAGAGTGATTGACCATGGATGTTCAAAATCAAAGTGTCCGTATTGGCGGGGGAAGTCGTAGCATTGTACTGATAACTTCCTGAAACATTGAGACCCTCGCCACGGCCAAGGTCCTTTGATGAGAGGAAGGATGATTGTGTATTTGACTGAGGAGCATGGAGTTTGAAGTATATGGTTTCGGCACGGATGTCGAAAGGTATGGCATTTCTGCTGGGCCTGAATTTGTCAAGCGGGATAGAAGTATCAGCTGTCAGTTCAGGGCTTTGAAGTATCAAATAAGTGTTATCGTCGAGCGCAGTCGCTTTGTCGATGATATTCTCGTCATTAACATTAAGGTAAATCTTTAGGTTTTGGAGTTTCACATGGAGGTGATATATAAATGGCGTGAACACAAGATACTCTGAAAGCGGACCACTCCCCCAATCGTCCACCAAGTCAACAATCAGAAAGATGTGGTCTCTTAACAAATACATCTTCATTTCATCACAAACAATGTTGAAGTACCAGTTGCGAAGAGTATTCCACTGGATTGGGTTTGACAAATCGCAGGAAGTTCGTAGACGTCCGGACTGCCAGAGCAGATCGTGGTTGACACTACTCCACAGCTCTGTGCCAGGCAAATCAACATTGAGCTGGTTCTTGAAGCCGGTAGAACTTGCAACCATGTCCATGCAGTACGTTATGCTTGCGTTTGGGGATATTTTAATCTCCAGCCAACCCGCAGGACGTAGCTGGATGGTTTCACCCTTGCTCTTTTTAGATCGATTGCGTTGCTTGCGCTTGCTGGGGGCAGTCTCATGCTTCATCTGCGGCTCCTTTCCACGCCAGCGCCAGTTCTTGGATTCCTCCTTTATAGGAATCCGCAAAGTGAGTGTGTCTTCTAGCTCAATCAATATATCCATTTGTGTTGCAACTCTCCATTCACCAACCGGGATGGGCTTCGCCGGATTGGCATCTTTAGAGAGCGAAGGGACGAAAACACGTTGTAAATCAGCGCGTTGGCGATCCGCCCACGGTCCGTAATTCATTATCCCCCCCTTAAGTGAGAATTTTATGCCCCAAGCTGGCGGCTCGCTGCCATTAATGTTTATAGACGGGTCCAGCTCTCGTTGTCGATGAGCATCCTTGGTGACCTTGGTAACTGCGTCCCAGTACATTTTGAAGTGAGCTTCTGGAGAGTCCAAAATCGTCTCAACAGCAGCATACTCGACGGGGGACCAGCGAGCTTTATCATCCAAATCCTGGTCATCAAGATATCTAGACAGGCCTTGCCATTGACGAGTGCCAGGAGCATGAGATGTCGCGGTACCCACACTTGGTCGAGCATCACTGGTAAATGATTCTACGGATCCACGCCAATATGGCACCATATTGCGCAACGTATTTAGTGCTCTGCGTCTTTGACGGCGAAAAGACTTTTTAGGGGTGGGTTCCGATTGCTGAGACACATTTTCTCTTTCCCTTGTCGCGCGAGAAGCCTGATTGTCCTTGTAGTCTAAATTCTCCTTCAATTCAATCACCGGGTGTTCCAGTCGAAAGTCAAAAAGTTGTCGATATAGGTCTACTGTTTTTGTCGCTGAAGCATCGACCTCTCCAGTTAGGGCATCCACCTTGGCGATAAGAATTGCTTTGGAGTTTTCGTTTCCAAAAGCTGCGGCCGCCTTCTGGCACTCAATATGGATTGGGAAGAATTGCAAAAGAAATGGCAACTCTTCTTCGCCATCTTTACCATCATCCTGACTATCGGGTCTTCCGGAAGCTGCAGTGAACCAACTCTCAGCCGTCAAGGGACGACGAGGCTTATTGCCATGCTCTGTTTCCGCCTCTTGTGGAACATCATTGCCCTTTTCCCGAGGTCCGAGCACATCGTCCAATAGTTCGTCATGCCTAGACTTTCTTGATCGCAAACCAGTTTCATCCTTCTCGTTAAACAAATCACTCGATCGAGAACCCGGAGGTTTATTGTTGGTAAAGCCGGCAAATATCGATTCGTAGACAGGGCTGCGGTTATGAACAAACCATTCCAAGCCGACAAGCTTGATGCGAATACGGCTTGGGAGAGTCGCATTTTGTATGTATGCAGATCCTGATGTGTCCTCGGGTTTCTCTGACGCGAAGAGATCAGCCTCCCTCACGCGACGTAACCAGTACCGCCAAGTAATGTCTCCATGTTGAACGCGAAAAGTTTCGTTAGAGCCGTGATATCGTAAGCCGGTAAAGAAGATTCGTCCACCCAATAGCGATACCTGGAGCGCCTGAATATCGATGTGTACGCGATACTGGTGCCAGGTGTAGGCTCGAATGCCGTAGATGAGGAGGGATGAGAAGAGTCGGTTGAAGTAGAGCAAGAAGAAGATTGATAGGATACCGCAGACGATGAGAAAGATGAGGAATTCGCTGGGCGAACAAGTCAATGGCATGAAGACGGGCAGTAAGCGACAACAGCTTAAGAGCTTACAAGTTAAACCCGCTGCGCGGTATATCAGATGCGAGTTCCACAGACTCCTTCATGATGGCGTCTCAATATATGCTGAAGAGAGCCCAGCTGCTCGATGGAGCTCCCCCACGTTTTGCGCAGTCGCAATCAAAGTATCATCACCGCTATTCGTGTGATTCGAGAGATGGACTGCTAAAAGGAATTGTGGTGATCGATAGATGCCAGTCCAGTCCTGGGCAACATTGTTTGCGCTCCAAGGATCCAAGGAAAGGCTTCCTCGGTAAGCTATCGGCGAGCTTAGCGATTTGTTGAGTTTGGACTTTTGAGATTCCCCTGTGATGATGCACTGACATCCCGACGCTAAACTGGTCCAAATTGTACCTCCAACTTGTACATGCATGGTCCCTCTCCTCCCCCACTCCACTCCCTATGAGATGGACGTTAGGCTTCGCATAGCACCCACCCACCCACTGTAGCAATGATGCATAAACACTCTCAAGAATCCATAGATCTAGGTAGGTACCTAATGCAACCCTCCGAGGGGGAGAAAATAAACACTGGAACACTGAATTTGATGGACATGTTTGTATCTACGAGTAACTACTGTTGCTGTCTGTTCCGTTCCTCGTATTTAATGATTGCTCTTTTTTTTTTTATCCATATCTCTTCAATCTGATTATTTCTCTCTCTTTTTGGTACATTTCTCTTATGTCTGACGATTTCTCCTGTTTCTCTCTATCCCCCTGGTTCCTGTTTAGTATTCCTCCTGTTTTATTTCGATGTATTATCTTTCTCCTGCCGGAGATCCAAACATAAAGTATTTCCGACCCGATGCACGGGTACCGTATCCCGCTTGCCCCTTGCTTAATCTGGACTGGAGCTTCAGCCACGAGGCTTTGATAGATGCAGCTCGAGCCTCGTCACGTTCACATACTTTTGTCCACACGACTGTCGTCATCGTTCCCAGTGCTCCATGTAGCAGCCCCATCCAATTCATTCAACCTCAGGAACCCCTTCAGGAAACCCTCAAGAAACACACAACACACACGAATCGCTGCAACATAACCATGACCTAACATGTTCATCGCCCGAGCTGCTGGAGTCTTTCGATCCTCTTCGGAGGATCAAGTCGTCACCATCATGTCAGACTATGGAACTGGTCAGAAGTTTACACATGCCACAGTTGTGGCAGCTGGTGTCGCGTCCTTGGTAGCCACATTTCTGTCCATCATGTAGGTTGCATCTTCGTGTGTTGCATTGAGCGATGTCCTCTAAGTGGTTATTTATCACAGTTCGATATGGCTCCAGACCAAGAACTATCGCAAGCCCCTGCTACAGAGATACGTCGTCCGAATCCTGCTCATGGTCCCCATCTACTCTATCGCTTCCTTCACTAGCATGATCTCGCTGAGAGCCGCTGCTTTTGTGGATCCCATACGAGATATCTACGAGGCGTTTACTATTTATACCTTCTTCCAACTCCTCATCAACTACCTAGGCGGAGAGCGAGCTCTCATCATCATGACCCATGGCCGAGCTCCAGTCCATCATCTCTGGCCCATGCAGAATGTTTTGCGCAAGGCCGATATCTCAGATCCGCTCACTTTCCTTTCTATAAAGCGTGGCATCTTGCAGTATGCTTGGCTGAAGCCCATTCTTGCCCTGGCTGCCATTATCATGAAAGCAACGGGAACTTACCAGGAAGGCTATATTTCTGCTACATCAGGATACTTCTGGAGTGGTATCATATACAATCTCAGCGTCACTATCAGCTTGTATTGCCTTGGACTCTTCTGGGTTTGCATGCATAAAGATCTGACTCCTTTCCGTCCTGTTCCCAAATTTCTATGCGTCAAGCTCATCATCTTTGCTTCTTATTGGCAGGGCTTTTTCTTGTCCATCCTGGTTTGGCTAGGTGCTATCCCCGATGACGTTCAGGGCTACACTCGTGACAATCTTGCCGCAGCCATACAGGATGCCCTTATTTGTATTGAGATGCCTATTTTCGCCATGGCTCATTGGTATGCATTTTCATGGCATGATTTTGCCGATAACAGTGTCGCGTCTGCCAGGATGCCCTTGAATTATGCGTTGCGCGATGCGTTTGGCATCAGGGATCTTATTCAAGATTCCAAGGAGACTTTCAAAGGCAATAAATACGGCTACAGAGCATTTGATTCTGGAGATAAAATTATAGCCCATGAGGATTCCAAATCGAGAATTGCAAGACTTAAGGAGGGCATGCGATACGAACGCGGAGGCAAAGGGAAGTACTGGCTTCCGAAGCCTGGAGAGGTCAATTCTACGTCTCCACTGCTTGGATCCAGCAGGCCAACCACTGCAAATCGTGCTGATCAGCTCAACGAAAATACCCATGGGACTTTTGACGAGCCAGAGCTTGAGCAGGGTGACGAAGACCTTTACGACAAGGCACGACAACTGGAATTTGGTGATTGGAATGTAGGTGTATGCGATGCCCAGTTATTACGCGAGTATCTAACAATATAATAGTATCCGGTGATCACCGCAAGCGAGCCACTGAGGGAGCGATATGCCTCTTGGGCAAGCAGCTCCGGAACAGGAACACCAACTACTCCATTAAGCGCATCCAGATTCCCACACAACGGCGCAGCTTCATCATCGTCAAGGAAAGGCAAGCAAAGGAGTCGAGAGCAGCCACCAGCCATTGCAGTGAAACAACCAAAGAAGGAAATCATGGTCGTAAAGCACCCTGAGCCTGACACAGCCCAACTGGATCTTGAGCACGGATCTCCTGTAACTGCCAATAACTCGCATGGCTACGACGGAGCTACGGCCCCAAAGGCAGAGGAAGAGCCAGTACCATGGAGCAACGCGGAACAGGACGAAGGTGAGGAAACACCACAGTATCAGGTACAAGAAGATAGTGACGAATTCCGCAATGTCTGGGGTGGTGGATAGGCAACCTCGTTTAGAGGTGTAAATTGATGGAGGATGTGGTTGTTCGTCTATTTCATTTCACTACACTACATTTTAACCCGGGGTTTAGGACATAGCGAGGCGTTTAAGGTTGAACAGAATGAGATAAATCGGAAATATTGATGCGGGCACGGTCTTTCACTATCTTTATTTGCAAAATTGATGAGAGTGTTATGAGTTTAGATGATGATGTATTATTCGCGAGAGTAAGCTCCAACTATAAACAAAGAATCAGTACGGCATGTTATCTGTCAATATGTTGATATCAAGCGTATTCAGGCTACCAGGACTGGGCGGCATGAGACCAGTAGTCCAATTCACCGGTGAGCTGCCCAACACAAAATCAAGAGTGCCACCTCTTGCAAAGATGTCGTTCCAGGTCAGCCAGCTCTTGTTCCAGGCTTTACCATTGACCTTGAGGGACTGGACGTAATAGGCGGTCTCGCTGCCGCCCTTGGTTGTAATCTTCAGCTTCTTGCCGCCGCCAAGGGCGATGGTGAGATCAGAGAACCAGGGGGATCCGATGAAAAATGTGGTCTGGCCAGTCATGGGGTATAGCCCCATCATGTTCCAAAGTAACCATGATTCCATGGCACCGGCATCACTATTTCCTGGAAGGCCGTTGGGCGTTGGGTGATAGTATGATTTGGCTATGAAGCGGCTGCGCTCCACAGCAAGGTCCTGTCGGTTGACAAAGTTGTAGAGATAGGGCGTCGTGAAGCTAGGCTCGTTGCCGGGGTTGAAGATTGTGTTGCCGAATTGGCCGTTGCCAGAGAATGCACCGGGCTTAAACGTCATTTCCAGACGTTGTACAAAGGTGTCTGCGCCGCCGCTCAATTTGATAATAGTCTCCATGTCGTGATGGGCGTTGAAGGAGTACTCCCATGGGGTTGCTTGGTAGTAGTAATCCCTCCAGTAACAGCCGCCACAAGAGAGAGGATCTTGTCCTATAAAGCCGTTGGCGTTTCTGGGGCCGAGGAAGCCAGAGAAGCCCAGAGCTGTCATATTGGGGTTCCAATGATTGCGCCAGTTGTGCGATCGGTTCAGGTATTTGGCCGAGTCGTCAGAAAGCCCAAGGCCAGCGGCTACAGTGGCCAGCGAGAAGTCATTCACGGAACTAAAATATGCGTTTAATAATAATAGACAAAAGGCCATATAGTTGGAAACTCACTACTCAACAGCTCTGCTCACGGATCGCCCAAATGTTGGGGTGATGAAACCATACTTTAACCAGTCCGGTAAAGCACTTCGCCCTTCTTTGGTTGACCCAGTAGGATCCCGCGAATCATTATTATTAGCAGGAACAGCTTCAGCGTTCTTGACCATTGACGCATAGGCATCTTGCCAGTTAACCTTACCGCGGACCCCCTTTACGAATGCATCGGCAAAGACGTTATCGCTATTTGAACCGCCTTGAACAGCACCGTTGGAAAACGAAGATCGTGCGTCAGAAACATATCCCTCATGACGATATATATCAATCATGGATCTCAGAAGTTCCTCGTGATATGTAGGCTGCAAAACATGAAGTAGGGACGTTGTACAACGGTGCTATCTGAATGGTAAGATAAATGCGTCAAATAGAATTTACCGAATAGCCCAACTCACAGTGTCCCAAAAGGTAAATATGTCATCGTAGTAAGGCTCGTCGGATTTCCAAAGAGGGTTCTCCCCAGTCTTGTTTGTTGGAAGAAGGTGCATAAAGTAGAGTGCAGAGTATAGCTGATTCAACTTAGTAGCATCTGTCTCCATCGTCGTCACTTTTCCTAAGACCTCTGAGTTCCAGGCGTTTCGAGTCCCTTGTCGAACATCCTGAAGCTTGGTTCCCTTGGGTATTTCATTATTGACGTTTGCACAAGCTTGCGATTCGGAGATGAAGGATATCCCAACTCGAGATACTACTGATGTTTGAGTAAAGGTGAAAAGGGCTCCCAGTCGTGCTGAATCGGACTTGTAGTTGGTCTTGTTCGAAAACTCAACCAAGGTTGCAGAAGTAAAATCCTTTCCAATAAACGTTTTAAAAGACGATGGTGCGTCGAAATAGCCGCAAAAGTAAACAGTCCAAGGAGCGGCATGGTTCCAACCCTGAGCCAAAAGTCAATATTGAATCCATTTACTCAAGTCGTGAATCGTAAGCAACGCCATTCAGTGAAGTCTCACGCTCAACTCACATTATCATATTTCCCGGAGCCGGTATAGTAATATGATCCAGAGCCATCACTCTTCAGCACGTTGATGCTGCCACCAAGGTAATGCTGTTCCAGACCCTGTCCGCGATAGGAGGACAAAACATGAGAGACATCTACAAGAACGTTGAGATCTTTGGCCACCTTTGGAAAAGTGTACTGATACAGGCCAGCCTTTTTCGTCGCCGCCAATTCCAAGACTGTCCCAGAGCCTAAACTTGCTCTGTAATAGCCAACCTCAGTGAAGTCAGGCTTGCTTCGAGTATCATTGATAGCATCGCTCAATGGGTTCACAACCGTGCCGACTACCGGCATCTGGGAAACGACTCCGTATTTTGGAGCGCCACCAGTACCGCTCTCATGGAGCATAGAGAAGCCAGTAAAGTTTCCATTTGGCAAGTAGCCAGAGTAGGCATCAGTGCCCGTATAAAGATCAGGGCCGAGTTTGACGACTCCGAGCGGCCTTGAAACACCTGGAAATGTATTTCCTCCGGCAATAGATCCGGTCTAAGAGCTATTAATTGACCTTTCTTGTTTATTTTCGCCTCGTATGAGTAACTTACATCAGTCAGAACAAATGATGATACGTCGGCAGTAGGAACGACGGCTGCACCAGCCAACGATGCAGCAAACGATAATCTAGCAAATAAAGAATTCATGGTAACGACTGGACTGGACAATCCTGAGAGAATGAGTGATCCCAGAGACAGTCCACAATGTTAAATAGTATTGGAAATTAAGAGGTAGCCATGAGGCCCAACACCTCCTCAATCAATAAGACAAGGGTAGGGGAATTGTATAAATTGATGAGTACTATACAGCCCGCAACGAAGGAACACATGCACACAGCGTTGCAATCAACTGTTTGTCACGTTGTTGCACGAGAACTGGCGAATGGAGAGTTGGGGAGACAACGTGTGAGCGGGATGGTATATGAATGGACGAGAGGGAAGGGAGGAGGGAGTGACCTACCGGAATGGGATGTTGTGGAGTGGATATTCAGGGTCAGAGTACCACAACATAGATACATACCTGTACTTGCAGGTAGGTACAAGTAGTAAGTACCCATGATATATACAAGTCGAGACAAAGGGAACAAGCAAATAGGAACACAAACGGGGCAGAGAGAAACGGGAGATATGGGCACGGCACAATAGGTACAGATACAAGCTAATAGTAGACTCCCAACGGACCGAACCTCTAGACGAGTTCAGAGACAAATGGCAATCTCGCGCCTAATCAAGAGGAACAATGTGTGCGTGCGGGCGGGCGGGCGTGTGTATGTATCTGTGTGTGAAGAAGACGTCGGTAATTTAAAGCCGTAAGTAATATCATTCATCGCAAGCGAGAGACAAGTACATCTACACTGTCCCATGGAGTGTAAAATCGTTGGCCCATATGCAGTAAAACGCTAATGCAGGAGAACTGCAGGAGATTATGTAGATATGTAGACACCAAAGAAAAAACCATGCTGAGCCATACCTCCTCCAGCTTGAGTAAATCGTGAGAACAGCAAAATGGACCTTTAACTGGACATAAGTATGTCATACATGTAGTAGTACAATATAAAGAACAGTATCTCCGCGATAGTTGTGCTGATAAAACAAACAAGACTTGGGCTAGAAGCTTAGGTTAGTAGTAGTACAAGTAGATCGCGATAAACAACAAAGCAAACCCATAATAGCTTGAGGCCCGTGTTCAGTTCTGCATGGATATGGATGGGCATGGGTCTCGTGGACCACACCCAACCAAGTTAGATTCAGGCTGTTTTGTGTCAGTTGAATTTCAATAACCCGACTTTCTGTTCCATCCTTTGCCTTTCCCCTGATTGTGCTTTTGGGACACACAGCCCGTGTGATGCCATTAAAAGTCATGAGACAAAACGTTGGCACATCTGATTTGCCCAACGCAATGAGAGCGTCCATCTCCCGCTTGGCTTCCCATGATTAAATATCTCTCCAGTACGTGTACGTACATACATCCAGATCGAACACCCCCCGCTTTTGAATCTGGAACAGGCAACCGGAGTCAGCCGAACAAAAGTGTGTAGGGAACATCGATGTTTGTCTCCTGGAGCCTCACGTGGCGATTGGTGGGGATGTGTGTTGCTTATTCAGTGGGTGGGAAAAGCCTCGGAGAATTTCAGCCAATGATGGCCGCTTCGGAATAACTTCATACCGACCCCTCGCGGATGCATCTCAACGTTACCAGGCGGTGTGAAGAATTTTGTCGGTCAACGTTGGCAGAATCAAGTCCCACGTCAATTCAGTGCGACATCCCGCTACTTCTGCCAGGCCGGTTTACCTGCAAGCCAACTCATCAAGAGGGCTCTTCGCTCCGGACCCCTGGCGTTTATAAGTCGCTGGTCGCTTCTGCGCATGTCGTTGCGAGCCTGGTGCCCGCAATCTCGACCTGTCAAGCGCAATGGGTCGCAAGCCGAACCCCCTCATCCTCGAATACTTCGTCCGCGGGCCAAAGCTCAACGACAACAGCAACCGATATCCTCATACCTGCAAACAATGCGGCGAGAACTTTCCCAAGGGTCGAATCGATAGCTTGACAACCCATATAACAAAGAAGTGCCCGGCCATTTCCGATTCAGACCGCATGCGAGCTTGCCTCGAGCTTCACGGCATCAGCACGACGAGAACACCTCTTGACCGTCACCACCAGGGTGGGGTTCACCTTAATGGGCAGCCGGCTGCCCAACTTGCTCTTCCACAAGGATGGAGTGCTCTCGAAACTCTAGCTGAGGCATCCCGCCAAGTCGACCTCAACGAGAATAATCGCAGCCAAAAGGGGCCAGACGCCTCAGCTCTCGCCTCGACTCTCGCTTCCACTACCGCTACCGCGACCGCCACCACTACTGCCGCTCACATGACCGACCGATTCGAGCTACAGGAACAATTCACCTTGGAGAACCCGCCGGGAAGCTATGACGGCCGTCCACAGACCAGCCACAGCAATAAGAAAGGTAGCTTCAATCTTTCAGTTTTGATTCATTGGCACCCTGAGGCTGACCGCCAGCTGGCAGCTAGCATCGCCGGACCCGTCACTTCACCAACCACAGAACTATCTCCCGAGGAGCGCCTTCAGGCTCTTTTGCCAGCCAGTGCTTCATCGCCAGATGCATCCAACATATCTGTTGCTGTCGCCGCTGCTGCTCGACTGAACCCCTCATATGTCGACCCACAGCTTGTTACTACCGATGCTACCGCCACTTCGCCTCCCATTCCCGAGTCTCATGCCGCTGTCGAGCCAGTGCAGGGCACGCTTTCGGATAATCACGTCTCTCAGCCTTGGGGAGAAATGACATATTTGGCTGCCACCACTCCCGTGCCATTGCTCACCGAGAACCCCCCCGCCCCTCCGCCCATTAGCAGAGGTGGTGTCCGTATGGACACCAGTGATGGACTTTTGAATGGGAGAGCTCGACATGCACGGTCTAGATTTACTCCCGCGAGAAGAAAGGAAGTTCAAGAAGTCCGGAAAATAGGCGCTTGTATCAGATGTCGAATTCTACGCAAGAACTGTGGCAAAGGCACCCCATGCGATACCTGTCGCAAGGTTTTGGCTCCTCGGGTCTGGAGGACTGGCTGTGTCCGTACCCGGCTTCATGAGCAGCTTGATTTGTATTCTGCCGGTGTGCAAGTTGTACTCTCGCAAAATCGAATCAATATTCTAAAGGAACAATTGCAGATGCTTAACAATGGAAGTGTCATCGAGGTATCGCATTTTCCCGAAGCAGGGAAGAACATTGTGTTTGGGACCCTAGTTGCTCTACTGGAGCCCAGCGAAAGCCAGGCTACTGCTCGGAAAAGCAAAGAACCGTTTCACCAGGTCATTATGATTGATCAGGATACGGAAGATATTCCAGGCAAAGCCGAGATGTACATGCGTAATGTCTTGCAGCTTTTTATTGAGCGCGAGCCATCCCAGTTCATGCGGGTGACGCTCGAGACTGCATATCAGTTGTTAGCAAAGAATGAAGATGACCTGCTCAGAAAAGCACTTGAGCTTTGGGGTTTGGTGGAGAGCATTGATCGCGAAAGGCAGTGGGCTATTCTTGAGAAGCCAAGTACTGAAGGCGAGGAGCCGAGATGGATCAAGGAAGCGCAAAATGAAAACGATGCCGATATTTATACGATGATTTGCATGCAGCTTAATGCTGCGGCGGAGAGGAAGGCTAACAGCACCTCCAAGGCCCTACTGAATCACATGGACCGACTTCTTACTGATAGCAAGACCAAGGTTGGATTCAAGATTTTCCTCACAGCCCTAATCTTTCTCAACTGCGTAGAGAAGTCGACCTGGGCCTTCAAGGCCTGGGAGCAGGACCACCTTCGCCCAGGTTGGCCTCTCGAGCGCGACCCAAGTGTCTTCACACAACAGGGTGGTAATCTCGCGGGTCTATTGAAGATGCTGCTTTCCATTCGCAAAGCCTTGCCACAGACGATGCAGAATGCCGATGGCAAACTTGTCGTCCAGGATAAGGACCCGGAAGTGATTGAGTATTTCCAGAAACTCGACCTCGACTGTAAGTCCTCGCTATCCCCTACTATATACATAGCCTGAACTAATGCTTCTGATTAGACGAAACCATCGAGACACGTCAAAAGGGTTCTCAATTTTCCCCTGCTGACTCTCGTTCTCTTGAACTTGTTTTCTGCTCACATCTCCTTCTACCGAATCCCCCCAACTAAGCCTCACGAGTCTACGAGTATACGATCTCAAATATCCAGCCGCTGCATTTTCTTTTCTTTATTCTTCTTTTATCTACATTTTCACCTTTTTTCACCATTTTAGACGAATAAGATGACTTGCCTCACCGGCGTCTTTATGTTCAACCATTGCAGGGACAAAAAAAAAACAGAAGAGAAGCAAAACTCATACGCATTAGACGGCAGAGAAGAAAAAAAGAGGCAAAGGCAGCATTTTTTGCCACTATTAATGGGATTCATGACATTTGGGATCTGGGAAATTAGGGATTGATACCTTTACTGTTTTTCTTTTTTTCATTTCATTCTACTCTCCTCGTTCGAAAGAGAGGTTTGGCGTTGGTTCTTATGGTCCCCTACTAAGGGTGGGATTGTTTTTTCTTTCTTCCTTTCTTTTTTGCCGTTGGGCCTTGGGTCTTTTTTTTTCTTCTTTTTTTTTTCAAAAAGAAAAGAGGGTTTGAGTTGAGCCAGAGTTGCTTGCACATACCCTATCTCTTCTTGTGAGATATTATGTAAAATTCAAAACAGACAAGAATTAGCTTAAAAGTATGAACGGTGTGGTGCGGCTTGTTTCTCATTTCCTCAAGTATGATATGTAGCGTGAACTGGAATAGGAGTATGCGAGTACAAGAGTAGTTGTTCACTTTGTTGTTGATTTCCCATATATCATGAACTATCTATTCTACCGCCGCAGCCGTATTCATAACGCTGCTACAACCCACACTGACTATGGAAGAGCCTTCAAGCATTTTATACTACATCTGACGATTCACTAGATCGGTGTCGTTGGTGTGCTATCTGTCCTTGTCAGGCCCTGGCCTGGCCTCTTGGGCTTCTTAAAGCAAGCAAACTCATTCTTGCTCGCTTCTCTCAGCTTCTTCAGTACGTTGCGCATCTCGGGGAGTTCATTCTGCAACTTGGCCCGGGCATCGTTATCCGTCCTGCTGTCCAATTCTTGGTATATCTGACTCTGTAGCTCGGACGCCTTGTCCGTGGTGTAGTGGTTGAGCGTCTGCGCGATGAACTCGACGTCGAGCGTGGCTTGTATGAGAGCCCCGAGAGAGTACCGCGCTCGTTTTCGGAATGCGTCGAGGAGCTGCATGGAGGTTTGCTCTAGTAGGAAGGATAACACCTGTGGCGTGAGGGAGGAAGCTGTGGTTGACACTTGTGAATGAACGAGTACCAAGGTGAGGAGAGTCTCATAGACATAGGGTTTGGCTGCTTGGGGGCGTTCGTTGCCTGAGGGCGCCCAATCGGCGGCGGCAAGACCGGCTTGAATAATATTATGAAGCTTCTCAATAGACTGCTTAGTGTAAGATTGGAACAGTCTGGCGTCAATTTGGCCAAGGACATCTCGAATTGTCTTGGACTCGTCGGTTAACTTGACTGAGAATGCATTCTCAAACTGAGAGTTTAATCCTGGCACTACCTGAGACCGCAGGGCCTGCAGGTTGCTCAGCGTGAGAAGCATTCTGACATTCTAAAAAAAAAAAAAAGAGAGAGAGAATCATGTTAGTTGAATAATTCTTCAAATTCGACACATGGGAACACTTACTCGATCACCAGCATCCAGCGTGCTCTTGCTCAACACGGTTTCAGAGGCCGCTTGAACAGGCAGCCCCTCCTGGCCAATCGACCATTCATCATCTTCCTTTTTCAAGGAGCGCTCCGCGTTTTCTACCATTCCGCTCAGAGCTTTATACAGGGTTGTAACGTACTGACTGCGGACCATCTGGAGTAACTTCGCCGGTGGGGGTAGGACAATTTCACCAGCTCCAGGCTTCGACATGACCTCCGAAACGTAAAGGATCTTTTGCATTCCACTTAAAAGGGCGCCCTCAAACGCCGCGAAACTCGCGGGCATTCGAGTGACATCGCCCGACTCCGCAGATGGCTGCCAATCTTCGACATACTTGATATTCTCGGCATCCCGATTCCAGGCGGCACAAAGAGCAGTCACACATCGCTCTCTAGAAATGCCAACCAAGGTCTTTAACTGTTCCAAGACTTGTCCATCACCCGATCTGAGAGGCCCGATGGTGGCAAGGTCGGAGGCCCCTGATCCGACGAGAGCCAGCATCTTGGACAGATAATAAACTCCACTGATTGAGTTGGACCACGGCGGCCAGAAGGCAAGCTTTTCCCAAGGCTCGCCCTTCTTTGGAGATTGAGGAGGTGGGTTGCTCGGGTCAAAGGTAAATCTTGGATCCCGAAGAGCAGTGGGAGTAAGAAGACTACCCCCGGCCGATACTGGAGTATTAGGTGAGAGAGGAAGCGGGGAGAAGAGCATCGAAATGTCCTCAGGGGGTAAACCAGCAAAAAAATCATAAACGTGTCCTTGAATGAGTTCGACCAGTTCCACGACCCCCTTTTCAAGATCGGCTACTGCTTGCTGAGATAGGTTATGATAGGCCTGAGACTGGCCATTGTATCCTCTGGGTAGCGTCTTTTGGGTGTCCCCATCTATAAAACCCTGCGCTGTTTGCCAGAAGTCCAGCACCTCTCCAAGAATACCTTGGGGTGAGATGAGGTTACTCAGAAAGGTGAGCATCTTCTCCCACAGTTCGATCACATCTACAGAATCGTGCCCCATCGGTTTACTATCGATAGACTGCCGATTCAAGTGACCAAGGTGAGAAGCGACCACTTGTGGAGAGGGCTTCTCGCCACTAGCCAGTCTTCGTCGAAGCACCTCGATTTCCACTTTGGTGCGGTCTGCTGTGGTCGAGATCTTACCCTTAAGATAATCATACCGACTCAATAGCCAGACCCAAATGGGATTGTCATCAACACCAAGCTCCAGTAGCAAAGATATAATTTCCATATGCTGCTCCTGCCCACGGCCGGTACTGTTCTCGGACTTTGACGACGTGTGAAGTGTAACCAACCCCCTCCATATTTCTCGCTTGAAACTTGAAATCTGATGCTCAACATCATACCACATGCGCCCGGCAAGAAGTATTTGATAGAGCTGTGCATCATCTGGCGCCTGATTCCCAAGTTCTTTTGATAAGCTTCGGGCTTCATCAGCGATCGTTCTAGCGCGGTTATAAGCATCCACCAATGTTTCATAGTCCTTTCGCTTTATACAATCAGACACAGTTGGGCTCAGTTCCACGTAGTCCTTGAACTGGGTCAGATAAGTTGAAAACGCCCTTAGATTCTCCTCCTTTTCCCGACCTCCCAAAGCCGGCCCCCAGACATCCTCGGCCTTGGCTGATACATCCAAGAGAGGTCCCTTGATTCCCAGTACGCCATACTCGCTCTCCTTCACCAAAGCATTTTTCTTGCGAGTGTCTGTAGGGAGACCCAGGGGGGTATTAAGGATGATTTTCCCACTACTACCGCGGAAACTGCTTCGGCTTGCGTGGCGGGCGTGTCCATGAGCCTTTGGAGGAATATCATCTCCTCGGCTCTTCATCTCCTTATATACGTTGTCAATCGTAGCCTTTGCTTTGACGAACCTCTCAAAGTTACTCTCCACCAAGACTTTGAGAGACGCAGACTTTTGATCAATCGATTTTGAGAGAACGTCCAAGCCATCAAGCAAGCTACGCGTGTCGGCATTTGAGTGCATCTGCGATAAGAAAAGAGCCGGGGAGAATGTCGTGGAAGAGAGCATAAAGCGATTTCCTATTCCAATGCGATCAGCTCACGGTCTGATAGGCGTGGTGTGACGCTGGGGGACCTACGCAGTCGCGCGTCATCCTGCAAGGGGAGACCGATTTGCTTCAATGCACGAACAACACTGTCCGTCGACCCTAAAGGATCTGGTTCATCTTTCTGTACCAGGTTGTTGGCCCCTCCTTTCCCTCCTTCTGTGTGCACCATGCTTCTCCTATCGCTCACCGCAGACTCGAGAGCCTGGTATCGAGAAGTGTTTCGAGTATGCTTCTTTGTCTCGCCATCGTCACCGGATTGGTATTCGTCGTCCTTTTCGGCGGGCCATTCTGAAGGGAACGCGGTGGGAAGTTGGTAGAAGTCGAGTATCGTCCTTTCGTCGTAATCGGCCATGATGTCGGATGGGATTGTGAAAGAAGAGCGAACAAATTGGCCAGTTATGAAAGTCGCATGCTATGCTGGGTTTTCGGACGAGTATACGTGCCGCAGGATCTCACATACGTCGAATTTTGAGGCGCACGTGTATAAAAAGAGTGTAATAGCGTGAAGCCCAGATCTAGTCTGTCAACCTGAAGCTCCAGCCCAGACGCTGTCTCGAGATGTTCTGTAGCAGCATAATACACGGCGTAGCTGCATTTACACACACCCCTTTGTTGGAGAGTTGGAGACAAGCCTTGTCAATGTTCCCCTCCATTCATCAGCCACATCTTCACCAGCCACAGGCTCCCTTAGTCATGACTACACTTTTTTACTCCCTCGGAAGGCATCAACGCAATTCCGACGGATCCGAGCCGCTGGACCGAGCAAGAGACTGGCCAAAAGAGGAAAAAACGAGGCCGCGCCACATCTTGAATGGCTGGTGCGTCTCCACTCCAACGTTACTTGGGGCACTTGAGCCACTTTGCGGCGCAACTAAACAGCTCAAGCGTGCATATCACCGGCACTGCAGTTTCGCCCATTCCGAAAGGGCAACCGAGAAAAAAAAAAAAAAAAGATTTTGATCCGGTGGTCCTTGAATATATCTCTTCTATTTTTTTAAAACCCTCTTTGTTGTTCCTCCAGCTTCAGATCCTTGATTCTGCGAAACATCTCCAAATCCCTTCACAATGTTGGCTATTCGGGCTTTCTCCAACCCTGCTGCCAGGCAATGCCTGCGTGCCGCTCCCCGCGCTGCAGCCTCGTGGTCGATTTCTATCTCTGTATGCAGCAACATTTTGCGCCCCATGGTATTCCTTTGTCGATATACTTCCTTTTTTACTAACATGAGATCCTAGAACCAGCGATTCTACTCTGACCGAGTCGCCAAGTACGAGGGCACCAAGGACTCCAACGTACGTCTACACAAACCCTCCATCAGCTGCTTTCATGTTCCCCGCGCTTGCGCTTTACGAACCGCCGCTAAGACCTCTGCGTGATAAAAATCACTCAAGTCGCAAACGAGTTGCTTCACGATATCATGATGCTTACAACGCTTAATAGGGAAACTTCCTCGTCAGCTTGATCGAGGGTGACGGTATTGGTCCCGAAATCTCCCAGTCTGTCAAGGACATCTTCGCCGCTGCCAAGGTTCGACTGCCCTTGCTTATCAGTATGCCTCGGTTAGACGACATCACAACTAACGATCAACTCTAGACACCAATTGCCTGGGAATCCATCGACGTTACCCCCATTCTCAAGGATGGCAAGACCGCGATCCCCGACGATGCCATTGAGAGCATCAAGAAGAACAAGATTGCCCTCAAGGGTCCTCTTGCTGTAGGTTCCAAGAAGCTTTGACAAACTTGTCCACTTGCCATAGAGAACTTTGCTGACTTACATGTCTTCCCTCAGACCCCCGTTGGCAAGGGCCACGTCTCCCTCAACCTTACTCTGCGACGAACCTTCAACCTCTTTGCCAACCTGCGTCCTTGCCGCTCCGTTGCTGGCTTCAAGACCCCCTACGATGGCGTCGACACCGTCCTGATCCGAGAGAACACCGAGGGCGAGTACTCTGGTATTGAGCACGTTGTCGTTGACGGTGTCGTTCAGAGCATCAAGCTCATCACCAGCGAGGCCAGCGAGCGTGTCCTCCGATTCGCCTTCCAGCACGCCGAGTCCATCGGCCGCAAGAAGGTCCGTGTTGTCCACAAGGCCACCATCATGAAGATGTCCGACGGTCTTTTCGTCAACGTCGCCGAGCGTGTTGCCAAGGACTTCCCCAACATTGAGTTCGACGCCGAGCTGCTGGACAACACCTGCTTGAAGATGGTCACCGACCCTAACCCCTACAACGACAAGGTCCTTGTCATGCCCAACCTGTACGGTGACATTCTCTCCGACATGTGCGCCGGTCTCATCGGTGGTCTTGGTCTCACCCCCTCTGGCAACATTGGTGATGAGTGCTCCATCTTCGAGGCTGTTCACGGTTCCGCTCCCGATATTGCTGGCAAGGCCCTCGCCAACCCCACCGCCCTGCTTCTCAGCTCCATCATGATGTTGCGCCACATGAGCCTCAACGACCACGCCAACAGAATCGAGAAGGCCATCTTCGACACCCTCGCCGAGGGCAAGAGCCTGACCGGTGACTTGGGCGGCAAGGCCAAGACCCACGAGTACGCCTCAGCCATCATTGAGAAGCTGTAAATAGAACAAAGCAACCCATTTGTGATACCTCTTTTTTTTTTTCTTACTTCTTTTACCCACCAACTACCTACCATAACTCCGCCAAGCGCCTTTTACCACAACCGCATCAGATATCCCCATCTATCCCGTTACCGGCTCCACATTACTCTCCCGGTTCCGTCTAAACCTACACCACAAACACGCCCCATATAACCATACAATTTTTTTTCCCCCAAGTGCATTTCGTCACTAATAAGGGCAAAGAAGAAGGGAGGAAGAAACAAAGGGAGGAGGAAAAAAAAGCAAGGGAAAAGGGAGGGAGGTAGAAATCATGTAACGTAGAGTGTACCACTGCACCCGCCTAGGAATATGTTGAAGAGATGAACATTTTCTTTTTTGTTCAAAGCAAAACTTGCCTCGTCTTTTTTTTTCCTTCTCATGCCATGGCTACCTTGTGAAAAAAAAATGATAAAATAATAATAATAATAACAATAATAATAATGCCTTCATGTAACTTCGTATGTAGCCTTGTTTTTTTTTTTGCCCTGGCCGATGTGGAATCTTTGTAACACTCAGATGCCAGATCTGTCCAAAGCAGATAAACGAGCCCGGCTCCACCCTTGATCCACGGGGGTTCGTCGAATGACGATGCCCATGTCAAAAAGCAGGGCATGCATTATGAAGTCATTACGCTCGCTCAAAAGCCCCCTCGGGGTAAAAGAAGCACTGTCATCAACAAGAATCCAAACGACATGACAAAAAGAGAGAAAGAATGATTCATTTTTTCACGAGACAAGACACGGGGAGAAATTTTCTTCATAATGTAAAAAATCCTTGCATATTGTTGTTTCGCTTTCTCGAATGCTACATAAGTATACATGGTATCTGAGTAGTATGCTAATTCCCCGATAATTCCCTGACATGACTGTAAGACATGCTCGCTCGCTATCGTGTCCCAAAAGAGGCCAAGTATGTTTAGTATTCTCAGTCCCTGAGTGTCTCTGTCGCCCGCGTTCCTTGTCATAATTCATAGCCCAGTGCCCAACCGAAAAAGAAAAGCAAAGCCCAACACGATGATGTGTTCCCTGTTCCTGTGTTCCTATTCATTCCAGATATTCCTAAAAAAGCAGATCCCAGTTCGCAATGCAGTCTGCGCGACCAAATCATGGTTATATCGCCAAAGATACAAGATCCATATTCCAATTGTCCAATCCCAAATATCCAACTCCTAATGCAATGCAAGAAAATGTCAATCTCGTACAAATAATGTGGGTGAGCCTAGCGAGCGTGATTTCGTGAGCCGAAAAAAAGATGTAGCACCATTGTATGCACAATGCTGAATTCGTCTTGTGCGGTGGAGAAGCAAGCGGCAGCGTTGCATCATAGTCGCCTGTGAGTAGGGCCGCGCATCGGCCGACTCGATTCGTCCCCAATGCTCCGATCAATGGGATCAAGCCCTTTACCACAGCCCCACGGGGAACACAGAGCTCCAGAAACCGGAGCCCTTGCTAGCTTCCTCGGCTGCAGCCTTGAGGGCTTGTGATTCTTCGTTGGACCATCGAATCCGGACTGTGCCAGGGTTGTGAATGGATCCACGACGGTTTGGGCGGTTGGGGAAGAAGAGATGGGGGCGGCAAGACTCGGTGAACCTTGCCCACTTCCAATCATCCGGAGACCGGCAAGAGCCAACCTGGTGGTAGGCTCGAATAGTCATGAGCCATGCCTTTCCGTCCTCGGAGGGGTCGATTGTGATGTCGTAGTCCATCAAGCACAGGCCGCAAGAGCCTGGAACCTCGCGGCAAGCAACAAGCCCCTCACCACCGTCGCTGGGGCGTCGCTGCAGCTCGGGGATGTATTGGCGGTAGATGGAGTTGTTGGAAAAGAAAGATGTATGTTCGCAGAGTCTGAAGTCACGAGCGCCGGTGCACTTGCGGAACTCCTGGACATCGGAATCGGTAACGGTGAATGTATAAGTGCGCTGGATGAAGAGCTCATCGTCCAGGATCTTGGCAGAGGTGACACAGTGGATGTTGGTGGCATCCCGGCGCTCTTCATGCTCAACGCACAGGTTCTCGATGGGAATGCCGTACTCGGATCCGTAAAAGTGATTGTTCATGACGAGCTTGGCGTGGGTGAAGGAAAGGTCAAAAGCGTTGCCAATCGGCGAGAATCGGTCTCGGTTTCCGCAATGATAGACGCCGCTCTCCTTTGAGAGCTCGTTCTGTGAATGAGGGCCCCAGGTTTGCTGGAAGGGGTGGAGCTTATTGCATGAGTGGCAGTAGTATGTTCCCTTGCCGAGAGGGTCTCGCTCAAGCATCAAAAGGAATTCCTTCTGATCCTCTGCACGCATTTGCTTATAATTTTGGCAAGCGTTGAGAGAATACAAACTCTTGCATGTATGAGCTAAGCTGAGAGCTGATGATGCGTCCAACTGATCGGTAATCAAAAGCATTACATCGGCGGGAATATCAAGGAAAGGTGTTGATCGGGTGGCTTTCTCCTCAACGAGATCGGGTGTTGTGGGAGCACCGAGCAAGCTACCAAGATCCCAAAGTGGGCTAAAGAATTGGTCCATGTTGACTGTGGTGGTAGAGGTTGTCAAAGTAGGCTGAGGATAATGTGATGAGCAGTGTAGCTGTAATCGATGGCGTTGGTAGCGATCACAGTGTATGGGTGTATATGTTGTATGTGTGTAAGTACCGATACCGGAAGTGGCTCTTGGTAGATGTTGGTAGGGTTAGGGAGTTTGATTTGTTGTATGAGAGATGGGAAGAAGATGTGATGATAGAAGTAGTGAAGTTGATGAGGAGATCGATGACAAGAAGAGGCGAGGCGAGCCTAATAAGAGTCAGCCTGCTACTATAAACAGCCAGACGATTCAGCGACGGCCTGACAAGGTTCAGCAGCCTGATTGTACGAGGTACTCTAAAGGGAGAATAGGCGGAACGGTGGGGGTGAAGGGGGCGTGTAGTTTCGTTGTTGGCGTGTGCATAAGGCCTGACAAGGGTACGACTCCGGACTCCAGACAATCCTGCGGTGTTGTTGTTACGAGTAACGCCTTGTAGCCGAGTACCTACCAGCAGTGCCCAGGCTTTCCGGCACGCAGGCTATTTGGCGCGGTCGACATGGTGAGGTACCATTCCATGACAGCCGCCCCCCCTCTCCAATAGCAAACATGAATGACGCATAACCGTCGCTTTGAGGAACCCCAACTTATGGCTAGTTTTGGTTGGTTAGAAACACTGGTTTTTTGTTATTTTGGTCTCTTTTTTTTTCCTTTTTTTTTCCTTTTCAGTCCCCGACCGCTATCGGCAAGTGAGGACAGCAAACTGTTCGGCTAGGGAGCGGAGGGGGCGCTGATCCGGCGATAAAAAAGAACAAGGTGGAACGAACGGCACCGGGGAAGAAAGGGCACGCAACAGCGCCGGATATCTCAGTGCCGCGCTGCGCGGTGTCGGAGGCGGGCTCGAGATTGCGCTATGGGATGCACCTGTGACGGGTTTCCTGGTTGCTCGGGGTGGCCTCCGCCTGGCTCACTGCCTCGTCATTACCTCACTCCTCTGAGCCCAAAGTGCCCGTCGTTACGCAAGCGGTTTCAAACCGACCACTAAGGGTCGACATGGCCGTGCTCACCAACGGTTCACTTCTGAGACTCGTCTCCTTCCGGCCGCGCTTCAGCACAATCCTAGCAGGGCCAAGTGAACACACAAAGCACCGCCCACTCATGCGAGAGTCTGCAAGTCAGTGCAGGACAGAGTTGCTCTGCCGATGCCCTTGTCCTCCTGGCGACATGCCGTGTTCGAGTGTGTGTGTGTGTGTGGCCATGCCATTGGGGAAAAAAACGAGGGTCTCTATTTCGCTTGAGTGAGCATCTTAAGCTTTCCCAATCGGCTGGTCAACGGGCGCAAAACGGCAATCCGAGACCAAACCCACACTTTTGGTCGTTTTTTTTTTCTTCCCTTCCCTTCCCTTCCTTGATCCTTGCGATTTGACTCTGGTTAAGAAAAAGTTTTCTTCGATTACGATGGAGCCAAAGAAGGTTTGTTATCCCGTATCTTTGTGTCAACTTGCACAGGGAAGATTTATCCCTGGCATAACTTTACCGCATCTCCTCTAGCGTCTTTTTGCTAGCGTGATCATTGGGGGGTCGACATTGTCCTTGGAGCAGCAAGAGCTAACAACAAGTGAAAGCCGGGGGTCTCACGTGGCAGCGATACATGCAATTACATGTACCCAGCCCTGAATAGCCGCCGCGTCATGTGTACTTGGATGCATAGCCAACAACAATGGAGTTGGATGTACTATTACGTAGCTCTCACGCGGGAGAAGAAAAGCAAAAGAAAGAAAAAGAAAGAAAAATTACCATCCATTGGTTTAGAGCGTATGATATAGATTGAAGAAAGAGCAATAAATAGAATCAAGGGGAATCGTCAAATACAAGAGAAACGATAGATGCCAATGCCAATACAATACGTCTACTACGATATTCAAGCATTCCAGGGCTTATTTTTCCACCCCCCCTAGACCGTTTAGCCCTTTAAGCTTGTTAGGGCCAAGACAAAAACAAAATGGCCTTGTTACCCCTCATTCCATAGGTACCTAGTGCCACTACCAGTATCAAACTAATGGCTGCCCAGAACAAACGACACTAACTAATCATGATAAAGACACGTCGTCGCTCTCCGCAAAAAAGGGCTGGTTGGTGGATGTTTCAGTGGGCTGGAGGGCGATGAATACAACTGTAGGGACCATACCATAGGCTGGATGGTGTTCACTGACGTCTGTTCCCCCCCCTTCTCGGCACTTGATATTCCAAGTATATTGCATGCGCGCATGTGTGGTGTGCCATCGGATGTGAGGCAGGGGGGGGAGAGGCTTGATTTAATTTTTTTTATGCTTAGATATGCCACCCTTCCCTTGTTGCTGATGCTTTTATGCCAAGCATGCATGGTGCGCCGCACGATAAGCTTTCCTGAAATGCCGTCGCATATTGCGTGCACTAATAGGCTCAGGTATAAACGCCACAATAGTAGTCCAGGGGGGGGCCTCGGCCAGCAGTGAATCCCGTTTTGGTGATGTGCACAAAAATAAATGAGAGCTACTCCGTACGTACGGACGCACTGCTAAACGTTTTTTTTTTGGTCTTTCTTTTCGCTAGTGAAAGATCTAGGCCTCGATTTATTGAGAACCATTGTTTGTTGATGAGTGAGTCAATTGACAGAAGCTACCTTGACAGAAGCCACCGGGTACAGCATCCACAATATCCATGGATATGGCAAGATTGGCGATGATGGGAGATGGTCCGTTCAGCTTTGCTCAATGCTTTTTCAGGCACTCCGTACTTTGTAATATCCCTATCGCCAACATTATTTGCCCGCAGTTGCCAATTGAGGCATAATTTATCTACGGAGCACAGAATCAAAGCCGTGTGGGTTCCCTAACGAGGGAGCTATCAGCGACGTTATGCCAAAAACAAGGGTACCAGCCCGATCGGCGACTTCCGGGCACATGGATTGATGGGGCATGTCGTTTTCTTTTTTCCAAATCCCCATCACCGGTATCCTACTTGTAAGAGACAAGTGTCAGCATCAGCCATCCAAGCAAAAAGAAAAGAAAAAACTGCAGAAGAAAGAGAGAGAAGGGGAAAAAAAAAAAACTCTTACCGGTCGAGAACCCCGTCTCTGTTTCCCGGGTGTCGGGTCTAAGACAATAACTTCATCGGTTCGGACGAGCTGGCAGGTAATTTAATTATTCGGGTTGTTGTAAGTTCCCGTCCAGCCCGTTTGTTTATACGGAATATGTGCTCCGTATGTGTATGTAGTATGTATGTATGTATGAATGGATGTATGTATGCATGCATTTTTGTTGCTTACATTGCATCTGTCATTGCAACGATTTTCAACCCACCGTCCGAATCCACCCAATCAAAACTGTTGCCTCAGAGATAAGTGAGTGAGCGAGTGAGTGGATGAGTGGATGAGTGGATGAGTGAGTGAGAAAAAGAGAGTTACATGATGGTTAGGCAGACGGAAGCAATCTCCATCATCATCATCTGTGGCGTGATTGTTCCTCTTCCCGTGCCTTTGTTCAGTTTGTACCGAGTATTGCTTATAGCATCAATGTTGCATATGTGCATTGTACATGCCCACTCACCGTCTACTCCTCCCGTTCTCCGTCCAATGTCAATCAATTGATTCAGCACATCCGTCATTACCGTCCAGCTCGGTATTCAGGACCCTGACTCAACTCACTCATTCCGTGCCGCTCGCCGTTTCACCCCCCTCTCTCTCTCAGCCACTATAGCCACTATCACTATCACATCCCGTCGTCTCGGCACAGCACAGCTGGGATCTGGGCTGAGTGTGCGTGCGTGCGTGCGTGCGTGAGTGTGTGTGTGTGGTGTCTGTTCCGCCCGCCCGCCCTTCCATGCCATCCCAAATCTCGCCTTCGGGAGGGTCAGGCAAGTCCAATTTATTTTTGGACCTTTTCCGTCGCTTTACCTTTTTGCCCACAGACTTTGGGCTCTCGGTCCTGATTAGACCAAAAGGCCAGACCCCGATGTCAGCGCGATCCCGGCACTCGCCCAACAAAGACACCATGCTTTTTTTTTCCTCTGAGTCTTTTTTGGAATTTTTCTTTTCTTTTCATTGTTGACAAAATAAAAATGGATCAAAGGGAAAGGGTTAGAAGCAAAAAAAAAAATTCTTAAAGGGAAAAAAAGAAAGAAAAGTCGATATCCCAACAATTCACTCAGTCCAAGCGATCAATCCGCTGGACAAAGCGTCAGTATTGTCAGGGTGACCCCTTCAACGGCCTCTCCAAGTTGCCAACGGCAGGGAGGATATCCCTGAAATGGTTCCCCTTGAAAAGCTCCTCGCATACTTGTACCACTACATACAAGGAGGACTCGGGATGGAATCATCATCACGCCCGCCGCCACTTCTCCTTCTCCAGGGCTGGCTGGCAAACCGGGGTGACTTCTCTCTTCTCCAGGTTTGAACAAGGGGTAAGATCACCGATGGGGCGCACACTTTTATGATTGATATGCACGACTTTCATGCACAGGGGAGTCCGAAAATCCGATCAATCGTCGGCATCGGTTCTACCTCCATGCTCCACAATCTACTTTTTTTTTTTTTCTCTTTCCCTCTTTGATGAGTTTTCTCTACTCTCCACCACTGCACTGACCTACCAAAACGTGGAGCTCGTAAAAGAAGGAATCGCAGAAGATGAGGAAGAAGAAGCGCCCGTGCCGCAACAGTGTCCAAGCTTCCTCACCGTGTCATCAAGCGGCTGTCTGTACCAGAAATTTGGGAATACTGTTTGGTTTTTCCCGTTGATGAAACAAGTACCACCGGGATGGAGCACCCAAGAGCACAGGGCACACAGGTTACACATGGCACGGCATGGCATGGCAGAGCAACAGGGCTGGGCATGTCAGAGAGCAAGGGGTGAAATGATGATGACATGGATATGGACCCAAGCCCGCACTCTGCCGGTCGATACCATTCTGACTCTTCCCGAACATGGTACAAGTACTTTGCTCCTCCTCGCTTGTTCCCGCTGGGCATTCGAGAAGGGCAAAGAGAAAGAAAAGAAAAGAAAAAAAAGCCGAAACATTTCACAGGGGGTGGCTTTTTCTACACAATCAAGATTCCGTATAGCTCCTTATTTTTTTTTTTTCTTCTTGTTCTCCCAATCACAATCTCAGCCTCCCTGTCTGCCTGCTAGCAACTCTCCTTTCTTTCTTTCTTGTCTCCTCCGTTTTCAGCTCGCCTCCCTCTCCTGTGTTGCTCTCCTGGGCAAGAGGACAATAAAGCCCAAATTAACTCACCTACACACACGTAATCAATCAACTTCATCTTATGCTGTTTCATTTTTCACCGCATTACCCTAAAATACACAATATAAAATAACCTTGAGAGAGAGAAGAAGAAAAGACCCTTATGCTTCCTAAATCACAGCCCCTCCCCCGCCAGTTTCCTTGTTGGGCAAGTCTCCATCTTTAGCTCCAGGGTTCTCTCTCTCTCTACTACTACAAGTGCATAAACAGGTAATGAGGGTGGTTGGTCTTTGCGTGTGTTCAGTGTTGAGCATCTTTGAAACAAAATGACCTACCCTACTTGCCCACCTTATCCAAGCCCCAATTTTTCTTGTGTGCACATTCGGCCGGCGTCAAATTCGGAAATGCAAGATATTAGACGGGTAGGCAAGCGTATAGCCCGGCCGCGTATTTTCAACTTCCCTTTGGTATTACTCCGTCCAAAGGATTCAACGGTCACCTCTCCCCATACAACGATAGGGAAAATACTGGTAAACCAAGCCCAACCTCCACTGAAGATGTCACTAAACCCCCCTAACCCCCCCCCCGGTCAACCACGCGCACAATACCTGAATCAGGTAGGTCGTGATTACAGTCCATTCATTCTTCTCCTTCTCCTTCTTCAGCGAGCGAGCAACCGACTGCGACCATGACGGACATTCATGTAACCAAAAACTCTCAGGGTCGCATTCTAGCCTTTGAGAAGGGGGGAGGGGGGGCGTGTAATTTCAACTCTAGGGAAACCTGCCGTACCGCCTGAGAAGCATCACACATATCTACACTTACGCCGCCTGCACCTACAGTCATGAATCACGGCTTACTAAAGGGAACGTAAGAATTGGGTATTCCATTTGCCTTGGTTTTTAAAAACTTAAAGAAAATTATGCTGTTATGGCATTGCAAGTAATTTATACCAATCCATCCATTGCATAAAAGACTCCCGAGCTCCCGAGCTCCCCGAGCCTTCATCTAATCAAAAGCTAAGCGCCCTAGACCTTGTCTCCACCAATTTCTTTTCACACTTACACACCTACACCTGAGGTATCATCCATCCATCCATCGGCCCCCAATAAGACCCAAACCAAAACCAATATCCCCGCACTCTTGCCCTCTTTGTCTTTTGTCCTGCGCTGCAGCTGTGTCGTCACTTGTTTTCACTTTTATTATTGCTGTTTTTTTTTTGCCCGCGAGACGACGCTCACGTACAAGCAGTACGTGTCCAGTCCCCATGATGCGACTTTCTTAAACATACCTTATTAAGGGTAGCTTCTTGCGCCCTTTATATGTGGATGCGCTCAGCCGAGGACCTATAACAACTGCTATGTGATGCGTGTTTTTTTCTCTTTCGTTATCATGAAAAGGAAAGATCTATCTAGATGGCACAGTGAATGCACTGCTACCGTGCCCTCCATTGATACTGGTACTATTGTTTCGAATCTGTCAATGCAGTGCAGGTAAAACCTCTACATCTGCGACTCGCATGCATCATGAGCCAGCTGTCTCCTGTCACATGCATGCATTCTTCCCTTACTCGTGACATGTGCAGGTATACTTCTCTCCCCTCCCCTCTTCCCCCCTCCCCCCTTCTCCTTTCCCGCAACAGGAACATGCAAGTTATTGCTGTAAGGCCCAAACTCCAGTCCGCATCAGGCATATGGCTTTCCCAGCCAACCTGACCCAGTCATCAACTACAAGTATGAGTTGTTCAGGGTCATTACTCGTAGTATGTGGTGTGTTGCATTCAGGCCAACCTCGTGCTTTCCCCTCCCCTTCCCCTTCTCGAATTCGTATTGGAAACCCTCCCACTAGCAATAGAATGCAGACCGGAAAGGAAAGGAAAAGGGACTTGTTTGGGCGGCTACCCGTTGGGAATACTTCTTCATGTATGAAGGGTCGAACTAAAGCTGCGCATCGTGATTTCTCGACTTCCCGGACCAGTAATGATCGTCTCGTTTAGACAAATGTTTCTCTGCACGACAAACTACTGGCCACCTATTGATCTAGCGTAAGGCGTATCAACTTGGCCTCAAATGATTTGGTCAAATGGGAAGATGAAACAGATAGACACATGGTTGTTGAAGCGTTGAATGGATTTTTTTTTTACAAGGCTGATGACTATCCCTATGGCTTCCTTTGCTATCTAGCTCTCTATATTCTCTTAATCTCTAGCAACTCTCTCTCGTCCACTCATTGTCCCTCGACGTTAGTCGACAACCAAGTGCCAGCATGTGCTGCCCCGTTATACCTATGCACTCATGCCTTGTGTAATCACTCGACGGGAGCTACATAGTGATATTTGTCAACTTAATAATTCACCGCAGCCTTATGATGATCATATTCATGGATTTGCATCTCTGCCACTATTCGTTTTCCAAAAGGGCCTTATTTTAGGGCCACTACATAACCCCCATGACGACTGAAGATCAGAACCACTCACCAGCACACCGCCGCATCATGCATAGCCTCCGCTTGTAGATCCTAACCCATTCCCAAAACTCCATGCGCTCCATCCCTGCCCCCAACAGAGAAAAAAGAATGTCAATTTTCCGACGCCGGTGTTTGAATCGCTCCCAGGCGATGATACCTACGTTGACCTTCCCTTATCCAATGGCAAATGCCAATGCTGCTGACAATATCTGCGCCAAGCCCAAAATGCCCCATCCCATTGACAGTTTCGCTGTTATTGAAATTATCACATATAGACATTGACTCGGGAACCAAAGCTCCACTTTCCGTCTCTGCTGACATGTTCGCCGGCTCCTTGTCGCCCTAAGCATCTCAGAGTCTTCCACTACGAATCTCCTTTTCAAATATCTTGATTCCCCAAACATCATAGAATTGCAGCGGCCCCACTGTCTTGAATCGCAACCGGGTTCCGCTATCGAAGCCGTCATCTTCGCTTTCACTCTCAGAGTCCAGACCATCGGCTGGCAACGCTGGGAAACTATCATGGGGACCGGGGCTCATGCCGAGTGGGTAACCGTTACTCTTGCCCTTGTTCTTGGTCCGCTTCTTGGGCTCGTCTGTTGTCATCACCATGTCTGCCTCTGATGGTCTGACTACTCGGTCAACTCGGTCATCCTCCATCGCAATCCATTCGAGCTTGAGCTCTGGATGGTGGGATAGGTTGTCCACTATAAACCTTAGGATTTCCCTGACTACCCAAATGCATGTATCGTTATTCCTAAAGTGTAGGATATTGATGGCGCGCAAGTTAACAAGGCCGGAGAAATATTGCATGAATGCATGCTACATGAGTCAGGTTTGTCAGCATTGTCAACTTTTATACTGGAATCAGATGTGTTGACACTCACCACTGCATGAATATTCATGCTTACGGCTAGTTCCTCCAGCTGTCGACCACGGGTACATATGAGTATCATGGCTTTTTCATTCGAGTCCCAATTCGATCCACTCGACTCGTCCTTGATCATTAAGCGCTTCAATGTGCCAATATGCTTCTTGAGAACCAATCGCCGTATCTGGTCGATGGTGATTGTAGTTCGAGGTGCAAAGCTCTCTGGCTTATACTTGGCGCTGCGCTCTAAAAGAAACAGCTCATGAAGCTCCTCGAGCTGTGAAGCGCAAGTCAGAAATGCATTGGATACGTTATCCGTGAAAATGCTTCGCAACGCCAATGGCCGCATCTTGTTTTCCTTGGCGAGCATCGTCCAAATTGGTGATTGATTCCCGACATTGAGCAGAGTGAGTTGCTTCAAGCACCCCAAGTTAATCGCCCGTGACAAGATGGATGCTTTAACAGGAATGAGATGGATGCCAAGTGAGGTCAGCGACAAGCCGCGAGTATCGCGAATATACTGTTTCATAGATCGCTCTGCAACGTTAGTGCTGGAATTGCCCGATTTTGACTGTCGCTCTGCATCTTCAATTTCCTCTTCAATCGTCTTGATCTGACTTTGGATATCGTTGATGTAGTTGCTGAATTTACGGAGTTGAGCCTCCGCCTCCTTGAGCTGGATGGATTCCATAGTCAAACCTTGAGCTCGGCTCCCTTCAATCTTCTTTCCAAGCGCATCTGCTTGTTCTTGAAAGTGACTGAGCCTGGTTGCTAAACTCTCAAAGTTGACACTCTGTTCTGGAAGGCAGGATGAGCCTCTATCTGTTGCAAGGTCCGAGTCGGTTGTATTAGACGCAGGAGTCATCTGTCTGGATGAGAGAGAGTCCAAAGCATTGGCTTCTGTATCTGCCTGGGGCACCTCGTTGGTCTTTTCCCTAGCATCAGATTGTTGATCGTCGGAATCTTCAAAAGCATCTTCCGCGGCTTCCATATGGGCAATGTCTATATCATCAGGTGAAGCATCGCATTTTCCTCTTGATGGTTTCGGCGACACGGTTACCACCTCTTCTGGTTCCTCCTTTTTGATTTCCTCTGTTGATGGTTTCCCATCTCCCTCCTTGTCGTTTGATATTCCAGATGCCAAGCCTTCGGCTCCCAATGGTTCCTTTTTCGTATCATCATCATTCTTAGTCGACACCTGGCTCGTTCCATTGGATGCATTCGGAGTCTTGTCGATTTGAGTCAGTGAGTCGTTGGCTTCCACATACTTCTTTGACGCCTTTTCTATTGTTTCCAAAATCTCTTGCTGTGATGCCGAGAAGTCTCGTGACCCATTGGAAAGGGACATCAGTTTGGTGGAGATGTATTTAATAGATTCTAGGAATTCCTGGCGTGGATCACTTGTCTGTTTATCCTTGTCTTTTTCGCTGCTCTCCTGCTTGGAACCAACCCCCCCTGTACTTGTATTTTTGTCAGTCTTTTTTATTGAGGTAGGCTCAATATCAAATATTCTCCCAAGAACAGCCTCCTGGACCTTTCGTTCCTCTTGCGCTCGGAAAGCTTTTGCAGGACCGCTGGTATCGTAATTTGTGTTTTGAGAAACAGGGATAACTTGGAATTCATCGTCAACGTCTGAATCATCGGGATCCGATTCCGGCGGAGGCTTCCGGGCTTGTGCTGCCAACGAATCAGATAAGGATAGCTGTAACTCTGTGATAGTCGAACATGAACTCTTGATACATGTATTGAGTTCAGTAACGATGTCGAGATCATCAATGTCCAAAACAGAAAGACTTTGGAGGTTTTTGAAACCAGACAAAGTGGAGGGGTCTCTGATAATCGGTGCTCGTCTCCCGGCTCGATTCTTAGGGAGCGACTTGGACGGGAACCCCAGAGCAGGAGGGGGGCCGGGCATTATTGGCGGTGTTGTTCCCGGAGGGCCGGTCATCATTGAAATAGGCCCAACGCCTGGAGGCAATTCGGACCAGTGGTTTGATGGGCCCGGCGCAAGATGCGCATCCATCGATACCGGCAAGGGTGGCGGAGGCATGTAGTATGATTCCCCGGCTTGCATTCGGATATGAAGTTTCTTGAGCGATGCTATCCGGTGAAGTTCTCGATAGACAGGCCGACTGAGCTCGACACGTATGTTCCATCTGTCCTAGGAGGTTGGTACTGTTGTCCCAATAGTTTGGATATGCGCACTTACCGAAACGCCTCAAGCGATTTTGCCTTCTTGAGTGTCAGGTAAAGAAGAGTATTGAGAAACTTGCCACAGCTAGCGCTATACAAATAAGGTTGATACGAGTTCTCTCCCTTGGGCCCTGCACTGAGCGTATCCATCGAGATATCCTTCAAGTGTTTGGCATAGTTATAGTTGCTGGTCGTGAAGGTGTCGAGACCGCCGGCAAGGCCGTCAATAGGCGAATCGAAATTGATGTCATCCTCATCAGGGAATATGATGTGGAAGTTCCGATAAAGTTGAGCAGACGCGAGCTCGTGAAAGTGCTTGGATACGAGGGCAACGCATATTAAATCGCTTTGAGAACACTACATTGGGGTCAGCCTTAGCATCAATTGGGTAGGTGAAAAAAAAGAAGAAGAAGCATATACATGAGAGATGATTTCTCGTTGTGTCTCTGCAGGGAGATCAAGGAAAGTGATCTTGTGTTTGGAACCGGGATTTGGTGGTATCGCAAGAGAAGCATCAGCAGCGGCTGTGATGGCCTCGTCGCCCGCAGCCTCGGTGGCCATGATGTGCCGCTACTGAGCTGTTGCCGTTACGGGAAACGATGTCTGATGCCGTCTGCTATATCGCACGCTATTTTATATGAGATTATGCGACGTAAGCGAAGAGGAATATCTCAGGATGGAGGAGGAGGGTAAACAAGGTAGCGCCACCAGTTGAAAGAGCAGCGCCTGGTTATTTTGCTTGACCAGGCGCAGCGTCGTGTTTGCTCTGTTCTGAAGCCGAGGGCGGGGCGGGGCGTAACAGCGATAACGATAACGGATAGCAGCTACCGGTAGCTCCGATGGGAATCAGAGTGGATGGATGATGGAGACAGTAGATGGTTAGATGGTTAGATGGTCAGATGGTCGGATGGCCGAGTGTCGACGGTTTCGATGATGGGGCGGGTTTCAAAAGTCTCAGTGTCTCAGTTCGGTTTGGACGTAGGCACTGTAGGTATGTATGGCATGTATGGTATGTAGGTATGTGGGAGGGTGAGGCTGGAAAACTTGGAAGGCCTGGGTTGGACTGGACGGGCCATCAATGACAGCGAGGCAGAAAGTGGAGGCGATGCAAGGCGGGCGCCAAAACTTCACTCGGTGGTGGGGGCGATATCGATACAGTGGCCGGGGGGTTCCATTTCCAGGCGGGTTTAGCGGGACTCCCGCTGTTTTATGATTGTGGCACCTACAACGGCGGGGTTACTTTAGGAATCAGAAATAGGCAGGTAAACAAACAACACACAAGAGAGCCTGAAAATGTATTTCATTGGATATACGTCACCCAGAGGGACATTTCCCGAAAAGGATGAAAGATTTCCAGGTTAATAACATTGCATGGCAACCCATAAATCAGGGAAAGGTCAAGGAACAATATGGAGGCAATCAGATACGAGGGATATAGGAGATATATCTGTGAATACGAGCCTCGGGGGTTATAATCGTCATTATAGAACTGCCAAGGACTACCAAGCTGTAGATGGCCAAGCATGATAGGCATGTTCTTTATATGAGTGATACAATAGTGGTTGTAAGAAGGAGGAATGAGGGTCGCCCTACCAACTGCTTGATGAATAACGTACATGTTCCAGCTGTACACTGACTGCCACTATGTTTTTCTTACATGATGCCACCTATAACCTTTCATCTATTCTACCAAGTGAAAACATATGACTACTCAAATCCATATTAATAAAAGAACCCTAAAATCAATCTAGGAGGGTTTAAAAAAGACACTGGTTATGACCTTGGTGTCAGAGCAGCCTCCCCTAAGTAGCATGGTCTGCTACAGGGTAAGCGTCGAGTCAAGTCTGCGCATCTTGTCCCGGTTGCTCTCTAGCCATGACCTCTGATTACCACCAAGGGCAAATAGGAATAGGACTTCCTAAACCCTCTGACTCTCTTCCACATGGATAGGTATATCCATGCAAAAAGCCATCCATGTCCAGTCTGTTTGGTTTGGTTGGGAATGGTGTCTTCCCACCCCAGCTTTTGGCGAGTTTGCTCCGCCACCAACACCCACAGCGTGCACAATGTTCCATCTGCAAGCCAAGCCTTGAAGCTTTGACATGCTGTTTTTATCAATATCGGAAGCTGTTGAGAAAAGTTCCTTTTGTCGTAGATTTCACCTGCAGCATTGACTTGCATGCATGGTATTGTCCGCGCAAGGCTAAAGTGTCTTATTGGACGCGGGGAAAACAAATGGTTCGTCATGTAGGATTCATGGCGCCACTCTTCCCGCTCCAGCCGTTTGAGCCGTGACCAATGGTGTCTTTCTAAAGATAGATACTTGTTGGGTAATGGTTCTTGAAGATCCGCCTAGCAACAGGGTAGGCCTAGGGAATTTCGTACTGTACTGTTTGACTGTAAAATGGGGTTATCGTACTTTGTAGTACATACATACCTGGTAACTAAAAAAAAGGCTGAAACTGGAGCCGAATTCCGCTTGGCGGGTACCTCGTGTATGTATGTCTAATTAGGAAGTCGCCGCTGATGAGAGAGGAGCCCGAGCGTGTCTGGGCTGTGCAACCAACAAATATCCTGGAATCGAGACCCTCACCCAAACTGTGATGTTTGAAGAAGTTGCAACTTTTTTCTTCCCATGTCCTCTTCTCTTACCTGTGACAAGCCTTTATTAAATCTTTGTTTCTATTCGAGGACAGCCTAGAGAAAAAAGATACCCGAACCGTCGACTGACTCGAGTTGTCGATTTATGGCATCTAGACATTAATTTGTTGATCATCGAATCTCAGATTCACGCCTCGCCACCAGCCGACTATTTCCCCTCATCTCAGGGAAAGAAAAAAAAAGAAATATCATAAAATCTCACCTGAGAGAGAAATGGCGGACACTGAAGAGCCTCAGTTCAACTCTCTTGCCGAAAGGATAGCGGCCTTGAAGAAACAGCAGAGCTTCAATAATGTTGGTACTGGGGCGGATGGCCCTCGCAAGAGAGCGCCTCCTCCTCCACCTCCAGGACGCCCAGTTAGGACACAGACTGCCCCTGTTGTTTCAACGAACGGCTCGACACACCAGACAGCTCCCCAGGTTCCTCCAAGGACCAACGGGAACTCAAATGGACCACCGCCATTGCCACGTCGCGACACGCAGAACTCTTTGAATGGAGTATCCAAGCAAGAGCAAGGCCGGCCTGAACCGCCACCGTTGCCCTCTCGAACCGCGTCGTTTCAGCCATCTCCAGCGTTACCACCTCGACGAACATCAACCCAGTCCGTCAATACCTTGGGTACTAGGCGAAATTCTGCCTCTTCCGAGGCATCGATGCGGTCGAGTGTCTCATCCCTGTCCACAACAAAAACCATATCGTCTACTACAAGCTATGGATCAAATGGATCTGCTCAGCGCAAGTTGCCGCCAGTTTGTGATTTAGCTAGTTTGCCTCCTCTGCCACCTACAAGACGAGAGTTGGAGGCAAAGGCAAAGGAGGCAGAGGCACAGGAAACGGCAGCCAGAGAAGCAGCTGCGAAAGAGGCTGCTAGGCAAACTAGAGTTGTGCAAAAGGTTGAGACTGCGGTGCCTGCTAGACCAAGTCTTCCTCCCAGGTTGCCATCCAGACCTGCAAAGTCCCAGACGACCACGGCTACAGAAACTATGCCGCGCACACAACCAGCAATCATATCCTTGAAAGGAAAGAAACCTCTGGGGCTGAATATGCAGGCGACTGAGTACGGAGTTGGTCCACGCATACCCGAGAGACCTGAGACGGATAATGCCCCTCCTCCTGTACCCGTTGCCTCGCGCCCGTCTGCCGCACAAATTCAAGCCATCTCAACTCGACCCGCCCCTCGACCACAGGTGCAACTTGGGTGCTGGGTTTGTCGAGACTGGAGTGGCCCTGATAATGTGGCAGCCCAATTTCCTAGGCAGTCACTTCCAAGAAATGACCCTGTTGGCTATCTTGCCCGTGGACTCTGTGACCAGTTCCCATCCTACACGGATAAAGCACGAGCTATTTTCACATGGTTTCATCACAATATATCCTATGATACAGTATCATTCTTTAATAACGATATCAAGGGCCAAACGCCGGAGCAGACCATTTTCAGTGGTTGGGCGGTTTGCCAGGGCTATGCCGACACTTATGCAGCTATTGCAATCAGAGCTGGCTTGGAATGCGTAGTTGTCACAGGACATGGCAAGGGTTTCGGTCACAGTGCACTGAAGAAGGGTGAAAGGCCGCCTCCTCCCAAGGCAGATGGTCATGCCTGGAATGCTGTGAGGATTGATGGTGGCGAATGGAAGCTTCTTGATGCCTGTTGGGGGGCTGGCCACATTTGCACCGCAGCAAACCTCTACAAACAGGAATTTCACCCAAATGAGTTTATTAGCCCGAATGATGTGTTTGGCCGCAAACACTTCCCCTCTGATACCAAGTATCAGTTTCGCAATGATGGTAGAATTATTTCATGGGAGGAATATTACATTGGCCCATCTACAGGTGAGCCTGTGGAGACCTATACGAGTATTCAAAAGGAAGGCATATCAGAGGATAGCCTGCAACCTAAGGAGCGTCACATTCCCGTATATAACGGCGAGGTTGTGCGGTTCCAGTTCTCGAAACTCTGCGAGCACTGGACATCTGAGAAGCATGGCTTGGGTAAAGCGCCTTTGTTTCTACTTCACATCCAGGGTGTTGATGGGAGAAAGAGCGAAATGGTGCCCATAGAAACCGATGGCTACTGGCACTGGCTTGATGTCAATGCGCGGGATTTGGGCGCGCCAGGACAATCCGTCTATATTGCCCAGCTGACATCCTTTGATGGAAAGGAGGGACAAGATGTGAGGGCCGTGACTGCACAGGAATTCCTCTCCAAAAGGGGCAGAGTTGGGATGGCTTGTTCTTACCTAGCGAAATGGGAGTTGGTATGATGCTAATGAATGGCATGATATAAACTGCATTTGTCGGCGTTGATGCGGAAGACACGTATGAATGTGTAGATTCGGGATGGATTACAGCACCTGGGAATATATAGTGATGTGGGCGCTGGATGCTATCAAGGGATATATAGAAAAAGGTATGTCTTGGGATACTTGATAAGTGAAGGAAAACAGTGACATGGGCGCATATGCTGACGAGATACTTTCTTTCGTAATTGTGTCCTATAGATGCGTTTTAAAAATAGAAGAGCGAGAGTGATAATGATAGTGTTGCGATACTTTGTTGGGATAACTTGCATCCCACCACAACTTGAAAAAAACAGACAAACGCTGGAATCGAGAATTTTGAAGATATCGATGAGATGGATATCTACAAGTACAAGTAGGTGGTGGTACATGGCCTACCTTGATTATCATGTGAAAGCCTGGACCTGAACCTGGACCCCTGGAGAAAACGGTTCCAAGGTTCTGCTTGGCGTTCTAGTGCCTGCATGATGGCGGCCTTCAGTGGGTTGCCAGTGGGCTGCTAGTGAGTGCGTCAGTGGGCATTGGGGGGATCCACGTGCTCCGTGCGCCGCGAGCAGTGGACCCCCAATGACGAAACAGCCTTCGGTCACTCTATGTCCGTCCATTCTAATTGACGTGGCATAATAAAAAAGTTGCATACAATAGCGATCGATCTGACATCTGCAACCTCACAATCTGCCTTTTTGCTTTCCGCCTCACGGTCGCGAGGGGATACGGATTGCGACATCGTATTGCATCCGAAGGCTTATGAAATGGATGGAGAATTCTACACAGCCAAGATAACTCGCATATCTGTGCAATCCATCGCATAGTCCAAGTCTCCTTTCCGACCACCTTGCGCGCCGCATATTCGGCTTCAGAATGCGACCAAAGCCACATTCACTCGATTTCTAGCTTATGCTCGCCCGCTCACAATTCTACCCGCTGCCTTTAGCCGAACGGAAACCCTTCGATAATCAACTTTCCCGTACGTAGCTCGAACTGCTCGACTTATCACCATGTCACCCTCACCCTCGTCCTCCGCGGCGAGGACCTCGCTCTCCCGCAACGAAACACTCAGTCTCCTGACCATATCCGGCGCATCCCTCGCCGTCCTCGCCAACACCTTCCACGGCGACGGCGAGCCCCTCATTGCTTCTCTCGCACTCTCGCTTGTCGCATTCTCGCTCTGCTATGCTATGATCCGCTGGCTGGGCCCGACCTTTATGAAGGCGGGCTTTCGAGGGCGCGACTTAAGCAAGATCAACAACAGCGTTGAGATTCCCGAATGTATGGGCGCTGTTTGCGCCGCCGTCTATCTCTTGACGGTTATTGTCTTCATTCCGTTCCCGTTTTACAAGGATATCGTTGCGGCAACGAGCGGCGGTGGAAACAGAGATGTGGTTCTGGAGGTTCAACACCCCAACCAGGGGCGATTCTTGCATCGTTTCCCCCATAACAAGGTGAGCAGAAGAAAGGGGACGGACGACTTAGGACCAATTTGGCCTCTGTATTGCCAATTGAACACTCGCTAACCGTGTTACCGCTTGCAGCTCGCTTCCTACCTTGGTGCCATCATTTCTCTCCAGACTATTGCCTTCCTTGGCATTGGCGATGACCTCTTTGACATTCGCTGGCGACACAAGTGGTGGATCCCCGGCCTGGCCTCCATCCCAATCCTGGTCGTCTACTTTGTCGATTTCGACGTCACTTCCATTGTTATTCCCGTGCAGCTTCAGCCTTACCTCGGCGAACTCTTCGATCTCGGTGTCCTCTACTACGTATACATGGCCTGTGTGGCCATGTTCTGCCCCCAGAGCATCAATATGCTGGCGGGCATCAACGGCATCGAAGTCTCCCAGTGCATCGTCGTCGCAGTATTAATTGCCTTTAACGATTGCCTCTACCTCTTAACGCCATACCCCCATCCCGCCACCGATTCCCATCTGTTCTCTCTTTATTTCCTCCTCCCCTGGATCGGCGTTTCTTGTGCTCTACTTTACCACAACTGGTATCCCGCCAAGGTCTTTGTCGGAGATACTTACTGCTACTTTTCTGGCATGGTCTTCGCCGTCGTCGGTATCCTCGGTCATTTTTCTAAAACCCTTGGCCTGCTCCTCGTCCCCCAGCTCTTCAACTTTCTCTACTCTTGCCCCCAAATCTTCGGTCTCATCCCTTGCCCGCGCCACCGTCTCCCCAAATTCAACGCCCGCAGCGGCCTCCTCGAGCCGTCCGTCACGCCATGGTCCCCCGAGCGACAGCCCCACCCCCTCGTTGCCCAGGGCCTGCTCCTCTTGCACAAGTTCAAGCTCCTCAAGGTCACCACGGACGACAAGGGCCGCTTCGTCGAGACGAGCAATTTCACCATTCTCAATCTTTGGCTTGTATGGCGCGGTCCGCTGAGGGAAGACCGGCTGGCCTGGGAAATAACCCTGCTTCAGCTTGGCGTCGGTCTGTTTGGCCTGTTTGTCAGGCACAAGCTCGCCCTGTTGGTCTTTAAGGAAGACAACTGGGGTACGATGCAGCTTTGAGAGAGAGATAGAGAGAGAAAGGGCTCTCTGAGTGGAAAAATAAGGGGCAGCAAGGTGATTTGTATGACATATTGTAATTAATGAGTAAAGACGATAGAATTACATGGCCGTTGCCGGATCAAATCTTCAAGTTTGTACATAGCCTAGCTTCGCATGATAAATAACAACTGGTTCGAACCTGTGCACTTTGTTACAGAAGTTGTTGTACCCATCAAGCTCGGTTGACACAGCACCCAGGTCTAACAGGTTACACACATCACACAAGGGCTGTACATGGGAACGAGGACAGCGTAGAGTAATAATAGATAGATAGATAGCATAGTAGACGAAACCCATCCACATTCAATCATGCCGCCTCTTGGTTTCATTACCTGGCTATGCTGGTGTTCAAAAAAAGGGGGGGATGGATTACTTATATAACCATTATAGCTATACTGGTTATTCATGCCATGTCACTTGATTCAACATAAGCGGTGAGACCTTTATATAACCATTTAACATATTTCTTTCTTTCTTTCTTTCTTTCTTTGTCACTTCGATCAAGAAAAAGCATACATAATCCTCGCTGAAAGGGCTGGATATCAACATCCATTATTCCACATTTCATCATCTCAAAAAACCCAGAGCCCCTCCACACCGAAATAAAACAAGAAGAAGAAAAAAAGAGCCGGGAACTGAAAAGCTCAAGGTCACCTTTATAATGCCCGTTGCTGAGAGAGTCACCACTCTTCCCCCTCCCTTTCCCCCCAAATCCATTGAACCAGTTAAATACCGTATGGCTAAAAGTACATGAAACCCAAATAGAATATTTCCTCGGTTAGAAAGTCAATCACGTCCCACAAATGCGCCCCTCCCGCAAGCTCCCCCTTGAGCCTCCTTATCCTGGTATTCCCTGAACCCTAAACCGGGGGTTATAGAACCACGAGGGGCAGCTCGTCTTTCATCCTGGATCGAGGCCAGGAAGCACAGAAAACGTTCATCGCTACAGGGACTCGTATATAGACTCAACCAAACGGATCTTTCGCATCAACCAGTCCTTGAGTGGCCCTGCCAGCACCGAAGCCGCCTGATTCCGGTCTGCCCCCTTCCCCCCCTAAACGCCGAGAACACTGGTGTCATCCGATATACCCCTCGCTTTTGTATAAGAATTTAAAAAAAAAAAAGAACTCCAACCGTTTTAGTTGTCCATCCATATTTCCCCTGACGCAAGACAGAAAGATGAAAGCGAATGTGGAATCATGGTGGCAATACAAACTTAAACATACAAACGTCCCCTACAAGGCTATAAATGCCCATTTGTTGGTGCTGTTGCTGTGGAGGGAGAAGGAACTCCATCGATCCTGTCTACTGTTGCTGGTTCTGTCGTGATCTCAACCTTGATGTCTTCTGACCCTGCGAGGCTTGATTTAGCAGGGTTGGGACCCAATGTAGTTCTGCTGACTGTTTTGTTCATTCGACTCTTTGTGTAATCACTAAGACTGAGCTTCTTCTTAACTGGACTCGGATTCGCCATGGCCCCGTTGACTACTGAAGCAAATGGACTTGGTAGGCCATTGGATAGGGCGGAAGTTGCAACCGAGCTGGTGGCTGACAAAGGTGTTGTTGCAACAGAACCAGTTGCCCCTGAAGGATCCAGCAGAGGAATAGTTGGAGTTTCTACCCGAAGATCCGGTGTTTTTGTCTTGTTAGAGCCGGTTGTTGTCGGCTTTTCGGTAGCAGACTTCTCAGTTGTAGATATCGGTGGATCTACAGGAGGATCTTCGAGAATTGGTTCATCTTCGGCAGGGGAGGAGGGTGAGAGCGCTTCGTCAACAGGTTTCAACGCCCTAGGGTTTTCTTCCGTGACTGGAGAATCAACCTCCATGGCGTTTCCACTTGATGCTTGCGAAGAGACGGATAGCCTTTTGCGATCTTCCTCTGTGCGAACCTTGTGCCGGTTATTGAGAAGTCTTTTGGACAATGGGATGATTCGTTTCTTAGGGCAATGCGTTTTCAAAGGCTCGCTGAACCATTCCCCTTCTACGGGATCTGTTTGAATACCAATGTCACAGTAAACCGGTCGTGGGCTTGCTGAAGCCTGTCGAGACCGACTTGCTGATGACTCTTGCCCCACTGATGAAGATGATTTGGCCTGATGACCAAGATTTGGCGATCGTGAACTGGCCGGCGAACCGGATTTGCTCCTAGAAGTACCGGCGTCGACGTACGTCCCGGGAGCCAGGGCTGACCCGTTACGGGATTTGGATTTCGAAGACGTTGATGTGGTTGTTCCATCAGATACTCGCTTCTTCTTCTTCGGCGGCTGTTGCTGTTCCATTCGACGGAACGAATCCTCAACCATGGCTACTTTCCTTTTGTCCCGATCAGTTGGTTCTGTTAATATTCCTAGTTGATCGAACGAGCCTTGGCGTAGCGGCGTGCGATCTCTACTTGGCGGCTTGCTTCGCAACAAAGCATTTTCGTCTTTTCCGTCCCTTTCACCATGTTCATCAGCATGGCCTTCACTAGCGGCGCGACTGTTGGTGGCATGGCCAGTACTGGTGGGTGAAATAGTATGCGTTCTTGATTTTCGTTGTTTCCTCTTGGTATTACGGCCCTGATTCTTGCCGAAAAGATAGTGTCGATGAAAACGTGCGAATGCGCAATTGTTGTCCAAGTCGCATGCGCAGCCACCATACTCCGACAAGATTCGATCAATCCAATTAGAGATGGCCAAGTATTCTGATTCATCCAGGTCAAATTCCTCTTGCACTGCACCGTCATCATCGCTCAGTCCTAGGAGATGTAGCCACCGTGTTCGCACGCTCTTCTCTAGCCTAAAGTCCCACGGCAATGTTATTTGCTCGTGGGCCGAAATATATCGATCACTAACTAGCCAGAAGTGGTAATCGGACCCGTCAGTGAGATATGTATCGAGCTGGGCGTTTGGCTTGCAGCTTCTTCTAACATAGCGAGCCAAGGAGCCTTCTTTCCTTGTGTCAATATATAGGGGCAAGATAGGATGGAAGAAGACGAAGGGAAGAGGGGATGAGAGATCCGCCCAAAGATTTTCCGGATCAGCACAATAGTCCTTCTGAAAGCCTATTGCACCGTTTAGCTCAATGAGAGGCACATCTTTCTCGATTGGCGATGTTGACTTGATGAAGCGCCATCGCAATGTTGTGCCAGTTTCAATGGATCGCGTCGCATCCTTAACCTCGAGCTTCGGCCGTTTCTCATCCACACTGGGTGGTTCCTCTTGAAATACATCGGAATGAGTTCGGCCAACCTCATGCTTCATTGTGTCAGGCTCTCTCAGCCACCGAGACAGAGCAGTGGGGATGGCAAGGCTGGCAAAGGCATTGTTGTGGGCATCGGGTACATCAAGTTCGTTGTAGAGAGCGCAGAATCCTGCAGAGTAGTGGTGAATCTGGAAGTCGTCGGGGAGGTCCGGAGGTGTGGTAGCGGGACTTGGAGGATGTGTGGGATTCGAGCGCGCATTGCCATAAGATGGACTTCGTTTCGGGGGCTGCGAGCTAACAGAGAGCGAAGGCCGGTGTGAGGTTTTCGATTTTTTAGAGGGGTGGTGATGGTGGTCGGTGGAATTTCCGTGTTTGCCACCGTCTATAGGGCCATGGTGACCATGATGTCCATTAGCCTGGACGTCGGAGGGCTTTGATTTCTTCTTGTGGCTCTTAGAAGGAGGTCGCTTCGCCTTCTTATCGGTATGTTCAGTCTCAAGTATTGAATGTTTGAGTTGGAGGGTTCGTTCGATGGCCTTTTGGCGGTTCAAGGGGCGAGGTTTGCACTCTGCGCAAGAGTGAGCAAAGTCCTCACGTATAGCCTCCTCCCTATTGTCAGGGTAGAAGCAGTCGATATGTTGCCACGTATCGCATGTCTCGCAATAAATGGTGTTTCCGTCATCATCAGAGAAGTTACAGATACACTTGATTGTGTAGGGCTCCTCCTCTGCCGCCTCCACCTTGTGGGTGACATCGTCGTGAACGGTCGAACCCACGGGTGCGGCGTGGTTTGCCTGACTGGAAACCGCGGCTTGTGTCGACAGTTGCACCGGCTTTTCCGTCATAGTCCAAGAGGACCACACGAGGCAGTCGACGTCGCAGGGTGTGCGTGGATTGATTATAGTCGCGATCTGGTGAGCATGACGGCGCCTAGTAAGACGCGCGCCGGGGAGCTCGCTTGTGTATGGGGATGGCACTCGTCGCAGCCGACCGTGTCATGCGTCGAGATGCTATCGTCACGTTCAGGTAGTCGATAACTCCGGTCAAGGTCGAGGACTGGACTCGAGGATCGTGAAAGGTGGCCGAAAGGGTGGACGACTGGTCAGGAGGCGTGAGTAAAAACCGTCGAGACAAGATGAACCTGACAGGTTCCACGAGCAAGACTGCAATGTAATCGCACGCGTTGAGGCAACGCAATAGACACGACAGGATATGAACAGATTCTCGTAGAAATCGAAGAAATCGGACAGAACAGATTGGAGGCGCTCGAGTTGTGGCCAGAGAGTCGAGCGCGGGTGGTCGAGGGAAGTGGGATGGAAAGGGTTAAAAAAAAGGAGGAGAAGAAAAAGCGAGCTAGTGAGATTGTCTGAAGTGACAGCCTTGAGAAAAGACGAGAGGGCTGAATGACAGTATCGACGGTAAGGATAGGTATCGAGAGAAAGAGAGCGGATCGTGAAGAATGGCACGAAGAGTGTGAATGGGGAGGAGGAGCGAGGATGGGGAGGAGCGACAGGAAGCGAAGCCGGGTGTGTGTGTCTTTGCTTTGGACCACCAAAGGCTGCTGGGCCAGCACCAAACCAGCATCAAGCACCAGCAGCGGCGCGAAAGCGAGGACAGGACAGAACAGGACGGACAGGACAGGATAGGACAGAGACAAGAGAAACGAGTGCAGCGTAGCAGCAGCAGCAGCGGAGGCACCGTTTGGGAAAGGTACGTACCTTTTTTTCTGGTGACTCGACCCTCTATTTGCCCTCTAACCTCTAACCGTTCAGGCTCTGTGGCTCTGTGGTAGTACCCTCTTCAGGTCATCTCAGCCAAGGGACCCAAGGGACTCTCCCCCCCTTCCCCTCTCCCTCCCTTCCTCAGGGCTCTCCAGGGCCACAGAGTCGCCAACCCCAAGGCACCATGCGCATGCCATCGCATGCCATGCCATGCAATTAGCAGACGCTCGCGGCGACCAGGACTCGAAAGGCAATGCTCATCTCAAGCGCCATCCACCTAGCGAAACAAACAAGCAGGAGGATGGAAAAAAATAAGAGGCAAAGGGAACTGGCGCTAAACCCAACATCGAATGGGCGGTGGGATAGGGACATCTTAGTGTGCATCCAAGGTCCAACCATGCACTGGGGGGCCGTGGTGGGCGTATGTACAACGATCTAATGGGTGTAGGGGGGGAAGATGGGGGGGCAACGACTCGGATGGGCTGGCAACGCTGGCTGGCTGGCTGTAATACTTGTAGTATGTGCAGACAAGACCGAAGCTCGCACATTGTACGGTACAGTACAGTACATCGTACTGGTGTTTTGTATGTAGGTATGTACATACGCTGAAAGAGTTGATGCCTGAGGCGTCAGTACAGTGTCTCGACCATTTCTGCAAGCCAGGCGGAGCTGATAAATTTTGTTGATGAGGAGGAAGAGGAAGGGGAGAAAGTGGTGAGTAGAAAGAGGAGAAGGCAGCAGCAGCAGCAGGCAGCAGGAATCTGGATAGGTATTCAGTGCGTGCGATCCATGGGGGGCGGGCATGCGTCTCGTCTGTAAGTGATGCATGTATGTGAATGTGTCTGACTGCACATAGTTAAGATTTTTGGCGAGCTATTTTTTCTCGAAGCCGTAAAACTTGGGAGGAAGAAACATAAATGCGCAGGGGTTCTCCCTCTCTCATCTTGGCAGCCTAGCATTACCATCATGGCACACACGGAACGGCGTCGCTATTATCTCTCGAGGGAGCGGCTCAGATGTCACGACCCGGAGATGGCGAGGGGTCCTGCAGCATCAGCCGCATTTGTCGAGGGACGGCAGCAAAAAGGCAGTGAGTTATAAAAAAAAAAAAAAAAAGATTGCGATTCTTGGGCCATCATAATTCCTCCAGTAGGTACTTCGTAATACGCTGTGGGATGAGACGGGAACAAGAGCGGGCAAGGCCAAGGGTTCTGTCTGTGATGAGATGCAACCCTCATTCATTCACGAGCTTATTGAGCGACGGGCCAAAGTTACTCTGCACTGGGTGGCGCCAGCACGCCAACACGCCAGTAGGATAGTTGGGCAGCCCCCTCCCAAACACGCCGGCGTAGCGACACTCGGATAGCCCAGCCCATTTGTCCATTTGTCCATTTATCTATTATCATATCAGGCCTGGTTGGCCACTAAAAGCTGGTACGTAATTTGGCTGGTCCACCGTGATTTTTTTGCACAGCCAACGGATTTTACAGGTACTGTGAGTGAGAATGAGGTCTCTGATGTTATTGTTAGACAGCATGTTGGTCAAAATTTCGTGCTTGCACGTTCATATTACAAGTAGGGACGAAAAGAACCAGGACACACACACACACACACAAAACCAGGTTGACACCAAACTTGAAACGTTGATGCTCTCTTAAGCTGGGCCAAGTAAGATTACGGCAAGGTAAGTAGCCTCTATTAAGGTGCATCGCGCAGTCTCTCTCGTACTCGGCTCATTTCAACAGGCATGTTTAGATTTATAGGTAGGTAGGTAGGTAGCCGAAGCCGGAAGAAACCCAATGAATTTCCAGAGTCGCATGACTGCCGCTCCCAACATTCACTCTGGCGACTGTGTATATCCTTCCATCATCATCGCTCCCTTGCCGCAATCATCATTGCTATCTTACTTGTACATGCTTGTACATACATACGGCCTGCCGCCAAACCCCAGTCCTCGGAATGAGATCGATGACGGAGAGAACATGGATGCGCCATGACCATCTCGACCAGACTTTGGCACAGTAAACGGACTAAGAACAGGGGTCGCTGCAATCAGAGAACCACGATGCTGCTCAAACACAACAGGGGTTTGGAGTCTCGGTGCGCTAGAGTCAGCATAGCCTTAAGTTGTCTTGTCATCCCCGTAAGAGCGGCAGCGTGTGATTGGTCTTGTGGTGCGAAGTGCAGCTCTGGACCTGTACCCCTCGAGGTTTACGAACAAGAGGACAATGAGCCAATCAGAGATGGATCGCAAGCCGTCATCTGGAAGTGGAGAATACTCTTCCAATTTAGCCTACCAAGGAGAAGCATGCATTGATTATGTAGTAGTGTGTTTTCATGGCCATGAATTTCTGCACATTTGATACGATTTACTATTTCAACTGTGTTCCGATATCATAATGAGATAAATGGCTAATGCGAATTTGTCATTCTCTGTTTTGGTGCTGCGACTCCATAATTGCAATGTTCAGACACCATCCCGATTCGCCGACTCAACGACACCCTTGCTGTTAGAATTGATTGTATCCGTGTTTTATTCACACATTACGAGACACCGCGAGCGTTAGGTTAATCAACACATGCCCAATCCGACTGCGGCCTTGCGCCCTGATGAACCAGAGAATTCCAAGTGTGATCCGTGTGCATATCAACCATATTCCAAACAGCATCATGCTATCACAACAATCTGTCCATCAATAAACATTTGTCCATCCACCTGAACCTTCTTCGTGCCGCAGCTCTAGGCTACAAACACAATGAAAGCAAAAAGGGAAGAAATCAAAAATTGCGCCCCCAATGGCCCCGAAGGACAATTGAGTGCGGGACGACTCCGCGCTGTGCAATGCAGGCCTCCCGTACTAGTACTCCGTTTTATTGAGCTCGGAGTACTGGAACAAGGTAAGTATGAAGAAGAAAGAAGAGAAAAGAATAAAAATGCGAGCAACAAGCAGATGATTTTATAGAGTAGAATTTAGGGCCCGTGCACCCCAACCTCCTTCTGCCTGAATTGATTCCTGAGGTAGATGACTAAGGCAAATAATTGTGGAGAGAAGGTCTGGCCCCTGTGCTAACCAAGCTTGGATAACCAAGGCTACGAACAGCACAAGATGGTTGGAGGAATCCAGTCGTCATTATTCACCGTATGCCAACTCAACAAGTCGCACGAGTAGATCGAGCCTGGACACCGCTTCCACTGTTACAAAATCTCAGACTCACAGCAGGGAGCTGATATGTAGTACAACGCTGCTCTCCGTGCCTCTGAGCTCTCATAGGCTGTGCGGAGGTAGTATGCATCCGATAACGAGGCGTCGCCTTATCTCTTTATGGGAGAATCTGTGGGGGGTGCCCCAACAATGTCCAATAGGAGCCTGGTCCTGGTCTCATGACGCATCATCGCACCCAACCACCGCCTGAAAACAGCATGGAAAGCGCCTGCCCCGTGACGTGCGTGTGATTCGGAGGGTTAGTCAGATACAACTGTACCTTGGTACCTGAATGACCTGGGAGTCTCCTGCATGCTTCAATCCTACAAGTACAAAGACAGCGTCAACCTCACCTCCTCTTGTTTTCCTCAGCTCAATACCAAACTCAGCTTCCTAGAAACTACACATAGCTGCACTTCACACTCAGCGATATCAATTACATTCACGATGCGTTTCACATCAACCCTTGCCTACATCTCCGCTTGCTTGGCCGTGCCAGCAACGGCTCGCAACATCTTCAGCCCACTTGACTCAACCAAGGTTCCGGGGGAGTCGCCTCTAGAATTCTGTAATGAAGATCGCGATGATGACCTCGTCACGATCACCAAGGTTGACATTACGCCTAATCCACCCAAGGCGTAGGTTTATCTTCTCATATATTTTGATGATCTAGACTAACCCCCAACAGCGGTCAGGAGTTGGTCATTACGGCTTCTGGTGAGGTTCGCACGACGGTTACGAAAGGAGCATACGTCAAGCTCACCGTCAAGTATGGTCTCATCCAACTCATCTCTACGACGGCCGATCTTTGCGAGCAGCTTGGCAACGTCGACCTGAAGTGCCCCTTGGACAGTGGTAAACTTAGTATCACCAAATCTGTCTCATTGCCAGCAGCAATCCCACCGGTATGGCATCTTTATTACAACCCAACCATAACTCCTTACTGATCCACATTCTCATAGGGCACCTATAACGTTGTTGCGGATGTTTACTCTAATGATGATGAGCACGTCACCTGCCTGAAGGCATCTGTCAACTTTCCAAGGCCCAGTTTTGGTGCCTATGATGACAGTGAGGAGCTGTGAAGTAGAAGAAGATACACAACAAGTCCATATGGGAAAGACGGGCAATATCAAGGGGGACTAGAATTTGATGGGTGTTTATCCTAGTTTTCGTGAATTAAACTGCAACTGTTGACATTATGTTACAAGCATGTAACCAAGTGACTCCGCACAATTTTTCAAATAGGGTGGCACATTAAGGGTAGAATATATATATCCATTCGCTGGATATCATATTGTGCACATTTCTGTATAAGTGAATTTGAGCCCAGAACAAAGCGTATCACCAAGTCCTGTCTTAACATGCGATATATTCTGCCACCTTCCGAAGCCATCAGTTTACTCTCCAAACAGCCGTCGTACTCGTCTCAAAACACTGTCCTTGTCGGGATCGTATGGGTGGTCTTTGCTAGGAATTTCGAGCACGGTAGGAAATGCGGCGGTGTAGGTATCAACTCTGTGTCGTATCCTGTCAGCGACCTACAGGGCGATTAGCATTTTGACATTGGGATCAAAGAGACGTAGGTGTGAACCAACGTGCTGGTTGATAAGAACAATGCCTATATCCTTCCTTTCGGTGAATGTATCAAAGGCCGACTCAATGGCGGCGGTATCTGTCTTGTTATCGACGACAAGGAAGTTCTTTTGCGCATCGGCTCCAGTAGAAACGTGCTATAGCTCGGATTAGAAAGCCCAGTTAGGATTGAAGTGATGGTACCATGGGAATGAACTCACGCCAATGCCCGCAAGGAGCAGTCCTGTTACCGAGTCCTAAGCTACGTCAGCTCTCTGACATCCAACAGTATATCATGGCGGCGTTAAACGAGGCGACTTACCTCGTCACCGATGACAGCGAGGAACTGGCGGTCCTTGTAATCCGCCTGCGAAGCCATCTTGAAACAATTGATTTGCTGGTGGTTTGCGGTTGAAGGTTGCCTCGACAGACTCCACAGCCGCCTGAAGCTCTGGGCCTCTGGCAATGGAGAGTGGAACAGTGGGTACTGGAGGCTAATTGGCCCCGCGCAGTGCGCCAATGAGCTCTTACAGCAGCCCCCTGGCAGTGACTGCCACTTTTAGCCACATCAGACAAGGCCGCTAGGCTCCAGCTGGAAATTTGCAGCAGCAGTGAGAGCTCTGAATAAACAAATTCACGGCTAACATAATCCACCGCCCATCCATCATCGTATTTCTTACTTTCACTTTGCCCATCGCCGTACAAGATTTTTTGATTTTTTTTATACTTCTCCAAATCGTCCAGCAGAGGAACGAGCTGTGAGCTCTGGAACCACTGAAAGGATGCCCAGACTCGTCCGGCGGAAGCCGCTCTTTGAGCGCATCACGGCCATGCTAAATCCCATGGACTTTTTGCTCTGGCTATCCGAAGAAATCGAGACGAGAGAATGGGATTCAGCGCTCGTCGGTACGCAGCTCGGCTTGGGCATGAACTTCATCTTCCTTTTGGCACGAGCGAACTCTGGCTCGGCAGAGTCATCGGATGGCGACATCTTTGGTGACGATACGAGCGCTGGCTGGCTATCCTACTTTGTACGTTGCATCTCGGCGCAAGCCTTTGCGCGCCATCAACTGACAGATTTTAAACCAGGTATCTCCTATTATATGGGCCTTGGTCGCCATATCTTGCACCAACGCGATCTACGCCTTGTCCCGGACGCGAAAGTATAGGTTGTTCCAGTCTAGTATCGACCTACCTCCGGCCACTTCCTCTGCTCGACGAGTCAAGGTTCAGTCATCCCCTGGACCATCCACGCCATTGCGATACTTTGCGGATATGATCACCTCAGCCTCGGCCGAATCACGAGCCCATCCTGAAAAATCGCGGGATGTGTGGGAACTTTCAGTATGGGATCCTCTCCCAATGACATTAAGGCTCTTCTGCCTATTCAGTCCCGGTCACGTCTTGGTCTACCTCCTCTTCTTGCCGCTTGCGCCTCTGGATCCGCAGCCCAGCGTTACGATATTCAACACGGTTGTCATGCAAGTTTTGTTGTCAGGGCAAATGCTGGTCCTCTCCTCACGATTCGCTCAACAAGCCAAGGATAACAATATTGTTCAGAAGGAGGTGATGAATGAATACGACACGAAATTTGTCCAGCCTCGAATCAACCCTACTGTGAGAGATGTCGGAACTCAATACTCGGATGATCAACCAACCAAGGTACGCGAGTTGGTCCAAGTCGGTACACCAACAACTCTTGTTCGACATGCATTCTTGTCGCGACCGAAAACGTTTGTTCCAACCGAAGACGCTTCATCTGGTCACGCCAATATCGCTAAGCCACAGTTGTTTACCCCTACCGCACCGAGACGATCAGAAACAGTGACCCCCAGCGACAACCCGCGCGCCTCGTTGATGAGACCCAACGGAGCCAGAGAAAACGCCCTGGCTTCCGTTTCCACTAACCGTGTGAGTACTTCCACGAGCACCGGCAACACAAAATTCGGGGGTCACATGGGCATTTACAACCACGATAGGTCGCCCCTGAAGAAGACCATCTCCCTGAACGATATCAACGGTCAAGAATCATCACCAAGAAATTCGAGAGAAATGGCAGCTTACGAGCAGAGAACTATGGCACGGACAAGCAGTCCAAGCAAGCACATTGAGATGCGACGGACATCAGGAACGACTACCAGTAGCACAAACACACCCAATCCGTTTGTAAGGGGTAGAGCAGCACAGGAGAGACAGGCTCCACGGTGGTAGAGTTATTTTGGGTTATGGCGCTATCAACGGCTATAATATTAGGGTAATATCATGTATTATTTCAAGTTGAGACACTCGGGTGTCGGATTCAGCATGGCATCTGTCTGGCGTTTTGGTTTTGCGTGTCTTTGTGCGAGTTGGTCTTCTTATTAGTCTCCTTGTTGGAGTCGTGTGGTTAAAAGGCTCAGGGGTTTTGATACTGCAAATAATGCAAGACTTACTTAATGATGCAAATGCTGGTTTAAACAAAGCAGAAAGTACCGTGGAATGGTCCTCGCCATATCTTACCAAGCCGTACATTGCATAATGAAGTAACAGCACCTTCCTCGAGCAGGCCTTGCTGGGTTAAGTAATATCAGTTGCCATGAATCACTTCAACTGCCCCCCTGGACTCTTTTTGTCCATCTCGTACCATTACAGTGCATCTTTAATCACTGGTGGTCCTTTGATTTTGGGATTCGAAGTCTCTGGGTCCTTCGTTCGTTCCAGTGGTCTCTTCAGAAGCATACGCTCTTTACACTCTCCCAGCAGGTCCCCTCTTCGTCACGATGACTTACTTCTTGCCCCCCAAAGTCTCCAGCTCCATTGACCAGCATATAAAGGCGCCGCCGGAAACACCCAAGGCAGTCCCACAGCCTGTTACACCCCAAAGACCGCAAACAAAGCCTAAGGGACAGCAAAGTGGCCAGCGAGTGGCTTCCGTCGGTGACTGGGTAAAGAGCATACTCCCCAGCCAACGACCAGAGCGAGGAGGGACATATAGAAGTCAGGGGTATTGGGAAGAACTTAAGAAGAAGGGTGGTCAACCGCCTCGACGACGTGTAACTGATAGCTATCACAGCGTGGGAGCAGAATCGATCAATTCCAATCACATAGTTCGCTGGAATACTGCCAAGGACTTGTCTGAAGGCCAGTCAAACCCTGCTCCTCCGCAAAGGCGTGCCGTCTCTTCCGGTCCTGAATCTTTGCCCAATGAAGGTCGAAAGCGGAACTGGTCGCGAGAGGAATCCGAGGATCAAATATCGGTTTCGAAACTGGGCGGCATTCTCCAGACAAACACCAAAACTTGCGATTCAAACAACGACATTACTGCTGAAACCCTTGTATCAGTAACCAATGTGACGGGCCGGCGCCGATCCGAAGTACGCCGGGTAGTTACTGCGAGTTTAGAGTCTCGCCGAGAACGGCAGAGTCTCAAGGAGAGTGGTGACTATCTTGGGGTTCAAGGGGTCAACCCACAAACGGGCGAAATCGATATCATGACTCCAACTGACAGCACTCCTCGGAGCTCAGCAAGCATAGAGACCCAAAGCAAAGTCAAGGCACTGCGAAAACTGCTGCGGAATAATAGACACATATACGGAAAGGCTCCAGCCCAGATGACGGACGAGGAAAAGTTTCTACGATTGCAAAAGGAAAAGGAAAAGGCCAAAAATATGAGCAAGAGTGTGAGATGGCGAAGACGTAGGAAACAGTGGTCTTCTGCACAAGAGCCGGATCTGAGTCCAATAACTCAATCGGTACGGAGTGCGTCACCCTCTTCGCGTAAGTTGTCTCCTGCATCCTGTTAAGCTGCTACAACCGTTGACTAGGAACGCAAACAGGAAGGCATTCCAGGGCGAGGGCACCTCAGACTGATAGTTCACTATTGGGAAGGCTGATAGACTTGGGCTCTCCAAAACCCAAAACTCAGTCAGAGTTCCTCACTGTGCCAGTGGCTGATGCTAGACCTCCTGAGACGAGCCCCAATACTTCAAACTCCTCTGGAACTGTCGTCAGGACGCCCCATCGACGAAGCATCGCAAACCCATCTCTTACGGCATGGGAACTCTTTGAGAATGGTATCCGCTTTGGACCCTCGGATGGCCCTAATGCGTCAGACCGTAATGCTGCAGAAATATCACCTACAGCGACTGATGATCCAATACCTATAGACACAGCCCATTCACTGGGACAACGGCCGTCAACAGGTGCGCCTCAGACCCCGGTAACTTCGCCTAAAACAACTGCCACCAAACCTCAGGAGCCTTTTTTAGGCATACGAGCCAAAAGGCAACTCCATCCCGGGAATACAGAAGAAGGCATGAGGATTCAAATCAACGTGACACCCAACACTACGCAAGCGCGCACAGTCGGCGTCATGGACAATACGACTCCTCCAAAAGGAAATCGTGGCACAACCAACACCCCCTCGCCGCGGTCGATCGTGGAAGATTTGGAAGTCCAGTCGATTCTGGAAAGAAAACCACTGCGGAAAGCTGTACCCCACTTGATATACCTGAAAAAGAGAAGGGCCGACGGGAACCAGCAGGAAGACGGTTCAAAGGCAAAGGCCACACCAATGCTCCATTGGCGTTCAGTAACAAACTTGAGGAAAAGGGCAGTGGACACGACCAAGAACCTGGCCGCCCCAAGCCCAGAGCAAGAACAGTCGGTCATGAAGCAGTTAGTGGAACACGACAGCCCCCTGACAAAGGTCAGAATCGAGAGGGAAATGCAAATGCTAAAGTTAAGGATGGCAAGGTTGGACAGTCCCGAGTCGAAAGTGAGCGTTCAACGGATGAAGCAAGGCGAGACAGACCAAGACTGGATCGACAACACGATCCGAGACATGAAGACAAAGGCGGACGAGGTAATGGACCTGTCTCTCTCCATACCCACCATCACCACTACTGGCTGCGACCACCAGGCGTCCCAATTGAACCTGAAGAATTACATGGTAGAAGAGTTGGAGGAAGCCCAAATCCAATGCCCGCGGATGATGCGCCCTCTGAGCCGATTGATTTACAACCTGCCAGTCGCGAACTCATCAGAGCTCAGCTTAGAGAACTCCCCCGTCGAGCCGCTATCGAATTCCGTGTCGAGTGTAATGTCTATGGAGCAAGACGAACCAACGATCGATACTTTATCCATAGCGATGAGCTTCTCAGAAGAGCAGGGTACGCTGTCGGCAGAGGGTCCGAAGCAAGACGGGATGACGGAAAGTCAGCATCACAGCACATTACGCAAGTCAATGTCTACACAGGCCCAGGTTGTCATGCAAGGTTTGACTCAGGATCACCGCATCCAAGAGAAAGTCCAAGATGCCATGCAGAAAAATGGTGTGAGTCCGGTGAGAAATCCAAGCTCAAGGGCGATAGAACAAGTACAAAAGAGCGAGGCCCGGCGCATAGAAAATCCAGCAGAAAAAGCTCCAAAGGACCAAACGGTTTGTCTCAACACGGAGTTGAGGATGCTGGTGCGCTGCCCGGGGAAGTATCCGATCAGCTCAGAGGGCGAAGGCGAAGACGACACCGGAACTCCTTCAGAGGTGTCAGTAATTGAAAGACTTGGGCAGCGTCTCCAAGATGAATGGGATAATTTCTGGGAGCAAACTCTGTGGGGCAAGAGGAAAGACGTCTCTGTGCCATACGCCATCATGTATTACGGGTCAGCATTGATTCGTCTTTACTGGCTAACTGTTTGGCCGATTCTTGACTTTCGGACGTTGCGGGTGAGGCCTGAGGCTGCTGAGGTTAGTTGGAAGGATGTAGTTGCAGCCGTACTCGCAGTGCCGGCAGCGATTCTCGGATCAGCGATGCTTGTTTTTGTTATGAAGTTGGTGGACACATTGTGGAGTTTCTAGAGGGCAACGCCTGACTGTTATATGGAAGAAGCATGGTGGTGAAAGGGATTAATATTGATATCGATATTGGTATCGATATTGGTATTGGTATTGGTATTGGCGTTGGCATTGGCATTGGCATTGGCATTGAACAATGAATGGACATGTAGAAAAATATCAATATGAAGCATTGATAGGATACGATATGAGCTACCCTGAAGCGCATCGATTGCTTGCGTCTTGTCGGCCTTGAATGTGGACTTTCTTGAAGCAGTGCCGATTCGGACGGTGTTGCCGTTAATGGATAAGAATTCTCCGATGTTGGTGTAGCCCAATGCCGCGTATTACCGAATTCGATGTTCCTTTGTAAAGCTGATGGAGGGATGGATGGATGGTGCACAAGGCTTTGCATTCGGTGTATCTTTATGATGGCGACATTCGGCTGGGCTGTTGCAGCAGTGATGACATTTTATAGGTTATAGATCTATACATATACATATGTGTTTTTTTTAATATATCGTATTTACAATATCCTTTTTTTTTAAACGTGAGAAATGACACGGCAAACAATGTCCAAGGTAAATCGTGTTTACTTAGGTACCTATCTTACGTGAGTAAGGTCTTGTCGCGCGGCAGTCAGCGGCCGAAACGATGCCTTATCATCGAGCAGTGCACAACTGCTACTGGTGCCATTAAATCCCACCAGGCTAGGAGATTTAGCTTAGGAGGGGGGGGGGCTGTTTTTTGTTCTTTGCTGCAGTGAGTGGTAGATCATGAGATGTGTCTATGTATGTACTTGCATTAGGGCTGAAGCGGGTGGGAGAGGAGGGGGGTTTTCCGAGGTACATCCACGTGTAGATGTTTTCGATACTGCTATGCTATAATTACCCTAGACATGTGATGCTGATAACTTACCTATGTCTGCTCAAGTGTGAGGTCCATCGGTATATAGATAGAAGATGCCTTACTTGAGTCTGTGGTATAATATCGAGCAGATAGATGCGATACAGAGCAGGGCCAGCTTATTCCACTCTTGCATCATGAATGTAACTCTCCCAGTTTACCTGGTACTTATGAATGTCACTCCAAAACCCCAAGCCAATTAGACGTACCGATTTACCAATCTTTGCTACCCTGACCTTGGGTACTTTACATGCTAGGGCAACCCCAAGTACCACAGTACATACCATAGATACATAGTTTCCCTCTTTTGCCCCGCGTTTTCCACAAGGCCAAAGCCAGGGGGGGCCGGTCCGGACGTGAAATGCCACGCCTCCGATCATCGGAGCCCCATGCGGCGCCGGTCAACATCGGACGTTTTTTCCCCCAAAGCTTCGCTTGGTTGTTGCTGATAAAAAAAAAAGAGGACAGCATTCAGGCATTCGAGCTTTGGTTAAATAAAGGAGCCTGCTGTTCTTCTTCTTTTGTTTTTGTTTCGTTTTTTCAATCATCATTCCCGCCGCACGAGTTAATTGCCTCTTTACCATTCGGTACAAAAAAGAAGAGGAAGAGAGAGAGAGAGAGAGTGAAGGAAGCTGTTTGAACAAACAAGCCGTGTCTTCGTGCATCCAACTCACCAATCCATCCATCCCACCTTGTCCCACACTTACACTAAAAAGGGCCAAACAGCTCCCCCCCCAAAGCTATCAACACCCGTCCCTACTTGTACTACATTACACTTCTTCTTCTTTCACTACTGCTTCTATTTTCTCTACTTTCATCCATTGTTGCGTTCTTTTCATTAGTATCATTGCACAATGCCGGCTCCTGTAGCATCACCGCAGACCCTCTACGACAAGGTGCTTTCAGCACACATTGTCGATGAGAAGCTCGATGGCACAATTCTTCTTTACATTGGTCAGTACCGCTTCTGAGCCCGATTGGGAGAACAGCTAAACTGACAATCTGAGGGGTTAGACCGACACTTGGTTCACGAAGTCACATCACCAGTTCGTTATTACCATTCAGGCCGATTCGGTTCCAATTCAAAATACATGCTGACATTGCTGCTGTAGCAAGCCTTCGAGGGCCTGGAAAACGCCGGCCGTCAGGTTCGCAGACCTGACTGCACTCTGGCTACAACCGATCACGTATGTCATCATCAACAATATACCCTCCCTCCCTCCCTCGTACCCTGAATCCTGCTAACCGCGGCCCATTTTAGAATGTCCCTACCGCGTCCCGAAAAGGCATGAAAGACATTGCCAGTTTCATCGAAGAGGAAGATTCCCGTACACAATGCGTTACCCTCGAGGAAAATGTCAAGAAATTTGGCCTGACTTATTTTGGCCTTGGTGACAAGCGCCAGGGTATTGTCCATGTCATTGGCCCCGAGCAGGGCTTCACTCTTCCTGGCACTACCGTTGTCTGCGGTGACAGCCACACATCTACACACGGAGCCTTTGGTTCCCTTGCCTTTGGTATCGGTACCAGTGAGGTCGAGCACGTCCTTGCTACCCAATGCTTGATCACAAAGCGCAGCAAGAACATGAGGATACAGGTCGACGGAGAGCTGGCCCCTGGTGTCAGCTCCAAGGATGTTGTCCTTCATGCCATTGGCAAGATCGGTACCGCTGGAGGTACTGGTGCTGTCATTGAGTTCTGCGGTTCCGTCATCCGCAGCCTCAGTATGGAAGCCCGTATGTCCATTTGCAACATGTCCATCGAGGGTGGTGCTCGTGCCGGTATGGTCGCCCCTGACGAGATCACTTTTGAGTACCTCAAGGGCCGTCCTCTGGCTCCCAAGTATGGATCCGACGAGTGGAACAAGGCTGTTGCCTACTGGAAGTCCCTTGCCTCTGACGAAGGTGCCAAATATGACATTGACATCTTTATCGATGGCAAGGATATCATCCCTACTGTCACCTGGGGTACCAGCCCTGAAGATGTTATCCCTATTACTGGTGTAGTACCCGACCCCGAGACCTTCGCTACCGAGGCTAAGAAGGCTGCTGGACGAAGAATGATCGAGTACATGGGCCTTGTCCCAGGAACACCCATGCAAGATCTTGTCGTTGACAAGGTCTTCATTGGCTCCTGCACCAACTCGCGAATTGAGGATATGAGAGCTGCCGCCCATGTCGTCAAGGGCAAGAAGATTGCCGCCAACATCAAGCGTGCCATGGTCGTTCCCGGCTCTGGTCTTGTCAAGAAGCAGGCCGAGGAGGAGGGAATTGACCAGGTCTTCATCGACGCTGGTTTCGAGTGGAGAGAAGCTGGTTGCAGTATGTGTCTCGGCATGAACCCTGACATCCTGTCCCCCAAGGAGCGTTGCGCCAGTACATCAAACCGAAACTTTGAGGGTCGTCAGGGTGCAGGTGGTCGAACCCATCTCATGTCTCCGGTCATGGCTGCCGCCGCCGCCATTGTCGGCAAGCTTGCCGATGTTCGCAAGCTGTCTGAGTACACTGAAAGCCCTCATATCCTAGCTAGCGTCTCTCCCAAGCCACCCACAGAAAAGGCCCACGTTGATGAGAGAGTCAGCGAGTCCGAGGAGCGGGAAATCATTGCCGATCAGCCTCAAGATAACCAGCCACACACCAACACCTTGGTTACTAAGAGCGCATCTGGTGGCATGGTCAAGTTCCTGACCCTCAAGGGTATCGCCGCTCCTATGGACCTGGCTAATGTCGACACCGACGCTATTATTCCTAAACAGTTCCTCAAGACCATTAAGCGAACAGGTTTGGGCTCTGCCCTCTTCCACAACCTCCGCTACAACCCAGATGGCTCAGAAGACTCCGAGTTCGTCCTGAACAAGGAGCCCTATCGCAGCTCAAAGATCCTGATTTGCACTGGCGACAACTTTGGATGTGGTAGCTCTCGAGAGCACGCCCCCTGGGCCCTGCTTGACTTTGGTATCAAGGCTGTGATTGCGCCTTCGTTCGCCGATATCTTCAACAACAACATGTTCAAGAACGGCATGTTGCCCATCAAGATTGCCGACAAGACCCACATCGACGCCATCGCCGCTGAGGCTCGTGCTGGCAAGGAGGTCGAGATTGACCTGCCCAACCAGGTCATTAAGAACGCCGCTGGCGAGACCATCTGCGCCTTTGATGTAGAGGAGTTCCGAAAGCACTGCCTGGTCAATGGCCTGGATGACATTGGCTTGACCATGCAACTTGATGACAAGATCAACGAGTTTGAGAAGAAGAGGACACTGGAGACACCCTGGTTGGATGGCACTGCTTATCTGAAGCGTGGCAAGGACGGCAGACTGCTCGCTAAGGCGGTTCCGGTTCCCAAGACCAACCGTGGTGATGTGAAGAAGGAGCCCTTGGAGTGGTAATGAACATAATGAATTATATTTTCCCTTTCTCTTGTTACTTTTGTCATACGGCGAAACATGGATATGATTGGTCTTGAACTTATTTAGCATCATGGACTGGGGTACAGTCTTACCATATATCGGCCAAGGGCCAGAAATGAAAATAAGCTGAGGAAGAAAAGCTCCTACAGTTTTTTTGACATAGAATGATTTCCCCTGTTTGCTAATGTGAAATGATGTATAACGTGATTTCACTGATAATCTCTGAGAACGCCAACATGTACTACAAATCCAGCCCCTGGGCGGAGTGGTTCGGGTAGTCTCCCATCGGGTATTCGCCAAACGTGAAAATGCGCACGAAACTCTGTGAGCCAAGATCTGAAGACGTCGTCGTTGCGAAGTTGCTGGGCGACGATGGCCAGGCAGGGTCGCTGCACCTCGGAGTCGGTAAGTCTGAGTTTGCATATGTCGGCGCAGGCTTGAACGAATGGCTGGACGAGAGCGTAGTTGAAGACGCAATCACATGCGACGACTGCGTCAAAGGAGGCGACATCGGACGTCCCAGTCAACGATGAAGTTATTTGATCAGTCTCCCAGTCAAGAACTTGGAAACGAATGTCCGCGCCGTGGTTTCCCGACTGGGACGTCGTCTTGGAGCCCCTTTTCGGTTTGGCAGAGCGACGCGATCCAGAAGCTGCAGGCTGGTTCTCCTCCAGGTTCTGCTGGATAAACTTGTGGACGTAGGGCTGGTCTGTTAGGATATATCGCGCAACCTTGGAGGCCAGGGCCAGGGCGTTCAGGGGCGAGATCCCACAGCCGAGCTCCAGGATGGCAGAACTTTGGTCCAACTTGCCGGTGCGGAAGAAGACGTTTTCAGAAGACGATATCCACTCTGCGAAAAGGGGGGTTACTTTCCAGAGGACTGATGACCGCGGAAACACAGATGATGTCAGTCTAGGGATATAGATCAAACGTGGTGCCAGAGCTGAGAAACAAACCGGCCCCAGTAGTGCCGCCAGCACGTGTAGATGACAAGACACCGGGTGACTGATGAATCGTAAAGTCCTTGCCGGCAACGACGAGGTCAAGTGAGTTTGCCTTGGGGTCGATGAAGCCCAGGTTCTGCGACGGGATGGGCTGTGAGTAAAGTAGAAACGTCTCTACAAAGTGCGATATAAGCCTCATATTAGCCTCATGCCACCCTATCCAACCCACAAGTAGATACTCAATACGGGAAGGGGAACGCTCAGCTACCTTCTTCCGGATCCCCAATCTCGGGCTCAAGTTGAGATAGCAGATCCTGGAGGCTATCCATGCCGACAAAATAACGGGCAGCGAAATACACCCAGACAAGTCATAAACTAAGAGTAAGAACCACCTACAATGGTAATACAAACCGAAAATGTCGTCCCGCACAAGTTTCTGTCGGTGATTACGGAGAGGTGACCTTGGACGTGAAAATACGAGAGTTGATATATGACTCTTAAGTTTTAAGACCCGCTTTATGCAACAGTGGGGGGTGGAAGTTGGCGATGCCGAGCGTTCCTGCTGGACTTGGCGCAAAGAAAGACGACAAAAAAGGCAATGGCTAGACCCGTAAAAACTGTCAGGCTTGTCGAGATTAAGCTTAGTTTCTTCCGAGGGTGAGTATCTGTATTTACTTTTGACCAGCAGTTGTGAGATTCGTATCAAGATAAACCTCTCGCAGCCTTAGCCAAGACAAGAGGCTTGAATGGCGGCACAAAAACTGCAGGCAAATTCATTTTAAATCTCTTCTTTTCTCTTTCTTGTTCTCGTACCACACGAGAGCTCGTTATAGTCATCCCAACAAAAGAAACATCAAAGACTACAAGTAGAAAAGAAAAAAAAAAACACAAATACTGAGACATGCGCGCTCTTGACGTGGAATGGTAGAGCACCTTCAAAAGTACCAGTCGCCTAGGAATATTTCATGTCCATTCTACACAAGCCCGTCGTAGAGGGACAGCGCTGAAACAATCGTTTCGTCTCGTTTGCTTCCCTCCTTGAACTCTTCCATATCTAGACTGCCGTTCTCATCCTTATCCATCATGCGGAAGATCTTCTTGACACGCTTCTCAGGGGTATCTTCGTCTTCTGGGAGTTTGACCATGGAGCCAACCTGATGCTTGATTAGCGCAAGTGGCAATAAAACCAGCCAACAGCAACAACTTACCATCTTGTAGATGGCCTCGACGATTTGAAGCATCTCATCGTAACTAATCTTGCCGTCGCCGTCAATGTCGTACAGCTGGAACGCCCAGTCCAGCTTGTCCTCCATCTTGCCTCGGCTAGTAACACTCAAAGCGCAGATGAACTCCTTAAAATCAATGCTTCCAGATTTATCGCTATCGAAAACGTTGAAGACATAATCGGCAAACGAACTCGGATCACCGAACGGGAAAAATTGTCGGTAGATCTTTTGGAATTCTTCCTTGGAAAGCATGCCCGAGGGGCAGTCTTTCAAGAAACCTAGCAGGGTCAGATGCGATGCGACAACAAAAACCGTCCGTGGCAAGGAGGGGTTGAGCGAGACAGGCAAGGGTGTGTTGGCAATGTATACGAAAGGACAGAGGATAGCACTCACCCTTGTACCATTGCTGCAGCTCCTTCTTATCAAAATGAGTTGATTTTTGGAGCTCAGCGAGCTGCTCTTGGGAGAGTTTTGACTGTCTGCGATGGAAAAAAAAAGGTCAGTCTCGAGATGCCTCGGTTCGTAGGATGAAATCTTGATCAAGGCAGAATGACGTCGATTTGATCGCGAGGAAAAGCATGGGCCTCAGATCAGGTAATCATATCTGACGCCATGCCCTGTGGACGGCTTCCATTGGCTATACCCAAGCAGACATATATATCTGATATCGACTGATGCGAAAAGAGCAGGGGGAAAGTTTCTCGGCTGGACTCACGATTTACCCATGTTGGCTGGTAGAGGTGTAGAGAATAATTTCGGGTCGATATACTGAGCGGAAAGAAAAGGGAGGTCGTGCGTGGTAGGTGGCGCGGTCGCCGTGGGGAGATTGCGTCGCGGAGAGGAGGGATATCAGAATGAATCAATGTCGCGCAATAGATGATGGTTTGCGTTGCACCTGTCGGCGATTTATGTTGTATGGCCAAGGATTAAACAAAAGTTTCCTTGCCGCGACCGTACTCGTAGTCTTGAATAGCGTCGTTCGGCCCAAGAGGCCTCTGGGGCTGAGCACCTTAAGGTTGACCTTGTGAGAGTCAACTTCAGCCAACAAACTATCTCGTCGGTTTGAGGCGGGCGGGGAGGGGTCCTCCGAGAAGCGTCGTTGAAGCAAAATGCAGTAGCGAAAGGAGAAGAGAAAAGAGATATTAAAATCAATGCGGTGGATTCAGGTATCGTGTGGAGCGATTTGGAAAATGAGCGGCCATGTGCTCAGTCGTCAAAAAAACGAGGGCGAAGATGTTTGGGCCAGAGGGTGTGAAGATGAAATGTTGGATGGGATGGGATGGGGATGGAATGGGGAACCTTTGGAAGGCCGAAACGAGAAAAACAATGGGGGGGAAACCCATTTCGAGGAAGAAAGAGCGACACGGAGCGGAGAGGGGCCGCCACTTGCTGTGATTAGAGCCGCATCGCAATCGCACGCACGGCCCAGCGGTTTAATTCTACTGCCTGTAGCGCCGTAGAGACGCTAAAAGCCAGAACCCTTCAGCGCTGTTGTGCCCCAAGTATTAGCGTTTGTCAGCACCCAGCGCGCTTCCAGGGCTACTGTCGGGCCTATACCAACAGCTCTGTTACAGCACCCACACCTGTGGACCTTTTAAACTAACGGGAGATTTTCCCCCAAACGATCCATGGATGGATGATGCGAACAACAGAATAATCCCGATGGAGAGCAGGGGTTTCGAACAAATGGCAAGGGGTTTGTCGTTTCTACATGAAACTTAAAACGTAGCTCGCATATGTATGTCCATGCATAGTGATACAGAGCTCCTTGGACAAATGGCAAGCAAACTGCAGGGTTCCCATGTGACACCACGATCTCGTCTCCGTCGTGCGCCATGACCCGACCGTGGTAGAACGTAGCATTTGGTCTCGGCTGTTGCTTGTTCTCTTTTCTTCTCGAATGTCTGAGGTGTTTATAAGATGCCCCATCATTGCAAGAGATTCCTGCCTTATCCTTGACCATAAGCCGCCTATTTCATATGTTCCCATTTCCTCAGGTCGTAACAGGTACAGTGGCTCTCTATAGCACCTGCCTAATATTACAGACGAAAACGTATGGAATGTGGGGTACAAGAAAGAGCGCAAGCCACGTCCAGCCTCTCAAGCACCTAGCCACATAGTAGATAGTTGCAGATCCCCCAAAACAGGAAAATAAAAATATTACCAAATTCTCCATTGACAGGAGAGGTTAAATAGACGTAAAGAAGAGCAAAAAAAGAGTGGGTCAAGGGGGCCAACCGGGATTTGAACCCGGGACCTCTCACAAAGGATAGTTATAACTAACCGGGAGTAACCGTAGTTTACCCGAAGCGAAAATCATACCACTAGACCATTGGCCCATGACGTCATGTGTCTGTTTGCTAAACCTATCCTGGTTAAGATATATATACTTTTAATCCGGCGCCCATGAGCAACACTGCCAGATAGCTGCGTTTGCAAGACATATTATTATTGACGATTAGTATTTTCTTCCTGTTATATATGGATTCGGCTGGTTATACGTTGCTATAAGTCAGGATTGAGATTTGCCGAGTTTAGAAACAGAATAATTAACCAGTGGCTAACGATATCAACTCCTGATCACAAACACAATACACGGTTTTCATGGTTCCCAGACATTGCTCTCATTGCTGCTAGCCCCCCTTTTTATCCTTGATTTCTGTCATTGCCTTCAAATACTATGAATTTCCTTGCTTCTTATTCTTGACTGGAAGTGATTCTTATCCCACTATACGGCACTTTATTTAAGACCCAGGATGACATCACGGGAAGAAACAAAACCAAGTCTAGAGAAGGAGCGAGACAGCCACCCAGCGTTGGCGGGCTCCTAGATAATCAGGTCGATGTCATTGTGGAAGGAACGCTGCAGTCAATTATGGTGAATGAAAGAACCGCACATGTCGCTTCCCCTCCCAATAACAACAAGCGGGAGGAAGACTTCGTGCCCTGATATTCTATATGCAGCCGATGCCTATTTACAAGTGGCCATTTGGATCTCTTTCAAAAGCAATGACGCTTTATGTCATGTTCATATTCTCTTCTCTACATTATTGAAGTTTTATCCTCTCCCTGGCTCCTTATATACTATACATCTATCCACTGTCAATGTACTCATCTACTCATATATGTTCATTATTCCTCCTCTTCACTTTCATCGTCTTCCAGAAGCTCCTGCAGCTCTTCCAATTCTCCACTGTGATATATCATGTCGTAAAACTGCCCCTTTGCATCATACAAATCCCGAGGGGAGCCGTATCTAGAAACATCATTAGCCCCGTCAAAGAAAGAAAAGAAAAGAAAAGAAAAGAAAAAGGGGGGGTACTCACTCAACAACTTTGCCTGCGCTCATAACAACAACGCTATCGTAATCAATGATGGTCCTCAACCGATGCGCAATTGTCACTAATGTTCGGTCTCCACCCGCAGCCTCAAGCTCATTTCGGAGAACCTGCTGAATGCCCTTATCCGTCTCATAGTCCATGCTTGCCGTAGCTTCATCTAGAAGCATAAGTTTGCTTTGACGAATGAGCGCACGGCATAGAGACAAGACCTGGCGTTGGCCATGTGAAAAGTTCTCTCCACGGGCATCCACTTCAGTCGATAAGGAGATACCCTGGGAATGGCCACGCTCGTCATCATCCACAATGGTTTCGTCGGAAGATGAGTCACCGGAGAAGGATGCAATGCCTTTACAATTCTCAAGAGCTTTTTCGAGTGTGTTCTCGGCCACTAGGCCAGTAGGATCGAGGTTGGATTCCACCGTTCCGTTGAATAGCACTGCTTCCTGAGGAATGATAGTCAAACTCTCACGAAGTCTGCGTCGAGGAATCTTGGTAATGTCGATGCCATCGTAAAGAATCTCACCAGAAACAATGTGCGTAAACCGAAGGAGGGAGAGGACAAGCTATGTCTGTTAGAACGGTTTTGATAAATGACTTCTTAAACTTACTGTGCTCTTTCCGGATCCAGTTCTTCCAACGACTGCAACACGTTCCCCAGCCTTGAACTTGAGGTTCACATCCGTGAGAATATTTGGCCCATCTGGATCGTATCGAATGGTAACATTTCGGAACTCAATCTCTCCGGTGCTAGGCCACTTCGCGGGAATAATGTGAGCGTTGTCATCTGCGTATTCGCCCTCGCTAGGATACGGCTTGTCGTCCTTCTCCTCGGGTTCCAATTTGACATATTCCTTAACTCTGTGGAACTAGTAATCGTTAGCATGTATTTCATCATAGTGAGTAGGGGTACCTACGCTTTGCATCTCAACTTCAAGATCGTTCATGGCTCGCACCAACATGAGGATGGTTTGACTGAGTCCGTTGGCGTTTTGCAGGGAGAAACCAACAAGACCAGCACCAACTAAGCCGACCTTGGAGAGCGCAATGATACCAGCCAAGAGAGCCACAAGAGCAGTGGCAAAGTCAACCCTTACGGCTACCCATCGATTGCAGTTAAAGTTTGCTTCGGATGATGCAGACCATACCCGAAGCTTGGTAGCCAGCTCTTGGCCAAAGACTTCACTCATTCCTGATCTTGCCCGAATAACAGACAACCCGGCCAGGGTATCGGCAAACTGTGAGAATACCGGGGACTGGGCAGAAGAGGTAAGTCGTTTGATGATTACTGCAGTTCGTGTGTACATCTCGCCAACAACAATACCGAAAATGCACGTCATAATGGCGGGTAGCATAAAGATGGGCATGATTGTGCTCACGGCAGCAATACGGAAGAACAGCATCATGACGGAGTCAAGGGTCATGCGAAGCATGGGACTCAACATTCCATCAATGGATGCCATGTCACCAGAGAATCTGTTAGTAATACGACCAATTGGGATTGTCTTGAACCATGAAAGGGAAACGCCCAGGATGGCACGAATAAAGTCGTTGTGGAGTTTTCGGGCGGCGCGCCAAGCACCCCATTCAAACGTGATGATGATCAAACCAAAAGAAGTAAGCTCCAGGAATGTGAATGCCGCATAGATGCCCAAATAGTAGGCAATATCAACGTGTGCTTGGTTGTTATAGGCTTCCACCCAGATCGACATCCAGTAGCTGGAGGCAAAGAAAAAGACGTTTGACAGGAGGAGACCAAGAAGGCAAGTAGCAACGAACACCGGGTGTCCAAAGTATCCCATGTACTGCAAAGATGTCAGACGACCGACTTTACCGGATGCCTTCATTTCTTGGTTTACGATATCCTTTGCAGACACCTCATTTGCGACCTTGGTAGTTTCGTTTAATGCGTCGCCATTCGCCTGTAGCTCAGGCTCTGGTGGCGTATCAGACTCATTGTCAACTTCGTCATCCTCATCACCGCCAAGAACCTCGGCAATGGTAATGGGTTGGCGAACAACACCAATGTTAGGCTCAGCGCTTTGGACCCTGCCCTTATCGAGAAGGATGGCCAAGTCAGCCTGTGCAGAGATCCAAGGAACCTGAGTAACCAAAACAACCGTTCTACCCTTGAGGAGATCGCTACAGAAGCAGTGTTTCCATACACCAGCTGAAGTTTTCGCATCGAGGGCGGAAAAGATGTCGTCGAGCAGCAAGAGAGACGATTTCGAATACAGAGCTCTCGCCAACGCGACTCGCGCCTTTTGTCCTCCAGACAGGGAAGTACCATTTTCGCCAACCATGGTCAGGTCACCGTCAGGCAGCTCCTTCAAATCTACAGGGAGGCAGCAAGCTTCGATAACACGGTCGTAGCGAGCCTTTTCCATGGGACTCTGGAAGAGAATGTTGGCTTGAATTGTATCATTTTGAAGCCATGCCGATTGCGATGCAAAAGCAATGTCATCTGGTGCCATAACCTTACCTCCCTCCAGATGAGTTTCTCCCAATATTGCGAGTAGTAAAGTAGACTTGCCGCTTCCACTTTGTCCTGTAATGACATTGAGACCACCCTCGGCAAAATCGAGGGACACATCCTCCAGACGGAAAGTCGCCTTTTTATTTCGACGGAACGACGCATTCTCAATTCTCAGGGGCCCAATGGGGTAGCGAACAAGCGGCATAGTGCTCTCAAAGTACTTGTCCAACCGGTTGAAAGCAACCGTTGCAGCGGCAAAGTTTCTCGAAAAGGCACTGGCCATCATGATGTTCCTGCGAATATTCTTTACAAGGAAAACAGCTGTGAAAGCGGTGGAAGCATCAAGACGGTGTTTCTCAACTCCCACGTGGAGGCCAAACATGACCAACAGACCAATGTACGGGAAAGCCTGTGTGACTTGGTTAACAAGAGTTTGCAACACTGCCACTCGCCACAGCTCGTTTTGCTCTGCTGCTCTCGTCTTCACAATCTTGTCTGTAATGGCATCCTCCCACGCAAAATATTTAATGGCCCTAATCGAGGTCAGGTATTCGGCAACCAAGGAAATACGACCATCCTGAGCTTTCCTGACACGTCGCTGGGCTGTATACATCATCTTTCCGAGTGTTACAGATATAGGTGTCGCAAGAAGCAGAACTGCTGTTCCAACAAGGGATGCCCAACCCATCATTTTGTAGAGGCCGAGAAGAGAGATGGCAGTTCCAGCAGGGACACCAACCAAACACATGATCATATCGCGAGCTCGGTAGATGGCATCAACGTCAGCCGCCATTAAGTTCGCAAGTCGGCCAGCAGATGTTGACTTTTGAGCAGCCTGGCCATCTTTTTCCTTGGCACTGCCCCCGGTGGCATCAAACGGATCCTCCTCCAGCTCCATAGATTCCATCGCCTTGTGATAGAGTTCTTGCGTCATGGCTGATTTGATACGAACGACTAGTCTTGTAGAAGTAAAGACATATTGTTGGAACAAGACTGTGCGAGTCAAGGGACCTAGAAACGTAAAGAGAAGCCAAAGCCAAGGATGGTACGTTGCCTCCTGAGGGTTTGCGAGGTAATCGAGCAGCTTGAACATGCCGAATGGTGCAACATTTTCCATGATGAAGCTGGAGCCAACCCAGGCTGCCATTAATAATAACTCCCTACGCTGAAACCGCAACGTGGTCCACAAAGTTGACTTGGAAATAGAGCGTGCCTTTTGCACCTTTCGGAGGAGGTACATGGGTTCATCATACCAGGCCAAGTTGGGGATACCAGACATGTCCAGCTTGTTCCTTGTACCTTTCCAGACCATAGGGGTAAGCCAGGAATAGCTCAAGTAGTAGTTGAACCAACTGCATGTTTCCTCGGGAGACGGCTCCTTTTCCACTGTGTAGCCAGGAATTTCGAAATCAATGACAGGAGGCACCCATTCTCTCGGGGTTATCAAAGCAATGGCCACGGCTGCGGCCAGAGAAGCTACGGCACCAATGGCCTCAACATCGTTGGTGCATTGATCGGTGCCAAGCTCGATGCAGGGGAGAAACCGCGCTGCAGCAATAACAAAAAGCATAGTTGTGAGAACATAGTTGATTTGATGCAAGGCTATATGGCGCCATCTAATATCATTAATAAGGCGAAGTAGGCCAAGGAACAGGGCAAAGGCGACAGTGACAACATTGAGATAATGAATTCGGCCCTTGAGGTAGGCAAGACTTATAAAAGCGACCGAAGAGGCACGAGCGGCCTGTGAGAGTAATTCATAATACCATCTTATAGATGAAGCTTTAGGCTTGAAGCCAGCAGTGGTGTGGCGAATTTGAATTAAGCGAACGAGTATCCAAGCTATCGAGGTAGCGAGAATGACGCTCTGGGGAATACCTGATTGGGCAAGGTCTGAAACATAACTGATCCAAGCGGCTTCAGAATGGTCAAGGCTGAGGCTAAAAGATTTTTGTAAGAATAGTAATTAATATTTATAGCCCCTGATGGAGGATCCCGGGAGGGTGATGCTCATCTCGATCGATCGCATTGACTAAAAAAAAAAAAGACCAAGGCTTACCTGCCAAAGAGTGACTGGGGAACCCATAACAGATGATCCTTGAAATAAAAGGAAAAGTCATTACTGCCGAGGCGATATAAGGATATGTCCATGATGAAGATGGGACATGGGACAAAACAAAATCCCTCCTAATTGAGGGACGAAAATGACAGAAAAAGGGGGAGAGGTGAGAAAGAGAAAGAGAGGAGGAGGGAGAGAAGGTTGAAAATCTTCCAGCGCTGGAGGTGTCTCGATGTTGGTTATCAAGCCGCTGAACTAGCAGCAGTGCCAGTGCCTGGCTAGTGCCGGGGGGGAGCTTCTCAGCCCCTGTCGGTGTGGGCTTGCAGGAGGCGGAAGCAAAAGTACCTTGCCAACTTCCGCAGGGCGACCTGTCAAGTGTGTTTAACCACCTCATTGTTGGCCAACTCCACCGAGCCATGATTGGGAAGACGTGGATGGATTCGCTGGTTGAAGAGAGGGCCATCAAGACCAAGGCCATGTACATACGATAATTGACAGCTGTTTGTGTGATGCTGGCTCACACAAACGTGTCACTTGACACAAAAAAAAAAAAAAAAAGGCCATGTACTCGCAATTGAAACATGCATCCATAGTTCCAAATCTCTCCCTGATATTGACGAGCTGTGTATGCAGTGTAGCCAGCAATCCCGAGAATGTGAGTGCCTCACCGCACGGGGTTTAACTGCTGCTGGCTCAGATCGACAATTGAAAGGGACGCTATCCGATTTACGGATCCTACGGCGCCGGTAAAAACGGGACGACGGCCGCCGTCAACAAATCAGAATCTCTTGTTTTCTGTCCATGGAAGCCTGTCCTTCATTATCGGATGCTTCCCATGGAGACCAAGTCTCCTCTCCTGTTCTGTTCTGTTCTGTTCTTTTCTGAGGAGCGGGGGGGGGGATGCTTTTCTTTATCCACTCACACACACACACAAACACATGTGTACATACGCATTATGTGATAGATTGATAAGAGGGTGTTGGTTCAATATCAATTGATTCTCGTACTCTATCTATTTCCGTCACTTCCTACTGGACCTTTATCGCGTGCTCCAGGCAACTTCTGCCAAAATCGTGGCTGGAGATGGGGGAAAACTGTGGCTGCATACTGCTACCCGATTCGGAAGGTGATGTAATTCAGCAGTTCCCAAAGTAGGCCTGTAACGATAACTTGATGTCAATATGTAGATCCAGGATCGGATCCGAGCAGAAAAAGAAGAAAACACCAACTTAAAAGAGACTGGACGGTCAGGTCTTCGGGTGAGGGGACATCATGATGTTATAGTAATGAGCCACGGCCACTCATGAGTGGATTATCCCAATCTCATGATTCTACAAAGCATATCTCCATCAACTGCTATAGAGTAAATCTTAAGCAAACACAAAATGGAACGGCTGTTACATCCATGTACTCTATTCTTGCTCGCTATATACCCCACAGTGGATCATCTAACACTGCAATACGACTTTGATCCGATTTCTTGCATCCGCTTGAGCTTGTCAAACTTGTGTGTTCTTATCCTGTTCAGCGCATTCCCGCATTGCACTGGAAAAAAAAAAACCTCTATCAGTTTTGATATAGAATGTGAGTCCCCAATGATATAACATTGAAAAGTGACGTTTAATACCCCGTATCCCTAAACACCCACTAAATATTGAGATACTGCGAATAGTTAACCAGTTTATATGATTATTATGTCCTCTAAGATATATATATCTCTTCTATTCAGACGGCTTCTCTCGGGAAACCCAATAGCAAAATGGCTATATAATAGAAACTTTCCTTCTAGGTTAGCATCCAATCATCATTGGTGCACAGCTCAATCTGGTGTGCTGGCGCAATGGTAGCGCGTAGTCCTCCTATTGTTCAATCGGGCAATAAGACTAAGGCTCTGGGTTCGAGTCCCAGGTATACCGGCGTGATCTACTTTTTTTTTTTGCTTTTCGCTGTGTCTCCTCTCTTTTTACTATGTTAATCTATACAATGAAATTCTATACATCCAAGGCAAATATCTTCTAAACTAATCAATCCATCTTGGTGATACCTCACTGGCATGTCGTGCATGTAAACGACACCCATCAATCCAACTCATCTGAGCTGCCAGAATTGTTCTTGGGATGACCCTGAGATTCCATCACACTCGGATCATATGCCATACAAACAGCCGTTGCATAATCTCCATCATGGCTAATTGATATCATGGCGCTCACATCGTCGTCCTCTTCTGTCTCGCCTTTTATCCTCGCCACGGGGGGGCCGCTCCCGAGATATTCCTCACCTCTCCCGCGTTTCTCAATCACAACATCATGAAACGTAAGGCGTCTATGGGAATGCGCCTTGATTGCAGCTTCTTTGGCTGCGAATCTGATAAATGTTAATAAAATGGGTATGAAATCTCCTTAGTAGGTTTGGCATACCTTCCGGCAACGAAAGCTGCAGCGGCCCATATATCAGGATTTCGACGCACCAATCCATCCATCTCGGTGATCCCTCTCCCCTGCTCACCATGAGTTGGCAAGTCTTGGTTTTCAATACAACCTGGAATCTTCCTCTGGCTGGCGAACATTTGCCATTTTTCTCTAAGAGCGCATAATCTCAATGCGTTCCATATTTGCTCCTCTCGTGTGAGAATTCGGTCAACGAAACGTTTGCCCTTGGGGGTGTTGACAATTCTATAAATGCGTGATATCTGGCAAATATCTGTGCCAATATTAATTGGAAAGGGAAAGGGTCTGAGGGACTTCATCTATTTCCCATGCTCCCCTAAGAGAAATCTAAGATCTTGGAAATATGGCAAATTACGGAGTACAGTCAGCTCCAAGCTTGCTCTACGTTCACAGGTGGGGTGTGCCCGTTCTGATGCAGGCTTATCGATAACACGCGCGTCATCGACGTCATTCAATCATCAACCATGAGGGAGCCAAGCCAAGCCTTTGTTTCACGGAGGAAAAGGTCCTGCAAATTGCAATTGATGTGTCAAGTTAATGCATACATATCTGTCTGATTTGGTATCCTAATAAGCAATCGAACGAGCCTGACGCTGAATTACGTGCCTTTGAACAACTCTGTTTAATCCACCCCGCCAATCTCTGAAATGCCTACGTCATCCATCATTAGAAACCATTGGTCCATCTCCAACGGTAAAAAAAGCTTTCAAAGCTCAATAAATTTGCAAAGAAGATCTTCGCCAAATCAAGAAACGATGCGGAACGACCCGCTACGTTTATGCAAGTCAAGGTCTCCTAACTTAGTTATCATCATGGAGCAGTGGTGCACGTTCTGAATCGCCAGCAGGAGCCCGCCTCCATCGGAATTCCCTGCCACTCCAGGCGGGAACGGCAATGGTAAGCGTCATGATGAACAGAATAGCCATGATGATAAAGGCAAAGATCCACTGGAAAGCAATGACCTGGCGCTGGAACTGAGCAACACCGATTGCCGCAGCAAGGACGGAAAGGGAGAAACCCATTGTGTAGTCCTAAAACATGTTAGATCCAAACATTTTTGGCCATGCTATTTTTTTACTCACATTGTAGATGATAATGAAAAACATGCCATAGGCAAGAAGGGACCAGATGAAAACATTTCCGAAAATTCGAGGAACCAAATGAGCGGGATGCGGCACCATGAGAGCACCGTTCCAGTAAATGGCAACAAAAGTCCATGCGAGGGGAGCGGACACGACTGGCGTGTGAATGAAACGCGGGTACGTATTGTGACGGAAGTAGAGAGACGAAAGATTGAAGAAATTGAGAATCAAGATCACTTCAGCCCAATGGAAGTGCGAACGAACAAAGAGCATCACAAAGGCAAAGTGAAGGAGGTTGTTCACAATAAAGTGGCTACTGACGCTGGCAGCGGCGTGAACGGTCTCGGTGTTGCTGGAAAAGAGGTGCGTAACATAGCCAACCTGCAAGATGAAAAGAACGATCCTGAAAAATAGTTAGAATATTGCGATAGTCTTATTATTAGGCAAGAGAATCGTACCAGAAAATGTCGGCAAGGACGTGATTCATGGTAAAGGCGCTGGGGTAGGCATAGTTCTGATCCCAAATACGCCGGCGGATGGTGTAGCCATCGTGAGGTGCGTGTGTCGTGTAGTAGACAGAGACGATAAAGGCCAAGAGCCAAGTAATAATGGTCAAGAACTTGTGAGTGCGGACAGCGCTGGCACTATGGGCCTCTCTCTTGGAGAAGGGGTTCCCTAATTGATGAGTTAGCTCAATTGCTGCTGATGAATGAGAATGAAGCTGAATTGGGTTTCGTACAGTCCGCCATGATGCCTGCTCGAGATTAATATGATGATTAGAATTTGTTGGTTCTAGGGATCCCAAACTCCTGATAGACTGGAAAAGGTAACAAGTCACAAGAGGAAGAAGTAGAAAAAAAGAAGATGAAGGGGAAAGGAAGAAGGGAATGTAAGAAATTGGTGGCCGTAGAAGATATTATGTATGTACAAACTCTTTGGAGCTCGCCCCTTTGGCTTCGTCATGCCAGGTCCCCAATGCGGGGGAAGAGCAGCGACGACATGCCAGAGGCGAAGCTAGGCTAAAGAAAGCAAGGCATGAAGTGCAGCCATTCGAAAAGCAAGCAAGACAAATGGATGATGTGGTGGTGGTGTTTGTCTAACCAGAAGCCCTTGGAGCACCATGACGTGGTATAACCGTATAGATGGGGGGAGAAGTCACGATCGTTTGATGGTGTGCAAGGGAGCTTGTTGGTGCCACACCTCCGACCTTGTTGAGGAGTATCGAGTACTTGCTGTTTGTGCATTCGCTGCGTGCAATCGATGCAGAGGCGAGCTTGGTGATGATGTCAAGTGGACTTGGGTAGGGTGTGATTAGTGGAGGGTGTAACATTCAGTTGGTGGAGCAGGTGACCCCACAGCTAAGGTGGGACCTCAACCTGAAAGGTACGTACCTGATACTTTGTGATGGTAGGTACTTTCCAACCTTCTTCCTGCAGGTGCTTTAACCTTGTCGTGACGACTCTTACTCTCCCACCTTGATTCTCCATGATCCAACTAACCCTCTGCCCCCTACCATGACCAAGGCGCTTACACCTTGTCCGAATTGGCATCGTTGATTCGATACTGTGAAAAAAAGGCCAGCCAGCTGGACGTCAAGTGTCTCACTCGCTACCCTTCAGCAATGGATGCAACCGTCATGATCCAGCCCCGACGAGCCGCCATCCGGGGATGCATTGGCACACACTCCATCCAGGAAGAATGCATTATTCCCTTTATTCGGCCACGCATTGCTTGCTTGCTCGGACCCGTCTTCGTCAAACTCGCGAGTCTGAGGCGAATGTTACTCTGGGAACAGCTACAGCAGCTCATCAGCCAAGGAATATCTGGTACGCCCATGTCACCCCCCAATATCCGAGGCAAGTAACATGTCCGCAATCACCGCGTAATGGATTACGTGCAAGAAAATACTTGGCCCAAGAATCAGCTCTCTGCTTTGCACAAGGTACAATTTTATTCCCTTTCTGTCAAGCATTATTGTCCAAACAGGTCATGCAGACTCAGTATTTGCACCTAAATGCGGACTAATACATTCTCATCAAAGGTGTATGGCCATAGACCTTGATTGGCTGCTTCTCGCCATCTTGAGCCAGCCGCAGCTCAGTCCGCACACCCTTTCACTAAACAGTCGCATCCGTCCGCCCACCCAAAGTCCCATTCATTCTCAAAGGAATCCGCTACCTACCTGGACGGCCTCAGGCTAGGATCTTTGTTAGCAATGGCTTTGGATGCTGCATGGCAAAGGGACGCGCCAGCCCTCCCGCTGTAGCTCTCCCAAGGGCCGATGGTAAGGGCTGAAGCCATGAGAAGGATAGCATGCCCAACCCTGCCGACCTACAGTGCTGCTTGCACAGGGAGGCTGTTGGGTAGGCCAACTTATGTGATACAGGTAGACTTGGGATGCCACTCTCGGGAACCTTCGCCCTGCATAAGCCGCCATTAATGAAGCCGTTGAAACAACTTTACAATCATCATGAGTTCATCGTATTGTCGGTTAGACTTCACAATCGCCACTTGCCATTGAAGCCTCCAGTCTGGAACTTGGTTGGCTTAAACGATTCGGCCTCAACACCTCCGAACCAATCTCTCGGTAGAGATTCGATACCATCTTCACTGCTACTGCAGCCACCACCGCTACCGATATTATCGCACCCGCAAGAATTTTTTTTTTAAAAAAGCAGAAATCATAAATCTGCAACACTAATGAGTTGCTTCCAAGGCTCCTGCATAGTCGATTCATTGCTATCCCTCGTGTCCTCGGCTCTTGGTGAACTAGGGTTGAACCTTTAGGAGTTCCATCTCCGGATCCGTTCGCAGTTCGCCAATGGCGTTCCTCCTCACTCATTCTTCCGGCGACGATATTACGAGTATTCTAGATGTTTGCATGCTCTTAGCCAGTCATATTTCACAAGCCACGCTGTGAAACATTGCTGCCTGCATTGATATATGAAGAGAGCGCTAGACCCGGCTGGATCGTTCCTGATTTAATGCACTTTGGCATCATGACTAGACATTCACGTCATTTCTACGTTCACCTACGTACTTTTGGTCCTTTGAGTTCACCTCAGCCCTAATATTGAGCCCTTGTATGCGCCACTTTGATGAATTTGTTCCGTAGACACGGTTGGAATCAAACCACAGACGGGCAGCATCGGCTGAGGCTGATTTAAGAGTCTGACGATGAAGAGGCAGTGGAGCCCATTTGGTTGAGTATAAGATTTGGATATAGTCGATACTACACATGCATGCGCATCTGCTATCGCTAAGAAATGGTGGAACTTCTCCAGTTTATCTATTTTTATAACTAAGTGCTGAAGATTGATAAAGCTTGCCTCGCTAAGCTATCAGACAATACATATAACACAACATAGCATTAGATCAATTTCATCACACAACACCAAATTGCAAATAATGCAATCTAATTTCTAAAGACTAATAAAAAAAAGAGGACATTCAATCTCAGGGTATCAGTGTAATGAATCGCCCTTCTCCTGTACACCGTCACAACAAGAGTTTTAAAGAAGAAAACAAAGTATGAAAAGTAAAAATGCAATGTCAACCCTATTCGTCCCCTCGTGATCATCATCATCATCGTGATTCTTTCACCTCATGAATCCGTTACAAGTCTCTCCACCTCGTCCAACAACCCCGTAACCTTGCGCAAATTCTCAATCAGACTCTTGCCCAGTCCCACGAGCAGCAACTTCTCTGCATTGGCGGGCAGACCGAGGTACGTAGGCGGTTCACGCTCGGGGAGCTTGTGAACCCAGGCCGTAAAGTCCTGAAGGCTAGTGCCTGAAGGGACGACGAGGCCCTCATCCGGTCCGTCGACGAGCTTGTGGTCGACGTCGTAGGCAGCTGGCGTGAGGAACGAGGTGACCAGCTGGCGGAGGAGGTTAAAGTCTCCTTCGTCGTCAATCTTGCCACCGTAGGTCTCGGTGATGAGGTAGCGGAGCATCTCCCATGGAATATTCTGTGGTGCAATGTTGGTTCTGTTGCCAGCGACGTTTTCGATCCAAATGTCAACAATGAAAGCGCAGCATTCGTACTATACAAGCCATGTTAGTAAACGATTTAAAATGCGGGGGGAGAACTTATTCCATGTGCTTACGTCGCTGTCGTTGAATTCCCAGAATCCCTTCCAACCCAAGTTCGGCGCGTACCGCAACCTCTCCTGTACTACCGCATGCAAGAATGAAATCAAAAGGTACAATCTCGCTCTCTCGACGGGGCTCTTAACTGCACGAGTGGACAGCGACGACATCGAGTCCTTCATGTTGGCTCGCACACCGGCTGGTTGCTCATACATCAACACGCGAGAAGCACGGAGCAAGTTGACGGGGATCTTGGGACTCGACTCCATGGACAGGAACAGACGGAAGTCGGGGTGGGGGTTGAGTGAGTCCATGCGTTTCTCGAGACTCTGCAGCCAGGTGGGTGCCAGATGCACGTTCTTGACAAGAACCCATGAGCCGGTCTCGGCAGCTGTGCTAATGGCCTTGTCTGCGCTGGCAAGACCTTCGTTGGAACCCATGGCAATGTTGGTGCACCTGACGCCGGACCTCTCAACGAGGGAATCGACCTTGTAACTGGCGTCGAAGCCGGGGCTGGAGACCAAGGAGATTGGTAGAGCAGCAGAAACTTGGGAAACGGTCTGGTGCAGATCTTCTACAATATCAAAGATGTCGGAGCCAAAGACATGAGTAGCGAAGCGTTCCGCCGCAGGCACAAAGCGATCCATGCGGAACAGCTTTACCAGCAAAAGAGACAACAAGGCCTGGTCCACAGGCTGCGTTCCCTCATCCCAAATAGTCGGGACTGCATTCTCGGCAAACTCTTCCGTGAAGAACTTGTTCCAGTCATCCTCAGACACGGCATCGATCTTCTCCTTCAAAACGGGGAGCTTCTTGGCATCCAAAAAGGCAGTGTCCTTTGCATCAGGGTTGGAAGACATGTCCTTACCCTCAATTCGGCTGTCGAGAATGACATCAATGAGCGACTTGTCCATCTTATGGGGTGACGCCTGTGCCAAAAGCATTGCCAGAGTGATGCGATCCTTCTGAAGCAGACCCAGTGCCGTTCGCTTGAACGTGTTAACAAAGAGATCCTTGACGATAATGTCGCGACGAACATTGTGATTCGTCTCGTTGGCCAAGTTCTTGTTGCCTCGCAGCACAGACTGGAAGATATTCAGGAAATACTGCAGTGAAAATTGGTAAAAGTGGTTGATGTAGTGCAGCTGCTCCAGGACGGCAAACACTGCACTGCAAGATTTGGCAATGACGCTGTACTGCTGGGTAATCTCTTCGACCTCGGCCATGACACCTTCGGTATTGCTCATCTTTGCAGAAATCTCAGCCGCTTCAGTCTTTAGCTTCTCGAGCGTCTCAATGACCTTGTCGTCGTCCAAAATGTTACCGCGAGACTCGTTGAGGGCCTGCAGCAGTTGCTTCTCGAGCTGTCGGAGGTGAACCTTGAACTCGCCCTGCAACTTGATGAGGTTGGAACGTCTCTCGTCCACATCAGGGCGCTCCGACTTGAGCACATCGTTAAGTGACTGCGTCTGAAGACTGCTCTGCGTGACTGTAAAGTTGACAAATGTGGTTCGACTGCAGATATCTGGGGCAAAAGTAGCAGACGGGTCACGGGTAGACAGGTAAAGCTTGAATGACGGTGAAAAGTCAATCTCCTGCTTGCCTAGCTGGATGAGGACACGACCACCGGTTCGTTGGTATTCCTTGTTCAGGACGTGGTTGAGAATAGGGTCCAAATGCTCGGCGTCCTGGATAAGGATCGGGTTACCGAATCGCAGAGAACTTTCAAGCTGCTTGGTAAAGGTATCATCTAAGAAACTAGTGACCGTCAACCGACGATCCTTGCACTCCCTCTGTAAGAACTCTGTGACTCTTCCAGAAGGATCGATGATGAGAGGGTAGCGGTTGAATCGCTTCAGCACGATGGCATTCTCCGTGCACAAGTCATCGACCGGCAAAGTATTCTCCTGCCATCCAAGTCGCTCATCCGCAGTGGAAAGGTACTCCGTCACGGGGTTAGGCGACTTGAACTGGATGCCGGACAGGTGAAGCTGGTGGTACCAGTCATCAGTCATGGACTTTCGGAACATCTGGTCGTACAGACCACTGTAAGCCAGGAATGCAGCTGCGACAAGCACATCTCCAACCAATGTGCTAATCTGGGTCTCAAAAGACTTGCTTCCCTCCTCCCAACGAGATCTCTCAGATGACAGACTGTCGAGCAGCCTGACACTTCGGTCGACCTTGAACTGGACCTTTGCCATCTCCGCCTTGATAGCCTGGGTTTCACTAATGAGCGTAGCATACTCGGTCTTGTAGGTGTTGATGCTGGACTCGAGCTCTGCAATGTTCTTCTCTACAGCCTTGGCATTGGCCTTGGTATCGAGGGCCTGCTCCTCCAGCTGCGCAACTTCCTCCTTGAGGGGTCCGACACGATCCAAGATATCAGAGTAGCTGACTTGAGCAGACACCCACTGAACGAGGGGACCACAGGCCTTGGAAGCTCGGTTGACCTTGTCAAAAGTAAATTCTGGGTTGGACAAGAACTCATTGCGCATCTTGTTTCGTAGACCCTTGGTCATCTGCTTCGCGTTGTCGAACATGATAATGCTAGCAATAAAGTCGTCCCTTCGCACCACCGCCTGAACCGCCTTCCAATCGTTTATCCTGTGTCCCAACAGTGTGCAGACTGCATCCAATGCGAGCCTGACACCCTGGGGCGGGTTACTCATGGATCGTACTTCTGTGAGGTGCTGTCGCCTAATGTTACTAACACTGGCTTTGGCTTCCTCAACTGCAGGTTCCGCCTTGGCAAGATCCTCCAACACAACCTTCTTTCGCATCGCCACCTCCGCCTCCTGCTTCTCCAACGCCGCTTGGATCTCCAGTGAAGTACTCTTCCTCTGTTCTGCCTCTCGTTGATCCGCAACCATGCGCTGCAACTTCTCGTTTGCCTCCGCGTCCTTTTGTTCAAGCTGTGCCTTCTTCTCTGCAAGACTGGCACGAAGGTCACGAACCTTGTCTACAGTATCCCTCAGCTTCTCAAGACCGACATTCAAGTGACGTTGCTGTTCCTCGAGGTCTTCACGCTTTTCATTGTATAGTTTGACATATTGGACTACGAAATCCAAGAAATGACGGGGCGTCAGGAATGTCACCTTGCCCTGCTGCTTCAGCAGCTTCTGGTTATATCGGTGAAGCGAGTAGTGAATGTACACCATAGAGTTGATGACCGTCTCGCGATGCGATGGAGGCAAGACCAAGCCACGGTAGGCCACCGGGATTGTATCAGGAGCCAAGAAATTGCTCTTGTCCAAATCGATAGAGTGTGTGAGCTCGTGACCAACCTGGAACAGTGCCTGATCTGACCAATCTCCGAACCAGTTCAGCACGCATCTGTTGAACAAGGCCGGACTGGTGGCAGCCTTTGACGACAGGCCATCCTCCGGTGGGTTCATGGTGAAGACGACGTGGAGATTGTTGACAATTTGTTGAGTGAACCACTTGTACAGTTCTTCCGGTGAGTCAAGATGTAAGTTTTGTCGCTGCGCGCCCTCTTTGCATGCTGTCATCAAGGCAACATAATCATCGCCCTCAAACAGACCGGGAACCTCAGCGTTGGCAAGCAAGGTATTCATGCGCTCCAAGAACCCAGAGTCCAAAACGTTGGACTCATCCATGATGAAGCAAATCTTTTCACCCTTGCAACCACATCGTCGGAGCACATCACGCAGATCCTCATCGAAATCCTCCGCAGAGTACTTGCCGTGTACCTTGATCTGGAAAACCTTGAGACCATTCATCCAAGCCACGAATCGTGAAAGTGTAGTCTTGCCACTGCCACTGACACCAATGAGAATCAAGTGACCCTGCGGTTGTCGGAACACACGATCAATGCGCAACACGTGTTCCAGTACATCGTTAAACAAGATCAGGGGCACATCGACCTCTTCTTCGCAGAAGGTCTTGAGTCTGGCTTGAACAAAGTCTCTCAACTGCTCACGGTCAACAGGAACGTAATTCTTGGACAGCCAGTTGGAGAAGAGAATAGGGCCGCCTAGAGCCCTGTCTTGATCCATGCTAGGGAAGAAGTCAATGGCGATGCGTCGAACAGTATCGTCGGTCCACTTTCGCTCATCTTCGTCAACAAGACGATCCTGGAACAGACGCAGGGCCTCATGTGCCCAGATTCGGATCAAGCCCTCAAGGGACAGCGTCTCCAGAGGCTTAATAGCTTCGTAAACACCACGTACCCAGCGAGTAAGTTCACGAGGACTGTATACATAGTGAGGTTGGATCTTGGGCGTAAATCTCTGCTGCGATTCCAGATAAAAGCGGACCATGGCATGTGTAAGCGGCTCTGCATAACCACGAAGAGAGGGGATAATCTTGAGAACTGCTGAGTTGAAAGTGCCATAAATCTGGTTAAGTGACAGTTCACCGGGGTAGTCAACCATGATGAGAGGAGCGTGACGCAGGAATCTGGCACCCATAGGGGTACGGCCAGCATCAGTCGGGGGGTTACAAGCACCAACAAACTGAATGCGATCAAGTGTGACCCATGATTTGTCAGAGGTTCGCCAGAAACCATTATGTTCGACAAGCTGGCGCAAGAAAGAGATTGCTCGCTGCGTGCCATATTTGTCCGGTGCAGGCAAATTGATTTCATCACAAAAGACTACCAGCCAGCGACCAATCTGCGTAGGCGATAGCACAACTCCATTAAGTGTCTTCTTGTATTCACAGTACTGCTCAAATGTCTTGATGAGCAGATCGGGCGTAGTCGCGCTGGAAAAGTTGAGGCCAACAACTTCCATGTTTGGCAGCTTGCGAAGAGCGCTGAAGAGCGTCATCGTTTTACCGGAACCTGGTGGACCACAAAGCAGCAGTGGCTTATGCTCGGCCAGCCACGAGTACAGAACGTCCTCGTGACGGACAGTATCCAATGTTGGAATAACAACATCAGTCTGGATGATGGAATGCGTATTGACTTCAATGGTTGGGACCTGGTTCTGCCACGACGTCCACTCGGCTTGAGGAAGGCTCACATCGAAATCGATAAGTGAGCTTGTACCATCTAAAGGTGGGGAACCAAAGGCAGCAAATGCACCGATTTCATCACCAAATGCCTTGCGATCTTGGAGCGGACAGTCTCCGGTAAGTGCCCAAACAAGAGCAAGAAGGAGCTTCTTCGAGATGAACGCCTCAATCTGGTCAGGCTCAAGAGGGAAATCAGAGTGCTGGCCATTATACTCGATGATATCTCGAGCGGCCTTGTTCAATAGCGAGAATAAAGTTGTGAGCACACGCGCGACAGTAAACTCCATAATGTGGTTGTACTTCTCGGCTGCCTCGAGTGCTTGGACAGTGAAATCATCTTGAGTCAAGAACACCGTAAGGAGGTCAGCAACTTGGCTCTGAACATCCAGTGTCTTGGCGGAAGACTGTCCCGTTCCGACGCTATCTTCATCTAGATCCTCAAATGGTACACTACGGAGAGCCTCAAGGTAGTTGGTGACCATCATGTTCGGCGAGACAGTGTCCTCGCTAAACCAGACCATACCACATCGACTAACAGTGGCCAATGTCGCATACTTTAGTGTCTCGACCTCAAACATGATTCGGACATTCTGTGGCAGGTTGAGACGTTCACCGTTGGGAAGAGTAAGCAGCTTATTGTCGTCAAGCACACTGTTCAAGTTTTCGACCCACTCAGGATCAACATCACCATCAAAGACGATCCAATGCCTCTTGGAGTCTTCACCACGAAGGTTATCGACAATCTTGCGAAGAATGCTAGTGAAGAGACCATCGGTCCACTCGCGAGTAGTAGAGTCAAGGTTACCATAGAGAGCCTCCTTGGACATGACCTTGGAGTCAATAACGTGGGAGACACCCTCTACACCCTCAACCTTTTGCAAGGCATCAAGCAGCAGCCTCCATGCAGCAGATTTACCAGTTCCAGAGTTACCGACCATCATCACACCGTGATGAATCTTTTGAATCTGGTACAGCTGGAGCACCTTGGTCATCCACAACTCAGTGACAACAAGATGTCGCTCAGCAGCCAGAGTGCGGATAGCCTCCTCCAAGGCGTGAAGATTAGCAGGCACATACTGAACACTAGGGAAGCAATCACCCTCGATGCTGACCATAATATCCACATCAGACTTGATAAGCTTAGGCGCGATTGTTTCCCGGATGCTCTGCACAATAATTTCAGGCTCGACAATCTCTTCAGAGCCCAGAGCACCATCTCCAAGACGAGTACGCTTGAGACCACCAGAGCTAACCAAAACACTCTTCAGCGCACGAAGACCGAAATCGTAGTGAGCCTGTTTTGAGAGCTTCTTGGAACACTGGTCAAAGAACGGCACCGTTTGTTTCGAAAGCTTCTTCGCCTGTCCGAAACCCTGAGAGTACAGCATGACTTCGGCAATGAGCTCCTTGTCAGGCTTCGACATGGCTACACTTCGGAAGAGCTTCTTCAAGTTGTCTGGCAAGTTGGAACGACCGGCGTAGCCAGGGTTCATGGTGATGAAGATACCCGTGTTCTCATTGACACGAAGCTGGCGGCCAACCAGCTCAATCTGAGACTTGTCGTTCTCGGCACCCTGCTTCAGACCAAGCTGGATGTTCTGAATCTGCTGCGACACGGCAGACAAAATTCTCTCTTCGAGACGGTTAAACTCGTCAAAGCAACCCCAAGCGCCGACCTGGCAGATACCCAGGAAGATACGGCCCATGGCCTGGAAATCAAACGTGTCATCACAGCAAAAGACCAGAGTAAATCGACCAAGCTGAAGACCCAGAGCCTTGACGGACTCTGTTTTACCCGTACCGGCGGGACCATATGGCGAACCTCCAAGACGTTGGCAAAGTGCCTGTGTAAGAGTAAGGAAACATCGGTCAGTAAGTGGTGTCCTGACAAGACGATCCGGAACTCCGAGATATTCGAATCCGTAGTTGAGTTTAGCATTGGCCATCTTGATATGCAGGCGGTTAAGGAAGCTGCCTTCTGGCGCGTAGACGTAGCGCATTTGAAGCTGCCAGAGGTAGTGGCTCGGCGAATTGGCATTGGCATTCATCAGTCTCTCAATAACATCGCGCTGATGGACGCATTCCGTAATCATCTGTTCGCACTTCTTTCGTTGAATAACCTCCAAGTCTCCCAAAACGGTTTCAGCAAGAACACGAAGAACTTGCACTTCTCGCTCGAAAAGCGTCTGGAGATTTTGGCCACCAGCTGCCAGCGACGCCTCCACAGCAGTAGTCCAGACGACCTGGGTAGCCAGAACAACAATTTGACTTGGGAAGGCGTCCATGAATGTCGTCAGCGCACTGCGATCAATCGTCTCCGACTCAAAGATTGGCGTATAATCATCAACAGCCTTGGCCAGCAACTCGGCCAGCGTGGACTTCATGCCACTCTCGAGCAGAGCAAGCCAGTCATTGATTCTTGGTGTCTTGACCAAAGAAATCTCCTTGTTCAACTTGACAGCCTCGCCCTCCTTGGATGTAAAGCCAGAAATAACCGCTTCATCATCCATAATGAGGCCAGCCAAACCAGCAAACATCTTCTTGAAGTGCTTAGCGATACGCAGGGTATCGTTGCTGTTACCAATCATCTCCAACAAATCCTCGTCACCAACAAAGTAGAATCGAGGGAAAGAAACTCTTTCTTTTTCCAGGTATTCACCAAGGGCCTTTTGGATCTTGTTCAGCATTTCTGCCAAGCGCTCCAGAGACTTTTGTACATTGGGAATGTTCAGGACATCAAGCACATAGGGCGTCTTGTTGGCCTTCTTCATAACGGCCATGAATTCACTATTGATGTTTTGGAATCGGCCAGACTCAATGGGGAGGAGATGCTTGATGTCAGCATTTCCAGTAAAGACACCTTCCAAGTAGACCCACTGGCGCTGAACATCAATCCAAACATCAAACAGAACGTGAACACGGTTCAACTTGTCCTCCCAAGCAACGGCATCTTCTTCAAACTCCTTGTAGTAAGGCGAGTGCTTCATGGCCTGAAGGGAGTTCAAGTTCTCACTACACTTGGCAAAAAGGTCGTCCCATCCACGAATAAGTCTGCATTTGTTCTGGTAGTTGACAAGCTCCAGGGCATAGTTCTGCCACGTCTCGCGGACTTGCTTCAAGAACTCTTCCAAAGCCATTTCACCCTGCGCCTGGGCAATAATATCCTTGACAATGGCCTCAGTGGCAATGAGGTTAAGGTCCCAGACATCGCCAAGAGTCATTGAGCTGGGTGAAAAGCGCTTTTGAGGCTTAATCTGTTTGTAAATCTTATGCCAATGTCGCTCACGGATAGCATCAGATTTCAAATCGGAGAGGGTAGAGTTGACCTTGAGGAAGCCTCGTAGGACGCCTTGAACGTGCTCAAAGGCAGCATATTGTCTCATTCTACTTGGCATCTCCTTGGTGCTCTTGATCAAGTCATCAACCTTTTGGCGAATCTTGCGCGGCTGAACAGCAGTCCATAGAATATCGCGAGTCTCATTGAGACTCGCCCAGATAGTAGAAAGGTTGGACCAAACTGATCGGAAATCTCTAACTTCCTCGAGGGTGGCTTCCAAGGAGGTATCATTGCCGCCTGGGATATCAAGCGCCTCCCTCGCTTTGACAACCTGCTGGAATTCTTCCTGCAAAGCAGTGATACGGGTTTCAAAAGTGGTCAAGGTAGCAGAGGCAACATCTGGCTGAATAGTTCCAGAAACAGGCTTCTCTTCGTTCCACTGGGATACAATCTCGCCAATGCGCTCCAGGATCAGCTTATCCTGGGCAATAATGTTGGCACGCATGGCATCAGATTGCTCCTCCATGATTCTCGACTTCTTGTCCAAGATCTCCTTGAGAGCCTCCCATTGACTCTCAATCTGCTCAATGTGAAGCCAGTCATTTGGAAATGCGTAGCGCTGTCTGACTAAGGTCGACTGTCCCTGGCGGAACATGTCAATCTCTGGCGCCCATAGTTTGGCATTGCGCTTGCAGCCCTGCACAGCAGTGATGAACTGAACTGCTGCTGCGGTAGAGGATGTGTCCGAGCTTTGGCCTTCAAGATGCTTGCGAGCCCTCTCTATCTCGGCATTAATGTCACGCATCCGGTTGCCCAATCGATTGGCAAACTTGATTAGAATCTCTTGCTGCCATTGATCGTACTTGGCATTAACCTTGGTCTGCACCTGGTCATAGTCGATGGTAATGTGACCAAACGATCGGCTGACTTCTTGCGTGTCAAAGGTCGTTCGAACCTTGCGAATATCCTGGAGACACTCGAGCCATCTCGGCAGGTGGTCGCCAAGCATGTCATAAACCTGATCAGACTGAAGATCCCAGAGAGACTGGAACTGAAGCCACTTGTCCACATAAATGCTAATCTCTTTAAGCTTCTTCTCCATAGATACGTAGACGCGACGAAGCATATCAGCACACTCGGATGGCAAATCAGCAAAACGAGCTTCTTGATCAGAGACATTGAGGCTCATCTGATATCTAGCAGCCTTAATCTTGCGCAAATTGCAGACAACACCCAACCAATCATGAAGATGGAGGAACCAGCTGGCTCTGGCATACTCCAGAGGTGGGTCCAGATAGATGACTTGGTTACGCATTGTGATTTCAAGAATGAGCCTCTTCATTGTAGGGCCATCCTGCTTTCCATTCTCATCCTTGGCCAGCTTACGACGATCGTCATCAAACGTCTCTTCTTCAAAGGCGACAATCCAAGCCTGAACGGCAGTGTGAAGACGCTCAAGCAGAATAGACTGGATTTTGCTGTTGAGACCGCTGACCCAAAAGTCAAGGTTGGCATATTGTTCCAAGTTCAGCTGATCCACAGAAGCCTGGATCGCATCCAGGCGTGTTTGGAAAGCAGCAGCATCATAAGGGCAAGAGCTAAGCTCCTTTAGATTCTGCTCAATGGAAGTGTGGATGAAATTCAATGCAACAGTCTTGGTTTGCAAGACTGAAACGGCCGCAGAAAAGCCGTAGATGAACATGCCATGCTTGCTCTCCGCATTCTTGGTAATTCCAAATCCGGTATTGGTAGGAAGCAAGGGCCGAATTTGTCTCTGATCGGCATAGAAGAGCTCATGAGAATTGATAAAGGATTCCCATCTCAAAGGAACACCGTCATTGATGAGCTTGTACACTTCATTCTTGTATCCATTGAGCAGGATTGATTCCTCACCCATGTCAGAAATTTGCCGCAGAGTCTGAGACAATGTTCGAACGCCTTCCATTAAACTGACGGCATACGGGTACACTCGCTTCGCGTCCTTGGATACAGTGGTGACAGCATGGGGAACCAGATATGACTGCCAGGTTAGATTTCTCGTCTCCTTGAACAACGTGATAATCTGTGGATCAAAATTGACGTTGAGCTCGAGGATGCCGCCCGCGGATCTCACCCGATTGATGTCAAACAGCTGGCCATGAATGGAAATCTTTCGCCGACTAACATCAGCCAACCACGCTTCATAAATCCGACCAGTGTCCAGCTTGCTCTTGAAGAGCTCACTCTCTTCTTGCAGCTTGTGACCTTCGGCATGCAATGCCCAATCCGGGCCCAGAACCGCTTCGACCTTTTTCATGTAACCCTCTAGTTGGAGCTCAATCTGGCGAGCCCAGATGATAGCTCCAGAAACAGGAGGGATATCGCGAAGCTGAGCCATGGCGTGGGCTTCCGAGTGACCATACTGCTGCTTGAATCGCTCGTGCAGACCATTGATGGCCTGCTTGACGTGATCCATCAGTTGGTTCTGATACTCCTGGATAGCTCCACGAATCTTGGGTCGCACAAAGAGAGCATTAAACTTGGAGAAGACGCGGAACATCTCATTCGCAGTCTTGGCAACCGCGAGACGGTCTCGCAGCCGGGCAATGATGGAGTTCTCGACTCTTGTAGTGCGCTCATTGTACAAATTCTCGGCCTGCGCCCAGCGCTCCTTGCCCTGGTCCGTAACATCCAAGAGATCGACATTTTGCAGCGCCTCCCACGCTCGCCTAACCTCCTCTACGGCGTCCACATCACCCATTTCTTCCATGACCGCACCGGTCGTCACCTCCGTGACGCCGGGAATGGTAGCTTTAGGGCCAAGGACATTGAGGATGGTACGCTGCAGCTGCTCGTGGTTATCTCGGAATGTGCTAACATACTTGATTCGCGACTCGAGCTCCGAGTGCTTCTTGTTAACCTTGATGAGAATACGCTTCTCGTTTCGGCGAATGGTAACTACTCTAGCCAGATTGGTAAACTCTTTGACATTTTCCTCCCAAGAATCAAAAATACTATCACAAGTTCGCATGATATTCTGAAACTCCGGGTAGCCAAGATTAACAAGCTCAGTACCTGGAAGCAATCTGTGGAGAACATCGTTCAAATCTGCCGAAATTGCCTCCACTAAAGACAACGCTCTCCGGATTGGGTAGGGGCAAATTCTCAACTTCTTTGTCAAGTGCGCAAAAATCTGAGTAATGGCCTCCTCCACCTTTGGTAGCGATGTAGCAGACAGAAGCTCGTCCAGGGGGAAATCTCGCATAAGCTGGTTGTACTTTTGCGCCTTCTCCTTGGCTTCCTTGAGACCCGTATCGGCCATGAAACTGACAGTCGCCTGGAAACGCTTGGCATGCTTGAGAATATCGAGTGTCAAAATGACGCCTTCACTCCTGAGCTGGTCCTCAATGCTCTCCAGCGCCGATTCCATTGACAACCAGAAATTCACTTCCTGGCTGGCGGTGCTAAACTCCTGCACGGCGGTCGAGGCAGTTTCCTTTGTCAACTTTGTAATACCCTGAATGGACTTGATCCATGTGTTTACGTTGGCCTGGAGCTTGTTGAGAAAGCTACTATCACTGATCAGATTCCTCGGAATGGCGTCCATGGAGGGCTTCGTATGATTCGCCTCGGCATCGTCAATGACATTCTGAATAAGCGAGTGGAAGGCCAGGGATATTTCGGGAATGTCGACATTCTGCTGAAGGTGCAACAGACTCAGCTCGAGATCGTTGAGTCGCTTTTTGGTCACGGGGATACCAGTCTTGGCATCGACGTCGGCTCGCCCTCTTGATCCGTTGGCCAGCTGCTGGCTCTTGCTGTTGGCATCGAAGTATGGCACCAAGGCATGGTGGACTTGGGAGTGGAGCACCTCCCACGGCGAGAGGGAAACTCCTTGGTCGCCCGAACCGGCAATAAGGGAGGCGGGGCCAGGTAAATTAGTGATGAATATTTGGGAGGTAAGAGGTCGAGAAGGATCGATAGCCTGCGAAGCTTTGAGCAGGACTAGAGAGGCAACAGTGGTAGCTGTCGAAGTGATTTCGGTTGAAAGAGTGTAGTCGTAGGTAACGGGAGCTGCGTCTATAAAATCCAAAAGGTCAGCTCCAACATGCAACTTGCACCAGGGCAAAAATCCTCCCCCGCGTTGTAGAAAAGCTCACCAGCGCCATCACCGCCGTTCTCCAACGTAGCAGACTGAACAATGTCCTTTTGTATGTAAAGAACGTTCAGAGTATCGTTTGCAAAGCGCGTACACCGTGACACCGTCTCGCTGTACTGGGCCTTGTGCAGCAGGTTCCCCGGCTGCTCGAGATCCTCCCGCGATGCGCCCAGAGCAATCTCGCAAATGGCCGCCAGATGCTCAATCACGCGTTCGGGGTCTATCGTGGGGAAGGGCGCTGGGGTGGCGACGACGACGCCGTTGCCGTTGCCGTTGCCGTTTGCGCTGGCGCTTTGCGCGCCGGCTGAGGTGACCTCCATGGTTGCTGGGAGGAAGAAAGGGAGGCTCTATTCACGAGAAACTAGTCATCTCCAGAGACGTCAAGGTTTCCAGTGTGTCCTTTTGTTTTGTTTTGTTTTGTTTTTTTTCTCGAGCGAAGAAGTCCGTTGAGTCGAGGTATTAGAACTTTAGGTTGAGCGGTGGAGGGGAGTTGGCGGTGCGTGAAGATGATAGGGGATGCTTGGATGCTCAGATGCTCAGATGCAACAGTGGGGAGCGGTGTTCGTATGTACGTCTCGCAGCGGGAAACTTGCGTAAGTAGCTGCAGCAGGTAGCGGAGATGCACGAGGACAAAAGGGTCTCCAGTGGACTACCAAAGGTAGGTAGGTATCTATGCTTCGTTTATGGCGGGTGGTTGGAAAGGAGGAAGACAGCGGGATGGTTATGCGTAAGGAGGTTTGGGAGGTTTACCACTCCGTATGTTCTTCCAGGAAATCGATAAAGGTTGACTTTCCACAGGCAAATCAAACCATGAGGTTGGTGGTTCGACCCTCTTTTGGTTGAATCTAATTAGGTATCTACCTATCTATCAGGTACCTGGACGGACTGCCTTTCAAAACGGCTTTCAGTGCTACTACAGTGATGTGCTACAAGTAGTAGTACTGAAAACTAGCACCCACCAACACCCCCTCACACAGGGAGTCCCAGTACAAACAAACACACACCCGCCATTCCGTCCAAACAGGACATTCAATAGGCTAAATCACAGTACCAAGTTTCGAATAGACATGTTGTTACACGACACCCTAAACACCCCCCCCAAACACCCCCAAACACAAGCACATAAACCCTTGTCGCGACCTTTTTTTTTTAAAGCCCGGCACATGTCTGTCACTGGTTCCAGGACGGTCAGTCTTCAGATGGTGGGATGGCCAACGCATTCCCAGGTGGGGAAGAGAGACGCCAGTGTCCCAATTGGCTCAGCGTGGTCTTTCAGGGGTGGGGGGAGCAGAGAGGGGAACGACAGGGTCCAATTAACTTGGGGTGGCCTCAACAAGGGGGGGGGGCTTGTCCGCCACTCCCGACACGCTGGCAAGTCTGTGTTTGGTTGCTTTTTTTTTTTTTTCTTTCTTATTCTCTGTCTCGATGAGACTTTCATCCATTCAAGATTCGATACCCTGAAGCAAGGGAGAGAGGAGGGAGGATGAAATAGAAGACTTGTAGACAAACGATGGAAGTATCTAGACTACCTGGTAAATATCTCATTCTATAGACCCTAGGCTCACCACAAGTATAATCCTCATACCGTCTCTACAAACAGGTTACTTGCACAGACTTTAAACAAACGGCAAAACTATAATACCGAATATATTAATCGTGATATCCACACGCCACATCTCCAAGGATCATGATTAAATCACACACTCCACACAGATTTTACTGCTTGCCAAACAACTGGACCCTTTAACCACACCCTACTCTCTCCAGCTCTACAGCTTAACAGCACCATGTAAGTCAACCTTTATGTGGGGGATGAAAAACATCACCAATGTATGTATTACCATGCAAGCACAACATGTCAAACACCATAAAAATCACTGCATGACAAGATGAAGAAGAACAGAAGCCAAGAGCTATAAGACGCTGAGGAGTAACAAAAACGATGAACAAAGACAAGGAAAATACCATCCGTCCAACGACAATGTATATTCTTTGACCCAAATCATCACAATCAGTACTAAAATCAACAAGTCAATTCAACCATCCGTGATCAAGTGTAGCATCAGACATGATCGTGTATGTGTATTGATGCTGCCATAACCCACTCCATACATATATACAAATATATAAAGAACAATAAACTGGCCCCCGATTATCCATCCAGAAACCATGTATATTGACTTTCAGTCCATCCCATGCAGCAACTTCTTTATACAGCTGGCGCCCAATCCATAAACACCACAAGCCTCAACCTTTTTTCAGCTATATCCAAGTATTTATAGCCAAAAAAAAAAAAACATTTCCATCTTCACCAATTTCCATCCCTTAAAGTCCCCTTTCCCCCCTCATTATACCTTTCTTTTCAAGAAAGAAAAGGCATGATACTCTTCTCTTTTTTTCCTTTTCTTTTCTTTTCTTCTTCTCTTCTTCTCTAGTACTTGCAGTCGGACGTGTATGGCTCGTACTCGGTCTTCTTCAAGTCCTCGCAGCAACCCCGGAACTCAGACAAGTTTTCCGCGATGGAACGGGCAGCGCAGTCGTCGCCCTGGAACGTTCCGCGGACGGACTTGCAGCACGACTGGGTGCCTGAGGTGAGTGCGGCCCTGTCCTTTGTCCTGATACACTTGCAGGCCTGGGCGACGGGGATGGCCGCCGCGGCAATGAGGGCGACGAGCTTGAGGAACTGCATGTTGAAGATTGGTGATGAACCGATGTTATTGATTGGATTTTTTGTTTTTAATTGGGCGATGATCTTTGGCTGAAAGAGGTAGGACTGAGGTTGTGATTGTCCTTTTATTCTCCTACTCTGCCGCTCGACCACAGCTCTTTTATATATGAATCCCATGCACACTGGGGACATGACCATGACGGCCCCAGGTTTCCGAGCAAAAGCGTCCATGCTCCCACCGAAAGCAAGGCGAAAAAAATCGAATCCGACAATAACCTACTTCTATTGTTGACCGTATTGTTAGTATGTCGGACATTCCACTCCACCAAGGGCCATCAGGCACTCTCAATAACATGCCGAACCATCTGCCCATGGGTCTTCGTCTCCTCATGACCAATGGGGAACCATCGCCAAGCCAACACTGCTATATCAAAGCGCCATTGGTTGTGGGAAAACAATAGAGGCACTTGCTCGGCAACCACGATATTGTTCATCCCGGATGGAGAAGAGAGTTATTAATCTCCGTTCCCAGCATCCTGTTTTGGCTGCTCTCATTAGAAGCCAAGAACGTCAGCCTTGGCCCGACGAGCCGAGCATCCGACAATATTGGGGCACGGTATCAGTCACTTAGTCCAAGATATTTCGATCATAGAAACTTCGAATACTATCAGGACACGGTATGTACAATCGCTAACCCTTTCAAGCTGTTTCCTCTCCTTGATTGTTTCAAACGTTTGTGAAGATTTCTTGTTTCATTCGCCAACCATATAGTTAGTTAGTTGCCCTCCTAGTCTAAACTCATCCACCCTCTCCAAAAAAAAAAGAGACATCCAAAAAGAAAGGAATAAGGAATCATGACAAACTATCAAACGGCCCCAAGTTCGATATAAACGGTGTGCAGTGTACTTAGAACAGAGACGATCATAAAACATGCCGAAAAAGTTCCCCTCAAGGATAACATTCCCTCTCCGGGGAGATGCTCCATTTCTCCCGCCATCATATACTCGCGTCAGAAAATCCATGACCGAAAAGAAAAATGCAATCAATCAATCAATCACCGCTCCTCAACGCCCGCATGTTAATCCCCTCCGGTGCCCGTAACGACCGCCGCTCTCCCATTTGCCATGTTAGACCAAGACCGATACGCCATACGGGAGTCGATATACCATCAGGCTGCTGGATTACCCCCACCCGCTCCGCCGCCTTCGGGGCCAGCCAATCTTTCCCTCTGAACCATGACTCTCTGGTTACATATGTCGATGAACATTTCGAATTTTTCAATAATCTTCTCCTTCTCCTTCAGCTCCAGCTTCAACGCATCGATTTCCTTCTGTTTCTCTTCTTCAATCTTCTTCAGATCCTCACGGGCCTTTGCCAACTCCTTTCGAAGATCGGCTCGAATGCGGTCTTCGGGGGACTGCAAAGGCTTGGTATATATGGCAGGGCGGTTCTCCGCGAGACCCGTTGCCACCTTTTGTGGATTACGATTAATTGCCGCTCGGGCATTGTAGATATCCCGAGGAAGCAGGTGACAATCCGGGTTGTCAGTTTGTAAAATTTGTAGGGTCTCCGATACTCCGGCACCTGAGTCTACACTTAATATTATTTCAAAAACTCAATACACACTGGGGAAGGTTATCAAACTTACCATTTTCCTTCAGCTGCTTCACAGCAGCTACCATCTTACTATCAAGTTTTCTAGCCGCCGGATGATTCGACGGGCTCTCGCTAGGTCCATGGTTATGCCGCAAGTGAGCAGGATCTGGTCGATATCGAATTGTCCACTGGGTTCGTTGTTCGATGGCAAAGAAACCAAAGGGACAGTCACACTTTCGAGATGAAGTCTTTCGCTTTCTAAATTCCGGGCTGACACGGCTGGGCGGCTTTCCTGCTCGGTCACAGACGAACAAAACTTTCTTCAATCCGGGAACCGTCTTCTTCGAGCGCCCAATGACAATAGCATAGCCCACAGATGTGCAGTAACGCAGAACAGCCTTTTGAACAGCCTCCAGCGTAGGATAACTGCCTCCCTCGGGGGGTGGTGACATCATCTCCCCCATAGGCTGAGATGCGGCATATGAATCGCTCATCATCTTGGCATCAAGCGTGCTAGACTCATCTTCTCCTTCATGGTGGCCATCCATATCCAAGTCATCCGCGTGTCCATCCTGCTGCTGGGCAACAGACTCGGACTGTTGTTGGGTCTGAGTCTGGCTCTGCAATTGTTGCTGTTGAGCCTGCTGAGCCTGCTGCTGTTGTTGAGCCTGTTGCTGTTGCTGAGCTTGTTGTTGCTGCTGCTGCTGCTGCTGCTGCTGAGCTTGTTGCTGAGCTTGCTGTTGAGCCTGTTGCTGAGCTTGCTGTTGCACCTGTTGTTGCACCTGCTGAGCTTGTTGAACCTGCTGAGCCTGTTGCACTTGCTGAACTTGCTGTGGTACTTGCTGTTGTACCTGCTGCGGAACTTGTTGCTGCTGTGCCGGCTGTTGAACCTGTGGTTGGGGTATCTGCTGGCGTGAAGGCGGTTGCTGTTGCTGCTGCTGTTGCTGCTTCTGCTGCTGCTGTTGAGCCTGTTGCTGCTGCTGCTGGGAGCGAGATTGCTGGGATAGGGACTGCTGAGAAAGGGATTGAGAAAGTGTTTGGGAGAGAGTTTGTGGAGGGAGAGATTGTTGAGATAAAGATTGCGTCAGATGGGCCTGGTGGGTCTGATCTTGTTGATGCTGCACCTGGTGAGCCTGCTGCTGAACCTGATGGGCCTGATGAGCCTGATGTGTTGGATGGCTTTGGTGTGATTGGTGAGCCTGGTGAGCCTGATGCGTCTGCTGGTGCTGAGCATATGGCGTATGATGTGGATGTTGCTGGTGTTGTTGCTGTTGGTGGTGCGCCTGTTGCTGCTGCTGCTGGTGTTGCTGCTGAACCGCCTGCTGTTGATGTTGCTGATGGTGTTGCTGCGAATGACTCTGATGCATGGCCTGCTGCGATGGGTGCGGCTGCTGGTGGTGTTGCTGATGTTGCGGCTGATGCTGCTGATGATGCTGCTGCTGGTGCGATAGAATCGGGTCATGTTGGACAGACTGGCTCATGGCACCGGGAAACAGCATCGGTGACGGGTTCGGCTGCATCTGCTGGCGCGGAGGAATCGTCCGCTGTCGCGGCATAGCGAGGGCATTGGGAACGTGTGCATTGGGAGTTCTCGAAGGGCCATTGGGGATGTTGGCATTAACGGGAGCGGGAGTGTTGAAGAGGTGCTGAGGATAGGCGCCCTGGGGAGGCTGCTGGGGCGTGTATGCCTGGGTCTGGTAGGGTGACGCAGCGTGAGGACCTGGCGATGGTTTGTTCGGCTGGTTCGCGTGCGATGGTGGGAAGGCATTGCGTCTGAGGCCAGCTTGAGGAAATGTCAAGCCAGCGTGCGCGTTGGATCCGGACGGGCCAAGGGCGGACATTTTTGTCGGCGGCGACACGCCTCACGACAGCAAAGTCGCGAAGCACCAAAGCCCAGCGGAGGAGGGAGGTGATGGCCCGTCGTCGTCAGTAATCGGGTCGTTGGATAACCACACACACAAAACACCAACAAAAAAAAATCCCACCGTCAACGATTGTCGATGATTGTTTTCTAAACACTTTTTTTCTTTGAGCTGTGCGAAGCAAACCCCGGAACCTGGTTTGGGGGTGTCGTTAATGGGGCTGGAGAGGCGTGGAGGTGCACCGTTGCCGCTGGGCCAGAGGAGGTGTGGGCAGAAGAGGAGAGTGCGAGCAAGCAAACTGGGGGGGGAGGGGGGGTTGACAAGATCTGGAGGGGGCGCGCGCGGATGCGAGTGTGAGTGTGAGTGTGAGGTGCGAGGTTTTTCTGGTGGCCTGGCGCGGGCCCTGCCTGGCGTGCTTTTTTCACGTCTGGTTTCGCTCTCCCTTCCCCTTGCCTGGCCTTGGGGAGTTCGGTTCGCTCACTGGGAGTGTGTGTTGAGTGTGTGTGAGCGTGTGAGTGTGTGTGTGTGTGTGTGTGTGTGACTGTGACCGGTTCTTCCCACTGCTGCTGCTACTGCTTAATGCGTGCGTGGGTGCGTGGATGCAAGCGTGTGTATGTGTGTATGTGAGTGTGTGCGTGTGTATGTGAGAGTGTATGTGGTGTGTGTGTGTGTGGGCAGTCCCAGGTTTTCTTTTTTGCCCAAAAGAGCGTTCAAGGCAAGGCAAGAAGAAGAGTCTCTTCCTCTCTCTCTTCTCTGCCTGGGGGGAGAGAGAGAGCATGGGGGGCCTAGGAATGATTTTCTAATATGGATACCAGCGAGACCCAGAAGCCCAAAGAGAGCCAGACCAGGCACAGCCCAGACCAGGCAAGGAAAAATTCGTCGGAACAAGTGTGTACTCCGTATCTACACTGTGTTATTTTTACTGTCCTTGGGTTCCACCATTGCACGGAAAGGCCATCTGGCAACCCCCCCAAGACGTACAAGTACAAGGAATTGTGCTTGTATCTTGGCATGCAAGCATGTACCTTAAAATAAGAACGGCAAAAGGAAGCAAAAAGAAACCAAGGAAAGTCATAATTTTAAAAAGAGAGCCGGCCTTGGCTTGTCATCCAGCCCTATCCGTTTTGCTCGCTACCAACCCCATCTTTTCTTCTAGTTCTTCTTCTTCTTTTGCTTCTCTCTCTACATACAGGTAACGCTTTGAGCGTCCATGTGATGTCAGCGCCCACGGACTTACGTGAGCATTGACCACAACCGCGCCCGTCTCTTGCCCAAGAGAGGTACCAAAACGGGATACCTGATAGGGTACAAAAAAGGATTGGGTAGCCAAGCAAACCAAACCAAAAGCAAACCAGACACAAACAAGAAGGAAGGGGGAGGAAGAGGGCGATGACAAACGGGCTGGAACTTTTTAGTGGCAGTGACCGAAACCAAAACAAACTGGCGCTGGTCGGTCGGTCGGTTGGTTGGTTGGGACAGAGGAGTGAGAGCGCGAGTGAGAGATAGAGGAGGCTGAGTTACGTGTCAACCCGCCCTATCAACGGCTCGCATTTGGAGTCGCCATAGGGCGCCAGTGCGAAAAGGGTCTAGGCCGCTCTGTAATTATTCATCGAAACTTGTCACGTTGGAAATTGGCGGGAACTTTCACGTCCAGTACCGTGTGCTAGGAGCAAACAAGAGAGAGAGAGAGAGGCTTACCTTTTACCTTGGAATATAGGCATGTATGTATACTTGTACAAGTAGTAATAGCGGGCAAAATATGTGCTTGTAAATCTGGGAGATGCATGACAAGAACGGCAGCAGAGTGGGACAAGATGAAAATATCCATGACATAGCATGCCTTGGCAGGGATATTCGTGCATCCATCCATCCACTTTTTCTTTTTTAGCGGGAATGTATTTTTTTTTCTTCGGGAATGTGCCATCATTTATTTTGTTTTTATTTTGTTTTACTTTTGTTTTACCTTTTCTTTTCCCTCCTTTGCTCTCTCAATTGGGACAAGATACAATCCATGGGATTCCTACCCAGCCTAATAACCAATCAATCAGGTTCCCTCCGTTTGCACTAAAAGTGGGTCTACGGACTTATCTCCATTTTCCGGTCAATTTCAAAATGCGGCTATAACCCAAAGCATCTTCGGCCCGGCCGCGGCCCGCCAAAAAGGGAAAAGCCATGCCGTCATTGGTCAAAGGTCATGAATCTTGTTCTGTTTGCTGTAACTGTACGTACATTTGCCTGTATTAACTGTATCTCTGCTGGTTTTGGCATAATGCTCATCTAAACCAGAGTCAAGAAGAGAAAAAAAAAATTCCATAAGGAAAAGCTGAGTTTAATAAATGGGGAAGAAGAAAGAAAGAAAGAAAGGAAGGAAAAAACCCCTGGCTTCTCATCGTGGTATCATCCATAGTTATCGCCAATGTTCTCTCGCATATCCAACGCCAATTCGGTGTATGTCTGCGACCCCTTCCTATAATACCTCCTATAAAACGCCATCTTGCCCACACCGCATCATAATGATAAAGATATAAATATTCAACAAAGGAAAGGGTAGAATGGAGATGCTTATTTAGGTTCTGGCGTCCACTTTCTCTTGCGAGATCGTCTGCTGGTCGCCCCCTGGCCATCTACAAAGTGGCCCTTTTCGATTTGATGTTGCCTCAAGTTATCCGGCCGTTTGCTATACTGGCTTGTGCAACCAGGATACGGGCAGCGATAAATCTTGGTTTCCTCGCTATGCTGTAGCTTCTTATGTTTGGCCATGCTGCCTCCGAACCATCGTGGGTCACCCTTTGGCCGATAACCACATATCTCACAGCAGCTATTTGACTCGACCTTTGCCGACGAGGAGGCTTCAGCCTTATTTGATGGCGATGATTTGGAATTCGCCTTGGCAGACAGATCAGGCTGGCCGGGAGGGGGTGGCTGAGATGGTGCAGGCATGGATGCAGATGCAGATGCCGGAGTATGCTCCGGCATCGAATCCACCATCGAGCCTGAAATATCCGAGGCCGGTGTCGATTGCCATTCACTCATATCAACAGAAGATGGCATGAGTGCGGCAGTCAGATGCTGTTGGTTGACGGGGTTTACGGCGTGCGCTGGGCCAAAGTTCATCATGGCGTTGAAGTCAAAGTTATCCGGTATCGTTCCGATGAATTCGTCAATTGGTCCTGGCGTTTGCCCAGCCTGCGCGAGGTTGTCTGGCCTTGTTTGATTATAGGCTGGCCCTCCTCCTCCTCCTCCGATGAAAAACTCCATCAGCTTGATACCGTATTGATGATACGTTGATCGAGGGCTAAAGTGAGTCGCTTCGTTGACAGCATAGAGTGTGTCAACCTGCCGTCGGGTTTGGTCGATGAAGGCGTCAAAAAAGGTTCCTGAAGGAAGAAACATCTATTCCAAGTCAGTTCACATCTCGGCCGTTAGCTGCACGATCATGTAAGACACTTACCTTTCCTGCTTGCATCATTTCTAGTTCAAGTCGTCGTACCGTTGAGATATGTCCAGAGTTGAGTTGATTAACCAGAGCTCGCATGCTCGAGACAAAACTGGGAACGTCAGAATACTGTCGAGAGAAAACGCTCTCAATCATATATTTAGCCGCAATGCCGAACCCTATGTCCTTGTTCGCACCGAAACTATCCTTGATATGATGGACGGCCAGTTCAGATGCCTGAATCGCTGGTTGGCTGACATCGTGCAGGGTCAGATAATCAAGCTCTAACATGGAATTAGCATTAGTCGAGTAATGGCGGAAAAGAAATAATGTATCCTACCATCCAAAAAGTATTGGGTAACGAAGACCAACGGGTCGGACCGAAGCCCCTGAAGCGAGCGTTCTGGCTCTTTGCCCTTCCCACCCGCTGATCCGGATGCAAACCCAGCCGGCCCCGCTCTCAAGAGATTGACAATGTCGGAATCGCTCACTTGATTTGGCTTCCAGAGTGAATACACGGCTTCGATGTATGTTGACTGGTCATGGTCTGGCAACCAAGTGTGGTACAATAATGCCTGCTTGAAGAGGTCGGCACACCGGCTCTCGATGTCTTGCTCATGGACCACTAGTGAAAGGGAGAAGACGACATGGATAAAACAGAGAAGTTTGATTGGAGATGTGGCCTGCTGCCCTTCCAAGACATCGTGCATTGTCTCGAGACCTGCAAGGGCAACGGATGCGGGAGTCATGCTGCAAAAGCCATTCGCCAGAGGATTGCTTCTGAGTCCACTTAGCTTGACCATTGACTCGGCAATATGCATCTGGAGGGTGTCTTGTGCGGAGACAACTAGAGACTGTGCAGTGACTAGACCAGTGGCATTGGGTGTTAGGGGGGCGGGCTGCGGCATATTGAGACTATCCGTCATCGCTAGGTTGGATTCAACTTGTAGTTGAAGTGGCATGGTAGCATCAAAGGAAAAGGAAGGTTGGTCCAGACTCAATGAATCCTGGAGGGGGTCTGAGGAAAGGATGTCAATGGTGGGTATGTCTGCGGGCAACTCTGACAAGAATGAATTGGCAACAATGTTGTCCAACTCGGAATCGCTGAACCCCATTGGCTTATATGAGCCAGCAAAGGTAGGAACCGGGAAGACGTCTGCAGGGCTCACATGGTCGTCGCAAGGAGACGTAAGGGTGGACTCGAAACCGGGGGCCCTTGCCCACCCACCAGACCACCCAGACATGGGTGAGATGTTGTAGCTTGCTGTACTTGATGTGCTGTCGGTACTATCGGTACTGCTGGTAGACCGGACGGAGGAGCTGGGGGCGAGAGTCTTGCTACGGCGCTTTGCTTGAGACCGGAAGTGGTCGAGCCCGTGTGTATGTACTTGGAGAGCCGGCCTATCCATCAGTCGGCCCGGGTTGGGGCGCATAAGATTCTGTGGCGCCACGGTTGGTGGTGACGGAGATGGTTCCCAGTTGATGAAACCGGTCTCGAGATCCGGAGGTTGTGGGTCATTTTCGGATTGGGGGCCGTGAGTGAGTGCATATTGTGACTGTAACATGGAGAGCATCCGTGGAGTGGAGTCCGGCTCAGACTCGTTTTCACATTCGGGTATTGTGGTCAGGGTGATTTCGTTTGAGTCAATCTCGTGTATCTCATTCGAAGGAAGCTCCACATGCGCCGGTGTAAAGACGGAGTCGTAGCTTGGCGGCTCATCGTCGACATTGAGGTTCAGGATGGCAGCTGAGAGATTACCGTTGCTGTTCTTCGGTTTGTGCCCCAGTGATCCAAAGACCTTCTTGGCCATGGACATTAGCTTCCTCCTCTTTGATGGATGGCCCAAGCAGCGTCGGCATTTTGCATCGTTGAGCTTCTCGGCTCTCCCGCAATCGTAGCACCAATACTCTCCACCAGAGAGGTGCTCGCATGTATATAGATGTGAAAGCATGAGTTCATGGTTGGGGAACCTCTTCCTACAGCGCAACAGCGGGCACTCCCTCCTCTCCTCGACTGTCATCTTCTGGCACGCATTGCGTTTGACGGCTGCCCATACAATAAATCTGTACAAGGCACAATCATCACTTGACGTAGTCCGGGATCTGTGTACATAAAGGAGTCAGAGTTAATGTCGTTCTCAAAAGCGTCCATCACCTCGTTTGGCCGTCGGGCTCTTACACGCATGATAGTGGTGGTGTTTCATCGTCAAGGGAAGATAGCGAAGATACCGATGATGTCGCAGAAGTGGATGAAGTTGTTGATGACCGTCTCAGACTCAAGCGTTGCGCTGTCGGGGTGCGACTCAACCGCCGTAGGGCTGACGCCGAGGCGCTAGGATCATCAAGGGATAAACGTTTCTTGTTCTCCATGGCGGCGGTCTGAATGGCTGTACGTATTTTGGTCTCTCAATAATAATAATAATAATGAAAAATAATAAAAAGATTCAGATACGTCCAACCATGATAGACTCTCGATTATGAAAGTGGTGGCAAACAAGCAAAGCAAAGAGGCAGTTGGTCAAGTTCAGGACTATTTCAGGCACCGTCCATGGTTTTGTTTTTAATCATCAGGCCGATCAAAGAGAGTTGCTGGAGCCTTGTCGAGAGGCAGCTTGCCAAAACGGAGGTCCTAGGCCTACGGCGAATGATGGTGTAGGACTCTGGCTGCTGGAGCTAGGACTTGAGCAGGGGTGCCGGCTTGCTGCGTCTCCGCCAAAAACGGCGGCGGCGGCTGATTTGATGGGTGTGTCTGGCTTTGGTCTGGCTTTGGTCTGGTTTTGGTCTTGGTCTGGTCTTGTCTGGCAGAAAAGCTGCATCTTGGCTTGGCTCCAGACGAAGGGTGACTGGGCCCGGGGAGGGGACACCTTGCTTCCTGGTTGCTTGTACGTATCCCTATTTTCTCATTGCAACACCCAATCGATCCCGCCCATCTCATCCAATCGGGGTCCCGATCCTTGGCAGTGGCTTGAGATTTTCCCACGGGTTGGCTTTGTCACGCACTCTGTAAGCCGCCCATGCTACTCCACGCATCTCAAAGTGAACGATGGGGCGAGGCTTGATGAGGATTGAGGAGGAGGGGGGAGGGGTCATCGCTAGCAGGGGGAGCAAGAAATGAAAGAAGCTAGAGCGAGGGAGCCCAAGAGTGGTAAATTGTCCATGACCTCCAAAAGCGACGTCAAGCTAGATCTGCCATTGTTTGAATGTGGATAGTGTCGTACCAGGTAAGGTTGTGTTGTGCTGTCCGCAGCCCTCTATAGTTCGTTCAGTTGCTTGCTGCGCCACGTCCAGGCACGGGTAGAGATGAGGCGCAGACAACCCCCAAACCAGGACTCTTCAATCCTTTCCAACTCTCCCTGTCTCCGTTAAATATCGCAATCATTATTGTGTTTAGTTGAATACTGATGACATGATCTTGGCTGTGCAAATGTTTATTTTTGTTTTGCTTTTTATTTGTTGACGTTTGATATTCCTGTTTTTTTCTTTCTTTTCTTTCTCTTTCACACAACGATCGCCGGATATACCGTCTGACCTTCTCGGCCGAGTCTCGACTCCCCGGTCACAGGCTCAAGACACCGCCCTGATTCCTCTGCAGTCTAAGACAGGTAGGTGTGTAGTTCCAAATTATGCACAAGCAACAAAGACACCCGGCTCAACGTTAAGCTAGTAGATAGTTGGATAGCAAGTAGATCTAGCGCATTGGCTTTCCTTGTGCATTGTGGCTTGTTTACTGACATGACAGCATGACTATCTACCTCTCTAGTACCCACTTCACACACATTAAGACCAACTCGGCCATGGCCTGTTGAAACGGGACAGAGTTCCTTACCCTATACTACACCTTCATCTTTGTGCGCCCTTAATTCGACATGCTTCAACATGCCGATTCACACGTTGTTTCAATAGCAGATACTGGACGTGGCTTTCTTGGCGCTGACAGCGTACGTCACTATATCCCTTCCCGTGGACGTTAACCGTGATCTGCAACAAGGGCCACGAACACTCATACGTAAAGTAACTCCACGCATACACACTGAGATATCTTACATGCTTTCGTTCGACGCATGATAAAGAGCGGTCCGAACCCAGAAATATCCTCGGGCCGTGTTTAGTTTCTTTATTTACAACATTTTTGCACACATACGAATCCTTCAACAAACATCGCCAAGCCTCCAAACTGTGATGATCGCGGTGATGTGTTCCCGTTATCTCCTACGTGATCATGTTAACCGCGCCAACCGTGCCTCAAGCCACACCCCCCTATATAACCTTCTAGATTATTGCATGGCGGGGTTTATAGGGTAGCCACAAGTGAGCCACAAGGCACTGGTAAGGCTGACACGGTCCCTCCGTTGGCATTGGTCACTCGGCACTCGTTCAACTCAACTTTCAGTTCAGTCAAGGATAATACTACTACCTACAACTCAACAAGAACCCGATCGTTTGGATGCCTCTTGGCTCTTGGAATTTTCTGGAACTATCGGTGAGCCCAGATCGACTGTCTCAGTAATCTCAGTCCTAAATCTAAGTTTTATTGGCCACTCATCACTTTGAAACAAATTTTTTGCATTGCATGCGTGCGTACAGAGTCTGTGGTGTGTCCGGGATAAGATACAAAAAAAAAAAGGAGAAAGAAATGCTAAGCTCGCTGATGTGATGATGACTTCAATGATGTACAAAAAAAATTGGAAAAAAAGAAATGCAAGTGGGTGCCTCCCTTCATCGGGTATCTCATCGTCCCCCATTCTGGCCTGATCTGGCCATCACTTCTCGTAGTACCTTGAGCTTCTCTTCCGTCACTCGGATGGCTTCCTCTACCTCCCGCTTGTCCATACGCTCCTCTCTTAGTTTCTCTTCATATGTCCGCGGCTCCGCGATTTTCTTGCGGACATTTGCGCCGTCGGCCGAGAGTCGTTCCAAGCCGACTCTCTCCTCGAGCCAATCCCAAAGCTCGCTTTCCTCTCGCCGCCACATCTCATCGTATGCCACGTGTCGGTATGGACTATACACCCCGACATCCGGCCCTGCTGTTGATGCACTCTTATTGGGGGCAGAGCCAAACCTGAACCAACTGGCCACCAGCAGCCCCACGAGTAGTACATATACAATGTTGCCCGTCAGCAGAGGTTTGACAAGATCAACGATAGGTTCGGCAATGCCGCGAATGGGCTCTAAAAGACCCCAGTCTGCATCGGCAGAATCCTTTGATTTCGCACCCGCGGATGTTGTGTCAACTGACGACTGTTGTGCCTTGCCCTTCTTTCCCTTCTTCTTCCCCTTGGATGGTCCATTGCCCGTCGTAGAGGCTCGCGGCCGAGACGAAACTGCCGCTTTCAGGGATGCGAATAGATCCTTGCAGTACTGAGCCTGACCCTCATTGACATTCTTCTCGATAGGACCTGTATAATGGTTAGGTAATTTCTGTGGAGTGATTGGCGACATATGCACTTACCTCTAAGCCAACTCTTGCCGCTCCATTCGGTCACGCAGTTGACCTGCACGCGAGTGGCGTTGTTCTCGGCCCATGATAGACAATATTTGGTCTTGACGCAGAAGATGTTGCCGCTGGGAACATCCGGATTCTGAGTCCTCATGCTCACGCTCACTGCCTTCTCCAGGTCCAGACTGTCCAATGTTTCTGTGACCATACACTTCGTTTGCCTAGGCCCAATGGATGCGTAGAGAGGTTTGATGTACGATAGTTCTCGGGTCGGATTGTCTAGACTCAAACCCTTCTTGTCTTCCATCTGTAGTTCCATACACTTTTGCTCTACCGTGATCCAATTACCCATCCAGGCAGGGGATTGTGGTCCGAATATGAGACTGTATACTTTGCCAAGAGGGGCAGGAATGATTTCATCACCAACCACCTTCTCATAATGAGTTGCTGAATCGCCGCAATCGGTAGGCACATGGGTTGCGGGTCCGGGGAAAGACCCAGCTCCGCCCGCCGCTGATGGATCGTCTTTCGCTGCGTCAGGCTGGGCTCCGTTGGCGACTGTTGTGCCAGAAACTTTTCTCGCACCAGCCCGATCCCCTTGCTCAAGGCCGTTTGCATTACTTGGCTGAACCTCTGAAGGCTCCTCGCTCTCTTCTTCATCATAGAAATCATCCTCTTCATCTTCATCACTGTCCTCGTCAGACTCCGAACCTGCCTGATCTTCAGTCTCCAGATTGGACGGCTCAGCGTCGATTTTTTCCGTCTTGTCACCGCCCGTCCCCTCCAAGCGTACACCATTGAGCGTACTCTTCAGCGTGGGGTGACCAAGCTTCCAAATGTTGACAATCAAATCATAGGTGGCATCTCTGCTGGTAAAGCTGGCAAATATGTGTTTTGCGTGGAGCGTGGAAATCATAAGTCCATTCTTGAATACAAGCGCAGTGCTCCTTTTCTCGACAGATACTATCTCGTCGAAGCTCATTACTAGCGTTGTGGTCCATCCAAGGATATTGCTACTGAAGCAAAGATGACCCTCTGAGACGTATAACCTGCCATGTGCGAGAATCTCTCTCTGCAAGGCACAGCTATAGTCTTCGATGAGGTAGTCATCATCTGGCACGCTCTTGAAGAGCGTATGGAAGTCTCGATTTCTCTTTTTACTAGCAATGGCAAATCCGGTGAGTTTTGGTGCACCGGCCGGTGTGCCTGGGGGGTTAATGACACTACCGATTGCAACAGTGGCAGTGGTAGCAACCGAGCTCCCTCGCTTTCTTCGTGGCTTGGAATCGCTTCTCCCACTGGGACTTCGCTGCATATCGACTTTGCTATCCGCAAGATCGGTCTGTGATTCGTTCGGGTTCTGTTCCGGTGTATCATACAATGACCTGGGTCTACTTGTCGACTCCTCAGGATCAAAATCCGGGCTTCTTGTTTGAGAGTCAGCAGGGGCCGACTCTGATCGTGCCCGTGTATCGAGCAAATCCGGAAACCTCGAGACCTCAGGAGATACCAAGGAGGGTGTATTATCTGAGATTCCGAGCTGGCTCAGGCTGAGTTCGCCCGAGCCAAGTGTCCGCACTGCCGATTCCTTCTTATCCATTGTATCGTTGTCAATTTGAGGTTCTGAGATGGACGTCTCTACGTCGATAAGATTTAGTGTTGGGGGCGCTTGTTGTTTGAAGGAGTTTGTCCTATTCTTATTTGCTCCTCCAATACCAATCGTTGTGCCCTGAATGTTGCTACTAATAGTACTGGCTGCATTCTGAGCAGCCGAGAACATGGACGAGAAAAACCCTGCCGAACTTGGTGTGGCCTCGCCGTTCTCCGGAGTAGGCGAGAGTGGTGCCAGTGTAATGTTGGAAAGCTTACTAGGACCAACGCTCGCAGAACCCGACTTTGTCCTTCGATGACCGCTCATAGTTTGCGAGGGAGCGCCGCCATCACCGGTTGAGACGGGTCCTGAGACGTTGCGCGGTGTCTTTCTTTCGGGAGAGGCTGAAAGGTATACATGCGCCTTCTGCGGTGGTGTCGGTGGTGTACTGACAATCACTGGAGCGCCCGAATCATCTGTCGGCGGGGTTCGAGGGGGAACCGTCGAGATTCTCGGCGGCACTCTGGAAAGCTTGTCGGGTGAAGCTGCTTTATAGGGTGGCTCGAGGACCGGAGCTGTCTCAAGGAGGTTTTCCCTCGACGCAGAAGGAGATGGGAATCCGCGGTTGCTCACGGGACGAATCGGAGACCGTAGCGAGGACTGAAGTATATCATTAGCTGGTGACCCCTACTCGCGGGGCGATGAGGAGGTTGATCGGGTAGCGTACCTGGGACGGCTGGGAAATAATTGTGGTAGATCGAATTGGGTGGGGGCGAGACCTGCTATTGACCAAAGTTAGGACAAGGCGACAAATGAAAGCGAGCCAATACGCGCCAAGAAGATGAACAAATCAGATGAGTTTAGTGAAACACAACATGATATATAAGGATAATGCCAAGACTTTGAGACAAAACGGTAGTAGTAGTATTATACGGATAAGGCATAATAGGATAGAGACACTTGTGGTTTTTAAAGAGCTAGATGTAAGAACTAAGAAAGCTGCGCTGACGGGCGTTTGCTCTTGCAATGACAAGCAGCAGGTCCAATATTGCGAATCCTGACTGACGGAGTGATGCGAAAGGATGATGGGCGATTCTCGAATGGGATATAAAACTTACGTCTCTGACTCCTGATCATGGTCTGCGCCACCGGACTCGTAAGAGCCAAAACTCCGGCCGTCAATGTCGTCGTCGTCGGCCATATTCACTGAGTTCCCATCGTCGCTCTCGACTGACATTTCACGACTAAAAGCCCGACGGCCACGATCTTCGTCTCCCCCAGTTGCATCAGAATCTCGACCGCCCTTGAGCTTTCTCCTCCTTTTGACCATTGCTTTTGGCAGGAGTTTGCCAAGCCCCCCATTGCTGCTGTTGTTATTGCTGCCGCCGCTCTCCATGTTTGCCAATCAACTATCCGGTGCTGTATCGCCCGAGAGAGGTTTTTGAATGGCCAAAGCCAAATTGAGCCTTGTATAAGGCTGCTTCTCCCAGCCTTGCACCAATAGCTCTCCCTCCGTAGGTCACCGGGGAGTCGTGGGGATCAAGAGACGTGGCTTTGAGCCTGGACCGCGGCTAATCGATTGCGTCGTTACGGTATTCGATACAACGTCTCCGTCAAGACGTTGATGCTGTGCAATAGGGCACAAACAACAAAAAAAGATCAAATAAAAGAATGAAAGGGTAAACCAAGAAAAAACCGGGCTTGTTAAATAATGACGGATGCAGGGTCAAGAGGCTTGGACAAGAATTTGGTTGATTGGCATGGTCCTTGTTCCAGTTCCTTGTAAGCCCCTGGCAAAACCCTCCGTAGTCGTCACTGTTGAGTGGGGCAGCCAGATAGTATGGATCCATGATGGACGAGTGATGTACCATTAATGTACTCTAGGGGTTCTTATTGTACGGCGTCATATCAGTCTCTATGTAGGTGATGAACACCGCTATGAATAGAGGAAGTGGAGATGGATATAAAATGATTGAAGAATCAAGAGCAATAGGAAGAAAAGGGGGGGTTTATTTATCTGTCTATTTTTTTTTTAAAAAAAAAGAGAAAGCTAGAGTCCAAGGGAATCAACAAGTACCCCCATTATCTAACTTGTCTGTCATGTCCAACGCTCTACTTGTAGTTGTTTATCCCCACCCACTCCCCTGAACGGAACGGGTGATGTACAGCCGATGTACTCCAAAATCTCAAAGGGTGCTAAGATAAGGCAAAGTAACATTCTTTAGCGACCATGAGAAATGCAAGATTAAGAGATCCGAGTCTTTATGAAACAAGTTATTTCTGGATGCCACTATATAAACTTGCTGATGGAACCTACGGCACTTCAGACTACAAGGTGCCTGGGTACGCAGCGAACGGCGATATATGGAATACTACCTACCTCCCTCTTAAACATCTTCTTATCAAGGAGGCAGGAGAAAAATACAAGCAAATGAGGGGGAATTGTATGAGATGTTTACTGCGACCAATCTCCTCCTGTAGACTTGCAGCTCGCTTCAAGGGTGCCAATCGTTGGTGTCATACGCCCCCCCCGTATTTTTTACCCCGTACTTCGCTATTCGCACATGGATGGGCCATATGATACAAGCATAAGCTGCGCATTACGTCCTGCACCTTTAATGCTCGCAAACTAAAGCAACAACAGCCTGTTGTGCATGGCGGATAGCCCCTCGGCGACAAACAAACTCGGAACAAGCAAAAAAAAACAATTATTGAAATCTTATTTTCCTCTTTTCTTCTTCTTCTTCTCCCTCATCCTCCTCCTGTTTTGCCAGACAGCGCATGGCAACATGGACTCGTCACCGCTAACCAAAGCGCACGATCATGCGCGCGCTGCCGCCGTAGCCACTCGTCAGGCCTCCGATACCACTGTGGCCATCAATGAGCACACTCTCGCTGCTGGGGAGTTCGCCAACGCTGCGAGAAACACCTCGAGCGTCGAGGCGCTGAGGACCCTGAAGCTCCTCGAGGAGCATCACAGGAAGCTGGCCGAAATCCTCAAGCTTCCACCCGAACAGACCTCCCAGGGTAGCGATGGCGATATCAACGAGAAACAAGCATCGGAAAAGGATGCTGCGGCCGACTCCAAGAAGGACTCCCTGGATGCGACTGTCAAGGCTGGACCGCCCGGTCTGACCCAGCAGCGGCGCTATGCGACCAGGGAAATGTCATCGTCGATTGCCAGCAACTTGGCTTCGGCGAGAGGCATTCGGTCCAAGTATCGGGGCCAGCCGCTTAGCCCCAGCGTCTCCAACGACCAGGCACCGGGCAATGTCGAACCTCACCTGCGCCGCGATGGCTCCAAAGTCAAGATGCAAAATATCATGGAGAACCAGTCCGGCCGACCTGCCTGGGTGCCTCCCATGTCGAAGCAAGAAAGCATGGGCAAGGCTGCTCCAGCCCCAAAGGCCGAACCCACCTCTCCTGCAAAGGACGACGGCGGATATACTCGATTCTACAACACCTTTGGAAGCCTGATTAACAAGATTTCTGCCCCTCTGGCGTTTGCTGGCCTCCCACTGATCCAAGAGGAGCCAACCACACCAATTGAAGTTGACGAGACGCCAAATGTATCCCCAACCAAGCCTACCCGTATCCGTATCTCTCCGACTCCCACCATGGAGCCTGACCTGTCCAAGATTTACTCCAGGGCCACTCTGCGCGCTCTTGCCCGAGAGGGCCATGTTGCTACTGATTCCTTCTATGTCGTTCCCTCTACTGGTCACACTATGTCTTATGCCAACATTCTCAGCTACGCCGAAAAGGAGAAGCGACGTTTGGAAGCCTCCGCTCATGGTGAACTTGGTGTCTCGATTAATGAAGATGACGATGACTTTGTGGACGCTCGTGAAAGCCCCGTTCCCCTCTCCCCCGGAGCTAAACGCCGTATCGGACGTGCTCACTCAGACAGGGACCTCCACAACATCATTGAAGAACTCTCCGTGGAAAATAAATCGCTCAAGGATATGATGGATAAACTCACCAAACGTCTCCACACATTTGAGGCCAGCGCGCAGAGTATGGCCCTGGCTGAAAGCTACCGTATCATGAGACCCGGTTCGCCCCTATCCGCCGGCGGAGGCAAAGTAAATGATGACGTTATAAAGAAGAACCACGAACTTGAAGAACAGCTGGCGGCCGTTATGAAGCAGATGGAAAGACTCGAGAAGGATAACCGGAAGATGCAAAAGACGCTGGAGAAGTATCGCGAGAAATGGGAGACCCTCAAGGCGGGCGCTAAAGCGAGGCGAGAGGCGCAGGTGACGGCCGAAAGCATCGAGGATGCCCGCTCGAGCATATCTTGATGGAGGGGGCCGGACCGGTATGATCCCTATGGTTTATGATTCTTTAGCGATCGTTGAGCGACTGTATTTTTTTTTTGATTACTTGGTCATGGGAGGGGCGAAATCACATTCATTTGTTTTTGATACTTTTTTTCTTCTTCTTCATGGTGAAGCTGAGAAGTTGCCTGAAAGGCTTGTGAGTATGTAGTCTTGCAAACTGTCATTTATATTTCAGATACATACATCATTAAATACCCTCTTTCTTCTTTTTTTACCATCATCAGTTCCACCAGAAACTGACGCTGAAACTTATGCTCAAGCTGCGCACATAGTGCCACCATCCAATGGGTATGACCAGTGTATCACCAGGTCCCAGAATGCACTCCCAGTACTCTACCTCCTTCAAAGACTCCCTCACAGATGCCAGACTTTCTCCCTCCTCCCCGCCGAAGCCTACGTCGGACTCCGGATCCCAGCCTTCTATGACTCCGATATCCAGCTCACTCGTGTTGCCCATATCCACTCCATGTTCCAGCCCCCTGGGTCGTAAGTGAGGCGTAGCTCGTGGGGGGTATAACCTCACGTACTTTGTGCCCACAACCTGGCACAGGAGATTATGATATCCATCCGTATGAAGTGGCGTTATCGTCCTCGCGGGACCGAACCAAGCGTTAAGTTGCGGGACATCAACCGTAGGCTGGTTCTTTGACGGGTCGGCCGGGTGTCCGGGGACGTCGGTCCAGCAATAGTCGGGGACTTGGATGTCACTTCGTAGCGAGGGGATCTGCTGGAAGAGGTTGTGTTGGGCGAGATAGCCAGTCATGCTTGGTTGTATGTTGTCCGGGTCCTCCACTACTCTGGGATCAACGTACTGGCCAAGGAAGTGTTTAAACTGTAAGAGTTCCTGGCCCCATCCTTCGTCTACGTAGCTCCTCCCAACCTCGATTGGGACGAGACGCCGCCCGCCAAAGGTTTTGGAGAGGAGATACTCAGGGCTGTTCCACGGACGGTCCGTCAAAGCCGGCCACTCCCCGATCAAATCCGTAAACACCACCGGTAGAGGCCCACCACTGCTCTCGTTCATATAAGCTTCAAATCTCTCCATGCTCCAGTTCTGATGCCGCGGACACTCATGACTCTGAGACAGAGACGGCCGTCCATAAGGCTCCTCGGCGGAAAACAAGCGGCTCTCCAGCCCGGCCTGTTTAGATGCCCCGTTCACCTCGCACCACAGCCGCTCCATCAAGTCCAGAGTCTCCTCTATCCATGCCTTCCCCAAGAGCTTCCCTGCTCCACCAGCCGTTATCAGCGCCCTGTCGAGGTTCTCGACTATAACGTCAAGCGTCCATTCGTCAAACGGCTCACCAGGCGAACCCTGAAGAATAGCGTAGTGAGACTTGAGAATGAGTGTATCCGTGTATATCTGACGCCAATAGTACGGCAAAAGGTCAAACCGATACGAGTAAAATGCCGTCATGGAAATCGAGGCCAAATCATCAAGCCTCGTCTCCAACAGCCCTTCATCTACCCTGGAGTCACTTCCTCCGCCGACCCACGCTTGATGCAGCTTCATCATGGCGTGTGCCTGCCTTTTTAAGAGCTTCTGTGTAGCAATTCCTCTGGTACTCATTTCTTCACATTTGGATTCGTCAGACTCTGTGGTCTTCTCCTGTGAGAGGCTTGCCGTTGGCTCTGGAATTGGAGACTGAACAAGAACCTTTGTCGCCTCCCAGTACCGGGACAAAACCTCATCACGCAACGTCATACTCAAGAGCAACCCTTCTTATTCAACAAAAAGATCTATTAGGTATTACGTGTAGTGTTGAGAAAGAAACGCTGGCTGATGCTGGATATCTGAATTAGGAAAGTGGAGAGGTGTGTGAGGAAATTCTAACGGCTGTCGTGGGGTTGACATGTCTCAATAAAAGGCATGAAAATCAGCAAGGCGTTGATTTTTTTGGCAGCTAATCAAAGGATTTGGATGCCCCTGTTTAAAAATAAAATAAAATAAAAGCTTTGAAAATAAATTCATACTTAAATTTAATATGGAGAGTACGTCGGGGTAGAGCACAACAACCATTCAACTCAGATCACACTACCATGGTCATCAACATTGTTTGCGCGTCCTGGCCCAACAATGGGCATATATATTGCTTGAGAGGTCGGTTTGCTAATCTAACAGGTCCATACACCTACAGTTCCATCTCGTCTTCCCTCTACCAGATAACCATCCTTTACACGTACACGTTCGATAATGGCAGCGGTCTTGGCCTCCTCAGCTGCAGTGACGCCAGCGCCGCAGTCCCATTGTCGACCCTCGACCTTATCGTACACCTTGACCACGTCTTCAGTGGCCGCACTCACAATTCGTCGCTCATCGAACATCATGCTAGTAATAGGGTTGTCGTAGGCATATGCGTCATAAATAGATCCTGTTCGAAGATCCCAGATCTAAATCTGCCGTCAGCTTTGGTGTTCGTGATTGGGGTAAAACTCAAATGAGGCGACTTACTCTAATACTTCTATCCAAACTGCCAGTGACCAAATGCACGTCATCAAACTGCAAACAGGTCACGGCTCCGGTATGACCAACCAAGCTGCGGTGAACCTGGCCACTTCGGAGATCCCACAGACGAACCATACCGTCCGCAGTGCCGCAAGCAAGAGCGGACTCGAACACTTGCAAAGCACCCACAAAGTCTGCTGAGCTTCCTTGTGGTCGGCCGGTAGGTCTCCAGGAGTTCTCACTGGAGGCTCCGGTGGCCGTTGCTTGCGCAGCTGCCCACATGACATCCAGTGTCTGTACGCAACGTCCCTTTTCTAGATCCCAATGTCGGATCGTCTTGTCTGCTGATCCAGATACCAAAACATCTCCTCTGAAATGTAGTGCAGTAATTTCGTCTACGTGAGATGAGAGAGTAAAAAGCGCGCAGTCATCCATGCTGCCCTCCGGGGGCTCGATGTGGTCATCAGGGTGCTCAAAGGCAATTGCGTCCTCATCCTCGTCGCCGTCCTTATCGCCGCCAGGGTTATAGTGTGTCTTGCTGAGATCCCACAGCTTAATGGTAGCGTCCATGGAGCCAGTTGCTAAAATGTTGTCTTCAACCTGCAAAGCACGGACAGACGCAGTATGGCCTCCCAAGTAACCCATGCATCTTCCAGCATTCAAGTCCCAAACACGAACCGTATCGTCCATAGCTGCTGTTACCAGAGTTCCGAAGGGTGCGTCAAAGTCCATGGCTGTGATAGTATCTTTATGGGCCCGGATCTCGCGAATACTGGACCCTGGCTCGAAGTGTTCGTGTAAGATGGGCATCGACTTTCGGCGACGAACCTTTTTCGCTTTCCTAGGCACGCCGGAAGGCAGCTTATTATAAACAGACTGGGACATGAATTCCGGATCATGGTCGTCGGCATCGCCTACAAGGTCTTCCTCATCCTTTGTAGCAGTGTTGCGTGCAATTTCTTCTGCTTCATCGACGATTGCTTGAGCCTCCTCTATCCTTGCATCCATATCTAAAACTGCGGGGGTTAAATATTAGTGGCGTCATTGATATGCGGATGCGATAGCAACCTACTGTCATGCTCAAGCAGAGCCTCGTCTTGTTCGAACCCGGCCAGTCTTTCTAGGATAATCCGTCGCATGCCGTAAAGATTCGCAATCTTGTTATCTATCTCTCGAATTTCGCAACTGGCCATGTTCTTGCGGACCCCCAACATATCCAAATCGTGCGCCATGGCAGCCCTGTCTTTTTTCAGCTCGCCAAGTTGCGCGGAGGTCCCTGGAGCTGTGCTGCCCTCATCTATTAATTTTCTCCCTCTTGATACACGGTGCCGATGCTTCTTCCCTTCCTCCGTCAACTCTGGGAAGCTGGCCTGAAAGCCTTGAAATAGCGAATATGGGTTGTTGTGATCCGGGATATTGGCCAACATCTCATCGGGAAGATGTACCAGAGCGCGATGCTGAATCTCGGCCGTCGATAGTTTTGAGCGCACGATTTCGGTTGGACTTGATCGGGCCATGGCGAAGACACCACGCTGGATGGTCGGGCGCTTCATTTGTCTGTGTACTTCGGCCAAGGCATTGCGATAGTGATTTCCTGTAGCATCGGCGGCAGGTCCCATGAGATGGCTGGCCGTCACAGTAACCTTGCGACTAAAGGTTTCGAGGCCGCGAGTCTAAAGCAAAGGACAATATATCGCATTAGTTCCTGCGCATTCGGCGGGTTGAAAGATACACCAGGTTGGATAGCGAGCGCACCAGGGTCGACATACAGAAATGATGGACTGCTCGTCGTCGCCGGCGTCATCAAAGGCGTAATGGCTCTCTGAATCAGCCATTGCTTCAAGCTCAACACCTCAGCCTGCCCAAGGCTGGACAATATCACAAGTCGTCAAACACTCTTCTCAAGGTAGCGCAAGTCGATGACACAATCTGGATTCAGATGCAGATGATGGGAAGGATTTGTCGATTCGCATCGGAAAACCTGGCATCTCGTAAATTGTCCAACCTGACAAAAAAAAGAATGCGCGCGGATAATTCTAATGCAAGCAGAAGAACTTAAACCCAAACCCGGCCCAGAGCAGCTGGAAGAATGGAAGTGGTGTGTGGTGGTGGTGGTGGTGGTGCTTTAGCTTGGTGGCAAACAATTGGCCCTTTCGGCACCCGAGAACCCCACTGGGAGGTTTTTTTTTTCTTTCCTTCCTTTCCTTCTCTCTCCAGGGCTCTTGCGGCCAAAATGCAAGCAAGCGATACAGCAGCCCTGTGGGAAAAATGGCTGGGAGACCCAATCTTTTGCAGCTTGGGGGGGCCTTTTGGGGGGCTCTTGGGGGGGTTCATGGAGCTTCACCAACCGCTAAAGCACCACTACCGGCTTAGTGGGATCAGTGCACGTTCATCCCACTAACAAGCTGGAAGCATTAGTTCCCAGGCATACCGTATGCACAAGCACACGCATTCTTGAGACATCCAAGGATTTCAAGGTTAGATCTCTTTTAAAAAGCAAAAAAGAAAGACATGGAGAAGAAACAAATCCAGCCACTTGCTTATTATTCGTTACCGTTTACCGTGAGAGTTACATGTGATGACGATGGATGCTTACAAGCATTGTTATTGGTATTGTTGTTATTATTACCCCTCCCTCTTTGTTACTTGTGAGGCTGACTGTCTTTTCAGATTTCTGTTTATGCATTATTAAGGTCTGAGTCAAGACATGGCCGGTGGGATTACTATGGATGCTTGAGAACGTGAAAGCCCAGAAGCCCGATTGCGCCTTATCGGACTGATGACATTGAGCGCGCGGACCTGCTGTGAAGCCTGTATTAACACACCTTTGCGCCGGTCTCGGTACCAAAAACTTACTCATCTCATCCGGTCCCTTCTTGGTTACTTGGCTTCTTTAAGAAACGAACATAATCGTCTCTTGAAATTTCAATTTCTTGAGACTGCCAGGATTAAACACCCCAATTTTGCTCAATTGACTGGTTGGCATAAGCCGCAAAAAGATGGATTCCTTTGTTGATATTGCCGACAGCTCCAAGGCGCTTGATCTCGCCCGCATCCGCTTCCAGCTCATGTGAGTGACGAAAGCGACCTCTCGATGACAATGTGGAATGCATCTGCTGACAAAAGAACAGCCGTTTGGAAGATACAATTACATTCAATCTCATTGAGCGTGTGCAATTCCCTCTAAACAAGGTAAGATTGAATTGAGCTGCCTTGGTGCACGCGGCCAAATCCATACTAAGTCAACCAAAGACGATATACACACCGGGAGCGCTGCCCATCCCTCGCAGCGAATCGAGTTTCATCGATTGGTACCTTTTCGAACAGGAAAGGCTCCAATCTCTCATCCGCCGCTTCGACTCCCCTGACGAAATCCCCTTCTTCCCGGAGGCCGTTCAAACACCAATTCTCAGGCCGCTTCACTACCCCAAGATTCTTCATAAGAACGATGTCTGTGTCAATGACGAGATTAAGAAGTTTTATATCGAGAATTTCCTGCCAGTAGTATGTCCCGACTTTGGCCGTGAGGACCGAGGAGAGCAACAGGAGAACTACGGATCAACAGCTACTTGTGACATTTCCTGTTTGCAAGCATTGTCTAGGAGAATTCACTTTGGAAAGTTCGTCGCCGAGTCCAAGTTCAGGTCTGAGACTGAAAAGTACACTCGCTTGATCAAGGCCGAGGACCGGAAAGGGATCGCGGATGCAATCACCAATAAGGCTGTGGAGGAGCAAGTTCTGGCGCGCCTACGGCTCAAGGCCGCAACCTACGGCAAGGATCCCTCTTCCCAAGATGGTGTAGAGCAACCTGTCAAAATCAACGTGGATGCCGTTGTCGACATGTACAGAAATCATGTCATCCCACTTACAAAGGAGGTTGAGGTTGAGTACTTGATGCAGAGATTAGAGCCAGAAGAGTAATTTGCCATTTATTATTGCGGCGCAGCTACATAATCGCCAATGGCCTTGACGGCACCCTTAAACTTACTGGCTTCGATGAGGATCATGTGTCCAAATATCTTGATCCCCAATTCCTGGAACGCCCGCTTGCTATCCGCTACTGCGTCGTCCTCTTTTGTGAGATGGAAGTTTCCGTATGCTACAGCATGCTTTTGAAGCACCTCGTCTTCCGGATGGAAGTAGTACAGCGTAGCCTCCTCCTTTGCCTTTTTTCGCTTTCGATCTTCGACATCCAGTGTTGACTCCACCTCTTGATATGTCTTGGATAAGATGAGGTAATATGAAAACTCGTAAGGCTCCTTGTCTTCTACGGCATCCTCTACCTCTTCAACCAACATCGTGTACAATGGTGGAATAATTTCGGCGGGCATGTTAATAAGACGCTCTGAGAACACAAGCCCGACGTGTTTTCCTGCGTTGATCACCTCTGCGACGGGAGACAGTGAGGGGTTGGTCTGAGACTTTTCCACAAGGTACTTGAGGATATCCTTCATGGGCTCCTTTTCACGGTGTTCAAACGTGTTGAGAACTGTGAGAAGCGCATAGGGGTCGGTCTCCTTTCCATCGACTTTGACAGTAGAGCCAATGGTTGGTTGTGAAAGAACAAGATCAGCGAGGGCTGACATGTTGAAGAGATTGGCATCAACATCGAACAATTGCCGTAATAGACTCTTGGTTCCGTGAAAATCTATTTCAGAGTCGAAATTGAACCATTCGAATTCCACATTGACCATGTCGAAATCCTACTCCTGTCAGGGCGCAACTCTCCAAACCAGTCATTAAGGCGGCGCTCACCTCGTCATCGCCACTATCCTCATCCATGCGGTCAGCCCCAGTATCCGCGAGTGGGACATCCTTGCCTTCTTCTCTAGATCTCTTCTTGCCCATGGTGAACACTTTAGTTTATGTCGAAGAAACTCCAAAAATTGACGATGAAGTACAATGACAATCGGCGCAATCAGAGAAGATTGCGCTGAAGACATTGAACCATGAATTTTTGTTTTTCTGCCCCGCACTATGCCTTTTTAGGACTGATAAGAGCTCCGTCGCGCTTGTATAGCCGCGATAAACTGCGCTTACTGAGCCAATCCCCAGCTTCTCCCTAGAATGGGGCCTTGTCCCACACATCATGGTAGCCTGTCAACTTACGTAGGCGATGAATAGCTGTTCGGTAATGACCTTTGCGCATTCGCCATCGGCATAATTGGATTGCACTTCACGTTATGGTCGACAAACAATCCTAAAGAAATACCTACATCCGAGTTTCCCCGCCCGTCCTCAAGTCTCTGTCGACTGGTGCTCCGCGTCATTTGCCCCCCCCGCTACCACCCCCGAGTTAGACCCAGGTCGTCATCATGGACTACGGCGCTTCTATACACGAAACTGAGGACCCGGCGGCATCACCATGGGGCAATACTACACCGGGATCTTCGCCTCAGGTTAATCGCACTGGCTTTGGCGGTGTTATCGGGGAATCCACATCCCCTTTCCCTTATACCCCACAGTCATCGAATGGCCTGGAGGAAGCAGGAGATGTGTTTCAACGACCCAGCACGGCGACTACGGAAGGCGAAACAGAAGCTACGGCTCCACTAGATTCGGCTCACCAGGAGTCCGTAGCCGAATCTCAGGGCAGTCTTTTTGAGACACCGGCCCCTGAGCCAACACCGCAGTCACAAGAACAAGAGCAAGAACAAGAACAAGCTCCGCAGGACGCGCCATCCGAAGAAGCGCAACAGCCTCGAAAGCCGCCACAGCCGCAGTTCAGACTCCAAGCGAAGATTACAGGGTTAGAGAGAACAGGGAAGAAGGACCCAATCTTAAGATTTGATGTCCACGTATGTTCTCCTTGACCCTCTCTCACCGGTTAATGCGGTCTAACTTGAAACCAGACGAACCTCGCCCGATTCCGCACCACCCAGTACCGAGATGTCCGCCGCTTGCACTCCGAGTTTGTGAAATTAGCTGAGCATTTAATATCTGCAAATCCCGAGGCGCTGGTGCCGGCGGTTCCCCCACCTCTTACATCGGCTGGCGCAGGTACAGATGAAGATGAAGCACGAGTTAAGGCACTAATGCAGAGATGGTTCAACTACGTGTGCAGCAACGAGGTGTTGATGAGAGATGATGAGATGGTTTTGTTTGTCGAGAGTGATTTTGGCTACAGTCCATTGGTGAAGAGAAAGCAGCCCGCGACGGGAGTCCGCCGAAAGATTCTGAAGCAGTTTGCCCCGCCTCCTGATGATACCCCAGAACTTGCCGATGCCCGCCCAATTGTCAAGCTGTTCTACCTCGGAACGATGGATGCAGGGCACAAGGTGGACAAGCTGGTCAAAGCCCGACGTGGTATGTATACATCTATCGAAGATAAAGACATGATTTGATGATGTTAACACTATATAGGACTTGGTCTTGCAGAGTCAGACTATGGTGTCAAGTTGGGAAGTATGCATGTACAAGAACCTCATCCTGGACTAGCCAATGCCTACAAGAAGCTTGGCCGAGTAGTGCAAACTGTTGGCGACTATCATGCCGCTCAAGCCACCGCTGAAGCCACTACCATCGGAGACCCTTTCCAATACCACTCACAGGATGCCTTCATCGTCAAGGAGAGTTTCACAAACCGCCAGATTCTCATTCGAGAGTTCCTACAAGCCCAGGAGGTCACCAGGGGCAAGCTCAACTCCGCCGACCGCCTCAAGGCCAGCTCCAGTGTCAGGCGCGAGAAAGTTGACGAAGCCATTGCGGCTCTCGACGAAGCCCGTGAGAACGAGAGGCAGCTCTTTAACAAGACCAACAGGGTAACTCAGAACTTGGTCCAAGAGCGGCGGAAGTGGTTCGACAGGACTGCTGCCGACCTACGCATGGAGGTTAGGGAGTTTGTCCTCCGCGAGATTGAAGCTGAGCGCCGGACGCTCGCCCTTCTGGAGAGTGTCCGTACTGACATTCGCTCCATTGATGGCTCCGGTGGCCTCAGCCGTCTCGGTCGTGAAGCTCACCCCGTTGGCCGGCGCACAAGCCTCGCTGCCAGCCAAGGACCCAAGGGCGATGCATGGAGTGGCGTCCCTCGTCGCTCAGATGCCACCAGCCGCAGCGTCTCGGGCAGCTTCGTAGGCAAGGTACCCGAGGAAGTCGAGGGCGAAGATGGGCAGGATGCGGGTTCTGGTATCGGCGCTGGACGGGGGAGTCTGACTGGTCTGGAGGAGGACGATGAGGATAGGGTGGACGCAAGGAACGCGGCGAGTAGGTTGGCGACGAGCACTTTTTGATCTTTTGGCAGGGAACAAGATTATTTGAGTGCTTTAGCGTGATTTTTTTGGGAAGTTCCATCATGGGAGTCTTTCCGTGAAGTAGCTAGTGATAGCACATGAGCTGTTCAATGAATTTGTACGAAATAAATACATCACTCACACCACTATATCGCACATCGGAGCCATTCATGCAGATGACCATGTGGTCACATCCGTTTGGGTTCATCAAGTCATATCTATCATCCCTTAACCACCTAGAAACAGGAAAGAAACAAAACGCCAGGCCATGTATTGAGTACCATTGGCACCTATCCCCACATAAGACTGATATGAACAGCCGCTTGGTCCTTCAAATGACAATATCTCCAGCCGCCAAATTATACTGGATAGCACCCGCGTACTCGGCCTGTGCTCTCCGGTTCGCCGACTTGCTCGCCTCAATAGCACTAAACTTCTTTCCAACCTCTCTGGCCTGATGGACGCCCTGCATAATGGAGCTCAGGAGGCCGACCAGGTGGACATCGTTTGTCTCGCGTTCAACTTCCTTCTCAAAGGCATCCTTGTCCGAGGGGATGACCAGATCTAGGCGGCTTACAAGTGCCTGAATTTGTCGAAGGACGGTAAGGGATGGAGTGGTGTTGTCTGTTTCCATGCTTTCAGCTTCCGGCTTCTCCTCGTCAATGAATGATGGTGGTAGGCGCTCGAGGTATGTAGTAATAAGCTGAATGCGGGAGTGCAGCATCTTGATGGCATTAGCTCTGGTAGTTAAGGACGCCACCATCTCGTCTTCTTCACGAGTCAGGGTGACAACTTCCTCCGGTGCTATTTCCTTCTTTTCCTCGACCTCGCTCTCAACAAGACGTCGCTTCCCCTTTCCATTCGACTCTATCGATCTAGCAGGGCGCTCTTCCTTGGTTGGAGCGGCAGCAGCGCTACCTCCGCTTCCCGCAACGTAGTTCATGCTGATCATTTCGGTCTCGTCGGTTTCGACCGTATATGGAACCTCTCGGAACTTGAGCTTCAACGGCGACTCGCCGTCGTCCATCTTTCTGTCCTCTCCATCCGCATCGACTTTGGTATCGTCCACTTCATAGTTGCTTTCGTATATCGTCATAGGTAGCTTTCCGCCAACAGAGTGATGCAGGACTTCCTCTGGGTGAAAGCCAAGTAGGACGGCAGATTCGTTAAACCCGTTGAGTACTTGGTTGTGAATAGGTAAAATGGTTGGTGAAGGGCCAGTTGATGGAAGGAGTGTATACCAGCCCACGAATTCCAAACCTCGATCCTTGTGTACGGTAATCACTAATAGCAAAGAGGTTAACACTGAAACTCTCGCACTACCAGGTATAGAGGCATACTCTGCTCTAATCTTGCGTTAAACTTCTCTGGATCCAACAAGTAACCTCCCTCTACCTCCGGCGCAGCTTGTGTGTGGCATTCAAACGCATGCTCAATAGTAATCTCGCGGCCATTTTGCTGTCCCAAAAGAGCGCCTATTATAGGGCCTTGCGACTGTCGAAGAGTGTGCCGTGTGATATAATCGGATATCGTGAGGAGGACGAGAGGGTGCAGAACGGCCTGGAGCTGGGAGGAGCTCTTCTGGCTGGAGACCAGGGGGTTGGTGCTTGAAGCAGCCATGGTGGCAGAGTTCTTTGCTGCCAATTAGATGCTAATTCGGTAGGCTGCGATTTGATCCAAGTTCCTTCTGTGCACGTTAAGGGATGATCTTGAAATACTAAGGTGTTAATGCGGTTGTGTGTTGGGGTGTTTGTTAAAGTTAAGATGCTTGGAGATGCCCGCCCCGCGTGTCCGTGGGGTAGCAATGCTGGTACACCGCTGACTAAATTTAGCTGTGGCGAGTGGGCACCACCCACTATAGCGCATCTCAAAACGTCACGTCTACTAAGGCTCATCAATACTTCATCCAAGCACTTACAGCGTCAGTGAAAAAGGGGTAAAATATTTCATTAAAACACATGGAAACTCATTGTCTCTCATTTGGAATCATGGCTTTGGCCACACAACATCAAGATCACCCCTCATGCGAGTAATCTGCAACATCATATCCAACTTCTTTGCTTCAGTCTCATTCATCATCTTCTCCACCTCTTCCAGAAGATCCTTTCTCCCAGCAGCCTTTACCTCCATGTAAAAGTCCATCAGCATCTTCTGCCCCTTCTCCATTTCTTCCTTCACTACTTGGCGTACATGTTCCGGGTGACATTGTGCACACGTGTCGTTGATGTAGTGTTCTTGGATCTGTTTTGGACATTTGTCTCGCTTACTTGGCGGACACTGTTGTGTGTATCTCATAAACTCATGCCCACAGGACATTTTGGTTGTTTTGCCTACACACATTGTGGTTAGAATTGCAGAAATGGCTATTTCGTAGTATCAGATCATGAGATGCTATCCGTAATCTTTACGCTGCTCTTATACCTCCACGAAACATGGGTACGGATGTCATTCACTGAATGGGTTATAAAGGAGCAATGTTCTGACCAAAGATACTCCAAATACCTTGATGCATCACCTAGATTGAGCGTTGTTGAAAGTAAAGCAGAGTCATTTATTACAATTATATACACATCTTCTTGCAATCAGGCCGAATTCATGGTAGACTCAGGGTATATGGCTCCATGATTTCATCAAAACCGAACGCCTTTTTTTCATAAGTTTTATCAATCTCTTTATGCCTCAATAGACACAACGCTTTGTTGCTTGCCTTTCTTGATGCTCCTCCACTGAACCCCAGAGGAAGAAATAAGCTGAGCACCGGTTAGTACCAACGCAGCCAGGAAAATTCTCGTGCAAGCATGATTGTACGCATCCACTACTGTGGGGATGTATTGCTCTGGGACAACATTGCGAAGCTCGGTGGCGCCAGTGTTGACAATCACCATGGGATCAAGGCCGGGAATATTTTTCAATTGAGAAATCAGAAGGGTGCTCAAAATCGTTTGGCCGGCAGACACAAAAATGGCTCCTCCGAATTGCTGTGCGAAAAACATGATGGCGATGCCGGTAGGGATGTCCTCCTTGGGAAGTACTGTCTGGATAGACAAGCCGACAGTTTGTATTCCAAAGCCAAGTCCAAAACCCACTAGGAACTGATAGGCAATCCAATGGGAGGACACTGTAGCAGGTGTGAATGTAGTCAAAAGACCTTCACCAATAGCCATAAGACATGGGCAAATGAGTAGGGACGGTACATAATATCCACTCCGCTGCGTAATGACACTGGATACTATGCTCGCAACAGCGAGGCTCAGTACAAGGGGAAGGGTGTAGATACCAGACTTGATGGGGTTGATATCATGTGTAGTTTGAACTAAAGGCTGTTAGAACCATTGCTAAAAGGGGACGAATAAAAAAAACTTACACCACAGAGGGATATAGTAGATGCAGAGCAACATGGCCCCTGAAAGGAAGAACATATAGAAAGTGCCTGAAAGCATGGTTCGCTGAGTGATGACATGAACAGGCAGCGATGCTGAGTTGGGCATCTTGACCTGAACAACGGCAAAGGCGATACCAGCCAGGCCAAATATGACAAAGAGGAGAATGATGCGCCAATTGCTCCAGGCATATGTAGAGCCTCCCCATTGCAATGCAAGCAGCAAGCACACTGTGGAGGGAATGAAGAAGAAGGTGCCGATGGGATCGAGTCTCAAAATCTGTTGTAAGATTGATGTCGACTGCTTGGGCTTGGGCGGAGACTTGAGGAAGACGAAGAGACAGACAAAGGCGACGAGTCCGACGGGCAAGTTCAAGTAGAAACACCATCTCCATGTGGCCCTTTCGGTAAGGGCGCCACCTATGAGCGGCCCGGATATCGAAGCAACGCCAAAGACCATGTCGAACATTGCTATTTACTCCGTTAGCCTTTGTTTTGGCAGAAGAAGTATATGTGGGCAGTTACTCACATTGGAACATGGGACGCTTATGCAGTGGAACCATGGGAATCATAGTCATCATAGAACCAGTTGTAATGCCCGCAGCACCGATTCCGGCAATAGCACGGCCAACAATGAAGGATGTCGAGCTTGGAGCAGCACCACAAAGGGCAGAGCCAGCCTCGAAGATGATGATGCAGGCGAGAAATGACCAGCGCAAGTCGTAGAATCGGTACACTCGGCCCCATATGAGTTGGCAGGCAGCAGTAGTAAGCATGTATGCTGAGCCGTACCAACCAATGTCTCCCAAGCTCTTGAAATCATCGGTGATTCGAGGGATCGCTGTTGATAGAATGGTTCGATCCAGGGCAACGAGAAGCAAGGACATGAGGGCTGATAGCATGATAAGCCAAAACTTGACAGTCTTGGGCTTGTAGTTTTCTTCGACTTCCTTGTCTTGGGGTGGACCTTTTGGCTTGGGCAGTTCATCCTGAGCACCAGAGGACGAAGAATCTTTTAGTTGATCGACGTTCTCGATGTCTCCCTTGTCGTTCTTTTCATTGTGGGTATTCTCAGACGAGGATAGAGAACCGCTTGATTGTTTTTTCTGGGGGATGGATTTAAGGCCATCAGCCTTTTCGTCGGGGGCAGACATGATGGTAGCTCAAGGGATATGAAGAGTGAAAGGGATGCACGTCACAACGTTGCGAGAGTGACGATGATGGGTTGATAGTGGAAGAGAGATGGCGATATCGATCAAGGCTTGTGAGGGATAAGGAAGAATGAGGAGAGGGCCACGCAAGCAAATGCAAACGGAGTACATCGCAAGATATACGTGAGAAATCGGCAATCACATTTTGTATAACAACCAACCAAATGAATTCAGGTTGTTCTCTTCCACCATGACGGGCATCAGGCTCACTGCCGTGGCCCCCAGCTTGGAGATGCGCCCATTGCGGAGCCAAGGATAACAATAGAAACAATTCGATTAATTAAATATATAATTCCATATATACCGTCAGTTGTCCCGGAACCGCCTTTGGTAAAAAGTATGTAGTATTACAAAGGCGGCTTGTATTGTCCTTTGTGCATTGCAGATCCGATGAGTCGAGGCCGCTATCACCAATATCACTTAATCGGAGGCCAGAGAGTCAGGGGGGTGTCAAAGGGAGCCAAAGGGGAGAGAGGTTGTTGCTGCAATGGGAATGGGCCAATAGTTCTCGGGTACAACACAAGATTGTTGGACCTGGCTTCAGACAACGCTAATCCTCTTTGGGGGCACAGGAATTATTTATCTCGGGACCGAATCTCACTTGAGCGTCCCCGAGAATTGCCTCCACTCAAACCCTCCCCAAATCAACCTCCCGCTGCACCAGTGCAAAGCAAGCAGCTGTTTAAGCCGCCATTTAAGCCGCCCATCCGCAGTGCCCTCCCTACAAGTACAGCTGACGAAAAAAACAGTTGATGGCGTCACCGCGCTGTTGAGCGGGCATTGAAAACGGCCGCTTGCATTCACGTCAGCCAAAGTTTGAGTATTGAAGTGTGGTGGGGAGAGCGAGCAGCAACGCAGAAGCAGAAGCAGAAGCAGAAGCAACACTCTCTGCCGTGCCGTTTCTTACGTTTACCTTTGCGTACGTTGGACGCCATCATATTCTTGATTGGAAAGCTCCAGACAGTGCTGGCCTAGCTGCTGGTGCCTTGCCCGCCTACGCACCCTTACAGCGGCCGGTGGTGGTGGCTACTTTTTTATTACTGCTGCTGCTGCTGCTGCTACTACTCCAACTGCTACCATTGCGCCCGCATCCAAGGCTGGATCTTCAAAGGTTCCATCCATTGACAAGAGGTACGCTTTAGCTCCCCCGCAGACGCTGCACGACTTATTGGCACCCGAGATTTTGTCTCTCGGTGTCCGATTGCAACGCTCTCGGCTCTGCTTTACCTCAGCCCTACAATCCTTGGCTCGTGTAATCCGTACAGGTGTAACTGACCATTGCAGATTCGGGTGATTGACGTTGTTTGCGTGCTTCTCCTTGGCCAAAACGCTTCGACCACTCCACGCGGATCTGCCAAATAACAGTGGTCACTAACAGCCAATCAGTTACTCCAAGTCTGGGCCGGAAATCGCTCTCACTGGCTCAACCCTTGTCAACCATATCATTTGCTTGTTAGAGTAACACACACATACATACACACACTTACACAGAGCCGCTCACATACCTATTCTTCCGTTCAATATAGCCATGTCGGCCGAACAACATGCCCATCACACGCCTCCGGGCCTGGCCCCGCCCGGATACCCGTACCAGCCCTCCAATCAGCAACAGCTTCAACCAAACTTTGACCCTTCTCTCATCAAGTTGACCAGAGGCACCAGCTGTGTTCTATGCCAGCAGCGTAAGGTCAGATGTGACAAAAAGAAACCATGCAGCAACTGTGTCAAGGCCAACACCGAGTGCCGCGTTGTTCCCCCACAACCTCCTCGGCGCCGTAAGAAGCGTGTGCAGGAGAAGGATCTCTTCGAACGCCTCAAGAAATACGAAAGTCTGCTCGCACAAAACGGTATCAAGTTTGATTCCATGGATGCAAGTGGCCAAGACCATGGAGGACCTGATGATGTTGACGACTTGGAAAATGATTTTGAGGGTCTCAAGACATCCCCCGAAGCCAGTGCATCCCCATCGGCTTCCATAGTAGACAGGTACACTCCCTTCCCTAGACTCATTCTCTCCAACCTTCTGATGACTGACTTTACTCATTACTAGGCCACAAGGGACATGGTTTTCCCTCCATAAAGAAGTATGTGGCGTGATCCAAATAAGCGAGCCGTTAGTTCTAACCCATGTTACTAGTTTAGAGCAAGTGAGCAGCTCCTCCATGATTCAGAGGATGAGGAAGTTGAGGGATCAACTATACACCGTGCCTATGATAAAATGTTTGGCAACCAAGATGGGTTTCCATTCATCATAGGAGGCTCGCCGGTGCCCGTCACCCACTATCATCCTCCGCCCATTCAAATCCTTCAGCTATGGCAAATATACATTGACAACATCAATCCATTACTGAAAATCACACACGCGCCCAGCATTCAGGGTCAAATCATCCAGGCAACATCGCAGCTAAGCCAAACGCCCAAAAACCTCGAGGCTCTGATGTTTGGTATTTATCTTATGGCCGTCACATCCCTTGAAGACACAGAGGTCCTAAGGAGATTCGGCATCCCAAAAAAAGAGTTGCTTGGCAATTATTTTACCGCAGTTCAACAGGCTCTTATTAACGCCAGCTTTATGCGCGTCAACGATCTCCTCACCTTACAGGCATTCGTTCTTTACCTCGTATGTTCTTTCCGAGAAACGTTGCTTGTATCTCGCTAATTCAGATATCTAGTTTGCAATAAGATGGTTTGTGGACCCACGACAGGTATTTTGCCTTACTGGAATCGCCGTTCGAATCGCCCAACGAATGGGCCTCCACAGGGACCCTGGAGGCTATGGCCTGGCCCCTTTTGAAATCGAGCAAAGGCGGCGTCTCTGGTGGACACTTGTCGGTTATGATCGTCGAATCGGGGAAATGACAGGCTCAACAGTAACAGCCCTGTCAAGCGGTGGAGACTGCAAGTTGCCGTTGAATGTCAACGATTCCGACCTCCATATGGATGGCAAAGAGTCCCCCACACCACACACGGGACCGACAGAGATGCTATTCGCTCTCTCACGCATAGAACTTTCGATGGCGGTTTCCAGCAATAGCAACCGGGATAGTGTCAAGATCAACCCAGAAAAGTCTGCCCCTTCTCCGCAAGCAGGGCGATCACTCGGCCCCACCATTCGCCTCGCAGGTCAGGAATCGCCTGCATACACGCTCGAGGGGTTTTGTGCCCATATCGAAGGCACCTATCTTGCACACTGTGACCCAAAGATTCCCCTTCACTTCTTTACTCTCACAATGACGCGTCAGGCGCTCTGTAAAATGCGCATTATTAACTTTCTTGTCCGACTTCATAGTGCTGATCCTATTCCGATGAAGGACGTCGAAAGGGACAATCATTTTCATCAAGCCATAGAAATGATTGAGTACGACAACGTAGTGCAGTCGCAAGACAGCGTTCAACAGTTTAAATGGTATTCAATGCACCACTTTCCATTTCCCGCCTACATGTTTCTGGTACAAGAGCTCCGACATCGCAGCTCGGGTGCCGATGTTGAGAGAGCTTGGGAGGCTATCGCACTCAACCACGAATTGAGGGGACTGATTAACAACCTGCATAACCCCATGCATACAGCATTTGGGAGTCTTTTCGTCAAGTCCTGGACGGCACACGAGGAGGCACAGAGGAATGCCGGGAAAGAGATTTCTACGCCATACTTTATCACTATACTGCGCGAGCGTATGGAAAAGCGGCGGAGAGCACGGCTAGAGAATCGCGCGGACCCAAGTCTGGACCAGATACCCATGAGCTTGCCTCGATCGCAAGGTAGTGACTTTACGACATCGCCCGAGACAAACATGATGACACCGCCGATAGATCAATCGGCAGGGGCAGGAATGATGGGAGCAGGCATGGGAGGTGCCATGTCATCGCCAGGAGAAGACACGGAGATGAACTGGTCGTATCTTATGGCAGAGTACCAGGATGCCGGCGGGTTTCAAGGCTTTAATTCTTATGGTTCATTCGGTAATCTGATGGGTGGAATGGGAGGTGGAGGTATGGGCGGATTTGGTGGGAATATGTTTGGTTAATCAAGAGGACACCGCCTGGACAGGACGTTTTTTTTTTGCTCTTGATTGGTAAGGATAATTGTGATACCCTGGACACAGCAGGGTCTGTGTATGATGAGTGTTTGTTGGGACAGGAAGCAAGGTGTTGAAGGGAGGGAGGGGGGCTATGGTTAATATCGACAGGTAGGTTATTACGGTTTAGAGACACTGGCTCTATACACTTACATTCGGACACCCGACTCACTTTAATATCATTCAAAAAAAACCAAAAAAATTACAGTTGAATCAGTTGTATGTACATACGTATACGAATGACTGGGGAAGATTATCTGACCCACAACCAATGCGGTTTACTTGTACAATCTGTACACATGACAGATGAAGTGGATAGAGGGAAAGGCGGATGGATGTCAAGTAAAACATGGTGTGCCGCTGTCATTTGAACATGTTTCGCAAATTCTTTCCACTCCCATTACGGAATATGAAACTCCGTATTTTTTACTCGAAAGTACTACTTGTAAGATGAGATGAGACCCCGACCTTTTTGTCTTTTCTCTTACGAGTAAGGTCTTGCAACCCAATCTGCGATTTATGACTCTTTTTGTTTTTTTGATCCTTTTGCGAGTCAAGAAATGGATCGGTATGTGCGTGTGCATGAATCAATTTTGGTTTGTTCTCTTTATGTATTAGTAGTCAGGGGGGGAGGGGATAATAAAGAATGGGATTCATGTGCGTATAAGACAGAGTGCATCATTGTGCAGCAGCAGCAGCGGCAGTGACAGGGACAGTGACAGCAGTAGCAACAGGGGGAATATGGGGCGGCCCCTGTCAAGTCAATGGCCGAAGTAAAATAAAATAAAATAAAACAAAAATCTTGTAATAAAAATAAAAATAATAAAAATCTTAGATATGGTGAAACCCGAGGTTTTACTATCGAGATGGAGAGAGTAACTATTTTATGCCCATTATGCCCATTATCCCATTATTGAGAAAAGAAAAAAAAAAGGAGCGTTGTTATTGTGATGATGACCTATATTACTTGTAGGAGTTCTTTTTTTTTTTTTCGGGCACGGAGTAGTGTCCGGAGTAAAAAGGAAAAAAAAAGGGGATGAGGAGGGGTTTAGAGGGTGGAGAGAGAGAGAGAGGGACGGTTCAGGAATGCTACCCAAGCCCATTTCAGAGGGGCTAGCTTCTCTCTCTCTCTCGCTCTCTCGCTCCATCTCTTTTTTTGTGCTTGTGCCGAATCAATCGGCGCCGATGCGGCGGACTCGGGAAACCCTGTTTTCCATTTTATTATTGTTATTGTCATTATTACTATTATTCTTGCCTCAATGGGCGATAAAAGACAAGCAAAAACTCCAATACCGCTTTCTAGGCCTTGCAGTCCTTTTTTTTTTTTTTTTGTGTACTCCGGACTCCGGACTCAGTATACAAAGGTACATAGGTACCAGGCGGATGTCCCCCGTTGCCTTGCGGCTTTTCACACTTCTCCAACGTCCACAGCAAATAATTCGATTCAAGCAAGCCGCCAAGAAGAATAGGTAACCCGTTCACTCCGTAGAAAAGGAAAATAAATAAATAAACAAATAAAAAATATGGTCCAAAGTTCAGCTCTTACAGGACTTGTGGGAAAAGGCAATAGCCACATCAAAGGAGCTTGGGTAAAACCACAGTGTGCATTATGCAATCACGTCTGATGACGCAAACACTACGGAGAAACAACGAAAAAGACTATATTGTGGATTCTGGACTATTTTCTTCCAGCTTCTCTTCTTCTTTTCCTTCTTCTTCTCTCACTCTAATAACAATACTCCGCCCACTACTCCCCTTCATAACTTGTTCACTTCATGTTGCCCCCTCTCCCAGAGATCATCCATCCGTCCACCTATATACTGTATATGCTATGCATCATCCCGTGCCAAGGTCTGACTTGATAGGCGCGGAGTTTTGTAGAGAAAAGGAATATAAGCAGCCGTCCCAATTCGGAAGTCAACCAAAGACACGCAGAATTCCATCTTTTGCAAACAGTGTAACATTTGATAAGGTAGGGCTGAACAAAAAAAGTCAAAAGGCCATAGTCAGACGCCCTCCCCACCCGCCGCTGGAGTATCGTGTATATTTCAAACCCACTCGCCGCCCCCCCTCCCAAAAAAACAAAAAAACAACAAAAACAAGGCCTATAGGTATAGTATAGCGCAGTGGTAGGCCGTAATAGCTGCTACTCCAAGATTCGAATCCGTTCTCCCCCCCCCATATCTCCAATAAATGCCCATGTCCCTAATGTCTGTATGTACTCGTATAATAGTACATAGTATGTGCGGATATACATTAAGAACAACTCTTGTTCATTGTCAAAATGCATAAAATGAATAGCAGCCGCCGCCCCCCCACCAACCCGTCCCGTCTTGCCGGTATTTGCCCCTAACAACCCTTGCTGTAGACGGAAGACGGCCCAATCCAGTGCCGTTGAAATGACCCCCCCTCCTTCCTCTCCCTCTTTCTCCTCCCCAAAATATGCTGCTGCCCCACGAGACCTTGGTAGTCCTACCTTGGGGGTTTGAGTTCAGCTTCCCTGAATCTCTACCTGGGAGGGGTGGAGGCATCCCGCTCAGGTGATAGGGCAAAGCGGAGGACCGCCACGGCGCGTCGACATATGTCATCGAGCATGGTTCTGTCCCTCCATGTACTGTAAGCTGGAATGACTCCGCACTTCTGTCGGAGCCAACTGTCGGCCAAATCAATAAGGCTTTTGTGCCCAGAAGGCTGCCCAATCAAGTCGAGCGTGAATCCTGTTGTTGTCCAGCGCGTCCAAAATCTGTCCGACAAACCTATCCGCCTCTTCTTCATCCATGCCTAGTTCCTTGTACTTGTTCATTACGGCGGCGACCCAGTCGATAATGATGTTGTGGTTGAGCATACCCATTTCCCTGCCCCTAATTTCACTGTGCCATCTTCCAATGGGCACATGTGTGTGCTTTTCTTGCACGTTGACGAATCCCGCATCTCGTAGAACCTGAGGCAGACGTTTGGGGAGAAACACCTCCCAGCCGTAGACTTGCGCATATGAACCCTGGTTCATGCGCTCGTAGAGGATAGAAAACGGATGGTCCAAAGCTTCACTGCCATCCTCCCAAGTGACTGGCAAAACAATTTCGTGGCATTCGATCCAGCCGCCGGGCTTCAAGTTCCTATAAAAAAACAAGTTAGAATGTCGAGTCAGCAGAAAATGGGCCATTTAATAGTCATCATACTCATAAACTCTGTCGAGAAATAGGTCAGAGTTGCGAATGGTTTGCAACACCGATCTCATGTAAATCAGATCTGCATTTTGATAGACGCTTGTCCATTCCTGAAATTCATCGTCGAGATCCTCGATGTGAAACTCCACATTGTTGGGTAGCCATGGAGGCTGGATTGGTGAAATATCGCTGCCAATAACCTTGGCACTGGGATAGAGTTCGGCCACTTTGGAGAACAGGTCAGCATCATAGCAATTTCCCATCAAATATTAGAAAGACGAACCATCCAAGGGCCAAAAGCCTGCGCCGCAGCCCAGGTCAACAATTTTCTGGGGATTTGAGCTGATTGGCGCCAGAAAGTGTTTGCCCCCTAGGACGTAGTCTGAGTAGAGCTTGTGCTTGAAGCCTTCGCGAGCTTGCTCTGGTTCGTCATTAGGGAGGCCATAGCGATTCTGTATGAGGCCTTGGTAGCGTCTGTGGTGAGTGTTAGCCCATGGCTCTTGATGGCCTATACGGAGGGGGGAATCAGGGATGCATGGCGTGCCTTCCGTTTTCGTATTCATAATGCAAGCAATTGCTTTTTATTGATGTGAATTCAGAGGCAATAGAACCACCATAGTCCGACATATTATCGTCGTCTTCATGCCCATCATCATCATCGTGATGATCGTTCTCGAATTCGTCTGATGAGTCAGGGGAGTGGTTCATGGTTGCCTCATCGTCATAGTCATGAGGATAATTCATATTCCCTGATGAGTGACCACGAAAGTTAGGCAAGCGTGGTTGTAGTTAGGGTGGTGGTGGTGGTGGTGGTTGTAATGGTTGTGATGGTTGTAGTGAGTGGTGGCAATTGGGGAAGAAGACAGACAGGGATGAATAGGTTGGCGGTGTTGGAGATTAGAGGGTATTCGTGGGGGGGCTTGGCGGAGCAATATGACCACCAGCGTTCAAATGCGTGGTAAGGAGAGATTGGACTGCCAGGTGCGTGAGTGCGAAAGGGCGTGAGTAAGGACGGGACGGGGTGAGATAAAGGCGAGTGAGTGAGTGAGTGTGCGTGTGTGTGTGAAAGACAAGGAGGGCGATGGAGGATTAAAGTAAAGATTCCAAGTTGTGGGAAGCCCAAAAAAAAAGATTGGGAGGATGTCCTGAGCAAATGCCGAACAATCGGGACGAAGTGCAGAAACTAAAGAGCTGGAACTGGAACTGGAACAGAGCCAAAACCAAAACTCACCGGAAGGGTGCTCCAGCCATGAGCCAACAGACAAGACACAGACACGCACACCATACACCACGCACACCACACACAAGCACACACTTGGCCCTGCCTGCACCACTGCCCAGACGGATAAAGTGACAGGGCAGGCCCAGCCAACTGGGTCCGGCGACTCCAGGAAATGCGAGAGCGGGTGGGAAGGCTTGGAAAGGCTTGGGAAGGGCCTCCGTTGAAAAGGGCTAAGAGGCTAGATGGGCTTAGATTGGGAGTTTTGGGGGTGAGCTATTGGCCAATGCGACAGCGCCTTTGAAGATGGTGGCAAGCGTCCACTACCAGCTGGTTAAAGTAAGGCAGAGAGAGAGAGAGAGAGGCGAGCTGCACTGTTTTTGTTTTAGGCCACTGCCACTGCCACTCTGCTTTTTCCCAGCAGTCTGGTTTTGGAGCGTCTGACGAAGAGCAAAAAAAAAAAAAAAAAGGCACCGACCAAAGTTGGCGGGAGAGAGTCTGACAAGGCCGAACAGGGCAGGGGAAAAAGCAAGGATCCCGGGGGAGCGGCTTGTCTGTGACAGCGTCAAGTCAAGGTTGGGGGGTGACTAAGGGACGAGGATCCAGCCCAACACAACAGGAGTAGCGGTATTTAGGTAACTGAGAGGGAGGGAAAAAAAAGGCGTGAAGTTGTGTGTAGAGACGTTCTCTTTGGGTGTGTGTGGCCTCATAGACGAGGCGACGTCGGGATCGAATGCTGCTGTAGCATGTGCGCGCCGTTGCTGCTGCGCTTCTTCCCCCGTGAGGAATCAACGTCGACGAATGCAGCCGCTAGTGAACAAGGCCGGCCGGCGATAGACACAGTAGGCAATAATAAGCTGTTGGTTGGAATGTACGGAGTAATAAGGGTTGTACGGAGTAGATGGGCTGTACTGTAGGTAAGGGTGCTCCGTATCTATATGTAGGTGCGGGCTCCGGGAACAGAGTTGGTAAAGTGGTCTTTCCTCTTCTCTTCACTTTACCGTTTCCGTACGGGTGCATGCATGTACTATAAGACGTGCCGCTTTGGGGAGATGATTAGCAAAGCAAGCAGACAACGTCGTAGAGAGGAGGTTGAGTGGGAGAGAGAGACGTTGCTGCGTGAGCGAGGGATGAATGAGGACAGACGGACGGACTGACGGGACAGCAAGGGAAGAAGAAAGGTGCGGGTTGGGGAAAGGGGAAAGCGTTCGTGTGTCGTGTTTAAGAGCGACGGAGTTGAAAGACACTAAAGAATCTCGGAGGGTGCAAAGAGGCGGCACATGCTAGGAGAAAAATAAAATAAAAAGGTACAGAACAGTCAAGGGGAGAAAAAAAAAGAAGAAAAACTACTTTACCTACTAAAACATCGAGAGTACCGAGTACCGAGTACATAGATACAGTTTGGAAAAAGAGAACCAACAGCTGAGACTAGAAACTGTGCAATATGGTGTATGAATCTGCCGATTATTACTTATACTTGCACTAGTAGATTGAAGAGAAAAGGAAAGAATTTGGCAAAGACATACATACCTCGTCCGTCCAGGTACAGCGCGAGTACTAAGGCAAGGTACCTTGGAACCGTACTAATAATCTAGGTATGGGCAAACTGCTACAAACGGAGTTTAGCAGCAGTCCACATCGAGCCCTGTAGGGCCCTGGAAGACCCATGATGATCCGCTAGAATGGGGGACCCTACAGCGCTACCACTCCAAGGGCCTCTCCTCTGGGCAGCTAAAAAACTAATGCCGACTGGGTTGTTTGATCCGTTTTAACCGCTACTGGCAGCGGAAGGAGGCTTGGGTGCACAAAACTTTGGGGCCCCAAAAGACCCTCAGTGTCGGTAACGGGCTGGGCTGGGCTGAGCGTTGGTTTACCTCACCCACACACACACACACGGCGGTTTTGTGTGTGTGTGTGTCAGTGACAGCCTGCTGAACCCGAAAACCTGGGAATGGGACGAGGAGAAGAGTCCAGGCCACCGCACAAGTACCCCCGAAGTACCAACACCTATACGTGTACCTGCAGCAAAGGGGCCTCAAGGCTATTCTCAACATCAACTAAGAGTGAAGCACCTGGCACCTTCTGTTAGGTATGATCTGGAGGTCTGGAGCAGCTTTGCTTCCACGTACGTCCTACATTAGACAGCGCGTAGCTAATGCACAAGACAGCTGATACATATGTATAGTGCTGATTTTATGATCATGCAGACAAAGGGGGGTGTTTCTTCTTTATTAGAAGTAATACTTTGATCATTACATTACATTACCTGACATTACAGGCTTGGCCTTGTGTTGTTGGTTGGTGATGGTGTTATATGCGAGGCCGGCAGATGCTGGGTCTTCTCTAATTATGGACCGTTCCGTGGGACCGTTCCCCGTTGTTGTTGCGCGTTTTCCCAAAGTTGCGTACTGAGATAGAGAGAGAGAGAGAGATAGATCACCCAAGTGCTTGGGCCTCGGGGATTATTTGATCGGCAGTCAAATTTATTTTTACTCTTTTCTTTTTACCCAGCTGGCCGGTACGCCTTGACTCTGAGATATTGCTAATCTTCATGCATGTGCCATGTTCGAGGTTAGCATGAAGCTTTTCAAACCATGGCGGGTCTCACACAGACTCACCACACACACAATGAAGCATAAGAAAAAAAAGCATGGACGTTGAATCCCAAGGAGACGGAAACTCGAGTGGAGCCCGAGAGGCCCTGGGAGAGGATTTGCCTTATCCCTTCAGGGCTTCGCTGGGGCAGGTTGTAGTGGGCATTTAGGGGAGCCCCGGCGCTGAAGAGGGCGCTGTAGCTTCTCGTGCTTGCACCACCGCCTTGTCGATGTTACCCTGTGCTGGCTGGGGGGCACCGCCGGCAGCGGCCGCTGGAAGAGGGTCAGGTCATTTATAACAAACAGCCAGGATGTACCTCGGTACCCAGCATGTACATTCATGTGGCTGCCAGGCGACCGATATGAGATTGATGAAGGTTAATTTACATGGCTGGAAAAAAAAAAAGGCTTAACCAGATTTTGCTTTTTCAGCTATGAACACCCTCGTTCTTGGCTGGTTCATGGCTCATGGGCCAAAAAAGGACGGATGTGCAAATTGAAAGTACTACTAGAGGCTATTCCCAAAGCCCCATTGAAAAACTCCAACCATTGGGTCGGTGACGCGTAAGGTATGTACTCCAAAGGCAAAAATGGACATCCCCCGTGTATGGAGTAGATATGTACTGTAACGCCATGCACGAGCAACATTCTGAATCTTACCAACAAACTTTTTGGGGATTTCTTCATCATTTGCGGGGACGGAGCAGCTCGGACGAAAAATAAAAAAATATCCATGTGTTGTCGACATGACCAACAGCTTCGAGATGGAGCGAAAAAAGAGGAGGAGAGGAGAAGGACAGGGTGGTGGGTTGTACCCTAGTGGCGCAATGCTAATGAATGAGATGGTTCCGCTCTTGGCCAGAACAGATGTTGTCAGTCTTCACCGCTGAGATGGATCAGATCAATCGGTAGTAACTCGATATTTCGTATGTGTGTATGTGTGTATCTATGTATCTATGCATCAATCAGACAACAAAGGCATTTACCGCTCAAGTCCAATCATACTGTGAGACAAGAACCAGCCTTTGCCATCGAGCCGATTGATTGACTGCCCAGGTACCGGTAGCATTCCATCGTGTGGTCTGTCTATCGCAGATTTGGGCCAGGGCGGTGGTGTTTCACACTCGCAAACAGGCCCACTCGGACGGTCGTAAAAGGCGGACGAGAGTGGCCTGTTGATTCTGCAAAGCTACGTCGTAGGGATGTTGGCTGCGACAAAAAGCGTTGTTGCTAACCTGACATGGTGATGGCCCTTTTGAGCGGGGCGGCACGACACACTGATAAAGACCAAAGGGCCGAGGTGACGAGCATTTCAGTTCAAGGGGAGTGCGTGAGTGAGTGTGTAGTAGCATGACTCTGCTTGGGTGATGCGACGTGGAGGGAGAGAGGAGGAGGAGGAGCGTAGCATTCGATGCCGTGCGTTTGTAATCCTGTCGCCAGGTACGGAAATGTCCATACAGGCCAATTGAATGGAGGATAAGCGAGCGAGGCAGTCCCCTATGTATGTAAGTATATGTCACAGTGAATGAGTTGGGGGCCAAAAATAGCGGCTCAAGCTGGGATGACCTGGAAGAGATGACGATGTCGCCACAGAATTGGGTCCTCTGTAATACATACGGAGAGTAGATAGCAAGTCGATTATGAGAGTAGCCAAGGCTTACTTACCACATGGCCAGGATCAATTTGTTGGTTCCGATTGAGTTCAGATGACGTTTGTGGCTGGTGCATGCATTACTTAAGATCTGAGGTCGTATGGGCAGCACTGTGCAGCCATATTCAGTATGTGCCAACCCTATACAGCGTTTGTATGACCTTGTTGTCGATATGTTTGTCGCATAATTATCTACTGCATACGATTTATCTCAACTTAATAGTCTGGCCATCCTAAGGTTTATATATGGACGTAAATAAAATAGAATGTTTGAGGAATCTCCCGCTTAATAGCATGACAGTAGAGCGACCTCCACGTGCAGGTGAAGTTGTGGTAGAAAGCATACGCCCCAAGGATGCAAACCTCAAAGCCACCATCATCGACTGGCCACTGGCCATTTCAATAATGCCGCAAATTCTTATGGGCAAGTGTTGAGTCTGAATAATGTTTAGCCAAGTCAGCGATATTGCTTTGATTGCCTCTATTCAAGCATGGTTGCGTGTTTAAACTTGTGACGGAGCACACCTCGTACTCCCTACGTTGTCCAGTTTTACTGGTAACCGAGAATCCTGGGAATCCGCAAAATTTTGCTCTGTGTAAAGCCATAGCTTTCTCATCTATTAGTAGGTTAGATAAGCGAGCAAATAAATAGTCGGAATGGTAAAATTCGAGGCTGTCATGAAGAAACCAATCAACTACCCCTGATGTCGTGGTCGGGCAGCAACCTGCAGATTTGAGCCTCAACACCAATCTTGGGCAACAGAACATCCCTCTTCCTCCTCATCCATATCTCCGCAGTCTGAAAGAAACCATACCATACTCTATACGCCAAATAATATGTGCGATACAACGGAACAGGAAAGAATAACTTCGATTGGGAGTGTAGTGGCATCCGGTCATGCCAGACTCCATCTAGGGGACAATAACTACCAAACGCATCATCACTACGATACAAGCCACGATCAATGCCTCGCAGATTTGCGTATAACCGATCCCCGCGACGATAAGGTGCGCATTGAGGGCACTAAGGGCAAACTGTTTGAGGGTTCATACAGCTGGATCAAAGAAAACGCTGAATTCCAACAATGGGAGAATGACGATGATAGCCCACTATTGTGGATAAAAGGCGATCCGGGCAAGGGGAAGACCATGCTATTCTGCGGGATCATCAATGAGTTGAAGAAGAACCCAAAGAACCGTGTGTCCTTCTTCTTCTGCCAGGGAACCGACTTGCGATTAAACCAGGCAACTGCTGTCCTGCGTGGGCTTACATATCTTCTCGTCATCGAACAGCCATCGCTCAGGTCTCATTTGCAACAGAAGTATGACCATGCAGGTCGGAGCCTTTTTGAGGATGGAAATGCTTGGTGGGCACTGTCCGACATTGTTGCAAACATCTTGAAGGATCAGAACTTGGAGAAGACCTTCCTGCTCATTGATGGGCTCGATGAATGCTCGATAGACTTGCCGCTCCTCCTGAGCTTTATCGTCAAATCCTATAACGCATCTCGTGTGAAATGGGTTATCACAAGCCGCAACTGGCCGCAAATCGAAGAGTACATGAAAGTAGCAGAGCAAAAGGCGACATTGTGTCTTGAGCTGAATGAGTCGTCCATTTCAGCGTCGGTTAAAAGTTATATCAGGCATAGAGTTAACAAGCTAGTGCAAATGAAGAGCATAGGCGACGACTTACAACAATCTATTCGACAGTACTTAGAATCCAACTCGAACGATACATTCTTATGGGTTTCTCTTGTCTGTCAAGCTCTTGAAAGAGCAGACCCATGGAGTCTTCTGACCGAACTGAAGCATTATCCTTCTGGGCTGGATTCTATTTACCAAAGAATGATGTCCAACATTCGCGAATTCTCTGGCCATTATAAACTTTGCATGAGTTTACTTGGCCTGATAACCACAGTCTATCGCCCCATCACTCTAAAAGAATTGGAGACATTAATTGACCTGCCAGAGGGTGTCCCGATCGAATCTGCTTCACTTGAAAAGGCTGTGACACTCTGTGGATCATTCCTTACACTTCGAAAAGGCATAATTTACTTTGTCCACCAGTCAGCAAAGGACTTCTTATGGAATCAGGCGTTCGACCAAATGTTCCCTTATGGTACACAGAAGCAGCATCTTACTATTTTCTTTCACTCACTGGCGGGAATGTCCAAGTCATTACGGCATAATATCTATGGCTTGAACCACCCTGGGTTCCCTATTCATGATGTGGTGGTACCAGATCCAGATCCATTAACACAAGTACGGTATTCATGCATCTATTGGGTTGATCATCTTCAAGACGGCATCTCAAGTGACACAGAAGTGGGCCTCCATCCAACGATTCAGGAGAAACTATACGAATTTGTCAGCCGAAAATATCTCTATTGGCTTGAGGCTCTTAGTCTTATACATGCTTCGAAGGAAGGGGTGGTGGCGATATCCAAACTTGTGCATTTATCCGGTTCTCGCTCTCTACCTCCATCCCCAAAGACCACATGGTTTAGACGATGGTGGAAGAAAAAACAAGAAACCCGTATTGACGAAGGGCAGAAATTGATTGAAACGGACGTACCCTTATTACGGGAACTTGTTCTTGATGCACATCGATATATTCTTACTTTTGGGTTTGCAATAGAGAATGCACCACTTCAAACATACGCATTACTGCTGTTTACGCCCCTTGAAAGTCTCATAAGGCAGTTCTTCAAAGCGGAGCAGCCAGATTGGGCCACGTTAGGATCAGACCGACAGACATATTGGAGCAGCTACATAACGAGCCTTGAAGGTCATACCGGTAGAATAAACGTCTTTGTTTTCTCTCCAGATGGCCAACATCTTGCATCTGCTTCAGAAGATGGCTTGATAAAGATCTGGGACATCAGAACGTATTCTTGTGAGGCGACTTTGGAAGTCAGCGATAAGTTGATCGACTCTCTGGCCTTCTCGCCCGACGGATGCCTCCTGGCATCGGTATCCCAAAATGGAACTATTAGGGCTTGGAGTATTGCCACCGGGCACTATGAGCTGCTTCTAACTATCTATAATCCCGACGACCAATATTCAAGGAAGGAACTCATCTTTTCGCATGACCAGAAGTATCTTTTATTATCTCAGAGAATTATCACCAGGGCTTGGCTGCCACCGTCTTGGGGCTTTGTCGCCAGGATTTGGGATGTTAAAACTGCTTCCTGCTGTGTTACTCTTCGTTTACACAAAACAATCATTGCAGCTGGATTTCAGTCGGACTCCCGAAACGTCCTATTAATCAGTGAGAATGGTTCCATTTATATGTGGGACACCTCTTGCAATAAACACCAATTGTACACGCAACTGAAGCTCCAGCACACCATCAAACAAGCAGTCTTCTCATCTGGTTGTCGCAAAGTGTTAATCGTGACGGATCGCCGTCGAAAGAAAGAAATTTTTCGTTATGACTTTGATACCGATTCTCTCAGTAAACTTTATTCCGAGACAACCATATTATTCTCTGTTAGGTTCACCTTAGCGCCTAATGGTGAGTACGTCATTATGCATAATATTTTTGGGGTGACAGGTTTTGATTTGAAAGATATGAAAACGACAAGAATGCACATACATATATCACCCCCTATGGCTTTTGCAATCGCGCCTAGCTATTACCAGCTATTTGCATCAAAATTGACACGTGCTAGCAATAAAATTTTCCTCTGGGATCCTCGTCATGTACAGGGGAGACCATTTTGGTTCCGGCAAAAGGAAAGGTTGAATTACCAACCCTCACCCATTGCAGAGAAACTCGCTGTGTGGGAAAGCTTTTCCAGGACGTGTAAGATCTGGGATGTTGCGACTGGACAGGAGAAAGCAACAATATATACCACCAACACAATGGATTACTGTAACTTTTCTCCTGATGGTCGCTATTTTGGGCAATTTTTTTGTGATCCATCCCAGTACGACGGGAAGCCTGGGAAGCCTGTGGATTTTACGATTGTCGTCTGGGATACTGAAACTGGCGGCCAAGTTGGCCAAACCATCAAAGGCACGGAGTATTACTTGCCGACAGAGCATAGGAAACTATCACTTGGATTTGCCTCAAACAATGGCGAGCGTGTGTGGATGAAAACGAGAGATGTGTTAAAAATTTGGGATGTCAAGTCTTGTCAGTGTCTGATGACACTCAGGTTTGATGAGGAAACCTATTTCCATCATTATATATCGCCTGATGGCCAGCGACTGGCCTTCGTCTCAACAGATAGGATTGTCCAGGTTTGCGATGCTCTCGATAACGCCACCACGATGACACACAAGAAACTCAATCCAATGAACTCGCAAGTTCAGTTGCTCATGCCTACAAGACCAAAATCATGTAACGACATTGCTTTCACACACAATTGCCAGCGTCTCGCGTTTATCTCAGGGGATGGCCATTGCTTTTTACTAGATGACAAGACAAACATTTTCTTAAACTTAGGTTCCGTTGCCAGAGCTGACTATAGTCCGATGAGGATTTTGTTCTCTTCAAGTGGCCAGAGACTAGTCGCTTTGGCGAGCAGGAACGTTTTCATATGGGATACAAAATCCGGCCATCGCATAGCTGTTATAGACGCCTACGAACCTATCTGCAGCGCCATATCTAGCAATGATCAATACTTGGCCTTACTTTCTCGTTCTCTCATTGGCGATTCTAAGTGCATTATTGAGATCTATAATATTTCAACATCTCACTGTCACGCGCTTCTGGACGTCTTTGAACGGACTGATAAAATTGGTTTTAACGAGTCTGGCACTGGCTTAGTCACTAAGTTTGGAGCTTTCGATATAACTTCTTGTTTGAATACGCCACTATCATCCAGAAGGCCACTTCAGACTTTGCGTTGCTGCAGCCAAATTGGCCATGAAAGCATCCATATCAGCGAGGACTGTGCATGGATCATGTACCAAAACAAAAACCTCTTATGGATTCCTGTAGAGTATCGGCAAGGCATAAGCTTTGTAGGAGGGTCTATTATTGTCTTTAAACGCGGCGATGAAGACAGAAGTCACACAACTATGATAACTTTCAGGATTGAGACTTTATGAATCAATCTCATTCTTTTTCTGAGCTGAACCTTTATAATGGATTTTTTTCTTATTCATACTTCGAATCCGTCTCTCGCAAGCAGGCAACATCTCGATTTTACCGAAATTCTAACCACTTCAGATTGCAAATGTCATAATATCCGGTATACCCTAGTATTATATTCCTTTGCCTAATTTTTTTTAACCACCTCATAATGTATATAGTAACATGGTGCACTTAGCACCCTTAAATAAAACCAAATTGTTTTCCAGTTGATCTACTCGGGTGTTTATCTTTTACATCATTAAAAGTGCCATTCAGTTTACATGTTTGTTCTGGCACTTTCTCCATTAATAAATACCCATTTATCATAGCGCGTGTCATTGGTGTTTCTTTTTATGGGTAAGTGTTAAGTTTAAAGAGTATGGTACTAACGTAATAATGCCACTTTGTTTTCCCTTTTTCAGATATAATCGTGTGTCTAAACTCGTGAAGGGAGTGCACCTCATACTATCTAGTGAAATTGCAATTCCCACCATACCATGGCCGAGTAGTGACAATGCTGACTGTCAGCAGCGTACCAGCCCATGACTATTTGGACTTCACTTCAGTACTTCAATAGGTTTGCACGCTGATGAAGTGAATCCCTCTTTGTATCCAGAAATAAAAATAAAAATATGCAACATACCTACTCCACCGTTAGGAGTAGCGGCGATGAGGATGTGGCCAGTAATATAGACGGGTCAGGAACACCACAACGACAGCATCTCAGCTCAAACCCCGGGGTCAGATTTGTTCGCCGCGCTTCTTGGATTGTTTCATTCATTACTGTCCTTCTTATTACCCTCTTATTGTGGCATCCCCGGTACTCATCTAATTTGGCGTCACTATCAGCTCAATGCGGCAACTCTCCAGTCGAAGCCATGGAAGCTGGCTGCCACTTCGACCTCATATCTTTCGCCTGGTCCCGCCCTGAGTGTTTCGATGGGGAGCTTGTTGACGAGTTTCTAGCTCTAGAGAATTGGACGTGGTGGCTGGATGCATACAGCACCCAGGAAGTCCCACGGGACACAGTTGCTCTGGGAACCCACTCGCATTTGTTTGTGACATGGGAGTACCATTTGTTTCATTGCATATACATGTGGAAGAAGATGCATCGCGCAGTGTTGAAAGGGGCACCTCTGGATTCATACGTCCTGGATCTCGACCACACATCACATTGCGGTCATATGCTCCTTGATCGTACGGCTCAGCTTCAAGAGAAGAATACGGTTATCGTCACCAAATATCCAAGCTGCGCCGCGAACTAAAATGCAGAGGTGTCGTCTTGGATAACGGGGGTAGAGGTTTATGTGATAAATCAGGGCAGGGTTTCTTTAGTGGTTAAATAGATTTGTAAATGCGAATCAAGACTTATTGACCGGCTCATAGTGACTTGATGAGGCATATACGGATCTGTCATCATGTTGAAACGTAAATAGGCAATATATGTTAGGAATCTACATCGTAGGCCTCACGCGAATTCCACCGGCTGCTACCCACTTAACCACCGGCCTAATTTCTGCTTCATGCTTGATTCCCCATCATGCTGAACAAAACCCAGCTCTCTTAGATTGCATCTGCAGTGGCGACATCCCTCTTGATGATACTCCATCCCGCATAAAGAGCCTCCGAGATTTCATCCACAGTCGCAACCTTCTTTTCTGCGAGTGCAGCACGTTCATGCCCCCGTGAGCTGGATGAGTTTCAAGTCAGCAACTGTGTTGGCTACTATAATATGTAGGAGGATGCGAACTCACGAGCAGGGGCGGCGGCCACGAAGGCGACGAGGGAGAGGATAGACAAGACGGAAAGCTTCATAGTGTTTGGTAGATATGATTGCGCGGGAAAAAGGGTATGATGTATGCGTTTGATGTGAGTTTTGTTGGTCAGAGTACGGCTTGGAGTAAGAAGAGTAGTAGGCGAGACTGTTTTATAGTTTGGTGTTGAAGTCTCTTGCTGGGCGAGTATTACCTGTATCCCGCCCAGGGGTCGAAGCATTTCCATTTCTGCCAGTTCTCTGAGTCGGGCTCGATGCGCTGACAGCAGTTCTGGTTTTCCAATATCTGATAGCACTGAATCTGAAGTTTGCTGACAGACAGAACTGACACATATGTGGTCAGCACACACACCTACTAACTCTGTTCCCAGTAAACTATGAAGAAATTTACAGTATCACAAGTCCCCCCTGGATCTTGAGTTGTCTCAAGCTGTTGTAGCCCACTAGATTTTCACCTTGACTGCATTTCTACCTGGTAATCTTGAGTAACTACTCGGGATTTTGATCCATCTTGGCTCTAATTTGACCGCCATCAACATGGAGACGAAGGGTGAAGGTTATAGTGCGGCTTTCTTAACAGAGGACGATCGCAACGGAGATGAAAGCGACGGTCTATTAATAACACATCCCTCACGAACTCTTTCCGGCTCTTATCGCAGATATCTGCTCCATATCATAGCTTTATATGCCTCCAATACCATCTCCATCATCATTGTCATAATACTGTGGAGTACACGATCAAGGGGCTTCTCTGACCCATCACTCCAGATCTACTGTAAGTTAATCCGCACCTAGCATGGCGGCTGCAAGCTTAATCCTATATTTTTACAGCGCCAGCAAACGAGGCAGTCGACTATCTTGAGGCTTTGCACTTCCGCGCCGCCTTATTTAACTCTACCGAGTACATGGGATATCCGACCGCTGATGGAAGAACGGACGAGTTGTGGAGTGATCTCTATAATTGTGAGTTGTTTCGCGTGCTTGATATGATATGTCGATCACAGCACTTACTCATGGCACGTTGCGCAGTTGGAATTTCCAGGATCACGAAAGAACAGGCGGCAAAGCTGCACACGCCAACGCTCGCCATACCAGGAACCGAAGACTACCTGATCGAGCTCGATGTCTGGCACGAGCTGCACTGTCTCAATGACCTCCGAAAGGTGCTCTATCCCGAGGTCTATGGCGGTCTTCTGGAGGTAACATGGCCGAATGGCACCATCAACCGCAACACGGATGCCTTCCGCCACTGGGACCATTGCATCGACTCACTGAGACAGACAATCATGTGCCACGCAGATGTCGCCCCAATCCCTTTCCATGTCAATGTTCCCGTCAACAAGGGAATATTTCCCAGATTGGCCACAACCCACACATGCCGCAACTTTGAGCGGATTCAACAGTGGGCACGAGACAACTGGGCCGGGGAATGGGATTTTAATCTGAACCCGGAAAAGGCCAAGGAGATTATTGCCTCCAGTGGCTTCGATAATGCACCAGAAGAAGATATAGAATTCTTATGGAGGGACTTTCCTGGAAACCAGTTCTTCAAGCATTGGCGTGAGAATCCTGTAAACTAGACAGAACATGGCTGTTTTCTACTGTTACCAACTTATGCAAGATTGAATAGATTGCCCAAGTCAAATAACAAATTAGAAGTGTGCTACACTGTTCATGTCATAGGAGATGCCGTCGCTTATAGATTATAGCTTGTAACTCTTTGCTTTTAACCCTTCGCCACCTACATGAGACGTCTCGAGAATCATCCCAACCGAACTTGATGTTTTCTTATGCTATCTCATCCCCATGCACTCCTGTATCGGCATGCGTCTCAAACCAGCCGTTCAACTCTTTAAACTCCTTCGACATCCGATGCACATGCGCCCCAGAGGGGGCTCTTAGATTGACAAAATTGTCGACATCGACTGCGTTTTTATCATTCCAAGATTTGATGGCGTCAAAGTCCCGACACTTGTGTTGTGCGCTGAAGTCGGGGAAAGGATACTCTACCCCATCGGTCCAGATGTGCGTGTAGACGTCAGTGGTGGCCTGGCATACAATAGCATGCAGAAGATACTCGATGCAATGGCTTAGGTGTAACCTGTGCATCTTCGTGGTTTGGTTGAAGCCATCAGGGTAGATGTCGCCATAGTAGTGTTCAAAGTAAGCCTCGCGACGCAGACTGTCGAGACAGTGGATCTGATGGAAGACCTCGAGTCTCCCGGCATACATATCGGGCCCAAGCCCAAACTCGCTAGAAAACTTGACAGCATCTTGTGGATCTTTTCCAATAGCCTCGACCTCATCGCGCGTCAATGGTATTAGGCGCAGATCGCCTATTCTGTCCCATGCTAGATCGACTTCATGGCTTGGATCTTGGCGATATATGCTTGGAGATGGGCCAAGGAGTAGGGTCGTATTGCCAGGCCGGTCTGATAATTTCATTTCAACTGATGTCAAAACAGGAGCTACGAGAAAAGATATCTGTGAGCGCTTCCCTCGGGTAGTTATGAATCTTGAATTGAACTTACACGGGGCAGAGACCCGTTGAATGGCCCAGTTTCTTGTCCAAAATCGATCATTGTTCAGATAAAGAGAGATCGAAAATGATAGTAAAGAGATGCACATTATTAGGAAATTTAGACATGTCCAGAATTTGGGAGAGGCAAGGAATCTCTGGCTCTTTGGTTGAGTATCCATGGTGTCGCGAACGAATAGGGGTCACGGCTGAACCGATCTTAGTATGGGAATGAAGCTACGTTTGCATAACATAGTGTCTGTTGACCTATGAGATAAGGGTAACAATGCGTTGTACTGTTATTCTAGCTAACTGATGTCGAAGTTCCCGACCGTAAAGGCCAAGGTGGTCCTGGCTGCCCAGGTGTGGTCACGAACACCCGCATCTTTGTAACATGTCAGCAAAAGGTCAGCATAAATGCAAATGCGGGGAGAATCTTCGCGGTAACACAAGACAGAGATAATCTAAGATAGCATTCTTTAGTTTATGGTAGCGCATTGTACGATCCTCAAAGCCTTCTAAAGCATTGATGCCTGATCAGTCCGATTTGGGTTAAATGGGGTAGAGAAGCTATATCTACATCCACCTCTCGCCCCTTGAACTCATTCACAACCAACACCCAGAAGTCAACCCACAAACACACACATACACACACAATCCGGTTTAGGTTCGTCAACTCTGCCATGACTCCCAACACAAATGAAAAGCCGGCAACGGCACAGGAGCCCAAGTTTGAGTGGGACTTCGATATACCCGACACGCCCTTTTGGCATGGCATGGAGTTCACTGTCGCGCGCAATTTTCTTACCTGCTACCGGCCTGAAGAGCTCGAAAAGATGGGATTTGACGGCACGCTCTCTGTGCATGATCGCCTACGCCATCTGCTCTCGCTGCTCCAGTCGACGCTCTCTGCTCGTGAGGTCGCAGCAGCGCCTCAAAAGCTCCACACTACTGACCCGACAGTATGGACGAAACTGCTCCTTGGCATTGCTACGATCCAGAAGTTCCTCGTCATGCCCAAGGAGGAGGAGGAAACTATCCGTACGCTGCTTGCGACCACCGAAGACAGGGCCCAGGTCTCATGGTTGCACATGATGGCCGATCTGAACCTACGCAATGGCAACTTCACCTCCTCGGAGGCCACGGCGCGAGAGATACTTCCTGTACTGCAGACACATGAAAAATGTGGTCCAGACTCTCCGCAGGCTCTGGGGGCGACCAGGACTCTCATTGCAAGCGTGTGGAAGCAGGGCGGTGCCAAGGAGGATGAGGCAAGACGTCTTCTCGAAGAGACCTTTGCCTTGATCGACGGTATGGGAGACAGCAAATTTGCCAAGTACCAGGGGGAAGAACGAGAGATGTTGCAGGATCTGAAGGGGAAATTGGAGAAGGGTGAAGACATAGTGGCATAAGGTACCAAGGAAACATGTGTGTAGATTCGCGATAAGGAGTCTTTGACAAGTATCCAATACAAGCCAGATAAAGTACTCTCTATTAGCAAAGACCGAACATAAGCGATGCCCAGTAAGAAGAAGAATATGTGTAGTTATATCTATGTCACTATTATATTACCACCCACCCACAGAGTATTTATCTCTGAACTCCAACAGGCTATTCCACGAGTGACAGTCATGAGCAACACCCCATCCTCTCAGTAAGCTCTGTGTCATGTCTGGGGAATCATCCGGCCCCTCCAGCGTGCCGTCGGCTGAGCACAACACCCCTTGCCTTAGGTAATTAAAGCAGTGGGATGCATGGTTACGTTCTGCCGTGCTGTTCCATGCGCTGCTTTCTCGCACGAACATCTTCTGCAACTCTTTCAAACAATGGAGTTGGTGCATGGCCGAGATCATGTAAACATTGTCGACCCCCGATATAGCCCCACGATTTGGTTTGAGTCCTAGCTCCTCGGGCTTCTGGATATGAACAAACCCAGAGTCCGCTGTTGGCATTTCCTCAGTTAGCCTATTCTTGCCACTGTTGATTATAATGGGAAATGGAATATTCTTACGTGGACCGTAGACACTCCAAGCATGCTCGACTTCCTCCTCCGTAGTTACTGCGCTAAAAGGGGCCTCGTCTTGAAAGACAAGACTGTGAGAGGTGCTCTTCGTTGTCATTTGACTGTGTGCGACCCAAATCAGGGCTGATGACTCAAGGAGACATAGAATTGCCAGTATGATAACCAATACTCGATTGCTGGATCGTGATGATTCCAGCTGGATATCAACAGTACCAGAATGGCCGGCATCGGGACAGAGTGGCGAATACTTTCCTAATCCCATATTCGATGTGTTTACTGACATGCTACATTCCACAGGATTGTTTTTCATGCGGAAATGAAGTACTGGAAGTACAGGCTAGGAGAAAGCTTGACTACTACTGTGATGGATGGAACACAGTATCGGCTCTCCTACGTAACTGATCTTCAGCATCGATGCTTTGTAGTTTATGGCGTATCAACAGCCCAAGACAAAATTTCTCACCGGGTTAGACTGTCACTCTCTCCCGCCCACTGTCATCTATAGATACCAGACATCTAACGCTTGGTTCGGACATGTCAGCAATTTTAAATGGGACTTTTGATGACAGTCAGCACGAAGGGTATGACAACACTTGAACTGATCGCCCAACAATCTGGGACTAGATGTTTGCGTAGCACTAGGGTTTACCGATAGTTTCCTCTGCCTCGATGTAGGAAGATCACCAGCGTTCAGAGGGCAGGGACTGAGAGACGCGATGGTTGTGCCGATTCTGGTTCTCGGGCCAATCTGTATCACTGCCCTGCTCATGGTTGGAATATGTAGGAGCTTCACGGCCCGGATCACCTGGTATATTGCATTTGACTATATTTCTCAAGTGTACTTCTGTTGGCGCGTTACGTAAATGCATGTAAATGCTAACTCGTAACATATGAAAGCTGTTATTTATATGATTGATAACACAATCAAAGAATCAACATAGTACTATTGAGATTCCGTGAGAGCAAGAGCTATATTCGTATAATTCACATATATATATGCCTTTCATACCTCATTATAGCCTTACATACCCGTGATTCACTTTGGCCAATATCCATGAAGGTAATAGAGCTGTGGACTCACTTGCCCCTGATCGGCGCAAGTCTCAATAAAAGACTCTTCCACCCCACCACATGTCCTTCATCCTGACGGCCTTGACTGCATTCTTCTCTGTCCACCTTGCGACTGCTTTAAAGTCTCGACACTTGTGTCTTGTCGCGTAATCCAGTGCGCTGTCAGGTATCGGGCGCCCCGGTACCCTCGTGAGGTTCTGTAAGATTGAACCCATATCACCCCAGCACATGGCAGCTTCTCGCAAACGATCGAGGCACAAGTCCGCTCTATACATGACGTCCTCATAAGGACCTTGGAAAGCTGGATTGTCAGAATACGTCATATTGCATCTTTGACGATTGAGGTGTTGTCTCAGGAGATTGATGCAACCCAGCTCAACAAATACTTCCGGAAGCGCAAGAACCCGTGTTTCGTCTCTTGGTGGGTGTAGTAAATCATTGCCTGGCGTGAGCTTGAGATCGTGAAGACGTGACTTTGGTATGGCTATTGGACTCCCTGCAAAAATTAGTCTTGATTCATATGCTTCGTCAACCAACATTTGCAGCTCCGTTAATTTGAGCTCTCGAGTAAACCTACCTGGTAGAAATTCTTTCCAATTTCTATCAGCATCTTCGACTGGGTCACCAAAATAGTCAGATTTCGAGAAAATCGTTAACCAAGGAAACATCTGCCACTCATAGTCGAGTCCCTCAGTAACAGGAGTCCAAGCCATCCCATGCCAACCGCAAACCGTATCATTTGGGATAAGATGCGACACATGGTAAACATTAAAGATGGTTAAGACAAGCAAAATGAAGATAGAAGCCCAAGTCAAGGGCAAGATCCAAACCGATGTAATCATGGAATCATCAGATCGTTGCCGTATGGACTCTGTACGGGTTAAAACTCGAAACAAGATAAAAATATGGTGCGCGGAATGAGCTTTGAGTCTCACACAGCTTCATCCCCCTTCTTTTTTCTTTTTTTCCTTTTCTTTTTGAGGGTGGTTGTAATTGACTCTCATCTGGGTCACGTAGCTGCTGACCGGAGAGCTCCGAGACGCTGTCCGATATTGACAAAGATATTCGGTGTAACGCCTGAACAAAGTGAAGGCATTGTTGAGATATTGGCGTTTGCTCTACTGACACTTGGAGTGTCAGCAAAGGGATGGTCGCCATCAGCTACACAAGCAGTTGTCAGCAGGCGTCAGCATACTGAAGACATCGCACAGATGCCGCAGCAGCTCGAAATGCGTCAGGTGAACTACCAGTAGTGAGTGGTTCTATGGTTAGAGAAATTGAGCACAGTTTACTACAGTTCTAGCAGAATTATCCCACGATCCGCCGCCAAGGGTCAGAGCATTGATAGAGGCGGGGTAATGAAGATTGTGACAAATGATTCCTCCATTTACCGACTCTCATAATAACGATGGGTATTTTTAAGCATCGAAAGTATGTATCACTCACGGCAACAGGTGATATTAATCATGAGAAAGGAAGTGTCGACCAGAATCCATGGACCAATATAACTTCATACCGAGATGGTTCCCCTATTTCGCGAGATGATTCGGACACTGAGGAGGGGCTGGGGTTGACTGAACCACAGAGATATAAGCTGACTCTATACCAAACATGGCTCTTGCTGTTCTCTGTGGTTATGTGCGTGACTTCTTCCGCTGCTGTTCTGGCCATGCGGCAAAGACTTGATAAGGCATGTTTGGGACTCATGGAGCCCTGGCGTGAGTCAATCCCAAGAAGAAAGGCGCCAGTGCCGGTAATACAAGAGTTGTAACATCTTGAACAGATCCTTTTCCCCCCTCTGTCACCTATGAATCGCGTAGGTTCGACTGGGAGGCTTGTCCAAACAAGTACTGTGGAGGTGTCGAGGAGGAGAGAGAGAAAGCGTGGGAAGATCTTTGGAATTGTAAGTCCTAACCCAAACACATCACTAATGTCCCAAAGTCTAATTAATTTTCAAGATGGTTATCCAGCGTTTCCAAGACAGAGGATGATGGAGCTCAATAAAGATCCTGCCGCAGATTGGCTGCATCCGTTGGAACCTGGGGGGGCTGACAGCCTAGTGTCGTTACCTGAGTGTAAGTTGTAAGCTGAGGGCTCACCTTGATGAATCATTTGATTCCGAACATCTCCTTGCTGAATGTCCATAGTCGCTCACCAAACCCATTGCGTTGGCCTGATCAGGAAGACATTGTACGGGGGGAGAGTATCCCATGGCCTGACGGAAGACCTTGAGGAAGAGAGGCTCTGGTACCATACCAATCACTGCCTCTTATCGCTGAAAATAATGGTCGAATGCAAAGCGGACCCGACACCGGTGGTACTCAGGGAAGCAGGTAGTAGTAGTCGGGCTGGGGCTTGGACGTTGGTAGATGCGCCGAGGCGGTGCAAGAATTACGAATCACTTCGAGTCGCTCTGAGAGACTCGAAGAAGATGTGCTCGATAAACTGCAATGCTAAAGAGATTTACGGTAGATTAAAGAAAGGGGATCCAAAATAGAAGTAAAAGGCACCTATTTAATCAATTCATATGTTATTTCGTTGCGAAGCAATCAATATAGGTTTTGTGCTCTCTGCCATATCTTCACTTGTTGGTTTAAGAACAACCATGACTTATGATCGTAATTGTAGATAGATGAGGGTTATATTTAACACAAGTACTTGAGTGGCGGCACCTAAACTTCTAAACATTGGGACTCACACCCAGCTCCAGCAAGAGTACCACAATGGCCTCTTGATTACTCGTGACGGCCAGTTGCATCGCATTGATTCCCTCATTATCAACAACGCCAGGGTCTACTTTACGTTCCAGTAAGATTCTGACCACCTCGCAGTGCCCCTTTTCAGCGCCGTGGTGCAAAGCGGTACGACCCGCCTCGTCCACCGCATCGACCTCGGCACCACCTTGAATCAGAATCCCGAGAATCTTGTGGTTCCCCGCGGCTGCGCAGACATGCAAAGGCGTCTTCCTCTGAGAATATCCCGTTCCTCCTTGCCGTTCAGGGGCTACTGCTGCTCTGCTATCTAGATCCGAGAGCGGATCCACGTTGGACATACCGCCTTCTTTGACAGAAGCTGAGTGTGTGTTTATATCTTGGTTTGCGTCCGTTTCAGTTGCGGGTTGAGTTGCGTCAAGTGTCGTGAGTCGGGGGTCGAGTAGACCTAGCGAGACATCTCCCTCAGTAGGTTCGGAAGCCATGTCTTGTCTGACGAGGAGGCCACTGGGAGTTCCTTGGAAGCTATCCTGCAGGTGAGCTGTTGGCGAGCCGAAAATCTCCCTGTAAAATTGAGAGTCCTGGTTCATGCCCATCGTCATATGTGGCGATTTAGCGGTTTTGGGAGTCATCAAAGCCGCCTCCATCTGCTGGGCATTGGCGCAAGTATTCCGTGCCAGTGACGAAACGAACGCTTCTGATTCCGCAGAAGGCGTATGATGTTGACAGCAGCAATGCCAGTGCGTGTGCTGGGCATCTTGTGTCGAAGACTTTTGCTTTTGTGCTGCCCTTCTCAAGCCTATATAATTAATGACGTTAGAAACCTCACTCCAAGGTAATGCCGGAATGAGTATAATCGTCTTGGGGGGCTCACGTGTGTTTCGCTGGGCGTTTCTGTTCTGAATTCTCCGTCTTAACTTGGGGTCTTTTGCCAGCTGATCCGGATCTACCTCATGAGAATCAAGGGAAGAGGTCGGCATGGTGGTTATATCAGGATACTGGACGATGGTAAAGTATTACCATTTCACTCCCCGAGAGCATATATAATCCGGGATGGGAACACACAAAAGTGCAAAGATAAGAAGGGTAGGAGAATGGAGAGGGGTCGTGGGAGCAAAGAGCCTCTAAGGGCAACGGCAGGACCAGAAACAGTTGTTGGTTGTTAGCTTAAAGGTAGGAAGGGAATGGCATCGCCATCATCAATATCACCAACAGCATATGCACGTATTGGTGTAAGAATCCTACCTTGCCTTATACTACTGCAGCACATAGATGGCCAAAGCCTGCCCATGGGGTGGTCACTCCACTTTTGTTCCGTAACTCATTCGACAATCAGGGCATTATCGGCATCACCAACGGGAAGGATTCCAGCTTGGGCCCGGGCTAGCACGGGGTCGGCCGGCCTTCCTTCTTCAATTTCTGCGCTATCATAGCGTGACGGTGGTGGGGTGTGAGAAACTAGACCCTGCTTATAAGTTATGGTGTTGTTGTCGGGTGGTTTACCCAGCTCAAATACGACCTCGGCCACTATTCATGTCAAAGTGCTGCGGGCTCAGGGACCTGAAGAATGGAGAAAATTCCCTTTTTTTTTGGCTTCTTCTGTTCAAACTTCATTGCAATCTCGCCTCGTTGCTAGTTATTTGTATCAGTAGTAACAGATCTTGGCCATACAATCGAACTCTGGGATCTCCATCATATGGAATAAACACAGTGCTTAGGCCTATAAAACAACGACATAAACATGATCCTCTCACTCGATAAGCAGAAGTTTGCTGTATGGAGGACTGGTTTCAAAGCCTTTGATATTGAGTCTGGGACCTATAAGACTTAGGATGCTGAAACTGGTGATCGAATTGATCAAGCTATCAAAGGCGATAGCTACTCGCTATCGTTGAAGTTTGCCTCAGACAACGATCAACATTTATTGGTGAAATCATGAGATATATCCAAAATTTGGGATTTCAAGTCTTGTCGGAGTTTGATGCCACCAAGACTTGGGACAGTTTTTAATACTGGTTATCGCATTATGATCATCGAGTTGCCTCGATTCCAAGAAATGGGATTTTCAAAGTTTTAGATGTTATCAATAAAGGCACCGTGAGGGCCCATAAGAGGCCAACGCCTTGATAAGAAAAGGGATTGCCATTTGGGATACCGATCCAGGTAATCACAGAACGGCCCTACCCTGTTAATGAGGCTTCTACTACGCTTTCCAGTGATGATAAATACATGGCATTGTCCTCCATTCACCTACATCTCGAAATTATCATATTTCTTCATCTTGCCGTCATGTCATTTTAGATATGTATGCCGTCTTCCCCAATATTAGTTTTAATGAGAGAGACAGGCCGAATTGGTGATATTGGAGCCTTCAACATGATACTGACCACCACAACGCTTGGGGTTTAAAATGTGATTACCATCTCATCATGCTCTCTTCTGCCAACACAAAATCTGGGACCGATATCTGATATTTCTATTATACAATGGGGATGCTTATAACACAGGTAAATAAGACTTTATGTCCAATCAGACTTTTGCTTGTTGATAGTTGAATCTTTCATCAACGACGACAGTGCCATTGGAACAGCCCCACTTTCCACTTCAGCATCCGTTCATGTACTCCGTACTCAGTACGTACTGTGCGTACTTACCCCTCCATTCAATTTACCCGTCCTGGCTCCTTCCCCATTAAAATATTTATCGCGGCGCGCGTCATTGGCGTCTCTTTTTAATTGGGAAAGCGCGTTTCTGTGCCACAAACATCCAATTCGTTTATCAATTTGGTATCGACTTTTAACATCTCCACGGCCTCTTTCAGCATACTCATTGCTTTCAACTCTTATGCTGTTTTTCCTTCTCCATATATATGTTGCATCTTTTTATACTCTTATGACCCTGATGACGGATTAACGCTCGCGTCTGCCCTGGACAACAACCCCCCCCTTTAACACGACTTGCATGGACCCTAGTCGCGCGTCTAATTGCCTCTGATCGATCCCTCGAAAATCATTTATCGACTTTGACTGTCTCGTGCTCCATGAATTCGAAAGTCGATAGATCTTGCCACTCGCCTAGATCCTCTGAGCCATGTATCTACCGCGTTCTCTAATATCGAAACTTTATGCCCATCTTCAGAGTACTCGGCATCCATTATCCCCGCCAGTGCTCATCTTAGTTGCGCTTGAACCCGATGCTCTCTGCGCTTGCCGTATTCTCACACGACTCCTCAAACATGATTACATCCCACACAAGATCCAGCCCGTCGCGGGCTATACCGACTTGGAAAAGGCTGGTAAAGAATTGGTTGTCCCAATGATGGAATCACAAGGAGGTAGTGGAGGCGTGGTTGTTTGCCTCGGTGTTGGTGGTATGGTCGATCTTGGGCCCCTCCTTGGATTAGAACCTGAAGGGGAAGACTCTCCCTATAGTGGTGTTGAGGTTTGGGTCTTGGATTCACATCGGCCCTGGAATTTGGCAAACGTTTTTGGTGCCTTCCCCCTTGAGCCTGCTATCGAGGTGTCAAGTTCATACCAGAGCAGGAGTCCAGCTGGCGTCACAGGAGGAGCAATCGGGCGAGGTTACAAGTCAAGCAAGGGAGGCATCGTGGTATTTGACGATGGAGACATTGAAGGGGATCTTGGCGCAGAGAGGGATGCATATCTTGCCTTGTTGGACATGCCAGACATTGATGAGGCACAGGAAGATGATTTGGGACCCAGTGACGATGACGATGATGACGATGAAGAGGACGACGAAGACCAAAACAATTTTCTACAAGAGCCATCACGCCCAGGGAAGAAACGAAAAAGCTGGTCAGACAGAGGTGACGATGAAACTACCGATGATGAAATAAGACCCCATCAGCGACGGAGAAGCAATTCGGTATGTAACAGAGCCCTTTTCATTTTACAGCTCCTTACATGAAGCAGTCTAGCTCGATAAACTCGCCCAGTCGCCCCAAGCATAGAGGTCTCGTGTCTCTCCGAGAACCCGATCTTGAGATTTCCAGCGATCCTCCATCTGGAGCGCAACCACCGCCAACTGTTTCTGCGCGTACTCTCAGGAGGCGCCTTCTTCGAATGCGACAATCGAAGGAGACTGTTTTGCACAAGTACTACAAGATGGGCGCTTCCTTTTCCGAGCCTATTTCATCCATGATGTACTCTCTCGCGTCCGAGCTTGGCCGGGAAGACAATGATCTCCTCTGGTTGGCTATTGTTGGTGTTACATCTATGGAGCTTTACGGTAGATCATCAGCAGGTGTTGCTGCTCCAGTTCGGGCCAACAACTCTGGCCGGCCCAATGGATGGCTTGGTGTTCGAGGAGCGGCTCTGCGACAACTGCTGCGAGATGAAGTTCGACGATTAAATCCACCAGATGTCGCCAACGGACGAGTTGCTGTTGAAAATACCGGCGTAATACCGACAACTGCCAGGAACCCTGAGGACACTGGGATTCGTCTATCGCCTGAGCCTAGATTTCTTCTTATCCGCCATTGGAGTCTTTACGATAGTATGCTCCACTCTCCATACCTTTTCTCCCGACTCAAGACTTGGAGTGAGACTGGTATAAAGAGGCTGCATAAACTTCTCGCCAAAATGGGTGTCAGTTTGGCGCAATGCAAACAGAACTATACACACATGGACATGATGCTTAAGCGAGAGCTGAGAGCGAAACTCCTGAAATATGGATCCCTGTATAATCTGGATGAGATGGTCCCCGCGGTTGATACCGACGGCAAGGATAGAGCTGGAGCAAAGGATGGATGGGGATTTGTCAGAAGTTGGGGCTGGCGAGCGACATTAAGCGCTCAGGATGTAGGTGTTGTTATCGGTGCCTTGCTGGAAGTGGGTAAACACGCACAAGGTGCCGAGTCTACGGCTAGCTCAAGTCAAGTAATCCGGGAAGTGGAAGATGAAGCTGAACTGATTGCCCAAGGCGAAGAATTTGTCAGTCGTTTTTGGGAGGCATATGATGCATTGGAAAAGTGAGTAATAACCTGGTGGTTTGTGCACATGAACGACTTGACTAACAAGATATGTAGCATCGATGCACTCAAAGCTGGACTTCCCACAGCGCAGTTTCTTCATCGTGCCATCTACCGGACTGGCACATCCCTCATCAACAAAAAGCAAATCAAACACCTCCGCGCTTTTAGGATGTGCGTTGTCAAAGACGGCCCTGATGTGGCATTGTTCACCCATCCGGCAGCGTTAACTAAACTTGCCCTCTGGATTGGAGAGGCTTTGGCCGAGCAAGAAAGGGAATCACAGGGAAAGCTGTCTCATGGTGGTCGTGGTACCCCCCTCGTGGTAGCGAGCCTGAATGAGAAGCGTGGTGTCTACGTCGTCGTTGGTACAGGAGGCGGTGGTGGACCGGACACTGCTTTCTTGGACAAGTTAACAAAACAACAAAAACAAACGGACAAGGACGCCAAGGCTAAGAAGAAGGAGGAAAGCCGAAAGGCAAAGGAGAAGATCAAAGAGGAAAAACGTGCCGCTCGGCAGGCAGCAGGACAAGATGATGACGATGATGAACTGGAAACCGAATCGGAAGCATCAGATTCGGATTCAGATGATGAATCTGACGATGAGGATGGCCCTGAGAATGAGAGGGGTTACGGTCTGAATAAATTTGGAAGCGCATTTCAAGAAGTTGTGTCGGAGACGAGCGCACGGGTTCGAATCGACAGCTTCGAGCACTCGGTGGTGGAGGTCAAGAAGGAAGATCTGGGTGGATTTCTTGAAAGTCTCAGCATGAAAGCGGTGGTGGGGTAGAGGTCTTTTTTTTCATCGGTATTCTCGTCATAATGAGCCAGCAGGGTGTTGGTGTGGTTTTGGGTGTTTTATACAGTTCGCCTCCTGGGATATAAAAAAAAGGGTTGGATGGAGTCATCAAAGGTTATTACGAGGGCAGGGGCACTTGTGGCAAGCTTTCACACATTATGCTGAATGACTTAATTGCATTGAATTTGATTCATTATAATGTTTAGACTATATATCTTTGGTGATTCTGGCAGACAGTAGAACCGGATCATGTTTATAGACCGAGGGGATCCTCCAACAAACCCCATAGAAGCTTACAAAGCGATTGAGCAAGACGAATTATAATATTTCTAATATAGTTCCATCTTCTTTATTGGCATCTACTCAAAATGCTATTGTGTGAGTCATTACTTTTCCGCATTTATTTTCCTCCAAGACCTGTTGCATCCTCACGAAGATTATCTGCATGAGCTATCAGGCACTTTGATACGACACTATAGAATAGATTTGAATAGTTTTCTTCATTTTTTTTTTTTGTATATGAGCTTTCATTATTATCTATCCGCCTTGTTCCCGCTCTTGTCCAGTGCGTGGAACCCCAACCACTCGCCTAGCACTCCGCCTGGTTTCGGTACTGGACACTCTCTCTTCGCCCGCTCGGCAGCGCTCTCAATCTCCTCATCTGTCGTCTGGTTGAACTGCACGAGCCCATCGGCCGCTTCCTTTCTCCTCCAGCGTTTCCTTTTGCCGTTCTCATCTACAAAGATCTCTCCGTCGGCGAATTTGGTTCTCGGTACGGGGCATGGAAGGATGTGCGGTAGCGCAACAACGAAGAAGCTGGCTAGGACGGTTGTGGCGAAGAGGGAGGAGGTCATTCGTGACCTGGGATGGAGATGTGGTGGCATAGTGAGGACCCCTCGGTTATGTCTTGGGGGATCGAGTATTTAAGTTGAGGCTCTAAATGTCCCGTTAGTAAATGGGATGGGCTGCTAATTTTGAGCCAATTGGCTTACATAACAGCCGTAGCATGGTTTAACTACAGAATAGCGGTATTGGAGGTTGATCAAGTGTGTATATGAGCCAAAGGGCCCATGACTGGGGTCCAGTAACGTGAGTGAAAAAAATGGCACTCTTCGCGATGTCACAACTTCCAAAGTCGCAGTACCAAAGTACCTGCAGGGCCCATGGGTTTGGTTTTCCATGCAAGCCCATTGGCTGCTCCGGCACGAGGCGCTTTGGCAACGGGCTCCGGCATAATAAAATTCCAGCCATCATCATCTGCCCCCTTGTTCCCCAAGATCTGGGCTAATACTATCAAAACGATAAGGATAATTAATACATTGTCTTTGTACCCTATCGACCCGATACGTAGCCTTGCCCCGCCGCAGGGTTGCATGAATAGAGGGCAGGAGGTACAAAGCTACTCGTTGCGAGCTGGGAAAGAGGGACCTTTTGGAAAGTTACTTTGTTGCCAATCAATCCGTCCCAGCTCCGAGACCGCGACTTTGCAAAAAAGTGCCATTAACTTCCTCGTCATATCGCCATTCTTGCTTGGTGGCGGCAAACGCGTTCTTTTGTTGTTTTAACAGCAGGCGACAACGAAGACGGCTCAAGCGGACAGGGGATATTCGAAAGCTATAATTCTTTTTTTTTATTTGCGACATGTTATGATTCTTGGATTCTTGACTTGATTTGGGTACCTCTCTCTGCAAAAACGGCCGGCGCGCCCTCTTCGTGCGGCCTCTACTCCGTATATCAAGTTTCATTCCGCAAATACCGTCGCCATCATGGGTATGAGCGATCTCGACCAGTAGAGTACCCCAAGCCGCCTGCTGCGGATGCATGTAGCGTTGCTAACCATGGCTACAGAGCGATAGCGCAGTTGCGCGCATGTCGACCCATTCCTGAGGCACAGGTGCGGGAGCTCTGCCACCGAGCGAGAGAACTCTTGATCGAGGAGGGTAATGTGGTGACAGTGACAGCGCCAGTGACGGTATTTCTTCCTTGAGAAACCTCTGTTTGCTAAAGGGATGGGTGCTAATATGAGAGGGAATAGATATGTGGTGATATTCACGGTCAGTTCCATGATCTCATGGAGCTCTTTAGAGTAGGCGGCGATGTTCCTGACACAAACTATCTTTTCATGGGTACGAAGACCTTATTCTGAAATTCTAGCATTCAACATCACTAATATGCCTTTTGTGTACAGGCGACTTTGTCGACCGTGGTTTCTACTCTCTAGAATCATTCCTACTCCTCCTTTGCCTCAAGGTTCGATACCCCGACCGCATGACCCTCATCCGCGGCAACCACGAATCTCGCCAAATCACAACCGTCTACGGCTTCTATGACGAGTGCCTTCGTAAATACGGCAGCGCAAACGTATGGCGTTATTGCTGCGACGTCTTTGACTATCTGGCTCTGGGCGCCATCGTTTTGGGCGCCGCTAATTCGCTGTCTTCGGGATCGGGTGCCGAGGACGATACAGAAATCGAAGTCTGTGATCAGAATGGATCGATTATTAGTCGGTTCCCGAGACAACGAAATAGGATACATGGTGAAGTGCAGGAGCAAGCACCGGCGAGCCCTCGCAGTAGTGGAACTGGAGACAAGACTGGTCCGCCAGGTACTGGTGCTTCAGGGTCGAGCGGTGGCAGTATCGGCAACCCCACAGGAGCTGTGCTTTGCGTACATGGCGGACTGAGTCCACTCGTAGACACAGTCGATAAGATTCGCCTAATCGACCGAAAGCAGGAAGTTCCCCACGAAGGAGCCATGTGCGACCTCCTATGGTCTGATCCTGATGAGATTGATGGCTGGGGTCTTTCTCCCCGTGGAGCCGGTTTCTTATTCGGCGCAGATATCGTCAAAGTCTTCAATCATCGGAACGATCTCAGTCTCATCGCGCGAGCCCACCAGCTTGTCATGGAAGGTTTTAAGGAAATGTTTGACGCTTCTATTGTAACAGTCTGGTCCGCACCAAACTACTGCTACCGATGCGGCAACGTGGCTGCTGTCCTGGAGCTCACAGAGGATGACTCTGGCACGGGTGTGTTCCAGAGGAGCAATGGAGACGTGAACCGTAGTGATGGTGGAAGGGGCGTCATGGCCATGGAGCCTGAGAACGGGATGAAGAGTGGCCCCGCCCGGCGGTATAGAGTCTTCCAAGCAGCACCGCAGGACTCGAGAGGCATGCCAGCGAAGAAACCTGTCGCTGATTATTTCTTGTAAGAGGCTTGAACTATACTCGCTCTCATCACCATCATCATGCTTTATTTTTTCTCTGCAGCGTTGTTTAGCCCTGTGGTTAATTCTATAGTTTTACCATTTCTCTTTTGGTTTTTTGTCCGAGGTAAACTGGATTTGCAAAGGGATATCAAGGGGATCAAGGGTTTTCACGACTAAATTCATGGAGTTATGAAAGAAAGAAGAAAGAGAAAAAAAGAGTAACCGCTGAAAAATAAATCACATCTTCTTGAGTACATATTAAAAGAGAGTAACTGAGAAAGATAAAACTCGACAGGGAATAAAGAGAAGAAGAAGAAGAAAATACATCTTTTTGCTCTAATACATGTTTCCAACCCGAAACTCGTGATCTTCTCGTATATCACCACCGCTCAAGCGCTTCAACCTCCCACCATGGCCCCCCTCCAGCACAGGCTGCAGCCCCGAGCCAAACACCCTAACCTCCGCAAGCCGCCTCAGCTCATCCACGCTCCGCAGCGCGAGCTCCGCCATGTCCCTCGCCCGCCTGCCAATCTCGGCGCGCGCGTCCCGGTAGAATCGGTCCGCCGTATCGGGGTCCGAGGCGTGGCCTTGCCGTGTGAGGAGCGGGTGGATGGCGGCTAGGGCGGCGCGGAGGCGTGGGTGTAGGGATGTGCTGATAGAGGTCTCGATGGTGAGGAGGGAGGTGAGGTAGATGGTGCTTTCGGCGGCGTGGAGGATGTCTTGGGCGGTGTAGGAGGGTGAGTCGGGCATGTCGATGTCTTCGCTTCCGGGGGGTTCGATCTCCGTGCTGTGGTGATCTCTTGTTGCTTCCCTGGAGTTGAGCTTGGCTTTCTTTCTGCGTTTGCTCTCTTCGTCTCTAGTTTCAGCATCCTTTTGTTCTCTTCGTCTCATCTCCTTTTCATCCGTGACTCTCTTCAGGCGCTCTTCTCTGGTCTCCCGTCTCTTCTTATCCGCTCTCCGTTCCGTGGTTTTGAGGGTCGTCTCATGGCCATTGGTTTTCCTGGTGTTCTTCCTGGCTTCTCTCTTCTCACGTCTCCTTTCGGCCTCGTCTCTTTCTCGCTTCTTCTCGTCCTTTCGTCTCGCCCGTCTTTCTGCCGTCTCCTCCTCCAGTTTCTTCGCCGCTCTCCGTCTTGCCCGTCTTGCCCGCCTCCTTTCATCCTTCTCCTCTTTATCCCGTTTCCGTCTCTTGCTACCCCTCCCTTCAACGTCATCCTCAGCCTCCAAGTCCATCTCAAATATCTGTTGCAAACGCCTCCTGTTCTCCTCCATTGACCTACTCGTCCCCTCCTCATTGATGACCTCGTCCTTGTCGTTTATAGTTGGGGTTTTCATCGTATATACAACTCGGTGCTTCTTGTTATATATATCATCTTTCTTCTGCTCCTCTTCCTCCTCCTCTTTCTTTGCAGTCTTCGTTCCATTTTTATCCGCACATTCCTTCCTCCCTTCGCCTCTATCTTTCCTCATATTCCCATCCTTGTCCCTCTTCATCCCCGCTGCCTACATCATTTGTCAGCTCGAAGCACTTCTACAAAACAGCTCTCTAAAGGAATACTTGCCGAAGCCAACCCAGTCTTCCTATCTTGGGCCGCTTTAAACATCCAACTCATGTCGACTGGCATTTTAGACACTTGTTTTCTCAGCACAGGAATATTTGTGGACCAGTCGATAAACTTCCTCTTCTCTTTTTGCTTCATAATGCGTGCTACCGCAGCTGGGCCGAGCTTATCCAGTCGGTTCCTCACTCTCTGCTCCTCGCGGCTGGGATACACATAGCGAACCTTCTTTCTCTTTGGCATCTCTTCAGGCTCGGGTCTATCTCGTCGAATTTTACAGTTTTTGTCGTGTTCCTGTTCAGCACATATTGGAGCAATAGGGGCCTGATCAGGAACTGGAAACCTGACCAAGCGTCCTTTTCTTCCCCATATCACTGTTGTTGGCGCCATCATGAAATGCTGAGACTGAGTAAATCAAGGAAGAGGTCACCATGGGCTTTGGTGAAATAGCAGGGGGCATTACGTCTGTCTAATACTTGTATTGATGTTGGGTATTTAAAATTCGCAAAATCTTTCAATATACACACAAAGTCTTGTTCTAGCCTTGCGGGACGTTCAATGTGAACTCTCTATCTCGCCCTTTGTCTGGTACACTATACCAAAATGTGACGCTCGATTATGAAATGACAACCGATGTTCCTTGTCGAGGAGAGATGTCTTCTTGCTTTGCTCCGCCAACCATGTTTTGTTTGTCCTTGATTTTTTACGGCATCAGTTCGGCATTGAGAAGTGATGCTAAGCATGCACCGCATAAATTCGTCGTGAATGGCTGTCGTAGAACGGAAAAAAGACAATGCTCTTTACTCGTTTTGGATACTTCTCTTTGTAGGTAAACATCTTCACCCTTCCCTCCTTTGTTTGGGCGCATTCATCCTCGCCTGCTTGCCTTTGTTTTTGTCCCAAGATTGTTATCCCAAAGCTGGGATCAGCCAACACACAGAGCTTCCTTTGGCGGTAAAAAAAAATGTCATTCGACAGTCGACATCGGCCAAAAGCAACCATCATATATACCTCGACATTGGTTCAATATGCTGTCACCACATTATTGAACCACATGTTTTGTATATCCCGGACGGTCAATGTTGGATAACCAATCGTCCCCGAGAGGTCTGACCCGCTAATAATTTCGCCAGCTTAGGTCGCAAGTAAACGCAGGATCGTTTTTTTTTTCTCGGATCATATCGATGGCCAATAGCGTCATTTTACTCTTCCACCCTCTCATGCAAATATCCAACCCCCCCCTCCCCCCATATTTCGTTCCGAACCGGGCGAACCCTGGAAAGCAGCTCGAAATCGCATTGTAATACCCTCACCATGACTGGATTCCAAGGTCGGTCGGTCGGTCATTTCTCGCCGTTTCATGACTTGACGATCCTTGCTATATTAGCTGTCAATAGTAAGGTCCGGGAGGAGCAAAGTCCCGGTGGGTGGGGTTCTGATAAGGGTTCATTGAAACGTTGTAACTGATTGACCCCCGGCTATCGTTGACCATGGATTGTGATGTCCCAGGTTGTGGGGGCAACTCTTCGAGTATGCTTCCGGATGGTGGTACTGGTGAGAAAGGATCTGGTCTTGATGGTACCTGTCCCTCCGTGAACACGGGTGAGGCATATGGATGATGCCCAGGCTGTGGTACGACCGTCGCAGGACCAACAGGAATTACGTGTGGATGACCATATGACGACATAGCGGAGTGTTGGGGGTCCCACGCAGAAGAAGTTGCGCTCGATACGCTCGTCGTAGACATTTCGCGGGCAATTTGACTCGGTAACGGAAACGGGACGGTGGTTTCTAGCCCCTGTGGTCTTCTGGGGGCAATAAGGTGCTGGAGCGACTGGACCGATGAACCAGGGTCACCAGTAGTGAACCGTTGTGAACTAGGGTCTGGCGGTGCAACAGTACCCACTTGCAGGTATTGAGCAATATATTCGTCGCCAAAGCCGTGCTTGTTGAGTAGTTCTCGAAGTTGCCTATTCTCCTCGGCTACTCTCCTTGCCGCCATTTGGACCTCTGCTGAGGCCTCGACACCCTGGAGTTCAAAGGCTCGAAGACGCTGCTCGAGCTCCTGGATATACTCTCTCCTCCGAGCACGCGATCTTCTCTGATTGTCTCGGATTCGAGCAAGGTTGGCTTTTTGCTAAGCAAAGGCAAGGAAGAGAGCATTGTGTTGGCCAAAGTTCCACCTTACATCTAGAGGGGGGGGAGGGTAGCACGGGTGAGTCACTTACTGCAGGAGTTGACATTTAGCTGTAATCTGATTTGGCCGCACAAATAGCGGACCGATCGCTCGTACTCGGATAAAGGTAGTTAAAGAAGGATGACAGAGTGGAGGTGAGCGAGGTGAGCGAGGTGGTGGTGAAGGGTGAGTAAAATATCCTTGGTATGATGCGGAGGATAGTAGATGGTTCGGAGAGATACAACAAAGAAGGATTAGATGATATGGGGAACTGTCATCGCCAAGCAAAACGGTGAGATCCATATAGCGGTGGCAACTCGTATACTATCATGCCCAAGTTCCCAATGTCCATAACCCCAGGTTCTGTACGGACGAGTATGCGAGTATGTATACAAGAAAGCTTTCTGCTGAAGAACAGAAGCTGAAGGGACACGGAGTGTGTATAAGAAATATGGCCTGAGCAAGGTCCACAATCAGATCGGGGGCGTATACGGGATGGTGGCGATAACAAAGAAGCAAGTTGCCTGATTCAAGTTCCCCGAGGAATGGAGCAAAGCATTTCGAGTCCAACCATGTGGAACCAAGAGGTTGAAGAGATCAAGGAAGGGGGAGAAGAAGAAGAAGGATAGGAGAAGAAGAAGCAAGTAGCAAGTAGCAAGAGTATGAACAGGAACAAAACAACAATGACGGTTCAGTTTTCCCTTTGGATCCAAAAAGGCGACGACGAGCAGCCCAATAAGCGGGGAGAGCAGAGTCTCCTGGGTGAATATTGGAATTAGGTAGCGTAAGGGACTACTAAACGTGGGAGCAGGTAGTGTATGTACGGAATTCCACTACTCCGTCCCCTACTGGGATATTCGGTCTACCGCATGAATGTTGTCTGGACTGGACTGGACGGGAAACGCACTAGTAGAGGAGGAAGCGTAGCCCCAGATAGTTGCCTTTCCAGCCTCCACTGGGCTGGTGCGTGCTGGCCTGGATGCCCACGTTTATTAGTGCCATGGTTATTTGCTGGGGGCTATGTGCGCCACTCACGGGTCGACGATGCCGCCCATGTTCTGTGAAATGTGTACAAGCCACCTTGAGCGAGCAAATACTCCCCATCCCATGTATCACCGCCTGTTCGTCAGAGGCATGCAGCCACTATTTTTTCCGTCCACGTGTGAGGGACGGGGTGGTGATGGTGATGGGCATATTAAAAAATAAAAATAAATAAAAAAAAAAGCTCTCTTGGTGGGCTTTTTATTATTAGCAGCAGTAGGGATCGTCGCAAACGTTTCTCGAACAGCGGGTCGTCAAAAAACAAAAACTCTTTCTCCCCCCCCCCTTCCCTCTCTCTCTACTCTCTGTTTTCTCGTTTCCCTGCCGAAAATATCTCTCTCCCTCTCTCTCTCTCTCTCTCTTCCGAGTTGTCAAAGCTTCATTCTGTGAGAAAACGAAGCGAGATAACAGCATGGGCCATGCAAGCTCAGGTCGTTGTGGATGCCAAGTCCCGGTATTATCAAACAACGATTCGTCTGCCAGCATCCCTTGCTAACAAAGGCATGTAATGTAGTACATGCGTACGGGGGGAGGAGGGAGTACGGTGCGTCGCATGTGGTGATTGCTTGCTTGCTTGCTTGATTGCTTGCTTTCTCCATTCAGGTTTCAAAGCCAAGGCCAATGCAAAAGCCAAACTGTCGGGGAAATGGGGGCCCTCGGATAATTGCGGCAGAGGCAAAAAGAGGACGGACTGACCTCCGTAGAGGACCAAGCATGCACAGTATCGAGATTTTGGAGTGTGACAGTCTCATCTTCGTGCGTCGGTCGCTGCAGCAGCAATTTGTCGATCATGAGACGAATCCCTTGCTTCCCAAGAGCCACACTACCGGGAATGTGGTTGACATGGTGCCATGGTGGCACACCAGCGCCGTTTAAGGCGGGGCGAGCGCAGTGTGACAAGGCAAGGCGCCGTTGAGAGGAGAGACAGAGAGGGAGAAAATTAAAATCAACCCCATCCATGGGATCTATCCTATCCTATCGCATGCCATGCCCTGCCCTGCCATCTCATCCATGAGCCATTGCCCACTGCCCATTGATGACTGGATCTTTCAAAAACACACACGCACGTTAGCCGGCGCGCTTGCGTTACTGTATCCGCTCGACGGAGGGGAGACTACTCGACTAGTGTGAGTCGAAATGCAATGCATGCATCTATATGTATGTGCTTGGTATGTAGGGCCAATGTGTATGTATGTACGTATGCGCATGTATGTAGGTGAGTCGATGATCGCGCACCTCTTAGTGCCAAAAAATCCTCCTTAGGCAGTGCGAAATCGAATCCATGCGAGATGAGGATGCTTTTGGCTTTGGCTGCTTTGGCTGCTTTGACTGGCTTTTGTTGTTTTGGATGGGGGAGAGTGAAGCACAACACAATACGGCACGGTAGTGGTGGTGGTAGTGGTGGTGGTGGCAGCTACGTAGGAAAGAAGAAAACTTGGGTGTGTGAATGGAGAGGAGAGGAGGGAGTGAACCCAACGATGGAAGCTTGGACACCACGACCTTACCTGCCTGCCTTCCCACCTATCTATCTGTCTACGGAGCGCTCTCCCCCTCTTTCACATCCATTCAAACGGCAACACCCCCCCTTCAGGGCGTGGTGGTTTGTTGCTTCCCACACTTGCAAAGTTTTCCTAACCTCTCCAGGTAGCCAATAGTTTCATCAATCACGAGGCTTCTTTCTTCTGGAAGTCGCGGCCTGTCATAGCTACCAACAGACTAACCTCGTAGCAGCAACAACTATAGGCTGCTTCAAGTTCTTACTCGGGACAAGTTCCCACTACCATCCATCCATCCCACTACGACAAGTACTACTATAGGTACTTTGGTAGGTACGGGGTACGGGGTACCTGTTAATACTGAAATGGTGCTAGAGCCAACGCAGATTAAGTTAAGGTAGGGAGGGAGTGAGTGAAAGCGAAGTGAGGACCTCTTGTTTTCAGATACAATCAGCTTCGCGACTTTTACCACGTTTGGGTTTGTCGCTTTCATCATCATCAGGCCCGCCAGCTGCGCGCATAAAAGTTTAATTTGCATGTATGAGTGCGTTGTTGATTATCCAATCCTTTCTAGAACTTCTTCCCCCCAAAAAAATTAAGATAACAAACACAAAACCAAGCCCTCTCATTTCTCCGAGCGCCCCCATGAATCCACGATAGTCCAGCCCAAACTTCAGCCGCGCCCACCACACCTCTTTTTTTTTCGGGTACAAGTAATTATGTGCGTGTGTAGGTGAGAGAGTGTGTGTGTGTGCGTCTGTGTTTCTCTTTCCCTTGCTTCGCTTTGTTGTTCAGCAGTGATGGGTGATGTGATTGCGCATCACCACCGTTCATGGATCCATGCAAGCAAGCAAGCATGTTTCGCTCTCTCAGACACTAAACTTTACGCTGTGAGCATGGGTAGCACATGTGAAACGCCCGCAGTGGATATTCATTCAATTCTTGTCTTGACGACCCTTGAAATTGTTCAATTGTTGTTGGGACATTCGATGCACATTTCCACAAAGGAAGAATGAAAGAAACAAAAAAAACAAAACAAAAAAAAGGTTCCGTCCCTTTTGTGACAATCTCATTTTACCTTGCAAGCTGTACCCATTACATATGATATATCAGATGCTGCCCTACGCAATGACCACATCCTTTCCACCCCTCCATCTTCTCTTCTGCTTCTGCTTCTGCTTCTTCTCCCCTCCCTCCCCCCAAGAACCCCCCTTCCAGGTTGTTGGCACCTCAATGGAACGTAATTACCACCTCACCAGCCACATGGCAGCTCGCGAGACTAACCCGGATACCAGGGGGTGTGATCCCGGTGCATCCGGGATAATAATGAGAAAACCGTTTTCCCCACGCCTTGGACCTTGAGCCACCTATAATAGTAGCCCACGCGTGTGATCTGTTGAGCGTAGCATGTACTAGTATTTACCAGAATCGCGAGATGCTTGTAGGTAGCGTGCAAGCGTAAGGGAGGTAAGGCAAGGCAAGGCAAGGTATGTAAAGTGGCCACTTACTCGAGGTACGTATCCGATTTGCGGAGAGACTTGATTCCATGGTGCATTCCGGAGCACGTGCGTGCTTTTGAGTTAAGCGTCAGGAACCTGATGCACAACAGAATCGGAGAAGTTTTCCGAATGTTACCTATCTAATTGTAGTTTAGCAGCAGCATCATCATCAAGACCTTGACCCTGAACGGTTACGGCATTGCCTCCCTAGATGCCTTACCTATTGACTAGCCCAAAAGTGCCATTGATGTGAAACCCATTGATCAGACTGAGATTTTTATTTTATTTTTATTTTTTTGCTTATTGTGTCTATTCGTAGTTTTCGTTTAGTATAGGGGAGTGTTTTTGTGTGTTTTTGTACTACTTGGTACTCCATAGGTTGATAGTGACGAATAGAATTTAGCAATGTTTTACCCTTCCCATTCCGCATGTATCGTTCTTGTCAGTCCAGCTTCCCTCCAAAACTCAATGACAATGGACCCCATTCAATGAATCCATATCTGGATACTGTCTACTGACTCGTAAGATTTTCTTTTTACGAGGTACGACGACTTGCCTTTACTGGGAGTATCTTGTACGTACACATGGAAACCCACAGTTTTTTTTTTCTTAGCCCTGTTTGGCATGTTACAGCGGATACCAAGATGCAATCATGATCTTGGCGGAGCAACATGATCTGATGTTGAAAGGTTAACCCAGCATCCAAGACAGCCACATTGCCACAATGAAGCAAGATATTCCCCTTCTCGGTCCAAAACAGGCGCAAAGGATTAAAATGAATGGTACTTGTAAAACCATGTCCCGAAGCGGAAGGAATAGGAGGAGACATTTCTCGTCTCGCATTTGGGTCTGCTGAGACCGAGTAAGTCAAATGGGTAATTAAGTGATTTCAGTGCTGTTCAGCTTGGGAGAGACTACCCAGCATTGTGGTGAGCTTAGGCATACGATCCCGATTAGCCTCACCACAATAGCAGAAACATGTCTCTTCCTAGGCGAACCATCTCAGCCAATCGCCAGTGCCTATCAAATCCGGGGAATATCATGCCCTGTACCAGATGCTCCCGGCCGTTGAAGCTTCCGAGACATCCTTCAAGCCCCGGCCGGCGCCGTTGGGGGGACAGTGCCAATCCAGCCGCGGAGCAAAAGAGGCGGGATCCAGTCCGGCTGCAACGCTGCGCAACGCCATGTCGCTCGGTCTACCCACCGGCCGAGTCCGTACGTACATAGCAGCCAGTCCCCAGTCCGTCCCACCGCGCGGTTCAAAACCAGCCGAGTGAGGCAAAAAAAAAAAAATACATGAGTCGTCAAAAAGAAGTTCCCGAATGGTGGCATTCAGCTGGAACAGCGAAATCTTACATGCTCGCCATGGTTTTTTTTTTTTTTTTTTTTTTTTTTTTGACTTTCACTTTGACTTTGAATCATCGTATGATGAAGGCGGACCTTGAACAACTGTTGCAAAGTTTTTCATTATGGAAAACCCAATGGGAGGAATTCATGGATGCGTAAGCAGTTGATCACAGCCACTTTCGGATGGGGTTCTTTACTAGGCGAATGGCGACACACCACCCACTCATCGAAGAGAAGCTATATATAGGAAATCTTGACACCAAAGAGCACCCTTTTCGCTCGGTTCCCTCCAAATTTTTAGCCCAAGACTAATAGCATTCTGGCACCCAACCCTTTTTTTGACAAGTTGCCAAGAGAAAGAAAAAAATATGACCAACAAGAGCAGCCTACCATTTTCTGTCAGAAATCAACCCCGTGCGCCATGTCTTAGAAACCATCCCGCCCCAATATTGACAGCTCTGAAGCCGCTCCAGATTTTCTTTTTTGCTCGTTTCATGTTTCCTTTGGTTGATGCCGTCAGACAATTACATCCATACCTACATTAAGACGATCTCAATATATTGATTCTTCCTTTTGGTGTCTTAAACATATGTATGTAGGAGCAAACCTGCCGGCCATGTAAGCACTCATCATTCATTGATGCCAAACGTCTGACTTGGAACAAGCAATGCCTACTAATCCTACTTGTAATATCCACTGTGTGAGGACTTACATGGCATCGCCTCAATAAATACGAACATGGTTCTCACCGCATCCTATTTTTCACGCTTATTTGCTATTGTCATGTGTAAGGCGCATAAGCATCTGCAGATTCATAAGACAGCAAGTGGCTTAGATCTTGCGCTGTGACACTGAACAACTCCCACGATAGGGCAATCGCCGAATCCCTGTTATGGCTTGTAAATAAATGAGAGAACCGTTGCTGCCCAAACTTCCGTGATAACACCCTGGTTGTGTCTTCCCCCTCCATCCACCACTATTGAGACAACTTTCTCAACTCTTCACATCGCTCCCATTTTCCCGCAACAATACAATCCTTAATCGTAATGTTTTCTCTCAAGAGCCTTCTCGCAACTGCTGCCTTCGCCTGCCTGGCAAGCGCAGAGACAATCAAAATCACTGCTACTAGCGACAGCAAGTTCAACCCCGACTCTATCAAAGCAAACACCGGCGATGTTCTAGAGTTCCACTTCCAGCCCAAGAACCACAGCGTTGCAGCGGGTGACTACCGCTACCCTTGCACGCCACTCAGTTTCGATGAAAGTTTCCGGTTCTTTTCTGCCTTTGTCCCTTCTGACAATGGCGAAGCGGTATGCCTCTTGCGGTCTATGTCTTTATCTCTATCCACCTTGCTAACAAACACTTGCAGAGCAAGGTTTTCCGCGTAACGGTCAACAGCACAGCACCGACAGTCTTCTATTCAACACAAGGCAACGAATGTGCCAAGGGCATGGTTGGCATCATCAACCCAAATGCTACAGTGACCCTAGACGACTACAAGAAGCGTGCATCCACCCTGAGTGAGGGTGTATCTCCCAGAAACACTCCGTTCGGTGGTGTATTTGCAGACAACAATGGCTCTGGATCTGACTCCAGCCCAAGTCCTACACCTAGCAGCAATAGCAATGGTGGAAAGAGTGGTGATAAGAAGAACGCTGCCGTTCCTGTTCGTGCATCTGCAGCTGGCCTGCTCAGCGTCGCTGTGCTAGCACTCTTTTTGGCTTAACTGTGGAAGTTATGGGCCAAATAGATCATAGAATTTAGTAAATATATCTAATTTATAAACACTCATACTTCTACTTAAACTTTAGTTGAAGAATGATAGAGAAAGCCGATATCCATTCTTGGGCAAATGAATCTTCATATGTTATCAAGAGAGTGTGTGATCAATATAGACACCAGTGTTTCCCTTTAATCGCCCTAATTTAAAATTTTAATAGAGGGAACGAGCTATTTGAGAACCCGATATCTCAGAGATGACCAAATTTTAATCAAAAGAATATTAAAACTACTATAAATGCCGAATACCAACCCACAAGACCATGACATGAAACTACAGGGTAACGAATGGAGAGCTTCGGCCTCCGCTTAAACCACGGCCTCCGTCTCAAACTCATCTCTCGGCAGTCCCTCGGAATTCTAGTAACATCCCGCAATGGCGCTCCTCCCGCGTTAGCCGCTGCCGCTACCCTTTCGTGTCCTTACATCATCATCAGCTCAATTCACTGAATTGAGTTTTTTAAGATCCCTTTTCTGCCTCGGCTACTACAATTCACAACTGGAATGAAAACACTGCGACTCCCTGAGACCCCTGTCGAAAGGAAATACCGAGAATAGCTACTACAATGCGGGGTGGTGCCGCCGCGGCCACCACACCTCTGCGCCGGCTGCGCATCACGACGTCATCCGCACACGGCAGGCAAATTGCCAGATCGTTTGCATCGAGATCGGTGCGAAGCGCTGCGATCCGCGGTGGATTGGTCCGCGGGGCGCGGAGATGGAATGCGCTGGACAAGAGGGCGGTTGGGCTCGGCGGCGCATATCCTCCGGCCGCGAGATGTTTGGCCACGGCAGCGGAGGGGCTGAGCTCTGGGACAGGGCCGCTGGTCGAGTATGACAGACGGGTAGATGCTGGGATACTGCGGAACGATGAACACCAAAGAGGTGAGAACTGGGAATGAGGGAGAAAGAGAATGCGGGATGAGGCTGACCTGCTTGTGCGCAAGGAATCATCCAGAGTCTACAGCATCTCCACGACGAGCTGCGCGGCTACCACACACCTCCCGTCGTCTTCCCAACTTTCGATAACCTAAAACCCAAAAAGTCTGTATTCTCCTCCCTATTCGGGGGTGGGAAAAAGTCTGCGATCGGAGACATTCCGGAGGAGCTTCCTCGGGGACTATACCTCTATGGAGATGTTGGTAGCGGAAAGACCATGCTCATGGACCTATTCTACGATACCCTCCCTGGTACCGTAAAGACGAAGACGAGGGTACACTTTCACCACTTTATGCAGGATGTTCATAAGAGGCTGCATCAGTTGAAGATGCAGCATGGCATCGAGATCGATCCAGTGCCCTATATTGCAGCCGAGATTGCGGACAAGGGAAACGTACTTTGCTTTGACGAGTTTCAATGCACAGATGTGGCAACTGCCATGATTCTGCGAAGGTAATAATTCTTGTCGATTAGGTTGTAGTCTTCCTCAATACTAACACTTGGTAGACTACTGGAAGGCCTCATGTCCCACGGCGTGGTTCTCATAACAACCTCAAACAGACATCCAGATGACCTGTACAAGAATGGACTCCAACGCGAAGCCTTCATACCAGCCATCAAGCTGCTCAAAAACAGATTACACGTCATCAACCTAGACTCACCTACAGATTACCGCAAGATCCCAAGACCCCCTTCAGGGGTATACCACACAAAACTCGATCAGCACGCCAACTCACACGCCGAGAAGTGGTTCCGCTTTCTGGGCGACTCGGAGAACTTTGCGCCCCATTCCGAGGTCCAGCGCGTTTGGGGACGAGATATCTACGTTCCGCGGGTTAGCGGACGGTGTGCCTGGTTCACCTTTGACGAGCTCATCAGACAGCCCAAATCAGCGGCAGACTACCTTGAGCTCGTGCGCAAATACGATGCTTTTATCGTCACCGACGTACCCGGCATGACCATCCGAGAGCGCGATCTAGCCCGTCGCTTCATCACCTTCATCGACGCAGTCTACGAGGGCAACGCGAAACTCGTCCTCACATCCGAAAAGCCCCTCACAGAACTCTTCGTCTCCCGAGATGAAATCGCCGAAAGTCTAATAGCAGCCAACGCCCAGGGGAGGTCCAAAGAAGAAGTCAACGATGCCATGGACACCGTAATAGAAGATTTACCTAATAATGTCGACAAGATCAAGAACTCATCGCTCTTTGCCGGAGAGGAGGAAGCCTTTGCGTTTGCCAGAGCGCTCAGCCGATTGACCCAGATGCAGAGCAAGGAATGGGTTGAGAGGGGCATGGGTCTGGAGAGTCAAGGTGGACAGGAAGACAAAGACAGTTGGACAAAGACTAGAAGTAAACAGATGGAGGATTCTATGTAAAGACTATGTATTGTGGGTGGAGTTGGTATTGCGAGTTTACTTGGTATACCCAAAGCATTTGAAGCAGTTGGGCTCAGGGGTTCTGATAAAGGGGATGAGGCATCTTGACGGCTACGGCATATATAGGATATAGGATACACGGGATATAGGCGTTTGGCAGAAAGGCGGAGTCGATAACAACTCAAATGCGATAATCATCCTTTTTACCTTTGACATCGGAGTGTTGATCTCTTGACTGATTTGGCTCGTGGCAATGTCGGATAATCGGGAGGCAGCTATCTATCTTGCATATCTGCCATCTTTAGAACCCGTTAATCACTCATCTTACCTAACGATATCCTAAATCAACCATGATTATCCCACGCGTACGCGGTATGCGCTGTAGAAAACATTTCAGCTGAACCCCGAACCCACCCGCAGCCAAACAGCCACAGCGCAAGATTCAAAACGGCGGTACGGGTTCCAAAACAGAGGCGGGATCTTTAGCCCCAAGAGCTGAAGAATTTAAAATCTTGCCGCTTTCAAGATCTTAGTGTTTGTGAAAGATATTTTGGGTATCATCTAGGGTTTACAGTGATGACGTGCTTCATGGAAACGGGCGTAATGAAGCCCTGAACGGCTGAATCTTCATCGACGCGACTTGTAGGCTTGATTGAAGAAACGCCCGCCTTCCAGACTGGGTTTGCCAGCTATTCCATTGTAACGATTGTACTTCGCCCTACCGAAAAGCCTCGTGTGTATATTCGAACTAAGTTGATTTATACAATTCGTCTTGGGTCGGAGCTTTAACTTATTTGTAACTTTCTGATGATCTGCTCAAATTTTCGAATATGTCTTGATGAAGTGGCCACCACGAAAATATGGAACATCCACGGTTGAATACAAAAGCTGAAAAGCCACATCTCTAAAAACAGCCCTGCCAACGTCATTAAATCACACTCAACCCGACCGCTTCTTGGACCCAAGTCCCACACGCACTGAGGCGCTCAGACTTTGAATGGTTCATGAACAGATCGCAGAGGGAGCTCCGCTCTCATTCCGGCCCCACACAGCCAACGGGAGACTTACCGAGGGGTCAATGCTGGAAGATTTGACATTGGAATGGCGAATGATATGGTGATCGGAAGAAGCCCTGACAGATGCCAGGTAAATTGCCAAATTTCAAGCTGGATTACAGTTTGTTGCGCCAACAACGTCTGTCCAGAGAAAATCGGGATTCCGTACTCTGTAGGTATGGCAAGAATATCGCAGATAGGGATATGCGTGCTGTAATTACTCGATGCAGGTCGGAAGCGTTGCAGTTAGTGGAGTCTTGGCAACAAGGAAAATCATGTTTGTGATAAAGCGGGATGACTGCAGTAGCCGAGAACATATAGTTCACCGTCTTATAAGGTTTCTTGAATGGCATATCCTCCTCGTATTATGTTGTCGATGGCCATGTTTGTAATGATGCAATAGGGCCATCATTCAAGTGCTAATAAATTGATTTTGAGCAAGCCATTTTTTCGCACTCGATGCAAATGTCAGTTCATCGGAACCAGCCAGTAGGTAGCGAAAGGGCAAAGCAAAAAAAAGGGCTGCCCACCCTTATTCTGCTAGGAATAGCCTGTGAAACCAGCAAATGAGAGGGGAAACACAGCCTATACAATGACGCCAAAGGTTGGGGTTTGTTTCAAGACCTTGCCTAGTTTTGCGATGGCCTCCGCAAGCTACCGCGACTTGAGCCAAGAGGGGCAACGATCGCACAGACTGGTTCAGATTGTGACTGAGAAGCCTTTGAGGTAAGGTGATTGGGCCTGTTGCTGTGAGAACGATGAGAGTTTTTCGCCGAGATGGAAAGCACACCACCTTTTGTCCAGCTGTCGGTCGGTGAGCGATGTTGCTGCGCTATGATACCCAACGGCTGGTTGTTCGCATTCGTTTGTGGCACGGAAATATGCCGCGTCGCCGAAGCGATTGATTGTTGGGTGTGTTGCGTGGAAACCCTGACTGGATTGTATCAAGTTACTCGTATCTGGGGGCTGATGGCATGGGCCAACTGACTGACTGAGGTTTGGAATGACGATGTCAATACTCCGTAGATCCCATCGAAACAGAGAGCGGATACGTCGCAGATGAAGGAGAACCCTTTCTGCCAGGGATATTCCAGGTAACGTGCAGCCTGCAGCAAGAAAAAAAAATCTCTTGGAAGCCGGGGCCGAAGCAGGAGATTGAAGCAGAACACGAGAAGTTGTGCATACGAAGTGTGGGTGCGTGTGTGTGCATGGTGTAGACAGGTCGACTGTGACGCATGCGGGCCCACTGGGAAACAGGCACGCACAGACACTGTGACAGATGGCCCGGGCACGAATCGCTGGGCAGCTGTTCCTGCGCTAGCAACTCTGGTCATCCCCGCTGGATAATTGACCAATGACAACGTCTCTGTTCCTGAAATCTTAGCTATCGGATGGGCAACCCTGGCAAGGAAGGGGGATCTAAGGGGGTGCTCTGTTTTAGCACCAATGCAAGGCGGTGCTGCAGCTAAAGTGCGTTGCCAGGCCAGGGACAGTCGCTACAGTGGGCTCCCAGCAGGTTTTCAGCAGGGCCTCCACGCTGATCGTCATATGCCATGACCCTCTTTTTTGTGTACGCGGATGAAATTGCACACGGCCTTCTCCCCTTTGCTACAGCCGTGGTCCAGTGCTCCAGTGCTCAATGCTCATGTGATGCAATGCAGCCTTGTGCAAGCCTCCCGGACCGTTTCTCTTTCTAGTGGAGTCGACTTTCTGCTTGCCTATTTTGGTGCCGTTGGTCTGGTCCACGCTCCCACAAACAGCCCCCGAAATCCGTCTCCCACTCAATCCGCTGCGAGGTCTCTCCCCCCCGTCTGTTCCCTTGAGATCAACCACCCCCAATTCAGGCCAAGCCTCGCCTCGTGCCCTCGTCAGTGGACGCACCCTCCACTCACTCCTCCTTCATCGTCCCCTTCTTTTCTTCTTCTCCCACCACCACCCGCCATCGACCAATTCAATCGTTGTCCTGTCACACAGTCGTCGCCCTCGAAAGGTCGATTATGTGAAAGCGCGCCTTTGCGTGTGTGTCTTTCTGTGTTTAGAGTGCAGTGCACTGGTCCCTTCATTCATTTCTGAAATCTGAGGTTGAACATTTTCAATCTTGGTACCATTCGTTCACTTCCTGGGTATATCGAACATCGTGGAGACAATAACACCAGTCGACTTGCTACGGCGACTATCAGTATTGGCAGCAACCCCTCTCACCTTGTCCCCCCATATCTTCCGCTCGCTTGGCATCTGGACCAGCTCGACTGCCTTTTCACCCTTCTTTTTACAACCATTGCCATTTGTGGTCTGAGACATTGACCCTCTGCGCCGACCTCGAACGCGCGCACCTTGACTCGATTACCGAAAGCATTCTTTATCCCTTGGTTTCTGCCACCTTCATTCCGGGCTGCATAAGTCCCAGCCTCGCCCACCTGCAAGAACAATTAAGACAATACATCCTTTATCAAGACCACGAATTACCCATCATTATTACCGACGACTTTCAACGTTCATTATCCAACTGGCATTGAATTGCGACTTTTCACAAGTTTTATCAAAATGACTCGATCACACCGGCATATGCATCGCCGGTCGGATGTGCTTGACGATATCAACGACATCCTTAATGTAGTTAGACGCTCAGACAATGAAGAGGATGGATCAAACGAAAAGGGTTCACGAAGTGGCGATGGTAATGGTAATGACTCAATTAAAAGAAGAGGTAATTGAAACCAAATGGCGTCTCGCCTGCCAGCTCCCAGTCTGACCGGGATATTAACAATATCTATAGCCCAAACCACCGTTGTCGAGGTTGTTTACAAGACAATGTCAGCTACCTTTGAAGGTCCCATCGCCGGATACTCAACTCTCAACAAGGACCCTCGGCCTCAGCCAACAAATGTGCCGAATCATGAATCCACCCCGACTCATCATTCCGAAGCTAAGCCAAAGGAGACTTCTACGGAGAAGGAGAAGGAGAAAGAGAAGGAATCTCCCAAGTCATCCAAGGCGGAGACGCCTATTCCAACAATAATTCGCCCTCCCCAGGAAACGGAATCAATCGACACGGTGCTTGCCAAGGCGACCGGTTCACCCACTCCATCGCCAACATTAGTCATTGATAGTAATCGCCAACTTTCAACATCCACTTCGTCCGTTGCTCCCGCGACCTCTACTGCCGATGCTTCATCTGTAAATAATGACTCTGATTCGGGAACCAGCGCTGGAGCCAAGGCCGGAATCGCATTTGGTGTTATTGGTGGCGTTTTTCTGGTGGGCTTAATTGTGTTCATGCTTTTCAAACGGCGCAGACAACAGGCGCGGCGCCAGCAACTTAATGATGATGATGAAAAGCTTCATGCCGCCGTGGCGGGAGGAGTCCGACGACCCATTGACGACGATATGCCTCGCAGCAACCCAAACGCACCGCGTATTAGTCTTCGACCTGTCACTCAATTTCTTCCCAATTGGAACCTCGAAAAGCGTACAAGCAAGGGTGCTGACATGTCTCTTGCCCCTGGCATTGCTGTTAGTAGCAGTTCCTCTGATCGTCCAGATACCAGTCATAGCAGCCACGCGGCCAATCCTTTTGGCAACCATGCGGAGCGTGCCCCGTCTCCCATTCATGAGGAAGATGAGGGAAGTGTTTCAAGCCCAGGCTCGCCTCCTCGAAATCTGACGAGTGAGAAACCCCTGGTTCAAGAACCTCTGACCAATGTTGGTAATGCGGGGGTTGCAGGAGCTGCGGCCGGTGCGGGAGTGGCTGATGCTAGGCCCGGTTTGGCGCGCAAAGCCTCTATGCGGAATCAGAATTCTAATCAGGTTGACCTAACGATGCCTATGCCTCCGGCCTTTGGGGTAATACCGCCCAGCCCTGCCGGAACCGAGTTTAGCGTTTCCTCGGCAGCCCCAGGACCGGATCCTTCGCATTCTCAGAGTGCGGCTGCCATTGCAGCAGCTGGTGGACCAGCCAACTCAACAGTGCATCGTGTACAGCTCGATTTTAAGCCTACTCTTGAAGACGAGATGGAGCTGAAAGCTGGCGACCTGGTTCGTCTGCTTCATGAATACGACGATGGATGGGTAAGTCTTGGATGCCAATGATTTTTTTTTGTAGAACAGCAGCGCTAACACTATATGCGATAGGCTTTGGTTATTCGACTGGATAGGTCCCAGCAGGGTGTTGTGCCCCGAACATGCCTTTCTACGCGGCCTGTTAAGCCTCGGCCTGCACAGGGCAGACCTCCCGTTAACCCATCCGGTTATCCCAAAGGACCAAATCCGCCCCCATCTCAAAGGCCGATGACGCCTCAAGGCATGTATGCAAATGGCCCGGCGTCGCCATCCCGATCAAGAATGGGCCCAGGCGCAGTGCCACGGCCCGCATCTCCGGCTGGACAACCAATGAGCCCCAAATCAAGCCCTCCTCGATCTGGTCCAATGAACCCAGCGCAACTGCCACCGACAGGACCCCCTTCTGGCCCTGTTGGTAGGAAGCCTGTGCCTGGCCAGGCTTATTAATAGGCGTGTTGACGCATTTCAACATTCTTTCCAATTGGGTCAATGAGAAGTCTGGGGTAAAATGGGCCGGCGTTATGAGAGATAATTTTTTTTGAACAGGATGGCGTACACTAGCATGTACTCAAAATCCTGCCCGTCATTTAGGGATATGTGATTTCCTTTCTTCGTTTTCTTTTTCTTTCAGTTTTCTAATCTTCATGTCTCTCATTCAAGACGAAGTTTCATTTCAGCCAATCTTGGCGACTTTTTTTTCCACCTTTACCTTGTACATATATCATTCGCATAAGCAAGAAGCTGCTGGTATACGAGGGCCTCAGCAGCTTCGTATACATGGAGGCGACTCGACGAAAAAATATCGTTACCAAGCCCAGCTTGGAGTTGAAAAGCGTTGGATTCGGTTGAGAATCAGACAAAGTGGAAGAAAGATGGGCAAGTCGCTAATGTATACTACTTTTTGCTTTCAACTTTGTTTTTTCCTTTTTGTTTTTATGACATGAACTGTTTTATCAGGCTTGGGGAGTGGGAACCGAGCCGTCTGAATGAAAGAGCTGATGATAAGGTGGGAAATGGAGTGGCATATGTGTGATTCGGAAGGTTAGACGAGATGGGGAACATGGTTGGAACTAGGTAGACCGAAGGGCAGCAATCAAGACGAGATATTTGAACAAGTTGTTATTGTCTGTTACCGAGTATTCCGTGTTTGCTTGCTGTGCTGTTTGAAGAATATTAAAATGTGTACTCGGGAGATTCGTGCAACATGCGTAATGGGACGTTGCCTCGACGGTGTTTGCGTCGTTGGACTCTGAAGAATGCGGCTTACGTAGGTTGGTCAGCTTGTGGAAGACTTGAGTACGGCAGACGTCGAGAAGGATGATGGATGATGTTTATTGGGAGATGCATTAGGAGAGGCCAAGGTCTGGCAAGCAAGCAATAGAGTCTCAGAGTGTGGTACGTGTGGAAAGTACAACCGAGTGGCTGAAGCAATAATACTCTTCACGAGTCGCTCCTGTCTCTCTTTATTCTCCTCTCCTCTATGTATTTAATCAGGATACAATCCTTGTCAATCCTTTCAGTTGTAATAATCAAGAGGCCCAACATTCATTTCACATTCCTTTCTCTCCGTCTCTCCTTTTACCGAGTTCCAACCCGCTTCGACCAACAACGCAAACAAACGCAACTTGACTTCCCCCTTTAGGCGTGTAATGTTGGCATCGCCGTGAACCAACTCTTTTTTATTTTATTTTCCATTCATTTTACCTGCCGCATTCTCTCACTCACTCTCTTTTTTGTGTTGGTTCGACGAGGACGATAGAATAGCAGCTGGTCTGTTCGTTCTATTGTGAATTGGCGAACAATTGGAAGCAGTTGGCGGAGCTTGGCGGTCTGATGACTGACTGGCAGCAGCTTTCACTTTCACTCCTTTACAGCTGCGCGTAACCTTCTTTTACGTCGTCTTTTCTCTTCGCTTCTTTTTCTTCTTCAACTCGCCTCACATTTTCACGCATCCACACTGTCGCAAGCTCAACATAGGAAATCCAGCAACAATCATGCGTGTCGCCGCTCTAATCCTCACGACAGCTAGCTTGGTCGCTGCTGCACCAGCTGCTATTAGCACTCAACCAGTTGCCATGTATGTCCCAGGCACTGCTCCTGGAAGTGCTCCCGCCGATCACAGCCTCTCTCCGGCCGGTCTTCCTGGCTTCAACCATCTTAACCGAAACCAGACGGCGATTCAGCTCGACGAGAATGCGCCATTCGATGGCAAGTGTTTGCAGGTGACTCTTGGTGGCCACGGCAAGGTTAGACAAGCGACTATTGAGGGAAAATGCGAGGATGACTCTGGACGATGGTGGCAGACGAGTTTGAACTTGAACGAGTGCCTTGGCAATCATGCTGGGGGGCTGGTTCTCGAGGAGTTGTATGTCTACATTTGAGGGGCCGGATATCTGTGAGAGTTGAAACTAACAACATCCCAGCGGCAACTTTGACTCCACTTGCAGGCCCTGCACACTCAACAAGGCTGAGAAGAATACTGATGTCGTTCTCAAGTGCAACTGTCTCGACCAGGCCAAGATTCCTCGATACACCTTCTTGGAGTTGGGGCCACTGGGTATGGACTCAACATTGATACCCAAATCAGAGGCAAGAAAGCTAACAATGGTATAGTCAACGACCCAAACACCGTCAAGCTTGTTGATGGACGCTTCGTTTGCGGAAACCAACAAGGAATCAAGAGTCCCACTTTGTAAACGTCTGAGTGCATTTTGGGTCATTTGATTAACTATACTTTGATGCCGACAATCTTGTGTATAGGTCGGTCAGAGGGAGTTAATAAGGGCATTGTGTACGATACATACTCTGGCTTATTTGACTCTGCTTGAACTATCTCACTACAGATAGCTCAACTTTTAAGCAATAAAAGTTTTTGTTTACTAGATTATGCCATATCTGTTAAAATGATTATTTTTTCTTTCCCCTTGTGCAACCCCACGAAGAAGCTCCCGTTGTCTCTCAACTATGCTGTCCGTTATACACTATAAGACACTACTCTAAGATGGAGGGTCTATGTAGTAACTATGGTGCCCTCGTTGCTGATGCTTGAAGTGGTGCAGTTGTTATGAATAAATACATGTTCTTATCGAACGAGGAATCGGTTATAAGGGCCATTTTATGTCACCACTTAACTCATACACTTCCTACTAGACGATAAACCGGCCGCAGACGACGAGTTCACTCTCAATGGCAATGCGTGGAAACGGTGAACCGTAAGAGTCCGGGGAGCTATAGCTTCTCCTCTACGCCAACATCGTGACATGGCGATACTAGAATCGCCGCAACGGTCTATAAAATATCCCATGCATATAACCTTGTGATAATTATTATATCATCTTTGCTCAAGTCCATCCCAAACTCTCAATCAAGATAAGATCCTTGTCCAGGGTTATTAGAACTTGGAAAGAGATAAATGGCTGCGCCTAGGGTTCTACGACGGCTGAAGGTACTCTCAACGCACTGTTCAACCACCTCAAAGATCTCCAGCTACGCCAAAGCCATCAAAGGAAACACATCTCGATTCAGCAAGACAGTTTTGCATCATCTTGGGAATTACACCGGGGCATCACGTCAGAGTCGTGCGAAAAGAAATAGGATTGTCTTTGCCTTGCCTGTTGATGCTAATAGTAACCATTCCTCAAGCCCCCAATGTTGTTTGAAAATGTAGAAGTCAATTGAAATTACAGTGAGGGCGGCCCTGAAAAGCCTATAATAACAATGCGACCAGCTGGAGCGCCTATAATAATCTTGTGAGGCGATATGGCCGCTCCCCACGCAGTCCGATAGTCAAACGGCAGCCATAGAATGATTGCCCCGTCCCAAGTAATCCATTCATGGCTAATAGTTACACCATAGCCCTCTATAATGAATTCATGCTTCTCCAAAAGCCTCTTCAAGTTTAAACGGCCGACCCATGTAAGAATGGAAGAAGTGGTGTCATCAAAAGTTAGGTCAAATGCAAATTCATTATCGAAGCGAATACTCTTCTTTCCCACCTGCAAAACCCAGCTACCTACCTGACTTCCTGAAGCAAGCACTACCGAGCCATCATTAGAGATCGCAATCCATGGAGTAGTAATTTCCATATCGTCGGGACAGCATTCGCAGTCTTCTACGCCCTTATCAAATTTACGGCAGATGCGAAATTTCATCTCTCGTATTTTCTCGCCAGTTGCTGCATTCCAGATGCTGATAATCCTTTGTTTTGATAACGAAGCAAGGTACTTGGAATTGTTGGAAAACGCCAAGTCAAGCATTGCATGTCCGTCATCATGTGCGCAATCACAAATTAACTTTTCTGCAACCAAATCCCATATCTTGATTACACCTGTCTTTTGTTGCGCAAATAATCTGTCGTCCATGGACAATGATTTTAAGCATCGTGTTGAAGCGTAAGCGTTCTTATAACCCGCATCAAGGTCGGACGCCGGAGGATGCTGTATCTCCATGCCTGAAGCAATGTCCAACTTCCAGAATCTGTTGTTGTTCTTGGACATATAAATGAACTTTGAATCTTGCGAAAACCTTAATTGGATATTATCCATTCCGCCATCGAGCAGTGAGTAAAAGGTCTGAACCGCTCTGCCAGTAGTCGTGTCCCAGATTTTGACATCGACTCCCGCTGAAGCTGCCAGTTTAAAGTCGTTTGAAAACGCAATGGTTTGAATGTAGTCTTCATGAGTTGTCATGATATCCGTTTTTTTTGGTGCAGTTAAATCCCAAAATTTAGCTTCGTCAAACTCTGAGGATATCAAAAATCTCCCATCATCCGAGCACTTTAGGGCGAGTACCGGCCCACCAGTACTCAGCTCATGGAGCATCTCTCCCGTGGCAACATCCCATACGAAAATGAACCGGAATCCACCCGCCGCTATAAGCTGGGAGCTTTTAAAAAAATTGATCGAATGAATTTCATCTCTCTCACCAATAGAGAAAGTGCTACTCTCTGTCCCTGTATCCAAGTCCCAAATTGTGACACCATTTCTCTGCGCCACAGCCAAGAGCTTAGAGTCATCTGAAAAGCTGATATAGCGCCGAGGACTGGGAAACGTCATCTTGCTCAGACCTGTTGCAAGATCCCAAACTGTAGTTGACTCACCATATCTGCATGCTAGAAACTTGGCAGCATTTGACAAGTGAAGTCTTGTAATCGATAGATTTGAACCGGGTATGGAATACAACTCTTTTCCTGTAGCCATGTCCTGGATCCGAATTGCATCACCAGTCGTATATAAAGCGATAAACTTGCCGTCATTAGAGAGTGAGCAGAGTGAGTAGGATTCGCGATGCGCGATGTAACTGGCGTCTACGACGACTCGACTAATATGAAAGTCGTAATTCTCAATCAAGGCACCTGAACTTATGTCCCACGAACAAACGCCAGTCTCTGTCACCACTAAAACGTGCTTCGAATCGCTCAAAGATACAGCCTGAAAGATCTTGGATTCGTTTTTGAGTTCCTGTACTTGCTTCCCTGAAGCAATGTCCCAAATATGCAGGTTACAAGGGTCACGACCCGGTGCCAGAACCTTCATATCATTAGAAACTGCCAATACGCTGCCATGGATTTTGACTGTTTGCAGACAAGGACTCCAAGTATCTTCAATAACACACTTGATTTTGATCCATGACGGTAGCTTATTCTCAAATAGAGTCCGTATTATACTTCGCTTAGGACTGAATAGAATCCCGGATGAGTATATTTGAAGTGGAGCATTCTCAATGATCCATGAAAAGTACTGTGTGAACCGGCGGGCATCATAAAGAAATTCTGAAAGCTCACTGCTCGATCCCTTTTAATTTTCTCATTAGCAGCATTCAAAACACAGAAGAAGGCACGATTTACCTTCAGTAAAGTATCAAGTTGCACCATATCCAGAACACCACCAGACGGATTTTGCGTTAAGCTTATGACTTCAAGCCAGTGGAGAAAGTGTTCTTTTAGAAAAGCCAAGATTACGCCGTCATCACCGAGGCCATCTTGTAGTCCAGAATTGCTCCCCTTGGAAATTGCATCACAAAGGTGCCCAATCCAGTGGACACAAGAGTAGCATACAGACTCCAGCGGATCAGGATCTGGCTTGCGAATATCCCCAACGAGAGTCCCGGGAGAGGCTAAAGCATAGATATTCTGTCGCAGTGTAGCCTTCATGGCAGTCAATGAGTTGATAACCATGGTATGCAGAACCTCTCCTGTACCGCTAGGAAAGAGAATGGATTGTGCTGTAGGATGGCCAGTCAAGTACTCCTTGGCGGACTGATGAATGAAGTAGACGGTGTTATCGCGGACTGTCAAAAAAGACCCGCACTTCTTTATTAGACTCTCCATCTGGAGTGGGTTCGCAAAATTGCCCTTGAAGCCTGCCAGGGCCGCTAGTTCATGAAGATTCAGGGGTCGATATGCGAGGGTTGTAATAGCAAGAATAGTTCGGCACCGTTCTGGTTTTGCTTCCTTGTTGATTTGCTGAAGCATAATAGAATAAAGACCTGCTAGATCCTTAGGTATTTCCTCCAATATCTCCAACACTTCCGATTGCTCATCGTATTGAATATCCTCCATCTCTTGGAGTCGTTTGAACACAATCGCAACCCAAAGGAAGGTCCCGTTGGCCCGTTGGCGTATCCGCAAGCAAACATCATTTTTCAGCTGGCTGTTCTGCTCCAGAAATGGTATCTTTGACGCTTTGTAGGAGATGTATGCATCAACGGAGGCTGATACCAAAGCAGCATTTACCTCAAGGCTAAGCCCCATGTCTTCGACCAGCTGTTTCTCAATATTTGGCCAGTTTCGACTGGACACAATCCATCTAGCATTTGATTGAGGTGATAAGGTCTTGATAAGGCCCAGAAGTTCAGTTAGACCTGTGGTACATTCATCAAGTGCATCAATAAGCACATAGGTCGTTCTCAAACTTTTATCTAGCAGAATAGCCTTGAAGATAGTAGATAAAGTATACCAAGCGTTGAAGCCTTCAAATGCCTCCTTGCCAGCAGTATCATAATGTTTTCTTATATGAGAAATTAGACAGGGTTGTTGATCAGCGAATATCCAGATAAGACCACGTAGAACGGCTAGGTGGTTGTTGATGGATGGGACGGTAGCTTGGCAGAAAAAAGGTGATATGAGACTCGGATGGGTTGATGATTGTTGTCTTAGATAATCTATAATGCCGCAGAGAAGCATTGTCTTGCCTTTTCCTGGATCGCCTCTCAGCCAGAGTAACCCTTTCTGGTCACGGAGCCAAGTTTGAAACTCCTGGTTATCAAGAATCCAGCAAAAGGAGTCTTGGAACAAACCACCTTTAGTATCCTGGATGCGGGTCTTGTCCATTCGAGGATCTGTAATGAACAAGTCTCTAAGACACTGTATATCTTTTTCTGTTTTTTGATACTCCTCTTGTGCTTTGGTATGGGCAACAAGCTGTTCAAGGTGCGATTCTGACTTTTCAAGATGCGACTCTGACTTGATGGTCACGAATTCAGAGACAACCTGGCGAAAGTATGCCTCAGCTTCTTGGACTGCTTTGGCACTTCCATCCCAATCGTCGAGTTTGATGAGATCACGTAGGAAGACAACTCCCCGATGACGATGGTAAGAACAAATGCTTTTCATTTCGAATGATAAAAGCTTTTTGTAGAGATCGATGAGTCTTGTCTGTAGCTCACTTTGGGCACCTGCGAAATCGCCATCCTTTTGATTGTCCCTGATGAGGTGTCTGGCTAACTGGCAGTACCAATTCATCGACTTTATAACGTGGCTGACACCTCCGTGATTGGCTTTTGTCTGGGTTATGGGGTTTGCTAAGATCTATACCAAGTAAGCTCTTGAATATGTTACGGTATATCGAGAAATTACCTCGAGTGAAAGAGAAACTGCAGCCCAGGGCAGGGCAGCCTGTGGTGCATCCTTGATTGCGGTGCTTATTATGTTCTTGAAGAGAGTGACGGTCTCAATCACCGTACCCAAGTTATCTTTCACCTTTACTTCCGTTCCAATCTTCTTCAAGCCAACTTGGACCAGCTGATGCATTTGATCCCTTCTGTTGCCTTTGTCATGCTGCTCGATGGCATCTCTCACAGAGTCGAGTTCTGGGGAAGTAATATCGATGCCTTGAAGGCTGCAGGATAAGATTTTCTCATATGCTTGCACCAGCCCAGGATCCTCAGTCTTGAGCTCATCATATGCGCGATCCCAGGTCGTTTCGGCCAGACTTGGAGGCTTTTTCTCTGTTTCACAGACAATGACTGGATCGAGCGATGGCTCGGGAGTTGACTCGGTAACCGTCAAAACTGGTGGGGGAGGATCCTGAGAAGCCTCTTGAGAAGCTTCTGGAACTAAAATAGGAAGTTCTCGCCCAGGTTCTGGGACTGAAGATGCAGCATTCGGTGTAGATGGGGTGATTCGCCCATCCTGAACGCCTTGCGCAGAGTCACTCCCTCGTGACTTGCTGCGAGACCTGCTGCGAAAACGATTGTGTATCCGGGTGAATAATTTCTTGGGATCCATTGAGAACAATATCTAACTCATTGATTCAAAAGATTATGAGATGAGAAGATCGATGGATACTTGCGATACTAAGCGTGTAGAATCATTACGATTCCAAAAGCACGATGAGGCTGCCAGACATGTCGTTGGGCACAATGCGGGGTTGATACAAAATCTATGGAACATTGAACAAGCCAATAACAAGGCATCAAGTTGGTATGGCACCCTTGAGATTGCGTAGACGTGTAAGTGGTCCATTTCATGCAGCATCCTTGCCTCCGCGTCGACTTGCATGAGCGGGATAAATGAAAACAGGAATATCCGATAGCCATTCAGAGAGTATTACGTGAGGAGGTATCACTCGACGAATTGTTTGAGCAAAAATATACATGGGGATGAGTTTTAGATATACAAGAAAGCCTGCAACTTTTTTTATGTCGGATACAAAATAAGTACGGAACTATCTGAACAGTATTTAATTCAATTACCAGACATGATCTCAAAGACAGGTTCTAATCGTCCCTAAACTCAAACCACACTTCCACCCCCTTACCCTGTAACATATCAGGATCCTCTCGAACAAGATCATCCTGGAAATCAAGCAGCTCCTCGCCCATATCCAAAAACGCCTCGTGCTCCGTCGCCTTCTCAAATACCTGGACGAAAAACCGTGCAATCAGAGTACGCGCCGGGTCCCTCCTCACCGTGTTCTCGTACACCTCTCGTGTCATGGCGAGTAAATCAGCCATGTAATCGTCAAAGGCTACCCTGTTGGCCACAACGCTGCAGAGGAGCTTGTCTAGTCGCCGGAGCATGAGCTCGCAGAGGTCATGGACGGACCATCCGCGGGCGAGGGTGTATAGGTTTGCGGTGTGGCGGAATACCCAGCGGGAGGACCCGAGGACGGTGCTGGAGGGCAAGCTGGAGTTGTCGTCGTAGACGGACTCGCAGTCTGAGTCGAGACAGATGTTGCTGAATCCACTGCTTAGCGAGCTGACAAGTGCTGAGTTGCTGGACTGATAGGAAGACACGGGTGACACAGCCTCAAATGCGTCATCCGGATCGTTGGCCCAGGGGGGGTTGACAAAGGTGTAATCATGGCAGCATGCGAAGCGGTAGAATTCGAGAAAGGTCTGGTAGCCAACGTGGGACCAGTCAATTGTATTTTTAGGAGAAGAGTTGACAAGATTGTGCAGAGATTGGGAGAGGGATGAGATGGAGGATTTGGACATGCGAAAGGGGCGGCGGCGAGGGCCAGCCAAGAAAGTGATGAAGTTTTGGGGATCTTGAGAGGCGTCCATGGTTGAGTAAGGGGATGGTTTGAGAATTTGAGATATGAGAATGAATCTGCTGCTGGGCTGAAGAACTTTGTGGTGCGGTCATCGTGAAGGTACTGTGAGAAGGACGTAGATATATATTTCCATCATTGAGGGAGTCAACCATGATATCTGAGTGGGTAGAAGTTGAATGTCTTTTCTTTGAGCGAACTGAGGTTTTGATACGCATCAAGATAATAGGGTTCATCAAAGGAGGTTGAGGGAACAAGCATCATTGAAACAGCAGGGAAGAGCTGATAGAAAGGCTTCATGATGATAGCACCAGACGATGAAGAGCTCAGTCAAAGGATTTCAAGGTGAAGGGAATTCGATACAGTACCGGTATATATTAAAGAAACACGAGATACATACTCTCTTTGTTATCACCAGAAACCTCAATAATCCACTATCATTCAAAACGGTTCTCGCATCGTATTCAAGGTTCTTTGTCAAGCGAGGCCTTTGTTCTAAACAACAAACTTGCCACCACATCCACCGCAGACCTCACCCGACGATGCCGTCACTCCCTCAGACGACCCCAAATACTCTCTCGCAAGCTTCTCGAGTTCAGAGACTTTGAGACAGCGTAGTTTGCAGACACCGCAGACGCGGGATATGCCGGGGGCCATGATTGGAATGCCGGACGCAGCACATGTAGCTGTGTCACTGATTAGACCAGATAAAATATTGATAACGATAGAAGACTTACCAAAAGGATGGCCATTTTCACAAACAGCTTCATCGCCTTTGATGCGAAACCTCGAGTTACAAAACACGCAAGGAAGTTCGGCGGCCACATCCTTGAACTGTTGCCGCAGAGCGCTCGACTGTCCGTTCGATACCGCCGCCGCCCTTCTAGCCGATGTAGCTCCAGGAACTTCCTCTCCCATGCCGTACATCCACTCCCAGATCTTACCCTCAGTCGTAAGCTGTTTCGATATGGTCCGTGATTGAGGCTCCTCTTCATCGCCGGGTACCTGCCAGTCAAAATGAATGTTACAGAAACCGCGCCGGTTGGGATGCTGGGTGCTTTGCTTTGAAGATAGGAGAGCTGAACATCCGCCTCCGGGCGATAACGCTAGACCCCAGAGTCGGAACCTGTGTGGATGGACCTGTATTTGTGGTCTTACATCTTCAACCATTTTGTCCTCGCCGTCGTCTGAGTCAGAATCGAAATCAGAGTCGATGCCTTCCAGGGCAGCGCCCCTGGGAACAAGTCGTGCCGTTTGGTCTCCTAGATCTTCAGCCCATTGTGGTAAGGGAGAGATTTCTTCTGGAAGGGTTGTCTGATACCAATCCATGTTTGTGGCCGTAGCAGACAGTCTGACGGTAGAGTAATAAGGAATTGGCAGTTTGTTATGCGGATCAGGCTGATGTATCACGAGCCCTATTTAAACTTAGCAAAGGACATGAAGCAAAACTGACTTGGATGATGAAATACCTGTTATGGGGTTTGTTGATAATTCATCTTCTCCAGGGTACATGGACGAGCACTCCCAAGGAGAGTGTTCTTGCATCGGCTCGCTCAAGGCGCCATTGAGCGCAACTTGAAACAGCTTGGACACAAACGGAGTCGCAATAACTCCCCGGGCTATATACGCATCACTCTCAGCCCATACCTATCACTTCTTAGTATAATAGACCAGTATTCAAATCAGATCACTTACCGCATCTTCCCACTCAACAAAGGCGTCATTTGAGAGAAACAAACACATGCCCATCGTGTTGCTCTCCTCTATAACAACATTTGGTATCTCGCCCTTATCCCAATCACCATATATTGTAACTCTGCGGAAACCGACAAAGTTCTTTGCAATGTAGGCAAGCGTCGCGGATCGATATCCATCGCAAACCAGCCAAGGGCTCCATTTCAGAGAGAAGATGCTTCCATGAGGAACAAAATCAGGGTCGGCAGGGCTAGCATTCTGATGACAGTAAGAATTTTGTCCATGGAGGAAGAGTGAGTCGATAAACTTACTCTATGCGGTCCCTGTCCATCAAATCTACCCAGCTCCGTCACATTCCAAATCGAATCCTCCTCAGGGGCCAGTTTTGAGGCTTGCTGGCGAGGGAAATACTGAGCACTCATGATGGAAATTTCTCCCGCATCAGTGGCATAAGCCAACAGAGCTCTTCCAGTAGAAACTTCCTTTGCCCACGAAAACGATGTGATGCGCTCATTCATATTTCTGAACCCACCCTGGCATTCAGGATCAGGCAAGGGAAGCTTCGCCCCCAAACCCCAAAGCATCTTCCAATTCTTGAAGCTGCGCGTCCGCATACTCGACGTGCCTGTCGCTCGTCGATCAATATGTTCACCAAAAGCAATTACACTACCATTCGTTGTCAATCCCATCAGAATTGGTCGCAGATTGCACCCCAATCCATTCGGTGACCATTCCACCCTAACAACCTGGCCAAGAGCCGATCCGGATCCTCCTAGCACACCATTACCAACACCTCTAAAGCTCCTATCCTCATCCGCGCGAGGTTCTGGGAGTTTGACCCCGGCTTGGGCAAACAGCTGAGCGTTGATCGCCTGATTTGGCTGCACTATAGCAGAGGGCTGGAGCGACAGCATGAACTGATGTTGGGAGACATCCGGATCATCGTTTCCATCGCGCCCGGAAATGTACTCGGGAAGAAAGACGCAGATGCATTCTGCTGTAGCTACAGCCAGTTCGGCGTCACAGGACCAGGCGAGAGCATGAGGTGATAGAGGGCGAGATGTCAAGCTCAAGGACTGGAGAGGACGTGCCTAAGGAGTAAGATTAGTAGAGTAGATCATTTCCTATTAACAGCACTCGCTTTTAGGGTTGCTTATATCATTTTTGTAAAGCAAAGTGAAATCAACTCCCAGCTATAGCGGGCAAGGGATGCAAACCCTATATGTTGGAGATTTTCATAATGCACATTATCGTGGCGCTCTATCAGCACATAGAGCTTCAGAGTACATGGGTGTGTAGGGAAACGAATGAACTCGTGAAAAATTGAATCAAAATGGTTGAGAACAGTGCAGCGAAGTAGCATGGGTCTTGAGATTCATGATGCATCCATTACCTTAAAACGATCCATCTTATGAATTCCTCGGGCGAGTTGCGTCAAGAGGCTTAATCATCGAAACCAGCCAGGCATAGTTTGCTAAATATTGGCTCAACACCTACTTAGGAAGGGTATAGAGAGGGCGCGTTATCACAATTTTTCAGATGATTTATCATGAGGCTCAACTATGAATGCTTGAAATGTTTTGTTTAACTTTACGTGCTGGTGTTTGCTGACTAAGGCATCAACACTGATTGTTCAGACTCCACCAAGCATCTTGTATAGATCTCAGTTCTATCAACTCTAACAACGAGTCTAGTAGTATAATAGTTTCTACGGAGGTTACTGTAGGATAAATGATCCAAGCCAGTACATGGTCAAATGCCTAATTTTGTATGCAGCCCACTATGAATGACTCGACGGCTCGTAGTTTTGGAGTTATCGACTTCTGATGGGCCGCAGAAGGATTTGCTTCCTGTCTCGCAGGAGCTTGTGAGAATATAGGGTAACTCGAATCCCGATGAACCCTGGATATGCCCGTAAAACCCCCGGTGAGGAGTTTGATGGTCGATTCTATATCTTTTTCTGGAAGGCGTTCAATGATCCTGTATTCATGCCTCCAGTAATGATCCGATACCCCAGAGCAGAGCGCATCCAGCCAGGGCGGTGGCGCCAACAACCTTCTTCGTCCACCAGTTGTCATCGGTTAGGGCAATGGCTCCCCGGACCTTCTTTGGTGGCTCTGTAGGAGCACTGGCTGGCACGGATGAGGCATTCTTCCAGGCCGCGTATTCCTCAACCTCCTTTTCCCTGAGCATGGCAATTGTCTTGCTTAAATTAAGGAGCTCTTCCTCCATGGCCAGATCGGAAACCTGGTCTACCTCAACGTTTTGAACATTTCCAAAGAAATCAGTAATAAGACGGCTTCGGGCGTTGGCTTCTCCACCAGGGAAGAGATCGTAGCGGACGCCTGCGTTTGAATGTATCTTGTCAAAGTCGTAGCTGTCGAACAGTTCGCCGACCGTCTTCTTGCTGCTGAGATCCTGAACGTGCGACTCTAGGAATTCCAGGTTGTAATATGTGTATCGATCGATAACGGCGACACCAACGTCGCTATCAGCGTGGTGTGAGTAGGATGATTGATCGAGTTCTGAAGATCCAGTCGCAATGATATTAGGTGAGTAGAGTCTACTGTACATGGTGTTTGCTTGGCAAGTGTCGATCATGAAGAGAATCTCATGGTATCTGCATAGGTCAGCAAGGGTATCCCAGAAGTGTATGGGATTTGTAGTACCTCTTCTTCTCCCACATCTGCTCAAAGGCATCGGCAAGGTCGAAAGCGCCAATCTCCTCAGCATCCTGAAATTTCAAGAATTCATTTCCACCATGTCCAGTCATGTACACCAAGATATTGCTTCGGTCGTCTGTCAAGAGTCGCTTGCTTCGTGGGGTCTCGTCGCCAACACGATCAGTCAAGAGTCTGATGAAATTCTCAACCGTAACTTCGTAACCGCGGTAGTCGACCTCGATATTATCACCATACAGATCGACCGCGCGATCGGAGTTGCTGTATACCGTGCCGGGAAATGCATTTCGGGGGTTGCATGCCATGTCATCCGGAAGCATTAGGATGATTTGCGAGTCCGGAATGCCCAGCCGCTTCACGGTTCGATAGATGGATAGGACATTGGCGAGATGACGATAATTGAACCAGAAGCGCGAAGTGCAGACAAGGACGGCCCAGTTGCTGGTGTGCTCGGCGAGGGCAACTGAGGCAAGGAGGGCAGTGGCCACGATGGCCTGTAGTCGGATGCTTGGCAGCTTCATTGCGAATGATGATGGATGATGGTGGGTTGAGCAAACCCCTCGGATGGTTTATTCGGCGCCGTTATGCACTATGACGACGATTCCACGAGCATTACGGACATGTGCAGTGCAAACCGTCGACCGTCACCGAAGAAGATGGTAACGATTGACAATGGATGGCGATAGTTTCTAAGCTTACAAATCTAGGTGGCATACGGAGGCATTCAGAGGCTTGGCATGCTAAGCAACTGTGAACACACCTGAAGGGAACGGGAACAACTTGGAGCACCGAAAGCCCCCTGCACTAACAATTTCTTGGTTGCCAACTCCAGTGGACGGTCGGGAGTACATTGAAAGATACATCAGAGGTACCGACCACCGTTGGTAGCCAAGAGCGTGTGCGGAGAGGAGGGGGGGTGCAGCCAGGACTCAGTGCCAGACAAGCCAGCTTACCAACCTGGCTTGAGGCTACATGGGCGGCTCTCCTCTTTGCCCCTTATTCCCTATTCCATCGATGCCATCCAATCCCAATGATCTGGTGATCGATTTTGGGCATTGCGGTACAGGGCACAGGGCAGCAGTGGAGAAGCCGGCAGTTGATGGTAAAATCCTTAATGACGATTCAGTGAATATGATAGCTCACGAGATGTTTTTGCTGCAGATGGTCAGGGTAGAATTTGTAAGTAAGAAAATGGATCATCAATATGATTGCGAAATATCAATATTATAGAATAGCATCATTATGGAAGTAGTGCAGTGCCTAGAGTTTAAGCTGAAGAGTGATGCTGAAAGGCACTCGCCAAGCTGGACAACTCAGTTGCCAGCTAGAAGTAGGTAATGGTGCCTAAATATTCGTTAAACCAAGCACTAACGAGCGCGCTTGAGGCTGAGGTGAAGATTGAAGCGCTGAAGAGTGGGAGTCTTGTCCATCAGAATTGATCGTATTGACTGTAAATAGAATCATAACGATAAACGGATGAGCGTCGCATCGCCATTTGTAAGTTCGCGTGTATCACTTTTCACCCTTTTAGGGTTCTCATCATGTCTGTCTTAATTGTGAGTGGTACGAGTACGAGATGATCAGTGACCCAAAGTGGCCTGACAACGCGAATACCAAGACATTTGGACCCCTGGCGTTGACAGACAGGAGTCAGTCAATTGGGAGAAACATGACAGGGCTGTCAGAATCATGTATGCATGTATGTACTACTTGTAGGACTTTGTTTTTTTGTACTCGTTTGGGAAAATGGCTCTTATTCGTGTTGATTCATTCTGATGCCATTGACTTGTTGCACATGCAATATTCCTTGATTTGATTCTCCCCTACTTTAATATAAATCGACCCTTGCATTTGACTCCAACTGGGGGATGCACTTCGTCGCCACAACGTGCCATGACGAAACGGGTCCAGTAAAAAAAGAGCTCTAAGAGTGGAGCGAGACAAGGATGGAATGCTTCAGGGATGTTCGAGGTTGGTTGGCTTGCCCACCTTATGCACACTCCGTAGAGGCGAACAAAGAGGAGAATCCCGGTCAGGCAAAAAAAAAAAAAAAAAAGCTGGGCCGGTTTTTCATGTCACATGCAGCATCAGGCTGAAGGCGGTAGCAAATAGCAAGTAGTCAGTAAAAAAACAGGTAACTGGGAGAAAAGGAGACTGCTTGCAGGCGGCATGGATGGCATGACCCCTCATGAGACCCATGCCATGGAACCTGGAACATGGAGACACGGACCGGAGTCTTGGAAGAGCTTCTTTGATAGCTTGATTGCTTTTGTGAGCAGGTGAGAGAGAGAAGGGGTCTTACGCGCCTCGCCAATACAGTAGAACCAGTGGTAGTAGTGGTAGTGGTAGTACTTAAACTTCTATAGCCTCGTGGCGTGTGAAAGAATTGTGCGAGTCAAGTCTACGTTTACAGCCACTTACCTGTAGAGATACTCCTGGAACCCACTACTGCTACGACTACTACGACTACTATTTGCTATTATTATAATACCTTAGGCACTTACCTTGCACACAAAGCAAACAAGCAACGGCAACTACAGCCTGTCGTTGTCCAAGGCTGCTGTTATAATTTTATCTAAATTCTCCAACTCCCCGTTCATCATTCTTTCTACTTCATCTCCTCTTCCTCCCCTTTGCCTTCACCACGTTCATCAAATTTAATACTCGGGCTATACACAGCAGCATAAGCCACCACTTCCACCACCACCACAATCAGTCTAGCCCGGTTTTGCCATCTAAGAGAACTCGAATACGACGCACCGCCGCACCGCCGCCTCGTCGCTCTCCTTCTCCTTGTTTTGGCTTGCGTCGCATTCTCTACCCGTTGTCCACCTCAGTGCAACCCCACTACCACTGACCACTGCTGCGACCACAACCTAAAGGGATCGGGCCCCTCACAAACAAAGACACAAAAAGATATTAAACTTCGCACTCACTCGCATCGGTCTTTGCATGAACTTGCCTACTCACCCCTGTTTGAGACCAAGTCCTGTACCCTCCGCCAAAGCGTTTATATAACCTTGATGCGCAGTCTACAAACGGCGTAGCTGCCCAGTTGCCAACCAAACCGCCTACTGCTGATTTCACTACTGCATCTGACAGTGTCTCAATTTTTGGGCTCTTTTGCTTGAAGCCACCGCCGATCCCAGTGTGACTGGCATCTTGGCTTAAATATTTTTTTTCTCTCCTTATCGCTGCCTTACTCTGGGCGGCATCTTCTCTCCAACTCATTCATCACTCAGTTCAGAACAATGGTTCGCCCGCCGTCTCACATCTTTGTCGTCAGGTATGTAGCTACAAAATCTATAATTGAATTGATATACTTTAGTACTGACATTCTTTAAAGACATGGAAACCGTCTCGATGCTGCCGACAAGCAATGGCACCTTACCTCACCTACTCCCTACGATACTCCTTTGACCTACGGCGGCTTCCTACAAGCTAGATCAGTTGGTAACCATATTGGTAGCCTCCTAGAGAAAGCCAAGATCGATGCCGAAGTTTCAAAGGATGGAGCCGTTATAAGTGGAAAGCCCAGGCGCTTCAGAATCGTCATCCACAGTTCACCTTTTCTCCGTTGCGTTCAGACTTCCGTTGGCATCAGTTCTGGTCTTGCACAGATGTCTTCAGAGTCCATCTACCATCCTTCTGATGTCATTATACCACGAGGCGTGCCAAACTGCCAGCAGTTCCAGTTTAAAACTGCACTTTTGCGGATCGACTCATTCCTAGGAGAATGGCTATCACCAGAGTATTATGAAAGTATCACTCCACCACCAGGATCTGCGCTCATGGTTGGAGGCGCCAAAGCGGAGCTCATAAGACGTGATGACTACAGCATGTATGAGGAATCGACATCTACCGGTCGTCGCCAGACTGTGTCTTCAGGAGCCTTATGGAGCAGCTCGCCAAACTCGACCCCTGGAAGCTCGACCCGATCACCCTCATCTGAGAGCGACAGTGCCTTTGGCACTTCATCCATGGCCGCCGCTCTTCAGGCTGTTTCCCAACAGAAGAAGGTCTATGTTGCACCCCGACCCATGTATGCCGTTTCGACTGGTGGCAAAATTCCCGAAGGCCTGGTAGCTCATGCCAGAGACGCCTGTGCTATGGTCGACTACCAGTGGGACTCGATGAGAGAGCCTCTCAACTTTGGTGATGGTGGAAATTTTGGCGAGGAGTGGCATAGCATGCACAAGCGATTCCGTGGGGGCTTGAAGAAGCTGGTCAACTGGTATTCAACCACCGACAAGCCATATGAGCTGTTGCCCGTACAAGGAAACGCTGGGAATGATGCCGGAGATCCCATCGATGCTAATGATGAAGATGTGGAAACAGTCATCATTATTGTGTCTCACGGCGCGGGCTGCAATGCTTTGATTGGTGCCGTCACTCACCAGCCTGTCCTTATGGATATTGGAATCGCCTCCATCTCAATGGCGGTGCGAAAGCCGAACCTCGACTACTCTCACGCCCTCCTACAGACAAAGTCTCAAGATCCTGCCGCGGCACGCCTTGTCCCTGTCGACCAGATGTACGAGATGCGATTATCTGCTACTACAGAGCATTTACGTCCTACCACTTCTTCGTCCGCTACTGCGAGATCCCCGTCTGGATCAAATGTATGGAGCTCTGCCGGCAATTCTGGTCGACGCGGCCGCACGGCAACAGTTGGCAGCACCATGGGTGGCCCTGTCTTGAGTCCGTTTTTCCATCGCGAACCATTCTCTCCTACATACGACCGGAGTATCTCGGAGGATGCCACATTCGACAGCTCAATCCGACGAGACTCGAGTTCCTCCACATGGCGACCGTCGGGACTTGTGATCAACGGTGCTTCAAGCCTAAGCAATGGCTCTTCAGTAACTGGCACACCACCATCTGGACTATGGGCGCCTGCCGCTTCATCGAGTTTAATGGACGATGGTAATAATTATGAGGCTGTGGATGATTATGATAGCTTCCTTCCTGACTTTGACAACAAGAGATTTAGCAATCCACCACCCGCAAAGAAATTGGGAGCGATTCTCAGCGAGACGACGGATTCTTTTCCGGACTTTGCCCCCGCAGTCCAGCCTCCATCCTTTGATTTGCCACGATCTTTTATTCCGCCGGAGAAGCCCGTGTTGTCGGCTCCAATCAAGCTGAATACGGACTTTGGGCTGGAGCATCTATCGGACGAAGATTCATACGGACAGTACGGCGGTTTTGGCGGCGCCTGGGCATTTTCCCCTCCACCCATTGAGGCAGAGCGTTTCCACGACTTTGGCTATTCCAAAAGTCGTTGGACAGTAAATGAGCGTGTTTGATTATGTTGTTTTGATTGATGTTTTCCTTTCTGATGAATGTGTTTTTTTGATAACTTTTTTGTGACAGCCTTGTTTATTTTTTCTTCTTGGGAGCAGTTGAACACCGGATTTAGGTGATGGCGAATGGGCAGGAAACTTGGATCAGAAAAGCATCATCTGATGCATCCGATATGGCATGACAAGCGGCGCAATCTTGTTGGATTAGGATTATTCTTTGTTTTATGTTTGGTTACTCTCAGCGGCTGGCTCCTGGAGTCCTTCTAGCTTCACGATTTGTTGTATGACTCGAATGCACAACTCATACCTATGATATCATAATTAAACACTTGATCACTATACTATTTTCACAATCTACTTTTGATCATGTTTGTATTGAAGCTAAAGTCCCAGTCTATATCCGGCTAGATGTATCAAAAATCTACCAGTGTCTAAGTTTGACTCCTTGAAAAGAAAACCATGCGGGTATGTCACTCATCCAGATTCGAAGAATCCCTTCTCTTGACCTCATCTACCTTGATTCAGACAAGATATAATAACATAGGAAATGTACTTTTTTCAATGTTCCCTCCCTTCCTCCCTTGGTGTTGTTTGTTTTATGATGATTTTACTTTCTTATACAGGGCTGTGAGATGTGCTTAGTTGAAAGCCTTGTTCATAGCCTGGTGGGCCAGCTCGACACCCAGGAAAGTAGCAGCGTTGGCGGGAACAGCTCGCGCCAACGCAGGACCGAAACCGGGGAAGAAGGCCTTGTAGCCACCCTTGCTGTAGAGACCTCGGATGACGCCGCCAATGGTGACGTTGCCCTCGGCGGTCTGGAGGCGGGACTTGACGGTGTCAATGGGGAAGACGGGGATCCACATGGCGACACCGGCGGCGGCACCGGCGCAGGTGATGGCCGAAAGGCTGAGCTGGCCGGTGGGCTTGCCGTTCTCGTCCTTGGGGCTGAGCTTGCGCTTGATGTACTCGTAGGCGGCGAAGTAGGCAGCGGAACCGGGGCCGTCACGGGCCAAGGTAGCGGCGCTGCCGCGGAAGACGGAGCGGACGCCGCCCTCTTTGTAGAGCTGGCGGACGACGTCGAGACCGCCGGAGTACTTGGGCTTCTCGCCGGGGGCAAGGGGCTTTTGGCCCTGGACCTGGAGGATGACCTTGACACGCTCGAAGGGGGCAGTGATGGCGGTCATGGGGATGGCGGAGAGGAAGCCGGCGGTGGCGATTTGGCCGATGGAGTAGCCCTCGGGGCCGATGGGGGAGAAGGAGCCGACGAGTTGCTTGCCGGCGTCGTAGCCCCAGAAGGAGACGGCGACTGCGAATTGAAGTGTTAGCCATGTGGGAAGTTGGGGAGGGAAAGGTAGATTGGGGGGTGAACTTACACATGGGAGTAACGCCAACCAGCGGCGCACTCACACCGGCATACAGACCCCTCCTCAATCCATCCCTCGCGATGCTCTTGCGCACGACATCGACGGCTGAAGAGTAGACGCCTCGCTCGGCAGTCTGCAGGCGCACTTTGACGAGGTCAAAGGGGTGGCCGACGACGACGGCGCAGACACCACCGAAACCTCCGGCGGCGAAGGAGCGAAGCTGTGAGGAGAGGGAGCCGGGGGCGGAGGCCTTGACTTCTTGGACCTTTTCGACGATTTCTTGGGTGACTGCCTCGGTTGTGGAGGAGGTGGTGGAGGACATGATGGGTGGTGGTTGTGGTGGGGTGTGGTTGGAAGGGGGTTGAGAGATTAAGAGGATAAAGGATGGAGGATAGAATGGAGGAGGAGAGAAATAGAGGAGAGATGGAGAGAGGAAGAAAGGGAATATGAAGAAGTAGAAGAGAGAGAGAAGTGGGCTATCGTGACGTTTAAGGATGTTTAAGCCAGGATGCTTTAACCTAGGCTCGTGGGAGGATCGAAGAAAAAAAAATGTGGAGGGGTCTGTCTCTGTTCCTTGTAAGTGGTAACGTAGGTGGTGGCTCGTGGTCAGCCGTGATGGATGGATGGTCACTTAGTAGTAGTGGTGGTGTGCGCGCAACGGTATTAGAGCCTCCGGGCGAGAGGATGTTTGGACATGAAGAGTTTGAGAGTATGGTCTTTAAATTATTTGTTTCTTGATTCAATTGGTTTATTTCTTCTTATTTTTATTTTATTTTTTCTGACATCGCGTGGTGTGATTCAGAGACAGCTGACGGACTGACTGTTTTGTTGTGATTTTGTTCCATTTCAACCATGTGCAGGTAGATGGCTTGATCGGCTTACTACAAGTGCCTCTCGTCTTAATAAGATGAGGTGGGATTTGAGAAGACAAGCGATATCTTGTAGGTGACAACGAGAAGAAGAGTAAAACATCGAATCGTGTCCTTTTCTTCTCCGTACGGCATTCTCCGTATGTTACTCATATTCAACTTTGGTCTTAGCTTTTCATCTAGAGCTTGTTCTGCTGTCCAGTTGTTGTCCAGAGACTTTTTTTTTTTTAAACAAACGCGGGCCGATGCAACCAGCCCGCTTTGATGTATCCCTCCAACCTCTAACCTCACAATGCCAGGATGTGATGAGGATGGTGTTACGACTCCAAGGGTGTTTTCCTGTCATCTGCCTGTCTTCTAAGCGCTTGCATATTAAAAAAAAAACTTCCCCTTTCAGGCACAACCAGGAGAAAAAGTTGGAGAACAGCAAAAAAAGGGGGCAAAAAGCGGCGCCATAGTTTTTTTTTCGGAGAGGCGCTATTTTTTTGGCCCTCTCTTACACTCACTCTCAGAGGGGAGGGAATATGGCGAGAGGCTTTTGGCGTCTTGGCCCTCGGCTGGCTGGATCACGAATTGGGAGAGGGTTTTGTGCCTCGGTAGTATTTTTTTTATGGAGGGAGCCCTGGTTTTATTTTTTAAGCTAGGCAATTCGGTCGGTGGCGGGTCTGTACCACGGACCTGAGCAGAAGGGGAGATCCCGTGGGGACCCCGACTTCTTTGATGAGATGCTCTCTTTTTTTTAGTATTTTATTTGGCTCTGGGTGCTCTGTTTTAAGGGTGTGTGTGTGGTTGATGCTGTCATGGGCGGAGAGGTGCAACCACAAGTTGTCTCATGGACGTAGCAACTCTAACATCACCACCGTCTTGATGACTAGTCGTTCGCCCATCCGGAGAAAAGGAGTTTATATGTCATTATGCCCTTTCTTCCATGATACCAGCCGGTAACTGCTGTCTGTGTATCACCACTCTTGACCACCAAGGAGAGAGAAAGAGAGAGGTAAAGGGCGTAAAAAAAAGGTACGTCAACGACCATTGCCTATGCCGAGACCGTTTGTCCTGCCCGTGGGGTACCAAAAACCACAATGTGGGCTCCACCCCCACACTAGCAGTTTTGTATGCACAATCACATGTCAAACAAAAACACACTCCAATGCAAGGAAAACCCCTTTGGTCCAGCCATCGTCAACATCGAGAAACAGCATCGTAGCCTTGCGAATTCACATGCCCGAAAAATGCACCTTATTTTAGTATTTATGTGTTTGACAAGAGATTGATATTGTGTATTCGATCCTGTGGGAAACAGAGAAACAATGAAAGAAATGAAGGGGAAAAAAAACCGAATATGCAACCAAGCTCATTTAATCTTGCAAGAGCTCACCCATCTGCACCACCACACTCACAACACCGTCCAAATCCTTCGCCTTACCTCTCCGCCCAGTCTGAATATCCTCCACGATCCTCCGCACACACTTCCACACCCTCTTCCGGTTCCTCAGTCCCAGTATTTTGTCCCCATTCACCGTCATGTCGCGGTATAGCTGGTACCAGTTCGTCCTCTCCCGGGGCAGCGCCACCGGCGCAATCTCCCGCAGTAGGTCCTCATGCTCGTTGGCCCTGGCCTTGAACTCGGGCGTGTCGTGCCACGGCGCCGTCTTGGGCGTGTTCTTGGCCCATTCTTCGTAAATCTCGGGGAGCTCCTCCTTGACCCAATACTCGGCGTTCTCGTAGTAGTTTTTGTAATCCAAGACTTGGTCCGCGACTTGCGACATGTCCAGCGGATCGAGCATGGCCCATTTGTAAGGCTGTAGATCATCGACCTCGCTCCAGGCTTCGTACACCCATTCGGCCTCCTCTTTGAGTAGGCGGTGCCAGAGACTGATGGGTAGATGCGTAAACGCATGAGAGGCTAGGCGTAGAGCAGCAATATCCTTGGAGCCTAGGTGCCCAATAATCTTCTGCTTAAGCTCCTGCGGTAGTCTCAGAAAGCCGTCTCCCGTGGCAGAGATCCCCCCCTGTGTAGCAGCGGTCCGCTCCGGAAACGGACTCTGGTGAATGCTGAAATTCTCATCCGTCGATACGGCGGCCTCGCAAATGGCCCGGAACCTGGGGATGAAGATGGGGTTGGCGGCGAGGTATTCCGTGCCAACAACGCAGTTCCACACCTGCTCGGAACACTTATGAACGTCGACGTCATGCGAATCGAAGAAGTCCGGGTCGTATTGATTACAACCCCCGTTCCACAGTTTGGCGAGTCCTTCGACATCTACCTTGCCGAGTGTAGAAGTGCTAATTCTCCGAAAAATCTCAAAGCATGTCGGATGAAATGGAAGCCCACTAAGGTCGTCTCCATTGTAATCATTCTACAAAAAAAAAACGAAAATGATTAGCCAACAAAACGAAATCATATAACGAGGCGAAAAGAGAAAGAAAGTAAGGAAGAAAAAACAACAGTAGGAAAAGTCAGCAACTCCATTACCTGTGCCCATAAATCGTCCCCTTCATTCGAAGCGTCTATATTGCTCACACCATTGCGCTGTGGCACAAAGGACAAATGCCACCCAGCAGAGGGCATATGATCTGACAGCCCGGAAAGCTGGTATTGCGTCTCCCTTTCAAAATCCATATCATCTGGCAGTGGCTCCCTGCCTGGTTTCTTCAGCATGAGGCATTGCACCGTTGATGCCCCGATCATCTCCTCCATGGAGATTTTATGGCCGTTGTAGCCAGACGTGTGTAGACAGTTGGGACCTGCAATATGTTCCAAGTTATCCGCCCACTGTCTTGCTTTGGAAGTAGGCTCTCCATACTCGTTACGATTGGCCTGGGTCGCGTATGATGCAGACAGAGGGAGAAATTTCGTATCATATTCTGGGTGAGGATCCCCCCGTGCATTGAATCGCCAATCTGACTCAAGCTCCGATTCTGCCAGTTTGGCCTCCCCTTGCTCATTTATTTTCTTATTCTCCGTATTCTCCTCGTCTTCGGCATTCGAGTCGTACTCCAGTGCTTCATCCTCGCTTTCGCTGTCAGGCTCATACGTCGGATCTTCTTCTCGTATCCCGTCTTCCGGATCGTCTTCATAATATTGATTGTCCCATCCCGGCCAATACTCACCCATAATCCCACGGTGCACCAATGAGCAGGCCTCGGGTCCATCTACCCCCTCACATTGCTCATCTTCGTGGCGACAATGGGCACTTACCCACTTCCAGCCATGCGATCTGCTCCGCTGCGTATGCCCCCAAGCAGCATATCTAGGCTCATCACGAGTCCTTATCCTGTTGATGTTGAAGCTGGCATTGCATAATTGACAATATACCTTGCAGAATATGTCTTTCAGTCACTATTATTCCTAATCACATATTTTAGGACCAACCTCGAAGTAGCCTATATGGGTAATGTCAGTTTCCAACGCGGCAGCAGAATTTACCAACATAGCCTACCCATTGAGATGAGGATGCTATTAGTTTTCTGCTGTTCACTCTTTTCAATTATGAAGCTTTGAACATTGATGGACCCTCAAGCTTCACTGTCTGGAATCTCGGGGAAAGGACGGTGAGTATGGGAAGCTGAAACATGAAGATACACCAACCATGCAGGTGGGGTAAGGTGAGGTGCCGCATTGCTTCTTTCAAGTGCCCGCTCGTATATCTCGTGTATAATTTGACAGCATCAACCAATGCAATAAATTCAACGCCTTTGTCTTAATATACATACGCTCCGTATTGCCAAAACCTAAAAGAAATATCCTAAAACGCTAGACAATGTATGGTTTTTTCCATAATTGACGCCAATACGCCAGGCATCTGACCTCTCTCTTCGTATGAGCAGTCCCTCCATGCATCACCCAGAGCCTCTAATGCACCCCCGTCATAAACTTTACAAAATGTGCAAGACTCCCCCGCCAACCCCCTTATCCGGTTTTCTAATATCTTTTTTTGTTCGTCAATGGCAGAATAGCCCAATCCTCTGGGTTTCTCCAGAACCACCTAAGGATCGCACCAGGCAAATACCTCTTCTAGAATGGTTTTGGTGTCCGCGGTGTCTGCGGTGTCGTGCTAAACCGTCGTGTTCGAGCGCACCAGCACCCGTGATCTCCGTCCCTCTCAACCTGCACGATGGCATTTACCCCCTCCTTGAGTAGGTACTCATGAACGCGGTCCCGTGTATCTTCCAAGTTTGCTCCCCGAGCAGCCGTTACGTGGACCGCACCTAAAAGCTTGTCGCTTGAGCCATCCTGCATCCAAAATCTCGGCGTTGAGTAGGTAACGACGCCGCGTTGCTGTCCAATGCCCGCAAGTGTGTTTCGTAGATTGTACTCAATGCCCTCGGGGACTGTCAGCAGCAGTCTCTTTGCGGATGAGAGCACAAGTGGAATCGCGGATAGAAAAATGAGCGCAGCGATAAAACACGACGCCAATGGATCCCATCCAGACCATCCCCATAAGCTGGTTAGAATGGTTGAAACAATGACTGAGACACTGCCAAGAGTATCTGCAAGAACATGCAGATAAATGCCATACATGTTTTCGTTATCGTGAAGATGTCCGTGGCTATGGCCTCCGTGAGAATCGCAACCATGATCGTGCTTATCATCATGAGAATGCGAATGGGAGTGACCGTGGTCGTGACTGTGACCGTGGTCATGCCCGTGTCCATGATCATGGCCATGGTGATGGTGACCAAACGCCATCATGCCCACCAGATTCACTGCCAAACCAAGGCTGCTCACAATCAACAATTCGCCAAGTCTCTTGGTTTTCGTTCCATCCCACAACCGCTCAAACGCCTCAAAGGCAATTTCAACACTGAGGAGCCTAAGGAAACGTTAGTGGACCGTTAAATACCTATTTCCCATCATAAACTCACATCAAAAGTATACCGTTACCAAATCCACTCAGTGTTTCGACTTTTCCGAAGCCGAACGGAAACCTTTGGCTCGGAGGCCATTTGCTCATCACGGCCGCCAACAGTCCCACAAACAGCGCAACGCAGTCGAAAAACATGTGAATACTGTCACTTAGTAGACCTAGGGAATCCGTGAGGTAGCCGTAGAATGCCTGGACGGCCATGAAAGCAAAATTGAGTCTACAAAAATTAGCAATTCGCCAATACCCTTTGTGGATTAGAAACGTACGCCATAAAATAGAAAATCCGCCTTGAATCCTTTTCGATCATAATGGCATGGACAATGGGAAATTTGGCAGTGTATGGAAGAAGAGTTCTTGTGAACAGTGATCTATCGGCGATATTCTCGTGGCTGTGATGGTCGTGACCGTGGTGATCGTGGCCATGGCTATGGTCATGATCATGGTGATCATGGTTGTGGCTATGACTGTGACTATGGGTATGATTGTGTCCATGGTCGTGATCATGATCGTGATCGTGATCGTGATGGTCATGGTTATGATTCTCATGGTGGCGCTGGTGTCCGCCAGGTGGTAAATAGGGTGTTCTTGGCGTTTCAGGCTCCGGTGTATATGAGTTTCCTCTGCGAGTCCTTGGCAAGCCATCCAGACTGGCCACTGAGGGCTTCTCTTTCAGCAGTGCCGCACCCGTGTTAGAAAGATGCGAGCCACGGCGACCATGAGAGCGACTGTGCGCATGTGTATGGGAGTGCGAATGGCCGTGTTCATGGCTGTGGTTGTGCCCATGGTCTCGTCCGCGACCTTCATCTTCCTCATAGTGCGAGTGTAACGTCTCGCTAGATACGGCTCTCCAAGAATTGAGCGACTGCTGGCCGTGTAGGTGTTGATGCGCGTGTGGAAAAGCCGTAGTCGGCAAAGTGTAAGGAGAGTCCATCCTTTAAATTCTGAGTCGTTGACCGTTGGAATCAGGAGGTCGTCGTCGCGAAATCGTCAGTCGTGGGGAATAGTCGGTGGCACACGCGGGCCTTCTTAGTAGGATGGGAGAATCGTAGACTCCCTTGCAGTCAGTCGTAGCGACATGAAACTTGAACTTCCAGAGTCAAGTAAATCAATTGAAGCGCGCAAGAGCGTCAGAGTAAGTCTTTCTGGGCAAATGCAAGAAAAAAAAGATTGTAAGACGACAGACAGCAGATGAGAAAGAAAAAAACAATAGAAGTTGTCGTTGTCAAGAAGTTTGGATGCTGCTGATGCGGATGGCTTATGGCTGCAGGTGCCGCACTGGGGGGGGAATAGGGGACATCTATGGTCCAAGAGCTTCCAGGTTCAGGTCCAATGCTCAAGGAGAGTGGCGGGGCACGTGGGGATGGTTCCGGCGGCCCAATGCACCTCTCACAGACTCTCGAGCACTCTTGAGGATTAGTTTAGCACCCTGAGAGCACTATGCCAACTGCCATATCAGGACTCGCCCTTCTATAAGAGCGCTTAAGACAGGTACGAATTCACTAAAAACCATAGTTTCCATCATGTGGTGCCAGTTCCTGCTCCGTGCAGCCAAGATGCAACCTCAGCGTGGAGTGGCTTTTGGGTGCTGCTTGGGTGTGCCAAGTCCCGAGCATGGATGCGAACGCACTGTGACGCAATGCGGCCGACCATTGTTGAGTGTGGTATGAAATGTTTCACAAGAAAGAGAGTCACAAGTAATAAACAGGGAATTGCATAGCTATAAATAGGGGAGCATGTCAAAGACTGAAGAGTCAATGTTTAATGAGGGAAGACTGATTGAAACTGGGGAAGTTGACGCTAAAGAAAGACCACACACTATTGACGACATTAGACGCGATTGGAATATGCTGGTAATTATTGGCCGTAGCCGCCGCAATGGATGAATGGGCCTTGAAGCAAGGGATGATGTGCATCTGCCAGAGAGCATGCAATAAACGATGGCGAATAGCACCACAAGACATGAACGTATGTATGTGCACCAGAGAGTGGCCCCAGATATCAGCTATCTGACAGTGTTCTAGATTTTCCAAAATGCAGCCGTCATCAGTGACCTTACCGTGGCGTATCACGCCTGTAAGAACGTGAGAAAGATCCTTGTTCAACAGGCAAAGACTGGGGTCTCTCAGCTTTCCATCAAAAAGGTCGGGGCTCCATGGGTGTTGATAAGTTCTATCGCAGTTGCTGATAAGGGATGAATAGGAGAGTTGTTCTCCTACTTGTACTCGCTGTGAGGCGTTCGTTGTCCGAAAACGGTCACCGCATTTTGCGAATAGGGAAGCAATGGCAACCACGCACAAGTGAACGATGTCTTGCTTCATGCCACTCAATTTGACTCAAAAACTGTTTAGTTGTGCATCATGCATGTTCCCCTGCAGGATCACCAGGCACCATCAACTTAATTTGCAGTTGGCGGTCAGTTACCTCAAGCCACATTTACCGGTGCGTGCGCCCCAACCTCAATCCGAAGGGGGGGTATCTATCTAGCTCGTTTGTGGCGGTGCAACGGTTCGTCCTGGGATAGACGCCAACGTGTAATGACAAGCATCCAATTGCCATTCAGACAATCCATATCGCAAAGAGCTTGGCTTGGCATTCATCCTTGTCCCATGTGCCACCTTATGGCATTCCTCAACCTCAATCTTGCAACTTGAGGCATAAAGCGAGCGAGGGAAGCAGATAGTTTATTTCTGCTTAGTAGTTGAGCACTCACTGATTGCGATAGACATTGCACCAGCGCTCTCTGCACAGCTGGTCAGCATGATTGGTCTCATTCCCTTTCTCATTGCTGCTATTGCAGGCGGATTGTTCGTTTTATCTCTCAACTGGCTTTTCACCAACATAATTCCAACCCGCTACCGCCCGGCTGAGAAACCAGAAGATGAGCACATTCAAATCCTCGTTCTCGGCGACATTGGCAGAAGTCCGCGCATGCAATACCATGCCATCAGTGTTGTCAAACATGGGAGAAATGTAGATCTCGTGGGTTACAAAGGTTGGTCGGCCTATATACCTGATGGTCTGAAGTCGCCTACTCACAGAATAAACAGAGACGGCTAGACATCCAGATCTTATTGGAAACCCCAAAGCGACTTTGTATGCTCTTGCTCCTCAGCCTGAATGGATTGCTTGGGGGACTCTACCTTTCTTTGTCAACATCCCATGCAAGGTCATTCAGCAGTTCTGGACATTGTTCAGGACTCTCATGTATACCACTCCCGCTCCCAAATGGATCATTATTCAGGTAAGAACTGGACCGGGGGTTATGATTTGAGTTGTTCTAACAGCCACAGAACCCGCCGTCAATTCCTACCTTTCACGTGGCTTTGTTCGTCTCTTGGGTTCGTGGAAGCAAGGTGCTCGTTGATTGGCACAACTATGGCCACACAATCCTTGCTCAAAATCGTCTCATGGGACCTCTTGTGCCGATTTACAGAATCTATGAAACCTGGTTGGGTCGATATCTCGGCAACGCAAACTTGGCTGTAACCGATGCCATGACTCGGCAACTCCAAGCTGGCGGTCGTTTCAATCTCGGGAATCCCGTTTACACTCTGCACGATCGGCCCGCTCAGATCTTTCAGCCTATTACAGCCACTCACGAGCGACTAGAATTTCTATCTCGCCTCGCTGAGACGAAGAGCCAGGCTAAGAATATTGTGGACGGCGCAGTCCGTTTGGTCGTCAGCAGTACATCCTGGACAGCCGATGAGGACTTTGGCATGCTTCTCGACGCTTTAGTCGCATATGCTACTCCTGTGGAAGGAGAAGACGCTCCCCCACCTATTTTGGCCATTATCACCGGCAAGGGTCCTCAGAGAAAAGCCTACCTAGATAAAATCAAGGAACTCCAGGACGGTGGTCGATTGCCGGGCATTCGAGTTCTAAGCGCGTGGCTCTCCAACCGCGACTACGCCTCCCTACTCGCTTGTGCTGACCTTGGAATTTCACTACACAAGTCCAGCTCCGGGGTTGATCTGCCTATGAAGGTCGTAGACATGTTTGGCGCGGGTCTTCCTGTGGCGGCGTATGCTGGCTTTGAAAGCATTGGCGAACTGGTCAAAGAGGGAGAGAATGGGTGCGGATTTGAGACAGTATCGGAGCTCACTGTGATTCTCAAACGGCTACTGAACTTTGGTGGCGCAGACGAGCTAGCACGACTAAAGAGGGGGGCCATCCAGGAAGGCTCTCTCAGATGGGACCAGGAATGGGATCGTGTCGTGGCCAAGTTGATAGGCGTGGCTGAGTAGATGGCACGAATTCAGCGTGATTGTTGCTTCTATAGTCATTGATTTTAAGTTCACTTATTTGGTGTGATGAATCCACCAGTCACCAAGAAAAGACATGCTCTGTAAAACCGCCACTGCGGATCAAACGCTTTCAATATCTCATGTGCTGCAAATATTCAGTCTCCCAGACGCCGGACAATGCGAAACCCGATACGGTTTTGTGACAGTTCTCCAAAGCAACGCCACTAGCCTCTCCGCGCGTCTAATGACGCCCATGCCACCAAACACCAGAACCTTTCATGACTTTCAAGTATTTATCCAGATATACAGACTGAGGAGGGTAGTGAGAATCAGTCCTCTCCAAGACTCTCCCTAACGCACTTTCGACACCGTCTTCTGAAGTCCTTGTGCTTTCCTTCTTTTTCTTCGCGGAACATCCTCGCGGCCTCGACATTGGCAGGGCTCTCGTCGTTGGGGCTATAGAACAGACTGATGACACTGAGGAGAATCGTCTCGGGCGTTTGGACAGGGCTCCAGCGTTCGGAAGCGGACTCGTAACCGTACTGGTCCTCCTCGGGAGGGTGAAGGATGGAGATGCACAGCTTTCCATTCTCGTAGATATTCGGATGGAAAGGGATCGGGTCTTGGAAAGTGAGCGAGGGAGGCATGTGCGGGTAGTTGTCCGGGAAGACGAGGCGGGCCCTAAAGTTTCCTCCTACAGAGCAAGTGACGCAGGTTAGCCCGGAGGATGCTCCAAGATGTGAGAGTTGGGTGGGAAGTTTACCTCCGTAGTATTTGCAGTCGTCATTAATCATGAGCATAACCTCCCAGATAAGGAAGTTATCGTCGCTGACCAGACCGCAAGAGATTCCGGGGAGATCTTTGGCGTTCTGCATCTCCTTGAGCTGGCGCTTCAATAGCGAAGCGGCGGGGGCACTCGATGCCATCGCGGCGGTATAGGATGTGTTTGATGCTGCGTAAGAGGTTGGCGGTCTCAAAGGTAATGCTATTGCGTAATAATATGTCAAGGGACAGGATGTGTGGGTAATATGAGAAGTGCAGAGGCGAAAGCAATAGTTTGGCGTCAAGGTGTTTAAATAGTCGGAAGGATTGATACGATAACGGAGCCCGTTGGCGGGGTCCTTTCGCCGCTTCTTCGCCGCATCGTTGGGCCGAAGAAACGGACTCAACCCCACTAAAATTACAAGACACAGCTGAGTGACAGTATCAAAGGTAATGCTCAGTATCAACCATATCGATATGGTGGTACCTGGGCAATTTAGTTTGAGGACGGAAAGAGAACCAACTCGCCCACTATATATATAAAGTTAAAGATCAGATACCAGTCAATCTCGCCGTAGATTCATGTTTTCAATTATATGCGTCGACCCTCCCTCCCTTGAAACATTCCATGCACAAATATCGTACAATAAGGGTATCATATCCATTCATAACACACTTTCGGATTTCCTGTATCCAAACCCTGGTTCATTTCTTCGAAGTCCCAAAGCCCGTAAATCCAAGCTGTGCCATCATATCATCTTCATCGTGCTCACCCTCAATTCGTACATCGTCGCCATATTCCGTCTTGACCTTGGCTGCCTCTTCCTTCTCTTGACGCTTCTTTTCTGTCTCCTCTTTCCTCTTCCTCCTTCTCTCTTCTGCTTCTTTCTCTTGCTCTTCTTCTCTTAGTTGTAGTCTCTCCTGTAAACTCGTTGTCTTTTCTTTTTCCAGCTCTTCTCTTCGTCTGACGTAGTATTCTATCCGGTCGTGTACCTCTTCGGCTGTTGCTCTCTTGACCTCGGTTGTTTGTCCAGTGTTGAGCAAGTGCTGTGTCGTGTTCAAATGCTACTATCCATTAGCACCCTCGTTCATCAAGTCGAAGCAAGACTACTTACCTCAACCCACTGCAAGTTGTCTTTGAATGTCAAGTCGCAAGCCTCGCAGTAGAATCCAGCGCTCCGCCCACGCTTTCCAACTCCAGCTCCAGCAGCTACTAATTGCGTCTTTCCCACTTGCGCGCTGACATCGATAATGTTTCGTCGCGCTGATGTATACGTCTCGTTACCCGTCAAGGGCTTGTGGTATTTCTTGCCCGCGAGCTTCGCCTCGTAACGCGCCTTGGCCTCTTCCTTTTCCTTTGCCTCGCGGTCCTTGGCTTTGGCAGCGTATTCATCGAGGTCCCAGGTTTTTCGAAAATCGGTATCTGAAGCTGCAACGCCATAGGCGCTTCCGTTCTTGGTCTCCGGCATGTTGTGAGAATTGGTCGATGGAACTTCACCGATAAGCACCGTGTGATTCGGATGCTGTTGATATGATGCAGAAGAAAGTTAGATCCACGATACCGGTTTCGACGAGATCCCTGTTGATGCGCTAGCACGATTACACCCGTGTAATCTGCCTGCGCTAAGATAAGGATTTACCACCCCACCGCGGGGCATTCATTCTTTGAAGATCGAATTTTCTTGTTCCAAGCAATTCAACGCAATATTCGGCCAAGATGTTGTACTTAGTTGGTCTTGGTCTCTCCGATGAGACTGATATTACCGTCAAGGGTCTCGAGGTAGTCAAGAAGGCTTCTCGAGTATACCTTGAGGCATACACCAGTATCCTCCTTGTGGATCAATCCGTCTTGGTAGGCGGCTTATGACCTTTGCTCTTTGCAAAGAATGCTAACGCTGACTTGAAGTAGGAAAGTTACTATGGACGGTCTATAAGTATTGCGGACCGTGAAATGGTCGAGTCCAACAGCGACGAGATCCTAAGGAATGCGCAAAACGAAGATGTTGCCTTTCTCGTTGTAGGCGACCCATTTGGGTAAGCAAACATCTCCCCTGACTTGGAGATGTTGCTGATGGGCTATTAGTGCTACAACACATACCGACCTCGTTATTCGCGCACGTGAGCTATCGATTCCAGTTCGAACTGTTCCCAATGCCTCCATCCTTTCAGGCATTGGCGCCTGCGGTCTTCAGCTGTACAACTTTGGTCAGACCGTCTCGATGGTCTTCTTCACCGATTCATGGAAGCCAGCATCCTTCTACGACAGGATCAAGGAGAACCGAACAATTGGATTACACACTCTCGTCCTCGTCGATATCAAGGTCAAGGAGCCTAGCTTGGAGAATCTCGCCAGGGGTCGAATGATCTACGAGCCTCCTCGATACATGACTGTCGGACAATGCGCCCAGCAGATGCTCGAAATCGAAGATGAGCGCAAGGAGGGCGTATACACCAAGGACAGCTTGGCAATTGGTGCTGCTCGCGTTGGTGGAAAGACGGAAAAGTTCATTTCTGGAACACTCGAAGAACTCTGCTCCCAGGATGAAGAGTTTGGGCCTCCTCTACACAGTCTCGTTCTGCTAGGACGAAGAACTCACGATTTGGAACTCGAGTACGTCCGGGAGTTTGCGGTCGATAGAGAGAAATGGGATAGGATATGGAAGGAGGAATACGGAAAGCAACAGTAATTGGCCAGTTCAAAAGTTTCAATAATACAATCTCATTTCATGCCTTTCCGAATAACTTATGGTACATGCTAAAATACAAGTCCAGCTTAGTGCTTTGCTCGCCACTCATCAACCTCCGTACTCGAAATCTCTCGTAGGTGGTTGACCTGAGCTGGCTTTCCAGTGACGGCTCCCTGAGCAACCTCAATCGTACGACCGATAAAGCCTTTGGACACCAAAGCGTAAACCGACGTATGCATCTTCACACGAATGATACCGATACGAGGATCATTCTCGGATCCATCATGGACGCCATCACCTAAATCACCCAACCATGCCTTTAGGGAGGGGTTATAGGTCTTTTTGACGATTTCTCTATCAGTTGCAATGCTTGCTTGACCGGATACCGAAGCCCATTGGCCTGAGCTATCGATGAAGGAAATATTGACATGAGGATCTTTGGAGACATCGTTGGTCTTGCCTGACTCGGTGTTGGTGTGGAAGAGAAGGTCAACGCCGCCGGTTTCCTATGTTTTTGTTAGAAATCTGTGGTTTTTTGGTTATTTATTCATGTGTGGCAACTTACCGTCGCAGCCAGTGCCATGCATCGGGAGACAAGATTGCTGGTCGAAGCCTCGACCGTGGTCATCATCCCAAATTTGCAGTTGGTGATGAAGTCGGCCAAGTCATTGATTTTGGTTGGCAGGTCTACGACCTCCTTGTTGACAGCCTTGTAGGGGTCTGCGGGCTTATCGCCAGTGGAAGTATTGGAGAATGACATGGTGATAGCTTCAAAGATTATTTACGATGATATGCGTGTGTGGTGATTGTGTTGATGAACTTGGAACTAAGATTAATATCCAACGGTGAAATTCATCCTTTTAATACCAAGCAGGTACCTCCACCGCATCTCAAATAGGACATTATACATGCAATCATGATATACAATATTCATCATAGACTGTTAAGAGGCGATCGAGCTAGGTAAGAAGATGTGCTCTTCATACGCTGAAATGGTGACGTCAGGGAGGGAGATTCATTGGTCTTGGTACAACGACTGGCCAAAGTTGGGTCAAAGTTCATACTGTGCGTATATCGAGACCCGTCAGCGAAGCAGCATATGGAGATCCCCGTCGCCCTGTCCGTCACCTTGTCCGTCATGCTTATGTATAAGATTCCAGAACCCGAAGATCCGAATTACCCCATCCATCGCGATTAACCGTAGCAGAGCGCGATTGACAGCTTACCTTTTTCTCTCTCCCTCTTGTTTGTCTCACTGCTGACGAAATTATCGTCACATGGTACATAATCGTTGGGATACTTTTACCACAGGTTCCTTCTTTGTCGTGAGTATCTACGTTGGGGATAAAAGAGCGCCATTGGTCGATGATGAAAATGCAAGACGACAAAGTCTCTGAAGGCCAACATTATGCAAGGGGAAAAGAAATAGAAGAGACGACGAATGAAAGAATCATATGATAATACAAGCAATGGATTTTATTATAAGAGCAATGGCTGGGGATCATGCTTATCTACTAATCACTCTGAAACTCAATGCCCTCCCATGCACCTGACGGTGTTGTATTCTTTGCGCCTACTTTGCTATACTTTCCCTCTAACGTAAATATGGGATTCTGGGCATTCGCGCCTTCCCCTACCAGTATATTTCCACTAACGACCGTATGAAATGGGAAAGATCGAACGATCCATGAGGTGGCGTCCGCTGGCGACCTGGTCGTTGTGGCAGGCGCCCGCCAGGTTCTGGCCCAGCTGCTACTGCTTTCCCCCAAACCCCGACCAGCTTTCCTTCCCCAGCTTCAGTCCAGCTGCAGCTGGCCGAACTCAAAACTTTCCTGCCTGCGCTCTCTAATTTTCTTCCTTGTTTCTCTTCTTCCTCTCCATTCTTCCCTTCTGGTTTTCTTCTCCACGCTGTGTTCTTCACAATTGGCCGTTTGGCGCATCTTGTGAATATCCCGAGGGGCGTTGATTCGTCCGGTTCTTCCCCTTCTTCATTGAATCACTGTCTATATATTCACTTTCCTCTGTCCGCTTTTCCCGACGTGGCAAGTCTCTCATTCACCGTCGAGCGGTCGATTCTGTGGATATCCGGGTCGCACAAAGCTGTTGAATGACCTTCCGCGTCTACCGTCGCTCTTTTTTCTTCCCATCTTCCAATTCATTCCATGTAATCCTTTTATTACAATCGACACCTTCCATGGTCTGGTAAATACTTTCTGGCAAGCTCATTCCGTTTGCAATATCTGGTGAAGCTTTGGCATCACTTGTATCAACTTCCCTGTCGTCAGCTCTCTGAGCTTTGTGGAATCTTTCGCAACCAACCTCGATTGGATTGTCATTTACCTCCTTGTGTCAGCCTGAGCTTAGGTGACTCATTCATACCATCTTACCTCGGTTCAATCGAACCTCTGTCAGCAACTATAGAGGCGAAACTTTCTACCGTTTGTCGTATCACCCAGATATCGTCACAAGATGTCCGGATCGGTAAGTTTAATCGCACCCCAGACACAAAGAATCATGTTCCGGTTGACTGACACACCACAGGTGGTTTTCCCCTGGGAGTGTCGGGACAAGGAGGATGAGGCGAAGAACAACTATTTCCATCCCCTCCGTCGAACCAATCAGATCCTTACCGAAGAGAATTTGAGACTCAAACGCATGTTGCGTGAAAATGGAATCTCTTGGTCGCCAATTGCTCAGGCTCACTTGGATCGGAAGAATTCAACGAAGCGCAAAACGAGGGCGTCCATCGCTGCCGAAAGGGCTGGTCGCCCACGTCTCCCTACTGAAGTTCTCCTACGAATCCTCAAGTTCGCCATGAAGAGCCCTTACCCCATCATTGATCCATTGAGCCTTACTATCCCAGAAAACTTGACGGAACAAGAGAAGTCCCGAGGGAACCAAATTGCAATTCACTTTCTCGTAACCTGCAAGGCAATGCACTCTGAGGGAACTCGTTACTTGTGGGAGTCAAACGACTTCGTCTTCACAACGCCACAGGCACTACGTCAGTTTGGCGAACTCAGTGCCAAGTATCGTCAAAATATCACAAATGTCAATCTTCGGGTCATTGCACGGTTCTACGATGATCAGCGTCGGAGGCACAAGCTCGAACGTGGTTACCACAAAGATTTGAAGAAGGATCAGGTCCTCAAGGTCAATATGCGCCCAAAGGACTCCCCCCTCATTCGCGGTGGCTTCAGATGCTACACTTGGAACCAAGTGATTGATTTCCTCACGGCTCTTAGGGCACCCTACGACCCATTGTACCGTGACAAGAAGAATCCCAGACCAAGACTGCTGCCATCATTGACATTTATGAGACTTGACCTCGTCAATTTCTCCGAAACTCTACTTCCATGGTCTGGTTCAGAGCTTCATGAGATAACGTCTCACGAGCTGGGTTGTACCCTGAATGAGCTCCAAGTGACCGGGATGCCCCTTTACGATGCTGGCATGAAAGCATCTGCAGAGTTGAGCGGTTTGCTCAAGGATGAAGGTCTCTATCTTGATGGACCGTCCTCATTTGTTGCCCACAGCAAGCACCTGCAGCCGCTGTCCGGCGACAAATGGTGCGCCAGGGTCATTCGGGCTTGGAGGGGGGTTAAGGACCTCACCGACCCCGATGAGCTAGACGAGATTGACGAAGAGGAAATTGAGTTCCATCATAGTTCGTTCCATCCAAAACTGGGTGCTTTGCCTGCCGCGCCTACGGAGCAAGGCCACCCACCCTCCACCCGGCAAGATTCCAAGGTCATTTGGAAGAAGGTCCCAATCACCCGAGACCAAGCTCATCGCCAATGGGTTCAGTTTTCCCGCATTACCGGGTACGAAATCGAGGATCTGGACTGGGATACCGATGATGAGAGAGTCTGTCCATGCTGTGGTGACCTGCATCCAGGATCGTCCTTTTTGGGGTTTCTGGAAGATGAGGATGACGAGGATGATGAGGACTAAATGGTATAAAGGCTGTTCGGCGGCTTCAGGCCATGACTCGAGATTATGAGGGAATTTAGCCTGGGCAGAAACCATGTCCTGTAGTATTGTATGCTTAGATACCCACTGGCTGACGAAACATGGGGCTTGTTTTGATGTTAAATAACACGAGGGCTTTAATAAATTACGACATCTACAACCAAATTCTCTTATATGGTGCAGTATGTTAATTCAATGTTTATCTAGACTGCATGTATAAGTATCCAACCCGTGATAATTAATGATGTCAAGAGAGGCTATATATCTACAATGTCAGTTAACAGCACCTTTCAAGTCTTGTTGAGCAATCTATTTCTTTTCTCCATTTCCTCAAAGTCGGGAAGAAAGTACTTTGTCCATATGAACCAGCCCAGAATGGTAAACAGTGTAACAGGGATAGCAACAACCCAGAAAAGCCAAAACTTGGGTGACATGCCCCAGGTGCCAGTCGGAGCATCATAACTAAAGAAACCTGTGCCAAAGATGGCAGAGACAAATGTCGCGGGCATGAAGGCTAAGGTGACAAAGGCTATGGTACGCATAGCCGCGCTATCGCCGCGGAGGACTTTTGCATCATTATAGGCGATTTCGTTGTATGTGAGGGTTACTTCTGTGCCGATGCGAGAGGTGTTTGATGAGGAGCGTAGACGTAGGGAAGTGAACATGTGATGCTGGAAGGCGAGACGGTTGCGTATATTCAGAGAAATGAAGTTTGGTTTTGATTTGGGAGGAGTGTCCCCATCGGTGGTGGCAGTGGTGGTAGAGAGGAAGTGTTTGTGGTGTTGTCTTATAGACTCGAGGGTCGTTTCGGAGACACAGAGAGTTTCGTATACATGGAGGAGGTGACGGGGGATTTCTTGAAGTTTCTCTGTCACGGGGGTGAGGAACTGACGTTTCTTTTCTACATCGCGGACGAGGTCTCTGGTTTCCCATACGGCTATGTCCTGGACCTTGACGATTTGCTCAATCATGCGGGGGTAGATCCAAAAGGGGTCGCTGAGCTCGGCCGGGTTGATGTTTGAGAGGATGGATCCAGCGATGGGTTCGCGGCCGGGGATGGAGGCCTGGGATTGCTCTTTGGAGGGGGCGGCGGCGAGGAGGGGGTGGGGGTCGAAGATGATGATTTCGGTGCGGGGAGGGGAGGCGTGGAAGAGGGAGAAGGCGTTGAGCTTGACCCAGTAGTAGTTTCCGTCGGGGGAGACTCGCTTTATGATGAAGCGGATCCAGGTGACTTTGTATGAATGTGAGTATGAAGAAGTTGAGAGCTGGTGGTGAGAGAAAGGGGGGGGGGAGGAGGTATAAGAGAGAACTTACTGGTTCCGGTTCGATTTCCCTGGTTGTCGATGATGTCCTCGTAGCCAAAGTAGCCATTGGAGCGACGAGCGAATGTTGTCCACCACAGATCTGGAATCTTGAATCTCTCGGAGAGGATAGGCTTGCAATCCGGACAGTAGCGAATCTTGTCTGCGGAGGCGAAGCTGGAGGGGGGGAGGTCGTCAGTTCAGGCCGTTGCGGTTTATTTGCTTGGGTCTCATAGATGGCCCGACTTACATGAGTGAGACGTCCGAATTTGGTGACTTGGACGGCTGGTCGGTCTCTTTATCGCCAATGAGGCTTTGAACGGGAAACCTTGTCGTTTTGACTTTTTGAGTATCTAAGCCTTCGGTCAGTATTCAGTGTTGTATAATTATTTATTTATTTTCTTTTTGACCTGGAGGATTTAGGATCAAACAGACCTTTTTTCCATGATAGGACTTCTAGTTTGGGACATGAGGTGCATCGAATAGTCATTATGTTGGTTGTTTGGCGGCTCGGCTTTCACGATGAGGCAGACAGACAATAGGCAAAGTTGGCGATGATGATGACCAACTAGGCGAGTACCAGTCAGTCCTATAGAGTTTGCACGATAAAAAACGGGGAAATGGGAAAAAAGGGGGCAGTGAGTTGATATTTATCTAGGCATCTAAGTCTCCATCTACGATACTGCCTTGTTGCATAACATAGCATAGCCTCCTTCTTCCCCTGCCCCGGCGAAGATGAACATGAGGGGTTTTGGTCTATGAGAAAATCTTGTGATGCGCCATGAGTGTGTCTGCCACCTCATGTCGTACCAGACTCGCCTCCTAAAATTCATTTTCGTAGGCTTTCGCCTCAAAAAAAATAGGGAGAGAGTATCGCCCCGCTGAAAAAGCAAAATGTGAGGCTCATTTTGAACAAAATCAAGAGGAAAAGATAGGATAGTCGTCGCTTGATGGTGCACGCCATGGCAATTGGTGTCCGCCCCCCCGGTCCATGGCGGAAACGAATCGGCACGCACCGCTGCCTAGCACCGCCACTATAGCCTACCCTATAAATCTGTCGATCCTTGGCCAGAATTCTATTCCATTCTATTTCCTTTATTTGTAACATTACGAAGCTATTTAATAGTCTATGTGGAACTCATTAGTATACATGTTATTAAGATTCTCCACCACGTGTTATGTGGATGATGAACCCATAACTGATAATGTGCACTTGATTCAATTAGAGGAATGCAGATGTGGAGGACGGAAACAAAACTCTTAATAAGATGAGAACAACAAGTATGTGGGAGCGTCTATGATTATGATTGCCATAAAATACACCACACTTGATACATCTCAACTGGGATAAAGTATAACTTGAACCAGAAACTCTCATCATAAATACTCATCTTAATGTGTGACCCTGAACAAGTAGGTGTTGAGGGTTCACGCCATTACGGAGGTCTGGTTACACATTTACATAATAGCCATTGTGATCGTTGATACAATACAGTTCTCTAAATTCATGAATCAAAGCTATAAAACACCGCTTTCGTCATCTTAGCTATACAAGAAAGCCCCAAGATTTACAATCAATATCGAATCAGGTGCTCGCTGACTATAAGACTGATCTGAGCACAACTTTATTGTTCAAAATGAAACTGCTCCCCCCCCTGTATACGTCCAACCATCGAATGTTTATCTACAATACTTGACAAAGCTTGTGAAGCCCCATTGTTGAGCAGCCGTCCGAGCACTGGAGCTCCCAAGGCGCCGTAGCTCAATAGCAGCTTGTCTCCCTAAGCGAACTTCACAATAGCGCTCTCTTCTTTCCTAAGGCCTCTCTCTTGAAGAACCTTGCTGGCCTTTCTGTAGCCTCGATTGTCAAAGTATAAATTGATACTCGTATCTCTCCCCCCCTCTCTCGCTCTTCCTTCTCCTTGCCCTTCATCCTCATACGCATGATCTCCACCACCTCAGCTCAAGCACAAAGGCAGCACAGATCCTTCTACTCTACTATTCGAAGCTTCCTTATTGGAACTCATATTGCTGATTTGTATTAATATATCATCTTGGAGTACATATCTGTCGAGTACTGATATAGAGTTGTATAGGTGTATCAACCAAAGCGCATCGCACCCAAACAAGAAAACAGAACTGTTGGCACGCCGTTTTCAGCGTCAACTCATCTTCCTGGATTGCTAGAAACGAGCAATAACAAGCTTCCAATAAAAAGATTCCCTGATTATCGCATCATCAGCATCATGGCGTCTGATGAAATGGATGTTTGCAATCAGTTCCCTCCCCTGGAGACCATGCCCGTGGGACAACTCATGCCAGCCTGGGTTCTCGAGCTGGTGCGCCAGAAACTCAGAGATGCACTCAACGACATGGTTGAGTCAAACAAGATCATCGTCATTTCCCAGGAGATCTTTGATATTGACGAGAACCTCAACATCAAGTTTGTCGCCGACGACTCTTTGGAGACTGAATCTCAATACTCATCTGGCGCCGGTACCAGCACCACCAGGGCCACCACACCCGAGAGCAGTCTCAACACTGGGTCAGAGGAGATTGTCAGGATAGCATCTAGACATCCAGACAAGTGGCTAATTCTTCAATCCTTGCTGGACTTCCATCAGGGCAAGGGGATCCATAGTGAGTGGCATGCTCTGCGTACAGCTTTGCTAGCTCTCCCGCTCAACCAGACCGGCAAGCCTGACATCTCCGTTAAGGAGACCCTCGAGCGCTTGGAAAGTTGCAGAGCCAGAGTATACCACGACATAGCCGAAATATACAAGTTCCAGGACTTCATCAACTCTCCCAACGCCGCCGTTCTTACCAAGCTAATCGAGAATAAGGAAGACGCTGGTTCCGCCTTGGTCCGGCTCTCAGGATTCAATGTCCCAGAGTGGGTAGTCGTTGACGAGATCATGCAGGCCTTCCGGGGCCACTCCCAAAACCCAGCTCTCGGACCACTCCGCCAGGTCATTGAGTTCCTCGTGGTGATTGAACGAATCGCAGACTGCGAAGAATCGGACGCCCTTGCGTTCAAGAAAGCACAAGTGCACCTAGAGGGAGTCATTAACGAAGGGAACTGGGCGAACCGCAACAGCTTCATGGACGGTACGATACTGAACTTAAGGGGTTCGCTCGGATGAAAAGAAAAGCCTTCACTGGGGGTTTTCGACTTGCAGCCCCAACGACGACAAAACTTGGTGAACTATCAGTTAGCATCTACTCTGCTCTATTTTCTCTCAAGTTTTCAACATATGCCTGAGAAAGTTCAATCACTTCTATGACAACCAGGATACCCTTCGTGGTATCATCTCCATCATATTCGGAGAACCGGTCAAAATCATCTTGGGAACTTTCACAACACTGAAGCTGTCTGGAATTTCATTCTGCTACTCCAGGATTCATTCGGGCGATTCATTCGACTACAGGAAGCTTTTTTTTTTTTACATTTCATTTTAAGTTGGTAATTTACTTCTGCTTTCAAATACCGCCATCTATTTCGACAAGACCACTGCCTGTTGCAGTAACAAAGTTGGGGGAAATCACGGTAATTCATCCCCTCAGTTCAGAAGCACATTCACAGTTTATCAAATCATATTATGGGACGGTACATCAAAAGTTTTGCGTTGATTTTACATGAGGACGCCTGGGGACCTTATGGGATAGGCTCGTTAGGGACCCTAGCAATGCAGTTCAGGAATCGTCTTGGGGTTAATATTGATCTCTGGGAATCGAGCTCATCGTTTCTGTATTTAACAAGGGCATAAAAACTCAATCCAGGCAGTTTCAAAAGTTAGGTTTGCAACAGGTACTTCAGATTCGCACATTAAACTCCATATTGTAAGCGTAAAAGCAAAAGTAAATTAACCTCAATCATCAAACGTCTATCCAAACAGTAGTTGAAACAATTCAATGCACATTTCCTTGTCATAATTTTCACCGCTACAATCATAGACTTTACAGGAATTTGACCCTCTTAATCCCCCAGTCTCCCCAACGCCAGAAAACTGCACACCAACATGGAACATGGGCGCTATCAAATGCCAATTCAGGTCTAGTTGCGCGTTCGTCCTTGCTGCAGTGGCACAAACATGTATACCTCCCTATTCCTATCCCGTCTTTGTTCTGTATCTATTGTCCGTTAAAGTGTTCCTCCATGTTAGGAGTGGGTTCAATGTTGTGGTAGTCAAGAATCTCAGAGTACCTGGAGACTGTCAGTCCTGAATAGTGACCAAAGGTACACTCGTTACTCACATCATGATCTTCCATGTATCCACAGGCAAGTCGGCATCATTAAAGCTCCAGTCGAACTTCTCCTCGGCCACAGGCTCATCGGTAGGGTCGTGGTAAGGTGCGAGGTATTCATGGGCGAGAGCCTCGGTGGCCGTTACTCGCTTCTTGGGGTCAAAGACCAACATCTTCTCCAAGAGGTCGATGGCTATAAAGGTTAGTCAGGTGTAGACTTTAAATCTGAGGAAATAATAATCTTACCAGGAGCATCCGCAGTCTTAAACTTATTCTTCAGAGGCTGTCGCTCACGCTTGGGCAATGACTTGACAAACCGCAGGGTCTAATGAAAGTTAACTACAAGCCGATATGATGTGCATGATCAAGATATACTTACATTCTCGCTCGCAATGGTGTTGATGACATCATCGGGAGGAGTTCCCAAAAGCTCTGTGATAATGGAGAACTGGTTGACATGGTCTTTGCCAGGGAACAAGGGCTTTCCCTCGAGCATCTCGGCAAAGATGCATCCCGCGCTCCAAATGTCAACCTCGACATCGTACTTTTGCCATGTAAGCATGATTTCGGGAGCTCGGTAGTATCGTGTCGAGACGTAGCCCGTCATCTGCGGGTCCTGGATTCGGGCCAGGCCGAAGTCGCAAATCTTCAAATCGCAGTTCTCATTGACAAGAATGTTGCTGGGCTTCAGATCTCGGTGGACAACGCCGGCAGAGTGCACGTATTTCAGACCCCGCTGTTATCATGCAACTGTTAGCGGTGTTCCGCTGCTTCCGCCACCAAAGCCTTACATGGGGTATGGCGGGGTATGGGGGGGTTTATCGCGTACCATAATTTGATAGAGGAAGTATTGGATGAATTGCTTCTCAAGTGGTCTGGAGGTTAATAACCGGTGCAAATCGGTTCCGAGAAGCTCTGTGACAAAGTAGCTGTGAGAGAATGATTAGCTTCAACTGTCGTGGTGCGGGGTGATTGGAGTCGACGAACATATCTTCGAGGGGAGAGATGAAGATGTCGCTGAGAGAGATGACCTGGAAAAGAGTCAGCTTCAAGTTTGCTCCGCCAGAGCCGGCTTGATGGCAAGGAAAATGACGATGCATACGTTTTCGTGTCTGAGATGCTTGAGGAGTTTCAATTCACGGTATGTCCGCTTAGCGAGGACGGGTGTGCTAAAGGGCTTCATGATCTTTTTGACGGCGACATTTTGGTTTGTGAGCTGGTCTCGCGCAGAGCTATTGCGGGGAGGTGTTAATTCAGTTGCTTGATGAGAGGGCTTTAAAAAAAAAGACTCCTGACTTACCAGACGAGACCAAAAGCTCCCATACCCACGGGCTGGAGATCCGAGTATCTGGACGCAACTATTTAGCTATTTGTGACGCCAGTGCACTCCCACAGCTATGACCTACCTCGATGTGATCTCGAACGTGGTGCCGAAGATCTGCGCACGCACAAATTCGGCCATTGTGACTGTTTGTTCGAATTTGTCGCGTGTGTGTGGAAGAGGCTGGAGAGGAATTCGTCTCTGGGCGCGATGTGTGTATGTAGCGCAGGGAGAGAAACGATGGCAAATGCAAATCCCTTTTGTTCCTTGCTTGGGAGGGTGTGTTGGGTTGGTTGTTCTAGCAAGTGAAATGGCGACCACTACCACTGAACGCTGGAACTGCCAAGGCGGGGAAGCGGCTGAGCTTAAAGCAGAAGCCCGGCAAGTTTCGTCTCCTGGGGGGATCGGTTGGCGAGAGCGGGAGAAAAAGATGCTGAGCCGTTTGCGGTTTTCTAATTCTGATTCAGGCTGCCGAAGGTAGGGGTAAAATTTTTGTCTCCCTTGATTAATTGATTGGAGTTAAATTCCAGGGCGGTATGAGCAGACGTGAGTGGGCAACTTTTTTTGGGGGGGTTTTGTTATCGAATCGAAGAGCTGCCCGCGATCTCGGACGACTTTAGGCGGGGTGATTGTCTTGTCGATAGTGGGAGGCGAAGGGAGAAGAAGGGCGAAGAGGGAAACGGCTTCGAAAAGGTTGTAGTGGGTTGATGTGGGTTGGGCCTAGCAAAAAAGGAACGCCCAAAGTTAGCGATTATAGCACATTTATAAAGCAAGCACTGTTTCTCTGTCTGTGTCCTCGAATGCAATGTAGGCTACTTTTGAAGCATTAGGCGTTTGGGATGATGCTTTGGTGGCGGGTCTCTTGGTTGAGGGAGCTGTGGGCTAGTATGAGTGGAGGCCGAGAAGCGAGCGAACCTGAGTAGCAGTTGGGCCCGCTTTGGTTGATTGATTGATTGATTGACGGTAGATGGAAACGAACCAGGTCCTGAGGCGGCAGAGGCGAACTCGTTTCCAAGATAAACTCGACCTGACTCAAGGCCTTGCAGCAGTTTTTTTTTTTTCCAACAAGGTAGTGGTTCCAAGTTTTAGCCATCAAGTTTTGTTGTCATTCAGATCTTCACCGTAAGCTTCGTGGCCAAGGTGGCAAAGATTGTAAAAAAAAACAATATTCAGAGTTCTGCTTGCCTTGTTGTCGAATTGAGGGCCGCCCAAACTGGTTTCGTCGTTTTGTCGCTCTCTGTCTGTCCTTGCGCCGCCGGATGGTACAAGCTCCGAGTTCGAACAACGCCACACATGCCGAATAAGGTCGGGAAACGACCGTTGCGATTTTAAATTGGGCGGGAATTGAATGGGATAGGAGGGGGAGGAAACGCCCAGGGCAATGGGTTTGGGCCGAAGGGCCATTGTAACATACCAGCTTAGAATATCTGACTCGAGTCGCAACCAGGAGAGACAAGGGAACGAGTTGACCGTTTGTTGTAGGAGAGAGAGGGAGAGAGAGAAACAGCAGCTCGCAAGTGAGAGACGAGAAATTGTTTAACAAAGGCAAAGATTCCGTTATTTGGGAGAAGACGTTTTTTCTCGAAGCGGAAGAAGAAAAGGTGGGAGACGCGCGATGACGACACTGTGATTTCCCTAGCGTGTGCTTGGAATAAATTGCAGTGTTCTTTTGGAGGGGCACGTATGGTAAGAAGGGGAAAGGATTGACAATGATAAGATTGAGAAGAGGAGATGAATGTATAAGAGAAGAGTAGAAGAAGAAGCAGAAGGAGAGAAGAAAAAGCGGGAGGATCTTCGATGTAAATGGGAAAAGAAAAGAAGAAGTAGGAAGTGGGTTGTCTTTTTCTGTCAGTGATATCGTTTTTTTGTTACTCTAAAAAGTTACTTGACAGAAGATGGACAGGTCTCAGGGCGCATTCGAAGGGGGGAGCAGAAACAGCAGCTATTTTCTTGTCTCTTTGCGCTTGGCGATCGATCGAGATGAGAGAGGTGTTGGCTCAAGTGACCCGGCGGTGGTGGAGTTTGCGAGAGCGAGAGAGAGAGATGGAAAGTCAGTGTGTTGTTTTGGGCGGTGGAGGCGGGGAGGGAGGAGGGAAGCAGAGGTTTAAGACAGAAAGCTCGTGGTTCTCCGTCACTCAATCAGGAATTGGATTGAAGTCGTACAAAGTTGGAAAAACAAGGTCCGCAATCTTTTATTTATTTAACCGACCCATCTAGTCTTTTTTTTTTTTCCATCACTTTCCAAGCAAGCAAGCAAGCAAAAAATAGATATCACCACAATCTTACCCCGACCAGAGAGCATGTCTGAATTGAATGGGTGGATGGCTTTCTTCTCCAACAGTGACGACATCGTACCGCTATAGCACCCCGTAGCACCCTGTAGTACCCCGGTAGCACCCTGCAAACCCACCACCCCCAAGACAACTTAAGGCTTTTGTTGTTCAAACCTGGACACACCCTGGTTCCCTTCGGATTCTGCCATGGATCAGCCTGTCTCGTAAGGTAGCAAGAAGAGAAACGAAACCCTTCCCATGAGATGTAGGACCACCTACTAGGTACCTTAGTACCTATCCAGCATGGTGTGTCATGGTCCCCTACCTACCCTACTCCTACTTGGTACCTACGTAGGTGCTCATGTATGTATGTACATCATCCTCTAGACTTGTTTCTTCCATGCTTGGGCATTTTCTTCCTAGGACAGCGTCCAGCTTTCATACAAGTATCAGACATACATACCATACCTTAGTATCTAGTCTCACTTATGAGGCTAAAAAAGGTCACTTAGTCCAGCTCCAAAGCCTAGGAATTCCTAGTTGGGCCCCCGTCAAATTCGTTTCGCCAATCTATCCCGTCCCTCCATCACTAAGCGGATCATCGTCATCATCCATCAAAAGCGAACAACAGCTTCTTTATTTTCCTTGCGGTTTCCTCCTCCCTTCCCAAGCCTGTGAAACGCCATGCAGGAAATGGGACAAAGTTGTCACCCTAACATTGAAAAAAAAGGGCCCCCCTCCAAGCTTTCAAAAAGTCCAAGTGAAGAGGACCCGCTCCTGGTGCTCCGATTCGTCCTAGAGAGAACAACACACCCTGCTCACTTCTATGTACGCAAAAAAAAGCCCATCCATAGATTACTCGAGATGGAACGCTCTAAACGTGATGTGCCTCTGACGTCAACGTTTTTTTCCCCTTCCTTTGAGAAAACAGCAAGGGCCCCCTTTTTTAACCGCTCAATATCAGAGAAGCGGCCCTTATGCGGACGTACCTAGTATCTATCTACCTACCTATGTATGTAGGCATGTACGTATGGGGGTATGGGTATGGGGGGGGGGCATGGATGGATTATTGTGCCCCTCTTCTTTTCGCAAATTGTCCCATCACCATCACCATCCCCCATGCCCCCATCCTCATCAACACCCATGCGCGCATGTTCAGTATGTACAAGCGGAGTATTCCGTAAACATTCGATGCTCCTTCATCCCTCCCCCGCCAAAAGTTACTTCCAACCTCCACTGCCCCCCTCCCCTCCTCACGTACCTCTTCATCTGGGCGTCATACTAGCTTATATGCATTCATGTTAGTGCATGAGTCAGATATGGTACCCGGGACTTGTCGTTCCCGTTCAGCCATCACACGATTGCTCAGGAACGTGCTCTCATCCGGTCATCGTGCATCTGGTGAGAAATCGGCCCCCCATCCATACTCATCATGGGAGAGTTTCCTCCGGAGCCGTGACCGACAAATATTGTCCATGCCGTAGTTTGCTTGTTTGGCTCGCTTTGATGCACCCTTGATTTGCAGACTGCGACCCTGCCTCGAGCCTTTGCTGATTCCTTGCATATGAAGCAATCAAACTAGTCATTCTGAGCATCCTGATTTGTCCTCTTCTTCATCCATCTCGTGTTTCAGTGCCAAGATCTACATGAACCGCGCGCTGACACATGCATACTTACTTTTCTTACACCTATCTACTTGTATAGTATCCATCTATGGCAAAATGCTACTACTTGTACAAGCAACAGCAGGCAGACATGCGAATCACTCACTTCAGGCAAAAGAAATATTCCACAACCTTTTACTGTTTAATTCATGAGGTGCATCTTTGATTCACCTTATAGGTAGACAAGAAAGGGATGAACAAGTTATCAAAACATCTTGGTGTTTCCAATCATCAAACACCCTGCAGGCCCCATGCAAGGTAACTCATCATCCCATGACAGAAGCCGCCGCCGCCCACCAAACCTTTTTTTTCGCCCAGTGCTTTAGTCTCGAATAGCCAATGGCTCAATGTTCCAAATCTCTTCAGCATACTCGTTAATGCAGCGGTCACTGGTGAAGAAGCCCATCCGTGCCACCGATGTGATGCACTTGGTGATCCACTCATCTTGGTTTCGGTAAGCCTCATCGATGAGGGCATGTGTCTCAATGTAGCTGTGGAAATCATCCGACACCAAGTAGTAATCACCATGGTCTCGGACAGCTGCGATGAGAGCCTTGAAGTCATCGGGTGTGCCAAATGCTCCCTTCTCAATCTCCTGGAACACCTTGTCCAGATCGGGATCGATGGTGTGGGTTCCATAGTTGTGAGCATGGCGCAAGTCTTCGACCTCCTCGGCCAAGTTACCAAATAGGAAGATGTTGTTCTCACCAATTTCTCTGGTGATTTCAATCTATTTCGACATGAGTTAGTTGAAACATTCTCTGTGCTTAAAATTCTTTTTTACTGGTGACTTACATTTGCACCGTCACAGGTGCCAATGATGAGACCTCCGTTGAGAACAAACTTCATGTTGCTGGTTCCGGATGCCCTGTACGCATGTTAGCTTGTCTCGTTACCTCAAATCAGTCACCACTTTTCACTCACTCAGTTCCAGCCGTGGAGATATGTTCGCTAATGTCTGACGCAGGGGTAATAATTTCGGCCTTGCTGACATTGTAGTCCTCCAGGAAGATGACCTTGAGAAGGTCGCCAATATCCTCATCCTTGTTCACAACAGCACCAACGGCGTTGATCAAGTGAATAATCTGCTTGGCCATCCAGTAACCGGGAGCAGCTTTGCCTCCAAAGATGGAGACTCGTGGCAGCTGCTTCTTTCTCTCGGCAGGAGTCATGGCCTTGAGAGTGAGATATCTGTGGATCACGCCAAAGATGTTGAGTTGTTGTCGCTTGTACTCATGGATTCGCTTCACCTGAACGTCGAACAGGGATGAAGGATTCACAGTCACGCCAAGAGTGCTCTGGATGTGCTTAGCCAAACGAACCTTGTTGGCATACTTGATCTCTGCCCATTCCTTTCGGAAAGCCTTGTCATTGACGTACTTCTCCAACTGGTTCAGCGCCGTCAAGTCTTTGAGGAAGCCGTTGCCGCCACACTTGGAGGCAATGAGTTCAGACAACCGAGGGTTGGCTTGGTGAAGCCAACGGCGAGGGGTGATGCCGTTAGTGACATTTGTGAACTTGTCGGGGCCATAAATCTCCACAAAGTCCTTGAAGATAGTGGTCTTGATGAGATCCGAGTGCAGCTCAGCCACGCCATTGACCTTGTGGGATCCAACGATGGCTAGGAATGCCATCCTGACCATCTTTGGCTGACTCTCTTCAATGATTGACACTCTGCTAAGAATATCTCTGTCATTAGGAAACTGTTTCTCCACCTTCTGCAGGAAGAACAGATTAATATCATAGATAATCTGAAGGTGTCTTGGGAGAAGGTTCTGGACCAAGCCAACGGGCCACTTCTCCAGAGCCTCTGGGAGAACAGTATGATTGGTGTAGCCAAACTTGATAAAAATGTTAGCACATGATCTGCTTTTGCTCGTCTTGCAAACTTACCGTGTTAGTGACGATCTCCCATGCAAGGTCCCAGGGAAGGGCCTCGACATCGACGAGGATGCGCTGCAGCTCAACAATAGCAAGGGTGGGATGTGTGTCGTTGAGCTGGATAGCAACTTGGTCTGGGAACTCCTTCCAGGGGCGCTTTGACTTCTTGAAGCGACGGACAATGTCATAGAGCGAGGCGGCGACCCAGAAGTATTGCTGCTTTAGTCGCAGCTCCTTACCCTTCTCAAGGTTGTCGTTGGGATACAGCACAGCACTGATAGTCTCGGCACGCTGCTGGTCGGCGACTGAGCTCTCGTACTCGCCGTTGTTGAATTTCTGGAAGTCAAACTCGCCACCGGATGCTTTGCTCGACCAAAGACGCAAGTTGTTCGTTGTTGGGGTGTCATAACCAGGGATGGGTACGTCATAGGCGACAGCTTGTACTATTTCGCCGCCTTCCCAGACAGCCTGGGCTTTGCCATCTTCTGTGGTGGTCTTGCGCACATTACCGTAGAATTGGATCTGGTGCAGAGGTCAGCTCCGGCCGTGAAAAATAAGGCCTCTTAGCTTTTTGTTAGTTATCTTACATCAACAGTGACGTCGTGACGAGGGAACTCCCAGGGGTTGAAGTCCAACCAGTAATCGGGAACTTCGACTTGGTAACCGTCAATAATCTCCTGTTTGAAGATGCCGTATCGGTAGCGAAGACCGTAACCCCAGGCTGGGTAGTTGAGGGAGGCCAAACTGTCAAGGAAGCAGGCAGCCAGACGACCAAGACCACCATTTCCCAGGGCAGCATCGTGTTCTTGATGGATAATGTCCTCGATTCTGAAACCAAGGTCAGAGAGACCAGCTGCCATGACAAAGTCAGCGAATGGTGGCGCCCAAACTAACACCGCAAGAGACTGTAGTATGTCTTACCCTTGGCTGCATCCTTGAGACCAACATTCAACATGGCATTGTCGAGAGCCCTGCCCATGAGGAACTCCAGACTGAGGTAGTAGACTCGCTTGCTGTCACTGAAAGTCTGTCGCTGCTGAGTCTTGTTCCAATCGGTGATGAGGCGATCACGGAAAGCCAAACTGGTGGCGGAGTATGCGGCAGTCTCATCGCAGTTGAACAAACTACGAGCCAGGGTAGTTTCGACATGGCGGACGACTTCCTTCTCGAAGCCATCCTTGTCGTTGAAGCTCTGAACCTGGTTTCGCTTCCATGCTTCGCGCTGGGGTTCGGGAATTGAGGCTGCAAAGCACCAGTTGGGTTAGCAACGAGATTTCAAGAAAGCTTTGTATGGCATGCAGCTAAACTGGGCCAATTGAGTTGCGTATTGGCCAACGTTGCCATGCAGCCGTTTAATGCTTGCAGGACGGTGTGCTGATCCGAAGGTTGCATTGCATCATGAACCCCGCAGCCTGAGAGCTTCTCTCCCCCACCAGAGCAACAAGCTGCGCCCGTTCCCAAGCTGCCTCCTGTTGCTACCCGAATAAGCCGGGCAGTCAAGGTGTTATGGCGCTTGGAAGACGGAATTGGATTCAATTGTTGGGGTAAAAAAGAAGAAGAAGAAGAGGAAGAAAAAGGGGAAATTTTAGTAAAACCGTAAATGCATACCTTCAACGCTCTTGATCTCACCAGCACCAAAGCCAGTAAAGGTTCTCTTGTGCTTAGGACGAGAGATACCTGCGGGGCCGACAGCGCCTACAATGTCAACTATAGGAGCACTCGTAGAGGGACGACGCTCTCTTGTTGGGAGTCGTTCGGTGGTCGCCATGATGGATCGTTGCCACTGCTATGTCTTTGCGTGAGTAACTTTCCTGGCAATCGAACAAGAAGGAAATTCAATCAGGGGGAAATAGGATGTTCAAGGTAGTTCAATTGAGTAAAAATAAAATCAAAAATCAAAACAAAAAGAGAAAGGTTTTGTACAAGAAGGAAAACGAGGACAAGTCGAAAGACAGAGAGGCACGGCCGTTGTTCTCAACCGAACTTGACCTCAGAGGCTCACTAGCTCATCGTCCTAGCCAAAGCTATGGTGGGGTCTTGGTTGCGGGGTTGGAGAGCTGAGAAGCACGAGCTTCCACGTTACGTACCTTTTGTTCACGTCCCAACTTGTAAGGTAAAAGGACAGACGGACTTTTCGGGAGGTTGAAGGGCAAGACAGGTCTTGGAGGAGGCAAGTCCAAAAGACCGGTTCAAAAAAGAAGAGGAGGGAGGGAGAGAGAGAGAGAACAGAGGAGAGAGAAGAGAGAGGGAGACGAGGGAGAAAAGGAGAGTTGATGAAGAGGAGGAGCAAGAGAGGGGAAGGATGAGCTGGAGTTAACACGCGATGCTGCCCATCAGGTAGCTATGAACGGAGGTAAGGTAGGCAAGGCAAGGTCAGGTATGGATATTATTATATTATCTGGTTGCATGCTCCCTTCCTTGTTGGCTCGTTACAGCTCATCACTTGGAGGGGGTTGCAAACCCATCCATACATCGGTACGATCCATCTCCCGCTCATGCAACCTTTCATTCATCAAATCAAGCTTCAACGGAAGCCAGCGGATGCGGTTACCACGCCACGCTTGTATTCATCACCCCAGAGACGTAATGGATGTCTGTCCCGTCCCGCTGGAAGACGACCACACAATGTCCTCATCATGCCAGACAGGGGGATAAAAATCACACTAGATCAGAGCCTATGATAAAGCATTGCATAGATGATCAACAGCAATACAAGAATTACCAGTGAACAGACTCGAGAGGAACGAGAGGAATCAAGAGCAACATCAGAAATCGAGAAAAAACGATACACAAAATCCGTCCGCCATATTCAGCGTTTCAGTGTTAAACGCCCACACCCCCCCCCCCCCTTCCTTTTTGCCCGCCTATCGTAACCGCTTCTTCCCCGCAGGGAGCAATCAATAAATATGAACTAAGCATGGTGCAACACTTGACCGGCCAAGAATACAATTGCATGGCTTAACAATCCCACCCCTGGCTCGTGACGTTGAGGCACAGAAACTCTCCCACACCACCCACCACCATCGCCTCATCATCATCTCAACCTGACAATGAGTGTGGGGGCAGGAACAATTCATTGCTCAATCAACTTTAGGTTGGGCTCTGGCATGAGACTGATTCCGGTCAAATCTCGGGCCCAATTCCTGCATCCGGACATCATACATGCGGTTCAGTACCCAAAGTGAACTCCAGGAATGTGGCCTTATTACGCGGAATTCGACCTGACTGCAACGCAGCGCCCAGAGCACTCGAGTCTGGACCTCTGTTTTCTCCACAGCTGCCAGCAACTATTACGAGCCCAGAACCCCCAAGGTGGATTCAACGTCAACTCTTCACAGCATCCATTGACAATGCCCTGCATCATGAAACATCTTCTAAAACATCTCATTCGTCTTGGTACGCATCGTCAATGCGTCTCTCGCTGAACTATTCGAATTTGGCACCTTGCCTCAGACATAGTACTCACTTAACCACCAACACCAATCCAGCCACCCCCAAAAAGTCCATTTGCTACTTTGTGAATGAAACCCAGAGCATTCACCATAACTTCTAACCCATCGTGCTCGCCGTTGATGCACTGTGGTATCCAATTGGTCCCTTTCCAGCTTTGATTTCACCCAACACTTTCCCCTCCAAACAAGAATTATCATAGAGACCGTTTCATCATTCAATTCCATATCGAGACACGAGCCCACTATGGCTCTTTGCGGTTCAGCCCACGCCGCGCACTTGTCGCCGCGGATCCCGCAGGTGTAGTCCCAATCATCAATGAAACCCAGGCAGACCGCAGAATATAGACAACCACGCCGTGCTGAAAGAGAAGTAAAAAGGAAAGAACCCCCCGTCGAAGAAAACGATGCTTTGGTAGTACAAGTGCCCAAAAAAAATCGAGATCCATGGGAGGTTTGTCGTATCGTCAGAATAGATTAAAAAGCCATGCGTATAGGCTACACCATAATGGGAATTTGAGCGTAAAACCAGGGCAGCGTCGCCTCAAATAAAAAGGCGCCATCAGAACTCCGTATAATGCTCTACATGCCGACTCTCTGTGGTTGGCTTGCAAAAACCGCAACGAATAGCGGTACTATCTCCTGCTTATAGAATGCCAGAGTCTTTAAGCGCGTTATTGAGGATGGTCTCTTTGACAGCGGCGAATACGAGTCGGATATTGGACGTGTCCGTTGCTTGAGTCAAGCTGGCAAAATTATGTTAGATACATAACCAAAGAGAGGATACCAAACTCGACTTACTGAGGATATAGATTGAGATGTGCTCTATTGACTTGATTAAAGCGCCATAATAGATACTTGGCGGCCTTGTTAACGTCATTGCCTCCCTGATAGTCTGGGAAATAATTGGCAAGAGGTGATCTGCTAAGTTTTTGCTTAAATATGTCCACCTTGTTGAGGAACAAGATGATACTCGTTCGCATAAACCACCGTGAATTCACAACGGAGTCGAATAGGAGCAAGCTTTCCATCATGCGGTTCTGCATCCCCTTAAAGTTAGATCATAATGCGTGCGACAACATAGGGGTAAGAGCATTGCTCCCTCATGGTAGCTCACCTGACTGCTCTCTTCAAGTAAAACTTGGTCGTATTCGCTGAGTGCAACGCAGAAGATGATTGATGTGACGTTTTCGAAACAGTGTATCCATTTCTTTCGTTCACTCCTTTGCCCTCCAACATCGAACATACTAGCCAAAAACAAGTCAGCAGACTGCCAAGATTTCCATTGCCGCTTACACGTACTGAATACTGAGTTGGCCCATCTGGAACCGAGTTTCGTATATGCCCGTCGTTTTTGTTCGTGCTCGCAGGACGTCCATTTCGCTGGGCAAATAGTCTGGCGCGACAATACGCATCGCTTCTTGGAAGAAACTGTAGCCAGACTCGGTTAGCTCTGCTGCGCGAAGCATCATTCACCACAAGGTATCCCCCAAACTCACTATTCGGCTGAGTCCATCAGATAAAACTCTGTTTGATGATCCATTAACTGATCCCTCGCAGGATCTGACCATACGGCTTGTACAGCATCGCCGACACGGGGGTCGATTTGCGCTTGCGGACCTGACTCTGCCTGATATTCCATCAAGAAATCCGCGTACACTCTGTTCTCTTCTTCTTGCAATTCAATATCGAATTGTCCCATCGCAGTAATGATGGCTTTGGCGCATTCGACCAAGTTCTTGAAGACGGTAGGTCGATAATTGTATAATTCCTCTTCTGAATATCCTTTGAGGTGGATAATTTTCATTTGCTTCACGATGGTAGACTTGCCGCTCTCTCCAGAACCTGCCAAAAAAAAAAAAGTAAATAAGCAACTGAGATGCACGACATCAGCCGCAAATGGAAGAGGAGAAAAAAAAAACCTACCCAATAGCAAGATTTTGCATTCTTTCCGTAATCTTTTTGAGTCCTCTTCCAGCTGCCTGTCGATAGCCTGGCTCTTCTTCTTCTGTTCCACCTCATCATTACTTGAACTCATGCAGCCGCCCATGGTGGGCGATCTCGCACGGTTTGGCGTCTAGGGGTCGGGTCTGGGGGATGAACGTCGGCGGATATATCGGTCGAGCGGGTCGAATCAAGAAGCAATCACTTCAAGGCTCACTACGACACCAATTACTGTCGCATGATCGATGACCGACAATAAAATTCGCAAGAATGATGCCGTTTTGTTGAAATGCGAAGCCGTCGGCGGGAGCAGCGCAGCAGAGTCGTGGCACCGGGGGGGTTGGTGGAGCGGTCCGTCCGGCAGAACTTTGGCGGCAATGAAAGCGTCCGGGTCGTCGTGGTTGTCAGCGCAAAAGGGCACCAGGAGCAGCAGTCACAGTGTTATGTCTGCTTCTGCTTCTGCTATGGCTTGAAGATAGAAATTCGCCGTGTCGACTCGAACCTGGAGCGACGGGGGAGAGTCGTGGTTTTTGGCGCGTTGAGACAGAGACAGCCTCGTGGACGAGGAGTTTGACTGCTGCTGAAGTCGCTGGAAGTGCTGGAGGTGGGAGCTGGGGCCTTGGTGCTCAAAGTACACCCACTAAGGTAGCCCTGGAGGCGTGTGTACGAGTAGTGCTACCCCGAATGGACCCGTCTGGGGGTACGGAGTGGTAGTATTAAAAAATGATGACAGGTCAAGCGGAGGAGTGGCACCAATTGGCGTCGAGCGGCGCCGGCGGTGATGCTGCTGGAGTGGAGGCGAGCCTGGGCCCCAGCCTGTCTCAACGTCAGTGCTATGGATTTTTATTTGTCTGCCTGCCCTGTCTTTTCTTTCTGGGGCTCGTAGTCGTATGTACGTTTAGCTCTAGCTCTTCAGCCTGACGATTTAATTGATTGATTGATTGTCTGACTGACTGATTGATTGATTGATTGATTGACTGACTGATTGGGAGCGACAAGTGAGGGAGTGAGGGAGTGAGAGACAGGAGAAGAGAGAGAGACCAGTACTCCGCGGGTAAATGAGAGAGCAATGTCGAAAGAAGACAATGTCGGACTGCAACACAAAGATGTCCGCAAATAGACTCGATCCTGTCCCTCTTTCTAACTCTTTCTAACTCTGTGTTGGCTGGTGCCACCGCAAAGGGAGCAACAGCAAAGGCCAAGAGCAGAAAACGGACAGCAGAAGAGAGGGAAACGTCCAACGTGCTGCACTGCCGTAGTAGTATGTAATGTGAATGCAGGGGTGATGAAGGTTCAAAGAGAAACGAAACCAAGCCTGTAGGCATGCGAGCTTGGCTGCTGGTTGGTTGGGTTTCCAAGGTAAGGTTCTCTCTCAAGGCTGGGCTGAATGGCTCGCAGTGGATTGCGTCCACTGAACATAATTAGCCTCCAGGGCTTCTCCTGGGGCGCTCCAGCGCGCTGCAACAGGTTCGGTGCGAGGGTGGTGTAGCGCTCGCTCCACTGCCCGTTCTAATCGCCTCGCTTCCGCTACCGCTTCTGCTAGTACTACTACATACAAGTACTACTACTGCCTTGCTGCATCACTCGCGCGGTGGGGAGCTCAGGTTTTGCTTTCTTTTGCCCTGACGCTATTCACTCCGTATCTACTCCATAGAGTTCTAAGACTGTCATGTCCTGTTTGTCCGTGCCTGGTGCATCCGAGATCTTTTCTGCCAGGGCGCGTTCGAGCACTACCTCGCATTGCATATGTGTCATTGGCATTAATTCGCCCCAATGTCTCAATCAATCACCCGCTGTTGCTGCTACAGCACGGAGTGCCTACACCATATTGAGCACCCGGGCGGTAAAACACGCCCTGAAAGATTGCAACTCTTTTGGGCAAGGCAAGGCATGAAAGACAACCCCCAAGCCCCCTCCCCTCTCAAGGCTCAAGGGCTCAGTACTTGTACATCGGCCAATTCTTTACCAAATCCAATTTCTTTCATCACCATCCTATTTTTAATGATTTGCACAATGTCGACCGGCTGGGCAAACGGGGAGGCACTCTGCCTACCTACTAGGCTACTAAGGTAGTAGCAGTAGTACACATTTCATTGCCACCATCCTCGGCTCATTCTCCATTCCCCCGCACTGTCCAGCTTCGCCGTACTACACTCCAGTTCCCAAGCTCCGGCTTCAGCAACAGAAGCAGCTTCTCTCCGTCGGCTCCAGAGTTCCATGGGATGGGATGGGATAGGATGGGATGCAACCACCTGAACGATACTCGAACTGGCTCCAACTTCCGCTAACGCATTCCCTGTCTCCACTGTGCCAGCCAGGACAACCATGCCGCATCCAGCTTACAAAAGCTATGTCTCAAGGTAAAAGGTGTGCATACGTACCTGTACCTATGCCTGTGCCTGTGCCTTTGGCCTGGGGTATCCTCTCGTCTGTGGCTTGGCTTCTCTCATGCTCGCCGCGCATCTGCGCTCCGCTCCCAAGTATCCCCCCCTCCAAGTTGATCAATCGTCTGTTGTTACTCGTACGAGCTAGTTCGTCACATTTGACGATGGATGCAGCGTACGCATTTGGTCCAACGGCCATGTGATGCCGGGTTGGCACGGGTGAAGAGGGGGATCTCTTATGGGTTTGGAACTGACTCGATGCGAGCTCAAACAAGCTTCGAACAGACCATACGTTAAAATCCTCGCATATCGACTACCCATAAATGCTCCATTCTCGAGCGTCTCTTCTCTCATACTTGTACATAATACGCAAAGAAGTCCGCCCATCTGCGAAATCTATTTGCCGAGCTCAAATGGGTTGGGGACCCTGTACGCCTTATTAGACAAGTTGCTCAGCCTCATTAAGCAGAGCTGTGAACCCCTGCTGAAACCTCCACATAACAATATGCTGGTATCCCCTGAGTCTTTCACAGTCAGCTTCCTCAGGGCTTCACCCTGCCGTTAGATTTGCACCTTTGCAAATATCAAACATCTCGAGTCCGGCCAGACTTATTACCAGCGGCTCACCATGGCAAACTATCATGCAATGGGTTCGGCGTTGAAACTGATCAGATGTCTTTCGATCCATTGTCTCTGCCACGTTCGCTGGCCGGTTCACTTCTTAGCTCCGCTGGGCTGACCTGAGTTGCCAATCGCATGGGGAGCTTTAGATCGCTACAGCAGCCAGAGCAAAGCTATGCTAGGCTACAAAATCGAGGTGCGCCAATGATGGTAAGCTAAAGAAATCGGTTCAACGGCTTCCAAATATCCATCCTCCTTCCTTTTCATTGCCCTTTTTTTTCCCTCCTTGGTTTCTTTGTTTCCGTTTTCCCCGTGATTATTATGAGTTTTTGCTGGTCCGACAACTCCATCATCGCCGACGGTGTTTTCCCATATCGTATACCGACTTGCTCCGTTATGGTGGCTTGATTCGGACACCCCAAATAGCTTTCCAGCTCAGAGTTATGGTTGTTCTGGGGAGCCCCCGGATCAAGGAGAACCCTAGCAGGGAATACACGTGGTTGTTCAACCCTACGGCCGTCCATGACTGGTTGCTACACCAGTGCTGTGTAACTCGGTTCAAACATTCATCATCTTATGCACGCTGTGGCAGACCATCTACGTTCTACTTTGAACGTTCATACATATTGTCCAGTTGCAGCCAGCCAATGAGAATATTCATGGCTGACAAGCTGAATTCATCGTTTTGGCCGATGCACTACCACCTCCTCAGTTTTGTTATTGATATTAAGTCATCAACGAGAAATTTTCTCGTTCAAACATGATAGACGCGGGTCTCACCATGTTGATTACAATGTGGGTACAGGCTACGCACGCAATCTTGTCAATGCAAGAACGGAGAGTCAAATCCCTCATCAACTTGTTTCCGTCAAAAGGTGCAGCTTTGGCGCCTAGGCTCGGGTACCTACCTCCTACCTGCATACGAGTACATGGAATTGTTCCAGAATTACCGCCCGTTCGCTCTACGAGGCGTTTGTTAGCCCATGAACCGAGACCCCCTGCTGACGCCAGCTCGTTCTAGTGGAGACTGGGTGGAGAGAAAACAACTTGAGCTCAGTTGAAATATAATGGCTGACGGGAAGTTGGCCCCCTTGTGGCTTCATGCAATTCGAGTACTACTAGATAGATCGGAAAGCTCACATGGCAGACGCCAATAGCTGACAGTTTCCTCAGGACGGGAAAGGGTCCTTTGAAAGACTAGCAGCCCGTCACCTTCGTACGATACTGAATTCGGAACCTAAACAAAGGGATCAACTAGTGGGAGCGTGCATCCCCTCTCTACGCAAGCAATGATCGTTGCTCAACTTCCCCCATTGACTTGACATCCAACGAGTCTTGCGCACGGTACCAGTTTTTCCAAAGAGCTCCCGCCTCCCGGCGTGCCGATAGAAAGTGGACACCCGTGCCGTGTCAGTGGTATTCACCTCCTCCACTCTGACCAAGGAAAAAGCGAATCGATTGGGGCTGCCAGGGATGTTCTGCGCAAGGGCGCTTTCCCACGTGTTGGGATGCTTCTGATCAAGTTGGACAACGACAAGTGCCGAAAGCGATTGGTTTGTGCATTCAGCCCAGAAGCAGTTTAACCATACCATGTGGTGTATGAGAACCAATTGATGATGAGCAAAGCGTTCAATGGCCATTAAAAGCAATCTAGAATTCCATCGCTTTTGCCCTAGACCAACTTCTTCCTCTTGATGATACCAACACGAGTCCCCGAAACATGCATTTCAGGAGAGCCAGTCGGGTTCAAACAAATTTTGATTGAGATGATTGGCACTAAACTGGTGGTCGGGATTTTTAAAACGTGAAACAAGGCACGGATTCAAATCCCTGGTTCATCACGACGGCTAATTCCGCAAAAATCGGCATGAAGGCTGGTCGAGCAAAAGGGCGGATAAATGTCAACAGTGTTTTCTCTTCAACAGCCAAGGAAAGCGGCACCTTAGTTTTCAGGTTTGAACAGGTACGGCAAGGCTGATTCCAGCTTGTCTTTCTAAAGTCTGTGGCCTGGCTGTGTGCAGCTCCAAATATGGCAATGTTTGCTACTTAGCCTCTCTCGATATATTTCTGTCTCACATTTGGACAAAGAAGCCCCCTTTACGGAGTACTCGGGATGAGAAAAAAACACATGCTCCGTATTCCGTATTACAAGAGCAAAAGATTTTCCCGGCTTTGAACCTCAGCCATACATATTGAATACATATCTCTCTCGTATGCTCGTACCAATCTTTGGTGCTTCAGGGTATGAAAGGAGTGAAAATGGGGTTTGTCTCTTGGCGGGTGGCCTTTATGTGGTTCCATACTCTAATCGCGTCATCAATCGTCCATGGGACTTTTGTTTTGAAGATGAAAACTGCCAGCACCAAGACCAGAACTATGATTATGTATGCTTATGACTAAGATATCAGCTGTAGTGCCTTTCTTCGGTGGTCCAACGACAGAACGGGCCTTATCTAGCATGCTTCTGCCAGAAGCGATACGCAGAGAGCATTCGTTATTGGTGTGGATATCCAAGTCCGTTGTGGATAATGTCGCAGCTTACGGCTGTCGCTAATACGGTCCCCGCCTGATATCGCCAAATATTTCTTGGTTTTGTACGGAGTACGGAGCACTGGATCTCGTCCAAAGCAAGGCGAGGCTCATGCTTACACAGCTCCAGGAGATTGCATGGTGGCCAGGGTATCGGATCTTCCGATCTTGTTTCATACATCTGATGTCATCGCTTTGTCTGCTGTTCGGGGATTGTCCTGAAGTCTGGAGATGGTTGTGCTGATGAAACTGCATATCCGATGATCAAGAGGTGACCTACCCTATCATGTTTCCAAACAGCCGGCGGCCCCGTGTCAACAAAGAAAATACGAGCAGCGATGCATCTCGCCGATCATGGAACTGCACACAATAAGTTCTTAATAGGGAATTGCATGACAAGATGACATGGCGGGCTACCTTTGAGCCACACGTTGTCTGAAAAAAACGTTTCATGGGAATTAGGCTTGGGATACATGACCACGAGGTGGCTTGTTGTGCGAGGAGCACAGCCGAACTATGGATGTGCCACCACGGCCCACAAGCAACAAATGGTTGTTTTGTATCAACTGACCAAGATGTATGTGTTGTTTACTCAAATAACATTCAATATTTGGGGGTCATGCTGATACGGTCTGGGGTTTCTGCCTGCATGGTGGTGTGGAGAGAGGGAGGGAGGGAGGGAGGGTCGGCATCAAGCCGGCATTGACTCGGTGGAGTTGGAAGCTCCTTGTCGGAGGAGAGAGAGAAAGAGAGGAAGAGAGGAAGAGAGAGAGAGCATGAGCACTGTTTGTTTTTTCACGATGACGAGCGGGATTTCTTTTTTTTGAAAACGGGATGATTCAATAGGAGTGAGGAATCATGGCGTTGGTTCATAACTGATCAAGGCGAGAAGAGCCTCACAGATCTGAACCACCAACCCGGAACACGCCATGGCTGGATGGACTTGATCGGACTTGCATAGGTTTGAGATGCCTCGCGACAGGCTTACACAAGGCATTTACTACTCTACATCTATGTGCTGCCTCGCATCCGATAGGTGTGATTGTTACGTACTTTTTTGTATGCACGTACAGATAGTCTGTTCTCGCAATATTGTCTTTTCCCCACGCAGCTGGTGTGATGATACCTACTTGCTTGTACGGATACATTACCAAAGAAAGGATTGGTGGCAAAAACATAGAAGAAGAGGAAGAAGAGAGAGGCCCACGCTGTTTTTTTCTTCTTGGCAGCAAACAAGCAGTTTTTTTTTTTTTTAGTGTCAGCAAATGAGGGTCTTCATGCAATGCAAGACACGTTGCAAGGCCATGGACCAGGCTTTGGACCGGGCCAGCTATTCGTGGTGCCAATTGGCAATCCCTGCTGGAATGGCTGCATGTAGAGCTGCGCAACCAAGATCGTGGCGGCCAAGAGGAAGAAAGAAGGAGAGAAGTGAGATTTTCCCTTCCTTTCTTCCCCTTCTTCTTTTTTCTCTCTTGCTGTGGTTCTCTTTCCTGCTTGTTTGTCTGTTGTTGTTGACGTGGAGTTTCATGGGGGGGGGGGGGGGGGGGGGTTCTGCTGTACTTGTAGGATCAAAGTTTGAAGATTTTTTTCTTCTTTCTTTCTTTCTTTCTCCTTTTGGTCTTTGTTTTCTTTGGGGTTTGTTTCTCCCTGAATAGCTGCTCTCTGGTTGCCTCTGGGGATGGATGCCAAGACTGTGTGATGTGATTGCCAGGATTGCTACGGGCTGATACTGTCGAATCAGTCATTGAGGGCGAGAGACATTTCGGTGACGAGACAAGGTCCTCTTGTCTCAAGCTTGTCATGTCATGACGCCCTCTCTTCTTGTTGATTAACTGAGCAGAAGCAGCAGCAGCAGCAGTATCTACTGATCCTGTACTATTACTTGTAGTATCTGGATGGATGAGTAGAGCTTGATTTCCACGCCCCCCCCATCTCAAAGTTCCCTCACCTCATCTTCGGGACTTCATCCAGATGATGATCGTCATCAATTTTACTTAGGTTCAATTAGCTTCACGGCACCTCTTCGTATACTAATAATAATCGGGTGAAGGTTAATAAGTCTGGAGCTTCTTGTTGGAACTTTGTTGGTTGGGTGCTTTTTGTTTTTTTTTTGGTTTGTTTTGGGTTGCCTTTGGTGGTGGGAACAGCTACATGTACTTGCTGTATGTACCAAGTACTCGGCACCTACAGCGGAGCTTATACCGCCCATCCATGCATCTCTCTCTTTCTTCTTTCTCTTGCTGCATGGATGTCGGTCCATCCATCCATCCATCCATTCAGCAGCACCAGCCATAAACAACCTGTTCCAAGCCCAAGTCGGTGACAGCATATTATATCAAACTTTGTCTCATCATCGCTGCTTTTTCACCGATATACATAGTATCTTCACCTGGAACCTGCTGCCCACAATCTTCTTTCACACCTGTTCCCTCTCATTACACATGACAATCTAATTGTTGGCAAAAGCAAAAGATCAAAATTCTTGGTCAGTCTCGTTGCCACCTTTTGCTGGTCGACCACCACCCCTGTCAGACCCCGTGGGCTGCAAGGGATCCCCCCGCTAGATTGCCAATTCACCTTGCAGAACGACGAGCCACCGATGAATTGGTCGTGACCGGAGTGGGAAACATTGAAAGATTTGGCCCCCCCCCCTGACCGCCTCTGCGGCCTGCTCGTCCATCTACGCGCCGGCATTTCAGTCGTGAGAAGGAAACCGCTTACCCAGAAGAGATACGCAACTAAACGAGGCATTCGGGAACAAAGCGTTAGGTTACCTTGAACCTCTCTTACCATACAACCAAAGCACCCTCACTCTCACCCCACTCGTTGCCCCCAAATCCGCCACCACGGCATTGGAAAGATCCAATTGCTTGCTACCGACATTGTATTGATCGAACCTACACGCTGTGATTCCAACCGGGCGATTATCTAAGGCGAATTGTATACATAATCGAGTTCAAGAGAGAGGAACATAGGGCGGGAGAGAAAGAGGAAGAGAAACAAAGCGACAGAAAGAGAAAGGGAGAGAGAGAAACCCCGGAAGCGCACCGGGCTGCGCTTGAAGCAGCAAAACATCTTTTAGGTCGATATAAAATACCCCCCAGCATATAAAAACAACATGAGCGCAGAGGAGGAGACAGCAACCCCGCCACCCAATGGGACGGAAACGAAGCCTGCTCCTTCGACCAATGCCCCTCCCGCATCGACCAAGCCCTCCAAGACTGGCTTTGTTCCTCTAGTAACTGTTGTTGACTTCCATCATGCCCGCGGACCCGAGGTCGAAAGCTGGTTTGGTGTTGAAGAGGATGTTGACCCGGCCGTCAAGTATGGGTGGTCATTATTACCCTTCATGGCATTGAGTGATGGAGCCCATGCGTAAGTTCTCATGCTTCCTTGTGCGAACAATACACTGACTTGTTCCAGCTCCGAGGAAGATTTTTCATACTTTACCCTGCTACGACCCGAGACGGATGACGAACCGGCAACTTCACTCTTTGGCATAGCATGCACTCGACAGCTAGACTCCTCACAGCTTATCAATCGACCACCTGATGTCACTCGCTCGACTGTTCAAAAAGCTGTTGTTGTAATAGCAGATAGCCCTCAATTCTTTGGCGTGCTGAGGGAACGCCTCAGTGTAGTCACGCAAGTATGGTTTGCTCAGAGGGAGTTTACAGATGTGGATATTCTACGCAGCTTCCAGGAGAGCCTCGCTGATGAAAAGGCCCGAGGTCTCCTGGCTGATGAGTCACAACGAGATCAGTATCTGGGTATGAGTTTGCGGGAACTCATCCACGAATTTAAATGGCAAGCTTTGGTATTGCTGAAGTGCTGTCTGCTTCAGCCCAAGGTGAGTTACCATGAACAAAGTCCAAATCCAACTGGGGAAACTAACAGTTCATAGATGTTGTTTTTTGGGTCAAGATGTGATAGATTATGCATGGTGCAATTTTCACTTATTTCATTAATACCCGGTCTTATCCGCAATCTTCAGGACTGCGCAGATCCTGAGTTGGATAGTTACGAGAAGAAACTGGCGCAGCCGACGAGTTTGCAGAGTAGCAATCGCAACTCGCTCTTGACATTTATGGGTCTTCCGTTGCAGATATTTGGCAAGGTATGTCACTTTATGGCCCCCAATCTGAACCGGAATGCGGTCTAATGTCTGAGACAGGGTAGCTTTTTTGGACCCTATACGCCACTGCAACAGCTTGACATGCTGGCAGACGTTGGCACCAAGTCATATCTTGTTGGCAGCACTAACTCGTTACTCCTCCAACAAAAAGACCGTTATAGCGATATTCTCATCAACCTTGACGACAACACCGTCAACATTACCTCGGCGTCTCTAAGGATGGCTTTATCGTTAACCGCGGCCGATAGGAGGTGGATCGACTTCCTCACACAGGAGGTGAACGAAACCTGGGATGAAACCAATCCCGGCAGACCAAAGACGATGCGGTACGCCGGAAGCGAGGAATACATTAGGTCACAGTTCGAGTCGTATGTTATCGGTCTTATTTCCTCCGTTAAATATCACAACTACATTGCTGTCAACGCAGGCGGTATCTATGCTTCTGCAGAGGGTGACCCGGCCATCGACTTCGGTTTGGATTGGGTGGACGCTTGGATGCGAACTGAAAACTACCGCATGTGGGACGCAAATACCGATACGAACCTCTTTGCTGTTTCCGAACCAAAGCACCCTTGCGCCGGTGGTCTTACCATTGATGATGTACAGCGTCGTATCACTGAGCAGGTAAAGGACCTCCATATCGATGAACGTCTTGCACAGGGCCGGGATATTTTAGGGCGAAATCTTGCCGCGGGGCGGGAAAAGGCGTCAACTATGCTCAATAAGATTTATTCGGACATGGAGTATCTGCGGGAAACGCAACGGAAGAAGGCCGAGGAACAGGCTAGATTAAATGGGACCAATGGCCATCACGGATCCGTGGATCTGACCAAACATAGTCAAGCTGGGCAGCCAACTGTCGGCAGCAGAGCCGGCGCTTACATGGCTAGCTGGGCTTCCTGGGCTGGCGAGAAACGCAAGAACGGAGGATGGGGTTCCAGCTGGGGGAAGAAGTCATCCAAGTCGCCCTCGACGCCGACGAGCCCCATTGACAGAGACTACCATTTTGTCAGCCCGCTGAGCTCAAGAACCGGTTCCGCGGAAGAGAATGGCAAGTCATATCGCCCTATGACACAAGAGTCCTTTAGCGAGAGCATTCTATCAGGCTCGAGCGATAGACCGGACACAGCATCTTCTATTGCCGATGCCACACCCCTGGTAGAAAAGAACGGTGCCGCACCAGAGGCCCCCCATTCACATACAAGGCATAACAGCGAAGCGGATGGATTTCAGAAGGAGAGCTTAATCGGTGCACATAGCGCCGATTAGTCCAGAAGAAAAAAAAACTCAAAGAAAAGAAAGAAAGAAGGATATCATGACGATTTAAAGGATCGGGATAAGGGTGGGAGGAGAGGGAAACATGGCCAAAAAAGGGGACACTATACTAATTTGCATGGGAGTACAAATGATGGAAAGCGTTGGTTTTTTCTTCTTCTCTTCTTTTCGCTTCATTTATACTAGGTAGCCAACACAACCACTTAGCTTTTGGGGTTTCTCTGTTTTTTTTTTGTTTTGTTTGTTTTGTAACGAGAGCATATTAATGATTGGAAATGACATGGTTTTTTCTTTTTATTGCTTGATATATTTTACATTCGCTTGACTTTTTATTTGTTTGCATGCGCGCAGGAGTCTATCGTATTGTTCTTATCAATAAGGCCGTGATATCATACATAATTTCATCAGTTCATAATCGGTATTCCCGTCACCCAAGTTGTTCTTCTGGCACCCCTGATCCTCAAGGCATATATGAGAATCGAGGAGAGACATGGACTAAGACACAGAGCAGGACACAACATCGGAACACAAAAAGCATAACAATAGTCCTCCATTTCCATTTCATAATAGCGGAAGTAGGCTATGTCTAGTCGTTAAAACCCATATCCCGCCTTCGCCTGCCAGTCTCTTTCCAGCTAGATGATGATTAAAGAATACCCGCATTCGCTCATACACATCCTTTCCCAAACCTCCTAATTCCCGGAGATGACCCAATTCTACCGACGTTGCCTGATTGCACGAAAGTAATGGACGTTCTTGTATGGAGAATAATAGCACCTTAACAACGCCACAACACAATCTTGGACGTGATGCAATTTTATGCCAGATATCCCAGCTCATCGTCATCGAGTCGCTCCAAGTACTCCTTGTCTAGGAGAATCTCTATGCACTTCTTGATGTCGCTCACCTTGGGAACGAATCGGGAGCGAATCTGGTTGATGGTTTCGCTGACAAGCTGTGTATGCTTCATCTTCTTTCGTGCCTTCATGATACGGACAATTGCAGACTGCAGATATGATTAGTATTACTCTCAAGGCATCGAGGTTAAGATTTCTCTCTTTTTTACTTACCTGCAAAACAAGTTTGCGGTCTTCCTCAATCGTCTTGTTTGTTTCGACCTCTTCTTGCTTAGCCTCCTTGACACCGCCGAGGTTAAGGTTGACTCGAATCTTCTTGCTCTTAAAGTCATAGTTGAGGGAGAATGATTTGCCGGGACCGGGCTTGTCTCCACCCTGCATCAAGAGAACCTTGGCCTTTAGGATGACGGCCAGTGCTTGATCCAGCACCTCGCTGCTGAGCTGAGTGACGCTGATGATGTCGTCATAAGTGTAGGTATCCTTCTCATTAAAGAGAAGTAGAATGGCCATTTGGTAGATAGATACCTGGAAGGTATAAGGCGTTTTGCTGTTCTTGCAGTAACCGGCCTTGATTTCGCCCTTGCAGAGATGCCACAGCCACGTCAGTTTCCTGCCGTCATGCTTATGCTTGTAGAACCGCACAAATCTATCGATTTCTGTTGAGATTTCAGAGGGAGCCACAAAATGCGTGCTGGGTGGTGTCAGTGGCCAGAAACCAGTTCCCAGAATCGAGAATGTCGAATCGACAGCCTTAAGGTTACCGACACTCTCGAGGTGGTCACGGAATTCTTTATTGAGATCCTTGGATATCTGCATGTCCTGGAACATGCGTTGTAGCTTGTTTGTGTATTCAAAACCGCAAGCCTCCTTGAGTTTGCTGATCATGCTAGTCTCAGCATCATCTGACGAAGAGTTGCTGTGTACCAGACGTCGTGCCAGCATACGAGAGTAGAACTTTTGGAAAACATCCTTGTCTTCAATATACTTGAAGACGGTCATGATCTGAGTAAGGGTCCGCTCCAGATCAGCCTCCTCAATGCTTGTGGTGCTCTTTCGTAGAAGAACATCAGTGTACTTGGCCAATAATTCCGGTGACTTGTTGGAACCGGATTTGCACACTTCGTTGCGGTTGACAAACTCCCTGCAGGCATTATCCAATGATCGAGTAAACTCGGGCTCGTCTTTGAAGGCGCGTTTGACCAATCCTTGGTATTGTGTGTGGATTTCAAGAAGGGCATCCACATAAACCTTGGGCTCCAGCTTGTCACCCTCTGATGACTGAACCTTTTGCACTGCGGCCAGACCTGCTTTCCTGACGTGGGTCTCGAACCTAGTTCTCAATGGTTCAAGTCCATCGGGGATTCTAGCTAGGAGATTATACATTCTGGCCATGTCCTCCTCACGGTCATTGTCTAAAAGGACCTGGAATTCTTCCCGCAGGAGCGCTGAGTGATCCGCGATGAGAGCTTGGTTGCAGCACTTCTTCAAGGGAATGGCAATGTCCAGGTGGAGATACATCTTGACACGCTCCTCCTCCTCGTCCAGTCGCGCCTCGGCCTTCTTCATGTATTCCACAACGCTATTTTCGGCGACGAATTGTTTGGATTCGGCCTGGTAAAAGTCCTTGGTAGCAGAAAGGAAGGGACGTTCGAAGTGGTATCGGTAGACATCCAGGGTCGACTTTGAGGGATCGGCTTCATCCAGGCCAAGAGACACGAATGAATCAACGACCTGTTTTATCTGTCCATGTTCAATAGTCTCGCCATTTCGCTGCTTTTCTACCAACTTCAGCACAGCCTCCATCACCTTTTCCGATACACTGGCGAACAGCACCTTACGCCATTGCACAAGATGAAGTGTATAGACGTCGTAGATATTCTTTTTACCTTCGTCAATCTCACGCTTGACCCAATGTCGGTTAAGGTATTGGAACAAGTGATGGACGTATTTGGCGGCAACGGTGTATCGATCCCACTCCTTGATGTAGTAAGTTAACAGTGCCTCGTCTGTGTGGACCCTGGATTCTGCAACCAGCCCTTCCAGATGCTCTTTAAGGTATGAGATCAGGTGGTTGTAGAGGTCCTCGCCGAGAAGATGAGCTGCGGAAGTGAGAGCAAATGTTAGAGACAGAACGCCAGAACGCCAGGAGGAGGAGGAAACGAGCTTGTGTCAACATACCTCCACGGTGGCCCGATTGCATAGTAGGACCACCCAGGCCGACAGCTTTCTGTGAGGTGCAGAAGTTGTGCACAGCGCTAAGTTAGGTGAGCATGACGATCAGTGTACCGGGGGGTTGGAGGGAGGGGGAGTCGTACGTATATATTCCCATGTACATCTGCATATCCATTCCCTGGTTAAGATCGTTCATGATGCGTCTTATGCCATCTTGCAGGTACTTCCAGCTGTAGATAGAGAGTCAGGATTCCAGGCCTGGAGTATTGACATGAAGTCAACTTACGTTGCATCGATATCCTCACGGTTTGGAACCGGAGGCAGATGGTTCGGACCGCCCATTCTCGCTACCATAATCGACTAAAAGAGAGGCAATGATGCCTATCGGAGGGGGGGTTTGAAGGCGGGGTGTAGGCAACCCTGTCCGCGGCTCGCGTGGCCAACTCGTCGAATGGGCTGGGAAAGAGTCGTCGTAGAAACAGTCGCTGAGACTGTGAAAGGGAAGCAGAATGGCAGAGAGATATTGTGTATTCCGATGAGGTTTATGAGAGAGGTAAGATTTTGTAAAGGTGGCCAAGATGTCGCCTCTGGAGGTCTGCTAACGAACGCGGCGGTGTTGAGTAGGCGGCTCTGCGAACTGACTACAGTACCGAAATCAAAGGATGATGGTAGCTGCAATCAAACAAACAAAAAAAAGAGGACGACAGTATGGATGCGGGGGAGAGAAATGAAGCCGATGAACAATGTTCCCTATCCTTTTGTCTTGTCGATCCAATAAGGCCAAAGGACGAGAAAGACAAAGGGAGATGGGGAAAGGGTAAGGCTTTCGTGACGAAGGTTCCGAAACGAAAAACAAACAGACAGACCGAACGTAATGATGAGAGATCAGGAATCAGGATCAGGCAGTCAGACCCCAACTTCAATGGAGCTGGTCTCAGGTCTCCCAGGCGTGAGTGAGTGGGCGGGTGGGTAGGTAGATGGGCAGGTAGATGGGTAGGTACCTAGTAGGCAGCCCCCCAGTGCAGTTCAGTGCAGCAGTCCAGTGCCAGCAAGCCAGCAAGGCACCTGTGCTAAAAGGCGGAACTTGGGCTGAAATAGGAATAGCGTTCCCTTTGTACCTTGAGCCAACCGAGTTGGATAAGCAAGCAAGACAAGCTTTGAATGGGCAATAAATAGCTGGAGTCGATGATTCTCCACGCAGTAATCGGGGGAGGGCTGAATATAGGTATGTATCTACTTGGTAGCTCAGAGCTCAGAGTAAATGATAACAGCGAGGCATTCGCCTTAAAACGGCAGGACAATTCCAAATAAATTAAAATGATAATAATGAAAACTACATTCATCCACCGATAGGCCGTTACGTTATCTGATTGCAGAAGCATATATCCGCATGAGTGACTAAGCATGCGTCGTTCATGTTTGTTTATCCCTCCATCCACTCGCCTCTCTCCCTTCATCAACCATCTCAAGTCACATCCCGAGTCACAAGTCGGTGTGTTTAGTTTAAACTAAACTTTCTTATTCCTCGTTGAAGCTGTGGGTGATTTCGAACATACATACAAAGAATCGTACAGAAATTGCTTCTTCTGAATACGCTTCCCCCTTTCCCACTTTGAACCATTCAACCAATAACTCCAATCCATTCATTGTATGACAAATTGTCATCCTTGCTCGAACGCTCCAGTAAACGCCCAATTCGACCAAATCCCAATCTTGAAACCCCACCCCCTCCGGACACTGATCGGTTTACAAACACTATACTACGTCGTCGTCATCGTCGTCATCACCACCGCCTAGTTTTACAACAGTTCGGAAAATGTTCATCGTAAAGTTGATGGACCAGGACATGAGCCCGAGCAGCATGACACCGGCCAAGGCTTTAGTCAAAGCTACTATGCTAGAACCACCCAAAGTATGGTAGACAACCGTCTCAAACGCCAGGGCTGTGCTCGCCGACTTGAAAATGATGAAAAATAAGTCGAACAATATGAGGGAAATCTTATTGACAGCGGAACGGAGTCCAAGCGGACTCCCTGTTAGTTCATCCCATATGGTATATGCGATGAACGGAATGGCCACGCAGTCTATGACAACAGCCACCACGGATTGGGTTCGTTCGGCGCTATCCTTCTCGACAGCGTCTTCGAGTTGATAAAGCCGTGCCGAAATACCCAGGGCCATGATTGAGGTGATCATAACGACCAGTCGGGAGAGTATCGGCGCGAGAGAGCTGCGCATCATCTGTTTCCATATGACCTTTGATAGCTTCATCGTTTTCCGTCGTCGCGACAGTCTCGGTCTTATTGGATCAAATGGCGTACCGACTTTCTGGTTGAAATTCGGCTGCAATTCGTTGAGGTACTCCGGGTCAACAACCTCGCTCTTTTCGTTCTGAGCGTGACCCCAAGCTGATGACTGTATAAACTCGCTCCAAGCCATGGTAGGCCGTCTTGGTGCAGATCTGTAGGCCGAGACGATAACTGGCTCGGCATTCCGAAGGTGATCCCATTGTCTCCCACGTCTTGGCGCGCGGCCATACTTGAGGAAGTGCGGGATCCTGGAGGGGTCTTTCTTGGGAGGGCCCAACTCCGGGTCATCATTGGCGATAAACCCATCCCTGGATACCCGGCGCTGCGGTTCATAGGGAGTAGCGTTATGTTGCGGCCGAACAGATCGCGCTGGAGGGTTTAGGAGACGTAGTTGTTCCTCGGATATAGTACCATAGCTCTGGTCATAAGTGGCGATCCACGCTGCGCGACAGCTGCCGTTAGTCTATGCTGCAAGAAACTGGGGGCAGGCGACCGAAGAAAAAGTAACAAGTCATACGTGGTAATGATCTCGGAGGACGAAGGCGAGAGGCCGTATGAGCCGAGGGCCCATTCGAAGGGTTTGCTGAGCTGGAAGCTTCTGATGCACTCGAGACTCCTCCAGCAGTTCGCGGCGGCGATGCAGACGTCATATCGCTATTATTGGGTCAAGGGGAAGCCGCGATTTCCGGACAAGGCAGCGCATAAATCAAACGCTTCGAGCAAGTGAAAGACGACACATGCTCTCAGCAATTCTCGTGGGCGTCAGGCAATAAAAATAATGTTATGCTATGCTATGCTTCTGTGAGGTAAAAACATGCCTTGTTGCTTCCGGCGAGTTGTTAGGCTTACTTTAAACACGAGGGTTAGCTCATGACTTTCTTGATTGTTGAGCTGGTGGTCACACGCCATGCTGAGCTGGGATCGTGGAGGAATGTACCTAAAAATGCCCTGGCACGCCTTGCAAAGACCTTGAATTATGGGGGGGATGAGGCCAAACTGGTTTAAGCGTCATCAAGTACAAATACCAGTACCGAAAGCGGTACATGACGTGGGATGTACTCTGTGCTAATTGATGTGCCGTGTACTGTAATATTCACTCTATTTATGATATATACCCACAGTGTCATAAGCCGTAATATTTTCAATTAACTTGTACCCCTTGTCACCTGACGGCGCGCTTTGCTTCTTCTCCAAAACACGCGATAGGAAAGCCAAGCCAGGGTACCTATTGCCAATTTTCTAGGAACCATTCAAGATGTTTCAAACAACCCACGACATTTTATCGTGAGTGGATTTGCCCTTCGCATCTCTAAAAACACAGAGACTCTGGCAAATCAGCTTCGTCTCTTACGCTGTTCTTTCTTTCTTTCTTTAATTAATTACCATTTAAATTTTCTCTTCTTCTTCTTCTTCTTCGTATCGCATTCCGTCAATCGTTCCTTGCATAGTATATCCCTTCCACTTTTGCGCAAAACGTCTTCCTGTCGCGTCGCCTACTCTCCTGTCGCGGTCCCGCATCCCGCATGCTCCCACCTCGACATGAATTCATCAACATAGCTACTACGGAGACGATATATTCCCCATAATCGCCAAAGTATTTAAATCGATTTTTCGTGCGCTTAAGTATCAAATTGCGCTAAAAATGCAGTCGTTGAAGGAGCGATCAGGGCGCCTTCAGATGTTTGCACGTCTTGCGGCTGAGGCAGGGGGCAATACAGCGACACAAAATATTCAAGAGCCTGAGAAACGTCAGGATGCATCTCAAATGCCCGCAACCGCATTAGAGCGCCAAGAACTGGCAGATCTTGCTCGACTTCCGATCCCGAAACCCATTCGACAGAGCCTTGGTCATCAGCGTGGCTCCAGTCAACCGCCCGTAGACCCGCTACGACGACACAACTCTCCATCACCAGTGAATCAACCCAATGGGATGGTCGCAGATGCACGTCGGGCAGACCTATTCTCCGGATCTCAACTTGGCGAAAGCTTTATGAACTCGGGTATCACAACACCGCACAACGAACTGGCCGAACCGGAACCCGAGCGCGCGCCTACACCAGATAGAAGAAACAATATTATTGTACCCAGAGGCCCTTCTCGTAATAACTTTGATCGAGGGTTTCGGCCTACCGATAACGCAGCATTTCAAATTGGTGATGATCTGCTCATGAAAGTAGTAACCGGGGGCAGGCGACATAATCCCTCTCATATGAACGACGGATTTCACAATGGCGTCCTAAACGGACAAAACAAGCAAAACGGGCCCTTTAACATGGACTATGGTCGACCCGCATCTCCGGCCGAGAGGCAACCAAAACTACCCTTGCGAGAAGTAAAAGTCCGGAGTATACACCCCCAGCGACATAACGACTACAACGCCAGAGACAAACGGCCCGAATCACCTGCCTTTGAGACTAATAATTGGCAAAGGCGACACGTGGAGGAGCCTATTCGACACACAGCGAGGTTCCAAGAACCAGACGATGACGGCACATCTACTGTCAATGGGGACATTCATGGAACACCAAAAGCGAAAAAGGGAAATGCATCTCCAGTAAGGGATCGTGTTGAGATTCCTATGCCCCCAGCAGCGCTATCATTGAAACCGGCCCGCGACAAGAAACGTCGAAGAGGCACTCCCGATTATGACGACATGGCTCTCAGTAATATGAACTATAACGAGCTCCAGAACGAGCCCTTTGACTTTGACCCCTCAAAGGCGACCGCGCATATCGGGCACGGCGCTGGTGGGGGAAACTTGTCGGCAAAACTGGAGCAATACCGTCACCAAACAGACAAGGAGCAGCGGTATCTCTTCAGAAACTTATCTGTTGATGACTGGGATGCTGCCGGGGACTGGTTTGCAGATCAGTTTGCAGACATCATGCATAGATTAAGAGAAGCTAGACGGAACAAACGCCACGTGATACAAGACTTTGAAGATGAGGCAGCAGCTCGTGAAGAGGCTGTCCGACTGCGGTCGGAGGCCATCGATAGAAAGCTAGCCAAGATGAGGCAGGATGGCCAGCGTGTAGTTTCTGCAAACGAACTTTAGGAAAAGAAGGAAGCAGATAACAAATGATGTCGGTTCACAGGCGCGAGGACTTGTCGCTTTATATGCATTATATGGAGCCGGAGTTGGTGGTTGCTTTCTGGTCGGATACCTTTTGTGATTATTTTACCTTTGCTGGTAGTGTGTATCTATATGATGAGCGCCGGACGTTTGCATCAGGATGGCCAATTTTCCTTTGTACCAAACTCATATCATGATGGGGAAATGATGACTTTATGAAAACAGGAGGCATTTGCAGAGAGAGGTCTCAATGGGGGGAAAGGGGCGTGATTCCCGGTATTGTTCTTTTTTTACTGTACATATGAAAAGGCAAGATTCTTTTAATGGGCAAATTCGAGATGCTGGTATTTGTGTACGTTTTAGATCTCAACTACTTGTTTTACTTTTCTGTCGCGGCCTACGACAAGACGTAGCTGTGATCCGGGGTGGTTGAGGAGAAGACCGTTGCGGACGCCTTCTGTGTAGAGCTCGTAGCCGGGGAAGTAGGCGTCGACAAACTTGATGACTTGATCTTTGGACATGCCTGCGTTGGGATCACCTTTGATTTCGCGGAGGTGCTCTTCTTGCTCCAGGCGCCAGTCGTAAACGTACTCGACGTCCTCCGAGTCAATGTGGATAAAGGCGTCGAACAGGTCGGTTATGGCGTCGTACTCGCCGAGCCTCTCGTTGACGAGCAGGAGGTGTTCCAGGCGGTGGTTATGCAGGGTGCGGCTCGGCGACTGGTGCTTGGCCTGGAGGTGGGAAGGGGTGAGGGGCCGGAAGCCGACGCACCAGCCCTCGAGGATGATGACTTGGAGGGGGGGCTGAGAAGGGGTGATGGGTTTCCAGCGGGAGGGGGGCAGGCGATCGCCTTGGCCTGAGAAGGCGGCCTTGTCGTACTGGGGGAGTGAGGCTGGGGAGCGGTTGAGTAGGGAGGTGAAGAAGGATTTGGCGAGGGGGATGTCGTGAGTGCCTGGGCATGAACACAATTTTTGTCAGACATACATGGATACATGCTCTGGAAATTGTCTTATGGTGTGGGTGGTTTATGAAAGCCATGATTCATGAGAGAGAGAGGGAGAGGGAGAAAAGCCTACCCGGTTCTCCGCGGTGCTGCCACAGGGCATTATCGGGATTGTCGCGAGCCAGAGCTACTTGGTCATCATGGGTCAAGTAAAAGTCGTCGATGCTGCAGACCAGAGTAGGGATGTGTTTGCTCTCGAGGGTAGCCGTCAGCAGAGCGACCAGAGTGGTCTTGCCTACACCCTGAAGGCCATTGAGGCCGACGATGAATGGGCGATGACGATTGGGCCCTTGCTGATGGGTGTTGAGACGGTCAAGTATAAAGGGTATGCATATTGGGGCCTTGTCGTCTGTGAATTCAGCGGGCATTTGATGAAAGCTTTCTTTTTTTTTTTTTACTTTATTCTTTTTTATTGCGTTTGTGTATGTGTGTGTGTATGAGTGAGTGGTACTCGGCATGTATCTCGGTGAATGTGTATGTGCGTTAATGGTCGTGATGAGTATACATAGCTCAGTAATCCATCCGGGTCCGGTCTTCGGGTCGGCTTCGGCTGATGGAATTTGGAGGTTGGAGGTTGGATGGGGTTCTGCAGTTCCATGTGGGGGAGGAAAATTGGCTCGGTGTGGGGAAAGCTGGGGGGGAGGGAAAGGTTGCGGAAAAGAGATGGAAGGGAGTAGATACATACATTAGCAAGCTGCATAGAAGCCATAATCGGAGGATGAAGACATCCATCCAGATACTAGGTAGATACCTATCTATGCATAAATGCCTAGGAAATAGATAGCTGGATGACAAGTAACGTGATGTTTTCTGGTCATGACTGGCATCCTATTTTTATTATTATTACAAGTATCGTGATTGAATAAAATGATGTACAAGAGACAGCTTATGTATGCCCCATGTCATATTATAGGTTAGGGAAACTAATGGACATCTCCGTCATCCCGTCCGTTCACAGGGGAATGTCTTGACCATGATGATGACGCCTCCCCAGAGCGAGAGAGAGAGGGAGAGACATGTGAATTGTTCAAAGTCTGACCGTAGTTTTGTCCTGGCTATGGCTAGGGAAGGATTATTACCATTTACTACATCAGACACGTCTGTCGCGCAGAAGAGTGTGGATACGGTACACGCTTTGTTAAAGGAGAAGAATATACGGTAACAGCTCTAAATCCTCCCCCCCAATCCATTTCCAGTTCCGCCGCATGGCCTTGTTTCCGAAGCTCTCAATGCCTTTCTTCCTCTTCTTCCCCAGTGCCTTGTGTCTCTCATGTGTCCTGTACCTCTACTGAATGCAAGCATGTGAAGGCTTGGCTGGCTGTCGTGTCCGGACTAGGACTAGCTCCCAAATGGTACACCCCTCGGTATCCGCCTCCAACTCAACCGAGGCATCAATGGCTGGACCCATGCCTTGTCCCAGCGTCTCAGCGTCCGTTCCCATGTCACCTCCCGGAGCCCGCCAGACAAGTTAAAAGTCGTTGAAGAACGTCGCTTCTTTTTTTTTTTCTGATTCTTCTTCTCTTTCTTGTCATCTCCATCTCCTCCCCCTTCTAACAAGATACCCCCCTCCTCCCCATCCCTTCTTCCCTTTAGCATACCAAGGAAAGGGATATCCTCTTTTTTTGTATTACTATATAGCACACACACATACATACACACACAGACACCATGGCTGAGCAATTGAGATACGACGGCCAGGTCGTTGTCGTCACCGGTGCCGGCGGTGGTCTCGGCAAGGCTTACGCCCTCTTCTTCGGTTCCCGAGGTGCCAGCGTCGTTGTCAACGACCTCGGTGGTTCATTCAAGGGCGAGGGTAACGACTCAAGGGTAAGAGGCGCAACCGATCTTTTTCCTCTCTCCCTCCATCTTACAAACTGCGCCGTCCAGAAAGCTAACTCGCATTCCCTCCACCAATAGGCTGCCGATGTCGTCGTCGAGGAGATCCGAAAGGCTGGCGGCAAGGCTGTCGCCAACTACGACAGCGTCGAGAACGGCGAGAAGATCATCGAGACTGCCATTAGCAACTTTGGTCGCATCGATGTCCTCATCAACAATGCCGGTATCCTCCGCGACATTGCCTTCAAGAACCTCAAGGACCAGGACTGGGACCTGATCATGAAGGTTCACGTCACCGGCTCATACAAGTGCGCTCGCGCTGCTTGGCCTCACTTCCGAAAGCAAAAGTACGGCCGTGTCATCAACACCGCCTCTGCTGCTGGTCTCTTTGGCAGCTTCGGTCAGACCAACTACTCTGCTGCCAAGCTGGCCTTGGTCGGCTTCACCGAGACCCTCGCCAAGGAGGGTGCCAAGTACAACATTTTCGCCAATGCTATTGCCCCTATTGCTGCCAGCCGAATGACCGAGACCGTCATGCCCCCTGATGTTCTCAAGGCGCTCGGCCCCGAGTGGATTGTCCCTCTCGTCGCCGTCTTGGTACACAAGAACAGCGAGGAGAACGGTGCCATCTTCGAGGCTGGTGCTGGTCACGTTGCTAAGCTCCGATGGGAGAGATCCAGTGGTCTTCTCCTCAAGGCTGACGACTCCTACACCCCTGGTGCCATCCTCAAGAACTGGAACAAGGTCGTTGACTTCTCCGACCCCCAGTACCCCACTGGTCCCAACGACTTCCTGGGTCTCCTCGAGGAGTCCATGCAGCTGGGTCCCAGTGAGCAGGGCGAAAATGTTGACTTCAAGGGCAAGGTTGTCCTCATTACTGGTGCTGGCGCCGGTATTGGTCGTGCCTATGCCCTCGCCTATGCCAAGCACGGTGCTACCGTCGTTATCAACGATCTTGTCAACCCCGATACCGTTGTCGAGGAGATCAAGAAGCTCGGCGGTGAGGCTTTCGGTGTCAAGGCTTCTGCTGAGGATGGTGACGCTATTGTCAAGGCCGTCATTGACAAGTACGGCCGCATTGACGTCATTGTCAACAACGCCGGTATTCTCCGCGACAAGGCCTTCACCAACATGGATGACAAGCTGTGGAACCAGGTCATGAACGTCCACCTTGGCGGTACCTACAAGGTCACCAAGGCTGCCTGGCCTTATTTCCTCAAGCAGAAGTACGGTCGTGTTCTGAACACCACCTCTACCTCTGGTATCTACGGTAACTTTGGCCAGGCCAACTATGCTGCTGCCGTAAGTAGTCCCTCATGATTTTCGCGAGACATATTGATTCTAACAAACCCTATAGAAATGCGGTATCCTTGGTTTCTCCCGTGCCCTTGCCCTCGAGGGTGCCAAGTACAACATCTTCGTCAACACCATTGCTCCCAACGCTGGTACCGCCATGACTGCCACCGTCATGCCCCCTGAAATTGTTCAGGCTTTCAAGCCCGACTATATTGCTCCTCTCGTCCTGCTCCTGACCAGCGACAAGGCTCCCCAGCCTACCGGTGGCCTCTACGAGGTCGGCAGTGGCTGGGTCGGCCAGACCCGCTGGCAGCGATCTGGAGGCCACGGCTTCCCCATTGACGTTCCCCTGGTCCCCGAGGAGGTTGCCAAGCACTGGGAAAAGATTGTCAACTTCGAGGACGGCCGTGCCGACCACCCCTCCAAGGCTGCTGACGGCTTGGAAAAGATCATGGCCAACATGGAGAACCGAGCAAAGGTATGAGCCATCTCATTTCCCGATGTATATGATAAGGAACGAAGCCAAAAATGTACCATCAACGAATTTTATTGTATATAATGAATAGCTATTAGAACGAAAGAATGTAAAACATTTTTATTCTCCCAATACATTGAAAGCTAATTCGTGTCCTTGTCGTTTTTTCTAGGGTGACGCTGAGTCTGCTACCAATGAGCACCTTACGGCTATCAAGGAGGCACTTACTCAGGAGGGTGAGGCTACGGAGTTTGCTTACACCGAAAGGGATGCTATCCTGTATAACCTCGGCATTGGTGCCAAGCGCACCGAGTTGAAATACGTCTTGTAAGTTTTCTTTCCTCACGCACAAGCGGTCTGTAAAACCTGGGACTAATGTGTCAATCAGTGAGGGCGATGAGGACTTCCAGGTTCTCCCTACCTTTGGCGTCATCCCCCCTTTCAGCGCCGACATGCCCTACGACTATGACGCTATCGTGCCCAACTTCTCCCCCATGATGCTCCTCCACGGCGAGCAGTACCTCGAGGTCCGCAAGTTCCCCATCCCCACCTCGGCCACCCTCGTGTCCAAGGCCCGCCTCCTCGAAGTCGTCGACAAGGGAAGCGCCTCCATCGTCAAGAACGGTATCACCACCGTCGACGCCGCTACCGGTGAGGAGGTCTTCTACAATGAGATGACTGTCTTCCTCCGCGGCGCGGGCGGCTTCGGAGGCCAGAAGAAGGGCCAGGACCGTGGCGCCGCTACGGCTGCCAATACGCCTCCCCAGCGCGCTCCCGATGTTGTCGCTGAGGCACAGACTGGCGATGACCAGGCGGCCATCTACCGCCTCAGCGGCGACTACAACCCCTTGCACATTGACCCCGCGTTCGCCAAGGTCGGTGGCTTCAAGGCCCCCATCCTGCACGGCCTTTGCACCTTCGGTATCGCAGGCAAGGCCGTCTACGACCGCTACGGAGCGTTCAAGAACATCAAGGTGCGCTTCGCTGGGCCCGTCATCCCCGGGCAGACCATCGTGACGGAGATGTGGAAGGAGGACAAGAAGATTCTATTCCAGTGCAAGGTCAAGGAGACGGGCAAGATGGCCATTGCCGGCGCTGCCGCTGAGTTGGTCTAAAAAAAAACTGATGACGACGATGACGACCACTCGAATGGAACATGTGTGAAATCAAATGGGAGTAATGAACATGATGGCAGAGTAAAGAATGTTATGATAACAAAAGGGGGGCGGAGAGAAATGGGAAAGGGGACAACAATTGGAACAAACTAAACAGCGTTTGGGGTCTCATGTATTATATAATGTGTTTTTTTTCTTTATGTAACATGCCAGATTTTTTTAAAATCTTTTCATAAAAGAAAGAGGCTTTGATTTCTGTTTCATCCATCTTTTGCATCTTTGAATCCTTCATGTTTGTTAATATCCCACTATCTCATCCAAGCTCTTCAATCTCCCTTCACTCTTATATCCCTTCTTCAACTTCCCCTAGTGATCAAACTATAAACCTCCCAGCTCGGAAATTAAACCACAAGTTGTATATATATAGCTGTAAATCACTTCTTTCTGTATCTGATAAAATATGCTGGGTATAAAAAAAAGGAGAGCTTTCGATAAACACCTTTCCCATCCATTCTTTAACGCCCAGCAAAAAAAAAAAAAAAAAAAAGGAAATCCCTTCAAACCATTAAAATAAGAAAAAGCTATCAAGAAGGTGAGAAAGAGTGAGAAAGAAACAAAAAACAAAGGGACGATGATAAAAACAGATGATTCCTTAAAAGAACCCGGCAAACGCTCCTCTCTAACCCATGTTTTATGCATTCTTCTCTCCCCACCCCTTACTTCAAACAAAAATAGTCTCGACAACAATATCGAAGATTTCCGCCCAAGAGGGCAGTCTCCCCGTAGATAGCATGCGCTCAACGCTCATGCTTGCCCCCCGCGAGGCAATGCCCGTCTCGAGAAAGGCCTTTTCCTGGGTGGACAGGTCCCGATTCTCGAGTGATTTCCATTTCCGCTCGGCCTCTTCGCGCGCTTCCTGGAGTACGCGGTCGGTATCTTCAGACTCCCAGAGATTGCATCTGTCGCACTCAGTGCACGGCCTGGGATCTCCGTCGGGGCGGAAGTGGTCGCAGAAATGGCGATAGCCTTCATCGCTAAGGTCTGCGCGGCAAACGTAGCACATCTTGTACCCGCAAGGACATGTGAGCTTGTTGCAGCCCGCATTCTTGACGAACGAAGTGTTACACCGAGGACAGACCCGTTTGATAGCCATGCTCATGGCCTGCTCAACCTGCGTGCGGAGAGCGACAAGGGAAGATTCGTTGCAAACATGGATGTCGGCCCACGCTTTACTACAAGATAGACACGACACCCTTTTACACTGAGGATTCTGACAGGAGAATTGGAGACCGCGACGGCGGCGGCGATGTCGGTTCATGGCATGTGACCACTCGGTGGACATGCGCGCCCATGTGGACTGTCTCGAGGTAAAAAGCAGACATAGCAGTGATGATACCAAAGCAAGGGGTAAGGTGAGAAGGAAAGATGTTGCACAAAAGAGGACGAGCAACAGACTGGAAACGCCAGCAAGCCTAATCTTAAGGTGGGCTTCGTGAGCAGGCATGTAAATGTCATCAATCTCTGCATAGCTGCAGAACGGACAATGGATCAAGGGCACCCCCGATGCCAGTAGCGAATGCTCTGCCAGCCGCTGGTCAAGCCTGTGAAGCATCTCTGCACCCTTCTTCTCCTCCAACATGGCTCGGCGTAAATGCTCCGAAGAAACGAACCCGGGGCACTCATCGCGATCCACAGCCATGCATCGCAGGGTTCCCGTTTCAGGGATGATGCTGCTCAGCCAGCCCTGGCCAAATAGAGCCTCCTTGATGGAGTGCTGAACGCACCGGAAGCAAATCATGTGCGCATCCTTGTTGCAGTGTGTAAACTCCTCAAACGCTCCCGTGGTGAAGCAGCATGCGCACTCGTGCACCGCCCCAGTTTCCTCGGCTTCTTCATTGTTGAGCTGGATAGCCAATTCGCGGTCCTGCGTTTCCCTCTCCAGTCTCTGCCGCTCTTTGATGGGATGTATAAGCGCCTCGTACAGCTCGCGATCCAGCTCCGCACTGCCCGTCGACCGTATCGTAGGGATGATAGAGCCTTGGCCGGTCGAGCGCCAGCGCACAAGCGGGTGATTATCCGAATCGTCAGCCGCAACCGGCTTCCTCCTCATGAATATCGAGGAAATGGTAAAGCGCCACGACTTTGACGACAGGGTGACGAGTGTTTTCCGTGCATCAAGGTAAGAGTAGTTGGATTCCGCCAGGACCGCATTAATAGTCGACTTGGATAATCCCTTGAACTCTTGCCAGGCCAGAGCCTGCACTGCTTTTTTGTACTCTGTGCTCCTAAAGATATCGGCCCTGGGGACCAGAGTCGCCGTGCTCCCACTTTCGCTTCCCCCTCCTCCTCCTGTTCCTCCTCCTCCGCTGTCCGCATCATTGGCTATGGCTTGCTTATCGGCAACTTTCCATCTGCCCTTGACCCAAGTAACGCGATTCTTCAACAGCGCATCCGCCACCAGCGCCAACCTCGACTCGCCGTCAAAGTTGCTTAGCAGCTCCCTAAACACCTCGATTTGTATGTCCGGGAAGACGGCCGCCAGCGCCTCGAGGCAACAGTTGAGCTCGCGCAGGTCCGGCCTCTCGGGGGGTATGCAGGGCAGCTGGGCCTCATCGTAGATGAACTCGGGGGGTATGTCGACGTCGACGACACTGCTCGATGACTTGAACCGGTTGGAGGGAGTCCTATCGCTGGAGGAGAGCAGCGCTGGGAGGCCCATGGCGGATGCTCATGCTGTGCGTTGTTGTCGCATGGGGGTGGGGGACAGGGCGTTTCACAATATCAGGCACGTGTTCACTAGCAATGACTATAGTAGTAGCAGCAGCAGCAGCAGTAGTAGTTATCGTGATTATGATGATGATGGTGATGATGATGATGTTGATGTTGGTGTTGTTGGTGTTGGTCTGTGTTGTTGGGCCAGTTTTACATGTGCATGTGCTTTGCCTTGTGTACACGCAAGCGCTCACCCACAGTGGAGCAAGCGAAGAAATGAGGAAGTCTATTTTTGAAACACAGTGCAACCCCCCACCATTTCGGATTTCCCTTGCCTATTATTCCTTCACTAAGACGAGTAGCCTATATCTATCTATAATCCCCTATAATAGTAGTAATATTATCCAACCCTATACTATTACAGAGTTGGACTTGGACAAGTCTATAGACAACGAAGCTATTCACGCTCCCAGTCCTTGACGAAACCAAGATGAAATCAGGTGTTTGAATTCCACCAGAGTTCCCTCCCTCCCTTCCCCGCTATCGGAGCACCCAAAGCCGATCACAGTCCCCTTTCAGCCCCAACTCAGCATATCAAGGGGGGAGGGGGGGGGGTTGGCTACTCCTCCTCTTCTTCTTCCTCTTTCAACGTTACAACGGTGTTGGTTCAACGACGCTATATTCAGTGAGGAAACAAAACCATTGCAACGAGATAACATAACTTCTCCTTTGCCTGCATATACCAAATTAGTGCCGTGGCGTTTTACTCGATATTCACTTCATAATCCTGGCATTGAAAACATGGTGGTAGTATAAAAAAAATATTCAGTTAAAGCTACCGGAGAAGCTGAAGTTGTATCTGGATGGTTAGCCACAGCATTTCCAACCCCCAAAAGCTCGACCCTGAGTCCTTGTTTTTAACCTTGCTTACTCAACAAAAGTTTTCCAGCCCAAAGATGGGCTCGATCGAACCAAGTGGCTGACAGGGGGTGATGGGGCCTGACAATGGCAAATGGCAAATTCTTCAAGCTACTACCTTGATCCCAACGGCAGGTCTGTTCATTCGCCCGATCTGCCCATCGTTTGGGTAAGGGGAGCTTGGGAGCTTGGGAGAGAAGAAACGAGAAAAAAAAGGAACAAACGGGTTATATCACCTGCCAGCATATTATATCACCACCTCTAGTTCAACTCTGCCCCCCAAGTAACAACTCAGGCTTATGTCACTATCGCTCTTCTTCCCAATGGGAAAGCTGAAACTACGGTTGGCTGGCTGGGAGAGAGTCGATCTATTTCTTCCCCGGATTGCAAGCTCCGGGATCTGCATTGGCTCCTCACATGGACATGTGCATATGCAGCCTAAGTGTAAGATATCAGGTTCTGATAGCACCTTCAGCTATTTGCGACACCAAACCCACATGAAGAAATGATTTCCTCTCGCACAGCACACAACGTGCCAACAGGTGTGGCCCTTTGCTTTGGCGTCCTCTCCCCCCTTCCCCCTCATTCTCCGCACACGATTCTTACTTGTACATACATAGATAGGCCAAGCAATACTACCACCCGCATCCCGGAATGCTTGATTGTGTCAAAGCGCAAATCCCATGTGCTACTCTATCTCGATGGGCCGTTGCTGTTTCCGGGTCCGGAAGTCTTGTCATGACCAATGACCTCTCACCTCTTCCAGCTTTTCCCTCCACAAAGCAAGCCGCTTGTACTGTGTGTTTCTTCCTCTTCCTCTTCCTCCTCCCCCCCTCAGCCGGCACAGCGGCGCCACTGACGGCAATGCATAAACGCGTCACATCCATGGATCCCCCCATCACCCATCCACCATCCCACATCCCTCGTTCCTCAAAACGGGGCGAAAACAATGTCCACAAAGGGGCGGGACAGGACGCAGGACGCAAGACGCGATGACTTGGTCAGTGTCCATGGCTCCATCAACGAATTGTCTGCTCGAGCTATGGCTTATGTGACGTAAAGGCCCAGTCACATTATCACATTATGCCGTGGCGAAGATACTTGCCAGATTGGCGTCACCCATGCGTCAAATCAACGAGCATTGCCCATCAAATTGTCCCTAGCCGTAGTTGATTCGCTTCCTTTTTTTTTTGTTGGTAACCCGCGGGCGCGCAATATTATACCCGGGAGGGACAGTGAGAAATAAGAAGTAAAAAAAAAATAAAAATAAAAATTAAAGCCTACGGGTAATGGTTGCAGCAGCAGAAACAAAAGAATGGAGCATCCTAGTCATCGCATTATTCGCCTTTGTGTGTTTGCACTTCTTCAACAAACATCCTTAACCTCCTCCTAGATTCAACAACCTTATACGTGCTTTGGAACGTACAATTGAGAATGAGCCATTCAAACCGAGACAGCGCATCGCCGTTTGACGAGAGGGAACCACATAAGGGAGACTTGGAGGAATCGCAGAGGGGCGATAAACATGGCCATGCTGATTCCGATAAGACGGCCAAGCGACCACCTACAAGGCGAGGCACCATGACGACGCATGCATGCATATCATGTCGCGAAAAGAGAACAAAGGTAAGCTTTTTTCCCCCCCTTCCCATCTTCTTTTCTCTCTTTTTTCAATTAGGATTTAAAAAGAAAGATGAAAAAGAAAGAAAGAAAAAGAAAAGAAAAGAAAAAGAAGCCTATTGTGAATGCTGACCTTCATCTTAGTGCGATGGTAAAAAGCCTTGCGACCGATGCCATCGACGAGATATCGAATGTCGTTATGTTGGGAAGCCCTGGCAGTCAAAGGGCTGTTTGAGACAAGAGACGGAAGAATTACGAAGACATCTTCGCCAAAGAGAAATGGTTTTACAAGCACTTGCTTTCCAACCCAACCCACAGGACATTGTGCAGCGGTTACGAAACGGAGATTCTGTCGAAGAGATTTGTCATAGTCTCGGTTCACAACTTGGAGGAGGAGGAAGAGGAGAGTCGGCGGGGCATAACGGCAACAACAGCAACAACAACAACCACCAGCAGCAGCTGGAGCCCGCTGTCCACTCACGACTGTTTGATGAAGCTGGTCGTGCGAGGCAACATGAGCAGCATATACCAACGGGCAGCACGGGGTATCCCGAAGATTTCTTCGGCCGAGATCGAGCAGCTGGTTTTACCCCGACAGAAACTCTTTTGGAAGATAGCCCGAGCACTGCGTCGTCGTATTCCACGGGCTCTGCCTGGCAGGTTGCCAGTGCTCACGGTATCCAGCCTGGGGAGAAGGGAGACCCAGCCGAGGCCATCTCGGTCCCAAAGATGATGCCCCAAGAGGGCTCGCCCTTTCAACACACCATGGACTATTCCAGGACTTGCGAATGGCCCCCATGCACCGCGACAACACGCTGCAGCAAACACATGCAGTATCAATCCTCGGTCGAGCCCATGTATCCGATGCAATGGCCTTGCGTTGGCGATGCTGGCTATGAAGACATGCCGCCAATGTAGAAAACGGATTGCCAACGACACCGGCGTTAACGGAAGGGTATTCTTGGAAATATACACGCATCTGCATCGTGAAACGTTGGAAGAGCGTGCATTGGGAGTTTGGGAGTCAGTCTCATTGTCGAATCTTTGAATTTCCGTGGGCCAATATCAAGAAAGATGGGAATTGCCAACTTGCACTGTATGCTTTTATTGTTCTGTAAGTTTCCTTTTTTATCAAGCAATATTAGAGAAGATGGTTGTTCATTCTATCTCCCATTTGGTTTGTCATGAAATCAACTAATAAAAAAAAGAACTTGGCGATGAAGATGGATTGTAGAAAGCAACAACATGTGAAAGACCGGCCTCAAAAAAACAAAAAAAAAAAACGCATCGCGTGACAATGGAGAAGCCTCAGCTGTCAGGTGGTACTTGATTCTACCAAACATGTATCTTGGCCAATAACTCCCGCATGCTGACATGCCTGTGGCTTGATATTGTGTTTTGCGGGGGATTAAGAAGGATGGAGTTGAGAACAAAATATTGGCTGGAACTGGGATGCTTCTGATGCAGAATGCCTGGCCTGAGAAGCCATTGATTTCCCTGGCGCCTGAACCCCCAACTTTGATGCAACTTGGCGCGGGATTGGATGCACGCACACGGCGGCATGAGGCGGATGCTAAGCCTGTTCTCGTAGACGATTGGTGTTTTAATAGTAGGTTTCCTAGTTCGTCATAATATTGACCTTGGGGTATGGTGCAATTTCAACCGACATCATGTTCAGCAAGTTGCAAAGGGAACCTTCACTCAACGCTCCAGCCCTCAACTTCGATATACTACTACTTGGAGGCTCAGTCAATACAAGACAGTCAAGTCATCATGATCCTTAGATACGGACAGACTTCGGCATCAAGGTGGGTCTTCGGGATATATCGAGATCTCTCCAAAGAACCTCCCCCCCAAACATGCTGATTTTTTCTTTCTTCCTTTTCGAGTCTTTCCAGCCTCCGCACATTTCGGGGCCAGGGAAAGCGGTCAGACAACTGAGACATGGCCGCATGCACCAGGGTGTGGTTTTCTTGATGCCAGCATGATTAGCGTCACTGCACTGTCTCAGTTTGTTCGATGTCGCGATTTATGGATCCAGGGTTTCTGCTTTGGCGAGATTTGACAAAACACGTTTTGGGCCACCGGCAGCGGCATTTGCTTTGGGTCTCAAAAATCCAGATCCTTCGTCGCTGTATCAAAACCTTAGTTGGACGTTTTGCTGTTTGTTGGCTCAAATTGAAGCGTCGTTTCATCGTTCGGTTGGTACAATACTCCCTTGCCTCTTTGCATCCTCCCCGCCCCGCCTCTGCCTTCAAGGAGGAGGAGGTCTCGGTGATCGACAAGTGCTGCATACAGTCCTGGAAGGGGACATTTTCTTGCCGTGACACGTAGACTGAGCTTGCCTGAGCTGGCCGGTTCTGGCTCGCTGGGTGTGTAAACATGGCTTTCCATGTGCTGTTTGACGAATTTGCTGGGGTTGGTTGGCTTCAGCCGCCTTCACCACATGCACATGCAGGATGATGGATAAAGTTTTGGTTACAGCGAGATCAACAGGCACTCCATAGTCTATAGTCCTGTAGCTTCGTAGCTGTGGCCCCCCCTCTCTCGGACCTTGCAACGGCTCCGTCCACGGAAATCGAAAGTTAGTCTGAGCGGCTGGTTCACGATGGTCTATTAGTGGTATGCTTGTTTTTGACGCGGAATTGCGCCAAGGCTTTCCAGGGCGGTAGAACAAGGCATCATCGTGATAAGACGTCCCAACCCGATAGCCTGGTTCGGGGGAAAAAGGGAGCATGGCAAGAAAAAAAAAAGAAAAAGGAAGAAACAGTGTTTCGAGTCTGTTTGCCAAGAAAGGATACGATTAGTTGGTATCCAAAAAAAGATGTGATGCAGCGGAAGGCCGGCTGAGGACCTTGTTCACCTGGGTTCGGGACTGACACGTCGAACGACGGTGGGATTCCACAATAAAAGGGGCGAATGGTGTGTTTTTCTCTCGCTTGGCTGGATCAGCACGGCGGAAGAGCCCGATCTGGCGGTTTCTGGGGGCGTACCAAGTTCAAGTCCGTGTGTCTGTACGCAAGTACAAGTAGGCATGGCATGTACTTGTGGTGTACGTATGCGGTTGTCGTTAGGATGTAAGAAATAAAATATGGAAGCTCGTATTCTTGCCAGCTTTTTAATTTTTCACTCGATTCATGAAGGCTCCAATGGCGCGGCCTCGTCAGGGGATGATGACGTACGGGGGGAAAGGGGGGAGGGGGTTCTTTTGCAAAGAAGCCCTGTGGGAGCCCTGAAGGTTAGGCCTACCTGTTATTACTAGGCGCTGTGCCTACTCTGTAGGGTCTATAGGGAGTACCGTTCTTGCACACCCACTGTAACAGCCAAGAAATATAGTGGCCATTGTTGGATCCATGGAGGGGATGGATGGATGCTTTGGTGCTTCGTATAAGGAGGAATATAGGGGTCTTTCGGTCACTATTGCGGCAGTGACGGCACCTGAGACCCGAACCGAATAATGGATCAATCGACTGACTGGGACTCTGGGAGAGAGACGAGGAGAGGAATAAGGAAAGAAAACACGCGGCAACGGCAAGCTTCTTCCTCTGTGTTGTGGGCACGGTAAGACCTGTGATCCGAGTTTCCCGTTGATGGATCGGTCAATTAATCAATCAGTCGAGCAATCAATCGGTGATGAATCAATGAATGAATGGATGGATGGATGGATGAATGGCCAAGTTCTCATCCGTCCAGAGTCACCGCCTCCCCCTCCAGCTCCCAAGTTGCTCTCGGTCCGGACTTGGATCTATGGATCCATCACCCTTCTTTAGCCTTGGAGTCTTGACGGACGGGGAATTACAGGTGAATTGGGGAGTCTTTTTTTTTTTTCTTTGAGGAGACTTGCCGTGCCGCGGTTGCTTCACCGGACGCCCGTCCTCTGCGCTCCAGTTAATTCGCTTGGTCTCTTTTTCATTCATCAAGGTATCATTCCGAATGCATGTGTCTTGTCTTGTCTTGTTGTGTCTTGTCTTCTCTTCAGCGAGTGAATGATTGTCGGCGCATACGAACAAGTGCAACGTCAATTGCATTGGCTCCAGAGCGCTTTGGTAACTTTGTAAAGTAATAGGTAATTACGCAGTGGCGTTGGCAAGCAGACGAGGCAAAGACTCTGTCTTGTTTTCGTTACTGTTGTCTTGGATGATTTCCTGCTAGTATAATGCCTCAATATCCGAAGGCATTCAACACCAGCAAGCAGCAAACAGCATATTACAGCATATTACAGCATAGAGCAGCAGCAACAAACCCAAAACCGGCAAGTTGAGAAAATGTGAGATGTGAGAAATTCCTTTCATGCATTCCACCAGAAGCTAACCAAAGTCGGTCCCTACTTGCTTGTAGCAACGCAACAAGGTACATGCTAATTAATGCAGGTGTTTCTTACAGTCCTTCTACCACTATTCTAGGGGGAGGGGGGGGGTTTTACTCGGTGTCTACTTGGTACGGAGTATACGGAGTGCGTTGGAAGCAAACAGGAATGGACTGGATTGGATTTTCCAAAACCACCAACGCCGCCTCATTTTTTCCTTACCCTTGCATTCCCTGTTTGGCCGTGCTTGGCGACAAGCACTGGAATCAACCAACCCTTGGCTCCCTGGACTTCTCTCCCCTTAGGTGGTGGTGGTACAGGTAGTGTCGGGTGGTCTGGCCCATAGCTAGCCGGGGCTTTCCAGGGACTCTTCCTCTGGGCGTTACAGGCGTGCAGGCGTGCCCAGTGTGTGTTTTTTTTTAGGGGCGTTTCCACCCACCCATCTCCACCAAAAAGTCCACTGAACCTGACCCACCACACTCCCTGTCTTGGCACTGCCTCCACCACCGTGGGCCACCGTGGGCCACCGTGGTCAGCGCTTCTGCGACTCAGCCTTATTCCCAGGCCAGGGAACAAAGAAGAGCGAGAGCAAGTAGGCAAGAAAGAAAGCAAACAACACATGCTTGTTGTCCTAGCACCGTTTTGGGGCGGTTCCAGCTGGGCTACTGGTTTATTTTTTTCTTGTTTGTTTAATGGATGGATGGATGGATGGCACAGATACATATAGGGGACCAACTCACCGACCTCCATCCCATCTTCCCCTCTGTTATGCTCCTGTCTGTTCTTTGTTCTCTTATTTATTTCAAGACGTTTTGTTTGCTCAGTGACAAACACACAAACGAAATCTGCTCGCGTGATCAGCATCTATCCTGGACTTGTCGACATACACCACCACCCGACTACCTACTATTATTTAGTAACTCTGTCCCCACAACCAATACGAGATACCCAAGGGGAAGAAAAAACAACAACAACAACAACAAAGTTAGCCAAAAAGTTAGCCAAAACAAAACAAAAATCCAAAAAAGGGGAAATCTCTGAGAAAAAGCCATGAGAAACACCTTTATCCACCATCCATCATACACAGTTAGAAGCGTGGCAGTAGACACACCCCGACGACGACAAAATGCAGCGCAGCAGCAACAGCAGAGCTGGTGGCCTTCGCTTTGCAGGTGATGGAGGACTGGTCGGAGACGATAGCGACGACTACGGGTACCTAAACTTCACCTACAGGCCGCTATCACGACTGCCCACACCGCCCCCTACGCTGAACAAGGATTCCACCATTGACGACCAATCGCTTCATGCCGACCTGCTCGACGATGGAGAGTCTTTGAGCCCCAAATTTAGAGGTAATTTTCTCTCTCTCTCTCTCTCTTTTCTTATTCCGCCGAAGAGACTTGGAGCCCAATTGCTGACATTGGAACCTTTTTTTCTTTAATTCTTACAGGCCCCGCTATACATCTCGTCAACCTCATTCCTTCGGCCGCCTCCTTCGCCAATGCCTCGGTTCCCTTTGTCCAGGCCATGCTCGCCAGAGCTGAGCTGCCCATCGAGACCGTAGCACTGGCCGTCTGCATCCTCGACAGCCTCGATTCCAAATTCGGTCGCAAATGGCGCCTCGCATGCCCCCTCAATGTCGATGACCTCACCTCTCCCACAGTCGCCTCGCCCTCCTCCTTCACCAAGCGACACTCTCTCCCACTCACGCCGCACCGCACCGCCCATCGACAAATACACATCGACTCGGTCCGCCCCGAAATCATCATCCTCGCCGCCCTGGTCATTGCCGCAAAGTTCACGCAGGACTTGCAGGAGCCCCCGCAGTTTTATCGCATTGCGTGGGGGCGCAGCATGTGGTCCAACGAGCAGCTCAACGTCACCGAGCGCTGCATAATGGAGAGCCTGGATTACCGCATCATGCCGCTGTGCGACGAGGATTGCCTCACCGATGCCATGGTTGATATGCAGCTGGCCGGCCGCCTTGACCAAACAGGCTGTTCCCGATGGGACGTACCACGGGAGCCCACGCCTCCAGACAGTCTGGCCGGCAGCGAGTGTGAATTCGTTCCTACCCACCACCGCTCCAAGACGACCTATGCGTGAGTGAGTGAGCGAGCGAGCAAGCGATGCGAAGATTCGGATAAGAAAAGAAAAGAATGTGGCGACATGGAAGGAGGAATGAACATATCATGACAATGATGTCTTATTTACTTTTTTTAATACTGCTGAGCACATATCATAAGCATACTTTACGGCGTTTGGTCATACGAAGCAAAATCAAAGGGCACAGAAGGAGAGATGATGGACGATGCTGCATTTTTTTTTCATGCGTTTTTGCCCAACGCCATTCATCATAGCTTGGTTGAGAGCGATTTTTGTTATATATCTCTTGGAGGCATTATCATGTTGGCGCGGAACATACTCTTTTTACTTGATTTTTCTTTCTTTCTCTCTCCCTCTGCAAACTACCCGGAGAAGGGGCGTATTCATGGTTGGACACTTGGGCTCCTTTAGAGGAACTTGGGATAAGGTGTTTTCTTATTTTTATTTGAACTGGATTTAGGAAAATTCTCTGGGAGAGAGGGAGGAGAAGGGAGAGGGAGAAGGAAAGGGAGGGATATCTCTATCTAGTACATAGTATCATTATGTTAATTAGGCTTTTAATTTGATGGCATCTTTTTTGTCTATCGCTCTATGTCCTTCTATCCTAATAGATACTTGTATGTACGATAAACGACATTGGCCTTTTGGGGGGACAAAAAAAGGAGGGTTAGACTTATGGGCTCAACCTCTCCAACTTCCACTTAGCCTCGTCGCCCTCGCCCTCCTCCCACTCGTACACAAACCTATCGTGAAGCCTACTGTCCCTCCCCTGCCAGAACTCGACCCTCCTGGGGATAATCCTCAGGCCGCCCCAAAACTCCGGCACGGGGATCTTGTCCTCCCCCTCGAACCGCTTCTCCGTCTCCGCTACCCACCCCTCTAGCTGCTTCCTCCCATCGTCGTTCCCGTCCTCGGCGCCGTGCGGCTCGAGGACCTGGCTCTGGCGGCTCGCCCACGCGCCGATCCTGCTGCCCCTCACGCGCGTGTCAAAGTACGTCTGGCTCTCCTCCCTCGAGTTCCTCTCCGTGACGCCCTCGACGCGGACCTGCCTCTGCAGGGCGGCCCAGTAGAAGACGAGCGAGGCGTGCGGGTTGGTGGCTAGGTCCGCGGCCTTGCGCGACGTGCCTAGGTTGGTGTAGACGACAAAGCCGGCCGGGTCGAGCTCCTTGAGGTAGACCATGCGGGCCGACACGCGGCCGGAGGGGAGCTCGGCGGTGGACAAGGTGCAGGCCTCGGGCTGGGCGATGGAAGCGGTGGACTGGGCGTGGGAGAACCAGGAGTGGAATTGGGGGATGGGGGAGGTGGGGTGGAGGGAGGAGCGGGAGAGGGAGGAGAGGGTGAATTGGTCGGCTTGGCCGTGGGGGTTGTGCCCGGCTGGGGCGACTGTTGGTGTTAGTATGCCGTTTGTATGTGTATGTGTATATGTATATGTATTTGTACATGTCTTCTTCATGATGCTTTGTATATAGGGATTGAGTGAGTCAGGTTGGGATGACGATGGTGATGGTGATGGGCGAGAGAGGGGATGAGTGAAGTGGTGGTGCTTACATATCAGCTTCTCCCCCTCTGGGGGATGATACAAGGCCATTCTAGAAGCAGAGGATAAAAAGAGTCTTGCGCGGGAAAGTCTCATTTACGGGTGAGTTTCTTCTTTTTCTTCTTCTTCTTCTTCTTCTTCTTCTTCTTCACCGAAACAGCATGAGAACTATAATGTGATTGTGGAATGTTTTGTAAAGTGGGATGTTTTCCATGGTGGGGTCTTTTTTTTTCTCTCTCTCTCTCACTCGCTCGCTCTCCGTGTTTCGCTTTGCATGTATGACGAATTTGGCAATACACGTCTCGATTTGGCAATTGCCTCGGACCACACACAAGCTTACCATGGCGCGCAGTCGATGGACATGATGGAGGTTCTACATTTACTCTGTAACCGTGCAACATGTTGAAAATTACAAGATGAGCCTTGGGAATGAAAGGAGAGGTATACGAGGAGAGCAAAAAAAAAATCATTTCGAAACTGAGTTGCATCCTAAGGCAGTCTTTCTTATGCATAACTTGACGATTTTGCCGAGAACAATCGAAGCATCACAGGCAGGATACTCGAAAAAGCAGGGCCACAAATCTAAAAAAGTGTTTTTATAATTTGCTTCGTCACACAACAAAACGCAGGCGCTCACCTCTCTCTCTTCCCAAGCCTTGCAGGTCCAGCAACACTTTCCACATAGAAACCACACTCTCTCATCCATCCAAACCACCAACGCCGCATCTAGCCGCAACAACAAGAAAACACACACTTGTCTATTACTCCCAACACTCCTGGTTGATATATAAACCCCTTCCATGCGGCTACCTCAGCTCCAACTTTCAGCTCCTAGCCTTTTGATTAGAATAAGATAAAAATAACAAAAAATAAAACAAAAAACCGGCACTTGTAAGCCACCCCTTCATAGCCTTTTTTTCTCCAATGTAAGCTTATTCCTTTCCTGCATAAGCCTCATCTAAACTAATAAAAAAATAAATAAAAAATAAAAATAAACATGTGTGATGCGTAAATTACATGTGGCTGACCAAGGCAGTATAATTCTCAATTGCTTTTCCTCATCATATAATCCATGTTTGTTTTCTAAGCCACGCTCTATTCGTGCATGTCATCATGACCAGACCATCTTAGGGCGAGAAATGTTTGTGAGCGTCATCAGAAAATATGACAAGAATGCGACGAATGTAAAGCAAAGGGCTCAAACATTCATAAAATAGCTCGGGTCTTACCACTTCCGATGCAGATAAGATGAAAAGTCCCTCGAATGATACCACCGAGTTGGTACAATAGTCTATAGGTAGGTTACATTGAATCTTACTGAGTAGCCTCGAAGCCTCAGTGCGAAATGACACAATACACATGATAGACACACAACATACGACATACGACACACAGCACATACACATACACATAATACATACGCACAACACATACGCACAACACGCACATACAACGCATACACAAAACATACATACAAATATATTGGGTATCAAATGCCAATCCATGGCTTAAAACATACGTGAGTACGTACGTCTGCGCGCTGCACCAGTCACGCAGTTTATATCTATACGCAAAAACACCAAAAAACGCCAAATCCCCCCAGTCATGAAAATACGGGAATATTTTAGGACGTTCTCTATCTCGACGTCCACACATAGAATCTATATCTTTCCTCCTTTTGTGTCCTGCCTTCCACTTCCTGTCATGTGTAGACTTTCTCTGATATCATCCTTACATTTTCCAACCACCCATGGTCTCTCTAACACACGTTCGACAAAGGTGTAAAATCCCCTTACGAACTCGCCATAACGAGTGCCAGCAGTGCCATCCTGCAGTAAAGCCCATATCGCATCTGTATCATGAGTTAGCAACCGTAGTAAAACTGATAATCACACAATTCTTACCTGTCTAAAGTATGCTGCCCTCTGGTCAAAGTCCACCTCTTCAGCAATCTCTTCATTTCTGGGAAGGGGATGCATAACCACCATCGAACTCTTGGCGTTCTTGAGAGTAGCATTGTCGATACGGTAAGAGTTCCTGACGGCCTCGTACGCTGCCTCACTCTCGAATCGTTCCTTTTGCACACGTGTGCAGTATAGCACATCACTCTGAGCCAAAATTTCCGGTGTCAAAGTCTCCGATTCGGACAGGAGCTGACCTGAGGCCACAAGTTGCTCTCTGACCTTGGCAGGGAGGCCAAGGCCCTTTGGAGAGACAAGCTGAACCTTGACCTGGTAGTGCCGGAGAAGGTAGACGAGAGAGTGAACTGGCCTTCCGTACAATAGATCGCCGACGAATGTAATCGTCAACCCCTGGACGGTACCCAGCTCTTCTCGGATGGTATAAAGATCCAAGAATGCCTGAGTTGGGTGCTCCTTGCTACCATTGCCCCCGTTAATCACGGGTACGGGGCTATACTTGGCAGCAATGTCGACCGAGTTCTCATTGGGGTGTCGCAGGACCACAGCATCTCCGTAGCAAGCCAACGTCCGCAGGGTATCCTGCAGCGTCTCGCCCTTTTGAACAGACGAGGTCGCGGTCGAAATAGCAATGACACGGCCGCCCAAGCGCTGCATGGCGGCATCAAAAGAAGCAGAAGTCCTGGTGGAGGGCTCATAGAACATGGTGCACAAGACACGTCCGCGGAGAATGTCCAGGACACCTTCACGCTGGACACCAAGACGCATCTCTTGAGCCACAGTAAAAAGCAGGTGCAAGTCGGCTCTTGAAATATCCTTCACTGACAGCACGTGGGACTTCTTAAAGGAAGATGTCTGAGACAATAGCTGTTGGATCGAGGAGCGAGCTGCAGGCTGCAGTTGAAGAGACAGTCCAAGTTCATCCACCGCGCCTCCAAGTCTGGCTGGGGAAGTCAATGCGTCACGGAATCTGTGTGAAGTCATTGGGCTGTGGAAGGCTGCCTGCTGTCTCAGCTTGGGGCTTTCTACAATCTGAGAGATTGAGTTCAAAGCAGGCTTCAAGGCAGGAGAGGTGGGAACCTCCCGAGCGATGCTGTGCGATGACATATCCTTGCCCTTTGGTGGCACTGACAAAACCTCGCCATCCAAGCAAACAGTGATATCCTGGAAGATGACTCTGCGGACAGATCCTCGCATTTTTCGGCCTTCAAATGGCGACCAAACGGCGCCAGGAGTCACATCATAGGCACGGTCGACTTCGACCTCAACGCTAGTACCAGCCTGCTCATGAAGCTCAAAGATCTCCATGGGGTTCTGGTAAAGCTTGGCCTTGAGGTCATCGATGGTCAACTTCCCTTCGGCCACAGATGTCAACAGCAACGGAAGAGCATCTGCAATACCGAAAGAAGCATCAACCTTGTGTCCCAGAGATGTAGCCAGCTGGTAAGGAAGACTTCCAACTGAGAAGACATCAATGGTGCTCATATTCTCCCAGAGAGCGGCTTGGTCCCTTGGAGTCGGGAGGAGACGACCACATTCAGGGAAGTCCTTGGTGGACAGGTAGAGCGCGTAGATGGAAACATCACAAGTGACTTGCAATCCCTTGGCCTTGCTCAGTGCAATCAGTCGGATATCGTCCTTGTTAGTGACGGATGTGACGTGGATGCGACGGTTGTGAAGGCTGGCAAGGAGCAGAATCGATGCGAGATCGGTCAGCTTGGCATCAGTGACAATGACCTTGTGAGTTGGCCAGGAGTCAAAGTGGGCTGTGACGGCGGCGACCTTGCTGATGTTTCCGGACAAGTGGTTGAAAGGAATGAATAGAGAGCCAACTTCACCAGCGAGGCCGCTGATTTGACTTTCGTTGTCTGAGGTAGCAGACACAGAAAAGTTGTAGTCACAGTAGTCACCAGTCTTGCTGTTCTGCTGCGCAGCGCGGAGAGTGATTCCATCAGTAATGGCTCCTTCCAGGCCAAGAGGCATAAGTCGGACCATGCTAAAGCCCGAAGAGATAGATGCCTTGGTCACAGTTCCCATATCTGGGCTGTTGGGAGAAACAATACCCGGAACAAAGGCAGCAACATTGACCAATCCAGGTAGCACAACTGTCTTGTGGCTGGTCTGGTAATCACGCTTCGAAACACCAAGACTGAAGTGCCTGGCAATGGCCTCGATGAGAATCTTGGCATTCTTGACGTTGGTGACCAGAGGAATCTGGTAATCAACGGCCATTCGTCGAGTCTGGTAACCCTTGCTCATATAGTTGGCTGGTCGGCGGTACTTGTTGTTGGAAGGCAAGTTGATGTAGAGATCAATGGTGTTCTTGGCAAGATGCTGAGTCAGAGAGAACTCGGAGCTCTTGTCTTCTTCCTTTCCAAGGACTTCAAGGAATTGAACTGGGACTCCGTGCTCTTGCAAGAAATCGGCTGTTCCAGCAGTGGCGAACAATTTGTATCCAATCTTCTGAAGCTTCTCAATCGACGGCAACATTTCTTTCTTATCCTTATAAGAACCAATGGAGAGAAGAATGTTCTTCTTAGGAATCTTAAATCCAGTAGACAAAAGAGCCTTAAGGTATGCTTCATTCTTGTCAACACCGAAGCAGGCAACTTCACCAGTGGAGGCCATTTCCACGCCAAGAACTGGGTCGGCTCCGGACAGACGTGAGAAACTGAACTGGGGCACCTTGACACCAACACATTCAGGGGCAAGGTCGGTAGGAGGATACTCCTGGAAAGGCTGGCCCATGATGGCCTTGGTAGCCATCTCAATCAAGTCGACACCCATTACCTTGGAAACGAATGGGAATGAACGAGATGCGCGGACGTTACACTCGATGACCTTGATGTCGTTATCTTTGGCAATAAACTGAATGTTAAAGGGGCCAGTGACGTTCAAGGCAGCACCAATCTTCCGAGTTGCCTCCTCGATGCGCTGGATGGTAGTAGGCTCAAGATCCTGTGGGGGCAGAATGAGTGTTGCGTCTCCAGAGTGAACACCGGCGTTTTCAACGTGCTCGGAAATAAAGTGGCCAACGACGACACCATCCTTGGCGACAGCATCCATCTCGATTTCCTTGGCATTCTCAATGTACTTGGTAATGACAACGGGATGCTCACGAGAGACTTCGGCAGCCTGGGCCAAATAGCTCTCAAGATCCTTTTCAGAGTAGACCGTGTTCATGGCAGCACCGGAGAGGACGTAAGAGGGACGAACCAACACAGGGTAGCTGACCTTTTGGCAAAAAGCCTGGGCCTCTTCGAAGCTTGTCAGTTCCTTCCAGGTTGGCTGATCAACCTCGATTCTGTCCAACATTCGGGAGAACTTGTATCTGTTCTCAGCAGTGTCAATCATCTCAGGGGAGGTACCCAGAACCTTGACACCAGCACGGTGAAGAGGGAGTGCAATGTTGTTTGGTGTCTGGCCACCCATGGCACCGAGGACACCGCTGGCGGATTCCAGTTCGTAGATGTCGAGCACAGTCTCCAAATTGATGTTCTCAAAGTACAGCTTATCAGCTTCATCGTAATCTGTGCTGACCGTCTCGGGGTTATAATTGACCATGATGGTCTTGAATCCAGAAGCTCGAAGCGTTCGGATAGCACGAACAGAGCACCAATCGAATTCGACCGAAGAACCAATTCGGTAGACACCAGAACCCAGAACCATGACTCCGTTGTCGTTGAAATCGACATCGTTCTCCGAGGCGTTGTAAGTAAGGTAGAGGTAGTTTGTGAAAGCCGGGAATTCCGCAGCCACGGTATCAATCTGCTTGACGTAAGGCTTAATGCCGGCATCAAGTCTCATTCTGCGAATGGCAATTTCGTTGGAGCTCCAGAACTTGGCCAGCTGTCGGTCACTGAAACCCAGTCTCTTGGCCTGAAGGAAAATACCAGGAGACCTGGCGATATCAGCAGTGCTGTAGTGGGGCATTTGCTTGGCAAAGTCGCTCAACCCCTTGAGCTTGCGGAGGAACCACTTGTCAATTCTGGTCATCTCCCAGATCTTGTCGACAGAGTATCCCTCATGCATAGCGTTGGCAATAGCAAACAATCGCTGATCAGATGGGGTCTGCAGCTCATCATCAATGCTCATGAGAGCCTTGGTCTCGCCGAAGCCGAGATTGTGGAAGTCAATGGCTCGGATGGCTTTTTGTATAGCCTCCTCAAACGATCGACCGATGCTCATGACCTCACCAACACTCTTCATGGAAGAGCCGAGCTGGGTGGAAACACGAGTAAACTTCTTCAAATCCCATCGAGGCATCTTGACCACGACGTAATCGAGAGATGGCTCAAAGCATGCACAAGTCACCTTGGTCACAGAGTTGGAAATCTCCTTGAGGGGGATTCCAAGACCAAGCTTGGCAGCGATGAAGGCCAAGGGGTAACCAGTGGCCTTGGAAGCCAATGCAGATGATCGAGACAATCTGGCATTAACCTCGATAATGCAGTACTCCCTCGAGAAGGGGTTGAGGGCATACTGAATATTGCACTCACCAACCACGCCAAGATGTCGGATGACATTGACGGCCGTGGTTCGAAGCATGTTGTAATCTTCATCAGACAAGGTCTGGGAGGGGGCAACGACAATAGAGTCGCCGGTATGGATACCGAGGGGATCAAAGTTTTCCATGTTACAGACAGTGATGCAGTTGTCTTGACAATCTCGGACAACTTCGTACTCGATTTCCTTCCACCCCTTCATGCTTCGCTCAATAAGGACCTGAGGGCTGGCAGCAAAGGCCTTGTTGCAGAGATCCAACAATTCCTGTTCGTTGTTGGCAAAACCACTTCCCAGACCACCCAGGGCGTAGGCAGCGCGGACAATGACGGGGAAACCAATGCCCTTGACTGCTTCGAGAGCCTCGTCCACGTTACAGGCGGACGCAGACTTGGCACACTTCTCGCCGATGGAGTCCATGCTTCGAGCAAACAGCTCTCTGTCCTCGGTGGTGATGATGGTGTCAATGGGCGTACCGAGCACCTTGACGCCAAGAGCCTCAAATTCATCCTTGAGCTGAATACCGACTTGCAAGGCAGTCTGACCACCAAAGGTGACGTAGATAGCGTCGGGACGCTCATACTGGATAACCTTGCGTACAAAATCGGCATTCACGGGAAGGAAATAAACCTTGTCTGCCAAACCCTTGGAAGTCTGAATAGTGGCAATGTTGGGGTTGATAAGGACGGTATAGATGCCTTCTTCCTTGAGGGCCTTGATGGCCTGACTACCGGAGTAGTCGAATTCACCAGCCTGACCAATGCTCAAGCCACCGCTACCAAGAACAAGGACCTTCTTCACTGATACTCTGGGGTGAAGTCTCTCGTTCTCCTCAATAGTTCCGCCAGGGAAGCTAACCGGTGCTTGGAGCAGAGCAGGGCTCTCGGCGCACTTGGCCATGGTGTCAATAAAGACATCAAAGAGGAACTCGGTATCTCGGGGTCCCGGTGTGCTTTCCGGGTGGAACTGAACACTAAAGTATGGCTTCTCAGTGTGCATGATTCCCTCATTGCTGCCATCGTTGGCATTGACAAAGAGCTCCTTCCAGCCCGTGGGGAGGGTCGAAGAATCAACAGCGAAACCGTGATTCTGAGAAGTAATGTGGCACTTTCCGGTAACCATGCTTGTGCAGGGGATGTTGTGGCCGCGGTTACCAAACTTCATCTTGGTGGTTTTGGCACCGGAGGCTCGGGCCATGAGCTGATGGCCCAAGCAGATACCAAAGATGGGGATCTTGTTCTTTTCCATTACGGCGGCAATGTTCTTCACGGTGGAATCAAGCATGGCGGGGTCACCAGGACCGTTGGAGATGAAGAGACCGTCGTACTCCTCACCCGCAGCCTTGGCCAGGTCATGGTCCCAGGGGCAAACCAAGACCTCGACACCACGCTTGAGGAAGCACCTCAGCTGATTATACTTCATACCGACATCAACGCACAGCACACGGATCGTCCGACCGGAGGGATGCTTGCGGGCAACCGACGGCGGTGGCTTATAGAGCTTGGGTTCCTTGATGGACACTACGGGGCGAATGAGCACGCCGTCACAATAAAAGGGAAGAGAAGGAGGCTGTGGGAGAACTCACCCTGTGCCACCAAATTCTGCTCATTGGGATTTAACCAGTCAATTTCTTCAAACGAGTCGATGGTGGTGTGACCTTTGCCGTATTTTACGAGGCCATTGGATTGGCTATCGCCGTTGGCGATGGTGCTCTGGTCGAGCCTCATCTTTCCCAGCATACTACCCTTTTGGCGAATCTTCTTGGTAAGGGCTCTGGTATCGACGCCGTACATGGCGGGAACACCTTGCTCCTTTAGCCATGCGCCGAGGGAGGAGGTAGCGAGGAAGTGAGAGAAGTCCTCGCCGCAGTATGACGCGGTAACCAGACCAGCAATGTGGATTTGCGACGACTCAAAGTGCGCCGGCAGGTCGCCCAGCAACTCATCGAGCGTCTCTCGAGAGGGCACACCATAGTTGCCCACCAGAGGAAATGTGATGACGAGGATCTGTCCGCGGTATGAGGGGTCCGTTATGGATTCGGGATACCCCACCATGCCCGTCTGGAAGACCAGCTCTCCAGCAATGCTCTTTTCAGCACCGAAGCTGTAGCCCTGGTAGGTAGAGCCATCTTCGAGCTCGAGGCAAACGAGTCTCTCATCAGAGCCGGGGCTCACGATGCGAGCCACCGCCGGCTGCAACAACTCGATAGCCATTGTATGGGTATGTGTGTGTAAATATTGTTTTTCTTGTTGTTGTTTGCTTTTGGGTATAATTGAGTAGAGAGCTCTTATTGTCCCTCTCTTCTCTTTTTTCTTCTCTCTTTTTCCCCTTATTGTGTCTTTTTCTCTTGCTTTGGAGATGGAGGGGCACGCGAGCGCGGGGCAGAGAGACGGAACGACAAATGAATGACGAAAAAGGCGAAGAAGGCTGCTTTGCTAGCGACGACTGAGACAAGGGGAACCCGTTTCTCAGAGCTTCCTTGGTCCAGGTCAAGAGCTTTTTAGCAATCTAACCTCGCAGTCATCTACTGCTGCTGCTGCCACGGGGAGGGACCAAAGATGAAGTCTGAAGAGAGTGTGTCCACAAAAAAAAGAGGGAGGCTCTGAAAAGAGAGAGAGGGAGAGAAAAAAAAAAAAAAAAGAAGAAAGAATAAAAAAATAAAATAGAAAATTAAGGCACGAGATAATCTACTCCGCAAGCGGCACATATACTTGGATGTACCAAAAATCTTTTTTTTTCCTTGGTTTTCCCCATCACACTGGATGAACCCTTGCGTATTTTCTCTTTAGTCGACGTCAAGCGATGCCCTATTGGTCAATGGCGCGTGTAAATGATGGGTAGAGAGATCCATTGCCAGAGACGTCCCACCGCCACACAGTCGAGAAGAGCCAATCTCCGGCCTGGCTCTGCCCTCCACTGCCTTCAAAGACCCTGCTATCTGGGCGTTGGCTCTGTGTCAAAGGGCCCTGTAAAGTCGCTGCTACATGATGGCTGCTTGCATCTGAGGCTGCATCCTTTCGCACCCACGCACCCTTTCCCTGGGCTAAAGGAGGGGTGGAGGGGAGCTGGAGGCGTTCACATGTGCCCCGCAGCCCACTTGGCAGCCCTGCTAGACATCCATCCAGCACTCATCCAACCCTGTGTCAAAAAAAGACAAAACACATGGGGGTCCATATTGCCCGCCATATCGACACCATCTGTTTCCCTCTATTCTGACACCCAGCCGCCTAGACATTCCCCTAGCTGGCCCTAGCCTAATGCAGTCCATGGGTTCTGTATTAGGTTGAGAAAAAAAAAATCTCATCCAATGCCCCTCAGTGGAAAATGTTGAAGCTTGTGATAGCTGTTTTTTGCGAGTCAAGCCGCGCTGCATATCTATTACCTGCCTACACTGTGTTTGATGAGACATAGCTGAAGGGCAAAGCAAAAATAGAGACAACGAAATACATAATATTAATGTTGATGAGCATCATAGATGTCATCTTCCGACAATCTCGGGAGCTCTGGTGCCCTTGATTCGCCTGACTCATCACGATGATCATCCCAGAAGCAAACGCTATCAATCGGTTCCCTTCGTTGGTGAACTGTTGACTGTACGGATCCACAATAAGCGTCATTGTACGAGGGTCCTAAAATGGTTGGTGACGAGTCAACGCTCGACCCCCATCCATGCAACAACAACAAACTCTGTATAATTTTTGTACATGATAGGCAATGCCCCGATCATTGTTATCTTCTAACCAAGACTTTCAGAAACCGCACACTCATCCTGTTCTCACTTGGACAAAACTGCCGGCTTTTTGGCTTTCAAATGCGGCGCCCGTTGATAACGCCAATGTCCCTACCCCTATCAGCCTGTTAACTTTCCCGCCCCATGTACATGTATCCTCAACCCAAAAATAGAAAAAAAAGAGGGAAACAAACCGACCCACCAAGCCCTGTTGCGCTTCACATAAAACTATGCATACTGATGACATTTTTTGGATATAGAAATAAGAAAGATAGGAGACATAGATATCCAAAGAGGGAAACAGACGACACGCTTCAGTTGCGGCTGATATATATAGAAGGAGGAGATGGAGAAAAAGGTCGAGTATTTGAACTTGAAAGTGTCCATTCGTTGACACCCACTATCAGTCGGAACCATCATTCTCATTGTTATTATATAGACATGCCGCCTTGATTCATAGGTGGGCCAGGCATATTTGGCAAGTGCGGTGTTCGCTGCGCTGTCGGGCTGCCTTGGTTTATTGCTCCTGGGTGACCAGGCTTGGGGTTTCCGGTTGGCATCCTGAATGCCGGCTCCTTCTTTGGATCAAACCCAGGGAAAACGGCCTGTAGTCGTCTGTAAAGATCCTTGATCGATCTGTCACGTTCCTCTCTATCAGTCACCGGGTCGATGGGCGTGGGTGAGTTTTCTGCACCAATGGGCTGCGCTCGAAGTTTGAGTGAAAGATTGAGTGGAGGAGGCGTCAAATAAGCCGGGCATGGAGGGACTTTGACTTCGGGTTTCCTATCTGCCAACGCCGCCATGTATGACAAGTTCGCCTGTAATCGTCTCATGCACCTGAAAGCAACTTCGGTTAGTACAATCAATCCTTATTGGGTTCTTGGTTGAAACATACTGCAAGTAATCCTGCTGAAACAGGTTTTCCTCGTCCGTGGGCTTTCTATCTTGTACATTCCCATTCACAGCAGCAAACTCCTTTTTCAACTCTTGTTGGGTTGTTTGGATCTGAATTGACTCATATAGCAGCTCGTGATTAATATCCAGCAGCAGCGCGAACCTTTCCTTCTCTCGAGCCTCTGTTGTTGGGCTCAATGGTGCCGCCATCGATGTGGGAATACTCATACTTCCGGGAGGATTGGATGAAAATGTCGGGGTCTGTGGAGTCGCTACACCGGCTGGCTGTTGTTGCTGTTGTTGCTGTTGCTGTTGGTGCTGCTGTTGATGTGGTGGTTGCTGATGCTGATGCTGCTGCTGCTGCTGTTGTTGGGGAGGATGGGGAGGCGGTTGTTGCTGTTGCTGCTGTGGTGGTGGCTGTTGACTCGGGTGAGTTGGAGTCTGAGCTTGTGACACAGGCTGGGGTGTCGAGAACTGAGGTTGTTGGGGAGGCATGGTATTGGTTGGAGTGCCCTGCACCGTACTCGGAGGTCTTTGAGGAGTTGATACTTGATTCATCATCTGATTCGGCTGCTGGGGTGGCATTCGCTGCATCATCTGGGGTTGCTGAGGCATTCCAGGCTGTGGCATCGGGAAGCCCTGCATACCGGGACCCATCATGTAGTTGTTCGGAGGAAAGTTTTGAGGAGCGGCGGAAGGCATTACTTGTCCGTACGGCGCACCCGGGAATTGCTGTTGGTATGCTGCCACTATATGTCTGTCAATATTCTTCTCTCCAAGGGCTCAGGCCGTGAAGCAAAATGACCATCGCAAGCGCATCCCGGTACGGCAAGAAACACAAGATCGGGAGTTGGAACCTACTCTGACCATTGGGCATCATGTTAGGCATGCCTGGGTTCTGCATCATTTGTGCGCTCGCATCCGGCATCATTTGAGGATTCCCTCCAGGTCCTCCAAAGCCTCCCTGAGGTGCCATGCCAGGGAACTGTTGTTGTCGATTGTACATGACCTGCTGCCCAGGCTGCATGCCCGGCTGAGGTGCCGCACCAGGATTGAAGCCCGGAGCGGCGTTGCCAAAGCCATAGTTGGCAGAATACATGGCAAGTGAATGCTATCTGGTTCGCGCAGTCGCAGTTCGGGGAGCGAGAGATTCGAGATCAGCGGTGCCGCAGTCTCTCAACGATCTCCTCGCGTTTCCTTAATCGTTGCTTATCGGTAGTTTGATCGAGAGAAGCGACTGTGGAAATGGAAAAGAGAGTGCCGGATATTATCTGCGTATCCAAGAAAAAATTGATTGCAAATGTCGATCAATAACGTGTTTTTGGCGCGAAGGAAAAAGTCAAGTCGTGCGCGTACGGGGGAGCGGCTTGGATGTGTCGGTTCCCGAACCACGCGCAGGATGGTCCGCAAGAGAATAGCTGGAGAATGTGCGGGAATTATCCAATGCGTCTGCGCTTTGTCGCGAATGTGTGATTCGGCCTTGATGTCGCGAGGAGTTGGTTCTGATGCAGAAAATGGATGCCCGAATTGCCTACAGCTTCAGAAGCACGACAACCGAGTCGTCGCACTTGTTCCTGACAGATTGGGATGACCAATGATTCGTCTAGCCGGATTGGCTATAGTGAGCTCGGGGGCTATACGAGTGCCGTAAGTTGCGGCTTCAGTGACTCGAGTGCCTGTAAATCGTCCGCTATAGCCCTGGAGAAGACACTCGCTACAAGTTGTGGGCAGCCAAGCTCCCTAGGTCTTAGAGAGAGAGCACTTCGTCATCCATCGATAAGGTAAATTATTGTTGGTCTCACACATCCATGGATATCTTCTCTAGAGTCATACTTGTTTAATTTTAGAGGTGAACCGCTGCATTGCATCGCTCTATCGTCTGATTCTGTGTTCTAAACAATGTGAAAAGGCGATGCCCCCAATAAACCTATTACTATCACGCCCAAGCGAACCCAGTGGCCAAGCTTCAGGTGTCAGCCATGGTGTCGTCACCTGACGAAGTACTATATTCTTGAACCTCCTGAGCTCCGCTTTCACTTTCACTTGGTCTCTGTCTCATGCGCCTAAGGGTCCCCTCGAATAGGTTGTGCCAACGGCCTTTGATGGCCTCCCACTCCCAGCCCCGTTTGCTGAGGCCTTGCATCAAAGGTGGTTTATCCACTGATTGGTGAATACCGACGGCTGCGAAAAGTTGATGAGGAACAATGCTGCGGACCTTGGCGTCGGGATTTTCCCAGAGAAACTGATCCAGCATATCGAGTTGATCCCTTGTATTCTTTGGCCCTGGCACTTCATTCGGTGCGTTCACCCAGTCCTTGGGTATCCCCGGCACTTGGTTCTGTTCGTCGACCTGATCTTCGGATATCTCCTGCTCACGCTCACGCCCACGCAATGTATCATCCCGCGCGTCGAGCTGATATTGATATAATGTCTTCGACTCATCCACTCTGACTGGGACTCCCAGCCGCCTCAAAACATCGTAGCCAATTTCCACCGGGACCCTGCATGCCTCGAAAATGTCTTTATATGTAAAGCCGAAGCCATATTTGCTCCTTTGGGCTCGGGCAAATATCAAAGCGGCCTTGACGCTATTCGTATAGGTATCTCCGGGATCAAACCCGATGCATTGGTGTCTGGCCCCTTCTATCTCTTCAACGGCGTTTGTCTCATCGACAGAGTCCATCTCCCAGGCGTCCTCCTCGGACTGGTCGCGTGAGCGATATTCGTTCAACGCTCTGATGTATTCCTCGTCTCTGACAAAACGCATATTGGTTCGTGTTAAGGCGATGGGTAAATCTAGTTGGCTTGGTTATTTGAAAGAATACCCAGTAGTTGAAATAGAACAAAGTTCTCAAGTTGAATCAAGGAAAGAGATTTCGAATCAGTTATAACTCGTCTTGAACCAACAAAAGGTTTATATATAAAAAAGCATAAATAAAGGAAGGAAGCGTATAAAAGCTTCAAATGCAAGAGCGCGGCTTCATGGTTGAGTAGCCCCGGCCCCCAGCATCACACTCAACAGACTGATTTATAAAAGTAAAACATACTACGTATAGTAGCTACAAGTCTACAAAGGTAGGTAATGTAGATAGTATTTAAGTTCACTTATAAAGATAATAGCTCAATCATAATCATATCATCATCAAATAGCATTTACCCCTTTAACTTCGGTAGTAAGAACCGTACTTGGATTTTCCTTTCACCACCTCCAAAAATTCAGTTCCGACGATCTCGCTTGTCCTCCCCGAAATATGAACTTCATCATACCTAAGGAATCTCAGTTAGCACAATGTGTCGTCTTTTACCAGGCAACGTTCATGACATGAAATCTACTCACCACATATAGCTCGTCTGTGGGTCGCTGGACTGATAGCAGCCATTATCCCCGCATCCCTTCCACGACCAAGTCACATTGTATGGCGCAGTGAACCACTTCTCTGGATCTGCCCGCAAGTCCAAAAGCAACGAGTGAACATCAAAGATGGAAAAGGTTGCGCCGGGCCAGCGCTTCTTGAGGAGCAGGTAGTACGGCACGCCAGTCTCGAACATGGTGTTGGCGCTGGTCGTGTATTGCTGGACCTTGACCTGAGTTTCGGTCGTGTTGAACGTCTTCTTGTTGCCCCAGTACGAGTTGTCTCCGGTGCCGCCGTTCTCGATGGCCGCATACATGGGGCTCACGTCCAGGGGCCCTGTGTTGAGCAACACAAACTGTCTGCCGCCAAGCTTGTATAGCTCGTCAAAGTCCTTGAAGATGGCTTCCACAAACGAAGAGATGGTTGTTCCCCTGACCTGTTTGTCGCCAAGGAAGCCGTCGATTCCAAGATCATTCGTACCAATCCACAACGCATATACTGTATTTTCGGGCTTTCGATCCGGATACAGTTCCTTGTATCCCAAGTCCGTTTTGAAGGCAGGGATCTCGTATTCCGAAATTGATGGGAAGGGACCATTGATATTGGACATGTAATGCGAGGTAACATTGTTGGTGACCATGGCTGCACCGACAGCATAGTTGTATAGCATCGCACCAGCTTTGGTTGCGGCAACCCTCCCCCATGTATAATCTCCAACAGATGTGTCATTGGTTGCGGGAAGCAGTTTGCCAGGCGGAGGCAAGGCGTTATGACCAAAGATGTAACCCAGGCGGCCCTCGTCAGTGTAGCTGTCACCAAACAGGACGAGGTTCTTCATATTTGGCAGAGCCGGGATGCTTGCCGCGGCAACGGCCGAGGCGTAAAGTAAAGAGCGAAGCATCTTGTCTGATTGTCTGCTATATTTACTCGAGGGCACGAGACAATGAGCTTATCCCAACTCTCACACACATCCTGCCATGTCATTGATGGGAGCATCGCCAGGTTTAAATACTGTCTCAGTATGGAGAAATCCTTGAATCGATTACGAACATGATTCTTCAAATCCAACTTGCGCCCCACGTCTGAGTCCCGTAACCGACGGCACCATAACAGCGGTCGGTTGTTCTGAGTTGAAGCGTCGGGGCAAGCAAACCCGTTCGCTTCGAGGCGATGTGACCCCCAGACAATGGGATCCGCTTCCCCGCAACATCTGGTCTGGGGAAACGTATGTGAGAAACATCCGTCCTTGGGGATCGTCATTTGTTTTTACCGGATGAGAAAAACCATCGGGACTAATATAGATCTATGATTCCGAGAATTGATATCTATAGAATCAGAAATACTCAGCTCAGACCAACGGTTTTCCGAACAGTGACCGATAAAAAGAGACTACCTATAAAATCTCCGTCATGCAAGGTCCCCAATGGCGACCAGCCCAACGATGAAGGGCCGATTTCACGGTCTGGATCTCACACCCAAAAAAAAAAAAAAAGTCGCCGTCTTTAAATAGCGGATATAACAATGTCTCATTCTTTCAGATGAAAAGTCTGTCGATAACTCCACATCGGGGTTCATAGGGCCGCAGTCATGCATGGCATAGTATAAATCACCAAAAGCGGATCATATGACAATTAAGCTCGGGGTCCAATAGGATGAGAAGGGTCATAGTACATCATCTTACGTATTTGCCGACGGTTATATCCTCTCATATATCGCATCTCTAGATCGCTTCCCTCCTTGGAAAGAATTTTCACAATGGCCTTCAAAAGCGGACTCCGTTGTTTCCGAGAAACGGAAAGTATTTTCTCATCAAATAGGCGGAATTCTTTTTCGCTCAAACCAAGCAGCGCAAACAACAACCCAGCAGCTTTACATCTCTTTAGTTAATTCTTATATAACAAAAACATTCCTCCATTCCTCCCTTTAAGTTCTCTCCAGTTCTGTATTAACGATGTAGATATATCATCGCTCGCTTCCATAACAATGCTCATCCAACCCAGCGTTTGCGCGGCGAAAATGGCAATTAAACAGCAGGGAAGTGAGCTTTGAACCAGCCAATACACTGGTCATCCGACTCGGCAGCTTGTTTCGCAATATCTGCGCAGTTGATATCCGCACGAACGCAGAACCCATGGCCGGCATTCTCATAGAAGCGAACCTCTCCCTTGGCCGACCCCTCGTTACCCTCAAGAATCCCCTTGGCCGTTTGAGCCTGTGGCACAGAAAGAACGCTATCCTTGTCCCCAATGGCAATCGAAAGAGGGCGGGTAACCTTTTGGATATCACCGGGAACGGAGAGCAGACTCGGGTGGCCAGTGAAGCCCGCGTCGATTAGAGGCCTGCCGTCAATCTCTAGGCCTTGGGCGAGGAGAACGACAAACTTGCCGCCCCAGCAGTAGCCAGCGGCGCCGATTGGCAGAGTTTCGCCTTCTTCTTTTCGGAGTTGCTCGAAGAAGCCCTTGACTCTGGGCATGGCCTTGCCCGGGTTGTTGCGTATGAACCAAGGGATCGCATCGTAGGCGGCCAGAAATCCATAATATCTAGCAGATAGTCAGTAAAATTGATCTCGGGTGTTGACGATTCATCTTACTCACATCTTTGAAAAAATGCCTATCCCACTGTTCAAAGTCTTCATAGTCTCCAGCATTGATAGAGGAGCCGAGTACCCTGTGGATGGTTAGAATGTAAATCATTTCATGTTATGCATCCATTCAGCTCAGCAGTGCTCACCATCCATAAAGTCGGGTGCGTAGACCTTGTAGCCTCCCTTATCCGCATACCTATCAGCCAACAAGCGAATATTACGAAATTCCCATCCAAAGGCATCAGGTATGATGACAATGATTCCCTTGACGGGTTCTCCATTGGACGGCCCAGTCACATAGACATCGAGGCCATATGCGTTGGTGACAGTTCCTCGCGGCTCGCCTTCGTGGAGCTCGCCAGTAAAGCAATCAGGGCAAGACATTTTGTTCGTTGTTTTTATTAGTTCCTATTACTGTTTGATGATGATGATGATGATGATGAGGTCAACTCGATCGTGTGTTTTGAAGCTCAGCTGCAATGGATGTTGGCTCAGTGCTTTTGAAGTGGTCCGAGCCGAGGAGGGTCCAATTCTATGGCAGCTGTTGTTGGATGTATGTATCCACAAGCGGTGCAATAGGAAGTACTAGTTCACGCCACGCGGTTATTTCGACTTCAGCTCTGTTCTTGATAGAATCAATCACGAGGTGAACATGAAGAGAATTATGACGACAAGATAATAGACAGTCTCTTTTGTGGTACCATGACGCAGTTCTAAGAGATTAGGAGGGGAACATTTCACGGCACATAAAGCTACCCTGTAATGTCTGGTTGTCTACACACAATGGCAATTCCAGATTCCAGCACGAGACAATAGCTGTTCCAGTTGTTTGAGATGAACAAAGGCTCAAATAGATCCTTTTTACTATGCATAATTGGCTTGTCTCGGCTTTTCTATTGTGTATGAGTGAGTGCAAGTACGAGTCCTCGTGACCAATTCTCTAGACTACAATCACATGTCAAAAAAAAAAAAAAAAAAAAAAGGTCCAATATGAACATCTGCTACCAATTGCAGTGGAGTATGCCTTACCTGAGAATAGATGCATTTGCCTATGGAGCGACCTTCTTGTGTAACATAGGCATGTTTAGGAGACCCAGGGATTATTCAGATGATAGGAGCACGCGAAAGCTATTAATGATGTAGAAAAGCGATGCATGGTCTTGTAGTCTTATTTCTCTTATACCACCTACATAGAGATCCTACAATTAGAAACGTTGAGATTTTATCTGGTATTGCAATCATACGTCTATCGGCAATCTCCAGTATATTGATCATGCTGATGCCGCAAAAATCACCCGCCATTGTCGTGCAAGGTTGTTTATGGCTTGGATAACGGAGCCATCCATCCAGCCCATTCTAAAGGTCACTCGTACGTTTCCACAACCACAAGCTCGTCTGTTGACTTGAAGTGCAACAGGGACCTTCTATATTGCCAAGACAAACCTGATAAGATGGATAGCTCATTGGGCTTCTGGAGGGTATCAGTAACGTTGGACTTTGGTGGTGGTGGTGGTGGCATTCTATCCTTCTGTTCGCGCCAGATGCTATACCAAGATTGAACATGCGGAAGCAATATGTAACGAATGGATCGCTGGTACTGGAAGGCGTGAGTTACTGGCGTGTATGTCTTTCAATGTTTTGAAAAGCCCCGTGATCTATTAGTTCTCGGTGCTTCTATAAGGTATCGCCCCTGACACCACCTACACCATGTTATTGGTTCACATCTTTTCATGAGCCCACAAGCCCAAGTTCAGCAGCTCATTCGTTGTAACTGGCAAATCACCATCTATCAATGACGTAAAAGCAAACTGCATTGAAACCATCATGTAATTGGAACGCCAGTGCCATTTTATGCGCTCTATCAAGTCACGGAGAGCTGGTATCAGGGCATGTGGCATGTGTGCAAAACCACGACATTTATTGGTTCTCGAATCAGCATTCTCGAATGAAGCCAGGGTGCCATATGTAACCCTACCTACATCTTATCATGTCACCTTTTGGCTCTCGAAGTGTGGCTCCCTGCCTTGACATGGCGATATGAGCCGTGAGTTTGCGATTAGTGATTGGGAGAAGAGTCACTACTAAGCATGAGCTCAGCAAAAACAGAGCCATCTCGAACAATCAAATGGTTACATCTCAAGATTCCAGACTGCCATATGTCTTAAATGCCTGATTCGAGTTTTATCTTTGTTCGGTGTTGGCACTGACAATCCGGCCGTCCCCATCCGGCTCTTTGGCTTCGGAGTGTTTCTGAGATATCCGACGCACGTCCATACCGAGAATCCTTGATAATAGAAATCGGGGTTCCCCACCTGGTATATGTGCATGTATGTATGTATGTATGCCTATAGCGGCCGTTATGAGAGACAAAGTCGAACGCCCAAGCGCTTCCATTGCAGATGTCGCCGTCCCTAAGCCCAGTCCGGAACCTGGAAGGGTATCCCGTGTGGGATGCCTGCGCTGTAAGTTGACTATCATACTTTCAAGTAATGGATAGAAGCTATCCCACCTCGCATTCGGCTGCCTTCAATGCTAATAGCATTCAGAATGGTGATACGCGGGAGGGGGAAGGGGGACATGTTACGTCTGGTTGAGTTCATGCAGCGACCCTTGAAGACGCGTGCATGCCATGTGAGGGATGCAGGTCCCGACTGAAGCATACGTCAGCACAGCCATCGATAGATGCTTCCAGGCTATATTTTATATTAATTGAGACCTCCTTGTAGAACTATTCATCTCTAAATGGAAGTCATGTTCAGGTGAGGGTTGTCGGATAGGGAAGCTTGACAATTTAAGCCTCTTGGCTTTTAGGTTAACGTTACCGTCCTAAGCCCTTGCAAGCCCGACAAATAGCATCATCCAAGGCCCAAGGGCTTGGGGTTTGTTTTGTGGAGGAGGAGAATGGTCAGCACCGAGATCTGGAGCCCTTGGCAGAGAGGCTCAGGGATGCCTTGCCTAATCGAGCAGGACGTGAAGATTCCATGTTGCATCCACACCCGCCGGATCAAGGACCATGGCTATCTGCCCAGGTAATTAAAGGGGTCAGTGCTTGACGTGAAGGTCCTGTCTTTTTTTTTTTCTTTCCCCGGAACGGGTAAGCACTGTTTTCTGATTGTTATTTTAAAGCCTTGCTGCTGACGAGTTTAGACTTAAATTGATGGGTGGTTTGGGATTGAGTGTCGTTGATGATGGATGCTTCATTATTATTCAAGGCGCTTAAGATGGTGGTTTTGTTGATTAACGGTCGATGTATTCCGTACGTGGTATTATCTATCCATGTACATACATACTAGATAACGTCCATTTTCGGCGTTTAAGCATTCGCCCCTTCGGGATTGGCGAGAATAAACTGGAGAAGATGATTATTATCTGCAATATAGCTGAGAAGTAATATCGGAACCCACTCCGCTGCCTGCAAGCCTGCAAGGGGCGTGTGTGTGTGTGTGTTCCTGCGATATGGCAGAAGAACCCAGTTGATCGTCAGGAACCACAGCCAAACACGAAGCATCAGAGCTTCTAGTTTGGGGGGGCAATGCCACGCGCATAAGCTCGGCCCGAAAATTGCTGATCATTGTTTATTTACACTATTTCTGACTCTCAAAAAAAAAGCTCCAATAATTGCAGAATGGAAGAAATATTGGCATCCCTTCCCGGATTGACACATTTTGCATCATCGCACATGGAGGGAGGGCTGGTTGACGGACTCGCCGGCGCATCCCCGGAGCATCCCGAAACACGCCAATCCAGTAGGTGACGATCATTGATAGGTAGACAGCTATAGTTGGTTGAAGCTTGGTGGTTCATGCAAAGCTGTCATTCTGGCACCCCGTCACGCTCCCGCTCACAAGACATCATGCTGCATCGTCACCGGTAGCAGACACACACACACAAGAAAAAAAAAGACCATCCTGCTGCTGCTGCTCCACCATCTTTGCCATTGGCCTGCGCCATCGCCACACCCTCGTGCGAACCGTCTTCATTGCCCAGTCCCCTGGGATTGTCACGATCCACAAACGCTCTTCTGTGCCAAGACCAGGGGTGCTATGCTTACCATGATTGGCTAGGATGCCTTCGAAACGGCATGAATCTGGAAGATGATCAGCCGCGCCCTCGGACGGATTTGGTCCTTGTGTTGCCGTCCCTTGTTCAAAAATGTCCTGACAAGGGCATCATCATCATGGGGAATGCTTGAAACTCATCCCCCCACCAAAGTCTTGTACGGAATTGGTCGGGGGAATATCACTATACGCCTATATTGGTCCATATCGATGCAACAATGCTGGCGTTTCACATCCCCACAACTTTCCAGAAAACGTATGGATACCACTTATGTACCATGATATACTAGCTAGTTGGGGGTCAAACTCTCCATAGCTGGGGTCTGATATCCGAACCATGCAGTTCTAGGAAGCTGCCGTGATAGCCATGGGTAGCTTGAAGCCATCAACATTGTCTCTAGTCCACGTGGGTAGCTTGGTGTTGGGGTACAATGGTGGTATTGGGTTGCAATCTTGGTTGACTGACCCTGGTGTAAGTCATGGCCGGCCGGCCGGCTTTCGGACAGTCTCTCAACACAACTCACTATGATTAACGATGAATATTTAAAGAGACTCTTATGCCTCTCTCCTTGGATCTCTTTTTCTGATCAACCCCAAGCAACAAAGCATCACAGTCCTTTACTCAAACACGATTGACTCGTGTTAAGCCTCTCCCTTTCCACAACCAACAAGACTCTTCAGTCAACCCACACTCCCTCAAGTCACCCGAGCAGCGCTCAATATCGAGATACTCTCGTCAGAACAAAAAGAAAACGCTTCTTTCTCCTTACAACGAATCCTTCACAATGAAGACCTTCTCCTTCGCCGCTGTCCTCGGCCTCGTCGCCATGGCCTCTGCCCATATGGAACTGAGCTGGCCCCCTCCATTCCGCTCCAAGTTCAACCCCAACACCGCCCAGGCGGACATTGACTACTCTATGACCAACCCTCTCAGTGCTGATGGCAGCAACTATCCTTGCAAGGGATACCACGCCGACTACAGCAAGCCCGGCGGCAAGTCCGTCGTCACTTGGCAGGCTGGCCACACCTACAACTGGACCCTTTCTGGCTCTGCCACCCACGAGGGCGGCAGCTGCCAGGTCTCCCTTTCTTACGACAAGGGCAAGACTTGGAAGGTTGTGCACTCCTACATCGGTAACTGCCCTCTCAAGCCCACCTGGAGCTTCACCCTCCCCAACGACACTCCCGTCGGCGATGCCATCTTCTCCTGGTCTTGGTTCAACAAGGTCGGCAACCGTGAGATGTACCAAAACTGCGCCCACATCACCATCAAGGGAAGCTCCGGTTTTGCTGAGCGCGCTGCCTCTGACCCGTACCAAGGCCGCCCTGCTACATTCGTCGCCAACGTCAACAACGGCTGTGGTACTCTCGAGGGCAAGGATGTCTTGTTCCCCAACCCCGGTCCGGATACCGATGTCAACTCCAAGGGCACTGCTCCCCCTACTGGCAACTGTGCCAAGGGCAAGCGTTTCGCTTCTGCTCTTAAGGCTTAAGCGCACTTCGCTTTGTTGAACTTGATGTGGTGGTGAGGACCGCATTGAGGATTCGTATATCAAGTACATAGTTTTTGGCAAGCTAGTTTGCCGATGTATATACTGCGTAGTAGATGAATATTGTCAATATAGTATGATTATATATATATAACGTTGCTTGCTAGAATATATATGTTAGCCATAAAAAAAAAAGCAGTTCACTATCTGGCGAAAAACCCGTTCCTATCCGAATGAACCCGTTCTTTGCCTTAAAATCATCTATATCCTTGTCCCAAACCATCTATCAAACTTGCACCCCTCCGCACCCGATTGCGGGAGGGTCAGCAGCCTCTGAAGATGATCTTCACGAGAGCCCAGGAAAAACTCGCCAGGCGCGCCAGACACGAAGAACGCGCCATAATCGCGGCCACAGCCAAAGCCACCGCCAAGGCCATGGTCCTAGCGCAATCCCAAGCCACAGTGGCTAGAGACACCAACCCAGAAAACCCAGAAAATATAGATATAATGGACACAAACTTAGACATTGACCCAAATGAGCAATTAGACAGAGAGGCCCAAGAGACCCAACAACAACAGCAACAACAACAGAAAATCTCAAATGCCTTACACCACATCCAGGCAGCTCTTAAAGCTGTAACTAAAGCCCAAGCCATCCAACCCTTTTATAAAGATATTATTAGCCAGTTAAAGAAAGCGATCAAGCTAGAACAACAGAAACAGCCTAGAACACCAACATACAGCTCGGTAGCAAAAAAAGGCCTTAAAAAGAGCCAATAGGCAAAACAAAACCCCTTAAAACACACAGAAACTAAGAAAACTACCACAACTAAAGCAGCGCTCCAGCCTAAGAAGACTAACTTACAGATTATCCTAAAACTTAAAGATAGATATAGCTTCTAAAAGCCAGTACCCTCAACTACACTAAGAAATCAGTTAAATCAAGTACTAGAAGGCAAAAGCATAACTAGTATACAACAATCGGCTAGGAATAATATTATTATTATAGCTACATTATTACAACAAGCTAATAACCTTCTTGCACAACAAGACCTGCTAAAGAAAACCTTCTAAGAGTACCCAATCAAGGGGGCTGAGACCCTTACTAAATGGATTAAACTAGTAGCCCACGGGGTACCGATTCTAAAAGACCAGGATATTCTCAGTATCTTTCAGAAAGAAACAGAGACCTTCAACCTAATCAAAGTTATAGGCTAACCTAGATGGCTTAAAACACTAACTAAAGAACAAAAAACTAAATCAGTAGTATTTGCAGTACCCACAGAAAAGTATAACAAGCACAACAAGAAAAAAGGGTTATATATAACTAGTGTAAGAACCAAGGTGATTCCATACAAAGCCTACACAACCAGAACCCAATGCTTCCGTTACTTAGGCTTTAACCATGACCCTAGAAGCTGCCGAAAAGCGTATAAGTGTGCTATATATGCCGGCAACCATAGTACAAGGAGCCATAGTTACCCGAGCTGCAAGACCAGCTCTAGCTGCCAACATCAGGAACTAAAATACGCCAACTATATGGATAGCCATCAGGCAAACAGTAAAGACTACGAGGTTTATAAGACTATCTCATACTAAAGAACAGCTATCTTAAAATCTTCCAGCATAACACACACAGAACAAACACAGTACACCATACAGCCTTACAGCTAGCCTTAGAGGCTAAGGCTAATATCATTTTATTCCAAGAACCTTACTGCCCTAGAAATAAGAAAACAGGCAACTAAATTGTACTAGAACACACAACATATAACCTCATTACACCATAACCAAGCCCTAGCCCCTCAAGCGTAAAGATTAGACCCAGGGTCCTATCTTACGTTAGAAAAACTAGTCAACTAAAGTTTACACCTCGATATAATCTTTTTAACAACCCAGATATCCTAGCCATTGAAATACTAGGTATCAAACCCTTTCTTCTAATCAACCTATACAACGAAAAACCCCAACAAACCAGCCAACAAGCTAGTCAAGCAACAAACCTATATACTATCGAACAACTCCTCCTTCCAGTAGGACAGCTCAGACAACCTGCTATCGTAGCAAACGACTTTAACCTTCATCACACTCACTGGAATACCCAAGCCAAGCCAATGGCCACAGACCGAGCTAATAACTTAGTTCAATAGCTAGACAACCAACAGGCCAGTTTAATAGTTAATACTAGTAAAGCTTTAAAACTTAAAGGCACATACCACAAAGAAAACCTTCAGAGGCCCTTTATAATAGATCTTACGTTTAATATAAGCTTCCAAATCTTTAGCTAGGGTAACTAGCAAGCTATACCGGTAACTAGGTCTGACCACGAGGCTCTTACCTTTAAGGCTTATATACCTAGACCTTTAAGAACAAGTCACTTATACCAGACAAGACAACTACTATTTAACTATAAAAAAGCAGACTGGAAAGCCTACAGTAAATCTCTAGTCAGGGCAGAACCTAAAGCTCTTGCCTATCTAGACCAGCTAATCGATACGTCTAACTAGGATAAGATAGCTGATCTTCTTAGAGATACTATCTTAAAAGCAGCTAAACTAGCTATAGCCAGGCAGAGGCCCTCTAAACGCTCTAAGCCCTGGTAGAATAACGAGCTAAAGAACCTACGGAAAACCCTAAACAAGGCTACACGCTTACACAAAGCAGGCCCAACAGCAATGACCCTAGTTATTTGGAAAGAAGCTTAGAACTATTATAATACAGCCCTATAAGCCGCAAAGAGAACCTACTGGAATAGCTTCCTTGAGAAGGCTATAACCACGGATGTTTACAAGGCATACAAATACACTAAGGCACGCCAGAACAGCAGTCTTCCTAGTATAACATATACGAAAGAAGACAAGCAGCAACAGGCCGGGACCTTCAAGAAAAAATATATAGCCTTCCTACAAACACTATTCCCTGCTCTTACTCCGGGTCACAGCGATCCAATTAGACGATCCAGAATAGAGGTTCATATCCCTAGCCGACCCAGGTCCAGATCAGCAAACTAGGTAGACCTACGGCATACGCCCAAGGTAATACTAATACCGGAACCCACAGCAAGACCAACTAGGGTTTCAAGACACCAAGTACAACAGCTAAAAGATAGCTTCCAAAAGCTATCCATAGCCAGCAAAGAAGAACCAATAGGTCCCGCGCTCGAAAGGACTCGCTGGAAATGGCCAAAATTAAAAGACATAGAAGTCCAACGGGCTATCTTTTTATCCTCTAGCAAGAAAACTCCAGGCCCCGACACGATCAATTTCCTTCTAATACAAAAGACATACTTGGCGATACCAACCCTACTAAACAAAACCTATCAGGCCTTGTTTACAGCAGGGCACCAACCAGCTAGCTAGAGAGAAACAATCGGAATCATCCTACCAAAGGCTAATAAGCTAGACTACAATAGCCCAAAGGCCTACAAAGTCATAGCCTTACTTAACTGCCTAGGGAAGGTCTTAAAGAAGATAGTTGCAAACAGGCTAAGCTACCTAGCAGCTACACAAGACCTTTTAAACCCAAGCCAGCTCGGCGGCCAAAGGCAAAAGTCAGCCATCAACACAGTTCTATTACTCACAAACTACATCAAAAGCCAGCAGCTATCAAGAAAAGCTACGAACCAGACAGTAGTAACAACCCTGTTCTTAGACATCAAGGGAGCCTTTGATCATGTATCAAAGCCAAAGCTACTAGGGATACTAGAAAGGCTAGACCTTCCTAAAACCCTTATTAACTGGGTGGATTCCTTCCTATCAAATAGGAAAATCCAGCTAGCCTTCAATGGCCAAATACAACAGCTAACAGACATAGCTATAGGAATCCCACAAGGATCGCCTATATCTCCTATCTTATTCCTAATCTACATTAGGGATATAATAGCAGATAAAGCTTTTCAGCTTAGTTATATTGATGACTTTAGCCTGTCTGTATCATCAAGATCAGCCTATCAGAACTGCAGAGCCCTGGAAGCTATAGCAGCCAAGCTCATCGAGGAAGCAGGACCTCAAGGGGTCCAGTTTGACCCAGGCAAAACCGAGCTAATCCACTTCGCGAGACACCGCCGCCCGATAACAAAAGGGCTTACTATAGCTAACCTGGCTGTTAAGCCTAAGCCTCTAATCAAGTAGCTAGGGGTATGGCTAGACTACCGGCTCAGCTTCAAACACCATGTCATAACAAAGCTTAAACAAGCTACTAAAGCTTTCCAAGGCCTCCAAAGGCTAGGTAACACGCAGCGCGGGATAACTATACGTGCCCTAAGACTACTGTATATTACTTATATAAGCTCAATAACAGACTATAGAGTCCCCCTGTAGTACAAAGGACTAGAACAAAAGAACCTTGTCTACCAGCTTCAACAACTACAAAACCGCGCCCTAGCTAGGATACTAGAAGCCTTCAAGAGATCCCCAAATAAAGCCTTAGAACTAAAAGCGGCCATTCCACCAGTTAAGATCAGGCTCCAAAAAGCCTGCCTCAAATACAGCCTTCGCACCTATACCCTCTCAAAAAACCATCCAATCCGACTAGCCATAGCTAATACAGCTGCACCAACACAGCTGACCAGGCTATTAACTAGCTTTAAGGAAGCTATTGGAGACTATAAAGGAATAGAAAGACAAGATATAGCCTGGCAGGCCCCCTGGAATAAGGAGCCTATAGCTACTATTCTAATTAATCAAGCCTCCAAAAAAGAAGCCAAGAAACAGCACTTGCAGCTACTAAAAAAACTTACCTTTAACAATTACCGGGTATTCTATACAAACGGCTCACAGGGTACCTACAAGGATAGTGTGACCAACTCGTGTGTATACTATGAAGATAGCCCAAGCCGGCAAGCTGGAGCACGGAAAATAGCTAGAGTAGTAAAACTATAGAACCTAGGACCATACATAGAGGTGGCTGATGCTGAACTTATAGCTATCTTTAAGGTCCTAGACACCCTACTACTGTCTGTAGCGAACCCACCAATAGCCTATATCTTTGTTGACAGCCAAGCGGCGATAATGAAGATAAAAGGCCCCGGTGAGATCAGTTATAGAATCAGGGCCCAACTATATCTCCTGTCATAACAAAGCGTAGCTATCACAGTTGCCTGGGTACCTAGTCACGTAGGCATTCCGGGTAACGAAGTAGCCGACCAACTAGCTAAGAGAGGTCTAAAAGCCTCGTACCGAGGCCGCCCGTATACCTCGTTTAGCTATTTAAACAGGAAGATAAGAAAAGTCACTGTACAACAATAGCAAGCTAGCTGGGCTAGGGAAGAAACAAGAGAAGGAACAGGCCAAAAAGCAAGAGGTCTAGGTATCCAATACCGTAGAGTAGCCCAAGACAAGCTTAGCTTCTCACTAAAAGCTAACCTAGTTATGGGACCAAGACCAGTCCAGTCAGCTTACATCCAACTGAAGCTAGGGATAGGGTATCTTAAGAGCTACCAAAAGGCTATAAAGAACCTCCTAAACGATCGCTGTAAATGCGGCCAACGGTACACAGCACAGCACCTACTGCTACACTGTAGCAGATACCAAGGACCTAGGAAAGTCTTGCAAAAAGCCATAAGGCCAGGAACCCAGCTAACGCTACAAAAACTCTTTACAACAAAACTAGGAAAAGAAGCCCTAATGGCCTTCCTTACTAGCACGAAGATCTGTACACGAGGCTGGTTCCTAGAGGAATAAAGGATAGGTTCATTCTAATCCGAACAAGATTAGAACGGGCAGGCAAGAGGGACCAGGTTCATTCCGACCTGAATGGATTAGAAGGGGCAGGTAACAGGGACCGGGTTCATTCGGATTAGAACGAGTGCAAGACTCATTCTTATAAGAATAAACCGAAGATTTGACCAGGCACCAGGCTCATTCTTACAAGAATGAACCGAAGCTAAGCAAAAGCGCTAAGGGACTATAAAAACCCTTAATAAGGCCTTAGAGCTAGAAGCCCAGCTAACATCACAGAAGCTTGGTAGAACAAAACTAAGAAAGGAAGCTTAAAGAGTTTACCTTACTAGTATAAAGCTTTGTACGCGAATCTGGTTTAAGAAAGAGTAGATATAGGCTGATCGGCATGCCAGTCAGCCTAGAGGCTAAGGGATATATATAATGCTGGAAACTAGAAGAAAGGAAACTACCAACAGGAGAAAACAATGCCTTGTACTGCCAGCTTGAAGGCTGGCCAGCTAGCTACTATTCTATAAAGTCACTACGTAGAAAGCTTTTAGATAGATAGATAGCCGCTTCATAAGCCTCCGGCTTCCATAAGCGTAATGAATAAAAAAAAAAAAAAAAAAAAAAAACGTTGCTTGCTTTGCTTCCTTACATGGTGGTGAGAATCACCAATATAGATACTCTAAATGTATTTCTTCCGAATCATGATATTGAGGAAATTTATCTTGTCGATAATCTTGATATCAAGAGGAGGTTGAGTGATGAGCATTACCGCTCAGAGAGCCCTAGGGCCGCCTTCATGCCCCCTCCTGTCAACTTCCGCAAATCTTCTCCTACCATCTTCTCTATCTCACCCTATGATAATGATCTGCGAAGCTGCAGGTCATGCAGTTCATCATGCTAAGATATTTATATTCGGGCAGTTAATTTATTCAACTTAAAAAGCGCTTTATGTTAGGATCAGATCTGCGAACTCGTGCTCAGGTCCCGAAGTCGGTAGTATAGCTATTAACTTGTGTGTGTCAGAGACCCTGCCCTCTAATTTTCGACCTCTCTAGTTGAAAGGTTAATGAGCCGGTGAATTAGGCAGGAAATATTAAAGGGGTTAACATACCTCACTCTCTTATACATTGAGCTCAACCGAATCATCTTTCTTCTCAGTTGTGTACATCAAAGCTACAACACATCAGCTTCAAATACCCTCTTGGCGATGGGGAAAAAAACCGACAACACCGCATAGACGAGAAGTTGCCAAAAGAACGATTCGCTGTAGGTGTCATTAATGGTGCTAACACAATCGAGATGTTCTTAAATAACCAGCTAAGATGCCCTAGGATTTTCAGTGTACTGAATAGGGTCTTTTGAAGTTAGAGGTCAAGCCAGGGTTGAAAAAGGAGTCCAGTCAACGTTTTGATAGGAAGAATCAGGACTAAAGGACTACTGTACGGGAGTTGAAGATGCATGTCAGTGCAATTGAGTGGAGTTGTGTGGATTATGGTGAGGTTAGGCTGGTGGCCTTGAAGCCATGTCTAGAGAGTTTTCGTGGTGTAGATTGGGGAACTGGCTGCTCTCTAGTTGGGGTAGGGGTGTTGTTTTTGTTGTTGTAAAGACAGCATCTCATGAGAAGCTTCTCCTCGTTTGTGTTGCTTGTGCCCTAATTCCTTATCTGAGACTTGCATACGACTGGAGTCTTCAGGTCATAGGTTCGCTCTCGCAGTGGAACCGCATTGATGATTTGGGTGGCGTGCGTGAGGGAGTGTCCCTGGGAATGACGGTTCTGAAGGGCAGACGCCTTCTCAACTTTCTATGTGAAATGATTGTGGAGTATGAGATGAAGCCACGACCTGCTCATTGCAGTGATCACTCATTTGGAGGGTTAAACAAACGAGCCATAGCTACAATCCAGCCCGTTTACTCGGTGGTATCACCAAGTTCGGCGAGGAGATGCAATAGCCGTACGCCAATGAAGTCTGAGAATCAGCCAAGGTCCTTCTCAGTGATAGAGCGGCGGAAGTCATTGTTAACACGCGTTCATAGGATTGGATCCGTGGATTTCTTTCCCCAAGGGGTATGTTCCTAATGGCAATCATTAGAGCAGTCTACAGCTTGTCTCCCACTTTAAGACCTCGGCTACCGAGCAAGACTGTTCAAAAGTACAAGGGAAACTATGGCATTATATATCCCCGGGCCTCATAGGGGAGCTCTCCATCAATATTAGGCAAGGTTCTTACACCACTAACAGAAATCAAATCCCTTGCCGGTTAGGTTGTGCCCCGTCCTTCACCATCTCTCCCAGAGTTCGCTTTCGGTATAATGACGAAACCGAAAGCGCGTCCGCTAACATTTGCTACTGTTGAGGCAAACTTGGATGGAGAGGGAGCTCACACATTTCTTCCCGCCTCCGAGAGTAAGCGTGGCAACACAGCCGAGTGGATTGCATCAATACCTCCGACACCGTCCAACGACTCTGCCAACTTTCCAACCCTGCGCTTGAGCAAGGTCCTGGAGCCAACGGCCGAGTCGCAGAACACTGGCGCAGTTGGTGATCTCAGTGCCCCGTCGTACTAGGCACGACTCAACTTTTGTCTAACACAGTCCAAGACTATGGTTACGCTTGCACTGTATTCTAAGAGCATCTTTGTGGCTGCTCCACCATGCCGTGGCACACACCGCATAGACCTATAAGCCGCTGCAAAATACACGTTCTGCGTTCTTGGTATTGAAACACCAGCCCAGACTGAATTGGCGACCAGCAAGGGCGACAGTCCAGCAGTGGCTGCCATCAATGCTACAGGCGGTGGTGAAGCCAAGGCAATAGCACAGGCATGGTGTAGTCTAAAAGGAGTCAATGCTGTGATTTGGGCCAAAGTGAGTAGTAAATGCTGCTTCAAGTGTGCGTTAATGCTTGCAAGAATGATGGGCTGAGTACGGGAGTTTGATTGCATGCTAACTGGTCAGAATTGGTGATCAACATTTGGCGGCGATTCATCGTCCATGTGCCTTAGCTGTTTATTATATGCGTCGCGGCGCTCCAGGCACATATACGTGGACTGGTGTCGTCAAGTCCTTTAGTCATGATTTTGGCTTCCACCAAACAATGCTGATAGATCCTATCGAAGATTCCATCCAGGTAGGAGCGCTGAAAAGCGATTCAATAATCTGGTCCATCATTCTGCGCAAACTCTCATCCTTGAGCACAGTTCTGCCACGTTCTGGGATAGCTTCCTCCATTGTCGGGTAGAGCGCAAGCTTAAACGAATCCAAAGGTGGATGGGTGAACAGCCCTTCGGCGCCTCTTTTGAGTAAAAAAGAAAATCACGATGTTGTTATCTCTCAAATACCAACACTAATGGTATGGCGAGAGGTGTCATGTACCAGCATAAATTAATATGAATAAAAAGTCGTCTAATCCATGGCCACTTTAGCCTTTTCATCAATATCATGCCCTCGTTTCGAAAAAAGAATGACTCCCAAATATGCAACCATAACAATCTAGGACAAAAAAGGAAGAAAGGGAAAAAAAAAAAAAAACAGAATCCCATCACCGTTTGGCGAGACAGGCCTTATGGTGAATCAAGTACTGCCTCGCTACGCTATTAACAGCAGACTGCAGAAAAAACTTGCGCCTATCAAGCGACTCGACAAACTCGACCTGCTCGAGGTCCAAAACCATGATTTTATCGCCAACTAGATGAAAGTTGTCGAGTTTGAGGTCGTCGTGGACAAAGCCTTGCAGGGCTATGGCGCCAAGCGACCGAAGCAGCATTTTCCGAAAGGTGGGATCATCGATACCGGAAGCACCTTTTAAGGGCAGACTGACGCCGCCGATATCAGATAGGATGTGGGTGCGTATGCCTGCTAATCGGGTCGTTCCATAATAGTAAGGTATTACGGTCCCCTGTAGAGAGCTCAGCCGACGGTAGAGTGCCACCTCGTCGTCAAACTCCTCCTCCCAGTCAGGTTTTTTTCCGACTTGACGACGATAGCGGGAGGTAAATACCACTCCGGTAGCCATCGTTCAAAGTAGGAGTGCACGATGCGAGTAGGGAAAAGGCTTAGGAAGCCGATGACGAAGCGATCAAGACGTGAGGGCTGTATGCGGAGACGGATGACATGTGAGTGGACTCTATCAGGTGCGAAGCCAACGCCAGTGATGCGCCGTGTGCGAAACCAGAAATGCTATTGATTGATAATAATAAGCATGAGTAAATGGTTTCGGGGGGGGGGAAGAGGAGGAGGAGAATGTGAGGTGTGCAAAGACTCACTATTGTTCTTGATGGTAGATTTGGCGGGTCGTATTGGTTATAGGACTCAGTCATGGCGATGAGGGAATGAATGAATAAGAAATGAATGAAATGAGTAAATGAGAGTAAGTGAGATTAGATTCACGGTTGGTAGTGACTCGCGTGAGAGGACGGAGAGGGAGAGCGGGTGGGACTTGAAGATTTGTCTAGAATCGACCCATCCATGGATAAATCAGGAAGAGATCCAGATTTTTTCAGCAGGGATCTGTCCTTGTAGGGCTGCTAGTAAGACTGATAAACTGGAGAGAGAGCGAGAGAGAGGGAGTACTTGTCGTACTAAGAAAGGGAGGGAGGGGGAGAAGAAGCATGTGAAGAGTGGAAGAAAATGAGTGGTGCTTGGTTGCATAGAAAATATATGACCACACCGGCTGTTCTTTTTTTCCCCAGAACTTTGATCCCATTTTTAACTGGACAGTAGAAAAAAACGGCGGGGCTGTTTTGGGAACCCCCCCTGATTCTGGTAGTTGGACGCTGTGGGCGTGGGGGGGGGGGGGTTGGATAATGGAGGGGGGGAGGCTTCAGCGTGTAACCGCCCGCCAAGATGGAGGGAGTGGGGGGACCGTAGGTAACTGGAGCCCTGGAACTGAGGCTGTAACTGAGGCTGTAACTGACTGAACCCTGGAACTGAGCCCTGGCTGTCACTGAGACTGCCCACTGGGACGACTGGACTTGAAGAAACCAGCAGGCTTATCAACATCTGTCCAACACCATGAGTAATATCAACATCATCTCAGCATGCAGTACAAACTCCTTGCATGAAATATTACTCTTGTCATCTGCTCTAGTACATACAGCAAAAAAATAGTAACAATCAGGACATATGACCAGCAGCTGAGACCCATCAAATAAACCGCCCTTGCCGCCCCAGTATCCACGTGTCAGAAGACGTCTTTTGGTTGGAGATCAAAAGCCTCAAGTGGCAAACTACACACGGCCGAGAGTCATCTCTCATGCAAGGGCGAGTAAAGAAACCACCTTTGATGCCAGATTGCTTCCTTTTTATATACCAACTAGAGCATCATACGAGTGAGGCGTCGATCCTCTTTCAGTCGATATACGACACGGATATGTGGTCAAAACACTAACTTTTACTCTTATCAGTGTGCATCGACACGATAACGAAAGACTTTCTTGTGGCTCTATCTAGTATGTTGAGAGTCAAGTCCTAACTCTAAACATCTCCCTCACTCGCCCTTACCCTATAAAGTCACATCCAACGAAAATACAAGTTTAAAAACTGCTACACGTTCAAACTACCCAGCTGGCCCTCACCTAGGAAGTCGCCCATGTCCTAAATAATCTACAAATCAGGAGAGTGCATCTAATACATAGTCTAGTAGTCTTTATTGTAAGGAGGAGAATGAGGCTGTAAACGTCCACTCATTGTTGGAAACCAAGACTCCCCAGCTTCAACTTCCTTGGCCATAGATAACGAACGCCTCATCAACACTTGCCATTTCACATGGCTTCAACATTGTGGAACTCGCTTAGTAACTGGTAGTCCATAGTACCTTCGTGATATACTTGACTCAAATTGACGTATCCCTTTCAGCCTGGAATACTCCTCAAGCAACGTCTTCTCTTGCATCGATAATCATCGTCACAAGTATCATCTCCGTTGACGTATCAACCCAATTCTATCCAGTACAGACTATTCTACGTCTTCCAACATTATAACTTCTCAAAAATAAGCACATCATGCCGGGCCAGTTGGTTTCTGATCAACACTATAACCCCTATCGGCCTCTCCCTGACAACCAGGCCACTTTGAACGCGATCCGCGAGCTCCTCTTCTTCACCCTCACACTCGTTCAAGATATATGGCCCGTCCCTCTTCCAGATTCCGGTTTCGCTACCATCTCAGCCATCCTCCAAGACCTAGAGACGCGGCAAGACTTGACATGGTTGGCCCTTATGGAAACGGAAATGTTCAACACCATGCAAATCCTGTACGTCCGCAAGACGCACTGCCGAAATTTGCCAAAGGAACCCTTCCATATTCAGTCGCGCATCAGAGCTCTGTACAAACACTGGGCTGGCTTGAACAGTAGCGGACATAGGCCTCTATGCGGGACCCCCGAGTATAACACCAAGATGATCCCACCACTAATATCCAACCTCTACCCATATTTCGGGCTCTTCAGGTTTTCCCCCTCGCAGTCCCAACTGACGGATGAATTGTATGAGGAATACCGCATTCTTCGGAATTTCACGATAGCATACTATCAGGCCCATCCCATTGAGCCCTTGGGATATTTTGCAAATCCAACCCTTCCCCGGATTTTCTTTGACACTATCAAAGACAACTCTGGAGCTTTCTCCTATGCTAAGATGGCTGGAAACCCCTACTTCAAACCACTATATCCTCCGATGGAAGTCGCGATGCAAGACAAGTTACTTACCCAGAGAATCATTGGCGAACCGGAATCAGACTTCCAATTGAGAATGCAGGTTTTCAACCAAAGAGTAGATAGAAGAAAGAGACTGCGTCAGATGTACAGAGAGCGAGCGACTCGACGAGAAGCGTTGAATAGCTTGGATCGCGAAGTTGAACAGGACAGACGTGAGCGGGATGGGAGTGGTGGGAACGAGTCCCAGGACTCTGATCCTGATAGTCCCTAGATGGGCCACGAGAGAGCACACTTTGCTCACTGAAACCTGCAGAGGGTAACGGTTGTTTAAACATGTCACAGCGGATCTAGATGACCCGCCAGGATCGTGATGAGCGGGAACGAGGCATCATTATAAGCGTCATGTTTATTTGTTTGTATTGAAGAAAAAATAATACAAAATAAGTCAAGGGACCGATTCTAGTAGTACATGTATGTGAATAGCCTCCAGCATCTCGCCCGATTACAGCTCCCTTATTTCTGGAAGGCTGCCCGCATCTGCACCTTATCCCCATCCACATTCCCTGTCGTCGCGGAGAAACCATGTTCTCTGATGGGCTTTAGTATTTCTTCGATATTGACACCAGCCGAAGAAGAAGCTTGTTGTCCAACCGCGATCTTGAGGATCTGCTCAATGTCTCCCACAGGGGTATCGTTATTAACAGGAGAGCGCCATGCGACATGGTCATCGGGTCGAATCAAAACGGTCTGGCGTTCCCAAATCTTGGCGGCGTGCTGTTCCTTGGGGAGATGGACTTTTTGGATGGGAATGCTGAGTTTGGCTGCGACTTGGACGAATTCATCCGCCAACTTGCCTTGCTCGGAAAAGTCGACAATGGTAAAGTCCTGGCCGAATAGGTCGAAAATGCTCGTCTTTTCGTCCGAGAGGAAGACGTGAGGGGGTCGTGCGCCGGGCCAGGTGGAGGGGATGTAGTCGCTGAAGCTCCACTCCGGCTCTGGGACTTCGGTGTCCGGGTTCACGATGGGGGACCCGTTGTATCGGTAGCCCATCTCGACGCCGCGGTCCTTGTTCTCGTTATCGTGTGTGACGAAGTTGTGGGCGATTTGGGCCCTCAGCTCGTCGCCTGCCTTGTCCTTGGCGAGGACAACCTCCGGGTTGTTGACGCCGGCCTCGGAGAAGGTGAGGAGATGCTGAAAGTGGAAGCCGGAGCGCTCAATGTTGCGCACGGCGACGGGGAGACGTTCTGCTTCGTATGAGTCGAGGAGGGCCTCACCGCCGTGGCCGTTGATGACGGCGGCAAGTTTCCAGCCGAGATCGAAGCTATCACCGATGGCTGTGTTCATGCCGTACCCCCCAGTAGGGATGTTTTGGTGGGCGGCATCGCCGGCGAGGAAGACGCGGCCGCCAGAGGACCTGTACCGCTCTGCTATGCAGATTGAGGGGCGCCAGGCGCTCTTGACGAGCACCTCGTCGACCTTGATGGGGTAAGGGGCGCCGTTGCCGCCGAGGACTTCGGCGATGGTGGCTTCGGGGTCGAGGCTCTGCCAGTCTGTGTCCAGGGGCACTGCCTTGTGTACGGTCCATGTGTCGACCTCGTCCTGGCTGATGATGAATGTCCTGTTTGTGAAGAAGATGTGCCAGAATTGGCCTTGCTTTTGGATTCTGGTGAGGTCCTTGGACTTGAAGTGGACCAAGAATAGAGCCATGGGTCTGCAAAAAAAGAGGGGGTAGGGTTAGCCACTAAGGACTGAATCTGGATAACAGATGAGGGGAGAGGTGACTTACGTTGGACCACCGAGGAGGTCAATTCCAACACTTCTGCGGACACGGCTTCCAGCGCCGTCGCAGGCCACCACGTACTTGCTGTACACTTTGTGTTCCTCGCCAGTGACGACGTCGGTGAGTGTAGATTCGACACCGTTCTCCGTCTCCACGAGCGACTCGAACTTGAGGCCAAAGTGGGAATCAATGTTCTCTTTGGCCTGGATCTTGCGCTTGAGCCAGGCCTCGAAGACGACCTGGGAGCAGCGCTGGTATGCCTCTCTGGGGGATGTGCCGTCGTTTTGGGCCTTGATTTGGTCTGCTAATTCGCCGGCTGATGGTAGTTTCTGTTGGGAAAGAAAAAGAAGAAAAAAGTGTAAGTGATTTTTGAAATATTGCGAGACTAGACGTGCGTAAAAGTGTTTACATACCCATCTTGCAAGCTCCTGTCCGTCTGACAGGCCGTTGCTGAGAATGACATCAAACGAATACTGTGAAGGTACACCTAAAGACCAGTCAATAAGGACAGCTCAAAAGAATAGATTGGGGGGAGGGGGGGAGGAGAGCAACATACCAACTTCTCTTAGGCCTTTGGCAATGTCTAATCTGTTAAAGAGCTCCATGCTTCGAATGTTGGTAATGTCCATCTTTGGCCATTTTGTCGTGTCCAAGTTTCGCTCAACGAGCATAGACTTGACACCCAAACGAGATAGCTGGAGAGATAGAGTGAGACCTGTTGGTCCGCTGCCGACCAAGAGGATGGGGGTATGATGTTCTATGGCCTAGTTGACATGTAAGTAAGCCTTGGGGCAGATCATTTTGAGGAAGCCATACCATTGTGATGATATGTTCTAATAAAAGCAAGTATGAGCCTTGGAATCTTGAACACCTTTTCTTTTTCTTCTTCTTTTTTTTGCAGGGCCGTGATAATGATGCTGGGACCTGAAAGCAATCACAACGACTCTTCTCAACTCTTAAATACTATTTCATTATACAACTCCTGAAGCACACCCATGGCGAGCCACGACTATGCAGGCCCATGACCATCACCATGAAGCTTACACATTCATGAATAAACCAATCCTAAGCATTGGCGCGCAGACAAGTGGGGCCGCAGAGGACCGGCCCGCTTGGGCGGTCCGCAACAGTGAGCTCACTGATAGGATAGCCAAAGGTTCGTATGTAGATTTGTCAGAAGATATAACAAGCTTATACGCGAGGCATGATTAAAGTTGACATAATAGGCCTTGGTTTTTCTTTAGATAATAGGAGATTGAGAGCGTGTCCATGGTCGAGGACTCTTTGAAGGTGTGGGAATTGGTGAGTAAGCGGAGGTCCGTAAAGGGCGTAATTTACGGCGATGAAGAATCATTACCAAGTCGCTGAGTCCTTTTTGTTTTCTTTTCACGTATTTGCATGAAAAACCCTCACTACTTCTTTTTTTTTGTTCGTGACATCAGGATCTTGATGTAATGAAATTAATTAAAATTATATTACATCTGCCCCCCCTTACTCGCGTTTTGTATGATAAAGGCCGCCGATGTGTCCGAAGTTGTGTACGACTTTGGTTGACAAACCATCTTGCATGAATGTATAAGCAAAAAAAATTAAAGGCCGTTGCTTGCAACTCCGCCCAATGCGGAGCGGTGGAGAAGAAGAAGAAGAAGAAGATGATGATGATGATGAAGAAGAAAAAGAAGCAGGGGTTTGCTTTTAGAATGACGTTCATGGGGGGGAAAAAGGGGCATACACGCGCGCTTCGCCACCTATACACTTGTCCTGGAGAAAATCAAAGCTTAAACCGGCAAAAAGGAATGTTCCCCTCCCGCTAAGAAGCTTGATTTGGAATCTTAAGCAACAATTGCTCATGGCTGGGTAATACGAAGATCATCTTGCTGGATGCGAGACATGTTTTCGCACGTGCTTGGCGCTCCGTATTTTTTTTTTTTAAAAAAAAAAAGTTGTATGCATCAGAAGATCACTCGAGTGGACGGATATGTAAGATGTTTGCTCAGATTATGAATGGGATTCCGACGTGGTTACGAATGCCATTGTTGCCCCCCCCGGGGACCCGGCGATTTGAGTGGGGCCGGACAGGTGACGCCGGTGGGCTCCGGATCAAAGGCCCGGGAGAGAGCGCGTCTGGCTGGCTGGCTGACTGGATGGCGCAATGAGCCATGAGTCGTGAGAGATTTTGGATAATGCAGTAAGACACTTTCTGGGAAAAAGAATACCAGCCTCGTAATATATCAAGGAATGTGTCCATTAAAAGAGGCACGCCAGAGAGAGAGCGAGGTTCAGATTGAGATTCAAGTCGAAAATGCTATATCTTGCTCAAGGCAACCAATGCAGGGTATTTATCAAGATCCAACGCCGATAGTATAAGCCATTATTCTGCACCATATCCAATGCCCCGATCCAATAATCATAAACAATTATGAGCAAAATCTCTAAAAAAAAAAACACAAGGCACTCTAAACAAAATCAAACCCCTCCTGATCCAAAATCATCCGTCTCTTTTCTCTCTTTCTTTCTTTCTTTCTTTACTGAACTACAACTACCGAAGTTGGCAATGGAGAAGAAGTCTGCTTCTCTCGAGGCCAAATTGCTTTAGAGAGATCGCACTCGCACTCAAGGTCATCGTAATCTGTAGATCAGCCTTTGTTAGTCAACCCGTCTCATCAGATTTGCCCTTTGGGGAAGAAACTCACCATCATCTTCATCATCCAGATCGCTCAGGTCTCTATCATCCGCAGCCATTGACAGGCCCGCCTTTGCAATGCCATAAAACACGCTCCCCAGCTGCGCCAGAGCGATGAAGAAGGGCATAAACTGGCCCGGCTGGCCCAGGCCGTGCACACCTTGGATGTGGTTCCATTTCAGCGCCATCTCCACGTAGACAATGGCACCGATGTTGACCAAGAAGTCCACTGGACCGAAGCCCATTGGGTGCTTCTTGTCCCCTCGCTCCGAGTCAGAATCGCCATCGGCGGTCAATCTACGTGCAAGCCTGGCTGTTCGGAGGCAGCCGAAATAGAGGATGGCTATTTTTTTTTTTTCATTAGTATGAGAAGGAAGCCTGTTGGGGTGGTAGGGGGAGACAATTACCTCCAAAGTAGAAGATGACGGTCATGCCACCGGCAATGGCAAAGAGAATAGAAGACACCTTGTTCAGCGTCCTGAACCAATGCCAAATGCTAACCTTGGCAAAGAAGAAGGCCTTGTCGTCGCGATGGCACGCCCTATCCAGGGTGTCCATGCCATGCCACCAAAACCACACAAACAGCGCAATCAGGCCGCCAATCTCAAACATGTAGATTATGGCCGTCGTCTGGTTCTTCCAGTACGGCACACGGCAGACGCCGACCTGGGCGAGCAGCAGGGTTAGGATGGGGAACACCTCGACAGGCTGGATCTTCTTCTCGTTCAGCTCCCGGATGAGGACGATGCCCGTGGCGAGGACGAAGATGATGGTGCCCTGGCCGAGGTGGTCCTCGGTCTTGAGGATGGCGCTGGCGAGGCCCGAGAGCTGGACCGTGAACATCTGGATGTAGATGCCGATGCGGATGCCCAGGCCGTAAAGGTCGGAATCGCCCTGGATGGGGCAGGGATCGGTCGTATTCATGATTTTTTATTTATTTATTATGAGACCTGTGCCTCACTTTTTGCGTAGCCGGAATCGGGAGGCCACTCAGACCCAACGTTTGCCCTTTCAAGGCAGCGGTAAGCTGAAACACATACAAAAAAAAAACAATTGATCTGAGGATGTTGGAGGTAAGCAGTGTTGTGTCTCAGAGAGAGAGAGCGACGTTTAGAGAAGACCCAACAGCGGCCAGAAAGGTGGACCTGGAATACTTTTTAGATGATGCCGCCCAGATTTGCGGATGGCCAACCCGAAAGGCATCACAGCCTCAATGTCCCCCCCCTCGACCCAAAAGGTCCACCATCCGGCGACCCATACACGGTAATGCCAAATCTGCCCAAGAGGAGGCGACAACCACACCTTCAAGTCAGCCTCAACTTATGGAGCCCACGCCATCTCAAAGGGGTCACATGCATGATAACACTGTAACCTCGCTCCTCAGGCCTCCCGATAGCCCTGGAGACGGCGGCTTAGGCTCTCAGCTCAAATTAATTGGCCAAACTCGGGGACTATCAAGAGTGGCTGAGACTTGAACAACCCTCCCCCCCTGTCCTGTCTTGTTTCTTGTTCCATCTTGACTTTTGCTCACTACTAGTTAGTTGTACCTGTTGAACTATCTGTTTCGATGAATGGAGCCAAGCTTCTTCATGTTTTTATCTCGCCTCACTCAAAGGACTAGATAGGTCACAAAACTGCGGCCATCGGCAGGCTCGCGGCGCTTAGGCGGAAAGGGATTTCAATAGTGGGAACTTGTCATTTAATTAACGAATCGTCATCATTCCTTGATTTTTCAAGGTGGAGGTGGTCTCAAGGCGGTCTCGCGAGGCGGGCCATTGCGGCTCGATTTGGGCAGCACTTGGCGGCACAGCCGCCTTTTCTTAATTCTCTTCCCCCCCCCCGACCTCTTGAGCTCTGTTTGGTGGCATGGTAGATCCATGGATGGGCATGTAAATCATCAGCATATCTAGCGGGTACACCCGCAAACTAGAATATGCCAATGTGTTGTTGATTTTCGTGTCGGAACAACAACAACAAAATACCGCCCTTTTATCTACTCTTTGGCAGAATCCATCTGGCGAGTTTTCATTGCTTGATAAAAGGCTGCTGGGGAAACTCTTGAGCTCGAATGTTAGAGCTGGAGGAGGCGCCTTGCAAAACATTTTGAATCCCAAGAACCTCCCCCCCCCAATATTTCAGAGCCCCCCTCCATCCACACCCAGCATCTCCATCTCCCATCCAAGCTCATATTCTCATCTCATCTTATACAACGGACTGCAGAGGACGGAAGGAGAAACAGCTGCAGCCATGTCGGCACCAGCAGGTTGTCCTGACGGCAACTCAGACCTCTACGGCCTCGGCGTCCGGATCGGTCTCTACGCCCAATGGACAGCCACCCTCCTCACATCCGTCTTCGAGCAGCGCGACGTGGGCACCAACCGCATCGCCAACCTCATCATCCAGGCGTCCATCTTCCTCGGCCTCTGCATAGAGTCCGACAAAGGGAAACCCGCCATCGGCGCGCTCGTGACGCAGTACCTCCTCATGGGCTCGCTCTCCAGCGTCACCCGCGACGGGGTCAGCCACCTCTCGCACCTGTCCGGCCTGGCCCGCATCGTCTTTTATCTGGCCCTGTCGGCCTACGGGTGCTGGTTCTGGTTCGTGGGCATCGACGTCATGACCACCCCAGGGTGCCCCGATATTGCCTTCTTCGGGAGGACGAGCCTGTACGGGTGGTTCCGCACGGTGGGCAAGGTCGTCGCCTGCATCGGCCTGGTGGTCTGTTTCTGCGCCCTCAACATAAGCATCGTCAAGGTTTGGAAGCGCTTCGGGGGCGGCATCGACACCGCCTTTGTGCGCCGCGCGAGGAAACGGCCCCAGGTGGAAATCTCCCTCTTGCTTCTGTCCATGGCGCTCATCGGGTGCTCGATTTACCTGATTGAGCACATCATCAGCGTGAATAACATCCAAAAGGTCGACGTGAAGGAGATTGGCTCCGTTGGGCAGTTGATCCCGCTGCTGGCTGGTGGGCTGGCCTTTGTGTTGGTGCTCTGGAGGGTGATTTGTCATGGATTGTTTATGAAGCGCCGGTGTTGGTTTTTATTTGGATATCATCTATGATACATTTTTGGGGATATTTTCTTGTTGGGAGTTTTCCTTCTTTTCTTTTTTTTCTTTGCTCGTTGCTCATTCATTTGATTTTTACACTTGGATTTTACAACATCTGGATCGGGACTACCATCATTGGGTCAGGGACATGGCGATACCACTGGGAATGGAGTTTGGAAGCTCAGGTCACGATCTTGAAGACAGACTATCTGACTATGATAAACATCAGCAACTTTCAACTGCATGTAAATTAATATGACTAAATCTATTTCCTTGCACAAGAATAGCATAAATAAATACAAGCACACAACCACAACCACAATCACAATATCGATTCTGTGCTATGACGCACCGCACCGGCTCCGTGTCCGGCACCTTCACTTGCCCCACCAAACAAGCCCGTTCCTGAATTCGTCCCTCCGGCCTCGGGGCCCTTCTTATCCTTATCAAACCAACATGGACTGACTCGACTCGACTCAACTTCCCATCCTCGTCAATTCCTCTCCTCCAGCATTATACTAAACAATACTCTCTTTCACAGGAGAAGCTCCCCCCCAAAAATGTCTCCCTTTAATCTCGAAACTTGCGCCCGGCCCAATATCCTCTCCCTACAACCCTACCGCTGCGCCAGAGAGTAAATCTGCCCCTCCTCCTCTCCGTGCACTTATATCAAACTCCCTGTTTACTCATCTACCTAAGCTGACATGTTTCCTCCACCAGTGACTACAAAGACGACGGCACAAACGTCCTCCTAGACGCAAACGAAAACGCCTACGGCCCTTCCCTCTCCCCCGAAACAATCTCCTCCATCTCAGACCCTGCCCAGGCGGGCTTCGACCCCCTCGGCCTCAATCGCTACCCAGACCCTCACCAGCACGACCTCAAGCAGCTGCTCTGCAACCTCCGCAACACAAACGCCCACACGGATAAGCCTCTCAGCCCCGAGAACCTATTCGTCGGCGTCGGTAGCGATGAGGCCATCGACGCCCTCCTGCGATGCTTCTGCGTCCCCGGCCGGGACCGCATCTTGACCTGCCCCCCCACATACGGCATGTACGCCGTCTCAGCACAGGTCAACGACGTCGCCATATTCAAAGTCCCGCTCCTCCCGGCGCCCGCCTTCGCCCTCGACGTGCCCTCCATATCCGCCGCCCTGGCATCCGACCCGACCATCAAGCTCGTCTACCTCTGCTCCCCAGGGAACCCCACCGGCTCCCTCCTCGCCAAGGAAGACGTCGTCCAGCTCCTCGAGCACCCAACCTGGAACGGCGTCGTCGTCCTCGATGAGGCCTACATTGACTTTGCCCCCGAGTCCGCCTCCCTCGCACAGCTGGCCGCCGAGTACCCCAACTTGGTCGTCATGCAAACCCTCTCCAAGGCATTCGGCATGGCCGGCATCCGCCTCGGCGCCGCCTTCACATCCCCCCCTATAGCCCGCCTCCTCAACAACCTCAAGGCCCCCTACAACATCTCCAGCCCTACCAGCGCCCTCGCCAGCGCCGCCCTAAGCCAGCAAGGCCTATCCGTCATGCACTGCAACCGGGACAGCATTCTCGCCCAGCGAGACCGCCTGCTCGCAGAGCTACCCAAGATCAGTGGCGTGGGGAGACTGCGCGGCGGCGTGCAGAGCAACTTCCTGCTCTACGAGATCCTGAACGCAAAGGGGGAGCCTGATAACGTGGTAGCCCTGGCGGTATATGAGAAGCTGGCAGAGGCAAAGGGTGTGGTGGTCCGGTTCAGGGGTAAAGAACATGGCTGTCTGGGCTGCTTGCGCATCACGGTGGGGACCGAGGAAGAAGTATCACGATTTCTAGAAGCGCTGCGCAAGACATTAGACGAAGTAAGAGCATAAAAGAGCTTAGAACCTAGAGTTGGATGGAAAAAAGAACTGTTGGGGCGATAATACGGTGCTATGGAATGAGTATACTGGATATAGAGTTTTTTTTCTTCTTCTTGAATTATTTAGACTTTTTTGTTTATTTTTTATTTTTTTTTATCTAGAATTCATGAATGATGAATTCTTCAAATCCCAACGCCTGTGTTGAATGCCTTGAACATGCCTGGAGTATTTACTCTACTCTAGAGCTGTATTTACAGAACCAAAAGAAACCCCCCTCCCCTTTCCATCCTAAAAACAAATTCCTATACTAATCCAAACGAGAAGCACCCAAAACATCTTAACAAGTCGCAATCGCACCGCGTGAGACCCCTCAGAAGACTGGGCGTCCCCTAAAACGCCGCCTAGTCGCCTTGGGGGGAGGAGCAGAAGGGGCGGAGCTCCAGGGCTTGTCGCGGACGTCCTTGATGTCCTTTGCTCCGAGCGGTGGAGGGGCTGATTCGGCGAGCAGGCCCTGGACAACCTCGAGGGCGCACATTTCCTGGCCCAGGCCGGGGTTGTTGTCGAATTCGCCAGTGTACCACTTCATGCCACAGGCGCGGCCGGTGCTGCCTCCAGTGCAGGTTGAAACAGCAGCTTGGGCGGAGGGGATGAGGAGAGACTCAACCTTGCCGCGGAGCGCGGGGACCATGAGAGTAGACTGCCACATGAAGCGTGACAGATAGCCCTTAAAGGTAGACATATCGGCGTTGCATTTACCAATCGTCTCGCAACCGCCCTCGTACATGATGTTGGTTTTTCCGGGAGGCGTGAAGAACCAGCCAGCACCATCCAAAACCTGCTCAGCTCGCTGGGCCCACTCCGCCTTTCCAGTGTGGTTTGCCAAAACAGCAGCGCCGTAAATGTAGATGCCAGTGGTGTAAGTAAACGATATAGGGTTCACCTTCTTGCAGTTATCGTCGATGGACGCCCCGTCCAGGATGTGGTTAGTGCCGGCCTCGATAAAGCCAACATTCGCGGACCAATCCCAGATCTTCTCGGCCCACTCGAGGTAGGTGCTGTTCCCCGTGGCCCGGGCCAACCGCGCGGCAATCTGGAAGAAACCACCGTTACTAACGCTGTTCTTGTAGGTGAGGCCGTTGGGGTTGGAGGCGTAAATCTGCCAGAGAAGACCGCCGCCGCAGTGGTCGGTGCTCCAGCGGCCGGCGAGCTGGTCAAAGACGTTGATTCCGATTTGGAGCCACGAGGGGAGATCCTTGTTGGGCTGAGGGAAGTTACGCTCAGCGGCGGAGAGGGCGGCGGAGCCCCAGAAGAAGAGATCGTCGTTGCCCTCCTCAAAGGCGTGCTCCTGGGGCATGTAATTATGTCCAGGGGCGAGGTTGGTTGGGGCAAGGAGGGCCTGGATGACAACATCGTTGTAGCTGGAGTCTCCAGTAAAGTGGTAGTAGTCCAGCATGGCTCCCCAGAGGGCTCCGGCGGTCCACCAGTAATACGGATCCTGAAGATCTCCAACTTCCTAAGATCGGCATGTTAATATGTTTCAGAAGGGGGACATATGTGGGTCAGGGATTCTTACCACTGAGTTGGGGGCAGAGAGGTTTCCCTTGTAGTAAGACATGGTGTCGAAAGCCAGAGTAGCCGCGACATCTCGGATTGACTCTGCCATGAGTGATTAGCCTTCTCGTTGTTTGTTGTTATTGGAGAGAAATGCATAGGAGCACATACTTGGAGTCCTGACGTCCAGGGACTTTGGTGCGGTAAAGGCAGCGGCAACAGCCGAGACGGTATGAAGACTCTGGACAAACTTCATCTTGGCGGTGATTTAGAGAGAGTGACTTCTCGTAGATTCTTTTTTTTGGTTTGGTCGTTGAAGTAGGTAGGTGTTGAGCAACGTGTGATGTTTGGTTTGTATGTTTCGTCCAGCGAATGACTTATCCCAGCAACGTAATGCAAGAGAGAGAGAGTGTGTGTGTGTATGCGTATAAGAGAGAGCCAAAGTAAAGCAAGAAGGAATGATCAATCTTCAACCAGGAAGAATGAAATACAAATTCTGAACCAGAAGCGGCTTTTGTGCGTTTGTCGATAACGTCAACAACCAATGGAGTGCGTGTGAGAAGGTGAACAATAGAGCGATCAATGCAAAGAAAAGCGTTTGTCGTAGTTCAAGGTCCCAAGAAACAAACGGGGCGTATTCACAAGGCTTCTTCTCCACGCTTCAAAAGCGAAAATAAGAGCACAATGAAAAAAACAAAAATGCAATTCTCGCCAGGAGTGATAAGTGAAAGAAACAATAGCGAGAATTCAAATGCTGGGGGGGAAAAAAGGACAGAAAAGAAGGGACGGTTATAAAAAGGAAAGGAGGGCGAAAAAAAGATGGAAGAGACTGAGGATGGGTGGTTGCTTGGAGAAGGAAAAGCTGAAAACAACAGCGCTGAGCAGGCTGTATTTATCAACTTATGCTCATGATTGCCCGCCCAAACATGGAGGAAGCAGGGGTGTCTGTGTGTGGTCAAATCCAGCGCCTTGGTCATCTCTCCAACAGACGAATGGGGCACGTCAAACGACAAGACCAGACACAGAGAGAGAGCGTGTCCGAGAGAGAGAGAGAGACAAACAGACAGCCAGCCAACCTTTGACAGCAAAGCCGGCGGCGCCTGCATGGGTCTGGCTGTCTGGTCTGGTCTGGTCTGGTCTGGTCTGGCTGTCTCTCTCTGGTTGTTTCGTATGAATGCTATGCTACTACTACCTCCAGCGCCAAACAATGAAACCTCGCTTCAGGGCTCCTCTTCAGGGTCCGTGTTTAAACCATTCTCGGCATCTTGATTCAGTCGAGGCGTTTCATGTTAAACGCCAGCCTGTTCCTGGCATAAGCCGCCTGGGACGCTGTCGTCCAATTGATGCCCACCACCATCCCCCTCCTCCGCGGTAGATCAACAGGGGGACATTGACGCCGCCGCCCCTCCTCATCATCCAATCCACCATCATTCATCTGCTAGATACTACATACATACAAGTATCCATCCCCAAGCCCAATGCGTACTACTAAAAAAAAAGATCGGAAACAAGAAGCCGAGATCAAAGGATCCAGACGCATGGACAAAAATGACAGACGCCACGAAACAAGAAACCAATTTTATGCCCAAAACATCCAATTTCCTTTCTTCTTGTTTCGTCGACTTGTTTCGTTCGTTGTCTTGTTTTGTTTGTCTTGACTCGCCCGTACATATATACATACATACATACATACATACATACATACTACCGGGCGCTTAACAAGAGAGACTCCGTACATACAGCAGCCAACACAAACAACCCCAGACTTTATTCTTAGCAACGTCCCATCTTTCGTTCTCCCTCTCAACCTCTGGCTACTGCACCCAGAAACATCTACATGCATGCTTCTTCCTGCGTCCCCTCACACAATTGTACCGTCTCGTTGGCCCTCAGCTGTGTGCACAACAACTCGGCAAATGCAAACTTAGCCGCCAGCTCACCCTTCAGCCGCCCTGACCATGCAAGATCCCCCCCCCCCTCCCCAAGAGGGCTAGAATATGAAAGACTCGCTCACCCAAAAGCCCACTTCCCCCGCTGGCTGTTCACCATTTTTTTTGAACGGCCTGAAGCGCGCACTACCAGCGGTGAACTATTTACAGTGCCATCTTCTTCACCGGGGGACACGTACGTGTGCATTGGTCTGTCTCCCCCCCCCCAAGGTGATGAACACGTAGATTCACCACGGTGGCTGAATGGCCATCAACAGCTGCAAACCCAACCATCTGCTGCAAGCATGCAGTCTGATGGTTTCAAGCATCACGACCGCCAATGAACGTATGGAATTGAATGCGTCCTGCCGCATCGTAGTAGAATGAAAATGACATCCCGATTCCGATGGCCCCCAAGTAATAGCCCCCAGCGTATCGATTCTCTCAATCCACATCACAATACCTCATCCTCACCTCAGACTAGAGCATTGCACTCAATTATACCTATGCACATCGTATATTCCATGTCTATTCAAGCCTCTTCAATTAAATCAAAGCACCGCATTCCCGTTCCCGTTCCCGTTCCCGTCCCAAATTCCATACTCCATCGTATTCAAACGCCATCAGCCCGATGCTCGCCGGCATCAACTTTAGGGTATTTACCAGCACAACGCTTTCCAAATGCCAACATGGCAAGCCCCGTATGATATGCCATCTCACAGCATTTACAGTGTAGGTTGATTCTATGCCGCAAATCCTCAAGAAAAAAAAGAAAAGGCCGCTTTCAAGTTATCCGTCTGAACTGTCGCCATCTCAATCATGCTTCCCTTCCGTAACATCACATCGCTATAATATTAGGTAGGTCGCAGCAAGGCTTGATATGAACCCGGCAACTGTCCATGGCCTCGAGTTGCGCAAGGTCGAATCCGCCGCCGAAGTAGGGGTAGGCTCATACATCATCCCAGATGGACCCGTTGGCGCTGCCATGGCCGTCCCAGTTGGGTCAAGAGAATCGTCCGTCGAGCCGGGCTTATCAGTTAGAGTCAAAGTCCCCCATTGCATATCCGTCCCCGTGAATGTCGATGTCCAAGAAACCTCCGTCGGCCCCGTGTGGTGGCCATTCGTGTAACCCGATTTGTAACTCGAGTATCCTGAGCACGTTGCTGCCGTCGTACCGTCCAAATCACACTCGACATCAGCAATGCTAAAATACTCCGTCAGCGCATGTCGCATAAGAAGTCGCACAGCATCTCGTACTATGTAGATGTGTATGTTCCGTGGAACTGCACTGTATCCGGGCCTTCAACGATTACAAAGGGGAATTCGAGCGACAAGTCACAAGCTGGAGGAGTTTGCGTCGGGCAAAATATTGTGTACGTGGTTCTGCTGGCAGAGTGATCCTGATCGTCGGATTAGTTCTAGGTCGATCTAACGCCGCACTTGAGGATCTGCACCAGAAACGCATGGACATACAGTCGAAATGACACTTCCTCGAACCAAGGACCATGAACGCTCGTCGTAGTATGGAAGATAGATTGGCGCAGTCGTCACCGTCGGCTTCGGAGTCTGCGTTTTCTTTCTATCCTCATCGGCAGCCGCGTTGATGGCGCAAAGGGCCAACAAGGGCAGCAAGGGAGAGGACGCTGACCTCTGGCCGAACGGTCGCATTTCTAGGGATGGTCAAGCGTCCAACTCGCCAATCGGCCGGAATGGGGTTGTATCGGGTTTATTGAAACGATATCCGACAGTGGATCAAATTCAGATCAAGACGCGATCATCTTTACCAACGAGAGAAAATTCGACCCAGAGTCCCCAAACATGTGGAAGAGAATGAAGGGCGGCCGGGACGCAAGTGTAAATACTATAGGTAGGTACTAAGCTAAGTAAGTAAGTCACGATGGCAAGTTCTCTAGCTCTTGAAACTGGGCTTCTCCTTCCAAGCTTAGCATTGCGATGGATTGGGACTAGTCTCAGTGCCGCTCAGAAGACGAGGATTCCGGGCAAAATGTCTGGGGTGATGCAGTTGCATGCATGTAGCCAATCAGTTTCTCATCGGCAGTATGTGACGGGAAAAGCAGCGCCGTTGGGATAACCTAAAGCGGTAATGCGTTGAATAAGATGAAGGACGCCAAATGATTTCTGATATATTATTTTTCATATTTCGACTTGATACTATAACGATGAGAAAGACATTCCATCTCTCTCTCTGCTCGCATTTTTGCTATTCTTGAAGCAAAAACAAAATAATGTCAAAAACTCAGATTAAATGGTTCAGAAAGATCAATTAAAATATTGTACGCGTGTGCCAAGACTTGGGGAAAAGGTGAAACATGCGAAAGCGCAATTTGTGATGCACACCACCATTGGCTGCAGAGAGATGCGTGCCAAGACTCGCTCTCTGCACTAATATGGCTTTACGAGGAGTCATCTGCTAAAGATTTGATTGCGGGTGTAGTAGTTGTGATCTGACTGACATGATCGTTGGGTATGTAACAGAAGAAGAAGCAGAGCAGACTCTTCAATAGATGCATTTCCAAGATGGGAAATTGTTGATACAACCTCAAGGGTCTGTCTTACAGTTTGATCCTCCACGTTGCATACATATCTGTATATGTAACTGTTTGGCCGTAACAGCTGCATAATCTTATCTCATGATATCTACTACTTCTACTCTGTACCCTCGCGTGTGACAACCCTTTGATTCCGTCCTTTTTTTCCGGCCGTCGTCGGACACGGAATTCGGAATAATCGAATAATCAAGAAACTGGGGATGGCATGCCCCTGTAACACCTCGACCAATAAAGCCTCCATTTAACCCAGTTCCCGTCACAGATGCCGTGGCTTCATCTCATTCTGCATCAAGACGTCGTCGCGCGCCCAACAGACAGTTTCTCTCTGTCATCCTCAGCCCCCCTTTACCAAGCATATCACTAGTATCTAGTTCCACCATGTATTACCTCTTTCGGCAGAAGGGTTAGGGTTTCAATGCACGAGAGCCTCTTAAAAAAACGGGTGCGCCATTCCGCGTTGGCTAATCTTATCCGACCAAAGGGCCCACTCACCACGCGGCGTAATCTCGCTTTCTTTGCTTTAATTAGGTACTGAGTAGGTCACCAAGCACAGGTGAGTACTAAGGCATCCATGGATTTACCCAGAAAGTGAATCGATCTTCGCTTGTAGGTAGAATAAGCTTCTCTCATCCATGCCGTCTTCACCACTTTTATCTCTTAAGCTTATCAGTCCATGTACGTAAATCTTTCCGTATTCAAAAGCCACACTTCACTTCGCCTTTGTTAAAAATCTTTACTCACCAAGATGAAACAAACACTTATCAAGGCCACCCACCAGGACACGTTTCTCGGAATTCGACCTTGTCTTGTACTTGTACAACTAACAGGCCCTTTTTTTTTTTGGATGACTCAAGATCCAAGGGCGGAAACTCGGCCATTTCCCTTTCAGGCTTATTGCCTGTAGTGTAGCCTGGGAACTCCACCTTAAGTAGTCAAAAGGCGTTATTATGCGTTATGGTTGGTTCTCTATAAAAAGGATGTAGGCATCTCATTTTTTTCGTGAATCCTTCGCCAGCGCTCTCGATTTCCAGTCTCTTCGTCGCGTCCATTCGTTCTTTACTTTAACAAAGCAACCCACGCTCTTTTGCACAAACAAACCACACTCGTTTTTCGAACAACATAAACTTGAATATCTTCTTTGCCAACCATGGTCCGCTCCATTGCCCTTCTCGCCCTCGGTGGCGCTGCCGTTGCCGCTGCCCAGACCACCACTGTCAGCCTTCTGCTGCCATACGCCGATAGCACGGCTACTGTTCATGCCTCTGTCATTACCGCCGGCCCCAAGGCAACCACCTACGCTGTCGCATGCCCCAAGTATCATGGCGATGACGATGATCCCAGTGACTGCGGCATGGGCACTGGAACTGCCACTGTCGTTCAGGGCCCATCCACTTTTGGCTTTGTCTTCACTGAAGTCTCAGAGGACGCTGCTGTGTAAGCCCACCCTCACCCCCCCCCCCCCCCCCCTCCACCCTGATTAATAACTCCAGATTCAGTTCCACCATGCCATATACACACGATGCTAATGCTGCTTTCGTTAGATCGGAGAGTTATGAATGCACCATGACAAGCGTCAAGAACTTCAGTGACATGATGGCCTGCACTGTCACCGGGGCTTATGTCGATGATGACGGGAGCACCAAGACTACCAGTACTTCCGCTCTCGCCAGCGACTATAGTTCATGGATGATTCCTGTCACAGTCACCGCTGGTGTTCAGAAGCTTGGTGCTACCGCCACTCCTGGCGCTTCCATCGAGACCAACACGGCGACCACCGGCTCTGCAACTCCCTCTGCTACCATCACCTCCCTCGTCACCAGCACTGTTTCTGGAAGCACCAGCGCCAAGGTCCCCTCTCACACCATCACAACCTCAGCAGTCTCTTCTGGTTTGCCTTCATCCAACTCAACTTCCGGTCCCCACAGCACCAACGCTGCCGGACCCATGAACCCCCAGAACGCGCTCCTCGCCGGTTTCGCCGCCATCATTGGTGGTGTTCTCCTCCTGTAAGGAAGGGAAAGCAAATAATTTGGCTTTCATGGACATGTTTGACGAGGCAAAATGAGTTTGTGTTATACCCTTAAGTAGCGTGATGATTGGTTCGGCTAGATATTCAGTTTCGCGACGATGCTTCTGGCTTCGATTCAAAGCAATACTTAAATTCAAATCGGTCGATTATCTCAACCTGAATGTGAACATGTCTGAACTGCCCTTGACGACTGTTTGTTCTGATCAAAAGCGTAGAACAAGGGAAAGTTATAGAACCTCGATTCAATCTTACCCCTGCACTCCTGTCCGGAATCGCCAAAGCGCAATCATCCGTCACGGGCCTCATATTTGCCACCTATACCGTGCTTCGCTGCCTAAAAGCACACCTTTCCCCGGTGTTTGTTCGCAGGGTATAATATCAACTTAGAAACAAACATATATGCCCCGGACAAGGGCCACTTTTACCTCTCTAGTGTCAACTTCACCTCCGGTATCATAATTCATAACGTCGTTGCTGTCAAACTCCTCATGATGTTGAATATTCAAAGGGAGCATGTGCCTTGGCACTGGCTTATATCTTCCCTTCCGTCCAACCAGCTAGTGCAATTAATGCACCTCAAGGACTAACAGTGACATGTTAGCAAGGTCAAACATCACCCCCCAAAACGCTGCACCTGCCTTTTCATTGACACTCTTCCGACAATACGGACACTTCTTGGTATACTTGATAATCGGATCCTGGGACAGCAACGTATACACGTGCGCCAGCCCATAAAGCGCAAAGCCAGCCATGAAGAAAGACACAGACTGGTATATAAACTCTCCATAGGCCATGACGACCGCGCCATCCTTTTGTGCCTGCTGCAAGGTGTTGTACCCTGTAGAGTTGAAGTTCGGGCCTGCTCTTAGGACGGCGAATTTCTCCTCAATGTTCTTGTTGATGGGGAGGAGGATGGCGAGGGGCGGCATGAGAATGGAGCTGACAAAGGACTTGACGACATCTGTGAATGCGTTTGCGACACTGGAAATTGATTAATATGAAATTTTCCATCTGACTGATATGGCATTGACTCAAAAGCAGGGTACTGTGAATGCATCCAACTCACATCAGGCCAAATGCTATCTGTAGAATGTTACCCTGAAACGCAAAGTCGATAAACCCGTCAAAGAATCTCTTCACCCTTGTTCTTCCCCTTCCAATCAGACAAGCTCTTTCATTCACCTCCTCATCGTCTTCGTAATCTCGAGAAATCCTGTGACCATCCCGAGGGAAAACAAACGACCCGAGGTTGCCGAGTCCTGGAAGTGAAGGCATCCTGATCTACACCAAGAGTCGTGAGGAGTGCTTGAAACCGATGAGGAGGGGGGGGGGGAGAAACAGAAAAATAGGAAAGAAAAGAAAAGGAGCAAGAGATCTGATATGCGTGAGAAAATTTTGGTCACAAATGTTCTGGTGATGGACACACAAACGTCAGGTTGATCGTCAGTGTCACGGGTAAGTAAGTGAAGCTTGCTCTTGGTCGAAGCGCGAAGCACCTCACTGCCTCATTTGGTGAGAATGACGCAACTGGTGTGTGGCGGTTGGGAAGAACATGTAACATCCATGCAACAAGAAATCGTGGGGTAAACCTTGAAATGCACGGAAGGGTTCCTGTAAAAGGCAATGATAATTTGGGTAGATTGGAATATTCATTAATTCAGTGCAATCAGCTCGCTTGATGGCACCTTATTGTTTGCTGCCACAGCCATCCACTCTGATCGTCACTGAACCATGGACCCTTCAGCTGATTGAACGATGTTCGTCATCCATGGTCTACTCTCATAATTTATCCTAATATTGAAGTGAAAAATTCAAGTAAAAAGATTCAATTAAATCAGTTGAGACTGATCTCATAATCATTGCTGTTCTATCTAACAGACCGAGCTTGGTCTGATTCAATGACCGGTATATGCCAAAATTAAATCATATTATCAAACGCCATTTTTCAAACCACCCATTATCTCCATCCCCTGCGCCAGCACTAGGGGATACATGGTCTTTAGTACGCCTCTTTGCTCTGCTCGGCCATCTGCTTCTTGACTTTTCGGTTCAGGAGCAATAGTTGAGCAGTCCAAAAGAGGGCCACCATAGTCATAAAGCCAGCAGCAATCCAACTGATGATGTAGAACTTGGTACCCTTTTCTGCAACTACACTGACTCGCTCACCAGCCTTGTTGAGAGAGTTGGCTCCTATCGAGCCAGCCGCTGTAACAACAATACTGCCCAAACCGATGAAGAAAGTTGCCATGGAAGAAAGGCTTAGGTTGAGCAGAACCAAGTACTTCTTCTCGGGTAGGAGAAAAGTCGGAATGCAAGCCAGCATGGTGAGGCCACTGAAGCCAACACCCAGCACGTAGAAGACGAAGAGGGCAAGGAGTGAGTCGTTGAGGTTGTCAAGTTTATCCTGGATGGAGTCTGGCCAATCAATCTTGGCTAGATTGATGTGGAAGGGTCCGACCGACATCTCATGGTCCAGAATTTCGGTGAGATTGAAGCGGTCTGGATGAACGGTTAGTTGGCAGGCGAGTGGCTGAACCAAGGGCTTGATACATACATGCAGGGGTTGACGTCGTGCAGTTGGTGACATTCAGTTTGAAGTGATCCGCCGTAGCATCACGGCCATAGTTGCCCTCGCAGGAGTTCATGATGTGGAGGGAGTACCATTCAGCAACACCAAGCTTGTCGGCAATGTCTCCAATAGCATCTCCAGCAATATCGTTAATCTTGTCTCTGGCATCATCCTCGATGTCGTGCCACTTGTCCCTAATTTCATCGAGAAGGCTTTTATCATCGGATTTCCCCTTGTCTTTTGGTTTGTCGTCGCTTTTGAGAATGTTTTGACCAATCATGGATGTATTGAGCTATGAAAATTAGTCTCTTGCTCGTCGATAATATCAATCAAGACACTTACTCTGACAACGGCATAGTCCTCCATAAACCCCTTCTGATGACCAGCAAACAGTGCCAGGGTTGTCAAGATAAAACTGACAAAGGAGAGGACTAGGGGGAGGAGGACGATGAATTTTGTTAGAGGTGGCGCCATGATGTCTGTATTCTTCTTGTAGGCTAGAATCATTCAAGCATACAATGTGAAAAAGGTCAAAGTAAGAAAGTATGCAGAGCTGTATTTGAGGGGAAACGCCCATCTAAATATCCTGAGGAGGCCATGCATGCGAATGTGAATCAAGGCGTCGTCCACTTGCCCAAATGCAAGCGCCAGTTTGGAATGGTGTCAATGGACACCGTCTTTTGGCTACAAAGAGACCTTGTCTTTAACAAGTTTGAACGGAATAGCGTCCTGATTTGTCTGAGGCCGCCTGGGATCATGTCTTGGCCGGAGACAAAGACGGCAGTTTGCCAGTTGAAGCTGCAAGCGCTTGCGTCAGCATCGTATACTTGAACAAGTTTGGTTGGCTAGGAGTGATGCCCTGATGAAGATTGTCGGTTGAAGAGGAAAAACATGGATGTTTGGCTCTCCACTGATACAGCTTTAGATGGGACAGTGGAGAGGGATCGGGTTGTTTCCGCTACAGGGGCACGGTAGCCACTAAAGGCGGCATCGGGGGTTAACTACAGTGCCGATCTAGCTGTATTTTTTTTTTGTTTGTTCGTGGTGGTCGGCGGCGGGTGTTGCATCTCCGGTCCCTCTTGGGCGGTAAAGGCTCCCCTGTAAAGTCTACGCCACAGCATATGCTGGGACACTGTCAGCCACTCAAGGCACTGAAGCACCGAGACTCTGAGAGCGGCAATGTTGTGCCACTTGAAACACATTCGTAAATCTCATCTTAACCGGCGCTTGTTGGAACACGCCAGGCAAAAGCTAAGTTCTTAATTTGGGATGTGCAGATACACAGAGGTGTATTCGTATGGAAAATACAAATAGATCATGAAAGTATATAAAGTGTCAGCTCTTGGACGTTGAGAGAAAACAAGAAGGATAAATTCCCAAGGACCGGAGACGGACCATCTTCAAGCAAGCAATTCCCGTACTACACAATGAGCCTCTCTCTCAAGAACAAACTTTCTTGGTCATACAACAGCCGTTGCTCAACATTCTTCAGTCCGGCAAATCAATTTCTCCGTTACACCCGATCTCGGCTCGAGACAAACGATGCCATCGTGAAAAGGCCGCTTCCCAGATGAACGACCTTGATGATGGTGGTTTGAGGGCATAGTGCCAGACACAATCAATATCAGCTGGGTTGATCCCCGTGCTGCAAAATGTAACAGCACACACCATTAGTTGGACGCCGCGAGTGGCACCCAGTCAATGAGTGCCATGGCAGAACGTGTCTTGTCTTGGCGACTAGTAAAGGGTTCTTTTTTCTTTTTTTCTTTTTTTTTGACGATACCTCCCAGTCGGCAGTGCAGATACAAGGGACTGGACGCCTCGTACGACCTTGTGGATGGTGCTAGCTTGATACTGTGAGTTCCATCGCTCGTCTGCGAAATCAGGTTGTACAATCATCTGATGTTGGGGTAGTTCAAAAAAGAGGGAGAAAAAAAGACGAAAAAAAGAAGACAAATGCATATTGATTGATCTCATATGATTGTCTTCATTACTCTCATACTCATCTTACTGGACACACATGTCAAATGCATGTGTTGTTGACCTCAAGATGATGTAAAATTAAGCAACATCAAGAAATCTGCACCATTAGTCAGTCAAAAGGTTCCAGAACAAATACGCCCATCCATCTGTCGTTTTCCCCAGAAATTCCCATTCTCCCTCCCCCCTCATTATGCATCCCCGAAAACCTTCAGCTTGCGTTAGTAGTATCGAACAGCTTCTGGGGTGGGAGGCTGCATGTCCTGCCCAATGACGTCGTCAACTGTCGCTCCGCTCGCCATGACTGGCTACTAGTGGAAACAGCCCTGCATGCCTGGCACATGCCATCGCCCACGTGAAGTTGCATTCCACAGCAGGCAGCCTACAGGCAGTCTAGCGGCTCTCGTAGCGGCTGTTTCAGCGGGGGTACAGCGCTGTAATCTATTCTGTCGAGTCCGCCACCCAATGGCAATCTATGCATCTCGAGTGCACCTCTAAGATTCGGCATTTGTCACTTGTCAAGTTTCCCAGCTTGTCACTCATGTCACTCACCACTAAGAAAAAAAAAAGGATGCTAGGAGTTATGGTCCGTGTGAAATTGATCCATCCCATCCATCCATCATCCAACCTAGCATCCCTCTTTTCCCTCCCCACCAACCACTACCAACCACCACTATCTTTCCATCTTACTGTATCTCTCCGTTAACTTCATTGATCACCCCCCCATCAAGAATAATAACAGCAACAAAGAACAAGTCGAGAGTGCGAAATAGGGGATACGGATTCCACCAAAAGAAGGAGAAAGAACACATCTGCATCTTCTTCTTCATCAGATCTATCTTTATCATCTCCCCCATAACGTCGACAAAAACAAGGGTCTCAACGCCACATTTTGATGGCAATTTGAACGCGTTCCTCTTCAATCCACCAAAGATCAACCATCCATCCAACCCATTATCCATGCCATCAAACGTCCTCCACACTATTCTCCAACAACGACTCCGATTCCGCTGAACGCGACCAACAATGCGATAACCTATACCTACCCTAATAATCCCCCCTTCTACCAACAAGCCTTTGCTTTGCTTGTATTTTTATTCAACCTCCGCCATTCTTCGGCTTATTCTCTCCATCCCCTTTTAATTTTAACCATGTCGTCATCTCTTGAGGCCAAAATCGTCGTCCTCGGCGCACAGGGCGTGGGAAAGACTTCTCTTGTTATGCGCTATTGCAAAGGCGCTTTCAACCCAGCTCAAGTTACCTCTACTGTTGGAGCGAGTTTCTTAACAAAGCGTGTTGTCGATACCGATTCCGATACTACTGTGCGCCTTCAAATCTGGGATACAGGTATGTGCTTGCTCGACTTGCCTAATTTGCCTCTATCCCCATTAATATCATTTACTGACTCGATATCTTGCTTCACATCTATAGCTGGTCAAGAGCGCTTTCGATCGATATCACGTTTATACTACCGTGGGGCCAACGCCTGCATCCTCTGTTATAGCATTACCGATGCTCAGTCTTTCATTGATATGGGAGTTTGGCTCCAAGAGTTGCGCCGAAACCTTCCGCAGGATGTTGTGCTACATGTAGTCGGTACCAAGGCTGACATTGTTGCCCGGGATCCTTCTGCCCGTCAAGTCCCCTTTGAACGGTGTATTGCTTATGTTGCCGAGAATTTGGCACCCGGTGTAGGCAGCACACCTCCACCGACAGCTACACCACTTAATGGTCAGTCATATAATTCTGGCGGCGTGGAGCCGCGGAGTCCTGGCTCTAAACGAAGCTCAGGTTTTTGGGCCCAAGAAGTAGGCTGGGATGCCTGCCACGAGATCAGCGCCGAAAGCGGTGAAGGCGTGGAGGAAGTTTTCCGAGTCGTTGCGAGAAAGCTCGTTGATCAGAACCGAAAGATGCAGCAAGCCCTCTTGATGGCGACTGCGACACCTGGCACGCCGGGGTATGAGACCGGTATGGACGGTGGTTATTTCGAGGGCCTCAACGGCCGGGGAAGCTTTCGTGCAGCCCGAGATAGGAGAAGCTGGCTGTTTTCCCCGGCATTTTCTCCTGCTATCACCATGGACCGGAATGGTGTCACCCTGGAGCCTCAGCAAGACGAGAATCAACAGAAGCAACAGAGTAGTAGATGCTGTTAAGGAGGTTAATGATGATGACGCTCAAATTTCCCGTGTTGTCAAATATTTCCGCCAACCGCCCAGTTACAAGACTGATTTGGCGGGACGTATACCCCGGTGGCGTGGCATGAACTCATGATATTTCAATGGAGGGTCAAATCTGGAAGGGACTCTGACTTGATGACTGAGAGGACTTAGACGGCCCTACACATTTTAGGCCACGGAGAGAGTTGGAACTTGGATTGGTTTTGGAATACTGGGCATTCCTGGCTTGTGATATCCTATGTCTTTTTTTTGGTTTTTCGTTTTGTTTGGTTCCCCATTTGCCGTTTTTATACGTTCAACGCGGGCTTCTTAGGATGGGCTGGAATTTGTGCCCTGGATTGGCGTTCAGGATGCCTTGGATCTTTCTTTTGGGCGGTTGAAAGGGTATGAATAGGGGGGCTACGCTACGTTATGAATCATGCTATTCTTCTTCTCTAGGGGTGTTTTACAATACGGATGATAGGAAAGGACCTCCCACGAGAATCGTTTCTACTGCGTTTAAAGGGAATCGGATTGCATAAGATGTGTCTGTTTTTTGGGGTTCAACTTCCTAAAGGGCTCGGAATAGCGTACATTCAGGGATTCTATGGGTGCAGCCATGGTTTGCTGCTTTTCTAGAGACTTTTTTTATGCTGATGATCCTCCTGATACTCCTCGTGCCTGCTTCTTCTTATCCAAATCGTCGTCTACTGCTGGTGGTGCTGGAATGTCCACGCCTAGAACCTGATGCTCCAGTCCAATGTACCCATCACTGACAACAATGACGTCTAGCTTACGAGCCCGTTCGGCCTCCGCCTCTGGCAGCTTAAGTACAGCTCGAGCAGACGGGAAAGTTCCCTGGCCTAGAGCCTTCTTTTGGCCCGACTTATCCGTCAAGTTGCTCCAGCCGACTCTCTTCACAGCAATGACTTCATCCCTGGCCCTGTCCGCGACGATGACGAACCATCCTTCTGTCTGTGGCTTGGGGAACTTGGGCGCAAAGATGCGTGCGTCGCGGTCGACCAAGGGGTTGAGGCGTTTGATATTCACGGTGAGTGAAAGAGAAGTGACATTATCGACAGAAACCTTGACGTTGGGTAAGATCGATATGGCGCGGAGGAATCTCGGCTGCTGAGTAGGTAGGACAGAGAGCTTCTTTGCGAATTTGGCGGCCTGGTCCTTGGAATAGGAGGCAATCGTCGCGAGCGGCGTCTCATCCTTGATAGCTTCAGGTATGACGCCGGGGAGGATCGAAGCAGGCGAGTCAGTCGGCCAGCGAGCGCACTTGATACATTGCAGAAGCTTCATCATCTGAAGACAACTCGACAGATGGCCCATCTCCGTAAGGACATCGATGGAAGCCTGGATGATACGAATAGCCTGATCCAACACGCTCGTCTGATCACCGACGTAATCGGTAATGGGCAGATCGATCCGGGACATGAAGGCCTGCAGCAGCAGGAAAGACTTGACGTGAGGATCCCACATGGGGAGACTGAATGAGTTGCCAGGGTAGGGCAGGTTCTCCGACAGGGTGTCGTTCACGAGATCCTCGTTATGGCGGACGGGAAGCTCATCGTATTCTGTGGCGTGGCACATCCATGATAGGACATCGAGGAATGACGCCTTGGCTTTTGCCTTGTGAACTAGGTAGCGAATGGTCTTGTGAGATAGATAGTAGTAACTCATAATCTTTCCTAGTGGTGTAGAGTCCACATCCCCATTGGGGAAGACCTCTACACATTTGGACTGAGCAAGCTCCTCCAGGGACTTGTTGACCATATCAATCATGTAGTCATTGGCGACATGCTGGGCTGCCATAGTGCTGTGCTCTTCCGCCGAGATCTCCAAACCATAGTAAGACGGATTCTTATGTAGCCGTCTAAAGAAGAACGTCCAAGTCAGGTAGTCAAGAGCATCTTGCTTGTTGAGGATAGTCTCGGCTGAAACCTCAGCGCAAAGATGATTATCCAATACAGTATGCAAAGATGATTCTACAGGGAAGCCGGTATGCAAGAAATGCTTATAAAAGTCTTTCTTCGAATCTTGAGTAAAGATTCGAGCAACACCTGAGTTGTCGAATTGAGGACGGCCTGCTCGCCCAAGCATCTGAAGAACATCTGTCAAATCCATGTCTTTATACCCGCTCGTCTTGGCGTCGTAGAACTGGGTACCCTTGACAACAACAAGATGAGCAGGAAGGTTGACACCCCAAGCAAGTGTGCTCGTGGCAACCAAGATCTGAAGCTTGTTGTTTAGGAAAAGCTCCTCCGATAGTTGACGATCGGATTCGACAAGACCGGCATGATGAAGCCCAATGCCGAAATTCATAGCCTCCTTAAGGGCCTCATCTTTGACTCGTGATAGGTTGAGTTGGAGGTCCTCTTCATCCATTCGAAGGAAACGTCGCGGATTGTCTTCCATACCACAAAAGTTGATAAGATCCTTGGCAGTCAAACGAGTTTGCCGACGTGATGCCACAAAAACAATGACTGGCTTGTCAGGGCTGTGGTTTTTGATGGCCAAGAAAGTCGGCCGGTTCATGGACTGCATGAGAGGACAGAAGCCTCTAATCTCAGGGAAGCCATCGATATAGAGCTCCAATGGAACAGGGCGAACTGAGTGTCTAAAATTGAAAAGGCCCTCCTTGACGCCCAGCCAGTTGGCCAGGTCGGTTGCATTAGCGCACGCTGTTGACATGCCCAGCAACCTTACCTTGTTATTGGTCGATGCAGAAATATAGTTCATTCGAGAAACGATGATTTCTAGAATCGGACCACGATCGCCAGCAAGAAGATGGATTTCATCAATGATGACCAAGCTGACTTGTCTAACGTAACCTCTTGTTTGCCACGAACGTGAGATACCGTCCCATTTCTCCGGAGTTGTAATAATAATGTCGGCATCTTTGATCGTTCTAGTATCTGGAGTATTATCACCAGTAAGCTCGACCAATTTGAGACCCAGAGGCCCAGCAAGTCGCTTGCCCCAATCCATGACACGCTCACGAACAAGGGCTTTCATAGGCGCAATGTAGACCACCTTTGACTTGGGACGTTCACGGAATGCCCACCACATGGCAAGTTCGGCTGCAACAGTCTTTCCACTACCAGTTGGTGATCCCAAAAGGACATTGGCAGGTGTGTGGTAGAGGGTGTGGAAGATTTGAGTCTGCATCGGGTTGAAAAATTGGAAGCGTTTGGCATAAAGCTCTTCCAAGCCTGGATTTTTGAGCGCTGTGAGGGGAAGTGGTTGCAAGTTGAGAAGATCAGTATATACGCTCTCCGTATCCGGCCGAATAAGATGCTGGAAGGAAACCGGGGTCACAGTTTCTGACCCTAGCCATCGATCAGATACAGCTCGGACATAGATCTGTGTTGGCAACGGATCTGAAAGTGGAATGGTAAAGTTAAGCTCATGTTCGTCGTGAAGTTTCCTCCTGTTTAGGATAAAGTACTCGTGATGATAAATCTCAGACGTCTCAGAGTTTTCAACCCAGATATAAAACGACTCCGAGGTGCCGTGAACGTAGTCTTTCCACTGAAAGTCGGGAATAACATAGAGCTTAATGCGCAAGACGTCTCGGTTCAGAGGGGCGATTTCAGCCTCCACATGAACAATCGGGAAGTTGTTCAAGATCTTGGCGATATTCTTTCCTGCTCCATGATTGTGTACTAAGCTTCCCAACTCAGCAGGCTCCATCTCCTTCATGGCCTCTATGCTCAAGTTATCTTTGAGGTCGAGCTGATTCATGACGGACTTTGCGAGGTCAAACTGGTGGAGCGGATGCTGGAAAGGCCAAACTCTCTTCTCAATCGACTTGGATAGAGTGAGGAGGACAAGGCATTGATGGCCCCACCTACGATTCAGAGCCATCATAAAGAGAGCTCTGCAAATCCGTCCAGATTGTTGCGCCACATAATTCATGTCGTTTGTAAGAGCAAAGTCGGCTGGTTGAATGTTTGAGATGTAGGACTGCAACAAGATATTGGTTTTTGCCTCGGATGTATCGATTCCTTTATCAACAGTACAAGGAGCAATTTCTTTGAATTGCAACAATTCCTTCTCTTCGTTATCACGAGACTGAATGTTGTTGAATTCTCCACTCATGCTGATCATTTTCAAGACATCTGCCTCGGTAGCTTGCGGCCGCATCTTCTCGTTGAAAACCAATATGCTGGTATGCAGAATGTAGTACTGGCTGGCGATACGACCAATATCCTTGCTGCGAAGCTCCTCTGTCCTCTCGTTAAAGATGATCATCTGACATTGCTGTAGAGTTCGGGCAGCTTGAATAGCCAACTGGCGACGTCGCTGAACAAGATTTGGATCATCTCGAATCTCAGACCATTCAATGCCGTACGTCATCGGACTCCTCTGCATACGTACAAATAGATACGAATATCCAATCCACTGCACTGCCTCGGGAATAGAGGTCACGGTGCCTAGAGATATTTCTGCGTTGAGATTGTCGACAAGTTTTGTGGAGAATTTAGACTCAATGGGCCTCTGTTCTGTAACAGCAGACAAGTAATGCGGTAGCTTGTCGTGAGTAGTACAAATCATGCCTATACCAGTGTCTTCAAACTGTGGACGACCAGCACGACCAAAGATCTGCAATACGTCAAGAATTCCCAGATCAACGAATTTACCATCTTGGGCACTGTAAACCTGCGTTCCCTTGATGACTACCGCTGCAGCGGGCAAGTTAACACCCCATGCCAATGTAGCGGTACAGCATAGAACCTTGAGAACGCCCTCGGCAAACAGGCGTTCCATGAGGTTTCTGTCTGCTCTTGCCATGCCGGCATGGTGAACACCGATACCTTTTGAAAGAAGATCACGTATGTCCTTTGACTTTGACGTATTCATGTCTCTGGAGGCCTGGGTGTAGCGTGGGTGGCCAGTGGGATCAAAGAGGTCAACACAGAACTGCTCAATTGCTTTTTGGTGAAGCATTTTTGCCGTAACCATAGTGTCCCTTCGTGAATGCACAAAGACCATGACTTGATGATCGCGCTGAAGCATCTCCTTGACCTTGTCGAACGCAACATTATCCAGGTTTTCTTTGGACTGTTTGCTCCCGGCTTTGCCCTTGACACCAATAAAATGCTGCTCTAGAGGAACAGGACGGAATGAGGCATCAAAGTAGAAAAGACCAGCATGCTTATTGACTTTGAGGAAATCGGCAACATCCACGTAGTTAGGAAGAGTAGCACTCAGTCCCACAATTCGAATGAGTGATTGGGTACTCTCTACCTGCCGCTCGGTTCGAGCAACCAGCGACTCTAACACAGCACCTCGTTCGTCATGAAGCATGTGAACTTCATCGATGATGAGCAGTCTGACCTTTTGCACGAGCTCAGTATCGCCCGTTCCCTTTCTGGTAACGACATCCCATTTCTCGGGCGTGGTGACAATGATCTGGGTCTGAATGATTTCCGCCTTGGTGAGCTGCATATCACCAGTGTATTCACGGCATTTGATGCCGAGCCAGGCAAGACGCTTGCCCAACTTCTCCGTAACTTCTGCCGCCAGAGCTTTCATAGGTGCCACGTATACAATCTTGAAGTCGTCGGTATTGACGGCAAACTCGGTCGCATCGGGGTTCTCAATGGGATTAGGGTACACGTTCTGTCCAACGGTGTGAAGAATTGTGAGCATGGCTGCATCAGTTTTACCAGCACCAGTGGGGGCACATATGAGCATATTCTCGCTCGTCTTGTATCCAACAGGGTAAACCAAGCTTTGCATACGATTCAGAGTCTTGTACCCCTTGTAGGTGTTTCGACAAAGCCCATCAAGATCTGAAATCTTGATAAGCTTCTCGCCAGGACCCGGAACACCCTTTTTCCCAGCGGGAATAAAGTACTCTTCATATTTCTCAAACTGGAGGCGTTCACTTCCCACAGGCAGGCCGTACTTTGAACCTGAAGAGCTCAAGGTGTTGCCGGCATTGTAGGCTCTGTAAACATGCGGATATTGGGGCTCTTTGGCAAAGCTAGGGGCAAGGGCGGCATTCTTGTGCTCATGATCCTGTTGGCGGAGCGCTGCGTCTCGTTCAGCTTTTGACAAGAGACGACGAGCAGTAGGTTGAGACTGGGTTGTCACTGAAGTGATGATCTCGTCCTTATGGGCAAGCAGCTCAATGATAAACTCCAGGTCGTCAAATCCAACCAAGTCCGTCAGGTGGATTTGTAATTCATCATCCGGGCGTCCAGAGGAGAGTTCACTCATAATTTGAGTCTGGAAAACATCGGGGGACATTCCATTCTTAGTCGCAATGAGGGCACATTTGGTAGCAAGCCATTCTAACCCATAGCCACCTGAGCCGCCAGCGTCGTCAAAATCGCTGCTGAATCCATCCTCTTCGTCATCTGAGATGAAGTCCCAGACATCAGGGCCACTGGTTCCGGAAGAGTATCCCTCAAAGTCATCGTCGTCAAGGTCTAGGGTACCATCAGTCGGCTTGGTAGTTTGAGGAAGCTTTAGATCAGCCAAGGCAGATTGCATAGCAGCAAACTGTTCCCTCCATTGCTTCTCCGCAGTGATGAGATCGTCCGACGCCATTGCCGCTGCTATGACCAGGCTGGTATAAATGCTTGTTGGGAGTAATTGTCTTTCTAAAATATGAACTCGTGGCAAACACCTGAATGATTGTTGTCTTTGTTAATGTCAGACAGTCTCAATTGCACGTAGAAACCATGTCTTCAAATACACATGCGGCCAAGGCGTGATTTATGACACAGCATGAATGAATGGTGCTTCGTCAGTTGGATGAGTCTTCAGCGAATCCGTAGAAACGGATGAATCAGTCACACCGCCCCGCCACGCCGCACCTAAGAAAACTCCCTGCCCCGCTGATCTGCCCAAGCCCCCCCATCGACCCCCAGTGCCCCCTATAAGACGTCTCAACCACACTGTCCCAGAAGCCGGGAGGTGCTATAGTTGGCACCGAAGTCCGCTAAATCCATTCCATAGATGGAGCCTTGGAAGGCCAGTGGAGCCTAATCGTGGGGGCGTGTGACAGCATAGGCAGTGACTTTTTCCAGCAATTTGGTTAGACAACAGGGCCCTTGTCCGCCGCAAGACCTGGGCAAAAAAAAAAAGGCCTGGACTCCAATCTTCAAACCTGGAACGGCCTTTGTTGACGTCGCCTCTTCCCACCGATCTTTGATAAACTCTCCTTTCTTCACCAACTCTTCCCCAATTCGCAGCGCCAATCCGTATCTTCCCGCCTCCAACCTTTCCACCAGCATATCGACATCTGCTCAGATCGACAGAAACCGCAATCATGAAGCTGCACTACATCGGCGTACGAATGCTCACCCCGTTCCCCCCCGCCTGTTCACCGATCTTGCAACCCTTGCAACTCCGCTAACAGACTGCTTCTCCTGGGACAGATCATCCGCAACGACACCAAGCCTGCTCATGAAATCGTGGCGGAGAAGGAGTTGAGCGCCTACTCGCGCTTCACTCGTAACAAGTTTGTCCTCTCGCGGCTTCAAACCGGATTCTATTCTAACAAAACGTACAGCTATGGCGAGTTCATGACCCTCTTCGCAAAGACCGTCGCCGAGCGCACCCGACCAGCCCAGCGACAGGACGTCGAGGAACAAGGTAGGGATAGCCTACCACCAACACAGTCCCCGTTCCGCAAACTGATCATCTAAAGACTACACATTCCACGCCTACGGTCGAACCGAGGGTATCTGCGGCATCATCATCTCCGACCACCAGTACCCTGCCCTCGTCGCCCATCAACTTCTCAGCAAAATCGTCGACGAATTCCTCGCCAAGCACCCCCGTTCCGCGTGGCAGAGTGGCGAGGTCATCCTGCCATTCCCCGAACTTCAGGACTACCTCGCCAAGTACCAGGATCCCCAACAGGCCGACAGCATCCTCAAGATCCAGAAGGAGCTCGACGAGACCAAGATTGTGCTGCACAAGACCATCGAGAGCGTTCTGCAACGAGGAGAGAAGATTGACGATCTGGTAGCCAAGAGTGATGGCCTCAGTGCCCAGAGCAAGATGTTCTATCGTAAGACAGCGCTTCCCTGGTTCCAGGATAATGACGTGCATTTTTTACTGACATGTGAAAACAGAACAAGCCAAAAAGCAGAACTCTTGCTGTGTGTTGATGTAATGCGAGTTCTTTTGTTTGGCGTTAGACATGGTCTTGTTTCAGCATCGGGCTGCTTGTTAGTTGGTTATTACGAAGACACCTATATTTAATGCGCACATAAACGGCAATTGTTCAACCACGGCTGTGAGATGAGTGGCTACGTTGTGAATGTTGTATCATTCTGAAACCATGGTATCGTGCTGCTATGAAATCCGCCATCAAGGCGGTTATACTAAAGTTCCAACGAACAGCTCTCGTCTACGCAAGGAGAAGATATATGGTAAACATCAAATGAACTATTACGGCCTGCTTCAAAATAGAGTGAAATCGAGAAAATCATATCTCATCAAGTACCACTTGCGTACTCTGTCGATGTATCGCGCGATCCGGATTATCCAAGTGAACCACCGTCGGAGTCGAAGCCTTCGTCTCAACCAGCCGCTTATTTCCCCCCAGTGCGACCCAAGCAGCAGCTTCAGCAGCAGAGCTAGGTCTCCGTGAGGGTTTGTTCAGCGGTACAATCATCTTTCGCTGTTTTCGGGAAACGCTAACTTGTCGCGCAATGGATATTTCCACTTTTTCGTTTAAAGACTTGTCGTCGTCGTCGTCGTCTTCGTCTTCGTTGTTGCCATCGTCAAAGTCTATAGAAGGCTGCTTCTTGGGCGTTTGGTTTGGGGAAGTGGTGAATGGAATTTGTTGTGTCCTTGGGGTGGCCTCGTTGGAATAGCTGGTTTGTGCCAGGCGAGTGGGTGGCCTTGAGACGTTGAGGTTATGTCGCAGACTTGTAGTTCGGACGGGATGGGGTCGATCGATTTTCGCTGAGACACCACTAACGATGGACTCTTTGCGGTTGAACTTGGATACAAGACGTTGGCTGTCGCTTCGGGAAAGGCTCGATGGCGCTCTTGGAGAATCATTGCGTGATGGTGCAACGGTGTAACTTGATTGCTCCCGTGACGTCTCCATGGTGTCCGCTGGAATGTCCATCATTGCTGGTGATGTATTGGACCGTAAACGCGGGGACAACCTCTGAGCGGTCCCAATCTTGGTGCTTTCTACCGGCAATCGTAAAGTCGTTGGTGAGTTTCTCGGCAACGGAGAAGTCCCTCTTCGCGGGAGAGGTGGCAGAGCATCATCTTCCTGGAAATCCCTGGCATTTGTGACTTTTAATCTTTCTAGTTTGACCTGCCGCCGAGCTTGTAAGGGTGGCGGTGTCTGTTTTCTGTCAAGGAGACCGCTGAACATGACGCTATATCGTTCCATCTCAATACTCGGAATATCAATGTTCAGAAATGGCCTATTTGAAAGAAATGGAGGAGCTCTTTTGGGTTCTGCATCCTCGCTCCCCCTGCCTATTGTCCCCGCGGTGCTCCAGTTGGGCGACCTTGGCGCAAAGTCCCCGAATAGATCATTGGCCAAGAATCCCATCCTCTTTGACTCTGTGTTGGACCTGAGGATGCGTGATCTATACTCTGGCATTATGCTGTTATCGGTGTCCCTTCTCCTTCTCAATGTTGGGTGAGCAGTGCTAGGCTCTGCATCGTTGGGCTCTGTTTTTGGCAAGCTATCTCTGGTATCCTCTGGTTTAACTCGTTTTGACTTTGCTCTGCTAAAGGGATTCCATTTTGATCTTGATCTTGATAAGCCGCTTGTGTTGCTGTTTGTGGCAGTGTTGTTATTATTGTTCTTGTTGTTGCTATCAATTCCTGCAGAAATAGTCGTCAAGACTTCTGGCTGCCATCTCATTTCATTAGATCGGAAAGCATCCTCCTGGCTTCTTCTTTCAACCCCAACCTCGATTCTTCTCAATGGCCCATGCTTATTTAACGACTCGGCTCGCGGGTTGATTGGCGTTGGTGATACTACCTGCTTGCGAATGGGAATCCGATACTCCCTGCAGCTGGATTCCTGCAAGCTCTTTACACCTGGGCTTGGAGCGCTGTTGGCTGCCGACGCCCGCCTGTCCATGTTTGCTTGCTCCCCGTGTTTGCTTGGATCTGAACCATGCCCCATCCTCGCTTGGCCCGTGGTCGAATCGTCTGTGGAACTTGAGGATGCGAAAGACCGTCGCAATGCCCGGTATGACCTCGTTGTGCCCGCGACAGTTGCAGATCGAACAAGTCCAAGTCGTGATACTGGTTTTCGCCTTTGATCCTCATCACCATGCTGGCCTTTTTTCATAATATTCCCCGATGCGATTGCCGATTCATTAGAACTTCCAAATCCAAAGAACAGCGGCTTTCGCATGGTCGATTGATCGACTCGTCCTCCATCAATCGTATCCATTGTCGGGGACCGGGGGTAGGGCCTCTCTACCTGTTAGAATTGCAGAAAATGGTTTCTATTATCGAGATGCTCTTGGTGGCTTTTACACTAGAGCAGGTCATAAAGAGGCCGTAATATCAAAAGGCTCAGATGGCAGGGACAACGGTAATTAGTTTGAATTGAAGGCTGTTTCGAATGAATGAAGGGCTGAGGAGGAGGGCACGTTTACCACCACCACCTATGCAGAGAGCGAGAGACGAGAGCGGCTGGAGAGAGAGAGAGAGAGGAAAAGACAAGGACAGCTCAACACCATGCAAGTGAAAATACGAAAGAAGAAGCGCAAGTGCCTACGATCAAGCCACTGCATGAACCCATGCTTGCACTGCATCATCTTTTTTTTGGGGTGTCACAAATCGGACAAGAGACCTGGAGTCAATGGCCTGCTGCGGCAGCAGTAAGTGGCGAACAAAGGAACGGGGACCGTATTTGCGTATCCAGCTCGCAACTATCCATGCATCGGGCGATAATCCACAACACCCCCCCCCCTGGCCAAGCGTCATTTTTTCCTTCTTTCTTTCTCGTTCTTCCTTGGTACCCATTTCCCATTTCATGCTTCAGGGCCTTTGCGTATGTATTCTCATCCATTCACATGTGAGAAATACGCCAGAAGCCCATGGTTGCCCTGTTTGAGGTTGATGAGGAGAGAGGCCGTTGGCATGTTTTAAACGGCTGGATCCGCACATGGATGGCGGTGCTGAGCATGGGTGAACCCAGTTGATGGGTTCGGTGTGCCGCTTCTACGCAGCGAACCAGGCCATGGCTAGGGTTTCGTGGGAGCGAACGCGCTGTCGCTGGTGCGACGACTAATGTTTTGTTTGTTCTTTGCTGGCTGTAAGAAAAAAAAGGGTGTTTGAGAAGGGGGATAGTATATATATATATTGCTACAAGACGATTGTCTCCAGGTTCGATATATATCACGGACCTCTGCCCATCTCAAACAACACATGGAGCACACGATTGAGTCATGCATGACATTTGGCAGGCATTGTTGAAAAGTTTTCTACTCCCTCCGTACTCTCTTGTCAAAAATGACCAGCACAGCTCATACGACATGCAACATGGCCCCTTGGAGACACCCCTTGATAATTTTACTGGCGGGGTCTCATGCGCGAAAGCTTCTCCTGAAAAAATACGCCTGGTTGTTGATCCTGCAGTGCATGAACAAAAACAAAGTAAATAAATAAATAATGCAATCACCCAGTCTCCTCAACTAGGTTAAGTTTTTTTCCAATATTTGCAAGCCATCTCATTACCTGATGGGTCATGTTGTGATTCAATCTGGATTAGGCCACAAACGAGGCACAGCAATCGGATACGGGAAGGGGGATATTAATAGTGGCCTGCGGGCACTCCAGTGAATCGAGTCTCGGAAACTCAGACACATGCAAGCTGATGACGTCTGAGACAGGTTGATTCAGCGAGACGAGACGAGATTCCTCCTCTCGTGATGCATCGACGAATCCTGTCTGATGGTCATCACATCAAGGCGAGCCTCGGTTGGATGACATCTTGAGCTTCATACCCACAATGTAAAGTGGCACTCTTGATGCCTAAGGAACCGCGTTTTCTGCGTGAGGCTGGCGCAAAATATTGGCTGACATTGTCTCTTTTGCTGGATGCCTTGGAAACCAGTGCTGATATCGGCGCATATGTGAGGCGATGAATGCTCTCGACCCTATTGATGTCACAGCGCTTCAAGGTAAAAGGTCGGTTAACTTGGATACCTGGACAGGTACTCCGTGTAGTGGTCGACGTATGAGACAATGTTGTAGGCTCTTTGGCTCAGCACAGAGACATAATACTTGTAGAAAGCCAAGCTCGTGTAATAATAATGACCATTGTTTGTAGATCAAGCTCTCACACAAACAAGCCTCTGGTCTTTGTTCTCTCAAGTAACCCCTGCCTTGTGGCTGAGAGAGGACACACCAACCTTACCATGGCTGTCTTCGCGGACGGATACGATACGGGCACGGCGTACCAGCTCAACGTTGATATCCAGAGCTGAAAAAGCTTCCATTTCTCACGCGACCAACCCAAGAGATACATGCAATGCCACCTAAGCTTACAAGTAAATCTTGGTAGTGCCAGTTTTCGGTCGTTTCCTGTTCTCAATGTGGGGCTTGGCTTCTTCCAGCTTCTCTCCCCAAGAAAGCCCGCTGGTGGGGAACATGAGCCAGGATTGGTCAGTGACGTGGTTACCTCTGGATCCACTGGAGCTGGCGTTATGTCGACTTGCCCGCAGAAACGAGGGGCAGAGAAGCATCTTCTTCAACCGAAACCATCGCAGCTCGGAACAAACCTCTTCCTTTGCCTTCCGCCTTGTCCCTCTCGACTCATATCAAAAGCTTCGACGTTTCTTTGTCTTCCTTTATACTTCTTTCGTGCTTCTCTCCCATCGCTTTTTCTCTTCACCATATCTACACCTTCATCATGTCTTGGCAAGGTGAGCATTCATCCCCTCTCCCCCCCTCCATCGACACTTGAATAACCCCACCTTGAAGTGAGCAAAACAACTGACACATCTGATCTATACAGCTTACGTCGACACTAAGTAATCTCAACCTCAACACCTAAGCTACAGACGACAACAATAAGTATCAGAATGCTAACGCGAAGGACATAGCTTGGTTGGTACTGGCCATGTTGCCAAGGGAGCTCTGGTCAGCGCCGCTGGTGACAGCGTATGGGCTGTGAGCCCTGGCTTCGAGGTATTCATCCAGCATATATTTACCGCTAATACTGTTGCGGCATAACTAACGAGGTGGGGGGGGGTTAGCTCAAGCTTCCTGAGGCGAAGATCATTTCCAATATCCTCACAGGCGATGACAAGGCAAAGGATGCGGCATTTGCCAATGGTCTTTACGTTGCTGGCACCCGCTACATTTTGGCTAGAGCTGATGGTAGAAGCATTTACGCCCGTTCTGTACGATAACGCCACCCTCTGCGATCGTCCGACTATCTGCAGCGAGTGAGTATCTATGCTAACATACTGTCAACAGGGAAAGACTGGAGTTGCAATTGCCAAGACTACCCAGGCTATCATCATCGGCGTCCACAACGAGGAACAAGTTGCCGGAAACACATCCTCTACCGTTGAGGGCTTGGCGGACTACCTTATTGGACAGAAATACTAGTTGAGGTAGAAAGATAGGGTTCGCTAGAGGCCGGCATACACAACGTCGAGCGGTTAAGCCGGGGCAGAATGGAAAAGGAGATTTCAAATACCATTTGGCAGCAAAGACGCTACCGAGTTGACTATGGGGCTAGGTCGTCTTGATTAAGAAATAATGACCATCTCTGTAGCTCTAAAAAATGAACGTCCCATCACTATACGGCCTCGCATATAACACATTTATTTGCCCCCCCTCCCCCAAATGCATAGCTTTCCAAGGTAGCGTCTTATTTCAAGGTATCATCAGCCACGTAGCGTAGCTTGCTTTTATAAAAATCATTTGAGCTGTCACTAAACCCGAGGCAACATAAATCATGTATGAAGAAGCCTTCATAGTTGAAGTCTGCAAAGATTTCAAATTTGCAACGCCTCAACACCGACCACTCCATATTGAAACATTCCCGCGCCCCGCCCAATTTTCCATCTCTTTGCGTTTCACATTAAATAATTTGTTTCAATAGGGTAGGGGCAAATTGTAACGCCAACATCGGCCTTCGCTCCTAATGCATCTCGACTTTTATACGGGCAGTTCAGCGTTGCGACGACCGAGACCTATGCGATCCACGGCGAGTCCGACATAAGGACCAATCACGGGGAGACTTCGCGCGAACCCGGCAATTGTGCCCAAAAAGTCACCAAATAGGACGACGATACCGTATGTCTCGACCAGGAAGCCTATGAATGTCCACCGTAGTAATATCAGCGTCAGTCCGGCGAAGAAGGCGGCGGTGCCTTTGGCTTTCTGTTTTCGGGCGAAGAAGAGCATCGTCTTTTGGGGGCCGATGATGATGGTGAGGCCGATGAGGAAGAGGATCTGTTTCGAAGGGGGGGATGTGTTAGCTCGAGGGGTCGATTAGGGGGAAAGGGAGGGGTGTGTGGTCGCCTCGTACGTTTCCCATGGCGAGCCTGTAGTTGGTAAGTTAGCCGTCTGTCCATGGTCCATGAGGTAAGTAGGATTATGATAAACTGACATGGCTCGATCAAAGAAGAGCATGACACCTCCGATGAGGAACAAACCTCCTATACACCCAACTCGTTAGGGACTGCGGACCTCGTATGCGCCTGAGCGCATGGTGACAAGCGCATACCTACCGCCAGAGCAGAAGACAACACCAATTTCTATTTAATCGAATTAGCACAACGATGATACCCGGCATGCCACGAATTCGAGGTGCGACAGGACGTACTCTGGGAATCTGATAGCCACATGGACATGATTGCGAGTTTGGTAGTGTCCCCCCTTGTTTCTCTTGATATGGTTCTAAGTGGATGGACGTAATCAAAGATGCTGATGAATTGATCGAGTTGGGGGCGACGTGGATTTCTTGGGGAAAAGGAGGAGGATTAGAAGAAAAAATGTTATTATTTATTATTATGATCACGAAAAAGGTAAATGGATGTTTCAAGAAAGCTTGTCTGGTCTTACAGGCAATGATTACGTGGGTGGTCGTTCATCGGACAGTGCACCAAAAAAAAGTCTAAGGACACCCTGGCTCAAGCCTCTCTAACGCGATGGGCTTCGCTTGGTGCTCTCTCAAGTGTAATGGCAATGGGGCGAACTTGTCGCGCATTAGGCTTAGCGTCAGGGTCGTCGAAAAAAGGTTCCAGGGCTCTAAGGACATGAGATGGCGCTATAAGTTCTATCCAGGGAGTGGGGTACGTACCTTCAAGATTCGTTGATGCGATGGATGTCACTGTCACTGGACGGCATGTTGTCTGATAGGATTCGGTGGATTAGGTCGAGCCACAATACATGAGTAAAGTAAACCATTGAAAACTCGATCAAAGAAATTAACTATCTCATCTAGGTATTCGGGAACAGATAGGTAGTGTAAACACAGTGAGTAGTCTCTGAGACTTGCGCTCTTTGTATTCTTGAACGGCGCACATATTCACTTAGACAAACCTTTTGTCAGTACTACGATGGGTGAAATGGCGTACGATGCCTTTTAGTCAAAACGCAGAGAGCTTGTTCAAGCATCCAATCCGTCATGTAAGGATGAGAAACTTGTAGGGTGTATTCTTGTTCAAATGGCAAAGTCGACAATAGATGCAGGATAGGTAAAAGGGTCATCCTGAGCGTCAAAGGTAATGAAATAGACAAACAAACAAACGAATAATGAAGAAAAAAATATAAATAAATAATAAAGACGAGTAGTACAAGTGTTGAAAGGTTGGCAAATAAGATGATCTGCTGTTGGAAAGTTGAGCCTTGTGAACCTGGTTCTCTCCCGTTTAACGGGAGGTAGCATTGTTCTTCGTTCACGCACATGATCAAAGCGCTTGATTATAGACCTGAATGAGCATCAGAAGCCCCTGAGTAAGAGCTGGCTTAGTATCTGGAATATATAAGTACTTGATTCATGGGCAAGTCTTGCTATCTCCCATTTCATCAACCTTCATATCGAACACGACTCGACCTCCAGATGGACAGGTCCCTCGCAAACGCAGGCTTCGAAGCCTGTGAAACGTTCAAGGCCATCTCAGCTATCAATGGCATCCGTATTAACGACAAAAATCCGTATGACATACACATGCGGCCGTTGGAGGTGCTCTTTGTCTCCCTATGCTGTCGGTTTCAATATTGGGCGGCGTCAGCTGGTCTTTTTGTGCTCGGTGATGGGTCCCTGGATTATTACACCAGAGATGATGCAGACGCTCGCTATAGAATCGAAACGCAACTGGATTATCTTAATGAACTGCTGGCTGAGAGTATGTGGAACCGGTAGTCACCTTTTGTTATTTTCGTCGCCTCGTCCTCGTCCTTAGCTAACCTTGATGCCTCCTTTGGTTCATGGGACGTGCAAAGGCGATCCTACCCTCTCCTTTTTGAAACGGCTTGGTCTCACAGACAATTTGGATGCCAGTCATCCCGAAAATAGCCAGCCCTTTGATGGGGGTAAGCTGAATCCCGTTTGGTCTCTAAATAGGCTCGAGGACATCATCAACAGTATCTACCAAATCATGAGACTCACAGACAGATTACAGCCACGGTTTGAGCTTATCAAAGCATGGTATGATGAGGATCCCGATACTAAATGTGATGCTGTACAAAAGGTCGATTCGCTCTTTATACAGGAGCGGCGTCGCGCAAACTCCACAACCAAAAGGGGCCAGGTCCTCATATCAGACAAGCTGGACACCTTTCTGGTCCAACGCTTTGCAAGAGCAAATGAGATACGCCGAAAGTGGTTTGCGTCCTGGAGAATAAAACGCCAGGCGTTACAAGGCGCAGATCTTGAGGTTCAAACATCGGAATCATGCCCCCCTGGGCTTCACATATGGCCGCCCCCTCAATATTACGACCCCTATCTACAAGGGCAAATGAGTGTGATTGTGAGTTTCCCTTCTCCGCCAAAGATAAATCCGCAGAGGAAACACTTCGAATGCCCCTACTGTTTTACTCTCTGCTCGTGTGTGGTCTTGGAAGATGAGAGTGCAGGGAGGTAAGACTGAGATGCACTCTTGACTTTTTTGGATTTGACGATTTGCTTTACTGGCGACTGACTATAGACGTGTGCTCTTTGTGCTAACGGTCGTGCTAGGGCTCACATTGTACGAGACCTTCGTCCTTATCTATGCTTGTACGAAATATGTCCGGATCCCTGGCAAATGTATGATTCCCGTGAGAAATGGTTAGAGCATGAGATGAAGTGGCATAGAACCGCATCGCCAGCACATCCAGATTGTCCAATTTGTTACGAAAAGCTACCGATTGACGAGGAGATGGGTGGTGATCATATTGCTCTCCATCTGGAGCAAATTGCTTTGCTCACCTTGCTTACTATGATCCTTTCCAAGGATGATTCGGAGGATGCAAACAAGTGCGATGGTATTTAGCACTGGATTATATGTGAAATGATGGAACCTCTCATGGGAATATGGATTGGTGGGGGTTGGGGGTTGGTTACGAAGCAGAATCAACCTGATTCATGAGAAGAATTGATTTGGACCTTGTTGATAGGATTTGGATTTGAATTTGAATTTAGTATTCCGCTGTATTGAGATCTCGTACATTCCCACAGCCCATGCTTGTTTATTCATCATAACAAGAAAATGCGCCGCCCCGTGTTTCCTACCCCGTGAGTGCATTGAAACAACAGCATTTGATTGAACACCATCTTTGTTCCCTATGAGAAGTATCAAGGACCTAAAGCTAGGCGGAACTCTATGATGTGATGCATTTAGTGTCTTTCTTCAAAGACACAAATATGAAGTTAAGAAAATGCCCGCATCGCTGTTAAGATGCCTTGTTTGGGTCCATGATAACAAACTAAGAAGCCTGGTATTACACGATCTACTGCGTACTACTTGTCGCAGCAATAGATATCATTCTATCCAACATTATACATCTCTTTACGTGAATCACACATCCTCTTTAAATGCCCCTTCTTATTAACGTTCCCACTTCTCTATTCATTCACTATCAACTCTAGTCGCCCCCTTGTAAATAACCCAAACACACACACACACTTCCATAGTCAAGGTATCCATCCTACGTTCCTCCGTTGATTACTCCAGGTCCCCGGCTCTCTTATCTTATCTCATCTCCAAGATGCTAATTATCCGTGAATGCTGAGGAGTTGTCCAACTGAGTTTTGGCCTGATGTAACAACAGGACAACTTGTGCGCAGAACTGGGTCGGGAGGTCGTCGCCGTCGGCTGGATTCATCTAGACCGTGTAGATAGTTCCATATGGCTTTGCGATGTGTCCTAGTGATGGTACTACTTGACTTGAGCCAGTTTCTAGCCAAGAGACTGCGTGTCTGACTGTCAGTAGTATCTTGATCGGGGAAGTGAGCCTCCAATGTTTCTTGATGCCAGATTTCAAGCAGTAAGATGCCAAAGTCCTCAAGGTCTAGTGGCTGTTCACCAGAGACACTCGCCCCTGAAAACCCCATTTTTGAGCCGAGCGATACATAGAGACTGGTAAAGTCGATATCGCGACGCACTTCGTTCGCAGCACCCTCGTCGCTCGCTTCTTTTGCCAGGAAGCACAGCGATTCCTTGGCACATGCTCTATGCCGCCATTCTGTGCAGGAGAAGTTTCTAACAGCTCAGCAAGCTTCGATCCCCAGGAAGACTGATCCTGTGTCGGTATCGCTCCCTTGTTCTCAGCAATGGATCGATCTATTATATTCCGCAAGTCTTGATTGGACAGATGGACCTCATTCAAAGCCTTGTTCAAGTCGGGCTTCTTTGTTGAAAAGGGATTTTGGAGTTGCCAGCTCTTGAAATTCTCCGATTCAACACTGGTGTTTTTCAGAAGGGCTGAGGGCTCCAGCTTCAGACGAAAGGTGTCTTCGAAGCCAGAGCCAGTAAGCAAACACAGCAGATTGTCGGTGAATGCATTCTTGTAATCGTCCAATTTCTGAGCAAACCTCTTGCGTTCATGGCCTGTGCTCTGCTTGGTCTTGTATTGCTCAACCAATGCTACGATTTTGCTCAATGAAGCCGACAAGCGATGGTACATCGACGACAACGCTCCACATTGTGAGTCTGTACCTTGCTTGTAAAGAGTTTGTTGGAATCACCCAAAGTCGAGAATAGAAATCACACAAAGGTTGAAAACACTGCAAACACGATAGGAAAAGCTGAGCTTTGTGTGTGTGTCAAGGTATGTTTCGGGACGGGAAGCCACTTTGTCGCCTGTTACACTGCATACGCAAGTGAATCCATTTCGGCGGTGAACTTGACAGAAACTTCTTGATCAGGGCTTATATCACAGGCCGGGCTTATAAGTGCCCCCTCGCCTGCCAGCACATATTTTCCATCTCATTACTCTGATAACACATATTCCAAATAATACCTCATCTAACATGGATAGATCTCTTGCAGACGCCTGCCTCGAGACTATGAAGTGGCTCAGGGACATTGCAAATATCAACGGCTTTTCCATAGATAGAGAAGATGATGTGTTTCTAAAAGGGCTAAAGGCGTAATATTTGAAGTAGTGCGGTCGTTTTCGAACCCGGGCAGCCAGTCATGCGGTCATAATGCTTGGTGATCATTCCCTTAATTACCGTATTATGGATTCGGAAAGACATCAAGTTGCGATTCATGGAAGCCTAGTCTATATCAACGAGGCACTATCCGAGGGTAAGTCAACCTCTGGTTACCAGTTCATGCCGTGCTTCCCTTTTTCTGACATCGGTATCATCTAGTTCATGCGGCCTGCACAAGTGATGCCCGTTTGTCATTCTTCAATCAGCAAGCGTTGACCAAAGGCCAGGAAACCGAAATCCCCAATCCTATTTATGCTTCCAATCTGAACCCGGTGTGGTTCCTGGACAATATTGGAGACAGCATCACTCAACTTTTTATAATCTCGGAGTGGCTGGACAGCCCAGTGTTGCGATTCGGTCAAACTGAAGCGCACTTCTATGAAGGTCCAGATACTCAAGAACATGATTTGCGCCGAGTGGAATCCCTTATCGAACGGGAACGAAACAGTACCAAGGCTGTGTCGGGAGAGCACCAGATTCATGAGCCAAACCAGGCAGATTCATTTCTCGTTCAACGCCTGGCTAGTGCAAACGTCCTGCGACGAGAGCAGTTCGTTTATTGGGAGATGAAGCATCGAGAGACGCATGGCATTTGTGGTGTGAATGCAATGACCGAATCATTCCCACCTGAGGTTTACCCGGATCCCATTACAATCCTGGGGTACCGTAATAAGTATCCGCAAGGACCAGCAGCCGTGGCTGTAAACTTCCCTTGCCCTCCAAAAGTGCGGCCGGGGGCTAAGCATTTTGAGTGTCCATACTGTTTTACTATCTGTCCTTGCGAGGTCTTGGAGGGAAATGCGTGGAGGTGAGACTACCATCTACCTTTGATTGGCGACCTGATGCGTCCGCAGGTCCGTATATATTAGCTATTTCCTTACTGACAACTACCGTAGAGCTCACCTGGTGCGTGATCTTTGTCCTTATGTATGCACCCGCATAGACTGCCACATATCCAAACAGCTATACGACACCCGCGCAGATTGGCTAGAGCACGAGATATTATCGAACAAAGCCGCTTCATGGCTTTGCTCGCCCATTTGAACACCTTTGGTGGGCATCTGACTGGTACTAATACAAGCTCATACGCTGTCATCGCTTTCTAACAAATGCCATGATAGATTGAATGTGTGTCTTTTATCATTTTTAATTCCTACTTATGTATACTGAGAACTCACGAATTCCAACAGCCACAACCCCAACATGCCATAACCCGACCCTGGTATATCAATGTAATAGAGCTCTATAGGGGCATAATAATAAATTTATTCCCATGCACGATTACTGAAAAAAAAACAGCCAACCATCGAGATTCTGCCTAGGTAGCTCCGTGTTATATCGTCTCTCGTGCCATGGCTTTACTACTATGGCAGTTGGTGATTGGTGCCCGCCTTCCGCTTGGGCGCCTCTGAATTAAGCTTACAGGAGATACAACAAGTTATCATAATAGAAAACACATCTTTAGCATTGCGCTATCGTGTCGTGACCTGAACATACAGTCATGGGAGGCTGACGAGCTGAAACAAACTCCATGACCTTATCCAGCCTTTATACGCGTGAATGTTCCATGTATCTAAAAGCCAGCCACTCATTAGTCTAGCCTTCAACATGCAACTAATACTTCCTCCGACAGCGCCTGTGACGTATGAATAACATCAAAATATATGTTAGACGAACCTTTCTGATAAGTCAATTTCGTTGTATAAAAGATAAAAAGGACTCTATCTAGCAGAGCCATCAAAGGCATATTTCATAGCTTTATTCGTCAATCTTTTGTTACTATAACATACTACGTGACAATTCAGAATGCCATTCTGTGATTGCGGCCGTCGGTTTAGTACTGAAGGTGGCCTCAATCAGCATAGAAAAGCAACGAAAACCCAACATATCTGCTCAATCTGCAGCCGTTGTTTCTGCGGGACCAAGCGTTTCAAAAGACATAAGCATCAGTCATGCCCACAATGCAACAAAAACTTCACTGCTGCCAATGCGCTATACATCCACCAGAAATCCACCGGTCATTGTTACTGCAGCGACTGTTGCACGTCCTTCAGGACCATGGTTGAACTGGATCAGCACATGGAATCATCTCAGCACGCCGTCGACTTCCGGTGTTGTGACTGTGATCGGGGGTTTGTGGATGCAGCAGCATTGGATCAACACCTCAACGACAAGGTTCATAAGAAAAAGAGAAAGAAAAAGAATCCAAATGCGGAACCGAAAAAGGAATCGAGAAGAAAATGTGAACCGAACATCAGTTCAGAGTGTGAGAAATGCAACCGCCACTTCAAGAATGCCGATGCTCTGCGAAAACATCGCAACTCAGTGGTCCACAATCCCATCAGCGATTTACCATGTATCGGGAGCAAGATTAGTGATGAGACCTGCAAAGCTCGCTTTTCATGTCCATCAGCCATGTTTCAGCACCTCGAGAACGGGAATTGTCCGTCCGGCCTGGACCGTGAACAGTTGAACTCGCTGATAGTCACCAATGACGTTGATCGTCTCATCACCAGCCGCATTCATAATCCTATAATCGATACTCCGAAAACATCGACGCTTAGCAATGGATTAAGCAGCTCAGGGCTGGTAACGCCAAGCACTGATTCTGCTGGAATCATTTTGACGCCGGATACTGAATCAATCGACCTAGGAGTGACAACTCCAATCTCTGAACCTGGTGGTGTTATCTTGACGCCAGGTAGTGAACTGAGTTTGTCATCTTACTTCGACCTTTCAATCAGACGAGACCGGAATCTGCGTTGCCCACTCTGTCCTAATAAACTTCGTGTATTTTCGACAAGCAAGGCACTCGAAAACCATATACAGTCCCCTGCCCACGCGCCCAAAATTTTCCACTGTCCTTTACTGCTTCTCCCAGACAGCTGTCGAAAAAATAACGGTAAAAAGAGCAAGATGAAGCATTTCTCGACTGTCAGTGGACTTACAGCGCACATTGAGAGCGGCGCCTGTCGTGGTGGGAAAATTGGCCTCGGGACAGCAACGCAGTACGTTGAGGAAAGGCTAGGTAGGATGGGGCTTGCAGTTGAACTGCTTCTGTATTAACTTCCGGTGGCTAAACCAATAGGACAGCGTAGGCTAACCTAAGTATTCCCTTTGTGTGGATCTGTCATATCTCCTAAAATCTCATAATACTTAATGAATCATTTCAATACCTCACTAATGACACTTATGCCTCAGTTGGTACGGCAAAGATTGCGCGTATCGAAGATATAGGATATAGATAGATTGGCGGGACCCCTGAAGGCATGCAGCAGCGTGTAAAAGTTATGCAATGGTACCGGTTACAGGGGAGAGCTTTGTGCTGTGCCTTATTGGATTGTGATCTCATCTTGACTTCGACTATACAGCCGGGTTGCTTTGATAGAGGTCTTGGAGTATGTATGCCCTTTAGGGCTTAGTATATGTGTGAGAAGGGGGGTCTTGGGGGGGCCTGTGAGAGCATGTCCCTGTCTCTGTTGCATTCTACGATGTGTCCTGGGTTGAAGGGGAGACCTCAGCAACAAAGCCTTGCGGTGTTGTGATTAAAGCGGCCATGGTACTCCTGGAAGTCTCCATATCCTGACTTCTTGTACCATGGAAGATCAGTGGAGTCACGACCAGGTTGTCCAATCTGCTTCCAGACTCTGCCGATTGATGGCCAAATGGATAATCACATTGCTAGAAATCTGGAGCAAACTGTTCTGCTAACTTTGCCTGCTATCATCCTTCCCAAGGACGACTGGAAGGAGGCAGAAGGATGAGATTGTATTGACTAGGTAGCAGTAGTAACATAATTAGCTTGAATAAAGTGTCAATCATTTCGATCTTCAATTCTTATTACTATCAAGATATGAGGCGTAATGAGGCGCGCTTATCCTTTACCAAGGCTATAGACACTATTATCGCTTCCTTCATGTATCCCAAACTACAAAGACCTTGCCATTGAGAAACAGCCACATTTGGTGTGTGTGGTGGCACTCTGGTGAGCGAGAACAGAACAATGTGCTTAGAAGGGATCGATTACTTATCTGAATTCGAGTACCAAACTACTTGACAGCAAAAGAGAGATTAGAGGAATAAAGGATATTGATTTAGACTAGAGACTCCAGAAGGGGAATGCAAATCAAGGTCAAATGTCCCCTCTCACATGTTATGTGAACAAGAAGGGAAACGAATCCATTGGCCAACGCCTTGGGCATGAAAGGGAGAATCATTACCCTCTCTATCAGTCAGAGGCCTTAGAACTGGTCCTTACCCATAGTGAGTAGCTCGTGTAGAAGAATGATCTATTTATCAAAAGGACGCCAAGTCACTAACAAGGACAATCGTCGACATTGCGGCCTTGCCCCTTGTATGAAAAATGCGATTATGTCATCATGACTAGACCCACTCCTAGAGGATGAATAAATTTCACTCTCAAAGCCTGATCTCAAATTGTTACAACCTTTGCATTGACATCCAACCGTCGGTCCATTGCCATTTCATTGCACGATCTCAATATTGCCTTGACTGCCTTTCTACGTCTTACACTGCAGCCACTGTGATTCCAGTGGCTTGACTCAAAGAGTCCCTTGCGGAGCAGAACACGACGTAGACAAACAGACAGGTTTTTACTTGGTACTCAGGTCACATTGGCCCCATTGCTCGAACTGTAATCATATTCGAGTACCCAGCTATCTACATATTTTTACAAGAACCGCAAACACCTCAACAGCTCGTTTTCTCCGCCATCAATCCGATAGCGCATATGCCCCGGCAGCCAAGCAATCCAGCTCTGGCAACTGAGAGACGTTTCCATACACTCTCGGTATTCGTCGGTTTAGGCAAAGAACAGATTTTACGATTCCGATTAAGCCGGAGCGTCATCTGCCATCCTCCTGCTGAAAGGCTAGAGGTGCATAGTTGAAGCTTGACTTTGTGGATCGAACATTCTTTTTGTAGAGAGCAAGAATTATACTTCTTGTTAAATGGTTAATACCGTGGTTCCTAGATATCTTCGCACCCGGACCCGTAATAGCTATTATGATTTGTATTCACACCTAATTACCTCCACCATTCATCATTTAAGCACCGTATGCGCACCGCGAGCCTCGAGGAATAGCTCTGCGGAGCTCTGTGGTAATGACCGGATTAAGCCAAACACCTCCTTGTTGTGATATCTAAGTCGTGTCTTGGGATCCAAGTATGGGGCTGGCAGACCCGTGACATCGCAGTAGTGCTTCGAGTGTGCCAACGAAGGCGCCGACTCAATGTTTGTGTATGTCGCGCTCGGCGCAGAGGCTGCTCCGCCAGGTTGCTTCAGGCTCTTTTCGAGTACCAATTTGGACAAACTACGCGAAGCTTGTGCGAGATTGGGCTGAAGGCTTCCGTTGCTCGTTGCGGGAGTCGAAGTGCCACTCGTTGAAAGCCCGTCATCGGCGGGCGTCGCATTACCGCTGACGTCTTGGGGTGTGGCGATGGCAGATGCCTCTCTCTTTGATGCATCGCCTACTATGGTCTTGAGGTTCTTGTTTCGTCGCTGATTTGGCTTCCAGTTGGGGTTGCGGAAGTTCTTGTGGATAGAGTGGATGTCGAGCTGCTCGATGAGCTCGAGATGCGCAATCTGCGCCTCTGTTGGAGCAGCCATTATATTAAGTTAAAAGACTGTCGGTGGAATGAGCTGGTATCGTGTAATAGTTTCTGAAGAAATCGATGAATTTATCATAAGTCAATGGTCAACACAAAGAACGTATGGAGTAATAGATCAAAAGTCAAAGGCAAGCGCCTCCAAGGGAAGATGGTGCATGCTCGCCGGCTTAGTCACGCGTCACCGACAGGCTAAGGTGAGCAGCCGCTAAGGCACGCTGAGGTCACCCCCCAGTGGATGAGAAGGTCACTTTTGCGTTCAAGATCCAGCAACTCTTTAGTCGTGAACATTCAGAGATAATCAACCATGGTGAGGTCCTTCTATTATATGAGATACATACATTCATTTTGCGTAAACTTTACTCACAACCAACAGGAAAGCCCGCATGAGCACCAGCAGAACCTTCTGCTGTCCCGCATCATCACCAACGTTGTATGAGAGACTATTCTTTACAGTGAAGACAGTCCCTGACAGGAATAGGAAAAACTGAACGAGGCTGTGGTTATTATGAACAAGAGCCTTCAGGTAAATGGACACTTGCACCAATTATTATTTTCTTCATTGCTGATGGTTGTTGGTAGGAAATCAACGTACAAAATATGAACGTGGAGCTTGTGGCTCAAATGTTTAAGAATTATCAATCCAACGTGCTATTTCACCTCGAAGGTGAGTGTATTATTATATACACATTGATCTCTTTTTACAAAAGACAATGAACTAATTCATTTTCTAGCAACGGATAATCTCAGACCTCCAGCTTGAGATTTGTGAAGCTCAGACTGGATCCTGCCAGCACTTGATGCTTATCGTGATACTCGTCGTTATCGCGTTGTATGAAACCTCGAGGTCGGGAGACATCCCATGGATAAGTCATGAGATGGATGAATTATGAGAACAGAAAAGAAAAAGAAAAAACAAATACGATTGCATTCATCGTGATTTTTTACCATGTATCCGTAGCTATATATGATTCTCTCATGAATTTATATTCCATTGCATAACGAGATCATGTTCATCATCATGCTTCAGTAACAAAGTATTTGAGCTTGGGTAACGCGACGCCATGAAGCTCCATCTTGCTAATTACTAGTGGCTAACAAACAAAGTCATGGATCTGTGGCGCATCGGGCCCGTCATCAGCCTTGTAGCCTCGCACTGGCGGTCCTTTCAACCTTTCAAAGCAGGCCAGCCAACCTTTCCAATAAGCCAAGCGCTTCGCATCAATTTGGCGGCACCCAGGCCTGCCCGTAATCATTCCACCCTCCCTCAACCAGACGCCCAAAATTCACCTCCCCCAACATGATCTCTTGATTCCCGCCAACTCTCCCTTCCAAAAACGACAAACCCGCTGCAGCGACAGAGAACCATGGCGCCGAGTGCCATTGACGAGAAGCCCCTAGTGGCGCCCGATCAAAGGACATATCCGCCAGCACAAATCTTCCCCGTCAAGGAGACACGGTTCGAGAAATACATTGCTCCCCAGACTGATGGCCGCAAGCGAGCTCAAGAGCAACGCGACGGCGCTGCCATCGTCATTGATAATGGTGAGCATCCACGAGCACCATCCGGTTGCAACAACGACGACAGGATGAAGCTGACGGCAACTGCGTTTTTTCTTCTCAAGGATCATACGCCGTCCGAGCAGGATGGTCGTTCGAGTCCACGCCCCGTTTTAGCATGCCGCCCGTAATGGCAAAGTATCGTGACCGAAAGATTGGCAAGACCTTTTCCTTTGCTGGCTCCGACTGCTACGCAGACACCACGGCGCGAGGCCACATTCGAAACGCATTTGAGGCCGGCACCGGCATCGTCAGCAACTGGGACGTTACGGAACATGTTTTGGACTACATCTTTCTCAAGCTGGGAATGAATGAGGGCAGCGGAGCTATCGACGTGCCCATTGTAATGACTGAGGCGGTCGCAAACTTGCCCTACTCACGAAAATGCAGGTTGTCCAACTGTCCCCCCCTGGAGATCAATAGGCTAACCTATCCCGCCAGCCATGACTGAAATCATTTTTGAATGTTACGGCGCACCATCCCTGGCGTATGGCATCGACTCCATGTTCTCTTACCGACATAATAAAGGCAAGACGGGTCTGGTCGTCTCCTCCTCACATACCTCTACTCACGTAATACCCGTCTATAACTCCAAAGCTATACTCTCCCAGGCGATAAGATTGAACTGGGGGGGCTATCACAACGCTGAATATCTCCTAAAACTAATCCGACTGAAATATCCATCCTTTCCTGGCAAACTCAACGCATCACAAGCAGAACACATGGTCCAGGACCATTGTTATACGGCCAAAGACTATGATGGTGAAATCCGCGGCTATCTCGATTGGACTGGCTTAGAAGACCGAGATGTCGTCATCCAGTATCCTTTTACCGAAGAGGTCATTATCCAAAAGAGCGAGGAAGAGTTGGCCCGCATCGCAGAACGCAAGAAGGAGAGTGGACGACGACTACAGGAACAGGCGGCTAAGATGAGACTCGAGAAGCTTATTAAAAAAGAACAGGATCTGGAATATTACAAAACCCTGCAGAGTCGTCTAGTGGATGAGACCAAGAAGGAGACACGACGTCTGCTTGATAGCAACGACATTAAAGATGAGGGTCAACTGGAGAAAATCATCAAGGAACTAGAAAAGGCAATTAAGAAGGCTCGCACAAAGGATGTCGGAGGCGATCCCGAGGAGGAGCAGGAGCAGCCAAACTTTGACCTATTGGACATTCCGGACGACCAGCTCGACGAGGCCCGGTTGAAACAAAAGCGCCAGCAAAAGCTCATGAAATCCAATCACGAAGCCAGAGCCCGCGCCAAGGCCGAAAAGGAAGCCGAAAAGGCCCGCATTGCAGAGGAGGAGCGCGTAGACAGGGAACGCCGCGAGAATGACCTTGAGAGCTGGCTCGACGAGAAGCGACAGGCTCTCGCGGACAGGCTTCAGAAGATCAAGGAGCGGGACCGGCTGAAGCAAGATTTGGGCAACCGCAAATCTCTCGCCTCGCAGATTCGCATGAAGAGCATCGCCAATCTGGCTTCTGATAACCCGACCAAGAAGCGCCGTCGCGGAGGGGACGACGATAATTTCGGCGCCAATGACGATGACTGGGGTGTGTATCGACAGATTGCGGTTGGTGAGAACAGTGACGAGGAGCAAGAGGAGGAAGATCTTGCGGCTGGTGTCAAGGCCCTCGAGCTAGACCTGCTCAAGTACGATCCCAGCTTTACGTATGAAAACACGCAGGAGGCTCTGTCCGACTGGTCCAAGTCCCTCCTCCACGCATTTGCTCGTGGCCCACGGCCCTTTGATCCCGCCTCCCAGGCAGAGCTTCACCAGCTACACCTCAACGTCGAGCGCATTCGCGTTCCCGAGGTAGTCTTCCGCCCATCCATCGCCGGCGTGGATCAAGCCGGCATCGTCGAGATTGCCGGGGACGTGCTTACCCAACGCCTCGCCGGTATGGCCAACCGGGACGATTTTCTGAGGGACATCTTCCTGACGGGTGGTAACACGCTGTTCCAAAACTTTGACGACAGAGTGAGAGACGGGCTGAGGGCGTTGTTGCCGGCTGATTCTCCGCTGGTGGTGAGGAGGGCGCAGGATGCGCTGCTCGATGCGTGGAAGGGTGCGGCCGGATGGGTTGGCACACCGGCATGGAAGGCCGCGACAGTCACCAGGGAGGAGTATCAGGAAAAGGGTGCGGAGTACATCAAGGTATGTCGTATCCTCTCTCGGACTTGTTGTCATATCGTCCCCTCACCATCATCATCCATGCTAACCATTCATTCTTTTAGGAGCACGACATGGGCAACTCATACGCGTGATATTGTTGGGTTCAGGAAAAGAGGAGTTCATAATTTGTTATTTCATCACAAACGCACCATAAAGAGAGAAAAGGACAAAATTGTACGGGGTAGTGTTTTCTTGTTCCGCGGTCTGTTGGCGCAAATCTCCCAAAGTAATAGCAGAAGAGAAGAAGAAATATTTCCCAAGCCCTCCAATTCATTTATGTGTCGTTTCCCCTCGCCTCCTCGAGGAATAATAAAAAAACACCAGCAAGATATAAAGGTGTCCTTTGAAGCACACCCCTTTAGCGTTGACCCCATCTCAAGCCAAGCGAACCTTTCATACAACGAACGCCATTTCATTCACTCGAAGACAGACTCATTCCCAGGCTGGTTTTTTTTGGTTTTCCCACAAAAAAAGCAATCCGTGATCCTTTCTGACGATGGAAAATAACAAAGAAGAAAATAGTAACGGCTGAAGAATCTACATATAAACAAACGCTCAAGCCAGCTCACCACCGCAGTGGGAGGAGAGAGCTGCATAGCCCATAAAAAAACCCAATATCAGTCATATAAAATGACCTGCTGCTGTTGCTGCTGCTGTTGCTGCCAGCTGCGCCATTGCAACCATATGTCACATACAAACAAAAACAAAAAGCCAACAAATAATGATAACATCATGTGTGCCTCCCGGAACGCCCACCATCACCCAACTTAGTCTTGTATAATCACACATTTGCCACAACGCCTTTGTAAAATGTTACCAAACTACCATAACCTCCGGCCATTGAGCTCCTAGGTCTGGCCGGACGGTTCCTCGGGGTTTAGTTGTCTATTGATCTCCTCCGTTGTTCGTGTGTCTTCCTCGGGCTGCTGTGGCTGCTTGAAAGGCGGACTGGGGTACGATTGATGTCTCTCGATTTGTTCCTGCGCCGCCAGGCCAGCAACCGCTTGGGCTACGGCTTCAAGGGGGGTTCCTACGCCGGGGTTGCTGGTAGGTGGTTCAGGGGCACTGGTTGGATGCGCCGGCGCGGAGGCGGAATGCGAGAGATTGATGTTCGGTGGGGGTGGGGGGAAGTCGCCTTGGGAGTTGAGAAGTTTCGATTGTAGTTCAATGATGTAATCACGCAGAGCATAATGCTCTGATCGCATGGATTCGAATGCGCGCTCCATATCGGCGTAATCGCGAACTTGCTGCTCTAACTTCTTGATATAGCCCTCTTTACGTTGACGGAAAGCTCTCTATAACCAGATGGTAAGCGAATGATCCCCTTGTTGTCAGTTGAAGGCCGATTCTTGTCCATGGGAACAGGGCGCATATGGGAGGCCAGGGTACCGAGGCTGATGCGAGAGTCATGACAAAGATGCACAGATCGCATAGCCACGTGTTGATCCAAGGATTAAAGAGACTCGGGGGTATTCTATGGTTCAACTCACCTGCGCTGCTCTATTTTGCGCCGCGCGCTTGGATTGTGACAACTCTCGCTTCGCTTTCCGGCCATCAATCGGGTTTCCATCGTCTAAGGATATCGGAGCTGGGGGCGGAGGTGCGGGAGCCAATGGAGCAGCTGAAGGGCCGGCGATGGAGGCGCCTGGGCTGTGGCCTGAGGGAGGAGGGGCCATGGGCATCATGTTGGGAATTGGGGCGTGGCCGGAAGGGGCGCGAAGATCGGGATGGATGTGAGCTTCGGGTTCAGATTTAGCGGGCGCAAGACGGGGAGCGTCTGGAGCAGGCGATGCTAGGACGTCAAATCCATTCGGCGGCCTCGAAGCGGGACCTCTGGATTCGCGCGAAGTCGAAGCTGCCGAGACAGACGGAGAATCAGTGTCGTGTTTCTGTAACAGTTCAAGCTGTGCGCGCAAGTGCTGCTCTGCTGGGGGGCAAGGTCATGTCAGCGACGACAGATTCTGGACAATGGCAAAATCGCAACTGGCCAGAGCCCGTGCCTCGCAGCGCGACAATGGAGGGAGGGGGAAGGTCGATGAGTTGAAGCTATATGGCCTGTGTGTATATAGAGGTAGGTATATGGCAGTGGGAGGAAGAGGGAGAGGTGCGCCTGCGGGCAACGAGCAATGCGGAGGATGCGGGATGCGGGATGTCGCTCCGAATGAATTGCGCGCCAGGGAAGGACGGCTAGATATTCTAGTATTTGTATTTTATAAAATGGAGGGATGGTTGAATGGAATGTACTGGATCAACGAGTAGAGGGGTGATGTAGTATGTGGTGTGGTCTGATTGACATGAGAGGTAGAAAGCGAAGCTGTTGTTGGTCAAGGATGAAACGCAACAAAGCAAGCAAAGCGAAGCGACCGTGGGAGGGAGCAAAAAAATATGAAGGCCAAAAGAGCGAAGCGAGTGATGCGATGATCGTCTCTTTTTTTGGTTTCTCTGCAAATGAGAGAGGAAGAAAAGATGACGGGATTTACTACAAGTAAAGAGAGCAGAGAAACATACCTTGAGTGCTTGCGCCGTTGGCGGGAGAGCTCTGCTGCATTGCTTGAGGGTTCTGACTCAGCATTCGTAGGGAAGTGCAGTCAAGTTGTAGTGCAGGCAAGGCAGCTGAGCAAGCAAAACAAGGTCGTTTTTTGGGTTGGCGAAAACGAACGAGTGAGTGTGATGAGATTTGATGACTACACAAGTTTCCTTTGAGGAGGGAGGGGGGTCTCTCTCTCTCTGGTCGGGGGAGGGGGGGGGGGGGGGTCGGGTTCGGGTTCGATGGCGCTCGCTGACGTGAAGCGGGAAATGCAATGTCAGGTTAGAGGGAAACCCGAACCTTGGCTAAACCAGGATGCAACAGGATTATGTAACCAGCAGGAGTGAAGGCGTGACGAGGGAGATTTGGGCTTTTTTTTTCAGTTTTGGCTAAAGAAGGTTTAAGGCCAAAGCAAATAAATAAGTTGGTTGGGGTGTGAGAAAAAGGGAAAAAAAAAAAAAGAATATTATGGGAAGTTAGGCCTAAAAGGATGGGAAGAGAAGAGAAAAAGAAAAGAAAAAGAAAAAAAAATGGCGTGGCTGGCCAAACGGGCGGATTTTCTGCACCTGTTGCCTGTTACTGGCCTTTTGGAACGGAGTACCAAGATGCAGCAGGCAGTACAGGTACCAAGGCACCGCTGGGCCACTAACCACTGACCACTGAGGCTTGGGGGGAGGGAGAGAGGGAGGGAGGGAGATTGGTAGGCACTGGGTATCTAGCTAAAAGAGAGAGAGAAAACGAGGCCAAATGGGGGGGCTGATGATGGATGGACACACTCTGACTGACTTAGATCCCGGGCTAAATTAACGGCAATTCTTTTTATTATGCATCATCTTACAACAAGTATGTATGCACAGCAAGTCAAGTACCTACACTCGTCAAATAAGACCAAGAACAGAGCAGAGCAAATAGGAGCCAGAGAAAAGCGAATAAGTGGACGCCCTCAGTTGTTGTTGCTACTGCTCTCTATGGAGGTAGCTACCTATGTGCGTTCCGAACTCCGTTCCTTTGGTCCTTTGGTCCCTTGTTCCTCCGCCCGCTATAGCCTACCCAATAGGTACACAGTTGTATCAAGTACTACTCCGTACTGGTATCAAACATGGCTATCTCTTCATCATATTTCTAAATTCCTGGATATGTCCTGGCTGCCACTACAAACAAGTCCTACTCACTCCACTCTCCTAATTCAAAATGAAATGATTCGAAAATAAAATAAAATAAAAATAAATAAAAATAAAAAAAAAAGATAATAAAACACTTCTCTTCTTGTTCTTGTTCTTCTGTTCTAATCAAAAAATTAATCAAGGCCTCATCCTTCCCTGACAACAAAGGAGCAACTGATACTCCGCCTTGCTTGCTCAACACCAACTCGAAAAAGCTCGGATTCCCTACAGCCACCCGCGCGTCTCCCCAAGAAAAAACTGGGTTTGTCAGCATTCGCAATCCTGCCCAATCAAGTCTAGCCTCATTAGTCATGTCACCCTTCGGCGTGGCGGAGACTTTCAACAAGAGGATTAGTTCAGTATTGACCCAAGATACCAAGGATTAGTATTAGCATTCTGCATTGATCCATCATCTAATATCTACTAACTGACCGGCTGGTTGGCTGGCTGGCTGGCTGGCTGGTATTGGCATTATAATATTAGCATTGTCGCAAACTCCGATGCCTCCCAGCCTTCAGCCTACTGCTGCATTACTGCACGATGCTCATTATTCGGGACAGCAACGGGACGCCATTATCTTGATATGTACTCACATGGTACCTGGGAATTCCGAACCGTCATGGCCTGCACGTTGCTGTACCCGCCCGGATGGGGAAGCCGATTTGTCATCTTCCGCAGCCACACTCACATGCACTCCCAAGGCTTGCTCGCACACACACACACACACTCTCTCTCTCTCTCTCTCTCTATCACAAGGGCTCTTGAGAGGATACCAGAGATACCCAACGATCCGTTGCATTACGGAATACGGTTCCTTCCCAAGGGAGGAAGAAGAAGGGAAATGATTCCAGCACCCAAGGAATTTCCCTTCCACGGAAATAGGATCCTGAATTCCCGCGGCCTTTTCCGGCAGGTGGATTACACTTGCTGACGAATCCTAACCCGTTGCGGATTCTGAACACCAGGATGCAGTTTGGGGGGAGAAGAGAAGAAAAGAGTCATTGGCGTAGATTCATCCTTCGCACACACACACACGCACACGCACTCACTCACTCACACAGAAGTAGCTAGTTTCCACTCATGGAACTTGCATGCTAACAGTTCTTCTTTCAGAATTGTCCAATTCAGTATCGGGTCGGTCATTCATCCACTCCCGAGTCCTTCTCGGCACAGGTCCATCTTATGTCCGAAGACAGTCCCATTCCGATGTAGCTCATATAATGCTTTTTTCGGAACTACCTGCTAGATACCAGATATCAGGCAATCTTTGTGGGAATACGGGAATACAGGATTTGCCTGCTGTTAATCTATGAGTTATTATCAGCATATGTAGGATTCCCCTCTTATTGACTCCTAACTCATATACCTACCCATTATAAGATTGCTCTCTCTCTCTTCTCGCTGCGAGTCCCAGCTTTTGCTACAAGGTTTCAACCCGGCTCGATGTACCGGCTAATTAATCCTCGACAAATGTGGCTTCGGGTCGTTTCCCGTTTCTACCAATAACACGCCTTCCCGTAAAGATCTATGTATTCTGCCAAAATACGAACCAGGGATGGAACCATGACCTCAGTCAACTCAAAGGGAGGAGGGGGGTGAGGAAGCAAATGGAGCTCTGCGTGACGCCGATGGAATGTCTCTCTCCAGCCGGTCTTGATCCAGGCGCCAGAGGCGGTAATGCATTCCGAGATGTCCGCCGCGCGTGTGAATGCTAATTCGCATCACCATTGAAACATACTTGTAATAAAAACTATCTGATAATAGAGCGCCGGTGGAGACCCGTCCAGATCAGCAAGGGCGTGCGACCCAACACGACATGCCTTGCATGGCCGGAATTACATAATATCCAATCTGCGACGAGTTGCAGGTATGGATTTGGAAACAGCCTCAGTGGATGCCGTGATACGGGCTGTAAATATCGCCGCAAGCCCGGCCAGTCTTGGGATGCGGGCATTGCCGCAACTCCCCGTATAGCGAGATGTGAAGTTGATAAACCGGTAACAGAATCAGTCTCCATAGCGGCTTGCGTATTGGGCGACTAATTCGCCGATAGGTATCACGGCGGGGGTTTAGTCGTTGGGTCCAAAAGTGGAAGATATCCTCAATGATGTGTATGCTTGCTAAGCTAATGACTTATCCTTCAACAAGAGAGACATCAGCAGTTCTCTCAACGGCAACATCGGGGGATATTTTGCACATCAATTCATTTATTTCACATTAAGCATAATACGCCACATAGAATCTCGTCATTATACAAACAGCTCTCGCAATCGCATCATACCGGAAGACCCGGCGGACTCTTGAACAACTTGCCTCCCTTCCACACATGCGTGATATTCGACGGCTTCGTCAACACACTGATATCCTCCAGCGGGTTAAACCTGATGGCAATCAAATCCGCATCGTATCCGGCCTTCAGCTGCCCGCTCTGCGGCGCCATACCACCGAGCACCTCCGGCGCGTTGGCCGTGGCGCACTCAATCGCCTGGAGGGGCGTCATGCCCAGCTCGACAGCGTAGACAAGCTCGTGGGCATTGTTGCCGTGGTTGAGCGATGAGTTAACGTCGCTGCTGGCCATATCCGTGCCGAGCGCGATCTTGATCCCCTTCTTGATGGCGAGTTTGTAGGACGTCTTGGATTGCTCGACGAGCTTGACGATTTTTCTCTGAACGTTGGGAGGGAGTCGGTCGATGTACTCGGTGGACATGACGCGGACAATGTGCTGAGTGCCGACGAAAATAGCATCCTTCTCTAACATGAGATCGGCGGCCTCCTCGTCCAGGTACATTCCATGCTCAATAGACTTGACACCAGCCCTAAGCGCGGCCATGATTCCCGCTTTGCCAATGGCATGGGCCGCTACAGCCCTTCGAGTCCGGCCGGCCTCGTCGACCATGGCCTTGAGCTCTTCGTCTGAGAACTGGCGGTCCTCCGGGTCATCATTGAGACTGAGCACACCGCCGCTGGAACAGACCTTGATGCATCGCGCACCGCGCCGAACCATCTGCCGAACCATCTGCGTACATCCATCGACGCCGTCGCAAACGCCGATTGGCGCACCAGTGTAGTTCATGGCCCGAATAACCGACGGTAGAGGCTCCACCTGCACATCAACATGCCCACCCGTCATGGACAGCGCCGCTATGGCAGAGTAAATGTTCGGCCCAACCAGCATGCCGCTCTTCACCCCGGGCCACAAATCGCCAGCGTAGCCCGCCAACTCCCGCACTGAGGTGTAGCCGGCCATCAGCGTGCGCTCCAGGTCGTGCGTCGTAATCGCGCCGGCCAGGGCATTCGCGCCAGGCAAGAAGACGCTCCCGCCCCCGACGAACTGCTCAATCTCCATGCCGAAGAAGTGGGTGTGGCAGTCCCACAGCCCGGGCATGAGGACGTTGACGTAGGTTGGCGTGATGTGGCGGTATTTGGAAGGGCGGTTCAGAAACGACCCGACCCATTCGATCTTGTCGCCCTTGAGGGCCACGACGCCATTGCTGATGGGATGGCCGCGTCCCGGGATGAGAAGCTGGGCCCAGATGACGGTGATTGTTTCTTCATCATCGGCTGGGGGTTGTGAGGTGGCGATGGATGAAGATGGAAGAGGTTGTTGTTGTTGTTGTTGTATAGGAATCCGCATATTGAAGCTGTAAGACGTGTTTGAACGGGCGATGATCACAAGTATAAAGCTTTTTCAAGCTTGCCAATGCCCAATACTCGGTATGCTATCTTTGAAAAGTTGAAAAATTGAAAAATAAGATGAAAAATAAAGTAAAAAGATGAAACAGTTGTGAGTTCACTCTCATACGGTGAGAAGAAAAGGAAACACTCCAAAACATTGGCTAAGATTGATCAACCGATCCGCGAATGTAACGGTGACGAGAACCGCACTCCGGTCTCTCTTAGACCGACCATCCGGAAAAAAATTCAGACCAGGGGGGTGGGTGAGATGGTATGGATGATCCAAGAGCGCATAGGCATACCGGCTGACGAGACGCGAGGCGCTAAATTGCCATTGTCAGATTTTGCGGAGGTGACAATTGAATCGGGAACTGTATTCTTTCTCTTTCAATGGATGTTGGGATACCAAAGCTTGATTGAGATGCATATCATGTTGAACGTATTAGTGGCCATGTACTTTTTTGCTTTTGTAACGATACAGGCATGTGGGGATCACAAGTAGTAGCCACTAACAAATTCTCCACCACCACCACCATCATCATAAGAGCCTCATCCATCACAAATAGGTACATACCTACTCGCCCTCAAACCCACTCACCATGTCCCGCCGAATCATCACCTCATCCATACCCTTCAAGTTCAAAATGTCAATCCCTCCCCCTCTTAAACGCCTCTCCTCCTCCTCCTCCTCAACAGCACCACCCCAGCCACGCTTCTCCGCCGGCACCAACCCATCCACAACCTCACCAAAGCTCGAGCCTCTCCTCGTCACATCCGGTGGGCGGTGGACTCTTACACCAGACGGCGAGGCTCTAGAACGGAGCTTCAAGTTTAAAACTTTTGCAAAGACATGGGTAAAGCCCCCCCCCCCCCCCCCCATCCCCCGTTATTCCATAAATATAGAAGAAAGGGGGGGAAACACTCTCCATAGACGTAACAAGGCTGATTGGAGCCAGGACTTCATGACTGCCGTGTCGTTGCAATGCAAACTCAAGAACCACCATCCCGAGTGGTCAAACGTAAGCAACTCTGTAAATTCCTTCATCCAGCCTTGGTAAACCAATCGCATCATAGGTCTATAATACAACCTTCATCCGTTGGACTACACATAATCCTCGGGGTCTATCCGAAGGGGACGTCAATCTAGCCATCCTATGTGATGGTCTTGCCAAGGATTTTGGCGAGCTCGATCCCGAACCAACAAGCCGTACTATCAAGGACCTAGCAGACAAGGCAAAAATAGATTCAGGAGACTGCTGCACGCCCAAAAAATGACATCGCAAGACAACCCAACGTCAACGCCAAAAGGAGGTGGTTTCAGGAGTACATGGAAAGTCAAAAACGCTCGCACCACTATACGACCAACTTCACACAAAGCGGTAACCAAGTCATGTTGTAAAGCGAGCGACACTGAGCTTTTATTAAGTAGGAGTCTAAAACTTTCCCGAAAGTCATGTATTATACAAAACATTAAAAAATCATACTCAGGTCGCACTCCCCCAACGCCTTTTTGAATGCCGGTTTGCCACAATCGGACATTGTCGTATCTATGTCATAGGTGGCCATTAATCTATATCTTGTCATCGCATCTTCAAACTTGTTTTCAACGGGTCCGGTGTGAAGTTCTTTTGCACATCAAGGGTTGCGCAAAAGTTTGTGAGCGAAGCTTGGCGTTTACTGGGCCTTCTTGGCCTTGATCTCCGCAAGCTTCCTGTCGCGGCGGCGCTTGTGGGCGTCAGCACCGGCCTCGGTATCCAGCATGTAGTCCCACCAGCGGAAGCTAGAGGCGTAGTTGCCAATGAACTTCTCGTGGTGCAAATCGTGGTGGTCAGCACCGGCCCAGATCGGGAGGAAGTGGCGCAAGCTCCAGGGGAAGTCGTAACCGCTGTGGGCATCGATGGCCTGGAAGAGACGGAGGATGATCCAGACGTACATGGTGAGCATGTGAAGCTCGCCGGTGATCATCAGGAGCACGACAGGGGAGCCAACGACACCAATACCGAGCAGCATGGTCTCAATAGGGGAGGCGTACTCGGCAGCCAGACCGAAGGGAGCAGAGTAGGTGTGGTGCATCTTGTGAATGGCCTTGTAAAGAGGACCATAGTGCAGAGCACGGTGGAACCAGTAGTGCCAGCTATCCTCCATGGCGAAAACGACGCAGATCTGCCAGAACATAGTCCATAGCGAGGGGAAAGGAACGCCGTATTGCATGCCAAAGTAGGTGGCAATGGGGTGGAAGAACCAGATCTGGGGCAACTCGGCAGTGAAGTGGCTGACCAGGACAATAGCGGCACAGTCCCATTGCTCCTTGAGAGTAGGCATCTTCTGGTGTTGAATCTTGTACTTGTGGAAATAGGGGATCTTGTCCATGATCATGAAGGGGAGGCATCGGCCGAAGTAGACGAGTTCGTGGAGGACGAAGCTCATGATACCGGTGGCGAGGGTATCATTTTGCATATAAAGGTACCAAGACTGGGATTGTGTTAGTTGTTTGATGTTTTGTCAGGTCGATGATGATGTGGGATAGGGAGTCAACGTACGGCCCAGAGACGCTCGAAGATGTTGAGGTGGACATTGTACTTGGTGACCTCGTCGAGGACGTTGAAATAGGTCTGCGCTTGCGTTTGATTTAACGCAGCGAATGTCGCGTTACTAAAGATGCCGCATGTTAGAAAAAGCGTGCCATGAAAAGTGAAGAGTAGAGTGGATAAGAGTCTGTACTCACGCTACTTCCATGGTTGCGACTCAGGTGCTGATGTGCTGGTCGAACTCTTCTAGGTGATGGAGTTGTATGTTGATGAGGAGAATGAAATGGTGTCAAGGGAAAGAAGAGGAGAGATATAGATAAGGAATCCCAACTCTCCCACATGCAGACACACACACACGCAAGTCAATGGCTCAGACTTAGGGGTTCCGTTGTGGGGAGTGCAAAAAAAAAAGGGAGATTTTCATTATCTTAAGCTGTTTGAGGAGCTGTAATTGGCTTGTGGCACCTAGTCAGGAGATGGTTAAGCTGCGATTGCCATACAAGGCAAATAATGGAACCCTCCTTCATCAGGCCATCGAATGAGAGCTCAAGGAGGCGAATGAGACCACCAGACAAGCTGCGGTTCCGTCTTCCGGGGACGGGGCCGTGCATACTTTGCCCATCTCCCGCATTCGCATTCGTATCTACATGCAATTCAATACGAGCCTGCAGCGGTCAGGGAAAATCGGTGTGGTGTGTGCTGTGGTGTGCTGTCAAAAAACGCGTGACATATTTCTATGTGCTGAGCTTGTCCTAGTGTAACGTCTTTTTTTACCTCTACATGGATGTGACCATGCATTTAGGGACTCTGGATGAGCTACAGAACAAGCCACAGAACAAGCCACAGCATGTGCTCCAGGGGCAGCAGCAGTTGGAGGCTGTAGCTGTACAATGCACTGGAGGTGTCGATAGCTTAACCTACAGCGCCATTTCTTATCAAGATTGGATGTGACGCAGTTGTTGATGATGATCTCATAGACTCTCTTTTTTTCCAAGACGCAGTAATCAGTACCAGGTAGCTTCACCAATATCTACACGAATTATGCAATAGTTTGTTTCCCCCATTTACTTCTTCATCATAGTACCTTCATGTTCTATTCCCTTTCAATTCTATTACCATCACTATTACCACTACAAGCAATTACTTCTTGGCACTAAATCGCCAAGTCCGAGTACGAATTCCATCCTTCCCCCGAAAAGCGAGGGGCTTTTGGAATCGATTAAGCTCATTTGCATCTGCCCCACGCCGCAGACACGCCGCAGAAACTGCCGCAACTAATTTGTGTCTGCACGACAAAAAAAGAGACGATAATTGCATGGATTGGATCGTTTGCCGCATCAACCCTGGCCTACTCCATTCGGATCTCTCTCTACCCGCCCCTTGAATGTGGTGTCATGGTTCGATGATCTGACTGCTACCTACTTGCCTGGCCTACACCAGTACCGCTACCGCTGCACCGGTAGAATCCCACCCGTTGCAGACCCATTGCCGTTGCGCACAGATCGATGCCGAACTGACGCTGTAATACCACGACGACCTTGGCAGTAGCCCTGGTAAAGTAAACCGGAGCCTGAACCGCTTGTCCATCCCATCGGTTCATCATGTCTCTCGTCGCCAAGTTCGTCCCGCTGTCTCAGACCCTCTTTGACTCTTGCTACGCCTGCTAACTCCTGCAACCTATGCATGTAGTCAGGTGCGTCGATTGGATGCCTACCTCGACCGCCTCCCCATACTTGAAGAAGGGTCTGATGATGGGGTCTCGGAGGCAGAATCCCGAAGCTTCGCCGTCGCCGAGGCCTTTGAAGCCCCAAGATTGGACAATCTCCTTCGGATAGTCCGTTCATTGAGTACCACGTCTTCGTCTCAACCTCTGCTTCCACCTGAGCGTATCAAAGCTCTCCTTCATGAGTCTGGACTTCCTTCTGCACCCAAACCAGGGGCCGATGGAACCCTTGATGGAGTATTCATTGAAGCAAAGAGTCCCTATGAAACTGAAGTGGAGTGGCTTTTGGTGACCAAGGCATCTGTTCAGGTTTATGGAGTTATCCTTAATACTTTACTGGAGCGTATTATACCGCTTAGCGATGATATGCTATACTGGGATGAAGTTTTGAGCTCTTATACCTACAGCAGCCTCTATACCGTACAGACATCTCCGGTACGATTATGGGCTTGGTCACAAGATATATATCACGCAACCCGACTACGGTTCCAGTCTCGATCCGTGAGAGCTGCACAGGCTGAGTTTGTAGAATCGACCCAAGCGGGCATCTCACAACAGTGGAGACAGCTTTACGGCATTGTTCAGGACACCATCAGAGAACGCTCTTTTGCAAACATTCAGAGAAAGGTTCTTTCTCCTGTTGCCTTTTGCCAATCTGAAGCCCGACGTAAGCAAGCGCAGCTCCGGAAGTTGAGAGAGATTACGGCCAGTGGGCTGGGTGTACTCATAGACGAGGGCCTTCAACTTCACGATGATGAGAAGATAGAGACGCTGGATCATTCAGATGTTAAGAGTGTAGTCGAGCGCAGTGTCGCGCTCATGGATACGGTCCTCAAAGAAGTGTGTACACTGGAGGCAAGTGTTCATGAGTTTGAGACCAAGGTATTTGCTGGCGCTGCAGATGATCTCGAGTTATCCATCAGGGCCGAAGGAGGCGCAGCACCACCTGAACGCCCTGCTACATTGGCTCGTCGATTGCTTGGCATTATTGATGATGCCCTTCCTAAACATGTGAGCGCGATGCAGAGTTTGGCGAATAAGAATGGTCAACCGCATGTGCTGGTCCGGTATTGGCTTCCAGCAATAATTGGCCTTGCGTCTTCCACCACGGTTTTGAGAATCCTAGTGAGCCGAAAAGCTGATATTGTCAATTGGATTACCGATTTTGGCCGGACTCTTCGAGATTTCTGGCTGAACTGGGTTGTTGAACCAACCGAAAAGGTTATTAAAACAATTCGCCATGACGAGAAAAGTGAAATTGCCATCATGAGTAGGGACAGCTTAAGGGCCGATCGGGAGAGCTTGGAGCGGATGGTGGTTGACTTTGCCATGGACAAACCTCATTTTGCTGTTGGTGGCTCTTCCATTTCAGACGTTCAAATTGCCGAGATTCGTACCAAGGTTGCCGAAGGTGACGTTACCCCGGTGTTACGAGCATATGAGCAAGATTTGAGAAAGCCCTTTTTTGGTGCTGTGCGCGGCGACCTTGTTCGATCTCTTCTCATCCAGGTCCAAAAGACAAAGGTAGACCTCGAGGTGGCCATGACTGGCATTGACTCGCTCCTCAAGAGTCAAGAGTTGGTATTCGGCTTTGTTGGACTGACACCCGGTGTTTTTGTATCGATTGGTATCATGCAATATTTGCGTGGAATTTTTGGCGGTCGATCTGGCCAGCGTCACCGGAACGACGCGGGACAGGCTATTCGTATCCTCCGCAATATTGACCGAATACTGTCCGAGGCAAGGCCAACGGAGAACAATGTGCTGCCATACAAAGATCACGGTCTCTTGCTGTGCGAGGTTCACGTGCTGCGGAACATGGCATCCAAGCTCATGCCCCATCACATTAAGAAGGAATTTTTAGAGGATTTGGATGACCTTGCAAACACCAAGGGTATCCAGGTTCAGGCTAAGGCATTGGACAGAATTCGATGGGCATACGCGAGGTGGTTGAGTTAGATGAGCACAACTATGAGATATCCGTCAGGCGAGTTTGAAACTCTTTCCAGGGAGGAAGTTTAAGCACGAGCGATGCATATATGAAAAGCGAAAGTTTACAAAATATGAAACATGAGTTATAAGATGCATTCATGACCAGCTTTTCCAACCGTATATATACAAAACCTTGCGCCATCTACTACCAGGGTTGTGTTGCTCAAAATTAGTCCCTATTTCAACATATATATATTATACAGCGTTGTCAGATGCACGTCTATCTATACTGCCTTGTCAGCCTTTTCACAATCCGGTTTAGGGACCGGTTTTGTTCGGAGGTCCTTGAGACAAGGGGCGAAGAACATTTCGCCTGTAACGACTAATTGCAAGGTTCTCAAGGCGACAAAGATCCAAAGCATAATAACAGAAAGTGAAATTATCTACCAAATTATTAGCTATATCTTTCATGTGAAGAAGGGGAAATAGGATGACTGACCATTGTAATGACCTTGAAGAACTCGCTGTCCAAGTTCTGCCACAGCTGAGCGGTACACGTCGCCCACACGCCGAGTGGGAACGTGAACCCCCACCAGCCCATGTTGAAGGGGAACTTTTGCGTCGTGGCCAAGCTGATGAGTGCGTAGCAGAACCAGAGCAGGGCGAACCCCCACATGAGGAGGCCGAGGAATATTCCCAGGACGTAGAGGAACTCGGCGCCGCGGAGGGGGTCGACGCCCGCGATGCGGAAGATTTGGGTGTGGGGGAAGACTTTGAGGGATACCTTGCCGAGCTGTTGGATGCCAAAGCCGCCTTGGCCGAGGGGGCCGACGGGGAGGAAGACTGAGACGATGGCTTCCTTGGGGGGCAAACTATGGACCGTCAGGCGGTGGAAATACAGGGCCATGACACATGCTGACAACGCCTGGCCGATGCCCCAGAGGATGTACGACGCGATGATTGTGGTGAATGCGTGGCCGTAGTTGGGAAGCTCGCTGGCTACCACGCCGCCCGTGGCAGCGGCGACGATACATGGTACAATAGGGAGGAGGAGCGCGGCGGTGGTGTTTTGTAAGCCCGGGCGGTGGCGGTTCCAGACGATGAAGGGCATGGATATGCAGGTGGCCATGGAGACGAGGACGTCGAGCCACCAGAGTGCCCAGGCGAGGTAGATGAGCCAATGGCCCCACTGGGAGCAGGAGAAGATTATCATGTTGATGATTGCTACACGAGTTTAGGAGAACTGATTAACAAAGAGGGGGGGGGGTATTCGACTTACTCGCCAAGGCCATGGGGACGCAACCCAGGAAAAGGGACTGAGCGGGATGCCGTATCATGGCGAACCATATCTCCGGATAGAGAGTGTAGCGCAAGAAGGAGATGACGAGAAACGTGATGTATAGGAGGATGTTGAGGGCGAAGAAGATGTAGGAGATTACGCGGAGCCAGTAGGCGTTCCAGGGGAGGTTGTGCAGGAGGATGGAAACGATGCCTGTGCCCATGTTTACGGCGAACCAGCTTGTGATTGTTTGTCAGTATGAAGATGAGCATTTTGGGGTGCTTAGGTAGGGGATAAACGTACGAGGGAGTAAAGTTGCGGACGATTTTGCGCCAGCCGTGGTTGTGTTTGCAGGGAAGTGATGGGAGGGGGGAGTCTTCGTCGCTGGTGCTGAAGGGATCGTGTGTATCATGGTTATTCGGGGTTGGTTGATTTTGCTGTTGCTGTTGTAGTGGTTGTGGTGGTTGTAGTTGTGATTGTGGCTGTTGATGAAGCTTCTCACAGAGGACATTTGCCTCCTCTGAGGGATTGGCCACAGTTGTGGATATTGTCGACATGGCTGATGAGCCTTTGCTATGTTATAGTTTTGACTCAATTCGACAAAGACGTTGAAGAGTTTAAAATCATGGAGAAAGCGGCAAAGGTGGGTATGTATATATTATGAGATGGTGGTGGTGGGGCGCTTGTTGTATGGAATCTCTCGTGTTGTTGAGTGTAGTGGATCCGAAGATCCGGCAGTTTGAACCCGGCGAAGCTTTGCCGGAGGGGGACTACTTGGTTCAATGCAGAAGCGGCTTGAATCCCGGTTCTTTGGGGAAGGGGGATGAAGTGTAACCCTCGTTGATGAGATGCTATGGCGATGTCTTGGATGGTGGTGTAAGTGGTTGCAAGTTGTTGTACGTAAGCAATGTGGTGATGATTAAGAGGGAAGATGATGGAGATGCAAGGATGGTTTATATAATACGAAGTGGATGGATCTGTTTGCATCTATAGATTTGATGTTCCACTTGACTGCTCCGTAGTCATTCTCAAAAACCTAGTAGTCACCGTTTTACGCCCGGTTTTCGGCTCTCGGAAAGGGGGGGGTCCCCATAATATCTATATGTGTGTGTTTGTATGTTGTAAGTGAATGAGTCTAGCCAGCCCTGTGAACCAGAACCAGACTCCTGAATCCAGTCCAACCTCTCACAAAACCAAACAAGAAAGAGCCAGAGAAAACTCCGCTTAGCCACATATAGAACCCTTGAAAAAAAAAAACTTGACATAGCTTTCTTACAAAGGTGGGCAAATGGGGATTTTATTATTAATCTTGTCTGCTGGGACTTTCTTGGGCTGGGGAAAGCTCGGCGTCTTCCGGCGCATTTCTGGGGGTTCTCGGTAGTCGGCTGTTTTGTTTAGGGTAGGGAAATGTGGGGGGGGGGGGGGGTAACTTGAGCGACAACCCGGATATGCCATGTAAAAAGGAGTCATGATTTATATATACAATAATGTTGAGACTGCTACAAGTACGGAGTACGAGGAGGTAATACAGGAATAGTTAATTAGAAGAACTCCCTTGCGGCGGGTAGAACGGCACCAAAGATGGAGATTGTCCTAAGCTCGCGCGATTTGACGTTGAGCGGCCATAGCGCAGCTGTTTGGTATCCAGCAGGAAATAGCGGATATGCGCAGTTGAAGAAATGATGATGATGATGACTTGTCGAGGCCGCGATTGTCCACGGAGATGCATCTACCTGCAAGGAACTTGACCATGACCCAATTGGGGGAGTCTAGCATCGCCGGGGGATCTCCACGATCTGTGATACGGGCACCAACCACGGCATTTGCAGCTGTGGACAGGTTCGGTAGTTTGGAGATGATGCAATGCATTATTAAAGGTACTGCATGTGCTATTTCTAAGAGATCTCTTTCTTGTGCGTTGGGGATTATCAGGTTGTCAAAAAGTTTTATGCTCTCTCAAAAAAGACTTTATTATTTTCACACGCTCATATTGGAAATGAAGCCCCAACAGAGCACACTGTCATATCCTACCCTAGAGGGCCAGCAAGAAATTCACTTACACGAAGCAATGTCCTATCAATCTACATTTTCATGACACTTTTTTTGTGGGAAAACAAACGAGAGCTCTTTTATTATGTAGCCCCAGTGTATGCATGGTTCAATGATCAGAAGACTTTCAGGCAAAGACCATTCATCTACAAGTACCAATTGTCACCTTCACTAGGTCATGTCTTGCTTGTACGCTTACACCTCCTCCAACTACTAGACCGTGAAAATGTGTGCCCCCTGGCGGCAACCTAGACAATCACCATGACCAACACCAACACTCTTTACCAAGTACGGGTATTTACCCACCCTCTCGACAAGGCAGACTAGGTCATGTACAGTTGAGGCTCTTTCTGTAGGGGTCGGCACGTACGAGGTCTCACCATCCCTGATGACTACTTTTGGCCTTGTTCAACGGACTCCTGTAGTGCCGTGTCTCATGAATCCGATTCCTTCGAGGGTTCCGTCGGCGGTCCAAAGAACTCCAGGTTCAGCTGCGATGTTGCTTCCTTGTGCCGACGATAGTTGCTCCTGTTCTACCTATAACCCTATGGGCAGACAATTTCCGAGTAGTCGACCAGCATGCTGCTCTTCCAGTTCTGATGGCGCAGCGAGCTACCAAAGTCGAATCCCACCCTCTTAAAAAAAATCCATCTGCACTTGTACGGGCTCAATGTCGTTTTCACCTTCGGGGATAAACTCATACACTATACCATAGTATACCTTGCCCCTTTCCATTTCGCGATCGTGATTGCCAACCATGGTCGCTGGAGGATATCGGCACCCACTCAGTCGCATCACTTCGTCACAGCTGAGCTTGAGCCACCCAAAGCACTTCTTGAACCGTAGGATGGAATCAGTCGTCAACGGGATGACCCCTGGAACTTGACGCAGAACCTGCTTACGGCGGCCTTCGTCGGAGAGGGCAATGAGATTTTCGATGGCATCCTCGCGCTCTTCTGGGTTGCCGTGGATCTAAATACCCATCGACTCGGTTGCCTTCTCCGCGGCGGCCTCAGCTGCTTGGAGGATAGCAGCGTTTTGACATGGTGTCGAGGCAGACAATGTCTTTTTTACCCAGGGATGGGTGTTGTTGAGAGAGTAAGGTTGGATTTGGGACGGGGAAATACAGATATGAGAAGTGGATACTGGGGATATCTTGTTTTATCACGCGCCTATCATTTAAGAAGAGAAGGAATAATTTTATTTGCCTCCTGAAGAGTTTATGTTTATCGGCTTCGTAGTTCCTTGACAAGGAATGGAAGATTGAGGATCATTTGTGGTGGTGTATGGTGTGAGATGAAGGGTTCTGCTACGCCTACGCCATGCGCTGGGTCAGTGTTGTTAGAGGCGTTTAGTAGTATGGAAAGCTTCTAGGGCTCCACTCACTGTACGGGGCAGTCCGGAACGATCAAGAAAAGTTGGGAGTATCTCATGGCCGCTGGTGACAGATATATCGCCTCTCACTACCCCAGTTTGCACAGTTGGGCTAGGTCATTTGTATTTATTCGTTTGAAGGAGTAAATTTGGTTATTATTGATTCGCGGTGTGTTCTCTAGTCAATACTCAGTGCTGGATTGTCTCTACGTCTTCATCTCGTTCATCAATTGCTTGACACTCGGCTCAACCTTTTCTCCTATCATTGTAACACTACCTCATGTCTGTTTTTGATCTTCATCATCAGACTCTGTGGATGTTGTGCTATTTAAGTCTGATTCTTCTGACTCTTCGGGCGTCCTCGGTGGCCCAAAAAATCTCAGATTCAGCTGCGAGGTTGCCGGTACGCCCCGTTCATATAATCCTTTGCTCTATCCATAACCTCCCGGCGAGACTATTTCCGAATAGTCCACCAGGGTGCTACTCGTCCAGTTTTGGCGGCGTGGTGAAATCCCAAAACTGAAGCCCATTCGGTGAAAGAAGTCGATCTGGGATTGCACTGCCTCGAGTGAATTCTTACCTTCTGGAGTAAACTCGTATACTATGCCATAGTATTCTTGGCCCCGCCTCATTGTACGTGTTTCTTTTGCTGTGCGATATAATTCGGGATATGAACGACCGTCCAATGCCATGAGATCCTCGCCACTGATCTTGAGCCAGCCAAAGCACTTTTTAAAGTGTGGCATGGAAGCAGCGGTGAATAGAATGGCACCAGGCGTTCCTTAAGGGGTTGTTCATATCGACTTTCATCGGAGAGTGCAAAGAGATTCTCGACTGCTTGTCTACGGGTCGTTGGCTGGCCATGGATCCAGATTCCTTGTGTTCCTATCGCCTGCTCTGCGGCAGCCTCCACCGCTTGAAGGATAGCGGCGTTCTGGCATTCACGTTGAAATGCCCAATAATACGTCACTGGCGGTATTTCATTGTCCCAGAACTGTAAGCCATGAATGAGTATTTAAGCTGTCAACCATCTCTAAGAGACGAGATCAGTTCCCTTTTTTCTTTTTTCTTTTGTGTGTGTGTGTGTCTTGTACTCACCACTTTCAATGTATTTCAACGGCCGAGTGCCCCTAACTTCCAAACACAGCCGTCCATGCCCTTGTCGAGCAACTCCCAAGTGTCTTGTTGAATATCACCAAGGAGTAAAAGGCATTGTCGAAGTAGCGGTTGATAAAACTGCTTCCGTTTGGCCCCCGAAGGACCCTTCATCAGTTGCCTGGTGAAGCATGGCTGCTGCTTCTTGAGCATGGCCTCTTCAATGAGTTTAACAAAGTACGGATGAGGGCCACCCTTTTTGTTGTTGACCACGGGTGGTGGCGGGGGGGATGACGGCGCCTCCATATTTTATTAATTTATTTTTGACCGATGACGATGCTGATGATGGCGATGTTGTTATTTCTTGTTTTTATATATGGGGGATGTGAGAGTGATAGTTTTGAGTAATACGTAGTAGAGTGAAGGAGTCAAGGTCAAGACTTCAAGGTGAAGGGCTCAAGGTGAAAGAGTAAGTTACCATTGAAATGCCTAGCCGCCCAGATTGACTGGTCAACCCCACATCCAGCACACAGCAGTGCATCGAACCAACACTTATTCGCCTACAGCTGCCAACGAGAAAGACTTTGAGGACATATTGGCGAGATACGTTCTGCCCCAGGTCAATGCTGCGTTGGAACTCGTAATATGACAACGGACCAGTGCATACAACATTGGTCGAAGATCTCGATGTGAGGCGCAGCAATATGTACCTGATTGGGCCCTCGTCAATCGGTCTTGGAGGGAATGTTCGATGTAGCGGACGTCGATGAGAGTGGCTACGATACTCCAAGAGCCGGGCCCAGCACCTCTGGGGTAGCGTTAGGAAGTTCAACCCTTTCCATTAGCCTTGTGGAGGGAGGCGAACACTATTACTATCAGCGCGCTGATGGAAAGGAAAGCAAGGTCAGAAAGGGAGAGTGGAAGAAGGCTAGAAACGGGTGGGAGCATCGAGGAAAGAGTCACACTTATGTTACTAAGGATCTGCCTCGCCATCTCCGATCTTGATAAGGAAATGGAAATAAGAAAATTTCTCAGAAACATCAACAGTTTACAAAAATTCAGGGAAACTCTAGAGATGTGTGGGATGTCGAGGAACGAGGGCATTGAATATAGTCGGGTTGAATTGTGTAACATCATAGTTTCTTACCCTTCAAAAACAAACCCTTTTTGGGAATATACGCGCTGGCATCCGTAACTCAGTCTGTACGCACGTTAAATGACCTCCTCAACGTTTGTCGCGGACTGATTTGATTACAACGGCTTACTAAGTAACCTATTGAGGCATATTGAGTCCTTGTTTTCATCTCGATCTCTTATACACGCGGATTTCTTAGAACCAGCTTGATCTTTCTCCTTACCTTTCTGTTTTGATTGACAACCGATATATCGGGTGCTTACCGACTCCGAGGCAATTGGGCACTTTTAGATGTATGCCAAGCACCTGGATGGTCAATCCCGACTGACCTTGGCCGCATGGAATACTATAGCATCGAACATCGGCTTCGGGTATCGCATCCTGACATCCACACATCTTATACAAAGGTAGTGCGCGATACTTTTCCTTTGCCGACGACCCGATTATGGCTTCGGCTTCTAGTACTTCAATTGCAGGGACCATCTTTGCGCCGAAAGACATGCCGCAAAGGGCTTATCGGCCATCGGAATAGTCACTGCAACACCCTGTCGCAAATTGGGTGGGTCGACGACCCGACGGGATATCGGCTTTTCTCTATTTGATGGTCAGATGCCTATCCTCTGGGGGGCTCTGCACTACCCCAAACACTCGTTTATCTTAAACTCTGTAATTTGAGTCTCTTGTTCGTCAACAAGCTATAATAAAGTGCGAATTCTAAAAATGTCTATCATCATGTGCCGTACATATACTATGACGAGATGTCGAATTCGATGTCCCTGAACAAGCTTGTCGGCATGCCATCGATGAGGACGTGGAGCAAGCAGTGGAGGGCGGGAGCCTCTATCAAGGTCGGGCTTTTGTTGAGCTGTCGTATTTCCTCATCTACTATCGGATGTCGGTGCCGGAACATCGTCGAAAAAAAAGCTATTTTATAATGCGAGATATGTCTATCTTATTGATCAATAGAAGCGAGTCATGTACGAGACCGACCCTTTATCTCAAGCCGATTGCTGCTCAAGCAGTCAGCTATAGCAAACAACAGCAAAAGCCAAGATACTTGGAACATGTGGAAGTCGCAGAAGACCAGAGAATGCCATAGATGGGAATTGACAAAAATGTAATGAGTTCACTAATGTCATCTATTCTATCAGTGGCAACATGATCCCCTTAGCGAGGTAGTAGTGGTAGCAGCCAATTACGTAAGTCTTCTATCCCTACCTGTTGTTGCACCATTCCCCGTACCCCCGTGCGACGAAGCAAAGGGTCTGTCAAATCAACATGTCCACAAGTCGAATGAAGCGACCAAGTCCATGAGAATGGGGTTTGTACTCACTCCTTTTTTCGAGCCCTTCAATTGTCTTAAGTTTGTGATTTCTTGATTAAGCTATGAAGCCATCAAGGTCCACATCACCTGAAAGGTTTTCTTTTGTTGATCCCTTATCAAGAACCCCACGCTTGGCGTAGTTTGTTGGTGTCATACCGGCCGACTCCGTACTGCTCCAAAAAGTATTCTCGACAGCATACCAACGTCTCCAGCCACTGTCTGAAGCTCAATTCCTCCTATATAGTCTTGATGATATCATCGGGCAATTTTTGATATTATATGACCGTTTTTCACCCCCAATAAAACAATCCCTTTATCGAAAAATCGTCGTATCGAGGGTCGGTATTACCTCATATTTGGAACATGCAGTAGCTGCGCACTGGGCCGTCCAAGCTTTGACTGTAAGTCCCTTCTTAGCGTCTTGTCGGCCAACCAGGTTTTGTAGAACCCGCCCATCCACGCCCGCCGATGGCTGCCATTCCTACCCGCGAAGATCACCTTCCAAAGTAATTTCCTGTGATTTAATATGACGGGGATTTGACGGTCCGACACCGGCTCCGTCGCCGTCTAGGCTTTCGCTCAGGTGACCAAAGAGGACGAGATAACAGTAAGACAGGAACCCCCCGCATCAAGTCGGTGTATCGCCCTCGACGTATTTCTGGCCAACGAATGCCCACAATTTTGTTCCATTTCTTTTTGAAGTATACCACCACAGCATCCAAGCATCTGAGCATCCGAGCATTCTCCAGAATATCATCATGGCAGTTACTGTTCTTTCCAGCCACGTTACCCTAAACGTCCACGACGGCGTCGGAGCCCATAAGCAGGACCGATTTGACCAACTTGTACTGGCATTGAAGGAGGCGCTGGGCCCATCGTCTGGCCTAACATCCGATGATGTTGATGTCGAGTTCTTGACACGCCTGATGAAGGGCTATGATAGCACCGATATGCAGTGGACCAAGTATGCCTTTGGTGACAGAAGCAGAGGCTATACGCGAAACCTCGTTGATGACGGCAACGGCAAGAGCAACCTTGTGAGTGACACCCTTAATAAGAGGTATATCCCATGATGGAACTGACCATCAAGTAGCTTGTACTTGTCTGGTCTCCAGGCAAAGGAAGCCCCATCCACGACCACGGCAACGCACACTGTTTGATGAAGATCTTGAAGGGCAATCTCACTGAGACTCGATATGACTTTCCCCAAGAAGGGGAACCGGAAGGACCAATGAAGGTCATATCAGAAAAAACATATAAAGAAAATGCAGTGGCATATATGGCTGATGAACTGGGTCTGCATCGTGTGACAAACCAAGGAAGCGACTTCGCTGTCTCTCTGCATCGTATGTTCCCGTAGTCCAAGAACACTTGTCCCGAGACTGACCAAAGAACCCTGCAGTGTATACACCTCCAAATGTTGCAAAGGAGGGATGCCACATCTTTGAGGAGAAGACTGGCCGTCGAAGCCATGTTGCGGGCTGCCTGTACTACTCGGCGTATGGCCGGCTGCTGAAGCAGTAGATGCTTATGAATTGCTGTGACTCTGACATAGCGACTTGGCGTTCAAGGGGATCTGTATTCGGTTTCTGCGTTTGTTAGTTTGTATTTCTTTTCCATGGAGAGCCCGGGATTTGTCATCGCCTGGCTATCATCGATGTGGTGTATGTGTGGCCGTCCGAGAAGAAGGATTTATGCCGTTATTTTGTAATGATAGTATAGCATTTTTGGTACTGAATGAAACGTCCGCATTCACAGAACATGTCCACAGTGTTTTCAAGAACCAGATGAATGAGGTTGAAGGAGGAAGAACGGAGGGTGAAATGTCGTTGCTCTTCAAGCGCTCAATCTGAAGGGCCATCGATGGCGTGATTGGAGCTATTCCTAAAACGGATCAGCTCTGAGTGCACTTGCCGATGAAGCGACCGGAAGTCGGAAAGCCAATCAAATAGGGGGAAGGAGATTGCTTAGTCATCAATATAGTAGAGGACTTTGCTACAGGTTGGAGAACGTTCCATGTTGCACTCCACCTAGCTTGAAACTGCAGAAAAGGGTGTGCAGGGGCAATAAAAGTGCTGCAAGGGGGGAAAGGTCTTGAAATACGGTATTACTACTTGGAAAATGTGTCTCTGCAGTTTCTAAGCCGTAAAAGATAGAAATTTGAAAATTAAGTAGAGAATTGCCTATAATGTAGCTTCTTAGTAATAATCACCTCTGTGACGTCAACGCCATTGATCGTCGTGCTTGCACGCTAATAGTAGACGCGAGACCTCAGCTTTACTAGAGCGTGTCGGCCCGTAGGCACTACAGGTAACACCATCAAGCCAGAACAACTCCAGTCTTGGAAGTCGTCATTAACCAAGGCGTTGTCTTCTTCTTTTGCCTAAGACTACTACAAATTCGGAGAATATTGTGCGACTAAGTTCTGCATCCTGGTTGACCTGCAGGTTTCACAATGCCCCGTCGTAAGCGTGCTACAGAGGTTGTTGACCTCACAAAAGACTCGTCAGATGAGCGCCCAAGCAAGCGGGCTGCTACTTCGTCTAAATCTTCGCAGGCACAATCTAGTGGCCCGAGCCCATCTCAGAATAGTGTCTTGCCATCTTCTCAGGCGACCGCTTATGAACCAGAGTATCTTGATCTGACTCAAGACCAAGCACCTGAGAAAGAGCTCTACGGTACATTTGGTAGGTTTACTATATATGCGTTTGATGTGACTTCTTAATGTAAGCTAATGCTTTGTAGATGGCAAAATCGTTGGTATCAGATATTACAATGGTTATGCATCCCCTGGGGAGGCCGTTCTATGTCGAAGAGAGCCAAGCAACCAGGTACGTACAAGACTACAATCCTGCCTGGTCTTCAAGAATCAATACTAATTATGTACAGTATGATCATAACGCCATCAGGGTTGATAATGTTTTACATGAACAGATTGGACATTTGCCTCGAAAGGTTGTCGAGAAGCTTGCTCCCTACATTGTATGTCTTTGTATTCGTTTGCATTTGAATCTGCTGACGATGTTCAAGGATCGCGGCGACCTCACACTCGAAGCACAGCTTACAGGAGAAAAAGCATTTTACGACTGCCCAGTTAGACTCTCATTCTATGGACCCAGTGACCCAACAGAACGTACTAGGATCGAGACTGCCTTAAAAGAAGACAAACTTGTCAAGGCTACGCAGCTGAAACGGACTAGGAAAGAAGCTGAGGCGCGCAGAGCGACAGTTAAGGGCCTAACTAATGGTGCCTCTACGGCTGGTGGTCTGGGTTCAGCAGGATTCCGAGAAGTGCCAGAGGTATCACTAGAAGAAATCCTCAAGACCAGTGATGCTGTTCAGTTTCGGAAAGGGGGAGATGCAGTCAAGACACTGGCCATGGGCGAGGAACAGCTGGCGGAGATGCCACTGGCTGAGCAGCCAGATCAGTTGGAGGCCACGCTTTTGCCATATCAACTTCAGGTATGTCTCCAATATCACAACCTTTTTTTCGTTACCGAGTCTCTGTTACCTTTTTCAAGTTGATCACATACTTATACACTTCCAGGGATTGGCATGGATGCAATCAAAGGAGAACCCACAACTTCCGGCAGTCAATTCAGATACTGTGACCCAACTGTGGAGACGGGATGGCAAGGGAAGATACTGGAACGTTGCCTCTGATTTTATCTGCACCAAGGCTCCAACGCTATTCTCCGGTGGAATTCTTGCTGATGATATGGGTCTCGGAAAGACGCTCCAAATCATTAGCTTGATTCTCACTGGTGGTCCTGGTACAACCCTAATTGTCGCTCCAGTCAGTGTCATGAGCAATTGGGAGCAGCAGATTCGAAGGCATGTCAAAGAAGAGCATCAGCCCAGGGTATTGATATACCATGGCTCCAAGAAACCACCCGCCAAGGAGCTCTTTGACTATGACGTGGTTATTACCAGCTATGGAACTCTCTCTCAGGAAATGGAAGGGAGCAAGGCTTTGTTGAGTCAGTCGTCCAATTGGCGACGAATTGTTCTTGACGAAGGCCATAACATAAGAAACGCCAGAACCAAGGTCGCCTTGGCTGCGTGTGAACTCAAGGCAAAATCTCGCTGGGTCCTTACTGGAACTCCGATGTATGTCCCCTTTCTCGTTTTGAATGACTTATATACTGACGGAAATAGCATCAATTCCGTCAAAGATCTTCAGTCTCTTTTGAGGTTCCTCCATATTACGGGCGGTGTTGAACAGCCGGAGATCTTTAACCTGGCAATCACACGACGACTTTCAAGTGGAGAACGGACCGGCGAGGCCATTCTCCAATCACTGATGCAAGATATCTGCTTGAGGCGCAAGAAAGACATGAAATTTGTGGACCTCAAACTCCCCAAGAAGACAGAATACATTCATCGAATCACGTTTCTCCCCGAGGAAAAGAGTAAATATGATGCGCTATTGTGAGTAGCCCGATTTATCGTGTTTTTGTTCGTGATATCTGACAAAGATGCAGGTCTGAAGCCAGGGGAGTGCTTGCAGATTATCAGAAAAACTCACAGAGTGGCCAAAAGGGTCGTTTCCAAAACGTTTTGGAGCGTCTCTTGCGTCTCAGACAAACGTAGGTCTTGAGGGATGTTCATAATACTGGTTTTACGAGTTGCTTACGAGTCATATTAAAGGTGTAACCACTGGATGCTTTGCAAAGAACGTATTGATGATCTGATGAAGCTTCTTGAAGAGCAATCGGTCGTACCATTTACCGCAAAGAACCGCGCACTATTACAGGAGGCTCTCCGTCTTTTCATTGACAGCCAGGATGACTGCGCCATCTGCTACGACACGCCTACAGACGCTGTTATCACAAACTGCAAGCATGTCTTTTGCCGTGCTTGCATCACCAAGGCAATTCAGATCCAACGTAAATGTCCAATGTGCCGGAATCCCCTGGAAGAGAGCAATCTCTTAGAGCCAGCCCCTGAAGGTGCTTTTGACGAGAATTTTGATACTGAGACACAGAGTTCCAAGACTGAAGCCATGATTCAAATTATTCGAGCTACTCTCAAGAAAAAAGGCTCAAAGGTGGTCATTTTTTCACAATGGACTTCGTTTCTCAATATTATTCAGAAGCAGTTGGATGTCGCGGGCTTCAAGTATTGTAGAATTGATGGCAGCATGAATACGGACAAGCGAGACCGTGCCATTGAGGCCCTTGATACCGATCCAGAGACACGCATCATGCTGGCTAGCCTGTCTGTTTGTAGCGTCGGCCTCAATCTTGTCGCTGCGGATACTGTTATCCTTTCTGACAGCTGTAAGTGTCATTCTGCTATGTGTATCTCTGAAATAGGCTGACTCTTGTAGGGTGGGCACCGGCCATCGAGGATCAGGCTATTGACCGAGTCCATCGTCTAGGTCAAACACGAGAAACATCCATATGGCGACTCGTAATGGAGGGGACTGTTGAAGAGCGAGTGCTTGATGTTCAACAGGAAAAGCGCGAACTGGTCACAAAGGCATTCCAGGAGAAGGGTAAGGGGAAAAAATCGAAGGACACGAGGATGGCGGATGTATTGAAATTACTTTCCTGAGGCGCAAGAGTTCTGATCTGGTTTACTCGGTTGTTATACCTGGAGTTTGGAATTGTTTATGGCATGGAGGGAGCTGGGACGTTGATGTGAGGTCCAGGAATCACAGGACCGGTCTGCAGCGTGATTGAACTACCATGAGAGAGCTAAACTAAAAATTAGTTTGAATCTCTTTTATCATAAAGATAGAATAAAAATTTTCTTTGCCAAGTTTTACTGTCTGTCTGTTTTGTTGGTCCTCGGGTGAAGCTTACCTAGACTTACTTACACCATCGGCATCAGTCAGCTAGTGCCATGCCCCGCCAAATTTGTGTGTCGCGGGGCACCAGGATATTTTCAATATTTCGCCATCGACAACATCATGCGCCACTAGCAATCCTGTGCGCCAAAGCATAGGAAGCTCGTGGAATCTGTCCGTCTTGAGGATGGACCCTATTTACCGTCTTCAAGGAGATGCCATTGTAAATGGTATGTTCATTCCGCCTCGTCGACTGCAACGCCAACTGACAAATCTTCAGACTTGGTGGAATTATGGCACATCCACCGCACGCCAATTATCCTTTGCGCCCTCATCATTCTTACCGCCGCGAGGCTTTACTTGCATTCAACCGAAGAGCCCGAAAAGCTTGTTACATTTCCAAAGATCTACGATGAAAAAGTAAATCTCAAGGTCGAAGAGAAGGAGATCATCCAAGAGCCCGTCACGAAACCAGCCCCGCGATCCAATGGCCCACGTCGAATCAAGGGAGGCCTGGCGAAGAAGCCGTCTCAAGAAAAGAATAATTTGACTGATACAACCGGGCCCATAAAAGTGGTGGTCTTCTTCTCTTCCGTCACAACCAAGACGGAGAAGATTGCGCAGGAATACATCAAGGCGCTGGAGACCTTCCTAGACCAATCAGCCAAAGAAACGGAACGTCAGTTCTTGAAACCAGAATTGTACGACTTGGCTGAGATTGACTTTGAAGATCACTTTGTTACCCCGCCAAAGTCAGCCGAAGGCGCCCGCCTCTTCTACCTGTTCCTTGTTCCAAGCTACAATATTGACACTATCAACGACACCCTCCTGCAGCACTTGGAGGAGACACATCATGATTTCAGAATTGACACAGCACCCCTATCTTCTCTGATTGGATACTCGGTTTTCGGCTTTGGTGACAAGGAAGGATGGCCAAATGAGGACGAAGGCTTCTGCTTCCAAGCCAAAGAACTGGACAAATGGATGTCAAAGTTGACTGGGAGGAAGCGAGCTTACCCAGTTGGTATGGGTGATATGAAGAGTGATCATGAGGAACGGCTCACGGAATGGGCCTCAGGGGTCCAGGAAGTTATTGTTCATGTTGCGACCACTGGATCTCTGGGCGATGGCGTTCCTGGCAGTGGAGCCGCTGAAGAAAGTGACACAGAGGACATTGCAGAAGATGATGGCGAAGTAGTCTTTGACGACGAGGAATCCGATGGCGCGAAAGAAACAAACGGTTCCAAGCCTATTGACGACGTTGAAGATCTTGGCAAAATGCTCCGGACATCTGATGGAACCGAAAAGACCAAAAAGGCCCCCCTGGCTGTAGACTTCACTTCCTTTGGTTCATCGACAAAGAAAAAGGCTCAGGCTCCAGTAATCAAGGAGATGGTAGCCAAGAACTCGCCAACATACACGGCTCTTACCAAGCAAGGATACTCGATTGTCGGATCCCATTCTGGAGTCAAGATTTGTCGCTGGACAAAGTCCGCCCTGCGTGGACGCGGCAGCTGCTACAAGTATTCGCTTTACGGTATCAACTCGCACCAGTGTATGGAAACAACCCCTTCGCTCTCTTGCTCCAACAAGTGTGTTTTCTGCTGGCGCCACGGCACGAACCCAGTCGGCACGACATGGCGTTGGGTTGTAGACCCCCCTGAGATGATTTTTGAGGGCGTCAAAGAGGGCCATTACAAGAAGATCAAGATGATGAAGGGCGTGCCTGGTGTTCGTGCAGAGCGATACGCTGAGGCTTTGAGAATCCGTCATTGTGCCCTCTCCTTGGTTGGAGAGCCCATCTTTTACCCTCATATCAACGAATTCCTAGCCATGTTGCACAATGAGCGAATCTCTTCGTTCCTTGTGTGCAACGCGCAGCATCCAGATCAGCTCGCGGCGCTAAAGGCCGTCACGCAGCTATACGTTTCCATCGATGCCTCAAACAGAGACTCGCTGCGCAAGATTGATAGACCTCTTCATCGCGACTTTTGGGAGCGATTCTTGCGATGTCTTGACATTCTGAAAGAGAAACGCTTCCGACACCGGACAGTCTACCGCCTCACCCTCGTCAAGGGCTTCAATGTGGAGGATGAGGCTGAGGGGTACGCTCAGCTCATTGAGCGCGGCTTGCCTTGTTTTGTGGAGGTAAAAGGCGTGACCTATTGCGGTACATCTACATCTTCAAACGCTGGCTTGAGCATGTCCAACGTCCCCTTTTACTGGGAAGTCTGCGAATTTGTCAAGGCGCTGGAGAAGCGCTTACAAGAAAAGGGGCTCGACTATGGTATTGCCGCTGAGCATGCGCACAGCTGCTGCATTCTGCTGGCCAGCGAGCGTTTCAGAGTCGATGGGAAGTGGCACACTCATATTGACTATCAAAAGTTCTTTGAGCTTCTCGAGGAGAGAGGGGCGGATGGAGACTGGACTCCGGAGGACTACATGGGACCTCCCACGCCCGAGTGGGCGCTGTGGGGGAATGGAGGATTTGATCCCCGCGATGAGAGAGTGGACAGGAAGGGTCGCAAAATGGAGGCCATTGTTGTGCGCGAGGCACCAGAGTAAAACAAGGAGTAAGTTAACCAAGTAGTAAATGAAACAAGAATGCATATCCTACAATTTCAAAGATTATGTGCGCTCTTGCATCACACACAACGTCAATGAAAAAAAAAAAAGACAAAGGTGAGGTATATATATATGACGGAATTCTTTTTTGGAAACGCCAACCAGCATTTGCCCGTCCCAATTCTCCCATGGTTTTTGTATCATCTACCATACACTGTTTACACAAAGCTCCACCCGGAGCTAGAAGAGAGGCCATAAAATATGGTACATCGAAAAAGCCCACCCCCTCCCAGACCCGAAATTATCCGCTTGCAGATTCGGCCTCGAGGGGGGATGTTTTCGATTAGATCGGTGAGTAGTTTTTGAGTTGTTCGCGGTTCTGTTGAAGTGTTGAGTTTTTTTAGAGGCTGTTCGGAGCGGAGAGGCAACCCATTGTGATGATGTGGTGAGGAGAGGAGGGCTTAGTCGAGGCCGACGGTGGGGATATCCCCAATGTTAACGCCAGTGGAGGGGCGTGAGCGAATGTTGATATCGCCATCGTATGCAATCATCTCGGCCAGAATGTCTAATATAGGCTGTGGGAAGATAATGTCAGCTCGGGAATGGGGTGGGATATTGTATGCGACAATTGCTCACCTTGGGAACCGTGCTATCGTAAATCTTAATCAGATCGCCCGGAGCAGGATACACCTTCAAACCCTTGTAGAAAGCGAGGGCTGAATCAACCGACTTGGATGCTATACAAGACCGTTAGTTTATACCAACTCAGTAATGACGCAAGGGCGTGAAAAATTAGGTGGTGGGCCATACGATCTGCGCTCAACACCTCTCCGGTCATGACCTGCTCGTTGAAGAAAGCCTCGCGCTCCTCTACACCAGCCGGGAAACCCTCCTCCTTTGCTTCATCGACCTTTGTCTTGATGAGCCCTCGTTGCCTTTGCGTTGAAGCCTCGGCTTCTTCCTTCTCGGCCCGGACCTGTCTTCGCTCGTTCCTCCTCAGGTTGCGGCGGAATTCGGCGTCTCTTCGTCGCCTCCAGTCAAAGTAGACAGCGTATGCTAAAGAAAATTCACCCAATGGTCAGTATATAGGAGTCGCAAAAGTCGCATGCAATGTGGATGAGCATGACATACCCGCAATGCCTGTCGCAGCGGTTGCGATCGATGCTGTCACCAGAGTGCGGGAGTCGACGACCATTTTGAACGATGGAGGGGAGCTGTCTTGGTGGGATTGAATAGAGAAGAAAGAGAGAGAAAAAATGACGTCGCAAGAAGAATTATGACCTAAAGGATTACGGCGCCGCAGGGGTAGATGCACTCGATTGCCTCTCAGCGAATGGCCTATTAATTAGGAATGGCGCAATGAAGAAAGCTTTGCGGGCTCCAAAAAGGTTTGCCTCTTTGTCGCCAATTTTTTTTCGATTTATCACGACGACTATGGATCATATGTCGTAGGCCGTAGGTCCAAGAAAGCTCGGAACATCGATTGGGCGGGACCAGCAAGCGACGAACGGCTCAGTGCGGGCCGGCAGATTCTCGGATAAACCCCCAGCAGACCGAGAGAGAGCCAAGCCTAGGCAGCTTTACTCTTCTGTTACAGTGCCAGTGGAGGGTTGCTTTCGTGAGACCCAACAACCACCAACGAACCACCATAAGTTCGAGCTACCAGGAGAGCTTGGTGTGACAACCACTCTTCGGCTGCAGGGCTTGGGGTGCATACTCTTTGTGATCGACACGGCGCTCTGATACACTGGCTGACGCCTTATTTAATACCCGTTTATTAGCTCAATTGCAACAGCCGAACATGTCAGAGGAGCGCAGCAAGATCTTGTCCCTTCGCAGTGGGCCGAAGAGGAAAGCGAGGCCAGTGATTAGTGCACCGCGCCAGATCTCGAGTCCAATTCCTCAAGATGGATCCGCAGGCAGTATCGTCTCTGCCACAGGCACCACTACCAATCTCATGTCACTGTCAGAGGCAGCCTCTCGACCTCGTCCTCGGCCTGCGATTACGGGTACCAAGGTGAGATATACATCTCTCAGGAGACTGACTGCAAGGACCTAATGAGTATATATACAGACCTCGGATCTCGTAAAACGACGATACTCTACTCGATTTGGACAGCTGCCTGTCGGCTACGATGCGAGTGTCCCTCCGGTTCCTGGCCTACCACCGCTGCCCTCGTTCGATCAATATGAAGCCAAGCCTCCGCCATCACGAGGAGGACCTGGCGCCGCCCCTGTTGTGGATATAAAGGCCCTTCGAGACCCGGACCTCGTCCCCGATCAATACGTTGCAAGCGTTCTTAGCGAGGCAAGCGAAGACCAGATTCGCGAATATGAGGAGTCATTGCGCAATATTAAGAGTCGCGCCGCGACGGACCTCCAACAGAGCCTGCTACAAAATCGGACACAGTTTATCAAAATCAGCAAAGAGGCGGAAAAGCTTAAGAGTGAGATGCGGGCCCTCAGGACCTTGATGTCTGAGCTCAAGGCGAACACTACCGCTTTGAGAGCTGCGTCCGGGAGGCACGATGAGGATGAGGACAACGTAGGCCGAGCTACGATGAGCAAGCGAGACAAGCGTAGTTCCGTGGCGGATAGGAGTGTGCTTTGGAACTCGCAAATGCAGACATTGTATAAGAACGTGGAAGGATTGCAAAAGTTTCTGCCAAACTCGATGGGCCGCCATGTGGTTCAAAATGCTGGTTTCTGGATCGAATTGGACAACGCCACCTATAAATCACGAAGGGCCATGCAGGTCTTTCTCTTGAACGATCATCTTCTCATCGCTTCTAGGAAGAAACGAAAGGCGGATGCACCCGATGTGGACGCTCGAAGCCCCATGACCAAGTTGGTGGCAGATCGGTGCTGGCCTCTGTTGGATATCGAGATTGTTGATATGCCGGGAACTGGCGACTATTTAGGAGGCCGAAACAAGCTGGCTGATGCCATCATGGTACGAGGAGGTGGTCAAGAGTCCTTCATCTACCGAACGGAAAAGCCAGATGCCCCTGAGAAAAAGACATTGATGGTGAATGTGCGCAAGGCGGTAGAGGAGCTGCGAAGGGGGCTGCAGTCAGAGATGGAGGCGAACAATAAGGCGCGGGAAACAATCAACTACTTTGCGTCTAGATATCCAGGGTTGCTTCAGAAGACCGAGTTGCTTGAGACGCTCTCAGACATCAAGGACATGCTCATTGAGGTGGACGGCAAACAGCAAAATCTACGATGGGTAGAAAGTCAAATGGATGAGCTGGACATTGAGATTGCTCTTCAGACCATCGAACCTGCCGTGGCACGCGTAGAGAAGCTCAAGAGCCTTGCGAGGGGCCTGAAGAGCAACGTAGTTGCGCAGGACTTTATCAACTTCAAGGTTGAGGAAAGATGCGCCAAACTAGCCGTCATCGTTATCCGCGAGCTTGAGACGACGCACAACCAGCAGAACAAGGCGAAACGGGGTGTCAGCTGGCTGACGAGACTGGGGTTTGAAGACAGGGCGAGGGAAGCCTATCTTACAGCAAGAAGTGGGACCATCCATAAGAGAGCAAGGTACGTAGATGATGATGACTGTCCAGGCATGCAGTGCAGCCACGCTGACTTTGGGAAAGGCAATGCATATTCCAGGGCGATCTGCACCTATATATTTGGCAGCTGTCTTTTGTTTACTTTACCATTATTCACAACACGGTGCAGTGCTTTCAAGGCTGCTTCCCTCCGCCTATGATGAGTGCTTGCGTCAAGTGGGCAAAAGAGCAGGTGGAAATCTTCAATGCGCTTCTGGCAAGACAGCTGAGCAGCACGGAGCGAGGGGGTCCGGTGTGGACACAATGCATGGATCAGGCAAGAGAGCACGCGGAGAAGCTGAATGAAGTCGGACTGGACTTTAAGAACCTGGTGGGACGTGAATTGAACGAAACAGCGTCTACTGGTTCGGGGGAAGAAAGCCAGGGCCCGGTAGGATTGGGGCTCTCGTGAGGGGAATGATGCTGTTTGGTGTGAAAGGAGATGCATATGCAGGTTGGGTGAGCAGGCTCCCATGGTCAACCTGTAGAGGAGGTGTTATTCATTGTGATGAGACATACGGATGAGAGACGGCGGTTAATCGCATCTGAGAAGTTTAGGTAGCTAAGGATAAGTGGTTGCAAGTAGTGAAAGAGAGACCTGAAACAAGTGTATAGATTGCGATTAATTAATGATTCGTACGTTGTATGATGATACAAGCGGTAAAAGGTGAGTGTTTGGAGATGTAAATTAATAGTTGATATTTCAGGTATCACAACCGTTGAAGCTCAATGTTGAGTAAAACCGCCTAGGCAGTTGAATGGTGGGGGTTAGCGAGGATGGCAACCTAGAGCTCAAACGCCAGCCCACAACGGCAAGCCACTGAGCATTGCGCAATTACAGCCCTGGAGCCCTGGAGGGACAGTTATGAGGGCAGTTTGGGGGACAGTTACGGGGGACAGTTATAGTGGAGCTACAGAGTGACAAGCCTCCACTGTTGCCTCCTAATAATTCAGTCCAGCCAGCTCTATCACAAGCGCCAAATCAAGGGCGAGTTTTATCTTTGCTTTCCCCTCTATTTTAGAGACGGACAAAAAAAGAGAGACGGACAGAGAAGACACATAATAAGGAGAGACATGATGAAATAAAATAAAACAAAAAAGGTCAAAACCCTTTATTGCTTTCAACCTAATTTTTATTTATTTATTCGTTTCTACAACAAGAATTTAAAAATACAATAAGAACAAAGAGAGGCATCGAGCTTTGACGCGTTGGCCCTTTTGCTTTTCCCTTTTATTTCATTTTAGCTGAGATTCTGTCAGCCCAGCCCAGCCCAGCCCAGCTACTTGTACCTACACTATAGCAGCAACAGCACCAGCAGCCTCCTCTCTTCTTCCCACTCTGTCTGTCCTCTCTATTTTGCCTCCCTATTATTTCCCTACATTCTACTCACTCACTCACACTCTCACACACATTCCTCTCTCTCCCTCCTCCCTCCCTCCTCCTGTCAAATTGCCCCACCGCCCGCCCGCCGTCTTCGCGACCCCCAAGAGGCAGCAAGAAAGAGGTGTGACCGCAACGTCATTCAACCCACGCCCAAAAAACCACCCCCTTTGAACAGCCTCAAACCTTCCCGTCAAACCGGTTTTCCCTCTCTCTCTTCTTGATAGAGCAGCGATATTTCAACGGCCGCGCACCATCGTCATGGACACAAATATGGAGGATGTTGGACGAGCGCCCGCAGACGTGTCGCCTGTGCTGAACGAGCCTGCGACGATACCTACGCTCGATGGGTGGATTGAGAGTTTGATGAACTGCAAGCAGCTGGCCGAGGCTGATGTTCAGAGGCTGTGCGATAAGGTAAGACTGGTGATGCTTCTTCTTTTTTTTGGGGGGGATCTATTCGAAGGAGCTGTGTCGAGAACCTGGAGGAGCGCGGCCTTTCGTTCTGCCCTCCCCCCCCCCCCATTGTTGCTCTACTCCCAGATGCCGTTTTTTTCCCTTGCCACCCTGCTCTAACCATCGCGTGACCCCCGTTGGGCATCTGTTTTGCTGACTTGAATTCCTTAAAGGCACGAGAGGTTCTTCAAGAAGAGTCCAATGTCCAGCCAGTGGTATGTTGAGCCCCGATGCTGCCACCAGCTCCAAGCCTCAAACGCTCATGTGCAAAATAGAAATGTCCCGTCACCGTCTGTGGCGATATCCACGGTCAATTCCACGACTTGATGGAGCTGTTCAAGATTGGCGGCCCCAACCCTGACACCAACTACCTCTTCATGGGTGCGATCCAGTCTACGACGTCCTGACTTGTCCGTATGCTAATGCCCGCCCAGGCGACTATGTCGACAGAGGCTACTACTCAGTCGAGACCGTCACCCTCCTCGTCGCCCTCAAGATCCGATACCCCCAACGCATCACCATCCTCCGAGGCAACCATGAGTCTCGACAAATTACTCAAGTCTACGGTTTCTACGACGAGTGTCTTCGAAAGTACGGCAACGCCAACGTCTGGAAATATTTCACAGACCTATTCGACTATCTCCCCCTCACAGCCCTCATTGACAACCAGATTTTCTGTCTCCACGGTGGTCTGTCCCCGAGCATTGACACCTTGGATAACATCAGAGCCCTCGACCGCATCCAGGAGGTCCCCCACGAAGGTCCCATGTGCGATCTTCTATGGTCCGATCCCGACGACCGATGCGGCTGGGGTATCTCCCCCCGCGGTGCGGGGTACACCTTTGGTCAAGATATTTCAGAGGCTTTCAATCACAACAACGGCTTGACGCTGATTGCACGAGCGCATCAGCTTGTCATGGAGGGTTACAATTGGTCACAAGACCGAAACGTTGTGACAATCTTTTCAGGTATGTGGGTTTTTGGGATGGTTTGCCGCTTATCGAACCGAGGACCCTGATTGCTCCCATATGATGGTGGGGGTATGTCTTATTTGCTCGGCCTTACTGACGATGGTTTTTTTTTTTCAATAGCGCCCAATTACTGCTACCGATGCGGTAACCAGGCTGCGATTATGGAGATTGATGAACATTTGAAATATACCTTGTATGTGGTGCGCATATCCTTTATTCTCTACATATTGCTAACAATATCAGCTTGCAATTTGATCCATGCCCCAGAGCAGGAGAGCCTATGGTCTCGCGACGTATGTTGTCTTCTCTATCCTTTTCTCGTCTCTTTTCGCTCACACATAACAGGAACCCCCGACTACTTCCTCTAATCTTGACCCGTATTGTCTTTGAAGAAGCTCACGCTGTAAAGCACCCATCGCAGGAGGGTATTTCGGTCCTGTTGGTACCTTGTATCTATGGAAAAGCCGGGATAAATAAACAGACTCCTGAAATGTGTACAATTTTAAACCTACTGCCGCATGTGTACGGAACAACAAAACAGCATACAGCCCTGACAAGTCTTAATGTGGGGAAAAGGGGGAGAGTTTGCACGAAACGGCTGCTGACCCCCAGTTGATAGAGGGAGGGTCTTCTATAATTTTTTGAGAGAATAGAAACCCTTTGCCCCTATTATTTATTGTTTTCAAGGGAAAACTCAACATAGAGCCAGAGTCAATAGTGAAGGCAAGAAATGGAAAATGCTTGTTAGAAGAAGTGTGATGTGGTATTGTGACGTGATTTACCCCACATTCTATGCAAGATGTCTCTGAACCCGGATCTTGGATAGTTGATTATAATACCACTTACTATATATGTATATATATATATATATATATACCTGGCAAGTACATGATATGTTGAGATGGGAGATAAGTGTAGAAGTAAGAGGTCACGATCACAGCAGTAGGAAAAGTTGGATAAATAAAGTAGTGAGTATCATTAATGTGTCATTGAGTTGTCATGTGCCATCCAGCGGCATCTTATCAAACGTTCTATGCTGAGTAGGTATAAAGAAATCTATCATCAAGTCCGATGCAGATACAGTCCATAAAAAATCACCGGTACGCCAAACCCCTTGCAACGTCATTTTGATCATTATAACACTGGACAATAGCCGCCGCCATTTCCGTCCTCGTTTCCCTCTTGATTTTCACAAGACATTTTTCTTTTTAACTTATGCTTGATTTGAGACTCCTAGATGCTGCTGTGAAGAAGAGCTTGCGGCTCTCTCTTCATCGGAATCTCTAGGCATCAGCTCCTTTTCTGAGCCTGGAACACCATTTACATAGTGTCCAGGGGCACTGCTTCCGTCAGGAATGTGGAAGCGGCGATCGAATCGCGAGAGAGCGTAAGAGTAAACGCAGATGATTTCAATCAAGTAGTTGACGCAATAAAAAGCCGCCCTGTGGTGAAACCACGCAGGGTCATCGATCGGGCGACGTATAAAGGAAATCCCCGCGCGGAAGCTAGCACCAAAGGAGAGGAGCAGAGAGGTGAAAACCAAGAGGAAGAGCTTGGTACGCATGCGACCTGTACCAAACTTCTCAATGGGCCCACGGCGAGGGAGGATGAGGCAGATCGCCACGATGGGAGCAGGAAGGAAAGCCAAGACGGCAAGATAAACAGCAGCAAAGAGTTGAATATCGTGGATCTTGCCGAGTGTCGAGATATTGAGCGTATAGAAGCTGTACACAACAGAGGTGATGAGCATGACAAAACACGCAAAGATGGAAAAGTATAAAAAGCGGAAGAAATATGTTGGGACCAGTTTCCAGCCAATGTGTGGATGATAAGCTCGAAACACGCGCTGGGCGAAAATAAGGTTCACAACGAAAAGGAGGATAACGCCAGCGTTGATGAAGATTTGAGCGGCGATGGCGATGCGTATGCCGTGGGGATATGAGGCCCATACGATTCGCATAACATTGGCTGTGATTCTGGCCATTGAGAAGCCAAATAAAAGCCCCGAAAGGACGAATTTGTGGCCACGGCGCCTATTGAGTTGAAGGATAGTCATGTTGAAGGCGGCAGATGCGATAAAGAATATAAGAATAACAGCAGAGATGGGGTCATCGATAGAAGGGACGGGAATTCCACCCAGAATAGCGATTCGAGGGAGATACGGAGGGCCCTGAGATTCATGTTAGTGCCTTGGTGATACGGCTCATCGGTATATTTTTCTTATTGTAATTGAGAAGGGACCGATACAAATCGCATAGATAGAGAAGTGTGTAAGTCAGGGAAACATACTGGAGGGGGGCTTGAGGCTGGCGATGAGCCATTGCTCGGAGGGGAAGACATGATGTCAATGTTGAAGCCACTAAGCTTGTGAGGCTCTATGAGGCTGTCAGGCGGCGATTCTTGGCAGTGGTGATGGTGTCGTGAAATCGAGTTGAGTCGAGTGGTGTAAGTGAGAGAAGACGACTCAGCAAAATGAGAGTCAACAAGTTGCTGTGATGGTTATAAACGATAGGATGTTGTTTGCTGCGGTAATGAGGAGAAGAGTGTCCTTGAAAACTGAGATTGCCAGGATCCTCATTATGTATTAAATGAGCCGATTGTTGGTCTGCTTCCTGTAATAAATCATGGGTGCACAGGTAGGCTGCATACGCTATTGCACCCAGTCGGTCCTCGCACTTCTGCCAAGATCCGTGTACGGGAGAGGCGCTAACCCGGGTCGGTTATCGATCTCCGGCGCACCATCAACAGGGAGAGGAAATGTGTAGCGAAACCAAAACGCGAGACGGCTAATACTGCATCCATGGATCTGTTAGCGGATGGGAGCCTCCGCACCCCCAGTGAGCTGACACGCGAGCACATGGCCAGGCACAGCCAAGCATAGCAACCCTGTGATGTAACGAGATGCGATGCTATGCGATGCGATGGGAGGTTGGATGGGCTGCTGGTAAATTAGGTATTCAAGTGATGATCATGTAACAATAGGAGAACAATGAAAGGGACAGGGTTGCATTTAATTCATGGGCAACGTATAAAGAGTCCAGCCTCCTCTCTCGCTCCTGCTTCTTTCATTCTGAAGCAATGTTACGGAAGCTGCACTTCATGGTCGCCTTACCTCGTCCCTCATCTCTCATCCGCCACTCTACGGAAGGTGCAAGTGCCCAACGGACATAACGGCAATTACAACTTACAACGGCATCACAGCTAAATTTGTTTGCCTCAAGCTGATGTGACACACCACGCGGTTACCAACAGACGCGCGCAAAGAACAGAAATGTCATCCATGAGACATGTAGAACACAAACATGGCGGTATTAGATCACCTTTGAAATCGCTAACAGCATGATTACATAGTCATTTTCAGCAGAGGTCGGAGGGTCGGGGCTTATCGGTGGAGGCGTCGGCGCGAAAGGGCTTCTGAGTGCCGACAGTTTACCCCGTGTGACCAATCAGCGTTGGGCCGCTGCTCAAACCAGGAAGCCCTTGATGCATCCTCTCCCCTCGCGCTTCAACAATCTAAGCTTATCCCCTAGCCATGAGCATAAAAAGAGCAATATGCCGAGAGGAATAGTCCGCATTGCCCATATGATTCCTTCTGCTTCGGACCCGGGTGAATGCGTAACAATGCAACTCAGGCTGGGCTGAAAGGAACGACTGGCTGCAGCTCATGATTAGTTGTCGTATGATTGATAAAAAAGGATTTGCCTCTCCCAAGTGATCGCCTGCTTTGGTTGGGCATCCATCATATGACCAGAATACCGCCCCGTCTTAATGATGCGATTTATGCACACGCAGCACATTGATTACATGTAGGTAATCAATATGTATGCGCATAATTTATATACCTCGTATCAGATTTGCTAGTATGTGCAGGGTGGTGTGTCGGAGGATTTGCCTTTGTTGTGTCACCCTATAACATGCCGATTATCAGAAATGATGTGAGGCATGCACCCCCCCAACTACCTGAAGGTCTTCGCATATACGTGAAGTATAATTGAATTAGAATATACTGTCTATCTATATAACGACGGAAAGTCTGATTGAAATTGGCCAAATGTGAGTCCGATTACTCAAATAATCATCACTAATGGATCACCATCACCTCACTCCCATGCACCATTGAGGGGTTTTGGGTCCAGACCTTGAATGCCAAGATCGGTGTCATTGCTCTTACTCAATAAATATCTTCTGTATCCTCGCTAGCGGGTATTTCTAAAGGTAAATGACAAACAGCTTCTAGGTTTTCCAGTCAACGAGCGGAATCCCGAGGGATCTAGTCAAAGTGTGAAAATGAACACCCGGAGTACTGGATATAGGAGGCATATATACGGTGTCTTGTGATATGTTTTGTTCCTTATTATTACTGTTTTTTCTGTTCATTGCTAAAATTTTGCCAGTGGTATTGTTATAAGCCCTAGTACACGTTTTATCTCTTTTATGTGCTAGTTTTGTGTGATCGTTAACGTTGATGGTGGTCATGCATCATATACTTCATGGTAATTGTGTCCTACTAAGCATTTTTATCTGTTCAACTCTGACATATGATATAAGTGATTATCATTTATACACTCTGAACTTATAGTGAAGTGATGAGCACTTGAATTTTACTATATGAAGCCATAAGAGCCTGTTCTTTGACAGGTGAGTCTCTAATGTACGCGTTGCTTGTTGACACAATACAGGAATAGCGAAGGCATTCAACTGGCGTTAAAAACAATGATGGGTATAGGCTTAAGTTCTCTTCCAAGCATGAAGAAAATGCCCCAAAGATAGAGCACATGAGTTGCGCCGTCGCTCATGAAGTGACGGCATTCACAAACGGCCCGGCAAGAACTCTGACAGCTGGTGAGAAGTTAACGCAAGAGTAGACTTTATTCCTTCCTGATTAACCTCATTAGCTGGATAAAAAAGCGAGATCAAAACCTGGATCATTGCCACTTTTGATACCCTCATCTCCTCACATATTTTGACCGCACGAATGATGATCTTTTCAACCACCGCCTCCATCGTGAGCAACACTTTCGCAGAGTTTCCTTGAGGCTTCATAACGACATATTGCCCCGCCATCGAGATGACTTCAAATGCGATGGATTCTTTCCAGGAGGTTTGGTTAGGCCTCTTTAACAAGGCTCAGGATAAGTTTGATCGAAAAGAGCAACTGGCATTTGACCGGTGTGAGGCCAGAAAGGAGGCAGACTTTATTAGACTGAGAAACAACAGACTCATTTCTCGAGTGAAACCCAGCAAAATAGCGAGGAGACAATTGGCAGCCCTTAGAAGAGAAGCAAGGAACGCATCAGAGTATCCTCCATCAAGAGACGGCAATGCCAACTCCCAGTCCACGATGCGCAAGGCTCTGTCGCTGTCAAGACAGGTGCAAAGATCAGGAAGAGTCGGGAAGAAGCTGCTTCACAGCTCAAGCCCCAGTCTTGGCCTCAATGTAACGACGCAGGACAAAGAGCAAGCTTTAGTATTCGCACATGCGATATGCGACCGAGAAGAATCAAAGACCGACTTGGTATACTGGACTGATGCCTCGTGTTTCTCTAGCAGCAGTAGAGCCTACGGTTGTGCTGTCGTCTTCAAAGAAAAGGGCACGTGGAACCTGGTCACTGGGGTGATGCCATCTACATGCACCCACACGGCTGAATTCCATGCCATTTTGCTTGCTTTGGAGACTGCGGTGCAGCATATTGAGGATATCCCTCGCCCAAGACCAGAAATGTCTGTCAAGATCTTTTCCGACTCTACGACATCGCTCCGATGGATCGACAGGTTCAGACAGAGACAAAAGAAGCGGATGACACCAGAGGCAATCACAGGACTAGAGCATGTGGGAATTATAAGTCGGCATATAGAACAACTTGGTGCCAACCTGGAGTTTCACTGGGTACCGAGGGGGCAGGTGGAAGGGAATCGAGTAGCAGATTCAGCAGCTCGCGTTGCAAGAATGAAAGCAGAGAGGCTCAACTCGCCGTCAACTGGAGAGGGAAACACCGGCATGTTGGCTAATAAAGAAGCGATTGTTGCATTTGGTTCTTCGCTTTGTCAGTAAGTTAGCCGCTCTCGTCTATTGCCCAGACCAGGGCAGATGTTGTTTGCAAACTGACTGTACGATAGGCTCTCAACGGATATTCTCCTAGCAAATAGGAAGGCATTGAATGTTTCACGTAACCTGAAGCCGGAAAACCTTGCCAAGCAAGACCAGGACCAGGAAAAGAAAGAGGCATGATTCTGGATGGTCTTTACGACACTACTGTGCCAGGATGAAACCTGTACAATGGCGGATGGCGGCAAGTGTGGTTTGGACTTGAGCATTTCGGTTGTGAGAATATGCGATATGTTTGCTTTTGTGGCTTTATAGACATGGCGGATCCATGTTCAAACTCGTGGATATGACAGGAATTGCGAGGCTTTTTGTTATTTCGATGTCATTTCTTTGTTTTCCCCCCCCCCAGTGGCTTGGTAAATAACGCCTTGGTTGGGAGGGGCGACGAAAATTACAATGCCGCTAGAATGGGCATGTCATTTTACATGAAGAAGGCTATGGCCATTATTGCAACTATTGAATGATTGTTCACATTTGAATTCTCGCACTTGTACTTGTAGCAAACATGTTTCCAGAGTTGGGTTCGTCTTTCTCACACAGCTAGATATAGGTACCCACTCATATTTGAGACTCTGGAGTATATCTCTGCGGGCAGTGGGGGGGGGGGGGGGGGGGGGGGGTAGACGAACACATGTCCGTGTATCAGATAGGAGCGAATCCAAAAAAAAAAAAAAGAGATATAAGCATCCAGGCCGAAATAGGCATTTCGTTACATTTTGAACGCACAAAAAATAGTTGTAGTCGGCAAATGGCGGTGGATGAGAAAAACGAGTCGTGCCTGTTCGTCCAGGGCAAGGTCTGGAAATTAAAATGAGCCTGTCTTTGGTGGCCATGCGCCGGGTTGTGTCAGAAAGATCAATATTTGCCCACTTTATGACTGATACCTTGTATTTATTTTACTACTAGTAGGTACAAGTAAGTAGGTAAGGGCCCCCCCCATACGAAATCTTGTTGGTTTGCTTAGGTACATGCACTGATCAAACGGTTCGCATTGGGAGCATCTCTGGTTTTTCCTTGATGAAGAAACGAAGCGAGATAAAATTGAAGTTGCATTGACATGTCACCTCCCACGCAGGCTCTCTTTCTGCCCTCTAGTTCATGTGCGCCTCACAGATAGCTCGGCGTCTGTTCCTCGGTGAATGCAGCTTTCTAGCAGAGGACACACACACACACCTCCTGATTCAGCTTACCATGCATGCAGCCCAAGTGGGCTTCCCTCTTCATTCTGTCTGTCTTTGTTCTTCGGCTGCAGGTTTGTTGAGGCGACTGGCGCTATCGAAGGGGCCAGTGGGACGGTCCCACGTCGACAACGGAGGAGGTGGAGAGGAGAATGCAATGCAAGCAATGTAATAAACAAAATCTGCCTAGAGGTAGTCTTGGTTTGTTTGTTCGTTGGCTGAAAAAAGCAGGTAAAACAAAAGCCATGGTGGATGTCAAAAAACTGGGCTGTATCACGGCTCTTTTATTTTTTTTTTGGTTTTTACCAAGAATTCTGACAAGTGTTGGAAATTCATGGCGGACTGGTCCGAGACATGTTCGGAGACCCGTTCGGTGTCATTTCGAATCTTTTTGTCTTTTTGCGCGGTGCGGGAGCTGGTTCACAAAGTGAGATTTGGGGGGCGGGTAGGTATCGGCATTTCAAGGAGAAGCGTGGGAGAGGTAGGGAGATGTGAACACTGTCTCAGCCTTTTTTTCCCTCTTTCTCTCAGCCTCTGGCATATCTGAGATGGGCGATCATGCAGCCGAGATGGATTGAATTGATGATTCTGCCTGTTTTAATTTGTTTCGCTGGGCTTGGAGAAAGCTTTTTTTTTTTTTTTTTTTGTTTCTGTTCGTGGCTTGACAGAGTAGAGCCGCGAGCGATATTGTGATGGTCGTTGACTTGCGGATGAGGAGATGGGCCTCTTTATTTTTTGTAAACGCCCAATGTAATAGCACTCACTCTGCATACTTTTCAGTATCTTCATCTTCGTCTTGCAAAAAAAAAAAAGACCATATGTGACATGTTATATATGGAGTAGCATGACATATTTTTAAGTTCAAGGATTGGTCTCGAATCGTGTACTACACAACCGATAGTAGAGATCTTGAGAGGGTTTCTAATAGTTCAAGGGACCAAAAGGCAGACATCAGATAGAGTGGGTGTGGTAGATTGCAATCTGAATGGACGTGCGTTGGAGTTGGAGTCAACTTGTCAAAGCCCTTCCTTTCCTGTCAAATCCCTTCGTCCGTGCGTGTCTTGTGATGAACTGGTTGCATTGTGATCTTTTCTGCTTTCTTTTTATTTATCCATTTATTTGCTTTTGTTATCTTCTTTATTTTTCGACTTGTTCTTCTTGTGCTTGTGCCGCTTGCCGGACCATGCGGGTTTGGTGCACGATGCGGTCATCAAAGATCGTCGTTGGCAGTGCGAGCAAATGAGATGAGAAAAAAGGTACCACGCCGGCGAGGACACTAGTTGGAGTAGTACCAGGAGGGAAAGGATAGTGTAAAGAGGCATTGGACAAAGCTCATCGCGAAGTCACCCTCCCTCCCTCCCTCAAAGATCCACGTGGAGAGAGAGAGAGGGAGAAATGCTCGGAGGGGGGGTCGAAACAAAGGAAAAGTAAAAAGCGGATAAGGTAACCTTGGACGGTTTACCCAAATTAGTGGTATTAATCAATTTGGGTTTGAGGAAAAAAACAATAGCTGGTGAACAACACAAGAAGCATCGAGGCTGAACATCTTTTCACGATATCGAACTGTTGTCTGAAACATGAGCGCATTGCAGCTGAGCATAAAGTCTTGTTCAGCGAAATAACAGCTGGCCAATTGTGCACAGGCACGAGGGCCAATGAGTCGTCCGTGAAACAAAGAGGAATCGAGGGATACAAGTACATACATACATACATACATAGATCCAATGGCCCTTGCAGAGATGCAGGCCTAACCACCCCCGGCGCCATCCGCAGCACCCCTGCTCCGCAAAATTGCGACCTTGTGCCAACAATGGTATGTATTCATGTATGTACTTTATGTACAAGTTATCCCTGTTCCTGCCAGCCTCGCTCTCGCAAACTGGGAGGGCTGGGGGGCTTTTGGTCTCCTTTGGTCGCGATGGTGGGCAGCCTGAATCTCTGAGTGGGTGTTGACCAGAAGGACGATGATGAGTCCTTTCTTGTTGTATCTGTACATGCTTGTATGTGCGTATGCATGTGCGCTCTTTATGTACTCGTGCTGCTGCTGCTGCTGCGCCCTTGATGTGCTGTTGCTGCTACGGCTGCGGCTGTTGTGTTGTTCATCCCAGGGTTATGGATGCTCCTTTGATACGTGGTTTTTGTTTGCTGCGGCCCGACATATTTACTCTACCAATCGAATTGCCCAGCAACCACCTACGCTTTTCCCCCAACGTAACATTTCAGGAACAGCAAAGCAACACAGAGAGAGAGAGAGAGAGAGAGAGACAGGAAGAGAGACAGGCAAACAGATAGACTTGCGGTGGTGGTTACAATAGTGAATGCGGCCATAGTCAAATACGGTTCACCGACCATTGTAGTCTGCATTCGCTGGACAAAAACATTCCGTCTTCTCGTCTCTGGTGGGGAAGAACCGTTTCTTGTTCCTCGTACAAGTACTCCGTGCTTGGTTCCTCTCGAGCTTTGTTGATGGTGGGTTGACAACTCTGACGAGAGAGGAGAAAGTGCTGGACAAGTACCAGTACCTCTACCAACCACCTTACTTTCCGAGCAAACCGTTGTCGCACTCACACGATACCTCCAACCAGGTATCTTCTCAGGGTCCCCCCTCCAAGAAAAATAAATCCCCCATAATACGAGTCACCCAGCGAAACACCATCACCAAGCCTGAACATACATAGTACAGCTTCCTCTTTTTTTTCTCCCACTCTCCCTCTCCCTCTCTCCCTCCTCTCTCTCCGGCCCTTTTTGTTTTGAGCAAAAAACCTGTCGCCGTTTCCCTTCCTCTCTCTCCCTTCTCCTGATCTTGGGATCTTTTTTTTTCTTCCCTTCCCCTTCTCACTTCCTCTTCTCGGTGACCCACGCTTAGCCAGGGCCTTTGTCTCGCATCGTCCCCCGGTCCACTACTCGGCGACGCCCCCCCTAATATTATACACACCCTAAAAAGCTGCCATCTCTCTCCCCGGCCGCGGCGTCGTTATTGTCTGGGTCCGCTTGCGCTCTCTCGCCTCAGTCCGCCCGGGGTTACTATTACTACTGGTCTTCCCTCTGTTTTTCTATCCGTGCATCGTGCATCGACCGCCAATCCGGGCCGCCTAACAAAAGAGTTGCTTCGCGCCCTCTAGCCCAGCACGCAAGCAAGCAAGCAGTTGGTTCTGGTTCTTCCCCAACCGCAAAACTCGCCCACCGCGACCTTTGCTCGCAAGACAGGCACGAGGCGACCGGTTCGTTTTCTGGAGCTCTTGACTTGTTCATCGGATCCTCTTGACAAACAAGCACCTCGAAAACCGAGCATCATCTCTCGACCTCGCCTGCTCTCGTCATTCCTTATCATCACAGCTCCCACCACTGCGGCGTCACTCCTTCTGCTGTTACGACTATTCGCGTCTTTCGCTTTCTACGCTTTAACGACTTCTCTTCTCATATCGCGTTAATACCACATCCACCGACACCTCGCGCGCTTTTTTGCTTCATCAATCGGTTGTCTAATACGAGTGCCCTTTTTTTGATTTTTGGTTACGACGATTTTCGCTTGCATAGCATCTGTCCCGTCAGCAACAATTTACGAGAACCGCCCTCGACCACACCAGTATTACATCGAAACAAAGGCTCAGCGACTTGTCCTGCATGGCCTATTAAACTGCGATAATTTAATAACCATTTGTCATATTCCAACACTTAAGACGACGGGTGCATAATTCGACGTCTTTTTTTTCCCCCATCAACCCCCTTATAGAATTCCCCTTCAGAATGGCTCAATCAACAAGGCCGACAAGGCCTCACACAGAACAGCAAAGCTTACAGTCGATACGAACTCCTTTGAATTTGAGAAACGCCTCCTTATTACTACTCTCGGCTCTCACAGGCACGGCTGTCGCACAAGAGTCTGGGAAATGCATTTCGTTAAAGGGGTCAACGACTTGCCGGGCATTTCAGTCTGCCTCGGTTTTCACTTCCCAGACTTTGAAAAACTTCTAGTCAGTTACTGGGAACTTCGCCATCTTTATGTCTCGAGGCTAACTGATGTGTCAGTCCCTTTCTAGAGTATGTCGCTAATAGAGAGTCGTTTGACGACCAGTTGACAACCTATGTTCAACACTCCTTTGTCAAAGACAAGTACGTATGATTCAAACTACAAACTACAACCTTTGGCAATACTCATTTGCTAACTATCTATCAAATAGGTATCAGTCGACATTTGGCTGCCAAGACGTCAATCTCACTAATACTAGCGACATGTATGCACGCTACTCAACGACTGTGATTTGCAATGCCATTGTCCAAATGTCTATGGCAGCATGCCAGGTATCGCAACAAAATGCAAAACCTGTTTGTGCCGAGACATGCGCGGAATTCGCCCAAAGCGAGGCATACATCACCGCCGACAAGGACCTTTGCAATAACCCCGGTGATGATTTGAACAAGCTAATACGGGCCGACTTCACTAATTGTGCACTGCCCGAGCAGTCTCTGTCTGGAGGTTGTGTTTCGGGTGTCGACAATGAGCCGGAGAACTGTGGTTTTGGTAACAGCACCATAGGCTTGTGCTCTTACTGTGGCGCTGGTGGAATCAACTCAACAGACACTTGCTGTTACAATTCGAACGCTGAAAAGCGCTGCCAGGGCGTTAAGCTCCCGGTTATCACTGCGACACTGACCTTTACAACACCTACAGCATCGCCGACGAGTCCTGTCCCCGTTGCTAAACCCAGTTCAGGTGGCGGTTTGAGTGGCGGTGCGATTGCTGGCATCGTGATAGGCGCACTTGCGGGTATTGCTATCTTGGCTGCACTGTTGTTCTTCTGCATTGGCATGATGAGACGCAGACGTGGTAGTCAGCATGGCAGCATCTTCAACCAGCCGTCCCCTGCTCGGAAGGGCCCTCCCATGGCGCATGGTAATCTTTCGGCACCGACAGGGTATGAGGTGCTCCCGGGCGGGCGCATTGCTCGCATGTCAGCATTGGAAGGCCACTCTGGTGATTCGCCCTCTCAGCATCATAGCTCCCCATCTGCTAGGGAAGCTGAGCTTGCTGCTGTTGGCAAGCACTCTGACAATCTATCATCTTCCGAGTTTGGCGGTACTCCATCACCCGAGATTCCCTACAGCTCTCTCCATGCCCCCCCTGCTGCAACAAGGAGACAGGCGTCACTATCAAGCAATTCTATACTTCATAGCAGTGAAGGACCACATTCGCCACGAACGCCAGGTAGTCCGATTGGCTTCTCTTCCCCCCATGGCATGGCCAGCAACCAGTCTGAGCAATTGCCTTTCTTCAAAGATTACTACTCTCAAGATGACATCCACCCTGGCGACAAAGTAGCTGTTCTCTGGGCATATCAACCTCGTGCAATGGATGAGTTTGCGCTTGAGCGAGGTGATATGCTTAAGGTGGTAGGCATCTGGGATGATGGCTGGGCTACTGGCCACATGGTTGACCAGCGAGCGGACGAGTGGGAATCACGAAGAAGGGTGCAAAGAGATAGTGGTGTATCCAACACATCAGGCGCCAGAGATACTTCACCAGATGGTCATGGTGACCTGAAGGCATTCCCTTTGGTATGTGTCTGCGTACCAGACCACTGGCGAAAGACAATAGAAGGCGATGGGTCAACGGACACAGCTGCTAGTGTCCTTGGCCACTCAACATTGTCATGACAAAACATCGCCTAGATGCGACACTATGATTTTTGAATACGGCCTGGTGCTATCAACTTGGCTACAACAGTGTCGATTTTTTGGTCAGCCCGTGGCTGAGTTGACACATGCTGTACTATCTCACGCATGTCTCAAAGACACAAGCCGCTGTTGGAAATGCAGGAACCATGCCAGGCATGTTAATGCGCGACGGCAGCGCCGCGTTTTCTCATGATACTATACGCCTCATGTCTTGTTTTGCTTTTTTTTTTTTGGACGACCAAAACAATCTCATTCGATAGATGTTACATCACAACAGACCAACTGCTCCGCCATTTAGACTGACCCAGAAGACCTGTCTCTTCATTGAAGTCAATGGCATGGACAGTCTTGATGAAGTTTATGAGATGCCCTTCTTTGGTTACATGATTGATTGGTAACCATCCAGCGTCATGCTTCAATGTCCCGTGCGTTTATACCCAGAGAGAAGAGGCGATGGAGTTTCATATCAATTTGCGGAGTATGGAGTGAAGGGAGAAGGGGCATATTTAATCTTGAACTTTTTTTGGCTGAGCTTTTTTTGAGCAAGCGCAAGATGATTTGCAAAGCAACTTTGTTTATTGAGGGGAGAGAGGAGTGACAGAAGGGAAGGGGTGAGTACAGGATGGTGAAATTCAAAAGCATATTGGCCTGCCTGTTTATACAGGGCATCACCTAGGTATGGACATACATAAAAGGGGTCTTCCTCTATAATTTATTTCCCTAGGTAGTTTCGATAGCAAAAATGACCTTTTGATACTGTGTTTGTCTTGGGATGTGATGAAAGTATGCATCCTTTATCACACTGCTGGTGCGTTTGGTGATTGCTTGTTCTATCAAATTGTGCATTTAATGAAGATGTGGGTCGATTCGGATGAGCTTGCCTGTTATACAATGTTCTACAATGCTCTACGATGCTGGTTACCTATATCATTCGTTATTTTTCAGTGTTGGTGTTTTGTAGGTGAACACTTAAAGCGGTGTGTTCGGTGTGAACTCCCCACCGCGGGGTCCCCCCTTCGCGGGGCAGCCCATCTCTCTCCTTGATCTTATCGCAGCCGAAAAGAAGATACCGCTTCAAAAAAAACCCAAACTTAACTCTCCAGGGAAGGAGAAAGAAAACAGCGATTATAGCTGAATTCGAACACCCAATTCAACAAGTAGATACGGATTACTTGCCGCTACTCTCTTGAAGGAAATTTTTCTTAAAAAAAAAGAGCTACTTGGGAGACCATGGCGGAGGATCTCAACGCCAGAGCCGAGGCCGCGGTGCCTAAATTCAAGCTCCAACGCGTGCTCAACCAAGGTACGAGATGAACCCTTTCTCCCTTTCCCTCCCTCCCTTCTTTTTACATGAGCTGTTCTTTTCTACTCTCCCTTTGTTTTCATGGTAAAACATTATAGAAGGGAGTATATCGTAGCGAAGAAGCTAACTCCAAGGTTTCATGGATAGACCAAGCCGGCCGCCGCTCCTCCCTCTACGGCACAATCGACGACCAACCCGCCCTCCTCATCGTCGAGCGCGCCCCCTTCCCTACTTCGGAGGCCTACCTTGGTGCGCTGCCGTCCTCGCTCTCTCGGCTGCGAAATCTGGGCGCGAATGACATCTACAGCTGGAGCATGGCCCGCGCTGGCGGGATAGACACGGACGTTGCTTCATCAGGAGGGGATAGTCAAGAAGGCGACATTGGCTTCTTCGCTGACCTCAAGATCAACCTGATTTACCCTTGCACGGAGACGCACGTCAAAAAGTACAGCAAGCAGGGCGTGCGGTTCGTCACAGAGACGCCTGAGATTTACAGGGACCACATCAGGCCGTACATGCACGCGAAGCGAGAACAAGGAAGACTCAACTGGGTATTCAACATCATAGAGGGCAAAAAGGAGGTGGAAGATGTTATATACAGGACCAAGCTCGGCGAGGCGGGCGACGAAGGGTTCCTCCTCCTCCCGGACCTCAACTGGGACCGCAAGACGCTGGATGCGCTGCACTTGCTCGCGCTGGTGGAGCGGCGTGACATTTGGTCGTTGAGGGACCTTAAGAAGAAGCACATTCCCTGGCTGTTGCATATGAAAGAGAAGCTCGTATCTGCTACAGTGAAGACGTATCCGTCTATTGAGGCGGACCAATTGAAGCTATACGTTCATTATCAACCAACTTATTACCACCTGCATATACACATTGTACATGTTGCGCTCGAGGCAGGAAAGACGCAGGCCACAGGCAAAGCTGTGGGGCTTGACAGTATAATAGAGACGTTAAAGATCATGGAGGGAGACGAAGAAGCGGGTATGGATGCGGTATCTATGCATTATACACTCGGCGAGGCGAGTGAGTTGTGGACGGAAGTGTATGAGCCGATCAAGAGTGGTAAAGTTTCTCAATAGCGAGAACCAGATCGTTGACGCTAGAACCGTGAGGGCAGTCTTTCCATGCCCCGCCGTCGCGGATGCAATAGACTTCACCGTTAAGGCGGATCGTGGCACTGATCGTTACCCCGGCCTTTACATTCCTTTGTTAGTACATAGACAATCGTAGAATGGATTTTATTAGTAGGGCATACATCGGAAGTTCGCTTAATGCTGGTTCGCAATAAGTCAAGGCCATGAGCACCATCGTCACGAGCAGCGCAGTCGTTGAGTTCCTTGATTGAAATGGCGTGCTCAAGAGCACAGTCTTCGACAAGACTCTTGTCGGGAATGGACTTGTATTCTCTGGATAGGCACATAACAAAGCCTAGGTTGATCTTGGGGTCGGGATACAGCTCTCGAGCACAGAGCTCGATGATATTACCCATGCACTCGGAGGAGCCATGCTTACAGCTGACGCCATCGTTTGCGGTAGGTCTAGAAAGCGTGAGCTCTTGGAAATGAGATGGTTGTGGGGGCCGATCTGGGTATCGTTCCACTTACGTGCCGATGTAGGAAAGAGTGAAATCGACTTTCTCCCAAACGCGTTGCATGACGGGGATGACGAGTAACTGGAGGGCATCCTTGGGGCAGGTAGTTAGTGGCATGGACTGCATATGCTGTGCGGTATGATGCTTTATGGGATACGAACTTTGGCATCTGGACACTTGCTCATGATGTGAGCCTCCAGTGGGACGCGACCGGCTACGTTGGATGAATCGTCAGTGTTCTTCAACGGGCCTTGAGCACCACCGTGGGAATAAGCATTGGCGTTCAAGATGTTGTGACCCAGGCTAAGGGCGAGGAGCGTCGACATCAGCCGGCGGCCAAAGGTGAAATATTTTCCCTGCATGGTGATGGGTGAAAGGATGGATTAACAGATGGTTATGGATGAATGCTGGGGATAAAGTGAAGCGTTGGGGTTGGACTGGATGTTAAACAATGAGAATAGCAAAGCAATGTTTTGGAGCTTCAACGTTTGTGTTTGGCGTTGAAGCTTGCGAGATGGAGCTCTTGGAGCGGCGTCATTATGTATTGGTATGTGCAAATGGGTTTATGCCAGATACGGTCAAGTGCGGTAGCAATCTGAGCTAAGAAGGGAAGGTGGGCCTGGTCTATCGGAGCAGCGGTAGCCACGGGACCCTGATTGCCCTGATGTCACAGGTCGATGCCGATATCTCGAGACGCTTGACTCGAACAACAAACTTTAGTATATCTGCAGACAAATAAAACCATCAGCTATTGAAGCCGCTTTGTGCCTCTCATATTATTGCTTGACCTCGTCGTTTTAATATCATCACATAATTCATCTAATCACTGTCCGACCCTTGTGGTCATCTAGACTTTCGATCTTGGAGGCGATTTTGGGGCTTTCTCTTGGCTCAAAGTTCGGCTTCTATATTTATTTATTGCAAGGTTCTTGCGTTGAAGTACTTATGATTCGCATCTCAAGTCGCATATGCTGCACGGCGTGTTGATAGACGCGCCGACATGTTATGGGAAATGATAATGCGACCCAAACCAAGAAGAGAGATTTCGGAACGACCCGTGGTTTATCTTAGCATGCCAGGTATCGAAGTGTCCCGCCAACGGCGAATCGCGAAGAACGCCTTTTATACTCTCCCGATCCTCTGCTAGCCAAATTGAGAAGTTTCCCACTTAAACGGTGAATCAAATTGGCTATATAGGGGTGTTAGACTTTCGGGGCATTCCTAAACGGCCATCCTTTAGGTTACTGACCATAATAACACCCCAAGTATACGGACTGGACTTTCTACAAATATATCTTCTACAATCCTCTGAACTTCATTTCCGGGTTTGTGGTTTGGGCTAGTCTTAATACAATGAGTTACTTTAGATCAGTCCACTCACCACCGCCACACTCTGCACATGAACAAAAGAAGCATCGCCATGTTCGTGATCAGGAATTAGCTGCATCATTAGTTGAGTCCTATTTCCGCAGCCTGCCGTTTTCTGGCGGTCTGGAAGTCTCATAAATACATATGAAAAGATGTACAATGCTACCATTGGAAAGAGGGTTTTGATTGCCGAGGAAGAGGTCTACTTAATATGGTCATCTAATGATCGAGAAACCCTATAAGTGTTTGGTGCTGAGTTCGGCCTGGTAGCATCGGCACGGCCGACGTATGCTGAGCACGTGCAAGAAAGTGCGTCGTCGGTTGCCGCGGAGAAGAAGACGATGAATCAATTTAATGAGGGACGTTGAGAGATGAGTATTATGAAGATGATGACTATGGGGCATAGAAGAATAGGCACATGATGATAGTGCTGAGCTCTATATGTTGTGAGTGGACATACTTCTGGAACAGGATCGTAATATGGTCAGACTACACCGAAGGGACGACTGCACCAGAGCAGCGTGAAATTATGGTGACTCTTGGGAGGTAGAATTTGTGATTCTCATCATGAAACGAACATGCCTCGGCAGTGATGCTTGATAATGAAGCTTTTTTGCTACAAAATCTGTAATAGAAAAACTGGGTTGTGTTTCACAAACGTTTTCATCTTGTCTTGTAATGCGAACCATCCGATTTGCAGAGGAGGCATAAGATCTGAACGTTATAGCCTAAATGGTCGCCTTATCTGAATAATAGGGCCGAGTTTAAGAGATGACGGTTGCTTGGCGCTTATTATGTGTACCGTTAGGAATGTGAATGCGAAAGACGGTCAACATGAGCATCGGATCACTGTTGGAATTGATAGTTAAAAAAAGATTATTCTATTTTCTATTACGATAGAATCCACGAGGAGTGAGGAGTGAGGAGTTGATTGACCTAGATGAAGATGCTCATAGTAAAAGACTGTCTCTCATTATCCATATTAGATGCATTATTTGAGATACACACTCATTTCGAGTCTTCTAGAAGCCCTGAAACCCAAACCCAACCTCCACCATGGGGCCCGGTAGCCCGGATCTTCATCTGCTTTTAGTGGACTCTTACAGTGGCTCAGACCCCTAAAAGCCGCAACGCCGTAGCGGGTGTGATGGATGCTGCATCACCTGCAAGTTACTTCCAATCACGGTAAATGACCCTATCGTTAGAAAGCACAAACTGCGCGACTGCCTCGGTCAAGTCCGTGACTCTTTTTTCAGGAACACCCTTTTAAACCCCTCTCACCTGAAGAACTATTCGGAATTACCAAGTTATGAAACTTATTTCCCCGTCAACCTGTTCAGTGTAAAATTATGACATCTCAAGCCTCTCCTTCCCCTTCCTCTTCTCTGAATAGGTTCCTGGAACCGTTCAAGATCGACGTGGATATTTGCCATGCCCTCTCGGAACGCTTCCTCCAGACTTTTGCACATCTAGCGGCAGAGTCCAAGGACCAGTTCTTGCCTACGCCAATATCCGAATCTATCCTCAGGCCGGTTGCTGAGCGAGGTCAGGGACGGTAAGGCCCCCCTGTTTGTGCATTTCTTTCTGGTAGCCTTAGGCTGGGGTATCGCCCAACAGATTCTCAGGTTTGTGAGGCTAACATGAGTTTATAGACATCTAGCCATAGATATGTAAGGAATCACCCAGATATGCGAGATGACATCCAAAGATAAGACACTGACTTGCTCCCAGCGGAGGGACAAATCTTAGAGTTGGCTTCGTTGAACTGCATGGAACGGCAGAAGATGCCTCAACCCACTCTGGCCAAGTGCAGCGTCTCCTTGAGAAATCATGGCCCATCGCTGATCACTTAAAAAACGACAACGCGGACAGTCTCTTTGATTGGATCGGAAAGTGTATTGCCGAGGTCGTTGAGGATGGAACCAAAGTGTTTGAACTCCCCAAGGACAAACCTGTATCCCTTGGAGTTACCTTCAGCTTTCCCATGGTGCAAAAATCTGTCTCTCAAGCGACGCTTACGTCCATGGGCAAAGGATTCGCTCTCCCTGAACGCATGGACCTTGGATCTCGTCTTGAGGAGGGATATGCAAAGTTCCAAAACGATAACCTCCCGCCACTCAAGGTCACGGCCATTGCAAACGATTCCGTTTCCACTCTAGTATCCTTCATTTTCAACTACGACGGCAGAGAAGCCCAGCGCGCGGCCATGGGACTGATTCTGGGGACCGGATCTAATGCTACAGTGCCCCTGAAGCTGAGCCTATTGCATCCCAGCAAACGGCCAGAGGTTGTCAGCGTCCTGCCTGGAGAGAGTCTCGAGAATGCCAAGATTGCAGTCAACACTGAGTGGAGCATAAACGGCACGGCACCACCACTGAGGGAACTGGGGCTTATTTCCAAGTGGGACGACGTGCTCTCTGCACAGAACGAGACGCCAGGCTTCCAACCTCTGGAATACATGACGGCGGGGAGATATTTGGGAGAGCTTGGTCGGATAATGTTGGTGGATTATATGGCGAATGTTCTGGACATCCCCTCTGAGACATTACCTGCCAAATTGCTCGAGAAGCATAGCATGACGACAACATTCCTTAGCCACTATAAGCCTTTAGAGCCGGTGAGCCTCTTGACGAAACTTGAAAAGGAATTCCCAGAGTCAACCGGCGCACCTGGATTCAAATGGACCGAAGAACTAGCTGTATCGTTGTATCACATTGCTAAGGCAATCGAGGTTCGGGCGGCTGGAATCATTGCAGCTGCCATCTTGGCTTTACTAACTTTGGCTGAGGAAATCCCCTCGGGCAAATCACCGGTAGGTGCAAGCCAGTCAACTCAGGAGCTCGGAGTGGGCTACACAGGTGGCTGCATTGTTCACTTCCAAGACTACCTGATCGACTGCCAGAGCTTCGTGGATCAGTTGGTAGCACATAAACTTGGCGATAACGGACCTTTGCGTGTAGTTCTCAGTCCTTGCCATGACGGCGGCGTTACGGGAGCAGGCATTCTGGTGGCAGTAGAAGCATCGTCAAGCAAACAAAGCGAAGCATAAAGGACCCATGGGTCATACTGTATAAAGAGCGCGGCATGGGAAACACGGCGTTATGAAGGGTAGAATAGACATTGCGAACACGGCACAGGGCTGGGATATTACAGGTTCTACTATGGTCTGTGGTGCATATCTGGCAGGGATAGATGGGAAAGACGTTGATGGAACATGGCAAAATAATGCAAGAAAAACGAACCGGCATATTTTACCCCGACAATGCATGGCAAGGATGAGCGCGCATTCACTCCAGTCTAGACTCTTTGATCGGGATCAGAACCGAGGCGATGGGCAATTTTCTGCTTGTATGAACCAACTTTTGCGCCATTTGCGGCACGTCAGACCAGTTTTGCATCCATGCACACGTACACATACGCCTGCAACCTCGGAGAGCCAATGTGACGCTATAATTCTCTGCCTAGCAACGTCCTTTGTTCACCACCACACTCCTAGTTTTGACATATTGGAGGTATGTTCCCCTCATTGAAGGATTTTTTATGGTGTGGCGCTTAATGTTTCTTTCTTCTTCACCGTCTTTCTGGGGTTCCGATTCTTTTTCTGGATGGATGGATGGATGGATGGTTGGGGTGAGATGATGATGGCGTTCTCGTCTTGCCCGAGGTCATGTTCGGTGGTTTGATGACAAGAAATTTTGACGTCAAAACAAAAGATTTGCTTTGTGAGGAGAATTTGAAGCATCGAGAACCACAAGATGGAGCCCCAAATCAAAGTACCCCGCGCCCGCAGTCTGGGTGGCTGATACCTATATGCGTCTCCATTCCTTACGCTATGAGCCGAGCTCGTCTGAGACCTCTCTCCACTTGCATGCATGGCAGGAAATTCAATACAACCTCATCTCTCACCTGAAGTAACTTCAGCTTCCCAAGCCAAGCCACCGACTTCACAGACGACCTGCAAGTGCTCTTTGTCTTGGAGGCGATCTAGTCTTGGGATTGCCATGATAACGGCGTAGGATCCAACCCCCACGGCTTCAACTTCCCCTCCCCTCCCTTCTTTAAAACCCCGGCTCGGATTTTATGACTTCGAGGTTGATGCTTGGATGCCGAGGTAGCGAGGCAAATGAAGGTGCTTTCGCTGTTTGCTTTGGCGAGAGTCTCGAACTAACGACGATGGGGCGGCGGTTGTCAATGCATCAGCTGAGCACTAAGGGTGTTAGTGGGCATTACGTTTTGATCGATGGCCAGAGGCTATGGAATGGATTATCCTATAAGATATACGATGTAACGGCACCTCATTTTTTTCTTTCCAGATCATGAATTCCATCAAGAAGTCCTCCTTTTTCTCTTTATTTCTCTTACTTGATTCTTGACCAGCTTGAGAATAGGGGCTGAAAACAGCTCTATTTATCTCCCCTGATTGAATATCTCCACCATTGAAGGACAGACTCCTTGAGGCTGCACCATCGAAGGATTTAAATATGCCTAGATCCGGCAGAGGGACCCCACAGATTGTTGTGGGGTCACCACGGTCACCGGCCGAGAGTGAATGCTCTTCCGGCTCGGGACCGATACCAATTGCTGCTAGCAGACGAGGCCTTGGCTATGGCACCGCAGCAGGATCAGTGCCTCATGGCAGCCATGACATGGACGCAGACTTGTTTAACCTGCTCTCCAGGTCTCTACCTACATCTGGCGGTGGCTTAGAGCCGGAGCCAATCATCCCGGCCATGATGCGGCATGATGTGGAGAGCGTATCTTATCGCCGTCCCGATCGGGACGATGAAGAGGGCTTCATAACCGAGAGTGACGACGAGACGGAAGATGAGGATCCGGAGCTTACGGAGACGTCGCCCCTCGTGCGCTATGAGTCAAGAGCTTCAAGAGCTTCAAGGGCTTCGAGGGCCTCTAGGGCTGAGACGCTTACGGAGCCTCCCCTATTCCTGAACGGCACTTCACCCGAGCGCTTCTGGATCATCTTTGCGCAGATTCTGGTTACGACAATGATTAGCTGCTTCGACGGAACCATCATGGCGTCGTCTCACCCCGTCATCACATCGTACTTCAAGGCGGCGAACTCGGCGTCCTGGCTGTCGACGGCCTTTCTCCTCACGTCGACGGCATTTCAACCCCTGCTGGGTCGGCTGTCTGATGCGGTGGGGAGAAAGCCCTTGTTCATTCTTTGCTTGACTATTTTTGCGGTGGCTACGCTCTGGTGCGGTGCTGCAAGGACTATCGAGGAGTTTGTAGCGGCGAGGGCTGTGTGCGGTATGGGTGCTGGAGGGACGATGACTTTGGGGAGTATCATCACGAGTGATTTGGTGCCCATTGAGTAAGCCTAACCCCCTTTCCCCTTTCCCCTTTCCTCTTTTTCCTCTCTCTCTCTCTATATATATATATACGATGCTTCGTTTACAAACAAGTGGTTTGCAACTTTTCTAACTCTACAACAGACGACGAGGAGCATACCAATCCTACATCAATGTCGTGTTCGGCATCGGTTCCGCCTCTGGAGCTGCCCTCGGCGGTGCCATGGCCGATGCCCTGGGTTGGAGATGGGAGTTTTACGTTCAGGTCCCGCCCTTGCTGCTTTGCATTGTCTTTGCCGTGATGGCGATCCCGCCTGATATCGGTCTCGTTGGGCCGCGGAAGAGCGTCCGCGAGGCGTTGCGGTCGTTTGACTTTGTGGGCTCGGGGCTCTTGACTACGACTATTGCGTTTCTCATTTTGGGACTGGTAAGACGGGAGGGGGGGTGCTCTCTTTATTGTGGACGGGAGAACTGAGTGCTGACAATGATTTCTTATAGAACCTGGGCGGCAATATACTTCCGTGGTCACATCCTTTCGTCGTCACCTCTCTCGTCATCGCTGCCATCTTCTTCCCGGCATTCTTGTTCAACGAGTCTCGTGCCGAGAAACCCATCATGCCTCTCCACCTGCTTCATCAGTCTCCTCGGGCCAACCTCATCTTTTCCAGCTTCATTGGCGGCATGATCCTCAATGCCATTCTTTTCAACATGTACGTCCCGCACCCCCCATACCCCCCTCTCTACTCCATAGCTAACACCGAGTTATTAGTCCCCTCTACTTCCAAGCCGTCCTCCTCACCAGCGCTACATCCTCCGGCCTCCGTCTCGTCCTCCCCAGCATCGTCGCCTCAATCGCCGGCACCACCACCGGCTTCGCCATCACCTGGACCCGTCGCCTCAAGTGGCCCCTCGTCACTGGCACTGTCTGCTACCTCGCCGGCTGTCTTTCCCTCTGCCTTCTCCGCCGTGGCCTCCCCGGCATTGTGTATCTCATCGTTCTCGTGCCCCAGTCTCTAGGACAGGGCTTCCAGTTCCCGGGAACAATCATGGCCATCCTCGCTTCCTCCGGCCAGGCCGAGCAGGCGGTCGTGACGACCACGCTCATCCTCTGGCGCTCCATTGGCATGGTCCTCGGCGTGGCGGCGAGCAGTCTCGTCATCCAGAACTCCCTACTTCATTACATGAACATCTTCATCGTAGGGGATCGAAAGACCGAAGTTATACAGCTCGTGAGACAATCCGTCGAAATTGTCGCCAAATTGGACGAGCCCTACAGGGAGCAGGTCGTCCAAAGCTACGAGGCATCGCTGAGGCTAACCTTCATTCTTGCTTCCGTGATGGCTAGTATTTCTGTGCTCATCATTTTGCCCATCAAGCTGCCACATTTGGCTCTGTCGAGGAGAAAGTCTTAAGAAAAAGAAAAAGATACCGTCTACGTGGTTGATTCCAAGGAGGAAAGAAAATGAGGCGTATGAGTCTGGATAATGAACAACGTTAATGTCACTAACGAGAAAAGTGCTGTTTTGCATAAGTCGAGCTTAGTTCGTCAATAATACATGACAAATGATTATGGTTCTCATTTTTTTACAAACCCTCCGTGATGACCCTTAATCATGACCGATAAGAAAGACGTTCTCCATGCAAATAAAAAAAATGAATTAGTGAAACCCATTGACGCCATCCACTCGTAGAGCATCCAGCTCCTCCCTTGCCCTCCGATATTCCTCCTGTGCTTCCCTCTCCCTTCGACTGACGAAATTGACTTCTTCTCGTAAAGATTCCAGGCGCCGGTTGATGGCCACGTCCTCGGAGATGGCCAATGTCTTGAACGCACTGAGGGCTACTCTGGCCTTGTCCAGAGCGTCGCCCGCGTCCACGACTTTGTCCTTGAGCAGCTTCTGCCGTTTCTGGTAGCCCCCTAGATGAAGTGCCAGTTTCTTTTCTAGCTTGGCGCCTTCTTCTGCCGAGGCCATGATGTAATCTTGGACAACCTGTTGCGAATAGTCAGTATGCATTGGACAATAAATAGTGCTATTTTATGAGTAGACTTACATCAAATGCGGCTCGCATAGCTGCCTCTTGCTCATCTCCATCGTCGTTATAGCATCCGAGGCCAAGGAGCATGGAGTCACCACCAGCTCGGCTCTCAAACGCAGCCTGGATATCTTCCAGTTTGGGAATGGGTTTAGTTTCTGATAAGATTAAGAGACGGGCATCTGCGAGATCGTTGTCGTTGATGCGAACAAGTCTCGGCGGTGTTCCTTTGATTTGAGAGGTGACCAAGGGGTAGTTTACTGCATCGTTGGCCATAAGGAGGGCAGTTTCTTCAGCGATTAATGCAGCGGCGGGATCAGAAATGGCCTTGGCTTTCTTTAATAATGCGGGCAAGTCAACCGTTAAAGGTCGCGGAAGATTCCTCTGCATGACCTGCGTCCGCCGGCGTCTTTCCAATTCTTCCTCGGCCTCTCTTCGCTCGCGCTCCCTGCGATCCCTCTCTGCTGCATCTTCTTCCCTAGCTTCTTCGGACATTACCTCGCCGTTTTGCTCATCTGGAATCTCAAATTCCCATTCCGTGTCCTTTGGCTTGGGAAGTGAGGCTAGTCCAGCTCGTAACTGGCCCCTCACAGCCAATTCTCGGTTTCTTATATCCCGGGGAGTGGCCGAGACCATTGACATTCCATCTTCTTGGTTGAGGGCAAAGCTATCGCGTGGGGTTCGCATGGGCGTTTGTCCAGGGCGACCCGGTGTAGCACCATTTATGCCCGCTCTAAGGGGGGTTGCTATAGGATTTGGTGTGGCCATGGTCTGTGTCCGCGGCGCGATGCCCTCAAAGCCAGTCGAACCAGCTCCTTGGTGGAGAGGTGTGTTTTCTCCACCAAGCAGTGCTGATTGAGTCTCATTTAGGGCTCTGATATTTCGGATTTCGTTGGCTATATGGTCCTCTTGAGCGGGTGCCTTTGGCGTCCGGATTGGTGCGTTGGTGTTGAGTGTAGAGTAAGAAGTTACCAGCCCCCTCGTGGCATCATTGTCGCTCTCCCTGGCCATCGTGTTGGCAGCCTCGCCCATCTTTCCCATCTTCACAATCTCCTCCAACTCGCCCTCGCTGACTTGGGGTGCTGGTAGGTTCAGTGCACGGCGCTTGCTGCTCTGTTCGGCCTCTCGAATCTTTTGCATTTGGCCAGCCTTTATAGCGGCCTTTTGGGATTCGGAAGGACCATCTTTTTCATTTTTCCTCCTTTTGCGATCGGTATCTTCGTCACCATCACCCTTTCGTTTAGCCGCCAGCTGTTGCTTTCTCGGATCAAAGGCCGCTCGTTGTAATTCGTTCCGTACTTGTTCCTCTGAGGTATCGTAAAATCCCTGTGTCGCCTTTTTTTCAAATGGGATATCGGCATTGTAGTCCATCTCACCCTTCTTCCGAGTGATGACCTTGATATTTATCCCAGCTGTCTTAAGCTCTCGCCGCTTCTGTAGAGTAGCCAGACGACGAGACTCCTCTTGTTGACGCTCTCGTGCCTTTCTCTTGGCCTTTTTTCCCTGCGTATTGGCCAAACGAGCGCGAGCTTCGCTGAGCATCTCCTTTTCATCTTCGTCGAGATCAATGGTGTCGGGACGGGCAGGTTTCGTCTCAGGATCGGGATCCAGCTCGCCGGGCCGTAACCTCCTCACATCGTCGGCGCTTGGGGCCTGAGTCTCGCCACCATCCGGACCAGTAAGCCCCAACCCAGAAGACTCACGAGCTTCCGCTTCGTCGAGTAGCTTCTGATATCGTTCGAGACACTGGTTTGCGGTTCGGCCAACTATCGGAGCGATGGTGCGCCATTGCGTGGGCATAATCTTGGCGAGATGTAGCAGCTTCTCATCCTCTTCCTTGCTCCATTCGATCTTCTTGATGCTGGGATCGAGCCATTCGTTCCATCTGGCCTTGCACTGCTTTGGCGTTTTGCGCGCCAGCAAGGAGGACACGCGTGCCCATTGATTAAGCCCATATTTGGAGACAGATGCCTTGAGGATCTCATCCTCTATGTTGGTCCAGACTCCTCCTTTGACGACCGGCATCGTGGCAGTTGCGGTGAGATGGATAGGTGGTGATGCGTGTTCTCAGGCATCTTGCCTCGACTTAGAAAATATGCGAGGCTAAAGTTCAAGGTACCGCGTTCCGGGAAAATTTTGCTGAGTCATCATGTTTCAAGGTGCTAATTGGTTACTGACCGAAGCTTGATGGCCTCTTACCGAGCTTTTACCTTGTTCCAAATGAGGAAATATTTCAACCAGTTATTTTTTATTGTGCAAGAGTCCAATGGGAACGGACTCCGGTTTCATTATCTGATGTTTACTTCATCCACCATCTCACTGGTGACTGCTTAGCTGGAGTGGATACAGTTGGTTTCTCGCAATAACATAGTTATAGTCACGTCATACATTGCCTTATCTACTGCCTACCTTGGCGGTAGACAGTGCTCTCATGACCACTTGGCAATGGTCAAAGTCAATTGCCACTCTCATTTAGATATTTGGCTGTTGGATGTCGAAGCTAGTTTGAGAGACTGAATTTCAATACCTGGATAAAAGTTAACCGATGAGGAAAAACAATTCAATAATCCCAGGATGAGGTTCAATGATTGTTGATTGCTCTGCGGAGCGGAGTTCGGGCTCATCGGATCTCGAGATTAATAAACCCCAAGCCTCGAAACACACGCCAATAAACAATTCATTGTTTCGATTACGTCTGCACAGCATCATCATGCCAGGCACACGTTGCTTGATGGCTTAAAAGGTTACAGGCCCAAAGTGATGCTGCAGTTCAAGGCGTTACGCGGTGCCCCACTATTTTTCAGCGGGCTACAGTGCCTGTATAGGCTAAAGGGTTCCAAGGTTACGGAGCAAACGTTCAGCCACAAGCCCCAACTTCCAGCATCTGATCCAATGGAGTCTTTTATCGATGCAACAGGAAGCTGGCCAGTTCATCATCAGAGACAACAACAAACAATGACTTTGGCCTACATACCTTGTGGTATTAGAAATCAGGCACACACGCGCGCGGACACACATACACAATGTAGAAATAGGGTCGTCATCGATATCTTTGTCTTGTTTGCTGGCTTATGTCCGTGCTCCTCATACACCTTGCACTACAGCCCCAAAAGTCCGCTCCGGGCTTCAAGGATCTGGCCAACACAGAGATGATGCGCTCAAACCAAAGATCCATCCCACCGGTTGACACCCACCCATGCAGTCAATATAAGTATGTACCAGTCTGTGAATGGTCAAGTTTTACAAGATTCAACCCAGATGGTTCAATAGTTGGCACGGGGCCGGACCAACACTCGTTGTCCGAAATCCTAGTCCAGAACGTTTTCGTCATGCCTCGACCCTGGACGCCTTGGAAGCGGGACCACCAAATCTATCCCTAATCCATTCGTGGACGGCCACGCGATTTGCTGCTTCTCAATAAGGGTCTTACATTCCTTACAGTAGCTCTTCGCCTGGCCACTCGCCTCCACGCTTCTAATGCGCCAAGCGAGGGCCTTATCATCACCATCCTTGGGGGCTAAGATTTCCCCATGATCCACGATACGGTTATAGATACCTACTACTGGCTGTTGTCTCTCAACAATCGCCGCGCGTTTAATACTTTATATTTCACTTCTCCCCTCCTTCGACTAGCCATTCCCCTCCTCAACGATTACTAGACGTGACCAGAAATGGGAGCATCCTGGTATCAGTATCGTCATTACATCTTCATAGGCTTCGTAACAGCCTTTCCAACTTGACCTCTCTGTTGCGCCAAGGCAATTCGACTCCACACCACCGCTACCGTCCTCAGTCGAGCTCGAGCCAAGCCAAGTCAAGTCGAATTTGACCAAGCAATATCTTAACGACTACGCCGGCAGCAGACAAAGACCAAAAGACCACAAACATGTCTGGGCCAAAACGAATAGACCATCTATCAGCTCCCAACACCATGGTTCGCGAAGTATCACCCCCCGAATATGGGGCGACGGAGACTACACATCTGCTCGGTGCTGAGAGAGGACGGTCAAGGCAAAAGAGCTGGGATAGCCTCAGTGATCTTGAAGGAATGTCGTGGTGGCGCAAACCCTCAGTATGCGGAATTGTCTCAAACTCAATTGCGCTGGTCCAACTTCTGACAATATTCAGGTCTACTGGCTCCTTGTTCCCTATGCGATCTTTGCTCTTGCGTTTGGTGGCATCATTGTTCCCAGGATGAGTCTGTGAGTAATACCAAGTCATTTTTTGTGCATTTCCGTGTCGAAACTATACCAACCAACATTGTGCTATTAGGACAGTAGAGCTCGTATGTCGTCGATATTATGCGGAACAACATCTGATTCACCCAAACTCGCCTTTTGACCCCATAGTTTCGGGGGGTGATAATCCTCAGTGCACAATCCCTAAGGTTCAAAAGAAAGTCGCAACCTTCACGCTTGTAATGAGTTTGGTTACTGGTGTTCTGAGCGCTATTATTGCCCCGAAACTCGGTCACATGTCCGATCGGTACGGTAGGCGACGCTTGATGGCTGTTGCGTCCTGCGGTGGTTTGATGGGTGAATTGGTCACAATTCTGGCGGCTACGTTTCCCGACATTATCAACTATCGTTGGCTGATACTCGGCGCTATCTTTGACGGCCTGGGAGGGTCCTTCACAGCTGGTAGTATACTCAGCCAGTCCTACACGAGTGATTGTACTCCTCCGTCCAAGCGTGCTGTATCAATGGGCTACATACATGCATGCCTCTTCACCGGTTTGGCCTTTGGTCCTCTTTTGGCTGGCTATTTTGTCAAGTGGACCGGCACTCTCATCTCTATCTTCTATGTTGCATTTGGTTGTCACATTGCTTTCATTATCTTTGTCGGCTTCATTATCCCCGAATCGCTGTCCAAACGAAAACAAGCAGTGGCTCGTGAGGCATGGGAAAGGGAGAAGCAAGCCCGAGGTGATCAGCCGAAGTCCTGGTCATCGACCTTACGAGCTTCAAATCCTCTGCTTCCTATCAAGATCCTTTGGCTTACCGGCCCAGGAACAAGTTCTAGGCTTCGCATCAATCTGGTTGCCCTTGCAATCTCCGATACGATTGTTATGGGAACAGTGATTGCTGTCGGTTCCGTGCTGATGCTCTACAGTCAAAAAATCTTTGCATGGGGAAATTTTGAGGTCTCAAAATTTCTATCCACAATTTCCCTTGTCCGAGTATTTGTACTTATTGTTATTTCCCCCACCATTAACTATTTTGGAAGAATCCGCCCTGCAGCCCGCCGGGAACGCGAGACTGGCCAGCCTACGGTCGATAGAAACTCAGGTGCAGACCATTTGGATCTCTGGATCCTCCGGATTGCCCTGATATCAGATATTCTTGGCTGCATTGGATACATACTTGCCGGCACTGGCACTCTCTTTGCTGCTTCCGGCATGGTTACTTCTCTGGGAGCTTTGGGCAGTGCAACTCTTCAGGCAGTTATAACCAAGCATGTGCCCCCAGAGCGTGTTGGCCAGATTCTTGGGGCAGTTGGAACCATGCAAGCGCTTGCACGAGTCATAGGCCCTGTTATGTTCAATGGGTTATATGCTCTAACGGTAAGTTCATTTCCTGGGGCCATATTTGTGCTCCTCGCTGCCCTCTACGGCGTTGCGTTCATTTGCATTCTCTTGGTAAAGCCTGGTGGTAAGTTCGCCCAAGAGAACCCGATAAATTATTGCAGAACACTGACCTTTGTTTATAGTATACTGGAAGGACGTTAGTGAACGTGATGAAGCAGCAGATCCGACCGAAGCTGATTCCGGTAGCACTTCTAATCGAGCATTGGCAGCTGGCGAGGAGCAAGGCCTGCTACAGTAGCTGCCGGTCAGCTATAAAAAGCTCACCTTATATCTTTTGGTCTATATTTCCCTGACACCTTTCTTTCATTTGTAAATTCTTTCCATCTTTCACGTTGTATTTTTTATCGTATTGTATGCGTTAAGCTTAAAGTGTTCGGTGTGTGTTATTATACCACGATAAGCTAGGAGAGCGGCATGCTTAATGAGTATATTCATTTATAGAACAAATGTGTAGATAGAATCAATGAGTCGTATTGTGTCATGATTGAATTATAGTTGCAGTACAGAAGTCATCCTACCTCGGTTAAAAAATTGAAGAAGAGAATTTCACCAGGTGACAGGTTTTCCCATTTTCCAAGTGATGATTGATGGTCATAAGTAGGACGCAAGTGAGATCTATAGAGATGAAGATTGCATCAAATTATGATCTTGGTAATGCGAGTCCCATTTGGTTGGTTGATTGGGAGCTGCCCCACTAGTGGGTTTGAGATGATCAATTGACGTGTCTCATTCTCATCGACCACTTTTCTTCCATCATCACCACGCTTGACGCCATCATCAGCCCTATCTATCCCTCCTCACTTGGTGAATGAGGATACATAGATCCTCGTGAGCACATACCTTTTATCTTATCTCCAATAAGGCCAGCCCTTGATTCAACATTCCATGCTGACAATTGGGAGTTTGTATATCACCGCGCCAGTTCCAGTATCGTGTCTTATTCTTCAAGCCTATGCTCTCCTCGAAAGCTAGACTGTTCGGCTTGTTGAATACAAGTCGGTCATTTATTAGAACAGCCATGACATCAACCAAGACGAACGGCAAAGTGATCAAGTTTGGCCCGTTCGAGGTCACGAAGCAAGTCTTCCTCACGACGCCTCATTCATTCGGCCTCGTGAACCTCAAGCCTCTTATCCCAGGCCACATTCTCATCTGCCCCCTCGCTCCCCGTCGCCGCCTCACAGATCTCTCCCCCGCCGAGACAACCGATCTCTTCACCACCGTGCAGCTCGCCCAGCGCCTCCTCGCACGCACATACTTCTCCGACTCTGATCGCAGCAGCGGTAGCTTTACCGTTGCGGTACAGGACGGGGCGGAGGCGGGACAGACGGTTCCACACGTCCATGTCCATGTGATTCCACGCATGAAGGGCGATTTGGGAGACGCACCGCCGGACCAGGTGTATGTGGATATGGCGAGCGAGAAGGGCAACGTGGGTGGTGCGTTGTGGGACCGAGCGAGGCCCACAGCGGGAGGTGCAATGCCGAGGATTGAAGATGCGGATAGGAGTGCAAGGACGGCGGAGGAGATGTATGACGAAGTGGAGAAGTACAGAGCTGTGTTGAAGGGTATGGGTATTGATTAGGAGAGCCGACTATGTCGAATCAGAGATGGCATAAGACTTACTAAAGCGGAGTTCAGACGAGCATGGGCGGGTCATTCGGATAGGGGCATTGAGCGTAGATGCATGTTTAGAACATGGACTCGTGGGCTTTAAATGCAGCCTTTGTCTCACGGAATTATTTTTGATGCAAACATGACTGAAAATCGTATTGTGCATGTTTAAAACATGTGAATTGACGCCTGAGCAGTCGCAACTATCATGGCTGTGGTATTCGATTCAATAAGAGGATTTTTATGGGCCGTGCTAATTCACTTGGTATTTTTTGAAATAGATACGAATAAGTATGGTAGAATACATGGATGGGACAGATGATTGCCGAAAGAATAACTTCACTCCAAAGCTCCCTCGGGGAAGCCGATATGAAATCCTCTGAAACTGGTCGCTGCTAGGTGGGACAAGCGCCAGTGTTTGATGATACTACGAAACCAACGGCTGGATACTCATGATATTTTGATGGTTGTAGCGGAGGAAAGAGTAGACTTTTACGCACTAGGTACTGAGATCCGGATACATTCCCCCGGGCAGTTGTTCTGCATGAGCGAGATTCCGAGTACCCCCCACTGGTAGGAACCCAGCAAAGGCGATACGAACAGTGCGCTTTTGTGAGAGGTCAATTCAGCAAGGTGTGTCGTTGAGTTGTCCCACCTCTTGGAGGAGGGGGTGTGTGCCTTGGCTTCGGGAACTAGCGAAGGCCCATGCTAGCGTAACTTCAGTAAATGCATCAAGGATGGTCGGTGCTTCACCGTTGTGGGCTTGGGTATTGAAGCATGAGGGCGGCGAATCCACCGTCAATGCGTAAAAGTGCGCGATGACGGAGCTTGAGGAGGGGCGGGAGGGAGTTTTTTCGAAAGGGCTGCGACTCCATCTTGAAAGCCACGGTAGCGCCATGATCGCGTGCCTGATAATAATCAATGGAGGAGCCAGGGTCTGGAATGCCAATTGGCGCTTAAGGGGAACAGACCGCCAGTTAAACGGCATTGATGCATGTGCACAAAGGGTATCGAGCCGGCCGGGGGACGCGGAGAGAGAGGAGAGGGTGGTGGTGAGGAGGAGAAGCGCTTGCGAAATATAGATTTGGCGACACGCAATGCTCGTGGTGGTGGCTTCATATATATTTTGTCCAACGTTGTGTCGGAAGGATTGTGCTCTCGAACTGGTAGTGGCGGAACAATGTGCGCGCCCGCGGGCAAAACTGGGCGATCAACATCGCCATCTCCTTTTATGCAGCAAGGAGACGTGTCTATCCCATTGCTTGGCTAGCAAGTTGTATAATAGTTGTACATACATGTACGGCGTATGTATGTATGTAGGTATGTAGGTGTTGGATCTGATAGACCGTTGCTAGTGGGTGCCGAGGGGTGTAGCGTGACTGCGCAAAAACTGGCCACCGTGGAGGCTGTCAGACAAGAACGTGACAGCAAAATTGAGTAATGATAACTGCTCTCCCGCGTACAACCCAGGGCTTCCCGACTTCGGTCGACTTGGATCCAATTCGTGCCACCAGAACTATCAAGGTTCCATCATTTGTCCGGCTTGTAGCCGAAACTGATGTGGTGCCGATCTTGGCTGGTCAATTGGGGACGCCGTCAACAAGGAAGAATCCATGACGCTGTATGAGTTTGATAAGCATGGGGCACGGCGGCATGGCCACTATAGGTTATCGCGGCAAAAGACTGTCGGTTTTAAATTGCCTATTTATGATGATGGCGTTTATCCTGAACAAGCCTCAAATGCCATAATGGGCTCGACCCTGAGGCGACGGCTGGACCAGAACTCTCGCTGCCGGTTATCGCATCCGTCTGGACTTCTCGACGAATACCGTTGAAAGAAAAAGGGCCATCGGGTCGTCGGCCTGCAGCTGGACAGTTAGTTGGCCTCTCGCATTGGGACAGGAGAATGTCTTTGAATGTCTTGGGTGGTGTCACCGTCTCTGGCGGCGGGGCTGAATGCAACATGGGAAGGAAAAAAAAATCCTACCCATTGACCGATTTTAGTATATGCATGCATATATACAGTCTATGCATGTACTGTGCAGTGGCGTAGGTCCACTCGCTTTTCTATCAAAATCTCCTAGCTTTGCGAGAGGAGTAAGAAGAGATTGCAGGGTGTGCAGAACCAATGGGAGAGAGAGCATGTGATTATCTGGTCCTGGATAAGACATGAGGCGAAAAGTTCAGTGATCAACTCTCCCTCTTTTCAAGTTCCCCCTCCCCCTTGTTCGTTCTTTTGCAAGCTGATGAGCTAGAAACTTTGCAAACAGGTAATCCAAGTGTTTTGATAGTGGAATGGCCGGAGCGTCATAGATCATATGGTCTCACAGCGAAAACAAGATGCGCAGGAAACCATCCAAGACATCAGACTGAGCAACTGAGAAAGCGTAAACACCTGGCGTGGGTAGAACAACATTAGATGTAAGACATCGGAGTCTCCCTCCGAATAGGCGTCCGTTATTGGACAGACTTTGACCAAAGTTGATGCCTCTCCCTCCCTCCCTCCCGACTGCAACCAAAAGCTCCACTATCAAGTGTGGCTTGTGCAGCCCCTGTTAATGCATAACTCCTCTTGCATGCTCCACTCCATCTGCATGTTTCATTAATCGATGCATTCAACTTTGCTGCAGATCCACCAACACCACCGCAAGCGCATACTGTGCTTTCACTGTATGCTCCCACCATCAGCGTCGGCGGTCCTAGAAATATGAGTCCTCCCACCATCTCTCCCAACGCCTTTTCCATCGCTTCATAGTCATCTCATCACCATCTTCTTTTCTTCTTCAAACCGCTCTCTCGATACCATCAGTCTTCGAATAGCTTGTTGTTTCTTCTGCGCTTGTCAGTGTGGTGTGTCGTCAACGACAACAGCGCTTTAAGGCTCTTCGACCCATCATCTCCCACGCCAGCTCCGTTCGTCCACACCCCGCGCGCAACCTTTGCAAGATACGGACACAAACACACGCACGCACATCCACGTCAGTGCCTGTGTCTGCTGTCGTAAGCGTTCGCCAAACGAAGAAGACATGACCCTAACAAAGCAGGCACGTCTTCGCAATCCCGATGACTTCCCGACACTTCAACTTTTCCTCCTGGGTGAGTAACATCGACGCCATGTCTTGCGCCACAAATCCATCAAAAACTAACTTTGTTCGTTTAAGCCATTGTTCGTCTTGCCGAGCCAATTGCGCTCACCTCCATCTTTCCCTATGCTTGGGCTTTGGTTAAGAAGTTTCACGTGGGAAATGAAGAGGATGCATCCTTCTACTCAGGTCTTCTTATTTCCGCCTTCTCTCTCGCTGAGGCAGTCATGGGTATGTATTGGGGCGGCTTGTCAGACCGCATAGGTCGCAAGCCTGTCCTGATGCTGGGATGTGTGGGCACCATGTTTAGTATGGTTATGGTAGGATTCGCCTCCAACTTCTGGCTAGCTTTACTCGGACGAGCCATAGGTGGTTTTCTCAACGGCAACATCGGCGTCATCCAGACCATGGTTGGCGAGCTGGTTACGAGGCCCGAACATGAACGTAAGTTGATTTGATACCGTACAGCCTTCTCACAATCTTGCTGACAATGTACCAGCTCGCGCGTTCGCTGTGATGCCCTTCGTCTGGAGCATCGGCACCATCATTGGACCATGCATTGGCGGAACCTTTGCGGATCCCTCTCAATCTTGGCCTGCACTTTTCCCAAAGGGTGGCTTATTCGAGCGTTTCCCCTATCTCCTCCCCAATCTTATTTGCGCTGCTCTCTTGTTTGTCAGCATTGTCATGGGCTTCTTCCTTCTCGAAGAGACCCATCCTGACATGCAACCCCGCGTTCTACTGCCGGCAGACACTTATGTCTCAGAAGAGACACCGCTGATAGAGACTTCAGATGCCATGAAGCGACCAGCTGTGGATTTGCGAGCTGAGACTTATGGTACGATCCGAGCCGCCAATGGCGAGTCTTCAGTCGCCCGCAGCGAACCTTCATTGGAGAAGAACAAGTCTGCACCTATCTGGAACAAGCGCATCGTCGGCCTTATCATTGCTTTGTGCATCTTTACCTATCATTCGATGACATACGACCATCTTATGCCGATTTTCTTTGAAGATAAGCGTGCCTCGATGTCTGTCCTCGCCAAATTCGGTACTCAGTCACCCTTTTACTCCCCCGGTGGACTCGGACTCACTCTTCGCGATGTCGGAATGATTATGGCCGTCAATGGTGCAATTGCGCTGTTTGTTCAGGCTGTCATCTTCCCCATTGCGGCGGAGAGAGTTGGTGTGTACAGGCTCTTTCTCCTTGTTACAGCTTTGCACCCTATTATCTACGCAATTGTCCCCCTACTCCTTCACGTTCCCCAATCCCTCATCTTCCCTGCCATTTACCTCTGCCTTGCTGTACGCAACGTACTCTCCATCACCCTATACCCCCTTCTCCTGATCCTAATCAAGGATGCTACCCCGTCCGCGAGCGCGCTGGGCAAAGTCAACGGCTTAGCTGCCAGCGCAGGTGCTGCTTGCCGTATGGTGGCACCACCAGTCGCAGGATACCTCTACACATTTGGCAGTAAGATGGATTGCACCGCACTGGCATGGTATGGCAGCACCCTTGTCGCCATTGTCGGAACAGTGCAATGCTTCTCTGTCCCCCGAGCGCGAAAAAATGATCGATCTGAAGAGAGTGCTACCACTGTCACTGAAGTTTCAGTTGAAGACGTGGAATAAGTATCTCTTAAAAAAAAAAAAAAAAAAAAAGGAAGCGAATTCTATCTCATGATATGCTCCACAGGAGCCATGATTTCTTACCTGTTGAAGCACCAGCCGCAAGTAGCGGCGGTGAATGAGTTGATCATGTCACAGTTATACGAAACCCAAAAAGGCGTTTGACAGAAAAGAAGGGCTGAGGTTTTTATGCTGAGTGCGTTCAGCATTTTGTCCTGGCGTTTTACATGTTTAGAAAGATATCCCATTATAGATGAAGCGGTGGATTGGCATGGACTGGCGTTTGGAATAAGGAAAAGTGTATTTTATTTTCATTTCATTTTTTTCAATGCCTCAAAAATGAAGAGGCCTAGGTAGTTGTTATTGTGAGTCTAGCTAGCTGGACAGGAGATAATCATAATAAATATTGAAAAATAATATGTGCTGTCCTGATGCATAGTGATGGTAACAATAGTGGCATTTTGCGCATTTATCTAGTATATAGGTTTTGCTATTTGCTATTTGCATTCTAGGTTGACAAGTTGAAGGCGTTATAGTTAGAGTAATGAAGATGTTTGGTCTTTGTGATATTTTGATGGCTATCAACTTTTGGTGGTGAGCGCCCAATTTTGGCTCAGCATTGCCACCACAAAAAAGTTGGGGAAAATTGTTAAATTTTATTCTCTTTCAAAAAAAGTGTCACACCAACCGGCGTATCTTTTTTCATTTGGACTGTGGCTCAAATAGAGATTAAAGATATCTTAATCTGGGCTATCCATTTATAAGGCTTTTTTTTTTTTTTCAATTTGAGGTTTCAACTAAATATACCTTGTTTGAGAGATTTAGGGTCGGCAAGATGAGTGTCGACGATGCGGCGTTTGAACGTCAGATTGAAGAGCGCATCGGCAAGCTCACGGAGGACATGGCGGCCTCTATGAAGACCTCTTCTGCAGCAGCCGATGGAGATGATACGGCGCCTGAGCTGCCTCCGGATATGACTATCGCCAGGAGCAAGACGACGGAGGAGCTCTTCAAGGATATAAACAAGTCCCCGCTGTTCATGACGGAGATGGAAGAGAACGACGACATCGCCGCCCTGCAAGCACTGGCCTACGAGGGGACGGCCCTGGAAAATGCCGAGAGCTTCAAGGAGCGGGGGAACGAGTGCTTCAAGTCCAAGGGCTACGCGGACGCAAAGGAGTTTTACTCAAAGGGCATTTCTATCCTGTTCATCGAGGAGCGCAAGCGCGCGAGGGGCGAGGTGACGACGAACCCGGAGGGGGAGCCGGACTCGGAGGAGGAGATTGCGCTGCAGAAGAAGACGCTCGAGGCCATGTACTCGAACCGCGCGGCGTGCCATTTGGAGCTGAAGAATTATCGGAGCTGCTGGACGGACTGCGCGGGCGCTATACGCCTGAACGAGAAGAACGTCAAGGCTTACTACCGCAGCGCAAAGGCCCTGCTCGCGGTGGACAGGATAGAAGAGGCCGACGACGTCTGCGCCCGCGGCCTGGCCATCGATCCGGACAACAAGGCCCTCGGCGGCGTGGCCGACGAGATCATCAAGCGCGCCAAGTTCCTCGACGAGAAGCGCCGCAAGGAGGCCGAGCGACAGGCCCAGAAGCAGCGCCGCGCGAGGCTGCTCCGCGCGGCCATCGCGGCCCGCGGTATCGCCATGCGCAAGACGGAACAGCCGCCCGAGATGGAGGACGCGAGGGTGAAGCTCACGCCGGACGAGGATGACCCGAGCAGCGAGCTGGTGTTCCCGACGATGCTGCTGTACCCGCTGCACCTGGAGAGCGACTTCGTCAAGGCCTTTGCCGAGACGCACACGCTTGAGGACCACCTGGGATACATCCTCCCCCTGCCGTGGGATAAGGAGTCGCAGTACACGCTCGCCGGCGTCATATGCTACGTCGAGACCAAGACAGGCGGGCTCATCAAGATGGGCAAGAGGGTGCCGCTGCTCAAGGTCCTGGCCGGGGGGAAGGTCGAGGTGGTGGACGAGGTGATGCGCATCTTTGTGTTGCCGACGGATAAGGCGGATGGATGGGTCAAGGAGTTCAAGGAGAAGAAAGTAGCAGCAAAGGGATCCATGAGCTAAACAAAAATTACTTAGAGCCAGATAAAAAAACAAAAATAAAGAGACACAAACAATTCGACAGATTTGACATGATATTGCTAGATGCTACTGGCTTGCGCCGGCGTTTCTATCCCGTGAATTACACAACCAGAAAGAGAGAGAGAAAGAAAAAGTCCAAAAAACTCCCCCCCCCCCCCCCCCCCCCCCCAAAAAAAAAAAAAAAATCCGGTAATTTGAATGCAGCGCAAGCACCGCGGGTATCTTGAAAATGAGTAACATCATCCCAACTATTCCAACCTATTATCCTTTCAAGTCTACCCCTTATTAAACCCGTACATTCTAAGAGGTTGCTGATTCTAGAAAGAGTGAGCCTTGGGTCTCTTCTTCTGGCGTGATGGGCCCGCTCCTCCGGATGATTCGTCGTCGGAAGATTCCACCACCGCAGTGGACCAGGTGTCTGGATGCTGCTGATTCAACATCTCTTTATGGAGACTGACTAGCACCGCTGCCGCCTTAAACTTATCCAGGTCCTGTTCCGGCTTCTTGGCCAGGTCCCTCATGTCAGTGTCTGGGGCCACGGTTCGGCCTCGCTCCGTGAGACCGGCATGGACCCGTCGCCGCCTTTTCGGTCTCCAAGTTTCGACAAAGGATCGCGGTGTTTGCTCTGGCCCGATCTGGGGCATGGAATCAAGCAAAGGGTCGACTCTTTGAAGTGGCTCGCATTCGACACTGGGCCTATTCACAAGCGACGAATTGAGTTCAGATCTCGGGGTTTCCCTGCGCTCCCAAGCTTCATGGCTTGTTAATTTCGGGTAGCTAGGTCTAGGACGATCGAACTCGGTAGTGTTGATAGGTACCCATGAGGGTTGTGGATGATGAGACGGTACTCTCAACGCCGGATCAATATCGTTCATATGTTTGCCTCGAAACTCCAACTGTCCATGGTGAGCCGCCCCGCCAATGGCTCTCGGGATCCTGTCTTTGTGAGCCTGTCGATAAAACTCTACCTCTCGCGTAACATCGATAATGGTCTCTTGGCTGATAACCATCTCTCTGAAGTAGCTGGACTCAGGGGGCGTGCACTCGGAGGGAAAGCAGGGCCCGAAAAGGGGTATCAATGCTCCGGAGATGCAGTAACAAAATGTAGCACAAAGAGCCCTGGCACAGCGATATGGCATCCAATAACCTATAGATAAAGTGAGCATCCTTCATCCGATAATCTGCAACCTGTTATTCCATACCTTGTGCTGTGACAGCCCCACCAGTAACACTGGGTGTGATATCCCTAAGGCCCGGGTTTTTGTCCAGCATCTGAGACGGTTTGGTCTGTTTGCTGTTAGAACTATATATCTACAGCTGGGACAAACAAGCGGAGGTTACCTTTGCATATCCCAAGCATTTAAAGAACGGAGTCATGCGAACGAGCCCGATGTTGTAGTCCCACATGACAGTGTAGCAGCTGTCATCCTCAGGTATCTGGAACTGGTATTTGAAGACTATACGTGACCATTTCCTGTAAGTTACTTTTCACTCATTTGTTTGTTCGTTTGCTTGCGTCCCCTCACCTTCCATGCTCTCCCGGCCAGTCTTTTCGAAGAAGTCTTTCTTTGCACTGTTGTATGGAATGTGCTCGCAGCTTTGACGAATCTGTCCGAATGGCCTAACCCGGAATCGAGATAACTCTTGAAGGGTGGCTTCGTCAACATCCTCGAAAGGGGCAAAATTAACCGGCCCTTGGGGTCTGGATACAGTTGGATTGTCGAGGCTTTTAGGTGTTTTACTTCTCGAAGGAAGTATCCTATCCATTGTAATCTGTAATGGCTCTTTGACAACGGGAGTTGAGGAGCATGATAGGGCAGAGCTAAACTGGCGTGATGGGCAAACGGGTAGAGAAGGTATGGTAGGATTCAAGAGAGAGTGTAGTGGTAGCATGGTGCTACCGGCGTTTGTAGACATCGTCTAGAATGAACGGGATGCAATGGGAAGCAACCAGCCGGTTAACAGGGGCGATTATCGATGACTGGAAATGAAAGAGGGGGAAGCTTGAAAATAGAACGGAGGGTTCAAGTCTTTGATATACCTAACACGGGTCTTGACGGCAAGAGAAGCAGCCGAGCGCCATGGAACATCTCTCCATTCCCACGTTTACCAGCCTGGCAAACAAACGATAAAAGGCGGTTGTGTGATGCATGCTCTGCAAGAGTTTGCCGGTGAGGACGCTTAGATTAGCCCCTGGTACGCCAATCCGGCACTGAAATACCTAGGATCTTTGAAGCTTCTCATAATAACACTTTGATTTGTGGACGTTGGGCTTGCCTTGGCTTGAATGCTTCTTGAATCGAAAACAGGATCCTTGGGATTCACCATAATTCGCTTGTAGATCTCCGCCATGGCTATGTATCCGATCAACCGGGCAACAGGTCTTGACTTTATTTATAGCACCTGGTTCAATCAACCAGACAGTGCCCGGTAGTGCCTTTCGTCCAATTTTTATGTCATAACGCTTCAACCGTTCATAAATACTGAGCGGAATCCACCAAGCTTTAGTGATTGAGGAAATTGTTTGAGTCTTTCAGTTCATTCATTGGCTGGGTAGCATTCATTTCGGCATCGGGAACTCCATGCTTGAAATAACTGGATGGTTCGGTACGTGAGCTTTTGCCATTCCTTGGCCACGGTGACATGCAAAACCATGAGCCTTGTGTGCGTTGCGGCAATGTCCACTGTGGAGAGTGTGGTTTTCCTGGAGTTCAGTTACACCCAAACGTGCTTTTCTCAAGCTGAGGTTCGAGGGAGAGCCGTCTGCCGTTTCAACCAGCCACCCCAGCAGATAGCCGTCACGTTGGAAAACGGATGATTCTGATTGCGTGACCCGCAGACAGAATTGCTTGGTGCAGCCAAGGGGTTCAACGAACGCAAGTCTCATGTCTCCGAATGCCAAACAGGAATGTCAAATGTCGGGCTGGTATTCCTGAACCGTCTATAACAGTACAGAGACGCGGGTGGCTGCATCGGCCGCATCATCAACTTGCCAGGCCCCTGTTTGTTGGTTGACATGATCACATATGAAAAGCAGAGTACAGTCGCAAGGTCTATCTGCTTCTTGAAAATTGCTTGGTGTTGTAATAAAATGCTTTCGAAGGAACCGCGAGCTATTAGAATATGAAAAACATCACGCATGAGAAGCTGCAACATCGTCTTTCGCTTATTTGCATCAAGGTTGAGTCTTAATGAACGGCATGCGGCAGGTTAGACACTCTGTTTCGCCCCTCGAGGCAATTCCTTGCCATGAACTCACCTAATTATGGCACTGTGGAAGGGTTTGAGTTTTGAATCTTCCATCGTCCGCACTTCTCTTCAACATTAGCAAACGTGGAGTTTGTGGCCAGAATGTGATGTTACAAACCCGGATTGAGCCAAGAAAAGTCCCGGGACACAAACATTGGGGAAATTTTCCGATGAGACACAGTTCCATACTCCTCCTATCCGACAGCCTATTCCAGCACCCTTCGACGTACAGACTGTTTCAGACCTGCATCGGTTTGTTAATTCGAGGGTGAATGAAGTAGCAATAGAAGAATATGAATCATATATATAGTGAACATCGCTTGAGTCTGAACATGGTTTCAGATGATGATACAATGTATGGGTGACACGCGGGAGGTCGACGGAGAGGTTTCTTCTGCAACTCTCATGCTTGGTGAAACAAGCAGAAAATGTGGGTATTTGCGTTGGTTTTAGAGTGTAGAAGCCTATTCTTCTGCCAATGTCGTGAAGATTTCGTCCGACTTTGTTTGGCACCTGCAGCACGAGTTCAGCATCAAGGCAGTGGACCTGTTGTGAACGATTCGACTGGTCGGCCACAAAGGAATCCATTACTGACAGATTTTCTGCGTGAACCCTGAGATTGTTGGTTCCATGTTGCTCATTGTGCCCTTTGTGCCCTTTATGCCCTTCATGCTGCTTATGGACGTCTACTGTCTGGCCCTGTTCCTCCGTCATTGTCAGATCATACTATGCCTCAAACCTTACAATCCTTTGAGATATGATGAGCTTTCAGTGTGGCTCTGAATGACATCTACCCGGTATGACCAACTTAGCAGAACCACAAATGCCACTATTGACGCATCGTAGCACAATCACTGGGATGCATGCACTCCTCGAGCTCTGTGGCACGGTGGAGGGGAGAGTAGTGGTAGTAAGTCTCAGGCTGCTGTACGATACCTTGAGAACGCTGAAAGCCCATCATCGTGGAACAGCTAGACACCGGACTCGGTAGCCTTGGGAATATGGGTCCTTGATCAGCGAGCAGATATATAGATGGTCTCTCGTGCATATCGCTGGGTAGGCTGGATAAGTCATCGTGAGACCATGAATAGCACTGGGTAGAAACGAATGGTGAGGTCCTAATAACACGTGGTAAATTAGAACTACGGAAGGTGCTTTTTTTGGTGGAAATTCGATTCATCTAATCCTTCCTCCTTAATTATCCATTGTTCAAGTTCTTTCCTTTACAGACATCAAGTGTCAGGTATAGCTTAGTGAGGCAAGATCAGATTTATCTGAGGCAAAAGATCCACTGCGGTACAGATAGGTAAGTACCTACAGAGCTTACAGGAAGATCAACAGTACCTATCTACTTAGTACCTCGCAGTATCAAGAAAGGGATTAGAATTAAAGGGGACTAGAGAAACAAGAGGAATATATGGAAGGGGGAAGATACAATTGCGACTATGACGATAATGATAATGATGAATACAATGCACTTAACAGGTGAAGCCCAATCCAGAAAAGTCTAAATGGAAATACAAGTAGCATTCTCAAAAGCTGCAAGGCTATTGTGAATATCTATTAATACCATCTGTTGTTCATTGTTATTTACTTCTTTGTTCGCATGCCCGCCGTGGAGGAGACTCCAGCAAGGTATGCGCATTTCGCGTTAATGTTCCCCGTAAGTAACCATCATATAAATTTACAGTGAATGTGTACTTGAAGTAAACAAGACTTGAAAGATTTGGCGGTGTGTTCTGCGGTAAAATTGGCTAGCATCTAGTACTAAAAGCGGCATAGCTCATTATTTTACTGCCCCATCCCTCAAGTATTAGTCACTGAAAAGTGACATCAAAGTCATGACGCTTAACCATTTCAAGCAGTCCCTGGCAAAAAAACGCGCTCCACTCTGAAACTACCACCCTGCTAGTACGCTTTGAGAAGAACGACAAGTCAACTGTGACATTTGTCGCGTCTCAAAAAAGTTGGGATTGTTTACGTGGGGCATTGCCAAATATCAACAACCTCGACTTTAACCATCACGACTGGACATCGTTTGTTCCTGTCAATGCTGTGAGCGGCAACCGACTGTCGCCGTGGCCCGCGCTGTTTTCCCTTTCTTTGTTTCGAGGCACTTTACCCAAGCTTTTGTAACTGCTCGGGCGACTCTCCCTTTGTCCCTTTGTCATCGTTCATGTCCGAGTGTGTTTCCATTATATCTGTCGACAAACGCCCGTTTTACGCATCGTAAAGCTTCTACAATATCACAATTCTCTAAGACTATTGCATCTGCAAATACCGCCAACATGTCATCTGATGATGACTCGGTCTTCAACATGGAAGACGACTCCGACGGCTACGCCCCAAAGCCTGTAAGTTGATATCCGGCATGCCTCCTATCACCTGTTTCTGCCTGTGAATCAGGGCAGCAGCTTTGCGCAGCACAGGCTGCTATCATAGCAGCATCAGTTGCATCGCATGCTGCAGCTCACATTCAACACTTGCACCATAATACTTGCACCAAAGCATTGCGCCAGCTATCATGGATAGCTCCAATGAATTATGTCTCTTTGGCTCTCATGAGTCTAAAAATATGAACCTCCCTAAATGGCTGCTAACATCCTCGTGGCAGAAAACCAAGGCCGCTGCCCGTCCAGCTGTCAAGAAGTTGGTTCAGTCAACTCTGAAAACCAAAGCCGCACCAGCCAAGCGTCCCAAGCCCGAAAGCGATGATGACGATGTGGATATGTCTTCCGGGTTTTCCAACACCCCGCCGAGCTCTAAGAAACAAAAGAAAGGCCCGACGGCAAAGAAAACCAATGGGTTTGCCTTATCGGACGTTGAAAACGAGAGCGCATACCCTCAAGCTTCCGAGGCCAAGCCCACCGGAAAGGACAAGACAGCCACAGAAAAGTACCAGAAATTGTCACAACTCGAGCATATCAAGCTGCGTCCCGATACATACATTGGATCTGTTGAAAAGACCGACCAACAGCTCTGGGTTTACAACAAGGAGACGAAGCAAATGGAATACCGCACCATCTCCTATGTTCCCGGTTTCTACAAGATTTTTGACGAAATTCTTGTCAACGCCGCAGATAACAAGCAACGTGATGGCTCCATGAACGCTTTAAAAGTCACCATTGATAGAACCACGGGCCAAATCAGCGTTGAGAATAACGGTAAAGGAATTCCGATTGTTATGCACGACGTGGAGAAGGTTTATATCCCCGAGCTTATCTTTGGTCATCTCTTGGCCGGTTCCAATTTCGATGACAACGAGATGAAGACTGTTGGTGGCCGTAACGGTTACGGTGCCAAGCTCTGTAACGTCTTCAGTACGGAATTCGTACTTGAATGTCAGGACAGTGAGAATGGCAAGAGATACAAACAAACATGGACGGACAACATGGGCAATATCTCAAAGGCTAAGATCTCATCCAGCAAATCTGCCGATTTTGTTCGCGTCACGTTCATGCCAGACTACAAGCGTTTTGGGATGCCCGAAGGCATTACAGACGATCTGGAAGCACTCCTTTCCCGTAGAGTATACGACATGGCCGGAACCATGCGCGGCGTCAAGGTTTATCTGAACGGCGAGGTGATTAAAGTGAAGGACTTCAAAACATATTGCGACTTGTATGCCAAATCAATCGCAAAGGAGAGAAGTGAAGAGGAAGGTGGAGCTCCCACTTGCACTGTCGAAATCGACAAAGACAAAGGCCACCCGCGTTGGGAAATTGGTTTCACTGTCTCCGATGGCTCCTTTCAACAAGTTTCTTTTGTCAATTCGATTGCGACCACATCCGGAGGTACTCACGTCAATTACATTGCCGACCAGATCACAGCCTACTTGCTGAAAACCCTGGACAAGAAGAAGAAGGGACACGGCTTGAAGCAGGCCCATCTTCGAAATCATATCTTCATCTTTGTCAACTGTCTTATCAACAATCCCGCTTTCAATTCGCAAACCAAGGAGCAAATGACTACCAAGTCCAGCCAGTTTGGAAGCACATGCAAGCTCTCAGAGGACTTTTTGAAGAAAATCGCCAAATCCGATGCCATCGCCAACATTATGGAGTTTGCTGAGCGAAAGGCTGACAAGATTTTGGCCAAGAGTGACGGAAACAAAAGGTCTCGAGTGAGCAATGCTAAGCTTGTCGAGGCCAACTTGGCAGGCACCAAACGTGGTCACGAGTGTACTCTCATTCTCACTGAAGGTGATTCCGCCAAGGGTTTGGCCGTATCTGGGCGAGCTATCCTGGACCCCGATCGCATCGGCGTATTCCCTCTTCGTGGAAAACTTCTCAACGTGCGAGATGCTTCAGTTGATCAGATAAGTAAAAACCAGGAAATTCAGAACATCAAGCAATTCCTGGGTCTCAAGCACAAGATGGTGTACACAGACACCAAGGGCCTTCGATATGGACATCTGATGATCATGACCGATCAGGATCACGATGGTAGTCATATCAAGGGTCTCCTTATCAACTTTCTGCAAGTGCAATTCCCGTCTTTACTCAAAATTCCGGATTTCCTACGAGAATTCATTACGCCAGTTGTCAAGGTCTGGCAAGGTTCCAACCCCAAGCGCCCTCAAAAGCTGAAGGCCTTCTTCACGCAGCCGCAGTATGAGGAATGGAAGGACGCTCACAAGCATGAGATGCACAGATGGCACTACAAGTACTTCAAGGGTCTGGGAACAAGTGATAATGATGACGCCCAAGTCTACTTCACCAACCTTGACGAGCACTTGAAAGAGTTTGATACCATGAAGACAGAAGAAGCTGATCTTTTCGATTTAGCATTCTCGAAGAAGAAGGCTGATGCGCGAAAAGAATGGCTTGGAAACTTTATCCCTGGTACTTTCTTGGATCACACCTCGAAAACTATTTCATACAACGATTTTGTTAACAAAGAACTCATTCTATTCAGCATGGCTGATAATATGAGATCTATTCCGTCAATGATTGATGGCTTCAAACCTGGTCAGCGCAAGGTCCTATATGCCTGTTTCAAAGGAAACCGGGTCAAGGACATCAAGGTTGCGGAATTGCACGGTTATGTCTCTCAACAAACCGCATATCACCATGGTGAAGTTTCCCTGCAGCAAACAATTATCGGCATGGCTCAAGATTTCGTCGGATCCAACAACGTCAGCGTTTTGGTGCCAAGCGGTAACTTTGGTTCGAGATTGGCTGGTGGCTCCGATGCCGCCAGCGCTCGTTATATTTTCACACGCTTGTCACCCTTTGCTCGTAGAATCTTCTCATCGCTTGACGATCCCAACCTAAAGCATCAGTATGAAGATGGCAAACAAATTGAGCCTGAGGTCTTTGCTCCAGTTTTGCCCATGGTACTCGTCAACGGTGCTGATGGTATCGGTACCGGATGGAGTACTTCTATTCCCAACTACCATCCCTTGGAAATTGTCAAAAATCTGAGGCGGCGAATGGGTCGCCTTGAGGAAGGTGATTCGGAAGAGAAACCATTTGAGACTATGCTTCCCTGGTTCCGAGGGTGGAAAGGCAATACAGAACTCGCCGGACCGCATCGATACCAGTTCAACGGAATTGCCTACCAGAACGAGTCGAACCCCAATGAGGTTGTCGTTACAGAGCTGCCCATTCGCATGTGGACTGATGACTTTAAGGCCAAACTTGAAAAGATTATCAGTGGCGCCGACGGGCCTAGCTGGATCAAGGATTACAAGGAATTCAACGACCACAAGACAGTTCATTTCGAGATTATGGTTGATGAGAAGTTCATGAACAAGGTTGTTGAGGAAGGCTTGCTTGAACGTTTCAAGCTCACAAAACAGGTGGCAACATCCAACCTTGTCGCGTTCAATACTCGTGGTCAAATCCAAAAATATGAAAAGGTGGAGGAGATTCTGGAAGAATATTATCACTACCGATATAGCATGTACACTGAGCGAAAGAAGTACTGGCTTGGTGTGCACATGGCCGAATTTTTGAAACTCCAGAACCAGGCACGCTTCATCCAGGAGATCATCGACAATGAGCTGATTGTTGGCAAGAAGAAGAAACTGGTTCTTGTAGCAGAGCTCCGAAAGCGCAAGTATGATCCTTTCCCGCCAAACAAGAACAAGACCGAGGAGGAGGAGGATGAGGAAGAAGAGGAGGAGGAGGCTGAGGGCGGTGCTCGTGACTACGATTATTTACTTTCGGTAAGATATTTTATAAAGTGACCTGGCCATTGAAGCGACACTAACCTTTAGTAGATGCCGATTTATTCCCTGACCTTGGAGCGTCTTGAGAAACTAAAGGAAGCTATCAAGAGGAAAAAGGCTGAGCACGACGCCCTGCTAGCCAAGAGTGAAAAGGATCTGTGGTGCACAGATCTGGATGCATTCGTGGACGAGTGGGAGAAGCAGCTTGCATTAGAAGCTGAAATCCAAACCAGCATCCGCCGCATGGGTCGCCGAGTGTCCAAAAAGATAGGAGCTGGCCGCGGTCGCAAACCCAAGGCTGACGATGAATATGAACCTGCTGCTAAGAAGGGTCGTCCAAAGGCCGCGGCCAAGGCCGCCCCTGCTGTCAAGGTGGAAACCAAAACAGCCCAGAGGTTTGCTGAGATGTTTGGTGCCAAGCCTAAGATCAAGAAGGAGCCAAAGTCGGATGATATGGATATGTCTGAAGACTTTTCCGACGACGACTTTGCAGCTCTAAGCAGAAGCAAGCCAACAGCAAAGACATCAAAATCGCGGTCTATGTCGGAATCCCAATCCGAAGAACCGGCACCCGCACGTGCCAAACGTGCCGCCGCATCAAAGGCCAAAACTCTGTTCGATGAATCGGACAGTGATGACGATGATGACAAGATGCTTGGTGACGTGGGTGCGCTTGTCAAAGGTATCGACAAGCCGGCTGGAGAGTCACCTACTCGGCTTAGCTTACATGCTATGAGCCGGCCTGAATCCAGTCATGGCAACCTCCCCAAGACAAAGCCCAAGGCAGCCAAGTCCTTTAACTTTGACAGCGAGGATGATACCAACTATGAGATGCTTGCCAAATCATCGCCGCAAAAGACAGCGATCAAAGACGAAGCTGATAGCCTCCTCTCCGACGATGATCCTATCCCTCCTCCCGCTAAGAAGCCAGCAGTAAAGGCCAAGGCCATGAGTGCTGCAACTACAGACGGTGCAGTCAAGAAACGTGGCAGACCTGCTGGTGCTAAGAACACCAAGGTTACCAAGGCAGAGCCAAAGGCTAAAGCAGCACCCAAGACCAAAGTCAAGGCTGCTGCCAAATCCACGGCTCTCTCACCAGCTGCCAAGAGATATGCTGCCAAAAAGAAAGCCTTGAATAACGATTCAGACGAGGAGGACGAGGAGGAGTTGGACGAATCACCCCCACCAAAGCCAGCAGCACGAGCCAGACCAGGACGGGCCGTAGCGAGGAGACCTATTGTACTTGATGATGAGGAGTCTACCATGGCGTTGGATCAGCAAGATGAAAGCGATGATCCATTTGTTGTGGATGATGATGATGATTAAGTAGGCGGCAAGGGGGACGACATTACGACAGGTGGTGAAGGATAATTGTATTAGTTGCTCTGCTATTTTACCGTGTCATATGTTAGAGAGCTGGACAAAGGGGCTTTCGAATTGCTCCATTGGGCGTTAGAGGGAACTTGGACGATGTTTGCTATTTTTATAACCAGGACCTGGTCCCAATACTGGCAATCTCATATTGCTTTCATTCTCATAACTTGATTTAGTGTTGCCATTAACATGCTTACGGAATTGCTTGTGATAGTTGTAACTCTGCTTGGCTCGTAAACTATGTCCAACTCGCTCATGTCGTGCATGACAAATAATGCAATCGTTATCGATAGCTGAACGACAAATACTTGGAGGGGCAATAATGCCACCCCTCCATCCTACAACATACCTCAGCTCACTCACCCTGCAAACATATTCTATTTATATTCTTCTTTCACGAATCATAAAGCATATTATTCCCGTTCCATACTATCTCTCATCTTATCCCTATGCGCCATTCATCTTAAAGCCATAATTCATAGCACACACACAATGGCTTCGTCCGACGAGCCACAGTCCCTCAGGGCTCTCTTTGAGACCGCCGAGGCCAAACGCGAAGACCTCGAAGCCTCACCCAACGCAATGTCCCCCCAATATGCCGAGACTCTCGAAGCGGCGCTCAAGTCCTACAACACAGTCCTAGAGCAGATATCCATCGTGGGGCTCTTCTCACCCAACGAAGGCCTCGAGGATATCGCCACGTCGTCTCTGCCGTACCTGCTCGTGGACTTCTACCTCGCCGAGCTGATTCAGCGGACGCCCCGCCTAGCGCCCAAGGAGCGACTTCAGGTCCTGCGGAGGGCGAGGTCCTCGTACGAGAAGTTTCTGAGTTTGGTGGACAACTACGGGCTCGTCACGGCGTCGTACGCGAAGATGCTAGACAGATACCGCGATGACGAGGAGAGGTTCGCCGTCGTCGCGGGGACGGACCCGGCGTCCAAGCGGGACGGCAAGATTGCAAACTTCAAGGCCGAGAAGCTCCTCCGCGAGAAGCTCGAGACGCTGAAGCGCAACCCGCGGTATCTGGACCAGGGCGACGAGGAAATTGTGCGAGAAGTCTACCTTGCCAACGTGCAGTTCTCCATCCACGCCACTTTCCAGTCCCTCGACTCGCTGAACCGTGAAGTGCCCCTCCTTGCATCCGCGCCCTCGCCCACCCTCGCGCCCAAACCCCCCACCACACAAGACGACGACGGCGACACATCCTTCAGGCTGGACCAGCCCCTCCGCCAACTCCGCCCCGGCGCCGGCGGCCCCCTTCTCTCCAAGCAGGGCAAGCCCCTCCAACCTTTTACCCTCGTCGGCTCGCGCGCCGACCTCGCCAGGGGCGTCTTCCGCCCGGGCCACAACCTACCCACCATGTCCATCGACGAGTACCTCGAAGAGGAGCGCCGGCAGGGCAACATTCTCTCCGGCAGCACAGACCCCACCAAGCCGGAGGTGGACGAGGACGACATGGAGGCCGTGGATAGGGAGACGTACAAGGCCAGGGAGTGGGACGAGTTTACAGATAATAATCGAAAAGGAGCAGGAAATACGCTAAATATGGGATAATGATAATAAATGAATGAATAAATAAGAAATTCTATTACGAATCGATATTTTAAGCACATGGGTAAAATGGACTGCCAAACAAAAACAAGTCGGTTCAGAGAGTTTGCATATCTTGATGGCGTTGATGGGGGAAAGGGGGGGTAGACCAGGATTATGGTTTGGTTTCACAAATAGATTGATGAATGAATAAATGACCGGATGAATAGATAAGTAAATAAATGGTTAAAAGATACCCCAAGAATCCTGTTTATAACAACTTCGATAGTGTTTGTTTTCCCTTTGAATGTATTTCCGGTATGTCTCGCCCCCCCTTTCTCTTCCCTAATTCATTTCTAGATTGTTCATGTCCCTGTCATACTTGACCATGTCTTCGTCAATTGTATCATGCGACAAACTTTACAAAAGAAATAGAAAACCACAAATGCAATTCGAGCAGCCATTATCCCATTTTATCATCATAGAAAAAGATCCAGTATTGTCCCCAACTCAAAACACAAAAACCCCGAGAGAGAGAGAAAAGGAAATCAGACCATAATCATACTGCCCTCGCTGTCACTCTGGTCGTTTAGTCCATTGTCTTCCATATCAATATCGTCCCCATCACCCAGCGTATCATTTGGCACGTCGCCCAGCCCAAAATCGATATCGGTAATGGTTGAACATGAATCAACGTCTGAAAACGTCCCAATCATCGAGTCCACCTCCTGGCCCGTTTCCTGGTGTTCAGCCGGTACTTCAAACCTCGCTTCTTGATATTCGGTTCCATCTGCAGTGAATGATTCTGTCATGATTGAGGCGCTCTCAGAGATGACACGATCTCTAGCATACACGGTTGATATGCTATCTTGGGCGTCCAAGGAGCCCGCCACAGTGCTGCCGTAAATTCCCATTCCGTTTACGCCATCTAACAGTGAGCCTGGTGTGCTCGACGGGGTAGATGGTACCGTGATACCTGTGTGGTAGGCTGGTCCTGGCCCATCCGGTCCAAGTTGTGCCGGTGGAAGAAGGGTCTCAAATACACCACCTGTGCCATCATTGAATCCACCGGCCCATAGAGGGAGGTATTTCATCTCATTCATGGTCAGGGTCAGCATCATATGACGAGTGATGTTCAGTGAAGGGTCGATATCATGTCGTATCCAAGAATACACAATCGGGTGAAGTATGGCCTTGACTTCTCTATCCAGAGCATTCAGATTCACTATGGGATACCGAAGTCCATTACGATCTTGGCCATCCAGTGCGTCTTCCTCCGAGTCCATGCTGAAAAATACCTCCCAGGCTGGTAAGATGGCCCTTTCGGGATTTGCTAGTACAGCCCGTAAAAGGTATTCGCTAAAATCTCTGATCAATGTCGTATACGGTACGTTGTAGTGGAGTTTGTCACTATGTTGGACTGTTCCCGTCTGCGCATAAAACAGATTGTTTTGATCCCATAGGGACTCAAGTTCTTGGTAGATGAAGGGACACATGAGCCTCTGAGTCACATTAAGTCCCTCCATTATGTTGCTCAGAGGTTCAAAGTCCTTGGGTTGGACGTATTTTGCTCGGTCGTCGTCCATACTGGGATACAGTCGGTCACTGACTGCAGTTCCTTTTGGGGGAACCCATTCCAGTGCAGATGTGACTGCATATGTCATGGCCCTCATGAAGTTTTGGAGACACTCCAAGGCTGAAACACAATCAGCATCGTCCTCTTGCGCAAGGACCTCCTCCATTTTCCTAAGGATGGACCACTCATCAGTCATTCGACGGTTGAGCAACTCCGGGTCTCGAAGTTCATCTCGTAATATTGTCATTCTTTCGACAAGCGCCCGTGCAGCGTGCTGGACAATGTTCCTCAACTCATCATCCAGGTCACCCATCCTTCTTCCAAATACAGTGTTCCGACTTGGATGCTCAGTGGTGGCTGCTTCCTTGATGGCCAGTTCATTGACCAGAATGCGAAACGCACATTGAGTGACTTGGTCGAGCTCCAAGTCGAAACCTATTTGCAAGGCCTCCTCAGGCAAGATTTCAATGAATCTAGTATTGTTACCATACATGATCCACTGGGCGACTTGGTCTCTGACGACGGATGTGCAGTCAAGTATTTTCGCCACGGCAACCAAGGACCAAACGCGATTTGCGGAGTCGAGTATAATTTCCTTGCCCTCGATCATCATAAGAAGTCGAAGTATATTGTTGCGATGTCGAATATGACAATAGTCGGGAATATTCAGAAAAGCCGGTGTTTCATATGCCTCTTCCGCTCCTTTACTTTTCAGACGAATTATAGCCTGTCCGGCAGGCGAGGGAATCAACATGGCAGACTTATTGCTGGTTGCTTTGCCTGGAACGGCTCCATTCCTCTTCTTGACATATTCTTCGTACTCAATCGCTTGAGCAAGGGGTGTTTGTCGATTACAAGTGCAAATGTCATCATGTCCCGTGACCAGCCAGGAGTCAACGTCTTGGAGGTTTTCTGATGCCCACCATTTTATAATTCCAGGCGTAAGGGACAGTCGAGTCATTTGAAACACAAGCTCGTCGCCTTCTGACGGCGGTGTCAGGTCCAAGACATATTTGACACCTTCAGGAAGGCTATTAACCAATTTCCTCCGTCTCTGAATTCGGAACTGATATGTAGGGTTCAACATGTCGGCAAACTTGGAAGAACGTGTAGCCCGTAGGTTTTTGGAGTGCACGCGGAACTGCTGTGAACGGTACCCCATGCCATGGCAGTCGACATATTTGGTCCCGTCTTGGGGTGGATTTGGGTAGTCAATAAAGACTAGAGTGTCGCCATCATTGAGGTCAAGTGCCGGTGAATGTAGTTTACAAAGCTCCATGAAGCGAGAATGTTCGGTAGCAGAGGCTGGTATTGCGGCAGGCTCCGAGTCTTCGGTTGCGCTGTTGTCAGCCCGCGGGGGTGAAGATGATGATACTGGTTCAGGTTCGGGTTCGGAACTGCGAGGTACAAGGTATTCGAGATACCTGGTAGAAAATGGAGGGTTCGACTCGGAGTTGGAAGAGACCGGTTCGTTTAAAGGTTGTGTTGCCTCCATGTTGCCATTCTCGATTGGTGGGTTCACGGCAACTGAACTCGCATCTACTGTGTTGGACTTGGTGATATTAAGTGGTAATATAAGGTCGACATCCCGTTCAACGAGAAAGGCCCACGGGTCTCCGTTTGTTTGTGATGGCGTTTGATCATTGTTTTCCATGATTGCACTGTCTTAAGTGCTAGTATCGGAAGTCTGTTAGTGGTGACGCTGATGGACGTAACACAGGCGTTGACAGTGGATGGAGGCAGTTGAAGACGCGGTGATATAGCTATTTCACAGCTTGCAGGGAGATATAACATTTGAGAAAGGAAAGTAAAGTTTTTTTTGTTTTTTTTTTTGTGTGAGATAGGAGGACAGAGAAAGCTCATACAGTATCAGCATCAGGGGTCCATCCAAGACAGTCAGAAGACACCGAGGTGAATGAATGTGGTAGCGATTGCTCGGTGAATTGGGCAGCTAGTACGTCGGCGGTAGAGATGGTGAAAATGGTTTCATTCCAATATCAGAGTTGCTTGTGGGTTGGAATCTCAAATATGTTAACAAAGATGTCGAAGGAATGGATAGGCGAGTGAGTGAGCTGTGTCAAAAGGGTCTCTATGCAAGGGTGAAAGGTGAGGATTCAAGTCAAGGGTTCAGGAAGAGAGGAGGGGTTCGGGAAGAAGTCTAGGAGTCAAAAAGACACCCCCAGCTTGCAATCCATCCAAAGTAATGGGGAACTTGGGACTAAAGTACTAGGCAGGTAACTAACTGGAGGGAGGAGAAGCACATGGAGGCACAGCAAATGGATGGATGATGACGGGGGAAGGGCGAATGCAAGAGGCGGGATCTTGTCCAGATTGGATGGACGGCTATAGCTGACGGATGACTGCGACAGCTACCTACTTATGTAGTGTAGATACCTGCCCAGGTATATACATACATGCACTTACTGATAAAGTTGCTAGGTACCTACAGGTACTGCAGCAAATGCAATGCAGGTAAGGTAAGGTAGGTAGGATAGTCGCCTAACCTGCCCTGTTGTGCTGGCTTGCCACTGCCCGGCGGTTGCCTGATTGACAACAAGAGTCACCGACTGCAACAGGCGCAGCAGCCAGACGGGAAGGCATACTACTACTACCTACCTGTACATGGCTTATGTACATACTAATGAATGTGTGTGCGTAGTGTGCGTAGTGTGCGTATGTGGTGGTGCGGAAGACACTGTATCTGCTACAAAGTGCTGCTGCTACACCAAATACAGTATCAGCCCATGTAATACAAGGAAGCAAAACCCCCGTGACCTTGGCGAAGCTTTTGGGTACCCAGGTACTAGGTAGGTATAATGAATAGTACCTACCTACTAGGAGGTATTCCTACCTGCAGTAATAATAGCAATAATATAATAACAGGTACCGATAAGCCCAGTTGTCCCACCGAAAAGAGCCGCATGTGTGTGTTGTGTGTGTGTGTGTGTGTTTCCCACTCTTTGGATTCAAAACCTCTCTGCTGTAATCGGGATTGGCCAAGACTCCGGGGCTTTACGTCAGACAAGAGCCATGGATTGGCTACGGAGCTAACATTGTGATGAGTCAATAAAAAAGTGCAAAAGGTGGATGCCCTGGAACGTTGCCTGGGGTTTGCCTGGAAGAGAAACACATTGAGGCTGGGGCAGCGAATAATAGACTTGCCGTGGTGGGCCTTGAGTATGTATGTATGTACATAGCGTTTGAAAAAAAAAAAAAAAGAAACATTGCCAGCACATTGATGAGAATGAAATGGAGACATTGAATAATACTCAGTAAGTAAAATAGACACAGATAATGACTCACCTGGGGAAAAAAATATACCTATATATTAAAAAAAGAATAATGTTGCCGATCAATGACCCATGGATGTTTTCTCCCCCCTACACCCTTGCGAACCTCGTCTTATGTACATATGTATAGCACCAAACTCGGTCATGTTCTGGACCCTGATCTAGGAAAGTCGAACATCACCACCCTGTACAACACGAGCGCAACCGCGTGATGTAGCTGCAGCCTCCATAGCAATATCAAAAGGGGGGGGGGGTTACCCGAAGGAAGCAAAAACGAATGTTCGTTTTATTCCCCCCCCCCTTACAAGATGTAACACAAAGCAGTGATTCTTCTTCCACAGCTCCAAGTTGTTTCCACCCTCAAGTGCTACAAGGCAAAGTAAAATGCTAAGTACCCCACATCCGCTCCGATCTCAGCCCCCACACTCTTTTTCACTGCTACCTAATGTACCGGTACTTGACGTTGACCAATGTCTCAACATCTCCACTTTACCGATCCCAGACAGACTTTACCTGACGAACGGAGCAATAGGTCCAGCATTGCAGTTCATAGATTTCATAGGTTTGTTCATCGAGATGAGATCCATTCACATCGCTGGCCCCCTCATTCTCATCGTGGCTCGACCAATTATTACTAGGTGACTCTAGTCGTGAAGGATAGGTAGGTAGGTACTGGTAGGTATCTATCGTTCCAGACCTACTATTCCCTTATAGTTCCTACAGAAAAGCCACCGGTAACTTTTCTCCCTCCCGAAAGCTTCCTTCTTAGCTTCTTAGCTTCTAACCAAAAAGCCTTACCCCTCGAATTCTAGTGACATAACAATAATTCCCATCTACAGAGTATATCCCGATGAATTCCGTCTCACGCCAGCTCAAAGCTCGCCATGGACTTTCTCGTGACCAGCAAAACTCATTCATTCCCTTCTTTCTTTGTTGACCTCAAATCATAGTCTCCGTATCCTCACTGCAATCGGAAGCACCATACATCGTCATCATCATTATCATCATCATCATCACCACACGCACACACGTGTCCCCCCTACCCCATCGAGGCGGTGCAAGACAGCACACACACACACATATATATATATATCAATCAATTCTGCCTTCCAATACCTCTGCCACCTCCACACCAATATGCCCACCTCCCCTCGTCCCTTTCCGTAAGACTTCCCGTTCAGGGCAAAAAACCTCCCCCCTCCCCCCCTTTCTTTCAACTGACCATCACAGCCGCAACCGAGGCGTCCTCATCTTCGCCGTCGCAATAACCTCCGCCACCGCTTTCGCCTTAAAGTTCAAGGCCGATGCCATCAGGAAGAACGAGCTTGACCAGCGCACCCAGAAAGCCCCCAACGGCTACGTAAGCGTCGATCGCAGCGGTGGCGGTATTTGAAGCCCAAGGATAACCTTAGTTCCACTGAAACAGCACACGCATAAATAAAAGAATGCAATCATTATCATGGAGACCATTATCAAAAAGGTAATTGGTCTCATAAAGACATATGGCTAAATCTGGGACGTCATTTGACGGGGAAGACAACAACCATATTCAACATCACTCATTGAAGGAGTTTATCAAATTGCTTGCTCGAAAATCCATGTATATATAATCGGCAGTTACTCTCGCATCAGCTCTGAACCAAGTGCCCAAAAAAAAAGAAAAAAGCAAAAAACAAAAAACCGCCACGGCCCAAGATCTAGCCGGGTCTATCGCAAAGCCATGTTCGCACCAAGATACCAACAGTAATAGCAAAACAATATTATCTCATACACCCTCTCCAGTGTTCTTCGACCGTTAATACTCCCCTTCCCCTAAAACAAAAACCATTGGATATACCCATTGTGTCTGTACCAAAGATATCATATGCCCTCGCAACGCCAGTGTATATGCCTGCTCCTTAACCTTTCCGAACCATCCTCTCCGTTTCCCCTGAAAAAAAAAATCCCAAGTGTGAAAAAGACTTACATAGAGGTTCCCCTCTTAAGAAGAAAGCTCTTGTCATCTTCGCCTTCTTCATCTGTCGAATGATTGATGTATTTCCCCTTCCCCTTGGTATCCTCTGTCATCGTTAGGCCTACTTTGCCTTCTTTCATGCTTCGTCGGCTGCCAGGCCTCTTGTTCATAGTCTTCTTCGGGGTTGCAGTCCCCTTTCGATTCTTGAATCGCTCTCTAGCCAGTTCAAGCGAGGAGCTGACTTTTAGCTCCTCAGCGGATGAGTTCCGTCTTGTCGTAGGTACCGTCGAACCATTCTTTAGATCTCGCATCTCTTTAATCACATCCGCAAAGCTTTCCTCCAGTGTCTTCATTCTGGCTAGAACCAATCTCCCCATCCTATCCCGATCCGCTGGGTCGACTCCGGCGCCCTGCAGTCGACTATTCTTCATCATAGCCATAGCCATTTGCGTCTGGAAGCTCCCCGCCAGACCGGCATTAATATCCCCTCCGAAAGGCATGCTATTGGTATTATCAGATAGGATGCTCAGGTCGGCTGAGGACAGCCTTCTGACGACTCTTTCGCGGTTCCGAGGCTCGATGCTGAGCAATGCAGTTCTGCTAACGCCTCCCACACCAGGCAGCCCTTGGGGTGGTGGAGCAATGGGTCGGGGTTTGATGTTTGGTATGTGCGTATAAATACTTCTGCGCCCCCCCCTGAGCCGACGTCTCTCCGCCTGCCATACCAGCCGTAATGTTAATGCGCTTAGGCTGAACGAACGATTTCGGAGGTGAGCCAGAAGGAGAACTGTCGGGTTGCTCCGGGTTGTAGAGGATGGTATTGGTGGACATTGTTCGGTTGTGCAGGCTACGTCTACCAGTAGGTGGACGTGTCGGAGACATTACCATTTTCCCTGATGAGCCATGCGATGATGCAAGTTTCATTGATCTTCCTCCCATGGGAGTCGTGAAGTAGTCTTCAGCATCACTGACGTTTGTATTTACCTCTGGTCGACGACGTCCCGTGTTCGACACAATTTCCTCTTCCTCTTCGTCATTGGTGACCAGCTCATCGTCACCATCAGCATCCGTCTGATCCTTGTATTCTGGCATCCCGGGATGTGCTCTTGATCCCATCCTATGGGAAGGCACAAACGAGACGCCGATATTCGATGCGAGATCGGCCGGGTCGCTGGCAATTGATCTCACATCAGAAATATTCCTCGAGTGTGATCGCCTGTCCCAGCCCATGCTCATCCTCCTTTGCCATTCCGGCACAGCCCGACTATCCAGGGTTGGCCAGTTTCCAGAAACGCCATCATTATCATTTCGATCCATCCAATTTCGAATTGCTGTTTGTGTCTTGCGTCTCTCATGCCGTCTTTGAGTACGCAGTGTGGCAGCATCAGGCAACCGCAGGAACAATTCCTCCAAGGCTCGGTCCTTGTGATACCCAGTAACAGACTCTTCCCTAACGCGCAAGTTCGGGCTGAACATGGCGGTTCGGCTGGTCACATCCGCAAAGGAAATTGCGCGGCTCCGACCCCTACCATGATTCTCTACCAAATCTGTAGGCTCGTACATGGAGGGGGCCAGCCAAAACTTCTCATACAAATAAATGCAGAATAGAATGGGACAATGCGTGATCTTAATAATAGTTCTGTTGAGCCAAACAAATTGCTTCAACGGCATGCAGTATCGTAAGGGCATGAGCAGCCAAGCAAATATGTTGCTGGGAGCAACGTATGAAAACAACGCATCGTTCTTCACCATAGATATAGTGTTAATCGCAAATAAAAATCTTATCAATATTAGCATTTATCAGCTTGGTTACATGGTGTCAACTTACTGGTGTTCTTCATTGGCATTGGACGCAATAGCCATGAAGGAGTTGGTTAAAACCGTAATCAGTATCGTACTAGGACGTCATGTTAGTCAAGGAACCACCCTCAATGTTGAAATACTTACACCACTAAAAAGTGACAAATAATAAGGAATAAACCCATCAATAATCTTGCCAGCCAGTTATACGAAGGCCATCTTGAATTTTGTCAGTGAAAGTTTTGTGCAGTTGCGTGGATAAAACTTACAACTCCCATGCAGCAGGCGTAAACCCCATGAGGATCTGGAAGATCCTATAAGCAATATCACTTCCATCACTAGAAGCCTGCGAGGACGTGAAAAAGACAAAAAATCCGCTGCAGACAATGAGAATGAGAATAAAAACAGCCGCCAAATCAGCAGCCATGAGCCGGAAAGCAATTAGCATCTGGGAAAAGTATTGATAGTGATCCAGTACACTAAAAATGCGCGGCAACAGCAAGATGGCGTTGGCTGCCAGCACATCGTAAGCCATGGCGTTCCAGTGATGAGGGTCGGCCAAGAATACGCCGTAAATTCGCATGCAATAGTATGCAATGAGCAACACGAGGATGCCCAGGTCAAAGATGTTCCAGAAACTCATGATGTACAGGGCAAATCCCTGTTCGTTAAAACCAACCAGCTCGTCAAGCATAAAGCCAGCGCTCCAGAACCAGAAAACCAGCTCCAGCCCCGTGATCTGTACAGATCTCTTGGCTAAGACAGATAAAAAGAGGCCAATCAATACAGCGAGCGACAGGGTTGACAGGAAAGATCTGTAACGAGGCACTCTGAGACGAGATAACTTCAACAGCGATGCCTGTCGTGGATCATACAGCATTACAGCCCTCCTGCCGGGAGGAACAAAATGACCTTGCTTGGGAGGAAGTGATCCGAGAAGGGGTGTCCTATCATCAACCTTAGGGTAACCATTACTATACTCAAACGGACTGGAGGGTATCTCGCGATGCAAGCTATCCGCAGACGAATAAAATGTAATGGCACCGTTCCATATAGCCTCAAGCTGCTGCACCACAACGGGGTGAGCAAGGAAGTGTTTGGCTGAGGCTCGGATGGCGACCTCGAGTGTTGACGTTCGTGAAGCTACTGACATGGTGTTTTTGGATCTACTGCCGCCACTACCCGACGTTGGTGGAGGCTGCACTCCCGGCATACCTTGCAAGGGGTAAAAGTCGTACGCCAAGGCATCAATAAGCTCCCGAGTAGAATACTCCTTGAGCATCTTGAGCGCCAGCAATTCGCAAACTTTAGCCCTCGTATTACTCGTGCCAGCATTGGCCGCATAGCGTTGGCCCTCCTTTGCAAACTGAAGACAGTTTGCCATAAGGGCATATAGTGTCGCTCGAGAGAAGTGCTGAGCTCTAATCTGTTGTTGCATAGGCTTGACGAGGAACTGCGATACTTGGGGCGATCGAAGTTGGTCCCAGCTGAGTGTGGTTTCGGTCCTCGTGCTAACAATGATTCGAATCGCATGGGTCATACTATACACAGGGAGCGTATCTGCCAACGATGGCTATTAGAGGATGTCATATCATGGAAAGAGGGGGTTCCTCGATCATACCAAGATGTGTGGAAGAAAAAAGAGGAAGAACTGGTAGCGGGGGTCTGCTCTTAGAGTGCTCGCCGTGGTCATCTTCGTCCTCATCCTCCTCCTCCTCACCAGCCGCATGCTCAACATCGCCATTGTTGCCAAAGCGGCCCAGGTCATTCTGGTGAAATGTTTCCTCCTCCTCCTCCTCCTCTTCTTCTTCTTCATCCTCATCATCGTCAGCCTCCGTAAAATCAGCGGTGGCATGCATTCGACCACTGGCGAAATGTCGAGGATGCGGGGCGGCGGCAGACGGCGAGACGCTGCCGTCTTGAACGGAGACGCGACGGGGAGCCGGCCGGGAGCGACGCAGCAGCGAGAAGGACATTATCGAACCGTGCCCTGTATTGTCCTGGGATTTGCTGCTCTTGACGGCCGTTTTCGTTTCAGGGCGTGTCAGAACGCCATGGGCGAAGCTGCGAAACAGCGATAATCGCTCTCTTTCCACCGTTTAAGAGAGAAATGAGGTGAGTGGAGAGAGGGAAAAAGAGGATTCCACTTTGGTATGGTGTCTATCGATGGTGGGCGATATGAAGGGAGCGAGCGACGATGGCAATCTGAGAGCGCAACCCACAGCGGAGCGAAACCACCAAAAAAAGACAAGGGTAGCCCCCAACGATGAAGCGGCTGTACACACAGAGGCAGCTAGGGGGGTCAGCACTGAGAACAGACGCACCGTTACACAGAATGCAACATTAAACAAGGGAATGAATGATGAAGGGACAGTAGCAGTAGCGGTTCGTGGGGGAAGTGCGTTGACTGCATATCGGAAAATAATATCATGTAGATACGGAGTAGTATGGTATGGTATGGTATGGTATGGAATGGAGGGGGGGGAAGGGGGGCGGTTAGGTCGTCTCCCTTCCTCGTGGCTGTGTATGGAAGTATGTGCCTCTGTGCGTTATTATCCTGACATTCTGTCGATGCATCCCTCGCATTGTTTGTTTGAGAGTTGAGGGGGGAAGAGAGACGACTTTTTATGCCAGTATCCCTTGATGAGGGCCGATCTTGGACAAGGGAGAGAGTGTGGCGATGCGCTCAATGAACTATCTACCTGTACTTGCTACTAGTCAAATAAAAATCATATCTATTAATGTTGAGTAACCACATTTCCATGTCTATCAATTTATTTAGACTACTTGTTTCTTTTTTTTTTCGTTTTTCCCTTGTGGTCTCGCCAAAAATGTATGGATATATGCACACACTTTACGACGTCGCAGTATCTCCAAAGACCCTGTATCACCAACTACCCATGACCATGACGTTCACCACCACAAAAAGGCCTCCATCCGTGAGACGTCTTATCGGACCCTCCGTACCTCTCTGTATGCACATAACGATGCGCGAGCGTGCATTTGCAAGGCATGGGGCGCGCACGACGCATCACCGCCCAGCTTACCCCGACGTGCATGACAAGCGCATGTTTATGGGACGCATGACACCACAAGTGTCGATCCAGGATACGTCAAAGTGGGCTGCCACATGCCAGAGCAATGCCACCGATTGGACCATTTCTCGCGCAGCTCGCCAGGCCGTCTTGGCCGCTACACATTAGTACATGCTTGGAGACTTGGACGGCGTTGCGACACTGAAGCACGGGAGCAACGCTGGGGCCTCAATGAATGAAGCCTATTGACCACTGACTGGCTGGTCCAATGGTTCCCCAGAGATGATACGATGATAACAACGGTCCGGCTCATCCTGTTTCGTTTCCTATTTGTGGGTGCATGTGGTGGCCGAGCCGCCCAGGTACGCATCTGTGCCGTGTAAAGTCAAAGACAGAAAAGGACAAAGATATGGATTATACTACTACTTGTACGGACGTACACCGCGGTGGAGCCTTGTCTGTTATTACATGTCACTACTTGTAGTATCAACCAACGACACAAGTTTGATTACCTGTCTCATCGACTCCCAAAATGCTAGCCCATGACGACAAGAGCGATTCAAGAGGGCCAAACTGTCCAGGAAAAGGCATAATTGTATTATCGATGACACTATCAATTCGGTGTCAGATAACAGATGGAGCACAAAACGTCGATCAGTTAAACAAAGTCGTCCTCATGTGTTCCATATTTTCTGACACCAACCTGTCAGTTACCGTCACACTCTTCAAGGGTAGACAAATGGTGTGGACCGGCTTGTGTCGCAATTGGCCAGGGTTTTGGTTGTATTACAGCATTACCCTGTATCCCATCCCTGTCTTCCGGATTTCCTAATGCTTAGTATCGACTTTATCGCTTAAAGAACAGCGGTGTGATGCAGGTGTGACAAGATTGCAATTGACTAATGGCTCTAGAATGGTGTTTTGCGCCCTTTCTTGCCCACCTAATGTCTACGAGTATATAAAAGCCTTCTATATAGTGTCACAGCGCAAAAGAATGTGATGAACTTGAAATAAGGCACCCTACATATATGTATGTATATATATACCCCAATGACTGTACAATCCATTCGAGAGAGTTTAACTGTCCCTGCGCTGTTCTGGTCTTGACCGCCATGGAGCAAGCAAGTTGCCTGACTGTGGTTGGGCTTGATGATGTTGACCCATTCTGCAAGACCGCGGAGGCTGTGTCTATATATGGATGAGTTCCTGCATTAAAGACCCTCTCCAATTTGCAACGCGGCCTCTGTTTGCTGGAACCATCGCATGCTTACATCCGCAAGCCACTTGGGCCGAACTTGAGTGCCACTAGGTCGTGGCTTTCCATGTCAGGTGCGGCATGCATTGCTCGTTGGGGGCAACTGACCATTGTAAGGTTTGGATCCATTTGCTACAAAGGCACTTGATCTGCTTTTATGAGGTCGCGGATGGTGTGACTTCGTATAGGGACTTGAGCATAGTGTTGAAGTCTACAGGGAAACAAATATTACGGAACGCAGTTCTTTGGGAGCCGAGTTGAAGTTTCAGGGTAGGTAGGTATACATAGTAGTTTACTCTAAAATGCAGGGGCCGGGCACAAATATGAGAAGAACAAATATTGGATCATTGAATATGGTAAAGGGCTGAGTGCAAGAATTGGTTTTATTGTTTCCCTTGTTTGCTCTCATTCCTCCTGGTCTTTGATTTTTTGTTTCTTCTCTCGCGTGGTAAACCCTTGGATAAAGATAAAGGCAAGACACATTGTTCATGTCAGTGTTGATGGTAGGATTCGTAACAAGTAATGTGGTACAATAGAAGAAACACGAGGAAGAAAAAAAATGGCAAAAGTATCTGGTATACTCAGATGTCTTCTTCCATGACCAGAGTATTCCCCTCCTATTGCCTACCGATTATGTAATGGCATGTTGCAATAAGCACTTGTGTGTTTGTAAATTTGATCTCACTGCTAACGTTCTCAGTTGTTCATGCAGTTGTGGCTGGAGCTCCCTATCTTCCAGCTCGCGCCACAGGAGGTGGCATGGATCCACCCTTGCATCCCTCCCGTGTGGGGCCGATCTCCTTTATCCTTGTTCTGTCTCTCTCCAGAACCTGGAGTGGGCAGCATTAGTAAATCAAGTAATTAAAAGTGCAACAGATAGTCTACCAATTAAGGTTGGCGGCGATGGATTCGATTTGTCCTAAGCAAGGCTATAATACTAGCGGTGAAGAGGGTTAGGAGAAGCCGTGAGAAAGATAATAAGGGGACTGATGTGCAAAGTACAAACGCCGCTGAAGCAAGAAAACAACAACCTGGAAGGCTTGACCTTTCCCGCCGGTAGAGGGACTTTATCCGTAACGGTGCGGACGGGAGAGAACCACCTGCGAGCATGCAGGACACCAACCCACTGTTGCCACCACCCACAAGCGCTGTTAGTGCCCTGAAATTACTCCGCTGTCATAGCGCCCGAGCAACACCTAAACCGCCTAACATTCGAGGCCCTGGAACCACTGAAACGGGACAAGACCGTCGTCGACCTTCAACGTCTATGTTAATTCTTTGGCCCGTCTATCGTAAAACAAGAAAACCTTCCCAAGTTCATATGCTTGTACAAACGACTCTGCGTCTCGTACATACTTTTGCATCTCTTGATATCACATTTGTTAATGTATTCGGTGTTATAATACATTCATTCATCCCGTTTTTTTTCCTTTTTCCTTGTTCCATGCATCGTTGTGTACAAGTTCCCTGTCCCTGCCATTGGCTCTCCCCTACAACCAGACAGACCCGACAACCCTCGTTAGCATTTCACCCTGAATTTTTTTTGTTTTTCCAAGACTCGAAATCCAAAAAGTCGTAGCGACCCCAGCAACACACCCATTTTCTGTCTCAGCCTTTCTGGAAGTCCTTCGATGAAACAACAAAGGCATACGGTCTCTTCTAGTCTGGACAGCTCCTTTCGACACGGTTCTCTGCATTGACAGGCGTTGAAGGATATTCGAGGTCATCTCTCCTTCCCTCCCTGAGTTCAAGTCTGGACGAGGAAAGCGGGATCCGATCTTAGAAGTCCAATCCCATCTAGGCCCGGACTCGAACCCGAACCAACAAAGTCGATATACCTCGTTCACCGCTCATATTGTCTGCCCATCACGAATTCCTACACCGACGACTCGATTTGTTTTACGGCCTTGCAGAATTGCAATGGACCCTGGCGAGAAGCAAAGCGGCCATGAACCAACTATTCCCACAGTGGTCGCCGAGCCCGATTCCACAACAGTTGACGAGACGGGGGCTGAAACGCCAAAGATGACCCGTGACTCTATGGTTACGGTAAGGCTTTCTGAGCCACCTGCCCTGACGCTAGATACCGAGGCTGCCTGCGAAGGCCAATCCATCGAGCCGACTGCGCAGTCATCCGATGATAATGCAGAATATGACAGCTCGAATCCACGGCATTCTCACGCCTCGGAGGCAACTCTGTCCACCGATCGTAACCGGAGCCTCCACGACGAACTCGGAGAGTGCGGTATCAACGACGGTGACAGTGATTGCTCGGATCAAGAGGAGGTCAATTGGGAGGAGCTAGAAAAAACAGAGGACGAGCAGACAAAGGACGAAGAGACGGATAATGTATGCGAGTTGCAGTCTCTCAGCTCAAAACCTCCTATTGACCGTCCACAGTCAACGGCGCTTTTGCTGGCTCGTTTGGAGCAGGAAAATGCGAAGCTGGCTACGAACCCCAAGAGCGTCAAAGTCCAACCGGTAGAGAAGATTCTCGCCAGCAAGCCTCGGCCGCCGTCAATGGCCCAGCTTCGCCAGATGGTTAATGGACCGACGCCGCCAGCGTTGCGATATTCCATGCTGCCGCCGCCTCCCATGACGGATCTTGAGTTCTGGGCTGCTCTCGTCAAAGATTACCAGCAAACGGCTGCCAGACTACCGACGTTGTTGTCTAATAAGATTCGCAAGGGGATACCTCCGCCGCTGAGAGGCGTTGTCTGGCAGAGCATGTCAAGCGCTCGTGATGCTACCCTGGCGGAACAATTCGACCGCTACTGCGGAGAGTCCAGTCCGTACGAACTTATCATTGGCAAGGATCTTGGCAGAAGTTTCCCTGGCGTCGATATGTTTCGTGATCCTGAAGGAGATGGGCAGCGTATGCTTGGCCGCGTACTCAAAGCGTTCAGTCTCCACGATACTAAAATTGGCTATTGTCAAGGTCTTGCCTTTCTTGTTGGTCCATTGTTGATGCACATGCCTGATAAACAGGCATTCTGTGTTCTAGTTCGGTAAGATTCTTTGACAATGATGAAAACCCGGCATAAAATATTGACATTGCTACTAGTCTCATGGAGCATTATGACCTACGGTCTTGTTTTCTGCCGGATCTATCAGGGCTCCATGTTCGGATGTACCAGTTCCGGGAACTGCTACGGCTCAATCTGCCTTCACTGTGGACGCATTTGGAGGAGTTGCAGGTGGAATTTGCCTATGTTTCTCAATGGTTCCTCAGCTTCTTCGCCGTGACATGCCCATTGCCAATGCTTTTCCGCATTTACGATGTCATCTTTGCTGAAGGTGCTTCTGAAACCCTCATGCGAGTTGCCCTCTCTCTCATGCGAAAGAATGAGGCCCGATTATTATCATGTACAGAACTTGAAGATGTGATGCAGCTTCTGCTCTCTCGAGGTGTCTGGGATGGTTATCATTATAACGCTGATGAATTTGTGCATGACTTTGTCAGCCTAACAAGTGTCGTTACAAGGGAGAAGCTTTCTCATCTGGAACTAGGCTATCGAGAATCTCTGGTTGCAACCGCCAATGCGGCTCGCACGTCTGATATCACCACTGCAGCCACCCGCTTCCTTGGCCGCATCTGGGCGCCCTCTTCAAACACGTCTCCAAAGAGTGCTACTTTGACGCCAGGTCGACCCTTGAGTATGCTACGTCGGAGTGCATCCAAGCAGAGTCTGGCCTCTACCCTCAACTCGATTGAGGCGAGTTCCGTGAGCGTGATGAGCTCGTCTTCAACGGATGCTACGACCATGTCTCGGGATTCTTCCAACACCGAAGATGAAACATCGAGTCGAGAATCTACTCCCGTTGGTCCCAAGACGACAGGCAGCATCAAAAATGTAGATGACAAGTATTTACACAGTCAGATCGAAGACCTCCTTACTGCATTGAGTGAGCTGCAGCGAAATCATGCTTTGTTGACGAATGATCTACAGCGTGAGCGAGAAGAGCGAGATGAGGACCGTAAGGCGGTTCGATCTCTTCTGGACGGTCTTAGGAAGAAAGCATGCGCCACTGATCATATTGCGAGCAAGATTGAGACAAGCAATGAGAAAGTACAACCCGAGACTTTGAACGAAAAGTCGGAAGATCACCGCCAGTCATCAACGCTGGATGTGCCTGAGCGACTAGTGGATGGCGCTTCGGGGGATACCACAAATACTCCTTCGGCGGAAGATCTCTCAGCGTTGCTCAATCGGGTTGAACGACGGTTTGGAGGAGATGCCGAGAAACGTCGCCCCTCTATATCCCAATCAAAGCCGCAACTGCGATTGGAACTTGCGCAAGCCAAAGACCAATTAGCCAGTGCCATGTCCCAAAACCAGGACTTCAATCGACGGATACATGACTTGGATCAGGAAATGGCGATACTGAGGGAGCAGCTACGAGAGAGTCATGGACACGTTAGGACACTCCACCAGGACAAGCAACGGCTGGAAAAGCAGATATACAGTTTACGGGCCAGACCAACTTCTACCGAGCCTGCCGGAGCCCGCGAGGCGGAAGTAGAAAGGGGCAATAAGGGAAATTCTGGTGGTCTGAGGGAATTCAAACTTGGGCGTACCAAATCAGGATCCTCTCAAGGTGGTGGTGGGGGAGGAGGAGGAGGAGGAGGCAACGGCGGCTTCAAAGAGCGGAAGTCGTCATTGCCACATAATAACCATGATACGCTGGCTCCACCAACACCGATCGACGATGAACCCCCAACAAGCGATCACGACACTCTACTATTGGAGCTCGTTCAGGCCAAGACAGCAGAGGCCATTGCCAAACAAGAAGCAGAAGAGGCAAAACAGAGACTTGAGGCTCTCCGTAAGGCCTATGGTCTGGCTCCTGGAGACTCGCCCAGCGCCTCTATGACGGCAGGGGTTGTCGCTACTGGGGCAATGGGGGTGTTTGGCCGGCTCACTGGAGCAGGGCCAACCAGTGACAACAATGTGAAGACGTCAGTACCGGCAGCAGGATCAAGTTCGCCTGGAGGCGGAAGCTTTTGGGGTTGGCGCAGATGAGATTGAATGCTCGTGGAGTACCATGGTAGGCAGAGGCAGTATTGGACAACTATAATGGGCAGTTTGCTGTTTGATGGAGGATTTGTTCTCGCGGCGTCTGGTACATGCGATATCTGCGATATGGCCATATGCGACCATTAAAAGGGAAGAGAAGGCATTTGCTTGGGGCAGTACAAAAAAATGGACGGCATAGTTTTGCCTCGTGGGGAGTTGGCACTTTAGATGGTGTTGTTAGTGTTTGGGGCATTTCATCTATGCATTATCAGGGTTAGAAATTTGGGGGGCTTGATTGAGTTTTTAGCACGGAGTTTGAGGATACTATGGGGCTACAAGACGAATATTGAGCTGAGGGATACAGCTCGAATAGCATTACATACAGATACAATAAACAAGTAACGACTTGTTGAGAGATGTGTGATTTTTGTACTACGGAGTAATGCTCAGGTGTCACCACTATTCTTTGATGTAGAGGGTGTCGTTATCGTTGATAGTTATCGTGATACAAATACGGAGTAGAAGCCACACGGCCGCTTATGCCAATTCTTTTGGCACAATTCGGTGGTTAGAACTAATGCATCAATTTCAAGTGCAAAAAATGGGCCTCGGCAGTTTTGACCGATGGTGGAAATAGGGCACGTGCTCTCATGGTCATCAAGCAGGTGATGTTTTCTCGTGGCCAAGGGCAGCTGAGTGAAGTCTCGTGCCTCTCTGTTCTGTGACTTACACCAGAAGCAGAGATGAGGGCTTATACTTGGCCAGATTTGGACATTTGTCCCTCACCGGCAAGGGGCCCTACAAGTCCACCACACTATCACCTGTCGGCTGTAAAAGAAAAAAAAGTTTTTTTTTTCTCTTTCGGCTTAAATGTAAATTTAGAGTACAGTGAGTGGTCGAATGGAACGTTGGTCGACCCGACGTGGCGCAATCGGTGGTACGCGATGCAGAGTGGACAGATGGCAACCTTTTAATGTGGTAACATCGCCGAGAGAGAGAGAGAGAGAGAGAGAGAGGAATGGAATGGGAGGGTAGTGGTAGAAATGAGAGAAGAAGACAATCTGGCCTCAAGAGGGAAAAAAGAGAGATGCTAGGCCAAGAACAACGAGAGAGTGAGAAGATAAAATCTTTTGCGTCATTAAGGTTGGTGGCGGCTTTGGGATGAATATCAGTACGTGATTGATAATAGCTCTCTTCCTTGGACAGAGCCAAGTACGATACAAGATATACAGCATTGGAGCGTAATCTATGGCGTAATGAGGTGCTTGTGAATTTTATGTTTGAATGATGCGTGAGTGGGATATGCAAATTCAGGTATTGTGTGCGATGCAGATTGTCATTTACTGTTTTTCTTGTTTCCTTTCTTTTTTTCTTCTTTTTTTCCTTTTCTTTCTTTCTCTATCTTTATTTCATCTGAACCAGGGGATCTAGAAAAAAAAGAAAACAACAACAACAACAATTAAAAAAAAAAAAAAAAAAAAAAAAAAAAAAAAAAAAAAAACTTTGTACAGACAGGTAACATGACATGCTATGAGACTTTAGCTGCACGCAAACGCACTAGCCACAGAGTTACCCGTTCCCCTCCGTTCCAAGGCCCCCACTAAAGCTGTAGCAGTTGCAGTGCTGCAGTGCAGTAGCATTTACGTAGTGGCTGTAGTGCCAGTGGTGTGCAGTGCGCACAAAGGAGGTAATGGAGGTATGGGTCCAATCCAATCGGTGCATGTATTGGAGGGATTGGATTGCCCTGTAGCATAGCGCGTTGTGCCCCTCCTTTTGATTGATTGATTGATTGATTGCTCGCCCTCTCTCTCTCACTCACACCCCTGCCAAAAAAAAGTCATTGACACATGTAAATTTTTTTTCCTTCTGTTTCTTTTTTTGTGCTTGCATCTTCTTGGTGTATGTACATACATCCATGCCTACATACGTATGCGCTGAAGGCAACCAGCCCAGTCCAGCCCAGCCCCAGCCCGTTACCAAAAGCAGGGAACAGGGGGGGGGGGAGGTGGAGGAGGCACAAAAACAGCGTCACTCACACGTCGACACCTGCCCATGCAACTTGTACTGACTGGCACTGGCACTGGCATTGACGGAGACGGGCACTTTGTACCTCTTGTACTGGCTGAATATTGACACTTTATTCATTGCACAGCAACTTAGTAGCAGGTACTGGGATAGGACTTCTCCTTATCGTTTGTTTACAGGTATCCGGGTCTGCGTCCCATCCTATTCCCTTCCTTCTGCTTCTCATTCTTTCTCCTCCTCCTCTTCTCCTCTTCGTCCTCCATTGCACAAAAAAAGTCCACACACACACACACGCACACGCACACGCACACACTCCTCCATCTGTTACATTTCTGTCTTCCCTCCCTCCCTCTCTTATTCCTCTCTCCTGCAGGTTCTGACCTCCTTGCATCAAATCAAGGCAATCCAAAGGTAATGATTCGTTGGCCCCTCCCCTCCACCTGCAGCCTCCATCCATTATTTTTGATGATACCTACTTATTACTACCACTACTCCGTACATGGTCATGGTCATGGTCCATGGTCCATGGCCATAGTCGCGCAGTCGCAGTCGCAGTCACAGTCATAGTCACAGTCATGCTAACTTGAGCACGAACCCACCTCTAGGGAAAAAAAATAATACTAAACCGACCTTTTCTCTTCTCCTCTTCTTCTCCATCCATCCGTCTCCCGCGTCTCCCGCACAAACCAACCACACAAACCTCTCCCACTCTTCGACGAAAAAAACAAAATTATTTCATCATGGCTGATACTGCTGGTGCCCCAGCGGCAAATGGAACTTCCAGTAAGGTATGTCTAAGCTTGCTCTGCTCTGCTGTTCTTTTATTTATCTGCCCTCTCCTTCTCCTCTTCCTTTCCCCTCTACCACTTACATTGTTACAAGGTAGCTGACATGACCTCAGTTTTGCATGTGATGACGATGGACCACCTTGCTCAAACGCCGACAACAACTGACTCTTCGTCAACAGAAGCCCCCAACGGCAAAGCTGCTGCTGGACAGCCCTTGACACCCTATCACTCACTTTTCTCTGATCTCGTCTCATGGAAGAACCCTCGTAAGTTTAATGCCATTGCTACTAAGCACTTGTTGTCTTATCAGCTGTACTGACGAGCTACCCCGCCAGGTGACTCCGGTATTGCCTACGCTGGCGTTGTTACCGCCATCATTGCTACACGATACCTCCCCATTTTCCGATGGGCCGTCAAGCTCTCATGGATGACTCTCGCCCTTACCATCGCCGCTGAAGTTGCTGGCAAGACACTTCTCGGCAACGGCCTTGTTTCTCAGTTCCGCCCCCGCAACTACATCACCATCTCCGAGGACACCGTCAATGGCTTGATGGGCTATGTTCACCAACTCATCAACTTCTTCCTCATTGAGGCTCAGCGAATTTTCTTCGCAGAGAACGTTAGCACCTCTGCTGTTGTAAGTCAACTCCTCATCTCAATAACATGTCCGTCTTTGTTTGCAACGTGGAGCTTATACAAATTTTAGGCTTGTGTAACTGCTTTCCTCACCTATTATCTCATCAAGATTGTGCCATACTGGGGTCTTGCCATCCTCGGCACCACCTTGGCCTTCTTCGTTCCCTTGGTCTACTCCAGTAACCAGGAGCTCATTGACCAGCATCTCAAGAATGCCTCTGAGGCTATCAATGCCCAGACTGCCCAGGTCCGAACTGCTGCTCAGAAGCAGGCTGACCATCTCGCTGCTGTTGGCAAGCAATACGCTGGCGACTACACTGGCAAGGTTCAGGAGATCTTGCGAAGCCGCACCCTTTCGCCCTCTGGCAAGACCAAGGCCCCAGAGTTCCCCTCTCCTCCCACCGAGGAGCCCAAGGCTGCCGACCTCTCTGTTCCTACCGAGGAGCCTGTTGCTGCCTCTTAAATCTTCCTTATAAGACAACGATTTATACGTGTCCACGAGCTAAGCAACTTGCGTAGCTGGGCTAGGCAATGGCACTTTCTTTTCCACGGTCTTTGCGGGGTAGCATATAAAGCTTCATGTGGCAATGAAATTGACAAATTGGAATCATGGGAAGGCAGTTTGTCTCAGGTACACGTCCTCAAGAACCTACAATGTTTCTCAAGGCAGGTCTGAGGATAACCGAGACATTATCGATCCGGGGACGGTATAATGCAGGCGCCACTATGTGTGAGCCGACGAGAAAGAAAAAAATCACAATTGATTACTTGGTACTGAGGGAGGAAAGGTGATGGATAAGGGGTTTGGGTCGCGAACTGGCATGTTTGCAAATTGTTTTTTTTTAATCCATGTGGGCATGAACTCGTTATTATTTCATTTTCTCCTCGTTCAACGCCTCTTTCTCCCTATGACATTGAAACTCAAAGCGGTTTGGTGTTCTCTATTTTCATGAGTTGGTACGGATATGTGTTTAAGGGACTTGGGGTTACTCTCGCTCTCTTTGCCGTAGTTGAGACTGCACAAACGATATACTCATTTTGTTATCTTATGCCTCCCGCAAAACCTGCCGATGATTTGGTGACGTGGTGTACACACATATGTGTGTCTTGATATAAATGGGGCTGACGGTGACATGGCATTGCATATTGCACATTGCATGCCTACAAATTGCGTGCTGGCCAATCTTATAACCCAGTAAGCAGATTGAATCAGGAACATGTTCTTTTTTGTGTCTAGCTTTCACAGAAATGATTGGTATATACACTTGATATAGTCTTCTAGAAACACCACCACTTTTACTGCCTTGACCACTACATGTGCTGCAGCTGCAGCTGCAACTGCAACTACAACCGCAGCTTTTACCTTCTCCGCTTGCCTCCTCCACCGCCGCCATCTTCCCCTGCAGATCTCTTGCGGCCGTTTTTCCGCCAGTACTCCTTGCTCTCGCGCTTCTCCCTTGCCTCCTTTTTCTCCTCCCCTTCGGCGAGCCTCTGGCGAAAGGCCACGCGGTTCTCTTCCTTCTTGGCGCGCCGCTTGGCCGCCTGGTCGTTGCGCACAGTGAGGAGCTTCTGCATAAAGGCCCGTGCCTTCTTCTCTTCGGCGCCGAGGACGACGGCGCGCTTCTGCATGTACGTCTTCTTCTTCTGGGCCTTTGTCTCGACGATTTGCGAGCGGAAGGGCAGGGAGGCGGCGAGGGCGCGGGGCACCTTGAGGGAGTTGAAGTGGCGGGCCTCGCGCTCGATTTTGCGGTACTGGGAGTTTTTGAGCTGCGGGGTGGCCACGCCCTGGTCGCGGCGGACCTCGCCGGTGAGGCGCATGGGCTGCCAGCCGATGAGGTTGGAGACCGGGTTGTAGAAGCGGTGAGGCTTGATGGGGTACCAGGCGCGGAGGAAGACGATGTCGGACTGGAGGATCTTGTCCTCGAATGTGGCCCTAAAGTGGCCCTCTGGTTTGGACAGAGCGCGCTTGATCTGGCCTCTGATGCCGGAGACGGTCTTGATGGAGGCGCCTTCGAATTTGGCGATTTCGAGGGCCGAGTTGAACATGCCCTTGATGAAGGCCGTGTTCTTGTAGATCTTGTCGGGCGTGCCCGTCAGCTTGAGCTTCTTGACAATCTCGGTGGACTCGTCCACGCTGAGGACGGTCCCCGTAGCGGCGATGCGGAAGCCCGCATTGGACGACGAGAAGGAGTTGAAGCACACGAAGCCCGTGTTGGGGGCGATGAGCGGCGCGTAGACGGTGCCGAAGCAGTGCATGTGCTCCGGCGTGTACTTGAGCATCCTGTTGCGCGTCCGCGAGTCGGAGATGCTGTAGATGGGCAGCGTCTGGAATCGGCGCCACCCGAGGGAGAAGATGAGGGGGTCGTTGGTCTTGAGGATCTTCTTGTGCCATCGGTGCCTCTTGATGCGCACCTGGACGAAGCCGAAGCGGTCTTCTGTAGCAGACAGGCCGCCGACAATGATGGGCAGACGGGAGTTGAACTTGGTGACGAACTCGGCCGGTACGCCTTCCAGGACCAGCTTGGCATATTTGCCTGCCTTGTAGCCCTCCACGGCCACCCGTTGTCGCTCGTCTAGGTTCTCAAACTCTTCCTTGTTGATGTCCAGTTGGTTCTGGATCATGGCCTTTTGGGCGTCGTACCAGTCGTCTTCCCCAAACTCCTGAACATCGCCGCCTTCCCGCCGAGCGTTGGCCTTGTCGTTGAAGAAACCATCTCTGTCTTCCTCCTCGAAGCGTGCCTTGAGCTCCTCTTTCCTCTTGGCGTTCTTTTCACGCTCTGCCTCAATGTCCTCTGGTGATTCCTGCTCCGGCTGTTTTGGTGTTGATTCGGCCTCGAGATCCTCGAATTCACCATCACCCTCGGAGTCATCGTCGCCAAAACCGTCCTCGTCTTCATCATCGTCTCCATCACCGCCGCTTTTTCGGTTTAGATCAGCTGCTGTAAATCTGCGCCGCAGCATTTCCATATTCTCCTCCGTGGCCCACTTTGCCGCCAGGTCTTCGTAGTCGTATTCTGGTATTGATCGATCCTCCAACAGGTCCTCGTTCTCTTGAGATGTCTTTTTGAAGAACTCTTCATCTTCCTCATCTTCGATGTTCTCCTCGGCTGATTCGTCCTCTTGGCCTTTCCACCGCTTCACGACCTCCCCTGGAGTCATGGAGTTATCGTAGAGATACCGGGCTAGATCTGCTGTGTGATATGAACGTTTTCTGGTATGGAGCTTCATAGCTCTGTCTGCCATGTTGTCCTTCCACCTTAGAGCAGCAGCTTCCTCATCTGAATCGTACTCCTCGTCGTCTTCCGCATCCTCATCGAGATCGGTGATTGAGCCAAGATCAGAATCACTGTCCGCAAAGGCGATTTCTTCTTCATCCTCTTTGTCGGCATCCTTGCGGAACATGCTACCCAATTTGCCCTCATTGAACTCATCCTCAGCATCAGGATCCTCGTCGTCGCTGCCGCTGTCGAAGCCTTCGTCATCGAGATTTTCATTCTCGTCATCCTCGTCTCGCTCGGCGATTCTTGCTTTTCGATGCGTCTTTCTGCCCGTATCCTCCTCATCAAGTTCTCTGACCTCTTCGCCGCCCTTGAACAACTGAACACCCTCCTCCATCTGTCCCAAAAGCCGACGTTCGCCCTGGAGACCGATGATCATCTCCTCACCTTCCCCACGCTCAACATCTTCGGCATCTTTGTCGAATGTGAATCCCTTTTCTCTGGTAATCCAAATGGCATCACCATCAATCTTTAGGCCGCTTCTATCAGACATTGGAGCGTAAAGCTTCTTCTCCTTCTCGTCTAGCCTTCGTCGCCCGGTCTTGCCTGTGATCTTTGCAAGTGCCTGCTCCATTGCTGGTGTGGGACATGGATCAGGTAACACCTCCATGGCCGATACTGTGAAATCGCCAAGGCCAGCCACATGAATACGCTGTCCTTGCGTGGCGAAATTCGTGCCTCGCAGGTAGCCCGACAGAACAATTGAGCGGTCGCACATGGAATCCTCTTCAATCTTTGTAGGATGGGTAATGTCTCGGAAACTGTCGATGATGGTGTATGGATGGGAGTTTCGCCAGATGAGAGGTCGAGGGTTCTTCATGACGGACAAAAAGCGAGATAAGTTGTGGATTTCTCGATCTGGGTAACGGCCGTTCATGACACCAGAGAGGTAGAATAGGTGTGCTCCCTGGTAGAGCTCCGTCCACAGCCTTCGCTTCAATCGCTTCTTTGCATCCTTGAGTGCCTGCGGTTTTCGAAACAGATCCAGATGCGTCAGGATGCCAAAAACGTTTCCTGGCATTCCCGTGGCAGCCAAAATGTTGAGAAACTCCATGGTCTCCATCTCAAAGCCATAGTTGCCGTCAATCATGAGGAGGATAATATCCGCCACCTTGGCGACATCCACCATGGCTTCGAGCTCATTTGGACATTCGAGGAAGGTCAGGCGCTGCTTCTTTGAGGTAACGACGGTGATTGGACCCTGGGGGTCGGAGATTGTTTCTTTCGCATATCGTCGAATGAGCGACTTTATAAGAGTAGTCTTTCCCACTCCAGGAGGGCCGACAATGGCGACGAGGCGCGGGGGAGCTTCGTCCGGTAATCTGTCAACGAGGGGAACATGGAGACGCTTCTCTTTGATCTTTTTAGTAGGTTAGTAAATTTGCACTCTATTTCATCTATATGATTTAGAAGATGGGACAAACATCGGATGATCTGGCAGCTTGTCGTTGGAGCTTGCCGGGATTCGAGAAGGCAAAAGCCTTGGGGTTGCGATCTGTTTCGGGTCAATTCGCGGTCCATATAATGATCTATGCATGTTCATATATCGGAAAACATACCTCCGGTGTGCTTATTCTTATCCTTTCTGTCCTTCGACTTGCGATGCGGCTTATGCGATTGCTCGTCCATGATTGCTTGCCGTCACACCTCAGTTCAGCACTTGTCGCTCAAACACCAGAAACTTGACGACTTCAACTTGGATGGGAAATATTTTTCTGACGATAAGGATAAGATACAAATGTTATCGATTGTATGCATAGAAGTGGGGCGATATTGATATGTACATTATGGAGTACCTACAGCTCCCAATCTTTGCCCCACCAAAACTCTTCTTTCCCCAGAACATCTCACCCGATACGAATGGCTTCACAATAGTCGATTCTGCCATTCATCCAATGACAAACAGTACAAGTTTATTGAATAACTGATTTTCAGGGCAACGAGCGAGAGAGGAAAATTGCTAAAGTCATCGTCCAAATTTACGCCTTTCTTAACAGCTTTTTTAAGCCTGCGTCGTCAGAGTATTTCTTCAGAGCGTGGGCCTTCCATTGCGCCCACTCCAGCCCAGCATCTTCACCACCAATTAACTCACGCAGCCCCTTGAACAGCCCAATGAACCCAGACCAATCCTCCAGGTCAGCGCCACAAAGGAATTGAAATCTATTCTGCAGTTTGCCATTCAACACATAATCGGCCAAGTCATGGTCCCCCTTTTCGCGCAAAATCTTTTCAAAGGCGGCCTCATATTCACCAAGATCATTCTTGCCCTTATAAAAGTCGCCGACATTGAAAATGGCTACGGGAGAGTTGAATGCTATGGCTGGTGACGTGGCGGATGCCCACTCCCAGTCGAGTATTCCCGTCACGTTGCCGTTGTCGTCAAGAAGAATGTGGTCACCTTTGTCGTCAGGATGCCTCAAGAAATATTTACCCTTGTCCTTCTGAGCGATCATTGGAGACACCCGAGGCACCAAATCGAGCAAATACCGATTAACAAGGTAGCCGTCCAACGGTCGCTGAACATACAATTCCCCGCGCAGTGTCAGATCGAGAATCAGTTTGAGATAGGAGACATAATACTCTTCCAGCGAAGAGCATGGCCCCAGTGGTTGCATGCAGTCTCCATCAAAATCTGTTAGGTCAGTTCGCGCAAATGCGCCCACAACAGACCTTTTGCCCAGAACCAGACATCCAAGCTGGTCAAAGGGGTATTTGTGAAGCTCGATGTAAAGGTCAGCAATCTGGCCCAGAATCCTTGTTGTGTTTGTCTTCAGGACCTCGCTGAAAAGGCTCATATCGGCTTTGCCAGGCAGTTTTTCCATGAGCATATAGCCAACCCCGATGTCATTGCCCTGGTCTTGCTCAAGAGCGAAGTCAAAAACCTTGGGGGCAGGTATTTTCGTCTTCTCAAGGAATTTGTATGTCGCAACTTCGCTCTTCATGATGTGGTCCCGCAGCTCTGATGGAGGGGATGAGGCGTCGGATTGACGGATTCGAGCCATCCATTTTATGCCGTCTTCGAAAGTGATTTCAATATGGTAATTCATGCCACCCATGACTGCCCCTCGTGTTTTCGGGTCATAGGCAAGTTTTGGGATTGAGCAGGGCATGCCATTTCGATGCTTGCTTGCACGCGACACAAGTGCCTTCGTGTCGAGTTTGTCAAATAGTTCTTGGAGTCGCTTGTTTTGAGCAGGGCCGAGTGCTGAAGTATAAGCATCCCAATCCTTCCAGCTTGGATTAGTAACCCTCATGATGATAACAAACATGATACAAAGCCATTCTTCCCAAATCTTACCGTCCAGTTTGGGCATGAATGAAACCCCGATTGAATATGTGTTGCGCAGAGATGACGATTGCAAAGAATACAATCACCAACACCTCGCACAGCGGCCTGCCGGCACGTTTCGAAATCGCAACGCCACATTGGCATCTTGAGTCAGAGCTAAGGTGCAGAACCAACACTCTGATAATAATGGTTACTACTGCTCAGTGGTCAGGGATGAAAGTGTTGGCTCTCCAACTGAGTAGATTGGGCCTGGCTTTATACTGTTTATCTATATGCCATCCATGTTGGGAACATTCCTTTCCTGAAGCGTAGAGAATGAATGAGCCGCGATATCACTTTGTGTTGGTTGTAAACAGAGTGGCTGAAGGTCACATCGCTCACAAGGAGGCTCAGGGGTCTGATTGTACTAGTATACACAGCCAACAGCATTTAAAGATGGCGCCTCCACTGAGACGGTCCGTATTCACTTTATGCTCCAGCGGGTAAAAAGCCACGGGCGCCAAAACATAAATGCTACTGCTCCTCATAGTGGTGATCGCATTCCTATGGGATGACCAACCCACATCCAAGAGTTTGGATTCAAAGCACCAACAATTGGTGTGGCTAGTCAACATCTTTCATATCTCAGATTGGAACAGTTACATTTGGCCAGCCTGCTTTATGGATGTATATGTATGAACCGAACTATAGAAGAAGACCGCTCGATGGCACCGTGCTTGGAGGGAAAGTGGTATCAAAGCGCGTTTAAGAATACGACATTTCATAAAACAGTTTCTTAGAGAATACCCGAATAATAGCTGACTGCTTATGTAGATAAGAGTAAAAACGAATACATTTTACGCTGCACTTTCCAAATAAGCTGCCTGTATTCCTGAGACCTTTGGGAGAGTGGACCCGTCTCTAGCCTCCAAATTCATGTATCCGAACCACTTAATACAGAAGATAAATATACAGACTCAGAAGTAATCTTGCTCAGATATGGTGAGCTCATCCAGGTCCTCCCCATCCGCATCCCACGGCTCATCAGACTTGAGTAGCATGCGGCGCCCCGTCAGGGCATCGAAGGAATGTATGACCCGTCCCGGAACCGTATGCGACACGACCCTGACGATGCGCGGGTTCGTCAACGCCGGCACCAGCTCCCTCGCACAGAATTCCATGTCTGCTTTGAACTGGCGGAAGCTGCCGCCGGGGACAGGGCTGCACCATTTTGGATAGTGAAACGTGGTATCGGGGGCCGAGGGCTCCAGCAGGCTCAGGTTGATAACGAGGTCTTCAAGGGGGAGAGGCGGGCCGTCCTTTGGGACGGATATGACTTGGGTGCATATGTCCTTCATGCGGATGCGGAGCCGTCGGAGGGTGGGGAGCATGGCGCTGATGGACGAGCAAAGGTGAATCCCAGAGGAGCCGTGGCTGCGATCCAGGACATGTGTGCCTATGGCATCGATCTCTAGGCAGGTCAGATTCTCAGCGGACAGGAGGCTGGCCATGGGGGCCGCCATCAGATAATCTCGCCGCCAGAGCTGCGCAAGGGGACCGTGGCGCTCCTTTCGGGCTTCGAGCCTGAGATACTCCAGCTTTGTGAACTGCCCGAGCATGTTGGCAAAGGCAGCCAAGAGGGAATTCAGCTCGTTGGTCCACTCGTCGACGAGGTAAATGCTCGCCGCCTGGCCCATTACCGAGACGTCCGATCCAGGTGGTCGTAATCGCCAGCCGTCCAAACCATCAAAGCTGAGGCCAACAGCCTTCACATGGTCCCGTATCGATAGAAGCATGCCCTCTTTCTTGGACGCCTGTATGAATTTCTCCAGAGACTTTGCGGAGAAGGCGAGGTCTTGGAGGAAGACGGGCCAGGCAAGTTGATACCACCACTTGGAGACGTGAAGACGACGAACATCCTTGCGGAAGAAGGCCGAGCCGATAAAGTAAAACACACGGATCAGAGTCTCGGGTGGGAGTTCGTGAAGCAACATGGTGGTTTGATGAATATGGTTGGGGGTGTAGATGCCATGGTGACGAGTTGAAGTAACTTGGCACCCAAACACACAGCCGCCTTAATATAAGTCCCCCGCAGTTTGCTGATTCGTTCGTTTCCCAGTACTATTATTATATTGTTCCAGAAGACTTGCTGATTGTGAAACCCGACAGGTAAACAAGGAACGGTGTAGAAGATGAGAGGAGTTGTTATAAAACATAGTGAATGAAATAGCTATAGATCAAGGCAGGAAGGGTATTGTTCGCGTAGACTAAGTAGTAACGCGACCTCTTATCCGTGTAAGTCAGTCGGCCCAAGTAAATAAATGCCCATTGGATTGAGTATGGGAGACTTTCGTATCCTCAACTGCTTGCTTGCTTGCTGGTTGCTGTGTGTGTATGATTCTATACTTTTAATACCATAATGCAATTTAATCTGTAGGTCGCTTTTTAAGGACGCTGGCCATTATATATTCAATCCGCATTTCCCTCATGTAAAGGGCTTCTTTCTGGCTCGTGATGAACGGAGAAATAATCAAGAGGTACAGGGTAGCATCCCGCCATCTGAGACATGTCACCTACTTGTATTATCCATGTTCGCGGCCGGGACTGCTTACCTGCTGATAAGACACTAACATCCCGTTGGTGGATTGGATTTTACCTTGGTGGACGACCCGGCAGATGAGATGAGTGGGAACATTTCCATCTCCACATACGACGGCGAGACATGCCGCGTTCGGGATTCTGAGGGAGGATTTCTGTTATCTTGATCGATCTGGACCTGGTGTACTTTAACTCTGCCGAGGCTGTGTCAACCACGTCTTAGCAGTTGGCAATGCAACGCTTGGTAGGTTGTTTCAGGAGATGATTGCCAACATCATCCGGAGTTTGGTAATTTGGGGGTCTGAAAAAAAGAGAAACCAGCGCTTATCGAGTTGACCCCTTATTCTAAAATCTCCACTGATAGTATATGGCTGCGCCACCGTTGATGTTCACCATCAACCGTCATGACCCTGTCAGTTCGTATATGCAACTCCGATCAAGCATCTAACCAATATAGTAATCAACACACACACACGCAACCCACTGCCAACGACATGAGCAATAAAGAAAAAAACAAGCGCGTAATAATAGAGCAGTAAAGGCTGGAGTATAGACTCACAGGATGTCTCCAGATGTACCATTACTTATTCGCGAATACAAGGGGCTGCCAGGAACTTGCTGTCGCATCTTATAGGTAATATGGATTTCGCCGGACAATGACAGCGGCAAACAGCAACAACAACAACAACAACATTCGGGGATGAGGCTCCTGACCAACCGAGATCCGGCTATTTCTTCCAAACGGGGAAAAAGATCTCAAGTGTCTTAAACGAAACTTTGTTTATAGGCTCGGAAATACCTTGCAAGAAAGATGATGAATCCTTGCTGACATATCTCCCGGATGTGGCGCAGCGAGGAGGAGGGGGTCCCTTTTCTCTCTTTCTCTCTCTCTTTAAACTACCCACTGTGCATGCATACATAGAGTCTCATACAGATGGTCCCTGCTCACGATGATATATCGTAGTCTCATTGGATTATTTTATCCGGTCGATTAGAGGGGCCTTGTTGTGTTTTTGCGAGTATATATATCGCTGCTTCTTCCCCCCGTTCCCGTCTCAAATCATCGCACTTACACTCACTCACTCTTACAACAGCTACTACATCACTCAACGAGCTTCTCAAACCAACCATCTTCGTCATCATGCAGTTCTCCAAGATGCTCCCCCTTGCCCTCGCCGCCGTCGCAGCTGCCGAACCTCTGGTAGGATCATGATACCGCCCAGCGTCAAAACCCCCAAACGTTCTTGGGTTGCTGACTCTTTTGCACCAGGCTACCTTCTGGAACTATCCCAACTACGTTGGTGATGCCTCCGTGGTCTACAACGACCAGCAGTGCATGCACGTTCTTACCCCTTCCAACATGTATGTTTCCCTACCATGATCTCAAAAGACGATCCAGACTTACAAGAAAAACAGCCCCACCATCGTTTCCATCAAGCTCGCCTCCGGTGTGGTCTGCAACACTTTCACGTAAGTTATCGCTCAAACTTTGCTGGTCCGATTCATCCAGCTAATGTTCTGAAAAAAAAAAAAGTGACAAGCTCTGCAAAGACCTTGGTAGCGAGGTCACTAAGAACCTCGACTACGTCCCTGGCTCTTACAACTACAACTCCATCAAGTGCCGCAAGGCCTAAGCTTGGAGGGGTTGCTTCTAAAGGATGACGCAGGCGAAAGAAGAGAAGTAGCGAGGAGTAGCTGAATGAAAACCTGATAATGATATCTTTACGTATGTACTTCGCTTCGTGACTGGTGGGCAACCATTGACGCCAATGTATTCGTATACAACCCTTGATTGAGAATATATCGAGATATGTATCAAGACATGTAGTTATATCAACATGCGACCAATGTTATGATGATGATTCCTCAATGGGGCTGAGCGTTGAATACATGACGTATCACTTGGAAACCACTTTACCGTGACGAACACCCCCCCCCCTGATTGTTGCTCATGGTGGTAGACCCATGTGTCCATCAACTGGTCCGCCGTATCGAATCCGTCCAAGAGCAAAAACAAATGCATTACAAGGCCCTCAGGCCTCAATGTTAGCCATACCGGGCATCTTGAAACGATATCTCCACCAATCACTAGATTGGGCACCATCACGGAGAACGCGCGGTCTGGCAAGGGAAAAAACTTCGTCCCCAATTTAGAACTGCTGTGTGTGACATGGAAGGATTGTTTTTATGTGTGTATTTCTACGGGAACTCTCAGGATGATCCGAGAATGAACAAACCTCCTCGACTTCCCCGTCAGGTAGCAGGGTTCCCCTCAGTCAACAATGAACCTCATTGCTTCATAATACTATCTATGAGACGACTGTAGACGCGCTGTAAGTGGAGATGCAGCTACTGACGAGTTATTTTTTCTCTTTTACGCTCGTGGTAATTACTCAAGTCTATTAGAAATACGAGTTTCGTACTGCTTGAGAACTGACGACCGGGTCTTGGCTATTATGGTCTATCCTCCTGCCACGCCATCCCCTCACACTATCCACCCCGCCGAAAGGTGCTTACTTGATCAAGCTGCAACAGATCTCAAACCAGACAGCAGCCCGGCAAAGTCTGCGAACAAAAGCCCCCTGCGGCTCACGAGATCAGAAACCATCCTGGCACTCATGGGAGTTCTGCCTGGTCCAAATTTCCCTGGCTCGTCCGGTTCGTGTGCCCGTGATTGGTTTAACACGGAAGTATGCGAAACATGATGGCTATATACATAGCATTCTTCCCCCATCTCAAGGTATCTCGGTATAATTTAATTCATAAAGCACACCATGCGGTATGCCTGTAGGATCTCTCCCCTGAATACTCTTAGATCCCCGTTACTGATCACGGCCCTGGATGCTGAACATGATGAACTGGGAAGAGAGATGAACAGGGCAGTTATAACATATCCACACTGCTTGTTATCTCCATTTGATTCTCAAAAGGAAATCCCAATACCAACTAACACTTACACGCAACAACTCTCTCCTTGAATCTCTACGTCATAAGTTCTACTACCTCATATATACCCAACAGTTTTTCTACAACCTCCCGGCTATTCCACCTCCAGTCAATCGGGACCCACGTGGGTGGAAACCACTTCCGATTAGCTCCTAAAATGATGCCATCAATGACGGATGCACTAAGCCCACAACGGTTAGAATTAGAACTAAGAAACGGGAAGTTATCTGATCCCGCAGACTCCATTGGAAGGTACTAAAGTACCTCGGGAGAAGGTAGCACACCGTGGCGGGTGGGAGGAGGGAAAGGAAGTCAGGTCGCCATGGAGCTCCAGCTTCAACCTCAGTGGCAGCTTTTTCTTTTGTTGATGCTTGAGTCTTTCATGGCACTAAATGCACGGGAGCAGACTATACTATATCCATCGAGACCATCTTATCCTCGTATGAATAAATAAACGATATCTCAAGAGCAGTAACCAACCAACCATGTCTCAAACATATCAGGTAAATCCTCAGGAAGATGCAACCCCGGCATGGAGTAATCATCTCATCAACCTCTTTCAGGACGCCGTCACTTTACTTCGATATAGACTGCGACCATTTCGCTCAGGTCCAGTCAAGAATGTTCTCAATAATTTCAGCATGAGAGAATGGCTCTCTGAGCTTGGCTACGAGGTCGGTACACCCAATAGGCCCAGGCCCTGCACCCGAGCCACTCTGACTTGGGCCAGGACCCGAGCGTGTTAAACGTCATTCACATCACTGGCACAAAAGGTAAAGGCAGTACGGCAGCTTTTACGGAGGCGTTCCTTCGCGCACACTCTGATAGCACGAGGCCCATCAAAGTCGGCCTTTACACATCTCCCCACCTCGTCACCGAACGCTCAGCCCATCTCAGAGGAACTCTTTGCCAGCACATTCTTCGAAATCTGGGACTCGCTGTTCAAGACTCACACCAAAGAACAGATGCCGGGGTACTTGCAGCTCCTCGCTTTACTGTCTGTCGTCATCTTCATAAGGGAGGGTGTGGACGTTGCCATATACGAAGTACACGCCGGCGGACGAAAGGATTCGACCAACGTTTTCGAAAGACCTGTCGCAGCTGGCTTTACCACCATAGGACTAGACCATGTAGATCTTCTCGGGGGTAGCGTTGAGAGCATTGCCTGGCACAAGAGCGGCCTCATGAAGCCCGGAAAATCGGCATTCTCCATGGTATAACCAGAAATAGTAGCGAAAGCCATTCTTAAAGATGAAGCATCCAAGCTTGGCTCTCCACTGGAGTTTGTCGAGATTAGCGATTTGCTGCCAGAACATGGAAATGTACAATTATTGGTTCAGAAACAGAATGCCTCGCTGGCTATCAAGCTTGCCAATGCATACCTTGGCTTGGGTGGCGAGGTATTGTCCGAGGCGGACATTGAAAAGGGTGTGCAGCTGTGGAACTGGCCCGGCCGGTTCCAACGAGTGAACCACGGTACCTCTGAATGGCTCCTAGACTGCGCGCACAACTCTCTTAGCATACCTGTTGCCCTGTCCTGGTACTTTTCAGAAGTGCGGTCCGACCCAGCCCCTGGGCGAAAGAACATTCTCATTTTTGGACATGAGTCGTGACGCGATACATATGAGCTCATTTCCATGATTGCAACCCTTTGCTCGGAGCACAGGTTCAATTTTGACCTTGTCATCCTCACGCCGTACGATCGCTATGGTAGGTGCTTGTTCCTGCTTGTCGTCTTTGGCTGGGCGCTAACTTGGCTCAGGCAAAATAATACACAACAGCTCTGTGATCACGGATGAACAAAAGCATTGGCAAACTGTTCAGCCTTCAACAAACGTATCGAGTGCTACATCTCTAGCACATGCGATTGCCATGACCGAAGAGCATTATTCGGAGGATCATAGACAAATTCTCATTACTGGCTCAACGCATCTTGTTGGCCAGGCCCTGGGTTTGATGCAAGAAAAGGATAATGTGGAGAGTGTTTAAAAGCCATGCTCCATATTCGCAGGAGTTGTCTTGACAATACCCAAAGTGATATCATCTAGTTCAGCCTTGATGGTTTGTTAATCCCTCAGTGCGGCACATAGAGGTGATCGTGACCACGGTTGAGGGACCCGAGAGAGTGGGGACCAACTGTTGTTGGTTCTAGCGTTGTCTTGTGAACTGCAGTTAGATTCGCCACTGTCATATACGCAATGTTTCCAGATCTACTTTCTGAAATCGACTTGATCAAGAATACACAATCGGGAAAGGCTTTGATGGTTGAGTTGAGGACTCAGTGTAAGCAGAATAATTAGAGTGGGCGGGTTAAGAAGCACATGGCGGTGTTCTGGTCACGTTTGGGCGGGAATTACTGAAATGAGCATGTCGACAAAGATTCATGCATAGCCCAATTGTTCAGTGAGTCTGCGACAACGATCCCCTTGTTTCGTCACTTTCACTCTTTCACTCAACGATTTGGAGGATTGTGATCCTAACAAGTGGCCAACATCATTTGCTATTCCTTTTTCGAGCTGTGAGGTTGCCTTGCCGTCTGCCGTCCATGAGGATGCATCGTCTGTTTCAAAACAGACAACCCAATGCGGAAGTGGCCGTAGAAGGGGGCCAACAGCCATCCTGCAGTATGCCTGGTGACTGCCTGCAGCAACACGTTGGAATGATAGGCAATTGAGCATCACCGCTTTTCATGAAAGCAGGCTGAAAGTGACGTTATGAAGAAAGCCAGGGTTGATGATGATGATAGTTCGCTGCCTGAATAAGGCATCATTTTTTTTTTTTTTTTTGATGTGGTGGCCTGATGCAATGCAGGACTGGTGCATTTACGGGATAATAGTAGTATGCATCTTGTTAATGCTCCGCCTTAGGCTGCTATGTACAAGTAGAATTGGCGATACGTTTGCAACCGAAGTGGTGTTTGTCGATCAATTTCCAACGGCGGGGCCGCATTAGGTTGACAAAAAGCTTGATTTGAAAGATTTTCAAGGGGTTCGCAAGGCAACGTGCTCCCTGCAAACAACGCGTGGAACGGTTGACGATGGGCCGAATCTCCTGGCTCTTCTCTCGATCGGAATGAAAATGCGATTCGATCAGAGCAAGAAGGGAAAAAAGAAGATGAATGAATGAATGAATGGACTTGGCCGAATGCAATTTAGGCGAACCTGCCTTCGTGGCTTCGATGAGAGGCGCCACAGCACATGGCTTAGCCAGATTGCGATTGCAGAAGAAAAGAGTCACAACGCTACCACGGGCAGCCTCATTGGGGTTGGGCCTGTTCCTTCATCAGGTTTAGTGTGCGTTCGGTTATTGAAGAAGCGGCAGATGAGGAGGCCCGTAGAGTCATCGACTTGTAAGAAACCAACTGCGCCTTCTGCTGGTCCGGGCTTTGATGAGTAACAGTTCGATGGTTCGGCATTCTCAAACATTTTGCTATGGCTCGTGCCATCTCATCCAGTCCCTTTCCGGCAAGTTGTTCTATCTGATGCTCCATATCGACTCAAACTCTGGCACGTGGAGGGTTAAGCATAGGCAGAGAGTGGCATTATGGTAACTTGGAAGAGCCATGATACAGGCAAGGTTCGTAGATAGCTGAAGCAAACTGGGAAACAAATTACCGTCGCATCAACTTGTTTGTCTCAATGTATCAGTATCAGTATCAATAACAAATACAAAAAAGCCAGAAAATCAACTCCCCTGTTTGCACAAACAATCGATTCCTTCTTGTGTTTACTGCCTCTTGATTGGCCAATTCATCAGCACAGCCATAGGCCGTTTTTGTTTCATCGATTCTTCTCGATGGTTCATCCGGGTACCAGTTCCAGAGAGTGTGTGTAAGTGGGCGCCTTCTCCGCCCGGACCCGGTACGGACACAGTGGCAGTGGAGTGGTTGTTGTTTTGTTGTTTTCAGTAATTAGTGGACTGGAAAATGAGGCTGCAACGGCGTCTGTGACTCAACGCGGCGTAGGCACGTGTGTTGAGTAAGCGCAAGGGTGTATTTTTTTCATGCCCTGTTCATCAAACCAATGTGACCGTAAGAAAATTGGCAAAAAAGGTTTTTTTTTTTTCTTTTCTGTTTCGCAAAAAAAAAACTTTAGCTGCCTTGTGGGACATGATAGATGTAAGGAATAGTAATCAGAAATCAATTTTTTTTTTTCGTCCTCGTGAAGATGATTCTGACGTGTCCCACAAGGCCGAGTTGGCTGATGGATGCTTTTTCTCGGGTGCTGTAACCGGTTGGCGCTAGGCAATATACAGCCTCTCCTGTGATTTTTTTTTTGGTGCCTTGCCGTTGTTAGCAGCAATTACCCAATGGGTAATAGCTTCGGGAAATAAGTAAACCGATTTGTAAGTTTGTCGTCAGGTCGTTGCTGACTCTGCGCAGCACTCGCAATCCTTCCGTCACTGCCCTACGTGGTGAGCCTTGTTCGTCACCTGCGTGTGATGGATGGATGGGATCCACCACCCCCTGAAGTGGGCTATTGAATCTGGCTACAAGCTTTTTGAGACCCTGCCAGCTACATGATGCGTCAACCAATGACTCCTTACGTATACAATACCCACAATGAGTCAAAGGGTGTGTGCATAGACCGTCTGAAGGATGCCGTACAGACACACACACACACGTACATACGCACATAACCAAGATGATTGACTGTATGCTTGCTGTGCCGTCGTTTACCATGGCTTGTAAACAGGGGGAGTGGAAGAGAGCAGTGGATCCGGTAGTCGTACGCCCTCCATCTCTTCTTATTCCAATCCTGGGGTACGACAACCGGTAGAAGGCATTCATCGTGTATATATAGATTCCACTGATGCCTGGTTTGGTCCATCTCAATTCTTAGGCAGACAACATCTACACATCTACAACAACGAACAAACAAACAAGCAATCCCTTCTATATCTATCAACTGCTACCTCAGGCAATCAACTCGACCTTACAGCTTCATCACTTACACAACCGCAACAATAACGCAAACAACCACCACCACCACCACCACACAAACAAACCACTAAAAAACATCATCATCATGTCTTTCAACTTCAACCCCGTCCTCGTCGGCACCGCTCAGCGCCCCGGCCCCAGCCTCTCACCCGTCAACAAGAAGAACAAGCCCTGGAGCTTCTCTTCCTCGTCCTCATCCTCATCCCGCCCCCAGCAGCCTTCTTTGGAGCGCGAGGCATATGGCAGCATGCTCAACGACATCCTCCACAACACCCGCCAGCAGTCCCAGCAGCAGCGCCGCACCTCTGCCGCTCCTTCTGACTCTCAGAGCGAAACCTCTTCTCTCTCCTCCGTCGCCACAGAGAAGCGATCTCTCCTGAAAAAGTTCCGCAAGAGCTCTTCCTCTTCTTCTTCTAGAAGAAGCCTCCTGGCGGATCCCAGCGAGACAACCATGGCTCCCATGAAGAACTGGCAATAAAACGCTCCTCATTTCTAGCCTGAATTGGCAGATCCACTGCTCCTGACGTTACTTCATTCAGACTTTCTTCACTTGGTTTTGAACCAAGTGAGAGTCACTTATTTAATATCCTTTGATATTTAACTCCTTTTTATAATGATTGTCATTTATGAGCGGGCCGGGGAACTCTCGCTTCGGCGGGGTTCCCCAGGCTCTTTGGCGAGGCGTTCTGGATACCAGAGAAACTTGGGGGCATTTTCATCTTTGAGTTTTTTCTTATCATTTTTTTTTGGCGATGACTGCATGAAGATTGGACCGTATGAAAGGAATACAGTTGAATTTGGGTAGGGTGGTCAATGGGGGGTAGAGATGGTCGGGTTGTGCATCTTTGGTATCACAAACTTCTATATAGCCGATTATTGATAGCTTAGCTGTAATTGAGCTTTATTATTTACTCATCTGTTTCATCCCCTCTCTTAGAAACTGTCGTTGAGAACATCCTCATTCATCTTGACCATGGTGGGGCTGTACTCTTCAGAGTCCGCTCCCGCGTCTAGAAGAATATCATCGACAATCCTTCTACTTGCTTCTCTTGCTGCTTACATATTAGTAAAAGAAAGCAAAAGAAGAAAAAAAATCAATAAAAAAATTGTCGTCTTAAACTTACCTGGTGTTTGCAAAAGTTTCGATGGCGGAAGTGCAAACTGAATTGTCTTTGGTGGACTCATCCCGCCATACAGGTCATCATCCTCCCCATCGCTGTCCCAATCAATCTCGTACGTCCGTCCCCCCGTTGGCTTCGCAGCGCTCTCCTCGGCAAACACATCCCGAGTCTTCCTCCCCGCTGCCGGCGTCTGCACACTAACACCGGGGGTTCTCGGGCCTTGCGTAGCAGCAGCCAAGCGCGCGCGGGCATTGCTCTTGTAAGGTGACATGAACGCTTCGCTGCGCAGCGTTGGCACGGCGATTTCTGGTGACGACATGGGTGAGTCTGCCCATTGTATGGTCTCGGTTCTGTCTGGCTGCTTGCCCTTTATTGGAGATATTCGGAGAGCCGACTTGTGAGGCGTGGCTTGCACACGATATGTCTTGTCCAGCACGCGATGTAGTAGCGGATCCCTGTGTCGCTGAACAGACTCGTCCCTGTTGCGTTCCTGCAGTACACCCCGCGGTGTCATCGACATATCTGGCAATCTCGCTGTTTGTTGCGCAAACAGCACTGTCGAGTCCTCGTCTTCCAGCACCGTCGAATCATTCTCCTCGCCCCTCATCTCCCGCTTCATCGTCTCGTATGGTGACTCAAGGCGCGAAAAGTTGGCCTGTATAGTCTTTGTCGCTGGTGGACGGGGCGTGCTCCCCGTAAGTTCCGCATCGTCCAATAGCGACTCCTCTCCATGGTAGGTCTGATGTTCTGCCATGCTGGCCCTTGTCCTCTCTGCTTCGTCCAGGTCCGCGGTGACATCTATTGTGATCTCGTCCCTCATTGCCGTGCTCTCCTCCGCAGCCGATGCCTCGTCGTCGTTTGCCTGGTCTTCATATCCGGAAAGGGACACGTTGGCCGAGGCTTCGAAGAATTGCTTCCAAAACTGGCGAAAAGAGGAATTAGTGGGTTGCAATCGTCAATTGTCGGGGCAGTCGCACCTTGGATGCTTCCCAGACGGCCTTTGAGTGCTCGCCATATTGTTCCACCAGCGGTATAATGCTCGTCGTGACGATTCTGTGCGCTTTGCTAAAGTTGTGATCGATCTCTATCCTTTTGTAAGCTGGGAGCAGCCCTTAATTATGGATGGAGAATTACCTTGGAGAGTCAAAGTAATGGATTGCTCCAACTTCTCAAGCTCCTCTGTCAGAGTCAAGTTGCGCGCCGCCATGCTTGGTCGAGCCATTTTGAGGGTGAGGGGGGGGGAGGGGGGGGGGGGGGGGTATTAGGGCTCAAGAATTCTCGACCGAATTCGTTGTAGTTGCACACAATTGAGAGAGTTTAGGCAAATACAATGATAAATGTTGAGATCGTTGTGGTTTCGGCGCGTGGAGACGCGATGAGGGGCAACCACTTTAGCGGTCACTTCAATGGAGGGGCAAGTACGGATATTTGTCTACAATTTTTCCTTATCAAGAACTAGATGCTTCACTTCTAGCCTTCCCGACCTGCTTCTATACGATAGCATTTTCGCCAATACCCCAGCCAGATTGCTCTGTGTATCTACATGATCAAACCATCATGTCTATTTTTCTATCAATAATTATCGCTTAAGATAATAATCAAACATGTCCAGTTTCACCAAAAGCTGTGCAATCATACTATCATCTCCAGTCCCAAATTGCTCTCTAAGCGATCGGTCCTGTTCCAGTCTCTTGTCTCCCGTCCGCCGTGCCTTTTCACTGAGCCCCCGACATACCGTGATAAATACCTTGACCTCCTTTCTAAACTCCTTGTAAAGCGTCGTGGGGTCTTGGCTGTCCTCAATCTCGGCACCTCGTCCCAAGGACTGAAGACGCACGTACTTGGCAAACTGAAGTACCGTGTTGAAGATATCCTCCAGAAGCTTCAAGACAGGCTGCTGTCTCTTTCGCAAGAAAAGGGAGAGCAATATTCGATCAATGACCAGTGAATGAAGCTCCCGTAATCTGTCAGGGCTCTGAAGCTCGTCTGATGAGCTGTCTGGCCTGTCCAAGCTGGCCTGGATCTTATCCAGTTTCTCCTCAAACATTTTCCAGGGAACTGCAACGCCTGTGTCGAGAAAGTACGCTGCGATACTGCTTACAAAGTGCTGCGATTCCCGAACGAAACGGTAAACGATATCTCCTGCATTTTCCCAACGCCAGCTCATAACCACGTCACGGAATAGTTGATCTACCACAAACAGCATTCGCAGTACTCGCAGCAAGAGCTTGAATATGCGATCGTATTGCATCAAACTCATCGGCGTAATAACGCATGTCAACTGCGGCGGGGTTGTGTATGACAGTCGAAGAAAGTCGAGAGCTTCGAGTGAGTCTGGATTCATGCACTTGTCAATCTCCTCATCTGATAGGTCGCGTACAGCAAAACTCATATCTCCCGGTAACTCTGAGCTTCCGTTGAATGCACTGGATACATCGGGTTTCAAGCCGGTCTTAGCTTCGTAGCTCTCAGCAAGTATGCCCATAAGTGCAAGTCGCAGCTCGGAGCTGGCTGGTGGCCAGGTATCACGACCTCCAAGTCGAAGCCCCATGACACCGCCTTGTCTAAGAACCCCCGTTTTCTTCTCCGTAGTTGCTAATTCAGGATCGAATAACGCATGAGAAAGTCTGCTACAAAATATTCCATTTCCTAGTAGTTGAAACTCCCGCTGAAGTTTGAAATGATCCCGCAAGTCGTGAGCTGTGAAGAGCAGTCTGAGTGCCTCCTTATTCACCACCTGGGCTTGAGCAGAGGCAATACTTCCAAATGAAAGTACAGGTAGCAAAGACCAATGGGGAGTAGAGTTTGACAGTTCAATACCTGGTTTGTGTGTTCCAGAAAGTCGATCACGCACAATTTTGCCCAGTGGGTCTTCTGTTTCGACTTTACTAATGGGTTGCGAGAACTGCTCAACTGAGGCCTGAAATCGTTCCTCTAAATCAAGCTGGTCAAGTCCAAAGACGTTGAATTGAAAGATTGGATTTGGCTCTGATGGAGGTGATGTATCCAAAGCCGAGTTGGCAGATTCATGACGGCTCAACTGAATCGCCTCGAGCAAACTGTTTCGATACTCGTCTACCCGGCTTTCAAGCTGCAATATCGCATCCCATTCATAAAGCCACTCAGCTTTCGGAGGCTTGCTCGATGCTATTAAGCCGGGCTGAGCCAACGGATGATCTGGATGAAATGACCTGATAAAACGCAAATTCCGCCCTGTTTCAAAAATCGTATCCGTCACATCGTCCGGCATAAACCGTGGTACTTTTTCCTGGTCGACGGAAAAATCAACTTCCTCTGTTTCCCGTCCAAAGTCATCCATAAAGACTTTGGACTGAACCTTGACAAAGCCTTTGCTTTCACCCACGTTTGCCTTTGTCAGGGGCAGTCCTTCTTCTCGTTTTGTCCCGAGCCACTCCTCGAGAAATTCAATCCACGGCCCAGACACTCTTCGTAATACTTCGCGCATAATTTGACGAAGGTACTCTTCATTGTTGTCAACAGCATACGACTGACGAAATACAAGGGTTAGAATATCTTCATCGGAGAGACCGCGGTGGAGCTGTGAAGTTAGCGCCTGGAAGGGGTTCAAGATGGAGAGGACAGCGTTGATGGTAGATTGAAGCTGTAGGATTGACCGTGGATTTCGACCACTGGTAGCAACCCATTCTTGGACGACCTGGATGATTTGGCTAACTGTGCTTGCCAGAGCCACGCCGCATCGACTGGGATGTGTCGAATATGCGAACCGTACAAACTTTTGTAAGTTTGCCAGAGCCGTTGAACACGTCTGGCACTGATTCTCAAGCCCCAAAAGAACATCAGCTGAATATCCCGAAACTCTCATCATCGGCAAGGTAGGCTTGAGGTTTTGCGATTCCTCCTCCCTGGCAAACAGAACCGACTCGCCACCAAGTGCCAACGCCAACAGCGATGACAGGTAAGTCTTTATATCGATGATAGGCACACCCGCATTCTCGAGTCCCAGGGTGTCTGTTTCGCTGCAAAGCAAGGCATCATAAGCAGTCGGTCCTGCTTCGCTGAGGAACATTGGCTCATGTGTTGTTACGGGCTTTCCAGTATAGAAGGCATTCCATGTTCTAACCACCGGTACTGGGTCGACAACTATCACTGGGTTTATCCATATATCACTTGCATCCTCAGCCTCATCGTTACTTTCAGAAACAGAGGCTGGGGCCTCAAATTCCGGCGAATGCTCCTCCTCCTTGTCCTCCTCGACTGTTGAAGCGGCTGCATCAGGCTCGAGGCCTGGAAATTGGAAGAAGCCATGCTGCGAAGGGGTAATCGAAGGAATGGTAATCAAGGTCGAGTCTGTATTCAGATCGTCGCCTTGGCAAAGAACGTCAGCGGAGGAAATGATGAATCTAAATTGGTAGCATTACTTGTAATATCCTTTGCGAAGAAGCTAAAGTGCGATGTCGCATCCGCCTCAATATGCTCCAGGAGTTTTGAAGTCTGCCAAAAGTTTGGGAGGGCGAAGACGTCGGCCTCATCAACCTTGTTAGCCATGGCTGATTCACCCAGAACAACCGCAACCACTCAATGGATCTGAGCAGGACTGAAGCATCATCGGTTTTCTAGAAGTAGGTTGCGACGTCGAAGAGCTGGAGCCCCTCGACGCGACGCCCAGCGCGCTTGTTCAGGCGCATTCCAGTGGGCCCCCCGCACTAAAAATAGCGACCCTTCGCCTTCTGAACCCGTAGATTCCCAGCGATGATCTCATGCAGCTCCAGTGGTCTTTGTCCCTGCATCAAACTCAGGTATCTACATTTTATATTTTCCTGTCAAGCTCTTGAAGCTCCCAATTTCTCCACCAACATCGCAGCACGGCATTGGACAGCATATTCACGACTGGCGAATCATTCCTAGCAAATCTAAACAATAAATTGGAGCCTTGCAGCATTTAAAATCACGCCGCAATGCCTCCCAAGAAGCGAGCGCGCACGGCTGCTGCGTCAACCCCATCGCAGACTCGCGATGACGATGCGATGGACATTGACACTCCACGAAACAGCGGAACGCCAGCTCCCCCATCAATGAAGCCAGAGACCCTTGCACTTATGAACCTCTGGACCGATGACCAGATTTCCTCGTTATTTAAAGCCGTCATTCGCTGGAAACCAGCCGGTTAGTACCCGTCAAGAAGCCCAAAAACCCCAAAAACTCTCCATCTCTGGTATTGTTTTTCTAACACGACTTATCCCAGGCATGCACAAGCATTTTCGAATGATAGCAATCTCCGAGCATTTGCGAAATCACGGCTTCGATCCAGATATGCACCGACATACGCGAATCCCCTACATATGGGAGAAACTCCGAACATACTACGACCTTGAACTCATTGACGAGAGGGAGTACTTCGACGACGACGAGTCGGATGAAAAATATGTCGAATTTTCGCTTCCGCCTCGCGACTTTGGAGAAGCTATGCTGCAGAGGGCCATCGCGGATCCTAGTGAGGCACCGACATCTCCCGCAGAACTTGAGCTTTCTCCACCGCCGGATGAAGTCCCCAAGAAGCGGAAAAGAGCTGCTACGACTTCAAAGGGCAGGGCCACGTCTGCGGAGGATACAGAGGATGGGACGGATACACAATCGCCGGCCGCAAAACAGACGAGGGGGTCCAGAGGTCGAACCAGGGCAGCTAGCCAGACGACGAAAGCTGAGAAGGCTGAAAAAGCCGAAAAGGCAGAAAAGGCAGAAAAAATCGAAAGGGCTGAAAAGGCGGAAACGACAGAGGAAGAAGAGCCTGAAGAGGATGAGAGTGGCTCGGGGGATGGTGAAGAAGAGAGCGCGGAAGAGAATGGGACGCCTGCCTCAAGATCGACCAGGGCGTCGGGCAGAGGTCGTGGGAGGGGAAGAGGACGAGGGAGAAGAGGTAGGGGCCGAGGAGGATAAAGCTTCAAAAGTTTATGGGTGATATGAATTATATAATAATAGCCCTCATCGTGGCTCTAGATACCCAAACTGTATTATATATATGTATCTTGTATAAGGCTATGATATGCAGCCATTCGTGTATCATCGTAAAATCTATTCTTCATCCTCTTCAGGCTCTGGCAAAGTTTCCCACTCGCTATAATATCTCAACTTGCGCATCCAGTCCCGTCCCGCGGGATATATACCCTCCACATCATAATGCGATCTCTTTGGCGGCCCCGGATCCTGCCTCCTAGGCAGGTCCATCGGTGGTTTCCTCTGCAAGATATTCCACATCTCCAACTCGGCCCTGTAGCTGACGTGCTCGTCCCACTCGTCGGCGTGCTGTTCCTTTTGTCGCTCTGATGCGATGCGCGCTTTGAGTGCGTTTCTGGCGAGCTTGTCTTGTCGGACGCCTGCTGCAGCGTGGATGAATACTTCAGCTGCTTCTTGTTTGATTGCCAGCTCCTCCTCGTCAGCTGGTGATGGCGATCTGCTGGAATCGGAAAAGTCTTGCAGCTCTTCAAACTCATCTTCAGACGATGGTTGTTGTGTCATGTATGGTGATTCCGATGCCACATCCGTATTTTCGCCAGACAGTTGCCTTTCGACCTCATCGTAAGACATGGGTTCCTCCTCCTGGTCTTCATCGCCCTCTGGTGGGTCTTCATAAACATCCAACCGCAGTCTCCGAGCACTCTTTATCCACCTTTCATTCATGTCGGATGTCATCCCAAGAGAAGATATTGCGGCTTCAGCATCCTGCAGCTGTACCATGTCCCTTATTCTACTACCACCATCTCTCTTCGACTTTATTCTTGACATGGCCATAAAGAGCGTTGTCTGTACCAACCGTCTTGTGATTGATATAGCTAGTGAATGAAAGTCTTCCAATGCCGTAGCCCACACCGACGGGGGGTCGGGTTCGATAAAATTCCAGTTGTTACCCGGAATCGAAGAGTTCATAAACATGCGCCCTGAAAGTTCTAACCAACGTGATAAGTGGAAGAGCTGAGCAAAGGGGGGGACTTGTCCACCGCTAGCATCCCGCGCTTCTTTACTGAGCTTCTTAGCAATCTTTGGGGTAATGTCCCATATTTCGTCCCACCGACTCTTCTCGCGCTGCTCTTCGCGCGCCTCCTGTCTGAGAGATATCTCGTCGGCGGCTTCCTCTTGCGCATGAATGCATTGCTGGCTGATTTCAACTGCGGCGGGATACTCGTATGGTTCAAGAATCGACCTCGTTGTTGTGTCGTGCCTCTCGTTTCGAGCCTCCTGGAGAAAACTGATGTAATGGCTGACCTCAACGATGCTCTTACTTCCAAGAGCTGAAGAAATAGCGGATACGTCGGGTTTTCCATGATGTGCCAACACCTCGAAAAACTTTTGCTTTTCATAGGAAGACCAATAAGTGAGGCCGATCTGACTTGGCGGCAGATCAGGCAAATCTTCGAATAAAGTTCGCTGAGCAGCATCTACAATATCTTTATTGAGAAGCTCAAGGTAAGCAAAATTCAATTCGCTTCTTTGGCGCTTAAATGGTCGATGTGCGATGATATCGTCCGCAGGTCTCTTGAGCGGTGATCGTTGGCTTTCGTTCTCGCTCACTGACGAGGCATCATCTGCAACGTATTCACTCTCTTCGCTTTCTCGGGCTTCCAGACCGTATATCAGACCGGCCTTTGAGGCCTGTACGGCACCCCTTCCTCGTCTAAGCTTTGGTTTCGATGGGCCCGCCTCATCAGGTTCCTCGTAGGAATAATCAGAATCCATTTTCCTTCAATGTTGGCGTTGATTTTCATGAGGGGAGATGAGAACATTTTAACAGCAGGCAAAGAGAGTGACCAGCATTTATGAATGAACAAAGAAGATAAATACGTGTTAGTAATGAACTCTCACTCCAAAGACATCTCAACAATAGTTTGAATGAGAGCAATCACGATACTAAATCTTCAGCGACTACGGAGGACAAAAGTAGAGTAGACGTAGACGCTACAGGGAGTCTATCCGTCTAAGCGATAAGATAAGAAATTTAGAGCCGAAAAAAAATTAGTTGCGCCCACTCAGTCACTTTGCGATAGTACTCGAATCCGAGGACCCTCCACATCGATAAGACGGCAGGATATTAATTTCATTGTCACATCACCATGTGCAATGATATACTCCGTCGTAAGACGTCTCTTCCGGCCACATGCTGGGACTGGCGTTCCCGTGGCCTGGCTTGGTTCCCCTAGGACCTATGCTACAGCCGCAGCCGCCGCACTCAGCAGTAAGCCCAAGCTGCGAGACTACCAGGAAGAATGTATCAAATCCGTTCTCTGGTCCCTGAAACATGGGCATAAACGAGTCGGTATATCTCTGGCTACTGGAAGTGGCAAGACAGTAAGCGAATTCGTACATTCTGCTCTTTTTTTTAAAGAACTGTCTGACTGACTTATATGCAGGTCATCTTCACCCAACTCATTGACAAGGTCCAGTCTCTGGCAGGGGGTGCTGACCAGACTCTCATCCTGGCACATCGCCGTGAGCTGGTCGAGCAAGCGGCAAGACATTGCCAACTTGCATACCCAGACAAGAGGATCGAGATTGAGATGGGCTCCATCCACGCTTCTGGAACGGCAGACATCACCATTGCCAGCGTCCAAAGCATCACCTCCAAGGGGCGCCTAGAAAAGTTCGACCCGGCCAAGTTCAAGCTCGTCCTTGTAGACGAAGCTCACCACATCGTCGCACCAGGCTATCTGAAGACCCTCAAACACTTTGGTCTCGATGAAAAGCGGAACAAATCACCCACATTGGTCGGCGTGTCGGCCACATTCTCCAGATTCGATGGACTAAAACTTGGAGCTGCCATTGATGAGATTGTGTACCATAAGGACTATGTCGACATGATATCAGACAAATGGCTATCCGACGTCATCTTTACCACCGTCGAGTCTTCCGCCAACCTGTCCAAAGTCAGAGCCGGTGCCTTTGGCGACTTTGCAACAGGGGAGCTTTCCAAGGCTGTCAACACAGAAACGATCAACGATATTACTGCACGAAGTTGGATGGCTAAGGCAGGTGACCGGAAATCAACGCTGGTCTTTTGTGTCGACCTGGCACATGTCGGCGGACTGACACGCAAGTTCCGTGAATATGGCTTCGACGCTCGATACGTTACGGGAGATACACCCAAAATTGAAAGAAGCGCAATTCTCGATGCCTTCAAGAGGGGGGACTTTCCTGTGCTTGTGAACTGCGGTGTTTTTACAGAAGGAACAGATATACCCAACATCGACTGCATCGTGCTAGGTAGACCAACACGGTCTCGCAACCTGCTGGTCCAAATGATTGGCAGAGGCATGCGCCTTCACCCGGGTAAGAAGGACTGCCACATCATCGACATGGTTTCCAGCCTAGAAACCGGCATTGTCACTACGCCGACTCTATTCGGGCTCGATCCAAATGAGCTGGTTGAAAAGGCCTCCGTAGGGGAAATGCGAAAGATCAAAGAGGAGAAAGAAGCCAAAGCGACAAACCAGCAGGAGGGAAATCCCCAGGAACAAGGTACGGCGCTGAGCCCATCAGCAGCTGTAACGTTTACAGACTATTCCTCGGTCCTCGACTTGATAGCAGACACATCAGGAGAGAGGCACATCCGCGCTCTCAGCAACTACGCCTGGGTCCAAGTCGGCCCAGAGCGCTTCGTCCTCTCCGCCCCAAGCGGCTCCTACATCAGAATCGAGCGCGCAACCGAAGACGACCGCTCCTCCTCCTCTTCTTCCTCCTCCTCCTCCTCCTCTAGCCCAACTTACCGCGCCGTCGAGATCCGCGCCCTCCCCGCTGGCGTCGCAAAATCCCCCTTCGCCGCGCCCAGGGAAATCCTCACGGCCGCTACCTTCAATGACGCCGTCCACGGCGCGGACAGCTACGCGGCCACCGCCTTCCCCCACACATTCATCTTCCGTTCCCAGCCGTGGCGGAAACTCCCGCCCACGAAGGGACAGCTAGATTTCATAAACAAGCTCCGCGGAAAAGGCAAACCTTTCAAGCCATCTGAACTAACAAAGGGTAAAGCTGCAGACATGATCACCAAGCTCAAGCACGGTGCGCGAGGCCAATTTGCTAGAATCGAGGCAGCGCAGAAGAAGCGAGAGAAACAGGTCTCTGTGGCAGACGCAAAGTTGAATCGTGAGCGTGTACGAGTTGGTCCTCTCTCTGTTTAAAGGAGGTGCGGGGGGTTGTGTACAGTTTAACCTAGAAAGTTTGGTGTTCGTAGTTAGTGATGGGGGGAATCGGCGTTGGTTACGTTCACATTTATTGGATGGGGATATATCAAGGCCGGAACATGGAAATATGGATATGATAACGAGTAAGCATTTAAGCTACTCTGTATATGTATAGTATATGATGTATTGTAGAAAGAAAGACAAACCCTCCACGATCAATTTCCCTGCTCCACTAATGATGATAAATATTTTGCCCAAGATGTAACATGAATTTTTCTGGGTATATGTAATGTGATATTTGCGAGAATCACGAATGATGAATGCCAAGATAGGGTCTAGATGAATGCAACGTCCAAAGCTATCATTTTGACAGTCTTATAGAAATGCGAGCATTCCTATAGTCTTGAGCCATCTGCCTGCGCGCCACCGGGTATCATTTCGCCTCCTGTCAGTGTCTCATAACTTGACCTTCATACCAAAAACTTCTTCTTTCAAATGTATGCTTCTTCCCTGTCTGCAACCCGACCAACTTTGCCACCAACAACAAAAAAGTCTCCCAACCGCAAGAAAGATTCAGGCCAAAATGCCCTTTCCCAACCAATAATAACAATACAAACGTCCAACTCCAAATATATCGAGATCTTACCACCATCGTCAACTTTTTCGATATTTCCAGGCGCAACTCCAAATGGAGTCGACGAATAATCTCCCAAATCAGATTGTTCCAGCTCCAACGCCAGGGGTATTTTGTTCATATTTTTATCTTGACGTTTCGACGCGCATATGGGTATAGTGATGTGTATGTCAGTCGTCAAGATTGAGACCACAAATTCCAATAACAGATATAGTTTCGTAAAACATATAATGAATGAAAATCAAAGCAAAAACAACCGTAAACTTGCAATCAAAATCAAGCAACAAAAAAAGCAAAACGGGAACGGACCAGCATCGTTAGGGCGAAGTAATGGCCGGGTCGATGGCAGTCGTGTACGTTCCAGGGTATATCCAGCCGGGGTATTCGCATTTAAGGCGTCTAATTCGCAAAATCTAACGGAAAGGCCCAATAGGGCCGGGGTATCCTGAATTCATAGAGTGTGAAGTAGAAGGACGTCCGCTGTCGCCAGATGCGCGGACGTTGTGACGTGGCGTGGCATCGCCCGGAAGGGGGATTGCCAGCTTGCTGTCCATATGGTGGTTGCTCATGGGGCGAGGAGCCCATGGGTTGTCGTCCTCGGGCAGATTAACGCCACTATCATTCCAAGGATTTCTATCAGCATTGAAGCTGCGAGTCGATTCAATCGAAATGAGCGAGGACTTGGAGACATTAGCAGAGCCCTTGAAGAAGCTGCTGCTGGCGGAGTGAGAGCTGTTCTTTCTGCGATCCAAGAATGCGGAAATGGAAGTCATGCTACCAGGCTTCCTGAGTCGATCAAGGATGCTGCTTCGCTCACGAGCAATGTCGGCATTGAAGGCGTTCTTGACCGGAGAGTCGCTAGCTACCGCGGAAGGTGCTTGTTGAAGAAGCTTCGAGTCGAAATACTGAAGTGATTCCTCAAACGAATCCGACTTGGGTCGTGGGATAGAACCCTTGACAATTGTGGCCTCGACGCCGGCAGTGGCAAACTGGGCTAACAAGAACTCAATAGCATCCCGTAATCCACCAGCATTGTTACGAGTGAATCCCCAAATCAGTGTAGCAGTTGCGGAGCCGTCTTCCGTGATTTCGTCAGGGTTCTGATGCACGGTGACTTCGACCTCGTACTGATTTTTCAACTTGGGAACCAAATCATGAGCAAATTCGGGTGACTCTAAAAACTTGACCAGTTCAGTGCTACGAGCGAGCACCAACTCATGCTTGTCTGGAACCATGCCCAAAAACTCATCAACGCAGTGTGGCACCTGCCACTGAGGGCCAGTTACGGTCACCTCATCGCTAGCCTGCTCGGTGCTAGGGAAGCTAATCTTGCAATTGTACTTGTTCTCAAGCTCTTCAATGGCAGTGAGACGAGCGATGAGCTCACGATGATAGAGGCGATCAACGCTCACCATCTGGGAGGTATACTCCGAGTCCTAAACGTATCATTAGTCATCGAATGTGCGTAACAAACGAACAGATTACTCACAGCTCGGTCCACCATTTCCAGGATCTCATTCTTGACGGCATCCAAATTCTGAGCATTACGAGCTGGAGTGCGGCAGATGACGTTATCAACCTTGATGTCATCATCCTCGCGTCCCATGCCCCCTATAAGACTATTAGCAATTGAAGAAACTCGTTTTTTATGTCGAACCCACCTCTGTCCATGGCGTTAGAGAACTTAACAAACACAGAATGCTTTTTCATGATTCTCTGAATATGCTGGCCACCAATACCAATGATTCGCTTATGGTACTGATCAGGAACATGGAAGGAAATTGATGCTGGCATTTCCTGCTCGACCAAACTCAAGCCCTGCTTCATGGAATCGTAACTGCCGGCCATGACGTCAATGTTGAAATTGTACTCATTGAATCCGTCAAAGATGATTTGAACATTGCCTAGAACCACACCATTAGCAATTTAAGCCCTCTCAAGACAGCTTTGCAACTTACTCTGTCCCATGATCTTGTTAATCTTGCCGTTCTTTTTGCCACTAACGAATTCCTTGTGCTCATTGGCAAGCTCAATCTTAACGCGAATCTGATAAGCCGATTGCATCACAAACTTGATCTCAGAAATAACCATCAAGGCAGATTTGACGGCATCATCAGAACCAGTGACGGTGAAAGTCGATTTATCAAAAGATACATCAGCCTCAGAGTTGCCGCAGATATCAGTAAGCATGGCTCGAATGTCCGCAGAGTTGGGAACCAGTCTTGCCTCCGATTGAACAAACCACACGGCGCCATAAAACTGACCAGCCTACTGCATATTAGCGTTGATTCTTTTGACGATAATGTCTTACAATCCCTTACCAATGACATGAGCTCGCGCACAGTGCGCTCAACTGGAAGACCTTCGCTGCCCTGAACACGGACCGTGGTGCGCTGGCATGACAAGGGAGGGAACATGATGTACGTTCCATTTGCCTCTAGAATCTTGCGGACCTTGTCCAGACGACCCAGCAGAACGCTGTCAATTTTAGCAGCGGAGATAACTACGTCCTTAACGTAGAGCCTGATCCGCGAGACGGTCTCATGCAACTTCTGCTTTGCCATCTCAATAGCTTGAGGTGTCTCTCCAGTGATGAAAATGTCGCTAGGATCACGTCGATTTGCATTTGGTGGGCAGTAGCGATACATTTGTGAGAACATTGGGGGGAAATAAATGGCGGTTCCAGTTGTGGACTCAATAAGCTTGATGTTCTTGCGATGACGGCCACAAACTAATTGGTGGAGAGATAGCTCGAGTCGGGTGACGTCCACAACACGGCCAAGCTAATTAGGTATATGTTAGCAAGAAGAAGGCTCCATATATCAACACGAGAAAAGTATGACGTACCCAAGTATCAATTTGGATCAAAACACGAGCTTTTGCGTGCTCTGATGACAAGATATCACCGTAAATGGCAATTCTCCATCGCTGATCCATTCGCATCTCGGAACCTCCAGTCACTCCATCCACCACGGGGGTTAGTTTGGGTCCCAGCAAGAAGATGTCGACACCGCAATAGTTAGAGAGATAATCAAGAGTCTCCACAACGTTCTTCTTCAGCGCACCAGCGCCAAGGTCGCAGACCAGACTTCCATCAACATCGATTGTAGTACAGCGCTATCACTTGTCAGCATCAAGCAAGAAGCACTGTTGGGGAAACAAGAAAAATCGAGGCATACCATCGAAATAGGAATCTCGTTCAAGATGGTCTCCCGACTCTTGTTAACCAGCTCGGGCGAACCTGAGAGGCAAACGGTGGTGATCTGCTGGCCTCTTCCATTCTTAGGCGTCGATACGAGAACGTGAGCCTCAATGGGCAGGGGTCCACCGGACAGGTCCCGGCAGAGTCTTCGCAGGTTGGCCAAATTTTGAGCGTGTACAGGCAATTCGTGAACTTGAACATCATCTGGGGCGTCCTCGGGGTGAGTCCAACGTAGTACGGCATCGGTGGTAGCGTGAAGAATCTCCTCGGTATTGGGACCGACCAAATCGGAGGCGAAGGGAATGTTGAACGAGTAATGTATCGTAGCATCGGCAGCTTGTGGTGACGGTGCAGAGATTCCGGGTTGGGCCGCATTTTTTGGATGAGGGTTCAAACTGCTCATAGGGACATTTGGTCGGCCCATGCCGAAATTGGGACTCATCCTCTCGGACCAGTGGCGCATGTTCGCCAATTTATTCATGATGTGTGAAGAAGAGAGCGAAGATGAATCGAACGACAGCTCAAGGAGCAAGAGAGAAACGACGGCCAGGCGAGAGAGAGAGAGAAAAACGACAAGATGAGGGGAAAAAACCAGGGGTATCGAGACGAAAGAAATAAGGGTGGTTAGAAAAAAAGAAGGGAAAAAAAGAAGAATTGGGTTCGCGAATTCTGTGCTGGTATCTTGAGAGAGGGAGAGGGGATGTGGAAAGAAGTGGAGGATTGGTGGAGGAAGAGGAATGAGAGTGAAGAGACTCGACGTGAGGAGGGTCAGTCCACGGTTAGTCAGGCGAGTTAGCTCATCCAGTCGAGTTGCAGTGTGGGAGGATTTGGGGGGGGGGCTCGACCTTAACGAAGTACCTCTGTAGTGCTGGTAGTACGATAATCCATGTACTGGAGTACACAAGTACATCAGCAGCAGCCCCAGGGCTTTTCGATCGAGGTCTAGCCACGAGTACAGTGGGCTGGGGGGCCGCTGCAGCAGCAATGCAGCGCAGCGTTTACTTGGCTTAGGCACTGAAGCGGGACAAGGGGACCACCCAATAAACTTGACGCCTGGAACACTGTAGGTCCCTACATTACACATAGATAGATTCCCCAATTGCCCCCAATGTTGCAGGTTTAGCTGAACCATTTGGCTTCATTCTTTGGGGCTGGGGCCGAGCTGGAGTGAGGGCTTCTCAAACCCTCAGCATACCACTACTAACTCTGTCTGGAGTACGGAGTACACGCACATACATACACACACATAAGATGCATGTTTACGGCGCATAATTATACGACCACACACACACACACACATACCTCCTGCAAGAATAAAAGTGGAATTGGCTCCGGATCCATGGATTGGCTTGTCAACTCGTTGTCGTCTCCTCTGTCCGTCCACCTTTGAAAGGAAAAAAAAAGAGATAAACAGACATGTCCCTCGCAGTGGATCCTGGCGTCAGGTACACCAACAATGCGAGCCGGGGGCTCTGCAGTGCGGACAGAAGTACCGTCATCATGGATTTTCGGCTCTGACCCAGTTCTGAACAGGGCTTGTTGTGCTTGCTTGGCAGAAGTCATTCGACGCTGAAAGTCTGGGTCCTCCTCCGCGTCTCTGGAATATCAATGTCTCTGGAACGAGCTTCTGGACACAACCCACAAGCACTAGGCCTTGCTGGGAGGTAGGGTTTGAGGTGGTACTGGGGCACCGAGCAACTTGTTTTCAGTCTTAACTGACTGACTCTTTCAAAAGTAAGACTCATGGGAAACCTTGGAACCTTACCCAGGGTGGGTGGTGGCTGATGGTACCCAGAGTTGACCACCCCCGGGAAGCCGCCCAGTCAACCAGTGTTGGTGACCAACGGGAAAGCCTTTCGTCAGCGATGCAAGTATTGGATGGATGAGCATTTCTTTCTCATCAGGCATGTACCTCTCTAGCTGGCTGACAGCCACGGAAGCCTTGCACGCCCTAAACGCTCCAGCTTGATAGTTGTGGTGATTGCCGAGACGGGTTCGCTTGCTGCTTGCAGCTGTGGCCGTTTATTAATAGGGAAATGTGCATATACGCATACATTCAAAGTAAATTACACGCATCCCGTCTCATATGTGAAATGCAAGAGTTTCAGGGCTCTCGGCTTCTCTAATTTTGGTTGCGGATGCGGATGCTGTTTTCTGCTTCCTACTTTCTACTTCTTGCCGCTGCCGCCTGCATCTGGGCATTGGGATTCGTGTCCCCATCCCATGGAAGCCGAGAATAGCGTGGCCACTAAAGCAACAAGAAGCTTCTCACTTTTCAATCCTTGGAGAGAGTCTCCACTGACCTATGCGGTCCTCAACCACTCATGCTGCCGCAGACCCATGCTTTCGGTCCTCCTGCACTCTCACACACACACCACACCAACTAAACCATTCAGACCAACTAGGTGACCACTTGTTTCGATACCAAGGGCTATGGGCAACAAAAAAAAAAACAAGGGCTGAGCTGGCATTCAACTTTCGCGATTGATCTGCATCGGATCTTCAGGTTCAGAGACACAATAGTGGGGAGCTCGAGAGGTCTCTCCCAGTGCAAGCGAGAGAGTCGGGAGGCGAGAGGGGGGGAGGCGATACCCCCCAAGATAGGGACAGGAACCCTTCCCCCCAAACAAACTTGGAACAGCAGAAACACATCCGAAGTTGTCTCGCCGTCTTCCCAAACACCATGATCCCCACAACCCTTCGCAAACTCGGCATGTGTTGCGCGTCCGAACGGGGCGCCGTTGCTGAACGATTGGTTCCCCCCGGAGCATCCTTGGGTATGCATGACAAATGAATGATCCTGTTCCCTATTTTTATTTTATTTCCTTTTCCATAAGGGAGTATGTAAGGGAAACCAGAAGAACAAAGTACCCGTAGGAAAAAGCAGAGACGTTTGAAAGGGGGGGAGGTCATACCAGCCGTTCATGCCGGATCTGTTTTTTTGTTTTTTGCCATTCTCACAAAACGGCGGCTCACAGTAATCCCATCCTTGCATCATCAAGGTAGGGCAAAGATGGGTAATGGACTGACAAACTAACACTCCATAGATTGCACTTACTTCTCCGTTCCGAGTTAGCACCACATTCCCCTCCCCCCCCAAAACACAAAACCAATGCCCCGTCGTCTCTCCAGCTCCCCTTCTCGCGGCGAGCCGGAAAGCCACACGATATGTCGCATCTGCATGAGGCATGACCATCTAAAAAACAACAGCATGCAGCTCGCAGCTACACTACGTAGGTTCTGTCTACTGCCGTGGCCCAATCGAAGGCCACCATTTGCACGTCCGTGACCTGCCATGCCGCAGCCGGTCTAAGATATCTCACACGGAACAAGCGAGCAAGCGAGCTTCAAAATGAGATCTTAGGCTCGCTCGCTATGCCTGGCTATCTGTCCCTTCAGAGACACGGGATTCTGTTTTAGCTCGTCCGTCCTTGATCTCGTCTCACGCTTTCGATAAAGCCCTGTCCAGCCGGTTCGACACTTTTGACTCCTTCTCATACCAACATCATCAACACTGCGAGCGGGCAGTGATCTTCATTTGCCGTCCCATACCGCCTTACTATGAGACCAGTAATACCACATATTGCAAAACATTTCAATATCAAGGTCTCGCAAATGTCACATTGCTTCACCTTGCCGGAATCAAGCTCCCGTCTCATCCGGGCCGGCAAAAAGAGCTTCCTCCTGTTGTTACCAGAGAAAAATATCCACCTCTTGGGAGGCCATGAAATTCTCCACAAGAGTGCCGATTACTACGGAACACGGAAAACGCCGTGCCCGTTTTCCAAGTTTTACATGCAAAGTCAAGTAGGCACGATGGTTGTCGATCATTATTGACCTCATAGTTTCTACACTTGGCCAACATCGCTTTGCTCTAATCTCGGTGGCTAACTTTGGCCCCCAAATCTCAAAACATTGATTGAACAAAAGGACATCCCGTAAATTCAAAACAACAGCTGCAAGTCTTGGATCTGAGAAAGCATGATGTTTTTCTTCTCTTTGTTATCCCCCGCCTCCCTCTTCCTTCCAACTGCACGCCATCCTTGCTCATGCAATGTCTCAGGGGACCATCCATATATGTGTCTTGTTTTTTTTTTTTGCGGCTGTGTTGTACTGATCGTCGCCGCAGCTTGCGCGCGCTGAACTGCAATCAAACGAAACATATGACCGACTCAATTGGCCCAATCAGCGTACAAGCTTTGCGGTTCTTTTTTTGCTTGTTTGTTTCAAAGTAAACCCTGGAGCTCTGTGCTAGACCGAGACAATAACAACAACAAAAAAGATTTTTCTGTGTTTGCTTTTGTGTTTGACAGTTACGCGGTTGCGACATTCCTTGCATACCTGAAGATGGCCTCCGAGGGGGTTGTCTCGTATAGCAAGTCCAGCGTCATCAAGTCTTCATAACTGTCTTTATCTACATACGTATTGCGTAAGTAGGGTTTCACACCCATGCTATTACTCCATGTTGTTCCATAAAAATCGATAGTAGCCGTGACTGATATCCGTCGAATCCGTAGTGTTGCTTCGATGGGGTTCAACGTGTGAAGCTGCATGTTAGACGACTTGTAACACAGGCCTCCTTGGGCAATATTTAATAACCCAGTTCTTCACTTGGGCAAATGCATCGGGACAAGGCTCACAGAGACTTTGATAGATAATCAAAGTGTGCGATGTGAAATAGAAATAGAATAGAACATTAAAAGTCGTCAGGGTATTATATATTCCTTTACACTTGGTAAAGACACTCTTAATGTTACAAAAGCTTCAGATGATTCAATACGCCATACCACCCAAACTCCTTTCTGACACATCATTACCGATAAACTCCCCTCCTGCCGTCATCAATGTACACAATTTCTTGTGTTGGCCGCCTGGGCCCTTCGATAAAAGCTATTTCTTCCGGTGCCCTTGCTCCATGAGGTTCATGGTATCGTTCCGCTGGCCGCACGCTGTACTCCCGATGAACATATGGCTGCTGCGCAGATCCGCTGTACTCTCCCAAATATGTTGGGGCTCCCTCGGGATGACGGCTCTCTGGATGCACACTCCCGGCATAATCTCGAGCCGGCACCTCTGGTCGTACACTATGCATGCGTCCATAGCTATGAGGGGCTTCAAACCGTACGGATTCCGATGGTCTGAGGCTTGATGATCTTGAAATGTACTCTCTCGGACGCTCTTCAATCGGTCTCCGATCATGCGGAGACAAGATTCGAACATACTCCCCAGGGCCTACTGGCTGTGTTGAATATTCTCTGGGCCGGCTCTCTCGATAATCATGAGGAACATACTCAGATTGCGCTAAATAGCGTCTTGCCACGGCATATGATGGTGGCGGTCTGGTATACACAACACCACCGTCGTCATATGGCCCAACTGCAGGGTGTCCCGACATGGCGCGGGGTGGTACTCGCTCATATACGATGTCCGCCTCTCCAGGCCGCACCGACGGGGCAACTGACTGTCTTATTGTAGGATGTGATGGTTCGATATACTCACGACCGTATGCATCCACCACAATTCTAGTCGGTGGCGGTCTTGGAGGCACCACGAATGAATCACTTTCCGGGCGGACACTCAGGCGAGGTCCTTCGAGTGGCTCGCGATATACACGTGGAGGTTCTCGGTACGGGTCGTTGATAATAACCTGCGAAACTGCTCTTGTAGGGTGAGCTTCTCTAGGAGAGTATTGATAAGATGGCGCACCAGGCGAGGGAGGTCGACGAATGTAGGCACCACCTGATACTTGATGTTCGTCCACATATTCTCGGCCATATCTGGCTTCACCAACTACAGCTGCATTTACCACCCGCGGGGTTTCTGCGACGGGACGCTCGTAAACTATGGGTGCCCGCCCATCCCCATGAACATGTGGTTGGTGCGGGTCGTATGAACCATTCGTTACTGGTCCCGAATAGCTTGGTTCCGCTGGACCAGGCTCGGCAGCCTGATTCTGAGCTTGCCTTGGACGCTTGTTGGGTCGGGCATATGACGGAGCTGTTAGTGGTGAAGGTGACCGCGGCTCAGGTTTGATATAAAGACCGACTTCGGTCTCTGGCGCTTGCCGGTCGGCCTTCCTCTTCTTCTTCTTCCCTCTTTTCTTGCTCGCATCTCTCTCCCCCTGTGATGAAGTATCTGAACTCGTAGCGGTAACAGGCTCATGCCTAAGTGCCATAATTTGCGCCGGAGTTCCCACGACTGGGCCTACACCAGGGCTGATGGGTATTGGCCCCCTGACTGCTAGCGAAGATGTTTGGGTAGGATATGGAGGAGCGGGTAGCAAAGTACTACGATTCCTGGCGAGAGGTGAAGGTGCAAGAGAGTCATCCCCGTGTTGAGAAGCAAGTGGCTCACCCTCTGGATTTCCTGAATCCACAGATCGACTTTGTTCTCCGCTGGTAGTTTGGCCTTGTCCAGCTGACGAGTCACCTCCATCAATGTAGTTATTCAAACCAGGAACTACTACTCTACCCAGTCCGCTACCTGTATTGTTCGGTGGTGAACGATGTTGCGGTAAATAGGCCGGTCGCGGCAGAGGCGCATCGTGTTTATCTCGACTGGATGATGCCGGATGGTTACGACGCGTTAGAGCACCCTGTGACGGCGATTCTTCTTGTTGTGATTTCGATATGCCAAGCACCTGTGCCTCATCTGATAGTTCTCGAATACGTGACGTTAGATTCGATTCTGGGGTGTCGTGATGCGATGAGTAGAACGTATTGTCGTCGAAAGAATCACTTGCAGCTTCATTATTAGCAGTCAAGTCTTCATCAATAGGTAATGGTGTAGCAGCAGTAGCAGTAGCTTCAACAATAGTTAAGGCTTTGGCAAGCACATCGGACAAATCGACAACAAAGGGTTCTGCTAATTGCTTGATTGTACGACGCTGCTCAATATCGTCTTTCAAAGCACGTTCAAGTCTCTGTCTTTGAAGTTGCAACTCAGCCTTTATGAGTTCATCAGACTTTTCAAGGAGGATAGGATTTATCTCTGTTCGCCCAGAGCCAAACGACCTTTGTACAGGTTGGGAGGCAGGGGAAGTATCAGTATCAGCAAAGGCACTCGGTTCCAATTCCGAAGCCTTTGCATCTGCATTTGCGGAGAATGATTGTTGATTCTTCGAAACTGCACTATTTACGCCATTCTCGGATGGGCTATTCGCTTGGTTGGGAATGCTCTGTGCCAGCGCCTTCAAGCCTGGTGGCAGTTTGATCGTTGGATGGTTCCCGGACAGAACCATATCGCGAAACCGCACAATCTTCTCGTACTGCTCAATCTCGTGGATCTCCTTCTGTGTAAGCCCCTTCAAGGCATGGCCCTTGATGGGAGGTATCAGAACAGCCTCCCCTTGCGCCATAATGGCAAGCGGTCAGTATCAATAGAAAGGGACGTCGCGTCAAAACGCTTTATTTTTTTTTTTTTCTTCCTGCAAAACGCGATGCGTTTGATATGCGTCGCCGAAAACCCAGAAAATGTGGTTAAAAGAAACAGACGCGCTAACACAACCAATGATCAAATGATGCTATTGCCAGCCATGAATCATGATGAAACGATGCGTTGGCGAAGAGACGTACGTATGGCGTCTTGACAGTTGGTGGTTTAGAATTTTGGGCTCGGGTCGAGTTTCGAGGCAGCTCGAGGGTTAATTTGGGCGGTGGGTGCGGCAGAATGTTATGCCAGCTAGCCCAGACTTTGCAGGGGGCGCTTCAGGGCTCTTCCATTGGCATTTACTTGTACATGCCATCCACGCTATAGCATGCTCAAAGAACCTGGAGCGTTTTACATTGGATTTAATGCCTATGCCATTTTCTTTCATGCATTATTCAATTCCGTCGTAATCAAGCGATGAACGGTTGTCCGTTGATTTCCATGCCTTACAATATGTATCGTCCCAAGAAAACATATTTTATCGTATCACTCCGTAGAAGCAACACAGTATGTCTTCTCGGCAAAGTAATAGCTTACTCATCCCGGTAGAGTCACCCGGTGACTTTTTACAGCGACGTCGGCTGCTGAGTAGCTTGGCGCACTGCGGCTTCAGATCAGCACTCCAAGCACTACTTATTCATATAGGTCACCAGTGCAGTTATAGATCCATAAACATAGTGCTCAACATACCGCCACAACTCACCCTTCTCTCCCTTTTCTCTCAAATCTAGAAACAACCCTCTTTGATAATCAACCACAACAGGTCTTGAACCATCCTTAGATAACAGAATCAGGCAATATACAACTCCCCCGCCTCAGCATAGACCCCACGATGACGGTCACCAACGGCACAAAGACCGACAAGCCGGTCCTATTCTTGTATGTCAGCTTCTTAAGATGACACTATTCGATCATTCCATTTCCTAATTCGCCTATAGTGATATCGATAACTGTCTTTACCCAAAAAGTGCGATCTGATATAGATGCATCATGCCCGAGTCTTGACATATATCTAATTCTATTGCAGGTGCCAGGGTTCATGACCTGATGGCTGACTTGATTGACAAGTACTTCTCAGAACATCTCAGCCTTCCTTGGGATGAAGCCGTAAAGCTTCATAAGGAATACTACACCAACTACGGTTTGGCCATTGAAGGATTGGTGCGCCATCATCAAATCGATCCTCTCGATTACAACACCAAGGTTGATGACGCTCTACCCCTAGAAGGCGTTATCAAGCCAAATCCTGAACTGCGCCAGCTTCTCGAGGACATTGATAAGAGCAAGGTCAAATTGTGGCTATTTACCAACGCATATGTGAATCATGCCAAGAGGGTGGTCCGTTTACTTGGAATAGAGGACTTGTTCGATGGACTTACATATTGTGACTATACAGAGGACCCTCTGATCTGTAAACCTCACCCGGACATGTACAAAAAAGGCATGCGCGAGGCTGGTATTGAACGAGTCGAGGACTGCTTCTTCGTTGGTATGGACCTGCCATTACTATTCTATTACTATTTTTTTCAAATGAGACTGACAGTATTCAGACGACAACTACTCCAACTGCGTACAGGCCAAAGAATTTGGCTGGACAGCAGCCCATCTTGTAGAAGAGGGTGTTCAGGTTCCAAAGATTGCAGCATCACAGCACCAAATCCGACATTTGCGCGAACTGCGACAGGTCTATCCACAATTCTTCAAGTCATCCTCCACCTAGGCAGGACACGCAGCAATACCAAAGTCCAAGACATAAAAAACCCACAATACAGAGAAATAGACAGCTTATAAAGGCCACATTTGGTAGGAAAAGAATTAGGGCCGTAAAATAGGGATCTTACGTTAATATAACCCTCAGTCTCTTGTCTTAAGTCTAAGTGACCAAAGTCTGGCTATGTTTGCGTTATCCAATTACCAGAACGCCTCGCTATGCAACTAGTACAATAATAAACCGGAAATTACCCAGAATCGAGCTCCATTGTTGACAGGGCAGTGACTCAGGGCCGTCGTATGCTTCGGATAACAGAATCCAGTTCAGCTAATATTTGGTCCCTTTCCCTAAGCGCTTCTTGTCTCTGAGCTTCAGCAGCTTTCAAATCCTCTTCTAGCTCTTTTATAGATTTCTCCTGATCCTGCTCACTATTGTCGAGTCCCGGTAAGGAAGAGATGAGAACTTCGATTTGCTGTTCTTTGACGATGAGATCTCGGGACAGCTCGACGAGACCGGCGCGGAACTCATCAGGGGGCAGTGGATCAACTGTAAATTATATCAGACAAGCCTAGGTATAGATACGAACGAGTTAGGCTACCTTCATTCTGAGACTGCTCTTGCTTGACGTCGCGGACCTTATCACTTGGGCCGAGAATTTCGAGATCGTGTCGTTTGTGGACGAAATGCAGGCAGGCAACAAATTGTTGCGCTAGCTGAATGGCATCATTAGTAATGTTGTGACCGGTGGGAGAAGCCAAAATACCTGATCAACTGCATCCTGCAGCTGAGTAAGTCTGTCACTCATGGCTGCAGATAGCAAATATCGTGATGATGATGGAAGCTTATGCTAGATGCGAGGCTGTTGGGTAGCCTTGCGAATCGCGAAACAGCCCCACGGCGAGCTATGTCATTTTCCACTGGTTGAACCGTGTGACACTGTAGAGAAAACTGTATACATGACCCCTGGAAAGGCAGGCATGCGGGCCTACTAGCCCGGATTGCGGGTAATCAACGATCCGATAGGCCAATAAGGTGAAAGTGAACACATTACACATTACACATTACACATTCGTAGTTGCTTCTAGAGTGTGCGACCAAAAAGTAACAGCAAGGCCACATCAACCTTCGCATCAGCCTTTCTTTCTCACCAATTTCGCCATCCCGCGGTTTTTTTTGTATTTATCTTCGTCTTCGCTCATTACAGGCATTGTTTCTTCTATCTTTTAACCCATTTACTTGTTACAAATCGAATCGCAATGTCAACTCCGCCGCCGCAACCTCCTGCTGGTGGCTTTGGGCCACCACCTGGGATGGTCTTCCAGGGTCCGCAGCCCACTCCCGAGCAGATCCAGGAGATCCAACGGAGAATCGCTGAGGATGCTCAGAAGGCTGGCATGTCGGTGCCTGAGTTTATCGAGCACATCAAGAGGCAACAGATGGAGCGCATGCGCCAAATGCAAATGGCGCAGCAGCAACAGCAACAACATGTCCATGGCCCGAATTGTAACCACGACCACGACCATGATCATGGCGGCCACAGTCATCCTCATCCCCACCAACATGGAGGCGGCCAGGCCCAACCGATTACACCAGGACCTCCAAAGCCTGAGGGTCTTGCCATGGCCAAGTTTTTGCGCAGCCAGGACTTGAAGCCACGTACCTGTATTCTGAATGGCGAGCGCAAGGACATGTTCAAGGGTATGTATATGAAGGACTTAAAGTACAATCGCATATAATTAACACTACATATAGTCAAGCGTGCTCTGCGAGCGCTTCAGTCTCCCGCCTACGAGAAAGCCCGCAAGAAGAACCCCCTTTTACCAGAAGTCACCGACCGAGCATCTCTCGAGAATGCCTTCAAGCTCCTGCCCCTCAGTATGCTTGCGCTCCGAGTTTCCAAGCTTGAGCCTCAACTAGGAGCCAACGGCAAGAAGCCTAAGCGTATTAAGGGCCAGTGGAACGTCAGAATCGAGCAGCAACAAGAAGCCCAGGACGAAATGTACTACGCCTGGCTCTGGGAAGGCAGCCAAGTTATGCGCCAGGTCTACGCTGCTCTCGCTCTTGTTGTCATCTTTGCCGTCGTCCTGTATCCTCTTTGGCCGTTGGTGCTCCGCCAGGGAGTCTATTATCTAAGTTGGGGCATGCTGGGCCTCCTGGGTCTGTTCTTTGCGATGGCCATTTTCCGTGTTATTCTGTTTTGTGTCACATACTTCCTCGTGTCTCCTGGACTCTGGCTTTACCCAAACCTTTGGGAGGATGTTTCTTTCATGGACAGTTTCAGACCCGTGTGGGCTTGGCACCAGGTTAGTTGCAATTCCAAGTTCTCTCGCGTATCACAATGCTGACAAATTTACAGACTGAGAAGCCCAAGAAGAAGAAGAAGACCAAGGCCGTTGCAGCGGGCGCCAACGCCACAATGGCTGCGGCTACTGGACAGATTGCACCAACTACCGCAACAACTACAGGCACAGACACCCAGATCAACACTGAAGGTCTTCAACAACGACATTATGAAGCGCCAAAAGTAGAAGAGTTAGCTGATGACGAATGAGTGGGAAATATGGAATGGCAGGGTTAATGGAGTATTCATGGAGGGGTTAATTATTTGAGAGAGTTCGATATCAGACAGTTTGTGTCTCGGACAAGATAGAGCTTTGTCGAGCTTTGCTGCGTCGGCGAACAAAAAGATTTTCATTGACACATTAGATTCATTTGCTTTTCTATCTACTTGTCATTTCTTTACATTATAGACATGATTCTCGTGGCACATCCCGTACACGGTTTATTTCTTCTCACTTCCGTGGGCGCGCTCATAGTACCAGACAGCACCAGGGGCCTTGGCGCAACTAGTCAACGTACCCGCCGCTACGTCAGCCGGAATGCGCAGGCCCTGCTGGCGCTGAGATGCACCAAAGACGTGGTAGTAGTACCACACCTCGTTAAGTTGAGTGCGCCCATTGTCAAGCGACCCCTTGCCTGCGGCGGTCTCGTTGTACTTGGGTCCTCCGCAGCCGAGGTAGGGAGCAACGCCGAAGCCACGGGTTAGAGCACCCTGGATGTCTGAGAGAGAGTAGGCGGTGGTGTTAGAGGGACGAATGTTTGCGGCGGAGAGCCAGCCCCAGGTTGGGTGGACTTTGAAGTAACCAATGACGGTCTCGAAGAAGTTGAAGAGATCATCGTGCTCAGCAGCTTTGGGGCCCTGTATTCCCGTGTAAGAAGAAGATTATTTGTTAAGCGGACAAAAGATGAGGGGGAGTGGTGAACTTACGTAGCACTCTTTTTGGAAGGTAGAGTAACAAGTAGCATGCTTAGAGAACTCGTGCGCCCAGAGAATCCAGTTGGGGTCGTTTTGGTTAATCCAGTATTTGTTCATGTAGGCTAGGAGATCCATCTTGCCGTACGGCTCGAAGAATGTGTCGATTGAGGGACCCGTGTAAGGGGGAACGGGTGTCCCAGTTGGTGTGCCATCTGTGGTGTTGGGCGCAGGCTTGGGATCATATTGACGGCTTTAGATATCATGAGTGAACTTGACACCAAAAGCAGAGGAAGAAATGGGTGTGCTATTATATAACTGACCTCAGGTCGCAGTACTGGGTGTACGATCCATTGCAAAAGTCTGACCACACCAGGCGTCAGCGTTCGATATTCAGCACGGACAGGGTAATCAGAGTGTTCGTTCAAGTCTTACCAGGCCAGAGACCGTGAATGGTCCAGGAGTCTTGGGGGAGAACCTGTCCCTTTTCTTCCAAGCCAGTGTAAGTGCTCCAGAACTGGGTTTGAAGCTGTAATTCCAAACAATGCCCATTTAGCGACAAAATACCAATATGCGTTTCATTTATTTAGAAGACCTACGATCAATCCACCAAAGGTCTCGACGCAGCAGGTGTCGACCTTGTCAGGCACAGCGTCGCAAGAGCATGACAGTACAGGCTCAGCTAAAAGGAAGCATTAGCAATCTGAATTTTGAAGCCATTTATTCATTCGAGTCGTGTTTCGCAAACATACCCAGCGCGCATGTGTGGTTATCTGGAGTGATGCCAGGATACAACCCAGCAGCTGCAAGTTGCACACTCGCAGCAAGCGACAGAATAGCCAAACCGCTTCGATACATCTCTTCAAAACGATGCCGATTGAGGCGATACAATCACACAAAAACAGAAAGAGAGTAACATCATATCAATGCTTCAGTCCCGGGCCGCGACTCTATATAAGCATTTTCCCAAACCGTAATCTTACCGATCACCCGAACCTAGCAATCCATCCTTTTCCTTTTCCATGGCGGCACTTGGAGCAAACATCCTTGCCCCATGTTTGCTTGTCAAAAAAAAACTAGTCACGGACTGCCTTATCCAGCAAGTTTGTCCCGGCGCGGCGTTGGTCAAGTTGGGTCTCAGACCAACCAGCCGTTGCCCGGACGCCAGGCCACCTGATGCGATGCTGCGACATGGTAGGTCAATTCATAGGGTGGCACTCGGCACTGCATTGGGTCCGGTGCTGATCTTTCGGGCTTGAGATCCTTGGAGAATCTTTAGATTTCGTCTTCCTTTGGTAAACAACTGCTTGTTTTTGTTGCATTTGAATTATACAGATAAGCAGGGGTCATGCGGGGATGAGGGAGGGAACTTTTGATAGCGGAAGAAGACCATGCTGGCGCAGTCCAGTGTAAGAGTCCTTATCTGAGAAGGAAAATGTGGTACCTGCATTAACATCTCAGCCGCATATCTTTGGTGGCTCGCCAGCATCTCTCGCCGTTGGCCCTGAAAGTAAGCCCTCAAACTAGAGTAGGCAATTTCGCCGAGCGTTTGTCTCTGCGGCCATCATGCTGTGCATCCATAGCTACACGAAGCTGTTTCAACCAACAATGGGCACACATTTTCCCTCCTCACGCCCACGTGGCATCGATCCAAATAATACGACTTTGCCAGTCAGAAGTGCATTAGCACGAACCCCATATAGTTTGCATATTTAGACGGGTTCTTGTCGATCAACGATAGCTGTGTTGTATGATATCTACCATAACTTCATATCCGCCGTTGGCACCTCATTGTCGAAGATCCTTGTAGAAGAATGTGCTGTCCTTGAGTTCGCCAGTTGGACTCATTCCATATCCAGGAATCTTTCCGAGCTCAGTATAGCCAAGCTTCTTGCACACCATTTCTGCTGTGTTTCCGGCCTCGGTATCGAGCATCTATCCACCAATGCGTCAATATTTGTTACTTTTGGGGAAAGCAACCATCACTCTACCGGTCCACTTACCAACAATGTCCTACCACGAGTAGCCGCCTCAGCCTCCAAAACGTTCATCAGAGCCTTGGCACCTCCCTTTCCTCGGAAGTTCTTATGGATAAGAAGGTTCTCCACGAAGCCTCTAAAAGCACCTGTTTCTGAATAGGGCATCCATAACATGACGACGCCCATGAGTTCAGGGCCCTTGACTCTTCCACCAGGCTCCAATTCGCTCACAAGGAGCAGTATTAGCCTTCTACCATCATTCGTCTCTGCAATACGCTCTTTCCACCAAGACAGTAGCTTTTCATGTGACAGTGGTGGGAGAAAGGTTGCGATCGTGCGATCATGTGTAATGCATGAGGCCTGGATGGCGGCCAGGTATGGGGTAAGGTGAGAATGCTGTGTAGAGCTGAAGGGGATGACAATGCCCGGACCAGACATGTTGGAAGATTAAAACTCGAGCGGTGAAATTAAACAATGCTGCTCTAGGACTTGAGTCCAGATATATGGTCAGCTTCCGTAACCGCTTGGATGAGAAGAAATCAGCCAAAAGGTCATCAAAAATGGGATGTGCGAGAGTTTTTATGCCAACCTGCCATCATGTTAGCAGCGGTATATAAAGTCACAAGCCCCTCGCTCAAACTCCTCTATCCGTAGTTAAAGTCTTTGGAAGTAATTCCACGGAGGCTCTCACGGGATCATGGTTAAAGCTTACCTATCACAGCTGTGAAGCTAGGTTTTGGTAGCAGAGAATCACCTCACAATGGAACCAAGCCTCGCCCGGTTAATGGGATGAACACAGCAATTGAGAGAGCCGAGAAGCTCTGGTCAAGGGATATATGTGATGGTTGAAATTGAAAATCCCTGGACTTCTAAACCAGTTGTGAATGATGAGTGTTGTATCATCCAATGCCAATTCATTCGACGTTTGAGCGATTTGAAAGCTTTTGAAGTTATCGCTTCAAGTGATAATGGGTGAAGCTGGAGTTTGGGGTTCGGGGGGGGAGTCGGAGACTTTTCCGGTGCATGTTTTAGTGGACGTAGTAGTGGCCTGGCAATGGTGCAGTAGCTCCCAGGCTCCAAGGTTCCCCTCAGTGACCCCAGTAACCAGGCACCGGTACTGTGTGTTTTCAGTGGATAATAGCACCCATTAATAGGGTAGCCCCAGAGAGCTTCATGAAAATGGATCCAATGGCAGGCACAACAGACAGAGCTCCTTCAATTTGTCCAGCTCGCTTAAACCCATATTTAATTTATCATCAGCTGCTTTTTTTCTCCCTCCTTTTGGAATCATAAGCCAAATCATCTACGGGCTGCATGTCCTCAACCAATCGCTTGGTGTTGGAGTTGCGTAATATTGCTTTCCTGCGACGCATCAATGACCCTGCAGCAAATCTATTGACTTGGCCAGCCAACTCAAGTATGGATAGTATGGATGCAGCATATCGATCCACCAACCGGCCATACCACGCACGGGTTTCGATTCGGCATGCTCTCAAATTCCACTTACGATTCATGACAATATGGGAGTCTACTGGATAGAATGCTTTTATTCTCCGTTTCAAAATATAATGATTTGTTCAGTGGGTTTCACGCTGCATCTAGTTGCCCCCATCTACTATAGACCTTGGTTAACCTAGAGCTCTAATAAGTCTTCAAAAACACCATTGTTTTATCTTGATTACTGACTCTACGCTGCTGCAACTGATATTGGATGGTTCTTTTGACAGCCGGTTTCGCAAATAAGCTTGCTTCTCTAATTCACATACGTTGGTATGTGATTGACTGCTTTATTTTTAGAGCCATGGTCACACTGACTTCTGTGCTTCATCTCACTTTGCCTGGCATTCTCGACAGCTTCATCTCACCAGCCGTATCTGGATATGCACATGGCCCCTCACGCCACTGCTTACCATGACATCAGCCCATCAGACACCAATCTAGGAGAACATGCTATTAGGAGCAAACCTTACTACACAATATTGCTCTTACCTTATGAACGAGCTGTTGTGGCTGCCCCATCGATACCGGCCCATCAACGGCTAAAGCCAATAAGCTCATGGATTCGGGCATTCGGGAACTTGTGATACAGCTGCTCGCTTGAGCTGGTGGCTGTACAACCTAATTCAGCAAACCGTTACAATAGCTTATTGCACGTCACCATTCTCACGCATTTGTGCCAAGCCTCTCTGCCCCTCACTGTGCAGGCCTGTGTATTATTGGGCATTGATTGTGATTCGAGTCAACGACTCTCTTATTCATCAATCTGACCTCTTTGTTTAACCCAGTCTACAACTACTTTAACCTACGCATCCCACTCTTGTGCGGATTTTGGGCTCTTTAGGGTATTGACGAAACCGCACTTCGAGGCACAACCATGAGTTCCTTCTTTAATAAGATCCATGCCAACGTCGCCTCTTTTTTTGAGGAGGATGAGAGGCATTCACACTCACATTCAGGCCACGATTGCGATGAGCTGCATCCTGGATCACATGCGGCAAATAGATTCCAGTCTTTTGTACCTCCTTCATCGGGAAATGTCAAGTGGTATGTCGACGGCTGCTCTTATTTCTGGGCAGTATCTGAAGCTCTTCAACGTAAGTAGATTCGTGATAAATGAGATGAGCTTTTTTTTATTAAAACCATTATTAACATGTTTCTGCTCATAGAGGCTCGGGAAAGCATCTATATTCTCGACTGGTGGCTGAGTCCTGAGGTATATCTGCGTCGACCACCATCCAAAAATGAGCAATATCGTCTTGATGCTATGCTCAAGGCCGCAGCGGAGCGCGGCGTTAAAATCTATATCATCGTATACAAGGAAGTCGAAGCAGCACTTACGCTCAACTCTATAGTATGAATGTTTCGTCACCTATCTGCAATTTCAATCTAACCCGTATTTCCAGCATACAAAGCATGCTCTTGAGGCTTTGCACCGCAATATTAGCGTCTTTCGACACCCTGACCATGTCCCAACTGGATATGATATGACCTCGGAGCTTGGTGGGAAGTTTGGTAAACTTTCAAACTTTGACTTGGCCACAGTATCAAGAGATGCCATCAAAGCCCTCTATGGTGCTGTCGGCGATGTGGTTCTCTACTGGGCTCACCATGAGAAGCTTGTGGTTGTCGATCGCGACCTTGTTTTTATGGGCGGTCTTGACTTATGTATGATCTCACCCTTTGGCTATATGAATGATTCGATTTGCTGATATCGTTTTTAGGTTTTGGAAGATGGGACACAAACTGTAGGTTCCTCACATACTGTTCCCTGTAGCTCAAGCTTACTTGAGATAGCCCACCCGATTGCGGATGCGCATCCGGGAAATTTGGACAATATCGTCTTTCCTGGCCAGGACTACAACAACGCAAGAATCTTTGACTTTGCTGATGTTGGCAACTGGAGTCAAAATAAGCGTGAGGTTCCTTATACAGTAACTGGGGCTATCGCTGACCATGAATAGTGGACCGCACAAAGAGCTCAAGAATGGGCTGGTCAGATGTTGCCTTGAGCATGAATGGACCTATTGTTTCTGATCTGGTTTCCCACTTTGTTGATAGATGGTATGATATCTCAATCCTTACGGCGCTTCGTATTAACATGACGTAGGAACTTCATATTTGATGCAAAGTATGGAGCTAAGGATCCTGGAAAGTATATAAGACTCCGTGATAACCGGGTTATCGAAGACCCGCAAGAGGAGGACGATGGCCTATATGACCGATTCACTCGAGGAATCACCGATAGAATGGAAAATCTTGGGTTATCGTCTCATAGGCGCCACCATGACTATGACCGCGAAGACGATGATGGCGCGGCACAAATTCAACTTACAAGAAGGTATGTTGATACAAGCTTGCCTGAATGTTTGAGACATTACCAACATCACATAGCTGCTCCAAGTGGTCTGCCGGTCATCCTACTGAGCACTCCATCGCAAACGCCTATGTTCATGCAATCACTACCGCAAGACACTTTGTCTACATTGAGAACCAGGTATGTTGCGGCGCATATTCGCTCGACTTTTTTTTTCTGAATGAATGTAGTTCTTCATTACAGCCACTAGCGATGAGCAACGCCCGGTTACGAACAAAATAGGGGCAGCTATTGTAGATCGAATCATTCGTGCTCGTGACGAAGATCAGGTATTTAAAGTCTGGGTAGTCATGCCCTCTGTTCCGGCTTTTGCTGGTGATCTCAAGTCCAAGGAAGCACTTGGGACTCGCGCGATTATGGAATTCCAGTACAATTCTATCAGCCGAGGTGGACATAGCATCATCGAAAAACTCCTCGCGGCAGGTATCAGAGATCCAAGTGAATACATCGGATTCTACAACCTTCGAAACTACGATCGCATTAATACCTCGCAGACAATGCGAGATGTTGAGAGACGAACCGGAGTTTCTTACGAGGACGCAAGAAGAGAACATGATGACTACGTGAACGCCGATGATTACACTGAGCACCGAGGCTACGGGTCCAGCAGGTACCAAAGTGATGATAGAGGCCGATACGATGAAAGGAGCCGCTACAGTAGGGACCGATATGATGATAGGGGCCAATATGATGACCGAGGTGATTATGACGATAGAGACCGGTATGATGACAGGAGACGACACGATGACCGAGATCGATATGATGACCGAGATCATTACAATAGACGAGACCGCTACGAGGAAAGAGACCGATATGACGATAGGGATCGATATGATGAGAGGAGCCGATATGATGACAGAGACCGTTACCAGGGAAGGGACCGATATGACAGCTATCAAAGAGAAGCGACAGCAGTAAGGGATTCCACTCTAGATACTGTCAGTGCATCCTATATGGCTGGTGGTCGCCATATTGCTGATGTTCCTTGGGATGGCCATCCTGAGGATGAAATCAACGCATTCGTCAGCGAACAGTTATACATTCATAGCAAGCTCCTTATTGCCGATGATCGTCTAGTCATCTGCGGATCAGCCAATCTTAATGACCGTTCCCAACTCGGCAGCCACGACTCTGAAATTGCTGTCGTGATCGAGAACGGCCCTATCGTTGACTCTCATATGAACGGCCGACGATACCGAGCAAGCGAGTTCGCCGCCTCCCTGAGAAGACAGATTTTCCGTAAGCATCTTGGTTTGCTACGTGATCAGCCGTGGGATCGACCGGATCAGAATTGGTGTACCGTCGCCCAGGACCCCAATTTCTATGACTGGGATTCAGCGGCCGATCAGCTTGTGCAAGACCCCCTAAGCCCCGACTTCCTGAACCTGTGGGAAGACACGGCGACGATAAATACCAAAGTGTTTAGTCGTGCTTTCCACCCCGTTCCGGATAATCAAGTGCGCACCTGGGAGGATTATGATCGCTTCTTCTCCAAACACTTCATCATTCCTGGTGCGAAGGGAGAGGAGAAAGACGATAAAGACCGCAACAGGAAGGTCGAATACGGACATATTGTACGCGAGGAATTTCCCGGCGGTGTGAAGGAGGTCAAGGAGTGGCTGGGCCGTGTACGTGGCACGCTTGTTCACATGCCTCTTGATTTCCTGGTTGACGTGCCAGATATTGCGGAGGACGGGTTGGCCCTGAATGGCTTGACGAATGAGCTGTACACGTAGTATGAGAGACTATATGGATAACGGCTACATGTAGTTTGGCTTGCACTGGGAAGCAATTTGAGGTCGAATGTCCAGAGATTCGGTGTGATTGAAATACATTGCCTAACTTCAAATGCTCTTGGACCAACCTGTTAAATTCTCTAGACTCCAACGTCACGATGCATATGCCCAAAGGGCCAATAGTGCATATGATGTATCTTTCGACAATGAGCATATGCAAGCGCACAAAGTCAGTAATGAGGGTTTATAATACAAATATGTAAAAAGTCCACCCATGACAAAAGAACCCTCAAAACTCCGTATTCCACCGGGGGGAGCTCCGACAAAAACATAAAACACAGGAACTTGGGATAGTCTCGTTCATCCTATCCTACCATGACCGGAATCGAGCTGCTTGATTCTATTAAAATAATTTTCTTTCCCTTTTTTTTTGGTACTTCTGTTCGTGACCTTCTTGGCGGAAGAAACGTTGACCATGACGTTCCTCATCATCCCCTCTCTTTCGTGTTTGTTTGGGTCAGATCCCCCTTTTGCCCATTGAACTCCTGTATCTGCGATTTTTAGTCTATTTAATCCGCCTTGGTATCATTGGAACCGCTACCGAGGAAACCGACGTCTTTGAAATCCCGAACGTTTCTGGAATCCAGGCGGAAGTGACCGCGACGAGGACGGGTTCGGCCACGGTACCAACTGTAGCTTCCATAAACCAGTGCGGCAATGCAGGCCAGGGTCAGATAGGGGTGGTCAGTGAAAGCGGAGCGAATATCAAGGAAGATCTTCTCAATGTAAGAAACAGTGAGCTTAGGCTTGAGAACATGCGGGCTGTAGACAATCTTGTCAAGGGTTTCCATGATGGAAGTGCGGCTGACAAGAATGTAATTGCCGGTCACAGTGTTGTCCCAGTACTTGCGGTTCTGGTGAAATGTTAGTATCTTGTTTAGACAGAGACTAGGGCGACATGGATATGGAAACTTACGTCTTCGTCATTGATAATGATTCTCTCGCCATCCTTGACATCAATGCCATAGGTGGTGCGAATCCATCGCTGCCATGCCACGCCATCAACCCAGGCAAAGGCTACCTCTTTACGACCCGATGTGTCCATATCGATACGGATAGCCTTGGCAGATCGCAGCGCTCGTTGATCATCTCGATCCTCAGCCTCCTCGATTCTCATTTGTTTAGCGTCGCGGAGCTTCTTTCGCTCCAGCTGGAACTCCTGAGTCTGCCTGTCCATCCACTCATTTGCGGCGCTCTTCATCTCTCGGAGGCCACTTTGGAAGGAGTCTTGATCATCACGGTTTAGAACAGCCAAAACAACAATCTTTCCATCCATGACCTGGCGGGCATTGTTCACCATCAGTTCAGGGACAAGAGGGAGCCAAACTGATTTCATCCAGTCAAGGACTTGGTTGGTATCTCGCATAGCGTTGGGCGTCAAAGGCGGGTAGTAGGTTGGCCGGCCTTCTCTTGAAACCATGAGTCTTGGCCAGGTCGTGATCTTGAATCGTTCGAACATGGCGGGGTCTTTGGTCTTGACAAGCTTGGCATGTCCAATAAGGCTAAGAGGAATTCTCTCAAGAGCCCGGAAGTCTTCCGACGTGGTAGCATGATCGTAAAAGTAGACGAAGATGACTTCCTCCTTTTCCTCCAGAGTCTTGAAAGATTCAGCGTCGACATCGAGGACACCGCTTGCAAGGTCAAGGGCCTTGTCAGCATACTGAATGAAGTCGCCCAAGCCTCGAAGACCCGAATACTCGGAACGTTCACCACCCTTGAAGAATAGAATAGTGGGGTAAGCCCGAGCGTTAACATCCTTGCACAGTCGTGACTCCTTGTCGCAATTGACCTCGCCGATATTCAGCTTGCCTCGCATAGTCTTGGCAAGTTGCTCCCAAGTTGGGGCCATATCCTGACAATGAGGGCACCAGGGGGCATAAAATTTGATGAACCAAGGATCTTGGCTCAGTGTAACAGTTCGCTGGAACGTCTCGGCGGTTAGGGACACAGAGACACCCTTCTCATTGTGCAGCTTCTCCGGCTTTTTGGTCGCCTTCTCGGATGCCTTCTTCTCCCCATCGGTGTCTTTCTCTGATTTCGTAGCAGTCTTGCTATCTGACTCTTTTGATGCCTCGGATGGTGGCGACAGTTCATCCTCCTCCTTGGACTTGGGCTTGGACTTGGGAGACTCCTTGTCGCCAGCTCCTGGTAGGTTGATGCTTCTCGGTCGTGAGCCCGGTTTCGTCTTTTCTAACGCTTCTTCGACGACACTAGAAAGTAAAGTAATGTTCTTAACACCTCTTAAGGTTTGCGCAGCCTTGCCGTCTTCGAAAAGGACTGTTGTGGGATACGACTGGACGCCATGGTCGACGCAGAGATCGCTGTAAGCAACACAGTTGATGCTACCGAACCTGAAATCATAGTATTTCGTAAAATCCAACTTGTCACCACCCTCTACATCTGGTTTTGAAGTGTGGTAGAATTCATAGGCCGTCTGGAACGTCGGGGCATAGCTTATGCAGTGGTGGCAATAAGGGCTAAAAACGACGTCAGTCTGTGTTTGGGTGACCAAAACGGTTTCAATGGTATTCACCTATAGTGCTTAATAAACAGCCACTTTGTCTTCTTGACCTCCTCTTCCCAGTTGCTTGGTGTCAGCTCTAATAAAGGAGGCACAGCAATTGAGTCGAAATATGTTTCCTTTAGGGAATCATCCTCCTCCGCCGCTGCGCATCGGACCAAGCCAACAGCCGCAAGGCCAGAGAGAAGATAAAGTGAATTCAGCCTCATGACGGGCTGATGAGAGCGCACCTATCAAGGCGCAAGGATATAGAAGGTGCCGCCTGGGAAATCGATCAATGGGGATGGATAGTGTTGGAGATCAGTGTCGAGGGGTGGTTGCAACGTTTATTCGTGGGGTCCGTTCTCGTGTAGTCTCGTAAGAAGAATCAGAAGAAAACTATAGAAGCCTGTGTGTGAAAATAACAAGGAGATTACTCCATTTGCGAGGCCCGATGCTGCCAGGCGGTGATGATGGGCAGCTGGATTAGCCAGGAGTTAAGAATGAATGGACAATCGGACGGCGGGCCCAACAGGGAGATTGGAGACACGGATGCATCTACTGGATGTTCACAGCCTGGCCGCCACAGGGTTCTGTGGCTAGTGTGTGGCTTAGTGACCTTTCAGCTGCCTCCCTGCCATTAATTACTTAATTACAGCCGGAAGTACATACACAGCCATGACTGCCTATTAGTGACAGTTTTCAGCTTCATGATCCGGATCTGCTCCTCATTAAAGCACTTGTTTTGTTCAATGTCGACTAAATAGAAGTATAACTCTTTTGGGGCCTAATCTTTGGCCTGATGTGTTTCCTCATCGGTTCCAGTTTCTTTACCATTCGATGATTTGCAACTGCCTTACACTGTCACCTCTGCAATAAGCTCCCCAAGCTTCTGAGCAAACACCGGCCAGCCCAGCCCTACGCTTTGAGCCTTTGGGACCTCAAGAGCCGTTTCAACTCGGAGCGCTATCGGCAATAATAAAGTGCCCTAATTCTACCCTCTAATCTAGGTATTGGGCAGTTCAAACAAGAACAAGCTTACGATACTGCTGAGGAATGCGACTTGGGCTCAACACACATCATATCCAATCTACAATCGCAAGACACCAGCAGTGCGCACCCTGGTGCTTTTTGAGTCAGAGTTCACTTTCATCGAAGTTGTGTGGGCCAATATCAGTCTCAAGCAAACCAATAAACTTGCACCGATGGTTCTCTGTACCAAATAAAATGGAAGCATCACATAAACGCCAGCGCGATGAAGCGGATTCCGACACCCCTGAATCTCTGTCGCGTGGTATAAGTCCACCCAGGAAAAAATCCCGCCCTGTCAACGTAATGAAGTCGCCATGGCAGCTAACCTGGATCAGGGACCTCCCTGAGGCAATGAACAGAGATGCTGTCTCTTTAAGAGACCTTTTGGGTGACCCACTTATAGCTGAATGTTGGCAGTTCAACTATCTGCATGATATTCCCTTTGTCATGGGTGCATTCGATGTTGACACAAAACACCTTGTGAAGCTTCATGTCGTTCACGGGTTCTGGAAAAGAGAAGATCCTAATAGGCTCATGCTCGTGGTACGTGAAGCTCATCCCATAGCTTAGGAGTTACAAAGGGGCTCACAAGTCTCAGCAAGAAGCAGCCAAGTTTAAGAATGTTGAACTACACTGCGCGCCAATGCCAGAAATGTATGGCACTCATCATTCCAAAATGATGATCCTGTTCCGCCACGATGATACAGCTCAAGTCATCATTCATACGGCAAACATGATAGCCAAGGATTGGACCAACCTAACCAATGCAGTCTGGAAGTCACCAATGCTGCCCAAAACCGCAATGCCGACTCCTTCAAACAGCCAAGACCCACAAGATTTTCCAGTGGGCAGCGGTGAGAGATTCAAGATTGATCTGATCAGCTACTTGAGGCAATACGACTCTCGCCGGGTTACATGTAAGCCTCTGGTGAACAAACTTGCTGAATACGATTTCTCCAGTATAAAAGCAGCCCTGGTTGCGAGTGTTCCAGGAAGACATGATATCCGTGATTTATCCTCGACCACTTGGGGGTGGGCGGCTCTGAAACGCTGCCTGCAGGCCATACCCGTTGAGCAGGGAGACTCAGAGGTTGTAGTTCAGATATCGTCTATTGCGACACTCGGGGCGAAGGACGACTGGCTACAACAAACAATATTTGGGGCGTTGTCTGCATCCAACAACAAGGATGCAAAGAAGCCAAAATTTAAAGTTGTCTTTCCCACGGCTGATGAGATTCGGCGCTCGTTGGATGGATACGCATCGGGTGCCTCTATCCATACGAAAATACAGTCACCACAGCAGGCCAAGCAGTTGCAGTATCTTCAACCATTTTTTCATCATTGGGCCAATGATTCCACAACGGGAGCTAGTAAGTTTCTGCAAGAAATATAAAAATAAAAATAAAAATAAAATAAAAATTAGCATATGCTTACATACATTGTTTAGAGCTACTAGAGGACGCAATTGTGGTGGATGGCGGACGGAACCGAGCGGCGCCGCATATCAAGACGTATATCCGCTTCAATAGGAATAAGTCGATAGACTGGGCGCTGCTAACATCAGCAAACCTGTCGAAACAAGCGTGGGGCGAGGCGGTTAGGCCCACAACCGGAGACAGTCGAATAGCTTCGTGGGAGATTGGAGTGCTGGTTTGGCCTGAACTGTTGCATTCGGATGGAGTGATGGTGGGCTCGTTCCAGTCAGATACCCCGGATTCTACGACATGGGAAGAGACGGGAAGAAGCCTCATTGGGCTCCGAGTTCCGTATAGTGTTCCGTTACAAGGATACCGGCAGGATGAGGTGCCTTGGGTGGCGACGATGGCTCACGCCGAGCCGGATTGGAAGGGGCTTAGGTGGGGGTGAGTTGGAAGCGAGCGGACGAGCTGATGATGTATGTATACAAACAAGTCTGCATGCCTTGGCTGCAGCGGCCATACAAAAGTGGTGTATCCTTGGGGTCAGATGGACACGAGAGAAATCTGTCCTGCTTGCACCTACCTATGTACTACTACTTGGTGGCCAGCTACTTGGTCTTACAGGGATTTCCCCTCGGCCACATCGGTTTTTGTAGGTATCTCTGCTTCACACTTTGTAGTAGGAATTATCTACAAGTAGTTTCTTTCTCACGACAACTGATAGAAGGGGTGAAGGAGAGGGAGGGAATGAGGATTTTGCTTTGCAAGTGAGATATGTGAGACAAAATGACGGCGTTGATTTGTGGCGCGTGTGTGATGGGACAAATCGGGATGGGATAGACAGGACAGGGCAATACAATACAACACAGACATTGAGATGAAGAGCAAGAGGCAGGGATGAGCCCTGTTGACGGGAAAGCTGGAAGAAAAATCTTTTTTTTTCTCACAGTCTACTGCAGGTTTAGATTAAATTGGCCAAAGTGTGGCATCCCTCATCCGTCTCGTTCCAACTCGGAATGGGCCATGGTGGCACCGAATCTGATAAAGCGGTTCCAGGTTGTCAAAAAAACAAACGAGGCTAAGTATGTATGTATAGTCCGAGTATGTATGTAAGCAGGGGGGGATCCAAAAAAAAAACACTCCCAGTCACCACAAGCAAAATACAGTTACCTTCATGAACGCTCCAGGGGGGGGGGGGGTCCTGTACTGGGGCCTTTTGGGCTGCATGCGTGGTACCTGTAGCACTATCAGGCACCGATGCTCCGGTGTGGCTCATGCACGATGTTTGGAAAAATTCTAGCCAACCACGATTCGGCGTTGTTGGTAGGGGCCTCGAGGGAGTTGTCTTATTATTAAGTTGGTCTCGGAAAAGATGCAAATGCAAAAAATTGGTTTTTTTTTGGGTGTAGCGGTACTCCGTAATGTAATCACCACCACCACCACCATCATTTCGGACCAAAGACGTCCAAATATTACTAAGTTTGGAACAAAAAGCCAAATCGTCGTCACAACCGTTGACAGAGAGAGAGAGAGATAAGGTAAGTTAAGTAAGTACCCAGACATTGCATTGCGGCGGTAGTATCCGTAGCAGCAGCAGTAGCACCATCACCACCACCTATCATACATACATGCCTGTTGCATCGTCCATCAGAGCACATGCTATGCTCGCTCCCTACCTACATACTTGTAGTACCTGTCAATAATATGGATCTTGTGTCTCAACTTTCGCGTCATACTTGTTGGCTGCCCCCTCCCTTTTCCTACCAAACAGATACTTGTAGTAGCAGTAGCAGTAGCAGTAGCAGTATCAGTAGCAGTATCAGTCGTAGTCATAGTCTGTCACTCAGTATCGATTAGATACATCCTTGCCTCTTTTGCTTGTTTTTTTTTTCTTCTCCCTTCTCTTCCCATAAAAAAGAAAAAGTGGACCCGGCCCGGTATGACCAAAACCGGATCGAAGTGGGCAAGTGGGACACGCCTTGGCAGCACCAGCACAAGCACCAGCACCAGCTACTTTTTTGACGTATCCATTAGTTTCCCGATTTTCGGCCAACTTCTTCTGCCCTTCTGCTCTTCCAACCTTTCTTCCGTTACTCACTTTTCTTTTTCTTCCGCTTCCTCTTCTTCCTTCTCTTCCTCCTTCTCTTCCTCCTTCTCTTCTTCAATATTCTAGTTATACCGTTGCTTACCGAGCAGAGACGAATTGAGCTACCAGCCTTTCGTTGTCTCCCGCTCCCACCACGGCCTTCTCCATGGAAGGCTATCCTTGAACTCCCTCCCCCCCCCCAGACAGCCGCCACTTCATCACTCTCCCACCCACTCACTCACACACGACTACGCCATTCAACTGGCTAAAGTACCAACAGACAGATAGCTTCCGCCTTAGCATATCTTTAAACAAAAAAAAAATACGGTCACTACACTGTACATGCCTATCTTGAACCGCCCATATCCTTCTTTCGCTCTGCTACACTGAGACACAAGATGGGGCCTACCAACCACAACAACGCCCAAGGCTCCGCTGGTGATGAAACCTTTCCCACCTTCTCGTCCTCCTTCCGATCTGGCTCTCCTCTCGCCGAGCGTGTTCTGGCACACGATATTGCTGAATGTTCCGATCACGAAAGCGACCATGATCACCTCTTACCCCATGACTCCGAACATGTTATGTACCGTCGACCCAGCGGTGTTGCCTATGGAACCGCTCGTCCCGTATTCAATCACATCTCGGAAGATGAACCTGCCATGAGTCCATTGGAAAGAAAGCACTCCCGCTATGCAGAAGCCAGCTTGCTCAGAGACAACCATGTCTTACCACCAAAGAAGCAACGCCAGAATCGAAACCCAATCACTCGACTGTATCGAAAGGTTTTCACTAACAAACTGCCCGCCGACGACTATGAAGAATCACCAATTCTCACTGGACAAAGCGAACATGATCAGCATCAGGCATCCGAGACCTCACCTCTTATCAGCTCTCAGTCGAGCTCCGATGGCGATGTCGAACAGCAATGGGAAGAGGCTATCAACGCTGGGCTTATCCACACCACGTGGCAGCGCGAGACAAAGACACTTCTATCCTACTGTGCCCCCCTTATTGGCACTTTTGCTCTGCAGTACTCCATCAACATAACCGGCATCTTCGCCGTCGGCCGCATTGGTATACTCGAACTGGGCGCCATTTCATGTAAGTCCGATCCAATCTCCATTTGACTCAAGGTATATACATCCTCAAGCAAAGAGCCATCCGCTGACCCATTCTCTTTCGTCAACAGTGGCCAACATGTCGCAGGGCATAACTTGCCTTGCCCCTGTCCAGGGCCTGGCCACCAGTTTGGATACCCTTTGCGCCCAGGCTTACGGATCTGGTCACAAGCATCTGGTCGGACTGCAATGCCAACGCATGGCCTGCTTTTTACTCCTCTGCAGCATCCCTGTCGCCTTCTTGTGGCTATTCGCCGCCGAGCCCATATTATCACGATTGGTACCCGACCCTGAACTCGCCCGTCTCTCTGCGCTCTACCTCAAGATCATGGTTTTCTCCATCCCCGGTGTCATCCTTTTCGAATGCGGCAAGCGATTTACTCAAGCCCAGGGTCTTTTCAAGGCCACCACCTACGTCCTCATTGTTGCTGCGCCACTCAACGTGCTCCTAACATGGCTCTTCGTCTTCAAGCTTGAATATGGCTTTGTCGGTGCTCCAATGGCTGTAGCTATCACAGATAGTCTCTTGCCCGTCCTTCTGTTCCTTTACGTCGGCTTTGTTGGTGGCCGTCAATGCTGGGGTGGTTTCAGTCGCCGTGCCCTTGCCAACTGGTGGATCATGATTCGATTGTCACTACCAGGCATGATCATGGTTGAAGCTGAGTGGCTAGCATTTGAGATTATGACAATCATGGCCAGTCGATTCGGAGCTAAATATCTCGCTGCCCAGAGCGTTATTTCAACTATTGGAACTATTGCATTCCAAGTCCCCTTCCCCATGTCTATTGCCGCCTCCACCCGTGTTGCCAATTTAATGGGCGCCGGTCTCGTTGATGCTGCCAAAATCACTGCCAAAGTCGTACGTCATATCATATCTGCATATTTTCCCCTGAATGAATTCGGTGCCCCTACTAACACTTTTATGCCAGGCTTTCGTCATTCATTTCATCCTCGGTATCACAAACTCAACGATTTATACATCCCTCCGATTCCAGCTACCTCAACTCTTTACCAATGATCCTGAAGTCATTGCCATTGTGGCTGCTGTCTTGCCTATTCCCGCTCTTATGCAATTGGCAGATTGTGTATCAACCGGTGCCCATGGCCTGCTCCGTGGTATCGGTAAGCAGGCTATTGGCGGTCCTATCAACTTATTCGCATACTACGTTATTTCTTTGCCTCTTTCTATTGGACTCGCTTTTGGACTTGACTGGAAACTGCAAGGCCTGTGGGCAGGTATTACCGTCGGACTGGTCATGTAAGTCTCTCGCAGAACCCTCCAAAAGTATACACTTGGCTAACTTAATCCTCAGTGTCTCGATTGTCGAGTATACATATCTAATCAAAACTGATTGGCACAAGGCCGCCCGAGAAGCCGCTGCCCGAAACGCAGCCGGCTAAGAGTTCTCATCTCATATTTTGGATTAAAAATTTAGATGTTGGATAATGTTTAGCACATAAGAACACCCAGCGTTTTATGCATTTACGACTAAAAGAACGTCACGTTAAAGAATGTTTGGGCATGAGATGGGGCTAAGTAATGATTTGTTTCTTTCTCGCTGATGATACATGTAGCATTAGGAAGGGAAAACTAATGGACGTGGTGCAATGAAGTCACCAAGAATTGACAATGTAATCAACACCAGATGTACGTTACAGGCCAGCTAATTTTACCTGGCTATAAATGAAAGCTGTAATATATCTAAGATTCCTGAAGCATAAAATGTTCCTTGGAGTCATTCACGGTGCGAACACAGAGAGGTTGGACAGCACAGGTGATATATAGTCTTGTTTCCTACTGTTCAAAAATAGCAACATTAAAGCTGTTTGAGAACTACTGTCCTGTTTACTATCCATCCATCAGGAGCGTTTCTTCTTCCTCGCGGGCCATCTCGCCCCTTTTAAATTGTACTTGAACATCAAAAAGTCGTTCCCCCCCCTTTCCTCCCAATCAACCAAAGAACTCCAAAGCAAGGTAGATTTTTCTCTCTCTTCTTCTACCCTACTTGAATACAAAGCAAAAAAAGGAAAAAAAGGAACATGAATTCCAACTGCCCAAAATCACCAAATGGTTAATGCCTGCTTCACAACTAGCTCAGCATGGAATGCGTTCGGATAGCCTTGGGGCCCAGTTCACTGAAAAAAATCCACAGATTAGTATAGTTGAAGGAAACTAGGGGGAAGGGCGAAAAGGGAAGGAAAGGGGGGCTTACTTGTAATCAACCCTGCTCAGACTCATCATTCTCTGAGCTTCAACACCCTGAGCATCAATATTAGAGTGCAAGCAAAACGCGATTCTCGCAGCCACCTGCGCTCCCAAGAACATGGACTCCTCAAATCCATTCTTGGTCCACTCGCTGAGGTACGTTGGGAGGTTGGCCGTCTTGATGCTCGTGGGCGTTTGGCTATGGAAGTGATGGCTGCTCGCCGGGCCCGCAGCCTCGGATCCGGGCTGTGGTGTCGCGGCTTGGACGGCAGCCGAGGTAGCTGCCGCGCCAAGGGTGCTCGCGGTTGTGGCAGCTTGGAGAAGGGGATTGACACCGCTGGAAGGGAGCTGGTGGGGTGCACCGGTGAAAGATCCCGTAGGGGTTTGTGATCCTGTTCCAACAGGGGTTGCAGCATTGGATGGTAGCTCCGATGTAAACATTGTAGCAGTGGAGGGGGAAATCAGGTGTCGAGCTTGAAGAGTTTGAAGAATGTTGTCCTTGAGGCCCCTTAATCGTGAGCCATTGCCAACAAAGACCAGGTTTTCCCAGCAGGCCGGACGCATGTACATGTCTTCAATACCTTGGACAGCGCGGTAGATTGTGCTCACGATGCGGTCAATTTCCTCACGTTCTGCAAAAGTGAAGCGCTCCAAGCCTACTTCAACGTCGCGACGAATACGCTTAGGGCGGAATTCAGGAGGCTCGTTGTTGGCGGGAGCTTCCGTCTTGATTTCGGTTTGAGGAGCATCCGCACTTGGCTCAGCCGGTTTCGTCTCTTCGGCTGTTGGAGCAGGCACAGTTCCATCCGCAGCCGGGGGGTTGGCGCTCTCAGCCTTGTTCTCACCACCAGCTTCGTTGGCGGGCTTGCCCGTCGCCTCAGCCGCTGCAACTGGCGCTGCGACAGCTCCATTCTCCTTGGGCGCGCGCGGAACTTCCTCCTGAATAACCTCCTCGTAGAAGAAAGTGTTGCGCACTCGCTTGGAGTTTGGTAGGCGAACAGGCTTTGGTTGTTCAGCCTCCTTGTCCTTCGGTTTCCGGCCTGGTTTGCCCTTCTCCTTTTCCTTCTCCTTCTTAGCCAAGAACTCTTTGGTCTGGCCGCTGGTAACAATAGTGGCAACATCCAAAACACCGTCTTCGTCAACAGGAGCATCAGGTTCATCCGCGCCATTTTCAATTGGCTTTGGGGGTTCATTGATCATGGGGACCTCCTGGCTTCCTACCGCTGGCGCAGATGCGACCGGCACAAGTCCAGCTGATGCTGCAGTTTCAACAGGCAACTCCACAAGATCCTTCTCCGCCGGTGCATATGGCAGTACCTCACATATTGTGCTCTTCTTCAGCTGTTCAGCCATATCTCGATTGAAACCCTTGCTCTCCAATAGCTTCTGCAGCTTTCGTGTAAAGACTTCTCCACCGCTAATATGTCTCCCGGGTTGTGGCGAGCCCAAATCCAGGTGATTGACGACTCGCCCATCATGAATTGCTGTCACGTCCACTTTTTCGTAGCCAATATCGACCACCGTCATGTTGGGCCACTTCAAGCCGTATTGTGTCGCAAGACCGCTGTGGATCATGCAGAGCGCGGGGGTCTTGGTCTTCTCGAAGATGTAGCGCGCAATTGTCTCGCAGTCGGGGCGTGTCCATTGCGGTGAGGCCATGAGCATGATTGGTGTGTTGTGGTAGGTAGTTGTCAGCATGCCATGGACATGGTCAAGGAAAGCAAGGAACGGTTCCATCTGGACGATACGGCCGCCTGGTACGAGAAGTTAGCACCTTTGCAACCATATCCATCGCCTAGGCCCCTTGAAATTCAATATTCCAAGAATCCAATTACTGCGGTATCCTTCTCTAGCATACCTTCAATGGGCCAGACGGCGCCTTTATCCTCGTCCACATCCTCCACCCACTCCTCCTGTTCCACGCCATCCACAACTTTGGTACGCTTAAAAGTATAATAAGGCCGCCAGTCGTCACCATCTCTAAACATCCTCGTAGGAAACCTGTGCGTTGGAGGGGTGAGTTCGCTGCACCCAAGCTGTGCCATGGTGGTCCGGCTACCAGGGCAGATGATCAGGATCTGCTCCTCGCGCCATTTCCCCGTGGCGCTGGCCATGTTGGACGAATTGGTTTTAAAGAATCCTTTGCGTTCGTCCAAGTGAAAGCTGTTGCCACCAGTTTTCGTGGGGGTTGTATGCGCAGAGCTGTCAACAAAGCTACTAGTGTGAAGTCCTCCAATCGAGGCGCGCCTGCTGCGTCGCGAAGATGGCAAGGCTTGGGTCTGGGAGTCTTTGCGTGGTCGCAGTCCGTACCCGTGTGGCGTAGGTGTGGCGTCAATGCCTGATGCATCTGTGGCGGTGCTAGCCTCGTCCTGCCATTTGATGCTACTCTTGGACCTCAGGCGAGATGAGAAAGAGTTCTGTTTATCTCCAGCGATTATGGATTTGGAGTTTTTCGACGGAGTTTTGAAGTTTTTAACCGGGGTCCCCTTTTTGGTGGGAGTGTTTGTAGTAGAGATTGTCATGATCCAAAGTTGCTCTTAGAGCTGCGATGCGAGTCTCGTCACCAAGTCTACCGCGCAGACGCAGTTGTGTTGTGAGTAACAAACTCCAAAACAATAGCAAGAACAGAAAAATGGTGAGGGATGCGGGGAACAAGATAGAACAGTGTGGGTTTTTTCTCTCTTCTTTCTCCCATTATGTAAAAGCAAAATGGAAAAAACGCATAGAATGGTCGGAAACCTGATGCAGGCATTTCACTGCCAGCTGCCAGTCAGCTGGCAGCTACCCGTCAACACAATGAACGTCACGGCACACTTCGCAACGGTTTATCCATCATGGAACTCAAACAACAACCGAGCATCAAGTGGCATAAAGCGGTATTAAGTATTACTAAGGTAATTGCTACAAGTACCTAAGATAGGCAGGCAGGTCATTGACTTCGTGTGCTAAAGGGTAGTCTTCATGCTACGACGCCTCAACTTGGACCATAACTGTCATTATATTCAAAAAGTTGGTCATCATAAACTGCCGTTCGTAGCCCTCTGTAGGCTGATGTAAACCCAAAGGCTATATAAAATGTCGGCAAAGATGGCTACTCGCAGCCCTTCAAGAATGAAATAAGAAATCTCCCAGCACGCAGTATCCTGCTCCGACTGTGTCTGACCTTTTCCCCCCCATCATCATAACGCAAATCGCAAAATCCCATCACAGACCCCTGTTACCATGTCGACCGACAGGCAGCATTAAAAACGGTACAATATGGTTGTTGTAAACGCCCAAGTCTCTAAACGCCGTTGCTTTCTCGAAGCAGCCAAACATTCGTGTTCTCCCTCGTAGCTTACAAAGTCGCCATATATCCACATAAAGAGAGGAGGTATCCCAAAAATATATATATCCACAGAGCAAGTATTATTCCATGTCGTTAGGTGGGAGAAAAAAAAAAGAAATTCGTACGCCGATCCCTGCTCCTGTCGCTGAGTAACAATGTTTCGTCATGTCGTTTATTCGAGCTCATCTAGTGTGTCGCAGCAATAGGGCTGTGCATAGTCATCTCGTGCAGCGACGAGAATGATTCGCGAGGTGCGGGTGCCTCTAATTCTTTCATTGGCCTCCTAGGGGTATCGTCTGTAGTCTTATCTTCAGTAAGAGAAAAGCGTCGCTCCGACGTGGGTGTGGTAACCGACGATCCGTCAAAACTCCAGCGGTCCTCAGTAATACCAGTATAGATGGACGAAGTATGTTTCTTGGATGTCGAGTCCGAGTTGTCCCCTGTATCCAGATGCGGCTCGTTCAAGAGTGACTCGTCTACTGTATGCAACTCCACATTGACATCCTCATCAAGGGGTTGTTCATCCCCAAGTTCAAGTTTAGGTTCTGCCGTGTCGTTGAATCCACTCTTGGACGGCTCAACCTCCGACTCCTTCGCAGACTCCTCAACTTGCGCCTTCGCGTCGTCATGATCACTATTCGACTGCTCGCCAGACTCAGATCCTCCAACTTCCAAGCTGGCCAACTCCTGCTCGTTCATTAAATCTGTCTCATTGGTTGAAAGCCGTAGAGAGCTACGAGCGCCGACCTCAGGCTTATTAATGCGCGACAACCTGGCTGGGCTGCGTGTAGGCAAAGGAGGGGGTACTCGTTTCGCGATGGTTACGACATTGCCCCTTGCCTGGATCATACGCGAAGCAACAGCCTGTGTCCTGGCGGGCTGCACTGCCGCAACCTCAAAAACGACGGGCTCCTCCTCTTCGTCATCCTCAACATCATCTTCATCATCGGCGTCATTAGTGTCATCTTCATTCTCTGGATCGCGATTGTCCGCCATCTTCTTCTCAGGTTGGCTTCCGACAGAATTGCGAGATCTCCCTTCGCTCACTATTTCTATTATAGCAGAAGATGTGCTAGAGCGAGCACCAGCAGATCGTGCCAGGCTGATGGGCCGAATAGGAGTTGCCTCGGCCGTTATACATTCAAACTCTTCACCATCATCGTCGTCATCTTCATCATCTTCTTCTTCTTCGTCCTCCTCTTCGTCCTCCTCTGGAATCCGTGATGAAGAGACTTGTTCATTGTCCTCATCACTATGATGAGGACTAGGTGTTGTCTCCGGTGTGATTCCGGCATCAGTTTGGGCACCAGCGTCGGTAATTTGGCTTCGAATGGTGCGAGCTGACATGATACTTCCGCGATTGCTTCTGGAAGCAAGAGTATCTACACTCTGTCGGCTGCTAAATTTGGAGAAAATGGGGCTCAGAGGAGTCTGCTTGAGATCAATCATACTACTTGTGGGCCGGATACGAGAGCCAGCCTCTCGAATTTCAAGTCCCGCCATCTCGAGGGCCAGAACACCAAAAGGATCTGGATCGCCGGCCTTGACGATACCAAAAGGACGTTGGGGTGATACGGGTGTAGTCCTTGGTGTTGATATTATCGCATCTGAAGGTGCAGGCTCTGTGGCGACCTGGTCAACGACTGACTGGTCATAGTCTGTTCTGCCTTCTGCCATCTTTATCACCTCAAACAATGGAGTCGTCTCCTCGACTTCTTTAGCGACGCTTCCAGAGAGAATCTCCATTTGGGTGACGTCGGCATAGTAGAACCTCTCATTTTCGTTGGACCTCTCAGTCAAAATAGACCCGTTAAGATTGACAGATTGCTGTTGGCCGCGGGCCTTCATGTACGTTAGGACAGAATCCCCAAGCTCTCTCCAGTTGACTTCCGTTTCATCCGAGTCAAGAGCAACCGTTTGACCAGATCGCAGGCCAATCTCGTCGCCCAGGCTCACTCGACCTTTTGTGACAGCTTCCAAAGCAGCAAGATTGCTGATGACCAAGACGCAATCATAAATGTCAACGCCGATGATGAAGCTTAGCGTAGGGGTGTGAAGCATAATACCGGAGGGTGGGGACCAGGTGCCGTCAGATTTCCGAGCAATTAGAATCCCTGAGCCGCCTGAGCCTGTCATCCACAAACCACTGCGCATACATGAGAAGATGGCGATTCCTGCAGCGTTCTGGATTATTCGCTTGGGTATCCTCTTGGGAATTTTGATTGGTGTCCTGGGACCCATCGATGATGGGGATGGTGGCGAATCATTGTCGTCATTGCTTATTGATGCTAGAAAGCCATCAACTGTACGGGGGAGGAAACAATTAGCATTACGCTGACAAACTGGTAGAAGAAAAACACCAAACAAAAATAAAAAAATAAAAATAAAAAATACAGGGGCAAGGAGCGCCGAACAGGCCGGCGTTCGTATGATGGGCAAGTTGAACGTACCACAAAATGATTTCAGGATGCGGGCAGCTTTGTCGCATTCGATGTCTAGTGTCGCAGGCCAAAAGGTTTCTCGTTTGACTCTATTAGTCTCGAAGCTCCTAGGAGACGTGTTGATCTTGACGAGACCGCTTGACCTGTTGGACCAGCCGAACAGGCCATTGTGATTCTTGTTGGTAGCAGAATGCCTCTTCTCCCAAGAGGGAAGGAAAGCAGAGACGCGCTGCATGGTGTCGATAGGGCCTCTCGGCCGTCAAAAGCTTATCACCAAGCGATGACACGCACGCACGCCCACCCAGAGAGAGAAGATCGGGAGGGGACGAGAGTGGGAAAATTGGTGGTGGTGGAAGAACAAACGAAAGAAAGACAAACAAACAAACAACCGGCTGTTTGCTGGTGATGTCTGGATGACGATGACCGGCAACGAAGAAGAGGGAAAAAGGATCCCGGCGGAAAGGCGAAGGGAGGAAAGGGAAATGGAAGGCTTGCCCTTTAGCTTTTGGTTCAAGGGCTGGCAGCAGCCAAGGTCCAAGGTTCAAGGTCCAAAGGAGAGCCACTGCTTGGTCCTTGAACATCCAAGGTTCAGAGGGGGGGCTGCAGCGGAACCGAAGGCTAAGACTCAGGCGTGGCTCATGCGCGGGACTGAATCTGGGCTGGAAGTGTCAACCACGCGGCGCTAGCATGGCGCTACCAGTGTCTACCAATGTTTCCCAGTGTCTAACAGTGGGAGGCTCAAGCACCGAACAAGAAAGGGAAGGGGGGAGAAAAAAAACAACGTCCAGCGCTGGGGGTAGGTGACAGTGGCCTCAAAACAAGTTAAAAGGCTTCTGAAAAGCTGGAAGGTAACTAACCCGCTAACACACTAACCCACTAGTGATCAGGTGCAGGCCAGCCTGAGCCAGGTGGGCTCCAGCTCTCTTTTGGGGGTTGAGGTGACCACTCCGAGGCCTTGTAGCCGTCCGTGGGTGGCACTTTGAGCGGGCCCTGAATCAAGCCTCCCAGCGGGCGTTAGTGGCTTTTCCTTTTTGTTTTGCTGGGGCCAGGGGATGGGGTTTGCATGCCACCGCATCTGCAGGGGCGGGATGCTGTTTTGTTTATTATCAGACTGGGGGGAGGAATACCTACAAGTAATAAAGAGATCAGATGAAGGAGTTTTGTGTTTGTTGTTTTCCCCGGCGGGTAGAATTTATCATCACCACCATTACTTCGTGTTGGGACCACAAAATGGTATGCGGTGAGAGTCCAATTGAGAGATATATGTTAGTTCATGGCTGTGTCAATGCATGAAGGAAGCTGACCATACAGGATGACCGAATTGACAAACTGACTGATGACCCTCGGGTCCTGTCATCAAGCAAAGCCCTCCAAAGTCGATTCGGCATCGTGGAGACGCAGCAAAGAGAAACAGGGGCCGAACATGGCTGGAATTGGTAATGGCTCAGGAACCGAGGCCTTGGAATGCACAATGCGCACCATCTTACTCCGTGCATACATACATATACTACATACTACATACACATACACACAACAAGCACAAGAGAGCAAGGGAGCAAGGGAACAAGGGGGAGTATGCAGACGCAAAACTTGGGACGATCTCTCTGACATTCTCTGGTAAGATTTCCATAATTTTCTGTATATTGCCCTGATTTCCACAGATTCCTTCTATTTTCCGGCGATGCATCCCACATGGGAGGCTTGAGAGTATTACCCGCCTTAGCAGCGGCCTCTTAAGCCTCACAAGCCATGATATCGGCTCGAGCTACTAGTTCGGGCAGTTTCTCTCATTAAAAGAAACTGGCCTGGCCTTTGAGAGGGAGGGGGGAGGGGAGGAAAATCATCACGCCACTTTTACTTTATTCCTCGTACCAATAACATTGAAAAATACTACTCAAATTCGGTAAGAGTTGGCATTCGCAATAAAGAAAGCTTAATACTTGTAACAATGACCATGCATGAGAATGTTGCAACACCGGAAAACAAAACAAGACGAGACAAGGCAGGCCTCGGGAAACAAAAACCAGAGCTTGAGCCCTCTTTCTCGTTCCTGACTGGGATGTACTTGTTACACACCCTAGTCCCTTGCTTAGATACTACCTACCGCAGTACGGAGTACGGAGTATCAATTCGGCTGATGGATTATCGTAGTATTGCAGCAAAAAAAAAAACCACCCCATTTGAGCCGATCCGTCTTGCAATTACACAAATTGCATAGTGCACAGCGAAAATGGCCTGAAAGCGTAACATCGCGAGTAAGCTATCGGGGGGCTTGGCCCATGTCACACGGTTCCTTCGGCCCTCTAACCTCGTGTGGGACCTGTCAAAAAATATGTAGAAATAAATAAATAAAAAAAACCTACCGGCTGCTTCCGTATGATGACGGAAACATGTGGACAAACAATGAGATAGAATGGCCCGTAGCCAGAAACAATGGCGGCATCTCATACAATAGAGTGACTGGAAATACAATTGAACATCACATACCTTAGTAGTACGCCGCAAAAGATACTTATGTAATGGAAAGGCTGATAAGTGTGAAAAGATATATTGCATTGCAGGACATGCCAGTGAAAGACATGCATTCCTTGTTGAGATTTTGATTGCACAGAGAGTTGTGGCATCAAGTAATTTCACCCGAAGGAGAGAACATTTTCAAAGCCATGGAATCCTTCCGCGATGGGTACTATAAATTATAGGTACTAATAATATGTATTTATGTACTACTATACCCAGGTGGACATCAGCTGTTAGGTAGCAGGTGCTCCATGTCGCGTACCCAGTATGCAAAACTCCGTACTTTCCTGCTGTGTGACGTACGACAGTGGCAACTTCTTTTTCCTTGCTCTGAGCCAGACGCCTCCATCAAAACGCTATCGATTACATCAAATCATATTATCCGCGTTTCTTTTCTCTCCCTCACCATCACTATCATCACCACCATCACCACCACCACCACCACCACCATGGCCATAGGTACACCTCGCCACTTCTTCCTTCTCTCCCTCTCCTTAGGATTGGCTTTCGGCTTCAGTTTCACTCAACTTTAGCCAAAAGTCGAATGAAGCCCGTGCTCCCTCCATGCAGAACCCAGCGATCTAAATAACTGGTTGGTCCTTATGAGTTCAGAGGCAGATCGGCAGACAAATTGGAGAGAGCCGGGTCTTGCTTTAGCCTTGCCAGTCACCAATGCCAGCGCCAGTGCCAGTGCCAGGCCTAGGGGTTCGTTGGAAGGACCCGCTCAGGCCAAATTTAATCAAGCTTAGATCGGTATGGATCTGTCTTCTTTGTTCTGGTATGCATCAAAATTCATTTGCAATCTTATCAAGAGCTCCTACTTTAGGAAGCCCGTATTTCACAAGCCGCATGAATGGAGTCAAAAGGTCAATCAATCAATCAATACTGGGTGCGGCACCGAGAGATCTCGCCAGCATCACTCGCATTAGATCTTGCACTTTGCATGCATGCACAAATGCAGGCGGATAGAAGAAACGAGCTCCGCAGCTGTGACTGCTAGCTATATCCATGTTTCCACAACACCATCTTTCAACAAGTCAAGACGTGCTTTCTTTTGGGTTTCGCCTCTCCCGGTCAAATCCACCGTTTATCGCGATGGCATAAATCACTCCGCGCATATCAAGACGCCGTACGGAGTACGGAGTACTTATACATACATACATATTGTGCCCTGTTGAAACCACAGTCACGCGAGTTTCCCCATCTCATGTTTTAACGAATAGCAGTGGACAGCCGTCACCCACACAGACCCCATCACCAACATCAGAGACACTCACATTTATCCGATCCAGTTCGATCACACGCATTCTAACTAAGATCGGCACCAATGGTTGACGCCCGCACACATTTAATATTACAACTTGTTTCCTTGACTCCAACATACATAAAGTACCTGTACTGTCTTATTTTCCATAGCTTTGTGATATCGCTGTACTTATCACACAAGTCTTGATATCGTCCCACACAAGCAAATGGGCTGATGTGAACGAAGCAGGGATCAGAGCTGTTGAGATCCAGACCGTCGCACACGATGAACCTACTGCATGAAATGCGCGCAAACCAATGCTCTCTAAACTCAGGAACAAGTTTTTTTTTTTTTTCCCTCTCTCCCCTCACTTACCGGATTGTGCATAGGAACAGGCTCCTCAGGCGATGCATGGCTCTCCTTACCCCTTGCGTTAGCTGTCTCAGCCTTTCTTTTTCTCATATGGCGCCAAACTCGCCTACACACACACCGCTCCCGATAAGAAGTTTCAAGGACGCTGTTGACAAAAACTTTTTTGACCACGAGTCTAACACTCGCCCATAATAGCACGTCGCTCCTTGCCCACTTACCAGCCATATTTTTTTCCCAACAACTTCAACTTCAAGGATATTGGACGATGCATCTCGTACTCGTATAGGATTCAAGCTCTCCAACCTCTTGTATTATGTGCCCCCCTGTGCATTTCATGTCTCACCGGTCAAGAGCCCCCCTTTCCTCCTACATCAGCCATTTTACTTTTTCCATCATCCTTTGGTAACCCCAAGATAGCTTCCCCTTTGTCTCGGTTGGTGAAATCAGGGTCCTTGCCGCCAAGCGGAGGATATTATGGCGGAATTCAAGCTACGACCCGAGGGTCTCGGTCACCATACCGTTTCTAGCCTTGATTTTGAAGTCAAAGAGGGCTGTGCTAAGGCGGGATAATACCCCTCGTACAAGTGGTTGAGGAACGCCAGAATCCGTGCGTTGAAAACATATTTGTTCATGCCAAGTGGCTGGTAAGGGATCGCCAATACACCAAACAAAGTTGGTATTATCACAGCCTCTCAGGCATGAAGGTCCATGTTTATCCAATAGCACCAACTGCCGTTTGGCGTTCCTTATATGGACGATCTTTCAGAGCCAAATATCAATATCTTGACAACATTCCATCGAATCTTGCAGCTAACGTTGATCGCTTTTCTTGTCTTGCCCTCGTTTAGCAGAAACCTGAATATGCTTTCAATTTAGTTCACGAGACAAGACATGCATCAATGGGCTGGCGTAGACTATATCACATGGCGGTTTAATTCAGCCATCTCTCGGATAAGCCGGGTGAAAAATGGATCTTGAGAATCAAAAGGCTATCTTTCTTTCTTGGTTCTGTTATCGATTTCAGAAACTGAACAACTATCAGAAAGGCTCATTTTAGGTAGACGATGAGTTATCATCAGTCAGGTGATGCAGAGTTTCCATGCTTTGATATCGGGTTCCAAAGGTGATGAATGAGTTGGATCCAAGAATCTAATGTAAAAAAACAACGCGGGAAGGACAACTATACACTAAACTACTATTATCAAAACAATCCCATCTTCTCAAAAATCATCATATAGCTATACTATGCGGTAGCAATTGAAGTGGCAATGATAAAAAGAGTAAAGTTTTCAAACAATGTTTGGTAGCGTCTAGCACTCATTCACTATATCTCAGTGACGAAATGTTAAGAAGTGACCCAGCCGATCTCCAGTTATCAATCTCCAAGAACCTCCAACATATCTAGGGGTTGAGAAAATTCAGTCATGTGGGGATAACTCGACTCTTGACAGCCACCACAGGGGCGTGTACGCTCTTCAGCCATATCTAGAAACTCAAGTCTACATGACTGCAAAGTACATGACATATTTTGAACACTGAATCACTGTGTAATCGGGCTCAAGTAGCACACTTGCTTACTCAGTCGCTCACAACTCATCCAACTCCCCATCCCACTATCCAAACCTTCACCACCCATCATGTTCAAGTAAGCCAACCCCCCCCCCTCCCTTTCTTAATCACAAATCTCAATCTCACCCCTTCTCAAGAGCATACCAAAATCTCTCCTCCAAGACCCGCCTGGGCGTCGGCATCGCCGTCCTCGCATGGGGCACCGCAGGACTCTACATCTCCGACAGGGCCGAGGAGAAGTTCGGATACACGCCTACCGAACAGGACAAGGAGAATCTGCGCAACCTGGCGCCCAAGATTATTACGGTTGAGAAGGGTAGTAAGGACTGATGAAGAAACCAAATTTGGTAGACTGAAGGGGGAAATGGTATACAATTGAGAAATCATTTCAACCTTTTGCCCCCAACTGAACAAAGGCGATCGTTTTCACTTTATCAAGGAGCAGTATCACATTAGGAGATGCAAAGCAAAGGACATAGTAGCGAACAAGTTTGATCTAATAACACATATACATAAAACACCAAAATCTTTGCTCAATCTTGCTCGCTCCTTTCACATCCACCACCATCACCTCCCCTCACTCTAATAATCATAGCAGTATTCGACGTTCAAGTCCAGTCTACACCTCACTCATCCCCTTACACGCTTCATTCGTGAAACCCCTCAGGTTCTGCCCGTCATTCACATCACCATTTGCCTGACAGGACCGAGTACAGGGCAGAGTAAACATCATTATTCAGCCAAGGCCATAAATCATGATGGCCTACCGGAAAACCACTTTAACCGGCCGAAATCCCCCTTTCTATCTTGGATCGAAGTCTAGTAAACGCACTGTCAACTCCACACCCCGTCTATCCGTACTGAAAAATGCAGTGCAGAACAATGACGCCACCGATGCCGCCCCTTGATGCATGCATGGCAAGTCGAAGGACCGCTGCGCACGAAGCCGCCAACGCGCGCTGCTCCATCGTCTGCGTTCTCAAGGAAGTTCCGAACAGGACAGAAAAATGCCAAAAATCACAAGATGCAACGCCTCCAAATGCAACCTCCTCCCCTTGTTTTCGTTTGATTTTCTTTTCAGATAAAATTTTGCCGCCTTCCATTGTTTGGATATCACCTCCAATCGACATGATCCCAACGTGATCCACCATTCCAACCATCGTCAACCGTAATGTCATCTCCGCTGCCGAATTATTTTCTCCTGTTCATCTCTGAACGTTTTTTTTGTTTCTCGTTTTGTATCTTGACTGTATGCGGAAGCACCATTCAAAAGGTTCTTAATGATTTGGACGTTGGATTTCCAAGTAATTATCGACAACAGTGAAACGCCCTGCCGAGCTATGCTGCCGCCGTGGGTCACCAGATTTGGTAACGGCCCAGACCATATCGAATCGTAGTCTGAGTCTCATGTCAAACAAGACAGATATGTCTCATCAGGCTAGTTCATTTTCGATGTCGAGAGATCCCCAAGTATAACCAGCATGCGATAAACCACAGTCGTTGCCGGTAGTGATTGACAGTTGACTGAAATAGCGAAGCGGTTGATTTACGCCGTATGATTGCTTTGTCGAGACATGACGATACCAGAAAAAAAAATGGCATCGTTCCGGACAAAAAGCACTGTTGTCAATAAATTCATAGAAAAAGTCCGCATCCGGCAGATAAGAGTGACATTTGAGTCAAACACATCTTTCGTTGAACCATAAAAATTGAAAGATGAAATTGACTATACGTCACAAAACTGACCAGCAAGACCCTAAGTAATCGGCAAATGTGACCGCCGGGATTCGTCATGTGGGATTCGGACTAATATAAACAGAGAAAATTTTAGAGTGAAGTCAGAGAGTTGGAGAAGAAGAAGAAAAGGTTCGGGAGATGATATGGTCGATCCCACTAGTTGACGGTGGTGCCGTTAGGGTTGCTGTCTGAAAGCCCAACTTCGATGTTAGGCTCGACTTTGATTGCGTTCTGATTCTGTCCACGATTAGGGGAGGAAGTAGAGGAGTTGACTTGAGATTGATGCGCACCAGGCTGGAATACCTGGGACCAGTCAAGGCCAGGTTGTTGATTCCCATTAGAACCGCCGTACATGGGCATTCCGTTCTGAGCCGGGGGCATGCTGTAGTTTGGCATTTGCTGGTTGTTCATGGAGTTTGAGACATCACCAGGGTAAGGCTGAGAGTTTCCCATAACAGGCCCAGGCATGTTTCTTCTATCAGCATTAGGACCATTGTCAAGTCGACCCATGCTGCTTGACCTTGAGAGCTGGTTCTGGTCACCGCCCATGTTGTTAATACCATCCTGAACAGGGACCATGCCGAAAGGGTGAACAATGCTACCATCACCCATGTTACTTAGGCCGTTAAGATGGTTCAAGTCACCACCATTTTCTAGTGCAGCCTTCTGCTGGGCCTGTGCATTCTTCTTAACGTGAGCCTGGGGGTGAGACAAGTGGCTGGCACCCGTGGGGTTTCCACGACGAATAGAACACTTTTGGAAGTGGCGTTTCAAAATGTCACTTCGAGAAAATGTATCACGGCAAAGTACACACATGTAAGGGCGGTCGCCGGTGTCTAGAAAAACCATTGTTAGCAAAATTACGCGCGACTAAGTAGCAGGAAACCTACGTCTGAGGAGGTGGCGCTTGAGATGCTTAGCGTGAAGGTATGTCTTTGTGCAGTGAGGGCAAGGAAACTTTCCATCGGCATCCTTGACTGGGATGACGGTATTTTTGGTTCCTCCAGTTCCAGCAGCCGGGGCAGCAGGCCGTCCGGGGGCGCTAGGAAGAATGCCACGGCGGCCCTGGGAGCCAACAACGTGTGTAGGCTGATCACCATCTTGAAGAACCGGGTTAGATTGCATGAGAGATCCAGGTCCATAAGGTGAAGAGACGGGCTGTGACATGATTCCACCGGGTGGCATTGGGCGGAGGACCGGAGGACCACGGCCGCCGGCCGGTGCGGGGGCAATAGGCTGCGGGTGAGAGGCGGCCGTTGTAGCTTGGGGCATCATGGCAGCAGAAGTACCATATCCCTGGTGAGGAGGGTAAGGATTCTGAGCCATTGAGTATACGCCAGGCCTCGGGGCAGGCTGCGATGTCTGCTGCTGATAGCTGGGCAGATTGCCAGAGGTTGGCGTGTTCGGTGTGCCTGGGGTTCGCGGAGTGTGCGGGTGACTTCCGTATAGCGGTTGCATGGCGACGGTATGAGGCTGCAAAGGCGGGAGAGTCTGCGGTAGAGGAGAACCGGTCTGCAGCTGATGAGGCGAGATGGCAGTTGGTGATGGGTATGTCTGAGCTGCAGAAGTTGTGTTTACACCATTGGGAGGATATTGAGGGCCGTCCATGCTACTGCTGCTGCGCGGGACGCGTCGAGCGACGTGTGCGAAGATGTCGCAGGAGACAATGGCGGACTAAGCAAGCTGGTGCTGCGGACTTTGACGGGTCGAGAACAGAGACCCGATCAAGATGGAACGACTTGAAGGATGAGTGTAGTCGGATGGAACACTCTCTCAACGGTCGTCTCTAAGTGTCTCTGTGTATCTTTTTTTTTCTTGCTTGCTTCGAGGTCCACACGCGACGTTGCGAGAGGTCTGCGGCGTTCTGGGGAAGGGTGGAGGTGGATTGGATGAGGCTCTCTTCGAAGTCCCTCTCACACAGAAAAAGTTGTTTAGGGAACAATTTGAGTGGGGAACTGGGTCTCGTTCTTATTTTATCGTGCCCTGGGACAGCCACTGGTCAGGTACAAGTACAGAGAGGGAATAGGCGGGTGGAAGGCGGGTGGTGTGCAGGTAGGTGGTGTGCGTAGGAGGGAGAGAGAGAAAATATGTGTGCTAAGTTGGGAAGGGTGGGTGGCGTGGCGGCGGCAGAAAGAAGTGGGAAAGGTGTTTGTGTGTTGGTGGGTGTCGAGAGGTGGCTGCATGTACATGCGTTGTAGCGGTGGCAAGTGGGACCCCCTGGTAGGTATTTTTTTTTTTTTGGAGCCCTTGGAAGCCCTGGAGGTTTTTTTTTTTTTTTTTGCGAGGGACCGCAAACAGAATAATAGGCTTCCGCTGGAGGGTGTGTAATGTGCTTTGGGGGGTGAAAGGAGAGGGAGGGGACGCTTGAGCAAGTAGATGACGGAGTAGATTGTATTTTTTTTCCTTCCCTTGCTGGAGGGGGGAATAGAGATGGAGATATGGAGATTTACCTTTGACGTGATGGAGAAAAAAAAGAGGCCTAGATAACAGGGTCTTGGGTCTTTTCGATCCAAGCAAAACCAGGTCTGAGGGTCCTCTCTACGCGCGTACCGAGGAAAAAGATATGAAGAGGAGATAAGCCGGGAGTGAGAGAGGAAAGGGAGGGAGAGGGAGAGAGAAAAGAAAAAGAAGAAAGAAGAAAAAAGAAAATGCGGAAGCAGGTTAGGATAGGTAGGATGGGATGGACGCGGCCCAGCGGGAAAAGAGCGAAGAATTATTAGAGTAAAGTGACTGTGTCTGGATGAGTGAGTGAGTGAGTGAGTGAGCGAGCGAACGCCGTGTGAGGAACAAGACAGTGGCCGGAAGATGTACCTAGCACGGAGAGGGAACCAAAAGTACCAGTGACTTACCTGGCCTTGACGCGACAAGAAGCCAAGAGAAAATTTGTGAATGGTGTCTTTGCTCAACCGTTTGCAGCGTGTACGGGGAGATGTACGGTGTATTTTTTTTTATTACAGGTAGAAAGGAGTATTATTCTTGTCTGCATAAACCTTTTTTTTTTTCCCTTCCTTGCTATTTTGTTACTTAAAACAGGCGGCGACCGCGGGCGCTTGTACATAGTCTGTACATTAGTACCTCTGGCTGTTTGGCTTGTTTTTTCCTTCACCTTCTCTTTTTTTTACTTTTTATTTCTTAATTCGGGTCAATGGCGGATTGACTGCAAAATGGTTTAGCTAATATTATCTTTATTGGTTTTTCTTTTCTTTTTTATTTGTTCTCTTTTTTTTGGCCGTTTCTTTTCTTTTCCCTGGGTCGATTAGTCCGGCCTGCCTGCCGCCACCCCATGGATGATCCAGAAGACCTACAGGGTACCTCGGATACTTGTCCGTCACCTGCCACATCAAACCGTGAACTTGGGCGCCAGGGTGTATACATCAAGTATCATACCAGTCCATCAATCACTTACTCATTGATTGATGCCTCGCGCCAAAGTCAGTGTTGAATCGTCAACGAGACGCCTTTACCGTGACAAGTACACGCCCAGTATGTATAGTAATCAAGTAGAGTAATTTAGTGAATTTATATGGCGCTGTCTCTTTTTTTCTTCCTTTCCTTTTTGGCCGTAATCTTAGAATTATATCAACAACTGCACGCACTTGGCCGACGCTTCCGCAATTACTCCTTCATCGCACCATCGAAGCGAGACAATGGCACGCCCAAGCAGATCAGAAAAAAAGTGGTTAAATGATCCTGGCAAGATGACCAGGGGCTTCGCCTTTTTCCCTTCTGTGCGTCAACAGGGATCTTGCGGCAGACGGTGCCGATATTCGGGGACCTATGACGAGGTCCACCGCAGCACGCCAGACTCAGCCAAGAGACAAAAAGTCACAGTTGTTTTTGTGCAAGGTTTTGTTTTTTTCTTCTCTCGCCCATCCAATGAATTATCCGAAATAAACGCGCATACCCATCTACGATTTGCACACATCTGATCGGTTATTCGGTTTATTCGGGCACCATTATATCTTGCACAACCAAACACACACTTCTTCTGTGTACGTCTTTTCTTGCTCAGTAGTATTGGATGCTACCATCTGCCGTCCTGTCTCGCATCGTACTTTTCCGTAGAGAGCGCTGACGCTATACCAGTAAGAAGATGATCAAGAAACTAAGCCATTGCATGTCCACTAAAGTATCACCCTATATAGATAGCACAGATGGTACAGATAACCCAACATCACATCTGCTCCCATCTACAATAACAAAGGCCTGCTCGTGCTCGGGTGTAGAACCAAGTATGATATCCCACGCATGATGCAAAATGCCAGATCTCGTAACTGCTGCATGGCATTACCTCATAGATAGACAACAAGCATATGACTGGGATCGCCGAGGGTAAAGTTTGCTGTACAGCCTATCATCTTGCCCATGTCGTTGGGAGAGGAGAATTGAATGAGATAGAGAGGGAAAACTCATCTCCGACTATGACCGCAACCGTGCTGAACACGCCCAACTTCAGAAGAACCCTAGTCGAAACATATGAAATGTACGAACAAGGTACTTTGTACAGGTATCCTTTTCAGACGAACAAGGTAGGGGGCCGCTAAGAGAGGAAAAGAGACAGAGAAAGAAAAAAATCAGCTAGTCACGCAAGACATAGGTACCCTGTCTGTCTGAATCTGTAATGTTGGGCCGCTGTGATGGTCTTGGAGGTTATAATGCGACTGACTCTGTTGAGACGACATGGGAGGGAAAGGGAAGGGGGAGAGAAAAAAAAAAAAAAAAAAAAAGAGGTTCAGGCTCTGGAAATGAAACAGAAAAAAAATGCAGTGTGCAGAGAGTATGAGGCATGTGTGTATCACGCATCACGCGGTTGAAACAGAATATCATCGTGCAGCTATCACCGCAAATGTGGCATACGGGGGGAGGTTGCTTTGGGTACCGTCTGTCAGCATCCTCTGCATCACATGATTGCCAAATGCCTGCAACAGGCATGGAATGTATTTTTCCCACCATACAAGGCGCACATCATGGGTCTGATTGGCGAGTGCCAAGGAGAGGACCGTGATTGCCAGGAACCAACGCTATTGACGAAATTTCCCGTATGTTGAGATGCGTTTCCATTTTTGCCCAAGACGAGCTTTCTTTTTCGCTTTAGTTGGAGGCTACGGCGGCTGACCGAATCTAGAGTCGGATTTTTATTATCGACACACACACATACATACATACAGCAACAACAATGGCCTACTAGCACATCCTACCTACATCACTGTACATACGGATTACCTACTAGGCAGTGGTAGTCACCCTGCCTCCTCCTCATGCGCGAGTCAAGGCAGGATCAAAGTTGGGTACCTACATACAAGTACATGCGTGCCTACATACCTACTACATACCTGGATACCTACTTTACCCCCAATCTCATAACGAGCAACAAATATTCACATGGGCGAAGGGCAAGAGAGGTTAATGGCGGTGTCAGGAATTCCCTCGTTGGTCACACGTCCCCCTAATTTGCCGGTCCCCAGCCCCGATAAACTTTGCCATTACTACTTCTCAACCGAGTAATTCGTATGTGTTTTGCCTTGATTCCCCGATTGACTGACTCTGCTGTACAGGCATCGTCATTAAGAGATGGTCATGGCAAAAGACACCATGTGAAACACTTGCGAGGCAGTTGAAGCTACAACGCGTCGACGCCATTCCCAGAGGGACCCCTGGTTCGTGTCAACGGTGCCATCCAATGGCAATTAGTAATGGCTTTTTCAGTTGGCACAGAATCCACAAGGCAGATCTCGGTGGGACCCAAGACCACCCCCCTCTCTTCCCAGGCCAGGACCAGGACACTTCAACAGAGGTCCTTGCGTCCCCCCTCAACCGGCCACCCAGGAGGGGACGATGAGAAGCCAAAAGCTTCGACGTTCGATCCAGAAGCTCTGGAGCCCACGACCAGTGGAGTCTTCCCGAGAGCACGCAGATTTGGAGTCTTGGATGACCCCATTTTCTCGCCCCCAGGCAGCTTTTGTTGGCCCGGGTGTCAAAGCCTCAGCTTTAGTTCTCTTGCGGCTCTCAACGACGTCTGAAGAACACGGGCAAGACGGGAATACTGGAAAAGTACGCAAGCACGTCACGGCCATTGTCAAACGACACATGGCGCCTTTTGGTCTCAGATTTAGGTCCTCAGATAACATACCACAACATAAAATAGAACACGCAACGACAATCTAAAACGGAATCGACCCGCCGGCCATGACTATATCAGGCACTCTCTAAAGGTATTTCTATCGGAGAATGACCGAGAGCAAGATGCTTAATAGAGCAGGCCTCTTCGTCATTTGCGAAAAATATCCGCCGACAACTGCCTCCGCCACCCCGGCACCAACTTTGTTCGTTGCTGTACCAGTGCAAGGGGGGGGAAGCGACAGACTCACTCACACAGACAACAGACAACAGACCTTTTTTTTTTCCTTTTAACCCGCATTGACGCTGATGGTGGTGTGCACAGTCCCTAATGTTCTCTCCCCCTCCACTTCCAGCAGGCTGTTGTTGTCGCACGCCCAGCCGAGAACCAAAAAAAAAAAAAACCTGAAATATGACACTGCCAACAATCGATACAGGAAGAGGCGTGACCACGGATCGTAGGTCCCGTACATGACTTGGCAAACAAGGCGCGTATTTCGAACAAATGAAATTTCTCCGGCGTCCAGGGCGAATCATCTCATTTCTCTGAAACGGCCTTCCAATTGTCTTAATAGCCGACCGTCGGAATTAATTGTTGGCGAATCCTTACCACGGCTAATCCAAAAGCCGCGGCACGATTACATCATGTCCTGGCGTTCCAAGCGTTCTCAACAGGTTGGGAACATGGACACTGCATGCAATCATTGAGCATGTTCTCTCTCCTTCTCTCTTGCTGTCTCTTCACTCTTTGGGGGTCACTGGCAGGGAAGCTGGAAGATAGAGAGGGAGCGACAGGGTGTGGTGTGGTCCCGAGCTTTCCCCGAAGACAAGGGGGGTGTTCTCTAATCAATCTTGCTGCGCCTCACCGCCTGACTTGCAGACTTTTTGCCCACGTCGCTTTGGCATCGTTTATCAGCCAAGCAAGGAATTGCGAGTCAATTACTCGTATCATTCATTCACTAGCGCAACCGCGGCAGCTGAAGCTGAATGCAGACAATCCAACCGCCTGGGATGACAAATAAGATTGTCAGAATCGATTCCTGCGCGCCATGGCCTAAACAGGAATCCATGTCCGCCAGTAAAGCCAGCAACCAGGTCGACGTCGTCGAGGCCAAAGTCGGCCAAAGGACATCACATATTACTACTCCTCTGTACATACTCTACGTATGTACATGGCATGCATTACAGCTTGCGCCAATCGTTCGCTCCCGGACACATACCAGTTGTTTCCGGTGGGTAGTAGTGAGTGGTGCTGGTGGTGCTGGTGGTGCTGCCGCTGCCGCCGCGCGCAGTAGCAGGTAATGCGTGCGTGCGTGCCTCGACCCATTTTCTGTAACCGTACCGTTCTCAATATCCTACTATAATGTCACAGTGCCAAAGCACATGCTTGGCTATTCGCGTCTGGCCCTCTGAAGAATGAACGAAATCGCATTGCAACCTAGCAATCTCAAGAGCAGGACAGGGAGTTTCGCGAGGAGCCCCCCTGTTCGCATGACGTCGGAATTGCTGGAAACGGAATACCGACGGAATCCCTCCCTTTTTATTGTGGCTGGTAAGACATGTTTGGACATGTAAGGAAATCGGATTTCACACCGTCAACACTGCATAATCGACTGGTCGAGATTGGGGGCCATTTCTTTTTGACTGCCAGCCAGTTTTCCAGCTTCCTGGGATCCGATCGATCGTGGCAGGATGGTTGCATGGATGCGCTTTTCTGTGACACTGAATGAGAACCACCACAATGGGGGTGATCCATTCTTGCACTCGGTATTGGGGGCAGCGTTCCTGGCGACGAAGCGGGACTCGCTGTCGTAAGTGGAGAGTTCTCGTTTGATTGCCGTCCCGGGTTCTCCATCGGCCCCATCGCGCTGCGTCGTCAGATCCGTTTGATCAAGATTTCGGGCGCGACGGCCGAGCAGCGCCGTACCGGACTGAGAACCTGTTCTCTCTGGAACGACGGCCGTGTTAGTCAAGCAAAGCCCATCGCCAAACAATTTTTTATGTTTTTATTTTATTTTTATTTTTGGCCGAGAGATATCAGGATAAGTACATATCAAGTACACTGTGCAACTTGCGCCTCTATTCTCCCCGCTGCTAAACCCCGGTCGTTTTCGATGGTACAACTACAAGCCCTCCCATTTGTAGCGTTTTCTGCTATGCGACAAGGACGGGGCACAGGCTCTAAATCGGCTAAAGTCTCAGCCTTATCGTATTCTCGGTTTGAAAGCTGATTTGCATCCGCATCAATCAACATTAATATGCGGCCAGAAACCGCATGGTTTTCCATATTGGCTGATACACAGGATAAGAGTGGTCTTTTCCTAAATGTATCCAGTTATCAATGCAAACTAGTGTTAAACTATTGAACATTACCGAGACTCTTGCCGTTATCGAACGCAACGGGACCTTTTTTAGTCAAGTTGTCGCTCTTCCTCCAAATCATGGCGGAATCTGGAACTAGTCACACACCACCTTGATCTTAGCATTCCTGCAGTTCTTGGGCCGTTAGCTAGCCTGTCTAAAAAGGCGTTCATTCGACATCCGTTTCTTTCTTGGGGTTGCACCATGGATGATACGAATCGTTCAATGAATGGCGTGAGGACAAATCATGCAGCAAGTGTCTACAAGAGCAAGATCTACCAGAGTCAAAAATCAGCACGAAGAAGCAATCATGAACCGCATTGCTTTGTGAGTTTGGATAGCTCTCGCTTCCATATTCTTGTATCCACCTGTCTCACGGACCACCATTGGCGGATTCCCACGTGGAAGTGGCTTCAGAGCACTGCATTGCATGAGGAAGCTTCCGCTTGCGCACCAGTAAGGTGATGAGATGAATGAGAGGGCTAACTTACAGACATAACCGACACGCCAAGCTGCACCATCAATGTTATTATGATGATGCAAACGACAAAAGGAGGAAAGCGGTTGGCTCAACTCCAGCCAGTTACGCCCGCACTTCTTTGGCTTCATACAACCTCGGTGTTAATATACAAGACTAATGTTTATTATCTGACGAGGCGATGCAGGGAATCGAGGGCACACCAACCACCATACAGTGCCTTGAGATACTGTACAAGCGACTGACTTGCATACGGATAGAGAGAGACGTGACTGGATCCTTCTGAGACCACCCCCCTGTCATTATGCCGACGGAACTCTATCGGCTCAGTTTCCGATAGACCATACTTGTAGTGACAAAGTGCAAAGCGTGTTCCTGCTTCATTTGGGCTCAGCGCCCACTTTGGCATTCGGCCATGGACCGAAGGCAGTCAACCGGAAACAACCCACTTAACATGTCTTCGGATGTCGTTCTTGACCCCGAATGGAACTATTGACAGACAGTTCTGATTATGAGAACATCGTCAGCCTGCAGGTGTGTCTGGGCGTCTGGCGCATGGACCCTTGCCGACAATGAGGAAATGGCGCCGGTGACAACGGGATAATAAGCACTGTCACTTGTTTCTGTTTCCGGCAACAAAATTTGGCTGCCTGGCGCGTGTCCCGCAACCATCCTGGTCCAGACGGGGGAGTACCTTGACAAAGTATCATGTACGAGTACACTGTTCAAAGTTGCCACTGAAGTGCGTGTGTGTGTATGTGTGTGCGTCCTGGTATACACTGTGTGCGCACTATAGGCTTTTTTTTTTTTTGGGGTGCAAAAAACCAGCTCATGTGCTGACTGGTTAGGAAAGCCAATTATGAGAACTAATGCGGATGTAGCAATGTTCGCTGCGATGGTATATGACCAATACACTTAGGTATGTTACTGGTTTCGGAGAAAGATGGCTGGGCGGTCGAAGGGAGAGAAGAAGTAACAAAAAAAACCCTTGTGCGTTATGCTCCCACGACAGCTGACCAGTCGGGTTTGCAGGAACAGCTATGGTGCCGCCAGAGAGTCTCAGATGGTTGCCCCCACGTTGCAATCGATACTACGGACACAGTTGTGACCAAACTGTGATGCTATGCAGGGTGCTTGATAGGGATGGGTACATGTGCCAAAAGATATTGCCGTGACACGTCAACCTCGTATGCTAACTGGGCAGCAAAAGGGCTCATGATGCTATTGTCCTGGGCTTGCCAAGCCTTGCGAGGCGAGCAACTTGCACCCGAGGGCGCTCATACTGACTAATGTGTGACATGACGGCCGACTCACGTCAAATGCTCATTCATTCGATAATACGAGCGTCAGGGACATGAGAGATGTGAGAGAAGGGAGAGAGAACTAGAGGGGCATGATTGCTGGCTCATTCTGAACGTGCGTCGAAGCCCGACGTGGCATCCTGATGGGAGACTGGTAGCATTTCCGTAAAGAGCGGTGTTATGACAAGAGTCTATGCGGATGGACGGACGCAGGCAGGCTGGGCATTTGCGCATGGGTAATGAGCAGGCCACAGCCATGGCCACGACCAAGGCCACGACTTGTGACTATGACCATGACCATGACTATGATTACAACTACAACTACGAGCTTTGGCAACGAAATTTCCCCCTTTGCGTCTTTGCCACCCGACAACATTGGGCGTGTCTGTCTATGCGCGCGCGTGTGTGTGTGCATCATGTGCCCATATGGTTATTACCTATGTATGCCGGTACGAAGGGTATCTGCAGGAGAAACATGGTGCTGTGGGTAGCAACTGAAACAAACCCTGCAAGGTAGGTAGGTGTGTGCTTGCTATATGCGCAAGAATCATTTTGTTGGCGGATTCTGGTAAGGATGCCGAGAGACAAGTAGGGGAGAAAGAAAGTGAGGGAGTGAGTGAAGGGGGGGGGAGAGAGCTAAATGGTTGGGCAACAATACATTGCCGCTGCAGCCGTATCGTATTATATGTAAGTTTAAGTAAATACTATATGCGAGTTTGGTGTGAGTGACCGAGTAAGAAAGTGTGTGTGTGTGTGTGTGTGTGTGTCTACTGAGTAGGATCTACTGAGTAGGGAGCGCATGTAGATGTTTTTCCCAATACGAATTCACAATGGCGAGGGCGTGACCAAGCCCAAACTACGGAGTAAAGCGATGATTAATATTCCCGAAGATATTTGCCCGAAAAGAAGAAGACAAAAAAACATGAACAAACAAAAGAACCAGGGCAAAATGTGTATGTATATATGTACGTGTGTATGTGTGTATGAGATATAGGGTTGGCAGGACTATGCATCCATCTGATAGTCGACAAGCCATGCAGCAACGTTTTAATTAAACTCCCTGTTTAAACGTACAGTGACAGATTTTGCACAATTTAGGAAAAGTCTTTGACGCATCACATGGTCTATCTTTTACCTTGTTGAGGACTTTATGTTTTATTTTTATTTTTTTCATTTTTTTCATGTACGAGTCAACGAGCACTGACATGTTAATGTTGTTCGAGTCTCACGGATCCTCCGAAGGAAAATTTTTTGACATGATAGAGAGAGAGAGAGGGAGAGGGAGCGTGATGGAGTGAGCGAGTGAGTGCTCGGTTTATTGTAACCTTGGCGAATTCGACTCTTGTTCCGATGAAACCTTGCGAAAGCTCATGTCTGATTGATTAATTGATTGATTGATTGATTGATTGATTGCCATTAGTACCTTGTTCTTTTATTACTAGGTATTCTAGGGTTTCACACTAGAAGAAAAATCTTTTTTTTTTCGAGACATGTCGCTCTAGTTTAGCATGGTTCATCATGATCATCTGAGACCTTTTCTCTCTCTCGCTCTCTCTCTCTTATGTGTGTGTTTTCAAGGGACAATCAATTACTAGTCGAATCATTCATTGTGTTGATGACACGGGGGGTGCGTTTATGCTTCTTCTTCCCTCTTGATTGTTTACTTGGATGCTATGGACGGACAGGCATGTGGGAGTGAAACTATGCGGTTGCATACCCAACCTCGGAGTTTTTTTTTCTTGCTTTTCTTCTTAGTTGAGTAGTTGTGTAATAACAACAACAACAACAATAATAATAATAAATAAACCAATAAATAAATAAATAAATAAATAAATAAATAAATAAAAACTCCCTTTACCGTCGGCATATTCAGTGAAGGGGGGGAGGGAGGGGAGAGGCTTGCATGACATTTTTCTAGATTGTCAAGTTTAATCTACGGCATTTGAATCAACCTCTCTCTCTCACTCTCTCGTTCTCTCTTTTGCATCACCTGCCAGACTATGCCTTATCGTCCTGCAACTGCACATATGCTTTTCTTTCTTTCTTTTTCTTCTTCTTTTATTGTTTTTTTTTCTTTTCTTTTTTTGCACCCTCAAAGGACCCTGCTTGCCTTGCCTGGCCTTGCAACCGGGCCATGTCCTCTTTACATCCGCACAGAAATGGGGCCCCCTCTCCCTCTCTCTCTCATCTGTCAACCCCCACTGACCGACTGCACCCCTGCTCTTGTAATTTTTTTTGCTTTTTTTTCTCATTATACTCTTCTTCTTTTTCTGCGTGTGTGTGATGTGTGAATGTGTGTGCATTGAGTTAGTACATACGTGTATGTGGGTGCATCCGCTTGTCCGCCTGCCGGGACTAGAGACATGTCAGGGATAATGAGAGACAACGCACGTCCAGTAAAAAAAACACAAGGGAAAAAAAAAGAGATCCAAGCAAAATGGCGAGGAGAGACAGAACAAGAAGAAGTCCAACAAGCCTGCAATGCAAGCGGAATGGCGTCTCCGAGACCCATATGCCCCCCATCCCATCCCATCTCGGGCTGGATGTATGTACCTACATACTTGATATTGCCATTTTATCGAAACCCATCTGATCCCCCCATGCCAGACACATACTACTTGTACATACATACACAGCCCTGGGGAGGGAGGGCGAGAAGAGAGAGGGAGAGAGGGAAAGGCGAGACACGGGAGGATGCAACCAATGTGACCCCTTCTGGTATGGCATGTCCAAATTATGTTTGTTTATTTTATGCCTAATTTTGTTCTTATACATTCTTTTATCGCCTGCGGCGCACATGCTGCGGCATGTGCGGCATGATATGCGGCCCGTGTTCTTTCTCCCTTCTTTTCCCTTCTCCTATACATACATACATACATACATACATACCATTCAGGGAGAGAGAGAGAGCACGAGAAGGACTGGAGTGTGTGGTGGTGGTGGTGTATGGGCGATTCGGAGATGCCGTCCTGATTGTCCGGATCGCGGCCTATTAGCATGGGAGGGGCGTGAAGGGAAAGAAAAAAAAAAGGACCAAGTTGCATCCGTTTCTCCCCCCTTCCCCTTAGCACTTTGTCTATTTTTTTTATTCGCGCGTGCGAAACAAGAAGAGAGAGGGAGAGAAAAAAAAAAAGACCCTGAAAAAAATGGTTGGCATGTGAGAGAGAGATGATGTAGATTCGTCGTGTGTGTGGTGCGTTATGTGTAGTGCGTTGTGTGTAGTATCTATGTGGGTGTGTTGGACTTTGGGATGGATGGTGGCTCCGGATGGCTTTTTCTCCCCCCCTCCCCTTAGCTTCACCGTCGTGGATGCCGGACCCCTTTGGCCTTTAGTGTAAGCCTTCTTTTTAATATTTTTTTTAGTATTTTTTTTTATCTCTCTTCTCTGTTCCCTTCTCTTAGGTAGGACGAGGATGAGAAGGGGGCCGCGCAAGAGGCGTTCGCGGGCTTGATGGGAATGTCTCACTGTGCTAAGCTTGATTTGTGAAAATGGTTCGGCTTTTTTCTGTTTGTGCCGCCGGGATATGCCCTGTTGAATGATGTGCTGTCCTATCATTGGGTGAAATCCTCCTAACAAGAACTTGATGCTGAATACATTACTCATTTATTTATTTATTCATTTTTTTCCCCTTCTTTTTCTTTTTCTTTTTTCGGTGAAGATTCTGGCTTCGGGAGCTTTTGGACAAGGTAGCTAGCGATAGGTGAACATCTGGCAGAGGGCAGTTATATCCATTGGACGTGAGTTATCCCGGTAGGTAGGTGCCTGGTATGTTTTGCATCACCATCTGTAGAGCCCTTCATGCTCGGTTCTGATTAGTTTATTGTTGCCTTCCTCCTCCTCCTCGTTGTCATTGTCGTTGTCATTGTTTGTTTGCTGTCGCATATCTGACCCCTCCCCCTCTAGCGGTCAGGGGGAGGCTGTGAAGGCTCTCTTCGTATCAACAACCATGAAAGGCATCCTCTAATAGTCCGGAGGAATGGCTGGCCAGACAACTCTCGAGCAAAGTAGGGCCGGGTACAATCATCCGGGGGGGGGGGGGTTATATCGTCATTGGCTTGACTTTTGTCGGTATAACCCATCATCAGCCTTACCCTATATCTAATGATTTCCTTCAAGGTGATGTGTGGTCGTGATTGGTGTTTTTTTTGGTTTCCTTTCATAAAGCAAAAAGGCAACATATATCGTAATGCCTATGTCCCTTGGCGGTCCCCTATTATTCCTAGGTCCAACGTTATACTCTTCCTTGCCGCTCAGGAGGCTGACCGTCTTATTTGGAAGCGGGATGATGACCTATCTAGGCACAAGCTCATGGGTTAGGTTTCTCAAGGTCAGCATTACGAGGCTCTGGGATGGAATCGGGGATTTGACAGATGCCGATGGATTGAACACGCTGGTTGGAAGAAGAAGAAGAAGGTTAATATTCGTGGAGTTTATAGCTCCACCATACTTTGCGGCTTTGGCGTTGTGGATTCATCCCGCAAAACTGCATCATCAACCCCCCTCTCCAAGCTTCAATTAACTTTATATTATTCTTCAGATAGCCTAAATTCCATGCTATGGGGCGAATTGTCTGAAATGGGGTGATCCACATAATGCCAAGCTTGTATCAGCCAACGTCATACACATCATCTTCACTTTCAGCCATGCTCTTCTACTTCTTCTCATCTGGACAATATCTCGGCAGTTGACACCATCGCAAGTCTCCATGATTGCTTGTAGCTCCGACATGGATATACAAGCAGACTGGCCAACTAATCATGGGCTGATTATCGGATGATCTGATCACTTGGTGTGCAGTCGACACTCTTCTCTCAGCCACGGTGAGGCTGGTTGACTCCCCTTTACATATCGAAGCGGATATTTCGACAGTTTTCGCCTACATCATGCCGCGAGTTTTGTCAACATTATAACCTCTGGAGAAAGACCTGAAACAAAACAAGCATCCTATCCCGGCCAACTCTTAAACTCATGACAAAGCAATGGTCGGATGTTACTTATGTCATCCGGCTTTGTGGAGAGAGAGAGAGAGAGACCATGTTACTATGTTATGACTTGCCAGGAAGATGAGGCAGGAGAAGTCACCGGTCCATATTGGATGCAATTGCCCGCTCTGTAGAATGCAATGTGATGTTCAATAAGGATATACGGTATACTGTGCCTTGTTGACGGAAACCACCGCACCAAGGCTGAAGGCTGGAAACGTTGATGAGCTCTCGGGGCTGCTGGAAAGTATATTTTGGTGAATCATGCATCTTTTTAGACTCTACTTATAGTACTTAAGTAATGTATTTTAAGATGATCTCTTAGGATTCCGTCACCGAGAAACTTCCCGATGGTCAAATTCCGAGCCAAAGGATGCAAAGTGTCACCAAGTTGCTCTGGGATACACGATATAGCACGAACATACAACTACAGACCAATCCGCGTATGCATAGGGTCCTAGGCCAATGTCATAGTTTCTGAGATTTCTAGAAATCGCACCTGTTTCTGTCAATTCCCCCCTGTTGCCCTTGATCCTTTTTGTTACTCGTGATTCCTCCTGTTGCTCGTGATTCCTCTCGTTGCTATGAATACCCCTCGTTGCCCTCAGTTTCTCTGGTTTCCTATGTCTCTAATCAAGTCCTTTGTCTCCAATCATCCTTGAGACTGAGAGTAATTATCTCAAGGTTCGTGAACTGAAAGTAAAATTTAAGCCATCCATGCTGCCTATTCATCAATACAACGGAACCAGCAGACCGAATAAGCCTAAACTCTAGAACCTCACATCAGCATCATACTAGCTTATCTTGAAAAAATCGCAATCAATGAACTCGCAAGCTCTATGGAGTCGTCGATAGGAAATGACGGGATTCACGTCTTGGAGTCCGAGACCCTGGAGCAGCTGCCTAGCAATGTTGCCCTGCAACAATCACTAAATACCAGCGCTATTATTTCGACATCATCCTCGTTCGCAGCACGCGCGCAGTTGGCCTCCTCGGATCCGGGGCTGCAAGTCATCGTCCAGATTGGCAAAGGCTTGCAAGGTGCAATCTTCGAACAGGTCGGGCGGCCGTTGGTTATGAAGAAGGAGAATCTAGGAAACGAGGCCTTATCAACCAACTTACGGAGGGAATATTTGATACATCATCAGGTCATGACGGCTTTCGATATTCATGAGCCTCTGGTCAAGAGTAGCGTCCATGTACCTCGCCTTTTCGATATCCTACTACCACACGACTCCTTTTTGCAGCAGAATTTACCAAAGTTTCCGGATGGATATCGTGATCCCGGTACTATAGTCACAATGGAAAGAATCCTCCCATTACCCAAGGCTATACGAAGGGCATTGATAACTCAGTTCTACCCACATCAAGATCTGCCCCCGAATATCGCCACGGTCAAAGATATCCTCGATGACACGCCTAATAAGCATTGCCTCGCTCGAACCTATCTTGGAAGACTCGATGGAGTATATCAAAGAGGCACCTTCTCCCTCAGAAACTTTCCCCTTTATTTGGGTTCAATGGAGCAACTGGGACTGGATACTACTGCCCTTGCTACATCTATGGGCAAGGCTTATGCCATAATGCACTGGGGAGCATGCGTGAACGGGGACGATGTGGAATTCGTGTTCGGCACTTCATGTATCTCGAAAGAAAGCGTAAACATGTCTCCCAACCTCCAGCACCGAGCTGTCCAGCTCTGGCTCCTGGACTTCGGACAATGCGAGCCGGTAGATTTGTCCCAGGACGTCGAGGTCGTATACCAGGCCTTCAAGGGCGCCATGGTTACTGGAGACAACCAGCTTTTCATCCCACACTGTGAGAAGAGCCCGCGTTTGTTTGCGGCATTCAAATGGGGGTACATGCAGGCTGCTCAGCTGATTCTTGAGAAAAAGGGGTTGGTCAAGTTTGACGTGGCGGAATTCATGAGGGAGTATGAGGAGTATGCGCAAGATTTCCTTGCTTGAAGCACACAGTGGGCTATGGAAAACCGGCTGTTTACGTCAATCACTCTGTAAACATCTATACACTCTTCAACCTTGTCAATATTTGCATCTTGCGATAAAGGCTACGGCCCGTCATGCAAGAGCTACATCGTATTCTATGATTAAACAATCCTGCTTAACAAGACAATCGTCTCTAAACCTATCTTGGAGGGCTCAGGGTATATCTCTCCGAAGGAATTGGCAGGGAAGATGAGAGCTTAAATAAAGAAGAAGAAGAAAGAAGAAGAAAGTAATGCTTTACGAATTCGGGGTGGTTTGATGACGGAGTGTTTTGTTTATTTGGGTTGGTGGTTAAATATCAAATTGTAGGGTAGTTGCAGAATCAAATTGACTTATGTAGGTAATATCCAGATATGGCTTTGTTCCCCTCAACAACTAGCGCCGCCCATGGTTTACTTTGTTGCCTGGAATCCGTTAAACTTCTCTTTATTTGTACCCATCCTATAAGCCTGTCTCATCATCACTAATGTGACTCCATCACTCACACTGACTTGTGGGAGAAAGTGGCATCTCAATGTGCTGACTCAGCCGCTTAAGCCAATGGTTGGTGGGGCACTCGAGCGCATCGAGACCTCCAATCACACGACAGAGTGGGTAGGTCGAGTCTTAAATTTCGAGAGTCCATCTTTGACATTTTGCGGGCACGACACTCAAATTGAAGTTTCGCAGCGGGCTCTGTAAGCCTTCCCCTGCCATCATGTCAATGGCTGGCCCCAATGCGCTGCGCGCCTCACAAGGCTGCGTCTCACGACTCAGCTCTCTATCGAAAATCTCGACATTTACCCCGGCGGCGACGACGACGACGACGACGAACCGAGTGGCAGCTTTTTCAACGACGGCGGCGCAATGCCAGCGGAAAACAAAGGACAGCAACAAGAAGCGAGGCGTCAGCAGTCTCTACGGATCAGGCCCTCGGGAACCTCTATCAATGTCTAATATACCGCTGCCGAAGCCGCGCGACTTTAAGCCCAAGGTGCAGGTGGATGAAAATCACGGATTATGGGGTTTCTTCCCCGCCAAGGGTAAATTGCTACTAGAGCCAAAGGAGGTTGAAGAGTATGGGCGTGCATGGACGGTGGAAGAGCTGCGAAAGAAGTCTTGGGAGGATCTACATGCTTTGTGGTGGACATGTTGCAAAGAAAGGAACATGCTTGCTACGACCAAGGCTGAGCTGACAAGAGGGCGATATGGTTTTGGTGACCGTGAAATCGATACACGGGATGAGGAGGTAAGGACCTTCCCCCCCCCCCCCCCCCCAATTGAAGCCATATTTGTCGACATATTTGGCGTTGGATGCAATTCTAACTGGTGGGGGGTTATCTGCAGGTTACAAAGACGATGAGGGCTATCAAACATGCCCTAACGGAACGATATTATACCTGGCAGGATGCCTTTGACGTCGCAAAATCGGACCCCGAGATTAACCTGGAAGGAGGGGAGGGCCAGGTGTACACGCCGTCCGCCTACGAGGAAGGATATGATGAGGCTGGGGACAGCTGGGCAGAGCCGGAAAAGGGGGCCAACGTATCGGCTGGAGACGCTGCGGCCATGGAGGGGCAGCCCGCCAAGCTGGAAAACCAGCCAGTTCGGTGAGGGAGGGGGGAGGGAATAAAGGAGCTGCAAGGATATCTGCCTTGTAGTTGATACCATATGGGAAAAAAAGAAAAGAAGAGAAAGAAAGGCAAGGGAAAAAAAAGGAACTGTATGAAAAATAAGAAAATAGAAGCTGTGATGATTAGCCATGGCATATGACTGAGACGTTGATCTCGTGTAGTATCTAGACAAATGTATGATATATATACGATACGCAGTGGATAAGATGGTTGGGGGTTGTATCGTGATGCTCAAAGTACTACCGCGGAGCACAATAAGTAAAACGCAAAACCAAACAAGGAGCATAATGTGATATACATACTACCAATGCTTAAATTGTTGGCGATATGTAGTATAGCTTTATGTGATGGTCTGCCACCCCCCAGTCACCAACAATTGGTGAACCAGGTTAGGGGGGAGCAGCGGCTCGTCTTGGGTCAATGAACCACAACCCTCCTCCCCCCCCTGGCGAAATGTTTCATTACCGCCGTCGACCAGTTCAAGACAACGGAGAGGTGCATTGGCAAGAACTGTCCAATCAACAATGTAAGAGAAGTGGAGATGGTCGGTGGCTCTCCTGCGATGAAGCTTTACGGAGAGCAAAGCTGGCGGTGGAGGTTCTCCTTGAAGGTGCTGTTGTCGTCGGTACTATTATTACATGTACTTGTAGGTATGTACCGGGCCCTGGAGGTATACCTGGTGCTTTTAGTGGTGTTGGCAATTAAACCGCTCCCCCTACCTAGGTATGGAGATGGAAATTGACAGTTCAGGAGTACAAGTACCTACAAGTAATAGAACACGGATACGTGATTAAAGTTAAAAAAAAAACAAAAAACAAAAAAAAACACATATTCCCAAGATAATGGGGGAGACATTTTGCTGTATCTACAGGTAGTACATACTTGGTATCCCATCGACTCTTGATTGCATGGGACCCCTTTTTCTTAAAAGGTGGAGGTTGGAATTAATTGGTTCTCCCTATGCCTGGCTTGTTCTTGTCCTGTCTCGTCCTGTCCTGTCTTGTCCTGTCTCGTCTCGTCTCCGCACCTCACCGATCTATTGCTGCCACACCACCAAAGTGACTAGACCAAGTCGAACCCCGCCACTTGGATCAACCCCTCCAGAGGTAAAACAAAAGCTCGCCAACTCAACCTCCAACAATCTTCAATCTTTCCCGTCTCTTCTGTTTTTTCCCCCCCCTACTTACTCCAAACCTCTCCATCTTCTCCTCCTCATCCTCTCATCTATATACCCTGGGGACGAAAAGAAAAAAAAAACACACACACACCTAAAAAGAGACACGCATCATCATATACCATAATTCACCATGGATGAGATTGCAAAGGAATACGATGTCCTCGTCTTGGGCACTGGTATGGCTTTTTTTTCTAATTACTATGACTATTTCTCTCTCTCTCTCTCTCTCTCTCTCTCTCTCTCTCATCTCTTCGTCGCACCCTCCCTCTCTTTCTTTGAACAATACAAGTCAGATTGGAAGCTCTGTAGCTTAGCGTGCGCGGGGTGGTGGTTCGTGGCGGCATACGGAGCTCCATCTTGGGAACCTTGTCCAACCTTTCCTCTGGGTCCCATTTGCTGACGTTCATGACTCTCTCTGACTTCTAGGCTTGACTGAGTGTATCCTTTCTGGGTAAGTAACACGGAACGGCCATCAACGATACGTGCATTGGAACCATATCCGCTGACTGCTTTTTTTTTTACTTCTACAGTGTCCTCAGTGTCAAGGGTAAAAAGGTCTTGCACATTGACCGCAATGATCATTACGGAGGGTACGTTCATCTATCTTCATCATCCTGTGTCTTCTTCCTATTAATACAATAGAGAGACATTCAACTAACATTTCGTCTTCCACAGAGAGGCTGCGTCCCTGAACATCGAAGCGGTAAATACCCAACCTCCCCCCGACTATACTACCCAATGACAACAAGGTCCCGTCATCTAACAAACCCGCCCCACAATAGCTCTTCAAGAAGTACGGCAACTACCCCAAGGGCGAGGAGCCATGGAAGAAGTACGGCCGTGTCAACGACTGGAACATTGATCTCGTCCCCAAGTTCCTCATGTCCTCTGGCGAGCTGACAAACATCCTCGTCTCCACCGATGTCACAAAGTATCTCGAGTTCAAGCAGGTTGCTGGCAGCTATGTCCAGCAGGGTGCTAGCAACAAGGCTACCGTTGCCAAGGTGCCCTCTGATGCTGGCGAGGCTCTCAAGTCACCCCTCATGGGCATCTTCGAGAAGCGACGCGCCAAGACCTTCATCGAGTGGATCGGCACCTTTGATATCAACGATACCGCCACACACAAGGGTTTGTCTTGCATTGCCTGTACCAATACCAGTAATCAGCTTACTGACCATGGTGCATCTTATAGGTCTTGATATTCGCAACTGCACTATGAAGGAGGTTTACGACAAGTTTGGTCTCGAAGCTACAACCAAGGACTTCATCGGCCACTCCATGGCTCTGTATCTCACTGATGACTATATCGAGGCCCCTGGCCAGGCTCCCGAGGCTATCGAGCGTATCCGTTTGTACGGTAACTCCGTCTCCAAGTTTGGAAAGTCTCCTTACATCTACCCTCTGTACGGTCTGGGCGAACTGCCCCAGGGTTTTGCTCGTCTTTCTGCCATCTACGGCGGTACCTACATGCTCAACACTACCGTTGATGAGCTTATCTACGAGGATGGCAAGGCTGCTGGCATCAAGGCTACCATGGCTGGCCCCGAGGGATCTGAGGTCATGAAGTTTGAGACAAAGGCCAAGCTGGTCCTTGGCGACCCCTCATACTTCCCTGGCAAGACAAAGATTGTTGGCCACGTCCTGCGTGCCATTTGCATCTTGAAGCATCCTCTTGCTGGCACTAGCGATGCCGACTCTTGCCAGATTATTATTCCCCAGTCACAGGTTGGCCGCAAGAACGGTAGGGAACCCCATTGGCTAACAAGTCCAATTCCTCAAAGCTAACGCTTGACAGATATCTACATTGCCTGCGTTTCATCCACACACAATGTCTGCCCCAAGGGCTACTGGATCGCCATTGTCTCGACTATTGCTGAGGGCTCAGCCAACCACCACATCGAGCTCCAGCCTGGTTTGGAGCGCTTGGGCGCCATTGAGGAGCAGTTCATGGTAAGTCACGCGCTCAAACTGCATAATGAGTATCGTGTTAGGATCTTAGATATACTAACGTTATACAGAGCGCACCTATCCCCATCTACGAGCCTCTTGATGATGGCAAGGCCGACAACATCTTCATCTCCAAGAGCTACGATGCCACCAGCCACTTCGAGACCACAACCGATGATGTCAAGGATATCTTCTTCCGTGCCACTGGCGAGGAGCTCAAGGTCAAGGAGTTGAAAGAGGGTCTCGTTGTCACTGATGAGCAGCAATAAGTGGCATGGCGTGTGTTTTTGAGACGAGGAGAGGGAAGATTCATTGTTGATATAGGACGAGGAGCGACCACTTTGGTTTGATGGTTTGAAACTTGTCAATAATCCTGATGCAAAAATTTAGCGCCTCAGTAGGAGTGTGCTTTCGGCATAAACGTTATCGATCTTTAATGCGAACATTCACAACTTTTGAACCTCATCAAGCCTTATAATTCTGTGAACATCGTGAGCGGTTTTTTTGTGTGAGCTACTGATTCAGGTTCTTTTTGATATATGTTGCATTTTATCATTTTATCTCAGTATGTAATGAACCATTCATTCATTCATCTCTTTTTCTCCCTTCTCCCTTTTTTCTTCTTTTGTGTAAGACAACCTATGAGTACGCCCAACTCCTGACTGAGCAAAAGATCCCGTAAACGGTTGGATTTAAGAATCCCAAACGAAAACCGTAGTTGTTTAATGGAAAAGGAAGGAGTAGTTTATCGCCTGTTGGTCTTGCCGATACCACGCTTTCCAATAACCTATAGCGAGGGTTAGTGAATAATCGACTGATAAACGTACATAGCAAGGAGGGGGGATTTCTTCTTCTTTCAAAACTTACCAGATGCTTTGTCAGTGAGGCGCTGGTATGCCTATCAGCCTCACCCTGTCGGGCCATTCTGTTCATCCTCTTCTGGTTGAGCTTGGCTATCCGCTCGGCCTTTGACCTGGACGCCTCGTCCTGCATGCCTTCGTCTCTGCGGTTCACAGCCGGGGCTCTGCTGGCGGGTCTGCTCTGCTCGCGCAGACGCTCGCGGGGTGTCTTGGGGGTGTCAACGTCCATGGACTCGCCATCCCGAGTACCACGGCGAGATAGTGAACGGCCGCGGGGGCGGGACATGCTGCGTGCTCGCTCGGTGATCTCGGTGGTGTCGACACCCAAGGCATCCAAAGCGTCTTCCATTTCTGAGAGGGGCTTCTTGCCGAATTTGCGGGGAATGATGGCCTGGTTCTTGAGGCGCTTCTTCATGCGGGCCTCGTTTCGAATGAGTTGCTGCTTCTCTCTGATCAGTTCGGCCTTGCGCATGACCTCGGCCTCCTCATCGTCCTCGATTTCCTCGTCAGAATCGTAGTAGCCTTCCTGCTCCAGCTTCTCCTCCTCCTCTTCCAGAGCAGCCAGCTTGGCATCGATTTCGGGGTCGATGTAATCATACACGTTCTTGCCTTCGAAGATTTCAGGCATCTGGTCGTATTTCCAGTCAGGGTTCTTGAGCATCCAGTCGGCACGCATATCGACGTTGTAGACGCCAGCACCGCCATTCTCCACCTCGATATCCTTGGCCAATCTGGGTCGCTCCGGATCATCCTTGTCGTACTTCTTCTTGTTCTTGATAGCCTCGGGGATAAAGGTCTCGAGGGTCTGGCCGGCCATGGGCTGAGCGACGTGGATACGGGCCATGACCTCGGCCAAGCGACCACCGATGGCTCCAGTAGAGGTGGTTCCGGCATTCAGCTTCTGGTTGACTCGATCGGCAAGCAAACGCTCGCAAGCAGCGTTCTTGACTTCCTGGACGCCCTCCTGGGTGTTGCAAGAGAGTTGAAGCATCTCAACCTCACCAGACTTCAGCAAGCTCTGAACTTCAGCTTGGAGCTCCTCGCCCAGATCCTCAGGTCGGGTGACGTCGATCTTGTTGATGACGAGGAAGACGAGTTTGTTGGAGAAGAGGGGCTTGATGCTCTTGAAGAGCTGAACCTGAGCTTGCACGGAGTAGCCACACTGCTCAGACAAGTCCATGAAGTAGAGGATGGCGGACCGCAGATGGGCAATAGCCGTAATACTGTGAATGGTTAGCACCTTGAGAAATAGTTGTTGTATAGCGCATAATTACCTCTGCATCTCAATGGTGTTCATCTCTTCCAGAGGGTGATCCAAAATACCGGGGGTATCAATGGCCTGGAATCGCAGGTATTTGTAGTCAAAGTGACCGACAAACAAGCTCTTGGTAGTGAAAGCGTATGGCTGAACATCAACATCTGCGCGAGTAATGCTGCGCAAGAAGCTTGACTTTCCAACGTTGGGGTATCCGCAGATGAGCAGTGTCCTGGTGTTGGGGTCGATGGCAGGAAGACGGCCAAGATGCTGGCGGACCTGGTCCAGGTAGAGAAGAGGATCTTTCAATCTCTTGACGAGGGTGGCCATGCGACCGAGGCCGGCTCTCTTGAGCTGCTTGCACTGGTAGAGCGATTGCGCATACTTTAGCAGACGGACGTAGTCTCGGGAGATGGTCTCGACGAGGTGCTTGGCGGTCGACATCTGACCGAGGGCAATGCGGAAGTGGTCAGCATCGTAGAGGGTGTTGAGCAAATCCTTGTGGAATGGATGGATGTCCTGCAGTCGGGGAAAGCTCTCGAGGATGGCGCCGAACTTTTCCGAGAAGGTCTCTTGTGTGAACTTGACCTTTCTTGTGTAGAAAGCTTCGAGATGGATGTCAGCATTGGAGACTCAAAGGTAAAGGGCAAAGGGTAAAGGGCAAAGGGCCTAAACGGAAAAAAAAAAGTTTTGCGACGCACCTCGAATTCTGCTAATCTTGAAGCCAGCGCGAATCTGCGTAGGCAATTTGCGCTGGGTCCTGCTCAGCACAATGTCCAGGAACTCCTGCTGAGTAGGAACCGGAGGGATATCCTTCCACGTGGTCTTCATGATGGGCGAGGGAAGGGGGGGGGGTGTGGTGACGGAATTTTCTTTACACAAGCAAAAAAAAAAGAGAGACCCTCGAGATGATTTTTTTTTGGGCGTTATCGATCTGAAGATATCGAGAACCCAGTTTCGAGGTTCGATGGAAGGCGGTCAATTTTTTTTTCTCTGTGGGTGGAGTTTCGTTTTGGGAAATTCTCTTATCGGCTTATCGATAGGGCCGTGTGTGGTGCTGGTGCTGGACTGACACTCTCAGAGAGGGGTGGCTGAATAAGTCACTACCTATAAAGATTTGTATGCAGAGTACATATGAGGTGCATGAACTAAAAAATCTGCAACCCCTCCATTCGCCTCCTCCCCCCGCTGGTTTGGCCTCTGAATGATAACATACCTAGAGAAAAATGTTTCCATCTTCAATAGTTGAGACAAGAAAAATGCTTCACTGCTACTATAGAATTACCATGTTCACATTGTGATATAATGGATCTGAGCATGCTCCAAACGCACGTCAAGAGCATGATTGAGCACAGCTCCCAAATAGAACCCTGTGTAATAATATCTGAATAGATTTGCTTGGTGTACTCTCTATCTATGACCCCCCCCACCATATAAACTCATTAGCATTTGCCATGACTCCGGGCAACAAACCTCTCTGATCAGCCGATAAAATTTCGCATATTCTACTTGTGAATGCTTTCCCCTCTCAACTCTCAACTCTTCTCATCATCTTCAACCAAACAAAACAAAGGGTAAAAAAAAAATCACAGCCTCTCAAAATGGCCTCGTCTCAGTTGCCCGCCTACAAGCAAGCCTTCCTCAAGTCCGCCATCGACGGCGGCGTCCTCAAGTTTGGCAGCTTCGAGCTCAAGTCCAAGAGGATATCCCCTTACTTCTTCAACGCCGGCGAGTTCAACACCGCGCGCCTCGCCGGTGCCATCTCCTCCGCCTTTGCCCAGACCATCATCCAGGCCCAGCAGGAGTCCGGCCTCGAGTTTGACATTGTCTTTGGCCCCGCCTACAAGGGAATCCCCCTCTGCTCCGCCATCACCATCAAGCTGGGCGAGCTGGAGCCCAAGAACCTGGACACTGTTTCCTACTCGTTTGATCGAAAGGAGGCCAAGGACCATGGCGAAGGCGGGAACATTGTTGGCGCCAAGCTGAAGGGCAAGAAGGTCCTTATTGTTGACGACGTCATTACTGCTGGCACTGCCAAGCGAGAGGCCATCGACAAGATCACCAAGGAGGGTGGAATAGTTGCCGGTATTGTGGTAGCGTTGGACCGCATGGAGAAGCTTCCGGCTGCTGATGGAGACGACTCCAAGCCTGGCCCAAGTGCTATCGGCGAGCTGAGGAAAGAATACGGCATTCCCATCTTTGCTATTCTCACTCTGGACGACATCATTGCGGGAATGGGGAGCTTTGCTACCGAGGATGATATCAAGAAGACGGAAGAATACCGTACCAAGTACAAGGCAACTGATTAAACGAATTGGGTTGGATAGATGGTAAAAGTTAGGAATCAAGATTGGTGTTATACAGCTCGTATGATTTTGGTGTAGTCATTGCAAAACTTGCATGGCGTGTTTGTCCTTAATCAGACTGAATATAAGAGCACTATGCTCCTTCTTAAAAACTATAATAATGATATAAAGACCGGGAATTCTTTCCTCCAGCCCTCCAAGCCACACGTTTATTTTGCCGTGAGGTGATAACCCTTGAACGGTTTGCCGCATTCTGCCCTGGTTTCTCAATCCATTGTCAAAAGTCCTGATTGCGTGTTGTCCTTGGCCGGCATGGTTGGGCCAGGAAGCTCGCATATCTACACTTATATCTCAGTAAAAGGGCTGAAGAGTATTTGCAGCTATCGCTTACCATGTTATGCCATTCACCTTTGAGCAAGGTTGACTCACTCTTTCCAATGTCTTTAAATCCACATCGCTTAAAAAAATCAACAAGGGACTGACCCCCATGTTAGCAGGTTTATATCGCGATATAGTTGGTATTATGGGTTTCTCACAGGCTTGCAAACCAGAGCGACCCGATCCGCAACTCCAGACTCATTCATAACCTGAAGATAAGACTTCATAGCCGTTTTGCCAATCCCGATACCCTGGACTTCAGGACACACTGCAAACGAATGCAGACAAATGGCCCTTCCACGGTATCTGTGGCCTAGGGGAGAGCAGTCCGACTGTGTTGAGCTACGCCAATCCTTGGGGCATCGCATATTGTCATCGGTCACAACCAAGTCTTCTCCCAGTGTGGCAATGATGTGGGCGAACATGACGTGTTTAGCATTGTCTTCGCGACCAGTCTCAACCGGCCGACTGTGACGCATGGTTCCAATGGACCAATCTTTGGCATCGCTTGGGCGATAGGTGTTGAACAGACCGAAGCAGATGTTTCCACATTTTCTAATGCGATATTCAATCTGGTCTTTGTGAGTTATTCGGCTTCTAGTCAAATTTAAGAAGCCAAGGAGAAGAGAAAAACAAAAGGGCATACCAGTTCCTTGGTAGACTTCCTCTCATTACCCGGAAAGGCCAGCTGTTCCAGGGTCTCGCACGCTTCAATATCAGACTCAGTGAGAGGAGTTAGCATAGGGGCCCAGTGTGAAGGAATAACCTTTTGCAAAAGGCTCCCAACAGACTTTCGTCTCATGGTCCGCTCAAAAGTGATGCTTCTCTGAACCTCTACAGTTTCGTCATCAGCGTCTTCGTCAGCAATGGCATCCTCATCGGCATCACCAAGCCCATAACCTGGCAGGGGCGGAGGGGATGATTCGATGGCATTTTCAGACTGTTTGCTCTCTGACAGGGCAGACGCAGCGCTTTTTTCGTGTCCCTCCATCGCTCCCTTGGGCTCTTGGGGTGTTCAAGTGATGAAAATACTATGCGGAGGAGAAGTCATGGCCTGCAATGTTAACCCAGGATGACGCAAAGTGTAGGTTTACCCTTTGTCACTCTGAAGGCCTTGTATAATTCGCGAACCTGCCAATTTCTGCACAAGGATGGAAACGGGGTAAATTTCGATGCGCCGATAATAAAAGTCGGATTCACTGAATGGGAAACATTCAAATCAAATTTCGGACCAAGTGAGTTGTTCATTCTTGGAGGGGGCACCAACTGACTGTCGATCCAGATCCGTACAGCCAGCTAAGTACCACCACGTCAGGTGCCAGTGACGGAACGGAGGGCTGTTTTTTGTTCTGCTGCTTTGCCTACCTCATTTGCTCATTTCTCATTCACCAAAATCCCACCCTTTGGGTGAAGTAAAAACAACGACATTCAATGTCAACATCCGCCAGTTGTTCGATTCAACTCAACACGAGCAAACAAATCAAGGGGTGTTGTGAAGCAGAATTGTTTCATAATGGCCTCGCTGACACCCACCATCTCGCTACTAGGTCGCAGTACCACTTACCGTGAAAGGGTAATAATGCATGACAGGCTGTCTTGTATTACCTTGGTCGACATCGTTGCTTTCTTCATAGACACTCCGTAGCTAGTACCATCTTGATGCATCAACAAGCACCATCATTATCTATCCCTGGATATTAGATAGTAGCTTGCGTCCGTGGAGAAGCTATGGTTGGCATTTACAGGCTCCTTGGGTAGAGATCGGCGGGATCTAAGGCAGTCTAAAATCTCCCATAAATCTCTGGACCTACAATAGCTTGCCATGTGGGGGAGGATAACTTGCACCAACGTGCATATAATGAAGCCATAAGGAAAGAAACTAAATGGATTTATAATGATAATGGAGATCGGAGAAATAAAGAGGGGATAATGGCAATCCGGTGAAACAGGAGAAATATCCCGAAGTGGTAGAAATTTGCCTGGTTAAACATGTGTTTTATCCCAAATATACTATCCGACCAACGACTATGCGATTTTTCTCCCTCACTTATCTGTGTGATGAAAACATTCTGTCTCGTGCATAGCCCTACTCGCTGCATGTGCTGCAGGGGGAAGGTGGGTACTGGCTTTTCCATGTTTGCCCAGCCACATGATGATAGTTCCTTCACCGAGTGCTTATAAGACATTGAACCAAGATTGATAATGTCTTGCATTGTCCGGTCTGGCATGACTCGTGAAGCATATATACCTCTCATACGGGACGTTCCGAGGCCCGCGCTGATGAGCGGATCGCCGAGCACTAAATCCAAGATTGACGAGTAAGTAAGTTATGACAGCCTGCATCCATGGTCGGTATGGTTGCTGTCAGCATATCCTCTTTCATCTTCCCGTGCATAAGTTATGGTACCCAACAACGACTTGCGTCAACATCAGCCGACTTCAACATATCAACCGACGAATCCTATGGTTTGTTTATATGAGCATCTTGACCGTTGGCAAGTTTACTTAGCCACTGTTTGTGATGCCCCTTTGCCTTTGAAGGTCATATCGATGAATGCATTTGTGGTAATCATTGCCCCAGTCGAAACATCATGTCTCCACGTGCCATGTCAACGACATCCATCTCGCATGCCATACTCAATGGGACAAGTGCATAACATGTCGCGTGCTGAAGCGGCCAGATCATGGATTGCCACGTCAAGTGCATAACTCGGCCGAAAAAAGCGGACAATCTATCCAGAATGGGTGTAAACTTGGCATGGTGGCACACTATGTAACTGAGATCCACGTCAGTTTCAAACTTGAGCCTCCTCACTTTACCCCATGACCCAACCCAGCATCGAGTTGGTTGAAAAGCTGGGGTATCTTATCCAGCAAGATATTGTGTTGAATGAGGGGCATAAGAGGTTGGGGCACTGCAACCTGAGGTAATTAAACGCATAGAGAAGACCCAGCGACATCCGTAGAGGTTGCAAGTGTGCCAGAGAGGGAATGAATGCAGACAGGCATGCGTGCATGCAGCTTGCAGCGTGGTGTGGTGTCGTCGTTTCACAGTTCAACAAGAAGCTGTCCAACACCATCCATCAGCAAAGCCGAATATTCCGAACGTGGATGGAACTAGCTGACCCAAGAACTGTACGCAACTCGTTATGCCCAGGCCAGGATCCCGAAGATGGTTCTTCTTGGTCAGCAGCAAGTCATCCAAGACACGGACCTGAACCATGTTGAGATAGGTAGGTCTGCAGATACGGGGTAGAAGCGTGACCAAGTTGACTCCAAATGAAACAACCAACGCGCAACTGGATCAGGAATAGGATGACGACGATGGAGGCCTGCATGTCATGTACTATACTGTGTGGAAGCAAGTAAGCTGCATTGCCAAGCGCCCGCTTCCGTGTCCACACGACATGTTTTACTTTGCGATTTGGCACTTGAGCGGATGCCATGTGCTTCGCGTAGGTAGTAGGTAGGCAGGCAGACATGCAGTTATGTCATACTTGGCTTGTGTGTGCTGTAACTGCAGCAATGGGTCGATACGACAGCCTTGTTTTTGGGTAGGTAATAGATGGTCTAGATGATCGATAGCCTTCGATAGCATTCTGACGATGACCGATGAATGCGTAGTTCCGTTGCCTAGGGCGCTTTGGTCTGGTTGTTTTTGTCGTCGTAGTCTTTCATAGTCTAAAGTGAAGAAAGAAAGAAAAAGGAAAGAAGAAGAAAAATAACTCCGCTATTAGTAAATTTGAAGGAGGCGGATCCATGGAAGGCTGATGGAATCTTACTAACCTCCTATATTGACATAGTGGCGGCAGCCAAGCTAGGGCGGAAGGGAGGAGGAGGAGAAGGAGGAGGAGCGCCAGGCACAAGGAAGCTACCTGCCTACGGCAACAATCACGGGATACGACAGTGGACGGCGCGACCTGTCAATCCAAGGCAAAATGCCCCTCTAAGTGGGGGATTTAATTAGCATCACTAAATGAACTGCTGCTGATGATGATGATGACGACCATGAAGGAGTAGCTTGAGGTTTGAGATGGATAGTATGGGACTTGGTTTGCTCTCGTGGTGGAGGGGGGAATGTAATAAACCTCAATACCTACCTGCAACAAACAAGTGAAATGAGTACACTTTGCGAGGGCCTTGGGGACATCCAGGTTGTTTCCGTGGATGAATGAATTCAACCCATGGACTATAATATGGATTGTCCCGGATGAAGTTGTTAGCGGCCATGAACCCTCCAAGGCCCTCCCGTTCTTTCAGTGCTCCAGGGCTCCAGGGCTGTAACCAAGTATAGCTTAGCTGTAGCTTCCTCCAAAAGTTGCCCCGTAATTCTCTTGTAGCCTCCGCTGAGGTGGCGTCACCGCCCCCGCGACATGTTTGCTCCAAATTGCCCCTCCAGTCCAGCGGCCCCTCTCAAGTTCCATCCCTCCATCCATCCATCCATCCATCCATAACCCATACCTTGCCTATCTACCCACCACATTTCCCCTACCTTGCTTTGCCTCGCCCACAATAGATTTGCGGAACCTATATTTAATGCATTTGCTTTGTTTTCTTACCCTTCTCAAGAGCAATCACTAAGAAAACACGCAATCACCAACTCCAAGACTTGCTCATTCTTTTTTGGAGAGTCCATATCCCCCATCAATCTACCCTACCCTTCACAGCTCGACTACTATATCCCAGCAACAGCTTCACTATGTAAGGTCCTCCAAAAGATAACTACCTTGAAGCCGTGACTGACATATTCGCCAATGCAGGCGCGTTACGCTCAACATTTTTAACCCCTCCGGCGGGGACCAGGACAGTCTCTTGACCTTGGAAATTTTCCCCGAAATGCCAGTGTCCACCTTGCGCGAGTCTGTACAACTTGAGGCTGGCATTCCTCCAATGTCCCAGCACATCTACCACAACGGCCGCTTGATCACCGATGATACCAAAACAATGGAACAACTGCAAATTAGTGACGGCGATATGCTCGCAGTCCACGTAAGGGACATGCGAGGCAGCACTGGTGTCCCCGAACAAGCTGCTCGCCCACCCCCGCCGCGTCCACGACCTACCGGCCCCGACACCGATACTGAAATGATTCGTCTCCAAGTACTTGGGAACCCGGCCATGAGGGCGCAGCTAGCCACTCAACACCCAGAGCTGGCATCTGCCGTTGAAGACCCTGCAAGATTTGCGAGAGTCTTTCAGGATAGCCGCGACCGTGAGCATCGAGAGAGACTTGAGAGGCAACGAGAGATCGAGCGACTCAATGAAGACCCTTTCAACATTGAAAACCAAAGGAGAATTGAGGAGATGATTCGCCAAGAGAGAGTCATGGAAAACCTGCAGAATGCTATGGAACACAACCCAGAAGGTAGGTTCACTGACGTCCAATGTCTGAGAGCAGAGCTTATGGGACTAACGTGCTACCAGTTTTCGGACGAGTTCATCTGCTATACGCCAACGTCGAGGTCAACGGACACAAAGTAAAGGCCTTGGTCGATTCAGGCGCCCAGGCAACAATCATGTCCCCCGCATGCGCTGAGGCATGTGGCATCATGAGACTAGTTGATAAGCGATTCGCTGGTGTTGCGCGTGGTGTGGGAACAGCCAACATTATTGGCCGCGTCCACTCGGCTCAGATTAAAATAGGAACTCTATTCTTGCCTTGCAGCTTTACTGTCATGGAGGGGAAATCAGTCGAACTACTCCTAGGACTGGATATGCTGAAGAGATACCAAGCACGCATTGATCTAGCGACGGACAAGCTGATCATCCAAGGCCAGGAGATTTCATTCTTAGGAGAGGCAGATATTCCAAGGGAGGAAGAAGCAGCTACTGTTCAAGAACCTACCATACCCGGCCCGGCAGGAACAGCAATCGGCCAACGATCCGGGGCGGTTGTACCAGCTGAAGCTTCTCAACCATCACAACCCGCGCCACCCACGCAAAGCCAAGCCCCAGCACAGAGAACGGCGGCGCCCCCTCAGCCGGCACCAGGGGTCAACATCACACCGGCCCATGTCGAAAGTCTCGTATCGATGGGAGCCACCAGAGAGCAAGCAGTTCAGGCACTTCAGGCAGCCGACGACAACATAGACGTGGCTGCCAGCCTCATTTTCTTTTAAACATATGGGAATAAATCTATGGGAGCATTGTTATGACTAAAAAGAAACCATTATGGGTGAAAATTCGGAGCTTTTCATGAAGATTATGACTCGTATTCAATAATATCTAGAGAGGCGTTTTAGCAACTCGAGGGCGGGAATGAGAGTAAAATAGAGTGAGCTTGTGATTACAAAATAACTCAACCCTTTTTTTTTTTTTTTTTTTTTTTTTTTTTGGCTCGTTCATTTACGGAATGTATTTTGATTACTGAAATAAAATCCTTTTTATGATGAACTGTCTCGTGTTATGTACTGAAGTTGAAATCTCTTTTCCATTCATGTCTCGGTGTCGATAACCTTTCCCTCTTAACGGATTTTGTAGACACAGGGCTTGAGGATGGACGCCTCGTTGATTTGCTCCTCCTCCTTGTTATCCTGAGTAAAGGCATACATCTTTCTCTTCTTGGGAGGAGCCGCTACTGCTTCTTGAGGTTTGGCGCCTTTGCCAACGGTAGGACTAGCACCCTTGGTAAAATGCATCTTGACAAACATCCTGTTCGATAGGTCAACCGCCTCGTTGCGCTCGCCCTGCAGTACAAAGCCCCTTTTCCTCAACGCCTCAACAAAAGCCGATACATCCGTCTCGCGCCGGCGGTCATCCAGGCCATCTACTTCCACCGCGAGGTCCTGCTCAAACTTGCCCGTAACCTCGGCCTCCTTCGCGGCGGTTTCCTTCTTGGTGGGCTTGCGCCTGTTACCGACGCTGTGCGTCACAGGGGCGTTCTTATTCCGCACAGGACCGAAGCGGCTCTTGATCTCAGCGACCCACAGCTCTCCCTTCCAGTGGAGGATACGGTAGGCTTCTTCGACAAAGTCGAGCCAGTTGGTGCCCATGAGGGCGAGGCAGAAAATGGCGACGTTGACAGAGCCCTCTTCTAGAGGGAGATTGGCGATATCGGCTTTTGTGACGAGAGGGCTAGGACTTTGAAGGTCGTAGCTTTTGACGTCTAGTCGAGACTTATCCTTGTCGGCCTGGAGCGACTCTGCTAGCCGGGCATCACCACATCCCAAGTCGGCAATGGTACATGTTCCCGCCGTCCTGGGCAACGCAGTTGCGCTCAGCTGTGCGGGTGGTTGATTGGGTCTGCCCTTTCCTGGGGTCCTGATCTTGGCTCGAGTACGGATGTCTTGCAGGAAGCTGTCCACGGGGTTCTCTGGCCACACCTTGACTTGTCGTCTGAAACCCTCGTGGTACTCATCGAACATCTCTGGGGAGTCCTGGAAAAGATTAAAGGACTCCTCAGAAGGCCGAGTATAGAGCGTCTCGTTCAGGTGGCGGAAACGTGCTGAGATGAGCTTCTCCCTCATTGAGGCTTGTAGTGGTGTGAGCTTTGATGGTGCCGGTGGAAGGGCTACTGCTTGTATTTTGGCGACGGCATCGGCTTTTGGTGCTGGTTTTTTGGCTGAATCGGCAGACTCATCTGGTTTGGGTCCCTTCTCTTGCTTCTTCTCTTGCCTTTCGCCTTTTCCTTTCTTATCCTTGCTCTTCTTGTCCTTCTTGTCCTTCTTGTCCTTATCTCCTACTGACGCTGGTGTAGACTCACTTGCCTTGTCATTAGGCTTTTCATCATCACCCTTTGCCTTCTCTCCAGAAGCTTTCTTCTGGCGCTTCTCAGTTTGTGTAGCCTTCACCGCATCGGATTTCTTCCCCTCAACGACGGACTCCCACAGGTCGGCGACATTGGCAGCTGTGACATTCTCTTCCTTTGCGCCAGTCCTCTTTCTCTTCCTGGATTTGGTGCCTGCGGCCGCTCCATTGCTAGGCGTAGACTTCTCTGGTTTTAGAGCATCAGCTGATACTGACCAGCCTGGAACAGCAAACATTTTTGATGAATTTTATTGGGATGATGTGGAATTAAGATGAGTTGGTTGGCTGGCATATGAAAAGCCTGGTGAGACTTTCCCATATTTTTTTTTCTGCCAAAACTTCTTATCGATTTGTTGATAGTAACGATATGGTCCGTGCGCACTACCTTGAAATGGGCTACTAGAAGCTGCGGGACCAAAGAAAACATGAAGCCTCCACTTTTACTAGGGACTATGGATTGAAAGTCACAAAGTGAGTTCATTATCGATGCTCTCGGGTTTTTCACGCCGAATATAGATTCTTGACAACATATTTATATCAATTGTCGATTCAATCCACTGCTATAGTTAGTTGGAACGGTTACTCGACTTGTTGGTAATATCTCAGCGCAAAGAACTCTATAGCAGCCCGTAACCTATTTCTGTTATCGTTAGCGATCTAACCAATCGCCAAATTTGAGGATACGAATAATCGTAATAGTTAGAGAGACTGTTTGCTACTTCTTCATCCGTGAGTTTGCTGCAAGCGTCCAGTATAAATGTCGAACCACTCCGAGCGATCCCGCGAACCGTCGTGCCAATATCCGCAACCTGTATTCAACATAAACTACAGCTGGATGGCTTGACCAAGTCAGGGGTCACAACCAACTGACATGAAAACCAAATGTGACTTTTCCCATTCGACTGGCCAGCTGAACGCCGGCTGTCCCCATAGGCTGGTAAGATGCAGCTTCAGACGGTAGTATGGGTGTTGGCATGGTAAACTGCGGCCCCCAAAGCGAGAGACGCACAGCATCTTGTGTCCATCATGGCTCACTGGGTCCAAGCAACGGTATTTCTTACATGGGTGTGAAGAGGACCTTGAACGCACCCGACACAGTGGTCGGGTACTACAGGGTGTTCACCAGTGGCGGATCTCGTCGCCCCCTCGCCGCCTCGTGTGTCGGCGCGTACAAGATTCAGCAATGAAGCTTGGCGGGGCATGAACCAAACATAGCAACAAAGAAGGCTGCAAAACGAGTCTCAGACATGATTATACAGAATTTCGAGAACGGCTGAATGTTGTACAGCTCACTTCGGTCAACTCCGCTATGGTGAAGCGCAAGTAACTGAATAAACTGGGCCTTGGTGATGGTGGCGGTCTCTTATGAAGGCTTCGGGAACGGCGTTCTCATACATGAGAGAACTAAATCAAACCAAAACACCGTTTTCTATTTGTGTCTGGATCTTGACTCTGTTCTGTGGTCCTGGCGATGATACAGGGTTCCGGTGCAAGGTCGTGGTGGTGCGTTCGCATCATATTACTTGCCTGTATCGTCGCAGAGCTTATTGATTGTGGCTGTCTGGTTTGTCGCACCTCGGCTTGTGAGCGTAAGAATCCATGAATCGCATCATGGAGGGGGAACATTTTTGTAGGACAGGATGACTAGGCCTGGGTTTGTGTGGCACAGAGACATACCGGCTCACCTATGCTGGTATGACGAGATGGAGAGAGAAGGGATGATTTCCAGCTGTGATTCAGGCTGCATGATGCATTGTGATTGGGGTTCGCCAATGTGACAGTGGCGGCGGATTTGTTTTGATCTTAAGTGGTAGGTGGATGAAAGGGAAGGTAGTTAATAAGAAGCACGTACAATATGCCGAGTACTCGGTGCAGAGATGCATACATACAATATTAAAGAAGCCGAGTATCGGAGTATCCTCCGGTCCGCTATCTAATTACCTAAAGTATGTTGAGTATAGATACCTGGGTACTAACAGATGGAGGGGGATGAACATGCAACTGCCGTTGCCGTTGGCAAATCATCAATGCAGTGCTGAAGTCTGCGCCGCCAACGCGCGAGACATTGCTTGCTTGCTTGGCGACTTGGCGACTGCATCTGAATCATCCCCCCCGCACGGGGGCCATGAATGCTCTTGGTTAGTGCAGCCCTATAGGTACAAGATGTGACTACTGGATAACAAGTAGCCAGCCTGGAGTCAGCTCTTGAAAGCGACGACGTGGGTATGCGAGGGGCTGTTGGTAGTTGGCAGTTGGAAGACGGTCTTTGACTCTTTGAGTCCCTCATGGTTAGATTTGCCGATGCGGCGCAATTCGGAATCGGAGCAATTGTTGGATCTGCAAGATATGGATGGCGTTTTCGAATTAGCATTGACCCCAGTCATTTCCCAGGCCCCATTCTGATTTTTCCTTCGACCTAGCACCCAGCCAAGGTAGGTATGCAGTGGCCTCCTCTATTATTCGGTATTTTCCCTCATGGTTCTATGTACCTTACCTATAATACATTAATACATACCTACATGTATACCCTGCCTGGGTATGTAGGTATACACACAATACCTCAAGCACCATGTGCCGAGGATGGGAGAGGATAGGACAGGGCCATCTATTTGTATCTATGCTTGATAATACCCACCACCTCGACCAACCTGCTGTTTTTTTGTTGTTGCTTCTGCCACTGCTCAAGCTTTCTTCTGCACTCTCACGTTACTAACCCAGCCTTGTTTGCTGTCTTGCCTTTCCGAGTCATGCTTTACCCTGCTCTTTCTGTACTCGAAGCCCCTTGATTTTGAGGTCTTTATTTCTCTCTCTCTCTCAATCTCTCCCTCTCTCTTCGAGTATATGCATTGCCTGCAAAACGCACGGTGGCCTGCACCCACGCACACACCCCCTCTCGCATTCATCACTTGCTGATTTGGACAGAAATTGCATATCCTGAGCTCTTAGTGTGCGTGTGCCTGTACAGGTGTGCGTGGGTGTTCCCCATTCATTCGCTACCGTTGTCTTATCTCACACCTCTTCTCTCCTATAATACCTCTCTGGGCGTCAATACCAGTGAGTGTGTATCACCACAGCAAGGTGGCTGTAGTGTCCCCAAGCTGGGTCTCGCCGACACAAGACTTGGAGGCCGTTTACTGTGAGTGGAGTGATACTGAGACCTCTTCAATCGGGTCGCCTCGTTCCTGCATATCATATTACCTAAACTCCTAGTGGAGGTTGCTCCCACATTGCCGCTAAGGGCGGGTTCTCACCACCATCACCACCAACCGTCTTCAAGATCAGTGTGGATGGAATTGGATCCCATGAATTATTTCTGAGCAGCGTTTTCTTCTCCTTTCCCCCTCTCTGGATCCTACAGAAGTCTATATCTTGTCTATCTTCTCGTCAATAGTAAAGGCCCTCCAAGGCTTGCAAATTGTCGTTTTTGTCGCATTTCATTCCTTGTTCTTCTCCATCCATTGCGCTAGCCCCTAGAAAGCCAGTGGATGGATCATGGATGGATGTCTGTATCTACGAGCTACTCTTTGCCTGTAGCCTAGCAGCTCTACAGGCACCGCTTCAGCAAGGAAAAGAGAGCTGGAACCTTGAACCCGTGGTCCTTCCTTTGTTGCACTGAGTGCCTGACTTGCCCTCGCATGCTTGGTACTTTAGTACTTACAGGTATAGTGCCATCTTGCTTTACCAAGTCCCTCTTCATCTTGAGGATTACCAATTTTCTTACCTTATCTTTTAACTTCAACAACTGCACATCTCTATCTCTACATCTGCATTTGCATCCGCATATACACACGCTCCTCCTTGACTATACAAAGTCCGACCACCAGGGCAATGAGCTATATGATAGAGGTAGTAGCTTGAGCAGCCGCTACTTGCCTTGAGACAAGTGTTGCCCCCTGGTGCTCCTCCTGGACCACCTTTGAGCTTGACAATATCGCCCCAAACATCGAGTTACACCAGCAACGTTTCACCTCCTACTGTTCTTCTCCTCACATCCACACATTATTTAAATTTCTCTGGCCCTTTCTTGTATACATCTGCCCTATAGATGAACTGCTGACTGACTATAGTGGTAGAGATTGCCAGAGACAAGCCCGTTCCTATACGTGTCTTTATACGCTCTCCTCCGGCCGTGGCGATCTCTTAGCAGACCCCGGCGACGTGGATACATATTTCTCGCAAATCATTGCGTTTCCCCCAGGTATACGGTATCGGGCCTGATCAAGCCCTTGAATAATATGATAGCATGACCCAGGGGCTTGACATCGACTTCCAAATACATAAATATATCTCGACCCCTTCCAAACGTCCATCAACATGGATAACCCGGATACCCCACGAATGCTTACCGCAATGCCGCGGTCAAGCCCTTCGTCGCCAATAGATCCTAAGAAAGAAGACCGCATCAAGAGAAAACTGAATGCAAGGAAGAGAACTAAAACTGGGTGTCTTAGTAAGTCTTGGCTGAGCCCGCCTCGGGATCTGTATCCGGTGATTTTGTAGGAGCTCTAATAAGCGTTCTAGCTTGCCGCAAAAGACGCATAAAGTGTGATGAAGGCAAACCAACTTGCAAAAACTGCATCAAATCCAGACGAGAGTGCGATGGTTACAACCAAAGAGTCATCTTTAAAGAACCGATAGGATCTCTGTCAGCTCCCTTCAACACAAACGCCTTCGCTGGACCCCACCAACTTGGCGATGGTTCAATGCCCACCCAACATGGCGGGCAGCCGTCCCGGATGGCTCTTCAAGCGATTGCGCCAAGACCTCCAGGTTTCCATATCAACCAGCCGCTTCATCCCTCCCATCGTCAAGAAGACGTGCCATATCAACTACCATTTCATGAGGCAGATGTGATGGGCGGTTCTTCTTTCCATGGCTTGAATCCCAGCCAGTTTCCATCGTTAGCATACTCCCAAATCCCGAATCCCCTCCGTGCGCCGGAAACCACCTCAGATTCACTTCGGCATAATCCTCGTCCTGGCTTTCCTTTGCTGGCTTCAGGCAATGATAACGCCGGCGAAGGATCCTCACGCACAGCAGTACTGGGTAACCCTGCGGCTTTCTACTCTCAGTCAAGCGATATTTCTCAGCTACCGCATCAGCGTTACCGTGCCGGCCCAGAACCTCAACTATTTGTACCTCAGAATGACAGCGCTAGTGAAGGGTCTTCGAATGCAAATATAGCTAAGAGCCTTGTCGTGGTTGGCTCTGATCCATTAACAAGCTTGTTACCACCCGACGACCAGGACGAAAATCGATCACTGCCTGATTCTGTACACGACTATCAAGCTCAAAATATCGTAGTTCCTGCCACGACTGCGGAAATGCAACATCTCGGCGCCACAGAAGTTAGGACCTTCGGAGCATACTCGACGAGCCGTGCTGTTTCGGCATATTTGGACCACCCCCATGCACCAGATTTCTGGCACCCTGGTTTGCGTGATATCTTCATGCATTTTATCAATGTCACTGGCCCTACTATATCGCTTTACGAACCCCAAGCATTCGAGCGAGGTGACCCATCCAGTGAGCATACCGCCGGACACGGTCTCTGGAAATGTAAGTTGTCTCTCCATCGCCCTCCAGGGGGCAGCCTTTATACTGTAAAAGAAATACCGTGCTGATTTGATAGCTGCCTTTCCTCAAATGGCGCTTCGACATCCTGCCTTGCTTCAGGCAATGCTTGCGTTGGCCAGCTTGCAACTTGCGAAGCTTCAAGCTTACCCCGAAACGGCAGCATTGAAACATTATCACTTGGCACTTCGGCGCATCACCAAGATCATGCCGTCCGAAATGAGGAGAACTCACCCAGCAACAATGGCTGCGACCCTTTTATTGGCGTATTTCGAAGTGTGGACTGCAGATCACACCAAATGGTCTCAACATCTACTTGGGGCCAGAATTTTATTCAGTGAAATACCACTCAAAGAAATGGCAAGGCAGTGCTTGCCGATCAAGAGATGGCGGCAATTGGAAAGGCAGAGAAGGAATATCAATCCTTACTTTCCTAGCCTCCTGTCACAACTTCAGCCAGCAGGCGCACTTGATTATCAACTTCTGAGCATACTTACAGGGAGCAGGCTGACTGCAGAGGACTATGGCGATATAACACCACAATATTCGGACCCGCGTAATTTCCCTGCAAGCGACAAGGATGTCGAGAATTTCGATATATACAGTGATCTCTTTTGGTGGTACTGCAAAATGGACGTATACCAAAGCTTCCTCGCGGGGACCAAACTATTGTGAGCTCCTACATGTTTTTATAATATACGAGACTAACTGATGTCAGCATGGAATATGAATACTGGACGCAATGTCCACCAAGAGCGCCAATATCCAAACCCGAAATAGCGTGAGTGATATTGTTTATTCCTCAACCCTTAAGCTCCAGCCTCTCCTTATGCTAACAGATGACAGTTTTGGGACGTATGATCATCTAATACTATTGCTGGGCCGCCTGGCAAACTTTGCGTTTAAGGATAGACCGCGGAAGCACATGGCTGCTAAGGCCCGAACTGGTGCTGCACCGGGATCTCCTAACATGTTTCCAGGCATGCTGCCAATTCAAGGTAAAGTTCGTGTTCCAACGGGCTTCGGCGCACCGCGACAAACCACTCCCCAGAGCGACTCCCATGAAAACGTTGATCCCCATGCTAGCTTTCAGGCTGCTCTCGACGAATGGGAAAGCATTCGGCAGGCCTTTGATGTTTTCAAAAGCCACCTTGGGCCAGAATTTGAAAGCTTGGACGCTGGGTATGGCGATCTCATGGACACACCATTTGGGTTTGCCGTGCAATACAGGTCATATGCTATTGCCGGGGTCTGGATGAACTATTATATGGGATTAATCAATCTCGTTCGAAGCCATCCTGAAATGCCCCCAGCATCCTTACACGCTGCAGGACTACAGGCTGCGAAAACTCATGACTATGCCGTTGAAATTGGTCGGATCGCCGCCGGGGTTGTTCTTGATTTGTCGCATGTAGCAGAGATTAACACTTTGCTTGCAGCAGCTCTGATCGAGAGCTCTTTTTGTCTTTTCGTGGCAGGCGTACAGGTTAGTCACCATATTTTCCCAGATTCAATTGGATATTATAGGCTAACAGAGACCAGTATGGCGATCCTAATCAACGGAACTGGCTCGTTCAGAGAATGTTCGATGTTTCTCGACTTACCGGTTGGCAGTCTGCAAGACAGATTGCCGGGGGCTGTGAATCAGCGTGGATCAAAGCCCACGAACTTAAAAGAGGGCCACCCTATGCCCGAACGACACTCTTCAACTCTAAATCCATATGGGATAACCCTCGTCGCATCGACGACAGGATCCGCGAGGTCTCACAAGGAGAGGAGGAACCTCTTGTGTTACAAAATGCGGATAGAGCAAATTATGCTCTGGGCTTGTTGGCCGTGGAAGAGGATCTTGAGGTGCTTAAACTTGAAGATAGATAGATTCAAGTGCACTAAAAAGAGGCTAGAGGGATGTGAGGGGTAATAGTTGGGTCTCATTTATTTATCACAGCATTCAGCGTTTCAGTTTGGGTTGGGAAAAGTTAGAGATATGGTTTTCCGTTGGAAGAAGATGCCAGAGCGGGCATAGAGACTGAGGTAATGACGGCGATCTCGGCACCACCATGCCGGGTAATTCCCAGTAATATACATATAGCGGGTCAGCTGGAGGATGCAGGCTTGTTTGGGTCTCTAAGAGCTGGCCAAATATGGAATTCTTTCTATTCTTCGTAACTGAAATCGTGATTAGTTTGCTGGTAGTCGCTCCACAACAGCAGCCATCTCCTCATCTGTGTATATTCTGAAGCCCTTGTCTTTGGTAACACTGGCCAACTGCACGTTTTTGGAGTCAAGCTTTTCCTCCATTACTTGCTTCAATGTCTTGAGAACAAGGGTTTCCGCATCCGTGATAGTAAGAGACTTGGCCACACGTCAGTATTTATGCTAGTATGAGCTACTGGAATTACGAGTAGAGAACTCACCTTGTGGTATTCGTTCTGCAATTCTGCCTGTGCGCCTTCTGAGCCCGACCCAATAGCCTTGGCATCATAACGATAGAAGGTACCGCTAGGCTCAGCGTGAAACAGCTGAGGGCCATTCTCATCGTAGCCAGCAATCAGCAGAGCAACACCGAAGGGTCGGCTCATGATGGTCTCCTCTCCATCGGCACCCTCACCGAATCGCAGGGCGAGATCGCAGATGGCCTGGGTGCAGCTCTCGACACCGAGGGGCTCATTGTAGTTGAAGGCGTGGCTCTGGCACTCGACACGAGCGTGCTCAATCATGGAGCGGGCGTCGGCCTGAAGGCCGGACATGGCACAGCCAATATGGCGATCGATCTCTACGATCTTCTCGACGGAGGAGGTTTCGAGCAGGGTGGATGTGACTCGCTTCTCGACACCGAGGATAACACCCTCAGATGTGGCAACGCCAATGGCGGTGGAACCGAGTTTGATAGCCTCGAGAGAGTATTCGACCTGGAAGAGACGACCTTCGGGGGAGAAGGTGTTGATGCCTCGGTCTATAAGAAAAAAACGTATCAGTAACAGGTCCGGTTCGGGTTGAGAGTGGATGGAGGGGGGGAAAGCTTGCCGTATTCAGATCTTGCCATAAACATCTTGACGGTTTGATTTTGTGATTTGGCCTAAATGCGCTTGAGAGGAAAGTAGACAGAAAAGAAATTGGAGGAAAAGAAGAGAAATAGACCAAGACGACGAGGAGAGCTTGTTGTTTGTCTTGGTGAGGTGAGGTCGAGTGGGATAGCGGAAGGCTGAAGGCGGGACAGCTACTTGCTTTAGGTAGCTACCAGTAGTAATGCTGCTAGGCAAACACTGGGCCTACGCAGCTATGGGACGGTGACCTCTCTCTGTAATGGGCACTACTGAATTGTTTGCTCCAGCACGATGACGCACCGCCACACATAGCGCCACGATTGAATTAGACAGCCGGAGGCTTGATTAATCCGGGAAACAATCCGCGACGCGTTTCAGCATAGTCAATGCTTTCCCACCCCCACCACCACCATCATCCTGCAGTGCAGTGAGCTATGGAGTACCTGCATGTAATTCCAGCTTATACGAACCAGGTCGCCTGATTCCACCACCCGCAAACCACATTCAAGCCAAGCTCGACAACAAGCTAACAAAAAATAATTTGGTCTTTCTGAGCGTTTCGAAACCCCATTTATGGTGCCAATTGTCTCGTAATTTTGCGGTGCTTCGAATGTAGCCCGCCAGCATGTCTGGCGCAGGAAGAGCATCCAGCCGCGCCAACGGATACGCTGACGATCGGTCGCGGGCCTCTGGTAACAATGGAGGGGGAGGAGGCTTTAGGAATGATATCCCAGATTCGAGGAATGCGCCATCTCCTCAATTTGGGACTAGTACGTCCCATAGACGATCTCTATCGGCCAACCCTCGACGAACGACGGATGAACGAAGGCACGAGGAGCGCAGGGTGATGGAGAGGGCATTTGAGGCTGCTCAGGACCGATTGATAGCCCGCGCGCCGAGCCCCGATAAACCACAAAGGCGAGGAGGGGCATCTGATAAACGATCTGCTGAAGTACGTCGTCAAAAGTCTGCAGAACTGCGACCTAGGGAACAGCGGGCAGAGGCTCCTCAAGGTATGATTAAAGTAGCCCCGCGTTTACTGGTCCTGGAGTAGCGAGGGCTGATATTCAGAAGCACCATGGAATCCTGAAGCAAGGTTGAAAGAGCGTACAAGCGCGGCACTAGCATCGAGAGTTCCTAAGCTCCCAGCCGCCGCTAACTTACCAGCATCACTACAACCTACGCCGCTACACGAGTTGGCATTGGAGGTTCAAGAGGCCACTATTATCGAAGATCTCTTGTTTGTTTTCATGGGATATGAGGGGCAGTACATTCGTTTTGGAAAGGGGTACAACCCAGAGGAGGAGAGAGACCGGTTGTCAGGGCCGACATTCAGAATCCTTCCTGGTCTCGACCCCAGTTTACATGACTTGACCAGATCCATACTTAAAATGGCAACTTATTATTCGGCTTTGGAGACCTTTGTCGATGTTCAAAGCCGTGCCGAGTTTGGTGCTGTCAACCACGCTCTGTGCGCCTCGATCCGAAAGGTCTTACACGACTACCTTGTCATGATTGCCCAGCTAGAGACACAATTCCTGACCAACGAGACGTTTACGGTTCATGTACTCAACATTCATATCCTGCCCACATGCCACATATTACACCAACTTTACGGGCTTGCACATGAACTGCTAAAGAAGAATGCGCTCCTAGATGACGAAAGCGAAGAGGAAGAGGATGACGACGCTGCGTTTGACTATGATAAAATCATTGAGAAGCTGACAGATGGCGGCGATATGATACCTGGAAATATGACTGGTAAAAAGATATACAAGGGGGGTGTTGTTCTCGGCATTGTGACGAAACGACTCGAATCCATGTCAGGAGATCCCGCAGCTCGATCGCTCCTCACCACACTTTTGAGAGATGCAAGCCGCCCGTATATGGTTATGTTAAACCAATGGTTACACCATGGAAGCATCAACGACCCACATGCCGAGTTTATGATCCGAGAGCAGAAGAGTATTGGCCGAGAGCGGCTGGAAAGGGACTATATTGACGAATACTGGGAGAGAAGATACACTATTCGCGACCACGATGTCCCACCACAACTAGAAGCTGTCAAGGATAAGGTTTTGCTCGCAGGGAAATACCTTAATGTAGTTCGCGAGTGTGGCGGCGTGGATGTAAGCAAAGTCGTAACGGATCTGCCGATTTCATTCGACGACAACCGGTTCCTGGAGAACGTTAACAGCGCCTATGCCCACGCCAATGAATCACTAATGCAACTACTCCTCACAACACACGCATTGCCCCCAAGGCTACGCTCCTTGAAACATTATTTCTTCCTCGACCCATCCGATTTCTTCTCCTATTTTCTGGAACTGGGTTCGTCGGAGCTACGGAAACCAGTCAAGTCGGTCAACACTGGCAAACTTCAGTCACTACTAGATCTAGTGCTGCGGCAGCCTGGTAGTGCAGTCTCTTTAGACCCTTTTAAAGAGGATGTCAAGGTCGAGATGAATGAGATTACGCTCATAAACAGTCTACAGCGAGTCGTGAATATCACGGGTATTGAACAGGGCGAGGCCCTTCAGCCACTTGCTAATCAGCCAGCCATGGAGGCAGACAAGAACGCTGCTGGCTTTACCTGCCTTCAACTCGACTATTCCGTACCTTTTCCAGTTTCACTGGTTATTAGCCGTAAAACGGTTTGGCGTTACCAAGCTCTCTTCCGTTTTCTACTCTCGTTGCGCCACCTCGAGTCTCAGCTCTCAACGACGTGGCAGACTCATACGAGAGGCGTGAGTTGGTCTCACAAGGGATCCAACCAGGAGCTCGAGGTTTGGAAACGGCGCGCCTGGACTTTGCGAGCTAGAATGCTAGTCTATGTACAGCAGGTATTGTATTTTTGTACCGCTGAAGTTATCGAGCCCAATTGGACCAAGTTCATGTCGCGGCTGAAGACCAAGGAGGAGGGCCAGGATCAGAAGGCAGGGTTTATGCGAACGGTGGATGAGTTGATGCAGGACCACGTAGATTTCCTAGATACCTGCTTGAAAGAGTGCATGCTCACCAACAGCAAGCTACTGAAGGTAACCCATCCCCCTTAATATCCCCCTTGAATAGTTCTTCAGCCAACTAACATCCCAACTTTCTAGGTCAACTCAAAACTCATGCAAACCTGCACCATCTTCGCCACCTACACAAACTGGCTGTCCCGCGAGCTCGAAAAGTCGGAGCCCGACCTCTCCAGTACAAACAAGCCGCCCAATATGACAACTGACCAGTGGAAGCGCTTTCAAGCCAGCAAAACTGCCAATGCTCGCCAGCAGCAACAGTCCAATGAGGCCTCAATCATGGACGACGCCGAGGCGCGCATTAGCAATTTGTCAGACATTATCCGCAAGTGGGAGAGCAATTTCGGCAGGCACATGAAGATTCTCTCGGATTCGCTCAATCATTATGCTGCGACTGAGACTGTTGTCCTGTTAAGCTTGTGCGCTAGGTTGAGTACGGTCAATCAGGGGACCGAGTGGGCGGCGATTGGTGTGGAGGAAGATAATGCTTAAGCCTGAGATGCGCAAAGGGGCCCGCTAATACAGCGAAAGAAAAGGGGGAGGGCGAATTGCGAATAAGTTGCAGCAAAATACCACTACTATAACAAACAGCTGCAAGAGGGGGTGTTCACGATATTACGACTGTTTAGTGCATTGGCGTGTTGATATGAGGTGTACGGCGTTGGTCATGTCAGGAGAGGGAGGCCGAGTAAAGGCATCACATATATTTGATATCACCGTGCAGCAATGAATGACAAATACGGGAGAGTAATCAAATCAAAACCTATCAACCCCGATTCCCGAGTCATGACCGTTGCATAAAGCAAACAGTATGTATTTCCTGTGTAGTTATGTAGATATAGGAGATACCATCCCATGTGTGAAAAATCAATTCAACATAAAACCCGGGGCGCCACCGCCATTCAAATCCTCTCGTGAGAGCTCGATGTATATGCCACCGCCATATGTAATGGGCCCATAATGCCCATATTCCCCAGACGCGTATTTTCCTAAACCACCTCCCATGTTGAAGATGGGGAAAAGAAAAAGAGGGGGAGGGTAAAAGGAGTAAAAGACTGAATAAATAAGCCCCAAAACGCCAGGTTAATGCCTCTCTCAGATATTGTGTATTCGTCGCTTCGTTAGAATATGCTGCGCTAGTAGTCGTTACTTGAAAAGACTTCGAAGATCCATAAGCTTCTGTCTTGCCGCCTCCGCTTTGTCCAGTGCTTTATTCTGACCATCCATACTGAGGCTCGCTAGCTTCATCTTCTTCTCCTGCAACTCTAGCATCTTCTCCTCAAAACTATCCCTCATGATATATCGAACTGTACGCACAGGTCTTTTCTGGCCCAAGCGATGTACACGATCAATGGCTTGAGCCTCTGCAGCCGGGTTGTACTGAGGTTCCATCACGTAAACACTGCTACCAGCAGTGAGGTTGAGGCCTAGCCCACCAGCCATGATAGAAACAAGAATAACGTGAACCCGGTTATCGTCACGGAAGCTATCCATCGCTGCGGTACGCGCTGTTCGAGTCATACTACCATCCAGCCTAGTAAAAGAGATGTTGACAGCCTTCAGAGCCAGCTCGATCAAATCCAGGTGTGAAGTCCATCCAGAAAAGACGACTGATTTGAAAGGAGGTTCATCTGGATTTGCCTCGCTGGCTGCTTTCGACTTGAGAAGGTCCTCTATCAAGGCCCTCGTCTTAGTATGAGGACCGTCGTATTTGTCTAGATTCTTTCCTGCAATTCTTGCCTTGGATTTGGGAGGACCATCATGCTCAGCATCCACGTCTTCGCGGTGAAGCTCCACGAACTCGAGCCGAACATGAGCGTTGCATATAGGGCAGGGCCCCGAGCTCTGATCTGGCTCCATCATCGCTTGGCTCCTTTCTTGATAGAATCTGATGCATGATCGGCAAACAACATGGAAGCATGGAGTCATAAAACCAAGAATATCATCTTCTCTTTCCGCGTCTAAATTTGATCCGTCATTAGAAGCAAGTTTCTTGCTGCACTCTATGCAGGCATCATTATTCGTATCTTGCATTAGTTTGAACATTTCGTGGGCCTTCTGATGAGACAAAGCTGGTCCGTCATCGTCGTCGTCATCAATATCAATGGCCATCTCTGCTGACATCCCTCTCAAGGCTGTAAGATCATCCTCGTTCAAAAGATCTTTGCCATGTGCGCAAAGCAATCGAAGGCGCAGGATGGCCTTGAGAATATGAATGTACGTATTTCCACCGAGAGCTCTGTCGGTATTGGATCCAGCCAAGACCTTGACTCGGTCTTGAGCATTCTTCGCAAACAGGTCGTAGATAGTCCGTTCTTCGTGGCTGAAGTCAAGCTTCACAACAAGATCTTCTCGAGGAGGTAGATCAATCTTATCCTTGAGACGACGGAGCGTAATTGTATCAACAAGGACACGAAGCTTTGGAACAATTTCCGGATCACAGGCCTTGAAAGGCTCCACAATGTGACGCAAAAATTTGCCTCTTTCGTGAAAGGGGTGAAGACGAAGAAATGAAAGAAGTGCTGCAAAATCGTCCAGTCGATTTTGAACTGGTGTTCCCGTGACAGCCCAACGTCTCTGAGCCTGCAAGCGCACAATGGCTTTGAACTGCATAGTACTCTGCTCGCGAATCATGTGAGCCTCATCTAGCACTATGCGGAACCATCCTAACTCTTCCAGCGGATAGACACCTTCTTTGCCCTTGCGGCGCGAACTTAGCTCGTTTGAAACCGACCCATAGGTAGTGATGACAATGTCGAAGGTGGCAAGCTTCGCTAGGTCCTTAATGCGATTCGATCCATGATAAATATGGTAGGAGAGACTGCCAGCGCGGACGTGCTGCTTAATCTGCTCTTCCCAGTTTGTAACAGTACTCAGTGGGCAGATGATCAAGGTGGTCTTGATATTGCGAGCTAATGGGGTTAAACCCAAGTTTGGTTGCGCAAGCAAAACTTCGCTTCTCGATGGTCTGGCTTCAGGGGCGGATGGTTGTTCAGGCTCAAGGCATTCCCATTGCGCTGCCTCATCCGTGGTGCTTGCTACCAGAGATAAAATACTAAGTGTCTTACCCAGACCCATCATATCTGCCAAAATTCCACCTCTAGTCTCCGGAGGGGGAACTTTTTGAGCTTGGCCAGTAATAACATTGAAATAAAGTCTTTGTCCGTTAGGACCGACTTTTGTTTGCCAAAACGATACCATCTTCTTATCATGAGCTTGAAGTTGTCGCGGCTTCTCTCTTGTTGCCATGAAATAGAGTCCTTGCCTCTGATGCTTAAGCAGAGGTGTATGAATACAAGGAGCAGGATCTATGACTGGGAGATCATCATTCCGGGTGAGAGAGTCGAATACACCCATAACTTCTGAGCGAACTTCCTCAACTGTTCTCGTCGTGGCGGTACTAGCCATAGTGCTCTGTGTATCTGAACGAATGGGTCTGGGCGGCGGCGCCTGGTAATCTAAACTGTGAGGGTTCTGCAGCCTGATGCCTCGCTGTAACATGTAAGGGTGGACGAGGCGCAGGTGATGCCGAGTCAAGTGGACACCTATATTTCTGGCATACTTGATAGGCCCATAAAGAACGATCTCCAGTATATATGAGCGCGAGATTTCCAGGCCCGGTTCTTCTCCAGGCCTCTTAGGTTGTGGGGGAATCCGACAGTCTGTTCTCATGCGAATATTTGTGTCCAGCAGAGGAGCCAGAGCCGCTGCACCCGCATTGTCAACCAGGCCAATAATCTCTCGCGTGTGGTCACACACAGGAATCCTCAAGGTCCGGTCGTCTGCCGAACGCCTGAGCAGAACTTTGACGCTGGGATGATAGCCCGGCCCCCACATGATCTGCATTCCAGGTTTCGGTGAGGGGACCTTGGTGCAGTTCAAGGTGGTTTTTATCATGCCGTAGCACACCTCTTCTTCTCGGGGGTCCCGCACTTCCTGGGCATCATCGTCGGTAGCTACACTAACATGAGTAAACGTGTACAACAGGAAATATGGCGAAAGCCTCTTACCATCTGTCAAATCAACGGTCGATGCTCGCGAGCTTGCCGCACCATTATTAGCCTCCTTTCTCCTTTCTCTAACATATTCTGCCAAAACGCCACTACTGCCGCGCATCGCCGCGCTGGATCCGCTGGATAGCTCCTCTCCTTCATCGAGCCTGCGACGTTTGGCTTGTGGAACAGACCGGTTTTGAACGTTATTCATGCGCTCGATCCAACCTCCCACACCATTTGCATTTGGCATATGCCCAGGAGAAGGGATGTCAAGATTGGGAGGTGTTGCAACAGGTGTCTCACTTGGGCTGGCGAACTGGAAGACCATGGAGCTGCTGGAGTCTGTCCTATCTTGTGGATGAGGAGCTTGCTGCCATGCCGCAGACTGGTTCGGTGCGGCGTTTCTGAAATCTGTAGCGCTGGCGGTTCGACGGTTCGGCTGAAGCAGGGCAGCAGGATTCCACGACGGCATCGCGCCTGCGGAAGAAGATGGTCGACCTTGAGGATTGTCAACAATAGTTGAGATATTATTAGACAAAATGGACGGGTCTATAGCGGCGTCAAGAGCTTGTGTGCCCTCTGACATTGCTGAGACGTCGCTCACGTGTGGTGAGGGAGAGTAGAGGGGCAGTGGGGATGTACCATTTGAAGCCATGCTTGGAGGAAGAAGAGGAGAGAATAGATGATGCGATATGCAGCGCCACCTCTTTTATGACAAGAGGCAGCCTGCGTACAGCACGTTGGAAGAGGAGCGTTTTACCGCCTGTTGGTTCGAGATTTAATTCGTCATCACCAGTTCATGAAAAGCAGTGTTGTGCGTTGTAGGAAATCAGTGGCAATGCACAAGCTGCTTCTCTGGGGGGGGTTGCGTGAATGCCCCAAGCTGTTGATAAGGGCGATGTTATCAGAAACGCGGGACAGGCGCGAGGGGCGTTGTGCGCGGCTACTAGCGAAGCTTTGCATCAAATATGAGGAGAGACGAGAGAGAGGGACGGAGGGGGAGAAAAAAACCAGTGGGAAAAAAGCATAAAAAGAACTGAGAAGAGACGTTATGACGATTTAGTACTTGTAAGTTTGTTGACTGGAGAAGCTTGCTCTTCTCGACGCACAAGCCACCAGCTAGATAGATACCAAAGATCACACAGCGTAATGATGTTGAAGTCTCTTTGTCTTGTTGCGGTTTTTTTTTTTAAAAAAAAAACCCGATACTTTGGAGATCCTCCACCTCTATGAGATGAAGAGCAGAGAGATAAAAGAGGACCAAAAATAATAAGAAGAAAAAGAAGAAGAAGATTCGCAGACAAGTCGAGAGGGAGAGAGAAGAAAGAGAGAAGGCTGGTGATTTGAATCCATCAAACCACAACCTGTGATCCGCAGGCAGGTAGTAGCATTAGTGGGGGGGAGGAGGTGGTGGTTTGCGCAGAAACTGATTAGTTTGCAGGTGGCGCCTCAAAAGAGAGCCTGTAAGGATGGTGGGTGCAGTGGATTTGACAGTACAATCTGGAGTGCATGTGGTCGCTGTAACTTGGGAGGGGGAAGCTCTTTTAGCGCTCTATAGGTGACTGGCCCACCACTTACAGGGCATGCTGCAGTAGCTGCAGCCAAGATGGTCACCTGCACAGCACCGTTTGCAGCTACAGGGATAGACAGGCAGATGGATAGCTTTGTTTGGTCCGTGCGCCCCCCATTAACCCCCCAAGCTGCCAAATTTGCCCGCGTCAAGCCTTCTGAGGCTGAGCACGTGATGACTTTATCCAGTATCTCCTCATGCAAGGTTACCACCCCTTTGGAACAAGTCGGCACTCATCCACAGACACTTTCGGGACTTTTGCATGTTTTTTGGTTGTGCTTTTGTTGTTGTTGTTTTGTTGTTGTTTTGTTGTTGTTTTATTGTTGTTTTATTGTGGACATGAATTAGGTGATCACCATCATCATCATCATCATCATCATCACCGCCGCCCTAGATTATGCGTGTGCCCGCCCAGCCATGCAAGCTGACATGACTCAGGAAGCCAGACAAAGCCGCCTTTTGTTTTCAAGGCATGCTGACGGTGTAGCAGCAGGAAAATCATACATGCTAATATATATACACATATTAAACTATGTCCGATTTACTACCTCATCTCATAGATACACCACCCATAATAAATGCAGTAAGACGGGGAGGGCACAGCAAACATCGGAACTAGGCTGATTTGAGACATATCTCTGGATCAGCTACTACCGCCGCGGTGCGTGTCGCTAGTTGCCGATGGCGCTCCTAAGGCCGTTCACAAGGCTGCCAAATTCCGTCAACTTGATAAGTCGGGAGCTGAGCTGTCAGAGCCTCAGTACATACATACGCACAGTATCCGGTTTCAGCCGTAGACACGTGAGCCCCAAGACTACTCCTCCTTCGTATTTTTTTATTCTCTGGACATTTCAGAACACGTGCACTCTCAAAACGCGCATCCGCTGTATCATACGTGACATTAGTCGTTGTGACGAGACATGGATCAAATGGGTCGGTTACTCAAGAAGCTGGTCCTGGGATAACAATACATGCATGCATGTATGCAGCTACAGGCCTCCATCACACAGCAGTAAGGAAACCATTTGTCTAAGGCTCAACATCATCATAGTGTCGTATCCCAGCGAATCACTGAATCAATATTACACATTACGGCCGCAAGGGATGGGAGGGCATGTGAATACCGATCAACCTCCCGTCTAAGGATTCAAGACAAGTCTCTGGTCACGATGAGGTCATCCGTAGATGTCTCTCAGCGATATTTTGTCACCACCCATGAGTTCATTAAGTACCTACTATTATCCGTGCAAGTGGTAAATGGCATGCACCACCATCACTTTTGTATCAGAAACTATAGGGCTTATCTACATGCAAGATTCGAAATAAGATGGAGTACATGATCGTAAATCGAAATGAGATAGATAGTCATTAGATAATGAAATCAAACTAACAAATGACTGCGCAGCCAAAAATGTCGATCTCTGATACAAATACCCTCAACGCACATAATATCCATGCACGCTGTGCTTATGTAATCCACCAGCCCACCGTGTTCAATTTTTGTCCTTGGTGGCCCCGCCATCCCCGCCAGTCATGCCAAAGTTGACGTGCTGTTCGATATTGGTGGTCAAACCGCTTGGCCCCTTGAGCTCCAGATATCCAAGGGTCGGTCCGGCCTTGAACGGTATTGCTCAACATGGAGATTACCAAGTTCATCGTAGAGGGTCGCGATAAAGCTCTCCTTTACGGCGATTACTCTACCTATCATGGCCAACTAGCCAAGCGCCTGCTCAACTCCCGCAAAAAGCTGGGCGTTGCAACCAAGAATCGAGGCAAGTTTCGCAAAGCAGAGCAGGTCACATCCGAGAATGTTGGACAAAATCATGAGTAAGGCCTCATATATACGCCAGTAAAGCATTAAACTGATCTTGTCTCAAGATATGTCCATCTACTCCTTCTCACTAGCGAACGTGCTTGGGCGCAGGCCATGAGCATGAAATCGGCCCATACAGCGGATCAGAAAGGCATTGTTGGACGTACTCGATCTCACATCGTCTCCCGACTGGAAAAGGCCGCCCGTACTGCCGAACAGCTCGTCAAAATCCTCTCAGAATCCGAAACTTCTGGCGCAACGACAAATGATATTCTGGAGACTCGGGCGTATGCCTCTTTGATCAGGGGCGCTATGCAATTCGAAAGACACAACTGGGAACATTGTTTGCGAAGCTACTCTACTACTCGCGTCATCTACAACGCTTTGGCTACCGCTGGAAAAGGCGACATATTCAAGGATCTCCTTTCCGAGACAGTAGACCCCTCCATTCGCTATGCCGCCTATCAACTCAAGACTCCTCGAACAATTCCTATTACAGCTATTGCAAGAAAAGCATTCCCCCGCTCCAACGAAAATTTAGTTCAGGAAATCAATCGCATTAACCCCGGCATCTTAGCCGAGGAGGATGGGGAAGCTATGGAAGGTGTTTCCGGATCTGATAACGCTCTGAAGACTCTGACATGGCGATCGCGTGAAGTCAGTATTGAGGATGCGCAAATTGCAACTGCCTGGTCATCTGTTGGCACGGCCAAGGAGCATCTGACCGAGACCATCGCAAAGCTACAAGACAAGGGATCGCATGAGATTGCTGCCGCGTACGACGAAATTTTGACGGCGACCCAGGATGCAGTGGATGCTACCAAGGAAGCCATTGACGAACTCAAGAGTGAAGGGGTTGGCCAAAGCGACCCTCGAATGCAGAGTCTGCAGATCACACGTACGGCTGTCAACTACGAAATGATTAGTTGGAGAATTGGCCGCAACCGAGTCCTCACAGGTCCTCACGACGGTGCGACAGAAGAGTATGGTTCCCTAAGAAGGAAAAAGAAGGCAGCGTCTGCTGAGGAGAGAAGAGAGAGGGAGCTGCCGCCAAGTAAAAAGCTGGTTAAGCTCAAAGAGAAAACCGCACTATATGATGGCACTCTGCAGAACCTAGAGTCGGTCAAAGAGCTGCCCGGTGTAGCCGCTGATGAAGGCCTCGCAACCAAGATTGGAGCCTATGAGAAGTACTTTACGGCATTGAAGTACGTTTTCTTTCTCAAGCTCTTGTTATCAATTGCTAACCCTTGACACAGATATCTGGCGATTGCGCGCTCTCACGCCATCACTGGCAATGCGGTCAATGCCCTGGCTCTTATTCATCGCTCATTTGGGCTTTATCAGGATGCAACCTTGAAGCTTCCTCAATCTGAAAACGACTCAAACAGCACACCCTTAAATCTTGATGTTTCTCTCGAGGCCGTTAAGTTCTTGGGCAAATTGCTCGACGGCGAGCTACAACGTCATCGTGCCATCGTCCATGTCGACAACCTACGTAAGAAGAGCAAAGCGGACACTAAATCTGTCGCCAAGGTACCCCTCGTCGAGAGACTGAACGAGTACCCTGTTAGCGGTGTTGACCTGGATAACCTCGTGGAATTCCCCCCCAAGATTGCTCTGATCCCAGTCAAGCCGATATTCCTCGATGTGGCTTGGAACTATATCCATTACCCCGGCAAGGCCCCGGAATCTCCTGCCGAGACTGCCAAGGGTGGTGCCGAAGAGGCAGAGCAACCGGCACCCAAGAGAGGCTGGTTTGGCTTTGGACGGTGATGAGGATTTATATACAAAAGTACAAAATTTACATGGTCGCGACACGTCTATGCGACTTATTGCTCAGTTAATTATTATAACCAGCAGTGATCACTATGTCTAATTTTAAAATAAAGTAGTCAAGTACCCAGCTATCCCCTTCTACCGCAGCAAGGAATACTGGGCGTGGCAAGCAGATTTGTATCCCATGTTTCTTGCAAGTTCCGATATTTCCTCTCTTTTCTCTTGGTATTTTTTTTTTCCATTGCTTTCGTATTTCACACAGCTTTTTTTGCACCTAGTCGATCACTTGTTCCAACTTCAATGTAGGTTCGCGGACTGAACCTATAAAAATCCACACGGCGGCTTCAAAGTCTAGCTAACAAGATGAAGTTGGATAATGTAATTTATTCTCGAGATAATAAGGGCAGTCTGCTATACTTCCTACGAAGAACTTGCCTGATTAACGCAAATATATCCGTATGAATCCATATTGCTAACTACTATCCAGTCATAGATGGGCCAGCCCACGCTTCTGTCACAAGTATTCAAATCATCCAAAGAATGATTACATGCATGGGCAGGCTATCACATCGAAAGAGGCGATAAAGGATAACAATATGGAAAGTTCCAAAGCTGGAGGGGGGAGGTATCATTATCATCATCTACCTATCAAAGGTCTTTTTTTCCCTGTATACATGCCACCGAAAACACTTCCCCCTTCATAGTGTGCCATCAATCATAAACAACCCAAACTCTTTTTAAATCTTTTGATGCTCCAACGCCTGTTCCGCCAGCCGTAAAATTAAGGACATTGGTAAAAGGTGTAAGCGCACAGCAACCGAGGCGGGGGTATGAGTACATTGTAAATACAAGAAGAAGAGGTATCTATGCCCCTTCTCAGAATATCCGAACAAGTTTTGTTACATTTTATACGTTTCTTTAGGGCTTGTTCTCATCCTTCTTCTCGCCCTCGTTGGACTGCTGCTGCTGCTGCTCGCCAGAGCTCTGGTCGTTGCGGGCCTTGTGCATCTTGTCGAAGAGGTTCAAGCTGGCAACCTGGAGCTCATCGGTCTTCTCCTTGATCTCGGTGGCAGTAGCGGTGATTTCACCAGATTGGCTCTTGGTGATATACTCACGGAGAGCAGTGATCTTCTCACGGATACCATCAGCCTCGGTCTTGTCAAGCTTATCGGCGAACTCGTTAAGAGCACGCTCAGTATCATTCAAGACGCTATCGGCGCGGTTGCCGGCCTCAATGGCGCCCTTGCGCTCCTTGTCAGTCTCGGCATACTTCTCAGAGTCCTCAACCATCTGCTGGATCTCATTGTCAGAAAGACCAGATCCAGAAGCAATGGTGATGGACTGGTCCTTGTTGGTGGACTTGTCCTTGGCGTGGACATGGACAATGGAATCAGCGTCAATGTCGAAGGTGACTTCAACCTGAGGGACACCACGGTGGGCAGGAGGAATACCGACGAGCTGGAAGTTTCCGAGAAGCTTGTTGTCCTTGACGAGCTCACGCTCACCCTGGTAAACCTTGATCTCGACAGCGGTCTGGAAATCGGCAGCGGTGGAGAAGACCTGGGACTTCTTGGTGGGGATGGTAGTGTTGCGGTTGATCAGACGAGTGAAGACACCACCGAGGGTCTCGATACCGAGAGACAAGGGAGTAACATCAAGAAGGAGAAGGTCCTTGACCTCACCGGAGAGAACAGCACCCTGGATAGCAGCACCCATGGCAACAGCCTCATCAGGGTTAACAGACTTGGCGGGGTCACGACCAAAGATGGACTTGACGGACTCGGCAACCTTGGGCATACGAGTCATACCACCGACGAGAATGACCTCCTGGATTTCCTTGGCCTGGAGACCAGCATCCTTGAGAGCCTTGCGAACAGGATCAATGGTTCGGTTGATAAGGGGCTCAACCATCTTCTCAAGCTGGGCTCGGCTGAGCTTCAGGTTAATGTGCTTGGGGCCAGAGGCATCGGCGGTGATGAAGGGCAAGTTGATGTCGGTCTGGAGAGAGGAGGAAAGCTCAATCTTTGCCTTCTCAGCAGCCTCACGGATACGCTGGATAGCCATGCGATCACCGGACAGGTCAATGCTGGAAGTCTTCTTGAAATCGGCAACCATGTGGCGGACCAGGTGGATATCGAAATCCTCACCACCAAGGTGGGTATCACCGTTGGTGGACTTGACCTCGAAGACGCCGTTCTGGATCTCAAGGATGGAGATATCGAAAGTACCACCACCAAGATCGTATACGGCAACAACGCTGTCGGTGGCCTTCTCAAGACCATAGGCCAAGGCAGCAGCAGTAGGCTCGTTAACGACACGGAGAACGTTCAGGCCAGCAATCTGACCAGCATCCTTGGTGCTCTGACGCTGGGCATCGTTGAAGTAGGCGGGGACGGTGACAACGGCGTTCTTGACAGGCTTGGAGAGGTAGGCCTCAGCAGTCTCCTTCATCTTGTTGAGGACGAAACCACCAATCTGAGAGGGGGAGTACTTCTGGTCCCGAGCAGAGACCCAAGCGTCACCGTTGCTGTGCTGGACAATCTTGTAGGGAACCTCCTTGATATCGCGCTGGACCTCAGCGTCGGTGAACTTGCGTCCTATTAATCGCTTGGTGGCGAAGAGGGTGTTCTCTGGGTTGACAACAGCCTGTCGCTTGGCGGCGACACCAACTAGTCGCTCACCATCCTCGGCGAAAGCAACGACTGAGGGGGTAGTGCGAGCACCTATATAGTGTGTGAGTAAGGGACATTGAATCACTTTGGCTTTGATGGACATTTATCTGGCTAACCTTCTGAGTTTTCAATGATACGAGGGGTCTTTCCCTCCATAATGGCAACAGCAGAGTTTGTGGTACCCAAGTCGATACCGATGACGGCACCCTGGACCTTGGTCTCACCCTCGCCAGCAGCGGTGGACTCATAGCGAGCGAACCTTGAAGCCAAGGGGGCTCTGGTCAAGGCGGCAGATCGAGCAGCGAAGGGAGCAGCTCGTGGAAGCTGTTAAAGTGGACTTGTTAGCAACGGAAGTGCGGGACACTTAGACAGGGCACAATGCGGGCACTTACAGCTCTGGAGAATCGAGTAGCCAACATCCTGACTTTGTTTATGAAGGGAGGGGGGGTATAAAATGAGGAAAAGGAAAACAGAGGAGGAATTCACACGACCCTTGAGAAGAGGAATGGGAAGGGTTTAATAGAGAAGAAGAGGTTAATTGGATGAGGATGGGAGGATGGATGTGGAGAGAAAGCGAATTTTTTTTTAGCTCTTTTTGCAAAAAAACGCTTTGCCCCGGTCATAGAAGCCAACAGAAAGAGGCAATCGATTTCCGGTCCCACCCGCAAGCAAAAATGTGTGGGCTGGTGGGGGGTTTTTTTTTTCTAACATCGGATTTATTATTGATCCGACAACGGTTCTTTCACTCTGGCCAACCGAGCCAGCGAGGATGCGAGCAATTACTGGTGCCTGCTAGAATTGCATCATGGTTGGTCGTTCATTAATTACCTGCTTGCCTAGTACTTACCTTTGTGCTCAGTGGATGGACAATTCGGAAGACGTCAATCTGCCAGAATATATCGACCCCATGTCCCCCTGCTCTTCCAACACCGGGCTAATGTGGCTCAAGATGATTAACAGATTTGACTGTGGACTGACTGTATGTGCTTAATGCTAATGTTCTTTAGCCTGTCTGCATGAGATTGGGGAGACTGGTGGAGGTAATAGCGCGCAGATGTCTTACCAGCAGTAGCTCAGCGACGGGCAGTAGCCGCAGCATCGAAATACATACATACACATCTTTCTTTCTTTCTTTTATATCAATGCAGTGAATTGACATTATCTTTGATATGCATGTATAAGTGACTGAGTTTCTCTGGGCGCATCAATTCACCAGCATTTATACTACTATATTTTCCCCTCCTTTACAGTCCATGTTACATACTCTGTAAATGTACACTCCATGAATGAATCATTACCTTCTTCTCCTACAAGTAGCTCCAAAGTTCCCAAGGGTCTTTTGTTACTGCTACATAGGGCCTGTCGCAATATTGTTTATTTCCAAGGGTCCAAATACAATGGCCCCTCTCCCTCCCTGCAGATGTGGCTTGTACAATTCAGAGGGCTCCATTCTCACGCTGACTACTTACTACAGGTAGATAGATAGTGGTAGTACTCGGTAGAGTTGAGTTGTCATACAAAACAGATACCCGAAATTATTAAGCAGGAAAGATGACAATGCCATGAGCCATATGTCGCGCACACATAAAAGAGCTATTTATTCAGGATAATACATAGGCACCTTACGTATCTAGGTATATATTGGTATGTATTTAACACTCTTTGGGTAGGTAGTAATCGGTAACAACAAGTTTGCTCTCTCTCTCTCTCTCTCTCTCTCTCTCTCTCTCTCTCATGATTGCGGCACACAAACGCAAACGTTCCCCTCGTTGCCCCCACGACGTCATCCACTGTCCGTCTCCGTCCAACGCCGACACCTAAATTCACCAACCCCAACCCCAACCCCATGCCTGGATTGGGAGGTAATGGTATAGGTCTAGGTAGTCTGTACGGAGTAATGTACTTACATACCTTAGGTTAGGTCGTTTTGATAATGATGGAGTAAGGTAGCCGCCACATCTTCATCAACCAAGCCCGACTCCATTTTGCTTTCTTTCTCTTTCCTCTCCTCCAACTTCATTTTCTTCCTTCTGCTGTGGCGACGACTGTTCATCCTCTTTATTGCCCTCATCCACTCTCGCCTGCTTCCCTCGCCAATCCCATCCTTCGAGCTCCGTATTTGCACGTGCCTCTCCCATCCGGCGGCAATCCTCTTCGGTCGATCGGTCTGCGGCTCGGCGGCGGCACGCAACACGCCATCTGGCTTCCGCCGGGTGCCACGACGCACCCTTATACATAGATAAATTTCGTCGCTCGGCCTGAAACTTTCGAGTTAATATGGCTGAGGAAGACGATGGCGCGTTCGTCATGTCTCGCTGCGTCATTCTGGCTTGCATTGTGCTGATCTGATCTTGGGCTGAGCAGGATTTATCCCACCGAGGCCATCGTCGCCAAGAAGGCGCGCAAGCATTACCGAGTGCCCGTTCGTTCGCAGTATGTGGCCATAATCTCGTTACTCGCCACCCGATGCCAGTCACTGATCGATTTTCCAATAGGCACTGGCAGCTGCGGTCCTTGATTAGCGCCGAGAAACAACACATCATATACTTTCCTGGTGGGCATGGAAGCTATCATATCCAGCGCCTCAATACTATTACCCACGAGTGCGAAACGGTCAAGCTGCTAACATTTGCTCCGCGTTGCCTTGTCGCCGAAAATGGCTGGCTTTGCTGTGGAAGTGAGAATGGAGATTTTGTTGCAATTCGACTCGATGATGGAAACGAGAACACCAGCTTGACCTCAGCTCTAGGATTGGACCCCGATTCCCGACTACCCCTAAGTCTTAGTACGGCATCCGCGCGCGAAGACTCGCTTCTCTCTCTCATTGCTCAAGCCAGACGGACGACCAACAAGACTATGGTGGCAAAGAGCATGAGACTTGCCAAGGAGCGTGTCAATTGCATCACCTTATGGTTTCCTCCAACTGACACATCAGTCGATGAGAATGCCTACAAGGAACCAGTCGCAGTGTTGGCCAACAATGATCGGACCGTGACCTTGGTGAGCTTGCGCGACTTCGAACAGAACGAAAAGATAGAGCCATTAGAAGTCGTCCCGTACCCGGACTTTGTCAACAGGGCTATTATTTCACCAGATGGACGACTCTTAATTGCTATATTGGATGACCCCTATTTGTATGTCCACCAGCGTGTCGAGGTGTCCTCGGAATCACGGCCAAGGAGCTCTCCTGAGTATCGATGGGAACTACAACAAAGCCATTTGCTTAAGAGTCAGACAAAGGATGATAAGACGGACAGTCGCGGTAGCTTTGCCGCCTGTTTCTCTGCATCAGGGGCGTATCTAGCCATTGGTACGCAGCATGGCACCATATCGATATTTGATACGGCACTTCTGACCCATAGCACAACTGATCCCCTCATCACCACATTTACATCGTCAAGGCCTAAGAAGGGCCCTGGGGCTGTGAGAGATATGGCATTTTGCCCTGGTCCATATGATATTCTGGCATGGACGGAAGATAGGGGGCACATCGGCGTTGCAGATCTGAGGAGCAACTTCATGGTTCGCCAAATTGTTGACATCAATGTCGAGGCTGACTTTGAACATATCAACATTTTCGATCGAAACTCGATTGACCCCCGGCTCTTAGAAAGCAGAGCCAGTCGAAGGGAGAGTGGCCAGGGCACGACCTCATCTACTATTAATGGGGCCGACCTTATTAACAATCCACTGACGGCCAGCGAAATGCGGGTACTTGAAGCGATCCAGATCAATCGACGACGTCGAGAACAAGCAAGTCAACCGAACGCAGAGGAAGGGTCACGACGTCTACCAGACGGTCTGTCATGGGCTTACCAACCATCAACTAACGATAGTGACCCGCCTCGGCCACGTGAACGTAGCAGCAGTGTCTCCCGGGCAATGGGTGATCTCATAGGCACATACCGAGATCAAAGAGAGCGTGCTCAGGAACGGGTGCGTAATGCTCGTCAACTCCTACGAGAGGGGAGCGACCGGCAAACAGGTACTACTCGACGGAATGAACAGCGATGGATGGACAGAGTTAATGAGAATATGGCAGCGCTCCGAGACCAGCGCGACAGACAGGATACATCATACCTCAACGTGCTTGACATTCTACGATCCCGAGACCCCCCTACAGAAGCCGAAATTGATGAAACTTCACTCTTGGTACCGCTTGTGAACCAGGTTGTCAATCGTTGGGAGGAGAGTGCCATCAGGGGAACACTGGCTCCTGACCATGGTGTCTTTGAAGTTCCCCCTTCGCCAGACAATACCGCCGGGTTGGCCTGGAGTCAGGATGGTCGTACTTTGTAAGCCATTCGCATAACAATTTCAAGCTAAAATCTCTAACCATGTTGTTTCCGTTTAGGTTTATCGGCGCTCAGAATGGCATCTATGAACTGAAAGTCAACGTCCATGGCCGAAAATTCTGCCCTAGCGTTAAGATGCGCTAACGCGCATACTGTTGTCATTCTTTTTCTCCTTCTTCTTCTTTCTCCTCCTTTTTTTGCTTTGGAAAAGCTATTCCCGACTTACTATTACTATGATTATTATTATCAGGGCAAACATGAGTGTAAACAACGGCGTTGTATGGTGTTATCGGTACGAATTACCCGAGTACTATGTGCGCGTTTTGCCAGTTGCCGGGAGACGGTCGACCTCTAATACGCTCGCTGAGCTGGGGGGGAATAGTGTTATTGCATCTTAGGGAATATTATTTTAGCATGGGATACCTGAAATGTGGGCATGACGAGTGATCAGTTTGACCGCCTCAAGACCAGAGGGGAGGGGGACAGGCCCTTTTATTCGGCTGCGGTTTGGTTTGCATGTATGATATCCGAATATGAATATTGATCAATCTTTTACGTCACCGACACCACGCCGTAGACCAGAGACTATGATGTTCTGTTTATTTACTGACATGGCCGTATAAGAGCTCCTCGACCATTTCCGCAATAGCGAGGCTGCTCGTTAAACCCGGACTCTCGATGCCTAGGAGGTTAACCCAACCCTCATATCCCTCCTCTTTTCTAATGATAAAGTCCTGGAAACCTTTGCCCGCAGCCACGGCGCCCTTTTTCAGCAATTTCGGCCTCATGCCGGCGTAGTCCGGGATCAGGGCGCTCGCCTCCACTCCAGGGAGATACTTGTGTATCTCGTCAACCGCCTCCCTCAGGCGCGATGAATTCACCGCCAGATCGTTGGGGTCCTCGACCCATTCGACATCTGGGCCGAAACGTATGCGTCCGCCCATGTCGAGCGTGAGGTGGGTGCCCAGCCCGCCCGCCCCGGGCTCCGGGGCAGGGTAGATGAGCCTGGAGATGCGCGGCCGGGAGGCCGAGTAGGAGAAGTAGTTGCCCTTTGCGTAGAAGAGCTGCTTGTGCTGGGATGGGGGCACAATCATGTTGTGAACGTCCACGGAGCCGAGGCCGGCCGAGTTGATGATGGTTTCTGCAGTGATGGTTGATATCTCGCCCGTCGAGCTGTCCGCGACGTCGAGCTCCCAACCCGATGCCCCCTTGCCCAACGGACGTATCGCCTTCACGGGCGAGTTCAACGCCACAACACCACCGGCATCCTCAAACAGCCCGTGCAAACACCCCATGACCGCATGCGAGTCCACAATCCCCGTCGTCGGACTCTCCAGCGCGCCCTCCAAAGCCCTCACGCCTTCCCCCTCCCTCTCCACCTCCCACCGGCCAACCCACCTCATCTCAACCCCAATCTCCTCCCCGCAGACCCTCCAAATCTTCTCCAGCGCCTCCCTCTGCGCCCCGTTCTGCGCGACGATCCACTTCCCCGTCCTGCGGTGCGGCAGGCCATACCTCGCGCACAGCTCGTACAGCAGGCCCTTGCCGCGGATGCACAGGCGAGTCTTGAGGCTGGAGGGGGGGTAGTATATCCCCGCGTGGATGACCTCGCTGTTGCGGGACGAGGTTTCTGTGCCGAGGGCGGAGTGCCGCTCAAGGAGGAGGGTGGAGGTGGGGGGTCCACGGAGGGAGAGCTGGCGGGCGATGGCGAGGCCAACTACTCCGCCGCCAATGACCTGGAAAGGATAATTAGGAAGGGCTCATACATATAGATGATCTCTAAAGGTTTGTAGATGCCGGTATGTTGGCGAGCTTCCAGTGCCTTGCAATATCACTAGCAGAGGCAGAGAGCAACACACACATCTACCCAAGACGAGTTCATCAACAATTCAAACGTACGTACCACGTGTGTAAAATCCGCTCTTGCTGCCGCCGTCGAGCTAAAATGTGATATCCAAATACCACCATGACTCCTCAAGGGAGATGTTCTAGTTGCCACCCGTCTGGCCAACATTTTTTTCAACGTCAACTGAAGCTCAAAGTTGATGAGATACTTCAGGTGCAGGGTAGGAGTTATGAGAGGAGTAAAGTAGGGATCCGGAGTACTTTGGGCAAAGACGTGATACCCCATGCAAACTAGACCTTTCCTATTTAACTAAGATATTATGAAGATATCCAGCATCGTTTTATCATTCTCTGTACATCAGATTCAGTATCGTAATTACGAAGAATTATTGCCAATGATAGCAACCAATTGCTTCATACACCATACTTGATTCATGATGGGTGGGTGGGCTCAAAGCGGATACATGGCGGATCTACGTTGATCTCGGCGTCACATAGACCTACTCGGCTCATGAAATAGACAGTTTCATTCCATCATCAGGACGTTGGAGTCTCTCCTAATGTCCTGGTTGTTTCTATAGTACAATGTCATGTCTCCGTCAGCAATAGTGCATTCCTCCAGCTCAGCAGTCGTCCAATTCTAGATGCATCATTCTAATCCTTATAGTTGATTTCCTTCCCTATTGGCCCTTGGAGACAGATTCATTCTGCTCTTCTGCCGTAGTCGATGATCGTGTCAGATTTGATGGCACATATGGCTCACTTGGATTGGCAGAAGCCGGAGACCCTTCAGAAAGTTGTTTTTCTATATATATATATGTCAGCCACGAATCTAGGCTCTGAGGGAAAGAAGGGGCTTACCTAATTCGCGAATGCGGTGGCGCAGCATCTGATTCTCCCGAACAAGCATCTGGGTTTCTGCCTGGTAAAAAGCACTCTCATCACGGCCTCCAAGAACCCAGTCGCCGCTCTCAGCACTTATCGATGTTGCCCTGAGTCTCGGGGATGCGCCTCGACTTGGGGTCCTGGACAGACGTGACATGTCAATAGAGCCGCGATGAGGGAAGACTGGAGACCGAGAGTAGGATCCTGACAAGGAGGAAACCTGGTGGGCAGTCTGAGTAGCAATAGGCTGAGGGACTATCGGACTGGGTCTCTCTGAGCTGGCGGCATGCTCATTCTCTGCGGAACCTTGGTGATGGTGGGCTGATTGAAGACGCTGAAGCTCCAGTTGCTGCTGCCGAATCATCTGCAGCAATCGATTCTGTAAGATGTTAGCTTGTTTCATGCCGTTTTATTCGAGACTCGGTCTTTCTTACAACATGGGCCTCTTGCTCTGCCTCAAGCTCTTGGTGGAGCTCTCCCAAACTTGGCGCCCTGTGATGATGGGGGTCCGCTGTCATAGGGGAGCCGCTGAGGGGTTGCGGACTTGAGGCATGGTGCACACCATGCTCTTGGAGCATCTCGCCGGGGGCTGGAACAGAGGGGTCATTCAGTTGAAGATTCATAAGAATTGCCGATCGACGTCGGCCAGCTTGGGGGGAGGCCATGGCTCGCGATAATGAGCTGCTTGATGAGCCTGCTGGGCAAGTCAGACCTCAGCAATTGGAATTAGGCAAATGGGTTGGAAATATGGGGCTTACGACGAGAGGGCTCTCGTTGGAGACCTGCATTCATGGCTGCAGCTGCCTGCAAGGAAATGGATGCAGAGCGAGGCGAGCCGGTAGGGGACTCGGGGCGGGGTACCGAAGGGCTACCGTTTGTGGCCATGGTTTATTATTGTTGTTGTTATTATTATTACCGATGTCCCAAGTTTGACTGCGAGAGGCTGGGTGGGTGCTGGAAAGGTTGCAAACGTGCTTTAGGCTGTTGCTCAAGGGCCGCCTTTGGAATGAACGCCTATGAACAGCTGGTGACGTGCAGCGGAGGTGGTTCCAATTTGTTTCTGGCCGTCATGGGCGGATGGTGTTGTTTGTAGGAGATGGACTTTTAGGGAACTAGAAATGAATGGACCTGACTTTTAAGATGGAAAAGAATAACATCATAGCCATGATGAAAGAAGCATGATTTTTAGGCAAGCCTGTGGACTTTTTTTTTTTCAATGGACAACGGATGGTTCTTAATCACAGCCCTCTAAACTGTCAATGTACCTACATAAATAAGCTGGATGCCTCGAGTTTCAGTGGTCACAAGATCGTCAGTTAGGCCGTCGTGGCGGGGAGGCACCACTGAAAGCTCCTGACTGTGACGTGATGCGTGCGTGGTGTCACCACTGACGAATCCATCCATGGATGTCTCCCGGCCGCATTCATTATGATTCAGGGTCTCTCTAGGCGAACCTTGTAGCAGCCTCCAGCAGTATGTCTTCACTGTAAATAGTTAGGTACAGGTATGTACCTAGATAAGATAACCGGCATCACTGTGGACACTGAACTAGGAGGAGGTACGTAAACTAGATACGTAGCCTCTTGTGCTTGACAGTGAATCTGTGAAACATAGCCCTGATGATAGTTGATGTCATTGGATAAGGCAAATAGGGAATTATGGTAAATTTGATCACATGTATCAAGGAAAAGAAGCAAGGGGTGAAATGTGAGCAAGTGTTACTAATCTAGAAACCTAGACGCCAAGAGTCATCAAGTCAAGACATCTCAAGCTTATGTGTTCTACATATCGCTCCATAAGCCTAGAGTTTCTGGTATACCCCCCTTACATCGTTGGAACACATATTAACCTTTTTGCATATCCCGCATTTAAGCGCAAAGAGTGTGATCTTCTGTTCTTGGCCGTCTCTGGTGGTGTTGTTTCCGATATCGTATACTTGGCTTTATGGCAATGAAATTCCCAGAATAAATTCAACGCCGTTGCCATCAACGCCTGCTCCCTAGGGCATGTTGGTAAATGCCCATCCGATAGACTTTGCCAGTGTTACGAGGTTCAGGCCTATTTCTATCATCAAATTCTGGAATACAAGAAAGTCTTCGCAACCGAAAAAAAAAAAAAAAAAAAAAGATCTCTTGTCCTCATACGTCCCCTCTAGCTCGACCAAGTATGACCTCGCGAGGCAATGCCTGTTCAGGACGGAGTGAACAATCTCCTCGACGGCTGTTCCATCCAAAACAACGCTTCCAATGCAAGGATAGAAGCATGTTATTAGTGCTCTCCATTCAAACATTGGAATCTGGAAGTACGTTCCATTGCAAACGTTACCAAAAGAACCCTATGCATCATCGGAAGTCTTGCAAAATTCCAACATCCTCAAGAGCAATACTGTCCATTCTTGGCACCCAGGTGATGGACTCGAACATCATTATTAACCCCATGTCTATATTGGTATAAAAAAAACACAAAGTATTCATTGACGTATCACATATTCATACTTACCATTGGCAAGCAGTCGCCTGTTTCCGCCATTTTTCTTCTTTATCACCAATGGGCAATGAGATTGCTCAAAATCAGTTTCCGGTGAATATTTTCTAACCCCGAGTGTTTCGATGGCTGAGTCTGAACGACGCTATATGGTGGAAAGAATCTCGAGGAAGCCTATGTTTCTCGCATAACCAGAGTCATCCACGTGCCTAATACGATCGGCTTGATGAGCAGACCAGATCAACGATGAGAATCGTTATTCTTCCCACAAAATAGATTGATAATGCTCTGTAGCGATTATTATTGATCAGATGTAATAGATAGCAAATACTAATCACACAAATGACTTCACTAGAGGCGATGCAGTGGGTATTTGCAATTCGTTCATTTTCATTCCAGACAAAAGCTATTCTGGCAACCCGGTATCATGGCAGATGAGGTATACGGGGTTGATACTGTCTGTAAATCAACGCTTTCCGTCACAATTTTTCCAACACCCCGTTGTCAAGTTACTAAAAAGCCTTATAGCTACGTTATCTCACCATATCATGCCTTTTGTTGCTTTGACGATAATGCTCCGTATAAGAGTCGGGTTCAGGTGTAAAATAGCATTCAGATAAAAAGTATATTTCTCATATCCATCAGGTGATTGTTTCGAGTATATGCTCTTATCATGATGACGGCATCATATGATAGAGGACTGCCCTGTCATCCAGTCTATCCATCAAGCTTAATATCAGCATACTCCGCGTCAATCTCCACCAAGGCACCCGGACCGCCTTCTTCGACAACCTTTGTATCTACTACAAAGGTGGCCAAAATCTTGGCTGACTCGGTCGTGCTGTAGTTGTCGCTCGTCCTGTGGTGACACCCGGGGGCCTCGTACCACGATCCCCCCGCCTCAATCACCCTCGTAGGCTCATTATTCATCTTGTTCAGGACGGCTCCTTCGATCACGAGTGCGGCGATGGAAGCACCGCCATGACGATGAGGCGGGGTGGATCCGTTGGGTGGAAAGGTAACATAGAGGCCGATGACAGACTTGCCGGGAACGTTGACCAGCTTATAGCTGAATGCTGGGGTGATAGTGGGAAGAGGACGTCTGTTGTTAAGGTTGTTAATTGTAAGCTCTGTCTCAACAGGCATATCTTCATGATGCAATCATTCTGGCTGGATGTATATGGATGACTGGGTTCAGCGAGACGGAATCATGATACTTACCCTCTCTGGTACTGGACGTCATCAACGATTCGGTGTTCTTGGGGTAACTCCATAGCTGATGTGTAAATACTTTTGATGCTCTTATTGATGTCTAAGACAAGATGCTCCAGCGTTGCAGAATCATCTTATATACTTCCTCGTCCGGCGGGAACTCAATCATTGCCACGAATAGCCGTTTATACAAGGGACTGTAGAACACACATCGCATTGTCCTGTTTTATGTAATCACAACTACATCACTTTCATCACCAATTATGCAGAGGGCTCGCGATGCCAAGCGAATGAGACTCTACTGCGGGGGTAGGCTATCCGGTAACCAGATTATATGGGCTGATGCGGAATCAAGCATTCCGACATGAATAGGCTATCGGTGCTAGATATAAACAATTCGTGCTTACGATATCGTTACAAATAGAAGAAATGATTCACCAAGTTCGGGATAGAATTATGGGATTTGAGTCTTGTGTAGGGAAAAAAATGGCACTGCTCAAGTTCAACAAGAACATTGCTTCATTCGACAAGCCTCAACCAAGATATCAGATCAGACTACCCTACCCTATAATCAATACCAAATTCACTTTTCGCTACCAAGGTATACAAGGTTCGTATTGGAGCGCTTGGGAGGCCTAGTCGGCAGGAGACCAAGCGCAGAGCAATATACGGAACAACCCATAGAGATATTGCTTACACTGCATCAATAATATGCGGCTTCCAATCAAAGAGTGGAATGGCAAGTATCAATTAATAATAGTGAGGGGAACTCAAATCATTGCAAGAATCTGACAATGTTGAGAAATCTATCAAACATCATTACATCCTTTGTCGCTTACATTTGGGGCGTTGAGGTGGCTGGCAGTTTAGTGTACTTGGCTTCAGCCATCTCGACCTGACCACTGATTTTGCTATTGAGAGACTACCGGCGGCCAGCGATGGAATCATCGAGCCCTGCACGATTTAGTCTTGATAGGATTTCCGTCTCCCTTCATGGAGACAATATGCAACGGGGGGAAGATAATTGCCTCATCAGGAATTCATCCGGTGTTTCCAACATGCAACGGTTTTATCTTCACTGACAAGGACTGGGTTCTCCAAGAAAACCCGTCCGTCCTTCAGCTTGGCATTTTAGTCTTGTTGCATAACCTGCCGGGAACTCCATGATCTACAGCAGATCGAGATGGACAGTTTGATCTGATGGGAGAAACGCATGGCATGGCCGCCTCAATGTCTGTGAGCTTCCCGGGAGCATGCTCAGAGCAGCGTTCTTTTTTGCAAAAAAGAAGCCCCCAACCTAACGGATGGATGGCCGTTATGGAATTGCACTTGGGCTGCTGAGCCAGTATCCCCCTAACTGTGCTGGAACTTGTTGATTTTCGTCTCAACTCTTATCCCACAACCCGCGTGGCCACGAATGGCCCCCATTCTGGCGTCTGCAGACAACTCAATCGAGGAGGATGGGTTATTGCGGTTATGCATACAAAAGGAGGCAGGGAGCTCCCAGTCACCTCTGCAACGATAAGTTTTTCTTCTTCTTGCGATAAGTGCGACGCAAGCGAGTAACTAAGCGAGGAAGAAGCAGATGGAGTGCCAGTTCATCTATAAAACCTCAAGCTACTGTATGATGGTGAGTGCGTGCCGCGTGGTTGTTTTGGGGGCTGCGTGGAGATCGATTCTCCATCCTGGGCCCGCGAGTGCAGAGCGGGAGAGAACGGCATGAAACATGGGCCGCCTCCCTTTCGGCTGCGTGGACGACAGGCGCTCCACTGAGCAGCGGCGTTGACGTGCTTTGGACATGCTTCGTGCATATGCATAGTTGCGCGCGCGTAAAATACCGACAACTTGAGAAGCAGATGCGGTTTGTGATGAGTATGAGCGCAAACCTGTAGACCCAATTGTCACAGACCTGTTCCTCTGAATAACTTCAGGTTCAGGTTAGGAACTTGGGGAGGGGGGAGGGGAGGGAACCCAAACGAGGTGTAATTAGCCCGTTTTGCTTATTGCCTAAAAGGAAATCCATGGATGAGCTGGATTTCGTATTGACAACTGATTACGACATCGATTGAGAAATACAATCGGCTCTCTGTATTATTACGAGCGATAAACTGGATATGCTGAGCTGAGGCCTCAAGGTGGACACTGGGACGGTCTCGGGAAATCGGTGTTTCTGATTGCCATGGGTTCTTTTCGTTGGATCCGTGAAGGAATAAATGAAGTACATTTTCGGTGCGGAGTCGTCGCCCCCAAAACGGAGGCTTGCTGTGTCGATCCCAAGACCCGTCTAGGAGGGGAGGACAAACTGATTAGTATGGTGCAATATCGAGGACCACGTGGAGAAACTCTCGTCTCGCTCTCTCCTCCCAAAGAAGGGGCGCTACATTCCAGCCTTTGAACGAACATCGACAGCACTTCCGTAACAATCTCTGAAATTGACTGAAACTTGAGTGGCGCCTTAGCCTCCATCATGGTAGCACAGAATCACACGTGGCATCGTGGTCCTGAAGTTTATTTCTCAAATGAGAGGGCTGACGCCATTCCCTATTTCCATTCTCATTCCCAACCATGTGTACCCGAAATCTGCCTCGTGTGATTTTGAGGCTCGATTTTGACTCACCTCGGCAGCTACCAGATCCGGCTATCAAGTATTCGCGTGTTTAACTTGGAGAAAACTGCCGCGAGCTGTCTTCAGCGCGAGAGAGTGTGGCGGCGACATGGTTGGCTGTTTTTTTTTTCAACCGCTCAATGCATCATAAATTAATTAAATTTAATGAATGCACACTTGCTGCGGACTCCTGCATTTGTTTGTTTTCTCCCAAAGCAACAAGTGTGGGTGAGAAGAACTTGTACGAGGACAAGGGGCAAAGCATCCGTGTGATTTGCATCACAGACCAGCATTGAACTCCCCGAGGATTTGGATAATCATAAAAGGGAGCCTCGAGGGAGCAGCGCTCTGATTGGATTCTTGCTGCAATTTCCAGGCTTATAACGTAAACACTCTGTTCCCAAGCAACCGAGCAACTCCAAGGTTGCACAATAAGCACATGACGCATGCACATGCAAGTTCCCTGCATATCTCATGCGCAAAGACACCGGCATAACGCGCTACTGCAGGAACAGTCGGTATGGGTAAGGCTTCCAGTAAGAGTGTGCATGGATGATATACTGTGCAGGCTGCTGTCGAGAAAGAGAAAAAAAACCCACGTTATGAACCACTCTGAGGGGGCCGGTTACTGGGAAAACCATGAGTAATCCTGCCATCATGGGATGGCATATGGCTTGTTCTTTCATTTGAACAGCTGCAGCCACCAAGCACGACGCTGAGTCCGTATCGAGTAAAAAAAAAAAAAGAGGGTGGCGATGGGAGAGGAAAATTCGGACAGACACCGTTTTCTGCCCTTCTTTTGCCAAGATGAGACCTGCATAAGGACGGCCGTTAATAAGCTACGGATCGTGCGGCCCGTGTGAGGGCTCGTGCGGTTGCCAGTTTGGACGATAAACAGTTGAACGGAGGGACAGACAGACAGAAAGGGAAGAGGAGAGATTTAAAATGTAGGCATCACATAGGGAAAATGTTTTTGCGATGCATGGATTGCTCTTTCTGAATGTTACAAGTAGAGCCCGAAGGGGAAGGGGGGAGGCTTTGGCTGTCATCATCTCAGGTCACATGAGCGAAATACTGAAGGGAAAATTTTTTACTCTTAATTACCACTAGGCAGAGTCCCGAGAGGGGGGAAACAAAAACAAAAGGGTTTGATCGTGAGATTGCTTCCGAGACAAATTACCATGTCAAATCCACACTGGGTCCCCTGCTTAAACAATCCCCGTCGGATAGGGACTCCATCTTCTTCTGACCGGATGCTTGCCAGCCGGTACGAGTGATTGACGACTACAGAGTATACGCATGGAGTATATTCCGTACACACTGAGAATGCCGGGAATTTAAATGGCAGGATATGCAACACTGGCTGGTGTAGTGACTCCGTCAACGGTCAGACCAGCAAACGTTGACCGCGAGTTGAGATGAACGTTTTCACCCGGAGGGTTTAAGCTTATGCAGGCTTGAGGGAGTTGCTGCCGCAGTGCCACAGCACAGTTCTTTTGACCATGCTCGCTCCAAAAGCCCTGCGCATGATCAGCATCGTCCTGCCTAGATTTGGCCATAGACCAGCGGGTGTAACCCTGCCCTGTCAACACTAGACAGGGCTCGATTCCCAGAGCTCTGGTGACGAGGGATGATGAAGTCAGGATCGCGAGCGATGCTACCATGTGGTTACGAAAAAGCCCTTACTCGCTTTGGTGATTAGGGGGGGAAAGGGAGGGAAAACCCGACAGACTGGAGCTGTCAGTGTTAGCACAAGATTGACAAGTGGTTGAGCATTCTGACACATCACTTTTACAATGACACATTGAAACAAAAAAGCATGGTTTTTGACTTGGATGCGATAGCTGGTGCTTCGTCCACAGTCCTCCTTGACAAGCCAAGATTGAGTCAGATTTCCCCGTATTGATGAATCGCTGTAGAACAAAGTGCCCCCTCCTCCCCAAAGAGGCCGACTCCTTGTTGATTGATGCCTTGATGCCATCATGGCCCGCTCTCCTCTACTGCTTGGGCAAGGTACATCCTCACTTCTTGTGGAGATCAGCTAAAAGCAGAGTTAGAGCCAATTCAGGGGCAGGGGAAGGAAAAGAATGAGGAGGTTCTGAGACCGTCTCTCCCTTAGTCGCACGTGTTTTCTTTGGGTGGCGCGTTTCCATCTCACACACGCACCAGTCTCAAAAAGCAAATTCACAAGCAAAACCATTGACCCAACACTGGGGACTATCGTAAACCATAAAACAAAGTTTGTGTCAATCAGCCGTCCTTGCTTTGTTTGTATTGTACTCCGTACTTGTTGGTATGTTGGTTGGGTCGGTCGGTCGGTCTTTATTTCGTCATTTTCTGATATGTTGCAAACAAACAACTTTTGCTCCCCTCGGCGTTAGTGAGAATGGATGGTTACCTTGCCTTTTTTTTCTTTCCTTCTTCTTCTTCCGCCTCCGCATCTAAGCCCCAATTACAGGGCATTCTACCTTGGCATCCTGCTTGGAACCCGTTATTTCCATCAACCACCACGAGCTTCGTCTCCTCTCCGCCGGTAAGAACGGCTCTCCTCTCCATGAGTACCGTTTATGATAACCCTGCCATTTCCCTTTTTTTCTTTTCTTTCTCACCAGACTTCCAATCCGGGCGTGCGCACACACTCGACAAGTACTACGGATGCCCGGAACGGCACTCCGCAAAAGCCAGGCCTTGCACCGCGCTCAGCTAAAACAGCCCTGTAGCCCCCTGTAGTCTCAACCGGCACCTGGTCCAGGTCCATCCGGAGGCCCGCTATAACCGCTAACACTTGCACTAAACGCCACCAAGTCGGCTCCGCCTGTGGCCGCACTGTTCAGCTACTTGACCGTCCCACCCTTTCAATAGGCGACTGCCACCAAGGGGATTTGGGACCACCACCCATGGGCCCCTGAACCTGGCAGCCTACCGCCCAGAACAACCCAGTACAGGACAGTACGGCTCATACAGTACGTGTCTTGCCTGCTCTCTGAACACACCCAGCGTCTACCCATATCCAACGTCTCACACCCACATCCCACTTTCAAGTTTCTTTCCTGTTGTAAGTGCACACACAAAAGTTTACACATTCACATTCATACAACAAACAAAACAAACCAGAATATCGAGTTGATTTGTTCGAAAGAAGAATCAAGAAAGAATACATCACGGCCGTCGCCACACACTCGCTTCCTACCCATCGACCACGCTTCAACTACCTAGCTCAATGCTTATAGCGCTTCATTACAGCTTGCACCGTCATCCCCAAACCCATTGGACCTCGACCTCCCATTCGTCGACGCCGTTGTCAAAAAGACTGACGCGGTAACCCGTCAACAATAACGCATCTTTCGATCTTTATTCGCTGTCCTTTGCCAATCCGTTTCTTATCTACCGAAGATTAGCATCTCTTTTCATCTCCCGTTTCCCAATTGCATTACATGGGTCCGCTGTGCGGCGCAAGCCATTCAATTGCTTCATTAGGCGTCGGTTTGTCTACGACATTGTTTTGGGTTACAACGCATGCTTAAACCAGACACAATCCGGGCCTCACCGATTACTATCCCCCCCAAACTTATTTGTTTACATCATTCATCAAGTTCTGTAATTGCATGCGATAGGTTGTAAATCGCAATCTATCCGCCATCGGCGAGTACAACAGCTATAATGTCTCACAACACCACACTCGAGGCTCTACAAGGCCAACAAACCTCACCTCGGAGGATGCGTCCATCGGAACTCGACATACTTACCGAGGATGGAGATCCGGTACCCCTACGACAGGGCAAGCTAAGCCGCCGAGAATCTAGGCTGGGATTCCGTAACCTCTTTGGACGTTCAAGTAAGAATGGCAAAGATGCTGATGGAACACCAACACCCAAAACCTCGCGGTCCTCCAGTATCCGGGCTTCAATTGCAGAAATCAGCAATTGGCCATATGGTCAACAGGCCCGTTCCGAAATCACGCTTCCTACAACTTCTCAGCCATGGGAATCTCCCCAAGAGCAGCCTGAACACAATCAACGTTCTTCACTGCCAAGCAGCGCAGGAAAACGCAAACCTGGTGCTGTCTCAACATGGGCAATGCCACCACTTTTCAAGGCATACCCCCAAGCCGTCAGGCATGGAATACTTCCCGCACCCACTATTTCAGCGGACACGATTCTGCGGCTAAGCGAGAAGAAGAATATTAACACTGACGCAGCAGCACCCGCCGAGTTTGGAGGGGATATTCAGACCAGTGATATCGAGAGGCTCAAGAGAAAACTCCGTGGTGACTCCCTGGTAGCATCTAGTCTTCAGTGGACGACCAAAACTTATGTTCTCGTTACCTCAGGATACCTGCTGCAGTACTCTGGAGAAGGAAACTATGATCGTCCGCCTGAAAAGGTGCTACGTCTAGGCCATTCTTCAGCAGCCTTTGCAAGCGACCTTATTCCCGGGCGACACTGGGTCTTGCAGGTTTCGTCTGCCACAGACGGCGAGGGCATTCTCCCAACAGAATCTCGATCCTTATTCTCCAAACTGCAATTTCGAATACCCGATAGGCGGACCACCTCTAACCTACTCATGGTCTTTGAGAGTGCAGAGGATATGAAGGAGTGGATTACTGTTCTACGCAGCGAAATCGAGAAGTTGGGGGGCAAGAAACCCCTCTCTGAGACGGGAATCCCTATGGAGGAGGATGAGGCTGATCTGGTTCTCCGGGAACAACCTAGCCAGCGGACCATTATTGTCAAGGATTCCGGTAGACTCTTACAAACCAGACACACTACTTCATGGGAGGAGCAAGAGGGTGAACCTCGAGTCAGCAACTGCTCTACAACAGTCACAGACTACGATGCTGGCGCGCAAGATCCATCATTAGATGATGTGTCAACGACAAATAGCGTCATCTCTCATGATGGTCGTCAACTGGACAGCCTACGTGACAACTCCAATCGCCTCTCATTCCTATCTTCGGGCCAACGTACTGTTATGACATCCACAAACTCCTCTCCCGCAAGCTCTCCCGTGCTGGAGAGATTCCCTCGACAGACTGATGGACAAACAGCTCATAAAGACAGTGATTCCCTTCTAAATAGACGGATGTCTCTGCAGGCGATTTCTCCGTTGGCGGAGGAAGATTGCCATGAGACGATTCCAGAGAATCGCCCAGTCACTTCCGCATGCTCATCACCAATCCGTGCTGACAAGGCCCCCTACACCAAGGTGTCACCATCAGAATCAGAGTCTCTGTCCCCCCCTGCCCTTAAAGAGGGTCTTTCGCTATTCCCCAGGCCATCACTGCGTAAGCAACTGGCTACCATTCGAACCGGACGACCATTATCTACAGTTCAGGATCAACCATCTCCCAAAGAGCCCATGCCCGAGCGGCCTATCACAAGCCACCACGCCGGAAGTAGGCCCTCTACACCCCCGGACGTTCCTCCTCTGCCGCGAGGCCGAATCATGTCGGTTTCACATATGCCGAACCGTGATATAACTCTTGCTCAGAATTCAGGGCGACGTTCTAGCCTGATGCCTGCACACAAGTCCGCCAATTCGGCTGCTCAACCAAGCTCCCGTCCTCGCAGACTTTCCAGCTTGGGTGCGCTACGAAAGCATGCCGAGATGGCTCCAGGTACACAAAAGGAGGAGACCCCTGCTCGACAGTCAGCTACTCATCAAATCTACACTACTTCCCCACGACCGGTCCTGCCCTGGTCCGACATTACTAGGAGGCGGAGGTCTTCCATGGACCCTGCTGAGGCCAACCGAACCATTACTGTTGGTCTTTCTCGAGCGGCTAAGCGAGCAAGCATTGGGTCTACATACTCTGACAGATCATCATCTGGCGACGTTTATGGCTCCACCATAATGGAAATTCCTCCCATGCTCGCACCGCCACCTTCCAAAGCCCTCCCACCTATTCCTCAAAGGCCATCTACTGCTGGCAGACCAAAGCTTGCCAGAAAGAACAGTATGCCTCAGCTAGCTGAAGGCCCCCCTCCAGCTCCACCGCCAACGTGTGCCCTGCCACCCATCCCGCAGAAGCAAGCTGTACAGGCATAAAACTGTCACATTATACCGACCAATCATTTCCTTGTCATCATTTATTATTGTTATATCCCTGGATTTCTACCGATTTACACGACGCGGTTAAACCGCATTCAGACGTCATGGCCATTTTTCCTTTGTTCTTGTGTATGTATGTGTGGGTGGGTGGCGGCGTTGAGATATACCCCAATGGGCGGATATCTATCTAGATGCATTCTGTTTTTATATCCTGTTTCTTGGGCTATTATTGTACGGTTTTACTGCGGAGTTTATGTCAGTTCTTCTGGTGTTGAAAGCACGCCATGTATAATGACTTGTATTGTATCATCATGACTGGGATTTCGAAGGATGAAAAAGGCGAATTTATTTGGAAACGCTTGAAAGATGCCCATGCGAAAAGGGGGTTCATTATCACTGGCTGATATCGATGTCTAGATAAAAAGAGGAAACCGAGATAGACATGATTCAATTCATGGGCAAAGAATCGAAACAAAAGTTGTTTTTTTTTTGTTGCAAGCAGTGTCTCTTGACCCGTGGGCTAAGGGTGATAGTGTTTTATATGTTGTCGTTATCGCGTATTAGTAGTAGCAGAGTAGCAGCAGTGGTACTGCGCCCGGCATAGTAGCAGTGCATTGCTTTGCATTGCTTTGCAGATAAAGCGAGACGCAAGATTCTCGAAATGAGTTAAAATGACGACGTGTGCCTTGTCAGACATGAGTAAGGCCCAGCAGTAAGAAGGTCGGTCAATGCTACGCAAGCCAACTTAGCCAGTCAAGCTTACTCTGCCAAGCAGGTAAGTTTTACCGCGAATCTAAGCTTACCGTGTCTCTCCTCTCTTTTTTTTTTGGTTTTGATGGTGTCCGATTCGCCAACCCTCCTCATGCTGTTCGTTGTTTATCACGGCCCAACCGATGGTAAAGAAAAGAAAAAAAAGAAAAAAAAAAGGGGGGGGGGGGGGGGGGGACCGTGTTTGGAACATTTCCTGTTTCAATGTAACCTGCGGGGTTCTATCGAAGATTCGGTAGGAAAGGCCAAGCAGGAATGATTTTCGGAGTCGGGGTATCTTGTTGAATGGCTCTGATGGCCCCTTGTCTTGGCTTCGCTACGGTTCGAAACAAGGCCATTGCCAAAAGTTGACAAGTCTTCTTTTATCCCCCCCCCCTTGTTTGTTTGTTTGCACTCGATTGCACAGGCAAAAAACAAGGTATCTATATAAGAGCCGGCTATTATGGTCTTAGTACAGCGGTAGGTAGTATTCTGTATGATTTGATTAGTGACACCCCTCTCCGGTAGGCCTTGTTTTTCGCACGAATGGGGAAAGGGAAGATGGATGGCCCGAGTAGGACGAGTTGGCGGGCGTGGATCCCCAAACGCGGGAACGGGGAATGTGGATTGTGTGGCCTGTAGATTGTGGTGAGCATTTTGAAAGGATGAGGAGAGAGAGAGAGGAGAGGAGAGGTGTCTTGGATATTATCCTGTGGGGGGCGCAGAAAGGCAGGTGACATTGGAGGGGAGTTTTTCTGGGTCAAGTCTGTCCGGCTTATGAATCAGACGAATCTATAGAAGGGCCGGTTTCGAAGAATGGATTGGGATGCTTAAAGAGATGCTTAAATAGAAGCCGTGGTGCCCATCTATTCAAGGCGCGGGTTTGAAGTCCAAGTGTGGATGCGTGTAATCTGAAGTGCCTTTTTTTTTGGTGATCTTATCTAGCAGCGCCAGTGCCAGAGGGAGAAGGAGCATTCAGAAGCTCACGACTGCCGTCCTTTCTGTCTACTCGTGATTGAATTTATTTGTTATTGTTTGATTTATTTTATCCCCCCCCCCCCCCGCTTCCTCAATACACCCTCTCGCATATTCCAATCGCAATGGCACCAACAATGCAATTGCTGCTTGGCGTTGTCGGTCTTTTCGCTTCTCAAGCCTCGGCTGCTTGCGCCAGCTTGAAGCCGACCTCATCTCCCGTCACGGCGCCGGGAATCCAGTACAAGGTCATTGCCAATGGCCTGGGTACCCCTCGAAGCATCGTCATTGACACCCAGGGAAATCTTCTCATTGCCCAGACAAAGCCTGGCGCTATTCAGCGACTTGTTTTGGATAAGGGCCAAGGTTTGGATGTTTGTGTCCAATCCACGACGAAGCTCGTCGATAACACTGTAAGCGCACCTCTCCGCCCCCTCTTTCTCTACAATATTGTCTAACCATCTCATCATGTTATAGTTCACCCATAGTTTGGTTCTTTCTCCAGACGGCAAGACTCTCTTTGCGACTACTAGCAATGTCGCAATCGCCTATCCCTACGATGCCGTCAAGGGGACCCTTGGCGCCGGAAAGACCATCATCACCGGCATGGACAACGCAGACCATGTTTCACGAACTCTGTTGATTCCCCCGCAAAATCCGGACCTGCTCATCGTTGCCCGCGGTTCCAATGACAACATTGACAACGGCACTATGCAGGTCGAATCGGGCCGCTCTCAGATACGCATCTTCAAGATTGCTGAGCTTCTTAAGAGCCAGAGCCCGGTGCAGTTCACCAGTGGAAATGTCCTCGGTTGGGGACTCAGGAACAGCGTCGGTGTTGCTCAGCACCCGCAGACCGGTCACATTGTAGGTTTCCGTTGCTCCCTGGATGGATGATTCCTGGCTCCTCAAAAGCTAACACGAACCAGTGGTCGGTTGAAAACTCCATGGACAACGTCAAGCGATTTGGTGCCGACATCCACAACTCCAACCCCGGTGAGGAGTTCAACTTCCACGGTCGTCCCAACGATACCTCCAGCGCCTATTACGGAAAGAACTACGGCTACCCACGATGCATTGCCATTTTCGACCCTTCAAACATCCAAAACTATCCTGGCGGCGCTGCTGTTGGCAAGCAAATGATTGCCGACCATACGATTCAGGGAGTGACGGATGATTGGTGCATTAAGAACACAATCCCTCCCCGTATTACTTTTGAATCTCACCTTGCGCCCCTGGACCTCAAGTTCCGAGACGATGGCTTGCAAGCATTCATTTCCATTCATGGAAGCTGGTGAGTAATGGTGGTAGTAGCACTGGAGGAATGCAGCTAAACTAGCTTCAACAGGAACCGACAGCCCCCAAGCGGTTACCGGCTTAGCCGCGTCGACTTCGGCCGGGATGGCTTCCCTGTGGAGCCCCAAACCAGCACAAAGGCCGAAGTCAAGCTTATGTGGAACTCGGACAACTCCAAGTGCCCCGATGGATGCTTCCGACCCGTCGGCCTGGCGCTGGACGAGAAGCGCGGCACAAAGCGCATGTTTATGGCGAGCGATAACTCGGGTGAGATTTTCGTTTTGACTGGACTTCACAGCAAATAGACGACAACGACGACGACGATGACGACGATGATGTGTTAGAAATATGTATCTACGTGTGTTAGAATGAGCTTTGCTATACGTGTAAGATGAGAGAGTACTTTGCAACTTGGTAGAGAAATTGCATTGAAGTATATAACTTTTTCTGTCACTTATTTAGTGACGTATAATGATAAAAAAAAAGATATGTTTTTAAGCAAATCCCCCCCCCCCCCCAAAAAAAAAAAAAAAAAAAAAAAAAACTTTACTGCACTTGTTCTAGTAAATTTCTATGAATGAAGAAGCTCTTCCTGTTAGTCTCTGTGATGCTGTCTCGACTAAATGGGTGCCCCCCCCCCACATACACACATACGGCTGTTCGATAAAGAGTGTGGCTGGGCGGTGGCTGGGAAGCGTTCATCCTGTCCACTCAAACTTGAGAGAGCTCATGGCATCCCGCGTCTCTGTCTCTCGCCCTCCCTCTCTTTCCCACCTGTCATGCACGCAATAAACCACTCTTTTGTTTTTCTGTTTGCATTTCTTGGCCTTTCAAGGATGCAGTGACAATCTTTTTTTTCTCTCCCTCGCCCCAGCATTATGCCATCCATTCTTTTGCTGAATCGAGACTGAGAGTGCGATGCCAAGATAATCCTTGCTTTTTTCCTCTTTTATCTTTGCATAAGATTGGCATTTTCTGGGGGGCTCTCTATCTTTACCTTACTGTGTGCGTTGTGTGAGTTTGAGCTTGGAGCTACGGCTTGCTTGAACGAGCAATTGTTAAGAGAGAAGAAGAAGAAGAAGAAGAAAAGCCCCTCTCTTAAGGAACCTCTATTTTTCTTTCTTAGACCAGGGAGAAGAAAAGATGCCTGCGTTACCTCGCTTCGCTCGCCCAGAAGAGGGCTTGTCAAATCCTCGCCTACCCACCGTATGCCTTCCGTCAACACCAAGCAAAGACATCGACTATGTCGCCCTCCTCGTCCGCCAGTACAACAGTCCAACAGCTACGCCCACCTTCGTCGTCATACCGGAAACCTACGGCGCTATACATTCCTCCCTCGCCCCCGGCATCATCGTCGCCATCGTCCTCGGCTCGGTGATTGGGTTTCTGCTCATCATAGCGGGCATATACACCGCCCTAGGGTTCGGCTCCACGGCCGTCTCGTCCACCAAGAAGACCACCGTCGTGGGGGAGATGGAGACGGGCTCTTCCTATTTCACGCGCAGTGCGCTGAGCTTCCGGACGCGTAGCACGAGGGCCCCGCCCCCGCCCGTGGTGCACAAGGTGAAAGTCAAGAAGACAGTGAAGCCGGCTCGGGCAGGCGTGCGCGTGACGGAGACGGGCTGGGTACGCACCAGGACGGCCGTGAAGCCTGCCTCGGCGCGGAGGAGTGGGGGACCGCCACCACCGGGGAGGGCGAGGTCGCCGATTGTGGTTGAGCCAGCGCGGATGAGGAGGGCGCCCTCTGTCAGCTCCGTGTCAAGATCGAGGTCGAGATCCAGACCGGCGGGGAGACGACCTCCCGCACCCTTTTCAGACTATGATGAGGAGAACGAGGTGGTTGTGATTGAGGAGAATACCCCGCCCACAAGACGAAAGAGTCGCAGGGGTCCCGCCCCCTATGACGAGGAGAACGAAGTCGTGGTTATCGAGGAGAATACCCCACCAAAACGAAAGAAGAGCAAGAAGGCCCCCAAGCGACAGGGCTCTCCTCGGAGGGTAGTCAGTCCCCCTAGAAGACCGAGTCCACCCAGGAGGCCAGTCTCTCCCGGACGCGCCCCCAGGAGAAGCGATGAGCGATCCGGAGTGACGGGCACATACCATAGTTCCAGCTCAAGCTCCAGCGATAGCCAGCTCGCATACTAAAGAGAGAGAGAAAAAATAGAAGGAGAGGATGAGCCTTTGATGAGTTGAAGAGATAGAGCCAACCTTCTAAGAAGGAAAAGGGAATGGCTTCTTTTTTTGCGATCAAAGTATACCTTTGTTGTTGAAGGAGAAAGAGAAGGAGAAAGAGAGAGATACTCTTTGATATGTCCTCGATTCTGCTTATACCGAACTGGAATAAGAAGAGGAAGGAGAAGAAAGATGTTTACACAATTCTATACAATAACCTTCAATGAAGGTCCCTTTTTTTGGTTTGGTTTGACCTGATTTGGCTTGAGCGAAGTTTTGCTTTTGGATTTTCTTGGAGTTTGGAAGGGAATGCAAATGAGTGGTTGGGTGGTTTAATGATAGAACCGTTGACGACACATTTTTACATCTTGCTATGATTTGAAGCATCTTATGGCATACCAGGGATAAAGGGGGGCGGAGGTCGGTCGGATGGGCAAGGCTGGGTTAGCTAATGGGCGTGGCATTTTCCCCTTCGTAGTATATATACAGTCTTGACATAAGCTTTTCTTCCTTTTCAGAAAGGTAGACAACTATAAAAGATTTTCAACACGCTACTTTCAGATTGCTCCCATTGTTTGAACAAGTAGGGGGGGGGGAAGAATATTTCAAGCATTGTGTGCCTTGCGGGCTATAAGTCTGCATGCTCCAAGTTTGACACCAATATATATATATACATGGATATTTCTTGTTCAAGACTCCAATCCTAGGCTATACCCAAAAAATATTCCAAATATCCAAGAAGTCAGCACCCCGATTGCTAATAATTCCATCAAATCATAATCCTACGTGCTTGTCGTCCCTTGAAATACACATAGCGAACCTTGCTTCATAGATAATTCCATCCGACAACCTAAGACCATTAGGTTTCTGGCCAAGATAAGGTATGCAAAATCCAAAGCAGTCGTCATCAAAACCGTAACCAAATCGTCAGGCGTAATCTTCATATGGGCAAATGTCAATCCCATCATTTCTTACATGGCCATAGGGCCACCGCTGTCATTGCCTCCACCGGACTGCCCATTCGTGCCATTTGAGCCACCGCCATTCCCACCTTGTTGTCCGCCAAAGAAGAATGTGTCAAAAGGGTTCATCTGCTGCCCGCCCTCACCGTAATCGTTATGCATGCCTTCCCAGTTGAGCCCGAAGCCAAGGTCCATCTGCCCTTGATCAACACTGCCAAAGTCGCCATTGGTAGAGGCACTGAGTGTTTGTAAAAAATCCATGGGTTGTGGATCCGGATATTCCATGGAGCTCTGTACACCATATTGCTGACTCAAGAAGGAGTTGCCGCCGCCACTAGTAGGACGTTGGGAATCCACTCTCCGAGGTACTGGCGGTGATGGAACAAGAGCTGGGTCTATGGCGGTTCCATCGTGGCTTGCAGCTCGCTCAAGCCCCGGATGCCCACGACCACGAGATTGGGTATCAAATGGCTTGGCTTTCCCTAGTGGGGGTGTAGATATATCTCCAGCAGTCGACAAGCTGGGGGATGACAAATTGTCCGGTATTGACATGTCAAATGGAAACCCCTGTTCGGACTGGTGATGTCGATGTCGAGGTATTGATTTCATCGCGGATGAATCTGATGCGGACGTCCAATTGGTCGTCTCTCGTCTAGGTCTTCGGGATTGCTGACTTGGCATACCAAACCCCCCACTGGAGCTAGCCATTTTAATAGTGGCTTTGGCTGTTCGGTCGAAGGCATCGCGGCATGTCTCGGCAGGCGGGCATTTGTCAATCATGTCGGTGAATACTGACTTTGCAGCCAGCACGGTAAAATCCACTTCGTCCATAGTCTACTCACGTGTCAGATGCTACTATTAAAGATGGGGAGGGGATAGGAGGTGAGCGTATTATCCTTACCAAGCGGCTTCTCACAATAGGCGAGTGCCATATAGCATATAGATATGATATACCCGCCATGAACAGATGATGTGTGGATAAATAGGTGTAACTGACTAGACCGCTGAGATGTAGCTGCCTGTATATACGAAGGATTCTTTGTCCAGCTTCTGCGACTTTGAGATATATGCGATCCTCATCCTCGCGAAGCTCCGCAGTGAATGCCGTGGGGCTATTCACCTCAGTCGAGGTGTTATACTCTCCCTCAAACATAGTGGGAATACTAAGGCTCTGTCGATATAATAGGATGATGGCTTGCCAGTAGTTGAGTTCCAAAAACTCAGTTGAAAAAGCCACTCCTGTTTCCAGTCTTGTAGGCGCCGAAGTCTTCCAGTCCCATAATCTTCTATCAATATCTATGCGCCATGACCTGAAAGAGTCAAATTGGACAAGATACGGGGATGGCATATGCCTACTCATTTCTGGGTAGGTTCTGGCCTGGCTACTCGCTTTCGCCATTTGCGCCTGGTTATACTGCAATACCTGCAAGATTTCCGACTGGAGTGTTCGCAATCGAAAGTAATGGTGTGCAACATGTTTGTAGCTTGGTTGGTCGTCACCCCCGGGAGGCATCAAAAAGCCATTTGGAGTGATATAATCATCATCCAGTACAGATGGAAGCTCGGTTGTAATGACTTGATCACTGATACCAAACGGTCGGCCGACGCAGGTGCTCACAAGCCTATCAAAGGAGTATGTACACCACCACAGACGTCGACGCAAGTCCCTAATCCAGAGACGTCGTCCCCGTTCCGACCCATTTGCGGAGTCGCGTGATTCGGCTGTACCATCAGTATCGGGCCCAGTGCTCTCGATATCTCCCCCGTCTTCGTAATGGAGTCCAAGGTCTACTGCCAGCCGTACCGCAACACCAGTGATATACCTAGAAAAGACATTGTTAGAGCGTCCATCTTCATTCCATCCGGGGGCATCCAAACCTACCACAGACCAGGGGGGACTGGACGGAGCAAGGCAAAGTTGGCAAGCAGCAAAACGGCCTGCAGCACCTCCAGTCCTCCTCCACTACTACTCAGGCATGCTTCTAGATGGACAATTGCACTCGCATGGTACTCTTCAGGCTGGCATGGATTCTTGCCTTGATTTAAGGCAAGCTTGGCGCCTCCCGAAGCTTCCGTCTTGACCGGCTCGCCTACGATAACACCACACCCAATAGCAAAAACCATGTTGAGCATGTACTGCTCTCGAGCGCCAAGACTCGGACCATCATTCATGTAAGCCAGCTCAAACATGCGCATGAATTCACCGCGGTGTAAGATGGGTATTTGTGGATTGGCATGCTCAAAGTACAACGTCACCAGCCTGGCTGCGACATCCTTGTCAGGGAAAGTCGCGGGCTGTATAGTTGGTTTTGTATGAAGGCCAAAGAATGAGTCCCGCATAGACGTCCCGCCTCCGCTACTCGAGAGATGAGGGCCTGACCGGTCAGTCATGCCGTTATGATCAGACACGGAATACTGAACAGCGGCAAAGACGACCCTTGCAAAGGATACACCAGATGCCGAAGCAAGTGATCTCGGTTTTGAGGAGCTAACAATATTTATCATTGCGGGACTTTGATCGCCCTGTTTGTTTGGCTTGATCGTATCCAGGCCCTGGGCCTGTGGCCTCGATGTGCGATGCTCATGATGGTCGGACTGTGCCACAAAGGTCGTACCAGCAACCCCCGAGGTGCTGCTATCAACGCTCGGTCGAGAGCATAGCTCCAGGTCTTCGGCCGGAGGGAATGGAATATTATTGGATGCCAAGAGCTTCTCTAGCTGCTCCACTCGAGTCTCCAGGTAGAAAACATAACTGCGACTATGGTCAGCAATCCCGTGTCGGCGGATTTGGGAAGCGAAATGTCAGCGGCCCAGATCGACCAGCTATCCTTACCTGCGAGGGATCTCCTTCTTGGTAATGGGATCGTAACCGACACAAGCGACCCCAGCCTTTGCGCAACTGGCACAGCTCGGCAATTTCTGGTCACATCGATTTTTGCGTAGGCGACAACGATTACAGGCGCTCACGTTGCGAAAATTGCTGCTCTGCCCAGCCTTGGTGGAAGCGACAGAGACAGGAACAGCAATGCCGGCGCCGGCACCGGCAGTGTTCGGGGTCGTGCCGCCAAGCGCTGCCCCAGCGACATCTACAGTCGCGCCGCCAGGGGCAATGTCGCCTAGTTGTTCCGAGGGGCTCGTGTGCCCGTTCCGGGGAGATGTCTCATCGAAAGACGACTGTCGCTGACGCTTGATGTTTGGCTGGGGGCTGGGGGACGGCGGGCCATGCGTGGGCATGATATCGCGAGAAGGGGACCCAACGAGGGCGTCGTTGGGGCTAGGGGTGGAGGGGAGAACCAAGTTTCGCGCTCAAGCTCAAGGGGAGTGAATATCAGTCGGAGGAGGGGGGGAGGGATGGAAAGCTGGAAAACGTCGGGTATGGGTTAGATGACAATTCGAACCAGGTGCGGGAAGTGGGACCTGAAGATGCATGAGACAGGACGACAAGACTCACCCAGGCGACGAGTGCTGGTCTGTTTGTGCTGCTTGTTCTGCTTGTCTGTTTTGCTGCCGTTCAACGAGGCGATCTCAAGCTGGGTTTCTGGAGCAATAGCCCATCATCCACCGACCGAGGGCTTGGTTGCGGTTGAACGAGGGTATGAGAACTCGAGCTGGGATATGGCCAGGCGCAGCTATCTCGAGACGTGAGAGCACGGGTCATGACAATGGTATGGGCAGACGCCGCAGCAAGCAGGCAAACAGGGCAAACAGGGCAAATAGACAAGTAGGCAGGCGGAGATCAAGAGAGGATTAGACGAAAGAATCGTGCGACAAAGACAACATCAACGATCCATAGCACTTCCACTCTGCTAAGTGAGAAGAGAGAAGAGAAGAGGAAAAGTATTTTTGTGGGTTCAAGTTGGGGCCACGATAACAGAGCGCAGAAGCCGTTGAAGCAGCAGCAGTCCAGCGCACCTGTCGTGGAGGTTGCTAGTATGTAATACGGTAGGTACGGAGTACGTTTAGCCCCATGCAAGAGAAGCTCCAGCGATAAGCAACTGGGACCTCACCTCCAACATACCTACTAATTTGCTACTAATTAAGGTGAATGTACGGAGAAACCTCCACTAATGCTACCTACATTAGTATAGGTAGTAGTAAGAAGAGTGGTATGTACATGAGGTATCATAAGGTACATACATACACTACCGAGTGCGTGCAATAGGACAACGCCCCGATGCAACCGCCTGGTCAAATTCATGGGCTACTTGTATAATACCAACCCTTGAGGTGGACCAATAATTTCCCAATGCACCTTTTTGCCTTGTCCATGGGGATCCATCCGTCCAATCCCATTTGCATTGATCGATATCCATGGCATGCGATGCGCTGCCGCTGTTGCTATTGCTGTTGCTATTGATATTGCTACCATACTCCGTACTGCTCCCCCGCGCAATCCGCTTTTCTTCCGCCCAAGAGCAAGCGACGCCACAAAATGCGTTGAACATGGTCCAGGTTGTAAGCAATGGCTTTCCGCATTTGGTATATGGCCCTGTTCCCTTTCCTTCTTTTCTTTTTTTTTTCTTTTTTTTTCTTTTCTTATTTTGTCTGGCGCAACAAGAAGCCCATCATCTTTCTTGTTCCATGTTCAAATTGTCTGTGATAGATTACTCTGCCTAGGTAGTATTACGTTACGTCCCGGATAGGGGGCCAGCCGAGGCTGGAATCCCTTAACAGCGAAGGTGCATCAATATCCGAATTGGGTATCACTAAATCCGTGAATAAAAATAGAGCGCATCAAATCAAATTCAATTATCCCGCTTATCAAGCAATCATTGTCATCATAATCACTATACTCATTCTAATCATTATAATCATCACATTAGGAAAACAGGAATTCCCATTCTCCAAATACCTTGAAACGATGGACGGTGCTTGTAGAATACCATTATGCATGTTGGTCGGGGTAACCATGTATTATTCGTTAAGCCACCACCAGCCAATATAGATAGTTATGGGTGCCATTTGGTGGGGAAGAGACAATCTACTTTGCAAATACCATTACAGCTTTCGCGAGTTTACCAAGTACGATTCACTGTAAAACAAACATAACACAAATAAGTTGATGATAAAACCAAACAATTGGCATAAGAATGAATAAAATGCTTCCTAAAATTTGTTGGTCGCGGTCCTGCCAACATGCTATGATAAAAATAAAACAAACTGAAATAAAACCCATCATTAATAAGAAACCTGATCCTTCTGCTTCATCCTCCCACCCGCGTGGGTGTGTGTGTGCGTGTGTGCAAGTCGTCATAAATGGCTGCCCTGAATACCCAGTACCTTGTCCCGTTATGCCATGCCCTGTCCCTAAATCCTGTATATCCAATCCATTTTTACAAATATCTATTTCCTCCAGTGAGGCTCAAAAGCTAACCCTCCGAAGCGTCTGAGGGGAAGCTGATTTCAACTGCATGCCGAGACACAATATTGGCAGGGTCCTCAATTGCAGTCGAAAGTGGTAAAGTCGAATCGAACGGGAAAGAAAATCATGATCCCTCATTTATCCAGGTCGTCCCAAAAAAAATGAAATATGAAAAGGAAAAAAATTGAAAATAGCAAAAAAGTCTATCCAATAAAAAGCGTTCACACATCAGAAGCCAAAACGCCAGGTTGCCGCCGTCGGAATCTCGAAAAGGGGGTATTCGCGCAAAAGTACCGATTAAAATAGTGTAGAAAGCAACGCCCCGTTGCTAGATGAAAAATTCCGTCCATGAATGAAGCTTTTAGACGTTCTCTTCGTCTTCGTAATCGTCCAGTAAGTTGTCGTCCAGGAGCCCTTCTTCCTCGGGCGTAGCGGGTGTCTGTGCTCCTTCAGTGATTTGTGAGCTGAGATATGCACCCGCAATAGTGATGATGCCGCTGAACCACCATGCAAGTCCCGAATAACCGGTCTGCAATCCCAAGGCGTATAGGAAACCGGATACGGTAGGGCCCAATGCTCTGCACAAACTGGCAGTAGACGCGGCAATGCCATTGATCGTGCCAAGAACTGATTTGGTCGGTGCCGAGTTCGCCAATAGGATTGCGTTGCTGGGGTACGCCATGGTCGAGAAGGTGCATTTCCAAATAACCAAAAGATAAATAGCCGGCATCCTCATTGTCTCAGGAAGCAGGACGAGGTAGGGCGTAACCAGATAAAGGGCGAAGTATGAAAAAGCGATGATACGGAACAAGCGAAGCGGCCCCAGACGACGTGTCACAGGAGCCACAATGAGGTAGTTGGACATAAGCGAATACAGGCCTTGAATAGACATGATGACGCCGATAGTCTTCGTCTCGAGGCCGAATCCATCTACAAACTTGAAGGGAAGATCAATAACTCGGTCTTTGGGAGGTGATGTGCTCAAGAACACCGGAAAGAGCTGATCGAAAGTCATTGTGTGGCTGCCATAAAGTTAGCGATAAAGAATATGCCAAGTCTTGCAGAAATGTCTTACAATGCGAGTATGCCGTAGGAAATAATGTTCATGATGACCGGCCTGGTGAAGATCTTCATGTCCTTGGGAGGTTGCATCGAAGCTGTTTCATTGTTGACAGATCCTTGCTCGGGGTCATCCTGCGGCACAAGTCGAGGGGAGTTCTCCTGGCTACGATATGCTGGTAAAGGTTCAATGGCTCCGGTGTTCGATCGAGATGGCCCTGTTGCGTCGTATCCGACTGTTGAATTGTTGGCGAGCAGGCTTTGTTTCTCTGGGTTTCTTCCTTGACAACTGCTAGCCCGGCGGAAAAGAGCTGTAATGCGGTTACCAATCTCACGACCTCGATCCCTCTCGCCCCTCTTGCCCATGTGAGTTTCTTCCAGAAACAAAAAGCCGACAACCACGCCAACGAATACGGTGAATGCACTGAAAAGGTTAGGTAAGAGGTAAGGATACCGATCCCAAAGGCTGTCTCTGGGAAACAAATCGGGATAGCTGACACAAGGCCGAGCCAAGGCGCCGCCAATCATGGGTCCAATGATTGATCTAAAGAGATGTTAGAACCAACATAATGTTTTACCTCAGCCTCAAAAGAATGAACTCACCCAATGCACCACACCATAGGCATAATAGTATAAGCCCGAGCTATCAGACATTCATTCGTTAGTACGACCATTCACCTCACAGGAAGTCGGTAAAGCCGAGACACTTACGTTGATGCTCCTTCACCGTCACAAGTTCGGCCACGGTGGTTTGCAGAACGCCGATATTTCTGAGACATGGTTAGATGCATGCATATGATTGGAATCTAGACGCATCAATGACATACCCATTGAGAAGACCACCAAGAGCTCGAGCAAAAAGAGCAACCGGAAGACTGGGTGCAAAACCAAAGACGAGGACGCTGAGAGCAGTGCCGATTAAACCAGTCAATAGGATGGGCTTGCGTCCAAACTTGTCGCTCAGCTTTCCCCACATTACTCCAGTAGCAAACTCCGCAAGTGTAAAGGCTGAGGTGACCATGCCGGCATAGACGGAAATTTTGTTGGCGTCATCGGTGATGTGGAAATCCTCAATCATGTAGTAGATGTAGGGAAAGATGGACATGAAAGCAATAGGCTCACATATCCTACAGCAGGCTGCATGTCATGTGTAAGCAGATCATCATCTCTAGGTATTCTATGGTTAAGCGAAACACTCACCGAGAACAAACATCTGCTTTGCCGGGAATGGTGGTAACTCATTCTTCCTCTTCCCGGCTCGGCGCCGTTGGGTAGATGTTGTAGATCTGGACCTCCTCATTGTTGCTTGATTTCGTGGACCCACGTCCTTTGTCGATTTATCCGTAATGAGGGTTCACAAAAACACCAGGTTGGTGGAAGTACCCGGGCCAGAAAATTGTACTGATGTAACCGCGAAATTGATATTTGTCGACAAAAGCCAATAATAATAATAATAATAATAATACGAATGGCGTGTGTTGCGTAAAGGTTTCCCTAGTTCAAGTCGAAGTACGTATCGGCTATTGTGGTGATGGTGTTGGGTAATTGTCGACGGTTGCTACAGTCTTTTTGAGAGTTTGGATATACCACAAGTATTGTGTGATAGTAATAGATGAAAGACGATGTTCAACAACCAATGTTATAAGCCTAGAAGCCAGGCACTATGTTTCAAGGAAGCAGAAGAAGGGAGGCAATGCTGGTTGAGAGAGGGCGGGAGTGTTTGATCATATAAGAAGACTGGTGTCAGGCAAGCGGCATGTAAAAGTTCAGCGAGGGCCATCTGGACTATAAAGCAGCCGTAAGTCACAACGGACATCTCGGCACACGTCCGTTAGCACCAGATTAACGTCGGGCGGTGACATGCGCCTCGCCCAGCAAAAAGAGACGGTCCAGCCAGAGGAGTAAGTTGATCTCCTTACCTCGCACAAGAAACGATGCGGCGAAGTGCCAGCTCCAGGGCAGAACGACATTGGGCGTGGGGCAGCTATTTTTTTTTTCGGGCGACCTCAGCCAGAAGAAAGCAAAAAAATAATAACGGCACGCCCCCCTCTTCTGGCGCGGCTCGTCGAGTGCCATTGAACTCAAGGCTGGTTCGAGTCAGCAGAGAGAGAAAGAGAAAAAAAACACCAGCACAGACGAGGCAGGGCCCGGGGGTACACATGAGGTACCTACTGGGGGAGAATATGCCTGCTTCTTTTTCTTCTTCAGCGTGTGTGCCAGGGGTGGGAAAGGGTGTGTGTTGTTTGCCTGCCTTGGGTCCTGTGTCATTGGCAGGGTTGGGCAGGGGTGGTCTCAAGGGCTTGGATCCGGGGGCTCACCAAACGCAAACGAGCATGGGAGGGGTGTATTATGGTGGTGGGAGGGGACAGCGACAGAGGTGTGTGCATGGTGGGGGAACCTTGAGATGTATCGTATCGCCAGGGACGAAGAGGTGAGGTAAGGTGGTGGTTTTGCTGCTGGTACTGGTGAGGAGAAAGGAAGAGGATAATCCTGGCAGCCCAGCGGTTGGCGGCAGAAGGGACGGAGTTGGAGGTTCCTTCCATCTTCATTCATTCGCAGGCATCTACCTCAGTCCTACCTACCCGCAGCCACTGCTGCTCTTCCTGCTGCTGTAAGTTAATGTGCAATGCAGCGCAGTACGGTCTCGTCAAAGAGTGCATTCATCTTTTTTTCCTCCTCCCTGTTTGCCGCGTTACCTTCGTGTGCTATGCTGTTGCTGTTGTGCTCTCGTGCCTGCGCCTACACCGTGCCCTACATCCCCCTCCTCTAGCAATAGTAGGAGCAGCTTCCGACGGTTAGGCACATGTCGTATTCGGTACTCCCTTATGTCCACATCAAGCACCTAATAGCGTGTACTTGGTACCACTTGGTGCTCCCTCTTACTTTGCTTTGCTTTGCTTTATTTCTGCTCCGAATAGCATCCCATCCATGAGAAGATGAAGCCCAACTCGTGGAGAGTGTGGGTGGAGAGCAACATCAGGAGGGGTGGAGGCTGCAGTACTGACCTTACATTGCCTTACCTTACATATAGCAGCAGCAGCAGCAGCAGCAGCAGCAGCATGATGCTGAGACCTGACAATTGGGCTGGTGGGCTGTATCTAGGTTATTCTGTTGGATGGATTCAGTGAACGAACGGCTGTGCTTTCGTCACATTTTTTTTTCTTCTTTCTTCTGGTTTGCTTTGTTTTTACGTTCCATACTATGTCCTAAAATGTCAAGTATTTTTGTTTCGAATTAATACCAACGAAGCACGATGGAAGCTCAGGTCTTACTTGCATCTTCCTTTGTCTCGCGTTATTGACTCTTTGGTAATAGCACATTTCCAGCCTGTCTTCCAAGGGATCAGCTACATCCCCCCATGACTGTTTCTGTTTGCTTGCTTGCCCAGCCGTCATCGTCGTCGACCTGCGACCTGCGACCTGCGACGCTGCAGCCTTCCTTGGAGACGATAATCTGATGACCCTGGCAAGGCCTGTACCTGGAACACAGCATATGTAATGGACGAATGGTTCTCCATACTACTCGGCTCGGCCATGCATCATATTCTTTCGTTGTTACGAGCACATTGATTGATGGTGTTAAATATGCATCTACCGGCTACGACTCTGGGCAGCAAGACAACCCTTCCGTCAGTCAGACAGAAACAAGCCCATGTTCCAGACGACAACACCTATGTCCATTGTCGATGACAAGGCTGGCTTCATTTATTTGCCCCGTACTTCATATATAAATCACCTACAGACAGACATATACATACTGGTACTCGTACGAGTATGACGGTATCCCTGCTGGGGCTACTGCGGGATCCGTTTTCGTACGCGCCTACATACATGCATCACAAGATAAAAGTTCCCGTCTGGACTTTTTTTTTCTCTCCCTTCTCTCCCTTCTCTCCCTTGTACGTAGTCGTACATACTGTACACTCCTCTCGCAGCTGTATTCCTCACTGGGTGCCAATGGCAAACGAACAGCAGGCGAGGCAGCGATGCATTGATTTGGTCGTGGGATGCCTTGAGGGCCAACAATCGTTAAACCCAACGTATGGGTAAGGGCGTTGGCATGCCAAGGTTTTCTCGGGTGTTCTCGCCCGGGTAATAACAGCGTGTGACTGGTCGCGCAATATCAACGAAATGATCATGAGGATGATTCAATGACGCACACGGTCAAGATGCGATGGCCGATATTGACGGTAACGGGAGGAGAGTGGGGAGCGGTGAGGGCGCTCGCTTGTCACAGGCATGGCATGATTTCTGATAGACGAAAATAAAATAAAATAAAATCATCATAAAAATAAAAAGGGCTGTAGTGAGAGAGAAAATAAGGTGCGACGTAGGTACTCCGTACCTCCTCTTCTCTTCTCTTGGCCTCTTGGAACTCTTGGGGAGGGCACACGGAACCTTCTCCCTGCTTATCGAGGGCTTGCTCTCCTCCTCCTCACTGAGATCCGGTTACAACTTAAACCTGGTGCTGGTGCTCGTGCTGGTGTTTGTGCTGGTGCTCGTGCTTGTGCTGCCCTGCGGATAGCCGACGCGCTTGGGGATGTAATTCCGGATGGGGGTCCCGCCCACACCCCCGCGAAATGCAAACGCATCACATCGCCAAAGAGCACTGCCTCTTGGCTGTACGACCTTTCTGGCGCTGGATCCAACGGCGTTGCAATATCGCGGCTGCATGCTAGGTGAATGAAATATACATACATACATACATACATACATACATGGTCACAAACTATCACGAGCCCAAAAAATGAAGCCGAAAGCGGCCTCGACGGCTGCTTGCCAATAACGCACGTACGAGCCCAGAACGTCATCTATGTGCACCAAGATGCATTACAGGATGGCGTCGACTAATTTAAACAAAAAAAAAATTGGGTTGGGAGGAAGAAAAAAAAAACAAATATTTTTTTTTGAAGGGACTTTTTTTTTTTCTCTCTCGTGGTTCCTTTCCAACTGCTATTGGCCATCATTGTTACCGAGCTCTCTGGTGTGCTTCGCCCAAAGACTACCTGTCTTTAGCCGCCGCCAGGCATGCAGCCCAAGTCGAATCTGGCCCGTGGATACTGTATTGGTAAGGTAAGGTATTACTCTGACAAGATGCTGCGGGCTTCTTGACATGCGGACTCGTGCGTGCGCATCATACTAATTCCCTACTAAGGTACTCGTACAGCACAGAGGCAGCACAGGACCGGAGAAGATAGTGACAGCGGACATTGGTAGTGCTATATGGTAGGCCATAGGGGTCATAAGAGCCATAATAAATACCTACCTACATACATATTGGCATGGCACAGACATGATACCTTACCTACCATACCTTTGGATGCCCATCTCTTCTTACCTACCTCTCGACGTAGGATTAATGTCCTCGCATACATACATACGACATAGTACATACAATATCCCACCAACAATATCAGGCCAGGGTTCCTTTGGATTCATACGATCCCTACGATCCATACTCTTTAATTCTCTTGCTTCCAGCTTCTGTTATTGGGGTTGTCATCCGCGCGGGACAACGCGTCCTTGTCCTATGAGAGTATGGTGTCCGAGGTCAGCTGACAGTTTTGCTGCACCTAACCGTCGGAAACTACAGGTTATAACCCCTCAAAGGAAAAAAAAGCTCACCATCCAATTAAGACTGTTATTACAAGTTACCTAGCAAGCTGTGAGTTGATGGTGTTTTTTTTTAGTACTTTAGTACAGCCCCAATCCGTATTTCTACCTAATGCAAATAGGTGCCACGGCATCGCGTGCGAAAGCGGCTCGGGCACGCCGCCCGCCAGATTTTGGCCAGGGCTGTTGATGTCATTGTGGAATCGCGGCGTGTGAATGTTGACTCTTTTGAGACATGTCAAACCACGATAAGCTGCGTCCGTCCGCCCATCCGCCCCCCGTGTCCGTCCCGGGTGCCTTGTGGTGCCTTGTGCCTGGGCTGTCTTTGTCTCTCTTTGTGACATTGCCCGCTTCCCCGTCCCGTCCTAATACCGAGAGGATACCGGCGTAAAGGGGGGAAAGAAATTCTAATACAAGTAAAATGCTTGTAAAACAAAACAAAACAAAAAAAAAAACGAAGTGAGGTCTAGGCAAGGTTATGATATGACATGTACTACAACCGCGGAGGTTTCCGCGACAGTCATCCGGCAGTTTTCCTTTGGAGAGGAGGGGAGAGAGAGAGAAAGAGAGAACTTTATCGGGGATGAGATTGAGGTTGTGTGACATTCCCAATGTTGTCATCATGGGGGAGGGAGTGTCAAGTAGGGGGGGAAGCTGTACATAGTTGTAATAATCACTGAAGAAAAGATTGGGATCAGCATGGAGCATCCATCAGCAGCAGCAATATACAGCAGTGGCCGACATCCCGACAGGCTGCTGACCTGGATGCCACTGCGCTTCTATGGGAAAAAAACGCGCAAGCCACGTGGTTTAGGAGTTTCCGAAATCGTGGATACTGGCTTGGGTAGTTTTCGCCATGGGCAGTTGGGATTATCGCGCCAAATCTGCAAGGCTTATGGAAGTGCATACTACAAGTAATAGCAAAACAGCAGTGTGTGACGAGCAACTAGTAGATAGGCATCCATGGATCCGTCCAACCTTGGAGGAGCAAAAAAAAAAAAAAAAAAAAAAAAAAAAAAGCACAAAGGAAACCATTCCATTCCATATTACAAGTACTCCCACACCACGTCATTTGCCAAGCTTACCTACCAATGTCAATGCCTGCCCACTTGAACTCCCCTAAGTGCCGGGGAACACAGCAAGTAAAACGACCAAATTTTTCCCATCAAGAACCATTAGCAGGGGAAGCTCAGCTCTCATCTACTGGGTACCTACTCGACGCCAGGGGAGAAGAAGCAACGTGATGTGACCTAAGATGTGACCTAAGATGTGACCTAGGATGTAGCCCAACTCGGCCAAGCAAAATCCAAGTAGTCGTCACCATTACGATGGATTGATGATGGATGGGCGGGCGGGTCAGGTCCCACTGAGCTGGAACCTTCAAATCAGATCCTGCTAGTACAGGCACTATCGCCATGTCATTCCCTATCGGTTGACGCACCAAGCACTTTAGTTGACAGTTTAGCTCTGTCCGGGGACACGGTGCCGGTGCCTGTTCCAGCCGCTAAGACTGGTGTCAGTTAGAAAAAGAGAGGCCAGAAAAAAAAAGAACGTGAGAAAATGGCGGTGATTGTCTAGCGGGTCTTAAAAAGGCTCGATGTTTCTCGTTGTATGTGCGTCCCCGTGCCCTGTATGTAGTACATTAAATACTTTTCAAGAGAAGAATAGCCGTGCCAAGATGAAGATGAATATGAGAGTCCACACCCAAGAAGGGGTGTCCAGCTGCCAATACTCCGCACATAGATGCTTGTACTGTACATACAACCAAGCAAGCACGCACCTACGTGCAAAGAAAATCAACAATTTGCGGAGGATCAGATGGTAATCCCTGGGTACTGTCCCCATAACTTGGGCGGGGACGAAGAATTGGAGGAAGAAGAAGAACCCAATGCCAGATGTCTTGTCCAGGGAGGGGGTGTCCCGTCTGATCTTTGAATCAACTCCCCCCTTCTTGGTTTGTACAAGCAGAATAATCCAGGGGGGCCATGAATGAGCCTCCAGAGCTCTGGGCCCCAAGCCCCCAACGGCAGTCTGCCGGAAGAGCTGCCGACTCCACACACACACACACACACCACGCACACACGCACACACACATCAGTACACGAGTGACAGTCAAAGTATCTGGGATGTACCGCGTTGCCTTGCGTTTCCACTCTCACCACTGACACTTGGAAGTAAGTTCTGTACTAAGTTGGTTTTCTACTTTAGCCCAACATTACCAACCAAACCCCACCCCCCCTTGACTCCCTCCCTACTGACTACTTCCCAGGAAGTAGGTAGGCCAATGCCTTGCCTACATACCGACCCGGACTGGCGGTCCGATGAATAGGATTGGATTCGAACTAGGAGATAGGTTCATCCCACCGTTACAGCCGCCCGTCGTCATGGTCTTTTCCAAAGTTGTGGTTCGTCAGTTGAGGTGGGAGGAGGCAGGTAAGGCAGCCAGCCACAGCTGTTGATCCCTTTTTTTTTTTTTTATTAGTATGATTTTTTTCCCCTTCCTTCGCTTTGTTGTCTTTGTCGAGGCATTTGTTTCAAACTCACATATCCATGGGATGTGATTATTGCATGAGGCTTTTCGATTATTACGATTACTCTTTCTCCTAATATCGGCATTGCCGCGAGGTCCGCCTACCTAGTATCAGGCAGGTGGTAGTTAATTACCTGTCATACCTTACGTACATACAGACAGATGCCTAATACTGGGGATTATCTGCCCAGTGGTAACTATGACAATAAGAATAATACAATCAATCAATCAATCAATTAATCAATCACTTCTACACCGAGATGGAGAATAGGGGAGGGGGGGAAGGCAAGGGAAGGTATTAACCGCTTTCCCGGTTGACGAGAACAGAAAAAGTGGCGTTGGATGTGCCGGATTCATCTCAGACCGCATTCTTTGCATACCAGGCAGTACCACCTACGTAGGTACGGTACGGTACGGTGTACATACAAGCATGAGGCGCTGCATATGTACTACTAGGTTGGTAAGGTACGAAAAGTAAGAACAAGCAAACAAACAAACGAACAAAATCAAGCAAGCAAATTAATTACTAAACCTTGCTTTGTCAAACAGACGTTATCTTACTGTGCATTCTTTGTACAGCAGGATTACTACAGTTGCAAGTACTGCGCCCTATTTGTGTGGATGTGTGGTAAAAAAGAAACGGCCTATTGCTGTGTCTCGTCGTATTTTGGTTGCATTTGGTCAAATTTGCAAGAAACCCTGACAGGCCGCCTGCCTCTATTGCTACAGGTACCAGGTAACCTTCAACAGCCAAGACCCCCAAGGGCGGGTGGATATTAGTCATCTCTGCCCTACTGGGCCAAAGCGGAGAGCAGAACAGCACAGGTACATGATACGGGCAGGCAGGCACAGGCATAGGACATTCATGGTCGGGTACGTACCTACCTTACCTCTTCAACATCCATGCCGCAAACGCCTTACCGCACATGTGGCCGCATGCATGACATGCATTGACAAAGAGGAGTAGCCCAGACGTTCTCGTCCCGTAAGAGAAGGCTTGAAAGAAGAAGACGAAGAAGAAGGGCGACCCGACAACATGGCGCACCAAGCAAAGTGCTCGCTGATGCGTCGACGTTACATCAACTCTGGTCCAGCAGGCCAGCCCAACAAAAAAAAATCCACAACCCACGCGACAACCATCCTACTTGGTCCGAAGGCTGCATCGTCAAAAACGCCAGATGCTACCTACATATAACGCATATTACAAGTATGGGTGTAAGCGCCGGGACATGTATGGTGTTGTAAGTCTTTGGTTTGAGTTCGTTAATCTGTTCCCCCCAAATCTTCTCTCCCACCGGTTACCCCCTTTGGACGAATGAGTGAGATCAAGGGATTTGCAAACCCCAGAAAGACGGCACAGCAGCAACCCCCCCCCCTCTCTTCAACGCAGTAGTCACCTCCCTCCTTGCCGCCCTCAACACAAATCTCACCGCCAGATGGGCAGCCTTGTCTTGTGATCCGCCTCATCTAATCGATGGATGAGCAGATCCTCCATCGATCACCCCTGGAGCTTGCTGCCCCCTCTGGTCCTCCTTCGCCAGATTTGCCTCCTCGGGTCTCAGCCAGTGTCGTCATTGTCAAACAGCCGGCGCCGGGTCCGTCACCCAATTATCCAGCGCAAATCACCATTCCAGAGGAGCATGGTCAATCGGGGAGACCTCCCGTGAAGACGGATTCCCGGTTCACACTTCCGCCCAGACTAGTGTCTATTGTGGATGCACAAAAGCTCCGGAATGGTCTTTCTCGGATCACAGTTGGCGCCGCCATCGAGTGGCGGGAAATCTAAGAGACTCTCTTAGCACTGAGTCGTGGCGTCGCATGGCGCCCCGTCCCAAAGAACTACCACCCGGCTGGGTGGTCGCCAGAACACTTGATTGGGCCCTGGCTCAATGCAAAAAGGGGTCAGCCCATTGACCCGGTGGAGTGGATTGATCTGATGCCGCCAGCACGACACTCAACTTCGGACGTTTCAGAACTGCTCGCCCAGCAAGTCGGGTCATGGCCCGTCGAACCGTCCAAGGACCTTCTCCAGCTCTTTGTGAGGCCTAGTCGCCACGCTATCGTCTAGATTATTCGATTTCAATGATCCGGAGATGAGGTTCATTCCCAACCAACACTGCAGATGCCCAGATTGCATGCTGCAGCCCCGGCATCTATAGTCAGATATTCTACCACTACCTACGACAATGCCGGGTCCGCGACATGTCGGACCGCGCGAGGAAAATGAAGCCCTATGTCGCACACAGTGCAGACATGCATACACACATACATATGACAACCATAGAAATGGCACCATTTTTGCTGCACGCCTTTCGGGTCTTGATATATTTATACATCGGTAAATAAATCGGCTATATATAAACATTTTAGGTTACAGCACTTATCAACCGGGTTGTTGGCATGTACTCGCACCTGACATGAAATTTTATCAAACTTGGTGCGACAAATTCTTCATTTGAAGACTGAGATTCGGGCCTCTGTTCCGTGTTGCCAGACACAGACCGCACGGACAATCGTCTGACTTATAGAGACGCGGTAGGCGTATAGCTAATTTTTCTTCGGCGTCTGCGAGAACAATCTATTCCGCACTCGCCGTATGTACCTCACTATTTTCTCGCTTCTGGTACTTTCTTTTTGGAGCGTTGTTTTCTTTTTTCTTTCTCTTTTTGCTTATGTCCCCATGCGCCACGGCTCTTCTCGAAATTTTCGACAGGGGTGTGTGGGCTAATCATAACTCAGAATACTACTCTTCGACACATTGCGATCAACTAGACCAAAAACGCTAGGACTTAGGTTTCTCGCCCGTTGAACCTACACCGGGGAACGAGCCTTTCATTCCGGGCGAATGAGAAATTCTCAAGATCTGCCCATGGACGCCAAGGTATCTCTGTCGGTACGACTGATAATACGGGACCAATGGCGAAACATCAGCTCCATACTCCGTATTTCATTCTGCAATACTTACCCTTTCTATACGTACATACCGGCTGTGTTTAAGTTTGTTTTCCTTTTTTGGTACGCCAAGCCATGGTGCCCAAATACACAAGAAATGCCATGCCCTCGGTGGTTCGGTATATTCAGGAGGATATTGTCAACTTTGCGTCAGGGTTGACGATGCAGTTCAAACAGGGGAGGCGGAATACGATTTCTCAATGGCTACCCTGCAACCCGCTCCTATTGTTTCAATGCTGCCCACTTGTTGGATAACGTTAAGGCAGAAGAAGAAAACGATGGAGAAGAAGGACACACGCATCGTCCATTTTCTATGAGACGTTGGTTGTATCTGGTCACAATCTAGCATATCTCCCGAATTTTAATCATTAACAGTATACAAGCTATGTTACGAGCTGGTTACTGCTGTATCGTTTCTCGGCCACATCACAAGTTAGGATATCTCCGGATAGGAGAAGCACGACCGAACGGAACCGGCACAAAATAGATTGCATCATCAATATTGCATCAACCACACATAATTGCCATTCTTAATGAAATAAAATCTCAATGGCTGAGACACGCGGGCTTACTGTAGCCATTAAAAGGATGTCTTGAAACAGCATTTTCCGGGACTAGGCGGATTAAATATCGGATGCTTGATCTGTACTCAATATTACAAGTATTGCCTGGATATTTTCAGGATCCTCTATTATGCAGGCATAATCGCCCCATTGCATATGGCTCAAAATACGATTATTCATACATTTACTAAACACGGCCTATTATACTGCGGATAATACTGAGCCGGTTTCACATCTGGGGATGTGTTCTGCACACATATACCCTTGTTGATCTTGCAGTCTTGCATCGACGTGGCCACTCAAACTTCCTGTATGTATGAGATGTCGCAACCTCTACTCTATACGGGTAGGATTCCCCAACTGGCAACGCCTTACGACATGTCGAAGTGGGAGGAAGTATGGATACATACTTCGCAGTGCAACATCGGCGAGTCACTTGAGTGAGTAGCAACAATGTCAATACCAGAACCAATCATAGTGCAGTCGAATCCTTGTGAGCTGATCCGCAAAGGTGGCATGTACATTGCATGTACATAATGCTGATTTGCACTCTGTTGTCGACGTTCGTCAAGATCGACCGCCAATGCAGTCCTCAACTAGGCGCGCGGGCGCAACTGCAGAACCCCGGAAAGGATTGTTCACAAGGGCCACGCGTTGTGTTATGGTACTGATACAAAGATGGTCCTTGCACACATTTGGAGCGCTGAGTATCTTTTTTATCTCCGCCTCGTGACCATTGTTCCGCACAAACCCCCAAGACGCCGTTTGCCAGGGCTGTCCAGTTTGCGAGAAGGCCACCTTCACTCATCCAATATGTGAAATGCCCTCGTCAGACCGCAGGCATGGCTACAGGCTTACCCACAATTAACACGAACCTGCATCCAGGGGGGTTCGCCCGAGACATGCCAGACATGTCTGCTGTCGTTTCAGCGAAACTGTCGTCGATCTGTCAACCTACCAAACACAGTATTTATGGATGGCGTGTCGGGAGGCGCAAGGTCTCCTCAATACGGAGAACATGCTCCTTTCTTCAGTCTATGCTTAACACTGAAACTCTGGGATCTGTAACCGGGATGACTTCCAGGATTAGTTTCACCGGCTGACCTTGCCGCCGTGGTGGATGCAGAATAGAACGTATGCAACACGGAGTACGACGACGAGAACAGACGCGAATGGAGGTACCGGGATTGTCTTTAAGCCCTCCGCAAGAGTGAGATGAGGCTTATGGGGCTTGAGCCTGATCTGTCATTTTTGTGAAGAAATCGATATGTGATAGAAGCTAGCATCTGAGAGTACCCAGCGAACCCCGATTGGTCTCGGCTAGCGTTGTTGGAGCGAGTTGCCTGCTCCTATTCCCGGTCTTTGTATTGGTACAAGGTTGTTCGCGCTCATATCGGCAGGGGAAGTCCTCCTCCTTCTCCTCACCTCCCACTCCGATTCCGTGCCGTAACATTGATGACCGGTTCGTCAGCTCATTCCCAACATTGCGGTTAACCACACCTGTGGCCGGTTGCGCCGGCATGGTTGTCTTCCGCAGCTAATACAGGACCCAGGCCAACTCATCGACTTATAGTTTTGTGTGTATGCATGAGCAGAACATGCAATGCTACACATCGCTTGCCCTCATGCGAGCCTGGGTGCTGCATGGGGCGGTGCTGGGAACCATCTCCTCGAGTTACCACCTTGTCTAATAGCTACCAACACTCTACAGAGTGGTAGGTACTGGTTTGCAGCTGTTCGCATCTTTGCGAGCTTTGTTGGGTTGGCCGCTGTCTTGAGGTCCAGCAGATCCGGCCGGGGAAGCTGAACACATCGCCCAGTGCACGGCCATAAACATCTTGGCTCACCAGGCGAAAAGGAGTAGTTGGTATCATGGATAAGTGTTCTGTTGACAGATGATCGACCTCATCATGCATGGTCAAGACTAACCTGGCCAGCAAAAAGGGAGCCAGGATCGGTGACCTTCCCTTCCTCTTTGGGGATGTCAGAGCACAACTGCATGATTCCTACATGGGGAACTACCAACCCGATACGATTCGCCATGCTTCGCCTGCTATCCCTGCCCAGCTGCGCCAGGGTCGCCTATTCTGATGCACTTGCATCCTAGTTCATCACATAGCGAACACGCGTGAAGCTCCACGCAACACACCGTCCTCGTGAATCGGATGAGTCAGAATAGCAGGGACATCGTCCGTGGCTGAGGCTCAAAGCCTTGCAAAAGATAGCCATCAGCCGCAGTGATTTACATGGCCATGTTGTTGTTGGTAGGCACTCGGAGGAACGTCCGAATTGGCTTTCTTGCAGCACTTGACGGGCGCCATGTCTATCCTCACGCCAGCCACGAGGAAGATGTGATGCAGCCTTAGTCCATAAGGTCAATGCAACGACGCAAGGGAGGCTGCATGGACCCGCTCTACTATGCTGTCTCTGAGCAAGATGAGGCAGAGCCGCGGCAGCAAGAGCAGCAAAAAATACATACAGTACATACACGATTTCATTTTATCGTACATACATACGTGCCCGCAGACGCAAGATGCGGTCTGCGCCATTGCCTCTTATATATTATCGTTATTATTATTACTGGTGGTGTTGGTGGTACAAAGATAGGGAATCTGTCATAAGCTTGTATATGGTCAGCTTGCACCACTTTTAATGCACACCAGACCGGTAGGATTAATAACATAACACACTCAACCCATCGGCGCCGAACACTGAAATTTAATCTCTCCTGCATAGAAATGTTACGTTTGGATGACGGAAAACGGACGGACGAATATTCATCAGGATGTCACAACTTCCATGGCACCGGAACTTCAGAGGTGGGAACAGGCCGCCGCTTCCAATACAAACATGTAGGCGAAATGAGCCAGTAGCGACCAGCCACGCGACTCTGCGGAACTTGCTTGGCTATGGGTGCTGTGGTAAAAAAGCAGGTCGAGGATCCCTATGCTCATTGCAAGGGCCTTCCGAGTGACCACGCGCCCATATGAAAGTGGTGATGATAACGTGTCTTAGGTAGGGGGGGAAGGGGAGAGGGAGGGGGGAGAGGGGGGATGGATGCAGATGCAGCACACGCCCCCTATATCCTGGTACCATTGCTGGAGGCCTGCGCCGTGTAACCCAACACGCACATGGTTGAGCAGATGTCACGCCGGTAGACGCCTTTTGGTAGCCTCGCGGATTCCCCACAGATTTGTCTGGGTATCCTGACTATGTTCTCATGCCGATTTACGGATAAGCTGCCCAATCAGTTCCGGTAGCCCTACCACCATGGGGGCGTGGTGGGTTTGATCGCGTATTCGTCTAATGCGGGCTGCGTCTATGCAATCAGTGCATAATAAGGTTCAGTAGGTGCTCACCTTGGACTTGGGTGCTTGGCTACGAGTATAGTATAGTGCATGATAGTACACAGCTCCGTGCAAATCTATTTCTGCTGAACAAGCTTGTGTGTCAGCCGATGAAAATCGGGGGCCAGCTTTGTTGCTGATGACGAGGGCTTGCATTGTAGCTGAACTTGCTAGTTCGCCTTTCGAATGAGGGGATCGAATCCTATTCTCATGCCTGTTCCAACTTCCAAAACCGCGATGGGCTCGGATCAAGAAGTTGTGCATGTGCAGGATGCTAATGTTTGCACAAGGCAGACCAAGGGGGGAAGGGGAAAAAAAAAGAGGGACAAGGCCAGCAAGGAAGGGCAGGGGCATCGAGGTTGCGTTGGACTGGTTGCATATGTGCGGGTTACCGAGACGGCAGGACCCATAACGCGGCCCGGCCGGGATCCACGGATTACCGTTAGGTTGGAATGAACTGTGACGACCAGCTGCGGGTTGCGAGAAAGTTGGATGGTGGTATGGATTCTTATTATTATGGAGAAACGGGCTCATCGAGGGGCTGGCATGCTGGCCGCTGGGCAGAACGAACTGGGCCTCGGTGGGCTTGGGTTTTGGTCGTTATATTACCTCATCAGCGCCCAGTCTGATGCCCACCCAATACCATGCAAGCGTTGCAGCAAATGCGTATGGAGCACTGGGTTAACAGAGTGACCAAGGCGGGCCGTCATGGACTTTGGCCGCCGTGGAGTGGATGCGGCGGGTGCGTCACAAACAAGTCGAGGCACAGGACAGGTCGAAAGCACAGGACAGACACGCAGAACGACAGGGCAGGTAGGTAGCTAAGCATGAATGGATGGATGGATGGATGGATGGATGGGACCTTGACAAATCTCCCGTCGTTACATCACTTTGCCGAGCGAGCAAACAAACGTTTCACGCACACATAGTCTCGTCCATTTTTTTTTTGTTGCGTTTTGTTGCGGACACGCGCACCACCGCACACGCACATATCTATACAGTGCATAACAAAACCACATACAGCCGTGAGACTCAGCCGGAGCTAGTGGTGGTGCACGTCAAACAGACTATCAGAAGAACGGGGAAAGCTAATCATACCACAAAAGACAGAGAGGCACTTGCATTGAGCCCAATACATAGATACTCTGTACATACATGCACACACACACACACACACACACACACACACACACCTACCTACCTACCTAGTAGTACCTCACCTACCTGCATTGCATACCTTACCTGGTCAACCTCAATAAACGAGCACGCACGCACGCACACACCCCACCACCTTCCCCTTTTTTTTTTTTTCACCTCTCCCTCACTCTGTCACCCCCCTGTGCTCGCCTCCCGCGGCTCAAAGCGGCATTCCCGCATACGACAAGCGAGCGACAAAGCCGGTCGCGACATATCCATCCATCCATCCAGTCAGGCACTCCAAAATCCGTCCCTTGCAAAAGACGTCACAATGGCGGGTAAAAAGGCAGTGGAAAATACCAAGAAGGTGGCCGGCAACGCTCGCAAAGCCGAGGCCGCCGCCAAAAAGAATGCTGCTCAAGACGCTCAGCGAGAGGTTGCCGAAGACGAGAAGTGGCAGCAAGGATCTAAGAGCAACTCCAAAAAGTGCGTATGACTCCTTTTGAGACATTTCACCGAATCTGCCCCGTTGCCGGTCTCTCCGTAATATGTTGTTGGCCCTCACAGTACGAAATAGCTAACGGGCTCTTTCTGCATCACAGGGAGGCCGAGGCAGCCAAGAAGGCTGAATTAGCGAAAAAGAAGGCCGAGAGAGATGCGTTGGCCAAAGAGGAGGAGGCCAGCCTGAACGCACGAGCGGAACCCAAGAAATCAAAGGCACCCGTCAAGAAGACGCGAGGGCTGGATTTGTCACAGTTGGACGACGACAAGCCTTCTGCCATCAGTGCTACAGGCATCGACAACGCCCTGGATGCACTGTCTCTCACAGCCGGCGGTGACGACTCCAAGATTGACAAGCACCCCGAGAGACGATTCGCCGCGGCGTATGCCAAATACGAGGAGCGAAGACTAAACGAGATGAAGCAGGATGGCAGTGGGGTTGGTCTCAGGCTGGAGCAGCGGAAGCAAAGGATCAGAAAGGAGTTTGACAAGAGCACCGAGAACCCTTTCAACCAGGTCACAGCATCGTATAATGCTTCGAGAGGAGATTTGGAACAACTCAAGTCCCAAGAGATGACCAAGATTGAGAAGAGATTGGGAAATTAAACACTGCTTGGTTTACCGGGCTTACGGAGTACACATTACATTGTTATCATTTACTCTTTTCATGCTTACAGTTATAGATTGGGGGCTTAAAAGGAAGGAGAAGAAAAACAGTTACATGGCATGAATTAATGCACGACAGATGTCTCAAGCATATGACGACAGAGAAGCTGTGAAGATTTTCATGATAATGATGATCCATTCCCCCCACCATTTATCGACAATGACTCTTCAACCCCGCCTTAGCTCTGCACATCATACCGTTTTGTACGGCAGAATAGGACACCGCCTTAGTCACCGCCCACATCATCTCCTATTGCCTCGTTGACATGCTGAGTCCTCTATTAGTAGGCCTACCGCGACTCCATCCTGATTTGAAGCATTCCTGCGTCCATGTAACCGAACACGGTCCGTCAGCATGGCCTCCCTTTCCCTGGGGCATCTGCCATCGCTGTGGAAGCAACATCTCCTCTCTGAATTGTATGCGCCCGCCTTGCGCGCCTCCCGGCATAGCAGCGACAATCACTAACATGGATGCGCAGCGCCGGATTGAAGCAAGCATGCCCTGAGGGGGTGTTTGTTAGCTTGAACCCAGGTGATCCTTCGCTATGGTCGGCAGTGTTGTTTGTCCGTAACGGTGAGACCCCAATAAGCTCCCTCCATTGAAACCGCGTCCTGTCGTTTTTTAACTAATAGCTACGATGCACCAACATAGGCCCCTATGCCCCGGCAGTTTTAAGGTTCCATATTACGTTCCCCGACTCCTATCCTAGAGTACCGCCTCTGGTGACCTTTCAAACCGACATGTTCCATCCATTAATAACGCCTCTGACGACACACATGTACTCGACAGATCTGCATGACGATGGATCAGGAGGCGCAGCAGAGCAGGAGATACTACCCCCTGGCGGCTTTAGCTTACGTCATGGCTTTCCAGAATGGTACAAACGAGACAAGCGAACGGCGAATGGGGGCAGCAAGGTCAGCGCCGAGGCTCAAGGCGCTTCGTCGTTGGAGACAACGGGTCAGCCGCAGCCGGGCCAAGTGAATGCTACTCCAGTGTCGTCGTCGCAGGGAAGCTTACCGAGATACATGCAAACGAGCAAACGGTCCGTTTCCACGTATAGCATTCTCAAGTATATCCGCAGCACGTTTGACAAGGAGGATGTTCTCGACTCAGTGCCATTAAGTGCGGCTGGGAATCCCGGGGCTTGGCATGCATGGCGGACTCATCGCCGGAAGCAGGGCAAGGTGTTCCAGGAGGACCGTGGAACGATTGGCGGTGGTAGTGATGGATCGAGTAAGGAGAGCGAGGAGCCGCAATCGGGCGAAGAAAATAGCGCAGATGCAACCTCAAAGAAGAGTGTCTCCGTGCGCTCAATGTCACCCCCAATCTCAACGCCAACGTCAACAACGCCAACATCAACAACGCCAACGACAACGACAGCGTCAACGACAAGGAGACCTGGAGAGTGGAATTGGGACGGCGTATGGGAGGATAGGGTTAAGAAGGGAATTGCATCGACTTTATCCGAGTCGGTGCTATACGGCGCAGCTGGTGGTCCAGAGAGTCTAGTACGTGCATCCTTTACTATTTCCCTCCAAGTGCAACTACTCACGGTGTTTGCAGATTCATTTTCTGGCGCTTGAGGACGGTGACATCCAAACTGTCAAGGACAACCTTCGCCGGACTCTTGGTGCTGCTGTGTAGCCTTTCCATGGTCATCATCATCATAATCTTTCTTTATTCTTTATTCTTTATCCTTTTCCGCTTTGCTATTGGTTTATTCCTTGTACACTTGCTACTTCCTATATAACTTTTTAGTCCAACCGTTATGGAATATTCCCCCCCCAATGGCCATAAGATGACCATTTGTGAGGAGTTTGATAGCCGAGTATTTTTTGCTCTGTATGGTGTGACGGTTGATATTGATACTGGCGTTCATGATGGTGATGAATTATGCTCATTGAGTTGCGATAATTCCTCACAGGCAACCGCGACATGTCCATCGCTACTCCCCTTCTCTGGCCGCAGTTTCCACCTACCAACTCATTGCCTTTCTCTCCCTTACCTCGCTCCGGTGCTTGATTTATTCATTCTTCTCTCTGCATCTCAATCATTCTCATCTTATTTTCTTGGTAATGAACAACCACGACTCTTATCCAATTAACTGGCAAACTTGGCATCATTCATCATCCGCTTTTGGCTTTACAATCATCGTATTTTCCATCACTATTTTGGCTGCGGCAATAATCATCAGTGCTTGTCTCCCAGTGCGCTCATATGGTATATTAACAGTAAGGCCACGAAAAAAGCTCCGTCGACGAGACAAGCATTCTATTTATCGATCGACACATGCGACGGATTCCTGGGACGAACTCAAGTTTCTGAGCCCACATCGAGAGAACTCGAGGACCACTGAAGCATCACTCATTACCATCCCGGCGCCAACATGGGATCCGCTGAAAATAGGTCGTCTTATGTTGGATGCTCCAGTCCTACCGAGCAGAGGCTCGAAAGAGATAAACCAAGTCCACTCCGAATCATCAAGCAGTGCAAAAACTACAGTCGTCCATTAGCCAAAGGGTGGAATACCACAAATATCGAAGCGAGCTTAGAAAAAGGATCGCCACCTTATGGTCGAGATGATTACGTACCATTGAAGGTGATGAAGAAGAGGGCCAGTAAGGTGTTCCGAAACGTGTTGCCCGATGAAAATGAGGCGCCTAGCTAGGGGCAGCCGCTGAACAGGTCGACGCTTGAGCGAACCTTGGTCGGTACAATCGGGAATGAAGACCCTATCTCTCAAGGGAATTTGCCGCGACAAGGGACGCCGCGGCCATTGCGGACATTGAAGATACAGAAAGTTCGGAATAAACTCTCCGTCTTGCGGGATCTTTGTGAAGAAGGCGAGGGAGAGCAGATCCAACCGCAGTACCAAACAGATATTAACCAAGGCATTCCCCCCGAAAGATCCGAGCTTCCCTCATATTATGGTACAGCTGAAGCCAATGAGCGCAGAGCATGTCTCTATCCCGAAACACCTCTTTCAGAGAAACGGAATCCATTGCCATCGGTGATAGCATATGCTCCAACAACTCGGCCGTTCTTATTAGTTCCGAGAATTGCTGTTACATCGGACTCAACATGTCTATACGAAGGCCAGCAACACCTTTGGGCTGCCATTGAGGTAACTAGTCAAGTATGCTTAGCACCCTTAGGGATTGTCAGCCCCGATCCTCAACATCCTAAAGGTTCGTTTGCTCTGATACAGCTTACTCTTTAAACCAACCATGAATCTCATTGATCTAAAACTGACGGGTGGGGTAGAATGTTGCTTCGAATTTGGCTGTCTTTATGATCTCACGGTTGAAGTTCTTCCCGCCGTAGAGACATCTGTCGCGCAAATAATTGGGCATCAGGCATTTCCAGTGTTTGTCTACTTACCGAAGTGTTCAAGATATTTTTTCTGACATTAATAGGAATATATATGCCGGATCAACTGTTCTTCTTTTGGTTCAAATGGATCTCAATCATGAAAAGTTGTTTTCGCCGCGGCGAGGTACACATATTCGGCAAAGATCAGACGAACTGATGGAGGACCTGGAAAATCAACTTGGTGATGCTCCGGTTGGATATATGGAGATACATATGTCTTATTCGCACCCTACATTTCCTTATTACTTGGGTTCTGACGCTACCACTGGGATATCTAATGCACGCAGCATAATAGTGACAACGGCAATCGCAACACTGAAGCGTCATAATGCACTGTCACCTTGGTCACAACGCCCGGCTTCCGTACCTGATCGACTGTTCCATATCATGGAAAGGCACTGGGGAGTTGAAAGAGCATCGGATGCAATGCGAAAGATTCTGAGTTCATACAATATCTCACGGAAACCAGTTGTGATAGACCGAGAATCACCTCTCCACAAGAGCAATCTACATGATATACAACGTAGTGCTGGTCCTAGTCCAAGGGTACCTAAAAGACAGGCAAGCTTAGCCACAGAAGCAGCATTGGGGGCCTCTACACCAGTAAAAGGGCATTGGACTGATGTCCAGCGGGTATCCTCCGGTCCAACGCCAGCATTGCAACCCATCCATGGCAACGAGAGTGTTTCTGATATAGGATCTGGTGTTCGGAAGACAAGTCGAAGGATGAGTTCTCGGGCAAGTAAACGTGGAGAGGATAAGGGGAGTTCATTGTGGAGAAGATGGAGTTTTTATCTACCCTAGCTTCTAAGGCATGAATTACGGTTGGAATAATGTTATTGGGTTTTTCGTCTTTCCGTCAAGATCAAAACAGTGGTATACTTTAGGTAGACTTCTGGATGGGTTACATTCTTATGATACCAAGGTTCCCTGAGAGAGAGATATTGAGGTTTAATCAATACGGCTTCGCGAGAGAAGATACTAGGGCAAGGGAGTGAGAACCTATGCGAATCGTCTCGGTGCATATCAGTGATATACGTTGTGAGACAGTAACTTTCTACTCTTTTGTGACTTTTAGGCTCTTGTTTTTGGGTATATACTCTAATTCAATTCATCCTTCCAGGGAATAGATACTTGGGCACCTTTCCGAGATACGGTTAGAGCAGCCGCACGATTGGCAGCCTGCACGGCGGTATCAATATCAAAATAGCCGGACCCGGCGCTCACGGCGGCGAGCGCATAAGATCCAACAAATGTATCCCCCGCGGCGGTGGTGTCTACGACATTGGCTTTGAGGGCAGCTACCAGAGAGGACTGGCCTGTTTTTGTGGCGTAGAAGACGCCCCGACCGCCGAGGGTGATGATGACGTTTGAGACGCCCTTTTGGATGAAGAGGGCGCCGATGCGCTGCAGGCCGGGGAGGTCGTCTAGCTCAGACTCGTTGCAGCCCGAGAGGATGGCGGCTTCGGTTTCGTTAACGACGAGGTGAGCAAGGCCTTGGTAGACGTCGTCGGGGAGGTGTTTGGCGGGGGCTGGGTTAAGAAGGACAGGAATGTCGGCGGCGTTTGCTGTGCGGAGGGCTTGAAGAACGGTTTCAAAGGGGATCTCGAGTTGCATGATGAGGAGGTCTGGTTTGGGGGCGGGAAGCTCGGTGAAATGCGATGGGAGGAGGGTGTGATTCGCCTCGGAGGAGAGAATGATGCGGTTCTGCCCGGTAGGCTCATCGACAATGATGATGGCGATACCAGTCTTGCCATCCTGACGGACTGCAACGCCAGAGGTGTCAACGCCAAAAGATGTGAGACTGTCGAGGAGCTGGGAGCCGTATGTATCTGAGCCGACGGCGCCAATCATGGATACATCTGCCAAAGGGCTGGAGAGGTCCGAGGAGCGAGAGAGTTTGCCGCAGGCGACGGCCTGGTTAGCGCCTTTACCGCCGGGAGAGGTGTTGAAGTGGTTGGCCGTGAGGGTCTCGCCGGGGAGGGGATGGTGTGGGACGTAGGAGACAAGATCGATGTTGAGAGACCCCAATACGGTGATTCTTGGTCGGGAAGCCATGATAAAGATGTACTGAGAATAAATATGAGTTGGTGTATTGAGGTGTTTATTTAAGGGTTTGCTGTTCTGTATATAACCCCTCTGATAACTGGATTGTGAAGAGAAGGGGTTGCATAAGTTTTTGTAAGGGAAGAGAGAAAAAAAAAAGAGGACCAGAGATGAGGTTAGAATCGGGATTGTTCAAGCAGGACTGTTTGTGGATGCATTTGGTGGGGTTGGACTGCAAATAGTTCCCCCGCAGCCCCTCCACACTTTCTTTGGAGCTGCAGATTTCTAGAATGATTCTGGCACCGTCCGTCGCAATTCGAGTCATGCATGTGTTGGGCAACTGATTCTGGTCGTCTCGATCCAGTTGGGCAATCAATTGAATAGCTGAGTCGCGTGATATAAGTTATTCAGAGTCTGCGAGTAAATTTGGCATAAATATATATCCATCTAAATCCAAGTGCAACATGGACCAGGTGGATTGTTCGAGATCCAGATGCTATTCCTATTCACTAAGAGAAGGGCGTCGCTGCAGAGCAAGGCAGTCCCTAGTCATGTAATTTGCCGCACAAAACGACGTCCTCCCCGAATGGATGCCATGATACTTGAGATAATCTTGCTGCCGCCACTGGAGTCCCGTCACTGTCGTTCACCCTTTCTGGTGACACTACGACACCGCCTTGCCCCAACCATGTTGGTGCAATCGTCACAATAACAGAATCCACTAGCGTATGATATGTAGGGTCAAGCAGTGAGTTGATGATCTTGCCACCTCCCTCGACCATGAGACTAGACAATCCCTCCGCCTGTAGAGCGGCAAGGATGTCATTCCAATTGAATCGCAAACGGCCATCTGTAGAGCTGGCGGGAATATGTATGTACTTGCCGCCGTGCTCCTGCAAAAGCTGAGCGCTCTCTGGGGACACCTCGGAAGCATCGACACCAGTAAGAACGAACGGAGCAAGTCCGGCACCATTCCGACTGACTTCAAAAACCATGTCCGAATGCTTGGGCGTCCAGCGGAGATGAGGATCAACGACAATAGGGCGAGGTTGGGAAGAGACGCCAGCAATGCGGCAATTGAGAGCTGGGTTATCGGCCAACACAGTTGACACGCCGACGAGGATGGCCGCATGGCGGGACCGGAGATAGTGGGTCATGGCCTTGGACCCGGGCCCGGAGAGACGGGTGCGCACGCCGGGACTGAGCGAAAGGCTGGAGTCGAGGGATGTCGCAAACGTTAGTGTCACGAATGGACGAGACGCTCCATCCCGACTCAGAGGTGAAGGCGGTGGCAAATGAGGCTCAAGAAGAGTTGCCGAGGCAGGTGGAAAGGTAAGCTTTTCTGCCATATTTTTGTGTGCAAGGACTGAGGGTTGATGGAAGAAGTTGAGTTCGTCCTCTAAGAGCGGAACATGAGAGCTTTACCTTTGCCCAACTGGCCCCACCATAAGCAATTCCTCAAATTCCATGAGGGGCCATCAGAAGAACTAGCTGTTTTGATGGCGCCTGATCAAGGGGTTCATGAAAAAATATAATCCGGAATTGTCAAGATTATTAAATGCATCGCGAGTCATTTATGACGACGGCTTTGAAACCACATTGATTGGTTTCGGTTTGCCATCATCATCGAATTCAGCCCAATGAAAGAACGAGCACCCTTCTTTGCCAATCATATTGCCAGCATAACACATCCAAAAATATTTTCCAAAATTCTCTTTCTTCCTTTGCACTACACGAAGTACACAAGGGACATTGCAGTGGCACCGCGGAGTCCGTGATGGATGCATCTCAGGTCGATAGTCTCGGTATGTAATGTTGATTCGCTTATTCCCTGCTATAGGATGAGGATCAATAGACGGAGCTGGTGCGATGCAGTGTTTCCATTCCTCTTGCATCTCTGCATGCATCACTAGAAGTGAGTTGTGGGGTAGATGAATGGATATCTGTCCCTCCTCATCCGAATCTTCTGGCCGTCGAGTATCGGCGTCTTTGGGTAGAACCTTACGGACGCGGAATTCGCGTGCAACGCCAAGAGAGATGGACCCTATGACAGCTCGCGGGCCGAGATATGTGAGCTGATCACTATGCCATCCGACGCTCTGTTGGGCACCAGCATAGCAATTCACAAAGGCTGCGTTTGGAACCCACGGCTCCGGTGACTGGAATTTTAATTTTCGTCCGCCTGGATACCGTGTCTTCATACGATGCTGAATTTCTTCATTAACGGTCCCTTGAACAAGAGGTTTCACCTTGGTAAGCATAGGTGTGATGCGCCGAACATCCTGAGGTTGAATCAGCCCATGGTTGCACTTATACGCCAACCAATAATTTTTTGGGTCTTACTGTTAACATGCCACCATTGTAAAAGTAGTCCGTCTGCTGAGTCTTGACATCATCGTATGTCTCAACATAGAAACTCGATGTATGCGGGCTTGATACAACATTGTCAAACAGCTTGAACGTGATCTTCTCAAACGACTTTGCCTCATCAAGCAACTCCTTCAACAATTCATCTGCATATTCCGCGGGGAGGAAATTATGAACAATACTGCATGGGGTATGCTCTGCAATGTCTTCCGGGTCGTATAGATGCAATGTGCTGCCCTTTTTGGACTTGATCTTCTTCTTTGGTGGATCTGAAGAGTCACCCGAGATTGTGTATTGTTTGAGGGATTGTTGATAGCCAATGATACCGCTCTTTTTCGCCCCAGGACGAGTGGTTTGGAGAGAGGCGGATGCCTGGCTTACGGAGCCATTATGGGCAAGTAATATATCCAAAAGAGTCTCCTGCTCGACCTGGGGATATAATGAGGACAACATGGCCAGTTTAACCTCGGTTGATTCTTCATCGTCATCAGATGGTGGCAGTAGTGGGGGTCCAGGGCTCGACTTCCGCTTGGGACGCGTCAGGAATGATTCCATAATCACCAGAACTTCCAAGAAAATGACACAGTAAATTCAGAGGGAAAAAAATCAGAGTTGTATATGATTAAAGGTGCTAGCATATTTTAATTTGGAAAGGTAGCAATTTAGTACTAAACAATACATTCACTCTTAAATCCCGAGGTGCTTAGAAATGGCCAGTGGCGCCTTCCAAGGGCACGCGACATCTAAAGCAACACGCGAAGTCATGTGACTACTTTACCCAGATCGATATGACCCCCGGAAGATGCATTTCACCTTTTATAAGAATACCGATTAATTCTTTTGACGCTTTTTCACCCCACCACCATTGAACCATGCGGCGGGCCTTGCTGGCCAACCGAGGCACATGTCAGATCAAGGGACTTCAGATCAGAATGATCAGCCTCAGGGATTGAACATTGCTTAACTTTCTGCTTTTTCTTCTTCTCCTCCTCCCCGATTCCCTAGACGAACCTCGATGCGCCTTCGCGAGGGAAGCCTTCACCACCGGCAACATGGCTGCGATGCTTGAGTTCCGCACTCAAGGGTTCAATCCCTATGCAGTCAAGTACTCGCCGTATCACGACTCCAGAATCGCTGTTGGAACGTCCGCCAACTTTGGGATTGTTGGAAATGGCCGACTATTTGCGCTGGCGATGACGTCGCAGGGTATTCAAGTCGAGAAGACGTACGTATTTGGGCATGCCGAAGAGGGTCAAGACACACCAATGGAACTAAAAGACGCCCTATAGATTCGATACAAATGATGCTATATATGACCTGGCTTGGTCAGAGATCAACGAGAACCAGCTCGTTGTAGCTTGCGGAGATGGATCTCTCAAGCTATTCGACATCGGAATGAAGGAGTTCCCAGTCATGATCTTCCATGAACATAATCGAGAAGCATTCTCAACGGCTTGGAACCCAGTCACCAAAGATACCTTTATTTCAAGTTCTTGGGACGGCACCGTAAAGATCGTCAGTATCCTTCCTTTTCTATTCCCGTGCTACTATCCCGGTGCTTACAATTTCCACAGTGGTCGCCCACCCGCAACTTTTCCATCAAGACTCTCCCTATCGGCAATTGCACATACAGTACCGCCTTCTGCCCCTCCAACCCCTCCCTCATCTCAGCAGTATCCTCCGATTCCCATCTCCGCCTATTCGACCTCCGAATGCCCGCATCAGCCAAGTATCACCTCGCTGTTAGCATCCCCGTACACGCGCCAGCAACTCAGCCAGTTGCCCCTACCAACCCTCATATCATTGGTGGCAGCCCTCCAGCAGAAGTCCTCACCCACGATTGGAACAAGTACCGGGACACAGTCGTTGCGACAGGCGGTGTGGATAGAGTTTTGCGAACCTTTGACATCAGGAACCCCACCGGGGGACCCCTTTCTGTTATGCAGGGGCACGAATATGCGGTGCGCCGGTTGGCCTGGAGCCCTCACGCCAGCGATGTGTTGCTCAGCGCAAGTTACGATATGACGGTCCGCCTATGGAATGATGCATCATCACTACCGCAAGGTCCTACACCTACAGCATCAGCGGGCGGACAGATGGGTGTCATGAACCGACACACGGAGTTTGTCACGGGCGTTGATTGGTGTCTTTTTGGTGCCGGCGGTTGGGTTGCTTCATGCGGCTGGGACGAGAGGGTCCTACTTTGGGATTCTAATATGCTGATGGGAGGGCGGTGAAGGAACAAAAAAAAGAGGGAAATAATTAAGCTCAAAGTGTTTAATATTATACGGGGGAGGGCTGTTTGGACATAGTGGGAAACGACATGTTCTCCTTTGGCGTTCTATTTGGATTGCAATGACATTTATGATGGGCATACAACTCACTGTAGAATAAGCCAACACACATTCATTTTGTTTGAAACCATGGTGGTCGACAATGGATAAAAACGAGGTCAAGAGGGTTGACTAAAGATATGAACAGTGATGTGGACAAGGAATGTTTTGTTTTTCACAAACGATATTTCATATCTAGCAGAGATTGTCCTTCCTTTTTCCTTTTTGAAACCCTTGACCGTGAACTAATGTACAAAGTTGTCTATGTCGAGCTTTTTACATGTTGCCACATGACCGATGATAAGCCTGGTATCATACAAACGAACCTGACAAAACCACATACTCTGAAAGTGGCATTCCTTCGCCCATGCAGATACCCTTTTGAACCCACGAGCGCCATTACCTCATGACTACATTAACAAGTTCCCTTTTTTTATTTTTTTCCTTTACCATGTTGATCTTCCAAAGCCTCGAGGCTTAGAATCGCGATGTGCCTTCTGTCCCATCTCGGCGAAGGGATCCGCGGGCTTGCGGGTTCGGAATCCGGAGCGAGATCCGCCTCGGCCTCTGTCACCATCACGTCCACCTCGGCCCCTGTCACCATCACGTCCAAATCGACGATCATCACGTCCACCTCGTCGGTCCTCATATCCACCTCGTCGGTCATCCCGGCCTCGTCGTTCTTCTGGTCTGCCATCCTGGATGTTCAATGCAGTGTGGGACAAGCCCTGGTTACGCGCCCATCCTGATGAAACAGGAGGGGGTTGGTCCCAACCCCAGCCTTTGACAGCCCACTGATTCAGGTCATCAACAAGCTCCTCTCTCTGCTCGATACTGCCGCCAAATATAGAGGTGTATGAGGCACCCAACATCTTCTTTGGAACAGTCTGGGTGAGAGTGTGAACTTGGTCATGATACTCTGATACTGTGTCTTCAGCGCCGAGGTCAACATCGGGAGCTTCCAATGTTTTATTAGGTTGGAGTGGAAGTCCTCTGAGCATCTTGCGAGCAGTATTGGCAGAAGACGGTGGGAGCAAAAGCCAACCCTCACCACCCTTATTCTGTCGTCCTGTGCGACCGAGTCTATGAATGTAGGATTCACGATCCCTAGGGCAGTCGACCTGAATGACATGAGTGACATCAGGGAAGTCCATACCACGGGCAGTAACATCTGATGAAAAGAGAATTCCAGTACGGGTGTTTCTGAACATTTCGGCAGCCCTTGTTCGTGATGATTGGGTCAGGTTGGATTGAATTGAAAAGCTGGGAACCTTCATGATACCACTCTTTCTCCGTTGGAAACCAAGTTCGCCAGCGAGCTCAACAAGAGCGGTTGTATTAAAGTAAACAATCGCCTTAAAGGGCGGCAGGCTGCGGTCATTTCTAGTGGCAGAATTCTCTCGATCAATAAGCTCAAATAGAGAGGGGAAGACATTTGCCCAGCTCTGCAGTTGAACAACATGTTGAGGAATTTTGTCGTGGGTGAGACCCTCGTTTTCGGCAATGGTTTGCACGAACTCAAAGTCATTAGGTCGCACCATGGTTCGCGCAAGACGAATAACGTCGTCAGGAATAGTTGCTGATACCAGCATTGTCTGTCGCACTTTTTCATCAGTGCTTGGGAGGCATTTTTGAATGTCGTTCAGCTCCTTCTCAAAACCAACGTCAAGCATACGATCAGCCTCATCCAGGACAAGAGCAGCCAGGTTAGGCGCATCAATTCCGCTTGAAGGGTCTTGCAGAAGATCGTTCAATCGTCCAGGGGTAGCAACAAGAAGATGGCAGCCTTGTCGCTGTGTCTGGCGCAGCATGGTAGCTTTGTGGGTACCTCCAACAGCAGATTGAACAACCAGGCCAGTGTGTCTCGTGAGGCGTTTAGCTTCGGTGGCAATTTGTTCAGCCAATTCTCGAGTGGGCGACAGCACAATTCCACGAATATCATCGGATCGAGCAGTTCGTGATGCTTTCCTGGTGGCCAAGGTGGGATCTTCTTGAATCATTCGCTGAAGGAGGGGTAGGAGGAAAGCAATCGTCTTTCCTGTACCAGTCTTGGCTTGAGCGACACTGGAGGCTGTTTAGCAACAGTTTCTGTTTGAAAAGGATCTAGGAAAACTCACATATCGGTTCCCTTGAGCGCCGGGTTAATTGTCTTGGCTTGTACGGGGGTCATGGTATCGTAGCCCATGTCCTGAGTGATGGCATTCACCAAGTTTGGGTGGACACCAAGCTTATCTAGATCTTGGAAGGACAAGACTTCGGCGGTCGGTGTCTCAGCCAAAGGAGTCTCTTCTCTGACTGCATCGGCTTCTCTGCTGTACAGTCGGACGAAATTTGCGATATTCTTCAATGGAGCAATGGGGCGGGATAAAGAGACGACTCCCTGTCTGGCCACTGGCAATCCTGATCGAGAGACCAGCAGCATAGAGGAAGATGGTGCGATGCGGGCCAAGCCGCCACATCGCCGAATGCCTTGCCTGAACATGGCTAATTTTTAATTATGAAGAACGATAATTGAAAAAAAAAATCAGTCCAGATCGAAAGGCAGGAGAATGGAGGGGGAATGGAAAAAAAAGAGAAGCACAATGGTCGCTGTTTTTACAAACAAGCACAGAGGCTCTGGGAAGTTTTTTTTTTCCTGTGATGGCCAAGGTTGGACCCTCCATGCTGGCACCATACTCGATTCAGCAAAGCGCCCACCCACTATCGTCTTATCAATGCACTATCGGAAACCTCTTAGAATCCCTGCAAGCCCGCAAACGACATCACCGACCGAGCAAAGATACCAAAAGCGGTGCATCAAACTACCAAACTTGTTTTCATTTGCTTTGGCTCAATCAATTCCTAACAATGCATTATGCACTCATTAATGAATGCTTCTTATCCCCAAACGCCTGTTGCCGATCCCTGGTCTCTTCCTTTGTCCGTTGTTGCCCCCCATAAACAATACCTATTGCACCATTTGCCATGCCGTGTCGTCCAACCTTGTATGGTTACAACCTTCCATTCTCCAACAACGTAATGATTCCAACCCGTAATTTTTTTTCTCATCATACAACACTCGTCCCACCCTTTCCTCCTACATCATGTCCTTGCTCATCTCATAAGACCAGCCTCCATCTCGTCTCATCTTGTCACGAGCGGCCATATCTTTTCTAATATCGTCCTCTGTGAGACGATCCAGACCACTCCAATTGGCACTGGAAGTCCTTTGGCGGAACTTATGCCACTTATCTTTACTCTTATTAAAGACTTCTTCCATATTGAGTGGTCCTGGTTGGCCAAAAATTTGAGTTGGGTCCATTGTCTCCTGTCGCATAAGGGCCCTTCGGAGATCGGGAGAGTCAGCCCACGCTGCGACAGTCATTCCTTGTGTCTCATCATCCTCATCCTCGTCATCTGTCTGAATCTCAGGAAGCTCGATCGTTTCACCATTCTGGAACCGCGGTGAGGATCTTGTGGCCTTCTTCACAGTAGACTTGCCAGCATTGTATGTTCCTGGTCGAGCTGGTGTCTTGAAAGACGACCCAGCACCGTTTGGTGCAAATGGAATAGGGCCCTTTGAGATCTGGGCCATGTCAAGAGGATGAGACGCCTTCATATGGCTGTTGTGCTGGGCTGTAACTGTGGCCTTGAACAAGTCTCGCGTTGCGCTATGAGGCGCATTGGTATAGCCGTTCTGGAAGGCAGATTTGGTTGGCAAATCCTGGACATGGTCAGTTTTATTGCATACCATAAATTTTAAATCGAGGCACTTTACCTTCTTAAAGCCGCCCGAAGGTCGAACAGGCGGGCCCTTGATATTAGGTGGGTGGACAGTATCGGGGTCATCAAAGGCTTCACTGGTTCTGCGTCGCTTGGCGTCCTTGGCTTGATAGGACGGCCCGCCTCGAGATGCAGGACGTTTGCCCGGGCCCTCATCGCCGGTGTCTGGGCCAAAGGCACGTTTTGCGCCAGTCTTGGCAGCATTCGACAGAGCCGAGCTGACTGACATGCCAGGTGCCATCCGTGACGGAGGTCGAGCTGGCTGGTTGTCAGTTTTCTGCTGAGGCAAAGTGGCATCAGGCGGACCATTTGGTTGCGACCTCACAGCAGGAGGCGGTGCCCGAGTCTGTTTGGCCTTCTCAATCGCAGCTTGTCTGTGGGCATTCTTCTTCTCCTCAGTCTCAGCTTGTCGTTGTTTATCCGCATCCAGGCGACGCTGCTGATCCTGCCTCCGCTGTTCCTCCTGTACTGCCGCGCGCTTCTTGTCCATCTCAGCCTTAGCGTCGCGGCGTCGCTGCGCCTCTCTTTCTTCCTGTTCCTTTTTCTTGGCAGTCAACTCAAGCGCCTTGGTCCTCCCAGCGGAGGCCAGAGCCTTCAGGTTCTGCGATGAGGGTTTCGTTTGCAACGTCGCTTTGCTAGCCTTTGTAGACATTTGGGAAGTTGACAAACCAGTAATATCATGAGACGCAGTGGATACTCTATTTCCAGCGGGGTGGTACTGGGAAGTCTGTGAGCTTGTATTCACTCTGATCACGGTGGGAGCCTGTTTGGTTTTGATAGGTATCTCTTTAGTTGGCTTCACAGGTCGTTTGCTCTCTTTGGCACGCGTGGGTTGACCAGGACCTGCCAATTTGTTCGAAGAGGCAGCTGGCACCGCAGACAATGCATCGCCCACTTCAACATCTCTATCGGCTTGTTTTGACTCCCCGTCGTCTGTAGTTCTGGCCTTTCTTGGGCTATCTTTGATTGGATTTGGTGTTTCTTTCGTCGTGGGTCGTTCGAATTGTGTCTTGGATACAATCTGCTTCTCCATGGCTGCAATTTTCTCCTGTTCTTTGCTAAAGACACGAGCCTTTTCACGCTCCTCTTCACGAACCTTGTCAAGTTTGTCCATCTGGTCGGCCATATGTTGGGCTTCCTTCTCGCGCCGCTTCTCTTCTTTCTCTCGTTCGGTGGAAGCCCTGGTACGACGAGCAACTGGCTTTGTAGGACTGGTCAGTTCTTCCATGGATCGAGTCTCAGAGCTGTGCAAGTAAGGCAAATGCTTCGAAACGATTGATTCCGTCGACGGTGCGAGATGTAAAGCCAAACGAGAAGGAGAAGGGGATAGCATGGACTTTCCCTCAGCGCTGATCGCAGCGCTGCTGGCAAGCAGGCCTCTAGAGCTCTTGAGGATAGATGACAGCTTGTTCTTGACTTGCTTAAGTGGGCTATCTCGGAAGCTTCGAGATGGTGATTTCGAAGGGGTGTCAGGCACATGTGCTTCTGAAATGGTCAGGTTAGGATATGTCACAGATGTAGTTTTAGTCAAGGCAAGGCTGTCACCACCTAGCAACAGGGAACTCGTCGGCATAGTTGCAATAGATGCAGATTTCCCGTGTCCAAGCAGGTTGTGGAACCCTTTCCCAGTAGCTGGTGGCCTTTCAGGGGATATGCCGCGGCCATCTTGACGGGTCTTTGGGACAGTAAATTCGGATTGGCCAATGGTGCCCTTGCTATGAATACCCTCCATGATGTCAGCCGTGAAGCTTTTAGACAGTGCAGGTCTGGATTCTTGTGCTTCCTCCGCAGCTTTGGGTGGATCGATCCAATCGTCCTCGTCATCTTCAGGGAAGGCTCCTGGTGTTGTTGTGGCCGGATCTTTTCGAGGAGATAACTTCGGGGTGCCAGAAGGTTGCGGTACGGCCATATTTTGTTGTGTCGTCGAAATAGGGGTTGGTTTCATCTGTCCGCTACTGTTCTGTGGCTTACCAAGCATGGTAATCTGATCTTGTAGTCTCTGGGTATATGTCTTAGTATGATTCAGAGATTGCTTCCCTGATTCTTCTGCGGGCGCTTCATCTGCATCCATCATATCCTGGTCTTCATCATATAGGGAATCGGGCTTTGCGAGGTTACCAAGGCTTTTTCCACCAGTAGCACGTTGATAATAACTGGTCCTGTTGCTACCATTGTCCAGATAGCTTGTTCGGGATGTTCTACCACCATTACTCTTGCCCGCCGCAAGCGGCTCCCTGGCAGGAAGGGAAGCAAAGTTCAGGCTACTTTTCCGACCCAACGGTCTAATAGGGCTTGACGCTTCAGAAGGTGACCGCATCTCGTCCGAGTTCTCGTCATCTTGCACATTCATTGTGGGTGAGTGCAGTGGTGTATAGGATTCAACATAATCGTCAACATCGTTCTCCTCTTCGTCGGACTCCCCCAATGACTCTTCCTCATGATCTTGCGAGCTGGTGGTTAAAACGCGCGTCAGCTGATCTTGGCCTGCGGTCTGAGTGGTTCTTTCAGGCGATTCCCTAGCGACAGATCTTGAGGGGCTTAATCTCAGGGGCGTAGACGTCGAGAACATGTGCGAATCAAATGGATTGTGAGTCTTCTCTGTCTCCATGAGCTCTTGTTCATCCATAGCGTTGGCATCCTGGCTTCCATAATAGCCAGAGTCCTGCGGTGCGTGAATTGGTTCATGAGCTTTTGGTGAGAAAATAGCAACTCGTTTGGGAGATGCGGGCTTAATGCCAAGGGGTGACGGTCTTGACAGGGCGTGAAGCTGAGGCGATTTAAAGCGGTTAACGTGTGTGGATGGCTGAGCTTTAGGTCCATTGGGTGTTGCTGCGAAGACATCGGATAGAGGCTATCCAAAGATTAGTATGTTTTGGGAGAATCGCGTATAGGTATTGCTGCTCACCATCCGAGACTCCTGTGGGTTTTGCTTGCGTATTGTCCCAGGTGTTTTAACACGAAGCTTTCCTGGCGTCTTGAACGTTTCAGCGAAATTGCTAGAATAGTGTCAGTATACGGGAGTGAAGGCCAATAAAATGCAAAACGCGTACATTTCATTCTCGTTGAAGATGCTGGCCATGTGTTCGTTAAGCCATTCGAGCTCGTTGCGCGCAGAGTACGAGAACTCGTCCACTTCCTGGTCTACTATCTGGAGGGAGGATGATCGTTCTTCGGCAATCCATGCCGCCGACCCGACCTGCAGGCGCGGCCCTCTCATTGCTGCCATTGTCGCTCGCGTCGTTGGCAAGAGAGGGAGGGTTATCGTGCGTGATGTGTTGTGCGTCAATTATGGCAAGTCAAATTCCGAGTACAAAGAGTTGATCGTCGTGGATTTCGTGATTTGGGAATATGGCAGAACCATATGCTGAACTCGAATTGTGGTTTGGCGTTGTGTGAAAGTGCAACTGTTGCCGATGCTGATGATGAGTTATGGTACATCCATCAAGTGCACAAGTTATTTAAGTCGCAATGTTTTGATTAACTCCGGATTAGGTTAGTGGGTCAGCTCCCCACTTTACACCTTTGCGCCTTTACGCCCTGGCGCAAACGTCGCGTCTTGGAGATGTGGCGTAGAAAAATACGTACCTCATGTTATATCACGTGAAGATAAGGACCTTATCAGATATTAAACACGGCAGGTTCCAGGTAGGTCAAGTTGTTTACTTTGGATCGCGTTGGTGGGCTTTGTACGCATATGGTTTGTGCAGAATCAAGCCATACTAAGTTGAACAAACATTCACGCATTTGCATCTCAACCACATTGATGCTGCCATTATGAGGGTCATCGAAGTTATCATTGACGTATGCGACCCGGTTTCCCTCCATTGAAAATTATTTTACTCAAACTTATCTGCAGGGCTTCAAGTCGTACGCTGTGCGAACAGTGATATCAGGATGGTAGATTGAACCCCTCGGTGAGGCTATTCAACGCAACTAACAAATGCAGGGACGAGAGCTTCAATTCCATCACCGGCCTCAACGGCAGTGGCAAATCAAACATCCTCGACTCGATATGTTTCGTCCTCGGCATTACCAACATGTCCACAGTTCGAGCGCAAAACCTCCAGGTACGAAAGTTGGCATGGTGGCTTCTATATGGGGTAGTGGGGTAACGGTGAATGCAGGACCTCATCTACAAGCGCGGCCAAGCTGGTGTCACCAAAGCCAGCGTCACAATCGTTTTCGATAACAGAGACAAGAAGAAATCGCCAATAGGCTTCGAGGAGTATGCTACTATCAGCGTCACTCGCCAAATTGTCCTAGGAGGCACCTCCAAGTACCTAATCAATGGCCACCGTGCGCAACAACAGACAGTTCAGAATCTTTTCCAGTCGGTGCAGCTGAATATCAACAATCCCAATTTCCTCATTATGCAGGGAAGGATCACCAAGGTGCTGAACATGAAGGCTGTGGAGATCCTGGCCATGATTGAAGAAGCTGCAGGTACTAGGATGTTTGAAGACCGGCGAGACAAAGCCTTGAAAACTATGGCGAAAAAGGAACTGAAACTACAGGAGCTGAGTGAGCTATTGAAGGACGAAATCGAGCCAAAATTGGAAAAGCTTCGCACGGAGAAACGAGCGTTCTTGGATTTCCAGCAAACACAAAACGACTTGGAGCGGCTCTCAAGAATTGTAGTAGCGTATGATTATACCAAATGCCATGAGAAGCTGAAACAGTCTGCTGCAGACCTTGAGAGCAAGAAACAGCGACAACGGGAGCTTGAGGACTCGGCTGATCGCTTCCGTAGCGAGCTATCTCATTTGGAAGAAGATGTTAAAAGGGTACGGTCACAAAGGGATAAGGAGCTCAAGAAAGGGGGTAAGGCTCAGGCACTTGAGGATGCCGTCAAAAAGTATGCCAATGAGCTGGTGCGGCTTGCAACCGTTATGGATTTGAAAAAATCAAGTTTAGGGGAAGAGAAAGAAAAGAAGGCAGCCGTTGAGAAGAATGTGGTGGAATTGGAATCTACCCTGAAGGACAAAACAGCCACTTTTGACAGTGTCAAAGCAAAATACGAAGCCGCCAAGGACGATCTTGCGAAACAAAGCAAGGAGGTGGAATCTAAAGAGGAATTGTTACAAACTCTTCAGACAGGTGTTGCTTCAAGGGAAGGTCAGGAAAACGGTTACCAAGGCCAATTACAGGAGGCGAAGAATCGGGCCACCGCCGCTGCCACGACCCAAGAGCAAGCGAAGATCAAGATTGCCCATTTGCAAGGTCGACTGAAGGAAGAAGAGCCTCGAGCAAAAAAAGCAAAGGAACAGAATGCTGGTCTTTTGCATGAACTTGAAGGTCTAAAGCAACAGGCACAACGCTTGGAGAAAGAGCTAAGCAAACTCGGGTTTGAGCCTGGACAAGAGGAGGCAATGTACAAAGAAGAGTCAACACTACAACAGACGGTTCGGGACTTGCGACAGGATTCTGATAAGTTGAAGCGACAGGTCGCGAACATTGAGTTCAACTACTCAGATCCCGTGCCAAACTTTGATCGCACGAAGGTCAAAGGCCTGGTTGCTCAGCTTTTTGCAATTGATAAAGAGCAGACTAGAGCAGGCACTGCTTTAGAAATCTGTGCTGGTGGAAGACTATACAATGTTGTTGTGGACTCGGAGGTTACCGGAACACAGTTGCTTCAGAGAGGTAAACTGAGGAAGCGTGTGACGATCATCCCCCTGAACAAGATCGCTGCATTCAAAGCTTCAGCCCAAACTATTGCTACGGCTCAGAAAATTGCTCCCGGCAAAGTTGATCTTGCTCTGTCACTGGTGGGCTATGACGATGAAGTTGCCGCGGCGATGGAATACGTATTTGGCAATACATTAGTCTGTGCAGACGCAGAGACAGCCAAGAGAGTCACGTTTGATCCAAATGTGAGGATGAGGAGTATCACGTTGGAGGGAGATGCGTATGATCCTTCTGGCACCCTCTCAGGTGGCAGTGCACCAAACTCCAGCGGCGTGCTCATAACATTACAAAAGCTAAACACACTGACACGGCAGTTGAATGAGGCGGAGCAGACACTGAAGGATCTTCAGGTAAAGATTGCCAAAGAGAAATCTAAATTGGATCAGGCTAGCCGTATCAAGCAAGACTTGGACTTGAAGAAGCACGAGATTAAGCTTGCGGAAGATCAAATTAGTGGTAACTCTTCATCTTCAATCATTCAGGAGGTTGAAAACATGAAGATCACAATTGCTGAGCTACAGGAAGCCATTTCTGACTCCAAGACGCGTCAGGCTGAAGCCAGCGCAGACATTAAGCGGATCGAAAAGGATATGAGGGACTTTGATAACAACAAAGACGCCAAGCTGGTAGAGCTTCAAAAGAGTCTCGATAAACTACGTGGAGCTCTGGAGAAGAATACATCGGCGTTGAAAACTCTCCAAAAGGAGTTGCAGGGTGCACAGTTGGACCTGGAACAGGTTGGCAGCGATCTGTCAGCTGCCCGTGAACAACTACAGGAGGTAGAAGTTGGGAACAAGGGGCAGCAACAGGATATTGAAGATCTTGTCAAGCAACAAGCTAAACTAAAGGAGACACACGACGCTGTTCAGGCTGAGCTCGATGGCGAGCGTGCCAAACTTCATCTATTCGACGATGAGCTTCGAGCTCTGGAAGACGCCGTGCGCAAAAAGAATGCTCTCATGGCTGAAGAAGGTCTAGAAATGCAGAAACTTGGCCACCAAGTCGAGAGGTTTCACAAGGAGCAGCAAGCCGCGGCAGACAACGTTTCTCGACTGGAGACAGACTACGATTGGATTCATGATGAGAAAGATAATTTTGGACGTAGTGGAACACCCTACGATTTCCAGCGTCAAAACATTGCCGAATGCAAATCGACTCTGCGCAATTTGACAGAGCGCTTCCAGGGGATGAAGAAGAAGATTAACCCCAAGGTTATGAACATGATTGACAGCGTCGAGAAGAAGGAGGTCTCATTGAAGCACATGATCAAGACGGTCATTCGAGACAAGCGGAAGATTGAGGAGACGATTGTCAGCTTGGACGAGTACAAGAAGAAAGCCCTGCAGGAAACTTGGGAAAAGGTCAACGCGGACTTTGGACAAATTTTTTCTGAACTTCTTCCGGGAGGCAGCTTTGCGAAGCTTGATCCACCTGAGGGCAAGACGATTAGCGACGGTCTAGAAGTCAAGGTCTGTCTGGGCAAAGTGTGGAAGCAGAGCTTGACGGAGCTGAGTGGTGGTCAAAGGCATGCAGTCCAGGCAGTATTCACAATACGAGCAATAACTAACATTGTACAGATCACTTGTCGCTTTATCCCTCATCATGGCCCTGCTGCAGTTCAAGCCTGCGCCCATGTACATCTTGGACGAGGTGGACGCCGCTCTGGATCTTTCCCACACACAAAACATTGGACGGCTTATCAAGACACGTTTCAAGGGCTCACAGTTTATTGTTGTCAGTCTCAAGGATGGCATGTTCCAAAACGCCAACCGCATCTTCCGAACGCGCTTTAGCGAAGGTACCAGTATGGTGCAGGCACTCACACCGGCCGATATGAAGTGAGCGGTTTTGTGCTGTCTAATCCATGTTATATGAAGGGATGAAATGGGTATGAACATATTGCATATGACTTTTTACTGGGCATGGGGCTGGAAGTGTCAGCGGTTTTTAACGTCTTGGTTGCATGTAACGAATATGACTGGGGATACGAATCAGGGTTTGAATGATACCAAATCTCATTTTTGGGGGCCAAAAAACTTTTTCCTTTGCTTTCTGTCTTTTGTTGTCTCTCTTCTCTTACCTCTCGCCCGTTTTTACCCTCTTCATAACGCGAAATGGGGCCCTCGCTGCAAGACATTGATCTCCATTCCCACTTCAAGGTGTGCCTGGAGCCGGTCTGGACCCTCGGTCTCGGCAAACAGGGGGCACAGCTGCATGCCAAAGCATCCCTTTTTGGGTGCCCTCTCATCAATGTCGCGATATTTTCTGAGCGCATTATCGGGCTCCACTCTGTGACGGATCCCCGTTGCTGGATCGACATTTGGCAATTTACACCTGACAGGGAGCGATAACCGTTTAGCAAACGTGGTTTTTTTGCGTCATCGATTGGATTGTGGTGGTATTAGGATCGGGGAAATGGAACTGTATGTATGTATAAAGGATTATGGGTCTGGGTAGGGTAGGGGGAGTCAAGCTGAAAGGACGGAAAAACTGTACCTGACTGTGCGGCAGGAAACGTCAAAATTGATGACCTCTTGTCCGCGGCGGTTGTTTGTTGGCTTGGCTTGTATGGAGCGCCAGTCGTCTTCGTCGTATTCTCGCAAACCAGAGACTGTCTTGGCATTAGACAAGAAGTGATAACTCAACTCATCCCTTTTTTCTCTCTCTCTCTCTCTTTCCTCTTTGCTGGAGCAAATAAAGAGGACTAACCGATAATATTTGGGCGGAATCTCCGCGCGTCTATGAATTCAATATTCTCATCCTTCTGGATCTTGGATTCCAGAGCGCGTACACTTGTCAGGTTGAGCAGATGCAAAGGATACTGCGATAGGTGTCAGCAATAGGGCGTGAGTAACGTTCCTAGAAAGTGGGTTCTACCCCATCTTGAAAGTCAACCACTGGCTGGAAGCCAACGATTTCCTTCCGGGGAGCGTTCCGGAAGACGTCCCGTCGCTTTGTGGGGTCCATCCTGAAGAGCGATATAGGACCCTTGGCTTCGAGATAGGTGGCAAGTTCGGGCGGCACCTCTGGCCCCATATTGAGCGCATACACAGCCTTGCCAAAGAATTGAATATCCTCGTAGTGATAGTCTCTGGCCTTGATCTCCTCCTGAGACGGGAACTTGACTGGGAGCATAAACTCCTTTTCTGGAACGCCACCAAGCCCCCGACTCAGCTTGGCCGTCACCAGTTGTAGAAAGCCTCGAATACCCGCATCTTTCCAGGGGAATCTCACAACGATGAAGCCATCTTCCGCCTTTCCCAGCAATCTGCTAAACTTTGTCTCATCTGGCAGCCACAAGTCGACTTGGACGTTTGCCAAAAGCGATAGTTGCCTCAGCGTAGCAATCTCCCACTTCGGGCGCTTCTCCCGTTCCGGGTCGTTGGCAGCCGCACCAGTTGGCTTGGGCCTAAGCCTCGCAAATGTGTACAGCCGGTCAAACTCGAGGCCCTTTGGTAAGACTTTACTGCGCTCGAGTTCAATCCCCCGGCATGACTTGATGGGATAGATGTATAGGCTTTGTATCCGGGCAGGTTGACCCGGCTGAGGATAATGAATCTCTGATGTTTGAGTCCGGAGATTGCTGTCCGGAAGGGGTATGCCAAGCTTTGTGTGAGTTTGTCGCAGAGCGTCACTTCGTTCCACTGGTAGAGGCGGAAACAAAATAAAGATTGGAACAAAGAATGCAACTATTGTGACAACCAGTAGAATGATAGCAGATGTGTCGAGCAGTGTAATAGCGCCTAAAATCGATGTCATTGTCTGTGACATTAGATTCTCGGCTAGAGTATGGTTTTCATCCATCACCCCCGCATATAGTCGTTTGAGGTATTCCTCAAGCGCACAATAGTACATGCATAAGTTTTCCCCTCGTGTGTGATGGGTGACGGTATTCTTTTTGCTGGTGAAATCTATGGGTTGGTAACCTGGCTGTAATAGAAATATTGTCGCTGCCCCTAGGTCGAAAGTTGAATCTTCATTTTGCACCAAGTGTCTCTGATTACGTGATCAAGCACAGAGAGAGAGAGAGAGCTTGGAAAGACGTCAAGACACTCCATCCCGCATGCAATATCAGTTTGACGTCGGAGAATTGATAGCCCAACTCATATCTCTTACAGATAGAGAACAGTTTCTATTTGCCAAGCCCCGTAAAAAAGCTGAGTGTATACTTCGCATCCTTTGATAATGTGGATCGTCGAGAAAACTCTGGATCGATGGGGTAGGCGGAGTTGGCGTAATACAGGGTAGACAGCATCACAATGTTTGCCGAACTCGGCCGTTTCCCCGGTCAGCCACCACATCGTTGCTGCTTGGGGATGCTTGTGTCTAAACTTTCACCATCCTAGCCTGGAATCGCGATGCAAAAAATTCCATGTGAATGACATTAGGTAATGTCCGACGAGTTTCGATTCAGACCGACGCGCGATTCAAGACCCTTGGGCCCGTCCTCAACGCACTCTGCTGTGGTTGGCTGAATAGCCAAAGTCCGTGGTTTGGTTATTTAGCCTCACATGTGATGGAGTCGAATCCCTGCTGTAAGAATTTTTTTTAAGAAGACACTCCGCTAGACATTGCTCATAAACTTTTCCAGGTATTACTCCGTCCTCTAAAATGAGGCGCCAAGGTGGAGAGGGGGGTTCAGTAAGGGGCAGTATTCCAGCTGCTGAATACCAAGTTTTTCTGTGGTATTAGTATAATGAAAACAACGTAGGATTGGGGGAGCGTCATAAGCACAACCGGCTTATTTCCCTCTTTTCAAGCGCAATCGTCATTGTTGAAAGGCGTATTATTGATCGTTTACCCCTGAAAAATTGTTGCTGTCAAACTGAGACATATTTGCAAAGCCATGGTATTCGCTGAACCAAATCAAATCCATCTTCCAAGGTACGTTTTCCCCTACCACCCGATGAACCGATTGCCATGTCACTCTGGTTTCATACCTGTATGTGGTTGGAAATCCCCCAAGTACCTCGGACAAGGTGCACGTCCCAGTCCAAGTCGTAATTTAGTACATCCGTAGTACCGGGACGATGGCGATTTAAAGAGGCACGTGCTTTTCGTAGGGACTCGGGAAGAATTCCCCTCCACGCGATAGCAGCGATTTGGGTTCGGTCTGGCTCGGGTCTGGGTTCGGGTTAGGGACGTTGCACTAGGGAAAAGAGCACACTAAGAGTACCCACTGACTTTGAAGGGTGTGCATTGCAGCCGTATCTGTAGGAGATGGACGGAACGCACGCTTGGGGTAATGAGGCGGTAGAAAAACCCCATCCAACCCGTCATTGGCTTGCAATGGCAGATGCCAAAAGCCCAAGCATGAATGTATCGCTGACAATATTCGAAATAGTATAACTTGTCAGAGGTGCCATTTGACTTACTTGAACAGTTCGCTCTAAGCTGCGGCTGCGAGCCCCCCGTATGATGACATATGATTCCACAAGATCTTGTTGGCTTATTGTAGCGGATAGGACTATGTATGGATATGTGGTGCGGTCAGGATGATGCATACTCCACCGTGTCTGTTGGCAAATTGACTGCGCTAAAGCCGTACCGATATTAGGTGCTCACTGACGTTCGGCACTATGAAAAGCGCGAGGTCTTGAAATGCTTGCTCACCGCGCTAGAGTGGCCACTTCATGGTAGGGATGCTTCAATGAACTTGTCCTTGCAACATTAGCTTTTGGAATGCAATCAGGCGGACGGCGGTGCGGGAGGACGGCCCTTGCCTCAGCCCTCAGGCCAAGGGCCAGGGTTTGTCGGAGACCCAGCAGCTGTCCGACCTGGAACATGGGGCTCGATACTAGGCACTATTAGATGGTAGTATCTCCTATAGCATAAATACTGCCTGGCTAGTGTTATTAAAATTGCCGGCAAGACGGAGAGAAAAAGAATCAAATCTTGTCCCGCTATGAAAGCCTAATGATGAAAAGATCGAATGATGGCAAAATGATAGGTCAAATAGTGATTGCTGGTTGTGTGAGACACCGCCATGGTGGTTTTGTCCCATGTTGTGTGGACTGTAGTCATGGGTTAGTGTTATTCTAGCTCCAACCTAACCACCTCGAAAGCATAGCACTGTATGAGCAAGGCACGTCATGGCCAGATTTGTGTATGGTTGTTGTGTTAGCTAATCGAATCAAGGTCGTTGGCACTGTCCAAAGCTGGTGGTGGTGAAGGGAGGCGGCGTTGCTTTGGTTTGCTTCCTTTTGCGGTGGTGCATTATGGAGTAGTCACCGAGGCACATAACATGCTGTAGCTGCTGATCACCCGTTGGTCGGCCTTTGGAAGAGCTGATGACGACGCACTGGCGGTTGACCATGTCGCCTCAGATGTACTGGTACAACTGAGTCAGGGTCTTTCTTCTGTGGGAAGACACGGTGCTATCATCGAACACTCCCATAACCGCCGTGGAACATGAATGCATGGGAAATCACTAACTTGAGCCGGCGTTTGATAGTATGGATTGCGGGTGAACCATATTGCGCTGGGGCCTTTAGGGCCTTGGGTGTTGTGAAACCGTACTCTGTGTCTGTCGGCAATTCATGCTGTCAACTGTTGATCTGATTATGATTAGTATTTGTCCCACTAACTTGCTGTCTTGTGTAACACAACTGGTGTGGTGGCTTGGAAGTCCAACCACCTCAGCAGAGGGTTCATATTTCGAGCATGTAGGTGCTCCCCCCCATCTTCGCTTTGCATGAAAGGGGCCAACTCAAGCATCTCTACCAAAAATAGCCACAACACCCTTTGCATTAGAGGTGATGCAACACACTGAGGTTCAGGTATTTGACCTCTGGTTGCCGCCTTGGTTTCCTCTGAGGCAGTTATAGCTTGACGGACGCGATATGAGCGGTAAAAGCTGGGCGGTAGATACAAGAGGACGATTGACCGAACTTGAACATCTTGGAGCATCCCTGCCCCTGGCCGCTATAATGCAAGTCGAACCAAACTGCGCAGGTGGATGGTTTCTGGCTGAAGATGTGTTGGAGAATCCCTTCCGGAAGTCAACGAGTGCAGCATTAGTGTGATTTCCTCGAGTTAGTGAGGACCCCTCATCGCTCGGCGTACCTTGCCCTTTTGTGGATAGCCCTGTCTCTCTTCTAGAATCCTAGCCGTCAGTCCGATGTCCCGTTCAGTGTTGGATTTCCCATGCTGGTCCTAGCGCTCCATGTACCCTTCAGCAGCCTACTAGGTAGCTTCTAACTACTGGGATGGTCTCAGAAGATGCAGATGACCCTGGTTTTTTGTTCATGTACCGTTGCTTTTCTTGTTTGACCTTTTGATTGCTGGTAGCCTTCCTCCAAGCGTTAATCTTAACTGGCTTGTACTAGGATGGGATTTAGTTGCGCCTCAGGTTAAAAACGCATGCGAACATTGTCCTGGCGTTCATTCGCGCTCCCTTTCCGTGCTTCCGATCTAGCAAACTAGTTGAATTGCCAGAAGAACAACAACCTATACTTCCAAGCTGCTACGAGTTCACCTCTGGCGTAAGACATCGATACGTCTTCCATGCAGAAGTGGCGTAGTTGTTTGTGTTTGCATCGGGCCCGAGTATATTTGTGGGCAGCGTGTCTCTGCACTTGTGCAGATGTACTGCCATGATTTTGTACTGTACGTAATACTCCGCCGCCCGAAATGTTAAGTACTGAGACCTTGTATGAACCATTCATGCATTATTGCTGCGGCATGACTTGCTATCCGGTTGACATCGGTACAGGTCCGACAGTGGTATCAGAGAGGCCAACTTTTCTCGAGAATCAGATACACTGCATCTGCTCTGTATGAAATGCATAGATTGCAGGTGTCGTTGAGAATAATGAAGCGGCTAAGTCTACCGATTGTGTGTTTATGCAGCGCTGTATTAAATGTGTGTACTCCGTACTCCTTACTTCGTACTGCATAGTAGGAGTGAAGATTTTGGGATGGGTCTTGCCTGTTGAACCTATTCAAGGTTCAAGCTCTCAGACATTCCATTCAGATCATCCTGCATATTTCCTGCAAGTCCATGTACGCATGGACGTGCTGAAATGGAGCTCCTGGCAAAGAAGGCAAGAAACCTATTGCTGTCTCATTAGTACCTAATCCTCATCAGCTCAGTTGCAGATTTGTCGACATGCGCCACATTTCCATCATCAAGCTGCTGCCTATCTGACAAGTGCACACTCATATTCGCCATGTGTAGCTTGTGTAGCTTGTGTAGGTAAGTTTAGATGGATTGATGCTAATGCACAGGTTGTCAAGAGGAGGAACACAACTTTCCTCTTCCTCGCAATCGGCTGGAACTGGTGTGCTCTCTGAGTGCATCAGGTTGAAAAAGTAGCCCCTGCAGCTAAACCAGGGAAGTGGGCAACTCGGCCATTCAGCCTCTGTTCCACCCACACCAACCGCAATCACACATTCGGGCTTGATGAAGGACATGCCATCTGCTCCATCAAAGGCAAGGCATGATGGCGATTCATGCCTCTTGCTGCAAGCCCACCTGTAGGAGGCTTCTTTCGGGGGATATTGGGAACGTTTTTCTGGTCTGTGCTTGTTGGCCGTGGATTACCTTGGCCTTGGATGGCGTGCTGTAAATTGTGGTGGCGCCGCTCGTCCCTGTCTTGTCTCCAGCCAAGGGTCCACACACGCTTGCTCACCGTGGATGGATGCCAATGTCAATCGGGAATGCATTGCTCGACCTGTGAAAGAGGGGGGTTAGAAGGACCCCAGAGCGAACCTGGAGGGGGGACACATGGGGATCATGGACGAGAAGCGCACCGTACGGAGAAGAACCCGAGCTGTTTGAGATGTGTGTGTGTGTGTGTGTGTGTGTGCGTGCGTGCGTGTGTGGTGGCAGAAGTTGGCCTTGCGTCGCTGGCCCGCTGCTTTTGCTCCCCTGACAGCTGACTGGCTGTCGACCTTTCTGTCCAGACTGTCTTACCTAAGGTTGAGCTAAGGGTTGATGGTAAACTGCTAACACACGTTACAAAGAGGTACTTGGGCTTCCAACTGCTGCATCGATGTACCGGTAAGCTTCCCAGGTTTCACCAGCTACCTAATTCTCCGTAGCCAGAGGTACAGCTGTACATCAGGTACGGAGTAGACTCCGCACCTTAGAAGCGGACCATTGAGAGAGTGACTCAACTTTATTCCATCACCACACCCATCACCACACCATCACCACCATCACAAGGGCTAACCTTCAAGAGGCAACGCATAACTCTGGGATAAAAAAACAGACTTTCGCACAGTACGGAGTACCTTGAAACTCGTTCGACTGGTCGGCCCGGAGACACACCCACGCAACCAGCCAGTCCGGTCAACAAGCGGCCGACAACTACCCCGAGCGTGGCTGGTTGTTTGTTTGTTTAAACCGAGAGGGCGAGTATTGCATTGCTTGTTGCCTGTTTGCTCAAGAGTTAGTACCTGGGTGTCCATCTGAGTGTCCAGGTACTCCGTACAGACTCAACATTAACTGTGGACAAAAAAAAGAGAGAAGCTTTAGGCAATGAGCAATGTGGTCGCTCTCCTCGTTTTAACCATGGCGGTCTCTGCTTGCCTGGCAAGTGGTCGGTCTCGTTGTTTTATTTTGTTTTATTTGTTTATTTCCACTTTATTTCTTTTTACAGAGTATCTCACCGTCAATCTGTACGAGTGAGACTTCCTTTTCCAACAGCTATGACAAAATAGACCCTGGGAAAATATGGGAGCTTGCTTGCTTGCTTGAGGGGTGGGTGGTGATCAAACCACTGTGCGGATTCCCTCAGCCACGGGCCCACGGATCTCTCCACCATCACGGAGGAGGAGTGAATGGTTCAGGGCGCCGTGACTCTGTTCTCCATCCACCAGCCCACTCTTTGCACATGGCCAAGACCAGTGTGTTGTACTCTCTTCTCCCCGAAATAGCCTCCCTCAGAGGTGGTAGGCCAGGAGCTGGCATGGGGTGTCCCAAACGTTGCATTGTTGCCCACAGATGACCCTTGCCCCCGTCATCTTGCCGGGCTCGTTGCAGCCACCGTGCTGCTCATGGTTTGTGGAGGTTCAAAGAGGCACCGATTTGATTCCGCAGAGACACTTCTTTCACACAGTCTTTGGCGGGTTGTTACCAGTGGCAGAAATCCACGAATCATTGCCTCTACTTGAGAGCTATTTCAACCTCCCTACATGACATGATGGAGTGGCACCGCTCTTATTGTACTAGCTTGAGAGAGCGAGTACGAAAGTACACTTGTTTGTTTCTGTGCAATACAGACAGCTTGCCAGGAAAGATCCTACCATACCTCCTGGTACCTCCAGCAAGGTACCCCGACTGACCCTATCGTGCCAGAAACACGCATACGCCCAAATCGACCATCGGGAGAATACAAAGATTCTGGAAACGATAGGTCGTCCTGGCTTGTTCCTCCGTGGCATCCGTATCAGTTCAGCTCCGGCGCGCCACCACCTCCCCAATGTACTAACGCAACCTGACCCAACCCTTGACTTGGCAGATGCTCTACCTTCTTTCAGTCTTCAATCTCCTGAGATGATGGTTGCTTCTCTTCAGATTCGAATCCCAGCCAAAGACCGGGACCCATGTGCTTTGTGGCCCAGGGGGAGACCCCTCCAGCCATCTATTCTGCCCCGCTGTTTCTTTGTTACTACAACTTCATCTTTTCTCTTGCCCAACTCTTTCATACAAGTATCCTCCTCTCGACGGGGCTCTCCATACTCGCAGCCGTGACTTGTCTTGCATTGCCCGAGCCATGCCGAGCCAGTTCCCACCTTCTGTCTCCGCCGTGGACCCAGACACTGACCCAATCTGAGAAGCCACAAGCTCTACATATCGAGCAAGCATCACTGCAGGTGATTTGTCTGATTTCCCCTATTAAAGATCTGATCTGTCGAGACAAACCACCCTGGCATCATCGTTCTTTGCTGGTTAGCTCTCCGTAGCCCCTTGTTTGGAGGGGGTGGTTTTGTTTCGCAGGCACTCGTTGAAGGCGATTGATGAACAGTTGGCAACACAGATCTGTGTAAACGACATTCTGGGATTGAAGAAATCTGAATTCAAAAGCTTCTTCTGGATATCAATCGAAGAGAGCCACCATTTTGACCCTTTGCATCGCTTCTCTTCATCATCGTCTTGTCCTGTCTTTCGGCTTGGTGGAGGAGGAGGAGGAGGAGAAGAAGAAGTGGGAATCCTCCTGTTATACATAACGCATGCTACCTGCACACATTGCAGCCATCCACCATCCTCAGGCAGTATTTGCACTTACATATTGGGCCGGGATCATCTCCCCGCCGCGTGGGCCATTCATCGCCAAAGCCGCTCGCACTGCTCGCCTTTGTCGTCGCTGCATGAGCTGCCTAATAGCTGCGGCGATATACAGATTCGACAAGACCAATTGTGTCCTGTCAGGTTGATTGAAGAGACCATGTATGTGACTCATGACTTTGATATCTGCAGTATCCTTACCACATTTTTCTTTCCTAGAGAATCTCCAGCAGGACTGTTTACCCCCCCCCCCCCCCCCCCCCCTGAGCAGAACCAGAGGGCCGACCTAATAGACCCTGGTCAGTTTCAAGGGCTTGGATTTGCTTCCCAAACTCCTCATAAATTTAGGTTGGCGCCATTTTGCTTCATCAAGTCCTTACCAAGTCTGAATGTCCTTGTTCTTCAACACCTAGCTAGCACGCTGGCGGCTTCTGAAATCCATCAGGACAATATTGGAATTCTTGATAGCTCGACATTTTTATCTGGTGAGAGCTACATCTGGCCTCGGATTTGTCTTGCTGACAACATCGGGTTCGAGTCGTCATTCCTGTACACGTTGGTTTTGACTTCCGACCCTCCCTCGGCGTGGCATCAAACTTGCCCAAATCTTCAATAACACGGGCGGTTTCATCGTTGTCAACAATCGTTCGACACTCTATGCACTTTGGTCGACAACCCAATCATATTGGTTATCCATTGAGCATGCTCAGGATTGGGGATTTATTGGCGCCGAACATCAGTATTTCCCTGACCTCGTGTCCTCGAAATTTGCTTGGATACCTGGAATTTCCGAGATAAAGTATACAATGAGCGATTACAGTTATCGCCAATTTCTTTCGTCTATGACTGGAACAGAAGGACACCAGGTGGCCAGTCCTGATGAGATGAATCCATCCCTTGCGCCTGGGGTTACGATGACGATGAACTCCCCAATGCATCACCCGCATGCGAATCTGGGATATTTTACAGGCTATTACGACCCGGTCCTTCTCAATGCTCCTAAACCACCAAAGGGCCGGAGAAAGTCAGCATCTGGTCAAGGAGGGAATACGGACCAAAAACATCGGAGGACGCGGTCTGGCTGTTTTATGTGCAGAAGCAGAAGAGTCAAGGTGAGACATCAATAATATTCCTTAAGAGAACTTGGTTGACACTTCTTAGTGCGATGAAGCGCGCCCGATTTGCGAACGTATGTCCTATCGTTTACTGTTAGATGCCAGCTTCACCTGCTAATGTTAGACAGGCTGCAAAAAAGGCAACAGAGAATGTGTTTATCCAGACCCTCAAGCTTCGAAATGCAACCCGAATCAGAACACGAAATCCAAGGATATTTCATCTTCAAACCAACATGCAAGTCCTTTATCTTCTAATGAAGGGGATGATGACGATGCCGAGCAAGAATCGAAACTCGAAACCATTCATGACGGAACAGAACTTGATGATGTTTCTCGACGAGGTTCCATCTCTCAAGCAGGCCGAAGGACAAGTACAACATCTTCTAATCTCCAGCTGTCCACTGGACGACAAAATTCAGAAACCCCTTCCCAAGACGGTAAAAGTGTGTCGCCATCAGCATCTACTGTAACCACGAGAAGTTGGACGCCAGCTCCGTATCAACCCCCGGAGTTGATTATGCTTCCTGGAGGACGCCTCGACTGGTCCCATTTGCCCCCGGATTTCCAACATTATCTTAGCTATTTCGTCGAAAATATCACCAATTACCATTACGGTTTAACCGTCGATGGAGATGATTTCTTTAACACTATTTTACCAAACATTGCAGTCCAGTGCGAGCCATTGCTCAACGCACTAGTAGGATTCGCTGCATATCATGTCACCTTGAAGAACCCCAATGGCAAGCTCGAGGACTTTTTGCAATATTACAACAAAAGTGTTACTCAGCTGCTAAGCATACTTAAGAGACAAGAAACACACAATGTGCCTGTTCTCATAACAATACTGCAGCTTGCTACGATAGAGGTAAGTACCAAGCCTTTGCGTCGCATTGATTTCCCTTGAGTGACCAGAATATAGGAATACTTAGGGGATTGGGTCAACTTGATGGGTCACCAAAAGGCAGCATTTGAGATCATCACTCAGATTTTTAACCCACAGACTGTTACACAATCTCCTGTTGGCAGAATGTGTCTTGCCTGGTATGCCCGATTTGATACCACTGTGGCCCTCTTGGGTGGCTTTCCAACGGAGATACCTCGAGAATGGTTCACTTCTATGGTTGGATTTTACCAAAGTCAGGTGGCATCTAATCTGGAGGTGTTGCGCTGGAAATTTGAAGAGAGATGCGCTCGTCTACGGCTGATTTCATATGATATGTCCATCTTATACGCCCGCAATAGCAGAGGTCAAATCCTGCCATCCGACTACAACATTGGGCATGAGAGGTTGTCCGAGCAACTCGAGGACTGGAAAAATACTTGGGATCCAGCCCTCTGCGACACGAGATATCTTATGACGAGCTTTCCCTGGGAAAAGCCACTAGATCCTACTGATTTTGTGAACCCTTATGCTCCAGGCATTCTATACGATCATCCACTATTCAACAACACGGCTATAATGGCAGAATGGAACTCAGTTGTCATGATGCACAAATCCCAGTCACCGAATTTGCCCTCAGAGAATCTAGCTGTCGAGTTGGGCCAACATGCATTTGAAGTATGCCGACACTTCGCAGTCATAGAGCAATGGCCATCAGCACCAGCGGGAGTATTAATCGCGATGCAGCCCTGTCTGTCTATTGCAGCTCTATTCCTACCGCACCTTCCGAACCATAATATGTGGCTGCGACGCAAGTTTGCATTACTTGAATCGTTAGGGTAAGGCCTCCCAGTCATGGCTTATTTTTAGTTACTGCCCATCATAAACTTTTGTCCTTCCAGTCTGAACTTCTCTATTTGGCATCACTATAAGTCATGATTTACTAACGATAAATAATGATAGACACATTCACCCGAGAAGCCGTCGTGTAAAGATGGCAGATGTATTTCACGACCCATCTTGTGTGCAGTGGTGGTTACCGAATGACGAAGGCTTCACATCGGTTCTACAAAGTATTCGAAGTTTTGCAGACGAACGTAATGCCAAAGCCGTCACAGCACAGCAAGAGAACCTTCGCGAAATGAAACATCTCTTTGCCAAACTCGAGCTTAACGAACGAACGATGGACGAAAGACAAGGGATTAGACATAATACAATACCATGAGCTTGGATAATACACGGTCGGTGCACATACAGTTTAGGCGGAGGGAGAGTGGGTGGGTAGTGAAACACAGGAATGAGCTCTTGTGCCACTCTGTCCAATAACTCTTGCCTGGGTCCATGAATGTTGAGTTCTCAACCGTTGAGGGGTGGATGTGTTTGATGATTAACATAACGTTTATGGGAAACAAAAGGGATCCTTCTAGGGATAAATAGCATCATGGAAGGTTGGGCATTTGGGTTATGACGGGCGAATGTTGATTTCTGATATGACATTTTCGAGAGTTTAGCAACGGCCGCCAGACATTGAACGGTGTCAGGGTAACTGGTTTTCTTCATCATCATTTGATACCATGGGATTATGCCTAGATTTTTGGTATGGATACACTTCTTGGACAACAGGACAAAGAGATTTTAATACAGCAGCTTTTGTACAGGGAAATAGGATTTGGAAATTGGAGGACGCTTGGTGGTATGTAGGACATGCATCTTGACGGATACCTTCGAGCAAATTAGATCATGGATGGACTATTCTCAATTAATGGCTGGCGTATCATGCCGCTGCCGCATTTCATTTCATCCCCCCCCCCCCCCCCCCCCCCCCCCCCATGAGCGTATACAAAGTCCTGCTTGCATCGATATGACCAGTGCAGGGATAAAATATCCATACAATCGTGAGTGAATCGTCAAGTCTCTCATTAAGCCAATATCATCCTCGATAAAGAGGTGTCGTTTCTTCTATATTATCCTAAGACTCCTCCTCTGCGGTCGAATCAGGCTTTGATTCCGGCTTCTCGTCCGCTGTGGCAGGCCCCTCTTGTGCTGGTGGTTCCTCGGGAGCCTCCGTTGAGTCTGTTGAGTCTGTTGATGCAGCAGGCTCTGATGTGTCTGGCTTATCCTCGGACGTTTCGGGCGTTGCTTCTGACTTTTCCTTGTCGGCTGTTTCATCCCCCTTTTCATCTTTTTCTTCATCCTTTGTCTCAACCCCCGCTGCCTTGGTCTCCTCCTCTACTGGTTTTGAGTCTTCCGTAGAAGGCTCAGGAGCCACATCCAACTCTATAACAGTTTGGTCGGCATCCGATTCTACTTTTTCTTCCGCTTCATCCTGTGTGGGCTCGGGGGGTACTGGGGAAAGCGAAGGGGGCGGGCCAGTAAGGCTTGCTTGATCAACGATAACTGGGACCTCGGCAACTTCAGCTTCTTCGTGTACTGCATTGTGAGCCGTAAGATGCATATTTTTCAGTCTCCTAGAAACGCCGTCCGCATCCTCCTCGTCGGCCTCCAAGACTGTCGTTACGGCGCTGCCTGTAGAGGGACTACTTCTGATATGTCGTCTAGTGTTTGTGCGACCAACTGAAGCATGGATATTATCATCCTCATGCCCATTCCCACGTGGGGGCTTCAAAATTGTAGGCGGCTTCTCAATCTCCGGGTCGGCTGAAGGGGCCTCCAGACCTTCGGCTTCAGGTGGTAGTTTGTAGTTTTCCGCTGGTAGCAGATCGTACAAGTCACATACGGTCTTGAAGAAAACATATAATCCCGTCTGTCCCTCTACCGTCCAAAAGACGCTGCGATGCTGAAACCAAGCATGCGCAAAGATTCGATGTAACCGCCGAAAGACGTTGACGAGGCTTTTGACACCGACATTCTTACTATGAGCATCGTTCACGACAACGAATCGGCTTGGGAAAATCTTTTGGTCCGAGACGACATTCGCAGCCCAGTCAAGAGTATGGCAGCAGTAGTCTATGGCGCAGCAACTCTTTGGCTGTTCATGAACAGCGCAAAGAAACTGCCACTCAGAGGCACGCATTTCCGGACATGTGCTGGCACTGCATGGTGGGGTATCGAAAAGGAAGCCGACGATAAGGGAGTTGCACTGAGAGATGAGAAACCTGCAGAGCTCATAGAGCCACAGCGTTCGGTCAATTCCAGGGGGGGGCTGGGTAAGCTGGAGGGCGGTCGCGCGTGTCAATGCCTGGGTGCCAGAGCCAGTGTGATGGTAGTGGAGGGCAGCAAGGTGCTCTTGAAGTTGGAAAGGTGAATCTAGCTACTGTGTGTCAGATACACCCATCTATTGTGATATTGAGTAGATTGGACATACCTCATTCAGGGGCACCAATGGCGGTCCAGCAGCCATATCACAGGCTTGGGTTCCAGGATGTATGCGCCGTCTCGAATTCGCGTCCAGATGTGACTGTTCTATCTCGGTCGTTGCTAGCGTCGCAGCGGGCCCTCCAGAAGGAGAGTTTGGCCCTATTTGAATCTCTGCCGCTGGCGGCGGACTTGGTAAACGAGGTGAACTTGGCGCGAGTGACATGGTTGGTAGAGAGTGCGGCTCGTCTGGCCAAAGCCTATGTTTTTTTGTGAGGGCAGTCTTTGGAATATTGTTTACTTTGGTAACAACGGACAAATCATCATAGGCGCACAGGAGCTGTCGCTGGCCTCATTCGCTGTAACTGCATAGTTGTTAGGGAGCTTGATAAATGCATGAAATCTTTGCCATGGGTAACAACGGATTAGCGGGGTAGCTCGGTGGATGCACTCCCGCCAGTAGGTGCCTACATCATCATGCATGCACCTCATGTTAAATGAGTCAAAGTAGCCCAGGTATCTTTTGAGTTGCAGCGGCACTCATTCTTTTACACTGTTTTAGTTTTTTTTTTTGGCGATATTGCGTATTGCCTATATCCTCCGTCCACTTCCCTCCCTTCAACCATTTATCCTTTCGTTCAATCACAATGAATTTTGACGATGATGCCCCTCCAGACCTGGTCGATCTCAGTGGTGGGGTCGACAATGAAGAAGAAATCACTGTGAAAGTACCCATAACCATAGTTACAGGTGAGACGACGGGCAAATCGTAAGAGAAGTGATGAAAATTATTCGCTAATATAAATAAAGGATATCTCGGCGCGGGAAAGACAACGCTTCTAAACTACATCTTAACGGCGCAGCATGGAAAGAAGATTGCTGTTATCATGAACGGTTTGGGATGCCATGACTAGGTTACGGTCTTTTATACTGATGCTTCGTCCTTAGAATTTGGAGACTGTAAGCCATAGTAACACGTTGCCCAAAGAAGTGTGTCTCATATTCTCGCAGCTTTGGACATAGAAAAGTCCCTTACGGTAAACCAGGGTGATAAAAAAGTCGAGGAGTGGCTCGAAGTTGGAAATGGTTGCATGTGCTGCTCAGTCAAGTACTGCCCCGCCACAAGCCGTCCTCGCACTGGTTGCTAATTGAACAAGGGATACCGGCGTCAATGCCATCGAGTCTCTCATGGCAAAGAAAGGGGCCTTCGATTACATTCTATTGGAAACCACCGGTCTCGCCGATCCTGGCAACATTGCGCCTCTTTTCTGGGTCGACACTGGGTTGGGAAGTACGATCTACTTGGATGGCATCGTGACTTTGGTTGACGCGAAGAATATTCTCCGCAGCCTTGACGACCCTAGCGGCAAAATTGAGGATCATAATGAACATGATCACCACGGGCCTCTGATGACAACTGCGCACGTGCAAATCTCACATGCGGATGTAATCGTTCTCAACAAGTCTGACCTAGTGAGCGAGGAGGAGCTGCGCCAGGTTCGGGAAAGGATCGAGTCAATCAACGGGCTGGCCAAGATACACATAACAGAAAGGAGCGTTGTCCCAAAGCTTGAGGGATTCCTTCTTGATCTTCATGCCTACGATGAATTTGATGAAGCCGAAATGAAGAACAAGGGCCACAGTCATCTGGATGCTGTAAGTTGAGAATAATGTTCAGTTGTACCTACCGTGTACCGTGCCCTACTAACTGATTAGACAATATCTACCATTACCATTCCAGTCCCTTCCCTTCGCTCGGATCAATTGAGCGAGGTTGATCGATGGTTGCGGTCGGTGCTCTGGGATAACAAACTCCCTGAAGTAGAGGGAGTCGCAGAATTCGAGATCCATCGCTCCAAAGGTCGCCTTGTATTTGACAACGGGGCTGTCAAACTGTTACAGGGTGTTAGAGAAGTATTTGAGCTTATAGATGCCCCTAATAAGAATGAGGCGCCGCCAACAGAAGGAAAAATTATCCTGATTGGTAGAGGAGTCAGGGGTTCAGATTTCAAGGGTAGCTTCCAGAAGACAGTAAATTGAAGTGCCCAAAAATCCGAGCCATTTAGATGAAAAAAAAAAAAAAAGCATGTTATTCTCTCTTATTGAAGCCCAATTAGGATAGATGTAAGAAGTTAAAAAAGAAGGACAAATGATTACTGCATTCAGCCTGACAGCTGGGTTCACGAATCAGCATTGACAACAGCCTTGGGGATGCGGCCTGACCGCTGATGTGATTGGCCAGGGGTTGATCGTCGGGGCGGACCCACTTGAATCCGGACAGAGTGCCAATGCCTTACGCCTCATTAGCCTTCTCGACGACGACACCAGTAAAGGTCGATTACTGCAACCTTGGAGCAGAACCATCCAGAAACGACGAAATCCGACTCGCTGCGGGCCTTAATCTCGACTACGCGACAATAGAATTGCGGCGTGATATTTCGAGAACTCGCGCATCTCAGTGCAATCATGAATCGGCCAGGTAGGATACCTCCAGATACTGTCAACTCTCCCCAGCCTCAGACGCCGTCTGTCGTTTACTCCACGAACCATATGAATCACCATGTACGATCGGGTCGAATGCGAAGGGGCAATGGCTAGGATTGGTATGCTGCTTGCAACGTGCAATCGAGTTATATATGCTGCGACTCCCCTCTCATGAGGATGGAGACAAGCACGCCCGTTTTATCATTGCCCCACCTGCGAACTGCCGACACCGACATCACGAACGACTTCAGCATGGTGGGAGACGGTCGACGAGGCGGAAACATGTTCATATCCATGTCCATGTTGCGGTTCAACTTGATTTTCATAAACTGCGTATCATACGTGCTGACCCATGCTCTCTGTATGCAGGAGCAGTGCCACAAACACTCCGGGGTTTGCCTGGGAATTTTGGAGCTCAACAACAACAGCAGCAGCAGCAACAACAGCCGCAACAACCGGGGCGATCAGTAACTAGCCGGTTACCGAATGGCAAACTAGGTATGCGATGGAAGCATGTGTGGGGGGGACAAGTGCCCGCCAGGTGTCGAACCAAGAGCTGACGGCTGGTGCTTTTTATAGCGAGTAACGGTTCTGGTTGGGCGTTTAATGCAGGTGTTCCGATGGGAGGTGCTGGTTTTCAAAATCAAGCACGTCAACTGGGAGGAAATGTGAGCTTCGCGCAAAGCTTGAGCGGGTCACAACCTGCAACGCCTCTAGATTTGTCGTATGTTCTTTCCACTCACCTTCTTTAATGTCATCTCTTGCATGCGCAACCCGGCTTTGTTCTCTCACCATGCTTTCGAATATCCAAAAGAAGCACAAGCTTGTTAGCAAGACAAGCGACTTGGTGGGAACAGCGCCGGTACCTTCCCTACGATGTCCCGATGGGTTAGCATACTCTGCTGTTCTGAAGGGGTACTGCTCGAACCTTTGTTTTTCTTCCTTTTAAGAGATGTCTATGCTGCAAACACGATGTATGCATCTATCTCAACTATATGCATGCTAATGTAATGCTAGGGAGTTCCCGTCACTATCGAATAACCCTCAACTTCCTAACGCGAGCCAAGCCTCAATGTGGTCGTCTGCTGGCTCTAGAAACCTCAGCGGCCCCATTCAGAGAAACCAGTCAACGCCAGTATCTTCTCAACAGGGAGGTCAGGATGACCTCTTCAGTCCATCATCGTCTCGAATGCCGTCGGCGCAAGGAGCTTTCCGGTTTGGGAACCAGCCATCCCAAGTTCAACCGAGCAGCGTGGACGATTTCCCTCCTCTGAATAGAACGGCAAACGGCGAAATTGGTTCAGACCGTGGGGCGAATCTGATGTCCTCTTTAGGCTTCGGCCCTCAGCCTGGCACTTCTTCTGTGCCCAATAGGGGGAACGGCCTGTTGAATGCTCTTTCTGCTAACAACAGAGCGAGTGAAGTACGGTCGCCGCCTGGAGTTGGTACACCGAGCGGTACGTTTTGGCAACTGCTACTCCCTGATGTCACACACTAATTTTATTCAGGTTCAAGACAGCATGAGAGTAAACGACTGGGTCTGGAGGAAGATTTGCGGCAAAGCAAAGGATCTGAGGGACCGTCACCGGCTGCTGAAGGACGAGGCACTCTTGGGGCTATAGGGAGTGATGGTCCTGTTGGAAGGGCAGGCGATGATAAGGACAATCAGATTCCTGAGGCGGTAGATCCCTTAGCCGGAATGTCAGCAGTCGATAAATGGGGAATTAAGGGATTACGGACGCTCATGAACAGCTACCCTGATTATCACGCCATGGTTATTGGCATGGACCCTAATTCGTTTGGACTTGACATGAGCTCACAAGAGTAAGGAGGGATGCGGCTGGTATGCTTGAGCTGAGGACTAACATGCTTCTTTCAGGCTTCTATCAACACAAGTCTTCTCATTGTACGAAGATGCACCCCCAAAGCCTACGGTGAACGCTGGCAAGTTTCGGTTACCTGAGTGCTACAACGTAACAAATGTCCAGCCGATAGAGACAAAAATCCAGAGCTTTAACGAAGAAACACTATTCTGGATATTCTATAGCTGTCCGGCGGACGTAAAACAGCAGATGGCAGCAGTAGAGCTGTGAGTTATTGAATTGGTTTGGCTTTTCAAGATGCATACTGACACGGAAAAGACATTCCCGTAACTGGAGGTGGCACAAAAAGCTTCAGGTCTGGTTGACAAAAGACGAGCACATGACTCCTCAGATATTAAGTCCCAACCATGAGCGAGGCTACTATATTGTATGGGACACTGCCAACTGGCGGAAAGATCGGGTAAGGATGTCCAAATTACGTGGCCGTTGTACGTGCACAAACTAACATGGGTCTGTGTTTAGAGGGAATTCACGCTGCACTACGGGGATCTGGATACGACTTTGAGTCAACCGCCTGTTGTATCTTGATTTCGGATTTCGTACTTTGAGCTCTGGTTTGTCCATCGGTTGCTGGGTTGCATTATCATTGGGAGAGTAGCAACGTGGTCTGGCTTCTTGATCTTCCGGCGTTCAAGCCATCAGTGCAAGGGGTCAAATTTTATTTATGGCATTATGGAACTGGGTAAAGTGACCTTGGGGTCCTGGAATGCGATGCGGCTATAAAGGCAGGCCGGTTGGTGCCTAGTATTTAGGAATGACACGGGTTGCATGATGATTACGGGATATTTGACCGTTGCCCAAGTCGGTGTGTTTCTTTCGAATTGGTTACATCTGTGAATTACGAACTGCCTTGCATGTAAATTGAGAAATGCCGGCTACTAAGCATGAAATGGAAGTCTTAACGAAGTGTGTCGCGTGAGACGCAACTCGTTTAGTTGACGTTATTTAGCCGAGGTTCCACCATTCCGGCTCGGGCAGCGGCCTTGTGTCTTGCTTGAGCTTAACGCTATCACAAGGGAATACGTAACAACTCAACTATCTACTTGGCTAGCTTGAGCACCCAGCTTCATCAGTAGAGAGGTTGATCCATCATCTACTGGCTGTTTCCTGACGGAATCATCTATAACTACGAAACGTGCTCAGTCCCTCGAGAATACGGACCTGGTTTTGGCTGCGCATACTTGAACCTATTGCGCGTAGGCGTTGCTGCCAGTTTGTTGTCTTGCATTCGATTCACCAAGCTAGCAAGGCGCTCGCCACAGCGGCATCGCAACAAACGCCATGATGTCCGAGGAACAGCTTTCGCTCCCAGTCTTTGCAATAATATTGCTGGTATCGGGCTTAATAATACGATATCTGTTCTTTTCGGGACCAACTCCTGCACCAGCACCTTCGTCTAGGTCACCGGAGGCGCAGATGAGGTCGCGGGAGCTAGCGGTGGAGAGAATACAGCAGATGTTTCCTCAGGTTGAGAGACGGGTCATTCTGTGGGATCTTCAACGCAATGGTGGCAGCATCCAGAGCACAACGGAGCGGATTCTATCTGGCCGTTTGGAGACGGTATGGGGGATCCCCCTCTGCTAGTGAAGCAGTTTTTGAATGGAGATGGCTAACGGATGAATGACAGCCTCCTATCACGTTCCAGCCACCCCCTCCACCAAACCAAACACCACCCAGCAGTGCAACACCGATGACAAAGCAGCCCGAGAAGCCGAAGCAGCCTGACTTGATTACGCGCTACAACTTGAAAGACAAGCTGGACACGGCCTCAAGCGAAGAGCAGGCGAACAAGGGCAAAGGGTGGAGCTCCAATAGGGAGGAGCGACAGGCAGCACTCCAGCGAAGGAGGGATGAGATGATCTTGGCGGCGAGAAGGAAGATGGAGGCAAAACTGGCTGCGCAAAAGGGCACAGAAGAGAATTAGAGGAGAAGCGCTTATGAGATTGGTATTAATGTCTGAGTATCCCTTTATGAAGATTTTTTTTTTTTTTTTGGTTTCATGAGTTATGAAGCATTGCAAGGCGTTGAGAAGTTGAAATTGGATTATTTGCGTTTGCCTTGGGTTCAGATATCCCTTTTTTCGGTGAAACTGCAATCTACAAGTATTATTATTATTATTACTCCGATACCCAGTAGGATTAAGGGGGATGCAAGTCAGATGGATATTTGCGTATTTCTCGTCAAGAGTCTGCTCATCTCCGAGCGCTTTAAGCCAAGACATGGGGTCAATTACGGGATGAGTTGACATGCCCTTGACAGACGCCTTTCTACTCGTGTGTTTGGCTTTACAGTTAGTTGAGATTATGATCTACTTGTATTAAACACGTTCAATTTTTTCTTCTTCTCTCCTTGTGAAACTTGTTGATTCTGCTCCCTGTTGCTCCCTGTTGCATATCGTGATCAATCTGGAGTCCCGGCATATAGAGCAGATCTCCCAAGTGTAGGATGACGCAGTAATCCACCTTTGAGCCTCATTAACCTATCTTGAACCCCCCCCTAACCAGGAACGTGAGGCAGCCCATAATAGTAGTGGCTGTGTGTTTTGGCCGTGGCTGGATTCGTAATGCCAACTTATTCGAATGAATTCCTAAGAGTAGCTTAATAGGGAGTCAAAGGAGTCTAGGCCCTGGATTGAGGAGTGCGCCTCATCATCCCGTTGGAAGACCTTGGGCACAATGGTGACCTTCGGGTGACACAAGCATGTGGTTTCATTCACCCCACCTTCTTCACGTGCATAAAGCAAGTCTATATCACACACCTTGACGCCAAAGGGGAATAGATTGGGTACCCAATAAAGCATCGGGTTAATATGCTGTGTCGTCATAAGCTGTTAAAGTTGCAGTGGAACCGGAAAAGTGTTATTGGGCATGCATAATTCGGATGCTGCATATGCTTTGATTGTTTACTTGAATCAGTTCCACCATATTCTCGATTCGCGTCGTGTAGATATTTGTACAAGGTAGTAATGGTAGTACAAGTAGTAGCAGTAATAGACGTTTCGATGGATGGCGGGGGTGGTGCGCGCCTTGAAGCACTTTCGTTTCAGCGGGTTTGGTGGGGCTTGAGACCCTGAAGAGACAACTGACGACAAGCACCTGGCGCTCGCTCAGCCACGCACTTTCGCTAGCAGAGTTGGTTGTGACCGTTGCTGCGTCACCGCGGGGGGATTTGTTTTTCGCGTTAATCAACCTCCAACTCCTGCTGTCACTTCCAAAGCTGATCCTCACCCTTCGCACTGCAAAGCCTCGTCGTGCCTCTCCAACAGACGTCTTTTGCCAATTTGCCAGCCTTGAAAATAACGCCAGATTGCAAACGGTTTTTCTTCTTCTTTTTTCCTCCCTCCTGCAAGCGCTTTATTCTGCTCTCTTTGCACAATAGAGAAATTGCTGTCTCGGCCCGTTCTAGCATTCTATTCATCTCGCCCACATAGAAGCTCAACATCATCTTTTTTTTTTTTGGTAGGTAAGCACATTGGTGAATACATCCTTGCTTAGGTGGCCAATTTCCGTACATTCACGGTCGAATCATCCTTTCCCCGTTCCATTTGAACGATTACATCGAAGGCGCACAATCAAATCGGTTCGCGCTCGACGTTTGAAATCCCCAGCAACAGTCAATTCAGATGCGATCGGCTTTTCACGCTTCCTACCACCACGTCCTAGAAAGCATCTGCTACACACCAATAGACTGCACAGTAGTTAGTTGTCGGTTGGCAACATTTCTTCCCCTGGCAACAGCTGGTTATCAACCTTTTGTCCAATCTTTTTTCTCAAACAAACGGAATTCCTGCAATAATTTTTTGAAGATTTATTATACTAAGACATTTTGTCTCCCTGCAGGGTCAAGTGAAAAAACTCACAACACTCGAAGTTGCGCCGATCGCAAGGAACCAACGTATTCCACCTCCGACAGTCTCAGCGTCCCCGACACACGAGCGCCTTATTCGTGAATTCTAGCTAGATTCCCTAACTTTTTGTGCAATAATTTCCTACTGGTCGACCTCAATGTACTAGTCCGCTTCGATATATATCGCCTCACGATACAGCCTTTGATCTGGCATGGTAATTACCGAATCAGGGCTGGAGATAGAATAAATCGCCTGGAACTGAAGTTGAAACCTCAAGTGGCTTGTCAGCCTGGCCCGCCATGGCACCCACTCGCGACTACTATGCAGATTTGGAACTGCCTTCTACGGCAGATATTCAGGATATCAAGAAGCAGTTCAGGAAGTTGGGTATGTGGGGTTCTAGCTGGGATGAATATTTCATATGCTAATGTGAAATAGCCTTGAAATATCACCCCGATCGCAACCCTGGGCGAGAACAAGAGGTCAATTCTCAGTTTCAAATTATCCAGGCGGCACATGAAGTTCTCTGCGACCCCCAGCAGAAAGCTAAATACGATGCTACCCTTGGAAGATCAGCGGCATCCCGATTCCCAGGTGCTTCTGGTGTAAGAGGAAACCCATGGCAGAATGTTGGCCAGCAATTTCCTGCTCCGCCTCGAAGAAACCCCCAACCCCAGTCCCAGTCTCAGTCCCAATCCCAGCAGCAACAGCAACAACAGCAGCATCCAACCTCAGGAGCAGGACGGTGGCGTGAACGATTTTCTTATGGCGTCCCTCCAACAGCAAAGCAAAAAGCATCGGCTGAGCCTTCAACAAAGGCAAGCGCAGCATATGCTTTTGAGAGTATGCGAGGCGGTGGCAACCCTCAAACTGGATCCAGGAGCGCGCCTCGTCAGGAAAGACCTGTGCCACCACCACCGCCTCCACCACGAACGGATTCTGCAAAGAAACGAGCAGAGGCCTCATTCGGAACGAGGAAGGCAGGGTACTATCCTCACTCAGCCACGCCCGGTGATGAGCCTCCTGTTACCAATCACAACTATTCAACCAGAGCAAACACCGAAAGACAGGTACCCATACCGGACCCATTATCGCAGTTTAGAGACAAGGATGAGGCAGACGATGAGGAGGAGGAAGATGAGGTTCAAGATACTCGACAAAGTACCCCTTACACCAGGCAGGGAGGCGAACGGACTAATCCCTTCGATGGAATCCCACTAAACCGCGCGAAAAGTGCTAGAGAACCTCTTCGTCGAGATGAACCTGTTGAATCGGAGGATAGATCTCACTCTAAGCAGAAGTATCGCAGCTCTAGTGTCCCAAAGAGTGAAAAGAGAGATGAAGCCAACACCAATAGAGAAGCCCCAAAAGACGATGAGCCAGCTCCAGCCACTCCCCTCTCGCCGAACTCACGCCGGAAAGCACGCATGAAGGCTCGCTCAACTGCAAAGCCCACCACCAATGGTCCTTTCAACATAGGTCCTACCATAAATGGTCAAATCCCGAAACCGCAGCCATTTGCGAACCAGATGCGTTAGTAATCTACATTCAAGGAGTCGCGGTTCATAACTAACAATTTTGCGTGTAGCTTCCAAGAAGCCGGTCAATGGGGCCGACAGTCCTTCAATGTATGACAAACCACCTTACAAACAATTCCGATTCTCAGCACATTTTGCACACTCCACGAACTATATCCAGATCTCCAAAGCAGTTCCACCATACAAGTGTGATTTCGGTGCAGAGTGCTTGGTTGGCCCGGACAACACCTGCAGCATCCATAATATTCCTAGTGGAATACATGATGATAATGTCAACCTCACGCCGTTTGAAAGAGAGCAGAATGATCTACTGCGTCATCTTATCAAAAATCGTGAAACTGGCAGAAACTCCGACACAAAGCCATGGCGCAAGACTACCGCTATAGATTTTGCTAACACTTCTTTTTCTACTAGCTTCAACATTCCCTTGGATGACGATACCTTTGAGACACCATCACCAGAACCTAACCGATTCCATGGCAGTGGCGATGGTATTAATACGAATTTTGCCAATGATGACAACCCATCTGCGTGGCAGTTCAGTGCTGGTAGCGGAGAGGCCGATTCCCAACCAGGTAGCCGGTCTCAGTCAGGTAGCCGAACAGGAAGCCGAGCCAGTCGCCAGTCACCGAACAAGCGTCCAACCCTTCGTCGTGTTGATGTCTCTAACCCTCCACCAACATCAGCCACTCAGCCCTCTGGGGGCTTCGATGCAGGCGGTTGGAGTGACAAGTTTGGTCCCCAAACCTTTGTCCCTCAACCCGTTCCCATAGTTTCGGCATCTCCTACTCGCCCGCCTCGCACTAATTCTAGGAAAGTGAGGTCGGCTAAGCCCACAGCTGGCAATGCCGCCGTCGTGGATGATAGCAGCAGTGATGAGGAAGCATTTGAATGGCAGGGTCGCAAGCCTCCTCAGTCGAAAACTACAGTACCCGATAGTCCACAGGCAATGGATATTGATCCACCACAGGTTGTTCCAGAAGATTCACCGGTTGAGTCGCGACCTACGAGTGTACGAAACATCCCCGTTGAACCCTCGCGGCCAGAGTGGCGATCTGGGAATGGAAGTATCACCCCAGAACCTGAGCCGCAACTTCAGCAAGAAAAGGAAAAGCAGACGCAAATTCCTACGAACGCCATGGGCTCTGAGGATAACACCGAATTCAGAACCACCTTGGCAGATTTATCAAATATTGCACCTTTAGCTGAGGAGCCATCCGGTCTGAAGTCATTTACAGCCCTCAAAGACAACCTTCCATTTGAGAGTAAAGCATCAAATGAGCTGCCGATCAAGCTCCCACGCGCACGCCCGCTGATATTCCCCGAGCCACCAAGGGCCCCAAGGATTCCGCCTGCTATTGCAATTGAGGGTCATAAGCCGGATGTGAACCATTGGAGTAAATACCTAGAGGAGTTTGAAAGCTACCTCCGTCATTGGGATAACTTCAACTCGCAAGTGGTAGATCATTTTATGACAAGGAAGTCGAATATCAACCGCTCTCGAACTGACAAGGGCTACACATTCCTAGGAGTTAATGGCGACACTGATGTTCTGGAGTATCATAATTGGATTGAACAGGACAACGATGTTAGAAAACGATGGCAAGTTGCTTGCGAAGAACACGAGCTACGATTCAGAGAATTTATGGCGTTTAGAGAGAGAATGAAAACGAAATAAAGACTTGCATGGGGTAATGGAGATTTGGCGTACGGGTCATGAGAGGTTGGTAGTGATTTTCGCAGTTCCTGTTGTATTTTGGAACTACTGTACCCCTGCCATTTGCTTTTCTCCTCTTCATATATGCGATACCCATTTTATGGTTGCAGAATATTTGCATTGTGTTTTTTTTTTTATAAAAAAAAAACAACTTTCCTCCGAGTTGGGAAGAACTGGGTCTGGGAGGCGATTTGATGACAAAAGAGTTGCGCGATTTGGGGCCTGAATAAGGGGTCATCAAGCCCCGAGTGTTGGAGTATTTATAAACGGCCGTACCCTCAGTCAATTATGTAGAAAGAACATTAGGAGCAATTACCATTACTTTTTGTAATAACCATTTGTTAGCCTTGAGTTCCAGCCTGCTTAAAATGTTATTGGACGTTTATTGTTTCATGGTGGTACTACGGGCAGTACTCATATGTGATCTTGCTTCGAGGAGAAGCAGCAAAGTTGCTCGAATTTCTCACTTGTCTTAAGTCTCCTGCCTCAACTCTGGTTGAATCTTGTACGCTTCTCATTTAGCCTAAAGATCTATTCTTTCGAATACCAGCAACAAGTTTATTGCCATATTATCACGTATGGGAGGCAATACAATAGTAGTTCCAATAGATCACGCAGCTAGTAACTCCTCATATCTTTCATAATTTGACTACACGATGTGTATTTTGTGTCACGATCTGTTCCGAGTATCTCCCGGCCTACACTTTCAAGGTCCTTGATAAGAATAATCCATTCTGAAAACCACGAGTATATCATGCAGGTCTCCGGGCTGCGTAGAATAGTATGGCAATGCCTTAATAAATTCAATATTGTTTCCAAAATAGCTTAGCTCAGATAATCTTGAGATTGATAGTCTATTGCTGAACCCTTATGATTGACGACGGGGATCCTTGGAGGTGAATGCCCATATTCTAAAGACTTTACATCTCAGAAACTCTTCACTTTACAGCATCAGTGATTCATTTGAAGCCTGACATTTTGAGATAGTTAACAACAGGCAAGTAGCAGCTCAAAAAAAAAAAAAAAAAAAAAAAAAACAAGACTGCCTAGGCGACCTATGAAAGGAGTACCTCGGATTCACTGTTTCTCGATTGCGTGCTTGACTTGAGCCTCCCCTGACATCAAAACTTACAACACTTTTCTACTTCTTCCATCATACTTTCACTTTTAATCTCTTCACTCTTTCATCTAGACTCAACATATCCAAGAGACACTACATCTTGATTGCGCCCAAATCTATTCACAACAACACATCATCTGCACTCCAATAACCTCATCACCTCAGCAGTTTGTATGTTTGATCCCACTATGTCTAACGCTATTGCTAACGCTTCTATTTGTTCTTAATCTAATAGACACTATCGACGCAATGGATGCCACTCCAGAAGGAAAGAATCTGGCCTGGACCGAAGAGGCCAAGGCAAGCTATTGACTCTGAGATAGTATAGCCTGACTTGTCGCTAATGGCGCATACAGTATCAATTCCTGCTCCGCATCATTGCCCAGTTGAAGGAAGATGGCCGTTCCATCAGATGGGAGCGAATCAACATGCCCGGACGGACGACCAAGTCCCTTCAGAACATGTGGACCAAGATCAAGAAGGCTGTAGATGAAATTGAGAAGGAGAATGCCAGCGGAACTCCTGCAAAGTCGTCTGTCAAGAAGACTTCCAGTGAGTCTCATGTTATGTTATCCATTTGATACCTACTTCTTTTTTTTTCTTTCTTTCTTTTACTCACGAGGATCTTGTAGCTCGCGGTCGCTCGAAAAAGTCGATGTTGGTCCAGCAAGATGAAGATGTTGATGATGATGAGGGCAACTTTGCCCCTATTCCATTGAATCTTCCCAAGAAGCGTTCCCAGGATGGTAAGCATTTGTATCTTTTGAACAAGGATGAAACAAAGATGGTTTGCTGACAGATAGTTAAAGATGACGATGGCTCTGCCATGAAGCGCATGAAGAAAGAGGAAGTTCAGAACGAGTTTGCTCGTGCTATCAAGAATGAGGATGCTGCCTTTGAGACGCTGTTTCCGAACTATTAGGCGGCGACTATTCGTCGGTACCACCTTGAAGCATCATTCATATACATTTTATCGGGCCCGGTTTGCTTGACATGATATCCCTTTCAGGCTCAGTTTGCGGTCGAGGATCTTTTTCGCTTTGCCAGTGTTCATAACCGCCAAATGGTTTTGATCGTGGGTGGATGGGGCAATATTGGAGGCGATATGATGCACGATATCATTCAGTCTGGGCATTGACGAGATATGAGGAACTATTTATTGCTAGGTTAGGAGGACACCTCGCGCCCCGGACATGGAAATGAGAATCTACATATGCGAACGTTGACTCGGATGGATGAAATCATGGTGCTTGTCTGCTGAGGCACTGTAGAACCTTGAAGATCATGCACGCATGGTACAGTAGCAATACTATCAGCATGGATTTTGATTACCATTTATTCCGAATAATCCTCGACCATACTTCCATCAAATCTCGATGACTGATGGCGCATGTATCACATTCACCGGCGACATGACTGTTGGGATGTTGACTGTAAGAGTTTAGACCTCTCTCCGGGATTAACCTTGCTGATACCACAGTGCAGCTTTTTTGCTTATTCTTTTTTTCAGTTGAATGTAACACAAAGACGGACGCCTCTTTGGCTAGTCGTAAATATCTGCTTCTTACCGAAATGCCCCGAGGTTACATGCAGACTCTCTTTCTCTCCTTTGAGAATTCCCTTTGTGCTCAGAAATAGTTGAGAATGGGGTCGAGAATCAAAGGAAATGGGCGTTGGTCTCCACTGCAGCGGATGAGACACTGATGAATAAAACCATGTGGTTGCAATACCTTATGCAAGCAGGCAAAAGGTGAAGAAATGGTTGCTTTTTGTCTTGGGCGACCCTCCCCTCCACCTCTTCTCCCCCCTCCACCCCCTACATGCCGAGCTGCAGTAGTGCTGGGAATGGGGATGGCTTGCTTCACAGACAAACAGAGAGTGGTCAACGGGGGAGGGGGGAGAAAAGGGTGTGCAGCCTCTGGCAGGGTCCCTGGCAAAGGAGGTGTCCATGCATTGCGTCAAAGAATCCATCTGATGGGGTCCCCCATTTTATCATGTATGTACAAGTAGGTGGTATGTACGTAAAAAGCGCGCCAGGCGACTGTTTGCCGCATGGGAAGGGGGAGGAGGAGGAGGAAGAATACGCCCCGTCAGTGTCTTGAGGCTTATCGTGGTTTCCGGTAGCCTATCGTGGATGAGCCGGTAGTGGAGAGAGAGAGAGAGAGAGATGGGGGCTCTTTTTTCCCGCTTTCCATGGATGCCCAGATGTTGTATTCGTGCCTGGAAATGGAGGATGGGGTCCCCGTCCTGACCTGTCTTGGGAGGCTGTTTGTTGGGGGCGTCATCACCACCGAAAAGCCTGACTGGCTCTCAAGCCTTCAAGCCCTTCAAGCCCTCCAGCCCGCTATCATCTATCTATGGAGTTGGTCAAAGAGGATGCGCCGCATTGGGCGGGAGCTACGGCGGCTCTAACAGGGATCAACTTTCAGGGGGTTGATGCAGCCAAATCTGGCGGCCCATTTTCTTTAACAGTTGAATGATATGAAGTGGAGTCTGATTAATTGATTGATTGACTTGATTGACTTGAGTGAGAAGCCCAGCTAAGTAAGGTCAAAGATAGGAATGGAAAAGGAACAAGGGGAAGAAAAAAAAAAGGCACCAAAGAAAAAAAAAAACAAAGAGAAAGAAAAAAAAAAGCGATCGAGGGGTACGTACCCGGTACCTTCCCATGCTACAGGCACCTTAGTAGCACCTTCAATAACCTGCTGATCCACCCTTTGGATGGATTGGTGTTGCATACAATTTTCCCCAGACTGCAGACTGGCATCACATGGACTGCTGCTCCATCCACCATCTCTGCATAGCAGCCGGTTCTGTCTTTCTATCACGCGCGCCATCGTCTTTCGTGTCTTTGATGCGCTACCACCCTACGATTGTTAACGGCTACGACTCAACTGCCATTCACTCTCTACGCGCGCCATTGACATAGAGGGAGAGAAGCTTACAAACTCTCCACCACCACCACCCTCTCTCCTCCTCCTCCTCCTCCCTTCTGCGCTGCGCCGGCGAGACGGTCAATGTTGTTTGCTTGCGACGAATCCTCCTGCGCCGCCCTCATAAAGTCGAGCACGCCCGTTTGCTGCCCCTGCGCAATCCGCTCTCCTTCCAACACTTCTCTAGGCAATTCGGTGCTGTAGCTTGCAAACCAAAAAGCAAAAACCCAAGCTAGCCCATCCGCCGCATCCCCCCCAGGCGCCTGCACAAGCAAGCATTGCATTCATACTACTTGCACCGCACACATCTCATGGACGCAAGAATAATGAACGGAACAGGGGCCGCGGTGGGGGACAAGAGGAAAACCCCAGGCTCACCAGGTCATGATGGTCCACCAGCCAAGAGGGCCGTGACCAACGGCAACGGAAAACCATCCCTTACGCCAGATCTCGACGTCGAATATGAGCTGGTGACGGATTCCGAGGATTTGGATGTTATCCCTAGTGACATTCATCCATACAATATGTACATCGGCACACCGGGGAGCTTGGGCGAATGGCAGGATACCATTCAAAAGGTTGTCAGAAATGTCGTCGCCATTCGATTCTGTCAGACATGCTCCTTCGATACGGACCCGGCCTTGACGAGCGAAGCCACTGGCTTTGTCGTTGACTCAGAGAGAGGGTATGCATACGTACCTGAATGATTCATATTCATGATACTACTTGAGTTGTTACTGATGCCTATTCTTAGCTATATCCTAACAAACCGTCACGTCGTCGGCGCCGGCCCTTTCTGGGGCCACTGCGTATTCGATAACCATGAAGAAGTCGACTGCTATCCCGTTTATCGAGATCCCGTTCACGATTTTGGCATTCTTAGATACAACCCCAAGGCGATCAAGTACATGCACGTAGATGGTTTGACTCTAAGCCCTGATCAGGCCAAAGGTATACATCGCGGCATCTAAATGATGGGGAATACGGCATTGCTAACACATATTGACAGTGGGGACCGAGATTCGCGTCGTCGGAAATGATGCCGGTGAAAAGCTCAGTATTCTTTCCGGTGTCATCAGTCGTTTGGACCGCAATGCTCCCGAGTATGGAGAAGGATACAGCGACTTCAACACATGTTACTACCAGGCCAATGCTGCAGCCAGCGGTGGTAGCTCTGGCAGTCCCGTAGTGAACAAGGACGGCTCCGCTGTCGCATTACAAGCGGGCGGCAGGTCGGATGGCGCCTCAACAGATTACTTTTTGCCTTTGGACCGACCTTTGCGCGCTCTTCAATGTATCCAACAAGGCAAGCCCGTCACTCGTGGCGATATTCAGTGCCAATTTTTATTGAAGCCCTTTGATGAGTGCCGCAGACTGGGGCTCAGCCCCGAGTGGGAGTCTGCTGTTCGAAAAGCATTCCCTCTTGAGACAAACATGCTGGTCGCTGAGATTATTCTTCCTCAAGGTCCCTCTGACACCAAGATTGAAGAAGGCGATGTTCTCATCAAGGTCAATGGCGAGCTTATTACACAATTTATTCGACTGGACGATATTTTGGATTCTAGTGTTGGCAAACCAGTCAAGCTTCAACTGCAGCGTGGTGGTGAAGACGTTGAGGTTGAGATTGAAGTCGGTGACCTTCACAAGATCACGCCCGATCGCTTCGTTTCTGTAGCCGGCGCAAGCTTCCACGATATTTCTTATCAACAAGCGAGACTCTATGCCGTTGCGGTCAAGGGTGTTTATGTTTGTGAATCCGCTGGATCATTTCGATTTGACAATACCGACAACGGTTGGATCATCAAAACCGTTGATCACAAGGCTGTTCCTGACCTCGACACATTCATTGAGGTAATGAAAGGCATTCCCGACAGGGCAAGAGTGGTGGTTACATACAAGCATTTACGCGACTTGCATACATTAAACACAACAGTCATATATATTGATCGCCACTGGTCAGCCAAGATGAAGCTTGCTGTCCGAAACGATAAGACCGGTCTATGGGACTTTTCTGATTTAGGCGATGCCCTTTCACCTGTACCACCTATTCGTCGCTCAGCTGCCTTTATTGAGCTGGATCACATGCCACATCCTAGCATTGGCGACCTGATTCGAAGTTTTGTTCATATCAACTGCACTATGCCTGTCAAGCTTGATGGCTTCCCTAAAAACCGTAGATGGGGCATGGGCTTGGTCATTGATGCTGAAAAGGGCCTTGTCCTTATTTCGCGCGCTATTGTTCCATATGATCTTTGCGACATCACTATTACTATTGCGGATTCTATCATTGTGGAAGGCAAGGTCGTCTTCTTGCATCCCCTGCAGAACTATGCCATTGTCAAGTATGATCCATCCCTCGTGGATGCTCCGGTCATGAGCGCTAGACTGAGTGGGCAACATCTTACCCAGGGTGCGAAAACGTACTTCCTTGGCTACAACAGGATTGGCAGAGTTGTCCATGGTTCTACGACAGTCACGGAAATTACAGCTGTTGCGATCCCAGCCAACTCAGGGGCTCCACGATACCGCGCTGTCAATGTCGACGCCATCACAATCGACAGCAACTTGGGATCCTCTTGCAATAGTGGTGTTCTCGTAGCGGAGGACGGAACCGTGCAGGCACTTTGGCTTTCCTACCTCGGAGAGCGATCGCCCTGTAGCCAGAGGGATGAAGAGTACCATCTTGGCCTGGGCACCCCTACTCTTCTACCAGTGATTTCGGCAATCCAGAAAGGCGAGACGCCAAATCTGCGAATGCTATCTGTGGAATTCCGGGCCATTCAGATGTCTCAAGCGGTCGTCATGGGTGTCTCCGACGAATGGATCAAGAAGGTCACGCAGGCAAACCGATCTCACCATCAGCTGTTCATGGTTAGCAAACGGACATTTGAGCGAGTCAACCAGCCAGTCTCTCTACTCGAGGGCGATGTCGTATTGACGTTGAACGGCAAGATCTGCACAACAATTTCAGACTTTGATGTCATGTACTCAAACTTGCTCTTGGATGCCGTTATTGTGCGAAATTGCGAAGAGTTGCATCTCCAACTGCCGACCGTCGCTGCTGATGACATGGAAACCAACCACGCTGTGTCATTCTGCGGAGCTATTCTGCATCGTCCGCATCAGGCGGTTCGTCAACAAATCAGCAAACTGCACAGTGAGGTTTACGTATCCAGTCGGATCCGTGGCTCTCCGGCGTATCAGTACGGGGTTGCTCCCACAAACTTCATCACACATGTCAATGGCCAGCCTACCCCTGACCTGGACTCATTTATTGCCGCCACCCGAAAGATTCCCGATAACACATGTAAGTTGACCAATGCAGAGCCCGTATATGTGTACCGTTTACTAATATATTGTAGATTTCCGTCTCAAGGCTGTTACATTTGACTCCGTGCCATGGGTGATTACTATGAAGAAGAATGATCACTACTTCCCCACCATGGAATGGATCAAGGACAGTAATGAGCCATGCGGCTGGCGGCGAGCAACGTATGAGGGCGATGAGGTTTTTGACGGTGAAGCTACTGATGGAGTTCCCGCTGTTGCTATAGACTCTGAAATGGAGTAAGCGGTTGCGACGCCATTGCATGTAGATCATGCAGCGAGGGCCTCCTCCAGCCCCAGGATGGAGCAAAGGGTTTATTAGCTCATTGTATTTGGCATTGGACATCGGCGTTACACGGCAATGAAGGATTTCACGTGGGTGCTTATCTGAGCTGTTTGCAATTGTTTTTGCAACTGTAACCAAGGGTGTTTGGGGGTTGTTTGGAATTCCCTTCCGTCGTCTTGGTTGAAGACGTGATGGGGCAATAGAGTTTGCCCATCGGAATATTTAATAGATAGATCAGTTTGCTTGAAGAGCTTCCAAGCAGTGGAGACGAGATTGGAAGTTATCTCGTACGGCTGTAAAAATAAAATAAAACCACTCTATTCTGTTATATCAAAATCCAACCCATGCCATGTGCTCCTGGTTGAGGTTTAGATACTTGGTACTTGCAAGTGTCGCGTAAGCTCTCGGCATGTTGCCCCGCAATGACAGGGGAGCTCGGAGGCAGCCATCTTTTACGGTACAAGTACCTACAAACTCCAGTCCTACAACGTTCATATTATCTTTCTGCCTGGAACATAATCACTTATATATTTCCTCGCAAAGAAAACTCTCCTCCCAGAATACTTCTTACGCTTAAGAAAAGAAATACTATTTCCGGAACATTCATATAAACTAGTCACAATGCCCTCGTCGGCCACTTGGCTTGTGAGTCCATCCATCCGTCTGCCCCGCCATCGCAAACAGTGACGCAATTGTCTTGCTTGTTGCTTGAATAGCTAGCTAACCTCTCCATGATAAACGGCAGACCAAGCTGAAGGTCCAGCTCAAGCTCGCCATCGCGCGCCTGCGCATGGTGCAGCAGCGCGATGAACAACTTGGAAAGACACAGCGCAGGGCCATGGCACAGCTCCTCGAGGCCGGAAAGGAAGACTCGGCGACGATCCGGGTGGAGAACATTATCCGAGCCGACATCACGAGCGAGTTGCATGAACTGCTGGAGCTGTACTGCGAACTTCTCCTAGCACGCGCGGGATTGTTAGAGGGTCCTGTGTGCGATCCCGGGCTGGAAGAGGCGGTCAAGAGCTTGATTTATGCGGCGCCCAAGACGGAGATTAAAGAGCTGGTGACGGTACGGACGCTGTTGGTGGAGAAGTATGGGAAGGAGTTTGTGCTTACGGCTATGGAAAATACGGATGGGAAAGTCAACGAAAAGGTCGTCAAGAAGCTGAGCGTAGAGCCACCGCGAAAAGATCTTGTTCAGGGGTATTTAGAAGAGATTGCAAAGGCATATGGTGTGGATTGGCCGAGGCGAGGGACAGCGACACCGCCCCCACCGGACCTGTTGGATGATGAAGACGACGAAGACACTCCTTCAGGGGGACAGGCACAAAGGGTATTGGATGAACCACTTACGGCGGAGGGTAGGAAGGGATCTCTCGGGGAGGAGGAGTTGAGTCGGGCCACACCTCCAAGAGTAAGACTGGGAGAGCCGAGAAGTCCGCTGATGGTGACACCACCGAGGATGACAACAGACAATGTGCATCCCAAAGTGACGCTGGGGTCTGTGGAGCTGAAGCCAAGTAATAAAGAAGATGGTGCGAGAAAGAAAGAGCCGGAAGGGTCAGTACCGGATATTAGTGATTTGGAGAGGAGGTTTGCGGCGTTGAAGAAGAGGTGAGCGTTGGTATGTATGGGATGAGGGTACAGGTGGTTCATCGAATTACACAAGCAATCTCGCGAGAATATTAGTCTATTATAAGATTATTTTCGTGTTATCTGTTGATGATGGAAACCATATTGTTTGCATTTCTGAGAAAGACTGTATAGGTGGGTGATTATTTGCTTGGTATTGACAGTACTGGTCTCACGTGCCCTTGAACTGCACCTACCCGATTTGCCTCTTGACAGTTTCAAAGCTTTACCAACTTCCTCGTATTTTGATGATTCCAACTTCATCATCTTCATCAAAAACAATCAACGTCCTCGTTTGATTTGATCCAAATCGATTGCAACGTCAAGGTACCAGTCATTGCATGTCGCGCAATGGCCGCGGGGTCGAAATGGCTCTAATGGATCATCCTTATGGGGGATTTCTCCCCGATAATCAAACATTGGACCTCCTGCGAACAGTAATAGGTTGCAACGGTCTCAAAACCCTGCAAGATTTTGCAAAGATGAGGCAAGATACTCTAGAAAAGCGACTCGCGGCAAATAAAAGGAGGCTTTTGAGAAGCAGCTCTGTTTCCGTATACGCCGCGTGGCTACGAGAACGAGCAGCCGTTTCATCCAAGGACACAATATCTATCATGGTGCGAGATATGTGCAGATATTTGGAAAAAGCGGACTGCACGAGGGAGATGTGTCTTGATATTTGCGCTGATAGTTTCCGGTACGATTTGATGCGGCGTCATGCTGATCCAGATTCGAAAGAGGCAGAGTATGCGAATGAGGTGATGCAGTTTGTTCTGCTTTGCATTCAGGAAGAGTTTCCACGGGCCAGAAACTGCACTCGGCCGACAGAGCAAACGCATGCGTCACTTTCTCCTATTCAACAGCAAAACAATAGGGCACCCTCACACATTGAACTCCACTGCAACGACTCCGCTCCGCTGAAGGTTAAGGATTATGAGAGACTGGATGAAAGGTCCTCATCACAACCAGATTATCCCAGGCATTCCAAAACTGATTCGAGGGCATATTCAATTCTCCCCTTTGGATTCGATTTAACCAAAGACTCTTGGGACACGCATTTGATATCCCCCGAGTGGAAAGAAAAGTATCCAGAAAGTGACATGGCACTCCCAAAGGATTACGTTTGTCACCGGTGCAATATCAGAGGTAATATGTTTCTTATCTACCGCTGAAATAAGAGACCTAATCAGAATATTGCAGGACACCACATCAAGGACTGTCCAACGAACTCTGATCCAACGTACGATCCGCTCCCCAAGCGCGGCTACATATGTAATAAATGCGGCGCTAAGGCGAAGCATTATGTGCGGAATTGCCCAACAAGTCACGATCAGTGCTCGATATCTTCTAACGGGGATCGAGACAACTATCGTCGAAACACTCGGGGCTGGTCATGGAAAGGTGAAGATGAGGATCAAAGATCTGACGTTTTTATTCGAGTAGACATGGAGGGACAACAAACTCAAACGACAATGAACTCATCTGGGTCGAGGACACCGGCCGAACTTGTCAGAGAATTCAGAAGTAGTACTACACTGCCGAACCACTGGAGCTTTCTTGTAACAACGAGCCCGAGGTGTGAATTTATGGATATCAATAGCAGCCACGTCTCTCGCCATCGCAAAGATTCGCCTGTCGAGGAAGGCCGACTATCACCATAGAATGATGCAAGTATTGTTTCATGGTAATTTATGCGAGTACTAATATTTTTGTAGGATAGTGAGAGCCAGAGCCGACAAATGTCCATCGACGATGACTCTGGCGCATTACATGGTGTCGACAATTTCCTTGCAAACATTGACCAAGATGAAGCAGACATCACAGAGGCTGTTAGATCGCGGGGAATCAAGACCGACGATGAGTCTCCTCAACGAGTGTCCCTTCCGAAGAGAAGGAAGGTGTATGTTGAGGCAGTAAATTCTGGCTTGTTCATAGAGTCACTCTCGGTCAACCCCCCACAAATAGATCACAGAGAGGATGCCATGGATATATGCAGCTCACCATCTGAGCCACAATATGAGGCAGAGATTGAGTTTTATGTCAGTGAGAAGTTGGTCCATAGGGATCCAGCTTATCATGCAATCGTCAAGTCATTGTTTCAGCAAAAGGACAATGTGTGGATTCGAAAGACGTCGCGTCCGACAGCGCTTGACATGTGGGATAAGTTAGAAGCGGAGGAGGATATTGGGAACTAAGAAGAGCCGGTGGCTAAGAAGCTTGATGGCAGTAATCTCTTTATGAGATCCATCCACCAGGTCAATCGGGCCGCAGAAACTCAGGCTAGACTCGTATGTGATGGGAGGTTTTTGGGGGAGTTTGATGGTTAAAAATTAAGAGGAACTGCCTTTTATATGTATTTCAAAATGCCAAATTCATATTCATTTTAGAAATGCCCCTTGGCAAGACTACGCTATGCGATAATCCGACTCTATCAAGGTTCAGACGCCCCAACGCCAGTAATGGTATCTCCCTATTCTATGCGCATAATATTAAATGCATAGGTTGCAAAGTCGCGCTATTCTCCTCCTCTCTGTGCGATATTATACAGAGTAGATGGCGTGTATTTGATGGGCTTGGATCGATTGTTTCTATTCCAGTTTATCGAGATGCTCCAACCGTGTTAGAACGACCTGCTTGCTCGTCTCTTCGATTTCACCAGCCAAAAACACCTCATCCAGAATGGCATAGACCTTGTAAAAGTTGAAGACCAGGTCCAGCTCACAGACGTTGCCGAAGAAGGCGTCGAGGACCTCAACGAAGAAGTGTATGGCTTCGAGGTAGGCGAGCTCGTTGTCGTTTGTGTCGACGCAGGCGCAGAAGAACAGGCCCGCGTAGCGGCGGTAGACGATCTTGTTGTTGCGGAACTCGACAAAGTTGGACTGGTACTTTTGGTCGCGGGGGGCGACGAGGCGGTGGACTTCGCCCTTGAGTTTGATTTTTTGGTCGTCGGAGTAGGGGGCGTACCATTTGGCGAGACGGGTTTTGCCCCTGTTGATTGATTGATTCGAGTTAGCCGGATTGGAGTGAATGGGGAGGGTAGATGGAGTATTGGAGAGGGGGAGCGTACTGTCGGTTCTGGATGAGGATAAAGGAGAGCATCTTGGATGAGGTGATGGGGTTGGAGTTGTGACGATGGCGTGGGGTTGGCGAAAGGGTTGATGGTGGATTGGTGATGATGATGGGATGTAGTTGAAATTAGCTGAGTGACGTGACAACCTAGTGTAGGCTCGCTGCTCCCAAAAGTCAAGGGATCGTGGGGGGGGCCGGACCGCGCGGATGTAATTGGACAGGGATGAAGCTACAAGCAAATGAACATTCCAAGTGATAATTTGAAAGACGTTTTTACATATTGAAGATTGGATCAAAGCTGCACTGGCTTTTTTCTTTTTCTTTCTTTCTTTCTTTCTTTCTTTCTACTTAATGTGTATAGTTTTCCACAGCTCGGACTGTCTGTTCTATTGTTAGTCGCTAAATGATTTGCTGGTTAATTACGGAGCACATATATGCAGCATCCATGGACAGTCTCTTGTAACATGGTTTCCTTCATTATAATGCTACTGTAACCTCGCATCTCTGCATTGATGTGCAGCACGCTTTGGCCTTTACGGAACCTTGCAGAATATAGTAGCCAATGATATATTTTACTTGTAGGTGAGTTCTTTGAGATGGGACAACATGCATGGCATCGGTGCGCATATCAATACATCCATCGTCTTAGACTCGCCTTAGACTGCCTCTATTCTTTTTTTTTATCGCTTTTATACCTATCCAGCGAGTTGTATCTTTGGTATTGGGATACATTTACTAAGGTACAGTTTTTATAATACTAGGCACCTACTTGTATGTATAAATGATTAATTGATCTGGGGCAGCTACTCTTGCTTAAGTGGAAGAGCGGCAGGTAGACCTTCTTTCCCAAACCTCTTGTCGCGTGACTCTCCACTTCCCTCCTCCACAACGCAACAATTTTGCTTTGATCGTCTATTCCCAAAAGACATTCCATCCAGGTTTTCCCGTCTCTTCTTCGGCAATTCATCGTGGTTATATATTGTATATCTTATTACTACCTCTGTTTTCCTGGCCGAACCGTAACGATCAAGAAGGGTGTCCCTTTGCTGACACGCCGGCTCTATTCAAGATCATTACAGACAACCTCAGGACCACAAATCTAATGTTAATCCTGCTGCCATGCGACGACAACAGGCTCACTTCAGTCCAGCATGCAAATTTCGAAATACCTCTTTAGCATACTGTCGATTATCCATGGCGATCCCCAAGCGAGCCGCCCCTGGCAGCGTGCCCTCAAGCATTCCATCGCCTGTGTTGCTGCAACCACTTTTAGTCTCATGCCAGACCTGGCTTTCTGTGCGACATTTCTGATCCCAATGGTCATCGTTTACGCTCATCCCGGCCAGAGGTTGGGCACCACGGTAGAGAACTTTCAGCAGATTTTGTTCGGGTCGATGATGGGAGTGGTGTGGGTCATTGTCGGTCTGTGGATAGCGAGCGAAATCGATGAGATCAACGAGTGGGCCGCTGTTGTTCTTCGAGGCCTCTTCTACTTCATTATTTGTTTTTTTCATGCCTATATCAGATCCATATACCCTCACCTATCCAACTTCACCTTGTTCCTCCTTCTCCCCAGCATATCAAGTCTCGGCACGACGGGGAGTCCCGATCCATCTCCATTCGAAATGTTCCTCATTCCGGTCATCATCGGAGGTGGCATTACCATCACTGTGAATTTGCTCATTTTCCCAGATTCATCCAATAGTTACTTAGGAACTACCACGTTAACCACCTTGTCCGAGATGGTTGACACACTTGAGCGAGCAGCTCACTGGTTTATCACCCCAGGTGGCGACTTTAGGAGAGCTCAGGATGAGATGGATCGACTTGACACAAGAACAGTCTCGGCGAAACACGGTAAACCCATAAGCAAGAAAACATACGAGCGAGCAATGCATCATATGCGGGTGATGGCATCAAGCTTCATAAGTTTTCTCAATTCCACAACGAACAACCCTCAATCATCATCAGTGCCTCTACACTTGACCACGCTGACAAGTTTAACCGCTCGCGAGGCAAAAATTCGATCTCAGCTTGCTACATGCAAAACTGCCCAACATATAGTCAGCTGTGACATGTCCTATTCGGCAATATCATCCGATGCGTTGAAAACTATCATCACAAGCCATATGGCGAGCCTTGCTCAAAGTGTTACGACTCTGATCAATGCCTGCGAGGACAAATACATTGTACTTGGTGATGAGGAGACGGAACAAACTCTTGTCCAGAACAATTTTAGTAGGACCCTGTCAGATTACTCTGATAATCACAGCCAGACAGTTGCCTCTTCACCAGTCATACCGGAACTAAACTTCCAATCTAACACTAGCACACGGCCAAGGCTGAGGAAAAGGAGCAGTCACTCCAGCGGAATTGAAGAAGTACAGCTAAACAGGCAAATCGACCTAAGCAATGCCTTCTTATTGGAATTACTCATTGTCCACATCCGAAAACCTATACAAGAGTTTCAACAATCGGTCAAATCTGCAGTAACTTTGCTCATGTCCTGCATAGCTTACTGTTACGACATTGGAACCCTGCCGTCTGGCGCTCGTACTCCAAGAGGGATTCGGCTAGAAGAAATCGACTTGCGAGTTGACGCTTTTACCGATGCATTAGAGCTTTTTGACCAGGATTCCGCAGAGCAGCTCCAGCAAATATCTACTCAAGGACCTGGTCAAGCGTTAGACTTCACGCCTCGAATGGAAACATTTCTTATTTCATCATTTCTTCTTGCATTCCGCCAATCATCTATGCATCTATTGAAAATGCTTCGCCATGCCCGCCATCTCGTGGAAAAGCGGCAAACCCGTCATGCCAGTTTGAGACTTTGGTCTCCTGATGGGGGAGATAGCTGGAAATGGTTGTGGGGCAGAGATGAGACGGACCCTATGACTCTGCTTCAAGAGATTGGATGGACAAGGTATAGTGCTAAGGGGCCAGACAGCTCGTCCGCCTCTACCAGTAGCAGTAGTTATCTCAGTGATGAGACTGGGGTTACCGATGAGGAAACTGGCTCCTTAAACATTGAGAATGAAGAATTCCCCAGACAAAGAGAAATACAGCCTCCAGTAAGGGGAAATCTCACAGACAAACGCAAACCTAATGGTCAAACATTGCAAAATTGGTCCACGGCCATGAATTTTCTTAAGCTGGTGCTGTTATCAGAGCACTTTGTTTATGCCTTCAAACTAGCATGTGCTATATTTGCTATTAGTTGGCCAGCCTTTGACCCTTCGTTGAGTGTATGGTACACAGATGTTCGTGGCCCCTAGGCGCCCACACAACTAGTACTCGTGTTTGAAGTTGCCATTGGCAGTGCAATCCTGGCTGCCGCCTCCCGCGTTTTTGGCGTCATATACGGCTGTTTTGCTGGCTATGTATCATTCGTCCTCTCTAATGGCGAGTGGCATATTATGCTTGGCATTTCAGTCCTTGCGATACTGCCCGCAGCGTATCTCCAAGTGGCCACCAAGGACGCAAAAACCGGCGCAGTTGCAATCGTGACGATTACTGCAATTACTATAGGTAACATGCGTTCGTTCATTTTACATAATTTCAAGACTTACGTATTTCTTTAGCTTCTGGGGATGGTATTATGTCAGGCTACGACCTCTTTCGCTCACGTCTGTTGACATTCTTCGTTGCTGGAGCAGCATCATCTATTCTGGAGTTGGGTGCGGCTCGCTCATGGGCAAGGGATCGATTGGTTAGGTCCTTATCTTCCACCCTACACCATATCCAAAGCATGCATGAGGACTTGGCGGTTGGGATCGACGAGCCAGAGCCTAGGCAGCCTGACTTTCCTTCTCGCCGTCTGGTGCACCGGTTTCACCGGCATCGAGAAAAGGCTCAAAACTCACTTCGGGCTGCCGAGATATTCCTTCCTCTTTGCACCCAAGAGTCCTGGGGAAGAGGCAACTTCAAAGTACTCGCCCCAATCTACACCGAAATCATTTATGTCCTTCATCAAGTAGTCAACCGCATGGACAATGTAGTACGTCTTCGTGTAGCCTATGGCTCGTCCGTCCTTGAGGAGCTGAATTCGCAAGTGTTTGCTTACCGGCGAAATGTGGCATTCGTTACTAGGCTAATGTTATCATCTGTCCATCAAACATTGAAAAAGGGGACACGAATGCCTGATCATATTCCTTCAGCTCGTTTGGCACAACTTCGACTCATTGAGCGCGTCCGCGACATCGTTACCCCTCAAATGCTGCTTGAATCCACCGCAACAATGTCTTCGACAAGTCTGGCTGAGGTTCAGCCCCAGATGAATGATAGGATAGCACGTGTGCTCACCAAGTACAATTTTATTTCATGGAATGCCGGCGCGGCTGGTCGGCTGGAGATCATTGAATATCTGGAGGAGCTTGTCGAGTTGGTGGACCTGCTAGTCAAGGTGAAGGACGCCGGGAAGTACGATCCTGACAAACCTACTTTTGAAGAGTATGCGCTGGAATTTGAGGCGATCAGGGCATCCATGGACAGGATGCGCCCAGCTCGTATCCCCGCTTCCACAGTGTATGGAGAGCAAGGCACGGAGGGATTTACGCGGGCGCTGGATGTTTCAATACAGCTGGAGAGGTTCAGGACGCAAATGCGGATCGCCGAGAGCGCCGAGGCTGCAAGAAGGGCGCAGGCCGGTGGAAATGAGAGAGAGGCACCAGTGAGCTTACAAAAGGTCTCGACGAGGATGTGGCATGAGAATGCTGCAAGGCGGAGGTCACTTAATTTTGGGGATGCGGGAGCTTGAGTCTTGGAGAGCTGGTTACGAGGCCGGATCATCTCAATAATGTCGTTTACTTGAAACGCTATATTGATGAGTATTCCTAGCCGTATAGATATCAATATGATAACAACTTATGATTGTTCAACGTGCACAGCACGCTCTGAAATGAATAGAATAGGTTGATTCCTCATTATTCTGAACCTGATGTTGGGTTATATATATATACAGTAGCATCCAAGCTCCGAGGAAAAGCTCAATATCCATCAAATTCAAATAACAAGACGCTGCTACCCCCTTCCATAGAACTACCCTACCTAGACGCCGTATAGTAATTCGATCCATTACAGCATTACCTTGGCACGTCCCTCATATAAAAGGAATAAGCAAAGCAGAAGAAGGGAAAAAAGAAAGAAAGCACGCAAAAAAACCACAAGAAACCGAGAGCACATAGAAAGAGAAGGAAAAGGTCGTAGCTATACCCTCGCTGTCCGCCAAAAGCTTAGATAATGTTCAAAGCCGTATGCTGGATCAGCCTTGTGTTGTTCAACATGGCGCGCAGCTTCTTGGGTCTCTGCTGGAAGCGCCTAAACGCCTCCTGCACGTGCCTCGGCTCGATGGGCGTCCTCCCCTCGCTGGGGGGGTCGAAGAGGCCCTGCTGGTGCTTGCGCTTCTTGGAGCCCGCAGCGTTGTCCCCGCCGCTCTGGGCTCTAGCCATATCCTCCTGCTCCTTTACTTTGAGGGCGGTTTCCGTGAGGGTCTGGACCATTTCAAAGGTGAGGAAGCCGAGGATGTCGACGATGTCGTCCGAGGGCTTGCTGTCGGTTACGATGCCGAAGCCGGCCCACTCGCGGAAGCGTTTGCCCTTGCGCCAGGTGAAGGATGCCTGTCTGTATTCGGACCATGTGACGTACTCTTCTCTGGTCATGGCCTTTGTCCGCTCGTCCGCCTTACGCAGCCGTTGAAGGGTTATGTAGTTCATCTCCTCTTCCTCTTCGTCCTCCTCGTCCTCGCGCTCGGGGACTTCAACGGCGTAGAACGAGGCAGGCTCCCAGGGCAGACCGACTTTCGCCTTTTTGTTCTTCTTGGCCTGGTCGTCGACGGGACCGCCCGGGACGACGCCGCCGACTGCGTCATCGCCTGCCGCAAGGTCCGCATCTGCGCCTTTGTCGTCCGAGTCCTTGACGTTTTTTCGAACGTCCTTCCATGATAAAAAGGTTCGAAGACGAGAAACCTTGGCCTGGTCATGGCGGATCTGGAAGATGAGATCGTTTGTGCTGATGGATTTGGAGCCACGGCGACCAGCCAGCTCAGTACAGTTGCGAAGCTGGAGAGAGTGTGTGTGAGTAAAAAGAAAAAAGGGACGAGTGTTGAAGGGGGGCCGCAGGGGGGGTAGATGCAAGTTACTCACCAACTCTATAACTTGCTGTCGCACAATGTCTTCGATAATGCCTGTAGTTTCGACTGAAGGCTCGGTCGTCTCGCCAGAGACGTACATCATCTGTTGAAAAGTGTTAATCAGATATGCCCGTTTGTTCAGCTCAGATATGGATCTGCCGCCACCACTGGTGACGAGAATTGCATTAGAATCCATTTATATAAGAAAGGGGGCTGGGCTGAGTATGTGAGAATAATCAGGGTTAAATGAGCATATTTTCCGTGGAGGTAATGAGAATAATGAGTTATGTGGGAGCTTGATTGGCGCTCGCTCAAGTATCATGGTGACTGTAATGATGGCTTTTCTGCCAGCCGGTTGCAACCGTCACTGTCTGTGCCAGAATAGTAGTCATAAGAGCACCAACCAGTCACTCCCGCAGGGACTATTGGATGCTTTAGATGTAGCCATGCTAGAATCTCTGTCGCTCAAGCCAGGGGAATTCAGTCTTGATATGCAACTGTCTTCTTCTTTGACAGCTGAATCAAGTTTGCATGGCTTGATGAGGGCTTTTCTAGACAAGAGATGCTCTTTCTACTCTTTCCTGTAGTCTTCCTCGAGGCAAACACCCATGGAGCCTTTGGGTCGTTGATAGTTACCAGTTGTTCCTCCATGGCGTCTATAGCCGATCTCTCGGCCATATTATTTATGCACAAGCTACCGGGTTCAATGATCCAGTGCCCTTGGATAGGAGTTCCCACCAGAAAGTATAGTCATCCAGGATCCAAGTACAAGTACTTAGGAAGAGACACTCGTCTCATGAGATTGCCACCAGCTCACTCATTTGTTCCGTATGAAGATTCCAATGCAATTCATATAACGGAAATCAAGGGTGAGAGAGGAAGTATAGTGTATGGATATATATGTATACATCATCTAAGATGAATGAGCTTCTTACCTGACTGATTTCCTGGCGATATTTATACGCCTTGTTGTCCTTTGAGTCCGCCATCTTTGCGGTCGCTTAGATATGCGCCGACGAAAATGGCCAATATATTGCAATCTCCGGGGCCGGAGTCAGGGCCTCTATGAATGTCCCCTCAAGTAATATCTCGCTTTCAAGCCGAGATATACCTGGAGCAAAGAGGTTGGGCGTAAATTATAAGCCCTCCCAGGTCCTTGACAATTGTCGTTGTCGTCGTCGTCGTCGCGCAGGCTTCCCTCCCAAGATTCCACAACGCCGGTAGCTATTGTGAACCCCAATGGACCAAAAAAAAAAACGAGTCTTTATTCCAAAAAAGAAAAAAATTAGGAGCAAAAAGAATGATCTTGGAATCCAGTTCTGGCTTTAACAAGATTTTACAAGGCTGGACAGTCGAGGGATTGAACGAAGGGGAAGAACCAAGGACAGGCCGGACTCGAAGTCGCGACAGTGAATGGCCGAACCGAGTAAGTTTCAGCCACAGGTGGCAGTGTGTGCTAGTAGTAGGTAGTTGCGCTCCTGGTGAGCCACACTGCATGCGCCACTTCCTAGCTTAAATACACGTGATTGATGCTCTCTCATATGATTGTTTACTTTTCAACATGAGATGGCTGCATCTGAAGGGAGCTCTCAAATACTATGAGAAATAAGAATATTCTTTAAATAAAATAGTGTTGTTTTTTATCAAAAAAACAAGGTATTGTTGGATGTTTACGAAAACCATGAAAATAGTTGGTTAGCCATATACCTACCCGATACAACAATGTCGGACAGTGCATTATGAGCCCAAACATCAGTAGAAACTTTCCACTTCATCAGATTATGCGGGCTGCCTTGGGGTTGTGTATTAAGTTTAACAACATTAGCAGTTTTTTTGTTAAGCCTTCCAAGACCCAAACCCCATTCCCTTTGACCCCCATACAACGATGTAGTGTCCAGCTAGCAGTTTCCACTCCTCAACTTCGTCAAGACCCTCTAACCTATCAACCCTCTCTTTCTCGTCTGGTTGAACCCACAAGTCCCATATGCGATCAACTGCCAAGTGACTCACCACTTCAAACCCCACCTTTTGAAGTCTTGCCTCCTGGTCTTTCTGGTCCCGACAGCGCTCCAGGGCAGGCATGTAAATGTTCCGCGTAGCCAGGTTTGTCATCATTGTGTCGCTAAAGGGGTCGCCTAGGTGGATCGGCTCGTAGATTATGATGCCGAGGTTCGATATCCGGGAAGAGAAATGGTGGATGACGCGCTCTGATTCCTCTAGGGTGAGGTAGCAGAGACAGCATTCCGAGAGGATGAGTGTAGGTATATCTGTTCTGAGGCCCGGTAATGACTCGTTTGTGGTGGTGGTGGTGGTGGATAGGCTGCGAATATCTAGGCCGTGACTGTAATACTCGCCGCCAGCTGAAGGCTTACTGCTCCAATTACTAGCATCCTTTGCCGTTCGATTGCTCAAAATGCTTTCCAGCTGTGGTGAAATTTCCACCGTCCGGAGCTTCTTGGAGCTTGATATCGGAAAGTCAATCTCATGATAGACTATATCGTGGTGAGTTTGAAATAGGCGAAATGGCCTGGTATCTGTGCCGGCGCCGAGTGAAACGATTTGTTTCGGGCCATTGCTGTTTTCTGCAAGAAAGGACTGGACCAGAAGATCGATTCCTGTTGTGCGCGTATATGTTCCTATGATGATGACGAGTGAGTGAGCTGATGTGAATGATCCAACACATGGTTAGGGGAGGGGAGGGGAGGAAAGGAAAGGCATCTGTCCAAACCTCTGTTGATGATGGGGAACCGCCTTGGAGGAGGACCATCAGCACTGGAAACAAAGTACAGCGCATACGGATCATTCAAGTATCCAACATCGACAGCACTGAATCTGGATACAGCAGCATCCGTATCTGTGCCTTGAATTGTACCATCATCCGACTGACCAGGATTGATACCGGGGCCATGAGGTCCTCGCCCTCCTCCTCCTCGTCCCGACGCCCCTCTTGCGCTCCGAAAGCCACGGCCGCCACCTCCCCTACCTCTGAGAGAGAGCAGGTTTGGTATTGAAGGTGCGGACATTTTTAGAATGATGTTGGTGTTCTTGTAGCTTCTCCAAGGAGCTCATGCTGCTAAGCTTCATGTGGCAATGTGCGTTGATGTACATTCATGCACCCCACCAACGGATGGATCTAATAGTATAGGATTCATTCTAAGGTAGCTGTCGTCACCCCCCCTCCCCACTGACCCCCAAGCCGCCAACCAACAGCGGACGATTGGAGGGGCCACGCGCCCAAACGCCACTATTGATTAGCAGCAATCCGCAAGCCATTCCATGGAACCAACACAGGGAGCCCTGGAGTCTAATGGATCAAGGACGGACAGCAGAGAATCAGATCGGAATAGATCCGAATTATGAGTTGCTGGGCGATATCAAGTGAGATTTGGTTAATGAGCCTCAACATCAGTATCTAGAAAAAAAAAGAAAAAAAAGAAAAAAAGGCCACTGAATATTATTGTTATTCATAAAAGGCTACACCGAACTTGCATTGTGAATCATTAGGCGTTCCTTGGGTTTGCCTCGTTGTTTTTTGCCTTGAGCATAGGAATAATACTACACCAAGGTATCATTATTGCACAAACCCATCAGCGGAGGCGTTCCGGAGGGCATTCTCGTTTTAATTAATACTTTTGTAAAAAAAAAAAAAAAAAAAAAAAAAAAAAAACCTCATTGCTTTACTCAAGCATAGCGGAAATGACATCTTCTTCAGGCCCTCCTCACATGCCGACGGTATTGCGTAAACGAACAAACATCTTTGTCTGCCGGTCAACCGCTGGTTCAGGGCCCCCTACTGTTCACTATCGAATAGCTAGCAGCATACGGAGTAAGGTACCTGGAAATAGTAATCAGCGCGCCCTTTTTTGCACTGAAACTACCACATCGTATTCAAAGACATGCCTTACTTATCCTGCAATCAACCCCAAGCACAAACAATTCACGATGAGTCACATAAAATCACATACACATCCGTGAATTTGTATCTAGATAATCAATGGATATTTCACCAATGGGGGGGGACTAAATTACGTGATAAGGCCAACCGTCCAAGAAAGGAAATGGCCGATCCGTTTTGTCGTTCCACCTCCCAATCTGATGGAAGAAAAAAAAAACTTGTCCGTCCGTTTCCTTTTCCAGGGGGGGCAAAGCCATGTTTGGGGGGCTGTGCTGCCTGGCGCTGCCTGGAGAGGATGGGGAGGGGCTTCTCTATCCGTCCCTCGCATCCTCGTGCTCCGGGGTTCGCCTGTGTGCAGTGCGAGTAAGTGTGTCTCAAATATTAATAGCATGCAGCCGCGCGCCGTCGCTCAAGAATCGACTTCTGCCACTACCTGTACTTTCTCAAGTTGATTATTGACCCGAGAGACCGACGAGGGCCGGATATATAATCAAAGAGTTCCCTTTCTTCGTATCCTCTCTTATTATTCTTTTATTTCTTCACTTTTTCTCATTTGTACCTCTTTTTATTTATTTATTTACTTTCTTGTTGACTTCATCATTCACTTCGGGGGCCCTTCTTATTACCTACAACATCTTGCCTCTCTTACACGGATAAACCGTTCTCAACCTCAACCATGGGCCTGCTCTACTCCCTCGCCAAACGAGGCGCCGACACCATCGAGGTCGAAATCCCATCCTGGGCTTGGATCATCTTCCTCATCGACGCTCTCATTCTCATCCCTGCCTTTGTCTTCGTATGTTCTCATCCCCACCATCACTCACTCTCATTCAAACCCCCCCCCCCCCCAAATCTCACTAACACCCATCAACAGGTCCAATACACACTCACCTACGTCTACCCTGTCTTCACCATCATCGAAAACGAAAACCCTCCTGCTTATGACCCCATCGACATCTCTGAGGATGCCTCCCCAGAGGACCCTTCCATCGCTAAGCCCACAGATGGCCTGCCTCGCACCATCACCTCTTCTCTCCGCTCCACTGAGCGTCTCCTCAAGGCCCACGGCGGCCCCCGTGCCCTCTTCCGCGGTTTGTTCTGTGCCATCGCCATCAGCGTCATGACCTCCTTCATCACCTTGTTCTATTCCAACATCCCCTACGCAACCGTCGCTTCTCTCGTCGCCGCTCTCGTCTTGGCTCAATTCAGCGCCGCATGGGTTCACATCATCATCACCCCTCAGTCACCCCTCCCCTTCTGGCGCCGTCTCCCCGGCTTCAGCCGCGCCCTCAATGCTACCTGGAAGCCCATCATCCTCGACTGGGCCGCCATCCAGGTCGCCCAACTCCTTCCCCTCGCTCTTGGCCTCCTCCTTGGTGTTGACTTTGATGACGTCCGCTTTGCCGAGCTCGCCAATGTCACCCGTATCTCCCGCATCGGCAACAAGGAGACTGTCTACTTGATCAAGTGCCTCATCATCACCCTCTTCAGCACCTTGCTGCACATCTTCGCCGTTATCCCCGCCAAGGTCATCCTTATTCGCATCCAGGCCTCCCTTCTCCCCGCCGAGCAGGACACCATTATCCCCTTCGACCGCTCCTTTGACGGCAAAGTTGAGCCCGCCGTTGTTGGCGGCCGTGGCTGGGCTTCCATCTCTGATGCCTGGTCCACTTTCTCCCGCGCTGGCTGGCGCCGCTTGATCATTCTTTATGTCAAGATTTTCTTTGTATCTTTCGCTACTACTGTCTTGGCTATCATTATCATGATCCCACAGTTCTTGCTTATCCTCCGCCCCAAGAACCCTTAAATATCTCTAGCCGCATACGTCTCTAAGAATGTTTTCTGAGTATTGAAATGGGCTTCATCATTGTCCCCCTTTTTTCCTGTTTGTTGGTCAAATATAGCATGAAGACTAAATGATAATAAATTTGAGTGGTTACACATCAGTAGAAGAACTATTTAAGTGCTCACAACATGTGATGAAATTAGTACACATCATTCTCGTAAAATATATCTTGTATTCATAATCTTGACTCTTTCTCAAGTCTTCATGTGTGAGGTCTTTCATTTACCACCCACCCCCCCAACTCCACCAAGGATATTTCTTCCTCCCACTGCTTCATTCCATCGTCGTTCCCGTCTTTGCTCATCCGTTGTGTAGCTTCATTCCGCAATCACGTCATAAAATCCAATCATGGTCGACACTCTTGACTCGCCAGCCTATAAGCGCATCCTTCTCCCCTTGAACATCAGAGGAATCAGGAAGCAATCAAGGCGAGAGATAAAAGACAAAGAAAATAGTCAAACAGTAACAGAGAACTCGAACTCGATAGGGCCTGCGGGTATATCATGGTCTAACCCGTGTCTACTCACAACGCCGCCAAAGCATATGCTGCGCAGGGGTATCTATGACTTATTGAAGAACCAACTGCTGCGCTTGTTGCTTGTTCCCTCACTCTGAATCGATTGGATAGTAGGTGTTGTGGTCGCGTCACCACCGCCGCCACGAAGAGGCTTGGCAATACGGCTACCAGCGTTGGAAAAGCTGAAGCCCCCGGCAGCAGAGTTGAGGCCGCGGGTGTTGCCAGCCTTGGCTGCCTCGAGGCGCTCCTTGACGGAAGCCAGTTGAACCTCGAATCTGTGAAAGTAATGTTAGCAGAATAATAACTGAAGGTGAGCCGCGCCTAGGGGCTACGTACTTGTGGTTTGCCGACGCCATCTTCTCCTGGCTGTCCTGCAGCAGGCTCTCCAGGCTTTGGATGCGCTCGTTTCTCGCAATGAGCTTACGCTCAGCAATGGCCACCTCCTTCTTGAGAGCCGAGTTCTGCTCAACTAGCTGTCGCTGAACTTGAGTGAGTTGCTCCAAGTTCCTCTCTAAGAAGGCCATCTTCTTTTGCTGGGCTCGGTTATTGGATGACCGTAGCACATTGTTGTATTGTTCTCTGGTCTCATCTAGCGAAATTTCCAGCTCGACGACACGCTCGCAGCGGTTTTGCAGGTCTCGCATGAGACTCTTCTTCATAACATCAAACTCAGCAATCTGCTGCTGAACAGTCTTGCCGTTGGCCATCGGGGCAGTCCCGGACTTGACGCGCTGCTGAAGATCCTCAATAAGGGTCTTCATCCTCGCGTTCTCGCCCGCTTTTTGAGCCAGATCCACCTTCAGCTCATCAACGAGCTGCATCTTGGTGTTTTGACGATTGGCATATGCAGCCTCCAAACGTGCCTTGACCTCCTCAACGTCGGCTTCGGCAAGGTTGCGCTCCAAGACATCTTCGTATTCCTGTTGTAGAGCCTCGAGTCTTGTTTCGAGCTCCTGTCTCCGCCGAGCATCAATTTCGCTCGATGAGCCACTATACATTGAGAGCTCTGCCTGTCGCACAATGCCCTGGGTTTCAATCATCTTTGCCCGAAGCGCCTTAAACTCATCGGGTGCAATGTTGTCGCCGATCGAAGCTTGCTCAAGTAAGGCGTCAATGTGCTTGATGGTGTCGGCGATTGACTTTTCGTTGTCGCTAAAGACATCAGTGCCGAGTTCGAAACCAGCCATCATCTTGGCCATCTTCTCGGCCTTCTTCTTCTCCTTCTCATCGAAAGCGGCGCCGGTCTCCTTGGCGCTCATCTTTGCATCCAAGAGCTGCTGCTTCATGTCATCCAGCTCGGTTGTAAGCTCTGAGTTGGCCTCCTTGAGCGCATCCATGGTAATCTGAGCTTCCTTGCCCTCAAAATTCAATCGCTCTAATTGCATCTTGAATTCATTGACCTCCGTTGTAAGCCTCTCATTTTCCTTGCCCATCTTGCTGTCGTGATCTTTTAGGTAGGCCAGTTCCTCCTTGGTTTCACGGAGCTGCTTCTCGGCAGTCGCAGCTTGCGTTTCCCTCTCTGTGAGTTGATCCTGCAGTTCATTTTCTCGCCGGAGGAATTCCTCGCGCTCATCCTTCTCGAGAGTTATGCTAGGAGTGCCAGCACGTTCTGAAGCCACGGGCGTCTCTGAGCGACTTTCGGCAAAATGTGAGGGAGTAGATGGTCGTGGGGGTTTGGCACTGGCTTTGGTTCCGACGACGCCTTCAGCCAGCGGTGGTATCCATTTCTCCTTGGGGACTGACTCTCCAGCACGCCAGAGATGTACCTCGCCCTCCAGGGTCGAAACGTAGCTCTCGAAGTCGGTAATTCGGCCTTGCGCCTTCTTGAGTAGCGCCTTGAGCTCAGCAGGGCTGAGTTCTGCGTTGACCTTCGCCTTGTTCTTGATGCTCTTGGCTCGTGTACCGAACCGCATCGTGCCGAGAGTTTCGGCATCGTTGTAGCTGCTGGGGGAACAGTTGATGATGAGGGTTGTGCGACTGTTACCACCAAGTGATTCTTGGAGGATACGGGTCAATTTAGAGTCTCGGTAGGGAACGTGGGAAGCTTTGCCATCGGTCAAGGCGTTGATGACCATGCCCAGAGCACTCAAACTCTTGTTGATTTTCTTGGCCTCTTCGAGCGTCTGGCCGCTGGCACCGGTTTTCCCCACCTTTTCACTACCGGCCAAATCCACCAAGAACAGCTGACCGCTCTTCGCCGAGCCGGTCTCAACGTTCTTCTGGGTAATTGTAACAACGAAGATGGAGTGTGATCGAGAGGATTCCTGGTTCATGTTGGTGGCAGAAACTGCTCGAGCATTTCCTCCCCTCCTCATTACCTCGTAAACTTCCTGAACACTGGAAACATAAATCTCTAAAAGGCCCTTGACATAGACGCCTCGATTCTTCTCTTCGTGAATCGGGAGGTTATCATTCTGCGGGGCTAACAGATCGCGAATTCTTTCCATGTAAATCTCCATGTAGCTGACACGAACAGTGTACTCGATTGTACTCGGACTCGACATGATACTAGCAAAGATTTGTTCGACAATTCGCGGGATAACACCTCTCCCTTCGGGATCGTCGATATTCGTTCCCATCATGGTATATGATTTACCGGCACCGGTCTGACCGTATGCGAAGACTGTGCCGTTGTAGCCATTGAGAATATCGTCGACGGTTGGGCGGATGGAATAGTCAAAGATGTCTTGCTGCTTGCATGACATGTCAAAGATTCTGTCAAAGGTGAAAGTGCCCTGCGCCTCTTTGGACTGTTGGGAATAGTCAGTGACATGCTTGGCAATAGCAAAAACAAAACAAAAAACAAAAAAAAAGAATTAGTGCAAAGATGGATATACATCAAGAGTGCATGTGTCGTCCGAGTTGAAGGACACAATGGGCTTGCCGCCAGATTCTATTTCCACCCGGTTCTGGGGCCTGAACCGGGCGACGACCTTGATACTTGTCATGATGGCGCTAGCAGTATGGAACGAGGACTGCTATCATGAGGAGCGACCTTGGATTTGGTCGAGGTTGTCGGAAGCCGCACAAGGGCGACGATGCTGGCTTGTGACACCCAAGTGGTGGGAGGTCGTACTAACAAGCCTCCAGGGGTGCGAGAGGCGGGATGGGCAAAAGATGGGGAAGAAGTAAGTGAGTGAGAGAGCGGGAAGAGCAGCGCAAGGAAAGAAATTTTTCCCCCGCTGGTTGAAGAGGGAAGAAAAGGGGTGAGGGCAAGACACAGAGACAGTGACAGCGGTCTGAAGTTCTGGCGGGTTCGAGGTGTTTTGGAATTGACGAACGCGCTAAAGAGGGACTCCGCGTGATGATGGTGGTGAGGGACCGCCCGCCTAATCCTGTCAAGGCCAAATCATGGAGGGGAACGAGGGACTTGAATGGAGGGAGAGAAATCCATGGCCTGGAGGAGAGAGTCCTGGGCGGTTGTGGCCTGACGACGTCTCAGCCAGCGGCTGTCTCCGCCTAAGAAAACACCGCTCCAGGGGGGTTTGTTTTAGCGCTACAGGCCTAGCCCGCTAGTAAGTAACGGTCAATGGACGATTGCGAGAGAACCTAAGAACAACCCCCCCTCCCCCAATCAATCCCCCCTCTAAGCCGTGAAAGTTCAACTCGTCCATCGTTAATAGACAACGGGTTGAGGTATCAATGTAACGGTATAAAATACTATTTTCCTATTCTTTCAAACAGGATGGCATATAAAGGCACACGCTTTATTTATTCGATAGGCTGTTGGCTATCTGTTGCATATACATACATACCAAGCAATCCGTCTGCCCCAACAATGCATTGGCGGGCAAATCAACGCAACTGTCTCCGTACTGTTCCAGCTCAGTTCCTCAAAGGACCGATCCCGATTTCTTGCCACCAGTCTCTGTCTGAAAACTACAAATAAAATAAAATGAAATCAGGAAACAGCAGAGCGTAGCGAATGGTTTTGTCTATCAAGACTAGCGCGCTGAAAAGCAACCGTAAAACACTGCTTCAAATGCGACAAATTCCATGCTTGGTATAACCAGTCCAACGCCGTGCACCAGAACGCCTGCAATGTATCTTCCGCCGTCTCAATAAACGTTGAGAGCAGTGTCAAGTTCTGCAGCTTGCATATATACCTTTCCAACGCCATAATGAGATCATGTTGCGCACGTTCTCCCACTCAGAGACATATCTAGTCCTCCCAGCTCTTCTCAACAGTTTCCCTAACTCGCTTGGTGTATTCCTTTCGATTGTCTTTGTACAGATTCGACGCCTCCACGTTTGCAGGCGATCCAGTGTTAGGGTCATTAAGCAAACTATACATCGCGTGAGTCGTTGGTTTGTACTGATGCAAGGAGTCTGGCATTCATACCTTTGGATACTGGTCAAGACAGCTGCAACATCGTACGTTGGGCTCCATCGATTCTGTAGGATGTCCAAGCAGAGCTCGCCGGTAGCGTAGACATTAGGGTGGAACATTTGGCTGATGAATTTGACTTGAGGTGGCTTATTAGGGTATTGTTCGTCAAACTGCATGACAAGGCGAAACATTCCATCTTCAAATGGGGTGTCGGCAGGCCCAATAATGACGGCATTCCTGGTAAGATACGGTCAGCCGGTTACACCATCGTCGTGATGACAAAAATGAGGGGCAACGAACCATGTCATCACATTATCGGGAATGGGAGAAGCGGAAACACCAGCAGGAGGGTCAGTCTGCATGCGCTGCTCGTTTATTAGAATGCAAGGCTCCTGAATCCAAGGGAGATTAAACTGACTTTGAAGTCACGCATGAGACGGCGTCGGGCGGCGGTAGACATCTTGCAGGCGATAAGGACTCGGTGCGGTGTTTTAGAACTCGCGTTGTGTTTCTCGGGAACGTTATGTATGGATGAGGAAATCCCGATGGAGAATCTGAAGATTTATGTGGTTATGAGGTGAAGGATGCCAAAGGAGATTGGATTTATGATTTGAACCAAGAAAAAGACCCTGTTCCCTGAATCACCGCGATGACTGATGCACTGGTGCATTGATGCCACTGGAGGGAAGAAAATGAGGTCATGGGCCAATGAACGTTCTCGATTGATTAGTAAGAACCACACGTGATCGGTACGTCTCCAGCCGGGAAGCCGATCCGAGGGAATTGATCAGCCTCAACAGCGACTATTCCTAGAAAGGAAGTATGTGTATTGCATATTTATTTCGGAGTCGCATTTCGCATCTGACAATAGTTGTATGTCTGGTTTGTCGCTTTTCGAAATAGGTCCTGAAATTTTCTGACTCGAATTAAGAAGAGTATGGTAGTTATCTTATGTATGCATAGTCTTTTGCTACAATATAAAAGATAAAAACACTGGGTCTCGCCATAGTATCTAGATAGTTGATTTTGTATAAATTGTCTCCTAAGCAACGACCAAACAACTGCGCTTTATATGTGCTATTTGATCTAACTTGTATACTACATGTCGTAGTATTGCATGACCAAGTTTGTCTCATTCATGCCTGTCAGTTCTTCCCGGGGAGAAAGGCACGACAGTTGACCACATTTAGATTCGCCTGGTTACATTGTCTCCATTGGAACTCAGCTCCTGACCCTAGCAATAGGAACTTCCACTTGATCGTATCTTTTGACTCACATTTCAACGATCCCTTGTCCCTCACAGCCTATCGTCTTTTCTACAAGTATCTTCCTTGTCACATTTGTCCCCCCGCTCATAGAATTCAAGTCGAAGAGCACATATGCCGTAAAGACCAGGGTATCTAGATATATGGTGGTCAATAGCTAAACCATGGGGCCATTCAACACTACAAAATAGGAGCCAGTTATAGCATTACGTATATGCAGGTACGAGAAGAATGGTCCTCATAAATGATGAATAGAATTAATAATGTATTTCAAGTATACGTACGGAGTACCTCTCGTCCTTAGAACGGCTAAGAGTGGAAGGAACGGGATGCCACTTCGCGCCCCCACATTTGGCGCGACTTCCCCCCCGGATGAATCTGGAGACCTTCCCCCGCCCTAAGCCGAAGCGTACCGAGTCGACGACCCGGAGCTCCTCTTCCAAAGTCTTTCGCCCTCGGTGCATGTTTTATAATCAGCCTCCCTTCTCTTTTCTAAACCTTTTATGAGACTGGTCTGCTCTTGGTTGTGCTCCCACGAACATCCCCTCCTCACAATCGTTTTTTGCCCTCTTTTGCGATTCCTCATAATACTAATAATATTCCAAAAATGCCCCCCGCACAACTCAGATCAGCCGGCCAGCTCGCCAGGCATGTGAAAGCATCTCGCCACTTTTCAACCAGCTCTGCGCTTCGGAAAGAAATCCAAGATGCCTACATTCTGAGTGCGTCACGAACACCAACAACAAAGGTAGTGTTTACTACTGCACACATATATATATATATATATATATGTGTGTGTGTGTGTGTGTGTGTGTGTTTCAGAAAACTAACCATCATATAGTTCAACGGCTCTTTTCTCTCCGTCTCAGCCCCCAAGCTAGGAGCTGTCGCAATCAAGTCTGCCCTCGAAAAGTCCAAGGTCCCCGTTGAAAGGATCAGCGATGTATACATGGGCAATGTGCTTCAAGGCTCTATTGGCCAGGCACCTGCCCGCCAGGCAGCCATCTTTGCCGGCATCCCCCACTCGGTAGAGGCCATCACCATCAACAAGGTGTGCGCTTCCGGCCTCAAGGCTGTCGCATTTGCGGCGCAAAATATTCAGCTCGGCCTTGCTGAAGCGCAAATTGCGGGTGGTATGGAGAACATGTCCAGGGTTCCATATTACGTCTCTCGCGCCAGTGGACTTCCTGCTTTTGGCCATGTCAAGATGGAAGATGGACTGATCAAAGACGGTTTGACCGATGTCTATGATCAGTTCCACATGGGCAACTGCGCCGAGAACACGGTCAAGGCTCATGGAATCACACGAGAGCAGCAGGATGCGTATGCCATCCAGTCTTACAAGAATGCCCAAAAGGCTTGGGCCGAGAAGGCTTTCGCTGACGAGATTGCTCCCGTGACTGTCTCATCCAAGAAGGGCGACACCATTATTGATACCGATGAAGGATTCCTTGACGTCAAGTTTGAAAAGATTCCCACTCTTAAGCCAGCATTTGTCCGCGACGGATCTGGCACCGTTACCGCTGCCAACTCATCGACCTTGAACGACGGTGCCAGCGCTCTAGTTCTTGGTAACAAGGCCATCGCTCAAGAATACGGCTCAGGTTCACGAGTCCTTGCCAGAATCGTTTCCTATGCTGATGCCGCCATGGCCCCAATTGACTTCCCCGTTGCCCCGGCCAGGGCTGTCCCCATTGCTCTGGAGCGTGCTGGTATCACCAAGGACCAAGTTGCTGTCTGGGAGTTCAACGAGGCCTTTGCCAGTGTCATCCTAGCCAACCAGAAGATCCTTGGCCTTGAGGGCGCCAAGGTCAACCCTCTCGGTGGTGCCATCTCTCTCGGCCACGCCTTGGGCAGCTCTGGATCACGGATTTTGACCACTTTGCTTCACCAGTTGAAGCCAGGCGAATATGGTGTTGCCGCCATCTGCAACGGAGGTGGTGCTGCCACAGCCATGGTTGTCCAGAGGATCGAGTCTGTATGATAGTGTAAAGGAAATCAAAAGAGGTTGAGTGTTATGATATGTATGCAGTTTGCAAAGTATGAAGCATATTCCCATATAGAAAATTCATGATGTTAACGTCGACTTTTGCTTGCATCTCTCTCTCACAATACGCATATGGAGTACGCGAGGATAAAAAAAGCTGGCCAATTTCGCATAGGTTTCAACTTAACTTTTAAATGAAAAAAAAAATGCAATTAATAAAGTATTTTTCTTCAGTGTCATTAATGAAATCATTTTTTGGAACAATTGGCTTGTTCTTGACTGAGTTCACCTACTTACTTGTATTCACGATACGACAATACTAGGAGTGACACTATCCCTGCGAGAAAACACGCGCCACAACGACGCCACAGATGCACGTCAGAAGCTATACAAAACTAGCCTCACACTCACTCTCACAGCTTCTCTTTAAACCCAAAGCTCAACCATCCGCTTCTCATCTCTCGAACCCCCCCCCCCCCCCCCCTTCAAAAACATAAAAAACATGTCCCTCGTCACCAAATTCCTCTCTCAGATACGACACCACGTCCGCAACCAGCGGGGGGACCTGCTCCGGTCATGGCTCCAAGTGGAACCAGGCTCGCCGAAGCAGTATCACGACTTGGCCGCCGAGCTACGCGCCAAGTTTGGCGGACAGGAGGGCATCGACAGTCTGGTTGAGTCGAGTCTCCCGCAGGAGGATGATTTGCCGGATAGCCAGGCGACGTCGTGGCCCGGGTTCTTGGCTTTTATGAAGGATTATCTTACGTACTGGAGGGATGTGAATTTTGAGGATTTGCTGGCGGCGCATCAGTTGCTCAGCGGGCTGGTCAAGTGAGCTCTCTCTCATCTATGAACCCACGACTCATCATCACGCAGCTATCTTGGGTTCAATTTTCAGAGCAGGATATACTAACAGTGCTCATAGCTCATGTGCTACAGCGTTCGCTCATCCTACATATGGCGCCATGCTTCTGCAGGTCAGCATGTCGCTCTCAGAAACGCTCTCACGGCTCACCATGAACCTCAACCGTCGCCCGGACCTAACACGCCGGCTCCGTGTTGTAGACGACGACAACCGCAAGTCGGTGGCCGAGTCGTCTGCGGAGATTATCCAAAAGATCTTCACTACATGCTTGACGGATCGGTCAGGAAGCCGTACTAGCCGTCCTGAAGGGAAGAGGGTTGGCATTTACATGTTTGCCAACCTGGTGCTCAAGTTACTATTCGCAGTATGCCATCTCAATTAGAGTCTCACAGAACAGACGTGATACTAACAGGGCTCTAGTGTCGGAGAACTCAATTAGCAAAGATGATTTTCGTCAACATTGAAACCATCTCACCACCCCTCTCTCTTTATCCTGCCGCTCAGCGTGTCACATTCCTATACTACCTCGGCCGCTTCAACTTCTCAAATCACCACTATCAACGCGCGGCTCTGTGTCTACAAGAAGCCTACTTACAAACCCCCTCTCAACTCGTCTCTCATCGCGCCAACATCCTTACCTACCTCCTCCCAGCAAACCTTCTCCTCGGGCGCTTCCCTTCCAACACCCTCCTATCCAGACCCGAAGCGCAGTCCCTAAAACCAATCTTCGTCCCCCTCTGCGCAGCCATCCGCTCCGGAAACTTTATTCTGTTCCAGCATCAGCTGGCCAGCCACGAAAACTGGCTTCTTGAAAAGGGCTTGCTCCTCACTCTCACCAACCGCCTCCGCCCCCTCCTCTGGCGCGCACTCAGTCGCAAGACTTTCCTCCTCACATACGTCCCCCCCACGGACGCAAACTCTCGCAAAGCCGCGACACTTGACCTCACCGACCTTCACACCCTCGCCGTTTACCTTCAGCGCCGTCTCGAAGGCTGGCTCCCATCAGCCCCAAGCGCTCCGCGCGGCCGCCCTCCCGGCGTCACTCCGGTCTTCATGCAAGCCCTAAAGAACAGCGTTCACCCTCCCACGGAGACAACCCTTGCCCCTCCGCCCGGCGGGCCGCGCACACTTCGTCCAAACGAAGGGCTCATCTGGGGCAACGCAGAGGTGACCTTTGACGACGTGGAGATGACCGTCGCCGCGCTTGTCCAGCAAGGGTTCATGCACGGATTCGTGGCGCACAGCCAGAGCCGCTTCGCCATCATTGGAGCGAAAGCGAAAGGCAGTCCTGTGCTGGCAGGGTGGCCAAACGTGTGGCAGGCCATCAGGGATCGGAGACAAGAAGGGGACTTTGATATTGACGAAGTGCCAGGATGGGTGAAATTGTAAGCAACACTGATATGCAAGAGGGCCCTGTAAAAGATATAGCAACTAGGATTGGATATTACACGCAAGGCTTTGTCTAGATAGCTTAATGTAATTGGAAATTAAGATACCCATAACTATAACTGCGGAAATCCAGCATTTGGAGTGAGAAGTTCACAATGAGAATGGACCAGAAATTTCACACTGTTGACGAAAAAATAAACGTCAATTTCATTGCTCTACCTAAATTCCCCATGTTCCGTCCAAGAGACATTTACTCATAAGCATAACGCTCTTACATCCTCTCCTGATATCCAAAAACTCATATTTTTGTCATATTCCCAAGGGGAGGACACTAGAAAAAAGGACTACCTAATCAATCTCTTTTTCTACTTGCAACCTCGAAAACTGAGGCAAGTAAAATGAAAGACCTAAAAAAAAGAAGCAGCCCGCCTCCCTACACAACCAGTAACACCCCTCCTCGCTTTTGTTAATTGACCCCCTGTGTGTTCTCCAAGAACTAATCCCTTTGACCAAGTCTCCCTCTGCTTAATACAGAGGGGGGTATCGACGACAAAAAAAGTGAAAGAAAAAAAAAGAATTTGGGTGGAAAAAATGCCCTTGGGCCCGCACGCTATAGAAAGAAGTTTGGGGGAAAAGTTGTGAATCATAAAGAAGCGTGGGTCCCGTGAAAGAAGTAGGCTTTGAGCGTTTTGTGCAACTTCGTTAGATTCATTTGATTTGGTTTTTGTTCTCCATAGACAGTTAAACACTATCGCCGATAGAAAGAAGGGGGGGTATAGGTTGAAAGTATATATATAAAGTTAATAGGGTTTAAGAAGTGAATAAAAAACGAGCCATCATGCAATGACTACTAAATGGGGCAAAAAAAGGAGTGCTCGCGAACGAGAATATGTACGCCAGCCGCCGTGAACGAAGCAAAGAAGAGAAAAGTAGGTTTAAGCACTTCGACACGGACGAAAGACCAGAACAGCATAAGCCAAGTATAGAAGCTGTACTGAAAGAGGGTGAGATGGACATCTGAAATGGAAACAAGAGTGCACGCCCTTTTGGGGACTAAAACATCCAACGTCATCCTCAATTACAGGAGGCAAGCAGCAGCAGCGAGGGCAATGAAGAGACCAGCCGCAGCGCTTCCAGTGTGACGACCCGCCTCACCCTTGTGAGTGTGGGTAGGAACAACGGTGGCATAAGTCTTGCTAGGCAGTCCGGTGGCAGAAACAGCAGTGGATGTGCTGTTCTCATGGAAGATTCCCGCCTTCAAGGTAGGACGAACACCAAGACTGGTGGAAGTCACAGTACCACTGGTTGTGGTAATATCCTCCTCCTCTGAAGTTGTGCTGGTGAGCAGAGTGGTGGAAGCAGCGGAAGTGGTAGTTGGCTCAGCAGAGGTTGTGGCCTCTTCGGAGGTTGAGGAGGGAGCGGCAGAAGATGTCTTGGCAGGCTGTGCCGCAAAGGCAGCATGATCGGGAGCCTTGGAGGTGTGGGCAGGCTCATGCTTGGTGTCAGAGCCAGAGTCTGAGCCAGACTTGGAGCCACCAGAGCCACCAGAGCCGAAAGCGACAATGCTGGCGGAGCTACCTTTGGGGACGGTAACAACGCAGAAGCCAGCACCGCCAGCACCAATAGTACCTCCACCGCTAACGCGGGCAGAGCCAGGAGAAATCTCGCAGGGCAATCCAAGGCAGTTACCATCATCGCACTCAATCTTGACGCCAAAGCTAGGCTTATCACTCTTGAGGCTGGAATCTTCCCAGATAGGGTTCATACCAATCTTGACAAAGGTATTGCCATTGCCGTCGGTGTTAGCACCGGCAACATAAGGGCTCCAATTGCCAATGGGCTTGGAAGGGTCACCCCACTTGCAGCCGTCGGTTCCAGTTCCAGGTGGGTTGATGTAGAAGCTGAAAAATAGAGTTAGTCGTTTTGTTATGGCGAGAACGATGAGGTAAAATCTTACTGAGCAGCCGTTCCTTGCCAGTAGCTAGTATCAGGGACGGCAAGAGTCGCGATTGAGGAAACAAGAGTTGGGATGAGCATGGCCTCGTTACCAGGCAAGACAGTCTGGCACCAGGACATTTGTGATCCCACCTTGTTGACAGCCTTGACAGCACCAGTTCCCTGAACACAGTAGGGCTTGTTAGGGAAAGGCTTCTTGACTTTGCCACTCTTGTCACAGTACAAGCCACCATTCTACATAATAGTCAGCGGCCGAATTCGAGGATTAGAGGTGGAAGAAAACCATACCATAGACGCAGGGTAGGTGTAAGTAGAATCAGGATCCCATTGAGCCATGACCATTCCAGGCTTGCAGGCGTAAGGGCAGTAGTTGCCTCGAAGACATGGCTGATCGGGACTCATAGCCCAGCCAGCGTTCTCGGCATCGGGAGTGACAGCAACCAGATCTTCACCTTCAGAAGGGAAGGCGCAGTCTCCTCCCCGCTTGGTAACGTGAGCACCAGACTCTGTTGGTGAACGGAGGTGAGTGTGCTTTCTGGGCGTGAGATGCAGGCGTCGATGGCCTGAGTTTGCGCTGCAAGCTGGGAGTGAGAGCAGAACAACGGCCGATCCGAGGACGGCCTGGAGTGTGGTGAACTTCATGGTGATGATTTAAGCGAGTGTACGAAACAATGCGTGGTGTGTCGCGTAACGCGGGTGCGACGGTGGTAGATATCGTCGGACAGTATTTCGGTTTGGTGATAATGAGTGTGCGAGTCTTGTCGTTCTCGTTTCGTGTTGTCGTATAAGGCGGAATAATGGGAAGAACGAGCGACTGAGGCCAAAGCAACAACAGCACACGCCTCTAGAAGAGAAGAGGAATTAAGGTATCTACAACCAACGTCCACAAAGAAGAAGAAGTGGGTGAAGAGAAGAAAATAGTAAAACGCAGCACAGCGGCGGGAAGAAAGTGGGCGACGGAAAGGACTAGTAGTATTCGAAGAAATGCATGGGAGGAGGAGCCTATAGATAGATTAATAGGCAGTAGTCGAGTTTTAGCTTAATCCCTCGGGCCTTGTCGTCGTAACCATGATCCATGATCCATGACCTTGACCATGCTTCCCCCCTCCCCCCTCTCATCGCGTGTGCGTGTGTTGTCTTCTCTGGTTTGTCTGTGTTTGGGCTGAAGAAGTGGTTCAGGATGTCCAATGTCATGGGCCAACTTGAGGTACCCGCCATGTGGAGCCCCCAGTCAGATGGGGGTGTGGTAATTAAATGAAGATGCAGCCAATAAGGCTCGAGTACCTCACTCATCCATGATCATGATTGGCCAATCGAGAGACCTCAACACGAACAAAGGAAATTAAAGTCTGGTCCCTGAAGCTACAAGAGGAGATTGTACCACTCCGTACCTTGCATATAGCCCCGTTGATGTGTGCCTGACTAGCAGGTACACGCTAGGGTGTACCTTGCCGGAGCAGCCATTTTAGGTAACGACGCTAGCCAACTAAAACAGAATGGGATCTCACACACGCCAGGGCGCAGCGAGAGCCATCACTGGGTTGTGTGCTAAGTACTTGTACTAGATAGCCTTGCAGTCAATCAGTCTGGGGGAAGACATCACTGAGAGAGAGAGAGAGAGAGTAGCAGAAGAGGAGAGATCCGTTGATTTTTTTGGGGCGCAAATGTGTTCGCAGCAATAAGACATTGTACCGATGTCACGGTGCCTAGCAATTGTGCATATACATTCGCAGTAGATGCTGCTGCTGCTACGGAGTACTACTATTGTAATACTACCAATGCTCATACTAGTACCTCCCAAGCAAACGCTTGAGGGAGAAATCATCAAAGCCACAACATCGAATCGGTAATATCCCTTTTCCCCTCCCCCTTCAAACAAACCACGCACTCACTAAGCAAGAACAGAGTTCGCCCAAGTGATCGGCAATCTTGCGGTCTCGTTTCCCTCTGTTCAGAGTTCGGACGGCTCCCTTGCCGAACAAAACGTCTGTGTTGCCGAGGACAACAAGGCTCGTGCCTCCGGGATAACCAGCACCCATGTGTGTGTGTGTGTGTGTGTGTGTGTGTGTGTGCGTGTGTGCGTGTGTGCGTGTGCAAGAAAGAGAGAATGTGTCTATGTAAGTGAGTGAGTGAGTGAGAGAGAGAGAGAGACAGAGACAGAGCCCAACACCAACAGACAGAACACACATTTCTCTCTCGCCATGTACTTGTACGTTATGCACGGCAAGGGTGAGTCGTGAGGTCGCCGTGCAAAAGTCTTGGTTGTCTCACATCCTCATTCGAATCAGATGCACCTCCACGGAGCTGCATCCCTCATCTAACAGCCCAAATCTCCCCAGCTACAAGTGCTCTTTCTTCTCTTCCGTGCTCCCTTGGCTTAGCTGCGGCAAAGAGTTCCGGTCACCCCTGGAGAAGACGAATTCTGCTACTATTGCTTGTAGCTGCCAACAGCCAGCACACCAACAACACACGGTTTTCCAAATAGTCCTCCCATTTTTAGCATCAGCTTCCAAATTGCTGCGGCTTGATTTGTCTCCACGAGACATGAGGGAGGAGGCTAAACACATACAAAAGAAAACCGCATGCTAGATAATGAATAATCATCACGCCGCAAGGCTACAACTACCTACCTACCTACCTACCAACCTACCTGGGTAACTATAGGCCCAAACATGCATACATGCAATAGGCAGTCAAGCACCGTGGTGCAGTGCAATGCAATGTAGAAAAAAGACGCGACATCCTCTCTCGTCACCGCCATTGCCCGTGACATTTCGGATATGCAACAGATGCGTTTGTAGTCGACATACAAAATTAGATGCCCAGAACGGCATTCCTATAGTAAGATGCACGTTGGCTGCAGGTCAAAAGGAGGAGGCTGCATTCAGTAATACAAGCACTGAATAGTAATACCGAATTGACTTTGCTTCTTCCCCGGAGCCATCCGCACTAGATACGCCGCCGTACATGCACATGCAAACGCTGGGCTGCAGCTTAAAAGGGATGGCTGCATAAGGACTGCATATGTTGCCATGGCATCACGCTTCCTTCAATGCAAGCACGCCACACCTTAATACAATCACCAGTCCGTCCAGTGTCCAAACACACTTCGATGACCTCAATGTCAGACGCCAGTTCTGAGATGCCACCAAATATTTCCGTACCTTGATCTGGGACCTATCTACTTGTCCTACAAGTACCTGTAGTATTTGTAGCAAGAAAACGCCAGGGAGGGGCTTGACACGTCCCAAACAAGGGAATTGATCTGAAGGGATCCTTGTTTCTTTTTGTACAGCTAATTTCAGACTTTTCCTAAGCCATGGCTTTTGCCGCCCGCCCTTGTCTTGTCTTGTCTTGTCGGGCCCATGGGAACACCAGATTTCTGGGAGTTCGTGGCGTTTGTAACTGGGCCGAATATGCTTCCTTTTTTCACACATGGCCAAAATTTCCATCCCCCTCATATGAAATATTGCTTTTTCCCCTAAACATACATACAAGTAGTACTTATAATTTCTCATCTTCATCAAAGACAGGCGCGTACGCCGTTTCATGCAAACCCTTCACAGTAGCTGCCGATGCTCGCTTCCGGGCCGACAATCACATCAACCCTTGTCCAAAGCCAGCTAGACTGGGTTTCCTGCGACTGTTGGGCAAGCTTGTAGACGCGATCATCTGATTTATGAAAGTAAAATAATTTTAGTTATACAGCTTCTTTGGTCTGGAATCATCCAATAGTTTACACACAAAACTAATTCAACAGAGCTTTTAACAGAGTTTTTAACAGAGTTTCTCCCCCTCATAGTCCTTTCTCTCGGTGTCCCACAACCCTGGCAAAAGAATCAAAAGACATGGTCATGGAGTGACGACCGGCTGTTTTGCTCCGTAAATGTTCGTCATAGTTCAACATCTCTTTGTAGGGTACCTTGGCTACAATCTCCACTATGCGAGCTGTCGACTTCTTTCCCTTGAGTGAAGTCACTGAGTCGTAAGGGTCAGGTGGTGCGTAGATCCTCGAGACATCGATCAAATCATCCCCTGTAGATTCTGCTGATCGGTCGTTGACCTCAAGCACTTGGCCGCCCGCACCGGCGGTAATGTCGTGCTGGACTGTCCCGGCGGCAGCTTCCGGGCAGGTAATATGCGCCAACATAATGGGCTCCAAGATCCCAATCTGGTTTCTATCGAATGCGTCTCGAAGGGCTGCTTGCACTGCCGTCCTGGCTACGCTGCTGAAATGACCCCCAGTCGGTGTCTCAAGAGCTTCGCTAGACGTGTCCAGCGTGACGGTGATGTGACAACCATGGATTGGCGAAGCGCGCCTGGGTCCTCGGGCCAAGCCTGCAATGGCCCCGTTGAGAAGCTGTTGGCGCGCTTCGTCAACATCAAACGAAATGGCGTTGTGGTGATCTCCGAGCGGTATCTCAATGTTGTATACATTGCCGTCCCTCTCAATGCCTGTCTTCAAGAGTTCCCCATGCTCATCAGGCTCGATTGGCTCAAGCACAGTTGTGCAAGTAGCCTTTCCGCTCTTACCTGCCACGGGACGATCATATGTCGCACGTTGGGGTGGAGTTGTTGTTGTCACGCACTCCTTGTAGTCGACCTCGATTGGACCAAACTCCGCATCTATCTTGTGCTTTTGTCTCATGTTGTAGAGCGATACGTCTAGGTGTAGCTTCCCCATGCCCTGAATTGTAAACTGCTCCGTCTTTGGGTTTCGACTCCACCTGAGACTTGGGTCCTCCCTTGATGCGCTTTCAAGGGCTACCTCTAGCTCTTGCGCGGCAACATTGCCATAAGGATCAACTTGTAAGAAAGCGACCGGTGGCGGGATCTCAGGAGGCCTGATCTGAACATGTTTCAAGTCTTCGGCGATTGGTTTGTTGTTTGCCATTGTGATCAAGGTATCTCCGGTTCGCGCCTTTTTGAGCCCCCTGAGTGCACCGATTTGGCCCACCGAAAGCTCCTGCACGTCTTGCGTCTTCAATGCAGATATCTGCAATATTCCCATTGGTCTTTCTTGGACGAGCATATTGGTGTTGAAACTAGATGAGTTTCGTGTAAGCGTCCCATGATAGACTCGGACAAAACTAATCACCCCTTCTTTGGGGTGATTGAAGACTTTAAAGACAGACGCCACCGAGGCCACGCTTGCAGCACCATGTTTCTTCCCTTTTCCTTGAAGCACTTGTTGGAGTTGCTGTTTGTTACCACCAACTCGGACTTCCACATCAGGGCGTTCGGCAGGATTGGGTAAATAGTCTGCGATGGCGTCCATCAGAGGCTCAACTCCAATATGACGGAAACTTGAACCAGCAAATACAGGGATGAGACGACCATCCCCGTCCTGAATAGCTTTTCGAATTCCTGTTTTTAACAAAGTTCCTGGTATGTTGTCATTTTCTGCCAAGAATTCATCCATCACGTCTTCGTCAAACTCAGCGAGGCCCTCGATCAAACGCTGCCTTGCAATCTGCATCTCTTCAAGCAAGTTCGAGTTTGACTTTGACAGCTGCTCTTTTAGTTCCTCTGGAGAATAGCGAATCTTTTGTCTTTCGCTCTTCCAACGATATCCCACTCTGTCAATGACGTCAATGACTCCGACAAACTCTTCCTTCTCCCACCATGGAATCTGACAAACGAGCGGCCAACCCTTGAGTCTAGCACCAATTTCCAATACTGACTTTTTGAAAGAGGCGCCTTCGCGATCTAGCTTGTTGCAATACATGATGCGAGGGATTTTGAACTCGTGCGCAGACGCCCAGACTCGCTCTGTATGTGCTTCCACGCCCTTTACGGAGTCGATGATACAAACCGCGCCATCGAGAATTGGTAGGCAACGGTCAACCTCAAACCTGAAGTCCTGATGTCCCGGCGTATCAATCAAATTGATCGAGTTTGGCCGTGTCCCCGGTGGGCAGTCCTGCTCTCGTGGCCAGTGAAATGTTATGGCTGCTGATTGAATGGTGATGCCCCGTTCTCTCTCCAGTTCCAAAAAGTCAGTCACGGTGTTTCCAGAATCGACATCTGTTCTAGTCAGTCAAAACATCTATATATGAAATCAATTGAGGTAGCGTCAACTACTGAAGCTTCTCCTATAACTGGGTATCATTCTGACCTACCTCCAACTCTCTGTGTTACACCACTGTAGTATAACATTCGCTCTGTAGTTGTTGTCTTGCCCTGTACAGTGTGTGAGTTGAGAACCGGAAAGATTGATACCTGCGGCGCCTACAGCATCAACATGGGCAATTATTCCAATATTGCGAATGTTATCCAGAGAGTTAGTAATGGTCTGAGTATGCAGTCCTCTCCGCACCAGAGAAGTGCCTGCGGCAGACAAATGACTTGGAATGCTGGAGATTCCACGTCGCCTCACAGAGGCTCTGCGACAGAGTGTTAAGACAAGCATGGTGTCTTATAGCATGTGAAGCATCATTGATTGAGACCAGGGGGATTGGGAGCAAAGAACCATGAAGCTTTGCGGTCGATTGTTAAGAATTGTTCTTCCCTATGTTCATGGTAGACTGAGTGTTTCAGTAGCAGCCGTTACCATAAGAATTAACCTTCAATTCTAATTGAGCTGAGGTTGTTGTGAGAGGCAGAATGTTTCTGTCTCTCTGACGTCGCATCTCTACTTTTGGTAGGCGGTGACGTTGAGCTCTGTGTCTGCTAGTGGGGTAATTGACGTTGGTATGGAGCTCCAGGCATTGTATAAGTCCCTCCACTTGAGGGCTCGTTGAGGAACTAAATATGCCCATGGTGTCAATAAATAGCATGTATTTCAGGGAGCGATGTAAAATAGCATAAAACCACATAGGAATTATGAAACATCTTAATTATAGAGCCATAAGAAATAACATGCGCAAAAAGGCAGTTTAATAATGACACCTACCCTAGAGAGGACTTGCCGGTGATATGTTCTTGGGTCGAATACACCAAGCTGTTTGACATCTCAAGGCGTGGATGGTTTAGTGGTAAAATCCATCGTTGCCATCGATGGGCCCCGGGTTCGATTCCCGGTCCACGCATCGACATGAATAGCGATACCAATTATTCATTTTTTGCTTCTTTGTCCTCATCTTTTTGAAGTATCTCTTGGTCCAGTGGCTGTTATTTGTCTATTTTATACGCATGGAGGCAAGTGCATTTGGATTGATGATGATTAATAAAACAAACTTTATTCTTCCCTTATTCTCTGTTTACAGGGTAAGTGCATGAACCCACGTTGTATTTTCTGCTTTTCTCATACTCAGTGCATGTTATCGAATTTCAGCTCTCCTCTAGCACTTACGACATGCTCCAGATACATTTTTCTCTCGTTCGGAGTATAAACCCTGCAAAGGCCAAGGTCTGCACGGTGACACGGCGCCAATGACAATAATCTGGCCGAATATCATATATTCTTTGGGGAGCAAACAAAAGCCGTGGCGCTGCAGAGATCATAGCACCACCATGGCTATCATCCATCCATGTCCTTTTATTGAATTACATACTCCTTCACGCAACTCCTTCTTTCTTGGGTCTCTTTCCGCCGGAAACGCACGGATTCTTTCAACCTTTCCTTTCCGATGAATGCTCTATCTCGTGTCATGAACCCTACGGATGATCCGGGGGATCCCTGGAGAAAGGGTCTTCCGTTACTCGAGTGGCTTTGCATTACTTGTCAATGCCATCATACTTTCCTGTCCCGCAAGTGGGTGTGCCGAGAAATGCCTCGCTCGACGCACGGAACACGGAATTCAACTTGACACCGGCCTGCCAGCCAGAATCGCTAACCTACTGGCTCTAGAATGTCCCAGGAGAGGTATTGAACACCGAAGACATGCCATTGTTCTGGAAGTGATTTTCTCACAAGACGGGTGGCGATGCGGTATCATAAGGCCTCTATCATTGACTTGGGTTTGAAGCCCGAAGACCGAAGCCGTGCTGACAGATTAGTGTTGCATTATATCTATTTCCCCCATGAAAATGGACAAAAGGCGGTACTGTTTGGATGGATATTTGTCAATAGCCGTCAAGCAGCAACTAACTCTACAACAAAGGGACCTTTGTTTCATCAAGACTTGTACAGGACGTCTTAGATGATCAAGGTTCTGCATGTGCAACGGGTTCCTGGATGGTCAGCTCCTGCAAACTCAATTGGATCTGGCCTACAGAGCTAGACCGGGGAATAATCACATATCTGCATGAAACGGGGCAAATTTGCCTCCCGCGGCTGTCGAATTGATGTCCTTCGGGCAAAAATGGAAGCAAGGTGAGGACTTTTGTCTCATCAACCTCCGCCCCATGCTGCACATGAAGAAGAGACTATCCGGCTATGTCGCTGTACCCTAACCCTTTGCCCAAAAACGATACGACGACGGCAATTCCCGTCCTGACGATGTACTTGTATGTTTAACCCATACATACCATACAAGTAGAATCTTTCGGCTTTGTGCTTCTAGATTTGGAGTAGAAGCTGGGGGTTAGCGTGTGCTCCATGTCGGCACTGGCCGGAGCTCCCAGGGGTGATGATCAACCTCGGCAGAATTATTGGACGGAAAAATTCGAGGATCCATTCTAGCCTGGAAGCTGACAATTGGCATGGAGACTATGTGAACTGCCAAAGTCCAGACTTGGAGAAAAATACAAGTCATTCAATTGGTGAGTTTTGGAATCATGCTGGCGCCCCCAATGAAGGGCTAAGCTCATGCCTAATTTGGATGACAGGACCGTCACGATGCTGGCACCAATCTCAGCAGAGGCCACCAGCTGGCACTTTTTTTTGCTGTGAGGGCATTTGGATGCGACCATTGCTAGCCAATGTCTTAGGTCACGGCCGCTGTAATGCTGCTCCGTAAATTGAAGCTTCAATTGCACAATTCTTATCAACGAAAGCAGCTAAGTCATAATGAGGCCGAACGTCTCAGCCAGCGCCAGTCAGCGCCAGCAACTTGCGCGCGCCTTTTTATTCGTGTCAATCTGTCAAATGCGGTTGGCTGTTGGCACTAAGATGTCCGGTGACAAGCTAGACGCCAAATCGCTCGGCACTTGAGGAGCTAGAGATGACAAGCAACGGACAAGGGGAAATGGGACATCCATACCTTTGATCAAGGAGAAGAACCACAGACCGATACTCATCTCTCTCCCCTGGGTTTTATACATAGGCAAACGACTGAGATGTCTGAGAGGCTCATTAATGCATTCATCACATGATGGGTGTGTCAATGAGATAAGCAAATTGACCGTGGTGTCTAAAAGCCCCATGGTGCGGAACTTGGGTCTCATGAATCAGGGTCCGTCCTCAGCGTCGCGGAAGATGTTTTCCCGACCAAAGCACAGTCGGGCTGGCGGTGGGCTTGCTTCTTCAAGTAGGACTCTGGAAAAGTTCCAAGGTGTCTCCGGAGCAAAAATAAGCTAATAGAGATGCATATCATTCAGGCGAAGCGAGAGAGAGCACATGATAACACTGGCTGGCATCGTTGACAAGCCATTGCAGCTTCAATAGCATGTTTTTAACCCACACGACTGTCAGCCGCTGTCTCGGCTTGGCCAGCAAAGACGGCATATCCGTTGCGTGCTATCGTCTAGCTGCTTCTTTGCGCAAAGTGGCGAGGCCCTGGATCACCAAAGTGGGTAAGCTGCAGCGAAGAATCAGTGCGCCGGCTTGCGCGAGATCTGGACAAATGCGGCAGGCTAGTCTTCCCCGTTCCTGTATGCAACCCGTCCACTCTGAGCAAAACCCCCGCCATGTCGGGGGCCGGATATCTACACCTAGGCTAGCATCGTGGTAACGTTTCGAGACATCAATGTCACCGAGTTTCCGGTGGGATGCTCCACCCGCCTGTGATACTTGTATAAACAGCTGATCCCCACGAGATGTTGATCGTTTCCCCTATCCCCCACAAGCTAAGCCTCTGGCCTTCACATCGAATCAAGATCTAACCAGTGAGGCTACCCACAGATCGGAATCATGGGTTTCAAGGATCGCTTCAAGTCGCGTGACACTGCGCTTCCAGATGTCGTAGAAGGCATTTCTGCCGACCCCGACTCTGAGTTGCGCAACTTCCGGAAGCAACATCGATGGGACCCCTTCCTGGATAACGAGAAGCTGGAAAACATTGATGATGCCATTGCTTCTGGTAATGTTGAAAAGGAGGCCGCGATAGATCAGTCCCTTATCCAAGAGGACTCACCGTATGCCGAAGTTAGGGCATCTGTACGTGCTTTGGCATCCAACATCTTACCTAGATCTTAATACTAACCCGGCGAATAGGTTCCTCCTATTGATGAGGAGGATCTGCCGGTGAATACGATCCGAGCATGGGTTATTGGTGCCTTTCTCTGCACCATCGTTGCCGCTTGCAACATTCTACTCAGCTTGCGTCGAAACCCCGTCTCTATTTCCTCAACAGTTGTGCAGTTGATTGCATACCCGTACGGCTACCCACATACTCCAGTGTCAGAGCTGAGCTAACTTGCATATCTGCCTAGTCTTGGTGTTTCTTGGGCAAAGGTTATGCCTAATGCGAGCTTCACGGTTTTTGGCACCAAGCTTGAGCTGAATCCAGGTCCATTCAATGTCAAGGAGCACACAATCATCACCATGATGACTGCTGCCGGTTCGGGTATCAGCTATGCCATTGATATTCTCCTTGCACAGGAAATCTTCTACAAGCAGCACTTCAGGTAAGCTAGTCTAGTCGACATATTCCGAGCTTCGACTAACTGTTTCATTAGCTGGGGCTTCCAGTTGTTGCTTATCCTGTCCACCCAGGCCATGGGTTTCGGTATTGCGGGTGTGTCTCGTCGATTCTTGGTTTGGCCCTCTTCAATGATCTGGCCTGCCACCCTTGTCACCTCCACTGTCATGCACTCATTGCACGATCATAAGGCTGCCGACCCTGCAACAACCAATGGTTGGAAGATTGGACGTTATAGCTTCTTCCTCTTCGTTGCTCTTGGTACCTTCATCTGGGAATGGGTACCGCAGGTGTTCGCACAGTTCCTCCAAGTCTTTACCTTTGCCTGCTGGATTGCTCCCAGCAATGTCGTAGTCAATCAGCTTTTTGGCGGTGTTTCAGGTCTCGGCTTGATCCCCATTTCTTTTGATTGGAGTGTTATTTCCGGTTTCCTGGGCAGTCCTCTCCAGACCCCAGCTTTCGCCATCTTCAATGTCGCCGCCGGGTTGCTCTTTGCCTTACTGGGAGCCGTTGGTCTTGCGTACGCTGGCCCAGAATACTATCGATACCTCCCCATTAGGTACACATCACTGTCTCCGTGTTGGAAATTCATCGATGTGCCTATGCTAACATATTCAATAGCGCCAACCAGAATTGGGATCGATTCGCTAAGCCATACAACACGAGCCGAATTCTGACCCACGACTTCACCGTTAACCTGACCGCCTATAAGGAATATTCGCCAATCCTTCTCGGACCAACTTTCTCTCTATCTTATGGCATGGGTTTCGCCGCTCTCATTTCCACCATTACCCACGTTGCTCTCTTTTACGGACCTGATGTTTGGAATCGTGCCAAGAACTCAAGATATGAGGAGCCTGATATCCATCTGAAGCTCATGCGCAAGTATAAGGAATGTCCTGAGTGGTGGTTTGCCGCCATTTTCGTCGTCAGCTTTGCCTTTGGTATGGTTGCCTCGCAAGTGTGGCCTACCCATCTGCCTTGGTGGGCTTTCATTGTTTGCATTCTCATCGGCGTTTTCTTCTTCATCCCCATTGGCATGGTTCAAGCTATCACCAACCAACAGACTGGCTTGAACGTCATTACTGAGATGATTGTCGGATACATGTAAGTTTATCTACGATTCTTGTGCATGCGAACATCTACTGACAAAATACAAATCATAGGCTTCCCGGCCGTCCTGTTGCCATGATGCTTTTCAAGAGCTGGGGCTACATGCTTTCATACAACGGTTTGAATTACATCTCCGATATGAAAGTTGGTCACTATATGAAGATCCCACCCCGCACCATGTTCGCGGCGCAGCTCTTTGCGGTTGTGTGGCTGTCAATTGTTCAAATCTCCACCTACAACTTCTTGCGAGGACACATCGACGGCATTTGCACCCCTGATCAGAAGCAGGGTTTGATTTGCCCCAGTGCTAAGACCTTCTACAATGCCAGTGTCATCTGGGGTGTCATTGGACCCAAGAAGGTGTTTGGAGCCGGCGGAGTGTAAGTGTTGCTGTAATCTGGAGCCTCGTGTGACATATTGCTGACTTGTTTTTTACTAGCTACTCTTGGATCAACTGGTTCTGGCTAATTGGATTCGCTTTGCCTGTCGGCCAATACTTCCTTGCCCGTCGTTTCCCCCGAAGCTTCCTCCGCTACGTTGTGACACCCGCCATCTTTGGTGCCGCCGGACAGATTCCGCCCTCAACACTTTATTACTTGATGCAGTGGGTCATTGTAGGAGTTATCTTCAACTTCTTTATTCGCAGAAGAGCCAATGGCTGGTGGAGTGAGTATACCCTTTTATCCGGCATGTTTCAGATAGGTACTGACCACTGGTATTTAGCCCAATACAACTACTCCCTTTCTGGCGCCCTGGATATCGGCAACGCCCTCTGCATTGTGGTTGTTGGGCTTGGACTTGGTCTCGGGAACGCCAACTTCCCCGACTGGTGGGGCAATACCGTTCCATTTAACACTCTGGACGCCAACCTCACGGCGGTTACCAAGAAGTTTGTCAAGGGACAGGATCCCATTGGCCCGAGCCATTGGTAGATGTGGAGGGGGGGCCTTTAATACATACACATGTACATATAAATGACGATGTATAATGATGTCTATTTTTCTGGGTTGATTTGATGGATTCGATGGATGGATGGATTGTACGAATAATGTCTCATAGAAACGTTCAGGAGTCATGAATAGGAAACAAGACTATTATATGACATGACCCAATATGAGATTGGATGAAATGTAGATACATTAGGTGCACATACTTCTCCGTACAGTATCACGAGATCCTGTTGGGTGCAACCTTTTTCTGGCTGTGGAGCAATGCCATAACCAACGAACGAATGGCCATGGACCCCTTATCCGCTCACAAATATGCAGTTTGCCACATAACTCATGCACAAGGCTTCCGATGCTCCTTCTGAGTAATTACGTCACCGGGACCGGCTTGATTAAGTCATGGTGCTCGGAAGTCGGGCTGTAGCGTTCCTTGTTCCCAGCTATTACCGAAGACGTAGTTATGAGATCGATTAGATTAATTAAGCCGGCCTGTTTTTTTTTCGAAATCCATCGATGGATGATATCAGGGTATCCATTTATTTACCTACCGCTTGTAGGAGTAGGCACGCTGAGAAATAAGAACCTAATCTCGGTAGTGATGGGAGGAGGGGGGGGTATCCTGCACGTAAAGTAGTACATACTCTGTATCCCCCCCCCTGGCCCTTTTTTTTTTGTTTGCTTGATTGCTTGCTTGCTTGCGGTGGCTTGCCAAGAAAGACGTGTTGGTAGGCAAGGCCTGCAAGGTGTGACACTGGAATGCTCCACGCCTCCACATATCACACACGCCCGCACCAACGAGATTAACAAGTTTTGCCCGGCTTTGTACTCTGCACTCCTATTCATGACTCCCAACAATACTACTTGCTTTTTTTTCTCTTCCCTTCTCAGATGATAAATCGGGTCACTCGATTTATCAGCTCGTGGGATAGTTGGCCCGAATGGAGCACGGACGAGGAGTAGATATAAGCTTGTTCGCTGCTACTGACATGGTCAATATCATCAACATACCATACCTCGCAAACACACACAGTTAGACATACAAACACACTTACGCTTACACTTACACTCACATTCATACACATAACATCTTGTCCATTCATACATACCCTGTTCTTAGGAATCAACCTCCTCGCTTGACTGTTTAAAAAAGAAAAAAAAACACTTATCCCCAATGTCTACTACCGAGCGTACAAGAACCGTCCTCGTGGCTGGCGCCAATGGCTACATTGGCTCTGCCGTCTGCCGAGCCTTTGTAAAAGCCGGATGGAAAACATATGGCCTTGTCCGCAATCCAAAAACCATCCAGGACCTTGCCCTCACAGAAGTCATCCCCGTCGTCGGCACCTTCACAGACCTGAGCTTCCTCGATAAGCTTTACGAGGAGGAGACCAATACTTTCGACGTCATTGTCAGCACCACGGAGCAGGTCCCCGGCTACTTGGCGCACTTTAATGAGATTCTTGGCCTGGTGCGTGCCGTCGCCGCGACAAGTAAGAAGAATGGCGTAAAGCCCTTGGTTCTCTGGTCCTCCGGGTGCAAGGACTACGGCATGATGAACATGGGCCATGGAAGCCCCGGACTAGCTCCCCATACCGAGGAATCACCCCTGAACGCGCCACCGATGCTGCGAGAGCGGACCGAGAACTGCATCAAGATCTTCAACTACAAGGACGAGTTCGACGCTGTGGTGCTGCGACCTACGACTGTCTACGGCTACAGCAGCAGCTACTACGGCGGCACGCTGGAGTACGCCGCGTCGGAAAAGGCTGCTGGGATGAAGATGCTGATCATTCCCGGAAACCCCAAGAGCATCATGCACGGCTTGCACGTGGACGACTGCGGTGAGGCATATGTCTCACTCGCAGAGCACTCGGACAGATCCGCCATTAGTGGCCAAGCCTTCAACATTTCCGGGCACCGCTACGAGACCGCCCAGGAGGTGGCCGATGCCCTGGCCCAAGAGTACGGCTTCAGCGAGGGAGCCAAGTTTGTGCACCCAAAGGAGCCATACCCCACGTTCCCCAATGGGCTGCACTTTGTCTTCAGCTTCAGCCAGTGGGTGAGCAGCGAGAAGCTCCGCAGCCTGACTGGGTGGACAGATAAGAGGATGCTATTCGGAGAGGGTGTCCACGTGTACCGCCTTGCCTTTGAGGCGACTGATAGGGGGATGGGAAGCCTGGACAGGGCGAGGGCGAAGGAGCGTATCAAGAGTGTCTTGACGGCGAATTAAAGAGAAAAGAAAGAGAGAAAAAAAAAAGAGGATTAAAAAAAAAAGGAATCTGTATGGAGTTATATCAACCAATGATGTTTTGCGGATACCTAGGTAGTATGTAATATGGAATGTCTTTTTTTTTCTATCACAATGGGGAGAATTGTCACCATGAGATGCTTCCTTTGTCTCAAACTCTCGAGAATGAATGGAGGACACATGAATGCGCACGTGACCCCACTAATGGGAGCCCCAGTTATTCCGAATTGCTGTGACGTAGATTGGCAGGGGGGAGAAGCTTGACCTGGAGGACTTGTGGAGGTGCAGAGAGAGAGAGAGAAAGCGAGGGAGAGGTACGTACTGCCAGACGTAACCAACCTCCAGCTCCAGGCTCAGTCAGGTAACATCCGTCGTCTCTTGCGCCAGCCACAACGTATTCGCGACACGCAACCTCCCCCCCATCATTTATCATCACCAGCATCCTACCAACGGCTTCAAGTTCTAAACAGCTGCCTGGAGAGCATACGCAACCACTGCTTCTCCCACATTTAACCCCCTCTAGCGCCAACTTCTGCTGGGCTTCGTACTCTTTATCACCCCCTCAACGGCACGAGTCAGCACATACACACACACACACACACACCACACACTCATATACACAATGGAGCTCTCTGATATCTTGTACGTTGTTACTCTCCAATGAGAAATTCTTTGGAACCCGAATTGCAGAAAGATGCTAATATGCGATTGACCATAGCCGCATTGTCAACTTGGCCGTTGGTGCCATTACCGTACTGGGAGGAATTGTCCACATCTTCGGCTTTTCTCTGTATGTTGGAAGCCCTCGAATCCTGAACCTAGAAAGCGATGCTCTACATACAAACCCACATCAGTTCGATCGGACACGATTTCTAACTGTGGATCATTTAGCTCGAGCATCATTATTGGTGCTTACATGATTGTGTTTGGCCTTTCTATTGCGCTCCTCGGTTAGTTTTCTGGAAACCGCCTATTGCTTAGATATTGCTTTTTCTTTACTAACCGCAGCCCTGTCCAGAATTTCAAATCCCCCCTCAAATCGCTCGATATGCCAACTTCCTCTTCTCTCTGATTGGCCGTGGTGTTTGTGAGCAATCCCTCCCATTCTCCAGGCTTACCAACCCTCTGTGCTGACAATAGACATAGTCTACATCTTCATTGGTAGCATGCTGCTTGGCAAAGGTACCCTGAGCTACATTGCCGGTGGCTCCGTCGGCATCATCGGCATCGGTTACGTCGTCCTCGAGTTCATCCCATCTATCGAGCCACCAGCCAACATGCGAGAGGCCGAGGCCGGTTGGGGCGCCGAACAGGTCTAAGCAGATTTCCAAGCACTTGCCCTCAATGTGCATTTCGTCTATAAAATGTTATGAACAAATGGGATTTGAAGGCTCACGGAATCATAAAACAAGGGTTCATGGTGGATCATGGGTGGAGTTGGGGAGGGTTGGTGCAATGGAAAAAAAAAAGGCTTATGTCAGATGAGATATGGTGGGCTATGAACTTCTGGGTTGTTTAAGGGGGGGAGGGAGTGTCTGGAGTACGGGTATTAGATGCTGGGTAGCTTCAATTATCCATACAATTCATGGGCAGAGGTATCAATCACATTGACCAGGACTTATACGGAGTACAGCTTTTGGAAATATTGCAAAGAGAAAAACATGGATGTGAGACGACACGAACAAAGCAACAATTGCATTCATTTACACACTAATCATACAGATTCATAAAGATTCATACAGGTTACACACAGGCGTTCCGCCCTATCCATTGATTCTTTTCCCCTTAATCCTCCTTGATGTCAAACTTGCCCTCTCAATTATTTGTCTTCAGGCTTCTTCCAGTTGCCTGCATCCTCCACTCCCTTGGCTGCGCCGCCCAGCCCGCCCTCCAGCCCCGTGCCGATGGAGCTCACTGCATCTCCGACGGGACGGCCAGCATCGCCGGTGACGCTCGTGAGGGTGTCACCTACACCCCTCGTGGCCGCACCGGTGACATTGCCGACGGTTCGAGTGACGCCGCCGAGGGTGTTGCCCAGGGTGCTTGTGAGGAAGCCAGCGGTGCCGGTGACGGTGTCAGTGAGGTTGTTACCCTTTTGTTCTTCCTGGTTGTTGGACATGGTGGGTGGTTTTTTTTGATTGTAGGATGGTGGGGTTGTGGGATTTGAAGTAGAGTTTTTTTTAATGAATCTTTGTGCGTTGGTATTGTTTTATTTTATTTTTGGAGTTGTTTAATGGTTGTAGAGGATGTGATTTCTGAATTGGAATTGTTGGATGGTAGGGATTTATATATTGATGATGATATCTAGATGTTTGTGCAACAAGCTTGAGTGGCGCATGACGTCAATTCAGCGTTTTGGTTAATTAATCTAGAAAAAAGGGGGGACCCTGTCGAGCTGTTTCGTCACTTGGTCCTTGGTTTCCTTGAACTCCACATGACGTTTTTATTTTTTTCTCTGGTGCCGTTTTTTTGGTTTGGTATGGTTGGAAAATCAGGGTTGACTGTGTGTATAAAAACCTCTTTAAGCGCAATCATCCTGGTTTGTGTCCAATGATATTGTTTGGGTGACTTGCTGGTTGTTTTTTTTTTGCCATCGAGCCTTGGAGGGTAAAGGGGGGTTTCTGTTATATGAAGTTTGTGTGTCATCGCGTGTTATGGTAGATGGTGTGAAGGGCAGCAGGGCAAACGGGCTAACAGGGTTTGGGGGAAATCAGTTCGTCGGTTATGGCTTGCAATGTGATGCAACAACTATCAAGGACATATGAAGCCTCGGCATGGGGGGTTGTTTTTTTTTAAAAAAGAAACAGGTTGAAGCTTAGTCTGAGTTGGAAATACCTGGTAGATCTGGAGATGGGAGGCGAGTTTCATAGATCTGACTGACTTCTTCCCCCAAAGATGGGTTTCAAGAGCTTTTCTTTACTTGCTGATTGCATTGAGGCTGTACGTCCAAGTTGTCTAGCAACGGATATTGATGGTAATACCCTTCATACGATTCATTCATATTAAAAAGCGATGAATTGGAGTATGACGGGGTCAATTGCATTCATCATACAACGGCAGATCATCTCGAAATTGTGCCACATGGCCCTCACCCGACTCAGCAGCTGCCATCCTTGTAGCCAAAAGCTTTCTAGCCGCCTCTATACAAATATCCGAAGCCATCTTCTCCAACTGGGCTGCAGTGTCTGAAGGCGAATCGGTTCCCTTGGTCTCCCCAGATCCCCCAACAAACCCAGTGGCAAGATTATGCGGCCTCTCCCCTCCAAATATCACCAATCTTCGGATCTGAATCGTGATTCTGTCTAATAGATGATGGTCAAAACTCTGATAGAGACTCGTAGCATGTGACCTCGCCACGATGAATATCTGCTATTGACATGTGCAAGTCACCTGGCAAAGTGCGGCCAGCTACTCTAAGTCTCAATCGTCAATCCATGCTGAGAGGTAAACCCATTGAACTTCAAAATGTTTGTATTTTCTCAGCTAGCTGTCTTTAGGGGGCCAAAAAGTATCAGCACTATATACCTCCTAACTTGAGTCTGCAAATATAGCTGTTTATCTATGCACTTGAGCTGTAAACAGACATGTGTCTAATTCTGGCTCGCTTTACGAAATCTTTTTGTCGGTTCCGACCTCATCCACTTTCCCTTATGGCTTGCAGCGGTTCATGTAACGAGGGTACAGGCAGCAGTCTCTGACAGTGTGCTGCTTGCATAACCAAGCAAGGAATCGTTCCAATCCAAGGCCGTAACCACCGTGGGGAGAGCTGCCGTATCTAAAACCACACTGTTAGCTCCCGGTCTTTTTCTATAATCATCCGTGTTTACTTACTTCCTCTGGTCAGTGTACCAGTAGTAGGCTTCGGTGTCCATGCCCTCGCGCTTGAATGCAGCCATGAGCGAATCGTAATCGTCCATTCTCATGGATCCACCAACGATTTCTCCAACACCAGGCATCAAACAATCCACACTCTCTGTGACGCGGGGGTCCTCCTTGTCCTTTTGCATGTAAAAGGCCTTGATTTCAACAGGGAAGTGAGTCAAGAAAATGGGTCGGTTGATGATGTCAGTCATGCGACGCTCGGCTGCCTCGGCAATATCATCACCAAAGGTGTGTGGGTTGCCCTCCTCGTTAACAATATCGTGTTCGCGCAACCAGTCGATGGCATCCGAGTACTTCATTCTCAAGAATGGTCGCTCGGGCATCTTGAAATCGGGGTTCAGGCTCTTGACCTTCTCAGCAACGAAGGGGTCCTCTAAAGTGAGCTCCAGAACGCGGCACATAATCTCCTCAATATGTGACAGGAGGTCGTCAAAGGAAATAAAGTCAAGCTCTGCCTCAACGTGAGTAAACTCAGACAAATGTCTTCTTGTCAGGGACTTTTCTGCTCGGAAAGACTTCTCAATACAGTACACATGTCCCATGGAAGGCAGACATGTTTCCAGGTAAAGTTGAGAAGACTGGGTAAGGAAGGCGTTTTCGCCATAGTAGTCGAACTTGAATAACGTGGCACCGCCTTCGACCTGGGTCTGAACGAGAGCGGGAGGGCTGACCTTGCGGAATTTCATCTCCTTGTAAACGCGGTTGAATGCGTATTCAACAGCATCACGTACAATCATGACACCAGAGGCAACCTCACCACGGAGGGTAAGATGACGCAGATCCAACATCATAGAAGCTTCCGCATCTGCTTGAACTCTGTTGGTGATGGCATCATCGCCACCGGCAGCCTTCCAGTGCTCGGGAATCTTGAAGAAGTCGGCGTGGAGTTCGCGGTTGAGAGGGGCACGGGCTCCAGCGGGAACCTCACGCATCTCACCAAAGATCTCCATGGAAGTCTCACGAGTGAGAGTAACGGCATCATAAGTCTTGGCCAGCTGGCCGGAGATGACAACCTGCATAAATCCATAGCCATCCCTGAGAGTGACGAACATGACATCCTTCTGCTTGCGCTCTCGGTGCACGCGACCAAACACACGCACTCGGGTGCCTTTGCTTTCGGGATCCTCAGCTTTTCGCAGCTTTATGTGGTCGCCAACCTCGCCCAAACCAATCCTGACAGGTGCAGGGAGGCTTGTGTCTTCCTCAACCTTAATTGCCTTGGCCGCTTCCAAAGACTTGTTTCGCTCCTCCTCTTCCTTCTTTCGTCGAACAGCGAGTTCCTGCTCCTTCGCCGCCTTCTTCTTCTGCTGATCAAAATAGTTGACGGCCTTTTTCAAGGCGGATTTGGCCGCAGGTTTCCACTCCTTTGCGGCCTCATCGTCGGCGCTCTGAGATTTGCGTGTAAGATATTGGGCTTCTGCTGGGCGTTGGAGATAGGCGAATTGAAGGCTCTTGTAGGGAGACTCCTCAGTTCCGTTTTGAGTCGTCTCGTCCTTTCCAATGTCCTCATCAATATAGATTGTCGCCATGCTGGGCAATTCTTTGCTTTGACTGACAACTTTGAAGTTTGTTAAAGACACAACCCAGAGAAGAGTGCGGGGCAGCTAGATAATACCGTCTCGCGTTGAGTCAGAAAGGAAAGAGTCACAAAAAGACCCTTATCTGCTTATCACCCCGCCGGAAGTCGGCCATCACCAACAGTTTACGAAGTTCTTATCGGTTGCCGAAGTTATTCCGAACGGCTATTGAAGGTGTTAATTAAAAGATTGATGATTTGATAGGTTGAAACCTATAAGCTTAAGTATTGACAGGGCTCGTTATGTCTTCATATCAGATCTATTGTAACTTTGAGTATTTGATGATTATTGAATACCAAATCAGTGTTTTTGCCATGTAATCCCGATAAGTTTCTCCTAAACTCCACTAACAACCATCATCTGCATCCGTTGCCACTTGCCACAATCCCTGTTATTATATATAATACTAACCGATATTGAACTCGGAAGCACCACTCATCAGCATCCTGCTCTTCATCCTTAGAATGTCCTTGCTGGGTTTTGTTTGCTCGCCTGTGAAGCCCTTGTCATCACTATCTGTATTCTTCTTCGATGGCTTTCCAGCCTCCTTAGATCTCTTCTTTGACTTCCTCTCTATACCAGCTCCAATACCTCCTGGAGGATCTCGCAGCCCATAACTCTTCGCCACATGGCCCAAATGTAACTCGGTAATATCGAAGTGAACACGTTCTTCTCGAATATGTGTTGCGTATGCTCTAATATGTGATTTGAATCCGTTCCGTGCCATTTCGAGTCGTTTACTGTCAATGAGCAATCGTTGTTCCAAGTGAATTTGCAATGTTTCAGCCTTTTCTAGGTAGGACTGCCCATCTGTAGGAGCAGCAGTTGTTTCTACTGGGAACTCCAGTTTAGTCATGAGCCCCTTCTTAAGTACTGAGTCATAAGTCACATGTGTAGGAGAACCCGAGGCCTTGAGGAGTTCAATGTAGCCTTCCTCAGTGCCAGGAAGAAGGAAGATAACGGCATCACCGGCCTTTCCGGCACGAGCGGTACGTCCTATTCGATGGATATGGTCCGAAAAACTAAAGGCCGGGTCATATTCAATGACCAGATCCACAGATGGAATATCCAGACCACGAGATGATACATCGGTAGTAATAAGGAGAGAGGGTGATTTGCATGCTGAAAATGAACGCAGGGTTGCTGTTCGGACTGGCTGAGAAAGAGAACCGTGCATCCTGTGCAAAATAACTTCGGGGCTGGCGAGAGATGTAATGTATGCCGACTTCGCGACCGTTTTGGACGTGTTTTCAGCATCTTTTGATGCCGAGGGAGGAAGCTCAGTGTCTTCTGGATTCCTGAAGAGCTCGTAGTGGAAATCGACTGTATCAGCACAAGACATGAAGATGATGGCTTTCATAGTGTGACCTCGACGAGAGAAAACAGACTTGAGATATGCCATTAGCGTTACCAGTCGCAGCTTTGCCGGTACAATGATGTGTGACTGATGCAGCTGCGACGGTGCTTTATGCACACCTTGTTCCTCAGCTTTGTTATTGCCCTCCGCATTGTCCTTTTCGGCGGCTAGGAAAGCGGCATCAGCCAAACTCATCTCTCCAAGTTTTTGTACGTTCATCTTCATTGTTGCAGAACACAAGATTGTAACCCTGCGCTCCGGAAGTGCGTCAAGAGACACCCCTGATGGTGTTACTTTTGAGATCTCAATCTTTTTGAGCGCATCAATAGCCTTCTTCAGGTCCTCCTCGAAACCCAAGTCCATTAGTCGATCGCCTTCGTCCAATATCAACCACCGAACCGTGCCTAAATTCAGAGCTTTCGTGTTGTCAATGTGATCCGCTAGTCGTCCAGGCGTTGCGACCAAGAAGTTAATGCCTTTTCGAATTCGAGCTTTCTCTGCCTTTTTAGATTCTCCTCCAGTGATTGCTGTGGAAACAAGCCATGGAAAGGGTCGAATAAGTTGCTCCAGTACAGTGTGTGTTTGCTTAGCAAGTTCGCGAGTTGGCGCAACAATGATGGCGAATATACCAGAGTCACGATGAATTTGTTTGCTGTCACCTCGCCCGCTGAGAAGCAGAACACGATGCAGGATGGGAAGAAGATAGGAAAATGTCTTTCCGGAACCAGTTTCGGCTTGCACAAAGGCATCTGAACTATTCGATAGCATATGCGGTATGACCTTTTGTTGAATTGCCGTCGGTCGCTCCAGATTCATCTTCGCCAGCTCCTCAACCAGACGTGATGAGATAGTGAGTGAGCCGAAGTTTGCTACATCAAGTAGTGGTGCATTTGACGGTTCAGGGGCCTTCCATTCCGGCTCTTCTTCGAAGACTGTCTTTTGTTCTGGATTGAAGGAAAATAGCTTGGAGACAACTTGACGAGATCCGTGACCTGAACCTGGCTGGTTCCTTGCGGGACCATTTTCACGACTCTGGTGCTTCTGAAACTCAGGCTTGTGATCAAAGCTTCGTCCTGGACCATGATCATCAACTCTTCGCCGTTTCAAAGACCTGGTTTCATCATCGAATTCTCTATCAGCTGCTGGTCGTGAGGCGCCAGAGGATGCAAGTTTGGCGCTCTTTTCTGCGCGTTTCCTGTCTCGCCATCGACCACCAGTAAACTTGACTTGAGGTTTGAGAGGCCCGCTGCCCAACTCAAAATTCAGAAGCATGCCATCGTCAGCCATGATGAATGATGCTTCTCAAGAGATTTGAGCGTGGTGGGGCTCAAGTTTGAAACCGAGCAAAAGCTGCTAGCATTTTTTCCATGATGAAGATGTCGATCAAAAAAAATATCCAGCTATGTCATATCGATAAGGATAAGATAATGCAATATACACACCCACAGGGAAAATATACACCACACCTCAGAGCATCTTTCTGCAATACGATCCGTCCTTTGCCAAACTACCCGGCATTTCTGAACAATTTTTTGTTTTTCAATAATTTTAATGGTCTTTATTCAAGAGCCTTGAATTTCTGTATCTCACCTAAAGATTCAATTATTGGCCCTTCTTATCCAAGATGATACGATTGAAGGACAACTTCAGCCAGAGCCCGATGACCTGAGCCCAGACTCAAATGCTCTTAAATGTACACGACACATTAAACAGACAGCAATCCAAACCTAACAGAGATGAGATATTGTTACAATATCCCTAAGATAATATGGAAGGTTATCAGGAGACAGCGATGAATTTTGTGAATGCCAGAAATCCTCAGCGACGTTTGCCACGCATACGGGGTCGTCCAAAACCCTTGGGCCGTTGCCGACCCTGACCAAGGCCACGTATTATTTGAACTCGCCCCGGTTTGGTGCTCAGATTTTGCCAACAATCGTCATCTGGATTCAAGGTCGTAAAGACTTTGATCCTGGATTGTGAACCATGCGCGTTTAGTAAGTCGAGTAGGCTTAGCATGGTCGAAGGCATTGAAGCTGACTTACTCCCAGCGGTAGACATAATTTGGGGGTCAAGGTCAACGACTATGTATACCGCGGGGAAGCCTCGCAAGCAAGTAGCGAGAAGCTCGACCAAGTCTTGAATATTTCTCGCCCTACTGAACTTTGCATGGAGCATCGATGCCATCGCCTCCGTTTGCGTGATGAGACAAAGCTCTATTGCCTGTTTTACCAAACACCTCAAAACCACCTCCATCGAGTCCAGCTTGGAGGTAACAGCATGTTCGGCGTTTGAGTCTAGAGCCAAAAAGATTGGAACACCAGCCTGTCTGATGAGATGCACGAGAGAAACAGTCAAATCCCTGAGCTGTATTCTCATGGTCTGTGGGGCTAGTAGAAGAAGCAGAGAAGACCCATCACTGTGAGACCACGTCCGAAGAGCCGGCGTGAGTGTTGGGTAGCTGCTTGGAGCTAGACCTTGTCTGAGACGTTTGTTACGCATCATCAGGTTGTGATAATACGCAGGATTCATGTCCAGTTGCAATGCGTTTGGAAGAGACTGAACAATGGCTGAGACTTGAATATCGTTTATGAGGTCGTTGGTATTGACAAATGCACCTGACACAAAGCTCTTCAAAGCTGAGAATTTCTGTTAGCCCGTCTGAACAAAACATCTTACCTTGAAACTTACAAATAATTAGCTCTTTGGTTTCCCTGACCTCCGTTTGCAACGCAGCCAACTCGCTATTCCCTTGCGCAATTTTCTGATGCATGTCCCGCAGCTCTGCTCGAGATCCATGCATGGCAAGGTTATCAACAGCTGTCGACAGAGCTTCGATGTCTCCAATCAATCCTGTGAATCGGAGTTCAACGGGCCTGGATATGGAATGCCAAAGGTGCTTCACCCAATTCTCGTCATACCACTGTTGAGCTCTTATAAGAAACCGAAGAATATATGCATAGAGTTGTGCGACAGCTCTTTTCATCCTCTCTGTAGGATAGAGAACGAGTGAGAGCTCAGCACGTGGAAGAACTGATGCTACCTGACAAAGACCTTTTGCCAAGGCAGATACAGTGGCTTCGTGGTTGAGGAACGTCTGCAACGTGGTTGTGAGGGTCAGTTTCTTTAATTAGCAGCGCCTCGTAGGGTACCAAACCTACCACAAAGACGAACTTCATTGTGCCCCAAGCCAAAGATACATATTCAGGATGGTGCTGGACGAAGACCTCTATAATATTACTGTATTGCTGGATGACTTGACTGAATCTTTTTAGCCGGTCTCGTACTTTGCCATCCTTTCTATGCTCTTCATATCGCTCATGTGCATGCTTAACAACTTCTTCTACGTCTGAAAGTTTGGTGTGCTGAAAATCAAGGGCTTTCTTTTGAGGATCCTTTGTCAATTCCGTCTTAAATATGGACGAGGCCTCCAGGAAGGCTTCTTGAGCCGGCCGGAGACAATCTCTTTGTCCATTATATCAGCACTATACAGTCTCAACGCCAAAGCTGTGGCATATTTCCTGCTTACTCGTCTTCACTGCTTGCGGCATACCATTGCCGCAAATATCTCGCTGTTTCCTCCGTCATTAAGAGCTGGCTTAAGAGCTGGGCGCTAATAATGCTGCAAGAGCTGATAAGGAGACTCAAACAAGACAACAAATCTTGTAGGATGGGCGCTGTCTGAAATAAGACTGCTTAATGGTGTTGGATTTTGAATTGCACGGATTCGGGTTGATTCAAATGGGAGGGGTTTGTCAACATTAAAGGCCATAGGATCAACGAGTGAGGCGACATGATGCTATTTTTTTCACAGCATCAGCCCTGCGCCGGCGATTAATATTCAGCGACAAGGCTTTTGACACCCTTGGGGCATTGCTTGCATTGCATGGATCTAAGCGTTCTCGGCGTCATGCAGGCAGCAAACACTGCCAATGATATTGCAGCTGCAGGATCCATGAAGATGAATTTCTTACAAATTTTACAGAACTTGCTAAGAATCACGAGGAAACATGAAAGAGAAGTGGGAATGAGGGATAGTATGGGAAACAAGGGTAATGGGCCGAAACAAAAAGAAAGTGACGAGTATCTCGAAATCTCAGTCATGAACTGAACCAATCTTCTATCCACCAGCGATTTCCCCGATAGGTAATTCTTTTTTTTTTTTGTTTGGGTAGTACTTACAAGGGTGGCAGGGCAATGCTGCTTCTTGACCCCACCATCTGACATTCAGCCTTGGACCGCTTCGCCTCACGAGGCACTACGATATCATCAACCTGATCGTCATGGGAGGTCTTCAATCAGCATCCAGATTTGATGTCCCAAATTCCCAACTTCATCACAGATTTGTCGACAACATACGATAGCCTTTCGGTCTCTGCATCTCCAATCTATGAGCAATCCTAAAGCATACCTTCCCACGCTGCCCGCAGTGCCTGAAGTGCCAAAAAGGCACGAACGTGCGACCCAGAAGCCAAAGTCGCTGGTAAAACCACGCGAGGGAAGAGGTCTAATACTACGTCCAAGCCAATCTTCTGCTTCATCGAGAAAACCGGATCTTCGTCGAGCGTTGGGAGACAGGCAGACGCGAGATTCAGGCTTCACTGTCAAGTCCACCATCTCGGATAATAGAACTGGTAATTCACACCAACGTCTACTCTCCGCCCTAGATAAAAGTTACAAGCCTCTTTACTTTGACCCCCCAGATGTGAGTAGCTTGTTCCATACTTGACATCTGCACTCTGCTGACCAAAGATGGCCTTGTGTAGTCGTCAGATCCTCGTAGTAATGAAGGTACTTCATCTCAGCGCTTGACAAGAAACATCGAAATCGTGATCCACCGCACAAAACTTGGGCGAGCTGCCGTGACTGAAGCGCTATCGCGGAACGACAACGATATCGAGAATGCAATCTGGGATCTTGCTCGGGGAGCATCGTTAAAAGCACGATCCGAAGGAAACACCGATCAGTACATAGGGCTTCTCGTCAACGCTGCTGCCAACTATATTGAATGGTCTCGAAAAGAAGAAACCCAGCGAAAATCAAACTAGGCCTACTCCGAAATTATTTATCAAAATTTATCTGTTCGCACCTTGGCCTACATCTATTAATTCCAAGCAGCAGCTCTCTTCTCAACAGATGGCCGAGAATGGCTCCGTCCGCTCCGCAGCGGCTGATTCCGTTACTGGAATTGACGAAAAACAAGAGACAGCCTTGTATAACTATCTTTCAACGAAAGCACAAGAGCTGAATGTTGATATCTCAAGGGGCTCCTCGATTCATTCGGTAGTAATCCGCGAACTGTTACAAAACATAGTGGATCTAGAAAAATATAGGGAAGATCTAAGCACCCAACTCCAGTCAAACCCATTCATACCAACTCCCCGACTCCTGAGTGGCCATGATCGGCCTGCAGTCACTTCCACAGCCGAGTTTACTTTCGGCCTAGAATTCTACAACAACAGCCCCCAGTCTATCTTCTATACGGAACTCCATAATATTCGACGCAAAATTAACTACGAAATTGATGTTCTACAAGACTTGATAGAGAAAAAAGAAAGACCATCTCGCAAGGGGCCCCCCATTGAATTGGACTTGGAGTCCGTCGTTGGTGGTGATGATAACAATGGCAGCGAAAGAGATGAAACAAAAGTTGATGTCCGGCCAGCGTACAATCCCGATTCTGAGGACGACAAGGACTTTATAGAGATAAGGAGAGAACCGAAAAGGCTTCCACCCCCACCAAGACGCACCAATAGAGACTACTACGACGACGAGAGTGAGAGAGATGAAAATGACTCTGACCAGTCAACATATAATCTTCAGAAAGACAAGGAAGTTCCGCATTGGATTTTAATACACACTGCCTTCAATGACTATGATCGTCTCGATGACGAATCACCCAATGAGATCATCTACGTGAGGATCCACGGATCGCGTGTTTTCTCTCCCGACCCAGATACCTTCAACTTGGACGATTTTATGCGACACAACCACAACCTGGCATTCATCGTAGATCGGCAGTACGATTACCGTGTACCAAGAAGGAGAAATATCGAGTACAATGAAAAGATGTTCTTACGGCAGACGGTAAAAATAATATCTGAGCCATTGGAAGAGTTTCTTGAGCCCTTCAAGCTGTATGAAACCCCACGCCGTCATAATTGGGACGTGGACTTGGTCCTCTTTCATCGCCGACAGGATATCAAGCAACTAGTAGAGGTTAATGAAGAGCCTACATCGGTTTTGGTGCGACATCTCCTTGATGCGACTCAGGGCGATTATGACGAAGCTACCGCCTTGTTCAAACAGGGGCTAGTGACGCGGTGTCACCTCAACAAGCTATTTTTCTCTCGTACAGTCCTTGTTTCTTCCAGCGATCCTGTTGAGGCATTCCGCTGTGACATACAGTCGTTCGAATTCAAGCCTGAGCGAGGTACTGTTTTGGTAGAGGCGTCTCGTTGGCTGTACGATGGGCAATTCTACCTAAGTAGCGAAGTACTAACCATAAAGGCGCCTCGCTGGCCGAGCGAAATACGCAGTTTGACGGTGTATCCTCTATCCTTTGCATCATCCGAGATACAGAAACTTGTTGCTAAAAGGAGCGAAACCTACTGGATGTGTCGCCAGAGGAGCTTCGTTGCCTACAGTGCACCCGGCCAAATACAGCGCACGCAGGGGGTAAGAACTAAACCATCATATAACTTACACGCACACTCAGCTTATGCTTTTACAGCCAAGTAATTATCGCTTTATGATTGACTATGAGACCTATCGTGAACTTCATCCCGACGCTGATGAGTTTACAAATGAGTCAATCGAATCAGCAGTGCCGATGACTGAGGAGGATATGCAAAAAGATCAGCCACCGGGAAATGGTCTCGAACTGATCTTTCCAGCAAAGATCAGCGGGTTTTCAATACAAGACAAGAAATGGAGTAGGTCCTATGCTGCTAAGTAAGGAAGATTTTAAAATAACTAACCGAACGCAGAAACTCTGCTGGTCGATTACATTTCACCTGTGACTTGGAACAAAGTTGCCTTTGACCGTCTTGTTTTGAAGCCGGTTGCCAAGGAGCTGATTCGAGCTGTTGTTGACGTTCACGATACGAAAGAGAGGTCAGCCGATCTTATGCAAGGCAAAGGAAACGGATCACTCATTCTACTGCATGGCCCTCCAGGTAAGGATACCAAGGGAAAGATTACACGTATAAATATGACTAACATGCAGATTAGGCACGGGCAAGACATTGACCGCTGAAAGTGTTGCCGAACTTGTCCAGAGACCCTTATATCGTGTAACCTGCGGTGATGTAGGAACGGACCCGGAGAGTGTTGAAAACTACCTTGAGGCGGTCCTTTACATCGGAAAGATATGGGGTTGTGTGGTGCTCCTAGACGAAGCTGACGTCTTCCTTGAAGAACGGACTCTTACGGATCTACATCGAAATGCCCTTGTCTCTGTGTTCCTCCGCGTGCTTGAATACTACGACGGGATCCTAATCTTAACATCCAATCGTGTTGGCACGTTTGACGAGGCGTTCAAATCGCGAATCAAGCTCGCACTACATTACACTGCATTGGAAAAGGCGGACCGGCGAAAGGTCTGGCGCAACTTCTTCAAAACTCTCAAGGAAACCGATCCCGAGCGGGTCGATTTCGAAGATCTGGAGGACCACCTAGACGACCTGGCAAGCATCAAGCTCAACGGAAGAGACATCAGGAATGCCATTGCGGTGTCTAGGGAACTGGCACAATTTAGGAAGGACGAGAAGATGAATTTTGAACACATTCGGCATGTTATTGGTATTGGGGAAGAATTTGAAAGGTACTTGGATAAGACGCACAAGTATAAGGCGGATGATTGGCTTAGAGAAAATGGCATCAGGGCTTAGACTTATGATAGCCTTGAGATTCAGGCGTTCAAGAAAAGGGGATACAGTTGAACCATAGCCTGGTCAACACCATATACCATCCAATACACTATTCATTATGAGAATCACGTCATTTCTGGGAGGATGGGCATTTTGTTTCTGTCATCTCTGGATATTATTCCCGTTCTCCCGGATTTCCGTTGTTGCTGTTGATTTCTCGCGTTCCCTCATCTCTTTCTCGCTGTTCAAATTTTCTTCCTCGTCTTCTTTCTTCCCTTTTCAACTTCATCACCGATATTGCCTATGCAGGAGCTTCTGGCTAGCAATGACGGCTATGTCATACACGCTTCGTTAAGAGGTTCGCATCAGATATCTTACCAGAGAAGCAAAGCCTACGGATCAGAATACAACAGCCTGCAGATTGAACAACGAAACAATGATTCCGATATTCGTATCTAACAACGTATCTATTGTAATTAAATGCAGCAGCCGTTATCAGGATATAGGCTATATGCTAAGCCTACACCTATTCGACGGGTTCCTCAATATGGTTGTGCCGATTAAAGCCAAGGCGCACAAGTGCTAAAGCACCTAATATGTAGTGTGGGTAGCAGCGTCAAAAATCTATGGGTCATGCGCTGCAAGGGAAAAAATGCAAGGCATCACCGCTACTTATGGCGGCGATGCGAGAGAGAAAAACCAATATTCACTAATTAATTAGCATATAGAAAAGCAAGGTCTTTGTGCTGATAGAGCGGTCAATGTCCAGCACGGAAGATGTCGCTTCGGGGCGTGGGATTGTGGAATTATATGGGGAACTCGTAGGTGAATCCTCCGTCAACATTCGGCGCCCTTCGAGTGTCACTGCCATCGTCATCTCCAAGTCTTATGTCCATGACAAGCAAGAGCCTTCTCATGACGGCGACCGGATATATCTCCGAGTCAATCAAACTGCCGGAAGACGGCGAGCGGGCCCAAGGAAACGGGAGCCGGGTTTGGAGAGAATGCCGAGAGGCCTTGGATACTTAGTGGCTTGTTTGCCTCAGACCCAAAACGAGCTATGGCTATTGATTGCCTCGGGGTACTCTAGTAAGCGGGTCGTTGCTCATGTCCGCACAAGTCCGCAGTATCCGAAAACCGAAACGGAATATTTTCGTGGATTCAGACATGTGACGGGCTAAAATTTGAGGCGCAACAAGAAAGGATTGCGGATGCGAAATTGGGCGACGTGCATACAGTACCTTGTATAATTGATGTTTCGCAATTAGTGTAACCAATATTGAAAGTTGAGGACAGATATAGAGAGTCAGAAGAAACATGTTGATGCATAATTGCCTGAAGGCATGGCATGGTATGAGCAAGACAAGACAAGACAAGAGGTGGTTGGCGTTTTGCTGGAATATTCTCCTCGTAAATACCTCATTTCTCCAAGTCGACTGCAACCTCGAGCATGCCCTGAAAATGGCATGCTATGCTGACTTATTTTGACCCGCTCATTTTACTTATCAGTCGAAACAATAGCAGCAGCCAAGAGTGAGTGAAGATCTGTCAGTACTTTCTTGATCGACTCAACGTTCAAAACGGGTATTCAGGCTGCACCGTGTTGCGAATTCTCGGTTGGAAGACATCAGGGATCGACCCTATTTCTCGCATGAGAGGGTACCATGCATCAATGACATCGACGATACCTCTGGTCTTCCATGACGCCTTCACTACTCAGCCACTATAATTTTACCAGCTGAGAGACGGCCAGTGCAGTAGAAAGATACGCCTAGAGGCTTTGGGGCCAGTGGGAGTGTCCCGACAGGTCGGCCAGATATGGACCGTTTGGTGGTGCCCCCCCCCCCCCGGTGCTTCCGGCTTCACCCTTGGGACTCCACACAAGATAGACAGGGACATTAGCGAATAACGACAGACGGTTGCTCGCATTCGGCCAACCCAAAGTCTTGGCTTTAAATCGCTTCGGCTACTCATCCTTGATGACTCTGACACGCAGGAGAGAAGAAAGAAAAGGCGAAAGAGAAAAAAAAAGTCCGTCGTCATCCCTGGTGCATTGAGGTTGCATGTGTGTGTGTGTGTGGACGACGCGCAATGCCTGGGGGGCCTTGGGTCTAAGCAGCCCTGGTTGTTGCCCTGGTCGTATATGAAACTAGAACAACTATTTCTTTTAAGCTTGGTATAGAGTAGTATTATCGAAGGAATAAACAAAAGGGAAATTGTCGTGTGCGCGAACGGACGGGACTAGAGAGCGGGTTCCCCAGTCTAAGGTTACAATGAACAATGATGATCCCATTTGAACCCTTTGTGTTTTATTGATTTCGTCAATTTCCAGAGATGTTATTCAATCGAAGTGTAAACAACACTGACAAATTGAAACGATGATACAAGATGATTTCATTGACTGGCATATTGATCATGATGAATCTTGACGATGGTGTGTATCTGATTTACAACCGAGGAGTAGCAAAACAAGGTAAAAAAGGAAGAAGAAAAAATCTCCATGGATGTGACTTCCATGTTCAAATTTTTTAGGCCTGAGTCATTCCGATGCTGATCCACGCCATAGCTTCCCGAATCTACCCTTTGGGGGGAGCCCTCCAGCCCTCCATGCATGCATTCTCATTCTCTAGGCGGCCCAGTAGCACCCACACACGCTAAATCTCCACATGAAGGCACCGTAACGACGATGGAGAGGGCTTGTTCCAGCGACCCTTCAGTCTCTCCCTTCAGCCACCACAGCGGGAGAATAAGGCTGCTGTAGCCCCCTCCTCTATTTCACAAGACCCATCGATTCGTCGCTTCTTCAATCTCCCACATTCCCACAAGGCAGCATAACAGACACACCAAGATAAAAATCGAGGGCCGGTTCTTTTTGCATTCGTTCCGGCATTCGATTTTTTCCCCTCTTTCCCCCTTCTTTCTTCTTCACCCAAGATTTCAAACAAGATTCTTATAATTAATCCAGACAGCGCGTTTGTTTGACGGCTTCCAGAGCTGTCAAATGAACCTGCAATCGACATCAATTTTCTTCCCTGTATGTGTCACACAATACATCAACCCTCGCCGTTTTCTTCATGCCTTGCGCACCTGATGTCGCATGACCTGAGGCAAACATAACATTGTCTGATCTAATCTGATCTGATCTTTTTAAACTAACTCGTCTCATAAACAGCCTCTCCTCCTCCCCGCCATCTAAATGCCCATCTACTCTTCGCTCTACTCCAACTTCATCCGTCAAGGATCTGCGCTCGCCAAATCCATCACTGCTCACGGCTACGCACAATCCGTCGTAGCTGCTACTCACCCTCACGTCCTAAACTCACAGAACCGACCTGTTTTTGGTCGGCGACACACCAACCGTCTCGGACGTCTCTCGACTCTCCAGCTCAACTCTGCATTCCACACTGAGCGATCTGGTACCGGTCTTACAGCCGACCAACAACGTCTCGTCAACAACCATGGAGGCTTAGATGCTTACTTTGAGGCCCTGCAGAAGAAGCAGGCTGCCGACGATGTTGAAAAGGAGTGGACCCAGTTCGAATTCCCGAAGCGCATCGAGTGGAAGCCAACTGCGTCAACAGTTCTCACTGGCGACAATGCGCACGCTGCCGAGAATGCTGTAGAGGCATCTGATGCCGCAGTTGACACTGCAGATGCCGACTATCTGATATCGCCCGAAGAAAAGGCGGCTCTCGCTCATATCGATGCTGCGCTGGAGAAGGAACTTGAATCTAGAAGATTACAGGGTGCAGCTGAAAATGTTGCGTCTGCCGGTCTTAAGTCCGTTCCTCAATCCAGAGTAGGTACCCCAGCAATCGAAAGATCGCAAACTCCGGCAAGCATCGCTCGCACTGCGACACCTCCTGTCGATTCCCAGTCACAGTCTTATGCCGATCACCTGCACAAACTCTCAGCGGCTGCCCGATATGCCGAGATCCCTGCCGTTTTCGAGGCCATGCTGGCCACGGGTGTTACACCCATTGCCAGCGCCTACAACGCTCTTCTGGAAGCTGCTATCCATATCCCTACGAATCGAATCGAGGTTGTGACCAAGGCCCTAGATGTGTATGCTGACATGCTGCGCCGAAGGGTCTCGCCTGACGGTGAGACCTTCAACATCCTCGTCAACTTGCTTGCATCCCGGTCTCTGGAAGTTTCGGAAATGAAGTTGGCTCTGGAGGATAAGCGATCTCGGTTTGGTGGTATGGATGAGCCTGGAAAGTTCATGTTTGCCTCGCACGAGTTTGAGCATGCTATTCTCTGCGAGGATGATAGACTTGATCTTGCTATCAAGCTGTTCGACATCTCCAACGACGCAGATAAGGCCATCTACTCAGCCGAGACCTATCGACAATTGATCACAGCTTGCGCGCAGGCCGGGCGTGTTTCCGATATGCTGCGATTATATGAGCATCTGGAGCTCCGTGAGACAGTTCCCTTTGCTTCCATCTTCCCTACAATGATCACTGCCTTTGCCAAATCCGGTGACCTTGTCAGCGCTGTTGAGTGCTACAATGAGTACCGCAACCTGGCTGTTGCTCAGGAAGATGGAAGTACGACTCTTCTTGACCGTCTCGATGCCCAGGTCTATGCTTCCGTCATCAACGCCTATGTTATCTCCGACAAGATTGAAGGAGCTATGAAGTTCTTCAAGAAGATTGTTGACGAGTATGGCGCCAGCGTTGCTGATATCAAGGATGCCCTCGTCACCTCCGGGTTTGTTAAGGGATTCATGTCCCAGGGTATTCTCGAGGAGGCTTTCCACTGGGCGCAATCAACTGAAGGCGCCACACGATCTCAGGCCATGAGCCTAATCGCCATAATGGCCGCGGACAAGAACGACGTCATCACGGCAACCGAGGCATATGCGAACATTCACGCCGATCTCCAGAATTTAGCAGAGCCAGCCATGGCCTTGCTTGCTATGAGCGTTCGACAGGGCGATGTTGCGTCAGCTTCCAAGTACTGGAGCGTTCTCACAAATCCCGAAATGCGTGTGTCCTCTTCCTTTATCGAGCCCGCTGCCATGTTTGCAGTTGCTCTGATTGGTTCTGGTCAGGTCGCAGAGGGTTTGGCCCAATCTGAAATGATGCTCCAACGAATTCGTGCCTTGGAATCAGAGACTCGTCCCCAACTTGCCGAAGAGATTGATGAAGGCATTGATTTCATCTCTCGTTATATGCAATCCCGCGGCATCATCGACCCTCGGGAGATGGCGTCTCAGGCGTCCACTCTGCAATCACAGAATCACAGTGTATCGCCGTTCATGTCCACGCCGACCGTGTCTAGCTTCGAGGACAATTTTGACCCCTATGCTCATAACACAGACTTCAAGGGCTCATCACTCATTGCTGATGACCTGGAGGGCAACCATGGTCGCAAGGGGCCCCGTCTCAACGAGGCTCTCAATCGATTCCGGAATATGCGACGTGCTGGAAGACATCCCAGATACATTACTTACGCCAAGCTGATCTCTGCTGCCGCCCGCGAAAGCAAGATGGATCTGTGCCACGACATTCTTGCCATGGCCCGAACCGATATGCCTTTGTTGCCCCAGTACGCCATTGTTCGGTACGGCTGGTCTTCGATTCTTGATGCCATGGTTGGTGCCTGCCTCACCATGGGTAACCGTGGCCGAGCCGAGCAATACCACCAGGAATTGCTCGAGATGGGTGCTACACCCTCAGCAAACACCTTTGGACTGTACATCACCACGTTGAAGGACTCCACCAAGACCTTTGATGAGGCAACTGAGGCTGTTCACATCTTCCATCGCGCCAAGACTGAGGGAGTTGAACCAAGCTCGTTCCTGTATAACGCTCTCATTGGCAAGCTTGGCAAGGCCCGCCGCATCGATGATTGCCTCTTCTATTTTGCTGAAATGCGAGCGCTTGGTATCAAGCCTACATCGGTCACCTATGGTACCATTGTCAACGCTTTATGCCGCGTTAGCGATGAAAAGTTTGCGGAGGAACTCTTTGATGAAATGGAGGCTATGCCCAACTACAAGGCTCGGCCTGCGCCTTACAACAGCATGATGCAGTTCTTCCTAACAACGAAGCGCGATAAGCTCAAGGTATTGGCCTACTATGACCGCATGGTGGCCAAGGGTATTGCTCCCACCTCGCACACTTACAAACTCTTGATTGACACCCACGCCACCCTCGAGACTGTTGACATGGCCGCGGCTGAGCAGGTCCTCGACGTGATTCGTGCTGCTGGTCAGCATCCTGAGTCAGTCCACTACGCCTCGCTTATTCACGCCAGGGGATGTGTTCTGCATGACATGGACGGCGCTCGAAAGGTCTTTGATGCCGTTGCTCAAGAGTCTTCGGCTCTTGTCAATTCCAGCATTTACCAGGCTCTCTTCGAATCTATGGTTGCCAATCACCGAGTTGGCGAGACTGAAGCTATCCTGGAAGAGATGCGGGCCAGAAGGGTGGAGCTTACTCCTTACATCGCCAATACTCTGATTCACGGCTGGGCTGCTGAGAAGAATATCAACAAGGCACAGGCCATTTACGATGCGGTTGTTCGAGAGAAGCGCGAGCCCAGCACCTACGAAGCTATGACACGAGCATTCCTTGCGGTTGAGCAGAGAGAGCAAGCAAAGGGCGTTGTCGGAGAGATGCTTACTCGTGGCTACCCCAGTGCTGTCGTCAACAAAGTTCTGGAGTTGCTCGGTGGAGGACAGGAAGTTGCTCTTGAGTGAATTTCACATGCGTGATGCAAATCTGTTTATCATTGTGAAGGGTTATTTTTTCTTTCTTTTTCTTTTTTATTTCCTTGGCCTCGATATGTATGATACCCCGGTTTGTTGGTTGAACGGTGTTTGGGGTGTCGTGGAATACTCAGAGGTCCCTACAATTGGGTTGGGTTTTCTTGTTCCAAATCGGCATGGCGTTCCGGGAAACGTTTATAAAAGAAAGGGTTTTTTTTTTCTTACAGAGGGATGGGTGATCCGAAAGGATGGTTGGGTTGCGGCTTGGCGAAGCCGCTGATAGACAAATCTCCACTCGAAGCATGAAGAAAACGAAATCATGGTAGCAGAATTACGGTTGTTTTTAATGAGGGAAAACGGAAAGGAAGCATTTGGGAGGGCATATGGAAACGGCCGGCTTTAGACGCATGGGGAGGGATGAATTCTGCTACTTGTACCATACTGAGGATATTAAAAGGCGCAACAGAAGCCAATGAGATGCTTGGTCATGGTTTTGATGATACTTTGTTTTTTTTCCTCTTCTGGATTGTCCCTTTGCATTGTGACGATGTCTGTGAAGACAGGCATACAGGCATACAGGCAGGCAGGCAGACGTATGCCTGGAATGAAGGCGTTGTGGAACGATTCTGACTTCGGGCAATGACTCTGTTATGATTATGAGATGACGTACAGCTAACCAGTTTTGAGAATGAAAGTTTCTCAAATTTCCTTATGTAGCAATTTATTATTCAAGTCTCTTCAGCCTTTGTCTTTGAGGGGGCTGAATATTGAATCATGAATGGTTCGTTGGTGACCAATCACAGTGCATGGGCGAGCGATTCTTTACTGTACGAACCCCCGCTTCATGGCTGGGCGGCTTCACGATAACCTCCTCCTTATCCAGCCAGTCATGTCCATGGTCAGCAATTCCTTCTTCAACATCTCATTACTCTCAATTTCGGCCGCTACAACAACAGCAACAGTGCAGATTTCACCGGGTTTCGTTCATTTCTCATAACTTTTTCTTTTGGCTATAGTCCACCATCATTCATCGTCTCTGTAATCATCCAAGCAAGACTTATACATCAAATTCGCCCATCATCATGCCGACAGCCAACGCCACGGTTGCTGTCTCAGCCCCAGGCAAGGTCCTCCTCGCGGGCGGCTACCTCGTGCTCGATCGACAGCACACCGGGCTCGTCTTCGGGCTGAGCGCCAGGATCAATGTGATTGCGGGGGAGATTCACACCGCCGAGGGCGTCCAGCTCAACGAGATTGTCGTCTACAGCCCGCAGTTCCTCGACGCCGAATGGAGGTATGGATATCATCTGGCTCCTGAGGGTGGAGGCATCAAGGTTACTCAGCTACAGGTGTAAGTCTGTTCTATTTTTTTTTTCTTTTTCTCTATTTTTTCTTTCTTTTTTTTTGGTTGTCTCTTATATATCCCGGTGAACCAGTGTTCCCACCTCCTCCAAGGCGAGAAGGAGAATAAAATAAAAACTTGAGGGGATGAGTGAGTGAGTGAGCGAGTGAGTGAGTGAGTCGCTGTGTTCACTTGACTCAAACAAACGCCAACCAACCCTTCAATGAAACAAGAAAATGAGATGGTTTCCCACGGCCCGGCAAATACATTCCGTCACACTACGGGGAATTTATACAATCTTAATTTTTAAGAGACAAAAACAACAATCAAAAGAAAATATGCTCGTATTTCTTTTTTCCCCCTCTCTCTCTGTCTCTCTCTCTGTCTTTCTGTCTCTCCATCTCTACGAAACAACCTGTTTGATGGCACACATTTGGCTCACTATAATGTCTCTTGTTTTCCTTGTTCAACAGCGGGCCCACTATTTCTGCCAACCCTTTCGTCGAGACAACTCTCAGCTACGCTCTGACGTACATCGATCGTGCCGCCGCCGCCTCCTCTCAGCGCTCTTCATCCTCGTCCAGACAGGGCATCAAGTCCTCCCGGCTCATCATCCTCGCAGATAATGATTACTATTCACAGCCCTCCGACGACGATGCTGCCGACGCCACCCCGGCCGGACGCTTCGCCAAGTTCCCCGTCACCCTTAAGGGAGCTAACAAGACTGGACTTGGCTCGTCTGCCGCGCTCGTCACTGCCCTGACAGCATCGCTGCTTACTCATTATTTACCTATTGAAGTCTTTGATATCAACTCCAGCAAGGGCAAGCAAACGCTGCACAACCTCGCCCAAGCAGCGCACTGTGCTGCCCAAGGAAAGGTAGGTTCAGGCTTCGATGTCGCAGCTGCGGTTTATGGGTCCTGCACGTACCGGAGATTTTCTCCCGAGATCTTGAGCAGGCTACCAGAGCCCGGTGCCCCAGGTTTCAGTGCAAACCTGCTCTCCGTCGTTGACGGCCTGGCATGGGATGTGGAGGTTGAGAAGGATAACATTAGTTTGCCCGCGGGTGTAGTCTTGCGCATGTGTGACGTAACCTGCGGAAGTCAGACCGTCGGCATGGTCAAGAAGGTCCTCTCATGGAGGACCCAAGACGCCGACAAATCAAAGGCGCTGTGGGACGACCTCCAGTCCAAGAACGAGGATCTGGCAAAGACCCTAAAGACTGGTACCCTGGACGAGCTCCCCGGTAAACTGGGCAGCATCCGGGAGCTCATTAGAGAAATGGGCAGCCTGAGCGACGTCCCCATCGAGCCAGACACCCAAACCGCCCTTCTTGACGCAGCGAGCCAAGTCGAGGGCGTCTACGGGGGTGTCGTCCCCGGCGCGGGCGGCTACGACGCACTCGCTCTCCTGATGAAAGACGACGAGGACACCCAGAAGCGAATCAAGGAGTTTCTCGCTAAATGGAGTCGCGAAAAGGACGCAAAAGTAAAGCTCCTCGGCGTCAAGGGTGAGATGGAAGGAGTCCGCCAAGAGAATTTGGATGTATACGCCGGATGGCTGTCATGAAAAAGCATTTACTTATACCACAAAAGGGGGGAGGGATATCTCGTACATAAAAAAAATGGTTGCACAGTCCTACACAAAACAAAATAAAAAAGAGTCACAATTTTACACACACAAGGCTACCAAACATTTTGTCTCACGTGCGCAAGACAAAAACAAAGAGCGTGAATGAATGGAGTTGTTTGAGTACGTTGAACCCAGGAGCGAGGGAAGCTCGGCTCCCCATTAATTAGGTCGATTCAGTTTGCAAAACCAAAAGCCCGATCATGGGATATAAAAAAAACAAAAAGACAAAAACAATATCAAGAAAGATGATAGTGCCCCCAAAAGAACAACCAAGCCAAACAACACAACGACAAAGATTATAATCCAGCAGAAAGTCCATTTCTTCTTTTTTCCTCTTTGCGCAAGAAAATAATATCCCTCTTGAGACGCCTAAGCCCAATTCCCGCCCAAAAACAATGCCAATTCCATATCTGACAATTAGTCCCGGATGCCTATACACGAAAATATTTCTTTTCCCCAGAGAGAGACTGTAAAAAACGAAGCAGTGTAGAAAAGAAAGCCACACCCCAAGAGTACAAGCACATTAATGTCGAGAGTGGTCTCCTTCTTTTTTTTTGTTGTGTAAGAAAAATGGTATGTTCGGTCATAAGCACGTTAAATAAAGGATCAGTGTCGAGATTACCAGATAGATTGTTGAGCGGAGGAAACGGCCGAGTGAGGCGAAGGAGTTCGAGCGTAGGGCGAGCGGGCACGTTTAGGGATTTCGAGGGTGAGAGACGGTGTTGATTGGGAATGGATGGATTCTGCGATGCCGATGCGGCTGGCAGCAGCCTTTTCTCGAAGAATAGCGAGTCTGTTGCAAGAAGAAGAAAAACACTGTTAGCATGCGTGAAGACAGCCACCATTCACATGGTAGAAAATAAACATACTCTTCCTCTGTGACGCCAGGGATCGAGACGGGAACCAGCTTCGTATCAAACGGTGCTGACTATCATGCAGGTTAGCCAACCCTTCCATCCCAAATGTTTGTTTGTTTGTTTGTTTGTTTGACCGCCACGTCTTCACGTACAATTTCCATCTCCCTCTTCTCCTTTCGCCTCCCGGTACGAAGGGCAGTATGAACACGCTCGTACAGTGTCCTGACGTTGTCCTTGAGCGGCATGTCGGAACTGCTTGTCTTGGTGGAACATGCGCTGATGCTTGCTGTCTCCAGTTGGCTCATGGAAGAAGTGGCTCTCAATGTGTGTGCCATCTTGGATGAGGGTCGCGTGTTATTCGTGGATTGTAAATTTGGGAAAAGAAACGAAGTGGTAGTTAAATCAAGGACAGTGTGAGAAGCGTCGCTTAACTCGAAAACACTGGACTGTCGGCTTTTTTTTTTCCTTTTGCTTGTTGTATTCAGTAACGATGCTAGCTGGCTGGGTCTCGAGACGATGATGCAACGATGGACAAAATTTGGTTAGAAATGAGCGTGAGTATTAAAAAGAAAGGACGAGAAAGGCCCGCTATGGATAAAATTGGCTGTACTGCCGAAAACGAACGAGAAAGGCACGAGTAAATGAGTGAACGCTGACCTCGGTCTAGCAAAAAAAGATTGTTGAATATATCGCACGAGTGGCGTTGTGTTGGACTGAACGGTGGCGCCGAACTGATATTCAACGAACTGCTGAGAACGGAAGTGGGCGTCGCTGGGTTCATATACGAACGTGTATTATGCATAGAAGCCTGATATGCAATCGGTGAGCCGGGGGGCTGCCTTCAAAGAGGGGCGATCAGACACGTCAGTGACACATTGTGGATTAGGGTCTTGTATCGGTTGTCTCAGGCTGAAGGACGAGGAATCGGTCCAGGTTCAGGTTTCACGGTCGGCTATGGAATGCGTGCGGCTTTGATGGAATTCCAGCAAACACTAATAATCGACGGTGCATGCAGCTGCCCAGCCTCGCATAGGGGTTCATCAAAATCCAAACCCAAATGCACGGCCGACCCGAAACAGCGGAGCGAACGCGGCATGAACTTGTTTGCTGACATACAGTAGTTGAATTAGAGAATGGGGGCCATCATTCTGCATTGAGCCGCCTACAGATGTGGTGTTACGGTGGCTTGACCGACTCGGTATTCCCTTGCAGTAAGGACACGAGCTTTTTTTGTTCTTGTATGTGAATGTCTCATCTCTCTCTCATATCTTCTGGCGGCAAAGCTGGGAACAGACCAGGCTGCGTAACGCATGGAAATTATTCACGACTGTCAGATGTGTGTAATCGCTCAGTCCCTCCCCCGTGGAGCTCGTCAAAAAGAAAGAATTCGATGGCCAATAAACTTGTCCGATCATCATTCAACATTGATTGTATAGCCAGTGAACACGAACCAATCACATGCCTGGACAGGCGAAGGGAGATCTCGCTAATCTTGCAGTGGGTGGCGGGAGCGCGACCGGGAACTGATTAATTTAGAATTAATATTTGTACTAGGCAATTTTTAATGACCTCGTACAGCGTGGTGCAAGGCTATTTGGGATAATCCTTGAGATGGAAGCTCTTGGACTTGACGAACTGCTCAAACCCGAATTTGCCAAGAGTCTGACCCTTGCCAGAGTTCTTCCAGCCGGTCCACGCAAGATCCTAGTGATTGTTTACTCTCGTTAGCAAGGTGATGAATTGTGATCAAGGAGAGAAGGGAGAGTGTGATTGAAGAGGGGGAAAAAAAACCGTCACCAAACTTACCGGGCTAGGGAAATCACATCGATTGACAAATACTGTGCCCGCCTCAACATCCTCCGCGAGAGCGTACCCCTTTTCCACATCCTTTGTCCAAATGCTTGCCGTGAGCCCAAATTCACTGTCATTCATGAGCTTCACGGCTTCTTCATCACCCTTCACCTTCATCACTGGGATCACGGGCCCAAACGTCTCTTCCGTCATGACGGTCATGGTGTGGTCCACTCCGGTCAGCAGAGTGGGTTTCACAAAGTTGCCCTTGGCCGGGGGGGTTTGGAAGCTCTCGTTGTCTGGGGTCGCGTCCTTGGCACCCTTGTCCAATGCATCCTGGATATGCGACTCAATCGTCTGCTTGGAACGCTTTGAGATGACGGCACCGATGTGGGTAGTCTTGTCAAAGGGGTCACCAAGTTTATAGCCCTTGAGCACCTTTTGCACGGCTGCAACAAAGGCGTCGTGAACTTTTTCATCCACGTAAATCCTCTCGAGCGAGCAGCAGCTCTGGCCAGAGTTGAAAATAGCACCATCAACAATCTCCTCAGCAGCCCAGTCAATGTCTACATCATCTCTAATGTAGGCTGGATCCTTGCCACCTAATTCAAGGCCCACGTTGACGATCCGGTCGGCGGCGGCCTTCTGCACAGCCAAGCCACCAGCCACAGAACCAGTGAAGCAAACCAATGCAATCTTGGGATCCCGGACAATGGATTCCATAACGGTTGGTGACCCACAGTGGAAATACTGCAGGACCCCATCAGGGAGGCCAGCCTCTGTGAAGATTTTGGCAACCTGTTCCACAATAGTGGGCGTTTGGGGCGAGGGTTTTAGAATTACCGTGTTTCCAGCCAATATAGCGGGAATAAGTGAGTTGACGAGAATCAGATAAGGGTACTTGAGACATGTCAGCGATATCACGCCCAGTAGTGGCGGGAGCACTCTACTCACATTCCAGGCAAAGATGATGAGAACAGGGCCGACGGGTGCCCTGCGAATGAAACGTCTGAAACCTTTCTCAGCTTCACCCTCGACATCCTCGAGGACTTCGTCGCTGATCTTAAGCAAGTACTCTGCTCGCTTAATTGCAGTGGCAACCTCCTTGACCGTGTAGGCAATGGGTCGTCCCATCTGGGTGGTCAGTTCAAGGGCCAGGTCATCCTGCTTGTCGGCCAGTCCCTTGAGGAACTTCTTCACAATTTCCTGACGCTCCTTTAGGGTAGTTTTGCGGAACGTTTGGAAGGCCGCAGTAGCGACCTCCGGCAGAAGCTTCAGATCACTGGTCGTAGCACCATTTCTGGTGATAACCACCTCGTTGGTGGTGGGAGAGATGGTGTTGAGAACTTCGACAGACATGATTTCTACTCACTAAGACAGCAAAGACAGGGTAGAAAAACAGTAGAATCAAGTCTCTCTTGGCTTTGGATTCTTTGGGGGGGGGGGGTTCCAAGTAGAGAGTGTGTGGATGGCAAAAGATGACCAGCTCTTGCTACTGATGTTCTACCCCACGTCACAGCGTTACGATATGATATGCAGCCATTATCTCAGGCTGCCCCGCTGCAGTAGTTGATACCACAATATTCACCAATAGAGATACATTACATATTCCAGACCAGAGCACAATTCCAGAAGAAATAACGATAAACACTCCATATTCAGATCATTTTCTAAGGGCAATCTAGATGCCAAAAGATATTTTCTCGTATACCAATAGCAATACCCTATACACTTCAGCAGAGGCACCTGCAGACAAATGTAACCCCACTACAGAGTAGAAAACCCGCTAATCCATCATACCTCGTTACTACGGTAATCCAAATCCTTATCGTTATCAGTAACTTTTTTTCTCCTTGGCTTTACGATGGGAAGGCTCTGAGGCTTTCGAGGAGCTCTCATCCGAAATCAGAAACGCGCCATGGCACTACCAAAAGCAAACGATTTTCTCGATGCGTCAGACAGTGAGGACGAACAAATCAATGGCTACAACTCGGAGGACGAGGTAAAAAAGGGTGGCCGCGGTGCCAAGAGGCGGAAAATCAGCAGCGACGACGAGGATGATGCTGGCGCAAGCGACAATGAACAAGATTCCGTTGATGGAGAGGATGCCGCTGAAGAAGGCGGTGACGCAAAGGATGGGGAGAGCGGCAATGGGGAAGAAAGGCCCAAGAAATCGAAATCTAAAGCAGATCTTCCTGAAGCCGATCGGCCATTAACCAAGAAAAATCTCGTCGCAACCGACGCTGCCATCAAGAAATCGGGCGTCCTCTACATATCACGCATCCCCCCATTCATGAAACCCAACAAACTGCGCTCTCTACTCGCACCATACGGCACCATCAACCGCATATTCCTCGCACCCGAGGATCCTGTGGCTCGCGCCCGGCGCATCAAGGGCGGCGGCAACAAGAGGAAGACATTCACCGAAGGCTGGGTCGAGTTCACGGATAAGAAGCGAGCCAAGTCTGTGTGCGAGCTTTTAAATGCACGCCCAATTGGTGGCAAGAAGGGAAGCTATTACCGCGACGATATATGGAATCTGCTGTACTTGAAAGGCTTCAAGTGGCACAACTTGACGGAACAAATCGCCGCAGAGGACGCCGAGAGATCAAGTCGCATGCGGGCTGAAATCAGCAAGTCAACAAGGGAAAACAAGTTGTTTGTACGGAACATTGAGAGAGCAAAGATGCTGGACGGCATGGAGGCCAAGGCCAAGGCGAAGAAGAGGAAAGCCTCCGAGGCTGTGGAGAAGAGCGAGGAACCAAAGGAGGGCGCAAGGACATTCAGGCAGATTGCCCATGTCAAGAAGGACCAAGATACCAGCGCGCAGTCAGAGCACGTTACAAGAGTACTCAGCAAGATTTTCTAATCAGATTTCTATTTCATTCCAGAACAGCGAACATGATGATTTCCAATGCATGCATTCAAGACCCTGAACCGAAGACCCATTTTCCGTTTTGGTGCATGTGTGTCTGTAAACGGTACTGCAGAAACCGGACCGGTTGTGGCAACGGCGTGGCTTCGATAAGCCCAGAGTACATCGCTTATCAAGCAGCGGGGCAAATAATTTTTGAATAATTCCCATGCCACTCCATCTCAATATTCACCATCATCAACACAGTAATCATACCATTCGACATCATCGTTGAACAAATATGTCTATGGACCTCGACGATTCCGTCCCTATTGGGGCCATTTCGCAGCAGCAAACAACAGCAACGTAAGTGAATTTTTCAGACATCCCACCACTTGCCCTCTCCCATTTCTGCCGTCGTGTGCCCCGCCACAAATGATTCCCTTGACTCACAAGTGTATCGCATTTTAGAATTCTCTGCTGCAACTGCGGTGCTCCGATCGATGGAACCACGGCCACAGGCGCCGCCTGCTACGACTGCATCAAGTTGACCGTTGACATCTCCCAAGGAATTCAGCGAGAGGCCACCCTCAACCAGTGCAGGGACTGCGAACGATGGCTCCTACCCCCCACCAGCTGGATCGCTGCCGCTCCCGAATCTCGTGAACTTTTGGCGCTGTGCTTGAAGAAGCTCAGGGGTCTCAACAAAATCAGAATCGTCGATGCCAGCTTCATCTGGACCGAACCCCATTCCCGACGAGTAAAGGTCAAGTTGACCATCCAGGATGCCGTTCAGGACGGCGTCCTTCTACAGCAGAGTTTCGAGGTTATGTACGTCCTGGCATTCCAGCAGTGTCCCGAATGCCAAAAGAGTTTTACACCCAACCATTGGCGAGCATGTGTTCAGGTCCGACAGAAGGTCCTGCACAAGCGAACATTCCATTTCCTGGAACAGTTGATCATGAAACACGGTGCCCATAAGGATACTCTCAACATCAAGGAAGCAAAGGATGGTATCGATTTCTTCTTTTCAGCCAGAAATCAGGCTGAGAAATTTGTTGATTTCCTCAATTCAGTCGTCCCCGTCAAGACCAAGTACTCCCAGGAATTGATTTCTCAAGACTCCCACACCTCAAAAAAGCAATACAAATTTTCCTTCTCCGCCGAGCTGGTCCCCGTATGCAGAGATGACTTGGTTGCCTTACCGATCAAACTCGCAAAGCAAAGCAGCAATATCTCTCCCCTAGTCCTGTGTAACAAGATTGGCACAGCAGTTTATCTCTTGGACCCCCAGACCCTTCAGACGGCAGAAATCAGCGCATCGCTTTACTGGCGTGCTCCTTTCACAGCGCTTGCAGATGCGACGGAGTTGGTCGAGTTTATCATCATGGATATTGAGCTCACTCATGTCCGAAAGGGGAAGTGGGTGCTTGCCGAGGCCACAGTAGCTCGTGCTTCTGATCTCGGCTCCAACGACAAGACATATTTCACAAGGACGCACCTTGGAAATCTCTTACAACCTGGTGACTCAGCGATGGGTTACATGCTGAGCGGCTCTAACTACAACAACCCAGAGTTTGATGCTTTGGAGCAGTCAAATACATACTCATCCACAGTCCCCGATGTAGTATTAGTAAAGAAACACTACCCCAACCGCAGAAGGAACCGCCGCCGCAACTGGAAGCTCAAGCGCATGGACAAGGACGAAGGCGAGCTTCTGCCCAAGAAGGCTGATCAGGAGCGCATGGACAAGGAGTATGAAATGTTCTTGCGCGATGTTGAAGAAGATGAGGAACTTCGTGCTGCTCTCGCTCTGTACAAGAACAAGAAGCAGGATGAGGAGATGAGCATAGCGGAGACGGATGAAGGCGAGGATGATGGGCCACAGATCAACATGGAAGAGCTGCTGGATGACTTTGATGAGCTCACGATGGAAGATTCATGATCGGTATTAGGACTCACGGAATAAAAAAAAAAGGAGTTTGTGTGTTTCGCTTTGAAATAAATGACTTTGAAGATGGATGACTGTATAAAGTGTATCGTGAATTCGACGAATTTGTTCCAGCAATTTCTGTACAGGGCCTCATAAGAAAGACGGGATGGCGTCCAGGTTGACCTTTTTCGGCGTCTCTTTCATCTCTGTCTTCTTCGTCTGCTCTCTTGACTTTTTCCTACTCAATCTTCGCTCATTAATCCCAAAGGGGTCATCATCGTCGTTATCCAACTCCAAGACGCTCGCCCTGCGCTTCCCCTTTACGCTCTCCGAAAGTGCATTCCTCGAGTGGCTGGATCGTACGACGCTGGAGTCACCCGCAAATGTCACCCTCTTCACGGCTGATGAGCTTGGGTACGGTGTCTTGGGGCTTGAGCGCGAGGGGGTCTGGAATGTCCCGGTATGAGGCGCCTTGATTGGTGTTTCACTTGCAGGAGTATCGCGCCGGGGTGCGCTTTCGAGCTTGACTCTCGGCGGACTTGTCAGTTCTGGAAGGACGGGTTCTTCTGGAACGTTGAGGGTGCTGGAATGGAAACCCGCGGCGGCGCGCGTCTGGGACGAGGAGTTGGCGGCGGGCATGAGGGGCCTGCTCTCCTTGTTCCGCAAATTCATCAGGCCCTGCAAGCTGGTCCCGGTCGAGGACACGCTGCCTTGCTCGCCAGCGTCCTGCAGCACCTTGCGCTGCTTGACGATGCGCTTGACGTGCTCATGCCTCCTCCGCGCCGCCACGGTGGGGAGTCCAGGGACGACGGGGCGCTCAATCTCACTGATTGTAGCGGCGTTCTGGGTTTTGGCCAGGGCTTTTAGGCGGTCATACTCTGCGCGGTGAAGGTGCGCGGTGAAGCTTTGTGCGATTTGTAGGAATTCATCCTCTACCATTCTATACCTATCATCATTGAGAGGCCCTGGTATCATAAACCTGAAAACAAAAGTGTCAGCGAGCGTGAACTATTTAGTTTCGGCATGTCCAAAAGACGTACTCCTCATCTGGTGCCGCTGGGGGAGGTGACGTTGATGGACTGCGTATCGGATCTGATATTCAAATTTCAGCCATCAGCAATTCGTTTTCAATTCCAGTCCTCAATCTTGAGGCGATGGAATATTGAAAGTGAGAGAGAGAGATTACCAGAATCCAAGACGCGTTCGTGCCTCTTCTTGACCAGAGGCCGGAACCCATGCTGCGGCGCAGGCCGCGATGAAGCAACCTCTGACTTTATTGTTGAATTATTATTATTACTGTTATTATGACTACCTGAAGCAGCAGCGCTCGATGAAGCCTCAGAGGTCCGCTTCCAAGGCAAGCGTCTCGCCATGATGGGGCAAATGTGTGATCAAGGTACAGCGAGATAACGTATGGAACGTCGGTGGAGCTAACCGAGACTGCCTGTTCACAGATTAAGGCATTGGTGTGCCTTCATCCCACGTGCGGTCTAGGACAACTGGATAGATAGCGAGACCTCGAACGACAGAATTAGAGAGAAAAAGACAATAATATTCGTTTCAGACTGACATGCAATTAAGCTTCAATACCATCTCTCTTTGTCAAATGCCGTGGTTCAATGACGGCATTCGCTCGGAAGGATTCAGTGAACCCAGATGTGAGCATGCTGTTGGCTTGTCCTTGCATTGCATGAGCGCCACGTGAATTACAAGTGCCGACATTCGAACGCAGCGCGCACCACACCCATGGAGAGTGTTGCAATCGGCACCCCAAAAAGAGAAAGGGACGAGAACGCCACCTGCAATGCATTCGGTTTTCAACATGGGACGAAAACGGAGCATCTTCAGACACACACCAAAAAGGACGAGAAAAAGTGTGTCTAAAAAAAAGACCAAAAAATGTAACTCTTCTCCGAAGAGAAACTCTCCGGGAGCGGATTCGAACCGCTGACATTTGGATTGCTAAGATTTCCCATTACAGTCCAACGCCATAACCAACTAGACGACCCAGAGCAGAAGAGTTATTAGCTGTGATGTAATAATACTACTTGTACCATAGCTAGAGCGCAGTCTAGCAAGTTACTGCAAGCACGAATATCTCACTACGCCTAGGTTGAGCAACAATTAATCGAGTATGGATTTATTCTGAATACCGAACTCCGAACCAGAAAGACATACTAATAAAACGTGGGTATTCAAACATGGTCGAAACAAGTGTCTGGAATGTGGCTAGAACAATATTAAATAATCAAGCGTATAGCTTATAAATGTATCCAAACTACTGCATCAGAGGCTATAATGTTAAGTTCAAAATAAATGCATTGGAGTAAAGTCCTATCCTCTATTCATGTACAATCGCTTTATACCTAGCGTCCCTTAAAACAATGAAATCAAACATTCCTAGTTACAGGTCCGAGGAAATTGCCTCGGAAATCTCATTCATTCATTTCTGTTATACCATCCAGTTACTGACCACCAACAACATTGCGAATGGCCTGTGCCACATGATCAATATTCTTGGTATTCAAGCCGGCCATGCTGATACGACCGTTCTTGGTCATATAGATGTGGTATTCCTCACGAAGCTTCAGCACTTGATCCTCTGTCAGACCGGTGAAACTGAACATGCCGATTTGGTCGGTGATGTGGTTCCATGTCCCAGCGGTTCCGAGCGCCTCGAGCTTAGATCGAAGAGCTTTGCGCATTTCAATGATGCGACCAGACATGGTCTGCAAGTTCTCCTCCCACTCCGAGAACAGCTGAGTATCATTTAGGACGGTACTGGCAATGCGGGCACCATATAGAGGAGGGTTGGAGATTTCAGATCGCTGGAGAATGGCGAGTTGAGAGGCAACTCTTGTGGCAGTAGTGGCAGCCTCGGCGTGGGGAGCAGCCACAAAGTGGAAGCAACCAGCTCGCTCACCGTATAGACCAAAGTTCTTGGCGAAACTCTGGGCAATAACCAACTCGAAACCTTGTTCAATAAAGTAGCGTACGGCGGCTGCATCACGAGCCAGATCACCAGAGGCGAAGCCTTGGTAGGCGCAGTCGAAGAAGGGGAAGTGCTTCTTCTCCCGAATAATGGCAGCAAGTTCCTTCCATTGGTCAAGAGACGGGTCGACACCAGTTGGGTTATGGGCACAAGGGTGAAGCAGAATAACTGAGCCCTCGGGAGCTGCGTGGATAGTGGATTTCATGCCCTCAAAGTCTAGACCCCGAGTCTTCTTGTCAAAGTAAGGGTATTGGCCAACCTCCAAACCGACATTGGTGACAATCTGATGATGATTCGCCCATGTGGGGTTGGAGACATAGACTGTTCGGCCACCCTTGTAGAATTTGGCCAAGAAGAGAGCACCCAGATGGACAGCACCAGTTCCTGAGATGGTCTGGAACGAGGTGGTGCGTCGCTCCTTGATAGCGGGCGAGTCAGCGCCGAGCATCAGCTCAGCAGCCTTGGATGTGAATGTCTCGGTACCGGCGATCGGTCCATATTCGTGGTTCAACTCGGGGTTGTTTCGGAGAATCTCATCAGCCTATTTGAAGTTTGTGGGTCAGCAGAAGCTCTAGTTTATCCATGGTAGGACATTGGGGAGGAAGAGCGAATGAAAAGGCGCTCGAAAGAGTCACGGAGTGTAAGCATGATCAAGCAGACTTTGATTTGGAGGCATAAGCACAACAAATCGTGCGAATTGGATCACCGCAAGAGTTGAAGGGGAGAGGAAGTAGACGGCTTTAGGAAACGTCATACATACCTTTTTTACAACGGGGAGAACCCAAGGCTTAGCATTATCATCACGGTAGGCACCAATGCCCTATATCAAAAGTTAGTATATGTGAAAAAAGAGCTTGGTTGGGCATTCAATGGTGGCCATTTCTCTCCTCTCCAAGGTCGCACCATCGAGTCATAACAAAGCTTACCAGGTCAACTTTCAGAGGGCTCTCATCTGCCTTATAAGCGCGAGCCAGGCCAAAGAGAGCATCCTCTGGAGCTTGAGGAACATTCTCAGCTGGGAAACTTGTGATGGAAGCCATTGGCGCGATGTGGTTTGCAATGTTGTTGATGCGCGCAAGAGAAGAAGATGAAGCTGTTGTGGAGGATGATGAAGGAGCCATGGTGGGCAGAAGTCCTGAGCTTGGTTTTCTACCTTTGGGTATTGTAGGTAAGGCACTGCCGTAGGTAATCAAGGTGGGATGAGGTAGGTGGTCTGATGGATGTCTGATAGTGGGGTGTTGGCCTAAACTCCAGCTACCAGGTAGTACTGCGACAGCGGCTCGACTCGGGCACGTTGAAAAGGTTGTTGAGCTATACACGTCGCAAGGTATTCGTTGGGCCTGCTGGGCTGTTTCCGACCGTCTCAGCAGCGATATAGGGCACAGGGGGGCCACTGCTGTCTGTGCCGGGCGACGGGAACGGTATAATGGACTGAACGCGATAGGTAGGTAGGGCGGAATAGGACAAGGCCAGTACTAGGACGAACAGAGTTGTCGTGATCGATCCAGGTAACTTCTACGGCGTAATTGAATGAATAGGACCTGTACTTCGTAGTATTGTTAGTTTTTCTGTGTATATTCATTCACTCCCTGGAACCAGGTCCTCTGTAGAAGGGAGATGCATGCCGTCATAACCAACCTTGAAAAAAAAGTTCCTCTTCTAAGGGTGCTAAAATGAAGCTTCAGGAAGCGGTGCGTGTGCTATCAAGTAATCGATACTACACCGCAAAATCACCATTCAAATAACTCCTCTCTTTTCTTCTTCTCTTTTCTACGCGCGCAAAGTTCATAGCGGAGGGTCGAGCCACTTTTATCTTTTTGACCATGTGCCTCAGTGTCACGGTCTGGCGTGGTTTGACCGAGGCCTCCTCGGCTCTCACGGGCAAAAAAAAAAGGGCTACGTAGGGTTCTGTGCCATTGCCACTTACACTGACAATACAACCGACGCTCCATCTAGTGACTCCATTTTCTATGGCAAGCTCTGTTGCGAAACTAGTCACTCGTCATGCTTTGTTCGTCTCTTTGCACTGTCTGTTTTTACCAGACACAACTGATCGACATTTGGCACAAAATGGTTATGCACATTCATATGCTTCTCTTCCCGCCCCCGACGCAACCCGTCCCCCTAGAATCAGGTACCAACTCGAAGCCTGGCTTTAACTTGTCAAGACCTGCAGCTCATCCCGTCCCTTTCCGCAAAAAGCACGGTCTGACAGTTGAATCCAACGTTGTCTTTATCTTTATCGTTTTTTTTCTTCTTCAGTAATGAGTGCGTTTTCATTGGCGCAGCCACATCAGTGTGGTCTGGTCGTGCATGCACTGAAGGCCTCTTCTGGCCGCTATCGTTGCATTCGTCCGAGGCGTTGGGAGCTGTCGCGCTTTTTACAAGTTTGGAGAAGCTCCGTTCTCCATGCCATGGCTTCAAAACCTGGAGTCCCCACACAGGGTTCGGCTCCCCCGTCTTTTCACATGCCATGCACTTCAGTTTGACAGGTTTGTCCCGCCTTACTCCAGATGCACTAACTTAATCATGTTCACGATCAGCTTCCTGAATTGACCAGACATGGTCTTTCCTCAGTCTTATCCTGTGTAACATTGCATGACATCGTCCGATGAAGGGGTTTCCCCCCTCTTCCCTCCTTGTTTCTTTTCTTTCCCTCTTAATATCTAGTCTCATATGATCAGGTCCCAGAGAACCAGGAATGCGCACAGGCCGCTAGCAGCAAAGAATGTATATCGCGCTGTGCTTGGTCTCTGCGCTGCCTTTTTTAGCTCCTTATTACCACCTCCAACATTGTCTGCATTGGTCATTGAGTCCGCCACAAGAAGGTCAATAGCCTCAGACTGTGCAGTAAGATTGTTAACCAGCATTGTCTGTAGCTCAGAAATTTCCAGGATAGACTTCTCGGCAGTTCTGCAAAATCTCTTGTCAGCATCACCCACCAGGCCCTGTAAGCTCAGGGTCTACCTACCTCACTTTGTCTAGTGTGCTCTCGTAATGTTCCATCATGCTCTGATTCCCTTCCTCAAACATTTGTACTTGCTCATCTGTCAGACCCTGGGTGACATCTTCAGATACGTGGTCCGAGGCAGCTGCGAAATCGCTTCCACCAATCGTTGGCGCCTGTCGAGTTTTGTGCGTTGGCGCGAATTCTGCAAAGTCGGCCATCGGGGCATCCAATATACTACGGCTCTTTTCGATTTCTCGAGCCAGCCTTGTCTCCATCATTTCCTGTTGTGTGCGACAGCAAAGCTCCAACCGCTGCCGTAAAAACCACATGACACCGTCTCGATGCAGTCCGGTCTGCTGGGCCTGACCCTCAGCAGCCGCATGCTCCGCAGATTTGGTACTAGCAAGGCCACCAGATGCCCATGAGCCCAAACCTGCCAAACCCCGTGCATACTTTTTCTGGATAATAGTTGTTTCCGTTTCCCGACGAAGCTGTTCTGCTTCATCAAGGTGTCGAATGCTCGCGTTTAGTTCCCGAATCATCTGCTTGGCATTCGCATCGATATCTTCTCGTTCTCTGTCAGAGAGCACTTGGGGTTGGTTTTGCGCGAACCGAGCTTGCGCCCTGCGGGGCTGGGCCGTCGATAAATATGCCTGCCGTACATCCCTGAGCTGCTGATGCAAGTTTGTTATATGAGAGTTCTATATAGTCAGTCTTGGAGAAGGCGCTTCGAGGGCCAAGGATACAGGCACGAACAATGCGGTAAGCTTCTTTGAGGAATCCATCAATTGTGTCTAGGGAGACTTTTTGCACCGTAGGCGGGGCATTGTGCTGTCGGAGTAGGTCGTTGAACTGTGAGGTGATATCTACTGTGGATGATGACTGGGATCCTGCAAGCGCCATTCTTTTTTTTTTCGGGCGGATGGGAATGTCGTTATTAAATCAAGGTTGGTTCAGTTGTCGTTGAAAGATGAACTGTTACAGCTACGTATGCGGAATGGCAACTTCAGGGTATCTTAGTCAGCATGCCATTGAGCTCGCGCCTACCTTGGCGCTTGACGCTTGAGCACAAAAGGAAGAAAGTCATCCATGACTTGTGCCTTCCCGTCAGACATTTAGAGCATTGCCAGTATCACATAGATACACGGAGTCCACTTGAAGTTGTAGCAGTGAGGGGACATTTTCTCCCAACTATTATCTCACAAAACCCACATCCATTATCTTCTCCACGACATTGACAGGGTATCATATTCGTTGCGATATTTTCCGACAGGTCAGCTTGTTAGTCAATCAATCAAAACGGACATGTTCCGATCAGAGACAGCATGAGTCTCGAATGCCCACACTCGAAAAAAAAAGGAGCATCCATTGGGTCGACGTGCAGTTCGCACAGCTTGCCAGACATGGAATACCATGACGGAGCCAGACATGGACACATCTATCGTGAACTCTGGGATGGCGATAAGAGTTTCATCTCCTTTCCACGCTCTCCAATCAATACGCAGAAAATTTTGCATTTCTGGTCTACTACATACCTAATTATACACTATAATATGCATGAATCTCAATTTGGGGGTCAAATCTCAAAAGAATTTCAAATTCCCGTGTCCCAAAAGCCCCCCGGACAAGTTGTCCGTCCTGGATCGGTATCGGTAAGACTTGATCCGAGACATGGCATGCAAAGCAGCAATCGACGAGAATGATGAGCAGGGGTCTTGATGGGGGTTCTTGCATTTCTGAGGCAGTCCAATGGGAGAGGTGGCTTGCTGTATCACATTAGTTTGTTGCCTCTTCCAGATGCGTCGTCGACTCGCACTGGGCTGGCCGGATTGCAAGCAGTCGGTCGGTTCAAGGTCAAGCCGCAATTTTTTATGGTTCTTGCGATCCCCGGTTCGCAGCCGGAGAAATACGAGGTCCTCTTTTTTGGTTTATGAATCATGATCATCGCTTCGTCAGACATACAAGCAGGATGCACTATTTCCAAGTATCGACGCCAAGGCAATAGATATGGCGTGCGCAATAACCCGAGAGCGAAAAGCTGAAAAGTCTACAAGTATATGATTCGTGGGCGCGCCGAAAACGCCCTTACTTTTGTGCCTTTGCTTTCTTCGCACCTTCGGACGACGACCGAGGGAGGGACGGGCGTCGCGCGCCATGCGACTTGGTTTTATTTGACCAGCGAATGATGGCGCAAGGATGTTGGTGATTATGGCTTGTGCGGATGTGATGGAGTTGCATTCCCGACGGCACACCCAAGGTACCCTTTTCCCTCCCAGTGTCTCATTTCTAACCGTATTGTTGGATTGTTGGTTCAAAGAGGCCGTCTTCTCCCTTCAAGCGCCTCCCATTGCCGACGTACAAGTATTAGACTATACGCGTACCTGGCGGTATGGCCAGAAGCAAGCATTAACGGGGAGGGCTTGATTGAGCCCTTGGTTTATCCTGTAATAACTAGATATGAAGGAAGGCATTTGCCTCTTCTTATTTTACAGGTATGCAGTATGCCTCCTCTCCCTTTCTTATGTTTTGCATATCCCGGAATGCAAGTCTGTCTCTGCATGCACAAGCATCCAAGTGTTCGGACCCTGTCCGTACGTATGCACCATCATCCTCCCTTCGCTCGTCTCTCCTTTAATGCAGGCAGTATTACCACCAAATATACTCCGTACCCCATAAGGTAAAAAAAGATCAAGGGCACCACCAACACAGCTGCACGGAACCCTGTCAGTGGTGACGCGGGAATAGACCGAATCTGTGGGGTTGTACTATGTATGATCGTCTGTTAGGTATGGGTCTGGTTTTGTCTCTGGCACTGACACTGGTTGACTGGCACCCTCGCCGCTGATGCGGCTGGAGGTTCTCACCTGGATCTAAGACGCATACTTGTATCTTACCCTCCTCTTTTCTCATCCTTCGGTTTCTACTTCTGTGTCTACGACTTTCTGTTGGTTGCTTCATCCCTTTGCCCATTCCCCTCACCCATGTTTACGCAGTTATGAAAGAGGATGCCTCCCCAAAGAAAACCGACTATGACCTCAGTGTCAGCATTGAACTGGCAGCTGGACCAGACGACAGATCCTCAATCACCCAGATGGATTCGATCGATCCAATTGAACAAACCCCTGCCGGGGCCGTCATAAAATCGCCATCATCACAGAGCCGGCAGCCTACGTTGAACGATGTTGAGATGGGTTCGCGCATTGTGGCGACTGAACAGTACAGCGTCTTCTCCCGCCGCATGAAGATATGGATCACCATCATGGCTACCACGGCGAGCATAATCTCTCCTATGACTGGATTCATCTACTTTCCTGCCCTGGATACCATTGCCAAAGACCTCAATGTGTCCGTTTCACTCATCAACCTCACTCTTACCACTTACATGATATTTCAAGGCTTATCACCCACCATCTTTGGCGACTTTGGTGACATGGCTGGTCGTCGACCCGCTTTTATTCTAGCGTTCTCTATTTACTTATGTGCGAACATTGGATTGGCCTTACAGCGTGACTATGCCGCGTTGATGGTGCTGCGCTGTCTACAATCAGCTGGAAGCAGTGGTACACTGGCTCTTTCATTCGCTGTCATTGCCGATATAACGCCAACAGCCGAGAGAGGGAGGTATATGGGCTTTGTTGGAGTTGGAGCCAACATCGGACCAGCCATTGGTCCCGTTATTGGAGGATTGCTGAGCCAATACCTCGGATGGCCCTCTATCTTTTGGCTATGTGCCATCTTCGTCACCATGTGGCTCATACCTTGGGTTACCACGATTCCTGAAATGGGTCGTAACGTTGTCGGAAACGGATCAATTCCTCCGCAACCTTGGAACATCACCCTGGTTGAGTTCTTGAGGAGGAGGAAGACTGGCGAGAAACCGGACCCAGGTCCTAAAAGGAAACTGCGATTCCCCAATCCCATTGGAACACTCCTCATCACGTTCGAGAAGCAAATGGGCCAAACCTTGCTCATTGCATCCATCGTTTACGTCAACTTCATCCTTGTCTCTGCCACGCTCTCCACACTGTTTACACGAATCTATCATTTTAGCGAGCTTCAAGTTGGGTTATGCTATCTTCCGTATGGATTTGGTTGTTGTATGACTGTTCTATTTCAAGGTTACGTACTTGATTGGAATTATCGAAGGATTGCGAAGGGCCTTGGCGTTGATGCAAGCCATGGACGACGGAATGATATTGGCAATTTTCCCATCGAGTCGGCACGAATTCAGCCTATATACCCTGCATTATCACTTGGTGCCCTGGCTCTAATTGGATATGGGTGGGCCTTGCAAGCCGAGGTAACTGTGGCGGTTCCACTGGTACTTCTTTTCATCATTGGCATGCTCGTCCCCAGCTCATTCAATATCTTGAATACCCTCATTGTTGATCTTCATCCCAACGCAACAGCGACAGCTGCAGCGGCGAATAACTTGGTCCGTTGTTTGTTTGGGGCTGCAGGCACAGCTGTAGTGGATTACATGCTTAAAGCCATGGGACGCGGCTGGTGCTTCACATTTCTCGCCTTACTTATGCTGGCTTGCATGCCTTGGTTGAGATTTATTGAGAAACGTGGTCCCCGTTGGAGGGCAGAGAAGTTGAAGAGAAAAGGAAGCACCGACAGCGATCAGAGCGATTCAACTATGACTGAAGAGAAGTAAAAGGGTTTGTGTTGATGGCATGGATTTGTTTCTTGAAATGGCATGAGCATAGCAACGGCGTTGAACACATGACTGGGCACTGCAGATATAGATCATAATAGTATATCATTAAGTCGTTAGGATTCTTTTAAAATTCATAGAGCTGGAACAGCGTGTTCTACAGGTTCTCTCAGCGGCTCCCACATCATCCAGTCTGATCGAGTGGTCCTAGTGTCATGTAAGTAACTGGTATTATGCACGTTGTCGTACTGGTAAACTCACGGCAATAGACCCATAGAATGAACTTTCCAAATGCCCACGGCCAATGCCAAGAGCTGCATCGCCACGTACACCAATTTTGTCTGTAGAATCTTGCCCGAATTGCTCTCAGTCTGGAACCTCTCAAAAGCCTGGTTCGTGGTCATCAAGCCGACAATTGGGTTCTTGAAGGCCATGAAGACCATCATGATACTGAATATCTGTAGCGAGTTTCCGGACATGTACATCATGATGGCCGTCATGGGAAGGCCTTTGACCGGAGCGAGGGCGACCTCCCATGCCTTTTTTACTTTCAGCGTATCCCTCTCTTCGGCGGACGGGGGCTTTCTCGGTTGGACTTTGGTGTCCTTGCCTTTCTGAAGGAGAAGCTTGGTCAGCGGCTATTTCAATGGACAGAACATGTTTCAATATGCGCACCTTGGAGCCTGGAGTACCAGAGTATCCCGGGGGGTCTACGATGCCTGGGACCTTGGACCTTGCCAGTGGAGGGTACTCAAGCTGAGTGACCCAGTATGGAACGGCGATCGTTGTGGAAGTCATTATGGTAGCAATAATGTGACCGCTTCGCTTGAAGAAATCCGGCCCGTTTTCTTGTTCCTGTTGCGCGGGGTGCTCGTGAGAGAGGCTCTCAGAAAGGCTGTGGCAGTCCAGCAGGTTCGTCAGAGAGTGTCGTTGTTCTCGTTGACGTTGCAGTGGATCCACTTGCACCCTCTTGGCGCTGGCCAATTAGCTGCAACGGGGAGGAGGGAAAGTACAGTGCTGATAAATTACAGCTGTCCTTATCGATAGCGCAGAAGCATGTACACGTACCTTAGCTTGCATACCGACCCTGCCGGTGGCCGTTCTCCTTTTCTTATTTCAAACAAGACGGAACGGCAGAGACAAAGTCAACGAATTGCCATCTCGACGACTTCATATTCGAGGATACGACGGCCCGATCCCGGACGAGCGAACGACGAACCAGCGACACCGGCAACGCAACGAACGAAGCATTGTATAACTTGCAGCCTTATCTCGACCCGAGCCCTGTCCAGCACAGAGATTCCCAACGTACCTGGGACACATTGCGATCCCAATTTCAATAGCTCTGGTGTTGTACGGTCAACAAACCAACTTGGCGTGTGTGGGTGTGCATCCCCCCTGGTCTCATTGGGTGCATTGCACACCATCCATAAAGCTCCCATCTTAAGCCCATGAAGTGAGGGGCTTTTAATAGCTGGAACACCCAATCCTGCTTTTACGGTCTAAATTGGTCGACCCAGCGGCGCGCGTGACGACCATCTTATCCGATTAGAAGAGCCCAGTTCATCGGTCTGCGGGGGGGAACGATTAAATATCTACCAACATAATGTCTAGCAACGGGGGTGGAGGAGACTCCAAGTTGTTCGCTCGAGTAAGCATCTCCGTCCTCAACCCATCTTCTGGCCAGTTTCCCCATCAGCTCTTTCAATGTGCTGCACTAGCGGAGCTTCCTATCTTGAATCCACAATTACATCATATCACAAGGTGATGGTGGTGGCTTGATTTGCTGTTGCGCACAGTTGCCAAGGAATAAAATCCGTACTGAGTCCTGCCTCCATCGTGACTTGGTGATGGTATTCCGACTGTTTGCGCGATAGCGCTACAGACAATCATGATGGCTCTGCATCCTGCCTATGTCCACATGCCAGTTATTCAGTTAAATAAGCTAAGAACTACCCAGGGCAAAGTCGCAGAGTTGCGCCTCGAGTTGAACAGCGGCGGAAAAAAGGACAAGAACTATGGCGCAAAGAAGATTGCGCTTAAGCGCATTGTCGCTAATATGACGATGAGCAACAACGACATGGTTGCCTTGTTCCCTGACATCATCGGATGCATGAATATACCGAACCTCGAGATTAAGAAGATGTAAGGCGGATATAGACTTTTGTGAATGTGGGAGAGAGGCTTATAGACGTATAGGTGTTTCTTATACTTGGTGAACTATGCTCGGGTTCGGCCAGAGATTGCCGTCAATGCAATCCCAGTACTACAGCATGTAGGTTGATATGGACTCTGCAACAGTGATTAACTGAGACAGGCGCTAACATCTGTGATAGGACATGAACGACCCGAACCCTCTTGTACGAGCTTTGGCACTGCGGACCATGTCGTATATACATGTACGGGAATTTGTTGCAGCTACCGTCCCGATCGTTAAGCAAATGCTGAGGGACCCCGACCCCTATGTCAGAAAAACGGCAGCTTTTTGTGTCGCAAAATTATACGACCACGATCGGCAAATGGTTGAATCGTCTGATCTGATTGATAGGCTGAATAGTCTGCTCAGGGATGACAACCCGACCGTAGTTGCTAGCGCACTGGCGGGCCTGATGGACATTTGGGAGAGGAGCGATGCTATCAAACTCACAATCGACTACAACAATGCTTCAAAGATGGTGGCAATCTTGCCTGACTGCTCCGAGTAAGTGCGCCGACCGACTATGTTTAATCTATGCTTACGTTTTCTTCAGGTGGGGGCAAACATACATCTTGGAGGCGCTCATGTCATATGTACCGCAGGAGTCAGAGGAAGCCTCATTACTAGCGGAGCGTATTGCTCCTCGCCTATCTCACTCTAACTCATCGGTGGTATTGACTTGTATCCGGGTCATTCTCTATCTTATGAACTACATTGCAGACCAGAAGCAGATATCAGCATTATGCAAGAAGCTCTCGCCACCTCTAGTAACACTGCTGGCCAAGGGACCGGAAGTGCAGTACCTGGCTCTGAGAAACGCTCTTCTTATTCTACAAAGACGGCCCGAAGTGCTAAGAAACGATATCCGAGTGTTTTTCTGCAAGTACAATGACCCCATCTACGTCAAGGTTACGAAACTGGAGCTCATCTTTATGCTGGCCAATGAGAAGAACATTGATGAAGTATTAACCGAACTGAGGGAGTACGCTACGGAGATTGATGTGCACTTTGTACGGAAGGCCGTCCGTGCTATTGGTAAGCTTGCCATTAAGATTGAACCAGCTGCCAAGAGGTGCATTGATCTTCTCTTGGAACTGGTTGCGACCAAGATCACATACATTGTCCAGGAGGCTACTGTGGTGATACGAAATATTTTCAGAAAGTATCCTAATCAGTATGAGTCTATCATCGGCACTCTTTGTGAGCATTTGGATTCTCTGGATGAACCGGAGGCCAAGGCGGCCATGGTGTGGGTCATTGGTCAATATGCCGACCGAATTGAGAATAGTGAAGCCTTACTAGAGGACTTTTTGTACTCATTCTTGGAAGAGCCGGTAGAAGTACAGCTGGCACTCCTGACGGCTACTGTCAAACTATTCATTCAACGACCAACAAAGGGTCAGGAACTTGTCCCTAAAGTCCTTAAGTGGGCGACGGAAGAAACAGACAACCCTGATCTTCGTGACAGGGCATACATGTACTGGCGGTTGTTGTCTACGGATATGGAAGCCGCTAAGCGCATTGTCATGGGAGACAAGCCTCCTATCACGGCGGAATCGGAGCGTCTAGAGGCATCAACACTGGAGGAGATGTGTCTGGTAGTTGGCACTCTGGCAACAGTCTACCTTAAGCCGGTCCAGACTGTGTTCCGTTCTGCTCGACCACGAAGGCTTCCGGATTCACCAGCGTTGCAGAAGCAACATCTGCCGGGCAACGTTGATACTCAGAAGAGCATTAGCATGTTTGGACGAGGAGCACAGCCCAACAACATCGATGTCCGGAGCCGTGCTGCTCCCCCCACTGCAAGTAGTGGAAACTTGGCACAAGCGGTTAGTGACGCGGACGCATACTTTTCCAGTGTCGGGACGCAGCAGATGGCAGCGATGCAGATAGACGGAGGGGATGACGTGTTCGGCGGGGGTGGAGGCAATGCTACCGGATATGTGGTTAATGCGCATGCACCTCAAGCGGTGCTCCAGCCGGCACAGGGTGCGGGAAGCAATGGCGACCTGCTACTAATCTGAGAGAACATGGGTAAGCAATTGGGTGGGCATCATTAAGTTAAAAGACTTTTTTCGTGATTGCTTTGAGCGTTGTTTGATGGGATTCTTCGTAGTTAGAAATGTAATAGGCTTTCTTTTTTTTGCTGCATCGCCGTCATCATAGCATAGTTTTGGCAAAATCTTATTCATCTGTTTTTGATCAATGACAAGTCGTTCTTGGTTACGGATCGTCTCGGATGCTGAAGATCCGGATCGACGCAGCGAAGTTGGTGGTTTTCCGTCATGTTTTCGTAAGAGTGACATTCGGTAGCCATTGAGTATTGATGTAAGCTGACGAAAGAGGCCGTTAATGCCGAGATTCAAAGCGGCAGATCAATATGACTACCGGGCAGGATTGGGTCATATCTCCTGAGGCTGCTATATGCATGTTGTTTATTTGGGAGAGTGCCACTTTGATAACCGAGCAAGTTGAACAAATGACGGATAGTGCCGTTCACTTGTTTGTGTGGCACGGAGAACTTGTCCGCTGGGGAAATTGTAGACCATATGTGGCTGTTGCATGTACATATATGAACTGACGTTGCCATCTGTGGGGCGAATGGCCGGAAACGACGGCATACCAAGTAGGCAATAAGGGAGTCATGTAAGACGACTTGGTGAGGTTAGAGACACGAAAGTAACCATTCGGAGCCAGTAAGGGGAGTCCCGAACGTTTCATAACTCGTTGGTACCTTTTGCTTGGAATGTAGGCATGAAGGGGGTTTTAACGGTTCCTGACATGAGGCGTTACCGAGAGAAGTATGGATTCAACGGCCATGTCCGCAGAAGGAAGCAAGATGTGGAGGCTTGCATGTTTTTCTTCCCCATGACAAGCTGGAACCGGAAACTTTGTTTTCCCACGAGGAAATGTTGAGAGAGAGGGTGTAAAGAAACTGTGGCGATGTGCAGGTAAATGCCTTGTCCTTTTGCGGACCTTGTGGCTGAACTATCCGTTGTGAACAGTGGAAAGGGGTGTGCGAGAAGACCAACCAGAGTCGATGACCAGTGGCATCATTCTAATGTCAAAGGTTTCTGTTAATATGGGACTTCATTTTCACGGTGCGAGTTGGATTGGGATGGGGAGTGTAACTACCAACTTAGCTGGGGGGGCAATTATTAGATTGCAACATTCAGGCCCATTTGTGGAGCCCTCTGCGGCTGCTCCTGTTGGTTGTCGTGTGATGGCCATAATATCCGCGGATCTCTCTCTCTCTTTTTCCTTTTCGATTTGGTCTCGCAGCCGGGCCGTTTTTTATTTTTAAAAACCAAATGGTGGTGCTGTAGACACCTGTAAATGCCCTGTAGCGTAGCCATTTCTTGGTAATCCATAGAAGCTGGTTGGCTAGTATAGAGAAAGCGAGAGGTTGGGGAGGATGCTTGATAGGTTTGTTGTCGAAGATGTATAGGTGGATGGGATGCATCGATAGACCAATGAGGGTGATACAAAAACATGTCACTCTGCGCAGGTCCAGCTCTTGTTGTGTTTCCGTCTGATATGACTTGTCCGTGTATCTAAGTGATGTGGTCTCGGTTCTGAGTTTATCGTTTTTTTAGGTCTTGTGTCTCAGACCCACGCGGCTGAACGACCTGAATCACGGCAGCATGTTTGTTTGCATGTCGCTGATGCTTCAAGGTGGATTCGGTGGGGAGGGGATGGGGAGCGGAGGAGAGAGAGAGAGAGAGAGGTAGGTAGGCACCTTAATCTGAGGTGAGTGGGATAAAACGTCTGATCTCTGGGGTTTCTTGAGCAGTTGCCTTTTTGGACCATGTTTCCAGTGTGACCAGTCAACCAGTGTAGGACGGCAATACCTGTTTCTCCGTACCTGCCTTCAATGTGCAGGGACACAAATGAACCCATCCGTCTGATATTTCATCTGTATGCATGCATGCTTGATTCATCAATTCTCCTACCATCGCTTCTGTTACTTGGCTATTACCCTGTTTTGAAACTTCTCTCTCTCTCTCTCTCTCATATTCTCTTTTAACCTTGGATCGTTAACCACCGTCTCTAGCCGGGGGTGATTCCTGGTCTTGAGACTTTTTAGCGTTGCTTCCCTCCCTCTCTATCTCTCTCGTCGGTTCAACTTTCACGCACCCCCATCAACCAGATAAGCATCTGTCAGAACAGAAGGGACCAATTCAGTTTTGTATGTATGCATGTATGTGTATATATGCATGCATGCAACAACGGCTCTCTGCACGCTCCATATTTACATGTGCTGTTGCGTCGACTAGCGCATTCATCAGGTGTTCGCTTTGCATTCTAGCCGGAGTCCCGCTGGGCCTCCTCCCCCCCACACACCCCGTGTCTGTCCCCCGGAACCTTGAGCCTGGACTGGGTTTTTGGCCTTGGTTGCTGAATGGCCGTTAGTCGATCCGCCTGTCGGCTTGGCTGGAGGTCCCAACTGGACCTTTTCTTTCCTCCTCCACAACCATCAACTCGAGTCCCGACCAAGACACATCCACCGACTTCCTTCTTTTCACCGTCGTTACCGTCCATTATCTATATCGAGCGCTGCTGAAACTGCGAATGAATTGACCCATCTGCCTCGCTTTATCGATTCCGCCCACTACCCAGGTGCAATAGCACCCGGTCCGCATTCCTCCTATTGCCTGACACACTACACAGTCTCCCGATATGTCGGCTGCTGCGGAAACCACCATGAGCGGTGGCAAGGTTGTCGCTGGTGACGACTCTAATCTCAGTCAATCCTACGACGCTGTACCCACAGACAATACGCCCCAGACCTTCGACGCGTCTTTGACGCAGGATAAATCTGCCCAAAGCACTACCCAAGACGCTGTTCCAATCGACCCTTCATCATCATCGAACTACCCCCCTGCAGGCTCTGCCAAGCCTACTGGGTCTGACGAACCCCCTCAAGGAGGGACATCCACTGTTGCTGCTGCTGCATCAAAAGGAAAAGCAAAGGAGGAGGACGCACCTGCGCCGCCCTCTAAAGACGAGAGGCGAGAGTCCATCATGGCCATCGGCCCGGCTCAGGATGAAATCAAGGCTGCCCCCAGTGGGCCAGATTCTGGTCCCGTCTGCAACATCACATTGCTCTTGACTTCAGGAAGCCGACATCCATACAAGATTGATGCAAAATATCTGGGCCGACGAAATGTTGCAATCCCAGATGTGGACGACAATGGAAACCCTGACCCATTTAGTATCAGCATTTACACGCTGAAGGAGCTTATCTTGCGGGAGTGGAGGTCCGACTGGGAGGCCAAGCCAGCGAGCCCAAGTAGTATACGATTAATTCATTTTGGAAAGCTGTTGGATGATAAGGAGAAACTGAAAAGTATGCCCTCGCCTCCCTGGTTCAACTTTATTCGTCCCCAGCACTTTTTTCTTTTCTTTTTACTAACAATCAATATAGAATATCAACTTAGCCCTGAAAATCCCAATGTGGTGCACATGAGTATCCGCCCCCAGGACCTCGATGAAGAGGAGCCCAAGTCTGGAAGCAAGAGCCTTCCAACGGGCCACGGGGATGGGGACGGTGTAAGAGAGGGACGATGCTGCGTCATTTTATGAGCCATTGCAATGTGTGTGATACCAACTCAGCGGATTTCATTGTTTTACTATTACTATTTCTCTGCATACATAAGATGGATGGCAGCGAGATTCTACGCGCATCACAAATCGGACGGTTGCATACGTGGTGCTCAAGTCTTATCGAGCGGGGCGGAGTCACCTATTGGATGTATTAGAGAAGCCTGACAACGGTTCCCACAAAGTAATAAGTTGGGCCGTGAGTGAGGATATCAATGTCTCTCATTATTTGGACTATTGTGTGTTGTTTTATCCAAGACAAGGAGGCGAGTGATGGGAAAGCAGTCTGTGTGCAAGATTTGGGAAAACTGGAGTTAACCTTGGGCGCATCATCATTGTACACTGTAACTCGGTTTGTTTGTTTGTTTGTTTGTTTGTTCGTTCTCTCTTTCTCTCATTAGTTTGGGTTTCCCGGTCGTTGGCCATGGTGGGACGTTTATAGCAGGATAGAATTGCAGCCGACATTTACTGCCTTGACCATCTAAGCCTTTGATTTCTGAGTTTACGATTTTATGATTTTGGGTTAGTGACTTGTGTAGCATGCTTTGATCTTGGTAGACTTTATTCATGTCATGAATGTTTGTACATGCGGTCTAGTTTCGTTGAACCAACCCATGCCTGTCCATCTAAATCCTCGCAGCCCCCTTCTTGGATGACTTATCGAATCTTGAGCTTCTTCTCCATCTCATCATGGACACCAGGCACAGCCCTCGTCTCATCACCGGTAAAGACATCCTCCCACGTAATCATGTCGTCCCTTCCCTTGAGGATATCCTCATGCACGCTGGGCAAGCCTGAGCCCAGGACCATGGGCCTCCACTCGCCGTCGCGGACAATCTTAAGCTCCATGCCGCGGCGGATGGGCTCAGCGATGCCAAAGGTACGCTTGAGGGACTCCATCTTGAGGGACTCCTGGGTGGCCTCCCAGTTCTTGAGACGGGCCTCGAGGGGGTGGCGGGAGATGGGCTTGTCGGAGGCGGCGTCGTAGGGGTTTGCGCCGACGCCGTGGCGGAGGGTGTCGTGGATACCCGGGGCGGAGGGGGCAGAGGAGATGTGGGATGTGTGAGTGAAGGTTTGGGGGTTGTTGGAGGAGGGGACGATGCGGAGGGACTGGAGAAGAATGTTAGATGTCGGTTTGATGGTAGATTGGGAGCTGGCGGGGGGGGGGAAGGAGCTTACCATTTTGGCGGCTTTTTATTCGAGATTGGAGGTACTGTATGAACTTTTATAAGAGAGGTCTTGGAGAGCCTCTATGTATTTTTCGATTGTGGTGGTTGTGAGTGTGTGAGACGTTATGGCATACAGTCCAGGCTGGTGGTGGTGGTGATGCTGCGCTGGGATGAGGTTCGTTGGTGGATGACGGAAAGCTAGAGCTGCCTTTCAGGCTACGAACAGCCTCGCGTTCAGTGCCACAGAGATGCCAGTGAGATACCTGGGTACTTTCCTACGACGGCCGGTGGGTGGTGGACTGTGGGGTGAAGGTACGTACCGGCCGAGAGAGACTCCACTCACTGTACGGCCCGATGCCGGAATGTAAACCTGGAAGCTTACATGCTCTCTCTCCAGTCATGATTCAAGAGTAGGTTATATAATGTTGCAGTATTATTAAAAAGGTAAATGATATTTCTTTGCTTTCATGTGAATCTTGGTATCTTTTTTTTTTCTTTCTTTTTTTTTTTTTGGTTCTCCTTAATTCAACACATCTCTCAATTTAGGTGCCGATATATGAGTTGCTGGGCTCTATAGCCTGGCATTAATACCATCAACAATGTTGAGGAATCTGTCCAAATCCCCCATCATCCGCATCGCCAACGGCACTTTCTACCGTCACCATCCCAATTCCCAATCCTCGCATGCAAATCCCTCATTATTCAAGGGCTTCAACTTTGAGCTGCCCTCGTCCTCGCCGGAGCCTCACAATTGGTGCATTGTAGGGCCGTCGCTGGCCGGTAAGACCACATTACTGCAGGCGCTGAGAGGCAGGCTCCTCTGCGAGCCCCCGACGGCGCGGTCGTACCCCTACTTATCCTCGGACGCTGTGTCTTCGAGGTTGAGAAATCCGCATCAGGCTATTCAGTATGTTGGCTTTGATGCCGAGCAGAATGGCGGGGGCTTGAGCAGCGCCGTCACGACGTCGGCATATCTCTCCGCGAGGTACGAGTCTCGGCGGGAGATTACCGACTTTTCCCTGAGAGACTTTCTGATTGGGAATACGGAGCTTAATCCGCTCAAGAAACCGCTCGATGACGGCTCTGATGACGGGGGTATATCAACTGAGCTACTAAATCGTGTGGTCAAGGATTTGAAGCTTGCACACTTGCTGGACCTCCCCGTGACGTTCCTTAGCAACGGGCAAGGACGAAGAGCCAGGATAGCCCGGGCATTATTAACAAGACCAGAGGTTTTGCTTTTGGATGAGCCATTCATGGGCCTCGATCCGCCCACAGTCACGGGCTTAAGCCCCCTACTTCAGTCCCTGGCGGAAAAGGCTAGTCCACGGCTGGTTCTGAGTGCCAGGCCACAGGACCCTCTTCCAGAATGGATCACGCATTTGGTCTATCTGAGGACTGACTGTCAAGTTGAATCAATGGGTCCCAAGGAGGTCGTCCTTGATGGCCTGAAAAAGTATATTCAGGGGGTCAGGATTGGTGGTCTACAAGAAGATAAAAAGCTGCCGATCCACGCACTGGCAGATATCGGTCGTGTGCTCTCTTCAAAGGACACGACGAGTCAAAGCCAACCAAGCCAAGATGAGACCTCGTTTTACGCACAACGCCCAATCAATCCGAATGCAGAGCCGCTGGTTGAGATGGACGGATGTCAGGTTCGTTATAATGACAAGATTGCCCTTGGAAACTGGTCTCAGCAAACCCCCGAGGGCCAAAAGGACGGCTTAATCTGGACCGTTCGACGAGGCGAGCGTTGGGGCGTATTTGGCCCCAACGGATCGGGAAAGACGACCATCGTATCTCTCCTGGGCTCGGATCACCCACAGACTTATTCCCTGCCCATCAAGCTCTTTGGCCGCAGCCGCCTGCCGGAGCCGGGCTCTGGCGTCAAGCCCCTGACATTCTGGGATATCCAGTCCCGCATCGGCCACTCCAGCCCAGAAGTTCACCAACACATGCCACGTAGCCATACCATCCGACAAGTGGTTGAAAATGCCTGGGCCGAGACTTTCGGCACCAAGCCGAAGCTGGATGCCGAAGCTAGGGCAAAGGTCGATGCTGCGCTGAGATGGTTCGAGTCGGAACTCAAACCCAATAGCGCTACGGGTGCGCCGGGGGAGGGACTGAAGTGGGCGGACGACTACATGTTTGGCGAGATATCCTTTAGCGCACAGCGAGTCGCCCTGTTTATACGATCTATGATCAAGGGTCCAGACGTTGTTGTTCTAGACGAGTCCTTTAGCGGAATGGACGACGCCGTCCGCGATAAATGCACCCTCTTCCTCACCGACGGAGAGTCCAAGACCTACCAAGGCGAGACCATTATCGAGAGCCAGCAGGCCAAGCACGGGAACGTCAAAGTCAAGGGCCTGTCAGACCAGCAGGCGCTGATTTGCATTGCGCACGTCAAGGAAGAGGTCCCGGACTGTGTGAGGGAGTGGGTGTGTCTACCAGAGGCCAACACGGGAGCGCCGGCGAGGTTTGGGCGATTGGATGGGCCGTTGAGGGGGGACGAAGGGAGGTGGCATGAGATTTGGGGGTTTTCTATGAATTGAGGAAGAAGAGGAAGAAGAGGATGAAGATTTTGGATAGAAATGAAGAGAATAGATAGATATGCTGCGCTACAAGTCTTATAATATGTAGTTCTCACTAGTTAAATCAGCCATCGCTTTTTGTTTTTCTGGTCTCGAAATATACCATGTAGCAATCAATATACTTATCTTGGCAACGTTTTGGTGTAAGTCAGGCGGCTGATCCCCCCCCACATCAGATCGATCGACCTTTAAAAGCGTTGCGCGCACGTGCAGCTTCACCGGTTCCCGCCACTTAGACCGTGTCATAACCACCACCAACTCTCACTCTCATCAGCCTTTTTTTTTGGGGTTCATTTATCCTACAATCGATTACTTTTTCATAACTTCAGTGACTCTATCTACTCTATTCTTCCTAGCTTATTTAATCACAAGGGGGGGTAAAAAAAAAAAGACATGCCCTCTCAATTCATCGACGACTGCGACATCGACGACGAAGGCGTCACGGTGAAATGCTGCGCGCCGCTCTCTTCACTTACCGCACCCATTGAAGTCGGCGACATTGGGTAAATACCTTGCCACTTCTCGTCCCTTCGTATTCATGCTCATATATCCTTCATAGATATGGCATTACTGGTTCCTCCACCTTCTTCAAATGGCCCATCCTCGGCCCCCTCATCTTCGTAAACGAAAGCAGCGACGCCAGAGATCATTGCGCCAATGAGAGAAGTATGCACATAGTTCTCCTCTTTAACCTCTCCCTTCCCTTCCCGCTCCCAAAGTCATGTCATGTCTAACAAGTATAAACAAATCTAGCATTCCTTTCGTACCTCCGACTGTCCATTTACATGGCCATCGTATCCGTCGCCATCACCGTCTCGTTCCACCTCAAGAGCCAGCCATCGGACATTGAGCGCCGCATGGCCAAGCCTCTTGGCGCCGTCTTCTGGGTCTTGTCTCTTCTTACACTGTTCGTTGGCTGTGCAAACTACATAAGTAAGCGTTCCTAATATGCAAGGGAATTCTCAACTGACTGCCGTAGGAACCGTGAACATGTATAGTCGAAAAGCAGCCATTGTCCAGTCAGGATGGAAGACACAAACGGTAAGCATTTACTCCATGATAACATAGTAGGAACAGCGAGCACTGAACACTCCCAGATCCTAGGCGTACTCTCATTTTCCATTATCGGAACGTGCATCATCTTACTGGTCGTCTCCAAGGGACGCCAAGGTTAGGATGCTTTCATATTTGTATATAACAATTCCCAACATATTTCATTACATTCAAAAGTCATGCTCCCACTGAACTTTGCGTACATATCATAACGAGGAGCCCCCTCGCTGCGTCGACAAATGCGCCATGCCTAACTCCATCAAAACTTCAAATCACTCCGCCTGTGTTTTAGTAGTACAAAACAAATCCCTAGCATGTTCATCAGTTGCTACAAACTTGACTGCCTCCTCTTTACTGCACTGCCCAACCTGTAGTCGGAACACCCTCTTATACAACTCTGCATCTTCTTCACTCTTCGTTTGATCCACCTCTTTTCCATCCCAACTTAACCAAGGTAAGAGTCCAATGGGGGGTAATTCACCCTCATTGGGTAGGGTTGTCAGTATATCAACCTGCGAACCAGAGTCAAATGTCTCCACGGCCTGACTCGCGGCATTCTCTCCCCCCTTTTCAGCGTCTGCTTCAGCCTCGTACTCTTCAGGAACATCGTATAAATCGGTGTGGACCCCTAGAATAGCTCCCGCAGTCTGTTTACTAGGATAAAGTGTAAAGTACCCGCGAAGTCGCGAAAGTTGTAAGGCATATTCCAGCCAAGCGGGATGCTTCTTCCCTACTTCCTTCCTGGGTAAAAGTCCAGGCTTTGCGACGAGCTGCCTCTTTTCAAGATATTGCGATACATAGCCATGAAGCTCAACCCACTTGTCACCCATGATCAAGGTCGCATCGCTACTTGGCGATTGCCACAGGAACGAAGTACCCGCATCCGCGGTCTTATAGTCGGCTGGCGGCGGAGGGGGGATGAATTTCGTAGCATCATCTAGGTAGGTCGTGGGAGTTGAAAAACTGATACCAAATAGCTTGTCATCCCAAGACTGTCTTATGGCAGCAATCGAATATTTGTATTTCAAAAGCGAGTATTTTACATCTGCTTGACGATCAGCTTTGGTCATACTGAAAACCGTGGGTTCCTTACAATGAAAAAACTGAGGGGTAACCTCGGCATGGGGGGATAGAACGAGGACATGCGAATGAGAAGGTCGACTGGGCCAAAATGATTCCAGAAAACGAGCAGATGCCTCCTCTTCATCAACCTTCTTGCGAGGGATTCGATGACGCAGTGAAAGCATTTGCGGATAGGAAGCTGAATGAGAGAAAAGAGTAGGCCATCGGTAACTCTTGAGATAGTTCTCCAGGTTCTTATTTATATCGGATGGAAGCTCAATCGTGATATGAGGAGGCGTCACACCACCGAGATCAGCCCGAGCAAGGGAATTGAGCAGCCTCTTTAGATTCCCGGAACCACTGGGAGGCGCATACACGAGGATGTCAAAGTGAACATCATTCCATGCTACAATAAATAAATATCGTCAGTGATGCAACCGGAGTAAAATTGGGGGGCCAACTGACCTCCGAGAGCCGTAGAGTCCAGCTTTGTCAACCATGAGAATCGATTGCCTGCCCTAGGAGGAAGCTCGATCAAGGCTGACTGTGTGGACTTGATCTGATCTCGAACTCCGGAAAGAAAGTAATCTTCCTCTACCTTTGAGGAATCAACAATGATCGCTTGGGGGTGCATGTACACATTGATATGATCTTGAAACAGTCTGTTAGTTTACTGGGCCAGTATAAATGTTGGTTGAAACTCACAGAAAGCCCGTACTGTTGCGAGTGCCATTCGCGATTGCACAGACACCGTTGAGTAATCAGGGCGAGCATCTAATTCGTTAGCATAACTCAATCCTCATCAACCAGGGGTGTAGGAGTTTATACCATGCAGGAAAATCTTGCAAGTCTGATCAATGCCATTAATTTTGAGTAAATCCGCCATCGGTATATCGCTTCGACTCAGAAGTACAAAGTGAACATAGTTGTCCCGTTCAGCCGCCATTTGACAGGCCATTGGGAGCAGGGACGCAGCGCTCTGAAGACTTCCAGCAGCAAACAAGACATTGCGATTGAATTGGCTTCTACCCCCGGTAGTTGATATAGAGCGCAATGAATCCCCTAACCAAGGAAGCTTAAGCGGTCCATTGTATATCTTGGCTGGCTCGGGATCGGACACGGGTTTAGACTCAGACTTGGATTTAGACTGATCCTTTGTTTCTTTCGACTTTTTGGTATCTGGTTCGGCCGGTGTAATCGGCTTAGGCGCATCGGTTTTCTTTGGAAGCGGCTCTTCTTCTAGCCTAGGGGGGTCGTAACGCGGAGGTGGAAGTGGGATATCGGGTGGGTGATGATCGGATGACACTGGTGACGGATCCGAAGCCCCAATGGTGTTGTAAAATACATAGACCAGCGTCAAGACTATAAAGGCGTATACGGCGAATCTGGTAATTACAGAGCGCCGTGGTACACCTCTAGAAGTTGCCTGCCAATGACCAGGCTGTTTCGCATGCCTCGGTAGGCTGAGGTCGTCGTCCTTCTTGCTATCCATTTCCTCGTCGCCGCGCCAGAGCTGCGACAAGGACCAGCCTGGGTCTCTCGAGGACATAGTCTTGTCGCGAATTGGGCAGAAACAACAGGACCCTTACATTTCTCCCTATTCCCAATTGTAGGGGATGATGCGATTATGCAATCGGATTAGCGGCAGGACAGGGGGTGAGGTGATAGGCCAACAAAGGCACGACTTATGGATGAGAATGATGTTGCAGTGGTGGAAGCTTTGATAGAAGCTCCATTCAAGCCGTGGCGGATATAGAGTAAGACTGATTCAGGGCCTTGCCGTATTCGACTTAGCGCATAGTCGATACCATCCACCCCCCACAAGGGGTCTGAAAGGGCCCCCCCCCCAGCACTGAGAACATCGTCCAGGCGGTTTAGCGCCTGAGCCTCAGGGCGTTTGCGGCCTAAATTTCCCTGAGCAGTCGCTACGAGCCACCTGAAGACTCTGCCCCGCGAGCACAAGATAAGATCTCCAGCTTGCCGGGAGGTTTTTGCATTGCATGGTGGGGCACGAGTCGCAACAGTGCAACTGAAGGAGAAAAAAAATATATCATAGTGTAAAACATTTTTCACGTCACAAAAACCAACTCGACCAGTTTCAGGATATCAAAGCACCTAAATATAATATCCATTTTGTATATGAAGTTGGATATTCCATATCAAGTAAAAACTAACGATTCTTCTCAACAATCGCAAACATGGGCAAGGCAAAAAGAGTCAAGCCGGGCCATCGCAAAGACCCTGTCGCCAAACAGGTCAAGCCTCCATCAGATCCTGAACTGGCCGCCCTGAGAGAAAGCAAGATCCTGCCCGTCATCAAAGACTTGCAAAGCGCGGATCCCAAATCTCGATCTTCTGCTGCATCCGTCATCTCAAACATCATCCAGGACACCAAGTGTCGAAAGTTGCTATTGAGAGAGCAGATCGTTCATACCGTTCTCACTCAGACACTGACTGATTCTGCCCTCGAGAGCCGCGCCGCCGGATGGGGTATTCTGCAGATTCTGGCTCAGGAAGAGGAAGCCGACTTTTGTGTTCATCTGTTCAGACAAGATATCTTGACTGCCATTGAGTACGCTTCAAAACTGGTAAGTTCTCCAACAGCTCTGCCTCTTCTTTCAGACAACAACAATCTCTAATCATACAACAGGTTACCGACAAGGTCCTTTCTAAAGAAGCCCCATTCATCAAACTCCCCAAAGCAGAAAAGACCTTCACTTCAAGTATCGCTGCATCTCTAGTTTCGCTCCTAACTGCCCTCGCAGAAGCTGGCGACGACATCCTGGGGGCCATCGTGAACAATGCTACCATCACCAAGCTGCTCTTCACTCTCATTTCTCACTCCAGTCAGGAGGAAGAAGACGTCATCTCATCCTTACGAACCGACACCCTGACCTGCCTCATGATTCTATCCGAAGATAACACAGAGCTGGCGCTAAAGCTCACATCTACCAACGACACATCTTGTTACAAGACCATCGCCTCTTTGATAGATGAGGTCGACGGAGAAGGCATCGTTGCATGCGCCATTCTACACAACATCTACATCGCTCGACTTGGCTCAAAAGACGAACCTCAGACTGACATTGCAGACGACGTGGATCTGGTACCCAGACTGACCAAGACCATTGCAGGGTTTACTCCTGGGCAAAACGTCAGCAACGGTAGCGACTGGTCCAGCCTTGAAGAGAACCAGCAGTTGGCCCTGGAGATTCTCGCCTCCATTGGCACAAGTCTCGCTTCTGAGTTGGGAGGTCCCGCGCAGCCAACTGCGCCAAAGGGGGAAATTAGCGATGAGGAAGAAGACGTAGATGAGGACATGGATGAGGGGGCTTCAGGGGATGAGGACGGGGATGAGGATGGCGAAGAGGGAGCTGAGGAAGAGGATGAGGAAATGGATGAAGACGAAATTGAGGCGGACATGGACATGGTCACCAGTGGCGATCACTTTATCGAAAACATCGACGACTTGCCTACCTTGAAGGCCCTCCTGCAAACCGCTATACCCGAACTCACTCGCATCGCCAGCCTCCAGCCCAGTGATGACGTCTCGCTCAAATTCCAGAGCTACGCCCTATCCGCTCTCAACAACATCGCCTGGTCCGTCTCCCTCGTCGACTTCGCAGAGGAGGTCAATGCCGGCGTCAAGAACGCCTGGGCCCCCATCGGCCGCTCCCTCTGGCAAAAGGTCATCTCCCCGATCCTCGCCTCCGACACGGCAGACGTCGACCTCGCCACCCAAGTCACGAGCCTCGCCTGGGCCGTCTCCCGCACCCTCCGCGGCGAGACCCCCCTCCAGCCCAACGAGCATCGTAAGTTCATCTCCCTCTACCAGGCCACCAAGGGCGCTCCCGCCCGCCAGGACCCGGAAGATCCCTTCCAGGCATTGGGCGTCAAGTGCGTGGGCGTCCTTGGTCAGCTGGCTCTGCACCCGGCACCGACGGAACTCAACCGCGACATTGGCACATTCCTCATTACCGTCCTATCCGGCCTTCCCGACACACCCACCGCCGATGCTGTCGAGGCATTCAACCAGGTCTTTGACGTATACTCTGACGAGGAGTTCCCCTACGACGCTGAAGTCTTCTGGAAGGGCGACTTTGCAAAGCACCTCGACGCACTGGTCCCCAAGGCCCGCGCCATGGCCAAGGGCGTGAACAAGAGTGCCCAGCCGGAGTTGAGGGATAGGGCGGATGAGGTTGTCATGAACCTGCCTCGCTTCCTAACGTACAAGAAGAAGCACAAGCCCTTTAGTTTGGCGACTAGGGAACGCTCCTAATAGGGTCTTCATTCAGTATAGAATATGTAATGAGAAACGAAAATAAAAATGATTTGAGTTGGGTAAAGAAAATTCATGATCCTAATTTGGTCTCTATAAGTTCAGCTCTGGATATAAAAACAGTATATTCTCCAATAAATCCTCAATTAAGCGATACAGTAATCATCATCTCATAAAAAGTAGTACCATGTTCATCTCCTCCATATGTCCATCCATCACGCAATTTACCCAGCAGCCCTTTTCATACGACCAATCTATTGCCCATTCTCCTTAAACCCCAAGTCCCAACGAGAAGCATAAAAGAAAAGAAAAACTCCTTCAACATCGCTCAAACACCCGATACAAGCCTTTCAAACTTGCCACTTCCAACACGCCTCCATCCATGAGCTTCTTAGTCGCCACCAATCTCGCCTTAAACGCCGGGAAGAAAATATGCTCAACCGCCCATCTGACATGCTGTCTCCTCTTCCTAACCTCGGGCGGTATCTGTTCCCCGACGTCTTCGTCATTGCCGTCACCAGTAGGTAATTGCTCGGGCACATAGAAAGTAGCTAGTTCCCTCAGAAACGTCTCGAAACACGATTTTTCTTCCATCCAGTTGATATGTGGCCCTAATCGTAAGAGGAATCTAGGAAGTTTAGCAATAGATGGTGTGTAGCCCTTGACGAGCAGCGGTATAGAAATAAGTTCTCCAGCAGGGGAGACCTCGAGCGAGAAATACTCAAGAAGCATTTCCCGGCGCTCGACAAGCTGATCGGCGATTTTCTCTATAATGGACTCAACGTCAAACTCTTCGTCCGAGGCGCCCAACGCCCTCTTTTCCGCTTCAGCTGCCATTCTTAAGAGCTCCTTAAGATCCAACGGCGGGCTAAAGCGTATGGCACCAAAGTTCCCAAAGTCTGTGAGGCCAAGCTGGTAAAAGTATTCAAAGCACGTGTGCCCATAATCAATCAAGTATAGCTTAACACCGCCCTGAATTGCCGCAAGCCGTCGCCGTTCATCCACTACGCCGACAAAGGTATGCTGACCAAATATGTCTGTCAGTTCCGTGTGCATTTCCTCTCGGACTTCTGCTCGTAACTGCTTAACACTCTTCAATCGGCACTGGTTGTATTCACGATCGCCAGTTTCGTATTCCACTTGCTCAGGAATAGCCATAAGCTCATCTTCTTCAGCGTTGCCGCCAGAGTTATCCGTGGGAACTGCTGGCGAGAACATGGCGGTGATTTTGTTTTGCGATCTATCAGTTCTTACCAGGTCATTCGAGTTTCTCCGGGTCCTCTTCCCCAGAGGTGTGATCTTAACCACCACGTCACGGCCGTCATCCTCATCAGGGTCGACAGGTTTGGCCCCGGGTAGCAGCGTCTGCGTCATGAACGTCCGACTCGTGTCCACAGCCGCAAGCTCCGTCTCAATTTTCTTGCATATGGCCTGAATGATTTCTTCCTCGTTCAGGAAATGAACTTCCCTCTTAGTTGGGTGCACATTGACATCCACCCGAGCCGGGTCGATTTCAAGACTTAGATACATGAATGGGTGACCGCCTTTTGGTAGAAAACTGGAATATGTTTGCTCAATTGCCTTTTTCATGTTTGAAGACTCAACAGACCGATGGTTGATGAAGAGAAGCAGGGTAGTCTTCTTGATGTGATAGTTTGCATTTGTGACGTATCCACCGGCTTTGAACCCCCAGCGGTCTTCAGACACAGAGAATTCAATAAGTTCGTTGGCTACATTACTGCCGTGAATTTGGCGAATACGGTCAACGACAGTGCTTTGTGCCTGAATAGACAAGGTATTGGACGATTCGCCAGACTTTTTGCATGTGAACCCGACTCCCTTGCAGTGAATGGCGTATCGTCCCACCATGTCAATAATCTTGTTGAACTCATCGGCGTAGGAACGAAAGGCCTTCCGGCGAGTCGGAATATTGAAAAATAGATCCTCTACTGTAATTTGCGTTCCCTGACGTCCAGCGACGCCCTTGGGCTCAGCAGATTGACCCGGCTTGGGAGGCGCTAGCACACCATCAAGGTAATGGGCACGCCATGCAAGCGCTGATTCTTTGGTTTTGGTCGTCACCGTCAAGTGAGCAATATGACTGATACTTGCCAGCGCCTCGCCTCTGAAACCATACGTAGAAATCGACGTAAGATCCTCAAAGGCGGAGATCTTTGAGGTGGTATGGCGCTCACAAAGGATGGCCAAATCGTCTTTCTTTTTTATTAGATTAGTCAACGTAGGTGGTGAGTTAGAGATGGGGCAGCGCTCATACCTGAATGCCGCATCCATTGTCGGTTATCTGAAGAAGCTTCAACCCGCCATCCTTGACAAGGATTTCCAAGGCAGTTGAGCCCGCATCCACGGCGTTCTCAACAAGTTCTTTGAGCGCATGTACTGGCGCAACAATAATCTCTCCTGCCGCGATCTTATTGACCACTTGAGGATCCAACGCCTATTTCGCATGGTCAGCGCCCGCAAAATCATGATGTATCAGAACAGGCAGGAGTTTCTCCCCCCCCCCCCCTTTTAACAAGACCAGCCATCTGCTTACCCGAATCCTCCGGGGCGGCTTTGGGCCCTCGGGTTCATCCTCCGCTTTTCTCTTAGTCCCACTTGGGACATCAACATCCATTTTCTCCATGGTCCCTTTTCCCCGAAACTCCCCGTTCGAATTCAGGGGGGAAGATGTACAGGGCGAAGTCGGCGTTCAGCTGGCAAAGAAGTCCCAAGAAGTAGTAGTAGTAGTAGGAGGTGGTGGTCTCATCAGTTGTTCACATGACCACGGTAAGAAAAGCAAAACAGAACAATCAAACCCATGAAACAGAATCAATAAATAAACACCTCCTTGTTGTAAGACAGTCAATCTGACGTGGATGCGGGATGCGGGTGCGGGTGCAGATGTGTTGCACAAAGTTGAAGCTGGGAAGCTGCCTGGTGGGGCAGTCGAAATCGCTGACATGTTGCTACCGCCGCCGCCCCGTCACGCGAAGTTCCCACGACTGCACGTGACCTTTATACAGGAACTTATTGCATGTATTAGCAGCAGCGTCTTGATTGCCTCTTACCTAAATAAGGTTATCCTACAGAGTAGATACATAGTAGAAGTCATTCAACTGCTGAGGCGCACACACGCATACATATACACCATATTATGCCGTAATCCATCCGTTTTGTTTTATTCATATACTGTAGGTTGTAATCCTTGGCCTCCGGTTTGCGGGCACCACAAAGTCCATCTCTCCGGCAGGCAAAAAAAAATCAAACTATTTTGCTCCTGACTCGGCAAAGACGCCCCCGGACACAATTGAGCGCTGCAACTGAGCCATGCATATGTGCATTAGATCATACTATAATCCCCAAACTACTCCGAAAGATGCCCTAGTACAGGGCATGTTTATGTGTGTATGTGTGTGTGTGTGTGGTCCATATTTCTGTAGTATTCTGGCAATAAAACGCCATCGCTATGAATCAAGAAATCGGACTGGATATTATTACCAACAAGAACAACAAGAACAACAACTACATTCTCTAATATGCATTTGCACGCCCGTCATGAAACTCCGATCCCTGAACATGTTTTAATTGTTTCTCGTATGCAATGCTCCAATAGCATGCTGCCAACAATACAACACTGTATAAGAAAATGCCACCCAATTGGGCCATCAGTTCGTTGCACCTCATATCTTCTCCGCCTGGAACAGTAATCATCCACAATATCATACAACCATCTCCATATCGGTAGAATTAGATTCAAAAGAAAATAAACAAAGGAGAATCGCCTAGTGACAGGCATTGTAGTCGTCTATTTGTGCAAACGGTATGCAAAACATTGATTCCCTGTCGATGGGAATTGAAGCCATGGAATCCAACCAAGCTCTCACCCATTGCCGTTCAACAGCAAAAGCCATGCGGCTAAAAATATATCGCGTGAAGAGGAGAGTCTCGCCAATAGCGCCTGCGCAGATAATAAAACTTCCAAGTCAATGGAGAGTGTGATAGAAATTCAAATATACGGCCGTTGCGTTCATCATTTTCCGTGCAAGGGATCCAGTCGCCTCGATCCTTTAGAGTTCGTCCTTCTTCAAAGGCCTAGCGTTTTACAAGGGCCAGAATAATGGATCGGAGTCACTTTATCGGCTACCATTGTCTTCCGGACACTGCTGGCTTGTCTAATAGACCTCCGATGTCGACCCGTCCAGACCGCTCATCGCGCAGCAACCCCGGCTCTCGAGAAGGCGGTCGCTGGTCAGACTGCGCTCGAATCGGCGGGAGTTGGAAAGAATGTGGTGCTGAAGTTCGGTTCGTCTGGGGGACATCGCCAGGCCGAGGGTTTTGGTAGGTCGAGGGGCTGGGATAGTCTGGCCGATTCATTGTTGGTGCATACGTTGGTGCGCCGGAGTTGAGACTAGAGCTCGATGAAGATGGCCCCAAGGGTGGTCGAATAGAGCTATCGGAATATCTGTGTCGTCGAGAATCGAAAGAAGCAGCGTTTGGGGCGTGCTCACTTAACACCGACTGCGGCGGGGTCGGCTGGTGAGGATAATGCATGGGCTGTTCCCTTGGAAGCTGTGACGGGGACGGGAGCGGTTGAAAATTCAGCAGGACAACCACAAAATAGTGGGATTCTCTCTTAGCCAGCCCAAGACGAACTGGGAATGTCCTCGTATACCCATCAGTTCCAATAAAGCTAAAGTACTCTTGCCGATCAAGGGGGAAACGTGCTACATCATCGGTAGCAAATCCTAAATCTTGGACAACATTGTCCACCCTGCCTATAATTGGCGGCAAGTAATTTGGTTCTTTAGATCGCTGTTCGTTCATAAACTGGCCCTGGATCGCATAAACGAGATTCGCCTGGGACGGTGCGACCAATTCACCGAATTTCCGGCCAAGAATATTGGAAATTCTGACTCCTTCTACAAAGGATGGAGAGGCTTTGATAACCTCCAAATCCATATTGAGATATGCCAAAGGCTCAAACGAACGCGAACCGCTCGATAATGCCGAGTTGTAAAACGTCCCGTCAGGTGCGGGTGCTCTGTCGAGATATGGACGAGGGGTAAGATCCCCGGGTCGCGATTCTAGAGACCGAAATGATGAGTTTCGCCTAAGCGGATCATCGTATCCTGAGGGACCCGGAGCTCCAGACGGAAATATGCTCAGGGGTCTTCTCAATGGGTCCTGGGTGTGTGGAAATCTCGTAGGATCGAATCGCGTGTCTCGCTCATCCCTGAGTCGTGGTCGACCTCGCTTCTTGTGCTGAACATCAATACAAGCCTCCTCTTTGCCGTTACCGAGGCATCTAGAACACGGTCGCTGTGCTATAAAATAGTCAGCCTCTGGATGAAAAATTCGTCTGGTATTTTCCCCCCCATTTAAATCAGGAAATGAGCCAAATCCCCAGTCCCTTGCTTGGTATGCAAAACTGGAAATCGTTCACTTTTCCAAACAACCAGGCATTCGGCTTGGCGGGACATAAAAGGTAGATTATTCTCTAAACAGCGAAAAGAGGGGGAAAAAAAAGGCCCAAGATTCACATACCATCGCACCTGGAAGTCAAATCTTAGTATTTTTACACACAATCAAGGACATTCAAGTAGTATCAAGCGAGTGCACTAACCGAAGATGAGCCCTCTTGCATGGGACACAAGCAGACGCAACGTGCCCCTTTGTCTTCCGCTGGGATTTTGGAGAAGTATAGGGTTGACTCTCGATAACCGGGGGGCGACTCAATACGGGATAGTTCTCTGCTGAGCTAGAACTTGCTGCAGAGATAAAAGATTGATGCGAAGGCCCCTGGGAAAATCCATGGGGAGGTTGCAGGCCATACGAAGTCAATCGGTTCGATTCATCGTTTCTAGGATAGGAATAAGTTGCTCCATGTGTTTGTTCCGGGGGGTAGGATCTTGACATTGTGTATGTTGTTGGAGGTGGAGGATCTCGAATGTGGGTCAACGGCGGCTGTACTGGGCTACTGCGGTATCCATCTTGAGACCGAGAGGCGGCGAACAGACTGGATGCCTCGCCACGATTGTTGGCCTCGTGTGCTAATTTCAACGGCAGGGGCGGAGAGCCCGACATAGGAGGAGAAGGGTATGCCCGGGACCGAGCAGTCGCCCCCAAGTCTACCTCTCTTTGATTCCAAGGCAGGTCGAAGGCACAAGGTGCCGGATTTGTGATGCTTCGGTGGTGTCCAAGCAGTAAAGACGGCGTTCCGTTGTGAGGTTGGCTTACAAGGGTCATGGATAATGGAGAGATGTGTGTTCAATCCAAGAATGCAAGTTAGCTGCCTGTCCACGTCTTCTACCAAACAGCGGCAGCGCTTCCGAGCTCGAACTTCGCGGGCAGACACTGAACTGATATCGCAGGAGTCTCGATTCCGCTCGAAGAAGAGTTTTCAACGTGCCCTAGTAGTCAATGTACAGTATTCGAAGAATGGTTGAGTTGGGTTTTTGTTGAGTCTCCGGGACGACCTTCTCAACACCAATCCTGCTTGGTCGAGTGCTGTTCTTTGCGTATACAGAAATTAAGAGAGATTCCAAGATCGATTTCGTTGGGGAGGAAATTGCGGCAAATCTTGATGGCTACCGACAGTTGACATGCCAGGGAGTCAAAGTATAGAGCCACAGTTGGATGAGAAGAAGGAAAGTAGATCGAGGTGGGCGGGTGGAGGGTATTAAAAATTAGCAGAGCCAACCAGCCAGCTCTCGTAGAGAGGTATAATCAAGGCTCCAGGCCGCGAGGAAGTGGCGTGAAACGGACGATGCTAGAACTGGTGATACTCGGTACCAGCGATGTTGGGGGGGGGAACCGTCGTGGTACGGCATACAGCCGTGTCGTTGGTTATCGAGATGGATCGGCCACCTGCAGAGTCGCAAAGTTCCACGACGCAAGTGAACGGAATGCGGCGAAGCTGAAGTTGGTGAAGCCGATCAAGATCGTAAGCCCAAACGATCGAATCCAAAAGAAACACAACGGAGGATCAGCGCAGAGAGGCTGATCAGCGGCACCAAGTCGGTTTTTGTGCAACTCTTGAGGACTAGTTGACAAGGCCCAGGTCGAGATGCAAGGCAGGCAGGGCAGGTAGGCAGGGTGTAGGTATTTCAGGGTCAAAGGCAGGGCTGGTTGTGTGGGTAGAGGGAGGGGCCCGTGGTCCAGGTTTCTTGTACAAGTGTGATGTACGAGGACGCTTGTGGCTGCTTAATCAAAGACAACGGGATATGGTTTGTACTCTGACGATCCCCTGGCTGGACAAGTCACATCTGACAATTCTCCGTTTGAATTGTAAGAGGAGTGGAGAGAGGCGGCTTTCCTGTGTGAGATTGTGCAGGCCTAATAAGACACTCGATGCGGCTATGATTGGGGCAAACTGAGAAGGGCAAGCGCAGGAGAGACGAAAGGAGAACGGCGGAGGCGAGTGGGGGAGGGGTGTGTGTGTATGTGTAGTATGTGTGTCTTGTCTCGCGTGGAGGCGTGATGGTCTGAGTTTGGTAGCAGAGAACGATAGCGATGTGATGGAGAAGCAGAGCGCAGGCGGACGAGGAGAGGAGGATTCAATAGCGCGGATCAGGCCAAGTCTTGGGAGTTCATCAGGTGGTGAGAGAGAGGATCCCGGACGGCCAGAGAGAACAACAGAAGGGGTCCTGCAGGACACAGCAGACAATAAAAAAAGGCGTCGGCTCTGTTGGGCTTTTGCGTTGGCTGGTTGGTTGGTTAGCTGGTTGGCTCAGTCAGAGTCTGGTAAGAAGAGTCCCTGTATATTATGATGGGAATGACACATCCAAGGTGGTGCTCTGCTTATTCGGCGTTTTAGTAGAAGCCATAACCGGCGTGCCCATAGATAGTTGTTGTGAGTGGTGAGATTACTTGTAGAAGCCAAGAAGAACAAGAGCGCAATATTGACGTTTCGTCAACAAAGCAAGCGTCCATTCGTCAGTTCAGTCCATGGTCTCAAATGAGCGGGTGATAATAACGCTCAAGTGATTTAAACGACGACTTGGCATCCCCAGTGCCCCAGGACAAAAGCTAGGCGATTTGGCCCTCTTCGGTCCTGGGCGACACTCTTTTTTTTTTTGGAGGGTCCAAAACATGTCTGGCGCTGTTCGTGCACAGGCCGAGGCCGGGTGACCAGGCTGAGCCCCCGGACTGGAGAGAGCAAGTTAAGCCAGAGAGAAAAGAAGCTGTCGTTAGCGGGAGAGCAGATGCGCCTTGGCAAGCCAGTAACCCTCAAACGGCGTGGCGAGCAGGGAAAGGGACCATAACTAAGGAGCTTGGTCTTCGGAGAGCCAGCATTAGTGACTGATGGGATGGACATGGGGGGGAGATGGATGGGGGATGGACATAGCATGGCATGGCATGGCATAGCATAGCATGGCTTAGGGATGGGATGGGATGGGATGGGGTGCCTGCTATGGTCTGGTTCTGGCTTGAGTGGGATGGGGGCGCCAACATGGGGGCCAGCGGAGCTTCTTTTCTTGGGCGGGCCGGCCAGGCCAGTTGCAAGCGCAGGTCCAAGTGCCAAGTGCCAATGCCAGCAACCAGCGACCAGCGAGTGACCAATGATTCAGGCCAGAACAAGAAATTTTCTTGTCCAGACTAGACAAAATTGCAAAAGAGCAGGGAGGGGAATGGAGAACGGGGGAGGATAAAAGTGGCATCATAGCGGGAGAAGGCTGGGAGTGGGAGAGAGGAGAGAAAGGGAAGTGGCAGAGTGGAGGTGGAAGCGAGAGGTGGAGGTCTCCAGAGTCCAGCGAGTGGGTGAGTGAGCAAATTGACCCAGGTTGTTGTTGTTGTCCGGGAATCAGAGGGCCAAGAGGAGCTTAGCAGTGAGAGGGATAACTTAATTAGGGACCCTTCTGGGCCCCTTCTTGGAGGGATGCTTTTCCCAACATGGTCACTCCAGCACACGTCCCCTCCCTCCCCCTCCCATCCCCTCTCCTCCCCTCTCCTTCATGCGCTGCAAATGCAGATGCAAATGCCCATCATCCAATCCATTTTCTCCACGGAAACGGCTGGGCTGTTGGCAACCAGAGTGCTGGGTTTGAGAAACCACCCCCGGCTTACTGCATCTGTCGCTGGCACCAGACGAATGGATGAAAAGCAATCCATGTACATACTCCGTAAATGTATGTAAGTTGCCGATTCTTGCCTGTATCATACCAGGCTAGTAAATCTTATGTTAGTGTCGCCTCACCAAGCATTCTTTTCAAGGTCATTATCCATGATCCTTTACTTGGCTATCTGCTTGTAGTATCGTATCTTCTATCTGAACAAGGTGCCTCTTCCTTCACCTTACCCTGCCCTGCCCTGCCCTGCCATATTTGGAAACCTAAGTACCTAAACAAATACTTACCTACCCTATTGTACTTACCGCGTCATACTCGAAATTCTGACACATCTCCGTGCCTTGCTCTATCAATTTATTCATCACTTTTTGACCTGCCCTACTTGCAACTAGTTGGCTGACAATCACAATCACCCACAATGTTGGGTGTTGTATTTATCCGTGTCAAGTGGAACGTATCTAGGTCACTGTATGTATGCTTGTCATTTGGCCCCCCTTCTGGGTCACCGAATAGGTCAAGATAAACCGAGATGAGAGATCTAAAACATGCGTGCTTAGTACTAGTAGGAGATCCATGTTTTTAAAACAATCCCATGATAGCCCAGTCTCTTCTTCCCGTATTAGTCGCCAACCAAGCTTTTCCCTTTTTTTCTTTTCTCACTTGTACATACATACGTGAGCGAGTAAGTGAACACATGGGGAGAGAAGAAGAAGAAGAAGAAGAAGAAGAAGAAGAAGAAGAGGAAAATCTCATCTAAACGCGATAGCTAGCTGTAGATTGTTCATCAAGAACACTCACCTTTCAATAGATACAAGGCAGATAGATGGTGGACCTATCTGATGCGCACCGACAACAAGATTAACTAGGCGACGCCGATGAACGTCGGAGCAAAATGAGACTGACCTGCTCAATAAGCCTTGAAGGCCTGCACTCGTGCGCAAAGAAATAAGACAGCATCTCAGTGGCAATGAATATCACACTCATCACCTTCACTTCCCTTCCTTTCCCTTGCGTCTGTACTGTACCAGGTTCACTAAATAGCAGCCCATGGCGCAATCTATTCCCCCAAGATCCACCCGTCTTTTTAAGATCCGAGTCTATCCAAGCTGCAGAACCGATAACTTTGACGAACAGACCAGCATGCGATCCACTGGCGCATTTAGCTGGCACACTAAACCTAGCGCTGGGGCGGAGCCTCCCTGGTAAAAGCGTGGCATCATGCCGGCATGGTATGACCAAGATTTCCGAGATTAGTTTATCCATCATGTCAAAATATGAGCTCGTTTCTCAGCGTGCATGGTACTTTCCTGTGCAACCAGCATTAGACCCCCAAATGACTTGTTCGCCAACACCGGTCATGTCTCGGTAGGTTTGGAGCTTGTATGTATGTATGTATAGGTATGTATATAAGCGTAACAGGATAGCTGTAGAGAAAATAAAGAAAAAGAGAGAAAGAAAAAAACGCAATTATGCTTTAGAGAAAGGGACTTTGGCATATTCACAAGCAATCGTACGTCTGCAAAATACATATGCCCCAGTAGGATTCAATATCGAAACATAAACAGGGGAAGGAAGAGAATGAGATCACCTTGGTTACCTGGGTCTAGGGTGCATTGAGCGTCAGAGAGTCCGCGGTGGCCGGGGGTCTGTGGCGGACCGATCCACCACCTCGGCAAGGTCGTGCAGCACAATGCAGGCGTAATGCATGTGCATCAAAAGGTTCCAAACAAGAGCGCTCAGAGCAGCAGCCGGATTCAAGTGGGATAATGCAAAGCTGGGGCAAGCTCGCTCGTAGTACATTCCAAAGAGTCATTCAACCAGCCAGTTTCAGACTCCAAAGAGAGATCCCATCATGAACTCGAAAAACGATGACGAACCTGCACCGTTTTCTGCGCTGATGTATTGTGCCGCGTCTCACTCTGCGGCAACCCTGCGGCAAGACTGAACATTGTCCCCTCAGGGTCTCAGTCTGTGATTTGTTCGTGTACGTACCTAGACACTGGAAGCTGGCAGCTTAAAATAAGGGCAAAAATTGCCCCGGTAAATGGTCCGCTGTGAAGCCACTAGCTGAAGAGCGCAGATGGTACCCGTCTGGCGATGTGACAGTGCCATCCCGAAAAGAGACTCTGACACATGGGTGCTAATAATTCCCCCGACGGTGTCGCCCTTGTTTCCGCCCCTTCGCCTTAGCGTGTCACATCCTTGGCAATAGGAAGAAAGGTGAAATCTGATATAACGGAAAGATTGTGCTGGGCGGCTGCACTTCGCAGCAGAGCTTTGTGCTGGTTGGGCATCTGACCAATGTCCGATGCTGTTTTCGTATCACGCCTTGCAAATGCAAATCAGCAAACTCGTCATACCATATGAAAAGCATCATATCCATCAGACCGGATTGCTTACTGTAGTCATCATTGTAATATTGCCAGAAAAGACATGTCAGTTACCGACGGCAATGTTTTGTAGATGTGGTGGTGTATCGACCAGAAGCAAGTGGCAGTTGAGTCGAGTCCACGCATGCGTTTTCACGACGCTCTCCCATCCTTCCACAACACCACCTTTTTCCAAAAAAAAATAAAAAAAATCTACACTGTTCGGACAGGCCATTGAGGGCTATAGCAAATCCAAACAAGGCTTGTTGTCACTCCTGCCACCCATCAGCAAGCTGGGCGCCCCTAGTCAATGATAGGTTGGCAGCACTGCTTGCAACCACACTGTTTACAGCTCCAATATGTTATTTGTTGGCCAGTCTCAGCTGAAGATGTAACTGTGAGGTCTTTGTTTCGCCGCCTCCGTATGATATACGATGTTAATTCGGCCGACAGTGCATTCTAAAAGAAGTTATTAACGCCCTCGCTACAATGTGGAAAGCCACAGCACGGTTACGTAAATTATCGAGATAATGGTACTGTGCCACAAGAGATCGAATGATATGTGTCGGGATGACTTTCTTCTTTTGTTCTTTAGTCCCCTCCATCCCTGTCTGCATCTCACGTTGGTTCGCTCTCTTTTTATTCCTTTTCCTCCGGAGAAAAACAAACCTAAGCTCAGGTTCAACAACGGTGGTGCATTGTGGCTCATGAATTTTCCGATGAGGAGGCGAAAACGAACTCCATATTGTTTTTTTGAAGGGGGTGGGTGGGTTGGTTGTAGTTTTAGTCGAGTGTGCTGCCTATGATGAATTGCGATCGTGCGTTCAGATTGAATGAGACGCATTGAGTACCAGATTAAGGTTCAAGTAATACCCTGGTTGGCTGAGTGTCGGAGATGCTGCTGCTGCATGTAAATAATATTCTTTCACTTTTGATTACTGCATACCACAATTGATCATTCTCAATTAATATGCTGTATGCACACTCGTTGATAAATATTGACTATGCCTCGTCAACAATTGTGTCTGCTACTGAACTTTAGAAGCGCCACTTCATGCAACGCCCCTCGCAGCCGAAAACGACTCTCTTCCGACTGGGCATCCCTTGAACAGCCCGGAGCGTTTTAACTAAAAGTGCACATTAAAAAACTCAATCCACAGCCAGTTCAGCTTGCATGGTTCGGCAAATGGCGCACTTGTCTGACTCGTCTCCTCAGCTTCATCTGACGGATCGGTGGACCATAGGTAGTGCTACCTGATATGATCCGCTGTTGAACCAGATGCTGGGGACGAGTAAAAGGCGGTGATTGGAAGACATGGTGAGGGAGACGGGGAGTGGGCTGTTTCCCATTGTTGAGGCTGCAGTGTGCTTCCCACAACCCAGCTTCAAAGTGTGCATCGGCCGCGCGCACAAGCACGCAACCTAAATGAACTAGTTGTGCCAACGACGTAGGAGGCTGAATCAACCAACGAGAATCTGATAAGAATATGACTTACTACCTCTGTGCGTAGTATATAGATATGGGATAGCGAGATAGAGCAGTATCTACCGATGCTCTCAGCAGAGAAAGTTTGGAAAGGTATCAAGTTTGGGTATGTTCAGTCGAGTCCACGAGCGATGCATGTTTGGTTAACCATCTCAATTGGATAATTGGCTCAATTCCTGGTCAGGAAGCTGTCCTGTCGTAACATCGAATTAACTGGACCATTGATGTCTTGGTTCTGAACGCCTATGTCGATTCCAAGCATTTTTGCGTCCTAACAGAGGTGCCAGTAGGCTGTGAAACTGGTTCAGTTAGCGAAGGTTGTCTAAACAGCCCAGAATGTCATCACACTCACGTTCGGTCCATAGCTGTACAGAACCGGATATTTCCTTTCTGAGCCAACCAGCAACATAATACATGCCATGCTGCCGCTGGTCAATACCCGAACAGGATTTTTCTCTGTCGGGAAACTGTCGAATATGCATAATTGGTACCTTGCATTCAACAATAAGGATGACAGTTCACAGCATGGGCCAATGATTAACAAGACAGACATGCTGATTCGACAGGGAATCCAGGCGTATCTCGCATGCTGGAAACGAGCAGTTGGTAGTCAATCTTGTCGAAATAGGCAAACTCCGGTCTGTCAGGACCCTTGACGCGCTGGGTTGCGCACATGGCAATATGACTGGGCACATAAACGAGGAGATATCCCCTCCCCAGTCGTATCAGCCACCCCCCAGCAGTGCTAAGATGATGTTGGCTGAGGTTCTGCTGAATCTGATCGGTAAGAGTTTGAGATTTGGACTTTGCAAATTTCTTCCTCTCCTAAGTCTAAAAAGGTAGGAAGATGGAAACACGGCAGAAATTTAGGTTGTTCCTCATGCCTTCTTCATTGGAGTGCCGTGTGTGCCAGCATGCACCCCCTCCCTTCTTCTTCATCTTCCTCCTCCTCTAGCCAAGATCCTGTATCTACTATAATACTGTATACACCGAGTGCTTTCCCCGACCTCCTTATTACCCTCGCATACCAGGTATTTTTGCACGACACAGATGGCTAGGTTCAATCCAATCCCTTCTTCGTTTAATTCGTTTACAAAGGGCCAAGCCTTTGTCCGCAGCAAAATTCTCCGCCGTCAGTTTGAGTTTGATATATACGCGTAAATCCTGCCCATTAAGACAGCCCTGTAAATACCACCACCAGCAGGCGTCTACTTAGGTACTTGCTGAGGTATTTGCTACCTCCAGATACTTGGTAACTCTTATAATCAGTACTGCTAAGGGTAGGTACCTAGGTATTCAATGCTGGTCTAGGTTATCATGATGATCCGTTGTCAACGGGTGATTTGTGATCCATAAGCTCACGGGCATTAAACAAAACCAAAAGCACAATATTCTTTCTTTCTTGCCCTCAATATTAAAACATCTTGTCTTTCTGGCCTGAAATTTCCAAATTCAATGATTTCAAACATGACCAACTTGTCGCCGGGGTTTACCGTGTACTTTACCTAAAAAAGTTCATCAAGGTGGGCAATCAATAATGACAAGGGTCAAGGGTTCTTTTGAATCACAACTAATCCATACAGGGCATTAGAAATATGACTAGAGCCCTTATTTTGACACCATGGTCCCATATTCTCGGAGTTGCGTCTAGACCATCTCCATGCCAGCCAGGTTCTCGTTTGCCATTTTATTCCCTCCTTCTTAAATCTCCTATTAACGTCCGGTCGTCACCCGCCATCCGTCATCCGTCATCCGTCATGCACCGCACCAACTGCAAGCACGAGAATTAACCCCATTTCTTTCCGATGGTTGCAGGACTATTGGAGAGCTAAATTTCCGGGGGAGACAAGGATTAATCTGGGGCAAAGGTCGAAAGAGAGGGAGGGATGAGGATTGGAGCTGGACGGTTACTTTGTAGGGATGCACTTGTGTGTGGTGGGTATACAATGAAACCCTCCTGTGCTTCCTCGAATCACTGATCATTGTGGTGATTCAGTTGTCCGTTTAACTGAGGGAGAAAGCTCTCAATATGAAGCCTTGATAGGCGAGCACTCTGTGCTTCGTACATACTGGGCCGATTCGTTTTCGGGGGTGCCCTGAGTACATACATACACCCATACATACATACCAGATACACAGTACGGAAATGACAGCACCACCCGCGGATAACCTCCCGTCACCCACGTGCCTCAACACATTAGCTCGGCGACATTTGCCTTGACGTCTCAGGCAAGGCATCGTTTGGCGTCTTTGTTTTTAATGAGGTTGGGCCGGGAACCGATGCGATCCTACCGGAGTGTGTTTGCAAGATTCAGTGAGACCACCACCGGGTGGCGATCTTTGTCTCAGTTATTGCTCGGATAGCATCATCTCATCTCCTGCTGTGTGCGTAGTTAACAAATATGGATTGGGCATTTGTTATGGAATGCACATCACTCGCTCATCCGAGTCTCTCTGTCTCTCTATCTCTCTTAATCAACTGACACAATCCTTATCCAAGACATGGGAGGAAACAGGAGACTAACCAACAAGAGATGATTGACCGTCATTCTCACCCGCCCTTCTGTTTCTTCCCATGCCAGATGCCAATAGAAATGCGCTCTATTTTCTTCCTCTTCTCCGGATGTGACAACTCGAAAGGGAGGTTCTCGGATCCGAACGAAACAGCCTTGGCCTGGTATTTTCCCTACCAGGGAACAAAGTCTCTTCAACACACGCGACTTGCAAAAAAATAAAATACAATAAAACAGCAAATAATTAAAAAGCTTAGCGCCCCTTGTAAGGTACACAAATAGGGAAATAAAGAAGTAGAATAAAATAAAAATTGCCTTATTCCGTATTAACCGGACTGACTAGACTGACTAGACCTGGTACGGAGTAGCCAAACGGAGATTTTTTGTTCTTTAATTTCTCTTTCGCTCGCTCCTGCCCTTTCGATTTTTTTCTGTATTTTATTTCATCACATATCAACAAAAGAAGTTGCTACCTCCTCCCATGTACCTACGGTGGTGGGGCGACCGGAGTTGTGTCACATCCCTTCAAAAAAAAAAAAAAACCAGGGAAGCTGTGACCGCCTAATCTTATCACATTGGAAGTCTTGATGTACCTCGGAGTGCACACACGGTACACCTCATTTCGTATCTCATCGCCCTTTCTTCTTCTCACCATGATGAATTTTCCTTTGTCTCATATAATACTATCCAGCATTCTGAGACTTCTCTCTTGATGCTTAACCTCCTTATCACACTCCCCGTCCGCCATGTCGCCGCATGAACCGATCACTATTGTTGCATCATCACAGCAGGAACCTGGCTGCTCAATCGGAATGAAGCGTTAGACTGCCCCTTAGTTCAACTTTGGGGTGTCCGCCTACAGCGCCACCCCGATGCGGCGGGGTGTGTGTGTGTGTGATGAAGCGACATGGGGGAGTCCCAAGATCATCCCACCCTCAAAGGTCTCGACTGATCTCTCTCTGTAAGGTGCAAAAAACTGTCGGCTACATGAGAAGAATCCCCACCTGACTCAACTCGACTCGCTCCCGTATTCAAGCGGTTGCTCAACCAGTGACATCAAAATCCGGGACCCTGGTGACAATAGATGCCACTCGACATATTGTTTCCTTCTCGACAGCGACTACGATTGGACGAGATATCGCCTGAAAACCCTTCAACCGGATAAAACTGAGACCGCCCCTAACAGGCGTTCTCGTTGTGGAAATAATGCCTCCCTTGTTGTTCGGTGATTGTATGAGCAAGATATCTGTCTTTGCCCGTTCTCAAGTGAGGAAAAAAAATTATATGGGAGCAATATATGCAGACAGAAAGATCTGGCCTCTTTGCTCGACTGAGATTGCCTTTATTCCTACTTTGGTATCGGAGTACTTGATCTCTTATAATGTCCACCAACTTTCCACATACGGTATCTTCATACAGCAGCAGTGTTTTTCTTTGTCCACCACCTGATACTGCACAGGGCCACCACGTGCCAGGATCGCCCTTGTTGACAGCGGCTTTCTCGTAAAAAAAGCCACGCGCGCGCTCTCTCCCGTGACGACGCAATCCCTGCAACCAGCAAGGGGCCGCAAGAAGACACAATTAAGAAAAAGGCAATCAACCACTCCTGGCGCACCCTAACGTCGTGAGCCACGAACAGTATTGCCAATGCGCTCACCTAAGAGCTTGTGCCAAGCTATTGACTACTAGGGAGGTAGAGAGGCCATACCTAACAACACTGACAAACTGGGTACGATCAGTTCCCATCTCTGGTCATGGTTTCTGCCACTCAGCACTTTGTCGTTTGAGTTTTATTAGATACCATGTCTTAGCTTGTGCCTAATTTTCCTTGCCTGCCGAATCTTCGGCGGCTACCTCCCCTCTCCCCCCCACGGGTCTCAGATACCTGTAATTCCTGAAAGAAGCAATGTGTGTTGCATCGCAGGATTTGCCAAGACTGAGATCGATGGCATTCGGCACGCAATCTTCCCCCTTCACTCCTGCAAGCTTTGAGATGATGCAATGCGGAAGAGCGTCCACTCTTGTATATGCACGCGAATAAATGACGACCGACAAGTACGAGGCATGTTATTACATACGAATAAAGACTTTAATCAAGAGAAGGCAGATTCCTGCTCTCATTGGATGTTTCGTAAATGTACGTATGCCTACATACATGCGCATGCATTCGCCAAGCAACCCCCCCCAACTGAGCAATTTCGGCAGCTTTTCAATCACCATGTGGCGAGAAAGCAGATGCATGTCTGTGATTTTGCTCTACCAAACGAGAACTGAGAACAAGATTTGCGACAAGGGGGATATCCCTCACCGTCGGCCATAACTGGGCCATGCCCGATCCTGAAGGCTGCCTCTGATCCGTTCCTCGTCGCCGAGATTGATGAGAGAGGGCCTATTAATTTTTTTTTACTGTGAGACCAGCATAAAGTGATTTCCCACTCATCTATCCATGCCTAGCTGAAGCTGCGGGAAGTACACACAAGGGTTCAACAGAGACAAAACAGGGCGCAGCATTGCTTTTTCATTCTACATTCCAAGCAATGCTTTCACACACACCTACCTACATGACATATCGTTACAATCGGATGATAATGGAGGGCGCCCATCTCGGTAAGATAGACATTTTCGAACATACTACACAATAAGGCCATGAATGAAGCACACACAGCATGCTTGGTTGCATTCCAGACTTGCCAGTCTCAGCTCGGGATCTTTGTCCCACACTCGTCCATGCCGCCGCCCGCAGCGTCACGGCATGCTGTTCCACTGTGTAGTACATAGATACCCGGCCTCCCTTGTTCCCCTTTCCCGGACGGGGCGGCCAAGACCAGTCTCGCTAATTGTCTGGCTCGTCCCGTGCTGCCTTTCCATGCCGCCGCATGTGTCTGAACGCTGCGGCACATGGTCTTTTTCCGTGCAAAAAGCACTCATTACAACCCACAAAGAGAATGGAGAAAACGCCATTGTCAGAGGTTGATAGGAGGAGAGTGAGAAAGAGAGAGAGGGAACAGCCGGCTCGCTTCTTGTGGCGTGGTATGCAGTGACTGCAGTACGAAACCGGCCCGTTTGTAGATGAATAGACAACGCCATGTTTTCTTCTCATGCAAGACATACTTTTTGTAGTTCTCTCTTTGAACAACAGGATGATTTTCTGTAACTATATGTCTTTCTTTCGGTTAAACCCCCCAAAAAAGAGGTAGCAACATTTGAGGCTTGTAGAATACTGACATTGGCTCGTTTCATACGCTGGCCTGAAGAAATCCGATACATTTCAGAGGACAAAAACACAAAATGAGAAACATGCTAAAACCAAAACCTCCAAAAAATGACCAACATCCGAGTTTAAACCAAGTTGAAACATTGAGCTTCTTTCATAGACAAGCCTCCGCGTGCCGTGTTTTCCCTTGACATGACACTTTATAGACGGCTCTCGATGCCGGCGAACTGGTGGTCCTCTGCCCAATGCGAATCGGGCCAGACAAGTCGGATCGCTTCCCAAATATGGCTGTATACCAACTTTGTTAGTAACATAAACATCTTCTCCAAGGGAAAGCATGTTGCCGAGTGACATGGCAGCGGCACATATTGACTCAGTCAAGGAAGGGGGGTAGATTGGCAACTCACTTTACATGCAGAATCTCCAATCCATTCTTCACCTCCTGTGGCAGATCCTTTACGTCCTTTCGATTTTGCGCTGGCAGTAGCACGGTCTTGACTCCGGCTCGGAGGGCACCGATGAGTTTCTCCTTGATACCTCCGACCGCCGTTACCCGACCGCGGAGTGATATCTCGCCCTGTATAACACGCCATGTTAGCATGTCAAGCTGAAACACCAGAAGCTATGTTTGGGGAGAATAGCCTGCCACTAAAGAGAGGAATAACTTACGGTCATGGCCATTGTTGGTGGTACGGGCTTGCCAGAGAATAGAGAAATCAGGGCAATAGCCTGACCGATACCGCTGCTGGGACCATCCTTGGGCATGGCTCCTGCGGGGCAGTGAACGTGAATGCTGCGATCCTTCATGATGTCGGTTGTTGGCTCAGGGGTAAGGCCCAACTCAAACGCGTGAGCCTTGACCCAAGTAAGTGCGACTTCCACACTCTCCTTGAGGACATCACCGAGCTTGCCAGTGAGTTGCACTCGCCCATTGCCAGGCATGTCAGCCACCTCGATGAATAAAATACTGCCATTGCCACCGGTGCTATACGCCACCAAACCTGTAACGATGCCAGGCCTACTGGTCTTCTCGGCAATTTCCTCCTCATACATTTCAATGCCTAAGATGGCCTCAATGTCATCAATAGTAAGCTGTGTCCGATAAGCGCCCAGGTTCTTGTTGTCTTTGGCCTCGGCGAACTCGACCGCCTTCGCACGACACACGGAGCCAATCTCACGTTCCAGGTTGCGAACCCCTGACTCACGAGTGTACGACTCAATAATCTTGGACACTACTTTCTCGCTGAAGTCTACCTGATCCTCGGCCAACCCATTGACGCGGAGTTGCTTAGGAATCAGATGCTGTATCGCAATGTGACGTTTTTCAAGCGTGGTGTAGCCAGGAAGATAGATCATCTCCATACGATCCAATAGAGGGCCGGGGATGGTGTCCAGGCTGTTGGCGGTGGCGATGAAGAGGATCTTGGAGAGATCAACAGGCATCCCCACGTAGTGGTCTTGGAATGTGTGGTTCTGTTCTGGGTCCAGAACCTCGAGCATGGCAGCCGAGGGGTCACCGTGTACGCTTGCTGTTCCGATTTTGTCAATCTCGTCCAACAGGAAGACGGGATTTGCCACTCCAACCTTCCTCAAACCTTGAACGACGAGACCAGGCATGGCTGCGACGTAGGTCCTCCTGTGCCCGCGGATCTCTGCCTCGTCTCTGACACCACCTAAAGAGATGCGGTGGAACTTGCGGCCCAAAGCGGTTGCGATTGACTTGGCCAAACTGGTCTTTCCCACACCAGGGGGTCCAACCAGGAGCATAATTGGTGACTTGTCCACCATGCGTTTCGACTTGAGAATTTGAAGTTTGGCTAGATTCTGTTCGGACTTTTCGGGTGTTGATGCGCGAGGTTCACGACCTTTGCCCTCTGTAATTTCCGAAGAGGCGTTCTCGGCTTCAGCCTGTCTGATCTTTTCATCCACGTCATCATTGATGGATTGCTTGAGCCTTAGAACCGCCAAGTACTCAATGAGTCTCTTCTTGACCTTGTCCAGGCCGTAGTGGTCCTGATCTAGTTGCTTGCGAGCTCTAGCTAACGTGTCGGGGCCAAGCCTATCATCGGTGACAGCCGACCAGGGTATCTCTGCCAGCGTTTCCAGCCAGTTTCGAGTCACCTGATACTCCTGATTCATCGGTGCCATCTTCTGCAGCCTGCGAAGTTCTCTGTCTACCGACTTGGAGACGTCCGGAGGGAGCTGTGCTGCCTGCAGCTTCTTCCTCAACTCATCAAGCTCATTGGCCTCCTGCTCATCGTCTTGGTTGTTTGCTCCGTTCGGTGCCCCAAACTGCATTCCAGGAATCGAGGGCATCAAGTTCTTCTTGTTAGGATTATCGTTTAGTCGATCGATTATCTGAATGGGCATGGAAGTAAATGTCGTAATCTTGAAGTTATTTTTGATGCCTCCGACCTGTCGCTCCAGAAGCTCAATGACCTTTGTGAGCCTGACCTTGACATCCAGGGCAGCCAAAATCCCCAGCTTCTCCTCGTGTGTAGACTCAACGAGGTTGGCCATGAAATCCGCGAGCAGGCCAGCCTCCTTCAGTTCCCTCTTGATAATGAGTGACTCTAATCGTCTCGTGACACCGGGAGATAGAGCTGGGCCTCTTGTGCGAGGGAGGAAGGAGGAAATGCGCAGAATAGTAACCAGTTCCCTGGAGCGCAGTTTGAGCAGGGTAAAGAGGTCCTGCAACTGCTTATCGCCGACGTTGACTACGCAGATCTATGTTAGCGAGTTGTTGACACCTTGTGGTTTGGATATTTAGCGGTACGTACTCTCATCTTCGAAATATGTCACCTTGGCCTCGAAGAACGGACGTTCTCTTGTTATTCCATCGATCCTGATGCGACCGGTTCCCTCGACGCGCAAACCAAACTCCCCAGACCCTCGCCCATCGATGCCGACTATTTTGGCTGCGACGCCGAATCCGAACAGATCGCCCTTCTTGGCAGCCCCCGGGTTGATTTCCTCAAGCTGTGAAGAGTCTATCTCCTCGCCATTGTTGATCAAAAGCTGTCCATCAGCTCCCACCAGCGGCGAGGAAACGGGGACGCAGGCTATCGGGATGGAATCTATGCGACTATCAGGGCCTTTTGCGGCAGCGCGCTCGTACACGGACGCGAGGAGGGCGGGGATGTCGGGTCGACTGGAATTGACGGTAATGCGCTGGACGAGGCCAGGTAGCAGGATGGAACCTCTGGCTAGAGGGATCAGAGGCAGAGTCGAGGACTGTGATCTTCCCATATCTGTTGGAATAGGGGGCAGCAATGGTATAGTGAAACAAAAGAAAGGAAGAACAGAAGGTGATTTCGTTATTGTGAACCAGCCGTTACGGACAGGATCCAGTATGCTGGACCCTGTAAACAATTCGATTGAGGCGTGTGTATTGAATGCGCAGGGAGTCAAAGATGGAATTGAGAGGTTTAGATGGGCATGGGGAGAGAAAAGAAGATGGTGTCTGTCTGATGTCAGATGGGCTGGTTCGGCTGTGGTTGGATTAGTATTATGAGATGGGGTGGGATCCATTGGGCTACCGTCGCTGCTCTGCTCATGCTAGTGAAGCTCGGCCAAGTTTTTTAGTTGCCGCCCCCAGCCTGCAGCGCCTGAAGCCGAGGCTGAACCTCCGGGCTCTCTATAAGCAACTGTATGTCACTCCACTTCAAGCGTCACCTCCAGTCGTCATGAACTCGTTCCCGCCATGTCACCAGCTGATTGAGTGGTGGCAATTCTGAAGAAGCTATTGCTAAAAAGTACATGCGGCTGTGAATTAATTGATTTATTGTTTTCTTCTTCTTCTTTTTGTTTTCCCCATCCGATAATAGCGATTAATGGGAGAACAGTGTCGTTTGGTGAACTACCTAGCTCCATATAGCTTATACTTGACATGTGTCTTGAGGTACGTACCTGCATACCCCAGATCTCAACTTTACCGACTATCTGTATCATACGGTACTTTAACACACGAACACGGTGAGCATAAAATGCTCGGATATAGATGTTCACTTGATCAGGGTAAAGTAAACCAAACCAAGAATCCAAAAGATTAAAAGGATAGTAGCTTGGTAAAAATGAACGTGTGCCAGTAGCCGTACCTTTCCGGCCACTCCCTCCACCGGGCCTTCACATATTCACCTTGATGAGTCAGCAAAAAACCATCCAGGCAGGACCCACTATCGCGGGGCAACAAATCCCATTAAGCCAAAAGTCGCGACTCAACGCGTCTCCCGCTCTTCCAGCACAAACCCCAAAGACTTGAACACCTCTCACAATGTGTAAGAAAGACAGCTGCCATACCTTCTCTTCCTGACTCAATTACTGAACCATCATTATAGCAGCATACGGCGGATACACAAAGACCGGTTACGGTGCCCAGGGCGGCGATGATTCCGGCGGTTTCTTCGCAGGCGGTTCCCAGCAGGGCAGCCAAAGTGCAAAGGCAAGTTTCTTCGACCGGTTCAACAGCACGTTATGCCATTAATAGCACGCTGGACTAACTCTTATCTAAAAAAATCTTAGTCCTACCAAGATGAATCCCTTCGTCCCGTAACCATCAAACAGATCCTCGAAGCCGAAGAAGCATACTCAGGGGCCGACTTCAAAATCGACGGCTCGCCCGTCACGCAAATCACCTTTGTCGGCCAGGTCCGCAGCGTGAACCCCCAGCCCACCAATATCACCATCAAAATCGACGACGGCACTGGCCAGATCGAGGTCAAGAAGTGGATCGACGCCGACAAGCAGGACGACGCCGACCCGGGTTTTGAGCCGGACTCGCACGTCCGCGTGTGGGGTCGTCTGAAGTCCTTTTCCAACAAGCGCCATGTCGGAGCGCATGTTATCCGGCCCGTGACGGACTTCAACGAGGTCAACTACCATCTCCTGGAGGCCACCTACGTCCACTTGTTTTACAGCCGGGGAGCCATCGGCGGAGACGGTGCGCCTGCCAACGCCAACGGAGATAGCATGTTCGTCGACGGCGGTGCCGGGTATAACGAAAACGCTGGAGGCAACGCTCAGATGCCGAACAAGCTCTCCGGATGCTCTCCCGTCTCTAAGAAGATGTACCAATATCTCAACGACACGCCGGGTGGCGGTGAGGGTATCCACCTCAACGCTATCAGCAGCTCAACAGGAATGTCTGTTCGAGATGTCTTGACGGCGGCAGATGAGTTGCTGGGACAAGGCTTGATTTACACAACGGTTGATGATGAAACATGGGCTATTTTGGAGTATTAGAACTGAAGGGAGGGCAGTTTTTTTCTTATTATTGTATTTGTCGTATTGAACATCCCAAGGAAGTGTGCCATAATGTTAGAGAACTTGTATCACGGACAACAACAAAAGGGTCAAAAATTTTCACGAAGGAATGTTTATATTTCCTCAAGACTACTTAATTGTTTAGGAGGTTGATTGGACCAACCCCAAATACAATAGTGTCACTTTGTTGATGCAGTAGAGACAGTATGGCGAGCTTTATAAGCCCACATCGCGAATGACCGCCATCAGACAGCCAAACCAAAAAAAAAAAAATCAAACAACGAAAACATCAAGACCAAAGCTAAATGAATGTCAATGAACAGAAAAAAACGGTCCACTTTCACAAACATATTCGCAAGGCAAACCATAAAAAAAAAAAAGCACACAAACAAACAAACAAACAACATTCAATCATCGCAAGTTTCCTTCGTGAGTGGATTCATTTCTGAGTGGGGAGTTTTCAATCTGAGGACTTCCAGTCCGCTGGTTGCTGCTCATTTCGAACTTTCAGACTTTGACCGTCTCGACTTCGTCCAGAGAGACAGAGGAGTCGGTCGCCTTGTCGTTCTGCGGCTCGCGGACCATGACGTATAGCGGGATCGGGATCGGTCCGCGCTTGAAGTTGATCTCCTTCTTGAAGACGAAACCGAACCTCTCGTAGTACTTGACGTTGTCGAGGGTAGTGGCCTCGAGGTAGATGGCATGGTTACCAGCATCGGCCTGTGGGAATTAGCGAAGAAAGCTTTTGTAATCACCCATCACGTTGTGAAGTCGAGACGTTTGAGAGTGGAGTGGAAGCCATACCTTTGCACCCATGTCGGTGATGAGCTTTTTGGCGTATCCCTTGCCACGGGCATTGGGCTTGGTGCCAATGTACGCGAGATAGTAAAACTCGCGATCACCCATGACTTCATCCATTGTATCATGGAGAAGAGGGAACACATCATCAAACACACGTCTGCGTCCTTCAGGCGAGAGTTGATAGTAAAGGCGCCACATGCCACTACGGAAGAGAGTCCACCATCCGTCCATATGCTGACCCGGGAGGCTCCTACCACAACCATGTCAGCCCATATGCACCAATCTACTTTGACTCGTTGAGGAGTCCCTAACAGATAGAATATCCTTACCACAATGCCACGGCGTCATGGTCGGGACCAATCGAGGTTACTGTACCGCTGTAGCAATGAGATGCCGCCAAGTAGGTCATCAAACGAACATGGAGCCTCCACCTGGACTCATCAGAGTACTTATTTGGGCCATCGTCGCCTAGGAGATAGACGCTAAGGGCATCGGCGGCGAAAGCATGCGCAAGGGACAAGCCCACCTGGCCGCTCTCTGCCATTCCGATCCTACGAACGCTATTCTCCCATTTCGAGGGCACGAGGGAGCGTTTTTCCACATCGACAACATTCACAATGTTGCTTACAACATGCGCCATGCTGGGCTAATGGGAAACCCTTCACTCGTTGATACTTCCTATTTGGCGGAAGAAAGGATCCATGTTCAGCAGATGAGTTCATGCATTTGGGCCTAGACTCACGTAATATATTTTGGATACTATCACCCGTATGGACGTTCGAGAGCTGAGATCTCGAGACGGGCATAAACCTGGAGGGGTGGCGCAAGCAGTTGAGGCTGGTTCGTAGGTCAACCGACATCAAGGTGGTGATCGGGGACGCCGTCGATTCGAGTAGTTGGGATATTGGAGGGGAGTTTGGGGGGGTAGAGGGATAAATCGGCTCAAGACGATTTAATCACCAGTCAAAGCAATCACTTCACTGACGACGATGTGTGAGATCGCCTGTACAGCAAGGGGTGAAGACGGAGACGGAGATGACCAAGATGGAATTTGCGTTCGATGACAGTAGTAGCAGTAGTAACAGGTAGTAGTAGTAGCAGCAGTAGTAGGCAAGATTTAACACCAAGAGGATACAAACAACCTCTTTCCCAAGCTAAAGGTCAAGACCTTAGGATGCTCAAGAGACCCAGGCTCAAGATAGAATGCCTTTGTTAGCAGCAACCAACAGCGGATTATTCGAGAGTCACTCTTGGTCAAGTCGTTGTTGAGTGAGAGAGATGCGAGAGAGAGAGAAGCCCGAGAACAGATGGTTGGGGGGATCTACGCCGCCTATTAATGTGCCCCGAACACAAGTAAGACTATTGGACCCTGATTAGCAGAGAGAAACACCCCACGACGGCTCCGGTCTTGCGGAGGCGGACCGGGTGTGCACACGAGCTGAACCAAATCCATTGGCTCAGGCTAGCCAAGGAATGGTCATCTGATTCCCTCATCAGGCTTGGTACGTCGGCACTTTTATCTAATAACGAGACAAACAAGAGAGATAAGCCGCGACTCTCCAGTCTTATCCGAGTTTGGTGACGGAATAATAGTTATCCTGGAATATATCCAATCGTATTGATAAGTGATTCCATTTTCTCTCTCTCTGTCTCTCTCTTTTTTTTGTGCATGTTTATCAATCGCTTTTGCACGGTGCAGGCCCGATACAGTCAGACGATGCATTTCATGCCTCGAAGCTGTTATGCAGCAAAATGTGAACAAGCTTATTTCTTCTGTAACCCGCCATGTCCGAAAGAAGCACAGCTAGGCTGCTGAGGGATTCCTGCATGCCTGACTGTCTCAAAGGAAGAAGCAATAGATGCCTCGGAGGTTCTTGTTTCCACAGTGTTCGGCCGCCTTCTGGAAACAGTATGACCTCCTGTCTCGTATCGCCTTGGCACACCCCAATGTTGAGAGGACAGATAGTGCCATGGCACAAGCTTCCTGCAGTGGCTATCAGAGATCCGCCCACCCACCAGCCCCGCATTTGAGAAGGTCGGCAGGCTTACGGGGACCGGGGGGAGCCGCCCAACCGTCTCCGTCGGTATGCCCGTACGGTACCAAGGCCAGTATCGGTGTGTGGAAGGACAGGCGTGGGGTGGGGGAAGAGGAGGAGAGCTCCGAACAACCCGTCAGGCTTCACGCCTAACAAATGGTTCGTCCGACGTGGCGTTCAGAGAGAGGATGACGCGTTGTGCCGTGACTGCAGCCAAGTTTTGTGGTGTCCAATATGGTTGACATAGAGTCGACGTTATGCAACAGCTTTATGGCCTCGTGCTTGATTTGTCACAGATTCGGAGGCTGATCACAACACAGATCCAACGTCGATAAAAGTAGGGTGTCACCATTGGTAGATCCCTGCTGCCCGCGGACACCGTGCCAGCTGCAATGAAACTCTGTCTCCAACATGCATCGTTCTGTTGTAATTGTTACCAATAGTTGCTTCAATACTGCCATCATGAGGGTGGATGGAATTAGTAAGATGGAGTAATTTGGCCGCAAGGATGACGATGTCGAGACTCGGAACCTTATTCAGTGTCTGCCGTCGCTGTCCAGTCTATGAGCCAACTATTCATCCGACTTGCCTAAGATGGATGGCGGTAAATTAATTACTAATAAGTGCATGAGGCTGCATACAAGTACGTTGAATTGAAATAAGACAAGTTGGTGATGCAGCGCAAGTGGAATTTGACTTACCAACCTATACAAAGGAAGAGGAGCCCACCACAGCCTCCTTCCATTATGGACATCTACCGAGGCTTCAAAGTGTCCACCTCTAAATGCCGATCTTGAAAATAGCGCCCATGATGCCACCAGAGCTAGGCTGTAATATTCCTAAATATGAATGGCATGAATGGCCACTATTAGCCAAGAGACCAGAGAGAAATCGAAATTCAGCACTCTACGACTCAGACTTGGTAATCAAAGATCCAAAGAGAGAGAAGACTTTGCATATTATCTTTAAAGAATAGCTGACTATTGTTCAAGTGTTTATTAAGTACTACTGGCATTCACTTTGGGTTGCTTGCATCTAGATTCGTCTAACACAGCACCAAGGCTCTTGGACATCGACATAGAACCATTATATTCGATTTCCACTATGTATTAGCTATGTCATATGCTAATGCCGAGCATTGTCCACCACAGCCTCAGCATACGACCCACATTCGACCTATTACATACGTCGAATCTCCTGCTCATTGAGATACTTCTCTAAGCCGGAGTCTAGGTTCTGCCACCACTCAAAGAGCATCGAGTTGCAGATGAGCTTGAACCATGGAGTGAACTTCAGAGCAGGGTCCTCGAACAGCTTCTTCAGACCGTCAGCAGTAACATATTGAGTCGCCTGCACCTCGTTCTCGTTGGGGGCGAGGTCAACGTTGGCCTTGATGAAGAGAATGTAGTCAACTAATAAAGAGAAATATGGGTCAGCAGTTGGCCATCGATTATGCATGTATGAGTGGGGTTTCGCATACTCTCGTGCTCTCCCCACTTGCCATCACTGGGAGCCTTGTAATGGATTCGAGTTAGGAAATGGAATTTCTCGATAGGAACCTGCTCCGGCTTAATGCCCAACTCATGCTCCAACTTTCGTTGCGCAGCTCGCTTGACACCGGCAATAGAATCCACCAAGTTTGAACCTGTCTCGGTGGGAACGCCCAGGGGGTGGGAGCAGCATGTGTTTGTCCACATATCGGGAAAGGTAATCTTCTCGGTAGCGCGCTGTTGCAGGAGAAGCTCGTTCTTGTCGTTGAAGAGGAAGACAGAAAAGGCACGGTGAAGGAGTCCCTTGTCGATGTTGGTCATGAGATGGCCTAGTCATGTTAGTCAGTCTGTTCTTTCTGTTGGAATATGGGATTCTGCAAATCGTACAAATCTTCTTGCTGGCCTTGCCGATAGGAAAGTCATTTTCGTCCGTAACAATGCACACCTCGTCCATCAATCGAATTTGCTCCTCATCGTGACCGGACAGAGCCTCATCTGTGGTATCGATATCCGGGAAGAGACGAAGGATGTTCTCAGCCGTAATAGGCTGGGCCTCGGTGACAGTCGTAGTGGTTGACATTGCTCTCGGCGCCCAAGCTTGATGTGAAAGGATGAAGTTGAAGAGTCGGGACTGGCGGTATCCAGCAAGGCTGTTGGAATGCTTCGTACTCGGATATCGACCTGAGCCTATTCGTTGCGCCTGCTAATGATAATGTCTTAGTATTTAAAATTTCCCCACTGTTAATTGGCTATAGAGGGGGGTCTTTTGCGGTAACGCTAGTCCAGATTAGGAAGAGAGTAGTCTCAAGTCTCAACGCTGGAACGACGTCCTTATTTCAACTCGCGCAATGAAAAGTTGATATTTAGGAATTGCGAGATTGAAGAGCTGCTTTTATAAAAGCCTCTGGAAGCCCAGTTCGGCGAATTATGGACGATTAAGTAAACTGCTTTGTGTTGCTAAAATCTCCCGATTGATGACCCATCACATCCTCTTCCCAATAAGGACTAGCTTGGTGTGATTGGACTTGATGGAGTGACACTGGATTCTTTTTACTCACATTTCTACAATGCCCCTCGGTTGAAAGGTAAACTTGTCGCGGGGCAGAAGGGCGGTGGACAGTGTGCTTAGTCACCTGTTGACGGTATTGAGGGTGTCGAGCAGCTTGGGCGTTTCTTATCAGCCGTTCTGCGTTGGCCAGGATAGAGAATGCATGTGCCTGTTGCTGGATGCTGGTGTTCTTGGAAACCAATCCCAGCATGTTCTGGGGTTGGATGGACCCTGTCAGGACCCGGTTCCATAAACTAATGCCACAGTTACTATGAGAGCGTCTGCTTGTATAGTGTAAAGAACAGCAGCTGAACATACTCGTGTTTATAGCTCATAGTGGCCCTGGGGTTTCGTTAAAACTTCATCCCCGGCTGGATAAAGAATCAACTTTCACAATCAATTGCTGAAAACCAGGCAGTGGTGATTTGGGAGTTGTAACGTTGGAGGTGGTACTCCGTATAGATGAAGCTTCTCCTCCTGAGCCCCTTATGCATCTACTAAGATTAAGTAGCCAAACGGGGTTCTAGACTCCACCAGGTACCTGGCACGCATCCGCCGTGTGAGGCTGGGGAAGCTTCGTCACTTGTTTCGCATCCGCATTCTTTTACCTCCGTATCATCCTTACTATCTTTCAATTCGCCATTGTTTGCGAAGCATACTCTGCGACTGCATGCCATAAACGAATCCATTGTAAACGAATTATTTATACCAACACATCCCCCGAATCGGCACCGATCAGCACCTCCGGCCAGAGCTCCGAGACCATGCCTCCCACGATTGATGAAAAGGAAATCGAGACGTATTGGAATATCTTTGCGGATCGAACGGGAGGAGGGAAATACCTGACTGGCGAGCAAGCTGCACCCGTGCTGAAAAACAGCGGTCTGCGCGATGACCAGCTAGAAAAAGTATGGGATTTGGCGGACTGCGACAATGATGGAAATTTGGACTTTGAAGAGTTCTGTGTCGCCATGCGACTCATCTTTGATATTCTCAATGGAGTGAGCTGCGCCCTGGAAACTATCCCCTTAGCTCCCCTCTACTAACGGGTTTCAGGAATACTCAGACGTGCCCAAAACACTGCCCGACTGGCTGGTTCCCGAATCCAAAGCTCACCTCGTGCAAGCCAGCCAAGCAATCACAGGCAAACAACCACAGTTTGAGCAGGTTGAGGAGGAAGACGACACGCCAGGACTGAAAGATGGCTTCGAATGGTACATGAAGCCCGAGGACAAATCCAAGTATGAGCAGATCTATCAGGAGAACCGAGATATGCGAGGCGAAGTAGCTTGTCAGTTTTATCCTTGCCTTGCATTTATAGCTTGCCCGGCTGACAATCACCTCAGTCACCTCTTTAGAAGGCCTATATGATTCACTAGATGTCCCCGATACCGATATCCGCTCCGCCTGGAACCTGATAAACCCATCCGCTGCGTCGACGATCCACAAAGACGCATGCCTTGCGTTTCTCCATATGCTGAATTACCGCCACGAAGGCTACCGAATTCCGCGAACCGTGCCTGCCTCTCTGCGAGCAAGCTTCGAGCGCAACCAAATCGACTACCAACTCGACAACCAAAAGACGGGCGTCTCATCACGGTGGGCTACCAAGGCCGATGATTCCACGGCTACGGGCCGCAAAGCCAAATTTGGTGACCAGTATCTATCAAGGCTAGGTCGTAGCGGCTTTAAAACAGCAGGAACAGACTTTTCAACAGAAAAGACTGAAGATTGGGAGGAAGTCAGGTTGAAGAGGCAACTACAGGACCTGGACGACAAGATTAAGAAAGTTGAGGAGATTGCGGAGCGACGGCAGGGAGGAAAGCGTGATTCTAAGCCCGCTCTCGTGAAAAAGGAATTGGATCAACTCCTTGACTACAAGCGTCGGGAACTGAGAGAATTGGAGCAAGGCACCGGCAAGAGTGCAGTTGGTGGAAGCTTGAAGAGCATATCCGAGGATTTGCAAACCGTCCGGGAACAAGTCGACGGTTTAGAAGCCCATCTCAAGTCTCGAGAGCAGGTTCTAGGTGAGCTACGGAGAGAAATTGAAGATGAGAAGAGGGGGTAATGACATGGCTGAGGGGTTGGTTATGGAGGAGGAAGTTTTGGGCATTAATTTGTAAGGTTGATATTAAGAGCGTTTCTATAGATGGGAATACATGCTCGGCGCGCGAGCTCTATTATCATACAATTCTTAATCTTTCTCCCCCCCGTCATCGCCACTCGATTACCAAAACGAACCATCAACATACTTCTTTGTCCTTTGCATGCCCAATGTGCGACCTTTGATGAACCAAACGAACAGCGAAGGAGCACATATGGGCCCAACCCGGCCGCATCCCCTTGAACGGCCCATGGCGAAGATGAAGGCGTCAACTAGCGGGCCCCTGGGAACTGACTGGTCTTTGCCCTGTAAGACGTGCTCAATGTTTTTGACAACGCCCGCGGCCTGTGATTCTGTGATTAAGAAGCCAGCTCGAGGCTTGGAGACAATGTCCCCGACGGCCCAAATGTCCTTTGCCCCGCGTACCTGCAGAAAGTCGTCGACGTCGACGTATTTCTTGGGTGTTAGAAACTCGACAGGCAGGTAGTCGGTGTTGGGCTTTTGGCCCGTTGTAGGCAGGTATAAGTCAGTGATGAGCGTCTCCCCGTCGGACAGGACGAGCCTCGTCTTGCCGTACTCGGTTTTGCTGATTTCGGTGGCTTTGACGCCTTTGCGGACGGTGACGCCCAGGTGGATGAGTTCCTTTTCGACTGCGCCGGCGGTGGAATCGCCGCCGACGAGGGTGTCCGAGGCGGACAACAGGACGACCTCTTTATCTTTGTATTCATCGCTGATTTCGGCGGCGACTTCAACGCCCGTGGCACCGCCTCCGGCGACAACAATGTGAGATGCCGCAGCGATCTTCTCCCCCGTGCCGTGCAGACTCTCCAGGAGCTCCTCGTATGTCCCCGAGGCCTTCCACGGCATATCAGGGTCTGCGGAGTTTGCGCCGGTGGCAAGGACGAGATAATCGTATGATATTGTCCGTTTGTCCGTTCCTGTTGCGACCTGAACGGTCTTGGCGTTTGGGTCCAGACTTGTCGCGGCCCCGAGGATGAACTCGTATGAGTCGGAGGGATACTGAGCCAGACCGGGCTCGATGGGCTGAAGGAGTTCTTCATCTTTGACGACTCCAGGGAGGACAGCTCTTACGGAACCGAGGTTCCAGTAAAAATGGCTGTTCTGGTCGAGAGAGGTCTTGTCAGTTGGTTGTTCATGGGTCAGAAGATTGAAGGGGATGATATAGATGACGTACCTTTGTGACGAGAATGACCTTGAGGTCCTTTTCATATCGTCGAGTGTATTTGAGGAGGCGATGGGTGACGGCCATGCCGCCGAGGGAGCCTCCGAGGACGACAACTGTCTTTCCTTTGGACATTGTGATGAATCGTGTTTATGATTGATTGTGCTGTCTGTCTGTCTTGAGAGGTAAAAGGTCAAGTAAGGGAGATGATGAATCATGAGGTGAGACCAGCGCTAGAGGGATCAAGATTCCTTATTATATTAGCATCTGCTCGCCCTTCGCCTTCAAGCATAGCCATCCATAAGCCAATCTATTCATATTCCCCCCATCCAGGGACCGGAATCGCGTCAAGATAAAATCCATCCGCTCCGTTGGCCGAAGATCCGGCACATCCCATAAGCGAACAAGATATCCCGGCGCCAGGGCCATCAAGGTCATTATTAGCCGGGGAGATGCTCCGAGCCAGGTTGAGAAAAAAAAAAAAGTCACCGAGAGTTGGTCCATTCGTATAAGAAGGCATTTGATATTTAATCGGAAGCATCAGCACGTATGTGAAAGCTATGTGAAAGCCTTCAAGACTACGCTTCTATTACCGTATTCGTCTTGGGTACAGGGGCCTCTCTTGTCTCTCTTACCACCCATGCAGCCGCCATGACATCCGAATGCGAGTCGGCGGACAGACATGACAACACCGCTCGGCTTAAGAAATGGATGGGATGATGTAGGGTCGCCGCAGTGGCTGCTGTCAGTGGCTGTTGAACCGTTAGTGAGCGTCGGCCACTACACCACTCCACTATCACAAGCCAACTGATAGCGCTCCCCCCCCCCCTCCCCTCTGAAAGACCGTTTCCCCAACAGGAGAACTCCAACTCTGGCCAATGGAGAAACTGGTGTACTTGTATCCATACCAGCCTCACAGCTGAAATGCATGTACCCAGACTATTATAGCCAGCACACCAAGGCACATCACCGCCTTTCGAGTTTCAGCACATGCACGCGAAGGTTGGCCTGCCCGCGTGCCCCTCCAGCTTTTGCCCCTCGCCCGCCCGTCACTACTATTTACCCCGCAGCCGAGTTTCCCAACACATCCCAGACCACACATCCAACAACTTGGAAACTCGCCGACACTCTCTCTTCTTTGAACATTACGCAACAACACATACAAGGACTTTTATAACCAAAGAAAGTCATCAAAATCAGTCATCATGGTCACCGTCGCAGATTTCGAAACGGCTGCTGAGCAATCTCGCAAGCTCACCAAGAAGCCCAACAACGATGAGCTCCTCTCTCTCTACGGTATGGAGGGATTCCCCTTAAACCACCCCCCCCCCCCCCTTGCAACCAAAACGGGTTGAGAGAGAGTGGGAGGGGTTCTTTTTGTAACGATTGACTGACATGATATTAAATTCAGGTCTCTACAAGGTTGGCAAGGCTGAGGACTTTAGCAAGGCTACCAAGCCTGGCCTGTTCAACCTCAAGGTGAGTCTACAGCCCGATAGTCCTCCCGGCCTCCAACGTTCTTGGCTAATAAAACCGAACCACTATAGGACGGAGCCAAGTACAACTCCTGGAAGAAGTACCACGACGAGGGCTTGACCGCCGAGCAGGCCCAGGAGCAGTACGTCGCCTTGGTTGAGGAGCTCAAGGTCAAGTACGAGTACGATGAGAACAAGGTCCCCGAGAAGACCAGCGGCAATTAAATATGGGTTCATCAACGCTTCAGCGATGTGAGAATCAAGGTTTTCTTTTTCTTTTTTGGGTCTTGTCTGGGAAGTGTCTGTGTAAAGAACATAGTCCCCGAGGGAACTCTTTGGCATTGAGCCTTGGCATGGCGTGGCATAATAAAGAATTCTAAACCATTACGAATAATATGATATCAAACGGAGATGTACTGGTGTTGTATGAAGAGCATGATGTAACGGAAGCTGATCTCGCAGTAGTATAACGTCAAGGCCCTCACCATGCTCTAGGAGTCACAGCCCTTCCCTAGTATTAGTGATGTGTTATTGGAGCTTGGCTGTATAAGTATTTCGATCTTACTCGTAACGTGATTAACCGTAGTACTTGGCACCTCCAATGACATCAATTTTTGATGGTTATAATTCCAGCTCTTACACGGAGAAGCCTCATGAAGACCCGTACCACTCACTGAATGCCAACGTATGATCTCGTTGTGAACCAACTACATAGTACTATCAAATAACTGATTATTATTACTGCTCTCGGTGTTTGCAGTAAAGATAGTATATCAAGTTTCAGTCAGGAGGAAGCGGAGTCTTCCATGATATGTGCTGTTCCAGAAAGCCAACAGGCTTTATCTTGTAAGGAATAGCAAGTCCTTACCGCAGTTAATGGAGGAATGAAGATTAGTGCACTGTCTGAGTGGTGTGAGATTCTTCCCTCTTACTCCTATGCTGTTCACGGTAAGGATCCTTGGTTGGGTTTGAACTGGCCAAACTACAACATTAGGATGTCCACTCCTCGGTCATGTATTGCCCCGTGCTGGCTTGCATTGAAATCTCTACGATAAATACATTGTGACGATCAATACCTATCAGATAGCCCGGTCTTTGGTTTAGGGTCCAATATTCGTGACTGCCCTTCCCCTCCCGTTGATAAGCACATGTCCGAATTTGGCAATTAACCTTGCAATAGAAATTGGAAAGGATGAAAGGGAGTATTCAAGATGGCTTATATACCATCTACGAACAACCACAATGTACTTCAAGGACATAACTTACTCTATTTACACACACACACATACACACACATACACACACATATATATATATTAAAGCTAGAATTGTAGGCATACTGCAGGCTCTCTGTCCCTGTACCGTTAAAGGCCCAAGCAACCGGCCTATTAGCAAAACAATATGCTACAGCACGACGTCCATACCGATTAGACCTCCTTTTCCGAATGAAACAAGCCCCCGCTAGCCCAACATCTAAAATATTGATCCATCACAAAGATGAATGTCACCTCCCTCTCATCGTAGTGGAACATGCATACCGGGTCATCACCCCCCAAAACGCACAACGAGCCAAAAAGAGCTGATGAGATTCCCGATTCCCCCCTTTCAGTAGTCCCATTGCAGAATCGGGAAGAGCGAGCCTGAATGCAACGTCTTGGCCCGACAAATCGAGCAACTATCTCGTTGGTCCAACCATCTCCAAAAGGGTCATGGGAAAACAAAAATAGGGGGGGGGGGGGACTCTTACACCGCTTCACAGACAATGTCACTAAATGTCACTTGTACTGCACCACACTGTATTGCATTGCACTCCATGCAGCAAATCTTCCATGATGCACCCCAACCAACCCACAAAAACAATTTCCCAAAAAACCATTCATGCAATCCTCAAATTGGCAAAAGAACATGTAATCATGACGCTCTATACGCCTCCTCCTCCTCCCCCATCTCAGCCACACTTCCTCCCAGCCTTACCCGCTGTCCCCCCTCCGGCGTCGATCCCGATTGACGGATCCAAACTCAAAAGGATGGACCCGAGGAGAATTCCTAAAAGAGTTATGCTCCGATTCTTGCTTGTTTTTGATCCACAAGCCTCTTTTTTTCTTCTTCTTCTTCTTCGCCTTGAATGGCTTCATTTGGGGTGTTGATATCCCATTTGCCCATGTGCTATTAGAACAAATCGCCCCTGCATAGACTTTATTCTACCAAAGTTCTAACACATGCGTGCGAAGACGTCAGTGCACATGGCAGATGCATAAGCTCAATGTGACATGACAACAAAGCAAAACTACAGCAAAGGGCAGCCAGCATCAACGTCACGGATCGCAAATAGAGGCACTCGTGTTTAGGTCGCATTGACGAGCTTGTATTCTCTTCAATACTATCAAATTCAATACGTACATGCAAAAAGAGAAGGCCTCAAAAAGAAATGAAGAAAAAAAGACCTTCTCTTCGCACCGCATACGAGGGTACTAGGTAAAACTGTAAAGGTAGACAATGTACGGGGTTCCAAGGGACTGTCCACCGCAACCTTCTTTTCATCAGACTTCTCTTATCGCAGTCATTTTCTCAAATGTCCATAAAAAAAAAACACAAAAAATCCATTGCAACTCCAAAAAGGGGTAGGGAGATGCAACATAAAAAGGTTGAAGGGGAATCATCGCACCGAAAAAAAGATAACAAGACAAAGGAAAGAAGTAGTGAGCCTCATGCCGGGATATTACCCCGACACTGTGTGTCATATGATCAACGTCAACAACCAGTTCGCCTTCCTCATCTCCCATTGTCCCGCTGTTCGTAAACCTCGTAAACTCGTGGCTGCGCGGAGCAGTGTTCCTTGTCCCTGGCTACCCGATAGTAAACCAACGCCTCCACTTGTCAGAGAATGTCTTTACAGAAGGGCGATAACACCAGCAGCCAAAACGAGCAGAGCGCTGACACTGGAGGTGGTAGCACCGCTGATGGTGGTAGGCTGAGGAGGAACGGGGATGGGGATACCGGTGCCCGTGGGAGCAGGGTTGACGGGGCCGGGCTGGGTTGGGTTGACGGGAGCAGTGCCGACAATGGTGCTGTTATAACCAGTCCAGGCAGGAGCAGTATAGCTGGCGGTCTCAGGGCAGACGGTGGTGGTCTGGTCCTCAACCTCGGTCACAGTGGTCTCGGACTCGACAACCTCAACACTGGTCGAAACAGCAGCAGCTGAGGTGGTGGTAGGGGCCGAGGTGGTGGTAGGAGCAGCAGTGGTAGTAGGAGCGGCGCTGGTGGTGATAGCGGCGGCAGGCGTCGAGGTAGTGAGAGCAGCAGTAGCAGGCACGAGGTTACCGGTGACGCTGTAGGCCTTGGCGCACTCCTCGAGGCCCATAGCCTCAGGGCAGCACCAGGTCTGGGAAGAGGAGTCGTGAGTGCAGTAGTAGCCCTCGTCGCAAGAGTCTAAAGATTGGGAGTTAGCATCGCAATACGGCGCACAAGAACAAGGAGACAAGAAAACATACTGCCAGAGTGGTCGGAGCAGCAGCTCTGCTTGATGGTGGGGTTGAAGCAGTGGACGAGATCGTCACTGGAGGGGCACTGAGTGAATCCAGTACCGCAAGCCTCGGCGCAAGTGTTGCCATCGTGGCACTGAGACTGCTCAGGCTGGTATCCACTAGTATCACGGCGAACAAGGCTCATGCCTGGGAGAGGCATCATGGCGAGCTTGTAGGGCTTGGCCTCCTCGGCACGAGCGCTGACATGAGCAGCGCAAGCCAGAACGGCGACGGAAGCGGCGGTCTTGAAGTGCATTTTGACGGTGGTGGTGGTGATTTGCCTTCTTTTTCTTTTCACTTGATCCCTCGGGAATGAATGATTTCTCGGTCGAGAGATTGTTTGTCTTTCAAGACTGAAGGAACGGGCGGTTTGTTGTTTTGAGAACGAACGAACGAGCGCGGTGCGACAGCGTTGGTATGTGAGAAAAAGGAGTGGAACGAGTATTAAGAAATACTCTATTGTTTGAAAAGGGTTGAATAGAGAAGAGGCTGCGCGGGGCCCAAAAAAATAAAATAAACAACAGACGATTAGTATGATGAAGAAGTAACAAGGAAGTAAGAAGAAAAGAGAGGAGTTTTTTCACTTTCGGATGGGGAAAAAGCCAATTAATTATGGATTCGGGGTCAAGGTGTCTGTCTGGCCAAGGTCCGGCTCAGGCCTGGTCAGTGGGAGAGAGGTCAGACGTGGGTGGGAGAGGTGACATGGGTGGGCGGATGGATGGATGGGCGACGCAGGCAAGGTACCTGTAGCGAGGGTAACGAGGTGTCCCCCGGCAACTCCTTTTTAATTTCCCGTTGTCACTTATACTATGCTATGGGCTACAGAAGTGTTGGAGGGCACCTACTGCTGGGTACTAGCAGTATTACAGAAGCTACCTACTACCTATGTGTGTGTGTGTGTGTGTGTGTGTGTGTCTATGTGCGCGCGCAACTGAATGGAAATGATACATGCGATGCGCCATACAACACCACCACGCTTGCCCTTGTTTCCTTTTTCTTTCCTTTTTTTTTCTTCCCTTCCCTTTGCAATTGGCTATCGAATTCAATAATACCCTTCCGCTCCCAATGCGCCAATATAGCAGCCACAAGGGGATGGGTGTTATTACTTTACTTGTCATACTCTCTGCAACCTGCTACCTCTCGTCGCGTCGCAAAAGTAAAATGATGCATCTCAAAAAAAAAGTCAAAGCTAAAGAGGTACATGCCCTCCTCCCAGTAGCCCTCTGTACTACTCTTAGCGCTGTACCTTAAAATGGTACCTGAAATTCTTCCCCCCCAAATTTCTGCAAATGGCAAAGTCAGCAAGCGCTAGTGGCGCCGGCGCTGCAGGAACAAACGCAGGGCCAACCAGCCAACCAAAGCACACGGACGCCATTGTGCTCATTTCCCAGGAGACCCACCGGGAGCTTACACCTCTTGAATAGAGCATCTCTCATCACTCATTTGGGTATTACAAGTACTAGCAGTAATAGTAGTGGTTCTTTGTCCAACCCTCTAGTGGTCATGACGCGCTGTGGCCGCTGCTAAGCAAAGGACCCCGGCACGCAGCTAAAGAGCACTAAAAGCCTAATCGTTTCTGGGCGGCTCCCACTCCCAGGTACTGGGCCAGCGGTGACGAAACCGACAGGGGCTCTCTGGGAGGTTTGTGACGAGAGAAAAGGTGTTTCCGACTCATGGCCCACCAATCAGTTGCTTCATCTCCGTCATCACACACAAGTATTCAGCCCAATTCAATCTGTCGTGATAAATTATCTCATTTTCCATCACATCCCTTCCTTTGCCTTTTTTGCCTTTGCCCACCCGCTACAAAGCACTTTAACTTGTATTACATCTTCTAACTCGTCTCGGTCCACTTGCCCTTTTCAAAGCCCGTCATTGATGGCTCGGCCAGCCAAGGCCCTGTCTCAGATGCGGCAATTATCATATTTGCTTCTGGGATCACCAAAGAGGACAGATACACGAGAAGAACGCGAGGGAATGCGGAGGCGAGAAAAGCAGAAGAAAATGACATCCAAAAAGGGAATAGACTAAAAACGATTCCACATTGTGACGTTGAGCTTTTTTTTTTCTTTCTTTTCTTTTCTTTCGTTTCTTTTTCCTGGTTCGCATGAGAACGCGCCCGCTTTGGACTTCATCAATGGCTTCTTGTCCCCCCCCCCCCCCAATGTAACCACTCATCCATCCATTCTTTAGTGCCAATTCGAAATATGCAATCAATCAATATGCAGCTTGTACATCTCTTGCACAAGCATTATTCCTGAACCAGTAATTGCTGTAACTCTCACGTGGGCGGCCGGCTGTCTCACCAAAGAAGAAAAACACGCTGAAAACTTCCGTAGCCCTTTTTCTGGCCCTCGTGGTTCCTGCATACTACATACATACATAGATGGGTACCTGATCTAATAGTAGAGAGGAAAGCAGCCCCTCTAAAGCAAGGCTAGCGGAACACTTGTGCAGCATCAACAATGCAGTTATATGCAGGTACCAACACTTGGCTGCAGCTTCAACTGCACAAGCACCTCAATCCACGTCCCACAACCACTGCTGCTCAACCATGACAGACCTCGCACATGAAAGAGAGAAAGGAAAAGAAGAAAAAAACCTCATCCATTAACTCGCCCGTTTTCTTTGCCACAGACAGCATCGGCATCTCCGAAACTCTTGAGTGTCCCTCGGTTCAAAGGCAAGTTTTCTCAGCCCTTCTCTCATTAACGGGAAGAGAGGGATGTAACCCTTCCACGCAAACTGTGGAATGCGGAACGAAGCTTTTTTATTTTTTTTATTTTTGCGTTACCCTTGATTTCAACCCTAGAGACCAACCCTTGACCCCCTCAGGTACAATATTTCACTCGTTATACCCACCACCACCACGTGTAAAACTCTTCAGGGCGTAGTGCTTCAGCCCTAACTTGAACGCGTGCTCTGCTGGATGAGACAGACGGAAAGCTTTGAGCTGTCTAAAGAGCTTGGCTGGCTTTGGCTCCCTGGCATGTGTAGCTACTTCATTCCCATGCCTTCGTGTCTTGATAACGTGTCGTGAAGCTCCCTCGTAAGGTGAAACGTGTAAAGACGATACAGAAATTGCACATGAGACAGCATGAACACCTCCGGTCTAACGCTGTCAATGCCATCAGTACGCGGCACAAGCGTGTGATTATTATAATTGAAAACACACATATATGTGTAGAGTATTGAAACCACCATTTACATCATGTCCCCATCTTAAGGCAAAACATTGTTTCTTAACACCACATTCATTAAGAAATTACATGCCACCTCATCCCTTACCAAATCACCGCCTTAGAGACTGTCATTCGAAAACTATAGCATTAGCCTCGAGCTGTATGTATATGCCAGCTCTAACACATTCGATTTGAGGCCAGTCAGCTCAGTTCAACCATGAGGTCGCACATAAGACTTCACAGCAAACATTCTTCACTAACACCTTTCAAACCCATATTAAACCTAACAATGATTCCATAAATCACATACATTCACATGCTCAGCATTGGGTGGTTGTGTAATTCAGTGCAGAGTAAATGCTAATACAATTGCCTACAAGTAGCACACAGCTATGGATCCCTGGACGACTAGTATACATCTCAACCAGAACAAGCCATCTCCAATTCTCAATCTCTCCTCCAGTGTCCAGTCATTACCATAAAAGTACATGTAGCCTTCAAAACTACCCAGGAAATTCTAGTACCACACCCATCAGTTCTTCCTCTTGCGGTCCAGAATTTGGGACATTTGCTGAATTTCCTTCCATCGCTCTCCTTCCCCAAAAGACCTTTCTCGTTGACGGAGAGTTATCGCTTGCGGTGTCATTACACTACTAGCCTTTTCCTTTGAAGGCCGGCCACCACTTTTCTTCGGGGCCGGTTTGACATTCTCGTGTGAACTTCGGGGCCTCTGTTCAACCTTTATGTTCAGTATCTCCTTGAGTTTTGCTTCTGCCTGCTCCTTGGCTTGTTCGATCGCCATGCTTTTCAAATTCTCATCAACACCCTTTCCCAATTGCTCGTGAATCACTGCTTTCGGTTCGTTAAAGACCTTTGCTTTCGCTTTCTGGGTGGTAGGCCTTGCGTCGCTCTAATCGCCCTCCTCACCACCCATCTTGGAGATCCACTTATTCATGTGCGAGTACTTTTCCTCAAACGTCTTCTGAAGTCGCTCGCCAGCAATCCACATGGGATCGCCCTTCTTCCAGTACGTGAAGCAGTTCTCAAAGATTTGGCGGACGTCGACCAAAAAATCTTCCTCGTTGGAATATTCCTTGCGATCCATCTTTGCTTTGACAGTGCCGAGATCCATCGGCCTCGTGACTTTGTCGAAATAATCCGGCACGCCATCCTCGATTGGCTCTACAGGCTCTTTAAAGGGTCCAACAAGTCGGGTCCAGAAACCTGATAATATGCGTTAGTAAGAGCAGGTACACTAATCAGGTTGCTAGCTTACCTGGACCTGAAAGCATTCTAGTCAATAGGTCTGCACAAAAGTCCAGCTTTTGTTGGGTTGAGAAGGATCGGCTGTCCAAGTAAGCAGCACTTGAACGTCTCTTCTGCCCCTTTGGTGGAGGGGAAGAGCCCGACTTGCGGTATGGCCTTTTAGTTTGTGCTGGTTCAGTCGGTATACCGCTCGATCGGCGGTTCCTCTTGACAATACCGAGGGCTTCCTCATCGACGGGCCCATCAAGATAATGGACATTCTTCCGTGGGCCACTAGCCGGTACATTAGAAATGACTTCAGTCGACACTTTAGGAGTAGCAGGGGGCACAGCGGCCACAGCAGGCACGGGGAGCACAGGAGCCACAGGGGCTGTAATAGGGGCGGGGGGAGCGGGAGGAGCAGGGGGAGCGGGTGGCGCAACTGGGAAGCTCTCGAATGCGCTCATGGTGACTACAAGCTCACTAAGAACCTCCTGTGGCAACGATTTCGCGAATTCGGCTCTGGAGTCTGACGATCTCATGTATTCTGCAGCCCAGGAAAGCAGGAGTACTCTGATGGATGAACCTTCGGGTGTATCCCTCCAGACCTGGATGAGCAGAGGAGTTGATGGGATGCGGCCTGTGATTCGTCGACATTCCACCATTGCTTCGAGGGTTTGATCACAGAGACCTTCAATGACAAGTTTATGGCCGAGATTCCAAAGACCAATAAGTGACTCATAGGAGGGAACATGGACAGCCTCCATGGCTACCTTGCCAGTATAGAGGAAGTTTTGAACCAAGCCGAATACTTCGACTGATGCATCTGGGAGTTTTACTATATGCTCCACAGTCTGGTCGTTGGGGTTCTCGTCAAAGTATTTGCGGTAGAACTCAGAACGATCACAGAGAAAGTCTTTTTGGATACCAAACGGCTTCTCCGTCGGTCCTACTAATAGGATGACGAAAATTGGATGTGGTTGACTGTTCGAGGTTTCAGTAAGCAAGCTAAGGCTGGATGTTGAGGATTAGGTAGCCATACAGCCATGAGAAGGGCTTTTTCTCAGGACTTTCCGCCTTGGTAATGCCGTTCGGTTCAGCAGCTTTATCTTCCGGTTGGGGAGTCATCTCGGCCTAAGCTTGGGAGCTGTTAGTATTGGTGTATTTGTGTAAGGATGCGGAATTTTGCAGTGAAATCCGATATAGTGTGTCCTGCGACCAAATTCTCATACATGTCAAGACAGGCCCTTAGTACTAGCTATGTGTGAATCCAACTCATGAGTCCGCGCCTTATTTCATGAGACAGACGCGTCAATTGTATGGAATTGAGGTTTCACGAGCAGCTCACTGACGAAATGACGAGTTGGAGGCAGTGAGGATGAGCTGGTCAGTGCAGGTTGGAAGAGCTTACCTACGCCATGCAGCTGCGAGCCAGAGCTCCAAGCTGGGCAATTACCGACTACTTGTGTCAAATCCGAAGCGTCTATTAGATAAAACAAGTGGCCATCAATGAGCACGAATTGACCAGCCGATGATGTTTGATGCCTTGAAAAGCGGCTGAAGCTGAAGGGCTGGGGAAATTGCTTGCAAATTGTTGTTGAGTGATGAGCAACTGCCACTCACTGAAAATTGTGTGGCGCGAGCCCATGTGGCTGTTAGTATTGTGCTTATGTAAGGTGTTGCTCCTCGCGACTTACCCTATAGAAGCAGCTTATTTACCAAGGGCAACCTGATGGAGAACCAAGTATTTATATTTATGAAGCATTGCTACTTTTCTTGATTGTTTTCTTATTGTTTAGAATCTATATCATGACCTAAAACTACCTCTTTAGCTTTTCATTTGCCTCTGTTTCCAGATGGTATGGCTTTATCCAATCCCTCACCTCCATCTTACACCAGCTGTGTTTTGTGTTTTTTATTTGGAAACCTACGGGATTTCATTAAGCTACCATGCATAATTCTAGTGCCTCGTGTTTGTGTTATTCTCGAGATGAATAGGGAATTTGAAGAGTTGCGAGATTCTAATGCCATCTAAACTTGTGATGGCTGGGGTTAACAGTGACCCAGTCAAGATATCTATCATGACCAGTAACCATAACAACAGTTGTCGCAGCACAAATCTTCCGACCATCATCTTCTCTCATAACACATGTAGTCTCTATATTGATACACAGGGGACCACTTTCAGAAAGCAACCTACTTGATATCGTAGCTACCCTCAAGAAAACTAGCTTATGCTTCATCATTCACTGGTTACAGATGAATACATTCACCCGGCCCCAGCCCATCGATAAATGGCAAGTAAGGTTTTGAAACCCCCTCGACTCACTGATGATATGGCTCTCTTAGATAGTATTTATTCTTTATGGAAGTGTGGATATCATAGAAAGTTGCAATTGCATGAGTTCATGACTTGAGCATCAAGGCATTCCCTTGTCCTCTTATGCAACAATGTGGTATCTTTACGTGAGAGTAAAAGCTTGTGAATTTAACATATGGTGATACTTATACTCCCATAGCTGAGTTTCAGTACTGATTGCAATTACCTAGAAGTACAATAAACGTAAGAGCTTTACGACAATCTAAAAAAAACTATGACAAGATTAAGAGAACCTCACAGGACAACTTTGTCTCATGAGTGTGAGGTCTTGGTAGAAGTGGTGGGGAATTAGACAAAGTTCTCGACTGCTGCATTGCCTATCAATTTAGTCATTATGAGTGTCTTCATTAAATGCTTGTCGTTAACCGGAGAACAGGAAGATGGTACAAACCTCACAGAATGGAATCAGGGACACGGCTTTAGCAATTTTAGAGCCTGTACATTGATGCGCCTCTATTGGCAGGTAGAAAGGTCTGTAGCGAGTAACGTATGGCTGGTATTAGTGTATCTATGAGTTCATCACCAATCATGGGGGTTATCACCGCCCTCGGATTACTGGTCTCAAATAATGGCAGCTTCAATTGGATGTAGTTGGCCAACCTCAAATGAACCAGGCTATGGATATGATATCGGCGGTCATACACTCAAGAAGAAAAGTAAAGCGGAAAAAGGATAACGAATTCAATGGACCATCCGGCCAACATGCCTTCTCTGCTCCGGTTGACGGCTTGAGTCTGTCGTGGGTTGGAACAGTCTCGGCATCTTTGCATGACCAACCAATTTTACGATTCCAATCAAGACATACCTTTGCTATCAACATCATGGGAAATGAGAAGGGGGTAACGATCCGATGGGTCATCCCATGTAACGAACCATCAACCACAATAAGAGTAGGCATCGCCATAACCTACGATTGAGAAGCATCATGCCACTTAAGCCTCAATAAATCCGAACGATGGTATCAAAAAAGGAATCATTGATATCAACCGAATTTTGTCACACCTGCTTCATAGAGTTATAACACACAATATGTAAGTCCGCAAGACCTTATCTAGGCGATCACTAATATCATTTCACCCCTCAGCAGGGACGGAAATCCAACAACCCTCTAAAGAGACTGGACGCGAACCACAATCTACTACCTCAACTCACCTCATATCACCTGTCCCGGTCGGATATGAACCACCTCGGCTCCGATGCCGCATTTTTGTTACTTCCTTGCCAGCGGCCTCGCTCTTCGGGTCGCGTACCGCCTGTATGCTGTGTCCCGAAGATGTAACCATACAATTCTTCCTCATCCCTCCTCATACGACGCCGAGACAAAGCTCTTGAAGTTTTCTCTTTTCTCCTTCGCTACCTTCACCACAATGGGTGTGGTTGCCGCTCATTTGTACGAGTCCCTTGGAAGGAGAGCGTTTTGGCACATCGCAGCACTGTCTCCAGCACAGTTATTCAATAGTAATATGAAAGACATCTACCCGTAATCCATATTGCCTTTTTCATGCAGTCCGTCAAACCTCAAGTGTCTCGTACCATGTTACAGCTCCCTCTCTTTTCCATCCTTCCGTCACCTCCGTCGACCTACGCAGGTACATGTTTGCAGGCATGCTGATTCCGATCCCCTCCCACTTCCCGCTCTCCGGCCAAACCTCCATGCAAATGAATTCAATAAAACATGGGGGAATGCCCCCATGGGAATGCATTGAGGCGTTACTGTGTCCCCCACGTACGCCACCCTGCTGTTGCAGATGCAGTCCGCCATGACCGAGGTGACACGGCATATTCTTTCTGCCCCATTCAACCTTGTATCGTCATGCCCCTGCGAATTTCTCAACAGAGGATTTCCATGGCGATGGAATGGGCAATTTCAAGGGAGGATCGCCCAAGGAAGATATTTTCCGGATAGCATAAGCTGAGACTACATGCATTATATATTAAGTCCTGAAGAATTGGGGGGGCTATATAGACCGCAAGAAGGCCGATGCATCCCAACGGATGTCAGCCGAACGAAGGTGGGTATGCTATGTTGCTTGCGTCAGATATATATTGCGGTTGTTTGTTAACATGCCTTTGCTTCAGCTTTGCTTGTTCAACGCCGATCTTTTGCCAAAGTCCCTCCGATCAGGGGTTCGGATGGTGTGATTTGGACAGGTGAGGCTCGGCTTGACTATGGGGAATTGTAACCACAAACGTCATGTCAAATATGTTGCCTTATTCAGGGAGGATCAAGGCGTCATTGATATGTTGACATTTGCCTGGGAGTGCACGCATCTTCATGGTGGCCGGTGGGATGTGCCACCGCAACTTCAATCTACCCATTAAATTAATTACAGATTCAACGTCGACAGGTCAATATGAACCATGTAAGCCTCCCCATGACACATAATGACTAGCAATTAGATAGTTGTATCGGAGTTTCATTCTCGGTAGCGCGGGATTGAGCATCAGTCTGTCCTGGGCATTCTCATCTGCCGTTGACTCCATGTTTCACTCACACGCTTGGCAGGGCCGAGTCTCCGGGGTCCTGTTACGGCCAGCGACTTTTGTGGGGAAGCTGGAGAAGCTGGGGAAGCCTTTTTCTTTTGTTTTGTTTTTGTAGCGGGTAGATAAAGACCTTGCTGATCGTCTTCCGTTATCAAGACCCCATCATCGGGAAATGTCGGTACGAGCTGTGGCAACACGGATGAGGAGCAGATGTCCGTACCAGTATGTACGTACGTGAGGAACCGATTAACCTTGGTTCGATTTAGAAGAATCGCTATACCAGATGGGTATGGGGGTTTTCACTCGGTGTCGATAGATTGATAACGATGGAGGCTAATGCAGCCCTCATCATCCACCAACCATCATATGATCGGACCAAACGGAGCTCTTATCTTCATCACATGCGCATCTCATTCAATACCAGAATGCCGTATCGACATGCCCCAACTCAACCAACGCAAATCACCTGTTTTCTACCTGATCGGAAGCGGGACACACAAACAAGGCTTCCCATAGCTCTATCGGACCGGTGACCTAGAAATATTGACCCGTATCCGTGATTACCAATATTATTTAGGTCTCGCCACCGAGAGTAAGGATAAGGATACTGCAGCAAGAGATAACTCTCCCCCAACAGGATCTCGGTCCGATTATTGTGGTGCATTTTTTTCCTTTGCGCGCGCGGAGAGTCGCCTCTAGACCCTGATTGCTAACAAAAGCACCATGCAGCATTCACCTTGGCAGTAGCATTTCTGGTGCATGCGTTTCGGCTTGACAGGCCGCCCTCGATCTCCGAGAGGTTGTCAATGATGGAAGTGCCGTTTTTATCACATGCCTAGGCAAATCGCAAACCCCAAAGTTCAGATCGGAAAATGACCCGAGCCCAGTGCCGGACTAAGAAGCTTCCAGCCTAGGCCCAGTTCATGGCAGCGATGCGACTCTGGAGCCAGCATCGTCAAACGCCTTATACTCGACTTGAATGTAGAAGGGCAGTTTTGAGTTTCCGGCCGAGGAGGAAGTGCCGGATGAGGCTTAAAGCCACAGAGCCATGGATTGAAATGGCTGTAAACAGACCGTTGTTCCAACAGTTGCGAGCCCAAAATTTGCGGGGAAACCCTCGGTATCGCCCACGTTTTTTGTCTTCACCAACAGGTGGTATTCGCCCATTGAACTTTGTTGCGGGATTTGATCCACAGGGCGCTGCTGACATGTTTCCCCCAGAGGAGGGGGGAGGGGGAGGGGGAGGGGGAGGGGAGGGGGAGGGGGGGTGTAAGGCGAGCTCGAGTCGTGACTCAATGCGACTATCATCAGACGTTCATGGCATTGACATGGCTTCATGTCGGCGGGATTACTACAGGCCCCAACCTTGCCAACGAGGTAAGGTGTTTGTGAATTCTGCCTTGTTCGCAGACCGAATATGGGCTGCTCAGAGCTGCAACCAAGGAAGATGATGGTGTTGTGGCGAGAAAGAGACAGAGAGGGAGACAGAGAGGGAGAGTGTGCGTTTGTTCCCCCTGCTGGCTGGCCATATGCAGACGTGCGTTGTTTGACGCGCACTCCCTGCGGAGTAATATAAAGCACCATCCTTTTATAGCATGATCATATCTATTTTTCTGGATCTTTATCGTCCGATCCTGCTATCGGGATTTTAAATAAGGGGCAAGGTAACCCTTCTTAAGTAGGTCCTGATATTGCGGTAGCATTCGATTAATTGGTTGTGCATATACATAGCATGATGATACTGAGTTGGCTGTTGACGGGATGATTCCGGCAGAGGATAAGGTGCTCGGTATGCAGTGAGCCGAGTTGTCAAAATAGGCTGAATGAGTGAATGAATGAATGATTTAATAACGGATGACTTTTAAACTCTTGCATAAACGAACATGCATATTATGTTTTTTGTTTTGTTTTGTTTTGTTTTGTTTTGTTTTGTTAGTTGTATGTTTATGCGAACGACGATTGTTACTAAATTAGGCATCATCCATGAATCTTCTTCTTTTCTCTTTCCACCACATATTCCGAGGACATGGATACTCCGGCGGTACCTTGCAGTTCTCACACAGCCTGCAGGATCCCTTGATTCGTTGACCGGGAACAAGTACCCAGCTTTGTCGCTTGTAACCGAACTGAACTGAGCTTGCACTTGACAACAAGCAGCAATACTACCTGTCCGTCACAACTCCTCGGGAGTTTTAGGTTGCCAGCTAAGGTATGTATGATAGAGAGTTGGAGAATAGCATATTTGGATTAATTAATTGCCCATCCTCTCCCTCTCCATCTTCTGCCACGACCGGAAAGTCAATCCGAATTGCATCGAGGCCCGGTCAAGCTGAGTTACGGAGCATGTTGTAACCACCACTGCAAGGGTACGTACCCGCTTTGACCTTGCAGTTGTTTGACTTGATGGACAGACACCCCCCCCTTTGGATTGGGACGTCAACGGCTGATTGGCGCAGAAATACAAGAGGTACAAGAGGCCAAAGTACCCAAAGTACCCAAAGTACACATGTACTCGAGTACTTGGAGTACTTTCGACACATCCCACCCCCGAGTTCTGTTCTGTTTCTTTCTTAGGGTCCGGGGGAAATCAAAGGCTAGGAGGAAAAAAAAAACTTTTCCTTGCCTTATTAGCACTGCAACGTAACTTGAACACCAACAATGCTCAGAGTCAGATTCAGAACGAATCATAAGGTAAATTACTGCTGCTACATACTACTGCCTGCATTAGAGACACGATGTATGCCTACGGAAAATACGGGAAAGGGTACATTCTCACGCTTGCCGGCGTGGGAAGAGAGATGTTCATTACGGTGAACTCTCGGGGTCGTGCTCAGCATTCCAGAACCGATTCGCCCAAGGGCCCGTGTTGAGCTTCCCTTGTGATGGACGGATATGTGCTTTGATAAGAAGAAGAAGATGGGAGATGACGTGAGGGCTGGCAATAACAGAGCATAGCATCGTATACTAACAAACAAACCCTTTGTGAATCGGGTTTCACATGCCATTTCTTGCAAGGCCCCCGAGATTTTTTCTTGCTTTTTTTTCTTTCTCTCTCTCTTTGCATGGAGTCAGCGGCGACGTTGATGAGGTGCTTTTCCCAAAATGAAGCTATTCCCTGCGGCATGTTCCTACGGCATATTCCTTTGTCGTTTACTCTGTACATTACCATGTCTTATGCGGTGAGTCTCACTCCGATTTCCTCCATCTTGGATAGCCCGTGTTTCTACTACTACTACCGAGCAACAGTGCAAATCACATTGAAGATGAGAAGAAAATAACAGAAAAAGAAAAAGACTCCACCCTACGTAATTGCTCCAATGTCGTAGCAGAGCCGGGGAATGTCTTGCCTAAGAAAACCTTGCTTTCCCCACAGGCGGATCACCCATCAGGGAAGAGAACGAAAGGGAAAGAAAGAAAAAACCCTTCTCACTCCCAAGCACGGATCTTCAGCGGCGTCGTTTGACTGGCGGGTTGGCGAGACAAATCCCAATCCAGAAAGAGAAGGGAGAGAAAAAGCGTGGGGGTTCCTAGGGCGTCTCATTGACATCCCATTGATTGATTGAGACTTCTTTTCGGTCTAAGATTGTCTAGTCATAGTCGTCCAACGGCGCAGCCGGCATGGCCGATGAAGGGGTGAGCGGAGGGGGTGGTTGTCTAGGCTCAAGTGGTGGTCAAAGAGAGGGAGAGAGAGAGATAAGAATTCGAAGATGGTTGGGAACCTCGTTTATTCTACTACATGATTGCCCTGATTATGTACGTAGTCAAGATAGGCAGCCGTTTTTTTTTTAATCCCTTCCATTTTGGTTTTCGACTTATTCTATTTTCTATGCATCATATTTCTGTTTGTTCTTACTAGGATCCTTCAGCAAAATGACACCCAACCATCACACATCCCCCACACCCTTTGTTGCTCCCCCGGCCATGTAGGCGCAATGTACGATACGATAGGCCGGATGGTGCCATAATAGTATCCAATATGCATAGGATTCTCCGGTTGGACAAGGATCCTAGCACGTTTCTACTTGACGTAGCTGGACCTGATCGACTATTTCCCGCCGAGAAACGCGGATAGGTCGCGGAGAAGCGCTGATCAAATAAATTTTCCTTTTTTATTTTATTTTAATTTATTCTGGGAAAATGAAACGTTATATTAATGGATAATGTGTTGTGCAAGTGATGTATGCACGATCGTCATGTATGTAGGCCCCATCACATCTCAATAATGCGTATTCCATGCCAGGCGGATGCGGAGACACCTCCGTCCATTCCTCCTCTTTCTGGTGAACGTGCTGGTATGAGAGAGATGGGGACGGTCTTGACAATCACAATCTTGAAGCGCCGCAACCGGCTATCGTCCCTACGGAGAAATCAATCCCTATCTGAGACACCAGCATCTCAACTGCTCATCTCGACTAAGACAATATAACCCCACCCCCACATTTAACGAGATGTGCTGATCATGGCACGGGGCACAAGTTGCTGCAACGCATCTCCATCTCTAGAAGAAAGAGAGATGGGGGAGGGGGACACACAACGAGGCACAAAGGTAGGTCATGGGTAAGGGGCCAAAAATATTGGAGAAATGGACTTTACTTCCTACTAAATACGAAGCTATCCCGAGTACCCGGCATAATACAAGTAATAAAGACGAGGCGCCATTTCCCCTACAGCAAGTAGTAACTATACTAAGCCACGGACTGAAATGCCCCCCCCCCCCCCCCTACTTCTACTACTTTCCCTTGCTGTTCACATGGCTTCGTCTCGATGCCATGTGCCGTAATCCCAAAGGCGGTGCAACAGCCCCAAGGGGGCCAGAAACTCCGAAGTGAAATCTTGTATCCAGTTCATGTCCGCAAGGGGAGGAGACACAAACAACAATAAGTTCAAGCCCGTCAGCAGTTATGGAGTATCATGGTCACCAGCACGCCGGACTGACTATACGATGAGTAAACATCAAAAGTGAAGAAGAAGGGGGGAGAAAAAAAAAGGTAAGAGAAACAACACAACCGGTTGGTATGAGTAAAGATCAATCTCTCTTACTTGAAAGAATCGTGAGAAGAGAAAAGCCACATAACAAGACCAGTTGTCCGCGTTCCTCCTCAACCGCCACCAAAAAGAAAGAAAGGTCGCCCTTTTTGGTATCTCTTCGCAACAGCAAACTGGCCCCCACCCTTTTGGGGGGGGAACTGGCATCCATCTTTTCAATTCACCCAACCACAAACCTATCCACACACCCCCCTCCCTCCCTCTTCCATCAACATGGCTATCTCAAGGTGCATCGATGACAAGCACCCACACCAAAAAAAAATATTAAAACAACACACGCGGCACGCGGGTAAGGCAGCAGAACCATCCAACACACACACGCCCAGGCCATTCAGCCTCCTAATTCGTCGCCCCCAAAAAAAACATCGTTGTCTATTCAAGCGGTGAAAGAGGGAGAAGAAGAAAACTTTTTCCCATCGTGCCATCCATGAACTGATTGAGTGTGTGAGCGAGGGTCTTCGGAGTTTTATCATTGTATTGCTTTTTTTTTTTTTTTTTTTTTTTTTTTTTTTTTTTTTTTTTGTAGTAGGTGTCATCAAGTCCAGGGATTATGCTATCGAGTAGACCAACTATGCTCAACAACGTCATGCGAGACAATCACACGCAGACTTGGCCATGCTTTTTTTCCTTTCTGGTGTGTATTTGTGTGTTTGTGTGTGTGTGTGTGTGTGTGTTTGTGTGTGTGTGTGTGTGTGTGTGTGTGTGTGTGTGTGTGTTTATGTCTGTGTCTGTGTCTGTGATGTGAACAAACACAAAAGCACAGACGACATACATCTCAACATCACCAGAAACAGATCTCGAGATATCACACACAAAATGTGACGAGTGTCTGCTTCTATCACCCCTCCAGGCGGCTATCAGGCCTCAGCTCCACTCAAAAACAAAAACAACCCTTGGAAGAATAAACAAAAAAAAAAAATTTCTTTTGTCTCTGCGCCCCGCAATCGAAAGACGTCATATCCCCCAGAATCCTCGTCCAAAAACTCCCTCAAGATCCAGGTCCAGACCCTTTCAACATGATTCTTCCCAGGTTTCAAATCCAGCAATCTTACGTTATCATCCTCCTGTGTAACTAACTAGCCGCTTCCTCGTGCCCTTTTCTTTTACTCAACAAAAAAACAAACTACGCAATTTCCTCACTCTCTCTGAACCCACCCAATCAACACACGCCCAGCCCTCCTTTTTGACAACTGTTAAGAGAAAGAAAAGAAAAAAGCCAAGATTAGCATGCTCGCCCCAAATCCTAATCCTGGTGCAGCGCGTGCAACCCCATGGGCAGGCCAAGACCCTTGAAAAAGCGGGCGGGCGTCGTTTGGTGTGGGGATGCGTCATTGGCGGGGGAGTGAGGGAGGGCGCCCAGTCAAACTCCCCCAAGGCCGTACCATCCCGAGGAGATGAAGACAGAAGAAGCCGGAAGAAGAACATCTACTCATCTACCTAACCCCCTTGTGAGGCTGAGTAGTTGATTGCCACAAAGCATACTCGGTAGAAGTCGAACGCTCTTCTTCTCCTGTTGCTCTGGCCTGTAGTCTAATTTACTAGATAACTGAGAGAGAGAGAGAGAGGGCGAAGGTGGCATAACGGAACGGCGAGCGATTTCCGTAGTACTTGGCATGTACTTTTTCACATACCGTTTTGAGACACTCAGCCAGCCACATGAGCTTGCGGACTTCAGCCCACAAAAGTATTACTCATGTAGCGGTTATATCTGATATCCCAGGACAGTGCGCATCTAAACGGCTGTACAAAGCAGCAAATTCCTAATCTACAGGTACTACTAAGTTAGTAAGGCACTACGGAGGACAATCTTCACACACTCTTAGTGCTTTGCAGATGAAAGAACTCGCTTTTCGTCTTCAAGCTATTGGGTCATTTAGAATGTTATCTGAAAGTGATTTAAAAAAAAAAAAAAAAAAAAAAAACCCCAGCTTGAGAGTAAAATACAATAATAATAGTGATGATGATGATAATAACATAAAGTGCCCATCAAGACTGTCTCGACAAGGCCGCAACTTCTGCTGCGCAATCTTATTCTACCCTCTCGAAGCGGATGAAGTTGATGATGTCGGCTCCTGCCTGCGCCAACACCTGGCCGACGGTTAAGCTCGGATCCATAAACCAGGCCTGGCCAGTCAGAGCAATTTCAGCAGTGAACTTCTTGATTCGGGCCTCAATCATCTTCTCTGCGATTTCTTTCGGCTTGCCGCTCTGTATGGCAATATCCAGCTGGGCCTGGTATTCACGCTCAATTACTTTTGCAGGGACGTCTTCCGGCTTCACGTATTCCGGCTTGCTTGAGACAATGTGCTTCGCCAGCTTCCTGCTAAGCTCATGATTAGTTCCATTGGTAGATACCAAAACCCCGACGCGACTGCCAAGCAGATATGAATACAGCTCTTCGCCCTCCAGCGCCGCAACACGAGAGATCTTGATATTCTCGCCGAACATCGATATGAGGCTCACGCGCTCCTCTTCAAACTTGGCCTGCAGAGCCTCAATATCAACGATGCGCTCTGAAACTGCGGCGGTTGCCACTTTGGTCGCGAATGCCAGAAAGCTATTGTTTTTGGCAACAAAGTCCGTCTCGCAGTTGACTTCCACGACTACGCCGTATTTGTCATTAATAGAGACCTTGATCACGCCGTCGGCGGCCACATTGTCTGCTGTTTTAGCGCCTTTTATTGCGCCATACTTGCGCATATTTTCGATTGCCAGCTCAATGTCACCGTCTGCTGCCTCGAGCGCCTTTTTGCATTCCATCATGCCTGCGCCGGTGCGCTCGCGCAGCTCCTTGATCGTTGAAACCGCAACTGCTGGCATTGTGAAATCGTGGGTTCGTTTTGATAGGTTATTGTGTTATAGTGAAAGGTGTTTGGCTCATCAATGCAGAAGAGGGAATTGATGGCCCTTAAATACTACATTCTACTAGACGGCGAGCTCTTCAGCCATTTGAGGAGTCTCAGTATTCTGACGTAAGTTCACCACCTGCATCGCTCTCCTGATATCGAGTTCTTTCGTAGATGCCGATCAGTTAGCGGTGCTCCTCGATCGCAGCGTTGCAAGCTGAAAGAAATACTGCCCATCCTATCCCAACTTCAGATTAGCGAGCTGCGGATGAAGAGGCCGCGCAGTACTGGATCGCAACCACAGCGTCATATTCTCTCAATAAATGGATCCGTATTATAAAGATGCAGTCAAAGTCGGTCACAGGACTTCTCTCTTCATCTGTCGAAACAAGGCAACAAGGACAGTCGGATACCAATGTAGCATTGCCGAGATATGGATAGTTTCTACCATTAGTTTACATGATGTCCATTACTGGCCTCTATATGCGGGGCGAAAACCAAACAATCTTCCTTTTCTCGCCAATAAGACGCAGCATTCATCTCTGTTAAACAGTTTCCAATCATTCTTAATAGATATGAATGAGGGGGTTTATCACAGATGACGTCCAGATTCACAAGCTTGCCCAACCGCGGGCCGAGACAATCTTGTGCCTGAAAGCTTAGACAGATCGTAGCCGGTTCTTCGTTCCGGCGAAACTAAAAATCCGTATGCCCTCTGGTTCAATAGTGTATACAGTGCATATCTTGTTGATTAAATACGTTGTGGGGTCACAGTATACCATGTGAGCGAGCTCTATCGCAAAGAGGACGGCGATTCGACTCTACGACTGTATCAAGCACATAGTAACTGAGAAGAAGCTTATCGGACTGGTGGGAATAAACGCTTTTGTCCCCCCTCCCTCCCTTCCTTCTCCCCCAAGCCCCGTGCCGAGGCAATGGCCCCAAACAACCTCCCGAAATACCGTCCACGTACGGGCACCGCCTCATCCCAAACGCTCGTATGAGAAAGAAAAGTCACACAATCACCATACGAGTATCATCTCCTAGAATACCCAGCAGGTGCCTGGACTGGACTGGGCTTGGGTGGGTGGGGAAGAACTGGGAGAGAATTGCCGAGCCAAGACGTGGCTGCAAAGAGTCGTTGCATCAAGTCACTTTCTTTTCCGGGCCAGCATTAGCTCAAACGGGCAGATTGCAAAACACGGGCGTCGGGTTGCTGGTTAATTGGAAATTCGCCCAGTAGCCGCCGATCCCTTGTTAGTACCAAGGACGGTTTCCAATTACGTCGAATGTCTTGCGGAGTTACAACCGGCTTCTTGTAGGATGAAACGCTCATCCTCCCCGCGCGTCACCCCACAAACAAAAGAGCCAAGAAGGATGCGTTGTTGCTGGTCACTGAGATGCCCCGTATGTTTTTTTTTTGTTTTGTTTTTGCCAAAGGAGATGCTTTGCAGCTTCATGTATTTTTATCTCTAATGTCTAAAGTCTATGTATGTAAACCGAGAGAAAGGAAAAGAAGTAGTGTGTGTCGTGTATAATAACATCTTGTACCGCAATCCTTGGGTAGCACAAACCGTTCTGTGGCTTGTCGTTGGAACAACCACATCCTTGTTTTGCTCCCTCTCCCCCGTCTTGTGTGGCACCGCAGGGCAACACTAACGTTGCAACTCCAAGCCATGCCATACCATAACTCATAAAAGGAAATGAAGAAAGAAAGAAAGAAAGAAAGGGAAAAAAAAAAGGGAGATCCATGAAAAATAAGATACATGCGCCAAATAAAAGGCGTAACACATGAGCTGAGTGGTATCATGAGAGAAGAGTATCAATGTAAAATCAGGCTTTTTGAATTTTTTTCTCAAACCGGCATCGCAATATCGTGCAAACATGCCGTCGTTTAGAATCCAATTATAATCCTTCAATACCGTCTCAAAGAAATCAAGGGGTGTTTGTTTTTATCCGCCGGGGAAGTGGTGAGGTCTAAATCCTTGGTCATCCGCCCTTTCACTGAATCCGTCCAGCCCTGCCAAATGCCATGGTGTCAATACCAGCAAGGGATGATCCTTTCCAATGTGAACCGTAAACGCCAACTCTTTCTATCCTTCTATTGCCCAAAGTCATCAAATCATTCGAGGCGCCATAATGTCGAGTTTTCTAAATTCGCTCCATAAGATCGCCACCGGCTAAACTCCCTGATGTAGAGCTTCTGCCACTGGCAGGGAACGCGTCCGAGAGGAGATCCTGCACCGCAACCTTGGGAACCTGAGGAACAGGCAGCTTTCTCTGGCTTCCGTCAGGCCGGCTGATAATGTCCGTCAATGAGATTCCATTGGGACGGGTTGGGGTTGTCTGGTGGGGGAATTGAGGAGCCTCCAAATGGGGTTCCATGGGGGCAAGTGCAGGGATAGTGTTGTGGTGAAGAGACAGGTTTCGCAAGCTAGGCAGCTCGTATCCCGAGTAGGGACGAAGACGAGGGGAGTGAGCTGGCGTTGCGATGGGAGTGTGGTCAGGAGTAGGAGACAGAGAATCGTGAGAGAAGGTGGGAGAAGAGGGGGCCGTTGAGTTGGGCGAGTTGGGTCTCGACCTCTTGGCGTGTCTCATGCTGCTGTAATGGTCGTCATCCTCATTCGAGTGAGATCTGGTCATGTGGTAAGATGACAATGAGGGAGGGTGGCCCCGTGCGGAGTGCATGGTATGGCCAAAGTAAGGGTGGTGGTGCCTTGAGTTGTGGTTAGAAGGCCCAGCAAGTGTCTCGCGCTCGACCTGTGTAGCCGCCTTTGCCAACATGGTGATGTCGCCTCCACGGTTGTAGTGAGGCATGGGGCCAGTGGGCATAGCAAATGAGGCGTATGAGTGAGGAGGCGAGACGTTGGGAGAGGCCAGAGTAGAAGGAGGAGCAGAGCGGATGCTCTTGGGTCCCGGAGGGGGTGCCATCATGCCTTCGACGTGCATGTGGTGAGCAATTCCCTGGTGATGCATGTGCTGCTGGTGCTGCTGCTGAGCCTTGTTGCCTCTCCTGGAGTTGGGGTTGTTGTGTATCCTTGAGTGTCTTGTCAACTCATCGGAACGGGAGAACTTCTTGCTGCAGCCAGGGAACTGGCAGGCGTGAGGCTTCTCGCCAGTGTGTGTGCGGATGTGTCTGGTCTGATGTTCCAAACGGTGGAAGGCCTTGTCGCAGAGAGGACACTTGTAGGGGCGAGGAAGTTCGTTTGAGTTCTCCGAGGCCTGTGAGCCAGGGAGAGGCCCATTGGGCTTGATGACTGTGACTGAAGCGGAAGACATGTCTCCGCCGCCCGGTTTGATGTTGACGTATTCCGGTCTGGCCACGTTTGCTGTTGGGTTCAGTAGGTTGGAGAAATCCACAGCAGAGTTAGTTCGTTGCATGTGATCTATCTGCAACGGTTCCAATGGGAGTGAAGAGTAGTTGTTCTTGGTTCAAGGCTTCTGGGCGATGATAGCGAGTGTAAGTCGATAGCGTCGAGCCAGAAGGAGGGGAATTGGTATTGTGGATTGTTGGATGAGTCAGTTGACTGAAGTCGAAGTCGAGTTGGATGTGAGTCTTGGTCGTCGATATTGGAAAATAAAAACAAAAAGATCGTGTGCGTGTGTGTGTTTGTGTTTGTGAAAATGTCTTTGTAGGTTTTTGCTCACTCGAGAAAGATCTTTTTTTTTCTGGAGGGGGACTGGGGGGGAAGCGAATGGTTTTAATAAGGGCGGGCTCGGCCGGGTCGGTACATGTGGAAAAGGGCAGGGAGTGCTGGGAGTACTTGGAGTGAGTACATCAGAGGGTACTTGGGCGGAAGTACCTCTTCCCCTCGACCGCCCTCCACAAAGCCCTTCTGGGGCTTCTGGAGCTTCAGGTGCCTCAAAGACAACGTGCAAACGTGCAAGCACATGCTGAACCCGCTAATAGCGGCGGTAAATCAGGGGCGTCACGCAGGGCTCACGCAGGGCATCCAGCACACTCCCAGTGGACTGGCAGCACTGGATGGCTTGATGGGGCGCTGGACGGGACACGTAGCCAGGGCCGGGAAAGGGGGACGAGGTACTTGTCGGCTCTCGAATGGTTGTACACTGCCCGACCCCAGCCAAAGTCACCCCCAAGCTGTGAGGGCGGGGCGTGGAGGCGTGTGCATACAACGCTGGCCACTGGGCAGTTTCCAGTGCCTATGAAATGCGAGGTACCACGCCAGCAATGGTACAAGAGATACGTACCTCTTTGGTTTTTTTGGGGGTCCATGGCTTGGCGCAAGGGTTGGGCTGGGGCTATGACTGGGGTTGATCAGGAGACCCCCCAAGACAAGCTAAATCCACGCCTCCACATCACCCCTCGGCACCGGATGCGAGGAGAGAGGGTGTGCATGTGGGACTCCGGCGGCGGAGGAAACGGTGAAGGATTTTTCTCGCTTTGATTTTTTTGGGTTGTATTTTCCCTAATTATTATTTTTTTGGCCCTTCCAGAGCCTCTCTTTTTTGTTCCCTCTCCCTCTCACAACCAAGTGAGCTCTTTTTGCACACGCACAAAACCAGGTTCCTCTCCGTCCCTGCCTTGCCTTGCCTTGCCCTGTCCTGTCCTGCGAACCCTTGTATCTGGGGATGGAGGATGGGGATTGGGAGGAGGCGCAGCCATTATCGTGCTGAATGGATTACACTGGATTGATTGGCTGTCATTCCATCGACTCCCAATTCTCCTTACGGGGTTATGGAGATGATGCAAATGCAGCCCTCTCTCGACTTATGCCTTTAGTCACTCACTTACTTGTACAAAATAATACGTGGACGAGGGACTGACTAAAACGTGTTTGCGTACATACACGTATGTGTAACACATGTAGTATTTGTTCGTAAACTGGCAAGCCACCTCCTGAATATCCAAGCAAGCATGCTACCTTATGCTGCCAATGCCAACCAATACCAGCCAATACCAACCAATTACTATGAAATGCTTTTAAGCAAGCAAAAATGTTGAATGCTGCCTTCCTCGTGGGGTAATAATGCATGTTCACTCACAGTAGATCTTAGTGCGAGAACATGCCAGTCTTGATCAGGCAAAGAAATGATGCCATGCCGGGGTGGAATTTCACGAAAGTCCATTTCCACACGCACACTCACTCACATACACTCAAGCAGTTTTTTTTCCCTATCATCTCGAAATCAATCAGGTGCCTCACTCACGTTATACTCTCACTCCATTATAACGCCTCCATATCTCACCGTATTTGTTTCCCCCCCTCAGCTTGTTTGGTCATCAGGACATTTCCTGGGACTTGGGGGCTAAACGATTTCACCCGTTTGCTTCCCCCCCATGAGGCACTTCTTCCTCTCCCTTGAGTGTCTCTCTCCCTGCTCTACCTTACTTGGTATTAGTAGCCGAAATGTGGGGGTGCCACAGTAATGCCACAGTGCCACACCCACCATCATCACTAACAATAGCAACTGACATTTTCTTTGTTGGGAGGGGGGAATGTTATCAGTTGGCAGAAATCCATTCATATCATCACCAGATCCGCCTGGTCTTCCTTTCGTCTCTGCACAAAAAAAAAAAAAAAAAAAAAAAAAAGAATAAGAAAAGAACAGAAAGAAAGAAAGAAAGAAAGAAAAAAAATGTCTGCCTGGCTTTTTGGGCAACTAGGCAGAGACTATTGGACCTCACAACGAAAAGCAACTCGCCTCATTCTCGTAAAACTGCAGCGGTTTGCTGTCCATTTGTTGCGCTGTACAGACATGTCAAGGCCTCGCACTCGCAGTGTCTCGGTTAGTTAGTCGAACTGCTCGCTTGTTCCCTCTCTTCTCTTCTCATTTCATTTCATCTCCCGCCTCGTCGTCACCTTGTGTATGATGTGTGTTTTTGTTTGTCATATTGGATATTACTTTCCAGTTGCCAGGATCTCGGGGCAACATCTCTCACCTCACAGACACTAGGAATGGCGTCAGGATGGTCATTTGGCTCACCTTGGTGCTTGGCTGCCTTTCTTTTTATTTCTTTTTTTTTTTTTTTGCTCATACAAGTACTTGTAATACTACCGCTCACAAGATTTGGTTCAAAGCTCCCTGTCCAGGATTGCCACCAACACGCGGAGACTGCAGTGCTTTTCCCGGACCAACGACAGGAAGCGAAAGCATCATTGAGTTTACGCCTCATTCATGTTGAATTTCCAATGAGGATCGCCACGGCTTGGCAGGCTTGTCCACCTTGCATTCAAGTGGGCGCGGATATGCAGCACCACAGTCCTTTTCCCCGGAAGCCATTCCCCAGACTTTTCTTTTCTCGCTGCCTTGCCTATCTTCCCCAGGCCGGCTTACCAACGTTGCATTTGATTATTTCCCCTCTGCATCCACCAAGTAATATGGATGTACCTACATACTATTAGGCACACGCCTTGCAAAGGCCCTTAGCTCAATTCAACATCCTTTTCTCCCCTATCGTCGCTGCAATCGGGCGGCTTCTCGACAAGGTTCACGGCCAAATTATCCTGTCTCTCCCTCTCCTCTCCTCTCCTCTCCTCTCCTCTCCCTCTCTCTCTCTCCCCAGCCGGGGTCCCCAGAGAGGATACATTATACCCCGGCTCCTCCCACTGGCGGCGTGTGGGGGTTGTTATCGCAGCCCGGATAGCCCCTGTTATTGGTGCAACAAAGATCCATGAATTCGTTAGTCTGGCACACGGCCGCCACTTAAGACTGTGTCCGTTGCTTTGCTTTCCTTATCAGTAGGACCACGACACGTTCAATGCTTCAATAGGAGCCAGTTTCAATACAACACACTATGACTGATTCATACAAAACAAACGACATGTCTAAGGTTGTGCCATCTGGCCGATCCTCCGCATTATCCCCCCTTCCCCCCTCCCTCCCAGATATGGACTTTGAAGCCAAGTTGCTTTTTTCAAAAAATCCGGAGGCCCGCATCCTATAATACATTTGTACATACTACATGCACTAACCCTAGTACCTCTCTAGCTGCTTCCGGAAATTCCGGGGCCATGATCTTAGATCTCCCTGATGACGCTTCCCTGTCACCGAGCCAGAACAGCCACTCAACTCTCGGAACGGGGAAGCCCGGCCGTGGTCTGGAGGGGATGGCCCCCAAACCTTCAAAACAAGGAGACGGACAGTGTTAGCACTGGTCTTCATAGTTGATGAAACAGAGCTACGATGGCGATTTCTGGTCTCAAAGATTACGACATTACCGCCAATCCTCTCGTCAAACCAACGGCTGACTGTTTTATAGTCGACTTGGCCGCGGATGAATGCACGGTCATGGCTGATGCCGTCTCCGGAGTATTCTGGAGCCTATCGCTACAAGGTCGACTTTGTTAGTTTCCAGCTCGGGGCGATATTGTCTAGATGGGTCTTGGCTGCAAGATAAGCAGCAGCGCATAGGTACATGATACAGCATCTCACAATGATAAGGGGGGTCAAAGCAACAAAAAAAAAACTCCATACATCTTCAATATCCGGTCCCTCGGTCCGATACCCAAGTAAGTAGGTATGTGCAGTAGCTCCGATCCAAGAAATCGGTTTAGGCTGAGCCTCATGGGTTAGAAAAACAATAATATTGTTATTGATTGAAAGAGAACTTCCAGATCTGGTGAAGGTAAAATGACTCGGCGAGTCGTGATCCCTCGGCTGAATTACGGGGAAGCGGAGTTGTCATGTTGTTAACGGGAGCCCGACGGCAAACGGACAATCCGGGGAAACTTGCGACACGAAGAAAAAAAAAATCCTGCAAAAGGGTCCTTCATTTCCTAATCTCCTGAATCCTCTGGACAAACACACGAATGGCGGGGCATGGAGGAGCTTGCATCAACAAAAAAGCGTGACATCGCTTCAGGTCAATCTCGGTTGGCTGGCTTGCTGGCTGGCTGAGTTAAACACCAAGCAAGCCAAGCAAGCAGCAGCCATACTGCGGGAGAAAAAAAAGCTTGCAAGACCTGCGGCAGCTGTTTTCACGTGTCATATCACCAATCGATATTTTTGGTTGGTCCAGCGGGAAAAGGAGTATACAAAAAGCAATACTAATGGGCCCAAACCCAAGTCTCACAATCGCCCACGTGTTGCCCTGCTGGCACGACGCGGGGCTCCGCTCGTTTGGCGCTCGGTATCCGACTGGGATGGGCAACATTGCGCGAGAGGGCAGTGATTAGATTTGAGCCGTGGATAAGTGTTACACTCGGTACAGGCACAAAGGGTCCATCCCCTTCAATAGCCGAGACGGCACCTCGGCATGAGGTATTGTGGTTGCGAATTGCGACACTCTGTTATCAGCATCTTGTCGTCCTTAGTCGAACATGCAACAAGTGATGCTAATAAGGAAGAGGGAAAGGGGGGAAAGGGACCCTTGGATCTGCGGCAACAGCACGGTATGAACTCTATCGTACAATAGCTAACGCCTGAAACGTGCTTTGTGCCCAAGCCAACAACCTGCGTCCAGCCGTTGAGCTGACGTTATGGCAAGTTTCAGGACATTCTTAACCGCCCGCAAGCGTCATCCTACGACTCAATCCCAAGAGCTTCTGCCTTGCTTTATAAAGATGGTGGCGTTGATAAATGACGAAAACGCCATGCGGGGCTCCGGATTTTTGCCCATGTTTGCCATGGCCCTGCGTCTGACTGAACCCGTCTCTGGAAATACACGATGCCCTGAAACGGCATTTGGCTGCTTCAGTTCAGTTGGGTGTTGAGATGCAACGCATTTCACCCCCACGGTGCCGAATCTCGACGGGCTAAGGCTGATGGGATCCCAACGGTGTGCGGTCCCGCATGAACTATAGGCTGCGTGCTATCTGGTGGCTTTTTATTTCACTCATCATCATTATCATCATCATCATCACCATCACCAACGGTTTGGTTGAGCGGCTGACGGAATTTGGCTGAGGAGTATATTTAGCGTTACGAGCCAATCGGTGATGGATGCATCCCTGGGAGAGATCCACATCCTAGGCTGAAGCATTTCTCCCTTCGTCTTGCCATAGGAGAATTGCCAAATCAACAGGTTCATGCTGGTGATACGGTCCCGGGCTGACGGTGAGATCCGTCCTGTGACAAGTGTCACAACGCAACAGAGGGTGTGTTGGATTACGAGCCCTATCCTACTACCCTGCACGTCATGTCTGTCTTGCTGGTTTCAACTTGACTGGCTAATCAGACTTTTCAATCAATTGACTGCAACGAGGCTTGCTTGTCCTACTGACAAATATGTCTGTAGGTACACCACACACACCACACACACCACACACATCTCATGAACCTATGACCAGTAGTTCAAGCCGAAAAGGTTGCATCATAACCCACAATGAGAAGAAAGAGAAAAAAAAAGCTTTTTCTTATGTTGCACTTTTGACCCGCTCGCCCTTGCAGAGACCCGTTCGTAACCGTTCTCTGTACCATTTCGGCGAAGCCGTAAGAAAAGAGCTCAAAGTTCCCTACCTAATTAGGAGTTATTGTTGGCCTTACCCTGAAGCTCCACAGAGCGGGTCGACCACAACAGACGCGATTTTTCCCGAGAGCCAACAATTTGCTTGGCATAAGCGAATTCTCTCGGACGAATATTAAGAGATCCATGTTTGCTCAATGGGAGATGTCAGTAGTGGAGGCGGAGACTAAGGAGAATGCCATTTTGCGAAAGCCACCACTAGTCTTGAATGCCAATATTGCGAGGCTCGGCCGAGTGTGCGAGATACTATTACTCAAACTATTCCTGAGCTGATTTCCCTCTCTGCCATGAGATTAATATTCACTGCACATACGTCACCGTTGTTGACGTCACGGCTACTTGGAATAGCATCACACAACTGCTACACGACGAGTGACGCGATTTCTCTTACCTAACATGGCCAATCTCGTCTTTACTTTCAAGTGCGCTTCATTTCCGCGGGTAATTCTGCCTAATTCGGACGTGTAAATAGAGTCATATGGCGTGACAAATGCAGCGGAATCCGTGCAAGAGCTGAGAAGGAGACCGACTGTCAGATCCGAGCAGTGCTCGCATAAATGCCCGTGAGCATCTCGACTACCTACAAACCAAGTAATTGACAAGACAGAGTTGCAGATTATTGAAGGAGAAAAAGGAAAGACGATATACCATTTAGCCGGTCTCTTTATCCAACCATGTCTGTCGCAAACGCCGCCCTTCGTGTTGCCCGACCATCCGACAACATCGATGCCCTCATTCCGTTTTATAGAGATGGTCTGGGCTTCGAGCTTCTCTACCGGTTCGATCAACACGAGGGCTTTGATGGAATCATGCTGGGGCACAAAGGCCTTGGATATCATCTCGAATTCACAACCAAGACAGGCCACTCTGTTGGCCGTGCACCAACGCCAGACAACTTGCTCGTCTTCTATCTACCAACCACCGAAGAGTATGAGGCGGCTGTGGCGCGCATTGAGAAGCTCGGGGTTGTAGCTGTGCAGAGCTTCAACCCATACTGGGACCGATATGGCAAGACGTTTGAGGACCCAGACGGCTATCGTGTTGTCTTGGTTAACTCGCCATCTCCGTTCTGAGATGGATAATGATGATGGGATATGAATATTGTCCGAAGACGTAGTTCCAGAAGAATACATGCATATGATGAATCAACGATCACTTTTCTACATGTCAAATTCCTACCTATACAATGAAACGTTGCGGACAGGTGTTTGTTATTACTATTCAATAAACCCTTGCTATAGTCGTGGTGAGGTTTGAAGACGGTGCTTATGGGTGTGAAGCTAAGCTATGTGAAACATTTTCTGCATCATCCTAGCCCATGGCTCTCGCTACCAACTTGGAAAGTGTTGAGAATGGGACGGTGTGTTACGCGATCGATGAGTTCGTGGGGTTTGTAAGCCACAGCACATTTTTATTCAGATTGCATTACCGATCTCAGTATCCGTCTCCTTACCCCAGCATGGGCATTCATGGCACAATATCCATCGGGCGTTTTCCTCCCCCAATGCAACTCTGGAAAGGAACAATAAAAAAAAAGGCACCATCTCACCCTGCAGGCCTTGTAGTAGTAGGTAATTGACGGTAGGCTTGGCTCGGGAGCTACGAAAAAGTTGCGGAGAACCCGCAATTGGCTGGCTAAATGTTCAATGGCATTATGCAATGCAATTCTTGACAGGAGGGTTGCTCGCCGATTCGAATGTACCGTACATTATGTAAATGTAAGTGATGAGATGCAACTGAAAGAGAAACATGCGCTACGTGGCCTCTTGTTGCTTGTGCTTCGTAGCACTTCCTGTGGATCTCTCATCTGACTCTTGCGTCCCTTCATCTTCTGATTTCGCTTTTTCGCGAGGAAAAAAAAAGGCAACAGGCCAGGCCAGGCAGCTGGCCACTAGTCGAAATGTCTCGGCCTCATAGTCTTGAAAGTTCCTCAAAGAGCAAGTAGCACGTTGTCAGTTGTGGGATTTGCCGTGGCTGTGGGGTGTGTGTGTGTGTGTGTGCCTGATTTTCCCTCTCGTTTGCAGCGTCGCACTGAGTTTTTTTTCGATCGCCAGGGGGGCCGTCCGGAGAATTAGCCCTCTAACAACGGAGAATCTTATGTGAGGCGAAACAATGCGAGAGAAAAAAAAATCGAAAAAAGGTCCATGATTTCCACCCCAGCTCGCCCCCAGACGAGGCCATACCGTAAAGGGCAAACGGGATGGGGTCCAAGATTTGAGGGTAACAGTCCTAAGAGAAAAGAAAAATCAGTACGAAAACAGAAGACAATTGGATACACATGGTCCATGCGTGGGCGCAATCTGGCTGGCAAGGAAGATGCACGATGTGATGGTGTATCGAGATTTTCCGTCTCACCAAAAAGGTACAATGAGACATGTATCTATTTCCATACCCATCACGTGATCTCATGTAGACACTTTCCGCGTGTGAGGCTCCGCACCGTGTCTGTTACACTCAGTCGGTCACGCCCGAGACGAGGCTTCATGAAGCATGGAGGATGGATTATCATGCAATCCATGGACACGATATAGCAAGTTTTGACACACCGAGCACCCGTGAGTCCCCTTCCGCCCGAAGAGGGCCTCGCAAGTTGCAAAGTCTATCAGACTGACCGGGCATACGTAGACCGACTACCCACAATTGCTGCCTCTCAGGCCCTTGATGAGCTGAAGGATGACCATGCTGTGCACATATCAACGAGTATAGATGCCCTGGACAAGGCTTTGCTGAGCTCAGAACCTATTGATTCTCAAGAGTCTGCGCAAAATGGTGGTATTAAGCGCGGACAAGTGACTGAAGTCTGGGGACCCCCTGGCTGTGGTAAAACTGCTCTCGGGTGAGATCGAATCATTTTCTTCTTCTTTCTCTCTCGTGCAGTTTACAGGGACCTCATAAGTATTGACATACATCGGAAGGATTCAGTTAGCTGCAAACACTTTGAGTGATGGCCATGGTGTGGTCTGGGTAGGTCTGTTCATCAATTTTGGGTTGCATTTGTCGACTGCTTGTGGCAGACTAGGCTGACATTTGCGATTGTCCAGACTGCTTCCAAAGAGTCCAAACTCAACGAGTATCCAATGTCCTTCAACATGTGAAAGAGTCACGCAATCCCGATGCAGGAGATGCCTCGCAGGATGTGGAGGTTGGCACATTCACACAGTATTCCTGCGTTGCGTTGCCTCATCTCCTTGCGTTAATCTCGCGACCTACGACGACATCTATTCCGGCAAATGTCTCTCTCATTGTTATCAGCTCTTTATCGGCCCTAATTAACACATCTCTCCCCAGATCCCTAGATGGGAAGGCGACCTCCAGGCTGGCCAAAGGTGCGTTGGTTATCTTTCCCCATACTTGTACTATGCGCCCTGTTCACACTTTCCTCTTCAGGCCCGACGCCCTCCGCAAAACGATTGCAGGGGCTGCAGTTCATCATCAATGCACTCCAGAAACTAGCTGCTACTAGGAATCTCGCCGTAGTGCTTCTCTCTCAATGCGCAACTAGAATGCAATCCGAGCAAGGGGCGACGCTCGTGCCAGCAATAAACGCCACGGTGTGGGAGCAAGGAGTATCTACAAGGCTGGTACTGTTTAGGGACTGGACTTGGCATGACAGAAGGTCTGCGAGCATCTTCTTGGCGGGGCTCCAGAAGATTGACGGAAGAGCCGCGCAAGAGGCTATTGAGCACGTTTCCGCGTTTAAAGTTGAAGTTGTGAGTTACATCGCTGCTTATTGCATCTCGGCACTTGGCTAACTAGACCGGGGTAGACGGGCATATCTGGTGTCCACTACGAGGCAACGCATCCTTCTTACATGGATGAGGTGGCAACTATTACACGGCGGCCAAAGAGAAAGCGGGGGCAATCTGGTTTGGAGGTTCCTGACAGTGAGGATGACGAGGATTATGGATGGGCGGATGAAGATGAAGATGCACTACCGCCGCCACCATCTCAGTGGCAGGGAAGTGAGGATCTAATTCTTGGCCAAGATGTTGGCCTAAGTGAGGACGAGGAACCGGACGAGCCGTATGATGATGATGAATGAGGTCGGGGACGAACACCGAAGTAATAACGAGACGGATAGTCAAGGTTCGGGTTAAGCGCCGGCAAAGCACCGAGTATTGACACCGAGATGGACTGACAATGACTCCGCACCTCCACTCTGCCGGGCCCCTGGCCAGCCCGTGTGCATCTGCACAGGATCTTGGCATCGAATCTTGACAGACCAGGCGTTTATGGGAGGAGAAAAAAAAGGATAGGCCACGGGGATTACCGCCCAGGAACGGTTAGGCCTGCTCAGAGTCATGGAAATAAACTGACAAGGTGGCTGGCCTGACTGTAACAAACGGATGAGTTCGCTGTTCAGTCAGGAACTATTACCCCGATATAGACCTTTTTAAAACACCATGTCCCTTGCTCTTGGTCGGCGGAATGTCGGTTCTGTTCTGAAGATGGCCCTTGGGCATTTGCATCGGCCAAACCCGAAGTCTTATTCTGGAAGTGCGTTCGTCATCTCACGGATTATCACCTGGAACTTAACCCGCCCATTTTCTTTTTTTTCTTCTTTCTGCTGTCTCGCCCCAAACCCTCGTTTCGTCTCTTGGCACTTGCACCGTTCCCACGTCGCTGTTCCCGCAATCTTCTGGAAGCAGTCTGAAAAAAAAAAACTTCTCTTAGCACTATGGACCGTGCGACTCGTTAGGGCGCCCCACTGACGCTCATGGATCTGATGAGGGAAGATGGCGTGTGCCATGCTATGGGATGATTCGGTCAGAGGATATTATTGAAGGGCCACTTCATTCCGGGACCCCCTTTAAATGTATCTGTGGGGAAAAGGTACATTGATGAGATGGGATGATGGAAATGGAGCCTCTTTTTTTTGCCAATTTTCTTTTTTCCCCGATCTGTCTCCACGTTTTTGGCGGTTACAGACACGCCTCATACGTCGTGAGAGCTTTGGAAAAGTGGAAAGAATTTCCCTGTTGGGACTGCAATTTGTTGGTTCCAGCTGTGGCGGCAATTATTGAAGTGATATGATTGACAGATTGCAGATAGGGGAGGCATGGTGTGACTTGTCCGCTGCAGTCACGCCAATTGCCACACGCCAGTCTACGTGTATGGGAGGGAGCATTTTCTTACGAGCGGCAGGCATATCTGAGCCTCACAGCGCAGAGTGCACATATCTGAGACCGTTTCCCATAGGGTGTGCATGGAGATGATTCATGGGGTGAGATTTGTGCGTGCCTTGCAGGAAGAAGGAAAACCTTTCACGGCTCTCGCTCAGCTCTTGGCCAGCCAAGCTCAGTAAAGGAAATCTTGCTGGAGAAACAAAATCCCAGGACGGCGGAGCTATTCTTTGGTAGCGACAATACGGACTTGTTTAGGCATCCGAGCTTACTATTCAACGTTTCTTATCAAAAAAAGGAACTTATCGAGGGCCTCGGTAAACAATGAGAAGGAATTGTGGACCATGAAAGTTGGACAAAATGGACCAACGGCGTGACGGTGCATCCCGTCCAGCTGCCAACCTGTCAGCGTATCAACGTACGAGGTTTGCCTGTGTGATCGACGACCAACCAAGCATTGGGTGCTTGTTGTTTGGCAATATTGTGAACCAAAAGGATCCTTGCGCGGCACTTGGTCCAACTCCAGTTACGGAAGATTGTTTGAACATTGACAAATTTCCACGACCAACTGTGTGACACCTGCGTCTAATGCGATTAAGTGAACGTTACTATGTTGGTGCCAAGAACGGAGGCGACCTCCAAAGGCTTCGTCTTGAGGACTTTACTGGCTGCCTGCATGGAAGGATTGATGCAGCGCGGATGTTTTATTTCCTCCGCAAAATCTACGATTGCTACCTTGCGTCCCCGAGGGATGCAACAAGGAATTCCGGAAATGTACGATACTGCGCTGACTCCCATGTTCTCCCTGCAACTGACCGGATTTGGTGGTCAGAGATGTCATCTCTCTTCTCTCTTTTGCTTGTGAAATCAAGAAAAGGAAAAAAAAAAGTCCAGGTTGGCAAATGGCTGAGCAAAGCAAAGCCCGGCTTGATTCTCCGGGGACATGGGGGAGGGTGAGGCAGGGGCCCATGGGGTGACCCTGCATCGGAAGCAGGAGATGCGTTTCCGGGAGGGTGACAAAGCTGGGGTCAAAGGGGGCAATGTAAGAACGAAAACAAGGAAGTCAAGGAAGTCAAGGAAAACGATACGGGGGAATTGAGGGAGGCTCGGGGATCAAACATCGATTGATCGGGCTGAGAAGAGACAATGCGAGTGATTATTGATAGAAGCGACATGGGTAGAGGGAAGGGAGGGGGTGATTATGGGGATTGGGTTGCATTTTTGGCTGCCCATTGTGACACTGGGCAGGGGCAAATGCATTGTGTACACGTAGCCGAGAGGAAGTATTGGAAAAAAATGAGTGGAACGGGATGTATTCCGGCGTGGAAGCGAGGTTCTGTTGTCATGATTCATGATTGTGAGGTTTCGTGATGAGGTGTGACTACGAGATATCACGAAGGAATGAGCAAGGGTCAGCGTCTTGAGACTGGATATTGAGCCGCCGTGAAAGTGCCGAGCATTATGGATCTTGCGGATTGAAGTGGAAACAGATACTCGTTAACCATATTCTCATTCTTGTTTTAACGTAGCATGCGCATAATCCGTGATGCCTTGGCTAAGGTAGAGATTAACAACTGAAGTCACATATGCGAGTTCCAGACTCTGTACTCTCCTCATACTCTCTCATAAGGTGCCATCCAGAAACACGAGTCAACGGTGCTACACTCCTCCAATTCCATAAGCAAGCATGTCATTCAAAAGGCGTAACAAAGTTTTGTTTCTCTCACTCTCTCATGAAGTGAGAAGCTGACTTGTGTGTTTTCTGTTCTACTGCGTATAGCTTGGCGGGCTCGGCTCGGCAAAGACATATGTCGCTTTGAGATAGCATAGCACCTCATAAACAGCCTTTGTAATCTCAATGGACCTCTTCTTCCAGTCCGATTCGGACCACAGGTACGTGAGCATGTTGTCCTGCACCACGGTGACGATGAAGCGCACGTAGTGGTCCTCGGCCGTCCAGTTCGTCTTGTCCGGGTGATAGACCAAGAACTTTTGCGAGCGCGAGCTGATGGCCTCCTTGGAAGCCTGCGCCGTCTTGGCCTTGTCCGGCTCCGGCACGTTGGGCGCCTTGCTGGCAAAGTCCCTGTAGAACTCGAGCCAGGAGCCGCGGACGAGGATGCCCTGAAGCCACTCTTGGAACTTGGGGCTGTCCTTGAAGGGGAGGAGTTCGAGGATGAGGCGCTCGTGCTGGGCGGCGAGACTGGCGGAACCGCTCATCGTCATTGGGTTGTTGGGAGGGGGGCCCATGGCGATGATGGTGTTGTCGTTATTGTTGCTGCTGTTGTTATTTGTTTGAGGATAGAGAGAGTCGGATGATGAGAGGCGGTGATACCTCGTGAAGAACATGCGAGGATTGGAGAAACACATGAATGAGTAGAAGCTGGGATTGTTGCTTGAAGTGAAGACTATCTATATATTCCCGTGCATCCTACTTATAAGAGACGGTTCTAGAGTTTGAGGCGGCTGATGGTTTTTTTGTATAATGTCTCTGAAACCAATTCTGCCACTCGCGCTGGGAACTACCGGCGTGACTTTCAATTTCCTCTTTGATACATACCGTCTGATCCCCCCCCTTTTGGGCTCCCTCACGACGCCATTCGAGGTGTTTGATTCGATAGAGTTGCTTTTTGGTGCCAGAAAACCCGACGAAGAAGGGATTCCGTGGGTGCCTAGTGAGGCGGAGCTCGGCGAATCGGCTGCTGGCAGACTTACGAATACACTTACGCGTTCAAAAAGCGCCAAGACATGAGAATGAACCCCCCAAAGGGAATATGTGCTTCGTTAAGTGAAACTAGGCTGCCGTTTAAGGAATTTAATGGTGATAGATGAGATGGTTTGATGCTTGTTGGCGATGTAGAGTGGGTTGTTGTGGGATGAGTATGCAGTAATTGAATTGTTAATGCTAGTGTGGAGGGAGGCGTGGCAGAATGTGGATTTTTTTTTTACATTGATTATGTCTAAATGCATCGGAATGACCTATTTGAGGCATACGTAAATGAATTTGTTATGGAGTATGTGCTTTTGTGTCGAGTACTTGGGTGGTTTAAGCCACTGGTGATTGAATCATCAGTAACAAGGGCGGCACTCGGGGAGGGAAACAGTGGACCAAAGGTCAGAATATGATATCATGTATGTCATAAACAGAACGGTTAATGAAAAGAAGATGGTTGAAGAAGTTGAAGGATACAAGATAAGTGAATGCAGATTGGAGAAGCTACAGATACAAATCTGCTGACCACATTCGACATCACTATTTTTACCTCCCATCCTTTGGGGGAGATGCAACTTGTAGGATAACAATCTGCCAGATTCAAACTTAAACAAGTAGGAAGCATATGGTTTTCATCTCAGGGCAAAGAATATTTGTAGCTTTCCACTTGTCGTAGTATCATCCTCACACTATCTGCCCTCGATTTCCATATCTGCTCTGAACAATACCACACTCGACGACTAAATCTTTCGGGTGTAGGCAAAAGAACTCTATTTGGAACAGGCTTCTTGTCCAGACAACTATACCAAGTAGAGCCAGCTCCGAATCATCACGGAATGTTGGCCAGTGGGGCGGCGGAGGCCTCAGGATAGTGCTGGTCATCTCCCAGTGACTGACCTATATCCCAAAAGTAAATGCCTGGAAAGGGGAGCCACTGCACTTGACAGCGTGCCATCATTACTAGTCCACGTCCTCCTAGGCGAGCCTATAGTCGGAAACTAGAATTATAAGCCCAATAACAAAGTTTAGTGAGTGAATACCACTAGGTTGCGTTGTCTGGCAAGGAATGAACAAGAACGGCACAATCTCCCCATGAAATACGAGAATTGCAACGTAAAACAGCAGGATAGGAGGTCTTCAACGTCATTTCGGTGCCACAGCATAATTGAGAAGAACCAACGAAGTTATCACACCCATTCTGCAGCAATTGTTGATGCCTTGTAGGGATTTGATGGCCAGCAAATGTGGAAGCCGACTATTTCTAACTCTTTGGACATGATGTTCGCCGGTTCTTGTCAATATGCTTACAAGATATCTTATAGTCACTACTCGCCCGCGAAAAGAGAGGGAGAGGACTGTTTTTTGTAGACAATAAAGTTGGAAATAAGAGGGAAGGTGGCCGGATGCTCTAGAGCTATAAGTTGTCTTGGCTGCACTCTTGTTCAAATACAAAGGGGACGTCAGGATATAGAAGAGTTCTCCCAGCATCTAGTCATTTCATAAAGGCGGTTCAATAACCATAGAAATAACAGGATCCAAAGGATTACGATCAAATCCATATCCTCGACCACGATACTGATGGCGGCTCACCAATAGATCAACAGGCTCATTGACAAGGCAGAGTCTTTTTTTCCCAGTGCGTTCATTTCATCATTGAACAAAGTATTGTACACAGTATGTTCATGGCATACCATCACCACTTGACGCCAAAAAAGCTCAGCTGCTTTTTCCCATTTCTCGATGAATTCTCAGCGTTTTCCAGGTAGATCCTTTCATGTCCTTGGACATCTAGAAACAAGTATTTGTACTCATAATCATTATACCCACGCCACTTTATCATGTGAAGCTGCGCCATTCCGTTGGCCAGTGGACCTTCGACCTGGGCTCAATTAGCATACTACAAGCTATGAACAAGTGGTCATCACTCACGTAAAAGTGCATGATAATATGGTGATTTCCCTGGGGGTCTGTCCTCTCAGTGGAGCTTTGAAGCTATTAGTATATGTCATCCGAAACATGAGCCTGGTAACCTACGATACTGGCCGCGCCCTCCTCCACTTATTGAATGTTTCGTCTCCGTGCGCAGTGATCTTCTTGGCATCACCCAGCAGCTCTAGACATCTGTGATCCTTCTTGATCTTGTCGACGGCTCGATTGAATTGTGATATTTTGCTCTCTGGAGAAAACACATCTGTCCAGAGAAAGTATCCGACGGTGCCCTGGAGCTATATCAGCTTCCGATCCCAGAGAGGAGAAGCTTGGCAAGTAGAGCAACGTACTGTGAGCACAACACCCACAATGACCATGCCAAAATTGAATGTCTGTTGTGTCGCTCTTCCAGCCTTCTCCGCAACAGAAAGCTCCCTCCACGGGACAAACCCACTGTCATTGAAGGGAGTTACGCTTCGTCGTTTTGACCCCGCCGAGGGGGCAGCTCCCGCTGTGTTCTGAGTGGCGTATGCTCGAGATAGTAGAAGCGATCGGGTAGGTCGCGCGACCAATCGGCTTGTCGCAGGTCGGATTGCGAGGACAGAATTTGAGGGTTTCATCATGGCGGTTCTTCGGCTTCCATTTTACCAGGAACAATGCCCTGAAAAAAACGAGATGGAAGAGCCCAGAGATTGAGGGTTGGGTCTTGGAAGCAGTCGCAAACTGCTGGTGGGAGCTCCAGCTTCAGATGCTTGGCGGGACACCGCCCGCGGCAGAATGACAAAGTGGGGGGGATCAAGTTAGCCTAAAAACAGTTAGTGGCCCTGATATGCCACTTTACCGTATCGCCCATCTCATCGTAGATTCTCCTGAACGACCCAACTTCATCCGAAGACCCTATCTGCCTTCGTCTACCCCTGAAACAGTTATAATCACCACAGGGACCTCGGAGTTGCGACTTTATCTCGTTTGGGTTATATCCTTTGGATCAGTTACAACACACACAACCCGACAAAAATGGCCGCCCTCGCGAGCAAGCAGCAGTCACTGAAGCTCTTCGAAAAGCTAAAGTCGAAGCAGGCGAACAAGGTAGGATTGGGACAATGTGGCCAGATCGCATGCTAAAATGCTAACATTTTGCGTCTCTCCAGATCTGCTTTGACTGCGGCCAGAAGAACCCGACCTGGACATCAGTGCCTTTTGGCATCTATCTCTGCCTGGATTGCTCTTCAAACCATCGCAACCTCGGTGTGCACATCTCCTTCGTGCGATCAACCAATCTCGACCGTATGTCATGCGATCCTCTTACTTTGGAATATTTCTAATAGATGGCGCAGAGTGGCAGTGGGATCAGCTTAGGTTGATGAAGGTTGGTGGCAACGAGTCCGCAACCAAGTTCTTCCAGCAAAATGGTGGTACAGCTGCATTGAATAGCAAAGACCCCAAGACAAAGTATCAATCCAATGCGGCGACCAAGTACAAGGACGAGCTTAAGCGCCGCGCCGCGCGAGACGCCCAGGAGTATGCGCCAAAGATGTCCCCAAAACCTACAACATTGTAGCCACTAACCTCGTGATTAGATTCCCCAGTGAGGTGGTTGTCGATGCTATTGAAGCCGATGGAAGTTCTACGCCTGCCGAAAACGAGGATGACTTCTTCTCATCTTGGGACAAGCCCGCGATCAAGAGACCGACGCCTTCGGGCTCCCGATCCAGTACACCGCCAGTTGTTGGCCGGACGGCATCTCCGTTCCTAAATGCTGGCGCAAACAGCAAAGAGAACTCCCGTGCTGCCTCTCCCTTGGCGAGCACGGATGCGGCAGCCGAATCAAAGCCAGCCGCCAGTCGCATCACGACATCCGCCGCATTGCGCAAAACCACCACCGGTGCTAAAAAGACCAGCGTTCTTGGAGCTAAGAAGGTGCAATCAAAGCTGGGCGTCAAGAAGGTTACCAGCGACGTGATTGATTTCGACGAGGCAGAGAAGAAGGCAAAGGAAGAGGCGGAACGCATCGCCAAACTCGGCTATGACCCAGATGCTGAGGAAGAGACTGCCAAGGAGAAGGCCACATCATCTGCCGCTAACATCATTTCTCCTACACCTGTAAACCCAACTCGCGGCAGTACTCAAACGCACACCCGACAAAAATCGAATGCTGAGATGGAGAGATTGGGTATGGGCATGGGGCGACTTGGATTTGGCCAGATTGGCGGCAACAAGGCCGCTGCTGCCCCTGCCGCGAAGAAGAATGCTGGTGGCTTTGGCTCAGTTGGACCTGTCAAGGCATCTGCTGAAGGTGAACTTGTGCCGATATACTACCATAAGAGATATTATGCTAACATATCCCTAGACGATTCCGAAAACTTCGCCCGCAGCAAGTTTGGCGCCCAAAAGGCCATTTCTTCCGACGAATTTTTCGGCAAGGGTGCATACGATTCCAACGCGCAAGCCGAGGCCAAGTCAAGACTCCAGGGCTTCGAAGGTGCTACTTCTATTTCATCAAACGCCTACTTTGGACGAGCGGAAGAGGAGGAGGTTGATGATTATGGTGATATCGAAACCGCTGCCAAGGACTTTGTCCGCAAGTTCGGTATTACCGCCAGCGACGACCTTGAGAACCTGACCAGCGCCTTGGGCGAAGGTGCCTCAAAACTACAAAGTGCGATTCAAAATTACCTTAATAATTAAGGTGGTGCGGTAGAACGGCGTTGTTTTTGATGACATCACCGAAATGTCAAGGGGGTTGGCTCTGGAAGCATAATGATGCGATGAATGATGGGATGGGAAAAGAGGTTTGGGAGGATGGTTTCTTTTGTCATTTGAGGATGACGAAAATCGGGGTGTCAAGTTGGCTGGTGTTGTTTAGCATCAAATAGACGGGATATGTTCTTTTTAATTCAGATTGTCTTTGGTTCGGCATTGATTCGTTACCATATGCTTGATGATACACGCTCATGATGATGGGGGATGAATACGAAACATTACAGCCCACCGTCTGAATGTTCCACGCCTCGATACTTCACCACAGTCAGGTCACGTTGTGTGAGATATCTAGGGGAGGGATTGTTAGAACAGTCATACAAAACAGCCTTCAAGACATCTGAGATTTAATCGTTTCACTGGTGACACAAGTTGGATGAACTGATGAATAGAATAGATTTCCGCACTACTGCGTACTAGAGCCCTGCATTGCATAGATGGCTGCTTTGGATGCTATTTAATCTACATGACATGACGTACAAGACATAAAAAAGAAATGGTAATAGGTCGTAAGAAATATTTTTACAGCTTAGGCTTGGAAAGGAGCATGCGGTTGCCCTTCTCGATCCAGGCGACGGCATCCTCAACGAACTCGTCGACGACAGCCTTGGCGGGCTTCTGCTCGTTGACAACGGCAGCGGCCTTGCCCATGAGGAAGGGACGGAACTGCTCAAGAGGGTCCTCATCGTCGTCATCCTTGCCAGAGGTGGTGATGCCAACGGGGGGCTCGCCACTGCTGAGGAACTTGTCGAGATCGGCCTCGTAGGGGATGGTACCCTTGGAGGCGAGCTCACGCATCTCCTGGGTGCGGTTGGTCTCCCAGTTGTTGATGTAAGGGTTGTTGCGGACACGCATGGGACGGCCTGTGAAGATGATGGTGCGGACGTTGTCGTCGTGACCGGAAGTGCGGACGGCGTCCTTGTGGGCCTTGGGGGCACCGGCCTCATCGGTGAGGATGAATCGGGTGCCGACCCAGACAGCGCTGGCGCCCATCATGAGGGAAGCAGCGAGGAGCTGACCGTTGTAGATACCACCAGCAGCGACGACCTGGACGGGGCCACCGGTCAGGGGAGACTTGTGGTTCTTGCAGATGTCGACAACGGAGGGGATGAGGACGGTGGTGGGGATATCACCGGTGTGACCACCACCCTCACCACCCTGAGCGCAGATGATGTCGACGCCGAGGTCAAGGCACTTCTGGACGTGCTTGACGTGGCCAATCATGTTCATGTAGACAATGCCATGCTTGTGAAGCTTGTCGACAACGTGCTTGGGGGGGACACCGACAGCGGAGACGAAAAGCTTAGCGCCGGACTCGATGATGATGTCGACGAGCTCATCGAGCTTGCCCTTGGTGTAATCGTAGCTATTGAGTCGCCACTGTTAGTATATCCATCCTATTGTCATGTGCGGTTGTGGCGGTCTATGCGCGATCAAGAATCACATGCTTGGTGAAGATCCCGTCGCATTGACCATGCCAGAAGTGGCTGAAAATTTTCAGGGGGGAAAGAATGCTTACTTGGTCTTTCGGGCGCTGCCACCGACCTGGGGGAGAAGCAGGTCGACACCGAAAGGAGCGCTCTTATCGTGGAGGTAGCTCTTGAGCTCAGCGATTTGCTCGCGAAGCATCTCGGGGGTGTAGCCGACACCGCCGACGACACCGAGACCACCGGCGTTGGTGACAGCGGCAGCCAGCTTGGGGCCGGCGGCGACGTTCATACCAGCCAAGAGGATGGGGTGGTTGATCTTGAAAAGATCAGTGAGGGGAGTGCGGATCTTCTCTGCATTGTAACACGTTAGTTGGGAAGCTCGTCGAGGATACTTGACAGATCTTGATTTCCGCGCAGCAAAGGGGGCGAAGATCAGATCAGGGAGGGTTTTTAACGTACGAGGAGAGGCCATTGTGACTGATGGTCTGTGATGTTATTATTGATTAGGAGGAGGGAAAATAGAATAGCACGGTGGATAGAATGATGAGAGAGAGAGGGTGTATGAAGGTAAGAAAAGTCGAAGAAGAAGGCGACTTGGTTCTGGTTTTGAACTTTTCAACAGGTGAGAGGGGACCCCCGAGGCGCATCTCTAGGAGAGACAGCATGAACCGAGGCTCGGGATGACAGCTATATCCGCATTCGGCTTAGCTGGAAAATTATGCATTGTGGAGGTCTGGGGTAGTTGCCGAGGAACACCTTCGGTATTGATGAGTAAGCCGGACTCACCGAGCTCGGAGCCGGGAAATGATTATGTCAGCAGGATAAGGCGGCTTGATTCGCCAACATGTATGGGGGAAAAACTGGCGGTGGGAGGGCAAGCACGTGTCAATACTTCCGCAGAACGTTTGGAAGCTGCAGTTTATACACCTGATGATTTTTATCTGATCTTATCTGATCGCCTCAACTTTGTAGTTACTGTTCCAATATTACTCTGAGACACCTTTACCGCTCTCAATTTCTTTCCACGGATTTTCCGAGCTCCTTATGACCTTGGCCTACCGACTCCGTGCCGAACGGTGAAGTACGGGGCTGTAGAGAGCAGGTCGTCTGGATTACTGAACGCGGGGTTACAAGTCTGCCGAGTAGCTTCGTACTTGTAGGCTGAACGGTCGCCACAATACTGATAGCCGGGTCACTGTGGCCATACTGGCAAGTGAAATTTCTTGCTATTTCTTGACTCCTATGCATAGCACACGAGTCCTCCATAATGGAATTCACATATTTGTCGTGACTGTTGCAGAGTAGCATTGCCATGGATTCCTAATTTGGAAGGGGCATTTAGATCCATTTGCGGGTGGCGTTCCTTCCCTATTCCTTATCCTGTCCTAGCTCTATCCTTATCGTAATTTTTCAACGTCGCTTTAAACGTTGATTCAATTGAGGGGAGGAGACAGCAAGCCTCGTCATTTCTCCATCTTCGTTTTCAATAATCTTGCCATCAATTGAGCTTCGTCAATTGTGTATCCGATTGTGCATCAAAATGATGTCTTGTGTCTCTCCCGCCTCATTGATTCGAGGCCTGCGAGTCACTAGCGGCCGCCACCTCCTTTCATCGGCGAGATGGATGTCGACAGCTGCCATGGGCTCGAGACGGCCTCATGCTGTAGTCCAGCATGCTCGCGGTCTTCCAACGACTTTGAGTCGCTCTCACTCAGGATGTGGATGCGGTAGCGCTAGTCGAACAAAAACCGCATACATTGCATTGGGTAGCAACCTTGGTGATCGCGTATCTGAAATCGAAACGGCCTGCAATGAGATGGACCGACGAGGAATCCGCGTAAAGAGGACGAGTAGCCTGTGGGAGACGGAGCCCATGTATGTCAAGGACCAAGACCGCTTTGTGAATGGTGCCTGTGAGGTTTGTCTTTACGCGTCTCGCAATCTGTATGGCAAAAAAAGAGCTCACCAAAGGACAGGTCGAAACTGAACTTGAACCCCTGGCTCTGCTTGATGAATTGCAATCTATTGAACGCGACATGGGACGGCGGAAAATCATTGACAAAGGGCCACGAAATATCGACTTGGACATCTTACTCTATGGTAATGAAAGGATACAGCATGAGAGACTCAACGTACCTCATATTGGTATACCGGAGCGGGAGTTTGTCCTTAGGCCGTTGGCAGAGTAGGTTCATCACTTTCAAGTTTCACACCAGCGACTGGAAGCACACTATCTCACACCGCTGTCTATAGGCTCATTCCATCCAAACCACTAGACTCTTCAAAGCCATGGAAGCTTATCCAAGACTACCTTAATGAGCTTCCTATCGGCGAACCACTATCATCCATGACCCCTCTTTCGCCAAAAGCTGCCCCATTGACGCCCCTGACCCGCAAGAGAAAAACCAACGTCATGGCTATTCTGAACCTGACACCGGACTCCTTCTCTGATGGTGGTATTCATGACCCCGCAAATCTCTCCAACGTCATTCTTGATATTGTTCGAGGCGGCGCATCCATTATTGACGTTGGCGGCCAATCAACGGCTCCCGGTCGTCCTGAGGTTTCGGCTGAGGAAGAGGCTTCGCGAGTGGTTCCCGCTATCAAACTGATACGATCCATACCTGAGGCCCGTGACATTACCATTAGTATCGATACATATCGGGCTGTCGTCGCGGAGAAAGCCATTGCCAGCGGTGCAGACATCATCAATGATGTCTCGGCTGGTACTCTTGACCCTGATATGTTGCCAACTGCGGCTAAGCTTGGAAAGACAATATGCTTGATGCACATGCGTGGCAATCCGCAAAACATGATGGAACTCACATCTTACCCCGATGGCCTACTTCCAACTATTGCAACGGAGCTTCTCTCCCGCATTGCTGCAGCCGAGGAAGCAGGCATCCGAAGATGGCGAATCATTCTGGACCCTGGAATTGGATTCGCCAAAAACCAGGCTCAGAACCTGGAGCTCCTGCGCAATATGGCCGAGCTCAGAGCCTGGCCGGGTCTGGAAGGTCTCCCTTGGCTTGTGGGCAGTAGTCGAAAGAATTTCATCGGAAGGATTACAGGCGTAAAGGAACCGTCGGAGAGGATTTGGGGGACGGCTGCGACTGTAGCGGCGGCTATTCAAGGAGGTGCAGATGTGATACGAGTACATGATGTTCGGGAGATGACCGCCGTGGTGGCCATGTCGGATGCCATCTGGAGGGATTGAAGAGTGTATGGTTGCCTGTCTTCCCACCAGCTCTGCCTTGCTTTTTGCCTCATCTGCCTGCTTGTTCTTCCTTCCTCTTTTTCTCTTCTTACGGCCTTGCTTTTGGCCCTTGAGCGGGTCCTGTTGGCAACCCGAGGGCTATGGTCGCGTCGCGTCGTCTCCTGTCCCCTGCCTTCATCACTTACTGCTCTCAGGTGCAATGCAAAAGGCTTGTGATTTAAATTGCTTGCTTGGTGATGTGATTGAGAAAAGAGAAAACAGGACATGAAAAGGTACAGATACGTATAGAATACAGAACGCAGCATCATGCAGGTCAAAGAGTTAGGAAACCTTTTGGGGCGTGAGAGGATGGGGGGAAAAAAGCGAAAACGCCCAGGGGCTAGTCCACGCCCGGAGTCGAGTATTAGCTGCAGATGGAGGGTATGGAGCTTCCGGTCAATACTATTGGTCAAGGTTGCTCCATTTTCAAGAAAATTGCCTGGCTGCCTCACCGGGTAGCTGCAGGATATGGGCCTCCAGGCCACCTCGGCCTCCACCTGCCTTGAGCAGCCTTGTCTAGCTTTGTGTCCCTCAACTGCGGCGCTCTATTATTCTTCGGACCCGGTCAGAGTTAATCTAAAGTGTGAAGGGGGAGGGGGGGGGGCGTTCACTTGCATGACGGAGGTTCTCGACAGCCTGTCCAACCACCATTCCGAATGCATCGTCGATCACCGGTGTATGACCACATACTGTGTTCCCCCTCTCTTTTCATCGGAAGAGATGATAGCTCATCTGCTAGCAGCATTGAAGATAATTCAAGTATAGCCCTCTTGATAGACCACCTACACCCCGGCCCGGTCCGGGGGTGGGCGAAAGAGGACCTGGGTGTTGCTGCCAGACACACACCTTTGTAGCTTGCTGTAGGATGTGGAGGGTGGGATGGAGAAAAAGAAAGAAAGAGAGAAAGCACACACATGTATCACACACTTACACAACATGTTCCCTACATGATGCCTCGTACCGCTTCAACAAAGAAGGTGGGCAGCACAAGCCAGCACATTAACTGATCTTCGTCCTTGTACATAGTATGAAAACCATGTGTACCGCCTTGCTTCTCATACTGTGGTCCTTTTTTTGCTCACATCGGAAGGGCAAAGTGACGAGAATGCGATAATTGATTGACTACAAGGGGGCCTGATCCGGGATGTGCCCACAGCCGCTCCCCCTCCCCCTCCCCTTTCATTATAGCAGATACCACGTACATCACATCACAGCCTAGAGCTAGGCCAGGCCAGGGAATTTTACATTCTTTGCGTAACAAGCTACTTTCAGTCGCGGGACGCAGGGTCAAGCAACCATACCCAAGCACGTGGTTGACGTTACGCAAGAGAACTAGCCAACGCCCATTAGTGGCTGTTGCGAGTCAGTTCCCGCTTGCTAAAGCGAGTGAAGAGGTTGCATCATGATTCAATCTATCAACGGGAGGAGGAGAAGCAAGAGAATGAGATGGAGAGTCCGAGAACGTCCCGCAGCAAACGGAGAAAAACAAGTTTGAGTGAAGGAGGGAGAAGCAGCCTATTTTCGTAACTAATTTTAATCAGATCAGGAAAAAATGCCCGAGCCAAAGCTGGAAGAAGCGGAGTAACCGTTTGCTTATTCTACCTCGCAAAGCTCCTCCTCCTCTTGCCTCCCCCCCCCTAAATCAACTTTGTGCTTCCCTCCCCCCGTCTCCCCTCCCCCCCTTGCCATCCCCATCCCCATCCACATCTTGGCTTCGTGGAACTCATAGTGGAGGTTCTTTAGAGAGTGAAGGAGCAAGGAGATAGAGAGGGATGAGGGATGAAGAGATGAGATGGAGATAGATAGATCAAGGGCATAAAAATCGCGGCAGAGGCGTCCATAGGGCTGACGATCCCGCGTGTGTCAGCGATGACGCTGTGCAATGATGAGGAGAACGAGAGAGAAAAAAATGAGGATGAGGATGGAGGGCAGTCAACTAAGCCTCTCTATTTGCCCAACAAAAGGTCTCTTATCATTTCGCCTTTTCCTTCTCTGATGAAAACAAAAAAAAACCATGGAGCCCACATGCTTTTCTCTCCCTCCCCTCCATCCCCCCCCCGTGGGATGCAGGAATATCCAATGAGCTCACAACTTCGGTCTGTATGTCAGAAAGCGACCTCTTCTTTTTTTTTCTTTTTTTAGTTTATTCGTTTGCCTTCCATCTCGAACGGAGATTCCTACAGCCTTGTTCATTAACTCCCCCCCCCCCCTCCTCATTGCCTCTCTTCTTCCTGCATACCAACCAATAAGTAGCTATACCAACGACATGCAACACAACGCAACGCAACACATTCCTATTCCTTTATTAACGCATATATAGAATCCCGTCCGTGCTCTTGTTTATTTTATTTTGTTTTATTTATTATTATTATTTTGCCTGCTGTCAGGCCCCCCGCAGCAAATATTGTCGAGGCGAGCGGTCATGGCTTCCTGCCTGCCCGCCTCGGTCTGCCTCTCTGCCTATCCATTCACCCCTTGATCATCTACTCCTCCTCAACTCTGTAAACAATATCCGGCTTCATGCTTGACCCCTGGGTATTTTTTTTTCCCTTTCCCACGGACATGACCAGTCACCCCCGAGGGATGGGTGGAGGAGAGACGCCGCCTCATCATACACAGCACCCATCACGTCAAGAATATGTGTGCTCTGTGTAGCCCCATCACGTCGTCGCACACTCAGGCACTTGAGCTAGCCTATGGTAGGACACAAGATATCACAGATTGGTGGCAATCTTGCAGCTTATGCCCTGAACGTTGCTGTAACCTGCGGGTCCCTCCCCCCCCTTTTCCACTGAGTTCTTTGCGTTTCTTGGACCCATATCTTGTTTCCTGCTTTCGATGATGCCCGTCTGGATGTTTGGTTTGTTCGTCTTCCCTGAATTGTGGCGCCTTTCCTGCAGTCATAAAGTACAGCACATACCTTGCTGCAGCAGAACAGGCTGATACAGAGATACATACATTGGAACCGTGGGGGGGAGAAGGGTTATCTCTTGGCTAGCCGTCAAACTCTTGTAGTCTAGTAGGGATCATAACTCCAGCCATCCCTTGCATGGTAAAAACGGTTGTATCTGTTGTGCAACCCAAGATTAAATCAACGTCCCTAGTAAAAAGCCGGTTGTCATCATCAACGTCGTCGTTCTCGTCGTTCTCGTTGTAGCAGGGTCTATGCTTTTTTCTTTCTTTTTTTTGCTTCCTCTTTTAGAGACAAACGGACAGACCAAAAACACACACCCCGGCTCCGCATAGACTCTTTGACAGGGCTATCTCACATGGCCATTTCGCTTTGCTTTTTTTGTTTTTGTTTTTTAGCCCAAATAAAACCAAGAATCTTCATACTGCGGGTCGGAACTCGGCCACCTGGCATGGGAGTTGGTTCGGTAGCCCCATATCCCGTTCTATTTTCTGCCCACAAGACCAGAATATGTGGTTCAGATTCTGGGACACAAAGGTACGGACATCATTTAACCCTAACAGGATATCCGTGGCGCGTTTTTTTTTTTTTCCTGTTGAGGGGGGGAAAAGGGACAAGAAGAGAAAGAGGAAGAACAAAACAAAAACCAAGGGGGCTGGCTGGCTGGCTGGCTTACGATGTGCGTACTATCACCGTATGACAAGCCTTGTTTTTTTCTGTGCTGTGCTTGGCGCTTAAACATGTATTCCGACTTGTCCACCAAACGCGAAAGATGCCGATGTGAGATGTGACGTGAGGAACGTAGTGTTGATGCAGCTGAGGATCTTCTCGTTGGGCCGAATTAGTAGACAGAGAGACTATTCAAACCCGGTGAGCATTTCCCCCCTCGTCAGCCTCAACATGGTAATATATATATGTATGTACAAGTACCAGCCCCCAGGTATATGTGTGAGTGCAGAATCATGGCTTCACATACCTGTACACTTCTTAGAAGAGCTTTGGCCAATCGTGACAACGTGGCACAAAATGTCATGTCCCATCATTAAGGCACCCCTGTTTACCGGTCTGCAGGACAAAACTCCGTCTTGTTCCCACCTATTAAGCCTCTGACAATCGCAGCGAGTGAATGCAACCTCAGGAATGATGCGGAAACCCTGTCATGTGTCTTTTGTTTGTTCGTTCGTCTGCGCACGTTATTTCGCCAGGGTAGTAACCGGCAAGACTTTTGAAAGCCCAAGGAGCAGGCCTTGGTCTGCGACATGGTGCCCATGAAGTGATTGGAAACGGACCCATGGCTGTATTCCTGAGATCCGAAAGTTGTCGGCTCCGTGTTTGCGTGATTGAACCATTTGCGGGAAATCTGGTAGAAATCAAACACACTCTGGCCGTCAATTTCTTGCTTTCTCCCCTGTCCATTTCGCTTTTTGCCCCTCCCGCCCCAGGGCCTTAAACAACCCTGGACAAGTCAAGAATCAGTAGACGCGTGACGGACACCGCAGAGGGTCCCCAAGGTCCGCTTCTCATATTAATAGTCCAAGCTGGTAGTTGCACGTACTTGTAACAGTTGGCTCTTGCTGGCAAGGATATGCATTGGCGGCAATGGCACTGAACTCGACGAGACGATACACATAGAAACACACAAAATAATCATGGTTATAATAAGAATATTTATCCAAAATATTGCAAACAAACAAATCATGATCCAGCCATAATGTTCATATCGAGAAAGGAAATAAAAGAGAGCTGTAGAGAGAGAGGGAGGTGGCTAACGCTTAACTCCCCAGACTCCAGACTCGGAAGATATAGAGCCAAATAGAGACATAGCAAGGAGGTCTGCGCTGCATATTGACAAAATATCATCAAATCCAAGAAACCCCAAAAGCACAAAAAGAATGAAGCACTGTGTTCATCCAATGCAAGCCCCCCCCCACACTCAGATCAGTGACAAATCCTTCCCTGACTCCATAATCCCAACGCCGGAGCCCTGGCCCCTGGTTGCGAAAGCAGAGAGACCCATCGTCAGCATCTCCAGTTGCTCCTCTCATCAAATTTCCTCCCCAGATCAAGAATCATCACCCCCCCCCCCCCCCCCCCCCCCCCCCAACAAAAAAAAAAAGGTTGTTCAGAGCGAAAAAAGAAGAAACGGTAAATAAGAAGAGAAGAAAGCAAGAATAAGAAGAAGAACAAGAACAGGAAGAAGGATAAAAAAAGAAAGAAAAAAGGAAAAAGAAAAAGAAAAGAATCAATACCATCAAGAGGACAGGCACCATCGGGGATTGTCAGCGATGCCTGAGCTGTAATCCAGTGGGCACCCTTTTGCGTTGATATGCCTTGTCCTTGGTGGTGAAAAGAGACGAGCAAAGGAAGAACAGTACCACCCCAAATACACATGTTCCTCTGTATCCTTTCCCCAGTTCTGATACATCATCGCATTCAGTTCATCCATTGTTGCTTAGCCGTCATCGCTTAAGCATTTTCCTTTCCAAAGGCTCAAACTCCATTCCCTATCCCGGTATCTTTTGTCGGCCGTTAAATATCATCGAGTGTTCTGGGCAGTGAGAATGAGTGATTCTCACCACGAGCCCTGCGGCCCGCCCAGCCACGTATATTCCAGTAAATCAATTCCCAAACCTTATGCCCATACCAGCAAACACCTTTCTTATTCCATTTTTTTTTCTTTGGTCCATCGCTGAGACTGTGGTGTGTCTTTTTCGGTTTTTTTTTTTTTTTGTTTTGTTTTGTTTGTTTGTCTTTTATTTTTTCCCTCTCCCCGTCCCCTTTCCTTCCCCTAATAGTGATGAGTATGCAGTGGTGCACTCTGCACAGCACTCTTCTCTTGCTTTGGAATAGGCGGGCTCAGTCAGTGAACTGGCATCGCCAAACTATTCGGCTCATGGCATCGCCAGGTTGGCACCAGGTGGTGTCATCATGGTGGGGTAGTATCCACTTGAGGTTGCCTTTCCCTCGAATGGTCCACTCTGGCGGCGGCTCTCTGCCATTGGGGGTGGATGAAATGTACGAGGCATCATGCCTAAGTCATATTCCGACTTGATCTTGGTGTCCGTTGCAATGTGCGAGGCGGTCTGCTCTGCCTCAGTACGGTGAGTGAATAGTTCAACTCGGGAAGGTTGTCCTTCGTACATTGAACCGGGATAATATTGATATCCCTTCGTGCTGCTGATGGCCTTCTCTTCCTCAGAAGAGATGGCCGACTCTGAGGGAATTTCGTGATGCCTGGCACTTCCGTACATGGCGCCTCTGGTGTCATACGACGAAGTAGTGTAGCTGGTGCCAGTTGCAAGAACAGAGTTTGAGGAAAAGTTATTCAAGTCGTTTATACCATTGTAACCCAGGGTACCCGCCGAGCCTCCTGGGCCACCGCTATGGCTCCGCCTCTTCTCGTTCTGGTAATGGCCAGGTGACCGACCTCGAACAATCATCTTCTCCGACTTTCTGAACGCAACTTTGGCGTACTTCTCACTGGCTTGGCTGCCAAGGTCTGCCCATAGCTCCACCATGAGGTGATAGTACTGTTGAGCAGCCCGACGCTTCCCATTGTTCTGCGTAGCCTGTTTGAATTGGATACGCTCAAAAGTGTGCTCCGTAGCGGGATGCCCACCCGCCTGCGCATTGGCGAAGCTGTCCGAGTACACCGCCCGGTTGCCTGATGCAGTAGGGTTATCAGGATACATCCCGGCTTGATGCGATGGAACCGAATTCTTTGGCGCAAGCGGAATCTTCTCCGGCTTTGAGATGGGTCCCTTGTCTCTCTTGGGGGTGTGTTGGACTAGCTCAATACTGTGCTGGTCATTGTCGGCCACCACGGCAGAGATACACATATAAAAGCCGTGAACTTGGAACGGCTGTTCTGCTCCAGGAGGCAGGTACTGGACTGTTGCACCAGGCCAGTGAGGGTGCAACGAGTAAGAGCAGTTGCACGCCATGTAATTCCGCCGGTAACAAGTCCACTCGCCTTCAGCGAGGAAGAAACCTTTGTCGACTGTGCCCGTAATATCAACTTTGATGGGCGTTCCGTCTGGGTACTGAAGAGTCCCGGCTGTCTGTACAGACAACAGCGGAGGCACCGTGGCTGTGGCAGCCCTACTCTGGTACTGGTTGGTATCCATCCTTCCAGCTGGAGCAGCAAATGCAGTCAGCGGGCTTGGAGTTGGAGTCAACGGGTGACGTCTCAGTGGCGCCCCAGTGAACGAAGGGGATCTGGTTGGATGATCTATGACCCTTCTGAAAGATGGCGTCGCTGGGGCGTATTGATCTCGGGCACTGAGTTGCGCTGCCGAATGTGGTAGCGCTGCCGTGCGATGGTGGGCATGGGCATGTGCCATGCCAGTCGAAGATGTAGTACTGGTGCAGCTGTGTAAGTCGTTAAAATACTCCACTCCCGTTAAGGGCCTCGTGCATTATCAGCACTCATTAGGCGCGGGAAAAGACAGAGAGACATACCTTGAGGTTAGACGGGACCTGACATCAATTCCGGGGAATACGTGAGGCGCCGGCTGATAAAAGGCGGCTCCGTCTTGGTGATAATGCGTGGTCGTGTTGAGGCCTGATGGGTGGAAGAGGTTCAACAACGTTGGCTGCGTGGGCTCTATGGCGAGGGTCGACGCAGTGGCGTCTTGAGTGTATCTGGCCTCGGATTAGTCGTAGTTGAGACAAAGGCAAGGATAAGTCAGTGAGAGAGAGAGAAAAGTAAAAAGTAAAGTGAAGAAAAAAACTTGTGGAAGGAGAAAAATAATAAGAAGGGGGAGCAGAAAGATGATTGACAGCTGATACTTGGACAACTGCCACAAAGATACTGTAGACGTGCTCTCATGCGAGCACACAGTGTCCAAGTACTACCAAACGCAAAGGTGATACTTGCCAACGCGAATGGTAGCACAGGGGCATCGGATACCGATTTGAGGGGAGCGCGACTATACAGAGAGAGCAACGTCGGCAATGTGCCGATGTGTGAGTGTGTGAGTACAAGCTCTATGTAGGTGGCACCTCCGGCGCCAAACCAAACCAGCAGCTCATGGATTCTGCATCCAAGTCCTTGAGATGGATCAGATCCGGCTGGACAGCGATGTTCTGGCACAGAAGTTGGGGTGGGCCAGCCTGCTGGCCAGGGAATTGGGGGTGTGGGTGATGGGGCACAGCTCGGTCGGCTTCGTGCACTCGTAGAGAGGGCCAGCATGGGCCTGCAGAGATTGTACTCCATACAGGTAGGGATTTGGAGCCAACCAGACAAGGTGCATAATAAACGGGACGAGAACGTGATGGTGTACTCCATACGTAGCTCTAATGCTAACGAGAGAGGGCTACCAATGACAGAAGAGATGGCTCACCTCATATCGCTCGGCTGCGAGTGTATATCGAGATAATCTAACTCTGCGCACTGCGGCGGGGAGGAATTGTAGTCCTGTGGTAGGCAAAGCAAATGTCAGACTCAGATTTCTTTGCTTATGCTTGGCACTTGGAGTTGGAGCGACGTTTTTTCTGAGAGTTCGCTGGGCTGTCTCAGAATGCAGTCGTGTTATTGATTTCACATCAGTATGCAAGCCCGTTGAATAAAGCCCTGGTATCCGCAGCGTTAGCATACCCGTCTTGGCGTTAAATCAAGGAAAAAAAGATATCATAAATGAACATCTGTGGAGGGGGATTTTCAAGGAAGCCGCTGCTTGCTGGTTGGGTGTGCATGCATAAAGGGAGAGGCACTCTTCATTCCGAAGCATGCAGTACAGCACAACTCAATACTCTTCAGTTCGGTAGCAGTACCTGGGCACATAACAATGCAAGGATTGTGCAGTGAGTGTCATCGGAACCAGGACGCCACGCACGACCAGGGGGTGGAGGGGAAATGGCCGTTACACAAACGCGCCCGGGCGTCTGCATCTGGCTCTTCTCGTCCAGATAACGCTTAAGCCTTCGTAATAAGATCCTACCAGGTACTTGATGTTGCGCGTCTGACGTGCGGCTCGCATCTCCCCTTACCCGGTGGGTGGCCCCCCAGACTGAAATGCAGTGGCAATGGGTGCAGTGTTTTGGATGGTATCATAGGGGAAGCAGTAGAAAACAGGTTCACACCTTTCAACGTACCTTGATACAAAAATAAGCGGCACTCGGAGCTCCAGATGAAAAGCTCAATGCCATTTTCGAAGCCGTATGCGCAAGGATGCGACGGGTAGATCTGACGTCCAGTTTCGCTAATATGGTGTCCCGCAATTTTTGTCGATGCGGCAAGGGATCATGCAGGGAATAAGGAAAAGGTATGAAAATAAACCAGAAAAACTCACCTTTTGCTGTTGGGAATGCATGCGTCAAAACTTCTGCCGCGGAAAAAAAAAAGTTGTATGTTTGTTCTTCTCGTCAACAGGATAGTAAGGTTGTGAGAAGAAAAGTGAGCCGAGTAGACGCCGTATCCAATATCTGTTTTCTGCTTCCTTTCGATTTGCAGTGATCGGGCGGATAGATTTCCAGAACAGATTTGGATTTGACCAGGAGTAGCCTGTAAGTATGGATTCGCACCGCAATAGACCGCCCGATGCTGAGTGGTATATCGATTCTGACTTCACAAGTATCAGGCGTGGTAAATCGTCTGCTGAATGCTCAAAGCGCTATGAGTAGACGTCAGTTTCTTGTGGAGGATGGAACAATATATACCAAGCATTTCCAGGCAAAATTTGATTACGGGGAAGCAAGGGGCGTCAGAATGGCACCAGGTGACGGACCCGCAAATGACTTAGATATGTTTAAGAAAAGCGTGGGGGATCGTACCAAGTCAAGGCGGAGAATGGCCTGGAGTTCTTGATTTCCGTAATTCGTAGATGTCCACCGAGGTGGTTTCCTTTTAGTCAAAGGTCGAACACTGTCATAATCTTAGATTAGTACCTTAACATATTGAGAAATGTGGATGGTAAATCATGCGATGGAAGAAAACGTTTGCAGATCCGTCTTAATATCTTTGTCAAATATAATTCGGGCTTGACAATCACTCTGCCTTTTCGATTTTCGAAACGTGCTTTAGAGACAATGTGTGGAGAAGAGAAACCACTCACCCGTTGTTTCTTGAGAAGCAGATACGGCTCTATGATTGAGGATGGTGATAGTTATTGATAGTGAGAGCAAGTATGGCGAGGGCAGTGAATATGATAGACGAGGCGACTGCGAGAACGACCAGCTGGAGACTGATCCAAGTTTGGCGATATGACTGAGCAACCATTTACATGGATCTCGTAGTATTCTTCGTTGTGGCAATATGCGGATGTGGCACAAGAACCACACTGATTGATGAAGCGAAATACTCACAGTCGAACACGCGGATCAGATTCAGGGATACCGAAGGGGATATATGTGAAAGGTGGAAAACTTGGCGAGAGCGGCGGGGGTTTGAAAAGATAATAGAATTGCAGATGAGGGACTGGGGTGGCAACAGTCTGTAAAGTGAATGCCGGTTGCGCAGAGCCTGAAACAACGACCACCCTGAGGATACATTAAAATTGTGGAGAGTTGAAGAGAATCCTGGTCTTCATTCATAAAGCGTATATATCAGAACAGCTCGGTAAGATACCGGAGAGGTATCCACGTCCTAAACATGGAAGAAAGTGATATGCATTCAAATGGCTAGGATTGTGGAGAGCGGCACTGAAGACGCTCACCGGGTGAGGGAAGGCGGAGGATTTCCCGGTCACAATGAAAGCAACGAGCCGTATACGTTGCAGGGACATGCACAAGCAATGTCGGGCTGCTCGCAACCTCCGCCAAACAGACGTGTTAGACTCGCCGCAGCACCGGGGAAGTATCCCGTGCCCAAAACCGTCAACAAGACATATCTTTCAACAAACTTGTTATTTATCAGGCCACCACGTATTAGATCGAGTGCTACACGCTCCCAAAGACCGATCCATTCGCTTCTACATTCTGGATCGGATACCAGGCTATGGAAGACCGTCTGCTGGCACTTCCCAAAGCTTTCTTCCACAGTAAAGAAAAAGAAAAAGTTTGTCCCGGCTCATTTGGACCAGTTATTGGTTGTACTATCGGCTCACGCCCCCAATGCACCTAGCATGCAGCCAGCCGGCAGCTATGGCCCCTTTCCAAGGCGCTGCAAGGCTTCTCATTAGGAGGGAGATCTTTGACAAGGGGCTGACGCCAAGAACGGACAGCTGCAGGCCAGACCTCAAGTGGATTGAAGAGAAGACGCTGGATTTGATGCAGGCGGTCGGGGCCATTGCATGGTAATGATTGGTAAGATTGCATTCATTCTCTGATGCGATGCTATGGGCCTGATTGCGGTATTCATTTTGCCTTTGTCTCGGGCTCAGTGACCAAAGTAAAGTTGGATAAAGCTGCTTTAATTTGGACGTTGGCTTATGTATTTTTTTTCTTTCTCAACCTCTTTAATCTATGAGGCCATTGTGATGCCTATGATCAATGAAACTCGCCTCAGAGAACTTCCAGGTCTTTTGTTTGGATGTGGGTTGAGACACAGTTTGCAGCCGTTTGGGATATCAATAACCCGTTCTCGTCACCCACGAAAAGGTGCCACAACTTCATTGACCAGGGCTGTCAAAACAGTGTTGCAGACACGTGAGCCCGAGAGCCCAGGTTTCATCCCCCCGGATTTACATGCTTTGGATGCCATGCAATAGTAGAGGATTGGCAACACCGCAGACATACCGCAGCAAAAGGGGTCTAGTGCCTTGGTGGTAAATATTATCCTGAACGAGATATTAGCTGTTCTTTTTCAAGGAGGGAGAGCACTCCTTACTTGTTCATGTCGCATGTATTTTTTTCAATGATAAATACCATGTATCTTAGAGCTGAGCCAATGACAAGGGCATCTACCCGAATGGTGCGGACTTCGCCGTGTCTGGTCAGCCGTTCCGACAGACGGATGCTGAAAACCTAGAGCCAACAAGAACCAGCAGACGATCCAGCTGCATAGACTTGTGTTGCACTAAGGAGGGAGTGAAATTCACGCATACAATGCTTGTTGGTGTCACCTCTCGTCAGCCAGGGCAGAGGTGACAAGAGAATAATGAGGCGACTGGCTCATGCATGCTTTATGAGGGCCCCACCATGAATCACACCGTTAAATAAGATATCAGAGGCAGAAGTTGTTCCATCAATGAATTTTGTGTGATGAATAGGCTCTTGTGATATGAAGCCAGACTGGCCTACCTAGGGCAGGGAGTCTTCAACTGATATCGGACCGTCCCGTTATGGAGAACGCCACGCCTTGATTATGGTATGTTATAATCTTACTCCACAGAATGGTGCTGAAACCAACAGACTCTTCTGGCAAAGGCAGCTAAAAAAATACGACCAGCTGTGTTGGGTAGCCTCTGCCCCCCCAGCGGCTCCATAAACTTGTCCTAGGCCGGAGGAATCCGCCGTCAGATGGCATTGGGTTTTCTATGAGTGGCCAGCCACAGCCAGAACAAAGATCAGATCTCTGTACAATGTGACGCATCAGTCAAACTAATAGATGTCTTTTCAAGACAGAGAAACATTGGGTTGGAATTGAGTGGTGTGCGTAGTGTCATGACCAGGTGCGTTGCAGCACGCAGGTCAACGATGTTTTGCATTATTGCGTTACTGCCTGGCCGTGAGGGATTCATGTCACACTGGCGCAGTGTAGGACAGACTGGGTGGGCCGTTTGCCAAGGAGGTGACAAGTCGTTTATGCAGAAACAGGGAAATGGTAGAGATTGGAACAGGCAAATAGTATAGCGAAGTAGGCACAATTTGCGTGGTGATGGCCTTGGATCCTGTCGTTATCGATGCTAGCGATCAAGGGGTCTATTTTTGTCTGGCTCGTGTTCGGGACATGGCGTCAACCGAGTTCATGGCAGCGTTGAACGAATGTGAGAGCCAAGAGGGGGGGCCCAATTGATGAGGGAGTGAGGCAGAGAGAACGAGTGCGAAGACGAGGGTGAGTATGGTCGATGGCCTGCGTCAAGCGACTACGCATGTGCATAATGCATAACGCATCCGAATCCAGGCCTAAGCATCGGAAGCCAACGAGGGGGAGTAGGGACAAGACTCCGCATGCAGTTCCGTCTGCTCGCCTTACTCTCACCGGTTGCGAGGTTCTCGATTCTCGTCTTCTCTTTGGACCCTGTCTTGGCCTTGGGCATGGGTATGGATAAAGGCATGGACAGGGAGCAGCAGAGTAAGGTTGTTTGGAAGACACTTGAAGAGGAGGAAGAAAGGGAAAAGTTCATCCTACCCCCTCCTCCACATCTTAGACCAGTAATGTGGGCAACTGCAGCTGTTGCTAATTGCAGTGGCCTTACCCATATCTATACCCAGTACGAACATACAGATAGTGCCACGGTCTACCCAGTAGGCAGTACCCAGTAGGTACGAAAGTTGGTACATATACCTTTAAGCGCCATTGAATCCGGTAGGTGTACCTCAAGGCCGGGTTTGGTCACGATAGGCTCAACGTCTCGAGTTGCCCCATGGATGATGCTTCCGCATCCGCGATGAGAGAAACGACCTGACTCTTCTACTGCAAATGTTACAGGGAATGCTAAACCGGAATCAGTCATGCAGATTAGGTGCAGATGGCAGGGTCTTGACTCTTGACCAGGGTTCCCAGGACTACCGGAGTGGATGGTGCACATTCACTCAATGCGGCCAGCCCTGGCCCTGAAAGGGTTGTAACTCTGGGGGTGGCGGGTAGTGTACCTTTACTTTGAACCAAGGTTCCAAGGTTCCAAGCAGGCTGTCCTGGCCCTAGCCTGCCTTAGTATACTTGTAGGTGGTGGAGCCACTGAAGAGGTCCACTGTAAAAGCCTCCGGAGCCTGTTGGAACGAATACCAGTGGAGAAGAAGGGGGGTGGGAGGAGGGGGGGCCATCCCCGCCATTACAACACCACACTCATGCTCACACACGCCACCACCATCACCACCACCAACAACGACCTCTTATTTTGTAAATGAGCTGCCATGCTGTGTCACTCTTCATGAAATTTTCTTCATGCCTCCCGTGATACCGACAAATCTCCTTCTTCGCCCGGATGCAATACTCCTGTCCATGTGCCAACAGAGACAAATGATGCACACCCGAGATGTCGCCAACGGCCAACACCGCTCTTCCCCTCCTCACCTCGATGGCAATGAGAGACCGGGATGGGTCCCGCGAGAGGAGAAGGACGGGGAATCCGTGAGATGAGGCTACCAATCAGCTATCTCAACTAAATGAAGGTCTGAAAATCCTTGATTCTGGAGATTAGTTAACAGTTTCTCGGCCTGGTCAGACGCCGAAAACGCGAAGACGCGAAGACACACCCTTTCTCACTCAACACATGTCTAGCAGAGACAAATTGCCAACGGGTTGATCCTTGTGTTCGATGGGCTACCACCACACCAGTGCTGTTGACCGCGTTCGGCTACCTACAGACTATAGCTTATTGTGCAAGCCTCTATATTGCCCCACCCGTGTTGGCGGTATCTTGATGAGGCGGATGGAGCCATACGCAGTTTCCATGTTATCGTGGGGGAAATGGATCAATGCATCAAGGGCTATCATCTGTCCCTGCTGCCGAATCACCATCACCAGACTGTCAAACTTTACCTCGCTTAAGGCTTGAGATCTCTTTGTCCCGGTTTTGTATTGTGGCTTCCATATGGATACGAGGGTAGGGCTTAAGATCAACGGCCGTCCTTTGCCTTAAATGGTCCGTGAGGTCAGTATCATACTCTACTGGTAGCAAACGATAGGACACTCTATGACGCCCTCACCTTGGGGAAACGGAATTTGAATGATACCATTTCCGATGCAGAAATGGTCATCAAGAAGGTAGTCATCTTCCTTCTTGTTTTGAACATGTCATGTCTCCAGCCGTTGTTGGGAATCCCGTGTCATTGAGGATTCTCTATGAGCAAAATTATATGCAGTAGCAGGGATACGTGCTGCTACAAAGGTATGGCTCATGCATGGTAAATGTTATTGACAAACAAGTGCGTTTGCTTAGTCTACCCCTCAAAACATAACGCAACTACGCACATACAAATGGAGCATCACATACGATATCATCGGTGTTCTATGTCACTGATCCCGTGCAAATTGAATCCATAAGGTCAAACTCTGGCTTATGACTTGAGTAATAATGGTGTCAGAATGCGAAATTTCACTATTCACAATCTGATTCTCTGGACGAAAGTCATCGAACCAACCAGGCCCCTTTGAATAAAATGATTCCGAGGAAACCGACCAAATACCCACACCTATTGGGCTCTCCGAATCTGAGGCAGGTAAAATTTCAGGAAGCTAAGAAGGCAACTCTTGTCATACATCATATTCATATATTGAAGACCGGTATATGTTCGCAGTTGCTTCAAGCAAAGATCTTCCTTCCTTGTTAATTGTAGGGGGTGCTATTCTATTGGCTCCTCTACATTCTGCTGTGGTCTATGGCTCATCGAACAAACAATGTCATTGATGCTGCCAACATCTCTTGGATGTCGGCCTTTTCAGTTAATAGACTTTGATCTGTTCCGTTCTCGGCATTACTTTAGTTTCAGAGAGTTATAGCCCCTGGCACCAAACCGCTTTCCTGGAAAAGCCACGGCAGGAAAGTCACGCCCTACATCTGCTAGTAGGTCGGTGGACGGCTTGAGCAATTCTAGAGTGTTTCACGTTGCTCAACCACCCGCACTCTCTGCCTCCTGGTTGCCCGGATCCGTTCGCTTCTCCCTGCCAAATCAGGTCTTCCAACCTTGTTGTGCAGACCGTTGATGAAGCAACTATTACGATAGCCGCCATTACCTTGCTACGGTGACAAACCCCGATCTGGCTTGGGGTTTGTGCTCATGACCAAACGCCGCTCACCCCTACCATTAAACCGCACGCCTATCTCTATCCTAAGAGTTTGCCACATCTCAGGCCACTGGGCAGCCTTCGAGGAGCCTGGATTTGTATCGGTAGGGCATGGAATACAGTTTCCCCAATTAACCTTATGAGAATATTCGTACAGAATTGGAACGAGTAGCTGATTAGTACTCTCATCCAGAAATTGTCGTCAATAAGCTGCTCTCTCAACCGAAAAATGGCCCGGTTTTAGACCCCATGACGTTAAGCCAATGATTCAGTAGAGCCTAAGGGCTGCTTGTTTCTGCCAACAGAAAATGCAAAGAACACGATCCCAACTCAGCTGAACGGGACCGACTGCGCCTGAAAGTCGTCCACAGGAATCAGTTCGCACCCACTCACGCCACCTTCGTCGATGTGTAGGCTGCTTGCCTGCTGGGATGATTCTGTGAAACTTGATATCCCGGTCAGCCAGATGCGATACGCAAGTTGCCACATCTGGCGTAGGACACTGCCAATGAGTATTTGTTTCGGTCTGTTGGTTCATTCTCAAGGCCAACTCAGCTTGCGCGGCATCGGAGAGCCCATGCCTATAGATGAGGGGGGACTAGGAGTGAAAATATGAAGCTAAGCCTGGCTTTCATTGGATGGCACGCCTCGGTTTGGTTTATGACATCTATCTAATCATGGTGGTTGATTCACTTCCGTTTCTACTAAGGAGGGTGGTGATGGACGTGAATCATGGAAAGCTATGAGGGAGCCTCGGAGAAGCTTGACACGTCTGCAAATTACATGCGTCCTCGTCGCCTTATTCATTGTTTGCGTGTTTTGATCAGACTCCTGCATAAGTTAATGGGGTCTAGGGGCCCAGCGCAAGCCTCTTGCCCACCCCCAGTGTTTTCCGACCAAGCCGTCGATGTGCTCAAGGAGGACGCGTGATATTTGGCCCATGTATCATTCCTATCGCTTCCGGCAAATCTAGATGTTCCTAGGATGGGGATAACAAACAGACACACACTCACTCACTCAGGTTACCCTTGCACATCCAAATTTTTGAGTGGGGTCAAAATTACTTGGGAGCTTCCGGAAGCGAATTATGAACATCTGCAATGTGAAATTCATGCGGCTGCAACTCATTAAGGCGGAGATGAAAGACAAGAAAGACTGCATTATTGTACAGCATGAAAGTGCGGACCAAGATTCCAGACCCAGATGGAGCAGCACATCCTGTGGAGGACTGATGTCGGTACGTGCTTATTTTTGGTGGGGATGATGGTGGTGAAGGATCCATGGATGTCCATCATTTACAGCGGACCCTATTCCTAACTTGGCATGTATCTAGGTAGTGGCGCCTGAGGGTCCAACGGCGTCAGTCTTGGTCAATGACTGTGACGTTGACTCATCGCCAACGACCCTTTGATGTACAATACTGATGTCCTACAACCTTCCTGCAATCTTCTTGCAATCTTCCTGCAACACGAGTTCACTATCCTGGAATGCCTAAGAAAAGACAGCACTTCAAGTCATTCAAGCCATCCTCGACGGCATCTTCGGCGTCTGGGCCTTCTTCCCCCCATAGCTCCGGTAAGCAACATGAACCTATTACGCCATCTATCGCGCCCACTGACTAAACTGACAATCTTTCAGGAAAGGCTCGTAAGGGTGTCAACGAGCTTCTCGCAAGCTTGCGACACGCATCCATTGATTCCTCCGCCTCGCGACCACTCCATACCATTACGCCAACAGTTCCGCCTGCTCTAAGAGAGATTCTGCAGATCCCGGAAACTCCCCCACCAGAGCCAAGACGTCCAATTAGATCAAGATTCGACAACTATGGCCGGCCTGCCCCAGCTGGACCTCCTCCACCTCGCAGTTGGGCGGCCGCGAGAAATAGGAATGCAGCGCACGCTGATGGAACACGGCGATCTTCAACGGTGAACTGGAGCGGCTTGGCACAGACAACGCTGCCTGGAACCTACATGCCATCGCCTGGGAGCCTCATCGATCTGGTTCTAAGGAAGTTGGCTACCGACTGGGACTACCATCGTTCATACGATCAGTACCACATCTTTTATATTCCTAGCCATCTCAAACCAGCTTTGATTAGATGGGTTGGCATTGCGAACCCTGGTGGCATGTCACTCGCCGATCTGAAACTCATTCTCTTTCCTCCCTCTGGCATATATGACGAAGACGACTTTGAACCGGAGAAACCCTCGAATGCGGAAATAAACTATCTAGACTTATCGGGCTCAGTAGGCCGTACTATAACATTGAAGGAGATTTCTGAGTTACTACATCCCCTGAAGAATGTAGATGTTTCTGATGTGCCTCAAGACTCGTGGGATGTCGTTGACTTGGCTCCATCCCCTCCGCGAGCCCTACTCCCAAATCTTACCCATCTGTCCCTAGCTTTGGACCCGCAACATACATCGGATGCCTCCTGGAAGCGGTTGCTGGCCATGTCAGCCAAATTGTCTTCTGTTACACATCTGAGTCTCGCTTATTGGCCCGACCCGTGTCTCACACCACAAGCCCGCTATTCTACAATAATAACACCACAGGGGACAAATGTTCCCTACGGTGGAACGAACCTTTATTCACACTCAATTGATCATGATTGGAGTGAGGCTCTTTTGGTACTGAGGATGTTGAGCAAGAATCTGTACGCCCTAGAATTTCTTGACCTTACCGGATGTGCGCCATGGTTCAAGGCTCTGATGATACATTCTGAGCATGATCTCGTCGATTGGTCTGGCAACTGGGGGAAAATATCTCTCCTGAAACTTTACGCCGGTTGGTCGCCCAGCAAAGATACGATGCCCTCCGAGTGGGAATCGTATCGTGAGGCGATTGAAACTGCAGGAAACGTCGAGAAACATATTAGAACAATGCGCGCTGGCAAGGGTCGATTTATTACTGTTGAACGAGATCCAGCAGATAACTATCTCAGCTAGCGCATGCCATAGCCTAATGAATTGCATATAGAAATAAAGGGTATGAAACCATCTTCGCTTCTCTTTTTTATCCACTTGAGATACTGCTGTAGCCCGCCTTCCATAGAGCATTGAAACGACCCCCTGTAGACCGGAGAAGCTCTCGTGGCTTGCCAATCTCGACGACACGGCCTTGTTCTAGTACAACAGCACGATCAAAGTCCAAAATAGTTTCCAATCGATGGGAGATAGAGATGACTGTGTGTTCCTTGAAGTGAGATCTGATGACCTTGCGGACCATCTCTTCCGTATGCTGGTCCAGGCTAGGTATCCTGTCAGCGAGCTCAGTAGGGAGAAAGACAGCGAATATACCTGCTGCTTGCTTCGTCAAGAAGTACAAGCTTACTCAAATGCCTTTTAAGAATGGCTCGGGCAAGGAAAAATAACTGTTTCTGGCCGTGGCTGAGCATGTCTTCTTCAAAAGCAGCGTCGAGACCGCCGCGAGCTGAGATGGCTGTCCATAAATCCACGGATGTGAGTGCATCGACAATGGCTACAGGAGAAGAGGTATTGAATGGATCGATGTTCTCACGGATGGTTCCAGGGAGAACGAACTGATCTTGGCTTACGGTGATGAGTCGCTGGCGGATACTTTCTCGCGGGAGCGACGTCAGGGGGATAGAGTCGATGGTGATTGCTCCGGACGAGGGGTCGAGGAGGCGGAGGAGAGTGAGCAAGAGAGAGGACTTTCCGCTAAAGGGGGAAAAAAAGGAGTGGTTAGATGTTTTGACCAAGACAGCAATAAGAGTTGATTCTAAAATGACTTTACCTTCCTGTCCTTCCGCAGATTCCAATTTTTTCACCTGGATGAAATTCTAGGGTAATCCCATCGAGAGCTTTGATGCCACTGGTCTCGTCGTACGAGGCCACCAAGTCGGATATCACAACATGCCCGCGGCCTGGCCAGTCAGTGGGAGGCTTCTGGTCCTCTCCCGGCTGGTTTTCTTTCGGAGTCTCTTCAGAAAATTGCTTGATGCGCGCGACTGCCCCTATTGAAGTCTCGATCGACGTCCAAAACTGGATTAGCATATTGAGCGTCTCGCTCAGGGAGATCAGCTGCACGAGCGAAACACCGGTGAGACCGACGGATACGGAGTCGCGAAGCCTGACTGCGAAGCCGACGATGAGGAGGGCGAGGATGGTGGTTATCAGGTCGAGGACGAGGACGAGCCAGCGCTGGACCATGATGAGGAGATAGAATGGTTTCTGCGAACGATCGACGAGTTGATGGTTTTTGAGAATGGCGGCGTTGGTCCAGCTGAATGCACGCAAGGTTGGGAGGCCGGATAGGGTCTCGAGGAACTGCGTGTAGACGGGGGCTTTTTCCTCCAGGTCGAGGAGGCGAAGTTGCCGTGAAGTGCGGAGGTAGCCTCGCTGAAGGTAGTAGTATAGGGCCCCGAGGAAGGGGAAGCTGATGGCTACGTAGTATGAAGACGAGGCGATGAGGCCAGCTTTGGCAAAGAGAATGAGGAAGCCTGGATTCCCATGTAAGTGATGTGAAAATATTACAACTTTGCTACGTACTTGCTAGAGTTACGACAAGTGCCAGCGGTAGAGAATTGTCAAGGATTCCCATGTCTTGAGAGAATCTGGAGTTCTGTTAGACCTCGATCCTTATATCTGGCGTTGCGGCTGGCTTACCTTGTTGTAATCGAGCCGAGATCGGTAGCTGTGAACAATGACAGAGGTGCTCTGAGAAGATTAGCAACAAGTCATCTGAAAGAATACCTTGCAATACCCTATGACAGCCGAAAGAAGCTTATGGTGTAAAGATATGCTCGATCTAGCTGCCACGACAACAAGGACAAACCTGGCTTTTGTCAGTGCAATTACCCCTGAATTCAGCAACTGTGTCCCTACCAGATGAGAAGAGCAAACCACAAAACACCCATAACTTGCAATGCCGCGTAGATGCCGAGGTAATAGCCTGCTTTGTGATTCATGCCGTTATGATTGGCGTCAGTCCAGAACTTGAGCCAAACAGCTATTCAGGCAATGTCAGTTCTCTGTTGGGAAAATATGGTAAATACCAACGGCTTACTGGGAAAACTCTGGAGGAAAGCCCAAACCACTTCAAGACCTATCAATGTTATCAGAAAGACGCCTCCGATGCTTCCAAAGTAATAGCGATAAACCGTCGAGTCGCCAAGCTGTCGACGCTTGTCGTCGTTGTCCGCCGCAGGCTCCTTTGCTTTGTACTCTCGTTTCGGCAGCCCAGACTCGGCCACATTCTCTGAGATATCGGGAACTTCAGAGCCCTCGGAGTGTCTTTTGTTTGTTATAAGAGACTGGATGTATCCTCCGGTAGGTAGGCCGTGATGCAAGGTTCCTTGTTCGATTACTTTGCCATCCTTGCCAAGCGCTATGATGAAGTCGGCATGTTCGAGAAAGTCAACTGCATCATGTTAAAAAAGAAATCCTCCTTAATTCAGGCTGAAACTCAGAATAGAAACATACCAGATTGTGTAGCAAGTACGATGGATATCTTCCATCGTCTTAAAAGACCGTTACTGGCGAAGAGATTCCCAAAGACTCGTTTCGAGGTGGCATTATCCAAGCCACTAAACACATCATCAAATAACGCAATTTTTGGCTTTGAGTAGATAGCTCTGGCTAGGGCCTTTTTAAATGTTAAGAAATGAATTACTTTGTTTCTCGGTTAAAGACTTACGACTCTTTGCCTTTGCCCACCGCTGAGGGCGAGCCCCTTGCTCCCCACTACTGTCATATCTCCTTGAGAAAGCTGAGACAAATCTTGTTCGAGTTCGCATGCCCTGATGACTTGATCATAGAGGTTTTGATCGAAATGAGAATAGCCGATAATGTTGTTGCGGATTGTTTGGTTCTACCAAGGTCAATTCAGGGTCTAATCACGGCGTCGGGGGTGACTACTTACAAGAATCCAGGGGCTCTGGTCGCACCACGACAGGCGGCTATCTGCTAAACACACCCTGCCAGTAACTTCTGGTACTTCTCCTAAGAGTCCTTTGAGAAGAGTAGTCTTGCCAGACGCAACAGGCCCTATCAGCATTGCAAGCTGGCCGTTACCCAGGGTCAAGTTGATGTTGTTCAAGACCACTCTCTCAGGAGACCAAGCAAAACTGGCTCGTTGGGCTTGGATAGCCACATCAGATTCTCCACTGAATATTCGAGATCCGGCAGTGAGTGGCTGCATCTCTATTCCATCTTGTTTACTGACACTTGGTGATCTCGATGTTTGCACTTCACGGTACTCAACTCGCATAGATTCAAGCAAGAACTTTTGTATACGATCAAAAGCACCGAAAGCGGCACTCAGGTCGAGAACAACCTCAAACATCCAGAACAAAGGCTGGGCGAGAAGGGTGATCAGCGCCAGGGCGGCAAACAACCGTGTTGCGTCCATGGCTCCTCCAGTTTTGGCCGCCATGCCCTGAAACATGGCAAACGCAACGACCGGCGAGAGCAACAATGGGACTTGTGCAATGGACGAGGTAAAAGCACCAATAGTACGGAACGGTCTAGATGCGGTTACCTCTTCGATGCGAAGAGCGGCGATGGTGTCTGAGAGTTTCTGGGAAAGACCGGATATTTTGATGCTCTTGATATGGCCAATCATAGCTGAGGTGATTCCTGGACGATATCAGTTCATAAGTTTGGTAAGAGTCATATAATACAATACGCACCAACTCTCCTTTGCGTCTTGCTAAGCCATCCGACTTGATATTTCTTTGCCAGTGGAGAGACAAACGCCGTAGCTACCAAAGCCAGAGTAGCCACAATGACAGGCCCCGCGGCTGCATATCCAATGTGATTACTAAGGAGCCAAGTTCCGAGAGCAAGTTGTATGATGTTGGCCCAGAACTCGTGGATTTGCCTCATTGCACGTGTTATAACGTCGACCTGTCAGGTTTCAACTCTTACTCACTCATACCCGGGAAGAACTTACATCAGACGACATGAGCGTCACCGCAGCTGAATTATCAACAGCTGTGATTTTAATCTCCGTAACCTTTGAGAAAACTGCTGAAACCAAAACACCTCGCAGCATCGTGACGGAACGACCATTTTGATGCCAGTAGAGAGCCTGAGTGACTGCGATGCCGAGGTAGACGAGTCCGTATGCGCCAATGAGTCCGTAGCCAATATTAACAGGCTGTGATTTGTCCTCGAGAAAGGTGAGAAATCGGGTGAGGACCAAGGGCTGGCAGATGGTGAATGCCAGCAGCGCGAGTCGTGGGATAATGACTGCAATAAAGGCTCGTCGGAGAGTGAGGATGCAGCAGACAACAAGTCTATGCTTACCCGCCTTTGCGACAAGGGAGGCTGAACTTGAAATCAGTCTTTCATGGATCACCCGGAAAATAGAGGAGCTTAATCGCTTATACTGAGTTTCTAACCTTTGTTCCAGTGCCACCAAAATCGCTCGTTGAGCGTCGATGCACTCATTTGCTCATCCAGCACAAACAGGTCCGCCGGCCGGAGCAGCCTCCGGAAGCCCGTCCGGAGAAGCGGGGCGACCCAAGCATACACGGCCCGGCTGTACAAGCCGGACGTCTCTTCTGGGGCATAAGCACGGCGGTCTGGGTCAACGACAAGGTCACCTGACTTTTGCTTTGCCTCGAGCACAAGCAGCACGACCTTTAGGGCAAACGAGGCCGAAAAGACGGCTTGGATGGGCACGCCGATGGTGGAGGAAAGCCATACGGTGCGGAGGACGGCAGAGTCAAGCAGCAGAGATACGAGCAAGAAGACATTTAGCAGCGATGATGGGCGAGGGGACCGGGCATGTTCGGCATACGAGAGGGCACAGGACATCAAGCTTGAGGCAAAGGACACACATGCAGCAGCGATAGAGACGGTGTTTAAACGGGCAGGCCCGTAGTGGGTTGCCCAGAGGGCGATTAGGGAGAGCTGAAGGGCAGCAAGACAGCCGGTGACGGCCTGATTAGCAGCAGATGTTAGAATCTCAGGGAGGGGTTTCCATCATTTGGTACGAGCAGTCAGGAGTTTGGGCGTAGAGGAGAGGAGAGGAGGGGGTGAACGCACCAACTTGAGGAGACGCAACCTGGGGGCGGCCACTTGGATAGGTGACTTGCGAAGTTGAACCAGGCGTAATGGAGCAGCAAGTATGAGCAGTGATGCAGGGAGAATGACGAAAATGGACTGTTCAAAGACCAACGTAAAGTCGAAGCCATCACGACAGTGGGATTCAACGACTGGGCCAAACACTGCGTCCGCGGTGGGAGCGCAGAGCGGCTTGGATGATATGTTCATGGTTTTGCCTGATTTACAGTGGGAAAAAAATGGGCAATAATAATATGAAGCGAAGAGAAGAAGAACGTATCGGGGAGGGGGGGGGGGGGGGGGGGGGTTCGATGGGAGGAGGGGTCATGTCTTTATACCTACCGATAATCAGGAGTGCGGCTGATGTTAGTCCTTGTTATTATTTAACCGGACCACTTGCCGTTCTGGGTTGGTGCATTTGGCAATGAATCGAAGGACTGAAGCTGGGGAGCATTGAGAAGCTATAGGTTGCCCTAACTGTTGTATCATGACCGTGACAGGTGTTCGGTAATACTTCCAGTGGTTGATTCCATTGAAGATAACAGTTTCGGTCTTGGTGTTCCTTGGTGTGTACATTATAAGCTATAGATAATAAACAAATACTATAACTTGTTCAATAGCAATACCTTTTATATTCAATAATAGAACTCTTCAATTCCCTCGTCCGATAGAATATAATTCATAAGTTTCGAATTAGAACACGCTCTTTTAATTGAACGTATTACTATAACAAACTTCCGTCCTCGATAAACGGGGTGTCTAGGGTAGCTGGTAGAGATCAATCAGACGAGACTTCTTCTATTTAGGTATAATAATACTTGAAATATGTCGTTGCCCCTTGCCTATCTATTCATGGTTGAAATGATGCAAAAAATAATGATGAGAAAAATAATAATACTGCTTCTATACTCAGTAAAATAAGTATGATGGAGCATACTATTTGCTCACCAGTCTTTGTGAAACATGCGAGGACTGAAGGCTGCTGAGTACATGGTGAGCCACGTCTGTGCATCTTCCCGGCGTGAGTCACACTCAAGACTGTGTCATTCCTCAAGCAATGCAACTTCAAGGTCCTCAGCCGGTGACCAAAGACGCGAATGAAACATGGCACGGCAAGGGGCGACAATCTCCAAGATCCACACGGTTTAACCTTTCTGTTCGAGTCATCTCAGGGGCTCATTATTTTTATGAGGAATTCATCGTCGATCGCGTATAGGGGACCAGCCATGCTGGGGCTCTCAATGGCTTTACAGCTTGTATCGTTGACTCAGTAGAGGGTTCAGGTGTGGCTGTTTACAACACCGAGGTGTTTGCATACAAGGGATCAACGTCCATCTCTCTCCCTCATCTCAACTTACACGCGACTCTATCAGATCAACATAAAATATCTGAATTTCCCTCCTCTTGAACCCAATTCATCACTCAGGCATTGGATAGTCTCAAGGTACATCAACCGAGACATCTTATTTTCATCGTCTACACTCACTCACCCACTCACTAATACCACAACCCCCCCTCCCCCCCGCATCTCAACAACAGACAGCCCAAGATGACGTCCATGGCATCTGAATCCGTGGCCACCATCCTTTGCACCTCCAAGCAAACTCGTTTTCATATCGATAGCGCCAATTTTCGCGAGGTGAGTTGTCAATTGATCCTCTCACCCAATCTGCACATACTCATTCATTCATCGTAGCTCGATATTGATGGCGTTACCATCACCGTCACCTCTGGCGAAAAGCCCGACAAACCTGAAAAGGGGGCTGCCAAGTCTAAAGGCAAAGGAAAATCTGATGGGCTTGAAATCCTATCCAACGCCAAGCTGAGGCTAAAGGAGGGCCAACGATATGCCCTGATTGGTCGCAATGGCACTGGAAAGTCAAGTAAGCACATGGTATACCCCCCCTCGAGGTCAACTCCGACATAACTAACCTTTGAACCTTTCCAAGCTTTGCTCAAGGCAATTGCTGAGAAACTCATCCCGGGTATTCCTGAGGACTCCAAGATTGCCATCCTTCAGCAGACGAAGCTCACTGAGGAGGGCGATGAGAAGCCCAAGGGCGACGACGGTAAAGAGCCATCCGTCTTGCAAGAAGTCATTGAAAGAGCCACGGCTCGAAGCACAGTCGAGCAAGAAATCAAAGGTACTTTAAAACAGCATACACATACAGCTATACTGGATCTTCAGTCACTGACCATTGGTTCAGTTCTTTCCGAAGGTGTTGATGCCTCAGATCCCTACGCCCCCATCCGAGTTCTACGAGGTCTCAAGCATGAAAAACTGCAAGAGCGCCTCTTTCGCTTGGACAAGGACGCCAGACTCAGGAGTGGTACTCGAGGCATCCAAGCCAGAAAGGCCTTGGTGGCCTTTGAGAAAGTGGTCGCTGATTCAAGCGCTCTGTAAGACAGCATCAATCTTCCACAAAATAGAACATTCCTCTTTGCTGACAGACATCAGACTGGAGCAGCCGGATGAAGACATCACCCCCGACGCCCTCCAGGCGGAAACGCAGGAGGCCGCCGACATGCTCGCAGATTTACAGCTTCAGGTCGAACCCTCCCGGCTGGCGCAGATTGAAGTACAGGCCCGGAGCATCCTCACCGGTTTGGGCTTCTCCGAGGCTTACATGGCCAAGCCCCTTTCCAGCTTGTCAGGAGGTTGGCACATGCGAACCGCCCTCGCCTCGGCCTTGCTCCAGGAGGCCGACATATTGATCCTCGACGAGCCCACCAATTTCCTGGACTTGCTGGGAATTGTCTGGCTTCAGAAGTACCTGCAGTCGCTCGAGGATAGGGAAAAGCCGCCTACCCTCATTCTCGTCTCCCACGATCGGGACTTCATCTCCCTTTGCACAGACCTCCTCATCATAAAGGACAAGCAGCTCACCTACTTCCATGGCGATCTGACCACGTACGAGGCATCGCAGTCCGAGCGCAGACAATGGCTCATCAAAATGAAAGAAGCCCAGGACAAACAGAAAGCTCACATCGAAAAGTCCATTACAAACAATCTCAAGGCTGGTAAGGCGAACGATGACCAGAACAAGATTCGCCAGGCAAAGTCCCGCCAGAAGAAACTCGACGATCGGTGGGGAATGCAAGTCAGTTCAAAGGGGGGCCGCTTCAAACTTAACCGTGAGCTGGTGGGATACTTTCATACGAGCCGCGAGGCCATTGATATCCCCCCCGAGCAGCGGCCGGTCATGATTGCTCTGCCTGAGCCACCGGACCTGCGGTTTCCGGGGTCGCTGATTTCGTTGGAAAAAGTGTCATATCGGTACTCGCCAAGGTCACCCATGATCATCCAGGACATTAACCTTACAGTGGGCATGGGCGACCGAATCGGCATCCTTGGACTCAACGGCGCCGGCAAGTCTACGCTCATCAAGATGCTGGTCGAAGAGTCTCGGCCAACCTCGGGCGTCATAACTACTCATCCGCGCCTACGCCTGGGATATTACTCACAGCACGCCGTTGAGGCCTTGAAAGCCCTCGGCAAAGCCGAAGAGGGCCTCACTTCACTGGCGCTCCTAACCCGAGAAGTTGACGGCACGCTCAACGAGGGCGAGATACGCGGTCTTCTCGGCGAACTCGGCCTACCAGGCCGCCTCGCCTCCGACGTGCCCATCGCCAAGCTCTCGGGAGGGCAGCTCGTTCGGTGCCAGCTCGCACGCCTGTTCTGGAAGCATCCACAATGCCTGATTCTCGACGAAGTCACGACTCATCTCGACTACGAGACCGTCACCGCACTGCGCGAAGCTCTGAATGATTGGGAGGGCGCCGTGGTGCTCGTCAGCCACGACAGATGGTTCATGCGAGGCGCCATAGAAGGCCAATTCGACGAGGAAGAAGGCAGCGAGGAGGAAGACCCAGAAGAGGAAGAGGTAAGGAGACGGGTGGTGTACAGGCTTAAGGGAGGCGCCATGACTGTTCTCAACAACGGCGTGCAGGAATTCGAGAACATTATGGAGAAGAGAGTCAAGAAGTTACTGGCTGGCATATAAGCTGGAATTTTGTAGCCCATTCAGGAGGGTGGGCTCAAGTTATCCAAGAATCCAAGGTAGTTTATCTAATATCCAACAAGAAGAACACAACCTTCTAAACTCCCAAACTATTGCCCAGGTAATACGCGTGAGTCAACTAGAACCTTGAAGATCTCCTTTTCCTCCTTGCCCACTGATACTTGCCCCCCCTTGGGAAGCTCTACGATTGTTCCATCAATACACACCATGCGCCACCTTTCATCCTCTTCGACGGTCGTAACCCTAACTTCCTCAACCTCTTCATACCGAACCTCATGCCCGTCATCCCATTTCACGCCAACATGCTTCCCCTCATCATACGCCTTCATCATCACATCCATAGCCCTTTGCCCCCCCACATTCCCAAAGTGCACCAGCCTCAGCTTCCCATCCAGCGGCCTGCTCGCCGGTGAGATGGTAAACGTGCGCTCCAAGTTGGAGAGCAGTGTCACGAGCACGTAGGCGTGCTCACCCCCCGCGACCGGCTTGAACAGCGCCTCCTCTCCGGGCGGTCGCACCTCGACGCTCGCATGGTAAGGATGGGACACACGAAGGAGCTCCTGTGCGACCATGCCGAATCGCTTGGCCCCGTGGACGCGATACTCCGGTGTATCGCTCTCATACACGATGCTAGCGTGGAAGCCGTAGCTCGCCACCACGGCCCCGTACAGCTTCTCGACGGCTACATCTCGCCTCGCTAGCGCATCCCCTTCAGCCGTATACTTTACAATGTGCGACCCCTCCGAGAAGGTGGCACGAAAGACGGGCAACTGTGCCTTGGCCCCAGCAAACAACGTCCTCAGGCCGAGAACCAGAGGCGAGGGGTTGTGCTCCTTCGTCCAGACGGGCTTATGCAGCGAGTGAAACAGGGCGTTGCCCGTTCCAAGCGGGAGCAAGGCCAGCAGGAGCTGTTGTTGTTCATGGGGCGCGTCTGCTACACCCTCGTTCAAAAGATCGACGACACCTCCGTCGCCGCTCAGCAGGACAATCGTCCTAGACGAGTATGAGGAAGAGACACCCCCAGAGGTGCTCAGATGACGGGCGAATTCTCGGACACTCCGTGCATCTTGTGTAATGAGGACGTTTCGAGTTGCCTCGCTTGAGGGAGGAGGGGCGAGACTATCACTTGACCCAAGTTCCCTCTCCAGGATATCCCAGACTGGCTGTAGCACAGTTTGCCAGAAAGCCAAGGACTGGTTGAGGCCCGACTTTGTAGACACGATAACATCAACCGCATTATCCTTTGTAGGGACCAAATGCTCCGGCAGGTAGTTAATGAGATGTGCATGAAGCTCCTTGGGGATGTTGTCCGTGCTCAAGCTCAGGAGACTAAATGGATCTTCCCGATTATCCACATGCTCTTTCAGGCAGAGTAAGATATATCCACTTTTGTTTGCGGAAGTCGATAAATCTAAAATGAACAAGAGTTCTTCGATTTTCGCTTGGTCAACAGCCCCGTCGGTGGATTTCCAAGAAATGATAGCATCATGCAAAGCGACGTTATGAACATTTGTCAGCCCCGCAAGCGGAGTCTGAGCGGATGGAGAGGATCCCATGATGAAAAGATAAAAGCAAATATTCTAGCCAAATGGACACGGAAACAAAGTAAATGATACTTGAGCAAAGGGATATTGGATATGTGCAAGCTTATCTGTCAATGTCAAAAGTATCGAATAGGCACAAATACTAGTAGAGTCCGTCGGTTTTGACTCACTGGTTTGACTCCGAGTGGCACGCGGATCCTACAGTATGCATATTAACCAATGCGTGATTTGCTGCATTTGTGGGGGCCAGGATCGCTAAGCATCGATGTCGCGATTTGAGGGGAGCCATCACCATGTAGAAAAACGACACTTCTTTGTTGTTATGATGAACAGTTTCAATTCGTTTTTCTTTTTTCTTTTTTGGGTCAAGATACTATTCTGTCTCTGAATAGCTGTCTGAGATGAATGTGCTTCATCGCGCTTTAGCTTTTGTCAACGGGCCCCAATCCGCACGAGGGTTCATCTGGTATCTAATGAGTCGCTCGCCATCTCGTTGACGACCAAGTTTTGCAAGATCATCATTGAATACTAAAGTTTTCCGACGTTCCATCTCAATAGATTCTGAGCTTTGGTCGTTGGATTTCTTCGGCTCCTCCCCATTAGCTGGCTCATTTTGTACTTCGGCATCTTCCATCTTTGTGTCATTCTCCTGCGGCACCTCGGACTCCTCGGCTTTCTTTTCATCTTGCCCAATAAGTCCAGCGTCGTGGAGGATCTTCCAGCCAGGCATAGATGGCTTGAACTTTTCGGCCTTGATGGGGGATCGTTGGCGAATCCATTCCGTCATTATCCACCATATGGTTGACCAGGGAGCATCGGTCTTGATGCTGCCTGCTCGGCAGTGGCTTCGACCAATCCGGTACCCGAGATGGATCAGCGCTCCTCGGAACATATCGTCAGTTGGCGATTGACAACCAATAATGCTGGCGAGTTTTGTGGGAATGACAAAGAAGGGATAATGGTCAACTTTTGCGAGCTGAGCTTCTTTAGGATCTACTGGCTCTTTCTCTTCGGGTTCAGGGATATACTCTTCTAATGCGGTCCGCAGCATACCTTCCAGCCTAGGTAGTGTACCATACACGTCCAACGGAGCCTTGGGGATTTGATCGAGGAGCCGAAGAATAAATTCCGGCGAGTGGATATGCCCACCATACATGGGGCCGTTAACGTGCATCTTGCTCCCGCAGTGTTGGCAAAACCGATCTGCGGTTGGGCCCAAGGCCGCGACATGTTTGTAAAAGACCCTATTGCCCTTCTTGTTCGGTGATGGCTTGCTCCGCATAAGGAATTGTGTTTCCCAAGCCTGGCACCCTTGATCACAGCTGTATACCAACATTGTCTTTGCGCCAAGGAATTTGACTGCCTGCGGTGATTTAGTCACTCGGATAAAGTGCTTCGTGTAAAAGTCGATGGAAAGGGACAGGAGAGGCTCAATAGCCAGGCCATATCGCGCAGCGGAAGTAGCAACCGCATTCAAAATGAGCCGCAATCCAACTTCATGAGAATGCATTCCCTTGACAGGAGTGCCGCCATATAAGGAAAAGGTCTTTTCGCTATAACTGTGACCAGCCCACACGGCGCTATCAGTGCAGGTAATGCATAGAAGGCCACCATCATCCCGCACGGTTTGTAGTGCTGCATCGAAGAAAGGTGCTGCTGTTCCATATGGGTCCAAATCGATAACATCAAACTTGTGAGCCCTTCCAGGATTACCATGACGATCCCGTTTAGAAAGGTCGTCAGCTATCGCACGGTACATGTACGCAAGCGCATCTTCATTGGTCACTGTAATGATGTCGTCCAATCCGTTATGGCTAACGTTCTGCTTAATCGTCTCCGCCGCGGATTTTGAAAGATCATTCGCATTGATAGATGTAACAAACGGAATTTCGTGGGCATATCGCAACGCACGAAGCCCAGACGCCGATAGAGCATCTAAGATTTTGAATGCAGGTTTATGAGCTTTTGCATCCTCTGGTTGCGAAACATTTTCCTCTCCGTGGATCTCGGCCCCTTTCGTCTTGGCTTCGACAGAATGACCGTTGTCGTCTTGCTCGTCCCGCTTGCGCTTCTTGCTTTGCTTGTTGGATTTTTCTTTCAGTTTCTCTTTTCTCTTTTCCAGAGCTTCTTCGCCGTATGTCTTGATTGCAAGAACAGAAAGATCACGGTTATACTGTTGAATAGGATTGTAAAAGACCTGTTGAACTTCCCCTCGGTCTTCGCCAATCTTGGCTCCTTGGGGCACCAGAATGGTCGCCTTTCCTTCCTTGACGACTCGAAACTGTTTTCCATCCCGCTCAACGGCGTCGCTTACGATTTGGTCGCTAGCCATTGGAGCAGGTGAGGAGTAGCACCGTGGGGCAGGAATTCGTGGTGTCGCAAATCGAATAGTTGGTCTTGGTGAAGCTGGAAACGGAAGAGCTGTGGGCCGTAATGCGCGTGCGTGAAAGGCCGATCGAAAGACAGCAGCGCGGTAAAGCATGCAAGATTCGAGAGGACGATTGGCCTCGGATTTTTGGCAAAGTGTTCGTGATAGTGATGGAGAAGAGTGCAAATGCAAAGCTTGTGAGTCGCATTCCAATAATTTTTAGAATTCTGCCGCAAGCCGCGAAGGCGGTGAGAGGCAGATCAAGTTCAGCTACCTGAGAGAAAGAAACCTTGGTACTGACCCAGACCTAGAAAGAGAGAATCAATGGACAACATAGCCGTAATGTCTATTTTATGGGAACATAGATTTGTTTCAGTAGTTTGCTGAAGAAAAATCCCTTAAACGCCATACTGGCGACCATACTTATTGCATAAGTGTTAAATATTGATAGTCAAGGGTCGAATTAGCATTCAACTTACAAAGAGGTATTCCCAAAACAAATATCTTGATCATATTAAGAATCGCTAGAGCGTATTACCTATTAGGTAGATACTAAGCAATAAGAAAAGCCGCCAAGAAAGCACGTACTCCTAATATCACGTCCATGTAAGTCTTTCACCCCAGCACTCTATAGTTCAATTGATATCCCACCTGCCCCTCCATCATAGGGTCATTTGTCTTAGGTGGGGTACTTACTGTGATTGAGCAGGATACACCTGGGGCTGGGATCTTTCACGGTCCATCATTCAAATAGACTGCCTATTCTATCAGATTTTACATGTTGTTCTAAAACAAGACTCTAAGCTAGATGATAAAGTGCTATTCGGCTTAGAAGAATTCGATAAGCGGTACCCAAAACCTACCAGTTTGTCTCCTAAAGTCGGAAGCTGCTCGCTAAAGCAGCCAAGAAGGGTCTTGCCGCTTCGCAACCATCGTCAACCCCTTCCCCATCCCTTACCGACTCGCCTAGCAATCATGACAGGAGCGATGATGTTCATAAAAATTGTCTTCACATGTGCTTTCTCATGATACCGTCCAACATGATCAAACCCCTCCTCATCCACTATCCGCCATCTCATCATCACTCCCACACCAAAGGGGGTTGCAGTTGGACGACCAAAACAGATTGAACCTCTTCTCTTTGGGAAGATCCATCATACATATCAACTGGTCTTTCATTTTCTTCCGTCTTAGTCATGCAAGAGATTCGAATTGGATCACATGTTCTCAGGGCCGACCCCGAGACAACAAGGGTTTACACGCCCGATGACTTGAAAGAAATGTTAAAGGAGCAAGCCGGCCAGGAGGATATTGAATTACCCAGAGACAAGGGTTCCTTACTGAAAGACCTTCCGGAGACGCTTTCAAAATACTATTCAAAGTATGACCCAGTCTTTGCCCAGGGCATACTCTCAAACCCAAGTGCCGGTCCAGCTCCCAAGTCCAAGCCAGGGGAAGGCTCAGGTTCGAGTCTCAGTCCTACTCTGACTCCAACTCCAACACGGACCTCAAACCCACCGAGGATAACGGTCACGTCACCCCGCCCTTCAACTGCTGCAGTAGGTGGTGCGAGTACTGCTTCTGGTCGGGCCCCGGTTTCAGGTCCATACCATCTAGAAAACTCCAGTCCTAAACCACCAGCGTCAACTCCAATTGCTCCTCCGAATTCTGCTCCAACCTCAGTCCCGGCTCCAGGTTCAGCGCCAAACCCCCAGAAACCGGATCCCCACAAGATTCCTCGTCACAGGTTCCTCTCTACCAAAGAGTGGGGACTTGTCGCTCATGGTGTAGGTGGAATTCGTGACCGAGAGTCTCAGGACCCGATTCACCCAACCAGCTGGTGGTGGCCACCAAACGGTATGCCCCAGGGTCTGTACAGAGACATCGTCACCCAGCGTACTAAGTTCAGTTACCTATATCATGCCGCCAGTCGCATGCGATTCATCTTGATGTTCTTGCAGCTTCTCATTGGTGCGGCCTTAACTGCCATTGGCTCCATGTCATTGAAAGATAGCATTCCAGTCACTGCCCTAGGAGCTGCCAATACAGTCATTGCTGGACTTCTGGCCTTTTTGCAGAATAGTGGTCTACCTGACAGATATCGATATGACAAGGCTGAATTCGAAGCTGTGGAGGATCACATCAAAGAGCTCCTTGACTCGGGTATGGCCCCAGCAGATCAGGCTACCGACCAGATCCTTGCAGAATGCTTCGACCTTTTCCAGTATGCCAAAGGGACTGTTGCTTCCAACTTACCTGCCAACTACACTACTCGACTAGGCCAACCGAAAACGTCGCAAATCTCATCCAACGTCATCACGCCAGCACCAGCCCAACCAGCCTCTAAACCCTCCAGCGGAGATAGCACCGAAAAACATGCCTATGTTTGATGCAAAATATCAATGAGATGAGGAATCTTGTGTGGAGCCATGGACGTCACTAATGTTTAATGCCTGTATGGATATTTCTTTCTCATGTTCGCTTATCACGGCGGTTGGCCACGTAGCGGGTCCAGATCCTATTGTTGGCCGTGTTGGTATCAACGACGCCTGTCTAGCGCAAATTATGGTCAGTATCACTTCAGACGAGATGACGGATGTATGTATAAATCCTTGAAAGTCAGCGAATGAGTACTTTGAGCACGCAACTTCGACATAGCTTAACAAGTGATGGCCGCCAGTATCAGTCTCACGCATGAAACGGAAACACGGCATGACACGACACGACAACGACACGAGATCTGTCATTGCATGTTGTTTAATATGAGTCTGTAGGTCTTGCACAGACCGGGAGTCCCATACCCATGTTCATTTCAGGGGTGTGGGCCAACCCTTATCTACAGCAAATAGGCAGTTCGTCTGAGCTCTTCAAGAATAATGATGAAGAAACGCGGAAACTCTAGGTGAAATACAGAAAGATTTTTAGCAGTTGGCCTTATTCAACATGTTTATCCTCGCTCCAAACGTGTCCATCCAGTACTGACTAACTACCCGTTTAAGATCGTATGTACAATCAAATCGAGACGTGCCGATTCTTATTGCCCCTTTAGGCAGTTTTATCTGAGCTCAGCAGCGTCAGCAGGAGCCGACTCGGCCAAGTCTCCACTGCGTTGGCCCTTGTACCTGGGCCCATCCTCTGAGAATGCCTGCCGCTTGCGAATAGGATCAACGCGCTCATAAGACGGAGTATGACATCTTCAGATACAATCGTCAAGGGCGTTGGTTCACCATGGGCAGAAGAGTTCCGCTTTTAAAAATGCGCCAAGGTACTCGGCGGCACGGATTGTTCATCCCACCCTGGCATATCACTCATTGTCATAATCTCGCCTCATTTTTTTTCTTCGCTTGGAGAAACATCCGTTCACTCCTTTCTTTCAAAATGGCGGGCTATCTCTGAAAAACCCCGATGCTGTTGACCGGGACTTCGAAACTTAGCAGTTTGTTTTCGTTATTATACACTCGTTTTAGACGGAGCCAACAATGTTGTTTGCCAAAGGGTTGCCGAGCTTGCAGCTCAAGCTCATCTTAGTGCTTGTAGCCTTTGCTTCATTCCTCATTTTTGTCAAGACTCTTTACTTCGCGAGGGAGCCTATATTGGATGAGGTGACTATTACAACGTCCAAGACCACGACCACCACCAGAGTCGAAGGCCCATTGCCCGAGGAGCAATATCTAGCAAGATTAAGCCATGAATTCAAACTCACAAACGAGACGGAATGGCTTGCGTGGAGGATTAAGCACTCAAAAGAGATATCTGCCTGGAAAACCATCAACGATATTCGCAGCAAATTCGGAGCTCGTTCAAATGTGATCGTCACAGGTTTACCCAACCAGGACGATGTTTTAGTCACAAATCAGATGAAGTTACCCGTTTCAACGAGCTCTCTCTCCCCGAGGCCTGACGCATCAGAGTTTGTTTTTGGCATCACCACAACCTATGCTAAAATTATGGAACGAGATGGCGCGAAAATGAAGAGCTGGGCTCGGTGGCTCACAAATGCTGATAAGAAGAGCAATGGGGCTAGTCTTATTGTTATGCTTGATCAAGCTCCAAATCAACAACTCAAAGAGGTGGAAGAAATTCTCTTAGCCAGTGGTATTAATGCTCAAGTCAGCGCCACCGCGGAGCCCATGTCTATGGCTAAAAGGTATCATGAGCTCACAAGACTTATGAAGTCTTTTGGGGGCGCTGTCGTTGCTGCAAAAGGTCACGTAAAGAAGTGGTTTGCGCTCGTGGAAGATGATATTTTCATCCCTGACCTTTCCTACTTGCAGGATCGGCTGTCTTCATATCAGTCAACTGCTCAGCTTTATATTGGCATGCCAAGTGAGCGGGAAGACTGGGAGGTTTTGGATGGCAATATCACAACAACATTCGGGGGAGGAGCTGTGTTTCTCACTCGTCCAGCGCTGTTCGAATTATCTCACCTCTCGTGTCTGAATATGCCAGAGCCTCATGCGCGGTTCCACGGCAAGCGATGGGACATCTTGCTTCAAGAATGCCTGACCAAGAACACACCCATGAGAATGTATACTTTACCAGGGTTTTACTCCCCCGAGGATAACCAGGCCAATTTGCAAATCGACCCATACGAAAGCGGAGTGCGACCCTTGACTCTCCATCACCACTTTGACCGCCATGGCTTGGACGTCAACATGGCACACATGGTCACGAATGCCTGCGGAAACTCATGTTTCATGCAGCGATACCGTTTCAAGGACAATTGGGTTCTTGTCAATGGCGTGTCTATAAGCCAGTATTTGGACAGGCATGAGGACAGTTCGCAAGGGAATGCAGCTCATGCTCGTCCGTCTATGCCTGATCAGATCGTCATAGACGATGGTGCGGTTGACCGGAAAAGACTGAAGCTATCGCCAGACAACAGGAAGGTGTGGAGATTTGCAGATTCCGTCATGAGCGATGATGGGGCAGTATGGCAAGCATACATTCGACGAGCTCACAAAGCTTCGGATACGGCAGTTGACTCAGTAATAGTCCTTGTATGGGAGAAGGACAGCTCACAATAATGATGCACATAAACGGCTTTCACCAAAGAGAGTTCATTCTAATGGCTTATTTTGATGGTATATGATTACTTTGTTCTACGAATATAGATTGCACGGGGGATTCGAGCTTCTTTTGTACATGCTTTTATTATTGCTCTATTTAATTTAAGATACCAACGGCCGACGCTTTATGCCAGTCCTCCGGCTTTAATTCATAGTATACTTCCTGCTTCCCTCCTTGGTGCTCTGTTGGTCGAGTGATGCCTTGAACTTGTACGCCCAGTTTCTGAATCAGGCTGAGCATGGCTGTGTTTTCCTCGAGAGTGGTGATGGTGACGAGATCCAGCTGCGGACCTCCTGAATTGACGGGCGAGAAAGCCCAGTTGATGGCCATTCTCATTGCCTCGACGGCATAACCCTTGCCCCTGAATTTGGGATCAATCAAAACGCCTACGTCTCCAGCGCGGATCTTCTTGCCGTTGCGCTCCCAGTCCTCTATAGCACCAAAGCCTCCAAGACCAATCGGTAGACCTTCTAGTTCATCGTCCGTTTCTAGCACGAGAACCATGTTGACCCGACTTGGCCCACTGAGAACCTGCCCGTCTGGTCCGCATACAGTAGGTTGGTTCGCGGACTCGCGCTGGCGGGCGATGATGTCCTTGGCGAGAGGCAAGTCGATTGATTTTTCATTGGGGTCTTGTGAGAGGATGGCGGAGAAGAAGGCTGTGTCGGAGGGCTGGATTGTGCGAAGGGAGAGGGGGAGGGTGGAGGAGTGGAGGAGAGTGTTGAGGTGGGAGACTTGGGTGGTTTGAGATGTCATGATGAATTGAGCTCCTTGAAGATGATGAAGAGTTGGCGTTCAAGATTGAAGAGGAAAGGATCGATTTCTGATGATAATGTCCAGAGGGTTTAAATATCATTCAATCTCAAGCTACCGATTCAGTGGTCGGGATTATCCGCCTATCTAATGGGTTGTTTTGCTTTTCTACCCCTCCCCTTACGCGATGCAGACATTGATTTCCATCCTGACTCAACAAGCTAAAAGACCTGGGCCATACATTTTGCTTTCCATCAGAGATCTTTTGTTTGGAAATGTCGACAAATCCATCGTCTCGTACATGAATGAGTCAGAACTTCCTAAATAGGCAATCTCCCCAATGCAACGCTCAGCTCATTGAGTCACACATGCAACGGTCAGTTCATTGAGTCACACATGCAATGCCGTCTAAGGGTTTCAATGGATCGTCGATTTGATATTCACTTTTTTTGGAATTCAATTGCAGCCACAATGTTTCATGTATACATCATTTCATCTCATGGGTCCCGTACCTCTAAAAACAACGACAGCTAGATTTTCATCAATCAACAGACAGGAACCTTTCCTTACTAGCCCTCACGCTTCCACTCCGCAGTGTCCTTACGCTCCCCTCGGATTCCGTATCAACTGCAGCATTACTCTCCATGGATAATTTGGACGGTACGTCTAGTGAGGGTGTTGCCGATCGCGATTCGGTCCCTGATCTCCGTGACTTTGACCCCGATGGTTTCTTGCGAAGCCTATCCGAGCCGCTGGTCCTCCGGCCGAATCCATCGGCGTCAAGCATGGGTGTCTGGCTCCTGGAAGAGCTGACAGATGAGCGGCGAACACTGCTGCTGCGGCGTTTACGTTCCCTTTCGGCGCTGGCAAGACGATGGTGTGGCGCCTTGTGAAGCTCGTGATGTCGTCGAGGAGGTTGCGGTGTTTGATACCATGGGAGCCACCACAGCCAGCCATAATGTTCCTTTGCTAGTTTTCTATCATGCTCCTTCACTTTTTGGCGTAGCAATGCCCGGCGCTCGTTCTCCCTCTCCCAGTACTCTGTACGATACAGTTCCCAATTCTCTCGGAAAGTTGGCGAAAACGGTTTCGGCAATAGCAGTAATTTGACATAGTCTCCTCCAGGCGCAAGATCCTCCTCGTGACCGCCTCGCTCATCATCCTCAGGTGGGACTATTAGAGTTGGATGGTTATCGTTCGTAAGCTGCAATTCCTTCTCGACCTGGCGTAGGAGAGCCGGCTCGACATGGCGGTACGATGAACTGGCTGTATGTGAAAAAAGACCGTAAGTGAGAAAGAAGGCAATGGTCGAAAGTGCCTCACTCCACCACGTCTGTCTTATAATGACGAGCTTGCAGTTGAAGCTGCGCAACCCTCTATTTGAAATGGCGAACCAGCGCCTCGGCCACCGAATACCTCGATCCCATATGCCAGTTGCCCAAACCAGAATAGCAGTCATAATGCCTCCCATGAAGCATACCTTTTGCGCGCCCTCGACGGCCCAGTATATCGAGCCTCCGACACCACGACCATCTTCTCGCGTCGCAAAGAATAGTTTATAGCCGAAGAATGCGACCCAAAGGGTAAGCAATGTCAGGAAGAAGGTATGATGTCGTTTTCTAGCGCGCAATTCGAGAAACTGGGCTCGCAGGGATGCCTCGAGTATCAATAGGTTCAGGTAGATCATGGACGGGGAGCTGGGCGTGTGGTTGAGCGGGTCGACGGCCTTACCCGCGCTGGACAGGATGGACGGGTTGCCGAGCTGGGCACTGTAAGGAGCCGTCGGCGCCCCCTTTACGAGGGAGTCGATATCGTCGGGCATGTTGCGGAGCCTCGCTTCGGGCTTTCGTTGGCGGGACGGAGGAGGGATCTTGAAAGTCCCCCGGGGACGATCAGGCTGAACCGATAGGGCTGTGGGACAGCCTGTGTCAAGGGAGAGAGGCAGCTTCCATAAGCTTGCTGACGTCAACGAGGCTGGCAACTGCAAGGCGTTTTTGGGGGTGAGAAATGCGCCAGTGTCAGTGTCAATGTCATGCAATGTGTGTGTGCGTGTGTGTGTGTGTGTATTGCAAAAAGAGCCGCACTGCGTCTCTCCTTGTCGAGAAGTGCCGGGGTCTGGCGTGTTTGCGATCTGGATCCCAAAGGCAAGTTTTGGTGGAGCGGAAAGGGCTTGGGCGGTTGCGGAGTTGCAATTGGGGGGACGTCATACCGAAAAAGGTACTTTGCATCGGGCTGCGGCACCCACTTCACATGAAGTACATTTGGCGTATCATTGTCCAGGCCCGAACAGCACAGATCTCTCCATTTCGCTTGGATCCATGGACGGATGGGGGAGCGTGTCTTAGAGGCACTAACTTAGCACATGCTACTAAGGCACTCACTGTAGTATGTATTTCGTCCTTTTGCTAGCCAACGAGAATAGCACGTTGATTGGGAAAGAGTGTGCACTTCTAGATCCATCGTTCAATGGATAAACCTGTAACCCGGCTCCAACCGAGGGCTACCCTGATGGGTTGGTTGTCTAGGCCGACCTAACTTCTACGTACAAGTACATACCTATCCAGCATGACCGCTCTTTTTTTTTTTGTTGAATTTTCAGGGGACCGAGCCGACTGACATGTGGCGATTACGCTTATACTCCATACGCTGTAATTAATTAGCTGGACGATTATGCACCCGAGGTCATGGCGTCACAAGGCTGCAGGTCACAAGTGTTGAATTTGGGTAATGAGAAATGGCTCAGTGTGTCAGAAGTGGCCACATTGGGCATTGCAGTGCTCACTCCCCTATAATTACCATTACGGCACAGGCACCACAGGGGAGTACAGGGGAGCACAGGGACTCCGGGGCTGGCACTTGGTTAGTCAACTCAACCTACACCTCCTAAATAGCCCTGGGAGGGCCCTGGACAAAGAGGCAACTAATAATGGAAGTTGCGGTCTCTCAACAAAATAATAGATGCACCTCCTGACTTTCCATTCCATCACTTCTTTTTCTATCCGTCCACTCCTTTTCTTCTCTCTCTCTCTCTCTCAATCCTCTTTTCCTTATTCTTCTTCATTTTCTCCCATTGCGTCGCAAGTTATCTATAGAACATTTGTCAATACTCAGCCACTTTTTTCCCCCTTCCATCCATCCATCCAGCGCATTCTCCGCCTCCCTGTAGCTTCGGTACGCGGATCGATCCAAAATCCGAATCATCTGCAATAAGCCTTTAAGTCCGCATTCGGTTTCCGTTGCAGGGCCAAATCCGGCGACATCGCATAAACCTCAATCCTCGTCGTCATTCTTGGTGGGTGCCTGGGAGCTTTATATAAGCACCAAGCACCCCCATTCTTCTGACCTCCTGTTGGGATGCTCAAGACTCAGGCCGCTGCGGCGATTTTACACAGATCGCGATTTACTTGGACTTCGTTTCTACCTGCAACACATTCCAAAATGACCACAGCCGAGGGTACTGTTCGCGCTCACTCCGCTCGGGGTATCGATCCTCCAGATGAGCCTGTGAGACAGCATGCACCACAACAACCGCCATCTGTATTTTTCCCATTGGGATATAAAGAAGCAGCATATCAATGGGTAAGTCGAATGCTCACTTGGCTAGCCTGGAGGTGCCCGGCGCCAATTGCTAACTTCCAGTCATAGTGGACGAGTGTCACACCCCCGATGGCTGAGCGCAGTGTGCTCAAGCACATTCCATTCCTTAGAGAAGCGACCGAGAGCACCCCGAACCTCACGTCTGCCGTCGATAGACCAGATCCCTTTGGCACCAGGTTATGGCGCCGATCCATGGTCCAACTCTCTGGCAAGAACCGTGCCCTAAACGAATTTGCTGTCGAAAGAGTGGGAGAGGACAACGAGGAGACGCTCGTCATGCTTCACGGCTACGGCGCTGGCCTTGGCTTCTTCTACAAGAACTTTGAGCCCATCACTCGAATTCCAGGCCTCAAGCTGTATGCCCTCGATATGCTAGGCATGGGCAATTCAAGCAGGCCGCCCTTCAAAATTCACGCAAAGGACAAACAGGGCCAGATTACCGAGGCAGAAAATTGGTTCATCGATGCGTTGGAAGAATGGCGCAAAGCCAGAAAGATTGAGCGATTCACGCTTTTGGGACATTCACTTGGCGGTTATCTCGCGGTATCATATGCGCTCAAGTACCCGGGCCACTTGAAGAAGCTCATCTTGGCTTCTCCTGCTGGCATTCCTGAGGATCCATATGCCGTCAATTCTGCGTTGCCGGAGCCCGAGGCTTCAACAATGCAGAATGAGTTTACCCAGGATCAGGAATCAATTACCCACAACTCAACCACTTCTCAGATTCACAAAGCCAAGGCCGACGCTGGCAACACATCGAATGCCCCGCGACGACCATTGCCCAGTTGGCTTGTCTGGCTATGGGATGCCAATGTCTCTCCCTTCAGCATAGTCCGCATGACTGGCCCCCTGGGTCCACGATTTGTCTCTGGTTGGAGCTCTCGAAGATTTAATCATCTACCAGCCGATGAAGCTCAATCCCTTCATGACTACTCTTTCTCCATCTTCAAGCAAAAGGGAAGCGGTGAGTATGCTTTGGCCTACCTTCTTGCACCGGGTGCCTTTGCTCGACGGCCCGTCATCAACAAAATCCAAGACGTCGGCCGACAGCCTATCCCACAGCCCGAAGGAGCCCAGCCTAAGAAGGAAACCGGTTTCCCCATTGTCTTCATGTATGGAGAGAATGACTGGATGGATGTGGCCGGTGGCCTCGCTGCGGAGGAGAAACTAAAGCAGGTCAGGCTCAAGGCCCTTTTACATGGCACAGAGGAGGAGAAGCGAAATGAGAACGGCAGTTGCAAGGTCGTTATCGTTCCCAAGGCGGGTCATCACCTATACTTGGATAACCCCGATTTCTTCAACGAGATCATGAAGAAAGAGATGGAGGAAACAAAGGCAGATGAGAAGCGAAGGCGCTCCGCATCATCATAGGCGCATTTTGGGATGAAGATTTACATGGCTTTGCAGCCATTGCATACTAGAGCGGGGGCATTGATCTGTTTGACTGGCGTTGTTTGGAGATGGCGTGTTTTGAAGGCAATGAAGACTACACGGATTTTTAATAGTGGCATATTAATGGTTGATGCAGCATGATAGCTCGGGGAAGAGCGTTGGCCTGGACAGGGCTTTTTTTTGATATATAAGTAGAGCACAGGCGTTTGTATATAGCAGGCATGCTCGTGTAGACCTGGATACTATACAGAGGCACGTTTTTGTGTCAAAGATATTACGAACCGGATATTATACAAATCATATAAACTTACATTTTCAAAGTCAAATTATTATTATATTGTGTTTAAGAAGAAAGTTTTCATTTTGATTGTCTCATTAACATGTCCACCACCCCTAGACAATCCCTTCACTCGACCGTGACGCTCACTTTAGTCTTGTCTATTACATTTCAACTCAGCATTCCATTCACTAAGCCAAGACGAGGAGTGAGTGCAGCCACTTACAAAAAGCAACATAGTCCTTGATATCAGTCGCCTTCTCAAACGGCTTCTCATAGAACCACGCCGCATTATCAAATTTCTTGCCTGAAATTATTCCAAACACATTAGCGTTCTCTCCCTTCTCTTCATCTCCTTTTTTTCAGGTAGAGGGGGGATGTTTAAGGCGTTGGGCTCACCGTTCACATCAATGGTGTAGTAGCTCGCGTCGCCCTTCCAGGGACAGTACGTGCTCAAGTCTGTACGGCTGAGATGGTCCTTCTTCACGCTGTCGGGGGGGAAGTAGACGTTCCCCTCGACTTCGGCCCATTTGGTGGCATCAGCTATGACGGTGCCGTCGATGGTGGCCTTGGCGTGGCCGGTCTTGAAGTCGACTGATCTACCAACCATGGTTTCTAAAGGAGGGGGGTTAAGTTGTCTTGGTTGATGAAAGGTGGTGAGGTTACAAAGTGTTCAGTGTGGGAGATGGGTAGAGATGAAGTTATTGATGATGATTATGTGAAGGGGGGAGGAGTAATTCAACAGGGCCTTTTATATCTTATGATTGAAAGCCACCAAACAATTCAAAGTTCATCTCATGCAAATTGATTTATAAGATGCCGTTGTAATCACGACTGCGGGGTCATCTTCCTCCAGCACAGCCGTGAACACCATCAACGTCATCGAACTTGATTCCAAATCTCACCTTCCACGTCTATAATTGGTTCCAACAATGAGAAGCATAATCAATATATTTTGCTCCACCCAGATGAGAAGAAGAAATAAAACTACAAATGCCATCTATTATAAGCCGTACAATGCAGTCTTCAAACACCAATGTAATCCAATTCAAGCGTCCACTGAGGCCGTAGCTCTAGGGTATGCTTTTTTCTTCTTTTTTTTCTTTTTTGGAATCTCAACGCCGTTTATATCCTGTCCTTTTTTCCCCCATGCTAATGTCTCTGTGCCAAAGCGTAACGCCATTATAATTCATGTAATGCAATTCCAACCTTATAGGTTGATCAGGTCCACTTCTGAGAAGTCAGGTGGATGTCTTCCGTATACCACACGTACTTTGCTGTCAAGTGCTGTGCCTTCGTTACTGATCCAGATATGCTCGCTGTATTCTTGACTTCGACGGACTTCATCGTCACTCACACCGAGATCGTCGCGGGGGATCCAGACCACGGGTCGACGAGCGCGCAGAGCCGAGTGCAGGAAAGCATGGCGTGTCAGCATATCTCTCTCTTCAGGTGTGAGATCTTCGATTTCGTCGGGAATCCCTCCGTATAACGCTTCTCCTATGGCGCGCTGAGACTCCAGGTCTTTCCGACGTTGTTGCCGTCGATATTCGACCGCTTGTGCATTCTTGTCCATCATGGCTAGCTTGCGAAGTTGGTTACCGCCCTCCTTTGCCCAGTTACCCACAGTCTTTACAGGATTCCGCATTCGCAAGCTGCCTTTTTCCTTATCGGATTGCATTTTGCCCAGTTCAATCTCGTCCGAGCCGTCAAACTGTCTGCGTGACTTCTCTCCCGGAAGAGTAGCTTTGCAGTCCTCATCCTCGTCTGAGTCGCCATGGCTTAATCCAAAGCGGCGATCCTGAGCTCGTTGAAATTCTTCATCACGGAGCACCGCCTCATCTTCAATTGTTATAGGAAGATAACGGAACAGGGGCGAGAATGACATGTTGAGCAAGATTTGATAGATGATGGTGAGAAAGAATGATGTTATCATAACCGCTCCGTGAGGCATGCAGGTGCGTTTGCCGTTATTGTCTTCCACAATGAAAAATAGACCTGCCATGCAGAGTTCCATGACATATAGGCCTGTAAACGTCTGATTAATCGCTCTGGGATAAAGCACTCCACCAGTGTCAATCTCGAACCGATTGACATAGAGCATGGCATATCTTTGTGCTATCCATAACAGACTAAATGTGATGATGGCGAAGACAGAAATCAGAGGTGCGATGACGCTGTATATTAACGCAATGCACGCAAAATTGGTATAGACGGGGAAAAAAGATCCCCAGTTGACATTGTTCAGCGAGGTGTTTCGAGACCACTTGTTTCGTGCCGTGCTGTCAAACATCCGAGCCAGGATGAACCATACAAAAAGGGCGCCGATCTGGAGCAGGGTACCCGAGCTCGTAGACATCGCTTGCAGTATCATGTAGGAGAAGAAATAATTGGCCGCCTTCGGCAGGTTCGTCGCTAAAAGGTCAAGGATTTTTGGAACAGTATCAAGCTCGGAGATGTTCTTGAATAAGCCGTTGATAGATGCCACAAAGAAAGACGCGATGGATACAACCAAGAAGACTTGTACGAACAGAAAGACGAAGAAGAAAATTTGAACAAACTCGCTCTTCTGAGCACCGGTCTTTGCACCCTTGATCCCAGCCAAAAAGTTTAGGATAATCGGAACCAGGACAAGCAACAACGCGAGAACAGCAGCGGGCAAGACACCGGCAATACCCTTGGCGATATTTGCAAGCTGCTTTGAGTCGTTCAGAAACGCCAACCATGGCTGTTGTTGGATCAATGTGTCAAGCTGACTCAAGGCAGCCGTCCAGGCAACGGGGACAGCCCACAAGAGACACATGCCCAGGACGACGAGGGTGGCAACAGCAGTCCGAAGCCATTCGTTCCACCAAGATAAAGCCATGTTATCCCATATGACATCCCGAGGCGATATTTCATTCATTCGAGGCGCCATGTGTCGAGGAATATGGTGGATAATGCTTTGACAAGCCATGTGCGCGGCAATCTGATGGTTGAACTGAATGAATGCTGAGTTCATGTGTGGAAACCTGTCGGGATGTCTCTGGTCATCTTCAATTTCCAAGTTCAATCGGGCAAGTTCGGTTCTGCACCAGTATATCGTGTCCACCTTTTTGGTGATAAATGGCACTCCAGGGAGCCAAGTAACACCCCAAAGGCTAAGGTGGTGAGTTGGACGGTCAGTCTTCTTCAAATACTTGGCCCACTCCGCTTCAGTTTCCTCTTTATCTTCTTGGTAGTCTGGATTAAATGCCACATCATATTCCTGTGTCTCTTCTTTCTTGCCACCAATAAAAGGCAATGACTCTTTGAATCTTTGCCAGAAAGTTCGGCTATCAGCAGATTGTTTGGCCATATAATCCTCTGCTTCGTTGCCCTGAGGGACAGGCGAAGCATAACCGCCAGCTGGAGTCTTCCAAAATTGCCAGAATTTGGGTTCCTCAAGGACATACATATCTTCAATATTATCCAGTTTTCGAACAGTGTTCCCTGCTAGATTGCATGGCCCGGTAGTGCGTATCGCCTGGGTGGAAGAAGCTGACATGATTGAAGGTCCTCGAGAGTGCGTTCTCGGTATGTCCATGGATGGGTAAGCGCGGAGAGAAGGTCGATCATCATCACCAAGACGCTCAGCCTGTGATATGGTGGGGAGGGTAGCAATAAATCCATTGTTAGTTCCGAGGGCGTCGACTTGGTTTCCAGCTTTAGTGAAAGCCCCTTTAACACCTTTGCCAAGCTTCAACACGGTTCTACTAGCAGCGTTGGGTGAATCGGACCGCGGACCAGGAGTCTCTTCAAACCTTCCATCGCCCTTAACGTCGTGCGAAAATTCAATATGCGATTCTCGAATCTCGTCCGCAATAGTGTGAGGGACGTGATGTTCCTTGCCATCGGTTGCTCCTTCACCACTGCTGGCCAATCGCTTCGCTTCGGCATCCATCTCGGCTTTTCGGTCGGCTTTTTCTTTTCTAGTTATTCGCTTGGCCTTCATTTCTCTGCGTTGTTTCTTCTCATCTGCCTCTTTCTTCTTCAACTGAGCCTTCTTCGCAGCTCTGATCAAATCCGTTTCGGCAACTTCGAGCTGTGCATGAATCTTGTCTCTAAGCGAAATCTTGTCCAGTAATATGGTTAAATCCTTGTTGATCCATACATTTCGGATACCCCCGGGAAACACGTCGAACAAGCCCTTCAAAGCTTCTTCGCTTAGCCATTTGGATGGGATGGAATTGACGAGAACCGTAGTGGCGGAAGCTCTTAGTCGATGCTCAGCGCTGGTAAGGTAATCCTGACGAATCTTGATGTATGCCCGAAGTTCGAAAAAGAAGACTGCGCAAACCCATATGATGACCAGGAGAGCCATCAATAGATGTGCACTGTAACGGCTTGTGTGTTTTTCGCTAACATTGCCCCATGCCAAGGTGTCCAGACCTTTCGGTATAACACCCCCGCTCGTTGAATTTCCTTTCACATCCAGATTGTGACCTTTGCCTCCGACGTAGTTGATGGGGATCAATATCGGCATGACGATGCCGCAGATGGGTATGAAGATGATGAGGAGAGTTTTCAGGTATCGAAGAAAGAAGTAAGAGTCAAGACCGCATTTTTTGATGACCTCGCGATCGCTATAGCTGAGAAGAGACTTGAGCATGAATATAAAGTTTCGTGGAGGTGATTCAGTCCGCTCGCGTTCGGGTACGAGATATGTCTTGGGTTTGCTGTGAATTTCAATGTTAGCAATGATCTAAATGATGCGACCATCACTGTGACTTACAAAATACGGGCAAGCTTATTCCTCAAAAGTATAAAAAGGAGTAGCTGGGCGGAGAAAATGACCACGGATGTAACGATTGAGGTCAGGAAGGTCACGATTCCTATGCCTTGACGTAGCTGGCCGGACCCTGATCCTGATGGTGGGTCATCGCGCTTTATGAGAGAGGTGATGATGCCCGTCCCTGAGGGCGGTTGGATGCCGAGTGATGCCATATCCACGGCTAATAACCGTGCCAATGTCAGGTCTGAGAGAGGGGTGTTGAGGGACGTAGTAGGCGCAGAAAGATAAGTCTATATCGGGACGCAGGAGAAGGGCGTAATGGGAAGGGAGGGCGTTTCTTCGTTGTGGTCGTCGCAGGGAGAACCGAGGTAGTGCCCGCCAGGGGCGACAATTTATTATGTTTGATTATAGCTGGAGGATGGGCGTACGGTTGTTGTAAATGTCGTAGAATAATAGGTCGTGGTTTGGTCCAGCCATATGTGTGCGAGCTCACATGGAGGTGAATCTAGGCAGAAGAGTTGTGTGAAGGGGTGATGCTGTGTGTGATCGGTGGAGGTTTAGGAGAGTGAGAGCAGGTACGTGTGAGATGCTGTACCACGTTCAGTTCTGGATGGTGGTGCACGTCATGACTTGGCGATAAGAGATGCACCGACCGAGTGTTATTAACCAAGGGAGGGAAAGATAACAGAACTCCCAACAGAAAAAAAAAACATTAATGCAGCGGATTAAGATGTTATGTTTTTGTTCCTTTCTCCCTTGTGCAATGGCCCGTTTAAACAAGAAACCTGGAAACAGAAGAAAGCATGGAACAGAAAGAATCGGTGACATCAGAGGCACCAATTGGTTGCCGCCAACAGGTAAAACAAAAAGAACTCCTAACTCCCACAGACCCAATGGAATCCCTGTCTAACCCTGATCCAGGCTGTCCAAGACCGGTCCAACCTTGTTCATGGTTCTCCTGCTAAGCTGCTCTAAGCTGTTCTAAGAACTGCAGTGGCATGGATCGGCGCGTCTGCAATCAGCCAGAGGCTCCATTTCAGGATGCAAAGACTGTTTTCATTGGGGGGATCAAGAATCTTGGTCTGATTCACCTGCAGTGCCCCACGCAGCCTTGACTGGCTCACAGTCACCCACCACCATCTTCATCCACTGCAGAAGCGCGCTGGGCATTCATCTATTTATGTAAGTTTGACTGCTGGCGGCAAAACGAACCACGCATGCCCACGGTTCCAGCAGGGGCAAGTGAACATGAACATGTCAAAGGATACAATGCATGTACTTGTATCTTCATGCAGACAACAATGGATGATATTTTTAGGACCGTGGAATCTGACCTGCACAAGCGCTTCCAGAAAAGCAATTTTCCACAGATTAATTAATTACTTGTGGGCCTGTTTTCTAGGCATTTTACCTTGGCATGTTATGAAGCTTACGACTGGGTAGGCTGGCGTGCATCCGTGGCATCTGTCTGCTTGGAATAGGAGACGCTACCATAAAGATGCATATGACTAGTGGTTGCAGTTTTTAACCATCTGGCATAGATACTTTTCGAAGACGCAGCAGCATGATTATACATATTGAATTTCTTCATCATGTGCATGCACGATGAAAGATGATGCATCTATGTAAAGTTCACGCCCATCCCATGGCGAGCAATAATCCGACTAGGGTCTATCGAACTACCCAGATAATTGAAACATCAACACAACAAGACCTGGAATTAATATCACTGGGCCCAGCGTAGGCTATCCAATATATATAGACAATAAATTCACGTCATGCCAGGCTAAACCTGCAACTTGACCTCATGTGCAGCCACACTCACGGAGCATTTCAACCGCTCATCTATTTACTCAAATCAGGTTTGCGATAGTGATGGCATCAAGTTAAATCCTCTTCATATTCTGTCATCATGCCTGAATTTGTTGTCTGCCGAGCTCTTCCTTCTGAAGACCTAATTCCGCTATGAATAATTAGACGAGGACACTAAGAGCCCCAAATCCTGTCATTGTGTAAAATATGGCCCGGAAGGCAATCAAGTAGGCGTGAATTATAAGAGACAGCGCTTCCTGAGACAAGCATGCTAGCCTGAGATGAGGTATAAACCTAATAGCCTCATTCGCATTCTGCAAAAAAGCAATCGAATCTGGCAATGCGCTTCCCATAGCGGCTATAGATGGCTCAAACACGCTGCTGAATATCGTAGAGCTAATAGCAAGACCAACGAGACCACCGGGAAGGCGAGAAAGCATGAGGAGGCCAATAGCCAGCCCCGTATCATCAACCGTTGGTACACTCGCCTGTAAAGGCAGATGGAGGACGCGAAGCAAGGCCCCGATTCCTATGCCCCATATAACAGGAAGACCATAGCACATGGCTGCGGTCGAGGACTCACTCAAGAGCACTAATAAGCCTGTCCCGGTGGTGACAAGAACCCAAGACAGCCACACGCTCCAGCGATAGGTACTCGCGAAGCCGACAGCTGTTGCTGAGAGACCAGCAGCAAAGACGCTGGCGATACTAGTCGGTAGCAGCGATAGTGCGGATTGGATAAGTGTTTTGCGCAGGATAGCTTGGTAGAAAAAGGGTAAATACTGCATCAATTCAGAGAGCGTCATGCCATGTATAAATGCTCCAGCCAGAGTCACAGTCATCGTCCTCGAGCGAAAAAGACGATATGGCACAATGGGTGTAAGCGGTTTGGACTCATATACCACAAACACAGCCAAAACCAGGGCTCCAATGAGTAGGGGGGACAATGGTCCGCCATGAGCTCCAGGGGTAAAGTGTGCCTGCCCAGCTCAGAGGCAAAACAAAGGTAAGGCATCCGACTGAAAAGAGAGCCATCCCAGTCCAATCCAACTGCTTTGTCTTTTCCAGAAGCGAGACTTCAAGTTGTTGTAGGCGAAGGAAGAAGACGACCAAGGGATAGGCAACACCGAGACAGGGCAGATTTATCCAGCCGATCCACCTCCAACTCGCGTACTGGGAAAACACAGCACCAAGTGAGGGTCATAAGATACTTCCGGCAGCCGTGGGTATCGCCATAATGCCCAGATAAGCAGATCGATTTTTGAGCGTAGTCATGTCAGCCACAATGATCTCCCCGAGCACATCGAGGCCGCCACCACCAAGACCTTGAAGCACACGGCCACTTATGACGCCTGCCATGTTTTGAGCGAGCGCAAATACCAGCGACCCGATGGCGAAGAAGAGAAAGGCAACCTGAAGCAAACGTTTGCGGCCGTATATGTCGGAAAAACTTGTATAGAGGGGCTGTGTGATGACAACGGCTAGCAAGAAGGAGATGCTTGCCCAGAAAGACTGCAGAGTTGTTCCATTTAGCTGCTCGGCGATGGACTATATGGACCGAGTTAGCGGTAGGTTAGTACATCGTCTCTCACGTACGAACCGGAATAGCAACGGCGAGGGTGGTAGAATCCAGCGAAAAGACAAAGACCATGATGTTAATGGCTAGAAAGGAGAGATAGAAAGCGGGAGGCTTCTTCTTCCCCTGGCCCTCCACATGTGTCTCAACAGGTGCATTGCCTTGTAACTCGTCCTCATGGATGGCATCATCTTGCGATTCCGATTGAGTACTCTCAGAACAGACAGCACCTCCACGATCCAGCTTTTCTCGCATCGTAGTGATGCCGGCGTTTGTAGAAGAAACGAGATGATCCGGATAAGCATTGCGGGAGTTTGCGTTTCATTGCGAGTTGCGTTGTTGAGCGCTCTTATTAATATAGGCCAACAATTTGTGCTCTACACATCAACGCAGGGGAGGTTTGGTTGGTTACGTGATCAAAGACCAATGCACATCAAGTTCAATATAGTATTCCGGTGATGTATTCATGTTTGTAAGACGGTGCTTTGTCATAGTACTGGGAATACTTGATTCATTAGGTATGCGAAGTATGTAAGCAGGTGCATTTACTAGGCAATAGTTTTCCTAAACGCTCTTGTATGTCTAGCGGGCATAGAAACTCAAACTCCAATTTATCATGCTTGAGCTGTTTACTTCTTGCTCAGAATTTAAGCTTATGAGACCTTCACAAACACGACCAATAGAGTTTCATCCTCATTCAGGCTAAAGCTGCAATCTGACCTTATTGTCAGCTAGCCTTAACATCACAACATGAAAGTGTGCCTGCAATTGAATTACATGCATATGGATGCATTTAACGTAAGTTGCGCGACATCAAATCAACCACATCACACAGCCTGAGACCCGAATAAACGAGCTTTGTCAATGAGTTTGTGATGAAGGGGAGTTTCATTGGATGCTAGTTGTAGTATTATCAAGACAGGTCACCTGCGATCGGCCGTCACATGTCCTTGGTTTCGGAAATGCATTTTTGTATGAATTAACAAAAGAAGTCAATTGTCGTTGAAACTAAAAACAAGTGTAACATAAATTCAAGGCTCAGTCTGTCTTTGCGTAAATGTAGCAATCAAGAAACCTGCCGTCTCGTGCCGAAACGCCGTCGCCCTCTAAAACGGACCAGCCGTGCGCAAAAAGCCATCCACAAGCTTCAGCAGCCGAGTCGTGCGCTCATCCGACCCAGATACCGGCTTATTATGTATTACATTAGCCTCCTGTATCTCGTTTGTCTGCGTGAAGAGGTTACCCTCGTTTGGAGAGCAATATCCCACTCTTCTGGGGGAGCACTGAAACAAGTCAATACCAGATCCAGTCTCATGTTTACAACCCTTGATCTCACCTGATTCACATTCGCGACAGTTTTAAAAAAGGAGGTCCAGACAACAGCAACAGGCGGTACAGGCCAGCAAGCCGCCGAGGATTCCAGTCATACCACTTCCGCCGCTTTCTTGCTGAGCATACTGACCATTTGGCGGATATTGCCCTTGTCCTGGCTGTCCGTAATACCCTTGGCCTTGGGGAGGATATTGACCGTACTGTCCTGGGGGATACTGTCCTTGACCTGGTGGATATTGGCCTTGCTGCTGGTATCCCATTTGTGGTCCTGGTTGGTAATACTCTTGCTGGCCCTGTGGAGGATAATAACCCTGCTGCTGGCCATTTTGCTCATAGCCCGGGTATGTAGGCTTTGGCTGTTGTGGCTCTCCGTAATAAGGGGGTGGAGGAGGCGGTTGGTGCTGATCGTGTCCAGACATGTTTGCTGTGAGAAGACCTAAAGACTGCAATGGGTAAAGTTCTCCAACGTCCAAGATGAAGCCACGGATCCCGGTGATGAAAGGATGAAAGGAGAACTAAAATGACAGAAAGTAATGAGGTTGTGGTCAAATCTCTGGGGTCTCACTTGACCGTCTGGCGCCACTCTTTCTAGCTTTCGGTACCTGACCAGCGTGATTACGCAGAGAGTGAAGGGCTGGTTGCTGCGCCACGCTTGGCGACGGAGACGACGGAGCACCGTAGCAGAGCGGATGATGTTGGTTCTGCAGTCGATATTTGACGGACCTTTATTTCTTGACATGTTATTTGTCACTACATTGTCACTGCATTATGGTTTAACTAACTAACTGCATAACTCATGCAGAAGGAGTGAATTTGCGACACAGACTGTATCACAAGATGTGGCCTCTACAAGACTCATTGGGGTAAGTCTGCCATGCCTCAAATCGGAGAGAGCGCTAATCTGATAAGGGATCAAAGCCCATGACATAAACATAAGGCAAAAAGAGAGAAATCGCTAGGTATTGGAGTAATAGATAGAAAGAAAGAAACAACCGGATACAAGAAAAATGAACAAAAAGCATTACCTAGTAGATACATGTATTAACGAATCAAGTATTCTGGTGTTTGTTCTTCACTCCTTGGGGAGCAAAGTTCCTGTTGAGTAGCTAGCGCCACGATACCATCTCTCATATCACGTGACTATAATACCGCCACAGATGTGTGGCTTGATCTTGCCTCCACTGAATTCTAATCGCACGAAAAAGTGATTAAATTCACTGATCAACGAGAAACCCCACGATCTCGGGACTGCGCATTTGGAGCCGCATCAGACACCTACGTCAAGTCGAATAAACGAATCAGAGTTTCCAGGCAGACTCTGAGTATAGCAGATTCATCATGGCTACAACAGCGCCGCCCAAGCCCAAGTGAGTGAGCCTCGCCTATGCAGTGTTTGCAAGGCCTCTTGCTAACCCCACCATCAAAGGCATGACTGGGCCGACGACGACGACGAGATTCAGGAGACTTCCACCGACCTCCCTCCCCCTCAAACTATCTCTAATAAGGATGGAACAAAGACAATCATCACATACCGATACAACGACGATGGTCAAAAAGTAAAGACCACACGCCGCATTCGTTTCGTCACCCACAAGGAAACAGTCAACCCTCGTGTCGCCAACAGGAAAACATGGGGCAAGTTCGGTATGAGCGCCAAGGACCCTGCTGGACCTGCTGCCGATACCACTTCCGTTGGTGAAAACATCATCTTCCGACCCAGTGTTACTTGGCGCAAGGATGCTAAGGAGGAGGGCGCCGATGCCAACGCCCAGGCCATGAAGGACAAGCTCAAGGACAAGAAGGTCAAGTGTCGTATTTGCAATGGCGAGCATTTCACGGCGAGATGTCCTTACAAGGATACCATGGCACCTATCGGAGAGACCACGACCCCCGAGGCCGGTGCTGGATTGGCAGAGGAAGCTGCTGTTGGCGCTGCTGGATCTGGCAAGAAGGGTTCTTATGTTCCCCCAGCTTTGCGTGGCGACCGCGGTGGTGCTGGTGAGCGCATGGGTGGATCAAAGTATGGCGAGAGGGACGACTTTGCTACATTGCGTGTTACCAACGTACGTAAAGCCTCGTGTCGTGAATATGTACGGATTATGCTAACTATGTCTATCAGGTTTCCGAAATGGCAGAGGAGAACGAACTGCGGGATATGTTCGAGCGCTTCGGTCGTGTTACCCGAGTCTTCCTTGCCAAGGATCGGGAAACTGGCATGGCCAAGGGATTTGCTTTCATCAGTTTCGCCGACCACAGCGATGCTGTCACAGCTTGCAACAAGATGGACGGGTTTGGTTTCAAGCATCTTATTCTCAGGGTGGAGTTTGCGAAGAAGGCTCAGTAGGCTATTACTCTCTTGTCATGGGGTATCGGGGATTTGGTAATGCATTTGTCACGAATAGGCTGAATAGCAAAAAGCTTTCTGATTTGTTTTCAATTTGTGAAAACCATTTTACCTTTATGCAGTGTGATGTTGGAATCTGTCCTTTCTGGGTATAAGCTTTGAACACTAATGAAGGATATCGTCTCAAGTCGACAGTGAATGGTATGCTTTCGTAGGACTGATCAGTACGTAGTGTCCAGAAGGGGGTTACCCCAGTGAGTGATGATGAATATTCAAACTGATAGAAGAAACTGTGACAAAAGCTTCCATAAATAATCAAAGGCCGGTTTTGTCATCTTTGGAAGCCCAGATCAAGACTTGCACATGTCAGAAGACTGATATCGACAATTTCCGTTTATGTGTGTCGCAGAAACCCTGACCGGGGGCGGAGAGTCTTTGGTTTGCCCGCACTTAACCGAAGTGGGGATCGTGCGAATGCATGGTACCTGTTGAGGTTTCCGGAGGCGGGGGAGATACAACTTAAAAGTACCTATAGTAGTATGGAGGACAAAGTGTCGACATCGAGACCCTGCTTTTTAATCAATGCCCGCCTCGTATCCTGGCAACCTGGCATGAGCTTCGATTGAGGGAAAAACTGTGCCTCTTTATTAGTAGCAGTGATGCCAGAGATAGTGAAATCTCAAAATTAGATTAGTCAAGTTGTCAAATGCATTAGGTACTGCAATCTCCTAAAGCGGAAGACCCGGGTAAAATGAAGCTGCATCCGTAGGCGGGCAGTACTACTTGTTAGAGCCAACCCTGTGGCAATAGCTTTCCCCACTAACAGCTTGAACCGCATCCAAACGCTCTCTTCTTCCACGCTGGCATGTGCTTCGCCGCACTCCCTCATATCATCCCAGCCCAGCTCAGGGACCCCCCTCGCGACAGGTCACACGACATTTCTGAACCCGCAGCTGCAGCGAGCAGGCCGGGCTGTTGGGGGTATTGAAAAACTCTCGAATCTTCTCCTAACCGCAAATCACAAATCAGAGAAATGGCGAGCGGGAGCCACATGTGAACGCGTTACATCCGTCCCTTTAGTCTTCTGGCCACGCTGATCCTGATTGATTCACTTGACTTGACTGAGTCGTAACCACACACTGACTATACGAGGCTATTAGACCCTGTCCGTCTGTCCGTCTGTCCGCCTGTCTAATCATCCAAAACTGGCGGGGCCGTAGACTCAAGCCGGGAAGGCCTTCAGCAGTTTCTCAACAAACTGCTCCGGCGTCGTGATTGGGCATTCAACCAGCCCATGGATAAAGCCAACTAATAAACCCACAAGCTGCAATTCGCTTCTCCCTCTCCTCCTATCTTTTTACTAACCTCAATTTCCCTCTCCTTTTCCTCTCAACTTTCCGGCCCGCTTTGGACGACTCTCAACTCCGTCCATCATGAGTACGGCCGCCGAGACTCCAGCAGATGCTACCACTGCTGGGTTGCGGCTCCGGCAGACCCAGAAGGATTCACCGGACCCCCGTGGTAGTGATGACAACCCTAGTCATGCAGCGACAAGTGAGCCACTGTCTGGCGACCATGACGTGAAAGACAAGCCTATGAGCAAGACTTTTGGTCGCACGCCAGATGGAACAGGTGCGTTTACAAGGCAATTGGGCTGATCTGCTTACGCCACCAAGTCGTTGGTGGAAACTGACTGACTGACCATAAAATAGTATTTGTCGTGCCAACCACTCATGACATGGTATCACAGCTTCTCGACCCACGACAGCCCAAGAATATTTCCGATGTTGTTGTTCTGGGCATTCTGGCACTGCATATTCTACTGGCGTATTTTCTCCCGGCCGAATGGAAGCGTATTATCTTCGCCTTTATCTTCCTCTTTTGGAGGGCGTCTTATAATGTCGGCATCGGCATCCTCTTACATATCCAATCTCACCATCGTCGCCTCATCACTTGGGCTAAGCGCTGGAAACTGTTTGAGAACCCCAAGACCGGCAACAACCCTCGCCCATGGCTCTACAACCTTCTCAAGCGGGAGCTTGAAGCCAAGATCCCGGAGGACTACGAATTCGAAAAAGCTCCTCTCGAGTACAACACCTGGCTTGTCTTCCGAAGAGTTGTTGACTTGATTTTGATGTGTGATTTCGTATCCTATTGTCTGTTTGCCATTGTCTGTGGCCATACTCCCAAGGGTGAGAACCCTCTGATGGGCATTTCACGATGGGCGGTTGGCATTACCCTTACCGGATTCAACCTCTGGGTCAAGCTAGATGCTCACCGAGTTGTTAAGGATTTTGCTTGGTACTGGGGTGACTTTTTCTACCTCATTGATCAGGACTTGACGTTCGACGGTGTCTTTGAGATGGCACCGCACCCAATGTATTCCATTGGTTATGCGGGCTACTATGGCATCTCCATGATGGCTGCCAGCTACGAAGTTCTCTTCATCTCCGTCGTTGCTCATCTTGCCCAGTTTGCCTTCCTTGTGACTGTGGAGAATCCACACATCGAAAAGATCTACAATCCTCCACCTCCGCGAGAGAAGCTTGTGACAAGCAGCAGAAATGATCCCACGGTAGCTTTTGAGGCCCAGCGGGATGGCACTTTCAGTCCGACTACCTCCAAGTCTCGAAATGATTTGCCGCCTCCCGTCCACAATCTCGTCGGTTTAGGCAACCTGGACTTGTTCCGAGTACCTGATTGTGTTGTCGTCATTGTTCCTCTTTATGTAGCCGCACTCACATTTGCGACGCCATCAACCCCTTTCTGGCAAGCCATCTTTGTTGCTCACGCGTTGTTTTGGCGTGCGTGGTATCATCTCGGATTGGGATTCATCCTTGATAGACAATCCAAGACCAAGATGTGGACACGCCATTTCCTGAAATTTGGCGAGAGTGCGGGCGAGGCATGGCGTCAATGGAAGGGTATGTACCATATCAGCATGATTATGTGCAACACTTCATTTGTCGCGGCCTGCTGGAAGATGTACAACACTCCAGGCGACTGGAGTAATAGCCTGGCACTATTCAAGCACGTTATTGGTGCTGGCCTAATAGCGCTGCAGTTGTGGACTGCCTTCAGTGTGTACGACTCTCTTGGCGAATTTGGCTGGTTCTGTGGCGACTTCTTCTTTGATCACGAAGCCAAGCTCACTTATACGTCCATTTATCGATTCCTCAACAATCCAGAGAGAGTCTTTGGCACCGCCGGTATCTGGGGAGCGGCCCTCATCACCTGGAGCCGAGCAATTTTCATCATGGCCTTGGTTACTCAGATGCTCAATGTTGCGGTTATTTCTTTTGTTGAACGACCACACATGCAAAAGATATATGGCCGCAGCATTCGAGAAGAGGCCGGTCTCACCAAGTTCATCAAGCGTTCGCTGCCACCGCCTGTCAAGGGATGGCAAGAGAGCGTAGACAAGGTGCTCGATGAGACGACTCACTTTGTCGAAGACTTCATTGACCATGCCCGTCCCATGTTCGCTTCTGGAGTTAAGACCATTGTTCGCGACACTACCGCGCTTTTCAACATGGCTCCGGCTCGACTCACCATTACCAGAATCTCTCCTGATTTGGCTGGTTTAGACCCCAAGCGCTATGGCTTGACAGTCGACGGAACGCCTTCGGTCGTATCGGTAAATAACGAGAGGGCTACTGGCAAGGAAAGCTTGACGGGCAGATTCCCCAAGGGCGTAAAGACCATGGTATATGAATACGGCGCTCCATTGAGTGTGAGATGGCGAGCACCAGCAAACCATAGCAAAAAAGACTGGATCGGCTTGTACATGGTTACTGATAATCGAACTCGAGACGCCACCGAAGTGTCATCCCTTGGAAGATGGGCTCCAACAAATGCCGGAAGCTATGACGCCTTGACGGCCGACAGCAACATCACAATTCACGAACGCAGTGTTGCGAAGTCGAATTCCTCCGAACCCGACATGGTAGAGGGTGAGGTTGTGTTCCAGGGCGACAAGCTGTGGTGGACACAGGGCGTTTTCGAGTTCAGATACCATCACGATGGGCATCACACAGTCATGAGCGTTTCAGAGCCATTCGAGATTCGCATTGGCAAGTTTGACGAAGAAGACGTCGATGTTGACACCAAAGGAATGTACGCAAAGGCTGTCGAATCGGCTATTCTGCCTGTCGTCCAAAACTGCCTGGACCGCGATCCCGATATTGCGCCCAACACTATGGATGAGGTGTTTGGTAGCCATGTTGAGCGAGACGGCAAGTATGCGAAGAGAATTGTCTACGCCATTCGAGAAATGTTCGGTATCGAGTTTGCCCCGGCCGTTGTACTAGCGGACCGAAACGTGAGGAAGCTGGCATGGAGAATATGTAATGCTAAGGCGGTTTTGGTAAGTTTAATTCCTCATTCGAATATGGATAGTCAACTGACAAGGTTACACAGGCCCCGTACAGCATGTCCCACTCAAAGGGTACTACAACTCCAGCCACACAAGAATATGCTGAAAAGGCGTGAGGACAATGGGAAGACGATTTTGGATTGTAATCACGTGGAGTATTGAATGGATGTAAAAAGTGTTTGTGACGGAGTGGTTGAAAGGCGCAAGCATAAATTTCTAGTATCGATATCCCAAGTAACGATAATATACATATCAAATGATGAACCAATGAACAAACGTATGGTTGCTCAAACGAAACATTACATCCCACGGAACAATGCAGTCCGTAGCAGAATGTGAGCTTGGCGAACAGTCCACAGTTTACCCCCGCGACGCTTTGCATGTCGTATCTAATGCCTACTTGTATGGGGTCGAGTGTGGGGGTCAATAGATGGGGGTTAGTGATGACTCTAGAATGCTGACTAGAAACGGGCTTTGCAGTAGTGCTGAGAGACAGGGCCGAATACCTATCGGCTCTCTTGATGATTGAAGGATTGACTTGTTTGAGACGCATATTTCATGGATCTTCGTCTGCCGGGGTATGACAAGCGATCCCGAGGCAAAATCGGCACCGGGAAGTATAGTAGAATTGAGTAAGTAGATAGATATCCCGGGGGGGAGATCTATCAGATCATTTGTGGATTCTAAATGGGCCGCATTGGAAAAACAAAGAGCAGGCGTGTGTCACTGTGTGTCATGGTCTCACCACTGAAATCCAGTCGATTAGACGCTGAGACGCATGTCTTTTACCCCAGTCTCCCCCACATTCTCCGCAGCGTCCCTGACAGTGACAGATAGATGCCTCTGGCGACAAGCGAGGGGGGTTCAAAGTGACGATGAGTGAGGGTATGATGGATGGAGGAGGGGAATGGAGAGGGGGAGGAACGTAGCACAAGATTAATATGATACGGCTGTGCTTGGCGACAAAGCAGCTCATGAATCACCGTCCCCGTCCAATGCTTCAAGGTGGCTGTTGTGGAGGTGATGGAGGCCAAGGTGGGCACCCCTCGGTAAGGCCGTTTAGTGGCTCATCCCCCACCTTGGCCAGGCTACTTTGATACTTAGTCAGGGGCTTGTACACGCCTTCTTGAAGCTCCTTCCCAGTTTGGGGAATGACTTGGTTTCGGCGGCTACCAGCCAAGAAGCTCAACAAGCCAGCAAAACCCCATTCTGTGCGAATGTAACATCCAAACGTGCTGGGACGAAAGGATCATCCATGGGTGCTTATGATGTTACCGTCTCAGTTTAGCACGTCGATTATATATCACATTGAGCTTATGGGCTGGGTTTGTTGCTTAGGGCGCGTTGCATGCCTACCTGGGTATACTGCCGATCCTATATCTTAACGTCTGCCCGTCGCGCATTGATTATTATTCTCCAAGCTCTTCTCCCATTCTTCATACTCTCTTCGGGAAGAAAAAACAAAAAAAGGGTGTGAAAGGAAAACCACCATAGCACAAGATGAAGAACACACACACCATCCTCTCTTCGCTACTGTGCGCGAGCAGCCTCGCCTCGGCCAGTCTGATCTACGTCGCCTCCTACAGCGGCACCGTCTCAACCCTCAACTACACCCAGTCCACGACCAAGAGCGCCCAGCTTCTTAACCCCATCTCCGTTTCAAAGCAGTGCTCGGATAACCCTTCGTGGTTGACCTTGGACTTCCCCAACGCCGTCGTCTACTGCATCAATGAGGGATTGAACACTCCCAATGGCGCATTGACATCTCTCAAGACCAACTCCGATGGTTCTTTGTCCAAGCTCAGCCAGGTCTCGACAGCCAATGGACCTGTCAGCGGTGTCATCTTTGGCAAGAAGCGCAATGGCCTGGCTTTGGCCCACTAGTGAGTGCATCCTTTTCTTTCTCTTTCTCTTCCTCTTCTCCCAATCCTCCGATGCATGTATACTAATGTCGGTTCCTTTCCAGCGGCGGATCTGCCTTCACCACCTGGGACATCTCCAACCCCTCCAGCCTCAAGCTGCTCGAGCAGAAGAAATTCAAGTTGACCGGGCCTCCCACCGACCCCAGTCGTCAGGATGCGCCTCATCCCCACGAAGCCGTTCTCGACCCCAGCGGCAAGTTCTTGCTCATCCCCGATCTGGGCGCCGACTTGATCCGCACCTACACTTTTGACCAGAACACTCTGGCCCTCAAGGAGCTCACCCCCGTATCTGTCAAGGGCGGATACGGTCCCAGGCACTTGGCCTTTGTTGTCAAGGGCCAGAAGACCTTTGCCTACCTTGTAACTGAGATGGGCAACACCATTGTTGGATATGATGTCTCATACCCCAGTGGTTCTATCAAATTCACTCAGATCTTTGACATTCCTTCTCACGGTGCTGGTACCAAGGTCCCCAGCTCTGCTGCCGCTTCCGAGGTTGTTGTTTCTGTAAGTTGCCGCTTGTAGAGATTCCTCATTTTTATAATCCTCACTAACACATGTTTCAGCCCGACGGAAACTTCCTCATCGTCTCTTCCCGCGCCGAGAACACCCTCACCATCCCCAACTTCGACCCCAACAACAGCGCCAAGATTGTCTCTGACCCCCTCATCAACTTCTCCATCGACGCTGCTACCGGCAAGCTCACTGCCATCCAGACCAGCCCCGCTGGTGGCAAGTTCCCCCGACAGTTCTCCATCAACAAGGCCGGAAATCTGCTCGCTGTTGGCCTGCAGAGCGATGCTCGCGTTGTCCTGATTGAGCGTGATGTCAAGACCGGCAAGCTTGGCAACTTTGTTGGCTATGCCAATATTGCGGGCGAGATTACCGCAGCCATCTTCGATGAGTAAAGATGTGCTTTTTGTTATGAGGCGATGTTTGGATACGAAATGAAAGATGCTATTTAGCCTATACATTATACATAGTGTGACATGAATAGATGTACATATTGTCTCTGCATGATGGTTGTGGTGACGTAACTAGGCCTGTCATTCTCTTCCTCTGAGCTAGAGTGCTTTAGCATTGGTTTACCTATGCATGCAAGGTACTTTGCGTTGCATGCATCTTTTTTATGGATAGATTAAATGATGCTTTCCGTGATAAGTTGGCATCTATTGTGTCCGACTGTCCGACTGCGCCTCTTCCGCTGTTGACAGGGCCGCCCCGTCGTCTTCATCAAACGGCGATATTTCAGCTCTCCGAGGCCATCAACTAAACCTCAACCCTCCAGACAGGACTTATTTTGCACACCATCTACTTTATTTATACACAGAAGTCTTGTGTGAAGCCAAAACATATAGGCGGAGTCACTCCGGATCCGGCGCCGGACCCGACCTTGACTAACAAGTGCGGGCGCCGGTGCGGGCAAGTCGCGGACGGGGCGGTTCATCAAAGGCTCAAGACTCCAGGATCCCCCTCCATCCCCTCCACTAGGGCCCGAGCCGTGACCCGCACAGCGCTGATTTGACAGCTCAGCCCCTCCACGTGAGCTTCTTCCAAGAGGAGTGTCTCATGAGGTGTCACGTCACCAACTCACGGGAGGGAAGAAGTAAGGGGAAAAGAAAAGAGGAGGGAACATGAGGAGGAGGGGAAACTTGAGAGTGTCAAGGGAACAAATCAACTGCCGCGAGTCACGCAGAAGTGGGACACGAGATGTGGGTTGATGATGCTATGCGAGGGGGATAGAATGACCAGGGGGGCATAGAGGGGGAGTGAGTGTGTCGCAAGGAGGGGACAGAGAGGGGATGGAGAAGTGGGATGAGCGCAAGTGGGAGAAAAACAATGCGGATACGGAGTGCATGGTCGCCAATAAACAGACAAGTTGGTTTCTATACTACTCTATACAATTACTCCTGTCCCCTTCTTGATGATCCTGATGACTCTTGATTTCTACTTGCACCCGTAATTCCTATAGACTTTTTTACTTTTTAATTTTTTCTTTCCATTTTGTTTCTTTCGTCATAGTGGCTGCAGCCCCCTGCATAGCAGGAAGGGCAATTGATGGGCTGGCTGCTGACTTGCTTGTTCAGGTCGACCTGAATGAGGAAAACCACTGTGACCCCGTGTTCCATGTCAACCTCCATGTTGCTTTTTCAGCCCCACGTGATGGTGACTCTTTTTGGGGACATACTCATACCGTAGTGGCAGGAGGAGAAGCAAAGAGAAGAGGAGGAGGATGAGGATGAGGATGAGGGAGACGGGGAGGAGTCAGACAAGGCGCCTCCAGCCACCCCAATGGCTTTCTTCTTCTTCTTCTTAGCTTCAACCGTTACTCTTTCGCATTCCGTTTCTTTGGATGGATTTTAGTTTTTCCAAAAATCCACCTGTTCAGCTACTACTCTCTTGAAACAAAAGCCGCTGAATGTTTTGAGAGACATTGGTAGACACACGCACACCCCCCCCCCAGCGAGAAGCGAGCATAACAAAGGCTCTCTCTATTTCTCGAATCCTTCCCTCTCGCTCTCTCTCTCTCTCTCTCTTCCGCCACCCACTAACTCTCTCGAATCAAAAATTCGCATCCGTATTTTTTTTGGGTTTGGGTTGTTTTTATTTCCCTCTCCGCAGGCTGCAGTGGCATCCACCGTGGTACTACGGAGCACACTACCGCGTCTCCAAGACCTAGGCAGCTAGCCAGGCAGACGGCCTGACCCAACATACGTACATACGTACATACATACACACATACATACACATACGTCTCTCAACGTCTTACAGTACCTTGCCTATTATTTCCCTCCTTGCAGATTTTGGTCGCAAACCGGTTTCTTGGAACGGCAGGCCACTTGACCAGACCTATTGTCTCTCGATCTCTCTTCTCTTTCGCTCCCTCTGGAGTCCGGTTTTCTCAGACAGACAAACAAACAAACCAGAGCCAACCTTCTTTCGGGTCCAAGCCCTCCTCCTCCCCTCCTCGTCGTCCTCCTCCACCACCACCACCTCTCCGCGGGGGGGGTTCATTCGATTCCATCCTATCCCACGCCCATGTCGACGGTCAAATATTTCTAGCGGCCCAATCTACTCAAGGGACTTTTCTCACCCTGGCCCTTTCTTTCCTTTTCCCTGCCCCTTCTCGCCCAACGCAACGGCATTCTGACGGTGGTCATGCACACTGTGGCCCCTCGACTCCAATCAGAGCGCTGAGGGATGCCATTGCTGGTGCAGCGTGGACGTTCCTGACTGGCCAAACGAGGCTGCGATCGCTCGTGCATAATCCGACCGCAGCAATTTTTCTTTCCCCTACCGCTGCCCCCTTGTCCTGTTTTTTGTTTTGCTGAGACGCCCTCTTTTTTTCCCCTCAAAGGAAAAACCGGAGGGGAAAAACAAGCCCTTTGCTTCTTGATTTTTTTCATTTTCGCCTTTTTTTTTTTTCGCAGCGCCCCCACCGCTTGTGCGTGTGTGCGTGTGCGTTTGCGCGGTAACCGAATCGAAGCCCAACCACGCACGCAGCCTGGGCTTAAGGAGGTGGTGAGTGGCTCTTCCTCTCCCCCCTCCCCCTCCCCAGGAACCCAGGACGGACCAAGGAGAAAGAGAGAAGAAAAAAAAGAGACATGGGGCTGGACTCGAATCGAGACACTGGGGCTGCTGGCGGTCGCTTTGGACGGCGGAGGTTTAGGGCGGGTGGTGAGTCGCGCGATTGGGATGTTCGATCAGAGGAAGCAGCCCTCTCACAGCCTCACCCTCGCGGCCACCACCACCAAGTACAAAGGCAGCTGGATCTGGCTCCGTCACCCCCGCCGCCGCCGCGCAGCAGGAAGGGAACCAGTTCCAAAAACTTGGATGCTTCTGCTTCTGCCCATTCTACGATGCCGCCGTGGCCATCGCAACTGGCCAGGGCATCGTCTGATGCTTACCGCCGCCCCAAGGGCACGTTGCTAGATTATGACGGCGAGGACGAGTCTGTTGGCGAGCCACCTCGTGCCAGGAGGAATTCCTCTCCCCCGGCCTTTCGTGCGCGGCACCTCATGCCGGGGGCCTTCTCGGAGCCTTCGTCGCACAGAACTCCCAGCGTCTCGTCATTCGACCCGGACGACGACGATTTTGAAGTAGAGGAGATGGGCGACAGCTCCTCCCGGCACAGCAGACAGCGCCTATCTAGTCGCGATGATTACATTGACTCTTCTACAGACAACAAGAATCGCTATCGAAGAGGTTTTAGCAGACGCTATCACTCAGAGGAAGACGCCGACTCGTCTGCCCGCGGGTCTGTAAGTGAAATGGCCTCACGCCCGCATACGAGGGATTCGTCCAGGACCCGCGACAGAAGTGAATCACCCCGCAAGTCCCACCGCTACCAATTAACCACCACTCATGTCATTGAAGACACGCGACCACCAGTCGCATCTTCATCCAAGAGGTTGGTTTGAACCTTGTTTACTTATTATTGTTTTTTTTTTTCTTTCTTTTTTCTTTTCTTCTTCTTCTTCCCCAGTTTACTTTCAGGTCAACTTACCGTGAAAATGCCTAGGTCGTCAAGACGAGTCTACAGGGCGAGCGATCCCAGGCTGCCTGAACCTCCCAAACCTGCTGAGATTACCTATCCAGACCCTGCCCCCGCTCCCCGCAGGTCAAGCACTGTTAGGTCAACTCGTAGTCTTGGTGGTGGTTCATCTTCTGGCCCAGCCCGAATTCTCAAGACCATATTTGGTAATACCACAGATGCAGGCGCTATTTCTAGGCGTTCATCGCCAGACAGAAGCTTTTTCAAAATAGATCGGCTTGCGAGATCAGAAAAGGCACCAAAGGGGTAAGATAACTGTCCAGTCTTTTTTTTTCCCCTACTAAAATCTTTTCAAATAATTGGACTAACCACATGTCAGTATTCAATGTGTCATTTGTATGGAAGATGTTCCATCTCCCAAGGGAGCTGATCTCAAGTGTGGCCATCGAATGTGCAACGCATGCTTGAAGCGTATTTTTGAAATGTCTGTCCAAGATCCGCAGCATATGCCGCCACGATGCTGCGACAAGCACCACATTCCACTGAAGCATGTTGAGCGTCTTTTCGATACTAATTTCAAGAGAACTTGGAATCGCAAGTTTGCTGAATATTCGACGCAGAATCGCATTTATTGCCCGTCGCGCAAGTGTGGTGAGTGGATTAAGCCAGCCAATATTCGTCGCGGCGAGGACGGACGAAAGGTTGCACGTTGTGGTCGTTGCAAAACCAAGGTCTGTCCCAAATGCAATGGCAAGTGGCACGCATCTCTAGAATGTCCCAGAGATGAGGAGACGAATAGATTTTTGGACCATGCCAAGGAGGAAGGCTGGAAAAGGTGCTATAAGTGCAATGCCATGGTTGAACTAAAGGAAGGATGCAACCATATGACTTGGTAGGTCTTGCCGGTGGCTCATCTTGCGGTAGTCGTTTCTAACTCTTATTAGCCGATGCGGTGCCCAGTTTTGTATGATTTGCGGCGTCAAATGGAAAGGCTGCAGTTGCCCGTGGTTCAACTACGAAGGCAACGACAATCCGTTCCAGCAACAAGAGAACCCACTTCGGGATCTAAACATTCCCCCTGATGAGATCAGAAGGATGCTCCGGAGCAGTAAGCCGATTTCAATGGAAGATCTGCGTGCTTATTCACGACCAACTACGAACCTTCCAGTACGACCACAGCCACAGACGTATGAGGAGGAGCTTCTCCTTCGACGCCTGCAAGAGCAGCGTGATGCGGATCTTGCTCGCAGGCTACAGCATTCTGGTGATCTAGACGATGCTTATGAACTACGAAAAAGCAGCGGTGACGACCGAGATCGGGAGCGAGAACGAGAAAAGGATCGGAATCGTGATCGTGATCGTGATCGTGACCGCGATCGTGACCGCGATCGAGATCGGGATAGGGATAGGGATAGAGACCGAGATAGGGACAGAGATAGGGACAGAGACCGAGACAGAGATAGAGATCGAACAGGAGGCCCCTCGAATAGGCACTACGCTACCGAAGACTACCGAAGGGCAAGTTTGCCAGCCATAGGAGCAACGACAGCCCCCGCTCCTCCAGCAGCTCCAGCAGCACAACCCCCACCTCCATACAGTAGCTACGTCTCCAACGTTCACCGTGCCAGAGGCTCACGGGGTAGGTCCATGGAACGGCGCCTCGCTGATAGACTGTCGGAGAATCGCCCAGGGAGACAATCAAGAGGACCCTCTCCACCAGCACCTCCTGCCATGCGTCCTCACGTAACGCATCCCATAAGTCCGCCAATTGGACACTCTGGAGATATGGGAATGATGGCACCACCACCGCCTCCTATGGGCATGCCAGGCCTACCGCCAATGCCTCCACCGCCGTATGCACCCATGCCTGCTCCAGGCCATGCTCCAGGACCTGTACCACCCGTGGCGCCAATGATGAGACCCAATCCTTTCAGCAGTGGGTATAATTATAATGACACATACAACACACCGCGGTCAGTTCATGATCCATACTATCATGGCGGTAACGAGGACGGCGAAGAGCTATATTCCCCCAGAAGACGAGGAGGACGAGGCCGTGATGAACGCCCAAAGTCATCGACATTGGCCGGCTTGACTGGATATGGACGAGGTATGCATCGCGTTTTTGAGTGGAGGAATTTTGTCGAGCCCGGCGTCCCAGATGAATGAATGATTGGAGAATGAAGTCTTTTGTGGGAACATTCACAGCAAAGCGAGTACTAAATCGGCATTTAACAGATCTATAACGGAAAGTTACATTATGTTTATAGACGTCATACTTTTTTCTTTCTTTTTTTCTCTCTTTCTTTTGGGCAGGCATTTTGGATATTTAGATGAAGGATCATTGAGTTGGATATTGCTATGATGATGGCACATATTTTTTTTATGAGTATCTATCTCTGTTGGATGAGCAATGATAGGAAAGATGTATGTCATATGAACAGGTATTATGAATGATGAAGAAGAATTTCTTTTGGGGTATTTGATATTCACATGCCAATGACTGAATCTGCCGATTAAAGGTGTTCGTGACTGGCCTACCTCCCCTGCCTATACCATGTCGCGTGCCACAGACTTTGGTAGTCTTGGATTGTTCCAGTCAAGCAGCCCAGTTTAAGCTACTCCTAGAGTGGACGGTTGGACGGCTCGTGATGCATAGCCCAAGGCAGTTTAGATGGGCGCACCCGACAATCAATCTGCAGCGGATCCCGTTGCGCTAAGAATTAGTTTCAGTGCACCTCCAGTTAGCCCAGTGAACTCCCCCCCAAAGGGCTCTCGTTGGTGCCGCTGCATCCCGCAGGTTCCGCGGATCGATGTCATCCATACATTCGGTACCCCTACAGCATCCGGGACCCCGCGCCTCGCCTTGGCAATTACGTATCTCGTCGCCCCTAAAAGATAAATCGGGGAATTTGGATTTCTTGATTTCTTGATTTGCTGCTGATTTTACGACCAACCAACCAACTGCAATCAGAAGCCACACCCTTTTCATCCAGTCCCCTTTTTTTTTGCTTCTTCTTTTTCTTCTTTTGGTAATCTTCATCACTTTCAAATGATTGCCTTGTTTGATGCGTTATCCTTGCATGGTTTTCCTAAATGCTCTCCTACTGGGATAATGTTGACAACCACTTCTAGGACATACCAAGCTTAGGTCCCCTCCCTCCCTCTCCCTCCCTCTCCTTTCCCATCGCCAAGATTCCCAGGGGGTTTGCATTCCCGGCATTCTCACTTCCCTATCACATAGCGCCCGCCAACCGAGCGAACGATTCTCAACCTCGATACTACATACAAGGGGCACTCCCGAGGTGAAGATGCTTCTTCTCGCCCAAACTGGTAGCGTCAAGATTGGCGAGGTGGTGCGATACACCGTCACATACACTCCATCACAGGATCGCGTCCTGCCGACCCCCGAGAAGCTATATGTTCGCATCCGAAACACGTCCAATATTGCCCTCAGAGCTGCGTTTGTTCACGGCCCCTATACGCTTTGCGTCGCTTCGTATCCTGCTACGTACAATCCGAACGAGAAATTCAACAATCCCCGCCGATATGGTGTCCCGTCATTTGAACCTATGGTCAAGGCAGGTGGCAGCTGGGAGAGCGAACTGATTGTTCCTGATGATATTCGGCAAAATGCCGTGGCGAGCACGAGCCAGGGTACCTTTGGCAAGAACTCTGAGCATGATGGCGAGAGGGCGAGTTGGGTGATTGAGGTTTCGTCGCAAGTCATATTCTCGACATCAGCGGCGGTGGGGTATGAGGTTTTGGTGGCTCGTGATGCAAAGTCGTTAAACCTGAGCTCTGTGACGCCCGTTGTCGGAGGACTTGCAAAAGTGCCGCAGCCTGGGAAACTGACGGACTACCAGCAGAGCATCGGGGCCAAGGACGGCCACCATCCCGGTCAACCTCAGGGCGTGTTTTCACCGGCGATACGTGTCGCTGTGGAGGACACGGCTTCACTATGGAATACACCACGATTGCCGGGATGGGATGATGCTGGGGATAAGAGGGTCAAGGACCGGCCGCAGGCTGATAAGCCCGTCGAGAGTATGGTGAATACGGGTGATCCGGAAACGAAAGACGAACCGACAGAAGCGACACCGGGGAAGAAGCAGAAAAAGGTCCATCTTGTCATTTTGACGCACGGGTTACACAGCAATCTTGGCGCGGATATGCTGTTCATGAAGGAGAGCATCGACGCTGCTGCGAAGCAAGCAAAGGTGGATGCCAAGGCGAGAAAAGCAAAGAAGCGTGCTGAAAGGGAGCAAAAGGCCAGTGCCGCGCACGAGACCAATGGTCAAAATGGCAAGGCCAGGACAGGCTCTCCAGCAGCCAGTGAAAACGACTCTATCGAAGATGCAGATTCTGACGACGAAGAGGTCATTGTGCGTGGATATTCCGGCAATGCTACCAAGACAGAAAAGGGAATCAAGTATCTGGGCAAAAGACTGGCTCGATACGTTCTCTCCATAACCTATCCGGATCAACCCTTTCTCCCCATGGGTAAAGGAGCCATCGAAGGCTTTACCCAGGGTCTGGGACACCACGGCCATGACTTTATGCAAGTTCACAAGCACAGTACCATTGTAGCAGATCCCGGTGCGGCAACAGACAAAGGGCATAAGAGGCCCTACACGATTACAGGAATCAGCTTCATCGGTCATTCTTTAGGCGGGCTAGTACAAACGTACGCCGTTGCCTACATCCAGAAACACTCTCCTACCTTCTTTGATATAATTAAACCCATTAATTTCATTGCCTTGGCTTCTCCATTTCTGGGGCTAAGCAATGAGAACCCTCTGTACGTCAAGTTTGCGCTTGACTTTGGTTTGGTTGGCAGGACGGGGCAGGACCTCGGATTGACATGGAGAGCGCCGACGCTGGCACGAAGTGGATGGGGAGCCATTGTGAGCAACCTCGGCGAATCTGCGCACAAAAAGGTCTATGGTGAGTCACAGCCAGAGTCAAAGCCTCTGCTACGAATTCTACCGACTGGGCCAGCGCACATTGCGTTGAAGAAGTTTAGAAATCGGACAGTATATTCCAACGTTGTCAACGACGGCATCGTCCCACTGCGGACGAGCTGCCTTTTGTTCCTGGACTGGCAGGGATTGGGACGAGTTGGTAAAGCTCGAAGAGAGGCAGGACTTGTCGAGACGGTGGTAGGCTTTGGATGGGCCGAGCTGACGGGCGCCAATATGGTATCCTCAAGACAGAAACTGCAGATTCCGCAGGATGATGTGCAGACTGATTCTGGAAGCAATACACCCGTGGATAACCGCCATCAAGTGCCACAGCCTTCCAGCGATGCCATAGCGGAGGATGATCGTGCTAGTCTCAGCTCATTCCCCGTTGCGTTTACGGAAGATAGGCTACCATCCAACAGCGATAACACTATTCAAACACCGCTCACAGGCTTCTTCAACCTCTTCAGAAGCACAGATCCACCCAAAGAGCCTGCCGTTACGGAGAAGCAAAAGAAGATTCTTCGAAGAAGCCAGACGCTCAAGACAGATGAGACGTCCAGCACCACTGTTAGCACGACTCCTTCGGAGGCGGCCACTACGAGTACAGGGAAGGCGACTTCAGGCCATGAACTCGAGGATGATCCGAATGGAGTTATAGTACCGCCGAGGACGACTTTCTTTGAGTCTGCCGGCGATCTATTAAATCCCAACATTCCGGATGTAGAGTATCTGATTGATCCTTCAAGACGTCCAAGAACTATATTCCATGACAGGGTGTATCATCCGACTGACATTCCTCCACCGCCGATTAAAAAACGATCTTCAGCTTTGAGTAAGATGAAGCTCAAGTCGTCATCGTCACAAATGTCTTCGGGAAGCGGCTCTTCGTCTCCTTACCCAAGTATCCATCACGAAGATTCATTGGCCTCAACAAAGGACTACGACGATACCGCGCATACTGGACCCGATAAGCAGGCTAACGAGGTTGTGGACGGATCCAATATGCGTGTGGAGGAGAAGATTGCCCGAGGCTACCACAGGGATCTCTCATGGCGAAAGGTGCTGGTTAAACTGGAGCCTGATGCGCACAACAACATTGTTGTTCGTCGAATGTTTCCGAATGCTTACGGATGGCCTGTCATGAAACACTTGGTGGATGCGCACTTTAGCGATTCGGCCGTTGCTCGTATGCGTGACGAGGACCAACACCTCGGCGAACGAGCCCTTGATATTAGTCAACCTCCAGACGAGCATGGAGACGAGACCAAGACTGTGTCATCCAGTCAGGTCAGGGGTTTTGGACCAGAGCCCGCTAATGCAAGCGAGGCTCGCGAAGCACTGGACGAAGTGCCCGACTTGCCCAAGACGATGGACAACGACATTGGGTCGTCGATGCACTTTAGTGATAGACCGGATTCCATGTCTTGGAGCGAGCGCGACTGGGTTGATAGCGAAAACGAGAGCGATCTAGACTTTATGAATGAGGATGACAAGAAGCTGGACAAGCCCAAGGAGCAAGGGGGCAGGCTAAGTCCTTCAAATTGGAACTGGGCTGAGAAGATTGTGGGCAAGGGGGCCACGAGGCATAGAAGTAAGAGCCCCGCTACGAAGAAAAAACAGGCATGAATAATAGACTTGAGGGTAGAGAAAGTGGTTTCCAATAGCGACTTGTAATTCTTTTTGGGTTTGCTTCTTGTACTATAGCTTAGAGGAGCAATGGAGCTGGAAGAGCGGTAGAGATATGGTTATGAATAAATACAGTGCTTTGCTTGATGTTGATGTTTAATGATGCAGGGGCATAAAATAAGGAGATTCTGAGGATACTAGATGCCAGAGAATGGCTGTACACATGTCTCGAACGGAGCGTTCTTTAGGTATGTATTCAAGGCCTCGATCAACTTACATGCCTTCTCGCATCTATACCAGCCACCGTGTGCTGACAATGCAGATGTGAAGCAATGTGCCATGTTCCGTGCCATATTTTATCTGAGACACTCTCAAACACGGGGTACTTGCAGCATACAGATTCCTATACTACTTGCAAACAGGCAAATCCACAAAAGGATTTATTAGTTAAGAGATTCCATATGCATGAATTTCTCCGACGGTATCTCCTCTCAACTGCCGAGGCGCAGTCGTATCCGGGAGTAAGAGGGAGGCTTCCTTTCAGAGTCCTACCCTGGACACTTGGTCCCAAGATGGGGCCCTGGAAAACTTGGCGTGCAGGCAGGGGGGGTGAATGACGGCCATGTGCGTCACTGGTTGGCCCACTTTGTCTTTTGGAGCAGGAAATTTAGGACCCCTCCAAGATGGAAGATTTCTTACATGCATGGGGGGGGGGGGGATGCGTTGAAACTAACCATCAACCTATAAAAAGAGAACGTTGCTGAGAAGTTTGCTTGATATGCCCTCCGCTTTTGATCGCAATGCCAAGGTAGTTTTCGGTTGAAGTTTTCTCCTTCTTTTTCTTCGTCTTCTTTTTTATCTGCAGCTTTAATTTAGCTGTGTTGATTATTTATTCTTGGGAGGGTTGCAGCGCGCGCGAATTGGATTACTACTCCATTGCGGAAACTAGGAAACAAGGCATTTGTTTTTTCCTCGGCGCCCACGTCTGAAGATCTTCTCTGCATGCATGCATTTTGAAAGTTGCAACTCTAGGTGGAACAAAAGAAGCTTACCTGCAGCTTCGATCGAAGCTCATTCGTTTCGAGTAGCAAATCCTTTCTTTTGAAACAGCCGAGTTTTTATTTTATTTTATTTTATTTATTTATAGCGACTTTGAAGAGCGTGGGGGGGGATAAACCTTGCTAAGAGAAGCACGCACACACAGACACATCATGCGGCTCTACCTCCTCCCCGTGTCCACGCGGCGAACGCTGCTCTACGCTCAGCGCCTCAACGTCACCACCGCCTCGAGCGAGCGCGGTAGCTACGTCGACAAGGGCGCCTCGTGGGCAGCCAAGAAGTGGTCCCAGTGGGAGAAGATGGAGCGCGGGTGGCAGAGGAAAGTGGTCGACTATGGGAACCAGGCCTTTCGGCGCATACCGTTCGAGGAGTGGGGGCTCAAGAGTGTGCCGCCGCTGTCGGCCAGGAGGAGAGAGGAGGAGCTGAGGGGGAAGGACAAGGTAGAGCTGGTGTTCCCGGGGCTGGCGATCCCGGAGCACAAGGCTGAGGGGGTGGTGAGGAAGTTGGCGACGGAGAGGCAGGCGCTGCATAGGCAGAGGCTGTTGTGGTGTTTTGTGGGCATGCCTATCACAGCGCCGTTTGCGCTGGTGCCAGTGTGAGTTTCTTCTCTCTTCTCCTTGTGCCTATTGACTTGCGATTCACCGGGCTGACGATGTGGATGAACCAGTATACCGAACCTTCCCTTTTTCTACCTCGTATACCGCGCATGGTCCCATTGGCGAGCCCTCAGCGGAGGGAAACACGTCCAATGGCTCATCCAGAACAAGCTCCTCGCCCTCTCACCCTCAAAGGAACTGGATGAGCTATACAGCAAGAACGGGGGCATCCCCGCCGAAGAATCCTCGGGGGGCAAGGAGCAAATGCTCATATCAAAGAAGCAAACCACGGAATTCTCAACAACGCTAGACCTCCCGTCTGTGGAGATTGAATTGGAGCGGGCGATATGGCAGGTGGAAAGGACATTATTAGAGGGGGAAACGGCTGGTAAAAACGGGCAAGGGGATAAAAAGGCACAACGGGATGATGAGGTTCGTGAAAAGAAGGAATGACATGACATGACATGACATGAATGAATTGAAAGCATTTAGATGTAACAATAGTCTTTTTTTTTTTGGAATGAAGTTTATGCATTTGGTATATAGATTTCCTAGGAGGGCCTATAAGTTTTCTGCCTTTTTATATGACAAAAAGGGAGAGAGAGAAGAAGACGAAGAAGAAGAAAAAAACAGAAAGGGGGAATAAACGGTGCGCGGCAAAAAACGCAACTCATACATATATATACAAAGAACTTGTAATGATTTTCCCAATATCCAGACTCCCACCTATGTTTGTTTGTTTGTTGTTTTTTATACATTTGGCTCTTTTCTATTTCGTTTCTTGAGCTTTAAAGCGCCTCAAGCAACTTGGACTTGGGCTGTTACGCCGTGCCTCCTCATGGCGTTATGTTGCTGCTGCTGCTGCTGTCGCTGCTGCTGCGCTCTTAGCGAGGGCATGGCGCGCATCATGCCAATCGCCCTGACGACTTTTTGGGGCGTGAAGAAGCCCAGGTCGGGCATGTGGAACATGTATGGCACGTTGTCTTCCTTTGTGGGCTGTGGTGATGTTGGTGATGATGATATTGTTGTTGTGGTTGATGTTGTTGTGGTTGTGGTTGTGGAGGGTTCATATCGTAGACTGCCCAGTCTACCTTGATGGATATTTGTTGTATCCTGGTTTGTTTTGCTTGGTCTTAGAGAAGCAACGTGCTGTTTTTGAATCTATGCCAATTCTTCTTATTAGCAAACCATGTTATATAGTCATGAGAACAAGGGAGGACATTAAAGAAAGAAGGGGAAAAAAGAGAAAGAAAAAAGAATTACCTTTCGAGTAAACACAGTCTCCATGTCATACCTCGTCTGTCTACTCTGCAGCGCCTGCGTCTGCCACGCCGCCGCGGCCTTGTGTCGAAGCAGCCTCTCCGCCGGACTGACAGACATGTTCCTGCGCTGCTGGTGGTGATGGTGGTGGTGGGCCGCTGGCGACCTGCTGGCCCGCCTCCGTGTCTGGGCATGGGTTTGCGGCGCCGGGGGCGGAGCGGCCGGGTTCAGCGGGGAGGATACACGGGGGGTGTAGGAGCGGGATGTGTGAGGAGCCATGTTCATTTTCTTCTTCTTCTTTCTTTTTTTTGTTCTTTGTTCTTTGTGTTTATGAGGTTTTGTATTGTTGCAGATGTAGTATGGATGAGAGAGAGTGTGTGTGATGCAATGAGAAAAAGCCAGTGAGAGAGAGAGGGAGGGAGGGAGAGAAGATGTGATTCTTGAAAAGATATATACTCTATGATACATCTCCATGAATGCAAGGGAGGATGGCTGGGGAATCCATCATGTTATCAACACTTTTTTCTCACAGGAATGTTTCGCATTTCGATCCTCCTCGCAACATCCCTCACCATGGCTGTGTGTGTCCCAACACCACCACCCACCACCCACAGCTTCGGTATATCCCACCTAGGCACATTCACACCAAACAGATCCAACCCAAACTAGAGAAGAGACAAGACCAAAAAAAAAAAACAATCCACAATTCTCTTCCTGCCTGGCCCCAAAGCTTGGTGAAGCTCTAGGTTTGACGGAGTTTCGGAAAGCCTACCGTCACCCCACGGAAGATGATCAACCACGGAGGCATGAAGCCAAACGTTTCAGGTTTCAGGCTAAAACATCGGTCCAAGTCTTAGGCATGACAAGGCATAATTCACCATGGCATTGATTCCTTTTTTTGGGTTTGTTTCTTCTTGTTTTACACATTAAAAATAGCTTGATTTCTTATTTGTTTTCTGACCTGTATCAAAAGCTAATCAAAACTACTAGACATGACGGTTTGTTATTACGCAAAGACTTGTAAGCGGTTGTAAGCGGTTGTAAGACATGTGTGTGATCAAGCCTCTCTCCCTCCCTCTCTCTCTCTCCAACGCCTGTTTCTTTATTAAGTTTGTAGTTTTTGTACCCAATGCATTTCTTTGCTTTCCAGACATCAAAAAATAGAAATAGGCAGTTTTTTTTCTTTCTTTTTCTTTCCCTTCCAAAATTAATTTATGCGCTAGATATTGCTGAGATGAAGGTGGCCTCGGTGAGGAGCTGGCCCTCCTCGGAGATCTCTTCACCTCCAATGTTGAGTTTGAGTGTCACCTTGGGAGCGAACTATAAACAAGTCACGATTAGCTCAAGGGCTTTCCATTATACAAAGGAGATCTACGAACCTGGTAGATGTAAGGCTTTGTGCCCGCTGCGCTCGACACAATCGACTTGACGAAGCCTGGCACTTCAGCCATGACGTCAACTCGATCCACGCGAGGGCCCAAATCGGTATCGATGACAGCGTCAACAGGCTTATTCTCCTTGCCAGCTGACTGCCACTTGTACTCAATGTGACTGGGCTCGGGCCAGTCGTTATCCGTGTCCTTCTTGATAGTCTTGTGGGTGACCTTGTTGTTGCAACCCACGGCAATCAATTCACCGTCCTTGACAATAGCGCCGACGCTGACGTTTGTGCAGCCATATGAGGGGGGAGTGGTATACTCCATCAAAACGGCTGAGTGAGTGGGACCCTGGAATGAGGCAAAATTCCATTGTGCGGCGGCATGGTGAGGCTTCATGCCTTGAAGGGCATAGATGTAGATGGCCTGCCCCTTGATGTTGAGCGGTCCGTCCGGGGTGGTGATGGTACCCTCAGACACGCATCGTGGCCAGAAGGCATGTCGCATTGTTCCCCAGGGATGAGCCAGGTCCGTACCGTACAAAGTCTTTCCCGTCTTGCCGGCATGGAAGCCAGGGGTGCTCTTTGTGATCTTGACGTTGACAATGGCCCTCTCGTCGTTCATGCTCTTGATGCTATACGAGTTTCCGTCCTCGGATAGCTCAACGGCGCAGTCGGTGGCGTAGAACGAGGTCATGTCCTCACTGAAGTCGACATTGTTCAAGGGGGTTGAGCACCAGAGGTGAGGCTTCGCTGCGTCTTTGGAGAAGACCTTGACGTTGAACTGACACGTCACTTTGATCCCGCTTGCGAAACGTTAGCATAAGGAGACAAAAGGCTGACATCATAAACGCCCAACATACGCAACGTTACTATAGATGACCTGGGCAAGAGCAATGCGACCTTCTTCAGTGAAGAAATAGAAGACCTGGTTCTCAACGCTGGTATAGTCGAGCTTTTGCCATTTCAAGTCGTTTCGGGTGAGCTCTGTGTAGGGCGTCTCCTTGGCCTCTTCGGCGACGGATCTGATGGCTGTAGGACCGTAGATGGGTTCCTGAGTGCCGGCAACATCGGCCAAGCTATCGGGGCGAAGATGGAGAATAGTTAGCAAACTGGCACCGGTATCAACTCTGGCGGGGGCGGGGGAGAACGAAGCTTACGCTTTCTGTGCCCACTTGAACATGGTGATGGAAAGGGATTTCTAAAAAAAAAAGCAGCTTATCAAAGGGACGAGGCTTTCTGAGGTTGGAAGAATGAGGAAACCAAGAATGAAAGAAAGAAAGGGAAAAGAAAAAACACAAAGATTGCCGTAGCCTGTTGTAGCCTTTGGGGAATTCACACCGCTGGAGGGGCAATAGGGAAGCTCATGACGCCGAGAGAAAGTGTGGCTAGTAATTAAACAAACATCCATTATAAGTGGGCCCGTGGCCAAACATGGTGTGGCTTGTTACGGCATTTTCTCAATGTAGTGTGTAGGCAATCAAGGGTGTCTCTGTTTTGACACGAGTTGAGATGTCATGGAAAATTGAGCATAGCATTGGATTGATCGGAAAATGTCCGTACCAATGAAGAGAGCTTTTTGATCTGGCTGATATGCTACCTATTGATGTGCGGCTTGATGATAAAAATAAATATTGGGCTCATCTTCCATAGTCACCAAGAGGTGGCCAAACTGTACTGTAGCAACCAAGATGGATCAGAGTCGTATACTAGTCCCGTTTTCAGGCGTTATTGGAGCTTTGTTTGTTATGTATGACTGACGTTTGTCGACTTCTTTGCCCATGTTTATCGAAGGAAATTGTCCGAATCATGAATCCCTTGGCCGAACACTCTCCTTTCTTTTTCTTCTTCTGAGGGGTACAGCATGATCGAGTTACCACTGCTTGCCAATGACATGCATCCACGATGTGAAACCAGTGGAGGGCCGACTGCTGCAATGCTCATAGGTCATCGGCAGTCCGCAATCCATTCTTACTGCTCGACGCCTACATACAAGTAATCAAATGAAAAGCAAAGAAGAAGAAAAAATTGTTCAGTGTGTGTTGCATTGCTCAACGGGTAGACGCGGGCGATAAAGTGGGAACAGAGCAAGATGTGATCGATAACGCACAAGGCTATCGTTTAATTAACATTCAGTGCTTTGCGGCCACAGGGACCCAATAGGCGCTCGAGTTTGGCGCAACCTTGCTCGCCCAGCACCATGTTTAGGCGTTGCGAGCCTTCTGTAAGCTCTCAGTGATAGGCCGGCATTTCGCGCTGTACAAGCCCCTCCCGCGCGCTTTCCAGGTCCCTTTCCTTATTACCACTTCTTGTTACTACCACCCATTACCAACTTCGTCACCTGTGAAAGGGGGTCGAGGATAATTTCACCTAACCGTTTATCCTTTCCTTTCACATTCACGTCTGTTCATTCACAACCGTCTCTCTCTCCACTCTTACTACATACGTCTCGTCTCCACGACTCACTCCACACATCCTGCGCAAGCGCCACTCCAGATCGATATCGGCAGAGATTAGCATCCTTTTTTTTTTCTCTCCCCCTCGAGAGCGACGACGACGACGACGACGACCTTCACGCTGGCGACTACGATTTATATTCGCGACTTGCCTCCCTGGCTTTCGACGACGCTTCGATAAGCCGTGGAGTCACCCTAGAAAAGATGGATGAATCAACACAGATCCTGTCGCATCCAAGCATGGATCCGATATCGCGACCAAGTTCGACATCTACGTCTGGATCTGCCACAATGCAGCATTTACCAGGCATATCCTCCCTTGCGACGAGCAACCCCACGACCGAATCTCCACAGTCAAGGTATGTGTACATATATGCCTTTTCGAGGAAGATGTCAAAAACCCCTACAAGGGAGGCGGATACAGTAGAGTCGCTGGACGGTTAGGCTCTTCGATATTTGATTGCTAACTCTTGCCGCAGACCTGTTAACATTCCTCAACCTCATATGTACCATGGTGTCTCGCCTGCTGCCACTAGCGGTGGTAACGGTGGTAATATGGTAAGTCAGCTTTTTACACACGTCTTTTTTTTTATTTCTTTACAAGCATTTTGCTCCACGGCATTTGCAATGATCATCTTCAAAAAAAACTGGCCCTTGAATTGGCGGGCCAATTGGAGCTGCTATATTGCAACATTTTGCTCTTATCTCGCGAATCACGTGTCTTATCGAAAGATTCTGCGCCGCTAAACCCTAACGGGAGGGAGCTTCCAACACCCATGCGCTGTTATCTCGCCTTATCAGTGTTATGGGGGGGGCTAAAGTTTTTTTCTGCTCCGTCATCCTTATCGAAGATGATGATAATAATATCTATCGGGCTTCCTCCCTAATCGCTTCCCTAATCGCCTTCGTTACACTCTGCCCAAAGTCGGCATCATGATGGCAACTAACGGATCTACGCAGCCGACATGCCAGAATTGTGGCACTTCGACAACACCGTTATGGCGTCGCGACGAATATGGTTCCGTTCTGTGCAATGCCTGTGGCCTCTTCCTGAAGCTGCACGGCCGTCCTCGACCTATTTCCCTCAAAACCGATGTCATCAAGAGCCGGAATCGTGTTAAGACTATGCGCCCAGATCTTGCGCCTAAGAAGAAGGTGAATTACCCGTTTGCGCTTGTCAATCATGTCAATGCTGACCGTGGTGCGCGATATTAGCAACAGCAACAATCCCAAGGTTTCCCTCTCGATCATAACAGTGCTGAGAGTACTGCGGCCCAAGCGATACGACGATCTTCGCAGAAACACAATGGAACAATGGATGGCTCCGATTCTCCAATTTCCCGCACTGGCACTCCTTCCATGTACAACCACTCACTGCCCTCCTTCATCGTCGACGATCCTTATCAGTCGGGCGTGGGCTTCAGCAACGATGGACGAGCCGTTTCCCCAATGAATGGCGATCGCGGTCTCGACGCTCCTCAGACTCATGAACAACTTATAGCGCACAACTCCAGTTTAAAGACCAGAGTCAGTGAACTCGAGGTCATCAACGAACTTTTCCGTGGTCGCCTAAGTCAACTCGAACAACAAGAGGCAGCTGCCCGTCGGGGTCAGGAAGTTGCCGGTGTTGAGCAGACTCAGCTGCGGACACAACTTGACATGAGCAAAGACACTGAGAATCAGCTACGTGCTCAGCTGGATGACAGTCACCGGAGGGAAAATAACCTCAAGCGACGACTGGATGAACTGGAACTCGAGTTGAAGGCTGCCAAGGAGGCTCTCGAGGACATAGAGTCTGACAGACATTCCAAGAAGGCCCGCATAAGCGAGGAGGTTGTCGAGCCTGAGCCTGAGCCGACAGAAGTACCCACAGAGGAGGTTGCTCCAATTGTCCCAGAAGCTACCGTAACGGACGATGTCACGCAGTTAGTGGATGAACCTGCCCCAGTGGAAATTGCCGTCGAGTAGTATTCGGCACACACCAATTCTTCGCATTCGCCATGGGTGGGCAAGTCTGCTTGGTTCGCCCAAAGCCGAAAGCCAAGCTGAATGCGGAAACAACGACGAACTCTACTCATTTAATATCCTTGTACGACGAGCGCTCACTGATACGATGTTATTCTTTTTACAACGACACTCTGGATGCATACGCGTCACAGCTCTGGGAATGACGAAAAAAAAAGGCGTTGCGGGATTACTGCTTTCCCATTTACGCCGCTGTTGATGCTTTTTACACAATTTATAGAAGACCCGGGATGGCTTTAATGTGGACGGAACGGTCAGGGGTCAGGGGGCGGGTGTTTGGAATCGTGAGTGGCTATAGATACCCTCATTTGACGTCAGATGGGAGCTGTGCTGGTGCATATGCCACCTATCCGAGTCTAGATGGCTGGAGTTGGTTGGAGTAGGGCCTTGAGGGCATCAAAAAAAGGCGAGGATTGCGCATGAACCAAAAGTTAAGCTGTCATTATTAGTGAATCATAAAGGCACATTTGTGCCGGTTTTGGAACATGAAGATAACGATCACCACTTAGATATCTTTTTTTTTATACCTCGGCTGTGACATGTATGAACAAGGTTATCGAGTATCGATACTGCATAACCGTTGGATGTCGATAAAGCTATAGATGCAAGTGTAGCTAGGGCTTGATCGTGAGTCTTTATCGATATGTGGCATGTCAGAGTGTGTAGGCGGATGACTCCGTCGGCCGAGCATGAAATAAAAACTGAATAAGAACTGAGCGCCGCGTATAAAAAAAAGTCTTGGATGTGCATGAACGAAAACCAGGGTATCTGTAATAAAGTGAATGCAGGCTCTTTACTTGAACTCGCTTAAGTTGACCAGTCTTTTGATAGGTTCTGAGGCAGACGCAACTGGGTCACGTGTTGGAGTTTGTTATTGCAATTAGCAGGCAACCTTTTTGGCCTCCCAAGATCAAGATCTCCTCGCCATTGCAAACAATTCTCTCTTTCATGGTTAAAATCATTAAAGAGGACTTGGAAAATTTTATCTAAGCTCTGCTCAGATTATGATTGCTATTGAACCGGAACACATTATACTGTACCGTCTGATCGCGTTGAAGATCTTGAGTACTAACTCTAGTGCTTGATCGCAACCCTTTTCTTTCCCTAACCCTACAACGACTGTGTTACACGAGAGAGCGTTATCAGCCAACATGCCTCCCCCAAGCTCTTCATACCGTGGAGGACCCTATGGTAAGAAGGGGACGGCCAAGGCGCCCGGTAGCAGCGCGGGAACCGTCTCTGGCAAAACTGTCCCAGGTAGTGGCAAGATTGGACCAAAGCGACACCGGTAAGACCGAGTCGAGTATTTATCACACTCATGATAAAGAATGCTAATACGGGTTTCATTTACAGTAAAATCCTGAAGGATAGCGTTCAGGGCGTTAGTACGTGTCTCTCTATCAACTACTCTGATGGAAAAACGTCATTTTTTGCTAATGTTGGTGTTTTTTGTTTTGTTTTTTTAGCTAAACCTGCTATTCGGTGAGTTGAGGAACTGAGAGGAGGGGAAATCATAATGTGTGCGGGGGAGGGAAACAAAATAATGCTGTGAGACTTTTGGGAGGCCCCCTTTTTTGCTGATACGATTGAGTAGACGAATGGCTCGACGTGGAGGCGTCAAGCGCATATCCGGGATGATCTATGAAGAAGCGCGCGGAGCTTTGAAGGCCTATCTGGAGCAGGTATGCATCTCCTTTTCCCTGACGGAAGAAAAAAAAGAAACTCTCCATGTGTCGATTTTGTTCATTTACTTACAAGGCTCGCTCTCATTTAGGTTCTCTCCAGGGCTGTTATTTATGTTGAGCACCGAAGCGCCAAGACTGTCACTGTTAACGACGTAAGACTTCATTTCTATGAAAGAAAAAAATAAAAAGAATCTGCTACTACCTTGGGTTTCGTTACTAACAAATAGTGATAGATCCTACACAGTCTCAGGTCCATGGGACGAACCCTCTACGGATTTGACACCGACATCTGGCACGGCGTGGAAACCAAAAAGCGCCGCATCGAGGCCCCCAGCCGCGGCCGGCCTCACAGGCCCGACAGAATCACCTTTTAAATTCCCCTTCTTTCTTTTCAAATGTCGGCCTTGATTGGTCATTTTATGATTTTTCCCCCTTGTGGCATTTTGATGGAGTTGGGAGGAATTTGTCTTGATACCATGGCTTGGCTTCTTGCATGTTTTGCATTTCTGTGGCAGAAAAAAAGGGTTGATTGCTTTCTATTATGAAAATGGTTCTACGAATATGGCGCCTAGCTGGATGATTCCCCCAAAACACATGTCGGTGCTTTACCGAAAGAATGAAAGAGATTGAATTGCAAACAATCCCCTGAAGAAATTTGAGGGAAACTGAAAAAGTCATAATTCATTGGGTATCTCGAGTAAACGATTGTGTAACATGGTATCGTATCCAAAAAAAAAAATCAAAAAAAAAAATCAGCTGCTCCAAAATGCACCGTTGTATCCTTGTTTTTATGCTCTGTTGTTCTCCTTCTTCATGCCCACTTTATTCGTTTCCTCATTCCCCCTCCTCAAGCATATGCATTCCTCTCCCCTCAGGGGAGGATATTATTCGATCAAGTTTCATTAAACCTAGTCGATTCACCTCTTTCTTCTCTTGCTCGTTTCCCAATCTTCTAAAGCATGCTCCAACGCCTTAGCCGCACGAATCTCATCCCTTCGAAAAGAGCCGTTGAAAATGCCCGGTAGTAACATGACGCTGTTGGCGTGCTCCTGAGCGAATCCCACTTCTGCGTCCTTACCGCAGCGCTCTCTAATCATTCGCACCGCAGCGCTGAGAAGGTCCTTGCCGATACCCCTATCACGATACTCGAGCCTTGTGGTCCACGCTCGGATAACGCCCTTGCCTCCCCTGAGACTCATGCTACGGCTCCTTCTCTTGCTTCCGAAATTAGATGGGGGGGAGAATCTGGGTTCCAACCTGACGACGAGTACGCCGACAAGAACACCAGCATGGCGTGCCCCAAGAAGGAGGTCTCCCTCCTGCAGCCAGGACCAGCGCATTTTCTCGGCCAGGTCGACGTAGCCACTGGTGAAGTACCGAATAGCAGTGAGATAAGTCATGGTAATGCCACATATAAGCAGCAAGGATAATCCGGAATCTCTGGTGGCCAAGTAGGAGAACCTATAAACCGCTGCCCACGATGTAGCCAGTAGCCCTAGGCATGCAGGATGAAATACAAGGGACCTCGCAGCACGCTGCTTCATCTGAGCAATGGAGTCGGCGACGAGGTGAAGACCGGCTACTTTGTCGTCTTGAGACTGAAGAGGTTCGAGGGATAGCTCGGGTATGTCGTCGAGAGGGACAAGGGGAGATTGTGTGCTAAGTAGTGAGGGTGACAGGGGTGTAGTAGTTGGGGGAGCGAACCATGGGTCGAGGAGGGGAGTGGGCGGGTTGGATGACATTGGAGACGAAGGGCTGAGAGCGAGGTTTGCTCTGAGGAAAGTGAAGAAGGCAGCACTCGTTTTGAGGCCCTGAACGACTCTCACGCCGTCGACGACCGAGGCGGAACCACATTTGGCGAGATCCAACTCTCGCACACCGACGAAACGCTGAGCATCGTGCATCATCTTGTCATTTGCCAGCCAGCAGGACTTCCAGATCCAGTAGGTGGGAAAGAAAAGAGAAAAGAAGAAGAGAATTGTCGAATCGGGTAAATTGTATATAATTAAGCGCTGTCAGATCAGATCTTGTAATATGTATGTATGTGTGTGTGTGTGTGTGTGTGAGCCGCGTTTGGGTTCGAAAGATTTTAGCCGCGCAGTGGGAACACACACGGAAGAAAAAAAAAGAATCATGAAAATGGAAGGTCAAAAGAGGTGGTGTTGAGGCTCCAGGCCTTTAAAAGGTCTGTGTCGACCAAAGACAGACAGACAAACTCTCAAAGAGACAAAGATCGTGTGCAAGCGGGAATTTCAGGTTCAGGTTGTGTGTGCGTGTGTTGGCCGGGCAAAACAACGGGTGCTGTAACAACCCTCTGTAACTGTAAATTGCACTGATATGGAGGCGCTGGAGGAGGCTCTAATAGTGGAGGACCGGTCCGTTACTATAGCGCCGAGACAGACGCTGTTGGGAGATGCATGTGTTTGAACAAAAGGGCGCAAAAAAAAAAAAAAGAGAAACCTTGGATGAACAAAAAAGTGGGAATGAGAGAAATTAAAAGCACCGAAAAGTACGAGAGTGTACTCCGAAATGATGAAGAAATTTTCTTTCAAGAATAATGTAAGGCGAGAGAAGAAGAGCAAGGCAAAGAGGGCCCCTTTTCATATATGATATGTGATGTTGAAGAGTTATTTTTCCCTTCCCGTTTTTCTTTTCTTTTCTGTTCTTTCTTCTCCTCTCTCTTCGGCATAAGAGTAAAAAAAGGGTAAGAGGATGAGAAGATCACAAAAGCCGGAGGACCCGAGGTCAGATAAAAGAGAAGTGATCAAATGAGAATGCTTCTAAAGAGTCCAAGCGGTTTTTTCTCTTGCATGATCTGCGAAGCCATCAGAGAGTGTATAAGAGAAACACCAACCGTTTATTGGCGATTGACGCCGCTAGGTGGCGTCGACGATGCGTATGGGGACCCCCCCTCCATCCCCCCCCCCTTGCTCCTTGTTCACACCCCCCTTCTCCGTTCAAGGGTTTGAGAGTTGGAGAGGTGGATGGTTGGCTGGCTGGGCTGGGCTGGGCTGGGCTGTCAAGGGCGCTGCAGACAAAGGAGAACCGGACATGATGCTTGCATTTGGCATCAAAGCAGAGAATGATCGGCTTGAATCGCGTCATTGGTGAGACGAAAGCATATGCAGACCCTTCTTTTTTTTCTTCGCTTCTGCCGGCATGGAGAGCGTGAGAGAGAGCTTGCGTATCATTCTCCTCTTGATGATTAGTACGGAGTACCCCTGTTGGAGTCCACATGCTTGTGACATCTCTCACTCACACGCACACACACACATGTGCACACATTACATTCTCGAGAGGCGCGTTGCTTCTTCCGTTCCCCATCAAGCTAAAACATCCGTCCCAAAAACTTTAGTCGCATCGCCCGCCCATTTTTCTGTGCGTCCGTCCGTCTCTTGCTACCACGGAAACCTCCTTGGACTAACGGTTGGCACCAAAAAGCTCCCTTCAGCTCGGCGGCCCGGGAAGGCGTGTGTGTGTGTGTGTGTGTGTGTGTGTGTGTGTGTGCGTGTGCGACATTATGCGATAAAGTAGATGGGTAGATAGTCTCTGTTTTGTTTGCGACGGGAGGTGGTTGGTTGGTTGGTTGGCTGGTTGGAGAAGGATGAGGAGGGAGAATGAGGAGGCTCTAGAATTCTTAGAACAGCATGTCGTGATAAGATAGGGATTGACCATGAGCCAATCAATGAAAATGTGGTGCATGGTACAAAGTACATGGTACATACATGAACTGCCCGTTATCGAAGCGAACCAACAACAGCAAACCACCTCAACCACAAGCCCTCTCTAATACTAACTCTTTGGGCGTGCGTGCGTGTGTGTGTGTCATGTTTGATACGCCACCTTGTGCACGAATGAGGAGCTTTCCGATACCGACAAGTATCTGTCTATCAAACGCCCTGCAGCTAAAACTCCCTTTGCTGCGGAGTCCTCTGTTGAGTGTTGCAATCGTGGGGTAATAGTTAAAAGATAATCAAGTATATACGGTACATTCATGGATACATACCCCCCAAAGTTGCCAAGGCGGTATCGTGTCCATGTATCCAGATGGAGCACATTTACCCATCAGATAAGAAGATCGCCAGCACATCAAGTCATATCATCAATAATCAGCAATCAATATTCAATAATAGATGGATGTTGTTGCAGATTAATTTCATTCCTTCCAGCCCCTCTCTCTGAAGGGGAAATGTCTCTCCTCCCCCTCACCACCACCACCACCACTACAATCGCTATCAATAAAGAGACCAGACAAATGGACAGACAGACACTAAACCATCTCCAGCCTGCCCGCATCATGCCTCTTCATACCCCAGAACTTGGATAACCGCCCGTGGCTGATGGATAGATGCATGACCAAAATACACACACTCACACTGAGCGCTTTTGAGCATGTCAGAGCCTGTTTGGGTTGCTTCCATCTCTTACCGCCCGTCATGCATGCCACCTCCCTCTCCCTCTCTCCCCTCAGAACCTAATTCGCGTGCCTCACATTTTTGCTGACGTCGGTGACATACGCGGCCATACGTAACCAAAATGCGTATGCTTTATGTTTTTTTTTTATGTTTTTTTTTTTTTTGGCGTGTTTGTGTTTCAAACCCGTTCTTTGAGATGCAACCCTTCTCGGCTCTCCGGGACAAGACGTTGCAATATGGAAACCCTCTCAACTATTCGGCTTTAATCATCCTCCGGCTTAGTGATTCGGCAGTCACGCCCGCATGCTGCCAGGTGTCCATCCATCTATTAGCTTTGCGACGCTCGTACATGGCACAGATTCTGCACCGAGATGTCTTCACATCGAACAAGCCTCAATCTAATCCCTACATACGTAATGCACGTTTCACTTCACTTCAAGCCACCATACCAGTCAACTCAACCCTGTGCATTCTACATCTCACGGAACTTCCCTCCTCCTACCCCCTTGCCTAACACTCCCTCAAGCTTCCCCACTTCCACCATCCTGTCCCGATCTAACACCACAGCCGTATCAAACTTTGCAACCGTATTTAGCCTGTGGACGGACAGCCGAAACAATAGTGTGTCTCTGGAATTCATCTTCCAACACCCTGATCGTCACGTTCTCGGCCGCCTGGTCCACAGCACTCATCGCCTCGTCTGGAATGAAGACTGCGTTGGAGCCCTTGCACAGGGAGGCTCTTGCGAGCTACATCTGGGTCCCACGAGAAACTCAGATCTGAAACATTGGTGTTCAGGCAGCCGTGAAGTGATATGCCCGCCCAAAGCTCCACCCCTTTCCCAAACTCCGATGGTCTCTTCATCCGATGTGCCCGTGAAGAATCGCCCATTGACCGCCGGAAAACAGCTTAGACCTTGATGTGCCTAGAAACACCATGGCCTCTCGGGCCACTATGCTCAACCTCTGACAAAGTTAGTTCTGTGTGACTTAAGAAATGCTGACGCTGTGCAGAAGTATGGCCTCAGAGTCATCATCACATAGCCTCAACAGGATTGAGAGGAACGATGGCTTATCTCTCCTTATTTGACCACATATGGCTACCTCTTCTGCCGACTTAATAATTAATGTGGACTTATCAAGAGCTTTACTTTTCTCTTCTCGAGGGGGGATATGATGCAGATATATTCCTGAATTCATTATATCCTTGTAATGGCCAAGATGCGAGCCATAACTCCGCAGAAATCGTGAACTCCAACTCTCTTATTCGAGATATTGCTCCCAAAGACGTCTCCAGGGATGTCCATGAGGAAATGAGATTCGCTACTCACCTGCCTCAGTGCAAGTACTATGGCACCAGTTCTCGTCGAGTTGGGTACCACAACAGCAAATACAACCAGGAACACACTAGTTCCCATAACAAACAGATCAAACACCGACGTCAACCACTTCTACATACAAAAAGAGCAGGGAGCGTGACTTCTGAGATGCATCAAGTAACCTGGACCCTAAAATCCGGAAAATTGATTGCCATCCAACATTTCCAGGAGATGCCATGAAGAGGTTCCGTGGCCAGAACATCATGCCGCAGCCAGCAAGTTGAGTCCATCTTTGGAGACGGCCCAAAGAACTGAAAAGTCCGGGAACCGAGTAAGGCAATCTAGCAAGAGACTCCATTATAAACACACTAATTTCTAATGATGTGAAGGAAATGGCCATAGAGAGATCCCTGGTTCCTCCCAGATACAATGCTGATATAGCGATTCCAAGAATAGCAACTAGCACGAGTCTCAGTGCCGTTTTTCCTGTTCCATTCTTCATCCTCATGTTCCGGGAAAAAGAAGATCTTAAACTTGCCAAGCACGTCCATCGATGTAATTTAAATGTGAGATCCTTTCAAGGGATCAAGTTCCTTTACTTCAAGAGCTTGTATAGCACCTCGTCACGAATCACTCGGTCCCAATATCTTTACCTTGATTGAATCAAGAACGGTAGAAGTAATGGAGACAGGTTCTCCAATTCCCCCCCTACCAAGCATTGGTTGCCCAGCCCATGAACCTAAATGGTCTGCCCATTGCAAGCGTAGCTCCAAAGGAGTTGCCCATATGTCATGGACATGTTCAAACTCAGTGCTAGTCTTGCTCACATCTGTACCTATCAAAGTGAGAGCACTGGAATCATCAATAGAAGCGTCAAGTTTTGTGCTGTGAGTGAGAACAAAAAGACGACAAGGCATCACGGATCATAGTAAGAGGACGAAAGACGCTATGTGGATGAACCTCAGTGGATAGCTACCACTCACGGGTTAACGGCGCATACCTGGGCAATGGGCGGTATCGGGTGTGCTGGCAATAAGGAATATCGGAATAAAAGGCGTTCTTATACTAAAAGTTTGTACTGTAGTTTTACATTGAAGTTGCAGGCCATAGATGGAGTTTTCAGGCTCTCATTTATTTAGCCCAGCAAATCAAGTCTTCTTTGCTTGCTCTTCTTTTGCCGACACGTTCCTAGTTCGGTTTATGCTGCCATGTAACTCAGCATGCTCTCCCGACGAAGTATCGCCATCGATGGCCTCAAAGTCTCGAAAATATCACAGCCCCGAGCCACAAGTTCATACTCGTGGTCGTTCCGGCAAAAAGGCAGTTCATTAATATCGGCTTCGGGATCCATGTACGGCCCAATAAACGGCGGGTAGCCTCTCCATTCGTCAACACTCATTGCCTGCTCGAGGACTTTTACCATAACTGCATTCACACTGTATTTAGCTGCTAGATATGCTTTTGCGTCCTCTCCACGTAAACCACTCGACAATTCTATGTCCCCGAAAGTTGGGATTTGATGAGAATGCAATTTCTGCATGATGCTGCTCAGTATGCTAACAAAACCTGCTACCACCAACCGACATGGATGGTAAGTAGTGCGAATGTATGCTGGTAACTCCATCATCGTTTGGTTCGGACTTTCGTTGTCCTTGAACAATTTCAAATAAAGATTAAGCCTTCGGGCCAGCAGCTGGGCGTGTGAGTGTAGAGTACAGCGCATCCGTGGACTAAGAAAGCCTTTTATACACTGCCCGCAAGTGCAGTCAAATTTCAGCTGTGATTCCTCTTTGGGAGAGATGGGCTTGCTCAAACGGCCCTCGTGTTTCAGTAAATATACAGCCGCTATGGCTGCACCGTTATGACCATTGAAGAAGCTCGAGTGTTCTCGATTCTCTCTCAGGCGCCGCATTGCAGACTCAAGAGGTGTCTCGCCCTTGTAGTTGTGCATTTCGGTCAGCCTTGGGAATGCATTCAAGATCCAATTCGCACAATGCGGTCTCATAGTGTAAGCTGCCAGATGCAGAAGAGTGTTGCCATGTGGATCTGTTGCAGTCCAGAGAGGACTGGTATCTGAAAGACCGTGCAATGCCTTCTTCAGTTCAGCCAAACATTTCAGATCCGCAGAATTGGAGGAGGCGGCGAACATGGCCAGTATTCTAGATGGTAAAGTCGCCGTCTCAAAAACCGACAGGTCAAAGTCTTCTGAAGCAGGCAAAGCATGACAATGATGCGTTATATCACTGGCCCAAGCGAAGAATTGCGTGTTTCCGACTCGACGGAAACCCAGCGATCTCCAAAAGCGAACAGCAATTTGATGCTCCTCAGATGTCTTCAGAGGTATCCTATCATGGGGTATGCACTCAGAAGTATCCGGAGATACGATGGCAAAAAACGGCGTAGAAGCCTTAGACCGTGTCTTGTTAAGCAGTCCAGAAACCAAAGCCTTGCCGATCCCTTGACGACGACATGACACCATGACATTGATGTCATCAATGACCAAGATATCATTTCGATCCAGCTCGTCACCCCAAATGCCAGAGCCCTTTTGGATAGGGTGGTGCTTGAATTCGTGTCTCAAGCGGCCGTATCGATCAAAGAGTTGATCGCCAAATTTGGTGGCAGTCTTGGAGTCGCAGAATATCTTCTGATGAAACCGTCGACTCATTTCACCTCTCCGTATCAGGTTTCCCTTGCATATTCCAAAAATATGGCGGAACCCATCGGGCCCAGTGTGCTGGATGAGTGCATCCATGGCCTCCAGCCACATGTTGGATGGTGCATTATCGTGCCCATTACCCTGCACATTAAGGGGTTGCTCGATTCCATCTAAAGAATCTGAATCTGAATCAACAGGTTCAGTGTTAAGAACAGATTGACGCCAGTTTTTCTCATTGAATGTCAGCACGTGCAGACTCTCGGTGATGGGGGGGAGAGTGTTTCGCCACGTCTCAATCCTGGAACGCCAACTGAGAGAAACTGGACTGAATTGACTCAACCGAGACACCGGGGCTGGCTTTGGATCAAACCTTTGAGCCTTGATTTGAGAGTAGACGACAACCTCAACTTCATACTTGCCAGTCAAGCCCCTCCGGCTCCTGACTGTATCAGATTTGATGATTTTGCTCGGTGGCCCCAGGTCACAAGTTTGGTTATCGAAGGGACGCTTTGTAGAGTTTCTCATGTCCCTTGCTACTTTGAAAGGGGGACGTACGAATCAATCACAGAAGTAAGAGTATGCAGATGAATGGTTAAGGGAAAAAAGCCCATCACACAGACGCGATCCAGCGCGGTCAGTGATAAAGTCTATGACACCACGGTGCAAAAAAGCAAGGCTGGAGCATTCCTTCCTTTTCATCCTACACCATCTATCTACCTACCCTGGAGTATCAAACCAAGCCGACATCAAGTATCATAAGAAGACACAATCCGGCCTTATTCTCTCTCTCCCTCTTTATAAAGACCGTTTACACCGATGCCGTGCATGTTACTGCATTATGCGTGTGCCAATTACATGTTCGGCCCACTTCAGTCGGTTAAACCTGTACCCAGTGCCTCTGCCGCCCTGGCTTATTAACTGCCCCTCAGCCAATGGACTACCTCTCAGTTACGTGTCAATACGTATGGATACTACATAGATGGATCTTCTCAGACTCTCAGAATTAATATATAGTAATATTCTCTTGCATGTGCCTACTCCATCCCCACACCGGCTATCGACTCGTTGACCCCTCCCGCCCACCTCGGTTTTTCGGTTGTCGTCTCAAAAGGCGCCCGCTCACGCTGACCGATTGTTTGATAGTCCAGAATCCAGTCCCCCCCCCCCCCCCCCAGCTCTCAACTCTTCCTTATCATCATCGTCCAGGACTCCAAATTCTGCCATAATCGGCTTAACATACGGCGCCCTTCAATCGAGATAGCCCAATTTTTCTAAAACTTACCATTACTCTAACTGGTTACGTACCAACCACGGTAATAATGAGGGTCACGGCCGTAAGATGATGCCACCACCATAAATAGTACGTAATGTATTACAAGAAAATAAGATGCTGACTTGGCACCAATGCTTCTTTTAGATTTGGGTCTATCCTATCAAAGCCCTACGGGGCATTCGTCTCGATAGTGCTCGTCTTAGTCCACAAGGCGTCCAACATGACAGGCGGTTCATTCTTTACCATGTCCAGGAAGACGGAGAACTAATCTATCTGCGACTGGCCAAGTACCCAGAATGCGGCCTCTTTTCCCAAGAGATAGTTGGAGACATGCTTCACGTCAGATATCTGACGCCCAATGAACCCTTGGTCCCTCAACGCCCTGAGCATGATGTTGTCCTTGAAGTCCCGCTGGAGCCCGACACCTCTACTCTGTCAAGGATTGTGGTCAATCTTCACCAGAGCATGGTCACGGCGTACAGCATGGGATCCTCGTATGATGAGTGGTTCAGTGCTTGCTTCGGCTTCCGCGTTATCTTTGTCTATATCGGTGATGAGCGGCGTCCAGTATTGGGGACATTCTCGCCCAGAGTCCAGCCTAATACGTCACAGAAGGGCTGGATTGGCACATTATCAGGTTATCTAGGCTATAAACAGGCTCAGCCTGAGCCAGATTGGCTGGGATTCTCAGACGTGGCTCCTTACCTTGTCACGTCAGAGCAATCACTACACAATGTTAGCGCAAGACTTGAGAGTGGTCCTATGGAGATGGACAAGTTCCGTCCAAACATCGTCGTCGATGGCGAGGGTGCTAGCGCCTTTGACGAGGACCTGTGGGCGGAACTGTCTATCGACGGCAAGCCCGTCTTTGCCCTGACCAAGCTATGCAACCGCTGCAACGCCATCAACATCGACTATGACACTGGCAAAATAGCCGAGGGTGACCGTGGCACTGTGCTCAAGAAGCTGATGTCGGATCGCCGTATCGACCCCGGATACAAATGGGGTCCCGCCTTTGGCAAATACACCTTTCTTGCCGACGGCATAGACGGGCTCGACCTCTCTGTTGGTGATGAGCTATTCGTCACAAAACGCCAAACCGAGATTCCCGTAACCGATTGGCCCATGACCAAGGAGGGAGCACGATTCTATCGTTATACCTAAACCAGTTTTGATTAATACTGCTTCCTTAGGGGAAACGGACACGCGGCCCCGTACCGGAATGACCTTCCTTCCGCCTTTTGGTGAGACAAACCGGTTTTTAATCCTACCAAGGTCCAGCGTGAGGAAGAGAGAGAGAGAAAAACTTGTTTGGTGACTGGCTCGGACACCTTATGCCCAACGGCGGGGCCATGGTTGATGATAGCCCAAGATGTTTCAGAGCAACAACATGACGACGAACCCCTCCATCCTTTTTTCCCTCTTCCCTCTCTTCTATAAGCAGGATAACCCCGACTACATTCCCAAAAAGCCGGAAACTTCTAATCAAAACATGTCATCAAAGCCGGTAAATCAGCACTAAAAAAAGTAATGGCACGACCCTGGCGGGATACTACTCTGGGATACCACCGTGGGATACCCCCTTCCCAGTGTCCTACACCCACCACACCATCAACAAAGACAAGAATCACAAATTTCAAGGGGCATGGCATACGCCATTTGGTCTTGGCTGTCTGGCCTTTTCAATTTTCAGCCATGTTTTCTTCCTTCATCTTCATGTTCTAGAAAGAAAAAGAAAAGCGGGTGTGTTGGTCGATCATCTTTGTATCACGTATCACTGCAACGACTCACGACATCCCGTCCCCTACCCAAAGTTAACCAAAACAACATAAATTCCACCGCAGAAGGATATTAAATTTTCCGAAAATGTATCACAGTGATGGAGAAGAAAAGATGTTTGTGTATAATCACTATGCCACCCCTTTTTTTTTTCTTTTCCCCTGTCCTACCGTGTAAGAAAAATGATACGTCTCTTTTTTTCTCGAATGCTTTCATATTTCCCCCGTGTTACGTGTCAATATACGGAGTAGAAGCCAGAGAAGAGAAAAGTTCCCCGAGGGGAAGAGGACTGGGGGGAGGGTTTTGTACTGTGAAACGGGGAAGAGTCGATCTTGGGTAATCTTGGGATGAGATGTGCTTGGCGGGAATAAATCTGGAAGTAATCATTGGGCAGATTATGATGATGGTAATGAGAAGGCGGTTTCAGAGAGCGGCGTGTGCTCTTGGGGACATCTCAACTGGGTAATCAACGTCAATACCGTTCGTGGCCTTGTAGCAAGGACACTGGATGGAATGCATTGCTTTTCATCCCATTGATCACATCTAAAGAATCGCGCATAATTGAATCACGGAGAATAAAATTTTCAAAGATAAAAATAGCAAAAGTCTATTAAACTCCACCCTGAACCCTTTTTCCCCTTATCCTTTTAGTGTCCATCATGTAGCCATGTGCGCGTGCGTTCTAAAATCTTCCCACCGTCTTACGACGACCAGTCTAACCATCTAATTCCCAAAGCGCCAACCAATCCCCCAAAAAAACAGAAACCCATACCTCCCGTCTATGTATTACCGTGAACGTGCCAAGAAAATCCCATTGTTTGCGATTGCCCTCGCAATAAACCAAAACCAAGCCCAAGTAGAGAGAAACGGGGCGAAAAAAAAACCAAGGAAAGCCGTGAATAAACCCAACCGTTTCTGGTATGACAAATAATGAAATCCCAGGGGGTATAGGACGCCAAGCCGTGTAAGGAAAGAAAAGAACGCTGAACCTGGAGCTCGTTGGGCATGAATGCCAAGAAAAAAAGCCCACCGTGGAATGGTAAAGATCTCCAACAGAGCAACAAGGAATCCTGGGAAGAGAGGCTCCCGATGAAGACAAAAGCAACCAGTTGTTTTTGATGTTTCATGGGCAAGTGCTGGATCTCAACCGAGCTGCTGTGAAACGAGGGTGAGACCGTTAGACATTCCTGCGGTGCTACCATATGTTTTTTTTTTCTTCTTTTGTCCACACCCGCGGGTTTTAGAAGCTGCAATGTATGTTCTAGATGCAAGAAGAACTCATCTCCCATGACCGCTAAACGGGCGCTGATGGGTTGACCCAAAAGACAGCAGGGGGGGGGAGTGTTGCTAACGCTGCACAAAGCCCAAAACGGGCCTTGTTTGATGGAGCCAACCCACGTGGAACGTGCAGCGCAGTAACCGAAAGAAACAGAGGCTGAAAACCGCGGCGGAGCCAAAAAAGCGAAAGAGCAAGGGGTAAATGCATTGGTAGCGAGCTCCTGCGAGTAATTGATGCAGGTAATGCCTTTTCTGGAACTGCAGCTGCGGGCGTGAGCAAGCGAGAGGGCAGTTTCTGGGGAGGGAAAATGGGATATCAAAAATAATAATAAAAAAAAATCTATCGTCGTGTCATGTGTGCTTGCGCAGAGTGTAAGAAAAGAGTGTCTTATCCATGGATCCGAGAGGTCGGGTCGATAGTCGATGGCGCATAGACAGTGGAGCATCGAAGGATCGTCAGTCGTACTGCGTGCGTGTGCGTTCGCGTTATTGCTCACTATTGAGGCGGTGCTCCCGTGCTCCCGTCTCAATTGCAAAAGTCGGTAGCTCTCGTGAGCAATATCTGGCAGTATTGCTTTTGTCAGCCAGTCGGCAATTGCCCCAAATGGCCTGCCACAGGAGGCAATCGGTCGACTGAGTTCTCCACCTATTGCCATGTGTTAAACAGCCCATCTAGACGGACTGGGTGCAAGGACGGCAGAGGTGAAGTTTGCAGTAGGTGCACTCATAGATCATGCAGTGAGGTCCTGATCGGCAGAGCTGGCAAACCCATTGGACAAGAGTGTTGTCGGACTTGATCATAACGAACTGGTGGGCGCAAGAAACAGCCATTGTGATGGTTGGAGATGGAATGATGTTATTGATAATGGAGTCGTGAATGTGTGTGTCTCGTCAAGCCAGTCGAGCAAGAGAGTCGAATTGTGGTTGAGTAGATGGTTCTCAAAGACCCAAAGGCAAGAGAATGGGTTGTGGTGGTTGTTGTTATTGTTGATAAGGAAACTCAAGTGATTGGTGTTGTAGGAGGTTGTTTGGCGTCGTTGGATTGCAAGTTGATATAGATGGAGAGGAGGCCGTGGTAATATTGATGTATTGATGGCAGAAATGGGAAGCAAAGATAGATCAGGGTTCGTGGGTATTAAAGGGAAAGGGAGAGGTCTCGTGATATCGTGTGTGAGAGTGGTGGTGATGAGGATGGAGAGGTAGTAGCTGTTGTTGTTATTGAAGAGTGGAGGATGCAGGTGAAGATGCAGGTGAAGATGCGAGTGATGAAGAGCGTGAACTCAGGGTGAGGGTCGTGGCCGGTAGTTTATATGTTTGAAGAGAGAGGGTGAATCAAGGAAGTAATAACACCAGTGAGAGCCACAATAATGGGATGAGATGTGGTCAAACGGTCAAGGACAAGAGAGAAGTTGTTTGCAAGGCAAGGAAAGACGTTGGCGTAACGCCCGTAGAGCCTGGGTTCAGTCAGGCTTAGTACAGGACCGGGATTGGACCCGGAGGGACGGGGATGGGGGACGGGACGGGGCCCAGAAGCCGGGAAACGAGGACGAACGAACCAGGCGATGGGATGCGAGGCGATTTGTCTCGCCATAGGTACCCCAGCAAGACGACCCAGCAGGCCCAGCGAGATACCCAGCCAAACAGGGGTGTCTCGAACGGATACACAGGCGGGCGTTTTAAGTTGTCCGTTTTGGTGTGTCCAGGTTTTTTGGGAACCGAAACGAAACAAACGGCGAACGGTCGTTTGGAGCAGGGAGCGTAAAAAAGAAGTACAAGTAGCAAAAAAAAAACGGAGACAATCCAAACAATGAAACGGATTTTTTTGGGTTTTGTTTTTTCCCTCCTTCTTTATTCCTTTTTTTTTTCCTTTTTCCCTTTCTCTTTAGGAAATCTCCGTTTGGGGTCGTTGGGAGACGGGCGGGATGGAAGAAGCTAAGGTAAGGAGAGGAGAGGGAGGCAGAGAGGGAGACAGAGGAATGACAAAGACCGGAAACTCTCAACTGAACAGCGCAATGCCCCCGGTGGCGCTCCGGGAGAGAAAACGGTCGTTGGTTATGGACAAATGAATTAAATAAAATAATAATGAATGATAATTAAATAGAAGAAAAGACAATCGCATTGTCCAACAAGGCTGTGGGTTGCATACCTATGGATGGTATAGAACATGTCAATGACGAGAGCAAGATGTGTGAAGGAGGGAAAACGAAGATGAAGATGACGACGTACAATCGTGAATGCCTTGCGGGTGGGGAGGCAACAGGAAGAGAAAACTTGCACCTCCTCATCCACCTCCTCCTTCCTCCTCCTCCTCCTCCTCCTCCTCCTCCTCCTCCTCCTCCTCCTCATTCTCCTCCCTCTCCCTTCAACTTCCCACCATGTGTACGTAAGTAAGTAGATAAACATTGGTGGCCAAAAGCAGCGAGGGTGGAATCTAAAGTGCCCTGCATGCATCAATGCATTCATTCACTCACTCACCCATTCATGCATGAACGATTGATTGATTACACACGATTGGATATGCAATGCAATGCAATCAGACGAGCAGACTCGGTCAAAGCCATCCATGAATGGTTGTGTCGGGTAATAATAATAGTTTGTTTTGGTGCGTGTGTGTGTGGTGTGCGTGTATGTATGGAGTAGGTATGTGTGGGTGGGTGGATGCCTCTCTTTGGTGTACGGAGTAGGTACCTTGGGCATGTTGGTTGTTGGTGGTCCCATAATGCTCTAAACGAACAAATCGAGAATAGCAAATGTCACCACTAACACAACCCAAGTCCCTTGCATCACTCAGCTTTTCCCTTAATAATTTGCTCTAGCATACTTTAGCATGGCCACCTTCGGCATCTCCAAATTAAAAAATCTATACCACGGCGTCACTAGAACGAGGATGAGAACGGGAAAGGGTTAAAAGAGAAAAAAGAAAAGGAAAAAAAAAATAGATGCGTCTTAATTACTTGATAGGGTAAAAAGATGTCAGCCAGAAATTTACAGGTACCTATTATTGTACTCCGTAAGTAAGGTAGGTACTCTTACTCCCCACACTTTTGTTTGTACCTCCCAGGTAAACCAGAATGCAAGTACGGAGACATGTAAGTATGTAGGCAGATACTATAGGTAGGTATATGCATACATACAGCCCTGAATACATGCTTCTGTACCGAGTACACACTCTAAAATTACACCCCTGGTGTCTTAGACAAGCCAAGTAATGGTGGGCTCCAGCCGTCGTTCGCATCCACGAGGTCGGTGCCAAACAGAAGGGGGTCTGACGTGCCGGAAACACGGGAACGGGTCTCTCCCCTATGCTTGGGTTTTGGGTCTTGGGTTCTGGGTACCTTGAGTCCTTTGGGTCGGTCCACAATGATGCTGATGATGATAATGTCTAAGAGCCTCCCCCGCCCCCCTCATCCGCCCAAGACACTAAAATAAAACACCTGCCTCGCTCCCAACAACTTTGATAGTAGTGCAAAAAGGTAGTAGTACAAGTACAAGTAAGTAATTAAGTAGGTAAGTAAGAATAGGGAATGAGCACTAGAGGTGAGGTAAGCATGCATCAAACAAACGAGGCTCCCATGAAACCCTTTTCCTTCTTTCTTAGTCTTGGTCCCCTCCGGCTTTGGGGGCACTTGAGATTGGTTCACGGCAGATGGCTTGATCCTTGGAATCTTATTAGCCAGGCGCAGAAGCGGCCTACAAGAGCAAATGAGCGCCCTTGTTCGCTATGAGTTTGGCGTGGTACGATTAAAATAAAAAAATAAATACTAAATAAAACGTGCTTGCCGTTAGGTGGTAGTAGAAGTGGTGGTGGTATCCCGCTGCAACGCCATTCCCATTGTATGCATGCATGCATTTACATTGTCTGGTCTGTTGTGTGATCTTTCATGGGTGGCATGCAATGATGCATGTAGCCCTACCGGCTAGCTGGGTCAACGATGGATTGGTCCGACGATATGGGGCGAAGGGGAGGGGGCCAAAAACACAGACACACACAGACACACAGGCACACAGACACACATACATACATACTACTAGCAAAAAAGAGAGAGAGGGAGGGAAAAAAAGGAAACAAGCAGAGGCCCAGGTGCATCGATGACACAGACTTGCCTATTGAAGGAGAGAGTGGAGAGAAAACGAGCAAGCCATGCGCCTTAAGATGGTGAGACAAGCGGGTGGCCGGATTCTTGGGACCAACCATCAAGCTCCTCCTTTGTTTCCCGGGTCGTCTTTTCTTTATTTTCTTTTTCTTTCCCTTTTCCTCCCCCTAGTCAAACGCAGCTCCCGGCGGGAAATCACCGCTACTACTACCGCTACCGCCGCCAACAAAGAAACGGCAATTATGGAGTTGATAATTTAGTCCAGGTTTATTTAGGGCTCTGGCTCTGGCTCTCTCGCTTTCCAAGTCTAAACAGGCACAAGGGCCCTCTTCGTTTGGCGACGGCGTGATTTGGAGCCTGGAGCTGGGGCCAAAGCTGGGAGGAAGTGGGTCGTGAAGAGGGTCCCCTGAAGGGGCAGAAGGGGCAGAAGGGCAGAAGAACATGGACATGGGTTGGAGGCTTCGAATGGAAAACTCGTAGAAGCTAATAATAATGCTGTTGAATCATTACCCCTGTCGAGAATGGGTGTGATGACTCTCAACGCAGGCAGAGCTTGTTGGAGAAGATGGATCTACTACTACCCTTCTGCCTTTCCCAGTACTCCGTGCGTTTGAATCACACCCAGCTGACGGGCACACTTGACACTAAAATCGAAATTACAGAAACCGAAAATTGGGGATTTCGTTGGATGCGGAGGTGTAGGGCAAGGCTGATACAATGTGACCTCTGGTTGGTCAGGGTGATATGCACATGGCCAAATCAAGTAATTGCACGTTATAGGTCATCCAATGGCAGTGCGCCTAAGACAGTACTGTGCCGTAGATCTCTTCAGCTATGTCTTTCCAGACGCCGTTACTTCAGTGTGATGGAATGTGATGAGGTCTTTTTTATTTCTTTATACCTCGGTTCGCGCTTCTCGTAAAATAGAATAAAAATAAAAATAACAAAGAGGCCCATTGGAGCTTCAAGATCAAAAAAAAAAAAAAAAAAGCTGGTCGGCTCATTCAGCTGAAAGTTCTAAAAAGAGATTGAAGGATGAAATCCCATTTGAGCGGCTACAGTCAGTTGTAGAAAGCCCTTTTTTATTTTCTTCAACCCGATATCCGACACCGGTGTACAGGCTAGCCTGTGTAATAATGGTCATTGACTACTGGCGAAGAGGGCACTAATACATGGTTTTTCCATAATATATGATAAAGGCGTTATTGACAATGATATACAGGGTATGTGCACTGTCTAGGGAGGGGGCAATGGTAATGCACTTATATCAAGCATGTATGTATGAATTTAGATGCATTGGGTACTCATATACGAAACTATTGGTAGATCAGTTTAATATTGAGGCTCATGGGTCCAGGGAGTAATATCTTGGTAAGTCAGCATCCGGCACTTGGGAGTAGGGATATCAGATATGTCCGTATGACCTGTGATTCCACCACTCTGTTTTTTTTGGTTTGTCTCGTTTGTTTATGTCATCTTACGGGTAGGACCTAGACCCAATAACGGGAAAACAGTCTTCCATAAGGGGCTGTCATTCAAATAAAAAGAGACAGAAGGGAAAAAAGAAATTTTCATCCCAGCGCAACGGTATGGGATACGACTTGCTCGGCCGCGGAGACCGGACCCAGGTGGTAGAGAATGTGCACGGTCCGGGAGAGGCATGGTCACAGGCAACTGTAACCCCCCTTGGACGGTCATGGCGTTCAGGCCCTGAAGATACTAAGGTACTGACTTGTAGGTAGTACCTGGTAGTGCTGTCCGCCCACACAAACAGATGGATGGGGTACATGCCACATGTACTCTGTGGCCCGTTACCACCTGGCAAACGGTGTCCCAGGCGCGCTTCGTTTGTGGGTGGTGTTTCGGAAAGGGCTTCCACGCGACTTCTCCCTTTCTTCTGCGTGACTTCCTACTTTGGCTCCTTCCGGGGTCGTGGTCGTTGTTGTTTTTTTTTCTCCCAGGGCAGGGTCAGGCCTCTCCTTCCCCCACTCGCAACGACCACGACCACGACCACGGCCCCCAGCCCTTCGTGGAGACACACGGTCGCTCATCTCATCATCATCATCATCATCATCATCATCAGCATCATCACCTTTTCCTTCGTCGCCCTTCCATTATCCTTCCATGGATGATAGTACATGATCATGGATGCCTTGATGTCTGTCTGTCTGTCTGTCTGTCTGTCTCTACCGGTTTAATTTGATTTGATTCCACACCCCTCTCCCTTTTCAATGACACCAAACCAGACATGCTCATTAACTCGTTGACGAGGAGCCCCAGCATCGTTTATTCCCATTCATTTCATTGTATTAGCGGTCGAATCCCATATCGGCTACAGACCGTTTTCTCATTTATGCGGCAATCAGCGATCTACGATTTGAACGCCACAATTCATCTCCTTTAGGCCTGATTCATGCTCTCATACCCGCTCATTTCAGGGCACACCAAACGGATTGATGACATGCAAACGCAGTACCTCCCTTTTCCTTTCCCTTTCCCTTTCCCCCTCTCCTCCGGCGCCGCCTCCTCATCATCCTCCATATACTGCTACCCCAGGACTGGACAGCTCAAACAACGGATCATCTCAACACAGATGTTTCTCCTGTGACCTACGCGCACATTCCACTACGGGCCCCTTAGATACCCTGCAGTGCACTGCCCTCTGTTCTTGCATGCATGCACATGCACGGTGCTCCTTTTTACAAGAATTCGACAAATGATTAGTACTCGCTCTCCCCACTAACCCTCCCTACAGCCTCGAATGGTTTATTCTTGAGGTCAGATGTGATATCTTATCAACCAAGTTCTGCTACGGTAGATCTGGTAAGCCTTATCTCCGTGTTTCTACAGAGCTACTCAATTTGGTCAGTCATGGGCTCATCGAGAAACGACTTGTCAGCCTTAACATCCCGCAAAAACGCCGTGATATACGGAGAGTCACCCGAGATGGCTTATACGGAGTGCAAAGTGCTCAACTGCGGCGTGTTCGGATGTACTCCCCGGACAGTACTATACGAACAGCTTACCTTACTTAGTAAAGGAAATGGGCCGTTTACTGCTGTTGCCGCAGAATATGGGCTGGGCGATTTGATGCATGCACATGCTTTCAATTTGCCCGTATGTGCCGTGTCCACGCCGCCAAATCAACTTAATCCATTATAGTGGCTGCGCTCCCCCCATGCCGAGAGACCAAAAGGCGGTACGATATTAACAAGAGGGTCAAGCACACCAGTTTCCGCACCCGTTTCAGCGAGATGCAGCAGCTCAAGGGAGAGAAGAAGAAAAAGGACCTTTGAGCAGCGTGCTGCATCTGCGCATGGACCTTCCTTGTAGGGTTCAGTTCCTTTTCGATTCTGTTCCTTTTATGCAGCTGCACCAGTTCGCTTAGGTATTGATTGCGCTTGGTCCAGCTTACGAAGGACTTGTAGCGAACATCAGCCCATAAACCCCCCACACGACACACAACACACCGACAACGGGCTAACGGCTATTATCACCAAACAAGGCTCATAATCATACGTGGTGGTAATGCAAACTCTTTGTTCCCTCAATGCGCAAGTTGTGCCCTTTTTATTTTATTTTTATTTTCATATCGGACATTATGCCACCTTTTGCCCCCCCGCGAGAAAAGAGACGACTAGAGTGCAACGGTGTACCTTGTCCCTGTCTAATCGTATCCTGCCAAACAAGAGTGGTCTTTAGCCTTGCAGTAGGGTAGATGCCTTCACAATATGACTACCGAGGCCATGGGATTTTCTCTCATTTTGTTTTCTCAGTCTCAGGACAAGAGACCCTGGACCTGGCTGGTTTCCCACTGTTTCTGAGAGCTGCTGACCTTTGACGCATGCGACCTAACTTTGATCTGCCGCACCACATGGGACGCCCTCCGTGACTGGAGAATTGCTATTCGTGCTGTTCGAGATCCCCTTTGCCAATGACATCTTTTAGACGGCTGCCTGTTTCAGAGACTATTAACTAATGACGCATGGAACTTCGGTATCTCTTTCTGGCAATGGCAATGGCGTTGCTGGTGCTTGGTGTTAACAACAATGAAAACTGAAGCCACGTGAAGAAGGGAATATTCCTACGGGCTGCGGATTCGAGATGTTCTCCCCCGACGACCGGTGAGGAACTCCGTTGATTAACTCCCCACCATTAGCCGAAACGGCAGCGGCCACCCCATCCATCCGACGGCGGCGCATAACAATAGGAAAAAAGCTTAGCATTGGAGTCTATCGGAGTCGACCGAGATACGTACCAAGATGGCGAAGGGAGTGGTTGTCACTGATGCAGTTACGGTGGTGCGTCCTTGAATGTGGCGCCTACGCCTGCCCCGTCTAGGTGCATGCAAACCCGCTCGAAACCATGCAGCCCTTGCATGCATGCAGGTATTCAAGGACCAAGGATTCAGCCACCCACTAGCAGCCGCACCCCGTCTTCCACGTTTGAATGCATGCGACATGACCCTGCATGTTATTCACCAGTCATTTGTCGGCCAATCCTTTTTTGTCGGAGCACAAAAAACATACCCGAACAGATATAGTGCGGCTCCCAAGTGACGAGAGCACTGAACTCCAATTTGGGGGTTAGCAATGACCATCGCCTTACCTCGCATGTTTGGGTGAGATGACAATGACCTCATGCCAGGTCCGGTTCTCGATCCCCCTGGTTCATTTGTGATGGGGGCCAAAACGCTTGGTCAACGCATATAGCATGATATCTCTACGAACCATGGTCCAAAGCGCTTCGCTATGTTAAGAATTATGCCACCGAGTCAACTTCAAAATGCTGATGCCAAGGCAAATTCTGATTATGCCCCAGAGCGATCAGGTCCATCCATCGTTTTCAACTTTCTCATGGCTCGATCTAACGATTGATCATACTTTGCTCCAGTCCTTGCGACTATACGTTTGGCCGATCACCTACAGCCGACTCCTCATGCATGTTCAAATATACCAAGTCATGTGTTGTCTCTCATATGCACGACAATGACACACACCACCCTATCAGTTCGTTGCCCTTAACCATGCCCCCCTGGCTGTCTCTTCGACTATTTTTTCCTTACAAGGACAAGTGGGACCAGCCTCATGGGCAGTCGATCGTCTTTTATAACTGCTGTTAATTTGCCACATGGCCGACCCAGGGTCTCTCGGAGCACTTCTATTCCAAGTTATATACCCATGTATACCATGCACGCCATGCACACATGTCATGATGTATTGTGAATATTTACAGCTTTTTTTCAGCCCGGGTTTGATGCTCCGGTAAATACAAAAAGAAGCATGACAAGGTAGCTATCCGGGTACTTCATAATGCCTGGGATAGTTACAGGATCTGTCTGGCATAGGGATCCTGACGCTTACCTGGACATCTCGTCAGCATCGGCAATACCTGGTCCCACGTGTTTTTGACCGCTGTCAATGTTTGCCATATATTGTCACTCGTATGGCTAAGCTTCAGACCCCTACGCGTGAGCATCAAATTCCTTGATGAACATCATTGTCAAGGGTTCATCACAGCCACATGGTTTGGGTACGCCACTTACTAGGGTTCGGCAAGGGGGTCGATGCTATCACTCTCAAACTCTTTTCCCCATGCCCAGGTCCCTGGCCCTATGACGGAAATTCTGCGGAAGCAGACGGGCATCTAATACCTGGCAGACTTTGTAAGAGATTGATAAACAACAATGGGATTCATGTCACCACCGTTTCAAGTTGGCATTTCTCTTGAGGGCAGTAAGCCGTGCTCGGTGTAACATGTCACGAACATCGTCTAATGACGATCCATCTCGGCCGAATTCATTTATCACACGGCATAATTATGAAATTTTAGGTCTAATCCTATCATAGACATATAACTCTAATTCTATGTCATTTTACACGACTTTGCCGAACGACCGCTGGAAAATCTAGCAAATATGATAGAAGCATCGAGTGTTGCCGTGTTCCAAAGAGTTTGCCGACATATCCTCGCCGAACCCGAGACCTCCCTTGCTTGTTCGCTTAAATCGAAGAGTTTCGACCAACACACTGGCCATGCTGACTTAAAATTGAACAATAAGACTGACACTGCCGGGGGGGGGATTCCTGACACATGAGATCGCTTGCGCTCAGTTGGGGTAATATCGATCGTCTTGCAACATCATACAGCATCTGGGGGTGATGTCGGACTCTTCGTAGAGTCCGAAGCAAACATCGTAGGATCTGACGGTGATTACTTATCAGGACCCCTCCCTTCTTGTTGAGGCGCAGTTGAGAACAATGAAATCATATTCATCCTGATAAACAATGCATTGATGCCACAACGGATCAAGCCCGAAGAACAACGGGGGTATTTCGGATTTGCTTAGAGTGATTCAGTGACCATCTCGGCGGCCTCGGTTACAGGAACTTCCACATCTGCCGGCTTGCTCTCGGCTTCAACAGAGGGATGTTCCTTAGTTGGAATAGACTTCATCTCAAGACATTCGCTATCGCTATTATGCTTCTCTTGCTCTTCAAACGTAAAAGCATCCGAGAGGTTTACTGCCAAGAACGTTTTGGGAAGCTTAACTCTGCGGATACGCGGTTAGCCCTTCAAATGTCCAGGGTTGGATTCAAGGGTGTAGAAGCAAGGATATATAAACTTACTGATTGAACTTGGCACGTAACGTCTTAATGACTTGCAGCCAGTCTGCATGAGACGTAAGACTCCGCCGTGGCGCACACCCAATGCAGTGCCGGCTATCCAGCTGGACATGCAACGGATCAAAGACATGACAGCCTGGAGAAATTGTGATCCGAATGCTATAAGTAAAGGTGGGCTCATCACCGGGGGTGCCTTCAGCTGGTGTCTTCATTTCTGATTCGTACAGCTCGAAGCAAATTTGCGAGAGGTAGTCCAGCTCGGGGATTGTGCTCCGCTTAATCTTCGTCTCGATGCCGCCTTCTATGATGCAATTGAGCAAGGTGTAGATGTGGGATTCCTTGGTGAAGTAGAAGAAGGATTTTGCGTCGTTAGAGGCCTGCATCTCTTCGAGGTCCTGAACAATCTCCTTCAGGAGCGGCAAGGATGTTAAAAGACCAATCTCGAGCTTCTCGCTGTCCGAGATACCGTATTCTTGCGGGCAAATAAAATCAAACAAAATCTTGGCCAGGCGGTAAAGTTCCTGAAGTGGCTCGTTTCGTGGATCCGGCTTGCTTGACAAGTTGTTCGTACTCTTGTAGAGCTTGAAGTATTGCTCCGGCGGCGCTTCATCATTCATATGCCGTAAACCGTTAAGCAGCGATCGCCTCCTGAACAGCCTTTTTACGGAGGCTGACCTGTTCAAGGCTTCCTCAGCAGCTAGAGCCTTCTCGTCCACTGATTTGCTGTCTTCTGACTCCTTCGTCTTGCTCTCTTTGGTGCCGTATTCTTCCTCTAGCATACTTGCCGGTGGAGTGAAAACCCATTCTAGGAATTGGCGGTTGTGCAGGGCGTCAAACTTCATCGTATCATAAAGCTCAGATATCTTACTGGGGTCAACCTTGTCGGCGTCGCAAAATTCAGCGAATAGCTTCTCCCATCGCTCACGGAAGAGCTCGGCGTCTTCTCCGCAGCACCACCTCGGTTGAATGTTATTGACGGCATTGGCATGAGAAAGCGCGGATGAAAGGGACGTGCTGGAGCCCTCCGCGGTTAGCCTCTCCGTACTCGTGTTGGATATCGCGCTGAGGGACGAGGCGGCGCCACTGTGCAGCTTGCCATAATTATAATGCATCACGCGACGATGGAAATTCATGAGTTGGACGACTCTGTTTTGGACCTCGGCTGGCTCTGGCATATTCTCAGGCCAAGCAAATTGAGCAGGCCGTTCATTGCCTTTACGCAAAAGCCCCTTTAGTTTCTTCTTGACCTTGTCCGTCTCATCCTTAGCCGCGTTGGAGTCGTCCAATAGGTCTTTTCGAATAGTGATGAAGTCTTCAGGCAGCTCCTTCTTCCCAAGAAAGGCCTGTGCCCATATCTGGGCGCTGGCTGTGACACGACGCTCAGAGCTACTGTATACGTGAACCTCGTCGAGGATGTCTCTGTTCAGCAGCATTAGATCATTCCGCATGTTGTCTCCAAGCTCTTGGGATTGATATCTTGCTGAGTGAGTCGGCTCCCCACCCCATTTAATAATGAGCTGAAGCTTGTCTAATACGAGACTCTCCTCGGCCGCCGTAAACTTGGACATGGTGACTCCCGAGAGCGAATCATGTCTCTTCGACGATGATTTGGATTTGATTTCTCCTAGAGGGCCTTCCTTCTCACTCTCCTGCTGCGATGAGTTTCCGCATGCCACGGCCGATTCGGTGGTATCGTTCACATCCGGTACCCCCTCCGTCTTTTTCTTTCGAAACATGGGTTTAATTTGCACCTTTGTCCCAGGCCAGCTTCCCTTCTTCACCAAAACATTTCGAAGAGCCTTGAGCTTTTCTCGGTCTTCAATGCCGGCATCAAACGCTATATCAACAGCATGCATAACACTTGCCAGCGCGGCTTCTCCTATGAGAAGCACCTCTTCCTGATGACCCTTGAGAAGGTCAATGAAAGGCTCTGTGTGAAACGTAAACTTATACTTTTGTTTTGGAGTCCTATCGGCATGTCGAATGACAGAGACCATACCCTTCAGTTTCCATGAGTGTTTGGGTGGAGGCGGTGGCACTGGAGTGGTTTCCTCGCCTGCTGCGGGGAGACCAGGAGAAGTCTTCATTGATGTCGTAGATGACGCAGCGTGGGGCAGTGTGAGCTCCGGAGGTGGAGGTGGAGGTAGCGATGGACTTGCTGACGAACTTTGGGCGACTGAATTCAAGGCACTCTCTAAGCTGGGAGACACCCCTGCACTGGGAACTGTCAAGAGACTGTCACCGGTCTGGGTTTCGATTGGGGTTATTGGCTTGGATGGTATGGGCTGGGCCATGGAAGATCGTTGATCGCCGTTCTTGGAGACCTGCGCGGCTCTCGCGATGGGATCGATATCTGATGCGGCTGGCGAACCCATTGGCGGTGTTAATCCGCCCTTTCGTAGCCTCTCCCTTACAAAGACATCTTTCAGAATGCCAGCGCAATGATCATAATAATCATCATTGTCTTTGACAAAGCTCCATCCATTCACATCGATGACATAACTTCTGCCTCCAGCTCGCAACAAGTCAAAGCCGCACACACGCTGACCAAAGGAAGTTGATATTTTACGGGCAGCTTCCACCTCCTCAGAACTGAGTCCGGTAACATAGCGTAGCTCTTTGCCATGAGTATTTCTCCTGACAATGCCATCGACAACAGGTGACTTTCGAGTTTCGGCGTGACAATACTGAGGGCCAACTGTATAGGCCTTGACATCTTCGGCATTATCCACTTCCATAAAACATTCGTAGATGTAGCTTCCTTCAGGCTCAGAAATAGCTCGTGGAACTGTGAGGTCGGCAATGTAATCAGAGCTTTTGTTGCCAACCTTTCGAAACAGTTTTCTAGCACCACCACCTGTGCTTCGAGGGAAATAAATGATGATGTTGTGATCCTCGCCACTTATTGGCTTCTCAACAAAAGGTTTCCTGAGTAGAGCGCCATCCACGCTGAGAACATCACCATCTTCGAGAAGTTCAACCTTTTGTGGGGGTGAAGTCTTTTCCGGGTCAACGGGATCTAGAGTAACTCCCGAAATCTCTGAGATGTACTTTGTCATTTCTGGAGTGAGAATGCTTGGGCCACCGTCTCGGTTCACTTCCAACCGCTTAGGAGTGCGCACTTGGATCTTGTCCAATAGACGGAGACATGCACGCCTATCCCAAAGGATCTGTTGCATGGGGACATCATTGACACAGAAAGGCTTCCTGGTCTTAATGTAGGCGATGGCCTTTTCCAAAGGAAAGCCATCAGAGTAAAACGATATTAGGTAGTCGCTATATTCTGTTAGCAGATTATTCCAATTTTTGTCTCATATTTTGTAATTTCGTTTCAATCGTCAACTGCAAGGGGGCCGCCGCTATTCTCTTTACGTCACCGAGGACATCACCTACCACATGGGCCAATTTTCTACCTCTATAAAAGACTGTGAGTAACTCATCCAACACAAGCAGGTTATGCAAGAGACTTACCTTCATCAAGAATGGTCTTATCACCAAATACCACTACGTCGAATTCACGGTTTGCAATTAGGCGATTCAAGATATTTCGACTGGGTTTACTTCTGGCTTTGACATCCAGCGCACATATTCCAATAACGCCCCACGGTGCAGGTTTGGCTGTTCAGGTATAAGAAAATTGACCTATCCAGTCGACAAAAGGGCTAAAAAGAAAATGCCTACCTTCGTCCTTCTCTCTCTGAGGCCCTCGCTCACTACTGGGACTATGGCTGCTGGCAGCAGTGCTTCCGCTGAACCGCCGTTTGGCTCGGCTGCGTGAACGATCGGGTTGGGTGTTGCGCACATTTGTTTCAACTCGTTGATTACGCTTAATCAAGTCGAGAGGTTGTGACTGAGAATCTCTGGGTGCCAAACTGTGGGTATTGCTGGCGGCGACGTGAGGCGATTGGCTATTCGATGAAGTGGTAACTGTGACATTGGACAATGCAGCTTCTGATTGAGCCGACCCTGGCCCTCTGGTGCCCGACATCAGGGTAGGAACTGAGCGTGGAGGGGTTCCTTGGTCGGGACCGAGGACACCGCGGGCAGATGCCAAGGAGTATATCGATGTTCCTGACAATCGTCGGGATTGTATATCAGAAAAGGACGATCTTGAAGTCAATGTCGTTTCGGGGTGGGAGGTAGTGTCTGGGTTGGTGGAGGGTCGCATTCGAGGCGTCTCTATATCGTCTACCTCAAGCAGTGGTTCCTCGGGGACAAGATCTTCAGGCCAAATCTCGGAGGTGCTTGATGGTCGTCGGCTCGATAGCCACGATGACCGAGAGCCTTTCAAAGAGAGCAAAGAATGCGAGTGAGGGCTTGTGGATAGACCAGTTCGTTCGACGTGGATATCCGAGGTACCAGCCTCAGCGTAGCGGCTCTTTCTACTGCTAATGGAGGCCGCCAAGGACGAGGCAGATATGCTGCGTGAGTGGGAGCCGGCACGAGAGCGTTTCTGTTGCTGCGTATTGGAAGCAGGCTGTTGAGAAGCGTCGATGGTAGTCGAGTCGAGAGCTTGTGGTTTGGTCGAGGTTGGGACTGATTGCAGGTCGTCGTCCTCTTCTTCCTCAATGGCAATGGAGGCGGTCGCAAAGGGACTAAAATTCGTGCTTGACGGATCCATAGTGGCGGTAATTGTTTTGGGGGCGCTCCAACAAACTTTGCGATAAGTTAAAGTATGGTAGACAAAGCGCAATAGAGGCTAGATTGAACCAGCTAAGTAGGTCAAGGTAAAGTAAGCTGTCAACGAAAAAAAAAAGGTGGTGTCCTGGGATGGGATGAACAGCGAACTGTGGCTATTGACTAGATCCACGAGCCACCTCTTTTAGGGCCAACACTCATGTCAATATGCTGAGGCTCGCCGCAACCGGGGAAATGGAAAGAAACAAAACAAAAAGGATGCAGTAGCAATCGGTAGGTAAACTATCAGCTTGTCGAGGATGTATTTGACATCACAAGGCCAGAAGACAGCCTTATTATACGAGACGGCGTGCAGAGGAGTAGGTAAAGTAAGATGAATGTGCTTGTTTGTTGGAACAGCACATAGATTCAAGTAGGACGAAGGCAAGGTCCCCCGGAATAGGGTCGCGGATGGCGGAAGACGTGCATGGTTGATTGATTGATTGTGCGGTGGCGCCAGCCTGACTCTTTTTTTTTTCCGGCATTCTGACAGCTTAGTGGCACCCTGGATGCAGTTGGTGCAGCACAAGTCTTGGGAGACCAATGAGGCTCAAGTCAAGCCCATGCACATCTGCTCAATGACGAAGAGAGGGGAGGGGGGAGAGGAGAGGAGTTGGGGGGGCAGTAGAGATAAACAAGAATCCAAGGTGTCAGTGAGTTAATGAGTGATGATCGGCTTGGCGTTAGGGAGCATCAGGGAGCTGCTTAGGAGGGGCAGGTCTTTTATTAGCGAGTCCAATAGCTACATGGCTGTGCTTGGTAAACATCTGCCAGAGTTCATTAAGCGGTGAAAGTACCTTGGATACAAAAAAAAAAAAAATCAGAGGCAAGCTTTATATGATCCCGTTGATTCCTTGTTTTGCAATAGAGCCTAAATGGCAGCCATGTGAGGTCAGTGTTACAGTAAGAGAACGAACCCAACCTAGTATCTACCCAATGTATTACAGGAGGAGGGAGATAACACACCACTGCAACTCATGCCGCATATTGCTACCCTGCAATGAATGAAGTGCATAAAAATCTATAACCAAGATCATGTGGCAGCACTTATTAATTAAAGATGCCCCTTTTATTTGTGGCTATCTCGGGATGGATTAAACCATATGCCAAGCTTTTGCTGTTTACTAATAGATTTTACATTTATTTTAGAAGTCTGGTAGAAATTAGCGATTAGGGACATTGTATTCCTTTGTAAACTGAACCTCCCTGAGCAAAGAGGAACGATTAGGGTTCTCATGGGAAGCTACAAAGGATATTGCAAGATAAGAATCTATATATTGGCAGGACAGATCTACTCTATGGTGCTTGAGGTGGTTTCTCCCCACTAGGTAGACGGTGTGAAGTACCGCATGCAGATGATGTCTCTTCCACTTAGGAGGTAGATAAAAGTCTCTCGCCACCATCCCCGAACAGAATTCTCTCCATTTTCTAGTCACAGGCTTCGGTTGGTTCCCATCAAAAGCATTAAATACTGCCCCATGTAAAAACTATTTCCATCTTCAGGTATCTCCAGGTGACAAAAGTCGCAATGCGGTATCAAAGTCTTCCTCTGCAAGCGCTGCAGCCGCCGCAGTTACTCTCAACGTTGTCACCTCATCATCCCCAAGGCCTTGGCATCCCCATCATAATTGGGAGCTATGGACCCGAGATCGATCAGTGCCGGGTTTCCACGGTTTTGAGTTTCCAATAACAACGGCGAGCACTGGGACAACGAGGAAGCGTCTCATCATCTCAGCGTTGAGGTCGGTAATTCCATAGTGGTCAATGGCATTGATGAGTCTCTCTCGAATACGAATCTCATCTCTAATGGTTTCGGTGTCGACGTCAAATTCTATGCGTTTGAACACACAAGGCTTGCCATGCCATATGCATCGGTCTGCTGAGCGACTGATGTATACTAGACTTTCAAGTTGATCAAACGAGGTGATTGGAAGTTTGTCCGTTACATCTGAGTCGTAGCAAAGTGATTTCATGATTGGTCTGGCAATTCGGTCATCGGGTTTGATCTCAAAAGTGACGGGAGTGCCACGGACTGTCGTCCTAATAGTATTCCAAGGCGGTACTTTTCCGTTGACAGTATAGTATTCATTAATATGCTTTGCAACAATAGAGGACATCCAGTCATCGTCTCGAACTTCTGCATCGACTTTCAGTCGGTACCACCGACGATTGGCTAGATCATAGGCCGCGGCAGAGGAGCAAACCCCTGGGGTAATGAGGTTGCTGAAGATCTCCACCACCGGGTCATGCCAGATCCGATTGAGTTCCATGCGTGTAATATCCGCTTAATATCGTACTGGACGGAACGATTTGTATTGGTAGGAGGAATACGGTTGAAACTAATCGCGAAACAGAGGCAGTGTACATGTCTGTGTAAGTGTGTGATCCACCTTACAACAATATGCACTGTGCTAAAGCAAACGACGCATAGTCTTCCTCCCTTCGCTCATATACATAGATATTACTGAAATAAAGATTCTTAGTATAAACTTCCATAGAATCCCGGTATATTCTTTACATCGGATTGTAATGAGAAAACAAGCCATTCCGCACGGTCTCCTTACGTACAACTAACAAGCCCTCAAGTCTCTGCATGGCTCGTCTTGGTGGGGTCATGCATTTGGCTAAAGTGGGGGTCCATCCACCCAAAGCGGCAGCACAGGCAGCTGAGCTTAGTGGATGGCAGCAGGCGGCAGAAAACGGCAATATTCATCACCGCCAAAAATTTCATGATCGAACGTCGCTCCAGCGCTCACACCCGGGTCGCAAAAACGCTGTATAGCCTCAACCAGCTCAACCAGCGCCAAGATGCCGCATTCTGATCCTGAAGGACCCCTGGTCAAGCGTCAGAAGGTCACTACCTTTGACAAGAATGTGAAATCTTCGACCAATTCTTCACGAATCTTTGCGCCGTTCAGAGTAAGTCCCACAGATGATCCTCATCCTCTCTCAGCTCCATTGGAGGGGAAAGGATCTCATATATAATGACGCTTAGCTAACGTTTGTGATAGACTGTTGGACTCGTATCGCCTTCCAATACTCCCTTTACGTCGATTCCATTGGGCAAGACTTCCTTCCAGATCACAACTTCAGTCGGCAGATCTCTTCAAACATACGACTTGCGACGCGGTCTTAATCTGGTCTTTGTTACCCGACCGCAAACTCCTGCTGATATTACGGCGACTTTTGCTTGGAAAGAAAAGGTATTTGCGGCATGGGGTGGCTCTCAGGGTGACGAGACACAGGGTCTCTGGGTATTCCAACGAGGCAAGAAAGTGGATGAATTACAGCTCCCAGATGATCTTGCTGAGCCAATCCAGAAAATAATGGTCTTTGGTACATGGGTTATTGCTTGCGCTACAACCAGAATCGAAGTATTCAAGTCTGCAACGCTCGAACATTATACCACCATTCAAACCATGACAACCAGCAAGGGTGGTCACGAAATTACTGGCGGTGTTATTGGCATGCCCACCTTCTTGAACAAGATCTTCGTCGGTCGCAAGGATGGCTGGGTTGAAATTTGGAACGTTAGTACCGGCAAGCTGATATATACCATTCTGCCACCTTCGCCAGACTGCGGATCAGTCACCTGCCTTGAGCCCAGTCCCGCTCTGTCTCTGCTCGCCATTGCGTATTCAAACGGTCCTCTAATCATCACCAACGTTCTCACGGATAAACCTCTACTACAAATCGAAGCCGGGAACCCCGATGCCCCTGTAACCTCCATATCGTTCAGAACAGATGGCGTGGGGGCGGGCATTGATGGTAGAAAGGATGGTGTGATGGCAACAGCAACTGCGGCTACGGGCGATGTCACGTTTTGGGATCTGAACGGCGGCGCGCGTATTATGGGTGTTCTACGAAGCGCCCACAATCCGCCAACCCACGATGGTCATGACGTCCGAGGAGGCGTGAGCAAAGTCGAGTTTCTAGCTGGCCAACCGGTCATTGTCACAAGCGGTCGCGATAACTCCTTGAAATCGTGGATATTTGACGAAAGTCCCTTCTCGCCCGTGCCCAGAATTCTTCACTCCCGGAGTGGACATGCAGGCCCAGTCAACTGCCTGCATTTCCTGCCTTCGGGTTTCGATGGTTCAGAAGCTGGTAACAAATGGCTTCTGAGTGGTGGAAAAGACAGAAGCTTGTGGGGATGGAGTTTGCGTCGCGATGGCCAGAGTACTGAACTTAGTCAGGGCAACATTCGCAAAAAGGCCAAGAAGGTTGGCATATTGGCAGCCAATGCCCTCGCACATGGACCGACGACAACCTTGGAGGATTTGAAAGCACCAGAAATCACATGCATTGCGACTTCACTAAACCGCGACGGCGGCATTGGTGCCTTGCCCGGTAAGCAGGCAATCTGGCAAAAAGGACAAGGTCAGAACAAAAAGGTGGATGCCGAGATCAGCGGTATGACGGGTTGGGAGAGTGTTGTTACGGCTCACAAAGGTGATGCTTTCGCTAGGACATGGTTCTGGGGACGAAAACGAGCTGGTCGATGGGCATTCCCTACTGGTGATGGTGCCAATGTTTCGACCGTAACAATTAGTCCATGCGGCACTTTTGCGGTCGTGGGTTCAGAAGCAGGAGGTATTGACATGTACAACCTGCAATCTGGCGTCCACCGACAACGCTTCCCCTCCAAGCTGACACCAGCCCAAGCACGGCAACTCAAGATACAGCAGTTGCGGCAGGCAGATGATGTTGTTCAGCTGCAGGCTGAGGGCAGTCGAAAATATCCCGCAGGAGTTGGCAAGCATACCAAGACTATTACTGGCCTGGTCGTTGATTCTATGAACAAGACAGTAGTATCATGCTCTCTGGATGGAAAGATCAAGTTCTGGGATTTCCTAACCGGAAGCCTTCTCGAGCAACTGGATTGGGCCCCAATGACATTCCCAACAGGTTGCAGATATCACCCTGCCAACAACCTGTTGGCATTTTCATGTGATGACATGTCTATCAGAGTTGTTGATATGGAGACGAAGAAGACCATTCGAGAGTTTTGGGGGCCAACGGATACTATTAATGACTTTTGCTTCTCCAACGATGGTAGATGGGTTATCGCAGCATCCCAAGATTGTATCATCAGGGTTTGGGATCTCCCAACAAGTCACCTAATTGACGCGATTAGATTGGAGAAGCCGTGCAGCGCCGTAACCATGTCACCAACGGGCGAGTACCTTGCGGCCGCCATCAATGGTCAACCGGGCGTTAACCTTTGGACAAATAAGGCTCTGTACAAGCATGTACCAACCCGACAGATATCTGAAAAGGAGATTGGCCTGGTTGCGGCGCCAACTTCATCTGGCGAAGGCAACCAAGGTCTACTGGAGGCTGCTTTCGAAGAAGACGAAGCAGATGAAGGAACTGGCGTGGTTGCACCTACAGTTGATCAGTTGAGCTCCGATCTGATGACTTTGAGTTTGGTCCCCAAGAGTCGATGGCAAACACTGCTTCACTTGGACCTGATCAAGGAGCGCAATAAACCAAAGGAAGCACCGAAAGTTCCAGAGAAGGCACCGTTCTTCTTGCCATCCAGCACCAGCACCCAACTTCCAGGGCAGAAATCTGATACGGAACTGCTGGAGGATGGGGTCAAGTCACGGATTACGAAGCTTGATAAGGCACGTTTGGAGGAGGCATTCACCTCAAAGCTTCGTGCCGGTGCAGCCAGCAATAATTGTAAGTTGTGATGCCAATATGGATAATATTGGAACTAACGCCTTCGCAGACGAGGAGTTTATTGAACATTTAAAGCTGCTCTCGCCTTCAAGCGCTGATTTAGAGCTTCGATCACTATCTATCGGCAGTGGGGATGCTGACTCGAATGAGCTTCTCCACTTTATTCAAGCCTTGACTGCCCGACTGCATGCGCGAAAAGATTACGAGTTGACACAGGCCTGGATGACGGTCTTCCTCCGACTCCATTTTGACGTTGTAATGGCGAATGAGTCACTCTTGGAAGCATTGGAGCAATGGAAGGCTCAGCAGGAGAATGAATGCAGCAGGCTGGATGACTTAGTTGGGTATTGTAGTGGTGTGGTTGGATTTCTACGAAACCCTAGAACATAGTGGGATCGACGCGATAGATTTGCAGGAATTAAGTGAATTTAGAGCTTGGATTGTCCGGAAATTATAGACTGCTATGCGTGACCTTCGTTCTAATATGTATGATGGCTGTAACTCATGAACCCAAGGACATAGATCTTCTAGCATCATCTACCAAAACATAGGATCTGTATCTTTTGATGTACATATATACATAGTTGCAGGTGCAGACAACACAACTTGCAAACGCCGACAAGTGGGTCTAGACATCACAAACACAGATTTCACAATGAGAAGATCGGTCTTCTTCATGAGCTCCGTCAAGCAGAGCATCACAATGAAAACAAAGGTAAAGTGGTAAATCAAAAATTGCGCCCCCTATGGCCCCGAAGGACAATAGAGCGAGGAACGACTCCGCGCTGTGCAATGCAGGCCTTCCACACTGAAACCCCCATTTCATGATCTGGGAAGTTCGGAACAAGGTAAGTATGAAGAAAAGAAAGAAGAGAAAAAGTTGAAAAATGTTGGAGAGGAAGATGTTTCTTATACCAAGATCCAGATGGTCCGTGCGTCCTACTGATTTGAATTCTGCCGAGCGGTGAAAGTTGGCCCGATTTTTGATTGGTTAATTCATCAAGAGAAAAATAGGCTGCAGCTTCAGCCTCTGAAGGTGCCTGCCAGCTTCGATTTTATGAGAGGGGAGAAAATGGACAACAGGGCAGGAAGTACGCATAAATGTGCATAATCTGTTCAATTGATATGATTTTTTATTCCATCTCAAACTCAGATCATTGTGAATGAATTATGCATCTCTTGGCAATGACCTTGTTCAATGTTAATTACTATGCTCAACTCTTATCGTCTTATCAGTACCATCTGAATTCACCATTGCAACGGCACTAAACCATGCAAAGCATTATCAAGGTAAGCTTTTGCTGGGGCGACAGCCACTGAGTGTCTATCTTAGCGCTGCTTCCACCTACCACTCAGCGGGGCAGCTGTTTTTTTCTGCGACTGTAAATTTTTTGTTGCGACTCGTATCAGTATCAACCTTCAGATAACAGAAAACGAAGTCGTGATAATGGGCAAAAAAGGTTTCAGGGTATGTTTCCCTCCCCTTTGCCGCAATGCATGCCCAATTCAACTCAGATTTGCAAATCTAATCACCATCTAGGGTAAGAATCGTCGTAACCAAGGCGGTGGAGGCGGCGGCGGTCGTGATCGCGGGGGAGATGGCTGGAGAGACTACCCAGCTCTGAAGAAAGAGAATGCAAAGCTTCAGCAGTTCTACGATAGTCTCCTGCAGCTTCCGGATGAGGAGAAGGAACAGTTTTGGGACGCATTCAAGCGCGAGCTTCCCAACAGCTTCAGGTTTTGTGGTTCAAAAGGGTATGTCCAAGCTTGATGCGACTGCGCAGACTTTGCAGCCCGCTTTCTCGGGTTGCGCCGCTTGCTAACATTGATATTAGACATGCGCTCGCTGTCAAGAGACTCCTCCGAACCAGATACATCCCCGAGATTGTCAAGATTGAGCACCAAGATGGCCGACCAGTTGAATCGCCTCAACCAGTGCCCTGGTACCCTGACGAACTTGCTTGGTGGATGACTACCCCCAAGAACGTCGTTCGCAAGTTCCCCCCATTTGCCGCCTTCCAGAAATTCCTTGTCTCCGAGACTAGTGTCGGAAACATCAGCAGACAGGAGGTTGTCAGTATGATTCCCCCAATGCTTATGGACCTTCGACCGGGAATGACAGTCTTGGATATGTGTGCTGCGCCGGGAAGCAAGTCTGCCCAACTGCTTGAGATGCTCCACGTCGGCGAGGAGTCTCGTGTGAGAAAGGTTCTCCGTGCCTTCGCCAAGGAGGATGGTCTGGACCTTGGCGAGGAAACACAGGAGGAAGCCGAAGCGGACCTTGAGGCTGACCCCTCTGATTCTGGTAGAGCTACTGGCTTGCTCATTGCCAACGATGCTGACTACAAGCGCGGTCATCTTTTGGTCCACCAGCTTAAGCGATTGTCTTCTCCCAATTTGCTTGTCACTAACCATGATGCTACTCAATTCCCCTCCATTAGACTGCCTCAAACCGATGCCAAGTCTAACAAGCCCGTCTATCTAAAGTTCGACAGAATTCTTGCTGATGTTCCTTGCTCTGGTGATGGAACGACCCGAAAGAACGCCAACATTTGGAAGGATTGGCAGCCTGGTAATGCACTTGGCCTGCACGTCACTCAGATCCGTATCTTGGTGCGAGCACTCCAGCTCCTCAAGGTCGGTGGCCGTGTCGTTTATTCTACCTGCAGCATGAACCCAATTGAGAACGAATCCATCATTGCAGCTGCCGTTGAGAGGTGTGGCGGTTTGGAAAACGTCGGTATTCTCGATTGCAGCGATCAACTGCCCGGCCTTATCCGCAGGCCCGGCCTGAAGACCTGGCAAATCATGGATAAGTCAGGCCGAATTTGGAATTCGTGGGAAGAAGTTGAGAAGTTTGCAAAGGAGCAGGCCGAGGGAGTAATTCCCGGACGTGTTGTAGAGACCATGTTCTCTAAGCCTGGAGGGTCAGACCTGCCTTTGGAGCGCTGCATGAGAGTTTATCCCCACCTTCAAGATACCGGTGGTTTCTTCATCACAGTTTTGGAGAAGAAGGCTGAGTTCAAGGCCAGGAATGAGAATGAGCCCAAACAGGCCACCGCCGAGTCGAACGGCGCATCAGAATCCCCTGCTGCCGAGTCGAAGCAGGAGGAGGTTGCTCAAACAGCACCGGAGGTTGTTGAGGAAAGCGATGCTCCTATGGATGACGCTTCAATCAACAGCAGCAAGAGGCCTTTGGAGGTTGATGAAGTCGAGGAACAGCCAGCCAAGAAAGCCAAGACTGATGTTGATAGCTCAGCTACTGCAACACCAGCTGCCAAACCAGATGACCGACCCAACAAGCAGCGACGAAATGGTCCGATTGAGGAGCCCTTCAAGTATCTTGACCCATCCCACCCCATCATCCAGAAAATCCGAGAGTTCTACAGCCTCTCAAGCCGCTTCCCCGATAACCGATACATGGTTAGAAATGAAATGGGCGAGCCGGCCAAGGCTATCTACTACACAACCGCATTGACGCGGGATATCTTGACCGAGAACGAGGGCAGAGGCATCAAGTTCATTCACGGCGGTGTCCGCATGTTTATGAAGCAAGATGCCCCTTCAGCAGAGGTCTGCCGCTGGCGTATTCAGTCCGAAGGCATGCCCATTCTCCAGGGCTACGTCGGCGAGCCTCGCGTCATCCACCTCCGCAACAAGGAAACTCTTCACAAGCTCCTTATCGAGATGTTCCCAAAGATCACCGACGGCGGGTGGGAGAACTTTGACGAGATTGGCGAGCGCGTCCGAGACATTGGCATGGGATGCTGCGTTCTGCGTATCGAGCCGGACGGATCAGACCCGGAGTTCTCCGAGAGGATGGCACTGCCGCTGTGGAAGAGCATTCATTCGCTGAATCTGATGCTGCCGAAGGAGGACAGGTCGGCGATGTTGCTGCGTATCTTTAACGACACCTCTCCGCTGATTAACATTAGCCTGAAGAATCAGAAGCCGAATGGGAAGCATCAGCAGAGGCAGGTAGAGGAGGTTGCTCAGGATGAGGAGATTGATGTGGAAGATATCCCAACCCCGGAGGAGATTACGGAAGTGGAAGAGGTAGAAAAGGCTACCGAGGAAGCTGTTGAATAAGAATCATAATCTGGACTGCCATATTGTAAACAAGAGATTTTTTATAGTACTTTATTTTTTTGGAGCTTATGGCTATTGTTACATGACTTGGGTGCCGTGATTTTGTTACGTCTTATGCTTTACTTGTACAGGAATATAATACATGCCGCTTTGCTGGCCTATATGATCCGAATCTACTCATCCAATAGCCCGGCCGTCCAGTGAACTATACGGTCAACACCTTGGCCATTGATGGCGCTTACAGGTATGGCGGCGCAATTCTTTGTCCATGCTCCCTCCACACCACTGGGATGCGGCTCCTGACCGCCATTGATGCGATCCATGTATGCTTTTAGTTCACGGAAGTTGCTCTGCGTTTCTGGTAGGTCGGCCTTTGTGGCGACGACGAACCACGGCTTGCCAGCAATATGTAGTGTAGGGCTTGCTTCCTCCGTCTGCGGGGCGCCATATTCGGAGCCCATAAGATTGACGGTTCCCTGCATGGGGTCGGAAGTCGTGCTCCAGTCGACCCGGGATTCAATCTCGCGAGCCTGTTCCTCTTCTTCGCGCATCTGGGCGTATAGACTGACTTCACGCCATAGAGCCTGGAGGGCTTTGATGGCATCGCCGGCGGCGAGGTCGATGACGAAGGCGAGAACACCGGCTCGCTCAACATGCCGCAAGAATGCGATGCCGAGACCACGATCCAGATGAGCACCTTCAATGAGACCAGGAATATCGGCGACTGTGAACCGTGTCCTGGGTTCTGCATCGGCGTCTCCATCTTCAACTGGGCCTAGCACAGCAGAGTATCGCCGGCGGGTCTTCACACTGGGCCTGCCAGTGTACTTGTCAAGGACCACAGTCCCGATATTGGGTTGTAATGTAGTAAATGCCCAGTTTCCAACTCTGGTGCGACTGTTGGTGAGGGCCCGTAGAAGCGTGCTCTTGCCAGCATTTGGCAAGCCGACGAGACCGACGTCAGCAAGGAGTTTGAGCTCCAATGATATCTTCAAAGTAACGGAGTCGTCACCCCTGGTCGCAAAGACGGGCCGCGGATGCTCCCTCGAGGTAAAGTGAGGGTTACCTAGGCCACCAATGCCGCCCGCAGCGAGAAGGATGGGTGTAGGCGTGGGCCGTGAGAGGTCAAGGTAGACTGGAGCGGGGGGTTGCTGATATAATTGGGTACGCCTTGGGAGCTTGGGAAATTCTGCCGATTTCATCTCGGACTTGGACATGCCAGGGTACAGCATCCATTTCTCCCTTTGAGGATCGTCCGCATCGGGATCATAGTCTTCCTCGGGGCTTGTTTTCCGTCGACTGCCCGTCTCTTCCTCTTCCAAGTCTTCGCTCAATTTGTCTTGTTGAGTCTCGAGCTGCTCGCGCCTTCGCTGCTTCTTCAGGGCGTGCCAGGCCTTGAATGTCATGGCTTCCTCCGCGGCGGGATCGTGACGCTCCAGTTCTTTGACTATAGTGCCAACTGGAACCGAGATGACTACATCATCGCCTCTGGTGCCACCCCTTGCGCTTCCCTGACCGTGCTTTCCACGCCCAGCGCGGATGAAGCGTCTACGGGCTAGCTTATGCAGTGAAGTTTCTCCGTGGGCGGCTTGGATATATACGTTGCCGCCATGGCCACCATCGCCGCCATTGGGAGGTCCATCGGGGAGAAAGGCTTCTCGTTGAAAGGAGACGCAGCCATTGCCCCCACGACCGGCATATAAAGTCAATTCGGCCTTGTCAGCAAAATTGGGGGCGGCGAAATCATCGGGCGCAGGGTTAAGGCGGGACTGGGGGAGATCGTTTACTGTTGAAGTCGAAGAGGAGGACTGTCGATATTGCGTCGCTGCGGGGTTTCGACTGAGGACGGATCGAATAAGTCGAGAACTGTTACATCGAGGGCGGCAATGGGAGGGATATAGAAATGGGAATAGAGTGGATGATGAGGGGGAGGGGCAGGATCTGAGGGGCATTGTTGTGACGTTTGATTAGCGATCCATGGCAAATGGACGGCGATGGTGTTGTTGCTGTGAGATGGTGGGGGGCCGTATGCAAAATTTCTTAGGTTGCTTCTTGTGATGCTGTAAAAATCTACTGATAAGATAACGACACCCCTGTAACGCTCTGAGACTTTTCTCCGTTGAACGCTGAAAAGAGCTTCCATGTTGCCCGTGCAAATCCCAATTGCACTGGACCTACGGCGTACCAGGTCAATAATACAGCTGATTAGTGCCGGGAAGTAGCGGCGGGTGGGGGCGGGCTATTCTGATAATTCGACCACAAGTCTGACCTCCACTGAACCTCCACTGACCTCGGATTGCTGCGCTGGCCTCTGGATCGTCTCTCTTCCCCGCTTCTCGCGTCAACCCTTGTGACCCCTTCTGCAGCTTGACAAATGCAAAAAAGCAAGCTTGATGTTTGATTGATCGACCATCGAGAGGCCAACATTGATCTGTCTGTTTCGAGCGGGTAACATTAGTATCACTGTCTCAAGTACGGAGTTACCATCCCTCCCAAGTCTTCCTCTCCTCTCCCTCTCCTCCTCCTCCCCCTCCCCCTCCCCCTCCCCCTGGCATGTCAATTGGTGGTGCTGCTGACCTCTGTGGACTAACTAGTAATAGCCCATGCTCTGTGCTTGAACGAGGTTGCCCTTCCCCTCCATCGTCCATCCGTCACTTTTAGAGCTCACCATCACCGGTATCAATATCACATCTATCATCTGCTATTTTCCCCGGGGGTGGGAAAGACTGTCTTCGCTGGCTGGCCACCTCATTCCCTCATACATACCTGCTCGCACACACTCACTTATAGAGGCTTGCCTCTTTTGTGCTTTTTTTTACGGCCACTGGCGGGCCTCAGTCCATGCATGTCGCAGTCCCTCGTGATTTGACAGCATGTGCCCGTCCCTACATAAAAGCCCGCGCTCAGGTTATCATTGCTTCGACTAAAATGCGGTGAATTTCTTCTGCTTCTACGCCGATAAAAAACGAAAACCTCACGTTTTTTTGTTTTGTTTTTGCTTACCCGCGGGGCCTTACTTAGCCTTGAACCCCAGACCAGAGTCTCCGCTCTCTCGCCGTCTCTGGCTTCTCACCATCTGATCTGTCCGTCACGCACGTTCAGGTTGTTTCTATTGCCGCTTAGCTTTTTTTTTCCCTCCCTCCTGTTCATCCGTCTGTCTGTCCATCCACATTTACCCTGCTGCAAAGCAGTCTGTGAGTGCAGGGAAGCCGAGCTGCAACCAGCAATTTATTGCATACGATACGTTACCCAACACAACATAGTCAACTGTCCCGCCCTCCATTGACGACTTGGAAGAGACTGTTTCCAACGGAGCCTTCTCGTCTTTCTCTGTTGCATTAACGCTACTACCTCACCACGGTCAAGGCCAACCAAGTTGCCAGGTCGGTCTTTGGTCCACCAGCAAACTCAACTGTGTAACGGACGTTTGCTGCAAGTTGATAGACTGGCTGCATCATCATCATCATCATCATCATCATCATCATCAAAAAACAAAACAACAGCAACAACAACAACGGCTACACCCACACACAGCTCATCAATTGCCAGCAGCCGTCTCTCGCCAATTCGCCTCCTCCACGTCCACGTCCTCTCACCCCCACCAGCTCCGTCATTGTTTTTTCTGAGCTGCCACTCGCTGGCTGGCTGCTGATTCAGCTTTGTCCCTCTATTGGGCACCCTTCTCCGTTGGGCCAGTTCGCGTCCATTGGGCCAGCCTGCATACGCTGCTCGATCCGCATTCGAGCCACGACAGTTGGGCGTCCACCAACCTAAACCATTCTCATACCACTTGTCTTGCTGTAGCTTGGGTCTTGTTTCCCCACGCTTCGGCCCCGGAAACCTCAGATCGTGTCCCTCCCAGCCTCTGAGTTTTCCTTTCCATCCCAGCTCTGGTGCAGACGGCTCTGCCAGCACTTGCAGGATACATACCTCTCCTGGCGAAACAGAGCTCGCGCTTTGCTCTAATCTAGCTGCACCACTCTACCTACTCTCCTCTCCCGCCGCGATCCCTCTTATCCCTTTACCGCCTGGTGCGTGCCTATTGCTCGCCTCCGCCGCCGCTGCTGCTACTGCTGCTCGCTGCTCGCTGCTACCTCTTCTGCTTGCCATTCTTAATCAGGTCAGTCATTCTCTCTGTTCCTTTTTGTAACCCCTCGCCTCGCCTCGCCCTCTCCCCCATCTCCATCATACCCAACATACCTACTACTGTCCAACGTTTCCATCCTCCATCCCCGTCCCCCATGAAGCCCGTCCATGGGCTGATCAAGAGGGAGCGACCTCATCACTGTGTTTGATCAAGTCCAATTCCATGTTAACACATCTGTCGTACCTATCATTTGCGTGTTGATCTCTTCTTTTCTGCCCTATTGTGTAATTATAGCCCGTATATTTGTCTTCATCACTCTTTGATCGACGACTGCATCCCAACCTAAGCTGCTCCATCAAACCTGAGAACCACCCTCGCTAAGATGCATACCAGAGAAAAGGTACGCAAGTCCATCATCAGGATGGACCCGGATTGTGCCATCTGCCATGCCCCGGCATCGTTGGCCTGTGATTGTGAGGCCAAGGGCCTGGAAGTGGCCGTCAAACAGGCCGAAGAACGGATGATGCGATCTATATATAATGATATCCGGTTGGTTTTCCTATCCCATTGACACTATCGCCCAATTTGAACATGGCTGACCTTGAATTCCTCAGTACATGGGTAAGGGCTCATGCTCAAGACTACATTCTTGAATACTTTCGCCTCCTGGCCGAGCGACGGAAGACTGCCCATTCGGCTCATTTGGACCATATTACTGCCCATGCTTTTTATCACTACAATGCGCCTCCGCACCCGAACCAGATTGCCGAAGCACAGGCTACGCTGAAACGCGGAATTGACGAAGACTGGCAGGCTAGCGTTCAGCGTTACCCCGAAGTCCTCGAGTACTTTTATAGTCTTGTTGAGCTTTCCTTGCCCGCAGATGACGAGGCAGCTGTCAAGGATCCCCCCTTGAATTCCAATAACGGACACCGGAAGGCCAATCGTCGACCGGGTACTATTGCCGGAAGTAGCAGTGCGGCACCCCCGGCCATTGCACCGCCTCCGGCCTCCTACCATGACCGGGATCCTCTTGCAGAGGCCCGACGAACTCCGGGTCCCCGGGACAGGAGACATAGCACCACTACATTCCGGCCACCACAGCCATCACATCACCCACCAGGGTCTTACTACTCGCCATTTGGTTAAAACAAGCAACAAATTTGTCAAAAGGCACACGGCGCAAGACGCACACAATATCTATTTCCTTCCATCTAAATCACGATTTTCATGATCTCCACGGCTTTTTATATCATTTATGGCGTGGCATATGATCTGCATGGCGGCTGGAGTAGCCATATCTTACATTTCCTGGAAGTTGAGGGTATATTTTTTTTTTGGGACTGCATGATGTTTACTTTTGTTTCCTGACCTAGACAGGTCTCTGGCGGACGACTACCTGGGTCAGGAATTGTTGTACGCCGGGAGCATGAACACTATTAATGACCGCTGGCTGGGTCATTGTGGCCGTCCCTGACATATGTGTGCTCCTGTGACCCCAATTCGCTTATGAGGTGATACTCAAGCAATTAACTGGGCACAAAGAGTCTCTGTTTACGAGGCTTTGTGCTGGGGAATTCAGACTGGCGTCACTTTGGGGGACGGTGCTCGAAGCACACTGTAGTAGTAGCGGCAGCGAAACAAATAGTTTGAATAGGTATATATGTAGCTACGGTGTAGCAGCTCCTTGAAGCTATCATGAGGTACATAAACGTACATCTGCTCGACCAATACCCAATGTGACGATATCATCGAGGTTCTCTGCATATTATCACAACGAACAAGAATGGTGGTGCTTCTTACCACATAACCCCTAAGCAACCTATCTCAATTCCCCAATCAAAAAAAAAAAACATGAGATAAGAGGCAAGTATAAGAATGTCTTTTTTCTTCAAATTTCGATTCTTGGCATAAAGAGAAAAAAAAGTGCCTAGTTACAAATATCGTTGGCAACGCTGGTGTTTGATGATTGATGGCATCCAAACCGGCATGCCTGCATGTGACGAGATGCGCTTTTTTGCTTTTACTTTTGTTCATCCATCGTGTTCCCAAACATGTTTTCCTTTGTTCCCCCCCACCCATAAAACTGACATGGAAAATTTGACAATAGTTTAGCTGCAAATATATATGCCAGTGAAGTTGTAAAGCCTGCCCGACCCCCCTTAGCATACTCCTAACGCTGATGGAAGAAATTTAAATGACGAGAAAAAGATAGAGAACCGAGATGAGAAGGTGCCAGCGATGAGAGTATGAGCAGGAAGCGTACAGTGCTTATATTGCGATTTGATGCGGTTGGTGAGAAGTCCTTATGACTCCTGCTTGTCCTCGACGGAGACCTCCTTAAGGTCCTCGGTGATTTCGTCAACGTTCTCACCGTTGGCCTCGGCCTTCTCAAGCTCCTCAAGCTTCTTCTTGGCCTTTTCGATGTTCTGTAATCATTCTTTGTTAGCTTTTTACCGTCGGTAAAAAAAAAGGGGGGGGGGGAAGGGGGTTGGAACTTACGCGCTGGGTTTGGGCAGCCTGGTCGTTCTTCCAGGTGTCCAGCTTGGCCCTGACCTTCTCGATAATAGCAGGAACATCAGCGCTGCTCATGGGAGGATCAACGTCCAAGAAAGTGCAGTCCTCGACAACGGAGGGAGGGCAGTTGAAGCCCTTCTGGGTAGTAGCGGCACTGACACCACCCTTCTTGCCCTTCTTGCCCTTGCCCTTGGCGGGCAGGTACTCGTCTTCGCGGTCCTCCTTGCGAACCAACTTGGTTCCCTTGAGACCAGCTTCGTCAACTGTTCGCAGAGCTTGAGCACCGAGACCGGTATCGGCCAGAAGAGGGCCCTTTTCGGTCTTGTGAGTGGGGTCAAGGAACTGCAGCAGGCTGTTGGCGCGGCGGATCTCCTCGAGGTAGGCAGGGTCGCTGGCCTCAGCGAGAACACGCTCGGCCTCAGCCTTCTTCTTCTCCTGGATGAAGCGCTCTCGCTCGGCCTTCTGGCGCTCTCTGGCCTTCTCACGAGCCTCACGCTCAAAGGCCTGGAAAGCCTTCTTGGCGCCGTAGTAGTCATCCTTGAGCTTGCGAATGGCGGTGAACTTTTCCTGCTGCTCGGCCTGGAGCTTGGTGCGCTCATCACGGAGGCTAGAGAGGCCCTTGTAGGCCTCATCCTGTTCGGCCTTGATGGCGTCGAGTTCAGCCTGGATCGTGTTGTACTGCTCAGACAAAGCCTTCTGCTCAGGGTCTTCCATGGAGTCCTTAATCTCCTTGATCTTGGCCTTGAGATCATCGATCTGCTTCTGGGCATCGTCAAACTGACCAAAGTTCTTGCGCACCTTGCGCAAGTTGGAGACCTCGGTCAAGGCCTTCTTCTCATCAACGAGCTTCATGGTGCCGGAGTTGACCTGCTGCTCGAGACTGGCGATCTGGCGGTCGATATCCTCGACGCTCTTGTAGGGGACCTTGGCCTTGGCAGTCTTCTGCTCAGTGATGCGGCTACGGAGCTGCTCGTCCAGGCGCTTGACCTGGTCCAGCTTGGTGGTGCGAGCATTCTTGCTTCCGGCCTGCTTCTGGCGGATCTCGTTGGCCTGAGCGATGAGTTCCTGTCGTCGCTTCTGAGTTGGGCTAGGTTGGTCCTTGTTCTTGTTGGGCTGGGCAATATCGATCTTGGCCTTGATGGCATTCTGGGGGGGAATGATGTTAGCATGCCATTGATTGCTTTTTCAGAGTGGATCATGGGTGTGTTAAGTATATATTCTTTTTTTTTTTTTCTTCGTCGCCAAAATGTCTCGTGCATAATGCATGTCATTGCTCGGCTAACTACACGGGACATAATGCCAGGATGACATGACCTCGAGAAACACAAGATATGAAATTGGAGGATATAACATACGAATTTGTCCATAGAAGCCTTGTGCTCCTTCTCGGCCTTTGCAAGCTCTTCCTTGAAGAGGTTCTCATCAGGCTTGACAGGACGAGTAGAGGTTGTCGCAGCAGTAGCCGCCGCAGGGGCGGTCGTCGTCGCAGCGGGAGCGGCCATTGTGAAGATTGGAAGAGAGGAATTTGAAAAAATGTCCAAAGAGGCCAAGTCCTAGCAGTCACCTTGTCCTCGCAAGAAGGACTGTGGGAGAGCAACCGAGTTGAGGAGGGAGGGGGGGGATTGGAACCCTTTGTGGTTGAAGCTGTTTTTTTCTTTGGTAAGAAGAACAAAAAAAAAAAGCTTCCACCTCGACCACCACCGCCAATATTGGGTGGGTGATTTTGGCTCGAAATTTCCCTTCGCACCACGTTTTAATGTTTGGTGGTCTCGGTCCTGGTCTTTTTGGGTCCACCCCACCCTAAAAAAAATATTCCCTACGTGCAGCCAGCGAAAGAAGAGGCCACCTGGGTCAAACAGACCTTGTAAGTGCTGGGCCGGGTCGCTGTTAAGCTTCCTCAGCGCTTAGAGTTTCAGGGCGGAAAGCTACTGTTGGGAGCATGTTTGGGGCCATTAGGTCCCTAAGTTTCAGTGGATGGGTAGCCTGTAAACAATCCACCATAGTGGACGGGAACGTGGAGAGAGCTTTCTGGGGGATACACTGGAAGCTCCAGCACCTTCCATGCAAAAAGCACAGACCTAGAGACTAAAAAAAAAGAGACGGGAAGAAGCTGACTCACGTAATCAAGTCACATGACCATATCCTATCGATTATGAGCTTAGGCCTGGCCGCCAGTCCGTTCGATGCAAGGCTGAACAAATAATTTTTGTTGCGGCCGACGATCTCCCTTTGCAGCGGACGAGAAACGAAACCCATCGATAGATTCAGAACGCGCCACTCTCATTTCTTCTCGCATTTTTCGCTTCATATCGCAGAAAGAAAGACCTTAATAATATCAAAATGGATGACTACGTTCCCAACGATGCCAAGTCCAAGGAGATGGTGAGACTCTGGCGCGCGTGGAAGACTGTTCATGAGATGGTCGCAGATCGGGTATGCTTCTTCTTCGCGATTCCGTGGCCGGCTGCTACTACTGGCAATGGCACTCGATTTTGAGTCATCTAGCATCTAACTCATTTCCTGTCAGGAATACGAACTTGCCGAGGACGAGGTCAACATTTCCCTGGACCGATTCCGCGACGAATACTGCCACCCCGACGGCTCTGTCAAGTATGGCCCTCCTATTTTTTTTTCACTTTCGCAGGACTATTTTTTTTTTTAAAGAAAACAAAACCCCCCATCTACTTCACAATCCCTTTGACTATAGTACCAACTAACAGTTCTTGAATAGCCGCGGAAAGATGCAATTCTCTGCCCGTCCCAGCGACGCCATGCTCCGCAAGCATACCCCCCTTCCTACCGCACTCAACCCCGACCCCACGCCCGACTGCGGCCCCATCTGGGTCGAGTTCCTGACCGACAAGCAATTCGGCGTCGGCCAGATCCGCCAGTTTGCAAAGTACACCATCTCAAACAACTACAAGACGGGCATCATGGTCACCCACGTACCCCTTTCCCCCGCCGCCCGCAAGTCCCTCGCCAGCGTCGAGAACCTCGCAAAAATTGAGTGCTTCCTCGAGGATGATCTGCTCGTCAACATCACCCACCACGAGCTTGTCCCGCGCCACGTCTTGCTCTCTAGGGAAGAAAAGGTCGCGCTGCTGAAGCGTTACCGTCTGAAGGAGACCCAGCTCCCGCGTCTCTTGCAAAAGGACCCCGTGGCGAGATACTTGGGTCTCAAGCGAGGCCAAGTTGTCAAGATTATTCGAAACAGTGAGACGGCTGGGCGGTATGCCAGTTATCGGTTGTGCGTGTAGGCTCTCTCTTTGCTCGTCTCGGCGGATAGGAGGAGGAGGAGGATGGGACTGAGGAGTAGAGCTGTTGTGAATCTGCATTTGGGCTGTGAAAAGCTTTGGCGTTTTTTGGGAAATTCTAATTGGAATTATGAGATAAAGCAGCAATGTTAAATAACCAACCCCTTTCCCCCCCATCTTTTGACTATTATTGATATAACCACTTGAGGAACGTAGCGGGCCAGGGGAGAGGTTCAACGCAATCACGGATTTCACATCAAAGAACAATGATTAGGAGTTCATTCAATCAATTTGTTAAAAAAGTTGTATCCTTCTCAGGTTTCCATCGTCCTCTTAGGGACGTGTATCCATAAAACGCAGCAATTCGGGGTATATATGTAAACAAAAATGGCCAATGCCAAGGGCCACCTCCCATCCATTTCATCATCCAGAGTTGTATCAAAATCATCAAGAGAAATAGAACAAAAATAAGAGGGAAAAAAGAAAGAAATAAAAAGCCTTTGACGCCATGATCTCGTGCTTTAGAAAGAACGAGATCAAATCCCTATCCCGTGAAGGAATTTTCGAGCCCATATACTCTAGAGCTTAAGAAAAGTGAAATCAACCCATTCATTCAACTGTTCGCTCAGTTATAGTTCTATATAGATGCCAAGTTGGAGAGATGGTATATCGATATTAGAAAAAGTGAATTCAAGGAGTTGCATTTTCAGCGGATGATTGTAATCGTGCTAAATATCATCAAGTTTTCGTCAAAATTTGAAGCAATTTGGAGCAATTTGAAGCAGTTTAAGGCAGGCGATAAACGTGATGATTATGCCATGAGGCGGGTATCATAATGTAGTTTAGTAATAGAAAGATGGCGTTGGACTCAGGGGGTTCACTTCAAGAGACCTCCTGCATCCATAAGGACGGGGCCTGCCCCATTATTTGAAGGATGCTCTTGATGAGACTGCAGTATAGTGTCAAGCTCAGTCCCGCTCCTGGACTTGGACCGAGTTGACTTGGAACTGATTGGCGAAAGGAGCCCACCCATATCTTGCAGGAGGGCTGTTGAACCACGGCGTTGGCCGCTGATACTGGCAGCCCTTGACACAGAGGGCAAGGCGGGAGTAGAAAGAGGATCAATGGAAGAGGACGTGTGACTTCCTCTCCTATAACTTCCACTACTTGTTCCCACGGAGTCATCCAGCAATCCACCCACATCAAGAAATGATAGGTGCTTTGATGGATGACTTGTTGTCTTTTTGACCGGTATGGAATCATCGTTGCAATGGGGATCTCGCTGTTGTTCGATATCCCATTGGTCGCCGTCGGTCTTCAGGGGAGCGAATATTGGCGCCTTCCGGAACAGGTTTGTTGTTGGACTATGAGCCTGTCCTCGCAATTCGGGATCAACGCTTAAGCCGATGTCTCTCACAAGATCTTCGTCACTGCCCCATTGTTTATGCATAGTGGGCCGACGGTTTCTTTGGGCAGTGCTCGGCGGTTCGTAGGAAACAGGCGAAGAAGCCCGACGGAATTTCTGCTTCTTCACACCTCGGTCCCGCACGAAAGAACCTAGGACCAAAGCGTTTGCAGCTGCCGTGGCAAAAATTAACTCGACCGAGGCCAAAAGAGACCGAAACTGTTGGAGGCCGTGCTTTTCAATAATACGGGGCACCCGGTAAATGGTGACGCAGACGACGGACAGGCTGAGGGAGAAGAGCAGAACCAGTTGAATTTTTCTACGAAGCGCCATTTTGCTTCGAATGATGATTGATACGGGAAAGATGACCAGCATCAAATCCGTCAGAACGTTGCAAGTAGCCAGGGTGATGAGCTGAGCATAACCTTGGCGACATTGACCGCCGGGATCAGGCAAAACTTGCCAGTAGTGCTTGAACGGTTTGCACTCAACGAGATCGCTGATTATGACGGCCAGAAAGGTAGCAACAAGAGTCCATCGGATGGCGACCGAGGTTGTGTGGTAAGATCGCTCCCAGGTCAAATCGGTAAGCCGCCTCAAGAATTCGAGAATTGTAGCCTTGAGAATCCATAATCTGTGAAAAGTCAGCAGGTCTGCTGCGGTTGAAAGTCATATGCTTTGTACTCACGTTGCAGCATAGAGGGCTCGACTGGCCAAAACTAGACCGCTGGCAATGGCTTTTTGGTGCAGTTCATGAGCTGAGAGAACGACTCCGCTAAAATCGGCATTATTGGTTCCCGTCTTCAAGATGAAATGAACGCATCCCATTCGCAGGAATAAAGGAATCAGAGCGACGGCGGCGACCTTGTCTTCGGAAAATAGTCTCTCGGTTCGAATGAAGCGGCCAATGATTCGGATGATGATCATGAGAGCGCAAAATGACGTCGCCCACCAGCAAACCAACAAGGTAGGCTTGTCATGCCTAAAATCTTGCAGACTGGGAGCATCGGAATAGATGGACATGGCGGAATCGGAATTAAGGCCCGCGCCCGTCGACCTCCTTGGAGGGAACGACGAGCGAGGAAATAGAAAATTGGATTTTTGTAACTGAGATTCGTTTGCGGTTTGGTTTATTTTATTGTGCTGTTAAAATCAGGTGGTGCTGGAGCTGGGCGTCCAAACATCAAATCGCACGCGGCCAAAGGCCACTGTCGGTTTAGAGAGTGCCCTGGAGCATAAGACTTCTGCAGGCCGTTGGGCTGTGGCGGGAAAAGGCGAACGGTCGCGGCGGGAGGCTTGAGTGGGAGGGGCCGCTGCTGCATAAACATGAATACCGGTGCTGTGACGGCGACAGCATCGACTCTTTGACGACCCAAGATGAATCGTATAAATGAAGAAGGAGAACGGTGGTTAGAAAAGGGATAAGAGTAACAAGCAAGCAATAAATGCCAAGAGACGAGAGATCGGGGTGTATGATGTATGTATGTATGCACTCGGTATATGTATGATGAATATCCCGGAGGCGAATCCAATCGAGTCCAATGCAAGGATCGTAACGCTTGATAAGAAGCCGAAGCGAATCAGGACAGCCACCACCTGAAGAAGGGAGACCAGTCGATGACCAACCTAAAAAGACGGACAACCTAACAAAGACCGGATACGGTGGCGTGCAAGGCGTAGATGTGGTGGCTGGCAGGCAAAATCGATGCTTCGGAGCTGGAATCAGGTAGTAGGAGAATTTGTCAAATCAGTAGTTGGTGAGTAGTACGAGCACGAGCTCAACAACAACTGGGAGAGACTTGAGCTAGCAACGGACACTGGACCGACGACTACTAATAGTAATAAACATCGTGCTCCGTAAAGCAACAGCACATCATTAGCCCCAATGTTGGCGGCTGCACTCCCTCGGATGTCATGTATGGCGGACCATGATTTGTGTCAGACGGGTCTACGGAGCCGGGCGATGGAGCCTCGAGGCTAATCCCAGGACAGCCAAAGGTGCTGGGCCCTCTTCAAGGCCCCTTGAGACAACCGCGCTACTAAAAGTCCAGAGGCTCGCTAGGTGGGCTCCAATTACTCGATGCAGCAGGAGGCCCGGTAAGGTTGGCTGTAGTGGCGGAGTGCAATTATTTGGTGGTTGTCTTGAGTAGAGGGAGAGGGAGGGGGAGCGATACGCATGCGATGCGCGGTGATGCGATGCGGGAGCACACCGTGCAGTGAAGACGGCTGTCTCCCCTCCCGTCTTGACAAGAGAATTTTGATTGACTGCATATTGAAATATTGAATATTGATTTGGACTGGCTGTGGCGTTGGCTCACATGGTATCCCTCTGCTGTGATTGCTCTTTGTGATATAAATGCGCGTCTCAGCTGCTGCTCCTCCTGCTGGTGCTGCATATGCCAGTTTGAATCTTGAGCACGAAGCTCTGGACGCCACGTATTCTATTCGTGCCAACAATTTGGAACACAGTATGTATGTAGGCAAGGCATCTTGAGGAGGGAGGGGACGAGGAGGGGGTGATAACAGCCAACACCAGATTTGCCTGTCACAAATCCTGTCCGCTCCCATGGATCATGTACGCGTCCTTTGGGAACTACTCCTCTGTATCACGGAACCAACAATACTTGCCCAGTAGGTTGCGCGATATGAATGTGCTCCGGTTCCAGTGTTCAGTCCCTCAAATCAGGGAACGGAAAGCGGAAGAGAAAAAAACTAGTTTCATTGTTTGCGACGCTGCATCCGTGTCTAAATCAGTTATGTGACATGGCGTAGGTAGTTTATCCAAACTACCACAGGACAGGTACCTCGGCAGTGTGAGGTTTGCTATCCTTGGTACAGTTTGTCCCGCCTTGCGTCTTGTCTCTGCCCTGCCCTAGCAAAGTTGAGGCGGCGGAGGGCAACGGCAGGCCACGAGGCGGACAGCATTGGAGGGTGGCCAAAGCTGGCGGCGGTGGTCCATGAGTCCCATCGAGTGTCCATCACACCACCCATGCCATGCCCTAAAAATGGGCTCTTGTTAGCGCCGATGCAAAATTTGAAAAACCCTGACTCGCAGAGAGACAGAGAGAGGATTTGGATTTGTTAGATGCCCCTTGATAACTAACAGCGCCCTCTGCCTCGTATCCAACACCGGAAAGACTGGAGAAGTGAGGGCAATCTTGACTCACGGGGAAGCTGGAAAAGAGGGGAGGGGGGGTTGAGGCTGCACCCCATAATGGCATAATGGAGCACAGCAGCAGACATTTGGCTGCTTAGGGATTGGTTCGTGAGCTCACAGGGTGGCTACCCAATGTTGGACCAGGGATATCCAAATGCAAGAGAGGGCTGGTGCCGCAGCTCTGGGAAAGGGAGACGACCCGGTTTGCCGAACCCTGGCACGGAGCGACATGTGGTCCTTTTGTCCTTTTATTTGGCACGATAAGGTGAACAAAGGGCGATTTTCAACGCAAAAACGCATGGTTTGGATCTTTTGATATGGATGGCATCATACGCATGCGGACGTTTAAACATGTCGGTAGTGATATCATACATGAAGTGGCAGCAAACGGCCCACGCTCTTATTTTCTTTTTCTTTCTTTTCTTTATCGTGATTTCTTTTTATGCAGCCATGGACGGGAAGGGGGCATCTCGGAGAGACGGGAAGGAGAGGACTAAACGGTACGTACTTGTACCTGGACTCGAAGCAATCAATCCATTCTTGCCCACCCATCGCCTGTCCACCCATTACTTGGGCTCATGGCTGTACAACACAAAAATCCCAATATTGCAACTTGGGGAACAATGAGTGTGTCGCCACTGCTTCGCGATTAGACTTTTGAATGGGGCTTGCTGTGTGTGCGCGGTATTGTTGCAACGCGTCCTCTGGCAAAAGTCAAGCCAACAATGGCTGAAAGAAAAAAAATTTCTCCCCTTTGTTGAGTTGAGGGATTACGAGAACATGCAAAATTGATTATCATCTTCCCTTTCTGGGAATATTCACCCCTGCTTTTGACGATGACGTACGTATACTTGTAGTATAGAGCGTGCTATGCCTGGTTGCTGACCGAGAGAGAGAGATAAGTAAGTATCTATTATGGAGCAACATCGGCCGATGTTGATTATCCAATGCCTATCAGGACCGTCCCCTGATACAGGTCAGTGGATATCTATACAGGGACCAGGTAGCGAACCAGTTTATTGGGACTGCATCATGGGTTGGAATAACATGGATCATGGGTGGCTGGAAGCGGGAAACTGGAGACTGGGATGCATCATCTCCCTCTCGGTGTTGTTCGGGCTGCGAAGCCGAGCATGAGTGCGTTTGTGATGAAGGACCTGTCAGTCAGCGGTAAGACAGTTGGTTAATATTTTCTTTCACAAGAGAAACGGCGGCTCCTCATTGTAAGCACATGGCATTTAATGCATGACAACGGTTTTTGTCATTGAGCCAACAAGGCAAAAAAAAAGAAAAAAGAAAGAAAAAGAAAAAGGAAAAGACAAAGCACGCCCTCCTTTTTGCCGGAGTAGATCCATATCTTGTGACTTTGCGAGCCAGCGAGTGAGTGCTCGGTGCGCGCCCTCACACAAATCGATGGATGAAATGAGTTCATCAGGATGGAGACGATCGCAGATGCAGTGCGACACCAGGGAATAGCACTGAGACATTTGGGGTGATAAGGTTGATCAGGTCTCTGCTAGGATCAGCCACCGTCGCAACAGCGGGTCGAGCATTGATAGGTGAGATAGGCGAAACTGCAGCACCTCCTGTAATACAAGCTGTTTATCATGCCTCCTGGGATCAAGGGCTCCGGTTGCTTATCCTCTCTCTCTCTCTCTCTCTCTCCCTTCCTCCCTCTCCCCTCTCCACCCTTGCGGCCGGCTGGCTCACCGCTGGACGAATGGAGGAGCTGACGGGTTTAGCATGGACACTGTATTGATCAGCCGTCCAACCATCCAACCATGCCGTGGGTCCATCTTAAAAGGAAATGTGCCGATATGCAAGTTCAACGGCTCCTCTTTTGGCCTGTGTCCAACGACAACACAATGCGTTTTAGGGAACAGGCAACGAAATATCGCTGCCCGCTCGATGGTGTCTCATGTTGGCTTGGCTTTGATAAGGAGGGTAAAAGAAAGCCGCAGGGCATTGATTTGCCATTTTTAGGGAATCATCTGCCTGGAAATGGTAAATGGCGATAATTTACTACTAGCGTTCATGACGCCAATCTTATTTATCTACATGGAAAACCATGGAGAATTGACCACACAGCATATGTAGCTAAGCAATCCTTCAAGTTTCATGTTTTTAATTCAGACTGACAATTATGGTTCCCATCATTACCCAGGTCTATGTAGACTTGTATTATATAATTGTAGATTAGATAAGACGATTATCTATCCCCCCCGATCCTGCCCCAAGTGACTCAGAGACAGTGTTGCTGCCCCTCCATGAAAACATCCCCGCCCAACTGTGAATTCCATACCTGTACTCAATAATTGCCACATCTACGCAATCTGATAGGCAGTGTGCTATCGGCCGACGTCTTTGCACACTACTGCCAGCTCGAGATTACTGAACTATTTATATCTACAGTTCTATTAGTATACCCCACCCAGTGGTAGTATCAACTCATTGACACGGGTTTTGGTATAATAGGATCAATATGGGACTGCTACGGAAACCAAGGCTTTTGGAGAAGGCGTAGACCCTCCGGCTCTCTGTGCCAAATACCATGCCATTCACCACGACATCTATAACCGGTTCCGTATTAGCTTTACTATTTTTAATTAAATGCTAACGGAACACTACGCGGCCATTGTCCAGGAGCTCTTCCTGGATCTCTGGAAGAATGAATTCGTAGAGGAGTGGGAGAGCAGTCAACCAGTCTGTAGGGTTGCATAACCCCAATAAGGTTTCACTCTACCGATTCATTGACAAATATAACGTACTGTTCCACTCATGTGTCTTCCCTGCATCTCAAACCAGAACCGGTAAACATTGGACAAAGGTACATAGAATCTCTGCCATGGAGTATCCAAACGATGAGAATGGCAAGTTCAGCCAATCCCGAGGTGTCGGCGTGTTTGGCAACAACGCCAGGGATACGGGCATCGATGCCGACATCTGGCGATTCTATCTCCTTTCAAAACACCCCGAGACGACTGGTTCCGAGACCATAAACAACAAGCACGTCAAGTCCTTTCATCTTACATTGAGTATCTGGACGCTACCAAGTTGCGAGCTGGTGTAGCGGATATTCCTGCCTTTTCTTCTTTCGGAAACAAGTTGTTGTAGGATAACAAGCTTGATGGCCGCCTCCCAACGGAGGAGCCCGAGCGCTGCAACACGGTTATCAGTGTTGCCATCGGCCATATTCACCTGCTGGCCGACCTCTTATCACCATATATGCCGAACACAAAGTCAATCTATCTTTAAGCAGATTGGCCGTGAGTGCTTGCCTAGCATCCTTGAAACTTGGGACTTCGACTCAGTCTCCGCTGGGCACACCATTGGAACGCCCGCGCCCCTTTTCGCGACCATCCCAGCTGCGAAGCTCGAGGAGTAGCGGGGGCGTTTGATGGTGCAGAATTGAGGAGGCAGAAGGTTTTACTGGCTGAGAAAGCAGCAGCCAAGAAGGCCAAGAAACAGAAACAGAAGGAGAAGAAGAAGAAGAAGAAGAAGAAGAAGAAGCAGGAAACCACTATTGCCGCCGAGTTGGAGGTAGCCCAACTCTCACTAGAAGAGAAGAACCAGTGGTGTTCCATAGCGTAAGGGGGAGGAAACACATTGAGATGCCCATTTGAAAACCCCAGCATGTTTTCGTTTTTATTTTTGTCACCTACATGTTGGTGAGCTTGTGCGAGTGCCCATTTTGTGGCTTCAGTCCGTCCCGATTGTCTGTGGAAAGAAGGGATCTAACGAACGCCAAGGCGTCTCATGGATTCAGACTAGAAAATTCCTTCTCGAGACTAAAAAGATTCCTTTTTGAAGTAGTAGTAGATTCCAGAATCCAGATTGCCGATGCGACGGGCTTGCAGGGAAATGAGGTCATTCATGATGCCTATCAAGATTCATCATCCCCCGATACGCCACCGGTTCGAGGTTGGTAGGTTGGTTTCCTCATGATGATCGATCCCGTCGGAAGAGTGTTTTTTTTATCCCTTGCAATATTGGTATTTGATGTAACGAGTTCATTACTCGCTTCAATATCCACCGGAGAGAATGTTACATGCTACAACACTACTTGCATGTTCTTTGGTTGCATCGTGTCCGAGAAGGCTAAGAGTGATTTATGACGCCCACCGCGGTTTTTCACGGGTAGCGGAATTAGAGGGGGGGCAGATGGGAGGGGGACAGATTCTGGGGTAACAAAACGGTTTTTTTTCTTCCTGTTTCGCATCCATCTCCACAAAATGGGGAGATTTTAGGCATAGTATATATCTATCCCTTGACTCGTGTTTACTGTTGGATGACGGTAAGCCTTCTCTCGTATAATATTGGCCTTGGCTCTTCTTTTACACTGATTGAGTAAGAAAGAAACAAATATGGAAAGAAAAATGTGGGATCAATTCTTGGCAGACAATGAGTAGCTCTTTTTTTTTTTTTTTTTTTGTGAGTTCTATAGAAAACACACACAGTGAAAATGTCCGGCCCCCCTGTTGTCAGGAGTTTGTGCGTGCTGCTAAGCTTGAACAGGACCGCTCAAACAACATGGGGGGGGGGGGCAAGCAAAGTCATCAGTTCATCCCACATTCAGAGTTCTAGACCAATACTTCGTTCTCTTACTCATCCACATGGGGGAGAGAAAAAAATCAATAATTTTTTTTTTCATGGCTCGTGGGACTTTTGGTTTCTTGGCCAACATGCGGCAGATAGTCTCATCAAATGATCTATTGATCCACCTTCCAATGTAGGTGTTTCCGCTCCCCTCCCCCCTCCCCTTACCTCAACGTTAACTCCTCCACGAGACTGTTGATTCGGGATTTGTCTGCCGCCCCCCAGTCTATTCCTGTCAAACCGTGGCCATCCCCTTCCTCTTCCCCTTCCCCATCTTCATCTCCACTGCCCACAAGGCTCCATAGCTCATCCACAACTGCACTCCTCACTCTTGGCCAGGGGTGCAGCATGAGCGCCCCGAGCCTCTTTCTGGCCTCCTTACTGCCGGCCTGAATACCTTCGTCCTCGCCCGCGGCTGCCAAATCCGCCGCCGCAGCAATCCCGCCGTAGACCTTCACACATGCCGTGAGTTTACGGACATTTCCCGATTTATATCCTGCCTTTTGCGTCTGCAGGCATAGACTTCGGTAGTTGACGTCTTGGCACCGCTGAAAGATACCTACATGAAACAGAAAAGCAATGATCTCCAATGTAGGCACAGTGATACGGTCCTCGCCTTGGCAGGCCTTCAGATTATGTAAAAGTGCGGTGCACATTAGCCGCAAGTTTTCAGGAGATGTCTCGCAGTACTCGCAGACCGCCGCTCGGCTCTGAACAACGAGGTCTTCGTTGCCCGTATCTGCAGATGAGGCGAGACCAGCCATGAGTCCTGCTATCCATGCGACAACATCTCCCTTGGCTATATCGGAAGCATGTGTCAAAAGTGAGTCCGAGGAAGCGAGCCCGAGGAGTAACGTAAAATATGTCCTGGATGTGAATTCACTTGATTGAAACTTTTCAACATGGCTGGTAGTATTGATTAGCAAGCATAATTGTTGAATACTTTTTGGGGCTCATACCTTTCAGTCAGCAGCAAAGCTACCACATCCTTGGCTTCACGACGGACGCGGTCCAATTTCTCAGCAGAGAGACGTAGAATGCTATAAATGAGCTTCTCAACGGATGCTGCCACCCACTGTTCACCAGTATTCACGCCAATGTCCGCCCAGAGGACCTTGATTGCTTTTAGGGTTTGAACCCGAACAAGTGAGCCTTCGTCGCCACGGGCCGTGACCGTATAGTTATTAAGCCCATCATCTAGCAGATCCAAGAAAACAGTCGGCTTATCCTTGAGGACGCGGCTTCGTAGGAGACTTTGAAGGAGTGCAACTCTCGTCTCAATCTCCTTGTCGGTATTCCATCTCTCAAGGAAGGCTTTGCAAACTATGTCATGCTCATCACTCTTTTCAGCGAGTGGCTGCGCCATAGCCAGTGCGTGAAAGTAGCCATCAACTCTCACCGTCGAAAGACTGCTCACTTTAGCTGAAACTACATTCGCCCATTCCTCAAGGGTCTTGGATCTTTGCTGAGACTTTGACAGAATAAGAAGCATAAGGCCAGCGGTTGATGCTGGCTCAACTGTTTCCGGCTCATTTCTACTTAGCCAAACCGGAACCACATCTCTTAGTTTCGATATTAAGATGCCGACTTCGTGAGTGTATCCCTCCAGTGATTCGAATGCGAGAGCAGTGTCTAAATAGCCCGCAGGTCTATCTGAAGATAAAATTTCGCTACCTCTTTCGCGAGCATGGTGAGTGTCAGGGCCAAAAACTGCTGTTTGAACAAGAGGAAGAGCAGAAACGGCCAATCGGCTAGCCGACTCTGCAATGAGCTCAGGACGTCTGTATTCATTTGTCTTGCAGTCCTCGAGAACCTCGGATACGTAATTGAGAACCTTTTTGATCAGAGATGGATCAGCAGGGCTATTAGCTTTTTCAGAAAGCTCCGAAAATTTATCAACGACGGCGGCAAAACACGAAAGCAGTCCATGACGCTCCTCAACTTGACGTCTCTGTAGGCTATTCAATCGCTCCATGACCAAGTCAATGGATGTTTCAAATCGCGAAAATGGTTTGCTTGAAGAAGCGTCGGAGAGCTGTGCCGTCAAAACGCCAAAAGCAGCTCCAGCGACTCTTCGTGAGGCCGTGTCCATGTCCCCAATTCCTCGCCAGCCCAGAATTCCATCAACGAGGGCCTCTCCGTACTGGTTTGAGAGTGCTGTGGTTTTGATGGCCACTTCTTGAATAGCTCGTGATCTTCGAGCAACTGCATGGTAGTCGACGATTTGGACAACGCCAATCCCTTGGTCCACAGTATCAGGATGTCGGCCAATAAGCTCTTGCAATGCAGCAGAAGCTCCTCGTCTGATGTTTCCCTCGGGATCGAGTGACGCAGTAATGACCAGTTCCGTTCCAAGGACCTGGAGAATAGAGCTCGCTGAAGAATGTATTTTCGCCGCAAAAACGGATGTGGTAGGGACGGCCAAAAGTTCCTCTGTCGAGTATCGACGAGCTAGGGCCCAAATACCGAAGCATGCTGCATCGCGGACATTGGATCCAACACTGGCTCCTGAAACACCCCGCTGCTCAAAGGATAGCCCCAGCAGGAGAGCATGGAATATGTCCGAAAGCTGGCTGGCTGGTGGTGATCGACGATAGAGAAGATGAGACAATGTCAGCATCAAGCCATGCCATTCCAGAGAATTAACAGCAGACAAATCCCGTATTGGCTTCTCGCCCGCCTTGCTAGAAGTCTTACTCCAAAGCACATTTCGGTTTAAAGATTCCAATACGGCTTCAACAACTTGTGACGCCATGTCGGGGTCCAGCTTGAGAGTAATGATACTCAGCGACTTACTCGCAGACAAACGAACGGGGGTATCATTATCCGAGAGGCTTTCCAAAAGGTATCCAATAGCATTCTCCGTCAACTCCGTGCTCTTCATATCTCGGCGCGGCCGTCGCAGAACCGAAACGACAAGTGAGCGGGTAATCTTGAGCATCATCTTCCTCGCCAACGCCAGCGAAGTGATGATTTCAGAAACCCCATTGCCGCCTGCTGAGATGGCAAGTACCGTGTCAAAAATCGAAGGCAAGTACTTGTCCAGATCTGAGGTTTCCGATGCGGAGCGGAGCAGGCCTGCTAAAAACGAAAGGACGCCGAGATACACATACGATGGCTGAGGCTTCTCATCTTGCTTCGGTTGAAGAAATGACAGGGCCCAATGAATGAGACTCTCCAGGATTCCGATTTCTTGCATGTCCCTTCGCATAGCAATCCTCACGAGAAGAGCTTTCGCGGCATCCTTCTCCTTACCCGGGGTAGCAAGGTACTTGATGGCCAAGGGGATGACCCTCATGGTCAAACCGGGAACGTTTGCCGGCCATTTGAAGCCTGGAATCTGCGGCACTACGCCCTCTTCGAGATCGGCAGATGAAATGGTGGAGAGGTCGAACGGGGCCAGAAGAAGATGCGACAGCCAAAGGAGGGCAATATAGCGCTGCTCCCAAGCCCAAGCGTCCGAGTTGGCTTCATCCGATGCGCTCTTCTGCTGCTGCTCTGCATCCTCAACGGCCGACAGGAGTAATTCAAGGTACTTTGTCTCGACATTCAGGAAGCGCACAATGACTTTCTCTCCTCGGACTTTGCAAAAGGAGTATAGAATCCTGCAGATGACAAAGTCAAGGGGGGCAAGCAAGTTTGCCTTGTTGTGAACACTCTTGTGTCGATGTCGTGACTGCAGATACTCCAGGTATGTCTCTGCAAGAAAGGGGATCCATTTTGGTAAGTGAGGATCCAGCAGCTGAGGCAACTCTTGGAACAAGTCCAATACCTACAAGACACCCACACACACACACAACTGGTCAGTGAAGAAGAAAAAAAACGACCACTTTGACAAATAGAGTGCAGTGGGAATATCATCCTTACGGAGCAAGTATCCTTCAAAGCATCCCTCAAGCGAACCCACGGGCGCAGGCGGGTGCCTCCCTGGCCATCCGGTTTCCGCAAGTGCGTCGCTATGCCATGATCCAGATCCTTGACCAGATCCTTGGAGTGTTTGTACAGCTGGACATCCGAGTCCGTCTCGGTAACATCCATGACGCCCTTTGTTTTAGACCTCCCTTCTTTTTCACCGTTGACCGAAATTATATGTCTGACCGTAAGGTAAGGGTTATAAGCCGTCAGTGACGCCTAATGTCTGATGTTCAAAGACTCTTTTTTGTTCATATCAAGCAAGGATATGCAACGACAGCCCCGTCAGGCACCCACTCGCAGTGCGACAGATTGTGGGGGCGGGATTTCAATATCCTGCTTTGCTCTCTCTCTCAAGGGCAACGCTGTTTGGAAGGGGGGGGATCAACAAATGTCCAAGAAAACAATTTTTTTGTGGATTCCAGCCCAATGAGCGTATCAGGGTAAAACTAAACAGGGTGCCAATTGTGCAACTGGCGGTGATGCTGATTTGTTACTTCATTTGGTGAGAAGAAATTGGGATGTGCACATACTGTGTGGATTTTGTTATTTGAGCACTGTATGGCCACAGCTATAGGGTAGCTTAAGCACAATTAAGAAGAACATGTTGAAGGACTTTTGAGCCAAACATATTGAAATTTATGAGGTTCGATAAATTAGATCCCAACAAGGTAGGTCATTGGTCTTGATGTTCAGCTCATATGTGGCATGTGTACAGCAAAGCGTGCTAAGACTATCATATGATGCATCTTGTAACAGGATGACCGCTGTTATTGAGTACTACCCGCACCAAAGGAAGTAAAGTCCGTGTAGTTGCAAGTGCGCATGTTATGCAAAGGATAGATTCACAAAATCAGCCCAAGCCATGGTGACTTCAATGATGGAATGTGAAGTGCTTCGTATCTTGTCATAACATTGTTTGCTTCACAGAACATCAAATACGCAAAACGTCGTACGCTTAAATATCACTCAACATGACCACAGTTATAAAATGGAATAACAAGATATATATATATCTGAATACCGTGATGAGTAAATGTATTTAATCTACTAAAAATGAAACCGTTCCTCATTATTATATTCATTCCAGGATAACAAAGTTATGACTCGTTGCCCGCCCCATGATTAATATCCCAAGAAAGGCAAAACTCCTTGTACGCCGCATTAATGGTATCACAATCCAAAGTCCCAGTCATCACAGCTTTTCCACCCATGCTATGATTAGCTCACGAGGCTTGATTCTAGATGGCCGCAACCAAAGCATCCAACGCACTGCTATGCGCTGCCCCCTTGGAATCGACGTACGGCCCGGTCCACGCAACGCCCAGCTTGTTGTTCTGGTTCCTGTCTTTATTCCAGATGGAGTCGGCGTTGCGCTTAATGAAGTCGGTGTACTTGGGGTTGTTGGCCTCATCATTCAGATATCGCAGGTTACGGATAAAGATGCCCTTGAACTGCTGGCCGTCCGCGCCGCAGTGACCGGATTGCAGCTCACACTTGTCAGCCTCAACGAGGATGCCGTCGCTGTTGGACAAAGCCTTGATGGCGGCGTCGGCGATGCCCTTGGCGACTTCAATGTATGTATTGTTTCTGCTGGCCTTGGCTAGCTCAACCAAGGCTCCAAGGATGACACCCTGATTGTATGTCCAGGTGGTCAGGCCGTTGTTCTTGCAGTTGGCATCCAAACCGTCATTTATGAGATTCTGACCGTTGATCATGCCGCTGTTTTGGAACCACTTCCACTGACTTTTGGCAATTGAGAGGTATGTGCGATCCGATAGACGGTTGGCCAGGGAAGCAGCCACGGCGAGATAGAGCTCGTTGGCAATAGCATTGACATACTGGCGGTCCTTGCTCCAGTAGATGCCGCCGCCACATGGAGTTCCTCCGCCAGTCTTCATGTCGGCAAAGATTTCCACAGCAGATTCAAGATACCTTTCGTCACCTGTAGCGTCATATGCGTGAATCAGGCCAAGAGCCCACCAGCCTTCATCGTCATAGAAATTGTTCAAAAAGTTGTCAAAGCCACGGATCCTGAGGAAGCGGCGCTTGGCGGCCGAGGTGCAGTTGAGGCAGTCCTGGGTAGTAATCATGCCGTCTGCACCCTGGGTCTTAGTCGTCTTGACGTCCATTTTCTGAGCATTGGTATAAGTGTTGCTGATGATGCCACTAATGTTGAGCTTGTTGGCTTGGTCGAGCCGAAGGAGGCTGAAGTCGGCAAGAGTGGTCAAGGCATTGCCGCTGTTCCACCAAGCAGCATCCCAGAGACCAGTCTGACTGTTATACCAGTTCTGGTTGAGGGCTCCTATGGCGGCGACGGCGTTTGCGGTGTAGTCTGCCGACACAGCGGCGGGAGCCAGACCGAGGATGACGGCGGTGCCGGCCAAGGTGTGTTTCCAAAGGGATCCGGAGACCATGGTGTCTATAGTGTAATGATAATATGAGGATAAAGGTGTTTCATCTAGAATATGAAACTGCTTCTTCAAAAGGGAAAAACAGGGAGACGTAGATGCAAGACCAGAAACACAAGCAAGCAAGATCAATAAGATACTGGACACGAGCAGGAGACTGTGAATCAGGGATGTCGAGGAGAAGGCGGATATGGGACGGCAGAAGGTGGAAGAGGAGGAGGAGGGAAGGAAACCTAATATACTTGAGCTGCTGGTACTGTTGTAGCATTGGTGACAGCAGCAGCAGTAGCAGCTACTCCTCGCAGGAGGAAGCACTGTTGTTGGATCATGTTCATCATCATCATCGATACCCACAGACAAGCAATAAAGGCACACACCCTCTCGGCTGAATCTCAGACCTGCGTGTGCCGGCGTATTGACGCCTTTGCAACGGCGCCATGCCACCACGTTGGTAGCTTCTTGGCCTTGGTGGCCCATCTTTTGCCGGTTGTTTTTGAAAGACGGAGGGGTGTGTATAATGCACGCCTATCAGTGGTTATTGCGTAAAGTAATATAATGATATGAAGAAAAGGGGTCTGAGGGTGTGTGTGTGTGCGAGGGAATGGAGAGATGGAGAGAGAGGGTGAGTGCGCGCGAGGGCGAGGAGTGAGTGTGAGCAGTTCACATGTACTTCCCCCCCCCCCCCCCCCCCTTCTCACTCCAGCCTCGCAAGGGGTTTGATTTAGAGTGGACCAACCAGGAAAGGGAGTCCTCACAGGCGGGAAAAAGCAAGAGAGTAGAAGAAGGGGACAGTATGGTATGTACTAGGCAAATGGCCCCAGTTACTATTGTCTTGTCTCTCCGACTCTTTGGAGATTCCACGAACTGGTCTCGGATGAGGTGGAACTGCTACGTCAAGATGTTTCCGGGTGAGGTGGGGACAGAGGAGAGACAGAGACAAAAACAAGGAGAGAGAGAGAGGGAGAGAGAGAGGGAGAAAGAGGACAAGACAAGATATGACATCCATTCATCCATGGCTCCATGCATGCGCGGTGCTAGTACAACGCGGGCAACACTTTCTGGTTGTTGCTGCAAGGTTAAATAAAAAAAAGGTCAAGCTCAGATGAGACCCGACGTTATACTGGGAACGGAAATGGTAGCAAGCCAAGTTCAGCTCGCACAAGGCTGCCGCTTGGCTTGCTCGGCTTAGCTTGAGCTTTTTGGAAACTGGCAGCCTAAGAGAAGAAGAAGAAGAAGAGGGGGGAGGAAATAAAGAGGTTGGTTGGATAAATAATATTGTTTAGGTTAGAACAAGGCTTGGACAAAGAACGATGGATGGATGGAGAGAAAAGCCACGGCTCCCGTTTTGGGACGATGACTGGCCAAAAAAGAAAAGAAAAGAAAAGAAAAAGAAAAAAGCAAAGAGCTTAAACAAGCTTCAAGTTACGATCTGCCAACTAACGGCGTATTTGGATCCGAGAGCTACAAGCATGTATCTATGTATCTATGTTTGTGTACTTTCCATGCATAGACGGCCTTTTGTGAACAAAGAAAAAAAAAAAAAAAACAGGTATAATTAATTCACTTGAGCATCGACATTTAGCCTGCGTGTGCACAGAGTAGCTCTCATCAGCCGTAGTAGTAAATTAAACCATACACATATTTATTCATCGTGGTAGATATACAGGTGCTTATTTCCAAAGTAAAAGTAATTGATTGACTGATTGATTGATTGATTGATTGCACTTTTGTTTTGGTCGTCTGGCCGCTGACCGCTGGACCAGGGCATCATCATCATCATCAGCATCCCCTCTCTCCCCTCATCACCCTCCCCCCCACAAACAATTCATGACCACACCCCCCAAAAAAAAGACACAGCAACCCCAAAAAAACAAACCCCAAAGCGTGAGAGTCCCCGAAAAAGTCCAGATCGCCTTGGGTGTCACTGGAAACGGAGTTGCTGCTGTCATACATTTTTTCTGCTTCCCCTTCTTGAACCGCCTGTTTCCTTCAGCTCACTCTATATCCCCATGCTCCCCCCATGCTCCCCATGCTATATACCATGCCATGCCACGCCAACGAAAACCCTTGGACATGTATGTACTTGTATGTATGCACATGCACGCGACCTCATGCCATCATGACTCCTCTTTTCCTTTCGTCCAAGACACAATTACCTCAGTTCTGTCTTGGTGCGGATTCGATATGCATCGGGATAGTCATAGTGGCTAGCCGGTCTTGGTAGATATTACTACTACATACATACATACTCACTCTCCCTTCAAGGCCCTTACGAATACAAGACATTGGTTATTCTATTACTACTTGTAGTACATATACTAAGAAAATAAAGTGAGAGAGAGTAAAAAACTACCACCTAGTCTGGCCTTACTATCATGGCCTTGTCCCGTGCGTCCTCTGGTCTCATGGCCGCTTTGCTTTTTCCTTGCCCTTTTTGGTGTCTCACAAGCCTCTCTTTCTTTTCTCTCACTCTCTCTGTTACTCTCTCTTCCCAATCAAGCAGAGCCCAACGCAAGCCCGGACTTGGGAGGCTTTTCACAACTCACACATACATACATACACACACACACTCACACGTGCGGCTGAGGGATGCACATTGTGATATCAAAACTACGCAAGCCAAGAACAAACACCCCCCCTTTTACTTTTGTTGAAGCCCTTCTTGTCCTGTTTATTCCCCCCTCGCGTGGCGCACGCACCACATCTTAAAAAGCCAACAGAGCGGCGGCGGCGCACATCAAAAAAAAAATCCTGTTCGTATAAACAGATGATCGTATCCCCCAAGAGTCATAGCGTAGGATGGGTGAAAGAGTCTATCCATCTACTAATATCTCTCTCTAGATGCCCAATCTCTGCCAGCTAACTAACCGGGAGATTGGCGCGGGAAACAATTGAAAAAAAAAAACGAGAAGTAATAAATATCCCCAAGGTTGATCTTTCTTTTTCGTGGATCGTCGTCCCCCAACGATGATCTTGACCATTTCTCAACAAGTGCCATCGTCATCGTGCAGGGGCTGCCGGATTGCCGATGACAATTATGTCTTGATCCCCCTCCCCTCCCCTCCCCTCCCCAGTCATATAGTAAGTAGTAAACAACAAATTCATATTATCATCATCCCCCATGCATGAATGTTCTTGTACTTGAAGGGGATAGGCACGGGGGAACTTAACGCTGTAATGAACGCAGCCGGGTACACGGTATCAACAACCTCTTGTGATTCGTGAAAGGGAAATGAATCACAGACAGAATGATAATAGTCGACAGACAGTTGCGAATAGTAGTTGTGCATGCTTGCACATACACACATACAGCCGAGCAAAACAAAAACAAGGTCAACGCCAACAAATGCAGGTACGCAAGGAGAACAAACTCAACCAGTCGGAACTCTCATTGCCGTCAATAGAGCACAAGCCAAATCTCCTCATTCTCCAAGCGCCGCCGCCGCCGCCGCCTCCCCCTCCCTTAGTTGGACCTGAGTGAGTGAGCGAGAGAGAGTGTGTGTGCATGTGTGTGGCGTGTGTGTGTTGTCCAAGCGGCGGCAGCCATTCTCTCCTCCAACTCGGCTCACCTCATCATCATCATCAGTGCATATCCCATTTCTTAAGCTCATCGTACGACGACCTCACATGCCAAGAATACATTCCGTTCCATCAACCTTCCAAGAGGAGAAAAAGAAAAAGAAAGAAATCAGCTGAGCTTCTTGAGGGTCTTATCATATTCCCATGCTCTCTCTACCTCCCTCTCTCTATTCGGTCCCTTCTCAACCACCACCGCCAGTGTTACATAGGCCTTACCTACACGACCGTCTTGTTCCATTGCATTTTTATCCATTTTACCCATCTTCATTCAGCTGCCTTAAAAGACACACACACATACAGTGGGTAACCGCCCGCTTTCACAAGCTTCAAGTCCACTCTTCTTGTCTCTCCCACTTTCTCCCTCTCGGCAACGCTTTGAAATCCTCCGACGCCCGCCTCACGTCGCATTGGGGAGGGGGGTATCCTTTGGGGCCATTTTTGGAGAAACATTCTGCCTATATTTGGTGCTACCCAAAAAAAAAAGACACCGTCACAATTCAGGGTCTGAGCCCCCCAGTCTCAGAAGTCTCAGCGCGGCACGGCAAACCCGTCGAGCAGAAATATCAGAGACACAAGGGAATAATAATAATCAAGCGCGCCAAAAAAAAAAAAAAAAAAAAACATGCGAGACTTTTGGTAATCAGCTTATTTCAGCCGTATGATTATTGTCCGGAACTTTGTGGGAATTGGGGTGTAGCAGAATCCATGGATATATGGTAATTCGTCATGATCCAGATGACAAAAACACCCCCGAGGGTTTACAACCGCTGCTGTGTTTTCTCGTAAATCATCCTCTTTGCAACGTTGGACGTGTTTGTAATATCTATTAAGTTGCTCATCAGTAACATCTATATGTACATCCTCTCCGTAGGGCGAAACGTGCCCACATGTCATTGCATATGCTGTGCTTGGTGTCGCCATCTATGAATCCGTTCCGACATGACATCACTTCCGTAACCCTTATACCCTCATTGAAGACGCCATTCCTTCTCATGTAATGCCATGTCTATCCATATCCCTTGCCCAACTCCCCCCATGAAACAAAAAACCATTCATCGTAGACCCGGGCCTGAAATTTGTCTCCCCGCTGCTCGCCGATTCGACAATGCTCGGTGGCCTGCCTGATTTAGTGCGGAGAGAGAATTTCGGTAGTATAGACGATGACTTATTCTTCTCGATGCTCAGAATACTTGCGCGGTCAGAGCCTGCTGGTGTGAGCTCTTGGACAGTGTTTGTATCGACAAAGGCCTGTGGGAAGATGCCCCATTTCCCCTTTGCGTTGGTCCCCGACCAGCACCAGTGTTCAGCATATGACCCTGGGCATACTTTGTTAGCATTTACTTCGAAATACGTTAGATGGGGGTTCTCACAGCTGATATTAGTGATAACTTCGTCCTTATCAAACTTCAGCCAATCCTCCTTGTCTTTGGGCGCAAACTTCCATCGCGCCCTCGCTCTGATTCGGCTCATCGACCCGCTCCTCTTGATCTGGCTCCAGTCCGGACGATCAAGCTTGATAATCTCAGTTGGCAGCGCTGCATACACGCCATCGTGCCATCCCAGGCACCACTCGCCGTGATATCGAGCAGGCCACGTCAGCCCAACGATTTTCGCTCCCTGCAACAGCTCCAGCGCTTGAGCTCGGTCAGGGGGAAGCCTCTGGCCAAAAAGTTTTCTAGCAGGCTCCTTGGCAATACCCGTGGGAAGAATGGATATTTCCGCCGCCACCTCGCGGACGGGATGCTTCTCAGGTTGAAGCCTGAAATGGAGATCGTAGTCGTTTTTCAAGTGTGCTGGTATCTCTACCTGGTCTATAACGGCAATTCCAGGAACTTCGGGAAGCGGTCGAGGATGTCGGGCCAAGTGGCCAAACAGCGCAGCCGTAGTAGTGAAGACGGTTGCGTCGCTTTCATCTAGAGTTCGTCCCATACGGACACAGAAAACACATCCATACAGAACGTCATCCACTCGCTTAGTGTGTAAATGGCTCTTTTGTAAAAAGCGAAGACGATGCCCAACGCCATTCGTAGTAAAGCTACCCTCATCTGCGTCATGTTTAGTATAGTATACAATCGTGGTTCTGGAATAAGAACCCACCTTGCCTGCCGACATCAAACTCTAGTTGCTTAAAGTCGAGCTCATATAAACAATTCTTGCATCTAGCAACAGTTGCCGTCGACGAAAATCCCTGAGAGTTTGTTAGTATGTGATATACAGATGGAAGCGTGCTACCAACCACAGGTTTCTTAGTCTTCTTGACCCCAGTTCCCCCCTCGAGCACCTCCAGAGCTCCTGCGCAAAAGCCCTTGTGCAAATTGAAAGAGCTGTGCTCATCAATGATGCAGTTCCCCGGGGATATCGCCACATAGGTTTTTGGGACCGCCTGATCCACCTGATCCACTAGAATGGGAGTAGAATCTATGGGCATTGTTGGTGGGATGGGTGGAAGTGGCACATCAGAAGCCAGCTCGAGCTCTGGCTGTGGATATGTGTTTTCGGTAATATTTCCATTCTCAATGGGACTCTGCCACATGCGTGGTTGATCTGGGTCAACGGGGCTTTCGGGAATGGAAGCAGCGCGATCCTGGACTACCTGTGGTGCCGGATCGATCGTGGAGCTCGTCCTATAAGGTATCTTGGTGGAATTGCGACCATCATTTGGGCTTGCTGGGTGGGAGGCCAGAGGTGTTTGTGATGGACGATGTGGCATCGGTCGATGAGTAGTGTAATAGGGATATGACTGGCCGTAGTTTGTATCATCCATGAGCCCTTCCTCAGGTATGCCGCGCGAGATGCCATTGCTTGCGTTCATCCCCCGCGGCCCTAGCTCTTCGCTTGGCATGAAGCTCCATTCAGAAATTTGGCTACCAATGGAGCTACGTTGTTCTTTCCTATCTGTGTTGGGATAAATAACCCGTCCACCGCGGCGATTATAATCATCATTAATAGGTGGCTGTGCGGGCGAGACATATCCTATCCAGTGTGAATGTGGGCTTATAGGCGAGAAGTCATCGGCTGGTCGATTCACTGGCAGGCTGACAAGAGGTCGTCGTGTTATTGGTTTTTTTCCTTGGTCATAACCATTGTCGGCTGTTACGATGTAGTTGGGATCCCAGGGGTTAGCTGATGGCGGTCGAGGTGGCTCCTCAGGTTGTGGAGGATATGATACAGGTGGTGGTTGAGCGGCTGGAGATGATGACCCGGGGGCAGTATCATTGCTCTCTGTCCTCTTAATAATATCACTGAGCTCCTCATTGGCATTCTTAATATTGCCAAGTGACTCATCGGTCTGGTCGCTTGACACCGAACCGCGGGGTGGTGGAGCAGGTGGGAACAGCGGTAGGCCGGGGTGGGGGGACGAAGGTGGCGACAGCTGAGACATGAAACCCTGCGTACTGAACTGCGACGGGGCCTCGATTTTCATTGTCAAGAGGATGCCATATATCTTGGGCGCAGCGGTTTGCGACAGGGCTTGTAGTTCGGCGAACTTGTCGGCGTCAAAATCCTCGACTATGACATATTCGTCAAACGAATAGAGGAGGCCGATGAGTTTCTCGCGACAGACGGTAAGCTCCTCTGGCTCCTGTTAGTTCTCACGCCATCATTGGAGTATCGCTAGAGGGGGAAACATACTATTTTCCTTTAATGCAGCAAGAAAGTTCAATCCAAACTCGTCAAAGTACCTATTGCATAGAGGTTCGATCAGCGTCAAAGCACGCTCGCCTTCTCGCCTCAGGCTTTTGGCAGCCTTGAGCATAGGCTGCAAATCTCCCGCATTGTTAAAAGCGGTGTTGCCCCATTCAACAATCTCTCGGAACGGCGCGACGGTTAACCTGGCTATGTCGTCCATTGTGGAAGGGCGAGCCGCTCAACAGAGCAGCGCGATATTGCGCAATAATCGCCTGGCGTGACACTATCTTGAAGGACAAGTGTATAATTAATGGGAGAATGATAACAGACAGAAATCCTTGGCAGAAAGAGGCAAAGATCAGCCAGAGATATTTCAGATGCTTGTCGGTAGATGATGTACAGGTCGTCGATATATGCGAAAGTCTTGTATAGCAATGAAAAACAGAGTCAATATAGATTATCGTATGGGTAACAGGTAGCAAATGAATTCTTCTCTATAACACGGGTAGATGAAAGAAGGAAGGGAAAGGAAAGAAAAGAAAAGAAAGTAGAGTCATAGCTGCGCGTTGCCAATCGTAGGCACTTTAAGCCGGGCTGTTAGCTGAAGGACGTCAACAGGGTGTGCCCACCTGTCTGAGATCTCGCGGACGGCTGTCGCCACAACCATTCAAGGTGCCTACACAATGCTCGGGGTGCTAGGCATATACAAAGGGAAGGGCATAGGTCAAGATTGAGGTGGTGTGGATGAAGGAGTACCAACCTATCTGTCTGGGTAGCACCATTGCATGGGATGATAGCGGTGCCATGCAGCTCATGCAGTTAGCAGAATACCTTCTCCCATCGCCAACCAACGATCAGTCTGCCTACTTCAGCTTAAGCTGGCGTCACAAGCGGGGCTCTGTCCCTTCAAGCAACAATAAGGCGTCCATCTATCTGTAATATCGATTGGATAGAAGCCCTGGCCCTGTGGGCTGCCCCCGAGAAAGGCCGGGTCCCACATGGATGGAAAAAGACATGGCTGATTCCTTTCAAAAAAAATAAAAAAAAATAAAAGGAAATAACAAAAATAATAAAAAAAAACCACCCCAAGACGGGGAAAATGGTCCATTGTCTAGCCCTTGGCCACGTTCTCCAAAGAGCGTCGCTCCATTGGCGGTTCGATCCGAACAGGGACTGGTTTGGGTAAGGATGACGACTCCGCGTGTTGTGGGACAGCCTCACTGTTCCCCCTCCATGGCTGCATAGCCTCGAAAGGGACCATGACCCCGTGCCTTTTGAGACACGCGTGTTCTCAATCTCTCAATCTCTGTCTCTCGCCCAGACATTCAGCGGGCCCAACAACGGTATCATAAAGGGTAAGGTGCAGACCCTGGAAAGATGGAGAAGATAGGAACGAACCAACAATACATACGTTGAAGAGGATAGTGAGGACCCGCCTGATGCACCGAGCTTCCACTCGTTGATTAATTTGATAAAATGCTTGTCTTCATCTTCATCCATCAGCGGCGGCTTTGAACATCGTCCTTCTTCCACCTACTCAGAGACATCACAGTGACCGTACAGTACACAGCCACTCATCCACTCAGCCAGACCCCTCCCCATGTTTTCAGCAGCCAAAATTGAAGCAACTCTTGAGTCTTTTTAGTGTGGATCCACACAGTAGATAATCAAGTTCATCGCGTACTGTATGTCTTAATCCCTAGCCTGGCATCTAAGAATCTGCCTAATGCAGACTCTCGCCAAACACCACCACCACCACCAACCAGCCTCACGCACAACACGTGCTTCAATAGCTCCCAGCATATTCTCTCACGCTCTCCGTCCAAAATAGAAGAAGACATTACCTTTTACAAAACACCGCTACGGTAGATACGGCACAACAAGGAGCCCCGTTCCTCGAGGCGCCGCCGCCACCACCACCGCCAAGCGGCCACCTCTTTCAGTCACCGACAAGAACAGGCATCAAATGAGAGGAAAAACAAACCATCTATTCCAGACAGTGTTGGGTTGTACCGACAGCTTCCGCTCGGCTCTATAGCCGACGATGGCGGAACTTCGGCGGACATCCCAGCCAATGCTCCCCCATGGACCCATCTGCTAATACCTATCCCGTGTCAATCTGCTTATATCCATCCAATCACCAGATTGAGCGAAAGCGACCCATGGTCATTCTGAATCTCCAGGAGACATGGGCCGAAACCCAGCTTAGTCCAGAAAGAAGATCCCGAATCTTCAACAAGCCCCGTAGATATTGATTCAATTTTGATATGCTCTAAAAGGGATACCAGCTCCGAACCTCTCATCCCCGCCATCCTTGCCTTGCCTGCTCTGCACATGTGTTTTCAGCCAAAATTCAATCGCCTCTCCAAGGTATCCCCAATGGGTTCTTCTCAACAGGCCCAGGGTTCGAGCATCTATCCGTAATCTCCTACTATACACGAACCGACATGGTGCATACCCGATACAAATTTTGCAACCTCGTTTATGCCTTTCGGGTGGCTTGCTCCCCAATCAATTTCCGCCCGACAATAATGGTCTCCTGCATGCCTCGTTGACGCTGCCAGAATCTAGTATCATCGTTAGCAATAAGTGAGTCAAAGGTTCTGTGAAGTATTTCTTACACATCTTCTGGTGATCCATGTCCATTGATGGAGCCCTGGCGCGCTTCTTCTTCCAGGGCGGCGCGAGTAATCTTCTCGCTCACTTCAATACCTGGAATAGGAGCTTGCTTTGCGGCCCCCTTGCCGAGATTCTGTTCCAGTAGCTTTTTCTTCATTTGGAATCGCTCCTTGCGTTCCTGCTGAAGACCGGGGCTTTCTACCTTGGACATGACAAATCGCACCACAATTTGAGCCAAAAAGTAAAAATGTTCCGCAAACAGGATGCTGACCAGGAAGCTCCATCCCGTGATTGGAGATGCCGTACCACTGCAAAGGGAAACCATGGCAGCGCTTGTGAGACTTCCAAGCCATGACAAGAAACCAATCGCCGTTAGCCAAGGCCCAATGGAGTCTGCCCGCCATGGGATGGGACGACGGCTGCTGATGGCAATCTTGAGCGCATCTGACCGTAGCTCAATCCAGTTGTTGATGAGGAAGCAGAGTGATGTGAGCGGCCACGACACGGAGAATAGAGAGAGGTAACCTTGATAAAGTTAGAGCATGAATATAGAATGACAAGTTGGTTTTGAAGCAGACTCACCAAACTGCATCACCATCTCGCGATAGTCTCCAGTTACGTCATACATCTCCAGCTGCGCTTCGTTCCGAACTCGTTTCAGGAACTCTGCCTCGTCGGGATGATCCTTGACTTGCTCTGTACCTTTGGATTGGATTTCCTGGGCGGTAGTGGTAGCCTTGTGTTTGAGATAAGGCACAACAACTTCCGTGAGAGCGTTGATAATCTGCGCCGTAACCGTGGTATAAAACATCTGGTTGCTGATTCTCAAGGGGTTGGACTGGAATGCCTGCATGGTCAAGGGCGCCTCACTCAGGGTGACTGTTTGCGCTGTTGTCTTCCAGAAGTCAAGAAGTGGAAGAAGAAGGTGTCCAAAAGGGATATACACAAAGGCAGTGAAAGTCAGAGCCATGTAGGATGTCATGAAATTGAGCACAAACTGCTTTTGAACGAGAGCAGCATTATAAGCTAAGATGTGGTAAGTTTTTGGAACCCTTTACAAATCTTACTTCAGGTGAACATCTAAACTCACCATCCATTGTCTCATAGTTTTCTCGGTCAGTCAAGATCTTAGCAGAGTTCATGAGAAGGGTCGAAAAAGTCGGCGTAAGGACTGAAAGAAGAATGGTTGGCAGAAAAGTCTAGGGCAGTTAGAGATGTAAAGCTTAATATTGATCAAAGTGCTTACCAGATACTGCTTTCCGGGACCGGCATAGACCTCGTTAATAAAGATTTCGAGGGAGTTGCACGTTACGACTACTCCTCCAAGTACCAAAACACAGGCCAAAGCAAACGGGATTTGAAGAAGCTGAGTCTGAAGTCGCTTCGTTGGTGGATAGACTTTCACGGGCTCTCCGGTGGCAGCATCCTCGGCCTCAAACTCCCACTTAAACTCAGGTCGCGGATGCTGGATATTTGAGACTCCACGAACTCCCCATGAAACGGCCAGATCGATCTCTTTCCGTTTCCAGTACTCAAAGAAGATTACCGACCAAAGACAGCTCACTATAGCGTAAAGGGGCGAGAATTGGCCCATCAACATCCAAGCAGCGAAGCCAGCAGCCGAAGGGAAGATCAAGAAGCGGAAGTAGTCTCGCAGGAAAGCAAAGTAGAAAGCTACATTCTCTCCAAACTTGTCTCGGATGGCGTCGAGATCTTCTTGGTCGAGCATATATTTTTTGCTCCATTTCTGCAACCATGCCTTGTTGAAAGCGTGGTTGTGGAGTGGAAACACCGAGTCGACGTACTTCCATTGGCCCTGTCCTGGGGTGACTCCTGCGCCACCATCGTTTTGCGATTTGGTGATCAACTGGTATACAAGACGCAATCGTTCAGCTTCAGTAACAGGCTCCTCATCCAGTGCCTGGGCAACATAATCGCCAGGAGCAGTGGTTCGTACACCTTGAAGCCAGTCCTGTAGACGGGATCCATAGACTTGCTGTGCTAGCAAATCCGGAGATGCAAGCTTGGTGAAGACAAGGACAAATTCTTTGCTTCCAGGGCGAACTTCTGTGGCAAGTCCGACTTTGGTGACGGCCTCAATAAGTTGGACGAAGCCAGCCTCAGCTTCAATCATTTCTGGTACTATGTGAGTACGTGGAAAGGCATGAGACGTTTAGGGGATAGTTACCCTTTGGCGGTATCTTGTAATTAATCACATAATCGACCCTGGGCTATGTCAGTAATTGCTGCGAGAAAATATTGAGGGATGCTGCGAATGAGAGCAGAATATGACGCCTGGCTTACCCAAAGTTCCCCTCGTCCTCTTTCTTGTTGTACAAGCCCCGCAGGCCTGACATGATGGATGTTGGAGTTGCGACTTTGATCTATATAGGGTAGTGAGTCTGTCTGTATAAGAAGAAGAGAAAAAGGCGTGAGAGATGAAGGTTAGGAGTTTGCAATCTCGGTTCACAAACCTGAGAAGCACGCACCGGTATTAAATGGGATAAAATGAAATGACGCTGTTCGTGATAATTAAAAGCTGTGGTGGGGTTGTTGTTGGTGGGCAAAAAGTGGGAGGGAGGGAGCTAATTGGCTTCGACGTCACCATCGACAGGCATCATCGCACATTGGACAGATCAGGGCCAATATTTGGCTGCGCTTTTCTCAGCTGAACCAGGACCGGGACTAGGAGGGGAAGCTCTTGGACACTGGCTGTGCACACTTCGCTGGTGGTGGTCTGTGCTTGTTGGTTCCCGATGGGGTGTGTGAGATCTGTATCTTACTTGTGGACAGATGATGATGCTATCGATGATGGATTGATTTGCATATGGAGTATGGAGTTTGGGGTGTGAGGTGGATGAAGAAAACAGGTATTTCATGAGCCTGCCTCTACCTATATTGAGGTTATCATGATGCTCTCAAATGCCAAATTTCAAACGGAAGCTGCAGAGTCTTTCGGTGCTCGATAACGACTTCCGTAGAGAATGGTTCCCCCACTTCTGCTAAGCCAATCACAGAGCTCCGAATGCAAGGGAACATGAGCTCATCCCTGCCTCAAGCCTGTGCTTGTTGCCGCAAGTACTCCGTACAATCTACAAGGTACCTTTCACATGTGGCGACTCATGCTCCTCCTCTTCAATCTCTCTTCACCAACTGACCTTGGACGCCATCCCAAATTATTTTTGTGTGTGTGAATAGCTTCATCTTGAATCATCGATTATTTCATTGAGGGAGCTTACGAACATCATTCATTATGGGCCTTCTCACTTGGCTCGGCCTACGCCGGCCTAACGAGTGGGAACGCCTTACTCTCATTGATCACTTCCTCCTCTCGCCCTTGACTTTTCTAACCGTCAAATTCTACCATCTTGTTCTCTTTCTTCGCGGCCAACCTTTCCATCCCCCTCGCCATAAGCCTGCTGTCAGAGTTGTCTGCATCTCTGATACTCATGAGCAACAAGTCGACATTCCCGACGGTGACATTCTCATCCACGCTGGCGACCTGACTGACTCTGGAACTGCTGCGGATATCCAAAAGCAACTTGACTGGCTAAAGAGCCAGCCTCATGCTGTCAAAATTGTTGTTGCTGGAAACCATGACAGCTATTTTGATCCCAGCAGCCGCATGGAAATCGATGTGAAATCTGGTGCCAAACTTGATCTCGATGGGCTGCTGTACCTGGAAAGCGGATTGACAGTGCAGGAAGTCAAGGGAAGGTCAATTTCTATTTTTGGCGTACCAGACATTCCTGAGTGTGGCCCCCAGAGTTTTGCGTAAGTTGCAGTTGAGACAAACTGAAGTCCATTATTGACAGCTGGGTCGCAACAGATTCCAATATACGCCAGTCACCCAACCCTGGTTTAGCAAAGTTCCTCCTCAAACCGACATTCTCGTAACTCATTGCCCTCCTGTAAGCCCCCTATTCTAGTCTATATTAACAAAGTTGACTCGGTATATCCAGAAACACCACCTCGATAATTATGGTTTAGGTGACCCTTTCCTCCTCCGGGAGGTATGGCGTGTCAGGCCCCGTCTCCATGTCTTTGGTCACGTTCACTGGGGTCACGGCACAGAAGCCATCTACTTCGATGACCTTCAGCTTGCATACGAGCGCCTACTTTCACGCACTCCACGCGGACCCTTCTGGGACTTTGTCCCCAACCCTGCTTGGAAAGATATGCTCCTCATAGTCTCTCAAGGCATTCACAGCGTTCTATGGAAGTGGCTCATGAGCGGTCCGGGTAGCAACCAAGGCAGCCTCATGGTCAATGCCTCACAGATGTACGGTAGCACAGGCAAAGTGAAGAACCGAGCTGTGGTTGTAGATATTTAAGCTTGAGTAGTAAGGATAAATGGAAACCTCAGGGTGTGCTTCAAATCTGAAATTTAATTAAATAGATACTTAAAACTGTCTGCGAAGCTAAGTAATAATACATCTTGAAAATTTTGAGGTGAAGAATCAGGATAGTGTAATGATGCTGAAGAATCGTGAATATCATAAATGGTCATGATGGGGGTATCGTTTGATGAAAGATAAAAACATTAGGGGTCGTAATTCATCCTCTTATTCTCCCCAAGTCCTTTTACCATCTCAAATCACTACAAGCAGTATTGCCAGTGCTGTAACGCCAATTGCTGCACTCTGCTTCATCTCACTGAAGGCTCCCGATGCAGCCGCAGTCATAACTTGAGAGAATTGAGGACTAGCTTCGCTCGGTGTCTGCGCCGGGGTCTGAGGAGAGGTAGGTGGTTGTGGTAGGGGCACTCCTGATGATGGCTGAGGTCGTGTGCTGGGCGGCATGTTGAGGGATAGGATAGATGAAAAGGTAGATGGTTGATTGGGTGGCATTGAAGGTGGAATAGTTGGAACGGATGGTACGTTGGGCGGAGAGAACGAAGGCTCCTCTGATGGCACAACTACAGGTTCTTCAGCCGCGGGCTCTTGAAACAGCACTACGGCTGGTGCCCCATATGGAGTAGCGACCGATTGCTCAGACAGTAAAGCTATTGGTGCTTCAGATGGAACACTGGCTGGTTCTTCTGATGGTACCAGGGACACATATGGCATAGATGGTGCCGTTACTGTGGCCTCAGTCCCAGTCGCGTGTGCTGCTGTTGTATTGCATTCCTGAGTTGTTGTCACGACCAAAAACTTAGTCTTTACAATGGAGGTGTTTTCAGTGCAGCCGCAGTGTTCAGTGATGACGGTCGTCAAGGTAGCAGTCACCTCCTTGACAGGCTTAAACGCCTTGAACACTGGTACAGGGACGACAGTGATATAGTGAATAGAGGTCACGGCATCTGTAGCGGTGACGTACTCTGTAGCAAATGTTGTTGCGTTCCACCTCATAGGGGCAGAAGTGGAGTTGGACCGTGAATAAGTGTGACTAGGGATATGGCTACTGAGGGTGTTGCTGAGAGTATTGCTGTGTGCGTTGCTGTATGTGTTGCTGCTTGTGTTACTATATGTAGATGCAGCACTGGAACTGGTTGATGTAGTATCGAGGATACCAGTCATAAACTTCTGTGCTTGTACCACCTTCATGGAATTGGAACGGTAGACGGTTAGGGCGAAAGTGGTTTGATTAGCTCGGCGGACGTGAAGAAAGCGGTTTGAGAGACCATGGACGATAGCCCTGGACTGTTTGTCGATACTGCTGGATGGAACAGCGGAGGCAGAGTTGGAGGCAGCAAAAGCGGCAGCGTGTTTTTGCTTATTCTGGATAGAATTGATGCTAGAAGCGGTAGTATGGCTTGCCTGGGTGGCATTACTTGAGCGAGTCGTCTGGCTTGGGTGAATAGATAGCGTTGAGTTGGTAGCATAGCTTGAGTCAGTAGTTTCGCCTGATTGCATCGTATGGCTCAAAATACTAGTGGTCTGACTCGACTGTATAGTATGGCTCGAGTAGGAAGCATGGGTAGAGGAAGAAACATGACCGGATGAAGGGGCATTACTGGACTGAGTCGCACTGCCTGTAGCAGTTGTCGAAAAGTTGCCATGACTTGTGCGAGCAATGTAACCAGACGGAGCCGCAGCGCCATGATGCATAGCAGAAGAGTTACCCAGATTGATCGCATGGCGCTCAACAACACCACCACAGAACTCAGCCTTGTTTCCAGGACATGAGTGGCTACAAGCCCCCTTTGATGCAGCAGTCTGTGTATCCTCATCAAGATGGTCCGCACAGAAACATTGGGTATCAAAGACTCCGGCGTACGCCTTGCCATTGCATAGCTTGATACAGTGCTCGAGGGTCATATCTTTGCTCTCTCCCATTTTATCAAAGGACTGGAAAGAAGAGCCAGATTCGAAGCAGCCCAAGTATGAAAAGTCAGCAATATTGGCTGGATTCGTGGCGGGCTTTGAGACAGGCTTAAAAGCAGGCCCGGTAGAGAGGGGGATGCGTGAAGTAGCCAAAACAGGAGTAGTTGAGTTGACCTTGTACTGAATCTTGGTAGGAGGAGCAACAGATATAGTAGCAAAACCCTTGGTTGTCGAGTTGGTAATCCATCGAGTTGAAGGATATGTAGCGGAGGTTGACGATGAGTTGGCGTGCGTGGTATATATGGCATGTGCGGCACTTGCGATATTCGTGGTATTTGTTGAACGCGTGGCATTGCCTGCTGGAAGTGAAGCTGCGTAGATCTTGACGTTGGGAATAAAGAGAGGGGGAGGATCTATGCCATCAGCAGGCGCAGTTATAGGAAGATAGGGGACGATCGTCGGGCTGGTAGGTAGCTCGGCGAAGTTGGTGGTCTGCTCTTTGGATGTCACCTGAGATGGGATCTTGGCACTAGGAGGCTCAACTGTCACGGTCGTAGTAAAGTACGAGGTCATGACCATGGTCGTGGTTGGTTCGACAAAAGGTGCCGCCGCTGTAGTTGATCCAATAGCAGTTGGCTTGATCTCAATTGACTCGATGGTGCTTGGCTTGCTCATTATCGATTCAATTGTGGTTGGTTTGATCACGATTGACTCAATTGCAGATGGCTGCATCACGGCCGGAGAGCTGACCCCCTGAATGCCGTTGAACCGATAGGCATCGATATATCTCACATCCCAATAAGCATCAGCAAAGGCCTCTGGGTTGTTAGCCACATATTCAGCACAGGTTGGTGCCAACTGATTGCAAGTATCAGATTTGCCCCAGGCACTTCCACCCCAGGCACCACAGAAATCCTGAGTCAAAGTTAGCTAAACTATTCCCAAAGCAAGCAAAGATGAGAGAAAAGGTACGACTCACAGTATTGATAACAATGTTCATGTTCTTCCAGAAAGAGTCCACGTTACAAGTCGGTCCACCAAAGAGAGCCTGTGGCATACCCCATTTCTCGGGATTGGGCTTCTTCTCCTCGATATCAGAAGGGATGGCTCCGCGGGCAAAGTGCCAAAGTCTGATGTTCTCCGAGTCCCACTGCATCGCATACACGCCCCCCTGAGCAGCGTTGAATCCATCGCCATACGAAGAGGCATCACTTGAAGGGGGGTCGAAGCCGCAGCCTACGTTGTCGCCCCCGGCCGCGCATTCCGTATTGCGCTGCTGGCCGCTGAAGCGGGAGAAGGCCGGTGGAGGAGCTTGAGTGCAGCCGAAGCGGGTGTGCGCGGACATGATGTTTTTAGTGTTTGTGTTGACGCCTTCGACGATGTCGATCTCGCCATTGTTGGGCCAATCGCTGCCATATGCCCAGACTATGATTTCTCGTGAGTAAATGGCTTAAAGGGGGTGGCGGGGGAAGAAACTTACACGCTGGCCAAAGACCACACTTTGATGGAGGCATGTGAAGAAAGTCGGCGATGAATAGCCCCTGATCGTAGGAATCCTTGCTTTCCAGTCGGATACTAGGTCTCCCTTCGTTGAGGGCGTATTTGTTCGTGTGATCGACCCCTAATCTCACCACGCCGGTACTCTCGTCGATAGAGTACAGCCCCATGGACTGAGCTTTATCCCGGTTCTGGTAGCTGCAAACCTATTAGCTCAAGGATCTCGATGAAGCCGAATGTGCAAAGACTTACGCAACAAAGCCATAAGTAGGGTCGGCTCCATTGTACCAGTTGAAGCCAGAGAGGAGTCCTTCCCCAGCATAGGAGTTAATCAAGGAGTATGCCATCGAGCCTTCTCAGCGCTGTTGATGGTGTAAATGTTAGTAGACTGATGAAGCGATGAGGATGAAGACAATGCGGCATAGTCCTCAGACAAGATGAAGGAATATATAGATGGTCGAGTGAATAGGCTGAATCCCCAGCTGCACCCTGGAATGGCATTCAGATTCATCTCTAGGCAGGGTCCGTTTGGAGGCTGACGGATCACACTTCGTGCACCGCATATGGTCAACATGTCCGATTCAACCCAGCTGATAGTAGACACTGTAGCAGAGACAGCCATGTGTCGGTGGCCGGGTCGTTGGAGCATTGTCTTGAGCCAGAAGGGCATTTCAATTAAGCCCCGCTATGAACTCTCGAGCATTAAGCAAGTCCATACTATAGTAACGCAGTGAAGCAACGATTGTAGCAAGAGGTTAACACAATGAGACATGACTTGCCACCTCAGCGCTCGTCTAGACCATCATCCAGCCATCCTGGAGTGCACTATGTGAACATATTTCCGAGACATCATACCAGCAAACGACACAACACCATTCCAAACGAATGAAACACCAAGATACTGATTCTCATTGGTCTATGGCCCTCAATTACATGCCTCTGCATGGCTTTGCTTTGAAACATCTTATTATATCTTTTGCTGTTGCTTTCCCAGACCTGGGTATTTGATTCCCAAATAAACGCCCCAAGATATGCGAATCCCAGCTCTTTCTTTCTTTGTCTCGCTCTTGTTACTCATACACTTCACGCATCGTATGCGTTCGTCATCCTTACGAATAAGATACCGTAATAGTTATACCCAATAATAGTAATCTCCAGCCCTTTCAACTAAATCATTATTCTTCTCAGACCTTCTGTGCCACCAAGGACTCGTTTTCCGGTTACCGCACAGCGCCCCTGGCCGCTCTCCCACTTCCCTTCGCGCTTCTCCATAAAGTCCTCCTGCTTGGGATGCATGCCTTCGATCCATCTATGAATACATGTGTAGCAGTACACGACGCCCGTCTGACAGACCGTCGGGGTGACAATATCTTCTTGGCAGATAGGGCATAAAGAGGAGTCTTCTGGGAAAGGAACCGTATATATGGGGAGCATGGAAGGCACTGCAATCGGCGCATTCTCTTCTGAAGGCTCCTTTTCCTTTTCCTCTTCCTCTACCGTCTGATTCTCTGTCTTCTCTGCCTTCTTTGCGGATACTCCACCCAAAACTACTGGGGGAGGCAGCTCGATGCTTTCCGAGGCCTTCCGTGTCAATTGCTTCGCAAAATCGGACTGATACCACCACTCCAGGAATTTAAGGGCGAAAATGCTCGCCGGCAACAAAATAGACATGCTGGATAAGGCCTTGGAGCCTAGTTCTCTCGGTGAGAATATCGAGCGAGGGCCTGGACTGACTCCTGGAGTCTTCTTTCCAAGAGCCTCGATTGCTTGGTAATCCGCCATCGTCATCCTTCGCAAACGCGTCCCAATCACCCACATCAAGGGGTTATGATATTTGCTTCGATCGAATAGATACGACAGATTGAATGCCAACACGGCAAAATAGTACCCGGCATTTACGCTCGGGTAGATATTCCGCAAGAACCATCGGTAATAATACACAAATCGGTCTCGTAAAGTCGGGTTATCTGGCATTCGCGTATACGCATTGCCCAGCAGCGCTCGCGGCGCATTAATTTCGTAATGCTCGTCCAGCTTCCGCTTCAAGTACGGTATTCCGACCAACACCGCCAAGTTCTGCCAGACGTCCCTGGTCGAAAGCTTGAGCGTCTCGCGCACAAGATGCGGAGCCGCCAAGCTCGCCCGGGGAATCTCGCCATGCAGAGCCTTTTCGCGCTTCAGTCCGTAAAAGTTCTCGGTAAAGGAGCCGCCGCGGGTGAGGAGATAATGACGCTCGATGACGAGCATGACCAGCGCGTAGAGCTCATCGAAGGAATTAAGGACGCGCAGGAGGTATCGAGGATGTCGATGTGTGGCAACAGTGAGGAGGTATCGTAGAGTGGGAGGCAACAAGCTGTTGAGCTGCTGCTCGGAGAGGACTTCGAATAAGGAAGGCTTTTGGCCGTCGAAAGTGCCCCGAAGGGCTGTAACAAACTCCATAGCTTTTCAGAAAAATATGGACTGTGGATGTCAGCGACAATAGCGCTGCATCCACGTCGTATTAATTAAGAGGTTTCGTGGTAGAAATGGTGATGGTATTGTTACAGAGTAGGGAGTTTGTAATTATGAAGTTCTCCCGAGACAGGGAGCTTCGACCGCGGCGCGATGAACCAATGACACTCCACTGGGTCCATGTGAAGTTGCCTCGGCAAGAAGTGCGGTTTTGCAGCCACGGCAGCTCCTTCCCCCATGTTTTCTTTACCCCGGATGGCCGGCAAAACTCTGGGACGCACCCCGGGACCGGACATTGCAGCCATCAGCGTCCTTCATCCTTATCTCGCCTGAGCAGACATTTATAATCCTTTTTCTTTCTTTACACAATTCATCTAATCCTACTTATCTGTAATGAGAGAGCATTGAAGGTATCGCGCATCCCTTTTATAATTGTATTACGTAAAATATCATAGGGGCACGCACTTGAGCCTTGCAGCACGCTTATAACACACCCACTCACCATTTACACAACGCACTATCACGTCTTACAACATGAGCAATCGAAATGTTCCCAAGATCAGCACGGACAAGGCCGAATCGGATATCGAAAAGATTCAAATTTGGTTAAATACTGCCAGAAATGACGCTGGTGAATTAAAGGCAGGTGTACGCAACCCCCCGACTCCCATCCATCCCATTGTCTACGTTTCATTCCTACCAATATACATAAACTATCCCCCCAAATCTCACAGTAAATAAGGCAACTGACATATAATCACAGGAATGGATGGAAAAGCTCCTCCCTCACCTCAATGTTGAATCAGCCAGCTCAGCCCAACCCCACCCCAAGGTTGTCTTCTCCTTCACTTGCAAACCGGAGCACTGCAACCGCCTGCAAAACCTCCACGGCGGTGCTACCGCCACCCTCTTTGACTTCTGCACATCCATGGCCATCGTCCTCGCCAGCCGCCCTGGGTTTTGGCAGTTCGTCGGTGTCAGCCGAACCCTCAACGTTACCTACATGCGCCCCGTCCCCGTTAATACGGAAACTCTTATCGAGTGCGAAGTCCTCCAGATCGGCAAGAGGTTATGCGCTTTGAAGGGTGTCTTGCGCAGGAAGAGCGATGGACAGCTGCTGGCTGTTTGCGAGCACAACAAGGTCAACATTGATCCTGAGGAGCCCAAGTTATAAAGGAATGTCTAATTCAAGAAAATCAACTGGATACTGGCTATGATAGATATAGACATAAGAGATAGAAACGACTGTATACAACGAGTTTTTAGCAATGATGAACCTGATTCCAACTTTTCCGCGCTCATCAAATCTGCCCTGTTTCGTGTGTGACCTCAATAATCTCCAGCTGTGCATCAAGCAGCAATTCTGGTAACTCAGCCTCAATCAACTCTGCCTCGGATTCGTTTTCTTCGACGTCCTCTTCTTCCTCTCCCTCCTGAATCGTAAAGTCCATATCGCCCTCCGGGTCTGAGTCGGCCAGCTCGGCCATCTCGATGAGAGTACCCCAAAGCAAGAATTCACTGGGAATGAGGGCATGGATCGGCGCATGCAAATCGCTGGCGTTTTCGTCGTCGCTGGCCTTCCAGAAGGCAGTTGGCCCAACAGGGCCGTGAGGATCATAATCCCTAGAAATGTCAGTTGCCCATCGAGTGGTCAGCAAAACGAAGAGGGCTCAGGGTACCTGTCAAACCAATTTCCAACTACACCACGAGCTGAGCGCACACCACCGATCTGAATGCCTTCGCTCTTCCACCGTTCTTGACCATGGAAAATGGAATAAGTTGTCCATCTAACTTCTCCCTCTTTGGTCATACCAACCACACCTATTAATAGAAATTATCTTAGCTTCAGTGTCTGTCACAGTCATCTTCACTAATTAGGATACTTACCTCGGATAGCGGAACTAGCATTGTCATCCCAAGCATCATCCAGAGGTCGGGAGCAGCCCTTGAAATGAACAACAGGGTAGTCTGGGTGGTATTCCGGACCGGGGGCCTCGATCTCTGTAATATGAGTCCTCATGATGATAAGACGTGTCGCTTCGCCATAATGAATTGGGGGGCGGAGTGCTTGGGATCGCAATGCCTCTGACGGTGGGTAATTGAAGCTAAAGAAATCATTGTAGTCAAGGAAACAAACGACCTAGAGAGTTATCAGTCATCGAGCAGAAAACAGAAATGGTATAAAGTAATGTGGGAACGAACACGATACCAGGTGCCCGTGACACCATATGGGTCCATTGCGTCCAAGGACGATATATCAGGTTTAGGCGAAGATATGAAGCTCTTGGGCCATGAGCCAGAGAAGGGGCTCTCCCAGATATCGTTAAAGACCCGCGAGAGCCTCTTTGACATAACATTATTCCCCAGCACAACAAGAATGGCCTCAACTTTCTCCCAGTCGACCCGACCACTTTCATCATCCATGAATGGGCCCCATTTGGTCAAAGTAGTATAATTTCGCAAGTCATACACCTTGGAGCACGCATAGGGATAGGTGCTCGTAGAACGCAGTCTTCCGACGTTCAGAATCGGTCGGCCGCGCAAGCAGTGTAGCTTTGCGCTCTGCTGTCGGACCTCTGTGGCCAACTTGTCAGGCAAAAGGCAACGGTCCTGCGACTTGTAAACTCTCTCAAAGAGTGAGGACTTTTGGAGAAAGGCCACGCGGTTCGACTCTTCTTTGAAGAAGCCATCGAGAATGTCTGCATTCTTCGAAGCGTACTGGGTGTCAGAGTACTCGATGGCATGTCCTGTCGGAGAAGCATTCTTGAGCAATCGGTTGACCACTCCATATACAAAGTCAAGTTCATTTTCCTGCGCCTTTTGTTCAGCATCATGCTCGGCGCTACACCAGAGCGGAACTCGCCAGCTTACCTTTTCGGCGACCTCTTTGCGACGACATATACTTTGCAGCTTGACAAGGTCACGCAATTCAGCTTCCCAATCCAACGTTTCTCCATTGGGAGGTTCATCCTAAGCTGGTTAGCCTTATACCAACATCACGGGGCATCCAAACAGTTCGCACTAGAATATTCAAATAAATGTCACGGTAGAGCTTATGGTTGCCCCGGATAAAGCCGTACAGTGCGCGGCAGACGTGGGGTAGAGTGGCGAGATCTCCAGGCGAAGCCCATTGAAGTATATTGTGAAGAATCTCGTTGGGCAAAGTGGTCAAGTGATCCATTTCCTCTGATGCGCTCGGTGATGCCATTGTTGTTGGTTGATGAAACGAAGTAATAGTGAGGATGATATCTCAAGTCTGTTGGCCTCCGGGGGGAAACGGACTTAGTAGCCACAGCGCTTCGGGCCTTTCGGGGTGGGGCGCATGCAGATCAGTCAGATAATACCCTTTTATTAAGCAATGCCGTATGGTAATAGTCCGCACCTATGTACATACTATCGGTGGTTGCTGACATTCGGAGGTGTGGCAAGTAAGCAAAGGTATTGGTGCAAAATCTGTTATGTAAAAGGAATCCATGTACGGAATAAGTGTAAGTAGGTACTCTATATTCATATCTTTCTATGCTGCCCTGTCCCTCTATCCATTCATCCGTGTCTGTTTTTCCTGTCCGATGTTCAGTTTCGTAATCGTCAAAGTCTTATCATAATCTGTCATTACTTTATATATCCGTGCCGGCCGAGACTATAACCCTGCCGTACAATGTCAACTCAATTGGCATTGTCGCACCACGTTTCATATCAATCGAAAAGGACCCCATTGACACATTACAATGGTCCGACAGGCTTTCCAACAAGGTCAAGAATAGCTTCAATGATAGCCTTGGGGAGAAATCGCAGAGTCGCAGTATCCCACAGCGATGTATTAACAGTCTTGGTGGTGCATCCGGGCGGGAGCTGCACACCGTCCATAATATCGTGGATCCAGGACAGAACCTTGGGGGCGCCGAGACCCGCAAGTGTTGTGTGGTCTGACAGTCTGTCCCTCAAGTACTGAACAGTGGTGCCTCTGTCGCAGTACCCCTGCACAACAGCATCCGTCTCCTCCACAGGGCTCAATTCGTCACTTGCTGACTTGTAGATGTACAGTGGGATCTTGGGAGCAAGTTGGCCTACGCTGTTTTCGTCTAAAATTCGACCAACTTCAGGGTCCGTAAAGAAGACGTTGGGGTCATCGAACATGGCCAGCGCATCCTTGTTGTTGAATTGAAAGATGTTGGCAACCAAGCATTGATTCTCGGCCTTGAAGAAATCCTCCCGGTACTGTGGCAAGATATGTTTTTTTAGGAAGTCGGCAACGTAGGGGTACTGGTGAGCCAATCCAAAGGCGCCGGAGGGGAGGATACCACACGTGCGCTTGTTATTATTATCGCGAATGACGGTTGTGATATTAGGCACCAAGCCACCAATGATAGCTCCATTAATCTTCAGCTCAGGCGCATAGGTAGGCTGCAACTCTGCGGCCCAGCTAGTAGCAAGGCTGCCGCCAGAGTAGCCCCAGATGGCGATTCTAGAATCCTTGTGGATGCCGGTGAAGCTAGCAGAATTGAGGGCAGCTCGGACGCCGTCTAAGGTTGCCTGTCCGGCCATTCTGTTGGCCAGGAAAGCAGCGTGAGGACCCTCATGATCAGGCATGATGACAATATAACCATTATCAAGAATGGTCTCAACGATCAGAAGCTCGAGCTGCGTCAAGAAAGTTCCTAAGAATCCACCAGTTGACGAACCACGCTGGAGCGCGTATGACGGGGCACAGTCAGGGCATGATGAATCTTGAGCCGGCTGGAACGACACAACCTTGTCGTAGTATGCATTGTGGGGTATCAGAACAGTAAGAACCGTTGCTGTGGGATTGCCCATATTATCGTTGGTCCTGTAGAGGATTTGATGGGTATTCTTGAGGTTGACAGGGACCAGAGTAAAAGCTGAAATAGGCGCCGGAGGAGTTCTATGTCTCAAGATAGTTCCCGGAGCAGCAGTACTCAGGCCTTCCTGGGGCACGGCGTAAAAGGCATCTTGGCTAGGAGGAACCGGCACTGCTCTCTCCTCCACGGTTAACGGTGTAGCACAAGCAACTGCCGACAGGGCAAGCCACGCCAGGCTTCGAGCAATCCCCACCATTGTCAAGCGGTTCAAGGAATTAGTATAAGGGAGAAGAGTAAAGACCAAGGATGGCTGTCCCTTTGACCAAAATATTAGCTTCCTCGCGTTGAGACGTCAAATTTATATGTCCCTAGGACGCAGCATCCACATGCTTCTAGTTATTCTCTTTGAAAACGTAGTCCGAAGCAAGCCGCCTCGGCATGCAACTTTTGAGCTGTGATGAAACCTTGGGATGGAGCACAATGTGGAGATTGTAAGCTGTGAAAAGGAGTAAACATTACTCAGTCACCAAATTGTCGAATGTCATAGCCACAAAAGATAAGCTAATCGGCGACTCAAAGGTCCAAAAGGGTCAAAAAGAGTTCCATGGTGCATCGTAGCATCGTTTTCCCCAGCTGAAACGCGGGATGCATTTTGTCAACAGCGGCATTCCCGACAAACTAAGTTGGTTAATGTCTCGCAACACGATTTAAGTGACTTCTGAATACGCGTAGTATGGAAGAAAAGAAATGCCATTTGCGCAGATGGTAAGGTAGCATATAGGTCCAGATCACATGTTTATCAAATTGAAAGTCGCGTCTCTTCGCTCGATGAAAATTTCCATTAGATTGTCCGCGGCGAACCAGTAATGACTCCCCTATTTGCGCTCTCGGCTGTGATTAATGCACCTATAGGGTTGGGTTGTATCCGGTCGCCGCGGCCCGCTTCACGTCACAACAGCCGTAAAACAGACGTGGGCCGTTGATTAGTACCAGATAAAGGCCTCTAGCATTGTGCTTCCACATTGAGGGAGCATTCTCCATTTACCCACATCTTTGTCTCCATCTCTAACAGAGACATTGTCAGTCTTGAACACACGCGGGGAATTCGTCTCAATTCACACACAAATTTTGGGTAATCATGTGCATATAGCTCTTGTGCACCTCGGTCGAATTCAAACAATTGTCTCCTTGATTCTAAGACAGTAATAAAGCTCAGTTTATTTTATCCAGAACAGTTGATTGGTGTTGGCTAGGGCAAAGTGCAAAGTAAGACATTTCGTGGAGACATGTACTGGGTACTGTCCGAAAGTTATCTGCCAAGCATAATCCGGCCTAAGCCGGTAATCCTTTCCCAGAGCCCTTGCGTGATTTTGTTCACAATATCTTGTTGAAAAGCAGGGCAGGACTTCACATACTGGTATGAGAGACACTTGATGATCGAGAGACCGGAGTATCTTTTGTGGCAGGTGGCCACTGTCACGTACGGTGAAACGGCTCAGCCCGGCTTCCCTTCTCAACGAGCATTACTCAAGTGGTAAGAAGATTTTTCTTCGGCTGCGTCTTTGCCAATCATTACCGAAAACTGATGTGTTTGGCTTCATAACAGTGTGCTTATCCCTTATCCACCACAGCAACATATTTGTAATGGCATACTCCGTAGATAGCTTCGTATCCGAGAAAACGGGTCCGTTTCCGAGAATAGTAATCATCCAAATGGACCCGTGTCCTGTGCTTCGAGACTGATACAGTCATATTCCCATTTCTCATCGTTTTGTGTGCTGATTACGGGCCAACTGTTGAGCGGCAACTGCAAATTTGTCATGGCATGGTCCAGAATTCTCATGTCGTCTGTAAGTATTTTTTTTTGGCTGCCTTCTCCCCTCCCCACTACTTGCAGGTTTCTGTTTGCCTATGAGCAGATTTCGTTGTCTGAAGAGGTCTCATCCATTGTCATAGGCCCTCTTGTACTGTGTGGCCACGTATTGCCGGAACATGGGAGACTGTCGGGTGATGAGATTTCTCAGGAATGATTTGTCGATGGTTGATTTGTTGAATAGCTGAGCCAGTAACCGGAATCCTCGCAACTTCAATCCGTGGTAAGGTTTGGCTGGAGAGTGCCGCACTCATAATCATGCAAGCCTGTGCGAAAATGGCAATGCTTTCATACACTGGTAAGAGTGAAAGGAGAACCGGATGACGAGAAATCATCAGTCTCCCGATCCCTCATATATTCCGCGATCGCGAGGATATCCCCTTAACATTGACATCGATGCAAGGGAAAACAAAAGCAATCTCAGACATTTCGGTCCGCCTGACAGATGAATTTGACATTGTGACCGACGTCACCGTGGGCCTAGGGACAGCTTGATGCTCCGCCAAGCATCCAAGCCATCTCGGTAATCTATCCGAACCAGTAGCGAATCGATGATCCTAGTATCTGAATATCGCTTCAACTGTCCTGGTTCTTATGCTGGTTGAATCAAGGATAAGGCGTACCAGGGTTTCCAAAGATAGGTAGATTGGACAGTATGAAAACGTCAAAAGGAGAAGAGAGGGTGTCATGTGAAGTGTTTCAGCACATATCGCCGACAACCGAAGGGCCTGGCCAGGATATATAGTTTCTTCTTGCTACAGAAGGAAGTCTGACACCTTGTCGAGGAATGTGATGGCAAGGGTCAAGCCTTAGTGGTCACATCTTGTTGATGCTGGAGGCCAGGGCAGTTGGAAGTCAAGACGGAGCTGAGGGGTCGGCCTGGAAAAAGGTGGAACCGGTTCTCCCTCAGGAGGGGCAATCTGCTGTCTCTCGACAGCGGGTGTATCTAAACCATCCCCGGATGTAAATCAAAAGTACATCAGGTCATAGCTGCAGACCGGACACCCGTCTTATGACTGACAACGTCAAGCAGCGCGTATTGTCAAGAATGCCTATAGGCGCGCCTATGTCATTTGGGTACATGTTGGCCCCCAAATATCAGGTAGCCCTGGAGACAATTCATTGAAGGAATTTCACTAACGAAAACCCCGCACGCACACAGACCGCCAGATGCGCTGAAATGGCCACCAATTGTCCAGAACATGTCTGGTACATGTACTCCAAGCACGTGTACATGGATGCAGCGTGATGGAGTATTGGGGATCCATAATGCCCAGATGATCCCATGCCAAGCTGTACGGTGTATGTATGTACAGAGATCTGGAGATTACCCTATTTCATCCAGATTGACAGATGGCCTTGTATTTTACTCGCCCTTGCATACGAGGTACAGGGACTGCGGCAGTGCTCCAGTGTAATAATGTACGTACCTACATACCTACCTTGCTACCTTACTTCGTACCTAGGTAGGTAGAGAAGAAGTCAAGATCGATTATATGTACATGATCATGTTGTGCTACCACACATCTGCTTGCAGCCTGAAGAGGTATCTGGGCAGGCTCCAGCCCCCTGCGGACAAGGCATGACATGACATGGGGTCCAGTCAACGCCAGTGCCTTTGGATGCTCTCTTTCTCACATTCGTTCTATCCATAGATTCAATTGGTGAGTGAGCGAGTGATTAGCAGCTTAGTGTCAACGCTTTTTTTCTGAACCAGTCCGCTGTCTGACTTGCAGCCACCACCACCAAAAAAAAAAAAAGCGTTTTGGCTTTGGGCTTGGTGGCTCAATTCTCCAACACTCCACAGCGGGCGGCTCAAGCCGCGCCAGCCGGTGTCTAGGGAGACTCAAATGGTGCTCGCAAGTAGCCCGTACTGCTAGCAAGTTAGTGCTCCATTTTCATACCCAGGCATGGAGGCAATGCGACCAAGGTCGTCAGTGGTTTTAGTTTCCCTGCTTAAAACTCCGTTCCCGTGGTCAATGGGAAGCAAGGGAAGCCGAAACATGAGGGGATAGATTTAACCCTGCCTCTATTGTGCGACGAACACTAGGGTTACCATAGGATGAAGAGATAACGAACCCACAAAGAAAAGATGAAGGGAAATTAGCCCCCGTTCTTGGCTCTCGCAATGGATTCTGGAGAGTCAACAGGTTACTGAACACATTTTATAATACGGTGTAAATACTTTGGTATACATACATACACAATGGATCCATATATGGCGAGAAAAGCAATCTGGACCGTCGGTTCATCGACCGGGTAGACTTTCTTTTGTTTCGGCCATAAACCGAAGCCGCCCAGACCACCATTTTCAAGGCATGAGGCTCTTCTTCTCCAGGGGCCGGCTTGTTTGTCTTTCATCTACTCCGTACATGGACCCATTCATCCATCTCTGTATCACACGCTCAAGCTCTTTGTGGGTGGTGGTATCCCAGTATCTTGGTTCCAAGGTATGGAGAAGGGATCCAGTGCATGGGTGATAGTTTGGGGGTACGGGGTACGGGGTACGGGACGGAGCACGATGAGCGCATGGTAGCACAGTTGGCAGCAAACGCTTGCTTGAGCAATGAGTGGGAGTCATGGATCCAGATGGGGATCTGCTGATGGAGGGAATATTACAAGTACAAATAGAAGTTCGCACTGAACTGTATCTGCTATAGGCCCTCTGTAGGTCCCCTTTAGGTGTTTGGACCCTGAATGCACCAATTAGGGACTCGGTGCCCGCTATGTCGTAGTGCGTTTGAGGCGCCAACGCGCTAACATCACTGGCCGATCTACCTCATGTGTTCCCTTGTTCCCATTATTTATTATTTTCTCACAGCGAAAGCGAGGAGCTCCAAGTACCTTGGTACCCCCCCCCCCCCCCCCCCCCATGGTTCCAATGGATCCATATTATTTCTGTAGGAGGTAAGAGGTACCCTGTCACCCGGATTTATTTCTGCCATGGGATGGAAGGACCTAAGGACGGACCTCCCCCCCCAAAACATCCACATCAGCATCCACCACATCCGCATCTCGTTTGTTCTCTCTAAGAACACTTTCTCCCGAGACACACGGACAGACGCTCATCACAGACACTCACATTTGACGTCCCGCCCACTCTCATCTCGGCCCTGCATCGACTGCATCATGGTCGCCATCGCGATCATCTTGCCCAGGGCCACCTTCGACTCCAGTCTCAGTCGTCTCAGTCCCAGTCTCAGTTCTTGACCTTTTGACACACAAACACACACACACACACGCACACGCACAGAGAGAGAGGGAACAGAGACAGTAGAGAGAGAGAGAACATTTTCTCTCTTGGGTCTCATCCTTGCTTACCCCAGTCCCACTTCATTCGCGGTCCAACCTCAATTTCCCCTCCCTCTCTCCACGCCCACAACTCTTACTCTGCTGCGTGACGCTGAGAGATCCCGGATTGAACCTCTTCTCAGCTCAGCCTGGTCTATTTACGGAGTACATACAGCTCTTTTGCTATTTCAGATATAACTAGTTCAAAAATCGCCGCCCTTTCCCCATCCCTTCCACTCTCCAACGCTCTTTCTTATCCACAGCTTTACTCTTAGCTTCATGCCTGAGCCAACATACACTCTACTCGTTTTGTTTTTTTATCACATTCTGCTCTTTCGCGCAGGTCAAGCCGTGTCGATGCAAAGTCCCTCCCTGTCTCTGCTTGCATAAGGACTGATACAGCTGGCCCGCTACATTACCGCTGGGTAGTTGTCTATCATCCACAGGCATCCAGCGCCTAGCAATTCTCGTCACATCGCTCGCGTTGCTACGCACGGCTGGGCTCTCCTTTTGGCGCATTTCTATTACATCTTATCTACTTCCCTAGGGTGGGCCATTTTCATCGTCTGCTGCCGGCCGGACAGACAAATTCGGCGTTCCGGCCGTATCATTGTTAAAGGCTTGCCGCATTCCCTTCGTGAAACGTCGCCGTGCGTGCGTATTGATAGCAGACTTGGTTTCCTCTACGGATCTCTGAGTGATGTCTTTCTTTAATGCATCTGCACTCGACACCACAAGGCCAGGTCTTTCAGCCTCACCCACCAGCTCCACAACCATGGGATCCACCCACGATGCCCATGGCAGCTCGCCCGTGAACACCTCTAACCAGCCCCGGACCGGTCATCAGCCAAGGAGCTCAACTAACAGCGCCAGCGCCAGTCATGATAACATACCTATCAAATCTAATGTGAAAACTGAGCCCCTCCCTACTGCATTGAAAGATCAAGTACGCAAGAGGAAGCGAAGTCGCAAAGGTCTTGATAAGAGGTTCGATTGTACGTTTGAAGGCTGTAACAAAAACTACTCAAGAGCTGAGCATCTGTAAGTGACATATTTTGATTAGGGCTATCTACTATATGGCTTGGTGTCTGACTGTATACCAGGTACCGCCATGAACTCAACCACAGTTTAAAGTTTATATACCGTTGTGAATACCCGGACTGCCCGCGAACTTTTGTTCGAGGAGATCTGCTGAAGCGACATATGGAACGACACAATGTCAAGGGCTCACAACTTAACAGGAGAGACTCCATGGCTAGCCATGCCGCGCGTACTGTTTCTCCTCACTCGGCCTCTCCTGACATCAACAGGGCACCTATGTATAATGACCCTCGTCAAGCCCAGCCGCAGCTGCACGCGCAGACGCAATCACACAGCACGCACAATCCTTCTCCCCAGCAGCATTCGCCGCACACTTTCACCCCTATGACCAGTGCTCCGAACACTAGTTTTCATACAGATGCTCCGGCCAGTGGTCACAACACATATGCTTCTAATTCTCCACATGGAGCTCTCCCCCCTCACAGAGTTATCAATAGCCAGCCTTCTAATACTCCCCCTACTGGCCAGACTCGCCCTTCAATTCAGACCAACGTTGCATCATTTGGAGTAATGTCACCGGCTTCTAGCCAACAAGATTATCATGGCCACAACAGCCATACTCCACAGAGCGCTGGATTTGTTCCTCAACAACAAGTGATGCCCTTCAATCTTCCGCCGGCGCAATACTCTCAATATCCTGCCACAACTGCCCCAGGCGATGGAACGCCGACCTATGCTACTACAACATCTGCAGAATTTCCCCATGCGAACGAGATGGCAATGCTGGACCATATGGCCATGCAGAGCGCTGGTACCGTTTTTGGCGAAGAAGGACTCAACAAATCTCCATATGTCGGGATGCCCGAGGACTTTATGGCATATCTGTTTAATTCATTACCACCTCATGGATCCCCTGCTCCCCAGGCATTACCCCCTCCATTATTGAAGTAAGTAAACGCATACTTGCTGTCAAGGCATACATTAACATAGTGTTAGCTATGGTGATTTAAATAATCAATACTCTGCAGCTCCCATTGGCGAAAATGGAGCCGTGGGATTCTTCCCCGCACAGCCACAACAAGTCATGGCCGTTAACAATCTTCTCGACCAAGATACCCCTGAAGCTAACATAACAGAAGAACGCAGTCAGGATATATTTAACTTCATCTATGAACGCTTTCAGGCCACTGAGGATATGTCATCGCAACGGCGACGGGATAGTGTCTTGGGCGGGGATCGCTCTGCAGGTGATCACATGCTCAGTAGGAGAATGATGCAAGCGTATATTTCCTCATACTGGTATCATTTCAGCGATCAGATGCCAATCCTACATAAACCGACATTCAACTCCGAGAGGACGCCAAACCTCTTATTGATCGCCATCATGGCCATTGGTGCCGCTTGTTTGGACAGGACTCACGGTGCATCAGTAACAAGGGCTGGGGCTAAGGTCTCGAATTTCCTTGCAGAGCACCTGCGCTGGGAGATATTTATGGACCCCAGCTTTCGGCCACCAGCCAAACTGTGGGTTTTCCAAACCCTCATTTTGCTAGAATTGTATGAGAAGATGTATTCTACTAGGGAGTTACATGAGAGAGCTCATATTCATCACGCTACGACTATTACTCTGATGCGACGAGGAAGATCACTTATTGGGAAGTCGCATATGGACTCCCCACCGAATATTCGAGATGGCGGCGAAGGATCACGCAAATCTTCCTCATCGGGTATTGCTCACACTCCAGATGAGTGGTGGAATCACTGGATTACCAATGAAGCTACCAGGCGGGCTGCCTTTGCGGCGTTTGTCATTGACTCCACTCATGCCACCATGTTTGGTCATTCTGCAACCATGGTAGCTCATGAAATGAGACTTCCATTGCCCTGTGACGAATCGTTATGGAAAGCTTCAAGTAGCGCTGAGGTAGGCCGGGTTGAGGGAAACCTCATGTCTCGAGGCATCAAGCCGGTTTCATTCCTGGAAGGACTTAAGCGGACGTTAAGCAACCAGGAAGTTCGTACAACAACATTTGGACGGACTGTTCTCATGGCTGGACTGCTTAGCGTTACATACCATATGCATCAACGCGATCTCCAGGTCAATATTCTGGGTGGAGGGGTCATTCAAGCACTTGGTGGCCGGGATAAATGGCGTGCCACTCTTACCAGAGCGTATGACTCTTGGAAGTCGGATTTTGATGCGGCTCTGGACCAGAGCGAGCACTCATCTGATCCTTATCATCATGACGAAGTCAGGCATGAGTTCAACACAATCGCCGAAAGCCGCACAGTTCTGCATCATCTAGCACACATGGCAATGCACGCTGATATAGTTGACTGCCAGATATTCGCCCGTGCGAAGCGATTGCTTGGACGTTCTATCGGGCAGCATGAGTTCAGCAGTGCCCAGAGGAGAATAAAAGATTTTTGGGCGCCATCTGCACGGGCTCGCGATGCAGCCTATTATGCTTTGAAGTTTCTTTGCAGTGTGCTTGTGACAAAGCAGCCAGAATCCCAGCATGGTGCACTTTCTCAGCAGACTAAGTTATACGATACACGCGAGGATGATCTCCTGAATCGCCCTTGGGTTCTTTATTTTGCCGCACTAGTGGTTTGGTGCTATGGTTTTGCAATAGAAGGACCATGTCCTGAAGTAGAGGGGCCAATCACTCAGCAGGAGAAGTGGCAGCAGACGAGAGCCTACTTGACCAAGTATGGCAGCATTACTGATCCAAACGAGCTACGGGAGATGCGTGGCTTAAATAATACAACCGCATTATTGATGGTTCTCAAGGACTCCTTTGAGAATTCGCGTTGGGAATTACTTCACGAAGCTGCAAGTCTTTTACACAACTGCATTGTGTTAAACTATGGATCGAATATTTGATGAATGAGGCAAGCTATTGTGTATGAATATATATATGGCATGATTTCTAGAATGTCTGTCAGGAAACCAGATATTCTTTCAGCCCTGTGGAAGTGATGGGATTTTTTTTTTAGAAGCTCGTTTCTAGAACAAGGGAAGGCGTATTTGTTTCTGTTTAAAAATACCCCTTTGTACCACTGATGGCAACATGATTTTGTTCAAGCGAAAGAGGAAGAACGAGGTTTACGCAGCAATGGATGATAAAAGGTATCGACGGTATTATCTGTCTGGAGTTTATGCAACTGGGGGCTTTTTATGCGGTGGAATACGGTCATGTAGGAACAAAAGTTCGGCAGTTAAGTGAGGTGATAATATAGGTTTCTAGTTACAATGCCTTTTCCGTGAATGTTGCCTCTGGTCTGCATACTTTCTTGTCACCTGTTTCTCTTTGGTTGCTCCCTCTCAAGGCCACTCCATCTTTGGGTCATAATCGGGTATTTTCTCGACCACTATCATATCCGACACTGGTGCTGTGTGATCTACCTTCTGCGGTTGATTCCAGTCAAATACTCCGTCATTCGCGAACCCCTGACGCTCGAACAACTCACGATACATTTCTCGAAGCGCAGCGTAATTCAGAGGCTCATCCCATGGCAGAGATCGAACATATCGTAAGTGCTTGGCGAATTCAATGGGCAGACCTGCAGCAATCTCTTCTGGTGACAACTCAAGCTTCTTTCTTCCAACATGGTCACACACCTTATACTCCCAGCCACCAGGGATGCCTGCCCAGGGGAGATACCCTTTAGCAAAGTAGATAAGGATGTAGATAATGGATTCGAGATCATCTTTTGGCATTTGTTCCTGTGTGTTCAATACAGTTAGGTTATTTAACGGATTGAGAATGGGGGTTGGACAGGGGGGCGAACATATTCGAGATGGCTACCAAAACTTGTATAGCGCGTGGTACCATAAAATCCATGGCGCTGAAGAATGTCCCTGTGCGAATTCTTCGCTATTATAGAGTCCTTGGACATGCCAAAGTCAACAACATGCACGATGTGAGCCTTCTCACCATAGCCTATGAGAAGATTTTGTGGCTTAAGGTCCCGATGAACCACACTCTTGGCGTGTATTTGCTCCATTCTCTCTATCAGCTGATCAGCGAGCATGAGGGTCGTCTTGAGCGAGAACCTGCGTCCGCAGCGATCGAACAGGTCTTGGAGAGAGGGGCCGAGAAGATCAAATACCATGGCATTATAATCGCACTCTCGGCCGTACCACTCAACATGGGGGATACCGACAACGCCAGAGAGTCTGTGCAATAGCTCTACCTCGTGCTTGAGGTCTTTGCTCTTAGCCTTGCACGATTCAAGCTTGATGGCTACTCTGGACTTGCCCTGAGTATCGGTTGCTGTGATGGATGATGTGAGTGTAAGATTCTTAGTGGAGAGAGGATGAGGAGATCGTTACCTAGACAGACGACGCCGTAACTGCCCTTACCGACTATGCCCTCGATCCGGTATCTATTATTTACAAGAATGTTCTGGTTATGAAACTGTGAGTAGCTGCTATCGTGGGAAAAGTAGTGTAGATGAGGCGAAACGTACTGCTATTGTGTCGCTGCTAGCTGACTGTTTTGCCGGTGCCATGGCTACATGCTAGCTAGCTAGAGATGAAGAACAGGCATGGACCCCTAAACCTTGATGAGAATGGGTGATTGTTAAATGGAGAGGCATGATTTATATTGAAACCGCTCCTTTTGTTTGCTTTAATAGTTAAGTCTTGCATTCGCATGAATGGGATGAATGCCACTTCTTTGTTAGTGGTATTCACATTGTGTTCACTTTAACATTCAGTTCTATGTTAAGATGGAACGAGATTACCCGTGTTTCTCTTCCTATCTTTCATTGTACTTAGAACAACGTCTAACGAGGGAAAACGAACTTTGTGCTGTTGTCTTTGGACTCACGGTTGGCATCTCGAATTAGTTGTGTTACTGTGAGGTTCAAGTAAGTAGGTCTTTATGAGTAGATCAATGCATTTGGCACATTCGCCTAGCTAAGCACAAGTAAGAACAGGAACAAAAAAAACTCCCTAGATAATCTATCAAAGATGTGCACTTGTTATCACCATCTTCATATAAACATAATGAGAGAGAACCTGTAGTAAAATAAAAAAAGGTTCAAGATTCTTAGTAAAGGCGTTTGTTCTGACAGCCAATCAATCACAAGCCAAGACGTCAGTTTGCATGTTTTAGGGTCCTCGCGCTTGTGGGCATCACTTTTGACTCTAGGCGTCTTCAGGACTAGCACAGGAACCGTCGTTCAGAGATACATGCGCCCACATACATCTGACGCAGCCTTACCATGTACCGCCAGCCGCCGCTCGGCGCACGCGACGCCAGTAATTAAAACCCCGCTAAACTAAACTCTGATGCCCACCAGCGCAAGTGCTTCCCATTCTTTTTTTCCCCACTGCCCGCTTTTTCGGGGCGCGTCATTCTGCGTGCGATCTAAACTACAACGGGAAATAGTTACCTGTAGTCAGGTGCACGAAACCCTCACACTTTCTTTCTTTCTGCTTGTTGGTTGTTCTGGTTGCTGGTTGCTCTGTTGCTGCGGCGGCTCCTCCTCCTCCTCGTCTCCTCCGGATTTCGCTGCCCTTCGTCCCGCAAAAATCCTCCAGTCAACAACATTCTCATGCCATGTAACGACTGCTACAGCTCTCGAACCTGTCTACTCTACAGCACTTGCTAGTAGTTTTACCCATTGTTCTCTACACGACAGGTCCAACGCCCACTCTTACGCCCACTCTCTTCCGTTAGCCATGGCTCCCGCAAAGACTTCTCGCAATCACGATGATCACAAACCGGACGCTCCTTTGAAGGAGAAGAATGGCGGGCACACTTCTACCAAGATGCGCCGTGGGGCCAGTCAACAGACGAGTGCCTCTCATCATCGAGAAGCTCCTACAATCTTGACTTCGGCGCCTATTCAAGCTCCGGTTGAAGCAGCCGCTCCTACAGTACGTCTGACCAGCCACACACACACACTCACACACACACACTTCTGCTTCCGCTCTCCTCCCATACTATGCCAGCTTCCAATGCCGCTCCATCAATAATCACATGGCTAACTGGCTTATCCAGCTTCCTTGGTCTTCATTCGATCGTCGCTCCCTCCACTCCTATCTCCGCGAACACGAAATCAGCACACCATACTCCTATGTCAGCTCCTACCACAGCTGGGTGCTGTCCTGTCCCGGCAGCCTCGGGCTCTACTCACCAACCATGGTGCGAAAGCGACAAGTCCGAAGACAATCCAAAGAACATTTAGCCCTTGCTGTGCGGAAGCACTTCAACGGCCTGGGCATTCAAGAAAACGATGTCATTGTTGACTTCATCTACAAAATCCGCAACGAAAAGGTCCTGAAACATCAAGGACTAAGCAGACACGCCATTGAACTGATTGAGTAACGGCATCTATGACTCTCCTGTATTTTCCATTGGCATGGTATGGCGTTTTAGGAGTAACGAGCCTCCGGGGCATTGTTCCCTTTGGAAGGAGTTCATTGAGCAATGTTTTTTTCTTTTTTTTGTCGCCAATTTTGGTTCGCGCCACACACTGGCGATGGGTTATAGATGGCACGCATGGCAGCAATGTTTGCTTGATACCACTAGGAATGAATAATGTCAACGTTCTTTTTGAATACCAAAATCTCCAAGTTTTTTTTTTTTCATCTTGGAAACATGCACGCAATTGCAATTCAAGAGCGATATGTGATGGGGCCAGCCAAAAAGTCAAATTCTGCAATTTCGGGACCAAGCCGGCTCATTGCCTATACTATTAGGTCGTGATAGTCCGCATGAAATGCAGATACTTCAAGCCATTCATTCCCTTTGATTCTAGCCCGTTTATATATTCGCTTTGTTTCGTGAGAGTTCTGTTATCCTGACTTTAACAGAGTAAGGTTCCATAACCCGATGCCTTCCACCACCAAGGCTATAGAGCAATACTCGACATCTTATTTCCGCAATGCAAGACATGTTTCACATACATATTGATAAAGGAATGGGCCAACATATATTCATTCAATCTCAATTCACCAAGACTGTACATTTGGAAATACGGTAAATTCTACATATGCTGCTCTATATCCTCCGTATACGGATGACGAAAAGCATATGTGGAATCTACTATCTTTCCAATTGTACAATCCTGGCGAATTGAGATTGAAGCCAATCTTGAGAGTTGGGGGCAAACCGAAAGACCGAATCTTGTTTGGGCCCAGGCCAGCACCTACTGGGCCCTGTGGTGCTTGAAGTATGTCGTTCGTATCTCGAAATTCTTCAAATTGCCAGATGTTCCCCATGTTGCCAGATATTTCCCACTCCGTATGACTATTGATATGAAAGATGGATTTATGGTTCGAAAATCGAAGCGCTAAGCATCTATATAGCCAATCTGGAGTTTGAAATAAAGCATATCTCCTCTAGCTGCCGAACATCTAATGCAGGACATCCATTGTTATGTCGGCTCCAGGCTGCTCTCTTCTCACACCAGTATTTGATATTACCAATATCTCGTTGTCTGAAATATTCAAGTCCACGAAACATGCCTGGTTTCGAGAGACATGTTCAGTATAGACCACTGGAAGTTTAATACCACAATAATACCATTGAGAGATGGTCTTTTTCCAGATTGAGAGCCCCCTAGATGAATTCCATTCTTGTAGAGGTTTCAGTGGTAAATTTACGATTAAGAAGAGAGACCTTCAAACCCCAGTACTGATCATTCTGTGTCTCTAAGGTGTGCATCGCTAATATGTTGGAGAACGAGGGCACCTATCTCTTTATACTTGGCTGAGCCATAAAATCTCGGAATAGGGGGGCCCGAATAGGCGTAAGAATGTTTCAAGTTTTGGCCCACATATCAGAAATTCTCTAATGGCTATGTTTCGATGGATAGGTGTTCAATAACGTGTCGAGTTTTTGATGAGTAGGTGCGTAGGCATAAGATGGTTGCGTAGCCTGGATGCACGGTCACGTCAGCGGTAGAGGGAAAATATAGAGGCCTATCATTGATGGTGTTCATATTATGCATCCGTCTCCAAATTCTTTATTTTAGATGCGATGGATGTGTGAACAAGGATGAGTGCAAACCATTGGCAGAAATCTCTGGGCTTTGTCCTGGAAACATATCTACATATAATTGCAAATCAAAAGCGATATGCAATGGAACTAGCTAAAAAAAAAAAAAAATAGAATAAAAAAGTAGACAGATTCTGCAGCTTCAAGGCTAAGGTGGCTCGTTGTCTATGCTGTTGGATCGCAACCGCCTGCATGCAGATGGCCCTCCAAGGTTCGAAACCCCTCATTCCCTTCCATGCCGTCCTTTATCAACACCTCTCTCTCTCTCTCTCTTATGCGGTGATTCATAAGTATAAATGAGACTAGTCTCTTGTCAGCTATCGTCACTTTTGAACAATGCCTACTGCAAGAGAGGTTATAGGCGAACACCCTACGAATGAGGTCGAGAACTCTAACATAACATCATATACGAACAAGACCTGGGCTCAGGGGTTCAAGTCCATTACAAAGTTCTGCAAGGGTACAAGTATAGATCACAATACCGGAATCTTCCATTCGAATTTCGACTTTGCGCTGCATCCTTTGGACAAGGACGATGAGAAACGTTTGAGAGAGCCTGCGACACTCCCAAACCTGCGGTCTTGGCGACTGGAAACCGAGGCTGATATTGAACATTGGTGGCATACAGAAATTTCAGACCCAGTGCTCTCAGCATGGGCTAAATACCCTCGCCTTCAACAGACCTGCCATACTCAACCCCTCAGCAGCATAAGCATTCCGGAAAGCATCGATGCCACATACGGCATGTATATGGGAAACCTTAGGGTACCAGTCGCTGTCGGAGAAATGAAACGAAATCTAATTAATCCGACCGACTGGTTGGCAGGGAGATTGGAAAGTTCGCAGGCAAAGCTTGCGCGCGAGCTCCGTGGGTAAGCTCCTCCAATCATTATCCTGCACAATGCGCAGGGGTTAACACAGCCCATCAGATATGCAGTCAAGTATGAATGCCCTCAGTTGTTTTGCTGGGACGGTCAAACTCTGATTCTATTACAATTCTGAGCCCAAATAGCTGCAAACATACTAGCTGAAGATTGCCCAGTCGACTGTTGGGTTGTACCGATTCATCAGAGCAACTGTACGTTTCGGTATGCTCTTTATGGACTTCTAGCACAGGGCTTCAGAAGGTGTCAAACAATCGGTATGCCACTGCCGACAGTAGCTGAGCTAACAGCAAGCGATCGTGAGTTTTACACGGGGTGGCCAATTTGGACTGTGCATGGTATTCACTCCCTTGACCACCCCCTTGGATATTCCCGCATAGTTGATGCGGAATCTGGGGCTTTAGGATGGAGGAACAATGAAAGTGACGTGGCGTGGGAAACCCAGGCATTATGGTAGCCTTACTGAATCCGTACAATACTGCCAGGACTATTAATGTCTCTTTTATCTAGAGGTTGCCAGTATCACCAGATGCTCCCCGAGTTGCGCAACTTATCGCAACCTACTGGGTGTCGCTTCTCACATTGGTGAGAGGGTCGTATCATATTATTACCATTATTATTATTATTACTTCTTTATACTCTGAATCAACTCGACTCATCACAGTCTGCGACTCATTTGAACTCGTTCCTCCAACATAGAACTATCCGACTTTCATAACGCCTCTAGATTACCACGTTTCCACTCTCTTATTTGGGAATCGCGATACCGGCTTGCTATGTGACTGATACTGGTCTTCATGAAATGTGTCTTGGATTCCTCAGAGAGCTCAAACTCGGCCATCTCGAAGTCTAGGGCCATCATCTTGCCCTTTACCAATTGAAAATTGCCCAACTGTGGATCCCCTTGGTGAACTCCATAACGATGAAGTTCACAATGGCAGGTTTGCAAAAGATCTCTGAGTTCTTCGAAATCAAGCAGCAGCCCTTTGGGATCGAAAAGAGACGCTCCGCCGATATCCTGGAGAATAATGGACCTGGTACCCTTATGGTGGGCAAGTCCGTAAAATTTAGGAACTGTAATGCCTTGAACTGGTCTGAGAATGCTGTATGCTCTCACTTCTGTGTCCAAGAGTTCCTCTTGATCTGGCCTTTGAGCCTTGAGGATAATGGTTGGTGGGAGAAACCACTCAGGGAAATGTTTCTTGATCCATGAGGAGACCAAGGATGGAAGGAGATCTGCTAGCCAGTTTATAAAATCTTGGATCTTTGATGGATGAACACTCAGCCGCCGCACGCGGGGGAACTGTGGGTGCACAATTGGCCCGGTAGCCGTTATATGACGAGTTCGGAACCGAAAATTCTATCTCAAATGTGAGATATGAAGATCTATGACAAGCCACAATGCGAGGGACGAAAGTGTCTGACAGAAACTTATACATACCACAATCTCCTGGCGAGGAGGGGGGTATTCAGATGTGATGGTCTTTGCGAGACGAAAACGCTCGGGCTCACCAGGTTTTCTATATGGACGTATAATTTGGAAAGGTTCTTCATCGACATGTGGAGGCACAGTTATGGTGGTGCCGATACCGTCAAAGTTCCAGTTCATTTTGGCAAATCTGACTCTAATGCGCTTGTAGTGAACGCGATGGAGTTGTGAATGAGGATTGGCGTAAAGGGGTTTCGAGGACTGGCGCGGAACCCCTGAAAACCCCTTGGCTAATGACGTATGGTCTGGTTACTTTCACGTTCGGCAATCTGCAGTTTCACACGGCCCCAATGGTAGCTGTGTGGGGGGGGGGGTGTTTACTCGCAGAAACCTAGAAGTATAGGTAGGTAATGTTCTCTTTTATGAGGGGTCATTTTTATGATGCGAATTGTTGCTGTTACAGATGGCTATGAAGAATTCCTAATGGTCTGTTTAGAAGAATGTACATTGCCATAGTACATTCTAGTAGATGCTACGACCATCATTGCCGCCATCGGCCTAAGTCGGATTATGACGGCATTGTAGCCTGAGGCCATTCACTCCACATCCAGCACTTGCGAAAAAAAAAGTTTTGGATTGTGAAACATCGACAACCCAAAGAATCGCGGGGAGACTTGGAGGGACGCATCTTTTGTGAATATTACACCAAAACGCTCATTTTTTTCTTAGATGATTGGATACAGCCAACAATGAATTCGACTTTACTCTTAAAGGCTGCGGCCCCCGTGAGGGTGCTCGCTCAAGGCCCTCTTTCTGGCAGACCAAAGCTTCAACAGTGCTTGCGCAAAGGTGCACAACTGCATACTGCCTCATATCGCAGGGGTTCCCAAGATAGGCCTGCTATTCGCAAGGATCAGAGCACTTCATCACAAAAAAGGGTAAGCAATGCGGAAGGAAACTTGGGGCTATATGAGCCAATTCTAATCCAACATTGCCATAGACGTTTCATAGCACAAACTCTCTTTCACAACAGGACCCATACAAGGCGCTTGGTGTAAACAAGAGCGCATCGGCTGCCGAGATCAAGAAGGCATACTATGGCCTGGCCAAGAAATATCATCCCGATACGAATAAAGATGCTACCGCCAAAGACAAGTTTGGTGAAATTCAATCCGCTTACGAGATCCTATCCGACCCGAAGAAAAAGGAACAGTATGACCAATTCGGCGCGGCCGGCTTCGATCCCAGCGGTGCACCTGGTGGTGATCCCTTCGCCGGTGCGGGCCATCCTTTTGGAGGTTTTGGAGGTCAAGGTGGTTTTGGTGGAGGCTTCAATTTCGAGGACATCTTCTCAGCTTTCACGGGGCAGCAAGGATTCGGTGGTCAACGGAATAGGCGATCAAACCCCTTCCAGCAGGAGATTCTCGTGGGCGAAAATATTGAAGTCCAAACCAACATCACCTTTATGGAAGCGGCCAAGGGCACAGCCAAGACGATCACTATTACACCATTGGTATCTTGCGACCCTTGCTCCGGCAGTGGATTGAAGCCAGGCACACAACGGACATCGTGTAAAAGCTGCAACGGGACTGGAACCCGTGTGCACTTTATGCAGGGTGGTTTTCAGATGGCATCTACCTGTGGGACTTGCGAAGGCACTGGCACAACTATCCCCAAGGGCTCTGAATGCAAGTCGTGCTCTGGAAATGGCGTAGTGCGCGAGAGAAAGACCATAACTGTCGACATTCCCGCTGGTATTGAGGACGGCATGCGACTTAGAGTTGACGCTGCTGGTGATGCGCCTGTTACCGGACGATCTGCCGATCCCAACGCCAGGACTCAGCGTGGTGACCTCTATGTCTTTGTTCGTGTCGCCAAGGACCCTAAATTTACACGAGAGGGTTCCAATATTCTCTACACTGCTAGTATCCCCTTGACTACTGCACTCCTCGGTGGACAGGTTTCAATCCCTACATTGGATGGATCCGTCAACGTCAAGATTGCCACCGGCACTAATACAGGGGACAAGATTACGCTGTCAGGTATGGGCATGAAGCGACTGGGTGTACGAAAGGGTGGCACCGGAGACTTGAGAGTCGAGTTCCGTGTTCAGATGCCCAAGTATCTGAGCGCAAACCAACGGACGATTGTAGAGATGCTTGCCGATGAAATGGGTGACAAGACTGCTCGGAGAGTGATGAACGTTGGATCACAAAGGTAAGAGATGGTTAAGATGACGATGACCCTGACGTTTGACTGACGCAACATATAGCTCCCAATCCAACAATCCTGATTCGCACAAAGATGAGGGCTTTCTCAAGTCCATGTGGCACAATTTGACCAACAACCCAGCCCACCAAGCAAGCGCTGAGGGTTCAAATCAAACAGATGCCAAGTCTGAAACAAAGAATGACAAGAAGAACTCCGACTCTGCTTCCAGTTGAGTTCTTATTGACATGTATCATATTTGATGACGGGGTAAGTATGGAGCGGACATTTGCATAGACGGATGGAAACTGCATTCCATGGTGTTCAAAAAAGGTCTTTGGTTTATTATGATATGATGGCGTTGCTGGATGGTTGAAGCCATGACCTAACTTTTGTTAGATGGTCAAGCATGTGTACAATAATAGTGTAAATCAATGTGGGAGCATGCGACTCCCGTGCCCATCTCCTAACAAACTTGCGATCCCCTTGATCAGTCCGCCTTATGCAACATGACCCCCGTGCAGGAAGGACGGAAAGTTATCTGTTTGATAGCCCGCCCCTGACGATAATTCAAGTGACAAAATGCATATTGAGGTTCCTGATGCAGCATAAGCTACATATCGTCTTGGCTACCATGGTCAGATCCCAAACACCCATCGAAATAACAAAACTCACAGTCCAATATTCCAGCTCAGACCCAAGAGCGATAGCTTCTATCATTAAGTCATAATCGCCTTTGCAGTATTGGGTTCATTTCAACCCCCCCTTCCCCTCCTCCAATCAACCAATGGGCTTAAGCTTCTTCTTTTTCTTCTTGTCCGAGTCTCCGGATTTGCCTTTTTGGAACTCCCTCCAGCTATTAATCCGTACGTCCCGCGTGGCCTCCCAGTCCTGCTCATGCTGCCTCTTGCGCTTGCGGTCCTCCAATTCCTGGTCCTGCTTGCGCTGCTCACGGCCTTCTTCCTGCATCTGAGCCTTGACCTGTCTTCTGCGGCGGTGCTCATTGTCAACGAGCACTTCCCTGGTCTTCTCGCGCCACTTCTTGGCAAAGTCTTCGGTTTTGAGTTCGGGGCTGTCGACGGTCCACTTGTTCTCCCGGATGAGGAGCATACGAGCGTCGGCGATGGCTTCGTCCAGGCGTTCACGGTGTTTCTCGTCCATGAGCTCGGTCTGAGCTTTTTTGAGGCGGTCAAAGGCATCGGGGGCGCGGGGGTTCTTTGTCTTGTCGGGATGGATGAGGAGAGACTTTTTGCGGTAAGTGATTTTGATGTCTGACTCTGGGACACCAGGCTGGAGATCTAGGACGGCGTATCTAGCATAGAAGTTAGGGAAAGCTCGTTGATTGATTTGCTTTGAGTGGATATTTACTTACGCATCTAAACGAAACGCTTTCAGAATTCGATCAATTTCTGCATCCTGGAGGCGAGTTAGCTTGACCGACAAGAGAAAGATGATGATGCCCATGAAAGCTAACTTTGTCAAACTCTTTGGCTTCCAACTCGAGCGCGTCGAGAGCATCCTTGTCCTCCTTGGCGGTTGGATCTGCCATTTTTGTCTATGTTATCTAAACGCAAATGCAGATGCAATTTCTTAGGTAGAAAAAGAGACGCCCTTCTGGAGTAAATTGACGAGGTTGAAGAAAATCCAGGTAGCTCTGGCGTGTCGCATGCTCGTTGGGGATCGTCAAGTCGCACAAGAGAGTGCCTGCCGCCCTGAGACGCTTACGGCGCAGCGCCACCCACCCCACTACGATAAGCGATAAGATAAAGCCTAGTTTCTAAAAATTTCTGGAGATCTCATCACTCTGAAGACAGAACGGATCGATAGCGAAGCTTCATCCAAAGGCTGTCCAAGAATTCAGACAATTCGAACAGTCGCCCAAAATGCCTGGTCGCGCTGCTTCTCCGGCTGCTTCGGAGGCCGAGTTCGATATCCTCGACTCATTGTACCCGGGAGACGAAGACAATGGGAACCGGGCTGCGACAAATGACGAGGACCTCGACTTTGATGGCATTCTCAATGGTGTGGGAGACGACGATGGAGGCGATGAGGCGTTTATTGCTCTGCAGCAGGCGGCCTCTTACCGCAAGGCTTCTAATCTCAAAGGGAGGACGGTAAAGAAGGGTGGAGGTTTCCAAGCAATGGGTAAGAAGACAGAGGAAGCCACCATGCCATACCCTCTAGGCGCATACTAATTCATCGCATAGGTCTTAATGCAAATCTCTTGAAAGCCATTGCTCGGAAAGGATTTTCGGTCCCCACGCCAATTCAACGAAAGACTATCCCTATTGTGCTCGAAAGAAAGGATGTGGTGGGCATGGCCAGAACTGGTTCCGGAAAGACGGCTGCCTTTGTGATTCCCATGATCGAACGGTTACGTGCTCACAGCGCAAGATTCGGCAGTCGAGCGCTCATTCTCTCGCCATCTCGAGAACTTGCCATCCAGACCCTCAAAGTTGTCAAGGAGTTTAGCCGAGGCACGGACTTGAAATGTGTACTGCTGGTTGGTGGTGATAGCTTGGAGGAGCAGTTTGGTTCAATGTCTGCCAACCCGGACATCGTGATTGCCACACCTGGTCGATTTTTGCATCTCAAGGTTGAAATGGGGCTCGATCTTTCGTCCATCAAATATGTGGTGTTCGACGAGGCCGATCGACTCTTTGAAATGGGTTTCGCTACTCAGTTGACGGAAATTCTTCACGCCCTACCACCCTCAAGACAAACCCTTCTCTTCTCTGCCACTCTTCCGGCATCCTTGGTTGAGTTTGCACGAGCAGGCCTACAGGATCCTAGTCTTATTCGACTTGATGCCGATACCAAGGTATCTCCTGACTTGGAAAACGCCTTCTTCAGTATCAAGGGGGCTGAGAAGGAGGGATCCCTGTTACATATTCTACATGACGTTATCAAAGTCCCTCTTGGTCCGCCTGAGGGCGTAGAACAGGACGAGAAAAACTCGAAAAAACGAAAGCGTTGGACCGATTCCCCTAGTGGAAAGCCAACAGAACATTCAACCATCATCTTTACGGCTACAAAACATCACGTCGAGTACTTGGCAAACCTACTGATGCAAGCTGGCTTTGCAACTTCCTATGTCTACGGTTCCCTTGATCAACTCGCCCGACGTATTCAAGTTGAAGATTTTCGAAGAGGCAAGACAAACCTTTTGGTCGTGACAGACGTTGCGGCCAGAGGTATTGATATTCCTGTTCTCGCTAATGTCATCAACTACGATTTCCCACCACAACCAAAGGTGTTTATCCATCGTGTTGGTCGAACGGCCCGTGCCGGTAAAAGGGGTTGGAGTTACAGTTTGGTCAGAGATATTGATGCTCCCTATCTTATTGATCTACAGCTCTTCCTCGGTAAGAGGCTGGTTGTTGGCCAGGAAGAGGCCGATGTATCATATTCTGATGACGTCGTCGTCGGAACTCTGAAGCGTGATTCTGTTTCAACTCATGTAGAATGGCTGAACAAGTTCCTCAACGAGAGCGAGGATGTCTCTGCCTTGAGACTGGTTTCTATCAAGGCAGAGAAGCTCTATATGAAAACTCGAAACTCAGCTGCTATTCAAAGTGCCAAGCGTTCTCGAGAAGTCGTGGCTTCAAAACAGTGGATGCAGCTACATCCATTGTTTGGAAAGGATGTTGATGGAGCAGAGGAGGCGAGAACTGCCATGCTGGCAGTCATCAGTGGCTTCAGGCCTCAGGAGACGATATTCGAGGTTGGTCGCACAGACAAGAAGGGCGGAAGTGAAGCGGCAGAAGTGATGAAACAACTACGCCTGAAAATTACACCAAAGAACAGACAGGCCAAGGTTGAGGAGGAGGAAATTGATGAGGACCACTTTGGAGGGGGTCAAGATGATGACGATGTTGACATGACTGGAGATCTGGACTCCGACAATGGCCTTGGCGATGATGATATGGAAGTTACAGTTACAAATACGGGCAAATCCAAGAAGGGGCGGACGGACTGGCGTGATGAGGAAATTTTCATGTCTTACACGCCACGAACGATCAATGCCGCCGAAGAGCGTGGCTATGGTGTTAAATCCGGTGGTGAAAAGGCCAGCTTCGTCGAAGCTGCGCGGGATGCTACCATGGACCTCACAAACGACGACACAGCCAAGGCCTTTGGCGCGCCCTCTCGTCCCAAGATGCGATGGGACAAGAAATCCAAGAAGTACGTCGCCACTGAGAACGACGAGGACGGCTCCAAGGGCACGAGGCTCGTCGTCGGCGAGTCTGGCGTCAAAATCGCCGCCTCCTTCCAGTCCGGTCGCTTCGACAGGTGGAAGAAGGCCAACCGCGTCAGCCGCCTACCCCACGTCGGCGAGACGGAGAAGCCAGGCAACGGGAACCAGACGCACAAGGGGGTGCGCTACAAGCACAACAAGGAGACGGCGCCCAAAGAGGCGGACAAGTACAGGGACGACTTCTATAAGCGAAAGAAGAGGGTCAACGAGGCAAGAGAGAAGAGAGTCGGAAGATTCAGGGACGGCATGGGTAATAAGAAGGAGATTAAGGGTGTGGAGGATATCAAGAGGGACAGAAGGGAGAAGGAGCAGAAAAGGCTCAAGACAGGGAGACCGTCGAAGAAAAAGTGAACGTGAACGCGGGTGGGATAGCAAGTATAATAGCCATATTTATATCAAAATTTCGTTTCATATTCAAAAATGTCGAACCAGCCAAGAGATTTACAGATACCCTCAATCTGGACCCATCCATGCTTTGTCTCCTTACAGCCAACCAAGCCCCTTCACCACTCAGCATGGACAAGCGATTGATATCCGCACTGCGAGTATACACCTGCAACCCCATTACTCCAGAGAAATCATTTCATCCATTTTGTTCAAACAAAGTCCAAAGGCAAAAACATTGTAATATTGAAAGTGAAACTGTAGTATTCAAGCTTTCTGATGATGATGCTGTATTCTATTCGAATTCCTCGTGTTCCCCATCCAAACATATCTGTTCAAGCCTATTCAAGCCCAATTAAGGCAAAACCTCAACACGCCCATCGTGTTTCCCTGCCATTCCTCCCAACGCCACGCTCTGATGTTGAAACAAGAACACTAAAGAAAAGGCTTCGACCTCGGTGCGTCTGACGCAAGACGAGCACACGCTGACTTCGCTTGACAAGCCAGCTACGTTGAATAAAAAGAAGAGAAGAAAAAGAGTGGTAGGCAAGTTTCCTTTGAGAAAATTAAGATCCTCCAGATATTGCACTCTTGGGGGTATCATTTGTTACTGTCGACAGAAACAAAATAATAAGTGGTGGTACAGTGTAGCAATTGAGTAACAGCTCCTCCTATAAAATAAGGAAAATCATAAAGTCGTTATTGGATGTCATCCAAGGGTATATCCGACGCTGAGACAATAAGAAAAGAAAAAGAAATAATATGAAGGGTTCATCGCTCATTCATTCGAGTCGAGGTTGTTTGCCCATTGCTTAACCGCATCGCGCAGCATGCTTTGACGGCGGGTTTTCCTCCTCCGAAGGGTATGATCTTCGCCTTCTCCCTCACGCAGATCGACAATCTCGCGAATTGTATCTTCGAGCGCTGAAAGCATCACTGTCTTGCACTGCACTCTTGGTATGTCAAGAGGCGGATCAGCCATCTGTGTAACTTCAGAAATAGTGTCCCGCATAGTGGCATCGCTGTCAGTGCTGCCAGGGACATCAATATGTGCATGGGGTGGAACTGAAGACTCCCTGCTGCTGTCTGTGTGGGCATTGACCACCTTGTCCAAAGCTTCGGCCAAGAACTCATCAGGATTGGTCACAGTCTCTTCGATCCATTCTTCGTCCAACTGCCCTTCATAGGGCATCATAGATGGTGTAAGAACGTGGGCAACGCCTCCGACTGATTTATCGATGTTTGCTACCAACTTTACCAGTCGACGGTACACAATGCGTGTCACGGAATTGTTGATTGCATCGGCAATAAGAGCTGAGCTAACATCAACCCAACGCTCGGAATCCTCATCTCCGGCGTAATGTGGCAAAGGCGGTGTTGGCTCTGCACGAAGTGCTGCCTTGACTTTTTCAAGCAAGTCCTCCTGTGGAGGGGTCGCTTGCAAAGAAAAGTCGGGATGGAACCTGTTGAGCCACCCCGCAGCATTCAGAGGAAGATCACCATCGATTGAAATCCGCCCAGATTGCTCAAAGGAATCAAGTCCAGGCAGACCAGGAGTTGAAAGGTACCCACTGCTTGAGGGAGAGCTGATGGCAGATTCAAACGACGCTATGTAGTCTGGGAATGGAACATCAACATCAATGACGCCATCATCTGCATTGATTGAAGTCTTGACTGGTGATTCAAAAGCACCGGTTGGATCGGGGGTCCTGTCCAATTGGGTAAAGGACCTTCGGTTGCGTTCAAAGTTTTCTCGCCCTGCGCCAACATCCCTGGCTGCCGTTGTATGGCGCATGTCCCTGGGGTCTGCCTCCATCTCCTCGGCGAGTGAAACCTCGCGAACCATTTCAGAGAGTTTATCAGAGCGACCAAAGGCTGACTTGATGGGCGATCTGAGATCGCTCGTCTGGCTGTAGCCACTCCCACTGTCCATTGACTCACGACGACGCGTACTCCACAGACCGCTAATCATGTTTCCCCATTTCATGCCTTGGCTTGTGGGCCGGCCGCTGACAGTACCACTGCTTTCTCCTCTTTTCAGAGACCGCTTGAGATCATCTGCAGCCACGCTGCTGCTGCTCCCCGGGCGGGTCCTCCTCTGGCTATCAGACCGCTGAACAGTAGTAAAATGTGGCGTTGTTGGCTCCTGTAAGATGGCAGTAGTGGTTGCGGGAATGCTCTTCCGACTCATGAAGTCATTGCCAGGTATCGGAAGACCTGTTGTTCGAATCGAGGCCGCATCTGATGCACGTCTCTGGTGGTTGTGATCCGTGTTCAGGTGACCCAAATGACTCGGGACCACGGCACTTTTGGCACTCTGACTAGCCGCCCGAGAATGAGATGCACGTCGCCAGCCCGTGCGGCGATTAATTTTCCGACGCAAAGACTCTTCCCGGAGAACAGGCACAACATATGTTGGAGGCGAGTTGGAAAATGCAGCCAGAGATGCCGATGTGCTGGGTCGATGTGCTCGAGTACCAGGAAGTTGCTGGTTGGTAGGCAAAAACGCCGAGAGGAGGAAAATAATTCGACGAGCGGCCATCTTATCATCAGATATGATAATGGTACGAGCAGGCAATGATAGATCGTCTTCGTTTCGGCTCTGTCTCTGGAATAAAGCACGTCTCCTGTCGGAGGCGCTGCATAGAGCCTGAAGCCAATCGGTATGGGTAGACAGAAACCCGGTGAGTAAGTTGTAGAGAAACATATTCTGGCCCTTCAATGCCGTCCACTTGCAAGTCCAAATGGCTTCATCGCGCCAGATTCCCCAGCGTCCTTGACCGGTGATAACCCGGGCCGCACTCAAACCCATGACGATTCTAGTTCTTGAAAGTCCCACTTCCGAAGCGATGCCAGCCTCATCTGCTAAGCAGTTGGGCAAGAGAGAGACCAGTTTAGTGGTACTCTTAGGTGGCTTTACTCTGGGTATATCAGCCCTTCTTTCTGAATGAGACGGTGTTCTCGAAACGAAATTCGGCCCTGAAGCCATCGGCACGGGTCCCGGTGAAGCCATGTCAGCCTGCTTCAGCATCGTGTGAAGAGTCGTGGCAACAACAGATTGGAGATGTGTGAGTGTTCTCATAATGATATCCCAATGCTGGGTCAAGGAATCGATTCTATCTTCAACATCAATAGAAAATGAGGAATCCGTCGCCTCCCCGTATAGACCCGACCCCGACAAGTTCCAGCCAGACATGCGAGTAGAGTTGTACGACGAAGAAAACATTTCGTGGTCATTGTACGATCCAGGTTCGCGAAAAACAGGTTTTGGGGGTACAGCTGACGACATGCGGGATGCGGAAGGGGGAAGCTGTACAACCAGTACAACAGCATACATTGGCGTACGCCGTTGCTTGGGTTGAGGTTTCTTCTTCCTAGGGGTTGGGTCTTCCCCAGTGGGTGGGAACGGAAAGCCACCATTGTCATCCGAATAACGGCACGGTGGCGTAGTGGTCGACTCCAGGTCCTCTGCTGTAAGAGTCACAGGAAAGAGTCGAGTGATGAGGACTTTCTTCCGGTCACTGTGACGTGGCGTAACGCTCTGGGGTGGCATTGGAGGCGGAAACGTGGGAGACACGGCTTGAGAAGAAAAAGACTGAGAGAGCTTGCTGGAGCGTCCGCTAGAACGGCCGATGGAGCTTCGGCCGTCTCCGAGGATAGAGCTCGCATGGTCGGCGGTTCGCGGCTCGCATGGCACGACATGAACCTTCGTTGAGGTACCCTTGTAAGCCATCAGCTCCGAGTTACCGAAGATACAGCTGGAAAAGGTCGCCAGCTCTTCTCTATACTCGCGGGCGGCCTTCTGGCTGTCAGTCTCGGCGAAGCTATGGCTCCGGCTATGTACTGACGCTCGCCGGTCAAATGCCCCCTGGCGCGGCTGAGGGATGTCATGGATGGTGAGAGGTCGTGCGGCCTGACTATGGCTACCCTTGCGAGGTGATAGCGGTGTCTTTTTGAAGTCCGGAAGAGTGGATGAGCGTTCAGGAGATTGGGGGGTTTCGATAAGGGGATGGCTGTCAAAAAGCAGAGATGCGTTGGTAGGGCCTAGGGCATCCTGCATGATAATGACGCGAACGTCCTTGACGTCAAGTTCAACATCATCGCTATAGTCGAAGGCATTGGCAGTTGATGCCGAGGGAGTGGCCGGCGCGGTGGAAAGGGGGAAAACCTGGTCATTACGATGTTGATAGAGAGCCTGGGCATCTGGGAAAAGAAGATTTCGGGTGTGGATGTCTTCCTGGACGGATTCAAGTGAGAGGATGGGTCGAGAGTTTGTGTTGTTGGGTAGAGCTGGGGCCGTAGGTTGGCTTCCGGAGCCGAGATGCAGGAGTCGTCCTAGCATATCGTGGAGTTGATCAAACTACTAAAGGCGAGGATCGAGATTCAAGCAATAGAGAAAAAGAAAAGAGAGAAACAAGGATTCGAAAAATTGAGAGACGTTGGAAGAGTCGAAAATCGAATATCTGGTCAAGCTCAATTTGACCAGCGGGCCATGACCAGGGACAAAGTCAAGACATGGCGACACTGGCGCATAGTTCGGTTTGATATCGGGAGGTCTCTCTGGGTTGGTGGTGGAAATACGAGATGTGCGATGGTTAATCTAAGGCAGACCTTGGACGGTGAGACTGTGGATGAGCCTCGGTCGTATCACCAACTGTCGCGCAAGTGAAGAGGATGAAGGTATGGTATGACGACGATGGTCGCGCGAAGATTGCCAGCTGACAGGCAGAAAGGGAGAGTTGGAGACGCACACAACGGGAGGAAGCCAGGCAGTTAGTCTGTCAGTCAAGGTGTTTAAATATGAGCTCGAGGCTGTGCAGGAGGAGTCATATAAAAAAAAAAAAAAAAACAGATTCCAGGCACTTGTTTGTTAGAAGAGCTTTGAATCGGCGCAAATCGGATTCATATGCAACGCGACATGCAGAAGCGCAACCATATAAAGGGACTGGGTTGGTTTTAAAGCACGTGCTTGAAGGGAGATGCTGGGGTGGTTGTTGTGGTAGTGGTGGTGGTGTGTGTGTGTATTCCTTGTTGAATCGCTTGGCGGTGTTTCTCCGATGCGCGTGGGCGGAAGAGAGAGAAAGATAGAGGGATAAGAAGGAGAGAAGGAGGAAGTGAAGGGGCCAGCTATTTCACTTCCCAAAAAGCGAGGTTCCGGGGACCGAATTGGGGTCGTAAAATCGTTGGGAGGGGACGTGTAGGTGTAGGTGCAGGTGTTGGTGTTGTTGTTGCTGTTGCTGCTCCTGCTGATCTGCGAAGTGCGAGTTGGAGTTTCTGACGGAGCGAGAGAAAATGGCGGAACCAGAAGGCCGGGACGCCAGTGCGCGCGCGGTGGGAAGCGACAAGCAGCAGCCCTGGAGCTTTTTCAATTTGATGGGCAGCGGCGGCGGTGGGTGCGTGTGTGAGGAGGAGGGTGCGTGAGGGTGGGTTGAGCGAGATGCGTGGGTGCGAGGGTGCGTATGTGGGTGGGACGTGGGTGTGGTGGGGTGTTTAAACAGCTGGAGTCCCCCCAGAAGAGGCGCCTCAGGCCCTTTTTTTTGCCTCGCCCTGTCGCTGCTACCTGTACTTTCAGCGGGTGCTTCAGTGATCAGTGCTGGGTCGGTATAGGCTGCTTTTTTCTTCTTCTCCAGGGCAAGCCAAGGATAGAGGGAAAGAGAAGCGACTAACCAAAAACTACCTATACTTATACTGAGCTAGGCAGTATTAAAGGCCAAATGGGTGAATGGAACCCAGCGGAGAGCGCGCTGAGGGGAGAGAACCGGGGCTTGGAAGGGGGGGCGTGTGCGCTTTGTCGATGCTGACCCAATCCAGCCTGCTCCTGGCCTAGCCTTTTGGGTCTGTGTCTGGCTGGGTCTTACAGTCTTGTGTCTTGTCTTGATCTCTCTCTCTCTCTCACTGACGCTGCTTCTTCCTTGCGTTATTAAAGGCTCAGGGAAATGAAGATGTTGGTGGTGGCAGTGGTAATGGTGGTGATGATGAGGATGAAGATGACGAAAGATGAAAGGAATGCAACCCGAGAATTATTCCATGTAGGGATAAGGTTTAAAAGTTGAGAGACGGTGGTCGAATCGAGATCCATCTTACAGCATAGCATGTGTTGGTTCCAGAATGTCATGGTTGAAATTATATGGGTATTGTTGACCTCATGGTGATGATGATCCCCATGCCCCCCCCCCAAGACCACCACAGAGTCGCTGCCTCGTCCAATACGGGGCATTCCGTATTAATTATTAGCGGCCATACGTTAATTAAATGTAGATGCCAGTGCTCGCAATGCTTGCACTTGAATTGCCGTGTCCATACCAAAACAACAGCAAGATCAGATAAATGTTAATTTATCTTATAATCAAATGCTGCTGTTAGCTCTAAAAATGGCTTGTCGATTACCAACATCTCCTCACTATTACATACCATACTATACCATGCCATGACAACCACCACCACTACTACCACCATGTCAACTTACTCGTACACACACACACTCACACACTCACACATATCGGATTTACAAAATACCTTTCAGTAAACAATGTCTCATCCCAAATCGATCAGATGAACGAAAGTGCGGTAAAAGTTGCAACCTCATTCAGCCCATTCATTCCAAAGCCCACACACACTCTCTCTCGCTCTTGGTAGCTCTCCTCGCCTCGCCTCGCCACTATCTCTCCCCCCCTCCCCCCTCCATATCATTGCCTGCAGCTTCCAAAGCAAGGACAACCTTGTCTGGTCTCGTGAAGTCGAAACACACTGTTTTTAGAGAAAATGCGGTGAATGGGATGGGATGAGATGGGATGGTAGGAACCCGACTTTGGTCGGCGCCTCAGCCTCCCCTCCACTTCCACTCACTCCCTTCCCCCCCTCAAACCCTCGTCCTTCTACCTGCTTGTAGTACTCCAACTGCTGCTGCTACTGCTCTCCACCACAGGCGTACATACTTGTACATACGCCTACCGAAGTTGTGCTCCATGCATGAGGCAAGGATTGCCCCTCGACCAGGGGGGGGTCGTGGAGATGATGAGATAGTTGCTTGTACAAGCAAGTAGATATGGATCAGACGCAAAAGACCGGCACCTCGGCTGCTTCAATGAATGAATGACTCTTGCTTCTACCTGTAATGAACTCCTCCTACTCCGTCCGTTCCACTTCTCTCCATGCGATTCTCCGATGCGCTCAAACACACCCACACACACACTACTCGCGCACAAACTCTTACCAAAGTCTCAAGGGTCCTTTATATGGGTCCCTCTACTAACCATGACACACGCTCGGCAGGCAAAAAAAAAGGAAGCGAGAAGCTCTCACCATGTCTCCATACCCAGCTGCGTGGCATACGGAGTACATACAATTGCTACCAGTACTACGGAGTATACAACCACTACTACTTGTACATACATCATGCCTGTAGGGCGCATCATGTTCGGGGGGGGTGTTCGGGGCGAAATGACATGGGGCAAAGGCCCTTTGACATCATAAGATTGCCTGCATTTTTCCTACCAACCCTGCCTGGCCCACGGTGAAAAAAAGCACAGACGTGCGCAATAAACCAAGGCGTCATGTTCCTATTCAGGAAATATCTGGGCATCAATGGACCAATTTGAGCTCCAGCTATGGGTGCCCAATGAAGCTCTCTATACCTATACTCCCCCCATGGCTTGCCCTCTCATATTATCTATCTATGTGTGTGTGTCTCGATATATCGTACATACATACATACATACATACAAAGATGAAGCACACACACACACACAAATGCGTGTGTCAAACTGGTCGAATCTCATGTCGCTCACCGCGGTCAAACTTCTGCCGAGTTTCTCCGCCTCAGCATGGACCCCAAGCAGGATCCATGGATGCTGATTGTCATTGGCATTTACCTATTAGGTCCTTGCATGCGTGCGTTGCGTGGGCTATCAGATGGTCCCTTTTGCAGAAAGTGGAAATACATTGTGCATCTTGCATCTTTCAAATGTCGGGTCTCGCTCTTCCCGGCTAAGCGAGAGGGAGAGAGGAAAAGGACAAGAGACGACTGTGTTCAATCCAATCCAGTCTAATCCAATCCATGATCCATGGATGAGATGGCCCATGACCCCCATGTATGTATGTAACCTGTTTGACTCTTTTTCTCGTCTAGTACTACATACATACGCCCGAGAAACGCGAGCCGCTCCGTCATCCTCAATGCAGTCAGGCGTTGTCGCAGTCTGTCCAAGTGGACAAGCATGCAGCGCCGTCATTTTTTCGTCTCTCCTGTCATGTCTCTCTCAATCTCTCCTCTCACTGTCTTTGCCTTGTCCTTCCCTTTGGGCTCTCGCTCGCCTGTCCTTCCGCCCATGGGGAAGAACAAGCTATAGGACATGCGAGGGGGTCGATCCCTGGGTGAAAGAGGAGGAGGAGGAGCTCGCTTCTCATTCCAGCAAATTCGATATGCTTCCCCCTCTCCTCCACCCCTTGTCCGGCACATGATCAACTTACTGGGTTCACCTCGCAGCTTACGGCAAAATACACATTTCACCAACGGAGTAATAAACACAAGAGGAAATGCTGACACAGAAATCGACCCTTTTTTCGAACCTGTTACTTGTTGTTGAATCTAAAACCCCGACGGAGGCAAAAAAAAAAAAAAAAAAAAGGGCCAAGACCCCTTCAAAGAAGAAGAAGAAGGGAAATGATGCGATGGGCTTGATACCGCCGTCGTCACCCCAAGGAGCGGCACGATATGGGATGGCGCGCCACGGGATCACAGGTTCATCTTTGTAAGATCTTTCTTTTCGCTTAACCGGGTCGATCGTCTCGGCCAGCTCATCTTGTGACGATGTCCCAGCCAGATAGCGACGGTCCAGTAAGCTATTTCAGCCGCTTCAGACGGCCTGGCCGGCCCGTGAATGAACAAAATGGACGGACGGGAAATAGACATGAGGGAAACAAGGCGGCGGGTTTTTCTACCACCTCTGGGATGTTGTGATTGAAACATGAGCTGAACTGAGGACTTGGGAAGGGTTGCCCATCGTTACCTTTTCGTTCCCTTGACGCGCCACCACGTCTTATTAAAGTCAAAAAAGGGCAACTCGTACTCCGCCGTACAGAGCAGAAGCTGGTCAGACGTTATGTAGGGAGAAACATCTGCAGCACTTGGCATCATCCCCCCTCGTGTGAAAGTGCATACATACAAACTACATACATACGTAAGTGAGATTCAAAACAGCCATCTTTCGTTTGTTCACTTTTACCTTGAACGGCTCTCAGACCAGTTGAGTCTCAGTCAGTCCCAGTCTCAGTCTTCTCTCTCTCCCACATTATGAACGCCGACCTGCCCTTGTTGACAGCGATTGCCGGTCCCGCGTCCCGAGAAGAGATTTGTCCCTCTTCTTGTCCAATCAGAGCGACCTTGCTTCCTGTTTGGACGCCTGCCTGGCTCTTTTGCCTGTGGTTGCGTTACATCCTGTCACGACACGAAATCTTGGCGATGATCCCGAAAGGGCAGGTTTCCAGAACAGAGGCCCTGTCTCGGTGGTTTTGATTCGCCCTTGTTTCTCTTCTTTTCTTTTCTTATTTCCCCCTCCCCATTGCCAAGCCAACAAAATAATTACCATTGTCAGCGTGCCAGTGTCAGGTGCACGTCTTCATCTGCGATCTTTTAGTAGAGGGCAACGAGAATCTAGACTCTCCTCCCCGCGTCTGAGCCGAAAGCAGTAGGTTGGTATTTTCGCGTTACACGAAACGCCTGCCTTGGCCTAGGTGGGTAGTTTACTTTTAAGCGTAATTCCGTTCTGGAGTGTTTGTGCGTTTTTTTTTTACCAATTTTTCTCTCTCTCTCTCTGTATGTAGCCCTATATCATCAGATCAGTGCGTCCCGTCTGGTCGTCGTGCAATATGCAGACTACCTTTGTATGTATGTAGGCTACCGCTGCATGCACCTGAGACCCCTTGGCAACCTACCTATGATGGGCCAGTTTTCTAGTGGCCGCCCTGATGAACCGTTCAGAGGGTTTCCTTCTTTGCCTTGCTAAGAGTTAACTAAACCTGCCGCCTCGTAGCATCAGTCTAATCAATCGTAGACCGGCTGGTTGTTTACAGTTGAGTTTGGGGTCGGTTTTCCTTGGTTGGTGGAAGCCCGTTTCATTGTCAATCCAGATCAGCTGGGAGAGGGGAGAAGACAATGGGTGCCGGCATGCGGGGAGTAGTAGAATATTGCAACCCTAGAAACGCCCCTTTGACACCGGTTACTACCATCTGTTGATGTATGTATAGAGATTCCAGGAAGGTTCAGAAAACGCACACACACAGCCTTGTATCAGGCATGTCAAATCCCATAGAGATCAGCAACATACATATGCCACCCATCCCATGACAACGGGATGCAATCTTTTCACCACTTGCTTGGCACACCGAGGTCCTCTAGCCCTACACCCACTCCGTCTCCTTCACTCCATCCCACTCGAAAGAGCTTGCCGCGGCAGTGGGAAACGCCAAAGAAACGCCATCCCTCATTGTGAAATGGGGAGTTTGCAGGGTTCATGGCCGGAGCAGTCCGTTTATGGGCACGATTTTAATTAAATTACCTAAAACAACCCCCCCAAGAGAGCTTTTATGGAGCCCTCACATGCGATATTTTTGTTGTGTCACGCTTCCAACGGTTTTTACTTGGTGGAGGAATCCTTGCCGCAGTAGCCGCCCCCCTGGTGGTGGGACGACAACGGCTCGAGTCCGATCCAAGGCTTCCCTCGAAAACGCAGTTTGGAGAGACGCTATAAAGCTCAAAATGCTATCAACTTGGGTCTTCTTAGCATATATGCTTTACTCTACCGCTCTACTAGTATAGATTATGCGCAAGCCAAGAAAAACGGTTGACCTGCATACAGTCCTACATTGTCAGATTCGTCTTGCGGCCGCTTGATGTCCACTTATACCGTATGACATCGAAGTAATTGTACAGAGTATATGTCTGTATTGGGCAATATACACATTCCCCTTTCATGTCAGCGCCTGGGCAGCTCACAGCCACGAGTAAGCAGCCAAAGACCAAAAAAACGAGTATAAAAAGAGGAGGTCGAGTAAGTCAGAAATGTTCATCAAGTCTAGAGAAGAAGAAGAAAAAACCTCAACACCAAAACCCCATCTACAAGCCCCTACATAGCGTCTCCTAAAGTAAACAACTAGCGTCCCCCCACGTCCCAGGCGCCAGCAGGATAACAATCAACATGACAACATACTACGCCTTGGATGGACCCATCAATGACGCCGGAGGGCCCGAGCACATTCAACAAGCCCTGCAGGGCCTAACAATTGCCCCATCCAACTATCGCTTCGTCGCCGACGACGGAACCCGCCTGGTCTATCATGTTTGCGGACGCGGCTCCGTGCTCGTCATCGGTACGGCGCCGGGCTGGGGAGTTGGGCTAAACTACTTGCCCAACGCCCTCCAGCCCGTCGTGGACAGCGGAGAGATAACGTTTGTTGTGATTCAACCACGCGGGACCTTGCCCTCCGACAAACCGGAAGACGAGCGGCGTATGAGTTCCAAGCATATGGCGGCTGATATCGATGCCCTGAGACGTCATCTCGGTCATGATGCCATCATCGTGTTGGGCCATTCCAATGGTGCGGCCATAGCACTGTCTTATGCCGAGCAGTTCCCTTTGCACTGCTCCAAGGCTATTCTCATCCAGACCCAACTCATCGGCTTCCCAGACCGGAATCCCATTATTGCAAGAGAGATCGACAGGCGAGAGTCCGATCCCCGATATGCCGAGGCCGTTGCAAAGTTCAAGTCGTCACCACTCGATATTGTACTTACATCAGATGAGCACGCTACCCAATGGCTGAATAGCTTCATCGAGCTGTACTTTACCCGGCCCGAAACTGGGGTGGCCGAGTTTGCTCTTAATACAGGCCCCTTGAACGTCCGGCATTGGGCATATATGAAGCAGAATGCGGTAGACAATCTGCCCGAGGCATCTCACGTCGATGATCTTGATAAAGTGACTGCTGATACTCTCATCTTTATAAGTACTGAAGATTTTGTTTGTAGCGTTGAGGAAAGCAAGCATATCCAGGAGGGCATCGGCGCCAATGCCAAGCTCATCATCTACGAAGATTGTGGCCACATGCCCTGGATTGAGAAGAAGGACGACTTCTTTAGAGACTTGACGGCATTCCTGCTGCAATAATGTAATTTGCAAAGAAGAAAAACCCCAATTTCTGATTATTATTACCTAGCTTTTCATGATAGCTATCATATGACCATTTTATATGGATCGCTCCCTGATTTCTTCCCGTCCCGTTCCATTCTAAATCAAGACACTTGAACAGGTGAACAGCACCTCATTCCACCGCACAGATTCCCACAGATGAGATGACAACCCCCTCGGCGTCTCTCAACCACCGCACCATCAACATTTGCAGATACTGAACTGCTCTGACCTTCGTCCAGATGTAGGTCTACCTCGGGTTGCAGGGTAACTGAGTGGATGCCATAGGCATGCAGGCATTCCATGATGATTTTGGCCTTGTCTGTGAAGCTCTTGACGGTTCTACCGTCGACAACGACATGGGCAGAGGCTATAGACTTGTGCTGGTCGAGCTTCCAAATGTGCAGTTCGTGCACAGACTCGATCCCGGGAATCTATTTGTCGGTCAGCATCAAATACTGCTTCAACTACACCGCAAGGAGATCATTTGTCACGGACCATCTCAATGTCATGTTTGACATCATCTAGGTTGATTCCACCGGGGGCCATTTGCAGGAGGATGGAACCGGTGTTCTTGGTCAATGGAATGGCCGTCAGGAAAATCATTATGGCGATGAAAACTCCGATGGCTGGGTCGGCGTAATATCTGGCTTGACCGTGTGCCTTCCAAACAATGAGAGCCGAAGCTATCACTCCGACGTTGTTGATTGCGTCGCCAATCACATGGACAAGTACACCGAGCATTCCCAAGTCCCGTCCATGACGCTTTGGGACAACAGCGGTATGTTTATGCGCATGGTGGCCGTTGGATTCCTTCTCATTGTCAACAAATTCTTCGATGAATCAAGCTGGCGGATCGATTGGGTACTTACCAGAGTAGACCGTTGTTCCAACTCGACCTCTGTCCCATCATCGATAGGGGTAGCCGCATCCTCTTCATGGTGAGTCTCGTGACCATGACCATGGCTGTGACCGTGTTCATGTCCATGATCATGCTCTATTTTCTCATTAGACTATCCTGATGGTGTTCCTGGTCAGGAGATGTTCACCTACCATGTAGAAAAGACATGACCAGCACGTTCAAACCCAGACCAATGCACCCCACAATGAGAACCAGCTTGGGCTTCTCAATGGCTGCAACAAGTTATGTCAGCCCAGTCATCGTTCCAACCAATTAGGACCATGTGTGCCTTACGGTTGATATTTGTAAATCGCTCAATAGCCTGAACAAGAATGCTGACCCCGAGAGCCAAAAGAAAGACGCCATTGAAGAATGCGCCGAGAAGAGTAGCCCGTTGCCATCCGTAGGTGAGTTTCTGTGGTGGATCCGGACGCTCAGAGACCTAGAAGTAGGTAAGATATTTTCCCAGATATAGAACTGGGGCTAATAAACGAACCATGATGGCAACCAGAGCTACGATGAATCCGATCAAATCGCTCAGCTGTTGGTATTGGTTAGGACTTGTCAAGGTATTTTCGGCGTGTTTCCTTACATAGTGAAAGGCATCAGCTACCAGAGCCAGGGAACGAGTATAAAAACCAACTACCCTTGAGTGTTAGAAATCATGTATCCTAAGGATTGGTAAGATTATTGCCCACCGAGAAGTTCTGTTAAGAAGAACAAGAGTGAAATAACTATCGTAGCGATAAGTCGCTGCTTGCGGGTAATTGTAAAAGCCATGGTTCTTTCATGTAACGTATCGACAATCTACACGGAATATTAGCCAACAAGGAAAGATTAACAGCGGCAATGCGAAGTGTTTAAATGCCGGGGGAAGATGGAGCAACTCACAGCCAAGGAAGCAGGGGCTCTTCAAACGACTCACGATAGATGCTCTGAATCCACATGCAACAACATCCAATGCTCAGAGTACTATCGGCAAACAGGGGGGGGGGCTTCCCGCATTAACACTGTGACATGCCGAGGCGGGGGTCCCCAATAGATGTTGGACAAGAGGCACGGACGCTCCCAAGCAAAAAAAAAAAAAAAACGAAAGGATAAGGGATCTGGGGTTGCAAGCCCTGTAGACAGGGTTTCACTGTGTTGAACAAACGGCTGCTTTGAACGATATGCGGATGTTATTCATACAGTTCATACATGGTGATGTACTGCCTCAACCGGTGGGAGGGCTGTAATTAAGAGGAATGCTGCTGATGCTTCCAACCGTTGGTTAATCCAGGGGGTCTGGTCTCATATTCAATGACATTGTTATTTTTCAATGGTTCGATTTCCTAGTTGGGTAAGCTCTTCAGCTTTGATAAACCCCCAACCTGTCCAGCTTGACCTGGCGGCGCTTAAGTTAGGCTACCCTGGGATGCGGACGTCGATCACAGCGAACACATGAGCGTCCAGCTATCGCGAGCCAGTCACTATTCCTTTTTTTTTTGTACGAATCATGTGCTGCCTTCGGAATCCATGCCCGATGGGCCGAAAGGAACAAGAAAGCATTGCGCCACGGCCACGGGTTACGCCAAGCAAAGTACAAGTAATGGTAATTCACGGAGTACTATTGCTTTCAGGGCTACAAGTATACAATAAAAGAAGAAGAACAGGGGGATACGGCCTCTGACGTGGCAGCCGGGACATGTTACGGGCGGTAAGTCGACGGAAGCAAAGGGGATTCGATCTTGGCATCGATAATAGGGCTTGATAACCGTCATAGAGACAACCTGGGAGGAGGCGTGTGTATGATACTTGTATGTCTGATGCACACACATATTGCTTTTTTGTATCGTGTGCAGTGGATTCTTCGATCCTCTCCCCCCCTCCCTTGCATTTGATTCAGCGCCCGTTCGTACATGTAGTATGTATTTCAGAAACATCCCATCTGCGTTAATATCTAGATATAATATCTAATATCTGCAATATGCAAGGTACCGAAAAGCTTGGATTTGTTGAGGGAACCTTTGAGCCACTCTTCGGGTTTCAGCCGCTTCTTCTTGCATACCAAGCGGCTTGAGAAAATGGAAGCAAACAATGATGTTGATGAAACCTACAACTTATTAATAACTGGCCATTGCAAAAGGTATCCAATATAAAAATGTATTGCAGAGTGTATTGCATGAACTATAGCCTACAGCTATTCCGTGCTCCATATATATACTACAGGGTACACATGGATCACTCGCTTACCCCACAAAGCTACTACCGAGCTCCCGAGTCCCCATTAAGAAGGCGGTGAGAGACAATACCCCCAATTCAGCGTAATTCTGCCGCCTGTCTTGCGACTGAAGCATCGCCATCTTTCAATCCTGCATCGTGACCAGCGATAAGCAATTTATCAAGGTTCCCCAACCACTCCGCAAATGATGCTCTCCCACACATTTTCTGTAATTTCTGTATAGCCGTAAACCCACGAGTCGATTCCATGTCCCGAAATGTCGGCGCAATCCCAACGGCTCCGCGGAGGGGACCGCAGTGGTCTCACCTTCGGCAATCCAGCGCTGCCAATTCTGATCGCGCGTCCATCATTTCGCCCGCTTCTCCGGGCAGCGTATCGACCCATTCAACAGTGAAGGATGAGAAGCCGCGAAAGGCAGAGCGGTACTGTGCCGTCAACGTGAACGAGAACTACTCCAGAGACGAGGTGCTGCTCAATTTGGACCTGTTTGGGGGGGATGTCAAACCGGGGACATTGATGTCTATTGCCGTTCTCAAGGGGGATATAACTAGGTCTGCAGGCGGGTACGGTGGCAGCATCAGCAAGCAACTGGCCGATCAAAATGAAGCTGCGAGATATATGAGCGCAAGCTATGATGACCACGAGGCGCTCGGGCATCCCTACATCTTTGTCGCCAAGGACATGCCCAAGGAAGTGAAGAACCGTCATCCAACCACCGAGGTCTCTGTCATAAAGCATATTGCGGATGCATTTGAAATGAAGAAGGGATCAATTGTCATGCTGGCTCCGGTACATTTACTCTCTACCAAGTGACCCCCGGGTTCGACCATTGCTAACCTATTCTATTTCAGGTTGATAGTGAACACCCAGTCACCGAAGCTACGCACGTTGAAATGTCTTTCAAAGACCAATACCTATCGAGAGCTGATATGTGGCGGCTGGCCGTCAATGAACTTACTGGCAGGACCATCTACAAGGGACAATCCATTCTGTTCATGGGCACCATCAAGGCTCAGATCACAGCCGTCTTCATCGAGGGACGTAGTGTTCATTCCGCCTTCTTTGCGCGGGAAACGCGCCCAATTTTCCGTAGCGAGTCGGCCAGGTATGTGCTTTTCATCCAGATGGCCCGAGAGATGTGGGATTTCGACTCTGAGAGCTCCGGAGAAATCATGTTCAATAAGGTTGTCAATGGCTTTCTCCCGGCATTATTCAAGCGATGGGCCTTACTCAAGGTAAAGCATCTGGTCAGCATCGTGCTATTTGCCCGGGTCGAGTACGACACAGGTTTGACTAATGAATTGGACCTGAGTGCCCTCCACTCGGATTATTATACGGGTACCCAGCCGTATGGAAACAAGCGGCCCTACAAGGACTTCTACCGAGTGGTAGTTAGTGAAATGGCGAGCGGAGAATGGACCAAGATTCTCTACCAGCTGAAAAAGGAACTCAACTTCTTTCGAAGAGACATTAGCTTGTTTCATCAAACCGCATACAATGCTTCCCCCTGCACGGAAGATGGCGCAACCCGGGAGGATCCGCTGAACCGGATAAAGGCCGAATCATCTTATGCCATCCACGGGAATGTTTTGGAGGCCATCAATCTTGCTTGTGCACAATACGCCCATGACTACATTGATCGCGATTTGACCAGAACAGGCATCTCGATTGCCGTCATTACCCCTGGTGCCGGTGTCTTTGAGGTGGATTATGAGACACTAAGAAGAACGACTGAGTCACTGGTGGGTAACGGCATCGGCATAGATTTGATTTGTATGCCCAGAATGCCTCTGCATTCGGTTCCGCTATTCAAGTATCGGAACCCACAGTATTCGGAGGATACTGCTCAGGGCCATCATCAAGCACTGTCGAGATCGTTCCATAGTCGCGATAGCACTCCAAACCAGCCCACGCCTGTCATTGGAAGCTACCAGTCTATACCTGATTCATTCTCCCCAACAAAAGGTAGAGATATGGTCCGCCGTGTTGAATATTTGGCTGCAATGGGCTCGCGGGACGAGTGGTGTTATGCGCTACCACAGTGGCTTCACGTTTCTTTCTGGACGGGGACGTCCAATGAGGCCTTGTCTTATGCTGGCATCGCACTGTCGGTCTCAAACAAGGTGGAGCAGGATGACGAGGATGAGTTCAGAATACGGTGTAGGATGTACGACTTGCAGATGAGAAGCATCCTTGACACTAATGAAATAGAGACAACACCTTTGCATTCAGACCCTCACTTCCCAACCAATCTTCCCGAGTCGAGTGGCTCTGCAAAGCGACGCCAGGAAGCAATTGGTGATACCTTGTATATACCCAGTCGTCGTGTCCCTGATGGGCTGATTGAGCATGTGTACGGCTTTCAAAAGTTTGTACCTGAGAGGCTTGCAAGGCCCGGGGAGAAATCGATGTGGAAACAACTACAGGAATTCGATGATGCAAGAGCCAAGCTGCCTCAACATAAACGCCGTCACCATGGCCAGAAACCAGCTATCGAGCTGGATGATACCACTCGAAGACACCATGGCGAAGATCCAAATATTCTGGGCTCATCGCTTCCAGAGAGGAGGCTAGCCAGCCATATGCATTCGTCCAGAAAACTCTCAATGAACCATGCCGAGGTGGAAAAGCCGAGCATATCTACTATGAGGAAATTGCCAGAGCCTCCGCCACCGGTTATTGCCAAGATAACATCGCCTCCTAAACAGCCAAAATTCATGCGCCAGATCAGTCTTGGGCTTCGAGGCTTCGGTATTGCTGCTCCCACCGTAGCAGCCGCCGAGGTCAAGACGGAAACTATCAATGCCTCCGCCATGTCTACGGCATCGAATCTACGGCCATCAACTCCTCGAGCTCGATCAGATCTCAGGCCATCGATGCCGCAGACTATTAGAAGTCAGTCGTCTTTCTCAAACCATAGACTAAGGCCAGAAACTTCCGACTCTACACTTGATGGGATGCCATCCACGCCGAGCATTCCCATTATAAAGAGGGATAGCTCAAGCCGACTTGACTTGACAGTGAACCATCATCTCAAGGTCGCAACACCATCGGTTCCGCCAATATTTACTCCTCGTGGTGAGCGATATGATGAGGATAACGAGGTCAAGTATTCAAACGCTCTACGTGCAGAAGATCAGAAGGTGCGCTTGAGTAAGCTACGAGCTGGTGCAGTGACCGAATTACCTTCAACGCTATCGCCAACAACGGCCATCAGTCCGTGGCTGACTCTCTTGAACCCGTCTAATCCAGACAGTCGACCCATCGATGATACTCTTCTGTACAGTCGTTGGCAGCACGTCTTCCCTCGCACCTCGGAGATCAAAATTCAGAAGTGGAAGGCACTTTGTGTCCCTGCCGCAGTTCCCCTGACGACGGAATATTTTCCAACCAAAACTCAGTTTGATACGGAATATCAAAGACACCCATACACCATTGATCAAAATGCTGATGATGATTTGGCCGAGGAGCCCAAGTCCAGAAAGGATTTTATTAAAGAGCTTATCAGTTTGCGATTCTCTCAGGGCTTTCAAGTTGTAGTTGGACCAGCTGTTGCTAAAGCCTTCGGACAAAAAGTTATCAAATTCGCCGACGTTTTCTCCCGTGACCAGGCTCTTGAGGATGGCACTAGCATATTCATGTCAGTTGGTAATATTATCCATCAGCTCTCATGTGTCAACGGCACGGAAATCGAAGTCAATATTTACGCAAGGAAACCAACTGCGGAGTCGTCGCTTTCCGCTCAGACTTTCTCTGCCACGTATAGGCCGGCCATTAGAACCCTACTGGAATCGAGTTATGAAAGCCGGCGCATAGAGATGCTTACACCCAGACCAGAGCGCAACTGGAACATGATTGATTCCTACGTCGCCGGCCATCACGACGAGATGACGGAAAGCTTGAGATTTTGGCGGGCCAGATATGTCCTTATTCCCCTGACTTCGCGGAATCCTGCGGTGCCAAGAACACAAAACGGTCTCTACCCCGAAGAGATTAGGATAGAAGGCATAAAGCGGCTTGCTCAGCTGTGGCAAAAGAATCGATATGTGCCACCAGGAGAGCGACGATTCCTATCTAATAGGGACCGCCGTCAGGCAGATCGCAGCCCACTGGATATCGTATACAAGACTGAAGATCCTTCTCTGGTCATTGCGGCTGAATTAGAAACATTGCCCCTTATCGAGGGGGTTGAGGGGGCGAACAAGAAGACCCAGCTTTTGTCAAGAAAGGAGCGATTCCAAAAATCAAACCTCAACCTTGCTGTTCTAGCAGAGGCAATCCAACAACCTGTAGAGAATGGAGGTGTTCAATTGCGAAATCGCCGGTGGCATCTCCGGCTTCACTCCAACTCTTTTGTTGGTTCCGATATGACGACCTGGCTCCTGGAAAACTTTGACGACCTCGAAAACCGCGAGGATGCTGAGGATTTGGGCAACGGGTTAATGGTTCTGGAAGATCCCAAAGGCAAGGAGAAAGAAGGGTCGGAAAGGACCAGGGGACTCTTTGTCCATGTTGAGAAACGACATCGCTTCCGAGATGGAAACTACTTTTACCAAATCGCACCAGAGTATGTGAAACAACAAACCGGCTGGTTCAGCAGCAAACGGCGCGAATCGTCTGTCCCCCCCACACCACTCTCTGATACTGGGAGCCGTGATTCCGGTCGCTCTCGACCAACGTCAATTAATGACGAGCACTCGCCAACCTCATTGTCTTCTACGCCTACGCTCTCCGCCGTATGGGCGCCAACTAAGAACCGCCCAAAAGTCGTTCTGAGCAAGATGATCAAGTATGATGTGGATCCTAGAAAGAGGTCGTATCGTCCGGAGCGCATCGACTTGCACTATGACCGTCTGCATAATCCGGATAACTGCTATCACATCCGCATAGACTGGATGAACGCGACGGCCAAGCTGGTAGAGGATGCAGTGGAGATTTGGGAGCGCGAGGCAAGCCAGTACGGCCTCCGCCTCGTTGAAGTCCCGATCAAGGAGGCCAGTAACATCACGGAGGTCAATCCGTTCAGGAAACCGTACCACATCAAATTGGCACTCCAGCCGCCAGAGAAGAAGCCTGAAACTTACTACGATCCAAACTCCCTGGGGCCTCAGACCGTCCCCAACAGGCACTTTTACCAGAAAGCCATCCTGCGGCATTTCGACTTTGTCCTGGACATCGAGGCTTCATCCAACTTTCCCAGTAACGTTGAAGTGAGCTACTCCTGGGGCCGGCCTGATTTCAAATATACGCAGTTCATTCATCGCTCGGGCATCCTGCTAGCTCAAGTAACAGACGAGGGTGACTTCCACGTCCTAGCGAATCGCCTATATAGCACTCGTACCAACAGCGTGCGAGAAAAGGAGATGCGAAATCACGCCGCTGCAATGGATCCCCCACATCTAGATCGAGGCAACGGACGTCTGGGAGGCATAGGCGGCCCCTTCGCCTCCTTTGGTCTATCCGAATCTGTATCCGTCTCCTCCCCCATCTCCAACGCCTCCTTCCACCGTGATCGGGACCACGCCCACCCTCCACACCTGCTCCATCACCACCCCCACAGCCACCTCCATCATCACCAACTCCACACGGGCCACTCCTCCCCTCCCACCATAAAACCAACTTTCCTCACCGACAGCCCCATGACCAAGGCCCAACCGTCCCACACGCCCGGCATGTGGGAACCTGAGACCCTCAAGGAGGACCTCGAAGCCTTCTGCAACGACGCCGCCGCCCTCGAGGCATTCTACAAGGAGACCCTGGAAAGGGGCCAGAGAGTCGAGGGCACGCCCGCCACGGCGGCGGTGAGCGGCCCCGCGGGGCTCGAGGCCGTCCCGGAGGCGAGCATCCCCACGTTGGGACTGCCGCCGGGTGTGCTGGCCTCGATGGATGGGCCCGGGTCGATGGCGGCGATGAGGATCGGCAGTCCGATGGCGTTCTTAAGGAGGGGGAGTGTGCAGTTTGATGGGATGGGTCTGGGATCAAAAGGAAAATAAAGGAACACCGTCTACGTTTTTTCTTGTGTTGCTATTTTTATTGTTGGGAGTGCATGTTCTGGCATCTTAGCGTCTGGTTTACGATTGTTATTGGGATATCAAGATAAATAATGCAAAAACAGAAACACGATTATGAAAGCTAAGTCATACAGGGGATATATGTAAATCTCATCTCATCTTGATCACATCTTTAACATAAGCTATGACCTGGGTCAATATTGGTTTCTACTAATACATTACGAACGAATTTTATGCAATATGTTCCTTCTTTTTTTGATGCTATTTGATTCTTCTGAGCTGTTGTTCTTTTCAGGAAACATAAAAAAAATCTGTAGAACATGTTGACTCATGAGGCAATAAAAGGAATAATAAGTGTTGTGTATCATGCAAGAAGGCTGCTGGTGGTGAGTTCTTGAAGCTGGCCTTGTCAGTCTGCCAGCTGTCATGATGATAACAATAATCTATGTGAAAGAAGTAGGGGAAAAAAGGGTATAACGAGAGGAATTGACATAATGAGAATGGCGTGCTCAATCATTATGATGAGGGACCAGTATCTTGGTTAGGATACCCTGCATCTTATTAGTTTCATGTCAAGCCGATGTAGGGAGTTGTATAACTTACAGATTGCGCAAACGGCAATGATGGCGTACAGACAGATCAGGAGCCAACCCTCTAGCCAGTGACTCTTACCGTCTCCAATGAGGTAGTTGACCAACAAGACGGCAACGAACATGACAGCGACCTGGAAGGTATCAAAGCTGAGGTTCATCGCGTCATTGCCCATACCCCAGCCAATGACGACGAGCAGAGGGATGAGGAAGAGGGCGACCTGCATGCTTGATCCGACAGCAACACCAATGGCGAGATCCATCTTGTCTTTAATGGCTACGGTAACGGCAGTGGCGTGCTCAGCAGCGTTGCCGACAATGGGAAGCAGAATGAGACCAACGAATTCCTCAGACACACCACCCTTCTCACCCTTCTTGGTAATGGCATCAATGGAGTCAACCATGAACTCGGCGCAAAGAGCAATGATTACGGTGGAGAAGGCGAGAGTGCCAATGGCGACCCAGAAGTGCAACTGAGGGTCTTCCTCTTCCTCCTCTTCATCATGAGTGATGCGAGCTGGGTTCATGAACCGAGTCGCATCATCTTCTTTCACGTATGGTCGGCCCATCATGACACCAGCGTTGGCAAGGCCTTGGCTCAAGTTTACGTTACCATTAGAGCCACTGCTCCAAGGCTTGGCGGGCACCTTTTGACTCTCCTCACTAAAGACCTCCTGATGGGTCTTGAGCTGGAAGAAGAGGTAGGCAGCATAGACGACGAGGAGAATAACAGAGGTTCCACGCGACAGCTTGGCAACCTTGTCTACGGGAGTGTTGGCAGCATTGTCGAAAACGGTGGGAACAATGACAGATGCAGCTGCCAAGGCAAGCATAGACGCGGCGGTTTGTGCAACCACGGTATTGAAATGCTGCTCAGGGCGACGAAGGCCGCCAAAGAAGAAGCAACAGCCCATGACGAGAAGTAAGTTGGAGAGAATGGAACCAATGAGAGACGTCTGGACAATAGCGACCTTGCCATCGATGAGGGCGATGATGGCAACGATGAGCTCAACTGCGTTACCAAAGGTAGCATTAAGAAGACCACCAAGGGTTTCTCCGGTACGAAGGGCGATCTCCTCGGTAGCGAAACCAAGCATAGCAGCAAGAGGGATGATGGCGATGAAGTTGACGACAAAGACAGCTACGCGATCAACCGACTTGATGTAGTTGAGGGCAATGCCGACGGGGGCTGCAAACAACAAGATATTAATCCATGAGCTGAGCAGTGTTCGCTGGAGCTGGTTGGCGACGGTGAATGGCTCCTTGGGCTGAACATGGCGGAAAAGACCATTCTTTTCAGATTTCTTTTTATCATCTCGCTCTTGTTCTGGTATAGACGAATCCTCTTCGGGTTTTCTCTGTCGCAGACCAGTGTGGCTATCGACTGCCGATTGCGTTGTGACAGGTCTGTCGTTGGCCTCCTCGTCGACAGGTTTTAGACCGTCGTCGAGGCCCTTTCCGGTGATGTAGGGTGAGTTGGAACTGGATGGATCCCTCGAGTATGTGCTGGCGTTTGGTGGTGCGCTGACTGAGGGCGTGAGTGGAATGCCAGAGTTGACACGGCCATCTTCTAGATTTCTTGGGTTGTCCCAAGTCTCGGCACGTCTCTCGTCCTGCCTTCTGGGGCTCCAGACATGTCGGAAAAGATTCCAGGTCTGGTCGGAGCTCTGACGGCTTAATGAGTGAGCCTGGCGTTTTATATTAAAGGTGTTGACTAAGTTGGTTAGTACATGTCTGCGTTTACTCTCAATCGTCGTGTCTGATGACATTCGGGATGTGTGGTGGAGCTAGAAAGGCTCCAAACGAAGCAAACCACCTCAATACTATGGAAGACCATCAGGCAGGAAATCGATAGCAACAAAAAGCAACCCGATATGCACAGGCAGATCAGTGACTAAGGGAATAGGAACTAATCTTGCAGAACGGAACTTGTTGAAAATGTGGCGGCAGCTCCGGAAATGCGAACCAGTGACATTGGGCAGTGCAGATGAACGGAATGTATGATGGGAGATGAGAAGGCAACGGCGGCGGCGGAAGTGCTGCAATTGTACAGAACATGGACATGGGTGAAATAGGTGAAGGAAAAGGCATAAAACTCACAAGACATGATATGGGTGGATCCAGGTAGGCTGTGCAAGCCAGAGAATCAAACTCCACAATTTTTCGCCTTGGAAATGGAAGCTCCTTGTCGTCGACTTGGCACACGTATACGCGTTTCGGTTCGTTATGCCGATAGTGGAGGGTAGACTTATTAGGTAGCTTGGGTAGGACTGAGTGATGCAAGGTAGGGTCTGGAATGAGATCGACTGGTCGTCTCCTTAAAACACGTTTTCGAGGATGGGCGGCCTCGCTTTCTGCCTTGCCTCGCTGCCTCGCTGTCTCGCTCTGCTCGTGTCTTGAATCCTGTCTCTAGTGACAAGGCTATTAAAATGAGATGACCAAGGCGCAAGGCCCAAATATGGATATCGGTTTGTTGTTTGCTCCGGGCACGCGTAATTGGTTGCGAGCTTCTCGAGGTATGAGCCTTGTATGCGCCTCGTTGTTTGCGTTGCGTGCGTCGTTGGCTTCTGTCAGTGTATCGTCCTATCGGCCAGTCTCGCGTCAGTGGAAAAGGTAACGAGATGGGGGCGTATCAATTCGGCAGGAAACAGATCGTGGCTGTGTGCCTCCTTGCTTTGCCAAGGTGCTCTCCCGGTGTTCAAGCTTCAGACTTTGGGATAAGCGCCCGTCTTGGCCCTCCTCTTGTCGCCTTTCAGGGGGCTACGGGTAACGGGTACGGGAGGACGTAGGGGGGGGACAAAATGGAATTGGCTGACGGCAAGGCAGCCAGACCAAGATGTGATAGATAGGAAATAGAGCACACACCCGTCATTCACTGCTCTCTCTGGTCGATTGAGATCCTTCGGATGGGGGCAGTGTTTTGGTTGCCTTTTTGTTGCCTTGGGGTTCGGTGAATAAAGCGATTGGAGTATATGCAAAAGAAGAATGCAGGAACAAGAAGAGAAGGAAAATCCAAATTCCAAAAAAGAAGGACTTGGCGACGGCGTCTTTAATTAGAATGACGATGACGGTGGGTGGTGGTCCAGGAGAAGATGAAAAAAGAAGACTCGTAAATTCCAAGCTTGGTTCCTACGACAATGAAAAACTTGTTTGTTTGACAAGTTGGAGGAAAGTTGGACCAGGCCTACCTCCTTCCAGGGGAAACCTGTATTTACATCATGACCTTCAGGGCTTTTGTCTTTCACTCTTCCTCTCTACCCCCCTAGTGTCTACAGGTAATTTGCCCGCTTGCATACCAACCGACTGACCAGCTACAACGCTGGCTTTTCTGGCTGGGTCAATAGCTGAGGCGCTCCCTTGTTGATCCATCCATCATCCATCATCCATCCTTCATCTCCGTCTTAGTAGAGCCGCCCGTCTACGTTTCATAAAAGCACACACACCTCCTCTCTCTGTCTCTCACCGGTGGTTTGCTCATCGGTCCCTTCTAAGCCACACCCAACAATAAAACAAACACGTCAAAGAACAAACAGCGATAAGCGATAAGCAAACAAGCGGCAGCAAACAAGCAACAAACAACCCGATTTCCTTTTCAGCCTTGTTTTAATCAAGGACCCTTACCTTGGGACACGAACCTGCCCTGGCCATCTGCGTCCGCCTTGGCCGCAGCACGTTTGCATCAAGCATGTATCTAGATGAATGTTCATGTCCAACTACCTCATACATTAACGCAAACCAACCAAAAAAACACCCGTGGACCTGAGTCCAATCAATCATCAATCGCCCACTTAGCAGGGGACCGAGCACCAAGCACCGGGTCATAGGGCTCTTGGCTTGCCTCTTACAGCACATCCATGGAAGGTTTTATAGCGATAGGCGCTGCCCAGGTGTGTTATCGTAAATTCACCCACCAATAAGCTTGCAGTAGCTTACAGTAGCTTACGGTAGCTTCCAAGATGGCACCCAACCCCAACTTTCAACACCGCCAGTTTCCACTGCCATGGATCCCCGACGGATGCATCATCAAGGTCCAACTCCACACAAGGACACCTTGGGCTTGCTTCCCTGATTTTTGTCTCCTTCTCCTTCTCCCTCTCCCTTGCAGTATGTTGCAGTATGCAGCAGAATGGCACTTTATGCACTGATACGCTGCACAAAGTCAAATGACGTAAATCAGCAGATGTCATCACATGGTGCTTCATATTAACCGCTCATACTACTCATGACTCTGGGACTGTTTGCTTGTCTTTCCTTCGAGAGATGATCCAATCCATGTTATGTTCCCCAATACGAACTAAAAAAAAAAAAAAAACAATCAACCGCCGTTTAAGCCTTGCCAACTCCAAGATACCACACCAACCTATCAGGAAACCGTCTGGCGCCCAACTTGAGACCTGTGGATTTTTATTGTTTTTGTTTTTTATTTTTATTCTTTCGCAAAGCACTGACAAAGGCCACCTCACCTTGCCTTCACTTGTTCGCCCCAACAACGACGTGCTTCCAACAACATTCCTATCGCTAGCAATGAACCCGCCAATCGACGAATGCCACGGGCCCGGTCTCACCACTTAACTGGCTCTTATTACATCTGGGTTGGCGCATGTTGGCGACGTTTGGTTGACTGAATCGTGCCTAGCTCCTCGTAGTTAAGCCAGTTATTTACCAGCGGTCTCATGTCAGCACAACCAAACATTACCGGGGAAAAAAGAGGCTGTACTCTGTATCTGCTCCGTATGTCGCGGAATCTTCCCATTTTGGTCCATTCATTGCGAATAAAGCCCCGCCTACCTGCGTATGTATATCGACGACCCGCAGCAGCTTATAGGAGACACACATCTGAACATCCGCCTATTACACCGACTTGTCGTAAATAGTTCACTAAGAGAGCAGGGTTCTCTTTGTTCAGCCACGTATATCCACTGTTCAACGTTAAATAACGTTTATATCAGCTAATCTTAGGCAAGTTCCTCTCTGGAGTAGGTGTTTACCGCAATAGGTATCAAGTATCGTACAAAGCAACATATGTGTGTGTACTAGGTATCGTAAAAAAAAAAAGCACTTTCGTCAATCCTGAACGCCTTCCTTGCTCTCTTCTCCATGCCCCTTCATCTAAAAGAGGTGATTTGAGAGCAGTATATTCCCAGTCCGCATCCGTGATATTCATCATCAAACAAGGCTCCACCCGAAATCAACCTTCTTGCTCATGATTCTTCACCACGTAACCAACCCCTTGGCTGTGCTGTAGAAATGCGCCTCGTATGCTGCTAAGACAGCGATCCGATGCTAGCCTATATCCAGTCCATCTCATCCTCCACATCCTCGCTTTGTTCCACTGTGTGCTTGCGTGGCCGTCCCCGTTTGCGGGGCTGAGAGCCGGATCGTGCTCTCTTCTTGCGACCGCCTGGCGTGCCTGCACCCTTCCTCTTACGACCTCGGTCCGGCACCTCGTCTTCCTCTTCAATATCGCTTGGTGTGCGCGCAGCCTCAAGACCCATGTCCGCATCTTCATCCTGCACCTTGAATTCTTTGTCCACGTTCATTAGTTCCACAAACGCCTTACACTTTTGGAACATCTTCACGGTTGACTCTAATCCGCTGAAGTGAGATGCCACCTCATCCCAGAATTTGTCACCATGAACGCCCTGCACCTTTACTGGCGTTTTGTTAAGATCCTTCGCCAGTGCTTTCGCTTTGGTGTCGTGTCTGTTTGTGCCCATGCCGTATAGCCGCCTAAGATATGTTCGGGCTTCCCACAAGGACAGAAGGATGATGGATGACGCCGCAAATTGGCGGAATCGGCGTTGATCTACTGGAATAGCCATCGCACCACAATCCTCCCCTGAAGGTGGCCCATCTGGATTCGGCTGGCCATCCATCGATGCTTGTCCTGTTGCTGCCCCCGATGAACCCATGGGATGGTCTTGCTCTGCGTCAAGGCGAACGTTGAACAATTCCGACTCGATGGCTTGAGCAACAGTCGCGCCAGTCGTCGAAAAGATCTTCTCCATAGTATTCACCGTCGTCTGAAGCTCTCCGATTGATTGGTATTCAAAGAACGCAATGTTTTCGATGACGAATCGTGAAAAGTCGACGTGTGGAGGCGTCTCGCCCGATGTGTCGAGCTTCGTCCAATCAAAGTCTACCTGTCCGCAGAGTTTCTCCAGGAAGCGCTGTTTATTCTTTAACTTGCTGATTTTGAGGACCTCCATCATTAGATGCAGCTTGGACTGGAATGGATCTGTAGTAGCTCCATGTGAATCCTTGACAACATCTCGCTGGTAGTTGTACGCCGACTGAACTGCTTTGACATACTCCCTTTCAAGAACAGTCTCATGTTTTTCGTGAAGTGATCGATGTTCCAAGAAGGCCAGTTCCGCAATTTTTCGGTTCGCCGATGTTTCCAGAGTAATCAGTGTGACTCCAGTTTCCTTGGGATGCGTGAGACCCTGTCGATTAATGCTTCCCAAGACTTCCATAGCAAGGAAAGCATGCTCGTCCTGGCTCCCCAGAGCGATTCGCGTAATCTCCCTAAGAAATCGCTGTGTCGTCGCACTGGCGACATCATCAAAAGTTGTACCACCCATGACTGTTAGTTCTCTTTTCTTGCTGTCAGACGGGTTTGCGGAGGCGGTTTCAGATCGTCGTTCCTCCGTCAAAAGGAATTCTTTGAATGACCTGAGCACCATGGTTTCTAGAATGGGCACCTGGTCTTGAAAGACCTGCTGAAATGCAGTGTAGACCTTGGCAAGGACATAATTTCGAGGCGAGGACTGGCAAATCAAGCCAATTGCTTCGAGCGATGCCCTACGAGCCTCCAGGGGTTGAGAGGGGGAATTAAACGGCGTAAGGACATCAATGATGAACCGAGGAACAGAATCACCCTGGAATTTGGCGAATCGTGCTCTGAAAACGTGAATCTGTTTATCGAGATCACAATGTTTTCCTACGCTACCCACAATGATTGAGTAGGCTGAAAGAATACTAAGGCGTTTGTTATCCAATTGCCCCAAACCAAGCTTTTGAATTCCGGTCAAACTTGAGGCAACGAGGTTGGCCATAGGTCCAAGGTCATTTAACAAGTCGCAAACCACTCTGGTGCAGGCAATTAGATCATCCAATGCTCCGCGAGAAGAAATTTTGCCAACGCCTTTCAAGAGTTGGAGGCGGACTTCAGTGAGGAACTCGGAATGCACTGTAGGCAACTGAGCAAGCACTCGCCTGTAAATCACTGTCACAGCTCTAAACGCGGCCAGCTCCTCGGTGCCGTTGAAAGTTGCGAGATGTGCTTTGAGAAGTCGAACCTGTTCAAAATTGAAAAGCTTTGGGTCAGCCTTGGCAAATATCGTGAGCACCTGCAGGGCGTCGCGGCCAGAGGGGGCACCATCTTCAACGGCATCACCATTATCAATGAGCCTAAACATGTCTGTGACAAGTTTAGAACAAACAGAGAATGGTCCTTCCAAAGATTTATCTTTTGGTCTAAGGATAGACCGAAATACCTTGTCGAGGATCTCGGTGACATTGCCGGTCTTGACAGTTTGGATAACGAGGGCCACATGCTCTTGGAGTGACGTTTGATATTCAGCTGTGCTATCATTGCCATAAAACGGCGCAAACCAAACTTCTTCTATCATCTGGCGAGCGAGATCTCGAACACCATCGTCAGGGTCCTGCATACGTCGGAGTAATCCATTAGCTATTGCACTGCGGAGAGCCTTGTGCCGATTGCGAAGATAAATATCGCGCGCAAGTTTCATCGCTCGCTTTCGCACGCCAACACCAGCGTCTTGGAACCGATCGATAATCCTCGGCGTCAGAGGCAGCTCCAAGTTGGGCCTCATTCCTATACAATTACCCAACAAGCCCAGAGCTGAATCTCTCACTTGAGTGGATGGATCGCCTGAGCATTCAAGAATGAGCTGTATCACCGTTGGATCGTCGTCTAAAATCGATGGGTCTGTTTCAAGCACTTGATTGACACTCTTCAGACTCTTGCTGCGAACAGTCGCTTGATCACTAGCCATTGAACCAAGCAGAATATTAAGGATTTTGCTAAAGGATTCACACAAGGGCGAGCGTAGCAGAATGATTGAATAAGAAAGTTTCGCTTGAACGGGGGTAACAACTTTGAATGTGTATTCGTTTGAAAGCCATCTTCGGTCCTCAATCATCATTCTCAAACGATATGCTAGGCGGCCCAGCTCTTGATCTCTCTCAGGGTCGTCATCTTGAATTGAATCATAGCCCACGTGCACTCGAGTAGCCCAGTCAGACACGATGAACGAGACCGCACTGGATAAGTACGGGTCTTCGGAGAGCCGATTTTGAAGAAATTCCAATGAGGCACGATAAGGTCCATTCCAGGCAACCATGTGTTCGACTTGACTTTTTTGCTCAAGAACATGCAGAGCGAGATCAGCAAGATACATTGACAGTTCATCCGGCTCGCTACCTTCGAAGGAGTTCGCTGTGCGCTTAACATGCGATCGAAGTCGGGAAATGGCTGCACTCATAGAGCCGAGAAGTTCCAAGGCCATGTTTTTGGCGGGTGCTGCAGTTTTGCCTCCCTCAAACAGCTGAACCATCATAACCATCAACAGACGTAACAAGAATTCCGCAGATGGCCAGTCTGGAGAGTCCAGACAAGTGGTAAAGTCTTCCACAAACAGGTCCAGCAAGTTGCGGTATGGCGTATCGCCAGACTTGGTCGAACCAATCGCACGCTTAACAATGAAGTTTATGATATATGAAGCATTTCGGAGGGCGCCATCATTGAGAGGAGCTACTGCCGCCTCAAGTTCTTGGATAGCTACAGCATGCTGCTGTGCGCCAAGAGTTTCACTTGTAATAGATGACATGCTTTTGGGCTTTCCTGGCTGAGAGTTCAACTCGTCATCTTCGCTCACTTCATCGTCAAGAATTTTCTTCATTGTAGTGCGGCCATTTTCATTTGCCACAGCTCTGCCGGAACTAGCTTGAACCAGTCGCATAAGCAAGGCTGATACGGGCTGGATGCTGTTCCCATCAGATAGTTTAAATTGCCTCGAACTCTGTTTTCCAACGGGAAGCTTTTCCAAAGACGTAAGAATATCATCAATGATGCCCTGTCTCTGATCAGGTTTAATCAAGAAGATTTGGCAAAGCATGTCCATTGCAACGGTGCGAATGCCGTCAAATCTTTGGACACCAACGGCGGAATCTTTCTCAAAATAAGCATTCTCCACAAAGATCAGCTTTGAGGCGGTATACTCCAGCGTGTTGATAACGGTCTCCGAGAATTCAATCTTAGTAACAAGCTCGGCAAGCATGGCAAATAGCTTCTGGCAAGAAACAAATACAGAAGAAACGGCCTTCTTGTGCTTCAGCAACATTTTGAAGATGCTGGAAGATGGACGAAGCTCCACCAAGGGAGTAATGATATCTTCGATGATGGCCTTGAAAAGATCAATGCCTCTGTTAATGAGGGCTTCGGAGTAAAGCTGTTTTTCTGCTCGGCCGCCAGACAAGATTCGTAAATTGGTGCGGGCAGCCTTAATGGCCGTCTCAAGTTCCGAAAGTTGCTGAACCCATGCTTCCAGGCCAGCTTCATCCCAGCCATCCTCAATCCGAATTTCTAGATTGTCAACAGTCTTGAGATTGCTATCATTCAGCTTCATAACCTGAAGGAGGCTTTCTAAAGGAACTCTGTCGTAACAGTTCAGGTTGATAACCTTTTGAATGGCACTATGCATCTTATACTGAGTTGCTGCAGTCATTATGGCTTCTTGGTCAGAGGTCAAAGTCACAAGGTGACCATAGCCTTGCTCCATCCCCAAGGTGCATCCCACGGCAGTGAAAACATCTCGCATCAAGGTGTCGAGAGCCTCGAGTGCAGCTTCATTACGCTCACTCCCATCCAGGCTTCCACCAATGGGCTCCTGACCCTGAGGCAGATCCTTCTTTCGTGATGAAAGGTTGTTCGGGGCATCTGGCACATATGAAACTTCAACATACTCGTCTTTCTTGATAGCTGGTGATGGCAGTTCTACTCGGAATGATGGGGGCCTTCCAAGCGGAAGTGATTGATGAGATGGGGCAGACGGAGATATCAGCGTATCTCGAGGGGAGATTGTCTGTATTTGTGCTGGTTGCTGTAGGTCAACAGGAGGGGGTGGCAGTGATGCCTGTGGCTGAGGTCCCGACACATCGACATATGATGATTGATCAAAGTTCTTTCTTGAAGGTATGGCCACTTCTATTCTCGACGCGTTCGCTTTGTTCGTTTCATTGTTCTCTATGCGGGCCAGTGGGCTAAAGGGCACGGGCTCTTTCGACGATTTGCGAAGCTTCTCCCCCTCAGGTTTCAAGGCTTGAGGACTCGCTGAAACTGGCTTGGTCGCCTTAAAGTAACCTCCGACTTTATCGTAAACGGCTTTAGCGATCGGCGATAAGTCTTGCGCGATGCTTCTATTCGATGGGGTATTGAGTGCTGCGATAGGGATTGCTTTGAAGTTGCTGCTCGAGATTAGTACCTGCCGCCCTTTTGTTTTTTTTTTTGTCCAAGACTTTGGCCATACTAGTTTGTTCTCTGAGAAGGTTTTAGGTCGTGTAAAACAAGATCAACCGCTTGTTTGGCATTTCGTGAAATCTGGCCCTGGTTGAGGGCTTCTCTGTTCAGTCTATCGAAATCGTGACGGGGAAATAAATCAGTGACGGGTAAAGATGGAGAGCCGGAGCCAATAGTTGGATCGGGAACAATATCTAGGTTGACGTCAATACAAAGAGCCAAAGGTGGTAGCAGCAATGTAGCAACCGACCTGGGATCAAAGGAACGGTGGTAGTCTGTGGTGAGTAAGGCAATGACTCTTGAAGCGTGAATGGACGCGAGATGGTATTTTGGATTTCTGTTTGTCTCGAGGAATGGTGCGAAATCGACCCATTCTCAAATCCATTCGCATCGTTCGACTGCATGTTGGCCATTTTGTGAGTCGTCACAATAGCCGTCAAGCGCAAATGGGCATTGTCGAGAGAAGGAGCTCTTCTCGTCGGGTTACCTTCGCATGCACGTTTCCAAGGCCAAGATAAATATTGGCAGTTAAGGGTTCTGAGTTGAAACGGCAACGGTTACGTAACGGCGACGATAGGAATCTCCCATCTCAGTCTGTGGCATGAACAGATCCAACAATGCGCAGTTTGCACATGAGCGGGGGGGTTCAAGAAAAAGAAGGTATGAAGTTGGGAAACAATAATGTTGGATCTTCAAAACACGGTTCGCAGCCTGAATCAACAGCCTCGTTGTAGCGAGCTAAGCTGCTGGGAGGTGCCTTCCCGTTCGTTGCCATGCAGGTGCTGGCCACTAAGAGGATGTTCCGAAATGTGGCGTACCTTATCAGTTTTTCCGACCGATGAACCCCTGGCAAGATCTTTAGCTAGCGTCTTGCACCTCAGATTTTCTTCAAAGCTCTTCCGCCATTGTATTATTCCATGCAGGCTTATTGAACAAATCGAAAGAAGAAGAAAAACTGGTAAAAACATGGCTGCCATTGGGTCTCTAGTCTTTTGCACCGACTGCGGAAACCTACTTCCAGCATCAAAGGGCAATGAGCGGAATATCCTGAAATGCGAGTGCTGCGGTGCCGAAAACAAAGGTTCGTCTGTTGCGCCAGCGATGGCAGGTATGCAAATATCTAATGTTATGATTCACCAGACACCGGGTCTACCAAAATCGTAACGACTTCGAAAGCCTCCGATTTCCCTTCATTCCTCCGACAAAAGCTCCAGTCCAACGTTCAGACGGTGGAGAGACACAACGTAAAGACCGACAGCAAGGCCCAGGAACAATGCCCCAAGTGCGGTGGAGAGGAAGTCACATATACAAATGTGCAACTGCGAAGTGCTGATGAAGGTTCTACGATTATTTATATGTGCCAGTGTGGAAACTCGTACGGATGCCCGTTACTGTTGCTACCCGCAAAAGAATGTACTAATGCTGCTGCAGATGGCACGAGAACAACTAAAAGGCTCGAGGGTCGTTGGATAATATATTCTAGATGCATTAAGTTTTTTTTTTATGCAGAGGCACTGGCCACTTCCGGAATCAGAGCATATTCTGTTTCACCACCCTTTTCGTACTCAGCCATGTCTAGCGCCACGATGACACTCTCCCGAACGACCTGTTCCTTGTCATGAAGGAACTTCTTCAAGATATCCTCTACACCCTCTACCTCGCCGAGACTGCCAAGCGCCTCTGCCGCCTCGTGTCTAACCATACTAGCCTCTTCAACGTTGCTCAATGCCTCTGTCAAGGCCGGAATAGAGGCAGGGTGTGAAAGTTGGCCGAAGACAAAAGCGATTTCGTGTCGAAAAAGCGCAGAGCTATCGGCAAATCCCTTGGCCAGAGCAAGAACAGCTGGGACAGCAGTTGCGCAGTCAGGGGGCGAGGCGAGGTCGCGGAGAGCGAACATGGCGCGATATCGCATGAACAAGGGTTGGTTGACATCCATGAGGACGGTGCCGAGTTCCTCGACTGTCTTTTCGGACTCGGGCATAGGTGGCGCTGGGTCGACGGAGGCGAAGTCGCTTCAAGCTCTGGTTAGCGCATACAGAGATAGGTAGAATGCAAAATATTTGAAAGTTACCTCTGGCGCAGCTTCTCCTGTTTTCTTTGCTCGGAGTTCTCCCACTCTATCCGATCAATGGCAATCTCACAGGTTTCTGTAACAACTACATCTTCGCCTTCGCGATCCCGGAACTGTCGAAGAAGATCCAAGCTCGCAGCGTCGCCCAGGGCACCGAGAGCTTCAGCGGCCTCGTGCCGGCACATGGGATCTTCTTTCAGATCCGAAAGGACGCCTCGCAGTGGCTCGACAGCAGCATTGTTTCCAGTCTGTCCCAAACAGTAGGCAAGCTCATGTTTCAACAAGGCCGAGGGTGAAGCGAAAGCGGCGGCGATAGCCTCGATCGCCGCGACAGCTTCCGATGCTGAGTCCGAAGTCTTTGCGACGTGCTTCAAAGAAAAGAGTGCGCGGAATCGAACTGGTAAAGGGGTCTCCTCTGAGCAGAGGCTCTGCCTCAGGGACTCGATCGTAGTGTTTGGCATTTTGTTCTGTCCTAAATGAGCGTAATGAATATAGTTGAACTCTAGTAACGACTTGTATGATCGATTGTGAGGGCAAGATTATTATCGAGAGAAAATTTAGGTGGGGTGGATTCCGATAAGAAAAAACCACCCCGCGCTGCCCGCATGAAGCCGACCGTTTGGAGCACGGAAAACTTTTCCTCTTCGGAACAAGGCTAAATGAATGCAAACAGCTTTCATTTTGATCGCGAAGTAAGACGGTTCTATGGTCTAACGGTTATGACTGCGGATTCTGATTCCGCCAGCGAGGGTTCGACTCCCTCTAGGACCTGAAGATTTATTTTTTTGAAATTTGAGAGACCATTTCGAGTTCATTGTCTGGCCATTGAATAGTTTCACTTTTTTCCCCCCCAATCACAGACAGTGTTCACTCAGTAGGTACGATCATTACCTAGCTAGGTAGACTGTCGGGTTAACACAGCAAGCCACTGTTCTTTTAATCCACGATCACTCTCCTTACTCAAGTTTGAGGCTTACCCTACAAATATTTAGAGAACGCCCAAGCTCTTTTGGGCTCAAGTCAATTCAGCAATAAATGCAATGAATGCTAGTATTGTTGTATTTATTGATTATGATGATTGGATTGTTTCATATTTATGTTTTCTTTACGCTGGGAATTCTGCGTACTTGGTGACACATATTGTAAAGTATAGTTGTATTGTCTAGGGAGACTTGTATTACCAACCCGAACTATATACAAAATGCACATTGTAGTTTTAGTACATCTACAATTTCCATGAGAGTGACTTGAACAAGATGATTTTGTAATTCAACATGTTTTCTCTTCTAGTTCCTGGAAAAACTTGGCGGTTCAGCTGCTTGGCCATGGAACCGTTCCACTTCTAGCATTCTTCGAATATGATGTGGATCATTCAGCCTTTAGAGAGTCCGGGATATCCTCAATGTCGTCCTTTGATACAATATCAAACACTCTGTTAACTTCACTCGTATTACGCATCAGCTCCTTGGCGCCGGCATAGAGCATGCGTGTTGCGGGATTGCATGCGACGGGCAGGTAGTAGAGCATGACGTAGGGGACAGATAATCGACCGTCAGACTGAGAATACTTTAGCTGAGACCTATTAACTAGATGTATATCCATATCGTACCTTTGTCAATGGGTAACTTAGGAGAACGTATCGTGGGGCGTAGTCGGGCAGCTCATCGGCGAGCTCGTTGAGGGAAGTGTAGACAATCTTTTCATCATCTTGACGGACCTCGTGGGTTTCCTTATCGATATAGACTATTGTTTGAAAGAGGGAGAATATTAGCCCACGAATTTATCTTGTTGATGTTGTAATCTTGTTCAGGGTGGTCAAAGTTGGATAGCAAGGTATCGGGCAGCATTGAGGAAACATACATACAGACAACTGCTTGGGGGCCCTTTGCACGAGATGTAGTCATGCGAAACTTTTTCAGAAATTCCTTTGTATCCCCAGAGAACTGGTAGAGTCTTGATTCGGAGGCCTTGGGAGATGATGGTCAGGTTAGCGGGGTATTCAAGATGAGAGCTCTAGGATGGATACAAGTAGCATACCATGTTTGATGTTGAAAGAGGTGTTGTTCTATAATTGATTGTTTTTATGATGATGCCAAGGCTGGGTTTCCTAGAAGCCAATTACTCAACGCAAGATTGATGGGAATGAAGAGTTGATTCAGGAGGAAGCCCAATATCAACTTGACTGACCAGAGTTGAAAGCTCCAGCTCTGCCCCGCCAAACACGCGACAAGCCTAAGAACTTCATGGACCCCAAATTCACCCCACCTACACCAACGTGTCCCGCAGCGTCCCGGTCCAGTCCGCGAATGGCGTCACGAAGCTGGAGTTAATAATTCCTGCATCCTACTATATCTCTTCTTATCACGGCTCGCCCTTCTCTCCAATCCCGGCTCAACATCCACAAGAACTCATCCACCCCGTCACACCTTAGTAATTGAGATAAGATTACTCACTTTCTTCATGTTTTCTCGACTGTCTCAAGTTGCCAAGCACCTCTCACCTGCATCTTCGTCCTTTGTTTCGCACACGCGACCTGCATTAGGAAGAATGGCGTTTGCCCAGGATCAGAGTAAACGGACTATCCGCACAGCAGCGTGTTTAGTCATTGGAGATGAGGTTCTAGGCGGAAAGGTATTTTGATGCTGGAGATTACATGATCTGTCCTTTGATTAAATCCATGATGCTAACGAGCCGCTCAAGACTGTCGATGTTAGTAGGCCGATGTTGTGCAAGCTGTGAGAGCTTGTTACACAAAATGGGAGTGGAAAAGACGATCAGGTTTTGACTTTTTTTTTTTCTCAGACAAACTCGGCATACTTGGCAAAATGGTGCTTTGCTCTAGGAATCGTACGTTTGTCCTCAATATCACACTCCCCTTGTTTCCAGCTGTGTCTGATTCGCGGTCAATCAGAACTTGAAGCGTATTGAGGTTATCGAAGACGATGAGAGTGAGATTGTCGAGGCAGTAAAACGAATGAGCGATCGATACGATTTTGTTGTGACCAGGTAAGAAAGTCACTGGGCGAACCAAGGCTGCACATGCTAAGAAAACTCAACAGTGGCGGTATTGGACCGACGTAAGCCTACACTCGCCATTGCATGCATTCTCTTATTGATACTAATCATACAGGCACGATGATATTACCTATCAGTCGATTGCTAAGGCGTTTAGACTTCCGCTCAAGTTACATCAAGCAGCATTTGAGAAGATGAAACTGCTTTCCAAACCACACCCGTCTCAGCAGAACTTTGACTGGAACGTCGACTCGCCGGCACTGAGAGCCAGATTGCGGATGGTTGAGCTGCCCATTGACGAATCTCGCGACCTGGGAGAACAAGCCATCTTTCCACACGAGGAGCTATGGGTGCCAGTCTCCGTTGTGAATGGGAATATCCATATCCTTCCCGGTGTGCCATTGCTTTGTGAGTTGCTTACAAACGGATTATATTTCACTCAAATCTGACATGTTTATTCAGTCCAGAAGCTGCTCGACGGATTGAAGCCTCACATCTTGCCAAGATTGGTGGATCCTGAGGGCAAGGGGTCGTTTAGAGTTTTGATATCCACACCCTTGCCCGAGAGTGCGGTTGCAGACTACCTTACACAACTTGCAGCAAAGGTTGAGCCTCAAGGAGTCAAAGTCGGTAGCTATCCTCGATGGGGCAAAAAACGAAATACCGTCACTCTGGTTGGAAGGTATGAAAAGAAAGGCTCTCTGCGGGATGAATTATTACGCCACTATCATCTTTACATTTACTAACAAGGCTGCAGGGATCAAGCGTTCATCGAAAGCCTTGTGGCCGAGGTGGAGGAGAACGTCCAGGGCAAGCGAGTTGAAACCGAAGGCGAACTCGATGAACCAACAGCTTAGGCGGGACATTCCTTGGGGAAGTATCGGAAGAACACCGAGCTACGTAGGCACGGCATTTGTATCGACCATAGCATCTCCACAGTTTATGGAGAACGAGACCATCTCGTGATACTGACTGCGAGATTTATTGAGATAAGACACATTATGATGACAAGATTCTGGCGGGCAGCCGGCAGTTTCAGCTTCAGGCTTCCGGATGATGGGAGATGAAAACCACTAGTAGACTGCATTAGAAAGGATTGGGATTCTTTCATGCACTGAGCCAAAAAAAAAAAAACCACTTTGGATGTACGACTTGACACATACTTGGCCACACCTTGTGAATCCTACCACATGTCAAGAAAGCATGCAGAATCTATCCATCATCTTTGATTAGAATAGCAACACTATGATGTGTGTTGTATGCTTCACCAGGCACTGTTTGAAATGCATATGACTGCACTGCGCCTCGGTTTGCACCCACACGTACCGGCGATTCCAACACTAGGCAGAATAGCATCGCCTAGCACTGCAACAGACAATGTTACAAGCATGTTCTCCCCTTCCAGCGGACTGGGAGCACGATATCACGCTGATCGACTCCACTTGGGGAGCACCTTTTAACTCTACTCACCCAAAGTCTCTTTTACCCCCTCTCTCCGGGGGGGGGGTTCGACTACTAGTTCAGCGCTGGGACACACCAAGCAAACGCGGGCGTTGAACTCGGCAGATGGTCCCTTACACAGACGGAGGGCGGAGGTGCGGGATTGCAGATCATACAATGTTTTGTCTTAAGGTCGGGCTAAAAAAGAAGGATTTACGTTAAGCTGGGAGGGGGAGGAAGGGGGGGGTCTCCTATTTTTAATCTGGTCTCGTGGGATTTTTATTCTGCAAGTTCGCGTCCGCCGTGAGCTGAAAGGATTGGGGAGAAAAGGGCATCGAATCAGATGGCCAACACGTAACAGTGCAGAATGAGGATCAACCACTAGAAACAATGCAGAAGCCACGGGGAAGCGGCCCTCATTATTATTATTTTTATTATTTTTCAGCTTCGTCTGATTCTTCATGCACGTGGATGAAATAGTGACGTGAAAGGCGGTGATGGGAGTGTTTACATACGTACATGCCCCAAACAATGAAACATGTTAGCTATGCTCCCAATCAGAGGGGCGTCCGGTAGAGAGAGAGAGAGCAATGAAGGAACTTTGTGGAGAACTTGATGGCAACTGGGCTGGTTGGCTGGTTGGTTGGAGGGGTGGAGGGGTGGAGGCTTTTTGCATATTGAAATGTGTGGAGTGCATCATTCTAGAAAGCTTGATGTTTCGAACCAAGGGTCGGTAGTTGCAAGAATGATGGCCAGGTTTGTTTTATGAGTTCTTGTTTAGGTAGTTGAATCACTTGCTTGTACCCCATCTGTACGGAGTAGGTGACTGTCATTTTCAATGGAGTCGGTGTTATAAAGAATAACAGGGGTTATGGGTCGGGGTGAGGAATGAGGGGGGGGGGGGTTCATTACGGTCACTTGACGACTCGCCAATACTGAATCGAATGCGGAAATGTCTAGGGATACCGTCTGATAAGTTGCGGGAAAAAAAATACTACCGCCTGTCCCCCCGGCCATAGCTACAGGTAAATACCTACCGTCTTAGGCATCTGTATATTTTACATGCCCTGTCGGGATCAACAACCGGATGTAATACTTCCCATCATTTTTGTCAGGGGCACGGATCCAACGTCTTGATACATACCTTACTCACATCCGTCTAATCGCCGGGTAGGGTTAAATAAGCTCGCTTGCTTGGCATCATAGCTTGGAAAAATCATAACAACGATGAACTACTATTTGCACTTGCACTTGCACTCGCATTCGTATGATAGTAGGGTAGAGACAAAAGGGGAGGGAAAGGATGTGGATACAAAGTACGGGGTAAGCAGTGAGTCTGGGCAGTCTGAGCACAAGAACATGGGATTGTCATCTGGGCATCGAGAAATCGATCCAAAGGCGCGCAAATGCCATGCTACTACCACTGCGTACCTTGCCTATCACTCGGCGGTCGAGAGGGTGAGAAACGTGCACAGACGGACATGCCGAAGGAGATGATGCACCACTTATCGCTAGAAAGGCCCGATCTGTTAATACCTCCTTAAGGTAGCAGCAAAGAGAAGAAGAAAAAAAAGGAGCTTCTTAGGCTCAAGTATTTCAACCCAAACCAAGCCAACGCGCGAAATTGGTCTGGTCTAATAAGGGAGAGATGCTTATGAACGGCGTCTTCGTGACGAGGGCAACGGTAGCCAGCCGTTGCGTTTTCTTGTCACGTTCTTGTAACAACATATTATAGGCCTAGATAGATAGGCAGATAGGCCTCGAGGACGTTTGATTTAGCGCCGATGACGACGCACCTCGAGAAATCAAATCAATCGATCAGTTTGGACGACGCGCGACCTGCATACCGCCATGCCGCTGCCGCTTGCGCGCTGTGGATGCGCATCGGTCCGGGATGGGTGGTGGGAGCATGCTGCCCTCTTGCATGAAATGGTGCCGCAAGGCCCCAATAAATAGGCCAGAGACTCAGAGGCAACAAGACGGTAAACGCTCCTATCGTGCTCCGTAAGATGCCCTGCATGGGGGAGAGGAGAACGAACCGGGGTCAGGCTGGTTAACCTTGAAAAGCTGCCCTACCTGGTCCTTGGAGGAGTCTGAAGGAGGGGGCTTGTCCAGCTATGGGACTCGTTTGTTCGTACTCCCCCAACCATATCCGTTGTAGGAGAGCCGAGCATTGGAGGCGCCTTTTTGATGTTTCAACTCTCTTCCAAGGCAGAGGCAAGAAGAAAAAAATATGGGCGGCTCATCGTGAGACCCTGTCTCTGCGCCATGGATCCCAGAGGGGACGGTTTAGGGCTTGGTGTTCAACAATTCTGTTAGAGACGCGAGACGCGAGAGACATTGGCTCAGAAGGATAAAGAAAAAGAAGAAGAAAAAGAAAAACTTGGAACAATTACCAATACATTACCCCGGGGAAGCGACCGGTTTGGTAACGATCCATCCCAGGGCCCAGGGGAAAATATTTCTCGATGGCCGCCGCCGCCGCTGTTGGGAGCTCGAGGTGATTACGCTACGGGAAGATTGTGACATTACGTAGTAACATGGATTTGGCATATCTATAAGATGAATGAACGAGGGTCACAGATACCTACTGTTAATTAATAGGTGCTTGTCACCAACAATGACATGACCCGTTGCACTTTATATTTGGAACCATCATAGAAGAATCATGAGGCGAAATAGCAAATACATGTAACGCATTGAATTACGAAATACTTTGTACCCAAAAGAAAGAAAGAAAGAATGTATAAAAGAATAAAAAAAATAAAAAATAAAAACTGATGTGCAGCAAGCAAGCAACACGAGCCATGGGGAAACACAAGGGGCCGGGATCTCGGGGATGAGCCAAATCCAGGGGCTGGGTAGCGAGGCGAACTACTTGTACAGACAAACGAGGTTGACGCTGAAAGTAACCTCACTATAGGCCTATCTGTACTACGGAGGCTGAGATCTGAGTGCACCCTTTAAAACAAAACAAAAAAGGGCTCACTGGATGATGCTACAAGTAACACAACAGCAGCCAAAGAGAGACCAGACCTGGGGACAGATAGACGGGGTTTCCTTTCTAATGCCACCTTCTAGCGTAGTTTTCAAGACCGGAGACGGATATGAAGCCGATGGATGGGGTTATTAAACATGACATGACGATAACTACCTGGAGTTGGTTGTTGGCTCTAGGATAGATGGGATGGATACAACGGGACGTTGACGGAACATGGAATTTTGGGGCTGCTGCTGTTGGTGGAAGATGATGTCAAATAAATAAACGAATAAAACAAAATAAAAAAAAAATAAAAATAAAAAGAGCCTCATGGAGACTCTACCAACAGTGCATAAAACAAACACCACACACACACACACACCGCACACACCACCGTACGAGTAGATGCAATGTACTCCGTACTTGCGTTTGAAGCAAGGTTCTTCACGTTAATGAACGGGACAAGACTGAGCCATGCGCCGGTGTTCATGTGTCTGGTGCGTGTCTCCCGTCGCACGAACCCACCCCCACTGCGTACGACAAAGACACCAACCAAAACGAGCCTGGAACCGCTTCGGTATAACAATGGGTTAAAAGGGCAATGCCTGCATTTATGTATTAAAAATCCAATAAATAAATGAAGAATAATTGCATGATGACATGATGAATATTGTTTGATTGGAAATCGGATGACTGTTTATGGATTCTGGAAAACCCGCCCCCCCTTGCAGGAAGATATAATGGATGGATCCATGGGATGATGCACCTGGAACCGAGATGCATACCAAACAAGGGCAGCAGGGGAACCTGTATGTACGTGTAGCAGTCAGTAAGTAGATGACAATTAATGAAGCACTAGACTGATCTAGTATCACCGAATCTACGGGAGGTGCCTGATTGAGGAATACGGTGTACAGTGCATGATGAAATTTTATAATACCATGTCGTGGAAAAGGAACAAGAAGAGAAGACGAGAGAAGCGAAGCGAGAGTGGACATACGTGTAAGGTATGTACAAGTGTGTATGTATGTACTTTGGAGCTTTGGAGTAAAGGGGGAAAGAAGCTGGTGCCCTTGCGTCACTTGATCATTGACCAGCAACAAGATACCCTGTATTTGGCTTTACCAGCAGCTGCACGTGTATGGGCCTATGCCATGCCCATGTTCATGGATATTTAGATGGATACCTGTAGCTTATAGCTGTGCTGTAGCTGTAGCTGTAGCTGCAATATGTAGGTACTATGCCTATGTACTCTCTATGAATGTATGTATATGCACAAGAAATGGAGCCCAGCAGCTGTGTTCCGTGTGGGTTGCATATCCCATCCGCAAGGGGACTTCCTAGAACAGGCAGTGCTGAGAGCAAGCAAGGCAATGCCATTGGAACAGATGAGAGAGAGAGAGAGAGAGAGTGGGAGAGAGAAAACAACGAGGGACACACACCAAGACAGGCAGAAGAGAGAACTACAAGTACATACTAAAAGAAACAAAGTAACATGTAAAAACTGAGCAGTCAAAATGAGAGGGGGAAAAAAGAAAGGAAAAAAGAAAAGCTCTGGCCAATGCAACGACACATGCAAACCGAGCAAACAAACGTGCACACACACATATACATACACACACACACACTCTCTCTCTTTCATGAGTCTAGGTAGCATCTCTCATACGTTGCCACTAAAAGGAAAGAGAGAAGAAGAAGGAGAAAAAAAAAAACCCCAAACCAATCAATCAATGAATCAAACAGTTCATCCGTCCATCCATCCATCCATTAACGGAACCAGCCCCAGTAAAAGCAACCTGTCTGTTAAGCAATGGATGCAATCAAGGTACTTACAGGCTAGCCTCCCCCCCTACCAGCGGCAAGTGACTCCACCCAACCTCCTGTCTGGCCACTGGGACGGCGGCCGGCGCTTTTTCTCTTTCTGTTTTTTCTTCTTCTTCGTCTTCTTTGCCCAAGGTTCGCTGCTGTTTTGTTTGCTTTGGTCTATATGTAGTACCTATGCATTGTGTGTACAAATATGCAGCACTATGCATGTATGTATGGATGTACTATTGGATGTGAGAGAGAGAGAGTGGGAGGCAGACGGAGAAGTAGGCTGCCAAGGCACTTCTGGATGTATGTACTCAGTTACTAAGGCCTGCTTGGTGACTGGTGCTTTTTGCTTTCTTTTCTTTTGCATTATTTGTACTTGCATGCATGAATTTTCTTTTCTTTTCTTTTCTTCCTTTTTTTCCTTTCCCTTTCTTTGCGGGACCCTCTCTCTCTCTCTCTCTCCTCCCCTACCCATCCATCCCATCGCCTTTCTCCGGCGTCTGGCTCAGGGGACCAAGCAGGGGACCAGCCACTACGAAAGTGCGCTACACCACCCTTCTGGACTTGTTGACGTCCTGGGTTTAGTGAGAGCCCACCAAAAGCTGCTAGCCACCACCTGGGCACTCCAACCACTGCACCAAGAAAGGTCCAGTGCACCGCCAGAAGCACCTTTTTGGCACCCCCAAGGGGCGTCTCAGTGTGCTATCATCCATTGGATCCCACCCCCAAAGGTTGCATAAGGCAGTCCTGTGGGTACGTACTTGTAGTAGTAGCCTCTCTCTCTCTCTCTCCAGGGCCCTCTCTCTCTTTTCCCCCCCAAAAGAAGGGGCCCCTACCACCCCCCCTCCCCTTCGATCGTCCAATCCCAGCTTCTTCTCCCCCCCCGTCCAACCAGTTCTCCACACAAACTGCACAAACCTTCACCCCCCCTTCTCCGTTTCTTTGCGTTGCTTGCTTGTGCTTGCGCTTGCTTGCTACCCGTGGACCTTGTACTTCCCTGTACGTACCTCCTTGGTGCTACTGCTCTTCTTGGGGTTCCTCCCAGCCAGCCAAGGCCGAGTCAATCTCTCTTCTTGTCCATCTCTATCTTCAATCTTTCCGCCTTCTCTCATCTACTACCCGCTTTCTACAACTCTCTTCAATTCTCTACCTCTTTTCTCCCTTTTACTACCTTTTCTACCCTTTTTGCCGAATTTCACACTCCCCGCCATCTCCATTTTCGTTCCTCTATTTTGTCCTTGAGGCCCTGTTACTTACGGCAAAGGAAAAAAAAAAATCCTAGTGCCAGACTTTTTTTTCCTCCCCTAATTGACACCACTACTCTCTCTTCCCATCGCGCGGGCCAATTTCTCTCTCTCCCTCCCTCTCTCTTTTTCTCTCCCGCGCCAATATCAAGACAGCAGAGGCGTCATACCCTTAGAAAAGCTATCGAGCGTTTTTAGTATCAACAAGCGCCATCTACAATGGCTTCAGCAACCAAGGTACGAACCTTGGAGCTCGTGTCATACCCTGGCAATACAAGTATTGCGCGAGAGAAGAACCCGTGTCGCTGACCGAATACCGCGTGTTATAGTTTTTGCGAGAATACAAACTCGTAGTAGTCGGTGGAGGTGGTGTCGGCAAATCTTGTCTGACTATTCAATTGATCCAAAGCCACTTTGTCGACGAGTATGATCCTACAATTGAAGGTTTGCTTCTTCCACTTAGACATGACCGTTTGTCATTTGACCCCGGCATTGACTAATCAAATTTATATAGACTCTTACCGAAAGCAGTGTGTCATTGACGATGAAGTCGCCCTCCTCGATGTCCTCGATACCGCCGGCCAAGAAGAATACAGTGCTATGCGGGAGCAATACATGCGAACCGGCGAGGGTTTCCTGCTAGTGTACTCTATTACATCACGACAGAGCTTTGAGGAAATCACAACCTTCCAGCAGCAGATCCTACGAGTCAAGGACAAGGACTACTTTCCCATGGTTGTTGTTGGTAACAAGTGTGATTTGGAGGGTGAGCGTGAGGTTACCAGACAAGGTAAGTCGGATTACGTCTCTTCCGTCATCCTACGGTACACGATCTGACAGTGATGTCTTTTTTATAGAGGGTGAAGCACTGGCGAGATCATTCAACTGCAAGTTCATTGAGACATCGGCCAAGTCCAGAATCAACGTCGACAAGGCCTTCTACGACATTGTTCGCGAAATCCGAAGATATAATCGCGAGATGCAGGGTTATTCAACCGGCAGTGGTGGCGTTTCTGGCCTAAACCCTCCCAAGCCTATGGACATGGAAGACGGTGAAGCGGAGGGTGGCTGTTGCAAGTGTGTCATTATGTGAGAGCTTTTGTAATAATCAGGGGAAGGGCTCTTTAACGTGCCCGATAAGTTTTCATGATGCTGGGGCGCAATCCATGGTGAAGACGAGACTATCAGGGGTCATTTGTCACGGGTTCATTTTCAATCCGTGCATGCCACACAACGCTACAGACAAGTCCTTGGACGACGACGAGCACGCACCTCTTCAATGCATCGGATGTGGAGTCGGGTTCTGACTTGGGTCGCTTACTCGAACATTTTTTCTTTTTTCTTCTTGTTTCTTCTGTTTCAAAGAAAAACACTGCCCTGGAAGTGTTTTACCGGGTTCGAAATTTGGCAGGTTCAGTTGTGCCCCAAAGGAGGAGCACAGCTCTTGGTGGTTCTGGTCATGTGCGTCTTGAAACTCGATTTCTCAAAGGGACCAGTCTTACACTACTGGAAAGGGGGGGAAAGGCTGAAAAAGGGACGACGAGAGAGAAAGAGAGCAAGAGGGAGGGAGGGGTGCAAAAAGAGGGAACACAAGAAAGAAGAGAAGAAGAAGAAAGGCGTCTTTGCTGCACTATCGCATGTATGCAGATCTGAAGGCTTCGCGAGGGCCTTGAATCCTCCCGCTTTGGACTGGAGAGAAGGGTCAAATTTTCCGACACCACAAATATGGGTCACACGCGCGTTCTTCCCTATATCCAATATTCATACCTGTAATTTCATTTTCTACCTACTGACCTAATTTGCATCATGACCAAAGTTTATACAGAGCGTTCTATAATGTCTTGCGAGAAATCTATCTATTTTACGTCTTCATTGCATTCTTGACTCTCATAATCGGGACTATCACTTGATCTCCCCCCCCCTCCCATTCTTCTCTCCCTTTCTCTCCAATCTTTTTTTTCACCCCCACACTTTTTGCCCGATTGCTTTCTTTTTCCTTCTCTTTTATGTTTTTTTCTTCTTCGCCCTTGGGGCTTTTCTTTTCCCTTTTCCTCCCTTGACGTGAGGGAGTTGAGTTTGATGGCGTCACAAGTTGCATCTGAGACATACGTTGGTGGTGTGGTGGATGGGTAGGAAGAGGTGTGTGTAAACGACGTGGCCCTACGACATGGGGGTTTCGTGGAGGAACCTGATTCGACTTCTCCGAGTGCCGATTATGTACCCATGGTTTCATGTCTCATCCAGAATAGAAAAGCCGAAGGGAGGGTTTCGATTCAACACGAGGTGGATGGGGGTCACCTTTTTATTTTCTTTCAGGTGAGGCGTTGGAACCCACAATGGGGGCATAATGGGGGGGGACTATTTGCGGGGACTGAGCTTGATTATGCCCTTTTGTGAGGGAGACTAATACTATGTGACATGTCAGCGGGATGATAGAGAGTCATCGAATTGCGGCCCGCGCGGTTTGGTTTTACATGGCTCTTTGATGAAGTGAGCATGAAGGGGGAGAGAGAGAGAAAGAAAGAAAGAAAGAGCAGGAGCGAGAACGAGAGAGTGGGAGATGCTTCTAAACCCAGTCGTTTGGAGGTACAAAGAACCACTGGTTCCAACCCCTTACCAGCTTCGGGGCGGTTTCCTGGTTGATCACCCACTCGCTGCATACGAGACATGCCCAGGCCTTATGCCCGTTGGAGTTTAACCTTCCCGCCTCGTCGGCGCAGAGGTTCGCCTCGCTTGCTGACTTGGTAACGAGACAGCCGGGGCAGACGTGGCGGCCAAACTTCTGCTGCCGCCATTTGCGCATTTCTACCGCGCGGGCGAGGGCCTGGTTGGCGAATGCCTTGCGGTGGTTGCGGCACAGGCGCTGCTGGAAGATCTTTGTGCCGCACGAGCAGCCCGTGATGGGCAGGGCCTTGCCCTTGAAGTTGACGACGCCGTTGGGGAGGCGTATGGGGCCGGACATGCCTGGCTGCCTTACCGTGTTGCCGCGAACGACGTAGATACCGGCCTTCTTGCGGTTGCTGATCTCGGCGGCTTCGACGCTGACCTTGTGGGAGCAGTCGGTGCAGAGGTAGGCGCGCAGGCTGAGGATGTCCTTTGTCGACATGCCCAGGCCGTCGTCGGCGATGAGGCTCTCCCTGCCGAGGTCATTGCATGCGTCGCACACGCCCTTGATCTTGCTCCTGTGGGACGGGCACTTGCAGATTGAGTCGGAGGGGATGAGCGCGTTGCAGTGGAGTTTCTGGCCCCCTGTATTCGTGGTCTCGCGGCATTTGGCGTTGGCGGGCCTGCTTGGGACTGTCACGACTTCGGGGATGGACTCGAGGATGTTTGGGAAAGATGGGATGGATATTTGGAGGCCTTGAAGAACACCGTAGAGGTTGAAGTGGAGGCCGTTGGGTGCAGGGAGGGCGGGGGAGGAGGATGAGTCGTCTGATACGAAAGAAGCAGTGCCTGCTTGTATTGACGATGCTGGTGGTGTTGGTGGTGGTGGTGGGACTATGGTCAGCGGGCCTAGAACAGGAGTAACATTGGGAATCATGGTAGCGTTGACTACGGTCATGGCAGCTTGAATGGCAGCTTGGGTGGCAGAGAAAACATCAGGGGCAGCGGCTCGCGCAACGGCCTCGGCAGCGGCAAGGGCAGCTGTAGCATCATTTTGGGACAGGCCGGTAGCTGCGGTAGCGTTCCTGATGGCCACCTGAACATCACCAAGAACAGCGTCCACATCAGCAGAGTAGGCAAACAGAGCTGGGTCTGTGAGACTGAGATTGGCCATGTCATCGATGTCCATCATGTCCACGTCGATGCGAGTCGGCTTATCGTTGTTGAATGGGAATACGTCTGAGCTTGGGAACATGCCGATGGTGGTATCGGGCGGGTTCAAGGCGGCTGCGCCGTATGGGGTTCTCGTTGTCCATCCTCCGTTGTTTGAGTATAGGTCCTCGTCCTCGTCTTCGTCGAACGTTTGTGCGCTAGTCGGATTGGTATTATAGTAAGGGAGACCAGCTGGCGCGCTGAGGGTCATGTAGTCCGGCGAGGGGACTCTGCTCAGCTTGCCGAAGCCTGATGGGGGGGTGTTGCCGCTGTGGCTGTCGTCTGCTAGGTCGTCGACGTTCTCGTCTACGAGCTCCAGCCTTGCTCTGATGCTTTGAATGGCGTTGGCATGGTTTTGGTGTTCATGCATCGGTCGTGCGTTTGGCCAGCTGGCGTTGATGGCGGCTACGATGTGCTGTATGGTGATCTGACTCGGTATTAGTCCCTGCAAGAGACTTCTTGTGTAGCAGTTGGGGGGAGCCCCCAGAGGTAGCAGGCACTGTCTTAGTTGTACACCGAGGCTGGCGATGGCTTTGGCGTTTTGCTTGTTGAGCTTCATGGCGTATATGGGCGCCGCGGGGCCTATCCAGTGCTCCAGCTTGGAACCGTCCTTGACGTCGTTGACCCCCTGGGCGCCGTATCCCATGGCCAGGTAGTATAGCGGAGGGGGAGCTGGCTGGAGCCGGCCATTGATGCAGTTGAACGTCTTCCTTGGAGACTTGGCAAAGGAGTCGCACTTCTTCTTGTCGCTATTGGAGCAGCAAGAGTCGCAGGGCCTTTGATGATCGCAGTTGCGGCCCATTTCTACGCATCGGCCGCAAGGGGGAAAGGGCTGGAAGCTTCCCATGCCGACGCGGGCCAAGCTGAAGATGGGATAGAGACTCCCGTCCTCGCTGATGCAGTCGATGCCGAGCTGGGTGCACCACTCGCAGGCGTACCGGGCGGCTGCGGCGTCGACTTTGCATGTGTGGCCGTCCGCGATGCATCGGCGGCAGTGCTTTCGCCATGCTGTGGTGCCCTTGAGCTCGGCGAAGCCGTTGGGGAGAAGCCCCGGCTTGATGAGCCAGTCGGTTGGGACCTTTAAGCTCGCTGGATGAGCGACGAGAGAACCGGCGTCGAAGCTGCTCAGCTTTTCGGTGTTGCAATGGTTGCATGGCTGATCCCACGTAGTGCGGTCATTGAGCCAGCTGCACCCCTGAGCAAGCCCGTCCCTGGATCTCGTCACGCAAACATCGCACTCGCGGCGGAACCACCTCCTCAAACCAGGCATCTTTGTAGGGCGATCGTTCATGGGCATGCGGCCGATGCAGCACCTCTCCTTCTTGCAGTTGGTGCACCCGAAGCGCAAGAGGGGATCGACGTCGCAGCTGCTGGCGGTGCCGTCCTGGAGGCACTTGTCGCAAACAGAGGGCCTATACGTGTTGGGATCATGGTTGCCGTACTTGCGCCACGTCCTCTTCACCCGGGGCACCTGGCATGCATGGCCGGGCATGAACCTGGAGCGGTGGTTGGCGCAGTTGGTGCATTCGATGTAAGCTCCCATGCCGACCTTTTGGACGTCGCACGTCTTGTTGGCGAGGCGGCTATCGGCGGTCTCCTCGCAGAATTGGCACGCCTTGTTGAAATCTGGCTTCTTGGGGGCGGGAGCTGGCAGTTGGTCGTCCAGATCGTCTTGTTTTCTCTTTTGGGGGGGCTTGGAAGGGGGAGGAGGAGGGGCATCGTCCAACTCGACGTCTCCGTCGTTTGCTTCCTCGTTGGCGGCGGGTGCTGCGCTTTTTGGTTGTTTGAGGGAGAACGTGTGAATGGCCTTTGGCTGCTTCTTGGCGGGGGGACGACGTCGAGGGGGAACAGGCTGGTCGTCGACATCCATCATGTCATTGTCTTCGTCATCCTCAACATCACTGCCAGCTTCTGTCGTCTCTCCTGTATGTTCCTCGTCCGTTGAATCTTCATCTTCATCACTGGAGTCAAGACCGCTGTCGGCTTCTGTTGTCTCCCCAGTTGGATCAGGGCCTGATGAGGAATCGTCCTCATCGTCAAATGACGGTGTAGGAGCCCTCCTCTTCCCCCTCGTTGCACGAGCAGTAGGCTTCTTGGCCGTGTATTCTCCATCTTCGTCGTCATCTTGTGGTGGTGCGGGGGCTTTCCTTCTTGCTCTCGTTCTACGAGCAGCAGGCTTCTTGGCTGTGTCCTCTTCATCTTCCTCGTCTGATAGTATAGGGGACCTTCTTTTTCGTTTTGCTGTACTGATTTCCTCATCATCTTGCTCATCTTCGTTCTCTTCATTCTCATCGTCGTTATTGTCTGCCTGACTTGGAGCTGGGGCCGTTGCTCTTGTCGCCCTGGCTGATCTAGTGGCTGCGCGCGTTGCTCGTGTTGACCTTGTGGCGGAGGGAGCATCATCGAGACCACCCATCTCGACGTCCCCACCATTGTTGCGAGTTGAGGCTCTCGTTCTTCTGGTAGTGGGGGGTGGGGGCCTTGTGCTTCTTGTCCTTCTAGCAGCTGGCGCTCTTGTATTTCTGGCAGCTTGGGACCTCGTTCTACGTGTAGTCGGAGCTGCGGGTGGTGTTGGCGCCCTGCCTGTTCGAACCCCGTTTTTATACCTGTTTGGAATAGTGTAACCTTGTGGATCTCGTCGCGGAGGTAAAGGTATCTGAGGATTTTTATCTGTTGCTATACAAGTCTTGTTGACCCAAGAGTTGGGCTGCTGATCTGACATGATGAAGTATGAGCAGCAGCTGTGCTGGCGAGGCTATGGGATTCCTTTCGTTTAGTCAACGAGGGGTTTCTTCTTGTGTCTGGCACGAGGACTTGGTGTGTTATCGTTCAGGGGCACTTTCATGAAATTAAGATGTGGACTTCCAGTCGCAAAGGCTGGTTCAACAAGAAAGTAGTAAACTGACTGGAGGTTCTGTTATGGATGTTCATGGCCAAACTCATGTGCCAGAGGACCGGTTATTATATCAGAAGCCATCGTCAGTGATGCATCGTGTCGTTTTACCTTCAAGAGTTTGCAGCGCTCTTTGTGCAATGCGTAGCCCATATCGCCGTTGAAGGCACTGGAAGACCAAAGTACAATCATGATTGCTTGAGAGGAACAACGGTGAACAGGGAGGTGTAAAAACATTGGAATTGAACAATTTCATTGAGGATTGCGCAAATGAGATGTGGTTCAGGGATGCATGGGTTTATCTTGTTGAAGACAACGGAGCTTTATACGGTTGTCATTGTCTAATAGGCATCAACCAAAGTTGTAAAGGAAACACGGACACAAAGACGAGTTTACGAATGGAATTGTATGTCAACGGCTTGGATGGTAAACTTGTGTTGAAGAATTCTTTGTACTTTGCATTGTTCTAAACGAATTCCTTTCTCATTTTGTATAGTCATATCCCTTTCCATGCTGCAGCACAAAATGTGATATGCTGTTTATAAAACACAACATGGATACGTCTCCTACGTCTGCCTTGTATGTACATACCTTCATCCGTCCCCATTGTCCATCATATAAGGTTTTTCTTCAAGTAAATAGTCGGCACGCTCACTGTCTGGCCAGTCGTAGGATGCGTCCACGTAATGCCCAGGTCAATGTCGCCCAATATTTCATACCCTTGCCTCACATACCACTCTTCGTTTGTTCTTATGACATCTGGCCTTTTGACACCACGCTCATCAAACCATGCTTTGAGACTCTGCTCGCGAAGCTGGAACTCTTTTGACACGGTGTCGAGCGCCAGGGCAGTCGCATTCAGAGGAGGTAAAGCGGAGAGACGTTCTATTTGAGTCATGGCGGCGCGGCCGAGACCACCTGTTTGAAGAGCCCTGTGAAGATGGCCGTGAACACAAAGGCTTGGGTTACAAGTGCGAAAGACAATGGATGCTGGCTTACCACGAGATGTAAAGAGACTTGACCCATATCGTGGATGGCTGCAACGAGAGCTTTGTGTTTCTTTCGGGGTACAAATTAAGAGCAATATGACCAATTGGTATGAAGCTCGCCTTGGTAGGCGTTCTAGGAGCGTTGGCAATGGAAGTGGCTGTATCAACCAGAGGGTCACGTTCCTAGATAGATAACCCATATGTTAGCCATCGATCATTGCGAAATAAGACATGGAATAAGTGTCTCTCTAAAGATAGTTGATTGTGCCTCTTTCTTCTCTTACCTTGGGGCATTTCTCAAGATGTGGTGCCAGAACTGTCTCCAATTGAGGCAAGTCATCACGTAGTTTCTAAAAAATGGTGTTAGCAACAATACCATGAAAGAAATGAACCGAGTGTAGTAAAGGTATATATGGATTCACAGAGATGGTAACGCACAATCCAGTACAAGAACTTGTTCCCCTCGAGAACTTTGGTCTTCCACTCCCCAATCAAATCAGCATCCCAAGTGCATGCAACACGCTGTTCATACAGCCTTTGGTAGTGTTCCTCGTTCATGGGATCCCATGGGATGAGCTCCGCCATGTCCAGCCTCTTCGTTGTTTTTGACTCTCTTTGGTTTCCCATTGTATCGAGTGTGTAACTTGGCTTTCTCAAGATGGGCAATCGTTGGATCATCCAGTCCTGGTGTTACAAGACAACAATGAGTCAAACTCAGGGGTCTTCCTCTATTTGAAACATGAACTTGCGTATATTGAAACTCTCTTATTATTTGTAAACTATGAGTAAATGTTGGACTTTGTGGAGGAAGAATGGGGTTGAGAGAACTCGGTGACTTCCTCACTGGGTAGTAGTTTAGCTGAAAGATTCACATCCTTAACTCCCAGATATTAAAGCCCCCCCCTTAGTCATAAATAGGCGTGACCAATGTCGTTTAATTGAAACTAGCAAAGATGGAATAAAAGTACATCCACCCTCTACTATTGATACACAACGTGTGACTTGCTCCCATCTTAGTTGTGTCACACTGTGAATGATATAAAATTTACTTGGTTGTTTATTACCTGGTGCAATTATATTTACATGTATTACACACTAATGATGATATCAAGGTCCCCGGCAACTCGTCTCTCAATAACACAGTCGTATTGTACCAATATTAATTTTTCTTCATCTACTCTTCTACTTACCCTCCTCCCTATATTCTATCTACCCTGCGTGACTCCTCCGGATATTTTCCTCAACCTGTCGCTAAAAATAACCCTCCCAATGATTCTCTCAGCGTCAAATGCCCAAATCCATCCACCAAAACTTTATAGTTCCCGGCTCCATTCCCATTGCCATTGCCTTTGCCATTTCCATTCCCTCAAGTGTGCTATTTGTCCATCGTATCGGCTCCGTATCTAGTAGCATTCGGTAGAATTGCGTCTTGACCTCCTCGTTTAATTCTACGTGTTCCCAAGAACACATTGCCACTTCATCTTCGGAAAGCATTGTCGTCTTCAAAACTTGATATCCCGTCCTGCCCACTTCGATTAGGTCGTACTGTGTTAACATCCTTCCATCGCTTACTTGAGCCCTTTCATCCGGAGAACTGGAACCTGGTTGCCTCGAGCTGGCCAAGGCCGTCTCGTGGAGCCACGTTTCGGCGACGGTATGTGTTTGTAAAGTCCTGCAACAACGCTCTTACGTGTCTCATCGCGCTGACATCATCTGTCTGCAACTTTTCCTTGATCTTGGCCATCAATCTATTCGCCTCTTCTGGCGACACAGTCCCCTGGGGCAGCAGGTTGATTGTGTGCGTAACCCATTCAGTCGTTTGCATGGGCAAGAGTTCAAAGAGACTCAATAGGACGCCACTACCATCCGCAAAGCAGTCCCGGGGGAACGTAATCATCATTCCAGCCATGACCTGCTTTACCAGATTCTCGCCATGGCTGAGTAAAAGATTCTTGACAATCGTCTTGATCTCTGCCGCAACACTGTCTGGCAACCCTTCACTGCTGGCAGGATTGTCACCTCCATATGACAACAAATCCCTCAGGAAATGAAGAGTTGATGCCAGAGGGTCTCGCTGCTCTAGGGTTAGAGCGTAGATTGATGCTTCAAAGATGGGCACTAAAAGCTGAGAGGGGACCAGTCTTTGCGGGTAGTAAAGCAGGGCGTCAATCAGGAGCCTGAAAAAATCGTCGATGACATCAGGCAGCTCCTTTGGCTGAAGCTGAGTCATGACCCTCAGGAAAGTCGTCGTCTGTGCCTCGAAGAAATGATAGATATTATCTGTCGTGGCACGGTCGACATGCTCCCGCGCCTCCGAAAACTCACGGAGAATCGCAGACGTGACCCATAAAAAGCACCCTTCTCTCGAAGCCTCGAATCCGCCGGCAAGTTTATTTGCCATCTCGGCTAACATGGGTGCAATATCAGTCCGGTAGGAAATCACCATGTTTCGCCAGCATCTGCAGACTCTCTCGCAAATTGGCGAAAAGGTCAGGAAGTTATCCAAGACCGTAGACAAGATTGGGAATACTTCTTGCCAATACTTGACAGCAGGGTTCTCTTCTCCTGGATTCACAAACGGCATAACATGTTGAACGAACAGTGTGATAAGTTGAAGATGGTCTGCTCAATGTCAGCAAAATGCCTCTCAAGATGTGTCATATAGTGTCTCATACCTGCTAACGCCAGTTTGCCCTCTTCGTTGGTTGCGTTGTTTGCCTTTGTCATCAATCTCTGAATCAGGGGATCGCAATAAGTCTTCAACAATCCATAAATCTCAGTTAAAGGCTGAACCGCGACAACATTAGCAACGCCTTCCGTAACTTCCTCCTTGCTAAGATCTGGCAGCTTGTCAAGGACTTGGTCATAGAATGTCTGCAGCTGCAGAACCTGTCCGCTAAGGATGTGCTTGCAATCGGTGCAGAAGAACTTGAGTGACAGTGCTGCGGCCCTGATGATCTCTCGCGATTCGGACTGGAATGAGTTGACAATGTAGTTAAATTGGGGCTCCAGATACTCTGGGTGGGCGCTGGTCCAAACCGTGTACCGTCCGAGAACCATGATGGTTGCGAAACGCAACTTCTCGTGGTTAGGTATTTGCACCAATAGCGGCATCAGCTGGGGAAGGACGATGTCCTCATCCTTATCAACCATGCGGCCAAGGGCGCGCATAGCAAACAGTGGTGCCTCAAGTTCCTGCCAGTAAGGAACCAGGGTGTCCGTAACCTGGCTGGCATACTTCTGCGTCCACAGCTGGATTGCATGAAGAACCTTGGTTAAGCATTCGGTAACACCCATCACCTCGCAAGAATCCTTGAGAGCGTCCCCCATCTGGTGTCGGAATTCCCGAAATTTCTCTTCCAGCTCGCGGTCTCCGTCGAACAGATCGGTTTCGTTGCCAGATTCTGGTCGTGGGTATTGTAAGTGCGAGAGAAGAATGTCTACTAGCTTGGCGTAGACGTCCACGAGTTCCAACCTGCCTTGAATATAGCGCTCTAGGACGAGATACTGCTTTAGTTCGTACCAGAAGTTGAAGGTGTATTCGATCACGTCTCGATCCTTGTCTCTAGCAGCGCATTCAAGAACTGCATCCACAAGAGGTCTGAACTGGGCTGGCTGTCGTGCAATACCAACGACCCAGCTTTCGGCAGCTGTAGAAAGTACCTTTGTGAGAGCCTTCATCTTCTCGGTTTCCTCATCCGCGACAACCTTTGCGATTTGCGGTTGGAGGGCAATGACTCGGGGAAAGAGGATCTGAATGATGGCTTGATTCTCGTCAACATCTCCCGTCTCCCTTAGCATTGCGCAGAGACACTCTGAAGCCTCTTGGCTGCATTCGTCACTTGTAACACCGTTGAAGATGGCGTCCAGAAGAGGCGAGTTGGCAACTGCAGCAACGGGTACCTCCCTAAGCCATGAGGTGATGCATTCCATCAATGAAGGATTCTTAGAAGCGGCAGCTGGAATAGTATGTTAGAGCCTAGTGCAACGAGGGATCGTATCTGGTCACTTACGTGATGACTGTGAGTAGTTGATGAGAAGCTGCACAACTTGGTCGGCATTGTCTCCCAGCAATGCTTGCGTCCGCGCCGCAAGGTCTTCTTCCTATTTCCAAACAATTAGACTTGCTCTTCCGTGTTGACTATTCGACCGGTCGAAATGGTATCGATGGGCCAAAGCGCAGGCCGAATACAAGTTGCGCGATCCACGTACAGACAAGGTAATCTTTCGACCTTCAGTCACCTCCTCGGGGAGGACTCGCAAAAAGTCGAGAATGCAGGCGTGACTCTCGGGGCTGTCGCTAAGTGACTGAACTACGGACGGAAGCACATCGTTCCAGTCTTTCATCTGGATGGCCAGAATTGCCAGACACACACAGAGCTGCACTCGAATAGGTCGGGGCCCAGCAGCAAAATGCTTCAGGAGCAAAAGGATCTGGTTTCGAAGGGCAGGCAGTTCGCTCGGGGGGACCTGAGTGGAAAGATCATAGGTAATCTGGAAACGTTAACCTCTGAGGGCTTCCAGAAAGAGAGGAAAGAAGACAACCTTGCCACGGAGAGTGATGGCAGCGAAAAGAGTGGCCTCTGGCTCCGCCTTGGACTGAAGTATTCCGATTATTGTGCCCCATGAGTCCTTCTGCACGGTTGAAAAGAGTTAGAAAGCCGACGTTGAACTCGGGAAGCTGCACATATAACGAACCGACTTCTGAAACCTCTCCAAGTATTCATGGGCCTGCTGCTTCGACTCCTGCTCCCCGGTCCTCATCGTCATGACCGCGCCCAAAACATCAGATGGCGCAAAGGCCTCCTGCGTGCCGTTCGCGGCCATGTTGTATAATGCGACAGGGTGCTGCTAGGGGTGTAGTTTCGTAGCTCGGGAGGGAGGGGTTACAGACGGGCGGGCTTCAGCGCAAAATAAAGGAGCGGGCAGCTGTCATGAGTCTTTCACGTCTCGACGTCTGCTAAGGAAAAAAAAGACCAGACAAGGATTTAAAAAAAACCCTGCACAGATCCCTGTCGGTAAGTTTGTATAGCTTGCGAGAAGCCAAGTTGTGCGGGAGAGCAGGCGTAAGTTTGCGGAGGCAATGTTTTGGGTTCAGAAATGGGATGCCTCCAAGCAAAATCATGGAGTCCACCTCAACCATTGACGTGGTGGTGGCATGAGGCGGCCGAAGTGTTGGCGGGGCAGTGACGGTTGAGGTGGCCGTAAATTTTTCCGCTTCCGTGATATCTAGATAAAGAATGCGGGCCCAGTTGCAGGTACCAAGTACTTGGTTGACACCTTATCCACCTCAATCCCGTTCAGTGTTCACGATGGAGCTGGATTCTTTGACATTTCCAAGATATCCTGTTCATCTCGAAGTCAGAGCGCTGTTTTACTCGGTCAAAGCTTCATTGTTGGGTCATCGCAAGAGTATCTTGTGGTCTAGGAACAAATAATAACGTCGTCCGGAGCTCTGCCGTGGTACGTGCATCGACGCATGCATACATACAGGACAGGATGAAAGAACTGTCATGTTACTGAAAGGAGGCGACACAAATATTGGGACTGTACGATGAAAATATCTTTTGCCGTCTTCGGTTTTGTGTGCTAGACTCAAATGACGGCCGAGTAGCTATACAAAGCCAAATTGTTGTTCTAGATTGATTAGCATGGGTGCCATGCATTGATTGACCGAGGATCCGGAGATTCTCTGATTTCACCATCCCCCAGAATCACTCCGTGGATATTTCGGTCATAGGTTCCCATGGGTACCTCCTCACCGGCTTCTGCATCAAGCCATTGTTCTCTCAAAGCCAAGCCATAGAACCTTAGTGGATGATCATCGCCAGTCTTAGCATCGGTATGCAAATAACGATTGAGAAAGAAGTCATAAAACCCCTTGCCGTGGCCGAGTCGTCTAATGGCACCTGTCTCATCAACGTCGAAAGCAACTCCAGGCATGAGTATCAGGTCCAGCGTAGCCAAGTCAGACCTGTGAATATCGGGGCCGCCGAAAATACGCTGTCGGTCGTGAACTGTAGCTGGATCGATGCTGGGAATGCCCCAAGCGTCTCTTTTCAAACTATCGTAGTCATGAATACTCTTGAGATGGACCATATCCATTACCCGCACCGGGGTATTTGGAGTTTGTAGGGGCGATCTGTGGAGGTAGGGAACAAAGACTTGCTTGCCCTCATTCAAGGCGTGACGGACGATTGCGTCTGTTTGGATCTCGCCCGCTGGCATTGAAAGGAATATACTGATGCGATTGGCATCTTGGTATGGTTTGAAGTTTTTCAATGACTCAAATATCGTGCGACCTAGCAAGGGGCTGTTAACATGCGAATACGGATGAGCTGTCTGGCTATCGTCATACTCTGTGCTAGGATTGAGTCATGAGGGACATTTGAGATTCTCTTTTTAAGGAGGGCTCTTAATTGCTGTTTGGCAGCAGTTATGGGTGAGGCCATGGTGTCCGATGGAATTGATATATCCCAGAAACGATTATTTGAATCAACAATAGGTTGGCTGGAATAGATGGTTGTAAGAGGAAAAGTATACCAGGTATAGTAAGGTACCACCAGCAGGCTCGGAATGCTTGTACGGGAGCCAGCGTCAGTCAACGGGGCTCATAGCCGCCGGCTACATGTCAAAACGCCACTGATCATCGGCTCGGGCCATGACATTTGATGATGAAGTTGATCGGCCTTTTAAGCAGTTTACTTTTCCAGACCTTTACTTATATAGCCAGCGTATAATATGCTGAAATTGTGGCCTGATGAAAATACAGTGGCTGGCTGCTACGGACCAGTCTCGGAATACCGAAATAAATCTGGCGTCTGGGGCTCTTAATTGAGTGCATACTCTATTAGCTGCATGTTGCATCCCGAGCAAGCAAAGTAGGCTTTCCTGCGGGTAACCGGCCTGTAAGACCGGGCTCGGCGAATGACGTAACCATTGTATGCATAGGTAAGAAAATAAATGAAATAACAAATGGATGAGATTCTTTGTGGCCCAATGAATCTGGCAGCGCTTACCTGTATGTTCATCCGTGGATGATGTTATTATTATTATTATAGTGACGCTTCCAGGGCTCTGAGCGCCTAGAATGAACGTCTTCAGGGGCTGTCTACAGTTGATGAGCACCTAAATAGCCATCCATGATCCCTTAGCAGGTGCGCTTCCCGTCCCCCCCCCCCCCACCATTCATCCCACCCTCTCTAATACAAGCCCCGCCATGGGCCAATCTTCCAACAAGCACAAGACAACCACTTTCTCAGCCGAGACAGGACGGCTGCATGATTCCCAGCCTCATCTGCATGATGGCGTCGCACTCCATATCCTAGACAGAACATCTTTACCCACTGTTTCTGCAATATCGAGAGAGCAGGGGTCGCAATCCCATTGCCCAGTAGAAACCAGGAGCACATACGCATCCGCATCCGGGCATTCACAATTTTCCATCCAGCATGCCCATTCTCACACTGAGCTTGATCAGGCAATAGCTGAGCCAGGCCGTTCCCCTAGCTCACAGCTTCATGCTCTAGATACAGAGATGGCCTCCAGAACGACACCATTCCTACCTTCAGCTACAGGTAATCGGTCAGCTTCATCATCGTATGGCTCCGTCACCATGTCACCAACTCGGGGCCTCTCACCCAAGGGTAATGATTCGGCAAGTGATGATGGCCATCAACTACGTCGAGTCCCTACTGGAAGGAGCGCAAATTCAAGACGATCCTTTACTTCCAGACGCTCCTCACGCAGGTCAGAGGATTTTGATGGTGCAGCTCTTGTCACCGGCCTTGAAGGTCGATTTAGTATAGCTGAGGCCCATCTTCCTACTGTGATCCTTGATGATGACAAGAGTGATGAGGTGAGCTCCGAGGATAGTCCATTGATTGATGACTGCTCTACCGATGCCTCGGACCCCCATGAGGAGGAAAATTCTCCAAATGAGGCTGTCCGGGCCTCTGTTTCTCCAACAGATAATACCACTCTTTCAATAAACACACCTCGCATGTGGTGCTTATCTGTCTTGTTTTCTATACTTGGCTCTTCGACAAATTTGTTCTTTTCGTTGAGATACCCTAGCGTTGCTATTACACCAGTTATTGCTTTGCTGCTTGTCCATCCACTCGGCCACCTATGGGATTATTTGCTCAAGCGACCCGGTGATCCTGAAGAAGTGTTCACAGATGGTGTTCGGACTTCAATCATTCACGAGGATTCAGAGCATCGCTACCGCAACGGCAGACAGAGAGCCTGGCGATTATGGCTAGCTCAAGGAAAATGGAACGAAAAGGAGCACACTTGCGTCTACGTCAGCAGCAACGTCGCTTTTGGCTTTGCCTTTGCTACGGATGTCATTGTTGAGCAGACTCAGTTCTATAATCAAGAGGCTCCCATCACTTACCAGCTTCTCTTAACGATATCAACGCAAATCCTGGGCTACGGTTTTGCCGGGATGGCCCGCCGCTTTCTGGTTCGACCCAGTGGCATGGTGTGGCCAGGTACTCTCATGTCTGCGGCCATGTTTTCTACTCTGCACAAGCAAGAAAACAAACCTGCCAACGGCTGGACTATCAGCCGATGGAAGTTCTTCTACGTGGTTTGGTCCTGCGCTTTCGTTTTTTACTTCCTCCCCGGCCTTTTGTTTCCGGCACTCAGTTATTTCAACGTTATAACCTGGTTTGCTCCTAAGAATGTCGTCCTCGCAAACTTGTTTGGCGTTTCTTCTGGACTTGGTCTGTTTCCAATGACCTTTGATTGGGCACAAATCACCTATGTCGGCTCTCCTCTTCTGGTTCCGTTCTGGGCAGCTATGAATGTTGTAGCAGGACTTGCCATTGTCATGTGGATACTTGCACCAATCTTCTATTATTCTAATGTTTTGTATACCTCATTCATGCCGATGCTTTCAGCGGCGGTATTCGACAATACTGGAAAAGTATATGATGTTAGCAAAATTTTGACACCCGACTTCCTTTTTGACAAGAAGGCATATGGCAGTTATAGTCGGGTGTTTTTGCCCGTGACTTATATGCTCAGCTACGGTGTGCAGTTTGCTGGACTGGCTGCTCTGTTAACGCATACGCTTTGCTGGCACGGAAAGGACATCTGGACTACCTGGAGGAAGTCATTGGAAGAAGCAAAAGAGGCTGGGAAGTCCGATTATCAAGCCGTATCCGATTCTTCAAGTGCGTCTCCCAACGAGGCCGAGCATATTCGGCGCAATTCTCGATTGTCATTTTCTGGTTCCAACTTGGACGGTCTCATGAGTAGAGAGGATATCCATTGCCGCTTGATGAAACGCTATGAAGATGCTCCTTTGAGTTGGTATTTACTAACATTTCTCTCTATGACCTTAATCGGTGTGTTCATTGTAGAATAGTAAGTTCAGCTCCATTTGAGGTGATGGAAAGCTGTCATGCTAAGATTGCGATAGTTATCCAGTACATCTCCCGTGGTACGGCTTACTTCTAGCCCTGGCCATCGGGGCCATATTCTTCATCCCTAACGGCATCATTATGGCCGTAACAAATCAGCATAGTAGTATCTACCTCATCTGCCAGCTCGTCTGCGGCGTCGTTTTCCCCGGCCGCCCCATCGCAAACATGGTTTTTGTCACATACGGCTACATCTCTTCCGCCCAAGGCATCAAATTCGCCTCGGACCTCAAACTTGGGCACTATATGAAGATCCCCCCGAGGATAATGTTCCTGGTCCAGATCGTGGCGACGCTCATTTCCTCCGTTACCCAGATTGGCGTGCTAAACTGGATGTTCGCCAACGTTAAGGGGATCTGTACCCCTGAGGCCGTAAACGGGTTTACTTGCCCTATAGCGCGTGTTCACTTCAACGGCTCGATTCTCTGGGGCGTCGTCGGCCCTGCAGAGTTCTTCGGCCCAACAGCCATTTACCGCGCCCTTGTATGGTGCTTCCCCCTCGGCGCCCTCCTCCCCATCCCCCTTTGGCTCTACAGCCGGCACAAAAAGCACAGCATCATTAGAAAAGTCAACCTCCCCGTCATCTTTGGCGCCATGTCCTGGATCCCTCCCGCCACAGGACTCAACTTCTCTGTCTGGGCACTTGTGTGCTTTGTATTCAACTACCTCATCAAGCGCCGCGCCAGTGCGTGGTGGGGGAAATACACCATGACACTCAGCGCAGCGCTCGACTCAGGCTTAGCATTTGGAATTGTAGTGGTCTTCTTTGGATTCATATACCCAGGCTGGATGAGGGGGTTTAGCTGGTGGGGGACGGAGGTCTATAAACAGGGTTGTGACTGGCAGGCCTGTTCATATAGAACAGTGCCAGAGGGCGAACATTTTGGCCCTGACACATGGTAGTTGGGATGTATAGTCGAATACGTCTTGGATGTAATAAATAGCATGCATTTGTATAAGTAATTCAATGCTTGTTTTTCAAGCCAGAAGGATCTTAATCCGAATAATGGCATTCATAAATATGTAGCTTCTCGTAATTTATTTTTTTTGGCCTAGAAGTGGTAATTACTATACAGTGTAGCCTCATCCCGGCTTCCGACCGGCCAGATTCTATCATGACCAACTCCGTTCAAGTTATCTATTGCCCGTCCTCCCATTCTGGATTCTGTAACAAATTAGTAAGAAGCAAGTGACAAAGCATAAGATAAAAAACGTACCTTTCGTAGAATCACCAGTCCTTCCAGCGTGCTATTTAAGCTGGTGTATTCTTCATCTTCCAGCTCTGCTCTCTCGCCATAGCCCAACAGTACTGGCGTGCTTTGTGTCTGCCATCCAGTGATTGTCTTGGGTCGACCAGCCTGGCCAACGACATCCACTGCTTGACCAACGCGAACATTGACCTTCAGGGGTTTGAGGTTCTCATCAAGTGTAACGAGGAATCGGGGGTGCATAGCGGTAACGAGGAAATAAAGCAGGTAGTGAGAGTTGGAGGTGATGAACTCCTTGGGATCGATCATCGCAACCATAGTTGCCAAAATACCGGCCGTTGATACATGGGAAAGAACCTGTCGGTCGGAGTGGAAGGGGTTTAGGGAGAGTGTTCCCTTACCCATGTGAAGGAGGCCTTGGGCAATGCGGACCATGAACAGAGCATCCTGGTCTCTATGATAGTAGCTCGCCAACTGTCGCAAGAGCTGCGCCAACCTAGCATTGTTGGTTCCGGCACCCAGCATACCCATGGCAAAGATGGCATTGATGGCTACCTCAGGGTCGGTGTCGTGACTGTATCGGGAGAGAGTGTCGTAAACCTTCATCTGCGGGTTGCTTGGGCTAATCAAACCCATAGCTAGCGGCACGGCCTTTCGAATATTGGCCTCACCATAGTGCATGAGATGCCCAAATTGTCGCAAAACCATTTCCTGGCCAACTTCCTCGCCCATGGCAACAAGGGCAATACCGATAACGGCATAAGCCTGCAGAAGTTCATCACCCTTCTTATCTTCCGACTCCTCCTGATGCTCGTTGCAGATGTGCAAAAGCTCCTGGATCTTCAGCACTGCACCGGTGCCAGCCCAGGCGCAAATTTCGGCCAGGACCGCGGTAGGTTTGGACATGGGGTGATCAACAGCCTTCAACGTTTCCAAGATGACATCCACCTCTTCCTGTCGTCCAAAGTAGAGAAGGCCAAGACCAAGAGCCAAGAATCTAGTCCACTTATCGGTCAATTGGTTCTTTCGGTCATCATCCATCAACGTAGTAACAATAGCTTCACTAATTTCGGAGTGTGAAGTGCCAATAGCAATCAAACCACAGGCCAATGCAGCCATCGCCGAGATTTGCATCTCCTGGGAGGAATCTGTGATAATGGGTAGAAGCAACTCAATGATATCCTCCCTGTTAGCTCCCGCATACGATAGTCCAAGGCCCATCAAACAAGCAGTGCGGACAAGTGGGTTCTGGTGGTGAAGCTTCTCAGCGTCTCCCAGGAGAGCAAATGATGGCTCCGACTCGATTCGGACACCAGAGTTCATAATACCAATGGCAAGCATGGCGCCAGCCTGGATCTCTGGTTCGGCAGCGTAAGTGTACTTGTCAATGCTATCAAGACCATTCTCAATATCCCACAGCAACAATGTGCCTAATGATGCAACAGTCGACATCATTCCATCACCCTTTGTCTTCCAAACCCAAGCCTCCTTCTGGCTTTCTACGAGCATCATCTTGTCGTTGCCAAATCCAGCATTAACAAATGCGTTCACAAATGCGGCAGCCAGGTTGTGTCGAGCAGAGTCCAGGTTGGTCATACCCGCCACACGACTGCTCTCGAGGTGGCTCTTGTAGATGTCCTCCGTTGTTTTCGGGTCGAGGATATTCAACTCTTTGCCCAACGATTTGAAATGCTCCGACAGCTTAAGGTTGTGGAGGGATTCATAGAGCTCTTGCTCTTCCTCTTCGGTATCGCTTGGCAAGCTGAGAACTATCCTCTGGCGGGCAGTTAGGAATGCCAGCTGTTTCCTTGTTGCAGGATCTTCGGCCTTATCAAAGTCCTCTTGGATCATATCAATATCGTGCAAACGTATCGCGAGAACCATGGCTTGTGTGAATTGCTTGTGTGCGACGTATATCTCGTGCGCGGTACGAAGAAATGTTTCGTTATCGGGGTATGTCAACAAATTAACCATGCTCACCATGTACAGACAAACTCTGGGGTAGGTGTCTTCGTCAACAAACTTGGGGATCTGCTCGATGATCTCGAGTTCACTCATCAGGTCCACAGCATCGGCCTCAGCATTGCTCTTGATGAAGAGGGGTACGAGAACCAATGCGAGATCAATAAGGTCCTTTGTGGGTTCGTCGGCAGTAATCCGCTTGCTAAATACCTCTCCAATCTCGAGCGCCAAGTGTCGAACGTACTCATGACCCCATGATGCAATATCGGTAGTGGGAGCGAGGAGTCGGTATTTTAGTGTGTCTTGCCTATCCTCATCTGAGAAGGTCATTCCAATAACGGACAAAACGTCTGCGAGTGAGAGCTTGTTTTCATCTTCAGGCCACTCCTCGTAGAGATTGGTAAGGTTCTCGTAGTGCGGTCGTAGGAACTTGAGGGGCTTGGGTACGGCCGTCATCGACGATGTGGAGGTCTTTATGGAGCTCTTCATAGCTTCGAGGGCGGGCTTGTAAAGGTCTTTGTTGGATTCCTATACGGTGTTAACTCCTGCATTGTTCCTTATAGATAGACCACAGCGTGGAGTACTAACAGTCAAACGCTCCACCATCATATCCAGTTCGCTCTTGAGTTGCTGGTCCTCCTCGTTCAGTTCCTCATCAGTGGCTACAAGTAGTCAGTACGAGTATATATGCGCCAGTGAGGGGCATCCTACGCTCTTTCTTCTCCTCCTCATCCTTGCCGTTCAGTGCAGCCTTGTCATTCTTGGACTCCTCGACGGCCTTCCCCTTCCCCTTGTCCACTGCCTTTGGCAGTTCGCTGTCCTGAGCCATTGTGACGTAGAGATATTGGGCGTCGATTGAAGCTCGAGCAGGTATTCGGCAAGGACAAAAGGAGTCTCAGGCTGTCTAAAAATGCCTAAATTTGAGATGGTGATATTTATGGCGGTGCGTTGTTGAAACCAGACTGAAGCAGCTGGTTGATGTTGTTGGTGGATGGAAGGTGATGGAGCCGCTTGGTAAAGCTCTAAGAACGGCACCCGCCAGACAACAGCTATGGGTTACGCGAGGCACTGCCGCCTACGAAGGCCAACTACGTACCCCAACCACCAGCCTTGTGGTCACGTGTTACTGCGGGAGATGAATCCGCGACATCGATAAGGGAGCGATAAGAGTTTGTGATCCACACCCCACCAAAAATTACAGATGACCCCTCGATATGTCTGCACGATAATTCAAGCATTCTCTATTCAGATATAAAACAATTGTTTGGTCTTTTTTTTTTAAAACATTCGTCTTTGAAAATGAAGTTGGATACACGGGCTATGCGCCATTTGGCGTCCGAGGACTGGCGTGTCCTCACAGCCGTATGTTTTGTGATACCATCTCCATCCAAACTCGACTAACATGGAACGAATTATACAGGTTGAACTCGGTAGCAAAAACCACGAGATTGTCCCAACACCGTTAATAGAAAAACTATCCCGTCTCAGAGGTGGTGCCAACGGAGTCCACAGAAGCATATCAGCCCTTGCCAAAGTCGGTCTCATCGCCCGTGTTAAGGAAGCCAAATACGACGGATACCGTTTGACCTATGGCGGACTTGATTATCTTGCCCTTCACACCCACGCAAGTCGCAAGGCTGTCTACAGTGTTGGTAACAGAATTGGCGTTGGAAAGGAAAGCGATATTATGGTTGTCGCAGACCACAGCGGTACCCAGCGCGTATTAAAGATCCATCGTCTCGGACGAATCTCCTTTCGAACGGTCAAATCCAATCGAGACTATCTCAAGAATAAAAACGCCCAATCCTGGATGTATCTATCTCGACTAGCCGCCATGAAGGAGTATGCATTCATGCAGGCGCTCAATGAAGAAGGATTTCCGGTACCAGAGCCACTCGCACAATCCAGACACACAATCGTCATGTCCTTAATAGACGCCTTCCCTCTCCGACAAATAAGCGAAGTTCCAGACCCTGCCTCCCTATATGCGGATCTCATCTCCCTCATTCTACGACTTGCCAGTCACGGTTTAATTCACGGTGACTATAACGAGTTCAATATTCTCGTCAAAGAAATCAAGACGATATCAGAAGATGGCCAGGAGATGATCAAACTCGAGCCAGTAATCATCGATTTCCCTCAGATGGTATCCATGGAGCATGTAAATGCCGAAATGTATTTTGACAGAGACGTCAATTGCATCAAACGCTTTTTCCTACGACGCTTCCATTTCACCAGTACCACGCCTGGTCCATTTTTCAAGGATGCAAAGAAGACAGTAGGGAAGGGGGGTCTAAAGAGACTGGACGCATCTGTAGAGGCATCCGGTTTCACAAAGAGGATGCTTAAAGACCTTGAGGCAGCAATCAAGGCAAAAGAAATATCAAAGGAAAATGGAGAAATTGCGGATGAGGACGAGGATGAGGATGAATTTGAGGAAGATGAAGACGATGATGATGATGAATCAGAGACACAAGAGGACCACGATGATGGATTTGATGTGATCGGGGATGGGACTGTTCTGAGTGAAGAGTTAACTGAGGGTCTCTTGGAAGGCTCAAAAGCTGACACAGTAGAGAAAGTTGGCAAAGAGATGTCAAAGCTAGCAGTTTAATGAATGAACATGGCATTCCAATGGCAAACATAAAGACAAAGAAGGAGCTAGATCGATACCCACTACGCAAACAAGCAATCGCAATAAAGAGGAAGTTTAATAATTAATTGTGTTATGATTATTTATCGTCATTGAGTGCTAGACCATGTTGTCGAGCTGTTCCCACAAGTTCCATTCCCTAGAATCTAAAGTACAAAGTGTGTGTCAGATGGACCATTCGCACAACTCATCAAGCGCATCAGCTATCTCAGACCATAAGATGCTCCATGATTTGCAGTAACACTACCATGTCATCAAGAAAGGTGGTGCCAAAATTAAAACAAGAGTAAGGAAATAATTAAAGAATGTGGCAGCCAGTGTCATATCGCGAGAAGGTGATGGGGATCACATAATGGCTGTTGGGGGGGCTACTGGGACTCCTTCTTGATCTCCTTCTTGATCGAAGGAGAGGATTGGAGGTTCTCGTTACCGACGGCGACGACAACGTTCGGGTCCGCATGAATCGTAACACCCTCATCGCACTCTGACGAGGTGGGGGTCGAGATCGTAGCGTCCGTGCTCGTGCTCGCAACCGTCCTGGTAAAGAGGTTAGAACTTAGCAAACATGCTCAGTCTTGGAGCATACTCGGATTGTCCACGATGGGCTACCGAGGTTCGCATCACGTTGCTCTCATCAATCGACGAGGTAGACAGTCCACTACACAGCAGTCAGCATCAATTGAAGCGGTTCAAGATTGAATGATTCAAACCTTCGAGAAGGTGGCAAGGTGCGGCGCCACTGGGATTGCTGGTTGTACAAGGTAGGACTCATGCCAACGAGAGGAGTGCCATAGGCACCAATGTTATACTCGTTGGTACGAAATTGACGACGCTCGGCGGTGACCCGCTTGAGTTCCTTTTGGGCGGGAGTATCGGCGTAACGAATGTTCATCTGAAGGCCTTCTTCGCCGATACCGATTCCGTTGAACTTGCGAATGATATCATCACAGACATCACGGTTCTCAAAACTGGGGATATGTTAACGAATGATGCAGTATTCAAGACAGTCGGGTTGGCATACCGAGCAAAGCCAACTCCGCGGCTATTTCCCATGCTGTCACGAAGAATCTTGCTAGACTGAATGGTGTAGCCGAGAAAGATGGTTGAAAGTTCCTGAGGAATGTTAGATCGGAACCGGCAAAGTAGAGATGTCTCCATTAAATAACTCACCACCTCAGTCAGGGTCTTAGGTAGGTTGGAGATGTAGAGGTTAGTGGACAATTCATCTCCCTCTGCCTTGAGCCGAGAGTTGAAGGACTCCTGTTGAAACTCGTTAGTCGGAGTAAATACCCAGTAGGAAAGATACTTACCCTAGCAAAGCCAACTTCGTAGCCCAGTCGATGGAAACCGCGAATGCACATTTCAGAATCCCGACTATCGAAAAACTTGGCAAATCCAAAACTATTACATGTGAGACAAGTATCGAATAGCAACAGAAGATGACTTACCCTTTGCAGGCACCAGTAGCAGTATCGATGATAGCCTTGGAGGTCTCGACCCCACCAAAACGAGCGGCGAACTGGTAAAGAAGTTCATCGTCGGTGGTGGGGTGAAGGCCACGGATGTAGACGTTGCGGTTGCCAGGGATACGGTTCTCCAGGCTCTGTTCAAGGCTCTTCATCTGCCCTGGGGGAGTGAAGACAGCTGGAACTGCCTTGGGAACAGGAGGTTCCTTCTTCAGCAGTTCGTCCAAAGTACGATCCGAGACAACGACCGGCGCAGGCTTGGCAGGTTCGAAAGGGGGAAGACCCATCTGCTGAGGAGAGGGAGTAGTGTAAGAAGAACGATCCAGGCTGGCAACACGAGGTCCAGTATCACGGTGCGAAAAGGCGGCATAGAATGGAGTGGCAGGGGTCGACTCGGTGGTCGAGTAAGAGCCACGACGATTCTCGAGACCCGGGACATCAGAGAGGCGATCGAGGCGAGGCTGGGTAGAAGTAGAGCGACCAGGAGTAAAAGGCATTATAGGCATTGGAAGACCGACATAAGGAGCGCCATATCCCCCAGGAGGCACCGCAAAATTATGATAGGGGTTCTCATTAGAGTGGCCCAGGCCAATTGGCTGACCGCTGGGCATGGGAGCAAGAACAAGCTGGCCATCAGAGCCGAGAACAAATGCATGGCCAGGTCCCATTGAAACTGGGCCAGTGCTGTTTGACATGCTTAGGCTGCCAAGGGTCATTCCCGTAAAGTGATTCATTAAAGCGCCAGGATCAGCAGCGCCGTGAGCAGAAGCGTGACCGTGAGCACTTCGTCCAGCAGGAGTAGGAAGATAAGGTCCAGCGACGCCACTGTTTGTGTCCATATTGAGTTCAGCCACAGAGTGAAGATGATAAGACATGAGGTTCCTAAGCAGTAAAGGTTGTCAGCAAAGATTCTTTGAAAGTCTAGGGGTGCAGGATGGTGTGTTTCGGAGGGGAAAGGGGAGGCAGCAGGTGCAGATGGAGGCCAAGCAGCAAGACAGGCCAGAGCGATGTTCCATGAAAAAACAGGATATGGCCTCGATTTTAAGAAGAGAAATATGGGTAGGTGTTGAATCGATCGAGAAGAATCGAGTATGGCGGCAAACGGGTGGGGAGATATGCTTACTCCGAAAGCCACAGATCAGCTGCGAGACTATTTGAAGATTGCAAAATGATCCGATGGTACGATGAAATCTATGAATTCACCAAGTCAGAAACCGTCCGAAGCCAGAAATCGAAAAGAAGTGGTACCGCAAGGCCGGGTTGAGGGGGCAGAGAGGGAAGGGGAAGGGTGGAAAAGGAAAGGCCAGGTTTAAGAATCTGGGGATGGTGAACTGGCCGGCTGCCCTGAACTGCCAGCAAACGGAATTATAGAACAAGGGGCGGGGCGTGAGGAAAAAGTGAGGAGCTCGCACCTTGCCCAGACTTCGGGTTATGTGGAGCTGCGAACAAAGAGACAGAGCAGTTTGGGCCAATGTAGGCAAATGTTGCTACCAAGACACTGAAATGAAGCGAGAGTAAGTAAGATAGAACGAGCTATCAAGCAAAATGGAGTTTCAAAGAGATTCAGCCGAAGCGGAGAATTGAAGAAAAGTGAGCGTTGTTGAATGGTGGTGATGCTGTGAGGAGGAAGAAAAAGAAGAGAAGAGAGTGGAAGAGTTTGCCAGGTCGTTGAAGAATCAAGTAGCTGAGCCAAACGAGCGCCAACTTACCTAAGCGCGGGTATTTCTGGTATTTCTGTTGTTGAGGAAGTTGCTAAGATGTTGTTTTCCAAGAATAAGGAAGGAGTCGTGTGATTGCGATATCTAAGCTATATCGCGGTACTGATGCTCGTATGCAGGCGTGATCGTTGGTTGCGTTGGTTGCGTTTCCGGAAGTGATGTGTGGGAAGAAATTAAGAAAGTTTGTAGGAGGAAGAATTGAAGAAAAAGGTGACAAGAAGCGAGAGATGACGAAATACGTCAACGGATTGTTGGAAGGGCAGTGGTTGACAGCTGCCAGCTGATATCAGTTGAGAGTGTCGACGGCTGTTAAGGGCTGTCAAGATCTGTCAAGAGCTGCCAAGCTGCCAAGTGCCTGCCAGCTGGACGTTTGGCGAGAATTTTCGTCTCCAAGGTGACCGTCGAACTCGACCTGCCACACGAAAACCGAACAACACTTGTTGAAGAGTTCCTGGCCTTGATGGATCAGCCTCCTTGGTCGAAGCGACGTTGTCCAGGCACCGACGATGCTATTCCCAAGTTTCGAACGACACGTTCAAACAAGTGCGTCCGTGAACTTTACCGTCGAGTCCTTCCAATCAAATTCCCGAAGCGAGGTAAATTCTCTCCTCAATGGAAATGAATTAGTATTATGGCTGATATTAAGTCTCCAGGTAACGAAGACGAGTTTGCCCTGCCCCAAGAAAGTCGTGAACCCCGTTGTCCTCTTTTTTCCACACCGAGAATCACTCTTCCAATAACGGTTCAACAGAAAGTTGTATGAGAAACGTATGTAACGTGTTGGTTTGAGACGACGATTGAAATAAAGGACGTGGCCTCAACCTGATGATATTGGCTGAATTATCCTCCTGCTGTGTGGTAATGATGCAATGATCCCAAAGATTAATAACGTATTCGACCGTTCATTAGCATGCAAATAAAAAAGAATATATCCCTAAGAATGCTGGCAAGGAATGAATGGAGGAACTAAAAATTAATAGTAATATAGGTCATATCCAACATTGACAAGGAAGTTAAGGTCAGTACAGATATTCGACTTGGAGAAGAAGAGATGGCATCAACTTGGCGGGACATGAAGTCTTGATAAATGGCCAGGTGGCAATAGCATCCCCAATTGTCCCTCGAGCTAACATCTTCGATACATCCCGCGACAATTTCTTTTTCTTCTGGCTGTCAGACAGTGTTGCAGCTCATGATTCACATTGAGAGGTCAAGGCACCATGACGAGCAGCATTGCTAGCATTGGGAGCAACTACAGCCACGCCCCAGGCCAAGATGGATATGTACAAGTACGAGATATGCCGAATCCAGTCAAGAGCCATCTTGCACAAATCATCGAGATTGATCCGAAGAGAAAGGAGGAACGGCTCTAGTACCGACGCTGCTGGGGGGAGACCGGCACGAACAAGCTCCAGTAAGCTCTTACATTTGTGCTCTGCTTGGCCAAATGGACCACTAGGTGGGGGCGTATGTTCCTCTGTCTAAAAGGTCGATCTCCAAGGTTGGACCGAGAACGTTAAACGTTTCTTTTTTTCTCAACCCTAGTTCCGGTCCCGTTTATTGTTTTTGGTACCGTGCATCCTTTTATGTGCAGCAGAGGGAGACGTTTGGCGCTGCATGGACGACATGGATCTCATTTACCAAGGTCCCCGCATTTGCCATTTCCGCTGTTACACTTCAAGTTCATGAGACATGCATCTCTACCTTTATTAGGCGGTTTGTATACCAGTGTTGCACCATGTTGCACCTGTCTGGACACAAAATTTAGACACACATGGATTTTGTGCATGGCCCTGAGACTGAGACGACATGAAGACACAATTGCGACTGCAACTGCAGCAAGCCGCAGAGGTTTGTCGCACACAACACAACGACGAAGAGACATGATATGCATATGAGATACATGATGATGCATGCCAATGCAGAAACAACACAGAAAGATGGATGGATGGTTTTATCAACTTGGCTCTTAATACAGGTTCCAAGCCATCGATAGCAATAGGCACTGATCTTCGGGTAGAACCGATCCCTGACATCCCTGGGAGTGGGCGGCGCCGCCTCACAACGATCACAAAAGCCCCCTCCCCCCTGCACATCTCCTCCCTCGAACTGCCAATCTCACAAAGGTGCCCCTACTTTCGGCTCGGTAGGCATTAGTGTGCCTCCAATGTCAAGAACGCTTCGTTACAATCTTTTTTGCCAACTGCTAAGCTGGGAACAAGCGTACCAGCCGAGGCCAATTGCTTTTTTTTCTTCTTCTCCCACCCATTTTAGTAGACGCAAGGCAGTGAGACGCCACATTTCCTAACAATTGAGACATGGCTCATAAATGATGCAACCGGTAATTAACTTACTTTAGGCGCCGCGAGATTTACATGGCGGGTTTGTTTACATGGTGGAGATGGACGACAGTTTGGTGAGCCAGACAGTCCCTTGTTTTGGACCCAGACCGGGATCCCCATAATAATATGTCTTGGACAAAATAAGCCCGAGAGTGCAATATCTTGGTTCCATGGTCCCAATCTCAATCTCAGTCCCCAATGAGGGTCAAGAAAATCCAACCCTCACATGGCTCTCCTCTGTGTCTCGATAAACGGAGAACCAGCCCGGGTCCAAGCTAAATGTCGATCACATGGGTGCACGAGCTGTGCTTTGCTGCTGCTATAATATGCACTCCATCGCACTATTACAACATAGATAGCCTTCAATTCAAGACCTTTGCTTTGAGCAAAAAGAGAAGCCAGCTTTTTTCTTTTTCAATTAGGCCGAGATGCGTTCTCTCTCGACTCCCGCACCCCGCACTCCGTAGAGCGATGGACAGCCGGGAGGCGAATTAAGGGGGGAACAATAAGGTTGTGCTAGTTGAAGAGGTAAAATGATTTACGGTTATCTTGTCGGTGTGTCCGTTATAACATCATTACCCAGCCTACTCAAACACATCTCATTATTATTATTAATTACATAGTATAACTCATTTGCTTGTTTGTTTACTTTCATACCAAAATACACACCCAGCTGAATGATGCAGCCTATCCCGCATCTTGTCATTTCTGCATTCATACCTACCTAAGTACTAACTATGACGCACATCAAGATACCCTCACCCCCATCAACCAATGTTCCCCCCCTCCCGCCATCATTATTTCACACACCTTGAGCGTATGGGTCCGACTGATGTATATGTGGAGTTATATCGAATTTCATTTCTATTGATTTTGTACCCTCGGCCAAAAAAAAAACGTGCAAACAAAAACAAGTACAACCAAAAAAAAGAGTCATGGCACCGTAAAACAATGATCCGGCCATCCCGTGAAAAATGTGGTGCGTATCCGATACCCTTAAATTATATCGTTGCGCTCATCCCGTCCCGTCTAAATATTTCTTTGTGCATGGGCTCTTAAACAACGCCAGTGAATTTTTGACATTTACCAGCAGCAGATTAATGAAACGCCCGCCGCCAAAGTCATGTATTTCTGATATGAAGATATCGCCATGCTGAGTATCCCAAAAGAAAATGCCCTTTTGATGTATTTTATATTCTACGACCATACGTCCTCCTGTAGAACAGTTAGCATATTGTGCCTCCTCCTCGGTGACTACAGCATTTTCTCTTCGTGAACATACCTGGTATTGGTTCGCCGCTCTCATGCTCTTCACAATTTCTTCCGCCTTCTGTTCTGGCACACCTCGGCCATTGGCAATAATTTGGGCCAAGACAGCATTAACCTCACGGGCCATGTTGGCCGCATCACCGCAAACGTAGAAGAAAGCCTTTTGGGTAAGCAGCTCATTGACCTCCTCGGCCCGCTCCTTCAATCGATGCTGAACGTAAACCTTCTTTGAAGATTCCCTGGAGAACGCAGTGACCAGCTCAAACTTATCGCCAAGGGCGTCCTTGTATTCCTAGAATAGAACGGTTAGCTGGACGATTGGACTTCACTTCATTTTCCTTAGTACATACCTTCCACTCCTTCTCATACAAGAAATCCTCAGAGCTCTTACGGCAACCAAAGAACAAAAGAGTGCGGCCGACGTTGATGCCTTGCTGAGCCTGCTGCGCTCGCTCTTGGACGAAAGCACGGAAAGGGGCGACACCAGTTCCAGGACCAATCATGATAATGGGCTTGGCAGGATCCGAAGGCAGCTTGAAGTTGGAGTGACGAACGTGAACGGGGACATGGATACCATCATACTTGTTGCGAGGACCGTCGAGCTCATAGGACAAGCCAAATGGCGAGGGGTTTTCGTCACCGTTCTGCTTCTGTTTCAGGGCAAGAAGGTAGTTGGAGGCAACACCACGGAATGGTGCATCACGTCCGGGAAGCTCCTGAGACTCAACAACAGCGGTAATAGCAATCTTCTTAGGCTGGACCAAAGAGGAAGAGGAGATGGAGTAGTAACGAGGCTGAAGCTTGTTGAGACCTTCGAGGAAAGCTGAAAAGGGGACATTGTCCCACTTCTCGCCGTTGCTAACGCTAGAAAGGAGTCTGGCAATGTTGTAGAAATGGGGACCGGTCTTCTCATGAAAGTAATCCTTGTCGCTGCCCAGCTTGGTCATCTCAGCCTTACTCTCCTCGGTAGGAGCGAAAGCAGCCAGAGTAGAGACGAATTGACGAGACACGGGGGAGCAAATTTCCAGATGGTAGCGAAGGATAGCATCGTAGGTGGTGGGAGTGGGGAAAGGCACCTTGGCAGTTGGCTCCAGAGCCTTGACGCTGATGACCTGGTTCTTCTTGTCGGAGAGTCCAATAATATCCAGGAAGCGATCAACCTCTTCGCCGGCGTTAGTGGGCCAGATAGCGATGTGGTCACCAGTGGTGTAGGAGAGGTTAGAGCCGCTGATGTCAACTTCTGCGTGGATGCAGTTTCTATCCTTGACGCTGAACAATTCATAAGACTCGGCAATAGGGGCAATGTAAGGGTTGTGGGCATTGAAGGGGCCCTTAGGGAGACCTTCGAGATGCATCTTGTTGGGTTCGCCACGGTAGACTTCAGCAGATTCAGGGGTCAGACCTTCACGATCAACAATACCGAAGATGGGCTCGTAGACGGCTTCACGCTCCTCCAAGCCCATCTTTTCAGCCAAAGCGGTCCACATAGGTTCCTTCCAGGCCAAGAAATCTTCTTCCATAGTTCCGGCACCATCGTCACCCTCACCAGCTTCGCCGATTCTGTGTCCACCAAACTTGGTCAAAGCCTTGTCCACATTTCGAACCATGGAGTTGTAATGCTCGTAGGTGTTGTTTCCAAGACCAAAAGCAACATAGTTGAGGTTTTCCAGGGGCTTGTCCTCGTTACCCTCGGAGAAGGCGACCTCCTCGCCGGTAACAAATTCGTAGAATTCGACAGCGTTATCAGTGGGCTCACCCTCGCCGTAGGTTGCGAGGACGAAGAAGGCAATTTTATCGTTGGGGAAAGTGTCGAGATTCTCGAAATCGTATTCTTCCAAGTCAGCTACCATGGTCTCGAGACCAAAACGGCTCTTTCCCTCCTTGGCCAGACGAGAGGCGTAATCCTCAGCAGTACCAGTCTGTGAACCATAGAAGATGATGCAGTTCTTTCCAGTTTCCTCCATCTTCTCGATGAAGTTCCTCGTTCGACCGGGCCGGGCGCCATTTGCATTGGCAAAGGCGCTGGCATAGGGATCTTTGGCGATTCCCCAAAGAGTACCCTTGGTAAGGTAGGCGACAGTCCCCAGCAGGATGACGCCGAGGACCACAAGGTCCAACGTGTCCAGTTCAGCCATGGTGGCAGTTGTTTTTTTTTTCAGAAGCAGACGAGAGGGCAGAGCCAAGCCTGCATCCAAAGGGGAAACAAGGTACTTATAGGCAGAGGCTATAAGCAAATAAAAAAAGATTGGTTTTTAAAATCGCTGGGTCTCCGCACCGTCACTGGGTCGTTTTAAACACGTTTCCCGCAGCGGGCGATGCCGGTGAATTGCGGTGTCTGGAGGGGTCAGGCTTTGGTTGTGCGGGCGGCGGTGGTGGGTCGTAGGGAGCGGAATTTTTTGACGAGGGGAGCCTTGAAAAAGTTCGGTTCCAAAGTAGCTTTTGGTATTGAACCGGCTGGAACCCGAGACCCCGGCAACTGACCACGGATGTCCGTACCAGCGGTTTCTTATGGTCAGAACAAAATAGCAAAGTAAGATGACCCTGCTTACAGAGGGATCCTAAAATAGATGGATAGACAAGTAAACTTGAAGATACATTCGCTATGTTTTTGGGGGGTTTTTTCTTTTTGGTTTTGGTGGGAAAGACAAAGATCTTATGTAGGTACCAGAACTAAAGAGGTTCCGGCTATCGAAGCTTATCGAAACCAAAGAGAATGTCAGACCTGCATGCAGAAGAAAGAAAAAGAGTACATACCTTGTACAAGTAACCCGCTGTTGCAACAGAAAATAAATAAGACACGTTGTCTGCAACTGTGACGACAATTCCGCCCGGTGCGATTCGGACGGAGATGACACGCCAGGTGCTTAGAATACGCAGCGCAGAACAGTGACACTCTCTGCGTGGTATTCGTACTCGTAATATTCGACTTGCTTCTTACTCGTTACACTATCGTTTCCGCATCTGCCTATTTACGGCCCGTGCAGTGGCCGGAAGAGAGTGCGTGTGTATGCACGTACAAGCATGTACTTGTAGTTGGATTACCTCCACCGCTATCAACTTTGGTTTTTATCGATATTATCATGACTAGCCGAGGCATCAATCACTGGAGGAGAAGAAGCTATCATGGCCATTTCGTCTTCTCACTAAACCGATAGATTCACTATTCCAGTGGCTATCTATTGTAACTCATACTATACTATACTATAGAATCCCAGATTCGCCAAATCAGGCATGTTCAAACCCCCATATTACTCATCACATTCCTTGAGCCATTCTGCAGGATTCCTTTTCTGTAGTCCAAGTCCTGTCAGAGGTTGCATCCTTGGCCGTGCTAGTGGGGTCAAGCTTTTACAGGTGACTGTGCCTCTTCTGAACTACCGCCGACCCAATCCAACGCTGTATTACTTTTTATTCCTGTCCTGGTAATTTCATGTGATGGCCTTCAACAGAGGGCTCAGATCAGGGCAGCGCTACAAGAACCCCATGCATGCCCCGTGTTGAGCCATTATAATGGGTATCTAGATAGGTGCCAGCCCATCAACCATTAATCCTTAGTATCCGGTCAACAAGCATCAGTTCCGACAAACAAATATTATGCTATGACACCGATTGATGATGGTTTCACAAGCCTTGATTCCGGCTTCCGAGTATCAACGGCGGAATTGTTTTTGTTACGCGTTCCGCTTCCACTTCTGGAAAATGCCGCCAAGATTGATGTTTGTGTTATTAGCCGTCAAATGGTTTCGGTACATTTTGATCCACGTAGATGGCTTCCAAGCGGATTAACCTATATGTTACAGTTGGGTGTATCTATGTACTTGCTCAAGGAAGCTGCTTACCGACCTACTTATGTCGCAGAACAGAACAAACACCACATTGTCTACTTAATGCTATTTAAGATTTCATGGATACTTCGATTTGTTGTTGGTACATATGAGGGAATACTGCTATTATCCTTCCTTCCTTGAGAATGCCCTTATTTGGCGATACTGGATGCCGAGAGTGTGGGGGCGTTCCGGAACGACGGGGTTAGTCCTGTTACCGATATTAATCAACGTCATAGTCCCCAGCCAGATTGTCTCGCGTGACAGATCGCGAACACGACATATCCCTTTCATGTCGTCGTCCCGTTCCGCGGAATTTGACGGTAGGTAAGTTCTGGCCGATCCGACAAGGATGTGCCAATCACCACCGGCCGATATATGCCATTTCATTTGCCGAGCTTAGACGCCGTGGCATTCTTCACTTATTATATGCGCGGGGTTTGATTGATATCCGTGGATTCAATCTACTTTTTTTGTTAAAAAAAATAAAATAAAATAAAAATAAGTCATCAGAATCTGGCCAAGGTGACCATTTGGTTTTAAGTTTTAAATAACTCAGTCTACACGATTCATAGCCCAGTCATCAGCACCAGCCCCTCATAAATCCCTGGCGCTTACAGCCGGTCCAAGAGGTGGTGAGACTGCTGTTGATTCTCCCCTTACATACTGAGCTGCTTCCCTTCAGGTTGTGTTCATTCAGTCCCAACCACCAATGTGAATATTTTTATTAAGGGAAATGGAATATGGACTTTTGGTGTATCATATAAAGCGGTCACTGAGCGAAGAAAAAAACCAAGCAATGAATTTACAGAGTCAATTCTATTTCGCCTACATGCTCCGAAAATTAACCTACCCTAGAATAGTTGCGATCTATAAGAGGATGGAGATACAAGTATTATTTTTGCTGCTGATAAGATAAGACAGACGACCCTCAACCAACCTTGCCAACCTACCCTTTTTTCGTTCGACAGCCAATCGCTTGCCATTAAAGAGCCCCTCCTCTCACTCGCAGCTCGGAGCTGATAGGCTACGTCTCCGGCCCTTGCAGCTCAATGGTATTGCCCAGGAGGTGAGTGGGCGACGCAGGAGCCTAAATCCAGTTGGCCAGGCCTAAAAAAAAAACATTTGGATCTCATTGATTGATATTAATTGATTGAATGCTTGACGGCTAACAAAAGACGCGGCCTAAATTTATTACCTGCTTCCCACTGCCTGAGCTGTGTTGCCTTGCCTGCTCTGTGCTCCAGCAGCAGCGGCGTCACTGTCACTGTCACTGCACTGTGCTGTGCTGGTTAGGTAGTCGCTGGATTGCTGAGGTGTGCTGGTAACCGCCCGCCACCACCACCAATACCACCACCAATACCACCACCACCACCACTACAACCACCAAAAGTCCAGGTCGTTTGGATATCGATTTTTGGGCTCGCTCATCGCGACGCTCCCTTGAGCCGCGCATGCCCTGTGGTTACTAGATGATGGGATTGGGTACCGATCCGATTCGAGATGGGTGAGTGCATCTTTCTGAACCCCCCTCATTGTGCCAGTTTCGTCCTCCCTCCATTCCGATTGCTCGCTAGTCCGCCGTCCAGTTGTGGCGGCGGCTTCGCGAAACATGTGTTTCAATACCCCTCGAAGGATGCATCCCTTACTTCATGAGCGAGGCGGGTAGTTGCTGACGAGATGAACCCTCTCCAGTCCCATCGCAAACGCTGCCGGACAACCAGCAGGAGCCGACCAAGTTCTCTTCGGCGCGGTCCGCAGCCAAGCTGGATGAAGAGACCGAACATGACAACATCTGGGATCAGACATTCCGCCCGCTGACCTTCGACCCGGCCTCCCTTCGTCATCCCGCACATTCTCGAGAGTCGTCCGCCGAAAAGCTTCCTCAATTGCCTCCGCCAGTGACATCCCCACGTCCTCACGGCCCGTTATCGCGTCCAGCCATTGGTGGGGTTATTGAACGATCGCTTGAATTCAACAAGTCCTCCTACGGCCACCATCGACAGACTTCCATCGTTCATGGCATCCAACATTCGAGAAATGGCAGCCATGCGAGTTCTTCTTCTAGTCCTCTCAGCCCTCAAATAATTGCTGCTGCTGGTATGGGGTTGGATATGCAATCGGTTGCCGCGCGCCTCGAGGCTGATACCACACTCCAATCGCGAACTACTCCTCCGATGGCTGGTCAAGTTGGCAACTCGAATGGTTGGGGGTTTCCGATGGAAAGGTCGTCGTCTGGGAACTCGACATCTGCTCACAGCGCAACACAGCGTAAGATCGAAAGGATGCATAGCAAGTCAAGACGGGACCATCCTTCTCACCATTCTCATTCATCTCGACATAGGGATGAGCAGAAAACTGTAGGCGAATATGCATTGCATGTGCTATTTACTTCGGTAGGTCGACCAATTGTATCCCATATCCCACAACTCCGGTCTAACACTACATAGTTTATTGCTCAAGCAGAGGACAAACTCACGGAATGTATTACTACACCGTTTGATCCTGAGCCCCAGATCGAGAGGATATGTGGTCCTGGAGTGGACCCGGCATTTGATCAACTGATTATCGCTCTCGGTCATATTGCCAGCCCCAAGCCGAAAGCTCTCATTGATTCAATGATGCTTTGGAGGAAAAGTAAGAGCGATGCAGCCAACGATGCAAGAAGTCAATTACAGCAGATGCGCAATAATATCCCTACTGGTCCTCTCATACGTAGGAATACCGAGCCGCTGGGGCCTTTGGGATTAGGCGGTCCTGACAATGGCCTTCCTGGTGGCGCAACATTGGCCGCGAAGCAGGAATTCGTGGCTCAGGCGGAACGTCGATCAACAGTTTCTATATACATTCTATGTCGGGTCTTACTCGAGGTCATAAGTCAAAGTAACCTGTCCTCTATTACGCCGGACATGGAGGATAAACTGGAGAGTATCATTTTCGGGCAGCTCAAGATTGCCGATAGTGAACAGTTGCTGGCTTCGCCCCTCAAATTAGCCAACTGGAACCTCTTTGCGCAGCTCCTCGGATATATGAGCGATATCAACTTTGCTGGGGTTACTAAGCGGTTCATTGAGGATCTTGACAGCTATCTGCCAGAACGGGTACTTAAGAGTCCGACATCTGCTTCAGGCCGTGATATGGAGGGGAAAATGGATCTTGTTTTGGGTGGGATGAAGCATTTGCGAATCAAAATCTCGCCTGAGGAAGCATGGGTGCAGTCTTGTGATTTTCTTGTCTCCTTGGGCCGACTCTTTGAAAAATCTCATGGTCCACGGGTGAAGACTGGATTCTGCCAAGTCATTGATATGCTTCTGCTCCCGATTGCGGCCAAAGCGAGCAACAGCCACCTGATGCATCCGAAATGGGCCGAAGTTTTGTCAGTAATTGGCCCAAAGCTTGCACAAATGTTTACCAAACCCCGGCACTGGCCCGTTTCTTTCCCGCTCACGGCTACCATGCTCTGCGTATCTTCTTCAGGCGATTTCGGTACGCAGTGGCTGCAGCTGATCCATCCCTTGCAGACCAAGGTCAAGGATCGGTTTACAAAGCCCCTGTGTCTGCAGGTGATATCTCGCCTAGTTTGGACATATCTGTACCGCACGATTGACTCGTCTGCGAGCGCAGGGCGGAAGCTTGATGATGTCATCAAGCTGGTGCTTCCCTCATCGAAACGAAGCTTGGTTGCATCTGACATAGCTGTTACCGATCCTCTGATCCAGATTATACGCATCATAGGATTCAAGTATCCCGAGTATTGTTTTAAAAATGTCATATTCCCCCTCATCAATGCCGAACTTTTTACTGCCAATAGAGAGCTCAAGGTTGAACAATTGGATCCTGATAGAATCGTGATTGGTATCAGGGCATTTTTGTGCATCTTGTCGGACTTGGAAAAGGGGGAGCAAGGCAGGCCACCCTTCCCTCAATTCTATGAGACCCCGCCAAGTCCTGAACGTTTGCCGACTTCGCCAATCCTAACCTCCCCTCACGACGGCCCCTTTTCTACGCCGACCACATCATCTAAAGAAGAGAATGTTTCGCGACCTGTTCTCACTCATGTGCTAAGCGATGGGGTACGCGAACACTATCGCAAGTTTTGCGAAATTCTTGGAAAGATTACCATCATATGTGACAATACCTTTGGCGGCCAAGCTGCGTTGGACGAGAAATTCAGCAGTCCTGGACCAAAAACCCCGATCACGGAGACATTTACCTTTGCTCGACGCGACGATCATCAAAATTCCGCAGATCAGAAACAAGCTTTCTATGAACTATTACATGTCGCTGTACAGGCACTTCCCCGTTGTCTCTCCGACGACCTACCCTTTAATTCACTAATCAATCTTTTGTGTACTGGCACTGCTCATGTTCAGTACAACATCGCTGAGTCTTCGGCCACTTCATTGAAGGCCATCGCTAGACAATCCCATGCGCAGCAAGTCACAATGGGCTTCGCTCGCTTCATCTTTAATTTTGACGACAGATACTCCACCATGTCTGACGGTGGAATGCTTGGTGCTGGTCACATTGAGAATACTCTACGCCTCTACGTCGAGCTTTTGCAGATTTGGATAGAGGAAATCAGACAAAAGACGCGAGACGCTGCGGCTGAGCAATCTGATTCGACTGCAACTGAGAAACGAGCTTTGAAATTGGATTTGTCAAGCATCTGGGCCGAGGTAGATCAAGCAGAAGCTCACGGACTATTCTTTCTCTGCTCTCAATCACGCCGTGTCCGCCATTTTGCCATTACAGTTCTGCGTCTCATCACTGAGTTCGACAGGGCTCTTGAAAAAGATGCATCGGGGGACAATGAGGCCCTCAGGCTAATCGATATCCTTGAAAACGAGTCCAGCCAGGTCATGAGCTTTGATGATGAGCATCTCTCCGTTGCTGAGAGGAGTAGGCTTCAGCGGGGTCTGCAAAACGGCAATGGGAAGGGGGCTGTTCTGGAGCTCTGCACGAGTGATATCTCCTATGATACAACCTTGTGGTTCAAAATTTTTCCGAATTTGATGCGCATCGCTTATGATAGATGCCCGTTTGCGGTGACTATTTGCCGCGACCTGATCTGCAATCGCATCTTGCAGATGTATAAGCCAATAGTTTACCTGTCTGAGCCAAGTCGAGGTCTCTATCAAGGAAGCGAAAGTAGTAGTGGCAGAATGGGCATGCGATCGCCTTCCACACAACCAGAAACGATGGTTGAGCAGTGGAAACTTTACCTCATCTTTGCCTGCACAACCCTTGCGGACCCAGGCAGTTTGCCCACCACCGTCCCCAAGGACGCCCAACATGCACGAAGGTCGTCAAAACCTTCGTCAACTGACAAAATAGTCACAGCGAGAACTCTCTTCAAGTACTTAATACCTCTCTTGTCTGTATCTTCACCCTCTGTCCGGGACGCCGTTGTTGTTGCCATGGGGTCAATCAATATTCATATCTACCAGACTTTGCTGGAGGAACTTCAGGGCCAAATTTCTCGGTGCAACGACGAGGCGCGCGCGCGGATCCATCAACGCACGAATAGCAGCCCTCGTAGGAATCGCAAGATGGACTTGCTCAGGACTGAAATTACACATGTATTCAAACTCACCTCGCATTTCCTGAAAGATCCCATGGTTTACCAGTCCGAGTTCTTTCTCACTACTCTAACAACATACGCCAAGGATCTGAAACTGTTTTTGATGGATGGAGAGGTTCAAATGGACTGGGAATTCCAGAAACTCAGGCGTTATTATTGCGGACTTATGGAGTCACTTTTTGAGGGTATCAACAGGACAAAGGATCCTTCTCGATGGATGACGTTTGAGTCGCGAAAGTCTGCATTTTCACTAATGGAAGACTGGTGTGGCTTCTCTCCAAATGAGAACCAGATACGAGCTCGAGAGGACAATATGCGACAGAATTTAATAGACCAACAATCCCTAGGCGAACGAGGGACAGCTACCGCCGCGATGGAGATTGAGAAACGCAATCTAAGAAATGCTGCTTTGAGTGCCATGGCATCGTTAAGCGGTGGTCCCATTAGTTTCACAACTGAGAGCGGTGTTACGCTACAGTTTGACATTCGTCGCATGCTTGCCTGGATTGAGGCAATTTTTAACTCTGGCAGTGACAAGATGAATGTGACCGGCAGAAGAGCCCTCAAAAATCTGGTCGTTCATAATCAGGGATACCCATATCTCTTGGAACATTGCATCGCTCGTTGCTATCTCGCCGACGTGCCAAAGGTGTTGGAGAGCTACTTTATCGTTACCATTGAGGTCTTGCACGACCACATTGACTACCCCTGCCCCTTTTGGAAATTGCTTGCCCTTTGTTTGTTTACCCTTGGCAACGACCAAAGCGAAATTAGAACGAAATCATCTACTATGCTGCGATCGCTGGAGGCCCGCCAGCAGCGGAACTCGAAGATCTCGGACTTTGATATTAGCATTTCGGACAAGACTCAAGCGGTATACAAGCTTGCCCAATTCGAGATTTCCAAGCGTCTTGCCAATCACTACACGGAACTGGCTTTCCATGTCATCTCAGAGTTCACGCTCTGCTTCAAGGATCTGCAGCCAGCGGCGCAACGGAATGTTGTTGCTGTTGTTTTGCCGTGGATCCAAGCCATTGAATTGAAGCTGGATCCAAATGGTGGCCCTACTGCGCAATCCTATGTGCTCCTGGCAAACCTTTTGGAAATTACCATTAAATCGAGTGGAGCCTTGCATAATGAAGTTCAAGCTCTTTGGCAGGCCCTTGCTACTGGGCCGCATCCTGGAAACGTCCGCTTAGTTCTTGATTTTATCATGCAGCTATGCCTAGAACGACGGGAGCAAAACTTTGTCGAATATGCCAAGCAGATTGTTGTCTTCCTTTCTACTACTAACAGCACGCCTGGCATAAAGGTTGTAGAATTTCTGCTTATGCAAATCAACCCCAAGGCCATGGTCCCAAATGAGAAAAGAGAAGCAATCCAGGAACCGCCTGATATTAGTGCTTTGCCTTACTGTGCTGACCTGGCGGAGGTCTTGCCAATCGGAACAAAACAAGCCGGCTTCTCCCTTGGACAATTGTCTTTGATCTTATTAGTTGATCTGATGGTGTCTCCAGTTCATCTCACGCCGGATAACGTCCCACTGCTCCTCCAAGTCGTCACCGTGCTATGGGATCACTATACCCCTCTAGTTCAAGAGCAGGCTCGTGAGATGCTAGTACATCTTATTCATGAGCTGGTAATCTCGCGCATGGATGATCAGTTTGACGGAGAATGCAAAGAGTCAATCGAAGAACTGATAGATTTGGTTCGTCGCCATGACCGCTCCGTTGTCTGGAGTTACGAGGATAGCAACGGAAAAGTTGATGACCACGAAAATAAGGTTCCGCCGAGTATGGAGTACTTGACGGCCGAGGTCATCAGGACTTTCGAATACACATTCCCTGGAATTAAGGAGCAATGGGGACGCCTGTCTCTGACTTGGGCCACTTCATGCCCAGTTAGGCATTTGGCTTGCCGGTCTTTTCAGATTTTTAGATGTGTTTTGACCTCTCTTGACCAGTACATGCTGGGTGACATGCTTGCAAGGCTATCAAATACGATTGCAGACGAAGACACAGAAATCCAGTCCTTTTCTATGGAGATTCTAACAACTCTCAAGACTCTCATTGTAAAGCTGGACGCTGATAAACTACTTACCTTCCCGCAACTCTTTTGGACGACATGTGCATGCCTGGAGTCAATCAACGAGCGGGAATACCTTGAAGCAACGGAAATGCTGAATGAGCTACTCAGAAAAATTGACTTCAGGTCCTCAAGCGTGCGAAGACTGATTGCAGATGGTCAACCAGCCCGGTGGGAAAGCTTGTTTGACGGTCTCCAACCACTTCTTCACAAAGGATTGAGATCATCATTATGCTGGCAACCAACGCTTGACACCATGGATAGACTTGTTAAGTTACCCAATGATCCTCTCATAGGCGACGACAACCGGCTATTTTTCTCATTGCTTGCAAACTTCCCACGCTTTGTCAACGAATTGGAGAGCGGTAGCCCAAGCAGGGAATCTCTCACAACTGCCAGATTACTCTTGGCAGAGTCAGACCGCCAAAGCCTAGAAGGAATCGGACTTGTTCTCGATGACTACGCTTCCGAGAGGGTTCAGAGCAGCGAAGACTTTTTGAATCGGTATTTTGATGCCTTGAGAGAATTTTATTTGCCCCGCCTAGAGTTTAAAATGCTTACTTTTTTGATCGGCTTACTTACGAACTCGTTGTCCTGGGTCAAGATTCAGACAATGCGAATCCTCTGCGTTGTGATCCCCGCAATTGAGATGCGAAACCCTGAAATTGCTGGTCACGGATCGGATCTCATTTCACCACTCTTGCGTCTCTTGCAAACAGAATTCTGCATGGATGCGTTAAGGGTCCTGGACAACATCATGACCATGTCGGGCAATCATATGGACAAACATCATCTAAGAATGAGCATGACTCGATCAACATCCAAAGCTGTTCGCAAGGAGTATGAGCGTACGCAAAGTCTGTTTGGAATTCCAGAGGCATCCGGTTGGGCCATACCCGTTCCCGCCAAAAAGACCGACGTCACGAGAGCCAATATTCATGCCGCCTTTTACATGTGCCAAAGTGCTGAAGGTTCTTCAACAGAGGCCACGCCAACTGCCGAGGTGGAATTTCATAATGATGATTTCCCCTATGGATACTTTGAAGTTCCAGATAGGACAGAGACGATGCTCTCTGATGAAGTCCGTGGAGATGTAACCCCTGGCGATCTGGTTACGAAATTGGATAGTCTTGATGATTTCTTCGATGAGCCGTCAAGCCCTGTTACTGACGATGACACGCGCTCATCCATGACGATTACTGAATTTACTCCAGAGTCATTTGAGTCTGGCACAGAATTGTATGATGAGCAGATTTTACCAATTCTGCATGAAGCTTCCAACAACACCTCATTACAGAACGGATTTGTTGATCGGCCAAACTTGTTTGGAAGAGATCATGCTTCAAACGCAATGAACCCTGGAGCATTTACTGCCACAATGTCATCACGCCCGGCTTTGCATTCGCGTTCAGTCACCTCGCCTTCGCAAGCGGCCGGCCACATCTCCCAATCCAGCGGAGATTTTACATATGATGACGAATTCATCCACGGAGACTTCTCAGATGCGGACGATGAACGACAGGATAGTTGGAACGGCGATGGCTCGTTTGCTTTGGAAAGCACCATTCGGCCTACTCGACAAGCAGCACCTCCTCGACCACCAAGTACGAGACGTCTTCCAAGTCGATCACGAGAGCGGCCAAGAGACAAGCCGCCACCACAGCCGGTGCCAAAAATATCTAACCAACAACTCTATGTGACGAATATACCGGGGCAAGGCGACGTTATTTGATGGCCCTTCCCCGAATCTAAAACTACCCTGTTCGAATTTTTTCTTGCAATTTTCTTTTTCTACGTTTTACGAGTATACGTTTGGGGAAACGAGTTTCAACGAGAGCTAAAGATGGAATGATAAAAAAGGGATGCGTCGTATGCATCATTGATTTTGTTACAAATACCCTTGATAGTTGATGAAAAGTTGAAGGGGAGGGGGGCATCACATTTCATGACAAAGACGCTCGGTTCTGAATGATTCAAGTTACGATTGAAGAGAAAAAAAGTTAGCTGGGGGGTGAGCTGGGCATACCTCTGTACTGTTAGGACTGAAATAGAATATATATCACCCATCTTATTAGAAAGCAGTATTAGCATTGTTACAAGCTTCAAGTGAAAATTTTGAATTGAGAGACCAACCCTAACTGCTTTTGCTCGCACTTCTACCCCGACTGCTGATATCCTAGTTCACAATAAATAATGCGGGTTTCCATGGGTATATAATATCGTATCCCGCTTTGCGGTAGTCATTGGAGACAAATGCTGTTTCTTTCTTTCTTTCTTTTGTCTAATATCGGTGGCGAGTAGAGTAATCCTTGGGACTGACGACGAGACCGCGACCCTTCTTGGCACCGCGGTAGATGGTCTCGATGATGTCGATGAGTTCCTGCTTATCTTCGAGAACCCAGTTGAGCTTGTTGTTGTTACCGGTACCGAAATCGCACATGATGTGTTTGTTTCGGAAGAAGAACATGATGGTGCATGGGTCGTAGAGCTCTGTGTCATCGCGATTGTTAGTAAACACGCTGCTTTTATTTTCAAACGTGATTTTAAGACGAAGATGTATTTCTGTGATACGTACCGTACATCTGGTTAAAGTCTGGAACCTGATCAATGTCGCAAACGTAGACAACAGCAAAGTTCTTAACCTTGTCGGCGATTTTGTAGAGCACCTCGTCCTGACGCATACAGTCAGAGTCCCAATCTCTGCCAAAGCGGATGACGACGAGACGCTCCTCCTCGCTTAGGATGGCCTGGTCGACGTGCCAGCCGGAGTTGAGATGGGGAATGACGACGGAGCCCATTCTGGCGGTGGGTGGGAGAGGAAGTGTTGTTGTTGTTGTTGGTGGTGGTTTTTGTTTTTGGTTGTTGAAGGGAAGACTTTGGAGAGTTTGAGTGAGTGACAGGCACCGAAAGTTGGAGTTGACGTCGATGGTGGGGCGTTTGGTCTGCCCCGATAAGAGATAAGCCTCAGGGGTCCACGCGCCCCCTTAGGTGCATATTACGGACAATTTGAACGTTTGGTAAGTTGGACGATATGAGTTACTCTACAGATAGTGACTATTGAGAAGGAGAGAGATTCACGTCATGAACTTCAATTTTCTATAATGCTAGGAGTGCGCAAATTTTCTTTATGCCGCCTAAATAATATCAAGCTTCTATTTTGCCAAAATCCATCATTATTTCGGCAATATTCTAGTAGCTCTCTTCATGGAGCAAATACGGATCCCGAGTCGCTGATCTATCCTGAATCTCCTTCAAAGCACCATTCGGATCTCCCTACGTTTCTCGCTTACGCTGAACGCACAGACTTGGATAAAGAGTCTAATGTGTATAGAGGCACTCACTATGAATACATGGTGGCCGAAAAACTGGCTCGATATGGCTTCAATCTGAAGCGCATTGGCGGGTCAGGGGACTGTGGTATCGACTTGATTGGGACATGGACTCTTCCATTGGGAACTTCCTCAACGTCTCCATCTCCAGCTACCCATCCCATGAGAGTTCTGGTTCAGTGTAAAGCCATGGGGGAGAAGATGGGACCCCGCTACATACGGGAACTGGAGGGCGCATTCGTGGGGGCGCCGGCGGGATGGATAGGCTCCGGCGTGTTGGGCTTCATGGCAGGCACATCAGAGGCTACCAAGGGCATGAGAGAAGCTTTGGGGAGGAGCAAAAAGCCAATGGGATATCTGGTATGTTCTGAGGACGGCATTCTGAAGCAGATGCTCTGGAATCAGAGCGCCGAAGAAGAGGGGCTGGTAGGCGTCGGTGTCATCATGAAGAGATTCATGAATAGCCGAAAGCAAGAGGTCGTACTGACCCGTAACGGTGTACCATTGCCGTTTATTGAAGGCTAGATAACAATGTGAAATATGGTTATTTGCCGAGAGGACAGTAGACCCCCCCTGGCGTCTGGGCCGGCGCTACCATGACGTTGATTCACTTGATTCCACATCAATTTCACCAGGATTCCAAAGACTGCGCCGTGGCCTGCCCTCTATTTACCTCACAAACAGCGCTTCTACCCATGAGCACCTGTCTGTTTTGTATTAAGGGACCCTGATTCGCCTGAGTTGAAGCGGAAATCGGTGTGACGTCTCTCTCAAAGCCGGATAATGCATAGGTGCCTGTCAATGTTTTGGGATGAATGGATGGCCTGGACCCCTCCGTCTGATGAACAAGAGGGGTAATTTGGTTTTAAAGAACCTCGAAAGGTAGAGATAAACTGCCTACTGGGAAGTATTTGTGTCGCTTGATTGGCGCTGAACTACTTGCCATGCAATGTTTCCAGCCGAGGCGTATGGATTGCCTCCGGATCTGCATCCGTAGTTTGGAATCAGTGACTATCAATCTTCAGTAGCTTAGAATGAGTGATATTGTGCTGCAAGCCTATTTGACAGTTCTTTCATGAACCCCGAAGTCCCCAACTGCAAGGAAATCCGAAGCTGTCGGAAGTGTCGCGTGAGGAGTATGAGGAGGCATTGCTCCGATAAATAATGCGGCAATACGGGTGGCTCCTCTTATGCACGAAGTTTGCTATTGTGAAGGAGAAGAATGATTTGAGGGGTTATGTAGCGCGAAAAAAAAACACATATATAAAGGTCCTAATAGCTCCCTGAAGTATGATGAAGGCTCTCAACAAGACAACAACCGCCTTTGTTCTCCCAAACACCTTTTCGTCATCAACAAATATAAAATCTTTCCATCATGGCGCTGAAACCAATAACTGTATGGAACTTTGGTATGTCCATCGTCTCTCTCATACTGTACTATATATACACAGCTACTGACTCTTGGTACCCAGTCGTTGGACCCAATCCCAAGAAGATCTTCATCATCCTTGAGGAGCTTGGCATCCCCTATGAGAAGGTAATGAAGGATACCGTTTATTAGAGCCTTTTATAACTAACATCAACAGATCAATATTGCCAATCCCAAGGAGGAGTCATATCTAAAGATCAACCCCAATGGTCGCCTTCCGGCTATCCAAGACCCCAACAACGATGACTTTATTCTCTGGGAGTCTGGCGCCATCATCGAATACCTCATTGAGACCTACGATAAGGAAAACAAGCTGAATTTGCCTTTGGCAAAGGACAGGGCACTCCTGAAGCAATATCTGTTCTTCGAGGTATCTGGCCAGGGCCCTTATTACGGCCAAGGCGTGTGGTTCCACAAACTCCACCCCGAGGACTTGCCAAGTGTCAAGAAGCGATACTCTGACCAGACTGTCCGTGTCATGGAGGTTTTGGATGGTCTTCTTAAAGACAAGGAGTACCTTGTTGGAGACAAGTGGTATGCCGTCTCCCAAACGAACCGGTGGCAGACATCCATCAGACTGACACATTGTATATAGCACATATGCCGATCTCTCCTTTGTCCCTTGGGATGTCATTGTCACCGGCCAATTCTCAGAGGTCACGGAAGGTTACGACGTGCAGAACAAGTACCCCCACTGGTACGCCTGGCACAAGCGTCTCATTGAGCGCCCTTCTGTGAAGAAGGTCTATGCTGAGGCTTGAGTATATTGCCTTTGCTTCCTGAAGAAAGTGGAGTCTGTCTCACGTGTTGGAGGATATGCTATTGTGTAACCTATCAAACGATTCATATAAATCCAACATAACTTCTGTTTATTCTAGATAACTGCTTTCCCTCCATTCATTTACTCTCCAACTCCTCATCGTTAATCGCTTCCCAGATTATCTTTTTGTTTCAAAATCCACTATCCTTTGTGTAGGTATCAGAGCTACTATATTGCCAGTGTTTGTCAAGATCTAAACTTACATGGGAAGAAGAACCAACTACTTCCTCGCCGAATAATAGAGTCAGGATCTAACATAGGGCCTGCTCTGGTTTGCCACCTATAACGGGCTGCATGTTCAATCACGGATGTATATAGCTCCAACATGGTCATGGGTATTAAGGGTTAGATATTTAGGTTTTCGCCATCCGCCATCATGATAACCCACTCCTAAAACATGTATCCAATATACTCACACCACTCTCAAGTCAGAGTCTAGCCTGTTTAAACAAATTATATATGGGCACATTGCTATCAAAGATCACCTGTTTCAGGTCAAACTGGGCACATTCAAGCACCCAGTAAAGAACTCTCGTCGGGCGTAAATCAGGCAACGAGGACATTCGACGCGAGTAGAATCCTGGTGAATAGTTAAGAAATTTCCAACTTTGCATTTGCTATGGCCATTGTGAATCCGCCCCCCTCTTTCAGTGCTGGCAGCAGATTCGTATCTCCGTATGAGTATCATTTCTATACATAACGGCCACCTCATGGTCAAGGTAAGTTATATAAATTTGCCGAGATAAAATAAAAATGAGAGTAACAGACAGGGACAAGAGGAACTGAGAAAAACAGGGGAATTGAGCGCAATGTGAGTCAAAGTAAAAAATGAATTGCATAGCTATTCTATATATAGCCTAGAAGAGAGAAGATTCCTAATCTCTACATTCCTTTGTACTATGGAAGCATATAGTTAGAGTGCTATCCTCCTTGATGAACTCCTCATCTATATAAGACGAAAGGATATACTGAATAGCATCGCGCTAATCTTTACCCTTGGACACCATTATCCTAGCGATTCATTTCATGACCCTGATGGTTTATAAGGGAGATTGGGATGCGTGGCTATCATTCATAGAGCCAAAGTGACTGCCTCAAATTCGCAAAAATGACTTGGGCCTCGTTGACTCTGCCCGTCGACACTAGAATACAAGCTGTTTCTACTCGCTAGAAGGCAAGCAAGCTCCATGAACCTCTATCTCTGACAGACTTTCAATAGCATAAATCAGGGATGATCATATAAACGATAGCAAAAGGCACCATCAAGCTCGCAGCGTTTGATATAGATGCCATATTTGATAGCAAATTCCCTATCCGCAATGCAGCCCAGACATGTTCCAGAGTATAACCGGCTAACTCTATCATGCTAATGATGTTATTTGTATTTAGATCAGACACGTGCAAACGGTTCTGGGCAATGCCTTGGAGCTCTTCTAATACTCTACAAATAGTTATGTAGTTGCACTATTCGTCTTCTTTGAGGCTTGCGACATCATCCTTCCCTGGACTTAAATTTCCTACAGGTTCAGTAACAAAGTCGTTGAAGTATAGTATGGGGTTGTCATAGAGGCTCTCTCAGAGAACGCCTTTATCGGTTGGGAGAATCAGAGGAATATCGACATACTTCTCATTACTCTAATGCTTAAGTCGCCACTTGTGAATCCGCCGCATTCTTTCAGGACTATCTGGGGAGAGCAAGTAGTTGGAGACAAGATTATTCTCATCAAAGGGAGTGATGAAAGAATTTGTGCTGAAGACTAGGTGTAGGGATGATGTTGAAAGATGCAGGAGTAAGAAAGCAAGGGCAAAAGGAAAAACCAACAGAAATATAGGATTCATATATAAAATATAATCGATATTAAAGCCACATACTAAAAGTAGCTAACCCCTAAATGACCCGGACTGGGATGGTTGGTTCTGGTGAACATACAATCTAAACTCTAGTCATCCCACACGGCTGCCTTTGCCTTTTCCGTCAGCTCTCGTTGTCGCTGCTCCTCTGCCTTTTCCTGTTCTTTCTTCTTCCTCTCCTGCTCCTTGATTGCTTTTTGGTAGGCCTTTTGCTCCTCAGTTTGCTTTGGTGCCTTTAGGCCAAGTCCGGCTGCAATCATCCTTCGAGCCACAGCATCTGTCTTCTCTGGTCGCTTAGCAGCTGTGGTGTCGCCAGATGTTGTTGATGTTGGTAGAGTACTGGAAGGGGTATCCCAGTCGTGGGTATAACCGGAGTCCGAGGCAATGGGGGCAGTTGCTGGCGCAGTCGTTGATGATGAGGTAGAGGGTTCAGGAGTCGGCTCCTCTGGAACTCCATCAGAGATGTCTTCATCCTCCCATGAGTCTACGACGACTTTTTTAGACTTTGGCATCGTGGCTATAATGGCCCTGGATATTGTAAACGATTTCGATTAAAGGAAGAGTTTGAAGTGTATGGAGACGTGAAGTAGAGTGAGGTTATCAAATGGTATCCCTGGCTGTGGTGAGACGAAAGTTCTAGGGTAAATATATACCCCGCCATCACTGATCGTGTACCACGCATAATTGCTAGAGCAAGAGATCAAGCTTTGATAATTATAGATCTTATTTATCATTATATCTTCCTATCCTAGACTCACTTTAAGATATTTCAGCTGCTACAAAACCTATTCTATTACCTTTTATCTGGTCATTCATCATCACCTTGTACATTATGGCGTTTTCGTTCCAATCTACCCCCACATGTCAAATTGCCCCACTTTCCTTATCTGTAAACACCGAGGTTCAGCCGATGGAAGCTACTGGACCCCTCGGAAGAGTGTCCGCGATGTCGTAGTTTCGGTGCCGCCTGGAGCTCCAGTGGGGATGGACATTTCACCATCTCATTACTCTCATACTTGCTTGGACTATTTCTAATCTTGATTACTCAATCAACCCTCGCCACGTCTGGCAATGCGCACAATTGACCACACGATAGTTAGTATCGCCCGGGCGTGCTGGAACTAATCTTCCTCTTCAGTTCTTTGCCTGCCCAATCCCGATCTCGAGATCGATATCGGTTTACTCTCTAAACTGTTCCTCGGAACCGAACCCCGGATACTCCTACCCGAAGACCTTACCGTGAGCTTTCCCAACGCATCACCATGATCCCACGATCTCGCGCCTCTGGGCGCTTGATTCTCGAGCGCTCGGCGGCGCAAGCAGGCCGTACACTTCCAGATTCTATACCCAGATCATGGACGCTGAGTTCGGCTTATCGCGCAACTCAAATCTGTGGCCGACGCTACCCCGGGCTAAGACCGCGACTCGCCGCCGCATCGTTCTCAACAAGCGCAAGATTAGAAAAGGAAAAGGACAAGGGCAAAAACTTCTTTGACTCTTCCATTGAGCCATTGAGTGAAGAAGAAGCCAAGGCCAACCTCGAAAATCAGGCGCGGGACGATGCTGACAAAGCAGCTTCGGAGGCCAAGACCACCACCACTGCCGCCGACTCCTTGGCTTCAAAGAAGGACGAGGGAGCGCAAGATGGGAAAGCCGGTGGTGCTGCAGGGAGTTCCGCTGGTGTCGGATCCGGTGCGGATGGCGACAATTCTGGAGGCGAGGGCGGCAAACGAGGTCGCAAATCCGCTGAGCGGGCGCTACAGAAGCCAGTTGTTCCAGAAGTTTACCCCCAAGTTCTAGCAATCCCTATAGCTCGCCGACCTCTCTTCCCAGGCTTCTACAAGGCCATTACCATCAAGGACCCCAATGTTGCAACTGCGATTACAGAATCGATCAAGAGGGGGCAGCCATACGTCGGTGCCTTTCTCTTCAAGGACGAGAATGAGGATGAGGATGTCATCCGAAATGTCAACGATGTATATGACGTCGGAGTCTTTGCCCAAATTACAAGCGCTTTCCCTATACATGGACAGGAAGGCGCATTGACGGCCATTCTATACCCCCACCGAAGAATTAAACTCTCTAGCTTGGTCCCTCCTGGAGACCAAGAGGCCAAGAAGGGAGAAACCAAGACTGAACCCGAAGCACCTGAACCCATACCTCAAAAGACTGCAGAAGAAGACACTCCGCAGGATAAGAAGGGCGATGTTGTTGCAAGCTTCGAGGAGGGTGCCGTAGAGAAGAAGCCCGACCAAGTAGCCGAAAAGTACGAGCCCACATCTTTCCTCAAAAAATATCCCGTCAGTCTTGTCAACGTGGATAACCTCCCTGATGAGCCATATGACCCCAAGAGTCCCGTTATTCGTGCTGTAACCAATGAAATCGTCAATGTCTTTAAGGAGGTTGCTACTATGAACAACCTCTTCAGAGATCAGATTTCGACATTCTCAATGAGCCAATCTACCGGAAACGTTACTTCGGAGCCCGCCAAGTTGGCTGACTTTGCCGCTGCTGTTTCTTCAGGCGAGCAGCATGAGCTGCAGGAAGTCCTTGCATGCATGAACGTCGAAGAGAGAATGCAAAAGGCCTTGATCGTGCTCAAGAAGGAATTAATGAATGCCCAGTTGCAGTCAAAGATCACCAAAGATGTGGAAAGCAAAATTAGCAAGCGACAGCGTGAATACTGGTTAATGGAACAGATGAAGGGAATTCGCCGCGAGCTTGGCCTGGAATCCGACGGCAAGGATAAACTGGTTGAAAAGTTCAAGGAGAAGGCAGCTAAACTGGCCATGCCAGACCCAGTTCGCAAGGTTTTTGATGAGGAGATCAACAAGCTGGCACATCTAGAAACTGCTGCGTCGGAATTCAACGTTACGAGGAACTATCTCGATTGGCTGACTCAGATTCCATGGGGCCAAAGAAGTCCTGAGAATTTTGGTATCCCTAATGCAGTCAAGGTTCTGGATGAGGATCACTATGGTCTGCAAGATGTCAAGGATCGAATTCTAGAATTCATCGCTGTAGGAAAGCTGCGAGGCACTGTGGAGGGCAAAATTCTCTGCTTCGTTGGCCCCCCTGGTGTTGGAAAGACCAGTATCGGAAAGTCGATCGCCAGGGCACTGAACCGAGAATACTACCGCTTCAGTGTTGGTGGTCTTACAGACGTTGCCGAAATCAAGGGTCACCGTAGAACATACGTTGGTGCCCTTCCTGGTCGAATCATCCAAGCCTTGAAGAAGTGTCAGACAGAGAATCCCCTTATTCTGATTGATGAAGTCGACAAAATCGGACGAGGCTACCAGGGAGACCCTTCATCTGCCCTTTTGGAGTTGTTGGACCCCGAGCAAAATAGTTCTTTCTTGGATCACTACATGGACGTTCCGGTTGATTTGTCCAAGGTCCTGTTTGTTTGTACGGCGAACATGACTGATACTATCCCCAGGCCTCTTCTGGATCGTATGGAGCTCATCACTCTATCTGGATACGTCGCGGATGAGAAGAAGGCAATTGCAAATCGATATCTTGCCCCTGCTGCCAAGGAAGCAGCTGGTCTCAAGGATGCGGATGTTATCCTCACTGATGAGGCTATCGAGGAGCTCATCAAGTCATATTGCCGAGAATCTGGTGTTCGAAACCTGAAGAAGCAGATTGAAAAGGTCTATCGCAAATCCGCACTCAAGATTGTTCAAGACCTCGGAGAGGAGGTGCTTCCTGAAGAAGAGGCCCTCACTGAAGAAGGCAAGGCTGCTGCTAAGGAGGCAGAGAAGAGTGAAGAGTCGGCTGAGCAATCTGAAGATGGCAAGAAGGCTACTACGGGGGCCAGTGAAAACGAAACTACCGAGAAGCCAAGGAAGGCTTTGAAGGTTCCGGACTCAGTCCATGTCAGCATTGGGAAGGACACCTTGACTGACTATATTGGACCCCCTGTATTTACTTCCGATCGTCTCTACGATGTCAGCCCACCTGGTGTCTCCATGGGCCTTGCTTGGACGCAGCTTGGAGGTGCCGCCATGTATATTGAGTCTATTCTCCAGGCGCCCCTCCGACCCAACTCGCGACCCGGCCTCGAAATCACTGGCAACCTAAAAGCCGTCATGAAGGAATCAACTTCAATAGCCTACTCATTCACCAAATCCCTAATGGTCAAGCAATTCCCCGACAACCACTTCTTCGATAAGGCCAAGATGCATCTGCACGTCCCCGACGGAGCGGTGTCCAAGGATGGGCCCTCGGCGGGTATCACCATGGCAACATCATTGCTCTCCCTTGCGCTGGATGCACCGGTTAACCCCACCGTGGCAATGACCGGAGAGCTCACTCTCACGGGCAAAGTCCTCCGGATCGGCGGACTCCGGGAGAAAACGGTGGCGGCCAGGCGGGCGGGCTGCAAGACAATCATCTTCCCGCAGGATAACATGTCAGATTGGCTGGAACTGCCACAGGTACGTTGATATCACCAGCCAACCAACTAACCAACCAACCTCTTATCGTAAGCTTACTAACTTTTTGCTTTTTGCGTCTAGACCATCAAGGAGGGAATCGAAGGCCATGCAGTAAGCTGGTACTCTGAAGTATTTGACATCATCTTCCCCAACCTGGACCGGGAACAGGCCAATGTCTGCAAGATCTGCGAGTGGAAGAAGCAGAACAAGAAGGAAAACTCTGACAAGGCAGAGGACGATGATTAGACAAGCCACATTTTCCTGGGAGGGAAAAGAAGAAAAAGCGTTGTTAAAAATCTAGCATTGAGAGGCGCGCGGTGATCCTGAGTTCTATACAAGATGGACTGGGAGCCTGCAGTCGCCTTTGGATTCTGGCGAAGGCGCATGAATTATGGCGTTTTTGTCTTGATTTTTTTTGGCATGCGAAGAGCGGTTGGTTAGAGGCAGAGGAGGTTGCGGGTCCGAGGGATATGGAAACGGGCAAAGAATCACTCCTACTCATTCTGTGAATTTATTATCAAAAAGGTTTGCTACAAAAATCCAATGTACTTATAGGTAGATATCGAGGCAAGGCCGAGCAAGGTGTAGAGCTCTGCACTTCCTCCGGTGATGGGTGATGGTGAGGAGGTGAGAAAAGTCGAGGCCCCTGTGGATAGAAGGTCGTGTATACCAAAAAGGAGAAAAAGAAATCACTTTTCAAGACATGATTGGGGCTGCTTGCATGCTGTGCGTCCCCCTTGCAGGATAAGATAATAATTATCTAAAGTGATGATGTGGCTGGATGAAGTAAGTGGTGGGACACGACCTTGTCAAGGTGACCCTCCGTTCAAGTACGCTCTCTGTAAGGTGACTTCCGGTCTCTAGCCGCCCCCCCCCCCATTGACGTCCAAGTGAGGATGCACAGCATCTCGGTGGGTAGCGGATAGGCAATTAAGGCAATTGGGCCGCGAACGTAGATGATGCATAGGATTCTCAATAAAAGCGGCAGTCTTTCAATGACGTTGAAAATCCCATGACGAAGAAAGGTTTTCACAGCGTTGAATTAACTTTAGGACCACACAGGAATGGGCATAGCACTGTTTCTGAGTTCCGGTCCGGTGCGTGGTTCGGTCGGGTTGCGGGACGACCCTAGCCACCAGAAAGGCTATAGCGTTAGTCGGCAGCCCGTCCTTGGCTCGTATAAGTCGGGCAAGTATGTATCGCGTGACCGAGACGGTTCAGCAAGGATTGCTGTGAGGCTCAAGATTGATGAGCATGATGATGATGATGATGACGAACAAGTCGGATCATTTCTTCGGTATCGTCTAGGGGATATGCACACAGTTTTCGAGAAAGTATTGCAGATCGAGCGGCTTCACTCCATGGCCCTTTTCCGACAAATCTCAGCCCAATAGATTGCAGCCTCACCTGCTGCTAATTAGTTCGACTACTACATACTAGATATAGGTAGCTAGCAATGCAGACTATGCAGTCATGCCTAACCCCACACTCGCTTATGGTGGGCGAAACCGAGAAACGGAATGATAAAATCGTGAAGGAATATCAGCACGATTCTGTAGGTACGAAAAAAAAAAGAAGAAGAAGTTATGCGCTCATTCCATTATTGGTTAATTAGTATGAAATCGACCATTCTGGCCAGGAGAGGGTTGCGACGATGGTGTGCCAGTGACGTGTTGTTCTCGATTGGATCTCAATTCGGACGCTGGACCGGACTGGATTAGTGACGATGTGTTGGCAGTGGTTTAGGCTCGTTGCTGAACCATGACAACGGATAGAGAGGCATGCTAATCACGATAGCTGCGATAATAGATGCCTGACGTGGTAAGTGAGCATCGACGGTAAGATGACGAGTGATGAGAATGAGGCTCTTTTTTTTCGGGCATATGATGCGGGGGAAGTGGAGTGATGGCCAAGAAGAGAGAGAGAGAGAGAGAGAACTTTGATTTCCAAGTTGAGCAGCATATCATGACATGATGTGATATGAGATATATATGTGTGTGTATATATATATATATACTTCATATATTCCATATAAAACGATCAACTCAGTCCTATGGGGCAGGTCAAAGTCAAATCGTCACAAGACTAGTCTTGCACTTAGGGAAAGAGGTTTGACGCCAGTTGATCATGTTGGATTGACCCCTCCGGTTGGTGAAGTACTGATCCATGTCATGATTGTCTCGAAGCTTTTGCGCCTTTGGCTATCTCGGTGCCCAATCCGGCTTGTTAGCCCTGATTCACACTGTCCCCTGAGATCCAAACCGTCGGTCATGGGAATTTGTACTCGTACGTTTATTGCGGCTTCACCCGTCATGGTACTTTGTGGTGGAAGAAAAAAAAACACAAAACGAATGAGACATGCGTTGCATTCCCAGCCCTTTTTTATTATCTCATGCTTTTTTGTTTTCGGTCTGGAAGATGGGATGCATTCATTGCCTTATGCATGCATGTACATACATACACATATGTATACATGTATGTAATGTATATGTAGGCCGGCTGCTCATGCTGCTGCTGATGATGCAAGGACGGTAAGGGCACGATAGCCCCGAGTGATTTCTGTCCTGTCAACTTCTCCTTTTCCCCTAGTCGTACTGGCAATAGTAAGGACGGGATGCATAAAAAAGGGGGTATACATAAGGCATCATCGAATAGGCGGTCACGGATTCCGCGAACGGGGACGCACTGGCGATGGGGCAAGCTACCGGACAATGAATGGTCTGAGTGGACAATTGGTGATGTGGAAGGGTTGGATTCAAGCCGGACTTAGTTGGTGTTGTTTGTGTGTGTGTGTGTGTTGGAGGAGGAGTAGGAGGAGAAGGAGGATAGAGAGAAGAAGGGAGGAGAAGAAGAAAAAAAGGACAGCTCATCTTTTTTTCTTCTCTTTCTAGTAAGAGAGTCGGTACGGTACGTACTACTTCGTAAATCGGTTCTCAACCCCACACGAGTGAATCAAATTTGATGCACTCATGATGCTATCGTCATGGTCAAATCATGCCACCAATCGTTTTGTTTTGGGTCTGTGATATCATACAGTATAGTATCATAGGTACTAAGTCTCCATACATGTTACATTGCATTCCCCAGTGTATGTATGTACCTATATTCCAGGTTCCCTTAGGCTATTCCTGCTACCACCACTACTGCTAATCACTGCTAATCACTGCTTGCCCTCCAGTGATTGCTCGCTGGTTTTAATGTCACAATTACTGGGCATCGATCCACCGAAAATCAATCAGCACCTGTCCAACAGGTCCAATCAGGGCATCAGTCCTACCTTACCCATGCCCTAGAAAGCCCAATTGAGCCACTAAAAGACCCCCCTCCCCTAGCAGGCCTAGCAGACCTAGCAGAGGAGACCCCAGTAGGGCCAAGCGTGGCTAGCTTAGCGGTTAGTGATTAGTGGGCAAAAAAGAAAAAAAAAGCCACCTGCACTGCAGCGTTTAATCCACTGTCTGCACGTTTTGACAACGGGCCCCATCTCTGTTAGCCCTAGAGGACTCGGACTGGAACTGCAAAGCGCTGTCTGTCTACCCCGTCACCCGTCAGTCACTCTTCACCCCTTCACACACGCACGCAGGCTTCTTGGCTTCCATACCGGCCAGGGCTTGTTCTCTTGTCTTTGTCACCCCCCCCGGCTGTGGCTGTTGTTCTTTTTTGTTTTTGAAGGCATCCATTCATTGATCCAGTACGAAACACGACCGCAGACTCACCCCCCGCCGGCCCAGCCATCGACTTGGAGAAACCCCCCCCCCCCTCTCTCTCTCTCCCTTCATCCCCCCCCATCCCCTCCCCCCACGGGTGCATGTGAGCACTGGTGCTTCAGTGGATAGATTTCTCGTCCGTCCGTAGCGCTCCAAGGCTGCTGCTTCACCGTGGGTGGTGCAACGCAGGGCACACAGGGCACCACCATTACATGCTCCCATTGCGGTGCACAGCCGAGCTGGTCCCCCAGAAATAGACAACCTGAATGAATGGAATGGAACAAGATGGGCCTGCCTGACCTTGGAGCGGAAAAGCAACACCACCAAGCATCCAAGCCAAATCGCCAACCGTCGATGACCAACCTCTCTTCTTTCTCTCTCCTCCTCTCGTAATTTACATACGGCATCATCCATACACGTCCCTTTTCTTCTTCTTTATCTGGCAGCATCCACTTTACCGTCTGTCAAATCTTACTGATTCGCTTCTCTTTTGTTCTTTGTTTTTTTTTTCTTCTTCCTCTCTCCCTCCCTCTCTTCCCACTTGTTGCGTCGTGCTTTTTTAGCGGCTCTTCTTCCTATTGCTTCCCGCATCTCCACGTTGCCCCTCGCCCGCCTCCTCCCCCCCCGGCACTTCAGCCACCGAGACGCCAGGCTTCATTGTGTGCAATATTCCTCATCCCAGAGCGCCTTGTCTCTCTCAGCCTTTGGAACCAGCCGCTCAATATTCTACTTCTGTTTCTTGAGCCTCCTCATCTTTTGATGCTTATCATAGATGACTGTCCTTTATGCCATTTAGCCTTATGCCAAATCGTATTCTCACCCTCAGACCGTAACAGACTATCGCAAAACCGCAACCGCCACTCTCAATCTCGAAAGCACGCACGCACACACACTGTCTTGCTCTCTTCCTCTCTCCAGAGCCTCTATTGGCCTTAATGTTCGGTGAATCTTAATGAGGCATCATCCCTGAGGCTGCCTATTGTCTCACTTGGATTCTCTGTCGCCTGCTCCTCTCAAGCTTTACTTTGGATAGCCTGCGGCTTGGGATAGTTTAAAAACTCGCCTTCGTATCCTGCTCGCCAATATCTTTCTTAACTTGGTTACCATGTCTCCCACCATACCTCAGCTGGACGGTTTCCCGTTCGCACCACAACCACAGGCTCCAGGAAAACCCAGTTTCTTCCGCAAGCTCCTGGGACGTCAGAACGGCTCTACTTCATCCTCGCCCGCCCCTCCTGATTCTGGAGACGAGCTGCCAACGCCCATCGAGGACCTATCCAAGTCAGCATTTATTCGACGCATGTCGAGAAAAGTGGTACCCAGCCTACCGCGACACCAAACATTCAAGCGGCAACAATCAGAACGAAGGGAGTATCTGGCACCTATAGAGCCCACAGCAGACGAACGAAGGGCGACCTCGGTTGATAGAAGATCTCACAGGACTTGCGGACGTCCGGCATCGCAGGTTCACTCCAACCCCCGAGCCAGCGCACCAAGCTTCGTGGGCGAGGGTCGCCCTGAAGCAGCGTCACTTCCAATTCTATCACATACGCTTCCCATGTTTACTATTGATGATGAGGGTCAGGAGCTTCCACAAGAAGATGAGCCGGATGCACTTGGTTTAGACAGGCATGCCTATGACGATCAAGCGCTTGATGAGGACTCCATGACTGATGTACAATCCTTGACGCCATCTCAATATGAAAACTTGATTCATGACGAACTCGAAAGCGTATGGATCCTAAACCTCAGCATGCATTTCCGGGACCGTTCGAAACGAGAAAAGTTCTTTGTGACATACCGTGAGCAGGAACACCTCTGGCGTCGGGTCACCATATCGCTCGATTATCGGGACGCACCGCCAAATTCTCTGGAACATGATCTCGTCCAAACGAAATACCAGAGAGATAAGAGCGCCAAGATATATGAGGCCATTCGCGAAAGCCTCCAGGATATCCAGTTTTATGACACAGTGACCAATCTTAAGCTCGAAACTACAGATGGGCGGCTTCATGTGCATGTAGTTGAAGACGGTAACGTGCGTATTTCGTCGGGATGCCATAGGTTTGCATCAGCAGCTAACCAGAAGCGCAGGAAATCATCAACTACCCTACCGTCAGTCAGATTCGGCACCTCGGCTGCAAACGAATCAAAGAACGAGACATCGAATTCGATTCACACATGTCAGGATTTGTATATAAAGTGAATGTCAAGGATCAGGTCTTGATCAAAAAGGAGATTCCAAGTCCCGACACTGTGGAGGAATTCCTATATGAGGTCAACGCACTCAATAGTCTCCGTTTCTCGAAAAACGTTATTCAATTCCACGGCGTTGTTGTCGATGATTTTGACGAGCATGTCAATGGCCTTTTGATCAGCTATGCTGGCCAAGGTGCCTTAATCGACGTCATCTACGAGAATTGCAAGGATAATGATATTGGCCTTCCTTGGACCACCAGAGAAAAATGGGCAAGGCAAATCGTTCAGGGATTGGCCGACATTCACGAGTCAGGATTTGTTCAGGGCGACTTTACCTTGTCCAATATTGTCATTGATGACGCCGGCGATGCCAAGATTATCGACATTAACAGAAGAGGATGTCCCGTGGGATGGGAACCTCCAGAGGCTACGGCATTGATTGAGTCCAACCACCGCTTGTCAATGTATATTGGCGTCAAGTCTGATCTCTATCAGCTTGGCATGGTCTTATGGGGGCTCGCAATGATGGAAGATGAGCCGGAAGCACAGGGCCGTCCGCTAATGCTTGGCCCCGAAATCAATGTGCCGGACTGGTACAGACAGATGACAGAAATATGCCTCAGTGATGATCCTAGATTAAGGCTGCAAGCATCAGCACTTCTACAAATGTTTCCACGAGTAAACAATGGCAACAACGTGGGCACAATGCACGGGGATCACGAGCCAATGTCGGTCGATGATGGCTCGACGCTACATGATTTCGTCGTGGATGGCTACAACGCCCATTCCCACCCTGTGATCAGAACAGTCGAACCACCACATGGCTGGCCACACTCCAACGCAACCTACGCGGATAACGGGCCCTTGACCTATGACCCATACTATTATACGCGGGGTCGATCGCCACCGAGTCCACTGCCAAGCAATTACGATGGTTGCGATTCGGAACGGGATTCTTACTACAAGTCCGCCTGGGCTGCAAATAGAAACATACCATCGTCGTACAGCGATAGCGGAGGTGAAGATATGGAACCGGACAATGAGGAGGAGGAAGAGGAGCATGATAATGAGGAGGATGAGGAGGAGTATGAGGTTTCACGAGAACCTACTCCAACGCCCACTGCAGAAAAGTTGCTAGTTGTTGATAGAGACAACCAACGTGATTTCGATGAGCAGGCACAATTGGGTCAAAAAGCTCTGTGGGCACCAGCCCATGCGGCCAATGCAGTTGCGGGTCCAAGTATGACTAGACAAACAGCAAAAGCCGATCATATCAATGGCGGGGACACGGAAATTCAGACAAATGGTGTCAGATATGGGCAACAGGAGAAGCAAGCCAAGGGTCCCGAGAACAAGCAGACAATGAAACGGCCGGCAGGTATTGAAGCTAGACTCTCTGAAGATGAGCGTGAAGCAAGATCAATTTCATTACAGAGACCCAGAGTGGTAGAGATGGTCTCTATTGAACCAAGAAACGGGAACAAAGGAGACAAGATCTCTATGCAAGAGCAAGAATCGGAAACGGAGCCCGAATACACTACATCACACCCGCAGGGGGTAACAGCACCCGATGCTCGAGAGAGTCGAGCCGGTGTGAAGACGGCATCAGCCAAATCTGTAGGCAAAGTTGATTCAAGGGACGTCGAGACCAACCTGAAGGATGCAGCCGTCAAGAACTACACGGCGGCAATACAGAGCGCTTCAAGCGGAGAATATGGGTGTCCTCGGCAAGCAACTGTTTCCGTTACCCTTACGGGGATTGGGGCAGCGCATGTAGGGATGGATGGGGACTTATTACAAGAAAAAGGAATCATCGAGGACGATTTTGGACTAATGACACAAACAGAAGCACCAGCAATAATGATTACGACAGAAGCCAACTCCTAAGGATGATGGCGACAGGGGGGACGATGTTTTATCATCTATGTAACGGCCATTTATGATGCATCTTGTTGGATTTCTTTTGGACTGTATTTCGTTAGATATGACAAGCGGGCAACTGACTCGGCGCTTTGGCTTGGGAGGCGCATAATGTGTTTACGACTTTTGGTATGGGACATTGGAACATGGAAGCAATGTTTGAAGATGGGGGAATGCCAGGAATCATATCAGAATGGTACCAGCGACGGTTTCAGCAATATTTTTGCATGTATTCGAACACACGATAAATGACACTTTCTTTTGTCTGTCGAATGCATCTTGGATCTGCTTGTACTCCGTAGATATTAGTAGGCTTGTGTTGTGGGTAGGGAGTTGGGAGGAGGCTTGATAACCGAGAGACGGATTTATGCAGGGACTCTCTATAAGTGGACAAATGCGGTAATATTCGAGAATGTGGCGTAGAAGAATGATGCGGTAATGTCTTGAGAGGGCTGGGCTGGCAAGGTCTAGGCTGGTTGCACTAGAAGTTTACTAAGATGGATATACTAAGATAGGTAGGGGTACGTACCTTGATATTTATGTAAGGTAATGTATTAGTACGGGTATACATAACCTCTTCTTACCGGACGACTGGATGTCTGTATTTTCTGTTGGGGATGGAGCCGGGGCAACTGGGAAAGCCGGCGGATCATGATATGCATCCAACGTTGCAAACGCTAGGAAACGTTTGTGACGAACATTCGGAGAGAGAGAGAGAGAAATAGGTTTGGGGTTCACGAGGAAAATAAGAAGTGCATGCAGTATTGGGTGCCGAGGCAAAATCAAACAAGAAGAGGAGGAAGAAGCTATTTTATTTGGGATCGGTTGGTTTAGGGTGGGATAGTGATGATGAGGTTGAGACGCTGACTGTGCTTTTGGTTTTTTTTCTTTCCATTCGTATTGGATACTTACATGAGGTAGAGTAGATAACTCCGTTGGAGAGTTTGGATTTGTAGGGTATGGATGCGTTGGCACTTACCGTCGGGGTTTATACATGTATGAAGGATGCTACGTCGAGGTCCATGGCGTGTGTGTGTGTGTGTGTGTGTGTGTGTGTTGTTGTTGAGAGAGACAGCTTAGGGCGGTTTATCGAGCCTCGGCTCGGAACAACTATCAAAGGGTTAAGGTCGGCTTGGTTGTAATGAATGGTTTGATGCAAGATGGAATTTTGTTTCTGTTTTTTTTTTCCCCTTCCCTCTCGGTTTTTCCACAAGGGGAAATTGTGTCGTAGAAAAATCAATGGAGATGCGATCAGATGATTTTTCCATCGTGATCAAAATGTCTCGTCACATCTTGGCCTGTGTCATGCGACTCAGCCAAGATACACGGAAGAAGCTAAGGGAGGGGGGGAGAAAGAGAGAGATGGAGATGTTATGGATACCAGGGACCAAGTACATACAATCGGGGATATGTTGGGGATTGAAAGAGGGGAGGGGGGGGGGGCAAGATCGGAAACAGAAAAAGAAAAGAAGAGCAAGCATTCATGGGCCGATGGATATCAACCCTAACCCGTGAATGCCGCGTTTGGTGGCTGCAGGTACAAGCGCCGTTAGTGATTGGCCAACACCACCTTGTACGAAAAGGGAGAGAGGAGGCGGCGTTGCACGAGTAGGACGCCAACAAAGTCAAGGTCACCCCGAGCTTATCGGTATCGCTATCCTGTGACGGTTGAGCGGATGAGAGGAAGTGCGCAGTGCCATGGATATTTTCTTTGGGGGGGGAGGAGGTGGGCGGCGATGGCGGTGGTGTCAGCCAGCATCTCTGCTGCAGGGCAACATACCTTGTAAAAACCCAAAAAAACGCCTGATAAGGCACGTCAAGAGCCTGTAAGAGGCTACTTTACTTTGTCCAGTATGTACATAAATGGGGGGGGGGCATCTCATGCGCAGGGTTTTGTCTCAGAGAGGCTCAAGAAATGCGGGGCCGCAGTGGAACCACCCAAACAAAAAAACTTGTTGGGGAAAGGAAAAAAAAAAAGGCGTTGAGTGATGGGACGCGATGTGACGGGAGTGACATTGATTGGCTAGCGATGAACTACTGCGCATCGGGTACCCCTTCTGATAGGGATTGTTGGTTGGTTGACTTGGGCTATTTTTTTTGGTGGTGGTTTGTTTGATTGAGGCAAAAACAAGAAAAAAAATGTCATGAGGAGGGAGAGTCAAGTCATACAGCTGGAGCACTTGAGAGAGAATGAGAGACAGTAATGCCGAGCTTGGAGAGACACACCGGAATGTAGAGCTTGGAACAACCATCCAGACAACACATGTGAATATTGCACCTTGAGCAGCAGGACAACTCCTGGTATAAATATATTCCCGTTTCATCACGGAAAAGAAGAGAACAATGTGATGAGATATCCATCTCCTCCTTGCATGGCATCACTCACTCATCATCATCATCACCACCACTTTTCTATCATCGGCTTAGCTCAGCTCAACTGAACCTTGGATTCACTTACATACTATACATACACACATATCTGGATACATACTACATACACAACAACCCTTGATACACGCACCTCTCCTAGGCCCCCCCCAACCCCAGCAAAGTGAAGAGAGAGAGGGGAGAGAGAGAAACAGATACAGTCAGTCCAACCAAGTTCTTTTTTTATCCACCCCTTGCTTTCCAGTGTCCAGGGCTACCCGCATGTATCTGTTGGACACCCTTGCCTGCTGTTCCTTCTTTCTTTCTTTTTTTTTTTTTTTGCCTCTTCGCTCCGCCCGAAAGGATTCAGATTGCCTCGGTACCTCTCACACCTATTCTCGCCGTAAAGGTACCAAGGCTCACTTGAATCGGTTGACACATCCGTTGGCTCCCGTTCTTCAACACACACCCCCCAGTCCCCCAGTGCTTGTCCCCTTGTACCTGTACCTGTTCCCTTGCCCTCCACAACAGATTTCAACACTTCTTTGATATAAGAGGAATTCAACACCACCTACTAAACCTCTTGCTTCCTCTTCCTCTTCATACCCTCCTCCTCCTCCTCCTCTTCTTCTTCATCGCCCTTCTCCCTTAGACAAGCTTCGGACTCTTGTCATTCCTCCGCCTTCAACTTATCAAATCATATCCCATCTCATCTTCAACCAACCCCCCCATACTGATAGATTGACAAGTCCCCAACATGTCCGAGTCGTCCGCCTCGGCCTCAAAGGCTCAGGCCCAGGCTTTCCCAGATGGCACCACTGACTATGTGCCTCTGCGAGCTGGCGCCAAGCTCGATCCCAAGAAAGTTCACATCGCTGACCAGCCCATGACCCTTTCCAACTGGCACAAGCACGTCAACTGGCTCAACACCACCCTCATCATCTTCATCCCCATGATTGGCTTCATCTCTGCCTACTGGGTCCCTATGCGGCTCTACACTCTCATCTTCGCCGCCATCTACTACTTCAACACTGGTCTCGGCATTACAGCCGGTAAGTTCTCATACATCTTCCAGTTTGACCAAATCTTCCTCAGTACTGACTCTCTCATTCTAGGATACCACCGTCTCTGGGCCCACACCTCATACAAGGCCACTCTCCCCCTCAAGATCTATCTTGCTGCCGTCGGTGCTGGCGCCGTCGAAGGCTCTATCCGCTGGTGGTCCAGGGAACACCGAGCCCATCACCGATACACCGATACCGAAAAGGACCCCTACTCGGTCCGAAAGGGTCTCCTTTACTCTCATCTCGGATGGATGGTTTTCAAGCAGAACCCCAAGCGCTCCGGCCGTACCGACATCACCGATCTCAATGAGGACCCCGTCGTCATCTGGCAGCACCGTCACTACCTCAAGTGTGTCATCTTCATGGCCCTCGTCTTCCCTACCATCTTCTGCGGCCTTCTGTGGGGTGACTGGCTGGGTGGCTTTGTTTACGGCGGTATCCTCCGTATCTGGTTCGTTCAGCAGGCTACCTTCTGTGTCAACTCCTTGGCCCACTGGCTCGGTGACCAGCCCTTTGATGACCGCAACTCTCCTCGTGACCATCTCATCACTGCTCTCGTCACCCTTGGTGAAGGTTACCACAACTTCCACCACGAGTTCCCCTCCGATTACCGAAACGCCATTGAGTGGTATCAGTATGATCCCACCAAGTGGTCCATCTACTTCTGGAAGATGACTGGCCTTGCCTTTGATCTGAAGCAGTTCCGCGCCAACGAGATTGAGAAGGGTCGTGTCCAGCAGCTCCAGAAGAAGCTTGACCAGAAGCGTGCCACACTCGACTGGGGTACCCCTCTTGAGCAGCTTCCCGTTGTCAACTGGGATGACTTTGTCTCTGATGCCAAGAACGGAAAGGCTCTCATCGCTATTGCCGGTGTCATCCACGACGTTACCGCCTTCATCAAGGACCACCCCGGTGGTAAGGCTCTCATTACTTCGGCCATTGGAAAGGACGCCACCGCCATCTTCAACGGTGGTGTCTATAACCACTCCAACGCTGCTCACAACTTGCTGTCTACCATGCGTGTCGGTGTCCTGCGTGGTGGTTGCGAAGTAGAGATCTGGAAGCGTGCTCAGTTTGAGAACAAGGACGTTACCTACATGAACGACTCTGCCGGTCAGCGCATCGTCCGAGCCGGCTCGCAGGTTACCAAGATCGCTGCGCCTGTAGCTAGCGCCGATGCAGCTTAGATTGGTGGATGTGGAATGGAAAGTCTTTTTAATGGGAAGCAAATAGAGTTGATCTGAAGTTGTCAAAGTGGTGCGGGGTATGCCCCCCTATCTTGATAACTGACGACAGCATCATGTATCACGAATGGCGTTTTAAGGGATTTGGGTTGCATTTTTCTAGTTTGATGCGCTGGGACGCTAGGTTCAAGAATAGGAATGTCGCCTCTAGAGAACATTCAGCCAGACGGTCACGGCCTGGATAATGGCAGTTGTGCATCAAAATGCGCCAGCCACTCACTTATGAATAAAATACTCTTGATTCATAAAAACATTGAAGCTCATTTGATTATATCGTGACTGTAAGAATCTCAGTTGTATCCGCTTCAATAGCCCACACATAATCCTTGGAACTGAATTTCATCATTCTAGATACACGAATGAGAAGAAAAATGAGGACCGAGATTTGGTTTCATGTAACCCAAAACGCCATGACTGTAATTTCCATGTTGAATCATTGCTCAACATATAGTGATTGAGCCTTATAGCAAAAAAAGTGAAGTGATGTTTGTTGTAGCCTATCCCCCACCCCCTTTCTGTTGTAAGATTTATCGAATTCGATGCATAACTTCGTTTATAGTGTTTTTTGTGTGAGTTGTAAGATTGTGCCCCTCAAAGGCAGCCTATAAGCTGACAGAGTTGCATGTAGGTAATTCGTTCGAATAGCGTCCGTCGTGAAGTAAACGTATCGATCCGAACGAATAGTCTGAGTTGGTGATAGAATTCCATCTCTCTCTCCCCTTTGAAAGAATGCTACCCAGCGTATTTCAGGCGCTGAGCAGAGTAAGACGAAAAAAAAACGGACCAGATGGCGTTTCCCGCCCACCCACTCAGTTGCTTCAAGGGACAGCCATCCTCGTCTTCATCATGACCAACTCGGAACTCTTGGCCCACCTCCCATCAGGCAACTGCCTGTAGCACAGCAACCGCCCATCATCCCCCGTGCTCCCCAGAATCTGCCCGTCGTCGTCAAACCCCACCCTCCACACGGGCGTCCGGTGGCTGTCCAGCTTGGAGATCTCGCGGTACGTGTGCTTGATCTGACCCGGCTGGCCGGTCCACAGACGGTCCCCCGACGTGCCGCTCTTGGCCAGGCTGGCGCTGAGAGCGGACGACGGGAGATGCGGAGTAGGGGGTTGTCTATCGCTGTCTTCCTTTGTTGGCGACTCCTTTGAGGCGTGGATCTCGGGCTTAAGCAGGTCCGTCGCGGACCAGGATTTCCCGTCGTCGGGGTTGTGCGGCGCTTCCACGCGGAACACCCTCGCGTATCCATCCTGGCACGCCGTAGCAATCATGTCGTAGCCCCGAATGTTGCCTGGTGCCCAGGCAATGTCCCTCACCAGACCCCTATGGCCCGTAATCTCCACCGCCAGGTAAAACTCCTTCTGCATCATCGACACCCCGTAGCTCGCCGACGCAATCTCCCTCGACCTGTACACCTTGACCGAGTTCATGCCCGCCACCACGAGGCCCAGCGCGTCTGAGGGCACGCCCGCCCTGAGCGCGCTGTAGCACGGCTCCGGGTTTGGGTCGAACCTCACCTTGAACGAGACTTCCTCCCCGCGGCTCGGCTTGGCGCATATGGTGAACTCGTCGATGGACGTGTACTCTGACAGGTTCTCGGGCTGGTCATTCTCATAAACAGTGAGCCGCCCGTCGGTCGCCAGGAGGGCGAGGTACGTCTGCCTCGTTTCCTCGTTATGCTTCATCGAAAAGGACCTGTAGGGAGAGCGCGTGGACCGCGTGTCGAATGCGGGACGGCCATTGACCGACCTAGCTGCGCAGAACCGCCTCCCCGGTGCGGCGGATGGATTCTCAGCCCAGAGACGGAACCAGCCTTCCATGCCCAGAGAGGCGAGCAAGTTGGGATATATCGTCGCAGGAAGCCATTGCAGCTAGTTTGTTTCGTCACGGCCGTCAACTTCAACGTAATGCAACATGCCAATGGCTTGAGTATGAACCAGGGAGGGTGTAAGAGTAGGAGAGGGGAGAAAGGGAGGGGTGGGAAAAAAGGTGGGATGTAGTACGAACCTCCAAGACCTCACCACCATGAGCGCTCCAAGTATCGCAAAGTCGCCATGTCCCGTCCTTATGCCTATTAAAGACGCGAATCTTCCCGTCGACTGAGCCCGTAGCGCATCGGTCACCGTACGTGTTGAACGCAATGGCCTGGACGAGGTCCTTGTGGCCGTGGTTGAGGTTGAGGTCGAAGGACTTGTTGTCGTCGCTGGGGGAGGGCAGGATGGGGATTGGCGTTGCCATGATCTATCCTGTGCGTGGAATCATAGAAGAACGTTACGATGATTCCAGCGAGAGAAGGGAGGTATCGGCCGAAGGAGAGAAAAGATGGGTGTTACTGTTGAACAAGTAGAGCACTACGGAGTATGTAGGCCGAAGCTATCCAGATCTAAGCTTGCAGCGGAAGAACCGACCGTGCAACGTCATGTGGTGGATCCAAATGCGCTACCCTGAACTGTAACCCTGGAGTGAGAAACACGAAGTTGATGCATTGTTAGGCACATAGTTAACGGAGAATACTGTCCGTATCGGGTATAAATATATTATAAATATATTATCCTTTGTCCTCTTAAAACGGAATAAGAGACCCAAGTGAAATGATTTCCCTAATTTCACACACCTCCTAGTTTAAAGTATCACTAAGTATGTATTCTTCAACCTTCCATCTTTGAGAAATTTGACCAGACTATATCACATCCATATATTCAGAGGCATTATGCTCTCGCTTAGAAAGACTTAGTTTGCCATAGATAATAGGCAAAAACTCATATTAGATATATTCACACTCCGATTGGCAAGCCGCTGCCCCATTCAAGTCTGGAATCTCCTAGATCCAATAACTGGTACCATGTTGTATGCTGCCGCCTATCCCAAAACAAGATCTTGAACGCCGACTCTATGTCGATTCCCCCCCCTGTTTACCCACTCAGCGCCGATAAAGTATGCCAAAAGAAAACAAAAAACGAATTAAATAACTCATCGGGGTGATGTACGAAAGACGAGCTCTGTCTCGGGTGACTCGGGTGGCGTTTCGATTGGTTCCCCCCTCAGAAGATGATCTCTGAGTAACGGGCCATCCCACAAGTTCTCCCGCCAGGGCCAATCCTTAATCATGACAAACAATCTTCGCCTTATCTCCGCATCTTCACAGTTGGTTGCTGCAAGGTAAAGCGCCGAGATAACGCCAAAGTCTATGCTGAACCATGTTGAGGCACCAGGTCCCAGTGACATTTGCAGTGTTTCTCTGATCCCGTCTGCAAGTTCCATAATTTCTTCAAACCGTGTAGAAGCTTCGATGGGCGGCGAGTATGTTGTCCCTTCAGGTAAGGGGGTAATGTCAAGACAAAGAGCAGCGCTTCGCTGGTGAAGGCAACGTGCCTGATACTTTAGATATTCGGTAGCTTTTACCGCGCGTTCCAAATTGCCATATGTTTCGCGATATCTTTCCAATAGCTTAGCTACATGATACGCTCTTTGCTGTAGAATCTTGTGCTGAAGCTTGAAAGCTGAATGATCCCAGGGCACCGCCTCCTTGTCATTGTTTTTGCATAGCCAGATAAAGGCACACACTTCTTGGTAAAATACGTCAACAATCTCCCGAAGGTGCTCAGGAGACGCCACCTCTGAAGGTACAGAACAGGTTTGTCGCATCGTGGGTTTCCAGACGTGAATGGACATGCTCGGCCGGCTTTTGGAGGCCAGGAACCCAGCCGTTACCTCCCAGCGGCATAGCAACCTGAGCATGTATGTGGCACGTGTATGAGTATCATCGTTCCCTTTACTCCATTTCTCTGGCTTCTGATAGATTTCGTCAACCTCAGCAGGCAGGTTCGTCATCAGCTTCAGACCATTGATGATATGCATCATCGCTGTCGGCCACTGATTCCGTAGGATTTCAGTGTAAAAAAAGAATATGCAAGCCAGGATGATGACTCCGAAACGCTTTTGGGGTGGTGCCGCCAAGTCGTAGATTTCTGTATTGATGTTTTTCAAGGCCAAGTTGTAATGCTTAATAATGAAACATTCCATCTTGTTGGGTGTACCTGTGAAATCCGGTCGAAAGCCCGTCATTTGGAAGTTCTGATGAGCAGCACTGAGAGCGATGGTTGCATGGCGAACACTCTGCGACGCAAAGACATATTCGGGTACGATGTTGCCCCAGAAAAAGCCGTTTGCGCGTTCTTGGATGCCTATGACGTCCTCTGCAATGGGAAGCCAGCGATGAATATATTGTCGTTCTATGGGATCACCGGCAAAGTCTGTAACAAGAGGCCTCATTATGGTAAGTTGTGTGCTGGTAGACTGGCCGTGGGCGAATAGTTGGTGAGTTATGCCAGTTCTTCTAGCATTGGCCTTTGTTTTCGCAGCAGGCTTATAGCCGTCACAGGTCCTGCCCGTAGAGATGCATCTTTGGCAAGCTGGTTTTTCCTCATCACACTTGATTCTCCTAATTCTGATTGAAAGTTAGTTTTTTCCGGGCTATGAAACAGTCAGGCATACAAAGTGAGTATGCTTACTTGCTATAGGGTTATTGTTAGTTATTTGTCCATCTGTTTCAGAGAACCGGAAGTGATAGGAAATAGTCATACCAAGTGATACATCCAGTTCGGACTTTTGGTTTTCCGGCTCTCCTCCGCTTCTCTTTTGGCGGTGCACCATCATTATCCCCCGGAGGAGTAAGCATGGCTGTGCCAATGAATGGTGGTGAAGATGATGGGAGCGAAATAGCCATGTTTTTGGTGGTGCGGATGTTGCATAGAGGTGCCGAAAAGAAGCGAATACAAATTATCTGGTACCGGCACAGCAAGTATTGGCGAGGTACAAGTCCGGTTTAATATGCTCAGCCAACTCGGCCGAGAGAGAGAAAGAGAGAGAGAAACCCGGTAGTTGATGCCGGATGATTAATATGGAGAGGTGGATTAGGTACGTATGTAGATGGGCATGTAGTCGACTGGATGGGGCACAATCAAATAGTGGTGGAATGGTTGTATGTATGTATGGATGGGTGATTTGTACAAAATGCCGAATGTTTTGGTAATGCAAAGCAGCGCAGTGCAGCGTCGTGTCGTGTCGTGGGTATTTTTGCCCTTGTAGCGCCCCCTGTAGTCACGGCTTGGGACCTGCCCAGCTCTTCCAAGAGCCCAAGTCGGTAGGACTGAGCTGAGATGGGAAGCTTCGCCTGACTCGGTAGATCTGTGACAAGAGTTACAGACTGCAGCTTTGGCAACACGAGGCGATGGGGCTCTGCAGAACCGTTGACCAACAGTAAGAGGTGGAAATAAGGAAGTGGAAATGAATGGCAGGATGCAGATGCCACTGTGGGAACCTGAAGGGCGTAGGAAAATAGTTGAATTTAGGCTACCCGAATTGACTTGTCAATGAATGCTCATCACTTAACAAGGATGGCAAATTGTCCGCCGTTGTGAAGGATTCGAGGACAAGGAAATATTGAACCAAGAGAAGAGAGAATCTTGTCGACCCAGTCAAGCTTGGTGAAGGGTTGGCTTGGGAGAAGCGTGTGAAGTGAGTCCCTGCCTGGCTGGGTTGAAAAGTGGGTGGCGTCCGAAATATGTCGCTGCAACTCTTTACTTGTTGCTGTAGTTGCCCACTTCCTGCAGCCACGGCGATGGGCAATGCACCATTCCACTGCCGACCGGTGGTCTGTTCTTCATGCAGCCCTGAAGCTTTTTTTTTTTTTTTAGGTGGTCGTCTTGGCAGCTCTCTGGGAGTAGTGCTGGTGGTGGTGAGAGGGAAGATGGATGACAGGACACACACACAGCCGGCTAACTGTCCCGTGCTTGCAGCTTTGGGACAGGAACACAGACGTTATTTGATGGTCCTCTAGCCGTAGCCGCAGTCACAATCGCAGCCTTAGCCGTGGCCGTGGTTGACAGTGCAGCGCAGAGAGCAGTGCGTACGTGCAGATGCAACTCGGAGCAAAAGTTGGATGGGGCAGCGAGCGGGATCTCAGCGCAGACACAGGCAAAAGCAGCATGAGGATCTTTGGTCTTCTTCTCTCTCGACCCCCTGCACAGGCCGTCGTCGTCAGACCCTCTCTCCCGCGTCAACTCGGCGTCTTTGACCGCGCTACGCAAGGCAAGGCAGGACAGGGGTCCAGATCGGTGGAGGGATAAGAATCAGAATCTTAACAGGACAAGACAGGACACTCGCAGGGTCATGTCATCCGTCCGTTGGGGGAAAAAGAAAAAAAAGGAAAAAAAAAGAGGAGACACTCGAAAGTTGCAGGGAATAGACAAGGCAGGTAAATGGGCAAAAAAAGAAAAAAAGAAAAAGCAAAGATCACACAAGCAGGAAGCGGAAAGTTGCAAGCTCGAAGCTCCAAAATGCAGCTCATCGACGAACCAGGAGGAGTTTCTTCAATGACGATGCCGCGTCTCCCCTCACCTCCCATTGCCTCTTTCCTTCGTGTTCGCACCTCCGCTTCTTGCCATATAGGCGGTAGATAATACAGGTACATTATAGAATGTACGTACCCCCAGGTCGAGTAAGGGAAGGTACCAGGTAACCACCTCCTGGTGGATAAGTAGATAGTACGTATCATCTCCGCATTCTCCGTGGAAAGTGTCTTCTCATCTCGACCTCTTCCGCACTTACGGCCAACTTGCTTCTTTACCTCCTCCTCCTCCTCCTCTTGACTCCGTTTACCAAAAACTACGGTGTAAAAAGACCGTCCCTTAATACAGTTTAGGGCTATCCAACAACGGGCGCCATCTGTCGCCAAGGATCCCCACGACCGATTTAGTGCATAGTCGAACGCCTGGGCGAGCCACCGTTACGATGGAGGAGGGGGGGAGGGACCCTCCTATGCGAAGGACAGAAAAAGCATCCCATCTAGGTTATGGCCAGTCACCCAAGAATGGGACGCCTTTTCTGTCACCCACTTGCCTCCCACAAAGCCCTAAAGGAGGCCAATGTTGCACCACGCACACCAAGCACGCAACTCTGGTAGGGCTGCTCAGCGGTCCGGCTACCCGGATTCCTGATTCCGCGCTGCCCTACGAGCCAAGTTTGAGGCGGTTTCTTGCCTGGAACCAGCGATGAACCTTAGGGCCAGCAGAAGAAGGAAACAATCCGGTCATGCGCATGCAAGCTTGCAACCATATGCGTGTTCGTGGAAGATGATGGAAGCTCGTGAGGGCACCACGGCATCCTGCTATCCACATAGGCAGCACACGTATTCATTCAGGCAAAATGAAATTAAGGTTAAAGCAAACAAATGGATACCTCATAGTTCTATCTCTCCGAGTGCGGAAACTGACTACTTGTTCGATCCATCGCTTCTCAAACCAAGAGACCGCCTATCAAAAATTTTTTCTTGCCAAGTCTCAATCATACCGACTCTATTCCTGCAGCTCAAGTGTTGCACACAATCGACTCGTTGATACCTTGTCAAACGTGTCCCCCCGATCCACCTTTCATGGCAGCATGGATAACCCGGATTGAATTGCTGCCATGCGTGCTTTCGCCTTGTTCCCCTGTCCATGTACTATCAACCCACAAGGAATATGACGGAGGACAAACTCCTTCCGCCACTTATTAGTCAAGAAATCTCCCCTCCTTACTGGAACAAAGCCGATTCATCCAATCCGTATGAAAGAGAACGAAAGAGGGAGAAAGGCAAGAAAAACAAAAAAAACAACAACAACGATACTACGTAAGCTCTCACGTTATCGTTTTTACGGTACTAGGCCATGTTTAGGAAACGATCCGAGATATGCCGAATATGATTCTCTGCATAATAGACATCATTTCAATGCAAGGGATAGATAGCTCTCATGTAAGACATCCTGTGCGGATCATGAATAGACTCCCTTTCAACCAACCCGCAGTGGCATACCGCAATATGCCGCTTACCAAACCAATCAACACTCTCTATTTACAGATAGTCATTCCACCAACATCGATCCCCTACACGAATTCCGTCTGCATCATATCTCAATCCTGTAGCGATTCAAATTTGAGAAATAGTCGAACGTCGCATAGAATGCCAACGAACCCCTCTGTTCCGGGATATTCGGTCTCATCAGCAATGGTTGTCTTGTAGTTGCTGTAGATACCCGCAAGCGCGAACCGCATTACTGAAGGATATGGCCAAGTTAGAAGAGGGCTTTGCGAATGCAGGGTTTCAAAGAGGGTTTGCTTACACTCCCAGGTGACCTGCTGGCCGGCGCAACTCCTGCTGCCACCGCCAAAAGACATGAACCAGCCCGACTCATTGGAACCCCCACTCATCCAGCGGCGCGGGTTCCAACTCAGCGGGTCTGGGTAAAGCTCCGCTTGTGTGTGTAACATCCGACCGCAGGCGCCGACCCGGATACCCGGTGGCAGGTCCTTCAGTGATCCGATGGTTGTCTTGCGGTTTGGCGGTGTCACCCGCGCATCCATGCCGGGAAACGTGTTGCGCAACCGGAGGCCCTCTTTGATAATGCCATTGAGAAAGGGGAGGTGCTGTAGTGCGGTGGAAGATGGAATGGCATCCATCAAAGTCATACCCTTGTGATAACGAAATGGCGTCTCCAAAGAATGAAGCTCCCTACGAAGCTCGTCTTGGATGTCGGGGTGGCGACTGATTTCATAGATGATGTAGGCAAACGTTGGTCCTAATAGACGTATATGTGAGCATGCTGCCAATACGGAGTATACCCGCCCTTGTTACACGCACCAAAAACTTCTCTCGTGGCAACTGTTTGAGAAGATTACGTTAGCAGCTTATTCAAGATCACAACAGGGCTCTTCTTACTCATCTGGTCGCAGCATTCAGCCGCGATCTCATTCTCCTGACTCAAATTAGGTATAAAGCCCCCGACAGCGCCCGCTTCCTCTGCCATCGATGTTCTGATGGCATCGACGAGAATCGGCAGCTCACCATCAGGAAGGGGGATGCCTGCCTCCTCGCTTTTCCGTATGGCAGCCTCCGATGCCTTTACCTTTCCCATTGACCATTCCTCAAATTCTCTAACAGCTCTGTCAAAGCCACGAGGGGCCATGGGGACACCGATTGCACGGAGAAGCTTGGTCAACATTGGATGTTCTAAACGCCAGAACAGTGCGCCGGGCTCAAACCAAATGTTATACCGCTCTAGCCATTCACTTCGCGCCCTCTCATCCTCCAAGAAGCGGGTGCCTCTCGATAGCCCAAACAAAAAGCCGGATACGTAGTCCAACCCAAATGAATGCAGAATTGGTACAATGTCCATGACACCCCGTTCGCTCGAGGCCGCATGATCGAAGATGGGCATCATTCGCTCAACCAGGACAGTTTTCAACACCGTCTGAGCATGGGGGGACGTTTGTAGAAACGGTCGCAAGTAGACCCCAGTTATTCTACGTCGATAATATGCATGTTCTTTACCTAGGGCGGTAAACGTCCTATTGGCTCTACAGATCGAGTAGTTAGCACGCGCAACATGCATAATCGCGAGACATCAAGATCGGGTTCCTTACCCATGGGTTCTGTAGGGTGCATATGACTTGTGCTTGTCGAGATTATTAGCCCCTACACCATATATGCTCAAAACAGCATCCTTTGTATTGGTTGCGAATTCGGTCGGTCCCAGGCGAATGTACGGCCCTTTGCGGGCAAAAGCGTCAGCAAGGATATCCAAGCTTGTTCCCTTCCACCGGTGCCATTGAATCCACAGATCAGTTACATTGGCCAGTGGATGGACCGAAGGTAATTTGGATAACGGGGAGAGAAAGATGGGATAGACTATGAGCTTGTAGAGAACTGTCAAGCCGATAGCCACGCCTACCGCGGCGTATGCTGTACATGAGGTCAGAATCATCGTACAGGTCCAACATACAGATTGAACAGAATCTATCCGAGACTGTCCAGAAGAGAAAGGAGAAGAAGATAAGTAGCAATGAGTGATGTTATTATTCTTTGCTCCGTAATTCTTGTCATAATTGTGCGTTTTAACCCAGTATAGTGAAACATGAACTGAGGAGCACGACATAAAATGGCCTGTCCAGCCCCCTCCCCCCAGCACTGCTGAACTGACATAGTCGACCTTGACGGATCATGTCTGCAGTAGCCTTCTGCACTCTTGGGGAATTCTTCCTGATGACCGCTTGTATGAGACATCCAATACGGGAAATTGCACGGCGTAGGCGAAGAAGCGGCAAGATGGACGGCAAGAAGTGGAGAGAGCGTGGATTCGACCCTTGTGCTGATCAGACTATCGAGGGATACTCCCGAGTCACATGCTCAGATCGAGATTAGGTACGATTGATCTATACGTTGTGTAAAAAGTGAGTGTTTGTCTCCTAAAGGGATGAATGCCCCCCCTATGCCCTGGTCAGGCTGTAGCAGTTGGAGGTCATCTCCTCTGGTAATAAGCTGATGTCGAGGTAAATTGCCATGCAGACTTGAACTCTGGAGCTGAATGTATGCAGAGCTAGGCAAGGTAGCAATGCCTAGTCTAACCCTGGCCAATTATATTACTAAGACGGTGAATAATAACAGGACAAAACTTTGCCTAATTCGTGGTTTTATTTCCTAGCTGTACTGAAACATTGCTTCTTTGAGAGGGACGTGCTGGCTGCAGGCTTTCTTGACCGTTCTTCAGGAGAGGCTTGCATAATTAATGAGAGAAAAACGCTTGAAAAGGGCGGTATTGGCATAAAATGCTCCTATCGAGGTATCTGTGTCTCATGTTAATTCTGGGACTCATTACGGGTTGGTAAAAGGATGGTGTTATGTGTGCCCTCGATTCAACAATTTCATCTCCTATGCCCCATAACGACCACTGTTTTCTTAGTGTTCTGTAACACATTGTCATTGCCATTACCATTATATATAATTGAGGCCGCGCCCTATTGATTCCAATTCGGCCCCTCATCATTTGTTGTTTCATTTTTGAAAGATACTTCCATTTCAACATAGTCAAGATGGTGACTTTCAATATGCTTCCTGTTTCTGGTGATGACGAATAGTCTTCATTGAAATCTACCATCGTTGGCATAGCTGACCACTCAGTTTTGTCATCGGAACTGCTTCATATAGTCGCATACTATTCATTCTGTTGAGCTATGGTCCCGATTTTTGAGCTTTCAATCCGTTCCTGGCTGAGATTGTGGAAAAATGCTAAAAAGAATCGGACAACTTCACCTCAGGTTCAAAATAAAGAGACATCAATCAATGTGTATAGACCCAAAGCAGTGAACCAGGCTAAGCTTAGAGGTTATACCCGTACCATATCCTGAGACTATTTCACGCCCACTGGAAACACAATCATTGAGTTGCCATTTTCATGGGGCTGTTGTTGAAAAAAAGGTTGGCCTTGTCTACTCAAGAATATTGGATGAGGTTAAAAGCGCAGGTGGTCGACAAGAACTTTTCGAGCTCCTCTCATTGTTGGCTGTGATGAAATCTATGATGGCGTCCATCCTGATGATGAATAGTAGATCAGCAACAGCTGCCTGAACTTTAATACGGCTGATCCTATTCGCTTCGGAAAGAATATTACTAGGTAACTCAGTAGTGTGACCAACCTTGGAGATGTTGAGGACCCAAAGGCCCCTCTTCATGAGAGATACACTGTCGAGCTTCTGATAGTCACGTATGACCCTCCCATTTAAAAGGGCCTGATGGTTTATAGCGCGGACTATGTTCCCGCGGAGGAGCCTCGCCTTCAAGCTGCGTTTGCCAATTGAGAGCTTGTTCCTTAAGTCTTCATCGTCCAACCCTGTGAGTCTTCGAGTCTGTTATTGTTTATGCATTGAGGCACAGGATACGAAGCTCATTGATTGGCTTAAGAAGACGTTTAGTGTAGGACCAACCCTGGTCCCTTTAACACATCAACGACATTGGAGTTTCGCTTAATTGCGTTAACTGTTGATTTTGTTAGGAACCGAACAAATGAATAAGTTGAGAAGAAGCATGAGAAGTTTACTTCCACCTTGCGACCTGAGATGATTGTTGGCTCATAAGACAATTGGTGGGTATCAGATTGACATGCTGTTGCAAGTGAAAATAGCATATTGGAATGAGACTTTGGACGTAAATAGGTGGTGATAGTTGAATTGATGTTTATTGAACCACGATGGACTTGAGATGAAAGGTGGAAGTGCTTGAGGCGATGGGGAAGTCGGTATTATTACTTAGCCAGCCGACGCCTATCTGGCATTGGTTCACCAGACCGAGACAGCTCATGAATGGATGCAGTGAGCTTCGATGGTGGGGCTCCTCTGCTGCTCCTACCGCCACTATTACTGAGTACTGACTGACTACTCGCGCCAAGTCACTTCCAGCTACAGTCAAGCTCTTCTCGACGAAATCCAACCCACGCGAATCACGAAACAGCACTGCAAGAACCCATAAGCAACTGCATCGCGATTTGATGCAACATGGCTCACCTCACGAACCCGCTTGCGACCCCTTCGCAACTATACAACAAAACAAACTTCTCATCGCTGCCGCAAGATCTCCAGGAGACCATCTTCATCGCTACACAATGCCTTACACAAGCTGCTGGCCGGCTCTTGGAGCTCCCCCAGTCGGTGACGGCACAGGCAAATGTTATACTTGCAAGATACTGGCTGATTGACTCGCCAATGGCACACGAGTTCAGCGTAAGAGACACTCCTGCTTTGCTATCCTAAACCAATATGCAGGACAAGCCGAGCTGACCATCATGGCGCTATCAGGACGTGTCCGCCGCATCCATCTATCTCATGTCCAAGATGGGCCCGGTGCCTCGATCGCCACGAGATGTTTCAAACGTTTACGCATACCTTTTATCACGAGACTCCGTTCTGTTTCGGACAGGCGGCGCTCCCAAGAACGACCCGAATTCATACTACCAGACTGAGGCGGATTACTATGCCTTTCAGCAACGGATACTAGGTTTGGAGGCGCGCATCCTCTCTTCCTTATCCTTCGACACACGCGTGGCCCTACCACACCCTCTTGCCATCACCTACCTTCAAACGTTGGACTTTTTGTCCCAATCTCGATCCGCTATCTCCCTACGAACCATTCAGTACCTCAATACTGCGCTCCTATCACCGCAGATGCTCTACTTGACGCATCAGCCGCATGCCCTAGCTACTGCAGCCATATATAATGCCGCGCGGGATTTGGGGGCAAAGATGCCCGAGTGCGAATGGTATGAGGTCTTTGACGTGGATCGCGAGGAGCTCGGCTTCTTAGTCGTAGCGATGCGCAGCCTGGAAGGATGGGTGCGAAGGCGCCAAGAAGAGCTTCCGAAGTTCGGACAAGGAATGCTGAAGAGAGCGACGATAAAGGAGGAATTGCGCAAGAGGGGTGTGCACGTTGGCAACAACAGCGCCAAGGAAGCTGAGGACGAGGAGCAGGAGATAATGCGAATGATGGACAGCCGTTGATGATGCCAAGTTATTGCCAAGTTTTGTGCCAAGTTGGGCGAACAGCTATTAGCAAGTCTTGGAAGTTTGCTTGGCCTACAGGTGGCTTGAGAGAGTTACGCGTCCATTGTTGCTCAAGTTTCACCCATCGAAACTTGTCCAACACCTAGTACGTAAGAAGAAGCTTATTTTGACTCGTATAAGCCGAAGTCAGCGAGTCGTGTTCCCGTCGGAAAACATAGATGGCCAGAGATGGGTGAAATTTTGGAGTAGGCTAAATGTTTTTCTTTTATCTCCCCATGGGGCATCTAGGGCCGACATGATACATCACACTATCCGATGGAGGGGAGAATGTTGCACATCAACTTGCAAGCCACAGAAGGGAAAAATCACCCGGGGTTTTTCTTAGCACAGTGAGGTGGTGCGGGAGGCTCAACAAAAAAAAAAAAAAAAAGAACGCACTTTTGACACGGCCTGGGAGCGAATTTAGCTTCGCATGCTGCATTAATAGGCGTGGGGCTTGCAGCAGGGTTTCTTGACAAGCTGATAGGAGATTTGAAGGTAGCAAAGTTGCATGCAGTATGCATACCATCGCTCACTTGCGGCATGAAGATGATGGAGGTGTGGGTAGTAAAAAGCACTGTCTGCTGAGGAGCCAAAGTACGAAGCCATCACGAGATGAGGATTGAAGCGGCCTCGAGGGCTGTAGATTAATGGAATAACCCACAAGCTACGGAATACAAAGCCTTGAGGGGTTGAGAGGAGCTAAGGGGAGTTTATTGACAGTGCCGTTCTTGAGAATAAGGTTGTTCAAGTCTTCTGTTCGCGTGATGCAAAATCCTAGCATCATTGCCCGTCCATGACTATGGCATGAAGGGCCCTTAACTCAAACATGCAAACCTTGATGGCCTCGAAAACTCTGTTTCTAATGGCTAGATATATAAGAAGACGTGATATTCATTTACAAAACTCATTAATTCTCCATCAATCATCTCTCAGTCGTGTGTTTCTACATCGTCATCGGTTAATATCAAACATCAAAACGTAAATAATCATCAAGATGGGGACTAAACTACAGCAAGCAATGCTTCGTGTGCCATCGCCCAATAGTACCCTGATTAACGACAGAGGTAATGTGACGTGTATATTCCACAGTCATAATCCAGGCCATTAACCAAGCGATTTATTTAGCTGTCGGTGTCATCGGCTTTCTAATCGTCGGCAATGGCCTTTTATTCTGGTGGGCCATTACTCGAAAAACCAGGCCTACGAGACCAGGCTGTCCCTACTATCAGAGATATGTATACCGGGAAAGATGCTTGAAATTCGCCCTCGCTTCGGCAGCACTTCTTCTTGCGTCGAACGTTGTCCTTGCCGCCATGGGCTTACACGCCGGCTTATATCCTCGGGCTTTGCTTACCGGGCTGTTCTTTCACGGGATTGCTCTCGCTCTGAATATCAATAACCATTGGTATGAACAGGACCTCGTGGCTTTGGCTGCGGTAGGGAGCAGGAGTACAGAAGGTAGCAAAGGCGAGGCGTAGGCGGATGTCTACAGTCTCTGTAGACCAGCATTGAGCTCTAGGATGGAATACGGAATTCACTGTCCAATGATGCCTGTTACAGGAATAGGATTGCCATCTCTCACGGCACTTGATCCCTGATCCTCGATCAGCATTGCGTATTTCTAATCCAGCTCCGACCGAAGAAGCAACCTTTACACCGTGGTCATTAGATACAGTACTACCCATAAGGGAAAAGTCCCAAAGTGGGCATCCTCCCTGGCATGTAAAGCAAGGGTGAATGATTGGCAAGCATACAGATGACCATTGGGAGAGCAAAGAGGGAAGACAAGATTGCCCCTTTGGGGGCCGGCGGCAAAAAAAAAAACTAACAGATAGACAGACTCTCAAGAAAAAATTGATAATAAATAAATAAAATAAAGAAAGAAAATAAATTGCGGTGAACGAGAATCGATCTTGTAATTGAAATCCGTTCGTCCCACCCCTTATCGTGGGGCTCTCTCTCCTCCCCTCCATGTGGGGGAAACAAATGAGCGCAATGACAAAAAAGAGAGAGAAGAATAATGTGGGTGCCTGCGAAGACGTCATTTACAAGTACATACATACATGGGATGCAATGAGAGACTGAGTATGTACCTGAATAAACGGAGAGACCCGGCCTTATTGAAAAATGGCCCTTTGTTAACCTTTGGCCGAGACTCTCATCGACCACCAACCTTTGCCAACCCTCCAATTGCATTTATGTATGTATGTATGTATGTATGTACATTGAGTTATCTATGCTGAAAAGTACCTATAGGGACATCGACAAGCTTCACAAGCAACAAAGATAGTCATGTCGTATATAGGTAGCAAAAAAAAAAGAACTGTTACACTCCAGTCTAGACAACGCCACGATATTTCTCACGATAATATCTAGGATGATTAATGTTTCTCCTATCGATGCCGAGCTTAAGATGATCCAAAGGCGATGTCACGTCGAAGCATCATAAAAAAAAAACACCACATGCGTTGCACAAGAGAAGTTGGACACGTGCCTGTCACTGTCTCTTCTCCCGCCTCGCGCTGTAACGCTGCACATAGGGTGTTGTTGATCCATTGGACATTTCCCTCTCCTCCCCTCCCCTCCCCCATGTATGTATGTACATAATGGATGTGCTGGCATAAGATCGACGCCAGCCAGCCCTTGTGCCTGTATGTACATACCGAAGTGGTGCTACGCCGAATTAAGGGTCATGGGGCTGTCACTGCACCAACAGCCAGCCTCTCACAACACAGCTTCCTCCGCGGGATGCTTGATGGTGTGAACACCAAGAATCGGCTTTATTTAATTTAAGTGAGGAAAAAAATTGTCCGGCGTGAAGAGGGTGGTGTGGCAACACAAAACACCCCCCCGATGAGAGAAGAAGAAGAAGAAGGAGAAGAAGGAGAGGGAGAAAAAAAAAACGCCCTTCTAGAAGCCTTCTCTGACCAAAAAAATTGACACCGGCCTTGTCTTTAGTAAGCCCCCCATTGTTGATAGGCTTGCCGCCGCCTTTGCCGCAGGGGTCTCATGTGAAAGCACGTCCTATTCCGTCGTAGCCGAGAGAGTAATCAGAGAATCGAAAAAGAAGAAGAAGAGCCGCGCCGCCGTTGGTCGACGGTCAAGCGAGAGGACAACTAGAGGAGGAGGAGGAGAGCAAAGGTGTGTGTGTGTGTGTGTGTGTATGTGTGCGTACATGTGTGGTCTGACCTCGCTGGTTCGGCCTCCGTTATCATCTCTTCCTTTCTGCAATTTCCGGTCGGTCCCCATGGAGTCACGGAGCAGACGGTCTTCTTTTCCGCCGGTTCTGCCGAAACGAGGCGAACATTGGCTTTTCTATTCTAGGAAACGGACCAGACGGCGCGTACATACGGGACGACGTGTGCAGCGCAGTGCGGTGCAGTGCGGTGGAGGAGCAATGTAATCTACTACAACAACCACTCTTACTAATGCAAGTTACATACGGTATGGTATTATGTACGGAGTAGAGTCTATCGTGAAGGGTAAAGACAGGTAAGCTTCGGAACATCTAACTACCCTACCTTGCCTACCTTCACAGTACGGAGTAGCAGTATACGATGCAACCTATATTCCCGTGAAACATTGTCCGTGGGGCCAACAAGAGCCGGTATAGCCTTTGAATGGATACACATCTTATCCATGACTTCTGGCTGGCTCGAGCATTTTACTACTCCTCCTACTATTCCTCCTCTTCTTCCTCCGTACCTAGTTGGCGCGCAAAGGTAACTCGTAGTGGTACTTGTAGTAGTAGGTTCAGACGCACAGCACCACCACCGAAGACCAGAAAGAGAAAAAAAAGGGGGGCGTGCGTGTTTTGGGTGTGCGGTTCCAATTTTGCCGCCATTCGCACCCGAAAAATAGCTCACACTGTTTTTTTTTCCCCTTTCCTTTCAGGGATTCCGTATCTAGACAAGTTGCTATAGCTATCGGATGTATCTGATCTGTCACGTTTAGCTTCCGAGGGGGGGGAGGCTGTCTTTCTGGTCCATTTGGGGACCTTTTGGGGCCGGACCAGCCGTGGCACGCCCTCTACCTAGGCTTTCTGATGCAAGAGAGCGCGAGGGAAAAAAAAAGGTTCCAGGTTCCAATTCATCCATTGTGATAAACTATCAATGTACCTCGTCTCAGGGTTCTCTTATTCAAACTATAGTGCGCCCCCCGAGGTTCGTTTCTATATAATGCAGCTGTAGCCCCCGCTGTCCAATCTTTTCACTTTCGATTCTCTTCTCTCTGCAAATCTACAACTCTCACACTTACATATCACACACACACACTCTCTCTCTCTCTGAGCCTCGTGCTTCACCACAACAGCTCACTCTTCTTCAATCTCCGCCCTCTTGCGAACCTCTTCGTTTCTATAACCAACCAAACTTCACAATGCCTTCTGCTCCCGTCAACGGTGCTCCCGCCAACTTGGGCGATAACAAGGGCATCAAGTTCCAGATCAAGACTGGAGGCAAGACCTGGCAATGCACTCTCCAGGACCGCGCTCACTAGTACGTTCTCTTCCAATCCATGAGTCCAATCTATGGAATGGCAGTAAGACAGAGTCACTAACAAAATAACCACAGCGAGCGTACCAAGGAGAAGGTCGGTAGCCCTACCGAGTCCACCACCTCGAGCAGCAGCGCATCCACCAAGTCCTCATAGAGAGGGCTGACTCTCTCTCTCTCCGATCTCACTCTCTCTCTCACATCACCAAAGTACCACCCTATCACACAACTATACTACCCTTACAACAACTTTCACACCCCCCTTCTACGAAACTACGACGAAACCTGTGAGATGAGGAACCAATGGACAAAAAGATTGGCGTTTTAGAAGAAAGAAAAATAATGCTTGCATGTGGCGTTTGGTCCCCACGTTTCGTCGACCCTCCTACTTCGGCTTAGGCGGCACGAAACGCGGAGCTTACTATCTGAATTTGTTTTTCCCTTTATTTGCTCTCTTGTTTTTTTTTTTTTTGTTTTTTTTTTAGCGACAAGGCATATGGAACTAGTACTAGAAGGGGACAAGACGACAAGATATTATCCTGTGCGTCTTTTGGTCTTCCCTAGAGCTGCTGAAATTGAACATACCCTTTTTTCTCTTCCTCTTCATTAATCCATCCGTGCTGCCAGGACTCCCCTGTCTTTTCCTTCTCCAGTGCTCGCCCTACGTCATATTGTTCCAGCTGTTGGTCCTGAATTGCCTCGTTTAACATGCCCATGGCGCTTCACAGAGGCAGGTGTCCGTGTGTGTGGAACTCGGAAAGGAAACCTCCCTTCCCCCTACGAATCCTAGGTATTCTACTCGCTCGATGCTGCATTCCTAAGTACCCTACCCTGAGGATTTTTGCGCTTTTTTTAACCTCGCTGCAACTCCCCAGTGCCAAGAAGGCTTGATTTTTGGGAGGGGGGAGGGGAGAGGGCATTTCCCGACTTGGCCGTCTCATCGAAGGGGGACCGCTGACATGTCTGTAACAGATTCGGTCTAGGGCTTGCATGGCGAACAGAAAAAGCTCTGGAGATCTAACCAAGCTTTGCAATTGGGCACACGCCTCCGGGGCGAGGCGTTGCCACCAGTCCCAACCAGGCAACTTATTCCCTCCCCCTTCAGATACAACAATAAGAGCGCCAAAGGTCCGTTTCCTGTCAGAGTCTCTGGTCGACTATTGCTTCAAAGGACCGAGAGAAGGGGGAGAGACGGGGGCGGGCTGGAGGAGCCACACCATCAAATGGGGATGCGAATTCCGTTCCTGAAAAATAGCTTTCCCACTTCCCCTCGAGGCGAGGGCCATATTTCGTGACCGAGCCAAGCCCTACCTATACGTCGGTCCGATCTGTCAAAAAAGATCCTGAGCCTATAACGACCGTGAACCCCGGACTATCTTTCTCTCTCTCTCCCTCTCCCTTTCTTGGGGGCATGCTGCAAGAATGTGCCCTCCCGCAGATTTCTCTGCAGAGCCTGGGTGGTCTTGGCTGATACAGACGCCATCGTGGGAGAGGAGGGGCCAAACAAAAAACTGAGACAATTTGTTTCCCCAGCTCTCCCCCCATAGGACGTCACAGAGAAAGCCAGCTCAGCTATTATCTTTATTTTGTCTTCCACACAGTTTTGATGATACCATCTCGGTCTTCCGTTCAGGCGTTTGGTGGCCAGCTGAATTATCCACCTCCTGCAAGTCCCTGACTCGTCGCGCCCGTGCAGCCTCGATCACTAGTCTATCCGGGGGGGTGCTGAGTGTTTTGCAACCCCCCCAAATCTCACCCCACGATAGCGTCACATTCTGCAATGTCGCAATAAGGGATCTGGGCCTGGGGATCTTTTGATGATGATCTCGCCTTTTTTGTCCACTAAGGCTGACAATACGTCTGCAATGATATCCTAAGTTGGGCAGGTCGAGACTATTCGAAACAAAACAAAACAAAAAAGCTACGAGCGCTGCGTGGTGCTGTTGTGAATGCTTACACACTTTTCGTGATGATGCAGATGATTACTGTTGTTGTTTGATGTTTGCTGAGAGATGGATACTTCCATGAACGGCTTTGAACGGCACAGGGCGTGCGGCATATGACGGCTTCTCTGACATGGGTTCCTTACGATCCTGGGCCCGATGAACCATATCAGCCATGTACATGGGCTGCAGTATGTATCACCTTACAGATGCCCCCAAGCGGCCCCCAAGAGCTCGACCTTCTCGAAGGACGGCAATGAGTAGTATAATCGCCGATTGAGGACATCATCTTTTTGCACGGCTTGCTTGGCATTACACGTTTCTTATCAGAAGCCAGTTGGAATCAGTCTCGGCGACCCCCATCTCTCAACATGGACTCCCGATTAATGACGCCGCTGGGTGGTTGCCAAGAGCTCCTATGCTTTAGCTGGTCGACTCTATTTTAGGGCTGGCTGCTGTGCGGTATCCAGAGCTTCTGGTAGTTTGCCATAGTACGGACCTTATTCATAATCTCCGCCTCTCGCAAGGCGCGGATACTTCCATTTGCAAGATTGCTGAATACAAATCAAGCTACGATAGTCTGTCTACCCTTCATCCGTCCTGGGTCTCAGGGAGGGAAGCATAGACTGTTGCTGTTATAAGCGTGTACCTTTAGGATCACGCCTCCATATTCATCAACATCCTCCTCATCGCTATCCCATCCGATCCTCCCGGAGCTCTTCCATAGACTTCGGCAGCAAACATTCGCAGCTGCATAGGAAATTGAAAGTCCCCATAGTGGTCAATAATGCTCTGCTTATCGACTGCGCGCCGTAGATCCCACCACTGGCTTGAGTCCATACCCAGGGCTTCACACTCCTTTTGCTTCTCTTCGTTCCACCACGGGGGTAACAAGGCCCGGCGCTTTTCTGTACGGCGGAGAAACCTCTTGAAGCCGCGGATACCGCTAGAGCGTCCGGCGTAAATACTATCTTCGTCTATGTCGTTATCGAGGTTGTATAAGTCCTCCACTCGTAAGCGGTACGCATCGATGAGCAACCGATAGACGTCCTGCTCCGAGCGGCCGTGAAGCCATGTGCCCTTATCCAGGCGTGTAAACGGTTTCGTAATGGGCGCATCTAAACCTTGGGGCGGGGACGGGCCGCCCAGATCAAAGACCTCCTTTGCGGATGGTGGTGCTGCAGCCGCAATATTCGCCTGGTTCTGACCGCATATCTTTTTGTGTGCCTTCCAGTCTGCCTTTTGACAGTCCCGAGAACAGTATGGGGTTGTATTGCATTTGGCGCAGCGCTTGAGATTCACCTCTGGCGGGCTCTTCTTGCAAGCGATGCAGGAGTCGCTCATTTTTTGCTGTTGTGTGAAGGGTTTTTTCTTCTTCTTCTTCTTCTTCTTCTTCTTCTTCTTCTTCTTCTTCTTCTTCTTCTTCTTCGCGATTTCAATTTGAACGATGGATAGGTAAATGGTGTATCTCTCCCTCCCTCTCTCTCTGTGTGTCCCTAGTATTCGCAATGCGGAGGTTGGAAGCAAGGTGTGATATTGTTACCTTATTCAGCTGCAGGGGTGGGCACGTTTCCAACTGAGCCAATTGGCAAACAATGGAATGATGGGTTTGATTGAATGTGATTGATGGGAGCGGAGACGCGATATACTACTTGTACTCCGTATGTGATGAGCACTGGAGAAATGAGGATGATATGGCATGAATATATTGCTTTTGGGCCCCCTTTTCTTTGCGTTTTGCAGATCTTGAACAATATTACATTATTTGAGACATATCCACGCATTATCCAGCGTTTTCAGCCCGCAACATTATGATTGATAGATGCTATAGGTATGGGCTTTTGAGAGGTACATCTACAGTAATGCGATTGTATTATGAAGCATCCATATCCAGTAGTAATCTGTTGTGCTTGTGCAAGCGTCTTTAGGCGCACGAACTGGCATTTTCTGTATTATTCCCTTTCTACGATGATCGGCTTCTTCTCATAGCTTGATTTGGCTCAGTCAAAGATTGGTCCATTTTCCGGGCACAGAGTCCTCATTTGACTGGAAAATTCTTGTTCATTTCATTCGCAGCGACTTGTCTTGAGGTTCTTCGTCATCTTATGGCTAGCCTGATTGTGAAGAAACCACCTGAGACATGGATCCCGGGGGCGGTGGGTCTATAGTGTCTCATTGCTGTGATGGGGGATAAGTGGTGATGGGAGTTTATTCGACCGCCACCCGATGTTTTTTTTCCCCCCTCCCGCATGGTGGCCACTCGCCAACATAATGTAGTCGTAATTCTAACTGCAGTCCATTGAACATCTCTCATCCATGTTTGCTTAGCACGCATCTATGTATTGCAGTGGTGCCCAAGAGCCATGGGCTTCGTGGATCATTCATGTGGGGTTTATCGTGTTATCGCACATGGAACTTCGGATTAGTAGTGGTACTACGGAGCACTACCACCTTGATTAGCGACTTATCGTGCATAGATAATATTATTTTGAACTTGTTCCATTTTTGACATACATACATACATACAGCAGCTCGTTGTCAAAATTGCGACTCATCTCGGTTCCTGGCACTTCAATCACAAGCACATTTTGGACGGTTCCGGTCAAATTTGAACCATAAATTCGGCTTAAAGAGTACCGGTCATGTGACATTGGCATGGTTTAGTTTTTGGGAGGGGGTACAAGTAACTTGGAGAGAGGCCGCGCAGGCGTTACGAATCTGGCCCATTCTGACACTGCCCAAGGCAACCAGCGGTACATTGCGGTGGCAAAGGCATCCCTCCAAGCCTACGCAAGCCTCATTGTTTATTCCTCTGTGTGGCTTCGCCTCCGAGGCGTAAACTTTGAAGCTGCTCTCTTCATTTATTAACCTGGCCTATGGGTGTATTTTAGATTTGCTTGCTCCTCCTTCTGGATCAACTCACTCTTCTGCCCTCGCAGCTGTTTGCAGTCCCAGTTTGTCCCGCTCGCTCCGTCACTCACTCACTTACTCACTCTACCCCTCTTGGCGCCCGGAGCTCAAGAGTCAGTATGCCCATCAACCATGTTGTCCTCGCCTCTGGGGCCGTTGTCGCCGTCTCGGTAGCCGTAGCTACTGTCATTGCTGTTTACGAATCCCCAGAGTTCCGTCGCTATGCGGATGATGTCCGGCGACGAATCGCCGTGGCCTTCAACTCGATGAACGAAGGCTTCGACCCGCCATATAGAGAACCCCGCTTCAACCGGCCTGAGGATGCCGACGGATTCTTCGAGTCCCGCCGCGGCGAGGGTGCTGAGCCTGGTGTCGATGCTGACGATGAAACTCGCCGCAAGCAACGAGAGGAACTGCTCTACTGGAATGCCATCCGTTTGGAAAAGGAAAAGGAAAAGGAAAAACAGACACTCTCCCGGAGAAATTCTGAGGAAAAACAAGACCTGCCACGGCCAAGTGTGACCCACCGAGGATTAAGCTTTGATGACTTTTTGCGACCGGACGAGACTGGCGAGCACGGCTCATTTGTCTTCAACAGCGGTGCGGATGTGAATAACCACGGTGGACTCCGTCGTCGAGGCGAGGGTGCCCGGGGTTTTGCATCCGCTATCTACGCTAATCCTTTTGCTGACGAATATCACATCGACAATGATGAGATGGAAGAGGATGTCACCCGCCAGATTGCCCCGGAGCGACACGAAATCATGTCGGACATCTACAGTGCCACCACCCGTGACGCAGAGGAGCGTCCGACTCCCACACTGGAACCCTCTACGCCCTTGCTCGATCTTGGTATTACCGCACCCCCTCAGCAGTCACCTCTGGAATCACCCGCAACACTTGAACGCGAACTCGCAGACAATGAATTCATGTCCGCTGGCCAGGAAGATCGACATGAAGCTTACGCATCCATTCAAGCGTGGGCTCATGAATCAAGCCGTGACTTTTACTCGCCTCTGCCCGAGACTCCCGTAGCACCCATTTCTGAGCCAGAGTTGATCAGCGAAGGTGGTTTCAGCGAAGATTTCAGCGATGGAGAGCTTACACCCACTGACTCTATATCACTTGCCGGTTCTGGCGAAGATGTTGCCAATGACACGCACGAGTCGGAGCACTTTGAGAACGGAAGATTGTACGATGTCATGAGTGAAAGTGAGGGCATGGAAACGCCTGCTAGTTGGTCCGAGGTTGGTAGCGTCATCAGTGATAGTGATGTTCCACCGCATCTATAATCGGCTCGGCTTGCATCCACTAAGCTTTACCACTGAATTAAACTATTATTTCCTTCAGTTTATCGGACAAGGCGTTGGTTATGGAAAGACTATTGAGAGATTTATAGTCATGGGTGATTTTTCCCTCCCTATGCTGTTAGGCGCGTCCTCATTTCATTGTTTTCAAAAGAGATGTTCGTGGCATATCTCTCTGTTTTTGGGTTCGGAACTTCCTACCTGCTTACCTGCCTGCCTACCTACCTATGTATACATATCTACAAGTGCAGAATTTCCTTGACTAAACAGAAGAAGAAAACAAAAAAAGAAGAAAAACACCAACAGCCATGTCGCTCTCTAATTCTCTTTCTTGAATGTAGCCGTGTATTCTTTGTATAGTTCGTTTACGTTCTTTCCAAAAAGTTCTTTCCAGAATGTATGCCCGTGATATTCGCTGGCCCTTAGCTTTTCGTTGATGCGCCGAACAGTGCCGGGGCCGAAACGATTCTCAAGGTAGTCTAGGAAAAAGGCTGTGTGCTGATAACCAGCATCCCATTTGCCTTGGGCTTCTTTCTTCCAGTGTGGTGGAGCAAGGCTGCAATTAAGCCGTACCCAATCTGCGATGCCCTCAATAAGGCCGCCAGGAGCGGTGCCCAGGGCATCATGCTGAAAGCAGTGGACGAGCTCGTGCGTGACGACTCCGGTGATTTCCTCACCAATTCTAGTAGAATCGATGCCTGCAATATATTTCATGGAGAAGTGTATTTCCTTGACGTGGTGATCATTGCTGTGGCCGATGGTGTACGCAACACCGGGCATATCCTCGAGAATGAGTGTCACCGACTTGGTGCCTGGCGCGTTGGTGCTAGGATCGGATAGCTTGTTGTACAGCAACTTCAGGAGCTTCTGAATAGCTATAGTCATACATTCGGTAACGTTAACGGCGCTGAGGAAACGTTCAGCGCCGGCATGCTTGAGATCACGGACTTGGAACTGCAATGCGGGCACGGTGAAGCCGTCGTTCCCTTTGCCGTCATATTGTTCCTTGTCCTTTCCGTTTGAAGCAAGCGGCGGTGGATATCCTTCAGGGGCAGCGGTAAGATTGGCTTTTGTAAGCACCATCATGAAGCCGTTCACCACGTGGGAAGATTGTGAGGATCTGATAAAGATAATAGGGATGAAAAGCACAGAAGAGATGGCCCTAATGAATCCAACTGATAGCGGCGAATGCTATTAAATCTTCTATATGACTGAATTGAACTATATTTCAAGGCAATGGCTATTTCATATCAAGCACAAAATGACTGAGAAACGAATAATGCTGCTAAAAGATAGAGAACAAAAAAGGGAAGTTGTTTTGGTGATGGTTTGTTGATGATCAACGCACGCGGGGCATCAAAGCAACCCTCTTTTAGGCGGCTGTAACTAATGGCGGGGTAAATCTACCGCCGACCAAGCCACTGGACCCCCTTGCTTCAGGGATTGCTTCAGCAGCTGCCCCACTGACAAATTTCTCCAGAGGCCGCTAGAAGCTCCTACCTACGGGGGGGGGGAGAGGGGAGCTTAAATGAAGCTGCACTAGCCACACGTGGCGGTTCTGCAACCCGGCAACAGCATGGTCACGTCACGCCTGCACCAAGCCTCCGCTCTCCTTTGTTTTCTCTCTCCATCTCTCTCCCTGTAGGGCCAAATCGTATCGAGACAAAAACACACACCACCAGCACACGCGCAACAAGAACATGCGAAACCGAAACCCCTCCCAATGCCAACACCGTTTCGACAACTTCCGCGCATAAAATTGTCTAAGACCTTGCAAACACTCTCCCCTTGATCACGAGACGGGAAAAAGAAATAAAACAACAAAAGTGAGTGAATTGATTACTCCCCCTCGGTTTGTTTGCGACAAGATGCATGTGCTTATGCATGTGTCTCGTGCGATGGCATCATATTACTGAACCGGCTGTTTGAAAACAACAACAACAAGCCATTGCCTGCGCATCATCCTCGCTAACGCTTTCATCTTCCAAGAATAGAATCACATCGAAAATAAGGTTCCATGGCCGATACAAGGCTTACCGACCAGCAGGTCGCCGATCTCGAGAAGATCCTCAAGAATGATTCCGCAACGCTCGATTCAAAGGTGCAATACATCAACAACATCAAGTCGGGAATAAAGCAACACAATGTCCCAGAAACGTGCATCCCATACCTCTTTGAAGGCCTCCGAGGCGCCTCCAACTCTGCGCATGCGATAATAGCCAGTGCCGGCTTCACGGCCCTCAACCATCTCTTCACCCGCATGTCACGCCAGGACCCAAAGCTGCTGTCCAAGGAAGCTGTCCGGACTCTGTCTCTGGTAATCGAGAAGCTTGGAGACCAAAAGGACAAGATACGCACCCTAGCGCACCAATCTCTAAATACCTTCTATGGCGTCGCCCCTGCTGAAGTCGAACGCTTCGTCCGCAATCAAGCCATGATTGGGAAAAACCCAAGGGCCAAGGAAGCTGCTATGCATTGGCTGTTACAGGTACTTTCACATGCCTCATATTGTGCCAATCGAGGCCGTCCTTGTTATATCACCCTATCTAACAGCATATTTCTTTTAGACTCACAACGAGCAAGGTTTGGCCTTCCGAGGATACGTCCCTACACTTATGGATCTGTTGGAGGACGCCGATGGAATGGTCCGGGATACTGCTAAAAGCACCGTCATTGAGCTTTTCAAGTGCGTAGTAATGGTTTAATACCAACATCCTCAAATGATATATACTAAGACTGAAGCTAGGAATGCCCCGAATACTGCAAAGTCCGACCTCAAGCGACAACTCAAGAACTTCAAAGTCCGCCCTGCAATTGAGCAGGCGATTGTCAAGGCGCTTGCGCCAACTTCTTCTGCTCGTCCAGAAACTCCTTCAGAACCCGCATCTCAATCGACCCGCCCAACACTTTCCACTGCCTCAACTGCTGTAGCAAGCGAAAGACCGGTTACGCCAGCCGTCGAGATGCTTGCCGAGAGAGTGGAGCCTTTATATGTGAACACAAATCGCGAATTGGATGAAACTATCAGGGACATGGCGTTCCATTTTGAGGGAAAGGAGTCCGAACACAACTGGTTGAAACGAGAACAGAGCATCATAACGCTACGAAGGCTTCTTGTCGGCAATTCCCCTGCAGATTTTCACGATACGTTCATAACGGGACTTCGTGCGATATTAGACGGCATAACGAAGGCCGTTACCTCACTAAGAACCAGTTTGTCCAAGGAAGGTTGCAGTCTAGTTCAGGAGATGGCTATGACCTTTGGCCCTGGCATGGACCCTCTGGTTGAACTTTTGATGCAAACTCTGTTGAAGTTGTCAGCCGGCACCAAGAAGATCAGTTCTCAGATGGCCAATAGTTCAATTGACGCTATACTGAGCAAAGTCACCTATACCCCACGGCTTATGCAGCATATCTGGGGAATTTACCAAGACAAGAATGTTCAGCCCAGACTCTATGCCAGCGGCTGGCTCAAGACAATATTGAAGAAGGAGGCTCATCATAAACATCACATCGAGCACACGGGCGGTGTTGATCTCATGGAAAAGTGCATCAAAAGGGGGCTGGCAGATGCCAATCCTGGCGTGAGAGAAAAAAACGAGATCAACATACTGGACGTTCTGGTCTGTCTGGCCAGCACGAGCGGACGCGTAAGTGGTCTATCTATGAAATACTAAGAGGTGTATGCGGGCTAACGAGAAGCAGGATTATGGCAGATCTTGATGGTACAGCCCAGAAACTACTCAACAAGGATCCAAGTAACCCCAACGGCTCGAGCAAGGCGCCCGAACCCGCTGCTCGACCTGGCGCAGGTCTCTCAAAGAGCACTAGCAGCCGGCCAAGTATTCGAGAACACTTAATGGCTCAGAAGAAGGCGAATCTGGGGCCCAAAAATCTTCCCCCTCGGCCGGGATCTGCTATGGCTGACCTCTCTCCTGTCCGGCCGGCTCCTTCCCGAGAACCCACGACAACCTCTAGTAAGCCAGCCGGAACTCGACCTCGCCTGGAATCTGCCATCTCTATGAATGCGGGAGGCATGTCGGGAGCGCCTATGCGGCCGGTCAGGAGGCGGCCAGAGGTAGCTCGTCCTGCAACTGCCGGGCCGTACTCTGTACGCGACCAACACTCCTCTATGGAAGCTGTTAGTCCAGAGAGCCTCAAGTTAAAGGCTGCGCCATCAAAGCCTCCACCTCAGCAAACCACTCCCGTAAAATCAATACCACGTCCTCGCCCTGGTCACATCTCTCGTGCAAGCGAGGGCAGTCTGGTTTCCCCAAGTCGCTCGCCGGGAAAGAGTCTGGTCTCACCGCGTGTGAGCCCATTGAAATACCCAAGATCCTCCATTCCCGTGTCAAGCCCTTCTAGGGCCCATGAGGAGTTTAGTCTGATGGTACCGACTTTTTCTAGATCGGAGGTTTCATCTCCAAAGTCGGAAATAGCTTCAGAGTCGCAACCGTCTCGACAGCCTTCCCCAACACCCCCGCCACCTGCTCGCCCGGAGGTTGTACGTGAGTCTCGTGCTGAAACACCACTTCGGAGTCTTGAGGTCTATGAAGACCCCTTTACGGGAGATCAACCTCCGCAGAGGGCTAGTCCGCTCGCTGCGCCTGTATTGGAGGAGAAGCCCGTTAACGAAGATGCTGCAAATCTCCGGAGGTCTCTGAATGGACATGCGCCAACATCAGATGAGCTGGCCTCTCCCGAAAAAATCGGGCAGAACGCACGCCTCCTTGATAGTGGCATTACCAAGATTAAAACCAAATCCCTTGAAGTTCACGGGTTCCGGAAATTGCAGTCTCTTATTCGAGATAGCAGGACTGTCTTCACTGACCAGAGATTTGAAGCCTTGTTACTTGGCCTTTTCCATTATCTTGAAGATCCTCTTAAGGAGCTTCCTACAGAAAAGGCTCAAGATGTCAAGGCTCAGATTCTGACAACCATTAAGCTACTCCTCAAGAAGGAGCGGGATAACTTCCAACCTCATGTTTCAAAGGGACTGGAATCCCTTTTACAAACTCGTGGCTGCTACGATACCAGGGCTCATGTGGTCAGTGGTCTGGAGCTCCTGGCTGACGAACTGGTGACCATAGGCGATGGTCCCGAGACCGTAGTCGTTCTCACCAAGCGTCTACAGCGCTGCTCTGATGCTACCACAGAGGGTTGCCGCACTCTAAGCATGGGTCTTCATGTCCTCAAGGTCATGCTCGACAAGCGCCCAGAGTTTATTCCGACCAGAAACGAACTTACACAGCTTGCCGGTCTGGCCGGTCGATGCCTTGACTCAACAGATTCGGGTGTTCGTATGGATGCCGTCAAGTTTTGCGTCTCCTTGCATACTCATGTTGGCGACGCCAGCTTTTGGGAAGCCATGGCCGGTATCAAGGATGACCCCAAGAGCTTGATTACTTACTACATTGTGAAGAAGCAGCGCGAGGAAGGTGTCTCGGCCTAATGTTTTCATACATCTTTCTTTCGAACAAAAGCTTATCACCCGGCGTTTCAGGAATGTTTGGATGGGGGAGGGCAAAAAAAGACGCAAAAGGGGTAACACACGCCGTACCTGACATGTAACAACAACAACAAAACCACGGCGTACTGGAACATTTGGACGAACAGCATTGGTTAAACCCCTCGTGGACGTTTTTCTCGTTTTTGGTTCCGTTGAAGAGATATATGTATGTGTGTACCACGAAAATGCCGTTCAGAAAACTATGATGGGGGGATTTGGTGGGAGTGAGTTAGGGAGGAACATGGTTGATTTTTTTCTTTTCTTTTCTTCTTCCGGCCTTATTTCTTCTCCTTCTCCGCCAACTTGGCTATTGGAAGGCACAGAAAAACGTGGTGATCTATTTTGAAGCATAGATCAACCGATAGTGTTCTGTGTTGACCAAGACTTGAATTTGTTTCTTCTCACAGCCCAGGCGGCCATTTGTATACGCAAAAGCAACAACTTTGAGTAGATTTGTAATTCACAACTTTATTTTCGTCTTAGTTATATATATAATTCTTCTTGGCTGTCTCAATAACAGTAAGCACCCCTTTCTTTGCTTGATGGTTCCACACATCACCAAGAATAAAAACCAAGTATCAACGATATTATTCACAAGTCATTTCATTCCAGACCCTTTAGCCAAGTTTTATATACTCGACCATTCATCATACCAGCTATCGCCATCTCCAAATAATGCCACGTAAAAAAAAACAATGGAAGAAACCACCAAAAAACATGATTTCTCCAAACTCCACGGCAATGACATGAATACGCATGGAGAAGTAAAAAAAAGGAGCAAAAGCAACAGACCCAAAACCATACGTTTCAATAACTCATCAAGCCCACCAAAACATTGATCATCCTGCGATCAAGCCGAGTAAGCCAGCTCGAAACCCCCCCAAAAAAGGCGTGCCATTGATCCAGTTCGTGGCATCTCAAAACAAAAAGGCTCCCCTCCCCCCTTCTCACTTTTTTCTCTTCCCCCTTATCAAAATGGGAAAACCAACCACAGCAGTAAAAGAAAAGGGCCCTGCACTTTCTCTCCTAATTTTTGATCCAGCTCCTTCCGCCTTCACCTCCCTCCCCATCATAGACCTAATAAGCAGAAAGTGGATATCATTTTATGACCGAGCACAAAACGCCAGAACTTTCGAGGTCTCGCTCGAACCAACAAATAACTCAAACCGGGGGCTAAATCAAAAAGACATTGCTGCTAACTGCGTGGCATAAACGTAACTTGCTCAGGCACACGACTGGAATTACGTCCAAGAACATATGTGGTTCTTGGGTAAATGTATAGAAGACTTAAACCTCCTCGAAGATGCGGTGGGTATTTTCAATAACAAACTGTACAGCAATGTTCTTTGCATGCATATCAGTCATTTCCCGCTCGATACTAAGATCTCGCATAATTGTTGGGGCAAAGACGACAGCCAGGTTCTTGGGAGACATCTTAATAGGTGTGTTAGTCTTGGGCGTCCAAAAAAAAAAAGCAGGGAGTAGGCTGGGCAACAAACCAAATTCTCTGGCTCTCTTTGAGCGACGCGGTGAAGGTGGAACATGAGGAACTCCAGACAATCTCGATGAGCCGGTGGCATGGAGGTGAACGTCTTGTTCAAATGAGTGCACCGCTCTCCCTCATCAGGAATGGCTGATGCATGTCAGTTACAAAATTTCCATTCCCAAAAAAGCAAATTGGTACTTACCGATGGATTCTAAGACTCGTTCATAGACATCAAAAGTGAGTAGGGGATTAGGGAGCTTGCGGAAGTACTGCTTCAAAACGCTTGTAACAGCAGTAATATCAATATCAGGGTCCGAGATGTCAAAGGTTTCACTCTTGTCGAATCCATCCTTGATCATGTTGACTTGCGAATTTCCACCGGTCTTTCGGTAGATACCTTCCTGGTCCATGCCCCTCAATTCGACTTCCTCGATGCAACGGGTTACCACGTTGGGAATCTGGCGATGTTCGTATTCGCATCGCTCGGAGAGCTCAGATCCAAACAAAACCGATGGGGGCTCTGCAGGGACGGCAGCAAACATGGCATTTGCCATCATGTGCTTGGATCCAGCATTCTTCTTACCAAAGAAGCCGAATGGCTGCTGTTGTTGTTGCAGCAGCAGTTGTTGTTGTTGCTGCTGTTGTGGGTGCTGCAGCTTGCTCTGAGTGTTATGAATGTTGGACACCGGGATGGTGGAGCCATCAATCTGAGCAATAGTCATATTGTATGGCATACCGATGTTGTCACCAACCATGCCCTGCTGCTGCATTCTCTCGCGGTCATTCTGGAAAGCAACAACAGCCCTGTTGACGCCCTTGGCAACATTCTGCGCCATGGTCTTGGAACCCTTCTTCCAGTTGAATTTCTTGACCTGACCCTTTCGAACCTGGACAACGGTCGGGCCATTCTCAACAACAGTATCCTCGTCAGGTACAAGTGTGGTGCCAGTTGTGACACTCGCAGTGTCCATGTTGATGGCTGTAACACTCTTGGGCTGTCCGTATATGCCAAGGCCATTAGGACCTTTGGTGTCAACGTTGATCTGTGACTTGAATCGTTCCTGAATTTGATGGGTAAGGTCATTGTTCATATCAGCAAGCTGTGCGTTCTTGGAAGACAGCTGCTCGAACTCCATGAGAGCCCGATCCCTATCTGCAACAGCCTGTGTCTTCTCCTCAATCAACTGATCTCGTTCTTCGTGAAGCTGTTCAATTTCTTCAGACATAATCTGCTTGACTTGTTCAAGCTTCTGGACGAATTCCTTAATGGCAGAGTCTTCGAGGTCGCGCGGGTCAACAGGGGTCTTGGTCTCCTTTGCTCGTTCAACATAGCCAGCAAGCACCTCGAGCTGTTTGATCATGATCTCAGTTTGAGTGTCCAGAACTGAAACAGTCTTCCTCTTTTCCATAAGCTTCTTGTTAAGATTCTTGATATCCTTCTCAGTGTTGAATTGTCTTTCCAGCTCGGCCACTCGCTGTTCAGAGTTCCTAAGCTGTCTCTTGAGTATGGCTGGACTTTCTGGAGATGCAACTGAGATGGGACTGCTGATATCATGAGAAAATCCGTTTGGATCATCAGCATGTGGGGTCTTAGGCCATCGTGGTGATCCTGTAGCACGTGTTGTCTCGCTGATGCTTCGGGTATGGTTGCCTCTGGAAGGCGTGACGTTGCTGGATTCGACACTGCTTGTGCGTCCATGTCGTACTGCATTGGAAACCCGTCTCAAAATTGAAGTTGATCCCTCGTCAGTGCCGAGTATTCTGGCCATGTCCTCCTCCAAACTGAAATCCGCACCGCTGCTCCACCTAGGTAGCTTCACAGATTCAGGTGATCCAGGAGCGTCCTTTGAACCAGCCGCCTCTTTGGTGGCTGTTTGAGGCCGAGGTTGAGTTTGAGCCTGGCTACTGGGCGGCATGGGCGCTGCCCTCGGCTGCATATATGTGTCAGTCATGCCTTGATCGGAAAAGCCAGATCGAGATGGAGGTGTCTGGCGTGGGGCCGGCGAAGCGTCATCGGAGGTAGAGGTTCTGCTTGGAGCCACTGGTTTCCCGTTGTTGGCTAGATATGAATCATCAGTAACAGGAGGTGTGAATTGCGGGCCTTGATGGGCATCAATACCGGTTCGGCTGCCCACAGATGGCACTTCTTTTCGTGGAATCGCCTTTGAACTCTCTGTGCGCGACGCACTCTTGGCAAGCAAATCGAGTGATGCCCGTATTTCCTCGTCGTCTTGCGCCTTAGAGTCTACAGACATTCGGGACGATAGAATATCACTAACGGACCGCGATTCTGACTGTGGGAACGAATTCAAGTCAGGTCTTCGCGGAGGACCCATGCTTGACCTAGCAGAGATACTGTCTGGTGGGTTGATAGACGACTGCGAACTGATACTCCTAGATCCAGAAGGCTTGAGTTTAGGGGCTTCTTGCAGTTTAAAATCCTCCACGCCTGACTTGCTCTGGCTGGTATCCGATTTGTGGGCATTTCGAGCGGCGGATTTTGATTGAGGGATCTCTTGATCAGAGGATATTTGGCGGCCTTTTTCTTGGAAGGCTATATGAGGGGTAGATGAATGGGAATCACTTCGTCTATCCGAAATCGTAGGTCGAGGGACGCTGAAGTAGTCCTTGTCCTTCTTCTTGGTCCCCTCTCCAGCGCTATCGGAAGTTGATCTCGGAGTGCCATTTTGTGGAGGACTTGTATCAAGACCCACTGATATTAGGAATCCATCGTTGGCCTCGTTTCCACCGGCTCCAGACGTCGAGATAACGGCCGAGTTACGGTTCTTTCGGTAGGATGACGATGGCAACGTAAGCCCTTCATTTTTAGCGGGCGCCTCGACCGGCCGTTCAGGGGATTTGGCAGGCCTTGAACTGCCCCTGGATGACGACTCGGTCTGCCTATGGGTCGGTTGCGGTTGCGGTCGCGGAGAGACCTCGGTAGGCGTATCAGACTCAGGGTCCACACGATCATTGGAAAAGGCGTTTTGTGGAATGACATTTGGCGGGAGAGCCGGAAGGGACTTTTCTGTAATCATTGGAGATTGATCTTTTTCGCGAGACTTGGCCGCAGCGGCAGCCTTTGATTTCTTTCTTCGTCTCGCCATAAGGGTCTCATGACAGCCCATGCAAAATATGCCCTGAGATGTTCTTGCATAACGAAGGTTCTCGATTTTTCGTTTACAGTTTCGGCAGCGGAAACAGGTAGCGCAGAAAGCCTGATCACCAGTCAAGATAGCGAGGTCTTCGATCTTGTTACCGCAGGCACTGCAGCTGTAGGTACAGTTATTGCAGATGAGCGATCCGTCACCGAGCAGGAGGAGATTGGCGTCGGAATCGAGAAGAGTGCCACAGGTGTTGCAGCGGAAGCAATCAAGATGCCATCGGTTGCCAGCTTTCATCGTTTCAAGTTAGCTCAAGCTACAGAGACGCAGGGAAATACAAGGGAATTGATTGTGTTGCATCCAACAGCACCAGGGTGCATGGTTGCGATGTGCAGGGAGATGAGGTAAATGGGCTGAATGTAATCCAAGTTATAGACGTACCTAGCTCGAAAGCTTTCCCTTCCTCGAGGATCTGAATAATGCATCGTGGTCAGCTTGAGTGCGGTCAAGAGACGTCAGTACAGGAGCCGCAGCGTACCTCTCCACATCCTTTGCAGGGGAACACATCGTCAGTGTCCATGGGAGTCTCCATATACTCGTCCATTACGGCAGCCATGGTTGGCAAAGGGGGGCCAGACGAAGCCAATGTCAAATCTTGATCTATCGAGGATGTGTGGACGTCGGAGCGTAAAGGTGTTCGTAATCGTAGCAATGGCAGCGTAGAGGATTGGGCGGTGGAGTTCAACTACGGCCTCAGCAAGGCATTCATTGATGTTTCCAGATCGTCTTTGTTTCCGTGAGTCTGGTCGGGATCAGTTTTTTGGGGGGTGTAGTGCAGCGCAGCGCAGGGGATGGAACTCTTGTCGACCAAAGATTTCGCAGTAAAGGAACTCGGGAGACGCAAAGTAATGGTTGCTGCTGGGTCGAGGGCGGGTGCACACAGAAAGGCAATGCACACACACACACACACTGAGACAAAGGATGAACGCCAAAACAACCTTTCTGGGTAGTAAAATCAGACGGTAAAGGCGCAAACTGCGGGGATTGTCGAAAACGAGCGTCGGGCCCAGCAGGTGGTGAGCTACGGCGTGTGTTCAACGAGTTGATAATAAAAGAGAGAGGGAGGGAGAGAAAAAAAAAGGAAAAGGGAAGCCTGAGATCTGGAGGGGGGGAAATGTTACGGCAGAAAGGGAAGAGAGGAAAAAAAGGTGAGTGTGAGGTTTCGCCCAGGATCCAGTAACAATGGATGGATGGGATGCAACGGGGGGAGGGGATGGAACTTAGAAAGAGGTGTGGCCATACGAGTTTAGTAACAGGCAAAGCAGGTACCAGGCCAGGGACTGGAGAAGGCTAGCCCCATATTTCTCATGTTCCGAATACATTTGGCGAGTGACGGTATGGCGATACATCAAGCTACATTAGTCGGTTAGGGGTGAAGGTACCTAAAATTGCATGATCTGGATAGCATGGTACATGGTCACACGTACAGGTAGGTAGGTAGGTAATCATGAGATATGAGAGGCAAGGTAAATAGCAATAACGATATCAGAAATGGTTGATCCTCTTTTGTTCAGTATGCCTAGGTACTGCTTGTAATTTATTTTATTTATTTATTCCTTCCTCCCCTATTATGCTGATTGGCCTCGAATCCAGGGTAAATCATATGCTGGAATGCTTAAGAGATGCAGGTACATATTAACAGAGTGGGCCTGCAGAAAGAGGTACGTGGCCCCGTATCTTCAGTGTAGGGAGCTAAAAGTCACCATATCCTCTTCAAATGTCACCGTGAAGCCCCGAGTTGGCATGGGTTGAGTCCAACGATGGGTGCTGTACAAGTACCAGAGTACATAAGGCGGCGGATAGGATACACCTCCACGAACCTCTGGGTGGGACTTTTTTTGTTTGGAGATGTGGCGTGGCCTGTCGACATCGCCCAGGTTCAGGGGCTGCTGTTGCAATTGGCGATTTCCACAGGGGGGGGGGGGGGGGGGGGGCGGTCACTTTTTACTCCCTTTTTTTTTCTTTCTTTCTTTCTTAATTAATCCTTTCACTTTCTTCTAGCAGTATTACTAGTATCTGGCATATCATAAATTTGGGGGCGTAATCGAAACGTGAACTTTGAGGCCACGAAACGTAACATGTCCAAAAATGGGGATATACATTAAGCAGCAGCCATAGGTAGGCACCAATGTATTTCGAAACAACCAAGAATGTGGGTTTTCAGGTATGTTTGGCATGGAGGTCCTTCTGATGGTTTGGTGCCTGTACTTGATCAGTGACTTTTTGCACATCCATCCATCCATCCGCCTGGAGCGAGAACGAACTAAACAACAGCCCTGGAGCCTAGGTAGGTAGGTATCCCTTTGTACGTAGGCACCTAGACTACAGTGGGTGTAGTGACAGGACTGAGCTCGAACTTGCCACTGTTTAGGGCTCCTTTGGTCTCTTCTAGCACCGCAACAGGAGCAACAAAGGGGAAGGAATAGATGATACTCGACACCAAATTCCCCAACCGTGTAATATTGAATTGTTATTGCCGCAATTAAAATTAAATAAAGAGAGTTACACTATAATTTACAACATCACAAAAGCCCTCAAAGGAACTCTTGTCCTACGATACCCAGATAGGTACAATGATCTAATACAAGTACAAGTAGGTTAGGTTGGTCGTGATCAAAATCCCTAGTCCAACATCAACCACCCATACAAATGACAGAACAGGGGCGTGGGCTGAACAGGACGAAACCCTGCCGAGGTCCTTACTCTTACTCTTTGGATTAAGCTGGATTTGCATCAGCTAGATCCAGGGACCATGGCCAATCCGATTGATCATCGCAAACCAGCGCGTGGGGCTTGTCGATTCATTTGCTTTCCCGTTCAAAACACCACCATGAGTCTTCTCTCCATTGACAAGTAAGTCAGTTACCTGGCTCATGCTGGCCAACAAAAGCACTCGCCCTACGGAGTACAAGCATCATCCACTTGTATCAACCAAAAAAAAATCCATATGCTGCCCCCTGCAGCGCCACGCGTTGTTTTGGACGCCAAGCAAAGGCACAAAAACAGGAACAGGAAGTCTGGAATGCCAGCCTCCAGGAACAGGAACAGGGTCCTTTTTCCCCTTGACTAAGCCGAGGGAGAAAGAGAGAGAGAGAGAGAGAGAAATACTTGTACTTGTAGTACTTGACCACCACATGAAGCTTGTCTGTTTCAGTTTTATGGGTTTCTTGGACGAAACAAGGACGCCCTCCAGGGGTACTCCATCACCTGGGGAGTTGGGGAGTAGGGAAGAGGGGGCCAAATGTTGGAACCCGTGGAGTGGACCCTTGTTGAGCACCCGCCTCCATCTATCTACCCGCTGTCAGTTTGGCTTTTCCCATCCAACTGGTATCCGTATTACGTTGAGATGATGAATTTTTGGTCGTCTGTGTGAGTCGGCTTCAGCTCTGCTATGACCTGCATATTGAAGATCATCTCATCGTGATATTCGAGTCATGTTCACTGCTAGCTCTACCGCCATCAGCACTCAGTACAATCCAGCGCATCCTTGGATGAGACACGACCATGGTATACTACTTGTAGTAGTAGAATGTATGTACTCCGTATCCTGAATACGTTGGGTCAAGTTACACCGCAAGCTGGAACATATGCAGTCGTCTCAATATGCCATTCTCCTCCAGCCTATCAATTTCTATCTTTGCGAGTTCTTTAGCAACGCCCAATATGCCATATCCTGGAATCAAAGAAATGGCTCGCAATAGATTCAACTCTGCTTCATGTTAATTGATATTCCCCCATGTCTGGTTACAGCGTCATCTTCCCACCCATCATCTACCCGGCACTTTTGTCACTTATAATACTTCCACATGCAAGCTCGCCATTCTGCTGAGCATAGCTAGACACCCTGTTTATGTCGCACGGCTGGTCGAAAACTTGTGTCAACCAGCCACCTCGATAAAAATGCTGGTACATACATAGTCTCTCGTCAAGGTTCAGGCTGGTCGATCGGCGGCCCATCGCATCTGGAACCGGGATTCATCTTGCACCGTCAGGCCATGTAGTTCTCTATTTGGTAGGTAGTTGTAGTTTCGAATAGCTAGCTATTGCGGGTGTTGTAGTTATTGGCCCGTCCAGCTTGCCTCCACAGTTCCATTGCGGAAAGTCTAAGACATCAATGGCAAGCTTCCCAGCCTGTGTCCGCCTGTTCGTGCGGTCTGTGCAAAATCGAAAACTGTGTTTCTAGTGAAGCCGATCTCGATTGAGGATAAGTGTTGGCTTCCAAGGATATTTGGCGGCCCGACTGAACATGTGGTTGGAGTCTCAATCACAATAGTACGCCACAGCTAATGTTTAATGATGATGGTTCATTTCACCTTTGAAGGTAAGCAAATATTTCATTTATTGATTCATGCTGGCTTATGAATTTGTGAGACAATGTTGGGCACCATGGAGAGCACGGCAATCAATCTCTCTCAGCCAAATGTTACCGTCGAAAGTATATGTTCAAGAAACGAACCAGGCCGCGGAAATTAATCTAGTCAGCGTTATTGTTTCTGGGAGACGAGCTTCTTGACTTTCTCCAAAAGTATGGCACTCTCCCGGCCCAACTTCTTATTGCCGTTCTTGTCTCGAGTCTTGGCCATGGCCTTCTTGAACTTCTCGCGTTCTGCAATCCTCTGCGTCCTCTCCTGATTCCGACGCTCAAACTCCTGCCTTCTCACTTCAGCTTCGGCTTTTTTCTGCTCAGCCTTCTGTAGCTGCTTGTCGTAGTACCCAGGACGTCTTGTTCTCCGGCGATGACCATCACTTGGACCAAGATTCTTATCAGGGTCAGTTCCGACTTGGGCCATTTCTTCATCTTTTAGCATGAGTTGTCTAGTAGGATGAAGGGGTCCCTCTTTCTCCTCCTCATTGGCACTGTCATCGCCATCATGAGACTTATCGCCCTCATCATCTCCGCTGGGCTCGTCTCCAGCAGGAGCAACCTCTGTAGCCTTTACCTCTCTGGCCTTGATCTTTGCATATGCCTTCTTGACCTTGGCTTTATGAATAAGATCCTTTTTTATCTTGTCAACTAGTTGAGTGATGTGTAAGCATTCTTACTCAGATTATGGTGAAAAATCGTGGGCGGATCCTGAGGGTGAGTGGGAAAGGATGTGTGAAAATTCTGATAGGAGAGGCAAAACACATACCTTTGCGACGCCAGGGGCCATCAGGCAAATTTTCAGGACCGACTCTAAAGCCATGCTTTGGCTTTTTTGCCTCGGGAGCGGTTTCGGAAGCATCAAGAGCTCGTTTAGGCGCCATGATTGCAGGTGCAATGCAATGCCGAAAAAAAAAACCCGTGGATGAGACTGCAGCCAAAAGGAATACGATGAAGCTTTCGGCCGCCGACAGACGGAAGGAATTTGAGCTGGAGCCTTGACCTTCGGACAAGGCCGGTTAGCTGAAAGGTGAGTTCAGGTGAGCGGTTTGGGTAAAGATGTACTCGGTAGCGTGGAAGAGGCCTAAAGGGAAGCGTCCAGGGCGTCCGATAGCGCTCTGATCCGCTGTGATCCGCTGTAATCCGCTATGGCCCACTGACTCGTAGCGGCTACCATAGCGGGAGTGGGTGGGCAGGTGGGGTAAGTTGGGTAAGTTGGGATGCAATGGATGGATGGATCCATGTCCATAGGCTCTCGGTTTTTCCAAGCTGCAACAACCACTCGTGATGAATGAATGGATCATGGCACAACGTGGATGGCTTGCAATCAATGAACAGGCTAAACCATTCAAGACCAGTCCGACTGACCTCATCTGATGACGATGATGAACCGCCCCAACCAACCATGGGAACCCCACCAACTAGACAACTGGGATACGACGACTTATTAATGGAGAACGGACACTTATGCACGCGGTGGGTGCATGGATGCAATTCTATTACAGTAGCAGAGCCGATTTATACTGGATGTGGTCGTTGTCTCGTCTTGTTTGTTACTACCGTTCGTTCTTGAGTCACTCGTCTAATTCCCACCGAGTACCCTTTATTTAATTAGCGTCTCTGCACCCGCCCGTGCCGCTATCGTTTCTTTGATTCCTTGGGCTCCGGCATGTCCCTCGTCCTCGTCTTCATTCCCGTACCGGACCTTGTGATGATTGCGTGATTCACCGCTCTCAATCAACTATTTCTTTGGAGAAAAAGAAGCCGTTGCAAAAATAAAACCTGGCAAAACAACAACAGCAACAACAAAAGAGCAGCATACGTCACGGTATACCTGTCAACCTTGTGGAGAGATAGAACGAGAGTGTCGCAAACACTCGCTCACACATACACCTAGTGCATGATCGTGGCCAGCGCCCGGTGGAGATTTGGGGTCAGATGGTGACGTTTTCCACAAGGACCTCGTCAACGACACCTCGGGATTTCATATCCCCCTCATGATTTCTTACCTGGCCAGTTTGAGAACCGCAGTGTAGCTGTTGTTCTCAAAAAAAAACTTACTTGACATTACAAATGCCCATCTTCCAAGACGATCTCGAACATGCACCAACTACCTCCCATGCCCGCGCACCTGTCGCGATCGAACCGCCGCCCGCTTCAAGATTGCGACGTCTCTCCGAAGAGAGCATACGGACCGAGTTATGCGAGGGGCCAGTTCCCGATAGTCCAATATGTCCATCGACCCCGCGGAATGACGACGAGACGGTAACCTCGGACCGGGCGGAGTTGATTGAGATGTTGAAGCGAGGTGCGAGTCCAACATGGATCCCAGGCCGACATGTACGTTAATATCGCTGCGCACCAACGTATTCATATGTATCCGAGTCCATACTGACTGACTTCCCTTTAGCTCGAGTCAATTATGCAGCAGACTCAGTCTACCAATACCGAAAAACCACAGAGATCATCGCCTGAATCCCCGACACTTCTTCCGCCAGTGCAGATTACACCAGAGAAGGCCAAGATGTCAGATGGCGTGGATGAAAGGTTGCAGGATGGCCTTAATATTGAGCGGCCAAGATCAGCCTTGCACAGTGGGGACTTTACAAGCGACGAAGCGACGGGTGAGGGTCAGCATGTTGAAGAGACTTGCAGGAAGAGAGAGGAACGGCACCTATCCCCAGATACCTGGCTCGCAACCTCACCACCGAGACATTTTACGCCATTCAACTTTGAGAGGAGAACACAGCTGCCAGATGGTGCCAGTAGCTTTAAGTCAGAAGCCTCGCCGCTGTCGTCATCCTTGTCCAGCTTCGCTTATCAGCCACCAACGAGTCCCTTGGTCCAGTCCGAGACAAACGAGGAACTGGACTTCTCCATGCCTCTTAGTGATATGCATCTTTCTACAAGTAGAATGGCTTCGGCAAGGAGGCATACGCTTTATTCAACTCACTCTTCACCATTCGCATCACCGTCCTCAGGATCTTCTTTCATCCCATCCAGAGCCTCCGGTCGGAGGCGAGAGGGAGCATTACCATATCAAGCACACCAACCCCGTCGATCTCTCACAGGGACGCCCAGTTTTCTTACCCAGTATGGCTCGTCACCACAAACGCCGTTTTTGCGATCGCGACGAATGTCTATTGGTTCAGACACATCACCACTGCATCATGCATCCATGGTTGGCTCTTATGAAGAAAGCATTCTCCGTGGCCGTATGTCAACCACACCGTCAAAGCCAATCGAGTTTCTTGCCCAAATTGGTGTGCTAGGCAAGGGAAAATGCAAATCAAGTCTCCGCTGCCCTCCTCATGTGACCATCCCCTTTCCCGCAGTATACTACAGCTACAGCAATACTCCACATGGGCGGTCTCAAACCGACGATGGACCAAGTCCCTATGTTGGGCAGATTGACCTTGAAAACGGGCTTCCTAACCCGGAAGAAGAGTCGCGATCAAGACGAAAGGCTCAAAGCCGATATTCTGATAAGAAGAAAGCATGCGGAGATGTAGACACAATGATGGATGATCAAGACACAGAGCCAGAACGCCGCAGATCTTCCAGGCCAAAACGACAATCTGGGTCCCCCAAAGCACCGCCTGGCGGGAGTTATAGGATACCTGAGCAGGGGCAGATTCAAATAATCCTAAAAAACCAGAACAAAACTGCTGTCAAGCTTTTCTTATTACCTTATGACTTGACCGGCATGGCACCCGGGACAAAAACATTTATTCGACAGCGCAGCTACTCGGCCGGTCCTATAATTGACGTGCCCAATTTGCAGGCCGACCCTATGGATCGACCAATACTAAGATATCTCGTTCATCTTCATATATGTTGCCCTTCAAAGGGGCGCTACTACTTATACAAAAGTATTCGCATTGTTTTCGCTAATCGCGTTCCCGATGGGAAAGAAAAGCTTCGCAATGAGACGACCTGGCCTGATCCACGATTCACCCCGTACAAACTCATTCGGGTTATGAACCCCCCGCTTTCTACGTCGAGTGGTCCCGGGGCAATGCTTGCCGCTGAGAATGCTGTTCGAAGACGGAGCTTGGGCTTGGCTGCGGGTACTCCTGTACGCCCGTTTGATATGGAAGGTTTTGGATTGCCCGGTATGCCTGCAGAGCCGACCCAATCATCCAGTTTCAGCATGGGAAACATCATACCTGTCGATCCAATACCGCTCCGTCAAGATCCCCTAGAAAGCGATAACAGCGATACAACGAGCGTGACCGCAGGCATACTGTCACCAGACACCTCCTCGCAGGCCAGCCGCCCATCTACCAAAGACTCAGCAGGAATGAGCGTCTGGGGCGCCACCCAATACGAGAAACTCAACAAGGGTGACATCGGCTATGGGGGCAATGCCTTTGGCTGCTCCGCCAACGGCAAAACACCCGGCGCGGAAAGCTTGCTGTCCAAACGGCTAAGGGGACTCGGCGTGAAGCCTGATGCCACAGCATCTCAAGACGAGTAAAATAAATCACACATACAAAGCACAACCTATAAGTATCTTCCCTCTTTTTTTTAATGGTGGCATTTCTCTTTGCATAAATCCCGTTTTGGAAGTCTGAAAGACTAGGGATAGGACAGTTGAATAGGCGCCCTCATGCTGGCCATGTTTTATTTTGTTATAGATGGACGGGTTCACAAAAATAAGGAGTTCTTTTTGTTCTGGGGGATACATGGACTAGGTAATGGCGTTTCTGTATCTCTGCTCTATGTCGTATTTTGGGGCATGAAACCTTTCATATCTCATACATATATATATCGGGCCCTATGGTCTGTATTTAAAAAAAAATGAATAAAAGTGATTATCAAGTCAAGAAAGAAAGAAAGAAAGAAAGTATGTAAAGCAGGAACGAAACCCTTTGCTCCATTTATTAGCTCTGTAGTTTATAATTTTGTCTCTCATTTAACAGAGTAGTTTGAACATGCAACATAGCTGATATGCGTTGATTTGCTATTATACATCTCAAGTCTAGATTACAGGTTGGGGAAGTCTATATCGTTCTTCAAAGTGTCATGAGTCCAAGGATGTGAGAAGACGTTTACGCCTGTCGTTGTACATGCAAAATCTCCAAACTGTCCGCCATATTGCCCCTCCGTTTGATACCAGTTATATCTTGTATGTGAAGCCATTCCCTTCCTCTCCCCATTTTTTTTATCATGTCCTATCCTGGGATGGTCTTGTCTAGGGTATTGTTATCGTCATCGGCTCCTCTGCCTTCACTCTTGGCACCCTGGTCACCTTTGGCTTCTTCGCCTGTACTCGTTTTCTATTCTGTACGGAAACAGCACGGAGTGCCTTCCTCGTCGTCGTTTGGCCACGTTTTCTGTTGCGCTCAAAATCAAGCTGCTTCTCTAAACTCCTCTTCATGACTCTCAGCTCAGAGTGCGAAAACGGCTTGAGCAGCTCGGCTGCCCCTTTTGTCAGACTCGTCTTGCCACTACTATTCCAAGCACTCGTGAGATGCTCATAATCTGTCGTGGTGAAAGCGTAATGTAGTCGTGGATATTGCCTCTCGATTTCTCTCAGTTTGGCAGAAACAACGGCTGACCATGCAGATAGTTTGCGAAGCTTCAACCACTGATGCTGTAAGCTTAGAACGGCAGCCTTGGACGCTTGGAGAATACGTGTATTTTTCATATGACGTCTCTCCTGAAGACTTTTCTTGGCAGGGGTCCAACCACGCCATCGGGGCATCAGCATTGTCTCACACCACTCCATCGCGGGTTCCCATTGACCCATCTCTGCAAGGTACTGGATCACAAGGTTCCAGTTACTTCGAGTCAACTTGAACCCGGCCGAGGTAACCCGTTCAATACATTGCAGCAGCCCCTTGCCGTTCTTTTGTTCCCTGAATGCTTTCGCTACAATGGTGATTGGCCGAGACAAATCATATTGATGAGCTGGGTAGACACCTGCAACGTTTTGCCGCTTGCTACGAGCAAGGACGCTTTCCCAGGTACGGCCCCACATCTTGTGAATCTGATTATATTTCCGATCCTTGAGATAACCTAACATCAAAGCTGAAACGACCTCGGGAGGGAATGGCTCACTACCTTTGTGCTTGCGAAATATGCTGGCGTAAAGATCAACAAGCCTTTCGGCCGTTGGAAAGTCTCGCAACTCTACCAGTAGCCTAATGGCCTGGCCAATGTTCTTGGTCTGCTTCCTCAAGTGCCTGAGATCAGCGGCCACATGTGAAATGGAATCCTTCCCCTGTCTGCCAGGACGTCCAGTGAGCAAAGACTGCAAGTAGGTGACAAATTCCTTTCCCAGCTGTCGCGTTCGACCTGCAGAGGGTGCTTTTTGAAACGCAGCATCTACTAGAGCAGTCTGAGCATTGAAGTTCATGGACTGGCCCGCCCGCTCCAGCTGGGAGGCAATGATTTCTACTAGCTTGAGCTCACCCGTACGCACGGCACCAGCCATGACAATAGCAAAATGCTCCGGCCCCACGGGAAAGAGCTTTTCCTTGCAGGCACTTCGCAATAGGCGATAGGCTGGCTGTACCTGATCCACTCTAACGAGCGCCTGGAGAAGGAACTCGTGGGTTTGATGATCCCATGCGACATCGTAATTCTTCATGGATTGAAGTAGTTCATAGCATTTGTTCAGCTTGCCTTGCATGCCGTTGAAGTAAATGAGTTGATTCCAAATAGCTGTGCTCGTAGCCTTTCGTTCTGCAAGCTCTGTGAGGATTCGCTCCGCTTCTAATAGTCGGTCGTTTCGGCAGTATGCCATGACCAGTGACATGGTCATTTCTTTGGAGACAGACACCCGATCCCGCTGGGAACGGCTGAAGAAACCCAGGGTTGCTTCCAAGTCGCCTTTCTTCGCGGACATGGCCATCACATGTGCATATGTATAAGAATCGGGATGATGCAACTTGCAAATCTCGTCGAAGCAAGCCACGACTCGGTTATAGTTATCCGTTCGTACATAGCATTTGAGCAGAGTATTCCAGATATCCAGATCTGGTTGAACGCCATACTTTTCCGTCATCGTTCGAAGCTCTTTTTCAGCGCTGGCAACATCCCCGATTTGTGCATAGACGTTCATGGTGCTCCTAAATGCTTTTGGCCGCTTCAGGACACGCGGATAGCTCGACACGTATCGCTTCCATAGGTCACGGACGGCTTGAATATCTCCCGCTCCAGCGTAAAACTTCAAGAACTTCTCGTAGCCCCACTGATCCAGGCCACCCCAAGCATGATGCCAGTCTCTGTATACTTGCTCGAGACCGGCCACATTGTTAGGATAAAATAAATTGAACATGCCCCGGAGTAGTGGAACCGACGGTGCAGCATCAGGTATATCCCCATAGGTCCTGTAGATTTCCGCAAGCCAGGTAATATTGGACTTTAACTCTGTCTCTTCCCATCGTTCCAAAACACGGAGGAGGTAGTCATGATATAAAGAGTGGTCACTGCACATTTCGAGGATGGTAGCCGCTTGTTTGGGCTGACAGGGTTGCATCATTGCCAATTCTGCAAGTTTGCGACGAAGAGCGCTGAGAGCAAGTCTGGAGGTCTCGTATAGGTTGATCGCCTTTACGGATCCAACACCATCGGTTGACAAGTATTGCTCAAACGAAAAGTAAAGTGCTTCCAGATACGGGAGATTCTCTAGTCGCTCCAAGAGGATGTCGTCAGGCCTGCTGTTCGGTTCAAATTTTAATCGAGATGCATAGAATCCCAGCCAAACCCCTATAAGGGCAGGCCATTTCTGGTTGGCAATGGTGTCCGCAAGAATATACTCGAGACCACCAACGAGGCCTTTCGACTCTAATCCTACCGTGAGTCTGTCGATGGCATATTCAAGATCACCGGAGCGCATAAGAACCAAGACGCCGGCAGCCAGGAAGTCATTGTCCCAGCTTTCAAGGGAGACTTGGCGGAACAGTGATATAGCACGCCCAATCTCAACAATGCTGTGTGATTTGGATAGGTACAAGACCATATCCTTGCGAAAGTCGGCTTGCTGGTCTCTATCCAATCTGCAGTAGTAATCCCAAACATCGTGATACTGCTCTTCGTCTTGTCGTGATAACAAATCTGTAAGTAGGGAGGCACTATAAAGATGCTGTGCCTGTAAAAGGTCTCTTGTTTGTGAATCATGTTTAGAATCCAACATGTTCATTGAATCATCGGTTCTGGCAACATCGCCCACAATTTCTGGATACACTCGTTCTGACACTTGGCTCATACGGTGAGCCTCGCTTCTTTTCGTCGATCGCTCAGAACTTTGTACATCACTTGGTTCCGAAATATCATGGTAACCCGGATGGATTTGTGAACCAGGTTCTGCAGTGGCAGTGGATGATGTAAAATGCCTTCGCCTGGACGCAACACTTGGGTGTTTTCCATCCTGGGGTCGTGGGAGGCTCGGATACAGTCGGCGGAGGAGTTTCCAAGTGGCATTCGGATAGAGAAAGTCCAGCAGAAAAGCAGATGCGACTAGACCAGTCTGTGGTTGTGGTTGCCGTGAGATAAAGTCTACGGGTTCAACTTTGGGGGCTCTGGTTATCGTAGGCCAGATGCTGGCAATCTCAATGGCCGAGGCACCATGCTGCCAAAACCCTGTGTGGAGCTGGCGGGATCGCTTCGTCGTTCGAGCAGCGGGCTTGGGAAGAACGCGCTGGAGATTGCATGATTCCAGACTGGCAGCCGTTCTTTCGAGCATTTGTCCTATGCAGCAGGAAGGTCAAGTTCCCAACTGCCCGCAGTGATAGCCAAGTCGAGCAAGTCGATGTAGCATGCCTCCCCCGCGGCAGCCCAGGTTTGCGAAATAAAATCAAAAAGGTGAACCCAGGGTTTTCAGAAGCTATAGTTGACACCGCTGCGCCGCTCGTGGTGGAAATGTCGGTAGTTTCGTATGCGCCAATGAAGAAGACATAGCAATTGAAGAAGTCGAGGTAGTCTTCAACCCTATCTTGGCGATGCTAGGAGTGCAAACGAGAGTCCAGTTACAGCCTCATCTTCACTTTTGCCCGCGATCGAAAAAAGAATGATTTCGGATGGAGCCACCCAGGCCCCGAGTGGGTCTAGACTTAGTGGTGACACTTGGAGTTGTTCCAGCACCATTGATTGGCCTGGCAGCTGTAAGCAGCTGGCAACGACTGGCCACCCATCACCTTGATAGATAATGCATTCCGTACTTGTACTTGCATGTACATCCTCCGTATCTCGATACAGGCACTTTAAGAGCGATAAGGGAACACCCCACCTCTTGGGACTCTGTTTCAGAAGCTTGGACGATTACCGAGGTCATGGATGGCCAGTTTCATGGATCTTCAATCTTATCAGCAGGCTCCCTTGTCTTTGATAAGGTTTCAAGGACATTCCGGTAATTACGGAGAGCCAAAGTATTACTATGACAAATTGTCCCTTCAATTATTGAGTTTGATAATAAAGGAATTGCAATTAATCATTTGACATATGGAGTCCTAAAATATTACATTTTCCGCCTCCATTTATGAAGGGGCCACTCATAAGTTTTCGTACAACGCCCCTGGAATAGAAGAAAAGAGAATACATGCAAAACCAATCATGTCCCTGGTATCCAAACTTCAGTCTTTGCCCATAATCGATGTGATTGTAGAAACGGAAACAATTAAAAAGAAAAGAAAGAAGAAGAAAAAAAAGCACGCCACATTATCGTACAAGTACGCGAGAGGCAGCCAGTGGCTTCTCATCATCAGTACAGATGGCTACAACAGTAGCTGAATCAGCGTAGAATGTAGTCTTTGGTCAGGCATTTTTATCGTTGCTCGTCTCCTCATCAGAGAGGAATATTTCATTTCGTAGACCGGATAAGATATCGAGAGACCGATGGAGTTCCTGCTCCACTCGTGGTCCTCTGCTTCTGCTTCTGGTCCTTTGACGCCGTCGAAAGGCTCTCTCCACTGGGGACGAAACCCGAGAAGGGCAGTGTTCCCGTCGTTTGTCTTGGAGTCGACCGTGGAGGAATTGGATACGGTTTGCTGGGGTCAAGACCGCTGGGGATGTCGCTCGCGAGGCACGAGTGAATGGTGAGATGGAGCGTCGACGAGATCTGCCTCGAAGAGTGCTCGATTCGTCTGGCTTGATGGACTTTGATCTCGCAACACTGCGGTCCCTCGTGCGGCCACGCATGCTGTCGTGGTCGGTTGATGGGCCAATTGCAAGAGCAACCTCCCGGTATGATTCAGTGACGGTGGCCATTGTGCGTTTGTTTTGTAGCCTGATATCCAGCAGGTCGTAATGTTGATGAGGTTTGATGGTGTTGGTAGGTAGTGTGTCGGATGAGGGAGAAGATGGTCGTGCGAGAGAAGAAGGGGATGGAAGAGTGGCTTTTTAGGCTTGTTGTTATTGCTGCTGTATGCCAAGAATTTGGGGGAGGAGAAGGAATCGCTCAACCAGGAGCAGGCCGCAATGGATTGGGGGAGAATAAAGATGAGAAGAAGAAGTAAGTACTAGCTTAGGTGGATGGGAAGAAGGAGAATTGTTTTTGTACAAGGAAGAATAATCGTAACAGTAGTAGTAGTACGGAGTACGGAGTAGTGTTTGTAGAAGAAGAAAAGATGTGTGTTCTTTGTGAAACAAATTCAAGGCACAGAGACACGGGTCAAACAAAAAGAAGGAAGTAGTGACTCAATAAATAATTTTATGAAGCAAGGCAAGGTACTTTCAATCCTCCTCACCAGCCAGAGTGGACAGGGGATACAAGGGAGCAAAGGAAAAATGGTGAGCATCGTCGTTGTACCCGGGGAGACCATCCGGGGGGGAGTCACCTGAGCATTGTCCCGACAAGTCTAAGCGCCATCTCTGGAATTGGCCGCTAAAGAGAGAGAGACGGGAGAGACGGCTCAAGGCATGTTGGTGGATAGAGTAGCATTGGGGGGGGCCATTGGTTTGACAGCCCATTTCAAGAACCAAAAAAAAAAATGGCGAACATGCTAGATTGGCTAGCAAGCTAGGTAGTAGCAGACAAGAAGGTATGCCAGAGAGAGAGAGAGGGAAAGGCCAGATCGTGGCATAATCCGCAGATTGGGGGATAACATCCATGCAGAGTGGACGCCATTGCCACTAATAGCATCCATCCATTAGCACTGCCTGTAGGCAAGGCCTTTAGCTGTTGGGCTGCATCCGCAATGCTGCTGGGCTGGCGTGACGCTGGCATGCATAGGTACGTACAAGGTAGGGTCCCCCCCATAGCTTAGTACTAAGGTACCTGGTAGGGGTGATGCAAGTTCCCCCCCTCTCTCACCACTGTATCTCCCTGGAGAGACAAGACAGAAGGGCTCGTTACAGGGCATGCAGGATTCCGTGCCTCAACCCGCGAGACTCTCCAATGACAAACAACAGGAATAGCGTCACTGCATATGTATGCAACTTGCAACATCCCTTCCCCCCCCCTTTGTTGCAGAGACAAAAACAAAAGATGAGAGAGTTTGCCTATCTACCTACTTGTCTGTCTGTTTGTTTTGGGTTGCAACCTGCATCTCATTTGCTGCTTCGTGCGAGAATCCCCATTCCTGTTTCCCCCCAGGTTGCCCCCCCTCTGTTCCCTCCTTTCCCGCCCTGATGTCGTCGTTTTATCGCCAAAGCTTCAAATCAAGCAAAAGCTTCATCGGGGTGCCATCCACTCCAATGAGTCCGACTACGACATTGACATCAGACCATAAGTAGCCGGACCAATACAAAGTGCTTACCGTTGAGGCTAGATGATGGATGCCAGCTGGGGGAGATGATGATCTGTTCGCCTTGTCTTTGTCTCGTCCGTTGTCTTCTCTCTTCTCATCTCTCTCTCTTTCTCTCCCTCTCGGCATCTCGACGCAACCTCGTCATGCCCCTCCCCCTCTAGGCGTTTTTTTGGGGGCCACAGCCATACCCCAAGGATCATGACCGAACCTTACCCACGACAGACCCTTTTTTCTCCCCCCCCATCTATTCCCCCTTGACCTCAATTAATAATAAGAAAGTTTTACATATCCGACTTGGCAAATGTCACGGCAACAATATAGACTTTCGTCTGCAATCCAGTCGAGATGGCTCTTATTTGCTTCGCGCCCAAGCTCCAATATAAATACCCAATTGCATGCTTTGGCCTCAACCAACAACACCAAAGGTGAAACCATTGGAAGAGTCGCGCAGTAAAGGCAGTCACAGTGACCTTGAGGCTTAAAAATAATTCAGGATCGAGATGCATCTTAGCATCACTTCGCACAATCTGGGGGGGCGATAGTCTCAACGTTAGCAGCAACACTATGTAGGTAGTTGGTAGGGTTGACTCTCTCTCTTGTTGGCTAACAGTTGTCTTGGGTGCAAGAAGCAGGTCAAAGCAGGGCGTCATCATCGTCTCCGCCCACACTGCGACGTCAATGCAAATCCAATATGACATGTTGGTGATGAAAGATGGCGTCGGCGATGCTTCACAAGCCCCTTGTCAGATTGGTCGCTTCTCGCTGATTCTCCTATTGGTTCTATTCTGGCCAATTCCCATCACTTCGGTTTACCCGCCCGCCCTGTCAACCCCCGACCTGAAACTGCATATCACTTACGCAGGTCCCTTGATCGGGCCAACGCTCGATGAACAACACATGCTGCTTTGCCGCGCGCCATTTACATACATGGTCATATATGCATGCATTCAATGCAAGCACTGACGTATTTCGGGGAACCCCAAACAACAAACAAACAACAACCGCATCATAACCAACAGCAAATTCGAGCCCTCTCTCCCTGATATCCCTATTGCCCCCATTGCCCCCATCATGGCCCTCGGGTTTTCCGACATGTCATCCACTCACTCTCAGTCATTGTGAAGATCAGGGTATCATACCACATCCTCTCCAACCAGACGCTTTGTCTCCACTTTCCATCCATACTGAATCCAATCTTCTCGAATAATCTAATCGCTGGCACATTGTATGACATGATCTCAAGCGTGACCGTGTGCGCATTTCCGTAATCAAATGCCCAATCCAGGGCCCAGCGGATGGCCTCTGTCCCATACCCTCTACCCTGGAATGATGATGCAATGAAGATCTGCAGTGCCAGGGACCGGTGATGTTCATGGCCTGGAGTCTGTGTCAGGTGGAGGTAACCGATGAATGGTCCCACTCGACTGAGTGGTGCCCTGTTTCCATCTCTACGCAACCTCGCCAAGGCACCTGGATTCGATATTTTCTGAGCGGCATCCTCTGATATCGTGGATAGCCGTATGCCAACGCTCATGTAGCTGCTTGAGATTTGACGGATTTGGGCATCGCATTCTCTCATGGTTTGTGTTCGCACAAGCGACTTTGAACCGAGGATATGTACGCCGATGTCGTTGGCGAGCGCCTGGTAAAAGTCACCGAATTCCGAGTCCTCAACCTCTATCGGTAAATAGAGGAGGTTCTGAGACCAGTATTTTTGCATCGGGGCGGCCATGGCTATCCTTTGTGTGTGTGTGTGTGTGTGTGTGAATAAGTAAGTCAATAGAATGAGTATAAGTGATTGCTGGTATCGATGTGTGATGTGTGATGATGATGGTGGTGAACTGGGTAGAAAGGTTGTGAGCATGTGCCTACAATTTGTTCTTTGACGCCATTTCACCTTCCTCGCTTCTACAGCCAGAGATGTGATTTACTTCCTTCCGGCTTGAACTTCGAGTAAACTGCTAGATATTATCGAGTACTTGTTTTACGTCACAGGGACGGTGTGGTTTTGGGGGGAAGCCTCGAAGATGCGGTTGTGATTGCCCGTAGGATCAGCGTAACGCTTCGTTGGCTGTCCACTCCATTAAGAAAGAATGAATCCATATACTAAGAAAATGTAGCTTTTATCGGCAATGCTATTGTAACATTCTATATCCCTATGCAAGGGTGTGACCTGCTGCTTGGATTAGAATCCCTCTTCACATGCAGCATCATGTAGCATAGTCTCACGCTCAGTTCGTGCATAATTCCAATACCCAACATAACAACCAATGGAGATTGAGACACGGATAGTTGAACTGTGATCAAGAACTCTTAAACTTCTATAGATGGTCGAGTCTGGAACCTCTTCCTTCACTAAACCACAAATCTCACAACTACCATTGCACAGCCAAGATCCTTCGTGGAGGTTTATATAAATGGCCACGAATAAGCTGGTTATATCTCTCTCATGATTGGTCCTATCTACCTACCCTTGTCTGATTTCGCCGCGATCGCGTTAATCGACCTATATATTTCCGCCATGTTCATTCATGACTGGTCGATGGTCAATCTTCAGAGAAGAATGAGCTTTCCGCTGGGTTCTTCTGGAAGCCATTTCTAAAGTCCATTTGTTGTGGCCAAGATTTGGTGCAAGTCTCGCCAGACTTAATGGAAAGTAGGTAGGAGGGAGATGCAAGAACGGAAGAGCAGTGCGAAGAGAATGGGGTGGATATAATGATTGCTGATTTATAATCACTTAAATAGGTAGATATCGATGCGGTAGATGAGGTGACAATGGTTTGGTGTATGAAAAAAGCATTCCCCGAACGCTATCAAGAACTTGAGTGAGTAAAGCTATTGGGACTCATTTCCTACATAACGTACGAAATACTAACGCGTAGAAATCTATAAATGCAACACTCCTCACAACGTATTGGTTTTCCTAGTTAGTAGCCTCCCTTAAACCCGTCCTTACGAAGCTCAATTGTCTTTTGCCTTCACCCTGCACAGCCCTGCATCATCCCAATCCTCACTACCAACTCCCTTTCGTACAATGAATAATCCCTTGGGGTCTAATTTCATCTTAATCCGATACAGCTTCTTATAATTCTTTCCCCAAAAGGATTTTTGAAAATCTCTTTCATTCGGGTCTGCTTCGTTGAGGTACGCCCCCATATGCGGCTCCAAGACCCTGAGCTTCTCAAGCTGCACATTTGTGAGGCTGTCCTGAATCGCCTTTTGCTCTTCTAAAGTTGTGTCGGGTTCCCAATCGGCTCCAAATGCGACGTGGGAGATTGTCTCTCGCCAAGCCGGGTTGAGTGCCGTATCGACAGCGCTTCTCGCAACGGCACCACCAGCAACAACGTGTCCAGTAAAGCCGACTGTTCCAGCGATTTCTGTGATTTCTCTGAGGGCTCTGGTAAGTCGGGTAGGGCCGCCGTGCGTAGTTAGAAACTTGCGTGAAACCATCCGCGATGCCGAGATCAAGATTCCTCCAGTAGTATCCGCATCAGTACCCGCCAAAGAAGCATCGATAAATAGAGAAACCGTGGGCAGCATATGAAGATCATAACTTGCTCCGGGTAGAATTCTTCTAGCATCCACCATGAAGGAGTCCATGGTTTTTTGAATAGGTCCCTGTTCGGTCCTGTTGGTGAAAATGAAGGAAGTGGTTAGAGATCGAGACGCCGTGGCATTTGGCGTGGCAGCGTTGTGACCGACAGAGTAGTAGCCACAAGCCCCGGCATCGGACATAGCGGGAAGTTGTTTGTGGAAATCTTGGATGAGGCTCCAGAAGGCATCTGTCTCATTCATCGTGACGTTAAGACTGAATGTGACAAGGATTGCGGGAACGCTGGGAAAGGTGCGAATGGTGACGCTGACGACTACACCGAAGGTGCCCCCTCCTCCACCTCGAAGCGCCCAGAACAGATCTTGGTTCTGATAATTGTTGGCCGTCACTAAATCTCCCTGTGTGAGGTATAGATCAATTGGCCATTCCATCTGATATCAGAAATAGTTGGCATAGTGTCCCCAAATACTCACATCTGCGGTTACGACCTTGAATTCAAGTACATTATCTGACGCCATGCCTTTCCACTCTCCAAGCGGAGAATGACCTCCACCTTGTATATAACCTCCGGCTGCACCAACCGTATGTGATAAGCCAGCAACAACTGTTAGGTTACGCTTTCCAACAGCAGTATACAGTTCCTTGAGTTGCACACCAGCCCCGATGGTAACGGCGGAGCCTGACGAGACACCTTGTGGAGCACCGGCTGGCACAAAGTCATCAACAAACTCGATGCTCTTCATCTTGTTTGTCGATATTTGTAACGACTCTGGTGCTGATGACCGGCCCAAGAAGCAATGTCCTGAGTTTTTGATAGCAAGTCGGAGATTATGGTCTCTAGCGAAACATACAGCCGCCTGGATATGCTCTGCCTTTTCAACTAAAGCAGAATAGAGAGAAACACGACCCTGCCTGCATGGTGTACCGGCTGGCCGTTCAAAGTAGCAGCTTTCGTTCCGTTCTGGCCATGCTTCCCAGTTGGTCCATTGAACAGCACCAGGCTGAGCAGAGCGCCAGACGGAGTTGTCTGACATGTTTCGAGCTGTTTCACAGGCTTCCTTGTTATACGATGGTTCATGGCAAGGAACTGCAACTGGTCTGACAGACACTAGGTTACCATTGATGGAGGTGTTGAGGGCTTGCCATATTTCTTGGGCCGGCCAGCAGGCTTCGCGTGGGCGGCAACGACAATTCTGGTCTGTAGCATGGGGCTCCACAGCCAGGCTTTGGGCCAAAGTGGTGTAGAAAAGGACGGCAACACTGATGAGCATGGTTATTATAAAGTATTGATATATCTGATTGGTTCAGTTGAAGGAGTGTTGAGTCTAACAGCAAGCAGACTACCTGGGATATAATCCCCTTTTATAGATTCAGTTGGACAGTCCATTGTAATAGAAATACCACGCCGGTGGCACTGCACAAGACAATGCTCAATGATCCTTCCAATATGTTGAAGTCATTTTGGTTCATCTAGAGCGGACGAACAGCCAATGAGACCGAGGCTGAGATGAAACCGAGATATACGTGACATGGTTGACATAGTCGGATTCATCGTTTATGCCATCGGATCGACAGTGGCAGCGCAGCGACCAATAACAGCGGCAATTATTCGTCTCAATAGAGAAGACTCAGCCGAGTATTACCATCTGAGACATGTAGCAAAATGCACAAATAAGGAATAGGCCCTGATTATCATGCAGCAGTTTTTTTATGCTCAGCCTCAAACATGCGCATGCTAAATGGAGGAAGCTGGCGGCTTACATAATGAAGACTGACCACTCAGTGAGTCGCCGTCCCACGACGCGCCATCAGTTGTACTCTGTACCAAAACGTACCTGCCTAGTCGCGATGACATGTGTTTGGACATCATTCCATCATTCCTGCCTGCTCCCAAAACAGAAGAATTGCTTGTGTGGGAAAAAGTTCTCTCATCACCACTTCGCCCACCATGATGCCTTGAAACCTGTTTTTTTAAACCCCCTTTTGGTACTACGACCGCTTCTTTGATTCATGGTTCTTGTCCTTCGCTTTTTCTGGTCCCTGAGCTTTTTTTTTTTTTTTTTTTTTGAAACCCTTGCCGTCATTGCATAAACCTTATCCGAGGCTGGATAAGCTAAGGGGCAAGGCTGCATCCCCCCCCAATCGTCACCACATATTTGGATCATCATAAACCCTCGACCAATGGCTTAGGACAATCAAGTTCCTTTTATCTAACCCCCGACAAAGAACTTACTCGCAGTAACAAGCCCTCAGATCCAAGGACCAAAGTCGGGCCAGGACTGAGCGTATCTGCCATGCCTCGTCATCGCCCTGCTACCACAGGCTACGAACGCCTTGCCCAGGCGGACCAGTACAGCGATGACTCTGACAACGAGCTCCTCGCTGAGTCGACTACGTCCCTCCAACCCACATCGAACCCACGATTTGTGCCCATCAATCACCGGGGGCATCACTCGAATGTAACCAGTCCTAAACTCGGCCCCTCAAGACCCAAATTCCGTCGAAGAACAGGAAGCAACGGTGGCGTCGATATCAAGGCTATAAATGCCAGACTGGAAAGATGGGCCGAAGAAATTGCATCCAAATTCAAGCGTGGCAGAGGAAGGAGTTTCTCTGGAGAGGAGGAGAGGCTAGAAATCCACCACTCCGTGTTTCAGCCGCCAGAAGGGATAAGGCCCATCTCTGCCGAGGCTCTGGCTGAACCACAACCTGGCGTCATGACCAAGGCAGAGTTTGAGGCAGTTGTAGAGAGTGTCCGATCAGCGATTCGGCAAGAAGTTCATCCAAGCATGATTTCCCAGGGAAGTTCTGGCAGCTACTTCGCCAGGGACCCTGATGGTAAGATTGTAGGAGTGTTTAAGCCCAAGGATGAAGAGCCATACGCGGCAGGAAACCCCAAATGGAACAAATGGATTCACCGGAACCTATTTCCCTGTTTTTTTGGGCGAGCCTGGTAAGTGAAGTGAAATGCTATCCTCTCGAAAGGTGTCCTTTACTGATATTACTACAAGTCTTATTCCCAACCTCTCCTACGTTAGCGAAGCTGCAGCCTATGTGCTGGACTGTCAACTACGGACTCATCTGGTTCCATGCACGGATGTAGTATGGCTATCATCAAAGTCTTTTCACTACCCTTACTGGGACCGGAGAGGCTTCTATAGAAAGAAGAAGCCCCTTCCCGCCAAACCAGGTAGCTTCCAGGTATTTCTAAAGGGCTTCAAGGACGCCAATGTCTTCCTTCGAGAAAATCCATGGCCAGATCAGTATTGGTCTGGTTTTCGTTCCAGTGATGCCAAACGGAAGAAGAAGAAGAGATGGACTGATAGCTGTCGTCCGTCTACTGCTGCCTCACAAGAGGAGACGGCGTCTAGTGAAGATGAACATGAGGATCAGGAGGCACAACCAGAACCCAACCGCTTTATCTGGACAGATCAACTTAAGCAGTCTTTCCGGGAGGAGCTTGAAAAGCTTGTTATTTTGGACTACATTATGAGAAATACGGATCGCGGCCTTGACAATTGGATGGTCAGGGTTGATTGGGAGACCAATACAGTATCATTAGCATCAGATCCTATCCAGCTCAACCTGGATATGGATACAGTCACCGAAGAGGAGGAGGAAGGGCCTCGACCAGTGGATGCCGCATCAATTCCTCCTCAAGCAACACGTGCTTCATATCCCTACAAGCGCCAGAAACCAATGAATGCTTCAACTCCCAGGGGCAAGAAGAACGGACCAGTCATGTCAATTGGCGCTATTGATAACTCTCTGTCATGGCCATGGAAGCACCCCGATGCTTGGCGAAGGTTAGTAGCAATTTCCATGCTGACGTTTTGAATCATGTCTATTAACAAAGCATTTGTCATCAAGTTTCCCGTTTGGATGGCTCTTCCTTCCGGTTGATCTTATCGGTCGACCGTTTTCTCAAAAGACACGGGACCACTTCTTACCCTTGCTCACCTCAACGGCATGGTGGAGTGAGACGCAAATGGCCCTCAAGAGGGTGTTCCAAATGGATGAGGACTTTCAGGAGCGCATGTTTGCCAAGCAAATTGCAGTCATGAAGGGTCAGGCATGGAATGTGGTGGAAGCACTCAAGACGCCGGATCACGGTCCACTTGAACTGACTCGACGAACGAAAGTTTGTGTTTGGGACGACCTTGTTGATGTCCCAGTCGCTGTTCCAATGAGGGTTACCTCGTCAGAAATGCGTCGTAGTACAACTCAGAGGCAGTCCATGGATGAAGCTGACATCACAGGCTCAGCACCAGCAAGCCACGTCCCAGCTGACGACCTTCTCGGCTTCTCCTCTGCGCCGGCGGATATGCCACACCCGGGCCGGTTTGAAATATCTGGCCCCAACGACGACGCGGCCCTGTCACCGGATGAGCTGTCCATGGATGGCTCTGGCGTTTTGAATAGCGCGCCCCAGCAAGTGCCAAATAGGCCGTCGTTGGAAATCCAACAACAGGGGCAACCGAGAGGTTATGCGGGTAGCTACCAAGGTCCCTCTCGTGCTTTGAATATGTACGAACCCGATCGCAACAATCAACGGAATCACCAACGACGGTACTCGTACGCAACAGCCGCAGCTCGTCAACGAAGCAATAGTATAGCACAGCATCTATATGGTGACTTCTCCTATGGCGGCGGAGGTGATGGTCGTGGTGGTGATGATGACGACCTCGAGGGCGATCTCGGTTATGCCGCGGCCGAAGGACAGATGGGCCATCAGCGTAAAGTTATTGTGGAGCGCATCGAGGCAGTGAAGAGCAGGAACCCGGTCTTCACATGGTGTTAGCCCGGCAACACCGTCCCAGGAACCAAGGACCCCAGTAAGGGAGACCTTCATCCGCCGCGTTATTTGCGATGGGTGGATCTCTGTCATTTTTTTTTATTGCGGATTCTCTTTCTCTCCTGCTGACAAGAGAGTCTTTACGTTTCAACCTTGTCTCAGCGGGGATTCATCCTAGCCCTCCCATGTTAAAGATGATGATCTGGACCCGTTCTGTCGGTATCCGGTCCCACTATTTCTCACTCAGGCAATCCCCGCTACCTCCGTGCAAGTGTTCACTCATAATGAATGTAACTAAAAGTCCATGCTGAGGGGGTTTTGCTCATCGGGTGGTCCAAGTTCATTATTTTTTGTTTCTCCGTCTTGCTTTTTAAATGTTTCGGTGTCCTTTTTCAGGGTTAAATTTTCAGACAAGGCACCGTTTTCTTTTTGGGGTTAATTGGCAAATTTATCTGACCCAGAAAACCGGGTTAAAGGGTCCATGTTTTTTTTATGTCTGACGTCGAAACTTTTGCAGCCACTGACTTATCTACATCAAGAAAGAGGGCACGGCTCTTCTGCATCCGTGTCTCTCACTGTTGGCGCTAGAAATGAACTGAACCAGGGGAGAAAGTTGTTTTAACCCCCAAAGGGACCCCAAAAAAAAAGTACGAAAAAAGAAAGAAGGAAAAAAAAAAAGATGACAGAACACGATTTGTCATGATGTACGATCTGGGTGGGAAATGATGGGAATCCCGAAACAAAAACTTTGCTATCTTTAGGTCCACTGATTGATTAGGCTTTTTTTTTTGCATGATGCTTACTCGTTGTCTGCCGACGAATCGATGGAGATAACAACTAAAACAATACTAATAAAGGAATGACCGAAAAGAGCAAGAAGAAAAATCAACCCTGGACTAGAGTGACGAATGAATGGGATAGATTCCACCGATTTGGTGCGAGAGAGGGAGAGAAAGAAGAGAAAAACCAGACTGTACTGTACGGCTATCGTTAAGGTAGCATGTAGGCTATGGGAAGGGTGTGTGATAGAGTGAGAACTATGAAATCCTACTACTGTAGGTAGTCTGCATCTACCTACATAGAGTTGGCCAGAACTTGAATTTGTCGCTTCATTGGTGCTTCTGTTGGGCTCTCGCGCACAATCTGACTACCTAAATTAGTATGATTGTCAGAAAGAAAGAAAAAAAAGTTGCCACGACGCAGCCCAATCGTCAGATTTCAGATCGTTCATAATTCCGGCATAGCCGTTTAGTCACTCCTTGTTCTGTTTTTTTTTTTCCTTCCTCCTTCTTTTCTTCTCGACTTATTCGGCTATCTTGCTTTGAGTCAATCTATGAGCTGTCAGCTTTGGTTCTCCTAAAGACTCGTCGCCCTTGCCTCCAGCCCTCGTAATCTGCAACCACTCAGAATCCCGACCATTTCCCTTTCTCAGCTCAGCTCAAGACTCTGGAAATTTGACAATACTCAAAGACCTGAACCCGACCGTCTGGTTCAGATCCCGAGAGCTTGGGTCGGCAAAAAAAGGGGCTAGGACAAGGACACCCCTGCAGCGGTTCCGCCCACGGCGCCGTGCGCCCGTCCTAAGACTAATAAGCCTTCCATGCCACTAGTGATGTCAAGCAAACTCACGGTCCTGGTCCATTATCCATGGTTCACGAAGTCCATCCTGTTTTTCTTGCAACGATTCGTTCCGTATTGGTGAATCCTATTCTTGGCACCGGCAGTGCCTCCCTTCCCCCATATTCCCTACCGGATAGGGAAAGTGTACTCTTCTTGGCTCTAGCATGTCATGATCTAGTGTAAGACATGAATATCATGCCGTCTTAGCAAAGAAAGAAAAAATCAAACCCGAGATTCGCCTCGTGCCAGGATGCCGTGCGGTTCATCACTCCCACATGGTATCGGTCGGGTCTCTTCTGACGTGCAGACACGCACCCGTTCGTAAACTCTGTTTCCGTTCCTTGTCTCTCCTCTCCCACGTTTGCCCAGCTTCGTGAGCGGCGTGTAACCATCTCTAACCCCCACACACATCTTCTTATCCTTGTAAATCGGTCAGTCCAACATGGCTGCGCCCGTCGAGAATGCGAGTCAAATTAGATCTATGCAAATCAAGGATAGCTTGTGTATCAGAGGCACCTTAGTCAAGTTTGTCAGTGCCCAGCATAAACTCTGAGTTGCAGTGGGGTTCATTCAATCCTGATGACAGCTTTCTGACAGGCCGGCAAATTATCTTCCAAGCTTTGACACCTAGCAATCTGATTACTATTTCGTAAATGATATTCTTTCTCTTATGCACAATGTCGCGGTCCGTCTGTTTTTTTAACCAAAGGAAAACCTGAAGATTTGGTTTGTACCCGTGATACCACCCTTGTTGCTGCAAGTCTGTGAGCCGGGTCCCAATTTTTTTCTTCTTTCTCTTGCAGAAGCCTGTTGTACTTTTTACTTAGCTTCCATGGCGTTTTTGGAGTAAATACCGTTTATTCCGAATGTATGTAGTACCAGCTTTGCCCAGGCATACCAACGGGGAGATCGCGGATCGGCCGAGACGAGACGAGACAAAGCTTTGACACCTCGACTCAACCAACAGGCGACTGAAATCATCAAAGATTTTCCATCTGGAAAGATTCTCCTTTCTCACCGTGCCGCCGAAAACTGAACAACATCTCTTACTCATTCGTGTTCAACCAGACATGTACCTCAACCCCCATCCGGTAATATCGTGGGGGTGCTGGCCTAAGTGGCAAGGCCCGGTGGCCGAGCCCGTCATGCTAGCTGACTAGGTCGTAGCACCATAGAGGCGGCTTCTTTGCGACAGATTACCCAGTCCTGATTCGACATCGCGAGCCACACATAGAGGCCGCCTTTGGATCCGCGTACATATACTGGCTGAGGAGGTATCATACGGATGTATCACTAGCAATGTCCCCTCCCCATTGTTTCAATCTGCAGCGGATCCTCCACTGAACTTAGCCTTGGGGCGGTTACAGGCCGCCCCCGCCGCCCTGCGGCCAACGTCTCGCTGGTCCCGAGATGACGGGTTTTCCCCCTTTCCCATCGTTCCACGGTCTAATGTTTAATCAAGCTGATGGTAAAAGTAAGGAGGGTGTATTATGTATTTATCCTACTCCGCAGAAAGACCCATCTGACATGCAAAACTTGCGATCTGCACCCTCGTGGGACGTACCGCGGGGGCCATGGCGCAACTCAAGAGACCCATGGTCAATGCCAGCGTGGCAACGATGTTTTCTGCTTTCGAGCAGGCCCTGCAACTAAAAGAAACCCGTCTTCAGTAATGCAGGACGATGGAGCTTCAGCGGAGTTGGGACTCGATGAAGAAGGAGGCGGTGAGCCACAAACTCTGTTGGCCTCTGTATGGAAGATTTTCTGCTGTTCCAATACCTGGGACCGTGTCGTCCGCACAAATCTATGCGAGCGTGAGCCAATATGGTCAACTTGCCGTCACTCTTGGGCTTGGCTCATCAGCGAGTGAGTCCCTTGGTTCCAATTAGTGGGACCCCATCCATCGTTGTAGACCCCCCCCCCCTCCCCTAACTCGGTCTTTGACAGATGATTTTCGGGCGCCAGTGCCATGTAGGAGTCTGTTCGTTCTTGTTGGTACACATGTATGTCTCTCTCTTCGGCAACCGGTTTTCGACTTCTGGCTTTGCCATGAAAGTAATGGTCGGCCAGTCCCTCTCTTGTCTCCAATAGGTACCATGGAACTTTTAGCCAAGTTTCTCATGCTCCCACGCTAGCTAGCAAAATTCCCGACGCATCGTTCAAAAAGAAAACATCCCAAGTGCCCTGTAATACGCCAGCTTCCAGTTAAACAAGTAATTGTACGCTGGCTGACTGAGACCCGGTTCCGTATCCTCGGTACAGATAGTGTTGTCTGTTTAAGAGAGTACATTGATTCTCAAAGATGACTGTATCATTTTGGCTTCTTTTTTCTGTGCAACACCAGAATCGCACACGATCAGTCAATGTTGGTTGCAAACAAAGCCCGAATGCAAATGCAGCGAGAACCGATTTCTGCCTTGCTGTGCCACCAGGATTAATTGCCACGGCATCAGGGTTCGCGGCCAACCCTACTCCTGTGTCGAATGGCCATTCGCTTACTGACCTGCAAATATTCCCGGAAATGGTCATGATAATCGAGATCCTACCAAACTCGCCCAGTATATGCTTCTCCATGCCCAACACCAAGTGTATTCATGGACATCGGTAGGCAAAAACAAGCCATCGCAACAATGCCGCATCGTTGCTGTCCATTGCAGGCCCCTCCCATCGGTTGTCGCTCCATCCATCACTTCACAGGTATATGTGGCGGACACTCAAGTTTCAAACCCATGTTCAGTTTTCGGGTTGTATGATAGCCATCCAGTGGTCTGTTACGACTTCTTCCGGGCTAGACAGGCATCTTTTCAGGCATTACTTGCATAGCTCAGTGATATCTGCTCATTGGAGACATGCTACAGCCGCAATGCTTGGGCAGCGACGGCGGCGGTTTAGTTGGAACTGGCGCCATCAATCGGGGTCAAACGGACGAGCATCGCAGCCAGCGGCTTGGGCCGTGATATATGCAGTTTCATTATCCCAAGCCCCCAGCGGATCCCTCGTGCGTCATTGCGTATATAGGCTAGCTTGACCTCGCCGCCTCTCTGGCATACCCCTGACCTTGACGTGGGCTCCGCGTTGAGGTAGCACAGGTAACCGCCCAATACTTTGGATTATACTCACACACAAAAGATCAGCGACCTTGATGGGAGGAAAGAGGCCCGTAACTGGCCAATGCAAACAGGTCTCGGAATCTTGCTCCACTGCATCCGACGAAGAAACACACCCCATTTTCCTCTTGACGGCCAGCCAGGCCCAACAGCCGCATGCCTAGGCCTCTTTTTGGCCCTGATACGACACTATAGAGCTTTTTCCGGTGCAAGAGGGGCTCGTGTGTATGGACTGGGGGGCCACGCATTTGGGTACCACATGACTACTCCAGCCTGAATAGCGTCCCGTCCAAAACACAACATCGAGGAGTAACATCCCGTTCGATTTATACCACCGTCACAGCACCACCCTCATAATCGTGATACTCGTCAGGATACCAAGTTTATTTACCCATCTGTTGGTTTTAAAAGTCAACGTCAACATGAATCCGGAGTAAGAGACACCCTGCATTCCCGGATGAGTGGGCGAGCAGACGTTATCGCTAACCAGGCCCCCCCTAGAGATGAGACTGTCCCCCTCGACGAGACATTCGCAGAGACAGTCGACTACCATGGCCGAGTTTTCCAACAGTATGCCTTGACAAATGGAACATACTTTGCACCGATCGATGAAGTATGCCATGACGCTGCTGAGCACATGCTTTCCTGATGATCTCTAACATCGTGTTCCAGGAAGAAATAGCGCGTTTGGGAGAAATGCACTCTGTGCTTCGCATGGTGTTCGACAACAAATTGATATTCCCTCCTATTACCGAGCCGGAGAGGATTCTCGAATGCGGCTACGGCGCGGCCGACTGGGCTGTCGATGTAGCTCAACGATATCCCGACGCGGAGGTGCGTTCATCATCTTATCTCCTTTAACTTTGACTTTGCTCGGTATTGGCCAAGAATAAGTTCTGCAACAAGCAGCGCAGGCATCCGCAAAAATCAAAGACTCTTCAGAATATGCTTTTAGTTCTGTCTTCCGTCCGGCAGGATTAAGATTGAAGACCAACAGTGCCGTTGATGTTTCGTCCCTGCCCAAGTGTTTCTTGAAAGGGGTCGATAGCACCGTTGAATTTCCTTTGAAATGTTATTTGTGGTTGGATTCGTACAAAACGGCTTGCACAATTTGTCATAATGATTCAGCTAACAGGAATGTGTTCAGGTCTTGGGGATAGACATCAGCCCGCACATGATCCCAGAGGACGATGCTCCAGATAACCTTGAACTTCAAATCGACGATCTGAATCGCTCGTAAGTAGTTAGAGACCACTTGAATATCTCCCTCAACGATAAATGGATGTGTAACGGCGTATCAGCTTCACATTCCCGTACAACCATTTCGACGTCGTGCACAGTCAGATGATGGCTGGGGGAATCAATGCAAACCGATGGCGACACTATATGCGAGATATATACCGCGTTCTCAAACCAGGAGGTTGGTGCCAAATGGTTGAGATCTATTTCAATGCCCAGTCGTATAACGGGACACTATCCCAGGGTAAGTCCTCGAGTGGCCAGCGTCATGAAGGAACCATTCGCTAAAGTGAATAGACCATGCCCTTTCCAGGTGGTCGAGCGGGTATCTTGAGGCGATGCACCCTCAAAAAGACCCAAGGGCAGCATTGCGCATGAAAGAGTGGATGGATAGCGCTGGGTTCACCGAGGTCGAATCAAGGCTATTGACCTTGCCCATGTGTGGATGGTCAAATGGTATAGTGTGCTGACCCCTCTCTCTGAGAAGGACAGCATCTGATAGCGTTGAATAATGATGCAGACCAACGAGATCGAGATATCGGCGCCGCAAACGTCGACAATGTGAGCCAACTGCTGTACTCGCTAGGGTTATACCCATTTACCCATTTCCGACAGTAAGTACAGTCGCCCCGACTGATATGCCGGGGTTAGCTGGCTGATGAGATTCTTTATATGATTTTAGGATGCCATTAGACGACTTCCAGCTCCTGGTTGCGCAGGCAAGGAACGAAGCTAGCAACCCGTCGTTCAAGGTAAGATGGCCACGATTGGAAGGTTGCATTGCCTAAGTGGGAGCTCGCTGACACCTGTCTCAATGACCTGAATCCAGGCTTATTTCCCTTTGTAAGTTTGATGTTGACTACCCAGCCGAATGATGGCTTTGTATATGAAGGCTCACGTTTATTCGCAACAGATACGTCTTTATCGGACGTAAGCCCACCAGGTCCATTCGTTGAGTAGTGCAAGAGGAGACGCGTCCATCGACTTGGACCGTCTGTTATGTTTAGATACGAGTGACTCATCATCACATCACTGATTGCGTCTTGATGGTCGTATATCGAATCTGGCCAGGCGGTCGAAGCGTGGTGGTTGATTTTTGTGGTGTCAGGTTTGCCTGAGCTAGGCTAGGGCCCATCAGTCCAAGTCGGTTTCAGGGTACCCTGGCTTTGCTGGACTTTGCAGGCGGAGGAAAGACATGGAGGTGAGGAGGTGCCAGGAAAGGGGAGCAGATTGTAGTTGAAACAAGGTTGTGCGGCGGATTCGGCTCGGGTGGCGTTTTGACAAGCAGCAGCCAAGGTTCCTGACTTAGCCTGAAGCGGGAACTGCATGACAAACACACCGGTGGGAGCGATGGCTTTTTATGTGTGGGTGCGCTTTTGTGTTTCATGGACGAGGATGAATTGGCAGTTCTTTGCAGGGTGGCACGAAGGAAAGGTGGATGATGTTCTGGCGAATTGCAATTTGCGGCCTGGCATGGATGGGAGAGTGGCAGGTGGTTGCAGTAGCAGACGCAGTAGCTGCTGCTCGTTGCTGCATCCATCTGCTGTTGCCATTGTTTTGCTAAGGTACTACTGCTATTGGGGCAGGTGGTAGGTATCGATACCTACCTGATTGCACATCGGATGTACTTCCATTGCAGGGCGGACGCGCACTTTGTTCTCCGATTCTTTTTCTGCCAAGGTCTGCTTCGGCCTGAATGGGGAAAAAAGGGGGGGAGGGGAGGAGATGGGGGGAGAGGGGGGGGAGCCATTGTATGGGGATTCCCTCATGGATATAGGTAGAGCGCGCGCTGGTGTGTGTCATGCAACCGTCTCAGGAGGGCAGAAGTGAATGAGAGAAGCAGCAGGCGACAGGGCAGGAGGATATTGGGCAGGATAGGGGGGGGGGAGGGATGAGCAGGAAACGAACAAAGAACGAGGCTGCTGCCGGTAGTGCTGCTGGTGGTGGTGGTGGTAGTAGTAGTAGTGGTGGTAGTGGTGGTGCCGTGCTGGTGGTGTTGCTTTGTTGTTTGCTGCCGGCTTGTTTGCTTTCTTGCCTGCTGCTAATAGTGTCAAGGAACTACACAATTTTTTTGCCGATCTTATGTTCAAATGGGATTGTGTGTGAGTACAAAATTATTGCTATGACCCCATTCGCTCTCGCTACCGACTGGACGGTTCGCGGGAAATCACCACACCTCTCAATCCATACCCAGCTGGAATCAAAAACCCAGGCTTAGCCAAGCCAAGAGTCGCGGCTGATGAGCACTCACGCACTTCGGCTGCCGCTACTGTTAGTTGCCAACACGGAAGATGTCAGGTAACAAATTCCGCGTCACTTTTAACATGGGATACTCCACTCTCTCGGCCGGCAAAGCCCGTTGGATTGGGCCCCAAGACAGAACTGGAGCTCCAGCTGGGAGAATGTTTCGTAACAATACATGTAATACCATGTATGCCCAAGACATGTCATGCAGGTCTCTATTGGAAGCTTGGGTTTATTTACTATGTCTTCTTTTTTTTTTTTTTTTTTAGCCCCAGCAATATTACAAGCTGACAAGGTTATCCATCATTTATTGTACCTAATAAAATACTGTCCTTGCCCAAGGTATCCATGGCATCAGTCATGTCAATGAGCAATATGGTGGAATAAAAAGAGACTGCCATTGGCTGAGACAGCTTCAGCCTTTTGTTCCGCGGAGATCCTGATGACTGCATACACTAACTAACAGTACCTAACCTACTGCCTACCTACCTACAGCCTACGAGGACTCTCGAATGTCTACTATTAGCACCTGTGTGTGCCCTGACTGCTGGCTGTCTGCTGGCTGATGGCTGTCTGATGGGTCTCCAAGTCTCTTTCCGGTGCCTTTTCGGCAGCCTAACGCTACAGATAGCAAGGCCAGTTCCGTCGAATCGACGCCTGGCCTGATTCAAGATTGCTCCGATTCATTAAAGATGGTGCCCTTTTTTTTTCCTCCATCGCTAATCGGATTCCGTCTTGACCTGGAGATGATCAAAGGAATGGAGGCAATCTATGGCTAAAATACCCTAGTGTACTCCCATTTGGGTGGTAATGGCCTGTAATTCCGTTGCGACCCCTGGAATCGGAAGCGAGTCCCGGACACACATCCTTGCTGATGCATGAACCTTTGAGCGCCCTACGGATCAGGTGATATCGCTTCGCCGTTGTCTTGACCTATGTGGCTTGCTAGCATCAAGCTGACGAGAGAGTTACTCCAAACTAGTAGCCCTATTCTGCTCTACTTTTTTGAGGGACTCCTTGCTGTAGCTAGACATCTGATAAGAGTCTGGATATAATGCCTCAAAAGCACTCCAAGAGGCAGTATTCTCAAGCATAATTTGCCGCCATTCGTAGTCATTTACCTGCAGCTTATTTTGTGCGGCATTGCGCTTGCAAAATGACCAGGAATCGTCCTTGGAATTTGCTTGACTTGCATGGTCTCCACTGTACCTAATGGTGGAGCACTAAACAAACTGATCGTCATACATACTACCCTACACTATACCCTGTAATATCACTTCTCCCTCTTTTTTTTTTCTCTCCCTCTTCCATTTCCGTTTGGTTCGGTTTTCGCGAAACAGTCGCTCGCTCACATTCCGGACCATCCCCAGGAGTTTTTTGTCATTCTTGCAAATCTACCCAATCCTCTCGACCGACCCAATGGCAACTTCTAAGCTTACAATGCGCTGTCTAGCCGCTCCGCGCGTGTCTCGGCAAACTTCTTTCCCACCGCTTATGCGAAGCCGCTGCGTCTCCGCCATCCCAACCTACCGATTCTACTCAACCTCAGAAGATGCCCCGCCGCCGCCGCTGTTGCAGAAGCTCAAGGGGGACCTGAAGACAGCCATGCGGGCCAAAGATGCGCCGCGTCTATCCGTTCTGCGGGCCATCATGTCGGCAAATCTCAATGCGTCAAAGACTTCGTCTCCTATTCGTACCGATGTCCAGCTCGTTGCCTTGATACGAAAGCTCCAAAAGAGCTCACAGGACGCCGTCGCCGATGCCAAAGCTGCAGGAAGAGAGGACCTAGTTGAGAAAGAGAATGAGCAGGTTCAAATATTGGAAGAATACATTGCTGGCAGTGGTATTCAGACTCTGGGCGAGGCTGAGCTCAAGGTTCTTATACAAGATGCTATTGAGGCATCTAAGAGTGCGGGTACTGCAGGGAAGTCTCTTCTGGGTGACGTTATGAAGCGGATATCCGGATCCCTCGAGGGCAAGGACGTGGATAAAAAGTCCATCGCGAACCTCGTTAAGGAGTTGACAAACCAGTGAGGGGGAAAATCTGGGGAAAATAAGAATTGTATAACAGGGCGGAATGACGTCTCACCATGTATTAACTATCCCCTTTTCATTACACCACGCTACTCATGATGATTATGACAATTTACGACCAGTCCCATAGCAAGAAACAATCTATGAATTGTCTTCTATATGGCAAAATGAACACCCACAAAACAATGAAGGTGTTCGCTGTTGCGCCACAGAGCACGTTATTGTGGCGTCGAGCCACACATGTAGATAGGTGGGTGACCAAACAGGAGAAAAAACACCACGATATAGGGGAAAAAAACAGACAGAAATAGAAGAAACCGTCAAGTATATCGGGATTCAGGAGGAGCGATGGGCATGGGCTTGTTTATCATATTCAGTCTTCTGGTGTTCATTTTCCATATCTTGCTAAGCAACAATACCCCTCCATAACACCTTCCTATCGTCACTTTTTTTTTAGGCGAGGGGACATCCTTGATGACTCATACAAAGATCTGTAAATGCATGTCCTGAGAAGAAAGGTCCTCCTTCACCATTCATGAGAGATAATTTTCGCTTCCGTCCCTTTTGAATAGTAACTGCAACGTTGAATTGTGCTGCGCCATCTCGATACACCGCTACGACATGTCTCGCCAAAACATTACGTCTGGTTCTGCTTTTGAAGCAGAGATAGGATACTCTCGAGCCGTTATTGTTGATGACTGGGTCATGGTATCGGGCACTACGGGGTGAGCCTCATTTCATGGAACGATTGGCTCATGTTATAACCGTTATCGGCTCATAGCTATGACTACCGTACCAGCGAAATCTCATCGGATGTAGTTGAGCAAGCCGAGCAGGCATTTGTCAACATTGAGAAGGCGCTTAAAGAAGCCGATTCCAGCATATCCGATGTGGTTCGCGTGCGATATATCCTACCGGATCGGAATGATTTTCCAAAGACCTGGCCGGTGTTGCGGAAGTGGTTTGGAGACGTTCGACCGGCGGCAACAATGCTGCAATCGGCACTGATGAAAGAGGAGATGAAGATTGAAATTGAGGTAACTGCTAAGAAGAGATTTGGAACGATTAACAAATGAGTTACGGCGCCCGCGCAAATAAAACTAGCCCTTAACATGGAATGTTATGTACAATGCGGCTATATATACAACATTGATACCGATCGGTTTCAGTGAACCAACGGTGCTGTGATTGCACCCATACTGAAGGCGCTTGCAATAGTAATAAAACTGGACACGGAAAGCAAAGATATTCCGCTGATTCCATGCCCTGATGTACAACCCCCGGCCATGCGCGCACCTACAGCCATCAAGACACCGCCTATAGTTGCTAATAGTGGAGAGACCTCAAAGATGGGACCTGAAACCAGCGACGGAACGGTCTGAAGCAAACCCCAAGCTCCGGCCGATACTCCAGCAGCAAATAGGAGGCTTTGATAAGTCTGCGGCTGGGCATTTCTCTCCGCACCCTTGACAGCCCACCAGAAGTAATTGCCAAATTCTTCATAAGATCCGGAAACGCCTACCATGGTCTTTCGCGATACCAAGGAGAAGAGTTGGGCGAGGCCAATCATGAGACCCCCGACAGCACCAAGAATCTTTGTTCCGGGATATTTTGGGGTATAGGCCGTTGTGGTAGTAACGAAAAGGATGCAGATAATCTCGAATAACAATAGAGCGGTTGCTCTCGAGACACCCAGTTGTTCGTTTGCGGTAACTATCACAGGTTTTGCATCCGTCTTCTCCCTCGATCTTCTTGCAAGCTTGGAAAGAAACCCAGTCCAGATAATACCGCCGAGGATTGCACCATTCAAGGCATGGAACCCTGTTTGAACACCGGCAGCGAGCTGCGCGTAGAGCGTTCCAGGACAAGATCCTGAAAGCGCCATACCTGCTCCCAGAAGAGCACCACCGATAATGTTGCCGTCGTACATGGCGAATAGGCCGAGTGGCGAGGAGCTTCTTGGGCTCAACCTGATATAACCAACGCGCTCCGCAATGACATAGAAGATACTGTAGGGAAATTAAGTCAGCAGGGGTTGACATGAACAGGAGCTGGTTATGATCCCGACTCACGCGCTACTGGCTGTTGCTGAGAGAAAGGATTGAAACATGTGCCAGTTCTCAAATTTCATTTGAGCAATAACGATAGAAGGCTGGTGAAAGCCGGCAGACATCATGGCAGCTCCAAAGGCCGCACCGGATAAAAAGGAGGCCATGTCGACTATATCCGATTTCAACAGTATATGATAAGGAGCAATCAATGTATCAGTTTTGCCTTGGAAGAAATTGGGGAAACAATCGCTTGGAAATTATACTCCCATGATTAGGGGGAATTGATTTTCAAATATGGGAGACAGTCCAGAAGTATTGGTATCTGCCCTTTGCCGGGTCCATCCAAAACGTCGGCGATCTTTTCAAACAAGAATTACAAAAATTCCTTGTACTGCTATGAATTAAAAGAAGCAACTTCAATACACTCGAGAACATGCGAGCTGAGTCGCCGATTCCTCAAGTCCTGGACCAACGACTAGTGGGTCACACCCATAGATTAAGGACACCGAGACGGCGACCCTGACGCCCCTGATGTACAATCATCGGGGATCATGACGTGCGTAAGGAAATATCCAAACTAGCAAGACTAGCTTGTCCTTGTAGTGTTAAAAGGGATATAAATGACCTAACGACGGCATTTCATCATAATGAGCATTATTGCTTCAGACAAAAGACTCCTCGGTTGCCTTGAAGCGGAGGTTGAAGCGTTTCTGATTGGTGTATGGTCAATGACCCCCAGCATCGCCGACCAGGGAACTTCACTCCTGGGACTGGAGAACTCTGATCGCCCTCGCTTATTATGCGGGTCACAATCTTGGGGTTTATTTTTCCCATAAAGAGAAGCAAGGGATTGAGATCTCACTCGCACTGTGGGATATGCGCGCTCCCAGTTCAGAATCGTCTGATCTAAACTGGGCAGAAGACAAAGCTGAGGATAATTGTTGCCGGTAGTTCGTATAAGTCGAGAGGTCGCCGACTAGGACGAGAATGAAACACAAGGGTGCTACCCGCAAGACAATTAGGTACCAATTAACAAGTGCCGAGCGGTAATTGTCGCACTCTTATTACAACCCCTCAAAAAGGGCTATAGTACGGAGTACTGCGGCGCAGATTGATGCAGATTGATAGCCGAGACCGTCAAATGATTGGCTAACACGATGATCCCATCCTCTTTTGACTTGAGATGCTTGGATATGTCTCGTTTTCCCCTATAGAACTTGGCAAATGACATGCTATTTGTACAGGCTCAAGATGTTCCCTGCATTTCAGCTTGAACGCTTCATGCTCAACCTAATACGAAATACGATAGCGACACCGCATTTAGGATGGCTACATATAATGCTACTGAGGGATGTTTCTTCACATGAAAACAATCAATTCAGGTGAAATTCGTTTCCAAGTTAACATTCTGGTTATTTACTTGGGGCTCATCAATTGCTTAAAGATGGATCGCATGCGTTTCATCCCTGGCAAAGAAGCCAAAGATGAAATATTTGACGCCAAAGGTCGCATTTTCTTCACCCGCGACTGCGCTATCTCTTACGCAGATGAATATGTGATGAAAGCTCCCGGTTTGGGCAGCCCTCACTTATCTATTCTATATCAGACCATGCTTGCTTGCATGAGCGAGGGAGAACAAGTGGATATCTGGTTTGGCCTCCGCAGTCCTGATCCGGCGCAAGGGCAGGAAGTCTATCCTTCTGGCGAAGATGTGGGACATACCTGGGCGATATTGAAAACTCCAGATGGCAAGGAGAAACACCTCTGGGAAGTTGGCAGACGAACCCCAGCTCTCGGTGACGCGTATGCTGCCCGAGCCTTTAACGCTTACCGGACCGCTATGGCTGGCTTCCTCGGTGAGCAGCCTCCGGAGCCGGTTCCGATCGACCCATCTACTGCGACCATCCCCGGTCCCTTCAACGATAAGCCTGTGATATCACGCGCTCTTGCGCCATCGAACCTTTACTATGCCTCCAGCCGCATGTGGTACTTTATCGACCTTTCACCTCCAGGTGACATCAACGAACCTGCTATTCTAACGCGACCGATGCGAGCATTTGATACTCTTATTTTAGCAGCATGCCTTACCCTTGTGAATGGAACACCACCGCTGGTGTTTGCTATTAGGAACTCCCTTGAGGGGCTAGGGAAGATGCCAGAGGGGTTCACAAGAACATATTTTGAGGCAAACGAGACAAAGGATGAACCACCAGCTGAGAGACCACTTCTTGTCATGTAGTCGATGAGTGGGTGGGATTGTTGATCCGGATTCTTTGGTGTCGGAGCATCTCGTCGAAGTTCTGCAATGCATCATAACTCACGAGTTACAACAAAACTGTGAATTTCTACCAAGAAAGAAATGAAAGCACGTACCCTGTACTATAATTGGGGTATGGGTGACGATGATAGCGCCTACGGGAGCGCAGTCTGGGGCGTGCTTTAACTGAGCTGCCAAGGAAAATCAGGTACCGATCACAAGCTATATTACATTTGATCAGTATTACTTTTAAAAGAAAAACCGGATTATAGACCCAACTCTTCAGATTTTGTGCCAACTCAGTTTAAGATTTGGATTACAAATTGAGGTTTGGATGCCATCTGACCGAACTTCCATGGACTACAGAAGAGCCGAGGTCAAGTCAGCACGGTGAGAGACGCGGGGTTGGGGTTTGACGTCTTGTCAGTTGTACCGTGCAGCTCAATTCTCCATATAAGCTAATATTCGGCACATACAAGTCTGTAAGGGGAGCAATGCATCTCATCTCCATCAAGTTCATCGCATTTTTGTCGTAGACCAATTCGTATTTTTTTTTCTCGTCGACTCCATTGTATAGGATTGCCAACATGCCTCGGGCTTTGACTCTTACGCATATCGAGGGTGGGAAGCCCGGTCAAGTGTATTATCCGTAGGTACAAAATATGTGAAGCTTCACGCATCACGAAGCTTACCACAACCGCTTTTTTCATCATTCCATGCTAACACTATCACAGGCTTCAAGTTAAGCAAGTCCCCAAGCCAACTCCAGGTCCTCATGAACTCCTTATCCGCCTCAGTGCCGCGGCCCTCAACCACAGGGACTTATTCATCCGCCAACACCTCTATCCCGGCATTTCCTTTACCAACCCGCTCCTCGCCGATGGCTATGGTACCGTCGTTGCCGCGGGGCCGCAGGTCACACGCACCTCTCTGCTCAACAAGCCAGTCCTGCTAACGCCCATGCGAGGGTGGGAGTCTGACCCTGCGGGACCGGAGGACCCGCGCAAGTTCAGCGTCACGGGAGGCAGCAAGGCGTATGATGTGGGGACTGCGCAGGACTACATTGTCGTTCATGAAGACGAGGTTGAGCCTGCACCGGAGCACCTCACCCCCGCGGAGGGTGCGGCACTGCCGCTTACGGGATTGACTGGCTGGCGGGCGCTGGTTACCAAGGCGAATGCTGCGTTTCCTGGGAGCAACGTTTTAATCACAGGCATTGGAGGTGGCGTTGCGTTGCAGGTTCTGCAGTTTGCCGTTGCTTTCGGAAGCAATGTCTTCGTCACCTCTGGTGACCAGGCCAAAATCGACAAGGCCAAAGAGATGGGCGCCAAGGGCGGCGTAAACTATAAAACCGGCAGCTGGGACAAGGAACTGGCCGCCTTGCTCCCCAAGGACCGCCCTTATCTCGACGCCGTCATCGACGGTGCGGGAGGCAATGTCGTGGGCAAGACGGTAAAGCTGCTGAAGCCTGGCGGCGTGATTTCCCAGTACGGAATGACGGTGTCGCCCAAGATGGATTGGGTGATGCAGGCTGTGCTGGCGAATGTGGAATTGAAGGGCACGACAATGGGGTCGAGGAAGGAGTTCAGAGATATGGTGGCGTTTGTGAAGGAGAAGAAGATCAAGCCTGTTGTGAGCAGGGCGGTCAAGGGACTGGGCAATCTTGAAGGCATTGATGGCTTGTTTGCTGAGATGAAGGAGGGGAAGCAGTTTGGCAAGCTGGTGATTGAGATTAATGATGAGGGCGCTTCTGCCAAGCTGTGAGTTGATGAGGTGAAAAGCATGAGACACAATGAACGAGGAGCATTGTATAGCTGAGGCATTCTGTTAAACTATTTTATGTACACGAGAGACGACATGCCATGCAAATTCAACCAAAGTGATGATATCTACATGGATGTGATGCCAAAAAAACCAAAAAAAACCTCAGGTATTAACAAAAAAAAAAAAAACAATGACCACACCGGCGCTATCAACCACACAAGATTCATTCCCAAACATTCTTCATACTCTTTTTTCACTCATCATCCTTCTTCCGCTTCTTCTTGGGCCTTCCACCCTCTTCAGGAGGCACAAACTCGGCCGCTCGCTCCTTTGCCTTTTCCTCCTTTCTGACCTTTTGCTTCTCCCTGCGCTCCGTCTGGGCCGCCCTGTCCTTGGCCTCCTTGCTGAGGAAGTACTCTCCGCTCTCAATCTGCTTGTCAACCTTGCTCTTCTCAGGCAGGGGCGGGAAGGGCGTGTAGGTCTTCTTGGACTTGTCGACGACCTTGTGCGGCACACGTCTGCTGCTGAGCGTCTTCTTCTTGAAGTTGGGGAGGAAGCGGTCCCAGCTCTCGTTTGCGAGCTCGGGGTCCTTGGCGAGCTCACGCTTGATCATGAGCTCCTTGATGTGGTAGATGGGGTGGATGTTGGCCATGCAGTCCTCGACGACCCTCCGCAGCTCCTTGAGGCCCTTGTACGGACCCATGGCTGAGACGGTGTTGCCGTGGACGAGGATATATGTTTCCGTCAAGAGCTCGAGAGCCTTGAGAGTTGAGCCGTTGGGGCCCAGTATTCTCTGACGCCTCTTGACGAACCGCTCCTTGTTCCGCACCAGGCTTCGAATCTTGATGATGTCGCACGCCACTCCGTCCTCGAGGATTTTGACCGCCTGCGGGGCGGGCACGCTTCGCGCCAGCAGCTTGATGAGATCCCGCGCATTGAGAATGGAAGCGGGATCAAACGTCTTTCTCGTTGTCTTGACCGTCATGGAACCCTCGACGAGATCCAAGGTGCAGGCGATGCCCTGCTTCTCCAGGGCCTTTGTGATGAGCGGCCATGCTTCCCTCAGGTAGACTTCACGGTATTTGGGGAAGAGGGTGGCGAAGGAGGATTCCTCGGCAAAAGTCCCGCCGGCATTGTCCTTTGGAGTAAAGGTCTCAATCTTCCACTTGTCAATATCGTCCGTGTCCCACGGCTTTTCCTTTTTGTGTGTCGACGGCATCGTCGAGGGACCCTTTTTGTTTTGTTTTGTTTTCTTTAGCGGTAATGCACTATTCAATGAGTATCGCGTATGAGGCTGGATGACACAATTGGTGGGTTTATCAAGATATTAGTATCTTGACGTGACGTTGTAGACTTTTGAAAGATTATTGGGTGTCTTCTTGTCCAAGGTGAAGTTCTTTGGTCGAAAGCTTGCCTCCAAATTTTTTGGGAATCGATTGCGCAGAGAAAAGATAAAGTGGGGCTTCCGATAAGGCGAGCCGATAAGAGAGACAGTGTGTAAGAGAGAGAGGAAAATGGAGAACCCCTGCCGTGAACCTATTGGTGGGCGCATGGGGCAAGCAGAAAACTAAGCCTGGAAGTTTTGCATGTTTGATATCACGACGGTCAGACTGCGAGCGACTTCATAAAAAACCCGGCATTGCGCCTCATACTGCTGTCACGCCAACATGTCGAAAGGAAAGGGCGCCGGGGCTGCGGTCGATCAGATTGTTAAGCTGATTGTGGGCGCTGGACAAGCGAGCCCAAGTCCTCCAGTCGGTCCAGCTTTGGGAAGTAAGGGTGTCAAGTCGATGGATTTTTGCAAGGTAAGTGTCGCTTTGCGCCTACTTCTCGCCAGCCGTGTACTAATTCCATCATCATCATCAGGAGTTCAATGCACGCACTGCAAACTTTGTCACTGGAACGCCAATGCCCTGCCGAGTAACTGTCCGACCCGACCGATCTTTCCACTTCGACATCAGAACACCGCAGACATCATGGCTTCTACTGAATGCAGTTGAGGCACCTCTGGGAAAGAAGGGCAAGAGAAAAGGCGCGGCCCAGCCTGGGCATGAGACGGTCGGCACCATCAGCTTAAAACATGTCTACGAGATTGCCAAGATTAAGCAGACAGAGCTGCGACTATCTGGGCTGTCACTGGAAGGACTCTGCCGGTCGGTGATTTACCAGGCAAAGTCGATTGGAATCAATGTTGTGGCTTAAAGAGAGGGTGTGATTTATGGAATAGGCGCCATTGCCTCGGCCTGTTGGGGCTAATGGCTGAAAGACAGCCATGTGTACAACAAAAAAGAGAACATATGATGGTTATGGATACCGCCTAAAGTAGACAATGACTGTACGATGAGTATTTTTGCGTCAAGGAAGAGAAGAGAAGACAAGGGGGAAACAAAGAAGCGGAAACGACCGGAGCTGTGTTTGTCAATGGGCCCTCCATGAGGTGAATCAAGGGATGGGGGACCAGCCTCGCTTCGTTATAGAGAAGTGGGTATGTTGTCAATGTTCTTATCAATGGGACAGCCTCAACGGCCACCAACATGCTTTGGTATAGCATTGAGTGTTGGGGTGATAACTGATATGATCTGTTGTCCGTATTGCCCATTGTAGCAGCTCATTGAAGCAAACTCACTCAGCCGAGGCGATATGTCTCAAATACCGTCGGAGAATATTGCCCCGCAAGACCCAATATTCAGAAATGTGCATTGTATGTATGGTATGTACCTACATATCTACATAGACAGACACAAAGATTCATACCTGGCTCTGCCTGTGTGCAAGTCTGCAAGCTGCAAGCGGACATCACTGACTCAGACTGTGACGGGAAAGGTTTTCTGCGTGTGAATACAACGCTGAAACAGAGACACGAGAAAAAAAACAACCCCATGACATGAGACCTAACAAGAGCACACACAAAAAGCACGAAGGAAACCCGACTCCACTGATGAAGGAGGCAAACCGGCGGTGATTCCGAAGAGGGAGATGATTTCCCAACAGAAATTCCTAAAGCTTGCTATTTTTATATTTGAGAGAGAGATAAGAGAAAAAGATGGAAAATCTCTTCATATCTTTTGTTCTCTGTCGTGTCATTGGTAGTTACAACAAGACGAAGCTATCTTCTATCCAAGGCTCCAAAATACTCTTGTTAACGACTCGCTCGAGATACCAACCACCAAAAAAAAAAAAAAATTGAGCTCGAGCCATCTCGGGAAGCAAGAAGAAAAAAAGAAAAGGAAAAAAAAGAGAGGAATATCCACAGCGGGGCTGCCGAGAGTTTTGACCCAAGGCATCTCAGTGAAGCCGAAACTCGGCCGTGCGGAATGAATGAAAATCGTAGCCGATGGGTGGGAAGAGGAGTACAGTACTCCTCCGTAGTAGGTAAATGCAGATGGTGCCTGTCAGACTGGGGGGCGGTGATTGGGATGGATTACTTACTGGGTAGGGATGCTGCCTGCATGAAGGTCTGCTTTAACAGATGCCAAGCAAACAGTAATTATGCCAAGTTGTTCATGCATGCATCAGTGAATTACCTGTATTGCTCTGTGGGAGGCAGTAAGAGTAGCACTTGTAGGACTCTGCCGTCATGGTCGACATTGGGGAATTATCATCGGTTTCTCGATTGGGCCAATATCAACGATGGGGAATGGTTGCAAGTACAAGTAGTACTCAAGTGGCCTTAGTAAGTACACCACAGCACGACGCCTAACAAGTACCAGAACGTACTAGGCGTTAAAGTCGTCAAAAAGGCTTCAACGTCAAACGTGGCTCCGGCAAAACCGACTGCAGGCACTGACACGAGGGACAGGCCGGCCGGATGGTTGCGGGATGTCGCATCGTCATTGGCAAGCAAACGTTGAATGACTAGGCGATACATCCGGCGAGGTTATGGCCATGTAGCTCCAATGTACCTATCGCATCCAGGTATCGCTTCGTTTTCGGGCTCGAGCTGGTGGTCAGGGCACGGATGCAACAGAATCTGGCACGGAAGATGGAAATTAACTTTTGGTCTGGCAGAAAAATCTTTCTCTCTTTTGGTAACAAAGAATGCAATCGGGCTGAAAAAGCTTGTTTTTTTTTTAGGAGGGTTGTTGTTGGAGCATTTGTTGCCTCGCCGTCAGGCAGTGGAGAGAGAGAGAGAGAGAGGGGGGACCTGGAAGCAAAACCCTCCAGCCAGCAGTAGTAACCTTGTCCCCCAAGACGGACGGGCACAAACATGAAGTACCCTGACAACAACCTGACTACCCCTTTGAGACAGGGATCGACGATGCCGTGTTACAAGATGCGTAATCAACTAGAGGCCAATGTAAGAACCCAATTGGGAAAAACGATGAAGAATCCTCCATCAGCAAACCCCCAAAAAGGATTGCTGATTCGAAGATGTATATATATACGATATACGATTGTACATACATACCTTATCAACTTGTTTAATTAAGCGAAGAGGCTGAGGGATGACATGACAGGACATGACTGACAGGGCAGGACATGGGTTTGTCCGGGATTGTTTTTGTCTCCGAAGGCATCTCCTTAGCGACGTGTGCTAATGTATCAAGCCGCCGCCTCATCTTCTTTTCCATTCCTAACTGACTGTTAATCAGGGTCAGGGTACTTCATACTGCTGCTACCTTGACGCCCTCTAACCGCAGGCAGCTCTCGCTCTCTCTCAGTGACCGTACGGAGTAATACTAGCCGCTCCCCCCCCCCCCTCGTTTGTACGGAGTAGTATCTAGTACCAAGGTAGGAGAGAGGAATGCACCCCTACCTCGTACATGGGCTGGCTGTATGTACATGGCTGTACATGACATGGAGTACATGGTGCTAAGACGCAACAACGCTCCTCCTAACGACTTATCCACTTGCAGCAGCATCTTCAGAAGCCAAAAACAAGCCCCACCATCGGCTTCTTTTTTATCATCGTTGCGACTAAAAAAGAGCAATCTAAGACAGGACAAACCTTTTCCTGCTCCTCCTGCCCGCTTGGCTCTCCCGGCTTGCGCTACCCGCTCCGCTTTACCTGTGGCCGGTGTTGCCTTTGCCTTGGTCTTTCTTGGTCTTCTTGGCCGCCGTTGTCGCCGTTGTTGTCTCTGCTCTTCTTCTTTAATCCTTGCCCTTCAAACTTCTTCCTCTCCCACAACCCATTTCCCTGTCAGGCGTCAGTCGTTGCCCTTTCCCCTCCCCGCCCTTCTTTTTCCTTCTTCTTGGGTATCTTTCGTTTCCTTAAAATAAAATATATAAAAAACGACCAACGGCCAATTATACCCCATGGATACGCCGTCACAGGAAAGGGACTCTCACCAGCAAGGCGCTGTCGGTATGTTTTAAAGCTTTCCGGCCCAGCCGGTCCCCTCTTTCAATCACTGAAACATGGAGAAATCCCCACACTTTTCCTCGAAAGCATTACTTTCTTACAATCTGTCTATGTCACGATCTTAAACGGTCAGACGCATGCTGACATCCTTTCTCTCTCTCTCTTTCACCATGATAGCGCCCAAGCCCGAAGACAACACTATCGTGAACTCGCCCAACGCCGCCTTGGACAAACCTCGCGATGATGTTCCTCCCGCCGTTCGTTTCTCCTCCGCCGTAGAGGAGATATCTCCTCCCAATGCTCCGCCTGCCATCTCTACCTCTAATGATGCCGCCGAAAGCACTTTTACCGAGGTGGCCGCCGACCAGCTCAAGAATATTACAAAGTCTCTGCATGGATTGCCCCTACAGGAGCGACGCATGACTACATTCCAATTTGAAGCGTTTTCACTGCCACCGTCAAGAGTAAGTTTAGTGCTATGTCGTCAATTGCTGTGGATCTCGCTTCTGGAATCACATTGACATCATCTGCCCTTGACCAAGTGGATGAACCCACATATTCACTGGCCCATGCAATCATCATCTTACAACACCAAACGATATGCGCCTTGCAGCCCCACCAGCCTCCAAATCAGCTACACTCGCTAACAGGGCTCTCTTCTAGGTCCCCTCCCGAGAAGATGGATCCAGTGATTCTACGAGACTCCCAACTCCCAACTCCTCAAGCTGGCACTCTCCCCATTCAAGTCCTAGGCTCCTAGCGTTCGCGTCTCCCCCACTTACACCGGCTGGCTCGAATCCTCCAGGGGGCCCAGAGAGGAAAATGAACAGAGAAAGCATCTCAACAATTGCCGATCCGCAGATCATCACCCCTCAAGCCTCTTCGACTCATGAAAAGTCACCCACTACGACTGAGCGCAAACCTTTGCCACATCGGCCCGCGTCTTCAGAACAGCCCATCATAAGATCATCATCAGCAGATGAGCCTCAGGGAGAGCATAGGTCCCATAGAAAGGGACTCTTCGGCGTCGGTCCAGGCTCGGTACCAGTATCCCGTGAATCTAGTCCATCACGAATCTCGGCTTCCCACTACTACTCGAAGCCCATGACCCCCAGCAGCGAGCCCAATGACCCGTATGCCAAGGGCCGACGACCTCCTCCGCAACAGCATCCTACCCGACATACAATTGATCCACGCTTCGTCTTTTCCCGGAAGAAGAAGCATGGCTCCCCGAGCTCTTCCAAGACGAATCTACTTCAGAACCCAAAGAGCGGCGAAGACTCGTCCAACGACAACACACATATGCATCACTCCCATGGCTCCATGTCGGATCTGAAGCGGTTTTTCCGCAAGTCCGCACATCATAAGAAGAGAGATTCGTCACCGGCACCTTCTATGAAGTCGACCTCCAAGTCTACGCAAAACGGCAAATCCACCCCACAGCAGGTTCCTTTTGGGGATGACCATGGTTTGGCTTCAAAGTACGGAAAACTCGGGAAGGTTCTAGGCTCAGGAGCTGGTGGCTCTGTTCGCCTGATGCGTCGTAAGGAGGATAGTACAGTATTTGCGGTCAAGGAGTTCAGAGCCAGACACACGTACGAGACGGAAAAGGAATACAACAAGAAAGTCACGGCCGAGTTTTGCGTCGGTTCGACTCTACACCACGGCAATGTCATTGAGACGCTCGATATTCTACAAGAGAAAGGTCGCTGGTTTGAGGTTATGGAATACGCCCCATTTGATCTTTTTGCCATTGTCATGACTGGTAGGATGTCTCGAGAGGAAATCAGGTGCTGCTTCTTGCAAATTTTGAATGGTGTGACCTATCTACACAGTATGGGTCTTGCACATCGAGATATGAAATTGGACAATGTTGTTGTGAGCAACAAGGGTATTATGAAGATTATCGATTTTGGCAGCGCCCATGTCTTTAAGTATCCATTTGAAACCGGATCTGTTCCAGCCAAAGGTTTGTCTCAAAAAAAAAAAAAAAATCGGTTCAGTCTATTTTTGTATGTTGCTAACCATTTACCCAGGAATTGTTGGTTCTGACCCGTACCTTGCGCCAGAGGTCTACGATTCCAAGGAATATGATGCTGAAGCAGTGGATATTTGGTCGCTGGCCATCATATTCTGCTGCATGACGTTGCGTCGTTTTCCTTGGAAGATTCCCCGCATGACGGACAACTCATATAAACTTTTCGCGGCCGAGCCAACTCCGGGACATGACCCTAACCATTTGTTGCGACCTAAATCGACTAGTGATATTTCATCAACAGTTGCGCGGGAGTTTTTACCTGATGACAAAACCAAGGGACATCACGAGCACCACCGGCCTGTCCATCATCATAAACGAAGCGATTCCGAGGCAACCACTATCGTACCGGAATCTCAGACACAAACCACGGGTGCAGCGGAGAAGAAGGAGGTCATTAGGGGACCTTGGCGTATTTTGCGTCTGTTACCTCGCGAGAGCCGTCACATCGTTCATCGTATGCTGGACGTCAACCCCAAGACACGGGCCAGGATGGAAGAAATCGTTCAAGAGCCATGGGTGGCAGACACAATCATCTGTCAGCAGCTGGAAAATGCAGAGGTGATTCCCGCAGAGGACCATGAGCATGTGCTGGAGCCGCCAAGCTCTCAACAGGCGACAAAGACATAAGACTTGCTTGGGAGAATACTTATTCCTATGCAGGAATGTTTTAGGATTGACGATGGACGTAATGACATGTGGGTGAGATGCAAAATGGGGATATGCCACGGCCAATGTAAACACCATATGTGTACCAGATAGCGATAGCAAAATACAATCAAGCCTCGGGGCTTACGGGACATAACGATATAGGAGTAAATAGATTTATAAGCATAATAAAATGTAAAATGTACATTACTTTTCTATATGGTAGATTTTGGTGCTTGACAAAAGTATTTCTGTTCTGTAAGCCATGGTTTTGCATGACTCGTTTAGAATCGGCAATGGATCGGAATGAGGTTATCATGAAAACTCGGAAAATCCGCAATCCCGAGCCGGCAAAAAATTGCTTAGACTTTCTGGAAGCAGTTGGAAGAGAGAAGACGAAGCTCCACACCCAATCCTGATTTCTTGTCGCATTGAGTGAGAACATCGATTCTTCAGCTTCTTCTTCGGCTCAGCTATTTTCTACGACATTTATTTACGTCTTTCTACGTCTCAATCTAATCGCAATGGTATGTGGAAATCTTGCGCGCCGAGGCAATTGCCAATTTACCCCTCCAAAAAAAATATCTCCAAAAAAAAAAAAAAAGACTTGAGAATAAGACAGCGCAAGGCTAACAAATATCAAAAGGCTACTTCAATTCGATCCATCCGAGCCCTCGCTCCTCTTCTGGACCGTGTTCTGGTTCAGCGAGTCAAGGCAGAGACCAAGACCGCCAGCGGCATCTTCCTGCCCGAGTCCTCGGTCGAGAAGCTCAACGAGGCCAAGGTTCTGGCTGTTGGACCTGGTGGTCTGGATAAGGATGGCAAACGCCTTCCCATGGGTGTTGCTGTCGGCGACCGAGTTTTGATCCCTCAGGTTGGTTCTTTTTTGTCTTATCACTGTTGCTATTGCTATTGCTATTGCGAGCGATTTGTTTTTTTTTTTTTTTTTTGGAGACTAATGGGTTTTATGCAGTTTGGCGGTGCTCCCGTCAAGGCCGGCGAGGAAGAGTACCAGCTGTTCCGCGACAGCGAGTAAGTGATGCCCCTCCAATGTGTTCCGAGGGTTCCTCGCGATACTGACCGAAGTGTAGGATCCTTGCCAAGATCAACGAGTAAAACGATACCCATCATGACGAGTGTACTTATAATACTGTACCATACGAGATGAATCCAAGGACACGAGAAATAAAATAAAATAAAATAAAACCCTATTATCTATTAAAGAAGAATTGGAAAAAAGTTGAAAAAAGGGAACGTTAGTCGGGAGATGGGATGGACAGACAGGATGGACCAACTTTGCATAGACTGGGTTATATCGTAGGCGTTCTCAAAACAAAAACCCCGGCCAACCGAAAGAATGTGTACGAGAGTCCTACGTTTTTGTCTGTCTGTCTGTCTGTCTCTCTCTCTCTCTCATATCGATATTGAAAAATCTCCACTCTAATTTGCTTGTCTCTGTTTGATTGTGTTTGCACTGCATCGCCGCAGAGTGTCGCTTTCGATTCATTTATTCCCCTTAGTATTTGTGTGCTATTGTTGTTTATTTGTTTCGTTTTGGTTTGTTTGCCGCCGGGCAGACAGGCTCTATTTTAGTTTCGCGTGCCATATAAATGAGCTGGATCGCCACTACATGAGAATGGCAAGAGCCACTCTGTTGTGAGTGGAGGGACAGGATTGCTCTTGATGGAGATGCAAATTCTTCGGATCCTTCATCCCCAGAGGCTACGCAATCCAATATATTCCATCTAGTTCAGCCCCGAGCAAGCACTTTTAAGTAACGCCCATATTTTGCGGAAGTTGCCTCAAGTTCATTGACGGCTTCAAGCCTCTCAACAAAGGTCTCACGCATCAGACCAATTCATCGCGTTTAAACTTGCCCTAGCATTTCTGCTTTCCGACAGATGCAACCATGCCAAGTGAGAGACAGAGCACAACTTTCGGGTGTCATGCTGGCTGCGGCTGCTGATGATTGCCTCCATTGCTTGTGTCATTTTTTATCGTTCTCCTAGTCTTCTACGGTTTCTCACGGTTTCCCGGCATTCCTTGGACTCTCTCTCTCTCATCTGACCATCGCCTCTTCCTATGCCAGCAGTGTCCTCTATCGCCAACCTGCGTGCGCATCTCATCTTCCTCTAGAGTTTTTAACCTTAAACTTAATCGAATCCAGGGGCCGCAGTCGCACCAAACGCCACCCTCTACTAGGTCTACTAAGAATTGACCGGGAAGGCCTATTCAGCAGGCCGCCTGGTTTCGTTTCAAGTCTGGGCGCTGTGGCTGCTTGGCAGGGGTCAACGACTTGCGTTTTTGGGGACTGAACCAACTGCGATTCGTCCCCCTCACACGGCACAAGGACCAGGACGAGACAAACAAACCAGACAAAGGACCACCTCGAGGCGCGAGCGACTAACACATGACATGGACCGGGCTTCTTGGTCCTGTTGGTTCTTTGAGAGGTTGAGAGCTCGAGGGAGTCGGTCTGCAGAGCGGATGATGTTTCAAGCCATGGTTTGAGGAAGCGGATAGTGAACGCCTCCCTCTTTGGACATAGCCGTCCTTTAGGTTCCGTGGTGAACTGACCGGCCCTCAATGGGATGAATATAAAATCATCGCTACCGACTGCCTAAAAAGCCAAAATGCTGTTGGTTTACCCATGGATCTGTGAACCATACGCTCCTTTTTTTGTGTTTTGACCACGCAAAGTCTCTCGTTGACGAGTCCTATTTTACCTTCGTTTGCCACTGTTGAGCAGTTGCCCTTCCTTCTTTTCGTCATTCACTCATTCATCCGCTTGTCTGTGTTTTTTTCCTGGTAGACACAGATACTTCTCTTCTGTTCACAGTTCCCAGGATCTCTTTCTCCCCCCCATCTTCTTCGTCTTCTTCTTCTCTCCGCCCGGGCAAGTCCTAGGACTTTGTGTGCTTGCGCAAAGATGAAGTTTATCTCTGTTCTTGGCCTTGCCTCGATGGCAAGCGCCCATACCGCTTTCACCACCTTGTTCATCAACGGAAAGAATCAGGGTGATGGCACGTGTGTGCGTATGCCACACGATGGTGAGACGGCGACGTCCCCTATCCAACCCATTACCGGGGACGATATGGCATGCGGTAGGTTCCCCCTCCCCGTTCATCATCTTCAACCCAGGCATACCAAGGCTAATATTTTGATTTAGGCCGTGATGGCAGCAAGGCCGTAAAATTCATCTGTCCTGCCGAGAAGGCGTCGACTTTGACTTTCGAGTTCCGTACTTGGCCAGATGCCCAGCAGCCTGGCTCTATTGATCCAGGACATCTCGGTCCCTGCGCTGTCTATCTCAAGAAGATGGACAACATGCTCACGGACCAGGCCAAGGGCTCGGGATGGTTCAAGATCTGGGAGGATGGCTACAACAAGGAAACCGACAAGTGGTGTGTTGACCACCTCGTCGAAAACAACGGTCTCCTCTCTGTGACACTTCCTCAGAACTTGCCTACCGGCTACTACCTCGTCCGACCAGAGATTCTCGCCCTGCACTTTGCCCGCCGCGGAGACCCTCAGTTCTACTCTGGTTGCGCCCAGATCTTCGTCCAAAGCGACGTAGGTGGACCCCTCGAGATCCCCGATGAGTATATGGCTAGCATCCCGGGCTATGTCAACGCCGAAACCCCAGGTCTTACGTACGATATCTATCGCAGCAATCTGCCTCCTTACCCCATCCCCGGACCCAAAGTCTTTATCCCCAAGGCCGGTTCCAATCATACCAAGAGCAAGAATGGCCAACAGGAAGGCATCATCCCCTCAGACTGTGTCCTCAGGAATGGAAACTGGTGCGCCAAGCCCATCGCTCCCTACTCGGGCGAGGACCCTTGCTGGAGCGCTGTCAAGGAATGTTACAGCCAGAGCAAGGAGTGCTGGGCGACAGCTCAGCCCAGCGGATCCGCCAACTGTGATGTTTGGAGCTCCTACTGTCAGACGATGAACGATGCGTGCGAGGCAGAGAATTTTACTGGACCGCCCAAGTTTAGGGGCCAGCAGAAGACTGTGCCTGCGCCAGGACCGATTCCGAAGCCGTGGAACGATGTTTTCGAAAAAGGTAGAGATGTCGCGTCCCAGGAGCAGGTGTCCAAGGAGCAGCCTTCCAAAGAAGGGCCTTCTGAAAATGAGCCACCTAAGGTTGAGCCTCCTAAGGAAGAACCATCAAAGGACGAGCCCTCCAAAGAAGGGGATTACAGCAAGTACGGTGATGACGGCGGTGATCTCGAGAACGATGAACCTATTGTAATCTACGAGACTGTCACAGTCTTTGTGACTGCTACGCCTTTGCCATCGAGCACGTTCGCCACGGTCACCAAATCCAAGGCTCCTGCTGGCCAGTAACCTTCTTCATTAGTTCTATGCCAGTTATTACATCATCCAAGATTTTGGGAAGAAAAAAAGAATTTGTTCTCGATGTTATTGATTCTTGATTGCCTATCGCGAGGTATGTTGGCATATTGTGTGGTTGTTTGAAATGGATAGGGGTTGGTTTGATGATGACGATGATTTTGTATCTAAGCAGCAACTCGGGAAAAAATAAAAGTCTTTGAGCTTGAAGCCTAACTCTGTTTGTATGTCTGGTTGGGGGTTGTGAACAGTTATAAGGAATCCTTGGTAACGTGAAAATGAATAGATAGATATGGAGGGATAATAAGAAATGAAGGAGATGATGAGGAACAAAGGTGAGAAGAAAATGAAAGTGAAAGTGAGAAGAAACAGTGATGAAGGGCAACAACGAGCGTCCTCTATTTCCTGTTCACCTTCATCCCATCTTTCCTGCAATGTTTGCCTATTAGCTAGCCTAAGGCTTCACTTCCATCCCTATATCTCTGATTCAACTCTCCTGCGTCTCTGCTTCCCCTTCTTCATCTTGCCCCTCGTTTCATTTCACCATTCATTAGTATCATCGTATCGCTCATTCCTAATTCTATATTGATGCTTCGTTAATCATTAATCATCGGAAGCTGCACCCTCGCATATACTTGATCGCCTAGAGACTGCCCTCGTCGTCTAAAGTATGGCTCACTCGCATAGGACTCGCTTCACGCAACTTTATTGACATTATTCATAGGACCTCTATTGTTTGCCACACGCGGTGCTTCAACAACCACAAGGCTTAAAGCATTGCTCGACAGAGATAAATACCCACAGTCGGAGATTTCAACAGTCAGACACTCACCATGAGATTCCCGGAATACAAGGGCGATACCATCGAGGATCACCAAATTTACGACTATCTCAAGAACGTCTGGGACGAGAAACATGATGCTTGGGATCCTGTGATGCGGCATACGTATCTATCCCTAGTTTCTCGCGCCACCTACACCCCGAGTACCAGCAGGCTTTGCAACCATAGGATCGGAAGAGAAGCGCGCAGCAAGGGCGCCACTTTGTCCCATTTCATTGTGCTCAACGCCATGTTTGGCAAGAAGCGATGTAAGTCACAGAAGTGGTGGGCTGGTCTGAAGCAGCAGTATCCAGATATTGAGTCTGAATGGCCATCTGGTCCGTTTATCGTGACGAGTGGCTCTACCATTGGGACACCAACGCCAACGCCCCTTCCAGTGCCAGCTTCTCCAAAGGAGGAGCAAGAGGATTCCGAGGTTAATACCGTCGAGGCCGCCATCGATAATGCCCTAGAAAGCAACATGGATATTCTGACAAGAGCGACTACCGTCGTTGAGAGCACCGTTGAAGAGGGTACCGTTACAGAGACTACTGCGGAAGAGAACATAGGCAACGAGGATATGACGATAAGAAATCATCTGCCAACCCCTGGCCAGTCACGGGATCCTTCGCCATCGCTGGTCCCTGAGCCGGCCCCGATCGTTGAGCCAATTGAGGAGCAACCCAAACAGAACACCGCCCTCGACATTGCCCGGGAAGTCGCTCGAAAGTACCTTGAGAACGAGGCAGCAACAGGCTTAGGCGTCAAGATCGATGAGCTGACCGCCCGCTACAAGGAAAACGAAAGGACTGTGAAGCAACTTCAGCAGCAGCTTGGACTGGTCCATGACAAGATAAGCCAGCTTTTGACTCAGTTCATTGAGCATCAACGCAAGATGGATGAAATCGGCGGTAGGATGATTGGGCCGGGGACCTTTCAGATTGTGGGGAACCAGTATTCGTGGAATATGCAGAAGTGAGGGACGGGTTAGCTGAGCCTGAGTTCACGAGCGAGAGGACGACGGTGACGATAATGATGATGATGATGATGGTGATGGTGCTTTCAGATGACGGCTTTGGAATGGTTTTATTCGGCAGTCTATGGATGAGGATATCTGGCTATGGTTAGCAAATTGCTTTGAACGGTTTGGACGGCGAGAAGGGACAAGTATCCCTCAATAAGGACAGCTATGAAATGTAATGAAGCTATCGAGGGCTATTGATGGCAATATCGAATTCTTCCCATGAATTCGTATTACGGAGATAGATAGAGGATACTGGACGGATCCAATGGTCATGATTCGTCCCAGCTCCTCAAGGCATGGATGCAATAGGAAGTAACAGGAAACGAGATGGTCCAAGTAAGTGTGTTGTGTTGATCAAGCTCTGTTGGCGACGAGATGACGTCGAAGTGTCAAAATTGTTGACGCCAATTTATGTCAGGGACGATCCGCTGATTCAAGTTCCCATCCAGCTCCATCCAACACACAGCAGCAGCCTATAGCGAGGTTCTGGGTGGCGGCGCCTCTGACGCTTCAGCGGCTAAAGACCCTGAAGTTTTGGAAAAGGCCCTGAAGTAATTGGTCTTTAGTGAAACCCTGGAAACCACGAGGACTACCTAGGTATCTGCCGGCTATCAGTGCATACAGCGTACTAAGTAAGGTATTCATACCTATCCATAGAATTCATAGAATACATCCACTCAAATGGAAAACCCCTTTTTCGATAGATTCGCCATCTAAATATGCAAAGGAGCCTATATAGATAATGATCTACTTGTATATTAAACAGACAGACCCCTAAAACATGGCCCCCCCCGTGTCCCCACCAGGTACCCATCTTAGCACCCGTTGCCCCCCCTTCCCCTCCTCCCCTGTTCCCTTGTTCTCTCTCCCCTTGCTTTAGCCGTAGAATCTTGTGTGGAAGCCCTGTCCTGCCTCCATGCCTAAGTTTGCTGCAGGGGAAAATGCTTAGGTACCTGAATGTCATTGTTGCAGGACAAGAAAGTGTAATACTATCTGTATTTTGCCTTGGGCAGTTCCATCTACTTCATAGGTACGTACTGACTATATACTCTTGATATCTTTCTGTATAAACATCGGGCCATCTTTATAAACTTCCATTTGATACTTTATATCTGCCTGGGATAAGCACCTGAGCAAGGTAGAACACATCACTGGGCCAGTGTTGGTTCCAGCATGTGCATGTGTCACTGGGGGGGGAAAGGTACATACTACTACTATCTACCCCCCAAGAAAAATTATTCCCAGTCAGCAGCACCCTTCAAAATCTCGCCGCACCGCCACTGTCGCTTGTACCTGTAACCTGCCTATGCGAGGTACCAAGTCAAAAGTACCACCTACTCCGGAGTAGAGGTACGTACGCACCAGTACGTACGTGTGTGTATGCACTGGCAATCCAACCGACCGCTTCTCAAACTTGTCTGGCCAGATCCAACCTTTGACTTTCTGCAACCTTCACCGACGAGCAATTCCTTTCTTGCTGTCACCTCTGTCTCTCTCCCTCTCCCTCTCTCTCTCCTCCATCATCACCACCACCAGCAACAACAACAACAACAACAACGACTCCCTCGTGTCGCTACGCCGTTTGCCTCACTCTAATTGCGCCTACATCTTCTCTCCGTCATCATTTTACCATCCTCCGCTTCCTTTCGTCGTCTCTCCTTTACCTCGATTTGAACCTGGATCCGAACCTCGACTCGACTCGTTACCAAAAGGCCGCCAACAGAACGACCGCTACCCTCCTCCTCATAATAACAACAAACCAACCCCGTACGACCCAGACCCCGGTCCAACCATCAACGTCGCTGCCTATCCCTTTTTCTCAGCATTCAGGCATCCCTTTCGACTCTCGCCATCAGTTTTCCATTCTCCCCCTACGTCACCAACTTAACTCTCTCAACCAAATCTTTCTCTCTCCGAGTCCGATTCGCCGCCACCGCCCATCATGCCGAACAATCGCAACTACGATTTCTTGGTACGACATCCCTTTCACAAATCGCCAGCCATATCTGCACACTGTGATAAGACAGCTTCAACCCCTCCCCCTTCCCCTTCCCCCCAGCCAACAATTTGATCGGGTGCATTAACCACTCTTCGGCTTCATGCTAACTTTTCCTCCCTCATTCAATAGATCAAACTTCTCCTAATAGGCGACTCCGGCGTTGGAAAGTCATGCTGTCTCTTACGCTTCAGTGAAGACTCCTTTACCCCGTCTTTCATCACCACCATTGGAATCGACTTCAAGATAAGGACTATCGAGCTTGATGGCAAGCGCGTCAAGTTGCAGATCTGGGATACCGCCGGACAGGAGCGCTTCCGCACCATCACCACTGCCTACTACCGAGGCGCTATGGGTATTCTGCTTGTGTACGATGTCACCGACGAGCGATCATTCAACAGTACGTCTCACATTCCCCTCCACGTTCACCGCCTCCCCCTGTAATAAAACCAAGCCCTTGCGTAGAGCATGGTTACCATGTCCGCCGCAAGATCGGATGCAGGGCGGCCAATCACCGCAATTATTTCCCCGATGGCTAACATGAGTCCCCAGACATCCGTACCTGGTTCCAGAACGTAGAACAGCACGCTACCGAAGGTGTTAACAAGATCTTGATCGGCAATAAGTGCGACTGGGAAGACAAGCGTGTCATTTCACAGGAACAGGGACAGGCTCTTGCCGATGAGCTCGGCATTCCTTTCCTCGAAGTCTCGGCCAAGAGCAACATCAATATTGACAAGGCTTTCTACAGCCTGGCTGCCGACATCAAGAAGCGCCTCATCGACAACTCCAAGAACGACCCCACAGCGCCCTCTGGTGTCAACGTTGGCGACAAGGGCGATGCTGGCGCTGGCAAGTGCTGTTAAGATCATACAACCATGATGAGATGAAGAAGACGACGGCGATGGAGTCATTCACAAGGGGGCGAGATTTTTTCTTTGAGTTGATTTGCGTGTATGCATGCATTTGGGACGGCAAAATGTTGAAATGCGACAAAGAATGCGGACCACCATACTCGGGGTTGCGAATGCGAACCACGCCAGCAATGACGTATCAGAAACGAAACGTGTAATGTTGTTATTACCCACCCTTACTGGCTTTTATTTCCCCCTACCTTAGAAAGAGCAAATATGGTCCGGAGTTTTGTGGTTCTTTTTTTATGATCTGGGTTTTAATACAAGCTTCTACTGCTATTGTATTCATGGCCTTTTTCGTGTAGACAGTTCCCTGGGGGAAAGCATTTCCCTCCTTTTTCTTCTGTCTAGTGTGGAGAAAGCAATGAAAGGTGGGGAAGGAGAGAGTTTTTACAAGTTTATTTGTTTGCCATCAGACAATAAGAATGGCAAAAGCAAATAAATGGGAAAGATGGCGGGGTAGATTAAGCATGGGAAGCATTAGACGAAATTCGGGTAGGGAGTATAATGGAGGAGGCTTTTGGGAAATGGAAAGGGGTGAAAGGGTTAAGTCAGCTACCAGTTTATTATTGACGCATGAACTATAAACCTTCCTGCTCTCGGTCGTGACGTTGTGAGGGCGCGGTTGTTCCAGTTGCGTTGAAAGCGTTTTGCCTCGGACTCATCGGCGCAGACGAGTATGAAGCGACCCTTGAGCTTTTCCCATGTATCGTGATCTTTGTATAGGAATGAGGGCTTCTTTTCCTCTGTAGCCTCGTCCTGTTCCTCTTGAGTATTGTCAACCTCGGCCGATGCTCCCTCGTCAGCCAAGGTGGGTGTAGGTTTGAGGTGATGAGGCATGGCGACTTGCCACCTTAATCCTCGGGTGTGCCCGTCGATACGGATAAACTCGAAGAGTTCTTTAGAAGTCAGAGTAGGTGGATATACATCCAGAAGAAGGACGGATGGCTTCTCGCCATAACCTAGGGGTTCAACTATTTGAGCCAAGTTTCGAGCCCATGGGTGAGAGATGGCCACACGTCGTCGCTCAATTTGGATAGGCGAGAGAGACGCCGGGGCGAGGGTGAAGGATTTGACGAGGTTAGTCAATTCATCGCCATCACTGGATGGTGTTGCTGTCGGAGTGGTCGGCGTAATGACCTCATTAGAGGGCGTGACGGTACTGCTCTCTGATTTTGCAGCATCAGGACTGATCCCTGTGAGCTTTGCCTTCAGATTCAACGGCACCGTGCTCTGCCACAGCCCCGTGGCAGACTTTAGCTTTATCCCGCTCAGTTTATGAAGCCGATACAGCCTATCCCGATACGCAACGGCCGCCTCGGAGGAGCTAAAGGTGACAAAGTATTGCCCCAGAGGCTCGAGGGTTGTGGGGTCACGCTTCTGCTGGACCTTCTTAATAACACTGCTCCAGTCGGAGAGGTCGGCGGGGGCGAGGCGGTAAAAGTCACTGGGGTTGAGATTGGGTGAGAGGCCGTCGATGACGAGCATGAGGCGGGATTCGTTGCCCGTGGAGGATTGGGAAGGTTTGGGGTTGGCTGGTGCGGCGAATTGGTACCTGCCATGGCTGAGGCCCAGTGAACCACTTTGATGTTTTAAACCCAGTATGCCATGTTGTCGTTGTGGTTTTCTTTTCAGAAGTGGCCAGACGACCTGAGGATTCTCATTTGTTGGTGTATTTCGTCTTTTCCCATTATCCACGCTCTTCTGCTGCTTCCCACCAGTTTCCCCAGTTGCATTCCCTTCCCCCACCGAGTTTTTCGACCTTCTTCTCTCCTGGCCCTTCTCATGAATTGGCCCGCTCAACTTTCTTTCCTTCGGCTGCGACTGCCCAGGTTCCTTATTCGATATAGCTCTTGACTCCGCTCTTGATGTCGATCTCAACTCTGACCTCGACCCTGATTTCGATTTCGGCCGACTATTTTTCAGCAATTCCTTCCGCACTTTGGCCAATTGCGACTTATTAGGTAGTCCGTAATTATCCCAATGTCCCCCCGGGGAGCTCGTTGTTCCATTTCGGTCCAGCCGTGGTAAAGAAGGTCGGAAGGGATGTTGGGAGGATATCTGCCTTGGGCTACCGCTGAGATTAGCGAGAAGCGTGTTCGCTTGGCGGTTCCATCGTGGACGAATCATCCAGACGGTAGGGCGGGAGAGCGCATTGAGGTTGCGCTGATGCTCGAAGGTGCCTTGCAAGATGTTGAAGGTGGAAGTTTTAGAGCTTGCCGTTGTTCGAGACTTGCATGGGGGTCCGTTAGTCGGTGGATCCGTGCGCTAGACCCCGGTTTAGGGAACCGAGACCGTTAAGCATGCCCTTGTAAGGATTCCAGCACATTTCAATAAGACAAGAAAAGTAAAAGACAACCCTGACGTATTATTGTCATATACGGCGCAGTTGGATAGAAGCTATTGTTAAGAAAGTCGTACTTGATGATGCCTGTAGGGATGAAAATAAATAAAATTCCGCCAAGACTTCTGTGTTAAGGAAGGAAGGCATTGACAGTTTCACGGCTTTGGCAGGCGCATCCCACGTCCACAAGTACTGGCCATCTAAATGTTCTTGCTAGTGTAAAAAAACCTTGAAAATACAGCCCATCATGTAGATTCAACTCACCACCACCATCTTTCCACTCAAACAAAACCAAGGCGGACCAGCACCCAGTTCGCTTTTTTTCACAGCATCATAAGATGGTGGTCAAAAAGAGTATCGACGCCAAAGTGCGTCCCCTTGCAAACCCCAGCTTAGAAAGAGCCAGTCTCCTCGGCGCCGCCCGCATCTACATCAGCAAAGACTCTCTCATCTCACTCACCGGCAGCCTCGAAAACGGCCGTCTCTGCGTCGTAGAGAGGCTTCAGATAGACAGTGACAGCGATGCCGGTGCAGGCGACCAGGCCATCAGCAAAAAGAGAGAGGCCTCTCTTTATATTCTTCCCGAGAAGAATCTCAGTCCCAATGTGGTTATGATGACCAGGGCGTTTCAGGATGCATCAGGATTCAAGCTGGGTGACATGGTGAGGATAGCTCTGGGCGAGCCAACGACGCCGGATGCAAATGAGGTTGTGCTTCAGGATGTTGTTGCGGCTGCTACGAGCAGCACAGAGGGGTCAGCAGAGACGGCTGTGGAATCCAAACACCCGCCTTCATGGGAGTTTTCTATAAGTATATCACTAGACCGTGCTGAACAAGTGTTTCCGGGCATGATCTTTGAAGGCGTCAACATAAACAAGCTGCGTCGTTCTTTTAAAGTTGTCTCTGTCAACTCCCGCTCCAACAACCTGGCTCGCTTCCGGCTTGCATCAACAACAGTCAAGATCCTCCAACCAGGTGACGAAAAGGAAGCAAAAGAAGACACTCAAGATACTAACACAACTACTGGCCCCTTGATGATCACTGGAGTCCCTGGTTTGACTTCTCAAATAGCCACTCTAAACAAATTTCTCAGAGGCTTCGGTCGTCCTTTTTGGGTCAAAAACGAGCGCGAGTCCTGCGGGTTTGTCATCCACGGAGGTCATGGTACAGGGAAGACGTTTATTCTCCAGCGCATTGCAGCCACAAACTGGGGAAAGGTTCACTGGATCAAACCATCAGATAAATTGTCTTCCATCAGGGAGACGTTCAAGTTAGCTCAGGGACAACAGCCCAGTCTCATCTTTATCGACGGGTTAGAAGACATTCTCGCCAAGGAACGCTCCAATAGAGATTCTGTCATCGAGGCACTGGGAGATGAATTGGATGGTCTATCAGCCGCCGCTTCAGCAGCCGATACATTGCCGCGAGTCGTCGTCATTGCTACATGTCTGGACTATCTAGCCGACGTACCTGCCAAGCTTCAAAAGCGCTCCCGCTTCCGGGAGAATATTGCGCTTCCTATCCCTAGAGCTCCAGAACGTCTCGAAATCCTGCGGTTTTTTGACCCCCCTATCCGGCCCGAGGACAAGGACAAGTCCTTGGCGAGCCTGGCATCAAAGACACATGCCTATAATGGGGATGATTTAGCAAACCTAGTATTGAACGCCAAGAAGATCCTGGGAAATCGCTTGGATGAGGAAGCTATCAAAACGGACATGGCAGAGCCTGACGCTCCTGGAGAGGAACAGCAGCAACATTATCTTACAGCAGAGGATATGGAGCAGGCTCTCCATATCACTCGACCAACAGCTATGCATGATATTAACCTCAAGCCCCCTACTATTCACTGGCAAGATGTTGGTGGCCAGGAGAGCCTAAAGAAAGTCTTGTCACGCATGATCAAAAACGCAAAGGTACACCACCCCCCAATATCAATTATCCAGTCGTGATTCATCAACATACTAACATTGATCAAGGACACAAACCCCTCCAGTAGATACGTCCTCCGTCATCCACCAAAGGGTCTCCTTCTCTACGGCCCCCCCGGTTGCTCCAAGACTCTCTCCGCCCAAGCCATGGCTACCGAATCCTCTTTCAATTTCTTCGCCGTCAAGGGCGCCGAGTTGCTCAACATGTACGTCGGTGAATCTGAACGTGCCGTTCGCACACTCTTTGAGCGCGCCCGCGCAGCTGCCCCCTCCATCATCTTCTTTGACGAAATCGACTCCATTGGTGGCAATCGCACAGGTGGGAATGGCTCTGCGTCAAGAAGTTCTGGATCAGTCAATATGCTTACTACACTGCTCACTGAAATGGACGGCTTTGAGTCTCTAACGGGCGTGCTCGTCCTCGCTGCTACGAACCGTCCTGAGGCTATGGACCCAGCCCTTCTCCGCCCTGGTCGTTTCGACCAAGTCCTATATGTCGGGCCCCCTGATCTCCCCGCCCGCGCTGCCGTCTTCAACGTACACCTTCGCGGCCTGGCCCTCTCCTCAGACGTCGATATCACGGAGCTCGCGCGCCTGACGGAGGGCTACTCTGGCGCTGAGATCAAAGCTATATGCAACGAAGCTGGCCTAGCCGTGCTGGATAGGTTCGACGAGGACGAGACGGGAGATGAGAAGTTGGAGATTAAGATGGCAGATTTGGCAGCCGCTGTGGAGAGAACGCCAAGAAATATAACGCAGACTATGATTTCGGGATACGAGCACTGGTCGAGGCAGTTTAAACGATATGATCCCCCTAAAATAGAATTCAAATAGAAAGAAATAGATTACAGAACACCGAACCTGGTAGGCATATTTGCATCTAGTGCTTCTGGCGGTTCCTCTTATATCTAGTGATGCCTCCTGTTTCTATATCTCTTTTTACATCTCAGTAAGTACTTAGAAAAGAAATAAACTTCAATCATGAAAAAAATCCACCATCCATTTTCTCATCACTCGAGGCAAAATGAGAACACGTCAAATATCATCGGTAAAATCACACCTCATATCCGAACTTGAAACTCATTCTCCTGGTCCGCAAAAAGTTCATATCATGTATTTCTTCATCTTCTTCCTCTTCTTCCTCCAGGTTCACGTTCGCGAGACCCTGCCTCAACGTGCCCAGCGCCCTCTTGTATATTTCTTCCCCTTCACAATCGGAATAAATAACAAGGGGTCATTATAATGTTACAGGTGAGCCAGAAAAAAAGAAGTGCTGAGCTCGTCAAGGCCCAATCCTCTTCCGCTCAAATTTGACAAGTCAAGTCCAGTCCCTCCCGTAAAAAGTTCTAAGAACAAGAATCGTCTCCTCCCCGCTCCCCTCTCCCCCCTTTAAAAGCTCCCTCGCGTGCTTTTATTGCAATCCTCGCATCATGATATTCCCTTTCACGGCCATATTCTAATTTCTCGGGGGAGTAGCCCCCCCCTTTAGTCAGAACCCAAAATGAGGTCCCCCTTTGTCTTTCCCAAAAAAAAAAAAAAGATATGTTGGATAAAGTCATAAACGCCGCCCGCCTTCACCACCAATCCCCTTGCCAAAGAAAAAAGACCAATCCAGAGATGCCTTTATTTTCTCATACCAAGAGACAATTAAAACAAATTACTAATGCCATACGCCATCAATGAAAATTCGAGCTCGCCCTTTACGGCTCTTCATCAGATCTAGGGCTTGCTGTCCTCAAAGCCGGAGAGAGGCTGATCGCAATTTTCTTCGGGGTACCATTCCCAGAACCTGCGGTAAAGCTCTTGCGTCTTTGACTCAAATTTGATGAAACGGATGAGTTGGACTCTGTGGAAGTACTATTGCGTCGCTTGCTTTGCATTAGCTTGCCTATCTCATCGTCATCTTCTTCCTCCCGTCGACGTTTTTCTGACAGCCGTTCCGGAGGTACTACAGGTGAAAAGCTCGGGGAACCAGCTGTGGTATTGGCATCGTCATCATCTTTGGACTTATCTCCATCAGTGTCCTGGCCTTCCTCACCATCCTCGTCAGAGGGATAGTCGACCAAGGGTTTAGAAGGAGTAGAGGATTCATTGCCAGTAGAAGTCTCATTTGCGAGAGCGCTGTTGTGCTCTTCATTCTCATCCTCAGGGTCAGATCCGTCCCAATACTCCTCTTCACGCGGATCCACGTTGATATGCTCCATCATTCTTGTATTGGGCGGCGGTTTTCGAGTCATGTCCTCTTCGGTTTCCATGAAATACTCCATGTTTGTTGTGTAACCTTGAGTCTGATCATACCGAAGAATGAGTTCCCGAATTGTAGGCATGTAGCTCAGAGGCACCAAACGGTCTCGGTGGTTGGCTATAAGATGCTTCACAAGTTCTTTGAGGTTTTCCTTCCTGATATACTCAAGAAGCTCAAGACAGGCAGAGGTAACCATATTGTCTCGAGGCATCTCCGCTACCAACAGAGCAAGGACAGGGCTCAGTACATCCTTCTCTATCAAGTTCTTGATATAAAACTCTTCTTGAAAACCAATCAATGAGCGGTAATATCGGATGGCAGCTATATGAAGATTAGCACTGACAGTATTCAAATGCATAATGAGGCACCTTACTTAGCTGAATGTGCTTCTCAGGGCAGTCGAGAAGTTGGGCAACTCGCTGTGCAATATTGTGATTCATGATAAAGTAACGGCTGAACCGATGATGCTGCCGAACGAAAAAGCCAAGCATATCGACTAAAGATGAAATCACAGAAGTTTCCTGAACCGTGAATACCATTTCAGCACGATGCTCTAGATCAATCAGAGGCTTATAGAGCTTGATCATGGAAGTCTCATAAAAGCGAGTCAAAAAGAGCTCCTGCTGAGGATCAACAGATGGCTGGGGTCTGGGCCGGCCGGCAAATTCTCCGTTTACTTTAGGGAAGCCTTCGGGCCCTGGCCCCGGTTGGCCTTGATCTAGAATTACTCTGAGGGCCTCTGATATCTGCGTTTTGACACCTAAATCAGTTTCAACCAGGAACAGTGCAATGAGGGAATCCATCAGCGAGGTCTGGTTTTCGTTCATTTGGCGATATATCGTCTGGCGAATCATGAGGGGATCGTGATCAATGATGGAAACTAGAATATCGTTGGCTCCAACTCGCACAGCAATGTCATCATGTCGTAAACCAAAGTGGATGACTTGTAGCAACCCGTGGGCAAGGAAATTGTTATACAGCGATTGGCGAGAAGGAGGTTGAATGTTTTTCGCGATAGCGCAGCATTGCTGAATAAAGATGACTGCATTTTTCCTCTTCTCCGGAAGAGGGAATGCAGGGCTGAAAATAGCGAAGAGCTTGCCCAGGAAGGGTGGATTTGACTGCACATATTGAACAATGTCAACCTGATTGAAAAAGATCAATGAATTCAGCACTGAGAAGGTAGGGTCATCGAGAATTCGCGCCAACACGACATCCTTGAGATATTGAAGGCGATGCGTCTGGTGGATTTTACGGCGTATTTGCTCCTCCTCAAACGGCACTACCTCTTTGAAATGCGTTGGGTCGCTCAAGAATATCCGATGGTTGGCCTTGTGATATGGGAAGTCGGGGTCATACTCCAGGGCACCAACAACGCCCATCAAGTAGTCGTCGGATACGGCATGCTCAATGATGGATGTATCGTTGAGGAGGATGATACTCTTCATGATGTTACAGAGTCGATGCAGATCCGGGAGGCTCTCGAGGTCCTCGGCTACCTCAAACAAACCAGTGAGTTTGCCGATGTAATCCTCAGTCATGATAAACTTAGCCAAAGCCTCGCGACCATTAGCAGTAGAGCTCATGATACGCATGTTGGTATCAATCTCTTGAAGATTACCCAATTCGGCGGGCGGAAGGCTGATGTTGGTGGGAACCTCAATGGCAAGGTCATCGGAAAGTCCATCATCTATAGATACGCATTCGCATTAGTGCCCGCGATAGGTTTCAATCAATCATGAGACTCTCATACCTCCGCCGGCCATATTCGACTGAAAACTCTGCTGGATATTGTTTACAAACCTCCTAGTATAGCGGTCAGTAACCATAATAAACGATAATACTTCTTTATGCTTGTGGAAGCAGACGAACCATATCAATGCGCATCCTTCGGCTTCTTGAAAACTAAGCGCCATATCAACTCCGCTGCCGGGCTCCTGCCATACAATCAGGGTCTCTAGATGATGTCAGTCAGCATGCGATTACCGATTCGGCGAGCAGCGGGGACGGCTTGCCTTGCTGCTTTTGGAAACCATCTTCCTTCTGAATCTTAGTCTCCAGAAGCATCCGCTCGGGGTGGTCTTCCGATTCAACAATGACTTTTGGATCCTTACGCCCATCTTCGGTCTAAATGATTTGCGCAGAAGCGGAGTCAGCGTCAGTGGCCAAAACGGGTGGGGGACGAGAGGAAATGGCAGGTGCCACGTATGATGATAAGAGAGAACGCACCACATGGAATATCGCGCTGCAAAAACCGGTTCCACGATCGTACCAGTCATTGTTTCGCAGCTCATAGACCTTGACGCGCTTCTTTTCCGTCGCCTGATGAGACACAGACTGTGCCATCATCAATGGCTCGGGATCCGCCCCCGTGGCAAGCTGATTATTGTACGCGACCAAGTCCGGGGCCAGTTCGAGATGCTGCTGCAAAGAGAGTTCGGAAGTTTCGGCTTGGCTGAGGATCGTGAGCGCCGCCACGGTTCCGTTGCAAAATGCGCCCTGGGGGAGGGGGCGCGCGAGGGTATTCGGATGGTTTGGTCGCTTATGTGATGTGCACGAGGCGGCGACTTGCTATGTGGAGCAGCGGGCAGACAGGTAGGTAGGCAGGCCAGCGGGTAGTGCAATGCAGTGAGTGAGATGGTACTCAGTGCGCCATGCAAAACCAAACACGCAAAAAGAGGTTTATCGAGATGGGTGAGGTCGAGGACAGGTTTGGTGGTGCGGCTGCGGCTGCGACGTCGGGCTGGTTCGGGCTCAGAGTGTGCGGTGCGGCGGGCGGCTATTACGACCACGAAGGAGAACGCAGGTCAATCGGCGCGACAAGGGCGGCAGTCAGCGAGATGCGTCAAGGACAAACGACACAGGCGAGGCCAGCGACTGGACAGCTTGTGTGCACACACGCGCGAGCAAAAGCGCAGAGGCCAAGGGTTGCGCGACAACAGGCGAGGCGAGTTGGCTGACTAGACGAACTTTTTTTTGGCCCGACGAAACGTGATGGAACTTTTCGTCTCGACGGCTTGGCTGGTTCAGAGTTGGAGAATGGATGAAGCGGGCAAAGCGCGTGACCCAGGCGGCGGCTTTGTTGGCGGTGGAGCAAGTTTTGGCTGGGGTTCTGACTTTAGGCCTTCCTTGGCTTGGCTGGGGGGAACCTCTTCTTGGGTTCTTGGGTCGCTGGACTGGGCTGGGCTGGGCTGGGCTGCCAGATGGCACCTCACACACACACACACACACCACCTAGCACCCGCTGGATGGTCTCGGGTGGTCCGTGAGGTGCTGGTTACTGCTTGGGGGGACGATGCTTTGGTCGTAGTAGTGCTGCTACCGCTGCTTCTTGCGTCTGCGTTCCTCGGACGGAAGGGCTCCGTATGCATGCAGTACCAGTTCCGTTGGTACGTAGTTCGCTCCCGATCTTTAAATGAACCCTTGCAAGCTTTTAACGAGATTGATAATGACGATATGGTGATGGTAGATCCAGCAAGACAAAGAGCAAAGTATAACTTCAACAATGGATTGATGCGCGCGCGCGCACACACAGACACACACACACAAGCAAACAAACAAACAAGAAGACAGGTTGGAATATTTGGAGAAAAGAAAAATTGAGTAGGCACCAGAATTGGCTTAGCTGAGTAAATAAGGAAGCCGCACACAAACAATTGCCTGCCTCAGAGCAACAGACAGCATGTGCAAGAAAGCGGCAATTTCTCCTTCCCCATTGCCTCATTCTATTCGCCTCCGCCCAACAAGAACATCAAAATACGCCACCCGTCTCACGTGACACAATTATGTCACTTCACTTCCTCAGGCAGTCGCAAAGTAAACATAGCGCGCGTGCTAAGAAGGGTTAATCATAACAAAGCAAGGGAACCAACAATGAAAACGGCAAAGTCGCGAAACACGGCATTGACAAGGCGTGGCAGAGCATGGCATGGAAGCACCCGAAGAATTGTTTGTCCCTCGTGTCTCTTGTTCTTTTTTTACTTCATCTACTCCGTATTTGCCGATCAATCATTTAATCCAAATCTGACTTCTATTTTTTTTTTTCGATGCGGCAATGCATGAACTACGGGTCTTGGCTTTTTAGCCTGATGCCGGCAATCCTATAATTCCCAAGCTTCCCTTCATTCCAGTTCCCGTCCCATCCATCTTCCTAGGCCTGGGGGGGTGGAGAGAGAGGGAGGGATGATCCATCACCGTTCAAGGTTCAGAGCGTTCAATTTACCGAAAACGCGCCAAATTTGACTCAGTCTGCATCTTTTCGGATAACACGAGACACGTCTCTTCACTTCACTTCACTTCATCTCACTTCTTCTTTCATCAGCAGGGGGTCCACCCGCGCTCGGAAGTGCCATGTCCAAGCGTCAGAATGGCTCGCCGTGAGTCCCTTGTTTCGTGGCAGATTGACGTGACGAGCATTCTCCAATGGACATGCGTGTACCTGAGACAAGTCTCACTACAATAGCGCTGCTGCCTCTTTGTTGCCGGATCGGCGCGTCTTCACGCCTTTGGATCGAACAGGCTTTAGAAAAGCCAGTGTTTTCTAATTCTGTTTTTTTTTCTCCCCTGGTGACTCTTACAGAAGGCTGGTATCATCTAGTACTCAGAGTAAGTTACCCGCGATGGGTAGAAGGGTTCTTCATCATGTTACAGTTGGCATTTTCATAATGCTATATCGGTTGATGAAGAAGTGGGATTAACAAAGATGTAAGACGCTTCTCCATTCTTCAGAGCATAAGACTTGGAGGCATTTCCCCCGGTTTGTCACAGTTGTACAGATGTCAAGACCTGTTAATGCGTCGGCTTACCGTCGGTATTCGGCGTTGATTGGTTTCCGTATAGGAAACTTCAATTCTAACATTGGGGAGTGACACAAATCATCCAACGTAATGAAGCTTGCATAGTGCGTTGACCTGTTATGATATCCACGTTATCAGATGCCATTGTTTCCACCTCCGGTGTGTCCATCTGTTGCCTGTCGTGTTGTTGAAGGCATTGTTGAATAGTTTCCGGTCCGTCTGATTATAGAACGATGTTCATCAATCAATACTGGTGACTGCAGGCTGTCAAAGGAGTAACAAGAAATCCTCCCCGTCGCAGCCAATGGTGATACGCACGATATAAATAACAACCAGCCATCTCCATTCGAAATTACGACGCCCAGCGCCTCTTATACATTTTGTCGAAATTACTTGCTTTCTTTTTAGATAACATGTGACTGGTGTAAAGATTAAGATTGGTTAACGTCTAATATGAAAACAGCACGTTCTTATCAGTCACCATGTCGTATCCAGATAGCTTCACCTACTAGGTATGTATGTCTCACCTGTGCGGCGCAGTCACTATCTCTACCCAAATATCAGGAGGTTGATGCTCGCGCAATTTCTTCTTGTTATCGTTAGGAATATCACTATGACGTTGATAATCGTTTTTGGAGACCCCCAAGGACATGACACATGACGGCCGCAATTACCGGGTCCGCGAACGGTCCACCATGTTTGGTGAGGTTATATGGCTACCCTATCATCAGGCACTAGAATTTCGGATTCAACAAAGTGGAATACACAGATTAAAAACAGTCCATGGAGCACATACACAGAGTAAACAACAACAAAAAAACAAGCCAGTCCCGCACTGAATCTTACTCGCATATTTTGAAACTAATCAGCAACGGCATGGCACTTCGGTGAGGCATCATCCCCAACTGGAGCCAAGGCTTAGGGACTGTGGTTGCATAAAGGCGGGCGCTATCTCGCCGTCCAATTTCAACGAAGCTTCGAATCACCACAAACAACATGCAGCAGCGCGAGCCTCTCACCGATGACGTTATCAAGATAATCTCCTCAAAGGACAAAGGCTTTACCTGATCAAGGTACGGTGGCTCTGCTGGCTTTTGCCATTGATACCCGAAACAGGTCGCCATTATGCATGTCTCTCATCGACTCACCATCAGTGATTGATAACCTTCCCATTCCCATTGTTGCCTCTGTCTTAATACTGAGTCAATTATAGGCGCCAGTGGCGCTCCCAGCTGCTTTGTTGTTTTTCCATCTCGGAACGACGACGAAGAAAGCAACCTGCGCATGCAAACAGAGCATGCCCCGATAACGTCCGTGTAATTCGGATGTCTATCTAAGTCAAGAGATAGCTCCCGTCGTGGAGCTAATTCATATATTTCCTTTTTCCCGCTCCCCCCTGCGACTCGACTGGAATGCAGTCGCCAATTGTTGAAGGCGCCAGCTGTGGTGACCAGCTCAGCTTCTTCCAAATTCATCACAAAAAGTCAATTGAGCTGAATTCCGATTGTCAAAGCTCTCACGCGCGCCAATTTTTCTTCTTCAAGATCCACTGCCCGATCTCTTATGAAATGCATAAGTAAGCGCTCGGCATACTCGATATGGTGTTGTGAGGGGAGGTGAAGTCATGAGTGCAACCCTATTGCATCAATACTGCATGTCTTTCGTCGACATGCTCACGCATTGCATGAAAGATAAATCATACATATATCGGGACTTTTTTTTTTTTAAACCACCCTTGGAGCCCCGGTCATTGTAGCGTCTCAAGCTTTTGATAACATGTATGATAGCAAACCCCAGTCATAAACGTGGCCTGTCGGCCTTGCTTCAATAGATCGTTTAATGTGGGCCTCAGGAAGAGTTCCGTCGGTCCCCCAACCTGTCAGCTCTCAGTCAAACTTGGGCAACAGGGGTGGTTGACGCAGCGTAACAATGCCCAGGAGCTGAAATGGGACATCGAAATCCTAGCTTATCTTGAGTGGTGGTTTCACGGCGCCGGCGCGGGAGTATCAAGTGATTTGGGTTCTTATCTGACTCACTTAGCCATTAAGCTTCTTACCTGGAAGTAGGAACCGCGTGTCCGTGCATATAGCATGCGTAGGTGAAAGGTGAGTGTCTGGCCTTGGACGACAACGACAAGGAGAGGAGTATCTTTGGTCTCGAACCTGGAAGCCCCCCACGTCGCCACGATACCCCCGGTGCATATATTGATTGCCCACCCCCCTGTGAGGCTCACCTAACTCTGGCACCTGTACACGTAGATATACATAATCTATACGGAGTATAGCGTGATCATGTTGCTGGTCCAGCAAGGCAAGGGTGCAGGAAATATTGCCAGAACTGGCCGAGGGGGTTATTCCAGAATATGGGCTTGGCTTCCTCATCCAGCCAGCTGGTCTGTTTGTAATTATAGAATGGAATAATCCAGATGCCTGGACCGGAGTGTCAGTTACTCCATTGGGCCATGCCATCAACGAATCAATACTACCTTGACTGCCATGAGGAGAAACCCTGCAAGTAACATTAGCACTGCTACCTCAGCACCTGCTTGCCAAGCGCAGCGTGATTATCTCTTGATGTGCAGCGTATTCAATATGGAATAGGGCTGTGGCTCATAGGTTCGAGTAGATAAACAATACCGGATATGTAAGACAGAAAGCATGGCCTCTGCCGGTGTGCCGTGATAGTATGCATTCAAAGCCTTGGCTGCATGGTCGATCACTCCGGGCTGATATCTTGACAAGATGGCGGTATTGCGCGGTGTCCAAATCTCATGTAGTGACCAAACTTAGATGCCAGGTACCGCAGCCAGCTTACTGGTCATCGGAATCATGGCCAGAGAGCCCGCGGAAGTTGAGAAATGGGGTAAACACAAGCTCGGTGTGCTGGAAAAAATAGTTGTCCGTAGTTGGTTTGGTAAGAACTCGCCATGTCCTTTTGCGGCATTGTGATAGAGACTTGTCTGACGGCGCAATGGCGGGATAATGGGGCCAACTGATGGATATCGCCGCAGCGGCATCGTGACAACTCTCAGGACAGTGGAGCCCTACTTTAAGTCACCTGCCACTATCTGTTTTATTTTTCATGGAATTGCCAGTTGTGGCATGATAGCGGAAATCATGTTGACGGTGATATATTGGCCGATGACGGTGAAGTCTCCAGGGTTCTCTCGGCACCGGAACAGAGTGTTATGTACGTATGCTTAATTGCGTGATCACCACGTACTGAATTGCGTTTATTGGTTGGGTTGCAAAAAGCAAAAAAAGAGAAGGCACACCGGTTCGTTTGGATCTTGATCTGCCCTTTCAAACTGGTCTCTGCTGTATCTCACCTTTTCTCGATGAGCACTTGGGTCGCTATAGGCATAGGTTGATAGGCTTGCTTGACTTGAAGGGGGGGGTGGCGAAGCTCGGATTGGATCTTTCGGACACGACGGTGGTGGTGCACGCTGCAAGATTTTGCGTCCTAGCGTGCGGCTGGATTTGGCGACGCCGTACCCGGTACGCCAGCAGGGATCCATGGATCATACTCGGCGAGCATCAGGCGCTGGGGTCCACTGAGCTGCTCGCTATCAAAGGCAGCAACGTGCCCCGGAAGTGTACCAAAACTGCACCACAACTGCACCATAGTCCCCTAAAACGTTGAGAACGACGGCGCTCAGGCACATTACTGCGGGTACCGGGTACCTTTGGGGCTTGACAGCGCAGAATACGAGGACCATGGGATGGGGGGAACCCGGATATCTCTTGTGTAAGTGCAGGATGTCCCTGTTAACATCGGGAACGTTTTACCGTGTCGTCTGCAATCAACTGCATGTGTGATTTGCTGTCCAGACTGGCAGCGGTGGGAACTTGATAATGGTGGCTGGCGGTTTCTCCTCTAACCTGGGGCAGCGCGATAAAAGGAGCGCAGCTGAGGGCGTCAACGTGGTGAGAAAGGTGAGTTTTAGTTGGAAGGATCCAATGAATGGCTGTGATGATGATTGATAATGATCCTGGATGTGTCTCTCTCCCTTTTTTCCCCTTCTTATTTCAAGGTTCCTTATCTGGTACTTTGATACCTGTAGGAGATACCTGTATGTACACTTGATATTGCACTGGCAAGACATTCAGGAGTGTTTTCTCCTTGCTGATAGGTAGCTGGTGGTAAGGTACGTACCGTTTGTTCTTTCATATGGCACAATAACCTGGAAGGCAGGGCAGTTTTTTCTTCTTCTTTCCTTTGAGGGGGTTCCATCACATCACATCCATCCATCCATCTTCCAGGGCAAAACACGTTTTTGGGGGCTACAAGTAATAAGCGGAATTCATAAAAGAGTTTAGTGCTGTAACATGCCGAAAGGTGACCTTGACCCGGTGGCTTCAAGGCTGCTTGGCTTTGTTGTGGGTGGAGATCCAAAAAAAGTCCATTGCCTTAGCATCCATCCCATGGATGATGGATCCACTGCCGGATACCTCAAAGTCCCCGCAACAGACGGCATGGAAATCATCCATCCATCATCGATCCATCCCTGGGTTACCATTAATAGGTTAGGGGCATGCAGGGCACAATCAATAATAATAAAGAGAGGAGCCCTCCCCGAGTCTCCGAGGCCCTCGTATGTGTCCAATGCATGTCCGCCAATCTTGATATTTAGGATATTTACTTGGAGCAAGTCTTGCGAGAAAAAGAACCCAAGTCTGAGTGACTTCCGTACCTCTACCGTTTCTGTCACGTACTGTCTCGTACTTGGTACCTTAGCCTCTTTCTTTATCACTTGGCTGGGTTGCTCCTGTCGATCCGATCTCCTTCTAGTTTTTTTCTTATCGAACTTTTGCATCCTTCCTTTTCTCAAAATCCCATTTATTCTCTCTCCTCTTCGTCTCCTTCTTCTCATACTTTACTCTTCATCTCTCCCACCCACTCACTCATTCACTCACTGCCACCATTGCATTGCATTGCATTGATTGCTTTCATAATCTTCATTTCTCTCTCATCTGTCACATATCAACGGAGCCACAAAAACGAACCGGGGCCTGCCCAAAACGAACATACAATTAGACTTCCCTTATACCACGTGTACGACCGAGAAGAACGGACAAATCTTACGACGTACCAACGTCGACCTGCAGCCCACCATCCATCCATCTAAAATCCCTGGGACTCCAGCCACTATCCAACCAAATCTGCCCCGTTTCTAGTGCGCTACTACTGTGCTCCGTACAGGCCACCAAAAGGCCCCCCTCGTCCAAGCATCGTCCGGACCAAGACTTGGAGGTTGCAGCTCCCAACAGCCATCGCTTCGCCTTCAGCTGTGCCGAGACCATAGCCAGGTCCCGTATTTCTATTTCTATAGGCTACGGTCCCCTCCCTCCCGCTTCAACGCGGCCACAACCACCTTCGTCAACGGCTTTCTTTTCTCTTTATCTTTTACCCTCTACAAAAAAGACTAGCCTGCCTTGGAGCAATCTCGTTATCTTTTATTTTCCCCTTCATCACACGTCCTATCTTGGCTTCATCAAACCATCACCCGATTTCTCTAGGCATTGTCTTGCGCCATTTCACCAACAACGCCACGGGGTAGCGTCAGCAACCAAGTTCTCGACCTCCTTGGCTCTCTCACTTCAAGCTAGCTTTGTTTCACTGGCATTCACCTTGAAAGGGAAAATAGCCCCAGTCTTTTTTCGTTCGGCCACTCCCATCAGTTCCACTCACTAATAAGCCTGCTACCGACCAACTTTTTTTTTTTTTTCCAATCCGGTTATCTGGACATTGAGTTGTGTCACTCAGAGATATCAAAGCTTCTTACAGCGTGCATCTAATTATCGTATACGACCCGCTTTGCTTATTTCCCCGTATTTTTCGGTCTCTGCGCTTGGGCACCAGCCTGTTCTGTCGTGCCAATACAGGCAGACGCAATTTATTTATTTATCACCCAGGCTCTAGCCAGGCGGTTTCTCAACCTGACTCTGTGAGCCTCGCTGTTAGGAAGAGCGAATCCGCTCTCTCCGCTCGTCACTTACACACACAACCCCCCGGTCCCAACTGGGGGTTCTTTGTCCGACGACACCGTATCCAGTTTGCAACTTTTGCACCTTCGGAAAAAAAAGAGTCGCAAAAATGTCCATCTTTTCACGTATCAGCAGAAGCCGACAGCAGGCAAAAGAGCACAACGCAAAATTGGCCGCGCAACAAAAGAAAGAGGAGGCCAAGACCCCGTATAAGCATGTCCCCACTCACGCAGCAACCGATGCCATTGCAAGCGCACCGCCCAGTTGGAGGGATTCGGATCGAACCAGAATTCAAGAGGAAAACCGCAGAAGGAGTGCCATGGCTGCCAACGGCCATCACATGAATATGCCCGGCATTCCACGAGTTGGCAGTAACTTGTCTCATGTTTCTTTCCCGACAGACGTCAATGCCACACCCATGATTCGCGTGCCTCGTGCTTACAGTTACACCGGCGTATCGCCATATTCGTCACACAATGGCAGCCGAGATGTCGTCTACTCTCTTCCCGATGTTACTACGGCACATTATGCTACATCATCGAAAGGCAAGGAGGTCAGCAGGCAGAGTTATGAGGCACCGCGCATCAGCCCAACATATCAAAAAGGTTTGTTAAGAACCCAGATAATAGTCAACCGTCATCACCGGCTCAAGGCTGACGGCGGCAATAGGAGAATCAGGTAGCTCAAGTGGCTCTACCAGCTCGCAAGATGATCTCGAGATACGACCTGCGCGTGCGCCTGTTTTAAGACCAGCACCTGTGGAGATGGCACACCGATTACATCCCAGCCGTCGAATTTCGGATTCATCTATTGATCGTATTGCCATGGCAAACAATGCCAGGGTTTCTCGCGACTCTCGCCCGCCCATGTCCATGAGAGCATTCAACTCCATCTCAACTGTGGCAAATGCACCTGTTTCGATGCAAAGTCCTTCACCTGGTGCATATGCCCCATCTCCAATGACAAATTCACGCCAGGAGCCCACTTCAGGTCCCTACCCCGCCGTTGATGAGATTACTCCAACCCAGGATGAGAGAACATTAGACTGGGTATCTCAACCTAGCCAAAGCCAAGAGCGTATTGCCCCAGAGCCTGCGCCCGTGGTATCTGTCAACCCCAGCTCAGCCAAAGACCGAAAACGCCCCAAGTCAACTCGATTTACAGAGTTGGAGCCCATTGATTCCTATGTTGAGACTCATACCCGCAACGGTTCCTACGCTGTCAAGAGCAGCGCTCCTGCTCCGGTCGCTAATGAAGAGTTTGTCGTCAACGTTTTCCCCGAAGAGGAGTCTATTCCTGAGCCCGAGTTAAAGAATAAATCTAAGCGATTCTCAAGGAGCGGAGGCAAATTGAAGAAGAGCCGATGGGCAAGCTCCAAGGCTACCGCTGTCGCAGTTTAACCCTAGTCATTCCTGCTGCATTTTCTCTATTCTTGTATTTCAAAACGGTCGGAGTTTTCTTTGTTATTTCTTGTCTAGTCAAAATGGGGTGGATCATCAGACCGTCACTGGTAGCTTCTTTGTTGGATTTTGATTTCAAAAATGGATTTCTGGAGTTATTTATGTTTTGTGTTTATACCGCGCAGGTACACGGTACGGACGGAACCTGGAGCATTGTGCCTACTAGGGCCATACGGGTATGTGGTGGGATTGAACCACTCGTTTATGACGATATCATGACTATTAGGGATAGAGATATGGTGTCTTTCGTCAACTCTGTTAGAGCATTTGCTGAATAGTTGATGCATGGCAAGAGAGGTCTTCTGGGCACATGTTACTTATTATAAGTGTTGCGGTGAAGGCCTCGACTCGATTTACAAATATAATCTGCATGAGCATTTAGAAAACCATGTCCATGTATAGTATGATGTGAGGCTACCGATGACATGTTTGGTACATCCTAGCCGCAGGATAGGCCGTTGGCTGCAACTACTATTAATCGTCTTGGATGAGGGACTGATTCCTCGAGGTTCTTGGGCAGGGCTGTGGCGCCGCCTCAGCCACAAGCGTTTTTAGCCACGGCACTTTACACGCTGTGATGTCCCCACTGAATATAGCCCCACCACAATGCTCTGGAATGGAAAGAATGATGCATATTATTGGTCAGCCTTGCCAGGTCCCTGATGGTTCCCACGTCACGCCAATAATTCTTTGGTCTCCGCTTACGCCTCGTGGCCTCAACATCGTTGCAACTGTCACTGTTATTGTCAGCAGTCCATTCATTCGTTCGTTCCCTTTCATTTTACTTTCTTCACACTCAATTTTCTAGTCTCTTTAATTAAATTTCTTTCTTCCTTCAATTGTATAGATGCGCCACTTTTGATTTGCCAACTCTTCGGTTTCTGCTCCCCTGCAGATCCCCATATCCACCCACCCAGGGCAAACGACGAGATGGATGCTGCAGCCAAGTTACTGGAGCTTCCAGCGCCGCTCTGGGCGTGGATCAAGGCAACACCCGTCCACATCCTATTTGTCTTAGGCGTCGTTGTGATTTTGTTAGGCTTGCTTAGTGTATGTATGCTACATTGATAAACTGATATTGTGCTATTTTATTCTAATACTCGTCGTCGCAGCTCTTCACCCTCCTCTACCTTCTCGCACCAAAGCCTCGTCCCGTTATTCCCTCCGAAAAGAGCTATATCACCAGCAGCCCTTCTGGCCAGCCGACCGGGCCTCAACCTCTGCCATGCTGGCACGATCGCTGGCTCGCAGAGCGCCGCCTGAACGAGGAGAATATCAGCCCCGACCGAGCTTATCCTATGCCCGATATTGGCACCATCGAACCCGCCGAGCTACTCGTCAGTGTCGTCTTCCCTGCGTACAATGAAGAAGATCGCATTATCCCGACGCTGGAGGAGGCAGTCGAATATCTGGACAAGCACTTTGGTCGATCCAAGGATGCAAAGGCGGTTACTAGCCCTGGCAAGAAGAGGCATGCGCATGGCACCGCCAAGCGGGAAGTTAGCGGCTACGAGATTCTGATTGTCAACGACGGAAGCCGGGACAAGACGGTCCAAGTTGTGCTCGATTTTGCGCAGAAGAATGGGCTGCATGACATCCTGAGGATTGTGTCTCTGACTAAGAATCGAGGCAAAGGCGGTGGTGTCACTCATGGCTTGCGGCATGTGCGGGGCGAGTATGCCTTGTTTGCAGATGCGGATGGAGCGTCACGGTTCAGCGATTTAGGCAGACTGATGGAGGGCGTCGAGGAGGTTGTTGATGGTTCTCATCGGGGCGTTGCGATTGGTAGCCGCGCTCATCTGGTCGGTAGTGAGGCAGTAGTCAAGGTAAACCCACCCCTTTACTCATGATTTATAGAATCATGCTAACCATTCAACAGCGTTCTGCCCTGCGCAACTTCTTGATGCGCTCCTTTCACCTCGTCCTCACCATCCTCACACCCCCGGCCACATCTCGCATCCGCGACACCCAATGCGGCTTCAAACTCTTCACCCGCGCTTCTCTCCCCCACATTGTTCCCTACATGCACACTGAAGGCTGGATCTTTGATATTGAGATGCTCATGCTTGCCGAGTCAGCCCCCGCGACGCCCGTCTTGGGCAGTGATGGTAGTGTTATTGGCACAAGCCCTGGTATTAAGGTCGCCGAGGTCCCAATTGAGTGGCACGAGGTCGGGGGCAGTAAGCTGAATGTGATTCAGGACAGCATAAAGATGGCGATTGGATTGGCTGTTTTGAGGGCCAGTTGGATGCTGGGTGTGTACCGTAGACGCTTGACTTGAAGTTGCCCGGAATTGTGTTTAGGATGAGCATATAAACGGACGAGTCCAAAGAATTCGGGATAAAAGCGATTGATGCTTCCCAAGAGGTAGCCATAATATGGTCTGATGAAACAAGACTAGTAGCGTATGGGCACATAGGGCAACAATGGTAACACGGTAAACAAGTAAGATTCATTGATCCAAAGCGGCATTACGATTATCATCTAGGTCTAGTACCTCTCTCTCATTTCCCATGCTTCGTCTATTCCAAAACATTTTCCCTCATACAATGCAAGCCCGCTCAACGGCGTGATCACTCCTATGCGCGCATGGTGTTACCCATACCAAACCTCTCTCATTAAACGCCCCATGCGAGAAAAAACAAACACCTCGACAAATCCCAACTGACAAATAAGTATGATTCTATTGGAACGCCTCCTTCCATATCACTGGTAAAAATACTACGCAAGCTTTCCATAGAATCAGGATGCAATCGATGAACGCCAGGGGGGCTTTCCAGAACCCGAGGGGATTGTCAATGACTTGCGCAGCGTGCATCCACATGCCCACAAAGGCGACGTAGAAGAAGTGGTAAGCCAGGCAGAGCGGGCGATGGATAAGGCCACCGAGCATGCCAACCGGCCCATCAGTCTGCTCGCGGCGGAAGTACTCGAAGCAGCCCATCTGGAGGGCGTTGAGCTGGCGGTCGTTGGCAGCGAAGAGGGCGTACAGAGCCTGGGCGAGTGTGTTGAGGATGCTGCTGTAGTTCTTGCGGCGCCAGTAGAGCTTCTTCATGGCTTCTTGGACGGCGGGCGCGTCGCCGAGGCTAGGGATGAGGTCTGGATGGAGGACTTCGGAGAGGGTGAGAGCATCGTTGAAGGCAACCGACATGCCGGCGCCGGTGAGAGGGTGGCGCATGTTGTATGCATCGCCGAGGAGGATGAGGCCGTTGGGTGTCTGGGGGACGGCGGGTAGCCAGCTGTTTGGCATGCTGCGGGGGATCTTGCCGTCCTCGAGGGCCTTCTCGGCGGCGGGGCGTACGGACTCGGGCAGGGCAGGGATGGCGTGGTTCTTGATGTAGCCGCGGACGCCGCCGTTCGCAGGAGAGGCCTCGGGTATGCCCTGCGGCACATCGAAGAGGGCGCGGGTCTCGTGTGTGCCGATTTGGTAGAGGAGGATGGGGAAGGCGTTGCCGATGATGACATGGCCGTGATGCAGCTCGGGAAGTTTGGTATCAACGAGCTCGAGGGCGTAGAATTTGCTCTTGACCATGGGTTTTGTGCCGGTAACCTGCTTCCTGAACTTGGAGTCGTAGCCATCGGCGATAATGGTCAATTGACCAAAGTAGTAGTCGGCCTTCTTCTCACCGGTTTCTTTATCGACTGTCGTTTTCGTCTCCACGCCGAGGATCTGGTCCGAGTGCTCTCCCCGAACGGTCTTTGTGACCTCTGTCTCCACCACCGTGATGTTTTCGTGGGCCATGCAGGCTCGTCGCAACTGCATGATGAATCTACCGTGATGGAACCCCCTTCCGACCTGCTTCTTGCCACCTGATCCCTTGCCACCCCACATGTGCTCGACCTCGCCCTTTTCATTGAGGCCCGGATAGGGAATCACGTTCTGCTCCCCGTGGTAGATGACGTTATACCCATAGCAGGGGATCGAGTCTATGTCGTCGACGCAGTGCCCCAACCCCAGTTTCCTAAGCGCCGTGAGACCGCCGGGCTGCAACAGTTCACCGACGATGCGATCGGGCTCGTGCATCCAGCGCTCGAGGAGGATGACGGAGCGGCCCTGGTTGGCGAGGGCATAGGCAGCGGCGCAGCCAAAGATGCCGGCGCCGACGACGACGACATCTGCTTCGTGGTATAGCTCACGCCGTTGACGCTGTTCTTGCACGGCTGTGGGAAAGGAAGCCATTTCCAAAAAAAAGAAGAAAAAAAAGACTATGTCGTTATACGATGGGGGATTTCTGAGGTAAAAGTCGGATAATTGAAGCCGAAAGGGAGGTCAATTACAACAGCGTGCTAAAGGGGCGATAAAAGATCGTGACGTCGTTTCGTTGTCTCACGCTGGTCCTCTTCTTTTTAAACGAAAGGATGCAATGCAATTGAAAGAAAAGAAAAAAGTATTAGAATGGATATATTAAATCGAAATCGACCAATTGCACACCCAAAATAAAATTGAGTGCCCCCTAAATCATGACATGACAATGAGTATTTGGAAAAGATCAGAAGAAAGGGAATTGACTATCACATGATTGTGGACTGATCGGGGGGGGGGGTTTCGATTTCCAGGGTGGCATGGCGGGCCAATCGCAGAAATGTTTTAAGTCGAAAATTAGTTTCCAATTCAGCGGTCAGGGGTCTTTCCTTCCTTCAAAAAACAGAGCTCCTGCGTACTCGTACTCGGTGAAGTTGATCCGAGACAGCCTTGGAAGGAATGAATGGTACATCCAACTTGTACCTTTTTTTTTTTTTTTGTTCAAGCTTGTATCGGTACGTACCACCTCCCCTCTATCTCTTCGAATTCTTGGTGGGGGTTACTTCGAGTTGGAAGAGGATCTTGAGCTTTTACTGTTCATCATCATCTCCATCGTCACCGGTTTGGCCAAAGAACCACTTTATATACCCGAGATAAATAACCAACACCTAGGTATGATATGCTATATAAAAAAAAAAATCCCCATAGACCCATTATATCATCAAAATCAATCCTATTGCTGTATCATCATCGACTTGCTCCCCCCTCTCTCCGCCGCCGCATGATAGAAACTCTGGATATCCTTCTGCCACTGCTTGACGTCCGGTCTCAGGATCCGGCGATCATACGTCAACAGCCCATTCACCTCGCCCTCGACATCGGTCGTCTGGGTATACACGCCGCCGCTGCAGGCGTAGCGCTCGATTTGCTCGCGGAGTTCGCGGAAGAGGACGCTGGCTCGGTAGTTGTAAGTCTCCAGATCGGCACTGAGTTCGTAGGTCTGGTTGATCTCGTCGATGGCATGCTGGACGTTCCATAGACTGTGATTTCCCCCCGGCTGTTAGTTGATAAATTCAATATATGATGGATGATGATCAGAGCAACCCACTGTTCAATCGACACATTGTGTCCAAGTCCGCCAAACTCGCCTTGGAAGCCGATTCGCTTCGGGTCATAAGGAGTTGAAAGCAATGAGTAGAATGGCGTGCCGCATTGAGGGTTGGCATAATGGTGGTTGTCCTGCCACATCGTCAGTACCGAAATAATGAGGCAGTATCTCATATACTTACATGGAAGTCGCCAAATCCATGGTCAAACCACCCAGTCACAGAATCAATCAATCTTGATGGATCAATCTTGCGGACCAGATCTGTCAGTGGTCCCTCGGGATAAGGAGGATTCCGGAGCTGAGCCCAGCCCTCATTGTAAATGACCTAGCAGCGGATATCAGTCAGGGGGGAGAGAGGGAACGCGATATGATTGAAATACTTACCCATGTGACAATTGAGGTGTAGCTCTTGTGTTCATTGATGAGAATCTCAAGCTGCCGCTGAAACTCGGCTTGCTGCTCCGGATTGGGAGGTCGGCTGCCATCATTTGTCATGCTAGGCATATCTTGAACGACCAACAAGCCCATTTGATCGCAGGCCTGGTAGAACAGATCCGGCTCGACCTTGATCTATTGGGGTATCAGTATCATATTTTACACTCTCATAATAGAGACTTCTTGCCACTTACATGCTTGCGAATCATGTTAAAGCCCAGCTTCTTAAGAACCTTCAAGTCGTAGACCATGGCCTCGCGATTCGGCGGCGTGTAAAGCCCATCAGGCCAGAACCCCTGATCAAGCGGGCCAAACATGAAGACGAACTCGCCGTTCAGCAGGGGTCTCTGGATCCCGTTGACGACTCCCTTGGAGATTGTGCGGAACCCGGTGTAGCTCGAGACCTCGTCATCCCCCATGGTGACGGTCAGATTATACAGCGTCGGGGAGTTGGGGGACCACAGGTCGGGCTTTTGGACCTTGAACTTGAACTCTTGGTCCGAGGAGCCCTTCCCGGAGGCGATCTTTTTGCCGTTGTGGCCGATGACGGAGACTTCGACCGGGGCGCCGCCATTGCCGGAGCTGTGAGCTGTCACGGTGACTGCGTAACTCTAGGTTAGCAAGACTTGTTCTCTCGTTTGGAGATGTTGATCCGCGTACCTGTTCCATCCATGCCAGCAGCGACATCAAGTTGAGTAATGTGATTTGAAGGTGCGCTCTCCAACCACACGGATTGCCATATGCCAGAGCAAGATCGGTAAAAGATGTGGCTCGGATTGCGGGTCTGCTTGCCAACGGGGATCATGTCGATGTCCGTCGGGTCATGAACAAAGACGGCCCTGTAGAAAAGATACTCATCAGTTACGCATTCGAGAAAGAAAGAAAAAAGAAGACATCCAGAGCAATTCAAAAGTATTAAAAAAAGAAACTTACAAGCTGTTCTTCTCGCCAAACTTGACCAGCTTGGTCACATCGATGGTGAACCGGAAGTAACCCCCCGTGTGTGTCCCGGCTTGCTGCCCGTTCACAAACACCGTCGCCTGGTAGTCCACCGCCTCAAAGTTGAGCAGCACGCTCTGTCCGTCCCACCCCTTGGGCGCCTCAAAGGACCTCGCGAACCACATGTCGGTAACATTCAGCTCTTGAAGCCCCGAGAGGCCGCTCTCGACGCAGCTCGGCACGAGCACCTCCCGCTCGAGTGGGCCCGTAGGTGGGCTCCCCGCCCCGGTCCCGGGAGCGGCGCGGGACCATGTCCACAGGCCGTTGAGACTCTGCCAGACGTCGCGGCGGAGCTGGGGGCGGGGATGTTCTGGCCAAGGGTTGGTGCCGACTTTGTACGTCCAGTCCGTGTCCAGGGGAGGCTTCTGGACTTTGTAAGGGACTGGCGTGCCGCCTTGCGCCGCTGCGGTGCCAACGAGGGCTCCGAGGGCGAGGACGGCGCCCCAGGAAGAAGCAAGGAGCTTCATGGTGAAAAAGGATGGATGCGGGATGGAGAGAGAGAGAGAGAGAGAGAGGGACCCTCTATCTCATCCAGAAAGGGGGATTTACAAATCAATTGACAAGGGGATAAAAGCACAATTGAGCTTCTCTCATCACAATACTACCAAAACTCAACGCGCCACTGCGGAACAACCCAACCTTTCACCCAGAACGAGAGAGAATCACACCGTCTTAAATACAAATCTCTTCACTTCCGCCAAGCCCTTCTTCCCCTCATGCAGGATGAGACATTCCCCCTCGTTCGTTTTCTTGTTTACTTACCAGGTAATACCCATGAGCCCTCCATTTCGCTCTCCAGGGATAAGTTTCCAATACGATCGACCTTGCGAAGTACCGCCCCTACCCATATGACGTCCTGCATGCGAAGCTACATCCCAGTGTGCAACCCCAAGAGAGGCCATCCTTTTTTTTTTTCTCCCTTCAAAGAAAGCAACAAGTGGAGAAATACGCAAGGGGGAAATGAGGACGATGCAAGCCTCCAAAAAGCCACAGGGGATCAGGCTCGCTCTATAAGAACGATGATTGGACTGGGGGACTCGTGAGAAGCTCCCGAGAGGGTTGGCAGCACTGACTGGTCTTGAACAGCCCTCTTTTTGTTTTCGCCCGTTGGGTGGGTGAGAGCTAAAATGCGGAGAGCCGATGCCGATCCATGCGGAGAAGCTCAGCCAGCCCGGAAAGGCAGCATTGGGGGGGATCTTAGCTGGCTTGGCTGGACGCCGCACTTGGTTTAGCTGATACTATGCTCGGCTCTTCTAATCATGCCTCCCACTCTAAATGTCTTATTAGATTATAATTAACATCATTCATTTAATAACCACCTTTGTTGGGTGGGCGGATGTTGCACTTTCTTTGCTATGAGAGCAAGCAATACGACGACCTCCATCACAACCACTGCTCACGCGCCGTGCACAGTAATACCAGATTAATCTGGTTCCCTGTCACACAAAGGCAAATGAGAAGAGCTACTGTAGTTATTGGATTCAACTTACCCTTAACCAGCATCTAACCGAGTATATATACCTGTATGTTAGGTGGTAGCGTTACATCGTATCTCTCTGCTGATCATCTGACGCCATTGTACAGAGCACGCATCATGAGGGGAAGGGGGAAAATCAACCTTGGAAGCACTTTACACTGCATTCCGCATTCCAGTCGAGGAAAAGGTAGGGTAACAGGCAACAAAACCTTTGGGCCACGTTTAATCAGAGCAGGTCGATTGGTGTCATGTGTTGCAGCCTGTGGTGGGTTGGTGTGTGTCGTATCACACCCAACCGTTTCTTTCACTCATTCATTCATTCATTATGCGGTGTCTGGTTCACAACGTGTTGTCTGGAACTCTGGGTGCGGAATGGGTCGGGACAAGGTTAAGCTTAAGTTGACCCATCCTCTGTGTGTGTTGCAGTCGGGGTGGTTTGTACCGAATATTGCCGAACCCATGGCTTTTTCTTAGTTCTGCCTGCGTGTGTGCTTGAGGAGGCTCCAGTGAAAATGCACCGGCAGTTTGTTTGCGGGGAAGAATTTCATCTAGGGGCTGCTGCCGGGCGTATTACCTAAAAGCCGGTTGTTATCAGATCCTCTCAGGCGTCGCACGCATCTACTTGTAAGAGATCTGCGAGGCAACAGAGTTCAGGCTCAAGGCTCCAATCTTGATAAAGAATGGCTTTGCTAAACGAAAGGGCGTTTCTTTTTGGCTCAAGATCGGAGTTTATACCCTATATTAAAAGATCCGTTATACGGATATCTCTGCCGATAAAATGGACCTGTCCGATTCCCGTGAGTTGTTGATATCCCGAGATCCGTATAATTGCGCCATCATGCCCGCACTGATGGTGGAGTTGCAGCAATGGGGCTCGTTCACGATTGCGTGAGAGCCGTTCGGGTATTTGCGCTGGGTCGAGCCTGATTGTTGTATGTCATGGGCAGGGCGCGGAGAAAGACACCGAAATGTTGAGCAACGCAATTTTTTCGGTTGAGGTTGGAGTTGTAGCGAGCAATGGGGACGTTCGGTGTGTTTCCCCTCCCCCCCTCCAGTGCACGTTGGGGCAAGGCAATCAGATCTGAAGCCGAATCGCGCGGAGACTCTCCTCTTATAGCAAAGAAGAGATTGATAAGGTCGCAAACTTTAGGGTCTGGAATCCCCCGGGTGGGCAACTGAAACAAGTTGGACTGAGACATCAAGGACGCCCGAAGCGACTTTTGGCACACCTAGAAGTCGAGAAGCCAAGGTCACGTGCCCGAGTTGATGGCCATCGCGATCTCAGGAACGGCTTTCGGGAGCCGGCTCTGTCGGTACTCTTATCACATGAAGCGCAGAGGAGTTGAGGAGGTAATGCTGTTGTGTCAAGCAACCTAGCGGGCTATGAATATGCATGGAACTTGTGATGTGAGTTTGAATGGATCATGATGGGAATGCTCCCTTGGACCTTGACTCTGTTGCCGCAAGACGCACTTGGTTAGATCCCGAACGCTCAGATAAGCGGTAGTAATCAGTTGCCGTATTGGTACCATTGCTTTGGTGATTTGATGCAAGGTTCTTTGTCGTATTGGCCGGGCCCAGTCTTGCCCACGCCAGCTTAGAAACCAAGCTTTTCCACCCCCACCCCTTGCTGCCAACGTGCCTTGGTTCCGGAGATGCCCGCGATGATGCGATCAGATGGACAGACGGAAAACAGACATGGCAGTTTTTTTTTTATGGTTTTCTTTTCGTTTATTTCCTTCTTTTCTTGCCATCGGGTAAAATAGAAACGAGCCTGGATGTGTTTTATAACCGAACATCATTTTCTTATGCAACTGCCGTATCAGATAGAATGAATTAGTAAACAGGTGACGATGCTGAAGAAGAGAAAAACAAAGATAGTTCTGGAGAGACAGACACAGAGGGAAAGAGAAGCGCTGAGTGTTTTTATAATACCCAACTCGTGCCCCTCACTCATCTCTCATCATGATGGCTCATCACCACCAACCATCAGCCGTTTCACTGTCTGGCCCTCCACTTTTTAATTTTTTTTTTCCTTTCCCTTTCTCATCAGTATTATCGCTTTGTACCCATCTCAAGTATTTACGCATCTACCCTTACCCGTCTTACCAAAGCAGCTGTTATTTTTGCTCCACGATACTACCTGTCAAGCTGCATACGGAGTACCTTAGTTGAGGTGTGGCCGCTATTCTATTGGTAGGGCCCGCCCTGCTGCCAGCCTCCGTTACAGCAGCCGTTACAGCACTCGGCGCTGGTGGAAATCCGCCTGAAGCACCACCCGACACGACCTAAGCTCCACTGTTTTTTTTTTCTTGCAGACAATCCTAGCACTCATCAACTGCCGCGCGGGTAATACCAATAGCCCAAGAGTCTCTCTCTCTCTCTCCCCTCCCCCCCTCGCTGGCTCTCTCTTCTCTGGCCGGCCGGGCACACATTTGGGGGGCGCGGCCACCACTACACTGGGCGCTGGGCACTGGACACTGGAGCACACTCCGTCTCTTCTCGTCTCTCGCTGGCTCGCTCGCTCTGCCTACTGCTGCTGCGTGCGTGTGCCTTGACTAAAAATCCGCCATTCACGTTCCAATAAACTCGAGAGTCACCTCCGTCGCATCCGTGCTGCCTGCTGCTCTCTAATACTTACCTCACCTTCTCAAATCCTACTTGTAATCAAATCCCGTCCTCCTCCCTCTTGTTCATCCTCCAACAAAGAAGCTTCCTCTACTTAGACAGACGGCCCTTGAATCAAATCCCAATGGACTTCACTGCACAATACTCATTCCCGGGCCCTCATGGCTACCACGCGGCATTCATGCCTCTGACTCCGTCCCAATCAGCGGGCTCGGATGATTTCAGCAATACATCCCCGCCAGTACGTTTTCTTCTTTCTGCTGCTGCTGCTGCTGGCTGCATTGCACGCCCACCATCCATCCAGAATCCCGGAATCCCCCACTTCCCAGACTTAGCGTTCCATTACTTGATCATTACGGAATCTTCAGTCAACGAACAAACAAACAAATCCATTTCCAATCTTTGACTGTTGCCATTGTAATGCTGACTCAACCGTGACTCCAAGCAGGATTCGTTCGCAGACCGTTTATCCCAGGGCGATCAGTTTGCCGCTTTCGACTTTGGCACGGGCTTTGGCGCTCAGCAACAGCAGCAGCAAGCCCTTTTCCCAGGCCCTCCCACGCCCCCAAATAATGCCTTTGGTCATCAAGGTCAATCCGGCCGATCTCCCTCTACAAATGGCAGCATCAATGGCAGCAGTCTGCACGGCGATATGTTGTCCATGGGCAAGAACGATGGCAGTCTCAACGACTTGCTCGGCCAGGGTGGTAGCGAGGAGGAAGATTCCCTGACTCCGGCTCAGTCAAGAAGAAAGGCTCAGAATCGCGCTGCGTATGTGTAGCTTCCGTATCCTTCAATTTGCCCACCATGCTAATGCCCCACTTAGACAGCGAGCGTTCCGTGAACGTAAAGAGAAGCACGTCAAGGATCTAGAATCCAAGCTCGCAAACCTCGAGGCTGCGCAAAAGGAGGCTGCCGACGAAAATGATCGCCTCCGCCGCGATCTTCAAAAGATGTCTACAGAGAACGAGATCCTCCGAGCCACGTCCTCCATGCAGGTCAACAACAACAGCAACCACAGAAACAACGATTCCGACGCCATGACAACCGGACCCATGACCTACAAGCCCACCGACTTTTACTCCAACGTCCTCCAAGGCCACAAGAACCAGTTCCCCTCCCATCGCATTGTCACCTCCGATGACGGCCAACGATTGCTTGCTGCGGGTGCTGCTTGGGACTATATTGTTTCACACGAGCTCTTCAAGAGAGGTCTTGTCGACGTCAGCAAGGTATCCGACCTTATGAAAGGCTGCGCCAAGTGTGATGGCCAGGGCCCCGTCTTTTCTGAGAGGGACATTCGATGCGCTATTGAGCAGAGCGTCGCCAGTGGCTCAGATGACCTTTTGTAGGGCTAATCATCGGCTGGAATAACAACATTTTGAAAAATCCGGAGGAAAGGAGCGCGAAACAAGCTGCGCTAATGATTTATGTACATTCACATTTGGAGTAAAGTTGGATTTTGGGATTGCATTTGTTTAGGCACAGTCTAGCCGCCTATGCCAAATTGGGACAAGTTGTGGTTCATGATTTGTCCCTCAAGAGGGGGAATGGATGCTCACGAGGTCGAGGCCGTTTTTTTATCAATCCTCCCGATGATACCCCAACTATTGGATGGGGGAGGTTTTGGGGGCACGCTTCGGGCTTTGGTGGCTTCCTCCCAAAGGGTGCCTAGCAGGGCGTTTGGATCTCTTGTGCTGCTTTTACGCTTAATTCGTTAAGCTTCAATAGGTATTTAAGGAGTTGGAAAGGGAAGCCTGTGGTTATGGTATAGGAATTATTTTTTTTTTTTTTTGGACAAAGGGATAAACCATGAGACATACAATAGCATCAGTATTATTATTCTAGGTATCTAGCAGTCTCGAAGGCAACAAGGAATTATTACTGCACGTTGTAATAATGACCCATCTCAGGTTTTTGTTTATATATTGGATTATTTAGTGGTTGGTTGCTGATGTAACCCAGGCTGGGGTACGACAGCAAGGATTGGATGACTCCATATAAGCAACCTGCATGCATCTGCACCTCCCCATGTATTCAGCGTTTATTCCAACGTGAACTGCTAAATACATGGCATAACACAGGCCAGTATCCATGGCACATTCCAGTTGGTGCTGTCATGCGTCTCCATGTGTCTATACATGATCGTTCTCTAATAGAGGGGGTATAGTATCCTGACAAGCTCTTAAAAAAAACCAAAAAAACACACAATCCTTTCCAAAGGAAAAAAAAAATCATCATATCCATTTTACTCTATTTATCCATTCCCGATTCACCATTGGCTAAGATAGTCAATGGCTCTTTATGCCGTTTGACTTGAAGGCGTTACCCTCGGTGTAGGGGTACTTGATAGTCAAGCACCAGATATCGAGATAGTCGCAAATCGTGACGATGACGTCGACAACAAAGCTTCCGTACACGCCGAGGGCGGTGCCTAGCATGAGGAAGACAAAGGCGGTCTGGTAGACGTCGTCGCCCAGGGCGGTAGGCCAGCCGATGCCAAACTTGTTCAAGAAGACGGGGCCGAGGGAGTCGGCGACACCCCAGATGATTGGCAGGACAAGAATGTTCCAGTAGGGGAAATCCATCTTGACAAGGTGGGCGGTGATGATTTGGCCTACGCTGTAGGCGTTGACGAGGGTGGCGAAGAGCAGGAAGGGGACGACGTGGTGGTAGAGGATGTTGGTCTGCAGGGCGAGGTAGGCGACGATCAGAGACCAGATTCCGAAGAAAGGCAGCAAGCCGAGGAGAGCGCCGCGAGAACGGTCACCACGGGCACGTCGAGCGCGAATGACGTTGAGAGAAGACTCGAACGTGTTGAAGACGAGGACAATGCCTCCTTGGACCATGTACCATTCGGTAAAGGAGAGCTCATAGAGCATCTTGGGGATGCCGAGCGACTCAGGGATGCCGAAAGCGCGGAGGGCGGACTGCTGCCAGATGTGTGCACCGCCCAGGAGGCCAGTGAGGATGTAGACGACACAGACGAGGAGGACGCCCTCGACGGGGCCGTTGACGACGCCGAGGGTGAGGGTCTTGGTGTGGTACTCGTCCCAAGTTTGGACGTAGAAAGTAAGGAGCGCTGATGAGGGGGATCAGTGGAAGTGTTGAGAGAGATGTGCATGTAGTAATTGAGGCTTACAAGCAAAGACGGAGGCGACAGTCTTCCAGCCTTGGCCCATGTTTTGGGAGGAGGCAAAGATGAGGCACTCGAGGCCTGTGTTGAGGGCGTCGACGCCGTGGTCAAAGAGCTCGCCGAGAGGACCAGATTGTTTCGTTCGTCGTCTAAGTACGCGTCAGTCCCGTCATCAATTCAAATACAAAAGATCCATGAACTCACGCCTGTGAACCATCCACTGCATCAAAGGTCTGGTAGAGGAACAATCCCAATGCCCATGAGTAGTAGACCCAGCTGGGGCAGTCCTGATCCAGCGTGGGGTTATACCACAACATGGTCAGGAAGTTGATGACGACAAACCCGAAGCCCGTGAGGGTAATCAGGTTCGGGGCCATGCTCATGGGGAAGCATTTTATGACAAAGTTTGTGTAGAATGGCTTGAGGATGTACTTTGAGACGAGGGAGCGATCGACGGAAGAGTACTTGTACTCCCGGAGAGCGGGGAGGTTGTGCTGTCGAACGTAGACCATCTTTGCCCTTTGCTATCTTCTCGACTAGGCTGGGTGATATCGTATGCTTTCAGTGTCTTTTTTTTTTTTTCAACTGCCCCGTTGGGGAGAACCTCTCAAAAGGACAATCGTCGTGTAAGCGGAGGGGATGAAGATATATCTCGCCCTTTCTTGGAGTTTTTTTTTTTTTCGTCCGTCTTCTTATTTTGGCTTGTGATGGAGGGGTTGAATCGTTTTTAAAATGTGGGGTGTGGGAAAAAGGTTGTATTGAAGAAGAAAGAAGTGGAGTTCAATGCAGGAAGTGGAAAACCGGAGGGGCACGTGAAGAGGAGGAGGAGGAGAAGAGCTTGATTGAAGCAAGTGGAGAGAGAAGGGGGAAAAAATGGATGATGCGTTGGGCATGTGTAAGAATGTTGGAAAAGTGAACAGGTTGTCACGAGGAAATTTTGGGTGGCACACACGAAAATCAAGCAGCGAGACAAAACGTCATTTCCCCTGTTTTTAGTTGTTGGGCAACTGATTAGCCAATTTCCGGGGGGGTGGTGAGAGAGAGACGCAGAGAGTAGACACAGACGTATAGAGCTAGACGTATAGAGTACTACAAGTAAGTAGCCCTCTTGTGTCATTATGTAATAATGCGGAATATCAGCGGGAAAACAAGTGGCAATGGATGGATCATCATCTATCTATCTGTCTCTCACATCTTTTGATAGGTTGCAGGGCTATCAGTTTACAGATAGTAGATACACTTTTTTATATATATTACCGTTTGGCAATACGACCATGCATCTCATTGAAAGAAATGTTTGAGACCAACCTATGTTGATGCGGGACACGGACCTGGATCAAAGCTCCATAGCGGCATCGTGTCTGGAGAAGCGGGGACCATGTCCATCTATCCTCATCACTCATTCATTCATTCACTCATTCACTCAGCACAGGGAATCAATCATGCCGTGTCTGTATTGCCATCAACTCTTGTCCTTTACCACAGACAAGTATTCCTTCAGCTCGACAATCTTCTCGTTTCGCCAACTTATCAGAGACACGCCCCTTAGGAGCACCGCATCACCCTCTCTTGCATCCAGCTCCTCGATATCCTGCCCCGCCGTGAAACCAATGTCGATTTCCCAGGCTATAAAGTCTGGCGTCCCGGAGGCGCATCTTGTGGTGAACCTGACGTTTTGATGTGAGAGCAAAAAGTCGTCGTAAAAGTTGTACATGTCTTGCTTGCTGATGTTTGTTAAGCCAACCACTGTGCATTTTTTTAATTTTCAACGTGTCAGAAAGTAAGCCGAGAGCAAAAAAAGACAACTTTTGACAACTCGGGCATACGGTAGTTATAATACTTGGCATCATCCGCAAAAAGGCGCATGATTTGGTCAATATCGCCGTTATTGAATGTGAACTCGAGATTGGAGATGAAGCTCGTTAATCCCGTTGCCATGACGTCAATGCCGGTATAGGTTCGGCCAGCTTATGCTGATGCTATCAAATAACAAGTACGGTGTAATAGTAAGTAGATAGGTAGGTAGGTAGGTATAGAGAATTGCCGAGTCAGAATTCTTGCTGTTGATGATCCCGAATCCAAAACAGAGCGTCGTCATAGTAAGAAAAGAAAAGAAAAAAAATAAAGACTTGAGAGAAAAGATATTAGTATAAAATGACCTCCCCTCTCTCTCCCCATACGGGGTTCGGTTGGTAATACAAAACGATGCCGAAGCTTGTCTTTCCCCTTCTTTTACCCTCTCTACCCTTTTTGCCCTTTACCTTGCATTCTCGGCAAGCCAACGCAAAAAAGGTGAATTAGAATGTACAAGTCAAAAAGAAAAAAAGAAAAGAAAAGAAAGGTCAAAGAAAGCACCAACCGCATGGCGTCAGGCGCTAACTCGCATTGCATTTGCATGTCATGCACGTCTTTGGAATCATTTCTTTCCCGCTTTGGCCATGCGGGCTCACCTCACCATTTCCTCAAATAGGTAAGAGGAGCTCTACGTATGGGGAACGAACAGCTTCTTCATCCGCGTCAGACGTGTGCGCTCACGCGGCGAGACCTTCTCCATCTTTCCAACGCGCGAACTCACGTGCCCTCTCCTCGCTTGGTGGGTGGTATCCCAGCTGAGTGAGTAATTCGGAGCGGGCCGGTCAAGTTCTTCACATGTTAAAGCCGCTACTATCAGCGGTGACACTCCAGAGGCGTTTGCCATGTGCTCAAAAAAGAATTGTTTGACCAATGTTTCGTTTGTGTTGATTCCTGGTGATTCTTTTAATCTGAAACAGAGCTCTAGTTGCTGCGCATCAGGGGACATTGTAGGCATGGCAGAAATTTATGCTGTTGGTGTATTTGGTAAGGACTACGGTAATAATAATAGCTAGAGTGGCTTCGTGATGAAGTCACATCGTCTTGTCCATAATATTCTACACTGGCAATGCGCTCCGTCTGAGACATGGTTGCAGTTGATGAGATATTTGGAGGTTCTATGCTCCTTGCAAAGAGCGTAGGCCGCTAATACATGTATCCGTGGTATATTAGAAGAGCAAAATGCTGTCGGGTGATCTTTGCAACCAGTTTCAGAGATGCAAAGCGTCCCAAGTCCGAAAGAGCGCCTTGGTTACCATGATAGAGGTTTCCAACCTATGTGCCATTTGCTTGACAATTGAGCCCTAAGCCCCCTTTCCCCCCTTGTTGCAAGTCAGATTTCTGACAAATCCATGGATGCCACCATCGCAATGGATCCCGCCTCGTATCGTTCCCTGATTTGACCTTCTTCCCCATACAGCTATCTTATCCACTCTAATGTCGCCGTTTCGCTCGTATCAACGTTTGCCTATGAGAATGGCAGTTGCTTTGTTCGTTATCTAGAGTGGGGAGCGTTGTGGTTTGTGACGGCAAAGCACTAACGATATCATCCCGATTCTGTCCAGGTCTACAAAATTTGTAGTTTGTTCGGTTGGGGCCGCGTACCATGGTACAATAATTCGTATAGATGATGCTTTTTAGTGCCTGCTGGGAAGTCTTCATTTTACTAGGAAGATCCATCGTTTAGTCGGCTATTTTTGATCGCTGAATATGGCTTTCATTGTTGATAGCTGCTCTTGTTCCTAAGGGCACCCACTATCGTCAAGATATTGACTGGATTAGGTCACCGTCTTTTCGACGCTTAGATACTTGTGGTACGAGAGAGGGTGGTGATGGTGATCTCTGTCTTTTTCGGGTTGGCCCCGCCGCCAATGGCCCGAAAGGGTGAACTCCCAAATTGAAAAGGCCATACTCGTAAAAAGACACGGTTGTGCCCTCATCTGCGGGACGACTTGAAGAGTCTATTGCATCTTCCTGTTGGTCATCATTATCATCATCAACGTCATCGTCGATAATCTCAGGGGTGCGCCGGATCGCCGCCTGCTCTTCTTCCTCAACATAACCAGCCCCAGCTTGTTGGACGTGCAATACCAATGCTTCTAGATAGCAATCAGATGTGGAAAGCCGTGATTCTGGTGAATATACGATCATGTAGTTTAACAGAAATCGTTTCAGTGAATTAGGCCTTTTCGCAAAGTCCCTGTGGAATGCCTTGATAACATCTTCGCACCAGATGGGTCCCCATCTTACGGAAGAAGAGGAGGACTTGTAGACTGGAAGATTACACATCAGTTGGTATATAACCAGACCTAGAGACCAGATATCGACAGATGAAGTGTACTTGGATTTCTCCTCGCCGGAATAGTCACTGTGTAATTTCGTATAAACCTCAGGTGCAACATACAGCCGAGAGCCGCAGATGGTAGATAAAGCGTAGCCTTCCCGTGACGACCCAAAGTCTGCAAGCTTAACGTGGATATCGCCCGACAGCCTGTGTTGAACAAGGATGTTATTTGGCTTGATGTCTCGATGCGCAATTGGTGGGTTTTGCTCGTGCATATATGTCAGCGCCGATAGGCACTGGCTAAGAATAGACAGTCTCTCTTGAGCTATGAAGTCATCGTGATCCCACAGGGAGCCGCTCGGCACATACTCCAGGAATAACTGTGGATGTGGCTCGAAGTCCGCTTTGAGGAATCTCACAATGTTGGGCTACTGAGTTGTCAGAGCGTGAATCACACATAGATATAGATGAAACTAACGTGTGAGATTTGTGCCATGAGACGGGCCTCCTGTTTCCAATCTTCGGGCTCGACCGTTTTCTTTCGGATCGCAACCGCGGTGGGCTCCTTCAAAGCGTATTCATTCCCATCACTAACATTCCAGCAGTGGCTGACGATACCAAAACTTCCTTGGCCGAGCACCTTTTTCAGACGTATTTCCCCAGTATCAGCCATGGCCACCCTCTTAGCCCTTGCAAGCTTAGGACGGCCTGATAAATCGGGATCACTTTGATCATCCTTAACGGCCACTGCACCTCGGCAGAAACTTTCAACCTTATCGATATACGCCTGGGACGTTATATCATGATGCTCAACGACTATAAGGAACGAGACGAATGAGTGCACCTTGATAATGATCTGCTTCTTGTTTTGTGGGACGTGGTGACCGCCCACTATCCACTGAAAATCGCTACGGGAACCATGTCCTTGATCATCGTAAAGCACCTCGGTCCCCATCAATGAGCCCCGGTCTTTCACAATGAAACGCCTTACTTCGTCAAAGGTAAGGCTGAAGTGGTCGGAGCTGATGCCCGATATATGAGGCAAGACGATATCATTATCCGGTTCACGTCCAAAGAGGATCCCCTGAGAGGTTCTTGGGGGATCGCTAAACCTTATCTCGAGGCATGGCAGATGGCGATGAACAAGAGGAAAGTTGGATTTCTCATCGCAGTCCCAAAGTGTTCCGGGAATGTGACGCGGGTAGGCCTTGATCGTCCCTGATGCCAATTCCATATAATCGTTATAGGGAAACACACGAGCGATGAGGTCTATATCGTCATCCATAATGAGGAGAAAGATGGGAATTTTTATAGGAAAAATCAGAGATTGGAGGAAAATAGTCTCGAGCAGATTGCAGACAGAGTATCAAGGTCTAATATGTTCGTCTGTCGAGTGGCGATGATGGAAATTTACTTGTACTTGTGCTTGCACTCACTTGGCGGCTGTGGAACGATCACTGCCTCCTCTCACCTACTTGATGTATGCATCCCTGACCTGAGCAGCCCAATCATTATGCCTTTCAATGCATGCTTGTGGGGTAGCAGCCTCATTGCATATGCATGGACGATGCCTACCAATGAGTAGATAGTATTTTGCATGAACAGAGAGGTAGGTGCCCTGTAAATACGACCCCCAGGGCTTACTACTACCACCTATGCCTGCTATGAGCGTGTTGAAACCAGTATTCATGGAACGCACACTTTCTACTCACAAATCTCATGGATTTATAGAGAACATAGAGACAACAACATATCGTCGATAATATTCATCATCTGGCCGGCATGCGAGAGAAAACCTCCCGCGTTGTTATTTCCAATTTTAGAAGCGCGCGCCAAATGGTGTGCACTAAGGCAAGAGCTCCAGTGCCGCGCGACAAACCATCACCGTCATTGGCCATTGTTAGGTCAAAAGATAGCAATGCAACTTAGCTCAGTCATGATTGCCTGTTGATGTTGGTCTTCGTGAATCACGCCCATGAAGTAAAACTCATCGAAAAAAGTAGAAATGTCTCTCGAGAACTACTCGTCACCATGCATCTCCATTTACGATTACCTGAATCAAAATGTCTTTTTCGGAATACACAGCCGCGATCTTGTCAGTTGACGACGTCGTCCTTATGAGCGATGAGGAGCTCGCCAAGTTGATGGAGAAATATCGTCGTCCTAATGGCGGTTACCAGCTTCCCGTTGACGGCTTGGAAAAGTTGTCCAAGGACGAGCGGATTCGGCTGGGAGAGAGACTAAAGTATGTCGCATTACTATCTTTCTCAGTGCGAATAATTCGCGATTCTAATGAATACATAGAGCTCAAGGACGGGCCCTAGCCCAGTACTCTACGATGCACTCACTTCCACTCGATCTGGATCAGCTTGATGCGCACCTCCGTGCAATACAGTCGGATGATAGCAATGCTTCGCTGCGAACACGATATCAAATCATTGGGCAATCGCGGTCCCCTACTCCTCCAGTTGATGTGGAGGCTGAGGCCAAATATGACGAAAATGAGGCTTATTCTAGTCTCCTAACCGATGGCGGCCGCCCACTATACTCAATAAATCTTCTTGAAGAGGTTGCTCAAAATCCAGAGAACCACCAGGACATGTTGCGATTTTGGCAAAACCGCTCTGATGGAAAGAAGTCCTGGGAAGTATTCCAGAGGCAGTTAACTAGATGGCAAGATTTTCGCAAATGGCAAAACGATAATCGAGGATTGGAAGACGATGATGGTGGTTTCTCGGGCTATGTCGAGAGTATAAAACGCTTCACCAAGCGATGGTATACAGGAAAGAACTGTACTGAGGAGTTGGCCCAGATCGACGCTGATCCATCAGATCTCAAGTCAGGATGGGAGAAGGCGCAAAGGAAACGAAAAAGGCAGCGAGACATGTGTAGAGAAACTGGCTATGATGGGTTCTTGGATTACATTGAAGCAGTGAAGCGCCGTCTAGCGCAGCATAGCTTCTCTCAACCCTTTCAACTCGACGAATCCCCAAAGCGACAAGACAAGCTGGCAACATGGATTGAGTACCTTAATTATGAATATTGGTGGCTCGATCGGTACACTAATTCTACTCAGCGCCTGAAGCCAGCTCATGACAAGATGTGGCAAGAGCTTATAGATTTGGGGATATTGAAGTCTCATGAGACAAATGAATCCGTGCGAACAATGCAGTCCTCGATGCAGCGCCAATCTGACGAAGACCATGCCCAGAAGGCCGTTGAGGTTGCGAAACAGGAAGCGGAGCAGGTTTACCAGAAAACGCAGAAGGATCCGCGGCGTTTAGAGATACCCAAGGCAAAGCGCATTTCGATGATGGAAAGCGCCACTCTCAAGGTACAGGCGGCAAAGAACCATCTGGAGGGAATCAAAAGACGGAACGACCTCATCGGGGATTTCATCCTGGCAACACGTGACTATATTACTGCGGAAAGGGACGCTACCCGCCAGGGCCTTCTCCTATGTTGGGCTCTGGAGCAGGTCCCTCTAATTGAGGCTGAGCTGACCCAACTCGTAGAGAAGACAGCGTTTGCAAGCAAGAAGAGGAAGCTTAGCGCGGACCCGGAGGATCAGCCAAAGAGACGTTACAAGAAACGGAAGTCTCACAGTCAAGATTCAAGCACACTTGAAGAGACCGGGGAAAAACTGCCAGAAGTCCATGCTGTGGCAGACCGAGATGATGGCCAGGTTTCAGGACCTGAAAGTCCACTCAGCCATTCACGACGGTTCATTGGCATCTCTCCAAAGACGTTGCCCCAAACACTCCGTCGTAGCGCACGACTTGCAGCACGCCAAACATCACCTGGGCTGGTTCCAGTCCCTGATACTCCTTTAGCATGTTTACACACAAGATCACGAACTGAATCCACGAAGGCTTCGAAGTCAACTAAATCCCCAAGACCTACTCCATCCGCCAAAAATGAAGCTGCCTCCGCAGTGACGGGAAGAGTATCCAGAAGAAAGGGCCAAGGCGGCGTTGCGAAATCTACGGTGACATCAAAGAAGGGCAAGCGCCAGCAGCGAAAACGCAGCGTACGAAATACCGGTTGAAACTCTGACTAAGTTTGTTGGTTGAAGAAGTCAATTTATCAACTCTATAAGTGATAAACACCGATATCCTTATCAGCCTTTAACCCTATACATAACTAAGAAAAACAGTATCCCTGATTGATGAAATCTTCGCAAAAGCTCATTGAGGGACTCCACAGTGTCCTTACCAAGTGTTAGGCGACTCGATCTGCATTAAGGATATCAGGGTTGTTCAGCCTTTGATATCCTCATCCTTAGCATTGCCATAGCGAGGCTTTATGAAAAAGCAAAAGAGAAGAGGAACACTGTGGCATAATCTTGCAACAATCCGATCATGACGAAATGCTATGTTCTTAATCGCCATGTGTCGGGTTATGCATTGTCCCCCAGTACGCTGGAATGGTCCATTTCACCTATCAAGAGCATGTTTATCATTCATTGATTGGTTTGGCTCTCTGGGACACCAAATTAAGCCGATCACCATCTGCCAGTGCTACCCAGTCTTGGTTCTTGTTATTCTCCTACCGCATGCGCAAGGTGCGGCGAGTAGCCTATTATGGATTTCTACTTTTTTTGCAACCCTATTTATTTATGCAATGGCTGATATCAGCATATCCTATACTTCATGGTGCTATTATGGACATTCATCTATCAGCACTTGGCTTAGCTTACCAGGGGCCATACTCATGTAGTCGATGAAAGAGTATGAGTGAAAAATCACTCGACCGACGTTTAGTATGTAGGGGAATCTGATAAAGCGACCCACTGACTTTAGCAAAAAACAAAAGAATTTGCCCCTTTCTGCACTCTCTCGACCTCTTCAATTGAGTATCAAGGACCCAGCCTTTGGACTCATGCCTTCCGACATGCAAGAATTCATGACATTGTATCAACTATAATTTTATTCATCATATTCAATGGCTAGGCATTGCCCCAGCAGTGACTTCTTGTCGGATCAATTGATAGGACTTATCGTTTCTAAGCTCCGCTTCCTATCCACTGCTGGCTTCTGTATCTTTATGGCCGGTGCATATAGGCATTATGCCGGTGCGGCAGGGGTTTGGCGATGTTATTTGGCTAAATTGGAAGAGCTGGGAGCGATCAATCACAGCTGTTTTAGTAGCAGTCTGGAAGGTCACTTGATGAGGCACAATGTGGGCTGAGGCGCCATAATCAAGGACGTATTTACGAGCGTTCGCATAGATATGCGCCACATAGGACTGTATAAGAAAATGATTATTGTCATGCCAAGAGTTGAATGGGGCGAGTTGTGCATCCGGAGTTCTCGAAACAAAGGATGCATTTTTTGCATGCAGATTTTCTGCAATCAAAGAAACGCAACCACTGTTATCACACGCTTGGTCACTAGTCATATTGATAACTGACCATTGTCAGCATTAGCTCGAACTACCAGTGCATGTCCCTTTGGCTGGAAGGCTTTGCGGCTTATGCCAGTACACTTATACGGCATAGACCCAAGGGCGGGGGGGCCTGTCCAAGTCCTAGGGATGTACGAATGGGCAAACGGAAGCTATTCAGCTGCCCCTCCGAGAAGCACCTCAAGCTAGGATGGGAAATCTGCTTGCTTGCTTTTTGCGGGGGTGCGTCCGTCGGGAATCTCATAAGTCCCGGTTCGCAGTTTGGCGATGCGGTGAGAGCAACGCCCTTCATATTGGCAGATTGCGACCCCTCGTAGAGCTGAAGGGCTATATATGCGTAGAGAAATAGCGAGAATCTGGATCGACTTTCAATCTCCACTGCTTCAATTGAGGAACATACCTTGCATTTCTGTGGTCCCCTTGACCTCATCTGATCCAATACACTCTCAACATCATGGCCGCAGTGGATTACGATGAGCTGTACAAGCAGCTGGCAGCCGCATACACCGTTGGGGATATCGACAGAATTATGGAGTTTTACTCTGAAGATTTGAAGCACACTGATTACTGCAAGTGTCTCCAAAAGAAAACACACATACACCATCATCATCAGCATATAAATGAATAGATCATCTGACTCTTTTTCAGTGACCGGCCACGTCGACTGGAGCAAGCCCCAAGTCACCGAATTCTTCAAACACTTCTACTCCCAAATCGACCACATCGAGTTCAATACCACGCGCATCATCAGCTCCGGCGAGTTCGTCACCTGGGAGGTGGACATCCCCTTTGTGCCCACCGAGTCGATCGAGGCCCTGGGGTTCATCAAGGGCGAGGGGAGCCTGATTAGGGGCGCGGCGGTGATGCGGTGGGTGGATGGGAAGGTTGTGGAGGAGATTGATTACTTTATGGTTATAGATGAGAAGAAACTTGTTCGTTCGTAGATGGATGTTGTATTCTGGGGAAGGGGGAGGGGGGGGGGGGGGGGGGGGGGGGGGAATGATGGACTTTATGATGGTATGGTCTTGAAGATCGGAGGTTCACACGTGAGGTGTGTGTTTTGGTTGAGCTGCATTGAAGCGGCTCGGGCCGATAATGTTGGCGCCATCGTTGGATGCAAATCTATCCGAGTAGGCAACGGTTATACCGAAACATTGATCCATAGCAGTGGACAGACATGCAGCCAGTCACAACTCCCAACACCTACTATTATCACGTACGGCGACACTGTGCCTCCCAGATTTGTCGTCCAATGACTGATTTTGATGAGTATCTAGTCTATATGATAGAGTAAGCCTATCTGCTCTTCATATACAGCTTGGAAGAAATCTTTCATCTTGATCCCGCCATTCCATGGCTGCTCTAAGCTGGGTTGATGGCCTCCATGAGCCGAGGCTGGGGGAGCTTCTGGATTGTTGATACAATTTCACAGTGCCTCTTCAACAGCACCAAAACTCATAAGAGAGTTGACCGATTAATCTACACTTGAAGGTCGCCTATTAAAAGACCTCATGAGAAGAGCCCAACCAAGCAAAACCCTCCATTCACAAGCAGCATCCCGATGCCTCCAATATACAGTTCACAATGTCCTCACCAACATAGTCACGTGCAAAAATGCATTCAAAGACGTTCTAGACCTCGCCCTGCATGTCTTTCTCAATGTGGCATCATCTTGATCTACAAAATCCTGATTTAGGTAGCATTCGAGGAGATCCACCTCTCTGCATGCATGAGACTATCAAGCCGGCAGTTTTGTGCGGCAGATCCAGAGCGGAGACCTGGCTATCGAGCTTGATCCATCAAAAATGCATCGTGAGAGGCGATTTGTAGACCGATCGATCCTCAACACCAGCATCCTTTCTCGCAGAGCCCAAACAACCTCACCCTCTCTCTCCACCCCCCTTTTTTTTCTTCCATCATAACACGCCCTCACATCGTCACAACAGGCACCCCATCAATCGACTCCACCATGAAATAATCCTGCTGATCATATATCTTCCCCCCCTCCCACTTCTGCACCGACACCCCCTTCAGCACCACGAGCTGTCCCTTCTTCACGTTCAAGAACCCGATATCCGCCCCGGCCGTAAACGACAGGTCAACCTCCCAGGCGAACAGCTCGTCCGTGCCAGACGCCCTGCGCGTCGTAAAGTTCAGGTTCTCGTGCCCGGTGAAGAGGCCCTCGTAGAGAGTGCGGACGCCAGCCTTGTCAAAATTTACAACGCCGAGGACTGTTTTTTGGGGGGGGGGAGTGCACGAATCCAGTCAGTCGGGTCAAACTTGGTAATGCGCATAGACTTGGGGTTACGGGAGAGCAAGAACCTACCATAATCACTGAGCACGACATTGTCCGCAAACAGGTCAATAAACCGATCAATGTCATGACTGTTATGCGCAGCCTCCAAATACTGAGCGCGTGCAACAGGATCCATCGTATAATACCAAGAAGCGCCTTGTAAGCAAATAAAAATAAGCGAAGGAGATGTCAACAGTCAAAAATTGCTATCGTATTATTTTTCTTTCCGCCGCGCTTAGAAAGGGGGGGAAGGGGGGGATGCCATGTCCCTCTATATATATCCATACCAAACCCTCCACACGTTCATCTTGGACGTGGATGCGTTCAGGCCCCCTCCCTCTTCTCCGCCGCATCCGCATCTGCATGGCATGAGCCGAGCAAGCTTGGGGACGGCACAGCAAACATTCGACATAGAGTTGCCATGTATTGATAGATAATGCATAAGCCCCTAGAACGACAGTTATCTCCATAACGGATACTACAGCTCATCAACCATAGCCTCCCTCAAGAGTACACCGGCACCTTACATGATCAATATCTCCCTCCCCTCCCCTTTCATCCCACCGGTGCATACCCCGCATACGCGTTCACCCCACCCCCCCTTCACAAAGCTCCCGTGTCCAAATCCCACGGCGCAACGTCTCGTCACCTTCCAGTAGTGGCCTGTCTCAGCAAACCCGCAGCAGCAAAAGTCTTGCGCAATGAGTCCACGAATAATCAGCAGTCAATATAAAACCATGTCCTTGAATGAATGCCCAGGCTGAGGATACTCTCGTTCCGGATCCACTGGATACTGAAGATAACCACGCCTCCATAGCAATTCCTACAGTTCAAACCCATTGCCTTTCAGATTGATACCTAGGAATAATCAGTCAGATAGCATGCGAAAGGAGAGATCCTTATACCACAGAGGTAAACACAAGACAAAATACAGCCAATGACCCGACATCATATCGAGATACTCAACTCCAACTGCCCAGCTTTGATCACAAGACACTCAAGAATGACACATTTCAACATTACCAAAACACTGATTGCATTATTATTTCTAGTTGTAACAATAATTACACAGAGTCATCGGAATGCCACAGTTTCTGGCTACATGATTGAGATGCCTCTCACGCACCAACGGTCCAGCTCCGGCCCAAAATCCAACGTTCCAAGTCAATCAAGCACGTTTTGTAAAGCTCGCCACACCACAAAGTAGAGAAGTAAGCTCTCTCTCTCCCTCTCTCTCTTTCTCTCTCTCACGATGAGGATGAGTCCTCCGTTGCTAACACGTCCACCTTAAAGCTGGTCCTCTTACGGGGCGGTTGTCCATCAGTTGACGACCGTTTTTCGGAGGTCGAGGATTGTCTTCTCAAAGTTGCGGAAGGCATGCTAGTACTGCCAAACATACGAGGTGGTAGCACCGAGCGGTGGGAGGCAAATCGTACTCTATCTCGATCTTTTTGCTTTGCTATCTCTGCGAGTTCCTTAAGCCTCTTTCGAGTCTCTTCAGGGACCCTGTCGGCGGCGCCGGGCGAGTCGGACGCAAATTTAATGTCACGACCAAATGGCATGGTCGCTCGCATGTGATTTTTCCAATCCCTGTACTCTTTACGGTTGAGTCTGGGCTTCTAGACCACCTCTTCCGAGACTGGTTCTTCAGCGGCCTCCACTTGTTGCTCCTCCTCTTCAGAGTGGCTTTTGGTCTTGTCAATAATGGTTATCTCCAACCTCAATTTCTGACGGCTTTTTTTCCTTTTTCCACTCTCCTTCTCCGAGGTTTTCTGATCCGGCTTCGAATCAGTCGGCTTCTTGGCCACCTCGGTTTTTGAAGTGTCAGGTGCGTTCTTCTTGACGGGACGGCCGTCTCCCACTGCTCCCCAAACATTTTTTCGCACCTGTGAAGGTCGAGGACCAGGCGGATTGAATGAAAAAGCACCAGCAGTTCCTGTTCCTTGGTACCACAGAGAGTTGATTCGAGTGTTCCGTGCGGTGAGTTCTTCAAGGGATAAACGATCCGTGCCAGGTTGGAATCGAGGACGAGGTGGCGTTGGGAGCTTTGCTGGATCATCCCTTATGTAGTCCGGACGCCAATTCCTCATGTTAAGAGATTTGTTCTCAGTGAAAGAGTCTTCCGTATCATTAGAAGCACTGTTTCCCAACCGGACTTTCCGCCAGCTGGAGGCGTTGCCGGTCTTCCCGAGACTAAATTTCGGTGCCGGGGCGCTCGAATAAATACCAGCTGGCTTATAGAAACCCTTGAGGTCAGAGTTGGAATTAGTTCTCTTAATCTTCCGGGTAGGGACTGATAAGTCTCCAATCTCTATATGCTTTGAGTCTGGAACTGATATATCGCCACTCCTTTTAGGCTTCGGACCCGGGATTGATAGATCTCCAATCTCCCTTTTTTTCGGACCTGGGACTGATAGATCGCCAATCGCTCTATACTTTGGGCCCGGGACCGATAAATCTTCGACTTTGTCAAAATTAGACATCCCAGCCTGTAGCGAGGCGGTTCGGGCAAGAAGAATAGCCTCTGCTTCTTCAATAGTGTACCTCTTGGCTTCAGTCTTGGGTATGGGTGACCTCAAACCGGAATCCAAACCTGAAGGGCGGTACTGCCGCTGACCCGGCGGTCCAGCAGTTAGCGGCATTGGGGCTCCGGGGCCCGATGCTAGGGTTGTGGATATGGTATCGTTGCTATTTTGGGATAAGAAAACATCATATGGGTTTTCTTCCTTCACTCCTACTTCTTGGGCAGATAACTTCGGTCGGCCCATGTCGTAGTACTTGTTGAAATCATCCCAAAGGCCGCCTCCCAAAAGGGGGATATCTGACAAACGAGGATGAAAGGGGGTTGACTGACGGTTTGCAACACTGCGAAATGGTTCAAAGGATCCAAACGAAGGGAGATTCACTCCGGCTGAGTCGTTCGCCTTGGCTGCAGCGGACAACTTGCTGTTGTTTTTTGGCTTTGCTCCCTTAAGAAGGGCCTTCCGAGCTCTCTCTTGATTCGGGTTTGGGTAAGAAGCCAAGTTCTGAAGTGATTTGACAGTCATGTTCCGCAAAATCTTCATTCTCCAGTCGCTTTCATCGTCACTTTCATCATCACCATCACCATTGTTAAAGTCGTGGGTGTGGTGATCCTCCATCGCCTTGCTGCCATGACTCTCATTGTTGGCATTGGTATTCTTGTTGCCATGGCTGTCATGAGTGACCTGTGTAAGCTTGGGCAATGGGCTTGGGCTACCAGCAGGTTGCAAACGAGGTGCTTGTAGTGGCATCCTAACCGTCTGATGATCGGGATCGTTGAATGGGCTCACAGCTCGATCATAATTTTGCTGTAAAGGTGTATACTGTTGCAGGGAGACAGCGGTTGTTATGCGGCTGCTGCTGGGCTTCAGTGGCACGGAAGCGAGGACCGATTTAGGAAAGAGCGCCATGTCAGAGTGAGGGTTGGTAGAACCCCACTTCATAGAGCGTCCACGACGGGTAGGTGGTTGGAGTGGTTGAGTAGAGCTGGGGTTGTAGATAGTGCCGGCAGTCGTGTATACGGGCGAAGGGTCTCTGAATTCTTGTCCAGGAGATTCGGCACAAGGGACCTTAAGATTGACGGGCGATGGATCATCGCATGGTAGCGACTTATGGTACGGCATGGTGCCTGTCTACAAGGAGGATAAAGGCCACCAAAGGGCGAGAAATCCTAAGGAAAGCACAAGTTAGAATATTGCAAGCACAAACGACTGACTGTGCTGTGCGTTCCTAATAGGAGCACTAGTGGTTGGAGAGGGGAAAGGGCTTTCTCGAGGTAGAGGGGTGGATTTACTGTTCAAATATGATTAGGAAAGAAAACACTTGGACTGCCAAATGATACCCGGCTGTTTGGCAAGATTTCGGATATTGTCGTATCCCGTGGCACTATTCGCAGATGCTGGGTGTGAAATGCAGTAAATTCCTTTCCTAGTCCCCAGGGCAAGTCAGAGGAGACACAAGGCCCGAGGTAGGAAAGTAGAGGGTAGGGAAATAAACTAAGAGGCCATAAAAGGGCGTTTCGAGATAGAAAGCAGAGATGGAAGAAATGGATGAAGGATGAGGTGAGGTAGAAAGAAAGAGAGAGAGCGAGAGGAAAAGAGGAAGAAGAGGAGGAGGACGGGGGACGGGGGATGGGGGATGGGAGGCAAGAGGGTGCCCCAAGGTTTACTTCTAGGTACCCTAGGAGCAGCGCCTTCTTCAGCTTTTATCCTATAAGTTTCTGTTTGCAAGGAAGCAAGAACCTTGACTACAAAGTGAGAAGGAAATGGAGAAAGAACTCCGCAACTCACCAACAATAGGCCTAGAATAGCTTCCCAACCGAATTAAAAGGACCCAATCATAAAGTATCAATAGTCTCTCTCTCTGTTTGTTATTAATATTATTATGATAAAAAAAAGGTTATAAACAACGTAGTAGGAATAGAATAGTATAAAAAAAGACGCCTCAGATGTATGATGGCTTAAAAAGAGAATTCCAATGATGTTCAAAAGGCAGGCACAAAAGAGTAAATAAAAGAAAGAAAGAACAGGCAAGTGACGACGGCTCTTGCATTTGGCAGCTGGCGGGCAACGCGGAAACCGAAAAGCTTGACCGCCTCCTCGGCAAAGTGAATCAGGCAGCTTCCAAAGTAAAAGATGCGACTACCTTCGCTGTTGGGTAACTCTATCTCCCGGTGAATGACAACAGATGCCAAAACTCGGTAAAGGGGCGTAGAGGCAGTCTCAAGACTTTTGATGGTGATGTTCGTATGTCAATCCCAAGACCCGTTTGACTGGTAATAGTGGAGATCGGGTACATTTCCTGCTGTAGTCGCTTGACTGGATGAACCAAAGACGAAAGTAGTGCCACATGCAAATGAAACAAGTGATTGCAAACGGATTCGTTCATATCACCGGCTGTCTAAAGTTCTGGCGGGCCCTCCTCGACGTCAGCATATAATAGATAAACTTCCACCAACATCTCCTACTAAAAGCCAACTCTATACACTACCTTGGCCTCGTAAACTTTCCATCGTTGTTTAACCAATCACCTAAGTAAACAAAACAGCGCGGTGTACATGGCAATCAACAGGCTTTCATTCAGATATCATGTAGTACCATGTCGACTATCCACAAGTGTTCCCAAACTAATTACCTGGTTAACTGTCATTTCCAAATACCCAGAGAGGCCAATATCTGGTCTCGACGCCTGTTTTCTCATTGCTCACCACCCCAACCCCCTGATATTGAACAAAGTCCGCATCCACAACGCGCGCCAGAACCCTGAACGAAAAGTTTTTTGCAAATCCTAATATACACAGCTTCCCATTCCCCATCCTAGCGTGTCAAGAGGTATGTTCGTCGCGTTGTCGTCAAGAATAACAATTATCTCCCTAGTTTCATAGTCGAAAGCTTCAAAAGTCGTCCGGTGATTCGGTTGTTACACAATGAAAGAAGAAGAAGAAGAAGAAGGTGGGTTGAGCTCGTCTCGAAAGTCGTCTTTCGGACTATCAAAGCAGTGGGTACCACAAATCGTGAACCCCTAATGCAATTCAGCCACAAAATGGCCGTATGTCGGAAAAGAAAGACTGTATAAAAATGTACATGGGTAGAGTTTAGGGAAAAAATGCCGCAGAGGCGAGATTGGAGGGCTAAAGTCGGTGTTTAAGCCCATCTAGATGGGCCCATATCGTAACTTGCCAAGAAAAATGTGTCGGGCAGATTCAACAGCATTATCGTGAATCATAATCTTATAACGGACCAGTAGGGTATGAACTTCCGGGGATCATTCCACCAGGACCCCTCTGGCCCACCCCCGATCTACCTCCAGGTACTTTGAAATCGGGATTATCTAGCAACATATCGCGGCGTTGCTGCACGGGCCGGCGGGATGGAGGCCCATATGGTGGTTGGGGCATTGGTGGATGTGGGTTCCACTCTGGGTTGATACCACGCTGTGAGATAGAAGTAAAGTTTGATCGTTCCGATTCTGCAGGGCTGCGGGCTCCACTAGCAGCATCTCGCATGCCCTCGTAGTCGGACTCGACAGGTGGAGATTGCTGTCGGTAGGTGTGGTTGTTATGCGTCTGGTCGAATCGAGGATCAACGTCCTCATAGTAGTTACCGTTGTTAACTGGGCTTACTGCCTGAGGAATTCGCGCAGCAAGTTCATGGGCTGGCCCATTCTGAGCATTTGGCGGTGAGCCCACTCGAGAGCTTCCTCTAGGCACTTGGTTCCATTCTGCTCGTGGTGGAATGTAGTGGCTACATTCTACATTAGCAAAATCATCGAGCGTACAGGATACTGCACGAAACTTACTCTTCTCGGTAATGACTCTCAGCTGTAACGTAGGGTTCAGGATGCTCGGGTATCTTGCCTTGCTGTAGACCAACCATTCCAGCAACATCAGTATCACTATCTCGAATCTGACCATATGGAGCGGGAGTGCTTGAGGTGGTAGTGACAGGCGTTGCATCCATTTCTATAGCCTGACCTATCGCATAGTTTGAATCGGCATCGGGGAAGCTGCCCGGCAATGGTGGGGGAGACTCGGCCCGTGGCAAGCCAAAGCTTGGAGTATATGCTGTGTACCCCCCATTCCCGTTAGATGTGCTTCGATTCAGGGACGGATCCGAAGCTTGGGGTGGATGGCCTCCATATGCCCCTTGGGGCCCGGGATACGGTCTTCTATCGTATGGTCCTGCCATATTACTCTGGCTCGGGGGTGGACTACGTCCTCCACCTCTCATGCCTCCAGGCCCATATATACCACGAGTCGGAGGTCCGTAACCGCCCCTTCCACCTCGTGGACCATATGCTCCTCTCCCTGTCTGCCCATAACCACCCCGTCCTCGCATGTAAGGAGGGATATAGCCACCATTGGGACCTCCTCTGTAATTTGCGGGCGGATCCGTGCTTCGTCGGCCTCCCCTGTTCATACGCTCGTAAGAAGGCCCCAGTGCCACGCCATATGGTTCAGGATTCCCGTTCGCATAGTTTCCATACGGATCTTGCGAGGCAGCTCTCCTTGGGCCACTAAGCGCTACGCCAACCTCTCCCGGAGGTGGCATATCGGCGGGAACCGAGTGCATCGATGGATGTGATCGTTCTGAATTAGTCCGCTGCGTCAAAGGCATATGCTCATCGCTCATCTGGTCATCTTTCTTTTGATGCTCGAATGTCGTAAAAGCGGGAAGAGTGTCAGGAGAGCCATTTGCGCCGCTGACCATTGGCATGGTAGGCTGACTGGATGTGACGAAACTGGGTTTTGGGGCAAGATTTCCCGCATTGTAGTAGTTTTCGCCGTTCATTTCTGCATTTTCTTCAACCTTTCTCCTGCGAGACTTTCTGCTAATCAAGGTGCGCCGCATAGCACATGAGCCCACACCACATACAAACACCAGGATTGTGGCAGCTAGAACAATGTAGGTGCCCCATGCCTGGTGGGGAAGGAAGAGGAGCAAGTCCACTACAAACGCTGCAAGACAGACAAGAAAGTCTATCATAATGAATATGAAGAACACAAGGAGATATCTCGATGAGTGTGATGCCGAGTGAATGTGTGTAGCGGCTGCCATAATGAACATGATAAGAGTCAAGAAGGCAGCGACTGGATGGAGCACCAAAATCGTAGAGAGCGTGTTCCGGGTACCTGATGGGAGGTCAAAGGCCTGCGAATCTACTGTAGATATCTTGTCTAGGATTTTAAATCAGTTGCAAGCCCAGGGATGTTGAACCAAAATGTTTGTGTAGGTTATTTCTTACCAACGTCATAGCCAAGGCCAATGCTACTACATCCCTCAGAGGTGCAATATCCAAAGACTCCAAACGTAACATCTTTATAACTTCCGAGAGGGATGGCTTGGATAACGGGAGTCGATAGAACGGACAAGAGAAGTAGTATGAATGCCACCCCCAAAAACACCGAGAGTGGTGTCGCCGGTCGCAACATCTTGACAGTTCCACCACAGCTCTACTTACTACCTACAACGTCAACGAAGTGACGCGGGCAGAAGAAGATTCGAGGTTAGCAGCGTCGTAAGAGTGAATTTGACCGCGGCTTTGAAAGGTTGGATTTCGTTGGAAGGGAGTGGTCGTTCTTTGTCGTTTGAGTTGGAGTGGGCGGCTATTATTGTGGTCCCGCGCATGGATGGTTGAATTAATAAATGAATACCCGCATCATTGGCAAACAATTCGTTGAGGCCAAGCGCACCAAACACCAGCAGCAATGACAACAATAGCAAACGGCCCTGAAGCGATCGCAACCACTGCGATGGAGTCGCGAAAGCTCATGCGACGTGGGAGGAGGAGGTGAGAAAGTTGGAATGTGAAAGGACAGGAAAGTTTGCCCCAGGGAGGAGATGGTGAACCTTCCAAGGTCCCAAACAAGTCCACTGCCTCAGAAACCTTCTGGGGGAGGACAAGAACAAATCAATACACTGAATCAATGATGGGTGGTGGGCACCGGAGGGGGCGCTGGAGGGGAGACACTGGAGGGCACTTGAAGCACTAAAAACAGTGTGGGTGGTGGGCGGTTGCGGACGCTAAAGTGGAAGCATGTAACGCTACCACGTAGTGCGCTTTGGCCAACCACGAGTTCCCGATCGCAGAAGAACCGGAAGCCACTGAATGGTCACGGCTGAGACTTTGATGGAAGCAAAAGATGTCGTCGGGTGCTTTTGAGCCAATCATTGGTTGATTGGTTTAGAGCAGAATGAAACGTTGGATCCCGTGAGTTGACGGCAGATGGGTTAAGGTTCCAAAAGAATGCCGGTCTCTGACAATCAATGTGTCCTTCTTGACCTCTCTCACCAAAGGGATAGATAGGATATACCTATAGAGGGTTGCGAGGGAGCCGTAGGTAAATGTTTTCTGCCCGTGGAATGGAGGGAAACGAGCCCTCGACAGGTATAGGTACAAGGTGGAGGTACTTTTGAGGTACATGTGCTTCCTGCAAGGAATCATTGCTTGACCCGCACTCATGCAGGTACCGCGTCAGACAAGACATTGGGAGCGGCCGGGCATGGAAAACAGCCACGCTATCGAATGTTGCACATCCATGGATTGATTGAATGGGCGGATGGTTCATTACCCGGATGCAATTTATAGTATGAGGCGCTGCAAAGGTATCCATGATGTTTTTTTTTCATCCATGAAATGACGCTTAATTTACTCTTTCCAGCAGGTGAATATCAAGCACTTTGTTATTTTTCTCGCGTCCAGCACAATTGATTGCTTCTTATCACGTCTGTACCTGTAGTAGCTTCATCAACCCCTGAAGCCAGATGCGAAGCCATATTCGCGCCGTTTCGAAGGAAAAGAAAAGAAAAAAAAAGAGTACAAGTCTCTGTCTGTGTCTTTGGCTGTTGGGTTGTTTGCGACAACAAACAAGCAAGCAAGCAAGGGGGTAGCGTGTAAGCGAATGCATGCCCGAACACAATAACAGTTTAGAGGGAAACATTTTCGTTATGTTTGAATTTTTTTTATGTTTCTTTTCCTTCTCTTACTGGGGTCCTTTTCAGCAAAAAAACACTCTATGGGAAATTAAAGAAGAAAAACGCAAGCATATGCGGGCTTTTTGCATCGCCTCAATCTTACTGGGGCGCAACAAGACTCCAGACAGAAATAGCACTGTGCCTGGGTGGTCAGCTTCTAGACGAGTCGGGTGCTTATTGGCTTGACAGCTGCGTCCCAATGTGGGCTGTGATGGTGACGGTGATGTGATCTCTAGGTATAGAATTAAAAAGTTACACATACCGGACGGTGATATCTCAACAGCCACTTTATTAGATGGTGGTGTGGCGTAACATTGCCACTTTTATTGAGATGACATTTTTCTTCCTTCTCTTGTCATTTCTTTGCATTTTTTTCTTTCTTTCTCTTTTTGCCCCTTACTTTGGTGTTGTCTATCATAATCAAATTCCTTTTGGTGATGAGTTTGCCCCGCGCCGTTTCTGACTGTTGGCTGGCTCTTAGTAATCCTACTGTGTCTGGATTAATACAAAGAGCGACATCTATGAATGGCTTTATCTCATATCAAATATATCGCTACGCAACTTCAATTCCCTACATATCATACAATATTGTGGGTAGGACTGATCGATCGGTACCTGCAGCACTCTCGCATGTGGGCTCAACTCGTGTCACATCGGGTTCAGCCCCAGCCTTTCGGGATCCAGAACATTGATCACAGACACGAGTTTGCGACGTTTAGACCAATTGAATCATCCGAAGGGAGCAATTTCGTGCCGTGAACCAGGCTGCAGTATCCTACCGTCCATTCCAAGCCTTTGATCGTGATTGTGATGAGGAGAGGTTCATCGCCAAGACAGCCTCTGAACGCCCAACTTATCAGTGTCCTCTTATGACTAAGACAAAACGGTTGAATTATGATTATACAGAATAACATGCAATCATAAAAAACAACGATTCATGTTTATGAGATCAGAATTCATCCAATTCATTTTCCTGGTGTTCCCTTATTCATGGATGCTCATCAGAAGCACCCCATCTCATTTAGGACATATTTCATTTACCCTATACGACTAGTCTTCAACACAAACACTTGAACCTCACGTATACCCAATACTTCTGATAGCTTCCCCGAGTTTCATCAAGTTTCAAATCCTATAGTCAAACATGGCCTTTAAGATTGGCGTCTTTATCCGGTAAAATGCTGATGCTTGCATTACGACGCGTAAAAGAATTCTATAGGCGTGCGGAAGATGCCGGAGATAGCTCACATTCACGTAATCAGCATCGATGACGCATACACACCCTGATAGACATTGAAGAGAACCCAAATCCGTCACAGGAGATTTGTGAATCTTTGAATCTTCATAAAACTGCCGTCGAAATGATGCGGTAATATTCAACAACGCATTTTGATCTTCGGAATAGCTCCCAAGTGTCGATTCCGGCCCGGAGATCGGGTAAGACAGAAGCTCGGGGAAAGTCATCGCACTTTCGCACTCGGTGTCCAAACTCCGTCCGAGCTCTTAAAACGACATCATCTACGATAATTTTTGCCCCTCCTAAGGCCGGAACCAAAAAAAAAATAGGGCCAGCAGTCAGCAAACTTGTCTCCAAATGCTGCTACTACAGAGCTTTAGCCTCATATCAACTTAATGTCGGGCATGTTTCGCTGCAGCGCGCTGGGCTTTGCAAAGTCAATCCCGCGTTGTCGCGTGCCTCGGCGCAATGACGTCTTCCAAGCTCTGCTGCCTCACAGGCGTCGGATCCAGAGCTCTGGCCCGTTCCAGCCCCTCCGACCACCTTCGCCGAGCGACTTGGGTGCGCCTCGCGCTGCTAAACAGTACAAGAAAAGTAGGAAATGGGGTCGTCGGTTCGCTCTCGCATTTGCCGTAGGCGGCTCGATTTACCTTGTCGATCGTGAAGTATACGCCTCTGGCATTGGCCGATCACTCCGAACCTTTGGCACGGCTCTCCTCGTCGCTCTCGATTACAAGATAAACTTTCGGCCTGAGCCATGGACAGGTGGTACGGTGCCCGATCTGCACATGCGCAACGCGGAGAGGCTCTTCGAGTTGTTGCGGGCTAATGGGGGCTTGTATCTCAAGATTGGTCAAGCCATTGCTATGCAGAGCGCCGTCCTGCCGCCAGAGTTTCAAAAGATGTTCGGCCGAATGTTCGACGATGCCCCACAGGACGAATGGAAGGACGTGGAAGCGGTGATACGACAAGACTTCGGGAAGAGCGTCGAGGAGGTCTTTGGCGTCAGCTTTAGCGGCAAGGAGGGCAAAGGCGTCATGGAGAGGAGGGCTCGTGCCAGCGCAAGTGTTGCCCAGGTTCACTGGGCGAGACTTCCGGATGGGAGGGAAGTTGCCATCAAGATACAAAAGAGGGAAATTGCGAAGCAGATTTCCTGGGATCTGTGGACTTTTAAGTAAGTTTGCCCGATCGACAGCCTTGGATACTCTAGAAACTAACCTAGCCTCGCGAAAAGAACTGTGACTTGGATATATTCGAAATGGTTCGATCTTCCGCTGTATACTCTTGTGCCGTTTATCACCGAGCGTTTAGAGCTGGAGACAGATTTCCTGAACGAAGCCAAGAACTCCGAAACCATGCGTAGACTCATCAACTCGGAAGGCCGACTCAAAGGTCGAGTCTACATACCCATCGTATACCCTGAGTTTAGTACGAAGCGAGTTCTTGTTACCGAATGGATAGAAGGCATTAGACTGTGGGATAAGAAGGCTATGACATCAAGGTGGCTAGGCGGCTACGGAAAAGGATCACCAGGGGCTGGAACACCTTTGCCGGCAGTAGATTTGGACCAGGCGCGTCGCGACATTCGCTTAAAACCCTATCAGGACAAAATAAAACCTGAGCGCCAGGAGTGGAAGGGTACTCGCGGTCGAGGTGGCTTAGGTCTTTCCACCAAGGAAGTCATGACTACCATGGTCGATCTATTCTCGGCCCAAATCTTCAAGTGGGGGGTCGTCCACTGCGACCCTCACCCGGGAAATATTTTTATTAGGAGGCTTCCAAGTGGGCAGTCCGAACTTGTACTCATCGACCATGGTCTCTACGTTTACATGACACCTACATTCCGCCACCAGTACGATAAGTTTTGGAAAGCTTTGATGACATTCGACAACACGACCGTGGCGGAAGTTGCAGAGGAGTGGGGTATCAAGGCAGCAGAGCTATTCGCCAGTGCTACGCTAATGAGGCCGTATGAAGGCGGCGACATGAGAGACGAAATGATGAAAGAATTAGAGAGTCTTACTCCCGCCGAGAGACATTATGCGATGCAAGAAAAGATGAAGCAAGGCGTTCGGGATATCCTCGCCGACGAGGAGAAGTGGCCCAAGGAGCTCATCTTCATCGGCCGCAACATGCGCATAGTCCAAGGCAACAACCAGTATCTTGGTTCCCCTGTCAACCGCGTTAAAATGATGGGTCAATGGGCTAGCCGCAGTCTTTTCGAGGACCGGAATTTACCATTTTCACAGAGGATGTTGAACGCGTGGCGGCATGTCATATTTACTTCTGTCCTGACAGTCACGGATATTGCCTTCTACTTTTTCAAGGTGAGGCAGTGGCTCGGCCTAGGCGGGGGAATGGAAGACGAGATGGAGAAAAGAATGAAGAATATGGCGCAAGACTACGGAATAGAGCTGCAACACGAGGTGTTTGAGGGGTAAAAGAATAGAGATCATAGACTAACGGAATGGCCCTTTGTTGAAGGTAGATGCCATATCGCAATGTTTTGTATCATAGACGACGGGGAACTGATAGATGGTGAACAGTCTGCCCTCGGAATATTTATAAATAGGTCGACTCTCCGCCAACAAAGACGATGGATGCCACTCAGACTTTACGGTTCCTTCATCTTTCTTCGTTGAACTCCTTGGGTGAATTGATAGTTGGTCACGCTCCGACCGCAGCTCATTATACCAACACAGCACCACACCGTTGTCTGATAATATTAACAGCTATCACAATGGCTACACCCTTTGCAGCCGGGTACAGGTATCTACCAGGCACCTCGATTGCACACGGCTGTGATCTTCTGCTCTGCCAAGTGCACAATATTGCTATCCGGGCGGGCATTTGGGATTATGTCAATCCTAACTGGCACCTGGATCTCGAGGAGCCGCGCCGACCCGTGACGCCTCTCAGCCCGAGGTTCCCACCACTCCCGATCCAACCGGATCCATCCTACGGCCCAGCGGCCCAAGTGGATTTTCAGAACCGCGTCTGGTTGCGCAATTTGGAATGCGCAAGGATCGAGAGGCAGCATGCGCTCGACATGGACTCGTACTGGTGTGACTATCGAGCATACCTGGAGGAGGTGGCCATGTACAGGTCCAAAGAGCGCTCGATGCGAGAGCTGTATCTGTTCATCAGCGAGAGCACCCGTGATGTCCTCCCAACCCTGGAGCTGTGGACAGACCACCCCCGCGAACAGCTTCGCATCATCATCGACTACACCAGGGGGTTGCAGCGATACCCATTCCAAGGGTATCAGCAGAGGGCTCCCGGGAGCGAACCGGCTGACGAGGACCGATATATGTAGGACGGTTCAAGCTAGGTTAGTCCACGCTCGTCTCGTTCTTGACTTGCCCTGTCTAATGAATGATGCTGTTACGCAGGCTTACAGAAGTCTTCCTTGTGAATAAACAAGGGGTCTTGAAGAAAGCCTGGCTCTGGTTTCTGTCTTGCTGGTTTCTGTTTGGTCTCTGTTTGGTTTTTTGTTTGATTTTTTACTTGTTTTTTTTTTTGCTTGGGTTTTGCTTGGGGTTTTGCTTGGGGTTTTGCTTGGGGTTTTGCTTGGTTTCTGCTTGGTTTGTACTTAGTTTGTACTTGGTTTCTACTTGATTTCTATTTGGTTTTTGCTTGGTTTGTGGTGATAAGACAAAATCACCTACACATTATTTGGCTGCTGATATTGACGCATTCTGGACTAAGCAAGGGAAGGACAAAACGTAGCATACACCTTCACGCCTTGATCGCCCGCATAGTGTCATGGCTTTTCTGTATGATAATCACATTACGCGTGTTCATCTTTAAAGTTCTACCTGTTTGCTATTCATCCATCCCGTTGATCAATTAGGCGGTATCAGAGGAAAAATAATAATCCTTTGACATAAATACTTTACGGTATGCGTTGAGATATTACAGTGTTGGCTTGATGTGTATGTAAAGACTGATGATGTAGTAAGAGCGTAATATCGCGATACGTGATCCTTGACTTACCGCCCAATCTCTCAATGGCATTCATTTCACGGCTTCATCACGGTCGAACAGCTCTATGCTGTAATGAATAATGAGTGACCTTGGTGAAGGAGATAGGCTGTCTTGTGCCGCTTGGGGGCCATGGCTCGTTCCGAATAGTAGTGTGGGTTTCAAGCCAAGCCCACGCGGGAAACAAGATGAGTCGAGGCGTGTGGTCGGTGGCGCTAAAGTGGGAATTGGCTTTGTGGGAAGTGAGCCTGCAATCTCAATGCAAGCAGATGCATGAGATTTTAGGGAAAGGAAAAACGGACAAGGTGGCCACGAGACTCCATGGGTTGGGAAGATGGAGATGGTGATCCTGGGCAATTTTAAAGTGAACAAGGGTCCGTTGTTCCTATTTCGTGCGCGCGTGTAATCCGATTGTGTGCCAATAAAAGGTTTTCTTCAGCGGGCAAGCAAAAGAAATAAAAAATAATAATCTGAGATTGTCCGAGACATTTGCTCGTCAATCAGTCAGTCACCCAGTCTGGGGGGAAAGCAAAAGAAAATTTACCGTGTTTATGCGAGATGAAAGCATTCTGTGCATACGGTGTTCGATCTTGGAGGGTTGGCGATCCGATGACGTAGGTTGAGCATCACACCTGGGCAGGCCCATGCATATCAAAATGAAGAAGGAGCTTGAGGGGGCATTTCATCACTCGCCGTGGAAAGAACCAAATAAAAATAAAAATAAAATACAAGTAAACGAAAAATAAATGAAAGTTCAGGCCAACACAATCTCCACCCATCATTCATCATCCTTTTATCCCCCTTCACCCAAATCCATCGTCGTACAATTGGGGATTGACATCGCACACAACGCAACAGAACACGGTCTATGACGAGTTGCTCGATGGGGTTACGAACAATGCTGCGGAGAGTCGTAGTGGCAAGAAGTGGGCTCCAATAATGCAGGGGTGCGTTGCCTAACATGGGAATCTAGATATCGATTGGCCGTCGCTCGGTTCGCACCAGCTGGTGTCCAGTGGCGCCCCTGAAGATGTGGCAGATGGCAGCTGGAGAATGGATACCTCGAGGACGCAAGGACCAGGTCTGTTCTGCTACTCTCTCAGAGCACGGAGTATGGAGCACGATATGGGAACAAGCCTTGGACAACGCACGACATAGTGCTATTTTTGCCAATGCGCATTTGGTTGCTTGCAGCGCGTGCCCCTTACATTTTATCGATTCCGCTATTGCATCCATCCATGCATTTTGGCGGGCGAAACCTGTGTTGCTTTTTACCGTACTTGCGTCTTGCTGCAGCCCGTTGCCCTGGTCCTAGCAGTACAACAACAGCAACAACGACGGCAGAGCTGTACACGCACACATCTTAATAGATCACGGCAAAGGGTGCTGCTCAAGCTTCCATCCCTTTCTTTCCACCATCCCTCTACTCCATCATCCCCCCTCCAATACAGTCAATGCAGTCTGGCCAAAAGAAAAAAAAGTATCCCATGTTTTTGACACATCACAATCTTCGTCTTTCCCCGCGTCAAGAGCATACGCAAGGAGGAGCGAAAAAATCGACAAAAAAAGCAAGGTGAGTGTCACCGTGACCTTGCGGCTATGACATGTCTGTTCAAGGGGACCTGCAATCCGCTACTTTGGGATACGAAATTTCTTTTTTTCCTTTCTTCTGTAGCCTTGTTGGTGCACTCGTGGCGTCGCCTTGCAGGAGAGTTATGGCTGGGACAAGTCTAGCCTGGTCGCCAGTGCTGATTGTCTTCAACATCACCACAAGGATACTGAACGAAAAATGACAAGTGTCGTTGTCGCTTGGGATTCATTGTTCTGTTGGACTGAGGCCTCTGTTTGGATACTGTGGGCGGTTGAGATTTAGTTGCCATGGGGATCTAATGCGTATTGCTACTGTGTGTGTGTGTGTTCCAGTGGCCGGCTGTTTGATGGTCGTCTGCCAGCTGCCAATGGCTCTTCAATTGCTCAAGCTCTCTGAGGGGAAAAGTTCACTTTCCAAACATCACTCACCGTCATCAATACCTAACAGTGAACACGCAACGCGAGCATTCATTTAGCAGAGACATTTCTGAGGCCTCAATGCTAACCACCCCGTCTCCTCAGCAGTTACTAGTTCTCTCTTGTACAAGCGTCGTTGGTCAACTTGGGTTTATCCATCGAATTGGAGCCATCTCCGCCACCACCAGACACCCAAAAGACCCCCGCCGTTCCCCGCCCCTTACGACGTAGTGGGTGCATTAGGCTTGCATCTTGCGTCGTCGGCAGCTGTTCTCACTGTCGCTTTGGCTCTGGCTCTCGAGAACGAACCTGTGCGCATCGTACCTTTTCAGCGGCCCTCTTCAGCTCTGGGTTTTCCTTCTTGTCTCTGGATTCTAAGACCTTTTACCGTCTTTTTTCTTTCTTTCTGACTTCACATGCTGGATTTTCTTCCCCCTTCATTCAACTCAATAAGTATCGCACATTGTCTTCGCAATTCGCTCTCAACCTCTCATTCTACCCCCCCTGGTTGGTCCCTTGATACATCTGGCGCAGCACCTGGTAACAGATACCCGGCATTCTTGCAGGGAACTAATACCCTTGAAACCCCCATCGACAAGCTACCCCATCGAATCAAGGACGCTCCCAGCTTGATCGTCCCACTTATCCCAAACGCCTCAAACGTTGCTTAATATCGACTCTCGACATTCCGCTCGTCGCGGTTGGATGGGTTTGCAATCAATTGCGAATTTGCCTATATACAGAAGCCTGTAATTTGTTTACAGTGCCACCACAGCAATATCGAGTCGCGACTTGAGCGCGCCTCCCGTTTCTTCTTCATTTCACCCTGTGACCGGATAATGAGCGCCCCGCCCCGTCGCACCAGTTTTGGTATGTTGCTCAAACGATCTAAGAGTGGCGAGTTGGGCAAGGGAGGGAAGAAGGCTCAGATTCTAAGAGAAGCTGAATTGGAGCGCCAACGCCTTGCCGCTTCTCGAAATCCTCCAAAGCTTCCCGAATTTGCCAACAACAGCGAGCAATTGTCCAATTCATTTGCTCCCGAGCTGCACGCCAGCGACACCATGTATAGCCAACCTGAATATGAATCCTACGGGCGCCAGTCCATGGAGCCCATTCGCACTTTTACAAAGACTCATTCAATGCCAAACGGTGGTTTTGACCCTCACGGAAGGACTGAAAGTATGACGAATCGCGGCCGATACAGCTATGCTAGCAGTGCGCTCAGCGCAATCAATGGCCCCAGGAGGGTTCGCAGAAGAAAGGATCCTACTCCATTCAAGTGAGTTCATTCCAAGCGATCCTCCAGCCTCAGATTGTACGTGTCCTAAACTGACTTTGATAACTCCAGCATTCTCGTCCTCGGAGCCCGCAATTCAGGCAAAACTTCCTTCCTCGAGTTTTTGAAGACGGCCCTTGTTCCACCACCCAAGAAACTATCCAAGAAGATGGAGCCAGAGAGTCCTCGTTTGCCCCCATCGGCATCGGGCAACTTTATCCCCCACTATTTCGAGACGGAAATTGATGGCGAGAGAATTGGACTGACCCTCTGGGATTCTGAGGGTTTCGAGAAGAACATTGTGGACCTTCAGTTAAGGGAAATGTCTGCTTTCCTGGAAAGCAAGTTTGAGGAGACTTTTGCAGAGGAGATGAAAGTGATGCGGTCACCTGGCATCCAAGATACGCATATTCATGCGGCCTTTTTGATCCTGGACCCATCTCACCTTGATCGCAATATTGCGATTGCGAAGCGCTCGGTCGTCAATGGATACCAAAACGGACTTCACGCGCAACAATCTCGGGTGTTTGGAGCTCTTGACGAAGACTTTGACTTACAGGTCCTTCGAACGCTGCAGCACAAGACAACAGTCATTCCTGTCATCTCCAAAGCTGATACAATCACGGCCAAGCACATGGAGGTCCTTAAAAAGACCGTTTGGGACAGCATCAAAGCGCTCAATCTGGATCCATTGGAGGGTCTTGGTCTGGAGGAAGATGATGACCGTATTGACGAAGACGTTGAAGATGCCGAGGCAAATGGGGATCAGCATAGTGAGGACTACCCCATCCAGGGACAGACAATTTCTCCTCCAGCAAGCCCTGGTCATACCAAGAGGCTTTCTAGCAATTCTTTCCGCAGACACAGAGCGCAGGAGGAGTCTAAGGAGGAAGAAACACCATTCTTCCCCTTATCAATTATCAGCCCTGACTTGTACGAGCCTGAAGTCATCGGCCGAAAGTTTGCTTGGGGCTTTGCAGATCCGTATGATGAGGAGCACTGCGATTTCCAACGTTTGAAGGAAGCCGTTTTTAGCGAGTGGCGTGCCGATCTGCGGGAGGCGAGCCGAGAGCAATGGTATGAAGGCTGGCGGACGAACAGGCTCAAGAGCAGAGATCTCCCGTACCACCGCCGTTAAGCGATATTTTCTTCTTAGAGGTGTCGGAAACGCTCCGAATCTCGGCTTTATGAGGCCTATACCCAACAGCTGTCTCAAACCAGCCCTCGGAACTCGATGTTTTCTTAACGTCTCGGATATACACGCCCTGTCCTATGAATGTTTCTTTTTTTACTTTTGAAAATCCCTCTCATCGATTTATCCCTCCTTCGGCCTTTGAGAGTCTCACATACCATTTTGCTTTTTTTTGTTTGTGGGACCGATTTTACACAGAGAGTTTCGTCCCGGAGAAAGTGGATGCGGTGGCGGATCACCCGCCTCTCCACATTTGATTAAGACATGACTGTTTCACGGGCGAGAGGAACTCTCCCTTGAATCCACCGTATTCTGTCGCTACAAGAGCGGTTTCGTTGCCTCTGGACAGGAATTTGCTTGCCCAGGTGGCCCCCCCTTTATCCCCCCACAAATCCTGACCCACGGATGATTCTGATTCCCTGTTTTCTACTTTTTCTTCTGCTTCTAATACCATGTACTTGGATTGGTTTTTAGGAACCAATGTGGATTTACGGAAACGGGGCAACGCGAAGTGCTTTTCTTCTCTTTTCTTTTCCTTTTGTTGTGTACTGCTGCAGCAGCGGCAGCGGCTTGGAAGTGAGACATGCGAGCCCCCACGGGTTTCGGTCTCCCCTGCAGGATGGACTGGCCTTTTTTTTTGAACCTTTCTCTGAGAGAAAAATATGAGTGAGAATGCTGAGGATTTACGATTATGCAAAGGGAAACCCGGGTTTGATACGGATGTAGAGTAGTAGCTTTTGTTTTCATCTTTGTACAATTCCAGATTGACTTGTTGCTACCTGTGGCTTTTTGTTTTTTCCCTTGTTGGTGGATTATGGTGATGACTTCATGCAGCTTGGTAGTATTACAGCTTAATGACTGCTTTAATAGTATTTTTGTACGTCATATACGAAGACGGTATCTGAACCCCTTCCAAGGGTCTTTTTCTTTCAAGAAATAGACCAAAATACCACACCTTTGCGTCTAACAGTAGACTAATAGTACAGCCACCCCTTTTCCCCAACCAAACCGATTATCAATCCAATACAGCCGCATTTACGCAACAACGTTCACGTAACCACATGACCAAACAAACCAATGGCTCATCTCTCATCTCTCATCTCTTCGTCTCTCGCTACTCATCGCTCATTCCTGGGACTGCAATAACCTTGGGTGAGCATGCCTGTAGTCCGTCCTGATGGGCCTCCCCTCTTCATCCAGGTCGTCCTCTCTCCGTGAGGGATTCTTGCCTAGTCGCATAAGACGATCAACTTCCTTCTTACCCAGCGTGACTAAATCAAACCCGGGGGGGAGGACGGAGTCCGTGATGAGGAAGTCGACCTTCATGTTGCGTGCCCTGTCACGGTAGGCTTGCGCGTTACGCGGCATCTCAAAGAGGTCGGCATCTGACTTGTCCATAAGTGACCAGCCGGCGTGTCTCTTTGCGATGAGATCGATGAGTACGGCAGAGTCGTGATCTGTCCAGACGTGGCGCTGCTTGTACGTAATGGGATTTTGAGCCCTAGCAGTTTGCAACGCTATGGCTTTGGAGCGCTGGATGTCTGTGAAGTTGGGACGAGAAGATGGAGGAAGAGCGGAGCTGCCTGGGGCGGAAGAGGAAGCGCTGACGTGGATGGGCAAAGGTGGGGGAGGCATTTGGCTTCTTGCCAAAGCAGCAGAAGAGATGTTACGGCGTTTCTTGGGAACGGGCAGAGAAGTTTCTGTTGCGCTTCGTTTACCGTTTTGGCTCAGACGGGGATCGGTCTCGAAAATATTGGCGTCATCTTCATCATCCTCGTCTTCATCCTCTCCTTCATCCTGATAATCACCATCGCCGTTGGCTGCGGCATTGTCCTGGTTTAGAAGAGTTTGAGCTGTTGGAGGATGCTGCTGATGCGAAAAGAGGGTTTGATGTAAGTGCATAATGTCTTCTGGACGTTTAAAGAGAGAGCTGTGATGCGTTAGAATCATTCCTTCTTTTCCCTCGTCTTTTTACCCAAAAGCTTCCCCAAAGGGAAACGATAAGCAAATACAAACTTACTTTTCATCAGATAAAGGACGTATAATGGTCGACTGCGACTCCTGGGACTCGGATACGCTGGTACTGTCATCTTCGTCGGGATGAGAGACCGCTCCACCATACCTAAGCGATCTCAAATCCCTTGGAACCTGTTCAAATCGGGATGCCGATGCTATGTAAAGCCGCATCAACCATTCCTTTAGGGCGTTGAGCACGTTCTTCAGGGGAAACGTAGCTCTCAAATCGGCGACTGGAACAGGGATGTTAAACTTCGCATTTTCCGTCGATATCAGATCGAATATCTGTTTGATCCTGTCGGAACAAGCATCAATCAATGTCTGGCCACGCAGACCTCCCAAGCTTCGGTATGGCCCCTTTGTGAATAGGGCGCCATATTCTTCGCCTTTGTAAGCTTTGATGTTGTCGGCTGTCTCGCAGAAGACAGCGGCGGCGATTTGGCGCGGATCAGCTGTTGTCTTGCTGGCGGCTATTGTCTCTATCCAGCGGGATGTTCGAATGTGCAGAGCGAGCTCCCAGTACCGGTTGTTCTCCTGGCCAGGGAGGGTAAAGGCTCTCGGGAAGACGTGGTCCAGTCTCTCAAGAACAAAAAGTGGATCAAGCTCATCGGCCAAGGTACGTTCCACCCAATCGAGAGCAGTGACAATATTCGCAAAGACTACAGTAGTCGTCGCTACTTTGATGGCCTCAGCTGACGTATTCTCCAAATCACCAGCCCATTCCCAAGTGGCAAAGGGGGCAATTGAAGAAGTCTCGTAGATTTTGCGGACCGCAGAAAAGGTATCCCTTTTCACCTGAAGCAGCAATTGGAATACCGGATTGTCATGGTCCGGTTCTTTCAGTAATTTGATCAGCTCAATTGAAGTGATGGCGAGATCCAAGAGGCAGATGTTCTTGACCTCTCGTTTCGCCTCGCCAATGATCTTTTCCGCCTCCGATCTGCCATCAGCTTCCAATGCATCGTAGCCATCATTCCCTCCCTGACTCTCCGAGGCAGAGAAGATCTGTGATGAGTCATCACCCAACTCATCGTCGTCCCTGTTCCGGTTGGTTGCAATGCTGGCCACGCTCCGGTCATCCTTGACAATGGCGCCGCGTCGAGGAGGCGTGGCGGCAAGAATAGACCCCTTTGGTCTTTCAAGTTGAGGGTTGACTGGTATCACTACGTTTTCCTGCTCAATGGCCGGGGGGTTCTCGACTGCAGAGCTTGTGGTGTCTTGATTTGCTGTCTGGCGCGTGATGCGCGTCGATTTCCGTGTCTGGGCTGCAGCAGCTGGAGCCTCATCTGCTGGGGCAGTTGCAGTGAAGGCGGGGGCACCACGCTTTCCCCGATTTCGCGTCTCCATGACAAGAAGAAAATGGCGATGATCCCGCAGTGATGAGAAGAAAAGCAGCAATTCTCTTTACGTCTCCTTTGTTTGATCAGGGGCGACAACAAAGAGCTTCAGCTCAGATTCACTCGTTGGTCAAAGACTGTTGTGTTTGATTGAGATTGATCGGGTTATAACCCGACCCTAACCCTACATTTTGCCTCATCTAGTGCAGATGTCTAAGCCTAATATAGCCTAGTCTCGCTTAACTAAATTTCCTTGTGCCTGAGGCTTTAATTCGTATCCGCTCGGGCCAACCTTAAGTGAGAGACGCATTATATAAGTACAGGTATCTTAAAGAACATGCATGATCATCTAAGCAGTGAATTTAGCTCAGAATAAAAAGAAGATAAATTCCATAAAAAAAAAGCCATGACCATCTCACTATCCTTCCCTCTTTTTTTTCAACGGGGCATTGACAATGAGGAGCGGCTTGTGCCGGCCGGGATGCCATAAGATCGATCGATCTGGCTGACGGTTAAAGTGGTAATCTGCACATGGGACCGAGGGAGTGAGAAAAAAAGAGGGAGAGGGAAAAGAAGAAGAGGAGGAGAGCGGCGAAACAGTAGCAAGGAGAGAGAGAGGGATTTGCTGGTCCGAGGCCAATATGTGGCGGTTTCCTGCTGCTACATCCAATATTGACAATGATGTTCAGCCTCCAAGACACTCGGTCGGAGACCAGATATGCAGGTGTGACGATACATTGATGTGTCGGTTTTTGCGCTTAACTAGTTTTCTTTGCCGTGGCGGTCATGGTCGGTTTATCAGGTCCAAACAAACCAGTTAGATAGGCCGAACGCAATATAAAGAGGAACAACTGGATGCAGCGAATTTATTAGCTCGTCTTGCGTGCCGTGTTGTTGTTGGTTGTTGCCCGCAGGACGCAGAAACAAGCATCCATCTCATTATGGCATCCAATATGTGTGTTGTACATACCGTGGCTCCAATATTGCCCCAGGTCGTGGCGTTCCATCCAGCAGGGTCCAAGCATCTCTCCTTACCCAGGCCATAACATGAAAAGGCAATGTGTCCGATATCCGCCAGCCAGGCCGCGACCAGGTAGTTTCGGACCACCTTGATCTCGGACGTGGAGTAAAGCACGGCCACGCCCACGAAGAACATCAGGAGATACATGTTGCCTAACTGCAGCGCAAGGACAATGCCATTCTCCGAGACGGGGAGCGGCTCATCAAACGGGACCTGTTGCTGGACGAACCATGCTGGATTGTGAATGGCACCTATAAAACCAGCGACACTATCGCCACACAGGGTTAGGTAAGGGGGCCTCGGGGATAGGGACTTGTGACGGATGGGCCTGTGTTGGGATGTTATGCATGAACAAAACGGCCAAGAAGGCAGCTTTAGGTGATGGGTAGCATTTGGAGGCTTGCGGCTTGGAGGGAGGGTGGAGGGGACCAAGCTTGCAAAGCCAAGGTAAGGTTGTTACCGGCCCGTGAAAGCAAGGCGAGGCAGGGTATGTAACATAGCAAACTCACAGGGAGAGGGGTTCAAGGATGGTAAAGACCACCCTGGGTATGGTTGGAAGCGAGGCTGCCATTGTAACAGTAACGATGACGATGACGATGCAGCATGCAGCTTTTGTTCACCACAAACAACCACAAACAAGCACAGGCACACAAGCACGCAAGCACGCAAACACCACAGCGTTACAACACTCCCCCCCCTAGCTTGACGGAGGCTAATAACGTAAGGTACGTTTGATGGGATGCGGGTTCGGTGTGTTGTCCCAGTCTGGCAGTTTGTCGACTGAGAATGCGACCGAGAGGAGATAAGACAAAGACCAAGGGAGAAACTAATGTAGGGACCAAAAGCGGGAAACAAATTACTCCGTTGAATAAGTTGGAAGTCCGGGTAGATTTTAAGACCAAAAAAAGGAAAGAAAAAAAAAGGGTCGTGAAACAAGAATTGAGAGGAAAAAGAGGGCAAATAAAATAAAAATGTAACCGAGTAGGGGAGGAGGGGGAGCTGGATCCAGCCAGGGCGGGAGAAGGGTTGGTATGTAGACCGGGTAAGGGTGGTGTATGGTGTGTGTGTGGTGTGTGTGGGTGGGTGGATGGGCGGGTGCTCAAAGGGCCCTGCTGGTTGCTTGCTGTTGCTTGCTGCTGTTACCAATTGCTGTGTTGCTGCTATGCAATAGTACTAGGGACTGCTGTCGCCAGCAATGCACTCCGTACAGTACATACAGGCTACCCATGGAATCAATCAACAGCCATGTCCAGGGGTCTCTCTTCCTCTCTTCAGGCTTGTTCAGGGCCTTGTCCTGGAGCGGCGAAGCTCCCCGAAGCGCGGACGGACAAGACCGGCGCAGATCCTGTGTTAGTAGTGTCTCGGCGATCCCCCGCAGCCACTAACATCACCGCTTTTCCACTGTCTCGATTTCACGTGCTGACGCCTGCATCTGGGCAGAGAGACAACAAGTGAGACGACCCGGAATAACTCGTGCTATCGCATCGTTCGTTGATAATCCCAAAAAAAACCCACTGCCCGAGGACATGTCGAGCCTACCTTCCAGACAAGTCTTTAATTCCCTCTCCTCCTTCTCATCCCTCCCTCCCCATTTATCCCGCTCTCGTTCCCGCTCTCGCCGCTGGTGGCTCGTTTTGCAACTCGTCCCTGTGCCCGATGCACCAGTTCCGTCACAATAATAGCCCACGATGGCTACTATAGAGCCTCGCCTGATTCATCTCTTGAATGAGTCGACGACGCCCCAGCTCTCAAACAACGATCTGCCTCCCCTTCATTCGCTACCGCTGCCAGAGTCCCCGGGCAGACCACTCCCGCCCCTCGATCCAGAGGGGAGCCACCGAAGCGATAGGCACCACAGCGGCAGAGCTGCCCCTCCGGGTGGGCCAACGAGCGGAGCCATCTCCGTACCTCATGCTGGCGATGAAGCGACGTATGCAATCCATAGAAAGGAAGATGACCGCAGAGAAGGGAGATATGCAGGAAGCTCTGGCGCGTATCCCTTGCGCCTGTTGTTGGGAGAAGGCGATGTGACGACCACGACGACAACCATGGCGGCGGCGGCGGCGGCGGCAGCAGCAACAGCAGAGCATTCCTACTCTTTTGCCAACATCCTTGACGATGGCCAGGACTTGCTAGATGACGCCTCCACAAAGAAGCGCGGCCGTGCCATCAACGTGAAAGATGATTTCGTACAGCTGCCACAGCCCGTAAAGAAACAAAAGGCCGCCCAGCAGGCTCATGTAATGCCTCCCATTATCAACGGCCTGCTTGAACCGCCGCCACACGCTGCCTTGTTTCCGCCGATGGCCTCCAATTCTTTCGATGACAATGATAGCAATCAAATGAAGCTTCTTCATGATTTTAATCACAGCCCTGATGACAAATCAAGCCACCGGCCTCCATCGGAGCCTGATCTGAGCGGAAACAAGGCTAGAAAGCGTGCTACGAAGCCGAGACGGAAGTGGTCGGACGAGGAGACGAATCATCTACTGCTCGGTGTCAACCGGCATGGTGTTGGCAAATGGACGAATATTTTGGAGGACCCCGACTTCAGATTTAATGGACGCACCGCCGGTGATTTGAAGGATCGTTTTAGAACATGTTGCCCGGATGAGCTCCGGGGCAATAGACGGGAAAGTCGCCAGGATTCTGGATCCAGCTCGAAGCAAAAGGCAAAGAAGGGAATCTATTCGGAGAACATTCTCATCGATGAGGATGAATTATCATCCAAGGAACCCACCGCGTCTCCCAAGGGAGAATCTGACTCGGCACCAAAGAAGAAAAGTCGTGCACACCGCAAAAAAATGGAGGATCTGGCTGAGCTTGGCATTCATGGCCCATTTAAAAAATCGCATAGACGAGAGAGACGACCCTTTACAGAGCAAGACGATCGCGAGATTCTAGAAGGCTTAGAGTTTTACGGACCTGCTTGGACCAAGATTCAACGAGACACTAGATTTCACCTTGCTAGTCGACAGCCCACTGACCTGAGAGACCGCGTGCGAAACAAGTACCCCGTCATTTATCAACGTATTGAAAAGGGCACATTTCAAGTGAAGGACGCCCGGGGAAATCCCATTCTTGAGCCGTCAATTACCATGACAATCGACAGCTCCTACAAAACATCCAAGGCTACCCCCATGGACCAGAGTATGAGCCACGCGGGATCTAGGGAAGACTTGCTAAGGTGGCCGTTTCAAGTCATGGAGCCCGCCGATTTCGCCCAGCCGCAGCAGCAAGCCTACGAATTCGGAGAGCCTTCGGCACCACCAATGATTGGTGGCGAGATGGATATTTCAAGGCTCTTGCTTGATGACTCCAAGCTGGGACAGGCATCTGCCCGAGGTGGGCACAATGAGACCTCATCTACCTCCTCTCCAACGGGAGTCCCTTATGATTCCCGCAGGAGATAGCACTGATGATTATGAATAAAACAATGAACAAACCGGGGGGTGATGGCTGGTACACGCTCTGCTAAGAGGTCCAGAGTTGATGATGTTGTGCTCTGGGCCTCAAATAATACGAACAAGTCTTGATACACGGAGTTTGGGATTCTTTTATGAACATGAACATGAATACGGAGGAAATGAAAAGGTTGGCGCCGGGGTATACGAAGCGGCGCAAAAGTCTACAAAAGTTTGCTGCGCTTCCAGTCATTTCCGGCATTTTTATGATACAGAGTTTTGTTTTGTTTTCTTTTTCTTTTTTTCATGAATCGTCCAGAGAGGATATTACGGGTTTTTGCTCTTTTACTGTAAAGAGGGCATTTGGAATCGGTGGATTATACCTTGGGAGGAAGCCTGTCATTTCTGGAGATTATACCACGAGCATCACTGCTCAAGCTCATACCATTTTTTGGCGGAGCATTAGCGCGGATCATATACCCAAATAATGTTATGTACGAAACACTGTATGAATAATAACAGAGAGCGGAATGAGAGCTTAATTCGCAGCAGCATTTACTGTTGGATCTTTAAACGCCTGGCGTTGGGGTTGTTTTGGCACGTTTTAGACTTCCGAGTGCAAGCGCTGACAGGCCTTCGGCTATCAGTGGAGCCTTGGCGGCAGGGGGTTAGGAAGACTTCCCGATTTGGCAATGCGATGTGAGCACGTGACTTTAGCAGCTGGGAAATTTTGGTGTGTCGCCGGTGGGTTAAGCTTAGGGCATCCAAGCCCCCGCTCAGGTAGCCGCTCACGAAAAAAAAAAAATTGGTGGTCTAGCACTTCACATTCAATCCAGGCCTAATCGACCCATCCTTTCTCTTCCTCATCACCGCCGACAAAACAGCCAGTCGTCATCATGGCCCGAGGAATGTGAGTTGAAAAAAAAAATGATACGAATCAAGATGAATTGAGCGTCTTTGAAGAAATAGAATCGAAGACGTTCTGCACGGCCGTCAACTTCTCGTCGGCTCTTCACGATGGCACAAATGGCTGACCTTTTTCCCACAGCAAGAAGCACCAGAAGCGCCTCAGCGCGCCTTCACACTGGCTCTTGGACAAGCTGTCCGGCCTCTACGCTCCCAAGCCCTCTGCCGGTCCTCACAAGCTCCGTGACTGCATGCCTCTGATCGTCTTCATCCGAAACCGTCTCAAGTATGCTCTCAACTACCGCGAGACCAAGGCCATCATGATGCAGCGTCTTGTCAAGGTCGATGGCAAGGTCCGCACCGACATCACCTACCCCTCTGGCTTCATGGACGTCATCACCATCGAGAAGACTGGCGAGAACTTCCGTCTCGTCTACGACACCAAGGGCCGTTTCACCGTCCACCGAATCCAGGCCGAGGAGGCCGAGTACAAGCTGGGCAAGGTCAAGCGCGTTCAGCTTGGTCGTGGTGGAATCCCATTCTTGGTCACGCACGATGCGAGAACGTGAGTTCTGTCAGACATCATTCAGCCGTTGGATCAAGCTTTGGTCGATTCGCGAAATACACACCCGACGACATTGGAAAAAGCTTTATTTGACGGCTGTATGTCCCCCCTTCCCCGTATGCTGGTGCTAACTATGGCTTGCGTAGCATCCGTTACCCTGATCCCCTGATCAAGGTCAACGACACCGTCAAGATTGACCTTGCCACTGGCAAGATCACCGACTTCATCAAGTTCGACACTGGCGCCGTCGCCATGGTCACTGGTGGTCGTAACATGGGTCGTGTTGGTGTCATCACCCACCGTGAGCGTCACGATGGAGGCTTCAACATTGTCCACATCAAGGACGCCATTGACAACACCTTTGCCACCCGTGAGAGCAACGTTTTCGTCATTGGCCAGGACAAGCCCTGGGTCTCCCTGCCCAAGGGCAAGGGTGTCAAGCTCACTATTGCTGAGGAGCGTGACCGCCGCCGCGCTGCTAAATAAATTTGGGTTTGACAATGGAAAAAGGCATGTGGACTGGAGTCTCGGATTTGATGTTTAACTATTTTTTGGGGCCATATGCCCCTTGGAGATAGCCAGCCATGAGGCTAACGACACGAAAGACAAAATATTGAGCCAAGAAGCTCTCTGTTCATGCCGCGATAACTTTACTTCTATGTGATGTAATTACATGTGCCGTGACCCTGTGATGATGATGATGATGATGATGGATACTGTAACAATGAGACACATCTTGTGATATTGTTCCTCGGCAATCTGGACAGGACCTATTTCGTTTGGCATGGCCAACCACGTGGGCGCTTCTTTGCTGATTGGCCGCCTTACGAGGTTGTATCGAAAAGATAGTATATTGTTACAGTTGTGTGTATCAGTGGATAGGAAAGATAGGCAGGCTATCGCATAGTTTCTCTCCATGTTGCGCGCTATGTCGCATCGAGTCACGACGATGTGTTTTCTCCATACCCGACAGGGTAATCCAAACCGTTGAAACACGCATTGTCATTGGGCCATTGTTTGCAGATAATTGTTTTTTTTTTTTCCTCTCCCCTTCTTTTTCTTATTATTCTCCTTCAACTATAGGTGGCTCACCTTCTGATGACGTTGTATCAATGGCATTGACCATCTCGAGGGGCAGACATCTCAGAAGGGGGAAGGGAGGTGAGGGGAGGGGGGGCGTGTAGTATCAAAAATCAGACAAGGACTATCCATGGCATTTTCTGGCTTTCCCCATGCATCGGACATTGTATGAATGTGGTAAATGCGTTGTGGTTTCGGCCGAGAGAGATGGAAAATCTCTTCCCAAGGACCGGAGATGGCAGAACGCCCTGTTTCAATTGAAACGAAATGTATCTGCCTAAATGCTTCTTTGGCTTCCCTAGTAGTGGTGGTGGTGGTAGCAGTAGCAGTAGCAGTAGCAGGTAGTGCATGGCATGGGCTCTCTACATGGTATTCTAACTGGTGTAATTTGACGGTAGGTATAATTTCTCCGTCCAGCAATCCGTCAAAACTTTAAACCCTGATCCAAGCGTCAGTCTTCCCGTTGGGAAGAAGAGGTGGTGGTGGTGGTCCGTCTCATGCACCGCACTGCCCATTTGTCGCCTAGTTCAGCCCGATGGACAAGGTTAGTTTCACGCTGCATGTTTGCATAGACAAAGAAGAAGCCATGAGCCAAAGAGCCAAAAGGCCAAGGGGGAGAGAGAGAGAGAGAGAGAAAAAAACCACCTGTCAGATGACGCAGAAGTCTCGGATATCGCCGAGTCTCAAACCCCATCCCAGCTTCTCCTAATCAAGCAGAATTGTTTTAGGGTACTTGCTCTCTCTCTCTCTCTTTCTCTCTCACTTTTCTCTTTTGGGGGGTTCAAACGGGGAGCGGCTCGGACGGAGAATTTCATGTGAAAATAGATCTTTCCAAGTATGGTATTTACATATTGTCCGTCGGATAAACTGATTGATTGGAAGACAAGAGGACGATAGTCGGCATGCTGCGGCGTGGTTTCTCCCAATTGGGGAGAGAGTGATCTTTGTGTGTCTTCCCCTTCTCCTGTGCCGTCTTTTGGAAGAGAGACAGACCCCTGGACCCCTGTTTTTTTTTCGGTACCTCACTTTTCTCTCTCTCCCTCTCTCCCCTTCTTCACCTCGGATTACGAGCAGGTGAAGAGAGCAGGCAGTCCTGCGAATAGCCGAATATCCCTTCGAGGGTACGGTGATTGCAGCCAAGGAGTTAGGTATGCATGTTACATTAAGCTAACAGACGATAAAAGGCGCGCGCGTACCTGCAACTATTACCGCATCTACCTTAGTACGTGATCGTAATGCATACTCTAACAGGCACCTGTATTCTACCTGTACTACGAAGTAGGGATTTGCCTCTCTTTTTGTCTTTTTTTTTCCTTTTTTACAAAAGTGCCACCGGGGAAACCTGTCAACCTGTCAAAGAAAGACGATACTGGGGTGGGAAGGGGGGGGGTCTCAGGCAACCCCACCTATGGGAAGGGTGAAGATATCCATGGAATGATACGATAGACATCATAGACAACCGGGGGAGGGATCGGGCTTTGACCACCAAGAGTATACGCGTATTCCGTGTTTAATGGAGAAGAAGAAGAATATGATCATTATTATCAGTAGCACCATTGAGCGATCTCGATTATCCGCGGAGCAGGTCGAGAAATTCTCCGGTTCCGTGTCTCCCCCAAAAAAACATGAGCAGAGGAGGGAGGTCTCAGCGCGGCAGAGGCATCAGTAGAAACAAACCAATCCTATGCTCGATTCGGTGAAAGGTGCGTGCATTGCAACGGGTGCCACGGGATGTCAATCAGGTCCGAAAAAATACTATCAATACCCTATCCGCCCAACCACGCATTATCCTCCTCCTCCTCCCTCCAAGGCTGCAATGAAACAATATTTTCTCTGGGCATGATTGTTTTCAGTCATAGTCCGAGACTAGTAACCGTCAATCCAACGTTTCTTCTTCTGCTTCTTCTTCTTTGGTACCGAGTCCTCGGGCCGGGAGGCAAGGGGCAGAGTGTAGAAATGATATGTGATAGAACAAGAAAGAAAAGGGACAAAAAACCCAGAATTTGGCCGACTCGACATGGAAATGGGATGTGGTTTGACCAATGATGGTTCCCGCCCCCTCTCATGGATGAGACATGGAAGCTACCTCTCTCCAACATGCACAAGCATCATGTAATAGCATTTCGGGATCCCCGATTAATATAGCCTTTCTGCAAGAACGAGAGCGAGTGTCTCTTCTTCTTGAATATTGCAGCTCATGGCAAGGGGGCGTGTGTGTGATTTCGTAGTGGTGATGGTAGCAGTAGTAGTGGTTTGATTGTCTGGAACCATTTCCTGTTTAGCTGCTGTAACGTGAGTTGGTGATTATTTGCATTGACGGCGATTCACATTTGAGCAAGGTTGGCTTGCTAATGCTATTCTTGCAAAATATCGATGTTTTTTTTTTTTCCCTTCTCACAACAAATCTCGATCCCCGTTTTGTTGAGTTATGCCGAGGAGGTGGACCAACACGTGGGTGTCGAGCTTGGATGCCAAGAGCTCGCTCGAGTTGACCCCCATCCGTGTCAAAACCCATTGACCTCGAACGGACACACCCCCCAAAAAAATAATGGGCAAATTAATAAGTATACCTTGAAAAGCATTAGGAAACATCCGAGCACGTGGGGCAACGTATCTGCAAGTCAAACGACCAAGAAGCTCTATTTGTCATCCAACACTTACTCCAGTGGGGGGGGCTTCATCTTGAAGAAGCCATGAAGGTGCTGCATACGGTCCGTAGAGGATCGCATCGTGAAGGCAAATATATCTACAAGGAGGCAAAACATCTCTCTAATGGCTCCTTAATTCGGATTGTATAATAGCAAACTCAAGTAGCAAAGATAGCCCTTAGTTGACAAGTTCCAAGCGAGATTGCATCTTCATCTTATTGACGTGTGATGAACTCACCCTCCATGCCTTGATATCCGTGACCCGATCTCGATCTGATTGATAGGTGCCATCTCATCATATCATATCAATCAATTCTTACTACTATACACTAGGAATAAACCTTATTCACATCTCTCTCAGGCTAACTCAATGCCAGTCTATTGATGGCGGTTTTTGCCATAAAATTCAATGACGTAGTCTATGACCTGGCTTTTCTCTACTTATACTCGACGGTCAAGAGGGGAATCAAAGCCTTCTTACATTCATAAGCAATCCATAGTTTATCTATTTCATCTTCAATACTTGATTTGGTGTTTCAAGGCGAGAGATGGAAGATATAAAACAAGGTCATGCCGTCTTCACCCACTGCACACATGCTTCAAACCACCCAGTCATATTCACAGTACACAAAGCAAACTCTTCTTGAACTAATAAATTATACAATATCTACTTAGACTTCTTCTAAAAACCTAATCATGATCCTGCATCATCTAGTTCGCTGAAATGCAAGACTTCGGGCGCATGCGTGGCGTTTCCATTCACGCTCCCCCCGTACTGCAGGTATCCCGACACTTGGGGAGCCCCAACCTTCATGATATCATCTCTATCGCCGAAAACCCAAACCGTTTGCATGCCAAAGATCATGTGCTGCAGGGTGTGGCAGTGGATCATCCACACTCCGGGGTCATCGATACGGAGTCTCCAGGCGCGCCAGCCGTGAACTTGGTTCGGGTTCGTGGTTGTATTGTATCGATACAACATGGTAGTGTCTCTTTGAACGGGGTTTGTCCCCTTGAGACGTTCCTCTGCGACCTTGGGATCATAGGCACCCTCACCGCCACCAATATCGTAATAGTGCTTGCCATGAGCATGCCATGGGTGAGTATCCAAAGAACCGCCTTTCGATCCATCAAGCGTAATGGAGCCGAAATGCTGAAGCACAATCTCGACAACTTCGCCAATCTTGGCAGGGTACGTAAAAGTAGCTGGATCCAGTCCACCGTTGGCAACAGCCGCTTCGTAGTTCGGTAGATACCTAGTCTCATTCTTGTACATTGAAACTAGATACGGTGCGCGAGGGCTGACGTGTGGGAGCGGGTCGTTGGTATCCTCTGTCCAGCTGATATTGTTGTTCCTCCACGTAAGCCATTTGTTCATGACTTGCTGGGCGTTCAGATAGACTCGGCGTGTGACCTCAGATGCAGCTGGGAAGTTGTTTGGGTGCAATGGTTCCAATTTGTAATCAAGAAATCCGTTGACTGTAGAAGGAAGCTTGATGGGGGCCGTCTTGGGATAGGAAGTCGTCGAGACATGCAAGTCAGAGCCCTCAAGCTGGCAAGAGTTGCTGTAACGAACAATGGCGTAGTTGGTGACAACGGTGGGACGATCACGCGTCTCAATTTGCATATAGTAGTCGAGCTTTCCAAGCGTCTTCAACTCCTCGCATGACTTGGCCTTGAACAGGGTACTATAACGCTGGCCAGATCCCATTTGAAGCAGCTCCGTAGCAAGAGGTTTGGTGTAGCTGCCATCAGCCTCGATGACCTCCAGATTGGTGTGTTCTTCAAAGGCAAACGAGGCAAGCGATAGAGCTGTCGCGGCAATGAATCTGAATCTATACGTTTTGCCAGGATCGACATCGATAACCGTCAGTTTGGCAGAAGACTTGTCGACAATGCCATAGTTGGAGATGGTATTTCCGTTCAAGAGGAACCCGTTTGTTTCGCCTGACCACCGCAGCGGGGTGGATTCGAGGCCGGCCAGAATATCATCGTCAGTTCTATTCCATATCTCTTGTATGTGAATGATCCGTTCCCCATCTGTTTTATACGGCGCGGGATCACAATCCTCCACAATCAACGGCCCGCTGGCTGTGCTAGTTTGAAAGTCAATATGTGAGTGGTAGAAGTAAGTACCAGCAGTGCCATTGTCGGTCTTGAGTTCGTAATCAAAATAGTGATTTGGGGGAATTGGCCACTGGCTAGCCATTGGTGAACCGTCTGAGAATGGATATGCAGCTTGAGTGAGACCGTGCCAATGCTTCACGTCCAGGTTAGCTTTTGACATGCTACCACCAATTCCGGTATGATAGACTTACCATTGTGAGGTTGGCATCCGTCATGTCATTGTACACTCGAATCCATACAATCTTGTCCTCTGGAATCCGAAGAGCCGGGCCAGGTAGAGAGTCGTTGACCAAGGTTGTGTACCTGTTTATGCCACCAACGCTAAAATTCCTTCTCGTAACGCGAAGCACCTCGTTTGGCGTAAATGAATCATCGTGAATCTTGGCCTCAAGGGCGGTCACTGCAGACAGGAAAAGGCAAAGCCCAATCCAATATTGATACCAGACCATGGCTGCTGAGGCCTTGGCTGAGAAAGACTGAAGCAAATTCTTGTGGGAAAGAAAGCAATAAGCTGTAATCGATCCATTCTGGATATGGGATGTGGCTCTGACGCCCTTTTATCCCACACACTTATTCAATGGAGGATTCCTCCATGGGGGCCAAAATCTTATGCTTCGCGCGCCACGTTTTAGGAATCAAGCAATCCATGCACGCATCCTAGCCCAACCTCTTGATACGAGCGCCTATCAGCTCTCATTAGGAGCGAGCGACTGCCGGCGTCCGAAGGAGGGGATCGGCATTTCGCATAAGGGCTGACCACCGGTGCCCACATGGAAGCCAATCCCATGTCGTTTTATTATTAGACGCCCAGAGATCTCGAAGCTGAGGCTGCAGTGACATATTGGTGCAGCTTCCGCCCTTGGATAGATTGTAGCGGCCGGTATACTAAGCGACCTTAATTCAGCGTTGGCGTTGGAAGGAATATGATGATTTCATATGGAGAACCGCTGGAACCTTTGCCAGAATGAAGCTTAAGCTGTTGGTATCAGTCCCTGCCACGGAACGATCCGCCTGACTGGTTTTGCACGTAGCTATCGCCTGGGTTGGGGACAAGAAATTGGAGACGGTCTAGCTGTCTGAGACAAGGAAAACGTCTCAATGAAACCCTGATACTCGGATTCCGAATTGTCGGCTCCGTCTTCAGATTCCGAAGAGAAGCGGAGACGAAGCATCCACCCACTGCCACCAATTGTTATCTCATCAATAGCCAACTCTTCCACTGCAGTGAATATTCGTTGTGCACGGTCTCTTAAACTCCGAGATTTGGCCCTCTGGCGGGCGGTGATGGATTGAGTGGTGGCGTTCGTCTAGAGCACGGATATTTCCAACGTCAGATGGGCGGCTGACGTGATAGGGCAGGGCGCACAACAATGACTTCAAGGTCGTGAAATACATGGACAGTCACTCCGTCTGTCGATGCGTTTCTATGACTGAATAGACGCGATCTTTCTTTCTTCGTCGCAGAATCCGTCTAGTTAAGGCCAAGGCGGGGAGTCCGAACGAAGCTTCATGGTAACTCGTTGCGGCCCAAGCTGCAAACCAAGCTCGAACATATCGATCTGAGTCATATTCACCACGGGTCATCCCATGCCAATGTTTATTAATCACAATGCCTGTGATGCCGAACTCCTCTACCGGTAGGGATATGCCAAGGTTTTTAATGCCCTGCAGACCCACAACAGGAGAGAACATCCTCAGCAGGAACGGAACGAGATGAAGGAAGCACAACTTGGGAGGAAAAGAAGCAAAAGCTCACAAAGTTGGGACTGCCAATAGGGGCCTTATATGAAGAATCATCCCCCTGTAGGCATGCGTAGATTCGAGGGGGAAAGAGGTATTATCTCATCTCAACCCATATCTACTTCGGCCCCTCTCTGGTGAGTATGAACAAAATGAAGAAGATGGCGAGAACAATGCGTGGATATAGAGCACGGTTTGAAAATGACGTCTCGTTGCTTGACGTTATCAATGGGCAATCCCATTATTATGATGGTAATGAATGACGTCGGGTGAGCTCATCGAGAGGGAAGTAACTTCGGGCAGCTCTTGAAGGGTAGTGGCTGCAGCTTCCATCTATTGAAGTTGCCGGTGGCTTCACGAGGTCGATAAGGTTATTCAACGGCCTTGAAAGTTCCACTGGCAGGTTTCCACGTATTTGGTGGCAGCCCTGGCAGCAACGGCCACGATGCACTAGCTCAGGGGCTACCACCGCGACCATGTGGCGCTATCTTGGCTTTGTAGTGGCTTGGAGTAGGCCGGGAGGCTTCTATCCCAATCTCGTATCAGCGCGTCAGGGCGCTCTATTACAAGTAATTACCCCCCCTAACATACAACAGTACCTAGAGGGAATGCAATACAATCTCTATACATTGAAATATAGTATAAACCAAATACTCTATTATACAGAGTAGACAAGCCGTCAATCTCAAAAGCATACTCCGCATGTATCAGAACAATATGGAATGCTACAACCAACCAGCTCTCAAATCCAATGGCTACTAGTACAAGTATGCACTAGTCAATCTGAAGGCCGGGTAATCATGCTTTGGTTCAAGAACAATGACGCACATGAAATCTCCATTTGGACGGCAGTCTGACAGCTTTCAGCCTACCCTGGCATGTTTCAATTTCCTAAAATGAATTCATAGTAGATCGTCAGAATATTTCATCAAGGTAACATTTCGGCTGTGCTTTGATCCGTCTTACTCCAGATCCCGACCCAACTGGGCTCAAGTGAAGCCTCTCATTCCCTCTTTGAGAATTGAATGATGCGTACAGCAGCGAGCTATACAACCTGATTTACAGATCAAGTTACACATGAGGTAGGCTAACATACCATACAAGTAACAATGGGTTCAGCTTTTGTCTCGCCATCTGATGAGAGTCTCCGAAACCAAAAATGGCTTGAGATGGCACCATCTTGAGACATGTCTCTGTTCTTAACACCTCATTAGCTGCTGCTTTTTGCTATGGCAGTTGACTCCCTCTAGCTCTCGACGAACAACAAGTCGTCTCCGTTTCCGGACCATTGAATGCGACACTGACCGTATTATTCCTCCCTGGCTTGCCCCCAAAACCCCAGCCCATTTGCGGATGAAAGCTGATGATGGACCAATTATTGATCAAGTCGCTTGCATGCCCCCATTGGATGCAACCCAACCCTAGCCTGTGGCTTGTGGTAGAGATGGAGATAGGTCTCAGGAACGGAGTCAAAGCTTATGGCGATCAAGGCCGTGAAGATGCCGAGACCTGTCCAAGTGGGCAAACCCCAGACATGTGTCCAATCTCCTCTGCTGGGGGAGATTATATCTACACGATAAAGGAACTTTCCACATCCTGGCTTTAATACTGTCTATATAAAGGCTGCAGCCGCCTGATGTCGAAGATCAATCTCCTCAGACAAGTCCAAAGGAAGCGCCCACTATCCTTGCCCTGATAACCTCTTTATTCACACACAACCACATCACCAACGCCAACATGAAGATTTCCAACATTCTTGCTTTCGTTGCTGCCTTCAGCACCTCCTCCGTTCTGGCAGCCCCTGTCGATAACGTAGAGGATATCCAGGCCAGAGACTCTGATTCAGCGGATGCAAACCTTCCAGGTCTCAACGCTGTGCAGTCCAAGTATGCTCGGGGGATCATTGCCCAGAGCAAAAAGGATGGCGTTGGCCACCGCGGTTGCGTCGCCTCCATCACTACCGCACTTACTGAGGTTCGTTTTATCCCATAGCTACTTATTCCTTGGCCTTTGTGCTAACATGCCTACACAGTCAAGCCTCATCATGTACGCAAACAAGGCGGTCCCAGCATCTCTAAAATACCCTCACGATCGCGTTGGCTCCGACCATGACAGCATCGGCCTCTTCCAGCAGCGCGCCAGCATCTACAAGAACATCGCATGCGACATGGACGCTGGGTGCTCGGCAGGCCAGTTCATCGTAGATATGAAGAGAGTCAATGGATGGCAGACGATGGCCATCGGCGCCCTATGCCAGAAGGTGCAGAGGTCTGCGTATCCAGACCGCTACGATAAGTCCGTTCCTATAGCCGAGAATGTTTGCAAGGCTGGTGGCTTGTGAAGAGTACGGAGTAGCAAATACGAAATAAGGAGAAGGGGTAAATACAAATACTTCTAATAGTGAAAGAATAAATAACAAAAAATGATATAAACTGGGGGTTCATGTGCTCATGCGTGTGACTTCCTAAAATGGAAGTCTGGTAAAGGGTCTCTGAATAAGTCCTCAGGGGAGGGGCAGCCCCCCGTAATTGAGAGCCCCTGCACTCCGTAATTTCAACTCCACTAATTTCCTCTCCAACATCTCCAACAACTCCAACGGCCTCCACTCGCATACTTGTGCATACTCATGCATCATCTCACTTCTGGCTGCGAATAGAGTCTCCCTGCGCTTCACTCAACGCAAGGCCAGCGCATGGATAGCGGACTACCACCACCCACCATACCTTGTCTAATGCATCTGCCGGCTCTGTCTAGTGGTCTGCCTCGTGCCTGGGATAGCTCGCCGCCTTGACAGAATGGAGGCCCGCGCTAGTCGCATCATTCGGAGCCGAACAGGCTGTTTTACTTGCCGGCGTCGCAAGAAGAAGTGCGACGAGAAGAAGCCAATCTGTGGTGGTTGTGCCCGTAATCGATTTAGCTGTAGCTGGCCGACTCACCTTGGCCAAGCTCAACCACAAGACAGGTCTGTTTCATCAGCTACCCCTGCTCTCGCCTCGACCACGGAAGAGCAGCCGGCGGGTTCTCCAACGGCTTCTCATATTGAGTCCAAGGCAGTAGACACGTTAACCGGCTTTGTGGAGACCGCGGAGACGGCCCGGCAAGATCCTCCTTTATCCAATCTTTCAACTCCTACTATCGGAATAGAGCCCGCTGTCAATCGAATCCAAGATAATGTTGTCACTGCTATCGTTGCTTCACTGCATGAGGCGTCTCCTATGGACTTTTCAGTTACACTTCCCAATGAAATAATGACGAATGACCACCTTTCTCAGAATCCCAGCTTCCTCATGGACATGAAACTCGGAATTCCAGCATCCATGGCTATGCTGCCATCACATAATCATGATTCATACAATTTATTCGATTATTACCTCTCGCGCACTGCCGACAGCATGGGAAACGGCTCCACCGAGATCAACCCTTTCATCGCAAAACTTGTCCCTCTTGCCTTTTCAAACCCTCTTCTGATGCAACTTATCCTCGCCCAGAGCGCTGCTCACCGCCAGGCTTCCAAGGAGCCCATGGCCAACAACGAAATAGCACAGGTGTATTATACAGACTCTTTGCGAATATTCAGGCGCGCTGTTGGCGAGCATGTTGCTGGAAAGGATGGAAATATGCTCATCTTGACTGTTGGGAGTCTCATCATGTGCCTTACTGAGGTTTGTGCTTTTCCATCTATTTGGATAGCGAATGCTAATGGCATATAGGTGGCACGAGGAGATAAATGCGGTTCTACTTTTGGCCACATCACCGCCTCCAAGTCATTATTGACGACGTTGCTCAATTCTCCTCAGCGGGAACTTGTCGGTGAACTTGCTGACTTCCTGGCCGAGTATTATGTGCACATGGCAGCTGCAAGTATAATTTCAGCTGACGAAAAGACTTCGTCACAGCCATTACTCAGTCCGGAGATTGAGAGCTTGGCTAAGCGATTGATAGACAAGAAATATGTCGGTCAACTTTGCGGATCCTGGCTTCAATTGCTTTTATTGATACCTCAAATCTTTACACTGGGTCAAAAGATGCTAGTGACTACATTTGACCATTCGGTCACGCATTCCGCTGATGATATTATCACTTTTGGTCTTCTCCAGTCCCAGATCCTAGCATTTGTCCCAGATCCCTCTGTCAATGCAGATGCCTATCTCGCTGGGCTCGTGTTCAAGCAGGCCGTCCTTCTCTATCTCTGGAGCATTCTCGGTACGCCACAGCAGAAAACTGCCAATGACTCGCACAAGAAGCTGATGGAATCTGCTGTCTTCGAGGCAATATCACTTCTCGGTCAATTTCCTGCCTCGGCGAGAGTCAATACAAGCCTCTGCTGGCCCTTGGCAATTGTTGGGTGCTGCACTTCTGACCCCGCTGTTCAAAATACGTTGAGAATCCGCCTTAAAACAATGTTGGAGACGATAGGACTGGGCAACATGAGAGAAACCCTTGCCTTATTGGAGCATATATGGAAGCAACCTTGTGAAAGAACCAGTCCCTGGACGTTGTGCAAGTCAATGCAAGAATATCAGACCTGGATATCTTTTGCCTGATTTGGCTCTAGCGGCACCGCCTCTTGGGAATTTGGTTTGAGCCAACTCGAGCACTTTTATGGGCAGGTCTTCCCTATCATCCAGGAATGAAAGATCGTACAAGCCTCGGTTCCTTGTTTCTTTCAGAGTCGTGCCAAGGGTATTTTGGTATCGGCCAGTTGACTCGCCAACAAAAACTCTGCCATCTTGGCACCCAAATAAAGTCCACCATGAGGACGGTCAACTCGATTTAGCGCCTCTTTGGTCTCTTTTTCATCAAGCAATGTGGCAGCAAGGTCTGATTTCAGAATTTCGGAAGTGATGAAGCTGTCAAATTCGGGATGGCCTTGGAAAGTGAGAATGCGACCAGGTCGGTAGAAGATTTGGTTGGCGCAAGCTGCGCTGCTACCCAAGTTTATTACTCCGGGAGGAACTTCAAGCACGATATCATGGTGAAATTGGTGCAGCCCCTGCATTTCAAGCATGTCAGAATCAATTCGGTCGAAGATTAGCGAGAGCAAAGCAATATTCTTACCAAGGAGGCAATTCCAAAGAGCTCCTGGCCCGCTTCATTGAAGTTCACTTTTTGGACGGAAAGCTCCCATCCGAGGGGATTTATAGCGACCTTGGAACCAAGGACTCTGCCCATGATCTGGTGGCCAAAGCAAGTACCGAGGATGGGCTTCTCAGTGGTGGCGAGAACAGTGCCGATGAAGCTGACGAGTTTGAGAACCCATGGATCATTATCATAAGCGTTATATCCTATATGCAAAACTTAGCTCTCGTCCATGTCACCTCTTACCAGCAGAGTGGTGTCCAAGAAGGTGAAGTGGTAGCTACTTACTGCTGCCTGTTATCAAGAAACCATCAGCTGCATCAAGTGCAGGATAGGTTTGAGATTCAAGAACATCCCACTTGGTAACCTCGAGCTGTACGCCATTGGCTTTTGGTCCAAGATTACGGAGGCCAGTTACGAGAAGGTCGCGGAATATATCTCCGTATGAACCACGAGTTTCTTGGGCGACAGGGAATGGGACGTCGGTCTCTAGGACTGCCAGACGAAAGACCGACATTGTGACTTGATGTATAGGAAAGCCTTGGCTTCTGTGTTTAAGAGGTAGACTGTAAGTAGAAAGGAGCGCAACTTGGTTAATGAAATAGAAAGAGCACGATGGGTTGATTCGGAAGTTGGTGATGGAAATTTATTGGATTGGAGTCGCACTCTTCTTATCTTCAGGAGGGGTCCTCGGGATCCCAATTAGGGTCGCCTGCTATGGCAATCCCTCACGGCCAGGATGGCGGAGCGCGCCGGCTTCGGGATGCACATCCAGCCTATGGCAAATAAAGGGTTGATTCACATCTGATCTGGGCGATGTCACCCCCCTGTAGCGGCAGAGAGGGGCGGATCACGCGGTCTGTGGATTTTGGTTCATGAAGCAGGGAGCTTCACTTTGGGATTCTCTGGTCTTGGATATTGTTGATATGAGGGCTTGACATTTATCCCTTCATAATTTCTCCTACAATCTGGCCTAGGCCTATCTCGAGTACTATACAAGTCTTGCATGAGACGGTCATATTTGTTTCCAATACTCTATACTTTGTACTTGATAGGACTTTCAGATACTCTGGTCGAATTTCTCGGCCGAGGTGGGTGGCTGGTTGGATGTTTGTGATATGAGTGCTTGTAATTAGCGACTTCTGAGACACAACGGTCGATGTGCGGTGCGGTGCTATCTGTTGTTGGTCCGGGCTGGAAGAGACAAGGCTTGGTTTGTTACGGAAGGCAATCTGCCAAAGCAAGCCCCCACTACGGATGAGACATAGATGGCGAATGTTGGAGTACAGCTGATAAAAAAAAAAATAGAGGACAGTAGCAGCTGATGATGTTTAATGCCCAATCAAGGAAAACAACTCCGCCTTGCATATGGCCAGTGCGTGGTGGAGGCGACGGTGTCCCAGACCGAACATGTTCTAGGCGACAGCGGGACCGGCGCGAAGTTGCGACACTACGGGAGTAAAAAAAGGTAATGGATCGGAACAAGCGGGAAATTGGGGGTTTGGAATAACATAATTCTACGATATTTATGACATTGAGATATGGCTGATTGGAGCAGCAGGGCGCGTAGACATGTTCGATATTGAGTAATATGCTTACCGAATTACCTAACGATGGTGTTGAGGCCGTCAAAGAGGTAGGTGTGTAGGACAGACCGGCGGGCTGCATGCATTTACATGTAGGTAGGGCTGGTTCTTTGTATTCCTAGATTTGGCACTATTACTAAAGGTATTCGTCCCTTTCTTCCAGGAGCATCGTGGAGTCGTTGAAGATGCCGCTCGAACAACTAACCTTTGTACTGATCAAGTCAAGATGGTGAAGTTGGCAGAGTCAAGCCATGGGATAGATGTGTGGCTGAGCTTGTTACGGATACTTATTACTTGTAGATAGATAGTAGGTAGATAGTAGATAGAGGGTTCCAGGTAACCTAACCCACCTCCATCCAAACACCCAAGAAAGCTGCCCCGCCAAAACTAGGTATGATACTAAACCGCCTATGACTGATAGCCTCTCCGATGCTCGGATTGCGTTGGCATAAAAGCTGTTTTTTCTTGACGGACAAACACAAACAGCTCAGGAATCACCATTGAGCGGCCATCATGTCAATCCGCACCCTAAGAATTGGTAAGCTGCATAGCGTCTTTACTCTACAAAAAGCTTCAATGACTTCAATTAGCATTGCTCTTTTCTCTTTCCCCTCCTCTCCCCCCCTCCCTTTTTGGCCGAGCTTAAGCTGACCTTGTTGTTACCCCGCAAGGCCTCATCCCTGGTGATGGCATCGGCAAGGAAGTCATTCCTGCAGGTCGCCGAATCCTCGAGGCTCTGCCTTCCTACTTGAACCTCAAGTTCGACTTTGTGGACCTCAAGGCCGGGTTCGAGGCGTTTGAGCAGACCGGCGCCGCTCTTCCCGACGCGACCGTCGACGTCCTCAAGAACGAATGCCAGGGCGCGCTGTTTGGCGCCGTGAGCTCGCCCACGCATGCCGTCAAGGGATACTCGTCGCCCATCGTCGCGCTCCGCAAGCGACTCGACCTATACGCCAATGTCCGGCCCGTAAAGACGGTCTTGACGGCGCCGAAGCCGATCGACATGGTTATCGTCCGGGAGAATACGGAGGACTTGTACGTTAAGCAGGAGAAGACGTACGATGGCCCGGACGGCAAGGTCGCGGAGGCTATCAAGCGCATTTCCGAAAAGGCGTCGTTCCGCATCGCTAGCATGGCTGGCGACATTGCGTTGCGGAGGCAGAAGATTCGGGAGTCGGGAGCGGCGAGCATTCACAGCAAGCCTCTCGTCACGATTACACACAAGTCTAATGTGCTTTCTCAGACGGATGGTCTGTTCCGAAGCGCATCCAAGGCGGCCCTATCTAATGCGAAATACTCGTCTGTCAGCGTTGAGGAGCAAATCGTCGACTCCATGGTCTACAAGCTCTTCCGCCAACCCGAAGACTACGATGTCATTGTCGCACCTAATTTGTATGGCGACATTCTCTCTGACGGTGCCGCCGCTCTCGTAGGAAGTCTTGGTCTCGTCCCCAGCGCCAATGTGGGTGAGGGTTTCGCCATTGGCGAGCCCTGCCATGGCAGCGCACCCGATATCCAGGGCAAGGGCATTGCGAACCCCATCGCTACGCTGCGAAGTGCCGCCTTGATGCTGGAATTCCTTGATGAGCCTGCTGCTGCTGCGGCCAAGATTTACGCGGCGGTTGATGCGAACCTGGAGGAGGGCAGGCTGTTGAGTCCCGATCTTGGCGGCAGTGCGACAACGGAAGAGGTTGTTGAGGATATTATTAAAAGACTATAGATGGCATTTTTGGATTAAATACCCATGAAATATACTGATTCGCGATTCTGCGATTTTCTTCCATTCGCATTTCTCCCATTGGACTAAATTCTGTTGACGCATCAACCAATAGATAGCCCATGACTTTTCCTGCAGATATGAGGCTTGGCTTCTACATGGAGGGGCACAGCCATCGTGGATCCCGTTGTTTCCCAACCTACGGGCTCCCTCACCACACTGGCCCAAACCAGAAAGCATTCACGATACCATCAACCGCATTACAAAAGTGACCGACATCCCTCATATACGTACTCACTAAGATGGCTAAACGATTAAGAGAGCATGATGAGCTCGACACCACTATAGTTAAACGGCTTAGGGGAGACGACGAATCCGGCGCCAAGCAGCCTAAAAGACGCGAGGATTTCGAGATAGCCATCATATGCGCACTACCTCTTGAAGTAGACGCAGTCAACTATCTCGTCGACGAGTTCTGGCCGAATGATTACCAAAAGGTCACTGGAGATCCCAACCACTATACGAACTGTCGCATCGGCAAGTACAACATCGTCATCGTCCTCCTCCCTGATATGGGAAAAGTACACGCAGCCGGGGCCGCCTCCTCTCTAAGCGCCAGCTATACAAACCTGCGACTCGCACTCCTCGTTGGGATATGCGGCGGCGTTCCTAAACCAAATGACGACGGAGATGAGATTCTTCTAGGCGATGTCATTATCAGCAACGCTCTTGTTCAGTTCGACTTTGGCCGGAGGTATCCAAATGGCCGATTCCTTCGCAAAAATTCATTGCAGGAGGGGCTGGGAAGACCGAATAAAGATATCCGCGCTTCGCTGCGGAATCTTGAGACGGAGAAAAACCGAGAAAATCTCGAGCAGAGAACTGCCGAATTGCTGAAAGAACTGCAGAGTGCACGTTCTAACAGATCTAGAAATCGATGTCAACGTGGCAAGTACAAATATCCCGGAACATCATACGACATGCTCTTTAGTACACAATATAGGCACAGGCACCGCGGGCCCTCCGTTTCCTGCTGCGATGATACCAAAATATGCGATACGGCGCTCAAGGCATCGTGTGAAGAGTGCGGATGCAATGAAACTTACCTGATAAAACGAGATCAACTAGACTATAAGCAAGAACTGGAGCAAGAAGAGCCGGCGAAAGTTCAGGAGCCAGCTATCCATATCGGGCCAGTCGCTTCTGGAGATACCGTCATGAAGTCGGGAGAGGACCGCGATAGAATTGCGAAGGAGGAGGGTGTCATAGCCTTTGAGATGGAAGGTGCCGGCATATGGGACGAAATTCCCTGCATCGTTGTCAAGGGGGTTTGTGACTATGCGGATAGCCATAAGAACAAGCGATGGCAGAACTTTGCGGCAGCCACCGCAGCAGCTGCGATGAAAGCATTGTTAGAAACATTCGTGGACACTGAAAATCCATTAACTGGTTCGTTATCTAAGATTGATGTTGAAAATCCAATATCGGGCTAACAAACAACCCCAGGACCAGAGCGACAACTTCTTGCTGCCATACGGCAAGTTTCAGGCATTTCAAACCTCGAGGTGTTTAGCGAACAAACGCTAGGACAGATAGGCCGACACGTCCAGATGCTACTACAGGGACGAATCGGAGGACAAGTCCCAATGAATCCAGTGTGGTTGACTGATGCCCGAGGGTGTATCTTACCCTTTTACTTGGAGATGCTGGGTTCAAAGGAAGTAAGACAGACCCCATTGTGCATCACATAAGGAATTTATCGGCTAATATCTCAAAGCTTTTTATACAGATACTACAAGACAGATTCTCGGATATAGGCACCAAAAAGATTGAACGCAACGAATGGTACCTAGAGGATCAAAGCAGCGGGGAAATCTTGGATCTCTCCAAATCTTGGCAATCCGTCATCAAGGTTTGGGAATAGTTATATATATTATTAGCAAGTATACTGACCATTTGAGGCAGCCCAACCAAGTTCTTCAGATGCATATGGTATTTCGAAGAGAGAATAAGGGTAGCATAACATGTCCGTCATGCAACGCCGAAAATCACGGTTCCTCATCTGACCCGATGAAATGGTATGTTGATACAGTTGGATCAAGCTCCAACTCAGGGTTACAATGTCATTTTCATCATATGGTCTTTTGGGTGGTAAACTAACCAGTTCAACAGCCACAAGTGCGGGTTGAACTACCAGCGAGTGGAGGAAGTGCAAGACATTCAGATCACCCGTAAAGAGGCTCAATACGAAAAGGATACAGGACCCCAATCCGGTCCAACCACACAGAGCAAAGAGGCTCAATATGAAAAGGAGACAAGACCCCAATCCGATCCAATCACACAGAGTAATGAGGCTCCAAACCAGTTCCCACGACCCAGACCAGCGAAACAAAGCGAAAACGAAATCAGCCGATATAAATTTGTTCAACTAGTCGACATCGATTTTAATATTCACACAAATGAAGCCCAGCAGCCCGATAAAAAGGCACTTTTATTGGCCTTGAGTCGATTGAGTGACCCGGAGCGGCTGGCAGAGGAGCTTGCCAATGTTTATGGCATCCCTGCACTTGACAGCCTCCACATAGCTCAAATGGCGGGTGATTTTGCTTCAGAGCCATCAGTGCATCTCTATGATCATGCTCTGGACAACTCTAGTCACATAGCGTCTGTGAACCATGATTCTTTCGTTGAGTTGACTGAATTAGACGAATCAGATGCACTCAAGTGGGGGTCTGTGCCCAAACATCATTACTCTATGCAACTGAGCGATGTAATTGAGTTGGATTCAGACGAGTCAGAATCAGATACTAATATGTATGGTCTGGACGAGGTGGTTCCGCACAGTACTCCTCATACGAAACCTGTGCATACAAGAATCACACCGTCACTAAGTCCACCGACTTCTAATATCTTGCTCTCAACTCATCAACTCTCTATCCATGATAAGTACCCAGTTAACATCAGCCACTATCGAGAACCACCGCTCTCTAATAGTCATTTTAAACTGATAGAGAAGTCATCCCCATCAATGCCATCATCTCGGTCAGCCGGGTTACCTCCGCTACAGGCGGTCCCGCGACCGTCGAATAATAGTCTGCCATCGATACGATTCGCCCTCAGCGATATTGACAGAGAGCTACCCTCGCACCTGGGTGCCCCCGGACAAGGCTACGGCCGTTCTTTATCAGGAAGTATTATGGGACAATATCCTTCCCCGTCTGCTGGTAGTCATACATTACCCCCTACTTCCCCAAACGAGCATTACCGCCGCAGTTTATCTTCACTTCACATTTCACCTTCCAACACTCTCAGTTATAACCGCCAGAGTGGCGAATACACTAGCATTCCAGACGAGAAATCAAAGTCTAATCTAATTCTTCCTTCACCAACTGCTATGCCCACCCAGCATCGTATGAGCATTACTGATATAATGCACATGTTGTCACGAACCAACAACAGCACCACTCATATCAAGTAACCGAAATATAGAGTCAACCAATCAGAACACGCAGCAGAACTCCAGTAGATATATCAGAACAATATATATAAAATCACTACGATATATTTTATATCTTCACAATACACATTATATCAATGCAATACTATTCATCTTCTTCCGCTACCTTCGACATTTTATTTATATATAAACCATATAATTATTACTATCCAGATAGCTTAGATAGCTAATCGTTAATAACTAAGTTTACCTTCAGTTATCTAATACTTAAACTATAACAACACTTGCCAATTACTCAGCTTCATCCTGATCTCCTGCTAACAAACTTGACCTACCCTGTAGCTCTGAGTTGGAAGAATACCTGGGACGTCACACATGTCAGAGCCGGATAAGTCAGACGATAAGGGGATAGCAAAGTGCCAAAGATAAAAGTGGAAGAGATCACGAAGGGGCTTGGTAACAGCTAATTAACTGCTTTAGAAAGGCGATGATTAAGTCTATTAATCTCTGAAGAATCCTTTTTCCTCAAAAGGTCACCATCTACTTATACTACGTTCTAGCAGCTACGTAACTATCAACTTCCTTCTGATTAGTCCCTTTTTCATCGGAATATCATAATATCATTTATCTTAGCTTCTTACACTGGCTTTATGTACATTAATCCAGCTAACCTTTCGATGTAAGCTGATCAGCAAAGGATCGGCAAGAGATCGGCAGAACGCCGGCTATCCGTTGGCACGGATTATGCTCCTGACAATAATCCTTGTGGCATGTAATAGTTCGTGCAAGCTACTCGAGGCGTCTTTTCAGCTGTGGAGATGGTCTTGGTGGTTCGTATATTTAATGGCTGCGTCGATTGCTTGTAGGAGCCTTCTCTTAAAATACTAACTTATACTAAATCTATCTAGTATCAAAATAGAGTACCCATCATAGACCGAGTTGGGGGGTTTTCCGATAACGCTTCTGGGTTTATAGTACTTGAAACCATGACAAGCGTGAAAATTTATGTCATGTCTATTCTTTGGCCTTACAGAGCACTAAAAATATTACTAGAAAACATATCTCCACTGCCCTGTGGGAATGTTTACTACCGTCCCAAACTGATGGTGATATACGTAAAAAAATTCTTTGACGTTAGGGTAATGACTTGGTTAATACTAGTTGGCTGGGCATAATTTCGTGGGAAGGTCATGGCGAATTCACAAGAGACCAATCAACACCTGCTCTTCTCTCCACTGAAAAAGAAATTAGGGCCACCTTCCAGCCTTTTCATTTCTCTTAAAGTAGTAGTAGTAGCAGTAGTGATATGTCGGGCAGACAATTCGTCCCCCACCGCGCAGCAAAAATAATTCTGCCGGTTTTTTCAAAAAACTTTTTGGCGGTGAGCCAATCACCACACCCACCGCCCGGCAGAATGCCTTGTATAAAATCACATCCTTCCTCTCGCTCTTTCATCTTTTTTTTCCTTTCTTCTTCACGTCGACAATACTTCAGTATGTGCACCCCTACCTGAGCATCTCCGAGCTCTTCTCCCTCTCGCCAGCTTCTCCCCGTTCGCAGCCCGCTAACATACTTTGTCCTACAGGAGAATCATTTCTATAGTATTCGACCCTTTCTTGGTTCCCTACAAGAGCCACAGAATCCACCCTGGTTGATGAATGAATATCCTCGACACCCTAGAGTGAAGTTTTACTGGTCCTCTCGCTCTGTCCGCAAGGATGGCGGTGTGGTTGCGCGAGCAGCCGTGCTGTATAGAGAGATATCTTAATGATCTCGACCCTGTTGATGGTCTGCCTTTGGGCGCGTTGATGGGGTGGGTGTTGATGGACGTCTGACAGGCTTTCTTTTTTCATTGCTGCTTGGGGCTTGCCCTGGGCGTGAGGAAGAAATTTTCTGATTGTGGGGTGTTTCTGTGGTGGGCTCAGAGCCCAGTCTGTGCTCATCTTGTGGACTGGTGATGCATCCAGTCGTTTGCTGTTGCCTGCATCTCAAGCTGGCCTTCACATGTGTTTCTCAGCAGTTGCACAAGAAGCGGCAAAGACTCAGCAGCCCGAGTCAAACTCAGCATACTCCGTACGGAGTCGATCATGAAGCTATCAATCCCTAACGTATCCCGTATGAGAGAGCGTTTGGCTCAACAGTCTCATCACCCTCGTCGCACACTGATCTCCTCTCCAAGCATCCCATCGAGTATCCAAACTTCAATCAATCATTCCGACCAAGTCGCGCAAATGGAAGCATATTTTTCATTTCATCTTCGACATTAATAAGAAGTCTCAATTGCTTACATCAGGCCTCATCCAAGTGTCCCTTAGTTATTCCATCGTTCATAACCACATCGCAGTTCCGCAACTATGTCCGAGGGAAAGATTTTCTCTTTTTTCTTCTTCAAGGTCAGATCAAATAAGAAATTGTCCTGGAACGAGACGAACGACCCGCAAAAGACCCATATTGAATCCGCAATCCGACTCATAGCAGATCAGAAGTGTGTCTTGCACCACTTCCGCTCCCTTATTCCTTGTCTTTCGACATGTGATCGAGATCACATTAATCAACACACTCGCCGGTCTTGCTACAGTTCAGTTGTTTCAAGCGTAGAGGCTTCGACTTATGTTAAATTGAACCCCCACCCTCTGTCTGCCGGTCAAGTGCGTACGGGTCGCATCGTTCATGCACTCATTTTTACCACAGCGTGGATCTGGCGCCAGTCTAAGAAACCAGGGGTCTGATGGAGATATCGGTTGAACATGGTCTATACACTGATTTTGAGCCTATGATATTATTCTTGTTGATTTCGTTTCTGCGTGAGCTATTTGCTCCGGCTGATATAACCGGTGCCTCTGTTTGATGAAGATGTCTAATAACCATGAAAAAAAGTATGACAAAAGTAAGAGTAATACAATGATAAGCGATATATAGATAAAAAGAAACCAGAAGCTCTGATATTGCGCCCCAGATCCGGCTGGGGATAATGCTCTTTTTCATACTCAAGACGCACCACGCCCCTCTAATTTCTCACTTGCAGATGAATTTGGTAAAGGCGGGTGATAGACCAAATTTCTTCTTCAATATTTCCCCAACTAGAATTCTCACTACCTTCTTCCTCCCCTCGGGGTTGGCCTTGTGAGAGCCCATCATGACATCGGAAGAAGCCCAGAGCGGCCAGTCTTCCCGGTCGATGCCATTCATGGATTCCCACAGGTGCTCGGACTTGGCATCTTCAAAACGAAAGTTGCATCCCATGAGCACGAAGAGCTTGGAGGTGAGGCAGAGCTCGTCGGCCTTCCAGTCGATGTTGCGCCATTGGACCCTCGGCCGCCCCCACCAGAACCTCCGCAGGCCAGCATAGTTCCGTAGTGAAGCCTCGGCGTTGGAAAGATGGTTCTCGCCAGCGACAGCATGGACAATGCCCGTTGTGCCGGCAGCAACGTGGGCAATCATTCGGTTGACAACCATGTCGACGGGAATCTCGTTGAAGAAAACTTCTTCCTTGGGATTTGCGAAATGGGAAGAGTAAATCGCTTTGGTAGGTGGGAGAATAATGTTCAATGCTGCCATCGTAGTCACAGGAGCTGAGCCTGGCTTCTCGTAAAACGGATATGGGAACGATTCGGCTGGGCCAATGATGGACGGCCGGATGATCATCAGTTTATCTGGTTTGCCAATGGCTGCAAACTCTTGGAGGAGACACCTCTCTGTCAAATGCTTTGCGTAGCTGTAGGCAAAGGGGTGTTTGACAAAATTATATTCCGGAGTGTCCCCATAGGCTTCGAGGTCGGCCAGCTCTGCGTCCAGCGTCATCTCGGAGCGAATCGGGTTCACGTCTTCTTTGATGTGTGCGTCGTATCCAATTATCTTGCCATCGGCGTCTTTTCTGAGGAAAGTACTAGAGAAAGCTGTGGAAACGAAAACGAACAGGTCGAGATTAGCACACTCCTGGGCCAGCCTCGAGAGTTCACGGGTGGGTTTCAGCACGCAGTCTACCATGTAGGACAGTCGCTTCTTGAGGTTCAAGGAGGAAGCGCAGTGGACTACAACTGAGACGTTTCGGCGAATTTCGTCCAGCATATCTTGTTCCAGACCGCAGCTTGGCTTTGTAATATCGCCGTCCATGATGATGAGTTTGCCGGAGTCTCGAAGTCTATCAACGAGCTTGACAGGAAGATACTGGGGAATAAAGTCCCAGAAACGACTAGATGATGCCAATGTCAGAGAATCTTTCAGTGGAGAAGAAAGAAAAAAGCTTGTCTAAACTTACTCTTCTCCTCCTCGGACAACCGCATATATGTTTTTCACAGGCGTGTCAAGAGCCAATCGGCTGATATATACCATCCCAACCATACCCGTTCCGCCTGTGAGAAGGACACTCCTACCATCGTAGAAGCTGGTTAAGCCAGACTGGGCACTGGGGTTAATCATGATGAATAGATAATGTGTCCAGCAAAGCCTGCAGTAAAGAAACTTATTGATAAAGGTGGGTTCGAATGGGGTTATCGTTTTTGGCTGACTGGATTTATCTGCGATATCCAACGGGATGCAGAGGATACAGGAGGAATGAAACTTACTCTTATAAATACTATTCTTCACCCTGCGTGTCTCGCATAGTCCTGTGGTATGGAATATACATCCCCTCGCGTCTGTAACGGTGATGGCTTGGCATCAGAGCTTTGTGGCCGAGACAATTGAGTAGCGTCCCGGTGGAAGCCAAGCAGATCCGTTCGTAAGTCATCTGCCACCTCTTTCCATTGTAATTAGGTACCTATAGATCCATGATTCGGCAAAACTCTCGAAGGAAAAAAAAGTGGAACTTATGCGACGTTATGTATGAGTAAGAGTCAGTTCACTGTATTGCCCTTGTTGTGAACTGAAGACCCGCCGATTACCGAAATAACTTGTCAGTTGAGGCAAGAAGGAAATGAAGGAGATGAAGGAGAAGAAGGAGAGGAAAAAATTAGTGGCGTTTACTCGTATGGCAACCTATAGGGGTATCCAGCCTCTTGTTTGGGGGCTCAGGCGGTCTTTGAACCATTCGCTTCGTCCCGCTCGTACAGGCTTCAAAAAGCTTATACGAGTAGATTGGGGGGTCTCTTCCCAGCCTCTTGGTAAGGCCAAGAGAGATAACGGTCGCTTCATTGCGATTGATGCAGATGTCACATGTGATGACCGTTCTGTATTATGAGGTATACCGATGGCTGGCCCACACCATCTCATCCCGATCGTGGGGGTTCCGAGATGCTCTCGTTCAGGGTCATATGACGCATGTAGATTCTGCATTAGTGCTCTAGGGTATCACCAAATACATCATATTTCGTCACAAAAGCTGGGGTATTGGGCATGTTTCGGGGGGAAATAGATGATTGGTTGCGCTACGAGATTCGAGATTTGTAGCGGTGAAAATGCGTGGATGATGGCAGAGAACCATGAAGCTGCTCCCTACCGTAAGCGAAAAAAGCAAAGCGTCCTCCCTACACAAGCGTGGCATTTGCATAGGGTAGTTAGCAAGGAGGAGGTTTTGCTCCATGTCAAATAGCCCGATCCCTGGCATTGCGTGTTGACTAGAACTGCGGAACCGAGGTCTCACTTCTCAGCTCAACATGCTATGATGAATGATCTCCCTGCTGTCCCCGTGAGGGTGTGTAGGGATGGTAGTATGTGTCTCAGCCATCGGCTTTACCAACCAGGCATGAATACTGAATCCTTGCTCGAACAATACGGCTACTGTGGTATCCGGTGTGTTCATTGATCTTATTGTGAGCTCCTGGTGATATTTCATTCAGGGCTCAGATGGGCTGGCTTGAGGGTCTCAAGGGGTAAAAGGAAATAAATGCCGGAACGCTGAAGATGGTAGACAGGTTTGTGCTCACCGTCTCTCTCGACATCGGGCGTTTCTCCCCATCACTCTTTCCCCCATCGAATCTCATTGCTTGGTGAAGTCCAGATGGGCGGTACATACGCTTCTTGAACCAGCTCGTCTCTGTTTTCTTGTGCCCTTATGGATGATTCTCTGGGGATGTCCGTCCAACCAGCTTTTGATAGCTCTCTTTCTTGACCTACGTTACTCATCGAGAGCGATACTCGGCGTGACGTCCTATTCTTCTGGCCTTTCAACAAAAGCACTCGACCCCATTGTAAGCGATGGACGGATGTCCCTCCAAGGTGCATGTCCTCATATTCATCAACCGATGTTGTCACAAAATCCTGCAGTATATGACTGGGCTTCTCAGTGAACGGCATCGATACTCAAGATATAGCGATGGGTTGGTGGGTCGGAAAATGTCGGAAAATTCCAACAAGCAGACCTCTTACCATGATAGCTATCTAAATGACGAGATGTTTCTCCATAATGACTCATATTGAATATACCGTGATATCTTTGCTCTTTGTAGTTCACTCTATCTTTGGCGGACTCGGAGTTCTTGTTCGAGGGACCCGGACGCTGTGCAAATAATTCAGTTCGTAAAAGCGTTTCACGCGGATACATTTGCATTGACATGCAGAACAACACAAATCAAGAATAAAATAAATAGATATACACCGTAGTTTCTATCTGCGATGTTGAGGTTGGCTGGCGTAGGACAATTGAATTCGACATTCATTGTAATCGGCTAACCTCGGGCATGGTCAAGCTTCAGCCGAGACCGGCCGGGATCATGAATAATGAACATTGAATAACTGTGGGGTCGGTCTCATTGTAAAGGTCCAAGTATCCCCCCAGAGTCCGGACCCCAGCATCTTATTCCCGCTGTTATCTCTTTTTTTCCCTTGTCTCAAGAAGAGTAACACATTTGGCTATGATGCTGGCGCGACGATTGACACAGCCAAGGACGCTGTCGGGCGGCAGCTCACCACTTATTAGATCCGGTGGCTTTCATCGGGGTTTTTCAAGATCGTCTCGGAGAGCCTCAGCCAAGACTTCGGGGTCGGGGGCGGCCGGGTCTAATGCGACTCCGACGCCACTAGGCTTCACTGCCCGCGGTGTCTTGGCAATTGCGGTTGCGACTGGTGCGGCTGGTTGGGGTATTGGAAGCATCGGAAACATCAAGTCTCAAGAGAAGAAGAAGGAGAAGCAGGAGGAGGTTATTCCGACACCTCAAGCTCCACCGAAAAGCGACGATGTCACCGGTTTTGCCTCCTTGGCCGATATGGAAAAGGTAAGTGAGATTCATTCTTGCGGGGGGACTCTTCGTCCCTTTCATACGCAATCTCTGTAGAGAGAAAATTAGGACTGACATGATCGATCAGGCTATTGAGGAAATCAGAAAAGTCCTGGGTGAAGACGGGATTTCTACAGATGAAGAGGACTTGCATGTCCATGGCTACTCCAGCTGGTCATCAGTCAACCCCGAACAGCTCCCCGTAGCAGTGGCATACCCCCGCTCCACTGAAGAGGTCTCAGCAATTGCTCGTGCGTGCTACCATCATCACATCCCCATTATTCCTTACTCCGGAGGCAGCAGTCTTGAGGGAAACTTTTCGGCTCCATATGGCGGTATCAGTGTGGACTTTATGTACATGGACAAGATCATCCAATTGAATAAGGCAGATATGGACATTGTCGTGCAGCCGAGCATTGGGTGGCAGGACTTGAATGCCGAGTTGGCCAAGACGGGTACAGGCCTGTTCTTCCCAATTGATCCTGGTTTGTTTCCCCGAATACCCCATTGTTGATGCTGATGATGCTTGGTCGACGGGTAGATACTGATTCGACGTGTTAGGCCCAAGCGCCAAGATTGGAGGCATGATCGGCACCAACTGCTCAGGAACAAACGCTGTGAGGTATGGTACCATGAAAGATTGGGTCATCAACTTGACAGTCGTGTTGGCCGACGGACGGGTAATCAAGACACGCAGGCGACCGAGGAAGTCAGCTGCAGGTTACAATCTCAACGGTCTGTTTGTAGGTTCTGAGGGCACCTTGGGACTGGTCACTGAAGGTACGTTAAGATGAATGCATATCAAGTGCATTATGCTTTCATCACAATTTTATCTGGAAATATCTAACTTGTTCATTATAGCAACCTTGAAACTGGCAGTCATACCAGAAGAGACATCTGTTGCTGTTGTCAATTTCCCCACCGTCCGCGACGCTGCATCTGCCGCCGCCGGTGTCATGCAGGCTGCCATTCCGGTCCAGTCGATGGAAATCCTGGACGATGTCCAGATGCGTGTTGTCAACCTCAGTGGCTTCACATCTCCTCGCACCTGGGAGGAGAAGCCAACGCTGTTCTTCAAGTTTTCTGGTTCAAAGGCCAGCGTCCAGGAGCACATTGAGCGAGTGGACAAGATCACGGCTGCAAACAAGGGCGGCAAGTTTGAGTTTGCCAAAGATGAAGAAGAGCAGCATCTGCTTTGGTCGGCGAGAAAACAGTCACTATGGTCGATGCTTTCATTAAGAAAGGAGGGCGATGATGTTTGTGAGTTTTTGCCGTTAAGCAAGCCATCATCTACATGACGACACTAACAATAAACAGGGAGCACAGATGTTGCTGTACCACTTAGCAGATTGGCCGACCTTATTGAAGTTAGCAAGAAAGAGATGGACGATCTGGGCCTGTTCGCCAGTATTCTCGGTCACATTGGCGACGGAAACTTTCACGAGAGCATCATGTACAATCGCTCCAAGCCAGGCGAACGTGAAAAGGTTGAGGCTTGCGTAAAGAACATGGTCAAGCGAGCACTTGAGATGGACGGCACATGTACTGGAGAGCATGCCATTGGATGGGGTAAAAAGGAGAGTCTCCTGTGGGAGGTGGGACAAGAGACAGTCGATGTTATGTCGGCTATCAAAAAGTCGCTGGATCCGCGATGGATTATGAACCCAGGGAAGATTATGGATGTGCCGTGGGATCAACGAGGAGGGAAGGTTTAATTGAGAGGGAGTGAATAGTGCTGGAATAGATACATAGAGAGCCCCAATAGAATACATTAGCTTGAATACTATTCTATTTTCCAAGTGAATGAATAAACTGACGTCGATTTACAGGTTGCCCGTAGTGAATGTGTGGTGCTCACGTGCTCACGTGCTCATCACATTGAAAAGGAGGGAAAGGCAGGAGGGTATGGGTTGCCTCTGACACTTACAACAAGTCTGACTGAGCAAACAAGATTGACAGACATTTTCATTATATCAAATGATACCAATGAGGTGATAGATAACATCAGACTCTTTAAATTGAGGCGAGCTGTAACGATTGTCTTGGGCTGCCCCCGTGCGCGCAGCTGGCAGAACTGCCAACACCTGATGCCAGCGGATCAACTACTAGGGACCAAACTTCTCTCGCTTTCCATCCTACGCTCTTGATCGTTGCAAAATCTAATAATTACAATTACCCCTCTTTTCCTCCTCAACTTCTCTTTCCTCAACTTTGCCCTCAGATCTCGGCCCTTTACCCCCTCATACGACTCCCTACAAACGGGGCGGCGAGTCCAGCTGGTAAGACATGTGCATGGCCTTTATGCATCACACTCTAATCTTCTTTTAGAGGTCATCTTGATCATACAAGAACCACTGGGAGTCCTAAGCTTTTCTAATAACAACTAGTAATGAGACCCCCATACATCTCAGTACCATGACGCCATTCAAACAGCCAAAGCGACAAACGCCCACGTCGCAGCAAGCAGTCAAGCCAGCCCCGAAACCAAGTCAAGGTACTGGAGCTGGCGATTCGCGACCTGATAGTTCCACCAGTTCCTTGAAACCATTGCCTAACTGGCGAAACTGGCCAGAAGTATCTATCCGGCTTGACAGCCTGCCGCTTGATATAACTACCCAAAACCTACATGAGTGGTTCTCCTCGCATGGAAAAATATCGTGGATGGATATATTCGACCCTAACAATGGTACGAAAACATTATCTGCCAGACTGGCCTTTGAACCGCCCCCGAGGCGTAGCTTCTGGGAAACAGGCTTCGTCATTGTCCAGCATCCGAAGAGGAGCCAATACCCTCACGGTCTCAAGATAAGGGTGTCTCTCGGGAGGGATGCTCCTCAAGGTTGGTGGACGAGCAAAGTCAGCCCTGATCGAAAATACCCCATCAAGATAACTGCCGCTGTAAAGTCCCTTGATTGGGGTGCCATGGTTGGACCAACCACGATGAACATCAGACGGTCGCTGGCCTCATCATCAGGCGCAAATAACATAAAACTTGAAGTTGAGGTCAAAGCAAAGCGGCTTAATGTATACTTTCCCATTCTCGGCAAGAAGAAGCAGCATAGACAGTTCAAGTTTGTTGCGGATATGTCGCAAATCAAGACAGTCTTTTATTCCTCGCTGGACAATGGACAGGAAATACTAGTACTTCCTCTCCCGCTCCCACCACAGTACTTCTGGAAGAATGAGGATCTAGTAAACTCCTTCTCGGCAAAGCATACCACTTGGAGTAGCAGAGATGCTTGGAATCGAGCTACTGATATTGCCTACGACCACCACACCCCTCTACGATTTCCTGTGGCCGTCCATAACGACATTCCAGATCCTGGATACATCGAAATTGGTCGTTGGACGACCTTCCGTCTCTGCCTCAAAAGCGAGACGGACTCGGAAAAGCTGTCAATTCAGTATCTAAAGATGGCTCTTGAGGATTTCAACATCAAACTTCAGGTCAGTCAAGACTTTACAATCACCAGATCTAAGCATACCATGTGGGATTACTTGAATCATCCACCCCTCCTTGGGCGGGGTTCCTCATATGCTCTCATGCAGCTTCATGTATCCTCATTCATTCATCTTGACTTTAGCGTCCGATACCAACTTGAGGTTTGTGTAACTCGGGGTATTATTAATGAGCATACTGCTTCTGCGAAGTTTCTTGAGAAGCTGGCCGCCCTGGACCCAGTCGATGCCACGCGGCGTCTGGAGTTTCTCATGGACAAAAACGAAGTTATTCATGATCCCATGCAACTGTTTGCGTTTTCAGAGGCTCAATACTACTTACCAAACGCAAGGATTCCGTCCTATTGTACTCTAGTACGCAAGGCCAATATTACGCCAACAACTATTCGATTCAACTCGCCCACGGTCGAGACCTCAAATAGGGTCATGCGCAAATACCAACATGTACAAGATCGATTTCTACGAGTGCAATTTATCGAAGAATCCGAGAATGGCCGCATTGCGATAAACAATCGACAGAGCGATGATATATGGAAGCGTTTGCTTCGAGCTCTATACCAAGGCATTCGGATCGGTGATCGTACATATGAGTTCCTTGCTTTTGGCAGTTCACAGCTCAGACAGTGCGGTGTATACTTCTTTTGTCCTACCGAACACATCTCCTGCGATAACATCCGAGAGTGGATGGGAGAGTTTAAGCACATCAAGGTAGTGGCAAAGTATGCTGCCCGACTCGGTCAATGTTTTTCTACTACAAGGGAAATGCGAGGCATACCAGTCCCCACCATCAAATCTGTTCCTGATATTGAACGAAATGGACACTGCTTTACTGATGGCGTGGGCATGGTCTCTGGCTTCCTCTCCCAGCTGGTGATGGAAGAAATGACTTTGGACTTTTTCAACGAACCCTCGGCCTTTCAGTTTCGCATGGGCGGGTGTAAAGGTGTGTTGGCAGTTTGGCCTGATGCAAAGGGGCAGGAGGTGTATATCCGCGAGTCACAGGAGAAATTCAAGGCAGATGCCAAAAATCTCGAAATTATTCGGTGCGCCAAGTTCGCCAGCGCCACGCTGAATCGACAAACCATTACCATCTTGGAATGTCTTGGTGTTCCGATCAAAGCCTTTGAGAACCTTTTGGACCACCAGATTCATCTTTACGAAAAGGCGATGAACAATAACTCGGCTGCCGTGGAAATGTTGACCAAATGCATAGACGAGAACCAATCTACTTTGGTGTTAGCAGAGTTTCTTCAGGCAGGATTCAAGACAGACACTCTACAAGAGCCATTTATTATGAATCTACTAAACCTATGGAGATCATGGTCTCTTAAGCTATTGAAAGAAAAGGCCAGAATTCAGGTCGAGCAGAGCGCATTTGTGTTGGGGTGCGTTGACGAGACAAAAACGCTGAGGGGCCACTCGAATAAGACAGAAGGGTCCAAGGTCAAGGATGTCAACAGACTTCCCCAGATTTTCCTGCAGCTCTCAGATCCCAAGCGATATGACCAGGCCAACGTTATCACGGGTGTATGTATTGTTGGGCGGAACCCCTCGCTCCATCCAGGGGATATTCGAGTCGTTCAAGCAGTCAACAAACCCGAATTAAAGCATCTCAAAGACGTCGTTGTTTTCCCATCCACTGGTGACCGCCCTGTTCCCAGCATGTTGTCTGGCGGCGATCTTGATGGCGATGATTTCTTTGTCATTTGGGACCCTGCCCTTATCCCGTCAGAATGGAACCATCCTGCCATGAACTACGCCGCCCCCAAGCCACGGGAATTGGATCGAGATGTCAATGTGGATGATTTGAGAGACTTTTTTGTCAACTACTTGAAGAATGATGTGCTGCCACTAATTGCGACATCCCACTTGGCATTTGCGGACATTCACGGGCCGAAGTCGAACTTGTGTGAGTAATCTTTTGGCTTCCTCTTCTTTTGCATCGCTAACTAGAACCAGGTCTTCATTTAGCTGAAATGCACTCGAAAGCGGTCGATTATCCCAAGACTGGCGAGCCAGCGGAATGGAAGTCCAACTACAACCCTCAGAAGTGGCCACATTTCATGGAGAAGAAAAAGTCGAGCTATCAGTCGAAGAAGGCTTTGGGTGTCATATATGACAAGGTTGTCAAACAAACTATCCAATTCTTGCCTGATTGGGAACGAGCTTTTGACAAGCGAGTCCTCACGCGCTTTGAGCTAGATAATGCCATTCTCAAGGAGGCGAGAAAGATCAAGACGCAGTATGACACCGCGGTACGACGAATTCTTTCACAACACAATGTGGAGACGGAATTTGAGCTCTACACGGCATGGGCCATGTCAAAGCCCGCGATCGGAAGTGACTACAAGCGACAAGAGGATCTTGGCCGAGAGTACGATGCTCTGAAGCAGAGATTCCGCGACATCTGCTATGAAGTTGCTGGTGGACACGACGAGACCAAAATCGACGTGTTTGTCGCTGCCATGTACAAAGTTACGGAGGAGGAGATTAAGATAGCTCTGTTTGAGCATCATCGTGGACCAACTAATGACGCAGGCATAATTGTTCCGCCGCGACAGCTGGAGGCGAGATCAATGCCACTGATCAGCTTCCCATGGATTTTCCCATGGGTCATGACCAGGATTGCTTCAGGAGGGAGGTATAACCCCAAGAATTCAGTTCTAGCGGCAGCGCATCGGAGAGCAGTGCCAGTTCCGCAGTCCGTCGTTGCTCGATCGGCACAAGCTATGGCCGCTGATACGAAGCCCAAGGATGCAGTAGTCCAGGCTGTTAAACCTGCCGTTCTGGCTAATGGCAGTGTCCTTACAGAAACTCAGGCTAAGAGAGCAACTGATGGAAATGTCGCCGCGAATATTCCAGAAATTAGAGTTGATGGGGATGGTGTCAAGGAATCTCAGATTTGGAGCAAAGTTGATGGAGTTCATTCTGTGGAGTGTCGGGCTAGGGGTGTCGATTCTAAGCCTCAGAAAGATGGAGCAATAGAGCTTCTTGCCGAACTTGATCACGACGATTGATCACCTCGAGTTTGGCGTCTGAATTTCAGTGACGCGTTCATATTGTTTTTGGGAAAGGAGTTTGCCAATGGAAGGCAGGAGTGGGCTTGATATAACATCAATCAATGAGCTTTGGAAATTGGATGGCTTATGGGTCACGCTGAGATTGCCCAGAGTTGGTACACATAAGTGTGTGCGAAGTGCTCAGGGGCCAAGGGGGAAAGGTTATAGGCGTGTTTTTGTGTGAACAGATAACCGCGATGAGTAGCTAGATTTACCTACGAACGCATAGATCTGTTCTGAGAACCCATTTCTCGCCTGCTTGAACCTCGCGACCTTCATGCTGTACGCGAAGGCGATTAGTGAACGAGCGTATCCAAGCTTCTTTCTGTAAATACTTACAAGTAAGCAATCATCACCGTGCTTATGCAAGAGAAGCATGCCAGTTTCCAACGACACCGCAATCTCCTCCGCTGCTGATCTACGGTCGTGGGGATAAAAGACGGTCTCGCCGCCGATGCAGCCCTCTGCCGCGGAGGTAAGATAGAGAAGCAAGGTCCAGGTGGTGCGTGCGGGGGTTGAATCCAGTATCAGGTTGTTGGAGTCATCATCTTAGTTTTTGTTAGTGTATAAGAATTAGTGATGGGATAGGGAGCGTAGAAACGGACAGTGACAGTCAAAGTATTGGCCTTTGGAGTAGCGGTATATGCGAATGTTTGGACTTAGACCAACTGGCTCTCCGCCCCTGAAAGTCAGTGCATGGTTAGTTTTTCAGACTCTTTTGGTCGTAGTATATAATACGTGAGGTTGGTGGTATATCGGTGTATATAAAACTCACCACAGCTCCTTCACATCCTCTCCCAACAGAGCGTCCTTTAACCCCGTCGTCTCCCACAGCCTCTTTGCAAACACCGGGTCATCAATCTGATATCTATCATTGACGCGGACTGCCTCGCCACGCTTCGGCCGCGTGGGCGTGGTTTGCAAGGGCAGGGTCTTGAGAAAGGTCACGTAGTCTCGGCACAGGGAGCGGGGGAAGAAGGATGGGATGAGTGCGATTTTGGAGGTGGACGGGTGTGGCTCGGGGGTGAGGTCGATGACGGGGAGGGGGGGCTTGAATTGGGGCCAGGAAGGGGGTGGTGCGGCTTGGGCGAGCTGGGAGGGCTGGGATGAGGATGATGAGGATTTGGATGGTTTGGAGGCTTTGGGTTTGGGCATGGTGGATGTTTTTTTTTGGGGGGGTATTATGAACTAGTTTCTCTGATGATAGTATGACAATGATTATTCTTAGTTATTATGCAAGGTATTGGTCTGGAGAGGTGGCTCTCTTCTACCAGCGGGCTTTTTTAAAGAAATCTGTAGAATTTGATATGTCGTTGGTGGTGGAAAATGGAGGGTTCATTAAGCTGACAACAGATGTCTTGAAATGCTGAATGTTGACCTTAGGCGTACTGAGCCATGCAGCCAAAACTCCTTCAGTGGAGGGTCTCACTTTAAACAGCACAACCCATCACCAACCCACAGTGGCACTTTTTCTTTCCTCTTATGTACATCTCTCATATCATCCTCAGGGCGACTATAGTAAATACTTAATTCATTCCTAATGAAATGAAATAATATCAATAGCATTGGCTCAGACGGACAGACTGTTCAAAGCTGGCTAACCGCTTTACTGCACTAATCCCATAGTGTCATAAGAGCAGCAAGAAAAATCGATCAACTTATGCGATTAAGTAATCTTATGCTATTATGCTACACAAGGCTAATCGCCCTCTATTCAATTGAGCCAATCACTGTCACATCCAGCAATGCCTGAGAACTCTTGAAAATCTCACTAAGCCGGGCATCATCTTGAGATTTTTTACATAGTTACTCAATAAAACGTCTCACTTACGGGGCTCATAACCTGGAGGACATTTCTCATTTCACTTATTTATCAAGCTCACCTTTATAAAAAAAAAAAAAGAAGAGAAAAATATATACACAATGTCACAAAACCAACCTCAACCACCATCTCAAGTCACCTCTCCCCGGCAGGACAACTCACCATATCAACAACCCCCATGGTCCCGCCCCTTGAAACAGTTCGGCCTCTTCTTCATCGGCGCATCCTTCACAGCTGCCTCCATCGCCATATCCCGCCGCTCCGTCCTCCGCCGCCAATTCGAGTCCATCCCTCGCTTCTACGCCTCCAACCCACCCCCCTCCCCGCTCCTCACGGCCAATCACAACTCCTCTGAGGGCTCCCTCCTCGGTCTTCAGGCCCTAGGTCTAGCGACGCTCAACGTCTCGGCCTTTGCGGTAATGCTGACGGGCGGGCTGAGCTGGGGCTTCGACCTGAGCAGCGTGGAGGAGCTGAGGGAGAGGACGCAGAGGGCGCTGAGGAAGGGCGGGTATGAGGTGAATCCGGAGGATGAGAAGGAGTTTGAGAGGATGGTGAATGATGTGCTGGTGAGGTTCGGGATGGACAAGATTCAGGGCGAGGGATCTGAGACTGCACCTGCGGTGACGGCAGCGAAGGAGTGAGTTGGAGGGATGGTGGGTGTGATGAGAGATGATCCGAATGGCCGAGGGCCCGAAGATTCGGCTTTCTGAAAGTTGACGGCCAATGATCAAGGTATGTGTTGGCATCAACAATCAAATCGCTCAAATACTCAACGGCTAAGGCGTTTCAAGGCTTCAGCATGTCTACGCCTACCAGGACATAACAAACCTATCCGCACCTTGGCGATTAAAAAGTGGAGACTCTAGGATCATACAGAGAGTTATGCAAGGATCAACCTCCACGGCATCATCCTTTGCGGGACAAAGCGAGATGCAATGCAATGTACAATAGACTTACATCAAAAAAAGAGGGAAATATTTCCCTCCTCTTGATGATGTGTATGAATACGACTCTACTCATTCGGCAAATCCCCGATACAGCCGCCCGAGGAGCGACCCGAAGAGCCGCGGCATCCGGCTCCATTGTTTAGTTCCTATTCCCGAGGTTCGATTGAGAAACATCCCCTCATGTTTCGTAGTTTTTCTTCGTCTATTTAGCTTGATTATAATGTGATACGAATGCTATACAACGTCTGTTTGCTTGAGCAAAAAGTAAGCAAAAACGCCCAAAGCAAAATGCAAAAATACCCGCCCCCAGAACGTAGACCGTCCTCCACCTCTCTTTCGCATATCCAGCACTCTTTCCCTATAGGATAAGGAGCGTTTTTTTGTTTCTCCTCCAATGTATGTGTGTGTGATAATGTACAATCCAATACCTTTTCAAATTGATACAATAAAACCAACGTCTATATCCCCCTTTCCCCTCCGCAAATGCACGCTATGTTGTGGTATCATGATGTCTCTGTTTCTTTCTTCAAGGTCTTCCTCCATTCCTGCAACTCATCCATCCCCTCCAAGCTGCCCCTGCGGCCCCAGTTCATAGGCTGCCTCTTCAAAAAGGCGCCAACTGCGCCGAGGTATCCCTCATGTCGCAAGAAATAGGCTTGCTTCTCCCCCTTACTCCAAAATTTAATGGCGTAACTTAGAGTGTTCATAGTTTGGCGGTGTCCTCGGATGAAGGAGCCACCAAAGTAAATGTCGGATAGGTTGTGGATTTGCGACTGCAAGTAGGCGATCTGGCCAATGTTGTTGGACACGGCATATAGGAGTGATCGTGAGATGTCGGCAGATGTGAATGCGGGGTTGAACACGTCCGGGTCCTCGTTTAATGAGCTGCCTGCAGCTTCTGCCTTGGCTTCTTCTTGCAATTTCATGCGGAAGACCTTGCCGAACGAGGAGGCGATGGCAGTGCTCTTCAATCCAATCTTGCCGTAGTCGGCTCCGTAAATGTCGCCGACCATCATGTCGACCTTGGTATTGTCGCCGGCTTCTGCCTCTGCTAGCATATCATCAAACGAGCGGGCGCCGGTCAGCAGGGAGAGTAGACCCCAGAGGGTGCCGCCACCCAATGATGTGCCACCCACTCGCTGGTACGACCGGGGGCCAGTAACCTTGAGGAACGAGACACCGGAACCAATGTTTACTAATAGGTATGGATATATGGCGTCGCGAGGTTCTTCAAAATGCATGGGGTCCGTCTCGGAATAGGTAAAGACTTCCCTCGGAATCTCGGTAATGAAAAAGTCAAGACCTAGTGGAAGGTTAGTGCAAGCGAGAGTAGTTCAGGGGAAGCAATTGGCATTACCAATGATCAAGCACTCCATCTCATCCTCTCTAAAGACATCCACGCCCAATGTCTGTCGTATGCGATCGTAGAACTTGTATGCGCCGCCGCCAGTGGCCATGACGCAAAGCTCGCCGGGCCGAGAGCCATTGAGTGTGAGCTGCTTATCGCGCAAGTGCTTCATGAACTCGCAGCAGTCGTCAATGCGATCGGTTTCGAATGTCTGAAAGTTGAGGCGACCACCGGGGTCGGTTGAGCTGATCTCCCGGGTGAAGTAGACGAGCTTGACAAGAGAGCCGCCAATCTGCCATGCGCCGGCGCGCAGAAGAGTTAGCCTCGGTAACCACACAAATAATGTTCGGCTTGTATAGCGATGATGTCAATTGATCTACTTACGTCAACTGCAATATGGCTCACGACGGCAGTGTGGTTTGGCAGGCGGATGTCGCTCGTCTCGTGCGCCGGGCTGAGTCTTCCATTCTCGCTCGGGTTGGCGGGAGTCGAGGTGTCGGGATCTACAATGAATGCGCCCTTGACATTGATCTTGACACTGCCAGGACGAATGATTGTGCTGTCGATTTCCTCTGTGGTAGTAACTGTCCTGGGTCTCTTGTATGGGGGTTGCTGTTGTAGCAGCTGTTCAGAGGCAGAGGCAGAGGCATGGAGATTATACTCCCCGCCATGATGATGTCCATTTAGTGGGGTGGTTGCCGACTGCTGGGTCTCGACGGCGGGCGACATGGCTGAATACGGATATGGGATGAGGCTCTCCAGCGTTGCATTAGATCTACTATTTAGAAAATCAGAAAAAAAAAGGGAGACACTAATGGCAATTGAAGAAGAAAAAGAAGAAGGGAATAGGATTTAAAAGTAGACCAAATTGGCCCATTTAGGGGGGGAGGAATCATGGGAAATGTATAATGGCGGACCCCCAGAGCCTGGAGGTACTGGATCTACGACGTACAAACTGGTACGCCGTATTCGTGTGTGTGTTTGTATGTATGCGTCCACGGATGTGTGTGCCAATGTGTGTGTGCTCTGTCTCGCTTCCCCGTACTCGTTGCAGCACTACTTGTTGCAGCTAGAGCCTTCTTCCAGGTTCCAGTGTCTCTTGTTGGTCTGAGTGTCTCGGCGGGCGGGAGTTGAATGGATGGATGGATGCACAGATGGATGCACCTTGTTTTGCGAAGTGTCTCACCTTGTATTATCGATAAGACGACCCACAGCCGGCCGAGGTTTGGCCCCAGCGGCCGTCTTACTCCCGTTATTAATTGCCAGTGGATTGCTGTTGTTGGGGTTGGGATTGGGATTGGCGGTGGCATTGACAGTGATATTGGCATTGGCAGTGGAGAGACGGCGATTTTGACGGGCGTTGTGGTTGGTGGTGGCAGTGGTAGTCATAGTGGTAGCCATAGTGGTAGCGGTAGTATTGGCGGTCCTGTTACGGCGCATTCTTACGGGCGACGGCGGTTGTTTAGTGGGAGCAGATAGCGAAAACACCTCGGGCGATCGGGCGACCCTCTGCTGAAGAACCTCCATTTTTCCGGATGCCTGCGGAGAACGAAGCGACAGAGCGGAACAGAGCAGAGCAGATGAAGGAACAGACTAAAGCCAATAATTACCTACCTAGGCTATTCTTAAATAAAAACAACTGTTTTATACACATCTGTAGTTTTGGAGTACCAAGGTACGTACGTATCTATGTATGCATGCATTCCAATTTTCCTGAAATAGGCAATTCACCATTCAGAGTAAATGGCCGAAACCTTCGGATGTTGACTCGATTCGTTTTGCCCTGCCTCCCTCTATGAAAACAAATGGGTACTTTGTAATCCATGGATGGAGGAAAAAAATGAGAGAGAAAAAAATGCTACCTAAAGTATATCTTACAATGAGGAAAAACCTCCGACCGAATCCAGCCGCCGAGTTTCTGGTACTAATAAGAATGACGATGAACGGATGGGGGGGGGGCATTGGGTGGAATGCTGCTGATGATGACAAAATCTTCACACCATCTCCATTCCATCATCTTTTAGAACAAAAACCGACCACTAGAAGAGTTAAGCTGTCTTTAAAGTAAAGATGCCCCCCCTTGACCTTCTATAACCAACATCCTATGTAGGATTAGCTCCGATAAAAATAAATTATCCCTCTTCATTTTTGTCTCGATTCCTCTTTGGGAAATGCGACAAACGCTCCTCCCCTTCGGTATAGGGTACGTACGCACCTACCTCTTACTCTTGAATGCTTCTTCCGAGTTCTCTCTCTCTATGGTAGGTTGGAAAAGTTGGCAGTTGCTACCACGCCGTGTGTCCACCATCAATGATTAAATTACTCCCCGTCATGAAGCTGCTGGCATTGCTCAGCAAAAACAACGCTGCCCCCTTGAATTCGCTCGTCTGCGCCAGTCTGCCCATCATGTTCTCTTTGCACCACTTGTCCTCCAGTCCTGGAACCTCCTCAAAGTTCTTGCGCACCATGGGCGTCAGGATGTGTCCCGGACTGATGCAGTTCACTCGAATCCCTCCGCTGCCGTCCTCCTTGACGGGGCTCCATTCCATGGCCAAGTTGCGCGCCAGCTGAATGAGCGCCGCCTTGGACGAGTTGTATACCGGTGATATGAGGCCCTTGTTGGCCACTGTGCCAGACATGCTCGCAATGAGGCAGATGCTGCCGTGACACTTGAACCTGAACATGAGGCGGGCTGCAATCGAGGCGGTCATGAAGACGCCTGTAAAGTTTGTTGACAACATCTTGTCAGCATCCTCTTGAGAATAGTCTGTCGCTGGAGTTATCTGTTGGATGCCGGCGGCCGCAATGACACCATCCAATCGTCCGTTTTCCTCGGCGATGCCCGTCATCAGTTGCTCCAGGTGCTTTGTGTCCTTTACATCTTGTTGACAATACGTGAGCGAGCCTCCAAACTCTGGATTGACTCGCCCAAGAGCTTCTTCCCATTGCTTGTCAGGCTTATCCAAGCGATCAAGGCAATAGACTGCCGAGTACTCGTCAGAAACATGCCCCCTTCCTCATCTCTTATGAGCATTGTGAATCATACCTTTGCCGCCTGCTTCTACAAGAGCCTCCGCAAGAGCAAGTCCAAGACCACGGGCACCGCCAGTTACGACAAATGTCTTGCCAGCCAAGTCAAAGTCTGCAAATCGCTTGTTTCCAACCTCGGCATTTCTGGGCAGACCTGCCTCGTTTGCTGAAGGACCCTTGCGGGTCTGTATCTGGGCATCTCGCTGGCTGGAGCTTGAGATACATGCACGCTGCAGCGTTGACAGCGGCCCCTTGCAAGCCGAAAATCTTACTGCTGAAGCATACCTTGGCTGGAATGCTGACCTAATTCGTGGCCCAACCAGTCGCAAACTTCTCATCGTTATCGTCGCCATGATGGTGGTATCGAAATAAAATCACTACGTGTCTTGCAGTTTATTGAGGGTGTTGACTGCACACCACTTGCTTCCCATTTTCTCTCTTTAAGTACCCTGGTCAACTTTCAACGAAGCGATGATGCATTCGACGCAAAACTAGCCATGCGACAAAAACTTGTTCATGTTCCCACATTGGAGGATCAAAAAAAACTGAAACGGCTCGGAGCTTTCCTCCGGACTGTGCACCAATCTTGTATGAAATGTGTTGCCCAACTGTTCAGCACTTTCGTCATAAATCTCAAGCTGGATGCGCTTTGGAAGGGATGTGGGGGATTGGCTGGTGTTGTTTGCGTAATCCTGAGCGCAATCGATCGATCGTCAGCATGATATCATGCAAATATGTTTTGCACACAAGCCAACGTTCGTGTCAGGTTCGAGCTAAGGTGGGCCCCAACAAAGAGAGAGAGAGTCAGCTCCTGTTGAATCCACTTGTTTTTTTTTTTTGTTTTTGCTTCCTTTGGCAAAGAGAAAAGGGAAACGAGATAAGAAGTTTAACTATGCGCACCAATGAACTGGGGCGAAGGGCATTACACCAGGCCGTTACAGCCTGGTCTCGACTTTGCATGAACCATGAGAGCCTCATCCGAAGGTGCCGCAAAAGCCACCATCTCGTAAACTCGCAGTTGTGTGAGAGATTTCACAAAAAGCATAAGACGTTAATCTTGCGAAATCTAGAATTGCAGGGCTGGTCTAGCTGTGCTCACGATCTAGGTACTGCATGCAACTGTTGCGCAACGATGAGGAGGCTATGTTGAACTCGCATTGGACCATTTGTCTTTGGACTGTGTTGCTAGTGCCCACCACACGCTCTCGATCGTCTGATGATTTTTTTTAAAAATGATGATACCTGCTATCACGCCAGGAGCAGCTTTTCATGCAGACGTTGCAGACTCACAGGCACAGGCGTAGGCAGGGGCAGCGGCCGTCTCCGAAGCCTGTCAAAGATGGATTTGGCGGCCCCCAAACGGCTCATCCATTGTCTTTTACCACATGGGCATTTCGTACTAAGCAAAAAAAACCTTGGAACTTCCAGGAGCCGAAGATGAAGAATGCCCCAATAAGGTGCTACGATGCATATCCATCCATATCCGCTAATCCGACGAACTCCAGCCCAAGGCGCAAATAGCGCTGCATCCGGTGCAGCCATAGCAGCCATAGCAGCGACGGACGAACAATGGCCACACCAACAGGTCAGACAAGTGGGCAGAATAGATTAACATATATGAGGCAACCCGCTCTCAACCTCTCTTTTCCGCGCGGAAGCTAAGCAATTGCTGCTGAAAAACCACAATCCAAGAGAGAAAAGATCTCACACGACCTATTTCCCCCAAGTAGATTATGAAATAGACTGGGTTGTTCATCTGTTTTAGTCGGTCTTAGAGTCAATTACGTCAGGTTTACTGCGGAATTTTGTCTCACTGACCGGCATTGCCCTGCTTATTTCCTCCCTCCCTTTAACCAGCCCAGCCCAGCCCAACACGAGGGGAGAGGAGACGAGAGAGAGAGAGAGAGAGGAGACGGGAAGATATAGTACTATGCCTCCAACTTCCCTCACACCGGTGAAGCCTCCTTTTCCCCCAACCTTCGCCAACTACGGATTGGTTCCTCGTTCTATCTGCCGTGCATCCCAGACGCTATCTAATGCAACCTGCATCATGTAGGGCATGCCCGGCTGCGACCACAACACTATCGTTTACAAGTCTTTTGCTTCCCCGCGTTTTTTCGATCCACATTTTGCCCATTAGATCCCGATCAGGGTGATGGGCTATTTTCTTTGCTACTATACATACATTTCTGAAGGAGGATATAAGCAGCACAAGTCGTCACACGAGCACCTGATTGAATTATCATTTACAGAGCAAAGATCAACATCGACATCGTCATAAATCGCGTGAACCGTTCATAACCCTTGTCTTTTGCATATTACCTTGTCGCTTTCTCTCTTCTTCTTTTTTTCTGATTGCCTTCTTTTACTCGTTGGTCGTCGTGTTACCCATCAGCCCTACTTTAATTAGAACTCTAAGCAGAAAAGAGAGAGGGATACACACTCTGCAGCTTGCTTCTTACTACCTATCATTCGTTCTTAATGGATCAACTACACGCGGCTCCTTGCACAGGGCTCCTCCCACCCTCAGAAACAACACAACAACAGAAACTCCAAATCCGCAAACAACTCAAAGCCAAGAATGCATCTTTCGTCGCAAAGTGCATCTGCTCAAGCATCATCGCCTTCTGGGCTCATGTTAGTCGCCTATGGCAATGCCCTCCTCCTCATCTGCTCCCGAGTCTACCACCACCACGTGCTAAGACAATCTTTCTTCTTTCTCAGGCAGAACTTATTGCCCAGACGTCGTCAAATTGGATATTCGTCACGCAGATGGGCCCCGGCCGTGTCTTGAAGGTGTCTAGGAGTTTGGACCGTTCGTACCGCGAGTACAAGCTGCATATACAGGTTGAGTCGGCCTTCAAACTGGTCCAGCGCGGCCTTTCGCAGAATGGCTTCGATCTGGATTTGCCCTTTATTCCGGAGTGCCACGGCTTTTGCCCAAATGTTGCTACCTCGCCTTGTTCGGAGACGTTCAACTGTCTCGATGGCTTCCCCAAGAATGGGAGCGGGTACTTTATGGAGTACATCCATCCCTTGAATCAGCACCACGCCAAGTATCTCATCCGCAGGTATTTGACATCCAGCGCCCAGTCTCGCGCGCTATCCTCTCCTGCATCAAAACACTTCCTCGCCAAGGTCTATCTTGGGGATACAAAACCACTTTCCGACCAGTGGAATGCAGACATGCACGACCGCCCTGCATACTTGGACCACCTTCTCGCTGAGCGCGTGGAAGTATGCTACCTCGCCGCCTCCATGGGCGCTACCTTGGCCATCCTCCACTGGTCAGTCGGCATCGACGCCAAGGGAGTCGAGTTCGTCCTCGGGAGAGATAACCGCGGACACGTACAGTTCTGGCTCATCGACTTTTCTGACTGCCAGTCCTTTGACCGAACGCCCGAGTCCGCTACAAGGCAACTCGTCGACGCCGTGGTGCACAACCAGCCCTTTTGGCCCAGGTGGATAAACATCCGCGGGCTGCGCGAGCTGTGGGCTTGCTTCCGGAACGCGTACCTAGAAGTGAGCGACTTTATTATGAATGATGACGAAGATGAAGAAACAAAAGTATTACCACATTTATTCATGAACGAACTGGAGAAGATACGGGGTTCTGGGTTTCTGTTAGCATAATGGGTTTGTTCTTTTCGGCGTTTTGTAGGTTCAACGGTTCATTCAAGCACAAACGCAAAGCAAGCAAGCAAGCGAAAAAGCGGAAACATATATATGTAAAAGTAATTGTAAAAGTAAAAACCTCTGGGAAAGCAGCGGGCGTTGGCCAGGTCTTTTGTCAAATCAAACCAAATCAAATAGGTTACAACAAATAGGTATCAATTTGGAACTATTCAAACAAAAAAGAAGAAACTCGAACCCAGTCCGATAATACTCATACAGCGGCATCTTACAACCAAAATAATAATCATACTAATAAAACAATCAGGCCCGCCCGGGGAATCATTCATAATTTTGTACCCTTAAACCAATTTTTGTGTTTTTAAAAGAACTTGCCACCTGGTACGGCAACAAAGATGGCTGTGAAGATGCCTCCGATCAACAACGCCGCAAGCATGGCTTGAATGAAGATTGTATCCTGGATCTGTCTCAGTGCGGGCTCTTGAATCCACACCTCGCGATCAAAGACCTTGCGGATAATGTTCCTCTTCTCGTACTTGACGACCCAGGGCTCGTCCTCGTAGCTGTTGCTGGATCCGAATGACTCAAAGCTGCCCTTGCTGGCTTCCTCACTATCGCCGTGTACGAATAGTTCCCAGGGGCGGACATGTCGATGGTGCATACCGTGAAGGACGACACACATGCCCTTGTAAGCTGCAACAAGCGTACTGATGCCCAAGACCCAGGCGATGGCTGCGAGAGCGCGATACCCACGACCAAGGTTGCTCAGAGTGAGCACGATAGCCATGACAAAGCCACCAAGAATCAGGCCGACGCCAAGGGAGCGGGCAAAGAAGACACGGGCAGGGTTGCCGTTGCAAATGGACCAGCGCACAAAGTTAGGATGGGCTTGGCGGCGAAGAGAGGATTCAACAGCCTTGGAGATGAGACGGAATGCGCTGGGATGAGTGGTGTAAGAAAGCGCCTGAAGAGCAGCCTTTTGCTCCCAAGATGCGAGGTTGAGTTGTCGAGGAGCACCATCCATGATATAGGTAGCAATAACACGGTTAATTTCTTCGCGGAAGGGCTGGATCGTGACTATAGCATTGTTAGTTAGTTATATTACCGTCATGCATAAAGCGTCTTGACTTACAAGGGACCTTGACGCCAGCAGCCTGGAAGGCATCGGCGGCTTGGGCAGTGTAGCTTGATACATGGGTGCCGGCCTGTGCAGTCGATGCCATGCCAGTCCATGCGGTTGTGATCGACTCGGTATCGGCACCATTGGAAGAGCGTGGGGGAGTGTTGAATGGATTGCTGTTGGCCTTTTCCGCTGGTTGTTTCTCAAAATCGGTTCCCTTGAAAAGAGCAGCCGTCTTCTCTGGCTCTGATCGTAGCTTCTCAGCCTGATCCTTGCGAACCTTGGCGACAACATCGTCCTCCATAGCCTGAGTCCATTCAGGTGCGAGCGTAATGTCGGTAGTTTGCGCCTCACCGAAGCGGTGCTCGTAGTCTTTGTACCAGAGATAGAACTGCAAGTTCTCGGCGGCATGTTCCACATAAACGAGATAATTCATAAAGTCGCGAACGGTCATGGGCTTTGGATGATTTTCGTTAGTAGTTATTTATGCCAAGCCGTCCAACAAATCATACCGGGCATGTTCCATTCTTCATAATATTGTCAAAGGAGAGTGACTCCGGGATACCGGCAGAGCTGCCGGATGTGCCAGACTTGACGGAGCCCTCTGATTGCTCGTCACCAATGGACTCGCGGCTTTGGCGAAAAGTTTCTGGGTCAACCCTCTTGGGGCGGGTGTAAGAAAGAGAAAGAACCATTGTGATGTTTTAATGTTCGCCCCTAGGAAATGGATAAAGAATGACGAAGTGTACAACAAAGGGAATTGAAGGAATAGAGTGAAATGAATAGAGAATATGGCCGGTACTTATTTAAGCTCACACAAACTCATATATCACATCTGCCATGATGGATGGGAGGGGGATTGAGATATAATATGTTTGCAATCCGATAGATTTGAGTCAATGCAAGTGTATCCAGCTCGGAGTAAACATGCAAGGAAGGTCCCCTGTTTCCAAGATACGGCAGCCGACGGTGGACAGCCTCTTTGCTCCAAAAGGGGCAAAGATAGCATCATGGCAACTAGGATTGTGGGCCAGGATGCTTGTGCGATGTGGGACAATGCGGATGAGATGTGATGCAGAGCTGCCGTCGCTTGCAGGACATGACGACGGCGTGCAAGACTATTTCGGGCGGGCTCCTGACTGGCTGGACGGATGGAGATGGAGGCGAGCAAGACCCATCTACTGTTGGCCGGAGCGAGGTTCGGGATGGCCAGAGGTGTGTTCCGCATCCAATTGTAGCCAAGCGGCCAACGGTTGAACGAACCCTGATCCCTCGCCGTGGCCAGCTCGGTTTTGCGAGTCCTCTGGTGCAACTTCAGCACGTGTGTGCAAAACAACTCCACACGGCCCGTACTTTCGGGGGCCTAGACCATCCCCAGCTTCTGCAAGTTCTGGCGAGCCACCGCGCTAGGTCTCTTGGGTATTCCCACGGTTTCGGAGCAGACGATGGATGGTGTTCAAGATTTTTTTTTCTTTCCTTCTTTCTTTTCAGGACCAACGCTCAGCTACGCCGCGGCGTCACCCCAGCAAATCGGTAGCTTTTTCATCTAGAAGACGACGAAAGATGGCAACGGTTTCCCGCGGATGTGTGTTGCGGAGGGCCCGATACGTCCTCCCCCCCTTTTCTCTCTCTTCAGTGTTTTGCTTCGCCCATTGTGCCGCCCACATGGTAGAAAAAGAACAAGTGCCCTGACCTGGTCGAGACAACGACCGAGAACCGAAGCGCTGCAGTGTCTAGATCTTAGTGCGAGGAGATTTGTTTTTTCGCGTGGCTCAGACTAATGAAGAGGCAAAGACGCCACGGGGGGAACATTTGGTCAACGAACTGGGGCCACGGAGGGGGGACATAATTTGAGTTTTTTTTGTCACTCGAGCAATTGGAATGAAAGATGAGAGTGAAATCGTCAATGATAAGGCGCGGTGCCAACAATTGATTCTTGATTTCATGCATAAACGAAGTGCAAGCAATCTCCCAGTTATGAAGCACCCAACGAATGATTGTTGAAAGAGTCAGAAAATGCAACCATCATAGATGCGTATGGGTGGGGCGGGGGGGAGGACAATGGACTGGTTCCTTCCCATTGGGTGGTTCGCGCAATTGGGAGGTCCACTCATCTGTAGTTACCAATTATAGCACTGAGCCGCCCTCCAGCAGCTGGGCTCTGCCTGCCGTAGGGCTTTCGCCTAACAAAGGCTAGGCGGTTTCTGGCTGTAGCCTCAGGAGGCCTTCTGTTAGCACTTGTAGTGAGTTTGCTTCAGACTGTACCAGCAACAAGGTACCTCCAACTAGTGTTACGGGACAGTGTAATGAGTCCATTCATGGATGACGGCAGCAAAAGTATTGAACAGAATATTGGACGGTGCCAACGGTTGAAAAAGAAAACAAGCCACAAGTTGTTTTTTTTTTTTCAGCCGTTTCATTTCTCTATTCCCTTCTCTTGTTCTCTCTTACTCTCTCTCTCCCCTCTCCAGTGAGAGTCGCCACTAAGAAAAAGGAACGAGAGAAAGAAGGAGAGAGGAGGGAGGCAAGAGAAGATGGGGTGAGAAAACAACATGTCAAACTCCTCCTTGTCGACTGCAGCATCGAGAAAAGCAAGCAAAGAGAGAAAAAGAGTAGATGCAAATACCAGATATATGATTCTTGACGTGTCGATCGACGCCCTCTCCGCGATGCAACACCGGGAGATCGGCAGTCTCTTTGCTTCCTTGTTGGAAGCAATTCCCTGCTGCCCTCAACAAACCTCAACCTTGTCCAACCACCGCCCCCTCGTCTCTTTTCGTCCTTCTCCCGGCCCTCCAACCCTCGCCTGATGGTGTCAACTTCATTTATTTGTGATTGCTTTCGTGTTAGTTCCCTGACGTTTCCATGGTCGGGTGATTGCCTGCTCAATCAACGGGCAATCGAAGGCGTGCGTAGGCGAGTGATGCCGATCGCCATGGCCAAACTCTATTATACACATCGGATTCCTCTTTTCCCTCTCTCTTCCTCTCTCCCATAGTCAAGATAGCAGGCAGAGCTGCGGCTTCCGAGGCGGATTTCTGGATATGGAACTCGTTGCAGAATGGCTGAACGGTCCATCTTCTAGCGCGGCCCCCTGATCCAGCACCCATTTCTGCCCCCAATTCGCCATCATTTCAGCTTCTTCTTCAACTTGGCCATATGGCTCAGAAACCTCGTTTCATGGCACATTCCATTTTTAAAACTTTTTGGAATCCCTTGGCGAATGTAAAAATCAGGTCATTTCTTTCGCCCACCCGACGCTCGCGTAGCACGGCCTTTCCTCGACACGCGGCTGCTGATATATGCCAAAACTTGGGCGCCGTTAAATGCCACTACTCGTTCGCAAAAGCAACATCAGCTTATGTATTGTTGTTGCTCTAGATGTAGTGACAGGTCACAACATGACCTGTAACATGTTACTGATTCTCCTTTCGGGAGTCCAACGTCTTTTATCCGATTCCCTTTACAGATCCACGTCCTCCCCAGCCCAGGTACCGTCAGACCCTGAAACCATCCGATGGCAAGCCTGACTAAAGATCACCTTCAGGGGCTTGAGCACACGACTAAAAGCCAAACTATCGGTTGGTAGTGGCCGAGACGTGTCTCTCACTGTCCGTTCGTTCTGACCTGTTCTATTGTTAACTGCTCTACAGAACAATGTCTCTGAATATTTCTTTTTCGACCCCTTCGCAGCATCTTGCCCAAGTTTTTTTTCTCTCATGCATTTTTTTTTTCGTATCCTTGACATATTTTCGGCCAGGCCCCCCTTTCAAGGAGTAGCATGTTGATATATTTGGCATGGCAATCGTTTGAGATGTAAGGAGAAGAGAAAAATACAGTTCAGGAGGCGAGGCCAGAGCTGTCGTCCCTTAAGAATGAATTAGAACAAGCATGTCTATGCCTTTACTCCCTTCACGCCGCAATGTGGCCTCATCATATCATCCTGCTTCATCGCCTAGATACTGTCAAATTTTTAGCTTTGCTGAACTATGCGGTCGTTTAGAGGCCAAATATGACTTAAGCTTGCCTGACAAACAATTGCCTGTGAATAAATTCACGAACGTCTGTAACTGGAGATTGTATAGCACTCCCTGCACATATATTTACCAATTAACACTTCCATCACGCATAACGCTGCACACATATCCTCTATAACCGCTGGCAACTACAAATTTACGAGTTCAAGCATAGGTAGGTACGCAATCTGAAGTCATAGCTTCCATTATCTCATATCTACTCGCCAAAACCAACGTCTCTCTCTTCATAGGACAGATGTGGTTTATATTGTCTACCATAAGAAATGAAAACGACACGCCAACTAAGAAGCAAAACAATAATATAATTTGCACAGTTCCGTATAGCATTACAGGTCTTCATGCTTTCTATTCGAGTAGAACCACCTTGACACGCTCATCAAAGTTAAATACTGACTTCAGGCTTTTGTCAGGGCCAGAGAACTCGGTAGGGTTCTCCCAGCGAGTTTTTAGCCATCCCTTGAATGCCATACCATCACAGCAGTAAGGTTCAGGAACCCATGCCTCAAAATCTTCAGGGCAACAATACCAGTACCGATATCGAGGAGAGATGGGAAGAGGGGTTGGCTGGCTGCGGCCTTTGGAATTCTCTTTGGTGACCACATTACACTCGTTGAAGTCGATCATAATCACCCTTTCAAATGTTTGGTCATTGTCGTTGAAACCGACCAGCATGACATTCCTTGGAGCAAAATCCACTTGGAACACGTTGTACCATGCAACTTTGCATTCGACTTCAAGGGCTTGGGCAAAGACTTCTAGCCGTTCTTTCGGAGAGAAGGGGTTGGGGTTTTCCCTTATCAATCAAAGAATGCATGCTGGTGCCTTGAACCCACTCCATGAGTATCATACGGACTGGTCTCACGATGCCTGTGAGCGTCATGTCGAAAGTCCACGATCCGTAGTATTTGGGGGCAAACTTTCCGTCAACGCTACCGTTCGCTAGCTCTTCATATGCAGCAGCTTCTCTGCTGTAGTCATGGTCTGCTTTCCATGTCACATCCACCGGTAATCCAAAGTGATTGTCTTGAAAGGGGTAATATAGAGCGTCGTAGATCTTTGCCACGTAGATTTGACCGCTTTCTTCAACATCCAGGCGGCAGCGCACAAGCTGGGAACCACGACCATCTTTACAAGCGACTCCATCGATGATGAAGAGCTTGTGAATTGTCTGCTCCGGGTGAGGCGGCGTTTCTGCGAGCGGGTGCTGAAGACACCATTCAGTGTGCGTAGACTTGATGATCTCATATCGATCGGCTTTAGTAGGCCAGCTGTCCATTCTGTATCCAATTCCATATGGCTGCGGCGGGGTATGGCGTCTGATGGAGAGACATGTGTTTTCGTTGTAAGGAAAGGCGGGACGTGTGGGATCAGCTGGATCCCAGTTCATCAAGTCTCGCCAGCCTCCCATTTCTAAATGCGATGGTGAGATAAGACTCTGAGATAGGCAGGTTTGGAGAATCGTTGGTTTTCTTGTTTTTGCGGGGGATCACAAAAAGGTCATGAATAAAGCCGTGAGTGTGATTGTTCTGGATCAGAGTTTTGTTAGTTCCTAACTAAATAGAAGTTATCATGGTTGGCTGTACTCGGTCCTCGGGAACTTGATTCACCAAATAGCGGGGCTGCTCGTTTTCACTGCCTCCACTCAGATATCAGCGACAAGTGAAGTAGAGCGCAGCTCCAGCGTGAAAGTTTTAACTCACGAGTGAATGACACTCATCCGTATCGCCCTGCTACCTAGAGCAGTGTTAGCTCACAACCGAGCGTGTTTAGCGGCTGGGAACAAGCCGGAGCCAATGAAGGGGTGAAGTAGGCAGTGTGATGGCGTTGAGCACGTCACACTAAGCCAGAGCAGATGCTCCAGTTCTGGAGATCATTGTCGTCTTTGAGGGTGCGTGTGGTGCATTTGCCTTGATGTAGATGTATCTGAGCAGGCACACCACAGAAGAAGAAGAAGAAGGGCACAGGATGAAAGCCTATGAGAGATACTAGAACAGAATGAGTAAACAGAAACAAGAGAAATGAAGAAGGACAGGATAGACAAAGGTTCGGAATTCGTGAATCCTATCAGGTACTCTAGGTACAGTTGGTCACTCGTTCTAGACCAACGAATACAATTGCGGCAACATCAATGAGATCCCTCTCATCAGTCACAGAGACGAGCCTTATGAGTTGCCACTCGGAAAGCCTATCATCCGATGTTTTGCAACGTTCAGTTGCATCATACCAGCAGTAATCATGTTGATACAGTACTTACAAAGTAGGTGAATGGAAATCTCTTTCGGCAACCTTACGTAGCTCCCTACCAGAGTGAAAGGCTCCTAGTAAGACAATGATGTCTTAAGATCTTCTTACTAGGTAGACTGTCTCATGCTCGTCGGATATCTTGACCATATCCGATAGCTTTACGAACTGTACCGAGTACAAGTGTAGTTGTCTTAATTTCAGACAGCCAGAGCAAGAGCCCATCAAGTTCGTGTGTGTGTGTGTTCAGTAGGCAGCATCTAGAAAAGGCTAGGTAGTTTCTGAGGTTGCATACCGGTACAAGCGGAACCTCTTTCTATCGACTGCCCCGATATTGCTGATCATAAATCTTCATTTACGTCATCAAGCTGCTGCTCACCCGTATTCTTTGCGCCTGTGCCTACCAAGCCCAATCCTCGGATCCCCTTCTTCGCCCCCAAACAGCTTCCATCTATTCGGTGCGGGCCGAGGTGTTTACAGGAAGAGAGCTCATAGGCAGCTTGGCTGGATGATGATGGAAACCCATGGATGTGCCAATCCTCCCACCTGATGTTTTCTCCCTGGTCCCTCCAAGTTGCACGACTCCCGACTCTCCACATTTCCTCAACTCTCTTCATTTTGAATGCAAAATCTTTCTGGTAGATGAATTTGTGGTGCATCAATACTGTGCTCTGGTTGCTGCTCTGTTCAAAGATTTGTTCACAAGCCCTCGACCCTGATGCTTTTTTTTCGGCTTTTTTTCTTTTTCTTCATCTCCCTTACTATTAAGCTAATCAACTGACTAGACCATCCTCCCTTTAAAGACGACACAGGCCAATTCAGAAGAGAGGGGGAGAGAGAGAGAGAGAAATTCCGGATCAGAGCCAGTTGAAATGCATTTTATGATCAACAAAGAATACCGTAGATAAAAACCAAGGAAATCAAGAGATACAAGAAGAATGAGGGCTGTGAAAAAGTACACTGTTTGATCTGCAAATATACCACTGTTCTAGCATACCTCCGTCATTCACATTTTACTTTCTGTTATCATCGGTCCGAGATATTGCAACAGGAGCGACACTTCGGGCCGAGCATAGGGAACTTCACTTTTTCACTTTACAGGGTTTTGCTTGAAGAAGAGGTAGATTTAATCCATTTCTATTGTTACTGTAAATACCTACCGTTGCCCTTTATTTCCCTTGTTGCTGAGGATTTCTCATGTCGCTAAACGTTTCTCTTGTTGCTACACATTTCTCTTGTTGCTGCACGTTTCTCTTATTCTATGCCCCGATTACTGACATACAACCCAAAAGAATCACGTACTGTGGTGAGAAGCGATAAGTTATTGTTAAAGGCAAGCGTGAGCTCTCCGAATCACTTGACACAACTAGTTAAACGAACATTTTCCTTTAGAGGCTCAACGTCTATCCCTGATAGGAGAATAGGGGATTGTGGCAACATGCCTCATTTGGGATGCAACCTCCAAGGGGAGAAAGTGGATGAAATGCGGAGGTTTGTCTTCATTCATTCTGCTCAAGGCAGAAGAGATTTTTCTGGAAAACAAAATAGAAGTCTGCTATTTATGCGTCACCGCGCCCCTTTAAGCGGTCCAATCCCTTGGTCTACTCTTCTTTAACCTGATCTTATCTATGTTGGTATAACGCAACGACTAAAACGCCACTATCTTTTGCTATAACATCTGGACTTTATGGGAGTAACTGGATTATCCTTGATACTCATCAGAAATCTGGTTCTGCTCTGGACTCACTATCTCCACAAGCTTGGTGGATCGCACACTCAGCTCATTCTATGCCACAACAGGTTTACATACGTCCGGATTGCCGGGGACGGCGAAGATGTTGTTAGAAGTGAATTAAAGGGTTCTATATAAGTCGCTGATGAACATGTAAGTAACCGCAATACGCTTTGATGTGAATAGGTTCCTGGCCCGCCATTCACCCCTCTCACACTTTAACAACCATTGGCTACTCTACTCACGAGTCTATCTTCCTCCATCTTAAAAGACCGTTTATCAAGAATACCAGACTTGGGCTTATTGATGCTTCCTCGCGTGAGAACTCTACACCGCTAGGAATGACAGCCCAGATGACTTGCTAGGTATCTTTTCAAGTCCCGGCAGGTTGTTATATTAATACAATTTCATTTCAATCTATGTTTAAGTATATCTAGCCGCTTACACGCTCATTGCTAGATCCCCTCGCGATCATAGATCATTGCCGCCAAACTCGCTGCGCCATGTCTGATCCACCAGCAACAACACTCTTTCATCTTGTGCCCTTGAACGAGGTATCTCACGGCGCACTGAAATATTCAGACAACATAAGACATGTTTCCAAATCCCGCCTTGGGATCCCTGGCCTTGAAGTCGGCTTTCATGTTCCATCCAAACCCAGCGGGCATGTTATCACGAGGATAGGCCGCCAAGGTGACCTAACTCTACATGGCCTTAATATCTCCCCGGTTCATATCGCGTTCAAGGTCCATCCTGTTAGTTGGGTTGTACTGCTATCTATTTGCTCCGTCACGAACTCGCATGGAGTACGGACCATGTTGAAGCAAAATTACGAATACAGCAACGAAACAATCGGAACCTGTGTCATCGAGTATGGAAAAACGTAATGTAGTTCGATAAGAGACTACAAGTTCGACATTGAGTGGACGATGAGCGGAGATGATGCGACTGAATCCCTAGCAAAGCTGTCACTGGATATTTGTCAGGATTACCTCACCCGAAGTGAGTATGTTGATCTGGATTTCCCTCCGATAGACATATCTGACTGGAGCATCGAGTCTCGTCTAGATGGCTTTTACGAGAAGCCAAAAGTACAAGAGATCCACGATACTTGTGTCCAGATAAACACAGTGAGCCGCGAGAAAACATTGAAGGCTATCGATCGCTTTTCGTGTAACTTCATAGTTATCAAGACGATTACACCAAACCGCAGAATGGCAGGCCATCGGATTAGAGAAGAAGTGGAAAAGGTTTTGGTTTGGAATCATGTATGTAAATCTGATTTACTCCGACACCTTTTACTAACGGCGAACAAACAGGCGAACATTATCACATTATTGTTCGTAAGTGTGAACCAAATGACAGTGCGTCAATACATGCCCCTTCGAGATGGCAGTCTCACAGACTTGATCCAGACCAATCCTACTGAAGCAGTCTTACGCCAAATGTTACATCAGATGTTAAAAGCTCTCGACTACATCGTATCCAAGACCGACGTCCCTCAAAACATCAAGCCCACAAATATCCTTTATTCTCGTCTGGGGCAGGACAATTACCTCTTCCAGCTGGCCGATATCGTATTCTCCGAGCATTTCACTGTTTACCAGTGCTACATGCCTCCCGAGGCCTATTTGAATATAGATATCCGGAATGACTCCTCGAAAATGGACGTATGGGCTCTTTTCACTACGTTTGTCAAGGCCCACCCAGCACTTGAATTTCCGCCAAACGCGTACTCGTTCCACCTCTTCACCGACACAATTCAGGAAGCCAGATTCCATTTTCCTGAATTGAGCCCCATGGGCGAGATGCAGCCCTATGCCAGAGCGTCCGCGGCGCAGATGCTAGTCAAGCTGTTCAACGGAGAAGGTCTAACGACGCCCCGGGCCAGTATCCAGCCCCTAAGCCAAGAAACTGGGGGATATGACGAGTCCACCATGATGAGAGAGGCACGGGCTTACTTGACTAAGCTTCCCCTTCATGCTCGAAGGGCTTTGATGCGCCAGATATTGATGAATGATGAACCTTTGCAATCGAGCCATCGCGCCAGCCCAGACCCTCAATCTCAGAACCGGTCAGGGCAGAGTACCTCTACTCCATCAGTTAAAGGAGAGGAATCACATTCACCATGATGTAAAACCAGGCCAGACATGATGCTGCCGAGCGCTTAATCGATAGACATTAATGCGCCCATTTTACCACGTTCAGTACAGCTGATTGCGTAAGACAAGAGCAAACTTTTTATTTACGTTGGCGGCTTCTCCCGTTGGAGATATTCTTTTTGCTTACTGAACCAGTCATGTAAGGCATACAAAAGAGATGCCAGAAATGGCAAGGGCCGTCTTACCTAGTTTAGTCAAGAAACATCTTACATCTCCAGTAACAAAGCCGATGCATGTCTTCACTGCGATACAAGTGCCTAAACTGGTGAAGCAGACTTTTTCTTCTTCTTCTTTTTTCTTCAACTTGATGGCGCATAACTCTGTCTGTGCAACCTCTGAAGGCGTAGATGTTGACGATGTGACTGTTATTGGCCTTTATTAGTTAGACATGAGGAAAACTGCGTCTCTCGTGGACCATTGCTCTGGACGTCCAACCCCGCCAAAGCCGAAATCCGATAGCCTACCTGTTCGGCCTAATCTGATTGTCGTGATAGGTAATCAGCTTCACGATGGAGGAATCATTTCACGCACAGGCAATGGAATACAGAGCATCTGATAACATTGCCGTGCCAGGGAATCAACCGGACTTTAGGAATCCAAGCATATGGGGCGATTGATAATCCTGAGACACCACGCCTCTAATAAGACCCCCAGATGTTCGAGGCCATCGTATATCCCATACCCAGATACGGAGCAATTCACACTCCGCTCTCCTTGAACCCCGCGGAGGCCTTCCATCCGTGGATACGGAGAACCAATATTGTTTACAGCGTATACGTATTCCCAATTGCAATTCTAATGCATGCAAACCAGATGTTCCCTTCTCGGCACTTCCGACACACCTACGAAACTCCACGACCGACCGAGCTCGGCCAATGCAGCTTCAAGAAGATGCCTCGGCGCCGATGCCAGAAAGGACCAACCTTGAACGGACCCCGCCATCCAAGAGACGCTTCGACCACCACCACCACCATCGCCCACCATGGAACCCCGCCGCCGCATTGAGCTGCCAAATCCAACGCTTCAATTGCGTGCGCCAAATTCCAAATTGTTGACCGGCAGTTACACCAACCCTCCCCCCCCGTCGTTGGTACTTTGTCAGACTTTCCGTAGAAACCCAAGGAATATCTATTGTTCCTTTTTTTTCTTTCTTTTTTTGTCAGATAGCTTGATAAGATGAAGGACTAGCTAGTGAACAGAAAGAAATATATACACCTGCACTCAACCACTTCAAGTCCTCACCTTCAACACCACCACTCCTCACCTCAATCACTCAAACCAAGAATATCCCAACCCAAACCCTCCAATATGTCTGCCCTCAACGTCGGTGACGCGTTCCCCGAGAACGTTTCCTTCTCCTACATCCCCACCACCCCTGAGACCGCCGACGTCACAACCTGCGGTATCCCTCAGTCCTACGACGCCAGCCAGGGTAGGTTGACAAGCATCTACATTATCACGCATCTTACTTATCCTTTGTACTAACCTACACCCCCCCTCAACCAGAATTCAAGAACAAAAAGGTCATCCTCGTCGCCGTCCCGGGCGCCTTCACCCCAACATGCCAGGCCAACCACGTCCCCAGCTTCATCAACAACATTGAGAGCCTCAAGGCCAAGGGCATCGACCAGGTCGTCGTCATCGCCTACAACGACGCCTTTGTCATGTCCGCCTGGGGCAAGGCCAACTACACCAAGGATGACTTCATCGTAAGCTTACATCCCTCCTTTTTTTATTCCCTCCTACTTTATACCCCGCAATGCTGTGGATAGCTAACAATTGGGTCGTTTTACCCTCCCCCCTCCATAGATCTTCGCTTCTGATAATGGCGCCAAGTTCAGCCAGAGCATCGGTTGGACTTTGGGCGAGCGCACTGCTCGATATGCCATCGTCATTGACCACGGCAAGGTTGCTTACGCCGAGAAGGAGCCCGGCGGTGGTGTCACCGTCTCTGGCGCCGATGGCATTCTGCCCAAGTTGTAAAATGCGTACATACATACAAAACTAGAAAGGAAGATTCCCCGCATGTCAATTTAGAGCATGTAGAACTAGATATGCCAAAATAGACCTCGATTTCTCACAGCGTCACCTTGTCGCTCAAGCTTTTAAGACAGTAGTAGTCATGGAGTGAGTCGCAGTAAAAGTAAGCATCACATAGGAAAGATTTATAGTAACGAATGCCTAAAACCACAATGGGAAACAAAAATCGTCGCAAGCACAAGATATCCCGGTTTAACCATTTGCACCGGTATGTCATTTGCTCTGAACTACCAATGCACCCTATGGCATTTTCCATGCAGCACCCGATGTTGTAGAATGAACCAGCCGGAAAAGACACAAGAACCACGAGACTCCGCGTAGCATACTTTCATTTTTGCTTTCATCCCCTCTACCTAACTTTAACGAGATCGTGCAGCAGGCTTAGGAGCAGAACCCTTGGCGCCCTGCTTGCTAACCTTTGCACCGGCGGCCTTGCCAGCGGCGGCGTTCTTGGCCTTCTCAGCCTTCTTGGCGGCCTCGGCGGCCTTCTTCTTCTCCTTGTCGGCCTTGATGGCCTCGGCGCGGGCGGCGGATCGGGCCTCGGGTCGCATGGATCGCTTCTCCTTGATCACATCGAGAGAGGCACCAACGATGGCTCGCTGGGCCTTGACGGTTCGGCGAGTGCGCTTCTTGGCAACTTCCTGTGCGGGGAGTCAGTCCAGTTCTACATCATGAGAAGCGGGACCATCCTCTCAGATGGGCGGCGCAAAAGTTGCCCCTCCTCCCATCATCGAGGACGATCTCAGCGGTGGTGTGATATAATGCGTACCTCAGAGATACCCTTTCGGTGCTGTCGTCGGTAGAGAACGGTCCAGGCAATGCGACGGGGGTTCTTTCGTTGCAGGAAGAGCGATTCAGACTTGCCATTCTGGAATCGGAACACCTTGCTGTCGCCACGGACGAAGATTTTACCCTGTCAAAGGCATTGTGTGTTAGCCTTTATATCCAAATGATCATTCCTCAGTATAATCCCAAAGCGCAAGCTCCAATCCCATCATCATCATCATCATCCATAGCCCTCGATGTAATTTCCCCTCCCCTCCCATATCCCTCCATCGCAAGTTGTCTCAAAGTAGTCGCATCAACACTCAAAGGAAATATGCTGCAGCGTACCTTGCCAGGGTAAATCCTTTGGCCCGAGAAAGCATCGTCGTAGGTACGCATCTTGTCGCGTTAGGGGGGGTATATTGGCGACAAGGTGATTTTAGTTGGGACCGTGGGTTTGGCGTTGACAAAAAGATGATGGCCGTTGTTTGGATACGTTCAATTTCTCGAATTGGAGTGTGTGCCAATGACTAAGCGACCTAGGGCAGGCGGAGCAGCCGGAATTTTTGGTGCGCAGCGCACGTGAATGGTCACATGGTTTTGCCGGGGCCGACGTGCTAAACCGCTTTTGTGGGGGGTGAAGAACCCCTTGTGAGATCGTCTTCAGGGTTTCGCGCTGGGCTTTTTATACCTGAGATCCGAAATCTGTATTGTGTAATTGCTTTGTTTCTGGCAATTCATCTCGGTTCCACCCTACCATCTCTCCCTCATGGCTATGAGCAGATAAAAAAAAACCAAAGGCATTCAATGACGTCCCGGGCTAATCTCATCGCTCGCACTGTTATAAGCCAGTTCGACAAACTCCCTTCCAAGCGGAAGCCCACCCTCAGAGGCAATGGACTACAGGAATGGGTTCCTTTAAGCGGCATTGTTGCCGAAAAGGATGGAAATCTCATCTGCTTAGCCCTGGCGTAAGCTCACTCCACCTCCTCGTTATTTCGGTCTCTGAGAGGGGAACAAGCACAGAACTGGCATGAAGTGTCTTCCATCGGCAAAGCTGCCTGAATCCAATGGCGTAGGCATTCATGACTGGCATGCCGAGGTTCTTGCTATAAGGACGTTCAACCGCTTCCTTTTGGATGAGTGTCAGAATGTCCATGAGAACACTGGGTCTGAATTTATCAGGCGCAATGACTTGCATGACCCGTTAAACGTGAACAGTGCATCTACAAAGCCCTTTCGGGTGAGGGACGGCATAAAACTCCATATGTACTGCTCTGAAGCACCATGTATGTCCTGTTCCAAACCATCACACATGCGTATTTAAGAGTCTCATCCTCGGTACAGGCGGAGATGCCAGTATGGAGCTCATCATAGCTGCTCAAAAGGACGCATCACCATGGGAATTCCCCAATGCTCAGGCGGAGGCGGATGCTAGTTCTGATTCTGGAACTGCTCTTCCAGGACGGGCTTTTTTCTCTCAACTTGGCGTCGTCCGTCGAAAACCCGCAAGAGGCGATGCGCCACCCACTCTCTCCAAGTCATGCTCTGATAAAATAGCTCTCAAGCAGTGTACCTCGTTACTTTCCTCTCTAACATCACTCTTTGTAGACCCTTCTGGTGCCTACATTGACACGCTGATCCTCCCTGAGTCACAATACTCAGCAGTAGCTTGTCAACGTGCATTCTCAAGCAATGGCAGGATGAAACCCGTGGCTGGTAAACAGTGGGCGGAAGGGTACGCCTTTAAGCCATTCTCAATCGAGACTACGACTGTGGAGTTTGGGTACTCAAAGAGGTCAGTCCAAGCTCGCGCAGACAAGATCTCGGCGAGCAATATCGCTGCTACCTGGTCACATTCCGGGTTTGATGAGACCATACTGGGCGGTGTCATTCAAGGGAGGAAGCCGTTTGATGTTAGGGGCGCCAGCCTGACCTCAAGAAGATACATGTGGATCAAGGCCAGGAAGTTAGCAGAGCAACTCAACGGCTACCCAGACATTCGACGGGACCTCTCTAGCAGCAATTACCAAAACGTCAAAGACGGTCCATTACTAGCCGCGCGGCGTCATGTCAAGGCCGAGGTACGAGAAACCGCTCTCAAGGGCTGGGCTCAAAACGAAGGGGATTCATGCTTTGGGATAACGTGAAATCTGGCGGTACGAAGCACACATGGCAATACATCATTTTGAGATTGACATTTTCCCTTGATGATGCAAGTTCCAGCATTGTACAGAACCAGCCAAACTTTGAGCCACATCGCTTAAAACGTTTCGTTGTTCCCATACCGGCCATGAGTTTTTGTTTTGTCTTGTTCTTTTTTGTTTGCACCTTTTAAAATGTAGGCACAATTTGCGTACCGTCTCCGTAAGAACTATGTCTGGTAAAAACACAGCAGAGCATCTGCCAGGAAGATCTTCATTTTTAAAAGCTTCTGCACAGAGTTCCGCTGGACCGTGGGCACACACACGGCCTCCATTCCTCCCCCACCCCCACCTCAGTCCTTTATCCAGTAGCGAGATAGAAAAAGTACCTTACTCGACCTTGCTCTCGAAGTTCTCGCCCTCAACCAGGTCGGGGATCTCGTCATCGTCCTCGGTCTTCTCAGCCTTCTGCAGGTTCTGGTAGCTCTCGGCGAGCTTTCGGAGGGAGGCCAGGGAGTCGGGGCCGAGCTGGTTAAGAATGCCGGGGACGAGCTCGGTGAGCTCCTTCTCCTCACCGTTACCGTAGATGGCGAAGGTGTTGGCGGGAACAGCGGCGTGAACTATTTCTCGATATATCAGCATCCCGTGATGCGCCCAAACCAGTGAAATCAGATGGAAGAAGAAAACATACCCTTGGGGGCGGCGAAGTGGATGACGTTGCCGTCAGCCTTGAACATGTTGACCTCCTCAATGGCCTGGATGGGCTGGGTGTTCAGCTTCTTGAGGGCCTGCTGGAGCTTCTTGTCGTCGGCGCCAGATCGAGCGGGCGCACGCTTGACCTGTCTTCGTGGGGTACCCTTTCCACTGCGAAACAAAAAATCACACACAGACGTCAATATCAATTCTCATCGAAACCATTCTCGGTACGGAAGTGTGGGGTTGCGACAGTAATTCCAAAGCACGGGGATTCGAACATACCCTGTGGATTTGTAAGTCAGTAAAAACGACAATTTCAAAGCCGCATCACCTTTTCCGGCAATTCATGAATAGTGAGTCAAAAACGTACCAACACGGGCGGCGCCCTTGGTGAGCTTCTTAAGACGCTCCTGAATATCCGCCATTATGAATCTGTGGGAGGAAAAAAAAGATGCGGGGGTATAAACTAGAAATGGCGAAACAAAAAATATCGCTTCAACGTCAGCCAATTCTCCCGCCTAAAAATCGTGCAGAAATCGAAATCGCCCTGTAGCCGCAAGGATCGTAGGGTTTATAGCATTACATACCGAAAAAATTGAGGGGTAACGTCAAGAGCTGTTTGTCGCCGTCGGCTTCACAGATTGGTGATAGATCGAAGTAGAGTAGGTTTTGTGCGTGCCAAGACTTTTCGCATAGCGGGTTTTCTATTTAACCGAGCTTTTGGCTGGTCCATGATGCCCTCATCCCCCGTCAGCAAACTTGCACTTGTACACTGCCGGGCGGAAGGCAGAAGCAGCGCTGAACTTGCTTTTCTCGATACGAAACAAGCATAAAATGCATGGCTCACAGTTTGAATATACTATCTTGTTATTCTGACTTTTTGAGAAATTTTGCACGACTATACTACTGGGCTGGGCTCTGAGGTGGGTGAGGAAGATGACCATTGAATAAGGGCAAACAACAACTCCGTAAAAGCTACACGAGATCAAACGCCGAAACATGTCTCAACTGATATCAGTTGATGCATTCAATGTGTTCTCCATCCTAAGAAAAATAAATTATCTGTTGATTGTGCATTATATTTATGCATCACATGTCATTCCACACTTCAATGTAGTCTTCGAGGGTGCTCAATGAGCCTCCCTTCGTATAGCAGTCCTGATATAGCAATCCTAGCCTCAGGGCATGGCAATACGAAGCCCCGTATAATCGGACAAAATACCATCAACTAATTATACGCAAGAAAACATTTAACGATTGTATCAAAGGTTGAGTCCAGCGCTTAGCAGCAAAGGTCACTCAGAACATCACGGGTCCAAAGAACATAGATTAGATAATAACATGGTATATATATTCATTACTTTTGTACAATCATCACTAACAGACATGGCTAAAACTATGCCTTCATTATACACATATCGTTCCAAAATTTCATTAGGAAAGACGTAACGCTTTCAAAGCATGCAACCTGTGCAAGCAACTCTACCAGTGCGAAGGGCCAATGGGAGGGCCACCCGGGGGGATAGTCTTAAGCACAGCCGTGTTATTGTAGTCCAAGGTATCGTACGGCGCATTGTTGCCCCACCAGGCGGGGAATTCGGCGTTGCCCAGACCCAGACCGAGGCCGATGAGGACGGTGCAGAGGGCGTTGCCAATATCCAGGGCACCGGACAAAGTGTAGTTGTACTGAGCTGTGGTTTCTCCGTTAGAATAATGATCATTTTATGAAGAGAGTCAAGGGGGAACTTACTCCACCAGCCACCCCACTTGCGTCGGATGAGCCAGTTGAAGACGAGACCAACCCAAACCCACTGGAGAAGATACCAGGTGGTGGCAGGAGGAATCTGGCCAGCAGCACCGAACAAGGCAGGGAAGACAATGTAACGGACCATGCTGCGAGGGTAGCGGCGGGCAACGAGCCACTGGATGAAGGGGCAAAGGAAACCAATCAACCAGAAGTAGTTGGTCCAGGAGTAGCTAGAAGCAAAGAGTTAGTTAAGCTGTATCAGGACACACAAGACAACTCGTGGTTGTTACTTACAGTTGACCAGCACCAAAGACCAGCTTCGGGCCAATAACTCCCCAAATAACACTGGCGTTGTAGAAAGTTCTGGCACCAGGGCAAGTCAAACCCTGTGACTGATCTGGTGTGCAGATACCCTCAATGTTGCCTCGGAGGAAGTTATAGCTAGCGATCTGGACAAGAGATAGCCAGACGACAGCAAAGGCCTGAGCACCAAACATGCTGCGAGGAGGGATCTTCATGTAGTGGCCAACCTTCATGTCGGAGATGTAGGTGAGACCGTTGTAAGACAACATGTAACCCCAACTCTTGAACAGCATCATGGCGACGGGGCGACCAGGAAGCATATAACCAAAGATCATTTCGGTAATAATGTTAAGACCAGTCTGCTGATTTGTGATTGCCTGGACCATGCCGATAGGGATGAAGAAGACGACACCAATAAGGATACAGATGATATATGCCCACCAAGGAAGATGAGTTGGCCAGACCTGAGACGCAACCATGCCGAAAGCAAAGCTAACAACAAAGATGGCCAGGAACCACCACTCGGGAGCTTCCTTGTACTTGCGCATAAGCTTCAGATGAATATCGGGTTCCTCGTATCGAGAATCTCTGGCGCGGTTCCAGACATCGGGACCGTAGAAAAGCGCAATATGGGTGACGGTAGAAATGAGACCGGCAAAGCCCATACCGTACGATAGAGAGAAGGCGGGTCCAAGGAGAATAGGGGAGTAAGCCTTGTAAGCTGTCATGTTGACGGTGTAATCGGGGTTGAGAATGCGGCTAACATTATAGATATTGGCCGTGTTGTCGAAGTTGAGGTTGGCGCTGAGGGGAAGATATCTGTAGTACTCGGGTCCGGCATAGGCAAGGCCAATGATACCGAGCAGCATAATGAAGACACCGGCGGCAACGTTGGCGATGGCAAAAGCAGGGGTCTGGAGAGGGCTGAGCAAGTAACCAGAGATGATACTCCAGTCGAATGAGATGGGGATGAGACCCAAACCAGAGTTTCCACCGAAGATCTGGTTGACAACAACGTTGTTCTTGGCAATCCAGGTAGGGAACATGAAGAGCTGCAGGAACTGGGCAATAACCTGAGGGAACCACTCCCAAACAAAGGTGCTGCAAGCAACGATCAGGAAGAAGCTGTATCGGCCAATCTTCCAGCCATTGGTCAGGGCGGGATCAGAGGGGGTGTGGTCGTGCAGGGAGTGCATGACGGTGGTGGTAATCAGGACAGCGGGCCAAACCATGGAAGAGGGCCAGACAAGGAATCGTCGTGAAATACCAGCAATACCGAAACCCATAGCCTGTGTTGACATGATGAGGAGAATCTGGAAACCCCAGCCAAGATGCTGCTTGTAGAAAAGCTCCTGAGCCAGCAAGATGTCGATAGCGTAACTGGCAGTGGTACCGGCAGCAGTCATCATGGTGATGATGGTGTGTTCCTTGACATTGAATGGACCAGGGTTGAGGTCTACCTTTAATCCAAAGAGGCTGATAGTCTTTTGGGGAACAACTCTAGCCCAGAAGGTACCAATACTGCAATCGTGTTAGAAAATGTCATTTTCCCAATATTAATCAAGCCGGGAGAAGAAGAAGAAAATAACTTACGGATAAGCAACCAACTGCACGACAGTGGATGTAATGGAGATGGGTGCACGTCGCAGGGTGAGGAGAATGTTGCAGGCGGCAACAATGGTGCACATGAGGGCACCAATGGACCATGCACGAAGGGTGTTGACTGGAACATCTTCATCGGTAGGGGGAACCGATTGACGAACCTCGGGGTAGGGAGAGTCCTCCTGGATCAAAGATTCGTCAATGGCGGCCTCCTTCTCGGCATTGCCAGAAGCAAGGGCCTCGTCGATGTTGTCGAGCTTGTCGATGTCGAGGAAGGGATCCCATCGGTGCTGCTTTCTGAAGTTGCGAAGCTCAGACTCGACATTGCCAGAGCCTCCAGGGAGGACCTCTGCACCAGAGGTCACGGCCTCGGTGGCCGACTTGGTGCCGGACTTGAAATTGAAGCCCATTGTGTCTAGGGAAGGGGGGGGTTTTTTCCGTGCCCTCTGCGATAGAAACTCGACGCGAGAGAGACAAGACAGACGGCTTGCTGGAGAGAAGAGGGACGTCTCATTGACGAGGGGAGGCTGGTGTTTATGTATTGTATTGCGGCCACAGTATATCTTGGACTAGGGCGGGCATTGACAATGTAACGCAACATTCGCCGTGCAAAGAAACGCGGTCCAATTGCTTTTTTCGCTCTGGGGGGGAGGGTGGCACCGGCCGGCCAACGGTACTTTTTCGCCGCAGATTCTGGGTCTTGGCCTTGACTATCCCATTATGCCACTCGTGCTGATAGCCTGCGGGAGAAGCTTTCCCTTCGACACACACACACACGTATGTACACACAGACTGCAGGGACCCTTTGCAAGATACGCTGAGCCTGCCCATTCATCCACCCATATCCGTCCCATCCCTCCATTACCTAGTGGCAGGGTGGCGCCGGTTGCAGACTAGCCCGAGATAGAGTATGGAGATTGGGGCAGATTTGCCAGACCGAGTCCATGACGAGCTAAGCTAGGGCCATCCCTGTCTCTGATTAAGGGCTGGGCGACCGGGGGCGTGGTGACATGGGCTTGTGAATGGATGGATTTCGAGAAGGTCTCAAAAAAGGAACATCTGGTCCATGTGTGGCGACGCGGAGCTGGGATGATACGCTACGCTTCATCAGAGCCATCTGATAGGGCCAGACAGTGCCCACCTGCCTGTTGCAGACCGTTCTGCCGTTCTAACCGGCAAATAGAGGGACAGCCATCGAAAAAAGGACGCCGCCTTCTCTTGTCACCCCAAGGGCTTCACTTGTCACACCAAGGGCTCCTCTCTCTCTCTCTCTCCCCTTGGGCAAGTTGGGGTATCCATGGATCTTTTGCGGCGCACTCTTTTTTGGTGGGAAGGGCTTTGGTCCCTTTGGACGCCTCTCTGCTTTAGTCTCCGGCATCAGTTGTTTGTGGTGGTGGTGGGCCGGAATGCGCGCCATCGTGCCAACGCCTGTCAAAAGATCCCTCGACCTGGCACGGCGCCATGCCCGTTTTCATGATAACCTTGTGGCAACGCCGCGCTTAATGGACTTTTCAGAGCCAGAACGCCGGAATATCTCCTGCTTCTGGGTGAGTACCAATGGTGAGCACTTGCAGCTGCGTTGACGGCCGTCCCCTTGTGGGGTGCTGCTTTTCTTTCCCCCCTCCAATGCTCCCTTGCTGGGCCATCTCAACCCACCACGGTCGGCTCGGCCGTTTCTTCGCAGCATGCCGTTTCTTTTCCTTATCTCTGCTCTGCTCTGCTTTGGGGATTATTATTCTCGTGTCGTGCTAGAAGATGACACCATCGCACCCGTCAACCAACGTCGCCGCTGGTACCATACGATTATTCTAACACGGTGAATCGGAGCATATGCCTTCTGAGGTACGACTCAAGCCACCAACAATGAGCGAATTTCTCCGAAGGGGACCTTTTTCTCTCTCTATAGCTAATAGTTCGTTTTTTTGTCTCCGAGCTTTATCATGATAGCCTTGACTCGTAGAAATATTGAATGATGAACAAATAGTCCCTATTTGTTCAGTGTGCTTGAATGAATGTCGGCTATGAATGAATGCATGAATAGGGCTGGATTGCATATTGGCGTGTCACTCCCCGGTAAATTCCCCCTCACCGCAGGAGGACCTTTTGTTGATGGCAGGCTGGCTTGTCTGGTTGTTTGTTTGTTTGCATGCAGCAGGCAAGCCCCTGTAGTCATAGATGCTGAAAATGATGCCCTCTTCATCGTGCGTGCGTCTCTTGGCAGATCGACTGGCTCCGGCACCCAAACATTTATCCAGTCTTGAGGGGGAAGTCCAAAGTAGCATTGCACTGATCATCCAATAACCAACCAACCAACCAACCAACAGCCCATTAGGCCATTTTCGCAGTAGATGCCACAAGGGGTAAATTCGATTCCTTCAATCCTACGTAGGCTATGAGAGTGAGAAGTGTGTGTGCGCGCGCATGAAAGAAGTTCTCATCAGTCTCTATCTATCTTTCATTATCAAGCATCCGAGACTTTCTGTTGGTCGCCACCTTGGATCTATGAAGATATCACTCTCGTCTCCAAATCGGCGGGGGTGTCCCTCTCCAGCAGGCAGACCAGGGGGGGGCCTGTACGATCACTGTTTTTAGACGCACTTTTGTTGGACGATATGGCGCTACCACTAGCCAGGACATTTGAATTACGCCGCTGTCGCGTGCAACAAAGTAAGTGTGTGTGCATGCAATGAGTGAGTGTGTGCTCTTGGGGTAATTTCAACGAGCCGTAAACCTTTCCTGGACAGCTTACCCAGCCAGGGTCAGGATGGAACCTTTGACAGCCATGGGGGATGGATGCCACCGTCGTTAAATGGCCGCCGCCCATGTCTGAGATGCTTATTCCAGCTGCTGCTGGATCAGTTCTCCGTCGTACCGGGTCAGTCAAAAACAGCGAACCATGCGACCCTGGCTAGCCATATCAAATGCAAGCAAACCCGGCATCACACCGCGGACGTTAGTGAACCTGTTTCTGTTTCACGGGTTGGCGAACTATGAACTGCATCTCGGTTCACGGGAACTGAATGTCGCAGCAAAGAAGAAACGTTTGAAGCACAAGCCCCCCCTCCCCAAGAAAATTTTCCGTCTCAAAGGGCAAAAAGAAGCCTATCCAAGTTCCAAGCCAGAAGAACTTTAGGGCCAGGGGGAAGGGAGAGATGAATGTACGCCACTTGACGCCTGTGGCTCTCAGCCAAGTCGGCAGAGGCGGCACCCCCCCAATCAAGGAGATTTTCCTCGATCTGGCCAAGAGTTTGTGGCTGAACGAAAAAGACAGAGAAGCGCTTGCTTGGCCGATGATGATCACCGGCTGTTGAGATTGGAGAAAAGAGGCTTTACTGGGCCCCCTCCCCCCGGAGCACAGAGCAGCCGAGGTCTATCAGCACGCCTCAAATTTTATTTTTATTTACATTCTATCGGCTTTTAGTTTTCTTTTTTTTTTAAAAGCTCTTTTTCTCTCTCTTGCAAGTTCTAATCCGGGCCGAGGAATGAGAATAGACGGGGGATGGCCGAGGTTCTCGAGCCAACACTCTTCCACCTTACTTTGCCTATCTGAGTTTGCCTGAGCTTAAGCTTGTTGCGTGTGAAATTGGGCGAGGCTGTCTAAGCTGTTGGCGGCCACTCCGTTTGACCATAGAGATAACATGCTTTGTCACGCCAGTACGTACCAGATAGCAATCCAGATCTTAGCATCAGCCGGTCTCTTTTCGCCTCTGGCCCGTTATCTTTTTTCTCTCGTCCTCAGCAGTCTTGGCACGGGTGACCCAGTTTTCTCCGAAGCTTGAGAGAGAGGCAGGGCCATGGAATTTGATTCCGAGGTGGCAGTAGGCCCGAAAGGCGCATTAGGCCTCACCTCCAAAAAAGAAAATTGCGGGGATCATGGCCTATACTCTTCTTGGGCTAGCATAAGGGACCTTTGGAATTGGTTGAATGGGTCTCGAGCAAGTGCCCGTGACTGTCAAAGACAACCCACCTAGTCAGCCGCTTCACCTACAGTCGTCCATCTACCAGACGCGGCAAAGACTGCGTTGCTATTACTTAAGAGTTTCCTCAAACCTCGTACTTGCCCATGGGGTTGATGCGGATGATCTGCTCAGGGTATCTGGGGTAGTTATTGTTGTACATTGGAAGGTAGCATTGGGTGGCAGAGTGTGGAGAGTTACAGATTCATTAGGCTGAGGGATGCTGGGGATTTTCGATACGACGTCCTGGGCCCAGAAACGGCTCAGATACAGGCAAAGGCCGTAGCCGAGATGCATTGCATAGGTAGGTACAGAAAAAGAGACGACCCAGTATTGTCCAACCCTTCGCTTAGTCCCTCTGGACCATGTATAGAAGACAAGGAGGGGATGCTATTGTGCTCCTACTATCATCCTGCCGTCGCACATGCAAAATACCCAAAACAGGACGGACTTTTTTATGCCAAGATTTCAGCACACATGGTTATCAGGCTGTTGGTTGTCTCTACGGTGTGTCGGCTCACTTCCTTCGGGGTAATTCCCGCAGGTTGGGCAAACGACCCGGAAAGCGAGCAGACCCCCCAAGCCTGGACCGTATCCCCGGACTGTCAAAAGTCCCTATCAAATATGTCCGCAATATAATATGCCCCATGGGGCTTATGGCCCGCCCAATATAACTCCAATCAAGGACTGGATTCCATGGTGACACAGCATATGAGCGGAATGATACCTTGCTACGGCGTGGGTGGTCTCAGAACGCCACGACACCCACAGACCAAATCTCGCACATACAACTGTCCATCGCGTACAGATTCAGATCTTGCACTAGCAAACGTCCTCCCAAGCAGCGCGACCAGAATATACTATCGGCCACACACATTTGATCAGCATGGTGGGTAGTGTTAAAAAAAAAGGATCCCAGACCTTTGTGGCCCCCGGGCCATTGCATGAGACCCAGCCAACCGCCTGCAGCTCTCCGCATCCATCCTGGAATAATAAGCAGCACAATCCAAGGGCCACGCGATGAACCAGGATCCCACGTGCAAAAATCCTTATCTTGGACGAACGGCTGAGGAATCCAGTGCTTTTTCTCTCACCAAACCGCCACCCTTTTGTTGAAATTTTTCTATTTAGAAACTCGAGTTGAGAGCCGTGTGTAGCCTCGTAAATCCGTTCCTGAAAAGATCAAAACGCCCAATGCATGCGATTCGCCACCCCCCCCCCTTCATACCACCATTACTCGTACACGGAGGGAGACTCCGGATCGTGAAGATCTCATTACCCCATTGTTTTTTTTTTCTTTCTTTCTTCTGTGCTTGCATTGTTTCAGAGCCACCCTAGACATCCTATTTCCCGGAAAGGCCAGCCTCTCTCCGCATTGCTTCCCGGCGAGCCTCTGCCTCCTTCTGTTGTATTTTGCTTTCCTCGAGTCCAGCCCTCTTCTTCTTCTCTTCCTCTTCCTTCATGACAGTCCAAACTATCCCAAAAACGTTAGTCTCGTCGTATTTGAAGCATCACGAGTCGTGGTAGACCAACTTGGCTTATCAGACTTTGAGTACTCCTTCAATTTTGTAACAAACTCGTCAAACTCCTGCTCCCGCTCCTGTCTGCCCTCTATGCTCCTTTTTAGCAGCTCGGGATTGTATCTACTTCGTAATTCTTCTTCGCTTGGTGTGAGCCACCATGTAAGCGCCGGTCCGCCGACACTGATCACTGTTCCGCTATATCGACGCCATCAGCCAATTTGCATTGCATGGTGCAAGAGTTTGCGAGAATCTTACCCCACCAGCACCTTAGTCCATAGCCTCCAATTGATTGGCTTTTTCGCAGGCATTTTGTATTCGTATGGCCGGGAATGTGTGTGTTTCGTCGGAAATTATCTTCCAGCGGCGAGTCAGTGTTCGATCAGCATTTGCCACAGACCTTGCAAGTCGCAAAGAAATATCGCGATGAGCGTCATGGAAGTTCAATACTGCCTAGGAAGTACTACGAACTAGGCAGGCGGTGGAGGTAAATCTGATTATGTCACCACATCCCGCTTGGCACGGATCTTCCCGTCATCGCATTGACCCTTTTCCACCTACCCTAAACTAAATCTACAGAACAAGATGTCAAGGAAACTAAATCTTCATACATAAACTAGCTACATTTGCAGCTCACGATATATGAAGTCTCTATTAGTCCATATGCAAAGATCCAGAGAATCTACAGGTAGGGTGACAATGATCCTTCTTCTTGGTTCTAGTCAGTATAAGATAAAACAAGCTCGATCTACTTTCTTCTGCTTACGAATATCTTAAAAAACCACAGTTGGCTTTAACATAGGTCCATTCCAATATACTCAACTTTTCAATTAATTATTTGCCATAGCTACTCTTTGACTCTCGCAAACGAGCCTATATTAGGTTTCATCTCAGCTCATTTGCGCTGGTTTCTTCGCCAAGGTATCGCTCCAGAAAGCCATATTTTCTACGCCGGTCATTTGTATCGCTGCATGTCCTGAAGGTCGAAGCAATTCCGCCTGACAGGCTCATTGAAGATGGCGAACTCCCTTTCTACAAGTCAAAGTACCATTTTCTGGCAAACTAAAGTGATGTGTTGGAAGATAAGTATAGGCTCATTGCGGAAATCGACATACAACTGGACCAATTTCCGTATTCTAGAAGTCCTCCTTAGTATTGATTGGTCATATAGTGCAAACGTGTGGAATCTTAGCGCCATGGTAGGGGTACCCAACTACCTGACATATCAAGTTTTGCTTATTTTCTCCGAGGCCTTGAAACCTTTGTCTAACAGATCTCTGTTCGGCCAACCGAGGGCAGCGCTTTATTCACTAACCCGCCGTTTGACAGTCATGATTGCTCTTATGAAGACATACTTCGTTGGTTGAGCGCGAGAGATATGCGTCGCTGGTGGTGATTTCCAAGGGCGCATGACAACAAAAGGTAGCATGTAGATAGAGCGGTCGACTTTTACACAGTGTCATTCTTTACTGGTGACGATGAGCCTAATCGAATTGTGGAAAAAACTCTGGCCAATGATTTGAGCAGGTGAGTTTGTTCATCTTAAACTGGTACCGCATGATCCGAAACGTGATGAAGGCAATGTTATGGGTACATACCGTAATCTGCTGGGAAAGAGGGTGGCTTGATGTGTGATTTTGACTGAGTCAACGGAAGATCAGGCAGACCGGCCAATGGGAGGATTTTACCGTAAGCAAACACATGTCTGCATAGGGGGGGGGGGCTGTTCTGAACTTGAACTTGGTACGAAACCGGCTTTTGCGAGCAGAAAACTTGATGTCAGAAAGTCTCTTATTTAGGGAAACCGGGAATACTGTGAGCGGCAATGTTCAAAGATGTTTTTGTATAAGACGGTCTAGAAACAAAGGGAGGGCGACGTCGACGCTCATCTAAACTGCTAATAGCTGTTTCACACCTCATTCAAGTAAGTGTAAGTCAATATTACGTATCCTCCAGTGACCCCATGATGGTCCGAGTCGTACTCTACTGAATCTGTCCTTGCTTTGTTGGTTCTTTCTCCGGGAGCTCAACTGAGACATGGCTTGGTAAGGTTGCCTTTCGAGACACACATAGCTACTTGTAGAAAACAGATTCAAGATGGCGACTAAAGGCAACCACTTAGCTAGATAAGATTTCATTGACAAAACGGAGGCCGTAGATGATATCTCTGAACTTCAGGCTGCTGATTGATTCATTGCTTAAAATTTCCTCAACTTTCATTAAAACTACCTAAAAGCTAGGTAAACCATTCACCAACTGGGGTTGAGAGTCTGCTTAACGAGTTTCACCGGCATTTGCGCATCCCAACATGAAGAAGTTAATTACAATAGCCATGGTACATAACCAAGACTGAAGAAGCATGTCCAGATGCATTCTACTAGAACATGCATTGCCAATACCAAACTTCGGATCCCATCAGTTCTTGGACTTGCATACCCCGTTGCATGTCTCCTTTGAGCAACATTTCCCCGAATTATCAGTTTTTGGACCACAGCATATACTATATGATTTAGTGTTCCTCTTTGCACAGTCGCTGGTCGACGCACATGAGTTGCCGCTTAAGCCCCCACAGAAGCATGTCCCTTTCTCAGAGTCGATGACTCCAGGTGCGCAACAGGGCAGGCCATTTGTCTTCTGGTTGCAACGTGCGCATTTGCGCCGTGCACATTTGTTGTCGATACAGTGGAGAATCTCACCCAAGGAGTCACATCCCCTTAAGCAGTCGCATTGATCCCCAATTTTTGGGGCGAAGGATCGGCAAAACCCACTGACGCAGGTTGTTCCAGCGGAGCCTATTGAATCTATCTTTTCATTAAACTCGGGAGCCAGCTTTTTACATTGTGAGAGTTCGGATGGGGTCAATCGAGTGCACTGGGCATCAGTTTTGCAGGGGCCACCGAGGCGCCTGCAACTATAATGCTTGTGATTCCCCAATTTGGTCACTTTAATCAAGCGGATTTCCGATTTGCTGGGGGTTGACTTGTCGCAGCCGGGAGGAAATTTGGGCGACGTGATCATTATTTGGGCCAAAGAGAGACCGAACAAATTGATAAAGATGAAGACCTGAGGGAAATACATGTCTGTATCAGAGAATCGGGCTGAATTTGAACTTGGACTGAGATTGATGTGTGTAGGTGAAAAGTTGAGTAGTAAGGATGTTGATGATTATCGGGAAACGAGGCAACGCTGCGGGCTTTTATACTCAGAAGAAGCACGGTGTAAGACAGTCCTGGATTTCCAAAATATTGATCGGCAGCATGAATACTCACAGAATCTAACCGCCTTACACACAACTGGTTGAAGGAGAACTTGCAATGTGAATCAATATTACGTGTCTCTTGGTCTCGTCTCTGCTGATCGGGGTAGCAGTTTACGGCATTTGTCTTTCTTTTCTTTGCTTTGCTCCGAGAGGTTTGACTGAGACATGGCTGGACAAAGGCTGGCTGAGAGGTATAACCACCTTCTGAACAACATGGCAAGGAATCAGATTTTGGGTGGAGGGGTGACAATTGGAGATAATCTATCATCCACCGCGTAGACTTTACTTGACTTGACTGGTGGGGCAGAAACTGTAGATAATACTTCTGTATGTCAGGCTACTTATGGGTTCATCAACTTAAATTGCTGTAAACTACCACGTACCCAACAGCTATGCCAAATACATAACAAAAACGTGCTTGGAATCTGCTCAACGGGCTACACCCGCGTTTGTGTTGTCTAGCATGAAAAAGCTAATCTCTGAAAATAATCATTTCTCCTATAGCTATCTAAAAAGGAGGGGACGGTCGTATGCGTTCTGGAATATGCATCACGAACTAAGACAGTTTAGGCTTCATTCGAAATGAGCACAGTTAGAGTTGCATGTATCATCTCCGCAACAATGTCCTTCAAATTCGGTTTTTCTAGGACAGCATATATCTTTCCCTTCGCAACCGTTCGCGCGACATTCTTTGCCGGCTCCCGTTGTGCAGAAGCACTTGCCGTCATGGCCCACCACCCCAGGTGCACAGCAAGCTTTATTGTCTGGCACCTCGCCACATTTTGCGCATGGGGATGGGACGCATTTGCCCTCGATGCAGGAGAGATCTCTGCCTAGGTCGCTTTTAAAGTCACAACCCGACAGACAGTCGCATTCGATATTGGACTTGCTTCGTAAACCGCGGCAATAATTGTCGACACAGAATCCGCGCGATATAACTATTCTATCCTTCGTTTCGTTGAAGCCCTTGACCTGTTTCGCACATTGTGGTTTGGCAGAGTTACCCAGTCGGGGACAGTCGGTGTCTTTTTTACAGGAGGAGCCCAGTATTTTGCAAACATGATACTTTATACCGTCTTCATCCGTATGAGAACTGAAGATGTAAGGCTGCAAGACACCTTTACGGGTACCATTGCAGCCGGAGGGAAATTTTGGTTGTATGGCGTGGACTTGGGCCAAGGAGAGGCCCAATAGGTTGATGAAGAAAATAGCCTGGAAGAAATACATGGTTGTATAGGGATAGTAGCTTCTGGGCTATAGGAAGGTAAATAGTATGTTGTGATGGTAGAAAGAGTGGTTGGATTGATGGCTGTTTTGTGGTAAAGCTGCGAGATGTTGGGGGCTTTTATATCCGAAATGGGCACAGGACCAGATGAACCAGACTTTCAACACTTGCTCTGTTACCGAAATAAACCGGAGCTTGATCAGGGAGACACTCTTATTCTCTCTTGTCTCATCAAGAGCTCAAGACATATGCCGTCATTAGCCAAGATAAATGTCATAGTCGAGCTGAATGGAGCGGGAACCTCGTGGCAAACTCAAGGGTTAGTCTTGGGGATTCGCTCAACGACGCCTGCAAGACCAATTGTTAGGTTCTTCGTAGCAATAGTCGATTGTTTGTAGGTACAGAAATATCAGGTTTTTGGTCACAAGGGAGCGAATGAGCGCACAATCAGTAGATATAACGTAGCTGTCTCCTAGTTAGGTCTCAATTAGTGACGGTTTCAATTCTTGCCCTTCTCCCAACTTGTGATTCTCACGCCTTCTAAAGAGATTTCCTCCTTGACTTTGGATAAACCATTAGTGCCAGGCGCTGCCGCGCCAGCATATGACAAGAAACTATTTGGCCGAGACTTTGTGTGATATGTTTGTGATATCTTCTCAATCAACGCCATGTTAAGTCGTTTACGGAATGGAGCTACGTAAGCTTCTGCATAGAGTGATCATGTATGAAAGGAACAACACAAAGCTCATTCATGTTAGGAATAGATCAGCCTGTTTGAGGCGTTTGACTCAACTATTTGTCTTCACCTTACGTGATTTGTTGTCGCCGAGCGAGTCCCTCGAGCATCTTCACCCTCAATTGGTTAATCAACTTCGGGTGAGCATGAAGCTTGTTTTATGCTATTTGCAGAGCCCAGAAAGGAAAAGAAACGAAACGGAGTAACAACGCTTGGCCGTCGATCTCATTAGCACAAGGTTGAGGAGGGAATTAAATGTAACCCTAGACGTTGATGGTAGGGCTATTTCGTTTTTGGCATAAAATTGGATCCACTTGGATACTTTGAGATGGGAGTTCGGGTCGTTGCGTACCCGGGGAGTGGAGTCTAGTATTACAACCATGCGGCCCCCTTCATGTAATCATAAATACCGAGTTCCTATGGCTTCTTGATCTGGCAATACCGTTCCCACAGCTTCATATCTTTTGCTTTTGGACCTGCATGCCCCACCCTCCATGGCCACTAATCAACTACCGATGGCACCAAGACAAGCATAAGCGAGCCCTGTGTTTCACCCATCCAAGGGAATGGAGGACCTAGGGAGCCAACTCGTGATGCAATGCTGTAGGTAGGTAAAGATGTCAAGGTGGCCAACGACCGCGGAATTCAAGACATTTCGCATCCCTCGTTTAATCGGGTTCCATTGAGTCAAAGTAGTGAAGAGCTGTCATCTCTGACGGCTGAAGGTTGTGGCACATACCGTATCACTTGTTCGTGAGCTCTGGGATTGGACAGAGGCAGAAAAGCGGCTGGGACATGGCTGTATAAAAAGCAATATCAACGACACGGGGCCGAAGATTGGACTAACTTCATTTGCGGAAGTGAACTCTCGGCTCATGGTTACTACATCATCACTCCGTACAATTTTAAGCAATCATAGTGAAAAAGACGTAACATCTGAGTTGCTGAACAAGTGACCATATTCCCCTTGGAGCGATCAAACATCCATGAGCGAGTATGACCCATTGAGAACTGCAATATCTAGCGCTATTACCCTTACAAATCCATCCTGCTTACTCCTGCGGTGGACAGATGTTGGGTAGATCCGAATACCTCTCGCCGCGCAGCAACCCCAGCCACAGTATGGTTCCTCCATGTGTAAGATCAATTGCCTCGGCCAATGCAGGACTTAGCTTGGAGATCTCTTTGATCTCCTCGGCAAGCTTATTCTCGTACTCGTGGAAAAGCTCTACCGACCGCTCTACAGCCTGCGGTAGGGTCAACAAGCCCTGTGATGCCCGCCGGATGATTCTGGCTATGCTGGTGTACTGGCAAATCTCAGGATGCTCTCCGTTGAGCTTGTACAGATCCAACACGACCCCCGCACTGATGCCACTGTAAAATTTGACACGCTGAAAAAGTTCAGGTGCAGATGCACACACCCGGACCAGATCAGTGAGATTAGGAACGGCGAATGCGATCATGACAATCATCATCCCCATATAGGAATTGATGCCTCTGACCCTAAAGTATTCGTCCACGGATACCTCTTTCTGATTGATCTCAACCATTCGGAGGGATTGAGTAGTGTTCAGATAACGGCCCATCTCTTCCAGAGTGATGCGTAGTGCTTGAGAGTCCCAGCGCGGATCTGTAAAACACTTATAGATGAGCCTAAACCTTTCGTCAGTAACTGATAAACCGGCCGCCGCATTTTTGTATTTGGTAATGAGCTCAGATATGTATGACACATCTGTGGCATTGTCCACGAGGTCATCGATAAATACCCCGGCCAAGAAATACTCTGCAAGAGCCTTCAATCGCTCAACATCCCCGTCTGGATAGACCTGGGATAGGTAGTGTCCACCGCAAGCAACGATACCTTCGTGGTATGAGACAGCCTCCTTCAGTGTCAACACCTCAAGCGATCGAACGTAGCTCTCCTTGGTATAGCTACACAACTCGCCAAAGGCGAGATGTCTCCGTGCGGCAAATCGAGAGGCCAACACCGGAGCGGTATATCTAGACTGACTCTTTTGGACGTTGTTTTCCATGTTTCGGTTTCTTAACTTCGTTTTATAAGTAAAATTTCGTGCTTCTGGGGAGTTTGACTTCCATTGCAAGAGACACACGGGAAGGAAATGTCGCAAGAAGCCAGTATAAATAGAACTTGGATAATGACATGGACTAGGCCAGATTTATGATTAAAAGATCTTCCCTTAGGAAATCTACCAATACAGCTAGCCCATCATTCTCTAGGCAATGCAGCCAAGCACGATAAGCGGTGAAGGTGAGATAGTCAGGAAAGTGAGCAACCGTGCAGTGTAGGGCTATCGAATGAGTTAAGGAGCAAAAGTGGGTTGATTATCCCAACAGTATAACACGCTGTGGTGATTTTTGGTCTGCTTATTATACCCAAAAAACTAGGGACATCATGTTGTCGCTCCGTGAGGTTGTGGGTACTGATGCAGTGTGTAGTAAAGCTAACATCTTTAGCCTATGAAGATGGCTTATATCCCTTCTGCATGGCGTGAGTATCAGAGATGCTTCTATGAGCATTGGGTGTTTAGCAGTCTATAAAGGGCTACAGAAACAACTTCTTACATACTTCAGTATATGTATCGAGTCATCACATACCTAGTACCTATGTTGATTACAGCGGGCGGTATATATATGCATCTAAGCAGTAGTGGTTTAAAACAATGTGGTTCAGAGTAGGAGCCCGGCAGCAGTTTATTCCATCTCGGTTAATTTCTTTGTTTCTCTGTTCTACTTGTATTGGTTACAAATCTTGCCGCCCCCTTTTCTGGTAGATAGACCCATTGTGATATGGAGCATGAAGGCTGTTGATATTGGCTGGGACATGATGCTTCATACAAGGCTGCGGGTCCCGATATCGGCTAGCTTGCTTGTTACTCTTCTCCACTAGAGGGCCAGACCAAAAGGTTTTGAGTCATTGTCAATCAGCCCTTACCAGCTCGACTGTCAGCACGAAGAAAAGCGCAATCGCACGTAGCAAGGCAAAAACATGGCTCGTTTCTCATAGCCAGAGCATACTCTTCAGTGACATCATCTGTAATCAATGTGTTCCTGTTGACAATCCCTTTTGCTGGACTACCTTAGTGCAAAAACGTACCACGTGACTGGCCTCTCCGCCGTCGCTGAATGCCCCGCGACATGGTCATCTTGTCTCCAACATCCTCCTTGTAGGAATCACACTTCACCATTGGCTTCTCACATCACCTTCGTCCAGGGTAAAATATCAGTCGAACAAATTTTCAATCTTCAGTCGACAGATCTTGTAATCTTCATCCTCCAAAACGTGGGCTTCGACAATACATTCAAGTCCAAACCCTATAGGCACCATGCCCTCCAGATCAGATATCACGTACTTCGGTGCAGGCCCTGCTCTGCTACCCACTGATGTCCTCGAGGAAGCTGCTAAAGCTCTCATTAACTATAATGATACCGGTCTGGGAATTGCTGAGCACTCTCACCGGTCGCAGCTAGCTACTGGTATCATTAATCAGGTCAAAGCTGATCTAGCCTCTTGTCTTGATATTCCAGACGACTACGAGATCCTCTTCATGCAAGGCGGTGGCACAGGACAATTCTCTGCTCTAGCGTATAACTTTGTTGGCGCTTGGGTTGCCCGTAAGCAGAAAGAGATCTTCGGGGATGCTAAGGGTGATCCCACCGACCCTAAGTTGATCCAGCAACTCAAGGAGGTCGTGGATAAGGACCTTAAGCTTGACTACCTTATTACCGGCGGCTGGTCACAGAAGGCGTCAGCCGAGGCCGAGCGGCTTTTTGGCTCAGAGCATATCAACATTGCGGCAGATAGCCGTAAGGTGAACGGCGGCAAGTTTGGAACCATTCCGGATGAGAGCACTTGGAAGCTATCTAAGGATGCTGCCTTGGTGTATTATTGTTCAAATGAGACAGTTGACGGTGTTGAATTTCCAGAATTTCCCAAGTCTCTCGAGCCGGGGCCTGATGGAAAGGGCCCAATTGTTGTTGCTGATATGAGTTCGAACATCCTTACAAAAAAGATTCCAGTAAAGAACTTCTCAGCCATCTTCTTTGGCGCCCAAAAGAACCTGGGAGTAACAGGTATTACTGTTGTGGTTATCAAGAAGAGCTTCCTACCACCTACAACGGTTCAGCCTTCGATAGCCCTGATGAGACACCTTGCTTTACCTATCCCACCTATTATTTTCCAATATGAGACTATTGCCAAAAACAATAGTCTCTATAATACGTTAAGCATCTTTGAGTAAGTTATAGTGAACTCAATCTTTCTAACCCAAGGTCATACTAACTACATTCATAGTGTATACATTGCTGGCCAGGTTCTCAAGAAACTGCTGCAGACATACCCCAACAAGGTTGAAGGACAGCAAGCTGTATCTGACAAGAAGGCCCAACTTATTTATGATGCTATTGAGGCTTTTCCAGAGATCTATAAGATTATCCCCGATAAGGCAGCACGGTCGCGTGTCAATATTTGCTTCAGGGTTACCAAGGGTGGCGACGTTGATGCCGCTGAGAAAGCCTTTCTAGAGGGGGGTATTGCCCAGGGACTAACTGGGCTAAAGGGGCATCGTTCGATGGGCGGAATTCGTGCAAGCAACTACAACTCGGTTCCCCTTGAAGGCGCAGAGAAACTTGCCCAGTTTATCCGCACTTTTGCAATGTCATAAGAGAAGCTGGTCGGCTAGGCTAGTCCAAGGGTCAGTTTCAAGGGAAGCACCTGCGGGTACTGGCATCGGCTATACTAGAGTGAATACAGAATATGTTGGGCCATCGCTTCAGGATCAAACAGTAGAGTGATTTAATTCTATGTGTATTGATGGTTGCCTCTTATTTAACTACTTACTGGAAGAATCTCTTAAAAGAGATATTTGACAGGTGACCAGGCGTATTTGTTCTAAGGAGCGCGGCATCGCAAGGAGATTAGAGGAAATATCTCGATGCAATACCAGAAGATGTCATTTTCCCAGACAGCACGACCAACCGGCATGGCTATGTGGAGAATGCTGCCCTACGCCTTGCTGTACCCCCGGCGGGCACTAACGTTAGGCCTGTCGAATTCAAGGCTTGGACAATGAATGATCGTTGAGCCATCATCTGTGAACTTTGTCGCTTCTTCTGGCGGAGCTGGTTGAGCGGGATACGCTGGGTCTGTCGTAGTGGGACGATAGAGAGGATGACATCAACACACGCGCGTACGAGAGAAGGTTAAAGGAGAGATGAATCAGGCGAATTTAATCCAAAGTAAGCTGCTGAGCTATTAGAAAGAAGTTCTTTTGCTTCCACTACTTAGTATAGGCCAAGTTGATCAAGAGGAAGCAGTACAGTAATCTTGGAAACGTCTTGATCATAGCCCTCGTAGTTGGTATTGGTCATAACAGGGCATGAAAAGGAACAACAACATAGTTGAAACAAAGGAAAAGCTCACATCTATACGTAAGGACGGGATTTTCCGACTAGAAGGGCTTTCAAAGAGTAGGAAGACGGTTTGTTCAATGTGATCTGAGCTGCGGCTGCGGCCAAGTTTTAAACATCTACAATACAGTCGCAATAGCTCATATAACCTTTCTTCCTTCATAGCCATCAAATACTGAAGACTAAATCCTTTATTAAATCATATATCAATCTCATCATACAACTCAAGTCCTAGAGTTTTGAAATGCCAATAAAAAGCAATTGTTGGGGCGTGATGGCACTGTCAGTGTCTATGATGTAAGACTCGATCGATGGCTTCATCGAACCGTGAACTCACTTACATCATGGATAAGTATCACGTCACGGTTTCTCAACGGGATCGCAACTTTTGTTCGCAATCAATAGTTTTTGTATGAGGGAATGTGCGCGGACGGTTGGTCTGGAGGGGTGATGATGACTCGATGTGGAATGATGCTCTATGGTGGTGGTGGTAGAGGTGGAGGAGGAATCCGTTCACCTGCGTTGAAATGACTATAAATGCTCCATCTCCATCCTCATCCACATTGACAAACCAAGAATTATACAATTTCTATAAAAAGAGAGAAGAACTATCATAGTCAATAACCATGCCTCAATACAAGGAAGGACAAAAGGTCTCCTACAAGCCCGTTGGTGGTATGTTGATAATCAGCCACCCCTGCATACAGAATCACGCACTGATACCAAAATCCCCCATGTAGGCCCCGATTCCAACACCCCTGCCAGCACCGGTACTATCACGAACGTCCTTGAGGAGCCAGGACGTCAGGCAGAGCGTAATGTGCAGGCCAGTCCTGAGAATCCTCGTTACGAGGTGAGAACTGGCTCGAGTCTATATGAATTGCGTTGTATGTGACACTGACACAGTGTGGCAGATTGAGAACACCAATACCGGCAAGACGACCACAATCTATGAGGCCAATATTCTTGGTGAAGCTTAAATCTGATGGAGCAGAGGATATCGAATCTTGTTATATATCACTAGATAGTCGGATATGAAATCATTCACCAATTGAAGCACAAAACTGTGTTGTTATGATTTGTCTGACGCTGTGCAGCCCAGGTTGCCCATTCATTCACCAAGTAAACATGAGTGTATATACTGTATTTCCCAAGCCATCATTTATGTAGTATAGCGTACAACAACGCTTATAGCCAAGATGATACCTCCAATGATGCTAAAATGAACAAGCATTAATTACAGGCCAACAGCAACAACTTGGCCACCCTTTCCATCAGTTCCACCCGCCGTCACGACATACAGCGTCTTCTCATCCGCAGATAGAACTGCCGCGGTTGGGCCCTCGAGGTTCAAGCCGGTATCTATAGTAGAAATCTTTCCGTCCGGTGTAATCTTGAGCACTGCGCTCGGGTGCGTAGCCACGTAGGCTGTGCCGTCCCGGGCAACCACAAAGTCGTCAGGAGCCGCGGCCGGGTCGGCGGGGAGGTTGGCGATGACCTCCACCTTGCCAGTGACATTGCCGAACCAATCGACCTTGACGCGGCCGTAGAAGTCTTGGGCAGTGTTGGCGATGTAGAGGTAGCCGTTGTGGACCTTGAGGCCGTTGACGCCGAATGGCACATATTGTGTGGGCTTGAGCTTGGGGTCATCCAGGATAACCTTGTACTCGCCTGTGAGGAGGTTGACGCGGTAAATCAGGCCGGTGCCAGAGTCGCCGCTGAAGACGGTGTATGGCAAGGAGGGCAGGGCAGCCAGGCCATTGAGAAGCTTGACCTTGGGGAACTTGGCTGCCGTCTTGATAACCGGCGCTCCATTGCCCTTGGAGCCCCAGTGGTTAAAGTCCAAGGTGATAATCTTTGCGGTTCCGTCGATGAAGGTCGTGTCAGTATCGTTGCCGAGACCTCCAGAAACGGCAAAGACATCTGGGGCAATTTCTGTGATGCCACTGATGAGGGTGGCGTTCGGGACCTTGTAGGCCAGTTGCGGCTGGGCATCTTTGGCATTGGGGTCAATGGTGTAGATGGTACCGTTGTCAAAGGTGTCGAGGACGAGGTGGCCGTTTGGTCGAATAGCCACATTCTCAACCCATGCTGCCGAGGTGGGAAATTGATAGATTTGACGAGCCTTGACCGCGCCGTGGGCGAGGTTGGCAGCGCCGAGGAGGCCCAGTGCAAGTCCAGCCACAGAGTGCATGTTGAATAACGAAATGATAGAAGACACCAAAGACTGTGATCACTTGCCATATTCCGAGGTGCGAGCCTGGGCATATTTATAATACGACCCATGCAACAACCCCGGTGCAGTTCATGGTGGGTAGCATCCCGCGCGTGCAGTTAGGCCGACCTGCTTGAGGATCGCATTCCTGAACGGTGTTCGCGCATTTCCAATCATGATGACGATCTCCGAGACGGCCGGCCGACGTTGTTTCACAGTAGATGCATCGATATCGATTGCTAGTGGGGTGAATTGAATGTGTGCTTACTGAAGAGAGAGAGGTTGGTCAAATTGCCACCAACCAGAACTCACGAAATTCCCGTTTTCACCTGAAAGACCGGCCCAAAGGTAAGAATAACACATAGGCTTTGCCGTAATTACGAAACAGAGTCCTTTATTGCGCTGAAGTATGCCTGCAGCTCATATATCATTGAGACATGATAGTCCTCTGCACATATTAGATAGTCCTCCGTACTCTCTGCTTCGGACTCGGATCGATTTTCGTGCTCGGGACCGAAGGACCCACTGGCCACGTTCTGAGCTGTGTGAGCCTGAGATATCCAGAATTACCCGGGAGCTTAGGGCTCGAGAACGAGGATCACGGCGTTTCCCTGTCGATATGTTGATATGGTAATCAATGCCAGGGAATCTGCAGGGACCATGATTTGCAATAAGTATCCGATATTAAGAGCTTTCAGAGGTTATTGTCTCCAAAAGGAATGTGCATGGGGGAAGTGCTTAGTATATAACATTGCCTCTTTCGGGATGTAACCAAACATCATCCAATATGATTATGAGGAATAAGATGCTGATAAATCATTTCCCTTCCGAGACGCAGCCTGTGTTTTCGAATAAATGGTCTTGACGTGGCAGTCAAAACCTCGACAGTTTGCTCATGACTTGTGTGTAATATAGAGCGACGAAATATCTCCCAGAAGGATTTAAGAGGATCAAGAGGGTTGCACAGCTTCCATGCACTACGGAACCGAAGGCCGATCTCCAGAATCCTTCTGTGCAGTCAATCCAACCAACACCATTCACTCACCCACTCGCTCACTCACCTAACGGCAATGCGCAAGAAGCAAAAAAAGGGCACTGTATAATAGAATTTGTCGGATCAACGACCAGTTGGAATGGCGTCGCACCTTGCGTTCGTCATTGGACCTGGCGCGTATTTGATGGCACCCCTAATCCAACGGCTTCATGTTTTGGCCTTCAATAGCGCCCCTGACTAAGGCTCGGGACTTGACACTGGAGGCTGTCTTGGCTGTCCAACTGAGCACAAAGAAGCAGTGGAGTTTGTTCTATAGGGTTTGTGTGCCAGGCGAGGGGGGGGCCTGCAAGGGGCAAAGCAACGAGAGCCAACCAGTCCGTTTTAAGGGTGAAGATCCTTTCTCCAAGAGGTGCGGGGGATGGATCAGCGCTATGTAGAAACAAAACTGGCCGAATGCTTTATTGTACAAGCCAAATATCGTAAGAGATGCTTGGCGACCAGGTGATGATTCGAGTATATAGCCAGTCTCTTCCTCTTCCGTCAAAATGTTCGAGGCACGAAAGGCTCGTCGCTGTATCTGCTGAACGCCATGGTTGCCAAGTCTACCGACCGTTGGCATGCAGCAACATTGAAGCATGGCCAAAGCTGTAGTGCAGTTGTAGTACAGTTGTGTCTCATACTGTCAGCAACAGACGGTCAACTTGTCTGGCACATGATTCTCTCCAACTATCAGGCTGTATGTATGTATGTGTTCTCGTCAGCCAGCGGCCAGATGATGCTTCAAGGTCGAAGCTGATGAGGATGGCGCACGCGACCAAGCCCGCCTAGGTAGGTGTTCATGGATGAGGGATGTTGGCGAATAGAGTAGAGTACCTAATAAAGGGTCCTGTGCTGAAGATGGTGGTGGGTGTGGTGTCAACTAATGGCTGGAACTACTGGCACTGGCCGCGACTCCAAAACTCCACCACCACCACTGCCAGCTTCTTCCCCCAAACCTCTCCAGGGTGTGTGTGCGTGTGTGTGTGTTTGCCAAGTCCGGTCACGACTTTTCGTCTCTGCCACCTCTCCTCTCTCTCGCATTCATTAACTTTTGCTTCTTCTTCTTCTTGTCATTCTCACTCTTCGCCTTTCCTTCGCCCTTGGTGCACACCGTACGGGGAACTTGGCCCGATCCCTTATTAAACAACAGCCCTGGGAGTTCTATTAATATCAACGCCCCCCCATCCTGCCACTCATTCCTCGCCTGCGCTGCATTTGACCCGCCCTGGGCGGCTAATACTAATATTATTGCTACGACGCTTCTGCGACCCGGCCGACCCCTCGCGTGAAGACATTCATACCAGACATTTCGTCCATTCTATCCCTACTACAGGGACGACGTGTCTGCTCATCTGGAGCTTGTCAACGATTGCACGAGTCTTCTCTTCGAACCGCCTCCTGCGAACCTCGCCTGCCTAGGCGTAAGCAGCAGCGCCAAGCCACCAAATCTTCCTCTTGATTCGTCTTCAGCTGCAGCTCCCCGACTTCAAAACCGTACGACCGCGACTCCTACGTTTCCTTACCGTTACCTTGCATACATTAATACTGCACGACGGCCATTTTGGGAGCACTTATGCACATCTAACGATCCAATAATCCCTTTCCAACGGCACCGTCTTTTTTTCTCTCCCTCCTTGACTCTGGATATGGGAAGCTCCGTCGCGCCTTGAGTGGGCTGGATTTTTATTTTTGAAATTTTTTTAGTACGATTATAATTCTGTGAAGCTTTTCTTCAACGCAAGAGGGCGAGTGGGAGCTACGAAAATTTGTTCAACGACGTCGACCCGGAAAGCGGGTTCATAATGGCATACGAAGGAGGATATGGCGGTGGCCAACAACGGCCCTATAACGGTCGAGCAGCGCACCCACCCGCCCCCAGGGGTCCTCCGCAACAACAGTACGACGGATATCAAGATGCTTATGGCTACGATGGAAGTCTCGGTGCTGGAGGTTATGAACAAGACTATGGAGGCCAACATCAAGATTCAAGATACGGGCAAGGCCGCCCGCCACAAGGGGCTTATGGGAATCCTCCGCCAAGAGGAGGATATCCGCCGCAAGGTGCTCGAGGAGGAGCTCCTCCTCCCATGGGGCGACCTAAGACGTCTGAAAGTCACCAAGGAGGATACAACCCTCCCCGCGGAGGCATGGGTCCACAAGGCAGAGGCATGCCTCCAGGTCCTGGAAGAGGCGGTGGGCCCCGCGGTCTGCAACACCACCCTTCTAACTTGAATCTTGCTGGTAAGGCTTTGCAATAGAGGACTGTAGTATCGCGATTGGCTAACCGGCGTCTTTTGTTAGGCGGTCGTCAACAGATCAGCAGTGCCCCCGCTACGCCGCAGGACTCCGGGTTTGGAGTGGGTGGTCAGGGAAATCAACTTGCACACCAAATGTCGGCGATGGACTTGAATGGAGGACTACCCGGCAGCAGAGGAAGCACCGATAGTAATCAACGACCAGGCGACTACGCACACTCGATGAATAATGGCAGGGCACCCCCCTCTCGCGGTTCACAATCTCAAGGCTACCAGGATCCAAGACGAGCACCCCCTGGACAGGCGCCAGGAGGCTACGGAGGATATAATGATGGATACGGCTCCCGATCGCAACAACACCTGAGTAACGAATTTGGTGGACCTCAACGAAGTATGACGATGCCATTTGATGGTGGCCCTGCAGGTCAGGGAATGCCGCCGCAAAGACCTGCTACAACCACCGGAAATCGACCAACTCCTCATAGGACATATCCTTCTCAATCCCAGGTGTCGGTGGCACAGAGCCAACACAGTATCAACTATAGCGTTGACTACGGGCATCAAGGCCAGATTGACGACGTTTACGACTCTTATTATAATGATGATGACACGGGCAATGATACAGACTATGGCTCCCATTTGCGTAATCCAAGCCGGTCAAGTATGCCAGATTTTGACGCGATACCGATGCAAAACAAACGAGGCTCGTTTGAAACGTCTATGCAGCCTGGAGCTGGACACCCACAGCAAGGCGCTCACCAGACTGCCAAATTGAGTCATGCCAAGTCCATGATAGAGATGAGAGAACCACAAGCGGCGATTTTTGAAATGGCTGGTGATGCGCCCGAGGTCCCTGCCCTTCCCCCGATGAGTGCCTACCAACCTGCAGGGAACCATTCTTACAGTGCATCTGGCGGATTCGATCCGGTGCTGCAGCGACGTCCTAGTGCGCCGCCAGGATCAATGATTCAGCCTGGATATCCGAATAACCCTCCCATTGTCAGGCCCGGCACGACGGTCCCGCAAAGTTCGAATCCCGATAGTTTACCTGCTCATCCCACACCTGTACGTCCAGGCTTGATGCAAAACTCACTTGTTAACCCAAGTGTCAAACCACCCCCGGTTCGAAATTATGGTGGTCTTCCACAAACCGCACCTCCGGTACAACAGTACCAACCACCACCGCAGCAACCACCGCCGCCGCAGCAGCAACAACAACAGTATCAACAGCAACCATCACCGCCACAGTCGATTCAGGGGGGTCCAGCACCAAGGCATCAGCAGGAGGAGGAAAAGACGCCAGTCACGCCACATGAACTGGAACATCTCCGGATGATTATCAAGAACAACCCCAACGATCAGATGGTTGCTTTGAAGTTGGCCAAACGGTTGATTGAGGCGTCAGATACTCTCGTGCCTAATGTACCAGACCCACGAGCTCGTGCTAGGGCTCGTGATCGCTATCTCGTTGATGCTCAGAAGATCTTGAAGAAGCTAGCACAGGCACAGAATCAAGAGGCAATGTTCCTAATGGCAGACAGTATTGGCAAGGGTCTATTCGGTGGCGAGCCAGACAACAAGGAAGCTTTTACGCTCTACCAGTCCGCTGCAAAGCTTGGCCATGCGGCGGCAGCATACCGAACGGCTGTTTGCTGTGAGATTGGTCACGAAGAAGGTGGCGGCACTCGCAAGGATCCGCTAAAGGCTATTCAGTGGTATAAGCGGGCGGCTACGCTGGGTGATCCACCAGCCATGTACAAGGTCGGCATGATCCTGCTCAAGGGACTGCTGGGTCAGCCGAAGAACCCTAGAGAGGCGGTTGGCTGGTTGAAGCGGGCGGCTGAACGGGCCGACGCGGAGAACCCCCATGCACTCCACGAACTGGGCTTGCTCTACGAATCGGCGCAGGGTAACGATGTCATTATCCGCGACGAGGAATATGCCCTGACGCTATTCCAACAAGCAGCAGAGCTTGGCTACAAGTTTTCGCAGTTCAAGCTGGGCTGCGCATATGAATATGGCATACTGGGATGTCCTATTGACCCAAGGCTATCGATTGTGTGGTATTCTCGCGCTGCGACGCAGGAGGAGCATCAATCAGAGCTGGCGCTTAGTGGGTGGTATCTGACAGGCAGCGAGGGCGTCCTTGGCCAGAGTGATACCGAAGCTTATCTTTGGGCGAGAAAGGCTGCCATTGCCGGATTAGCAAAGGCAGAGTACGCAATGGGATATTTCACAGAGGTGGGTATTGGTGTTCCAGCGAATCTAGAAGACGCCAAGAGGTGGTATTGGAGAGCTGCTGGTAAGTCAATCCACATGCCGTTATCCGAGACAAGTCGTAGCGACCATATTGGTACTAATGATCTTGGCAGCACAGGATTTCCCGAAGGCCCGTGAGCGACTTGAGGATCTCAAGCGGTCAGGTAAGGGAAGTCGTCCTCGCCCTAGAGAACGCATCTCGCGAAGCCAGCAGCAAGAGGGAGATTGTGTTTTGATGTAAGGGGAAAAAATCAAAATTAAAATCAAAATTAACTGCACTATGACGATGTATAGTAATAATGCAAGGCAAAGCAGCCTCTTAGATGAGTGCGAATGTGAGTGCTGGTGCGAGGTGCAAGTGTAGATGCAAAAAAAATTCAAGCGTCAAAGGCGGCTGGCCCGGCTGGGTTGGGAAATAGTCTTATTAATTATTTTTACTATGCATTTTTGTTTTTGTATCATTATTAAGTAGAACGTGGTGGTATTTAGACTCTTAGACGATTACAGCGATTTTTAATATTTTGTTTGTTTGACATGTCCTTCTTTGATCAAGTACCCCTATCCAATGCATGCATTCATTCCTACGCATCTATGAAATGAAGTCATGGCCGTTTACTGTCAAACAGGCCCCCAAATGCAGAGCCAATATGCGAACCCCCTCCCCCTCCTCTGCCCCCATGGCGTTGCGCCTCATTACAGATCCACTCAATCAAGAACTGCCGATCGGCCAACTTGCGTGCATCCGTGACCTTTGTGCTCGTCTGAGCCTCACCCGCATCGAAGCTAAGGAGCGTGGGGATGGAGGTGATCATATATGTCATGGCGAGTGGCGCTTCCGACGAGGACGACGTCATTTCCGGAGCATCAAACTCGATGGGCGCGAAGAGCACGCCGCCCTGGGATTCACCGACGCCGGAGGCGATGAGTGTGCGGAGGAGGGGCTCAATGGTGCGGCAGGTTGGACACCAGGAGGCGGTCCATAGTGTGAGGAGGGGGAGGCGGAGGGAGGAGGAGAGGGAGAGGTGAGTGTGGAAAGAGTCGTTTGAGCGGATGCTGGATGGGTTGTGCGCGAGTGGGGGAGTGAGAGTTAGCTGTGCTGTGCTGTTACGGTGCGTTGCTTACGGCAAGTAGATATCTATTATGTGTGATAGATGCGTGGTGTTTGTGTGTGTGTGCTATGGCATGAGGAGAGCGGGGGGGGGGGAAGGGAGCTAGCTAGGGGTGGTGGTTAGGAAAGGGTGGATGGACGGAACCTACGGATCAAAGATTCGGTTCTTGGAGTGCCGGGCGGACGTGGTCGAGAAAAAGAGATGGTGGCCCTGTCGAGGTCGTGACGGCGGCTTGAGCGGCTGGTAGGGGTTGTTGCTGCGAAGGAGTAATGATGAGAGAGGCGGATGGGCGTGACGCGGGGAGGGGGAAGGGGTGGTGGTGGTGGTGGTCAGGTGGTGAGGCTTGACGCTCAGAGCAGAAGGAGGTCTTTTGCAGACTTGCATGTTGGGGGGTTTACAAGTAGTACTTGTAGTTTTATTTGTTTTGGAGCAAGGGCGTGGATGAGATGCTCAAATGAGATTTTTTGTTGATGGGTTAATGAGGTTGGATGGGTAAGGGTTTTAAAAAAGGGGAGGGGGGTTAAAAGGGCTTGTGGATTGATTGTACAAATATGTGAAGGAATAGATATAAAATCTGGTTTGCACAAGGTAAAGAGCTTGACGGTTACAAGCGACGGTTGGATACAAGTATGAGCAAGCACGTACGAAGTAGAAAAGGGAAGGAATTGATTTCTGATTTGGGCCAAAATTCATTTCTTACAAGGGTCCCTTGGCCAGTTCCCCCCTCTCTCTCTTTCTCTCCCACCACCCCTACATACATACTCTGTACATACGTCTCCCACTCTTAACGATGCCCACTTTCGTACATGTCTCGGACCAAAAAACAAAACATGCCCAAAACAAAAGATTCTTCGCGGTTCGAGGCTTCTCTTTTGTTTTAAGCGACATTGGATCGACGTCTAGAATGCTTCTTTCGAGACAAAAAGCTTAATTTTCAGAGCCCCAGAAGGTCTCAAAAAGGCCCAGCCTTGAGAGGGCTGCAAGAGATGCATGTTTCTTCTATTGGCTACCGGTACGAGGGATATCGAGAGAGAAAAGAAAAAAGACCTCCTTGCTGATGACTTGTTTTCTTTCCCTCTTCTTTTTTTTTTTTTTTTTCTTTATGACGCCCTTACCGGCTGAGGAACTTTCAGGCTGATGGATAGTTTTTGCGGGGTGCGTCAAGATCCGTAGATGAGTTTATAGCCCCCATTTTCAGCTCACAGCGGGCTGTTGGGCACCTACGAGATACCTGTATCTATCCCATGGAGCTCAAGGTAGGCAGACAGGTCGATAGGTACCTCTTCCAGGGCTCCTATGGCCCCCCGTATTCACTGCGTCATAGTGCATGGATGCGCCAAAAACTGTAGGCGTCCTTTTTAGTTTACAGGTGCGCTCAGCAGGTGGCATGTGGCCCCCTTGACGCGCATCCCCAACATGGATGGATCCATGATAACGGGTATGTAGAGCCCTCCCAGGTGACTGACCTCGTGCTGCGAGTCAGGCAAACGATTGGAAAGACAAAATGCTCAATGAAGAACCTTGGCTTGAGGGGTGGTGCTTGATTACCTTTTTGTTGCTTCATCAAATAATGACCTATCAGGTTTTGGTCTGGTCCTCCCCCCAAGCACGAAATGAACAGACATCTGCGTTGTCTGGGATGACACCTTCTCGAACCAGGGGGGGTGCTTGTAAACGCCACTAAGGAGAATCATCCGGGTTCCATCCAACGACCTTAGCACCCAGCAATTAGCAGTATTGGCTACTGAGCTACCCAGCATTTACAGGGTCTGTTTTTTTACCTACCTAGTAGTATTAATCTTATCAGCAGCTAAAGCTACCTACTAGTAGAAAAGGTATTGTTTGTTTCCACAGCACACACTTTCATGCCTGTTGGTAGAGAGAGAGAGAGCCATGACCTTTTTTTTGATCTTCACTGCCGTGTTTTATTTAACCTTGTTTTATCTCCCTCTTCTTTATCTGTTTTCCCTTTCTATTCAGTCTTTCTCTTCCATACTTGGCGTTGTGGAACGCTTGTTGAGGCCATCCGTCCATCCATCCGCTCATCCACTCATCCATCCATCTCCTATCTCTCTCGCTACCATTGGCATTTAAACATCCGTACAAAATCCCCCGAAACCCCGGCACTTGCTGCAATAAGCATCAGCATCAGCACCGTGACTGCCATTGCTGACGACTCTCCCCCCCTTCATAAGATCATCATGTTACTCTCGCCATCGTAACAACTCTCTTAAACCTCTTCTCCATCTCTCTTCCAAATCACCTAAAGCCGCTAGCATTCCTCCCTGGTCTAGATCATTCCCCTTGGACCCTTTACGACCTCACATCTTTTTTGGATAGTCTTACCGCCGCGGTTCTAGACTTTGTGCTTGGGTTGCATCCGTGTTAAACATTTATAATCGCCAACTCCCACTTATTCGAACTCGACGACTTACTTTACCTACGAAACTGGTAGATATCATCCAGCTCTCCATAACTCTGGCGGTGAGGAGATAGTGTTCCCGCAATGTCTGAAGAAGCTACGCGGCAAGGCCGTTGGGGCTTTGGACGTCTATTTGGCAATGGAGAGACGGGCAGTAGCTCAGACGATGAAGGGACCAGGCCTGCAAAATGGAGCATGGGAGTGTTGAATGATCTCAAAACAGTCGAGGTGCCAGGTGAGAGCGTTCAAAACTACTTCCCCCCTCCCTTCAGAGAATCAACCGATATTAATCATGTACCACAGGCTCTATTCTGCTGCTTGCTAGTGACCGCAATGAGCCCCTCGGCCTTCGCAATGTTCATGCCCGAACGTCGCATTCTTCTCTCCCCGTCGGCTTTCCCTTCGAGGGGCCCATGACCCCTGGGGGAACTCGACCCATGTCGGCGACCCCACCAATCTCCAAAAAGCCAGCTGATGAGATCGAAGAGAAGAAGAGGACGCCGGATGGCACCATTATCCTAGAGCCCCAACCCGAGGACTCAGTCAATGATCCACTCAACTGGCCCTCGTGGAGGCGCGATGCGGCGCTCTTATCTCTCGGTTTCTACTGCATGCTCGGCGGTGGCATGACCCCCGTCATCGCTGCTGGCTTCACCAATGTAGCCAGGGACTATAACGTGTCAGTCGAGACGGTTGCCCTCTCTACAGGCCTCTACATGATGGGCTTGGGCGTAGGATCCGTCTTCGCATCGCCCACTGCTATTCTGTTTGGCAAGCGTCCGGTATATCTTGTTAGTGCCATCATCTTCATCGGATCGTCCTTGTGGGCTGGCTTCTCGCCCAGCTTCCCCTCTCTCTTGGCTGCACGAGTTTTCCAAGGCATAGCGGTGAGTCCTGTGGAGTGTCTGCCTTCTGCTACCATTGCCGAGATTTTCTTTCTCCACGAGCGTGCATACCGAATCGGTATCTATACGCTGTTACTCCTTGGTGGTAAAAATATCGTCCCCCTGGTCAGCGCCGCCATCATTGGCCGGTTCGGCTGGAGATGGACCTTTTAGTGAGTTTCTTCTATGACGTGCTTCGTACAACATGATACACGTGATCAGATTTCTAATATATATTGCAGCATTGTCGCCATGATCGTGGCTGTTGGTTTTGTCCTCTTATTCCTCTTCGTCCCCGAAACCTTCTGGGACCGAACCCCCACCAGAAGGCATTCCGTCTCCAGCAAGAGGCCGTCCAGGAGACCAAGCTTTCTCCGTCGGCTCTCATCTCGCCATGCAGACTTAGTTCATGGCCAATCAGTCCCCGCTACGCCTGGTGGTAAATTTTCTGAAAGACCACCATCGCCAGGCGTAGCGGAGCGTCACAAACATCTCCATGTTGGCTTTGCGTCCACTTCTGAGTCTGAGAAGCCTCATATCACCCATGATGATGCGGATGCGTCCCACCAACCTGGGATAGAGCTGGCCCGAAAGGATGAGGGGGTTTCGCCCAACCCCGCTCCTTCAAGGGAAGGCATCAACCCCGCCCCCATCGCATTCCCCCAAGCCAGCCATCCCACCCATCAGGATATCCAAGCTTCCAGATCGCCATATATCCAGAGTGCAACAGGTAGCTCAAATCATGTGGACTATTTCTCAAGAGGGCCACACTTTGATGCCGAGAAGATTGCTTCGTCAAACTTCGTAGCCCCTCCCAAGGTTCAGGCTTATACCCACAATCTCCGCCAGCAACCTGCACAATCTTTTGTCCAGCAATTGAGGCCATACCATGGTCGCCTCAACAATGACAATTGGTTCAAGGTCATGCTACGGCCATTCATCCTGTTTGCCTACCCCGCTATCCTATGGTCTTCAATCATCTATGCCTGCTCTATCGGTTGGTTGATTGTCATGTCCGAGACACTGGCAATTATTTACCGCGACCCTGACACCTATAACTTTACTGCTCTGCAGACCGGCCTCGTCTACGTCTCACCTTTTGTGGGCGGAATTCTTGGCACCGGTGTGGCGGGAAAGATTAGCGACATCATTGTCAGGGCCATGTCTCGACGGAATGGGGGTCTCTATGAACCAGAGTTTCGTCTCGTCATGGCGGCCCCCGTCCTGATCACCACTTGCATAGGGCTCATTGGGTTCGGCTGGTCGGCCCAAGAGAAAGATTCCTGGATTGTTCCAACAATTTTCTTTGGCATTGTTTCGTTTGGATGCTCTTTGGGCTCGACGACCTCCATCACGTTTTGCGTTGACAGCTACCGTCAGTACGCTGGCGAAGCGTTGGTAACGCTCAACTTTGCCAAGAACATCTTTCACGGCATGATTTTCAGCCTGTTTGTGTCTCATTGGATGGCTCACGATGGACCAAAGAGGGTGTACATGTGGCTCGGCATCATTCAGTTGCTGTGCTGTCTCTTGTCGATCCCAATGTATATATTCGGCAAGAGGGCGCGGATGTGGACAGTGAGGATGAACCTCATGGAGAAGTTTTAGATGCATGGACTTGGAGTTTTGCATGGATTGGCGTTTTTATGTTTACTATTTTGTAATGGTGATGCGTATATATGGTTACGGCTTCTCCACACCCAGTCGCCAATCGCAGATGATCCTGGCGGTCGTCATGGCCAAAAATCTGGTGATGAGACTGCCTCTTGCCCAAAAGGCTGGAGGTGACATCAACCTCTTGATTTTTGGGCATGACGATCGCCTTGGCGTGTGAGGTTAGCGACTCGGTTTGCAAAGGCTGTTGAGACACCACGCTTGCCTATTATATTTTGTATCATGAAGGCGGTATTTTGTTGTTTTCGGTGGTAAGGAAGCATATGGTACTGGGAGGGTTTGGGTCATCATTGGATGAAGTAGACTTGGATTTTAGACCAAGCATGAAATACTATGAAGCTATATGAGCGTGGATATTTGAATCAGTCACTGTGAGACCGTTGAAATATTGCTTGGTGTAAGAAAATGTTGGCGGTCTGATGCTGGCTAGACTGTGCGAGTGTGCTTATTCTCACCGTCCCCGCCCCCACCAACAGACATTTACGCTACCAGTTGAACCTCACCACACAGTTTGCAAGCCAACCCTTGAATAACAGCAAGTTTACACAGCATAATAATAGACTATGTCGTCTAGAATTCCTCCGCTCTTGGAGCCATACCTTGAGCTCCCCGAGGAAGCGTCCCTCATAGTCCTGACCAACGTTCTCGGAGCGGGGACGAATTGGTTGGTGCTGCGGTACCTGTACTCGTTTCTGCAGCGCGGACGGGGTGAGGAAGGACTTGGAGATGAAGAGGTGGGCGTTGTGCTTGTGAGTTTTATGAGGGATTTGGCGTTTTGGAAGGAAGGGAGTGGGAAATTGGTAAGTTGGACTTTTACTACCAGTCTTATGGTTTGAGAGATATAGAGAGGCGAGGCGAGGCGAGGTGAGGGCTGATGATGGGTCTTAGGGTCTTGATCTGGATAACCTCTCGAGGACTGGGAAATTTTCCTTTGTGGACGGTCTGACCGGCCTCTTTTCCGGGAACAAAAATTCGGGACCTGTGGTCAAGGGGGGCAAAGAAGGGAGAGTTTTGCGGAGTGATAAGCTGGAGGACGTGAAGAGGGAGATTGAAGCTGCGGTGGGGGATGTAAGGTTGGGGAAGAAGGTCTTGGTGGTGGATGGCGTGGATGAGTGGTTGGCTGCGGCGGGGGATGAGAGGGTGAGTAGTTTTGGGGTGGAGAATATGTTGCTTTCGTTGAGGGAGGTGAGTTCTATGTTTTTCTTTTCTTCTTTTCTTCGTCTTTCCTTTCTTCTTTATTTACTCGGGCTTTTTTGGTTGTTTGTATTATGAGACGGGAGGGGGGATATTATGAGATAAAGTATCTTGAAGACTGACTGAAGTAGCATGTTCACGCCACGGTCCTCACTTTTCCTACAGACGCACCTCTTCTTCACTCCCAGGCTACCACTCTCGAGCGCTCCCACGCTGCTCTAGTGCTCTCCCAGACTCATGCTGCCGACGCGGTGATTTCTTTGAGGATGCTCGACACGGGTGTTGCGCGGGACGTGAGCGGCGTGATGAGAATTTCAGTCAGGCCGGATGGCGGAGTGCAAGGGGAGGAGAAGGCGAGGCAGGGTGGGGTGGAGTATTTGTATTATGTTGGAGGGGACGGAAGTGTCAAGGTTTTTGAGAGGGGGACGTGAGAGATTGGGATTGAGATGGGAGAGCCATGATGATTTGGTGAGAGAAGATTATAATAGCGTGAGGTGAGGATGTGAGTATGGGGATGGGATGGGTTGACCTTGGGTGTGGGCGGGACATGATGAAAATGGAGCGTCTGGGATGAATGCCTCAAGACATGAGGGAGTGACACACATGAGCTGGTTAAATATCGTAGATGGGCAACCATCAAGAACAAGATCAATTTTAGAGAATGCCGTTCAACAGAGTCACCATGCTCACAACAAATCATCACCTCGTTTGCCAACACATCACTACAAATCAGACATCACACACACACACACAGCACTTCAATCACATCATCGCCACAGCTCATGAAGAATCAAGATGCCATTTCAGACTTTCGTAACCCGAATCCATTACGGAATCTCCGGTTCGAAAAAAAGCAAGTGGTCCGCAAAAAAACAACCGTTTTGTCCCATGCTCCAGCCCGCCTGTCGCCAAATGTTTACTTCCGCCCGCCCGTTGTGCAACAAAAATCACCCACGATCAAAAGGTGGAAATTCCTGGGCTGGCAGAGGCCATTCCTCGCTTTATGTCCTCTATGAAAATGGAGAGTTTTTTTTTCCTTTGTGGCCGAGAATCAAGAAACACTTGGGGAGGACTTGCATGATTAAATGCTCATGGCGAAAAAGTTTTTTATTCTTCATCTTCATCCCTTTGTTTATCCTCCCACCGGTTTCATATCGGTTTTTGTGCAGCGATGAAATGAAGGTTTAAGCCTCAGTCTCCTCCTTCTTGCCAACTCGGGCGCCCTTGGGGGCACCGGTCTGGAAGCCGTTCTTGAATCTTCGGGAGACGTCCTTGAGGTAGCGCATGCGGCCAGTGCCGGTGGTCTTTCTCCGCTTGGCCTTCTCGCTCCAGTTGTCTATGGGGGTAAAGAGTCAGCACACACATACACAAACGTACCAAGCCAAGTCTGAGGAACGGTTCCAAAGACTTGGTGAGGGCAAACACATACACTTCCTGGTCTTGGCGGCGGGATATCCGCAAGAGGAGCACTCATGCTTCTGAACGTGCATAGAACGACGACCTGTTTTCCCAAAATGCCATCAGCAAATCTGTCCAGTCTGACCCAAATAGCGTCCCCCCTCATTGACCAAAAATCCTCCGAGAGTCGTTTGCTCCAATTCGTCCTCCAAACTCTCAATCGAACCCAGAATCGTACGGGACAAGGGGGATAACTAACCGCATCGTCGGCACAAGGTGTGCGTCTTGTTGTGACGCTTACCGAAGCTGGAAGTACCCTTCGCTACACAGTGACAGTCAGTATCTCAGCATAGAACCGACAACCTTTCGGCGCAAATCCGACAGAGCCCGTCATTTTCTTTCAAAACGAAAGGGCCGTAGAGCATGCGCGCGGGAGGGCAAAAATAACGTACTCATCTTGGCGGTTGTGCGTGGGCGTGTAGTTGGATGACGATCAAGAAATTCTCAATTTGGGAGAGCAACACCTTTTTCGCAGTGGAGTGTCGAATTGCTAGCCCTAATTTTTGCGTGGGAGGTGCGTGGGCCACTTCTGTCTAAGTCACGTGATGTTACCCTTCCAGTGCTGCGGCACGTGATGGCTATATGGAAAGGGTACGTACTTTTTTTTCCATCCCACTCAACCCCACAGTCCCGATCACGTCTTAGGTGTCAGTCGTGCAAAATCATGGCGTATATGATCACTACCCACCCAATAACCAATTGGGGTATAAGTTATCTCCCAAGTTCTATACAAAGCCATCATTTTGTAAGTTCTCATACTGCTCATCCATCGACCCATCAAATAGCATCATACCCAAAAATTCCTTGACATACGCGGATGCCGTAGCTGCTGCGTATCCATCCCGGCTTAAGTTCTTATGGGAATCGGCATAGTTATTGATTTCGTAGATAACGAGACAAGGAAAATACGATATCGGCTTTTGTGGCTCTATCTCTACGTACAAAGCATCCTCAAAAAAAAATCGATTCCAATTCTCTTGCTGGCATCCTTGATGACACACCTGCCTAAACCCACAGCCCCATAGTGGATTTGGGGTCTATTAAGAGTCCGTAGCCTCCGAAATACTATACTTCCAGGTTCACTTTTACTGGAACTTATTTGTTGTGGCGGTTCAGCATGATACAACTCATCTTGAAGTTCATCTGTATTCTTGTATCTCTGTAAGTGAGGTTCACTACCAAGACACTCTGAGAGAATTTGAGGAATAGAGCTTCGAGGCCTCTCACAATTCGCACGTAATTTGAAGACAGCAGTCAAATTTTTTGGCGAGGGTTTAAAATTAAACACCACCTCGAAGTGATCACTGGCAACCCCGTCATAGTGAACAACCTTTTAGCTGAAAACAATATCACCAAGCCTCTCTGTTGCCTACAAGTCCGTCAGCTGTCCTAACAAACAAACGGACGCATATGAATGGAAACTCCTCAATATGTTGATTGCTGCAGCCGCAGCATTTGTGATACCGAGTGTAGCAAATGGAAGACAAAACATGACGATGTTATGATAGCTGATTCTTCTCACGAAGTGTAGGTGTCCATGTCTGGAATTCGAGGTAGGCCCTCATGGACCTCATCTAGCATTGCCGCTGTAAGGGTGAAATGAAGTAGCAAAGGGCAGATCCATCCCACTTTGTAGGAGTTCCTGGAATGCTTCATTGCTTGTACTGGGTGTCAAAACCCCTCGATATGGTTATCGGTGTGCCATACTGGGTTGTCATAGAACTGCAGCTCGTGGTTATCAACGACCGATGAATTCTGGACGCAAGACCGGTGTATTTTCATGATGAAATGATGAATATGATACAAAAAAAAATGACAATTATTGATCTTTAAGAGGGTTGACTAAGTCATGTTCACGATCATCTAGAAGAGATAGACAGTCCTCACAGAAGTGAAATGAGTCAAATCCCACACTAAAGAAGATATATGGCGTGAGAGGCGATCTCCCTCATCTCCCTTCATTCCTCTTGATTTCTTTAAAGACCACTATTAAATCTTCTTACAAATTTCTATTTATCCTATAACTTCATAATCATTAGCGTGGTTCTTCTTACCTACGATAGCTGACCTTAACACTGACTCTGATCCAGCAACCACTCCTCCCTCACCGTAGAATCTTTAAATATGAACTTGTGACGAAGTCGCTTAGTAGGCACATTGAGGTTTTTACAGCTAAACTGCTAAATAGCAAAAATAAATATGTGCTCATTACTTCAACTCGAAATTTTAAAGTCGTACAATATCTCAATTACAGCCGTATTGCCCTCCTCCCGAGCATATGAGAGTGCGGTCCTCCCAGAGTTGTCTATCATCTCAATGCGTATATCGTTCATCTCCAATAATAGCTCTATAGCACTTCTTCTTGCCATCTTGGCGGCGTGATGCAGCGCCGTCATGCCGGATTTATCGCACTGATTGATATCCAAGCCCTTGGTTTTGAGCAATAGTTTCAGGTTCTCGTCGCGACCCTCTTGGATGGCAACCATCAATGGTGTCCCGAGGTCGCTGACATGATTGATGCATTCGTTGCTTTTCTTCAATAACAATCTCAAACAAACTGAGTCCTCTCTTACAGCAGCCCAATGCAATGGGGTTCCGCCTTCATTGTCTTCCAGGTCTACACGGATACTTTCAATTGCAAGCAGTCGTTTCACGACATTCTCTCTCCCACATCGAACCGCAACCGACAATGGGGGGGTGCCTGCCCACACATTCTGAAAATTGGCATTGACGTTGACCTTGACGTCCTCATAAGCAAGTAGCTCTTCCATGACACTGATATAGCCGTCACGAGCAGCGTACCACAGGGGCTTATCGAGCCAGGTGCAACCCACTTGATTAACACCCTCAGCCGCCAATAGCGTCTTCACAATTCCGACATCTCCCCTTCTAGCCGCAATCTCCAAAGCAGTATACCCTCTCTCACTTGGGAAATCAGTAGCTTGCGCTCTGAGTAGCATACCTACTACTTGCTCATCGCCACCCCAAGCTGCTAACGCCAGTAACGTTTGGTCGTCAGCATCCACGAGGTTAATATCATGGATATTTTCTGCTTCCAAGAGCAGCTCCACAACTGCAGTTTGGCCATTAAGACAGGCAATCATTAATGGTGTTCGTCCCGATTTGTTCCGTCGGTTAACGTTGATCCCCTCGGTCGCTAGAAGCAACTTGACGACGCCGTGATGCCCTTCTTTTGCCGCCTCATATAATGGTATTGTGCCCTCCCCGCCCACACCATTGACACTAATATTAGTATTTGCTAGTAACGTCTGCACTACTGTATCATGTCCGCCGGCTGCCGCATGTAATAGAGGTGATTTAGCTTTGTTGTCCGTTGCATTAACGTCAATGCCATCACATTCTAGTAACATCCGTACTACCGAATCATGGCCATAAGTTGCCGCATAGGACAATGGTGTTCTTTGGTCAGAATCCCTCGTATTAATACCAGAAACATCAGTTTCCAGCAATATCTTTACCACGTTGTCGGCCCCAAATCTCGCAGCCCGATGAAGGAAAAACATGGCCTTCCTATTTCCCCACTCACTATCAAACTCATGGGTCTCAATGAGAAATTTAAAAAGCAAAACATTTCGTATCTCAATCGCCCATAGCAGAGGTAGATACTCTTTGTGCTTCGGAAGAGTGAAATCTGTCCCATATGGTAATTGAAGAGATATGTCTTGTTCAGGAGTGCAAGTCTCCTGTTGAAGGAGTGCTTTGACCGCCGATCGATGGCCATTCGTCAAAGCTGCATAGATTGGATACTTATATCGCTCTCCTCTGATATTGAGTCTAGGAGTGTTGTGAGTAAAGGTTTTGATGAGCTCCGCAAACCCATTTTCTGCAAAAATGTACGCAAAAGTCGCTTTCGATGTATGACGTCGAGTATCGAATTGAGCAAAGAGGTTATCCAGACGAATCCACGCTTCGCGATCGAATGCCGTTAGGAATTTATTCTGCGCCACTTGTTTTGCAGCACAGTTTGCATGATAGAGAACACTTTGCGTTGCGTACTCGAGAAAAGGATAATCTTCGGATCTTTTGCGTCGCAATTTCTTTCCTTCTTCACTAGATGCTTTTGGAAGTTGCATATCTTGGGGGACGACAGTCGACATGTGGGTTGTCATGTAAGTGTAGCAGCATTTCTTCAGTTGGTCGTGGCTCCAAGTCTCGAGATTATCCCCAATTTCGGGCCAAAGCTGGCGGATGCCATCGTCTTTGATGAGAAAATCTCTCACAGATTCATGGATGAACTGGACCGTTTTGTATTTTGATTTGGTTATTTCAGCAAGTCCTTTAGAGGAACTGAGAACATAAAGCTCCAAGTTAGACTGGTCAAAGTCGTCAGGATCCCATCTAGCTAGATTTTCGGGATCTGGTTCCAGCCCAGATACCATAGCATAATAAAATTCTTGCTGATTTAACGGCCGCTTGGCGAATAGTATCCACGAGATGCAAAGAAGGAGATCGTCCATATTCTCATGATCCCTCATCAAAATGTCCTTGAAAAGGTCACTTAGTTTTTCGGGTATTGCTGCGAGTCTTCTCTTGACGGCAAACATGCGGCCTCTTTGAAACTCCCGGTTAAGAATATCGATGACTAGAACAACCCAAAGGAAAATACCGGATGCCTTCTCAAGGATTTGGGCTTTGACTTGCTCGGCTGCCCTGCCTTTTCCAGCTTTCAAACTGCGACGGACATATTTTTCCAAATCCCCTGCATGTCCAGGTTGGCTCTCCAAAACCAGCTTCTTGCCATTTCTGATGTCGATATGGGGATAATGGCGACTGGATAAGCAAATGTAAAGTTTGATGTTTTCTGCAACAGCAATATCCCCCAGCTCCTCAAGAAAGGCTATCATAGATCGAATTTGCTCCTCGTCGCATTCATCCAGTGCGTCAACGAAACAAGTCAAAGTCCGTTGCCCAAGCCGTTTGACAGCAGCAGAGAAGATGCTTTGTAGAATATCAATATCCCAAGAAAGACTCTCGTTTTCATCAGGTAGAGACAATACGAAGCTATCAAAAATGTCCTGGAGATCCGGTAGCTTCTCAACCAACTGCGATACCAAAGATCTCATCATTCCTAAGGTTGTCTTTTCCAGATGATCTCCTCTGGCGTTGAAGAAGAAAGCTATGGTTACAGCACCCTGTGCAGTTTTCTTCGCACGTGTGTATGTGAACTTCATCAACGTGGACTTGCCAGCTCCAGGCTTTCCATTGATCCAGAGGAATCCATGATGGTCCTTGAACTTAGCGGGGTCTAACCAGTCGATATAGTCGGGGTGACCGGGAAACCACTTGCACGTTTCGGAATGTGCGGCCTTGATACTCTGGTGTCTGGAATCTATTTGTTCAAACTTTAGAGAACCGATCAATTTTTCTCGGCGGGCTCGAATCTGGGCTTCATTGACAGCCGAATGAATTGGAATTGAACCGTGACGCAATTGATCCTGCGTATCCGTCTCAGGTTGACTTAGGGGAGGTGATGGACTGGTCACTTCACTAGCTGGGATTGTTGAAAGCAGCTCTTTCGTATATGCCGCTGCCACGGCTGCCGCGTATGGTTGCCAATGTTTCAATTTGTGCGAATCAGAATAGTCGCAAATTCCGCGAACGACGAGGCACTGAAAATGGTCCATCAGACCAGCTGCTTCCATTTCGAAACATATGGCATCCAGCTCTCTCCCAACCAGATCCCGGGTTCTGCCATCCTTCATCACCACATTTCCCGAGGCAATAATGCCGTGATGAATTCTAGGGTTGGTGTCATATCTTTCTTGTCTCTGTACCAGTTCGGATGCATCACATCCAATGCAATCGTTGATTGATTGATCATGCGTGTATGACCTCCTGAACAGGCGGTCTTGGGTAGTACCAGGGTGTGCATATCGCGTCATGTTGGGATAACGTTCATGCATCTCGGACAGGATCTCGGGTATTCGACTGGGTCGCATTTCATGCTTAGCCTGCAGCCTGGCGACCGCAGCTTTGAGTGCAGGTGGAGGTTTATTCTGAGAGCCTGTCCGCTGAAATTTGCCCGTATGAATCATCTTTCCCATATCGTGTTGTATTATATAGGTACCAACGACAACATCGCCAAGTCTAATGTCAACCTTGTTAGGAATGCCGCCCCCTATACCAACCATGAGACGAATGCGAATGGACGGGAAGCTCCACAGCATATTTTGTCCCACGATAGCAGCAGGGCTGGTGCCGTATTCCGGTAGGCAGGCAATCACTACATTGTGTGCCCCCATTCTTCCCATTGTATAGACGTTGTTGTCATCCAGTTTTCCTGGCAAGGATTCATGGACAACATCCAACATTGCCTCTGCAGATGCCATTTCGATGGGAAGCGCGCAGATCCATCCAACAGTGTATTGGTCTGCCGACAGTTTTATTCTGACTCCTTCATCGCCATGATACCCGTCGTCTCGGTTCGGGGTATGTGTTCTTTGTCGTTTAGTTGTGTTGTCCGTCTCATTGCCCCAATCCTCAAATCGCCTCTTATTGCCTTCCAACATGGCCGTTTCGTAGCAAGTATAGCTCCACCTCTTCCGAATATCTCACGCAGGAGTCAAGTGCCTCGCAATGGCTTCGGTTAAGGAGTAAAGGATCGAAATCGTTTCAATATGCGTAGAAGGAGTGCAATGGGGTCTCGATAACAAGCACGACTTCGTCACTGTTGAAGCGTAGTGGGGGAAGGAAGTTGATAGCAGTGATGCTTGCTTGGGTGGCCTCATGGGGCTGAGCAAGGAGCCCAATAACTTCCCATTGACAGCCCCTGTATTTCTTCTATGCATCCACCGGTCCGACAGGCATCGTCATTGGAAGTTTAATGCAGCCGATGCGGCCGCCTTGGCCGCCTGCCAAGTCATCGCAAGAAGCATCCAATGCGAATGCACAAAACACAGGTCTATACCCCTCCACCCTATCTGACCGCAGTGCTGCTGTGCCGTACTACGCCGCAGGCTTTTTGCCGGGTAGAGTAAAAGAAATGCTCAGGATGCCAGCCTATTGAGATAAACAAGAGGGAGAACATTGCATTACCACTGGCGCTCCGTAAACGCAGTATTCTGGACCGATGGTTTCGTGTCTATAGTTTCTGCATCTTTATTCAATTCTGTTGATCCTCTTAGGTGCGTATGATACGCGACGCCAGTATCGATTCTTGTGGTTCCTATCTCCCTTCTCCAGTTCTTGCTCTGTCGTTTCATCACATATCGCAGTGTTTTTATCATCAAAATGAATATAACAACCATCACAGTTAGAATAGGGGATATACATATATGGGCATCGACATAATTCGTAATTAGGTATCTTTTGACGCCCAAGTCAATCCCAAGAACAAGCAAAAAGTCAAGACTCCAAAACTCCACCCAGTCATTCCCAGATCATAAAATACATGCCATATTCAAGACAAATATGCCTGAAATGTTCATTTAACCCAGCCTTAACCGCCAACGCCAGTCAATAGTCCTCTCATTCCCAATCATGGCCATTGTTTTGGTCCAATCGTCTCGCCAGGAGGGATTATTCTAGAAATTGCTCTTTCATCAAAGTCCATTGTGTGGACAGCACTGTCATTTCCCCACCATTTTGGCCCATCATTGCCTGTCAGATATAGTGTAAAGAATATGAGAAGCGTGCAGATAATAAGCCCGCAGTCAAGTGCTGCTGAAGTGATGTAGTTATACTGCAACCACCAGCCAGTGTACCGACGTCTAATGTAGTAGTTGAAGACGATACCAGCCAGGCACCAGCAGAGGTAGATGTTAACAGTCGCAGGAGGCAACAAACCAGTGCCACCAAAGATAACAGGAGTACTGACGTAGCGCCAAAACGACTTGGGCCAGCGACGAGCAAAGAGCCAGGTAGCGATGGGGGTGATGGCACCAACAAGCCAGAACCATTGCAGGGATGAGTAAATGGCGCCGTTGTTAAAGATTCGCGCAGGGCCAATGGCTCCCCAGATGATGGAGGCAGTATAGAAGACGCGGCCACCAGGACATGTGTAGTTATTTGCTTGGTCCGGGTCGCAAACATTGGGAATGTGGCCCAAAGCCCAGTTCATGACGCCAATCTGTACAATCGCAGACCATATGGAAGCAACAAGCTGCGATGTAAACATGACACGAGGAGGCACCTTCATATAGTGACCGAGCTTCAGATCCTGTGCAAAGTAGAGAGCCTGCGACATGGTAACGTATCCGTAGTTCTTGAACATCATCATGGCAAGGGGTCGGCCAGGAACCATGTAACCAATGATGAACTCAGTAAGGACATTAAGGCCAAGCTGAATGTTGGTAATAGCCTGGACGATACCGATGGGGATGAGCCACACAATAGGGAGAAGCAAGCAGACGAGATAGGCCCAGATAGGGAAGCCGGTATCCCAACCAGCAACAACACCAAACGAAATGGCAACCATGCCAATGAACAAGGCTACCAAGGCAATCAGCATAAGATCAGTTTAACATATTAGAGAAAACACATACCAGCATACCACCAGTCCTCGGCATCACGATACTTCTTCATCAAGCGCATATGAACATCATCCTCCTGGTGGCGTGCGAGCTTAAACTGGGACCAGATTTCCTTTCCATGATAAAGCGCGACGTGAATAAGAACAGCAGATACAGCAGCGAAGGATAGGCCATATGCCAAAGCAAACTGCGTCGGGAGGAAGAGGGGCGAGTATTCGTGGTACGCAGTCTCGTTGAGCCGGAAATCATCACCCAGGATGCGAGAGACATTGTAAATTTTGCCCATGTTGTCGTATGACTCTGACGATTGGACGGGGAAATAGTCCGAGTACCAGGTGCCTGAAAAATGGATACCCATGGAAATAACAACAAAGAAGACAACGATGCCACCAAGAACGTTTGCAATCGCATGGAAGGGCGGAATAAGAGGTGAACCGAGGAATCCACTGTATACCGACCAATCGAATGACATGGGCATGAGACCATAACCGTGAGCAGCGCCAAAGAGCTTATTGGCGACAACATTGTCAGGTGCAAGCCAGCAAATCCAGGCGAAAGTAGAGAGACCCTTGAAGATCCATCCTGGGAACCAATACCAAATAAAAGCTCCAGATCCGATAATGAGGAATAATTTGTAACGGCCAATAGACCAGCCGTTGGTCTTGGTGGGATCCGATGTGGAATGGTCATGCAAGCTGTAGAACAAAGCACAGTTAACAAGATCGGCGGGCCAAATCATAGCAGCAGGCCAGACCAAAAATCGACGGGCCAAACCAGCCAGGCCATAACCGGTGCAGAGAGTGGTGATGCCGAAGAGGATCTGGAATGCCCAACCAAAGTCTTGTTTATAGAAGAGCTTCTGAGCCAGCAGAACATCGGTCGCATACAAGACACCGCCTCCATAAGCAGCCTTTATAGGGTTAGTACAGTAAGAGAAGGAGGCCGTACAAGATACAACTTACATTGGACATGGCAACAATAATGACATGCTCCTTGTAGTTAAACTTGCCAGGTCGAAGGTTGAACTCGATACCAAAGACTTTGAATACTTTATCCGGCATGATCAGATCCCAGCCAAGGCCGATGGGATAGGCAATAAGCTGAATAACATAAGTGGTAATTGCGACACTGGGATTGCGCAATGAGAAGAGCATGTTGACTCCGGAGCCGATGGTACAAAGGATTAGGCCAATAACCCAGGCTCGGATAGTATTGACAGGAACGTCGACATCGTAGTTTCGGACAACGGCTCGCACCTAGTCGCACATTACCGATCAGTCATCGAATTACATGTACACCGATTTATTGCCAAGATTAGTGAGCATACCTCGGGATACGGGCTGTTATCTTCCATCAGAGCATGCTCAATCTCAATGCCCTTCTCCGCATTGCCGGTCGCGATGGCGGCATCGACATCGTTTAAATCATCGAGAGGAAGATTTGGATCAAACTTGTGCGCTTTCTCAAACTGTTGAAGATGCTGAAGATGATTGATACCCGAAGCGTCGGCGTCAAAGGGGCCAGGCATTGGCGTTATGTCTTCCGCCTCGCGGCGCTTGCGGAAGATGGAGGGCAACATGGCGATAGTATGGCGACCCTCTGTCGCTCTGCGTTGGTGGTCGTCGTCGTCGTTACAAGGATGATTTTATCGTCGTCGCCTCCGTCGCCGCGGTATGGTCGTCGAACAAGTCGAACAAGACCGGTTCGAGTCGAGTCGAATCGAATCGAACGATTTTTACTCCCACAGTGAAAATGAACAAGTATGGAATTGATTTGAGAGTGTGAGAAATGAGATAGTAGAAGGCGAGAGAGGAGTGCGGCGCCGGACCACCCACCAAAGAGAAGATGGATGGGAGGCTCTCAGCTAACAATTACCCCATGGGCCTTGGCTAGCTGTGATACAGCACAGTATGGAGTCTGGACATACCCCCCCAGCCCCCAGCTCTGGGGCCCTGGCATTTTGGGGCCTTTGGGGTCCTCTCTTTCTTGCCCGTCGAACCCCTCCAAGGCTTTCGATAACGCGGGTGCTTGGAGGCCCTTGTCGCACAGTGCCAGGGTAGCGATCAGCTTGGTGGGCTCCATGTCGTCCACCATGTGCCAAAGAGAGACAGAGGGCATCCATTGACGCTCGGCATTGCGCGGCGCAGAAGAGTGACGAGATGAGTGCCTTGACGTAGCAGAGGTCCTCAAGGTGGGAGGGCAGACTGTGACCCTACGGCTGTCGAATTCCAGACTTAACCTTCTGGATTCAGCCAAGGACCATGTGTGAAACGCCTACCTTCCTGAACAAGGATAGGCCGATTCGTGTGGCTGTTTTTTGTACGGTAAGAGATGCATGAGATGCACGGAGTACATCAAGATAAGGATTAAGAGCATCATTATGCCTCAATGAGACGTGCCGTTTGGAGTGGGCTGGCATGTATCCGCGTAGTAAGATAGCTGAGATGGTATCCAAGATCAAAGGTTTCTGCTGGAGACTTTGAGCAAACGTTTCATCGATATCTCTCTCAATATCTCGCCATCACAGGCATCATATCCCACTGAATCCACACGCTTCTGATAGGCTAAACAGCTCGACCAAAAAGATGTTCGGCTGCATGTTCTATGCAAGTGCCCGGCCAATAAGAACGCCACAAGTGCTGACCTGGATGCCCTTATCTCTTCCTTCGATGGCGTAACTCTTCGCCTACTCTTGGCCATTGATGCTGACAGTCATCCCATGAGCATAAATGGTCTCAACCAACATTATCGTGTTCGGGAATGGGAACCATGATGGTTTTGTTGAACAGCCCGCTACAGCAGTCCACGAATACCCATCTCAACTTCACCGGCACAACTGCCGTCTGGCGGCCCTGAAGATCTTGAAGAGTCCGTATCCGCATACCGTGTGTCTTGTTCTCGGCATACAGTGCCATGGTACGCTGCTAGGTTCAGTCGTTGGACCGGGCATAGCGGCTTCAGAAGAGTTTTTGTCCGGGCCTGGGTCTGTTCCCCAGATCATGCACAGGCGGGTAGATGCTGTAAGTGGCTCTCGACGACCCCTGGTGCAGAACCTTTTTAATTCAGCCATGAGAGTTTCGGGGACTGTCAGTTGAGATTACTATTCTATTCTCGTTGTTCCATCACGACAGTATGTACTCATACTATAGAGAATAGGCTTCAGCACAGGTCTGCACACATGCATCATCGTTTACAAGTACCCTGATGAGCATACTAGGATCCCAGCTATGCATGCTCCACACGCAGCGGCAGCTTGCTTACGCCTGAACTGCACCGTGCTCCGCTTCGCCACTGAAAAAAAGCGCTGGAACTTTTGAACGCGCAGCGCAAACTCGACAGAAGTTCCTGCAAAGGTTCCTCTATAAAACCGAGAGCGACGCCATTTCATTGGCACTTTTGCGCCCCGGAGAGACCCCTTCGGCCTTTTCCATTTTTGCGCAGTCTTCCATCTCGCCCAACATACATATGCAGAGGATTTTGTGTCCTTTTTTTTCTTTCTCTACAATAGAAGCTCTTGAGCGTGTAACATTTGCATTCCAGTTGGTTGACAGGAAACGGAAGAATGGGAATCAGCATGCTTGACCAAGCTCATCACTTGGGCCATCTTGCCGTCACATCCGCAGCTTCAACCTTATTCACATCTAATTCTATCACTCCATCACTCAGAATCCATCATCATCATCACCAAGTTTCTCCAGTCCAACGGCTTTTACCACGTGTTTAAACTCAATGTCCATATTAGTTCGTTGTGACCATACTCGGCCGATAACCCAAAATAGGCACCGGTAGCCACATCGGCCGGCATCCCAACATGGCCGTTTCCCCCGTGAAATAGTATTAACCTCAACGATCTGAACATGGGCATACAGATATGGTCCCCCGGCATATATCTACCGGGCATCCCCAGACATGTGCCCGGGATCGGCACCGTGATGGCCTTCCCCGCATACCCAAAAGTAGATATCTCATAAACAGAATCCTTGACGCTGGGTGTCTGGGTGTAACACAATCAACGCTGAACGCGGGCCGGCTGGGTAGATCATGCCTTATTTCGGTCTTGTAAGCATCATACACAAATTCGAACACACGTGTGCGTTGGCAAAGGATTTTCAGGAGAGCCTCATCGGATAGTCCAATTCCGAACTCCTCAACTACATCGAACCTAAGCCTACAGCGGATTCAATTTTGCAACATGGCCAACAGATATATCCCATACTGTCCGCCGCCCAAAAGTCACTTTATTCCACTCCTCCGTCGCCATGACACCTTTGGCGTACTCCCACACTGAGACTGTAACAATATCATCCCTCTCCATGTCCATCAACCGAGCAGCTAGAACAGTTGCATGCGCATCCAAAATGGTCGGGTGGTCGCCAAAGATCCACGTCTTTCCATCGTCATTAAATTCAGTGAGAATTTCTTCCAATTCCTGCATGAATTCTCTGGCCTGCTCTTCTACCAACTCAATATTGTCCGGCTCAAGAGTTCGGCTGTGAGTTGTGTCATGGCTGTGAAATGGGACGGTTTATTAATAACCAATTCTCATCGATGAGCTTGGAGATAGAAACTTACAATACACTCTTAATTTCCAAGGCTCGCCGGTGGCTTTCGGAGAGGCCTGGGTTCTCCAGCAATGCGGCGGCCTGGTTGGGGATTCCGTGTTTTCTTGTTTCGGGACTTATTGACAATGCCATGGCGTGAAAGCTATAAAGTTTATCCATAAGACGCAGGATGATGGGTTTATATTCATTTGGCAAGAGCTCTGGCTGCCTTTGACATAGCCACCGAGAAATGTCATGGCTATCGTCGAATGGTGATGGCAATGCAGATGATGTCAAAGTCGGGACCTGGTCCCAGGTCAGCACCCATCATAAAGTATTACTAATAAGAGAAGGCCGGTCTCGCTCACTATCCAGAAGCGATACATGGATGTAACGAAAGCCGTACCATATGAGAGAAAATCCTACTGACCTGTCCTTTCTTATTGACCAACGTGAGATATTCTTCTGTGAAATTCTCCTCCCGGTGCAGATTAACAAGCTTAATTTGAAGTCTCGGTGCCGTCTGCGGGTTCAGTTTCTGCCCCAACACGAATCCAAACCGCGCCATTAATGAGTAAAGCGAGAACGGGAAGTAATGCAGAGTATAGACGACGTCATCCTGGCGCGCCATGATGAGAGACAGATTTGGGCAGCAAAGGTATATGCGTATTTACTATAGCTGTAGGACTCTCTCGAGAAGCTAGAATACGATGGGAGATCCTGTGGCAGGTAATCGAGGAGCTATCCGATGAGATGAAGATGTATGGAGTACAAGTAGGATGAACGAAATGGATTCCAGAAGCTTAATCAAGAAGCTTCTCCTCCCCCCCTTCCCCCCCGATTGCTGCCCCTCGATCTGGGTTGGGCCGAGGCGGAAAAGTGGAGAATGCCGTGGCCGGGCCGGGCTCGCCGTGTCCAAAAAAACCAAGGAATTCAGAGTTCAGGGCCGCCGCCCTTGTCCGCCGCCTCTCCCTTCCGCCTGCTGCGCCTCGCTGGTTTGAGTGGTGGGTGGACTTCCGCTGTGCCGGGTTCATCAAGGGAGGGGGGGGGAATGCTTGGCCAAATTTAAATCGGTGGACCTGAACGGCCGCTGTGGGTGGCTTGGCGAGCTGGGTAGGGGGATGTCATGCCTCATCATGCCTATACGGAGTGCATTACGGAGTACGGTATCTCGATCTGAACAAGCCGTGCAAAGCGAAATCTCTTTGAAGTCATCTGATTCCAATCACGCACACTATAAGAAGCTTCATGCCAAGGGCAAACAGAAGCAGGCAGAAGAAGTCTGGCATGCGTGACGTTGGCCAACACATAGACTTAGTCAGATGTGCTCAGACTCCCTGCCAAAGGTTCGGGTTCCAGGGTTTTTCAATGACCGGACCGCGTCAGTCCTTAGTCTTCCCGCCTCACCGGCAAGATCTGGAGAAACTTGGCCAATGAATGTATTGTTTACGGAGTGCGGCCGGGCGCACGGTGACTTAAATTAGTTGATCAGCTGTGATGGGACAAGCAGGTGAAGATGGTAGCACAGCTTCAGTGTCTCCTCAACTCAGATATGGTCAATATGGCTTCAAGGTACATCAAATACGTCCTTATAGATAAGTATCATAGCCTCTATATTTCGATCACAATATTCAAATTTGAAAAAATGGCGACGTACAGTTGTGTCTTCATGTAGTGTTCGCTGCTATGTGAGACACCATTACCATATCATCACCCTACCCTAGAGAACAAAACTTATTCCGGTGCACAAAAGCACATCCATATTGTACTTGCTTCTTTCACTTGTTGTCGTTTCTTCTTCAATCTCAGGGGCTCAGATCTCCTGAGCGATACACTAAATCGTGGCCTAGACTCATCCCGTCGGCCTTCCGGAGCACTTCAGCCACCGTTCGGTGGTGATCGTCAGGCGCCGCGAAGCTGATTGCTTCCATGGGGGTTTGAGGTAATGCAGGGAGTTGCGCCGCGGGACATCCGAACACTTGCGGCGGCGGATCGTACCACAGAACATCGGACACCTGGCGAGCTTAGATGCAAGGAGATAATATGCCCGTATAGCTGCAGAAGCTGATTCTTCCAGTCTCTAGGCATGCCGTGCAGATGCAGTCTAGTCTACGCTGTTGTTGTTGATGTGTCCAAGTGACTGATTAGCTCGTTTTGTTTAAGCCAGGCAAGAAGTCGGTGGAACACCCGTACGCCTCGTCGAATACCAACGATGTTGAATAAAGGTCTTATTTTGCTTTTGCATGTTTGACAGCAAAGATCTCCTGACCAGAGTGCTTATGAGACACCATCCTCTCAGGGGAGAGTAACCCGGTTACCCGCCATCACCAACCTCACCACAGTCAAACTTGACTTTGAAATAGAGTCCGCATTGCGTCCAAGAGCCAATGCATATTGCCTTCGAGCGAAGGACACACAGAATCAAGTTTGCCGTCTACTATTACAGTACACAACCATGCCGTACCCTGTACGAGTAGACAGCTCATGCCAACCGGGGTATAAAACCCCAACTGCCGGCCGGATAGATACAGTCAGCGGGTGTCTTTTGCGATGGCTACCGCAGTGTCGCTCAGCGGGGTTGGAAGGGGGGGAAAAAGCACGTATTGAGGTTGGACGGTAGGGCTTTTTGAGGCGGTGCATTAGGGAGCGCAGGCTAAGACACTTGATAGCTGAGGTGGAGAGTAAGCCGGCAGAAGCAAACCCTCTATGAAAATCGGAGTACTTAACACATTCGGTGAAAATCATGAATGGTTTCCTTTTCAAGAAAGGCCTTATCTACATGGAGTAAGATGGTTGGAACTGGAAGTGTTGAAAAGTAGAGTGATACGAAAACGCTGGTGTAGCACCGAATATGTGATCAAGCCCAGGTGGCCGTGCGGAGTAGGCAAAGACACAAAAGAGAATTGCTGTTCCGCCGGAATCCATGAACAACTCGAAGTCGTCTAGTTGGCTATGGCGTTGGACTGTAATGGAAATCTTAGCAATCCAAATGTCGGCGGTTCGATTCCGTCCTTCGAGATTCGCCTTTATTTTTTGCCCATGAAAGAGATTAATATGGAGAACATCCCGAGTAAGATGTGTGACAAAATATCATGTCCTGAGTAATGGTTCGATAGCCTTGGTATTAGATAGCTAGGGAGCGTCCTCGTGAAGGGATGTAATCCCATACACGGCAGATTCCAAGATGGCACATTGAGTGTCTCGCTTGTTGAGTGAGAGGAGTAATACCCTTCGTCATCATCAGTGGACCGAATAGATGCTATAGAGCAAGGCTCGATTCTGGGTATACTCAGTCAGTGGACTAAAGTGGTTGATACATGTTGTAATCGCCAATTCTCACCTACCATGACTTATACATATTGTGTCGCTAATAATATTCTCATCAGCGGCCTTTCACTATGGGAAATATATGTCATCATGCCTGCTGCGTTTGTTGACATTATATAGCTCAATGTGGGGCATCGGAGGAATTGGCATTCAGGAGTAGTATTTACTTGGAATGAGGGCATCACTTAATTCAATTCCTGCGGCATGGTGATATGGAAATGTCTCCAATTGAAGGCCATTATTTCCGTATCCATTCCGGCCTCTTATTGCTCGTCTTGGTTTTCTCCTTTATTCTCAATGTGGGAGCTCGATATTAAGATATCACTGAGTATTCACGTCAGCGCGAAGCAATGAGAATAAACACAATCTACAAGGGATAGGCATGTGAGTCTGAAGCAAGTCTGGATGCATGTGATGGTGGTGGGCAGACCTCGTTTTCCCGAGCTGCAGGAACGGAAACAAAGGTCCACCGTGAATCCATCGGGACCTGCATTAATGCCCAGCGTGAACCACTTTTTCAGTTGGTCTGACCCGAGGAGGATCTTCGGAGGCGTGGGAGCCATGTGGATTCACTCCCACGCGACACCTGCGCGTCTTGTTGAGTTATGGATGACACGAACAAGGCGCGCCGACGCCGATGCTACGTATGAACGGACTCTACGGGAGAGTTACTGTCCGTAGGTCTCGTCCATGTTCATGCAAGATGGTGTGGGCATGAACAACCCTTCAAGCTTCTTTATGTGAGTAATTGGTAAGCCCCACGGTACATCCCGTCCGGCGGTGTCGGTAATGAGTAAAGGCCCAGAGGAGACGGCAATAGAGTATTTTACCCCGTAATTGTATCAGATAGACCCTTAGGTCAAGTCTGCGCAAGTCAGATGCCGGATTCTGGAATATCGACGGGATCCTTGAAGGAGCCAGGGGAGAATCCTAGATGAGAAATAAAAATGAATTGCAGCCTTTGCCTGTTGGCGTATAGTGCGGTAATGCTTATAATCGAGTCAATTGTCTCCTGGACGCGTAATTAAGACCGACGTGGCAGACAGTCAAAACAGTCCATCAGAAAGGCTCCGGGACGGGCTGGACGGGTCGGTTGCTTTGATTCGCTGGTGACAAATCAGACGGAGCCGATTATAATTTACACAAATAAACTCCCATGGAAGCAGAAGTTTATCTATGACGATATGAACCACTGGCTGATATTGGGCTAATGCGTGGCTGTTGAAACTCCAATTTCCCTCTTCCAAGGATTGATGCGGGGACGTGTTCGGTTTTTCGAGGGCTGTCTACGGATGTGTGTAACGTCCCTGGAACATGTTTGTGATGATGACGATGGCTATTTTTGTATCCTTGTAGTACAAGTAGTATTTGGAAGAAGAGACCTTCCGCTCTTGTTAGACAACCTGTATCGATATGTACAAGTATGTCTGTCTCCTATTACACGCATTGCCGAGACAGATAGATAGGGCGATAGGCAAGCAGAAGGGAAGAGAAGACAAGACAAGGGCATGCGTTAATTGCAGACAGAGTAAGCAGCCCCGGTGGCTCCGTGACCGGTGCCTGTTTGACGGTACCGAGAATTGGATTACAGCGCTTGCAAGGCTCTAAAAAGCTTGTCAGAGCCCACTAAGCCGCTTTAATTGAATCGTGACCAAGGAAGAGACACTGGATGAAGTTTTTCTTTCCTCGACCTGCAGGGGGAGAACATGCAGGGGGGCCAACTGAGCTCTTCTTCTGTATTCCGACTAGACTGCCAACTGAGAAACAGAGGCTTGCTTGTCAGAAGTAGACGATACGAGGGATGGAGAGGAGAAGATGGTGGGAGTCAGAGTCTCTGGTACTCCATACCGATACGCTGTGCTTGCAACGCCTTGCTTTTTCAGACATCGAGTGTAATGCATGGGATAAGGAGGATAACGATTGCCAAGTAGATAGCATCGGTTTCACAGCCGGGCCTTGCCTTGTCCGGGATGGTGCATTTCTGATACGAAAATTTGCAAGGGTGGCGAAATCCGAAACGGCGTTTCTCTCGTCGTCTCTTCTCTTTTCTTTTTCCTCTCTTTCATACAAGTAGGGAATGCTTTGGATATCACCACGAAGCATCTGTGATTGAGTTACTGCTGGGTATTTGTAAGCCAAGGTCTCAAAGGCTTTACGACGTGCAGTGAGATTGGCAATATTAATGATGCCGTGAAATCCCTACCCGTGGCTGTTATAGACACGAGATAATAGCAGGTCCGACAAGACAACGGTATCACAGGTACAAGCATGTTCCATCGACACGAAAGGGAGACGGCCTTCAGCCACGATTAAAGTGGAGAAGAGCTTGATTTCCTGCACGGGCCGCATTGGAATGTCACGGCCGTGACGGGATGCTGCGATGCATGAGTTGGGACGTGGTGGATGGACAGCTGCAGTACCACCAGATGCTACCAGGTACTACCAGGTACTTGTACCATCAAGGTAAAGCCCATCTGCAGCCAAAGCTGTCTTGGCCGTGCTAAACCCACATGGCGCTGTGCCTTTTGCTGCAGGAGGTTTTTTCGGCTGTTGTACATGAGGGAGTCCTGCACGCTATTATGCATTATGCACCTCAAGATGCCGTTTTTCTTTCTTTTTTTCTTTCTTTCTTGTCCCTCTTAACAAGAGAGTTATATAGTCGTGAAAAAAAAAATGCACAGAGTTTGCTACCTGGTAGACTCCGAGACCTGGACCGTTCTGATTCTGGCAGTGTGTAAGCAATAAGTACATGTACTGTACCTTTTTGTTTTTCAACGAATGGATGACCACCTGCCGGTTTCGATGCTGCTGTTAGCTGCAGGTACGAGGTATCTGGAAGTTGGCCGGTGGTCTAGAGCTTCCTCGATTCACTGCCCTGCATCGACAGTGGGAATACGGGGTACTGGTACAAACTTGTAGATGCTGAATTGAAAGGGCTCCTCGACGTTATGAGTTATTGCATCATGATGAATGGTTTACAGGCCGGCTTCAGCCTTGCCATTGATAAGACATTTATTTCCTCAGCCAAGACAATGGCCCGCAAAGTCGAGGTTGAAAGCGCTTCAGCAGCTCGTTGATCACTGTCGATCCTAACAAAAGCTTTCATGCTTGCTGACGCTTGCAGGTTCCTCAAGCTCCTCCGCCACTGTTGGCAGCAATATCAACAGCAACAGCAGCATTAACATCCACCCACTAAAGAATCCAACGCCCAACGCAGTTCATTTTCTCGTATAACTTCTCGGCGGAGTACATGCACACATCCATCCACACACACACATACCATGGAGAAAACGCACTGTTAGCAGAGATATTGGTTGGAACATGCTTCTACTAATCCAATTGGCGACGTCAACCATTTCTGTGTGTAAAATACTACTTGTAGCAGGGTTAGGGGAGACAAAGAAGAAGACGGTGCTTGTACTTGTACGTTAGCATGTACTTACCATTGTACCTGGGCCCTGCAGCATCTGCTAGTAGCATCTATTGCCAGAGGGTCAAAGTTCAAAGGTTCAAGGTTGTCATCAGCACAACATCACATCGGCTCATGTCTCGCCTGCCTTGGTTACTTTTTCTTGCTTGCTTGCTTGCTTGCTTGTATTTCCCTTTGACCCAATATTTCCTCCCTCTCTCCTGTCATCATCAACCCGGCTTCCTCCTCCCTCTCCCTCTTCCTTTCCCTCTCCTCTCTCTCACTCTCTCTCTCTCTCTCCTCCGCCCTCCCCCATTTGACCTCCTCCCATCGCAAGCGGTTTCCCTGGGTCTTTAAGGGCATCATCTAACGACTACCTAGAGAACCGTCCAACCCGGGTTCTCTGACAGGCCCCCTGGACCGCTGTGGTGACGCAAAACGACTGGGGTTTTCAACAGGTGTGCCCCACGCAAACGAACCAACGCCCTCCTTGCTCGGCCCCGTCCATACATACCAGCAGCGATCAGTGAGCATTACTGCGCGAACTACTGCGTCTTGTTTACTACGGCCACGAGATTGACAAGTCCGACCCCGATTATTGTCACCCATTGTCACCGCTCGAGAAGGAACAAGAGCTTCATTCTTGTAGAGGCTATTCTCAAGAAGAGATATATAATAAAAAAATAAGGGAGATAAAAATCAAAAGTGTCTGGTACCTGTGCAGAGAACGAAAACGACCGCTTTTTTTTTTTTTTCGACGGAGTGTGGTACCTTCTGGAAATCTCCGTGCTGCAGCGCATTCTTATCGACGTGCCGAGTGCTCCGAAACAAGCACTACCTACGCACAGCAGCAGCAGCACACGCACTGCACAACAAGGCAAAACACCTTCACCTCACCTGGTCTGGTCGTTGTCTTGGACTTGGGCCTTGGAGCAATAAGGCTGGCTCCGGAACAATTGTTACCATTATTTTGTCCACTGTCCATGATCTTTACGCTTCACCGTTTGAGCAATTGTTTACCCTCCCTCGTTGGCTTTGTTTTTTTTTTTTTTGCTACACTAATTTACTTACATTCGTTTTTCTCTCCCTGCACCCTGTCTCATCAATCTAATAGACCCGCAATCCTTTTTTTGAACAAGAAGAAGCGGCTTTCTTTTGGAGGGGTCTGCGCCACCTTTTGACTGCTACCCTACCTTAAACAGAGGGCGATCCATTGTTTTTTTTTTTTGCCTTTCCTGTTTGGCGTCGCACGAAGACAGCCGGGAACACGGAACGGGCGGGCTTTTTTAGCAGGTACTGTACCTGAATCTATCCTAACAAAATCTTTTTTTTGCGCTGATCGACTTGTCTAACCTTGGTTTCTGCGTTGTCTTTTTAGGTCCCTTTTCTTCTTAAGCGTCTACGGCTAAAACGTACGATACTTACGTACTCTTGCACTCCACGACGCTCTCTTCTCAGCTGGGCTGGGGTTGACCTGTTTGGAAGAATCTTGGCTGCCACGTACTCCGTACGTTCAAACAACCAACCGGGTTCTTTTTTTCTCACCTTGTTTCGTCGCATCTGGAGCAGGACCCATTCTCATTCGTTCGCTCTCACAACAATCACAATCAAAAAGTCCACACACACACTCTCGCACACTCACGCACACGCACTGTTCGGCGCCGCCCTTCGTTTCTTGCCAGCGGCAGTACCAGCGCCAGCATCTTCCCTGGCTGCATACCCCCCCTCCCTTTGGCTGGGCCTCCGATTACCAACCCGCAACTCAATCAATCCAATCCAATCCATCCATCCCATCCAAACAAATCAGCGCCCACAACACAGCGCGTGCTTGTGCCCACTCGACGCAATCCGTCCGTCCTGTCCTACGAAAAAAAACCCCAGATCGTCTCCCACTTGTCCACCACTACCACTTCAGCTCTTGTCCCACCATCCTTGGACACCTCAAACCTTGGGCCAAGCTTGATTGCTGGACTATCCGCTCGTTATCTGCCGCCAGCGCTGCGAAACCACACCCCCGGCCGACCAACCAACTGCCGCAGAAACCTTCAGCCCGTCTGGGGTGCGAGTGGTTTTTTTTCTATCGCTTGTTCCATCACCAACTAGCCAAGAATAGACAGAGTCTGGAGACTGCGAAATTGGCTTTGCTATCATCGCTTACCACGCCATACATCCTCCTGACGATCCGGTTACCGCGGAGCTTGTCGGACACACACCCCGGCACCCACGTTATCGCTCGCGGTTTCTATTGACACGACTCGACGGAACTACACACAATCCCGGCGACAGGCCCAACCACTGGTCCATCCAGATACCAACGGCACGCACTTTTCTTGCAGCAGCTTGACCGGCTTGGTTATCACTGTTCTGCCGACAGGGGAGCCCTTCCTGTTCATTCGCGCGCCGTGGGACTCGGCCACACGGCCATCGTGAGCGGCCACTACCTTACATTTCTCAGATCTTGGCTATTCCACTAGCCCCATTGGGGCCTCTCGACACAACCATGCCACCCATGCAGCCCCGGCTCAAGGTTCTATCAGGTTTGTCGTCCCACCCTGTCATGCCCTCTCAGCCCCCCCCCTCTGTACCATGATCGGCTTTGGCTTTTGTTGGAGCCTGAGCAATGTTCTGGCGCTGCGCTGCTTCAAACTTTTAGTGCTCGTCATCGGTTTTTTTTTCCCTTTCACTTCCTGGACCTTGCGCCAGGCTTCATCCTCCAACCATTCCAACTCTTGTCCTTCCTTTAACCTTGGTCCCTTTTTTCTTATACACGAGGCGCTCGCTGGATCTGGCGCTTCGCATTATCATTCGATATGACGAATAGTGAGCTAATGAGAATTTGTTCAGTTGGCGGAAATCCCGTCTCTGCGTTCCTATCCTGGAGGCTCCAGGCTACAAATGCTTGTGATGTTACACTAGTATGGAAGTCGGGTTACGAACATGTTGCCCAATACGGCATATCATTCAAGTATGTCAAGAACATGACTTTTTGCGCCTACAATGGCTTTTACTAACGACTTACAGATCCACCACTTATGGTAACGAGCGGTTCAAACCTCGACGTGTGGTGCGAAATCCGGAAGATGCCGTAGGAGCTCGAGAGGGAGCATTCGATTATGTTATCCTCTGTGTAAAGGCTCTTCCCGATGTCTACGACCTCGCTTCTGTTATCGAACCTGTTGTTGCTCCCCAGCACACATGCATCCTCGTCAACACAACCCACACCCTGGGGGTTGAGGCTGCTATCGAAGAGCGATTCCCGAACAATGTTGTTCTCTCTCTTGTCTCCGGCGCTGAGCTTACACAGCTTGGCCAGAGCGAATTCGAACACAAGGGCTCCACAGACATCTGGGTTGGACCCGCAAACACAAATGGCAATATCCCTCGATCAATACAGGAGGATATGGCTCAGGCGCTGGCCATGACCTTGACCACTGGTCAGGTGGACTGCAAGGTGTCATATAATATTCGCCAACAGCAGTATGAGAGAGTAATAGGGTAAGTCAAAACATGAAGAATACAGACAGGTCAACTCTAACAGCAGTCCAGACCCATCGCTTTTCACCCAATCAGTGTAATATTCGAGACAGCCAGCCATTCTGCGCTGATGGAAAAGGTCGGCGTCAAGGACATGATTTCCGAAGTCATTGATGAATTACTACGCTTAGCCGAGGCAAATGGTTGCAAATTTGGTTCAGATTTCAAGAAGCGAGTTATTGAAGACATGACGAAACCAAATCTTCCCGAAAGCATCATGTGGCAAGATTTTGTTGCAAGACGACCAATGGAAGTCGAAACATATCTTGGGTCGCCGATCAAGCTGGCTCGTGATGCAAAGATTTTGGTGCCTCGTATCGAAACACTCTATGCCATTCTTCACAATCTCAATATTGTGAATCGCAATCGCCCGAAGCCTAACGAGGTGCCGCCACCAAGTGCCATGCCCCCAAGCTCACCGAACGCTGTCTCTCCTCAAGCACGAGCCCAATCTCAGGGCAGTCACAGGCCGATGATGTCTGGGATGCCCAATGGCAACGGGATGCCGCCGCGCCCCGGGCAACGACCCAGAAATACGTCAAACATCAGCCAACAAGGTATGCGCAGACCTCCGCCCGTGAATGGTGGACATCCCAATGGTGGACATCATAACGGTGGACATCCTAATGGTGGCCACTCCAACGGGTATGGTCGACCACCGCCACCTCATATGAATGGAGGTGGTTCAAGAACAGCATCACGACGAGGCTCTATGGATGGTAATGACTTGGAGGAGTTCTCACACCTAGTTCTTTACGATGATATTCCGGAAGGCCAAGAGCAATCGTTTAGGGGTGATGGTTCAGGTCATGCTCTCAAGGAACGGGAGCTCCAGATTCGCCAACGTGAGCTTGCATTGAAGGAGCAGGAGATGCGAATGAGGCGCGGCCCACCGCCACCTGGGCCACCTGGGCCACCTGGACCTTCTCGCCGGGGTCCCACCTCAATGCGAAATGTCCAGCCAACCTTTGATGATGACGACGATGATGACGATTTCGTTGATCCTTCCATGGGCCCTCCTGTTCCGACTATTGACCCTGATAACTTTGACATGATGAGTGTCACCTCAAGGAAGAACCGCAAAATGCCCGGGCCTCCCCCCTCTCAAATTCGTCGTAATCCCGAATTCGATGCGCCACCATCTCGTGGAGGAAGATTTCGCCCCTTTGGTCGTAATCGCGCCAGCCAGATGAGTCAATTCAGTCACGCTCCAGCCATGACTGACAATATTCTCGACGATCCTATGATGGGTTTCACCTCGGATCGATATGGCGCCGTTGACCGCAACGTGATGAGCGCTGGGTCTCGTGCTAACTCCTTGACGGCTTCAAGGTTAGATGATCTATCATATGGCCCTGGTCCAGGTGGCCCTCCAGGGATGAATGGCGCGTATCCCCGCCGTGTTAGCCAGTCTCCTGGCAATCCTTATAGTCCATCCATGCGAAATGGCAGTAGGAGAGCTTCACCCCCGAATGGATTTGGACCGGCTTTGAACGGACGTCCATCACCGCCTGACGGAGTTCGCCAGCCTGTTCCGCGATACCCCCCTGGGCAAGGCAACGCGGTAGCCCCACAGCAAGTTGAACAACATATTGGGGTGAGCGCTCTCAATGTTCCCAAGTCTAGAGATGTTCGTAGTCTGACGGGTAGTACGAGTGCTAGCGCGGCCAGTGGTGAATTCGACTCCGAGCCATCGGCACATAGCAGTCAGAGCAGCATTCCGCATCAGCAGGGACCATCGATCGGAGTACGGTAAAGTCGTGCCGAATCGATTTTCACGCCTCCTTATCGACAGGGCTGTAGGCGCAAACGCTAAGACGACTTCGGGCACTTTGCGGCTGCCGATCTGATTAAGGAGGCTTTCGATTGCCTCATAACAACAAAATATTGTTGTTACAGCCCGACTCTTGACCACGCCCTGTGGCACACGAAAGCTCAATGAGGATGAATATTTTATATACGATAAACACAGACAGAGGAGTGAAAATGATACGATTCCCGACTTGGAATCACTTTGGACTATTGATCGAACATGGCGTCTTCCGAATTTAAGCAAACTTGGTCAAACCCGTACATAACTGTGGCGATGAAACATGGTCTGCTTCATATGTGGCATTATTGCATTGGGACATGCAGTCATCATCTGACTACGTCAGGTCTCTACTCTAATTCATCGAAGTTCCGAGCAGGCGTAAACTGGCTGGTTCTAATGTCATGATATGGTCGATGCATTGGGCAGATGTTGCCCACCCCGCCTTCTTTTGGTTTTACTTTTTCTTTTCTTTTCTACCACATCACAAACAAGTTTTTGGTGGTTCGTAAATGTCAGATGGAACCAACACACAAACAATATTTTATTTTCTCTTGTTCATGGTACACAACAACTTAGATTGGGGGAATTTCTTTATCCTTGTTTTATCTTGGCCTGGCTGGTATGCCACTTCATCTTTTATTTTTTTGTCATTAGGGGTATGGGATGATTCCTCGAGGAATGAAAACGGATCCGACAAAGTACCGTGCTTATGGAAAACATGACACGATGTAAGACCAACGAAGCAAAGGGATGAAAGAGGAGGGGTACGCCAATGGACGGCCGAATGCTTGAATAATTTGTAGTTGAACACAAACAAACATATAGATGTGGGATAACAGCGTTAATGACGGGGATATGGGTATGGATTTGGGTGGTAAGGCGACATCCTTGGGTGGGTGTTGTCAAGGTAACCTAGGTATAATAGGGCCTATCAATTTACGTTACGAACAGTTTGGCGAATCTCAATGTGATATTTTATTCTTGTGTGGTTGTCCCTGAAGCAACAAAGTTTTTTATGGTTAACCGGGTGTAAATATTGGAAGACATTGTTGTCACCCTAGCCTAATGGACCATGCCTCTTGGATAAATGCAACATGTTATACTTTCTTTTCAAATAAAGACATCTTCAGTAAAATGAAAATAGACAACACCAGTTACCCTATCGGTCATGATGCAGGTTAATCTGGTGAATGAGAATGGTGTGGTTTTGAGAAGCATCACGTGAGGAGACGTTTGTGGTGGGATCTTTGAACCTTGATGACGCGCCGCGTATGAATGCCTTACTTGGTGTTGCTCTTGATTTATGAGAGTTTCAATTTTCCACAAGACCAAAGAAAAGAAGAAGAAAAAAAGCCAAATCCTCGCCGAGTCAGCAATCCCGTCACTACTGCCATTTTCTTCCTCGCGTGAATTTACTGCTCCTGATTCATTCGTCGCAATGGCTTCCCGCATGGGTGGAACACAGAACCTAAACAGGCAGAGCATGGTGACGAGCGGGAGTGCGATGAAGTCTAGACAACTTGTAAGTCTTTCTGCCCTTTCAGGTGAAAAAAAAAGAAACATATAGCCATGATTAACATGGGGGAGTAAAATAGTCGCATTTGCACTCGCAACTTGCTCAGCTGTCGGCCAATCTGGCTGATACGGAGAATTTGTTGAGGATGACGAGCGTGCAGGCGGAGGCGATGAAGGGATTGGGCAGTTGGCATGGTGGATTGTGAGTATTCTTGAAGAATTGAAGTTGTGGGAGTGTATTTTTTTTTTGTTTTGTTTATTTTGCTAATGAGGTGCAGGTTTATGTCTGCGAGCAAAGTTTTGGGTGAGGAGAGCGTTAAGGAGGCGAAGTGAGATGATATGAGGAATGATTTGATGATTCTTACGATTTGGAAGCTACAGAGTGTGAGTGGTATGATAGTGTGATGCATATCAAAAGTCTTGAATTCGTCAAGATGTTTATTATCTCTATCTCAGCCCTGGACGTCAGAGCGTTGGATTTGCTGCCTGTCATTGGCTATAGCTATACTCATGGTTGCTATCGTCAACCTCTGAGTCCTCTGGGCACATAATGTTTGACCATCCTTGTTGTAGTGAGGTTTTGTGACCTCGCATCGCCTGCTTCGATGTAGCCTTAGTATTGGAGGTTTTATCCATTCTCCAAGGTTTGACCTGAAATCATGAGTGACGAGACGGATTGACTCCTATATTCCGGCATCCCTTGGCAACAACCGTAACACGCCAATATGTTGTTGTCACGGTGGCTGGTGATGTAGTACAACGCATAATGCACTCCGAGCTCGTGTACTAGTACATAGTCCACATACACTTTCAACTCCTGAAGCTCCATCTGAGCATACGGCCTAAAGAAGCGCTGAAAAGCTCAATGTCGCATAGTGCTGAAAGTGCATGATGACCGAAATCTAATTTTCGTCCTTGCCAAGACGGGTAATGTCATGTCGTCTGTTTCGACGCGCTCGTGTCATCCTCCCTTGAAGCCCCATTCTCAGCCGCTTCCGTGACGCGCATCGACCGCCTTTTCTGCCTGGGAGCACTGATGGGATACCTCTTCGCGTGGCTGCATGTGTTGCACCGGATGACGAGAACGTCAGCCCAGGGTTTCCTCCCGCCCTTGCTGGAGTTCTCGACGCTGGAGCGGCACGTCTTGCCCTCGATTTGGAGGGTGTCGCAGAACTTGCAAATCGTGCTCTTAATGGCGGGGCTGGAGCGGATTTGGGTCTTGAGTGAGACGGACCTCATGTCGGAGATGACCTGACGGGAGACGTTCATCAAGGCTTTGCTCTCGATGGCGTTGCGAGGAGAGGCACTGTGTGCTTGGTTTGCTGCCTCTTGTTGAGGTGAGCCATGGTTTTGGTTGCCCGCTTGGGCACAGTTTGCCAGATAGTTGGCCGCCTGATATAAATATGATGCCCTGGTGTATATGTGTCGATTCTGAACACTAGCTAGCCCCTTGACCTTTGCCATGACTGCGAATTATTGGCGCTAGAGATGAGAGTTGATGCTCAGGTCGTCCAACAGTGAATCAGAATCTGCGAGTGTGATGAGTGTGAGAGAAGCGCAATTCGCACAGTGAGGCTCTATTATGATCACGTGAGTTGGCTCCCGCTGTACGCCGCACAGACCATGCTTACTCAGTCGCGGCTCGCCTTCTCCTTCTCCCTTCTCTGGCCTGCAGCCTCACGTCTCTCCTCTCTCCTTCAACATCCCATTGAAAGCAGCCGTTGCTCTACTCGTAACACTGCAACTCTCTCATCATCTCGGTCATCGTACCTGAACCTTTCTTTGTCTTCCGTATTGCCATTTCTAGGTAATTCGGATATATCTTTCCAGCTTTCCACCGCGCATCTCGGCCTGGCGCTAGACTAAACAAAACCATTTCGCCCCCCCCTCCGTTTTCCAGCAGCTCTCTTTTTTAGACCAACTCACCATCCAAACGATCCAAAATGTCTCACGAGGAGGATCTCATTGACTACTCCGATGAGGAGATCGGCGGCAACGAGACCACCACCGCCGCCAACGGAAAGAAGGGCGAGCTCGCCGCTGGCAACAACGTCGACAAGAAGGGCAGTTATGTCGGTATCCACTCGACTGGTTTCCGCGATTTCCTTTTGAAGCCTGAGCTTCTCCGCGCCATCGGCGACTGTGGTTTCGAACATCCTTCGGAGGGTCAGTCATGATACATTCTAATACCCTAAGTCATACAAGTCCCCTCCCTTCAAGCGTCCGTCCATCTCGCAAGCAAAGCAAAAAAGAACAAAGGAAGCACGGCCGGTTCAGATTTGGCCAGTCATATTTTTTTCTATCTCGAAGAATATGCGAACGTGTATCTGGGGGAATGGCTGTTGCCCATCTGGTGTGGCAGACGGCCTTGGCCTGAAAAAAATTTGGCAGCCGCTAAAGAAGACCGCAGCTCGGCAAAGAACCGTACGAGTTTGCGTGTCTGAATAGCTGGATGGTACTGCTTGAGCCCAGGAAAGTGTTGGAGACCAGGCAATTCAAGAGGTTTGAGAACCCTACCTCGTCATTGCCTGCGAAACTCGTCCATGGACGAGAACATACTAGCCTTGGTGAGCCGAGGGCCTGTGGACACTCTGGCCATCAGTACGGCCTTCGCTCGGTTGGATAATTTCCGTTTCACACCACGTTCATGCTGCGACGATGGACGGACTTTTCACATTATACCCATCGTTCGTTGCTGTTTGGTAACATTAATCTAACATCCACTCGATCGACAGTCCAACAAACATGTATCCCCCAAGCCCTCTTGGGTGGTGATCTTATCGTTCAGGCCAAGTCAGGTCTGGGAAAGACTGCAGTCTTCGTCCTCACCACACTTCAGCAAGTCGAGCCTGTCAATGGAGAGGTCTCGGTCGTCGTCATGTGCCACACCCGTGAGTTGGCCTACCAGATTCGAGACGAGTACAACCGATTCAGCAAGTACATGCCCGATATTAAGACTGGTGTCTTCTACGGTGGTACTCCGATCAAGACCGACATGGAGACACTGAAGAACAAGGATACTTGCCCCCATATTATTGTCGGTACACCCGGTCGTCTCAAGGCCCTCGTCCGCGATAAGGCTCTCCGACTTGGAAGCGTCCGTATCTTTGTTCTCGACGAGTGCGACAAGATGCTTGACCAGCCTGGTGAGCTCAATCTACATGGTCCATCGGTCTTGTTATACGCGCTAATATGAAACAGACATGCGCACTGATGTTCAGGACGTCTTCCGCGCCACTCCTCAGCAGAAGCAGGTCATGATGTTTTCAGCCACTCTCTCTGACGCTATCAAGCCTATCTGCCGAAAGTTCATGCAGAATCCTACCGAGCACTATGTTGATGAAGACACCAAACTTACTCTCCACGGTCTTCAGCAATACTTCATCAAGCTTGAGGAGAAGGAGAAGAACAGGAAGCTCAATGAGCTGCTTGACGATCTCCAGTTCAATCAGGTCATTATTTTCGTCAAGAGCACCGTCCGTGCTACAGAGCTAGACAAGCTTCTGCGAGAATGCAATTTCCCTTCCATCGCTGTTCACTCCGGTGTCGGCCAGGAGGAGCGGTAAGCATACTTGATTACTATATAGCATTGCTATGTCTAACAGTTCGCAGTATCCGTCGCTATAAGGAATTCAAGGAGTTCAAGAAGCGTATTTGCGTTGCCACCGATGTTTTCGGTCGTGGTATCGATATTGAGCGCATTAACCTGGCTATCAACTACGATTTGCCAGGTGACGCCAACTCTTACCTCCACCGTGTCGGCCGTGCTGGCCGTTTTGGTACCAAGGGTCTCGCCATCTCGTTTGTGAGCAACGAGTCCGACCAGGAGGTGTTGAAGGAGATTGAGAAGCGCTTCGAAGTTGCCCTTCCGTAAGTACTTGCCAAGAATCGATGGATGTCACAGTAGCTAACTTAATTATACAGTGAGTTCCCCAAGGAGGGTGTTGATGCCAGCACCTACATGGCTTCTTAAGCTATCTCTTGCTTGCTAGAATATCTTGCTCTTAGTCAAAATTGGGCTTGAGAAGGAGGGAAATGGGCGTGGTTCATAGGTCTTATTTGCAGTGAGTCTGCTGATGGGGATGATCGAGGTCATGGAAAATGATATCAAAATATCCCATTATGATTGCTTGTATTGAGTAGCTGTTTCATTTTGAGCCTGAGAAGAAAGGGCTAAATCAATGTGGAATCTTGTCAATTCAAAGAATAAGCTCAGTAATGAGCCACACGTTTTAACTTGTTTTGTCCCATATCACTAAGCATGCAACGCAAGGACCTGGTTCATGAGGTATTCTCATACCAAGTTTGTGTAATTTGAAAATTGAATGTTATCCATCGTGCTGGGCCAACGGGGTTCAATGTAATATGGGTAGAACGACATGAGCATTGCAGTATGACTGGTAATGGGGAAAGGGGTGACAGAGACGAATACTGCTTTAGCTAGCTCAGAATGACTGTGCTTGAGGTGCCTAAAGAAGATTAAGCAACATTATCATCGAGGATTTGCATTCTTCCGGTCTGATTTCTTAGCTACTTGTTCCTTGATGTCGTTTCTTCTAGGTCGATCGCCAATAATGATCATCAAAAGCTTGGGAAATCTAGAGTCCAGAGTCGGTAGCATTCTGATGCACGCAAACATCGTCTTTGCACCAAGCCCCAGTCTCACAGTGACGGCAGTACCCTTTGACCGCCAAAAAATTAGTGTCAGTACGAGAGGCCGTAGTATGTGATGAGTGTGTGTGGTCCGCCGAGTATGAACCAGCTTAAGTGTAAGCCATGTGGGTTGTAAGGTAAGTTTGTTATCATCGCAGCAAGTAATGCAAGGTAGATAAGGTTTTTTCTATTAAGACATTAAAAGGTTCTTAACTTTATTGCGTGAAGCATGTTTCGCTATGTGTTCTGGTCCTGAGCCCTATCATCGCCATACCACGCATACGCCTTTCGCCTTACTACAAGAATAGCCCGTCTTACAGGGGCAGGTTGATGCTTCGCAGGACTTGTCAGCATTGAGGGGAGCTCTTTCAAGATTGAAAGCCCGGGGGGGGGGGGGGGGGGGGGGGGGGGGTTTCCTTGGGAAGAAGTTGAACTTACACGAACAGGGCTCGCCTAGTTTCGGACGGGGTTGGCATAAGCCTTTGATCATGGCATGAGGGTGACAGCAGTAGTCTTCCGGGCAGCTGGCGGTCCTGAATAAGTCTGGGTTAAGGAAGTTAGATAAATATGCTGATAAAGAGAGGAGGAGTGAGGGCTGAGGGGTTGAGACTCACGGCAGGATTTGGCAGCGAGGGAGAGAGGGGCCAGAAGAAGGGTGGTGAATAGGATGAACTTCATTGTGAAGGTTGGTGGTTTTATTGTGTTGGTGTTTGTATTGTAAGGCTAATGGAAGGTGTTTCGGGTAAGTGTCTTATGGGCTTGGTGACGAGCTGTCCTTGCTGGTTATGATAGAAGCGTGTGGGAGTTGGGGCAAACTGGGTTGATAAGGAGGGAGAGAAAATATATCCATTCATAAGCGTCATAAAGGTTTTTGAGAGATCAAGCTCTTATGCTTTGCATTGGCTTGAGGTTAAACCTTGTCATGGACGTGTTGACGGGCGGAGAAGAAATAGCATTTGGGTTCAGCTATTTCGGTCACTTGGAGGGGGATGGCCATGAACTTCGGATCTTTCCGGTTTCTGTCATGACTTCATGATTGGGGCTATGATGTGGATGATAGGTTTGGAGAGCTTAGCGTTGGCTTGTGTAAAATATCAAGGCAAATACTGACCTGGAACTCTGGCGTTACGACTCCGAGGAAGAACAGGATTGTTTGCGGGGCGTGGTTTGTTAGCAAGGATATGGAAAACGCACAATTCAGGGGTAGTTCCTGTTGGCTTCCCATATATTGCTATCCCAGTTGTTGTATCTAAGTCTTTTTAGATCTGGAAATGTATAGTCAACTTCTTTGGTGTTCCTTGTACACATCTCTGGCCGGCTTCAGGGATGAATATGCATCTCCCGTGAAGTCCTAGATGCACCTACGCCAGCAACACGTCCCTTCTCAGTGTGGGAAAGGAATAGCAAGGCAGGCTTTATACGTTGGGGTTATATTAACATGGTAAATTTTCGGTGTTAGATTCAATGCACAGCTGAGGACAGGCGAGTGGATCCGGAGGAGGGCAAAAGTGAGGAGAATAGGGGGTGCATTGTGTGAGTGGCATGTTACGAGGAAAATCACGCAGGTAAGGCGATACTAGCGTTAGCAATCTGCAAGTGCTTGCATTTAATAGCGATTGGGCTCAAAAAAATGTGCTTGACACTTGGTTGTTGTTCAATCTCCAATGATCCTGAGTGGCAAACATGCGACATCTTCAAAGTGGCATTACTGAATGGTTCCTGGATTGTATGATCGAACGCAACGAGAGCCAAATGGATGATTTGAGCATTGCAACGAACATTAATGAATATCAGATATGATTGATTAGACCATGGCTTCCTTTTTTCTATCCAGAAAGGGCTCTAAGTAGTCGAGTTTATCTGGGCCTGTATTAATTCGAGGAGGAGAGGTCTCATTTGGAAAGAAGTAAACGAGGTTATACAAATTTATCCAGTATTGAGATGGAGCTTTGTGTGAGGTATTGATATGATGGTAGCCCGAAATGTATTGATGAGAGGGGAGCGACGGAGAAGAATCTGCCAAGCTGCAAGGGCCTCCAGTGGTTTTTAAAAAGCAACTACTGCAAGATCTGGTCGTCAATTTTTTTTTCCCTCCCCATCTCTTTTCATATTCTCTACTACTAGTTATCCCCATCTACACGGCGGAGCGTGTTGCCTGGTGGACAGAATGGGCTGAGTTCAGTTGGATCGGATGGCCAAGGGGCGGTCATGTGCATGAGGCTTCCTGTTGATGTGGTGCGAATCAGATGATCATATTTAGCCACCAAATTTCCTGCTACTCTGATTGCTAGATTAATCATGATGCTATCTATATCCCTTGAGTGCTGGCTTCTGTCACCACAGCGGCCATGATTGGAAATATGGATACCGCTTGTCACGAGTTTTTAGTATTATCTATTCCATTAAGTATATCTCTGTTGGTGTAGATGGCAGAAATTATAGATTTGTATGATATAAGTTATTAATAGATATTTAAATCAATTAAATGTATTTAATTGTTATTCATCAGTCTTATCATCCATCTTTAAGCACACCGCATTCTCACATGTATACTCTGTCTGACAGATGCAATCATCTACACAAATGTCAGTCCAATGATTCGCAGGTATCTCTTGTGGTATTCCTAATACTCACCTATACCCCCACAGGATTGATATCGATCACCGTCAGAGCATCTACCTTGCATAAGGGGTACATCTCTGACACAGCACCCACCGTTGTCGCAATCCTCTTCGGATGCTTGGTTATCGCGGTTAGAAAGACGCCGTATATTAAAATATTGAACCAAGACTTACCACATACTATGCCGGCTTGAGCGGAAGCCGATTGGATAAAGAGGAGAGTTAAAGTGCCGAGGAATAAGGCTTTCATTATGAGAACTTATAAGATCAGGGATATCCGAATAAGTGTGTTTTGTTTACCGACAGAACAGGATGTCGCATCATGTACAAGTAATGGTAGGTATGAATATGAAAGTAACTCATCAAATACCCTATGCTTCTCTGTTTCAAATGCCCAGCCAATATGACATCCGGCGTTACTATTCCAAGGCTAGTCTTCAACGCCATTGTCTTACTTGTATCACATTTCGAATGCTTCGTACAGTCTACCCCATGAATATTTCGGTTTTCGTGACCTGGCTGGGGTTCAGATCAAGGACCATTATCCAATCGGCTTATAAGAAATATTAGCTATAAGTGTTTAAAAAACCTCCAGATTATAGGATAAATTCTAGATAACTAAAGTGCTTGATACTGACAGGGGGCAAAGCCACGGGGTACAAAACATTTGAGGGATACACTGTATGATACCTAGGCAAATACAGGCATTGTCCTCGAGAACCTATATAAGTAAGGAGACAACAGTATTGGGGGTGATTCACGATGGAACTATTCGTGAGGCCAGAAAATATGGCAAATAGTTGCAGAGTGCGCAGTCCTACGACCCGTGGCTGCATTTGCTGCTCTATCACCAATTATGCCGCATTATGAAAGAAAAGAAAACAAGGTCTTACCAGAGACATATACCAAATATGCAAACAAATTAGCCCATAATCCCACCCTCATCTCAGCCAGGTCGGAATTGTTGACAGCAGAGAAAACGACTCCTGCCCAGTCCTGCAACTACAGCGAAGGGGAACAAGCCCGCCCAGCACACATACTCCCCAGATTATATGGAGTACGACGGTCTATTGTTCCTTGGTGTCACTGACCAAATTCTGGGTGAGAAAGAAGGGACCATAACAAACAGAGAAAGGAAAGTCTTGCAAGATCTATCATGATATCCTCCTAGCGCTTTGGCTCAAAATAGTGGAACAGAGATCGCGTTAAGAAACTAGGACAGCATGCTAGACTTTGCAGGGATTATTATTCAGCTGCCCAGGAGACAATAGAGACAACCGGCAATTACATTTCTTGAGTATCCATCATAAGTGCAAGTCATTAAGGTGGGTATTTTCCTCAGAGAACTCAGGGGTCGGTGCGAGACCTGGATATGGGACCTTGTGTCGATCATATCATAGCTTGTTGGTGTTATTGTATGGCGGACCAGTAATATATTCCTCTCCCCTCCCAATGGTGACTGATAACATCATCAAGTCGAACTGATTTTGTATGTTTGCAGTGGATGGTAGCAATGAGTCATCTTTCTAGGTTTTTGTAAATTTCACCATATCTCAATCAGAATAAAAAGAATCACATCTTTGGTCAACATTTGTACTTGTTTCAATATGGCACCACTGCCATGCATCCCCGCCACTAACATTTGTAGCTTTCTACACAAGAACATTTCACTATACAAGTTTGTCAGTAGGGGAAGAATTTGGTGTGTTTCTCAACTATTAATTATTTGCCCATGTCCCACACATCTCACAAGGAAGAGGCCCAGGTGAGCATGCCTCCTCAACGCAGCATTCGCCATCCTTTCATTAAGCTAAGCCTACTCTATAGCTTTGGAGATAGTAAAGCATTTGGAACAAAAACTCACGACATTCTTCGTCAGCGATGGCCCAGCGTGCAAAGAGGGCGGGTGGCAGAAAGAACAAAGGGGTCGACCGGTTTTCCCTAACCTGAAGCCCAATCAGGGTTGTAGTCATGATGAAGAGGAGACTCGAGTCCGGTATATGCCTGACTTCTAGATACTACCACGACTCGTGATGGCCAAGTTTTCTTGGGCAGGCCTTGAACTGGCGATCGAGAGTGTTATATAAATTGAGAGGAAAGAGAGTCATGTCGACATACTGCAACCCGAACCTCATGCCACTATAGTTGGCGATTGTGAAACCGAAAGCAGGTAAAAGTCCAAGATAGAAAATAAGGCTCACAGGCACTGAAAATAGCATTTTTAAGCTTTGGGAGGAAGGGAACGTGGTAGTAACTCACGTTGGTGTTTCTCAGATACCGACTATATTACTCAGTAAACAGATGCGTTATCTTCACCGCTCTCGGGGTATTCATGTGAAATTCTGGACCTGAGATGTTTTGAGGTATGCCAAGAACCCAAAAACCGGCGTATCCAGGCTCTTCTAAAACGGGAAGATGGTTCAACAGATGATTTCTAGTTCATATGTAGATCATCATCCAAGGGCGCGAGTTAGGTCACTGGCTTGAAAACGGATTTTGTACCTCTCTCAAACTAAGAGCCCACAGTACAGTCGCGAGGATGCAAGGCTGGTAGACCAATTATTACACATATGAAATGTGCCTTTATATATTTGAGGCCGGAAAAAAAATCTCATGCAGCCGAGTCTCAATATCACATACGCATAACAACCTACAACGATCCCATATTCAGCCACAAAACATGTGTCTCACCGGATTTAGAAAAAAGGACATACTGCCACATCTATCATTGGCGAGGGCCGAGCGAGCTAAGAAAAGAGTGATGGAGGCAAGAAAGAACGACTTCATTATAGATGTTTATAAACTGTTGAACTAGAGGTGGATATGGAGAGCAAAACTCGGAGAGCAGCACTGGGATCTGACTATGACATGCTGATCATGACTGTAGGTGTGAGTTTATATACGCCGGGCAGTCCTCTCAGGTTTAGGTATCATCTATTGCCATTCTTGGACCACATCTTTGTTTTCTCTTCCCAAAAGAGGGCGCCATCTCGCCAAGCGCCGCACCAAGACCATTAATTTTAACCCTGCTTCTATATAGCTTCACCGGATCAAGTACAGGTATGTTCTGGTCTATTTACTATCCTCGTTGACCGAAAGGCAGGGAGGAGAACAGCTCATACATTGAGTGAGGAAAGGGAGGAAACTACCACCACGCCGATCAAGCCCCATGCAAGGGACGAGATGTTCTCGACAAGGCAGATCCATTCAGTCCTCTCTCTACAGAAAAGCCATCTATCGTATGCAAGGGCCGGGTCCGCCATGCACCTATGACATGAATTTATACGCCTCCGCCCAATTTCTGCAATGGGGGCAGCTTTGAAGCCCAAACTGGCTGAGAGAGAAGTGCCGCGATGTAGAACACTGACCGAAGACATGAGACGGAACACCAGCTCAGAATGCCGCCACGTTACGATACCGACGGTCCGAGATGCCTGAGTCTCAACAGAATACAAGGCCGACATGGCAATACCCTTGTGGGACAACGCCGAGACTACCCCTCCCCCTCGACAACCAGCAACGCTCACCATTGCCGAGATGGCAAATGACCGTACCCAATTCCCAGTGGTCATCCAAAGAAGCAACTCAAAGCCCGGACCACGCTCTCTGCCTGGCTTCAGTGACGTATACCACAGCGGCTGAATGAGCTTGGCAGGGAACTCATATGTCTGACACCCGAATACGCATGGGCGATTTTACCAGGGCCCCCTTTACCAAACCAGCCCATGTCTCTCCATCAAGGCTTGTTTGGGTCGTCTTTGTAGGTCACCCCTCTGGTCACATGTCCGCGACTGCCTGCGACAAAGTGGTTATATATTTAGCCACAGGCTGGTGGGGGAGGGATCGTCAGCTCCAGAGAGCAGGCAGAAATGTGGCGGAGCTCCGATCATCGGGAGGGCTGGGTGGTGGGAGAACAACCACCATCCATATGAGAGAGAGTGTGTTTCAACCTTGAGACAAAGTGGCCGCGTGAGATGAGAAGAAAATTAGGAGCTCACAAGGTCCAAAGGATTTTTTTTTGGTCTAGAATATCAAGTCCAACAAAAAAATCTGTCCTCATGAACAGCAATGACTCAACAATGGTGGTGGTGTTGTGCTTCGTTTTTTTGTGGCATGAGATCTCACTATGGTTGCTCGTGTTGCCTACCCTGTACATCAGTCACAACCCTCTGTGGCAAAGTTCATTGTTTGCCTTCTTCTATCCTGATCATCCCGTGGCGATTGTTGGGTTATTGTATCATCGTATTAGGGCCTTTTCTGGTTCTAGATTTTCACCACGCTATACTACTCATTGAGGCAACAACGCGGATTATCCCACATGTCGTTGCATACACTATCGAGTCAACATCGACCAAATCAAGAGGCCCACCAATAGAACTCACACAGTACCACGACTTACACGGCGACTGTTGGGGGATTTACATTGTGTTCTATACAGTACGTAGATAGATACGTAGTAGCTGGAAACCTCCACTATTGCCACAAACTCTAAAAGGTCACTTGCAACACAACTCCGTCGTATGAGAACAGCCCCAAAAGCCATTGCCCGAACTTTGGCGGAGCGGAGCGTCTCATCCGTGTCCCGACTAAAGTTTGATTTCAGGATAAAGGGGAGTTTTAAGTTGGCGGAGAAAAAGTATCCATATTACCCATAATCACCTTGTTTGAATAGATCTCGTATGGAACGTGATCAATACGACCCCAGCTCTGTAAACTCGAAAAGCCCTTCACCGTAGAGAGGAGTATCAATAGATTTTCCACCGACAACCCCCAAAAGAGGCTCAATGTCTTAGCGCATGTCGTGCATGCACCCTGAGAGACAACCAGCACAACTCAGTTCAGACGTGGCGCCACGTCTGTCCCGATATCACGGCACTGGGCGGGCGAGATCTAGCCTGGACACGCTTGTTGTTTCACCGCTTTCCTCAACACCGCAAAGCTCCAACACTTTTGTCAGGCCTGTGAAATGAGACCCCAAGGCTTTCTCAGAAAAAAACATTCACGTGGACTGTTAAACTCAAGTTATGTCTTTCATGTTGATTCAGACGTGATCGTGCACGTCCCGTCCGAGTTCGGGCCGTTGCGGTATCAGTGACAACTTGCTTCTGAAATCGGGTCCGAAGGCATGTTCCAACACCCGGCCCCCCCATAGTTTGCGTATCTCAACGAAAGATGCCTCGTTGTTAAACTTGGCAGACAGAGAGGTGAATCCTCCGATGATAGGGGTCCAAACTTACTCACTTCAGGATGAGTCAGCCCCCAACGAACGACAAGTTCATCACTTGGATGGGCTGTTGTGTTGAAACGTGAGATGAGAGGATTAGCGGCGGATCGCTCTCTTAGGCTGAGAAGAACTAGCGGCGCAGCCCAACACGCCAGTAGAAGTCGCAGCGCGCTGAGCAGATGATGGGACTTCCAACGTTTCGTTAGCAGGCCGGTCGTGTTGTCGCCGACGCAGCATAGATATGATACACATCAGTCTTGGTTGGTGTAAAGGCAGTTCGTCGCTCTGCCAGTTGGCCCCCACGTGAGCCGAAGTTGTCCCAACTCTGGCTGACGAAGATGCGCCGAGTCCAGGTCCCCTGAAAGGCAGCGGGCGGGCCGCGACAGAGAGACGACACCGCCGGGATGACGGCGCGTAGGGTGCCTCGAAAGGGAGTGTGAAGTTTGCTCACTCTTCATCAGGCCACGTCCAAGCTGTGATTTACGATAGGACCCGGAGGCCTGAAGAGGAATATTCACAAGATAATGTTTGTTTCTGTTAAAAAAACAGTCAGCCAAATTCATTGGGTGTGTCATTCCCGCCCCGCGTAGCCAAAAGGAAGCTCAGCCAGCCTCCCAACTACTGAAGTGGGTGGTGGTGATTGAGTCACTTTGACCGAATCCGTATTGGGCTGGTGCTCTCCGGCAGTGACGTCTGTCCAATGATGACCCGGCGCTTCTGAAAGGGCATCACCGCCCAGTTTTGTCCAACACGTTTCTGAAGCTGCGACATGGCGTTGGCCCTGTGCAGCTCACGAGACGGGAATGATGCTCTTTACCGCCCGGGATTACCTGACTGAACTGGTCTCTACGAGCCTTGCCTTCACCGACGCGTTGTTGGGTGGATTAACGACTGAAATGAGGATCCTGATGCTGCCTGATGTTGGCGAGGAATGTTCCAGTTTGCTCTATGCACGCATTCTTTTTCTGTTGTAAACGGTAATAATTACCCGGAGCGACCGAGGTTCCAAATATGTAGTAGCAGTAGAAGCCTCTCAAAAGCCTTGTTCCTGTTTCCCCTCGCATGTTTATTGAGGGACAGACAAACGAAGAAAGTGGAGGGACCCGCATGACCAAAAGCGTGAAATCACATTGCAGCATCATTATAGCACCACCACCACCAACAGCAGCATCTTGTCTGTTTGTATGCGTGCACTGTAACATGAAGAGAGGTACGAGCTCCGTCGGAGGAAGCCAACCATGCTTGACAGCTCATCTGGATGGAACGCGGATCCAACCTCTGGCATCTAAGGCGGCTCCCATCCGGGGCCTCTTTGTTTTCTTAGTGGCCCTTTTATCAGGGATGTGCTGCATGATGATGAGGTGAGTTGGATGAGAGGGGGGGTCAGTGGCAAGCTTCCCCGGCTTGATGTTGATAACCACCCGAGTCTTATTAGCAGGCAAACTTTCACCAAGGCGCTTCGCGGGTAATTTTACATGCGTGATGATGCCTCAAACAAACCCAATCAGCATCTCGTTGGACGGTACACTAAGCGGAGGCGCTACGGAGGATGTTGATTGCTTCCTGGCGTCTTTTGTAACACCTCCTCCCCCCCTCTTTGGCGAGGCTGGTATGCAATATGGATGCAGTTGCTGTTTGCTGCTGTTCCACAATATCTGCACGAGGTCAATTGTCTTGCCTTGTTGCTGCAATCCCTCGCTTCTGCCATGTTCTCCTTGGTCGCCTTGTCCAGGGAAAACACTCCAGCTCGATTGGTAACCGTTTGCTTTCCTAGAACTCGGCAATCTGTAGGAATCGCACACCGGTTTGTTTGACCAGCACAGTGGAGACGTGGGGGATAATCTAGCAAGGGAGCTGCATATGCTAGAAGCCTTCCATGATCTCTGGCTGATAAACTATTATTCGATGCTGGCCTGGGGTGGAGAACTGCTCCGGCGGGCGGTAGAGACCTAGATGTGCAAAACGTAAACAAGGCTGCCAAGGCATCCTTTTGGATCCTAGAGCTGCAATATTGATGCCTCAGGATATAAAAGGCGTCAAGACAGTGTCCACAAAGGCCCACTTTTCTGGGTATCGCGTCGACCAGTTGACGGGCAGATCGTACTCATAATGTCGTGCGTCCACCACATAAACAGCGGGGGAGGGTCTCTGATGATCGAACGCCGCGCAATTTAACCAGGCGGAGCACGGTTGATTCAAATGTTAGATAGGCGGTTAAAGCTGGTTTATCAGAATACGGGTCATGGAGACGTCAGAATTTGGTAGAGGTGAGTTTCGTGATGTAACATTTTTTCCCAAAGGAAACCTCCGTGTAAGAGAGATTTGGACAAATTGGGATACGAAGAGGACAAGGTAACATGTGTGGAATGTATGCATACATGGCAATAAACCGTGCCCCTTGAACAAAAAATTCCGCAAGTAATAGCCCGCGAGTGATAATCACACCATCGAAGCTTCGGGATGCGCAGCAAGACGGAGACATACATACAGGCAAACAGAACAATGTTTTTTTTTGGGAACGTTTCTTTCTAGTGGGCACAGAGACGGACGAGTGTATTGGATGCCACCTTTCCCTTGAGATGTCAATATTAGTTGTTGGTCCAAGCTAGCACCCAACTTGCCGTGAAGACTTTTTCGAGACCCCCCCGGCCAAGGCCGAGTAGGTGGCCTCTAATGGCGCCCAGATGTCCTTTTTGTTTGCAACTATTTGCCAACCTTTTACGGCAGGGTAGCCAAGCGTATGACAAAGATTTGGAGAGTGAGGGCAAACAATCTGTAACAGAGTTTTTAAGGATGCATGCAGCCCAAAAAAGAACTCGGTGGCGAAGCCGGACGCCATGATGGGAGCTCCGTCTGGGGAGGTAGTCCCGGCAGCCCATCGCCTTTTTTCTCTCGTCCTCGCCCCGGCTCTCGACAGTGCATGGGATGGTTTGAAGATGTGATGATGATGAAATTAAAGCTTGCACTTGCAGATGCAGGCAAAAAAGGGGCAATCCAGCAAACAATACGTGCGTTTGCCTTGCCTTGCTTTGCCTTGCCTCGCCTCACCTTGTGACAAGCAGTCGCCGTTGCCGATTGGAAACGGCTAATGAAGATCTGCTCTGGATGCACAACATCTTGCGTAGAGAACGCCGTGGGGGGCAGTCATCGGTACCGGAATCCTCTTTGCCCGAATGCATTGTCTCAGGGGGTTAGAAATGAGAGATGAGGCAGAGTTGCTGTGGGTAGTTGGAATAGGTGAGTGAGGTCATCGGTATCACCAGGTAAGCCCTCGGAATGCATGCCAAATTGCCTTGGAATAGAACCCTCGCCTCGGTTGTTGTGTGTGTTCGCGTAGCATCCATCTTAGTCATCGTCATAGTGCTTGTAGTAATACTTGTAACAGCTGGTTTTCTGGTTGGTCCAAGCTCATGACCAACCCGCGGTCGTTAATTGGTAATATGAGGAGCAAAGCAAAGCAAAGCGGACAAAGCCGTTTCCGCCGTATTACGAAACTAACGTGTGATGTGGTATTGTATGGTACAACCCAGTTAGTCTCCATACCATTTCCATTCTTAGCAAATGGCTGTTGCTTCGCCTTCGGAGCATTGGGCTGCTGCTAACATGATCCCAAGCCGCGGCGGTTTTGACCGGAGGTGTCGGTTGAGAATTGAAAATTCCTTAGAAAGCAAAAGTCAAAAAAGCCCAAGCAAGCGCAGTGGCAAAGACACAAAGAGAATCGTCTGTTTAGTCATGATTTGTATTAGAATACTCCGTGTGATGATAATGATGATGATGATGATGATGCTTGTGATTATGAGACGATCCATTTGTCGGACCCTGACGACGGCGTCTGTAATTTGTGACTGTGACCATGACTGTGATTGTGATTATGAGACCAGACCAGACCAGACCAGACCGCCCTGTAACCATCCGAACTCACCTACACGGGTGAATTGTAGTCCAGCAAACAGAAACCTCCATGGGCTTCTTCCTCAATCTGGAGGTGTGCGATGCAGCTGTCCCCTTGGCTTGACGGCTCAGTGCAGCAAGCAAACAAAATAAGACAAGGCAAGACCAAAAAAAACAACAACTGCCAACCCGCTGCAAAATGTGTTGTTCTCTTGGGTCTTGGTCCCGTGGTGCTGGACGGGCTAATAATGTCTCTCGACCAGTCAGGTTGAAACGCCTGCCGAAAGGGTGTCTGATCCGCGATCCACTGTAGAAAGTGATGTGAATTCGAATTGGATGAGAGAAGATGGGTGATTCGGAGAGAACGGGATGGGCGCGTGTCTGCTTGTGTGTGTGTGTGTGTGTCTACCTGCTAATGTAATGTACCTATGTACGGAGTATACTCTTTGTACCTTGCGCCGATAATCACCGTCAGATCTAGGCACCCAATATACTTGGGCTGTACCCAAGGCTTCGGAGCTTCTTGCGTGGCAGTGGATGTAGTTTTCGGCACTTATCAGGTACCATCCACAATCCTACTTGAATGAATCTCGCTGCTACGCTTCTGGCTCTTTGATGGAACGCAGCCCGTCTCTCCTAAAACCGTGACGTCGGGCCCCTGGATTACATGAGGAAGACGCACGGCACTGGCCATGTTTTGACGTGACCGTCGTTTACGGATCATCTACTCGTCTACTACAGTGTTTATGTATCAATCATTCTTTATCCGTTCTGTTTGGGCCCGGTGGCGCGGGGTGGGGAATGAGGGACGAGGAGCGAAGAGAGAGAGCACGAGAGGACGAGAGAGGACACTACGAAAACAAGACACGAGGGTGAAGAGGGTCTTGGTTTGGGTCGAGGGTGGGGACCATGGAATATGCAAACGTGCATTATGCATTAATATGTATTCAAGTTTGGGCTGGGCTGGGATGTGCTTGGCAGGCAGGCTGCGCAGACAGGTTAGTGATGAATTATGGAACGAAATCGACTAGGATGATTGCTCGGCACTAGACTACTTTGAGCATATGGAGGGAACATGGAGCCACCGAGATTTGATCATTGGGAAAAAGAAGGGGGGGCAAAGGAGACACCAAAAATGCGCGCCAGGTGTGCGCTGGCTGCAGCCAACCTCGAATTGCTCACCAAGCCTGAAGAGAGAAAGAAGGAGGAGGGGGAAGGGAACGAGAGGGAGGGTTGGATTAGAGAGAGAGAGAGAAAGAGAGAGGGGGGGCGTCCCTTCCTGGCGGTGCTGGCATCCAATCATGGCTTACAAACCTGCAGTACCAAGGTACATGCAGCCCACCTGGCCAGAAGTCATAGTAAGGGTAGTAAAGTGGTGGTTGTGGTGGATGGTGGTCCAGGAGGTACGCACATGTTGGTGGCCTTTGTACTACTTCCGTACTGTGCATCATGTCCCGCCCCCCCGTCTTGCTAGGGTGTTTCTGGACACTGGAGCTATGAGTCCTCTCTGCCTCTCTCTCTCCAGTGCTTGCCCATTCAGAATTGGTTTGGCCTCGCCCGCTCCCTCATTCAAAACTATGCCATGACCCCCGTAGCATCAAACGATTCTGCCTCTGCTTCCCTTTTCCTACCTTATCGAACGTCGCGATGAAGTTCGGTTCCGCTCTGTAAACGTCCACCAGCGACTCTCCGAAGTCTGCTCTGGTATATCTCCACTCCACAGCTCATTCGACGACAACTCTCAGTTATTTTCTTCTTGATTCTATTTGTGGGGGATTTCTTGGTTGATATTTGTTCTCTCGGTTTGATATTCCTTGGTCCCTTTCCCTCTGGTCTCTTGTCATTCCTCTGAATCGGTTCCCACCCAATTTTTTTTTCCCACCACGCTCTCCTCTCTCTCTCCCACCAACCACCCCTGCTCGCACCGCAGCGGCATTCATTTGTACCTTGCGCAGCGGCAGCAACCCAAAAGGCACACACACACACACCAGCAACAGAACCACCGCCAGCGTCTTTCTCGGCGAACACAGTCATCCCAGACACATACGATACAAGACGGATTCAGCTTCTCTTTTTGTATTGCTGCCTTGTGTGTTACTCACTCGAGTGACTTACTGACCGACTGACCTGATCCGTTTTTTCCTTTTCTTTTTCCATTTTTGGTCATTTTCCCAACTCAGTCTGGATCCCCGTTTCCTGTCTTTGGGAAACGTGCCAACATTTTCGACTCATTACGAAAAAAGCGAAGAGCCTTACTCGCCACGCTGCCAGTCATTTTTAGCGCATTCCTTTCAGTGCCTGGCCTCTCTGCTGCTGTCCTTTAGGCGCGCGGTGTGTCCTCTTTTTTCCCTCTCGTTCCAGGGCTCTCACTCTCACTGCCACTGCCACTGGCCACTGCCTACAGGTGCCTACGCTACCTCCGAAATCGCCCACACCCACCACCCTTGCCTTGGCTCACTCACGCTTTCAGTCAAGTCGCCACCAATACTCACACGCTCTCGCAAAAAGAGTCACACCACAACCATCAATACCCACACTCCACTCTCTCTCTACCTACCTGACCAACGCTTGGTACACTACGCCACGCCACGCACCAGGCTGTCATTCTCGACGCAACGCAACAGATACCGCACCAAGACACTATCGCCTTGCCTCGCCCCTTAGGCCACGTTAAAGAGTCACATCTCTCAACCTACCAAATAAATATCCTCTCCGGCCGCCCTGACAGCCTCACCATTTCGTACCTGCATATCGATGTCATCGCATCTCGACTTGACCCTCGAAACCCCCCTGTAATCGCGTCGATAACAATCACACCTATCACCACCATCACCACCAGTACATACATACATCTACTAACACCACCACCACCACAACAACAACAACCACCTCTTTAAACACCAATATTCAACTTCGATTTATTTCGATGATAGGCTTGTGTTAAAACAAAAAGTCTCATCAACTCTCCTCTCTACTGCTTTTACCCATAGAGAAGCATTGTGTCGCGATGCCTCTTGAACCATACACTCTTCTCACTCCAGTCGCCGTCTCAGCTTCGTCCACCGGTCTGCTTGTCTGTATAAAGACTCTCGTTTAAGAGCCTTCTTTATTATCCCAGACATCAGTTTTGCAAACAGCCTGCATATATAGGCTGTTGTAAAACTAAGCTACTCGACTCGGTACTCTTCGAATTGCTCAACGGTAACAAACAATCTTATTGGTTGACTTAGCCTGACGGCGACTGGATCCTTCACCCTGGCTTGATACAATCGAGCCAATAACATATCTAACCCTTTCAAGATGAAGTGCGACGCGGAAGTTTCGCCCGCCTTTGTCCCCTTAACCCGATATGCGCCATACAACTCCTCTATAGCCTCATCGGCTTCTACTTCAACTGCCTCTGTGTGGTCCGATACCGCATCACAATCCTCCGACGACTCCTCTGCCTCTACAACCTCTTCCGACTCTGACTCGTGCGAATCTTACTGTTCCTCGAGGCGATCAAACTCTACCGAAAGTCTCATAAACTTTCGCCGCAATATCTTTCAGCAACAGCAGCAGCAGCAGCCGACTACCGTTGTACCCCCGGAATTGCGACAAAACCCCAGACGAACTGCTCCCGGATGTCACACCAGGACAGGATGCCCGCCCGCCCTTGTTCGACAATGCGATCGCAAAGTCAACTTTGTCGACAGCCTCGTCGGTACGTTGTTATTGACATGTCTCCGAGAATATCCACGTGCTTAACTCTCACCCCCACAGATTCATCTACTCAGATTGTCGAGGCCATTTGGCCTCTTTCATCGGCTCCATGCCGACCAGAACTTGGCAGCAAGGCTATACTCCCGCTGCGCACTTTTATTCAAGAAACTTTGCGACGATCGCGCACTAGCTATTCAACTTTGCAGGTCGCCTTGTACTATTTGGTTCTCATTAAGCCTCATGTTCCTAAGCGTAACTTTACCATGGAACAGCCGGAGGACCGCTATGCTGACCGAGCTCTCCAGTGCGGACGTCGCATGTTTCTCGCAGCCTTGATTCTGGCTTCCAAGTATCTGCAGGACCGAAATTACTCGGCCCGCGCATGGAGTAAAATCTCGGGTCTTAACACCCAGGAGATTAACCAGAACGAAATTGCGTTCCTTATTGCTGTTAATTGGAAACTTCACATTACAGACGAAGTTTTCCAGCGATGGACCGAAATCGTCCTCAAGTACACCCCGCCACCATCACCGCCTTCCCCTGGCAATGCCGCCATGGTCATGGCGCAGCAGACTTTGGAATGGAAACAAATCATCCTCAAGTTGCGCCCGGATCTGACCAATATTGAGGCACTAATTCCAACCCCCGCGAAGACCAGCGACCTATGCGCCTTGTCACCACGTAGTATTCTCAACCTCCCTCAGGAACCCCGCAGTGTTCCTCGCCGTGAGTCAGTTGAGCGCACGCCCACAATCAAATCGTATGGACCCCCGGCTGTTGTCATGGAGCCCACTCCATCAACGAGCTACATGCCAACTCCTGGTCGCTTAGCGCCTCCGTCGCTTGGCCTTTTGCCCACACCTCGCCTCACTCCCCAGAGCAGCGGATTTTGCACTCCTGCAGTGAGTGCCGCATCTCACATTCTGGGGAAGAGCAACGCTATGGGCATGGCCATGGCTCAGGCAAACAGCGTCAACACCGTTCAGCACTTGGACCGTCTCCCCATCTCCCTCACATCTTCTCCCCAGGGGTATTGCCCCGCACGCCGATCATCACTTGCCAACTCAATCTCGACTGCGTCCTCTCCCGAATCGATGATTTCGGATTTGTCGCGAACTTCTCGCTCTTCGTCCATCTCTTCAGCTTCCTCTCTTGCTAGCGCGACCCTCAGCAATAAGCTGATGGCACCGCGATTCCGAGTAGGGAAATTTTTGAATGAGAGATCGTCGAGCTTGAAAGCGACAATCCCTTCTGTTCCAGAGGACTATGACGAGCGCTGTTTCACCTCTTCCCCCGAATCGTACACCGGCCCGGTTACGAAGCTTGAGGATATGGTTTTGAACACGCCTTTGGCAAGACGAGAATGCGAGCTTGAGGAAATGTCGCGAGACTCTGCAGATGCTGCACGAGCGCTTCAGGAGCTTCACAATCACCCCCGCTATGCTGGAGATGCTACGCCGACTCCTGCAAAGACTGGCATTAAGCGAAGCAGAACCCTGTCAATGGACAACTCTCTTCAGGACAATGTTCGTGAAATGCTTCACGCTCCATACAACTCTTTGAGCTCATCTTGGCCCGAATCTTTAGTGGGCTCAAGAAACAATGGTCTGGACGCTTACGTATCAGTTCCCGTTCGTCCTTGCAACAGAGAAACAAGGAAACGACTCTGCTGCTCAGCAGAGGCGGCCAGTGGCTATCAGGCTGCAACTTCTCTCCCTGCGACCAGCTTTCGTGGACCAGGCATGTGGGAAGGTATCCTCAACTAAATCATTAAGAGCCCATGTACAGTGGATCCCCCCCGGCTCACTTCAATACACATCCAATGTCCGAACGCGGACTCTTCTGTGGCAACACCGACAACAATTCTGAATTTCTTTTGTAAGAAGAAGCATTTATCATGGGAGCGGCGCGAGGTAAAGGAGTCTTGCCAAAAGTGGCTTTTGGTACCAAACCAATCCTTGGACTGAGCCATCTTGCACGTTCATAGAACACGTAAATGGCGTCCAGGGCTTGAAAAGCACATTTTAATTTTTTCATTATCCAGTTACGGATGAGATGGCAATGATGTTGTGGGCTGTGACAATTCTGTACGACTAGAAGACGTTTGCTAGTTTTGTTTTTGTTCATTGGGGAGTGTCTGTTTTTTGATCTCAAGGGGCTTGGGTTTACAAAGCTTTCAAGGTCCGAGAGTGACAAAGCAGAGTGGTGGAAGACACAAGATAATAACGAGCAACTATGCCGCATCAAGCACCAGAGCACGACGAAGAGAGCTCATCGCGATCCAGAGCCTTCGATCAACCTCGGCAATTTAAGATACGCACGCAAATTTAGTGTGCTTTATTTCCAACCTCCGAATGTTCTTTCAAAAACTGTCGACCTCTTCAGAATTCATGCTTTCTTGAGGAGAGCGATGACGCTATGGCGAAATCTAATAGCTAGCTTGAAAGAGTCTTTTTGAATAGGGGGCCTTCAGAGGAGGAGAAGCACAAAGTGTCTGCTGTCCTGATGCGGCTTTTGTCCGTTGTTTAACAATTGCAATTTAATGTCTATCAGCTGAGAACAAAATATAAATGCGTTTGAGGCACTTTCATGAATTATCGACCTTTAAGATTTTTCCCCCTGTGATGTAGACAAAGGTTGGTAAATGGTGATGCTAACTAATAGACATTGAAGAGGGCGAAGGCTTTGAAGAAGTGTATGGACTCGACGCGCCATCTTCCCTGACGAGGCACAGGACCGAGCTCGCCTTGATGTCTTCGCTGACTTTGCCCTCGGGGTGTCTTGAAGAGAAGGATTTCTTGTCTACTATTCATAAATCGCTACGAATCGATCCTCGCCGTTAATCTAGAGAGAGAGCTGGTACCGGGGTTTCTTCTAAAGATGGAAAAGGCATCACCTTTTCTCGGTCCGGCACTGAATCAACACTGAAGGGATTTCAATAGAATAGTCGACATAGACGGATACGAACGGATGCTATGGAAGGAGATTGGTTGATAAACGGGTGTTGGATGAATATTACCTTGCCTACCAGGGCCAATCAACCCAGAGCAAGATTCGCATTTCGCATTTATTTCAACATCTGTCAATCTTACTATTCTATTAACTGCCTATAGTCTAACATTATCATCCCTTGTCCGATTCCGTCTCCCACGATACGAAGCCTGCAGACCACCCTTGTCATGTTCATGGGGTTTGCACAGCAAGTCAACTCTGGTTGGTGGCGCTTCAATTTCACGATGGCAAGGCTGCGAGGTTATGTGCTGCAAGGCTGACAGCTGACCCGAGGCGTGTACCTGCAGCCCAAGGGTGTGTGCCACAAGTTGCAGACTATTGGGTTACATTGAGCAAAATCCTGTGAAGCGGCTGAATAGGGGGGGACAAAGATCCATGCCATGGAATATTTTTTTCTCGTTGGGTGTGGTGGCTTCGCATTTTTGCCCACCGTGTGACTCATCGTCACCGAGACAAGGGTGAGGGTGGCATGTCATCCCAACTTATTTCACTCACTCAAAAAATGACTTGGTGATTGTGAGGCCGGAAGCTTGCCTGATTGGGCAAGCGGTGGCGAATGAACGACGAGTATCCAAAGGGCGTGCTCATAGGCAGCATCAGCCAGTGGTAGACATTTATCCACATTTGTCTCATCTGTTTACACCATACTTCCAGATGGAGTGTTGCCAAGGTCGCTTGGTGAAGTTGATCTGGGCCAAGACATAAGAAAATGATCCTTTTGCACGAATAAGAGTCATCGGCGGGGATATTCACGACTGGGTGGAACAGGAGGGTGAGGATTCGGGTGGTTGGTCTGAGTACTGCGTGAGGACTTGGTGCGGGATTTCGCGGAGAGGTTCACGATGGGGACTGATGGACCCTCCGGTTTGCAGCGTTGGGCAGAGACGCGCTCGTGAAGTGAGGGCTAATTTTTCTTCCCACCAAGATGGTCGTAAACGAAACGAGGTGCAATATCTTGGTGTGTGTGTGTGTGTGGAGATATCTGTCCTTGGGTTCGTTGTGTAAGTCGTGGTGGTTGGTATGAGCCACCATGAATCGTAAGCAACCAGACCATCGTACTGTGTATAACGGACTGTGCATTTGTATAACGTGCAAGGTCGTATGGTGCCATGTAAGCAAGTCCGACAAGTTCTTTGTTCCATGAAGCGCGAGACATGTGTGGAATTATGCGATGATCCATGCAATGATCCATGTATTCAGCAGTCGAAGTCGGTTGGACCGCTCTTGTCATAGGTGGATCAAGTGACTTGTTCAGACATGTATGATGTCTTTCCTATCTCTTGGAACATCATACCCATAGCAGCACGAAAAAAGCATTGTACCTATGATCTCAAAGGGCGTCGAGAACGTGGTCCCAACCGTGGTGGGCAGGCGTAATCATGCTTGTGTGGCGTGCGGACTCGCAGTGCCTGAAGTAGTTGAAGAAACGATTACTGGAGAATAAGTATGGTGTCATTAGTAAACCAGGGATTGCCATATACAACGACTTTGTTTAAAGTAATGAGCAGGCTCGGTCCGACGCAGAAGATCCTGGCTTGGATATGGTGGGGTTCAGTGAGGAGTCGCTTTTGGTGTTTCGTTGATAGTATTGGATATGAACTCTGATTTGGACATGCATCTGTGATTGGGAGATATGTGATGTGATGTAACCACCCTAGGCTCGCTTGCGCTAATCTCTGCATATTTTCTGTCACTTGATTTGCTGGGCTCGAAGCGGTTCATGATGTCGTGATATATAGTGTTACACAAGCCCTTTATGACTTGCCATGTGTCGGCTGTTCAACCGTTTGCATGCGGTATTTAGATTGAGCTTTCTGGTAGATGCAGGTATAGGTAGATTGCATTTCGCGTGCGTCGCAAAATCTCCCTTCCCTCTGGTGTGTCGCCTCCCCAATCGATTCGCCTATCCAGGTCGACAAGCTCCTTTCTGATCATGTCTGCGGGGAGACCAGCAAAGACCCAGTTTCGAATGAGGCAGTTTAGGACGAGTACGTTGGGTTCCGAAACATTGAGTATCGCGTTGCGAATTAACTCAATTTTGAGCTCCCAGCCCAGCGAGGATTTGTCCTCTCCGGTAGGCATGAAACCACCGCGGCATAGCCAGAAGAGCCTTCTCTGCATCTCCTCATCCCAGGGTCCAGTGAGGAGCTTATTTGGAATACGGACATTGGGATGGATGTCCTGAAAGCACCAGGGGTCGCCTTGGAGCCTAAAGGCCGGCCACTTCAAAGCCTGTTGATAGTCTTCCTCAAAACATTTGCGGGCATTGAAGTGTGAGAAGCCGCCTTCATGACGATGCTCCGGGTCAGAAGACTCATCATCCCAGGGGATGGTGTGCTGGTACCAGCGACCTTGAGCGTTGTTATCGGCCCAGGTCTGTTGGGCTTGCAGAATCAAGTCTATGTTGATCCAGGGCTGGGCAAGGACCTCGGACTATGCATATCCGTCAGTGATATAGCAGATGAAGGTAAGGCATGGTACGAACTTGGAGGACATCATCTCCGCCGGTGGGGAAGTGTTTTTCATCTTTGAGCCAAGGGCCATGAACAATGGCTTTATCCGCAGGTATGCCGAACCATTGAATCCATGTGTCATGGAATGCCCAAATGATAAGACGTAACAGAGTGGCACGGCCAGACAATCTTTTACCAATCAAGTTGCTCGCCTTGGGCAGAGCAAGATTTGCGCTATAAAGAAAGATAGCCTCCAGAATTTCATCAGGAAGCGTATCAAGCCGGGGACGTGGACGTAACACGCGTTCCGCCATGACAGAGGTGAGAGATCTCTTTTGCGTTTTCATCGCTCTTGTTGACTCAGCGTTCTGCAAGGCTACGGGGAGGTTTGTCTCTGGTGCCTTTCTCTTCCCTCTGACACGAATCCGAGTAGGTTGCATGATGTGAGCCAGCCGTGACAGGACAATCGTGCAGGTCCTTGTATGAGGCCAAAGTAGTCAAAGTGAGTGTATTGGATGGCTAATGGGTAGGCCAAGTAGGGGCCAAAGATGTAGATGTTGAAGAAGAGTTGTCTCGGCGTATTTGACCTAGAGATGAATTGCTAGAATCAGTTCATTCATGACGGTTTCAATGAATCCTGGCGCTCATTTAACTATAAGTGGACTATTGCTTCAGCCGGTTTGTTTGCGGTAGTCGTCAGTTGTTTGTATGAAGGGGGGGTCACGCGCTGACAGACACTAAGAGCAAACAATGCATTGTAAGAGGCCGCCAATGGCAAACATGTTTCATCACAAACCTGATCGTTTCTCAAAATAGTCAAGATCCGGTCTTTGCTCCAGGAGGTGACGAGAAACGAGGGGAGAGGGAGAGATGGGATCAATCTCAATGAGGCTCTGGATGGATCAAGGAGGCTAGAGAGTGCAAGAGTCGGTGGTGGTGGTGGGCTATGGTGGTTATCGATTATGGGTACGTACCTTTGCAAGTAAGAATCTGTAAGTAAGACCCTGTTTGCCTGTGAATTGGAAACAAGGCCCGTGCACATGACATCCCGCCATGATGATGTGAGAGGTAAATTTCGAGACCTCAAACCACCAAAAAAAACATGGATTAGACAGACCATCATCACCAACGTCATCTGGTTGGTCACTATCAATTGAAACAGCCGCGTCAATGTTGAACCCTCCCTTTTTACCTCCATCTGCTGCCAAACCGTAGCTATGCAATCCGCAGCGTTGCGACCCCCAGTCCCCTCGCGAAATCTTTTGCGATTCCTGCGCTCCCAAACCGAGGCCGCATTCTTCAGTCACAGCAATGGATATTATTGCCCGTCAGTAGCGGCGCCTTTATGCTACAATTCTCCAGAGAGTCCTATCCCGTCAAAGCGGGGGCTTGGTCGATTACTCCCCCCAGTGGAGCTTGAGGCATCCCTCTTCAACTTGGAACCGCTGCGACTCGGACGATTCAAGCGAAGTGGCCATGTCCGAGCTCTGAAAAACGTATTCAGCACCTCTGCGGCTTCACTGAGGCCTGCCGATGCCGATGGACCTAATTCTTCATCACCCAGTTGGCAAGAAAGGGTCTGGGGTACTGGCGCACGAAAAGGTGTCAAGCCTTTGAAACCAGATGACCTACCATCGCGCGAAGATGCCGAGCATAGTTCGTCCATGTTCAACAATCGAAAGATCCTCTCGGCCAAGTCCGCCCTCGACCCACGACTGCGATGCACCGAGGTTGATGAGAATGGCAAGGTGATATTAATGGACGGCGAATTCAAGAAGACGGAGCTCATTGCCAAGGTTCGTTGATGCAGACGAGATACTATCATTATTATTCTTATTATTATTGCCGCTTCATGACTGACCAAGAGCGCATATAGTACGGTTTACTGCCTCGAGACTTGCGCAAGATCGACTCGTCCAACTTGCCCCATATCCTGATCCGCCCTTCGGCGATTCTGCTCAATCTCCTACATCTGCGAGTTCTTATCAAACGTGATCGTGTTCTTCTCTTTGACGTATATGGCTCCAAGACTTCCTATCCCCAGTCGGCCTTCATGTATGACCTCCAGGGCAAGTTGCAGCAAAAGTCTTCACAAGGGACCGTTGGTTTACCTTACGAATTTCGAGCTCTCGAGGCCGTCTTAACCTCTGTGACATCCGAGTTGGAGGCTGATTTTGAGGCGGTCCGAGAGCCTGTCATGCATGTTCTTAGTGAGCTCGAGGACGACATTGATCGACAAAAACTGCGTCAGCTACTCATCCTATCGAAGCGAGTTAGCACATTTGAGCAAAAGGCCAAGTTGGTGCGGGACGCCATTGAAGAGTTGCTCGAAGCAGACGATGACCTGGCTGCCATGTATCTGACGGAGAAGGCGCATGATTTGTACAGAAACACGGATGACCACACCGAAGTGGAGATGCTATTGGAATCATACGGCAAAATCACTGACGAGATTGTTCAAGAGGCCAGCAATCTTGTGTCTGGCATCAGAAACACAGAAGATATGTAAGTTGAGCCAGACCCCTTTTCTCCATTACAGTAAATGCGCTCGTATAGTATCTTTTATATCTGTTCTTCTTCAATAACTAACGCAGTACTCAGTGTGCGGGCGATTCTTGATGCCAATCGTAATGCTCTCATGCTTTTGGAACTCAAATTCAGCGTCGGAGCCCTTGGGATTGCAGTGGGCACCTTTATCGCTGGCCTGTACGGTGCTAATCTTGAAAACTTCATCGAAGAGACAAACTGGGGCTTTGGATCTGTCACAGCCGCATCAGTCATCTTCTCTCTAGTTGTCTGCTGGTATGGCCTTGCGAGACTGCGCAAGATCCAGCGCATTAAAATGAGTGGAGATGAACGACCGCATCTGCCACGCGGGCTGAACTATCTCGATGACGGCATTGCATTGGGCATTATGGACACAAGGAACAGGCAGCTGATTCGACGAGCGCAGATGAACAAGATCATGGCAACAAAGAGAAGTTGGTTCTTTCGGTGGAAGTCATAACCTTTTTTTTTTTACAAAAACTCTGGTCATATAGACGGCGTTGGTGTGGCTGGGATTGAGCTTATGAACTGTACAATCATGTTTTTCTCTCCTTTTGTTTTTATGAAGATTCTCATCTCCGGTCGGACCCGAGAAAATGGGCGGGATTATATACCTAGGTACCACTATACCCCAGTGTAGGATATTTTGATAGATTCATGAGACCATCAATGGTTTTTGCTAGACTTGACTCTAATGGTGAATATATGGTGGCAGTCACGTGGAACCTCGAGGTTGGAGTCTGCGGTGTTGAATTGGGAGGGGGCTTTCCATGATCCAATAGGCAGCCATTTTTTTGTGGGTTTTCCAGAGCCACTTGTTATATCGACTTTGCTCTTATCGATTCGTTTGTTTACATTCATGGTTAGGTATTATGTGCAAACATTGGGCAGCATAAGCTCACCACCACGACAGGCAACACGCAATAAGGGGAGCCAGGTCGTAAGTCAACCACAGGTGAAAGCTTCATTTCGTTCTATTTTCAGCCAAGAAGTGATTCTGACTCATAGTTGTATAGTAAATAACAATATACTCAAACTTACTATTGGTGTCTGTTCAATTACAAACCCAAAAAACCAAGGGATATAAGAAGGATATTTCCATTTCTGGTATCGCGCCATATTTGGGGGAGGTTTCTCCTTTTCCTACGCTCACACATTCCGCCCCCCCCCCTCCCCCTGCGGCCTCATCACCATGCCACCAAAGTCGGGGCTCAAAGGAGCTTCCAAGAAAAAAGGTCAAGTCAAAGATGAGCAAGTAGAAGATGAAGATCAGAAGACCGTAAAAGAGAAGAATGAAAAGGCTGTAAAAGAAAAGAAACCCGCAAAGTCTAGCAAAAGGGCGGCCACTGATAGGGAGGATGTTGATGAGCTGGATGGGGACGAAGTACCTCATGTCCAAGCTACAAAGGCAAAGCAGCTTACACGATCTACTTCGTCCGAGTCACTTGATCCTCTGGCGGAGCCTGAAAAGACTTCGACTACGAATGCGGCCTCGGCCACAAGGTGGAAGACCCGAGCTGGCCACGGAGCTGGGGACCAAGAGGACTCCGAAGATGAACTTGCGGTGCTGGACCCAGTGTCTGACATTGCCGATATGCTTTCCAATGTGGCCATTAGTGGGGAGACAAAGTCCAGGGCGAAACCTAGCCAGGGGCTTGAGAGGAAGGGGAAAGGTGTGGAGAAAAAGGTTGAGCAGGAGGAAAGGCTGTATGAGGAGAAGGGGGCTGTGAAAGATGAAAGGAAGGAGAAGAAGCAAAGGGGAAAGACAGCACAGAAACAAGAAGAAGTCAAGACGGAGGGGGTTATCAAGAGAGCTGGAAGGAAGAAGGGAGTCAAGGAAAAGGCCGAAGACGTGGGTGACGATGGAGACGAGTAGAATCAAGTACCAAATTTAACGCTCTATACAAAGGGGCCCAGCCTGTCAACAATAAGATACATGGCAAGCCACCTTGGACTACGGAAGATGGCAGTTTTTGTTATGATGGGATAAAAGTGAGCAACTAAACGACAAACCCCAGAGAAAAGTTCATAGTAGAATCATTACCAGGCCTTTGGTTGTAAAATAAACGAGGCGCTATGTTGGTAACTTCCAAAAACAAAGGACATTATAGAAAGTATAAAGCATCTCTGCCATTTCGCCAGCCAAAACATGCGTGATATAAACTTTCAATCCTCACAAGAAACATGCGCCTCGTCAATAGTAGTCCAAACTCTTACTATAGCTTCATAGCAAGATTCTGGGCCCACAAAGGCCTCTCGTTTTTCCTATATTAACATGGCGAATTTCCAAGTTATCCTCCTCAGATTCCTCCCATCAGCAGGATCAGGAAGACGTTCAGACAACAGATACGACGTACCTACACCACATATATGTGTGTGTGTATACGTCGACAGTCGGTTTCCTGTTTGAGAATATACACTTTATATACTTTCATCTGACAGACAGACAGATGAACGGACTGGTGGGTGGCCAGTCGAATGGCCATCCGAATGGTGGCATGAGCAGACCGATGAACGGTCTAAGGAATGGGCGCACAAACGTACGTATGAACAGACTAATAGACGGATCCCCTGAACCGACATGTGGACGGACTAACGAATAAGCAGGCGCCCATTCATCTAAACGGATACACTAATGGATACACGAACGGACACAGGAACGGACACAGGAACGGACTTGCAAATGGACCCGCATATCATCGACTGGTCAGTTACCCACCCAACCATAACTCTATGCAACCTACCTAACTTTACAACCAAGACCTGCGATACCCTCAACGGGGCAGACAAGGAGGAACTCGAGGAAAGGGGCATGGCCTTCCGGTTGAACCATCAGGGGGAACTGGCCATACACAAACGTATCGTGAGGAAGTGGATGGCCCTGGCCCCCCAGCAACCCATCGGCCCGGCATTCGACGACTTCTACAAGGTTCCCGAAAGCATCGTCTCGGAGGCTTCCCTGCGATTTGTGGGCTACAGCGACGCTGCGGCCGCCCGGTACTGGCGTGAATGGAGCCATACCAGGGCTGCCTTCGCCCACACCACGGCCAAGGGCGATGAGGCAAAGATGGCGGAGTTCTTCTTCCAGTTCGCTTGGGGTCGCCTGGATAACCGGAACGTGCCCAGGGACCAGGACGTCGAGAGGAGGACCCCTGAACTATGGGGCAGGATCATGCAGTTTTTGGGAATCCGGGAGGATGCCTATGGATTCATCCTCGGTAGTTTTGCCCGTTTCCGTCACAAAAGCTGCTTGTACTGTTTGGCAATTCTTATTGGGAAACGCTTCGGAGTGCTCCAGGGCATTAGGGAGCAGTCGTATTTCCGTGCCCAGAGTCTTGCCAACGCTCGCTACATGACTGCTGCTGTCCCCGCTGTCCCTGTCTTCCCCGCTGTCCCCGTCGCCCCCGTCGTCCCTGTCATCGTCCCTGTTGTCCCCGTCGTCCCCGTCGTCCCCGTCGCCCCCGTTGTTTCTGCTGGCCCCGTCAATCCCTTTGTTCACGCCCCCAACTCAGGTGCTTCACTTGGCTTCTCTGCCCCTGATTTGAGTGTCCCCGGCTTGGATTTTTCGAATCTGGATGTCCCCAACATGGACGTCCCTGACTTTGACATGTCCAATTTCGATTACTCCGATTTGGATGTCTCCGGCTTGGACACGTTTGACTTCAGCATCCCCGATTCGAATGTCCCCGGTCCTGAGGCATCTGCCTCCTTCAACTTTACGGATGCCGGTGCTGCTGCCCCTGGAGTTTCCGCCGCTGACCTCGCTGCGCCCGTAGCTGCTCCTGCGGCTACCTCTACTTCTGCGGACATCAATCTGGGTGGCGTGGATTTGGACAGTTTTAGATTGGAGGGCTCTGGGCTGGATTCTCTTGGGTCAGTTGGCGTTGAAGAAGAGCACCCCTTTCAGTATGGCGGTCCTGATCTCGCTCCGCCGGGTACTATTGACCCGAGGGACCTTCTTCTAAATAGACAGCTTGGTAATTAAAATGGAAAAAATACCCCCAAATGTTTTTGCTCCAATTCCGCAAGTGATCTCTCCATGTCGTAAAGCATTATAATCGGTGAGTCATGTCATGGTAAGATGACTTGCTGTCAGTGTATGCCTTTGTTTTCTTTTTGTTTCTGAAATTTGTCTGCATTACTGGCCTCTTTGCGTGTTGCCAATATTACTTTAGGTAGCCCCCAGCTCTACATTTCGACTAATCGCTCGCTGTCTTTGAAGATGCCATATACTTCTGGAAAGGAGTCGATCAATTATTGTGTACATATATGTCGCTTTAGTGCGTAGAATGGACACCAAGATACCCAGCTTCCCATGGCATTTTTTGTAGTATTTAAGGATCGTGCCGTATAGGGGAGAGGATTTCGACCCAGGTAGCTATGACAATGGCCTCGCATAGCCCAGGGTGAGTCTTGAACTGAGGTTCCACGTGATGAGGCCTCTTAGATTAAAAAAAAAGAAAGTAGCTTTGGCCCCATTAGACTTGCAAGTTGGAATCGAGAATCGTCCCGACCGCCCTTACTTAGGATAAAAAGGGGGTAAAGCTGATCCAGCGCACCGGACGGGCAGCAAACAACTGTACCCATTAAGCGCTATTTTTTTTCTAATCCGAAGCATACTCATGACATCACTTTTCTCATTTAATTCATTCTAGTGATATCGTCGACATGGATGTCGTCATAGTAATTCCTTGGATAGTAGTTCATTTCGGCAGAACACTCCCAACGAGCGACTGTAGAGACAACCGTCGGCAAGCTAATCGGCGAAAGCATACCAGAAAACATATCAAGTAGCTCAATCCAAGGGGGCCAAGTCCGTCCATCCTTTGAGCCAGGTGTTAACAGGAGGAAGAGAAGATATATATAATGGCCCTCACATTCATATGCAGCTGATTAAACGGTTGGTCTATTTGCCAAATTCTTTGATCAACCAATTTTCTCAACTTTGTCTCGCTTTTTTTTTTATACAGTGATCGCAATATCGGAAGCTTCCGCAGAACTTGATATGGCATTTTCTTAACCTATGAGCAGCTGTCAATGTGTGTCTCGTTACATGTCTCAATCTTGGTGCCAGAATACTCCAACCCCTCATCACCCCTCCAAACCATTCCAGTCCAAGAGAGCATGTGTAAGGCAAAGTAAAACCAATATGTTATCCTGTCAAGGTTTCAAAGCTCTGTCCAGCGGTAATAGCATCTCGACTTAGACACCCGTTGGAAGAAGCAATGTTGATCCACCCCTTTTCCACGAATATAAGTCACCCCTACCAAGCAGGTACACAGTCCATCTACAGCGTTTAAATTTGCATGTAGAATACACTGTAAGACTCTCATCTTCCTCGTTGACGTCATATCATATATGGTAGGCCCAGCAAGATTATAATTCAGTCCATCATCAAGAAACAGGCTAATTTTTGCATATATCTTACCCTGAAGCCGGACGAAAGCAAACAAGAATCTGCATATGTAGTTCTTCCATTTAATGCAATCTATACAATCTGGCTAAAATGCCCTCCCTTGTCCATCCATTATCCGCTATTAAGTTCAAACCCCTAACTCTCACCGAAATCATACGAGTTCCAGAAATTATCGTAGTTGGACGTGACGTAGTTTTTAAACTGCTCCAGATCATCCTCCTCATTAGCATTCTTGAACACTGAGAGATGGCCCAGTATCTCGAGCCATCCTTCCTCGCACAGAAACTTGCACGAAATCTCAAACGGCGGCTCCCACTGGAACATTTCCTCTCGGCTGTGCCCTCCGGGCCCGCACCCTTCAATCTGCGTCAGGGGACAAGTCTCACGCGGGAAGTCATCCTCCGAATCCAAACCAAAGACGTAAATCTCAAAGTCCCACCAGTGGAGACCATCGCCCTCGAGCACGCTCAGCGCATCTCGCTGTGTGATATGCCATAGCCATGATTTCCAGAAGCGAAAGAAGTTGTCAAACGGCTGCATCACGGGGTCGGGCATGAAGAACTGATGTCTGGGTCGCCACTTGTTGAAAAAGGCATGGTTCTGAAACTGAAAAGTCCCCAGCTTGGGGACTTCAAGATCTCGAATGTGGCATTCGAAATTTTGAGATTGGGCAGCAGTCATCTGGAGCAACCTTCCTGGGTTCTGGAATTCCTCGTTCTTGGGGATCGGTCCCAAGCAGATAACTGAAAGCGATTCCAGGGCTGGCAGATTTTCAAAGTCGGTCCCAATAAAAGAGAGCCAAAACCGCTCCAGATTCTCACAGACACCAACGTGGCGGATGAGACTCCGATCCAGTCCCCCAAATGGATCCACCTCTGGCCGCCAAGGGTCGTCATCGTCCGTCTCCAACGTGCCGGTTGCACCCCAAGAGTCAAAGACAGTGAAGATGTCCTTTTCATAACTGATAAAGGGCACAAGAAATTTGGACTTGCATCTGATTGCGTTATCCGGCGCCCAAGACCGGGGAGGCTGCCAATACCGTGATAGCCACACGGCCCGAGACTCACGACAGGCGTGCAACGGAGGGAAGATGAGGTTTGTGCGTGGGTGGACAATGTACTTTAGGTCCCAATCAGGGTGTGTTTCCCGCCTGCAACGCTGCATAGCGGACCTCCTCCCCGCATCCGTATAGTTGCGATTAAGAATATAACTCCAACAATTAGAGCATGGGACCTGGCCGATGATGCGAACGGGCTGTTCGACTCGTTCCCATATCAAGAGACGGATCTCGGCAGGGAGCTTGTTGAAGAGTGTAAACTCTGTAAGATGACTCATGGTGACGGCAGTTGAGGGAATTGTATCATGGGTATTAATATTATGAAATGACTTCTTGTTAAGAAATGCTCTCGAAGACAAACACTAGCGAAAATCAATGATGAGATAGATAGAAGGATAATAGTGCAAGATCTGAGTCTGTGTGGTTGTATAGAAATGTCAGTCTGCCCGTTATTACCCCGCAGTAGCGCGGTGACAAATGTCGAGGGAGCAGCGAACCTCGGGGCGAGATCGCCGCACGCCAAGAACACCCAAAGAATACCTTGTGCATTGGAGTATAGATAGATGGATAATGCATATCTATGCTTGGACTGTGAGATAGAGGTAGCAGTAGAACTGGGAACACACGCCAACTACAGTGACTGTCTATTGGTCATCAAAGGCCCTTGTGCCCGGGGTTTGGGCGTTGTATTATTGGTCCAAGAAGGGTCAACTTAGCCACTATAAGCTCAAGCCAGTGCCATGCATCACTTCTTTCAGTTGGTTGTGTTAAAACCAGAGTCTTCACCGGCCAACTTTGCATGTCGATTTATAGAAAATGCTCAGGTTCCAGCCGTGCTCCTAGACATCCTTCTGTATCAGGGACTTCACAGCTGGTAGTAACTCTGTCTCCAACATGGCGTCATCATCACCCAATAGCGTTGCTGATCGATAGAGAAGTGAGAGTTTTCTGCACTCCATCCTTGGAATTCGGTGCCCGATAAGTCCTATTCGTTGAAAAAACATTGTCTCGTTTGGTTGAGCAGTAGACATCGGGTTGCAAGCCGCGACTATATCCAATTGCGATAAGCACGGTAGCACAAGTGGGCTGCATCACCTAATCCCTTTGCTGTGCCGATTGTGTAGGAAATTGCCCAGGGTATTCACAAAAGGGACCTCGTTCATCGCAGTTACTATAACGGGGTTATGGACCGTCAGCCAAAGAGTGCCTCTGATCTGCCTCGCCTCCCCCTTGCCGGGCGCTTGGTTGTATCCGAGCTGTCCCAGCGCTGAAAGCAACCCTTCCTTCAACTTCTTCGCCGCAGCAGCGCGCACCACCGCGGAGGGCCCACCAACAACGGTTGTCATGATCCAGAGCGGCTCGGCCTCGACTTTCTCGGCATACTGTTTCCGTATTGCGCTGGCCAGGGGATGGCCTCGAGGGTCAAAGTATTTCAGGTCGTAGGGTGCGATGATGTGTTTCTGAGAGAATGCGATTGTAACGCTATACATTGAGGCGACCTTTCCCAGATCCTTTCCGGATAGTTTGATCATTGTTCCATTGTCCGGCTCCAGGTCGTGTTTAAAGATGAACTCCTCGTTCTCCTTTGTCGTCATCAGCTTGCCGTCAATCTTGACAAACTTTCTGGCTTCCTCGGGAACAAATCTCCTGACTTGGAGCCATTGTCTCTTTGATTTCCCATCTCTTGCAAGTGGTGCGGTTGTTGTGAAAGGGCGCTGTGCGAGTTGCGACAGAGGGGATAGCTTTGTGCAAAGCCTCAGGCGCAAGGGAGCTCGTGCGACTGCTTCCATGGCGATGAGTCGACAGATCCTCCCGGCGAATGGCTTACGCCCGTAATTGAACCGTATTTCAATCCTTGTGGAGAACTTCAGTTCAAACTCTGACTCTTCCTTCGCTTGTGCATCCAAGCCCTTGGGCATGCGCTTCCGATGACTCTTCAAACCCCCCGGAATGGTCCCTTGATATGGTTTGGGTTGTTCAATCAAGCTTTCTTCCAAAGAAATTCTATGACCGATTACATAATACAAGTGTGGCGCTTGGTTGCACAAAAATCATGTCCCAAAATTCTTTGTCGGGGTTGTTTGCTAGTGCGGTACTAAATCCTTCGCTGCCCAATCACAGTAAACGCAAGTACCAGGCCAAACTCTCCAGAACACACAAAAAACATGGCTGTGCTTTGACTCATTTTCCGACGCCACGCACGCACAATCAAGCGTAAGCCCGTGAAAGCCCAACTTTTTTCTAACAAGGGCCACTGGAACTGCGGCCAGTAAATCCCCCCCACACCCTACATATATCTCTTGCTGCAGCCGCTGTGCCACCCATTCAGACACAACCTCCACCGGGACAAAAACAGGGCAGCTTCTTCAATCCCCCTTTTCCACCATACAGAAAACCACCACAAGTCCCCTTTCTTTTTCTGTGACAATCAGTCAATATGCCCAAGAACAAGGGAAAGGTATGTTTGGTCGCTGCAGTAGCTCCCGTCAAAAAATCATCATGACCCCTCCCCCACTAAACCGCCGCAACAATCGTCTCTCTGCCCGCCCCTCCAAGCAACGCGTGCCTTGGCTAATTCGCTTCGCAATCAACAGGGTGGTAAGAACCGCAGAAGAGGTACCAAGGAGGACGACCAGTCCCACCGAGAACTTGTCTTCAAGGAGGACGGTCAGGAGTATGCCCAGGTCATCAAGATGCTCGGAAACGGTCGTCTCGAGGCTATGTGCTTTGACGGCAGCAGGCGTCTAGGCAATGTAAGCCGCCTCTTATCATTCTTTTCCCATGATTACATCACCTAACCGTATTTTAGATCCGTGGCAAGATGCGCAAGAAGGTCTGGATCAACCAGGGCGACATCATCCTCCTCTCCCTCCGAGACTTCCAAGACGACAAGGGCGACGTCATTCTCAAGTACACCGCCGACGAGGCCCGCTCCCTCAAGTCCTACGGCGAACTCCCCGAGCACGCCAAGATCAACGAGACCGACACCTACGGCCAGGAGGGCGACAACGAGGCCTACTTCGAGTTCGGCAACGAGTCCGAACCCGACGAGGCTGGCGAAGACGGCGAGAAGAAGGAGATTGATATTGACGACATTTAAAAGACGGAAGAAAAAAGTAATTCACCAAAACACTTTTTGTCTTCCCCCCTCTTCCAACTTCTTATTCGGCTTCTTCTTCGCACACGCAAGAGCAGGCGTTTTGGAGGATTTTTACCAGCTGTCTTCTCTCTCAAACCTTCTTCTTCCCGGTGCAGTTCAAAGGAAGAAACGGCTTCGTTTCGTATCTTGTTCGCCCAGGAATGGGGGGTCCCACGACAGTTATTTGGAGCGGAGGATGTTGGATTGGCCGCGGTGGGAGAGACGTCGCGGCTCGTCATGGTTGTTCCAAAAATTCCATGTCCTTCTTCGTTTTGTTGTTGTTTTGCTTCCATACTTTTTTCTTTCCTTTTATCATGAATATGAGAAACTTGCATCATACACTCTCACGCAGTAATGATTCCATAGACAAAAGGCATGCCTCTTTTCTTGATTTTTTTTCTTCTCGTTCGCTATGTTCTTAAAAACTAGTTTCCTCCTGAGAGGGGAATACTATAGGTTGGGCGAATTCGTTTACAGAAAATATCAACAACATCGAAAAAAGTCCCGCCGACTCCAAACTCCATGCGGGGCCCGCCACCCATACAGATTACCCCCAGGATGCGAACTTATAACCCGCGTGAAGACCATCTTAGAACCCTTTTCTGAATGTGCCTGCTTTTATAAAGGCCAAGAATGCAAACTGTGGCATCACTGATAGCCTTTTCCCCCCCTTGTCCTAGAAATCAAGAAAACTGTGTATAGTATTGTAGTCTTGTAAATTCACTTCTTTTCAATGTGCTAAACCGCCCTTTACCAGTCGTCTTCCTCTTCCTCGTCATCTATATTAATGTCAGCAACATGTCTATCAAAGATCACTTCATCATTACTTACCACTCTTGCTGACTTTGTCCTTTCTCTTTTGTAAAGCCGCTGCCAAAGCATCAGCCATACCGCCTGGGCCGGGCCCCTTTGATCCAACAGCTGAGCCCCCTACGGAAGAACTAGTAGTTCCACCAACCATTGCTCCACTGCGATCATTGATCTTAGTCCTGTCAACTTTCTTGAGAGCCCTAATACCTCCAGCCTTCTGGATATCCCCGAGCATAGCATTTCGCCCAGAGTTTGCCGAAGGAACACCTGCAGGAGGCCCAGAGCGACCTGGCATAGGCGGGGGTGGAGGTGGAGCTGAAGGACCCCCCGAAGGCATAGGAGGAGGCGGGGGAGGGGGGACTGAGGGACCACCCATAGATCCGGGCATCGGTGGGGGTGGAGGAGGAGGAGGAGCTGGAGGGCCACCGAATGAGGGCATCGGTGGCGGCGGTGGAGGTGGAGGAGGAAGACTGTTTGCTGATGGCATTGGTGGAGGGGGTGGTGGTGGTGGTGGTGGGACACTGCTCGCGGGCATCGGCGGTGGAGGAGGAGGTGGTGGAGGCACACTGCTTGCCGATGGCATTGATGGTGGTGGAGGGGGAACGCTGGCAGCAGGAGGAGGAGGAACCGGCCGGGAACTCGGGGGTGGTAGAGGAGGTGCACTTGCTGTCGGTACCTTTGGAGGGAGAGGCGGAGGTAGCTGAGATTCGCTCGCTCGGGGTGGGGGAGGGGGAGGAACAGGACCACGGCTGGGAGGAGGCGGCGCAGAGTTTCGAGGTCCTGGGAACGGTGGTGGAACGCCAAACTTGTGATGCTCTTCATGATCTAATGGGGTTTTGGCAGGTCTGGGAGGAGGCGGCGGGCCGGGTACGGCAGAAGAAGCAGATTGTGCGTAAGAATGCCTCTTCTTCTCGTGAACTTGATGCGCAAACTTTCCAGCCTCTGGCAAGGGAGGGGGGGCATTGAACCGTGGCCGAGGCGGAGAAGTTGCTGACCTCGGCGGGCTTGAGTCTCTCTCCAACTTGCCAGAGCGCCGCGGTGCTGGTGGCGGTGGAGGTCCTCCTTTTCTTGAGCCAGCAGGGCTGCCACCTGGGGGAGGAGGTGGTGCTCGCACGTTCTTGTGGTCATGGCCATTAACTGGAGGTATTGGTGGTGCCGAGGGCGGCGCGTTTTGCCTGAGAAGTTTAGCCTGCTCCTCTCGTAAGAAATCGACAATAAATTCTTGGTTTTCTCGAATGAAGTCGTCGTTAAGCCCCTTGTCGCTCAGATCCTGACCGAAATTCTCTCTCCACAGGGGGTCAAAGGCGTCCAGGAGAGCAAACTCAGAGGGTGTTTTCCCGCCATTGCTTCCCAAGGAAGATGTTGAATGAGTGGGATTGGCAAAATTAGGGAACGTCGCTGATGTCACTTCCGATGCTGTTGGAAGCTCTGATGCTGTTGGCGAGGTGTGTCGATGCCCAAAGATTCCTCCAAATAAACCGTGTTTTGGTTCCCCTCGGTTATTGGCGCCGCCGAATGGTGTCGCTTTCGTAGCTCGGCTTGCGTTCTTCTCGCGCTCGTCCATCTTCTTCTTGAATTGCTTGGCCTCCTTCTCATCAACAAAGCTGAGGCCGGCGAGGCAGTCCTCAGTCTCAAACGTATGAAAGAAAGTCCGGTCCTGGTTGTAGTTCCAATTCTCGAAAATTTCCTGATCCCATATGACTCCGCGGTTGGTCGGCTGATGACCCAAGAATGTTGTCAATATCAATAGCTCTACGAGGGCGACACAATTTCATAAAGGAGGACCATGGGGCGAATCATACCGAAATATCGACCATCTTTAACCAGTATGTGTTGCCTACGAGATCGTTGGCCAGGACAATGGCTCCTTGAATCCCTGTATAGTTCCATTTTGACTTGTTGGGATAAGCAAGGTATAGTCTGGCAACAGCAACGGCCTGGATCTTGTTTGACTGCTTGGGCACAAAGCGCTTGACTGTGTCTTTGTCCTCATCGCTCAGAATGGAGGGCATATTGGCGGTGATGAAGGGGCCGGAGCCGATCGGAGAGTCAGTCGGGCGACGAGTTCAAACGACGTCGAGGGAGGATTGCGGTTTGCGGTTCGCGGTTCGCGGATGTTGAAGCTACTGAAGCTGCGAACGACCATGCGGGTTGTGTGCTGTACGCGCGGAGGGGGGGCGCTTGATTCGAACGTCTTCTCCTCTTTTCGTCTGCCTGGCGAGCTGAGTTGGCGCCTTTGGAGGCTCCCGTTTGTTGCTTATACCGCCAATAAAGTGGTCGATGCGGGCAGGGCCCTCAACTGTGCAGAGTGACGGTTCTCGGATTGGATTTAGAGTCGAGAATGGTATGCCAATGGCGGAGGGCAGGCATCAAGGGTCACCGTCTATTACAGTGCGTGTGCGTGCGCGAAAGAGAAGGTGAAGTGAGGTTGAGCCGTCGTACGAAAGACGGTCGCCCGTAAAGCGGTGGGAGGTCCCCCGATACAATACCCACCTTTGGGGCTCCGCTCGGTGCGTCAACCTGGTACCTACTGATTTATGTATGTATGTACAGGTACCCCTACGGAGTGCAGGCTCTTACGGGCCACAGGCTTACAGGGCTATTTACAGGCTACGGATGCGCTGGAGGGATTCGGGATGGGAAACAATCTGCGCATAAGCCACGAGTATTTTTCCATCAGCACCGCCACGCGTCCACTTTGTTTCGTCATCACGCAGAATTTGACACGAGACAAATTTAGGAAGCCGAATGGTTTCTTCTAGAACAAGTGGTTTCTTTCTGTTGTTACCTCTGCAAGGTCTTTAGATTATATTTCGTTGTTTACCTTATCCATACCTACCCAGATACATGGCAGTATACCTATAGCATAAGTCAACAGCTTTGGCATTGACATGTTTTGACATGGTCCTTTGCAGCTTACAATAACATCCCCACAGCAATCACCGGCCTGCCGGTCTGGCTAGTCCATGCACTTGTCAGGGGAATGAAAACCTTGTTAGTAAAGCAAATCCCCGTACTCCGTAGTCGTAGAGCAAGTACAAGTGAGTCAAGATTACGAGATGTGTGGTGATGAGAAGCTACACATGCTGAGACTATGTGATACTGCTATTGAACCCTATAAACCGCAGAACAATGTCAAAGATGAGGATACTCTTGTCATTTTTGTCTTTCATTTTCCTTTTTAAGCTTCTCAATATTTAGGACTCTCAAACCTTATAGTGCCTCATCCTGCATAACTTTGTCATGCCATCTACAAACAGTGCACATCTACAAGTTTGTTGTGAGTATTCTCAAAGTTTGTTACAGCCTTTACTTTTACGAGTGATTTGCGAGAGCATTTGTGTAAATTAAGCTTCGTTTTCGTTCAGAGAGCGGGATACCATAATATATATAATGAGCATCAATCCTCTTGAGGACTCGTTCTTAATCAACACTTCATCTCATACTCCATTCTCTACGAGACCACACCAGCAAACATCAATATTATCAGATACATACAACTCCTAAAGTTGCCCAAGATGGCACCAGAAGATATCCACTGCGTACGAGGTAGGTCTCCTATACCCCAGCCTTTACTGATATATGCTTATTTTATACTATTTTAGGAACCGCCTTCTTTGTGACTGCATGGTTTGCTCTCCCTTTTTTTCTGGGGGCCTGGATCATGATTTTTCGCATGGATACACCGCGATGTATGTCAATTAAATATCTACAAGATGAGCCTTTTTCTATGTTTACGGTTGCTGATACATAGCAGGCACCAACGCTGATAAACGCCTTCGTGGTAATTACAAGCATTTCGAAGCAGCCGTTTGTGTATGTCTTGCTCAGGTTTTGCTCTCTATATGCTTCGATTCAAAGTTCTGGGCATATACCTGCACAAGCATAACACAATCTCCCGGGGTGGTGAGCGGCGGAATCATGTTCAATTTCGTCCTCTTCGACTGGGCTTGCTACTGTAAATCTACCCTGGATAAAGCGAGGCGAGAAATAATTGACCAACAGATTTACTGAGTATCGAGAACACGCCTCAGCAATCGGGAGTATCTGAGACTACTGCTATTCAGGAATTGGATGAAGTTGGGGTTCAGGGTAGTTGAATGAGGTGAACATCTCCGAGACGGATACATTGCTCACTGTCATCGATAAAAAGCTCTGGGAATAAGGCTATTTGACCTGCTTTGTATTGGTTGTTTGGTATTTTGTCATCAATTGGTTATCCCACATCTAATCATACAAATTGTCGTAACTTGTTCAGATAATGTAAATTTATTTGTTCAGTTCCTCCTTGCGTTCCTGACGCTCCTCCTTGGTGCCCTCCTGTTCCGGCAAGCTTTGAGAGACCACAGGGCCAGGCGCAGCCTTGGTAGCGGCGAACTTGGGATCGATTTGGTCGTTGTCGCTGATGGGCTGAATACTGAACTGCTTCTCGCCCTGCGTAGCTTGTTAGAATGGAGTTTTATTCCTGTTTTGTCGTCATCGGCTTACCTCGTTCTTCTGCTGCTTGTTGTTGGAGTCCATGATGAGGATGGTGTGATGTAAGTTGTTATTGGTGAAAGAATTGGTCAACTTTGTTTATTGCTATTTTGCGGTTGATGTTGTGGAGTATGAGTGAAAGTTCAAGAGATGCTCGAGAGAGTCTTGAAGCCCATATTTGTAGTCCTTCTGACCATTGCAGCTCGACTGTGGCGTTTGCGGCCCATCGATGGGATGACGTCTTGGGATCGCGCGTTCCTATGGCATCAACGTCATTGGCAAACGTAGGGCTGTGTGTCCCGAAAGCCTGAAATGTCTCCAATGAATCGCTGTCGTGGACCAGTACGTAAGTGCCACATAATTACCTTTGGGCACTATCCGCAACCAGCTGATGACCAGCATGTGAATATGTGAGATTACCGTCTACTATTGATGCAGCCTTGATTATCCAGATTAGAGATTCCTTGAATCCCCCCAGGTTCATCAAGACAAGGAACTTGCCGGAGTGTTCTAATTGACTCCTGGGGAGGGAGCCCTGGAAGTATTTGGAGAGGACTTTAGGTAGCATACCGCCTGAACCTTGGCTTGCTAGGCTGTCTCGGCACTGGAATTTAGCGGGTACAACCGGCCTTCAGCGCCTAAAGAGCACTGGACCCAGGCAATGAGCTGTGGAGGGGCCCACAGGTACCAGAAGCACCCCGCGTCAGCCCCAAAATCTCCAGCTCCGGTACTCCGTAATTACGGCGATGCCCAAGCTCCATCCAGAGATCCATCCATGATAACCTTCACGCCTGGCATCACCATCGCGCACGCCGGTGCCCCGCATGTCGACAAGCAATGCTCCGCAACCAGTGAGACTATCACTACCTCTGGTTAGTTATTGTCCAAATCTCTATCTCGGGCAACCAAAGCTAATTGGCTTCTTAGGAATACCAGCAGCAGCTATTCCAGGAGCTCCGATCCGAGGATGAACTCGTGATCATAGCCCGTGGACTGGGCCTTATGCGCCTGGTCACCAATCTTCTCCATTCATACGATGCTGCAGGAACCAACTTGATTGTCATTGTAGGAGCCGATGAAAGAGAAAATGCTTGGCTTGGAGAGGCATTGGCTGAGCACGCCGCCATCAGCGCGTCGCCCAAGGCACGAGGGTTAACGGTCGTGAACACGGACTCTCAGACCGTTGGTGCCAGGGAGAAGATGTACTCTAACGGCGGTATCTACAGCATCACTTCTAGAATTCTTGTCGTTGATCTGTTAACGTCGTTGCTGAACCCGGAGTCAATTACAGGCATCATTTGTCTTCATGCCGACCGGGTCGTTGCAACGTCGCTTGAAGCCTTCATCCTTCGAGTCTACCGACAGAAGAACAAGGTCGGCTTTTTGAAGGCCTTTTCAGATAACCCAGATCCTTTTACAAATGGGTTCTCACCATTGGCCACTATGATGAGAAATCTGTTTCTCAAAAAAGCATCCCTCTGGCCCAGATTTCATGTCACCGTCGCACAATCCCTTGAAGGAAAGAAGAAAGCAGAAGTTATTGAACTCGAAGTTCCAATGACAGACTCTATGAAGGATATTCAAACTGCCATCATGGAGTGCGTCGAAGTCAGCATCCACGAACTCAAAAAGGGCAATTCGGGGTTGGAGATGGGGGACTGGAATCTGGATAGTGCCTTGCTCAAGAATTTCGATGTCATGATTCGCCGGCAGCTAGAACCTAACTGGCATCGGGTCACCTGGAAGACTCGTCAGATTGTGAACGACTTGACTGTGCTCCGGGGCATGCTCAACTCCGTCCTGGCTTATGACGCTGTATCTTTCCTGCAGCATCTTGACACTATCCACGCAGCCCATTCTCCCCAACCTGGCTCCACACGACAGACACAGTCTCCTTGGCTGTTCCTCGATGCTGCGCAGATCATTTTTGACACGGCTCGACGACGGGTTTATTCAGCCAACGCCAAGAATGTTTCCCAAAGCGGCGACAACATCGACTCGCTTCGTCCAGTACTTGAAGAGTTGCCGAAATGGAGCGTCCTGGCAGAGGTTTTGGAGGAAATAGACAGAGATCTCTACTTTGAACCTCAAGCACGAGATGACTCCAACGGCGGCATCCTGATCATGTGCACCAACACCGACACATGTCGACAATTGCGGGACTTCCTGCAAACCATGCATGTCAAGCCCAAGGTAGACAAACCCGCACATAAAGTTGACGATGTGGATTTGAATGAGGATGCACACAAGCCCTCGGCAAGTTTCATGATGAGAAGAAGGCTTCGAAACTATCTGAGGTGGAAGAGACAGTTTGCCCAAGTCAGCACAACGCTTTTCGCTGAGAATCAAAAGGCTCTCAATGGCGCTACGGATTCGAGGCCAGGGGTTGCTAATAGCTCAAGGGGAGGCAGGGCTCCAGCAAATAAGAGACGAAGAATGCGAGGTGGGGGTAACGTCGGTGCAGCGTCGATGATGGGCCGCACCGATAATGGCAGCATCGCGCAGTACTTTGAAAAGCCAGGGGAAGTTGCCGATCTTATGGCAGAAGTGCAAATCACGGACGAGGAGGCGCAACAAAAGGATGATATTATCGCTGATCCTCTAGAAAACATGGAGGATTATTATCAGTTGTACGAAATGCAAGATTTGGTTGTGGTTCATGCCTATGACGGAGATCAGGATGAGCATGTGCTCGAGGAAGTCAAACCACGGTACATTATCATGTATGAGCCGGATGCGTCATTCATTCGCCGAGTGGAAGTTTACCGGTCATCTCACAACGATCGAAATGTGAGGGTGTACTTTTTGTACTACGGTGGATCTGTGGAAGAGCAGCGATATTTGTCGTCAGTCAGACGAGAAAAGGATGCGTTTACTAAGCTCATCAAGGAGCGAGCAAGCATGTCTATCGTTATGACGGTTGACTCGCACGGGGCTGAGGATCCTCAAGAAGTCTTTCTGCGTACTATCAATACCAGAATAGCTGGAGGAGGTAAACTAGCGGCGACCGCACAGCCGCCCCGGGTGGTCGTCGATGTGCGAGAGTTTAGATCCTCCCTACCCTCTCTACTGCACGCACGATCCATGGTTGTTGTACCTTGCATGCTCACAGTTGGCGATTACATCCTGTCACCTAACATTTGCGTGGAACGAAAGTCAATCAGTGATTTAATATCGTCTTTCAAGGATGGGAGACTGTACAACCAGGCGGAGACCATGTTTCAACACTACAAGAATCCAATGTTACTGATCGAGTTTAACGAAAACAAGACGTTTACCTTGGAGCCATTTGCCGACTACTCTGGCACCGTGTCCAGTGTCACCAATGCTTCTGACCTGCAGTCCAAAATTGTTCTTTTGACTCTGGCATTTCCCAAGTTGAGAATCATCTGGTCGTCATCTGCATACGAAACCGCCGAGATATTTGAGCTGCTGAAGACGCTGGAAGCGGAGCCAGACCCCATTGCCGCTGTGCAGGCTGGCCTTGACAAGGACACCATGGTGGAAGACCAGGTGTATAATCAGGAGCCGCAGGAAATGCTGGGTATTGTACCGGGCGTGACGCCACAGAACATCAAGAATATCGTACTCGGGGCGGAAAATATTAGGGAGGTTGCTAATATGAGCGAGAAGGAGTTGGAGCCCATGGTGGGTAAAGTAGCAGCGAGGCAGATTCATGGCTTCTTTAACAAGAATGTCATGGAAGAGGATGACTAGATTTAGAAAAGAAAGAGAGAGAAAAAGAAGTCACGATACCCACAATGTGTAGTGAAGCGAGATTTCAGCGATTTTTATGGAGACAAGTAGAAAGTAGGAATAGTTGAGCAATTGATTAGGCTTCCAATTCAAGAAAAAGGCCCTGGAGGTTAACCCTGGGTTCGTAGAAAAGGAAAAAAAAGTCTATGCTACAAATAGTAAAGAGTACAAGAAGGTCAATGTTTCTCTCCAACACGCATCATTCCGTCTCTGTCAAAAGAAAAGAAGAAAAAACATCATCGTGGTATCAGGTTCGCATGTTCCATGCCATCATCATCCATTCCATCGCATCCATCTTTCTCTCCTCCCAAAACTCGCTCCGCCCCACCCCTCATAGTCGCATTGTCGTGACTTCTTTAATAGACACGCCTCGTTGTTCTCATTCCACGTCCTCTGTGGCGATGCCTCATGCTGCTACCACTGCGACCGCAGGTGAGGCAGGAGATGATGATGCCAAAGAGGGAGACGATGCCGTTGATGATGGCGGTGAGGATGCTTCCGATGCCACCAATAATGGCCATGATGATGTTGCCGATGGTCCTAAGGACAGCTTGGAACTATGGGGTCGTGTTAGTAGATGGAGTGGGAGCGTTTGGGGGGGAGAGAAGAGTAGAGGACGTACACAAGATACGACGGCACCCATGTTGGCGGTTTGGTTGTTGGGTATGATTTGATTGTAGGTGATTGGTATGGATGAAGATGTAGTTGTTGTATGTAGGTGTGTATGTTGATTGAACAATTGATCGATCAAGGTGGATAGGGAGTTGTTGATGCTGTTGTCTTATAGTTTATTCACAGGCCTCCAATGACGATTGATGCTTGGGCAGAAATCAGGAGGTAATTGGGCAGGAAGGAGTAATGTTTAAAAAAAAGCTTGTCTTGTTCTTGTCTTTGTTCTCCTGTTGACGTGGCGATTATGCCTTGCTTTATATGTCTGGATTCACGGGGAAGAAGAAAAATAGTTCCTTGGATGGGAGAGTGACATCCCTGACGACGTGCAGGTCTTGGTGGTGGCTCACCGTTTCTCCATCATTGCTTTTGTCATAGGTACGTCTCTTTTGGGTGCGTGTGTGTGTGCGTCCTGCAGGGTCTGGAGCGTGCCGTCATTGGCATCATCCTTTTTTTTTTCTTTTCACCAGCCTCTCGTCCCTGAATCACATCAAATTGTGAAGTCATACTAGAAGATGGAGGGTGATACTTAAAAACGGCTCTCTGACGTCAACATGATTGTATGCAGTTCTAGTGACTGGATTTATTACCCGATTGTCCTAACCCACCACCACCGGCGCTTCTCCTCCGACAAGCGTTGAAATTAGATTGACTCTGGCGACCTTGGAGAGAACGAAGTTCCTCGGGCGCTTTGCTGTAATTGGACTGGGACTGTTTCTGGGGGGCCCGGGGGTGGTGACAGGAGTGTGTGGGGTCTGACGTAGATGCACCGAAATCTTGATTTGTTCTTTTGGAGGGAACGTTTTTTTGAAGAACCTGAACGAACGAACGTGTGTTGATCCCATTCTAATTTTATTTTAGGGTCTGTCAATGCGTGCCATGTCGTGAACTGTTTGATGCAATGTCTGACGTCCCTTTTCCTTCTGGAGGGGGAGGCTCAAAGGAGGGTCTAGAATATTCCCTTTTTTGACGTCATAGGAAGAAGGATGGGGGGACTGTCAAGTCAGCACGTGACTTTGAGCATTGGAAGCGTCTCGGCTTCCAAAGTACATCAAGATTGCAGTGCAATATCCCTTAACTACACCAAAATTGCAGTGAAGAGTAGCCCCATACCGAGAGCCCCGATTGGCTGATATAGATAGTAGCAGGACAATTCTTACTATGAAGAATACATATAAACTCAAGTACAGCTACTTATATCTAATCGATAAGATAATGACTTATAGGTTATTATCTTGTCTGCTTGTTTCTTCTATATCACGTGACCCGGAGCTGTGGCAAAGTTTACGGCGAAAAGTTACTTGCTATATAAAAAGGCAGAAGAGTGACTTTTTTATCTAGCCAATAGGCGTTGACCTCTGTATTGGTGGGCTGGTCTGTAATTCTTGTAGGGTGTACACTAAAACCGCAGTGAAAAAAACTCCCGTCCCAGCCATACATGAGTACATCCGTCCCCCTGGCGATATACCTCTATGTAGTAAACAAGTCAAGATGCTGCTGACCAATGATCCGTCACTAAACACAGAATAGGCGGTGCTGTTTGGACCCTTCCAGCGTTTATCAAGCCTTGTCCAACAAACTGCCAATATCTTAGATAACACATACTTTGAAGCATGTAGACAGCCGCCTTGAGTGCAACAGTATTGTAGCGTCAAGGAATCACCATTTATTCCCACTCACTGTATCCGCAGCTACATTAAATCCATTTCCTGGCGATATAACCCTCTGTTTTGGTAGCGAGGCCAAGATGCCGCTGGCCAACATGTCAATAAGAAACTCACAAAAGACAACAACAGCAGCAAAGCGCAAAGCGTCGCAAGTACCTTGACGGGGCAATCTATACGGGTCGTTGTCCAATAAATTTGTAATAATCTGTAGACGCTCGGCTTACACCGAAACCGCAGTGAAGGGCCGTGGCGCTCCGAATGCATCCAAAGATGCACAACTCTGAAGTGGCTACTGGGTTGACACATTGGAAAGCCGAAGCCTTGAAACCTTGGGCCTCGGTATAGAGCTCCTGCTGTGTTATAATCAGAATATATTACCATCTAATGTATAATCTATGGTCTTTGTCGCCTATTAAACCACCACACCCATAACCCGCTTATGAGTGCTCACGTTTAACATTTCCTCTAAAAAAATATAGAGCACTTCCGTCGCTGTCAACATCACCGTATAAGCCTGCCACTAACACATAGACATCCACTTGATGAGGATGAAGCTTATATTAGGGGGGGCGCTTTTGCTATTCTGAATAGGGCCTAACTGGCTGAGAAAAACCCCCTCCCTCCCAAGATATTGCCAAAAATGGCAATTATGCAGCACAGGAATGCAGCAATGCCAAAGCTGCCACCAGTTACAGCATCCGGCCATGCGGCTCGTTATGTAACTGTTTGCTTCTTCACCAGTGATCCATCTTCCACGGCTCACCGATATCTATTTCTATTTACGACTCGCATATTAAGGGAGGTCACGATGTTGGTATGCGTGTAAACTATATTCAGATCCTGAAATCCTACGAAACCTTCGTGCGAGCAGGTGATGGAATATGAAGCATGGGGTTTTCTGATATAAATACTCCATCTCATGCCGGATATTGAACGATGGACTCGCAACCAGAGAACTCGTTCCATTCCTGCCTTATCAGCAACTACAGCCTTCAAAGTCCTCGAGACCCAACTGCAAACATGACTGATATCATCCAGAAGAGTATAAAGATCCCCCTCCCATGGCAGCTCCTCCTCCAGCAACAACAACACCATCGTTGACACTTTTTTTTTTTCCACAGTCAAAAAAGAAACCAGCTCCGCATACAAGGGAGACCAGTCAAGCTCAGGAATAGTATTCTTCGACTTGACTGATACCCGAGTGCTGAAGTTCTGGCTCCTTGAAGCAGCCGGGGTAGTCTCCTTTGTGTTCTGGCTCGGTGTCACTGCATATATCCAGAATCCGCTCGGCTTCTCTGCGTTTATCGGGAAAGGCTCAGCTAGTGCTGGCCCTCACTCTCCCTCCAGCTCTGCCATGCGTATCTCTGCCGATGTATGGTTTGCCCTCGCCCTCGTTGCGGGTACCGACGCCTTTTCTGTCGTCTTTAACTTTAACCGCGTGCTCATTAGGCGCTTTCATTACGCCGTCAGCGTGCGCATAACGATTCTGGCTTCCATGATATCCTTTGGTGTCTACGCTTGGAAGAAAGATAGCGCGAGCGTGATAGCACAGCATCCCCTTGTCTCTCTCCTGCTGGGATTTTCCTTCTACATGCTGTTGAGCTATATTCTGGACAGACTAGAGGAACCCATGCTCACGCCCGGGAACGTGGGCAGTCATCGGGGAACGATACAGCAGTACAGCGGGAGTCTGGCCCTCTTTGATGTGTCCTGGAAACGCGCTCTGTACTTGACTCTGGTTACTGGTGGTTCCGGGGTTGTTTTGGCACTTCTTATACCCCCTCAGTGGTCAAGCGTCATTCCTATATTCCACGCTGGCTTTGAGGTAAGCCACTGCGCATCCTTTGCCGTCTGTTGCCATTATTAACACGTATCATCAGGCAGTATTCTTATCCATGGTGAAGGCGGGAAGAACACCGCGGTATATTACCCTGTCATCTTCTGTGCTGCAATCCGCAATCTGCGCTCACTGGGGCTTGGCGCCGCTGGCACAAGCTCCCCTCCTCACCATCTCCCCCCTAGCGTTTATTGGCATCATGTTGAGTAGCCGGCTTTTGCTCGACATGCACTTGGGGACCATACTCCGTTCTTCGCCGGAGCTGCAATGGGCTCGAAAACACGTCCTCATCTCCACACGCAATCTTGTAGGCATATGTGCTGGAATGTTTCTACTTGAGAAGGCCGGGTTCAGGGTTATCACCTACATTAAAGTGATTATCGTGCCGCTTTTCTTTGGGGTCAGCAGCACCGGCTTCCTGGCGCCTGCCGCGTACGCTGTTGCTTTCAACAAGATCAAGACGATTCGAACATAGACGAGATATAACTCTGGGAGATAAACTGTATTATTCGTATATCGTCTTACATGTAGATTATGAGTACCCTTCTTGATCTCGATACGATCTGCGACCTGCGGACAGGGAACGCACCCCCATTTCTGCTGAAATACGGAGCAAGGCTAGATAGAAATTGGTCGCAGAAAAGCGATATTCCTTAGGGATGAGCCCTTTGCCTTCTCATACGCCTGTGATTCATTCAACTCCAAGGGTGGGCAGCTGCTTGATATATTTGTAAAAGCGTAACTGGCAAAAAAATAATTAATATAACCACGCGAGCCATTCGATCAGTGTATAGTAATCTTGAACAACATCACTGCTCTCGAGTAACGTCGGTAATCCCAAGCAGCCCCAGCAATGAATAACACGAGTCCTCCACGGTAAAGCTGTAGGTTCTGATTCAAACGACTACTCCAAAGACAAATCTGAGCAGTACTACCCACCTATAGAAATTACGAGCACCCAGACAGGTACGAGCCAAGAAAATTCTTGACAACGGTCATAGCCCATATCAGCCAAACAAGGCAGTCAATCCAAGTTTACGTGGAGTCATAGAGGCGTATAACTAGGTATAGCTATAATACTCATATCATTGCTAACATAAAATCTTTCCATGAAATTTCCCATATAAGCTAACCACATAAGACATAAATATGCTCGTACTGGCAGGTGGTACCATCAGTATATGCCAGTCTAGAAGAATCCCATTATCCATAAGTACTCCATTAACTCGTTTCAGTGTTCAAGTTCCAAGGTATCTGATTTTCCTCCATAAACCAAAAAAAAGAAGAAATCTAAATAAGGCCGTGTCTCATTCTTGTTCTTTTTTTTTTTTTTTTTTTTTTGAAATCTGTTCTCTTGCTTTTCTTCTTCTTCTTCTTCTTCTTCTTCTTCTTCATACGTAACAAATCATACCATCATTCCATCTTGAGCGGAACTGGGTCCACTGGTTTCGTTGGTGGGAAGAACAGTGCGAGGGACCTCTTCTGATCCACGTGTGCGGACAGACACCGAGGTCTCACTAGCTTTTGTGGTGGACTTACTCTCCTCGTTGAATTCGTTGTTACTGCGAAGCTCAATGTCCTCCTGCTCGGGGCGGCTGGGCCGCTCAGGCGTCCTAGGCTTGTTATGGCCCGGGATGGCGAGGCTGGTGCCGATTATGCGAGGGAACATGTGCGCGAGGATGATGCGGATGGCAGGCAAGCACGTGCAGATAATGCCGACGTTGACTTCGATAGTGGACCACCATACAATGTCAAACTGGTCCCATGTCGGATTTGCGGATTTGCCGCCAAACTTGTTCAGGGAGCTTAGGCGAATAATAGAGACAATGGTGACACTGTTATATTTTAAATTGTCAGCCAACGAGCATAAAGCAGGGTTGTTTGTTTTGCGTTGGGATGTGTGAAAAGGGGGGAGAGAATAACGGATCTAAGACATGGAGTAGGGAGGAGGATGAGCAGGGGGGGAGAGAGTGGGTTTGACTTACAAAAAACCAGTCATGAACATGATAGCCGCACCGACCTTCTTTTTCCAGTGAAGATCCAGTCTGTGCAGCTGGCAGACAGGGATGCCAATGAGCCAGATATCGCCAACCACGTTGATGATGGCGTTGGCCCAAGCGGCCGCGTTGAGGTCGATGCAGCGCCCGTGTTGGCCTGGCTTGTCGCCAAACTGCGTCCAAAAGAACTTGAGGGGCCAGCACTGGAAGAAGCCCTGGCCCACAAAGGCGATGCAGAAGACAACTTGGAAGGCAATGGTGGCCCAGATTAAGCGGCGAAAGGTTATGCCGGGAAAGAGGTCGAGGTAGAAGAGGGAGAGGCTGAGCTTGATAAGCATCATGAGAGCAAGGTAGAGAATCTCCATGACGAAGAAGTAGCGCATGAAGACGGAGACCTCGCCGGGGTGGAGGGTCCATACGTCTTTGCCCAAGCCGTGATTGGCAAGGCCAACGACGTTGATGGCAATACAGGGAACACCGATGCCGCCAATGATGAACATGACCCAGTCGTCCGGCGCGAAGCCATATCGATGGCCAAACAGCCACTTTGAGAAGAAACGTAGGCCGACGAGGAAGACAGTGATGAGGCCGAGGGTGAGGTTCATAACCTTGAAGCGGAGGGTCTTGTCCCTGACAGGAGCACCACACATGGTCTGCGTGAAGTTTTGTGTAGCTGATGTTGTTGAAGATTAAATATTAGCATGGCTGATGATTATATTACACAAAAGATTTGGGGGTTATTTGGGTGCAAGCCACCATGGCGGGAAAGGAAGACGCACTCAATGTATCTGAGAAGTTGCATGATGCCTGTACGCAGGAGGCGCTTTTCGTGCGTAGAGTGTCATCGTGGCATATGCATGTCGCATCACCGTCGGTGCAGACCGAAAGGCAATTAATCTGTTTAGATTACATGCATTTGTTAGCTCCTGGTCAAACATGTTTGTTTTATTGATGAGAAAAGCTGGGGAGGAAGAAAAACAGAGACAGAGAGGAACGGGCAATATCCCACGATGGATGGCGGGAACGGGGGAAACTGCAGTTTGAGATGATGGAGGAGAGGGCAGGGCAGGGCAAGGGGGGAGGACGGGAACGGGAACGGGAGCGGGAGCGGGAATCTGAGCACTGAGCAAACACTTACAGCACAGCTAGGCACTTGATCAGCTAGACCGGAGTTTAAAACAGTCAAAGACTTGAATTGTTGTTCGTGGTTGTTGATGGTATAGCAGGAAGAGAGCGGCAGCACAGCAGCCGCGAGGACGAAGAGGGTTGTAAGTCGAAGCATGGTGATGAAAGGCTTGCTCTGATAAGCTCTCTCGGGCTATGGTTGACGACGATGATTATGATGATGATAAGTCGGTGATTTTATCTGAACAGGGCCCGAGCCTTTTGTTTTTGAAGCCTGGAGAAAAGAAGGAAAAAGAAGAGTAGAATCTGAAGGGAGAGGAACGAATTTATTCATAGGATCAGAACAGCCCCTCCCGAGGATTATTCTCCCCTTCCCCCCTCTCTCGCCTCTCTCTCATCCACTTTCTCAAATGTTTATTCTTTTTTGCCCTTTTCTTGGCTTTCCCACGAACAGAAGGCGATGGGATTGGGATGTGGATGGGGATGAACCTGAGACTATGGTGGCCAGAATGGGTATGGATCCCGTAGATGCGCATGTGTGTATGTGTGTATGTCCGTCTTGTCTGTTCGTGTCTTATATGTCCGTGTCTTGTATGTCCGTGTCTTGTATGCCAGTGATTTTGATCTCTGCCTCCCTTGCTTTAAAAGGAAAAGAAGAAAAAAAAATATAAAAAGACCCAAGCCACCACTCAGGGCGGGACAGGACATTGGCTCAACCAAGTCGCTGCAAGGAAGCAAGAGACATAACCGAGAGGAAAGGGAAGAGCAAGGAATAAACAAGAAAAGAAAAACAGGAAAGAAAAAGAAAAAAAAAAAAAATAATACTAACAATAAATAAGTAAATAAATGAATAAATAAATAAGAAGAGCTCAAGTATTCCTCATTGTGAGGATGGGGGTGTTTTTGTATGTATGTATGTGTGTGTGTGTCTGAGAAAGAGAGATAAGATTGGTGAGATTACGTGTAGTCTCCTCTCACCCCGTACATATATATGCAAACTCTAAAAGCTCTATGTGTGAGTGCTTTTTGCTAGAGAGAGCCGTGCACGTGGGGAGGAGACACACAGTCTCTCTCCCTTGCTCCCTTGCTCCCTTGCATCCTCGCTCCCTTTCTCTCTTTCCGTCTGCCCCATCTGCCCGTCCTCCATCTTGTTTGCCCCCCGTCCTACTTGTCTCCGACGGCAGCTGAGGCTAAAGATTTTCAGACATGGTTTATATTTAGTCTCAGTCTTGTACAGAAATCAAACAGTGGTTTGTGCTGAGCATAAGGCGATCCACCCACGACCGGTGAGGGTGGGCCACCAACCTTACCTGGACCAAGGGCCTTAGCCTGGATCCGATGATACGGCACGATCTGCACCCTTGGCCGGAGACGGTTAACCTCTGTTCGCTGTCTGCCGATTACAGCTTTCTTGGAAAACTTGGGATGGCCCCCAAGACTTGGGTCCGGCGTTGTAATGGAGTGCAAGACAAGCAAGACCGCATGAACCAAGTGTTGTTTCGTTAGTTTAGCCGTACATACTATTATCTCGATTCTGGATCCACACGCGTCCTCTATTTTATTTTAATTTCTGTTTTTTTTTTTTTACCTTGTCTTGCCCTGCCATGCCGCCTTATTCATTCAACAACCACAGACATATACTCCATCCTTTTTTTTTGTTTATTTTTTTTTTCTTTTTTGCCATTCTTTCCCTCCATCCGGAAGAAAAGAAAGGAAAGAAGAGCGGTGGTGCTGGTGCTGGTGGGTTGCATGTCCCTGCAGGCGAACCCTCCCTCTCTCCGAGTTTTGGTTGGTCACCGGCATTCGGAAGGACACAAGTACTTCGATCGATCTCCAGATTTCTGTTTTAGTAAATCTCATCTCTCATCCCCCCAGCATCTGTCTTAGACACCCAATGGAGCCTGACGCAAGGGCAGCAACGAAACCTCATAATACAAGTATTAGAAATCAGGTCGGGTTATGCTTGTCTTGGCTAAGCCTCTTTCCTATTGGCAAAAAGAGAAAGGGAAAAAAAAAAACTCTCACTCTATCCTTCATGTTCAAGTCGTCTGTCTCTGCCCCCATCGTGGAAATCTCGTGGGGGAGGGATCGTAAACATGTTTTTTTCTTCTCCCTTGCCCTGCCTCACTTCAAACAAAGTCCACTATGGCATCGTACATTCCGTTATGTTTTTCTTTCCTGCTGCTGATACAGTGGGCATCAGACAAGAGACCACGCACCTGAGCCATTGTTACGCAGGGGGTGCAAAGCAGGTTTCCATTCCCGCCCAAAAAATATTAGAGAGGAGGGGGGGGACTACCCGGAAAGGTATCCGTACTTAGTTCAGCCATGGTTTTCAGCCTTCCAGCCCCGGCCCCCAAGTCTTTGCTGCTTTGGGACGCTTTTGCGCTGCCCGCACGCGTCTGCAGCCCGTGACAAAAGGAGCCTGTCTGTATCTTACGGAGAAATATGTGGTCGTCCTGATTGGGAGTCACTCTGTGTGTGTGTGTTGTCATCAAACAAAGCAACAAACAAACAGTGAGATAGAGAGGGTTAGGCAAGGCAAAGCAAGGGGTAGGGTTTATTTTGTTTTGGGCCTTTTCCCCTGTTTTCTTTCGTAACAGCATGTGATTAGACATACATGGCTGAACGCCGTAGCCCTCGCTTATCGCTTGGGTGATGAAATGGGGGGAGGGGGAGGTAGCCTCAAAACCCGTCAACAAGCATGCCACGGTGCGCGGCATCGCTGCTTGTCCAGGTTAGCCATGATAGTTTTTTTGCATCGTGCTCTATCCTTTCTGGCTTGATCGCAATACAAATGGGAGATGAAGCAATATATCTCATTAATCATCAACAAAGCCTCATCGTCACATATCCCCAGCTCTAGGCCCACGCACAGATACTACTTGTATATATGCGCTCTCTCTCTCTCTCTCTCTCTCTCTCTCTCTCTCTCTCACACATACACCTGGAGGTGACCCAGCATCTAATGGGGCCGTAAACATCTTGTGCCTGTATCTTTGAATGTCTGTATAAAAATTTGTTATCCATGTTATTTATATAAATGATAACAAGTATACTACAAGTGCAGTGTAATTCTTCGTCCGGCTCCTCGTTTTATCTATCCATTTATCCATTCATCTCGCTGTGCCCGTCGTTTCCCCAAAAAAGCAAATCTAAAACGCAACTGAAGATACTATTAAAGGGAGGTGAAACAGCGTTCGTTTAAAGACATTTAGGCAAAGTTAGCCCCCGCTATCGCAGGAACCATCTCATTAGGGACGAACTGCGCAAAGGAACCCCACCATTTCCCTTTTAGACGCAGCAGCCCCGACAAAAATCGAGTTACAAGTGTCCAAGAACTGTCAGCCGCGTGTGCCCTCCGTGTGCTTTGTGTGTACGTGCGTCCATGTTCCGCTTTGGGACATGTCAGCTTTGAGCTTCACCAACTTACCAGACCGTTCTGGTAACAGCCTGAGCATGTACATCCAGAACAGCAGCTTCCCGTCTGCAGGACGCCGCAGCAGTTGAAGGTAGAGCATGCGCCGCACGAGTTTTGCCTAGCCTCGAGGCCTGTGCCCTCCTGGCCTACCGGAGATGCCAGGTCAGATGACACAATGGCTCCGACGGCGACGAGAACATGTTGGAACCGCATTATGTTTGAGAGGAAGGGAGGTGTGTGTGTGTGTCTTGAAACTTGACAGCTGAGGCAATAGCTTGAGAATGGATCTTCAGAGATGCGTCGAAAGAGCGGTCCAGAGCTGGCTTCTAATAGTTTCTTCATCCTCCTCGAGCGTACGAGCTGCCTCCGGTGAAATCGGGCCGCCGCGTTTCCTATTCCACTCGTTCCTTCAATTTCCCACCAATAATTCAGTAATGAAAAGTGATCTAGAGAAAGGCTATGGGCTTAAAATCTGATTCCTCGACAAATGTGGTAGTGTAGCTGGCTCATCTCTGTATGTGAAACCACTCCCATGTGTGCCGATCACCCGGTGGATCAAGTAAGCCACATCATCGTATTATGATACCCTAATCTAGATGCCTCTTATGGGTTTGCTGTTACCAAATCTCACGTCTTCCATGCTTCCTTCAACGGCCCCCCCCCTGGTGCCGAGTTACGGGTAAGTTGCACATCTGAAGTCCGATCCCTCGAACCGAGAATGTCAGGCTTGAATCCGGAAGGTCGATATTGGTTCATCGGTATTAGTGACGTTATGATTATGAATCGGAATTCCATTACATACAGTAGATTATAAGATACTAGACAATATGGAACCTATTGTCCCGCCAAATATAGATGAGATTTCAGTGTCATCTGTGTATAATCTATTGAGTTGTGATTATGGCATCATCTACAAATACAAGCATAGCTAGTTTTATCAAAAACCCCTTTCGAAAACTAGTTTATTCGCCAAACATGCCTCTGAATCGGCATCGACATCTCAACCACTTCTCAATCAACAGGCATCTTCTCAAGCTCTGGCAAAGCCCATTTCCTCATCCACTCGGATTCCAATACCTGGTCAGCCGTGGCTCGCTCTTCCGGCCTAAGCTTCAGCATTGAACGTAGCATCTTTAGAAAGTCTGCGGTTTCTTCTTCACAGAATACCCCTATTTTATCTTCCCCGCGATAAAGATGTAAATCTTCTTCAATGGTGGGTGCGGTTTCTCCCTCGGCATACTGGCCCTTCCTTGGCTCTCTATTCTCGTCAAAGTACTCGGACCGCCTTTCCCAATGGTCCCACCACTCGGATGGAAGGGGACCAAATCTTTCGATTTGCGTTGCGGCCATATCATCGTTCGTGTCGAGCATAGAATAGAAGAGGTATTTGTACGAAAATAGACACCATATAGCACAAGCCAAAGTCCAAATGTCGGTGGAAAATGAAATTTCCTTGTCAGTTGCGAAGAAGACTTCAGGAGGCATTGAGCAATGGAAATAGCAACAGTCCTCTCCCGTACGGCGCTCCCTAGAAGGCGAATAGGAGGCTCCAAAGTCACTTAGGACAATGCGAGCTTCTTCCAGTTTGACATCATTCGCTTGCTCGCCCCACCAGATTGGTAAAACTACATGAGTCGGAACGCCAGAAGGGAGGGGCTTCTCATCCCTTCGAACAACAGGCTCGAGTTCGGGCTCACCATACTGTGCGTAGATCTGATCAATGGAGAGTAGATGAAAGTTTCGTGGAAGACGAAAAAGGGCGTTTCCGAGCTGAATGTCTGATATAAAGTGTTAGCAACACACATATGGCGACGACTTGAGAGAGAGAGAGAGAGAGAGAGAGAGAGAGAGAGAGAGAGAGAGAGAGAGAGAGAGGGAGGCGTTATGCGGACTGACCCCCATGAGAGAATCCCAGACTGTGGACGTGCGCAACAGCCAGTGCCAGCTGTGCAGCAAGGGCTCGTCCAGTTTCCATCTTGAAGGCACCTGATTCTCCCTTTGCCGAGGATAGACTGCCTCTTCCCGGGCTGGTGACATGACATCTGTGTATTCCATTCGGTCCCTGGACCTCAAACTCATCAAGCACCGTAGATATCAGTCCTCGACGTAGTAGACTCTTTTCTGATGGAGGGGACTCTGCTATAGCACGCAAAATCTCAATCTCTCTGTTTCTAGAGTCTGCGGTTCCAACTTTTACAGCGACATATTTGGCTGTTTTCATATCGAGGGCCAGCCATACAGTCGAATAGGAGCCATGTCCCAGCTTATGGACAATGCGATAGCGATGATGGAGCGTTTCACCAATGAGAAGTGGGTGGTAGCCTCCGGACCTGTAAAGCCATAGTCTTTCCACGCCTTCGATCCAATGATAAGTAGTGTATGAAGCCTCGTCTTCTTCGTCTTCGGTAGAAGTTGATCTGATGCTAGACTGCTGCCTATAGGTAGTGCTCGATAACCAACGAATGTGAGTGGACGCTCGAACTTGACAGGACCCAGAAAAGGACGCACGAATCCCTTGGTTACTAAGCCTCCTCAAGGCATTAACAGAGAAAGCTAATCGTCCCATAATACCAAAACTGAATGTTGAAGAGCATGGGTAGGCATCATTGAGGCTGGCGCTTTGGACGTGCCCAAAAACGGGACAACCAACAATCAACGGATCAAGCCGCAATGCGGGCCAACAAACGTTACTACTTCTTAAAGCTATCTAGCGTCATATTTGCATAACATCTAGTACAAATTTCACATATTCGCTGTTTAAACTATTGAGAAAGTCAGAGGGTTGATTGTCATTTTCTTCTTTACCGAGGCTTCATCCATAAGGTTTGGTGACGGTTGTGCTTCAGGGTAGGCCAATAACTGCCGTTGCATCACCACACTACTTCGGCACTCGCAGACGAGAACCACATGTTGATCAACCATCCATTCCATCTCGAAACGCCATGGGGCTTTAATTTTATGCCTTGGGCAACACGCTTCTCTGCAGATGGATAGAAGCTTAATCGTGAGGCTTTTCACAGACGGCCCGCCGTTGGTGCATCGTGCGCCATGTCGGCATTATTGGTTGACTAGGCGGACTGCGAGTGCCGAACAACTATAAGCTGAAAAGCTTCAGGATAGCATCGTGAGATTAGCGCAATGCAATGCTAAAAGGCATTATTGTGTACGAGAATCAGATATCATCCCATGTCGTGCCGCCTCTCGTCCCTCCTCACTGCTACGCCTCTGTCAACCAATTTCAGCAATGTCCGACTTTAAAACATCCTATCGAGTCTCTAAATGAACAAGGACCACGATAGAAAGGATGAGGCTCTATAAGACTCTCCTCCTTGGCGCCGCCACCACGGTCTCAGCCCAGTTGGCCACTTCTTTGCCAGACTGCGTCGTAAGCCCGCATTCTCTCAAGCCATAAATGACGAACCTGAGACTGATTCGTTTGTAGTATTCCTGTATCATCGGCTGCTTTGGAGAAATCGGCTGCACAGGCCTCGATCTTAACTGTGCATGCAAGTCTGACAAACTCTCTGAGTTAAAGGCAGGGCTCAGCTCCTGTTACAAGAGCTCGTGCAGTTCGTCTGATGCCAAAATCGGACAAACGTCCCTTTCCGAACTCTGCAGCTCGGCCGGTTTCCCCATCGATAGCGAATCTGGCAGCAATGGACCCCCTGCCAATGGAGCCCCCGGTGGCAATGCGCCTATATCTCCGACACCCACAAGCTCTTCGGCTCAAGGCAAGGCTGCTGGGCCCGCTTCAACTACAACGAGCGTTTCGACAGACGCTGTTCAGGCTGGAGGGGGCCAAGAATCTCCCGTAACTTCAACTTCGAGCTCCAGAGGCCAACCATCCAAGACTCCACAATCCACAACTTCATATGACGAGGGAGCAGAGGGCCAAGAGGCCAGCGCTACGTCCAAAAGCTCCAGTAGTCCGATCAGTTCACCGTCTGCAACTCCGACAACCAATGGCAATCCATCAAGCGGCTTGTCCAACGGGGCCGTTGCCGGCATTACTATCGGAGCCTGCTCAGTAGTGGCTCTCATAGTCGTCCTCGCATGGATGCTCTGGCGGAACCGAAAGAAGATCCAGGAGCTCAAAAAGGCAAATGCTAGGAGTGGTGATGCAGGCGCAGGCGTCATAGACACCGAGGCTGGCGTGGAAAAACCCAAGCCCATGATTCATCGCCGACCAGTAGGATCCGAACTTGGTGACAGTCAGAGTCCAAGGCCCGAACTCGAGGGGGACCAGGCCTTTAAGACTGAATTAGCAGGCAGGCCTGTCGTTGTTCAACATCCAGTGCAGCCGGTTGAGACGTATCCCCATCATCGCCATGAGCTTCCCGTTGGTGAAGGGGGGACGAGCGCCGTTGTACACCAGGATGGGTAATTATGAAGTAAGGGGACAGTATATGTTAATGAATGAAATGGTAGCATATTGAAATTGATGAGGGCGTCGTCGATTTAAGATGTAAGATTTGAGAATGTATGTGGTATGATGGTGATGATGGTGATGATTGCCTGTAGACATCAGTGTTGGTACCTGTGGCGGTGGTGGCAGAGCTCGTATCATCCCACTTAATTGAGGTTTCACAAGCTGTCAAGTTGACGACCCACCAGCCACCCCCAAAGCTTCTCAGCATAGATACACCATCCACCATCCACAATCCAACATCCGCAGCTCCAGACAAGGCGACGGCCAAATTAAACCACGTACAACAATCATCGCCTCGCACCGTTCCTCCTACTCTAGTCAGCACTGCTATCTACCTCTCAAAGCAAAACCACTGGTCATAGCCAGTGTTATTTGCGACCATGCTCGTCTCTCTCACAGTCGGCAAGGTTGATGCTGGCGTCACTGTTCTCCTGACGCCAGACAAGCGACTGGTGCGTCTCCCTCCCCTCCAGTTCCCCCGAGCTCGCAATGCGTATTCTCTCCCAGCTTACTAACACGCCCGGTAGATCGAGTTCCCCTCTATTCTTCTCCCCCCCAACATCTCCTCCGGCAGCATCGTCGATATCAACGTCGGTCGCAACATCGAAAAGGAAGCCTCCGCAGAAGACGACTTTCGCAGTCTCCAGGATCGTATATTCAGCGCATTTGGCGCCTCCGAGCCCGCCGCCCCTGTCCTCCGCTGCCGCAATGCCACGCAGACCTCCGTCGTTCTGGAGTGGGACCCCATCGAGCTCGCCACCGCGGACCTCATGTCCCTGAGCCTCTACCGCAACGGCCAAAAGGCTGGCAACATCCCTCGGCCGTTGGAGATGCACAGCACAAAGATTAGCGGCCTGGCGGTGGACACAGAGTACAGCTTCTACCTGATGCTGCGGACGAGCGCGGGTACGCGCGCGAGCGAAAAGGTGGTTGTGCGGACACATAAGATGACGGACCTGAGTGGCATTACCATTACGACTGGTATCCTGCCAGCTACCGTCAAGGAGAACCTGACGCGCGCGGTGGAGAGGATCGGAGCAAAGATTGTGGATGGTGTGCGCATCGACACAACCCACTTCGTCACAACAGAAGGCAGAGGAACGGCATGGGAAAAGGCAGTCGAGAACAACATCCCTGTCGTGCGACCCGAATGGGTGACGGCCTGCGAGCAAAACGGAAGGATTCTCGGTGTGACCAAGTTCTATCTCGACGCCATGAGGCCAGGACCCCCCAGCGAGGACCAGCTTCCCCCACCACCAGTGCCAAAGGACGTCCCGCCCAAAGACCCCCCGCGATCTCAACCCACTCAGAACGGCCAAAAAGCCGAATCAGAAGCCAAGCAGCAACAGACCAATGGAAAGGAAGAAAATAAGGATGATGAAGCTGAACCCAAACAGGCACAGGGGACGGAACAGAAAGCCAAGCCAGAGCAACTGCACACGGAGCAAAAGATGCGATTGGAAGACATGCAGGAGCAAAAAGTAGCGCTACGGCCTAAAGCGGAGGAAGAGGACGAGGGAGAGGAGGACGATGACGGGAAGCAGGCCTCGCCGGCGGATGGAGCATCGTTTCAGGAGGTGGAATTGTAGGAGGGGCGAGGAGGAGGGAGTGGAAGGGGGGGAGTTGATGGAGTAGTGAAGAGGATTTGATTTTTTTTCTTGTTGGAGCGGTTGCTTAATTCATGAAAAGACTTATAGGCACGGGCTGGGTAAAGAGAGAAAAAAGCTGGGCTGGTTGGACTTTATTAGGAGCGCGGATATATATACATCCCAAGAATTGCAATTCTTCTTTTTCTATTTCCACCTCTTCTGTCCGTTGGATAACAATGATTCTTTATACCCTGCGTGATATGAACTTACCTTGTACTGTCTTTACTTGAGAGGACCAAGAAAAAAAAACCAAACCAAATTCAAGGGGGAACCTCCTCCCCTTTCCAACCCCAACACTTGCCCCTCTGCTCCATCTCCAACTTGGCCATGACGCCCACCAGCCTCTCGGCCGCAAACTCCGGCGTCAAGAGGCTCTCCTCGGGCACGCTGTCCCAGTAATCCCTGCTCAGGCCCGTCCTCACCGTGCCCGGGTGGTAGGCCACGGCCATGGCGTTGTTCCCCGCGCGGGTGCGCAGCAGCACGTCCAGGCTCCGCGTCAGGCTGTTGACGGCGGACTTGCTGGCGCGGTAGGAGAACCACCCCCCGGAGCGGTTGTCCGTGGTGCTGCCCACGCGGGCCGACATGTTGAGCCAGGTGGCGTGCCGGGGGAGCTGCACCATGCCTTCTTCTTCTCCTCCTCCTCCTCCTCCTTCCTTAGCCCCGGGGTCAGCCAGCTGTGTGGACTTCCGGGGGAGAAAGTGGAAGAAGTGCTTGGCCAGGAGGAGGGGCCCGACGACGTTGATCTGGAACGACTGGAGGGCAGCCTCAGCGTCGATTTGCGAGGGCGACTTCTCCGGGTTGAGCAGCACGCCTGGAATAGCCGCGGCGAAGTGCAGATGGTGGCTGTCCATGGGGAACAGCCTCTCCGCCTTCTGCGCAGCGGCAACGATGGAGGCCTCGTCCGTGACGTCGCACCGCACGACGGACAGGCGCTTCGCCAGCTCGTCTACATCCCCCTTACTGCCGCTCACCTGCGAGATGTTCTCCAGCAGAGCGTCCTTTGTGGTGGACGGCTCCTTGTGACGGGTGGTGGCCAGTATGGGTATACTAGCCGGCGTGGAAGCGAGCAGGTAGCGAGTCAGGGCGAAACCTATGCCCCTTGAAGAAGGGCAGACGAAGATCCAAGGAAGAGACATGGGGGGTTTTTTTTTTCTTTTTCTTTTCTTTCTCTCCCTCTCTTTGCTTTTTTTGTCTCTTTTTTTCTTCCAACAGCCTGCCAAACTTTTTAGATCAATGGGGGGTCAGACTGAAACTTGACTCTGCTTTCCCAGTCTAGTAATGGGAGAAATACTAGTGATAACAAACGAAAAAAAAAAGAGGCTCGAGAAGAATTGAGACACGAACTTATGCATGACATTCAATGTCAATGTCAATGTTAAAATCCCAACGGTGAATGTCTAATAAATACATAGAGGGCACTCGGTAACGCCAGAAAGAAAGAAAGAAAAAAAAAGTAGATGACGCTGAGACTGTCTCATTGACACAACGTCCTGACACATTCCCCTGTCATAGACTCTCTCTCTCTCTCTCTCCATCCATCCATCCATCCCCCCAGCTTATCCTCCCCTTTCTCGATCTCCAACACCCGAGATGAAAGATCCCATCTCAATCTCAATCTCCAAGGCAAGCCCATCAAAGAAAACTAAGGAGATGGCAAATCAGGTGTAGAATGAGATTACCCACCTCCACCTCCACCTCCACCTCCAAACCAAGCTTGCTGCGTATTTGCATACCAACTACGTCATGTCCTCACACACACACATACCAACTCCCGATCCGATCCTCGTCGGCGGTCAGACCCCTTCAAGATCTCGGGACTCCTCCTCCCAGTCCTAACAAACGCCTAAGGCTGCCTCTACTAGTCCAACCCCAAGCCAAACAAGCAAACACCCACCGCCAACTCAAAGAAAAAAAAAAGAGGGGGGCGGACCCTGGATAACCGAAATAACAAATAGGCAGGCCTGAATCTATCCGGGGAAACCTTGCCACCCACTCACCCACACCTCTTCTCCCTAACCCACATACCTACTTGTACTACTTGTAGGTACTAGATATGAGATATGATGGATCATGGGAAAACCGCTCTCGTGATTACAATTCTCACCATGAATTCAACTTCACTTGCATGATTAGGACTGTACTATGCACGTATGTCTCGCAACATTACTACCCTTCCTGCATTTGCTAGTTCGGCGCATGCCAATCTGTCCGGCAGCTTCATCCACTATCACTGCTTCATCTGCCTCCCCCATCTGCCGTCCCCTCTCCCCCTTTTACCATCTCAATCCAATGTAAACTCTGACACATTTAGTCAAGGCTTGTAATTATACAGTACTCCGTAATTCGTCGTAAATTCATCCGTCAGGGTATTTCCAAGAAATCTCATTTCCAAACGAAGGTCTGGCATGGCAAAAAAGCAAAAAAGTCGGATCACGCTTCCACCAGAAAAAAAAAAAAAAAACCAACCCACCCACCAACCAACCAACAGCCGTGAGCAAAACTGAGACCTATTTCTACATGGCGTTGTAGTAGCCATCATCCAAAGTCTGTGCCGCCACCTGTCTTTGTCTTCGCCTCGCCTCACCGGCCAGCTCCCTCATTAGAGGCTCAATAGAACCCATCCCACTGATATCATCGCTTCGGCTCATCGACTCGCTCCAATCACTCTCTTCCCCCTTTTGTGCCAGCCCCGCCATTATTCGCTCTCGCGAGGAACTCGACCTCCTGACAACTCTCTTTCTCTCGGCACCACGTGGTTTTCGTTCCGGTGGGCCAGCCTCCTCCTCATCATCATCAGAAGCGTAATCTCTAACCTCCTTGACACCTTCGGGGTGTGCAGCCTTCATGGTGCGACTCATATCATCAAGAACAGGAATTAGGGCACGTAACCAGATATCCCCATTGCGTTCTAGTCTTCGAATACGTCGCTCAACATCGCGCATGCGATTCTCGCGATAACTGTCGTAGAGTCTCAAAATTTGCTTGTCTGTCTGTGATTCCCTGCCTTGCTGATGAGGATGGTGTGCCCTGAGACGGGGAGCATCTTGTGTCTTGGTTTCTTCCTCATTGTCATCCCATTCGTCATGGGCTTTTCTAGATGAACGTGAATGGTGCTTCGGTAAAGGTGATCCGCTAAAAGACGTAGGAGGTGTCGGATGATTTGTGCGCCTAGCACGCGAGATTAAGCTGTCCTGGCGCTTTGGAGGGGTCGTCGGTAGGGGTTGGTGTGAGATTGTCTGTACATTTTCGGGGTGTTCTGGCACAGGCTCCAGGTCCACGACAACTTGGATAGGGCAGAGCATGGGCCGTGAAGGGCGTTGCGTTATCACACCGGTCTGCAGTTCCTCCCCTTGGATGTCTAGCCTCTCATCTTCAGATTGCTGGCCAGGATCCTTCACCTTTCGTAGAGCCTCCATATCCCTCCTCTTCCTGTCTCGGACCTTTTCTCGCCGACTGGCTATCGATCCCCGTGATGACGGACGAGAAATCTCCTTGGCGGCCACCATGGGAGAATCGGAAATAACATGCACTCTGGGCCCCTTGTTCTCAACTCCTTCATGGGACTTTTCGCTAATGGGAGAGGGCTGGCGAGTGCTTGGTCTAGACGCATTGATTCTCTCTCTATTGGTTGGCGCCTTTGGTAGAGGTTTCGTATCGTACATGTGAGCGCCGGCAGGTGTGTTCTTCGTTTCCGGGTACAAGGATATAATACCATCAATGGACATGGGGTGGGTGTATCCTCGATTAGCGGTCATACTGGATCCCCTGGCTGGGTATGCCGATCGTTGAAACTCCCTGGCAGAGGGCTGCTTTGGTCGTTCTTTCTGAGGGGTATTCTGAGAAGCCGCCTTTGCTTCCTCTGCGTGCGGAGTGTCTGTGCGATTTGGAAGAATGCCAACATAGTCTCTTCCCTTGTAGCTGCCATCTGTAGAATGACTTCCGGATTTTTGGTGGTTCTTATTATTCGCTGGTGAGTAGGCTTTTTGGTCCAGGTGGGCTAGTAACAAAGGCCGTGAAGGATTATGAGGTCGGGGCGCCGGCGCGATTGTAGGGCCCCCCGTCGCACGCAACACCGTCACCACACCATTGTCGTCGGTAAATGTTTGAACGGCGGGGGGTTCGTCTCTTGGAACTTTGGGTTCTAATCTCCTGTTGGGGAAAACAGGATATTGCGATTTGGCCGCATCCGCAAATGGCATCGCCTCCAGAGGGATAGAAATGGCAATGTGACGGTGTCCGCCAATCGTGGTGCCTGACACGGCCGAATCCGGCAGGCGCAGCGGTTTGGGGGATTTGGGCCTGGGAAACGAAATGCTGCGTTTCTTGCCCACACGCTTGAACCTCGACCATTTCCCTTTGTGTTTTATGTGCGAGGCAATGGCAGCAGAAGAACCATATGGCACGGACATGTAATTGTCTGGCGGCGGCTCATGGTTTTTCAGGAAATCAACTAGTGATGTAAAGTCTTCTCGACCACGACGAGCCTGTATATTCTTACCTAGCTCAAGCTCGTCGTCGTCGAGTCCACCACCGAAGCTGATTCTGCGAAAATCCGAACCGTCCGCCAGGACTCTGGATGGAGTGTTGGATCGAGCCATGGGGGCTCTTCGCACCCTTGCGTCGTTCAATTCTGTGCTATGTCGACGAAAAATGACTGGATTAGATGCGAGTGGTGATAGAGGAGGACCATCGTCGCTGGCCCATGTGGTGAACTTTGGAGCAGCAGGTGCCGAAGAATGCGCCATCGCTTTCTTATAACTAATACCCCGTATGTACTCTCTCTTGGGGCTAGCTGGTAGAATGGGGTCGCTACTAGAGATGCAGACGCCAACGGTAGGGTGAACAACGCCCTTGCGTGCATGAGACGTGGACCAACTTAGCCTGGCCGTGATTCAGAAGATCCATACAATAGGGCACCAAAGAGGGCTTCCTGGTGGAGGGCAGTTGGGGGGGCGTGCTGGCTCGAGAAAATCTGACCGCTCAGAAAGGACCAACACCCCCATACGTAAGTGTCGCTCTTCTCCTCAGCAGCACTCAGCCTGGGTGCTCGATAGGGACATGTGTGTCTCAGCCGTAGGAAACGCTCAAGCCTCAAACGTTGGGAGGCCAGAAACAAACCCTGGACAGCAAGGGACAGGATTGCTGTATGGGGTTTGGAAGAAAAAGCAAAAAAGGAAACAAACAAGTCCACCCCCAGCCGTCACTGGTGTCACAGCGGATCCGGGATTTGTGACAATAATACTGTGAGGGGTGGTGGGATACCTGTAGAAAAGCAACAAGTGTCAAATCTTAGAGCACAAAAAGAAATCATAATGACAGAAATGTTGAAGGAGGGGAGGAATTGCTTGTTTAAGGAAGCTCGGGAAACAGAAGAGATTCAATTTATTGCTCGTTCTATCTCCCCCGATGACGGAAAGCCTGATTGACGAAGGCATGCTTCCTTGCAATTTGACAAGCATCCCGAGCCTTGACTCAAGTGCCGGTCTCTGAAGAGGGATTGCTCGGTGCTATTCAAAGGGAAATCTTTCGAGTCTAAGAATGGATCCAAGGGAACTCCAGGGGACCGTCGCAGTTCTTCATTGCTAGTCTAGTTTGTCCAAGATGTTTGGGCCCGGTTGGCGCGCTCTAACGACCCTGACGATTGGTCGTGACAGTATCAAGCTAGTTATTTTAGAGTTTGGGTCTCTGGGTGCATCAGTTTTTTTTTTTTTGTTTCTCCTTGTGGTGGTCCTTGGTTTTCTTTTTTGGCTGCTCGAAGACTTGGGGGTGGGTAGACTTGTCGACATTGCCCCCGCTCTCTCACACTATCCCCTTGCGTTGTGTTGCGTTCCTCAGTTATCTTGTGGTGGTGGTGATAGTGGTGGTGCTTGTTACCTCTCTAGGGAGCCCAGACCAAGAGTTTGCTTTTTTTCTGTCGAGCTTGGACCAGACACAGATATCCGGCCGGAAAGCATCATCTGGAGGAGAGGACGATTGATTGTCCTGCAGGGATGATGCAACAATGCCGTACAGCCCCACTATGAAGAGCAGGGTTCCTCTGCAGCATTGAGCCCGGGCCCAGCTGAAGTTGGCGGGCTGTGTGATTGTTTGGGATTCTGTTTGGTGTCCCTCTTGTCTTGTCTTGTTTAGACGTGATTGCCGTCAGGTCAGGGCCAGTCGTCCATCTCAGCGCGCAATCCGCAGCATGGCTCCCGTCAAGGTGAGAGAGGTTGCAGTTTGTTTCATAAATTTGATTTGCTTATTCCCTCGTGGGGGTCGTACATGATGATGTGCCTGCACACTGTATGGAGAAGTTGCCTGCGGGTTATCGAAACACCAGACGCTGGAGCAATATGTTTCTTCCAATAGCCTCTTCTGAGATGTGATGATCATATTGATCATGTATCCCCCTCCTTTGATTGCCTTGTATATATAGAAGAAAAATTTTTTCACAAAAGATAACGACATCGATAATTCAATCTGCAAAAGAAAGAAATCATATTCCACCAGGTGAGAAGGCAGGAATGAGGACGTGAAAGAGTTTCGGTCTATTGAAAGAGACGGTGTGTCCGTGTGTGAGTGTATGACTCTGGACTGTGGCCTGTGTCTCTGGCTGCGTGTGAGTGTGTGCGTGTGCGTGTGAAGGAGAGGGAGCGAGTGGGTGAGAGAGAACAAAGAGGAAGAGGCATCCATCCGATGATGGGCTGGCTTATGGCCACACAAAGTGGCAGGAGACACACCCCGGCTGCCACTTGCCGATCTAGTGATGAAAGGCCTTTGAAGGGGGATCCACCGGTTCCCAGCCCATTGATTTGGCTTACTCAGTGGTGCGAATGTACTTGCAAGGAAATATGTACCTTTGTATCTCCCTTCAAAGAAGACGCAGGAACAAAAGTGTAAAATACTTGTACCTATCCAGATACAAGGCAACCTCTCATTGTATTTTAAGGGGGGGGGGGGGGGGGGGGGGGGGCATTTACTCCTATTTTCCATTTCAATAGTCCATCCCATGTCCTACATATTAGTATATGCACATAATCTATCAAACACTATCATGACTTGAGAGATATCCTTTTTCTCTCTCTCTCTCTCTCTCTCTCTCTCTTCTTTTTTTTCTTTCTTTTTTTCTTTCTTTCTTCTTTCCCTCTCCCTCTCTCTTTCTTTCATCGCTACTCATCTCACCCCTCTTTCTTCTCAACGCATGATTCACATCCCATGCATAGAACAAAAAAGACAAAGCAAGGTTCCCCCTTCGGCAATCGACCGTCAACCCCCCCGTCGCTTGACCTCATTGCTGCAGGCTTCCTTGTCCCCTTTAATCTACCCCCTTGTCCCTTGTCTGTAGATACGTTACTGGGTACTAAATCACCCAGCCGCCGCCTCCGCGAGATCTAACCAAGGCATGTACATGTGCCCTGCAAGTCAATCAAGCAGTAGCAAGCAGTAGCAAGCAGTAGCAAGCAGTTCAACAAATTAGCCCCCCGCCGGAAGCATGTGCATGTTAAGATTCTTTAGTCCAGAATTCTTCAGCACAGGGAGGGAGCAGAGACCCGTTCCGTTCGTTTCTCCTTTCCACCTTGCCCTGCCTTGCCTCTCTGTGCTATGGTGTGTTGTATTGTGTTGCCTTACCTTTGTTTGTCCCCCACCTAGAGATTTATCCCTGTACTTTTTTATGCATTCGTTAAGACATGGCTTCTCAGACAGACATAATGACTGCCTATGAACGCCCGCCATCCCGTTCAAAGACACCGCTTCTTGAGGGAAATATGAATGCTCTGGAATGTCTATTGTCCCATCTTACACACCGCAAAACTGCCCAGCTACTAATTCTCGGTTATAGAATGCCATCAACACAATGAAGCAAATGATAATCATTGGTACAGACGAGGCCCTGACTGCCCAATACAGCAATTATCCGTAGCAACGATGTAACTCTCCCTCCCTTCTTCACCCCCCTTGTACACCGAACCCTCAATCTCAATCTCCGAACAAACATGCTTTTGTTACACCAGCTTCTCTTGGCAGCACCATTGTCTCCCCCCTCTCTCGTCCTTCTCCTTCTCTATTCCGTAGTCCGTACAACCCTTCTTCCAACCAACCACTTCCCAGTAGCATTGCATGTAACCGTAAATCTACCCCCCGGTTTATCCACAAGACAATACGCACGTCGTATTCTTAATTCCCGCAGTGCTACTCCAAGGGAAAGGACTCAGGCGTAAAATGCGGAGGCAAACCGCCTGAGACACGGGCTTTCCCGCCGCGTTGGTGGAATGGCTGGGGGATAGGTGATTCTTCAAACACTCACTTTGCACCCCCGGAATATTATGATTATCGTACTCCGGACGTTTCTCTCTCTGCCTTGGAATACGCAACGAAAATCAACCAGGGTCGTTCCGAGATTGACCACAGCTTACGCATAGATTCGTTTAACCTGTAATAGGGCTTTCATCACATCATGGTGCAAAAGATACCTCGCGGCGTCTGTCTGCGTGCCTCGACCTGCCCGCCCACTACGGGCACCCTTGACTTACTTGCATGGTCGTCTTGACCAATAATCTAGTGCTACATATTATTACAACACATCCCTCTAATCTTGCCAGGCATCCTTTGCCCTTCCATCGTCCAAGAAGTATGAAAACTCCTGGTATTGTTTCGACTCCTGTGTATCTTTCAAGCTTGCCCCTTATTTGATCGGGTTCATATCCAAGTACGAACCTGGTCTATTTCTTCAATCATTTGTCCACAACGCCTAGCAATGCTCCCTCTATGTGATCCTAATGCTAAAAGACCAAGCCAAAATCCCTACTATATTCACCTTCTTTTCTGAATGAACGGATTGGGTTTCTTTTTCTTTCGTGGGACTGGCGGAATATTCGGGTTGGTCTGTGACAAGACTTTAGTTTTTAATGCTCTACTTCAGAGTGCTGGGTTGCTGCATGAACACTTACCGAATTGCCGCCTGCTGCACTACTGGATCCACTCGGTGCCGACGGTAGACTTGGTCTTGGGGCTGGTATTACTGAAGGATCAAGGATAGGAGGGGGGCGTTCAGGCGGAACTAAGCCTAGCAACGACATGGCGGATGGGTCTGTTGGCAGTTTCGGCCCCTTTGGCTTGTGGGAAAATTTGCCCATTAAGCCTCCCCCAACTCGAGCTTTGTCGCTAGCAATCTGCAGCGGTGTTAAAGATGGCTTCAAAATCATTCATGTGTGCATACTCACCCTCTTTGTTGCAATTGGATTTGTTTCTGGGCCTTCCAAAGATCGCTTCTTGGCCTCCGGACCTGAAGCTCCATCGCTAGATGTATGAATGACTGGCGGTCCATTAGAACGGGGCACCACGGAATCCAAACCGTTTGGTAAACCCAATCCAGGGATGCCAGGCGTGCTGCCAGAGCTGGCCACTGAATCCGGCGTAATACTAGGAGAGACTTGGTGGGTATTGGTTGCATGTGGCGGACCTCTTGTTTCATGCCTTGATGAATCTCTCATGACAATATCCATCGCTACTGCAGGCTGGGATGGCGCCGCTGGTTCGTTGATAAAAGCCTTTCGCGTGGTAGCTGCATAAGCATCCGCCTTGGCTTTCTCTAGATTACCGCGGAACATGGACAAGATATCGCCCTTTGTATATCGATCTCGGGCCTGGGCATCATCGATGAGCTTTTTCCAGAACTCGCCCTGTACCAGTGCTCTTGAGTCTCCTAAAATCCACAGAGACGACTTGGCACGTGTCAGACCGACGTTCATACGACGGATATCTGTCATGAAACCAATACCACCGGTAGAACTAGCTCGCACACAAGAGAAGATGATGATTTCACATTCTCGACCTTGGAAAGCATCAGTGGTGTTGAACTCAATGATATCTGTGATGGATTCGCCGTATCGGGCTTGGAATCGGCTCTTCAACTCGTACAATTGAGCTTTGTACGGGGTAATAATACCGATTTTTCGGGTCAAGTCACAAGCACGATACTCCCTGCTGAATCGCTCGTACAACTGTAAGGCCACCTCGAGTTCCTTTGTATTGACGAGGGACTGGCCCTTACGGCCTTTCTCCTGCACACCTTGAACATCGAAGAATCGATAAGGAGCGAATAAAACGTCCTTGTGCCAAGGAGCTTGGCGAAGCTGCAGCATGTCTTGTCCATCTTGAAGTTGAGATTCATAAAATTCCCTACTGGGAAAGAGACTAATCTCCGGGTGCATTCGGTATTGCATATCTAGCAAGTGAACAGATTTAGGATGATTCTGTTGCATGCGAACGAATAAACTTTGATCATAGCCAAATCGAGCTGCAGATTGGGACAAAACTGTAGGTGGCAATTGCTTGGGATCACCGACGAGAATGCACTTGCAGCATCCATACTTGAGCGGGATGAGAGCACTCAGTTCGACACACTGAGCAGCTTCGTCAATAATGACGGTCTCAAACTCCACATCCAAGTTGCGGAACATTTCATGTCCACTACCACTAAGAGTTGCGCAGAGAACATGGGCCGAGTTGAGGATCTCTTGTTGAACCTGTCGGCGACGGAGTTCCATTTCACGGGCAATAGAGTTGCCGCTATCCTTGTTTGCATCAATCTGCTTTCCGATCTGCATCTGCTTTCGCTTCAGCTCATCGAACTGTCTTGACAGAGTGGTATGCAAGGTTCGGTCATTTTGGCCACGAGACTCTTCAAGCTGTGGCCTCAGTTGGGCCAGTTGCTCCTTGATACTCGCAGCTTCTTCGTGAAGCTTATCTTTGTCTGCCTTTGCCTTGTCCTTCGTATTATCGCCTTCAAGACGAATCTTGACCAGTTCGTCAAGAGTAACATCCCTGACGGCAGCATTGATGGCCTCGCTTCTTCCCAAACGGATCACATTGATGTTTCGGGTCTTGCCGTTGGTTGTCTTGATACCATTTTTCAAACGCAACACAAGTTCATCCACAGCAGCGTTACTGGGAGCACAGACAAGCAGCTTCTTCGGGCGCGGCTGGTTTGCTGTGGGCGCACCAGCGGGTCTCACCGGAATACCAAGCGGTGTGCCATTGTTGGCCGGGGCTTGGGCGAGCTGCTCGGATAGTAGAGCGCCAACCATGGCTACAATTGTTTTCGTCTTGCCCGTTCCGGGAGGTCTACATAATTAAGTTAGTAAGCCTTGTGTTACGGTGATGTAATAAACGCTCTTACCCCTGAATCAATGTGAACCCGTCATTTTCTTGGGCACCAAGTACGGCCATGGCCTGTCCCCGGTTTAGCGCCCAGTTATCTATATAATTGGACACCCTCTCGTCACCATAACGAAGAATGGGTGATGGCTCTGCTTTGAGAATCTCGTCCATGAGGTCGTAATATTGCAAACTCTCTAATGCAGCATACTCTCTCTCTATGGTGGCCATGTTGGTTATCTTGACTCCATGAACGGTGGCGCCGGGAGTCAAGGCTGGTGACAGGGGATTGCTACGAGAAGCTACGCGGTATGTAATCTCGATGACATCTTTCTTGTAAGTAATACGATGCACACGTGCTAGGCAATGTCTCGCCGATTGTTCCACAAGGGGATTCTCCGACTCAGATACAAGGAGGATATCACCTTCGTAAACTCCCCGGTCTCGGCTTTGGGCGATTGGCATGGTGAAAGTCACTTCTAGGTAGCTGTCTACACTCGCACGACTGGCAATTTTCATACCAAACTTTTGAGCTGTTGCTTCGTCCTTGGAGGTGACAAACGAACGCCACGCTTCAGACGCAAGCAGGGGGAAGAAAGTCTCCTGATAGGACCTGGGGTCAATATACTTGGTGGCCACCGATGAGGCCGCAGGACCAGTGGGAGGCTCGTTTCCATCATGGAAAATATCCCAGGCAAGGATAGTGTTGTGAAGTCTGTCCATAGGAGGGATAAGACGTGCTCTCATCTCCTTGACAGAACGCTGTTGTCTTACTTTTTTCACGGGGCGTCGCACTTTATCACGCAGCGCCTGCAAACGCCGTCTCTCGGCTTCATCCAAGGACTTGAGACCTCCATTACTTAGGGCAGCAAGCTGGTTGTCAACATCCGACTCGTCGCTGTCCGCATCGGACTCCTCATCGGAACTGTTCACCATAATCTCAGACCTGGAATGATCCTTGCCGGTTAAGCCAAGACCTGCTAAGCCGGAGCCCTCACCCTGAACGATCTCGCCTCGGAGTTGTCTGGCCCGAGCAATGGCCTCTGCATCGCGCTTTGCTTTTTCTGCCTTTTCTCGTTGTCTGCTTTCTTTAAGCGCAAGAATTGCCTTTTGGTCGGGGCCTTTAGAAGCTGCTTTAATCTTGGCGGCCTTCCGCGCTTCAAGCTGCTTAAGGATGGGATTTTCAACCGACTTGCTGAATTCAAGAACATCATCCCGGTTACTTCTGGCAGGCTTGGCGCCTGCTGATGCAGCAGTGGGGAGTGAAGAAGCAGATTTGGACCACGCATCAAGCTTGCTCTGTTTCTTTGCCTTCTCTCTGAGCTTCTCTTCTTGGCGTTCTTCGGTCTGCGCTTTGATGCCAAGTTGGTATATCTGGACTTCTTCGTCTGTCTGGCCCAGCGCTTGGAGAAGCTCTGCTCGTTGCTGATCTGTCAGGTTGGTAGTTCGGATGTATTTGCCGGGAGTCGTAGTAGGCAAACAAGCATCCGTGATAAGCTTGCGGGAACCCGAGTTGATCTCGAGATTGTTCTCTCGAAGTCGCTTTAGGATTTTGCAAAGCACACGAACGGTAACGTCAACCAGCCAACGATCCTTCAATCTAATCATATTTTCCATGCCGCGGAAGTTGTCCTTTGCCGGGGCCAGAATCTTGATCATGACATCCTTTTCACTTTTACCCAAAGCGGTTGCTGAGGAGAGCAGACCATCTTCGGCAATCAGGGCTTCAGCAAGCTCCATGATTTCTCGACAAAACTCCGTCATGGTACTGTTTGGGATATAAAAGGACCATTGCTCAATGTTCAGACAAGCCTTGGATACGAAGCGCCATTGTTCATTCCACCACCGCAAAACTGTAGCTGCTGATTTTGAGTCTAATGTTCTGACTCGAAGAACACCTGCAGAAGGATCCGCGAGGCCGCGCAGAACGTCCCTGCTCATGTTCAGGATCGGCCTGATAGGGCCCCATGGATAGGGTGGTTTCAGAATTCGCTCCAAGGTCCAGACGATTGATGCGAGTGTCTGATCGGGATGATGTTGCGTCATTTGCTCTAGAGCGCCACTTCGAGACAGTTCACCCGTCCAGCTCTTGAGGACCTCGGCGGAAGCTTCTGCAAGATCCGAGTTTTCATGTACCGAAAGACCAGTGGTTACCTGAAACGGCAAACGATCAGAATACAATTCGCTCAGTTGTGTTGCATCGAGCTCAGAAACTCTTCCCAGAATCCTAGTAAGCACATCTGATACACCGCTCAAAGCTGTGTTGAAGGTCTGGCCAGGCTCCTCGAGCTTGGTAACGTTCTTTCGCGGCCTGATTTGCTCAACTGATATCAGGGGCGCTAGGGAGAGTAATATCTCCTTTGCTACTGCGACCTGGTCTGACGAGGCGTCAAACATTTCTAGAACGCCTTCCCAAAAGGCCTTTGAGTTTCTTGTAATGGCTGATTGAAGCTGTTTGTTACCGTGAATAGCTTGATACTCTTCAGAAAGGAGTTTCATGTCTAATTTCATCGCCGATTCCATTAATTCCTTGGCAGCATCTACAACCTTGAAGGTGGTCCAGCCTCCGGCATCCCCATTCTCCGACGACGGCTTCCTCATGCTCGCTAAAATGAGTTGCATGTGCTTAACAGCAAGTCCTGAAGCGGCGCTGGCATAAAGATGAGTACTTCCTGATACAATTTGTACCTCCGGGTCCAGGAATGATTTCATAGTGTAAGTTAGCGCATCAAAACCTGCGCGAATACAGGCAGCTTGCCCCGGTTCACCAACAACAGGATCTTTTGCCAGTTTTTCGAATAGCGTATGCATCAAACTCTCACAAGCATCATATCTGCGATCGCGCGTGAGAGATTGAAGCCATGGTGGGATCCAGGAAGTGGGGAATGGTGTAAACTGGGAGCTGGAATCAAGTGAGTCCCAGCATTCCTCTAGAGATTGCCGTAAGAGAGTCGTGTATACGGGACTCGCGAATACTATGTCTGATAGGACAGTTGGTCGCGCATCACCAACAACACCCCAGATCGCCTTTGGGGACTTTTTAAGGAAGCCACTAAGCACACGGATTGTAACCACAAGCACGCCTTCAGATCGGCATTGTTGGATGTGGCGGAACAGCTGATCATAGAGACTGGGACAGCCTGATCGAAGTTCCAGGCTTCGGAGACGTGAGAGAATTAGCTCATCTCCCATGGTTCTAAGAATAACCTCGAAGCCCTGCCAAAAACGCTCAATCTCTAGGTAGATCTCACTAGTAGGGTGGGCAAGGTCTTTTCGGCTGATATCATCCATGGCACTTATCAGTCCTCCACTGACTGCCCAGTCGAACTGTTCTTCCGTCATCAAGCCAGTATCAATATTTTTCCAGTTCTCTTGTGCCCATCGACGACGATCGTCATTTTTCTGATCAAAAAGAAAGAAGGTCATCCCTGGCAGAGGATCCTTAGTCCCGAGCTTGAGATAGTTCTTGCCCTGCAGGCGCATGAAGACATATTGAAAAACGGCCCGATGCTCAGCATCTCTCAAGTAGGCAACGCAGCAAAGAGCCTCGTAAATGGCTATATGGACCTCTGTGAGGTGATCTCCAAACTGTGATTTCTTGAAGACTGCACCAGTGACCTCGATTTTCTCAATAAATTGTCTCGCCCAGTTTAATTTTTGGCCGATTCGTGTGATGTCGATGTTATCAAGGAGCCCTTGAATGTGATTAACCACATCCTCGTTCCATCGTCTGGAATCGCGTTAGCTTCTGTCGCCTGTGGCATAAAATATCTCCTTGGCCGGGTACACATACTCTGAGAATAATTGCAGATGGTGTCTGCGCTTCATGTGCCAATTGAGAACACATTCTGCACAAAACTTGAGGCAGTTCTCCAGCCTGACTGTAAATTCGTCGAGCCATTTGCCCGCATCTTGCTTATCGAAACCAAAGATCAAACTGTTCCAGTATGTGATCTCGATGCGCTCCTTTGCCTTTTGGATACGATCTTCCTTCTCCTCAACGGTGATTTGGGAATCGGGGTCGTCGAGACACTTGTAGTTCTCTTCGTCTTCGTCACTGGTGCGCGGGCAGAGTAAATGATGGTCGGCGGGGATCTGTTGGTATTTCTCAAACCACTTCCCCAGCTCCTCATTGATGTCAGCCATTATATTGGTCGTCTTCGAAGGCAGCCCATCGCTGGAACAATGATCGGAATGGGGAGAGAGAGGGAGGGCGACGCTCCAGATGTCGATCCTATTTGTAGAGGTGTCGAATGAGGAAACCAAGTATCAGTTAAGCTGCGACAGGCTTGGTTCAACGGTCGTGACTGGATGGAGCTTCGATCCAAGTGCGACCAAGTGTGTTTGCTTGGAGCACAAAGAAAACGATAACGGGTGGAAGATCTCGACTGTGGAGATGGTTGAAGGCTAAAAGTTTAAACAGCTGGTGACCACCCCCCTCGCGTTTGTATGCGATCCAACTGGCACACAATAAACAAAATAAAAGAAGCGGACGAAGTGTGTAGTAGCGAATATCTTCTCTCGCGCAGTTTGGCTGAGTGAAAGAAGAATACACTCACTTGTTGTTGTCTTGACGACAAGGCAATCTGGAGAACCTCCAAGTACGATCGCCTTTGTCACCCTTCGCGTAGATGTACCTTGTACCAGCGACCCGCGTTTAGGTTTATTTATGGGCTCTATTACAGGGGTTTGAATTAGCAGCCTGCATGCCTTATTAATTGCACTGATCCAGTGTGACCTGCGCAAACACCTTTACGGCACAATGCCGGAAGAACTATCTAGGTGCTATTATAATACTACACTACGGAACTACGGAGTACATCTCCATCCCACGACGGAGCAACTTCAACGTCAGGTCTGAGTATACAGTGAATCACTGTTCAAATAGTTATTCGTAGCAGTTTCATCCTAAATTTCATTTTGTTCAGAATATGAGAGGAATTAACTTGATTAAAATGGTACTTTCCAATTTACACAGCCCACAAACACTAATGCCCGCACCGTATCTCGAGCCCAAGTCATCATGTGTGGCTACCCTGCACACCAAGCAAACAGTATGGTTTGCCCAATTGCACAAATAGCGAGAAATTCCTAGGCAAACAATAGGTCTGTATTTATGTAACTAACTAATTTTTTACATACAAATTTCTATCAACTCCTCCAATTACTATTTGATTCTCAATCTTGAACTTTGAGCCCAGCAATGCACTGCTAAAAATGGCTTCATACGTCGTACCAACAGCATCAACCTTCATGAGCCCTGGATGAATTGATGCTCTGCAATCCTATATGCCCACAAACTGCACTTCGACTCAAAAAACTCATCACATATTCCTTAAAAATCAAGTACTAGAATGAGTATAGTAAGTGCCTACTGAACTGTAGAGTCGCACGATTTGTGATTTGCCAGTGGCTATCGCTTATCCTTTCACCTATGTGCCCTTTCACTCACTTCCCTTTGCATCCTTGAATCAACATCTCCGATTCAAGTTAATCGAAGCCGTAAAACCTCGTAATAATTCTTTATTTTCATCTTCTCTCATCATTTTCGGCTGAAATTTGCCCTTTCGCCATCTTCATCGCATTGGGTCGTCGCATACCTGCAGGCTCTCCTGCAAACCGCCCCTCGAGCATCGAGTAATTGACTCCTACTTCTTTCAATCTCACCGTTGCGATATTAACTCACAACTGATAGGTACTTCATCTTGGTAAACCATAGTTAATATTCTGCTTGAGCGATATTCAATTCCTCGTTATGCCTGGTATTCGACAACTCACCCGCCACAATGTCGTTGCCGCAGACGACCGAAGACGACGTGCAGTTTCTGACATCGAGAAACACCCCGACCGCAAGAAGTTTAAGCGAAGAGTCATCAAGAACAGTCGGCCACGAAGGGCGTGAAGGATCCTTTGGCCTGTTTGATGACGAAGTGATTGATCTCACCACTTACGAGTCGGACGTTGTTATACCAGGCTTACTGCAAGATGGAGAGTTTCCTCTAGATGGTTTTCGACAAGCCTCGGGAAACATTCTTCGTCGAGGGGATTTCATTGAGGTTCGCCCTTTTCAACTTGGCGCGTACGAAATAGATTTCGTACAAATCCGGATGATTGCGCAAGACCGAGCAGGAACACAGAAGATTCGTGGTATACCGTTTGCTCGAACTCGAAGGCTACTGGGGAAGCTACCGAAGAAGATCAACGAAGTTGTCATGATTTTGCATATTCAGCGCCTTGGAAATGTCACGGCGGAACCACACCTCGTCGACGTGCCCCCCCTCTCCATTGTCAAGAAGCGGACTCTCATCATTACGAATGCAACATACAAAGATAATTCCTACAACGCATGGTTTCTTTATGAGAATATACGTGACAAGAACCGCCAGCGACTCATGATAGAGCGTAAGGGCCGTCTGGTTTGTCGCTGGAAGTTTACCATCTACTTTACTTTCCAGGGACAAAAACTAAAGCCTGACGAGAATTCTATAGAGCGAATTCATTGGAGAGAGGTGCCGGAATCAGGGCATCGCATGTCGGAAGAGGCCATCTGTAATAGGTGGCGTGGTGGTAGAATCAAGGGGGGTTCGTGGTATCCGAATGGCTTGTCTGGTGGGAGTGCTGTTGATCCGGAAGAATCTTCTGGACCACCGACATTTAGAAACAGAAGAACTCCTGGTCAGAAATACACATTTTTTGACTCCTTTTCCGGCGCAGGTGGTGTATCTCGTGGTGCTCAGAGCGCAGGATTCCACATCCAAGCCGCAGTGGATAAATCACCAGAGGTCTGGGAAACTTACAGAACAAACTTTCGAAATGCCGAGCTGTTCGAAATGTCCGTTGACGAATACATTAAGACAACTGTAGGCAGAAACATGAGAGCTGACGTTTTACATCTGTCCCCTCCATGCCAATATTTCTCACCGGCACATACACGCGAAGCCGCGCACGATGATACCAACATTTTTGCCCTCTTTAGCGGCCATCAACTAATAGAAAAACTGCGCCCGCGAATAATTACTCTCGAGCAGACCTTTGGAATTTTGCATGATCAACACGACCAATATCTCAGGGCCTTGATAGGAGATTTCACCCAACAGGGGTACTCCATCAGATGGAAGATTGTGCGACTATGTACCTGGGGTTTGGCACAGGATCGCAAACGTCTGATCATGATTGCGGCTGGCCCTGGCGAGAGACTGCCTCCATTTCCTAACCCAACTCACTCCGAAGATGGTAGAGGTGATCTCAAACCATTCACAACCATCCGCCATGCCATAAGTGGGCTTCGACATAGCGATAACTGGCATAATGTCGACAGTACGAAGCACTACCACCCTCGCAAGCCGCCTTTGAATGCGGACCGGTTAGCGGGAACGATTACGACGGGAGGTAGTGATACATACTACTACCCGGATGGCACAAGAGACTTTACTGTGCGGGAATACGCATGTCTTCAGGGGTTTCCGCGGTCGCATATATTTGTAGGTAACAAGACCAGCGTAAAACGACAGATTGGCAACGCTTTCGCACCTAATACGGTTCGCGTGCTATACAAGCACCTCGAAGACTGGCTGCTCAAGGAAGATGGCATGGTGCGATATGAACCACCTTTAGGAGATCTCGTCATTGTTGATGAGGATGACTCTGATGCGTCTACCCCTTGGCGATCTTCATCTGGTGCTGCCTCATCACCCGAGATGGATGAAGTAATTGAATCTAGTACGGAACCCAGGAATCTTGGACAGAGGAACCAAGTTCGAGGCAATATCGATTTTATTGACTTGACCTAAGATACAACATCAGCTGAGTTGTTCTGGCCCGACGTTGTGTTGGATGAATTGCTTGGCACCATGTCTCTTGATTTAACGGGTGGTAAGGGATCGAGCATATACCTTGACCGTGTTATGAAGGCATAAAGCGACTGGAAAAGAATTTGAATGTGTTGAGGGAAAGGGGGCTAAGAGGCCCGATAAAGGGTGAGACTGGAGTAGCTGGCTAAGAGGGAGATGTTGAAGATGGACATGGCTGACTGACCTTGGTTATTGACGACTGATGTTTGTAGACATAAATTTTGTAGATATAATAAACAATTGTCTGTCAAGCGTCTTAGCATATGATTACTTAAGCTACTGCAGGAAAGATAACTGGCCGATGTGATGTTTGGAAGTGTGTAGCACTTAGGCCTACCATGCAGGCGGGAGCCGACGTGCATTACGACTTGGGATGAAGAGCCTCAACGACACTACCAAGCCTGCATTAATAAACCCCTTATCTCTCTCTACAAACTTATGACAATCAACTATTCATTCCTTTACTACCTGGTATTTGATGCATTCTTCGAATCTTCTTGCAGTTATCATGATTTACCTCGCTGACTGGCAGCCAGTTGTCGGCTATAACATGTGATATTGACGTAGCATACCTTATTCACTTTAATCCAAGAGCTGCTATTGTTCTCGTTTATCAATAAAAACACGAAAAGAATATGGTTCTATTTTTGGAACTGCAAACAGATTGAAGTGGTGTGTCAATATCAACTGTAGCTGTTGTAGTGGTGGTGACAGCCTCTGCTAGCAGGCAACCCCCCTATCAACACTCCCTCTTCACTTCCAGGTTTTTTTTTTTTTTTTTTTTTGACTGCCGCACTGCAAACGCCTGTTGACTCACCCAATAAGGCACCTGCATCTCTCTACCTATAAAACCCTTCTCTTCCCCCAAGAGCTCTTTCCCACTTCCCTCTTCTTTCTTCTTCCTTAGCACTTCCTTCCTTGAAGACTTTCCCCTCCCCACGTGGAAGTGCTGCTCACGTCTTTTCACCAACAGGTTCTCTGCCTTTCATATCTGCATTTCTTCTCTGCCTTTTGCATCTGCCCTTTGCCTCACTCTACTGCATGGCTTTTCTACAGCCTCTCTACCACTTTTCAACTCTGTTCAAGATTTGATCAGAATTCCCTTGCCTTGTCTTACCTACCTTTCCCACCTTTCCCACCTTCCCTACATCTATTCTCACTCCAAGATCACTCCTGTCATCATACTAGGACATCTGCTCCTTATCTATGAACTGAGAGCCTTGAATATACTCAGTCTCTACGGTCCTTACCATGACTACGTCCACCGCTGCGGCTCGCTCCATAGTCGGGAACCTTCCTGACCAAGTAAGTGTTTCCTAGAAAGCAAGCCTCTTATCTATTTTGTTAACATCTAACCTCTTTTACTTTATGTAGATGGTCAACCCGTCGTATGCGTTCCAGAACCGGGATGTATTTATTCATAGGCACGTCCAGGGAACGTTGATTGAAATGTCAAATGAAATCAAGATTTTGGAGAATCAAAATAAACGTGGATATAAATTCCACTCATGGCCCATTGCGCCAATTCCGGGTCTTAAGACCGCATTCATTGAGCCCTGGCTTTTCCTCGTCAAGACTCCCGTCCCATCTGATGGGGTGACCTTCCCAAGTACTACGGACCGATTTACCATAAACCTCGAGTCAAAAATAGAGCGTCCACAAGGCACGTTCACCCTCGTGCATCTTCCCGCTACAAGAATCCCAAATCCTTACGAAGACCACGGCGAAGTCCTGGACCTGGCAGTCCGAAAGTGTGCTGCTTTTAAGGTAGATGTCCCTCGGTCATGGGAAACAAAGGATGGCGGAAAGGTTGAGCTTGACCTTATGGGACATTTCCAAGTTGCCTCCAACATGGATGATTTCGCCAACATCACCCTGGATCAGAACAAACTCCAGCTTTTCACTATTCAGTGGGACACTTTCTCTCTCACCTTTGAAGCTGAACTTGCTGCTCTATACTACTTCACGGATGTCCATCGAATTCCTGGTATGGGCCCTTCGATTAAAGCTCAGAGCGCGTTTCAGATGCTCCTCAACTTCAACGGCATTTGGAAAGACTACTACAACCTTCACTATGAGTACCCGCATCTCGCAGATCCCGTAGATCCCGCGAACCGAGTACCAAAGCTCATTCTTAACAAGTTCAAGCGTTTCAACGCCGACCATCAACAAGCCTATCAAGGACTCACCAGAATACCTTTTGGACTCTATTTTGTAAATGGCTGTCCGGGGGCAGGAAAAACAGAATGGAACATGGTTGTCTCTGCTCTCATCCATTCTCAGAGAAGACCAGGTTCTAAAAAGAGATTCAGTCCTATTCTATTCCTTGTGGATCTCAATGAGACCGCCAGCGAAGCAGCTGATAGGTACTATAACCTGTGCAAGGATGCCGGACTATCTGCACGGGTTATTCGAATGCATGGATGGCCGTATGAGATGAAGAACAGCGGGAAGCTCAACAGCGTGGGAACGTCTCGGGCATCTGGAGGTGAGTCGATAACCGACTTTACGAAGAGCTTTCTGACGACTGCTGGACTTGCCCGCCACACCAAGCTTACGCGCAACCCAAAAAAAGCACCGACCTTGGATGAAGCAGCATGGGAGCACTATGCTCTCCACAAGGAGAAGATCTTTGTTACTTTGAACAAGCTCCTCGAGAAGATGGGTACTGGAGAGGCGCTCACTACCGGAGACTAGAAGGCTCTGAGAGGATATGTTTCCCTGCTTTATAAGAATGTGCTTGCCCAAGCCGACTTCATTGCAACAACCCCCGTGGCCACCTATGGAAGTTTTTCCAAATACTTCAACCCGGACATTATTTTTGTTGATGAAGCTCCACATGCACGCGAATTGACCACTCTTATCCCGCTCGCATTCTTTGAGCCCATTGCGTGGATCTTCACGGGGGACGTTAACCAAACACGTCCCTTTGTCAGGACTATCAACAAGGAAACAGCTGAGCGAGAGAAGATCGCTTTCAACCCTTTCGCCGAGCAGCTGAGGCTCAGCACCATGGCCCGAGCAGAGGCTGTCAACGCAGTGAACAGCAAACTCTTGGTGAACAATCGAGCACACGGCAACTTGCACCGCCTGCCTTCAAAAATGTTTTATCAAAGTCAGATGGTATCTGGCCACGGTGAAGCCACCATGTATCCAGTAAGTACGTTGCACTTGAAGGGATACCTCGAACGATTGGGAAGCGGGCAGGCTATTGAAGAGAATCGGGTTGTGGTGCGAATGAAGGAGAGTCAAGAAGAAAAGTTGCGTGAGAGTTTTTGGAATCCAGTACACCACAATTGGCTCGTGGAACAAGCTCAGATGTTGTTGGCAGATGCCGACTTTCGCAGCATCTCAGACCCAGAAAAGCCTGGAAACATTTTAATTGAGGCACCTTATCGCACGGCCTTTAGGAAATACCAAGATGAAGTTAAAAAATGGCCCCAGGACTTTCAAGACCGTGTGCAAGTCCTCACAGTTGACAAAGCTCAAGGCAATCAAGCCGACGTGGTGTTCCTTGACATGGTGAGAACCAAGACTGTTGGATTTATGGATGACCGCAGGCGTCTGAATGTGGCCATTACCCGAGCTCGACAAGCTGAAATCATCATCATGCATGCGGGTGGTACCAGAAAGGGACGTTTTATGAAGTCCGAGTTTGTGTCACAAATTTGGGACGATGCTATTGCGACGAGGCGCATGATTAGTCTTTGATGGAAGTGTAATGGTATTGTTCTGCGAGGAATGACGGGAAGGGGTAGTAGTACGATGGATTGTTGTCACAGGAAGGAACTTGTCACTGGACGGCGATGATAATGGATTATACTGTTTGGAAAACTTGACCGTTTTGGGGACAATGTGGGTTTTGGAATTGGAGGGTCACATGGAGTTTGACCATGTACGGAGTATTAGAGTAAACAGGGGAAGTCGAGCTGAGAGTTCGCAAGGAATAAGGATAGGTGATAGTTGATTTACTGATTAAAATGACCGGGTATCCACTCCTTCAAGGCGAAGTGGAAGCGAAACAAAGACAAGTAGCAGAGTAAAGGAGGTCTGCCACGATTTGGCAACGGAGGAGGAGAGGGGAAGAGAGGTGAGGTGGCTGGTGGTGGGGAAGCGGGAACGGGTCGTCTCTCAAAGCTACCTAGCAGATGGCAATATGCGCCTAAAGATGTTTGCATGCAAGGTACTGCTTGCTTGCGCAACGCAAGGTGGTAGTTGCGGTGGGAGGCGAGCAAGATCTGGTGGTTCCAACCTGTGGTGTGCAGACGATGGGGTTTCTGGAAAGGAGATTGGTATGGCTGCAAGGACTCATGCTTCTAGCGGTGGATGGTGATGCTGACCTTTTCCCGAACAGTTCGGGGGTTCGCATTATTACGGATACCGAGTCTTGTCTGCATACGGTATTGCATGGGGGGAAAGCAATGGCCTGATGGGATCCCTGTCCTAACAGCTCAGAATCTAAGGTTCCTGAACCCTTGGGAGGAGGTACAGCAAGCAGGTATGTAAAATTAGTAGCAAGCCCAGGCCTATGTATGTCCTGATGACTTGCTTCAGAGTCGTCGTAATTCGTGGGGATCCATTGATTACTTATTTGTAAATAGTATATGGAGTGCTGGCACGCACTATAGTACTTGTAATTCCTTTCGCTTCCCGCGCTCACTCTCATGATGCTTGTAAAGAGCCAAGGGTCGAAGGGCGTTGGCGCCACGAGATCACGGTAAAGACGGGAAGAGAAATCGTCAGCGAACAAAAACCCATATCTACATATCTACATATGGTATCTATAATCCAGCACTCTAGGTAACTAGCAGTAGTTTTTGGAGTAATTAGATAATAGCAAGCGACGTGGCTGGAAGGAATCGTTGTCAAGCAGGTATTCAGAGGATACAGAGCACGCTGTACAAGACTGTGTTGATGCCCGCTTGAATCTATTGCTTCTTGGTGCTGCTGTCATTGGCCGTCGGGCATGTCCATTTATAGCAGCACGAGTATCTCGCTAACAAATGTCCGTTGGGGCAAAGACAGGGATTGCACTCGCACTCACACTTGTACTTGTACTTGTAACTGTGCGGGATCCTTTTTTTTTTTTTCCACCTGCAAGCAAGAGAGTTCGCCAAGAGGTCAGAGATTTCTTGTTCTATGTTCTGCATTTGAGCATGATCAACACTATCAAGGGAGAAAGAGGGGGAAAAAAGTTTGAAGTCAAATACCTTGTGTAACTTTAACTGCATTCTGTTATTCCGTTCGAACCTGTTCTCATTTCGAAAAATACTACCCAAAGGGGCTTTCCTCAGGAGCGTACAGTGGGTATGCAGCATCTACAAGTAATTCAAGAGAAGAGAAAAAGAGCTTGGACGAAAACAGTGTGTTGCTCGGGGTGGTGTGGCGGGGAAAAAGGCCTCCCCCCCTGTCGTGTCCTGTCCTGTCCGCTGTGTAGAAATTCGTTAGCGGAATGCATGGAGGCTTTGAGGCTGACGGACACTCAACGTGAGCGACGGCGGCACGACGACCGTGCCATAAACCCGCTACCACCAACCAACCAGCCAGCCAGCCAGCCAGCTACCTACCTTACCTGCCGACCCCAACTTTTCATCATCCATTGCCTTGTCATGCTACCTTGCCCATCGAAACCTCTTCATCCATCATGATGAAGCTTAGTTGACGCGATATCTATTCTCTTCGACAGAAGCCTTGACTGAACCAGAAGTTCGTCCTTTCAGGCCCCCTGCGCGCCTGTTTCCCATCTTCCAATTTCCGCCCCGGGCGGCCTCCCACCAACCTGTGGCGAGAGAGCGCCGACACCGACGACAGCACCTACGACGACGATAATAATGACAATGACAATGACAATGAGCACATCACTACGGGCACGGGCTGGGTTGGAGAGAAGCATCGAAATGCTGCGGCGATTGAATCCTTCCGAATGGAGCACGGCTACAGCGCCTACCGATGGCTCTCTGCTCAAACGAACATTGGCTAAGCGTCACATGCGCGGTGGCGCGGTCGCTGGAACAGTGGTTGGGGTTATTCTTGGTGTTGCATTGCTTGCTTTCTGTCTCTACCCGTTTGTGGTCCACCTCATTAAACGACGCCGGGGGACGGCCAATGCACCATTTGATCCCGAAGCTGCTATTGCTCAAAAGCCCGGTGAAGTTCCTGATGGACCGATAGGAGAGCGGCAACGGGTCTCGTCGAGTGACTCGTTTCAGCAGAATGGTGACCCGCCGACGCGCGGTCAACTGGGAGATTCAAAAAATAAGGAACTGGATTGGGCTACTCCTCGGGGAGTGTACGGCCAAGATGTTATGAGTTTTGATGGCAACGATGGCTGGGTGCCAGATCAAGCTGGGAATTACAGAGTTCAAGCTGCTCCGTTTCCCCAACTGGGATGCTACGATGGCGAATTCGCGCCGCCCGTAACAGAGGATGCTCAGCCTGGCGTGCTCACGGGGACCAGCGCTGATTACTACAGCCGGTCTATCCCGTCGGAGGCCTTCGGTATGATGCCTGACGCTGAGCCGCCGCTGGAGAGTCCTACGCGAACCTCTTCCCGTGGAAGCTCATTCCGACATAACGTCATATCCATGTTCCGCCGCAAGAGCGGTAAGGATCAAACCATAGGCCCTATTCCACAAGGCATTGCAGAGGAGCCCTTGCCACTCTCTGCTGTGCCTCATCTGCAGAGCTCCGCCATAGAGCCCATCATTACGGATGGCAACCATGTTGAATCGCCCACCAATATTTCTCCAACTTCATCAAATATTCTACCCCCACCCGCGCCCCAGGCCGATTTCTCAGCACCCAGCCCTCCGTCTGATGCTGAGGGCGCAAAAACACCTCCAGAGTCACCGTTTGCCTTTAAGCAGTTCAAGATAGCTCCTTCTCCGCCGGTCATCCCTGCTCCTGGAACTGTAAACCCGATGGATATTATGCCGGCATCTACAGAATCAGAACACTGGTACAAGACTGAACATCAGCTTTATTCATCATCATACGAATTATCGACAAGTAAACCATCTATGCCGGAACCACTCAACGATTCCATGATGCTATCTCCTTCGCCTACGCCGCCCGAGGATGAAATGGAACCAGTAGACCAAATCCAACCAACATTTACCATTCAGTCCCCAACTGCCACGACCAGCACTGACCTTGCTCCTCAGCCAGAGTTTACAACTTTTGAGCAGGCTCTTACACCTAGCTATACGCCGGAGCCGAATGGCCATGTTGCCGCATCGCCTGACGGCCGAAACGGGAGCTATACTTCCCAGCAATCTACGCCATTCCTGGGCCACGGCTTCACAGATGCTTCGTCACACAACACCCCTTCAACCCAGCTGGATACACCATCGCCAGAGTCAATGGTGAGCTCTGATTTCCGACAGAGCACATCACCGCAGTCTGTTCTTGGGGCGCACTCTCCTAGAACCGGCGTTTATCGCTGTGACGAGCCTGGCTGTGCCCAGGTGTTTGATCAGCCCCATAAACTCAAGTAAGTAAATATGCACCCCGGTAGTTGTTATATAAGTTACTAATTATATCCCTATAGACACCATCAACGTTATCATAGCAAAGATCACAAGTGCCTCTATCCAGGATGTGGCAAGGGTTTTGGAACAAAGACCCATTTACAACGACACATCAACGACAGGCATGAGAAGAAGAAGAAATTCCATTGTTCAGTGGCCGGCTGTGATTATTCCAGAACGGGCGGCAAGGCGTTCCCCCGGAAAGATAATTGGAAACGACATATGATGAAGATCCACAACATAGAGCAACAGCTGCTTCCAGAACCAATAGAGATTGATCTGGATATGGGTGGAATGTGAGATGAGCGGATGACCAAGACATGGAGTAGCACTTTTCGCTACTAAACCATGCTGTGTTACATTCGGGGGAAACCCCTGACTGTGACGCCAGCTCATCTATCCCAAGATGGATGCTACGTATAATCGAAAACGAACGATTTGAGAGATTTGATTGGTCCTTCGGGTATTGTCGCCCCTTGTTTAAACGACATTTACCTTGAAGAAGTGTTTGTATACTTATGGCTTTTGTTTTTTTCTGGCGTATAGTCAGAGCCCCTACTTTCTAACGTGTTGATGATGCGCATTTACACACTTTCAGTCTTTTGCCAAGCAAAGGACTAAACATCAGGGCGGGACAAGGCATTATCTGCCGGCTAGTGGACGGAAATTCACACAAAGGCGTTGGATATCTATTATTGGGTCTTTTTTTTTACTTCTTGTTTTAGCAAGCAGTTTCCCTTCTCTTACAATGAGAGTATGGGCAACGGCGTTTCGGCTTTGCACGTCTGGTGGAATCATGACTACTAGGTAGTTTTTGTTGGCAAAACTTCTTGGGTGGGATACCATGGCAACTTTAGCTGCTCATTTCTTTGATCAACTTTCTGACCAATTTTTTCTGCTCCTCTGCACTGAGTGATTTTTCGTCTGTTTGCTGGATCGCCCTGCCTGCTGTAATGATGGTCTTTGTGTTGTCGCTATCCACCCAAATCCTGCCATTCCTGCCTGTCGCCGTCTCGAATTGGAGACCTGCGTTGGCGAGTTCGTCCAAAACGACCAGTTTGCCTTCCTGTGCGCGTTTGGGCATCATCAATAGTCGAGCCATGCCGAGTGAAATGCTAAACATCATGCCCCCTACCAAGGGTCCCAGGCCATCTGATTTGCCCGTCGAGGAGGACACGCACTCGAGCTCGGTGTCCATGTGCTTGTTGGCGAGTGTGACGCGCGCGTAGACGAGAGCACCAGGAGCGAGGATAGGACGAGTCTTTTTCGTGGCGGATTCGAAGGAGAGCTGTGGTAGGATGGCGGGCGCGGTGTAGTCGGAGAGGGTAACGTAGTAGACTTCTGCGGCGCTGCGCTGGACGGTGCCGATGACGAGTTCGCCTACTCTTGGCATGTACTTTTTTTTAAAATATAAATGTTAGTTCTAACATGATTTAGAGGAGATTGGCTAAAAAAAAAAAAAAAGGTAAGCATCGCTTTCGTACTCGTCCGTTTGAAGTTTCGACTCGAATAGTATTCTTCTGTCGGTCGGTGACCAGCTGACCAGCCAGCGTAGGCAGAAGATCGCTTGGAGGGACATGTCGCAGACCAGGCCCCAGTTTCAGAGGTTTCTTTGGATGTGAGGGTATCAAGGAGTGGTCAATGAGGTCGCCGGGCAGGACGAAAACAGGTTCTGTTGCCATTTTTGCTGTATGGTTTTTCGATGATGACTGCTGCTTCTTAAGAGGATCGAGTGGGTGTGTCTCTGCTAGGCTTTGTCCTCAGCCTTGCAGCAGCAAAGCTTCAAGGTCGACGGAAGAGAAATTATAGAGGGGCCGCCCAGCTTCTGATTGGGCCTTATCGATGAAGCGCTAGATGTGGGGCAGAAAACTTGGGTACATACAAGTACATGGAACGATAAGAGGGAAGGAGGTGGGAGGAAAAAGTTGCGACCCTCAATTCTATCTTAGGCTTGGTTGGACTGGAAATTTTTTGGAGGCGGAAAGAAAAAAACCCCCACTACGATTTCACTGTCCCCCAAAGAAACTTCACCAAAAAAAAACCGACCCAAACACCCAAAACCTCGCCCCCCCCCCCCCAGCCTTGTTTTTGTTTTGACCGTTGGGAGCTTGAATACTTTCCCCCTTTTCTCTTACTTGATTTAATTATATATTTTTTCAACCGAAACACTTCGATCGAATGTCTGAGAACGGGGTCAAGGCCGGCGTTGAGCCTGGTGATCGGGTTGTCATTGGCATTACCTTTGGCAACTCCAACTCCTCCATTGCTTTTACTGTAGACGACAAGGCCGAAGTTATCGCCAATGAGGACGGTGGTATGTCTTTTTTACTACGCAGCAGAGTAGATTCCGTTGCGATCTGAGGGAGAGGGGTCGTTTTTTTGGCTGACATTGTATCAATTCTTAGACCGACAGATTCCCACTGTCCTGTCCTATGTCGATGGTGATGAGTACTACGGCCAGCAGGCCAAGGCCTTCTTGGTTCGCAACCCTGACAACACTGTTGCCTACTTCAGAGACTTCCTCGGACAAGAGTATGACTATCGATTCGAACAAAAAGAAGCTACACATGTGCTAATGATCGCCCAGATTCAAGTCTATCGACCCTACCCACTGCCATGCCGCGGCCCACCCTCAGGATATTGATGGAACCGTCTCCTTTACCGTAAAGGACAAGGCCGGTGAGGAGGAGGAGCCTTCCACTGTTCCCATTTCCGAGGCTGCTACTCGATACCTGCGACGTCTCGTCGGCTCTGCCACCGACTACCTTGGCAAGAAGGTTACTTCTGCCGTCATCACCGTTCCCACCAACTTCACCGAGAAGCAGCGCGAGGCCCTGATCAAGGCTGCCAATGATGCCGACCTCGAGGTTCTGCAGCTCATTTCTGACCCTGTTGCCGCCGTTCTGGCTTACGATGCTCGTCCCGAGGCCACAGTTGAGGACAAGATCATCGTTGTTGCTGACCTTGGTGGTACTCGCTCTGATGTTGCCGTTGTTGCCTCAAGAGGTGGCATGTACACCATTCTGGCCACTACCCACGACTACGAATTCACCGGTGTTCAGCTGGACCAGGTCTTGATGGACCACTTTGCCAAGGAGTTCATCAAGAAGCACACTACCGACCCCCGAACAAACGTCAAGAGCTTGGCCAAGCTCCGCCAAGAGTCCGAGTCCACCAAGAAGGCCCTCAGCTTGGGTTCCAACGCTCAGTTCAGTGTTGAGAGCTTGGCGGATGGCTTTGACTTCTCCTGCACTATCAACAGGGTACGATACGAGATGGTTGCCCGCAAGGTCTTTGACGGCTTCAACCGCCTGATTGAGAGCGCCGTCAAGAAGGCCGAGCTGGATGTTTTGGATGTTGACGAGGTTATCATGTGCGGTGGTACTTCTCACACACCCCGCATTGCCAACAACTTCCGCAGCATCTTCCCTGAGTCCACCACCATTCTTGCCCCCGCAACCAGCACAACTGCCATCAACCCCTCTGAGGCGCAAGCCCGTGGTGCCGCCCTCCAGGCTTCTCTGATCCAGGAGTACGAGGCCAACGACATTGAGCAGTCCACCCACCCCGCCGTCACCACCGTTAAGCACATCTCCAACGCCATTGGTGTCGTCACCGTTGGTGCTGAGGGTGAGGAGGTTTTCACTCCCATCATGCAAGTCGAGACCGCTGCCCCTGCCCGACGAACAGTCCACATCAAGGGCCCCAAGGAGGGCGGCGACGTTCTCATCAAGGTTGTCGAGGGTGGCAATCACATCAAGGTTACCAAGCCCGAGCCCAAGGTCAAGGAGGCTGTAGAAAACGGCGACGAGGATGACTCCGACTTCGACGAGTCTGACGAGGAGGAAGAGGAGAAGCGTGAGAAGATTTGGAAGATTGGCAGCACTCTTGCTGAGGCGGCCATCAAGGGCGTCAAGAAGGGCGGCAAGGTCGAGGTAACAATCAACGTCCTCGGAGACTTGAGCGTCACTGTTACCGCTCGGGAAGTCGGCGGCAAGGGTGGTGTTCGGGGTAACTTGCAAGCTCCATAAGCGATGGGAAGCACTGGGACAAGCAAAACAAACAAAAAAGGGGACACACGCATACCATGACACTCACACTCACGCAAAAAAAAAAAATGATTAACGTCTAGAGGCGCATTTAACGATGGGAAACATAAGGAGGTTTTTAGGGTTTTATAGAGACAAGGAGAGCAAATGGGTCTGGTCTGCTTTATCTTGATGTTGCCTATAGAAAGATAGAGCAGAGAGCAAAATGGATCAGTGGGGAAACTCTTTTGAACACAGGAAAACAAAAAAGACGGGTGATGAGATATCTATTATGATTCTGGAGTCAATGAAACTTTTTTTTCGAATGAAGTATGCCTCCCCCTTTTTGCCCAAGATAAAGGAAATGATCGTGCATGGTATGCGTGTGTGCGCGTGGGTTTATGACCCTGCGTTGAAAAAGTCCAAAAGGCCAGCCCGCTTATTATTATACATATAACTCTTGATACAGCTTTTGTAGACCAAAAAAAACCATGGAAAAAGGAAAACCGCTTGTCAAATGTCCCTGTGCGCCTCTTTTTATCATTATCCCCTTTTTGCCCCCTTTTGGTTTTTTAAAAAGCAGTCAGCCCACTAGGCAATGACCAGCAAACCAAATCATCTCTGACTTCGTCTTCGCCAATCTCCTTGGCCCGCTTCACGCCTTCGCTCCTCTCCCGCTCGGAGCTACCCGTCGTGGGCGCCAGACTGACGAGACTGCCGACACTCCTCATGCTGGTCAGATCGTCGTCTCGGCTATCCTCGCGAGGCAGACGGGGTCCCCCTCTCTTAAAGGGGCTTCGCATGCTGCCGGGGATACCTGTCACGGTTGAGACGCTCTTATCGCTTGAGCCGCTGGGGGTGCGCCGGTGGTGGTGATGGAGATAGCGGAAGGGATTAGATGAATTACTGTGCGTACGGCGGTGGTGAAGGGGCGTGCGACGGAGGTCACTGGCGCGAAGGGTGCCGTGATGGCCGTCGTTATCGTCAAAGTCGTCGTCAGTATCTAGTGTGGAAGGGTGTGGCGCGGAGGACGATCGTCCCGAGACGACTTTGGTCTTCCAGCCGTTGCCGCCGGAGAAGATGTCTTCGATGCATTCGTCGGCCGGAAGTTCGGCTGGTTGGCGGGACCAGGAGGCGGCGAGGGTCTTGCGGTATAGATCCTGGACTTCGGCGACATCGCGGTTCTTGGCCAAATTAGGCAACGCTACGAGATGCCAAGTCAGTTAGATTCATGCATGGGGTACAGCAGGGGCAGTCCTTACGTCCGGTTTCGTCCTCAATTTGTTCGGGAGCCATGAAGCCAGCGATGCCTCCAAAGACAGGCGCTGTTTTTAGAGGAGGCGCAATGTAGTTGCGATCACCGTCAACCTGAATCAGCAGGATGCTCATCTTTAGTGTGCTGTTGATCTTGCTGTCCTGGATGAGATATCTTCGAACAATGCCATCTTCCGGAGATCTGTTGTGCTCATCAGAGACCTTGGGGTTGGCGGTGGTGTTTGTCGGGCTCACACCAATGCTGTTGGCACGTCTCCGAATGGGAGGAGGTGAGGTGACATCTCTAAACATGGACTCGCTCTCCTCGACATATTCGGCGAGATTGAGCCTCACAAAGCCAAGGGTAATCTTCTCAGTAACGCCGAACTCTTGCAGGATCTCAAACTCAAGGGGGCACTCGGTGAGGTTGTTGTTTCTGTCAATGGACATGCGGACAGAAGGGATAACTTTGCTGAAGGAGTATTCGACACGGTGGTTGGCAATGGGGCATTTGTTGGTTCGCCCGCGATGCTCCGCGTTCATGGAATGAGGGAGGTGCCATTTTATGTATGAATTACCAGAGACCAGAGGAACATTATTTAGATCATGAATCTGGAAGCCATGGTTAGATATACGGCTGCTGCTGGGGTGCTACTACAATGTTATTATCTCACCTTGAGATGAAGTTCGAATCTTGGCTAAAGTCAATGTTAGTATTCGGCGGCGCAATGGATGAGTCTTAGAATAGAAAGGGGCAGTCTTACCTTGCGAGCCTTTCCAACTGAAGGGAAAAAATACATATTCGTTAGCATGACCATGATGAATCGTAAAAGAGGTGCTCCGGATCAATCGGAGATGTGACGTCTATGTTGGTGACGGTATGGGCCAGGTGTAAACAAGGTGAGGATAGAGCGATACGAGATGGCCGCTTCCAAAGCAGCAGCCCACTTAAGCCGCCGAACTCCGTAGTATATGAAATTGAAGTGAATTAATTGGAAGTCAACGATGAGTAGCCGCTCAGCGAATCTATCATGAAGTGCTTTTTTAAAATAGAGAAAGAAAGAGAAAAAAAGCGACAAATGGGAAAGCGACGTTCATTCCTCAAGGGAGGTAAGGTGCAACGAAAACACGGGAGGGGAGTCTGCGTTCATGCCAGCTGGGCAATAAGGGAGGATTTATAATAAGAGCAATGGATAATAAATGGATAATAAATCAAGGAAGTGGAAGGGATCTTGGGCTTACATACTCAGGGAAGACATTGTCCCAGACCAGGCGAAGCCCAACCAGCACCACCTCTAACGAACCCGGCAAGGTCAATTAGTTAGTTGCGTTTGGGGCCGCAAGCAAGGCGGCGGGCAGGAAAAGAAAAAAATTGGATTGAATCGAGTGAGGCTCCTCTTCTTCCTCCTCGCCCTCGTAAAAGCTGAGGACCGTCTACCGTCTACTACTACACGTGCAGAACAAGTGGCGCCGCTAGACACTGCACCCGGTGATAGGTGAACGTGGGCGTGTGAGAGGTGTGCGTGTGTGTGAGTGTGTGTGTGTGTGTGTGTGTGTGTGTGTGTGTGTGTGTGTGTGTGTGTGTGTGTATCAGGAAGCGTGATACCGGGGCAGCCCGGCGAGGTGCACGAGGTCGCAAGGAAGCCAGACCAAGGTAAGCGTGGTTCCCACGGACAACCAGAAAGTGAGTTAGAGTGAGTGAGTGAGTGACTGCGAGCGACTGTGGGTGAGTGAGTGGGTGAGTGAATGAATGAGCGAGCGTGGGGGTTTCGATATCGGGTTTGGTTTCGGCGGTGCTGGGTGGCTTCGTAATCGCCCGCAGCAGAAACCCGTCTCAGATTGCGACAATTATCTATCTAAGCCTTGGAGGTCTGTCTAAAACAGAAGGTCAGAGATATGCAAAGGCCAGGCTGGCGAAACGGGAAAAAAAATAAAATAAAAAAATAAAATAAAAAAATAAAATAAAAATAAAACCCCCCCGGTAAGCAAACCAGCTGCAAGTAACTGAATTCGGATTTCCCCCCTCAAAAAAACGTTACCGGCAATGGTAAGGTAAGGTGATGCAATGCGATGCGATGCGATGTGATGTGTCTTGGAATGTGAGTGTGAGCAGTTTTGGGAGGGGGGAAACAAACCCAAACAAACCCAACCCCCTACTGTACTCGGGTTCGTCTCCGTGTGTCGCAGGAGGTCACTCTCTGGCTTTTATTCAACCCTCGAATTAAGGGGGTGGCCTCGAGGAATGAACACGCTGCAACCTGAACGCAACCACCAACGCGGGCTCGCGGGGGGTGGAGGAGGGTGGAGGGGGGGAGAAGTGACGAACACACCAACAAGAAGCAAGACAACAGAAGAAGAAGAAGAAAAGTCTGGGGAAGCCCAAAGAGAATCGAACAGTTGGCAAAAAAATTACTAAATCAATAAAAAAAGATGGTGTTGGGTGGTGGCGTTGTGCGACCCGTTAACGTTTCTGCATGTCGCTGCAAGAAGATCAGATCGCTCGCTCGCTCGCTCTGACGGGAATTTTGCGTGTGTGTTCAGTCAGAATGCGTTGGACGGATGCAGGCAGATGCAAGCAAGGCAAAGAAAGGGAGTTGAGTGGGCGAGTGAGTGAGTGGGTGGAGATGAGAGAGAGCGAGAGAGGAGGAAGAGATAGGTAGGGAGTGGGTGGAGGGAACCCAAGAGGGAACCCAAAGGTAAGCCAACCAGTTGTCTCAGCGTGTTCAGGGATACGTTTTAATGACTTTAGGGGACGTGATTGGGCACCTGTAAGCAATACAAGTAGAAGTAATATCAATCCAGACAATATCCCCCCCTGTTGATTCCCCGCAATAAGAGCCCTGGAGGTTCAGTTCCTCTAGCTTCTACAAGTATGTAAGCCAAGACAGCCCTATGGGGAAAGGGAAAGAAGAAGAAGAAGAAAAAAACGAGCCTTGATTCAGCCCAAGTACTACTCTGTATTACTGTATATACCTGGTAGGTTTTTAGTACTTGTAGTATCCATCATTCTTCTCCCACGAAAACAAAGCCTGTGCTTTACGACAGGCAGACGGGACAAGTGCCGGTAAGAGGCATGTGTGTACACATACATAAGTACATAAGGCACGGGTGCCAAGATGGCGATGTTACGATGGAGAGGTCTAATAAGCTTGTTTTATGGGGTACGCTGGGCACTGCCTTTTGGCCCTCCAACTGAAACATACTTTTGATACAAACACATCTTCTACTTGTAATAATGCCTTGATTCCCAAAGTCCCTTGAAGAAACACAGCCAGCCAGCCACGTCTTTGTCTCTCCGTCTCAAAGAGGAAAACGCTGGTACGAGAAAAAGTTTTCCTCCTCTAGGCAAAAGCCACCCCCATGCGCCCTGTAAATGAATGGCGTCAATGCTTTTTTTTCCAACAATTCTGAGAGTCTTGGAGTGACGTAGGTAGAAGAGTACTAGCAGTGTTCAGGTCATGTCTCAGTCACACAAACTTCTACATATTAGGTAGTTTGCTTCTATCTATCTGCCTATGGCAGACAGTGTGTTGTGTTGTGTTTTCTGACAACATCCATCGGATCCAAATTACAAATACCCAACCATGATTTAAGCCGATTCCGCACATCCGTGACAAAGCATCATCGGGTAATTCGGATAACCAAGTACAATAATTGAGGCTCAAAAACCTCAAAACCGTAAAAGATGGGCAACATCGGAAAAACTCACAACTTCAAGGGTCCCTTGTATAACTAGGCGGGCGGGCAAACGCCGCTATCAAGACCTTATACCCCATGTCCCTAGCAAAACCCACAATCACATCATAGAAGCATCTCGATAACACTAGAGCAATATCACGCACCAGTTATTCGTTTCATCGTATAAGATCATCGTTCAACTATCTGGGCCTTCAAAGGTCTAAGAATCAAGGCGGTGAATGCAGTGGCCAAACGCTAAGTGATTGGTTCCGTGAGGATGGTGATAGTGCCGTACGCTAAAAAGGTTTTGGTGGTTCTCGATTCGCGCAACTTGGACTTCATGTCTTGGTCTGAACCAGGCTGGAAGTAGGGCAGATTTCAACGATGCACCAAGATTGCAAACCAATAGTCGTGAAATGGATAAAAAATCGGCTGAAAATACATAGCTGGTGCCTCTCTTTATTACCCAGCACTTGAGGCGGCAGTATCAGTCAGAGGAAATCTCGTTAACAGGCAGCCGTTTCATTCATTTATTTGGATTTTAAATTCCGTTAATTTCCATAATGCTAGCAAAAGTCCCCTATACAACCAATTTCAAGGCTTTGACAAGAGTCCAATTTCATTTCTCTAAACGAGTTCATTAACTAGATATACCTGGACACACCTCCTGCATCAACAATTTCCCATTAAAACTGCCCTGTGCTGGGCTTTGCTTTGCTTTGCTTAGCTCCCGCGATGCCATGGGGGTGGAGCAGCACAGCTGCATGCCGCTTATCGATAAGCGTCACCTCAAGAAAGTTTCAAAGTTGTGCTGCATCTTCTTGACTTGAGCGCGTGCAAAGACACAATTGATACCCTGACAGCTTCCCCGCCGCCCTCGACAATGGGTCCCAAACCTGCATCTGGCGACCAATCCGGGGGAGCATTCAACAAGCGCAAGGCCGGCCCTCCAGCGAACAATGCTCGCAGCGATGCCTTCACACAGAAGCGCGCCAAGGTCTATGCCGCCCGCAATATCCCTACACAACCTGCTGATGTCGCCCTCAAAGATGGCCAGCTGGATCTCGCAGCCTTCGTGGCCGCCCACGAGTTTGAGATTCGCGCGCTGGAACAGAGCATGGCCACCACCAAAGCTGTGAGCTGCACTCGAGCTTTCCAGATGGTGCCCCGCGGGCTTCGACGAAGGACGGCGAGTCACAATCCCAAGAGAGTTCCCAAAAGACTACGGACACGGGCAAAAAGGGAGATGGAGGAGGATAATGCGCCATTGGTAGAGTCTCGAAGGAGAAAGCCTAGGACGACCAGGGCAAAGATACGAGCGCAGATGGCGAAGCGGCTACACATCCTGGCTGCAAGGAAGAGGAGAAAGAAAGAGAAACGAGTAGAGAAACGGGATGGGGAGGACAAAGAAGGGCCTCAGGCTGAAGCTGTCGTGGGGCGGAAACCAAGGCTAAAAATCCGAAGAAACATGCTCAACGAGCCCCCAAGACCCCCTGCCAAGTTCAGGAAGCGCCAGATCAACAAGACATGGCTTCCGACACACAGATGGCACGCTAAACGAGCTCGAATGACAGACCCCAAGAATCCTCTATGGCGTTTTGCTATTCCCTTGACGCCCAACGAAAAGATTTACAGACCAACCCATCGAGCCCAAGGCGAGAGGGGCACCCTGGTTTGGGATATGAGTTATATGAGCACTATTGGCTTATATGGCAACCTCGCTGGAATGACAAGGGTCCTAAAGAGAGTAGGGCTCTCTCAAGAGTCATGTTGGAACGATAGGGGAAAGAAATGGAGACAGGGCACAAGAGCATGGACTGGCACACTAAGCAGAGAAGTTGATGGAGATCACTACCCCATGTGCACATCCGCAGTCTTTTGGAATCCTGAACCGGCATCTATTGAGGAAGATAGGGACGAGACAAAGGTTCAAAGACAGGTTTACCTAAGGGTGCACCCTTCAGCATTCCTAGAGGTGTTCAACGAGCTATTGCGCCTTACCAAAATGGAGAACCCTCGTTTATACATTGAGGATTTGAGATTTGAGATTGGAAGCATCGAGTTTACCGGCCCCGCCTCAACAGAAGCCCTGCTCGCTATTTTGACGCCATATCCCTCTGGGAAGTCATTGAACAATAAGCACGCAGAGTTGTTTCAATCATTGAAAGGGCTATCAAATCCAGCCGCACTACCCGCCAATGCCATTTTGAACTTTCCGATTCAGGATCCTCGGCTACGATATCCACCGCGGAGAATCGACTTGCCCCAGGGTGAGCAGGCACAGCTCAACTTAATGGAGACGATAGCCAAATGGCCGGCCGAGGAAAACCTGCAGCCTTCTGCTCTGTTTGACCGAGACGCCCGCCATCGTGCCTCCTGCATCCCCCCACAAAAATCTATTAATCGAAGAAGAAGCAAAGCAAATCCGGGGGCATTCCTAAAACCTAACCTCTTAGCGGACCCCCCTATCCCGATAACCCTTCTAGCATCCCGTTCTGGAAGCAACACGCAGACGCAAGGCACGTGGATCCTCCTTGCACCATGGAACTGTATTCTCCCGCTTTGGTATAGCATAGTCCACACCCCTCTCTCGTCTGGAAACAACCCCCGGTTTGCAGGCTTGAACGAGACAATGCAAGTGGCCTTTGAGCGTGGACTCCCGTGGTTTCCTGCTGACTCGATTGGCACCAACGCCGGGGCGGAATGGGAGCTAGAGCGCCGACGAAAGAGGAGATGGGAGTGGGCCAGGCGGCCAAAGAGCAAGAGAGTGGAGTGGGCATCTTTGGATCTTGGGGCCGCGCGAAAAGGCGAGGTCGGTGATGGATTCGCGTGCGACTTTGAGTTCCTCTTTGGGCTGCCAAAGCTCCAGGGGGCGGAGGAAGAGTCAACACTGGAAGACAGTGTTGATGCCATGGACATTGATGGTGGGGCTCTGGTGACGCTCGAGAAACAAGCAGAGAGAGAGACTGAATCATCAAGTCTCAAGCTCTTGAAAAGCATTTCCAAATCTGCTTTCAACGCCCTCCTCTCATCCTCTGCATTACCGCCACCTATACCACCAAACGCCCTTGTTTGCGTACGCATCTCAGTCCTCGGCCGGGGCATTGTAAGCTCCTGCGCCAGAATTTACCGACTCCCTGCCAAACATGTACCGGTTCCGACATCCTCCAACGCCGAAGTCCCTGCCAGCATCCCGCCCCCATCATCCGTCCCTTGCGTCCCATACGATCTACGAGCGCAGTGGCTCGCTCGCATTCCATCACCTTCATCCCAACCCGCAAAAACCAGCAAGGCCACAAAGGCTATCGACATGGAAACACGTAAACGTCTTTTAGCCCAGGAACTTATTGCGCGACCGCCGCAGCTAGAAACAGCAACGAGTCACAGCCAGCCAAACCTATCCAACATTGGGGGGACACATCCGATGGTGCCCGACTCCAAGGATCTCGTTGGATTTGTGACCAGCGGATCTTTTAGCTTGGCGGATGGTCGGGGGGCGGCTATTGGGAGCATAGCCGTCAAGAAGGTCTTGCTGGATGCGAAGACGAGTGCCAGAGAGGGCCGGCTATGCATTGTGAGAAATGCCGGTGAGAATGTTGGCTGGATAGCAAGATGGGATGTCATCTGAATAGCAAGTGGTAAAGGACAAATGTATGTATGACACTGAAGCATAATCTTTCCTCGGGAAACATGTATAGAAAAACAAACCTCGATATCCATCAACGCCCTCCACTGTCCAAATATGGAGTTTATTCTGATTCAGAAATTCACTGTCATCAGTACGCCCATCGCACCTCGCCGGGTAGTGGCTCCGGCTCATCAATGTCAATGTCACCATAGCGCGCGAGAACGCGGAGGGTCTTTAGGGACGGCATATCTTGCATAAACGCCCTAAACACGCTCTCATTGACATCCAGCTTGTCATCGCCGTAATCGTCATAATGAATCTTCAACTCCCTCAACGTCCCCGCGTGTCTGGTCTTGAGGGCTTCCAGGTGCTCCCTCATGGGTGGGAGGCAACGGCCGCTGCCGCAAGGCCACCAGTCCCCCTGGAACTTGTTCCATTGGAACCTCTCGAGGGGCGCCATGCCTAGGATGGCCTCGGGGGTGAAGACGGGCTCGTCCTCTTTTCCCTCGTACAGGAGGCCGTCAAAGATGAGCGTCTGCAGCGCAGGAATTTGCCCCTCGGACAGAGCCCTGGCCAGTAGCTCGGGCGTGACGGTGTGGGGGAGCGATCCCCACAGGGTGAGCTCTCTCAGGCGGGGCCACCGTGGGGCCGAGGAGTCCCAGCTGATGAGGTCGAGGGGGAGCAATTCGGTGCAGGTATGGAGCTTGAAGGATTCGAGGGCTTGGAACCTCTCGAGGGCGCCTCTCAAAAGGGGATGGGCGCCTTTGGCAGAGAGGGCGGAGGGCGGAGGATAATAGCTGAGGTCGATATATAGTCGCTTCAGGGCGGCGGGCAAGTCATACATGGGCAAGACGCATAATATAACTTTATCCTCGGGGGATAGATCAACCAGGGCAGCACTCGTAGCCATGGGATATTTGACAAGACCGTAGCCCTCAACCATAACGTTGTTATCCACCTCAGCAGCCTCAGCCTCGCCAGAATCAGCATCATCATCGTGCTTGGCGTAATCTATGCGCAGAACAATGCTCATGTTCCGCACGAGCGGCAGCCTGTCACCGGCCAGGATTAGGAACCTGCGCCAGGCGAGATGGCTTCCCACCAGGAAGTCGGACCGTGAGAAGACGACATAAGTCGTGACGGCATGTATCCGGCGGGAGGTTAAGAAGAGTCCCACAACAGTGTCCCTCTGGTCCTCGGACAAGACCTTGTAAATGTCTTTACAGTGGTCCTCATCATCATAGTACTCTTCCTCCTCCTCCTCCTCCTCCTCGAGATACTCTTTATTGGGAGATCCCAAGGCGAGAGCTATGATATCATAGAGAATATCATTTGGCAGGTCCTCTAGCGACGGCATCGTGAGAGATGGAAAAGGGACTGATGGGTCTTTGATACAGTCACAGTTTGATGCAATGAGGGGTTATTATTCCATGATGCGGAGGTTCTTCGAGCAAACGAGTGGGGGGAGGGGGGGGGAAGATAAAAGAGGCCGGCCGGAGGTGGGGGAATCGGGACCAGGGGGAAGGATCCTTGACTGGAATCCGGAACAATTGCTCCATGGGTAGATGTTGCCCTGTAATTATTCCCCTTGTACTTATGTACATGTACATGCCGAGTTGCATCCAGTTGGACTGAGCCAGCTCGGATCAAAACTCAACGGAAAGGCATTGAGGGTGATATTTTGCCTGTTCAAGACTCTACGTCAGCCGATCACGACGTTGGTGGCAGCTTCGTCCGGTAGTCTAAGCTATGAGTGTTTGTGGCGGGTGAATAGGTCAACAGGTTCCCACAGAAATTAAGTAAAGATGAACAAGTTTCGCAAACCAGAAACAACCGATGATTAGTATTGATAGATTCGAATCGCAACCGTCATATATATATATATATATATCTTTCACGTTGGGTTACCATCTGCCTAAATACACAACCTAACCCCCTCCAAAGTGCACAAAAAAAGGAGGTTGGGAACACGCTCACCAGGTTCGACTACTGATTGTGTAGCCCGCCAGCATGAGAAATCACATATAGCCAACCAGTTCATCATAGCCAAGAAGAGAGTGAGCAACTCGTAGATGATCTCCCCCAAGATATATCCGCAAACAGATAGTAAAATTCCCTCTCCTATTCTTCCTCAAAAGCTTCATTTAGGGTCATGAGCACACTCATTCTTGTTGCACGAGCCAGTCGCGCAACACTTTCCCCCCTCCTGTTTAGTGTTCGAATCACAGCAAACATGGCCAAAAGAAATCATTCTCGCACGCGTAGGGGCTTTGTCGAGCATCCCTCGCCCAACCCCGCTGGGCAGAAGCATTTCCCATCTTGCCCGATAACCCCGGGCGCACAGCAGGCTCAGTTGTTCAGCTCCTGGCTGCAGGACGAGCACGGGGACTCGGTACATTTGCTAAGCAAGCATTTGAGGTCCCTACCACTGTCGCTCTTGAGACGACAGCCAAGCAGGCAGTCACATACAAGACCGGGCATGCTTCGCAGTTGGCGGCAGAACCCGTCAACACACTCTCCCCGTGTAAGCGTTATCAGGTCCCTGTTGCTAAAGTTCTCGATCAGGGCCGCGCATTGCGGCTTGTCCACCTCTTTCAGCCTGGGGCAGTCTTTGTCTTCTTCGCACCTGCCGCCGAACTTGGAGCAATAGTAGAGGGTGCTGCCTCTGAAAAGTGCATCTGGATACGCGGCTACGATGTGGAACCTGGCCTCACCGTCGAGGGGGGGAATCGCATCCGTTTGTGAATTGGGGTGGTTTGGCGTGTATGTTGGGCCTAGCAGAGGAGAGGCCTAGAAGGCCGATGAAGACACAGATATGGCGCAGGGACATGGTTGAGTAGAAGTGGCGGGTCTAGAATAGGCTGTTGGATGGATAGGTAAATAGAAATGAGGGATGACTATAATAGAAAGGGGTAACTCGTTATAAGAAGAGTCTCAACTGTCAGTGACCAGGCTTATATGTGTGATATCTTTCGCATGTCTCAGTGCTCGCTGACTATGGAGTATATACTTTCATCGAGGGTATTAAAAAAAAACGCCGTCCGTGTAGCGTAGTATTTTATATATAGTGACTGACAGTATTTTCTTATGCCCTTGACTTTGTAAGGTAGTGAAATACAGGGCGGCTGACATAGGGAGGGGCGTGGTGAAGTGGAGGAGACACAACGACACTACGATGTAAAAAGGGTCATTTAGTAATACAAGGCTCGAAAAAGAAAGCAGACCATGGGTCTTTCCGTTGCCGAGATCCCATCTTACGACGGGTACAGAGCTTGTTATACTCTGGAGTAGATGCTATTATACAGAGGCTATGCTCCGTCCTTTGCCCTTTATATGGATACTTGGCTGCCCGGATTTATTAGAGTCAGAGGGATCGGGCCGTCGGGTGTCTGTGCACTCAGGGGACGAATCGTTGATACGTCATGGTTATTGGAATGAATCATCATTGGGGTGATCCAGCACCGCTCTTTGTCATATCTATAGATACTTGTGCGTACTTCCAGATCAGAAGATGCTATACATCTCCATCTTTTACATGAGATACTAAAGAAGGTGGTGTATGTATGGTAGGCTCCCCCTGGTGTCCTCACGCCTCTTCACAAATTACTCCCCCGCATCTCTTCAGCAAGATAAGCAAGTTTTCACTGCAAGAAGAGAAGCCGAAGCACCAGGATCTGGTGAAACTTGGCGAGAGTCCAAGAACAAAGGTGCGCTGACTTGTCATGATGTTAATAGTAAGAAAAGGCCGTTATTATAAGAGAAAAAAAAAAAAGGAAAACCCGCAACGCCTGCTATACTGCATTCTGACCAACCTCCATACTATGATACACTATGCAAACAAAAAATCATGAAACTGTGCGAGAATACGAGGACTCACTTCCTCAGGTCAAGCATCAAGTCTATCGACGGCGCCTGGATATGCACTCTGTTCAACACGGGCATCTCCTCCACAAACTTTTCAATATAAGGCTTCGTCACCCTCATGCACTGCCCGGGATAGTCGCCGTAGTTGATCTTCAACGTCCTCAAAGTATCGCCGTGCCTCTTCTTCAAGGCTTGCAAATGCTCCCTCGTTGGCGGCGTATGGGGGAACACCTCCCTCGGCTCCCCCTGTACCGGGCGCTCCATTTGGTAGTGGACCCATTCAAACTCCTCGAGCGGGTTCATGCCCATGATGGCGTCCGGGACGAACAGCTCCATCCTTTGCGGGTCGTATGTGTATTCTGCTTTTACGTTGTAGAGCAGGCTGTCGAGCGAGAGGGACTTTAGGGAGGGGAGCTGTCTCTGCGCGAATGCATGGGTGACGTGCCTGTATGTACACCTAGAGAAGCACCCCCTGACGGTGAGTTTTGTCAAGTTTGGGAACATGGCCCCGGGGCATTGTGCGCACATCGAACTAAAAAGGTCGAGGCGGAGCCAGCGCTTGTGAAAGTCCAGGTACAGCTCCCGAAGCTTCTTCAACCTATGCAAGCCTACAAACAGCAAGGGGTGAGTCGCATGCTCGTCAACAAAAAGGGGCCAGTTCATGGCCGGCGGTTTGAGGTATAGCCTCTGAAGCTCGGTCGGCAACCTAGACAGGGGCTCCACGGCGTAGTAGGCCGGCGTGCCGGGATGGATGGGCGGGATGGTAAAGTTCCTAGACTCGGAGAAGAGGACGATGCTCATGTTCCGCATGAGGGATAGCTGTGGCTTGGCCACTAAGGCACGCAATTCCGTGCTGCAACGGGCCTTGAAGACATTCTTGTTGTAGTATATATAGTGGGTGAGGTCACGGATACGGCGTGAGACCAAGAGGAGCGAGCGTAGCGTTGCCGCGGCCGAGTTGTCTCTGACCGGCTCGAGGGTCGGCGGAGGGATGCCCAGGGCGAAGGCGATGATATCGGTGATGATATGATCTGGGAGTGCCTGAAAGGACGGCATTTTTGTTTTTCTGCCTGGAGGAAAGGCAGACGAACAATGGCTTGCTGTGCTAAACCTTTGAAGGACTAGTGATGGGTAAGAAAAGGGGGGGAGGGTAAGGTTTTGTTTGATATAGAATGAGTGTTTTGGATTGAGGAGCGAGGGAAGACGGAAATGCTCAGGATCTCACGGGGCATAAATACCATCGGCCCGTCCCTTCTTGGGGGAGGGGGGGGGCGTTCAGATCTCTCTCTCTCTCACACACACTCTCCACCCTCCTCTTCACTCCTCTCCGCTCTCCTTCCTATCCCTTGCTTTGAGGTAGGATGCAACAGGAGAGAAGAAGAAAAAGAAGAAAAAAGAACCCCCACGCCTCTCTTCCCCCCCCCCTCCCCAATGCCTAGCCAACGAGGATGGGTGAAAGTAACCCCATTTTCATTCCACCTCGACCAACCTCGTCAAACTCGCGTAATCCAAATATTGTCTGCATGTTTTACTCTTCCTCCGTAGTCGGTGGCAACCAAACAAAAGCATTACGCATAAAAGAGAAAAGGAAAAGGAAAAGGAAGGGGGGGGAAGGAAGAAAAAGGAAAGAAAAAGCAGTAGGGAGCATCACAAGTACTTGGCAAATATCATGCAAAAAAAAGCAAGCCTCAAATGGAACATGTACACCTAATAATAATAAAATAAACATGCTTGTAAAAAAGTATATTATTAATGGCCTCTCTGGTATAATTGCTTTTGAGGATGAGAAAGAGAGAGAGACGGGGGGGGGAAGATAGACAGCCGAGGGGGGCCTCTCATCTGAATCAAATTCGGTGAGCCTATCCATCCGCGGATCTCATTACTATGGGCCTCATTACCCTCCCATTAAGCCAGGATCTTTAGTCAACACCTCGTGACGACAGACAAGGAAAATCCCCATCAAGAGAGAAGAGAGAGAAAAAAAAAAAAAAAAAAAAAAGAGTAACAAAGGGCGCGTTTATTGACAAGAGCCGAGCCGAGTCATTAGGCGCCATTGATTAAACAAGCGGCATAGATAATATAAATATCGAGATCTCTCTCTCTCCCCCTCCCCCCCCTTACATCACTTGACACAATCGTCACCCCTCATCCCTCACACACACACACACCGAGGCTGGATAATCATTCGCAAACTCCCCAATCATGTCTACAGCCATCAAACCAGATAAGATCGATGGCGGATGCCTCTGTGAATCTATTCGCTACACCGTAACATTCCCTCCGGATCACGACTTTGCCAATGCAGTGCGTTCCAGCCCCCTCATATTCCCCCACCATTCCAAACGTCAAGCAAGTTACGTATCATTGTCCAATGTCCTGGTTTCGCTGACCCTCCTCTTCCTCCTTCTCCTCCTCTCAAGTGCGCAACCTGCCAATGCTCCCAATGCCGCAAAAACACTGGCTCGCTCCTCTTCCGGGACCACAGAGTCCCCAAATCCGCCGTATCATTCTCCTCCCAGGCCACCCTCAAGGTCTACTCTGCCACTCCGGGCTACGAGCGGGGGTTCTGCACAAACTGCGGGAGCTTCCTTTTTTGGCAGAGGGAGGATCATGATTACACTTGTCTCGCCGTGGGGTGCTTTGATAACGACGCCTTGAGCAAGTTTGGTCCTGTGCTGACCACGTCATCAAGAAATCTCTTCTGCGAGAACGAGATTCCAGGTGTGACTGATCACCTACAAGGCAAGAAATTCGCTAAAGATGATGAATGAGGCGAACAAATCGCGAAATAAGAAATAGAAAAATAAAAATAATATAAACAACTAGTATATTCAAAAGAAAGTTCGCTATAATAACGCTGTAGACAATTTGCCATCCATCATACCCTATAATGGGTGTTGGTATCCAATACATTCAATTTCCATCCAACGCCAAGCCAAATTGTCATAAACACGCCTTGTCCAGGCATCCAGCCAATTACTAACACCAGGGAATACTCTAATCTTCCTCACTGATTTCGCTCTCATCATCGTCTCGGCTCCCCGCTTGGCTATTCTGTAAATCATCAAAGGCCATCTCCATCTCCTTCTCCAAGTCGTCTTCAAGATTCGAAGCATCGGCGGCGGCGGCGGCAGCATCTTCCCGTATGACATTCTCAAACTCCGCTTCCAGTTCAGCCTCATCAATCTCCATGGTATCCGAAGGCTGGTGTAGAGGCGCCGGGTACGAATTGATTGGGGGCGGTTTATCCATGTGTATTGGGCTGTGCATTTTGAAGCCCATATCCGCCTCATCATCGGTCTCACCCTCAGCATCATCACCCTCAGCCTCAGAGTCTCTCTGATTTATAAAGTCATCGAACCGTCGTGGAATAGGGAACGCGGGCGAGAAATCCGTCTTCTGGGTTGAAGGGTCCACATCGGGGTATTCAATAAGAAGACTGTCGTCATCGTCTTCATCTTCCTCGTCGTCGTCATCTGGTTTGCGCTGCGGTTTGGGTTGCGGTTTGGGTTGCTGAGATGGCGTGGGCATAGCCATAGGTTTAGGTAGTGCCAGGCCCTGCTTCTTGGCCTGGGGCTTCTTCTCGACATTTCGCTGCTTGGGTAGCTGTGCGCTGGGCCTCGGAGGAGGTCTGAATGGTTGTGTCTTGGGTTTCTCCTTCACCTTTTCCTTCTCTACAGGCTTTTCTCTTTCCTTCTCCTTCTCCTTCTCCGTGGGCTTCTCCACTAGCTTCTTCTTTTCCTCTGGCCGTAGTGGTTTCAATTTCTGCAAATGGGGATGTTGCCGACGAAGATCCTCGGGGTTGGAGTTTCCAGGAACACGAGTGATATTCATGTTGAAGGTTGAATCGACCTTGTCGAGAATGAATGCCTTTCGCTCCGGGTCAAAATACAAGACATAATCGTCATTTTCTGTTGTGCGCGTGCCGGCAAAAGCATGTGTTCCTTTGGTGTCGTGGAAGGTCAAATCGTAAGAGCTTGTTTTGCCCGGGACAGAGGGCTTTAGTCGGGCATCCGAGGCCAGTGCAGGCTTATGGTTATCTGCTTTGGTTAGCATGGGGGAACATGTGTCGCAAATTGGGCAAACAAGAGGGTATCTGCATACAGCGCACTCCGGTGAAGATTTCATTAGACGTCTTCCCTAGAAGAGCATCGCCAAGAATGACGGGGTAGTTTCCCGTCACGGTCGGGTCGATCATGGGAGGCATCTTTGCGACCTGATTGTTTGTCTGTTGGTTCGCGGTGTCGGGGTTGGCGGGAGGGTTGGGGAAGGGTTTGAGAGGCTCTTGGTATGTAATGGAGATTGAGGCAGAAAGTACTTGTAATGCGCGCGCGCGCGTCAAGACCAGCTTGGGCGCAATGAGCAGACAGGGCTGTAATGCGAACTGGCGTTTGGGCACTGCCGTTGGTGGTGGTGGTGGTAATGATGATGGATGTTGATGGTTGGGAAAGGTAAGCAGGACGATCGTCGTCTGGGCGCTTAATGCATAAGGGAGGGAGAGAAAGAAGTGAAATGCACGAGTGCTCGGGTGCAGCAGCTCATCGACAGCGACGACGTTGGGGCAGCCGCCAGTACAGCAAAGGTTAGAGTCAGCTGAAGCGCTGAGCCGAAGCGAAGTATTAGAGGGGCTGTGGAGGCTGCTAGAGGGAGCAAGGTTCTAGTCGAGGCACCTACAAGTAAGGTTACACGCCCGGGCGGGCGACCTTTAGCGGGGACCTTCAGCCCAGTGGATGCTGCACTGTTTGACTGTATTATGGGGACATATGCCCGCTACTATTTAGTGGATATTGAGTTGAAGAGTCAGTGAATCTATATGATTAAGCAAAACACCTCAATTATCTAACTCACACATTCAAGCTTTGGGACATCAAACGCACCGGACTAAAAAGATAAGTTTTTCTTTTGAACATACGTTAACTCGAGAAGTCGTATCAGAGAGTAAGATAGTTTCTGCTAGAGTAGTAGTTGATTGATGATGGCTTAAAGAATCTTTGGCCAAGTCTCTAGCTAAGGGGTAGAAAAAGTGTATAAATCGGAGTGGCTATGAAGCTATACGAGTTGCTAAACTTATATATGTATACTCTGAGTCATCACCATAGATTCATAGAGTTTAAAGACAACCACCAGTAGCTCTTGGGATCTCAAACCTTCTAGACCTGAGATATTCCTATATAATGGTTCCAACAGCACCTGCAAATGATCGATCCACCAACAACCTAAACCTATACCTCAATAATTAAAAGCAAACAGCATGGGGCATCTCATAAACAGAAAAGGCAGCATCGGAGACAAATGTCATCGGCGGCATTATGCCCATCGTGATCGACGAGCATCACGCTCTGCACGAAGCTCATGCTTCTCAAACCACGGCTCCAAGTCCGGCGCCAACCGCCTCCCCGTACGACAGTTCTTGACGTGCTCCAGGAATTCCTGTCGAGCGTACGCAGTGTACCACATCGACTTTGCCAGCCGCCATTGTCGTCGTGCCTCCTCCAAGCCCTCATCGGGGTTTTGGCCCAGTGGCCTCAGCCTTGCTATCAGGTCGAGGCGCTTGTCCTCCAAGTCGATCTCGCAGCCTCGGCACCAGAAGCCGTGTTCTAAGCCTCGGGGGGTTAAGGAAGGGAATCTCATTGTCGCCATTCCAAAGTATGGGTCCAGTGGACCATCCAGCTCAGGATCCAGGCGTGGTCTGGTCAGGGGGTCGTATCCCAGTGGCTCCACGGGAGTTGCGAGGTAATGCGTGTATGCCTCTTGAAGTTCCTCGGCCCGTGGCCCAGATCGAGGTCGGGGGGCATGTTCTAGCAGGGCTTCTTCCGACCCATATGCTTCAAGGGCAAGGATCTTGGCTTCTTTGGCGCTGACCAATTGCAAAGGTCTCCTTCGTAACTGAGGGGTCGCAAAGATATATCGGCCAGGAATGCTGGTCATCCTGGGTAACTGTCCACGAAGGCCTTTCTGAGTGAGACCAAAGCATCGCTCGGCCATGGTGGCTGGTAGCACCCATAACGCCTGGTTGTTTTTTAAACAACTCACGCAGGCTCTCTCGAATGCCACTACGGATAAAAACGCGGCGAATTCGTTCTCGCAGGAGACGCAAATTCTCGATCGCAAGACGGCATCTATCTTGTGTAGGGGATGCCGGGAAATCATACCAACCCGAGATAGTGTGGCAAGTGCCCCCTGGGCATAGAATGTAACGTCCCTATATGCTTTTATGGACTGAACGAGCTCGTTAGCTCGTTTGCAGGTTGCGGAGAATCTGCTGAGCGAGGTAAAGTCCAAATTTGTGACAACACAGGTCAAAACTTCGATAGGCAAAGTGTCCAGTCTCCCAATGGGGGATGTCGAGATATACGCCGTTGATAAGTTCAATGGACGGATGACGTCCAGGGGACCAATTATTGCCCTTTCCAACGCATGGTGCTGCGTCGATAGGTTATGGATAATGTCCTGGTCAGTAACTTCGTTGTCGCGGGACAAGTTATCGCTGGAAGTGGAGCTCATTCTGCGGAGAGTTGAGTAATTGAATTGAGTCAAGGTTTTTAAAGAGTTAAATGAATGCCAAAGGTTGCTATGCCTATACGTTTAATGAGATTGATGATCTCGAGCTTCGATAGCTGTTCCTTTGTGTTGAGATACAGGGTGAAGAATGTCAAACGCGATGCTGAGGGTGATGGAAGGCCAAGGAATCTATCCTAATAGCTGGGGAAAGTTGCTATTGAGCTACGAAACATGGAATTCATTTCTGTGTCAGCAACTGGCAACGAGAGCTGGGCAGACTTCATCCAGTCGTTTGGCAGTTGATGGCAGCTGTTGGCAACTCCTACTGCCACTACTACCTCTACGCCTACCTACCAACCTTCATGTTACAAGCTGAGAAGGTCGAACAGTTGCCTTCCGTGGGGTTCCTAAGAAGTTGGCTCAGTTCAACTGATATAGCCTGGTAATTACTGGCCGAAGGGCTTCCTTGGCTAGTTTGGATAAAACAACATATCAACCCGACATACTCGGTCTTTAGACGGAGGGCTGGAAGAGGATGGCGGCTTGTTAAAATACATAATTCTGCTAGTCTTATGGGGAGCCAAGAGACCTCCACCTGTCCCTCCATCAACTTCTCTTGGAAGAGCGAGGGGCGAAGGGGCGTCTCCAGCTCAGCTTCGGTCACTCTCCTGACATCTCAGGCGGATATTTACCTACTGTCTAATGATCTATACTTCATGCAAGTCAGTTTCAAGTATCACCCGCGGCCCTAAGAATTACGGTGTTGAGACTTACATGTATTGGTCAACGCTTCCGAACATAAAAGGTCAGTCATGGGTGTATCTATTATCTTTAAGTCCGTCGACTATAAGAATGAAAAAAAGATATTGGAATGCTGCTGCTGCGAAAAGATATACCGACTATTACCAAGAACTAAGCGTTCGCCTGCATGGCTGAAAAGAGCTACGCCGAGATTATGAAGCTGCTGCTCGGATGCGAGGGTGTATATCAATTCTACACAAAGGACTTCACGAACCAATTCAATACTATATACATCTTACTACACGATGGGGACACATGGAAGTTGTTCAAATACTTTCGAATCCCAACAAAGCAGTTCCTAATGTTGATACATTACATGATATCATAGCTTGACATCTAACATCACTCCAGGGCCGAACTGCTGGCGTCAAGCTACTTATTGCGTATTCAGGCAGATACAAATTGAAAAAGGCTTCTTGGGTTGTATACTACTGGAGATAGAAATCGAGGCAGGACATGAGGACATCGCGGAAATGCTCCCTAAACTACACAAAGTCAACCATGATAGAAACCTTTATCATAAATCTCCACGAAAGAAGCATAGGATATAGATGCCGTGGATCAAGTCATGAATGAAGTTGTCGAGAAATGTGATAACGTAATCCACAAGCGAGCAGACCACTCATTCAGATTAAAATAAAACCACTTTCTTATAGCCCTTCTCTTTTCTATATATATTAAAAACATATTAAATAACTATTATGATAACAATAAAATAAAAAAGATTCCTTTTTCTTTACTCTATTTTTTTATAAGTTTATATGTTATAGCCTATCTTATTACACTTATTATAATGAGTATTGCTATTCGGGCTGTAACGTATTGCTATTCGGGCTGTAACTAGCCAACTTTAGTTAGCTCCTTGCATAAAATTTTTCCCCATACAAAATGTATGGGGCATTATTCTGATGCATGAGATTAGATTGCATGCAAGTTTCAATTTCACATTGCATTACCTACATTTTGCAAACGCATCACTATCTCTGCCGCGATGGATCACGATCATAGTAATAGTGTTGCTGCGAGCTTTGCTGACCCTCCCGGCAGACCTGAAATCCCTCCGCCGCCGGCGTCGCCGTTGTTCGAGAGCTTCAATGACCTCTTTGCCTTCCTTCAGGCCTTCTACCGCGAGCACGGTGCCGCTCTTGTGAAGAAGTCCCCATCCAACTATCGCGATGTCAACGGGAGCCGCATTCCCACATACTATACTCTTGTCTGTGATCGCGGGTCAAGTCGGCCGTCATCAAGCAGTGGCCTCAGAAAGTCAACCACTAGCAAGATTGATTGCCCGTTCAAACTCACAGCTTCAGCTACTAAGAAATCAAACTAGAAGTGGACTTTCCACGTGCTTGAAGTTCAACATAGCCACGGTCCCTCACTTGACCCCTCAGCACATAGTATTCATCGCCGTCGCTCCGATGAGCAGCAAGCTCTCGCAGAAACCCTTTCTCAGCACAAGGCCCTTGGTGCCCGTGAGATGGGAGAGATCATACGGGCCTCCACAGCTTCAGCCTCGTTCTTTCGCCAGAAGGATATCTACAACGATCGGCAAAGAATAAGGCAAGCTTCCCTGCACGGGCTGACTCCTACACAGCGGTGGATTGAGCTTCTCCAAAGTGAGGGTCTTCGGTACAAGGTTAAGTATGAGGATCACAAAGTGAAGTCCGTTTTTTGGACATATCCTTGGTGTATAACTATGTGGAAACGCTTCCCTGAAGTCCTTGGCTTGGACAACACATACAAGACTAATCGATTCAAGATGTATCTCTTCCAGGTCACCGGCATCACTGATCAAAGATCTGTGGCTAACTTTGCCTTTGGTCTTGTGGCTACGGAGAAGCAAGAGGGCTATGAGTGGCTCTGTGAGCAGCTTGATGACTTCCGCCGTGATCTTCAGATTCCTGTCCCTGCTGTTGTCATCACAGACAAAGAAACCGCACTCAAGAATGCCCTAGAAAAATTCTTCCCTATGACACAGCAGCAGCTCTGTATCTTTCACATCAATGCTAACATTCACGCCAAGATAGCCTCACAATGGAAAGACTCTGCTCATGTCATTGATGAGGCTGCCGACGAGTTAGCCGGTGATCCTTCTCCATCAATTCCATCTTCTACACAACCTTCTCTCGCTCTCCAAGGCTCTGGGCCATTCAAATACAGCAAAGAGGGCCTTGAGGAAGCCTGGCGCACCGTCCTGTACGCTGATAGTGAGGATGACTTCTTCAAAGCCTGGGATACTCTGAGAGCGTTCTTTGGTCAACACCAAGGTCATATCATCAACTACATCGCGAAAGAGTACTTCCCGTACAAGGAACAGTTCCTTCAGTGCTACATCAAGCGATACCGCAACTTCGGCCAACGAACGAACAGTCCTACAGAGACAGCTCACAAGGATGTGAAATCCTATCTCATAGTAGGCACCGGAGATCTTCTTCATCTTCATACGGCGATCATACAGATGCTAGCCAAGAAAGAGCGAGATTATATTCAGCAAGCTGCCCAGCAGGAGATGAAGCTGCGGCGCCGTTACATCGGAAGAGATTGGCTTGGTGCGTTGCCCACCCAGATCTGCTACTCCGCAGTCTCTCTCCTTGCCTCTCAACACCGCCTTGCTGAGGCTGCGATACAAAATACGATACAGTTACCGCCGTGCTCGTCAGCGTGTTATTTTACGCAGCAGTATGCCCTTCCTTGTGCTCACTATATTAAAGCACAACTTGAGGCCCGCCTCCAGCTACTCAAGGAAGCTGTTCATCCGCGGTGGTGGCTTGAGAAGCCTTTGGTAAGATTTCTGTTCTTAACTATGTGAAAATCGCTAATCTTTACCTATAGGACCTCACGGAGCCACTGCTACGAATCCGAGATCCTGATATTGTCGAGAATTTGCGAGGGCGGCCTCGCCTGCCGCAGAATAAAAAGCTTCCTGTTGATCCTAGGCTACAGTCACAAACCCAGTCACAGTCACAGCCCGAGCTACCCCAGCTGCCTCGTTCAAGTCAACAGAGTACTCGGCGCCTCAATGCAAGCGTACGGCGTACTCTTACAATGGCCGAGATAGAGACCATATCATCACAAGCCAGTCAAGGAAGCTCAGAGCCGCCGGCGAAGCGTTCTCGGGCAGGTGCAAGAGGTAGGGGCGGAGGAACAACACGAGGGAGAGGGCGAGGGGGGCGTACATCAGCAAGATCATCAGCTTCATCGTCAAGGGCAATAGTAACGACTTCAACAGCTGAAGAGGTTATTCCAGCTACACAAGAGGCCTCAGAGGGCGCGGACTAATTGACGGGCCGTAATATATACACTTTCATCAGCTTCATCGAAAATGCGTTTTTTGAACGAATTGGCCTTGATTGTTATGTGTTGAATTTCATTTAATTGAGTGTACAACACATTTGTGTTAGTCTCATGCATCAGAATAATGCCCCATACATTTTGTATGGGGAAAAATTTTATGCAAGGAGCTAGCTTAAAAAAGTTAGTTACAGCCCGAATAGCAATACGTTACAGCCCGAATAGCAATACTCATTATAATATATAGCCCTTATACAAGACCCTTCTCGCTACTTTTCTTACTCTATATATGTGACGTTCCGGGCGGTTCTTCCAACAAGAACTACAGGGTAGGTCTGGTTTGTTGGCAGAGGATCAGGATGAATCTGAGCAATTGATAAATGTGACGAACCGTCATACCGTCAAGCCAATAGGCAAAAGATTAGGCCAATAATCACATTTCTAGCGATTACTGTGACGGTACCAACTGCTTATAAAGGATCAACCGTGCGGCACGTTACAATAAACGTGTCACGGTTCAGGTTATCAGATGGCTGATGATGAACAATTGTATTAACGACTGGTTAAAGTTAATTTTATTTAAATGACATAGGGGATTATATAATAGCTGGGTTCATTCTGATCGTAACGAGTATGGGTTTGGTTCCTATTGGAATGAACCTATGCTTTCGCGGGTGGCTCTTTGTGATCACTAAGTAACTTGTTGGATCACCAAGTGATTCTTCGGCTCACCTAGTGATTCACTGGCTCACCTGGTGATTCGATCCTTTGGTGGTGAGCCAATTCTAGTGTGTTGATTGGCTAAGGCGCCCAAGGTTCTTCCGTGCTTGTGCCTTGATCGGTAGCTGGCACAAGTGTTGCTAAAAGTGGGGCAAGACTGACCGAGCGGGGTCGGGTCGTCACACGTTGCTCCCCTCCCTTTGGCCTTGTCCTCAAGACCCGTTGGTTCGTCGTATAAATATCTCAAGCTCCTTTTTATATCTCCTTTTTCAGGCTTCCTTCTTTTTCTTCCCTTAGTAGGTTATTTCCTTCAGCGTTTATAGGATCAAACGTTATAGTTAACAAGATACAGAAACGTCTGCGTTCCACGCGTAATCGTTATAAGCACTCAGAGTTAATCAATCTTTTTGGTTTTGTTGTAATGCCTTGTGCTTTCTGTGAATCTAAGGGCGTTGAATGTATCATGGCCCCGGGTTATCAGAATTGCCAGTTATATAATAAGAAAGGCAAGATATGTAATAACTCTTTTTCTAAAGCAGCAGGTATGTTTTTCTGTGTCTATCCTTTTCGTCCATTTTTAACACGTAGTTCTTCAGCAAATCGTATTATTAAGGAAAACCGTCGGTTAAAAGAGCAGGAGGCTCTTACAGAGGCAGAGATTTTCAAGCTTCATGAGGAGTTGAACGATAAATATCATCAGTTAAATGAAAGGATGAGTCGTTTAGCTCGTATTCGTGAACAAAAGAAAAGTGTTCGTCGGCGAGGGATAGAGATGATACAGCGTGGTATTGATACAATGGATGATCTTGACGCGATGGATCAGACTAGTACAACTGATCCTTTGCAGCAGGTTACTGCTTCCTGGAACAACCCCGAGATCGTGGTTGATTAGGGTATTCTTAGGGGTCCTTTAATCCTAGATTCCGGTAGAACTGTTATAAAATCGTCTAGAAGTGGGCCAAATGCTCAATAGGCTCCCATGTGTTTTTGGCGTTAGAGTAATTCTTTTATTTATGTTACGGGATTGGATTCTGCGAAGCTCAAGAGGTGGCTAGCTCTTCGACCGCATGCATGATGTGTGCATTCCTAATTGAGACAAAAAGATACGAAATTGCTCTGATTGCACACAGATCAATTAGCCACGTATATAACCGATTAAGGCACAGCCGTAAATCCACGACCTAGGTCACAACCTATTACAATTTAACTAGGTATTGGCGTTTATTGTTTTTATAGCGTATAGTTAAAATCGATTCTATTTTATATTCTTTTTTAACTAGAAGTATTTTAATAAAACCGTAAATGACTTCTCTGGTATCTTTATTAACTGTGAAAGGGCTGGCCTTGTGTAACAACATAAAGGGGCTCTAGAATTGTCTATCTAAGACTAAGGAAGAAAGAAGAAAAGAGAGAGATCTACAGTTGTGGCGCGGGTCCTTCGCTTAGGTCTGTGTTCCGGATAAGGACCCACTTTTAGGAACACTTGTGCTGCTTATCAGCCAGGCCACTTCCTCTGGGGTTGATGCCTCATAGATAAGGCGCCAAGCCTGTATCTCCTTAAAAGGGTTTAACCCGTAACATTAACTAATACTTTCTTAAGTAAGGAAATATAAAAGATCAGATATATTTATATTTTTTCTAGTACCAAAAGTTTATAGTTAATGTTTAAGATAATCTTCTTGATTAGATAAGATTTTAATTTTGTTAACAATACGCTATTCTATACAGAATAACTGTAATAGGACAGCACAACACCTACTGCTACGCTGTAGCAGATACCAAGGACCTAGGAAGGTCCTGCAAAAGGCCGTAGGGCCAGGAACCCAGCTAACGCTACAGAAGCTCTTTACAACAAAACTAGGAAAGGAAGCCCTAATGGCCTTCCTTACTAGCACGAAGATCTGTACGCGAGGCTGGTTCCTAGAGGAATAGAGGATGGGTTCATTCTGACCCGAACAAGATTAGAACGGGCAGGCAAGAGGGACCGGGTTCATTCAGATTAGAACGAGTGCAAGACTCGTTCTTATAAGAATGAACCGAAGATTTGACCAGACACCAGGCTCATTCTTACGAGAATGAACCAAAGCTAAGCAAGGCGCCGAGGGGCTATGAAGACCCTCAAAAAGCCCTTAGGGCTAGAAGCCCAGCTAACGTCACAGAAGCTTAGGATAATAAAACTAGGGAAGGAGGCTTGAAGAGCTTACCTTACTAGCACAAAGCTCTGTACGCGAATCTGGTTCAAAAAAGAGTAGATATAGGCTGATTGGCCTGCCAGTCAGCCTAGAGGCTAAGGGATATATATAATGCTTGGAACTAGGAGAAAGGAAACTACCAACAGGAGAAAACAATGCCTTGTACTGCCAGCTTGAAGGCTGGCCAGCTAGCTACTATTCTATAAAGTCACTACGTAGAAAGCTTTTAGATAGATAGATAGCCGCTTCATAAGCCTCCGGCTTCCATAAGCGTAATGAATAAAAAAAAAAAAAAACCCCCATTAAGGCACAGCCGTAATTCCACGACCTAGGTCACAATCTATTATATTAAAGAAGTTATTTACGATTCTATTAAAGTGCTTTTAATTAAAAAAAAATATAAAGTAGAATTAATTTTGGCTATATGCTATAAAAATAATAAATACTAATACCTGGTTAAATGGAAGAATTACTCTGACGCTGAAAATATATAGGAGCCTATTAAGCACTTGGCCTATTCCTAGACGATTCTGCGATAATTCTACTAGAGTGTAGGCTTGAAGGATGGGTAAGAAACGATTGTTAATTAAGCCTAGCTAATGGGTCGACCCTGGGGCTGCCTAAAGAAACGCTCTGAATAATCGCCTTTTTTTCTTGACGAAGACGCGTTAATTTAGCCTGACGAGCTTCCTTATTAGCCTGAGCCTGCTCTTCGAGAGGTTTAGAGCTCTTAAGACCTTAACGAACTATTTTAATTTCTTGCTTATGAAGTAACCGACGTATTTTACGGAGCCTAAGTAAACTTGAGATGGTTTTATCTACTTGTTTTTTCTGCTTTTCTATTTGCCGTTGCCGATCTAACAGTAACTGCTTAGCTAACTTTTCCTGCCGCTTAAAAGAACGGAGTTCCTTTGTAATCCTAGAAACTAAACCAAATCAAGACAAGTCATGAAATAATTACTGTATGAAGAAGAACTTACGTGATGATATTGTAATATGACTTTTGTTATACTTTTTTTTTCCAAGACAATACGTTTGACAAGTATTGAGAGATTCGATAATAAAATACTTTTAACCCTAATTAAATCAACGGGAATAAGAAACAGTTTTAAAACCCTGTTCAACGATAAAAATAAAATACTCTAAACAATAATGTTTTTCTGTCTCTTTGTCTCGAGGTTTAGAAACCTAAGGGATTTTAGCGATTTTACTCACCCCATGAGGTATGATGAAGAAACATACAGCTTATAAAGAAAGAAGAACAAGTAATAGTAATATTTATCGATGAACCAACAAAGCCTTAAGGATAAGGCTAAAAAGAGGGGAGTAATGTGTGATAACCCGACCCTGTTTAGGTTATATATTAAGATGGACCTACTTTTAGTGATACTTTTACCACTTACCAATTGGAAGAACCTTAGGCTAGCCAATTAATTATATAAATTGGCCCGCCAGGACCTGATCGGGTTTAAAAGGGTTTAATATTAAAAACCTGCTATGATACGATTAGCTTATCGCGGATTACAAAAGTATTGGTTTATTTTAACAGGAACTAAACCTATATTTATTACAATCAGAATAAACCTATCTATTATATAATCTCTTATATTATTTAGATAAAATTAGCTTTAGCTAGTTATTAATAATATTGTTCACTATTAGCTACCTGATAACCTGAACTGTGACACGTTTTATCAATTGCTCAGATTCATCCTGATCCTCTGCCAATAAACCAGACTTACCCTGTAGTTCTTGTTGGAAGAACGGCCCGGAACGTCACAGTAATGAATAATAATAAAAAGTCTTATTTAAGAACTTAAAGAGCAAACAATACTTTACTTTTATTTAAAAGTTCTGCTATAAAAAATTATAAAGAGATTTAATATATAAATATAAAGGTAGATATTATTATAAAAGATGGTCCGCTCGCTTGTGGATTACGTTAGGTTATTCTTCTCAGTCAAGAATGAGAGGCGGGCAGCTAGTGGGTGACCTTGACATTCATGGCCTGAAGAGGTAATTGACCTTATTTTTCACAAGTGGTTATGAAAGAAAAATGGTGACTTTTAGTATGACTCTGAGAAATAGCAGCTCTTTCTTGCTGGTTTTAAATCCTTTCCTAATAGAACCGTGACCGTGAACCCAAATATCCAACCTCTGGAAGACATTTTGTTAATAAGAAATAGGCCACTCAGGCATATATAGCTTCTTATAGCAACAATAAATAGGATGACTAATAGCTTAGATAAGCTATTATTAATCCTAATCTAGAAACCTTTCTCGAAGGTTCTAGAAGCGCAGGAAAGATTACGCTAATCCGTAATAAGGTTAGGCTTATAGGGACTTTTAGTCACTCAGACTAAAGGGGTATAGCCACTCAGGCTATAAGGTAAAGATAGGTTGAGAAAAGAATGTTTATTCAAGTCTGATCTAACTAAGAAGAAGGCAAGGGATTGTCTTCTATATATAGATAATAAATGTGGGGCTAGAAAGTAAATAGAATATTCTAGAAGAATAACTAGCTTAGTAATTATCTTTTAGATTGGGTTAGTATATTTTAATAACAATAGACTAACAATAGGAACAATAGGCTTATTGTTCCCCATTGTTATTCTGTATAGAATAGCGTATTGTTAACACATTTACAATGGGTGTGATATAGAAATGAAAGGAAGGACATGAAAGAAGTAAATGAATGGGTGAAGAAGAATAAAAGGTAAATAGAAATGAGATGTGAAAGAAATCGAAGATCGTAAAGATATTAGGGGGGGGGGCATAAAAGAAGAAGAAAAACAATAATAAAGGGTGGAAATAAGTGGGAAGAAATAAAAGGGGCTGAGGCTGGGCCAGTGCTATAGCAACCAAATAGTAATAGAAAACTATCAATTTTCATCAACATCCAACAAGGAGTACTGACCGTTCCTCCTAATATTACCAATGCCTCATAAACACCATGTTTTCGTACAAATTCTTTTCGGGTGTAGTTTGAGATTAGACTCCCCCCACATGCTGGCCCTTGATGAGTGTCTCTCTGCAGAGTGAGTTGTTAACAAAGGGAGGGTAACATACTGAGGGAACATTTTGACTTACTCAAAAAGCCACCTCGAGGAGCAACCTCGTTATACATAAGCGTTTCTATCTCACCCAACTATTGGGAAACACCCCTCATGTTCTAGGACTACTCCTCGTTCGAGGCGTCTTGCAAATCACTTTGCCACGCAGCCAACGCAGGCGACAACCCCGGCACGCCAAAGCAATGCTTGACATGCTCCAGGAAATCAGCGCGAGATCGAGCGCGGAGCTGCATGTCGGTGAGGAACTTGCACGCCCTGAGGCGGCGGGGTATCATGTCCGAGATGGCGGTGGCCGCGCCCGACTTGCCAAAGTTGTTGAGGTTGTAGTCGCAGCCCCTGCACCAGAGGCCCTCCTCGAGGCCGTCCCTGGATAGGGAGGGGAAGGACGTGGCCGCCATGCCGAAGAAAGGGTCGAGCATCCCGTAGTATCCCTGCTCGCGCTGGAACATGGGGTCGTTGGCGTATGGCTTGAGGGGGGCGGCGAGGTAAAAGTTGTATTCCGTGACTTGTCTAGTGGAAAGGGGCCTGGATGGTGAGGCGTAAAGGTTGCACGTGATGGCTTGCTCGGTTCCGTGAACCTTGATGGCAAGCTCCTTTACTGCCCTGACGCTGACGAGCTTGAGGCGCCGTCTTCGAGAGGTCTTGCCGGCGATGCTAAGCATTTGAGGCAGCTGGTCCACCTGACGGGGAGTGAGGCAGAAACATTTCTGTGCTGCCATCCGAGACATGACCCAAAGCGATTGGTTGTATTCCAGACAGTTGTAACAGCACCGCTCCAAAGTGGGAAGAAACAAGTATGCCCCATACTGCCCACAAGAGACACATCTATCCGTCTTCAAGACGTTGAAGATATCTCCAGCAGTGTGGTAGGAGATCAGCCTCGTACGGCCAAGAGCCGCCAAAGTCTCCGCCGCATGGGTCATCAAATCGCGGTACGGCTTCAACGTGTTGACCGTCTCATTGGCCAATCGAGAGACACGGGAGAAGCGAGAGAGGGATAAGAAGTCCAGATCCTTGAGGATGTTGTGCATAATCTCGAGGGGGAATGCTTTCAGAATGCCGGTGGCGGATGTAGAGACGCCGGCGACGGTTGACGGCTTTGGGAGATTGGAGATTCGGATGGTGATGTATGATGCCTCCTTGGGTCGACTGGAGAGTCGAGATACCAGATAATTGTCACTGGGGTTCCTAGCCATGATGGTGGAGTTGCGGTAAGGCAGATATTGGATCTACGACGGATAGATATTATGCAAACCGATGATGTAGAATGGTCGAGCAGTGATATCTTTTGACCTGAGGACGCTTTGTTGATGAAATGATAGCTCTATACGGATCCTATTTGATGTCAGTATGAAGAACCAGATCTTGAATCAGATGTTTGCCACCAGGCCGCCATACCTTTTCCGTACAAAGCCAATGATGGACCCCGAAGCTGCAAAAGGACAAGTGCGGAAGAGTAGGAGAGGAGACAATGGTTTGCGAGTGATGTGTAGAATGTAGAGCTGCAATACATTTGTCGGTATGATATGGATGTCAGGTCAAAATAGGTGCCCAGAGCCTCGTCGTGTGCGGGGAACAAAGTCCATTGGACCGGGGGGAGGGATGATGCTGCACGAAAGGAAGATATCACCCCGGCAATAGTAGTAAAATAATGTCATTGAGAATAAATTGGTCACAATAATTCAACATGGTTTGGATTTATAATCATCAATCGGATATCATTTCCTTCAAATTTTATGCACATGTGCCCACTCGTAGCGTCCTGGCCGTGGAACAATGCTCAGTATGTAGGTTGACGGGACCGCAGGTGCAGCTTACCCATGTTCACATCACACCGCATAGGCAGCTGTCAAGGATAGGTGAGGGCAAGAAAACTTGGCCTCGCACAGCCCCCCCTTTCTTCAGTCATCTTTTTTGCTGCTGTGGAACCAGCAGCTCAAGGCTCCTTGACCGTGAACCGATACAGCTCTCCGCGGTCAAGATACACCACATCGTTCTGCAATCCGGCCTGTTCCATCTCCGTCTTGAAATCCGACAAGGGCGATAAGAAGGCGTCATAATCGTCGTAGTGAATCGGGATTGTCAGCTTCGGTCTGATGAGCTGCACCAGCTGCAAGCCTTGCTTTGCATCCATGGTGACCATGACCATACCCGTTGGGCCGGGAACCGTCGTACCGCCAAGGTGGACAAGCATCAGGTCAATCTTATCGTCCTTCAGCCGCTTCGGAATCTCCTTGAGCTCATCGACGAATAAGGTGTCGCCAGAGATGTAGATCCGGTAGCCGGTCTTGACGGTCGTCTCGCTCGACTCTGGCAAGTAGCCAAACTCCAGGAGCCATCCATTCGTCGGCGGGATCGGGAGGATTTTGTATGATATGCCCTCTGGTTTATGTTTTCCGGGCATGGCGGTGACCTTGATCACAGGTTGGCCATGGGATCCCGTACCCCCCGAGTGAATGTCGAGAAACATGCTCTCGAAGAAGTCGAGTGCAGTCACCGCATGGAACGGCTCATCCTTGATCTCGTCCGAGGAGAGGTTCTTCTTCGCGTGAGGCGTGCTAATGATGGGGAAGTTTCGGTTCAGAGAATTTTCCACCAGTTTGTCGAAATGGTCCTCGTGATAGTGCGAGAGCAGAATAACGTCAACAGGCGGCATATCCTCGAGGTCTACTGCTGGGTTCGTGCGGCGCTGGGCGGTGATTCCAGGGCCAAGGTGAACATGATCGCCAGCGTGAAGGAAGTTTGGATCCGTCAGGATGCGAATGCCTCTCCATTCAATGACAGTCGTAGCATTGCCAATGAAGTATATCTGGGCATTCTCATCGCCGGTCGTCGTCGTTGGGTGTGGGATGGCCCTACCCTCTGGCAAATGCTCATGAACATGATGTCCTTCTGGAGGAGCTCTGAGAAGAGGGAGTCTCTTCTCAGGGTCTAAAATCAGATGAGAGGCCATGTTGGTCGACGTGCGGGAGCTATAACAACTATCAGCGGAACTCGGGGTCCGCACAGCAAGTCAGAACATTGGCAGCAATTTATAGTATACATGCTATGGAATCATTGTGAGTAAAGGGGCGGGGAACACACAGATTCGTCGCGCATGATGTAATGCCAGCTTTGTGTTCTACTCGGCAGACGCGGAAGGCAAAATGCCATTCTTCGGTAGGTGGAGAGGTCACGACGACAATGTTTTGGTCACATTACAGCTGGCATCTATTTCGATAGTTCGTTATGCAACTCTACGCCGGGTGAATGCAATGCCATGACGAGAACCTGATTGGACTCGCCCTGATAGTTCCCACAAAGACTGTAACCTATGGACATGGATGTTTAGGAATCATAGAAATAGCATAATGAAGTCCTGGGCTTTATGGTGTTTCTGTTTATACAAAGAGCAAGCACAGCTCACTCAGAAACTGCTAAACTATTGGAACCGTTTATCCAGCCCCTTGTTGGTCGGCGTATCCTCCTGATGACTTGCAATCTTAGTATCGTGGAAGCGATCCGTATCGTCTCTATCCTTGGTGCTTTTCCCACCTTGGCTGAAGAGGCCGGTTATTTTCTGCGATACATCATTTCCCTTGTTCTGATTTATGTCCTTTCCCGATGATCCCTTCTCCGATGACCCCTTTCCCTGTCCTTCGTCCTTTTCCCCCTCATAAGACTGCTCATAAGGCTTGCTTCGGGAGAAGTGGCTCATCACCCCCCCTTCATCCCGGCCAATCTGACCTTTATTCAATCCTGGAAAGTTTATGTCCCGAGGACTTGCTTCACCCCCGCCCACGCCCCCAGACGGCAGCTTCTCCTTTGGCGCCGTGGTTTCGACCTTGCGAGATGAATCCTTTGACTGGGTCATCTCGTGTCCGCCAATGGCATGCGTGTTTCCAACACCCACTCCCATGATGCCATGTTCCTGTTTGTTCGCTCTCCTATCGTTGGCTTGTTCTCCAAAGCTCTTTGTCGGTCTGGAGCGAAAGTAGAGGACTGTGCCGAGGAGTGTGGCGCCCCCAACAATTGGGAGAGCTAATCTTGATCTGGACATTGTTTGGTGTTTTGTTTTGTTTTGTTTTGTTTTGTTTTAATTGTGAGTTGTAATCAGATGGCTCTGCTGTTGGGAAGAAGTTCCAATTCTCGCTTTACTTCAATTACTGCCTTTATCAATACTTTGGCGTTCTATTGAACGGGCCTTTCTATGACGACTTCGACCGTCATGACTTCATGAATACATGATGACATCAACGGGCCTCGCCACAGGCACTCAGAACATCTCCCCAACTGGCGTTCGGGATGAAAGCTTCATTATTTCATGATTAAAGATTGTTCTACAGTCGAAAAAGTAGCCCAGATCGGATGTGCACTTTTTGGGTCTGGATGCACCCAAGAATGGCATGATGCTCATGCAAGAAACTTGTGGGATGGGACCCCCTACCTAAATACAGCATTGCATTGCACGCACATGACCCACCTTTGGATTACTGTATACTCGGTTGATCTACAGCCCTCATAGACATCTACCTGGGAAGCGTTGCATCCATATGCCTACAACAGTCGAGGCTTTGTTGGGTTTTTGCCGCCTGCCTTACCCGAAAGCCAATCCCGAGACCCCAACCCCGAGTTTTGCCCGTTCTCCAAACATGCCTATATATATAACCAATGTCAACTGACGATGCTCAAACTCGTCAAAGTAAATGATTCCACATACCGCTTCTCGGTTACCAGAAGCGGTACTCGGGATAAGGAACACGGGATCCCACTGCGGAGAAGACATGCATACACGGCAGTATAGCCGGTTAATGTGTAGGCAATGAGGCATCGGATCCATATGCATACCCGGAAAGACTTGCCCATGTCTACCCTTGGGGAAATATAGTTGCATATCGTACAAATAGGTCTATAAGGGTGTTGAAGTAGTGGAGAATAAGTCCAATATGACTTGCAGTGGTCTGATGTGCGCAATTGAGTTATAGTAAACTCCAGCAGACGCTTAAATGGACTCGAGAAAACTCTTTCAATTATAGTTAGTTTCTATAGTCTTGGAATTTTGTCAGTGTAGAAAGAATAGAAACGCAACTAGTTTCAGTTGCATATAACACGTTGGAGTCATCACCTGTGACAGCTTCCAAAGTAATGGGTCAGACACCATCACAGACACCCTTCAACAATACGGTGAGAGGAGGCTCCAAAATGGCAATTCGGTTTGACGTATTTTTTTTTTTCAGATTTATCTTGTTTCTCTGGATTCCTCCTCTGAAAAGCAACTTGATGAGAGATCCCATACTTTATCCCCTATGGGCACTCAAATTGGAACGTCTTAATCCAAGTAGGACTAAAGGGTCCTCATCCCCCCAACAATAGATTCTCCGGTGAGGTTAACAAACTGGCAGTTTAGTTTACTTAATGTAATGTACAAGTATAAGAGGTATGACTTACGCCCGTCAATAATTAGACCATCTATTAACTGCAAGGAAGCCCAGCTCGAATCGATTCTTTTGAGGGTTTTAAGGCGAGAGAGCCAACAGCTAACCTAAGTTTTGGATGAGTGTTAGAATAGAATAGTATTAATGGCGGAAGGTATCATTACTATGCGGTTCAGAGGGGGCATTCAAGCCTGAACTGCATTTAGGACTTGAAGCGCAAACAGGCTTCCTTGTGACTCACAGAAGCTACAACTCGAGGCAAGTAGGTCCGGCGCAATGACAAGGTGATGTTAAGTAAATGTATATGATTATATAAGAAATAATTACTTAATAATAATATGTAGAAGAGGGGGGAGGGGGGAGGGAGCAAGTCAGGGTTCTTCTACATTCTAATCCTGACACAGAAGAGCAGCTATTCAGAATACAAAGCGCAATCATGAGTCGGTCCCATCCAACGCCAACTTCTTTTGACTCGATACGCATTTCAACTCGAACCAGCAAACCGGACTTGGAAGAATAGCGAGAGGCTTGCTGTGAAACTCTCAGCGAACCATCCATTATCAACAACTCCGCCCAACTCCGCCATGCACCCCCCAATCCTTCGCGCCACTTGAGTAACAGATTGGCCCTCATCAAGAACTTCCCAAGTACCCTCCTCCGTTGTCGTCAAAACAAAGACCGTGCTAGGTACCTATCTCGCTGCAGCAGGCTCGTCACTAGACGCTCCTCAAAACTATAACACGGTGATCTGCAGAGTCGGCATCTTTTCGAATCCGTCCCGATGTGTTGCTTAACAATCTCCAAAAAAAAATTGATGCTAACCTGCATTCGTATACGGCATACAGTGAATGGTAAGTGATGATGATGGCGGGGAGGGGCTCTTTCAGTTGGATGCACTCAGGATCACGCTGTCCGAACCATGTACGGCCGTCATTTTCCTTTCGAGATTGTGCGCACCACAAGATATTTAAAAAGACGTGACCCCTCGGAATCGATCAAGTTCAAGTGGTATGGTGACGATATCAATCATCACAAATCATCTAAACATTCACAACAATATACTCAACCTCAAACAACATGTGTTCCTCTGCCAAGGACAACAAGGCCGGCCGAATCTTCATCACTGGCGCCAACGGCTACGTCGGCTCCGCCATCACCAGGCTCGCCATCGAGCAAGGCTACACCGTCGTCGGCCTTTCCCGCAGCGAAGCCGGCGAGGCCACGCTCCGTGAACTCGGCGCCCAGCCCGTCCGGGGGGACCTCAAGTCCCTCGACATCCTGAGCAGAGAGAGCGCCGCTGCCGACATGGTCATCCACCTCGCGGACGCCTATGGAGGCTCGGGCTATACCATGCCCTATGACGAAGTCCTGGCCATTGATGCCGCGGCCGTAGAGGCCATGGCAACACCGCTGGTTGGCACCAACAAGCCCCTCGTCGCAACCTCCGGCAGTTTGATGTCTAAGCCGGATCCACACGGCGGAGAAACCACCGAGGAATCGGAGCGTGAACCCAACCCTATGATTGACCGGCATTTATCGGAAATTAACACTCTCTCCTGGGCATCAAAGGGAGTTCGGGTGAGCGTCATCCGCTTGGCGCCCTTTGTCTACGGTCGCGCCGGGAGCGGTGTCGCCATCTTCATGAAGATGCAGGCCCCGAGCAAGGCCATGATGAACGTCGTTTCCAAAGATGGGAAGCCCAAGTACACTTCCACGGTGCACGTCGACGACGCAGCTCGGCTCTATCTCCTAGCCGCAGAAAAGAACCAGGGCGGGGGGGTATACAATGCCGTTTCTGCCACGGATGTGACTATCCGGCAGATCCTGGAGGCTGCCGGACATGTTATCAATATTCCTGTGCAGGATATTCCACTGGATGAAGCGACTGCCAAGATTGGTAAATTCCTTGCCACTTTCCTGACCCTTCCGAACAGGGCGTCCGGTGGAAAGGCCATGAGGGAGCTGGGCTGGCAGCCCAAGGAGATTGGTATCCTGGAGGACATTACAAAGGGGTCATACTTAGCTCTGGCTGAGGAGATTTTGAAGAACGTAGCTTGACTACGCGATCTAGTTTGAGAGTGCTAGTATGAAAGAGAATGAATATCGTTTTTTATTTAGGAAACGACGAGTTTTGTCCACTCTTCCATGGCTCCCATACACTTTTAATTACAGCTTTGTCAAATGAATAACAATCTTTCTATCCGTGAACCTACCAAGACATTTTGAGCAAACAAATAGGTCACATTACAAAAGCCCATTGAAGCCTTCTTTACGAGCCTGACAGTTATAGGATTTGTCTACCAAGGTATGCAGACCAAACTTCAAATACCCAGGTTGGGGACAGTTTACAGTTCGCTGCTCGTTTCCATACAGTGGACTGAGCTCCATCGTCATGTTGGTAAGCTGGGTTGAACCGTGCATAGTGAATACCCGATGGTTAGGAACATGTTTCTTTCCCTCTTTAAACCAGGAGGATGAAGCTGAAATATTTGTCACCAAGGAAGTGAATGCCCGCGTCTCTGTGCTACCAGAAAGACACGCTATTGTTTACAATATGTGTCATATAACCAAGCATACAAGCACAGGTGATTAGTAAAGAGAGCGACTCTGGCAAGGCACAACCCCGTTTGATTCCCAACGGATCCATCAAACTCACTTATTGAAAGGCTTCGTACTACAATGAGCGTGGCACGAACCATCGCTATATTCAACCCACACATCGGCAAATACAGACCGGAAAACATTATGATTCCGATCTCCTCCCCCCCCAAAGGCCTTTTCGTACTTGCCCACAATCATCCGATAGGTGCAATAATTGCATACATCGCAACACGAGCCACAATGTTTAAAAATAAACTGAATTCTCACGTCCCAACAGCAGGCCCTGAGATCGGACTTGGGTCTGCTCCTCCCCCCCCAGCCCTTCGACTCTCTCTATTTACCCAGTTGGATCACGGTCCAGGAAGGCGTTTGTTCTCTCCCCCATTCACCCTGTACCTGTAATCTAGCATCACGCAATATTCCGAATTCCGTACTCCGTACCCATCGCGTAAGCCCACTAGGAGTAGCGAAGCTGGGAAGGACAGGGGGGGTTGTTATCATCTCACAAGGACGAGCTTTGAGTGGGTTGGCAGTATCGATGATTCGCTTCCTAGGTTGGATACTTTTTTTTTTTCTTTCAAAGACGCATACTGATAAACATGTTGATATTTCGGAATATTGTACTTGGAATTCATCTATGCCCCATAATCTCGAATACTATTGTACTATTGTTTTGTCCATCCTCTTCCTTGAGCATAGGCCCAGTGAGCCAAGAGGATGCTCCATTTCCCACATACCATATTGCTACCCTGGATAGTAGGTGTTTGTATACTTCAAGTATGAAGCCATGCAATAATTTGAGAAGTGGACCATGCGTAGCATTAACGCACAGTGGCGAGCTTCTATCAAATATCATTTTTCTCCGTGCCAGGGACAGGGCAAGGGTTGCGATTCGTAGACGACATCATTACAACGCGACATAACACCCCATACCCCTGACGACAGCCACATCCCGATCCTCTCACAAGGAGCCAAATCACAAGGCCGTAAATACAGTAAAAAAACACCATGTTTGCCGTGAAAGTTCGCATTCACGCCTTGTCATCTCAATTGGGATAGCACCGAGATGGCCATCCAGATTTGCCGACTTGATATGCCATTCCCCCCCAGACAACACCCCACAGCCACTTTGTAGATCACAACCACTCTACTGGCTCGTCTCCTCAATGCTCACCTTGGCAATAGTCGCCTGCTGTGTCGCCTCGCTTACACGCTTTCACCCCCTTTCATGCGGAGCAGTCTCTCCAAAGCAGCAGAAGCGAAGGGCGTGAGGACCAGCCTCGTGTATCCCCCCCCAAAAAGGTCCATGGATTGATTCCACACTCGCTACGTTACAATCGGGTTTTGCAGCGGCCCCGAAAAGGGAGGTGAACACTGTCGATCAAAATTGTTTTCTCCGCGTCGGGGAGCCTGGGAGCCACGTCCGCGAGAAATAAACATCGTCAAGCTAACGCAGGGCAAGACAGACCCTAAGGCACCTAGGGCCCGGCAATCGAATCGACGGTGATCGTGATATACTAGCAAGGGAAAGATAAAACAGTCACAGGTGAAGAGAGAAAAGGGGGGGGGAGTGCAAACGAGATCACTGCTGTGACAGTGATGATTGCAGACCTCGCTTCAGCCGTTCAGCCCCAGCTGAGATTTGTTGCCCCGAGGAATCAACATCAAGAATGCGGATGATCTCGATGCAAGTCAATGACCGACCATGCACACCGTTGATCAAAATGCCGCAACCGCATAGTGTTAATTCCCCAAAAGAGACCAAGGAACGGGAATTTTCTCTCGTTCGCAAGGCTAGACAGCCACCCATCTTGGAAAATGAAGTGGTACCAACGAGGTGGTAAATGAGGACATCGCCATTCGGCCTTTTGGCACAGCCCTCCCCAACCATATTGCGTGATCAAAATAACAGGGAATCAAAGTCCAATTATTCTCCTCCTGTGAGAAGGCCCTCGCACAAAGGATTGGACTCTGCAGCTATGCAAATCCTTATTCAGAGCCTTGTGAAGGCGTAGAGCTCAATATCGACAGTGGCGCTTGGCGGCGCGGACCGTGGAGATCCCCAGTCGTCCGCATCCATGTCAGCTTCATAAAATTCTGCAGGGGGATATGGATACGAGTAATTCTTCAGACCAGGGGGGCATTCATTCCCATGAAAACTGATCAAAATTGAACCATTTTGAAAGCCTGCCGATTGTACCTGCAGAATGATTAGCACTTGATCACATCTGATATCAAAATTTCGATGGGGCTCACACACTTGAAGCGTTGAACTTTTGAAACGGTCCGTGCCTTCTCGGCAATAGCTATTTCTACGAAACCCACTCCGCCAGTCCACTCTTTGCATGATTGTTAGACATGCCACGGAGCGGAGCAGAGCCAAGATATTCGTTCACCGTTTGACGAGACGGGGTTTGTTGGTTGGCATGAATAAAGGAACCATAATGACAAATAATTCTCCTGACAAGGGCACTGAAGGCAACAGCTTGCAGGCGGATCCAATCTTCACATAAAGTGGAGAGGCAGAGAGGGAGAGGGAGAAGCTTGCGAGGTAAAGGTTAGTTTCGCATTGACCCTCGCTCGCCTCCAGATTTCTTGCGGCTCCACCAGATCCCCGAGGTGGGTAACTTGGGACCCTGGCGGTCAATAAAACATCCTCTTTGTGCAACGGGGATCACCTCTTGATCACCCCTCTCATCCCTGACCTCACCGATGCATGGGGGACACCACAACGCCAAATATGTCAGAACGCTCATCATCTGAAACGATGCTTGACTATACTCTTGTTTTTTTTTTTTTCTTCTTCCTAAATCTTTTGCTCAAGAAGGGCGTATGCATGTAATCACGAGAATCAGATAGCGGCTTGAAATCGAAAGAGAAAAAAAAAAGAAAGTATTGACAAAAAAGCTCGCAGTCTGTGTCAAGTTATTACTTTTTCCCAAAAAATTTCGGGATTGCTATAAAAGAAGCAGACGAACCGTCCTTTGGTATGCAACCACCAGCACTAGTCACCCTCCATAACTCCCGAGCTTGTTTCCGTGAATCAAATCTTTTTTGACTTTGTAGTATAGTTTTAGCCTTGTTGGCTTAGATCAATCATGTACGTCATGCTCTCATCTTTTGGCTGGTCGAGCAAGAGGGAAAAGAAAGTTGTGTCCTCTGCTGGCTGAAGAGGTATGACCTGATGCAGTATATCAATAACCTCCCCAATCGTAACTGCAAGAGAGTAATGAACCCAATATGGTAAACTGGGGCAAGCCCTCTTGTCCGCATGTTTGAAACGATGGCTGTAAGAATAAAAGTACAGCGATCTGCTTTACCAACTTCATATTTTGCCCTCTTGCACGATAGTAGTCCCGTAGTTAAATTGTTCCAAATGATCAAATGAAAGCCACCAGATATTCATCACTCGTATAAAAAAAATTAGACCGGCGTGTGGAACAAAACGTCAGAGCAATTCACTGCTATACTCAGATACGCAAATGGCCCAATTATTGTCAAAAACTTGGTGTGGCAAGTTGTCTTTGAGACCTGCTGACATCAATCTGCTTTTCTCCAGCTAGTTCCAGGTCACTTGGAAGCAACCCGAACTGCTGGGATGAACGATGCGGCAGGGTTGGATATCAATGCTACCCTATCCAAACGCACCTAATATTTTAGCTTCAATCGAAGTTGAGATTTGCTTCTGTCCAGCCAGAGCCTAGAGTTGACCTAGTGATGCGCCCTGATCCCGGATTGCTTTAGCAGACTCTAAGCTATGCCCATAGTAGCAACGATCATTGTCGGAAATTCCCAGTCTGACATTAATCAGTCTTGACCGGCCGGAAAATATTGGGCGAACTGTCGAAAAAAACTGCGGAGAAAAAGGTCGGGAGATAGTACAAGTAGTGTTTGCTGTAGGGCTTGCGACCCTTGTTAATGGTCCATCGCGCCAAAGGCGCCTCGGAGAGCTGCGAAACATCCATAGAGTAAAAGTCTTCTTACTCATATGGTCGTAGCTCCCTTTGTCATAAAGTATTATGGTGACACAAGACGATATCATCGGCTCTGGGGCAAATGTCTGATCCACGGCAAACGAGTCAACATACCGTTATAGGGCCCGAACGTCACCCATAACACAATGAGAGCGACTTGGCGTTTGCCTGAATTATTCAATAAAGTGCAAAGCGGCCTCTTTGGGGATTTGTTCCGAGGTGTGGATCACCATGATCAGCTGAATGCCGGCATCAAGGGCAACGTGATGCAAGCCGGCTTTATGCAGGCTGCTACACCAAGCGTTGTGATTCATGGTGGGCAGTCTGGCACATTTGTGCCTCCAAGCGAAGATGCAACATGTCGGTTTTTTTTTTCTCCCACCAAGACGGGAGAAAAAGAGAGTCTGGTGATCTGTGGCTTGTCTTGGGGGCCGATACAGCCGCCTTATCGGCATTGGTGATGTGACAGCGCTTGTCGTCAACAGACGCATCCTCTGCAGAAGACTTTGAGTATCGAGCAGGGGCCTTTCAAAGGCCATTGCGCGCAAAACAGTGAAGGTCTCGATGTTGTGATCTACAGGCACAATTCACTGTGCTCCGCCTTGATGGATAATATCGATATGAATACGCGGCACCCACGCCAAGACGCCTATTGTTCTTGTAATTGACGGGTACTCGGGTTTTAACGCCAACCAAGAAACCTATGATGATGGTGATGATAGTGTTGATGTTGATGCTGCCTGGAGTCTCTGGGTGTAATTCATTAGTGGAAGTCAAATAGATCAGCATACCGCTAGACATGGGACTGCCCAGCTTGTGTGACCGTGAGATGTTCTTAGGTGTCTCCTCAAGTATGGAAGAGGAACTTATTGGATGGCTCCGGCATGTGCCCTCGTGCCTCGTCAACAGCTTCGGTGAATTCGTAATCACTGTATGTTGGTCCTCTTTTTAGGTCAAAACAGTGGTAACAAAAAAAACGTAGCTGTACAAAAGTATTGTCTTGAAGTGGCCGCCAAAGGGAGCGTTCACGATGATTTGATTGGATTGATGGCAAGGGGGAAAACAAGCTCCGGCAAAGTGACACCGGACCGCAGCAATTCCGATGATGGCGCAGACACTAAGCCAAATGGCCCAACGGGAGCGGTTATCTCGGTCGAGCTTGGCCGCAGTTAATTGGGCAGCTGGTTGAGCCCGTCGGATAAGGTATTCTGCGACTAAATTTTCCCTGTTAAGAGGAATGCTTAGCCGGGGGCCAACTCTCAGTCAAGCCGTTGCGAGGCAGGGATATGGGTCAGGGATGCAGGATCGTCTAGACCGGGGGTTCATCTCGGTCCCTCACCCGCTCATCCGTGCGTGATGTGACGCAACGTACCACCCACTGGTATCCGGGCGATCTTGGCTTTGCACCTACCTACTAGAGCAATTAGATGGGCTATTTGGTTAGGCATTGATGGTAAATTAGGTGTGTGTTTACCAGTCCCCAAAAAATTGCATTTGGGTTTTTGGCTGGGTGATATGGCTTGAGATCTGAGTGTGATTCGTCCATCTTGTGATTCCTGTACCGTCCCATCGGTTATGATATGCTGCAGGCGGGGGTAAAAAGGCACAAGGAACGGGCGTAGTGCGGCGATGACGGCCGAAAGAAGAAACCTTTGCTGTTCTTGTCCCCAAGTGACAAGGGAGGTCAAGGAGAGGGAGTGAGTGAGTGAGTGAGGGCCTTTTGAGAGGGGTGTGTGTTAACAACATCTCGGCATGAACGCGTCAATAAAGGCCCATTGATGGCCGGAAATATGCATGTGCATACATAATTCGTAGAGGCAAAGAGAAGGGAATGCGAATGGGAGTGAGGGGTGTGGGTGTGGGTGTGTGTCTGTCGTGTGTGTCTGTGTGTGACGGCAGACGATACCAACCAGAGAGATCCATTGCTCTGAAGGAAAGAGATCGGTGTGCTCAGTTCGTGTCCTTGGTATTTTCAACTGACAGGACTCCATCAATCAATGGATGCCAGTGTCAACGCCATTGACGACGTCCGTGCTTGATGAATCGGACCTAGACGGATGGCTTGCTTGGTTTGATTTCATTTTTCCCTTCCTCTTTCTTTTGTTTCGTTTGTTTGCTGCACACCAACCGACCAACCAACCAACCAATCCAGCCCTGCTGAGCTCAATGATGGCCACCGATTCGTCCAAGAGCTTTCCGACATACACACACACACTCACACGCATACATCTTTTCCCTGTATGCACACAGGCACACCTCGGGTTGGGCTGCACTCCTTTTAAGCGCTGAATATCTGGAGGACGAATTAGAACGAGTAAAAGCAGGGCATCGGGTGATTGAAATGCATTTCGAGCATAAAATATTGAACACAAGCTTACGTGTTAGGAAGTGAAGTGTGGTGTGGTGTATGGTGACAAATGGCCTCAAGGCTCCAGCTGCAGGGCAAATAATTAAGCACCTCCAAGCTGTGAGGTTGGGTGCCCTGCCTTCAAGTTGCTTGTATGCAGCAGCAGCAGCAGCAGCTTTAGCTGGCGGCGTTAGGTGGTGGGTGGTTGTGGGTGGTTATGGGTGGTTAGGCACTCCATACCGGGAGCTTTTTAGTGCAGCACACCCAAGCACATCCATACAAACACATCCATACCTTACCTGGGCTTGTACCTTTTTTAGGGCAATCTTCACAGTAGCACGGTGGGTACATGTGATGATGTGACGATCAATTTCACGATGCGATGCGGTCAACAATGCCATCAAGCAACGGACGCCAAGGTTGTCGGTAAAGGCGTTTGAGGGGATTTTTTTTTCTTCTTCTTCTTTCTTTCCCATCCTTTTATTAACCTACTTGTATTCCGTACCGCATGTAATTGTGGAGGTTAAAGTGAATGTGAGAAACGTCTTGTCGACTAGGTACCTGGCACGTTTATCTCGGTTATGGGGCTTTTGCCTGTTCATTCTTCGTGTAAGAGGCACTTCAATTCTACAGGTAAATTACCCAGTACCTCTCAAGGCCCTAGCCGAACCCTCGTCTTATGTAATACACAGGAGCTACTGTCGAGTCCAGACTCAAGGGACCCCAGCAACTTCTCCGCAATCTGCCTCCGCCAGCTCTACAGTGAGGCTGCCGAGATTAAGCTGGTGGTGGTCATGGTGACCAGTGACCAGTGACCAGATACCATACCTCGCATGATGTGACGGGATTTGTGTCAACAGGCATCGAGCTCGGTGAATCCAGTCGGCGAGTCAAGAGGTTCATACATACTTGTACATACGCACAATACGGAATAAGAGAGGTGCATAGGTACATGTATATAGTACAAGTACCCAGCAGGCAGTACCTATGGTGTGTTGTACAAGGCAGAGAGAGTGTCACTCATTCACGAGGTACTTGTCAAGTCAATTAAGTCGAGTCGGGTCAAGTCTGGCCAAGCCTTGATTGATTCGCTGTCCAATGTTCATGCACAAGTATGGAGTACCTGGGCCTGTACGTCGCATATACAATGACTAAAAACTGTCGAGCACATATCGTCAATGCGGCAAGCTGCCGGTATTAATGTATCATAGCGGTACCTTGTACATATCCGCCCCCAGCCTGCATGAAAGGGGAAAAAAACAGAGCCTTGAAGAGAGAGAGCCCTGGAGGTGTGTGTGTGTCCTGGTCCGCCCTGGTCTGCCCGTTCAAGACCCGACAGACAGACAGAAAGACACATCAATGGGACAAATGTCACTCGTCACTCGTCACTTTGATTGAATCACCTCAGTCATTAAAAAACCGGGGGGTCTCCAACATCGAATGCCAATAGGGAAGTCGGTCACAGTTGTATGCATTGCCATTCGTCCATCTAAAATCTGCACCTGGACAGCGCCAACATCTCCATCTGTTCATCTTTGTCCATCTGATCGTCACAAGGAGCAGCACACACAGACGCTCTCTTACAGTAGCCAGAAAGAGGCGTTTTTTTTCTTCTTTCATTTTCATCTCGTTCTGATTTTTTTTCCTTCTTCGTCTTCTTTCCTCTCTCGGTCTTTCTGTCTCTCACTCTCTCACTCTCTCGCTCTCTCGCTCTCTCGCTCTCTCTCGCTCTTCTTTACATGGGGGGTCTTTGTTGGTTGCCACCCCTACGAGTTACTCTCTCTGTACTAGGTAGGCAACCAACTTACCCAAGCTCAAAGGTAAGTTTCTTTTCCCTTCCTTTCTTTTTTTTGTCGACTGTCCCTTGTTAGGCCCTTTGCGTCCCGCGTCCCCTATTTTATTTTATTTTATTTCATTTTTTTCTTTCTTTATCTTTCGACACCCTCCCCCCCTTTCGTCTCCACAAACCCTTGTTTTCCTTCCGAGACCTTGTCTAGGTGATTGCTTGGCCCGCAGTGTCGTGAGGAGTGCTTGTTATGACGCCCCAAGACACACACATACGACTGCTAGTATGTATGTACATGCACACACCTTGGCACACATGCAGACAGACAGACAGACAGACAGACACACCTCGAAAAAAGACATTCAAGACACGTTCATACCACACCCCTCCCCCAAGACATCTCAAAAGACACTCCCCCAAGACATCCGCGTCCACTGACAGCTGGGCATAACAGCTTTACATCAAGAGCTGCCCCCACTCACATCAAGAACCGGATCTGAGTCGCCTGTCTCTGTCTTTGGCTTTGGCTTTGGCTCTGGCTCTGGCTTTTGCTTACCTTACCTTGACCTTATTTTACATACTTGTACCTCGTCAACCCTTTCTCTCGCGCCCACCCTCGCTCTGTGCTTGAGTCGTGTATATACATCCCGCTCTTCCCCCCGGTTTGATGATTACACCTGTATCCTTGTTATGGTGTGCATGCACGTTCTGTAAACTCACGACTCCGTTCCTTTAATGCCTCCTCTATTGCTCACAGTTGCGATGGAATCTTACTCTGTCCCCATCTCACCCACGACGCCTTTGTCGCCAACGACCATGGTCACCCCGGAGGAAGAAGCCTTTACGATTCCTGAGCTCAATGATTCAGACTATGTCACCCAAGTTCTGCATTTACCGGCCGACAAATCCGAAACACAGATCGACAACGACCTCGTCGCCAGAGCCAGTGCTGTTGGAATAGCTGCGACTCTTCCCTCCATCGCCAGCAAGCGACAAACGTCCAGTGCCCTATCCTACACGACCTTTGCCACTTTTCAGGATCGATCCTTTTCCACGGCCTCCAATGGTTCATACAGCACCGTCCTTACGCCGCGTTCGTCCATCTACGGTCTCCCAAGCCCCATCATCGGCTCCGAGTTGGATGAAGGTAGAAGGGATTCGAAATGTTTAAGCTTTTCCCAGTATGAACGTTACCTCGCCGCCTTGGACAACCCCGACCAGCCCAAGTTTCTCAGTGCGCCTCCCGTTATCGATGGCTCGACCCAGAGTGTTTTTAGCGTCAGCACCAAAAAGAGCTTCTCAAGCGTCAGGACTGGCCTCAGAAGTCGTATCCGCTGGCGGAAGCGACCTACACAGCCTTTGGACTCTACACTGTTCGTCTCACTCATAAAAAGAGCTCCCCCTTGTCTGTTATGATTATGCAAACTGACTCGAGATGCTGCAGTGCTTGCGTTACCTGCCGAGATGACTTCAACAAGGCGGGCCGGTTGCACAGTCTTCCGTGTGGCCACACACACTGTGCTAACTGCCTAAGAGGCTTGGTCACTCAAGCCATTACGCACGAAGCCAAGATGCCGCCCCGCTGCTGTTCCCAAGCCATCCCAGCATCGACTGTCAGAACCGTCTTAACTCAAGCTGAGCAGGAGTCGTTTTTACTGGCCGTAGTCAAGTACGCCACTCCCTGGGATGACAGAATCTTCTGTCCCGACGTCGCCTGTAAGGAGTTTGTTCCTCCTCAAGATGCCCCTGATCCGAAGCATCCGTTCGACCTTGCATGCCTCAAGTGTCATGGTAGACTGTGTGGAATGTGCAAGGAAACTGCACACCCTATTGGCCAGGATTGTCCCAAAGACTGGGAATTGGCGGCCATGAAGAAGCTGGCAGAGCGATCAAGCTGGAGGCGGTGCCATAGCTGTCGCAACCTCGTTGAGCTTACCGGCGAATCCCCCCACATGACATGCAGATGCAAGGTCAAGTTCTGCTCACTCTGTGGAGGTACTTGGGACCCCACCACTGGGTGCCCCAACATCTGCAATTATGAGGAGGAGCTTGAGCGGAGAAGGCAGGAGGAGGAAGACCGAAAAGCGACAGAAGAAACCGAGACCGAGAAGCGGTCTAGAGCCAACTCTGCGATTGAGCAACTGGGCGAGGAGCAGCAAAAGGAGATGCAACGATTCCTCGACTACATGACAAAGGCTGGTGATGATTTACAACAACGTCACTCAGTGCAAAAGGAAGCAGTCACAGAAAAGTACGAAAACCAGGAGGAGAAGATGAAGGAGAGACACGAGAGGGCCATTACCCAGCTGGAGGACAGGCAAATTGCTGCTGAATTGGAGCTGCGGACGACGCTTGATCAAAGCGAGCGCAGTGTGAGACTTCGGCTCAAGCACATGGAAGCATACTGCGAGGGCCTAGGACGAAGTCCGAACACAGAAGGGCCGAGCCGAGTGGTCACTGAACGCGACTTGAGGGAACTGGGACAACAATACAACCTGCGAGACGATATGGATCGTATGCACCAGGCCAAGATCAACGTCATGCGGGATCGCCAAGCCAAGCAAATGGAGGAGCTTGTCGAGCGACAAGAGAACGAATTGGAAAGATTATCCGACCGGCGACAAGCCGAACTAGACAAACTCACGGCCCAGTTCGCCCAAGAGCATGCTCTCATCAAAGATGTCTTTGAATCCCGGCAATCAAGGATGCATCCACGATGGGTGCTTGCCATTGAGGTTCTCTGCAAGGAGCTCGAAGAGCAAACTGGCCAGACCTTTACAAGGACTGCCCCACCGAGATGGCCCCAGGAGAGGGAAACGGAACCCCAGAGTGAATCTGGACCAGAAGACACGACCCTGGTCGCCCCAGAGGTCACAGCTACGGCTTGAGGGAGGAGAGGTCCCTAACAAGCGTACATACATCGAGCTTATTAATAAGGGGGGGTTCGTTGGAGTGTTCAGCCCCACCTTGTTTTTCTCTTAATGCCTAACTTAACGATGGACGGCCACCTGTCTTGGACTTTCTTTTTTCATTTTCTTTCATCACTCTGCTACCACCTTATCTCTGCGGTAGTCTGAGGCACTTTATTATTATCCCACTCGATGACGAGAACATCTCCTTTATCATTATTTACGTTAGGGGGGCGGAGGGGCGGGGCATTTTGGTATTTGTCACAACAGTGTCTTGGGTTTTTGTAACGGCACCAGATATCCCAGGGTGGACACTAGGAGTTGAAAAAAAAACGGCAAACAGGCATCATTATCACTATCATCATCATCATTATCATCATCATTATCATCACACTTTTCCTCTCTTATACCATCATTCACATGTTTGTTATTTGGCTGCCTTGTAGGCGCATCTCATAGCATATGACAGCGCTAGAGGCGTGTGTATGAGTACAATGGCTTTTACAGCATATTATTTCTTATCCACCCAGGCAGTGAATTTGGATTGGCACTTGATACTCCCCGGTTGGAGTCTATATCCCGGTGCAGATATGAGGAATACTGCATAATATGTATTGTAGTAATTATTAGGGCAGAAGCGGAATAATACCATCAAGGGCATTCATTCCCCTTCTGATTTTTCTTTCTCCATCTTGCTTTGACCCTGCGGTGACGGATGTCGATGAATGCAATGGGAATTGTGATGTTACATGGCATATAGTTGCAACTATAGTGCGGCTGACCTTGTACACACACACACAAACAGCATCTTGGCCGCTTATGGTTGGTCAAAACCGTTTGAGAAGTGCGCACCCCTGTAGAGATATATGGGTATTAGTAGTTGATGCATGACAAGGTCCAATGCCGGACGGCTGCTTGGATCACATTCCTGCCATGGTGCCATTGGTTCGTCGAGTGATGCTTGTGTGGTGCTGCTGCCGGCATATCATCACGACGCTGCCGGTTTTGCATGCAAGGCACATATCATATCACACCACTGCTCTATGCAATTACCTAGTAGGCACTCTAACGCACGAGCATTGTTTTGTTTTTCTTCTCATGAGTGAACGGGGGGGAGAGGTTCTTCTCCGCTCTCTACGAGTTAATTTATCTCTTTTTTGCCTTTTTGGTGTTTTTTTTTTTTTTTTTTTGCTGCATCATTCCCTCTCTCCACTCAAGAAGATGCTAGACCCCAATTCGTCAATGCCCGAATGGGTTGATCGTCGGACAACCCCGATTCGAGATCCCAAAGCGCAAGACAGACTAGAAACCCTCAATTTTTTGACTCAAAGTAATTTTTGGTTCTTTACAGGAGAAGGGGGGGGGGGGGGGGGAGGACGCTGAAGTTGTTGTTTTTGCCTGTACAAGTAGTACCTCGTATTTGAGAATGAGAAAGAAGAGGGGTGTGAGTTTCTTGATGATCCAATGATGGCGGTCAACTGGCTCAAGCTTTGAGGGAGTTGATCCCCCTCTACCCCCCGCCCGCGCGCCTTCATTTACCGCCCTATCGCGGATCAGACCGGAGAGTTTATTGCTGCATGTCTGCAATGTCTCTCCCACTTCCCCGGTTGGCCGTTACGCGTCAAGGGCGGCAATGGCTGCAGCTGCTGTTGACAAATACCTGCGCTTTTGATGAGGCGGATCCTTGCTGAGGAGGGTGAAGCGCAAGCAGAGAGACAGGGAGAGAGACAGGGAGAGGAGGTCCAAAAAGAACGAGAGGGGGGAGAAGGAGGAGGTGGCGTTGCAAAGACATGACGATGATGATGATAATGACGAAAAGTGATTTTGCACAAATTGGGATTAATCAGTTAGCGGGAAAAAACAAAAACAAAGTCGTGATGACTTTGTCTGTTCGCTATTGTATTGCACCCCTTTTTGTTTCGCTTTGGTGTTGAAGCTAACACACCAAGGAACCGTTGAAATACCACCTCACTAAAATGACGGGAGGTAGTGAATGCTGCTGAATGCTGCTCTTTGGAGATTATGTGCTTTTGCCAAGCTTATGTCTTTGCCGGGAGTCGATGGTTGAGCCTTTTAGAATAATACCATCGTCAACATCCAACAAACGGATGCATGCCCAGGCGATCAATTGCATGCCGTTGGCTGCATGTCGTCTACGCGACCCCCCCTCTTCCTGTTATGCTATAAATATATATATTCAAAAGTGGATAACAAAAACGGATGGAACCTTTGTCTCAGAAGCAAGGCCAACCTCCCAAAAACCTGGCATTTGGGACCGGATCGTAAATTTGTTGTTTTACGGGCAACCGGTCAACGGAATCGGGGGGGGGTGGGAGGTGGTATGGATCCAATCACGGGAGGCAAGGGGAGGCTCAAGCACAAGCACACCCAATCCCGTATTGGTACTCCATAATAGAGGGGGCACACAGCTGTCCCCTTTCTGTCTCTTGTTGTTGGTGGAGTTGTTTTCTTGCTTGTGTGATTTTTTGCTGTCTTGGTCTCCAACAAACTGGAGCCGTATTACAAGGGGAGGGAGGCAGCCGCTCTGAACACTGGTAGGGGAGATGCAAGCTGAAGATCTAACGCCCCCTCCCCGCTGATCCATATCGCCCTTGCAGTAATTTCCGGGACGTGGAGGAGCCGCATTCTTGAGGGAAACGGTACGGTTCGGTGTATTTGACAGTTTTGAGGCGTTGGCCTGTGTGTGTGACACGGTTTTCAATTCGGAACCGACAGTAACTTCAACGGTGCCGGGTCTCGCTGCGTCCTTGTCTTGTAACATCCAGCTATCCCTCGCAATGATGCCCGATAACGAACAAAAACGTCCCTTGGGCTGAGAAGAGTGTGATAGCCTTGTCTCTCATTTTTTTGTCTTCACGCCCTCACAAAACAGTAGAAGCTCCGGCAATCGCTAACTCAAAACAAAAATTGCATTCCCCGAGACGCGGAAGTGGCGTTTCCGCAGTTGCTGTCAGAATCAGACGATGGCGTTTTCTTCTTCACGAACGATACCAAGGCCTCCCTCATAGACGGGAGTAATTCAATAGTCGCGGGACAACATCGCCAATTGCAGACTATTTTGGCAAAGCAAAAATGAGTCGTTCGCGCCTCAACGCTTGGACCATCAAATGACACCCCATCTCTTGGTCGCTTGAAGATTAGTCATCTATCAGTCGCATTCAGGAGCCGCAGCGGATTGTGGGAAAAGGATTCTCCGAGCATTGGGGTTTTCTGTCCACGCACGTGACTTTCTCGCTTTTGGCGGGGCATAGCGCACGCTCGTGCCCACACTATGGCACCCGGTTGTGGAAAAAAAACCCTGCCGAATATCACAAAATTACCCCCGAGTGAGAAATCCGACTTTGACATCCGTCACCCACCGATCGCAGCAAGAAGCCTCACACTCACCTCACCCTCATCACCTCATAATTCACAATGGATTCCTCCGCCAAGGCCCCCGTCAAGCTTGTCAAGGTGACCCGAGTTCTCGGTCGAACCGGTACGAATAATCTGAATACCCTCCTCTCTCTGGAAGTTCTCTGCCGCCACCAGTCCGCTGGAACCTTTGCCGTCGTCATGCCCTAGGAAGGAAAATTTTTTGGGCGGTATTGAATGATGCGGAAACGGGACTTGCCGACTGGCTGGCTGGCTGGCTGGGCATAGAGAAAGGGAGAGGGAGAGAGATATATGGACGAATGATGGGCTAACGGAAGGCAGGTTCTCGTGGTGGTGTCACTCAGGTCCGTGTCGAGTTCATGGATGACCAGTCTCGATCCATCATCCGAAACGTCAAGGGACCCGGTATGTGATATTCCAATCCTCGACATATGAGACGACGAGGGAAAAAGGATCATGCGAAAATACTAACATGTCCCTCTTTTACAGTCCGTGAGGACGATATCCTCTGCCTCCTCGAGTCCGAACGTGAGGCTAGACGTCTGCGATAAACAACAAAAAACAAATGATGGCGATGACGCGGTGTATGAAGGTTCTCATGGCGTGAACGGGTACGGGTCTTTTCTTTTGGGTTGGAACACTAGACATTTTGCCTTCCTCGAGAAAAAGGTGGCAGCGCGGTGTCAAGTAGGAACAACCGGCAGGCTACCTAGTCGGAAATACCTAGCCTCATTCTCATCAGGTTCTTGTTTTAGACCTGGGCACACAAAAGAATTCAGTTTTTCATCCTGCCATCGGCCCCGGGAGAGCCTTGACGCCAGTTTCTTGTTTCTGGTTTCATTTTGATGTGACGGTTTGGCGCATTGTGCTGGGCACGCGGATGCTCGCGTTCTTGTTTCAGGTGCACGGCATTGGTGAAGTGCTTTGTTGAAATGGAGTGATGTCTGATGGTATGGCTCTTTCTGCACAGGTTGCTGCAATTGTGCTGGGCATGCCGGTGCAGGTACAGGTATAAGATTGAAGCCACACATGGAGACCGATGGCCACTGAGACCTCACCAAACGAAATGTCGCTTCTTTGCTTGGCAGTTGAGCTTCAGGTGGTGCAATCTACAGCTCAATATCCGCCGCGCAGGCGTCCTTGGCACTGATGATTGACTGCTGTTCTCGTCTCAGTTTGATAGGTTGGACCCTGGACGCCATTGACAGTCTGCCAGCAGTTAATTGCATTCAGTTAGACGCGTAGGATATGGCGTCATTGTTCGAGGGGTCCTTGAGATATCATAACCATGGTCAACGAATGCATGCTTGGGGGTTTTTTTTCTCGTCGGCAATGTGCTACCAAGCAATTAACGTGAGAGAGGCAGTATGGCTGCTTGCAGTGTACTTGTATACTGTAATTGAATGGATGTTTGCAATGGTTTTCATTGGCTTACGTATTCACTGTAAGGGACAGCCACAGTGGGAGAGATGATGACCTGCCGGATCTGGACTCCGTAGTACCCGAACCGCCATTGAATAGGTAGCATCTATCTGTACTGTCTATAGAGGAGCCTGTCCTGTCCTGTGCCCTTCCGTCCTCTCCACCAGCACCGGCAAAAAGCACAGGTCGTCGTTCGTGCCGCCGTTTCGTCAACGCCTGCGTCAGCCACAGACAGCAGTCTTTGCTTTGCCTCGTCCATACCTATTTACCCCAGTCCAGGCCAGCTCACTTCAATCAATCCCATTAGCCAGTATCAACATCCCTTATCATCCATCATTGGGCTTTTATTTTCTAGAGCTTTCTAAATCTGTTCCCTCTCCCCTCCCTTCCTCTCTCTTTTTTTTCTTCTTCTTCTCTCTGTTGCTGGGCAATCGCAATCTATCCATTTCTACTGCATCTTGCGGACGCAGATCGTCGTCGAGCTCTCCCACTCCCACCTGCAGGACCCCAGTGCGTCGCATTCGTTGATTTGACTGATTGATTTTGCTCTGCGAGCTCTTCCCAGTCGCGCCAAGGCCTGAGCTGCCCCCCTCGAGTTCGAACCCCGTTACGCACAAAAAGAAACCGAGAGACCTGAAAACGATTAGGCGCAAAGAATTGAAGTATTTTTTTTGGTTGCTGCGAACTTGAGATACGAGGGACAGGCGCATGGCGTACCAGCTACGAGCCTGAAAGCGAAGAGGAGTACGGACACCAAGATCATCGTGTAGTAGTCCCCCCGCTCGACAAGACGGGAGCTTGCATACACATACCTGCCTACCTCTGCAGATTTAAATATCCATAAGCAAAACCACCACAATGTCCGACTATCGCACCCCCGCCGACGACGCTCTTCCATCGTTATCGATTCAGACTACGCCATTACAGCAGACCCGATCTGTTTCCGGAAACATGTCGGTGGAAGATACGGCTGCCAGTCAACGAGCTTTCGAGGAGGCAGCCATTCAAGATGCTACCTCGATTGATAACAGGAGTCGCAACTCTACGCCAGCCCCAGAGGGTGTGCCTCCTCAATCCAATGTCGACCCGGTTCTGATGAAGCAGGTTGACGATGTCTTGTTGTCCGAGGTACGAATCCCGCCCGCATCTTCGGGGGAAAAGTGGCGCGATGCTAAAACTTGACAGCAAGGTATACCTACATTGTTGAACCGTTTAAAACAGAGCATAGCTTCTGCCAAGGTATGAAGCATCTTCCGCCCCAAATCATCCATCATGCAGTGCATTAATTCCAATTGTCACACAGGAATTCGCCTCCTTTCTCAAGAAGCGAGCCTCGCTAGAAGACGATCATGCCCAAAGCTTGAAGAAGCTGTGCCGCCTCACGCAGGATAGTATTCGCAAGCCCGAGCACCGCCAAGGCACCTTTGTTCATGTCTACGAAGAGATGATGCAGATCCACGAGCGCATGGCCGAAAATGGCATACAATTTTCGTCATCACTCTATCAGATGCAAGAGGAGCTGCTCGAGCTGGCCAACAATGCGGAACGCACCCGCAAAGTGTGGAAGACTAATGGTATGGCTGCCGAGCAAAAAGTAGTCGACCTCGAGCAGGCTATGCGCAAGAGCAAGACCAAGTACGATTCCCTAGCCGAAGAGTATGACAGGGCCAGAACGGGCGAAGGAAAGGCGAGTGGCGGCAAGATGTTGGGTGCTTTCAAGGCGCACAAGTCTGCTGCACAACAGGAGGAGGAATTGCTCAAAAAGGTACAAAATGCGGATCAAACGTACCATGGCCACGTCACCTCACTACAGCACGAAAAGGCCCAGCTGTATGCCAACATTCGCCCGGAGGCTATCAAAGCACTGCAGGAGGCCGTTTCGGAAATTGACTCTGGCGTCACAATGCAAATGCAGAAATTCGGTAAGTGATACACCAGACCTGAGTTGTCAATCCAGAACCAAGAACTAACATCAACAGCCTCTTACAATGAGAACTTGTTGCTAGGCAATGGTCTGATTATCAGTCCGTTCAAAAACCCAACAAGCATTGGCCCTCATCAGCCCCGAAGCTTGAGGCAAGCAGTATCATCCATTGATAACGAGAAGGATGTGAATGAGTTTATCGCCGGCCATCACATCAAAGTGCAGCCCAGCCCTGGGGAGATCAAGTATGAGCGTAATCCAGTATGTCTACTTATCCTTCAAACATAAGAATCAAGTCAGGTTTGCTAACAGTACCCAGGTCCTCAATCCCCAACCTGGACCTTTGTCCCAGGCCCCAACGCACAACTCTCAACAGTCCATAAGCGGGTATCCCTCTGCACCTGCGTCTATGGGTTCAAGAACGAGCACGGGTAACTTTGGTGGTTCCGGAAGTCCTCAGTCTCCTCAAGCCGCACCACAACCCATTGCACAAGGTGTCACGTCCCCAATTGGCGCTTCAAACTCTGCAACATCGTTCCATCAGCAAAACCATAGCCGAAGCTTCAGTCAAGGGAATATGCTGAACCAGCCCGGCCCGCCACAGCAGCAGCAGCAACAACAACAACAACAGCAGCAGCAGCAGCAGCAGTATGGGGCCAGAGGCACAACGCCAGGGGGTTCACGATATGGCAATGAACCTGCTCCTCAGTTGAATGCTTTGCCTTTCCAAGGCCAACCTGCAGGTCAGAGAGCGTCGCCTCAGGAGTTGGGAGCTCCTTTCCAACCGCCCAATGCTGGCGCGCCACCTCCAGCATATGGTGTGCCGAGCCACAGTCCCCCCGTTATGGGGGTCACAGGAGTTACAAAACCCGTCTTTGGCATACATTTAGGTCGATTGTATGAGCGGGATGGCCTGGCTGTTCCAATGGTCGTATATCAATGTATCCAGGCAGTTGACTTGTTTGGTTTGGGAGTGGAGGGTATTTACCGCCAGTCTGGTTCGATGAACCATATTAACAGGCTGAAGGTTATGTTTGATTCTGGTAAGTCTCTTGCACCTGGAGAACGATTGGCCATGTGCTAATGGTCCGCAACAGAGTCACAAACCAATACTCTCGACTTCAGAAACCCGGAGAACTTCTTTCACGATGTCAATAGTGTTACTGGCCTATTGAAGCAGTTTTTCCGAGATCTTCCTGATCCTCTGCTCACCATGGAACACCATGGCAGCTTCATTAACGCAGCCAGTATGTCATCCCTTCCTTCATCACCCCCTATTCTATTTACTTACATGTGTACAGAACATGAAGACGACATTGTCCGACGAGACTCCCTCCACGCCATTATCAACAGCCTCCCTGACCCTAACTACGCCACTCTGCGCGCCCTGATGCTGCACTTGCATCGCGTCATGGATAACTCTCACATCAACAGGATGAATTCACATAACTTGGCCGTTATTCTCGGACCAACGCTTATGGGTACGGATCCCAGCACTGCCATTGCAGATGCGGGATGGCAAATTAAGGTTATTGATACTATTTTGGTAAACACTTACCAGATTTTTGATGAGGACTAAATGCACAAGGACTTCGGTTGGTGTATCGTCCTTGTTTAATGTTATCATATCCGTCTGTGGTTTTTTAATCTCTCATCTCTCACCATCATCATCTCTCCTTGTATCCCCCTTTCTAAAAGGGAAGGCTCATCCTGGATGCATCATTGCGCCATCTCGCTTTGCAGTGTAAGAGTACACCCTCCTTCGCGTGGGAACTTTTCCTTTGGTATCTTTGTCTCTTTTACTGGAGCGATTCTCTTTTTTGGTTTCCTTATTGTTTCTTGTTTTCCTTCTCAGAAACGGCGCCAGAGGCTGCGAGTATGTTTTCCCCCCTTGTCGTTGTAGACGGATGGTCAGGGAAAGGAAGGGGGGACAAAAAGACAGGATAGAAAATGGAGGGTTTTGTTTTTAAATGCGTAAGCCCCTTTTGCTTTTGCTCAGTCTATTATGGTGAAGGTGTATGCCCTACCAATGGTGATACGGGGTGTGTTGAAGCGTGTTGGGTACCCTTGGTCGGTGATGAGCGGGATCGCCAGGGGCTGGCCATTCATCGTCGGCACACAACATCCTTGACGTTTAAGCCAAAATCTATCCCCAGCCATCATCACGCCATGCCAGTGCGCTACATCTCATCACATGTAAACCTCCATCGTACCCAGGTGCTATTAAGAGTCTCGTTCAATTCAACTATCCTAATACGCCACTTCTTGACTCGAGAAAGATTATGCACAAATCTTTTCCTCTCCCATCATCAGTCTTTCATTCCCATACACACACGCATGAAGAAGAAGAAGAAAACACAGATCCATCACATATATAGAAAGAAAGGTATATACCATATATCATAGAGAGAGAAAACAAAAATAGAACAAAAGAAAACACATAAGAAAAACCAAAAGACTACAATGCCTTTTCCCGTTCGTTTCGCTACCCCCTATGCATGGACATAAACAGACCCAAGACAAAGATACAGTAAACCACGCCACGCCACGCCCGGTATGCAATCTACCTTTCTTTATCACCCGAATAAAACCCCTCCCTCCCAAAAAATGCTTATTGCCGTCATCTCTTTTTCAACTGATATTGAAAAAAGGGGAAGAAAAGGAAAAGAAAAAAAAACAAGGTATCCTCTTTTTTTAATCATTACGACCTCTCCGCACCTCCACATATAATAAACAAACAAGGACAAACAGGGAAAAAAAAGGCCGTCCAGAGAATAAAGAACCGTCACATGAGTTCATAGCGTGGGGGTATCCCGTATCCGAAAAACAAGAGTTTTCCGACGCAATAAACAGAATAGTCGTGGCATGAAGTGATAAAACCCAACAGGACATAATAAAGAAGAAGAAAGTAGTGCAAGGTAGATTTGCCCCATCATCCGTTGCCCGCCATGTCTAAGTGGCAGGCCATGAGCATGTTCGCAATATGTATGTTGAAAGCGCGCAGGGTTTTATTGGGAATATGGCGCGCAATATGTGTAAAAAAAAAAAGAAGTCTAGTCAGAGAATCATCATTGAATCTTAATCGCTTCAAACAGCGACAGATTCAAGCTGGTATCGTTCTCTCCAACATTCGGTGTAGGTTCGCTAAGCATCTCCCATCGTCGAAGAACGAATGGGCTGTGTTTTGGCTGAGAAGCCGGTCCGATCCCGTACATGGCACCCATGCCTCTGTATGCTGCGCTGTGTGACATTGAGGTCTTCTCCCTGTGAGCCATCATCAAGTTGTCCTTCGAGGTTGGCTGTAGCGTGCTGAAAATATAGAAAAGCCGAGGATCTGAAGATGTATTCATACTCGGCATAACGCCAGGTAAAAGAAGAATATTCTTAGCGCAGAGGACACGTACTTCATCCGGAAGAGCATCGGCCAGCAAGAGGGCAATGTCAAACACCTGTTGGGACATATCTCCGGCCGCTTGGCCTGGCAATGCATCGAGTTCAAGCAAAAGGCGACAGAGGACCAAAAGAATGCGTCCTCTGGCATCGTGGTTTGCCGGGATGATGGTCTTTCCTTGAATCGATAAATTCAGTGATGTATTGACTGGCTCGGCGCATATGCTATGCAGCGTGAGGAACTTCAAAAATGCAGGCAGCCAATCATCGAGAACGACCGGTCGAAGTTTGGCCCTTTCTTGGTCCTTGGTTGCAATAATCTCAACAAGCTCGGCGAGCTTTTCGGCTAGGGCACCATGTAGTTGAGCGGATTTCGGTGGTGGCTGGCCCGAGACGATGGCCTGAACGACTGCAAGCAAATTCTTCGCCAGACGAATACTGTTTGCATTGGTGGTTGCCTCGGTGAGTTTGGGAGACTTGGTTGACGGGATCAATTCCAGGAATCTGGCGCGGGCTTGGTTCTTCAAGTGCTGTGTAATGTCATCAGTGAGGCATGGAAGCATACTTGTCCACATTATGTTTTGTGCTTCGAGTGCTCGATCCATGGCTTTGGCAAAGAGCTCAAACTGTGATGACTTTTGCTCCTTATTATCAGTTCCGCCTTGCTGAGCAAGAGAAAGGTCCAGATTCAGCTTGATCTGGCAGAACGGCATTGTTAATTCATTTGACAGACCCAACACCTGATCAAATGATGGCGGTGCATCACCCAGCTCCTGTGGCACCAGAAGTTTGCTCATGATGTCGTGGATCAGCTTGGTGGCCTCTGTGGAAATATTCTTTGCAAGAAGTTCTGTTACCAGGGGCAAATTGGTCACAATAAGAGGTCGTAACGACTCGAGAACACTTTGCCAGCATGCAGGGTCATCAAGAGGGAAACAATTTGGTTGGCCTCGAACCTCAACATACTCGATTATGGCAGAGCGCAAAAGGCCAAGAAATCCCTTGTCGTAGTTGGACCTTGCTGAATCTTGGTAAATCCTAAAGCGATATTCTTCTTCGGGGCTAAGGCCAGTTCCTGGCGGGAGCTTCATAAGAATGAGCTGCAAGAGTTCTTGGAAGTAGGTTGCCGAACCAGGCTTTGTCACCTGATCGGGGGTGGAGCCTCCTGTAGACGCAGGGGGAGGTGTGCTTGGTAAAAGGGAAGAGATCGGGAGACAATGAGTGATAACCAGAAGGGGCAGTAATGCAGAAAGCGGCTGGCGTTCCTTCATAAAGCGAACGTAGCTGCTAACCCAATCCGCCATGAGCTTGTCGAAGTGCTGTGAATCAAAGATACGAAGTCGAGTAAGTAACGAAGCGTAGACTCTTCGACTCTCATCCATCTTGGCCCACCCTGCGTCAAGTCTCGGTACGATGTATCGAAAAAGCCTGTTCATGGTGGGGTGATCAATGCTGTTTCCGCTCGCCAGCAGCTTGTCGATTTGTTCTGATACTTCGCCTTCGGCACTCTGCGCTTGGCCAACCATGTTGTCAGAGACTGGCGAGCATGCATCGATGGCATTGTTACGGTCGCTCTGCGTCAAATCATGTGTCAACTGTTTTGCAATATCCTCTCGACCAGGCATGCGATGTGCCAAACAAGCAAGAGAGGACAGCAAGGGGCGAGCCGCAATGCCCCTTTCTTGAGCTACAGCTTTGAGACGGGACATGAAGAGATTGAAGAGATCATCCATGCCACCCATGGCCGAAAAAACTTGCAGGTTCAGATTGACAGTGTCAACACAGGATGCAAGAACATCAATATTCGCAGATTGGATGCAGACTTTGATGACTTCTGACAAGATGGAAAAATCTTGGACTCTCTCAAGAATTGCGCGGATTGAGATGAACATTGCGGGGGAAATAATTAAAACAGCGGCCTTCTCGTTTGGCGATTTCTGTGTCAATACATCGCGTAAATGAGCAGCAATGGAGCTCTGGAGGGCCCGTGTACTGTCCACGATTTTTCGGAGAAGCTTCTTCAACGGCATGGGTTTCCTATTGATCATAGTATCGTCGGGCTGCATGGGCAGGCCCAAGGTATGGTCAATAACCTTGATGGCGCTGCGAATGTCGTCCGCTTCTTCGGAAACTGAATAGTTAGCTGCCCGCCTGAGTATGTTGCCTCTGTCACTTTTGTGATCGTCTGAGAGACAATGAAGTGGAAGGTTGACAAGCAGTCTTGTGGCACAGGGGCTCTCATCTGAATCTACCTCGGAAGCCTCGTGACAGCCACCTCGGGCAATAAGCCACTGAATGTATTGTGGCACTGAGAAATGGCCGGTGCGAACAAGTTCTGTGACCAGGCGATAGGCCATTTGTTTCCGGGTCTCTTCTTTGGGAGATATAGTGTCCATGTGGTCAAGGATAATGCTGGTGGCATCAATCCTCAAAGTGCTCCATGCGCGAAGAAGATTTGCTGCAAGATAGACTTTTGCTAATCCAGGGCGATGGAAAGAGGTTGCCCACTCTATAGTCGCTCTGACGATTTGCACCTTGTCCTTACCAGTAACCCAGCATTTCTTAGTCAGATCCCGATCTATTTGATTCTGTAGTGTCGAGTCCAGCAGTCGAACAAGTTGCTGCCCTCCTGCCAGTGGCGCGACATTGCTCGTAACAGATAGGCGCCTGTTCCTGAAACTGATCCGGTCGTATGCGTTTCGGGCGTCCTTGTCATCGGCTGGTAAAAACGCCTCTAAAGCCTGTGCATATTTCGGCCATATGCTAGGACAAAAGAAGCTATCAGAACTGTTCTTGATTAAGGAATTAAGCAGGTTGGCGAGCTGACTCGACAGCTGGATAAGAATATCTTTATCGGGATCGTTGTGTATCTGGTTAAATAATCAGTGGCTGTTGTAAAAAGGCCATAGGGCGAGATGACATACAGTATTAAGGTGGTTGAGAAATGCGTAGACAAGACGACGGCCATACTTTCTCGAGTGAAGCAAGTCGGCCCAACATATCTGCGCAATGAGTATCCACATGGGAATTCTTGACTGAGTGCTATGTTCCAGGCCAGATACAATCCAGTCCAGATAATGTTCGCGATCCAAAAGTTGCTCTGAGTAAAGATTCGTTGCCAGCCGGATGCTGGATACTTGTTAGTACCCAAACGTCCATACGTTTCCCGAGAAATAGATCAGGAAAAAAATACTTACGCATATGTAACCCTCGTTTTCCAGTCCGCCTCTCCAAACGCTGAGACAACCGCATCAACGAACTGCTCCACAAAGACAGTCCAATCTCTTATCCATTTCAATTCACCTCCCATAGCAAAAGCGCCGTTGACTCCCTTTCTCTTGAACGCTCGGATTTCATTTGCGCCTACACACTTGGCCAGCCACACAGCCCGCTCAGTCGGTACATTTTTGTTCAAGCATTGGTCGAGTAGGGTCCTGCCGCGAATACCATGAGGGATTGTTCGGCTGAGACGTCGTAGAGATATAGCCGGGTTCGCCAGGTCCTTCATCCAAACTTCTCTCTTCGTATCGGTTAGGGTAACTCGGGGAGGTGGCTTGAATGTCGATGGTGCAGTAACCTGGCCGCGATGTCTTCGCTGGTTCAAAACACCCATAAAGATGGTAGATAGGGCATTAAGGCCACTTTTTTGCTTGATGGCGGGAGATATGGCCAATCTCGCGGTTGACGTCTCGTTTTGAGTACCCCGGTCCCACGTTCCCTTTTGAATCGCCTCAACGCCCCAATCATCCTCATGGTGATGTCCATTCCATGGGAAAAAATCGGCATGACCCGAAAATAAGCCTCGGCTAAACGGATCGCGATTCGGTGGATCGTGTTTGCTGCTGGATGGAAGTCGCGGAGCATCAGCTGGTACTTCGACAGTCCAGGCCTTGGGCCTAGTATCTCTCCTATTTGAAGTGCCTGTTGCTGCAGGCGCGGTCGTGGTTATTTGGATGGGTGGTGGTCTGACGGATTGGGGTTGCGGCAAACGTCGTTTGGGCATCGGCAATGGGGGGTTATCGGGATCTGGTTGTGAAGCTCGAGATAGGGCAGGGCTTGTGCCGTCCCCATCCATGGCGTCGGACATGGACATGATGCGCGACGGTGTTAGAATCTGTGGCGACGAGAGAGCTGACGCTGAGGCACTGGCCAGGTCATTATTGGATAACTCGAGTCGCAACCTCGAACCGGCTCGTCTCGGAGTCGTTGCATGGCGAGTTTGTAGGGGATCGAGAGGATCGACGGTGGGGAAATCGCCAAACGAGTCTTTTCGAACAGGCGAAGAAGGGTAAAGTTGTTGCGATATAGCGCGCTGCTGATGGGTAGGCCGCTGGACCGACAGCGTCGAGCTACTAAGCGTTCGCTGCGGCGGTCGCGGATGGACGCCGACGGGGGTCCTGGAGGTCATCTCTCGGTGGGAACAAGGTAAGGCGCCATCCCGTAGAATCTAGCAAAATATTAAAAGTCGAATAGACGGCCAAAGTGAATGGCTCGAATGCGGTACGACGTCGAGCCAAAGCAAGGGGAGGAAAACGATGCGATGTGTTCGTTGTTGGGCCCGAGGAGATGCGGAAAAGGCTAAGTGATGGATGGATGTACGTGTTGGATTTTGCCGCTTCACCCGAAAAGACGTAGATCAGCCAGCCCCAGCCTCAATCCGTGCTGCGTCGAGTAATCAAACAAGAGATGCAGCGATGTTCGAATAAGGCTTCGGTAAAATTACGATGGCGAAGAAAGGGGTGGAAATAATGGCGGCGACTTTGGCGAGATGTGGTGAGAAGAAGCCCCTGGTGGGAAACTCAATGGGAAGAGAGAGGAGGTTGAACTCGCTGATGGTGGTGGTGGTTGTGGTGGTTGTGGTTATGGTTGCCGCTGGTAGTGGATAGTGGATGGTGGATGGTGGATGGTGGTGGTGTGACATGGAAGGACGGACGGGCCCTAGTATAGAGTTGCCTATAATTGCTCCCTACCTCCCAAGTACAGTTGATAGTGCGTACCTCTCTCTGTACTCCGTATCCCGTTAGATAATACTTGCGCCGCCTGAGGGAAGGGAGGAGGAGGAGGAGGGCTATGGGATTGGAGGGTAAAGAAGAAAAAAAAACATTTAGGCTTTTTTGGGGAATTTGGGTTAGTTTAGCACGCACGAGGCACGAGGAGGCAGGCAGGGATGAGATCCATGGATGGGATGGGATAGGATGGGATTGGGATGGATCGATCTGCGGGCAGCGCGGGCGGCAAACATTCGCTGCTTTGGATGTGCAGAGCCAAAATAACCACCCCAGGAGACTTGGGTTACGTTACCCGGAGCGGGCTAAGGTGTGTGTGTTATCTTAGTTCCTAGCCTGAAGTTAACGACCCGGCCACAGCGAGGAGAAGAGACCCCCGAGTCCACTGTAGGGCAAATGCCATAGCACATTTAACCCACTGTAACACAACATGCCTACATATCTACCCAGTGGGTAAGTGCTAAGGTAAGTACATGATGATACACACAACTTCCCTTAGTAATTCCCTTTTAGGGATTAGTAACATTAGATAAAGGTTGGACAAAGCACGCAGATGTCCAGTCAGCAGCAGGGGCCCCCAATCCTCAATCTGTGAGAAAAAAAAAAAGGGAAACCCGCAGACCCTGTCGTTTTTCTTTGTTCTATAAAAATCCCCTTGTAAAATGGTCGACCAGGCCAAAATAATAATAATAATAAATAAATAAAAATAAATAAAAAAAATAAAAAAGGGAAGAAAAGAAAGAAGCCAACGCATATTCACGATTCGGCTGCAGAAGACGGGATGAAGGAGAGGGGGTGTGGAATTCCTTTTCTGGATGGTGCGCAAGCCACGGGCAACGCGGAGGAAACTATGCATATTACCACGTCGTGTATCTCTCCACGATGGTTCATGGTGATTCAATACCTCTTCGACTAACACGGTTAACCGTGGCCAATGTGTCATGGCTTCACGCCGGCGTCCTTTTTCTTCCTCATGCCATTCAGTGGCTGCGGCCACCCCGTTGCACTCTTGGTGGACTTGGAGATTTGGAGAACAAGGGAGGGAGGACCCCCAAGCAACATCCACGCCTTGGCTTGTTTGGTAGGACATGGACTCGAATAATCGCCCTTTGCCTCTTCATCAGCCATGAGCATTTTGGTTGGTTGCACTGTAATCTGTTTTGATGGGTTTGTAAAGCACCCATCCCACGACAAGAGAGTGTGGTACACGTACGGAGTATTGGCATCCTACTACAAGTATATGCAGATGCGGTATCCATCAACAGAGACCTTGATCCCCCTCCCCGTCTCGTCTCGTCTCCCCTTCTCCCACCCCTCACAATAGATCCCAGCCCAGCCCAACAAAATTATACATACATACATACATGTAGCATTAATGAAAGAAGCCTTGGCACTATATGGAGCAAGAGGTGGGGATGAAGGGGCGCATCATGGGGGCGCACACCAAAGCAGCACCCAAACACCCAAGCACCTCAGCCAGAAAGCAAAAAAAGCCCAAGGGAGAAAGCGATGGATAGTAGCGCACGTCGCCACAGCATCTCCAATCTCCAGTCAAAATCTCCAGTCTGTCCTGCGAGCTGTGCCTTAGCCGGTATGCGGAATGTGGGCTGGGAGTAGCAGCCAATCTCTACGCACGTATTAGATGCAGATTGCCCATGTTTTTTTTCTTTCTTTCTTTTTCTTTTCTTCTTCATGTATGTACTCCGTTTGTATTGTATATGCAAATGCAGGCACCGAGTGTGGAAATCTGCAAGAAGTGAATCCGGTTCACGTTTCGATGCATCTGGCTCTGTCTTTTGCTCCGTTTGCTGTGAGCAACAAACAGGCCAAAAATGAGGCCTCTTGCATATGCGTGTGTTTGATAGGGTATGGATTCCTCTATCCTGCCCGTTTGTGTGTATCGTATTTGTATGTATATGTATGTACGCAAAGTCAAGGATGGAAACGCATCGTCATGGTTATCGTCATCACCATCCAGCCAACCAACGGTATTGCCCTATTCTGCAAACCAACCTTGTCGAAATACAGCCCGATGTGATGAAATCGATAACGCAGCCATGCTGCAGCCGATACATAGCCGGAGTAACCCCCCCTCCTCCTCTGGAGTGTGTGGATCATCTCAGTTATCGGCCATCCATGACCTCCTCGGACTTGAGGTATTTCAGTGTTACAACAACTAGGCGTCAAGGCCGGATACGGGAGGGAAGTTTGCCATTCAAGCGAGGCGGTGAAAATATCCAGCTCCAGGCATCCTGGAGTGACAAACAAGCAACACGGATGGCCGCGTCAAGGCAGCGCAGCGCAACGCCACGCCAAACGGACAAATATTCTGTTACACGACGACGTGATAACCACTAGGATCTCGTCGTACGGTCATGCCCCTATAAACTCTACATCATGCAAATTCACAACGGTGGCATCTTATTTGTCGCCTGGTTTTTTTCTCGCTCTGTTTGTATAGCCGCTGGATCCCACCAGCTGCTTGCCACCCTTGTGATCACACCCATCACACTAATCAAACAACGAAACGGAGAGGAAAAAAAACAAAGGGACCTCCGAAGATGCTGCATCTGCTTCGGAGAGAATCCCTCCCCCCAAGAAAAGCAAACATGAAGGAACAAAACAGGATGAAGCATTTCGGCTGCAGGACACACCACCACCCCCTCCCCTCGTCCCGGGGGATCTGTAGATGCTGCTCCACTTCTATATCCTACCCTGGATGTCTTGGGTTGAACAAACAAACTCTTTAGAATCACTCCTCGCCAATCAACCAACTCTGATGATGCTAATTTACCGACTTGACCCGCTGTCTGATGTTTGTCTTCGCCTCACTGCTCGCCTCGCCCCCTCATTCCTTTCCGACGTTGCATGAGCAAACATATGGACGGAATAATGCAATCTCTTTTTTCACCAACCAGCCTATATCACACACTGACTATCAACTGCATGAGATGCTTACCATCACCATCTCACACAACATGATTCATGCATGTCGGAAAACACACTTCCAATAGTGTATGTACCCGTCGTTTTTCTTCATGCAACTTGACACTGTTTGCTACAATCTGGTCGCCCAAGTAATGTTATATCATGGGAGGAGACATGTGAGGAGACATGTGAGGAGACATGCAAGGAGACATGGGAGCAAATGTGACGAGACTTCGTATATGCAGCTACCCGGACTAAATCTGCACCGTTGCCAATCCGGCCTTCCCTACCTAAATAATACAGCCAAAGTCCTTCGTGATCGACGACAAACCGCCGTTATCGCAGGTAAACATAAGCGCCATCAGCTGTCACCTACTAAAAATGTGATGAAAAGATCTGCCGTGCATACGTCGTTCCGAGAGACAAACATCAAAGTGCCGTAAAACCATGACACAAACATGAACGAGAACAAATTTACAGCTCGCCGGCCTCGTGGACACTCCACTCATTCCACCCCTTCTTCTCGCCGGGTAGCTGAATATCCTGCCACTCCTGCTTGGTCACCTTCTTCCACTCCTCAATCGGGATCCAGCCGATGTATGCTCTGTCACCGAAGCCTCCAATCCAGTACACCTGTGTAACAACCAGCCTCATCCATTCACTGGTATGGATGGGGTTTCCCGGCAGCCAGTACTTGGCATCGTGGTGCTTGATGAGATAGCACTCCGCCAGTCGGACTGCGTCCACGATACTGGGCTTGATGGGCTCCAGGTAACCGATGAGCGAGAAGCGGGGCAGGTTAGCCGCCGAGTATGGCACCGTATCCGGCACGGATGAGGACGCATGGGTTTCCATGACCTTCTCATTGTAGGACAACTTCCCACCCATGTAGGGAATGTACTCGGAGAGACGAGAGAGAAGAGAGATTCTCCTGGTTGGCGGATAGGGAGGCGTCCACTGCAGCGACAGCGTGACGTTGGAGCCCTCCCGTGCGTTTTTGAAACTCGTTGCGATTTTGATGGCCAGGATAGTCGGATTGCCTTCATCTTCGCAGTCGGCGATGTAATCCATCAGCCCGATTGGCACCCCACCGAGGCCGTCGGGTCGATTCTCCTGAGTCTCAGCCTGACCATTGCGGGCGACGCTGCCGGATGATCCAGGGAAGACGGTAGAGAGGGTGCCAAGCTTGGTCAGCGCCAGGATACGGCGGCCCATGACCGCAGACTCATAGCTCGTTGGGATGCGGGAAGTGTCCGCTCCATTCTCGAAGAGCGGAGCGTTGAAGTCGATGGCATGGGCAATACCGGAGATGCCGGCAACGACAGCGAGGAGCTTCATGATTGATGAGGGAAAAAAGCAGATGGATTAGCGACCATGTATCTATGGTGCTGATGTTAAGTAAGATGGGCAAGGGTGAGAGATGATGGATGATCAAGAGCGGTCTACAGGTGAGATGGGATTCGTTATGCTAGGTATGTGATGGTAAAACTGAACAGTTCTGATGTGATTAAATGGGAGAAAGGAAAACCAAAGGGGCTAGAAAATGTACTGCCTCTTTAGGCGAATTCACCTGATCGATCAAGTGATGCTCTTGGCTTGGCTTGGCGCGAGGCGGCGAGGGTAGATTGATAAGATTAGATCCTCGGCTCTTATTCATCAATCACCTGCCTAACAATTGTGGGGTCAGCAACTGTCGTTGCCCGCATCTTCAACGGTGTGCTTATCACATGCCATAAACGAGATGTTAACAACTGTTAGGTACAATATGTGCAGCTGTTATGTTTTTTTCATTCTTTAGAATTAATAATATATAGAAAAAAAGAAATGGCTATAATTACTATACCGCTCTCATATCATTCCTGACATCGCCTTGCATAAAAAAGCAGAAAGAAACTGGCTGGCTAATCTAATGCTTCATGTCATCCACAACTCATCCCCTCATGTCTTCTTCAAAAAAGGCTATGCTAATGTGATTTTCTTCAACATCTGAATCTGATTCGAATGGGTTATCGAAATCCCCGTCCGCGGTTACATCCTCAACCAGTTCGGATTCACTCTCGGATTCATAGGCACGCCCATCATCTAGAGCAGAATCGGATTCAACAGAGGCATCGTCCTCCCACTGTCTCTTCTTCTGAAGGCGACGCCTCAGCTCGAGGCAGATGGCCAACCGTATTCGTGGCATCGTCTTAAACAGCTCAGAGCTTCGTACCCTTTTCTCGTTGATTGACCCATCTGCCTCGAGGCATTCTGATGGTAGCGGCAACAAATCACCACAGGTCAACCAAGCCTTCATGATAGACTGCTTTGCTTGTTGATATTTAGCCAAATCAGGGAGCTGGTCTGTAACTTTTGCCAAGTCTTGGCAGCATCTCCGATATGATGCCTTGAGGCCGAACGATGTATTGTATTCCCTATTCTGAGAAAGCATCTTACGCAACCACTCGACCCTATTCGGATCCTCCATGTCCACAATCGTAAAAGTATCACCGTCAAATAACTCAGATACGAGGTGAGGATGCCACCAAGATTTCTCCACTTTCAAGGGACTCTTGATCTGTAGATAAATCGTCCGTACCCTTTGATGGAACAGGTCGTTGCGAAACAAATTGGACATCCATCGTTCCTCTAGGTGTTTGGTGCTGAAAATGACCGTGTCCGAGTCTTCCGCGAGCATGGTCAGATCCGAATAGAGTCTCTTGGCCCTGCGAAAGAAGATGGAAAGATCCAGAATGTCCCGGGACCCGTCGAACCAGGTCCAAGAGTTTGCGTATGTGGTGTTCTGACAATACAGTCGCCCATTTCGCTGGGCCACATGGCGAGATTCACGACAGACATGGGCAACGGTTGGCGGAGCAAAACTCTGGCATTCCAAGTCCTCGCTCCAAAACTTGAAGAAGCGGGTTGGTCGAAGTTTGCGACAAGGAAGAGCCCAGCCCCAAATCATCTCGCGAATTTCGGGAGGCAGGCGTTGGAATTGAGGGAACAGACTTGCTGGCTGCTGTTGGGTGAGGAATCCATGAAGCAGTGTGATGTGACGCTCCTGGATAGCGAGTCTCGTTTCCATCTGAGTTTGAAACCGCTCGAGTTGCGTTTTCATGGACTGCAAAGAGTCGAGTTGAGCAGAAGAACCCCGTATGTCGTGTTCCTCTTCTTGAGACATCCCATCGGTTGGCTCATATGCTAGTCTTGGTAGTGTATTGTCCTCCATGGCTAGCCTCTGCTGTGTGTTGGTTGATTCAGGGAAGTTGCCTCTGCTCAATTCGGTAGACAATGTACAGGTTTCGTGATGGTGTCTGATGCTCTTATAATATGGAGGGAGTCAAGCGGCCCTCGTATCGGCTTTTACACATGCGCGTATATACAAGGAAGCGGTAAAGAAATGGACATCTATTTTCGAGAATGGCCTGAGCTGGGATATCCATCAAAGCATACATGGCAAAGACAAGTTTAGGGGGCAGTGAATCACAAGGAAATACGGTTTCTTTGACGTTACACAAGTTATTGGGCGGAAGCCACATAATCACCAATGATGAAGAGAAATGCGTAGGACAACAGCAAAGCTTTGGGGGGCGAGACTAAATTTGTGCGACTGGTAACGGATGTGTGGAGATGAAGAATAGTAAACAAGAACGGGGAACAATGATAGTGATGATGTCCCGTCCAAGGAATACTGCTAATAAAGGCTGCCAAGGCAAATGTCTGAAGAGATGCTGCTACAAGGAATTGCAATTGTGGGCCATCTCAGACCTTGTCCGAGCTGCGCGGATATTTTGATGTCGTTCTGGGGGGGAATGTATGTGATGGTTGTTGTTGATACGCAAGAAATGGATGGGCATTGTTTATACTCTATATCCATGTGCTGGACAAGGAAGGCTTGTCTAAACGGTGCCCAGGTGGAATGCCAGGCGTTGATTCTAGGGGACGGCTAAAGAGGTTACAGTGGAAGTGTTCAGCGTCTCACCCACTGAAACAGCCCCCCCCTCCTCTCCCCCTTCAGCTGGAACCTGAGAGTCAACTACCACGGCCGCAGGGACTGCCCCGCCTGATTGTTGCCACTGCAACCATGTTGACTTTTGGCCTCGGAGGGTTTAATGGAACGCTGCTCTCTCCAGTCATCCCACTTCCTTCTAGGTTACGATATCTTAAAGGGCGGGCCTCGACAATCCACTCAAAACCCATGACAGCATCTTGACTACCTCTGCACTCGTGTCGACTGCGATTCGTCAAGGTAGTTTAACTTGATACTTCTACCCTCTCGCCTTGCACTTCTTCCCGGGACAGACAACTCTCCGGTCTTTGTGCCTGCATCGTCAACAGACAACAAACCTCTGGCAACCCCAATTCCCGGCCCACCTACCCTCTTCCTCGACGGTCGATCAGGAGTTGCACCTAACACTCGTCATACAAGCGGTGTCCCTTTCTCTCGGATTCATTGCGCGCGGCGCTGATTGTCCATTGGCCATTGTTGGACGTCTCCTTTGTTCTCCTCTCCTCTCTGCCAAAGCCAAGACACGTCATTGCAACAACAATGACGAGTTTCATGTCCAGCTTCTTTCCAGGGGGCAGAGACAAAGCACCCGGCGAATCATCACCTCGTCCTGCGACTCCCACCAAGAGTATCGACATTAACAGCTTCATCAATCCAGCAAGCACTCCTATAGGTAGCCCAAGCAAACGGACCGCTCCACCTGGCGCCCACGACCTGCCCACCAGCTTTGATAGCGCTATGAGCCTCAGTCATGGTGGCATTGATGCTCCTGTCAGGTTGACGCGCCCCCAGAGCGTTGTCACTCCGCTCTCTCCCGGCAGAAGCAACATTCAGCCCTTTGACGACCCTAGTATGAATGTTGACGACAGCGTTGTTCACAAGAATGCGCCGCCGCCTGGCAGCCCACGAAAGCACCAGGGACAGGAAAACACTCCTCCTACATCTCGACTTGCCGGCCATGATCAACTCCAGCATCCACATCATAGTCATGCAGCGCTATCTCGCCAACAAATGTACGAGACAAGGGAGCGTCCGCTCACATCCACTAAGAGATTCAATACGAACCGTGGCCTCACAGCTGAAGAGCGCGCACTTCTCGACAAACCCAATGTCCGCCGAATGGTCAATGTTACTCAGCTTTGTAGGCCTCTCCTCTACTGGTGATCGCACTGGATGTTCTTGTCGCTAACATGATGTAGATTTCCTCGATTATTACTTTGACCTCCTGACCTACGTGGGCGCAAGACAGAAGCGGCTCGCCGCCTTCAAGACCGAGTTCCCCCCTCCACCCGAGACCGACGAAGCAACACATAGGCAAATGTGGTCAAAATATGCTGGCCGGGAGCGAGCTAACCTCCGCAAACGCCGAGTCCGTCTTCGACAGGGCGATTTCCAGATTCTGACTCAGGTTGGTCAGGGTGGTTACGGTCAAGTCTTCCTGGCTCAGAAGAAGGATACCCGTGAGGTTTGCGCTCTCAAGGTAATGAGCAAGAAATTGCTATTCAAGCTTGACGAGGTTCGACATGTTTTGACAGAACGAGACATTCTCACAACTGCTCAGAGCGACTGGTTGGTTCGACTGTTGTACTCATTCCAAGATGACAAGAACATTTATCTTGCCATGGAGTATGTGCCAGGCGGCGATTTCAGGACCCTCCTTAACAACACAGGAGTTTTGTCCAACCGCCATGCGCGTTTCTACATTGCCGAGATGTTCTGCTCCGTTGACGCACTTCATAAGCTTGGGTACATTCATCGAGACCTCAAACCGGAGAATTTCCTCGTTGATTCAACTGGTCATGTCAAGTTAACCGACTTTGGTCTCGCCGCAGGCGTACTGGCTCCTTCCAAGATAGAATCCATGCGGATAAAGCTAGAACAGGCGTCCGAGACGCCTGTGCCTTTTGGTAAACCGATTGAGCAGCGGACCGTGGCCGAACGCCGTGAGAGCTACCGAACCATGCGTGAGAACGACGTTAACTACGCCAAGTCTATTGTGGGCTCCCCTGATTACATGGCGCCGGAAGTCCTTAGGGGGGAAGAGTATGATTTTACTGTCGACTACTGGAGCTTAGGTTGTATGCTTTTTGAAGCTCTCACAGGATTCCCGCCCTTTGCTGGTGCCACGCCTGATGAGACATGGCGCAATTTAAAGCACTGGAAGGAAGTACTTAAGAGGCCTGTTTGGGAGGACCCCAATTACTTCCTTAGCAACCGGACATGGAGTTTTATCACGACGTGAGTTTCCCCCTATCTGCACCGGCTGCTTTACTCATATACTGACAAACAACCTCTTGCAGCTGTATCAACTCCAGGACCAGACGCTTCTCTAACATTAAGGATATCTTTGCCCATCAGTACTTTGCCGAAGTTGATTGGGCGACTTTGCGACAGACACGGGCTCCATTTGTTCCCGAGCTGGACTCGGAGACAGATGCTGGTTATTTTGACGACTTTAGCAACGAAACTGACATGGCCAAATACAAGGAGGTACACGAGAAGCAGGCAGCTCTCGAGTCAATGGCTGAACGTGAAGAGGAGATGAGCAAGAGCCTCTTTGTCGGCTTCACATTCCGCCATCGCAAGCCCGCTGCTGATGATGGAGAAAGCCCGCGGAAGCGCATCGCAACAGATGACTCTTTTGGAACGATGCTCTAGAACAGATCATTGTGGTATCACCGGGATCATCGGGGATTCGCAGCCCGACGAGACATGTTTTGATGTGGAAACGATTCCTTTTTTTTTCTTTTCTTTTTTCTTTTTTCTTGCTCTGGAGAGGGTGCCCATGGACCGTCTATTGTTTGATTGCTTTTTGCATTTCGCTGAGCCTGTCGACAAAGTATAACATATGTCTTTTAATGTGATGTCCCTTCCTTTTTTGTTATTGTTGTTGCTCGCGCGTTTGCGCTCTGTTAGCAGGAGTTGAAAGATGGACATGGAAGAAGGGGGGTGGGCATCATCGACTTGGAGGCGGATTAGGTCGGATACAGAGTGGAGAGCTATGCATGTATAGGGTAAAAGGTAGATAATTCAATGTATGAGTTAAACGTTCGATGTCACACATCCCTACTGTTCATCTTGCGGCTCTTCAATACTGATCCATTAAAAGGGTCATGCAACAACAAATGCAGAGTTAAGAGAAAGTCACATTCTGGTATCTCGAAGAATCTCCCGACAATCTGAGGGGGTCTGTCTGCCCTCCGTGTTATATACAGGCTTGCTCCCGAACCGACGTATAAACTTGGGTCCACATCAATGTCTCAAGCATGCATCTCAGCAAAGATATATATATCATTTTCCTTCCGTCACTCCACTACTCCTGTCATATCCCTTCATTCTTCTCGTCTTCCCACACATATAGCCCAAAAAGCCCGTTTCAATCGTAACCCTTGTAATAGTCCCTTTACGCCAACGTCTTTCCTATTCAAACCTCCCATTGTAAACCCTCTTCTGTAAAAATTGGATATCACCTCCGATCCATCTTTCGAAACAAATGAACAACCAAAATATCCGCTTAGTGAAGCTGGATATATAGCAAACTTGAAAGCGCCTTGGAACCCATTTCAAACCTATATGCAAATTCGCCCGTGACATGAAAGTTCGCGTATCGAAAAAAAAAGAGAAAGAAAAACTTTATCCCCATAGTACTCCGTGAAAATCCCCAATTCCTCCCCTTCGGGAGTTTGAAGCATCCAGAAACCCATTCTAAAAATTATATCATCGTCGAGTCGAGAGGTTCCGGCAAGGCCAGAGTCATGTTATCCTCAATATCTTGCTCACCCTTGGAACCATATATATTCCCAACATTGAAACAGACTTTGAGCCGATTATTGTTATCAAATTGAAATGGTCCGCACCAAAAAAGGAAAAAAAATCAGACCGAGGTATCATTGTAAGAACCCACACGCCATGAAGATGCCGTTCAAGAAGCCTGAACACCCCCCTGCAATTACCTGATTCTTGGTGATAATTTCGGACTCGTCGCTTCGTATTGTAACGAATCCACTCAATTATTAATCCCCCAGGCTTCCTGAACAATAGTTGTTGATTTGGAGCAAACAGCGCTCCTGTATCGCGCCGCAATACAATTTATGCAAGTTGTCGCAATCTGGCAACAAGAGTTAGAGACTCATGGTCAGCCACTCCCATTCTTGGCCAGAGGAGCCCCCAGCACCATTGACCAGGTTGGGTTGACTGCTCATGGAGACCAGGCTGCTTGGTCCAACCATGGAGCGCTGGCCCATGGAAAAGCTATTATTCGACATCATGGTACTTGATATTGAGGGCATGCTGGGAGTTGTGGTCAGAGGTCGATTACTTTCAGCACCTCCTGGGCCATCGATATCCATCGCCGATGAAGCCCCCAACGCATCGCTTTTGCTGTGCCTGCGCTGTCGCTTGGATGAAGCAGTTGACGGCCGGGATGCTGAGGACGCGCCAGGTCCCGGTGTTGTTTTCGGTGGAGCGGCGGCAATTGGCACAACACCCTTCCCTCCTACGGCCGTTGCTCCAGCACCACTATACTGACTATTTGGCGTACTGCCAGCGGTGTTTGCGCCGCTACCAGGGCTGTCGCCTTCCCTGTTGCCGGCGCGACCTGTTGAAGGTGGCGTGACAGCCTGGTTAGTGGCAGCGGCAGCGGCGGCGGACATGGACAGCGAAGAATTCTTTCGCGAAGCAGCGGCTGAGTTGGCATTCGAAGTCTTCTTCCTCGAGTTTCCAACAGGGAGATTAGCGCCGGAGCCCCGGTTCCTCTTCTTGATCACGTCTGTCTTCAAGCTAAGAGGTCGTACAACACCATGGAGCTTCAAAAATAGACCACATGCGTTGCACAAGGGCTGGCCTTCAGGATTTCGTCTCCACAGCGGGGTGGTCTGGGTAAAGCAGTTGGTGCATGTAGTTGGTGTGCTGTTCTCTCCTTGGTTGCTGGCAGCAGCTTGCAAATTAGTCGAGGATCCATGCTTTGAACCCGGCGGTGAGGAAGGCCTGCTTGGCGCGACAGAGGAAAAGCCGGAAATGGTACCAGCAGCATCAGCACCCGGAGAGTTTGGCAGAGATTGAGCTATTTGCTCAAAGCCACTGTGTTTGGTGGCTAAATGCGAGGGTGTGGATGCGTTTCTGGGTATCCTTGGTTGTCGGTTGTCACTTGCTGATTTGATCGTCTGCGACTGAGACCGACTTAAGCCCTGGCCCTCCCAGTCGCCATTGTTCTCCACATAATCGGTTGTAGTACCCCCTATGACGACTTGCTTGCGTGTGGGGCCACCAGGAAATCGAGCAGCCTGTGTGCTGAATTGGCCCGGAAGCGAGGCATCCCAGCCCAAAGATCCTGCCTCGTCGACAGCCGACGTAAAGTCGCCATGAATACCCAAATTGCGATCCATGAAGCCCATGCTATCGTCTTCGTCGGAATCACCGCCAAAGCCAAGCATGTTTCCGTGAGGCACTGACAAACCAGGTGAGGCGACTTTGGAGTCTGACTGGAAGACCTGAGTCGGGTCAATGTGCCCAAAAGAGCTTGGCGCCGTACTGTATGCTGATACATTTTCGGATCCAGCGCTGGTGGTCGGGAACACGCTGTTGTTGCTACTGCTTGAATGGTTGCCATTGGATTCGCCGTACATGAAATGCTCATGTATGTGGTTACTTAGGTTCGACGGACCTTGGCGGAAGCTGTGGTTGCGATGATGACGCATATCTTGCGATCCAAAGTAGAGGGCGGCCTCACCATCAGGCAATCCATGAGGTGTAGACGTGGTTGACTGGTATGTGGAGCCGGTAGGGGAGTAGAAGTCGGCATTGTTGAGGGACGAGGAGTGCAGCGAAGAATTGTTGTAGATGGATGAGAAGGGGCCATTGGGTATCATGGGCGAGGTGGATGGGGAGAAGGAGAAATTCTGTTGGAAATGAGCGGCAGAGTTCATAATGGAGTCATGTTCCATGAAGGTATCGAGACCAAAGGGGACGCCCGAGTTGTTGGATGTCGTCATCTGCTGTGGAACAGAGACGGCGTTGGAGTTGTCGAGAGAGTAGCCATTGAGCTCCGGGTCGGCCTCCAAATCAACATTGACGGCAGCGGAGCCATTATTAGTAGCGCCAACGTGAGGAGAGAAGTTGGCCGGGCGCTTTCTTGTCTGTAGAAGAAATGCATTAATATTTAAATCTCAAGTCAATCGAGGGACAGAAATCCTCACCCGTCGGTCATCAATACTCGTTTTGCGATGATGTCTCTGGACATAATTGAACTCATCGTTGAGAGTCCGCTGATGATGCGGTTGTACGGGTACCGATTGTGGGACAAATTGTTTAGCGTTATTGGCGCTGTTGTTGCTGTTGCTGTTGCTATTGTCCTTGCGCTGCTTGATAGGGATGGCTGAAGCCAGCGAGTTGGTCGACTTATTCCTCACAATGGACTTGGCGGGGACTGAAGTCGTCGTTGGTGGAGGGGAATAATCACTGACTGGCGTTACACCGTCCTCGGAGAAGATGAAGTCGTCAATGTTCATGGCATCCATGTTCTGAGTATTCAGCTCTGAGGTCTTGCGCAATTGCTGGGCGATACCACTGGGGGCATTTTGCGCAGTCGTCGGGGGTCTATGAGGACGAAAGATTGATTAGCGCAACCAAAACACGGTGGAATTATAAAGTCAACGATATGAGTATGGTGTGATATCGAATAGATGGGCAAGTAATATGGCAAAGGTAGTTTGGGCGCGACAACGGAAATTGAACTGAAATAGGAGAAAGTTATACCTGATCTCCATCTCCCTTTGCTGCTGCTGGCGCTTGCGAAGATTGAGAGCCATCATGCGCCAGGTCAAATTCTCCATGCGCTGCTGGTTGGGCAGCTGTTGCTTCGTCTTGCTGAAAAACTTCCAGATCTGGGCAGCAAGAGGATCCTCATGTTGCATCTGCTCAAAGGTTCCGGGAACATCACCGGCGCCGGTCTCAAAAGTCGGGAAAAGAGCAGAACCGAGAACCTTTTCCTTGGCGAGCAAAGGTTCTTGGTTCTGAATGCTGGCATTCGTATTCATGTTCACAGTGTTGTTGTTGGTGTTGCCGTTGACGTTGGCGATGCCGCCATGGTTACGAGAATCCATGCGAGCGAAAGTGCGGTTGATGCTTCGGTCAGGGTCGGGTCTTCGCGGGAAACGGAAGTCATGCTCCGTTATCGTCGGGTTCATTCCAGGGGGGCTGACGGTGGCCATGGATTTGTTTTGTAACTTCAAGGTTGAATAGCTTAAAATTGTTTGAGCGCGCGAGGGTGTTCGAATTCAAATTTGGTATGAAACCGAGTGAAGAAAGCTGAGAGTTGCACGTTGTAGGAGGGGAGGGGTGGGCGTGGATGGGACGTGGGCAGGTATTGGCTTTAGAGTAAGTATGAGAGGAAAATAGAGTCCCCCCTGTAAGTATTTGACGTATGTAGATACTTAGTAAGGTTGTCGCTAGCAAAAAAAAAAATGCAAATGCTGGCGCCGCCGTTGTTTGTGTGTGTGTGTGCGGTGGTGGTGCGTGTGCAAGTGCGTGCGAATGTGTGTGCGAAAATACTGGGACAAATCGCCGCTCTTCAGTCCGGCCGGGCGGGTCCGTTCAATGGATGTCCCTGTAAACCCGGCAGAAATGCAGAAGAGATGCAGCGTGCAGAGAGACAAGCAGAGAGACAGACAGACAGACACGCAGCGCAGCGCAGACAGAGTACAGGTACAGTAACAGGCCTGGCCTGTCTGCTTCACCGTCAGCAGGATTAGCCGACAGGTCAAAGAGCCGGCCAAGGCTTCGGTGTGTGGGTTCGCTCGCTCTTATTTTTTTTTCTTGCTTGCGCTGGACTGGATCGAGGGTGTGTGTGAGCGCGTAATGTACGTGCGTCGTCTGTGTCTTGTGTGTCTTGGCTAATACTTGTATCACAAGCTGATCCAGGTGACGGCGATGACGGCGGCAACGGTAACAATAACGGTAACGGCAAATAGATAGAAAACAGCAATTGATTTTTGACCCTGATGAGTCTTGTCGTGATGACGATGTTGAATAAGTATAGCACGAAATAGAGCTTGGTTATTGAGAGGAGAAGAAAAGAAAGAGTGGGAGAAGGGGACGGCGGAGCGGGCACAGCTTCCAAAGAGCTCTACTAAAGCAAGTGCCTGACTTGAAGGCCCCTCCCCTCCACCCACCACCACCCATCCCCAGCCAGGCAAGCATGGCACAAGCAGCCAGATGATTCTCCGTGCTCCGGTTTTCAGGGTCCCTGTTATGGGATGCCACTACTAATGCGACTACGACCTGCTACTACGACCTACCACTACGACCCAGCTACTCAACTTGTCTGCTACGGAGGACTCTCCTCGACTCTAACCTTGGTAACATGGAGGGCATCCATTCAGCGGCCCACAAATCTTAGTAGCATTAGCACTGGATCTCAGCCATTTTATAGCACTACATAGGTATGCATGCAGGTAAGTATGCATGTACATGCGGATGGACTCCGTACGAGTCGAGGTCGACCGACGCCGCATGTATACAGGAAGGTATTAGTTTGGTTTTGGAGTCCTCCGCTGTTGGGTTGGTACGAATTTGCAGTGGAGGAGGTTACGGTCTGGTTCCGTTTAGCACAGACACCTCCAGAGAAGAGAAGAGAGAGGGAGATGGAGAGAGGGAGAGAGATGCTATGCAAGTCACTTGACAACCCCCCCCCCCCTTCTCCAGAGACCGACAGCGGAGTCTGAGATCATCTCCAGTCCATCAATCAGACACTCGCAGACTTGAATGCTCGAAATACGGGGGTGGATAATGGGATCAACATCCTAAGGTGCTGTGCGGTGCGGGGGGGAAGAATGTCGTAACACTCCATCTTTAAATGTGCTGTGCTGTGAACAAAACGTGCGTCGCGCTGTGGTGGAGGCGTTCTTCACCAAGTCCAACCTTTTTTTCTTTCTCTCGTTCTTCCCTGGAATCGTCATCATCCACCAAAGCATACCTACAAATTACCTAGAGCCGTAGGTCAGTTGTGGCCAAGGCGGGTATGTACAGCGTAAAGCGTACAATGTACCTGGTACCCATTAACATGTGCTTCTGCCTTGCAGTTTGTTAGCCCCCGCTACTTTCGTGGAACATGGAACATGGGGGGGGGGACGGGAAATATATTAAACAAGACAGGGCACCTGTCAATAATGCTCGTATGGATGGACGGACCTACAGCGACCTAGTCCCTTTATGCGCTGCCCTGTGGGGGCGCGTGGGGGGGTATAGAGACCAGGACCAAATCGTGACTTTTTCTCCCTCATCGTCCCTTCACTCGGCCTTTCTCCAACCTTTTGTCGCTGGTGTCCATCAAAAAGTCGCTGCCTACCATGCCACGAACGACCCAATCATTGTCGGAATTTCGAGGAGACAATGGCAGGGTCGTCCATGTTTAGAAAGAAATCAATAGTTGGGCGGTAAGAATTATCCACAGGTTTGACGATGGATGACACTAGCATCAAAGTGGAACAGACGGACTGGAAAGGGCCGGAAAAGGGCTTGTATGTAGGTAAGAAAGTCGTCGTGGTGGTAAAGTTGTTGTTTGAAACTTGACATTGTTAGGTCGTTATCCATTCCTTAACAGGTTCATAGGCGGTTTGCTAGTACCGCAGATGCACGTCGGGTTTCTCATAGCGAATGGTAACAGACGCGGTTCAAGTTCAGAAAGAGTCGAAACGGTTGCGGGCGATTGTTCATCTTTTTAGCATCAGTCATGACTATTATTTATTATGACTACTTTGCTGGACAATTGAAAACGACATCTGTATCAGCGGCAAAAGGGCGCTCTGCCTAATCGAGACAAGGTTCTATCTAATACCTACCTGGGTACGGAGTACTTGTACTTGCATACCGCATATTTTCCCTAGAGCGAGTATGCGTGTGTGCGTGTGTGCGTGCGTGCGAGTAGGCAGTACTCCGTACGAAATAAAGAGTGCAAAGTGGCTAATATGAGCGTGTAGGGGATACATTAACCGCAGTCCCTGCTCAACTCGCAGTGGACGTGGGGAGTCAGTCAGTCATTGCTCTATAGAACAAGGCCACTTATAATCGAACCACTGTAGGCGCTACTAGACATCCTATTCTGTTGACATGATTGGCCCAGTTCCCGCTGCTGCTGACTTACACTTACTTGTAAGTCTCCTCCTCCTGGCCGCCGTCGTCGTCTTGACATTGACATGTGCTCGCGCGGGTCCTCACAGATTTTCTTAAATCTTAGACCATGCATGCCTTTGCGTCTCCGGTTCGTTCTCGTGCATCGGAAGCGCCAGCCTCTCATTCTCCTGCGGGCACCCGTTACCGGCAAAACCAAAATGGGCCTGCCGGGAACTTGCTATGATTGGTGCATCCACTCATCACTTTAAAGCTAGCTGGGTCAGGGCAATGCCGCCGGTGCGCCATCAAGCCAAGCTATTCCTCGACCCGCCGCCCGTGATCCATGTCCTTTGACACTCAAAAGGACGAGAGAGACCACCATCACGTCGTCTTAAGAGCCAACCTTGCAAGCATCAGGACAAGCACGAAAGCAGGCATCAGCCCTTCCATTCCCTGATGGTGCTAACTAAAAAGAAATATTAAAGCCCCAGGCGCTTTATCCACAACGATCCGGCTCATTCGAACTCCATAACCCTGTTCCTTGACGCATACATACAAGCACATATGTTGAGCGTTTGTGGTTTGACAAGGCCTGTTGATTCTGCCTGTCTCATGGGCCGTTTGTTTTTTTTGACTCTCATCGATCGATGCTGCCATCGATCGGCTCGTCGCCCTTGAACAGCCTACCACTCTCATCATGGATACCACATATCTACTACCTACTTGTAGGTAACACACAACGCACATGCATTACTCTTATCCCTCTTGGGCTGAAGCTAGTATTCATCTACAATAGCTGGCTGCTGACATGATTCCTTCCTCTCCCTTTTATGATTCCCAAAGTTCTTCCTCTCCACTTCCATCGTACATATGTAGGTGTCAAAACGGCACCAGAACAAACAGGCTACCTGTTAAACACTCACTTTTCAATACTACCTAGCAGCTGGAACCGATGGACGGCTTGGTCTGGCCGTGTTCCACCCGTTGGCTACTGCTACTCCAGAACGGACATTAGGCCCGATACAATCCCTGGTTAGCTCCCGTTTTGATGGATGCGGCGCACTGGCTGTTTCATTCACCGAGGCCCAGGCCAAGACCCTGAAGACCAGCCCTTTCCCACGAGGACTCGGAGCACATGCAAATCATTCGTCATTTAGGACAGGGCACACGAGTAATGGTCACCAATATTTCGGAAAATTAGCACCCAATTACTCCGTCAAACCCATCACCCATTATATATTGACAGTTCCTCTTGCAATATAGGAAAACGGCTCATCGGGATCCAATTTGGTTTCATCAAAGGGTTCTGGCCATCATGTAGGAATAATCAACATTGGCCAATTGAAGTACCCAGCATAAGCAGCCGAATAAGTTGCCGTACCCACGCGCGCTTCGCCTGTCTTGGTTGACGGGAATCGTGGACTTGATGGTTCACTGACTTGATTCGATAGAGCCAGACGCCGCCACCCCACAGCAACAATACTTTGTCGGTACGCGGTGGACTCCAACGGATCTCGAAGAGTCTACGCCTTTGGGTTTGAATTGTTTTGTATTGCCTGTTGGGTCATTGCTCCATGTGAATTCCATGCCGTCATGTTTTGACAATACCATCAAACTCTTTTAGACTACTCGCCGTGTTGGATGCCCGCCTTGATGCCTCTCGGTCAAGCGGCATACCGCCACCAACTCCAATAGGAACATGCCCTACACCCAGGGTTGAAGCACGAAATTACCGCTCTCGGTCCCGTCGGAAGCAGGTTTTTCGGTTCTTGTCTCATGCATCACGCATCTACCGTTACACTTGTCGTTGCCCGTTCTGGTCAACAGTATCCATAGGCCACATCTCGAGTCGCTCATGCATGTGCAGTGTGGGAGTAGAAACCCGTCACTTGAGACCTCTTTCTGACCACAAATTGTCAAAGCCAGATCAAATGATGAGACTTGCAGGACAAGAGGGCATCATGTGGGGTAGATGCCCATCAGCGCTCCAAGAAAAGGTTGTACAGGGACAATTGCTCGGATTGATTGGCCATGGGCGTGATCTCCGTGTTACACCCGAGTGAAAGCGACTCGGATGTTTCTGACTCGACAATGGACAATAGTTGTCGCCGATATAGTGGGAAGGCCGAATGGAGCGTAAGTTTTTCCTGATTCTTTTTTAAGAATTTCTAACCGAGCCAACAACGCACTGGCGATCGGCTCCATATCTGGAAAAACTGTGGATTCGAGATATTTGGTTGCCATGTATGCAACTTCAGCACGAAGGATCGAGAATTTAATATCGGCAGTTACCTGTTCAACTATATGGTGTGCATAATACTTGGGTGATCAACGCTATATCAAGTCTCGACTCAAAGACTTTTCCAAGGCTCATGATCCCACGCAGCTGTTGTTAAACCATGTGCGACGTGAATCACTGCAAATAGTTGATTTTTATCCCTGTTCTCTTTTGTGGAGTTTCGCCTGCTGAAGGCTATCAACTGCGGCTAAAATGCTGTGTCTTCCTTGAGGCGAGATTCGGTCAAGGAGTCGTGAGGAGGAAGCAGAGATATAAAGTGCTGAAAAGGAGGCATTGGATATTTTTCATCTGAATCAGTTCTGTGATAACCATGAGAGTTCTCTTGTTGGTAATGGCCGCTGCACTCACTTCGGTTCCAGCAACCGCAGTGTCAGCTCATAGCATCAACGACGAGGTATCAGGCTTCTTTGCCGCGCAAGAGCCATTTGGTGCACCCTCGAGTCCACTGCGGAGGACCGATGTAGCTGTTGGGAAGCCCGTCAAACCTGGTACAGAGCTTCGGATCTTGTGCGCAGGTGACTCTATTACAGTTGGATTCCTCAGTGAAAGAGATGGAGGCGATGGCACAGGATATAGATTCAGACTACGGGAAGACTTGTCTGGTGAGTTGCTGTGAGGAGCGTCCTGTGTGGCATGTGTAATTAACTGGAAATTTCTACACAGATGATAACGTTGTGTTTGCTGGAAATGTTACAGCATCTGGCACAATGACGGGCGACTACTTTGTATGCCATCATCTTCTCACTCCCAATCACTGCCTCAAGACATAGGCTGAGGTTGTGGACTAAGTTAGCTGATTTTCGTTGATCTCAGGCGGCATGGAATGGCAAAACCATCCAGTACATCAACGACCATATCGAACCATCGCTAAAGCAAAGACCAAATATTGTTCTCCTTCATGCTGGAACTAACGACATGAACCCGAATCCCGCAATTTCAATAGAGGGCCACGATCCCGCTGCTGCTGCCTGGCGTCTCGGTGAACTCATTGACAAGATTATACAAGAATGCCCAGATGCCGTTATTCTGGTTGCTATGATTGTCGGTACATGCAATGCTGAGCAGGCACCACAGACACAGACGTTCCAATCTTTGGTTCCCCAGGTGGTTGCCTCTCGTCTTGCGGCTGGGGCACATGTTTTAGCTGTTGACTTGACAACCTTTCCCATGTCCGAGCTCCAAGACTGTATACACCCTACGAATAAGGGGTATCGAATGCTAGGAGATTACTGGTACGATTTCATTACTCAAATACCAGAAGACTGGATAGTTGCGCCCGTGGGCTCACCTCCGGAGCGATCTGAAGCGGATAAGGGGTTTGGGATTAACACCTTCAGCTTGACCTATTTTGGTGCGTCAATGATGTATCAGCTATTAAGATGAACGCAATATAGTATTCCGATCCTCTTGGGCTTAAGTATTGAGCAGACACGGCGGTGGACTTAGCATCCTCGATAACAGCTCTGCGCCATATGTTATACTCATCTCGGCATTATGAATTCCATTCTCTCACTGACTCAACGTTTACTTTGCCAACGATTGAGATGCTAAGACTATAATTTCCCCAGGAAAACCTGTCACGGTTACAATGCTTCAATGTTCTACACGATATAAGCTCTCTCTTACACGGTTCCAGTCCATGAGGTAGGGTCTTTGGGGGATCCCGCGACTGCAATGTGGATGAAATGGGAATGATGCAATGCTGAAAATTTTTCAAACTCTGGACAGCATAGTGGGTGTTGGTGATGCAAAAATTGTGTGAGCGTTCGAAGGCACTGTGCACAGAAGTGATGACTAGGTCTTGCTATGAGCGGCAATCAACCCAAGTTGCGTCTACAGGTTTTGGCGAGGTATCTACTAAGTAGATGGTGCGTTTGAGTATGCATCATGAAGAGGATATTCTGTATGCGATAGAAACGAGACGGTCTGGAGAGAGCAATATGTAAGTGAACATTAAGAATGGTTGTTGTGAGTATATTGGCCTTTTGATGGCTAGATAGGCAAGATGTATGAACACAAGCATACAACTATGAGACTGTTAAACGAAACGCAAGAAGAAGAAAAAGAAGAAGAAGAAGAAAAAGAAAATAACAACATAAAAACATTCCACATAGACTTGATGCAGAATTTGGTTGTCAATGAAATGATTTTGCGCTGTTGAGCTTATTGGTCCGGTTTCAGAAGCTCCCTACCGAGCCGCCCCGCCATGATATCAGTGAGGCAAGCTTTGGATCAGAAAAATGGTGGGCTCCAACTTCAACCAAACAAACACATGCCAACTCTACGCGATAATTTCCTACATTTCCAATCACCACACGGTCATCTTCTCTAGCCATAAAGACGATTAAAACTGCGCGGGCACGAAAATTATACAGCGGCACAACAAAATGCCCAAGGAAAAGAATTACAACCCCGTGCAAGCTCAGCGCAAAGCTGACAAGGCAAAGGAGGTCAAGAAGGGTATGTCGCAGCAAGCCCTCCAAGCAAGCCCACGAATCGTGGCTAACATTTGGGTTTTATAGGAAAGGCCGAAGCAAAAGGCCGGCGCGATGAGAAACTAGCACGCAAGAACCCAGAACGACTTCAGAAACAGATTGACGACCTCAAGGCTGTGGCGACGAGTGGCGGCAAGCTATCGCGCCACGAGGAGCAGGTACTAGAAGGATTGGAAAAGGAACTCAAAGCAGTCAGACGGGCGAGAGACGCGCTGGGAGATAATGCGCCTTCATTCAGTCGCTCCTGGAGGAGAGATGACGATTCACGATCAGGAACACTGGGCAAGAGGAGACGCGGCGGAGATGATGGGTCCAGCAGCGACGAGGATGTGTCTGAAGATGTGAGGCGTATTCCCATGCCGCGCGATACGCCACCGCCGATACCCAAAGCCGAGATGGATAAATGGTACGCGAAGCGACGAGCGAAGAGGGAGGCTGAGAATGCAGCTCGACGAGCCGAAAATGACAGCGAAGGGGAAGGGAAGGAAAAGAAACCTGTGGTTGAGGCCAAGACGGTATATGAGGCGAAACCGATTGTAAGGGATCTAAGAAAAGAAGCGGTGGCGGCGTTTGTTCCTACGTCAGTGCAACTGAAGATGAACAAGGGGAAAGGGCAGGGAGGGTTAATAGAGCCCGAGGAAGCGGACAAGCTGGAAAGAGAAGGGTATCTGAAGACGACGGGTGGTGATGAGCAGGGCGAGAGCTTGTCTGGGTTGCCATCGAGGCATGTGACGATGGAGGAAGTAGAGGATGATGAGGATTGATGTTTCATATTGGATTGGGCCTTTTGGTATGGCGATTTGGCGCATGGATGGGTCGGTATATCTAATTATTGGGGTTTCTATATTGAGGTACACAAGAGCATGCGCCTCGAAGTTGGAGGTCAGAAATGACAACATCACGGCTTGGTGTTGATTAAGTTTCCACGGTCAAGGTGAGCTATGACGTGCCCCAAGCCCGCGACATGCATTTTCAAAAAAAAAAAAAAAGTCAAGTCAATGCCTCTCAGGTCAAGGATCTGTATTTGTACATTGTCGTTGCAACAGACGAAGCACCGTGACATGAGGCGATCTCCGGTTGGAAGTTCGGCTCGAGAATGTGGTGACAATTGGGATTGGATTCAATTGGACCGGAACACAAGTCCGTGCAAGAGCAAGAGGCTCCGTTGCTGCCGAAAAAAGGAGACGAAACTGTGTGAATAAGGAACTGTCAACTGCCAAGCCCTTGCATAAGGTTTCCACCACGATGAGTTTAGGATGACGGAATGAGGAGATGAGGAGATGAGGAAATGATTGACGACGGACGGATACAACCGAAAGCGCCTGAAGCTTTCCATCGGCAATCCAATTCAAGACCTGTCACCCGAAGAAAGAAAAAAAGCCGAAGAAGCAACAAAACAAAACAAAGATGACCAAAGGAATTCACTTTTTTGGTCGAACCAACAGACGATCATCACTAAAGAGATTGCATGCTGCAAACGTGCGATATTCCCCGAACAATGGCGCTACAAGTACTCCGTACAAATGCGAGACACGACAAGACGGGACGAGACAAGCAAGCGAGCGGTGGATGAGGAGAGCAACTGAGTCACCAATACCGAGCCAGCGTACTGGGCCGTGTGTGTTTCAGACGTGCCAGCACCTCATTGGAGTTGGTGCTCGACTTTCGAATGATGAGATGCTGCTGCGAATAATACAACAACTCCTGGTCGCCAGAGGGTTGCACACGGCATCCGTCTAGTAAGCTTCAGGCTTTTCCTTCGTGTTGGGTCTTGCTTTCGTTCGGCCAATTCGGTAAATGGTATTTGCCGATGTCGTCACTCGCTAATCGCGGAGCATCAAAGGAGAGAGGGAGAAGAGAAGGAAAGCATTGCACATTACGGAGTACGGATACATTGCATTGCATTCTCGACCTCCAACCCCCCCCCCTGCAACTCTAAATTCACTCGGGTAATTGGTTACTTGCGGGGAATAGAAAGGACGCTGTGCTGTATGTGGGTTTGTGGACGAGGTCGTGGGTAACATTGGCCTTCAGTATCGCAGTCACCTTTTTACTTCAACTTGTCCCTGCCTGCTGCTCTGGGATGCATTCACAAAGGTACAGGCGGAATATGCATACTATGCTACATGGGGGCGAATCAGCCGCAAGTCAATCGGTATCCAGACACACATTACACAGTGTTCGACAACTCATCATACCTACCGCCTGTTTCTCAAAAAGAAAGCTCCGCATTAACAGCTCAAATCGGATTGTCTCATTCTGGAAAACTGTTGTGGTGCCAAGAAAAGGGAAAAAAAAAAACAGGACCAAGAGAGTATCCACCATGTCTGTGCCTGTGTAATGCAGTGCGGTGGGAACGGCTAATGACAAGAGTTTTTTTTTTTTTCATTGCCCTTCTGGGACAAGAAACGGGCAGGGTTTCGTTCGGAACAGGGGGGTAGCAATTGGATCCCCATTACAACTTTGCTCCCTTCCAAAGTAGCTGTAATATTGGTTCCACACTTCATCCGAGAAGGTCTCTCTCCTCGCTCGCCCCGCGCCGAAGACCGAGCTGCAAGGACCCAACCCCAAGCTTTACATAACGTTAATTAGGTCCTTGCCACGCCCGTATATGCATGTATGTACCATGGGCCCTTTTCTCTCCTTCCCATCCTCGATTTTATCCTATCCAGAAAAGACTTCGTTCTGGGGGTCATCTATCGAGAAAGGGAAGTTGTTTTGTTGTTGGAGCTCCCCCGTCCATATATATCTACGGCGACATCATGGATTCCAAGCAAGTAAACTCGACGCCTCCCTACTATGACTCCCAAGTTTCTGAAACCGACGTGGAACAACACGTCGTTGACGGTGATGAAAAGAAGGGGGTCGGCATGCACCAACCTGATGGTGCCGATTTGGAACAGCGGCAGACAACGGCGTCCTCCTACCAGGAGACATATCCCGAAGGTGGATTCCGAGCATGGATTGTCGTTGCAGGTGCATGGTTCGCCATGATCTCGGCAATGGGCCTGATGAACAGCATTCCCATCTTCCAGGCCTATACCGCAAGTCACCAGCTCAAGAACTATAGCGAAGGCACCGTCGGCTGGGTCTATTCCATATACACCTTCTTGGCCTTCTTCTGCGGCGTCTACATCGGTCCCATATTCGACAAGTATGGCCCTACCTGGCTTATAGTCTCCGGAGTCATATGCACTGCTGGTGCCCTGGTGTCCATGAGCTTTTGTACAGGTAAGTTGATCCCTAGTGCTATCGTTGAGGCTTGGTCATCTGACCCCCTATTTACCTAGAGCTCTACCAATTCATCCTCTCCTTCGGCGTCCTCGGTGGCCTAGGAACATCTCTCATCTTTACGCCATGCATTGCCGCTGTGGGCCATTGGTTCAAGGCCCGGCGTGGTCTCGCTACAGGTATGGCATCGAGTGCCGGTGGTTTCGGAGGCATCATATTCCCCTTGATGCTCACAAGTCTGTTTGACCGTATTGGTTATGGCTGGGCCACTCGAGTTCTTGCTCTCGTTTGCTTTTGTAGTGGTTTAATCGGCGTCTCCCTTGTTCGATCCCGTCTCCCTCCGGCGCAGAACGCAACGGCGCATCCCGACATCCGCATCTTTCGCCAGATTCCTTTCTTACTTACGGCTATTGGCATCTTCTTGCTCGAGTTTGCGCTCTTCATCCCCCTGGCCTATATCTCGACATATGCCACATACAAAGGCTTCAGTGTGACGTTTTCCTACCACTTGATTCCCATCATGAATGCTGGGTCCGTGGTTGGCAGAGCTCTGCCCGGCTACTATGCGGATGTGGTGGGTCCGTTCAATGTGTGCGTCTTCTCCATACTGCTCTCTATCGTCGCCTGTCTTTGCGTCTGGCTACCCCTGGGACATACCGCTGCCGGCATCATTGTCTTTTCAGCACTCTTTGGATTCGCCAGTGGAACTAGCATCGCAATCGCTCCTGTGTGCATTGGCCGTATGTGCAAGACGCAAAACTATGGCCGATACTATGCCACAGCGTATACTGTTGTGTCCTTTGCCTGCCTCATTGGCATTCCCATCGCTGGAGCCATTATGCAGTCCAACGGGGGCTCCTACACGGGATTGATTGTCTTTACCAGCTGCATATATGTCGGATCAGCGATAGTCATGATGCTTGCCAAGACGTGGGATCTAGGCTGGAGCAAATGGTATGTAGCATATTGAGTGCATATGCAGAGGGGAGGATCGCTTTAGAGTTTTAGGATTTTTGGGTGCTATGATTGTGATGATGACAACAAGGATGAGATACCCTCAAAAAGTTTCTGGGTGAGGCGTTGAGGTTTTTGATTCGGAAGATTTTTCATTTTATGATAAACGGAACGCGGTGCCTGGGTATATACAGGTTCTATTTAATGCATATAATAGCCAATACAAAAGGAAAGACTTGAGTCTCACTATTCGGTTTCGCATATTTCGGTTCGTGAATTAATCAGTATCTCTCTCCCCCGTATACTTTCTGAGACATTTCTTCATTATTCTTATTGCTACTCCGGTCCTCGGATCCTATATGAAAAAAAGGGGGTTACTGGATGATGCATCGTTTTCTACTCCTTTTTGAAGCGAGCGATGTGCTCCTCATGCAACTCGGCCACCGCCGGGATAATCAGCGCCTCAATCTCCTCCTCCGGGTCCTGCGCCGGCAGCTCCTCCGCCCTCAGGGGCCTCCCCTCGGCGTCCCCCCAGCCACCCTTCCTGGGCACGCGCAGCCACTTGTCTTCCCTCCCGGGGCTGACAAAGACGACCTCGTACTTGCGCGTGCTGAGGAGGTTGCCGATGACGAGGTGGTGCTGGTAGCGCTCGAGGGAGTAGCGGGCCTTGAGGACGAGGATGGAAGGGTCGGTCTCGAGCTTGTAGGAGGTGATCATGCCGTGGGGGGCCCAGCCGTCGACGAGGTTTTTGAGGAATTTGGGGACGGGGTCGAGGTCGATGATGAGGCGCTTGTGGCGGGGGACGCGGGGTGAGGCGTCAAAGTTGTCGAATTCCTCTTCTTCGACTTGCTGCTGCTGCTGCTGCTCTTGTTTCTTGTTGCTGCCATTGTCCTTGAGTTTATCGGCAATGTCTGTGGATTGGATCTTGTGCTCCGACATGCGGTCCGTGGGAACGAAGAAGTCCGAGACGGCGGCGGCGAGATAGAGCAGGCCAGCGGGGCCGAGGGGCTGCATGAGCTGGGCGATGGAGCGGAGCTCGTGGAGGTAGTCCCCTATGTTGACAAAGGGCAGGGTGAGGAGCATGTTCTGGTCCTTTGCCCTGCGGTATTTACGCAGCACGCCGAGGATCTTGCCGTCGTCCCGGACGCCGACCCTGCCGTCCTCGGCCTCGTTGAGGAAGTCCAGCAGGCAGTCGGTGGAGTGGGAGTAGTGCCTGGAGTAGGGCAGCAGGGAGAACTGGCGGTGCAGGAAGATGACGGCGTAGCCGGCCTCGAGGAAGTACTCTGCGCTGGTGGCGCCGCGGGTGCCGGCGGAGAAGTTGTCGATGAAGCGGACCGTCTGCTTCTCGAGGGGCACGGTGGTGCCGCCCGAGGTGACGAGGACGACGCGCCGGCCGGCCCGGGCGTGGGAGTTGATGAAGTCACGGGCGAGGGCAGTGTGGGCGTCTAAGTGCTTGGGGGGAGGGTTGGATGAGAAGTAGGCGTCTTCCGCCTGGATGGAATCCTGCGTTGACATTTTTTTTTTGGTTTGTTTTGGGTTTGCTTCTATATGTTTATGTGCAGTTCTTGAAATGGATGTGTGTGTGTGGGGGGGGGGGGGGGGGGGGGGGGGGTGATGTTGAGGATGAGAGTGTCAATCACTAAGTGAATGAGTGAGTGAGTGGGCTTGGTGATGATGCTATGATATGTGAGTGGGTGGTGATGGTGTTGAAGAGTGGAGCATGTGCCAAAAAAAAATCCCCAATGGGGGAAGCCAAGGAACAAAGAACCGACAAACTGAAGCAACGCAGGGCGCTGTGTTTGACAAGCCCCTATATTAATTTAAATCAGCAATGAAATCCAAAGGTTGAAAGCGGGAATAGTGATGGGGTCCGCATGACAACCGGGTCTTTTTTTATATATGCATCATCCTTCTGTGCTCACAACTACGAAGCAGCTCCCATCCCGGCCGAGGCCGTTTTTTAATTAGTCCAGAGGGCCGCACATATCAGATCCAGTAAAGCCGTCTTTTTTTTTTTCTTTTTTTTCTTTTTCGCTCCGTCTCGGAATGGAGGAATGTAGGCACTGGATCCTATATAGGTTTATACATATCCCTATCTGAGAATCATCTGCATCAACCTGGAAAAACAGTTCAGTACTTTAGGTACTAGATACGAGGTGTTCCTACATACACTGCTTGCGCTTGCTGATGTCATTCCCGGAGGCGCCGGAAGGCATTTATACGCATCCCCTGGCTTTTTAATCACCGAACCGGAGCCGTCACCGGAGAGCAGGCCCGGGAGGGATTGGCCGTCAGCTTCGGTCCGTGCAGCTGAGACACCGGATGTAGCGTAGAGCTTATCAGCAGGATGGTACAAGTAGTATAAACAATGTATCACCTCGTTGCTATTGCATCCTCTATAGAGTGTAAGGGTGAAAGGTTAGGCATGTGCTGGATAGTGTCTGCAGTCTACGCCGTCAAGGCAGAGTAATAGTTTGGGACTTTCAGACTATAGATATGCTCACTCATATAATGCGTCTCCATCTCCAAGAGATCACCACACACATACACGCGCGCGAACTTGGTTTGAGCATGCCATCTTTATTTCAATATCTATTCCGCACTCACAGACCTTAACCTGCAGCGTATTCCTCCAACATCTTGGCTACATCATCCACATGCTCATGGTTCCCAAAAAACTCTTTTGTAGTCTCCCAATCCCTCCCCTCGGCCCCGAAAACCATCAACTTGACCACCTTCCCATCATCATCCATTACTATCCGGCCGTTTCGTTCATCTGCCCAAGTCAACCGTATCTGCTTCGCCTCCGTATCCGCAATCCCCACGTCGACTATAGAATCCGCTGTCACTTCTCTGTCTCTGTCCTGCAACCCCAGGCTCCTCCTCAGATCCGCCGACACGCCCAGGCGGTTGTGGTATCGCATAATCTCCCTGCGCAACGTCCTGGCGAAGCGCTCCAGATCTTGCTTCGGTGGGTTCTCGCTCTCCGGTTTTGGCGCGGGGAGGTGGCGCGCGGCGAGACCGGGGAGCGGAATCGCGGGAGGGACGGTGTGTCTATGCACGCGCAGGAAGCTCGAGTTGAAAAACGGGCGGTTGAGCATGACGTAGTACGGCGTTAGGAATTGGCCCCTCGACATGACCTCGAAGCGCAGGCCTAGAATGTGACCCCCGTCGACGGCATTGGGGTCCGGGTCGTGCACTTTGAAGGCCGTGATGGAGGTGGATATGCGGTAGAGGGACTGCTGGATGTAGGCCTGCTGTTGGGCTGATCGGCTGATCAATTTGTCCCGAGGGGTGTTGGGTGCTTTTGATTTTCGGAGACTGGAGGAGGAGGATCGTGATGAAGACTGTAGAGATTTCTGGATCGAGGAGGATGATAGGATGGTTGAGCATTCGATTTTGAGAGTCTTGCGGAGATTGGCGACTGGAAGCTGTTAGCTAGCTGTTGCGGTGAGTGATTACCGCTGGAATCATGGTGCGCATACGTTCATCCTTTAGAGACTTGATTTCTTCATCTAAAAGATCCCCTTGCGATTCGTTTTCTGTAGATGCCATTGCGTAAAGCCAGTGGTTATGTCGTGCATGAGTTGGGTGATGACGGTGTCGCGTTCCACTGTTGACGCTGCGCGGTACAATCTTCAAGTTTACTTACTGATAAGATAAGAAAGAGTACCTGGCACTCGGGGGCGATGGGCCGAAGCTGCTCCCCGCATCGACCCCTGACAATGACACCCTCCAGGGCTCGTTCTAGGCGATTACAGTGGACATGGATCTAATTTGTTCCGGGTGTTCAGCGTGACATTATGGGGGATCTCACTTGCTCACTCAGCGTCAGCAGCGTCAGTGTGTGCCTGCATTGCATACTTGTAGGTCGGTTGGCTGCGACTCGGTGAAACCTTCTTCACCTTTCCACTTTTCTTGACAGCAACACCAATTTGACCCTGTCGCGGGTCTAACTTCTTCTCCCTTGCCAGTTTTGGATGGAATTGGTCTTTGTATCCTTCTAATCCCCTTTTGTATCACTTCTTCTTTGAATTTCTTGGGCCAATTTCATTCTCGGTAACCAATTCTTTCATTCAAGACGCTCGTTGCCTGACAGTGGCAAGAATCCCTTTTTCTCTCTCTTTCTCTCTCTCTCTTTGTAGTCTATCTTAAGCCCTTGAGGCCACGGTAGCTTCGCACCAGTGCATTTGCATTTGCATCTTCATCGAACCAACGACCAACACTCCTTTTACACTAAGACGGATTTAATCGCGATAGGGTTTTTTATTTTGTGTGTCCTCTTCACTTGGTGCATGCACCATCCTTCGACCTTTTGTTAGCTTCAACAACAACAACTACACCACCACCCTGTCACGGTCTCCCTTGCTTCAACATTCCGCTTTGCGACTCACGATACTCGGTCTTACATAACTTCGAATCCTCCCTTGCATTCACCGCGACTTTGCAACCCCCTAGCTTCCAGCTTTTTCTCCCCGCGCGCATTCTCGAAAGACCAAAGTCGAGTAATAAAGCCACGCTGCTCTTCTCTAAAAAAAAAATCCAAGCTTGACAACTGATGGGTGCCCGCGCAAGACGTCCCCAGGAGCCAACGTCGAAGCGGCCTCCTAAGCTCTCTTTGAACGGAGAAGCGAACGGCAAGATGAGCAGCGGCGTGGAGATGCGGCGCAAGACCTCGAGTACCAGCGACTCGAGTTCTATTGCAGCTAATCATATTGCTCGTGAATCCTTCACATTGGACGAACCGGTTCCCAAGACCCCAACCTCTAGCGATGTCGGCTTCTTCGAGCTGCCATATAAGGATCAGAGGAGCTTCCTCCTACTGGTCCTCCTATACTTTCTGCAGGGAATTCCGATGGGTCTTGCCATGGGCTCCGTGCCGTTCTTGCTCAAGAACCACATGTCATATGGCGAAATCGGAACCTTTAGTTTGGCATCATATCCATATTCTCTGAAGCTGTTGTGGAGTCCATTTGTCGATGCGGTATGGAACCCCACCTTTGGAAGACGAAAGACTTGGATTGTCCCCATTCAGTTCCTATCTGGTTTCGGCATGTTGTGGCTAGGGTCGAATGTTGAGGAAATGATGGAAACAACGGGCAAGCCAGGCGGGCCAACAGTCTGGACTTTTATGCTGTGGTGGTTCTTCCTGGTCCTCATGTGCGCAACCCAGGACATCGCCGTCGATGGCTGGGCCCTTACTCTCCTGACCCCTGCAAACGTCTCGTACGCGTCGACAGCGCAAACAGTTGGCTTGACTGCGGGTCACTTCATGTCCTACACGGTCTTTTTGGCATTGAACGCTCCCGACTTTGCCAACAAATGGTTCCGCGCTGTTCCCAAGGAAGAAGGTCTGGTCTCCCTCGGCGGGTATCTGACATTCTGGGGGTGGTCTTATATCATTGTTACAATCGGTCTCGGATTTCTCAAGCGAGAGGAAAAGTCTGAAAACGAAGACGGTGTGTGGGATGTTTACCGCATCATGTGGGGCATCCTCAAGCTGCGCAATGTTCAGACTATTATCATTGTGCATCTGATTGCCAAGATCGGCTTCCAGGCCAACGACGGTGTGACCAATCTCAAGCTGCTTGACAAGGGCTTCGGAAAGGATAACATGGCACTGACAGTGCTCATCGACTTTCCCTTTGAGATTGGTGTGGGCTACTATGCGGGCATGTGGTCGCAGAAATACACACCGATGCGGCTTTGGTGTTGGGGTTTTATGGGCCGACTTGTTGCAGCTATCCTGGCCCAGGTGACGGTGGCCATCTTCCCAGCAGAGGGAGTGACGACATGGTATCTCCTGGTCGTCATTGCCGAGCACATATTCTCGACATTTACAAATACCATCATGTTTGTGGCGGTCTCGGCGTTCCATGCCAAGGTCTCTGATCCGGTGATTGGAGGAACATACATGACTCTTCTTGCGACGTAAGTATACCTATCTCCACCATTATATTCAGCTGGGGCGTTTATGACTGACAATTTACAGCGTTTCTAACCTTGGCGGCACATTCCCTCGATACTTTGTCCTGAAGCTTGTTGATGGATTCACCTCCGCGACATGCCATCCCGCCCCTGCCGGTGCAACCGGTCTCAAGGGTCCTCTCATCACCGAAGCTTTTTCATGCGCCCTTCAGTCCGAAAAGGAGAGATGCCAGAACGGCGGAGGTACATGCGAGATGATTAGTGACGGTTATTACACTGTCAATATTTTGTGCGTAGTATTTGGTATTGCGACATTTGTATGGTACATTAGACCAAAAGTGTTGCAGCTCCAGAGTTTGCCGCTTAGAGCATGGAGACTGGCAGAGACAAGCAGGTGAAGCAAAAGCATACCATAAAGTGGAAGATGAAGATATATACAAGTTTAATAGAGGCGGCGATATATGTATTATATATACCATATTCAGAGGCTGTTATACATGAGGGGAAAGAAAGGAGGCTTATGTAGATGATACAGATTTAGTCCTATAGGATATGCTACTGTGCGAGCTATACAATGATATCAGATGTATGAGATTTATATTGTTGCAACAGAAAACACTTTATAATGTTCTAAGACAAGAGCAAGAAGTCATATGCAGATGCCCCTTGAGTGATGGCCAAATAAGCATGCAAGCACTTTTTTACGTTGCTTACGAATGGACCATTCACTCCCTTTCCAACTCAGTCCAAAAAAAGAATCATAGCTTTCATGTTTTGTTTTGTTTTGTTTTTTTAATTCTCTAGTTGTTAAGATCAGACAATCGAGGAATACGCACAGACGTCCCTCCGCTCTGCCCTGTGGCGCCCCAGTTCCGTGGTGAAACAAGGGGATTCAGAGCCCAAAGGCAGTAGTCTCGGCAGACTGCAATAGCTCATTTTCCTCCCCTGAGACATTAGGGGACTTGGCCACTGGGAAGACATGGAACTACTCGCCGTCAGAGAGAGAGAGAGAGAGAGAGAGAGAGAAACATAAATTCACGAATGACACGGAACAGAGAGAGTATGAAGTCATACAAGAACCAGTTCGATTGGCAACCAACACTAAGATACATAAAAATGTCCTCCAATAAGAATTATTCAATAAAAACACAATTTGGTTTCAAACCTTGCCGCACCAAAAAAGTAGGGGTTGTTTTGTACTTCATTCCGAGAAGGCTATGAAAAGCCTAGGAGGTTGTGAGAGGACTCCAACGTGCTCCAACACCTCATAGAAGACCACCCACACCCCCTTCCCACTTATAAAAAAAATTGTTGATCCCGTAAACTCGTCATGTGCTATATATGCAAAAGATTTCCATGCGTTCACTCTATGTGATATGTATACTATCTCTTCCAAAAATAGCATCCATATATACCGAGCTTATAGCAGGAAGACGGCAATAAGACCGGCGAACAGAAGAGCGCCGATGGACTGCTTGCTGGCAGAGTTGACGACAGGAGGGAGAGTGGGGGATGGGTAGGCTCCGGTGCCGGTAGGGTAGCCGGTACCAGCGGGAGGAGCAGGAGCAGGAGGGCAGTACTCGCCACCGGGGCAAGAAGGACCAGGCTGGGGGTAAGGAGGGCAGCCAGCGCCAGTGCAGCCGGTAGGACCAGCTGGAGGAGGGTAGGCAGGAGGGCAACCGGCTCCAGTGCAGCCAGTGGGTTGAGGAGCGGGAGGGTAGTAGACGGGAGTAGTCTGGTTGGAAGGAGGAGTGTAGACGGGGGGAGGAGCCGTGTAGGTGGTGAAGCTCTGGGGAGGAGGATAGACAGGGCCGCCGGTTGACTGAGACGGAGGAGGATAGACGGGACCAGTGGGCTGGCTAGGAGGAGTGTAGACAGGCCCAGTGGGTTCAGAGGGAGAAGTGTACACTGGGCCAGTAGGCTCAGAGGGAGGGCTGTACACGGGGCCGGTAGGCTCGCTGGGCTGAGTGTAGACCGGGGGAGTGTAGGCCGGAGGAGGGTAAGCACCGGTAGGAGTAGGATAGCTATCACCGGGAGTGGTGACTGGTACCGGGCAAATGGTTGTGGTAGCCGGGATGGTGAGAGTGACGGTCTTGTGGCCAGCAGGGCAGTCGATCACGGTGGGAGCACAGTCAATGACGGTGTGGGTGTGAGTAGCAGTGACAGTGCTGGTAGTCCAGACATGAGGAGGCTGGCCCTCACCACAACCATCACAAGGGTGCACCCAGTGCCAGTGGTCGTTGTGGTTGTCATCACAGCCATCAATGATGATGCCGTCGTGAGGAGGGTGCCAGGTGTTGGTGCATCCCTCAGTAGGCGGGCCCTGGGGCTTCTCCTCCTCGCCGCCCATCTGGATGCCAAGAGGGAGCTTAATGTTCAAGGCACCCAAGTTGAGTGTGTCACCAAGATCACCGAGATCAAGATCACCAAGACCCAAATCCAAGCCTTGTGCACGCACAACAGCGGCGACAGAGGCAGCAAAAATAAAAGACTTCATTTTGAATAGAAAGATAGTGAGAGACGAAGAGATGTTAGAGAGTGGACGGGATCAGAAGAGCCCAAAGTTGTTAAAAAGAAAGAATGTATAGGTGAGGAAGAGAAGAAAGTGGTTTGTTCGAAGAATTGGTTGCTTGAGTGAATGAAGGGAGAAAGAAAAAAAAGAAGTTTATCCAGAGGGTGGAAGGACCATGGGATTTAAATATCCCTTTTCCTCACTCACACACACACACACACTCTCTCTCTCTCTCTCTCTCTCTCTCTTCCTCTCTCTCCGTTTTCGAACAGTCAAAAGATGGTTCATAGAAAAGCAAGCCACCATCTCAATTGCTAACCCCCGTTGGATGGGGGATTGGCAGCTCGGGAAATTAGGAGCAGGACAAGGTTGTGTCTAAGCGGAACCATAGGCAAGGAGTGAAAAGAAAGGGAAAACCCCATCAAATCACACTCTAAGATGGCCATGATCCTCGTCCCTTGGCTTTCCCTTGGCCTGTTTCCAAAACGAATGGCCCAGCCAGCCAGCAGAGTTTAGACCGTCAACGCCATGCACCCTATCCCTCTCCTTCCTCCCCCCCCGCGCGCCCCCCGGCAGTGGGTAGGCTACTAATGCCAGGGGTTCGCCTTTCACTTTGGGGGCTACCAGCTGTCACCGGCAGAAGTTGGACCAAGTCGTGGACTGTGCACACGCTTCCTTTCAAGGAGGACCACCTCCCATCCCATTGGAAGAAGACAAGCCCCTTGTTTGGGGGTTGAGGAGCCGGTTAGATCGGCCGCCGCTTTGTTCCTGCGCTAGTGCAAGTGTTGCGTTTGACTGAGATGCGGTACGTTGTCTTCGTTCCCTTGAGTTTGTGCTCAGTCTTTTTCTTTGTAAGTCGCATGCTTAACCCACTTCGAGTGTTGACTTGTTTCCTTTTTTCCCCCTCCCTTCTCAGCCGATTTGTTGACTTCGGGACGCGCGTACCAATAAGAGTTCAAAAACTCCGGGGTAAGAAGAGGCATTAGTTTAGGCTCTTTTCTCTCGTGGAAGCCTTCTTTCTCCCTCTCTCCAGGTTAATTAGGAGAGAGTAATGCCGTCAACATTAAGTCAATGCGGCTGACAGGAGTTTGCATTATGAAGATCGCGATTAAGCCCTTGTTCCCTTTGACAATAGTACCCAATTTCACGACCAAGTATAAACCCTGAATCCTTTGTTTTTGTTTACAAGTACTTTTCATTTTTCTCGTGTGCCCCAGGACAAAAGCTTGGGGGGGGGGGGTCTGGCAATCACACACAGTCCCGTGGCTCTCTTTTTTCTTGTATCACATTCAGCTTCGAGCGGGCGTCTAGAGAGGAAAGCAACGGACCGGTTTCCAATCTTCAAAACGAGTTTGGTCGCCAGTGTAACCATACCTGCTACGAGTTTGTGAGCAACAGAAACCGGGTAGCCCAGTGCGTGTTTCCCTCCCTCAACCCTGGGGCCGGTAGGGGTACTGTGTCAGTTGAGGGCGCCGGAACTCGCCTCCCATTGTCTAATGATCAAACGGCAGCTGGGTACACCAGTAAAAACGAGAAGAGGTCTCAGGCCAAGAGAAGCCTTAGCTCAGTTGAGGTTAATTTCCGTCTGAGACCCCCATCCACACCCGGCGCGTACGGGTCAGCTAAACTATTTGTCTCTTTTATTTTTCCTTTTATTTTTCTTTTCTTTTTTGTTTCCCCTCGTATCGTGCATGTCATGTTGGACTGACTGCCCCTCGTTTTGCTGAGCTTTAAATGGAAACACGAGTTCTGGGGGGGGGGGAAGACGCGCCTCTCTTGTAGAGAGAAGCAGAAAAAAGCAATTAAGAACAAAAAAAAAAAGGGAATAGCGGAGCTTCAAGTTAAGACTGGTCTGTGCCAGAGGACGCCACTCAGCCAGCCTCAGGTGGCCGTTTTGAGCCTATGGTGGTTCTTTTTGTCTAAATGAAGCGCGATCATCGGCTCTTGATTTGGTCAAGCCGAATGAGGGGGAGGGAAACAGCATGATCCCGATTGGAAAATGCACAGCTATGCAATGCATCCTATATTCTTGCATATGTACGTGTCCTCTCTAACCTCAAACACTCTCTTCTCACTATACTTGTAGCTCTCTTCGAGAGTCTACTCGTAGGTTGAGCCTTCATCAACAGCTGAATACGAAACTGGTACGTGCAGATCGAAATTGCAAGCTTCAAACCCTGGAGTGGTCCATCATCTCTTTTTTCTGCTTGCCAATCTCGACAAATCTTAATTCTTCGTACTTTGTATATAAAGTCCTTGTCAGCACTTCCGTAGCCGTAATCTCTCAAGGCAACCATTTCTTGACTCGTACTCACCATTCTTGGCAATTTCTTGGGTTCCTCTCGCTTCAATGCTCACCAGCGCCCTTTTTCGTAAGGAGGCGCGCTCTTGTTGCCCGCAAAATTCCCTTTTTTGTTGAATGACATGGGTCGGGGGGACGAGGGGGTGCTGAAAATGTGCGCGCACCTTGTCAAGCGAGAGACGGGACGGTAGCCACCACCAACAACATGATTTGATTTCCGGGACAAAGCATCCTTCACCAGTCCAGTGCTTTCTTTGAAGATGTTGACATTGTTGTTGGTGCAGCCAACGAAATCGTGGTGGGCTCATCTCCCACGACCGTCAACGTTCGAGACTCCGCCTCCGCCTCTGCATCTCCCTCGTCTTCCTCGGCACCCATGGCACTTCGATTAATCTTCCACAATCTTATCTGCTCATCCACGATGTCGGACCACTTCTTGATCAAGGGATGGGCGCACGCCACGTCCGGAAACAGAACCTCGTGGCCCCCGGCCGCAGGTTCGACGTCGTAGCTCCAGTTCCCATCAGGGGCCCAAAAATCTGGGCTGAAGATGCGTTGGATGCTCAGCTCCTCTCGAGCCTCTGCCAGTAAGCTCTTGGCCTGGACTGCTGCGTCGGTGCTGTCGCTGTCCGGTTGGCGGCTGTTCCTCAGTGCTTCTTCGACGCCTTCCAGTGTGCCGAGCAGCTGTCCCGCTGCCAGACCGATCGTCGCCCCAAGGCTGAAGCCCTCATCGAAGCCAGCCTGGACGGTGCTCTCCTTTGCCGCGGTAATGCCCTCGCGGTATCCTGCAGTTGTGTGCTCCGTCTGTAGCCGATGTATATCGGATGGGTGAGCATCAGAAACAGCAGAGTGATGGTGGCTGCTGGGTCTGTCAAGAAACGCCTCTGTCTCTACCGTCTCGTCCGGCGATCCAAAGACATCATCGAAGGGATCGTAAGTATCCGAGATATCCGTCCGCCCTTGAGGTATGACCTCCAAGTCCAGAGCATCACCGCCGCCGCCGCCGCCGCCTCCGCCAGCCCCTCCCTGCGCAAGATAGACGTCATCACCCCCAGTGTGATCGATCGGTTGGAAATGCATATCTCCCTTCCTTCCCTCGTGATGTCTTTTCTCTGTCTCTGATTCCGTGTTCTATTACGGTATAGCTCGATCGTGACGAGGCTTTGCAAACAAGGGAGAAGCGTGTGATTCGTTGTGTCCTTTTTTTCTTTCCCTTTCCTTTCCTTTCTTTTTCCCAAGTCACATCCCGCTGGTGGGGGTAGGAGGGGAGAGGCCGAGGTGGGCGTGAAATGTCGTAGAGGCCAAAGAGAGCACACAGTTGATCACAGTCGATCACGAGAGAAGGGAAGCAAAAGGCTTAATTTAGTTAGTCCGGCCCGTACCTACTACCTACTAAACATGGCAATTTTCAGTGAGAGAGTTGTGTGCGCCTTGCTTGCTCTACTACTATTACTAGATACTTCCTACCGTGCGCCTGGTGAGACAAGTCCATCAAAGACACTGTATCCCGCCGTACCCGTTGTTCCTAGAATGAGTTGGGGGAGAACTCTTGGGGTATCAGATCAGGACAGTGCCCGCACTGTTCCACAATTGGTAAGCCTATGTTTCTGTTCTGTTCTCTTTCTTCAAAGCTGTTCTTTTTTCTTTGAAACTGCCAAAAAAAAGAGGGACCCTTGTCTGTTTTGTTCCCACCTTGCTTTTTTCTTATTCTGCCTTGCGTCTCTTGTCTTCCTTGCCCTACCTTGATTACTAGATTTCACACACACAGACACATACATGCACAACCGCAATCACCCTCCCTTGTGACGAAACAAAAAAAAAAAAAAAAAAAAAAACCTTGTTTGTTCTCCATTCCCATGAGATCGTCTGTTTGTTTGTTCGATTCGGTTCGGGGTTCTGTTCTTCGACGTCACGTAATAGAATGCTTACTCTCTTTGGACGTGAAACAAGTTTGTGAATAATTCCTGGATCCAAGACATGATGCAATCTTTGCGTAGCATTTTTTCCATGTCACGTTGACTTGGTAGTAACCGTAGGAGTAGCAGCAGTAGAGGAGGTTTCAGTGTGTGAAGATGGAGAGAGAGAGAGAGAGAGAGAGAGAGAGATCCTTCCAACACACGAACCAGGAATCCTTGGGCATGATGCCTCTTTTCTCTCATCGCCCATTGTACATTGCGTACAGCACCAACACCAACATCAGCACACAATTGACAAAGTAGCACAACACACAACACACAACACACAACAAGCAGTGGCGTGTTCCTGGCTCTTCCTCTGCATGAACAACAAATCACCGGACTCCCCGTCCCATCTGACAACGAATTCGAAACCACTCGAATCCTTGCTTGCCGCATGAGGGAAAAAAAATTAAACGTCAACACGAACTCCGATCTCGTCCTCTGAGCTTGCCACGTATCTCAATCCTGAAATGTTCATACCCATTTCTATTAATCATGGGTCAAAGTTAATTTTTTTTTCTTTAAAAAAAAACCAAAGCCAGTCAGTAGCGGTCAAACCTGGGGCTCCGCAAAGTGTGTGCGTCTGAGTGCGTCCGGGTGCGTGTGTGTGTAGAACAGAAAATTTTCCCCATCCCATCCATGCATGAGTTGTTGTCTAAGACGCACGGCGCATCTTGATCTCAAAGGCGGTCAGAGTTTTTTCTCTCTCTCTCTCTCTTTTCTCGTTCTCGGGCGAGACTTGTCAGATCATGTGTTCGTCGGCCTTGACAAAACATGTCTTATCCATGACCGTCAAGGTAAGTTTGGATGCCACATCACCAATGAATCCAGCCTGTTCAGCGCAGGGTTCGGCGGGTATGCGTTCATCGTCCTCCCTCTCTCCAATTACCTTCACTTGATGGAATGGCACATGCTTGTCAAGTCGTCACTTGATAACAACAACAAGTCTTGGCTCGCAACTCTGAGTCGTGGGGGCGTTCGTTCTTGTCGCCGCCGTCGCCGCCTTGCGTATGTTGTGTGTGTTATGTGTTGTCAGATCTTTGTTAAACCTTGACCATGGATGACGAAAGTCTTCCCCCCTTGACCGAGCTCTTCCACCGCTCCTCGCCTCGTAGCCTAGGTAAACAAGGGGAGAGAGTGAGAGGATGGAAAAAAAGATGCAAGGTAGGGGACCAACAACGGTCAGACCCACGACACTTGGCTGAGTCCACATGTTCGGTCATCAATGCGGCCCACTGGTCCCGGAGCCATGGAAATCGGACCAGCCGCACTCGGCCCCACTGACAACGGGGGACAGCCTGAAAGGGTTCCCGGGGTGGTGGTGGAGGAGGAGGAGGTAAGGGAGGGGGGGTGTTCATGCTGTCAATTCCAGTTTCAATCTTCAATTCCAATTGCCAAACCGAAAGAGAGAGAAACGAGACAGGCAGGCGGAGAGAGAAGAGGCAGACGAGTTAGGTAGGGTGGTACACGCCCCGACCAAGACATACTGCTCTTTAGCGTTGTCAAGTAGAAAACCCTCTTCTTGGAACTTTCATCATCTTGTAGGCGGCGGGCGGAAACTCTCAGGTCAATTCCCGTTTTCGGCCGCAGTCACAGTCACAAACACTCAAACCCTCGCTCCGGGGACCAGAGCGGAGTGAGTTGACTTTGGGTTGACTTTGAGTTGAGTCGAGTGCGTGAGCAATTGAGTGAGCGTGTGAGGGCGCCGCCATAAGCAAACAAGACATGCCTGGGTAGGATGTAGAATGCAGGAGAGTCTCGGCAGCAAGCAAGCAAGCAGGCAAGCAGGCATGTGTCCCACACTCCCTCCCATTCCCATTCCCATTCCCATTCCATCCTCATTCCCACTCTCCAATTCCAATTCCAAAAAAGAGGATGATGATGGGTGCGATGAATCAGCCAAGGCGGACAACTTTGCTTCCACCGTGTCAGCGGGCTTCCCGGGACCCGCACGCACATCTTGCCACAGATATGGGGGGGGGGGGGTTGTGCGTACGTACATACATGCATACATACTTACATACATTACTGTACTCCGTATTGTTTGTTATTCAGTATTATGTGTGTGTGTTTCGAAGTCGGAATGGATTCTAGTTAGTATGTACTTACTCTAAACTTGCTGCATCCTGCAAAGCCAAGGTATCCATCCACGATGAGTTACCTAGGTAGCTTATCAGCAGCCCCCCCGGTTTCTGAGCTTTGCCATAACTGACCATTGCCACGTTCTGACTCACCGAGTATCATACCATTCCCTTTTTTTCTGGGGCCTTTTTTCTTTTCTTTTTCTTTCTCTCTGTCCAGACGAAAGCAAAAAAACTTGCATACGGCTGTCCCATTGAGAAGCTCGGGGGTATTTTTTTTTCTTTTTCTTTCCTTTTTTCTCTCTCCTTTTTTTTGCTTCGTTGGTTAGCCCTGGTTTCATACCCATACCCACTTGTACATGACGCTCAGCAATCGATGGTTTGTGTGGTTGTTGCTTCTTGTTTCTTGCATGAGGAGGACCAAATGGTTTCCACCCCCACAGGTCCAGACCACTAATAGTTGGAGTAAAAAAAAAAAAAATTTGGCCTGCTGTCAATCAATGCAATTATTGCCTGCTTACTGTTACAGCAGAAGCAGAAGCAAAAAGCAAAGCAAAGCAAAAAAAAAAAAACCAACCAGTCAAAGCGAGTAATGGAAAAGCAAGCTGCCCCACGACCCGCATCCTCGGTGAGTAAGAGTTGTTCCTTGGGGACGTACTGGACTCTTTTTTTTCTCCCCCTTCTCTTCTCTCTCACTCTTCCTCTCTCGTCTTTGTCGTCAGTAGCATTTCTTTTTGGTTCCACCATCGCCCGCCCTGACCCCTTTGGCACGTCGTTGGTTCCTCCTTGATGATGATGATGATGAAACTCGAGCTATCCCATCCGGTTAACTACCGAAAAGGGGGCGGGGGGGATACAGACAAGGACAGGATAGATACTAGATACTAGATAGATGATACTACCTGGTAAGATAGCAAAAGGGACAGGGGGTGAGGCTCTTCGGGAGCCGGGCCGTGCACGTCATTACCTCGCCTTTTTGTTCGTCACGCTCTTCCAAGGACCAAGGACCAAGAAAAAAAGGGAGTCTTTCGAAATGCAGGGAGTCTATGCCTCTGTGCACCGTTCTGAATCGTCAGCCCACTTTCTTCACGGATGACGCCGTCGACGGGAATACCAAGCCCCCCCCTCCGTCCCTCGCACGCCCTCACTCACTTCCCATCCCAGTCTCGGTTCAGAGAACGAAGGAGTGTATGTGTGCCTCTTCAAAAACTGGACGGCCTTGGAATGCTGTGACGGAGATGAGACAAGACGGGTAAAAAAGATGATGGTATGTGGATGTGGTTGTTGTTGTTGCTTGCTGTGTGTGTGCGTGTGTTTGCTCTGCCAGCAACGCCGCTGGCCGCTTGGGTTTTTGCGACAAACCTGGAACTTTGCCCACGCCCGGGTCAAACAACAGACAGACGGACAGCAAGCAGCAGCTCCACAACAACTCCTACTAGTCATATCAGGTCCCAGCCCAACGTCAACACCCAACGCAAAAAATGGTCGTGCAGCTCTTCTAGAAAGCGATGGGTTGCCCTGCATTTCCCAACTCCCGTATGTACCCTTGCACCACGAGACCCTTTCCCTTCGTCGCCTAATACCCACTGTCCATTCGTGACGCCTGAAAGGCTCTATGTAGAGGTGTGTTGGGCGAGCCCTAATAAAAGCAGCGTCCACGCAGCACAAAGGGCGTTTGGAGATCCAAGGTTCGTTTTTCTTCTTTTCTTTTTCTCATCATCATCGTCGTCGTCGTCTTCATATTCATCACCATCACCTTATTCTTCTTCTTCTTCATCGTCGTCATACAAGTGTGTCTATCAGTCAAAGTCAGCGTGTGATCAAAGAAAGAAAGGTCTCATCCTTCAGCATCTCACCTTGCTTCTTCCGCTGCTGCTGCTGCTGCTAGTACTGCCGCTTGCTTCCCAAAACAAACACGCCTCTCTTGTCTCTTTACCCAGGTCCAGACGGCTAGTTAGCGCCCCGGCTGGGCTTCCCGTCTCATCGGTTCCGTTGTCCGTGTTCTCGCCAACACAAAAAGGCAAACACAGGAAAAAACAAAACCCCCTGTCGATCCCACAAGGGTAATAAACTGCAGGGGCCATTACGGAGTACGCCATCAGGGGGTAGACTGACCGCCATGGGTAGACCGCAAAATCGGTGCTGCAATTAGCAAAAAAAAATAAGCCGGCCAAAGAGATAGCCACGCGAGAGCCTGGCTGCAAAGCAACAAACCCTGAAAGGGTAAAGAAAAATATCCACCAGGGTGGTCAGAAGGCAAACTGTTTAAAATCAGACATCGCCACGTCTTCAACTTTTCTGAATATCCTCTTACCCACTCAGAAAACGGTTGATTCTTCGGGTTGTCATTCATTTCCCTTCCCTCCCAGCTCTCTCTCTCTCTCCTTCCTCTCTCCATACTCCACTCCTCCTCCACTCTCTCCAAGACTCGGGGTCCTGTCCTTTTTTTGTCTTATCTCTGAATCAATCATCTCGTCACCGCCTTCCCGTCTCGTCTCGTCTCGTCCCATCATAATCGCCTCTCTCTCAACAAACCAACAAGACCAGCAAACAACCACTTGAGAGAGAATCAAACAAACCAAAAAAAAAGCCAAGATGCCTCGCGGACCTTATGACACCACCGGCATTGCCAAGCCCAACTCTCCTCAGCCACCCAGGCCCAAATAATGCTTCGATTTCGTTTGTCATGGCCAACTTTGGCATTCTTTCTTGACTTCGACGACGTACGCGCTGTACCAGTCAGGTGAGCAGGGCTTCCAGAGCTTTCGCGTCTCTGTTCCGAGCAAAGCAAAACAAAAAAGGCTAACAGCACGCCACAGCTGCTTTTAATAACATCGGACGAGCCATGTCCTCGATTTGCCGATCTTACTCCTTTTTAATCAGCAGGTGTTCTGGCGAGAGTGGTCGGTTCATCTTTTGGGTTTTCGGTTCTTTTTATGCTTCAACTTCTTCTTCCAATCCTGGTTCGGGTTAAAAGGGAAACGGGTTTCAACTTTGGGATGGAAAGGGCAGGGAGAAGGGAGAAGGGAATGGGTGAATAGACAACGACAGGGACGAAAAAAAGGATTTGGGAGAGCTATCCATCTTCGAAATGCGAACGATAACGGACGGGAAATGATATTAGATCCGATCATACACATGAGTCACCCCCAAAAGATATATGGGTAATAATTTGAATAGTAAAGTCAGGGCGTCGCCGCCAAAGATAATTGATTTTTTTTCTTTCTTCTTTTGAATATCTTGGGACTTTTTGTGCTCTGAAATTTGGAGAAAGATGGGAGTGAATTGTGAAAGTGTGTAACCCCAACCCTATTAAGAGAATGTGCCTCACAAACAAATTACTCGGTTGTAGAGCCTTTTGAACATTCGAACCACTACCGAGCGATCGATAAACATGGCCGGAGGCCGACAACACGGACCAGGAGTCACGACGGACGTCTAGTTGAAGCCGTATGTGGGGAACATGTTCGTCCGGCAAAGTGGGACTTGATACGTCGGGTCCGTGACGGAGGGGAGCCAGTGGGGATCGGTAGAGGTTGCGTAGTGCTCCGTTGGCTGAAGGAGGGAAATGAAAGGGCCTGTGGCATGGGCCGCATGAGGCTGTGAGTGATACAGGGGGGACGGGGGTATGAAATGGGAGGAGGCGGCAGATCGTGGATCTCGCCCTTTGGCTGGTTCGAGGAGACGTGCTGCTGAGATTGCGGGATGTGGATAAGCATATGGATGGATGGGGGAACTGCATCGCCGAAAAAGGCAGAGGGCAGACGACTGTTCCCCGCAGCGAGAGGGATGGGATGGAGGGGGGCGAGGACGGATGTGGGAGGGAGTGGGAGTGGGAGACGGAGAGAGGTCCAGCTAGTAAATGGCAACTCCATTTTTTCTCGTTCTCTCTCTCTCTCTGAGGGATGGATCGTGCTCGTCTCAACCGGTGAGTGCTATGCGTCGTGTTGGTGTGTAGTAAATGCGAGAGGGCTCAAGGTATGTTGGCGTCATAGTTGAACACTTGGAGAGAAGCAACAGGATGGAAGTGTGAGTGAGGTGAGGGCTTTTATAAATCAGCCGACGCTCCATCTCCGCTAACACCCCCTCCCCAGCCCAGCCCAGTTGTACGTCGGGTTCACAGACTTTTTTTTTTTTCCCTTTCTCTCTCTCTCGCATGTATGTGTATGTATGTAGGTAGGTATGTGTGTATGTGTGTGCGTGCGTGTGTGTGCGTGCGTGCGTACACGTACCAGGTGTAAGCAGGGCATCGACGGCGAGGACAACAAATTTCCCCATGTTTTATTACATGGGGTTTGGAGGCTTTGTTGGTTGGCAAGAGATGGCATTCCATGGTGGGGTTGGGTCATCCAAGCAGAGTGGTATCGTATCGGTAGCATTCGCTGGCTGGGAACTACCCACTTACCACCTACGCTATCTCGAGGACCGTCACCCATGGCATGGGATGCATGCATCATTTCGGCCGCAGGCGAGCGGGGTTGGTCTAGTTGAGAGGGGAAAGGGAAGAAAGAAGAGGAGGAGGCCCTTGCAAGGTATAGGTTGCTTGTCCTGTGCTGTCCTGTGAGGCCCGAGCCTTGGTGCTGTAGGATTCATGTATGTACGGACGCATAGGGTCAGAGACATGGTCATGGTCATGGTCCCGGCCATGGTCCCTCCTGGCGGCCATGGCTGTCTGTCAGTTGTGGCCAAAGGGAAATAAAACATCAAATCCATAATGTCTCTTTTCTCTCTCTCATCTCAGCTTATCGTTAAGAGGGAGAGGGGGAGAGAGAGAAAGAGAAAGAGAGGCTCAGTAGGTATTGCTGCATAAAAAGAAACAAAAGCCACTCTTATTTCACACACAGCAAACTCCTCCCTTTCCCTTCATCTCCCTGTCTCTCTCCCTCTGCCATCTCTTCTCTCCTCTCCTCCCTCTCTATCCTCTTTTCTTTTCCCCTCTTTCCAACCAGGTTGTTTTATATGAACGCAATTTTAGAGTTGACCGTTGCAACTTTGCGGCTTAATAACCCACACAAAGACCCCTTCCAATACCACCCACCAGGGACATGATTGGCACTGAACAAAATGCCTCGCAGCAGCAGCAGTAGTAGTAGTAGCAGTCACCTCAGTGCGAGTTTTTTGCTTTCATATTTTGATGAGACAGGGAGGATTACACCGCAGCGCAGCCCAACTTTATTATCCCAGTTTGACTCGTGGAACATTAGGCTTCCAGGTGAGTGTGAGTGTACAAGTTGAAATTGATGATGGAGCCCTGTTGTCCCTGGGCCAAAAGAGGTGCGCGCGTGACGTGTCTTTGCAGTTCTTGTCAGAGGTCCAAGAGAAATGAACAATCAACTTTTGTCCAATCGTCAAAAAGGGTCTCGGGTAGGTCTCTCCATTGTCGCCCAATGGTGCCTTGATCCGACACACACACACATACATACAACATATGTACCTACACCCCTCTCTTTCTCCTATATACTCCTGGGTTCATTGGCTATGATTGGATACTCTATCCTTCACCTCTTCCCCTCACCTCACGGAAAAAGACGTCCCCTTCACTTCGTCTTCTTCTGCTCCCCCCCCTCCTCCCCGGTCATGTTCCCGAACCCTGACAATGAACCCCTGTTTCTTTATGCACCTCATTCCGAACGCGGGTGACGGACATGCATCATCACTCGCGCCACCGGAAGTTTGCCCCGCTGGAATAGGCTCTTGTAAACGAGACACAGAACATGTGGCAGGCCACCACCACCCGACAATGTCTCTCTATCTGGACATAGACCCGCCGCTGCCGATCCCCCCAAAATACCGAGACGTCTGCTTTCCCACTCATCCCCCATCATGTTTTCGTTCTCGGAGTGTTTTCGTTGGTACGAGATGCTGTGCAGGATGCACAAGCGTGAAACCGGAGGATTTACTAATACAACACTGACCAGGAGATGAACCTTGAGGAGATGCAGGTACATACATACAAGAAGGCGTAAAAGCCCAAGCCGTCATGAATGGGCTGATATGGGCTTCCAGGGTCACGCAACTTGATGAGATTTGTAAATCATTTTTTTTATTAGCATTAAAAAGCAAAGAGCCTACAAGCTCTGCCCTCCCAATCGTGTACGTGAAGGCATCAGTCGAAAACTCCCCCATGACATAAGAAGGACAATAGGAGAGACGGATAAAAACGAGTGTAAGGAAGCAAAGGAAATAAAGAAGGTAAAGCTGAAGAAGAAAGGACCCGAATCCACAACAAAGGAAAGAAATGAGAGGTCAAAGGAGTGTCTGTGAAGAGAAGAAAGGGGAAATAAAATAAAATAAAAGGCCCAGGTTAAGCCAACAAGGTAACGAGAGGAAGAAGCGAAGGATGGAAAGGAAAACAAAAGCACAAAAGACAAACACACTTCGCACCCTGAAAGACACAAGGAGATGAATGAAAAGAGGAGGGGAGAGAGTCAAAGGACCATAGGAAGCCAGCCAGCCAGCCAACCAAACCCAGTGTTTCCTCCCAACCACATTGTCCAAGCCCAAGTCAAAGCCATATCAAAAAACCCAAGCCCAGGCAAAACAACAACCCAGTCCAAGCCAAGCCAACCCGAAATAACATGTCCCAAGCCAAGTCAAAGCAAACTATACCAAGCGAACTAAGCCAAGCCAGAATCAAAGCATAGCAAAACAAAATAAGCCAAGCCAAGCCAAAGTGAAATAAGAAAGCAGACCAAAGTTAGGTCAGGGGGGGGGGGGGGGAGGCCATGCAGAATCAGAATGAGATGGGGATTTCTTCATAGAAGGCCCATCATGCCAAGGATGGCAATGTCCGTACCCTCCTCGGCGTCGAGGTCCCCAATGTATCCAATGTGGCCCTCGCCAAAGCGTGCGTAGACGATGGGAGTCTCCGTCAGGTCGGGAACCGGGCCCGGAAGGGGCGCATAAGACTCGATGACGGACTCTGCGGTCGGCAGATACCATGACTCGTGGGCCTCGACCCCCTGTAGGAACAGCGCCTTCTGGCTGTAGGAGTCTTGAAGCTTGTTCCTGAGCTCGGGCTCGACGGCCTTGCGGTTGAGCGACAGGGTGGTGCGCTGCAGGGAGCCGGCCTCCCAGGGCACGTCCCACGTCCGGCCGAAGAAGACGTCGAGCTTCTCGTGGTCGATGAAGTTGCTGAAGATGCCGCCGAAGATGACGACGCCGCCGTCCGTGACGTACTGCACGAGCCGCTGGGCCACCACCTCGTTGCGGGAGCTTATGATGGACGAGTCGGCGACGAAGACGGCCTGCGGCTTCTCGTGTTGGGCGAAGAGGGCGAGTGCCTGCTGAGCCGTCCTGGCATGCCGGAGGTTGCAGCGTTCGAAGAGGTTATTCAGCAGGCGGCTGTGAAGAGACTGGAACTGGGACTGGCTCCAGTCGTTCCCAAAGGTGAAGGTGAAGACGACAGGTCTGTCATCTGGTGGGGGTGGTGGTGGTGGCGGCGGCGGTGGTTGGATATCACCCATTGTGGGATGAGTTGACGATGTTTGATGGGTGGACTGTGGGTTCAAGTAGAGTGATCAAAGACTGGGTAAAGCTGGGTCAAAGAAGAAGGGGCAGAAACGTTGATTTTTTTTTGGGTGTATAGATAGTACTGATGTTGCTTGTCAAGTGTAAATGATGGATGGGAAAAGGAAAGAGTTCAAGTTGATGGGGGAGGGACGCGGGCTTTATCATTTAAATGCTCCTACTATTACTACATACCACCATCAGATACGATGTATATATAGATATATAGATATACAAACACCCGGTCCTCTTCTTGTCAGGCTCTTCAGGGATATTGGCGAGGAGCGTAAGGCGGCAAGCGGGCAGATACTGGGGCTAGCAAGACATGAGAGAGGCATGATCCCGTCTCCCAGGGACACAGCGTCTCCACTATCTTGCTGAGAAGGAGCAAAAAAAAGTTTGTACGTCCATCCATCAGGCTGTAGAACCCGACTCGTGTGGCCTCTTACATGTGTTTGGTTAGAAATCCCGAGCATAATGCACCCGGAGCAGGGGGTGCGGAGAGAGAGAGAGAGAGAGGAAACGTCACAAACAAACAAAAAAGGGAAAAAAAAAGAAAAAAGTCCAGGCTTCGGATCCGAGACGCTGTCGATATTAAGTTCTAGACAGTGTGTCATGTACGCAGCAGCCGTCTAGAGCGACCGTTGGCAAATTGGATTTTTTCATTTTGTTCTACGGGGGAAGATCTCACAATTCCGTTTCCCTTCCCTTCCCTCGAGGTGGAGTCTTACTATGCAGCAAAGCCATGCGAGGTAACATGTAATGCACGTTGCACCAATTAGGCAAGCCCTTCGGCACTCCCGTCTATATTTTTTTTCATTTATTTCGCTACCGGGGGGGTATGAACAAACACAGCTTCCCTGTTTGTGCTGGATATCGAGGGAGGGAATCTTGCAGCATATTCGTAATGCAGTGGTGTGGTTCAATGGGAGGGGAGTGTGGAGAGATGATGGGTGATGCCGTCTTTGGTTGGCAAGGTAAATTTTGTGGCGTAGCCCCTTATATCACATTGAGTACACTACTCCGTTTGCATAGATTGTAATATGTAACTGATAGGGGGGCTTGGAAGGGGAGGGAGACAGGGAACGGGTGCTGGGAACCTCATGACTTGATCCTGGAGATTTTCCCATCTCGATGAACGGCTGTGGGCTTTAGTGTCCGCATCCAAAATCGTCGGTTAGAGAGCAGGGTTAACCTCTTTGGTACGTATACATGTATGGGAGGCGAACCGGTGAGGATGGCATATTTCCTCATTAATGACATGATACCTCACCGGAAATCCAGATCCACCGGGTGGTTTGCTGTGACCAATATCAACAGCGTCTGACAAGAGAGAAAAAGTAGCACCGAGGTGGTGGCTATCATCCAGGGAGGGTTAATTACGACGGGCATCAGTCACCCGTCACAAACTCCTCGTCTTGGGTCGCAACGAGACAACAAGCAAACAAGAAACAATAAAGGCCAGGGCGAGGCTGGAGAGTGAATGGACGCCACTGTCCGACATTGTTGGTTACACGACCTCGAGCTAAGTTGAGGGGAAAGTCGAGCGTGAATCCTTCTGCCGGTCCTGTCACACCGAGGAGGGGGCAGTTTGCTTCTCGTTGTTTTCTCGTCGCAGGGCCCAAGGCAAGGCTTCGTGATGCGTGGGAAGAGAGGAGAAAGGAGATGTCTAACAAGGCGTTGTGTTCTCTCTGCCTCTCCCTCTCTTACTACAAGGGGAAAAAAACATACCCTTTCATGTTGGTTAAGTTGGCTGAGTCTGAGTAAGGAGAGAAGAACGATGGAACTAGACCAGACCCAGTCAATGTCTTGGATCTTTTCCTGGTGGACCCGCTCATGAACCCGCCAAACCCGCCCACTCGCGGCCGTTTTTCGTGACCCAGAAATCCAATTTAAGAAACCGGAAGATCGGAAGAGCGAGGAGAAGGCTCAAAGGAGGCGAGAGGCAACAAGGCAGCCACATGAGATGATACATGGGCGTTTGATGGTCCGGGTCTTTTTTATTGTTGCTCGTGGTTCTGGCTGTGGTTGTGGTTGCGGTCATGGTGTTGGACTTTTGATCAAGCCAAGAGAATGCCCCCGAGACCGAATACAGTACCAATGTATTGGATATATGCATGACACCCGGGGAGGTGATTTGGGGGATTCGAGTTGCATGGATGGGAGTGGACGGACCGGATCGGACTGGAGGTGGGCGAGCAAGAAAGGGCGAGAGCAAACAAGCAAACAAGAGAGGGGGGGAGAGGGGAGCGGGTGAAGGAGAGACAAGCCAAGACGAGGCAAAATAGGCAAACAAAACAGAGAAAGATTTGCAGGGCGGCCGAAATTGTGAGGATACACAACATATTCAAGGCGCGTAGCGACGACGACAACGACGACGACGACAACGACAACGACTTGCACTAATGCAGTTTGCTCAATGTGACAGTCGGGTTTGGGCGGCTGGATCGACGCTGAGCGCAATTTGCAGGGCTCGGGGCGAGAGAGCCTTTTTTTTTATTTGATTCCGAAATAGATTGAGGTGAGAAGTGCGAGTGGGCAATGCGAGCAAACAGAGGCGAGGGCGAGAAGGGAGAGGGTAGAGACAAACGAGGAGAGGGGATAGAGAAGGTATTGAAAGGACGAGGGGGAGGAGAAGTTGTGAGTGACAGATGGTATGTATTGGCAAACAGTGGTCAGCACACCACTACCACCACCACCGCCACTACTACCACCACTACTATCGCTATCACTACCACCGCCACTATCACTACCACCACCACTACCTCCTCCTCTTCCTCCAATTCCTCTACACTTGTAGTATTATGTACCCGACCCGACCTGAAAGCCCTGGAGGATAGGATAGCCGGATGGATCCTCAAAAGATACTCGCTTTCATCATCACTCTAACAACTTGCTTGGCTAAATAACCAATAAACATTCGCACCCTCAAGGCTCTTCAGCTAATGCGCGTCGATGCAGCCGTGGTCTCTCGGTGAATTCCTACAACGGCAAAGCATCCAAGGGAGTTCCCGTACATTAGTTTTTTCTTTTTTTTTCCCTTTTTTTTCTGTCGCTCTTCTCTAATACATATCTAGTACGGAGTACATGTGTATGATAGGCACGTTTCTTTGTTTGGCTACTATAGCTCATGTACGATGGCGCATGTGCCTGCTACGGAGTACGCTTCTGGCCACGGGGGTCCAAGTATGTATGATGATGGGATGGACCCATTTCCTTGGGATGGGACGGATGGGGGGGGTGGTCAAGGCAAGGAGACAAGGGGGGACATGGGACGACGACACTAAGAAGTGTGTGTTATCTCGTCACCTGGGCCGCGGTATGTAATGTGGTGCTGCGCGCTGCAGTGCTGCAGATGTGGACTCGTCCAAGAGAAACTCGGACGCAGGTGCAGGTGCAGGCGCAGGCGCAGATGCACGACGGACGACGGACGCAAAGGAAACAAAGACGCCAGACGCAAGACTCAGACTGGAGTCGACTCGGACAATGCACTGGTAGTATGTAGATGCAGATGCACGGGCTGGGCGCGACGGCTACATGCAGGTTTCAGAGGAAAAAGAAACGAGCGAGAGAGGAAGAGAGAGAGAAAAAAGAGGAGAACAGGTCAGAGACAGAGACGGACAGAAACAAGGAGACACACTATCATGTCTCCACGTCCAGCATGAGCATGTACCAACAGCTATTACTCTACGGAGTACTATGCTATGCCATGCCATGTCATGTCATTTTATTTCATGTTGTGTAATGTCGCCATTTCTTCATCCCCCAACTTCATCTCCATCCCTTCATCCGTCCAGTCCAGTCCAGTCCATACGCCCCCGACGTGCAGATTGCCTGAGGTCGGTGATTCATGCAGCTGCGCGCAAACAGAGAAGAAGAGAGAGAGAGAGAGAGAGCAAGGGAGAGAGAGTAAGAGAGGGAGGGAGGGAGTGGGAATGGTAATGCGAGTGTGTGGTATCACCAAGACCTGGACATTGGCCTGAAAAAAGGTGCAAATAGTGTCAAATGGATGCATCATGTATTGGGTACATAGGTCGGAGCTTGAAGCCATGTATTTATCACAGCTCCTGCATTGTGCTCGTATAGGCACTTTCTTTCTTCTCTTCCCCTCTCTCCTCTCCTCGCTTTGCCCTCTTCTTGTTGTTGTCACCACCCACTGTCATGTTGTGCAACCCGAGAAATGAGGGGAGAAATATCGCCAAAGAAGATTATAGTAGTATTAGTAGTATTAGTAGTAGGAAGTGACCCTGGTAACCTCTGCATTCCTACACGCCTCACCACACCACCTAATATGATGTGATGTGATATGATCCAATATAGTGGGTGTGTGCCCTCTCTCTCTCTCTCTCTCTCTTTTTCTTACACACACACACACACACACTCCCTCTTCTCTTCCTGCGCACGGGAAAGGCGCAGCAAGATTCAGGCCAGGACAGGGCACAACCAACAAGCTTTCGGACCATACCTTTGGGGCACACGGAGGAATGACGAAGAAGAGGAAGGACAGGAAGAAGAAAAACCAGGCACACAAACGTACCCGCACGACCAACAACAAATAACAAAGTAGCAGATTGATTGAGGCTTAAAAAGAAACAAGCCGTTTGTTGCCAATCGACTTTTTGAGGGTCAGGGTTGGGAACGACAAACCAACCCACAAACTGCCAACGCATGGAGAAGAGAAGTTTTTTTTTTTTACAAAATTTGCAAACAATAAGCCTATTGACGCATTCAATGCTAGTCCTTAAATAATACGTAGATACGTAGATACATACATACATTGACACCTGTACATATCGGAGTAACTGGTACAGGGATTTGCCACGGAGCATTATGGGATGCATTGATTCGATATGACTATCTCCTTCCCTTTTACCCTACATTATCACACTCGTACAAAATCCTCTCATCACCGACATCACATCCATCAATTGGTCTCGTCATCCTCCTCTTCCTTTTATTTCGCGCACTCTATGCGCCGTCATGTTTTCTAGCGCTCAGCCAACCTTCTTTTTGTTTTTGTTTTTCTATGTTGGACTTGGGGAAAAAATGGCATTGATCTTCTCACATCACGAAACCGCGTCTCCCTCCTCTCCCCGCTGTTCCGCCTCCACCTCCACCTCGGCTCCTTTGCCATTGTTTCGTCTGTACGCTCTCGCTCTCTCCCTCAAGAGAGACTAGTCTTGCATTTGGGCCCAATGCCTCTCAACAAACCACGTACATAGTCTCAGTTTAGAGTCGAACCGAGAGCTCTTGACGATACATCGTGACGGGGCCCTATAGCACACCAGCTCTACCCTTAGGCTTGCAGTAGCCTCCTGCGGCCCCGTGTCATGGGCCTGTCGCCGTGTCCTCAGCGCCGGGTCTCCCGCCGGAGAGATGATCCATCAACGTGCGAAATCGAGCAAAATCGCCCTTGTTAGCTACTCTGGCGTCGTCTATTTGACGCGATCTTCCGCTATGACTTCCATTTTTGGTTGACGCTTTTAAAGAAAAGACACACTATCAGACAGTGCTGTAGACGTTCCATTGGGTTTTGCATCAAGTGACTCCATCGCCATAGAAGGACACGACGCACCAGGACATCCCCCCCTCTCTCTGCCCCCTAGCAAGCTCCATTCATGGATCTTCTTTATCCTAAAACGGTCACCGCCACATACAAGTGCCTACACGATACGCATATCTATGTACTTACATACCCGATGCTGAACCTGACTCCCAAAAGAATTTCTCTTCTGTTCCATCTTGTCATCTCATCAGCTAATCACAGTTGATGCTTACTCCACAACGTAAGCCAACGACCAGTCCCCAGGATGGGCCCAGCTGAATCTGCAGCAGCATAGAAGCAAAAAAAAAAAAAGAGGCAAAGTTGGGGCTGAGAAAAAAACAAAACACCCAATGTAAAACATTGCGTATAAAAAAAACGTCCAAGACAAAAGCCACCCGCATAAATACCCAGATATACCTCCTAGTCGGGAGCGAGAGAGAGAGGGGCCCCTCAAAAAGTGTCCTTGGCTTCTTACCTAGTTTTAGAGCTGGGGCCAGCTTCGAAGGGGAAACCCCCCCCCCCCCTCCCCATCCCCATATCTACTTTTACTATTCCAGTCGGTTGGGATCCATTACAAAAGCGCGCTTTGCGCATCTTGTGGCTCCATTGCAGAAATAGCGCCAGGCCATCTCCTCTTCTCCGTTACTCTAGTCTGGGCTCATACGTATGTACGCACATACATAAAAGGTCTTGCCCTGGTCTTGCCCTGGTTGGCACTCGGGGATCTGCCTGTTCGAGCTTTGAGAGCGTTGGTTCGGTTCCATTGTTTGATGAACCAACATAGTGGACAATAAGAAAGTGTCTTGTTTGACTTACTCGTCAAACTTCATTTGCCCCCGTCGTTGTCGTTGGTGCTTCGATCCATCTTGGGTTCCCGTTGTTTTAAATTCCCCGGGGGGCGCAGACACCGTTACTATATAGCCCGCCATGTCGGTTTCTGCCTTTCGGCGTTGCCAGCTGACGCCTGGGTCGAGCGAACTTACCTCCTGCAACTTCACCTCGTTCAAATTCAGGGATTCTGGCTTCACCATGGCATTTCAGGATTACTTTGGAGATTTCCACCTCACATGGGGTCAGACCTTTGGTGGCTTCTTTGCGCTTTGGCTCATCTACGCCATCACCTTGACGGTTCAGAGACTATGGCTCAGTCCAATTGCTCATATTCCTGGTCCTAGGCTGGCTGCTTTGACCCAGTACTACGAATTCTACTACGACATTATCCTCGGAGGACAGTACACCTTCAAGATTCTTGAGATGCACAAGAAATACGGTCCTGTCGTTCGCATCAGCCCCTGGGAGGTCCATGTTGGAGAACACGAGTTTCACTCTGAACTCTACGCAGCACCTAACCGCCCCAGGAACAAATGGCCGTTCTGGGCCAAGCAGGTACGTCTTTTAAACTTTTGTCATTATGCGTTGATCAGAGGCTAATGGTTGTCAAGTTTGGTGCTCCTTGTGCGTGACATCATCCTTACCCCTTACACTTTTGACCTGGCAGCTCACAAATGAGAATAGATAGCGCCCTTGCTACCCTCGACCACTACCATCACAAGTTGAGGCGTAGTGCCCTGAACCCATTCTTCTCGACCCAAACTGTTCGAAAACTACAGCCAATCGTTGAAGAGCGCGCTGATGCTCTCCTGGAAGGATTTGTTCACTATGCCTCATCTGCTAGGTGCCAAGAGCCCCTTGATTTCATGTATCCCTACTCGGCCTTTACTAATGGTATGACTCTCTAATAAAATCGAAGCATTGCTCCAAACTAACCGTTTCTGATAGATGTCATCAATGAATATGCCTTTGCCCGAAGCGACCGTCTTGGTATGAGACCACCCTTCTGCGGGTAACCTACGTGAGACTAACATCTTGTAGTCAATGCAGCCGACTTTGGCGCCGAGGTTACCGACAATCTACTTCTGGGAACACACATGGGCCCTTTGATTAAGCACGCCAACTGGCTTCTTGCCATTGTCGTGAGTCTGCCAGAGTCGGTTTCGGGTTTCTGCATTCCTGGTGAGCTTGCCTGCAGCCACCCTACGGCATGAGTTGAATCAATTGACATATTCCTAGGCTGGGGCGGCTGGCTCAAGATGAAGAATGATATCCTCAACCAAATCAAGGAAATCAAGGCCTCTGAGAACACTGAAACATGGCAACTTGAAGTTGACCACCCAACCATCTTCCACGAATTGATCTCATCAAAGCTTCTTCCTGAGCAGGAAAAGACCCCCGAGAGACTCGCCCAAGAAGGTCAGATCCTTGTCCAGGGTGGTACGCTCACAACTTCCTGGACTTTGTCGCTGGCAACCTTCCACCTTCTCAATCGACCCGAGACTCTTCGCAAGTTGCGAGATGAGCTGTTCGCTGCCATCCCCAATCCCAATGATGTTATCCCCCTTGCCCGACTCGAGAGCTTGCCTTATCTCCGAGCTGTTGTCAAGGAATCGCTCCGTCATAGCATCGGTACTAGTGGTAGACTTCCCCGTATTGCCCCCGATGAGTCCTTCAGCATCCGTGACCCTGCCACTGGAAAGGACTGCTACATCCCTCCCAACACTGTCATCAGCATGAGCCCCTATAAGACCATCATGGACCCTGCCATCTTTCCTGATCCTCTTGCCTTCCACCCTGAGCGCTGGCTTGATAGCGAGGAGCGACTTGACTCATACTTGACTGTCTTTGGCGGTGGACCTCGTGTGTGCCTGGGCCAAGCCTTGGCGTCTGCTGAGCTATATCTTATGCTGGCCAAATTCTTCCGCCGATGGGGAAGTGGTGGCGTTGTTAATGGATCCGATGATGGCGACCGCCGAGAAGGTGATGTTGGATTCATTAAGATTTATGAAACCGCCCCCCGAGACTGCGAGATGGCTTCGGATTACTTCATTCCTATTCCTTACAAGGTAGGCGAGACCTCTTTCATTAACTGACACTAAGCTAACCTATCTGTAGGGTACAAAGGGCCTTCGTTTTGTCGTTCAACTCTCCTAGATGGTTGAAGGAGGCGATAGTATGCATTACATCCCATGATTTATGACACCTACACATGAGTCGACTGCGATGATTCAGACTCAAAAAATTCATCCATACATCTTTGACGAACAGTATATATTATAGAGAGAATCGTGATAGCCCCTTCGTACATTGTTGCCTGCTTGGAGTGATGGGCTTACGAAGGGGTGTTCTAAGGAGGAAAGGATCTAAGCAACGATATTGGAGTTGCTCAATCCTATTTTGCTGGCGTCAATGGTGTTCGATTGTGCTTGGATACCCCCATTTTGTCGTTGCGTTTCGCTCATTATAGCTGAATAAAAATGAGCCTAAATTCAGGATTTTTATGGCCTTTGTCGTCGTAGTGATGAGACACCGTGTGTATGATTCTTTTGATGTGCGGTCCTGCGCGAGACCCTTTCATGCTGTCATGCCAACTTGACAACCCACTGCGGTGTCACACTGCACACAGTATTCTCTCCGAGCGGCTAAAGTCTCCGTAATGCTGTACGCCATATTGGGGTAATCAAGCTGCTTGCACATCATTGTCGTGCCTTTGAGGTACTTAAAAATCAACATTATCGAATCTGACAGTAAATCGAGGCAGTGAATCAGCATTACCTTCTACTAAATTGTAATGGAACTGGGATTTTCATGACGAACAAGGGAGAGATAACAGTAATGCACTTCAATCTGAAGTCAAGCCTTTCATTTACCGGTCAGCGACACGTACAATTTGTAGAGGCCCGGACATGATATAGTAGTCAAATTTCTAGACTGCTTTTACTTAAAGGTATAGATAAACCGAGGGCAGAAATAGTTGACAAGGCAGAAGGGGCCGAGGGCTATTCTTAATGAACGGGGGTAAATGATATCTTAACGACCAGCAGAGCTACTGCCAACAGCCAAGCAAGAGAATGATATGCATCATATAACTATCTGTGTTGTCTTGAGCGTGCTCTAGACGTGAGGCCGTGTGTCACTTGCTCTTACTTTGACTGAAGTCGAGGTCAATTGGACTTGATGAGTATCCTGAATGCAGTCCTCATCCCCTAGATGGTAGGCTGCATCAGCGACCTCAGCAACTGCCACCCACCTGGAAGAAGAGCTGCCTCACCTTTCACTCTCCTCCTCCTCTTCATCCTCTTACTTCTTCCACATCTTGTTTCCCTTACACTCTCTTTAATACATACATCATTTCCAAGCTTCAACTACAATCACTAGAATATAACTTTTTGGAACAAATTCATTCCTATTAGCCCATTTAATTAACCCTGATCCCAAGAACCACTCAAGCTCTTAACGTCGCATCGAATACCCTCGTCCAACGGTTCCAAAGCTCTTCATTATCTCCACCATGTCTCACAACGGAATCAGAAGCAATGGAAATGGAGCCGGCGGCGGGGGCGGAGAACAACCCCAAGAAATCAGGAGCGCGGGTATTATGGGTGCAACCATCACAAGCGGATTCATAGAACGCGGAACAATTGTCAACGGAAACTTGAGGGGCGGAGTCCTCACGCATGCACTCATCACAGATGCCGTGCTTACCAACGTAATCGTCGGCAACCTTGCCTTGGCTGTTCCTTCACACATGAACGGGGACATCAACATGGCGGAGCCTCTTGAACAGCCAAATTACGGACCCGATGGCGAAGAGTATGAGTACATGGACGGTGATGACGATTGGCAAGCCGATTTCGAAGGATCCGACTTGACCAGCCTTGAGTATAACGACGGAATGGATGTGAACAGACCATATGATCATTTCAACAATGGATACTTGGGCCAGCGGTTTGGCGAGGATGAAGCTCGCCACAATGGATTATATAACAACGGGGTAGACCATGCCAACGGAGCCCGTACCAATGGAACCCATACCAATGGAACCCATATCAACGGAGCCCATGTCAACGGAGCCCGTACCAATGGAACCCATACCAATGGAACCCATGTCAATGGGAATTCTAACAATCATTATGGCAACGAAGCCTATAGCAACCATCGACAGTATAATAGCCCACAGGCCAATGGAATGCATATGAATGGATTGAATGGTCACGGAGGCTACAACGGGGCAAACTACCGTAGTCCATATGGCAATGGGGCTTACACCAATGGCGCCTACAGAAATGGAATCAATAGAAATGGTATCAATAGCAATGGTATCAACGGTAATGGCCACGAGGAGAGTGGAAGCGATGAAAGTGTAGCAGACAGCGGTGAGATCTACACTAACGAAGCCGATGATAGTGGAATCGAAATGTAAGCATAACAACCAACAACCCTCAGCACGAAATTAGAGAGCTAATGAAGTCACTGATGATAGTGCCGATAGTATCGGAGTTGACAACAACCAAAACCACCAGATCCACGATCCTAGAAACTCCGTTAAGAACAACGGCGGGGATAGTGATGAGAATCCAATCGTCGAAATAAACCAGGTCCAGGCGCCACGTCGATTCAATCACCCAAGGCGCGCTACCACTCCCCAGATCCCGCCACGCCTCGATATTGAAGGTAACGAGCAAACGGCTTTCTGGTTTTCAATGTTTCTGACTCCACAACCGCCCATAAGTCTCCGCGGTCTACGTCGGGGAATATCATTCACTTGGCATCCTGGCAGGATTCCATTGGTGGCTCGCAGAGGTTGGAGAGAGCTCATGGCGGCTCGGCTTGACTACCTTATAGATCACAATAGGTTGAGAACCCCAAATTTCATGAGATGGGAAATTAGTAAGCACACTTTGGTGCCGGCCTTGGTCAGACTCGAGACGAGGGATGAACCTATTCCCCAGCCCCCCTTTTCGGAGATGCACCAAGAATTCTATTTGAGGCGCAGAAGCAGATCGGTTGATAGCTGAGTGGAACAGCCGCCCGAATCTGGTCCAGCACAGGCCAACAGCACCGGTAGTTTGAAATGCCAGTCGCGGAGAAGCTGTGATTGGCTTTGGTTTGGTCATTTGCATGTCATGGCGTTGGATCACCCTTTATTGGCATATGGTTTCTCTTTGAACTGTTTGTATCGAAGTATCGAGCTGGATGTTATGGGGCTTACAGGTGATGTTGAGAGATGGCGATACTTGGCAGAGTTTACTCGTGGACATAGAGTTGTCTTGGAGTCAGGAAAATAGCCATGTAAAGCGAGATCGCTATATTTTAGGCCCAGCATTACAACGAGCAAGCGTGCTTCAACCCAATAGCTATTAATTATCAGTCCTATTACTTTGGTGGGAACAGTGGCAATCTTGCTATCTTTCAGATATTTGCGATGGTAATCGAGAGCAGCCTCATACCCCTGAGAGGTTATCTATCTGGAGGCCAAGATTGTGGTAATAGCCATCACCATATCCTATGCGTGCTTCCCATAGGAACTCTCGGAGTAAACTGTACCTTGCCTTAATCCTTAGACAACGCGGTTCCCATCTCAGTAAACCTGCCACTCCTTACCAGCTGTCAACACTCTCTCAACACTCCGCCCCAAAACAACTATTCAAATACCAGAACAGGACCACTGCTCTTCAACAAGTAGCTCAGATCCTCTTTGGCCGAGTGGTCTGAAGCAACAAAAAAAAGAGAGATCGCCCGCATAGAGTAATAGAAACTCGTTGGACTCCTATGCGCCTGAGAAGGCGTAAGGTGGCAAGCCAAGGATCTGGGTGCAAATCCCAGTGCGGGTGAGGGTTCAATTTTGTTTTTCATCCTTTTTTTTTCATTTCTTTTTTGGTTTATTCTTTTTTCAAAAGGAATATTTAATCTTATTGCTTTTCAATTTCTTCATTTCTTTTTTTTTATAACTGTCTTCTTTGTCTTCAATTGCATTCATTCATTTTGCATGTGGTAGTTCATCCATTGTTGAGGATCATCTCACAACCAGCCAAGTTGAGTTTATGACAACACCACCTATTCGCCCGCTCACAATGAGACGTCGTTTCTTCATGTCGGTATAGTAAATGGGGGGGACACAGTTTGCAGTGTTCATATTCAAGTGATACAAAAAATCTCTATTGCCTTGTCCTATTAACAAGGGGCTTGGGCGTATCCAAATCCACTCTCTTATGATACAAGACGTACACTAGCTACAATACACTATCGCCACACCTTCAATCCTCGTCATCCGGGATAGGGGGATTGAACTCGCTCAACTCTTCCTCGAGCTTCTCAATTTCAGTCAGCTTTGGCGGTTGCAACACAACCATCACCACACCGAAAAGAATCATAATTCCCAACGCGCCCATGTTGTAGGCATATTCTCTTCCTGCCCACCAATAAACGCTCGTAAACAGAATGGGGCCCAGACCCCGTCCCAGCTGACCCCAGCTTCGCAGATCTCCCAGCTTGCTACCACGTTCAGTCGTCTTGGCCTCAAAGCTGGTCAGGGCGTTGAGTGATGTGACGACGGTGGCCGAAGTGATCGCCAGGAACATGGACGCGAGGTATAGACCGCCGACACTGGATACCCGAGCAAGGAGGACAAAGGCTGTGAGGCAAGCTCCGACACCAATGCGAATGGACTTGATCGGTGGCATCCGTCGCGTAAGGAAACCCTGGAAAATAGCCGCCATAAGACCAACGAAGCCCAGCAACTTGCCGTTCTTCCCTGGTGTGAATGCGAAGAGGTCATAGCACAAAAATGTCAGGGAGCTTTCCATTCCGGAGAAGAAAAGCAAGAAGACGAAATGCACACCATTGAGCAAGGCAAAGGAATTTGATCTCTCCACGACCCTTGACTCCGGTTCGGGCTTTTCCTCCTCATTTTCCTTCTTCGGCTTGTACGCATTTCCGAACGCATAGGTAAACTTGTTCTTCGGCTTGATTTCGATCAAGGAGGGCAATGTCTCTGGCAGCTCACGGTATAGGAATATCGTCTCTATAACGAGTAATGCCAAACTGAAGCCCGCCGCGGTCGCAAATGGGTTTCCGGAAAAGGTAGAAATGGTGCTCAAGAAAGCCCCCAGAGCCGGCCCGATGGTGAATGCTACGGAGAAACAAACACCAACCATGGCCATTGTCGAGCCACGTGACTTGGAGTCAGAAATGTCGGATGCCATTGCGGTTGCAAGCTGAACGTTGCCCTCGGATAGACCACCAACTATGCGGCTAGCGATAAAAGTGCGAAAGTCAACAGCGGCAACCCATAAGAGTACAGACAAGATGTTGCCAGTCATGGAAGCCAGGAGGGCCTTTCGACGGCCGTACTTGTCGGACAGACGACCAATCGTCGGAGAAGCGATAGCTTGGAGCAGTCTTTTGCACGATTAGTACATCGAGGAGAACTCGGTTGAGTCTAAAGACAGAGGTCACTCACGAAAAAAGGGAGCCCATCGCTCCACCCAGAAGAATAATGTCATATCGGGAATCAATTGGCCGAGAGAAGTAAGCTTTGTATGTGTTTAACCCGCCGAGAACCACCTGAAGAAGCGTCCTCTCCGATGCATCTTTGAGAAGGAGGGACGGTGCTTCACGATCACGGTAAAACTCAAGGAGCTTGGGGAACAAAGGAAGAATGAATGTGAAGGAGATCTCGAGTGTCAATCAAGTTAGCTTTGCGGACGGGATGAATGCCAAAGATGGGTAACTCACCAGGTCTAGGAGAAGCGACCAGACAATGACTCGAAGAATCTTGCTCCTGTCTTCACGATCAAGCTTCGGCTTCGCCATCGTACCGGTTGGCAATGCCTGTTTATACTCAAGAAGACGGCGTTGGGATCAATGCCAAAGCGTTCAAAACAAAGGGGGATGGCTCAATTTGCCAGTTCAATCATTCATGTATCCAAAAAATAGAAAGAAAAATAGAAATAGCAGAAGAATGAGGAGAAAAGAAAATCGCAGATCGCGGGGATGGAAATACACAATTGGATGAATGTCATGCACCCAACCAAGTAAGAGTAAATGAGATGAAGCATGCACGGTTGTTTAGGACAAAGAGGCCAGAAGTCGGCTTGGGGGGGGGGGTTGTTCTCCACCCAATATCGAGTCAGATTGCGAGACACGTTGGGACGGATCTTAAGTGCTCCGGCTGTCATGCAGTAGCGACTTGGAACGACTCAAGGGAGAGCGCGGGAGAGACAACTCCGTGCCTTAGTGATTGAGCCCCCTGGGGGGACTTGGTAAACAGCCCGGGATTCCATTGTTCCTTTGGCGCTACTGCGGTCCAAGTGCCCTGTAGCGCCGGCAATCTATTCACTAAACTGCCCGCTCCTCGGTTGGATTTAGTGGACTCGGCGTCACTACCACTACCGAGATTCACCCATCGATCAGGTACGGAGTACGGAGGTCGATCACAAAAGTCGTCGCCTGCCAAGCCACTAGTAAAATTTAGCGTATTATCTGTAGGCGCGAGTATTATGTCAGCATAAAGGTCTTAGCCAATCAGCGCCGCGGATTTCATTTGGATGAGAATGAACTTAATCCCTCAATCCATAGATAAAAAAATAGATCTGTAGATTTTCAACCCCTCAATTCAAGGCTTATCTAACTAAACAACACAATGCCAACAGATCTTGCAACCCGGGCTGCTGTTATTGCTTTAAAAGTCAGTGGCCAAAGTACTACTGAGGTTGCTTTTTATACAGGACTTCCGGTACGGACTATCAATGATATTTATGCCCGGGCTATTAGACGAGGCTTTGATCCAAACGTTAGACCGATTAAAATTCAAGATGCTTTTGTTATCGATGTCCCTAGATCAGGAAGGCCTAAAAAACAAACCGAAGATATTATAAACCTTATTTTAACTAAGGTACAGCAAGATCGCTTTGGCCGAGAAAAAAGCTGTGCTGATATTGCTGGGCAATTAAGCCTAGAAGGCCATCAGTTATCAAGAACAACGGTTTGGCGGGCCCTAAAGAAAGCTGGTTTACGAAAGACCAAGCTAACGAGGAAGCCTGGATTGACGAAGAAGATGAGGCAAGATAGATTACATTGGTGCCTTGATCATCAGAATTGGAGCCTAGAAGATTGGAAGAATGTTATTTGGTCTGACGAGACCTCTGTTGTTTTATTACACCGACGCGGAGGCTATCGGATTTGGCGGACCAAAGAAGAAGCATTCGTACGGAGCTGTATTCGAGAGAGATGGAAAGGGGCATCTGAATTTATGTTCTGGGGCTGTTTTTCTTATGATAAGAAAGGTCCTTGTCATTGCTGGAGCCCGGAAACCACAAAAGAAAAAGAAGCTGCCCAGCTAGAAATCGACCAGTTAAATAAGGAATTAGAACCGGTTATGAGAGCCCAATGGGAGATTTCGAACGGGATGAGACGATTAAATCTACGGCGCCAAACATCCGGCAAAAAGCCTCAATGGCGATGGAATGCGAAAAACGGCAAGCTTGGCCGAGGCCAAGGCAACGGGATCGATTGGTATCGATATAGAACTGTTATTTTGATCCCGAAGATGCTGCCGTTTGCTAAGGAATGTGAAATTGAACGCCCAGATACGATTGTACAAGAAGATAAGGCCCCGGCACATAGCCATCAAGCCCAACAGCCGCTCTTTGATCTTCATAAGGTCCGGCGCCTTCTTTGGTGTGGCAATTCACCGGACCTTAACGCTATCGAGCCAGCTTGGCCTTGGATGAAAAGACAAACTACTAAAAAAGGGGCTCCAAAAAACCGTCAGGAAGCTATTCGGGCTTGGAAGCTAGCTTGGGAAGAAATGCCCCAGTCAGCTATCCAGGCCTGGATTGAACGAATTCCAAGGCATATTGAAGAGATCATCAAGCTAGAAGGTGGAAACGAGTATAAGGAAGGCCGGGGAATCAGACCATAGAAAATGTATAGTACTATTCCTTAAAGAGACTAGCCTTAGTTTTAGCGCAGGCGACGACTTTTGTGATCGACCTCCGTAAGACTTCGTCCATTCATTAGAAATCCCTCTACGGCGTACCCCGTACTAGTCAACCTGTCGATAAGGTCCGTTCTCAAGTTGTCTCATTTCGTCTTGTTAAACCTCGGTTTCGCAATACTAGTAATTCATCGATCCCTCGGCGCTTTACTCAACGACCCGACTACCTAAGCAACTCGGTGTCTTCGACCTCGTCCTAACGGCTGAGTGGTGTTACAACATACTTCTCCTTTCCTTGCGCACCAAGGCATTACCAAGGCATCACCCGTATCCAGCCTGAATCAATCAGATTGCAATTCCAAGCTCTCGCACTTTACTGACTGAGAAATGACAGCTCAGTTAGTCCTACTTGATACACCCGACCTACGCGTGCGCGTGTCATCATTCCGGCCCCATACGGGAGGGAGTGCGTCGTAGCCGAGAGTGTAACCCACAGGCATAGCCGCCGATGCAGAGATCCATATCCGGACTCTCTTAAAACCAAGGCTACCGAATACCTCATAGGATGTAGGTCAGGTTATTGGGGAACTTTTAGCCCGAATAAGTCCCCACCTATGCGCCTCCCCGTCAAGATGGCCAATATATCACATTAAATCACCAACCGGATCTCTGCAACTGCTGCGCCATGGTTATAGAGCAGTTATGCCATCCCACGCGCAAGCCAGGGTAATGATGAATGGCGATTTATCGTCGGTGTCTTCGCGTTATTGTCATACGAGAAGCAAACATTGGCGAGGCTGCCAACCAAACGCAGCAAGTCTGGGCGTGTGCTATAAAAAAACAAGGGTAATTATGCGGGCTCTGTGATTGCCATGGTTCCATGCATAATACGAGTCCACTGAGTCGCGAGAAAAGTCCTAGAATACGGATTTCTTGTATACCAGCAGCACTAGCCGACCCTCGCCTCTACGCAGCCATTACCGGGTGCCATTTCCAGATATTCTCAGACTATTATAAGAGTTGGTGGAGGGGTGTACCTACGTAATTCGTGATGGAGAAAGTTGAAGCTTACCAACATAGCATATTCATTACCGGTGTTGCATATTTTTTGTCTCTTTTCCCAGCTGCCGCTGCTCGGTATCATATTTCCTTGTTTGGATCGCTGCTTGGCTACTCAAGTAGGTTGATAGAGAGAAAGGCATCACCTTACAAAAAGCGAGCAGAGGGTATCTCAAAGAAAAATATTCATTTTACAGGACAACTCTAGTCTTCTATCTCATGCCCTCCAGTGGTTTATGACGTGTTCACCGTATTTGCCCACAAGTCTCTCTGGGGAGGCTGCTATCTAATACTCACTAGTATACTAATCAAACAGTATACCTGTGTCCAATGCAGAAGCCAACGTCGCTTTTAGCACATAATCTGTAACCCTCAAGACCAAAGAAACTCCATGTGAGTCACAGCACAATCTCTGGGTGTAAAGGGGGTAAGAGACGGATACCTATCCAAATCCCCGTGTGGTGGTACAGAGTTGGAAGCCGATGCATTCGCTTATGAACAGACTGCACAGAGCTCAAGCGGCAGAGGACTCACGCCGGCTATTAGCTGGCTCAGGTCGTGATGTGGGAACCAAACTGAAGCTATCCAAGGAGCATGTTAAAACTTTCAGCCACATATATGAAAATTAATCGCTTATCAATGTGTATCTAACCCATCCTTGTTTCAAGAAGCCACCAGTTCCTCAAATCAGGTTCACGGTGTCATACCCTGTATGGGTCTAGTAAGGATGAATGATTGTCTGATTGTACCCATTGCTCACCGAGGTGAGTCAAACTTGAATCACGCCGAAACAACAATCAAAACCGAGGATTCTAAGTCATTAGTGGCTATTTCTCACCTATTTCAGGGCATTCTAACGTATTATTCACGGGCATGGATTTTTGGCCATATCACATCAGTTTTCCATTTCTGGTCAACTCTAGGGTATGTCGATAGCCTCTGAACAAGCACACAAGATGAAAACGAAGATAATGAAAGAAGATGAACGGAAGTAATTCATGGCATCTCGTGAAAAATCATACTATCAAAGAGAGTAATGCATATTGATTGATCTGGAGCAACACTGGAGTACCCATATCGTCTTGGACCCAACTTCTCTCTCCGCTGGCACCACAACCCCCACGACACCTGCATGCAAGTCAAGATCCATATGATCAGTGCACTCCAACAAGTGCCAACCTGGTAAATTTTCAGGCTCCTACAGCGGCTATCAAAGATCTGGGTATGGGTACAGTATGGGACACATGACATCCCCACTGTGGCTGGAGCCGGCCGTAACCGTTTTAGAGCAAAGTTTGGCCGGGGAAAATTTTCAGATTTTGAGAACCACTTTGGCCACCAGAACAGGAGCTTGACGAGCTAGATTTCTTTAGGCAATTTGAGGGACCAAGAGGAAGAAAAAAAAATCTGTGATATTGAAACAGCAGACGATTTTTCTCGCCTCCACTCCATGTAACTGTTGAGCGCATAGACCAATGGATCCAGTCCTAATGCAAGGCGGTTCTGCATGCTGAAATGCTCACAAGATTGCTCCATGCCTTGCGGGAAAAAAAAAGCAAAAAGGGAGGTCCAACTTGGCGTCGGTGTGAGCGACAGCGTTGCACTGACTTGACTGGTGGCAACGCGCCTACTGATTACTGGTGGGGTACTACTACATTTCACTGTGGCGGGGTTGAGGGGCAACCAACCTCAGAGTCTTGGAGGGGTAATCGAAAAAAAAAAAATCGAAAAAAATGGACAGACACAGAGAGGGAGGGGGAGAAGAGTAAACAAAAGTGGCCATGCAAGGGAGCACCCAACTATTTTGCTCGGATTTTCTGACTTGTCATTGTGAAACACAATAATGCACAGTATGAAAATAAGCAAGGGAGCGAGGAAAACATCTTACCATCATTTACCGCCAATTTTTTTTTTATCTCAAGTGACTCACGCCGTCGTCGAGGGAGGATGAAACCCAAGTTGTGGAAACTTGGAACTAGGTGGTGCACCAACGTAAGAGTGTGGATGCGGCATGTCAGGTTGGGCAGATAAGTTCACTTTTGCCATGGTACTTTGGGCTCAAAGCAAAAATTTTCCTGGAATAGCCCGCTCTTTAGCACCCTTTGCTGGTGTGGAATGCTGGTTACCAGGTAGTACATGCGAGCTGTCGAGGGAGCATCGAATCCTCCGTACAGAGCTGCAAATTTATATTTCCATACAAGCTGTATAATCGGCATGATTTCAATAGCAAAAAAGTAAATGCAGCACACGTCTCTATGTGTATTCTATTTCATCGCAAATGCAGATAAAGGTTTTTACTCCATGTCAACCGCTGAATGCCCCTGAGGCAAGTGACTGCAACGTTTTCACCTGCCCTTTGATAAAGGTCAATGCCTGCAAGGGTGGTCGCACAGTAGAGCTTAACCTCTGACCTCTGATTGGCTAGCTTGCCACCCACCCACACACACATAAAAATTTCTTAGGGCCACAGGCCCCTCCTTCAGCCCCTCCCACTTCTACCTCCACCATCTCCTCTGTTTAAATTCTCCCCATCTCGCCTTGAGAAGCAGAATTCTTTCTCTTCTTTCTTTTGAACCTTGTCTCGCATACCACATTCTCATTCCCAAAAGCCTCACAACCAACCGCCAAAATGGGGTATGTCAAGCTCTTCCGACGCTGCTCGCCTTGAGAGTGCGGGCATCTTGTCTAGCTTCGATACTGACTGCTTTTATAGTAAGGACGATAAGAAGCACGTCAACGTCGTCGTCATCGTATGTACCCTTTCCCCCCTGATTGACAATGAAAACAAACAGTTTTGCTGACATTCCATCTCTAGGGGTATGTGCCAACGATCTCCCCGACGTCTTCGATGATAATACTGACTTGAACACAAGCCACGTCGACTCCGGCAAGTCCACCACTGTGAGTGGCCTCCCTCTTTGGCCTCCAGTTTATCTGGTGGCTCTCTACCCCGCCTGTCCTAGTGACGCGGGGTGTTTTGCATATACACAAAACTGACAAATTTCTCTATAGACCGGTCACTTGATCTACAAGTGCGGTGGTATCGACAAGCGTACCATTGAGAAGTTCGAGAAGGTACGGAATTGGCTTTTCATTTTTCTTCATTCTACACGGCTTGGACTAGACTTTGGGACGTTTCGTCACCATGGCGCTCTCTCTTTCTCTCTACCCCGCTCGCATTGGATCTCGAGAAAAAAATTTCTGGCCTGTGTTTTTTTTTTTGGTGGGGTGCTCCATTGAGTTACCCCGCTGCACAGTGGCAGTGCAATTTTTTCTTTTCTTTGTGATCGCTATCTACCTTCACCACTCACTCATCTTCGCTCTTCATACCCCAATTCTAACGACGCCCTATAGGAAGCCGCCGAACTCGGCAAGGGTTCCTTCAAGTATGCTTGGGTTCTTGACAAGCTCAAGGCCGAGCGTGAGCGTGGTATCACCATCGATATTGCCCTCTGGAAGTTCGAGACTCCCAAGTACGAGGTCACTGTCATTGGTATGTTTATCTCACATCTCATCTCTTCATCTGATGCATCTCAACTAACATACTATAGACGCTCCCGGTCACCGTGATTTCATCAAGAACATGATCACTGGTACCTCCCAGGCCGATTGCGCTATTCTCATCATCGCTGCCGGTACTGGTGAGTTCGAGGCTGGTATCTCCAAGGATGGCCAGACCCGTGAGCACGCTCTGCTCGCCTACACCCTCGGTGTCAAGCAGCTCATCGTTGCCATCAACAAGATGGACACCACCAAGTGGTCCGAGGACCGTTACAAGGAAATCATCAAGGAGACTTCCAACTTCATCAAGAAGGTCGGCTTCAACCCCAAGGCCGTTCCTTTCGTCCCCATCTCTGGCTTCAACGGCGACAACATGCTTGAGAAGTCCGCCAACGCTCCCTGGTACAAGGGCTGGGAGAAGGAGACCAAGGCTGGCAAGTCTTCCGGTTTCACCCTTCTCGAGGCCATTGACGCCATTGAGCCTCCTTCCCGTCCCACCGACAAGCCCCTCCGTCTTCCCCTCCAGGATGTCTACAAGATCGGTGGTATTGGAACTGTGCCCGTCGGCCGTATCGAGACTGGTGTCCTCAAGCCCGGTATGGTCGTTACCTTCGCTCCTGCCAACGTCACCACTGAAGTCAAGTCCGTCGAGATGCACCACCAGCAGCTCCCTGAGGGTCTCCCTGGTGACAACGTCGGCTTCAACGTGAAGAACGTCTCCGTCAAGGAAATCCGACGTGGTAACGTTGCTGGTGACTCCAAGAACGACCCCCCCGTCGGTGCTGCTTCTTTCAACGCCCAGGTCATCGTCATGAACCACCCCGGTCAGGTCGGTGCTGGTTACGCTCCCGTCCTCGATTGCCACACTGCCCACATTGCTTGCAAGTTCGCCGAGCTCATCGAGAAGATCGATCGACGAACTGGTAAGTCTGTTGAGAACAGCCCCAAGTTCATCAAGTCCGGTGATGCCGCCATCGTCAAGATGATTCCCTCCAAGCCCATGTGCGTTGAGGCCTTCACTGAGTACCCTCCCCTGGGTCGTTTCGCTGTCCGTGACATGCGTCAAACCGTCGCTGTCGGTGTCATCAAGTCCGTCGACAAGAGCGCTGGCGCTACTGGCAAGGTATGTTCCACTTCTCTCTTCCCTTGTTACTCATCATCTCTTACTAACATCATCACTAGGTCACCAAGTCCGCTGCCAAGGCTGCCAAGAAATAAACGATACCCATCCACCGCGCGGGACTTAATGCACTCACTTCTACGACGGAATGATCTACGTTGCTACGCAAAAGCACTTTTCCTTTGTTCTCAAAGCATATTGAGAGGCTGGGAATAAGGTTTCAGAACCTCTCAGGATGTGCTTAAAATTAAAAAAATAGAGTAGAAGTGAATTGATGACTTCCAAGTAAAAAAAATATCTTGATTGATCCCGTGCCAGCTGGTGATGTATTGTAGACGGTCTTCTCTTGTGATTGTCTTTGTTAAATGTGCGTCACGTTGTAATGATGGATGGAATGATAGTCACCGTCGTCTCAAGCGTTCCCCGTCCTAATGTTGTGGTGTTGAGGTGGATACTTTTTCGCCTTGAATATACTGACCCACTCAATATGAGATGTCTGAAGTAAAGAGTGGCTGAGGTTTTTGGTATTTCAGTACCTATATAATAATGTACATGGGCTCTTGCTGGAATATTGATACATGATGTATTTCCACTCTTCTACCTGTTTATTCATGGCTCATGCAGTCTATTTGCTTCCCACCTCTTGCAAACAGCGTGATTATTTCGACTCTTGGGTATTTTTCTTGTCAGTGGGTTGGGGGGAAGATGGCTGGTCTTCTGCTGGCAATGGCGCCTCAATATCGTCAGCGTCCTTATTTTTTGATTCGCTTTCACCGTCAAAGTTTTCTAAACTTTGTTGTTTGCTTTCTTGAACTGCCTCCTCCGCTGGGATGCTCTCAGTCGTCTCAGAAATGAGATTCTCTACGCCATATGTTCCTTGGGTGGATGGATACTCCTTCATCGACTGCTCCAGCATATCAAAGGTGAACTCTTCGTCGGATCTTTCCCCCATCAATTGGTAGCCTTGGTGCCATGAGAAGTGCTTCCCAGTAGCAATCTCCTCTACGAGCCGGAGGAATTGAGATTTCTCTTCCTTGGTGAGGAGGATGTGGTTGCTTGAGCTTTGAGGCGGACCGAATTGTAAGGAAAGTTCTTGTCTTTGGCCGCCGTGCTGTCCTGCTTCAATGCTGTTGTAGCGGAGTGTGTGACCATGCCAATCCACTTCGACGACCTGGTGGATTTCCAGACCCATGAATTGGTAAGGTATGTCGACTGGCTTTTCGGATTTTGATCGTCCGGTGGCAGACATCCAGCGAGGGGGGATGGAAAAGCTTGTATGGCTGGGGGTTCGTAGACGGCCCTCCAAGAGGTTAAAGTCGCAAGCAGCGAGGAAATCCTTGAGAGACTGCTGGTCCACATCAAGTGGCATCAACCGGTGTTGCGAGAACCGCACGTCCACGCTCTCCCCGGGCAATAGGACGTCGTGTACATGCCATGGTACTACACCATGCAGGGTAGAGTTTGGCGGGAAAGAAAAGTTGGAAAGATCCGTGTCCGGGTCGACGGGGAGTTTGAGGTGGACTTCTGGAATGGTGCCCTTGAATCTCGTAGCCCGGCTGGGGGCAAAGTTTAGGATGATGGATGTTTGTTGGGAGACCGGTTTGTCTTCGAGGGGGAGTGGTGTCAGGGCGGCTGGGTGTGGAACGACGGGCGAGAGGATGCGTGGATTCTTGGCCATTTTATCCTCTTTTAGTTCCGGTTTGGTGTGGAGAATGTGTCCAAAGGTTGCACTGATGCTGTTCGTTGTATCGGTTTGGGTGGTTTTGACGGACAGTACTGGTAGCGAGATGTTGTCGGAGAATTGGAGGGACATGGCATCCTCAACAGATTGCTTGCCAATGGGGCTGACATATCTGGCCCATGACTGAAGCTTCTCTTTCCATGCCATGCTCCTCTTTTCTCGCTGATGGCTTATAAAGCGGTCATCCTTAGCCTTGCTCTGTTCTGATGTCGTGAGAATCTGAACTGTAGTTTGCTGGTCCTTGGTTTGCGACCCCCTGAGTAGCCGCAGGACGACATCAGCAGGGCTTTCTGTCTGGTGAGCGGTCTCGCTGAGTTTTTTCGTCAGAGATTGAGGTCGGTCGTCGTCTGCCAGCCAGGAAACCTCGAGCTTCTGAACCATTTAAGATTAGTACAGATCTTGGCCTTAAAGAGTGCAAAGCAATGAACCTACAGCATCCTTGTCATTGTAATGAATAAGCGTACTCGTTATACGTTCCAACTCTTGCAGCTTCTCTGGGAGCAAATTTTCCTCGTTTACATGGCGTGTGGAAACCGTTTCGGAAGTAATAGAGCCCACAATCTCATCGAGACGGGCAAGGAGCACTGGCACGATGGATTTTCGGGCAAAAATGTCAAGTCTGTCCTCGTCAAGATTGCGTGCAATCCTTTCATCATTAGACCCGTAGAGATATTTGGCGGTCAAGGATTTGAGAACCGGGTTAGCTGGCCCTGTGTTTTAAACATTAGCGATTGATTGAGTATAGCTCCTGGTAAGACAGACTTACGAGAAATAAGCTGGAAAACCTCTGGGCGAACCCAAATCTGCATGATACCCAATCCCTCCACCTGTTCTTGTACATCGATACTCCAAATCTTCTTGATAATCATAACGGCATAGCGTTGCTTTGGTCTCAACAGCTCCCAATGATCTGGCTGACTTGCCTTCCAAAATGTTTGCTCGAGAACCCAGTCATACTTTGGTGTTTCAGTCTTCGTCGTATCAACCTTGGAGAGCGTCCGGTGAAAGTACGCCATGAGTTGATTATACGTGAACCCATCCACAAGTTCATTCACCAAGTCGTCAAAGTCCTTGATTCGTAAAACATTCGTTTCAGTCGGTCTCAATTCGTCGATATTCTGCACCGCTTCGTCCATGAGTTCGTCCGGTTCCTCCACTTTTGGTATGACGCTTTGCCAGTGTAGGTCAATTGCTTGTGCCAGCTTTTCCTCTTCCAACATGCGAACCGGTTTCTTTGGTCTCCTCATTTTATTTGGGTTCTTGACAACGAGCGCTTCCACTGGTTTTCCCAGAGCTTCAACACCAAGATTTCTTGCTTGTACAATATCATCCTTGAATATTTGTTTAGGTTTCGCTTGAATGGGTTCTTCCGCTTCAGTCTTCTCGAGAGTTGGCGCTTCTGGCTCCTGGTTCGAGATGGGTGGTTCTGAATCTTCCTGGATAGGTTCTTCGAGCACAGGTTCTATAATCTCAACAATCGCTTCTTTTTCGACGAGCACTCCGGCATCTTTTTTCGGTGGCAGTCCCCAATCGGGGAGGTTTTCATCGTCTTCCTTTTTCGATTTCTTTTTGCCCCTCCTCCCACCGGAACCACCCCGCCGTTTATCGGTTTTCTTAGAAGATGTCTTGGATTTGCTTTCAACAAGCCTCCCGGAAATTAATGCTTCAATTCTCTCTTTGCTTTGAATAGTCGAATCGGAGGCGTAGTAACGTCGTCGAAACCATTGCTGTTGACTTAAAGAGGTGCGGGCATAGAGGGGCGCTCTGATTTGGGTGAGCCCCAGTCGGCAACTTGGGCATATGCGCGGCACGGAGGCCACCCTTGAAAGCATTGATAATACAATAAAGTAGAATAATAATTAGATTAAATCATGAAAGGAGAGTCACCCGGACCTCAATGCCGTCATTGCGACCGCACACATTCATGGTCTTTCAAAATGCTGGAATTTTGCGCCGATAAGACACAATCGATAAGAGATAAGAGATGTGCCGGACGCGATCGAGTTAAGTGGTCGCGTCTCCGAGCTTCTTCTAGAAGACGCCCCACGTTGATGTTGCATCTTTGTCGTACAAAGAGCCGTCTTTGTTTGCTGTGTTTGAATATTTGCCATAAAATATTGCGATATCAACAAAAAGAATCCCAATTGGCAACAGGAATGCCACCAACACAAAGAAGACGCCGAGCGGTAAGACTTGGAGTGCTAACTTCACATTCGTACATTGGGACTTACAACCACTAGGTAGAGGATGACGATGATGAGGTGGATGCACGTCCTCGACAGCGCCAAAATGTAGAAAATTCAGACGATGGTCGCGAGGAGGGTTCGGACGAAGAAATGGAGACGGATACCACAAACAGCGCCGACCAACAAATGGCGAAGAAGTTGATTCGATATGCCATCTCCTGTGAATATTCGAGGACACCGATACGGCGAGATGGTATCAAAGAGAGAGGTTAGATTATTGCGCTGGGTATAAGTCACTGCTTCTGATGCATCATCCAGTTCTCGGAAAGCAGGGACGTGCGTTCAAGAGGATATTTGCTCTGGCGCAAGAACAACTAAAGACTGTTTGGGGCATGGAATTGCGTGAGCTACCAATTCGAGAGAAGATGACATTACATGAGAAACGACAAGGTATGGATATCACTACAACTGTCTAGCCGCCTCTATCTAATGGCCAATATTTAGCTATGAAGTCAAACTCACAACCCCGGTCTGGATCTGGGGCTTACATCCTTTCTTCGACACTCCCAGCCGCATACCGAAGCGCATACGTTCTCCCACCGTCGAAAGTACCTAGCGTAGAGGAAGAGGCGACATACACAGCTTTCTACACCATGGTGGTGTCATTAATACAGTTGCACGGAGGAGAGCTTACCGACCAGAAGCTGCAGAGGTATCTGTTGCGCCTTAACGCGGATCGCAACGTTGCCAGCGAAAAGACAGAACTGGTCTTGAGGAAGATGGAGAAACAGAGCTATGTGGTAAAGAGGACAGACCGACCGCCGATAGGACAAGACGGCGATCACACGATAATATGGCATGTTGGGCCTCGGGCAAAGGAAGAGATCGGATTGGATGGCATGATGGGCCTGATCCGAGAGGTTTATGAATACCCGGATAATGAAGATTTTGAGAAGAAGCTGAGATCGAGCTTGGGAATCAAGACACGGCGGCGTACTATTGCCGAGGAAGGGGAAGACAGCGTAATGGCGGATGAATAATCTTCGAAATGATACCACGATATCTATTTAGTAATACAAATCTGATCTGGCTCATGTGTCATAGCCATAGGGGTGCAGGTCGCATGTCCAACATTATATATTCTTGCAGCCAGTCTATTCTCGAGCTCTTGAAGGCAGTGGTATCTTTCAATTTCAGGATCGCTTTCCCCAGTGACTCCGTTGCCAAACTTGATTTTATTTATACACTATCACGCTGCCAAACGTCTATTGCCCCAGGTGTTGCGGCCGCATGACTATCTAGTCTTCTCGAGGTGGAGGAGGTCCGCAGGGTAGTACCATTTTCTATAGCAATTGTTAGTCAAGGATAGTGTCGGGTTTGGTTATGGAAGAGCCGTACTCGAATGTACTGAGCACGTAGCTTGGCAGGGGGTTCGTTTTCTGCGAGACCGATATATGACAAAAGAGGTCGATGGCCGACGATGGAGGAGTATGTATCGCGCTGGATATTGGTCCGCCACTCCCAGCTTGAGGTATCGGGATGACCTGTTCCAATGTACTTGGCCTGGAGGCGCTCGAGTTCTTGCTGATTACGAAGCTTGTCGGCCTGTCAAAGGATTTAGTAATCTTCTGGTAAGCAAGATTGTGTGCGAAGCCTACCATTGTGACGGTATATCGAGATTTTGTATGGGGAGTGTGTCGCGTCGCAAATGCCTGTCCAATCGCAAAATGGAAAATATGAGGTAGGACGTCACTGGAACAACTTTAGCTGCAGGCGCCGTTGTATTGCATGGAGGGATGGGTGACACAGCGAGGATCTTCCCCGGTAGAACATCGCAGAATCCTCGGCTGAACGGAGGATCCCTGCTTAACAACAAGGGTTCGCGGTATCTTAGGGACGGTTCATTCATCGTTCATGTTGGTGAAACTCGACTCATTTTCATGCGTCATTGCTGCTGAATAAGACGAAAAATTGGCTTATATGGTTGGGATCGAAGTTATTGACTTGTAAACGGTTACTTATACCATTATATGGGCATGTCGTGAGACCCACCCATCGACAAGGCCTGTCAAGTTTACTCAGGCAACATTCATCAAATCTCATCACATTCAACTGTTTATGCTCAAGGTGAAGGCGCGCAGTTGAGGCGGCAACGCAAACAATATCCAAACATTATTGCTCTGGCACGGCTTGATATCGATCGTCAATCATTATCTTCAACAGATACAATCATCACCAGGGACATCATGGCTGCCTCATCTTTACATGTAACACCGGAGCACTGGACAGAGCTTATTGCCGCTAGGAGGCAAAGGCACCTTTGCGCGGAGCAAGTCGAGGCTATCAAGCGCTCCTGTCAAAGCCAGTGTGGGAAAAGACACATTACGGAATGTGGAACGTGCTATGGGAAGGTTTTGGAGAGGATGCGCCGGAGGTACAGTGAAAGTGGGGAGCGTGAATGGTTCACAGAAAGGAAGGCTTTCTTGCAAGAACTGGACGGGTTATTTTCAGACGCCAAACGATACAAAAGGAGTGTAAAATCGATCGAGGCAAGGATAGAGTCGGAAAAGGAGGCGTGGTATCGCTGGGTTCTACGCAAGTACCCCCAATTTCTTGCAGTCTGCGATGATGGTGCTCATCAGGAAGAACTGAGAGGCATGCTGGATGATGCGGATCGGTCGCGGGACGAAGTGGTGGAAATGATGTGGCATGGTATCGGGAAACCTCTGCACTGGTCCGAACGTGTGGATGCACTTGCTGAGAGAGTGGCTGCAGTTTGTGGGAATGAGATGGAATTGAAGAGACTCTACATAAACGAATTTTTCTTGGATCAGTCGACGGGAGAGGTGTTGGACAATGCGAGACCCTGCTTGCATGACTATGATACCAACAAGGACTTGAAACTGGAAGAGGTTGTCGGCAGGATTGCGCACACGACGCAAGAAAACCGGAAGACGCGACCGCAGAGAGAAACCCACAAATCGCGGCTGGACGAGTTGAGAAGAGCAAAGATGACGTTTGAGCACGACAGGCTGCTGGCTAAGAGCCGGGCCAAAACTCAGGAAACGACTGCTGGTGAAGATCTTTATGATCTGCCCCCTTGCTCAGTATGTGGTAACTTGGCAGACACGAACGACGTCTTGTCATGCTCCGTTTGCCAAATGGTTACGCAGATGGGAGGCGTAAAGAAGCTCACGGTCTACTGCTCGGAAAAGTGTTATGATGCCAGACATGTGAGTATCCCTTTGCTATTATGAGATAGATTTATAAGATGAAGTGCTGACAGGTGGAACTTTAGGAGATGCATGTTGAAGCAGAGCATGATTGTGAGGCAGGCGACCTCTGTGTACAATTATATGATGAAGATGTGGTCATGGAGAATGGAGCAGCGTCAGCGACGTTTGCATGCAAGGATTGCTTTGATGAAAAGCAGGCAGCTCTTTTTTGCTCGGAACGCTGCGCGTTTTCGAACATTGGGGAACATAGACAGAGGATGCACGGCGGCGGCATGACGTTTCCAGTACAGATTCCAAACTTAGTCCTTGCTTTGACGGACATAGTGGAAGGGGTTTTACAAAAGGAGAACCCAGGTTTGAAGATGAGGCCCGTGATTCCGCATGAGTAGTAGCAGGCTCTGCTTCATGCTGGGGAGAAGAGGCCAGCTCGGGCGTGGCTATGTATATAACAAACCAAAGTTTCTACGATTAATGTATCCAAGACTAGAACGATGGAAGAATGAATTAATAGCATCACCACCATTCATTCATTCATTGCAAGCTGAAAGGGCGCATCCCGTGTTTAATAAACATAGATACATATTAAGGAGTAGATCTGGCGAATAAGATGGCACGGCGGGTACCCGATCAGTCCCCCACTAATTCCCGGCCCAGTATCCCCACCCTTGACCCTTTGGGTTGACATCATTGGATCTTTCCAACTTCCGAGACGCTTCGGCTTTAGAAGGTCGAATCGGGACGTCGTTGTCCCGGGTCGTGAGCATCTACACGTCCCTTGCGTGCCTTCCCGTACATTCAATCCAACTTGACCTCATCTTTCTTTGACGTGATTAGAAAAGTTTCTTCACTATTGACACCAGACCAGATCAGTCTAGGCACAACCAATTACGTTTCAGCAAGCTCTATAAGTCGTGGAAATAACCACCAATGGATATCGATACTGCAAGTCCATCACCTCCTGCCACTATCCAAAGGGTTCCAAAAGCCTGTGAAGCCTGCAGAGTCACCAAAACTCGATGTCAACCAAGTGAACAGCCCGGTGTGTGTCGGAAGTAAGGTCCAATTGCTACCCCTCTCCATCTTCTACACGCATTGACGGTTTACTCAGATGTCTTTCATCTAAAAAGGAGTGTGTCCTAAGGGCCATCCCGCGGATACGCCGATCAAAGAAGACAATACTGTAAGCAGGGTCATTTCCCATACGGTCTGAATTCTAATCAGCTGACAGACGACATGTTCAGGGAACAACAGGCTGAATCCTCTCGCACCTCTTCTACCTCCGATGTTCCCCCCTCTTCTGGGCCATCGTCCACGTTCAGCATCAACTTTGAGCTTCCGATTCAGCCTGAAGTCGACGAAAACTTTGAAACTTTGCGGGACAACCATGCCCGCTTCATTGAAAACCTCTTCCCACCCGAGGCCGAGGATGACGCCTGGCTATTTGCTACCTCAGCAGCAGAAGACGTGCAAACCCCACCATCATCGACCACAAACTCTCAATCTATTCAAGACCTCCACACGAAACCCACTTTCAATCTTTCCTCAGCCCAATATCTTCTCCATGCGTTCAGGTCTATGCTGAGCCAGTTCCCATGTATCCTCCTACCCGCGGATGCCTCTGTCTCACAGCTGGCGGCAACTCAACCATTCGTCCTATTGGCAATTCTTGCTGCGGCATCTGGGTCACGAACACTGCAGGGTCACTCCCTTTATGACGAGGAGTTCAGAAAGGTATTTGGCTTAAAGTTTGTCACTGGTGGAGAGAGAAGCATGGAGCTGTTACAAGGCATTCTCATTTACTGTTCTTGGTATGATGGATCCTCACTCGACTACTAAAACAACTAACTGACTAACACGAAAAGGTATCCGTTCCATCTACAGCCAAGGAACAAAACGGTCCTTCAGTATATGTGCTTTGCCGCTGACCTGGTCCATGATCTCGAGCTAGATCAGGAGCTTCCTCCCCACCTCTTGGAAACTGAGGTTACAGATCAGCAATTGAGCGGCATACGCGCGTATCTTGCTTACTATTATGCTTCCTCTCTGTAAGACAAGGTGTTCTACGGAGTTCTGGATAATGGCTAATAATCAAGTAGGCTGGGAGTAGCATGGAAAAAACACAAGAATTTCGGAGTGCCATTCGTCACCTGGACGGCTACTTGTTGTGACATCCTCGAGCGCAACTCACAAGTATATGGTGACTCAGTCCTCGCTTCACTTGCTCGATTGGCAAGTATCACAAAGGATGCTTTCCAAACGATGCATGATAGCAGAAACCTACCTACACAACAAGCCAGACTTATTTTGATGGGCTTGGAGGCCCAGGCTAAAGAAGCGCAGGCCCGTATACCGCACGCTGTTGCTTCATCCAGTATGCCCCCCCCTCCCCCCGATTTCCCTCTAATTACGCGAATTTAACACCAATCCTTGCAGCAACTATCCGTATGGAGCTCATGTCTGCCAATATCTATCTAGATGCAGGCAACATTCTACAAGTCCCTCGCCCTTCTAGATCACAGATCGCAGCGCGCATCTCCTTACCGCCTACTGAAAGCAAGTTACGTGCTTGTGTTCCCATTCTCAAGCAGTATCTGGATCTTATATCCAGCCTCCACCAAGAAACTATAATGGGTTTCTCTATTGTAGATTGGAACCGCTTGATACTTCTCATCATTCTGGCTATCCGCTTATCCTTTCCCTTGTTTGAGTGCCCTGATTTCGATTCCACATGGGCCAGATCACAAATTCAATTGGATGAGTTCTTGAATAAGTTCTGTGATACGACAGATCTTACACCAGCATCGAAAAAAGTCGACATCCTATCAGCTAGCCGTGTCGTCTTTGCCGTTGTAAAGAACAAGTACAACCGAGAGGTTCAACGTCAGAATGCAAGAATGGGAACGCCCGTAGATGCGGCTCCAAGCGCAAGTATGAGGTGTCCGATGCTGGATGGATCCATGGATCAGTACACTTCCTCTTGGGGGGCTACTTTTGATACGAATTCAAGGTCGGCGATTCCCATGCCTGGCTCGAATTTACCGGCTGGTAGCCCGCAAGTCTTTCATGATCTTTGGGCAACAATGACAATGGGTTGGGCGAATGAAGATCAAGGTGATAGTGAACAATAATGATTTTCCTTGATGGATATCCTCACTCAATCATATTGACAAATTTCAACCAGTGAGCAAGTACAGGAGTTCGAATTACACATCAGTTCAATACTAAAAGAGTCATATATAGTGCTACTAAATCCGGCAGTTCCACTTTATTCGAGCCATTTATGGCATAGACGGTGCTTGAATGAATGCTTATCCAATCAATACATATTGCTGTCATCAGGAGGGTGCTCTGGATAAATCGGTGCGACGCCGTTGCACACCGTCGTACTTGAAGGACACGCAATGTCAGTCAGAGCTCTTCTCGGCCAAACAGATATAGGCATACACTGTGCTTATTGCAGCCAGACCATCATTGCGTTAGCGGTCTTGCGCAATCATAAATGCATCACTGACACCCTTAAGCATCTTCGTTACACATCGCCTCAAATCACAATGATCTTGACTTGATAAAGATATTTTAGCTATGCCACAGACCATCAAAGGATTTGGCCTTTCAGTCCTGTACTATGAATGAGGTTGTGGATACTGATAATTTGAAGATTGCGCGGTTCAACCTCTTTCTCCCGGTTTCACAACTTTCTGTATTCACCACATATTGCTGCTCCCATTCTTCCGAGCTCAACCAGGTTCCACGGGTAATAAGGATTGCGCTTTGGTTCTTGGTCTACTACTTATTACAGGGCGCTTTAATGCAAGCGTACAGGACGAGGATGGCATGGCTGCATTGCATTATTGCGTGGAGAGCGGCAACTTGTGTGTTGCGATAGTCTTGAATTCTGAAACGAACGCTATACTCAAGAATAAACACGGCGAGACGGCCATGGACATTGTTATTCGAAAGGATAAAAAAGAAATAATCTCTTTTCCAGAGAAATCATGATGACTTGTTGATCGGCTCTTTAAACTGGAGTATCCTAGACAAGTTGGAGACTTTCGGATTACCTGTCTTGTTGGCCAAACATCATGTCAAGGACCCCCCGTCCTTACATTAGAGGAGAAGAAGTTGAGAGCGCAAAATCATGTGTTTGTGCTCGAATAAATCTAGCTTTTAGGTTGCATCCCGTGATGCATGGCGTTTTTGTCCCACAACAGCACTAAATATTGGAAAGATCTCTCATGTTTACCCGCTCCAATGGCAACCCCCCAGCGTGAATCAACTCCTGACTAGGTATTACTTTTTGGTGCTTTATGAGCAAGCAGAATCCAGGGCACATTAGCTCATCTTTTTCTTTCCACAAGCCTGCTTTGTTTTTTCCCGCTCGTAATAGCTTCATGTAATACGTCCGTCCCCTCTTATTAGTCTGATGATGGGGATAATACTTGTGCTAACTTTCCTAGTTGCGCGGCACCACGGCTTGTCCCGTTATGAAATACAGCTCACGACTAAAGTTTTTTGATGCTAACCAGAAGAGAATCAGGAGATTCTTTTTTGATGGCATCATGATACTTGATTGGAGTTATGTGTTGGCAGAGTGAGGGAGGGTAATTTCAGGGGAGGGGGCCGGATTTACCTGCATGACAAAAGATAACATGACAGCATATCAATGACGAATCAGATGGAGGACACAGCAACTATGCCTCGTGGCTTCCTCATATTGTAACCTTCACTCTGCAGGTATGACGCCTAGAATACTACATCAGCATCATCGTCACCACCCACCCACCACCACCAACAGAACAAAGGCATCCAACCCAACCCAGCCTTCGGCCATCCATCCATCCATTCAGCGAGCACATGCTTAAGCGCCTCTTAATCAAAGGATCCTCCATAACCTTGATCACCCCCAAAAAGAGTTCTCGGCCCCTTTCCGAGGCAGCTTGCCTGCTGCTTTCAAGCCACGATTGGCCGTTCTCCCGCTGCTAGTTCTGACCAACCCTTGAAGATCATAGTCACACACGCACTCCCCAAGTTATTGGTCGAGAGAGGGGAGAGGAGGAAGAGGAGCCCCCCCCCCCCCCCCCTAAACGCACCCCGCATTCAGAGCACCGCCTCGAAGCTTTCCTTGATAAGAGAAAGCCTTGGAGAATCTGGGATCTACCCTGCCTTAAACCCTTCTTTGTTAGCTCTATTGACTCCGAGGAACGAGCTGGAGAGGCCTCAATCCATAGAACACATCCGCCGTTGCCGCAAGCTCTATCCCTCCTTCTTCCTCCTTCCTCCCAATCTTACAGCCTACACGCACCCTACCCCCCTCCCCATTGGAAATCACCCTCCAAAGTTACGCCTGCTTCAATCCTTTTCCATCAATCCTCCTCTTCTCATCCCTCATTGGCTAATCTCCTTGTTGTCTTTCCCATCCTTTGTTCCTTAAATCAACACCGAAGAAAATCCACTCCACTCCCCCCCTTCTACCTATTTTCCCTACGACCAACCAACTTACACAACACAACGCATACACGCATAACCTCAAACTCAGCCTGTGCAAACATGTTAAGCGCTAAATATCACAACGAAAAATGAGAGATTAAAGCCAACCACCTAGAATGCAAGCAGCAGGCAGCTCCCCCCCAAAAGCTGCCTGCGTGATACGCAACAGCCGGCATGGCCGAGGGTAAGAGGGACGAAAAAACTAGCCGGCCGAGACACACACACGGCTCGTTCAGCCCCCAAAAAACTTCGCCCCGTGCTGCATGACACACTAGGATAGCAAAAGGGGTCTCTTTTTCCTCCATCAAACCAAATGAAAAAGACTCACGAATAGCTGCAAATATTCTCCCTCGTCGGTAGCGAGGCTGGCAGCGTTGCATTGGGCCCCCTGTCTTGTGATGTCCATTGGGTAACACACCCACAGAAAAATGCATTCTGCCTACACCCCCTTTTGTTGTTAGTCAAAACCAGCACTCGATGCGGCTGAGGAAATAAAAGACACGCACTCACACCGGAAACAAGTTACGGGCATAAGACTACTACATTCATTATCTAAAATCGCGATTCACCGCGGGCATTTGCATGCTAAGAATGTAACTCTATAGCTTTACGGAAGCCCATCAAGAGAGAGAGAAATGAAATATAAAAAAACAATAGGCTATTCCAATTATAAAAGATTCTTTGCGCTTATCCGTACCCAAATGCCCTATGGCATAAAAGACTCGGTCGATTGTCAAACCAACGAATCAAAGGGGGGGAAGGGAAACAAAATCTGACAGAAGGGGGAATCGAACAAAAGCAAAAAACTAGTATACTGAAAGAGAGAGAGAAAAAAAAAGGAGAAACGCCATTACCACTCTTCGTCCCTGGCAGCAAAGCAAGCCTGACAGCGAGCCATGCGTCAAAAGAACTAAAATCCTACACGCCGCCATGTTCCAACCCAGTCCAGTCCATCGTGAATCCAAATATGCCCGTGGCCTTACAACCCTCCACACTCCCGCAAATGCATTCCCAGTAGACCCATAGACAATCCCGATATGCAAATGTGACAAGCTAACGTGGGCTTGTCACCCAATGTAAAACCCGACAAATGCAAAGATGCCCATCCATTGGTATCATAGTTCCCGGCAGATGAGTAGGTAAAAAGTCTGCTACCGTCCCTCTTTGTCTTGCCCCATGGCTTCATGCCCTTGAGTGTAATGCGATGCGATGTGAAATAGCACATCTGGTCCTGGTATCTTTCCATGTTGTCCCGTTACCCTTTGTCTTTTGTTGTAAACACCGATGCTCGTGCAAATTCCTCCAAAGAACGAAAAACGCGTCTTAAATTTTTTGTCCCAAGTCTTTTTTTCGTTTTGCTTTTTGTTCCCAAATAATAAAGTACTGTTCGTATCCTTTTCCCATTCTTTCCATGCTCGTTCTCGGGAGAAATGCCCATAATTACCATAAAAAATTGTTGCCAGTGTCCAATGACGATAATGCCATCTTCGTCGTGAGATGTAATTTGCCCAGGTGTACCCCTTCCCTGTATCCGTATCGTGAAAGGGGCCTCCTCCTGTTGTTCGCCTCAACCCATGCAATGCTTGGACCCGAAATAAAATAAAAATCACTGCCCAAAGAAAAAAAAAGTCGAAAAACTCCAGTCAAGATGTTCAGTACTCGTGTGGTATGCCGGATGAGTGGTATGAAGTGCATTTGCATGCCGCCCGAGAACTGTTCCCAGATAATCTGAATCTCCCCTCCCGCGCCATGCAGTACGGAAAAACAAAACTTAGTGCAAATCAACTGTGCTCTCCCAAAACCAGGGGAAGTAAATCAACAAATCGCTCCATCATGCCATAAAACAAATTGTCAGTGAAAGTGGTGTGGGGTGATCGAGCAGGATGAATCACTCCAAAAAATGAGTGGGAAAATGGGTCCGGCCAATCTGACGATCCGGATAGTAAGACAAGTGACCTGCACTCCACGGTAGTCCAACCTCCAATGTCCCAACACAAAAACCAATAACAAATCGCAAGCAGAGTCTGTGTCTCGGAACACAGTCCTACGCGACTGTATAGAACAAAAAGGAAATAGGAATCATGCTATCAACGCCATGGTAAAACAAGTGCTCACTTGATACGACCCCAGTTGATTGTAAGTGACCCCTGCCTTGGTAAAGGTAAAGCGGTTTTATACTGGGGCAACGTCACAGTGGCGTTTACCTTCCCATCATATGCCGACGGAAGCGACCAGAGTCGGTAGCAAGGACAGCGCCCTGCCCTGCAGTCATCCCATTCTGGTAAAAGCTCCCATTCCATGGATGGACCGAAGGACCAGAAAACCCGGCGATACCATGATGGCGACTGTTCCCGCCAGCGGCCATATTAACGGCAACATTGACATTATAGTTGGAACGCCCGGTTCCCAGACCTGGTGGTACGGCTAAGCCCGGAGGAGGCCCGTTAGCAGTAGGGTAACCATTAGCCATGGTATGCGACATTCCATTCATCCCAGAAATGTTCCCCTGTGAGGATTGAGAAGGGGTTGCCTGGCCAGAACGAACTCCAAGTGGATTCTTAGAAAAGCTCAGGCGAATGCCACCCTTGACACTATTGTGAAGAGGATGTCCGTAAAGCTCGTGCAGTGCCTTTGTGGCAAAAGACACGTCTTCAAATTCGACAAAGCACATTGGTCCATTGGCCTTGGTCCTGAAGCAAAGTCTTTTGTATCCACGTTGCTTGGAAAACATGGCCTTGAGCTCCTCCTCAGATGTATCCATGGGAAGGTTTCCAACGTAGAGTGTGTTGCATGGGGGGTTCTGATCAGCAGGATTAACGGGAGGGAATCTGTATGACTGCGACTGTGACTGCAGCTGCTGCTGTTGCTGTGCAGTACCAGGATAGTTATTGATCGAAGTGGTGAGGCTTGCAGGGGACAAGGAGCCAAGGAAGGGAGGCAATGATGAAGTGGGATGCGCGCTGGTGGTGAGGGAGAGGCTTGCCATTTGCGTAATGGGAAGCTGTGGAGCAGTAGCTCTCCGGTGAGATGTGGCACCGCTCTCCGCGTAGGCCACGGGATCCTTGAGCAGGTCGCTGGTCTCATCATCATCGCCGAAATCGCTGCTGATGAGCGTCTTACCAGAAGCTCTAGCTCCCCGTTCTGTTAGATGGTTTCCAATGGGTGACTGCGGGGAGAAGAGATTTTGATAATGGCTGCTAGCATCCGGGTTGGGAAGCTCATGAGAATACATGCCGTTGGTCGGATGAGTGATCTTCTCAAGAGACGGGAAGGCATTGCTGTAACGGCTTGACTGGCGAGAACCGGACACGGATGACATGCCGGCCAAATTTGCCAAATCGGTAGCGAGTTTCCTTCCCGCAGATGGGGTTGAAGAGAGGATCTCAACGACCATCTGGGTGTCCTTGGAGACATTGCGTCCATCGAGCATCGCCTTGGCGTCCAGAGCCCCGTTCATTGTCCTGAAGCGCACAATAGCAGATCGAAAGCCCCTATCCTCGGACTGCATCATTGGAAGAAGCTCGGCATCGACCACGTCTTGAGAAAACAAAAGCATAAGTTCCAGCGATTCGTCTGTGGTGTTGAGGGGCAAGCGGCGGATTCGGACGTGAACGGTGGGCGAAGAAGGCCTCGAGTAGCTCTGAGGCTCGCGGTCGGTGAAGTTGAAAGGCATATGGAGCGGGAATGGCGATTGAGTCGGGATAGATGGTCGGTAAGTCTGAGACACGGGCCCTAAGAAGCCTGGTGTCGACATGATTTCCCTATCCGCAATTGATAAGGGGCGAGGGCTTGAGCGGTTGGAATGCTGCGCCTTTGTGGACGCGACGCCAGACAGAGCGGATGGGGGCAAATGCTGTTCGGGCTTCATTGGCCTGTATTCAGGTATATGCGCCGGATTGGAACCGATCTGGTGCAAAGAATGAAAGTAGACCATGTGAAGACAGGGTATGAGAACGGTTATAAACCAAAGCGGCACACCAAGAGGTGCTTTTGGGGTCGCAAGCGGTAACTAGAGAAATAGACGCGACACACACACACACTCGTCGGTTCGAGATGTGCTGTTCAGGAGTCGGTTTGTCAAGCTGGTGAAAAAATATGTAGGTAAGAGAAACACAGTTAGCTGTCAGCGCGCGCGGCGCGACTGTGCTGAATAGAGAACAGGTCTGCTAGAGCAGCACGGCGAGAGAGGTCGTAGAAGACGGGAGGTTGCAGATGATCTTAGCGATGGTATGGATGTTCGATCGAAGCTTGTGACGATGACGAAATGGTAAAGCTATTGGTGATGGTAGTAGGTGGTAGTGGAAGTGGAAGAGGTAGAGGAAGAGGAAGAGGTATGTTAATGGAGGTGGCGAGAGTTTTTGAATCGAGTAAGAGAAGGCGCGCGCGTATGGTTGAGATGGGGCAGCACCTGCAGTCACCTCGATCGTAATCACTGTGGTGATAAAAAACAGGCGTCAGAAAAGAGAGCAACCGTGCGTCGTGGCAGTGGAGGTGGGGAGGGTATAAATAAGTAGTATGTCAAGGAAAAGATAGGAGAGGGAAGGAAGAAGGAAAGGAGGGATGAAGCGCAGAATTTGTATCTGCAATGAGAAAATGCGATGGAGCAGAGAAAATGGGGATAAAGTAAGATGCGTATACTAAAGTAATATAGCATGTAGTAGTATGTGTATGTGTATGTAGTAGTAGCGGTAGTAGTGCGGAAAGTTTGAGGCAAGTGAGTGGGTTGTGCAAGATGGAAGTATGTAGAAAAGATGGCTACTTACCTTTTTAGCCTTTGGGTGGTGTGCGTAGTGTCGAAGTGTGTGAGTGTGAGTGTGCGTGAGTGCGTGAGGTGGATGGGTTGAGTTGAGTTGAGTGAAGTGTGTTGGATGGACTGGATGGATGGGGTGGTAAAAAGGACGGGGTGCTGGGTGCTGGGTGATGGGTAGTGGTGGTGGGTGGTGGGTGGGCGTGCAGCAAAGCAAGCCTTTTTGCGTAAAGTAGTGAGGGTTAGTGGGAAGCTTAGTGGGTGGGTGGGTGATGCGGTGCCTGGAAGTGGAAGAAAAACAAGACTGCAGCAAGGACGCAAGGAGTGATGAAGCAACCACCCTCACTCACCCTGCCAAGTCTTGGGCGTGGAGCAAAGACGGCGACGTGACAGGAAAATTGCTTGTATGAGCAGGGACAGACCAGAAAAACAGACGCCGGAGACGTATGAAAAAGCGCAAAGACCACCTGGAAAGACGGACAACAGCCGGATGCCCTTGTAACTTGAGCTTGCACGAGACGGGACTGGTAGGGACCTGTAGCTGTAGGGGCACACTCCAGGTAGGGATGTGTCTGGGCCGTCAAATAAGGGACTTCTTCTGACTGGGTCTGTCTTTAGTGGGAGGGGGGGAGATGCCTCTCTGTCTGTTTGAGGGGGGTGTGGGTTGAGTGTGTGTGGATGCTGCTGCTGTGTTGCAGCAGAAGCGCATCTGTTCCTGGGAGCCTGAGACCTTTGCCTTGCCTTGGGGGAGGAGATTCAAGGTCAAAGATCCAATGGCATGCAAGTACGAGATATCAATGTACTCGGGAGAAACAAGTGGCCGGTCAGGTCAACCAAGATGATGAGACAAATCCGAGCCCACGTCAGGTATCCCGTACCGCGGCTGAAGTACCCGTGTAGTTTCAGAAAGAAAAAAAAATCCACGAGAGGATGACGGAATGAATGAAGGGATGGGCGGGGTGCAATATCTTGCTTGGCGATGTACAAAGTGATAATCAATAAAATGAGCTCTAGATTGATTGATTGATTGATTGATTGACTGGGTTGCCTGCGTACGGGGGGTTTGTGCAAGCAAGATAAGATGATACCCGAGAGGGGATAGATAATAAGAGAAAATATTTTAGATTTTGCACGACCAAGGTTTCCCAAGAGGCGCAAGTGGGATGGAAAAAAAAGGGAGGGAGGGAAATGACGATGAAGTGGAGAGAGCGAGAGAACGTGGGAGAGTGTGAGAAAGGGAAATCATGATATCAAGCAAAAGGATAAAAAGAGTTGGGGGCCAGCCAGATAGTACATAGTAGTAAAGGCACAATTTCAAATGGATGATGCTGATGAGTCTTGCTACATGACATGATACACGTGTTAGTGCAAGCAAGAGAGAGAGAGAGAGACGAAGAAAGAAAGCAAAAAGAAAAAAAAGAAACCACCTAGACAAGTTTGGGGGAGGCAATAATGCATGGAGCTAAAGCTGGAGGGCCAAACTTGGTGTGGTAAGTGTGGCATCGAGTGGTGGTGGTACATATCAAGACCAACGTTAACGGGAGTCTGGGGTCTCGTCGCTTCTTTTGTCTCTCCCTTGAGCGAAAGTTGAAGGGAGGGAGGGAGAGTTGGTCGAGTGGATGGATGGCCCATGTTACTGCTCATACTAGATTTCACGCAATGATACCTCTTGAGGTTGGGATGGGGGAACGTTGGAAAGGGAGGGACACTGGAACTTGAGCAACTACGGGGGGGGATGGATCTGAGGGGGGGCGTCAACCCCCCATCAAAAGCCCCAAGACACAGAGAGCCAAGGGAGGAGGAAAGAAGAGATACTCGAGGGGAACGCTTCATACTCACACTCGCACCCACACTCACTTGAGAAAGAGAGAGGGGGCCAAATTCTCTCTGGCGCAGAACCTCTCTAGCCATTTTGACTTATGGCACCGGTTCTTTCTGCCCTATCTGGCCAATCGGAGCCCGAGCGCATAGAGGGGTGCAAAAGGCGGCGCAAGCATCCATGGCAAAGTAAAACCGAGGGTAGGCTTGAAGCTAAATTAATGGTGAGATGGAAATGCTAAAGTTTTTGTTCCCATCTTGTGATCAAAAAAACAAAGGCTGTATTTCTTCACGAGCTTTTTTTTTTTTTTTGTATTTTTTTCCCTATGTATGTTTGTTTATCAGCATGTTTGTCTATAATACACAAGTACATATAAAACAACAAGGCTAATCTGTTGTTGTCTCCTCAGCCGTCTAAAGCTACGTTAAAAAAGCTCACAAAGTCTTTGGTTTGCTTGCCAGTTTGCTGCAGCATCAGCCCTGCATGAGACAGCTCGGCCCTGTGACTCCATGTGTGACTGCTGCAGCGCCGTGCCGCACATGCTCCAGAGAGAACCAACAAAACCTGCAGTTTGGCCTCCATACAAAAAGGCAGAGCATGTGCAAACGGCATGCATTGCAACACCCTTTTGTGGATGTGGGTACGGAGTAGTATGGGTAGGGATATAGATAGGTCTACATACATTTACTACTTTACGGCACAAACCTACCCACCTAGTATCTATCCATACCATGTATGCATGCGCATACTTTATTGTAAAGCGTTATCTAAGCTTTTATCAAGAGCGAAAGGCCATGTTTGCTGACATGCTACTCCGTATACTAGGCCATCTAAAACCTGGGGTGCCTTTTTTAAACCAAGAAACCAAGAAACCAAAGGTGATCGTGATGGGACCAACCCTTTGACTAGGTTCCATCTTATAGCGTCGTCCCGCCTTTCAAGAGAGAGAGGGAGAAAGAGCGTGTGTGAGTGCGTGTGAGTGCATGTGGGGTGGGATCGATCCACAACCAGACTCTGTGGGTAAGCCAGTGGAGAGTTTCTTTGCGACGCGAGAGCAAAGTCCGCCTGTAGACTTTTGCCGGGCTCATCCCAGATAGTCATCTCCTCTTGCTCATGATGTTTTCCCATCATGAAACTAACCATGGCCAAAGTCATGGCTCTCAACAACATTGTCTCTCAAAAGGCGTATGCACGAGGAGGCTCGTCCCGCAACACAATCTACAGTGCCTGGAGACACTGTTGCTCGCGACAGGAGCCACGTCTGTTTCCCACCACATACCCGGCTCGAGACAGAACAAGTATCGACAGGGGGTACCGAGAAGGGTGGCTCGGTGAACATTCAATTCGTCCGTAGAGCATGGTTCGCAGGAAGACAGACCGGGGAGGGAAACGGGTCCGATGGCATGAGAAAAACGTGTTTTCTCGATTCCAGCACTATCAGCCATGAGCAGCAGCCCTTCTGGCAGAGTCTTGTCTTGAGAGGAGAAATAGCAATACACACTGTGTCCATTCCTTGTATCAGCGGCGTCGTGCTGTAGCGTTCAAAGGGTCTCAAGGGTGCTGCTGTAGGGCAGATTAAATTTTGCATCACCTTGCGGCTGTCCCCTTTCTGCCTTGCAGTCTTCCTACCTTAGTACTACTTGTAGTACTCCGACATTGCGCAGCGAGACCAAAATGCACTGCAACACACCAAAGCGACGGGAAGTTGGGCATGTTCTGAGTGAGCCACCGTCCTCTGTGTGATTGCGTACAAGTCCCCAAGTACAAGTAGATTAAAATGAGCTGTGTTTACCGCGGATTCTTCCGATCACGTATTGAACAAGGGGGGTGCGGAAGACGGGTACAAGCAGCATGTGCCTGTTTCCCGAACAACTGGCATTCTACGGGAAGCCGCGTACGTAGTCTATCTACCTGGTAGGCAGGGAAATGTGAGATGGGCGCATGCACATAAAATTCGTGCCTGATGCCCCTCGTATGTATGTAGTATGTAGGTACGTACTTGTATATGAAAGCAAGCCCTGTGTAACCAAGGAAAAGTAGGATGGCGTCACAACAAACCAATCGTATGAAGGATTGCCAAGCTACAAGTACAAGTGCCAACCAAAAGAGAAGCAAAAAAAATCAAAAAAAAAATCAAAAAAATCAAAAAGGTGGTGGTAAAAGGAACGGAATGCCTGTGTGCAACTCAACGCTGGCTGTCAAGGTCAGCACGGGCCAGAATATGGCCCAGTGAAAGAACTTCAAAGTGTATGCGCAAGAGAGACGATGATCAGATTGAGAAAGAAAGAAAAAGAAAAAGAAAGCCAAAAAAAAAAACAGAAAAAAAAGAAAAAAAGAAAGAAAAAAAAAAAACAAGACTGTTGCTGCATGAACAATAAGCTACAAGTACCCACGTTGGTAGAAAGAAGAAAGGAAAGAAATAAAGAAAGAAAGACGCCGACATGCTACAGCCAACAGCCCCGACGGATGTCATCTGCCGCTCAGAGGGGAAGATCATGCCTCGAATGAGAAAAGCAGAAGCATTGCACGCACGCACACACTCCAGCCATGCTCCTCTCTCGCGCTTGTGCCTCACGGTTCCTTCAGGAACCCGGCAGTGAGGGTGTCTACAGGGGAGGGGGACAGAGACTGGGGACAATGAGACCCCACCAACGGTCCCAGCGGGGGACACGGCCGCAGCAGTGGTCCGCTGCCTTATAGGCGCGACTAGACCATGCTCAGGCTAGCATCTCCCCTAGAACCCAGCTGAGTGTTAGTGAGTTAGTGGACGTCGACAGGGGGTTCCAACGGAGCACATGCGCTTGAGTGGTAATTGGTGCTGCACAGGGTCCGCCGATCCCGGCAAAACACACACAATTGGAACAGGCCCTTTTTCTGGCGCTTCACCGCACAAATGGCCAACCAACCGGCCCAGCAGTCTCAAGATCTGTGTCTGGTGATGCCCCGTGCAGGAGACATGAAGCAAATTTCATGCTATTGCATGCTTACACAAGAACCTCAATATATCTATTTCAGGAGAGAAAGAAAAACAACATGAGTTGCAAAATGGTGCTGATCACTTAGTAGGCCTGACTCACCTCCCTTGGGCGTATTTGCTCCGTATCGGACAGACGACGCTGCTTCCATAGCACCCACTATACCTGCACCTGCCTTGAAACGGCCACAAGGGGAAGGGGAAAGAAAAAAAAAATCACACTCTGGAATAAAATCGGACCGCCCAAGTTGTCGCCAACTCTTTTCGTCAGCAGATTTGTTTGGAGAATGACTCTCACCATCAAAAGAACCAACCCAGTCCCCTACCTTACTGATTATTCCCATCATCAGCATCATCATCATCATCGAGATGGACTGTGAAGGATCAAGTCTGGACCGCCGGCCAACAATGTCCCTAAACCAGTAGTCTGTCAAGTCGGTGCCGGAACAAGCCCCCGAGGCCCGAAGAACTGCAGACAAGCAGACACGGTGAGACAAGCAGATGCCAAGTCCGTGGTCCAATTACTTGGTAGTCTCCTGCCTCTGGGTACGTCACATCACTTCATCTGTCAGAATAATGGATGGATTTGCGAGCTGACACTTCTTTTTTATTCTCTCTCCCCTAGTCGCTCATGTTTCACGGGCACGTCAAATATCCTGGCTGCGTCTGAACTGGCAAATTGTTACAGAGCCGTCGGGCTAATCTTCCCGCCCCTGTATCACTTGACGCCAAATCCTTGTATCGAGCTGTCTACTTGCCCACGCCGACAGCCATGGGGCAGATTTACATCGGGAATTGTCAGAACGCTCTTTTACACGGGCCACTCATCTGGATCTTGATAGCCGCATTCCCCTTTGTCATATCTCATATCTATACCATGACATCTCTGCTACAGGTATGCTTACAGCGTCTATGTACACAATTCACTCCCTCACAATCCCAGGCACCGTGGATCCGGGGGCGTAAAAGCGAAGACGGTTTTCCTCATCCAGTTTAGGTTGTTCTCTCACTGTCCAAGATGACCTGATTGTCAAATTCGGCAACGAGCAAACGACTGCAGGTGGGACTGCCATGCCAGAGAGCTTATTGGCCATATCCCAGGACGCATGCGGCACGCTACTGTGGGAAAACCCATGTCCCATCACACTCCCTCACCTCGCATCAAGACGCACAGACGGAATGGGGCTTGCCCGCTGGGGAATCAATGAATGGGGATGGGGCCAGAGTGGGGCTCCGGGACACCATCACTTGTGGTTCTTAAATGCCCCTCTCATCAATTATCTAGCACCGAGATTACAAAGGATGTCGACTAATTACTTGCAACCTGGCCTCTAGATTGCTACGGGCATTTTGATTGAATGATGCTGCGGCCGACCACTGGGCTGGCAGACATTGGGTTTGGCGATGATCGCAATATGACAAGGTCATAATTGCTGTTTAACATCACGCTCAGGAGTAATGTCCAGATTCAACCGCTATCCACTTATACATCGTCTCACCGTCTCGATGCTTAGGTCCTCCACAACTCCCTTGCAGAGTACACTTTGAGCCGGCTTGGCTATTTTACCATTTCAGGGTGTCTGCGTGACCACGAAACGGATACCTCCAAAAGACCGAAACGACGGACAAAGTTGTGTACAATGGTGCCAATTAAAAAGCAGTTTTATCGTTCTGATCTTCGCTCGTCTCGGAGTGGGAACCAGTCAGTTCTTGGATCCTGTTGGTGTCTGCTAGGCTACCTAGCCGAACAGCCACAGTGAACAATTTGCCGGGGAGCGCGTGATCGAACGCTCGACGGACGATAGCAGACAACCACACCAACCACACTATCCCCGGCCTCTGTCTAACACAACCTCGGGCCAGGGTCTGGGCGGTTTGTCCATTCCATTTCCAAACCTGGTGCGGGGGCCATGGTCTCAATGAATAGCACGTTTCCTCTCTATCAAGTACTGCACAGATAAAGCCTTTTCCCCAGCCGCTTTTTCTCCGTTACGCAGAGATGAATGTTTACGTTTAAAACAGAACATTATGAAAGGATCCAGTTGGATCTCAAAGCCGTCGGCTTATGACTATTACTTTTGGTAGCTCGCCAGTGATAGGGGCATCCGTATCAACATAATTTCTGGCTGTTCAAAAGAACACGCCAATTCTGTGGACATTACAGTTCGCTGCGCCGTGATTTAGAAGACACAGCCGCGAGTGAGCACCTTGCAACCCTTAGTCTTGTTACTTACTTGCACTTTACAACTGCTTGTCAATATTAAGGCTGTTGTTCTTCTATTAAAATCAAACTACAGCCAACGAGATATTTATCTTGGGTGAGACATATGCAGCCAGTTTCACCTGCCACACAGCATCGTCTCATGACTGTAGCCATTTTAAGCATTGCAAAATTCACTAATGCTCTGCTGGTGAGGATCCTCTTGGGTTTTGAGGGAGCTTTCTCAATCGAGGCGCTGGTTGGGTACCCAGCATCTAGGGACCAGTCAGACATAACAACCCAGTCGTGCTGCAGTTGAGTTAAACCGATCTAGGAATTTATTGCATTAGGTACAATGATGATCACAAACTATTGCACAGTGGCATCTCAACCGCACTGGGAACCGCGTATCAGCAGTCGACCGGATGTCTTCCTTCAGTTGCAACAACCTTTGCCGAAACATGGCGGCTCGACAACGGATGATTCCGACTCTACGACTGTCTCACCATCAGTAATACCTATTTTTTTCTTCTTTACACCGTTAAGTTGACTCTACGGGGGGTTGATATGACGATACTTGCACAGCCCAAAAAAACGAAGAAAGAGTGCGCCTTCATGTCAACTCCGTAGTCCAATCCTGCGAAACGCCCGGGCATGGCGGGGAAAGAAGCAAGTTTGCCCCATCCAATTATCCATCTCACAACCCCTCCCCGGCAATGGTGGACGGACCAAATGTGGCGCTTTGGCGACAGTAGCCAAAGCTTGGCAGTCATCTTATCGTTGCTTGTTGGCCATTACAACGACAAAAGAAACGATCATCAATGTCTGTGACGGTCATTTATCATATGTCATATGTATGACCTGAGATCTCGGGCTCCTCGGATACTGCAGTAATTGCCTTAGATCTGCGAATAGCGGCTGCTATACCGAACAAGCACCTCCATATGGGTCTAAGAGAGTCATGCATAAAGATGCATTCATTTGATATCAACCTAACGATAATAGGGAATCCGCCAGCAAACGGAAACCTGGCACCTGGGGCGAAATATCCAATGATATGCATCAGTCAGTAACGACATAGACTGAGTTAAGTCTCACTGAAACGACTCGCATGACCCTACTTATGCCGCCTGTTCTGGGCTGGTCTTCTTGCATTGCCTCCGAATTCAGTGATCCAATTAGAATATCTGCAAACTGCGGGTACGGCTGCTCCATATGCACATAGTGGTGCCTACGTACATGATGATGGGTGCCAAAAAGTCTAAGATGCAAAATTGCATTTCTGTTGCAGGCCGTAAATGCAGCAGCATGGTTCTACGTTCCCCACAGACGCGGCCGGCGCAATGAAAGGAAACATTTTTTCTTCTTCTGAAACACAACTCCATTTTTCTGCGTCGGGCTCCATTTCATGGTCATTCGGTCCAAATGTCCTGCCTCGTCCATGATCAGATTGGCCAGCTTGGAATATACATTCCAGTGTAGGGAGATGGTGAGAAAAGGGGCGGAGGAAACGAAACATGGTCTGACATGATTCAGATTCAGTGACGTTCAGATGCCTGCATGATCGTCACAGGGAATCACCCGTCCGTCTTTTCCAGTCCATATCTTTCCGTCCTTGGGCTTCGGCAATCGGACGGGAATCCGAGACATTGGCCCTCGTGACCTTCAGCCCCAGCAACAGGGAGCGAATAATATAATGCAAGTGCACAAGGCAGCATCACAACCTTCAAAGCGAGTCAACTACATTGTTCTCTGCGTCATTTCAAGGATAGGAGTCCACATGTGGGTTCGTTTGGCGTGCTGTCTGGCGGATCCTCCACTTCTGTTGACTTGATCGATCGATTGTCGATCACCTCGAGCTGAAGCATAGCAAAAGAGACTCATCTCAAGTATCAGCCGCTACGAAGTCGATATCGTTCATATCAGCTTATATGATTCAGACTGATTGCTCGAAATTGGCCGGTTCGACGTCTTCCCGAGATTTGTGTCAATATCTTGCCACTTATGCTTGTCTTAAAAAAGATACTCTGAGAAGGCGCACAGGACAGTTTTGCCGAGCACGTCTCCATTTTCCCATCTCCACTCTTGAAAATCTGCATCTCCATGTCATGCGCTCGGATGTAACCTGTAAGAGAAACCAGGATCGTCGATCGCCGAGTTGATAAATTGCCCGTCTTGCTTTGCTTTTCTGGTCCTTCTGAAACAAGCGCGAGGCAGCATGAGTCGTGAAATATGCAGTTGGTGCTCAGTCGATGACCGAGATGTTAGCTTTCCCGTTCTTCAACTTTGGGCCTGCAATTGCCTTGCTTATTCCCACGCCTGTGTGTCAAGATTTCGTTGAGACACCCGCTTTTCCCGCAGCTTTTGAGTCATTTGTCTTTCTCATCTGACATATATCTGACTTGACGTATAATCCTCCCGACGACCATGACAAGTCGAAAGTTGTTGGGGATGTTTGAATTAGTCAGTCGAAGCTCCTATTCCTTCACAAGTCGCTCTACTTTTGCCTTGTTAGCTTGCTGGCCAAAGACAAAGAGAAAATGAGAATATCGGTACCAGCTTACTATATCTCTCAAGTCACAAGATGTTGAAACAAGGCACTCTGTGAAATCAAATATCGTAAAGGAAAAAGGAAAATCATTGTCAGTTACACTCTGCGTCTTCCTACATACAGATGGGAATAATCCTTCATCCATTGCACTCCCCCATATACCCCTTAGCCCCTTATCCTTCCTTCATAACGGTTTCCCATCAAATGCCATCAACGCATAACGCATCTATGAGCATCATTCCTAATATTCCATACTCATTAGTCCGTCCATCCATTCTTCCGTCCATCTGAAACGCCCAATACGCCCGTCCCATAGAATATCCCTTGTCCTTCCCTTCCCAGTACCCATTCATTCCCTTCATCCCAATTCAAGCAACGTTTGTTAATTGTAACAACCCGCACATTCTTTGCTCGCTCGCTCTACTGTTAAGTGTTCCCCTCTCCAAACAAAAAAAAAGTTATACATTTGCAGCATGCTGACGATTAGATAACTTCAAGACTCTCTTCTGTGCATTCGATCGTATGCGTCAATGCTCGCTGGACCCGTTCTGATGTTGTAACCTTTCTTTCAAACTTGAAACGCTTTCAATCGTATCCAAAATCATTTGTCGCTTCGTCTTTTTTCTTCTTTCAAACAAAGTTCGATGTTGTTGTAACGCCGGGTATTTGTCGTGCTGTTCATGTAAAACAAAATAAAAACACCTGTCCTAGGATTCCGTTTCCGCTGTACCAATTTCTTCTGTAAACCAAGGTCGTTTGAGCGTAAACTGGGCTGTTGAAGCCTGGCGAGGAAGAGAAAAAAAAATAACAGAAAAAAAAAGAGGGAGGGAGGAAGAAAAAAAGGTTTATAGAATAGTGCAGCGAGGGTGTGAGCTGTCACGGAAGCGAGAGCGGCGGCGTCGCTTGTGAGTGCCTCGCATGCCATCTGATCGAGATGAGTCGTCGAATTCTCCGCTTTCGTCTTCTTTGCGAAGCATTTGGCGGCAGAGATCAATAAAGACTTCGTCAACATTGGCTGTGTACAATATTAGCATCATGAGCTACCATCTTCCATTTGCATCAAACTCACTCCGGGTCCTGGCACTGGCTTCATAGTAAGGGGCTCCCCACTTCTGGGAGATGGAGAAACCCTTGGCTCGGGGAATCACGCGAGTCTCTTCCAGATCGGCTTTGTTGCCAACAATAACCATTGGGACGTTCTCGTCATCCTTAATCCGGATTATCTCCTCGCGCAAGCCAGCCAGCTCACTCAGAGACGATGGCGACGTGATGCTGAAGACAAGTAGGAAACCCTGGCCGGTTTTCATGTAAAGATCTCTCATGGCAACTATACCTCAACCATCATCAGTTTATGGCGCACAGCAGTTGGGTGCAAGGTAACCTACCAAATTGTTCAGTGCCCGCGGTGTCAAGGCTACACCATTGATATCAGTTGCTGTCCTAGTTTTTTTCAATGAGCCACCATTCAAACTCACATTTCCAAAACCACCTGTCGGCCCTGAATACTCTATTAGCCGGGATGAAATTGAGGGAAGGGGGGAGCTCGAATTCACTTACGTCAACTTGTAATTGGGTGCGGTAAGAATCCTCAATGGTAGGGTCATAACTCTCAATCCACTCATTGTGAACAAATTGGGCTGTTTGGTGTAAGCTTATTATCTACAACTGAGGCAAGGCAATAGGCTCACCAGTCAAACAACTCTTGCCGACGCCGCCTGGTGTATTCAGTTAGTCCAATGCCAGACGATACAAGCCAGAAGGGACAATATAAAACCAACCTGCTCCAAGAACGACGACGTGAAGCTCACGGCTGCTCAAAGGGGAATAACATGTCAGCCAGGACTTTGGACGCGAGGGTATACAAGAGCACATGATGAAATGATGAATGCTAGGTAGAGTAAGTTGATGAGTCGGGAGTTGTCTCGTACCTTGAGGGGTAATGGCTTCGCGAAGGCATGGTTTTTTTAGTCATAGGGTGCTGAATGCGACCACGGCTCGTTTTGTGTAACAGAGTATATATAGGTAAGAGTGTGTAACAAGAGATAGTGCAACCACCCCAAGAAGATGTTTGGCTGTCTAGAGGTTACACAATATCGCAGGAGGTCGCAGGGAACGGGCCGGTGGCGGTTAAATGTGTTTGTGAAACAAAACAAAAAAGGCTGCTGAACTCAAGCTCGGACGGGTTCGTGTCGTGCACCCGCAGCCAGTAGCCGTTAATGAAGCACAACGTCAGAGCTGGAAGAGGAAGTGTTCTGATTGGGTCCGCCCAAAATAACAATGAAATAGATGAAGTCAACAAGGATATGTCCCGCCGTTGATTGTTATTTAAGTGAGTTCAACAAAAAAAAAAATTCCGCTGAGGGAAAGGAATTGGTAAACGGGGGTGGCGGTGAATGGTTGTTATATGCAAGAGGAGAGCCTGTGGTCTGCGAGGAACAACAAACTTTGTGTTTGGATACGGCGGCAGTTCAAATACTTCTGGCCAAGCTGGGCAAAATGTCGACTCGCAGCGTTAGATGATCAAGCGGAGCGGGGGCTGGCCGAAGGGAAGGGAGAGAAGGGAGCAGCTATTTTTTCCCCCATCCAAAGTCTCAAAACTCCACCCTTCTTCCTTGATTTCTGGCGTTCTTGTCTGATGTCTTGGTGGGGGTAGAAAAGGAAGACAAGGCCAGTCGAGTGCAGCTGAAAGAAAGGGCGAATGTATGTGTGTGTGTGTATGTGTGTTGCGTGACTATGATGGATGAAAAAAAAAAGTTGGGGTGGGCGTGGATATGGACGTGGAACGTGGAACGTAAAAACGTGGATGGACGGGATACCCAGAATGGTGCAAGGTGTACAAAAGTAGGTTGATGAAATAAGAACGAAGCAGATTTGCTGCGGGTTACGTCAAGAGACGGGAGAGAGTCGTGCAGGGAGAAGATGCAGTGCAGAGATTCTCAAGGGTCTGGTTGTCTTTGGTTGGCGCCAACAAATCGACCAATGCCAATGCCACCGTCCTGGGCCGAACCGAGCTGAACCGGCCAATGCTTCTCTGAGCTAGAGGTAGAGCTAGAGCTTGAAGGAAGTACTTTGAATGAGAAAGTGAATAGGCAAAGGCAAGGAAGGGTACCGCAGTGCAGGGCAGGCAGGTAGGTAGATAGGTAGGCAAGTAGGTAACAATGATGAATAGTAGCACCAGTGCAAGGAGGACGACTAGCAAGTGGGGTGTGTGTCTAGGTAAATAAGATACAAGACAAGAGAACCCGAGGGGAGATAGAGAGGTACGTGGAGATAGAATGACGGCGGGAGTTGAGACAGGCGCGGGATGGATGACAAGATGGAGGAGCAAAAAGGAAAAATCTAAGCCATGATGTGATCTGTCGACAGACAAAACGAGATCAGAGATGAGAAGAGATTGTAAGAGGCGGGATCGCAAGACACACCAGCAGCAGGGCGGCGCAGGGAAAAGTCAAGGTGATGGAGCTTGCACTGGTAGGTGTGGGGAGCGTCTGTGTGCCATGCCATGTCAGGTATGTTTTTTTTATTTTATTTTTATTTTATTTTTTTTCGACGAGGACATGGACCTGGATGTATGTGCATGTGGATATGGACGTGGAGGCCCGGTCTGGTCTGGTGCGTGGTCAGGCCAGTGTCTGGTCTGTTTAGTTCTGTCAGAATGATGAATTGTCTGCGACCTCTTATTTTTTTTCCTTCCCTGTGTCTGTGCCTATGTATGTGCCTCCATGTATTACTTAGACGGCTGGGCTCAGCATGAGAGGCATGGCATGGCATACAAGTATATCCACAGACAGACAGCATGCATGACATCCATCCAGTGGATGACATTCAAATCAGCCGCACCGATGAGGAAACAAAGAGCCCAAAAGGCGCGCGGCACAATGCATTGCACAATTCAGCGTGTACAAACTGCACAAAAGAAAAAGAAAAAAATTCACCCAGTACACAATAGAAAATAGAAAATAATACAAGTGACCTGAATCGAGTTCTGTGGAGAGGGTCAGAGTGTTGGAGTCAGCAAAGTCGCCCAAAGCAAGGGAGAAGGAGACGCAATGCCTGTCCCCCAAAGGAAAGAAAAAAAAATTAACAAAGAGAAGGGGAAAAAGGAATTGACCAGTATAAAGAAAGTGACAGGGGTCTCTCAAATGGGGATCCTTTCCAACTCATCATGGTCGCCGAATTTGGCGGTGCTCTCGGGTCTTCCGTCCAGGGATTTGGGACGAGGTGGGTGGGTACTTGCCAGCCCAGGGACCCTGGCATGTGTGCATGGGTGTGGATTTTCTTTCTGTCAAGCAGCAGAAGCAGACAGTAGTAGTAGCCACAGTACTCCATAGCAGCGACAGGAATCTCTCATTCTTCTTAGTAAAGTCTCAAAAGCCCAAAGAGCGAGAAAGAGAGCGAGCGAGGAGAAAAGAGAAAGACAGTAACATGGCGGCGAAGAATCTGCGTCAGGACTAGCACCGGGATTTCTTTCCACAGCGCCGGGTACTTTTTTAGCTGGAACAGAAGAGACAAACAGTTGGGTTTCCCGTTAAGTTGCAACAGGCATAGCGGGTGAAATCTTAGCCCAGACTGTTAGGGCTCCCATGTCCCTCCTATTGGCGCTAGGGGGAAGAGAGGAAGAGAGAGAGGATGATCTGGGCTTTGTTTCTCCTTCTCCCCCTCTCTCTCTCTCTTTCGCTCTTTTGCTCTCTCTCTCTCTCAACCTCGACCTCGCTTCACCTTGATGTGTGTGTGTGTGTGTGTGTGTGTGTGTGGAGGGGGATGGAGGGAGGTGGAGGTGAGGGGATGGGGATGGGGAGGGATGGAGCCCCATATGCCAAGCAATATGACTGATAGACGAAAAGGCGAGCGAGGGGAGAAACGCCCAGAGCAGCAGTGGCAGCAGCATAGATGAACAAGGTATCCGGCTGTCATGCCGCCACACAGCGCCAGAGCCAGGTCATGTATGGGCTCCCAAAGCATGCAGAATAGCTCTGGGCCATGCAAAAAGCTGGAAAACCCCCCAGTTCACAGGACTCGGATAGACGTTCCGTGCGGCGCCACTGGGGCTTGTCGCTTGAAAAGTTGGTGGGCATGGCAGGCCCAACCGACCTTTTGTCGTCGTTGTTGTTGTCGTCGTCGTCGTTGCTGTGATGTTGAATGAAGTGGCTTGCTTGTGTTTTGTCATCTGTTTGTTTGTTTCTTGGATATCAGCCTCCTTGAAGGGGAGGGGGGAGCATCATCCTCATCATCGGCGCACACACACACACACACACACCACCTCGTCTTGGCTGCCTGGGGTAGGGAAAACACTGTATGTAAAAAGAGAGGTGGGTGTCCGTCTGTTTGATAGGGCGGTAGTGCTGGTGTTGGTGGTGGTGATGGCGGTGGCAGATGGTGATGATGAAGAGGAGGAGATGAAGGGAAACCGGTGATGCCCTTGGTTCGGTCCGTCTCTTGAAGGCTGCGTCTGAGAGCCGGAAGGAACGAGGGAAGCCGTCATCTTTTTTTCTCTCAACGTTTCCTTTCCTCGCACTTTCCTCATGACGGTTTAGCTATCATGTGTGTGTTCCTCCTTCCTTTAGGTTACGTCTACATACATACAACTAAGGTAGGTACTAGGCAGGTACTATACTTACTATACTTTGATAGTGTACGGAGTACTGCTGTGTAAGGCCAAATCTCGTACGACGACAAAGTCCAATCTTGTCTCATCTCTTTCCTCGATCCTTTTTCCTTCTTTTTTTTTTCGTCTCCCCCCCCCGTCGTTTTCTCTGTCTCTTGCCTTGCCTTGTCTTTTTTTCTTTCTCTTTCCTTCTTTCTTTTTTTTTTCTCTCTCGTCTTTTCTTTTTTCGTCTTGCCCTGCGTTACACTAAACCTCTTTTCGACCTTTATCCCAACCAACCAACTGGCCAACTGGCCAACAAGGACGCCCTATGTGTGATGTGATTCAGAATCCCACATCCCATTCACCAGAGGCAGGCGTGGAGCAGACATATCCTCCCCCATCCGTGAAGAAAAAGGGTCAAATGGCATGATCGTGACGAGCAAAATAAATAGAATAATCGCAACTCTTACCAAAACAAGTATATTCCAATATGCATGCATACATATATAGATATATAAACGTACATACATACATACATATCTGTATACTGTATAAGTTTTCTTATGTATTTATTTTACTGCATCTGGTAAGAAACAAGCGTCGTCCAATATGCCTCTTTTTGCTCGCCCATCGTCTTACGCCTTTGTACACCGTACACCGTACACCATCCATATATTACATTGCATTACATTACATTACATTACCTTACATTACCCCCCCCTCCCTATCCCTTTTCTACTGCCCTACGTAATTGGCGGAGGAAGAAAAAAAAATATGACATGGAAAAAGAGAAACCGTCTGGCAAGGCTGACGCTAGCTCAACGTTTTTTTTCTCCCTCTCTCTCTTATCCCCGTTTTAATAAGTCCAAGCTTTCTTGTTTCGAGTCTCATGCACCTACAAGCCGCCCGATTAGACCATCCGCATCCTCGGATGGCTTGTCCTTGCTTCTGTTGCTATTATTGCTGTTACTGCTGCTGTACAATGACCATCCACTGACTGAATGCACAAATGCTTGGGGGCTATCTAGGGGGGGGAAAGCCACCAGTTGGAAATAGCACCGAGCAGACGAACGTTGCAGCCAAGATAGAGCTTCACAAGGGGGAGGGGGGGGAAGTGACGCAAGAAACAAACCACCAAGGAAAGATGGCCGTTTTCCTACAAGTACGGAGCACTTGGAGCAGCGGGCGCCGCCCCGTTGTTGATCATGGTAGGGATCTGATATGTTCTGGGCAAGCATAAGTATGGAGGAGCATGGACGTATGGTGGGGAGGGAGGGGAAGAGGGCTGACCGTGCATCGACGATCTTGGTCTTGTCCTTCTCCATACCAAGCCTTTTTTTTTTTTCCCACACACTCACACGCTCTCTCTCTCGCATCATAAGGCGAGATTTGCGGGCTTTTGAACCGAACCAATGATTATACATCACGTGTGTGTCCGTGTACATTTAATAATTGTTTCTCTATCATTTCACTCGCTCCCTCGTAAACGAAATAAGGACGAGAAACCAGAGACATGCATCAGCGGCTATGTGCATGAAAACACTAAAGAGAGCGAGCGAGTGAGTGAGTGAGTGAGTGAGAGACTTTGGCTTGGGCTTTGTTTCGCGGTGCTCCCTCGCAAGTACAAGCAATATTTGTAAACCATGTCATTGTCATCATAAAATATAATAAATAAATAAAAAAAGGGTCGTCGTCGTACGACTGCTACCTCCCTCCACCCGGCCATGTGTCTTCCTAGTCCCAATAGAAGGCTCCCCCAAATTATTGGGCTCCCCAAGAACATTCCTCCGAACTTCCAGTTTCGTTAAAGATCTTATGTTACTTCCGGTACGGAGTTCGTAGGAAGCCATGTTTGTATGTATGTATGTAAGACGGGCCCCCATCTAGTACACACGTACATACGTAGCATAACGACAAGTTCTGCAGAAGGGAGTCCCCCCCCCAGCCGCGTCCACCAAAAGAGGATCCATCCATCTCAACATTACATCCAAGAAAGCAAAAAAAGGGATCCACGGCTAATGCCATGTGCCTAAGTCTTAGCCGTAGTCGTAATATCCTTATCCTAGGCTCCCGCGCCACGTTCTGTCGGCGGTTCCGTCCGCGGCAACGGTTTCAAACAGACCAAAAAACGAGGTGCACACACACACACACACACACGCACACGCACTGCTACGACGGCATTTGCCAAAGTCGAAAACTAAGACTAAGCACGGTTTGGGGTTAAGGGCTCCTCAGATATCCATCTTAATCTTCTATAGCATGAACCGGTGTTCGTCTTCTAGATCTCAAACTACCACTGACGACGGGGGCCGCAAAGACCATCTTGCACGGAAGCCCCGAGGAGACGGATTCCAAACTTGCAAGTATAGTTCCCTCTTTTTAGTTTGAGGTAGGTAGTCGTATGACGCCATGGATGGATTGTACAAGCTTGTTTTGTGAAGGGGAATTATGGAAGCACAAAGGGCCCCAAGAGTGTGCATACATACATACAGTACGCGATATCAATAAACTTGCCTGCCTACATCAATCACATCACACACCTTGCCTGCCTGCCTCGCATGTCCTTGTATTATACCAAGACCCTTTTTTTTTTTTTTTTTTTTTTTTTTTTTTTTTTTTTTTTTGCCAGGGCGGCCAGCTGACCACGAAGGTAATCAAATAAACGAGCGAGAGAAGAAGAAATCTCTTGTCATTGGTGAGGAAAGGGACACGAAGCTGCAGCCCCCCCAACCCCATTTCTCTCTCATACCTCGCTTGCCTGCTCCCTTTCTTGCATCTCTTGCATGGCAATTCCTATTCACCGATGGGTAATACCATGCAAATTGCCTCATCCCACACATCATGCGCAATCCTATCAAACTTTTGCAAGGGAAGGGAAAAGGAAAAAAAGAGAGGCAGAGAGATAGAGAGAGAGGGAACATAACGCCACATGCAAGGAGAATCCTCGTCTGTTTCTTGGGCTTCCGGACATCCCTCCCAGTCACCCAACTTCAGCCCCAAATCAACATGCGTGGCCTAATAACACACACACACACACACAGAGAGAAAAACGCTTTGCTCACAAGATATTAATTGATCCCATTCAGCTCTTCCCAAATGGTAGTAAAAGTAAACTCGTCGACAGGCCCCTGTCTGACCGTCTTTTTGCCTTGTGATAAAATCCAATAAAACAATAATATCCCAACCAAATCATCAAGAAACGCCTCGTTCCGCTGCATTGTTCCAAAACGCCCAAACAAACAAACACAACACAACAAAACGCACCGCTATTTTCCCCGCTGTTCTGCTCCATCTTGAGAATAACCCAGAAATAAGGACATGAATTCAGAATGATCGTCTTCCCTCCCCTATCCAATAGTCATGTAGCCCTTTCCAATCCCCTCTTCCCTCTCCCTCTTCCTCCTCATTATCAGTATCCTAACGGCGGCGGCGGCGGCGGTGGTGGTGGGTAAGGGTCATCTTTAGGGCCACGGTGACGATATTCCTTAAGTACGCCCATGGCAACACCAACTGACAGGGCAATGGCAAATATGATAAAGGCAATCAGGATGATTAGACAAATCCTAAGGCTGCGCTGCCTGCGTTCCCTCACCGACATCACGGGAGCAGGCTTATAGCTCTGTAGCTCTATGGCTGAAGATGCAGACGACCTTATGGGTGGTGGGTATGTTGCTGGTGGCCGAGCCAGCATGTCTTGAAGTGGTATCATCTCGGCTGCCCTCACCACCTCCCCCCTTCCGCCTCTCTCCGCATCCATAGGCATCGCCAAGGCCGAGCTCGAAGGCGTGGGTGTGGGCTGGTGCGACGTGACGCTTCTCGTATTGAGGGGCGAATTGCTGCTCGGTGCCCGACTTGGCTCATATGGAGGCGGCGGAACATCGGGAATGGTGCTATCAGGCCATGGCGAGTGCTGGTAACTTGAAACATGGCCAAGCGAGGACGGCTGCGTCAACGACGACGACGAAGCGCCCAGGGAGCCGGTGCCCATAGCCGTAGACGCATGCGAAGGGGTCGAGTAGTTCATGCCGTATAATAGTGCTTGGTGATTATGTAGGCCCATCATCGCATCCGGAGGCGGCCGCCCACCCGTGCCAGGCTGGTACGGCGCATCCGGATAGGCAGCATTAGGGATCGAATTTGAAGGATGAAGCTCATCACGGATATCACCATAATGGTCCATGACCCGGGTCGGGTCGTGAAGAAGCTGTCGAGGGGAGGGGAGGGGAGGAGAGAGGGGACCGGTGGTGTGTCTCCCGCCGGTGCTTCTCCACTACTCTTGGCACTGTAGATCGCTTCTGCTTTTTATCAATTCCTCGCGCGTTGTAGAAGTTGTCGCAGAACGTGTATAATCCTCGGTATATCGATATACGCTTAGTTGATCCTCCAAACACGCGGTCGTCGTTGGGTAATCGGGTTTGTCAAAACGATGGAATAGGAGTCCCGGAAATCAATAGTGATGTTCAGCGAGTGAGGCTGTGCTCGGATCGACACGATGTACCGCGCCGAAAGAATGGGGGTCAAAGAAGGTTTCGGTTTGGATGCAACATAAACATGAAAAACGTCAACAAACAACACGAGCCGGCAATTATGGGGCTGTTGGGAAAATTCAACATAGCAATGTTGTTCATTGGTGATGATGATGATGATGATGATGATAAAGAACAGATAGGAATCTATCCTCATTCCCTCTTCTCATAATGCACATTACTCTTTCTCGCAACTGCTCTCCTCACTTGTCCTTCCCTAGCATCGCTTCATCCTCTCTCCTCGCTCCACGCGCAAGAAAACAGCTACTAGTATGTGCATACAGGGCGTGGCCTCTATTACCGAAAATGGTGCCTGGAGTTACATTCAATATTGCCAGTATTTATCCATAGATGTGATGTAGGTATGCCATCGCCTTATTTTTCCTCCTATGATTACGTTTCCCCCTGCAAACGAGCCGGCAGTAAAAGGCAAATCTCGGCAGTGGGGGAGGATATACAAGTACACACAAGTAAGCCGACATGTCCGGGAATACGACATAATAAACGGGGCGATGAATCGGAGTAAATTACTCCAATGCTTCGCCTACAAGACAAAAATGGCAGAAATCCAAAATAGGAGAACTTCCCAAACGGGAAAATAGTGCCTCATATGCCACGTCTTGGCGAGACACATTGAAAAAGGCACTCACTCGTTGTATAAAAAAAATAAAAATAAAAATAATAAAAAAAGACCCATTTTCCCTCCCTTACATACTCGCCCATCGTCATATGATGGCGTTTTCTTTTTTTCAGACAACGCATTACCTCCCCCTCTCCCCTCCTCCCCGCCGTATTAGCCGCCACATCTGAATCAACCTTTCTTCTTTTTCTTCTATTTCCTTTTTTTCACTTCTTGATATACGTAGCGAGCAATTGCTCCTTGCTTCATGCACCTATGATCACATCCAGAAGCGAGATGGGAGATGGGAGATGGGGCTTTCAGACAATATACGGGGTTGGAAATCTGGGGGTTGGGGTTCGCTATTCTGATGAACTTCACTCACTACATACCACACACACACCTCTTTTGATCACAGGAGACAAAAACATCCCTTTGCAAGAGGTACAAATGCGCCAGAGTCTATGTAATATCCTGGTTACTGTCTCATATACTTCCCATCCCACCTATACATTCCGCATTCCACATTCCACATTCCGTGTATCTATGCACACAGGTTTGATCCCATGATTCCTAAGCTGTCTCGCATACCGACATCACTCCAAAAGTGGCCCTCCCACTTCTTCCCCCCATCTTGTCTCCGATGCTGCAGCCCCAAGAACATCTCCCTTGTCTGTGATATGTCTGATCCTCCTGCATAAAAGTACTTGCAAGTGGAGGGGGGGTCTCAGTTCAGATTCCTCGGTCCACATTGTCCCGATGCAAATGTGGCTCTATCGAGTATCTAAATCCGATTGGAGAAGATACGCAGCATTACTTTTCATGTTTATCCTTTTCTAGCCATGGGTATCTCAGACAACAAGAAAAAGGGTCGGATGCTGTCCGAAAGTCGCCCTTTGTTTCACCTGTTTTTAGAAGTTTAAGAGACAAGAGACAACATAATCAGGCTATTGGGGACCTTTGCAAGACGGTTCTCAGAGTCAGGTAGTCGAGCATGCCCGTGACTTGTAATCGTGAGCTACGTTACATTAACATTCTCTTTTCACTTGTTGTGCAGATAATGTGAGTGTCTACACTGTGTAGGTATATGATAGCCTTCAGAGTGAATGCTACACCGTGATTCAAGAAACAATGGTAGACTTATTCGAGTATCTATATCTCAAAGAGACGTCTTGCGTAGCCGACTTTTCATTCAAAACAAGGACTCTATCCTACAAATGAAAACTTGTCTCAAGTTCATGTGTCCTGCTCTACATCTCCTTCCGTCTTAAGAGCAATAAGACCCATATTCGATTCCAAACCTTGCCAATGGTCTATCCAATACACTAATAGCCTCCCAGCAACAAAAGAACACAGTATTGAAGCCTTCAGTACAAGGCAATCGCTCATATCTTTGTTTCCAGTGTCAGCTCGCTAATCTAAACAAACACCAACACGCAGGTGAATGCGAGTCGTCTACTACATTGTTATTATAAAAAAAAGAGAGAGAGAGTTTCAAGTCGCTGTAAAATCCATATACCCTTCTAATCACTTCCCTACCCTGAGATGCGGCCCCTTTCACCCTTCCAATGAGAATTAGTACAACCAGCAGCCTACACAAATCCCGTTCTCTCTTCCAACTCCCAATCCCTCCCTCGTAAGTACATCAAAAAAAGAAATCAAATTCCTGCTTTTCCTTGAATTGCAACACAGCCCCTTTGTAAAAATGCCCTTGTTCGAGTCGCTGTTGAAACATTACTAATATGGAGGCTTGGTTAGGTTGCCCAGGTTTCCTTCACCAGGGCGGCTGTCAATGCCTCGGAGAAGCTCCTGAAGATCAACACCCTTGCTACCCTCATCCCGAGAAATAAACGAGCGTGCTGCAATGCTTTCGCCGCCACGGCTGACGAGGTTGCGCCGAGAGCTCTTGAAAGCGTAGTCATGGATTGAGACACCCCCTCCTATCGATCCCTTATCCGATAGAGCCCCGATATGGGGAAGAGCTGGTACAGGCGGGATATCATGCTCATCCGAATCTTCATCAAGCTTTGGTCCAGATTCATGCGGTGGATTCGAGGATAACGGTCCACCAGGACTACCAGACATGGTTCGCTTCAATGGTCCACCGGCAGTACTTGGCCGGTCCGGATCGGTAGCAGGACTAAAGCTCTTTTCTGAAGGACTATAGTAACTAACCATGCTTTCACCGCTGTCATCATCAGAGCCACCAAAGCCAGGTGTGTGTGGCGTAGCTGTTCCCGAGAGGACCCGTTTAAGCTGTTCTACCGAAGCGACACCAGCTCTGCTAGAGGCGGACAGCGGTGGCGAGATGCCACTGCGTATGCTGGCTTGCCGGTACTTGAAGGCGGGGCCCAAGTGCTCACGCTCACCATACGCCTGGGAAGAATGTGGCCGCAGATTGTGTTGGCTACCGAATGGCGACACAGGTAAATGACCGTTGCCATGGCCATTCAGACCGGCAGTGGAAATGGTAAGTCCTCTGAGACCGGTAGCAACGGTGGCAGCCCGAGATCCATTGATAGATTCGGTCTTGCCCTCAGCGGCCAACGCAGCCATAACTTCATCTCTCGACCATTCCACGGTCATTTGCTCACGGAAAAAGCTTGGCAGCTCTGAAGACCTCTCAGCAGCCGAAACAGAGCCCATGCTTGCTCCCAAAATAGGGCCAGGGTGTGTGCGTCCGGGCGAGACGGCAGGGCTTCCTGGTGGTGATAAGCTGTTCTCTTCGTAGCCAATGGCAACACATTGGATCAACGAGTTTCGATCATCAAATGGCAAGAGTTCCTCCGTTTCCAGAGCATTTAAATCCCACGCCGGCTGAGGTCGAACCTGGCCGGGCACTCCAATTTGGTCAATAGGTGGTGCTGGGATATGGATACCCTCGACCCAGAAACCCTTGCTTCTTCGCCGAACAATCTCATTGTTAATGGCACGGCCAACAGCAGATGTCTCAAATTCGAACTTGTCAGTCAACGCCCAGAAGTAGCCGTGACACAAAGCTGCCACACGAACTTTGTGGATAGGCTGCTCCACCTCCATAACCTCTTCCTGCAGTCGATAGACCATAGGCACACTATACCGTACAGCGTTCACGCCAAGCTTGAAGACCAGCTTCGTCAGGAGGCTATGCAGCATGGTAAGATCATTGTCAAAATCGACAAACTGCAAGGCATTGTCGTAGATGGCCAGGTGCAGTTGTGGTAGAAACTGAGAGCGTCTTGTTTTGGTTTGACGCTCTCGATTTGAGGCACTCGAGACCGCCCGCCTACCGTTGGGTGGCTCACGAGCACCCCTCACTGGAGACCGATGGAAATCGAAGGCTTCATCTTTCGCAACCAAGTCAGCACTGGTTGTCTCCAAGTCCAGCCATGTCATGAGAGCATCAACATATGCTTTCCGGACTGAACCCTCTGGGTCGCGCAATAGCCACTGTGTACCCTCCCAAACTGAAATAGGCACCCGGTTTCTGCCGAGGTCCTTGTTGGTGCTGAGCTTCGTCTTGGGATTTGCAACATGGAGGATTCCCTTGACAACTCTAAGAGCCGAGATCCGTCCAGCATTGTAAGCAAAGTAGGCGTCGGTATACGATGTTTGGCTATCTGCCAAGTCCATCACCGATGCCGCAGGGCCAGGGTGCTCGTTGCCATCGGCCTTTTCTCCCTGAGGTGTTGAAATGGCGCTGGATTGACTAGGTTTGAGACGGCCAAGAATAGCAGCAATCATGTCTGAGATTTGGTCCGCGTAATAAACGTGACTGGCAAGATCTCCAATGCATTGCTCCAGCCGAGCCAAAAGCTCTTTGCGTTGACCGCGTGTGCCTTGCTCCTTATCACTATCCGTCTTCTCGTCAATAGGGGTCTCAGCCCGGCTATCAATATTCGATAGCTGGAACAGCTTCCTGATCTGTTTAATCAAACCCAATAGGACATCCATAACGCTGAGACCAATCAAGTTGATATCAGATCTTAGCAGGGATTCAATCATGGCCGTCAACGCCATATGCTGGGCCAGAACATCATCCTTCATTGGTATGTGCGTCAGAGTGTCCAACGCTGATACAAGAATGACATAGCGATCCTGCACAGGGGCCCATCGAGCAATAATGCTATACATCTTGATAGCCCAGCCAGCATTTTCGCCCTTGCCATTTTGGATCACTGCCTTGTCTCCATTGGTCACCCGCTCGGCGATGAACTTGAGGAGAGCGCCAGTTGCCGTGTAAATCTGCGATCGGTTTGGTACCACAAAAATGCTCTTCAAGCACTGCATAGCCAATACCCCAGTGTCTTCCTCAGCCATTTTGTCGACGTCCATAGCGGTCCCAGAGATGGCCAGAGGATTGGCATCGCCTCCGGTCTCGCTAGTTCGCACCGTAGCAATGCTCGTCCTGCGACGCAGTAATTTCTCCGTATCGACCTTTTCCTCCATCTCAACACGCTGCAATAACACGTTAACCAGCTCTGTGTCCTCGGTCCATATGTTTTCCAAAATCATGGGGACTATGTTATCAATCTGGCGCCCGCTTGGTGTAGCGAGAGCGTCGGACGTAGCAATGCACCTTATAGCGCCAAGCCCAGCGTTTCTCCAACGCATCTGTATAGGTCGACTGGCCGAGCCCTTGTTTGGCACATTGCGAGTGGAGGCCAATTTCGCATAGGAGCGCACAATCGATTCGTAGTGGTTCAGGTAGGATTGGTCGGCAAACAGCGAGGAAGGGTCGTGATGCTCGCAGAACGCCTCCCAGGTAGGGAGGGAGGATTCGATCATGGTAATGTCATTGGAGCGGAGGATGAGATCGAGGATTTTGAGGATACACGGTGCTATGAGAACGGCGTCCTTGGGCGACTTTTCGACCAGAGCCGCAAGGATACCCAGTGTTACTTGCACATTACTGTTTTGTGAATAGTGTCAGTGGCTATCAGCTTTGCGGCTACCAACGGATGAACCGGGAAGGATGGTGGATGGTTGGAGATGACAGGTTGACGTACCCTATGCGCATGCGCCAGACGTCGCTGGCAGTCTTCTTCTCGAGAAAAGCGCCAATCTTTTGAATCTTGGATCGACGGCTGGTTGCATAGTAGAGGAGGTAGCTGAGCTCGCTGCTGTTGGGCTTGACGTCAACAGCTCCCTTTGTGGTTCGGGGATAGCACTTGAGCACGAGGACCTGGTGCTTTGGGCGACATTTTTGCTGGATGGCATTCATCGCGCTGGAAACACACAGCTGGCCCTCTTTTGGACAAGGAGAGCGAGCACCTGGCTACAGACGAATGGAGTCGCGTCGAAGCACAGGCGGCGACCTACGAAACGCAGAGTCGAATGGAAGAAGATTTTTCTTCTTCTTGTCTCTCCGTTTGGTGTTTTGGGGGGGAGAGATGGAAGAGGGAATGAATGGCGTCCAGGTGAGGTCAGGTCAGGTAGGGGAGATTGGATCGTTGCCAAGGTACACACTTTATTTGGGCTCCCGTCTTATTACTGGGTACGGAGTACAATTTACAAGTACCTCCTGGGACGCTCAAATTATACTGGGTGACCTTTTTTGTCAGGAGGTCGAGCTGGGGGGGGGGAGAGGGAGGGGGGCACTATTAAAGTGGGAGTACGTACCGCCTGCCAGCCCAACTCCAGGCCATTAGGAAGCCTAGGAACGCTACAAGGTAGCAGTCTGTACCTGTTTTTTCTCCTCTTTCAGTTGATCCCAGGCTCACAAGGGTCCCCAAGGACAAGGTACTGCTACCTCCATTTCAAAGCAAATGTGCCTTATCGGAACCGAGCAGTTACCAGTACGCACGTGCAATTGAACAGTAACTACTACTAGTAATTAATTGATTGGCGGCGTTATTTTGTCCATTGATATTGACATGCTGCAGATCTTCAATTACCAACAAGATACACGTCAGTACCGAAAAAGTGCCCTTGAAATGAGTAATTAAAGTTGCATTCCTATTTCAGGAAACTTATAAATCCCCCCTCCATAGCAGTCTTCCCTTCTCTTCACCCTCTTCAGCGCTGACGTGCATACGATACATACCTTGCTGTGTCTCTTCTTACTAATGTGCAACGCATGAACCGTAATACTACAAGTAGTACTTGTATGTAGGTAGAGCTGGCCAAAATAAACCTGTACACGACCCCCCCCCCAAGGCTTCGTCATTGGCTTCAATCCTTTTGCCCCCCCGGCAGCATCCCCGACTTGCTTCCTTGCTTGATGGGCTGAGACAAGGGTGGTCTTAGAAAAACAAGGCCACCATGTCCTTGTTACGCGGCATTCCGTTGCTTTCCAAAGGAGCTTTCTCCGTGGCCGACGGACAATTTATTACAAGTAAGCTATCTTTATTAATCAATCAAACAAATTCATTCAGTTCTCAGCGCGTGCAGTGTTGAGCAAACTTCCATCAACGTTGGCGATTTACATGTCCTTTTTGTCTCTATCTCTTTGTCATTTAACAACCGTCAACGCTATCAATCGATCAACCAACTAGCCTGCCTTGCCTACCTAAAAACTAAAATCTCATAGCTTTTTCTTTTCCGCAGCTCCCGGTCTTGATCATGTGCTCTTCTTTACTTACCCTACAATTAGCATGTGATGACATCTCCTCAAGCAAAACAAGACAACCAACGTATACCATGTGACGTAGAAACTCAATGCTTCAACAAGAATTCTCCCCAACGGTTTCTCAAAAGAGCGTCTGATACAACAAAAAAAAAAACTCTTCATGCATGTGGCTGTTTTTGGCTTCTTAGCAGTTCTTCAATCTTCTAAGCTTGCGAGTATTCTCAAGGGCGTGCACAGACGCTACGGAGCATTTAGCTGTGCTATCGCGATCAGCATAGGCTTTGCGGAGTCAGGCTAGCATGTGTAAGTCGATGATGCATGGTGGACTGTGCTGCTCCAGATTTTGATGTGTTGGCGATTGCAACATGAAGGAGGTATCGGATTTATCAAAAATGCATGGGCATATCAAATACAATGGCACAATCATCATAATCCAATGGAATGGTTAGCTACACAAGCATGAACCACTCAAGTATGCGTCAAAGAACTTCATTTTTCTCTTTCATACGTACATCATGACTGACCCCCACACTCTCTCTCAGCTCCTCCGGGTGCTCATCCTCCATCTTATAACTAACCCCATTAGCCCAGGTCCGTCTTATAATCTTCAATTGCCAGGAAGCGTTGGCAATTTGGACTGTTTTTTAAGACCGCCCCGTTCAACTATGCCCCTTAAGCCATACACCATGGAAACCTTTGTATAATGCCCCATTCCCATGAATGCCTGGTTTTTTTTTTTGGATGGATCCGATCGCTCTTGTTTCGTGATGAAACAATATATGGTGTCTCCAACAGTGACGTGGTCTGGATTGTCCCGTCACATGTTGCGACGAGTGCCAAGCTGGTTGTCTAACCGTCAATTCATTATTACCCTCAACGCCTGCTTCCCAACGATTAAGCCAGAGATGCAACCACAAGTGGAGCCACGTTCTCTTCCTCGCTCCTCACTGTAATCTTTGTTGTAACACCCGTTTTTGATGAAAAGGCCATGCGGATCGTGGCCACGACTCTGCCACCGCTCACTGTCTTGCCTAAGAGCTTGAGAGTATGTGTTGTCTGGTTGATGGGAACGTCTGTTCCATCCAAGGGCTGAAGAGACAATGTCTTGGCCAGCTGTTCGGTCGCCTCTGTAATATTTGTTAGTGCTGAAAAGACTGACACCACTGTTGTGAAACTCACCTGCAATGCTCTTCATGCCGCTCAGTTGCAGAGTCTCCTCCGCCTCCTCGCCAGATGCACCGATCTGCTCCCAGAGGTGGTTGAAGTTGCTGGCGAATGTTGGGACGATGTAGTCGCTGCCAGCAAGGTCGAACTCTGATACTTCATATTCATCATCGTAGCCGCTCTCCTCGGGTTCGCCAGTTGAAGGGTCAATCTCCTTGCTGGTGAACTTGAGCACGTTGGAGAAGGTTGTGATAGGCAAAGAGCCCTCGCCGTTCAACTTCTTGAATGCTACGTATACCTTTCCGGGCACATCCGTGGCCAGCTTCTCCGCCTGAATGATGAAGACTTCTTCAAGATCTTCCTCATCTGCAGGTGTCGCTACTACGGACACGTTCTCAAGGACTGTATCAGGAAGGGTGTTCTTGACCTCGTATTGCAGAACAACATGCTCCTTGAATATATGCTTGACCAGAGTGACGACATACTCGGTCTCAGCCTCGGTGAGCTCAACAACTGATGATGACTTGAGAACACTGCCGAACTCCTTCATTTCGGGAATCTGCATCAGTTCCTCGGCATATCGCTGTGCCTGGGCAGATGCAGTAGCAGCAGCCTCCGCTCCCGTAGCAGGTGTCTTGGTAGGGCCAGTCTTGGGTGCTTTTAATGTTGGTGTGGTGGCCGTCAGCTTCTTGGTTCTATCCTCAGCATCTGCCTGTTCCCGGGTAACGACGGGAATCTTGGCAATGTCGAAAGGCACATCAAATGCTGATTTGTCATCTGAAGTGACATATAAAACGAGCTGGTGCTCGAAGAATGGAAGCGAGAACATGTTGTCTGCGAGAAAAAGTCAGTATTCGCCGAGAACAAGTATGATAATGGGTCTTACCGTTCTTGACAAAGTTGCGAGCCATCTCGTCGTCCTCCTCGGCCATGAGCTTGAGATTCAAAGCAGCACGATCTCTGACTTCGTCATCAACATCGTCCAGACATCTCGTGAGCAGCACCTTGACACTGCTCTTGACATCGGGATCCTTTTGTCCAACACCAAATTTGGACAGAGCGGTGACAGCAGCGGCTCGAACGATTGCGTTCTCAAGGACCACACGATTGTAAATGTAGCGGATATACTTGGTAGGCTGAGCGGTCTTGGGACCCTCCAGACCGATGAGATGCAGAATGCGAACAGCCAGCTTGGTGAATTCGCAGTCCTCGATAAACTCGCAGAGGTGGGCGAGAGCATCTTCCTTGGAATCTGGCACAAACTTGATCAGGTCGAACATGCTCTCTACTACGGATCGCTTAAACTCGTAGCCACCTTCGTCACGAAGAATGCCGCTGAGGAAGGTAAGCATGCCAGCTTGCTTGCTTGGGAACTTCAGGCAGAGGGTGCGAATAGCTTCGACAATGGTGATCTTGAACTCATCGGTGATTTCGGACATGAAGCCGGAGATTTGCTTCATCAATCGATCCACGCTGGCCTCGTTGCCGGTCTTAAGCAGGGTTGTGATGGCAAAAGTGGCGATTGATCGGTTAGAGTTGGAAATCAGGAGCTCGATGTCGGGGTTGCAGATGCTGACGGTGTTGGGGTTGAAGGAAGCAAAGCTATGAAGGATTCGGAGAGCGGCGAACTTGGTAACTGCTCGGGGAGAAGTCAAGAAGAGCTGCAGAACATGAACTGCGTTGGTGACCTCGGCATCCGTCACATCTCTCAAGTCGCAGATGGCCTTGGCTGCCTCAAAGTTGACCATTTCGCTCTTGTGTCGCAGCCAACCGTCCAGGAGCGCCACCATGGGTCTTCGGAGAGAGGGGTCTTCCTCCGCTAGCTGAGCAGCAAGTCGAACAAGCATGATGGTGGCAGCGGGGCTCTTGATAGCTCCTTGAACGCTGAATTGCTGGACCATCTTGACTAGGGCCATGCGATCGTGCATGCGCATTTGATACAGCAGGCCGATAGCATGGTATTGCGTCATTGTCGAGTTGTTAATGGGCATCTGGTTGCCTCCACCAAAACCCAGAGTGAAACCGCCGCCAGATTTGGTTGAAGCTGCTGCCTCTTGCGTCTCGCTCTGCCACCGGCGGACGACATCTCGGGCGATCGGGAGAAGGTGATACGAAGATACTAGCGCAGCTGAGGATACCGAGGGGTTCTTGTCGACAATTGCCGTTTTCATGACTCGCTCAATCGATTGGACGGTTGTCGCCTGCGGTATTGTTAGCATCCCGCGGTGAAGCTTCAGTAGTCTGTCCTCGGTCCACCCACATCAATGATACGGCATAGAGCTCGAATAGCATTGGGTCTGTAAATCGTCTCGCTACCGCCGCCGGTATCCTTCATAATTGTGCTGGTAACCATGATAATATCCTCGGCGGAGTTGGCCAACTCCTTGATAACAAGGTGGACCATCTGTCGTAGGCTGGCATCTTTATTCTGGAACAACTTGGAAATACCGAAGAAAAGAGTGGTAGCTTCATTTGTGGGAAACTTCTCGCCGGTATATAGAAGAAGTGCGATCTTGGTTAAGAGAATGCGACATCGTCGTGGCTGGATGGGGGAGCTGTTGAAGAGTCGTGCTGTCCGCCAGGTTAGTTTAACGTTTAACTGGACAGTGGGGGGTGGAGGGATGGAAGATGAATGCGGAACCAGGCCCATTGTGACAAACTTACCCTCTTGAAAGACTTGAGTGCGATCCACCTTGACCAGCCCCAGGTCGGCATCATCGTCCTTTTTGCCGTAGCTCATGTTGGGCGATTTGTCGTGGGGAGGTTATCGTGACTTGCGACCAGGTGGTGGTTTGACCGAGTCCATCAAGAACCACCACGTTGACACGTTAGGCTCAGGGATGGGGAGCGATCGTGCAGCGTCACGTGATGAGTCCCGTATTTAGGGACACTTTGAGCTCAGGAGATGCATATCTGGCTTCTCCGAGGATTGCCCGTGTAAGTTGAGGTTGAGTTTGTGTAACGCGGGCAACCTCTTGTTACTGCATCATTACTTATGAGATTTAAGAATTGAGGAGATGTCTGATGTGAATTGATAATGTGATACCACTTTCTCACAGTTACTTGGTTGAACATGTGTTGCCAATCTGATTGACGAGATACCGACTCCAAACCTGGAGAACTAATGTATCTTTCACCATTTATTTCTTGTACAGCTTCAATTTTTTGGGGGCATATCTGTCCAGATAATATTTCTAATTAGATGAATAAAATGTCTTCAACATTTGAAGCAGAATTGGATACGCTATTGTTGGACTCAAGGTATGATGGATGCGTAGGACCCTGCTGGTGATGTCCAGGTATCAAAGTCCCTTGGCTGGCCAAAACGAAGCTGACTCGTGCAGATCGCCCTCAGAATGCATCGCATTGTCTCAGCCAACAATTGCATCAATAGCAAGTATAACTCTTGGCCATTTAATGCGAAGTACATGTATAATTCTCCTATAAAACCATCATCCACTCCGTAAAGCACCTTGAATTGGATGTAATATTTGTTATTACACTTCAAGTATTGCGACAGAATTGGCCATTTTCTTCTCGGTGAGTCCTCAGCTCACCGGTCATCGGTCAGCAAAACACCCCCCCTAAAACTGACATCATTCCAGCGCCGACGCAACGCCCTCACCGTGAATTTCTTCCCATTCGTCACAACCACAACCGCCTTTTTTTTCCCTCCCTTTTCACCTGCAACTTATATTGCAACACACACAGCCATGAAGCCCCCGGCACGCATACCGCTGCGGCTAGCGCTACGGACCGCCAATGCCCAGGCGCATATCCGCCCTTTTCATCACACAACTGCAAAAGCCGCCAATGTGGCGCCGATTGTCGGTACGGGACCACCTCCGGAGGCACCCACGCCCGCCGTCAGGAACGCATATGAGCGCATTGAGAGGCGGAGGAAGCAGGCCGAGCTGCTGAAGACGGCCAAGGAAATTCGAACCGCTCAGGATGCAAAATCAGGTGGAGCGAGCCCGAGATTCTGGAAAGATGTGCACGTCACAGAAGTAGATGGTGGGTGGTTTCTATGCTCTGCATTTTCCTCGCAGAATACATGCTAATGACAATTTTTAGGAGCGCTGCAGGTGCATCTTGACCAACGACCCCTGAGACATCCCCAGACCAAGGCAATTATCCGTCTCCCTCTTTCGAAACCCAACCTCGCCTCCGCACTAGCCCTCGAATGGGACATCTTGACCTCGGCGCAGCAAGCTACGAAGCAGCATCTCATCCCATTGACGAGTCTGATCTGTCGAGCGCTGGATATAGCCGCAGACGATGCATCAAGCACACCCGAATCAGAAAAGATACGCGCTGCCATGACGACTACGTTGCTCAGATATCTGGATACCGATGGGCTACTATGCTGGGCGCCACCGGCAGGGCCTTACGATAGAAAAAACGATGCGGGAGAGTCTTTGCGGGACGTCCAGAAGAAGGCTGCTGAAGAGACCGTCTCCTATTTGACGACCCACGTCTGGCCCGGTATTACGATTGAACCTGTCCTGGATGGTCATTCAATCATGCCCCGCAAACAGAGCGAGGGAGTCCGTGAGGTCGTGCAGGGATGGATCATGGGCCTGGACGCCTGGGAAATCGCCGGACTGGAGAGAGCCGTACTGGCGGGCAAAAGTCTTGTGACGGCTGCGAGGATAGTAGCCGAGTGGAGCGAGGGCTCCGTGGGCACGAGCCACCTCATACCTGCTGGCAAGTTTGGCGTTCACGAGGCGTCCAAGGCTACAAGTCTGGAGGTGGATTGGCAGGCGGAGCAGTGGGGCGAAGTGGAGGACACGCACGACGTCAACAAAGAGGATCTCAAAAGACAGCTCGGCAGCGTGGTGCTGCTCGTTTCGGGGACCGGAAAACAGAACTAGGAAAAGAAGCTCGGATAGAGAAGTTGAACGATAGAATATTTGGGTTAGAAGTGTACAAGATACGAATTCAGGAGAGGGGGAAAAATGTACAACAACAACACTTGAAGATAAAATGTTATAGTACTTGCGTACCAATTTCAGTTCTATATGCTGAAGCCAAATTATATCTCGTCATCATACAAGATCGTCAATGTTACCCAAACTCCCCAGGGTTCCCAAACAGCGTTGTATCCAGGTTGAAGAGGGAACCCATCATCTCCATGTTGCCAAAGTTATGTAGCCCAGCCCCCGAGAAGTTCAAATCAGTGTTGATATCCAGCGGCATCGAGTGCAGGATGGCATTCGCTATGTCGGTAGAAATGCCTTCCTCAGGAGACGTCGGGGTATCGTTTTCCTTGCCTAGATAGCCAGTTAGAGCCTCTTTTTGGTGTAAGATTTGGGAGAATGCTTGAGAAAGACTTACAATCGGGGCTGGCAGAGCACACTCTGCTGTAGATGGTTTGTAGGAGCTTGAGAGATTGTTCCCCAGATTCGCTAAAGGAGGCTACTTGTCCCAAGATATCCTGGCAGTGGCGCCAGGATGTTTCAATTTGGTCCCGGTCGAGTACATGGTACAGTGTGGAACATGTTCGAGCTACAATTAGAACAAGTCCTGAAGTGCAGGCATCTGCATGCTCGTGTTAGTTTGCTGCTGGTGAGGGGGCGAGTGAAAGCTTACAAAGTGCATCCCACCACCAACCGCCTCTCGAATGGGACTGGTATGTTCGATGAATGAGCTCAAGAAGCTCCGAGGCAGCAGTAACACATGACTTCGCGCACTGGACCCTTGTACTCGCTACAAGGGGGTCTTGTTCCGATTCCCCCGAGCTGGCACGCTCACGCTCATCCACAACAATCTGTGTCAGGATGGGCCGTAGGAGCATGATACGGATGTATATGAACCTTGGAACACATTAGTTGATGTAAGATGTAGTAGACCATCATCGTACTCACCTGGCATGAAGTACTGTCTTTTGAGTATCAAGTATTATCGTGTCCTCATGAGTTAGGGTGTCCAATATCACTTGTTTCTTCCAGCAGAGCTCCTTGGGCAGCGATGACTCGAATTTCGATAGCTTGGTATGCAAGCTAATTATGGCGTCCAGGCTTTTGTAGGCCTTTGAGTTTTTGGATGCCTGGGCTGGGTCGGACCCCCTTCGATTCAGCCAGGGCTGGTAGACTTGTGAAAGAATCTCTTCGAGAATCCCACACAGGCGGATGTGCTCTGGGAAAAAGCGGAACTTGATACCGTGTATGGACTGTCGACCCCCCTGGACGGAATCCAAAGATAGCTCCTCCTCCCAGGACGGTAGCGGTATTTGTGAGACCGTTGTAGCCATGGCGGGGCGACCATAAGTCATGCTCACAAGTCTGGGAGCCAGTTAGTATTAAACAGAATTGAAGCAACAAATAGTGAGGGGGAAATCATATAGGAAGCCGTCAACGTACAAATCCATCAAAGCACATCCGTACCAAACCCTTCTTCTGATTTCCTTTTCTATCGGCTGTTTACTATCCTGTCGGTGCTCTATATGAAGGCCAAGGCCTTGTGCCACTCTGCAGGCAACACCCGTAGAGTTCCAGCAACTGATCGGAAATGGCGTGGCTTGCAGGGAGAGCGCGAGGGTCAGCAATGTTTGCACTACAGCCAGGTTGTTGGCTTCGAGAAGATCCAGTCCAATAAAGGCCTTGGCGCGCAGGAAGAAGGTGTGCGAGGCGACGATGCGATCAGCGGGCGGAAGATCTGAAAAATGACAGGCGTGAGAGAACATTGCGTTGAGAGCGCAGTGAAAGACAATGGTTGTGGCGTCGCCTTCCTGAGTGCAGCCCAGACCCAGGTTGTAGGGTGAGGGCGGAGTGGGTTCAGGGTTGGTCTGCCATAAGCTCCGATAGGCACTTTCAAAAGATGGCAGGTGGAAATACGGGAACAGGTAGTAGACATTTTGGCGATATCGGTCAAGGAGGTGATCGGCCAGGTCTCGAGGGGGAAGAGAATAGTTCTGAGGTTGGACATAATAAGCCGGATCGCGCCGTCCTTGCTGTAGTTTATCTCGGGGCACGGATGGACCAAGCACCGACTCCTGGATGGAATCCAAAGTTTGGGACTGCGGCAGTCTCATGGACTCGAACGCTTCCTTGAGGAATGAAGCCGCCGAAGAGCTACCATAGAAGTCCTCTGCGCTGCTGACATCGTCTTCAGTAGTTACAGTCCCCATGGCAGTGACGCTTCCCGAGCCCGGCTCATTGGTGTCAATGCTGGTCCGGGCTTGCATGCCACTCCCCGTGCTGTGGGAGTTTGGTGAGGGATGAAAGGCCAGCGTCGATTCCCTGGCACTCATGTCTAAATAGCTGGTGGAAGATGGGGGGGTTTCGATGCTGCTCGGAGCATTTGATAGCTGGCCCAGCCGAGGGTCTAGGTTTAAAGGCTGGGTATCCAGCGTGTTGAAAGCATGTGATGAGCTTGATCCGCGTCCATGGGTAGATAAACGAAGCGTCTCCACGGTCCATATCGCCGGTGCTTCCTTGTCCTCCTCTGTTGCTGTGAGGCCAGGATCCAGCGGTGGAATCTCGACATTGTTATCGCTGCAAGCCTGCTCCAGCCGCCGGATTCGATCATGAAGAACCTTGATATATCTGTGAGGTTGTAAGAGTCAGTCTTGCTCATTGTTTTTTTTTTTTTTCCCATTCATCATTTCTCGCCCAAACTGACTCATCTGTGCTAGCGGTGCGTGCGTTGTCGAGCTTGTAGACGCAGCGCTCAAGACCCAGGGACCGCCTCTGGCATGTGGAGCAGATTGGTTTAACGCCATCACAGCGAGACTTTCTCTCACGACACGGTTCACATGCGAGAGAGATTTTGCGCCGGCGTATGCGCTCTTGTCCCGCAGGAGGCATTTGAAAGGAGGAGAAGGAAGATTCAAGAAAGCAGGTAGATGCCGAGCGAGCCGTTCTACCTGGCGAGCTTTAGTCTTTGTCGTCGTCTTCGTCGTCGTCGTCTACATGAATGGGCATGACGTTACTTGTATTTTTCTGGCTCCTTTTCGTCCTCCGGCCGGCAGTCTGACCCTCATGGTAGGATGGACGAATGACATGTCACGGCATTTGAACTTGGGTAGCTTGGTACATACGGTATGCAAAGTTAAAAAAGAACAATTGGGTTACGACTCAAGTCTTACTGGTCAAAGCAGATGCATCCCCCTTCTTGGCTTGCGCCGCCCCCCCCTTACCTGACCTGGAATTCGGCTAGCTGGTAGTGGTTTGTGGAGTCGCCGAACAGAAAGGAAAGCGAGCTAGATGAAGGCACACACAGTACACGCACACAAACCTGAGGATATGCGTGTACATCTCGTCTGACGAACAAAGCCTGAAACGGCTCTCGGCGATGGTTGCTTTTTCCTTACATGCACATAAAACGTCCCAACTGCCGTGCTTATTCGGCCGAGTCCACCGTGCCGGAGACACTAGGGATTCCGCCCCTCAGCGACCCGCCGAACCCCGTACCCTGTTTGATACCCCTTGGTCCGTGTCAAGTAGCAGACAAGCAAGATTGTAGAAGACAGTTGAGTATTTTAGGAACTAGAGATATATATTGTAGAAAAAGTGCCGCCCGTTCTTCCAAACCCGGCTTATATCAGTGGCTGATGGGTGGAGCCATCTAAGACATGCAGCGTGGGATGGTGGTGATTTAGTTTCCCATGTTGCGCCTTGGTAACACGTCGCGAAACTATCAAGCCAGTCCGTCCCATAGCTTCAGTAACGGAACAAAAGAAACCCGTTGATCAATCTGTCAAAAATGATCTACAGCCTAAAGGTTCTGAAATAACCACGGTGCGGAGTAGTTGAACCTAGATATATCCCTGCACACACACACCCTTTCCCCCCATTTCCTAGCGGGTATTGAAGCAGAAGCCGTCTTGTCAACTAATGTACCCGAGGAACTGTCCAGTTTATGAGCACAACCTCGGTAACTCCTCACTTAGAACTTGACCGTCTTCTGCAGGTGATAAATCTGCTCTCTCAAAATGGGCAGATATTTGTCAAAATCCCACCCTTTATTCCTCCCGCTTAGTAAAATGCCGCCTGTGGCTGCAAAGGCGCCGGTCCATAGGAAGCCCCGGAAGATGGTCGAAAGGACGCCCGTCCTTCTTCGGCTTGTGTCCGCCTATATGGAGTGTTAGTTTTCGAGATCCGTCTGGCGCATTATTTGGGAAGGGTAAGTAACAGAGGAAACGTAGCACTCACATCATATATGAAGTTTTTGTAAATTGGGAACAGGCATGAATACCAAAAGTATGGTTGTGTGTAAGGGTAGGTCATGGAGTTGCGAGGCTGCTCGCCCTCCACCGCCTTGTTGTACCAACTGTTGCACCCGGAGAAGAAGACGGTTTTTCGCAAGTCTCTTTGGATCTGCTCTACATACTCATCCTCGGCGTCTTTCTTGACATCTACCGCCACGGCCTTGCCTTGAAGAATAGGCTTGATGAGACGCAAGGAATAGTTGATGCCATTCTCAACTGCCATGAGGGTAGAAGTGTGGCCCGTTGCCGTATTTGGTCCTGACACACGAACATGTAAGTACATGGATGCATTCTCCTCGCTTGGTCCAACCAACCAAGTTTGCAGTAACTTACCTAGCAATAAGAAAAAATTAGGGAACCCGCTCATGGATGTGGTGTTGTATGCCGCGCCGCCACCGTACTCCTTCCAGTGTTCCGCTGCAGTCACACCACCGCGGCCAATAATCTCAATGTTTGTGCAGAACGAGTTGGTTTCGAACCCGTTGGCCAATACGATGACATCGGCCTTGGTGAATCCGTTTTCGGTTCGAACACCGTCTGGCAAGACTTCAACAATTCGGTCGTCAGTCAAGGTTACGTTCTCGGCATCCAATCCCTTGAGATAGCCGTTATCAAAGATGCGTCGCTTGCATCCAATCTCAAAGTCTGGGATCAGAAGGTCATGGTACTTCTTGGGCGCCTGACTCCTCATGAATGCTTCTGCCTTTTGCCGACGGTTCTCTCGGAAGGCAGATCCGGCCGGGGTCATGTAAAAGGCCTGGATCTCATACTCCGTCATCAAAAATGCGGCGAATCGAACAAAAGTCTGGAATCCTGGAATAAGTCGATAAAGAGTGTGCAAGACCTTATTGTTGGGAACATCAAGGGGAGGGATGATCCAATGCTTGGCGCGAATGAATTGGGTCAGATGCTTCGTCCTGTCCTGAATGGCGGGAAAGATCTGGGCGGCCGTACATCCATTGCCGATTAGAGCAACATTCTTGTCTGTGAGGTCAACATCATGTCTCCATTGTGATGAATGGAAGACAGGACCATTGAAGCTCTCGATGCCCTGGATGCCTGCCTTTCGTGGATAGACCAGGAGGCCAGAGCCGGCGTAGAGAAACTGAGATTCATGAATAAAGATATTATCCGTGTTTCCATCACGGATGAACAGTCTCCAGCGATGCGTTTCCTCAATCCACTGGCATTTTTGGACAGTAGCCTTGAAGACCATCTTTGGGCGCAAATTATAGTCATCTGCCACCTTGCTTAGGTACTGCCAGAGTTCGTCGGCTGTGGGCAGCGACTTTGTCCAAGACCGGTTAGGGGCAAAAGAAAGACTGTACAGCAAGCTGGGCACATCGCAGGCACATCCTATGTCATATCAATGGTTTGCCTCTGGGGACATGATGCTGCTATTGTGAAAACACAGAACGAACCTGGATATTGGTTTGCGTACCAAGTTCCTCCCAAGTCAGAGTGACGCTCGAAAAATTTAACATCGGTAATGCCATACCATCGCTGCAGCGTGGCACCAAGAGCAATGGCCGAGAAGCCAGAGCCAATGCAGGCAAACTGGCTGTAGGTTACCCCTGTTTCTGAGGATTTGGACATGTTTTGAACCTTTTTTTTTTTTTTAGGGGGGGGGGAGGTTTCTCAAGGAATGCTTGGGTTAAATTGGATTGAAACACGAAATCCAGCTATGAGGGGATGATGTTGCATTTTAGTATTCGAAGCGAATATCATTCTAAAGATGGTTTTAGGTGACATTTGGCCGACGGGGGAAGCTGGAAACCCCTGACCTCCGCCCTTACCCAGGTATGACATAGCGGGCAATGTCTTGAAGCGAATACCAGTGATGACCTTGAAGGACAACAACCGAATACGGTATAGAGGGCGTAATGCGACAGGATGACGCTGCATACACACGATCATTTGTACATTGTGTTGCCACTAGAACACGGCAGAAAATCGAGGCGTGGAGGATTCATGGATGGGGAAAAAGGGACCTGCAAGGGTATCATACTAGGTACGGAGGTTCCATGATCCTCCGTTTGCCCTGATGGCGCTAAGATAGGCTGCTGTTGGACAAGCTGTTGGCGGGTAGATACCACAATGGTCGGTAGGAGTAGGTGTAGGAGTAGGTGTAGGAGTAGGACGAGGCGGAGGAGAAAGAGGCGGAGGAGGAGGTAGTGGGTGTGTATGAGCTCATCAAGTGCCGATATCTGGCAAGCAAATTCTTCCTTGTACATACGCAGTATCCTCACTGGCTATTCGAGCAAGTATCGCCGCGTATCGGAAGCCCAAGGCTGCAAAATCACCGGAAAAGGACAACCAAAAACACGTTATACCTTGCCTATTCTTCGTGTCATGCTACGTACACGTGGCAAGGGCATGAATAATGGTGGCGCGTCCCGTCCAAAGACATTGACTACTCACCTGCAGCACCCATTATGCGTACATAGCGCACATAGCAGTACATTAGTAGTATGCATATCTGAGATGGTAAGGGTTTAGTTTGAAGTTGCCCCAGTGAAAGCCATGCCTATAGCAGTAAGCACATGTAGAGTCAACGTCTATTTACCCAGTAGCGTAGGCAAGTGATGAGAAAAGAAAAATTGCCCATGGTTCTTGAAAAAAATGCCATCCAGGTTGCCAAGGTTATTTACTTGTATTATGCTACACAGTCCGTCCTTGCATTCAGATCCCCACTATTACTGAATTTACCCAAGATGAAGAGTCAATTCCCTTGGCAGTCCATGCTGTAGATAATAGGCGTAATGGGAAGAGGAGTCTAGTTTCTCTCCCTCGTTGCCACAGATTTAATGAATATCATGTGATAAACCCGTATATGCATGGTGACACAGAGTACATACCTATGTATATCTCGGGAGCCCTCTTTTCGGACTCGGTCTTGATAGATGTCTCTCGCAGCTGGAGCTTGTTAGAGGTCGGAGGTCAGAAGAAGCATATACTACTACCCTATGTGCGTTCCCCGAGATGTGGGGTAAAGGGCGGGAGCTTAGCACTGGGCACGAAGTACTAGTACTTGGCTTGGCGAACGGAGGACGGAATACTCCGTCCTGGGCAATTAATTATCATAGGGAAGGAAAAGAGGACCCGGGTGCTTATGGTTTGCCGTTCCCTAGATCCATGCACGTACTGTGTTGATTCCACATTCCACACTGTACACAGCAGGTAGAGTAGCTGTGACATCAGAAATTCGTTATCAATTTGCACTTCACCAACACATATCCGTACTTGTAATACACATACGCGCGCGCACCACCATTGTTACCGATACTGTAACACACACAACCGAGGATCATTGTCAATGCAGCAGATTGAGACAAATTCTTATCATTTCACCTCACCGGTCTCTTTTCTTTTTCCCCTACTCTCCGTCATACAAGTATTATCACATGTTTCTCATTCACTGCCTCTTCATAGCTATCCTACCGATCTGTGTAACCATCCACATTCTACAGATTCTTCTCTGCTGTTATCCACCCATCCACCACAAATCATGGGGCCCTTGTCTATACCCTTGGCAAGCGAACGGGCCATTGAAACTTGACACGCAACGCTCCACAAACCGTTGAACACATCCCTGCTGGTCGTGCAAAAAGATTCCAGAGACATAAACCAAAAACAAAACATATTGTGTGCTTTGGCAACCCGAGTCCAGACCTATCTCCCTTTGCTACTGCATGGACGGCCCGACAGTCTAGCATGTACACCATTTAGATGACCAGCTTACCGGTTTCCTTGTCAAGGTCCTGCCGTCCTCTATAGTCGATCGCGAAAACGGCCGTTCCTTGTCTGACAATATGGAAAAGCCAGTAGGGTCCACCTTTCTACATGAAGCTGTCAGCCTGATCCATGCTCTTCATGCCAATCACCACATCCGGACCCGATGGCTGACTCGTGGCAATGATGGGGGGAGGGGGAGAGAGGGGAAGGGCGCACATACCAGCGATGCTAGATACCCGGCGATGCCAGGCATAAATATGATTGACCCATATTCGCTATACACGGCAGTTACCAGTCTCTCTCCTACACTGTCCACATGCAGAAACGGAGCAATGAAGTTGGGCAAATTTGGATGTCCCTTGACCAGCGGTGTGCGGATGAAGGAAAAGATGCCCAGAGTCAGACGCACTCTCGGTGCGTTGTGAAGATCTTTCAATTCGAGTTGCAAACCCTGGTTACAGAAAAAAAATTCATGTCAGCTCAAGTCAACCCATGTTTGCAATCAATAATCAGCAATGCCCGCTTCAGAAATAACGCATTTCTGCATCTTCATGCAGGTTTGAACGGAAAGAAAAAGAGAAATCTCTTACCTCATGCAAAGCTGCCAGACCAGCCTTTGTTGCCGCGTAGTCGGTAATTAATGCCGGCGGTGTTATGCAACTCATGGAACCCGTGTGGACGATATGCCCGTGGTCATTTCGTACCATGGCCGGAAGTACTTCCTTGAGCACGAGCATAGGAGCAATGAGATTGGCACGGATAGTGATTTCGACATCGGCATATGAGCCGTCCATGATAGAGGTACCGCGGATCAACCCAGCATTGTTGAACAAGACGGTGGGATCGCCAACCTCATCTCTGATGCGGGCAAACGTTGCTTTGATGGCCGGTGAGTCGGTAAGGTCGCACTGGTAGAATGATACTCGAGCATTTGCCGCAGGTGTCCAGGTCAATGGAGCAATGTCTACGATGACGATGCGAGTACGGGGGTTTCTGGAAATGAGCTGCTGCGATATGCTAGCGCCAATGCCACTGCTCCCGCCCGTCACTAGAACAATTTCCTTGTCCCAGTCCCATGTGCGGTCGGCAACCCAGTTGTTGGCAAATTGCCTGTTAAGATAATCATTCAAGGAGAGGAGAATGCTGCTTAGGGCTAGAAGATATGCGGCCCCCAGTGCAAAAATCTTGACGCTGATTGGGTCTATGCTGGGTAGACGGGTATGGAGGTATGCCAAGGTCGGCTGCGTCGACAGCAGCGTAGCTACTGCAACGTTGATGAACGGATTCAGCAGCAAACTCCGGACGGGAGTGACTACCACATCAAGCGTGAGCCCTTCTCGGGAAAACATTTTCAGAAAGCGGATTCAGAAAACAGAACAATAGTCTATGGTCACTCTATCTCTGCTTGTTGCGTGTTGGGATAATTGTGCTGCTTCCCTATTCAATATATAGTCCATCTAAACCTCAGCCGCATCCCTGGGATGAGAGCGGATGGATACGGTGCACGAGAAAGTCCGGCTCCGGTCTCAAACTGAGACAGGGCAAAAAAACATCATGTGCAACTCCAAGCGACATATTTTTCCTAACGGGAGATGTCAAGCAGATTGGTCGTCACTTGCATATGCAGACATAATTGATCTATCATTAGTAGATGCGGATACGTGTTTGCGAAGATGATTGGGCTTATGAAAAATGGAGGTGTGCCGCCCAGAGCCGAGCTGGGCCCGTCCTCGCGGCCTCCTCTCCCTTCCCTCTTCAAAGAATCCTTGCATGTTGTGGGTGGGGAAGGTTACCATATTTGACCCGAAAGCTACCAAGACCAAGGTCATCGTTGTTACTTCTACGCCCTAAAGACAGGCTCTTAATACATGGCAATATTGAGGCCCGCAGGTGAATGCCGGGTTTGCCTTACTCGCACGTACATAAATGATTAGAAGGCCCGGACAGACCATGATATAAAGAGGTGAGCAAAGTGTTTAGAACGCCGACGGCGTAAGCTTTGCCGCTCTATTCTAACATAGACTTGACAAGTGATACAAGTTATTTTGCTGAAGCCTCAAGCCAAGAATACTGTCTTCGGACCCTCCTGTAACCCACCTACAATGGTAAATGCGCGCATATTGTTTCGTTTTTCTTTTACTGCGACAATAACTAATCAGCGGTTCTCATTAGCATATCTTTTCTAAGCCACAGCTCTCCCTTTGGGAAAAGCTGCAGTTGACCTTCAAACTCCTGATTCTGAGTTCGTTCTATCCCGAGTCGTAGTAAATGATGGTGGGGGTGTGTGTTAACAAAAACAACTTCAGCTCCACCAAGGCTTGCCTTCCATTGCGCCGAACTCTTCTCATTTGCGGTCATTCGTGGTTTATCCTTGCGGCAGTACTTTGTTTGCGCGCAGGTCAGGATCTTCTTCTCCTTCACGGGGCGGCAGGTTCAATATCTCCTTCCCACCGCAGCCGAGACATACCAGGCTTGGGTGGAGAAGAAGAGGAGGAAGAGTCAGGATCCTGCAATTCTGGACCGGCTGGTCGTTGACATTCAGGCCGTCCCAGAACGCCAAGCCAATATATTATGGCTCGGAAATCGGAAAACGGCGAAGAAGGTTATCCTGTTTTTCCCTGGCGGCGGATACATCATTCCAATGACACCTGCCCACATCGAATGGTGTTGGAATGCCTACATTTCGCCCGCGCTTGAAACAGGATCCACAGAATTTGCTGTGGCTATTTTGCAGTATAATCTTGCTCCAGAGGCCAGGTTCCCAAGTCAGCTTCACGATGCTGTGGCTGCCTTCCCTTTGTTATTGGAGAGTGGGTTTCAGCCAAAGGACATCATCATTGGCGGAGACTCTGCAGGTGGCAACTTGACGATGCTTCTATTCCATCACATGCTACAGCCTCACCCCGAGGTCCCTGTTCTGAAACTAAATGAGCCTTTGATGGCGGCGTTCGTTGTATCTCCCTGGCTCAGCCTCGAGGCAAACAGCCCCTCGTGTAAGAGAAATAACAACAGTGACATGCTTACCACCACTATCACCAAGTCGCTTGCCAAAGATGTTATTACGGAAGAATTGGCAGAGAAAATAAAGAAGAGCAGCAACGAAGCGGATGCTTGGGCCATCAACCCATTTGGTGTGGAGGTGTCATGGCTCCGTGACCTTGCCAATATAACCCCCAAACTCTATATCACAGCAGGAAAGGAGGAGATACTCTTGGACAACGCACTCGATCTGGCGGAGAAACTGAAGAAGGCAAACACAACCGTTGACGTGGTGCTGGAGGCTGAAGACGGCGAGGCACATGATTGGATCCTGGTTGAGGCATTCAATGAACAGATTGGCGCCGCGACAAAGAGGATGAAGGCGTGGTTCAAACAGGTGACCGACTATTGAGAGAAATCGCAAAAGGTGGTGGGTATTTCATCAGACTTGCAGGATCGGAAACCCAATCAATCAAAAGAACGCCTGGTTGTCTATAGAGGTGTGCCTGGTTGCGGGTGGGGTTGAGTCAGGAAGGAGGCCGCATCCCATACATTCTGATGTAACAACCATTCAATATTTCTGCTTATGACTAGGATCTTCAGCTCGCCTGGAACATATAGCTCCAAAGTTCTTTCAACACGTGCGCACTCTTGCAGAATCTCGGTGAGTTGGCGGAACTGAGTAACATCCCAGATTAGTAATTAAAAACTTGTTATAACTTATGGGTCCCAGAGACTCCATTCATTACACAACTTTTCATGCAAGGGAGGATTGCTTATTGGCTCAGACCGACGCTTCCCATTAATAACCTCGTTCTCGTCGCGAAAGAGATGCACAAAGTCGCTGCATGAATACGTAAAGGGTTTCAAAGTGCGACATATGGGGGCATGCGATTTCTCGGCATACACGAACCCCAGCCAGATGGCCATGTCACAGTAGCTGTCGTCTCTTTCCGCTTCTCGCTTTCACACGTTGGGATGTTACAGGCAGAGACCACATCGGCATCAATCTGACATGCATTCCCGAACCAAGCTTGCTACCCTTGCAGCCGTTCTCCCCTTGCAGCCGCTCCCCGGCCGATTTTGAACCCGCTGGGGTCGGCCCCGTAGTAGTGAATGGCATGTACGGAGGTTTGCTCGTGTACAAGTCCGTCGGCAGCTCCCGCACGCACGACAGGGATGGCTTCTTTCCCAAGACACAGGCCGTCATGGCGTATCGGTCTGCGTCTGACGCAGTATTACTTGACGCCCAAGCCCGGGGTTTGCTGTCTGCCGGCAGTTGTTGCTGAATGTGAGAAGTGAGGAGGCCGGGGCATAGGTAGGATACACGGCTAAGAATGTCCCGGATTGTGGAGGCGGGGGTTGAGAGGGGGTCTTGAGTTATTTTTATTTTACCTTGGTTAGATGTATGTTCTACTGTTTATGGAAGGGAAGGGAGAGTGTTTGTTTTTGCGGGTTCCACCAGTTTTATGGCGGTTTTTTTTCGGAATTCCTCCAATAACTGTGCCTCCGCCCAGAGGCCTGGGGATGATTACGGTTGAGTGTCCATCTGAAGCGGGAAGCGAAACAGTTTGATCATACTCGTTGGGCAGTAACATGAACCAGCCCCGGGGCGGGAAATTTGCGGAAGCAGGCCGAAGCAAGCGGTGTCGTCTTTTCCCGCCGGAGATTGAGCGCCATTCAGAGGGCCGTCTTCGTAGCGAGCGAGCACCGCGGCGATGCTGCTTGGCCATCGACTGTGATCAATGCAAGCGGGATGAGCTTCAACGATACAAACACCACGAGAGGTACACGTGGGAGTTGAGGTCCCCAGCCGAGTACGTCAACCCGGCATTGATAGAGCTTGCTCTCGGGAGCCCCGAGGGGTCAAAGACACGGGAGTCAAACCAAGAGGCAAACATCTCCACGTCCTCCTCAGACAATCCAGAGTCGAAGTACTCGACGGCCGGGATAAACTCGATGCCTGCAGCTCTGTACTTCTTGGAGACATGTAGAGACTTTTCATAAGTTCCTTGCATGAGGGTGTTTTCAAACTGCTCCGTTCCTGATGATTAATCATTGGGGGGTGCTCCGGCTCCAGGGGATACGTAGTCGACGACCCAATCTCCGAGGAGTTCTCTTGCTAGGACAGTGAGACAGTGGCCTTGCTTGGATAGTTGGACGGCACAAGTGAAGCCCAACACGCCTGCTCTAGAGTAATCGTCAACACCAAACAGGGAGAGCGAGATGAGGGGCGTGGGCGGTAGGTGGACCAAGAACTTACCCATGACGACAATGTGCAGTTTCTCAGACATGCTACAACATCGGCTACGGTACGAGCTGTTTACAACAGGGTTTTAGGATGAGGTCCTTCTTGGTACCTGGGAGATCCATTGCTCGTATACATCGGTTTCGCTAGAAAGGGCCAACTAGAATTACGATATCACGAGAAGCGCCGAAGCCGGGATATGATTACTCATGTCGAAGATTTTCTGCACAAATACATAAAGTGATTATTACGAAACTGAGATGGTCAGGCTATAACATAATAGTAATCCAACGCCCTGGGTTTATAGATTGCGAGATATTATTGCTTAAGTGAAGTTGGAGAATGAGAGAGTTCATGTTGGCGACTACTTGTTATATGCTACCCTGGAGCTTTCACTTCAGTGGTCGAATACGGAGCAAGATGAGATTGTAATTGCTTTGAATTGATGGATAACTGCGCGATTAGTCTATGATGAATTATCTATGGAATATTAATTTATACAATACTGAGAACGAAAGAGTTGAACTTGTCAAACGCGGATATGAAAGAGATCCGTTGCTTACGCTGCTGGAACCTCAGATCTGCTGGAGCAAAAGACCAAATAAATTTGGTGATTACTAATAGTACCTAGGTACTATACCTATTGCGAGGTATAGTCTACCTAACTGCAGTTCAAAACTGAAAAGAATATTAGCCAATCGGTATGGGAGAAAATTGATACCCTGAACTATTAGGAATCTCCTCAAATAATATAGGGTAGCCCTAGAGCTTTAAGGTGAATAATTCAAGTAGGCAAGTCAAGGGACAAAAAAAAACGCGCCAATCACTATTCTACTTTTACGACATTTTTTTGCTTGCACTGCAATTTTAGCCTGCATAGAGCTTATAAAATGATGGCTTGAGTGTGGCCATTGTGCTGGTCCGTGGCCGGCCTTACTAATTCATCACCATCCACCCAAGTATAAACTCATGGTGGCACGCAATTCAAGTATAGGTGTGTATTATGGCTTTTCCCTCTCATTACCAACCTCAGACCCTGTGTTCGATATGAATCCTCCACCGCGCGGATGGGCAAGGTGGAATTGAAGAGCACTAACAACTAAAGCATGGAAAAACAGACGACATATCTACGAAATATATAGATACTACATTTATCGATGGATTTATTGGACACATCTGAATACCTATTGCATCTCACTTGAACTTTGGGATATTCGATCAACATAGGACAGGACAGTGCCCCGCCGCTTCAGAACCGTAGTACGCAGCTGATGGTGGGGGTCGATGGACAGTCGTTCACTGCTGAAATTCCCAAGATTGTCTGAGGAGTTTTAGTTTCGCCAAGCGGTATCTATAATATGCGATCTAGTAAGAAGGTATAAAGTATGTATGTGTGTGTGGCGATGCGATACAGAAATAGAGAATTGAATGTAAGACGTGATCAGTCCCATCCAAAGTCGCTGCCTTCACTGCCAAGACAAGAGAATGTTGGCTGTGGTGCGACGCAAGACACACACAGCATGGCAGTTGTTGGACCGCCACTCTTTCCAGGTCTTGGCGATTGCGCGTCCTTTGTATCCCCATGCAAATCCAATAGTTGCTGCCACCAAGTCACGCTTTAACAGAGTCATCATTCCAAGAGAGTGAGAGAGGCGATGCTCCATCTAATAATAAAGTTTGAAGACCTGGTGTGACATCCGTAATCATTATCAACATCATCATCACTAAAGCACAGCCCTCTCCCTCCTCATCCATTTTTTTTTCTCACTCTTCTTCTGCATCCCGCAATTAATGGATTTTTTTTTGGAGATTGCGCTATAATTGGATTGGGCGATTCAGCCTGATGTGGTTGGTGTGGCTGGTGTTGTTGTTGGTGTGTGTGGGGGGATGAATGGGGGGGCGTCTCAGTGGGATAGACGGTGGAACAACAGTGGAACAGTGGGACTCATTGATCACCAAGACAGGCAACACACAGGCCACGAGGGTCGCATTCATAATATTAAGCATCATTTGTTGGCTCCTCCTACTGAAACCTCCTCATCCGTGGCACCATCCGGGGGAGGAGACGCTTCCGCCTCCGCCTCCCAGGGTGATTTCTTTTGGCCACTCGATTCGACTCGATTCGATTTCTGGCAGCGGGAAGAGGGGGTGGTGGTGAGCATCTAAGCATCCAAGTATCCCATCCTCCCCTCAAACCCCGATTGTCTAGATGAGATGAATGGGCAAATCCTCTGACATTCTGCTCCGGAAAGCGACCCTTGAAACTCCAAGCTTCTGCTTGTAGTGGCAAAGCCTCCAACCTCCTTCGTCTCAAGAGATTGCGATTCCAGACCCAATCATGTGCCATTGGGCAATTTTGAGACGCCACAGGGCAAACTCCTCCTCACTCTTCTCAGCTTGGCGGCTGGAACCGCGTCCTTCCTAGCGTGGTGCGTCGGAGCTGCGCCGCTCTGCAGTAGTGTATGATAGCTGACTTGGTCCGTTAGACCAGGCATGAACAGACATCTTGCGATACCCTTCTTGGAAGAATTGCCCAGCTCTCGCAATAAATAAAATGTCTGCCCGGCCCTCCCCCCCTGGACGGCATTGACCTTGTGTGACGATCAACGTCGATACCCATCTGAATTGTCCCCAAAATCTCGACTCGCTCGCCGGCCGTTTCTTCCCCTTCAAAACAGCTCATCATGCGGTCGACAACAGTGAGTTCAACGCTCGCGCTGCTGGTAGCCGGAAAATGCGCCGAGGCCGCTGCAACACCCCCGGAAGCCCCGTCCTTGTTCCCTCGAGCCGTTGCCGGCGATGGCTTCTTATCGGTGCCGGTCGCAACGGTTAAGAAACCCTATAGCATTGGTGCTAAGCGAAAGAGGGCTCCGAGTGCAATTGATGTAGAGTTGGAGAACAAAGATTTCTTTTATGCCGTCGAGTGTAAGTTTACTGGTCCCTGAGCGATCCCTCGTGGCATCTCAGACACACACACGCACATGATATCATCTGGAATGTTGAGGGCTTGCACATGCGCACGTTGCAACAAAACTAACAATGGGCGGCGCACAGTGGGAATAGGAACGCCGCCTCAAAGCGTAACGGTTCTCGTCGACACAGGATCCAGCGAACTCTGGGTCAACCCCGACTGCTCTACAGCCCGATCTCGCGCCCAGACTCAACAGTGTCAATCTTTTGGTGAATATGATCCCGACAAGTCAAAAACACCACCCGTCGGTCCATTTGGTCGCGAGCAAATCAACTATGGCGACCCCAGCGACGAGTCAACCCTGACGTCGGTCAACATCCGTTACTACTTGGACAACATCTCATTTGGCAAAGCCCAGATCAAGAACCAGACCTTTGGCGTTGTAGAATCGAGTAAAGGCCAGTCGCAGGGTATCATGGGTCTCGCACCTGATGTACGAGGTGGATTCGATGGTACTGAGCCTTATAGCTTGCTGCTCAACACCATGGCCGAACAAGGTGTCATTGCCAGCCGAGTATTCGCCATGGACCTGCGACACTCCGATTCCGAAACGGGTGCTATTATTTACGGTGGTCTGGATCGCAACAAGTTCATCGGCTCCCTGGCGAAGCGGCCCTTTGTGAACGGTAATCAGGGCGAATTCCGCCTGGCTGTCAATGTCGATACCCTAGGCATCACGCAGAGCAAGTCGCAGAGCTTCAAGCTGGCTAGCGATGATGCTAGTTTCATGCTTGATTCCGGCACAACTTTGACGCGCATGCATGCTGCCGCAGCAGAGCCCATTTTGAATGCCCTCGGTGCTCAAGACGATGGCGAGGGCTACTATTATGTCCCCTGCGGACTGCGCAATTCGGGAGGCACTGTCGACTTTGGGTTTGGTGACAAGATCGTCAAGGTGCCCTTCAGCGACTTTATCGTGGGCGACGAGACTGCGCGGAGCAGCCAATACTGTCCTGTAGGCCTTGTTATAACGACGGATCAGCAAATTCTTGGAGATACGGTGCTCCGGGCTGGTTATTTCGTCTTCGACTGGGACAACCAAGAGGTGCACATTGCGCAGGCGGCCAACTGCGGCAAGGATGATATCGTGACCGTCGGCAAGGGAACCAGCGCCGTGCCGGATGTGCAGGGCAACTGCAAGGCTGGTGGTGCAACATTCACTGCTCCCCCCACAGTAAGTAACAAAAACGCCCGCTATCTGATTTGGTCGATCATGTTCACTAATCAACTCCTTGTAGGCCACAGCAACTCGGTCTTTCCCTACCGCAGCATACACCACGACCTATACCGTCACTTCATGCCCATCCTTTGACCTGTCTTGCCAGACCGGATTGGTCACTACTCAAACGATTCATCCAGCTCAGCAGACCGGAGGTTCAGGTGGTGGTGGCGGCAGTGGTAATGGCGGAGGTGACGAAGATGCTGGTGCGAGACCAGAGGCGTTGGGTTGGGTGTTTACCACTTTTGGCGTTTTGGCAGCAGTTTTCAACATCTTGCTGTAACAAACTTGTTTTTTTTTTTTCACTTGTGTATATACCGGCATTCATTTGTACCTACTACTGGATATGACTTTCTTGCATAGAATTGCATATAAAGAACATGATATTAGTCTTGATAAGCATTGTCCACTGGAATTGAATCTTGATTCGAGCTGGCACCATGTGATAACAACACTCTTGTTTCGGGCACGTTGTCGATAGGTTTTAATGTCATCGTCGAACGTTTTTTGATGATCTTGTCTACTTATTTTCAATATTTTTTTTTTGGTTGCAGATGAATGATATATCACTGAATCTGTCCATAGCCGGACCACAAACAATCCCAATTGTGAAGTAGAGATGTCTAAAAACCAACCTCCTCATCACGCCTTTTAGCGGGCGATGATGCTTATCATTTCCCCATGCATGATTCAGACATGAACCATTTGGCATGCCCCCCCCCCACTGTCAAAGCTCGCACTCCACTCCGCGACAATGATTTCCGCTTTGCTTATGAAGAGGCATGTTTCAAGACGGTAAGCTTACCTATTTTACCCGATCTTTTGACGCATGCCAATCCATCCCAGGGGCGGCGGAAAAGGAAAAGGAGCTACATACAAGTAAGTGTCGATAGATGTACGGATAATCCGAGCACTGCAAGGTTGATTTGATTAAATGATAGTTTTAGTGAACAAAATTGCTGTGAAAGTCGTAATTATGAGGGCCTATATGAGAGTGTGATATTGACTTCGGTCAACTCGGTGGGTTCGGGGCTCTTCGGACAGCCTATGCTGGCAAACTAGGTAGCAAATGGTACTTGAATATTTACCGTATTGAAGTGCCATTGTCTACCCCCCCGAACGTGTCTCTCGGTAATATTTCCGTCTTCTAAATCGAAACGGCTCAATTTTTCACAGCCGCCGGTTAGTATTGCTAGGCAAACTGCCATAGGAGGTGAAGGAAGGGGGAGGGGGAGGTTCGTTGAAGTCCGGGACAAAAGACATGCACCACAAGGTGAGCTAATGCGACCACCGCATGTGAGTTGCAGCGTCTTTTTCTCCCGCCTCTCAAAAATTGCCCGGGACTTGGTGCCGGTTAGCACTTAGCGTCTTTCATGGGGATGGGGATGGGGATTTGCCTGGAATGGATTTGGTATGGGTCAGGTATCTTGAGCTCCGTATGCTTTGGGAGTTTTATATAAAGGAATGATATCAGCCGCTACTGAATGCGACGACTGGTCAGCCTTACTAAGTTTTCCCTTGCAGTGGACAGCTTCTTCTTCTTCTTCTTACCTTCCTGCAGAGCATACTCTCTTGTTTCTCTCTCCCACTCAACACACCATACCATTTACATAGCTCTCTCAGCTCTTTCATCCGCCGCAATGGTCTTTTTACCACCCTCATGGGCTCCCGAGCTCCCAGGTAAGGTCTTGTACCACAAACAGCATCCTTTTTTTCTTTTCCTCTTCTTTTGCGCCAAACATCGCCAGAAATATTATAGTTGGCTGATATTTTCTTGCGCGCGTGAAAAAAACAGAGATCCCAGACAGCATCACCATTGAAGAGTTCGCAAGCGACGAGAAATACGGGAGATACCCTCTGAGCAAGGCCAAGAACCCATTTACCTGCGGCCTTACGGGCAGGACCTACACCGCAGCCGAGGTTGTGCGCCGAACCGACTACCTGGCCCGAGCGATTGGGAAAAAGCTGGGCTTCAATCCCCAGGAAGAGACGGAGTGGGATAGAGTCGTGTGCCTGTACTCTGTTAATACGGTATGTTTCCCTCCTCAATTGCGCGACTGACGCCAAGGGGAGGGCTTCAATTGCTAACCAATTGATGCTGCTGTAGATCGATTATGTTCCCTTCATCCACTCAATTCATCGACTCTCTGGTATTGTCACGCCCGCCAGCGCCGCATACTCCCCCGAAGAGCTCGAGCACCAGCTCCGATCATCCGGCTCGAAAGCCCTGTTCACCTGCGTTCCGCTCCTCGATAGCGCACTCAAGGCTGCCAAGGCTGTTGGCCTGCCCAACGACCGCATCTTCCTCCTCTCCGTCCCCGGCGTCAAGGACAATGCTGCCTTCAAGACGGTTGAGGAATTGATTACGGAGGGCAAGACCCTCCCGCCTCTGAAGCCATTGAACTGGGTCAAGGGACAGGGCGCCAGACAGACTGCGCTTCTGCCCTATTCTAGTGGCACTTCTGGTCCACCAGTGAGTAATTGTTCCTCCAGCGCCGCCCATGCTATTCTCACCAACGCGTTTCTAGAAAGCAGTCATGGTCTCGCACCAAAATGCCATCGCCAACATGCTTCAAGTCAGTCTTTTCGACAGCGTCTCACGAAAGGAGCTCGGCGTCGAGACCCATACAACTCTCGGAGTTCTTCCCTTCAGCCACATTTACGGTCTCATCCTGGTGGCGATGATGAGCCAGTACCGTGGCGACCAGACAGTCGTCCTGCCAAAATACGAGTTTGCCACGCTTCTCAACGCTGTCCAGAGGTTCAAGATTGAGCAGCTTTGCGTGGTGCCCCCGATGCTTATCCAGATTATCAGTAACAAGGAGACTGTTGCCAAGTATGATTTGAGTAGTGTGCGCCTGGCATATTGCGGAGCTGCACCATTGGGTCAGGAGACGGTGGACCATATTCGAGAGATGTTCCCCAGTTGGAACATCGGCCAAGGCTACGGTAGGCCCCTTAGCAAGCACTCTCTCCACATCGTACCGGGTCTAATATGTTTTCATAGGAATGACGGAATGCTCCCCGGTGGTTTCCAGTACCAGCGAAACTGACATGCTCTTTGGTTCCTCTGGTTCTCTAGTTCCCGGCACCAAAGGCAAAATCATTGATGCTGAAGGCAACGAAGTTACCAGCTACGAAACTCGAGGTGAACTGTTGGTCCAATCTCCAGCCGTTACATTGGGCTATCTTCACAACGAGAGAGCCACGGCCGAGACATTTGTTTGGCATGCTGATGGCCGCTGGTTGAGGACCGGAGACGAAGTCATTGTACGAAAGTCGCCAAAGGGGAGCGAGCATTTCGTAATTGTCGATCGAATCAAGGAGCTGATCAAGACAAAGGTATGCACACTGGTTCCAAATCCCCATATTTTGGCTGCTAACAAGAGATATAGGGACATCAAGTTGCTCCCGCCGAGTTGGAGGCTCATCTCCTCACCCACGATTTCGTTGACGACTGCGCCGTCATTCAGGTCCCTGACGCCTATGCCGGTGAGGTCCCCAAGGCATACGTCGTGAAATCCAAGTCAGCAGCCGGCAAGTCCGACGAGGAAGTTGCCTCCATCGTGAAGAAGCACGTCGAGGAGCATAAAGCGAAGCACAAGTGGCTCGTCGGTGGCGTAGAGTTCATCGAGGTTATTCCCAAGAGCCCCAGTGGCAAGATCTTGAGAAGACTCTTGAGGGATAAGGAGAAGGCTGCCAGAAAGGCCGCTGGCGCGAAGTTGTAATTTACCTATGTTGGGCATTTAGCGAGCGATGGATATGATTTGCTTTTTTAGTATATATTAGAGACTAAGTCTTTGGATATAGATGCAATGCAGGCCTAGTCCAGAATAGAGGTGGTCTATAGAGACTGTTCCATGGACCGATTGGTTATTTATGGATTTTATGATATCAGTGTCTTATTAATGGCTCATAATTCTCATATCCATAAAAGGGAAGACATCGTAGCAATTGGCAGAATTGTAGGAAATCTATAAACATCGGAAAGTTTATAGATATTCATCATACTCGTCCACGATGTGCCTTTCGCAGAATCATCTTCGGAAAGCCTGTCATCTCAAGGGTACCAAGGGTATTAACTTTGGTGTCTTTGGCTCGGCGAAAGCCATCCCAGCCCTCACGTCGCTGTTTGATCGAGACCAGCGATTGTATTATGGCCTGGACATGCTGAGATGCAAGCAAAACGGAGTGCAATTCATCATTTTTTGTGACACTGGAGAAAATTGGAGCAATAGATATTGTGTATGGAGTATCGAGATCGTGAAAATATGCCTGAGGGGCACATGGGGTGGTTCAGAGGTCTCAATGAGATGCGGAATCATAATGATACCGATAGAGATATATAACACTCACTTCCAATGTTTACCACATGGATTCCCAGACCGAGGATGCCCATTTCTTTCATCCAAGGACTCTAGACACGTAAGATGAACCTCCTGGTCAAAGGCGCAACGCTTCTATTTTGCTGTCTGTGTTGGCTCGGGATAGAGCGGGTCCCATCCAACGCACTCAACGTAGCCCAAGGCCACATGGGGATTGATTGCCACCTTGGAAGGCTCGGTAACAGTAAAGGCACCGATGTGGATGGTGTCGGGCTTCTGGAAACCGCACTGCGTAGGATGATATTTGCCATTCCAATAGACGGGAGTGATGGAGACTGATGCAACTACACCGTTGCTACCTGAATTTAGAGAGAAACATCGTTAGCCGTGTTATTATCTGATGTTTTTGGCTGAGCTCGGCTCAATGGAGACATACTGAACTTCTGGGCTGTGCCATTAGCGACTATGGCAGCAGGCTCAGAGACTGTGCCATCCTCGTAGATGTAAGAAACTTGGGCAGTGTCCGTAATCACCGGACGAGGAGGGTAGGCAGCCACAAGACTGGCGAAGGCAATGATGGCGAAAGAGCGCATGGTGGTTGATGGATGATGTGCTTTGACTTTGTTCGAGATGATTTGATGCCTGGTAGTTCAAGAAATATGATAGCTCGAGACCTCATCTCTTATATATTTGGCAGTTTTTTTCCCCCTTCGGCGCAATTGCCCTTCGGGCTAACTGTTGCAGGGAGCTCGCTCCTCAAATTTGATGTATGATGTGGAATCTTCCGGACATATTGCTAGGGTAACGTAGTATGGTAAAAAAGGGAGACTCATTTGAGAGTGGCATTGATCTATTCACGCTTAGTAAACGTTTCATTGATGTATTCTCAATTTTGCAAGTTCACCAACCATATAGCTTAAAATTCTTTGCTGTTGAAGTGATACTGATGGCTGGGATATCTTGTTACCATTTGGACAATGGCACATCGACTTTTTGTCTATCATGCTAAACACCTGTATGTTGGTCTTGTTTGCATCTTAAACAATGGCTTTCCCAAGTCATCTCACATCAAACGGAGACTTCCCAGCCATGTAACTTGTTGATTACGACAGTTCAAGTGTGAGTTGCTGTCTTTGGAAGGTCATTTCGAATAACTGCAAGCCCATGGCTGTATAGCAAAAAGTCTCCGAGCTCGAGTTTAGTAATCGGACAACAGGGACGTTGATATGACAGATATGTCAATCAAATACGTTACACTCATTTCTCTTCAACTTGGATGTACAGAAAAAACCGAAGATCTGAGAAGGTTTGGCATAGCAGATAGTTGCTGTATTATGTATTCGTAAAGGCGCAATAGCAGAGACCTTCTCTGAGCTCGTATCTTGAACAGCCATAGCCGTCTCGATAACGCAAGTCTTTTGAATAGCATATGCCGCATCGTGTTTTGCTCGGTATAGTTCGAAGAGAGCGCAAAGAGTGTGAGGTGTGTCGATATAGCCAGTGCTGAATAATGACCAAGTAAAGATACCTAGCTTCGCATACGAGGTGATGAGATATTCGCTACAAATTGAAAGCTAATCTGGTTTCAAAGTGTCAGTTGCCTAACACGGACGTGAGGGGAAGAAAAGCAGTCGAACATTGCAGTGTAGCTAATGCATTCGTAAGCAGACATGATAGAAAAGTGTCTTGTGGGCCTTGGCTGCTGTTGTTTCTTCAGATGTCCCGACTGCTGCACATCGTGAGGCTTGACTGTTGAGCCAAAAGGTACGCACGCGGAGACGAAGTCGACGTCCAGTACACAAGAGTCAGACTGTCAAACGTTGTTTAATAAATTGATGTAATAACTGGAGCGTAGAAGAAAAATAAAACCCCGCTCATCAGCATCCTATTCACGATAACGATAACCTGGTCAATTTGGGCAAGTACTCATATGCTCCCTGACGCTCCTGCCTGTCAACCAGGCGAGTCTATCCAGTAGGCAGGCAACAGCTTCCGTACGTATCTGGAATCTGTCCAAATTTGCAGTTCCCATACATTTACCAAACAACAATATTATTGTTTCACTTCGCCTCGTAGCTCTATTTACGCAGATATTGCTACACAAGCCTGCTCTTCCATCCCTACAACTCATCTCCAGATGTCGCAATTATCATTTCGTCGGTCGATTTCTCCGTCACCCGAGGTACATTTAGACCCAGGCTACTTCGAATACGAAGTCTGGCGGTCGATGCTACAAACGCCCATTGCTCTATTTAAGCTTCATGAGAACGAATTTCACACTACGACGCTGTCATAAGCCTTCCTTTGGGCATAATTCCAGGGGAATGATGCCTCACAAAACTTCAAAAACTCCATCATCATCATAGATTTCAGCGGATATAGAGCTCAAACAAAGCGTCCAGAAACAGTCAAATCCACACTTGATTATGACCCATCCACACCACCCACCGGACCATTGATGGTGGTGGTGGCCACCGGCCTTTGGACTTCAACCTCACTAGTCGCCAGTTTCGTCTAACTGGAGAAGATGCCGAGAGTAAACGAACATTTTGGGGAACCCACAAACTGGCTTTTCTGAGAGACTTAGTTCTTGTCAACGAAGGGTAACCGATGGTCGTTGTCTTTTATCCTTACTTTAAGCTGTTGTCGACAACCTCGTCGCCTTAACTCTATCACTTATCCAATTATGATTCATCTCAAATCAATAAACTGGTTTCGCTCCAAGCCAGGTCCAATGCCAATGGGTTCTCCGGTTACTGCAGTGGGCTACCAGCCAGCAGATGGGATATCACCCAACCACCTCGAAATTCTATGCAATAGAAATCATTGCATGATTTCCCTATTTACCCATTTATCCTACCCTTCCTCCTTCCAATCATCATCCCCGTGTTTCTCCTTAGCCCCACGAGTACGGAGCAGTTCCCCCGATTGACCCTTGTTCCCAACCCCTCACTCATATCCCACCCGTACGCCTACCGTCGAGGATCATCATTATGAAATGGCACACAGTTGGGAGGAAGCTTCATTTACTTATCTAAGCGAGTTAAGATGATACAAACTCCCAACCAACAAAGTTTGTGTGAGACAGGCTAGAGAATAGGGGACACCAATGAGCTATCTATACTTGACTCAGGACCCAGTGCCCCAATCCAAGACTGAGCAGAGTGATAACCATTATACAGCAACAGCATTCATGACGAAATATTATGAGGCTCTCACTATGGTCCACCAAAGTGGGGCATGAAAAACCAAGGTTACCTCCAACCCACAACAGCTTTTACGAATGGGGCTTTTTTTGCCCAGATGGTGTCCCGGGACCCATAGTAACAGCCACTATCTGTGGTCTGTATGGAAAAAGAAGCCCAAGGCATCTCCACATGGTTAGATGAAGTCTATCCAAGGGGCGGAATGTGCTCCATCACAGTGCGGGGTGTACGACGAAGCGCCGCAAACTTGCAGGCCAGTCACATTCAACAATCCCACCTGCTACGAAAATACTATTCTCTGAGGTATTTTTGACACATCCCAGGGCGAAGAGAGTGAGGTTTTGCTTTCGAATTAGCCCAAGATGGCAATAAACCACTCCAAGAAACATACATTGTGCGCCTTGGTAGTAACTGACAGTATGACATACTATTTTCATGTCATATTCGTCAGGGGATTGTTGAAATATCGGTGACTATAATTGTCTTTCAAGTTAGAGAAAGGAAAATAATATCAACTTGCTTCTAATGTAGCATTATTAGAGTTCTTTACTTCCTTGCTCGCTGGCCACGCTGAACAGAGTGCCATCCCTTATCACAGAGTCCACACCTACTCAGATGATCAAATTTCATGCAAGGGTGCGTCAAGGGAGCATGTATCTTGCGAAAAGATACACGTCACTTGATACAAACAAGATGCCCTCACTGCGATCCAAAACAGGCATCGTCATCAGGACATCACACGATGGCTTAGGGAGAATCTATTGTGACACCATGCACGGCCTTTAACTTCAACTACAGACAATCATTTCCCATATCACTTCCCGCCAAACGAAGCCTATTCGTAATCGAGGGATGCATCTTATAGTCTGCGTATTGTCAGGGTTCGTCATCCTACACTGAAGCATTCTAAACATTCCGTACGATGCCCCAATGGTCATGGTTCCAAATGGAGGGCAGTGCCCCTTCAGTAGCGACTCAAATTGGCTTATAAATGCGGAATGGAGATCAAGGAACTTTGTGATTTGGTCACGGACGAAAGGGATTTTCTCCCTTGCGTCAGACATATCTGGAGCCAATCATTCCATTTTACCAAGTAAGGGGGCATCCTACCTAGGCGGCAAGAAAAGCTCTCACAGCCAATCCTTGAAGGCCATGTTATCACATTTAATTCCAAGAGCTTCAGCAATATCAAGGAGCTGCAAAAGGCCCCCACCTTGACACCGAACTTACCATACCATTGATGGCGGGGAAATGCCCCCCTGCCAGCCGACATCGTCTCTGCCCAATGAGTTTTGCGATATTCGGGCCGTCCCGCTTATCACTAATATTGCCCCCATGCTCGGTACATTCCGATCCTCTCTCATCATGCCGGAGAGGGAAAACATGATGAACTGTCGTCCACGTGGACCAATAGTCAAAGCGGGAGGCACACTCAAAGTCATGTACGCAGATGAGCTATCACATCGTTATGGTATCGCCATCCCCGATGTTTTTGACAAATTGCCGACCTTTCCGACTCACCCGTCGCTTGCCGCTTCGCAAGGAGCAGACCGGATTATAGATAAAAGGCCACGAGAGAACGTCAAGTCCAACTTTTTAGAAGGTAGGCGAGCCTCAAGTTCTGAATTCGGCCTCTCTTAGGCATTGTTCAAGCAGGTAGTGCCACTATTTCTGTGCCACTAGACAACATTTATGATACTACCTTCTTGAGCGATGCTTTTGCATCATCATCAGAACCAATGGTGACAGCACCCCGGTTCCTTCCGTCACCACTCACCAGACTGGATGATCTGTCCAACAGCACAGGACATGATCATCGAGAAGAAACAAGCCAGCCGCAATAATAGCCTCCTTCGGATGATACCAGGATATACAGACGTCCATTATCCTGAGGCTTACACCTGACAACCGACCATCTGTGCTTTTCTGCCTGCGAGTCACAATTCCGGGGATGCATTCACAGGAATGAAATCGATTACCTTTCCAATAGCATATCATTGTGGGAGGCGAGTCGATTTCGTTCCATATCTTCCGTTCATCGAAATCTATCTATCATCAACAGTTTTAAATTCTTCAAATTACTCTTTTTAACGACGCCTACAACGCGTTAAACGCACTGCCAGCACGGTACCCGTTCAAAAATCTTCATAGTCGGGTACCAGAAGCCTTGGTTTTATCCAGGATGTCCATCCTCATAGGAAATTACAATATATCCATGAGACTTCAAAACAGCTCACCAGAAAGTCCAAATACAGATAAAGTTACGGGCGCCATTTAAGAGAGGAGTTGCAATGCTCGTCCCCAGCGTGACGAGATGCACTTATTTCTTTCCAAGTGGCATCCCGTATTTGCTTTTATTCTCTTTTTCAGCCTAGTCCTGGTATCCCGGCGGTGGGACAGGAAAGGAAAATGTGTGTACGGTGGAAGTTCTGTCCACAAGACTGCACAATCTCTTACATAAATTGCTATCAAGCATCATTAATTACGAAACCATATTCCATAACGGTTTATGAGATACTTGGGGCAGCTGACGGTGCAAGGGACGTTCAACGAGGTACCCACCTCAGCATCCCGGTCGCACCCCAGGTATACCGCAAGCCCGATCTGATGCATTCATATCAATGGATATGACTGCAACCAAAAAAGCCCACGTCAAAGTTTCCCACCGAAACCTCCTTCTGGCAGGAATCTAAGGAGGACCAGAACGTTTGCGGCTTGTGATTGCTTGTTTGGTGCGCCTATGCACGGCGCAATGGCGGGGGAAGCATTGGCTGAGGAAGCCAATTTGTATGCAAGTGGGTGGGCGAAGGATGAAACTGAAGTGGCGGAGTGTTGGGACTTAGGGGTGTCCTCGCTTCCATAGATTCCAATTGATGACCGCCATTTTCATGCATTGTCTTCGGTTTTCTTATTCAGTTCATCGCCCGTATGTGAAAGCCAACAGATAAGATATGTTCATAAAACAGTGAGTCATAATATATATACAGTAACAGCCGTAACGTTAAGGCACTGATGCCCCTTGATCTATTCCCATTATCACATGATGGTCCCCAGATCCATCGGCTCAAATCTCCTTTGGGTCCTCCCTCTCGATGCTGCTCATCGACATATTAGTGCTAGCAGCCTTGCTTGGGTATCTAAAGTGGTCTTTGCCATCCTCTATCTCCACCACCATAGTTGTGACTATGTCCATTTGTATTCCACGTAGCGATTCCTGACTGCTACCGCGGGGTCTCTTTTTCTCTTTCCTCTTCTCACAGTTTTTAGTTAGGCGTTGCCACGACCACCATCCACCAGCAGTTGTCGCACCATCATCCGTTTTCCGTCGTTTACCGCCTTGAATCCAGACCATGTTTCCGTACCGGCGGGTTTTTGGTGTCTGGAGGAAGGCTATCGTTTTCACGCCTGTGTCCTCGTCGTCCAGGTTGTATTTAGAGGCGAAGATGATCGCGTGGCGTGTTGTGCCAAACAGAAGGCAGTCGAAGAATCCGTTGAAGGATATCATCGCTCCAGCAAAGCAGAAGTAGCCAGTGGGAACATTAACCCCAGCCATGGTCAACAGACGACCAAGGGCCAGCGGCAATGTGCACATGACGTAGATGATGGGATAAACGAGGAAAGCAGGGTTGTGATCTGAATGGCGTTCGGCCTCAATGTTCGGGTGGTTGGCACGCTGTCGAGCTTGTTTACGGAGAGACACCCAAATAGCTATATAGAGTCCCGATGTCGTAGCTAAGGCAATGAAGATGAAAAGGTAATGGGTAACTGGAACAAGTAAGTAGAGGTTGGTGAGGGACTCTGGAACTTCCATACCTAGACGAGTATTTTCGTAGACATCATTAATCCAACACTATGATCATCAGTCAGCGATATCATATTTGGGAGGGGTTGAAAGACTACTCACCCATGAAACGGCACGAACGATAAAGCCGCCCGCCGAAGCTCCATTTCGTGTGATGATGATAGGCAACACTGAAACAAAGTATACAAAGAACCACACAAAAGCAATGGCGGAGTAAAGAGCCTTTTGTGAGGGTCGATAGCCTCTTACCACAGAGAGGTATGTATGGGTGGCGATTAAGGTGATGAACAAGCTGGAAGACAAGTCGCCCGTGGATACAAAGAGACCCTGCGTAAAGCATGTAGGTGTGCCGACAATGATACCATTGCTATGCAGCCAACGGCCATTAAGCGTGAATGCTAGCGATTGGTGAAGGTCGGCAAGAAGCAGGTTGTAAATCAGGATGAGGAACTGATTTGGGGAGCTTCGGGTTGGTTTAATCGGGGGGCTTCGCCCACGTTGGTGAGTCTCTGTAACAACTTCATCCTTTTTGGTGTCTGGGTTTTCTGTGAATACTCCATCTATTCCCAAGGTGAAATCCTTGGCATGCTGTGAAGAATTTCGCCGATGTTCCTCTGGCTTCTGGTCGATCTGTTCCTCCTCCCGGTACGCTTCGTGTTGTCGCCTAAACTCATCATCCTGTTGATGTCTGATCGAAAAGTGCCATACGATGAGTTTATAACTGAGATAGATGAAAAGCACGGCCGAGAAAATGAATGATATGGATGCGAGAACGAAGATTGCGATGAGGCCGCTACGCAGCGACTTGGGAAGAGGGCTAAGGGTTTGGGAAACTAGCGCCAGCTCTCTCGACATGATTAAAAGATCAGTCGAAATAAAGGTTGGTGGAAAGAACAAGCGGCCAATACTGTGGTTGGGGGCTCAAGTCGTAATAGCATGGCGAAGGCTAATGCGAGCCTCTTCTATCCACGACGGAATCCGGGTCCCAGGACGGATGATTGCTACAAGAAAGCAATCACAGCACAGGAAGCATAGCAAACAAGGAGGATATCGCCAAGGTAAACGCCATACCCGCCACGGGAGTAGAAAAGAAAATGCAAAAAGTCTTCACTCTAGAACAAAAGACATGCCCTCCTTTCCACCAGCGGTATGAGATTCCGAAGGTGTCAGACAGAAATGTTTGCTGGTACGTATCGTATTAATATGTCCGGCCTCGGGAAGAGGCACTCTCCACTTTTTCGAGAGTGGTTCTACGCCACAAGCTAAGACAGTTAGACAGGCATCCAATGTCTGTGGATCTCTCCCCAAGCCGTTGAGAGAGAGTGCGAATGGGCAATTAGACGAGGATGTGGTTTCTGGGCTAGACTAAGCCTGGCAGAGTTAGATGCAAGTGAGGCCTGATTCGTGAGACGTAAGAAGCCAATCTGAGTGGATAGAGTGAAACAGGGGTCTGCGAATCACTCTCTTCCAGGAAGGTACCCAGACCAGAAAGACGGCAGATGGATTACCAAACAAGAATAATCCAAACCTTGTGAACCTCGTGTTGGGAGCTGTTGGCTCAAGTGACACATGGGTGGGCCTAATGTTGTAAGGATTCAGGGCTAGCACAGCATGCCACTCCTAACACTCGTAATAGTGGCAAAGCCATTGCCCCCAGTCCATGAAATTCAATGGCGTCCTTCATCTCTCAAGGTCGCACAAGACACCGGATTTGCACAGTATTGAAACAGGCGAAAAGAGAGTAAATCCCGAGAGAGAAATGTCCGATTCTTCTTGTCCGCAGAGTCCCTGATTATGTGGCTTGCAAGGCCATAATTGAATCGCCGACCATCATCGTGAACCAACCTGGAATGAGGGAACCAAAAGACTAGGATTCCTTGCGGCTGAGGCGAACAGGGAGTCGGGGCCCTTGATTAGCCTCGGCCAGGGCGGCCCACTCTGTGCGCAATATGAATCTGCAGGACCCAACATTGCGAGAAACGTCCGGGGCAAACCAAATTAACGGGAATGCCAAAGCGCATCTGAAGTAAGAGACTCCTCTCTTCACATTCTTGGTGATCAACCCCAGCGCAACGGCCAGTTGAATCAGCGTTGATCAACTTGTCAACAGCTTTTTGCTGGGATCTTCGGCCGCCTGGTCCGCGGTGATGAGCATGGGTAGTTACCGCTTGGACGCCTCTCCGTACTAACACGGCAAGGCTGTGACAGTGACAGATTGTTGGTCGCTTGCCTGTGTACCAAAGGCCCGGGAGCACATGGGGGGCTGTTTTGGCTTGCGGGATTGCAAACGGAATCTGGAGGTGGCACGATTAGACTTGGTGGCGGCGGCCATGATGTCGAAGGCTCTACAAACGGTGTTCGCTACCGAGCATATTGCGGGCCCTGGCGGCATGAAGGATTCAATTGTGAGGCAATCAATACTTGGTGATTTGTTTACAACTCTTCAGGTGGGAGTGGCAGTGGCAGTGGAAATGATATAGTATGACAGCAAGACGTAATCAGAGCCTTGTCTAACGATCTTCATTTGCCTCAGGTGTCACGACGCTCCTTCTCATATTTTTTTTTGCAGTTGCCCGCGGAAGGAGCAGAAACCGAATTCACGTGATTGCTCTGGAATCTCCTGAAACCCGCTTTCAATAATTGTTCCAACTGTACGTATGGACTCCAGCATCTTATCAAAATGTCAACTTCTTTTACTTCAACTGAATGGCTGCTTACTGGCAGAAGCCTCGAAATTAGCCTAATTGCACGGTGCATTAGCAGCCACGAGAGCGGCATGGAACCACCACCAGATCCTGCAGATATGCAAATTGACACACCAACTCATCCCTCAGCCTTGTCTCAAGGTAATCATTTAGCCCCAACTTTTTTTAATATGTTTACATTATAACTGGATTCTCGCAGTCACACTGACCGGAATTCAATATCTTGAACTCAGCTGAAAAGATGACGAGACCAACACATCATCTCCTGCCACTTGCAGTATCTGGTCCCGATCAGCGCTAGGATGCATCGCTTGATGCGACTTGACTGGGGAAGCCCCGCATTTCCCATGGCCCCCTGTCCTCTGTGGAGAATTCAGGCTTGTCAGGCCCTTGTCAAACCCTGGATATTCTCAACGGCCTCATCCAGGAGTCTGGTCAAACGTTTGCAACCCTTACCCCCAGGAGGGATGACAAGCCAAGGGGATAACCGCTACATCGGGTACAGTCCTAGGATTCAATAAGTCTGGGCCATCCCACTCATCACAGCCTTCGTTATTGTTGCATGCGAGATGCTGCTAAGTTTGAACAAGACACTACCGGAGCTGGTACAGCATGCTCGCCTTAATTTACCTTGCTCTACATTACCTTGCCGCCTCGGTATGCAATAGACCGAAGCAAACAATGTGGCCGGATAGCAAATTTGCAGAGCCTTTGCATCCCCTACTCGTTTGATAGGTTTGCGTATTCTTAGCGTTCCGTCATAGTGCTGACCCAGCGCATGTTCCAAGAAAGGGGACAGAAAGGCATGCATGGGCTGGTCCAGGCCTGAAGACTCCTGGAAAGTGAGCTCGGGGGTCACGGCGACCCTGGTGCGGAATGCGAGGCCGGTACATCAACAGGTCGCCAAGATTGAAATCACAGCCTTATCATCCACTTCTTCTCTCAAAGCCACGTTCATTGACAAGAGGTTTAAATGGACTTGAAGCATTGCTATTCCTTTAGTCTACAATTAATGCCAAGGGGTGGTTATCGTTTTTTTTCCTTGATGCAAGCCAAGGGCTATGCAGCGCGATGGCTGCAAGGTAGAGAGAGCTGTCATTTGACGGCATCGCCGAGCGACGGGGTTCCTTGTCTCCTTTCGACCTTCGGCAATTTATTTTTCTACAGATCACGTTGCATGAGGGGGCAATAATCCTTCTGTTTCAAGCAAACAAGTCTGCAGTCTACCCGCCAGCAGGCAGCGAATGAGTTTCGAGTTATGATATTGCGACGGAATAATATGACAATAATGGCTTGTTTTCCCCCATAAAAAATCAAGATATGACCAAATTGGAGGTTACGCAAGCAATTACAAGGGACTGTATAATCAAGCCCCCAGCATCAACCCAATATTATGACATTTGCTTGCCATGAGAACTTGGCACGACGACACACAAAGAAGACTAGAAAGATCAATATTGCCGGTGTCGGCACCGAAAAGCAAGCAGCCTTTGTTCTAATGGGAGCGTAATCTGGAGATAACTTTCTCCAGGGCACCGTTCGGCTGGCCAGCGGGCCACTCCGAGCGGGAGTGATTGTACTCGCCCTTGAAAGACAAGCAGACTATTGAAAACCCAGCCGTGCCAGTCGGAACGATGAGGGCATCGCCAAGGACGACAGAGTCAGTCACGGAAGCAAACTTGCAGCCCGCTCACTGCCAAGTTAAACTAGTGGCTTGAAATACCAGCGCTGAGCGATGTCATTACGCCCTTTGCACACAAACACTCGAGCATAAACAGCAAACACACAGAGCACCCGATCTCTACGCCGGTCTTCCCATTCCTAGCAACCTACACTTTCCAAAACGAGGCAGGGATTTACCTCTTGGGTCCCAAAAGCACGGAATAGCAAGCCGGGAGAGAAGAAGTGACAATTTTGGAACCCACGTCAGCGGATGGCAGAGGACTACAAATCAGACAAACCTCTCTCACGCTATGAGCCGCTGTCTCCACCGCTAAGGCTTTTCGCAACGGCCGTGCTGCTGTAAAATCGGACAAGTTCCAGTATCGATCGGCTCTCCCATGTGAACAGTGTACGGTGTACTAAGAAAAGATGTGTCAAATAAGGATTATTAGACACCACGAGAAAACACGCGAGCAATGCTTCCCCTTGAGCTTAGAGAGCAGTCATCCCGCTAGCGCAAGCAATCGAGTGCTGACGTGACACGCTATCCCGCGGAATGGGGGGGGGCGGACCAATTTCTCCAATCAGTTTAATCAATCGTGGGGTCCTTTCGACGGATATTATAGGCATGATGAGATAAGGCTGGGTCAGTGAGCAGTGCTAAAGAGGAGAGAACCCGTCGTCACCCGATCACGAGAGAGAGAGAAAAAGAAAAAAGGGCCCAAGACTTGGCGATGGAGCAGGCCGATCGAGCCCACAGTGGACACGTCTCGGCGTGTCGAGATCGAAGCCAAGGTTCGGTGAGTTTTTTTTTTAGTTTTTTTTGGCTTCACCTGTAGGAAATTCCGCTTGGACGGGTCAAACGGCTTTCTCGCCTTAATGCTTGAGGGTACAATGTCTTGGAAAGGTTGTAAGAGAAGAGGCTGGGCATTCCCTTGATTGAAACTATCAAATGCTGTTCTGTTCGATGAATAAGAGTAGTAGGCATATGATCGTGACGCTAAGGATCAGGTCGAGCTGAAAGAAAATGATGTGAAGATGATGCCAAACGTTGTATTAAGACACGGCCGACAATGGTTTGACAGACGCTTGTGAATGTACCCTTATTATTTCAAGTCTTGCGACGCCAAGAAAACAGGAAAACGATCGCCAATGTGATCTACAGGGTATTTTGATCTTCATAAAGTATCCATTCCAGGGTCTGAACTCCGGTACATGATCAGGGAGACGTCCTGCAAGTGAGTTGTCAGTTCTTTCTAGGGTATCGTTATTATTCTTCGTTGACGATTGTGGCTCAAAATTTTGAATGTCAACTTGTATTTACTCCAGTATGGTGCTATCTCTTTGGCATCAGCCCGATGACCCAGGAGCAGCACCCACATGGCCGAATTGACACCAGTTGCAGGTCCTGATAAAGCTTGGCATCATAAACGTTACCACATTCCATAGTTAGCCCTGAAGTCATCATGTGATAAAAGTGCCTGCAGATGCCTTTCAACTTCAACCATCCATCCACGAGAAGCATGTTGGATATACGACAAATATTGCCCAGGAGGGACATGCACCCATTTGGTCACGGCCCCGGCCCGGGGACTTTCCCAGGCCGATATCTATGAGCATAGTCTCCCGCCCCGGATCGCGCTCTCATGGGGTTTCATTGATTGGATGTCAACAGAGAGACAGTCTGCAAGCCGCGCGCTTACTACGGCATGCAGTTTACCGAAACTCGGCTGAGTTGCAAATCAGGCTCGGTTTTGATCCCTTTGAAGAGGGGGGGAAAAACCCAATTGTCAGCTGTTTCAAGTAAAGTAAGATGCTCAACGTTTCTTTAGTTAGGGTCATATGGTGTCCTGCTTGGGGAATAAAAAAGTCATCATCGTTGAGTTAGGGCTGGACCTATCGTTGCTGGGTGGCTGCGGTCTCCGCTGTCTTGCATGTCCCCCCTACCTCGGCCAGTTCTTGCGGCCAGCCCATGGCCTTGTCCCCTCCGTGGCCATCGGGGTTGGAGGCGGCCAGCGGCTTCTGTGTTGATTCGTTCGCTAGGCTTCATCAGGGCTCACCAGGGCCAGGCCTATCGACCGGATCCAGTCACACGTCGATAGCTGTCAGTGATCCACCCAATGACAAAAGGGCGGGAAGGCCGGACGTTGGTGACGCCGTTGATCAAACCGCCACCACGTTTTGGGGGAAGTTCATCGTCAGTACCAGACGGCTCGCAAAGCCAGTCGTTTTTAGGCAGAACCATTTTAAGAATTCAAAAGCCCTCGTGGGCAAAGACGGGCTGCGGTGGTTTGATTCAGATAATGTTGGCTGCTAAAGCTTCCGCGTTGAACACACAGTGCATGCTCAAGGGCTCTATCGGTTACTTCTTTCACCAAGCGGCGAATCAGAGTGGTTTTGGCCGGGAAAATACTTGTATAGCCAACAATCGAGTCTTACGCTGGTCTGGACCAGACAGACTTTGGACGTTCGTTTTTTGAGAGGGCGCGCAGTGGTGACGTGTCGTCAGTCAGTTGAGCCTGCTCGAGGAGGTCAGATTTATGTATGTATGCCATTAGTAGGTTAATGCAATGATCAATGGCAACGTCAAATGCAAGATAAAAAAAATAAAAAACACTTGAAGCAAACTTGCTTGCAATCAAGCTCAAGCTTCGTAGAGTTGTGTCTGGGTTCCGGGTCAGGTTTGACGGACTTGCCGTGCAGCCGACGGACGATCATCAGGAGAATCGCCGGAGAGAAGCTCCGAACAGATGACGCTGGCAGGCTCGTTGGTCGCTTGGCTAGCGAGGATGGGTTGTCCATATGATGTGATTGGCCGATGGGGGTTGCTGCTCAGCCGCGTCTCAGAGTCGCCCTTGCAGCCAGCAAAGACACGCCGCCCAACGATTTTCCTCGCGCTTATACAGTAAGAAAAAGGGAGTTGGTGCGTGTGCAGAATACTGTATAGAATTATTCTACAGGTACGGAGTAGATGCATACGGAGCACATACCGTACCATAGGTATGTGAGTAAAAGTCCCTGGACGCAGTTTGTATGCATGCATGTATGTGTGTATATGTATGTGCCTAGGTATAGAAGGTACCTATGTAATACCATCCAATGCCTCTGAAGTGACAGGTGATGAGTACAAGCGGTGAATAGAAAGAAGAAGGGCTTTCTCTCCTACGGTTGGTCTGAAGTACGATGGCCGTGGGGGTAAAAGGAGGGGGGGAGACCCGAGAGAGAGAGAGAGAGGTTGGGTAAATGTGTTGATAATGTTTGGCCCTCCTATGGATGCTTCTGCTTCCTTCTTTAGAGTTTTGCTTTACATATGTACATGCTGCAATGCAACTGAAACCAAGTGTTGATTAGCCATTTTATCCTTGTTGCCGAAACGGTTGTCTCTCTCTATTGTCAGGCTACCCTTAACTTGGCTTGGGTAGGGCGTGGAAGCCTTTGTCTCGTTGGGATGGATGGATGGATGGCATGACGATCAGTTGATGAGATGCCGAACCCCCACACATTTCTTTTTATCTTTTGTATTTTTGTCATTCTTTTATTTATTCTATTTACAAGTTATTATTATTATTATTTGTAAAAAAAAAAAATTATGCTCCGTCTTGCTGACCAACTAGACCAGCCTTATTTATTCTCACTTGGAATTTTGTTCTTTTTGCTTGTCTCGTCACCTGTAACATTGCAAGTCATCAGAGGTCACTGACCACCACCAACACCCACTCTCTGACTGCGTTAATAAGATAGACGGTGTCTGTTCGTTTTGTCTTGTCTCGTCTGTCTTGTCCTGGTGAATCAACATTGGACTTTTCCGGCGCCACAGCGGGGATCCCGCCCTTGTTTCCCAATTGCTGTCATTGACCCTCCCGAGGTCGACTGACTCTTTGCTAAAAATCCTTGATCCACCGCTCTGTGACCGATTACAACTGCGACTGGTGCGATACTGTCACCAGTTCCGATCGCATTACTACCCAACCAAAAAAAAAAAAAAATTGATTAATTTAATTTGATTAGGACAGAAAAAAAACAAGTAATAAAGTAGAATCTTTTCGGAGCCCGTGGGGGGGGACCCAGAAGACGGAAAAAGGAAAGGAAAAGGAAAAGGAAAAGGAAGGGAGCCGAAGGAGGCATCTCACCGAAGGGGTTCCTAAAGTTCTAGCCCCTTCAATCACTCTTATTGCCCTCTTTTTTTTTCTCTCTCTTTCTCTTTCTCTGTTTTCTTTGATTTATTTCATCTTTCTCTTGTATTTCTCCTTGTACGGAGCATACAAGTACAGTTCCAATACTCAAGTCATCGGTTCGGCCCTCTATCCGACTGGTGCGTTTTTGTTTGAGTCTCTTGATTGAGAGACCCTTGATTGGGAATACAGAAAAAAAAAAAAAAAGTCGGCCTCACATGGACTGAACCGATCGCATAAGACAAGACGCATTCATTCTCACATCATCAGCATACTATTACCTCACCTTACCATACCAAAACTACACCAGCCATCTCCCCCCCATATCATCCAATACTATTCCAATAACGCACCCGGGCTCGTGAGTCAGTGCCACAGACGATAATCACCAACCAGCCCTTACCCATCAGCGCCCCAAGGTATATAGCTTTCGGCAATCCCGTTTGTGCCGCCTCTTGGTGGAGGGGAACTAATCAATCCAGTTCCCACCACCTCGTGTGCCACGTCTCTTGTCCCTTTCCCTCATTGGGTTTTGCAGAGGCAATTTCCGAGGCCATTGTTGCCTTTTCTTTCACTTCTGTTGCTGGGACCAGTGCAACAAAAAACATAAACATAAATCAAAACCCTGCAGCAACGGCCATGATGCTGGAGAGAATAGACCTCGACAAGCTGACGAGCAGCAAAAGACTCACTCGATATGGGTCTGCTTACAGATGGGATGCCAATACGGTGGTCAAGACCGGAGACAATGTCTTCTTTGCCGAGGCGGAAATGATGCGGTTCATTACGGAAAACACGACGATACCTATACCCGCGCTTCACCACGGCTATCTTGACGATGATACCAACCAATATGTCCTGGTCATGGATTACGTCGAGGGCGAGACGCTGGATGCCGTATGGGAGGACTACAACGAGGACGAGCAGGAGGAGGTAATCGCACAGCTCCGCGACTACATGGGACAGCTGCGGCAGTTCAAGGGCACCTTCATCGGCAGCATTGACGGCACATGCTGCAACGACCCATATTTCAGCGACGGCCTTGGGGGCTATGGGCCATTCCCGGCGGAAAACGAGTTCAACGAGGGCGTCGTGGAGGCGATGCGAAAGGACCGCCCCGAAGCATTTGTAGAATACGCGTCAGACCTGTGGATGTCATCCATGCGGGGCCATGAGTCAATACTGACTCACAATGACTTTGAGCCGCGGAACATTTTGGTCGATGGGACAGAGGTCGTGGCTATCCTGGATTGGGAAAACTCTGGCTACTATCCCGAGTATTGGGAGTACTGCAAGGCGATGCGACGCCCCGATTGGACCAACCCATTCACTGCCAGCCGCGCAGTCGACCGCATCCTGAAGCCGTATCCGCGAGAATTGTCTGTTGTCTGGAGCTGTAACGAGGCGCTTTATTGAGGCGGTGGAAAGAAATGAGGAAGAAGAAGAAAGAAAGAAAGAAAGAAAGAAGAAGAAAAAAAGGCGTGCTCAAGATTGGAGGGTAAAGATGAAGCTGTGTGTTTGTGTTTGTTTGTTTATGTGTGTGTGTGACGATGATCGAGAACAGCCGGCGATATTGTTGCATTTAATTCCCATTTTTCCTTTTGCTGTTTTTTTTTTGTTGTTGTTTGTTAGAAGGGCTTTTTACGGACACACTGTTTGCGAATTTGCTATGACGATAATACACCCAAAACTGGAGGAACATTTTTCAAGTGCTGGAATTTTTTCTTTCGGGTATCGAATCGAATCGGATTGGAATTGTTTGGTTATTCCCTCCTTGAGCTTGAATTTTTTATATATATATACTTTCTACTTTTTCTTTCTTCGTCTTTTTTTTCAAGGTGCAAAGGAAAACCTTCATGCAAGCAGAGAAAGAGAGAGAAGCATCATTCCACCTATCCATCCATCATCCGTCGTGTTGCGTCGACCGGACTGCCTTAGCGTTGGTGGGGCTGTTACCGATTGACTCAGCGTTTCCAGCATCTTCCCGCCTGTGTCGTCGCATTTTGGATGACTGGACTCTTTTTTATCTTGGAAACAAAACCATCTCTCTCATCCAACTCTGCTCAGATTGGCATCTTTCTCTTTCTGTATATCTAGCGCAAACGAATAAAGAAACAAAGAAAGCAACTCCTCACCATATCACTGTGCGCAAAAGAGAGCCTTACCAGCTGGTGCCCTTATTATGTCCCAAAAGGCCACTGAAGAGCTGTTGCGGCGGCCGCTATACGGTAAATTTGACCCTCCCTCCAGCTACCCCACTATGCGTCAATCCGCCGGAGACATTGCGTACCTGTCACCTCCTCCTCCTCATTCTCATACATCTACGACCTGGGACAGTACGTGATTACTGAACGAGTGCGCCTTGACAGTCTACGACCTGCCACCCGAAGTCCTCGAGAGCTTGACGCTCAAACCAGACGCCGACACCGACGCCCTCGTCGCAGCTGAAGCAGACGCTACCTCATCACCCCCCAAGCAGAAGAGTCCCAATGCCTCCTCTGACAACCTGGTCGGCTCGCAAGCCTGCTCTCTATGCGACCTGACTTTCACCACCGTCGTCGATCAGCGCAGCCATCTCAAATCCGATTTCCACAATTACAACCTCAAGCAGAAGTTGCGCAGCAAGAGCCCCGTCTCGGAAACCGAATTCGAGAAGCTGATAGAGAACCTGGATGAATCGCTCTCCGGCTCCGACTCCGACGAAACAGAAGACGAAGACGACCAAGGAGGGCGACAAGAGTCTACGTTGACAGCGTTATTGAAGAAGCAGGCGAGAATAGCGGACAAGCAACATGGGGCGACAGAAGGAGGTGATGATGAGATTGGTGGGCGACCTGGTCGAAGCAAACCCCCTTTGGTGTGGTTTAGCTCCGCTTTGCTTCCAGAGAACAGCTACTTTGGCCTATACCGAGCGGTTCTCACCGGTGAGCAGCAACGCCAAACGGATTTCGTCGACGTCCTGAGGAAAAAACAGCTCGAGCCGATATCAATACCAAAGCCTGGGAAAGATGGGACACTGCCACCAGTTGCCTACAAAGGTCCCCATTTCTTTCTCTGCATGATTGGTGGTGGTCATTTCGCTGCTATGATTGTCTCCCTGGCCCCGCGACCCACGAAATCCGGCACGACCATGAACCGAGAAGCCACTGTGCTTGCTCACAAGACCTTCCATAGATATACCACGCGACGCAAACAGGGTGGCTCTCAGTCTGCCAACGACAACGCCAAGGGCAAGGCGCATTCCGCCGGTTCTACCCTGCGTCGGTACAACGAGCAGGCCTTGGTTGACGACGTACGTGCGCTTCTTCAGGACTGGAAGGGTCTTTTGGATACGTCAGAGTTGCTCTTTATTCGTGCCACTGGCATGACTAACAGAAGAACCCTATTCGGCCCATACGACGGACAAGTCTTGCAACTTAACGACCCTCGCATACGAGGATTCCCATTCAGCACCCGAAGGGCTACGCAGAATGAGCTTATGAGGTCCTTTATCGAGTTGACCAGACTCAAGATTAGGGAAATAGATCCAGCAAAGGAAGCGAAGGAGACGGAAAAGAGCACAGCGACTCCGAAAACATCAAGTTCCAAACCGGCCAAACCCAAGTTGACGGAGGAGGAAGAGACTGCGCTGCTGCATACGTCCCAGCTGCAAGCCTTCATACGGCGATCCAAGCTCCCCGCTCTTTTAACTTATCTCACAAAGAACCAACTCAGCCCGGACTTTGAGTTTTATCCTCGCGATCAACATCATCATTCTCCCCGGCCTATACACTTTGCCGCCGCGCAGAACTCGGCACCACTTGTGCAAGGAATACTTGTAAGAGGCGGGGCTGATCCTTTGATAAAGAACGGAGAAGGGAAAACTGCATTCGAGCTCGCTAGTGATAGACCCACGCGTGACGCTTTTCGAGTGGCTCGTTCGGAGCTCGGTGAGGGTAAATGGGATTGGGATGCTGCTAATGTACCGCCTGCAATGACCAAGGCAGAGGCTGATAAGCGTGACGAAAGAGAAAGGGGAGAAGCAGAGAAGAAAGAAGAAGACAGGCGAAAAGCAGAGGAGGAAAGGCTCAAGTTGGAAGGGCCCAAGGTGAATGACAAGAAGGGCAAGGGAAGCGTGTTGGGTGCGGGACTTGCAAAGACACCACAGGAGCGACGAGAAGAAGAATCCAGGGGGCTAACTCCTGAGATGAGGATGAGACTGGAGAGAGAGAGGAGGGCGCGCGCAGCGGAGGAGAGGATGCGAAAGCTGCAGGCGGGTGGTTGAGGGGATGAGAATCTGGATAAGCCTCGATGGATCTGAATGGATACCACGGCATGAATGCCTTGACTCTCGTTTTGATGGTGCTGCGTGAATAACCCCGTCTCTTAATACTGACCAATTGTGATTCACTCCATTAACGTCTTGTTGAATAATGATTCCAGGTCTATTCCGGCATGTCTTGAACATGAGTGTTTCCAGACCAGTCCACCGACGCCTGGGTCAGGTATATTAACGCCACATATAGAGGCAGTGCTCGGTTATCTCACGCCACTATTGGAGAAGTTTCTCACGGACGCAACAACAATAAAAAGAAGAAAAGGGCCCAAAGGAAGAAGAAACGAAACGAAAAGAAAACCGGGTAGCCTATCGGAACACGTTACCAGGTGGTTGCCGAGAGCCGTGAACGGTGAGGCCGGTGATCCTTTTAGCTCCCGTGGGGGAGGGGATGCAGATCATCGTAGCCAAGGTTGCATTGATCACCTTGAAGGGCGCGTGGGAAAAAAAGTAATCATTCGTTCAGCACCAAGGCGAGCTGGATGCGAAGCAAGCAAGCAAGCGTACTTTCTTTGATTTTGTTTCTTTTTTGTTCGGCATAAGATTTTAAGCCGATTTGTTTGAATACGAGGCAAAGTTTTTGGGGATGCGCTGGTTATGCTTATGGATTATGTTCAAGTTACTTGCCTTGTTGGATCTGATGTGTGTTTCAAGCTTGCCGCATTGGTTCTTATCGTGGGCAGGCAGACACGAAACCACATCAGGACTCCTTCCATGATGAAATCTTACTTTCAGATCCCGAGCTGAACTGGCTGCTGGATCAAACCCCCCCACCGTGATCGCAAAGCCTCTTCCATCATTGGGGGATAACTTCGGCGCCTTGGCGCATATTCACATGCCTACCTGGGTAGGTCGTTGCAGCAGGAATAGCCACCAAGACAGCGAGATTCTGGCTATTTTGCTTTATGGAATCGGTAATTGATAGGCAATCCAAACACACATGGCTCGTCATATTCGCCTGGCATCTCGTATGTTGTGACGGGGCAGACAAGAATAATAATAACATCATTAGTGGCTAGGCGGAATGGTTGTACCGTCGTGGAATATACCTACCTTGTAATTATGTGGATAAAGATGGAGCATGATGGCAATCTAATTCATCAGCTTCAATGAAGTTGCCTAAATGAGCCGAGAAGATTGCCAATCAACATTAAACGTCTTTGTCGCCAGATTTACTTCCGAAATAGACCGTAATTTGCTTTCCGACACCGCCTACCAAGCCAGAGAAGGTTATAGCAGCGACCATTCTGTCGTTGTTGTCAGACTTTGATCTCCGACTGCCGCACATTGTTGGGAGAAAACCTATATCAGCATCAACGTATAGGGGGGGTCTTTGGTCTCACGTTAATCAACACGGGACCTGCTCGTATGATTCCGTTGGAATTCGAACTTGGTGTCCGCAAATCCGATGCGTCAAAAGTGAATGGAGTCTCTTCCTGAGAATTGCTGCAGAAACACTAGAAACCGTTTATGAATACATTATGATTCATAGATGGGTAGACAAATATAGCAGTGGTTCATTCATGTAAATCATAACCCCCTCCAGAGCGGCACTTTGGAGAAGCGGCGTTTTCCAGAAGATATGATGCCTTTTGCCCTGACTAGATAGATTGCCGGGCCGGCTAAACAAATGAATGAATCAAGGTATCTGATTGGACATTGTTCACACCCTAAACCGCAAGCTCATTGACAAATACAAGCTTCAGTCTTAGACTTAATTCTCCCTTCGGCTCCGAAGGACAATGAGGAGAGGAGAAATACGACGCTCTACTCCGACCCCAGGTTTCAAAAACAGGATGCCTGTGACACACCACTGCAGTTTATTTAGGCTACTGCTACTGCTGCTAATCAGAAAAAAGTGCTTATTGAATGAGACATTCCCCCTCGCCCCTCTCGGTCTTGACCGTGGGGTGGTTTTGTTAAGAGAGGGCACGAAATAGGTACGTCAACATCGGCCCGTTTTCTTGTCGAATTACCACATGGAGATGCATCGTAGGTAAACAAAGATCCCGTTTCATTGCGCAATGGTCACGCGGTAGAGCCGGCAAGCGGTGGACTAACCCAGGTAGATACCCGTACTGCCCCCGTCTGTCTGGTTTGGAATTGAGGAAACCCGATTAGTCAAATAACTTTCATGCTGTTCTTAGCCGTGGAGAGGAGAGAATAGCACCCCTTTTGATCGATGGTGTCATCGTATACTTCTGAATTGGCTTGGCTCACCTGTATGCCCATCGAAGCACCGACTTGTCAACTTCCCCCCTCGGGCCCGAAGAACGGCCGTGTCTCTCGGGTTTTGAAATGGACAATTGGCTGCTTCGTTCTTATGCACTCCACTAGAACTAGAGGGAGCTTTTGATGGGGAGTTAACGAAACGAGTAGGTAGCAGTTTGTTCCAAGCCGCGCTTGTGTCGGTTTCGAGGCGATCTTTGCCGCATGAGACTAAGAGCATGGTTTGTCTTGATTAGTCTCGGAGACAATTGACAACTGAACGCAAAGGGGATTGATGAAAACACCGTTTGAACATGCAAAGTATATAAGAGATGTTGGGATCCCCCCTCAGTCATGAGTTGATGTTCGATATGAGCAATTGCCTGAGAAGCATTTCAAGTCCTTCTCTTCGGTAAACCAAAAGCAATCATGTTCGGAAAGGGTGGCCTCGTGGCTGCCGCCATGGCGGTCCTGTCTCTTGCCCCGAGCATCGTCTCGGCTGGCCCTGTCTACGCCCACTTCATGGTATGAAGAATCCATCTTGTGCAGACAAGTCTGCATAGACACTTACACAAACATCCTTCTTCTAGGTCGGCATCGTCGAAAAGTTCACCATTCAGGACTGGAAGAATGAGATCCAGCAGGCCCAGCAGATCGGCATCGACGGCTTCGCCCTCAACTGCGCCCCTCCCCGTGTTGACAACTACACCCCCAGGCAGATTGACAATGCCTACAAGGCTGCCGAGCAGACTGGCTTCAAGATGTTCATCTCCTTTGACTTTGCCTACTGGAACGCCGGCGACACCCAGACCATCATCAACCTCCTCAACCAATACGTCAACAGCCCTGCTCAGGCTGTCTACAACGGCGGTGCCATTGTCAGCACCTTCGTCGGCGACGACTTCAACTGGCAAAACGTCAAGAACGCTGTTGGCAAGAAGCTCACCGCTCTCCCCAACATCCAGGACCCCAACTCCCTCTCTACACCCCGCAACGGTATTGACGGTGCTTTCTCCTGGTATGCTTGGGCTACGAGCGGTGGCAACGTCCCCATCAAGGGACCTATGACTACCGTCTGGGACCAGAAATTCCTTGACAACCTCAAGGGACGACCTTATATGGCTCGTAAGTTTTTTTTCTCTCTCTCTCTCTCTCTCTCTCTCTCTCTCTCTCTCTCTCTTACTACCGCCTCGCTTTCGTATTATCATCTCCGAACGTGGCTGACATATGACCAGCTGTTTCTCCCTGGTTCTCTACTCACTTTCCCAGCAAGAACTGGGTCTTCATCGCCGAACAGCAGCCCCAGCGCCGCTGGCAGCAGATTCTTGACATGAAGCCCGCCCTTGTTGAGATTGTCACCTGGAATGGTAAGTCAACTCGCTTTTTCTCACATATGGCAACAAGTAGGCTAACAATCCCCACAGATTTCGGTGAAAGCCACTACATCTCGTAAAGCAACCCCCCCCCCCCCCCCCCCCCCCCATCCTTATACTATGAATTCCTAACTGACTATTTGATAGCGGCCCTCAGCCCAACCACGGTGACGATGGATCTTCCCAGTGGGCCAACGGCTTCCCCCACGACGGCTGGCGCACTCTTTACCGACCCTACATCGCCGCCTACAAGGCCGGTTCCAACACCCCCAAGGTCACCACCGATGAGATCGTCTACTGGTACCGCCCTACCCCTCACCAAGTCCAGTGCTCCAACGACCCTCTTGGCATCCCCCGCGGCGCCGAACTGATGGACGATCTCGTCTTCGTCAGCACCCTGCTCACCCAGCCCGCTCAGCTCACGGTCCACAGCGGCAACCAGGTCAAGACTGTCGACGCCCCCGCCGGCATCAACACATTCAGCTTCCCCATGGGTATCGGCAAGCAGTCCTTCTCCGTCTCCCGCAACGGCAGGCAGATTCTTGGTGGAGACAGCAAGAAGGATGTTACCGGCTCTTGCGAGAAGTACAACTTCAACGCCTATGTCGGCACTTTCTAAGCTGGGAGCGCGTATAATGTGTGAGATATAGCGATGAGTCGCATGAGGTATACGTGGAGGATGTGATGTATAATAGGGCAAAAACGTATATACCTGTTGAATCAGAATGGACATATTTACCTTGAAAAGCGTGTGTGGCAATGTTGAGAGGGAAGTGATGTTGATGTGATACTATGGTAAAGGTGGAATATGAGTATAATGCCTGTTTTGACGTTTATCTCGGTTGATATAATAAGGAATCGCCTGTGACATACTCATTTTGTGTCTGTGGATATACAGTCGCCAGAATGGTTTGGTGCTCACACAAAGGGGCAAAGGGGTCATGTCGACATACTCATAACAAATACCAGCTATTCCGAATAGAACTGTATCTCTTCAAAGTATTAATTTCCTTGTTCCATATCGGATAAATTTTTAGGAGAAGGTACGAAGTTATTCATGTGTCTTTCAAGCATGGCTTCCCCGTGATGCGAGCGATTCAGGGGTAAATATCCATAAAAACGGCAAATGAATCCGTATGCTTGAAGAATGGTAAAGGGAAAGAGGAGAAACTCAAAACACCTGCTTCTGTTTGTTCTAGGAAGCACATGACTTGACCTGGGAGGCTGTGTTCAAGTCATCGCGCGTTTGCACTCACCCAACCCCTGGGGTGCTCGGGTGATACAACACCAAGATTTGATGCCCATGTGGCTTGCTACAAAGAAGTAGCAGATACAGGCAGTCCATTATTTCTCCACTGATATCGCGCAAATTCTTTGAAGCCACTGAGGATTATCCTGCTGTTCAGTTGGCATACGGTCATGTGCGCCAAGGGGGGGAAGGGGCCTGCGACCGCCAGTTTCTTTGAGAGAGAGGCTCTCAGGATGGCTAGTTGCAGGTTATAAGGGTCCTGGAGGCTGTATTCATGCTATACAGAAGGTTAGGAACAATGAAGATGGTTCAGACTCTGTTCAAAATGGCTTGAGAAGGATGTGAGATCTCCAAGTATAAATTGATGAGGCCGTTACCGGAATCATGATCTTTTATCCCCATCTTCCTCTCCTCGCCACCCAGTCTTCCTGAGCACATCATTACACACACACACACACACACACACACAAGCATCCACAATCTATCTGCTATATCTATTCAAAGTCAGTCTTTTTGCCACATACAGCAGTCCGCACATACACACACACCTCCACATCATCTTACCTCTCCAAACAAAACATCGTCAAGATGCGCTGCAACGATTGTAACCGCAACTTCCGTGGTGCTGGCGTAATCTGTGGGTGCTGGGATTTTGGTCTTGGCGTTGAGGGCGAGTTTTTCGAAGAGAATATCTACGATATGACCCTCTGTGGACGACGTTCCCGAAACACTACCAGTAAGAAGAGGCACACCCGCCATACTCGCCGCGCACCTCACTCTCGTCACTCTCTTCGAGCTTGCTGGGTCTACTATGAGAATCATTGAGCTATTGGCAGAGACAAACTGGGTCCTCCGCTACTGAGTCACGGGAGGAGAAGACGATTGAGAAACCGAAAGAGGGGAGGCAACAAGAAATACCATATAAATTTGCATTTGGGGATTTCTGAGGGCAAACTAGAGAGGGAGTTAGCTACAATCTGCTTGATGTTCGAGGGTCATGTCCGTATTATCTGTGGAATAAACTCATAAGCACGGCTTCTTTGACCGCTCTCCGCGCTGGTAATCATGAGTCTGTGATGAAGCATTGAGTTTGGAGGATTGTCTATGTACATGTTTAGTTATATGTTATTCTCAAATGGCATGTCAATACTTGCACTTGTGCCATCGTCATCATGGTAGTCAGGGCTAGGAAACCCGGGCACACGATAGGTTAGAACAAATGTTAGAATGTAGCTGATAATGAAGGATTCCTGCTCAGCAGTTCTACCGTAAATTGTTGCAATTTAAGGAGGTCAGAGATCAAAGATATATAAAGATCAATTGGGCAAATAAAAGGCATATACAAACGCAGAATGAGGGAAATGTCTATTAAACATTGTCTCCCATATTAATACCCAGCGAATGAATATGGATTGTGTTTAAATAAACCTGAAACCATTGCGCCTTGTTGCATCTGCCAAAAGTAAGTGAGTTTGGACACGGAGTAAGCGGATTGCTTCAGGTGAGCTCGTGGTGAAATGACCCTCTCTCTTCAAACATGTGTTGAGGTTACAGGTTGAAACCACCGAGCGCTGCAAGCTATAATATGACATTCTTCAGCTTAATTGGCAATCCCACTAGTACAAGTATGAAATCCGAGCCAGAAGATAAGATCAGATAAACTCTGAGCAATGCTGACTACAATCTCTCTCCCCTGTTGACATGGATAGGAATGGACGTTATTTCGGCACGAGTTCCCTTCCCCCGCGTGGACCAGATATACTCGGTACAGAAAAAATGGAATTGTGATTAATAACTTAGATATCGGTAAATGAGCAGTGGAGAATTACTAGTAAGGAGCGCTGGGAAAAGAGGCCAAGGTCAAAGACACATGGATGGGAGGCCTGTCTCAGATCGGCATGGTGCTCCCTCTTCTCCCCCCTCCCCCCCTGGGCTTGTTCTACAGGTACCAGAAATAGTATGCAAAAGAAAAGAAGAAGAAAAAAAAAAACCCCCAGCTGTTCGGCATGTGTATGCAAATCTCCATAATAGGCATTCCTCTGGAATAACGCGTGAACATCTGCCGTCTTTTATTTACTTTCTGTGGAGAAAGAAGAAGAAAAAGCTATGAGACATGGCCATGAGCTGTATGATGCTGATTACCTATTATCTCGTAATATGGATTGTCTTCTGCCCTGTCGAGCATGACGTCTCAAACATTCAACGCGGTCACGACTATTTCAATGTGGACTTTGTTGACTTTGTTGGTTTTTTTCTTCTTCAAGGGAACAATAGGAGTTGTAACAAATATCGTGACGGTAATTTGCAATATGATGAAAATATGCACCTGCGAATGATTTATCTTATTACATTCATGATGAAATTAAGGAGAACAATCTCAGTATATCGTCTGATTTCTGGAGAAAAGAAAAAAAACAGCTATTCATTAAAGAAATCATTACTCTGTTATCACATGGTAGATCTTCCCACCATTTTGCTACAATCAGTTGTCTGCTGTTCGTACGTAGGGTAAGCCTTGATCTTGATGAGCAAAATGGATGATGATTTTCTGCTGGGCGTAACGCAGACTCACAGTGACCTACAACAAGGTTCTCGGTCAGATTAGGATGCTCCAAAGTCTCACCTCATCTAAGCAAGGGAGCCTCAGGTCTGCGGAGTGGATATCATGAGACGATGTGTTAAACCTGTTCGTGGTGGCACAGGTCCGATGAGCGATCTTGTTTACAAAAGTCCAGCTGGGGGCCCAGCCAGTCTGGCCTCAAGGGCGAACTGAATGTGGGACTGGGACATGTTCCTGCATTAGTCGACTCACCTATGCTTCCAAATCGAGGCGGCGGTGGAATGTTTCTGGAGGAAGATGGCGCGTTTGGGGTCTCTTGAATGGGGAAGACTCCACTGCTTATGCCACAACTGGAAGTGTCTCGTGCTACCCTGATGCAAGGTGGTAGATACGCAGAGCAGAACCCTACCTAATCGTCTCAGGAGGACAATGAATTGTTTTGTTCACAATATCCGACCATGAATGTCATTCTAAACTATGACGGTCTAGACTTTGGCTCGACTTGGCTCTAGCAATGGATATTTCCATGTGAGAAAAAAAAAAAGAAAAGAAAAGGAGAGGCGCATGTTGGTCTCTCTATACAGAATACAGGTAGAAATATATCGTCGCCGGCTTATGCTCTCATTTATCTAAGATTGTGAATACGAACTTTGGTCATTAATGAGTATTTATGGATCCATAGATCCATTGCTCGTTTTATGACGGCCACCTTTTTGTAGGTGAGTAAATTCAGCTTAGGTACTGGGGAGCCCTGTATGCTGCTCTCCATAGCTGCCCAGGTGCTAATGATGCGCTGGAGCGTACGCTGTAAAACCCCTGAAGACTCCCCCCCAAGGAACCAACCGGGTCCACGGGTGCCAGTGCACTTGTTCTAGACACTGGATGGATTGAGGAAGCCGCTATGGCTATGAACCTCGATGGATAGGTGGCAAGTCTTGTCTTACTCTGACGCGACTCACCTTTTCGAACTGTTCCAAACATTCTCCAAGACATTAACCAACAACCCTTGCATTTTCAACATGTCCCGACTCACGATCCGTCAGCGCGCCTCCACTGCCAGACGGTCAAAACATGGAAGACCATGATGGAAAGGCCCAGCTTAGCTCCCGCCGCCGACAGAGCGCAATGCTATGCTATAATTTCGCTCCTGAGCAAGGGAGGGTTTGCCTGCCCATGTCCCTTACTTGCCTCTGCCATCTGGGTTGGGTGGAATGCCAGACTTACACGTCCTCCATCATGCCCGACTTATCCAGTTCGTATATAGATGCATGAAAATCCTCTGAACTTCCTTTTGATCGTTCCATCTCATCACCCACTCTTATCTTTCTTCTTTCCCTAGGGGAGTATCTTTTGTTTCGGGGGGTCAAAGTTCATTCTTTTGGTTTGATCTAGAACACTTCTTCTTTTTACCCACATTCTTTTTTCTTTTTTGGGAAACATATTTAGATAGTACTTATTCTTCGCTGTTATATCACATCGCTGACAACACTACATTCATTCGTTACATACAAAAAGTTGCTTCATTATGAAGTCAACTACTCTCGCTCTCCTGGCGTTAACCGCCGGGTTGGAGCGAGTTGCCGCTCTTGTAAGTTTTCTATACAACTATCCAACAGCTTGGAGCTCGTCACTGATCTGGCTCTTCGTAGTACAACCCTGGCGAAGACTGGAAGAACGCAGAAGCTTTCCAGTTTCCTGGATCAAGCACTACCCACTGTACCCCGAAACAAGAGAGCGGTTGGGACTGGAACGATCTCCAACCTGGCAAGGTTGGCCACTATAGTGGATTCGACTTCAGCGGCTGGACCTGCGAAAATGAGTTTGGAAAGCGAGATAGTCATCTGAACGTCCGACACTTTGGTGCTGTTGGTCGTGCCATTGTTGGCGAATGCTCTTCCGATAAGGGCAGCTCCCCATCCATCTCTGGCCCCGGCCCCTTCTCCCTTGATCGATTTGAGATCTCGACCGAGTTCGATGCTCGCCTTGAACTCAACTATGACATGCCCGATGGATCTATTTGCAAACAATCTGTATCTTGCTCCTCCCAGGGAACCACCGTCCAAAACACTCAGTGTGGTGGCGCAACCGCTGTTCGCTTCATCTACCCCTCGACTACTGAGCAGTCAAGGAAGATTTGCCGAACCAAGATCCACAAGATGTGGTTCCACTGTGGTCCCGGTAGCCGACCAGCCCCGACCAAACCCACCCTTCCTCCTGTTTACGGCAAATATCCTGTCGTCCCTACCGATGTCGACTGCGACGAGACCACTGAAGTTACTAAGACGACTACTGCGCAAAGCAGCAAGCCAACCACAACTGGTAAGGCTACAACTACTACTAAGCAGAGCATGTCGTCAGCTGGCACTTCCACTACCAAGACTGCTAGTCAGACCACCACTAGTGAATCCTCGTCTTCGTCTGGGACCACATCGGGTGCTAGCACCTCTGGAGCTGCAACCACATCGATGACTGGAACTACTTCGAAAGCGGGAACTACATCGAAGATTGATACCACATCGAAGGCCAGTACCACCTCGAAGACTGGAACCACCTCGATGACTGGAACCACGTCAAAGGCCGGAACCACAACTACTACTGGCGAGACCGCATACCCAACCACCGATGAACCGTGCGAGACAGATACCACATCTAGCTCTGATACTACATCTGGATCTAAAACTACAACTGCTTCTGGTACTACCTCAATGGCTGGAACCACTTCAAAAGCGGGAACCACATCAAAGGTTGATACCACATCAAAGACTGGAACTACATCGGGTGCCAGCACCTCAAAGGCCGGAACCACAACTGCTACCAGCGAGACCCCGTACTCAACCACTGATGAACTGTGCGAGACAGACACCACATCTGGCTCCGAGACCACAACTCCTTCTGGAACCTCATCTGCTGATGCTACGTCGGCTTCCCAAACCACCACATCGGGAGCTGGAACCACGTCAAAGACCGGTACTACCTCAGGAGCTACAACATCAAAGGCTGATACCACCTCAAAGGTTGATACCACTTCCAAAGCCAGTACTACATCCAATGCTAGCACTTCAGGAACTACAACAACATCAAAGACTGGGACCACTTCAAAGGCCGGAACCACTTCAAAGGCTGGGACTACAACTGCAACCAGCAAGACTCCGTACCCAACCACCGATGAACCGTGCGAGACTGAGACCACATCTGGATCTGAGAGCACAACTCCTTCTGGAACTTCGTCTGCTGATGCTACGTCAGCTTCCCAAACCACCACATCAGGGGCTGGAACTACATCAGGTGCCAGCAGTTCGGGGGCTGGAACCACGACAAATACTGGTACCACATCAAAGGCTGGAACTACATCGGGAGCCAGCACTTCAAAGGCTGGAACCACAACCACGTCCAACGGGACTCCATACCCAACCACTGATGAACCGTGCGACACCACCACAACTGGCAACGAATCTTCTACATCTCAAGGGTTTACCTCAGGTAAGGCTATAACCAGTAACTCGGCTTCTGGAACTGCTACTACTGGCAAATCGGGCTCTACAACTACCACGGGTAAATCATCTGCAACCACAACTGGTAAATCGGGCTCTGGAACTATCACCACTAGGCAATCAGAAACTACCACTGGCGACTCGGGCTCTGGCGACCCAAGCTCCGGAACTACCACTGGTAATTCAGGCTCTGCAACCACAACCGGCTCTAACGAGACCCCGTATCCCACTTCTGATGAACCGTGCGACACCACCACATCTGAGGCTTCATCTCCCTCTGAGACCACTACTGGCTCTGGCTCCGGGACTTTGCCCCCTTACACAACTACATTAGATACTGTGACAACTCCTTCTTCCGGTTCTAGCTCTACTGGTACCACGTCCGATTACCATGCCACTACAACCTCTGGCTCCTTGCCACCATATAGTTCTGGCACCGCATCTGAGAGCCTGCCAGCTTCTGAGACGACTCCTTACGGAACATCCACCGCTACAGACGCTACAACTGCTACATCTGTTGCTACCGTGACATATGAGACAACCGTTACCTCTTACGAGTCTACTGTTTGCGAAACAACGACTGTTGCTACTGAGACCCAGCCTCCATATGGCTCAAGCTCTACTGGTGCGCCACCGTCTGGAACAACTACAGGGTCAGCCTGGTCGACTTCCTCCCAGTCTCTGCCTCCTTCCGAGACTACAACGGACCACACTGCGCCTCCTTCTAGCAGTGGCACCACGGCTGCCGGCCAGACCACACAGTCAGGAAGCGTTCCTCCTTACAGCCGTGGTACTACTGCATCCAGCGAGACTGCTCCCCCTTATAGCACGGGCACTACTGCATCCGATGAAACTACCGTCTGGGAGACTTCTACCGGCGTCACTTATACTGGCACTGGCACATCCGGCCCTGAGACTACAGCAACCAACACCGGGCCTCCACACAGCAGCACCACGGGTTCTGAGGGAACCACATCGGCTTGGACCACGCCTCCTCACAGCACCAGTGCTACAGCATCTGATCAGACTACATACACTGTACCTCCTTACAGCAGTGGCACTACGACAACCGGTGGAAATTCTCTACCATACGAGACATCCACTGTTCAAACCTACACCGGAACTTCAGGCATTGAGACTACAGTCACAGAAGTCATCACCACGTATACAACTACCTACGAGACTACCTCGACAGTATTCACTACCTCAATACACACTATCACTAGCTGCGCCCCTGAGGTCACCAACTGCCCTGCTAGACCTGGATCACCTGTCACCACCACTGTCACTGTTGCTGTCAGCACGACTATCTGGCCCGTGACTGAGACCCACACTGCGACTCACACGAAGCCTTATGTCGTCACCTCTCCTGCTCAAGCCACTAAAGTTGCCCCCCCTACCTCGTCTGGCGCCCCTGAGTCTACCCTCCTTTGCCCATCTGTTCTCCCCAAATGCTTGAACACCTGGCTTCACATGAAGGAGGAGTGCAAGGATAACACTGACGCCGCTTGCTACTGCCCCAACAAGGAGTTCGTCGAGAAGATCTTCCAGTGTGTTTACTCCTATGGCGCCAACGATGATGAGATCTCAGAGGCCATCAGCTACTTCCAGGGTGTTTGCGCTCCCCATGCTCCCCAGAATCCCGCCATCATCACTGGGGCTGAGCATTACTCCTCCATCATTACTCCTACTACTACCCCCACTGCTGGCGACTATACCACCATCGTTGTCATTGCCACCGTGACTGAACCTTGCGTCTCTGGGGGCTCTACCATCCCAGGCAGCAGTACCACCAAGTACATCTCAACCCACTTCACCGCTCCCCAGGTCACCTTCGCCCCGACTCTTGCCCCGGTCAACCCTACTGCGACCGGTGTCCCTGCTGGTGAAGCTCCTCCTGCAACCGAGGCTACTCCTTCTGCTACTGATGTTGTTCCCCCACCTGCTGGGTCTGCTCCTTCAAATACTTACATCGCTCCGGTCCCCTCTGTTGGTAGCCCAACCTTCATCACCACTGCCCCTGCACCCACTGGCACTGATGTCGTTCCCGCCCCTCCTGGTAACACCATCGTGCCTGTCAATAACGCTGGTCGTCTCAGCTCCAGCGTGGGCCTAGGTCTCGCCGTCATGGCCGCCATGCTCATCCTATAAAACACCAATTGCTAGGTCACGCCCCTGTTATTATACACCAGCACTGGTAACCTTTTGTACTTTCTTATCATGTCTCTTTCACTTTGTTCATTGGAAAACCCTCTGGGGGAATGACTTCTTAAGATATATGTATACTCGTGATTTAGGTAGAAATAGACCCTCGGAGACGAGTAAATGTTATCGTTATGATCATTAAGCCATTGTGTTATCATCGCAGAGTAACATCATTTCTGTTAGTACTTGACGAATAGATTACCCGAAATTTCGTTATTTTGGGCACCGATTTCTTTGTAGTCGGCGTACTAGCCTTCTGGATCACGAAGAGTCGTTGTCTCTAGCCTTGGCAGTGTCGGATTTTCGATTCCATGCGCTCTCTCACAGAGAACGCGTGCTGCCCGAATATCATCATAATAGCCTTATAACTAGACTTGCAGCAAATCGATAACTGATTGACGGAATAACGGTTGGAATTCTCAAGACCAATGTTGGTGATGCTACCGCTTGTTCTGCTGCCCATTTAAGGACCAGTTCTCTGACCATCTCACAGATATGACTATTAAACACGGGGATGCCACTGCTGAGATGGACAAAATATGCCTTTTCTCCATATTTTTGGTGCCTGGGAGACTTGATAGATCTTGAAATGACATTCGCTGTCGTAGTGAATTGTAGGACCAGCGGAGGGAATGCTCCATTAGAGACAGGATGAGGCCGGTCACTTCAAACTTGCGTCAGCACGACTTGGGAGCCTGCTTGTCTGCCTCTCCGAAGGGCAATATTTCGGCTTCGCTATGGGATCTGTGACTGAGGGATGAAGTAAGATCATTGACAGTAAAAATTTGCCGACAATGTCATCTTTCTCGACGATGACAGACCCTAGCAGTCAAAGTTGGAAGGTAAAGCACGCCCTCATACACTTCTGACGGAGAATTAGGGCATGAGACGACCAGAAATGTGTGTGCATGTTTCCTTTAACTTTTCTCTGACATCAAAATCAGCATAACCATCATGTTTCCTTCTATGGTTGCATCTTTCTGAAGAGTGAAGGCAGGATGCAATATGGGTATGAGGTCTCCTGTCCATTCATATTCAAAATGACCCTCTCTGTGTCAATGGGATCACAGTATTTCGCAATATCGCATTCTGTTGATGGGGACTTTGAGAAATTCCGCTTAGGAGCCTCTCGTCGACATCTCAGCTGAGTTCTCTGCGGTCGTGTTTGAGGCTCGGTTTCGTAAAACTCTCAGCAGCACACTTCAGTCTAGTATTAGGCTTAGTCTGAAGGGTTCATCGAGAGAGTCATGTTCTGAAACACCTAGAACGTCTATTCATCAAGTCATATCGCCTGGCCAGTCAGACCATTGTTGCGCGGGCCACTGTAAGGTATTTAGAAATAGATTCGGTTTGTTTTGACCTCCTCTGTTATTCTGGCCATGGTAACGAAGCCGTCGAATAGGCTACCACCTTGGACGGCGAAATCTAGTATAGGATCCTCTAATAGCCACTGCCGGTAGGATATCAGCCTCAGGTCATCGGTTGAATTGACGAGACCATAGATGGCCGCCCACAGCTTGACCATCAGGCAGCCCAAAACCTTTAGAGGCATCGCCGCTGATTTTACGGAATATGGTAAGGCCATGGCGGACCTGATATTGTACAATCGTTTAATGATAGTGTGTTGGTCGACGGGTCTGAGTGTTGGCTATACGTTGATTGCCGGTGGGTGCGGCTATGGGATAGGCTTAAAACTGTCTGAAGGCTCTGGAGTTCGAGGATGCGATCATAGTGATGCACTTGATGTTGAATAGAATAGATCTCATGGTCTGTAAATACTTGACTATTATACGCGGAAGGGGCTTTGTCCCTTGTTTAATAGTTAGACTTCGAGATCAATTGACTTTGCTGTACAGCTACGTACCTAAAGTGGAGGACTTTCCAAGGAATCCTATTTTGATAGGTCTTGCCCTCTCGGCTATTCGATATTTGCCTGGCTTTTAAGCATCGAACAGGTTTCAATGAACATCAAGTTCGGCTTGCTGGTTCGAGAGGACATCAAACTCGACGATCGGCGATGCTCTGTCGCCAAACCATGGCTTCGGATATTTTGGCCTCGCTTGCACCGATATTGGATACCATATTTCCATACTGAGCTGTAATTCCGCAACCAGATCAAAGGGCTGGAACACTCCCAAAGCTCTCTTCATAGGTGCTTGGTGGGATGCTGGGCGGGGTCTGAGGATCGAAGATGCATCTATGCTGTCTCGCAGGTGAATCCGACATGGTTGCCAATTATCCAGGACTATTAAGTCAAGCTTGACCACGCTGAATGTTCGATGTGTCAAGGTTGGTTTCTCGGGATCTCGATCAATGGCCTGCTCGTGTTGAAGCGATGTCTCCACATATTTTCTCGGCTATTGTAGTATCAAACGCCTAGCAGGCCTTTCGCTTGCGTGGTGTACGGGCATAGATGAGCCTTGCACTCTCATCGATAGAGAGTTGACCTCCGTGCTTGTGCCTTGCTTGGACAAGGGAGAGCGTGGGTTACGGAAATGACCTGTCTGTAAAAGAAATCAACCTTTGCCATATCGAGACAATAAACGAGATACGAAAAAGATAGGACAAAAGAAAGACAAAGGAGCAAATGGAGGTGCAATAGTACTTCGAGAGTTGAACTCACATTGAGACGTTTTCAAACCTGATCTGTTGGATGCTTCAGTTTCTTCTCCAGGGCGACAACCTGAATGTGCTGCTCAACAGCTTAGTCTTCTTGGGTGGGTCCTGCAGAATTCGACCTTCTTGTAGTGACTAATGGTTGTTGAGGCAGTAACTCTTTACTAACTAGTTAGTAGATTATTCGACAGTTCTGGCTCTTGAAGAAGTCGCCGAGGTCATATTCACCGCCAATTGCTGAAACAAAGTTGAATTAAACTTTATGAGCAAGAGCACAGATGAAGAAGGAGCAGCACGTTGGAACAGTATATCTGATTTGCTCATGTTCTCATGTTCTCATGTTCTAATTCTCTCGTGCTCTTTGTGCCCCCTCGTCTTCTTCGTGTGATGCGTGTGATGCGTGCATATGATTCCCTCGACATTGTATAATGCCAACGCATGCCTAAAATTCAACATGATGAACTCATACTAAAGTCATATCATACCTAGAGTCAGAATTCGCACCTATGCCAACGTGAAAGGTAGATAAACTAACGTAAGATCCTATCATTAAATTAAATTGGAAAGTATATATATAGAACTATAACTTATTCGTATAAACCCTCTCCCCCCTCAAATGTATCTCACCACTCAAGCGACCAAATTATAACCGACATTATACCCCGACCAAGGAATTGCGCACTGAACATAAGATGGATCGTAACGCATGTCATCCAATAGGCACCAAGCTGGGTATCCCTGACTGCTTCCCTCTATATCAAAGTAGAAGAACCACCAGAGGCAGCTGGCCTTGTCGTTGCAGCGTTTGGCACAAGCTGTTCGACCGGCGAGGTACGAGTCGGAAGAAGATCCGATGTCTCCATGGAGGTCAATGTAGTCTAGAGCAAAGTGTTAGATAGGGCGGTAGATACAGGCTTGTGATGCTTACCAGTATATCTATTATATACGCATCCATTTGCAGGACCATAAACACGGGTATATCTCTTTCCGTCTACATAAACGGTCTCGGTAGCCGCGGGTAGTGCCACAGTATTCGTCTTTGTCTCGATTTGCGTAATGGTTTTGGTGCTGCTTGGAACCGTTGTATATACGGTGGCAGGCACGGTTGCTGCGTCTGTGAGAGAGATGGTCTTGGTCTTTGTGACCGTGATAGACTTTGAAGGACCGAGGAAGCAGCTGCAGGCCTTGGATACGACGGATGCTGCAACACCTCCCAGCGGAGGAGGGGTGTAGGGGGGCGGCTGGTATGGGGGCGGCTGATAGCCCCGGTTCTCTAGGATAGGAGTGGCACTGCACGAACTGTTAACGATGAGAGGCTTCGAGGGAGAAAGTTAAACATACATGGTTGCTGTTACTATAGGCGCTGCGATTGTGTTGGTTATGGTTTCTGTCTGTACCGCAGTCGCCGATGCAAGGCCAGAGGTGATCTAATTGAAATTCAGTAACATGTTCAAAGTGTGATGAGCCATGGGTTCAAGGTCTTACTGTAAGGACTGTTGACCCGACTGTCGCAGTAACGGTGGTGAGTGCGGTTACAGAAGATGTTACTGTATTCTATGAGCAAACATATTATAACGAGATGTGCGCGGGGGGCTTACCGGAAACCGTGACGGTCGTCGCTTTCAGATAAGAAGAGCAGAACGTAGTCGCCTTTGGTCCAACAATTGTCAAAGCGACATCTATGATCTTCAATACAGGAGAGCTGCAGGTTGGGTACGCATTTGACTTCCGGCGCTCTAGAACAGCACGGTCCTCCACATCAGCAACGGGCGACGCTCCAACGCCCAAGGCGCAAAGGAGTTGAAGAAATGTGAGGCTTCTCATGACGAAGTGAATGAAAAAAAGAGTTTGGATGATTTGGAAAAAAAAAAACATCAAGATCAACAACGTTCTCGCGGTCATCCCTTTATACATGGAGACATATCGTTGCACATCCCGCTGCCCAGAGCTGAACAAGCCAATGTCTCAGTGGCACCGCCGGAACTGTCAAGCAGCCGCCCTTCATTAACTGCCGCGCAATAGTTCGGTCTAGCATTAGCGACGGCTTGAGAAACACGTGGATGAAGCTTGTAAACACAGCCTGGCACTTGCACAGCCAACCAGGTCCAGACCAAATCGGGACGGCACACCCAGATAAAAACGGTAGAGATTATCAAGGGCCGTATACAGGGGAATAAGTTGAGAGATCTGTTCCTTCAAAGATCGATCCACAAGGTAAACGCATCATGCAATTATCAAGAAGAAATGTGGAGGTGGTGATCTGCCATGGCCCCATAGCCAAACAGACCGTCTCCAAATGGCTAGACAAATTCGGGAGAAGATGTTCTCAAGCTGTCAAACTATTATCTGAGGCGGACCAGCTAGACCTAAACAAATAAGGTTGTTTTCAGCCCGAGCGCCGCCACAGCGTCGATGGAACGTTGGAAAGGGCCAGACTTGTCTGCCACAGAGTCATAGGGTACGTTTTGGGGATTGACATCATGACGCTTCGGGGTAGCTATGCGAGAAAACAAAGTCTCTATGATGAGTTTATCTGCTCTAAGAAAGAGCAAGATGGACGTATGGGAGGAGAGTCTGCTCATTCTCAAGTCATGGTCGAAATTCTCAGTATTCATCCATAGCCCAGATCCAACGTCTTGGAGAAATCACTCGCAGCGTTTAATTTTAGCCATGGGCTTAATCGCTAGCGCGGAAAGACGGCTTCGATTCTCTCATGGGCCGCTCCAGAATCTGTGCTGGATTTGGCACTCGAAGCCTACCGAGTATATCTTTGCGCGGGAGGCTTGGAAGATGGTCGACACCATGAACCTTTGTGGAGTATGAAGGTATCAATTCAAGCCGTTTTATCCGACCAAGTCTAGACCCCACGTTCAGGACGGAACCAAGCACGTTGCCGGGAAGTGTAAATAAATGCGGTTGCACAGTTGAATTCTTTGGTCCTGTAGAGTCCTAAAATTGGACACCTCGCTTCCTGTCTAGGTGCTACTTAATTGCCTTGAAGCGTATTAGTCCAAAAAGATCGTTCATATCCGATGTTCCTAGATGGATTGGCCTTTAAGGCGATATATCGATTGATGGCTGATAGAGGTCTTGGGGGCCATCATGAGCAAATCTCTCCGGCATTTTGTATTTCTCATCAGGGTATTGCCTCGCAAGCACTAGATGTCCTTTCTTGTTCTCCGAGTTTTCTTCTTTCTGTCAGCTATAGCATCAGTTCACCTCCACCCAGATGGCTGGTTGATAGAATGGATGAGCTCTATCCAAACTATCAAATAGCCCTACCCGTGAGCTTTATAGTGTGCCCAATAACGGTATATGCGATTTCCCTATATGCGATGGTACTGCTTTTTCATTCGCTCCCTTCGCCTTGAAGATTACTTCACTCCCCTACTTTCTCTTCTTTTAAGAAAGCTCCAGATCCGAGGCTACAATCGTAGCTTGCATGGACTGCTGCGCAACGCAGACAGGGTGCTTTCCAAGATCATCATCTGATCCGAGTTGCCTTATTTATTAAATGGCACTCATCCATGCCCACCACTATTGCAGCTTCGCTGGTTTTGATGCTTTGTTTAATTTCCTTTGTTTAGGTTAAGAACATGTTGTTTGATGGTGCTGAGAGTATATAAAAGTACCTGTCTGAGGCTGGCCAGGGAGTAAAGAATCGTCGTTGGCGGTTTGTGGAGTTGATTTGCTTGAAGTTGTGATATGGTTGGACGGGATCTGGCCATAACCTCAAATATGGTGCTCTATCACTATAAGTAGAGAATCCATTTAGCTTAGGCGTTGTCATCCGAATCAAAGCCGTTGGCTAGATGGTTTGGCCGAGTCAATACGAGCTTCCAGCACTTACATGATTACAAGCATTTCTTTGGACTCCTGTCTTTTAATGGAAAAACCAATGACCTCTATAGTGGTAACACCTCAGATACAAAGAACCGTCGCAATATATTCGAGACCGAGGCAGCGTACCTGCCAAAGTTGTAAGTAAACTTCCAAGGGAACATATATTAGGGTCAAGCATACTTTCATATCTCTATCCTTGGCGGTGATCATCCTGTCAAACCAGGGAGAAATATCTTGATTGATGACACAAAGTAGTTCAGGGCTCTTGCCTCTACCAAGAAACGACCGGGATAGTATCCTCAAAGAAGAGAAGTTCAACAAGCAATTCTTTAAATGATATTTTCATCGATGACTCTTGTAGAAATGGCCACTGTAACTACATCTCCATTCTCTTCGCACGAAGCGGCTTCTTTGAGTCACCCGCAGGAGCGGTGGCCAGCTGGACTGTTGTGGGGGTGTCGTAGAGGTCAAGATGGACCGTGTTCTTTCGTCCTTTCGAGGGATTATCGAGAGTGGCACCGTCTTCTACCCCTTGTCAAAAAGACCAAACGTCAAAGGTATCTACCGTTGCGTACCTCTGGGAATGAATATGGGAGTTTGTAATCGGTCCTCCTAAAACGGCTGGCCGTAAGGACTTGGTTGATCGCAGGAGATGGGTTCCATCACTTAAGCCGTGCTTTGGTTGATCGTGGAGATGACAAGTATCCTTAAAAATACGTAAACACGCCCATATGCCTCGCAGGTGGTGACGGCTTCCTAGGTTTCGTAAATCGCGAAGATCTAGATGAAGAACACTGACTCTCTGCCATGTATTTAGTTAATGGTGCCGGTAGAAGAGGTTTTGCTTGCGACGGAAGAGTGTGGAATCAATGCATATCTTTGAAAACTTCCTCTTCCCCCAGTTTTTGCAGGGAGGGGTACACATAGAATGGAATAAACACCCACCCCAAGATTTGTTCGTACTGGCGCACTCGCCAAAACTCGGTCTTTGCATGCTTCTTATTCTTTATCACTCCACGCCTCTGGATATAGAAGAGGCATTTATAGCACTGCAAAACATGGCATATAACTATATCCTCTATCTTTGATCTTTTTACGAAGACGAATAGGATGTCTTCTCCTGAGCAAACCCCCACGAGAATATTATCCTGAGGGGCTGCATTCAGATACACGACTTCAAGTTCCGAATGTTGCCATTTCTCCCCTCACAGGTTTGACTCTTGGGTACTTTGGCCTTTTGCGATGATCTAAATGATGGCTAACCACTTTTCAAACAGGTTCTCTTTCAATCACTCAAGTCGATCACCGCTGTTCCGAATTACATTTGTCCCTCCAAATAACCGTGTTATGATAAATTTTTAAAAAGACCACAGCCATCACTTGGTTTAGCCACCGATACCAGATGGAAACAATCTAGCAATCCAAATCTCTAGCTGGACGAATTTCGTAACTCAGGGCCCAATAGGCAGTTGAGAATAAGCCCATAGAGCAAACTGTGCAACCAAGTATTACAGTTGGTCAAGTCAGATATCAATACCCATCCCATCAAGACACAACGGAGGGCTCATGTGTCACTTTGATCTAGGGACTTAAAGGGCAAAAAGAAGTATCCCCCTACAACAACGACAAACTCGGCTTTTTATATCGTTGCATCAGCCAGCGTCCGCAATTAGCAGGTCCCCCGCCTTTATCATGTTTCCTCCGAAATCAAGTGGAGGCAATGGAATGAGTTGGAGTCATCTTTACCACTGGTGCGCTCGACTCCCCGCGAAGATAATAGAAAAAGCCTGCAAAACATACTGGCCTGGGTACATTGTAGGTCTGCTTGTTGTTATATACTGAATGACTGCCCATTTATGCCAGAGGATTCGGGAAATTAAAGCTCAGGAACCACAGACAATAACGAAAGAAAGTGTGCTTCTTAACCTGGACATACGAGGCTATTCATACCTTGTCCGGGGAGTTAGCTAACTGTTGGCATCCCTGTGCAACATACACAGCCGTTTGTTTCCCAATAGACCAGTGAAACTCAGGTTGATCTCTCATGTTCCTGTGGATCTCTCACATTTCTCTGGGATTCTCAAATTCCTCCAGACTGCCCTCGTTTCCCCAGTTATTACCATTTCATTGTGCTTAGATATCCTAGTATCCCAATAATAGTGGATTTGCCAATCTAGATCTTGATTCTATCCACCCATACTTCCCTCCTTCAACCAAAAGGGTTTTTGTAGTTTTTGTATCGCAGATGATCCAGTCAATTGCTTGTTGAGTTCATAGTTGCAGTTCTAAGCCTGCTCTTTGAGTTCCATTTACTCTTTGGGATCAGCCTCAAATTTCTTGTGTGTTCGTTGCCGAGCAAGGTGAGGCGAGTTCACTGTCAGCACGCGTCAGTCATAGATTCTGCCATTTGCTTCACACCATTAACCGTCTAGAAGAATCATAGCATTACGCGAGGGTATAAGAATATCCAGCGTCAGTCATGTGTATCGGCGGACTAATTGGCGGATTACACAATAGATGTTCTATATTGTGGTCCCTAGGTAGGGTTTTTGGTATATGTGATGTCAATAGGCCGAATACGTTTGTAGTCATCGTGTTTTCGATTCTGGTGAGCATCAGCAGAATGAAGAGTATGATTTTCTTTGCGTTTATCACCTATAGGGTCACCTTCTTCTGGACTCAAAACATTCTATATGGTCTCTGGTATGCTGATCTCGAATCGTTGATATCATATAATCGCATTGATGCCGTGCCGTACATCTCCTTTCGCTTACGGCGGTTCCCTATGTCTTTCTCCGCAGAACATTAATCACTATTATTCTTTTTCAAGCATAAAGATACTCGATAAGGCACCAGGAAGGCAAGAAAATAGTTGTCAATTTCTTTTAGCAAAAAGGAGACGTCAAGTCCCCAAACAATGCCGTATCTCAAGTAGCAATTGTACATGTAGCACGTCGATTTCTTGCAATACCGCCCTCTCTTCTCTCAGAGCTGGTTACAGTCCATATTTCTTATCCTTGTCCTTGATAAAGAATTCTTTGCCAGTTGTGTCCTTGTACTTGTCGCGGATAAAGTCCGAGATGGCTTCGTCCTTTGCCTGCTCGGCGGCGGTCTCGTTGCTTTGGTCACCTTGGCCGAGGACCTTTTCTTGGAACATATCGACAGCTGGTAATTGTCAGTAGGAGTGGAAGGTTTGGACGCCAACTACTTAATGGACTCGATGCATACCCTTGTCAAGCGCATCTTCATTCTGTTCACCCTGGGCTCCTCCTCCAGCTGCACCGTTGAGCTTGTCAAAAAAGCTGCCGCCACCGCCTCCGCTTGCCTTTTGTCCTTCTGGGCGCTCGTTTTCTTCGGTGTACTGTTTATTGGGGTCGGAATTGGAACCTCCGGCGACTTTCTTAAGGAAATCCATGATGAAATGGGTTTCTTTTATTCAAGACTCAATGCTGTGTTGAATGCTGGATTGATGCTGTAGCAGTGGTATTTGCTGATTGTATGGGAAGTAGAGGATGCGTCAGAGGAACGATGAACGGGTTTTAAAGCTCAAATAATCGGGGGCGGTGGTGGGGAAGAGAGAGGAATTTGAGGAAACCTGTTGGTGAGACCATCAACGTCATTCAAGGTGGTGACGCCAGCCACCTCACTCGACCATTATTAGAGGAGCTGAAGCTTCGCCAACGTCTTGATTGCTCAGTGAGCTAGCAAATGAATTGCTTGTGTTAGCGCAGTTGGCGCGTCACTGCAGCTGTTCATGATTGGCGTCGAAACATGCATATGCCTGTCAAGCTGAAGCTGCCAAGCTCTGTCTGCCGATGGCATGAGGAGGGGCACAGGTCAATGAGGGGGAGGGGCAAAAGACAGTCGTCATGACCGTCTTGTAATAAATAGCAGGCTGAACAAGGAAAACAGTTGCATTCCTTATTCACCAATCCCATGCTACACTGATGTTTTCATAGTATAGCTTTGAACAATAAAAAGGCCTAGACCAATCATCAATCTTACATTTTAGAGTACATGGATCCATGCTTATCTGCAGCGATCCACGTCACGTCACCTTGATGTTCTAGCCTGATGGATGCATACTGTTGCGGGGCACGCACGGCCAGCCAACGCACCACAGCTGCGAGTGCGTGAATCTGCACGGCACGAACCAACCACCAACATGCATCGACACCCACTTTACATAACTATTTTACAAGTTCCAAGCAACACCAATACTTGTTTGTGGATTGGTATTTAAGTACGAGACAGGCCAGTTGGCTTGGTTCTACTGCAGACAACGTAGCCGAAATGGCTGTTCTTGTTATCCTTGAACAAGACTGCACGAATCGAGTGGGGACTGCTCCGCGCAGTGCATACCCTCCAAGACAATATGTTTCAAGAGATATCGAGCCCTTTCTCTGAAGCTCCTTTGGGATTTGAGATCAGCTAATTGCACAAGAAGCTCAGTATGTCCCCTGTTATCGCCAAGGGGGGCTCCCCGAAAGCTTGCACCTACAATGCGCCTGCATCGATCTTCTAGTTACCCTAGTTAGACAGGATTCCCAGTTTACGACAATCCCAACACCTCAATAATTCCAAGCAATATCAGATCTTCGACTTCTGTTTCATGACGACCTACGGCCTTCTTGCTCAATGGGACAAGGAGCCCAGGTGATGTGGATAGACGAACCATCAATCTGTCATGTGGACACGCCTGCAAGGCAAAGGAACCAACAACCCTGTATTAGAGCAATTCTCTCAGTGTGGAAACCTGCCGGCGCTATTTTGGTCCACCAATATCAAGTTGAAGGTTTGAAGGAATCATGCATGGCTACGACTCACGGTCACTATGAGTAGACCACAGGTCTTTATGATTGTCACTAACCAATGATGATAGTTGACAACGAGCGATCCAGTCAAGTCCCCCCTGCAACCCAAGTTCTCAATCAATCAGGAGACCCTGCCAACACGACATACAAACCAGACGATTTACAAAAAGCGAAAGATTGAATATTTACGTATCCCAGCACACATACACCACAACAGGCCATGTTCCAACCCTTGAAAACAAGATGCCTCGCCAGTCAAGGTTGACTTTGTTGACGACCAATATTGCCTAACCTAGAGGCACATTCGTTGTGACAATCAGAGAGGAACTGCTCCAGTTTTGAGAGTTGCAGGACCGATAACAAGCTATTGGGAATATTTCGTGTCGAAAAATCGAGAGCAATATTTTTAAAAGGCAGAAATTTTATTTTTCTAAAGATTACTTCATTTTTGGTTCTTGGTTGATCAGGTGAGCTCCTACCGAGCTCGGCCACTATTCACTCATTATACTGCATGATCCCCCTCCTACCATGCAGCGCAATGGCGTTTGTTAACTACAAAGAGCTATGTGAGATGACTCGTAGTCAATCGGGCGAGGCGGCGGAAACCGAAGAAAAAAGGGGGTTGTAAGCTTGGTAAAAGTGTATGCTGTTTAGGTGATGCGGCTTTTCATTATGTTTGCCCACAATCTATTGCTTGATGTGAACGAATAATTACAGGCCCATTTATGGCTTTTTTTAACTTACAACATAAACGTTGCGATTCAAAAGCACTTGAATCCCCACAACCCGCTGAGCATCGTAATCGGACAATGTAGTCCCCCCCTATCGATGGAATGGAGGGGCCATTGTCCGAACAGAGTCTCAGTAATGGGCAACCGGGGGAGCGCATTGACATGGACTCACGACGGGACCGATAAACAATGGCGCTTCTGCATGTTGCGGGACGTAAAGCTAGGGGAAAGAAAAGAAAAAAAGCATCGGAACAAGTCAAGCCCTCGTCTGTTGCTTTCTTTTTTGTTTGCTTTTCATGGCAAACTTACTTGTATGTCTCTCCCTGCAAGTGATAGGTATTATGCCCGCCCAAGCCAATGTCGTCACTTGATCAATAAACTGATAGAAAATGTCTTGCCTGTGGGAGGCATGTCTGTGATTGTAACGCAAGGGCGAGGAGAGAAATATTGACAACCTGATGATTATAGGCATCCATGGGTGCTGGCCTGCGTCAGCTGCCGTTGTTTGCTTCGATTACTCCCTACATAGCCCATTAAACCCCCATGTAGTGGGCGCGTTGCATCCGGAAAGATGATAAAAGGAACACGAGATGCTGGTCTGGCAGCTCGCAGGTGGCGCCAATCAAGATCTAGCATGGCGTCCAGTTCAGATCGAGGGCTTTTTTGGGGGGGAGGGGGCCTTTCCTTTTTGTAGCCCACATACTGCAATGTAAGGAGTAAAAAAAAATGGCATCCCGCAGAATCAGGTTGTGGTTTCCACTTCGATGCCACATCGTAATACATGCCGCAGCAGCCTGCTTGCGTTTTGAGGGAGGGGGGGGGGGGGTTCCTGTCAGCTCGTCCTTTAACTTGCATCTGCAACTTGCACCGGCATCACAGTACGGATAGCTGCGAGCATCGTTTGTTTCAATGCCTCTAATTTACGATGGCAATGAGCATGGAATAGTGGTTTAGACTTGTTGAAGTAGTAGCCGCTTATAGACTAAATCCCCCATGATAACCCTGACAGCAGATCTTGTTGAGTACCAACAGCACAGGCAGGGGGAATCAACAGAGATGGGAAAGCTCCCACGATGCCTGCCAGCCTACCTTCCTTGTACCTGACATTAGATCTCCTTCATGACGTTGCTTCTGCGTGGGAGGTGTAAATGGGGAAGCCGTGAGGCATTGCCCTTCGTCGAGGGCGCCCCTCCCCACCTCATGATTTCTACATATACGAGCATTTCTCTTCTCTCTTCTCCTCTCTTCTACCTCTTCTTTTCAATAGCATAGCATGTGCTATTATGTTGTCTTTTTCTCACAGTCCGTTCTCAAGTCAAGTTCACATCCTATTCAGCATTCGGCCTGAAAAGCCAGCAGTGTTCAAGTGTTCAAGCGTTCGTACTTGATCTTCCTTGATCTTTGACATCCCTCCTCTCTAGCGCGTGTTTTCTCAACCCACTGGGTGCTTCTTATCCTCTGCCCGGGCCATCTGATTTGTCCCTTTCCTGCATCTAAACGCGTTACGGGTCTGAGCTCCAGCAATCTCCCCTCTCTAAACCCACCCGCCACAGCAGAGCAACGCTAGCCTACCCAAGGGTCAATCATCTCTTCTACAGCTCTGCGGCTGAACCCCAGTCAACCTGCTTCACGTTAATGCAGAGTTCCCCAAAACCCGACATCGTCATCTACATCTTCCCATCAATCATCTTGTTCGTCTGCCACTGCCTTGCTCTTTTTGTCTCTGAACGGGCTGTTTGTTTCAAGCTTTCTTCTACCCGGCTGCCGACTAACGCGATACCCCTCGTCAGACACAGCACTAATTTCCCCAGGAAAAGGATCATCACTTTACCTTGAGACTTGTGATTCCAACCTCCCCTCTCTTCCGCCACATCCTAGCATACCGCCATCTCCAACCAAAAACCGAACGCGAACTCCTGCGCAGTAGCCATGGCCCAAGCCGGTGTTCAATCCTTGAAGGTAGGTTTTCTGGCGCCTGCTGTATCGCTCTCGATTGTCTTCTAACTATTCTGTACAGTGTGTGGTCACTGGTGACGGTGCGGTTGGCAAGGTTAGTTTCTTCTCGCTTTCGGTTTCGCTCTGCGGTTATACGCGGCGCTTGTAGACTGACATCTCGATATAGACCTGCCTTCTCATCTCGTATACCACCAATGCGTTCCCCGGCGAATACATCCCAACTGTGTTGGTCATCCCTTCCGAAATGATGCAGCTGTGGTGCGTGGAGAAACTGACTCTTGTTCAACTCCTAGCTTCGATAACTACTCCGCGAGCGTCATTGTCGATGGCAAGCCCATCAGCCTAGGACTGTGGGATACTGCTGGCCAAGAGGACTATGATCGATTGCGACCACTTTCGTATCCCCAGACAGACGTCTTCCTCATTTGCTTCTCCGTCGTCAGCCCCCCATCGTACGATAATGTCGCCGCCAAGGTACTACTTTTTTCTTTCTTTCTACAGCACTATTCCCGAATGTCGCAAATTTGACTGCCAGTGTTCTAACGCATCACAGTGGCTGCCCGAGATTACCCACCACTCTTCTGGAACTCCCATCATCTTGGTCGGTACCAAGATCGATCTGCGAGATGACCCCGCGACCCGGGCTGCTCTGACCAAGCAGCACATGGAGCCTGTCAAGTACGAAAACGTCCTCAACTACGTCAAGGAGGTGAATAAGACCCAGAAGATTATCTACAAGTACATTGAGTGCTCTGCCCTCACTCAGCGAAATCTGAAAAGCGTTTTCGACGAGGCCATCCGGTATGCAGCTCTCCCGACCGCAAAACCTGATTTTTTGACTTGAGCTCACCGAATTTCTAGCGCCGTCCTGAACCCCCAACCCACGACTTCGAAGACTAAGAAGTCCAAGTGCTTGGTTTTGTAAAGAAACCAACAAATACGATTTCGTTTTCCGTTACGTACATCGGATATGGCGGGCCAATTACCCTAGATCTGACGAAAGATTTGCGTTGTTTTTATTTTATTTTGCTACATGGCCGATTACGATCCTGGCCTTGGGGATAGCGTCCCCCCCCATTTGGGTCCTGTTTCGAGACCCAATTCATACATGGATGGAATTAGAAGAATTTAGCTATTAATTGAGGGACGAGGTTTCAATCATGGGCTCGAAGTATTTCTGTAATGAATGGTTCTGGTCCTCCAACAATGGGTCCTCTCATGTTATTGTGTTTTATTTTTTATTTTTTTTATTCCCTTGGCTGTGTTTGTTGATTTCGAATTGCCATGAATTGGAGGGGGGTCTCGCGCGACTATTTGCCTGCCTAACGAGTCACGTTTTTCTCACTTCTCTTTCTTGTTCATGGCCTCGGGATGCTGGAGGGAATAGGAATAATCTTGCTGCTACAAGGCATCGTGTAAATTTTGCTACTTTCCTTGCATTTGTTCCTTTTCGTGTCGCTTCATAGAATGCACACGCATGGCTACCAGCATTCCGCTCCATCACATATGTCAAATACTAGGCATGGAGAAATGATGCATGTGAAGATCAAAAATTCCACTCAATTCCTTGGGGGTATCTAGGTTTCTTCTTTTATCCCAACCTTTTGCAGACGTTTCCTTTTTTCTCTTTTTCCAACATGCAGGCATTAAACAATTAGGGGAACAGTTTTTTTCCGTAAAGATAATAAAGAGCCATGTTACTGGCCGAGATTGGGGAGTCGGGCGAGACGGCTAGGGTGTATACCGCCCGTTGACCGAGACTCTTCCCTAGCTCCGCTGTTCTCCTCCTTCTCTGTCTTTTCCTTCTCGATCCTCTTGGTGCGGTTCTCGTCGAGCTTCTTGTTCTTTTCGAGGATCTTGTTTTGGCGGTTCTGGTTCTTGCCGCCTCCACCGGCACTATGCGTCTGATGTTAGTTTGCGTTTTCACATATCTGTTCTATAGCGGTTGACGACTTACGTTAACTCCACATTGATCTTCCTCTCAGGAGAGACGCCGTCGTTGAAACTGGAGTGGTGGAACTTGTCGAGACAGGTGCGCTGATTCTGGGGGGTAGCAAACTCGACAAAGGCGATGCCCCGGCAAGGGTTTGGATCGCCCTTCTTGGTGAGACAGCGGACGGCAATGGGCTTGAGGGAGGCAAAGTGCGCCGAGATGGTTGCCGCGGTGGCGCTGTAAGGCAGGTTGCCGACGAAGACGATGTTGCGGCCGGGCTTTTGGGCTGCGGATTCGTCAAGGTCGATTGCATCGCCATTGGGTGTGGTGGTGGTGGTTTCGGGCTGGGCTGGCTTGCTCTCCTTCTTTTGCGTCTTCTTTTCCTTTTTCTTGTCTTTGCGCTCGGCCTTCTTGGTTTCCTTGTCGGCTCCGTTGACCTCGGCGGCCTTTTTATCCTTCTTGGGCTCTGGCTCTGTGGCTTCGGGCTTGGATTGCTCCTCATCAACGTCCATGTCATCCTCGGGAAGGTCCTGGAGATTCTTGCGCTTGTCCTTCTTCTCCTTGCGGGATTCCTTGTCGCCCTTCTTTTTCTTGTCCTTCTTGTCCTTCTTGTCGCCCTTGGGCTTCTTCACCTCGCCATTGGTCTCGGCGTCATCGTCGGTCCTCTTGCGCTTCTTGGCAGACTTATCCTCGGCGATAGTATCGACAATGGGCGTCTTTTCCTCGACCGCAGCCTGGGCCGCAGAAGCTTCCTTTGCAGCACGCTTGCTCTTCATTTTTCTTCTTATTTGTTTTTCTTTCCTTTCCTTTCCGAGTACAATATGAATAACAGTGTTTATCCTTGGTTTTTGAAGGAATTGGGCTTGGGCTTCGTGAAGTTTATCCAAACTGCAACGCTGATAGAGAATAGTTTGGAGATAGAGGAAAAAAAAAGAATGTCGTAGCGCAGAATTTGCTATGGCAGCATTTTTAGTGGGGCTGTGATGAGCGTCCGTGGATTGGCGCTAAAACTTGTCCCCATGTTTTTTTTCTTTCTTGTCCTTATCGCGAGATGGTAAATTCGACCAAACAGTGAGTGAATACTGCTGCTTATACATACCTAGAAGATAGCCCGTTGATTATAATGGATAGCCTAGACTATGCCGTATGGATCAGATGGTTGGAGGCTTTTGATTAGATGTAATATCCACCATCTGCATGTCTCTTTGGAATAGTTTCTTCCCATTTTCTTAGTTTACGGATGGTTATTATTATTATTATATATATACTACGTACCGCTTAATTATTAAGGGACCACTCCTGCATGCACCTAGGTCCAAGCTGTTGGCCTGATGAGACTCTATTATCGCCTCAAGCCTTGACGTATGATAGGCACACGGCTCTGGACAAACAAACAAGGCCCATGGCAGCATGATTAGCTTATACATAAGGTAGGCACTATGTCAACGGACATTGTTAAAAGTACATGATGAGGCTTCTACAAGTATGAGGCTCGTGACAGGTTTAATAATACGAGGATTGGTCAACATCAGCGCGGAATACGTGGCTGACTTCCAGAAGCTCATCGTTTCCTTCTAGACTCGTTTCAGACACCCTCCGTCTTACCGATTAGACATTTTCCATTTTTTAAACTATAGCATAAAAACGTAAGAACAAGGTGTGGTCAGATTTTGCTATTCGTCTCTCTCTCTCACATCGGTGCCAATAGGAATGGGAATGGCCGTAAGAGGACGTAAGAGGATGGATGGATAGGCTGGTGGGGATAAGACCGCTCCAATTTTCTTTCCCACTTGCCATGTTCAGGCCAGTCCCAGCGCTTACCCCGCAAAGACTACAGGGGTCTCAAACCCTCTAACGTCCCTGTGGCGCACCCCCCCAAAAAAGGTCCCCCCGTCCCCCGTCCTCCGTCCCGGGTCTCCCCCTCCTCCTCCTCACCACACAATCTGGAACCTTTGGAAGCTTGAGGCTCATGTTCCTGTCTTGCCTGTCATTGTCAGAAGAAAATGGATGGATGCGGAGAGAGAGGGGAGTGGATGGCAACTTACGCCACGTCTCCAAATCCTAAACGGTTGGTCCATTTACGCCTTTTCCCTTGACAACCCGTCGAATCACTTAATAGCTGTTGCCTATAGTAGCAATCGTGGCGAGCTTTATCCTTCAAGGGCAAACAACGTAACCTTACTTGGCCACTCCCCCTCACGACCTCCTCACGAGAACATTGGATGGGCCTTCATTTGGGCCTTGCCATCCATTAATATTGATTGCCGCGCGGGGTGAGGCGTCCAAGTCGAACAACACAAGCTTTTTTTGATAATACTGCCGTCGGCTTAACCACCACCTTAATGCCGAAGGCCCGATCCTCCTTTTGAGCTTTCCAGCTGATAGGTCATCTAATTATTCCACCACAGAAATGGACAAAACCCCAAGATGCCCAAGCAGAAATGGGGGATCCATGGGGATCATCGTGAACCTTGTCCTAACAGGGGGGGGGGCAGATGCGGCGGCAGCGGTCTAGCCTCAAAGACTTGACCCTGTTGTAATACCACCCCCCCCTAAATGGGAAGCTTAAGTTGGATGCTGGCATACTGGGTAGGTACATTTAGCATGCCCATCGCCGCGTGTGAGGTTTCTATTTTTCGATCCGTTTTTCTATTATTATGTGGCTTTTGAATGCAACCCCAAGGTCTGATCTACCCGTCATTACTTCTCAGATATGTTTCTCCTTTTATAGGACCCTTACCCGCGCCAAGATTGAAACCTTCTCCTCCTACTACTACTATTACTACATCACCAATCCCCCCCGTTGGCAGATCGCACCCCACAGCAGACACAAGGTGTTTGTTGACGTCTCAACAAAATAAATCATAAAATAAAGAATGGGAACGGGTGATATTGCTTCCGCTTTTGAGAAAGCAACAGCGGCAGGTCAGACTCGGAATGCGGATGGGAGCCTCGGTACGGGGAGCCATTCTCCCAACAGGGTGGCTTCCGGAAATGCCTCCTTCCGCGACATTGACGAGAAGAAGGTGTTGCGCAAGGTATTTTGAAACACAGCGGGATGAAGAGGAAGGGGCGATTGGTTAACCGCTGACTCTGCAGATGGACCTGCGGCTCATTCCCATGCTCGCCCTCCTCTACCTCCTCTCATTTCTCGACAGTAAGCCTCCGCTAGTACCAGCCGTTTAACGAATATGTAGATCAGTGCGAGATTTGAATGATACAGTACTGACAAGCCATTATCAGGAGGAAACATTGGAAATGCCAAAATCGAAGGTCTCATCGAGGATCTCGACATGACGCCCAACCAATACAATTGGTGTCTCACGGTGCGACAAAGGCAATCAAGAGGATTGTAAGCATTTAGCATGGAACTAACATTCCCAGGTCTTCTTCTTTACATACGCCGCATTCGAAGTACCAAGCAATCTTCTCCTCAAGAAATTACGTCCGAGTCGTTGGCTTCCCCTCATCATGGTCTGTTGGGGAACTGTCATGACCCTCATGGGAATCGTCCAAAACTACCACGGGCTCCTGGTAGCACGACTCTTTCTCGGACTGACAGAGGCCGGTTTATTTCCTGGAGTTGCTGTAAGAATAAGACCCCTATGCCCTACCTTCCAACTCAGTCCTCCGCTTTTGTCCCTCCTCGGTCTAAGCATGATACAAGTCTTATCCAGCTAACGATGGATCAGTACTACCTGACCATGTGGTATGTCCGCGACGAAATCCAGCTCCGAACAGCCCTATTCTTCTCCGCAGCCTCCATCGCAGGCGCCTTCTCAGGCCTCCTCGCCTTCGCTATCAGTAAAATGGACGGCATCGGTGGTCTGGCCGGCTGGCGTTGGATCTTCATCCTGGAAGGAATAGCCACGGTACTTGTCGCTGCCATGGCCTTCTTTGTCCTCCATGACTTTCCTGAGACTGCAAACTTTCTCACCGAGGAAGAGCGTGAATTTGTCATCTATCGCCTCAAGTATCAGGGTCAAATCTTCATCAACGACGGCGTTGAGCAAGTTCACGTTGCACAGTCTGAAGAGTTCCGGTGGAAATACGTCCGTCAAGCATTCACAGACTGGCAGATTTGGGTTAATATTCTGGTCTATTGGGGTGTAAGTCGTCCTCATCTGTTCTCTCCTCGATACATCTACATGTACGACATGCTGACCCCTAAATGCAGGTCGTATGCCCCCTTTACGGCATCAGCCTCTTCCTTCCCACCATCATTAAAAGCTTGCACTACACCTCCAGCAAGGCCCAACTCATGACCGTCCCAATCTACGTTGTCGCCGCCCTCCTCGCCGTCATAACCGCCTACCTTTCTGACAAAGTCAAAAAGCGAAGCCCCTTTGTCATCGGCTTCCTGTTCCTGATGATTGTTGGGTACGCTATGTAAGTCAACTACCAATCCCATAGATGGATCAGAACCTCGTCCCAGAAATCACGCAGGCTAATTCTACTTAGGTGCATATCCTCTTCCAACCCTAAAGTCGTATATGGCGGTGTCTTCCTTGTGGCCGCCGGCATCTATCCAGCTTTCCCGGGTGTCATCTGTTGGCTATCCAACAACCTGTCGGGGAGCTATAAGCGAAGCGCTGGAATGGCTATTCAGATCGGAGTCGGAAACCTTGGCGGTGTAAGTGAAAGAGATATAGGTTCTCTGATAGGCTCCACTAACTAGTGTCATAGGCCATGGCTTCCAATTTTTACCGCCAGGCTGACAGCCCCCGATATATCTTGGGTCACGGCCTAGAACTGGGGTTCATTACCCTGGGGATAATTGCAGCGTTTGTTTTAATATTCGGCTATAGTAAAATAAATAGGAAGCGTGAACGACAACTTGCCGATGGCGCTGCCTTGAGCGTCACAGCCCAGGAACTGTCTGAACTGGGGGATAGAGCAGTGACATTTAGATATATATTCTAATTTTAGTCATCTCACTTCATCATCTACAGGAGTTTGGGAACAACAAAAATCCATTGATCAACATTCTTCCTTATTACTAGTGCTAACGTATCTGCCATTAGTTCTGGGTGTAAAAAAGCGTGATAATAAGACCATAAGAATGGCAGCCTCCGAGCCATATTTCTACCATAAACGACAAAAATGATGAACTAAACTTTTCTGCCTAGCTACCCATACCTCCAAATGCAATTGCAGCTACTGCAGTCAAACCACCATCCACCAGGCAAAAATTAGCACCAAAGAATGCATGGCCCATATAGAAGTATGTGTAGTCGAACTGCCTCCACTTATAGTGATTTGAGGTGGGCTTGTCGTGACAGTCTGAGTATTCTCGGATTTGACAAAAGTCGTCGTTGGTTTTGGCCCAGAGGTGACAAACACTTTGCTGGTTGGCAATTCGCTCGTATGAACATCACCGACTCGAACACTATCAGATCTCAGATCCAACGCATTCATGGCATCGGCTCGAGAGTAGAGTCCTCGCAAACCTGCATCAGGATGACGCTTGCCCTTGTTGCTGCTGAAGACTGGTGTGGCCAAAGGAGCCCTTTCCCACACTGACACGACTGTAGTCGCAGATCCATCTTTGCCAGGGCGAATGATCCGCACAAGCTGGGGATTGTTTGCATCCACATTGGAGCCAATTCTTGGAGTCCCATCTGACTTCAGAGGCAGTACTACCCCTACTGAAGGAATGACTGTTGGTCGGCCAGCAGTGATAAAAGTTGGACCTGATGCCGATGCTTTGCTTGTGCTGGTATGACTGGTCAAAGACGTATGGTTGGCCACAGTTGTAGTACCGGTTGGCCAAAGTGTGACTTCTGCGGACTTGCTTGGCGCGCTTTCACCATGAAATACTTGGTGTTGTACATCAACCGCATAGGGTTTAGGCTGTTGGTTTCCGTCTGAATAGCTTGGAGGGCTTAGAGGCTTTGTCGGTACAGACTCTAGGCAAGGGGATGACAGCCCTCCAGACTCAGCGTTACCAGGCGCCGCAGAGTTTGGATTGGATACTCCTGAGCCAGCAGGAGGAATGTTTGAGATGGGTTTTGGCTGAGGCTGCTGCCCTGCACCGGAACCAGGATTCTGATAACCAGGTGGATTGCCCTGATTGGGGCCCGATGACGGCGCCGCTTGGGAGATAGAGGCTGGTGGCTCACTTGCAGGGTTGTTCGTGGCCGGAGATGCTGGAGATGCTGGAGCTGCAGAAGGCGTGGCTGTAGGCTGTGTAGCCGCAGGAATTGTAGATGCGGGAGGGGCAGTTGGGCTGGATGCAGCCGGAGCTGCGGTTGGTGGAGGCAGAGAAGATGGGGGAGATGTTGGAGTGCTGAGTGGCAGTCTAATGGTAGTCTCAATTACGGACTCGGGGCAAGGGCTTGATTGAGGAGGCGGCGTTGCCACAGGATCAGCGGATTTGGATGATGGAGATGAGGACATGGCATCTGTAGGTTTTCCTGACTCGGCACAGTCAGAAGTCGGGCTCTGCGTTTCGGCGGCGCTTGGTTTGGGGGAGGCAACAGTATTGATGGAAGACGCAGGCGAAGCAGGACCAGTATTCTGAGCGGAGTCTGGGCAAGGCGTAGTCGGTGACGAAGACCCATTGCCACCATCATGAGAGCCAGCCAGAGAGGCAGATGTTGCAGCAGGACTGTTTGGTCCTTGAGGGCCTGTAGCTTGTGACGAACTTGGACTGGCTGCAGGTCCTGGATTGGTGGGCAAGTTGTTTGGTCCCGCTGAACTTGATTCGCAAGGGGCAGAGGAGCTGGGTCCACCTGCTCCTTGGGGTTGTCCAGTTGATGATGGTGAACCTGATGAAGAAGCTGGGTTTCCTTCATTTCCGGGACCATTCCCATTGTTATTGCCATTTCCACTGCCGTTGTCGTTGCCATTGCCGTTCCCCGCATTGTTGTTTCCACTGCCATTACCATTTCCGTTGCCATTCCCAGAACTCGAACTGGGAGGTGGGGAAGATGGAAGAGGAGCAGGCATCGATACCGTGACGACTCCATCAGACCCAGCAGAGCAAGAGATCCCAAGCGAGAGGGCAATATTCAGCGACGGGGGTGCGGTCTGAACCAGGCCACTATCTGGACCAGAAGGATGGCGATTGGGGTCAGTGGGGGAACTATTAAGATCAGGAAGATGAGAAGGGCCGCCAGAAGAATCAGGAAGATGGCCAGACTGAGGACCAGAAGGGGAATCAGAACGATTAGGACCGCCCGGAGCAGAAGGGTAGCCGTTGGGAGAACCAGAAGGAGAACCACCAGGCGGAACAGCAGGTGGCTCAGGATATGGAGCGTATACCATGGCTCCCCCTGGGGTGGATTGTAGTTGTCGTTTGCCCAAGTTGACATGTTGAACGTCAACAGGGTGCATGGGGCCAATGATAGCACCAAGGCTCGAGCAAGTAGTAATGGTGGAAGCCAAGGCAGAACCGTAGTTGTTGGTCTCGCAAGCTCTGATCAGGCACTGGAAGAATTTCTGTGAAACAAAATTGTCAGAAATGCTGAGTGAATGGCTTGATGGAAAGTAATGGAAGGGAAAAGGCGTACTCGCTGAGTGGGCAGGTCCTCGCAGATGTGCTTCATCTCGAGTGGGGCTCGTTGACCTCCAATCCCGACGGCACATTGCATGGCACAATCTTTTGAGACCGGTCAGTGACGACGCAGACTAGCAAGCAACTGGGAGGGGCGGCATACCATGTGTATGGTCCCCAAGGTTGGCCTGACCCATTGCGAGGGTGGTGGAGGTGGCTAAGACGGGTACAGCGAGGCTGGCTCTCATCTTGTTTGCTTGGTAGCAGAAAATGAATGTGAGTGGGTGTAGGCGTGTAGGCGTGCAGGTGTGTGTGAGTGCGGGTGCGGGTGCAAATGGTTTGTCGCAGTTAACGATAGTCACCAAAATGGTAAAACGGGATATGGGATCCAAAAACGAGAGAGATTGGGTTCCAAAAAAACGTAGCTTGTGATGTTGTGTTGAAGGTAGAATCTGGTATGAGAAGAGGAAGAAGAAGAAGAAGAAGAAACGGATGGAGACACAAGATGAAGAGAAAGGGTTTTGTTATCATCTTGAAGAGTTGGAAGTACAACCGGGACATTGAAGCGAAGAAAGAGCCATTCCTTCCTGGAATAAATGGATATTATTAATTGACAATGCCGAATTCAAGAGCGTAGAAGGTACGGCAGCGGTAACAGCAGCAGAGTTGCAGTGGAAGCAATCGCCGTTGTTTCCCCAGTTACATTGCTCCTTCTCCCCAGTAGAACCAGACCTCCCCCTCTCAACATGTACATGGATGGATGCCTCTTGTGCGGAACCTGGAGTATGATCCAAAAGAGTACCATCTCTTCACGCTCAAGGTATCTACCTAGACGAATGGCAATTGCGTCTAGTAAAACAGCAACGCAAGCGGCTTCTTCTCATCCCCATACCTATCCTTAAACTCCTTCCTCGTAAGGAAACGAGCAAGTGGCATCATGGTATCCTTCATATCCAGAACCCCTCTCTTCTTCTGGTCAATATGGGAGGCATCCACCACTAGACGTTGCAATTTATCCAGTGATAGTGCACCTGCATCAGGGGTTGTTAGTTCTGTAGTGCTCTAATACACAGCGTTGCATGTATGTGCCTACCATTATCGATGAGCTCCGCGAGACGCGCTGGCGTTCCAACACCGATGCCAGTCTTTTTATTCCTGAGTAAGCTGACTTGGTCATCGACTTTCATGTGCTTCGCAAACTGGGGGGAAAAAAAATCAGCCCTGATATTCACGAGTTCACCACTTCAGGATGCCACCCTACCAGTTTCGCAACCAGGTTGTCTTTGCTAGCAAACTTGCGCACAGCTCTGTTTGTCGTTAGTAATCGTGGATTGTCCAAATCTCAATGGTGAATCATACCTCGTGATATCGGCAGCTCTCAAGCCCGCGCCAGCAATAATGATGGTGTGAGGAGCACCATTCTTCTTTGGTGTTCTGGTCAACTCCTCAGGATGCTCTGCAAACTTTTCGATGAAGCCCGGGAGATTGCCCAGACTTCTTGTCTCCTGCCACGAAGTAGTATCTCTTATCGAGTTGGCTGCATCGTCACCAGTCAGTACCCAGGTCGCCATCATGTTCCATTGTTGATTCATTTGCAATTTTCTCGCTCTCTCTCTCTCTCTTACCTGAGATAGCCAAATCTGTCAGCTCAACAGAACTCAGCTCGGTACCAAACTTTGCAAGTTTTTGTGCAAGATGATCTGCCAGCAGTGGGTTGTCCATCTTGGAGAAGAGCATGTTCAATCCGAGCTCGGGATTCAGGTTATCATCCTCGAGCTGGTTCGCCTTTCTCTTCTTGGCCTTCTTGGCCGGAACAGGAGCCGGGACCGCATCCTCTGCGGCGCGTTTCTTGGGGTTTGACATGATGCTCTCTGCCCCTTTCAGAGCATGCAGCTTTTAGTGCTGGAGCAAAAGCCTGGTGAAATTGGATTTTATGGGCTGATCCAGATGGCCTGGGTGGTTGATGAGAATTTTTGCAATGAGTGCACAGTGCAATGCCTAGTCAGATGCTGTAATTTTCCTAGTGGGGCGGTATGCTGAATGGAGCAGAGACGGTGCTAACACTGTATGTCATCCAGTCTGGCCTAAGTAGAGCATGGGTATTAGCTGGTCGGCGTACAGACGAATCAAAGAAATTAACAAACTGTATCCTCATTTATTTCATTGATTGCCATTCCCACGCATTAATTGCATTTTTTATTGTATCAAAGTGTTTATCATGTGGTTAATCTATCGCTATTTAGCAGGCCAATCTAAGGAACAGGCATGCATTCACCATCACGGCCTAGACCTCCCTTCAATACACGACACATTCCTAGTAAGCATTCCTACTCCGTACGCGGCTTCGTGACAAACTTGACTACCCTGTAGTTGATTTTTCGTTCATCGTTTGGTCATGGCATGATATGCAAATCTTCGAAATCAATTTATCGTACTAAGTACCTCCAACGCCATCCTCAAACGCCATGTAAAAACATCAAGATATTCGAAAAGATAGAACCCCCCTCCTTTTTCTAGGACCACCATTCTAGAAGATGCTGTTGACAATGTTGCTACCAATGGACGCACCAGCACCAAAAATGGCAGCGTTGCCCAGCTTCTTACCAAATTTCTTGCCGTACTCGCCGACCTTGCTGTCTCCGCCCTGCTGTGCCGGTTGACCGCCCTCGGCAACCGCCATGGGCGGGACACTGGAGTTGTATGGGTTCTGCTGCGCGGGCGGGCCCTGAGACGCTGGGTAGCCGTATGTGGGCTGTTGGGGGTAGGCCGCAGCAGCGGGTGTAGGAGCCTTTTGTTCCTGCTCTACAAGGACGTAGTTCTGCGGGAAGATGCCCTCCTTTCCGGTGCGCGTGTTCTGGCCCATCCACCAGTCCTGGTTCATGTGCTCGTAGACGGCGATCTTGTCGTCCTTTTCAAAGGTAAGATCGCGCGAGTCGGTGGCGGCATAGCGGTACAGTGCGCGGGCGTGAGCAATCACGGGCTTGGCAGAACGGGTTGGCACGCTCGGAGCGGGAGTATCGTCGTAGGACGGAGGGGCAGCAGTGTGGCTGTTGACGTTGAGATTCTGGAATGCCTGGGTCGGTGGAGAAGTTGGCGCGGAATTCTGTGCAGGAGTCGGGTTGTTTGAACGATTGACCGCAGCGCCGGCGCCGCGAAGAGGAGTCTCGGCGGGAAGAGCGGCGTGAATGGAGTCAAAGGCAGTCTCGTCAATGACTCCCTTCTCCAACAGGTTTTCCAGTTCCTACTCAAGTCAGGTCGCCTGGGCTAGACGATGAGGCTCTTGATCGGGTGGCTACTCACCGTCTTGATGGTTCGGAGAGACCGGTTAGTCTCCATGATTGTTTGACGATCCATTCTGCCAAGAAGATTCTGCAGATGCGGAAATGTAGATGTTCTTGAAGTCGGAATGCGCCTTCACAATCCTATATGATGAAAGAAGGATGGGGTTGATGGCCTGCTCGATCGACCTCTGTTGGAATGTGTCGAGTCGAACAAAGGGCTCAAACAGTAAAAGTGAATTCTGGATGATGTTGAAAGAGGATTTGCGATGTTAGTTCCCGGACTGGGATCACGGCAAGGTACGGAATGGGGGCTGTGCCCCGCCACGCGTTTCCAGGCAGTGTAGATGCCCCGAGACGCAGTTTTTCCCAAGAGTGCAACGAAAACAAAAAGATGAATAAAACTATAATCTTCGTATACGTTGATGATCGTACAGGAGTGGTTCGTCATTGATGGTATAGCCATCAAGCTAAATTGGCCGCGCCGCAAGCCACCTTTGCCCTGGACGCTGGTAGCCGGCACAGTATGCTCACCCCAAATTGCGTCCTCGTGCAGGTTTAGACATGAGAAAAATTGGTCACTGAAAGCGATGTCTCATCAATCGGTTTGTCACAAAACTTGCTCTTGGAATTATGGCATCTAACGCTTTAAACTTTTACTCTAAATGTAGCTATCTGGATTATATAGCTTATAGGAACTCGCTCTTCTCAACAACATATTTGTCGATGTACTCATCCACAGTCAGAGTCTCAAGCTTCTTGCTGTCAAGACCAAGCTCAACAAGCTCGTTAACAGTAGCCTCGGGCAGATGAGGAGTGAGGTGGCGCTTGTACTTGGCAAGGATAACGGGCTTAGCCTCCTCACGACGGAGACGGTGGCCAAGAGGAGCCTCAACAGCGACCTCTTCAAGAACGGTACCGTCGTTGAGCTCAACGGTGAGAGCGTTGGAAATGGTTCGGAGGGCGGGGTCATGGTAGTCCTGAGTGTACTGGGGGTCCTCAACGCACTTGATCTTCTTGCGCAGGGACTCGACGAGCTCAGAGGTGGCGGCTTCGCCACCATCAACGTAGTCGGTAGCCTCGAGACGGCCGAAAACGAGCATGACGGAGCACATGTACTGGATGCAGTGGTCTCGGTCGGCGAAGTTGTCCATAGGCTTGAACTGCTTGTCGATAATGCGGATGCAAGCCTCGTGGGTTCGGCAGGTAATGGCCTTGATGTCAGCGGCGGACTTGCCCAACGCCTTGAGCTGGTGGTAGATCTTCTCGGAGGCCTCAACGGCAGTCTGGGAGTGGAACTCGGCTATTTTTGAGTCAGTTTTGCAGACCTTATAAAAGGGGTTCGGGCTGCGATTCTGTAAGCGGACGTACCAGGGTATGAGACCTTGAAGAGAACGTTCTCCATGACGTAGCTGCCGTAGGGACGCTGGAACTCAAACTTCTTGCCCTTGAATAGGACATCGTAGAAACCCCAGACAGGAGCAGACAGAACGGTGGGAACACCGGTCTCGCCCTTCATGACCTTGAGGGCCAGGTTGACAGCACGCTGGCAGGCATCACCGGCAGCCCAGGACTTTCGGGACATGGTGTTGGGAGTGTGACGGTAGGTTCGTAGACTCTGGCCGTCGACCCAGGCCTGGGTAACGGCATCGGCAATCTGCTTCTCGCTAAGGCCGAGCATCTTGGAAACGACGGCGGTACTGGCAACCTTGACGAGGACAACGTGGTCGAGACCGACCTTGTTGTAGGAGTTGAGGAGAGCCAAGCAGCCCTGAATCTCGTGGGCCTTGATCATGGCCTCGAGAACATCCCGGATGGTGAAGATCTTGCCGCCGGCCAAGTTACCGCCAGCCTTGTTGGTGCGGTTGACCCAGTCAGCAACAGCGAGGATAGCACCCAGATTGTCGGAGGGGTGTCCCCACTCAGCAGCCAGCCAACAGTCGTTGAAGTCGAGCCATCGGATCATAGCACCAATGTTGAAGGCACCGTTAACGGGGTCCAGGACGAAGGGAGTACCAGGGACCTTGGTGCCATTGGGGACGACGGTTCCAGGGACAACAGGGCCAAGGAGCTTAGCACACTCCTTGAACCTGAGGCCCTCAAGACCACAGCCCAGAGTATCGAGCAGAATCCATCGAGCGGTGTCGAACTATACGAAAGATGAATTGTGATTAGAATCTTGCAGTTATCAATGTTGAGAAGTTGGGCAGTTTAGGTGTCGATGGAGGGGTTGCAGATGAGGGGCAATGTGCTATAGTTCAAGATTTTTTTTTCTCCCTTTCTTTTTTTTCCCCCTTCGACTCCGCCATCTTCACTTACAGCTAGCTCAGAATCAATGGTCTGGTTGGCGACATAGTCGGCAATGTCCTTGATCTCAGGATCGTACTCTCTCGAAGAAGTCGCCATGGCTGGTGCACCTGATTGTCTAGAGACTGAAGTCGAAAAGTTGCTGCGCGAGGCGGGTGTGGACATGATGGAAGCACCACCAGCAGAAGCAAACCGGCTGGCGCCGATGGAGGCCGAGCGAAGACTGCCCGTTGGGAGGGTAGAGCGCGATTGAAGACGCAGCTTAGAAGCCGCCCTCAGGCTACGGGTGACGGCAGACATGTTGAATGGGGGCTCTATCACGCACAAAGGCAATTGATTGAAGATGCTCTAATGTCGAGAGAGCAAAACCATTCAAAGGCTTTCTCAAATGCTGTGAAGAAAGAAAAGAGAAGAAAAAAAAATTATTTGATGAAGCTTTACACACAGCTAACTTGATTGTTCTATTCTTGTGCCGCCCTTGCTTGCTTTAGCCGTCGCATGCCGCTCTCACCTCCGCTTCGCACCATCCTCGGTTAAGTCAAGCCGATCTAGGAGCAGGACAAGATGGTACGTACATATCTCGTCCCGTCCCCTTACTCAGCACCTCTCTCAGAGCCGATAACCTGAAGCTCAAGTCAGGAGAAAAGAGCTCTTTTGCTCCAATATATTTAGTTTTATGCGAATGCTTCATGATTATGTCAGTCGTTTCTGTTTCTGAAAACGGTCTCGCCACAGTTCAATCTCACCTCCCCTGATCAGCTGACGAACCTTGTACTAGACTTGGGCGGATACTACCCTTCATGCAGCCATGTTTGGCTAGTACAGACGTTCCTTTGGTTGATGGCAAGTTTGTATCAAGACTATCAGTTCCATAGGGCTGAGGTTTCGAATCGTCTGACATTCTTCTGTTGTTGGTCGACATATTTCAATAATTCAATAATCTTCCTTTCACTATCCAATAGCATGGTGCCTAGAGAAACTTTGCCTACGGGGATACCCGACGCCACATCTGAGATCGACATCGACTATTGGAATATAGTCGTTGTTATGCCTTGCTGTTCCTCTTGGATCAATGGTGAACCACTGTTCTGGGACGTGAGCTGTGTTATCGAAACTTCACAAAATGTGGCAAATGGTCATCAATAACCCTGACCCATTGCCTCGATGCCCTGTTTTTTCAAAGCGCCCCATCAATAGATCCATAACTTTGATTTTTTCCCCGGGCATTGCCATGCAGGTGGTTATGTCTGTCACCAATATTTGTCTTACGGGAGTCTGATCCCTGAGCCACCTCCCTGACCCCTAACCCACCATCTGCCTCTCTCCACTGGGGATGGGAGGCAAATAACAGAACCAAAACAATAGTCTGGACATTTAGAGAATCGTCATAATGGTCATCTATACAAGCTTAAGGAAATTTAGACGAGTCTATTGATATTTTGCGCTGGAATAGTTGCCATGATGCCTCAATCACCAAGGGAATGTTCGCAAAACTTGGTTTTGCGGCACGGCAACCTGGTCAAGGACCTACAGGGGCACAGCTTCGGTGAAAGCATAGGCTGCAGGGCGTACAATCGAGGTGATTGCGAACGTCGTTGGGGATAAATTGCATCTCTCGGTCCGAAAACCCCTCTTCCGTGTCCGGGAGATTTGACACACTTCTGAAAACCACAACGGGAGGTGGACGGTTTTAGGCATCAAAGACATGTGAAAACGCGCGACATGGAAAGGGAAAGCTCTTCACTTGATAGCATATTCATATCATCTTATTTCTAATCAATAATATGCCATGGTAGAGCGCTTTGGAGAGGTGAACTTCACAAGTTCACGGTGAGGATCGCCGTTACGATGCATGAAATGCCTCATATCGGCAATGGCTGGCTTGCGTTCATCAGTAAAGGGCCGTACACTCGAGCACTATATCGTAATTCAAACAGTTTTCAATTCCATAATGAGATGCTCGTGTCTGCTTGTAGTGGCTCATCGTTGTTTACCCCTTTCCTCCCACTCATGGAGGACACTTGCCACCTCAGTCTTGATTATTAAAAGAAAGATTGCATCAATGATATGCAAGAGATTTATAGCATTCATATTTATTAATCACTGCTCCCCATCCCTGAAAATTACATTACCAGGTGGCTTCAATTATTGCTCTTCTGCTTCAATGTATGGTATCAGCCATTGGCTGGTGCGATTTCCGCCAACGCTCAACTTGCTATACCATTGGCATATTGCCAAGCAATAGTAATTAAACCAACCGTAACCATTTTGCCGCAATATAATGAGGGGATTCCTGACCATACGCAGTTGAGGATGTTGATACGCGCCCTTGTACTGTCTACGTCCGAATGCCTCCTGATTTCTACGCTGCCGGCCGAAAGGACAGGCCCCATCTCAGAGCGGCTCGAGTGCACGGAGTTCTCAGGATGCATGCCTGCGTGCTATAATTCACCGATAACCCGCCTATATACGTTAGATCGGCACGAGCTTTTGCCTAACGCCAGTTGTTGGTCAAAGTGAAGAAAAAAGGCGTATGCTACATAGCAGCACAACGTCGCAAGCAGCGATGACATATCGTTGCGTCGACCAGCACTGCATCGCGTTTTTATGGAGCGAAGATAGCTAAAAACCAACAGATCACAACTATACCAAGGCGAGTTCTGTTATAGGTATAGGATCTCGATGGCTAACCCACTACGTGCATGACGCCGCTCAATGAGATCAATCAGACAGTTATCCCCATGGATTTGGGTTTGGGGTTTTGATCCACCACATTGACTCGTTTGGCAGGCGGGGCAGCTCCAGAAAGAAAGAGAAAGAAAAAAGCTCCGTCCATGGCCTGCTCAGCCGCCGAGACAGTCTCACCAACGTTGACTTAATGTCCAGGATAGGGCTGCATAGGGTCGTAGAAGTGCGAGCTGGCGAACAGTCGCTGGAGCAAACCATAAAGTTCCAAGCATCTTAGCGGCATTTGAGACTGTGATAACGCAGGTTTCACCGGTTGCTAACGCTGATGAGTTTTCAAAGTCCAAACGGCGTTAGCAAACCAAACGTTGAAGGTGTGGTTGGGTATTCCTTTGCCATCGTTACAGCCATTGCAGCCATGACCCCTCGGTCTACCCGTTGAATGTACACTGGGCAGCAGCTGAGAGATGTACAAGACAAGCTGATATTTGCATTGTTTGCCACCACAGACGTGTCCGTTCAATTTGGTTCATCGTCATGCCTTTGCTCAGCGCGTGATGTAATTTGCCCTGGCAAAATGAGCAACAACCTGCCAAATATGAGCAAGATTAATAAGTCATTGCTTGAGAGACAAAGAAAAAGGAAATAAAACGATCTCCTGCACGCCATGTCGAATAATTGATGGTTCATAGCGATTTATCGGACGTTGCCGTACACTCCCGATCGATCAGTTGTGCTGTACCTATCAAGTTTCCTGCATGCTGCTGCGCAACTGCGTTACACAGACCAACATGACTGGCGCGCAAGCAAATGCGCGGATGTTCATGAGAAGCCCCCACCTACTGTGCCGGAAGACAGGGAAAAAGAAGGAGTATGAGTCGGAATTTCCGAGAAGGACCGTAGTGAGCTTGCACTACCCCATACGGAATGTAACTATAAGTAGTACAGAAATGGCTTTGACATGAGTTGTTGCATTGCCTTGTCGTCCCGGGCGTATCTGCACCCGTGGTGATGATGAGAGAGAGCCTGGGAGGATCACGTCCTTGCTAGAAGAACGAGAACGAACCAGGTGACGATGGACAGTGGCGGTGGTAAAACCAGAGTGCCCCGGGTATCATATTGTTCAAGGCAAGAAGTGACTATTGAATATCGGTTCGAGGAATAGGTTGGCCAGCAGGGAAATCATTTGCCTCAATGAGGTGCTTCAGCAGCTCGGACTGTCATCAGTTGGGGCATAGGTCAATATCGGCATTGTTGGGTGGGGGAGGGATTCGACATTCGCGCGAGAGCCGCACGCCGCATAGGCCGCCTACACTCTGCAGAAAGCAGAATTCCTTGTTTGGCTCGGTCATGGGCGTACGTGTTCGCGTGGTTTCACAGGAACAACGGCAAACCAAGAGCGCGAATAGTGTGCTGTTAGTCTGGTGGGAGCTGTTGTAGACTAAAAGTCCAGCCCAGTCGACCGGACCAAACGACCCCCTGTAAGTTTAATGCAAGTGCTTTCCGCGGTTCATCGGATCCCGGGTCCTTTCTAGTTGTAGTGATGTGATGGAGAATTCAGAGCTCTGGACTATGGTGCGCCGATATAAGCAAGCGTGGCAGATGCCATGAGGATCGACGATTCAAGGCTTCCGATAGCTGGCGTCTGGATCTGGGACCCTTGGGCTACGGCTGATGCACTCATCCCTCAAGGTTGTCTAACCATCGGCCCAGTAAAATGAATCTTTGTTACGTAGGCTGCCTACTTTTTTTTCTTTCTTTCTTTCTTTTTTTTAGTGGGAGCAATAAGCTTGCAGTAAAGCAAGCGGAGAGATGGACTCAAGGATCCATGAAGGGGGAAAGAGAGAGGGGGTTGGATTGTTCGAAAACGTGAGGATCCCGTCACCTTGCAGCTGTCCCCTTGCCGACGGCGACGACAGCAGCTTTAACCTCCACACTGTCCTGTACACTGAAGGTTGCATACTGAGACCCATAGCTTGAAGAAGAAAGGATTGGCTGCAGCGGTGGTAGTAGCTCGGTACCTACTCGGTGGTGGTGTGGACAGTCAGAAAGCACAACTTTCCGATACCATCCAAGGATGGGGATTTTGAAGAGGTGGTCTGTGAGAAGGGGAAGAATCCCACCGAGTCCCCATATTTTAGTAAAAGCCTGGTTTTCCCCCCTTCCCTCCCCTTCTCATTGTGGATTCCAAGTTAACACCTTTTTTTTCTCGCCTTACCTACCTAGCTAAGATGATAATCATCCACTTCGTCATGCGAGCAAGGGTGGATTGGGTCCATCAACCGGAGCTGGGAAATGGAAGAAACGGGAGCTGTGGATGAAGATGAAATAGGTGCTCCGTAATTGTGTCCATCCATAGGTAAGTAGCTTGTATTAAGCAGGTATTGACTGCACTGCACGCACTGCACGCACTGTATGTACATGAATGATGAATGTATTCCGTGCCTCGGGTTGATGAAACAAGGGCTTCGAAATGCTTGGCACTGGCAGGCTCGCTACTACGAGTAAAAGGTACCAGTACGCGATGGGGATGAGACCCAGAAACCGAAAAGCGATACGAAGCATTCAATGTAGAGAAGATGATTGATGTCTGGCGTCCATCATGACTAGGTTTAGTGGAGACATACGGATGCAGCGTGTAGGAGGCTTGGCGGAGGAGAGCACCTGGGCAGTATCGACACCTACTTTCCGGCTCAGGTCCACTGCCACCCTTCCAGGGTTCTGTGAAGCTCCCGAGCCATGGAGCTTTGAGCTTTTTCTGCAAGCAGCCCTGGAGCTTTGCTGGGCGTCGTCGTCCTTTAGTGGCTTGATTTTTTCCTTTTTAGCGGAGACAACGCCATGGGCGCCTGCTGCGAGACTGGCAAAGACCCTGAAGGCGCCACCCCCGGTCCCTGGAGAAAGCAAGATGGAGGGAAGGATTGGATGGATGAATGGGTGGGTGGGTGGATGCTGTGTGGGTGGACGAGTAGACATTTGGATGTTTGGATGGGGACAAATAATACAGTGTGTGTTATGGGAGACAAGATGGCCGCCCGTTGAGATGGGCTGAAGGAGGAGCTACTCCAAGTGGAGAGAGAGAGAGAGAGGCTTGCATGTGTAGGTCGGCAAGCACGCAGTCGAGGGAGCAGATAAGGTACTGGGTACTTACCGGAGTAGCTCGGTGCAGGTGCAAGTGAGCAAGGTGGTAGATGGGGAAGTGATGCTGCAGCGAGGCAGTAGGTGCAGTCAGTAGGTGCAGTAGGTGCAGTGCAGCAGGTGCAATGCAGCGCAGCATTGACTGCTGAGACAAGACGTGGAAGGAGCAACAGCAGGAGCAGCAGTAGGAGCAAGCTACCATGGCAATTTGCAGCAAGAGTAAAGAAGGCGACCCCTGCTCCGCTGTCAAATGTCGCCCAGAGCTACTACCATCGATACCTCGTAGGTACCTTCCCAGCCCTGGTCCGTTTCAATGGGGCCTTTTCCCAGGACCCAGGGCAAGAACGGCGGCGGCTCTCTACCTTAGTAGTACCCTCTAGCTATTTTTCGCCTCTGCCAGCTTGCTCGATCCGGACAACCATGGAGGGGTCTTCAACATCGACGTCTCCCTCGTACCAGCCGCCGCAAATGGCACCGCAAAATAGGAAATATGGGAGGGAGGAGGAGAAAAAAAAAGAAAAATCAATTAATCATGCTATTGTGGGCCACGAGACCTTTCTCTCTAGTTGTAGCCTGCTCAGCTGTAGTTTTTCCATTCATTCTCTTGGCCCTCCTCCCCAATCCCCTTCCAGATTCCCTCTCGTCCCTCTTGTTCCACCGTTCTCGTCGTCCTTTGCAGGTTGTCGTTACTGTTACCGTTGTCCTCGTCGCCGCTCGCCGCTTACAGCAATTGGATGCCCATTATCGTTCCGCTGGTTCTGACAACCACTCGAATCCGTTCTGCGTCATCCTCTCTGCACACACACCTCTTCTTCAAGCGGGCCTGCTTTCTGACCTGTCCTCTCTGATTCTGATCCTGATTCTCCGCCTATCGTAATCCTCCTCTATCTCGCCTTTTCCGTTCTCTTGCATCTCTCCCGTGCATAAAAAGGGCATTCTTCAGGATAGGAGAAGCACCCGGGCAAGATAGCAATGCTTCCCCGAAGAGTTGTCTAACTAAAGTTACATGCTCTCGGCAACCAAAACGGGCCGCCTGCGCACTAGCATCATCATTTCCACATTACCAGGCACATCATTGGGCACACGCTCTGTATGCCCTAGTTACGGACAGTTTACAAGCTTCTTCTCAAGCGGTAATGGTCGTCTGAGGCATAAAATAGGGCGTTGGTCGATCCTTAACCGTTCAAAACTCGATGCTCTCGAGGCGTCAGCGGCCCCCCTCCTTGATCAACTCCGTCTATTAATATTCCTATTCGTCCTCGGTTCCCCCTTGGAGACACCGGCCGTTTCCCCTACCGCCTATTCCTATTTCTTTCTTAACTGGCTGTTGACCAGCTTCGACAGACTCTCATACACTCACCACACACTTTTGAATTCTCCCCCGGAATTCCCCTTCATCACAGACTGAACGATATCAACTCAAAAGAACGTTTCCCATACTCATCTCACCGCAGATACCGCATATTACACTGACGACTTATACGCCCTCTGCACCCGACCATCATGTCAGGTGGTAAACTTCTTGTCTATCTCCTGAGACGCGATCTTAGAGTCGCCGACAACCCCATTTTCCACCACCTGGCCACCACCCCGAACCATGGCTTCACTCACCTGTTGCCCGTATATGTCTTTCCATCTCATCAAGTCGAAATTTCGGGCTTTTTGAAGGATGGTGAGACCTCGCCATACCCCCCAGCCCTAAGCTGTGTTGGTAAATTCTGGCGGTGCGGCCCACACCGTGCCAAGTTCACTGCCGAATCCGTCTGGGACATGAAAGTGAACCTGGAGGCACTGAACAGCGGGCTTATCATGAGGGTCGGAAGTGCTACTGATGTTGTAAAGCACATCATTCAGCACTTCCAGGACCAGGGGCCCACTGTCGAAGCCGTGTGGATGACTGAAGAGTCATCCCATGAGGAAATCCAAGAACAAGATGCCGTTGCAACGCTTTGTGCCGACAGCAAGGTCGATTTCAAGCTGTGGCTTGATGAAAAGTATTTCATCGATGAGTGCGTGTTACCGCCCTGTCTGAAACAACGTGCTCTTGACATGCTGACATGTAAACTGACAGTCGTGACACGAACCTCAAGGAACCCGCCGATCTTCCAGACGTTTTTACCACATACCGCAAGTCTCAGGAGCCTCTCCGGGAGAGACCTCGACAGGCCGTGCCCGCACCCAAGCAGTCTTCTTTGCCCCCTTTGCCAGAGGATACCGTCATGCCCGAGCAGCATCACCCTTTTGTCGCGGCAGAGTCAATCGATGATCTCATCTGTCGACTCCAGAAGCCATTAGACAAAATTCTCGCCAAACCTCCTCCCTATCCTGATGGGGCTGTAACTGCCCATCCCTTCCTTGGAGGTGAGAATCCTGCTCTTGACCGGGTCAAACACCTGGTCAAGACTGGTGGTATGACGGCGTACAAGGATACCCGAAATGGTCTTTTGGGCCTGGATTTTAGCACTAAGTTGTCCGGCTACCTAGCCCTCGGCTGCATAACCGCACGACAGATCCATGAGGAACTTTTGAAATTTGAGGATGGAACTGAAAACGCATACGCCGAAGCAGAGGAATATGGAAAAGGCGAGAACGAAGGTACCAAGGGCGTCAGGTTTGAGCTACTTTGGAGGGATTACATGCGGCTCTGCACCAAAAAGTTTGGCTGCAAGCTTTTCCGAGCTGGAGGGTTTCGACAAGACGAAAGCTACAGCAAGACTTGGAAGACTGCAGACAAAGCTACGGCACAGTCAAACCAAGACCCTCCCGCAGAGGAAGTCGCCAAAATTCTCGAGAGGTTCCTGGAAGGCACGACAGGAATGGGGCTTATTGACGCTTCTCAGCGAGAATTATACCATACAGGCTATACCTCCAATCGCGCGAGACAAAACGTGGCCAGCTTCTTTGCTAAGCACCTCGGCATTGACTGGCGCTATGGAGCCGAATGGTACGAAATGATGCTTGTTGACTACGATGTCTCTTCAAATTGGTCAAACTGGCAGTATGTGGCTGGTGTCGGTAACGACCCTCGAGGCGATGCTCGAATTTTCAACCCTGTCAAGCAAGGGTTCGACTATGATAAGGATGGAACATATGTTCGTACATGGGTGCCTGAGATTAAGAGTCTCACTAAATTGGAGAACTTGTTCCAAGCGTGGACCGCGAGCCCAAATGATTTGGCTAAAGCTGGGCTGACCAACAACATCATGGTAACTGATCCGCTTAAGCGAATTGAGTTTACCGTTGACCATAGACCCAACAAGCCGCATCGTGCGGGGTTCCCAAGATGGCGTGGATCGAGCCGTGGTGGATATCGAGGCGGAGGCGACTCGGGAAATCGAAACGATCAGACCCGAGGCTTCGCCGTGAGTATGTCTGACAACGGCGGCTTCGGTGGTCCTCCTCGCGGCCCTCAGGGTAATGGCTATCGATCACCTCCGCCACACATGGGTGGGATGCCACGAGGTAACTACCAAAACAATAATGGCATGTACAGTGGCACCTATAGCTCTGGACGGCCATACGGAGATGATCACCATCTGCGAGGTAGAGGAGGAGGAGGAGGTGGTGGTGGTGGCCATGGGCCATTCCGTGCAAGCGCAGGGCGGGGATTTGGTGGAAGATACGAATCAAGGGGATGGGGAGTGAGAGGTGGTGGCTCATTTAGGAACGGGCAACACCATCAGTTTGGACACCCTATGCCACCCTCCTACCACCACTCTCACGGAAACCCAGGAGCGTCTGGTAACTAAGTTGCAACAGCAGTGGTGTTTGCATTGTACGGAGTTGTGGCTTTACGGGATGAATGTATTTGAGACATAATTTGATGTCAATAATGTAGTATGAATTATGTGGCTAATTATGCAGTTATTCAATACCACCAGCCTTTATGCACGCTTGACTTATCATTCGGCGAAATACGGCATATGCATGCGATGTTTATCTCATTAACATGGGCGTTTAGATTTTCCCGTCTCGGTTTTGATTCAAAGACGGCCTTCTTCGTCACAATGACCTGCTCCGTGCTCTTCCTCTCGGCTCTCGTGGTTTTTGAAAACCGTCAGTAATCCCAAGTCATAGCAGGTTTTCAAGACGCCGGCAGATAGGAATGCCACCCAAAAGAGCCCATGGTCTGACAAGATGCCGGTGATAACCGGGCCCAGGCTCTGAGCCATAGTCTTGACGACGTTGATAAAGCCCATCATGGCAGTGCGTTCTTGTGGCAATATAATGGCTGCAATGAAGGCCGATCGAGGTGCCGTGTCCATGCTTTGCGTGGAAGCACGGAGGATGAGGAAGAGAAGAGAGAGACGTGCGTCATTGACGATACCGATTAAGGAAAGGAATACCGATGAAGGAAGGTGCGTGAATACCATAGTCTTGCTACTCGTCAGCCAACTAATTTTGAAGAAGGGCAGGAAGGAGTGCTCAGGGGTAAAAAAGTGGAGAGCTAGGAAGAGAAAAGGTAGAGAGGAGAGAGGCGCGAGTTGAGGTTTGAATTACCTTAATGTTCCCGAAGCGCTTAGCGAGAGAAGAAGCAACAAGCATGGAGAGGGAAGTGATGATACTGGCAGTAAAGAAGATGGATCCTAAGCGGCCTTCTTCGATACCGTATCGCCAGCGGAAGAAGTAAGTCATCCAGGATCTAATGGTCAGGTCAGTTGGGTGTTTCTATCGATTCGTAATGCTGATCAAGACCCACAGGGAAGCCAATCCGGAAGCGAAGGCATCTAGACCGAAGAGAAGACACAACTTTATCAAGATGGCATAGCTCTCCTTGCTAATGTCCGGGAGAAGGGAGAATCGACGGTTCCTCTGCTCCGGTTCGATCACTTCCGATATTATATCCTCATCGTCTCGAATACTCAATAAGGGAGCATCCTCCGAAATATCGTCATCACTTGCTGATTCGAGTTTGTCGTCTACTTCCACGGCAGGACTGAGGAGGAGAGCAAGTGTGAGCTTGACGAGACCGAGGATTGCATAGACAACAAAGATGAAGCGATATGCATTGATGAGCTCCCAATGGCGGTCGTGGGATAGATGATGGACGACCCAGCCACAGACCATGAATCCGCAGGCCGCGCCCGCTGCTCCAAGAAGGCTATACCAGGCATAGACATCACTCCTTGAAGAGGCTTCTACAATGTGAGCGAGCGTGCTTTCTTCGATTGCTCTAAAGGGCCCTATTTCGTTACCACTGACGCCCTGTTAGCCTTGCACGTCAACCCATGCTACAAACCACCGTTTACCTCGGGCTGATGACACCAAATATGGCTGCCGCAAGCAACACCCAATAATTTTCAAACAAGGCAAATGCGACACCGGCTCCACTCATTAAGATTGCTCCTAGAGCTAAAATCGCCTTTCTTCCTGAACGATCGGCTACAAGGGTCAAAACGAGACTGATGCACACATCGCCAACCAGAGTCAAGGTCATGAACAGGCCAATGCGAGTCTTGGAGATGCCCAGAGCTTGCAGATACAACACCAAAACCAATGTGGATGCTCCATATGCGAAAAGCCGAACGAAGCGCTGCATGCACAGAAACTTGACGTCCCTTGGGCTGCGGTATAGGGATACAAGGCCAAGTTCGTCGAGCGCCCGAAGGAGCATGTTTCTGCGCGGGGGTTCGTCGTTCATGGTGACGCCTTGCGACGGTTTCGACGAGCACAATCCGTAGGACACCGAGCTCTTTTCGCGTGCTGCAACAAAAATCGACTCTTGGACCAAAAAAAAAAAAACGTGAAGTGAGGTTCAGATAATCAGCTGATTACTATACGAAACTAGGTTGCCATGGAGTGTCGAGTCTGTATCTGGTAGGTTTCAGAACCCAACGTACCTGATGACGCGCATCCAATCGCCGAGCCTGTCCGAGGTGTCTCGGAATTACTCGCGCCGGTCATCCTTGTGTCACGATGACTGGTAGCATCGGGCTGTCTCTATCTATAGGCAGCATAAGATGGTCCATTTCTTCAGACGAAGCGACGAGAGAAGGAAGAATCACAAAGAGTCTAAACTTTGTGAATCCATGAAGATTTACATCAAAGACCCTGTGCCTGTGAGGCCCCCAGTCATGCAGCAGGATTAGTCTCAGCTTTGGGAGTGAGACATCCTTGACATCATTGTGGCTGACTCAGTGCCTCCACCAATGCCTTTGACAGGACAAGGAATGGATGTCTTGCAAACTTCCGTCATTGTGCCTGAACGCACGGCACATTATCTTGGTTGGGGGGATGGGCCGGCTATTCTTCATGAGACAAGACTCTTGTGAGTGAAAATCATCACAACACTTCACTCCGCGAGTTCTGCTGTCTCACAAGCAACGTTATGGCTATTGTTTTTTTTTTTTTTCTCGCCCCGCTGAAAATACGACGACGACTATGGTTTTTGCCACTGGGTTAGGCAGACAGACAGACTACTGGTTTCCAAATCTCGGAAAGCCCGTTGAGCAATGCGTTGGGTGTAATAATTCCTACTTGTAGCTGGAACACACACCCGTGATCTTTTCTTCTTCTCTCTCTGGGACAGGAAAAAGCAAGACAAAAAGAGCCTGGACCAAGCCAACCGGGGAGGCCGTAAGATTTGGCTGTCCATGTTTCTTGCAGAATCAAAATCCACACCTGGCCGAGCAATTGACAGCGAAACCTTCCTCCGTCTCCTTTTGATGCACAAGTTTCATCCCGGGAGATGGGAAAATGCACGCCATTATGTGGCTGGTGTTCTAGGCCGCTCTCCATGTCCTTGACGAGATGAGAATTGCCATCCCGTCTTGCCTTGACCAGGTTCATTAAAGCCAGTCAGGGCATGGATCAGCGCCGGAGAGGATACTCCAGCTTCTTATTTCACATATAAGGAGGGAAGCATTCGGCAGGCCTACTTCCGCGCCATGGCCACCCGCGAATGGAGAGATTCTTACACGTCTTGGTGTAGCCCACTCCGCCAACGTCCTGCGTAGAAAATGTGATGGGTAAAGAAGCATGCTTGATTATCGCAATCAATAGCTTTATGTGACTTATTTATTCCTTTGAAAAAGGATTGATTATCGTCGACTCGTGGTGCTGCTGTGGAGTCCAGTGACTACCGGGGATGTCATCAGATCGACACATATGAGAGCCAAGATGCATAGCCCTACCGATTAATAATAATCCCATAATCTTTTGATAACATATCCAATACCAGCAGTGAATGTCAAAAATGATATTCATGTTGTTGAGCTCTGATTGTCTTGGCCGGGTGCCTGGTGTCGTCGTTTCTACTAATAATACCGAGGCTTTCCATTAACCAGCAGCGTTGCACCGACGCCCAAGTTTCAACATTGCACCCGGACAGGCAAAATCTCTGCTCCAGAGGACCCGTAACAGTGCCCTGTAGACCTGGAGGGAGATTATCTGATTTTGTCACTATCAATCGCGCTACAGGCAAGGATATCAGCCTTCGCCCCCATAGTGCTTCAATAGCTCTGAGGATTTCCGCTGCATGTAAGCCATTTATTTGACAATAGCCACAATACTCAGGCTTTATTGTTCCAGTAGTCAACTGCGGTGCTATAATCCTTTTTTGTATTGCAACATGATTCTAGGAGTCTGATTAGTTGGCGGTTTCTGTGTCGATGCTCTTTGTTTGGCCGACTGGGTGGAGGCACTTCCCCGGACTCTGATCAGTAGCTTCCTTTTCAACTTCCTACAATCTTCCCGAATCACTATACGAGCAAAAGGACGCAGCCCAGCATGCACATTATCCAACGATTCCGATCCAAAGGATGATATCCATGACGATTAACGTATACGATACGATCGAATTTCGATTTCGCATATTGAGGGGGACGAGAGGTTGGTTCGTGATGATGGCCGTTGCTCAGGCACTATGATTCTTCAAGATGCCCGGTGGTGCGAGGTGAAGTTTGACTCAATGCATTGCATCTCAGGATTCTGCAAGTCAATGTTTTCATATACTCTTGTTCAAGTTTGTTACAAATCCGACACGCAAGCTGCATACTATCTTGAACCCTAATGTCTCGATCGGTCGTCCTTCTTCCCCACGATACCCCCTTTTCTCAAGCCGAACCAAGTCACGATCACGACAGCCACGCAGCCCGCGAAAACGATCCAGAAAGCTGCCCTATAACCTTGTATAGTAGCTTCACTGCTCATCTTCTCGGTCGAGTGCTCCGTTACCGATGCTGCAATGGCTGCTGTGATGGCAAGCCCGACTGAGTTATCAAACTTTAACATCTCGTTGAAGACACTTTCCGCCAGCGATTAGAGCTCCGGGGGATATGCATTGGAAATGACGATTCCCGACACCGTGAAGAGGACTAGGCTACCAGTCAGCAAAAGAAAAACATACATATGGGAAAGGAAGTAGAGGACGGGTGGCCGTACCATCTCCGTTGACGGGCGACAGAAACAAAGCCCAGAACGGCGAGAACTAGTAGTTTTGGCCGACGGGTACAGTGGACATCAAAGGCGCCGCCACCGCAGCGATTGCGGCCGATACTATAACGAGAGTTCGCACTTGGACCTTTGAAATGAGGAGTCCGGTGACGATATTCGCGGCAGCTCCCGAGATGACGTGAGGTAGGAACCGAACGGAACTTTGCAGCGCCGAGAGGTGTTGTATTTCCTAGAAGCCAGCTGACAGTTAGCGATGAAGAGAAGAACTAGAGCGATCAGACACTCACTATAGAGTCGTAAAATACCCCATGCCATTCGTTGCCGCCCAACTCAAGAAGACACCGACACAAACTGTGGTAAAGGACGAGTTTCTCCACAGTTTATTGGGGATGAGCGCCGGCTTGCCCCTCCTGGCCTGATAATTCATCCAGAAGGGAAATGCAATAACAAGAGCGAGTGAAACTGTTAGGATTACGATTTGGGGGGGCGTCGCTAATCTTGCGGTAGGATGACGAGGTCATGGCAAGCACATAGAGCAACATGCCCAAGGCAGCACTCAGCATTATAGCCCCGAGCCAGTCGAGGTCGTGGATGATTCTCGTTCCCCAGTGTTTATTCGTGGTTATTTAGACAGATGGGAGCACCTAGAAGGAGGCAGCAGTGAAACCGACATTGATGATGGCCATTGTGTAGTAACCCCATCGCCATCCGATGGTGCTGGTGAAGATGCCACCGAGGACCAAACCCAATGCATAGCCAAGGGGGTTGCATGCGCCATTGACGGCAAAGGCAGCGTTCCTCCAGCCCCCCCTTGGAAAAGTATTAGTGATGAGGCTCACTGCAGTGGACAGACACATGGCGATAGCAACGCCCAGGACGGTCCGAAACAAGATGATCTGCATAGCCATCTTGGCCAAACCAACGGCCAGAGTGAAGACGACATAGAGAAGGCTGCCGGCCAGCTACATTCGCTTGAGACCGATTACATCTGCTATGGAACCGAAAATGAGAAGCGTGCATCCTTCTGCGAGCGAGTAGATTGCGGCGTGCCACAAAATGAGACTGCGGCAGCCCGACCTCCTTGGCTATCTGGGGCAAGGAAGCGATGAGAATACCGGAGCTGATGGCGTGTAAGAGGGTGATGCCGGAGAGCGTTATGATGACAACAATCGCACGAGCCGTTGAGAATGACAGTTCGGGCAGAGGAGATGCAGGTACCAATGGTAAAGGCGGGCCACTCTCAAATACGGCTTCACGGAGAGCTGGGTTCCTCACGAGGTGTGACAAGCGTCTCTTGCACAGTGTCTATCGCAACACCTTTTCTCTGTTCCACCGCGAGAGGAGCAGTCTTGGAGTTTGATGATGTTGGCAGCGATGGCAGCGTTTCGAGTGTGAAGCTCGCGAGGGAACTACCTCCTCCACGGCTTGCAGTCAATTTGCTAAAGTCCATGCTGCCTCTCCACCACTTGCTCTAGCAAAAAGGGGACAGAATGGAACATGAGAAATTGGAGAGGCTCATAAAGACGCTACAGAAGAGCATTCGGAATGGACATGAGGTCATGGCAAACCGCCAACAGCTCCCTTCTTTAAAGGTGAGCCCGACCAAATCGGTGGGTCAGTCTACGTTGTCAATCGGCGAGTTCCCAAGCCGGACATGGTGAGATTTGCATTCATATCCTTTTGATTCCTTCTCAAGACTCTTTTTTTCCAGGTTGAGAAACCAGAAAAAGATTTGGTGATATTAGATCGTGGGATTATGTTTACTGCCGCAGGTGTTTTTGCTCCAGCAGCAGCATCAGCAATTCCAAGCCATTCTTTCTACCAAGCGCCTTATCATCAAAGCATAGATCTTAGCCATGGACAGCCCATCATCCATCTACCTCTTTTTTTTTTGTACGTGCAATGGAAGGCTTTCCGCTTCAGAGATAATAGCCAATGGAGTGCATGGTGGGCAACGGTCTAATTCCGCGTCATGCAACAAGAATATCTTTCTACAGTTACTACAAGTATGTATTTATGCTTCAATGGAAACCTTTCTTCCCCAGATCCCACGACAGGGATGGGTCCAGAGCGGTTCCGCTGTTCCACATACTTTTATTTTATTTGTTTATAATGAAGAGTAACACCGCACACATGCACACCCCCCTTCTCTCTTGAAGAATTTTATCATATAAAACAAGACAAGACACAACCAGACAGGCAAACGGAAACGCGTACGCCTAGGACAGAGTGCGGTGTGCCAAGTGTGCGAGCTTCAATTTAAAAACGAGGCTTTGGGATTCTCTTCCCTGTCGACTGTGCGCGTGCGTGCGCGTGGAAGTGTGTGGAAGTGTGCCTTTGTGGTACCCATAGTGGCCTGTGAGAGGTTGTCGATTGGTGTGGGTGGGATGGGATGGGATGGACGGAAAGACAATATTTCGGTGAGGGGGAAATGTTTGCTTTATGCTGGGGGAATCTGCATTCTCTTGCAGGCCCCAGGGCTCCTTGTTGATTGTCCTGCTGGGGGTGGGCACGGCTCACGGCTCTTTTCGCTTCTTGTTCTCCCAGTCAGCCGTAGAGGGATTGGAGAGAGAAGAGAGGAGAAGAGGGAGGAAAGGAGAGGAGAGAGGGAGAGAGGGAGAGAGAGCGTGTGTGTGCACACACATATCCATCGTCACGGCGGTCGGGCGTTGACACTCACTCTTGCTCCAGCTCCGGCTCTGGTTCACTCACATCACTCACTGGGACAGACCGTAGTGGCAATTTACAGCGCATAGATATACAGACCAAGCTATGGGTGTCAATTTAGTGCTATGGACTGTACTGTGAGATCCCCTACCAAAACATAAACAAACTAGATAACAAACAAACAAACATCCATCCATCCATTGATCTATTGATCCGTTGATCCATCCATTCATCCATCCATTACCCAATCCCAAAAAGCACAATCATTAGGTCCCATCATAATCCATCACCAAGACTGAAGAAAAGAAAAGGAAAAGAAAGAAAAACAAAAAACAGAAAGAAGAAGGAAAAAATGAAATAAAGAGATAGAAAAAGAAGAAATCCATGAGAAAAAGGAAAAAGAAAAAGAAAACACCCCCAATATCCAATCTAGGCCTACCAATATATTTTCCCGCTCTTTACGCCATTGTTCGCTCATGTACTCCAGAGCTCCATATCCAGACCAATCGCTCTCATAATAATCGTAGTAGTAATCCTTGAGCCAACGTTCGACTCGCCAATTCACTTACTCAGTCTGAGTCTGAGTCTGAGTCTGAGTCTGAATCTGTGTCTGTGTCTGTGTCTGTGCACTCATCGCGCTCAGTGCCTCAGCAGCTCTTTCAGCCTCTCGGGCCTCCCTCATGAGCTCTTCAGCCTCCCTTATGGCGTCTTCTTCATCCCTCTGGGCCTCTTCAGCCGCCCTCTGGGCTCTCTCTGCATCTAATCGGGCGTAATACGCCTCTTTCTCAGCCATGGTATCAGGAATCTCACAATCAGGGAAATAGTAGGGCCTAATCTTGCGCCTAGCGTGCGTACGCTGCTCAAACGCGTACGACATGCCAAACAAGTTCTCCTCGCTGAAGCTTGCTCCCACAAAGCTAATGCCGTATGGACGGTTGGCAGACGAATCGAGGAGGTCGCCCATGATGGCTGGCACATCCGGCGTGCCGTGTTCCATCCTACCGAGCGGGACGGTGATGACCGGCAGACCGGCAGGCGCGGCGATGCAAGCAGCGACTGCAGAGGGTGACACAATAGCATCCAATCTGTAGCGGGACAGAGCCCCAACTGCTCCTTGCATGCCAAAGGCGATGCCCCTGTCCATAAAGCTGTAGCCCCAATCCTGCCAAAGGTTGGGCCCGTCCATGGCCAGGACCTCCTCCCACATCTCAGTGCCCTGAGCCTCGGGCTGCTCAGCAGGTTCCTGACGCGTAAAGTTCAAGAGGTCTTCCAAGGAGTGAATCGAATTTGGATTGGTGCTCAGTCCGGGGAGGTATCTGTCACTAAGGTCCGCCATAAAGTCCACCTGGTCAAGAGGGTAGCTCTCAGACTGGACCAGATACGAGAGAGGTCCCATCATGTCGATGTTCTCGACGATGATGGCGCCGGCTTCGCGCATGAAGTCTAGCGCAAACTCAAAAATATCCATGGGCAGAACTGGGTCGGCTTCTGGCATCAACGCCTGGATAAGAAGACGTGGTACGCCAATCCTTTTGCCCTGGAGACCCGAGAGCTGGCAGGCTGCAGCGTAGTCAGGAATGGTCGCGAATGGGATTCGATGCGTGAACTCATCCTGTTCATCTGGTCCGGCAATGACAGATAAAAAGACTGCAGCGTCCTTTACCGTCTGTGTAAAGGTGCCGACTGTGTCTGTGTGGGATGAAAAGGGAATCACCATGTGTCTTGAGGTAAGTCCCACGGTAGGCCTGACGCCAACCACGTTGTTCGCATCAGCTGGCATGGTGATGGAACCACTGGTGTCGGTGCCGATAGCACCCCAGCAAAGGCCGACGGAAGTAGCAACGGCGCAGCCAGATGATGAGCCTCGCGGGTTGTGCTTGGGGTAATAAGCCCCGACGGTTTGGCCGCCACGAGCGGACCATCCATCGGGAATATGATACCCACGGCAGCCATTCCACTCGGTCATGTTGGCCTTGCCAAGCAGAATAGCACCAGCCTCACGCAACTTGGCTACAACAGTGCTATCCTCCATCACCTGAGCCCCCAAAAGGGCATAGGATCCGGCCGTTGTGTTCATGTCATCGGCCGTGCCAATGTTGTCCTTGAGCAGGATTGGAATGCCATGCAGCGGCCCCAGCTTGATGCGCCTTTCCTGAGCTTCAGCTCTCTCTTCGTCGAGTCGAGCTGCTGTTTCCATAGCCTCTTGGCTGATCTCAATCACCGACTGGGTGAGCGGACGGAGCTGTTCAATGCGGACAAAGTATGCTGCCGTGAGATCAACACTGGTGAACGTGCCATTGTCAAGGCCAGCACGCAACTCCTCGAGAGTTGTATGCATCAAACTGGGGTATCCTTCGTGTAAGCCACGGTAGTAGCTCTGGCGTTCGTACAACGAGACGGGTCTGAAAAGATGATGTGCCCATGGGGTAATACAACAATGGCAGAGTGGGAGGGGGAAACGTCTTTCTGGTGGTTCAGACATTGCAGAAAGAGTGATGGGAGAGAGGATAGACAGTTGAAAAGAGTGCAGATGGACACGAAGGGGAAGAATATGAAGAAGATGGAGAAGGTGGAGAAGATGAAGATGAAGAGGAGGACGAGGAAGAGGAGGACCAGGAGGACCAAGAGGAGGACCAAGAGGAGGACCAAGAGGAGGAGGAGGAGGACCAGGAGGAGGAGGAGGACCAGGAGGAGGAAGAAGAAGAAGATGATGAACTGAAGAATGGATACAAAGAAGAAGAGCTAAAGGGTGCGGATGGATAGAAAGAAAGAAAGAGAAAGTTGAAAGGTTTGCGAAGAAAATGGCGAGCTCAACGACGATATATATGAGAAGCAGCGAGCGAGTCCAGCCGGCCAGGTAGGTAATGAGTGCTGTTGAAGCTGCTGGAGGTAATGGGGATGGGGGTTGAGTCTGGCTGGGTTCCACACCAATCACACCAATCACACGTACATAATGTGGCATGTTGAATGCATAGGTAGGTATTAGGTATTAGGTAGTCTCAGACACTTGACGCAACCCTGTTGTCTTCAAGAACAAGGTACGGAGTACATACGACAGCCTGATCTCGATGTGACATGAGACAAAATCTCGTGCATAATGAGGGTCGTGGGAGACGCATCAAGACAGTGCCGAGATAGGCGCCCCCACTGCACCTTCTGCTCCATCTGAGCAAAGGCAAGTGCTATTATCTACCGCTTTCCTGACAAAAATTTGCCCCTTCTTTTACTCATCTTTAAGATGGAGAACAGACATAAAACAAACAGAAAACAGACAGACAGAGCAAAGTACTCAATACAAAACAGCTCAGTCACCACTACACTGCTCTTGAGGATCCATCCAAGGCGACACAGCAGGAATCCCCACTTGTATACAACATTGTGCTTGCCAGGATATGAGTGAGTGAGTCTTCCGAGCATCTGAAGGGGGTGAGAAGGAGGGGGGGGGGCCTCCCTTGGTCTAACCAAAGTACCCCTCGTCTCGCGTCTATGGATTTCAACGGTCGAGCTATGCTCCATAATACGTGTGCTATAATATATTAGGCGCCAGACTGGGATCCTGAGGCCCACAGAATGCAATGCAAACCGGGGTCATCAATTATCTACAAACATAGGTAGCAAACAACACCCCGACAACACTATCTATCACTCACCCCCAACACCCCCCTCCCCTCGACGGCCGCTTACCCCCCCTCCCTCATCCGACATGCTGCACTTCACGTCCGTCGTTAAACCGATCAATGAGAATCAAGGCCTTACTCACTTTGGCTTAAGTGGCAGATGGACACACGCACCGACTAGCAACTAGCAAACCCGGCCCGGCCCGGCTTAATTGCTCGCACTGAAGACAAGACACTCGAGCCACCTAAATGTGGCCAGAGGTAACGATGCAATGCATAGTGATGGAGCATGGGTGGTTGCCCATACATTCAACGTTTGTGGATTAGTCCGCCTCGTTTGAGAGGGAGGGGGGGAGGGGTGTAGGGTGGGCAGGCAGCCTGCATCTGGCCAAGGAAGCAAGCAAGCAAACATTTCGAAATCAAGTCTAAGCCGGAAAAGAGAGGTTGAGATGTTGTGCGACTGTGATAGACAGCAATGGAGGGCGACGGACGGTGATGGACAAGAGCATGTCGGTAACCGAATGGACAGAAACGCGTCGCCAAGATGCAGCTGAATCCTGTTTTCCGATATTGCGATGGAAGGTCATTTAGTCAAGGTCGGGAGGAATCTCTCCGGTACCTCTGTTGGCTGTTTTTGAGTGTTTTTGCCCATATTGAGCCCCGAGGCTCTGAGAGGGCAGCCGTAGGGTCTTTCTCGTGCCCCCCGCGAATTTTCAGTTTTGCTCCGTTCCTCTGAGGTTTCGTTTTCTCCAAGTCGCTCATTGCCTGACACCCTCTGGTGAGCTTGCGATGAAAGAAAGACAGCCTACCATCCTACCATCGACGAGTTTATCGAAATGGATACTATACAACGGCGGCGATAACATCCATTGCACGGATTGGGGCCGCCTATTCAGAGGTGTGGCGTCTCATAGTTGCCGCCTTGGGGGTGCAGCAACTTTTCCTATCATGGACGCTCTAAGTGCGTGCTGTCAAGGGAGGATTCAGACCTGCCCTTAAAACAGGCACTCTGCCAAGCTTTAAGGTAAGCTTGTTTCTCTACCCTCTTTTTTCGGTCCGTTTTGTGTGTACACTGAAAAACACTCATACGAATATTTGACAGTACAAAAAAAAAACCGTCATGGGCCGCACCTTGAGGCGGACTCCTACGGAACCGAAATATTCGACGGTTACAGACCCGAGTTATCATGGAGTTTCGGCGGAGCGAACTGAGATGGGAGGGCGAGTTCAGGACATTTTGCTCGCCTTTCTCATCATCACGGTCCCCATGACGGCCTTTTCCGCACTGCTCCTCGCCCTCATCTACGCCTATCGTGTTGTCCAAAACGACGTCAAATCGAACGATTTCCAGGCTCCCACGGGGTCTGTTGATGCCGATTTCATATACGTCAATCTCAGTGCAACCACCTTGACGACGGTATCCTCGTGGTCCAGCACAGTCGCACCATTGCTGCTCGGCTTTGCACTCGGGCTTGGATCCTACTCTGTTGCTCACTCTATGCTCAAAGCCAGCAGAGAGTCGGATCCGAAGGGCCTGCCAACGCCCTTCCAATTTGCACTGATGCTACGAATGCTTTCCAGTGCGGGGGCTGGATCAATTTGGCGCTGGTTTCTCTACACAACTGGGTGGAAAGGGCGGGAGGCACAAGCACGACCTCTCAGGTCCCTTGGTAGTCTCTTGGTCGTTGGTTTCATCCTGAAGTGGGAGTTTCATTCCCTTGAATCCGAGTTTCCGTTTGGCTAACTTGAAGGACTAGCTTGTTGGTATTCGCCACAGATACTTGGCTGCATTTCACAACCAAGACCATCAACTTTACGCAATTTGACCCTGTCGAAACGATGCCCAATGCCAGCTTCCGACTGCTCCCCGAATGCTACTCAGTGAAATTTCCATTTCAAGGAGGCTGCACCCTGTCCAATGCGGCGGCAAACTCCTTCCTTTTGAACGGAGACTCTGCTTTTGGGCTCTTGTCCAACATTTCCACCACGGGCATGGTCAAGACCATTTCCGCCAACGGGTCCAAATATGCCTACATAGGCATGCCTCCTCGGCCAGACCTAAAGAATATCGACTATTCTGCTCGAACTTGGGCCTTATCGACGAAATGCACTCCAAAGACAAAGGAATGCATCCCATCTACATCGGGTCCCACAGCGCCATACAGGTGCCCTTTTGCTTTCTATGGCAACATCCCTACCAACGACGAAAACCACCTAAACATGGCCTACTTTACCGATTCGAGCGCTACGGACAACGACACAACCATGGTGAATACGCTTGCCAATCCATACCACTTTGCCGCCATTGCCAGCGTAAACCAAAACATGCCCCACAAGACCGTCCTGGTAAATGACACAGGAGTTGTGGTTGGCACGCATGGTTCCATCATCTTTGTCGTGCTCTGCTCGAGCACCGTCTTTAACGTTGATTACAGTTCTGTCAATGGCACTGTGACCCGGTTTCTGATTACCCCCAGTAATCAGACGCTCGTCAACATTGTCCAGGGTTCGCAGCACTTCACCTACATGGCAAATGCCTACCTGCAGCAATCAGCTGCCCTCGCAGCCTGGTCATCCCTTTCTGCGCAGGAGCTTGCCGATAACTGGGGAGCAGCATATAGCTTCGCAGCACTTGCTGTGGCCAGCAGCGCCACCGTACCTGCACCCGCTCTGGATGCCCAAGTCCGGACACAGATGCTCGTTGCACGCGTGCCGAAGGCACCTCTCTTCTGCCTCATAGGGGCCAACATGTTGATTGTTGTGCTCGGTGCTGTCCTGACAGTCAAGGCACTGATTGCCCTCGGCGGCCACGGGACAGGAGAGGTACAGGCGCGGCTTGACATCACGGCGTTGGCGGCAGCCCATTTCGAGTCACAGACTGCAGGGCGGCCTGTCGAAGCGGTTGAGAAGTTGTTTGATGAGAGATCGGGCATCCTTGGGAAGAAGATTGGGTTCGTTCAGAGTGAGCAGGGGGGGTGGATTGTGGCGAGCGGAATGTTTGTACAAGGTAGTGGATGAATGTTATGATGTTATAACGTTGGAGTTTTCTATATGTGATGTCCGTAGATGAGCAGCTTGAGATATGGAGGTAGATGTGAGAAATTTTACAACTCCTGATATGAGTATGAGAGATGGCGCTTGGCATTTCTACCATCTTCAATGAGTCCCTATTCAGTGGTAACAAAATGTGAGCCGGCCCAACAAGTCAATTCTCATGTCTCTGTCGTGGCGTTTGGCCCGGGCTAATATTATATATAGACACTTCTTCCATGCAAGAAAATGAAACATATCCTTAATTACTGCGAGAAGTCTACCGTTACAATATTTTGGTGTAATGGTGCTCTTCAAAGATCAAGGTCACGGCTGGGAGTAGTTGGATAGTTTTCTTGGAGTACCAATTTGGACAAAGTGATGATTCAGTTCAGATGAATGATTCTTAATTTACAGCGACAGAGAATTCAAGCAACCGTTTCGTCGGGACCTTTTTTTGCACTGCCTTCCTAGTCGATAAAACTCTAGATTTGCTTTGAAAGTAAAATATCCGCATTTCATTGAGATGGAGAGAGCAATTGCATGCCAAACTCATTCTTGGTCATTCAGAGCATATTCTAGGTTAGCACTTGTTACTGTTCTCTCTCTCACACACACACACACCCAAATCTGGTGCGACGAGCACGAAGTTGCTACTGCATGATACTTCGTACTCGGAAATTAGTTCACAGCTGTTGTGCTACATGAGGGAAAATTTCAACATCTTGTGTGTGTCAAGCGCTCTGTCATACTCACAATTTTAAATGTGACGGCATTTACAGCTGTCAACCCCCCCTCTCCCCCTTCACCCCCACCCCCCTTGTTGCCCAAGATAGCCTCCATTGCACAAGAACTCATTACTGCTTGTGTCCCCCCCCCAATCCGCTGCCACCGGCTTTCACCACGGAGAAAATACACCGGTGACAAGCGGAATGAGAAATATATCCGATGATAATCGTTGCTTAATTCCGCTCCATCAAAGTTTGTACGTCATACTGGTTCCGCTTCGTGGTAATTGCTTTGCAAGGCCAGCGACAAGCATCCAAGTTTTCGCATGCATGATTCTATACTTGTGCATCTCCCTATGGGGTATCTATTGCTGGTCGTCCCTGATCATCACGGAGAAATACTTGTAGTTTCGGACTATATCTTTCAGCCGCGTGATACTCGACTTGCAGATACAGACCAGGGTTCGTTAGCCAGAATCCTTGCTGCTGAAGGATGCGGATAGTCACCTCCCTAAGTATAGGCAAGACGCTCAGTGTGTGCAACAGTCGGACAAATATGCCAAGATGTTTATTCACCTCGCATTCAGTTATGCATCGGTAGTCGTCATCAACAGCGGACCACGTTCAATCTCGAGCCAAAGTGAGGAGTCAGTGACATAGCATAGTCAAGGGCCCATATTATACGTACTACTCCGTGTAGACACATTGTTCAAACAAACAAGCGTCAGATATCTCCGGATCAGCCAAATGCAATCATGGGTATAGCAATATTATTATAGTAGTTCCTATTACTCTGTACATTCGAGCCATATCTAGCTATTCTTATTATAAGCTCCTTTTCCCAAATACCGTGAAGTTTTGTGTGTACTTATTCCGACCATGCTCAAGATGGCGCGTTCGACATTACAATGCAATGCTATATTCCTTTGAAACAAATAGGCGTATGGGGGCGGGCCAAAAAGAAGAGCTGGCCCTCACCCTTGAATACCTTCCCCCTTTGCGTACGATCGTTATGTTCAGGGCTCGTGACAGAAAATAAAAACAAATGTCGTCGGCGTGCAGACGACCTGCCGGCATCATAGCTCAAGCAGTAGGATTCAAGCTCATAATGTACTTGCCCCGCGCAATGTTGGCATAGGCGTACGCCTTTGACTCGATGGGGAACGTGCCGTCGGCAGCCCACAGGTCGATGAGGTACTGCATGGGCTCCAACTCGCTGGGCTGGAGCATGTCGAGGGTGGTGGCCGTCAGGATAAAGTGGCTGAAGCAGCTGTTCAGCGCCTTCTCGATGCTCAGGTGGTAGAATGGCTCCTCGAAGTGGTCCCAGTAGAGATGGGCATAGACTCGGAAGATTTGGCGGAAGATCAGCTGGCAGGTGCTGGAGAAGTTTTGGGGGAATCCGCTTCTGGCGCCCAGCCAGTCGTCGCTATCCTCGTTTTGCGAAGGACTTCTCGCGAGATCTGGGTTGACCTCGTAGGAGCAAGTCGCGGGGTCGGTTGGGAAAATCGTAACGTCGTCGGTCTTTCCAGACATCCAGCGGTGCATCAAGGTCATGTACTCGTGCGCGGGGAGTTCCACGGCCTCGTGATTTCTGTTGAGCCAGGTGTAGGAGTGAGTTCTGCGTTTGTTAGTCGGATCCGCATAGCCAGGTTAAACTCAGTCTTGTTCACTAACCTTCCAGCCGACATCTTGGGACAGGTCGTCGGGTTACAGATAGAGGTTCCATCTTCCTCCTTCTCGTGAACAACGCGAACAAAATTCCAAAGATTTCTGAATTGCTCAACAACTAGGAAACGTCAGATTTGAGACACCAAAGACTTATTCCAATAGTACACACCTTGATGAGCGACCCATTCACCTCTATCTACCGTCTTAGGGCGAGTACTGAGGGTCATGAAGTTTCCCTTGACAATGTGTTTCGCACATGCAGGGTTCAGCCACATGGGAAGCGGTCGAGGCAAGTCAATCGTTGGAGGTGCCCCCTCTATCGCTTGGATCAAAGACAGGGACTCTGGCATGGGCACTCTGGGCGGCGATACCACCGGGCTTGCCACATATTGGGGCGTATTGTACTGCGATCCATTCTTTCCGTTGCCATTGTATTGGGGAGTGTTTGGAGCCCTTGGTGGGGTCGCATCAACTGCCGTCGTCTGGGATTTAGTCGAGGAACCGGCGGCCTTAGCGGCAGTTCCTCTGACTCGTTCCTTGCTATCAGAGGTTGAGGATTAGTCTGGTGTCATAGCAGTGTTTGGCGATTCGGCTGAGTAGCTTACATTCCAGAGAAGATATTCGACATGGCTGTCCACTTCAAAATCGATGATACTGGTAGGTGGAACAAGGGAGCGAAGAAAGGGGTCCCTGATATATGGGGGAGATCTAGCCCTGCGAAGGCCTAGTGCTGTGTTATGTAAGCAGAAAGCTTCGGCAGTTCGTTACCAGGGGGGTTATAGTAAAGTGAGTCGTAATTAATCTCGTTGCTTTCCTATTCGCCCCCCCCTGCGAGCTGGAAATGCTGAAAAGGCGCGTTGTAAAGGAATTTCAGATTGTTGTCAGAACACAGGGCAACATCTTGTATTACGTACTTGTAGCTAGCAGTTCGATCGCGACAGTCTCCCATGCATTTGGTATGGTGACATCGGCCACAACGTGCATATTCATTGATTACACCAGTTCGAGATGCAGTGAGCCATAAGACCTACAGACGGGTTATCTATTCTATTATACACGGCTTCGATTGTTATGTCACTCACTCTTACGGTAGGATCCTTACAGTTGTATGGGGTTACTAGCATGCATTGTTGTTGGATCGCCTCCCCTATTGACCACCAGTTCGCGTACCCCACACTGAAGTCAGATGTGTAACGGCAACACATGAACACAAGATCTTGTTGTTACTGGCTTATGATCTGCAGACCGATTTAATTTTAGCATGGAGACTTCAGCCACGGGTTACTTGTTCTCTCCCAAAGATGAAAACCGAGTAGACTCTGTTATTTGATACACACTTTGAATATGCGGCCATACAACAACGCGTCTATGGAGATTCAGGGTAGTCTATACCATGAGACATCCCTGAAGATTGCATCAAATTTACCGTCTTTCTGACATGCTATCAATGGCTCAAGCGATCCCAGCCCGTGGCGATCCGTGGTGAGTGAGTAATTTGACGCGCTCTGATGTCCTCGACTATGGTGAAGAGACCCAAGATGATCTGGTTAACCGCAAGAGATCTGGCACGAGGCAACAGGGATAAATCATGGATGGATGAACGGCTTAGTGAGCTCTAGGCTCCCTAGCGTTGCAGCGTCCCAATCAGATTGCCCCTGAATTCCGGAAATGGGAATTTATCGAGGGGCGCGCCATCCATTCTGAGCCCCACTGTGGCGATGAAGAAAATAAGACTGTCATCACTCAGATGATGGATTTAAGAAAAAGATGTGCTACATGAAGTGTCTAGTATGAAGCATTCGAGAGGCTAATGCTAAGGGGGATATCTTCATTCAAGCCCCAATAGCCACTAGTCGAGCCGAATTAGTACTGACTGGGTTGTGATAGCCAAGATTCCAACGTGGGGCACAGAAGTCGTGGACATCCAAGCATCCCCAGATATCGGTGAAGCTCCAGTCAGTATTGCTACCGAGTATAGTCCCCCGCATTTTGTTCTCCTCCATCCCACCCCCTAACAAAGATCCAAGCACAGTACTATATCATGCCGTCCAACAAGATTCGCCTTTATGTAGGGCTATACGTCCGTGGAGGACAAAGCAAAATGCCCGGCCTTGAAGATACGCAAGTTACACACTCTGTCCAGCTGCCACCAAAGTCTTACAGAATCCAACAGATATCATTGGGCTCTGCTCACCGGACCCAAAGATGATGCGCCGAACCAACCTCAAAGCATAGGCATTTATCACGTCAAGGAGAGACTGGTACAAGAGGGCGACCCCCCTGCACCTATACTAAAGTGGCAATACATCCATGCTGCGGAAGAACATGGCATTCTCCTCATTCGAGTCCTAGTAGGCAAAGTGAAGAATCTGGAGCGACTGCTGGAGGCCTTTCAAAACAATCCCCTACGACCTGATGTCCCGGGCTGGAACTGCGTATACTGGGTCAGAGAGGCACTGGAATTGGCGGCAAAGGATACAAATATTCTCACTTCTAGTGTAAGCGATTGGCAAACTGTGCGCGATACGGCGATGCGATATGTCGAGGAGAAGAAGGAGGCCCATCGATTTGACGGTCAAGGTCAATTTGATGCATCCCAAACAGCAACTTGGGACCTTCTCGTAAATAAAGAGTTGGTTCCTTGAAATGTTCTATAGAGCCATGGCATCTTAATTGACTGGGATGTATCAAATGCCCAGTTGGGTCCCGTTTTTTTGGCGATTGTTTGTTTTCTTTTGGCCTTTCTCGCTTAGAGGGGGGGCATAGGCATAGGGCATACACCATGGAGCGGTGTCTGAATTCTGGTTGCAGAAGCTCTTGCTCCTGGACTGGAAACAAGATCCATGGTGGCATTAGCAATTGACCGTTTGTACGACAAACCAGTTATTTTATTTGCCATTCCGCGTTTTGCTTTGTAACTTTTGGGTGTGGTGAAAACGGACGGCAGTAGTTGCGTGGCGCCTTCTAGATTTCATTCACTAGACGAAATGAATGTCCATGGCAACCCCAACCCTCGAACTATAATAAATCGGACCTTCCCCCACCATAATTGATCGTCATGTCGCGTCAATTCTGAGCTTGGACGCGTTCCAGCTTGATTACTCCATGACACTGATCACAACAATCACCTTTTCATGTCCGAGTTCAATGAAGCGCATACTATCAGTTTGATTCATTACACGGCGACGAACCTTGCGATGCCGATTTGTATGATATAATTAATCGCTGGGGCAACAAATTACCTTGGGCCGCCAGACCACCGACAACTCTGCCCTATCAACCCACCACATCATAGATTGAAAATGGACACAACACCTACACCATTTGGCAACAGGCCCGGCAGCAGAACGCCTGCCATTACTCCGAATCGTCGCGCAATCAGTCTTGAACCCCCCTCATCTCGTCGCTCGATCCACACACCTCTTGACCGCAGCATCTCTCGAGACCTCCTCAACTCGATTCGCCGCGGAACACCTGGGCGAAGCAATGCGCCGACACCGCATGCCAAAGCGGCGCGTAGAGCGCTCGATCAGCGGAGGATTGCAATGTTTACACCCGGAAAGAATCGTCGGCGCAGTCTTCGTATCCAGCGAGAAACCCCGATGGACATTCTACGGAACTTGGGAAGGGCCCTAGCTCCAAAGAGCCAGCCCATCATTACATCTTCTTCGTCGCCAGTAAAACACTCACCGAGCGTCCTGCCCCTGCCGGAAGATGATGAAGATGAGCTACCGATTGACCGACCCCGACTCTCACTGCCGTTGGACGACGATGACGATTCCGATTTGCAGCCACACCGATCCTCGATGCTCGACGAGGGAAACTACACTGTCCAATCCATTGAACTGCCGCGGCGAGCTATAAGTGAGCAGCCATCGAGAATGTCCCTTGGAGTTTTTGGTAGTGATGGCGTTAGCGACTTCATCATGAACAACGATCCCACCGAGGGTCTCGGGCGACAGTCGGACTTTTTCCCTGGCTTGTTGGAAGATATTCAGGCTCGAGAAGAGGACGAAGCTGATTTTACATATGAGCGGTATGGTATTCCGCCAACTGGAATATGGATCCTTGCTAATTGGTTACAGCATTGAGGTTGAACCTGCCCGACGCATGACGATGGGCGGCCGTGAGAGTGATTTCAATTTGGAGATGCCAGCAGGACTGGATGATCAAACCACATTTATGATGTCGGAGCTGGCTCCGGATACCGAATCGACTATTCGAATTGTTGAGCATTCCTTTGCTGAAGCCGTCGGGAACGAAGAACGAGAGAAATCTGATGGAGATGTCGTCTCCGACGACGATAACGGCTTCCAGGATTACGGGGACTACGGAGACTACGGGGCCGCGAGCGATGATGACGATGATGTGAACATGCCCGAGGCTGAAGGCGAAGTAGAAGATGATGATGGCCAGCAAACTGAAAGGGGAAGCAGAGCACCTAAATCCGGGAAGAAGCGAAATAGGGTCTCCAGACATGGCATTGAGTTCCCTCCACTACCATCTTCCTTTGTCAAGAGGGTAGCACAAACTGCCTTGCAATCTTCTGGATTGAGCAATTCAAGAATATCAGCGGATACCCTGGAGGCTCTCACACAAGCGTCGGAGTGGTTCTTTGAGCAACTGGGGGATGATCTTGGAGCATATGCTAGTCATGCCAAGCGCAAGACGGTTGAAGAGAGCGATGTCATAACACTGATGCGAAGGTATGTCCATGGGTATCCTACAATTCTATTGCTCCGCGACTAATATCTTACATAGGCAACGCCAAATCGGATGTGACTCGACCATGTTTTCTCTGGCTCAAAGACATTTACCGCGAGAGCTCCTTCAAGAGCTGAGAATGCCTGTGCCTCAACTCGCAAAGCAGCCCCGTGGCAAGCGCAAACAGCAGGACGACGATCAAGAGGAAACGGAGATTACATGAGATAGATGAAGCTCATTTTTAAGTTCAGTAAAGACCACGGCTGGTCCGAATACGACGGGCTACGTTTGATGGCGGCTTCTTAAGGACCATATAGAGCATGACTGATGTTGCAACGGCAAGTCCGTACCTATGAGTCTACGGTCAGCTTATGATGGAATGAGGCACGAATGGATTTCGTAAGAGGGCATATATTACCATGTGAAGATGTACTGAGCATGATTGTTCCTCAAGTTGACTACGGAGGCTCTTCCAAAGGGAATGCCACGAGCTTCGTAGTCGACCATCCTCATGTACTCGGGTTCTATGGTCGTTAGCGAGGATGAAAGAGAATGGATCGGGTGGCAAAGAAGTAGGAGAGAGTGCCATACCCATGGTGGCTTCAACCCAGATTGGCTGGCTGCCAGTCAAAGCAGCCATCTGCTTCACGTCAGGGAAATAAAACTCGCCCTTGTCAGGTCTATTGTCTGGTGTAAACATGTTCTTCTTCCATGGCTCTCGCAGCAGCCCTTCTATTGTGACAATGCCGGTTGGCAAGCTATCCGGCCTGGTTTTCTGGCTGCGATGCTTCTTGCTGATCCATCCGCGATTGACCAGGATGGTGGAACCGTCCTCACGCTCCAGCGGTGTTACTACCATGTATCCATCCTGTCCGTCACGCATGCGCGGGCCGATAAGCATTTCTTGGTCATGCCGTAGGCGACCAGTGGCGAGGACACGGCGGTAGTCGAACTCGTGGATGACGGAGGGGTCAACGTGCGGGGGAAGAGGTAGGGGGTCGCGAATGAGACGGTCTTCGAACTTTGCGATGAGCTCGGTCTTCCAGCCCAGTCGCTGGACTTGCCATGTTCCGAGTGCAAATGCAGTAATGGGGATGAGAGCTATAGGACAATGGCTAACTCAGCGATTTTACATCTCCGCGCTGGATGAGCAGGGAGGGCAACGTACCAAGTAGCAGTATCCCGGGGCCATGTTTATTGCCGGCGCGGACAATCTGGGGAGGAGTATCAAGGATGGATACGAATTCAGGATCATCTGCGGACGGTCTCTGGTTCGGCCTCGGGCTGGATGTAGATATTGTGCGCCGGGCGGCTCTGGGTGCTACCAAGCGGGTGGTTCTGGCGCATTGCGGGAGAGGCTTTGTTAGGCTTGTTGCCCGGAGACCTCGCAATAAATTTCGAGTGCAATTCATCATGTTGGATGCTGCAATGGACGGGAGATGGGATCGTGGGGCAATTTGATCATTGTGATGCTTCTCAAGCTAACCCGGCGCAAATGGGCAACTTGAGCGATCATGGCTGCTTGACCGCCTGCCTAGAATGGCAGTGACCTGATCTTTACTTGATGCTAGGCTTATCTTATCCAACTGCCGTACAAAAAAGCGCAATTGGAACTCTGGACTAATAATGCGTCAGGGCTTGGATGCCAATATGAAGGAAATTAGTAGCAAGTAGCCGGCTAGTATTAGTTGTCATGTGTGTAATAGCCATTTGGGGGCCTTGCTTTGGTAAGATTTGAAGGGGGTTCTTGTTTTCGGCTTGGCCCAAAGAGGATGTTTTGGATGTCGCTTTGGACGGTCGGGTGACTGACTTGACTTACATTATTACGGAGTGCTTGACCGGCCCAAATTTAACTGGCCGGTTTTGTTGGCCCAACAAGCTGACGGTTGTAATAAGTCAATGGGTTTTCCTCCCTCAACATGACTTGGGCATTCATTTGTCAGTTGGAGAGAATGGCGGTCGGAACATGACATGACATGGCATGACATTACTTGTACATGAATTGAAACAAAATGGAGACGATTGCATGCATACCCCATTTTATGTAATGCAATTGGCATGGAAATGCAATTCTAGGGATGCATTGATTGCATTAGCATCAGGTCCCTGCGACAAAAAAAAGTCCCATGGCATTGGATCCAATTTGTCACTTTTGTTGTCACCCAAGCACCACCCAAGCACCTCCCCCCAAGCTTTTCCCCCTAAAACAAAAACCTGGGGGACCCTTATTCTGGAATGCCACTAGCGGCTCACCGCCTTCCTGGAGCAGCAGTAGATGATTCATTCTAGGGCGGCCGGAGCTGGCCTTGCCTGAAATAAGAGTTTCGGTGGATCGAACCATCTGTGCTCTCCAACTTGTCCTTTCGTCATCGCCGTATTTGTTGAACTTGATTCTTGCTCCTACCGTTATGTGATGCCTGTACCATTTTGATTCCCCGACCTTCAATCCTCTGGTTTTCTTCTTTGAAATATAGTCCATTCAAACGATAATGAATTAGTGGGCGACAATCCATCGCTTAATTGTACCATATTCTTGCGACTTTCAACTGTCAATCCTCCGAGACTACCGCCGGCATCTTCACGCATCTTACAGAGAGAATCGCATTCCACCTACACAACCACACACCGCATCTCACGCATCATGTTTTACGAGGGGACCCTTCAAGAAGGCATATCGACTGCTGTCGGCCAACAGAAACTTGTTCTATGTTTTGTCACAGGTATGATACATGATGCATTCCCTCTCTAGGTGCACTGCGTCTTACATGATTAGACGAAAATGAGGAGGGCCAACTTTGGGAAGAGGAATACCTTCGAGATGATTCCGTACGTATCATCATCATCCCCCTCAGGCACCGACATCGATCCTAACAAGTCGCAGCTGCAAACATTGATTCAAGACCAAGCCGTTGCTCTGCGTTTGATTTCAGGCTCAGAGGAAGCCGGATATCTAGCGCAAATCTTCCCACTACCCAGGACACCAACAGTCGTTATTATGAAGCATGGTGAGCTTAAGGAATACATACCGGCAGGCACCAGCAAAGAGGACTTTATTCGTCGGATCCGAAGCGCGTTCAATGTTTCCCCTCCGCCAGCACCCTCATCATCGACATCCTCATCACTAGCAAATGGACTCGCAGCTTTTGTACCCATCAGAAGAACACCATCCCCACAAGTCACGACCGCCCAGGCACAACCTTCATCACAACCCGAGGCTGCGCAATCGGAAGCGGTCAGTCGCATTCTGGCTGACAGAGCAGCGAAGCTCAAGGCGCAGAAAGAGGAGGCGGAGCGCAGGGCCAAGGAGGAACGAGTCAAAGCCGCCGAAAAGGCCAAGGCAGAGGCAGAGGCTGGAGCAGCCACCGAAGCCGCAATGAAACACAAACAAGCCGAGGAGATCAAAAAGAAGAGGCACCAAGAGGAAGATGAGCGCAAGAGAATTCTGAAGCGGATCGAAGACGACAAGGAAGAGCGGCGATTACGAGCATCTGCAAGGGAACAACAGAGGGTCGACAGCCAAAATGTGGGGGATGTTGCTGCGTCACTGGTCAGCGCACCCGAGACTAAACTACCATCCACGACCAAAGTGTCCGAAATTGCGTCTTTGCAGGTTCGCCTCTTTGACGGTTCAACAATACGATCACGATTCAAGACGGCATCTCCATTTACGGATGTGAGGAAGTGGGTGGATGAGAACAGGGGCGAGAACAAGATTCCATATACCTTCAAGCACGTCCTCACACCTCTGCCGAATAAGAATATTGATGAGACAGAGGAAACCAAGACCCTGGGGGAGCTCGGTCTGGTACCATCTTCAACATTGGTGCTTATTCCGGTTCAAAAGTTTTCGTCGGCATACCAAGGAGGGTCACAGGGCGGCTTTGCGGGGTTCATTGCCTTGATCCTGTCCTTTTTCGCTTGGCTGGCTGGCTTGCTTGGTCTGTCTAGCCGAACCAGAGCAACGCAGGAACCGGCATCGACTGGAGTAAACAATGAAGCGACTCCAGCGCCGGCTCAAGCTGCAAACAGTCGTGTTGGCGGATTAAGGAGCCTTGCTGACAGGCAGCGAGATCAACAATTGTATAATGGGAACTCGGTATGTAATAGCATGCACGAAAGAAGTTGGGAGATGACGTCGACTGACACTAGGTATAGTTAAATTTTGAGCCAAGACCTGATGAGAGTGATGAGAAATAAGTCGATGTACTCCTTGGGCTTATGCTTTGTTATGGAAGATGTACGAATGGGTAATCATGATGAAATGAAGAATCACTGGAACATGGTGAACAGAAGCGGGTTTACTGTTTTGGGTAGGAATGTTTTTTTGTCTTTATTCTGTATAATACAATGTCTAGAGAGCTGGGTGTATATATAAAGCAGTCCCTTACGTTTTCATCCTAATATGCACACCCCATAAGTTGGCACCCCAAATGTTTCGTGAAACCCCGTTTTTACAGTCCCATTGTCTGCCTTACTTTTTTTTGTTGCCATCTCGGCCAACTAGTACTGCCTGGCGGCAGTCTGGCAGGCCTTGAGCTGCTCAAGGTACCAATTGCAGATTGCCATGTCGCCCTGGTTCTCATCGAGGCACTTGGTGAAGCTGTCGGCGGCACCGGCGCAGTTGGAGCTGGCGTACTGGTTCTGCTGGGGAGCAGCCTGGGCTTGGACGGGAGCAGGCTCGGAGGAGCCGCCGCTGAACATGCCGGTTAGGGCGTTGCCCATGGCTGAACCAACAGCGACACCACTGTGAGAGAGAAGATGTTAGTGAAGCCCTGCCTTGGAATGGATGTTCTTGACAATTCGAATTGATTCTGAGGAAAGGTACGAAGAGAAAGCCTGGCGCAAAGCGAGTTGCACTCGGGCTCTCGGTCCCGGACATATCGGTCCTGGGCAGGATGATACAACTTTGCCATCCTCGCTCTGGATGCGCCCGAGAACCGGGAGAGGAAAGAGGAGGAGAAGAGAGAAAAATAAAAAGGACTGGACATACGCAGCGGTGCTGGCCATCTGGCCAAAGAGACCAGGGCCTTGGGAAACTGGGGCGGCGGGTGCGGGAGCATGCTGAGGAGGAGCAGCGTATGTGGTAGCAGGTCGCTGCTGTTGAGGTGCGAGCGCAGGCTTGGGAGCAGAGACAGTAGGGCGCGAGGGGGCGCGGGCGACGGAGCGTTGACGAGGCATGATGGATGAAATTTGTTTGGTTATGAAAATAAGAGGTCTGTGAAGAGGTTCGGTGGTTTGTGGTGGGAAGGGGGGGAAAGTTGTTGGTGGAGATTGCTCGGGCTGTCGAGGGTATTTGAAGGCTTGCGGGCTTGGTTACACGAAGTTTCTTGTAGTTTGGATTTTGGAGGTGCCTATAGAAGGTGGCAGAAAGATTGGTTGAGTGGCTGCAGAGACTTGGTGCGAGGGTGTGGTAGTGGTAGTAGTGGGGGGAGAGCCAATAGGACGGTGGGGATTCGGTGCTATAGTTGAGTTGTGGGCTAGGGCCTCGGTAGAGGGATGTGATGCTAATTCGAATTGACTCGGGCATTGGTGTGACTGTGAATGAGTTGAGGTGTGAGGAATGAGAGATGAGTGAGTGAGATGGAGAGAATAAGAAAAGAAAAGTGTTTTCTTTTCCCTCTTCAGGGAAATGGATGGTCAAACTGTGAAATTGACGGAAATTCATATTATAAACTGTGCTATTCGCATGGTAACATGTCTATAGATGCATCATTCTGAAAATGGCATTTTCATACCTATCGTTAACGCCCCTTGATACCCCATGGGAAAAAAACTCCCATGAGCATCTCCAAACGCCCAAGCCCAATTAATTCCCTTTTGTCTGTTCAATAGACCACAGGTCCCAAGAGAGCAAGAAAAGAAAAGAAAAAGAAGAAGAAGAAAAGGTTCATTTCCTGTTCCTGCCCTTGTTCTTGTTCTTCTTTGGCTTCTTGCTTGAGCCGCCCTGATCGCCGCTGATTGGAGCAGGTGCCTGCACTGGTTCCTCCGCTGGCCGCTTCTTGTTCTCAACGGACCTGAGGAGTGCTTTGGCGCGTTCCTCTGCAATCTTTTCTGCCAGTTTGGCACTTAGTGACTTGTCACTCCCCTGGGAAGAAACGGGTTAGTAAGCGGTTGGGGGTTCGTCAAAACTTTTTTTCATGAAGCAGACGTACCAAGTCGGCCTTGAGAATGCGAGCGGTAGCTTCTTTGTTAACCGTCATGGTCCTCTGAGCTTCTGGCTCCTCTGCCTTTTTGATCTTTCCAAAGTACTGCTGAACACGCTTCAGTTCTGTAAAGACCGCGTGGTTCTGCGCATCAGCCCCCTGGAGCTTCACGGATGCTGGCGGACATGTCAGTAAACGGCCAATAAAACATGCGCATGGATTGAGCGAGGTCTTACAGAAGAGCAGAGACTCGATGGCATACGCCGTCAGAGAAAACAGCTTCGCCTTGTCTAACAGGGGGAGTTGAGACGCCATCTCATCGAGGTTGCCCAGCAGAGATTCCAGGGCATCTTCCAAGTTGTCGAGCTGGACGTCCAGCCTTTTAAGATCCGGGGTAATGTTTGTTACGTCCGTCATATTGATATGAGAATGTGGCTATCAGATGCGAATATCGAACTGTAGTATAAAAGAAAAGAAAAGAAAGCCTGATATGGTTGATCGCGTATCTCACCTTGAGGCTCCTCGGTGATGCAAAGCTTGATGTTTTCCCTGCTAGCCAATCTTATCGGGGGGCATGCAAGTATCGGGGCGCTTCCCGTTCCAACTGGAGCCTAGCCAACTACATGGCCAAATAGCGAGGGAAAAAAAAGAGGATGCCCACTAGCACAAGCCGCTGACCACGGAATTGAATAGCCAATGACTTTTTCCCGATTCTTTCCCTCGTCAAACCACCACCAAATTTGGTCACAGCCTGATCACCCCTGCGAACTCGAACAACTCAATACTATCAATTTCTCTCTCCCTGCGACCACCCCCCGATGCGCGCACTCGCTGGGTGACTTGCCAGGAGATTTCAAGTCTCATAGGGCACCACGACCTATACCAATCCCATCTTGCGCCGAAGTTTCCGGCAGCGCCCGACCTTTCAAAGTGGCTGGCCCAACAGGACTGCGGTTATCCGCACGCATATGCCAGAAGCGGCCACAATGGACTCGAGATAGTGCTTGTGTGTTGGGTCGGGTGACCAGTCGGGCATATGGAACCGTGGCTTCGAGTTCCGACAGGCAGCACGATTCTTCATCACACGAAACCCTGTCGACAGAAGCAGGCAATGCTCCCACACAACGACGACCATGGTCGACTGCTTTGCAGCCTGAACCAATAGCGACGAAGCCTCGACCCTCGCCTCAGTTCTACGTACCCTCCGTTCTGCTGCCCCCCGAGGCTGCCAGGTCACCTACGGTACATAAGATACACATCCTGGGGGACGACGAGAGATCCCGGTTTATTGCGCATGCGCTGTCAGGAGTCTATGACTCTGTCGAGAGGCTTGGGTGGAGAAAGACTACGACGTCAAAGTATCGCAATATTCAGAAGGTCCAGCCAAGCAACCAGCGTGGCGCACCTAAAATTGAGCCATATGCGGTGACACCACGGATATTAGCCCAAGATGATGATTCACACATTGATCAACTCATTGTAACCGGCCATGGGCACGAAGCCATTGAAGCGCTGGATTCGGTCAAGCACCGTGTGGACAAGAATACCGCAATATGCCTGATGAATGACGGGCTGGGCGTCCTGGAGGACGTGCGGCACAAGATCTTCTCTGGTACCGACTCGAGCCCGGCTTTCTTCCTGGGCCACATGAGCCACCGGCTCGTGTTCAATCGCAAGTACGATTCGGTGAGGGAACTGAGACATGGGGTGACAAAGTTGACCATGATGGACATGTCCCGCTTCCGAGACAAGGGCAAGGTAGAGTCCCGGATGAACTTTGTCAGGACCTTGCAGGAGGTCAGGGATCTCAACTCGTCCCTCACACCCTTTGACCAATGGCTGCGGTTCAAGCTCCCGTCTGTCATATTCGACTCGGTGGTGGAGCCTGTCTGTGTCCTGCTGGAGATGCCATACCAGGGGGTCTTGCAGAACCCGGCAGCGCAGCGGATGCTGTATAGACTATTGGATGAGATTATCCTGGTCGTGGATAACCTGCCAGAGCTGGAGGGCTCCTCGGCCATAAGAGACTACATTCGGGGAAATGGAGTGCGGAAGCACATGTACAATCAAATCCTGTCCAAGAGGTCTCACCCCAGCGAGCTGGCCAGGCGGATCCAGCATGGCCTGCCCACGGATGTCGAGTACCTTAACGGGTTTTTCCTGCGGCAGGCGCGCCTTCTGGGGTTGCATCTGCCAGCGAACCACATGATGAGGGACATGATCAAGGCGAAGCACTCCGTCGCGGTGGAGAAGCTCAACTCGTTTGTGCCCATGGAGGAGACGTCTATACCTAGCGAGTCCCATTTTAGATACAGGACGACACGGCGGTAGAGGATGGGAGTGGTGTTGCAAGGTTAGGTTAGGTAGATGGTTCTTATGGGTGTTTTTTTTTTCTTCTGGGCATAGCATTGGCGTGGTTAGGGATGTATATCAAGAGGTTGGCGTTTTCTCCCATGAGAGATTTCTGAATATGACTATATTATGAAGATACAAGTACAAACGTCTCTATTCTTTTTTTTTTTAATCGCAAAAAGCATCTGCGTTCAATATCAGACTGCTGGTTCCATATCGTCGTGTAGTGTTGTTGTTGTAGAGTCCAAGTTTATTGCAGTCACGTGCCAGCAAAGCTGCCCCTCCATCAGCTATTTCCAACGCGACATCTCAGCGCGGGGCTCTCTCTTCTCGACGACGACGAAAAAAAGACCACCCTCCCAAAAAAAAAAAAGAAGACTCTTTGCTCACCCGAAAGCAGAAGCAAACTCTTTTTTTTATTATTTTTATTCTACAAAATGGATGATTCAGAATTGGAGCAGGTACTGTTCTCTCTTCATCCAGTGCAGGATCTCAATCTCCCTCTCTGCGCCATGTCTTACTGACACTCTCTCGGCCCGCGCGCAGATCAGAAAAGCTCGCCTCGACCAGCTGAAAGCCCAAGGTGGTGGTGGAAGGGGAGGAGGTCCCAGTCCCTCAGGCGGCGGCCAGGATGGCGACCAGGGCCAGTACGTCACTCACTCAGAACACTGATGCCATACCCATCAAATCACATCCCACATACCGCATACCACCCCCCCCTCTTCCTCTTCTAAGAATAACAATTCCCTTTTTTTGCTTGCTCTTCAATGCAAATGCAAGCAAACAAAAAAAACAATATCCTAATATACACCCCCTTCTCCCCCTCACCCCACCCCCTGGACCTTTCACCAAGCACAGGGACTTACAAACATGATGCAGGCAGCGTGACGAAGCCAGACAGCAAATGCTCAACCAGATCCTACACCCCGAGGCCGCCGACCGCCTAGGCCGCATCCGACTCGTCAAGGAGCAGCGCGCCACTGAGATCGAGAACAGGCTCATCATGCTCGCCCAGACGGGCCAGCTACGGCAGAAGGTGACCGAGGAGCAGCTCAAGGAACTGCTCTCCGCAGTGGCGGACAAGGAGGAGAAGGAGAAGATTGTGGTGAGCAGGCGCAAGGGGTGGGATGACGATGACGATGATTTGCTGGATCTATGAAAGGACTTTCTCGGGAATTTTTTTTTGGGCATTTTTGCATTCTTTTGCACTGTGCGGGAGCTTTTTCTTCCCCTTGTTTCTTTTTTGTTCTTCATCTTCGTTCGAGGCTTGCTGGCTGAAAGTGTGATAACCGAAAACGTGTTATGTGGGTGTGTGTGGCTCCTTTGGAAGAGAGATTGCATTGTTACTCGCGGCATATCAAGGGGGGAAGGGATTGGCAAACAGTGTGGCCACCATTGTAATTCTACAACCATGCTGTGACGACATGGTAGAAAAAGAAAAGTCTACGAAAAAAAAAGAGAGAGAGGGAGGGTGGGGTATCAAGCTCCTTGTGCCTGCATCTGCTTTTGACGCCTCTTCTCGTCTCTCACCTGTTTGCGGATCTCCCTCAGATCCGGGGGTTGCTCGATACCTAGCTCCCGTCTCAGGTCATCTACGTTCTTCTCGAGCACCTCCTCCCAGTAGACATTAATGATTTCCTTGCTCCGCGCACCGTTCTTGATTGCCCACGGCAGATAAATGCTGAAGAAGCGCTGCCTCTCGTCCGGCTTGAGCGTGCTGGCAGCAAACATGCTCAGACCCGTCATCGGAAGCAGGGTGTTGGCAAACTCGAAAGCCTTGAGGGCGACCTCACCCTCCCTCACGACGGGGAGGCCTGTCAGTGCGTGATAAAAGTCGTGGCACTCGCGGTAGCGCTGCATGACATAGGCGCACTCCTCGTCGTCGATGTAGCGCACATCATTGCGGGTGTCAGGCGACACCCCCTCGCGGTCCAGCCAGGAGACGTAGGCCCTGCCGACAGAAGACTCGGGCATGGCTCTCAAGCCGGGGAGCGAGAGGGTCTTGGAGTTGATTCGCGGGCGCTGGCGGAGAATGCGTCTGCCAGTTGGGTGGGCGAGCATGGCGTCCCGGAGTCGATAGATGAAGTAGGGTGTCGCCGTAGCTTCACCAACAGCAGCAATCAGATCTTTGGGTTTTTGGTGTCTCAGAGTCAGGACCGTTATTCCAAATCAAACACCACCCCCTGTAAGAGATGGATGCTCTTTTCTTGAGGCCGGGGAAGGGAAACAGAGAAGTGACTTTGGATGTGAGTGTACATATGCATGTGTATGGGTGTGGGCGTGGATGCGAGTGCGAGAGAGTGGATAGGAGGAGGGGCAACAAGAAGATGCAAAGCAGGCTGCCGTCCAATGTGGCATACGAAATATGATAGATGCAGATGGATACCGATGGATACAGATACAGATACAAATACATACCTGGTCGGTAGGGGTTGATGAGAGCCATGACGCTCGAGCCAAGGGCGAGACCAGCTCGCTCAAGTTTGGTGAGAGGGACATGGCCGGGGTAGTTGGGAGGAGGGCGGTTGAGTGCAGAAAATGGTCTGCTTGCGGTGGGTGATGGAGACCAAGGAAAAGACGAAGACGAAGACGAGGAAAACGAGGACGTGGAGCAGCAAGCAGTGCAGACGCGAAACCATTGAGACGCTTGGAGCACAGGCCGAGCCTTTACGAGGGAAACTTCCATTCTTGGATATAGATGCAGGTGATGAGATGCAGTGTTCCGTGATAGCTAGGAAAGCTGTGTGTGTGTGTCTGTCTGTGTATGACTGCTCAAAGGCCAAGCTCAAGGCCAAGCCCAAGTCCAGGCAGGGGGTGTGAGTTTTAATGACGATACGGCAGCCGCGATGATGATGGTGGTGGTGACGGACCCCAGGAGAGGGGGGGTGTTTGTATGTGGTGAATGATTGGTGATGGATGGACCAGGTTGTGAAAAAGAAAAGAAAAATTGGAAAAGAAGCCTCATGCAAAGTTGTTTGTGGTGGTGAAGGATGTAGTTGATCGGATGATTGCCGGGTGTGTGTGGGTACTTCTCTTTAGTGTGTGTGTGCTCCGGACCAAGCCTCAAGCTTACCTCGTAATAGTCTGAGGCTCTTGGCCTTTGGAGCCTGCGTCTGCATACCTACCTACCTAGTACCCAGATAAAGTGACAATGACTGACGGGTGATGAGATGGGGGCAGCTGGAGAACAAGACAAGACAACCTACCATCTCGGTGGACAAGGTAAATGAAAGGTGGGGGGTGGAGTGTTGGACTGTGTGATCCACGGATGGTTGCGGGAGGGAGGGAGAAACAGAGCCCTGGAGTGCATCTGAATCCATTAACACGTCTGGATTTAGCGCCCTGTACAACCCGCTGAAGATGCATGCACGGACGCTAAACAACTCGAGCATCAGGGCGGACTCCTCAGGTAACCCCCCTGTACTGTATGCTTGTATGATGCACCTCCATAGTGTTCCAAGGTTATCTATGGATCCATGGATCCATCATTGCCCATAACATGTCTGGCATTATGTGACGACCAGAGTGACTTGCATCCGTGGGTGACCTGCTTCGCCCGGCACCTGTGATAAAAGGACGGGCAGCACCCCGACGTTACATCCAATTATCTAGTCGTAGCCCGCAAGATAAATGAAGAGCCCCCCCTGAAACTGCAACCAAGACTGAAAAAAGCTTCATGCATTTCAGCAAACAAACATTGCTTTCTTTCTTTCTTGCCTGCCTGCCTGCTTGCTTGTTTGTCCGTCCGCACATCCCCGAAATGAAGAGACACAAGAAGACGCCACCCAATATCCAATCATTCTTTGCAAGCCTCGCCGTAGGATATACCGGCAAAGGATGAGAGGGAGGGGAGGGTCCATCCCATTCCATATTACAGGTTGATGTTTGCTGTGTTGCATGTAAAAAAAAAAGATGGGATCCATCCTTGTATTGCTCCACCACTCAATCTTCCACTGTTAATCTTGGCATTTAACCTTGATGATCCCAAAAAAACACACTGATCGGCACCAGGTACCCGTTCTGCTGACGACTCTTTCCAACCAGCCATCCTCTCCGTGATAGTGATGATGATATTGGCTTGTCATAATTTGGTCTCTTTTTCTTTTTCAAATTATGTTTGTGTCTGTCGTGAAACCACACTGCTGGAAATTAGTTCAGATGATAGCTCATTTTGTCCCATTTGCTTCATATTGGCACACTGTTTGCAAATAATCAGAGCAAGGCTGTGGCGCCCCTCTTCTTCCCCCCCCCCTGTATGTGTTGTCAAACAACCTACGGGAAGCTGCTTTGACGCCTTGGTGCAAACATCCGTATCCTCACTTTCAGAAAAGCCATGTTGATGAATGTCTTCGGACAAACTCCCTTCCTCGTAAGCTTCAATACATGAGGATGATGCTTGTCGATCAATATGCAGTTTGCCGGTGATGGAATCCCCAGTTTCCCCCAAATGTTTTTTCTTTGTTTTGGCTGCCTTGCTTGTCGGGAGCCTGTTGATGCGGGCTGGTGGTGTGTGATGGTGTGTGTACGTGCGTGCATGCTTTTCTCTGTGTAACTTGAAGCTGGGTTGAATCACTCCAGGGAAATTTGGCCCATATTCTTTGGTCACGGTGATGAAGACGTTTCATCTAGGGTGTGCTTTCTTGCCTGGTGTTTTGCCCCGTCTTTCAAGGTTGTCAGTTTATACATATATAAAGAGACCAAGTCCTGTCGTCTCGACGCAAAACAACAACCATCAACTTCAAGAAACTCACAAGAAACTCCTTGAGCTATCCCCGGAACCATTCTGACAACCTGCTTTGCACTGCACCTTGATCATGGAATCAAACCTTGCTATGACGATTGCACTCTCCGAAGTGAACCCCCTTCATCCCTTGGACCTCCAGCCGCTTCTTCCCCGCCACGTTAACTATATCAGCCAGCCCGGCATCTTTGACATCGAGTAAGTATTCGACCCTTTGTTAACAAGCCCTGTCGTTGCATTCCATACTAATAATTTGGCAAAGCATCGTTGCCGTCCATGGCATCAACATGGAGTCAAACCTCAGCCAATACCGAGATGACTGGGCCACTGATGAAGGGGTTTGGATCAGGAGAATCCTCCCTGACTACACCGACAAGTCCTACCGCGCAATGCTGTTCTCTTACAGCAGATCCTTCTTCGTGGACGAGGAACACACGAGACTCTCCGAACACTCGAGCAGGCTGCTCACCGTCCTCCAGACGAGACGACGAAACGACAGCAAAAGGCCGCTGATGTTCATCTGCCACGATCTTGGTGGTGTGATTGTCAAGGATGTAAGTGCATTGCGCATCATGAACGCCGCTCCCCACACCTTGCTAACGCCATCGACCAGGCCCTCATCAAAGCCAGCCAGAGCGAGCTCTTCAGGGACATCTCTACCTCGACCAAACTGCTTGTCTTCTTCAATACCCCTCACTCCAATGTGGCCATTGCGGGACGTAACATTGCTGAGCTTTCGATTCGAGTTCCTGAAGAGGGCGTCATCCAGCACTTGGAGGATCAGTGCCAGAGGGCTGAAGCTCGAGTCCAGACCAGTGGCATGTCCTACCGCCTCTGGCACAATCGCCTGGTCGTCAACTTCTATGCCACCAACCCATATCTGGGCGAGAGCCTGGTAAGTGAACCCCCCACATCCATCCCCATCTCATCGTCATTTGCAGTCTTCTGACCCTTCCCTGACTCCAGGTCGTGGAGAAGAGAGACACGTTGCTTGGCCTTCCCGATACCAGGGAGAAGCATTTGCCAATCTATGCCGATCATGTGTCCATGTGCAAGCTTGACTCGTCCAACGACGCAGCTTGCCGCATGGTGATGAGGACCATTGCCATGGAAATGAACCGGGCCTTGACCATGTTCAGGCCCGTCTAGGACTCCTCATGGGCCCTTGATGGAGGTTTGTCTGTTGCCTCTACTCCCATTTTGTATTTCTAGGGGACATGCTTTCTTTGGATAGGTAACGGGGTATCAGGTATCAGGTATTGGGTATTGGGTATTAGGCATTAGGTATTGGGTCTGCGGAATATGGGATATGGGATACTGGATTGGACATGGATATCAGTAATGGATGGACAACAAAGGAGGTCGGGGGAAAACCACAAACATTAGGCTGTTCTTGCAGTGTTTCTTTGAAGCACTGCAAGTTCGTGAGTTGCTTTTTTTTTTTGTTTCCTAGAGTTTAGTTAGTATACCGCAATTGTATTCGACTTGGCATTATAACACGTGTTTGCTTCTTGTGAAGTGTCGGCCCAGCATCCAGTTGATTCATCATGGACATGAAACAAAGTTTGACGCGAGAACTTCTCGAGTCTTTCCCATGTCAGCTGGAGCCCTGAAAGTTCCAGCGGTCTAAAGGAGTTTGAGTGCTGGCGCGGGGAATCACAGCGTTGTAATGTGTAGTGTGTCCGCTGTGGCTATCCGCTATATTGCCGCCTAAGCGCCCCTGGCATCTGGTGATTTAGGGCGCTGCAGCACTAAACCCCCAGGCTCTCCATGGAACCTCATCATATCCTCGGACCTTTCCACCAGATAGTCAGAGGCCATATACGTCGATGTGGAAATGAACATTCGTTACCACGACTTCTTGCATGAAAACCATGGTTTGTGAGATTCGTGCTATCAAGTGAGAGTCACCGATCCATCTACTCCATGCATACCATACATGAATACCCACTTGATGCTACTACCCATTCGATGCTATCGACGTCCGGAACATTTCTTCTTTCGTAGATTTACAGCATATCACTCTAGGACACCCTTGGTGCCTGTTCATGGGTCAAGGAGAAGACGGCATTGCAGCCTACTCCAAAATAACACCAGATGTGTAGGTGTATGGTCCAGCAGAGACCAATAGTAGAACTTTGACAGTGTCATCTAGCCCTCGTATATCTCTAGAGTCGCCATCCTTAAATATCCTCGATACTAGCTTATAGGAAGGTGGACTTCTCAGTGCATGGGCATTAAGCTTCATTGTCATCTGATACAAAGTTTGATGCAAAGTGCCCAGCAGAAGAATATTTGGACTAGAAAGATGACAGATAGGTGAATGTAAAGAAGATGGGGACAGATTGTGCAATACATAAACTTGTCATCCTCTTTAATCTTATGGATCTTTTTCTCTGTCTCTCCTCATTTCCATTATACTTCTTCACCCGGACCAGGATGGACCCTTCAACCAACACGACTTCCGATACTCATTTCTCTCGCCTTGCAGACATACAATCATGTAGAGATCTTCCCGCATCCGATCACATGAGGTCGCTAATCTGGCATCTACTAATTTTACGCTTTATCATTCTTGGTTTATGTCTGTTCTGTATCACGCGCTGGCATTTTCATTACATATGTAAGCCTATGCCTGCTCATTGCCATTTGGATCCAAGTTAACATTTTTGCAGTTACTCCTCGCTGCTTCAGGTCCAAGAGCAGATGGACCCCAGGTATTGGAGCCTATTATTTTCCCGCTTACGTGGCTTTCACGTTGGGCATGATTCCCATTGTGAATATCCCTATTGAGGGATCGCTCGCCGTCGATATCCTACTGTTCCTGATTTACTACATGTCTTTCGGACGAGGCTAGGGGCACTGGGAAGACGCCCAGGTCGCTTGGAAGAAGGGTACGGTCAATCAAGATCAAAGTATTGACGAAGAGGTCGACCTATGGCTCTTAACTCATGGACTCCAAGAGTCTGACAGCCGACCAGGCCGAGCTACTGCGGCATATCCAGGAGAATAGGAGAGATGGTATGATGGTTTGGCGAGACCTTCTATACACATAGATATTGGTTTCAAGCTCGCATTGGAACAACCGACACAACATTCTTCATATATAAGAACTACAGGCTACTGAAAGTAAGTCGAAGACACGGAAGAAACACGCATCACGACTCCACGATAGCAGGTCCAGTTGAGTACACTGGTAATATGAGACTGGGGCAAGTAAATATGACCATTAAGTATCTAAAGTTACTATCCTTATATCAAGTTTTGTTCTTCTTTTCACTACGTCTCAGAAGCTCAGGCTCTCCACTTATCCCCCTTGAACCCATTCTTTAGAGCTTCTTGAAATTTGAGCAATATAACTTTGCCCTCTCTTCTCAGTGGAGAGACATACCTAGTTGTATATTTCGAGCATCTTCTAACGTGCCCAAATCCGGGCATTGCCTGACGATATTGCGCTAGTCATTGCGAGAAACCAAGTGAAGTGGTATCCAACCCTCCAGATACTCCAAATGCATAGTATCCCTGGGTAATTGAGTGGCCTCTCCCTATTCAACAGTCAATGCCAAGTGGATTGAGGCTCTTCTTTTTTATCCCGTAACAAATTATTGTGCGATCCTTGAGTATAATCACCACACCGGCATGACTTTGGTATGAAACATGATGCAGTGGTGCCAGTTTCTGGCATCTTTTGAGTATAGTTGTGCTTCTCTGTCCAAGGGAGGAGTGATAGCAACAGGATGGTCGTTCATAGCAGCGCAATGTAGTGGCGTTACTCCATCTACCCCCTTAGGCATCAAGACTTGCCGACCAGTCAACGAATTCAATGATGCGTGATATGTGACCGTGCGAACAAACATAGTGTAGAGATGTCTATCCACGGTAATCGCATACATCTGGAAATACGCCCATATCTCGCAACACGCCCGGAACAGAATTATGTCCCCAGGCTGGGGTATAATGAAGAGGCGCCCAACGGCACATATCCTCACTGCCGGCATTGTACCGTATTAGCATCCGATAAAGCCTTTTGTTACTGCTTGCTTCAGCTGTCTTATGTAACGGTGTAAAATTGAACGCTTCTGGATAGTCTGTCGTGTTATAAGGGGCCTCTTGCCATAGTCTCCAAGTCCCTTTATTCAGCTTTTGACCTTGTTCAGCATACAATCTCCTCCATTCTGCCATGTGTTTCGATTCTTCATCAACTTCTACCAACCTTTTCTCCAGGCGGAGTTTGCAGTGCACTACGATCTCAGAATCACACAGCCGCCAGCAACCGTAACTCTCTCCGTGCCGTCTGATCTTCGTCTCAATATTGAAGATGCGGTGCTGCTCCATTGAAAGAGCATTGATGTGTGAGATATTCGAGTTCTTTCCCGATTGATGCGGTATCTCCTGTTGTAGTACGTATGTATTTGTGTAAGTCAGTCGCCATCCTCGGATAACTTCTTGAAGTCGCTGTCTATAGAAGAAAAATACTTGAGGCAGAAAGATCACTGATTGAGACCGACTTGATGTCCGTTTCACTGTCGTATTTGGATCGTGACGTTTCCACTGCTTCCCATGCTAAGACAGTGAAGAGGTCTTGAGCATACACCCTTTTCAAAGAATCCCGAAACCTTGTTGCTAAAATCTCTCATTAATTTACCAACTTTCTTACTTTCCTCGTTCAATAGCCCTGCAGGGGAAATACCCCATGATACTCCGTCCAAGTGGCTTTAGTCTCGAATCAAGTACTCTCTCGTAGAGTCCCCCTATGATAGAGGTCCCTTTCCTTGAAACTATATATCGTCTTCAGGATTGAGGAAATAATATCCCGGTTCTGGCTTGTTGGGTGTTTGACATCCCCTTTTTCGAATGATGTATGACCATAGCGACAATTTAGCATCAATATCGTTGATATCAATCCTCCAATCTACATGAGAATCGCTGGAGCGGATTACTTCGAACGGCAATTGTCCTCCTCCGACTCGAATAGACCATCGTACTATTGCACTGGTGATATACTTGCACGAGGATAAATGTCTCAGAAGCACCTCAATAGTAATTACCAAGGGTATTGCATGTATGTATACTTGTCTTCTCCATTAAGTCAATCTTGCAAGCTCCTTATGTGAAGTCCATGTAGTTTGAGTCTTTGAGTTACTATATGGCCTCCAGATCCAATACAAGCCAGGATCTAACACATGACGGATCAGACTTTGGTATCCCCTTTTTTCGACTGCTTTGGTCCATCCGAAACTTGTGCCACATGATTCTAAACCATTTCAGTCCGCCTACCTCGTCGGAAACAGATCTTGCACGACCTCGTCCAAGACCCCCACCTGCTCGATTCTGAAAGAATCTGGCATATTCAAAGCTCCCTAGATACACGGATGGCCTCAGTTTCAGTCTCAAGCTTTGGGGTAATATCTTCCGATCCAAGTCTTGGTTTTCAAGTCAGTGCCACCCATCGCATCTTTGTCCCCGCTTGCAGTTTTCTTCCCTTGGATGCCCGATAGGAAGCTGTGACCAAATCACACTTTTTCCCAGTGTAGACTGCACAAGATTCGAAATCCTGATCGCTCATGGTATGTTCCTGCTGCAGCCAAATAGCGAATGCTCTCCGACTAGGACTTGGCGTATAGTACCCAGTAGTTCTCTTCTGTGCCACTTTCAACAAGATGGACGCAAAGGAGGGTTTCGAGTGATAGAATGACAGTACCCATTGCTGACAGGAAACGCATATCGTTCAACCAATTTGCAATATTTTTTGGAAGACAGTGTCTTACCTTAAGCCAGGAATCCATAGTATGAGGGTGCAGCTAATTGCAATAATGTTCTCAAAACGTTAAGTAGGTATATCTCCACTCGTTCGATCTTTGTATAGGTGTTGAAAGAAGGGATTGGGGATGCCGCATTCGTATCTCAGATGGTAAAGATGTTCTCCCTTTGAGCAACTCTAGCTTCGTTTAATTTTGCTGCTAGGATATCCTCTGTAGTGACTGTCCTTAGAGTCTCAATAGGCTTCGCTCTGCTTGACCGGGCGGAAAATTCGACCATGGACACTGGGATCTGTAATGTTAGTTAGTATAATGTAGACAGAGTGTTCATAGATCGTTTACCTATGTCTATTAGAGGCTTATTTTTCTCTATTGCATTAATGAGTCTCGTCATCTTATTTGGAGACTTGGATATGGTGGATGATACCGAGTCGGTACCCTCTGGTAATAAAAAAACAAACTCCCAAATAGTGGCCAGGCCCTGACGCCTAACAATTTTGTGGCCATTCCAGAGTTCAGACTTTGCTAGAGGTAGAAGAAACGAGTTCCATTTCTATAGCCGAAATAATTTCTCTTGCTCTACTACTAATGTCCTTGAGAAACGGGGGGCTACCGACCCTGATCGCGCTGACAAAGATAGCGAAGAGAAGAAGAAGAAGAAGAAAAAGAAAAAGAAGAAGAAGAAGGAGGAGGAGATGAAAAAGGAGAAGGAGATGAAAAAGGAGAAGAAAAAGGAGAAGAGAGGGGAGAAGAGAGGGGAATTTGCGCATCATCATTGTGCCTCGCGATGTAGATGCTTCTCGGTTGAGAAAAGAGAAAAGATGGTAAACTCGTTGGATGGATCAGATACAACAGTCGTTTTGTCGTTTAAACGACAGTGAAAATTACTCACTGAGTCGGAGTTTGCGGGTTGCCAGAGATCAAGAGGCGAGCATAGCGTGTGCGTAATCGTCTTTTTTGCCTGAGAAACTTAATCCCATGTCCGTCCAAGTATGGTTCTCAAGAAAACATTTTCTGCCAAGTATCCAAATATCCTCAGGCAGCTGCGAGAGGCGCGGAGGTGCGGACGGATTGCATTTGGTGGGAGGGGAAAGAAAAGAGCCGCTGGTCTTGCCAAATAGCATGCGTGTGTTGGGCAGCAGTGCTCCTTCCGCACTACCCGACAATATCGACGCGGAAAGCGGACAGAGGTGTCCGACCGGCATCATGTGATAAATAAATAATAGAAATTGACGGTGTTGTATTTCTGTCATAGTCGATGATACAAATGATAGATATATGCCTCTTGCAGGAACTCAACTCGTTCTGGTTGCTTCCTGAATCTCCTTGAACCTCTTCTTGCTGTACCTCAATGTCAGAACCAGGTTATACACAATCAAGTACAGAAACATAATCAAGACACATCCCAAGAAAATCAGGGGACCCAGAATAGCAAAGACGGTGAAGCCATACGATGCCGACAGAAATGACGCGTTGTGTTGGAGCCGTTCAAGTGCCAGCCCAGCTTGTATGGCCGTGAGAACAATGGCAATGTAGACGGTGGCCGATGCCAACACGGTAAAGTTGGCTCCGAAAAAGTCGCTGTACTGGTGCCAAAACGTCTGGTAAGATTGAAATCCCTTGAAAAAGTATATGAGGTTGAGGCGAGTGAGGCGAAGCTCCCCGTAGATGAAGCGTGCATCAATGTTTCGATAGAGGTCCTCCGGAGCGAGCAGTTCTTCCACAAAGATGCGCCATTTTGGCCAGGTGAGATCTTTGGGGACGAGCCTTTTGTCCTTGGCCACCTCCAAGTCACTCTCGTACGCGATAAGGCCGGTATAGGAGAAGAGAAACCCGAGTGCTCGCTTTCGCAACTTGCGACGAAGACACAGCCGCTCCTGGTAGAATGCACGGATCCCAGAAGCCGTGCTGTCTTTCAGTGCCACTGCGCAACTGCAACGGGCCCGGCAGGAGAGATGGTCCATCCAGAACTGGGGCTCGAACAAGAAGCGGGGGATGGGCTTCAAGAATATCCTCCCCTTGATCCATACGAGATGCATGTCCATTCGTTGCGTCAAGAAGGGCTCTCGGGAAATCAGTAGCTGGTGGTAGAGAGGACGAGGAGGCGTGGGCCGGCCTACCAGCCAGAGCCAGTCGATGATGTTGGTCAGCCTGTCGAGATCGAGTTCATACTTGATGCATTCGGAGATTTCCTGACTGGCGGGGATCAATTTGTCTCTGTGTCTTCCAATCCGTAAAGATGCCGGTAGAAGCTCGTCAAGAGCATCTCTGCGTCGCTGGTCTCCTATGTCGGAGGTCTTTTCATCTTGAACCAAAGTGTCTCCCCTGATAAGCTCGGGCGGGCCCTCATCTTCGTCATCAATGGTGAATCTGCTGGGTAATGGATTAGAGAAGGGTGGTATTTGAGGACCCTGCTGCCAGTTATTAGATGTGCCATGTTCAGAAGAGGAAGAAGAAGAAGAAGAAAAACGGGCAAATGGCATGGGGAATTACCTGAGACGGCCCCAAGGTTGTTCTGGATGAAAAGTTGTGACGGATTCTCAGTTGGGCTCCCATGTTTGGATTCTCCGCGTCCACGGTGCGGCCCGGGCCGAGGGGACCCATCACCAAAGAGCCCTCGGAGTAATGAGGCTTTGGCGAGGAGCGGGTGTACATGATCAGAGAGAGCACTGATGTATACACTGTCTGTGGCTTACCTGGGTACTCGTTAGGGTGGGTGGAAATGATGTTACACTCCAGACTGCTACGGTAGGCCCAAGGTCATGTCAAAAATGAGAGATGGCGTGAACGGCGGCAGTTGGGACTGTAAGCAGGGCGGCCATGGTATTCTGCCAATGTGACATCCGCCAGCGGGCTATTGAGGTGATATCATTGGTGTTGGTGTAGGGGATCGCCCGCAGGAAGAAATCGGGCTCTGGGCACAGTAATACGGCATCACTGCCTGAATTCCCCATTGTCGGCGATTAAACTCAGCAACACACGCCATAGCACTCCCTCGCCTAGGGCTACCCTGTATACGGAATGTGTGAGAAAATGCGGCAAAAGCTGAAAAGTCGTTATTATTGCGGTTGTTGTGGTTATTATTATTATTATCATCATCATCCTCATCATCATTATCATCGTTATTGTAACTGTCATAGACTATCCATCCCTTAAGCTTAGACGCCACAAGAAATTGATGGACGTTGGAACCATCATGATGCTAAAATGTCGTTTACATCAACGCCCTATCATCTGTTGCGTCATTCTACAATGTTGCATTTCCTCTGCCAGCAATAAATAGAGCAAAATACCACCAGCGTATTGCCGCCAATTGTCTCGGGCTTTAATTACTTTCCCAGACAGAACGATCCAGAAACAGATGCAGAGGAAAAGCAAAGAAACGACATATCAACAATAGTACTTTGTACAATGAAGTTTCCCGCTCTCCTTCGGGCTCCAGTCGCCTCTAGGCCCGCAGCTGTCAGTCTCGCCAGACGAGGAGGACCCAGACCCGTCACGATTACAGGGATCCGACGTTACAGCCCTGAACCGCCTCGCACGCAGCAGCGGCCAGCCCATTCTGGTGAATTAAAGAGCTCGTGAGTGGTTACACCTTGTGACATGCTTTTTTATTTTATTTTATTTTATTTTTATTTTCGGTTTGGCGCCGTTGGCCAGGCTCTGAACGAATGAGAGAGAGAGGGGGGGAGTGTGTATGTCTGTGATGATGATGATGATGAGGATGAGGACGAGGACGATGAGTATGGTACTAATAATAATAATCATGTTACACAGGAAATCAATGATATTTACAGGGCTTGCGACAGTTGGCCTTGGCGCTGGCTTCTTTTTGCTGACATCGAACCCACGAAAGGCGGCTGGCATTGGGAGCCTACCGGATGATGCCAGTCCGACCAGCAAGAAGTACGTTGGACACGCAAAAGGATGAGGGATGGTTTGAATGAATGCATAAATGAATCAATGAATTGGCTGTATTACTGTATCTATCTATCCATCTATATGTTGCTCCGTATCATATCAGAATACAAGGAAACGATTCCTGAGCTGGAATGAGCAGCCGTAAACAAAGAGCAATCGTATTGCACCTACTCTATCTTCACCCATCATCTCGCTAATTGCAGATCACTCGCTTTCTGCAATTGATCATTTGGACATACACACACACACACACACACACGCACACACGCGGGGGGTGGGCGGGCAAACCATTAAAAAAAAGAATTCGATCACTCATCCCTAGCAAACATTGTCCAAATCGAGCACCTCGTATATCCACATGTCCAGACACGGCAATTGCTCCGTGTGCTAGACTTAGACTGTCTGGAGGCAAAAACACACATATTACAAGGTAGAATCAGAAAAAGGAACCGGGCTGGGCTGGGCTGGGATGGGATGGGTTGGGATGGGTTGGCTAGGCGGCTCCCTCCGTCTATTCTGTGCCGTGAGGTGAGGGGCGGCGGCGGGCTTGGGTTTGTCGCTTTGCTTTGATTTGCTTTGCTTTTACTTATCACAACATGCGCGGCTTGGGTTGTGGGCTACAGGTTACGGGTTATGCGCTGCGGGTTGGCAGAAGCAAGGATTTGAACACATCATACACTTCTTCGTCCCTCCCTCGCACCATCGCTCCATCCCATCTTATCCATGGATCTTTTACCCCCCCCCCCCCCCCCCCCCCTCCCCGCCACGCTCCCCCGCTATCTCGGCTCCCGGGAGAACTGGAGGAGTTGGTTAGGTTGGTACGGTTGGCAGCAGTGGGCGCGGTAGGCTATTAAAGCAAACATGGGATCAGGCATGGATGGGGGAGTCGAAATAACAACATCCTGGACCTGGAACCTGGAAACTTGAACACATGCGCCAAATCATCCATGTCTCGTCTGTTTTAATTGCCGTACTCCCTCCCCTCCCCTCCCAGACCCGAGTTGTTGGTAACATGATGTCTCTGGGAGAGAATGTTTGCTTATCATGGACCCGCGTTGGTCGGGACGTTCGTTTTCCGATTTCCAATTTCCAAATAAATGCTTCGAGTTTGGCCCGTTTCTGTTGTCTGGCGATTTCCATCAATCAATCATCCATCAATCAACTCTCCTCTGGGTGGGAAAGAAAGAAAAAAAAGGCCAGTTTCATATGCTTACTAGAGCATCATAAGACATGGCCAAGCCGCAGACTTCAACTGCTTCTCCTGCTTCTGCTTTTGCCGCTCCTCCTCCTCCAAGCAAGCGTTGGTCGTCCTTTGACGGGTGGGAGTACAATGGGCTGAGGGAGCGGTTGGAATCCATCCTCGCCAAGCTCAACAAGAATGCCCTCGTGCAGCACGCCGAGCTCATAAAGGGCCAGAAATGCGTCATGAGCGAGCCCTTCTCAGCAGGCCAGTTCTGGATCTGCTTTGAAATCGTCGCAGAGGATGGCAGCCTCATCGTTGCCCGTGTCAGACTCCCGCCTCACCCAGAGGTCCTGCAGGTCATTAGCGAGGAAGACGAACTGTATCTGCTGGCATGTGAAGTCAATACCATGCGGTTTGTCCGCCAGAGACTACCGGAAATCATTGTCCCCCAAGTCTATGCGTACGAGGGCCCTGGGTCAGAACGAGCCGAGCAGGTGGGGGCCGTTTACATGCTGTTGGAGGGATTTTATGGAAACACGCTCCATGATGTCGTTCCCGATATATGCAGTCTGCCGGTAAGACAAACCCATGCCCCCTTTGCCGTGCTGCGAAACATGAACTGACTGTGAGACAGGCATCCAGCCAAGAGCACATCATGACACAATGGACCATGGTACAAGCTCAATTGGCCACGGTGACTTTTCCTCAGATTGGTTCCATTTGTTCAATTACTGAGTCAGGGGAAGCCGTGATCGACAAGCTGTCTCACGGGGCTGCCGGTGGCCTTGACCCACAGGGACCCTTCTCCAACACGGTTGAGTACTTTACTGCTATTGGAGAGGCGACACTCCGACGGGCCGATCGGCATGACGGCGACGGCTCATTATTTGTCAAGCTCGGTGCCCTGACCTTCATCGACATTGTCCAGAATACGGACCTGTTCAAGGAGTCTTCATCGCAGTATCCCCTCAATCACATGGATCTCGGCACGCAAAACGTGCTGGTGGATGACGAGTATAATTTCCTCGCCATTATTGATTGGGAATTTGCGCAAACCGCACCCTGGCAAGTCAACTACTTCCCAATGCCCTTCACCATATTGTGGCCCGAGGACAAGATACAGTCCATTCTCGATGATCCAGAAAACCGGGCGTACAAGTACATCTCGAAGCACGCGTCCGCTCGAAAGCTGTACACCCAAAAGTTTCTGGACATGGAGAGGAAGCTTTGCGAGGAAGGGCGCCCCCTCAGAGGATCCTTTGCCGAAGCGGTAGAGAGCCCTGCGTCCAAGATATTCGCCCGGCTCATCAGGTTGCAGTACGTCCCGGAAGAGGACAAGGTTCAGGTTCAGGAAATGGTTCGGCTGGCGTTTGGGTTTGTGGGCAGAGAGGCGGATCAGTACTTGAAGAGTTTAGAGCGCAAGCTAGGGAAATCTAATGGGACGGCAGAGGAGGATGATTAACGGTATAAGATTAGTCCACGGGTATTTTGACATGAGTTTATTATTGACTATTGCCATTTGGTGCAAGTAGAATTCCTGCAATGAAGCTCTTCGTCATTTCTTCCTCGACGTCGCTGCCTTGGCCATCTTATCTGACTCTTCATTCGCCTTCTTAATGGCTTTTGCAGCACCGTCCCAGGTCTTTCTACCTCTCCCAGTGTCAATCAGTCGATATGCTGCCGAGCAGTTCACGCCATCCATAATAAGACCATGTAACTTTCTATTTGACCACCAGAATTGCCACCCCTCCAGTCCCCAGCCTTCAACCTTTTCAATAATTCCCGTTCCTGCTGCTTTATTTAGGAATGCATATGTTTCGGATGTATTGAGTCGGAGCCCCAGAATGGGCATAGGTCCCCGTTCAAGAGTACGCACAACAAACTTATAGTGAGAGTCAATCTCTCGCTTGATGACATCCTTGGGAGGGATAGGATAACTGCCGGTCCAAAGGCCGCCCAGCGCCATGGTCACCAAGTCATAGAAAAAGAAGATTGCTCTAGTCGTGGCCAGCTGGCCTAGAAAGGCCAATGAATCCGGATATCTTTCAGAGAGAAAGCCGTGATATAGGCGCTGGTAATGGTTCCCTGGATTGTGGAAACGAGTGTTCCTGAACCGCTCGAAGCCATCGGGGGCGAAAGCTGGATCAGCAGGATGACCATCCCCTTCAATAAGTGACGAGTCATAGTAGTAGCCCGAACAAAAGATGATGGCATCCAAGTCATCAACTTGGGCTCCATTCTTGAAAACCACGGAGCGTGGCCCTGAAACTTTGGCAATTCCTGGTAGTGCTTGTATCTCCCCTTCCTCTACAAGCTGTGAAAATTCGTCATTGATGAATGGTGTATGGTGAAGAACCCCATCAAGTCGGCCGGCAAAAGATGGGTGTGACTTGAGGGAGGGATAAAAGATTTTATCAATGATCTCAACAGCCCTCCCGCTGACAAAATTTATCGCATGGGGTGACTTTTTAGCCATAATTCGAGTCAAGTAATCCGCTCGTCGGGATATGTGGTGATCATGGGGTCGACCCTTGATCCATCGCGGGATCTATGCGGCATCAGTACATGTCGTGATCGCCTGGAATACATCAGGAAGCTCTTTAACTTACCACTGCAGCACGGTGTCTCTGACTGAGATACACATTCTTTGCGCCGGCATTCTTCAAGAAGACCAAGGTATCAGCTCCGGTAGAGCCCAAGCCTACGACAAGGACATTCTTGCCGGCATACTTGGCTGGATCCTTGAACTCGCGCGAGTGAATGGCATCGCCGGCAAATTTTTCGATTCCCTCGACTTCGGGTACGTTCATGACGTTCAGAGATCCCGTAGCGATGACGATTCTATCGAATCTCCTTTGTATTTCTTGGCCAGTCTTGACATCCTTGGTGTTGACGAGCCAAGTGTTTGAAGCCTCGTCTCTCTTTACGCTGTCAACGCCCGTTGAGAACTCGATGTATGGAAGGAGATCAAAATTCTTGGCGTATGATTCAAGATAATCTCCAATATTCTTGGCAGAAGGGAACACGGGGTAGTCTGTATTATGCAGGTCAGAAGGGAACGACTCCAAAAAGGAAAGTGGAATGATCAAGTACCGTCTGGCATAGGATAATCGCTAAAGGAAAGCTATGGAAGACTGGTTAGCAAGCTTCTGGGGCGAGGAGAGTAGACTTGACTTACTGCATGCTTTGAGACGTTTGCTTTTGTCCCTGAAAGGGCAGAGACCTGTTGGGGGTTGTTCGTTATGTGCCAGTTGCCTCCAATGTATTCGTTTCGCTCTAGGGCTGTGACGTGAAGACCTTGTTCGCGGAGGTTCTTCATTGCCAACAGTCCCATCACCCCCGTTCCAATGACGCAGACCTTATCCCCAACAGGGGCACGATCTACAGCTTTCGGGGCCATCTTTGCTGATGCAAAACAATGTTTTCTTTTTTGCCTTGGTAGCTCAATCTTGATACGAGACACAAAAGTTGCAAGGCTAGAAAGGGAGGAGAAGGAGAGACTTGGGTTTAAAACGGAGTGTAGACTGGGGTGGGCAGGCCTTGCTAACTCCACGTTCCCCGTCGGTAAATGCTCGAAAGGTAGTCTGAGATGATACGACTATCCTACCCTCCCATAAGCGTTCCTAGCATTCTCCGCGGGGCGCTAAATAAGAGGCCCTTCTCACACCGCGATAGGATTGGCGTTTTCATGGCCCGTGTTAAGGGGGCACGCCATTCCCAGTTCAGTCCTGGCCGCTTGAAGATGGGAATCCAGGTTGGCCGGGCTGGGCATGGCTTGAGCCCGAGAATACTACGGACGGCGGCATAATGACAGCATAATGCAACTTGACAAAAGAGGAAGAGGAAGAGGAAGAGGAAGGGGAAAAGGGGGTATGAGGCCGCACGGCTAAAAGTACTATGATGGATCTACGGGGGGAAGTAAGAGTCCGGCTACCTACTTGCCTATCTGCCTGCTTAGCCTACGACTACGGATCAAGAAGGATAGACCAAGCTCTTGACTAGAAACGGAACGGCGGGGCCGATCTTGTCGGGCCGTGCCGGGATGTTTGACTGCGTTGGAGCCAGCAAGAAGATCTCTAATGATGCGGAAAGGAAAAACAAAGCTATCCAAACCGTTGGGTTCATCGTACATCTTTTACCAACAGGTCGGTAATGGAACCCGTTGACTTGGTACCGAGAAGGATGGATGTTCGGTCAAGCCGTCTTGCATGCTGTCGTAAAAGCGGGTTAAATTACCCGTCAAATTTATGCTGTGGACCATCTAGTCTCGACTCAGCTGCGGTGGTGGGTCAAGAAGGATCGGCGAGACCCTCAAGACAGATACCCAAAAAAAAAAAAAAATGGCATTCCTTTGAGCTCGGCAACATTGCCGGTCTCGGGCATTTATGTACAGTGTTTGGGGGCCTCGTACCAGGAAACCGGGATATGGGCGTTTTTTTTTCCCTTTCCCTTTCCCACGGTGGACAAAGGGTCATTGTTCGAAAAGCCGAACACGAAGACAACCTCTTTCATTAACCTAGATGGGGGGGGGCTCATAAATTGAGGGGAAGATCACTTGCTTTGACGGGACGTGTCTGATATTAATATGACGTGGGCATAATCCCCTTCATCACGTCAAGCTCGTTTATCCAGCTTCTTGAGTCAGTGATTCGTCCGCTGTCAATACCGCTTGGGCAATGAGCTATTGACAGCGCACACGGACTAGGAGGATGTCTCAAGTAAAATGAAGCGAAATGATGAAATGAAGCGGGTTGACTCGTTTTTTTGGCTGGGCTAGCCAGCGCCATCAGTTGATTGAGGCCACAAGTATGCGACCCTCGCGTTTGTTAGTCTGTTTGTAGAGCTCCTGCTGACAGACTATCCTGGTTTGTTTCAACCAGAGCTCGCGATATCATGTCTGGAGAGTGGCCAGTTGTTTTGTTTCCCAACCAGAAGGGTGAGACATGCATTCAAGACTAGAAGTGGCTTGCGTATCCTACTCTTTTCTCTTACGAAGGGTTTTCCTCGGATCCCCAAGTTTCCGCCCCCGGTTTCAATCCTTGGTTGCTAAGTTCCGTTCCCTGCAGGGATCACACAGCTTACCATTGGGATAGTGGGGAATATGTGAAGGGTTGGGATTCAGGTGACGCGGGGCGCCCATTTTAAGCAAGTGCACAAATCTTTTGATGAAAATTCGGGTTATAGTTAGACTATAGTTCACGAATGTCGAAAAAGATTCAATGCTTCTCTAAGAATGAGATCTTTTGGTTCATCATATATCCAAGCTCGAAGGAATTTCCTGTTGACCATGAGGGAAGGATGAAGCCCATGTGAGACATTACTGAGCGAACTGTTCAGTGTCTCTAACGCCTTAATGGCCTTAGCCAGCATTCGTTACCCAGTGTTTGCTATGCATTAGGTAGGCACTAGATAACTATCTAAACATCATATTCAGTGCCTTCTTGGGGATCAGTTGAGCAAGTGACCAGGGGGGCTGCAGCAGGCGGAACCCACTGAGCCAATTGATGAGGATCAAACCCCGCTCAAAGGCTTGCAAGTCTGGTGAAGAGGGCACCAGTTAGAATGAAATGGATGGCTGGGTATGCTAGATGATTTGCCCCTGCGCGGTGTGCGGATTTTTCAGTCCTGGCGGCTATCCTCTCAAAGTACGAGTGGCTGATTGAAGAAAATAACAAGAGCAAGACATGGAAGAAGCTACGAAATGCCTTATCGAAGCTGTCAAGGAACAAATAGAAGGGATAGCAAGCTCCGATTATCCTGACCATGATGCCATCGTGTCAGTTCGCGGACAGGGGGAAAACTATCAGTCTGCCCTCAAGACTCTCCTTGAACAGTTGCACAGTAAGCACAAATGCTATCTGATGAATATGTAGATTATTCACTTTCTAATTAGCGAGCTAAATATAATAGAGAATTTACAAAGGGATGGGTCTTCCTACGAAAGGACACCAAAACTATGTCTCTCGGATATGTCTCTCGTTAGGAGGATCCTTGCATTTTGTGGACCATATCCTTACTTCGTTGAGTGCAAATATTTGATAGATCTCTGTCAGAGAAAGAATAAGCTCTCGATTGCTCCGACTGTGGACGAAATAAGCGACATCTGGGACAACCCGAGACTTCTTAATTGGGTAAAGGCGACAGAATCTTCTTTGTTATTGGTGCAGGGGACCTATGACAGCCTTCACCAGATTCAGCTATTTGGCGCTGAACTAGCTGCGTTGATGCCAGAGAAAACTGCGGCATATATGATAAGTGGGCTATGGACACCTCCTCAGGGCTTTGATGTCCAGAGAACGATGTCTATTGATGGCATTCAGTTATTACGGCATATCGCGATTCAGATCCTGCTGATAGTCTTGCCTCAAGATCCTGGTGAATTTCTCCTGGAAATGGTTTGTAGTTTCAGCAGGGCAACAACTGAAGAAGACTGGTTTCATATCCTGCGACATCTGATATCCTTACTTCAGTCCATATATATTGTTATCGATATTGGACCACTGGCTCGTCCAGGTAACGAGACTCATTCCTGGCCCCAAAAGTTCGAAAAACTCTTGGATAGCATGCAGTCAGAAGGCACATCTTCGTGTGTACGGATTTTAATCCTCAGCTGCCGTCCAATGATTGCCAAAACAAGCAAAGCAGAAGTTATCTCAATCAGGGGCTCATCCTCACAGATTCCGAGGGCCTTCAGTATGAGCAGAAATACGGCCATTCCAAAGAGCCTCATAGAACGCTCTATCGTGGTGAATAAGCCAAGAATGAACCCCCTTGTGAGCCAAAGTTTCTCGACAAGTGCGATTTCTTCTCAGCGGCCATCTTCCTACCCCATTGATGATGTACAAGGATTGAGCTTGTTTGCCCCCTCCCTCTCGGACATCAATCTAGTGCCATACACGAAGACTAGTCAAAATTCTACCCCAGCAAAAGATACATTCCAGCAACATCCAAAGCCACGGAACCGTCAGGATTTTAGCATAGCAGTCTTCTGTGCACTTTCCATAGAAGCTGACTTTGTGGATGCTCTCTTTGTCACACGCTGGAAGGTAAGAGACTATGGAAAGGCGCCTGGTGATACAAACGCGTATACACTTGGGCGCATTGGTAGCTTTAACGTTGTGCTTGTGCATTTGGGAGGAATGGGGAAAGGGTCGGCTGCCAGCTCTGCGTCAAATTGCCATAACAGCTTCACTAGCATAAAACTCGCTCTTATAGTTGGTATCTGCGGTGGTGTACCATCCGATATGAAAAACAGTATTGAGCGAGTGCTTGGTGATGTGGTTATTAGCGATGCAATAGTACAGTGTGATTTCGGTAGACAGTTTTCTGGCTACTTTGAGAGGAGGAGTACTGTTCAAGACAATCTTGGTAGACTGAATCCGGAAATTCGCGGATTTCTAGCCAAGCTAAAGAGCCGACGAACTCTTCAAGAGCTTCACAGCGCAGCTTGGAACTATCTCGAGGCCCTCCAAGGGGAGGAAGACTTTCGAGAAATTGCAGGATACCCAGGTGTCCAGGCAGATACACTATATGAATCGTTGTATGTTCACAAACACCGCGAGCCTACGGTATGTCAGAATTGGACGAGGCTTTGCGGTACGACTGATGGGGTGTGCGACTTGGCACGGAAATCCAACTGTGACGATGTGCAATGCGACAGCAACAAACTTGTTCCTCGCAAAAGATTGGAAACAATAATGTCGCATGGCTCTTCCACGGTGGCAAGTGTCAAGCCCATGATTCACTTTGGCGCTCTTGCATCTTCAGATAGCGTCATGAAATCCGGGCAAGATCGTGATAGAATAGCTGTAGCGGAGAACATTATCGCATTTGAAATGGAGGGAGCTGGAGTTTGGGACGTCTTCCCTTGCCTGGTTATCAAGGGAATATGTGACTATGCCGACAGCCACAAGAACAAGTTGTGGCAGAATTATGCAGCAGCTACAGCGGCTGCGTGCATGGCATCATTCCTAGATCAATGGGCTAATAATGAAGGGGGGTGAACGGATGGATGAACGATGGTTTGCTGGCCGGTTTCCTCTTCCTAGTTGCTTTTGTTTGGCATTATATGGGACTGCAAGTTTGAGCTCCCACAGAAACATGCACAACTATATCTTTCTCATTACTTGAACTGCATACCTACCCTTGTACTGGATGCTGAAAGCGTCCCGGCTCGTTACAATCCATCTTGGTCTCTAGTATTGTCTCAAGCACGCCTTTCTCAGCATCGGGAGAGAAATATTTTGCTTCATACCCTAAATAACACGATGATCAACTCTTCCATGGTACAGTTTCTTGGGGGGGGGGGGGAACACATCATTTCTTCCGGGCTGTGTTTCATTGGCTAAGTCTGCATGCATGTGAGCAAGGGTTGCGTAAGAAGTGTGGCCCAGAACGCGACCAACCCGCGGGCTGGGCGCTTAGGGTAACTGATGACTCCATCACAATACACTTCCTTCCTGAAACAGTTGAAAGATAGCTGTATTGACTCATTTCATTCGTAATATTCCTCTAAAATGTCACGGCGGCAAACCTTTAATGAGCATCTACAATCTGGATCCAAGAGACGGAGGGTTTCGGACAGTGGATGCCCCAGCGACTCACCCCAGTGGACTGCTAGCCCTGGTTTTGAAAGAGGTGTGTATCCTTCATCAGCGCCTGGCTGGGTACTTTTTGATATTTCCCGTGGCTAATTAGTTGATAAGATGAAGCAAACGTGCCTTCAGCCGAGGTGCGATCTCGGCACAAGCCCATTACAACGATTGACTGGCGAGCTGAGATATGCCGTGTGTTGGGCGAAACACCCCACATTTCGAATGAGGAAGTATTGGACAAGCTTGAAGCAGCCTTTGACGAGCTCGAGGAACTGCGACTTGCAAAACCCATTATCGATACTGCTGAAGATCAACCGAGGCTTCAGATCGTCTATCGAACTAAATGCGAGGAGGCATTGCTCAGACAGGAACTCTATGAAGACCCTCCATGGCTCGTCAGGGCTGGTCCAAATGGTGCGCATCTTAGAGGCAGCACAGCGATCGACAATATAGAGCTGTATCTGGAACGCAACAAGGACATTGTATTTGTTGTTTATAAAGACTTCACATGTTGCGGCGAAGACTCCTCGTCTCGTGGAGCAAGTAGGTTGAGAGGAAATTTGTCTGCTGAAGCTTCGACACTGTTCAAAGAAGAGTCTGTATCGATCGTCTCGAAGCCCCTAAAGAATGCTCTCCAAACTCTTGTGGCAAACTTGAATACTCAGCGCGTTCACGACATTGGGTCCATCGAGAAGCTACCGCCCAACGTGACCAAGTTCCCATATTTGTGGTGGTTCCATCACCGCGGCGAGGTTGATGGCGAGCAAGAGCTCATGGATGAAACGTCTCTACTTCATCTTTCGGTTTTTAGGACATATATCCATGAGCGACTATGTGCAGACTGGGATGCTGTTGACGAAATGATCAGTCGGGGACAAATTACAGCAGAATATTTAAGGTATCTTTTTGTAAGTATATTGCCAACCTCTTTTTGCAACAAAGCTCATGTGTAATCCCAGATTCCAGGAGACACACTGATCTCAACACTCAAAGGCAAGTCACTTGCGCAATTGGAAGGCTTCCAAATAACTGGCTGGATGGATGCGAGCCAGCTTTCAAATCGAGGTGAGGGCTACAAAGCAACGCTTGATGTAGCATCCTGGACCTTTGATGGTAATTTTAAACGGGCTCGACACCGTTTATCGATACAGGCCCTGCCATCTTTTAAAGATGAGTTTGATATACGAAGCCTTTCTTTCTACCCCAAACGATTCGCTAGTAAGGGAGTGGTCGAGGCACTACTCAATCGCGGCAAAATGTTCTGGGCATGTCGGAAACGCAAATACGTCTTTCACAGAGGCTTTTCGTCCGATGGAATTCACAGCTCGGTACGCATATGCACCATGTACACAATAATGAAGGCAGCAAAAATCCCTGACGAATGACTACAGATGAGTGCGAGGTTCATGATCGACACCCAAACCTACAACGAAATGCACCCAAACCCGCGTTCTCAGTCTCCAAGCCAAGACAATTTCGATACAAATGATATGATCATGATTCAAAACGAACAATCGCTTGATGATGACTTTTATATGTGCCTTCCAATACATATCATCGGCTTCAATATGCAAAAGAAAGAATGGGGTATGAAAGTCTGCTCTCACATATTTCACGCTTGATGCTAAAGCAACTCATTTATCAAGTGAAACTCCAAGTCTACAATCTCGAGGATGTGCAATGGAACACGAAAGCCTTTGACTACTTAGTGATTGATAAAAGGACGAAGGAGCTCCTCCAGGCTGTCATTACGAACCAACTGGGACATAAAGCAAATGCAGACCTCATTAGTGGGAAAGGGAACGGTCTTTTTTTACTATTACATGGGTGAGTTTTGTTCATTTCTTTCTCTTTCTTTCTTTCTTTCTTTCTTTCTTTCTTTCTTTCTTTCTTTCTTTCTTTCTTTCTTTCTTTCTTTCTTTCTTTCTTTCTTTCTTTCTTTCTTTCTTTCTTTTTTTTGGCTGCCAACTTCCCCTAGCAGTTGATAGACAAATTTCTGACAAAATTCACAGTGGCCCTGGGACAGGAAAGACGCTTACTGCCGAAAGGTATGTATACATATATATATATACCAACGCGAACATGCCGGGCGTTCACACTGACACGTCTCAGCGTCGCTGAAATCGCAAAGAAACCTCTTTATAGAGTCACATGTGGTGATATTGGAACTAAAGCAGAGGATGTCGAAAAGGTATTGACCCTAAAAAGCTTGTGCGAATTCCAATATGTTGAAGAGTTATTAGTATCTTGAAACCGTCTTGCTGTTGGGCAAAACTTGGGGCTGCGGTTAGTATTTCTTGTATTAGTGGCGTCTCTTTTGGCATCTGTTTACTCAAACTCGCTTAGTCGTCTTACTTGATGAAGCCGATGTCTTCTTGGAGCAGAGATCAATGCTCAACCTAGAGCGAAATGCACTGGTTTCTGGTAGGTGTAATAAGTCCATGGGATATCTAACTTGGTAAAGCGAATCTAACGCGGGTCAAACCAGTTTTTCTTCGAGTCTTGGAATACTATGATGGTATGTATAGATTAAATCCACGATCAAAAGTGTTCTGTCTAATTGCTATAGGAATACTCATCCTAACAAGCAATCGTGTGGGTATCTTTGATGAAGCCTTCAAGTCTCGCATCCAGCTCAGCCTACGCTACAAAAATCTGGATGAAGAACAGCGACTGCAAATCTGGAAGAACTTCATAACACGACTTGATCATCTTCAAAAATCCACGCCTGATGCAACAGGAGCTCTTGGCACAGATGTCAGTCTGGCGCAAAGTGGGTGTGGCTTCAACATCACGGAGATCGAGGAACACATCCCCACGCTGGCAAAAGCAGATTTGAATGGAAGAGAGATTCGAAATGCCATTTCAACAGCACGACAATTGGCTTTGTATCGCCAGGAGAAGTTGGGATATGCACATCTTGCTACGGTGATTGACGAGGCAAGGAAGTTCGATGATTACTTGAAGGATGTGCACCTCGGGTACTCTGCAGATGAGATCCAGAGAGACAGGCGGGAGAGATAGACTCATAGTAGACGAAATGCAGGGTTTGCGACTATTATCTCCCAACCTACAATACATATCACGCTTGATATCGCACGTTATCATCATTTCTTTTTTATCGTCCACCACCCCCCCCCAAAAAAAAAGAGGAGTAAAGCCCATATCTCAAATAGCATCATACTTGTATATACATTGGCAATTTTTTTTGTAAGGCTGAAAAAGTTAGTTCTTTAAAGATCATGTCATTTCGCCGATAAACCAGCCTTGATAGTGTCATATTTTATTTTCATCTTCATAAAAGCTGCCTATACCTACCGATGACCTTTAAGAGTACTTGTAATATGATGCGCCCAGTACAGTTGCATGGGTGTTAAAATCCAGCCAATCAGCAACATGCATGGCCAGGACCTCAGCTGCGCCTTGCATCCTTCGTAAGCCTTACCTCCACTTCCACCATTCGACAAGCTCACTTCTAGCTGCTACAACTTCCAGATTTCTAGTAGGAGACCTGCAGCTAAAAAGGCATCTCTGAGCGGGTACAGTGGCTTTGCTATCTCTCTCCGGATTATGGGTATACTGACGAGTTCCAGGCGAGTTATATTTGGGTGATAATTAGTAGGCGATGTCATGATGAATCTTGATCCAAATCATCGGAGTACCAGCGTTCAGTCTTGAAAGCCCTGCTATGACGATGGATCTGCAATCACTACCCCATCGTAAAATTGTTAGAAATCTGTTTGGTGGCGACGCCAGCATCCACCAGGGAGATGTTCACATCAGCCACCAGACAGCAGAGGAGGTGAAGAGGGTCAACAAAAGAGGCAGGGAAATGGAAACGATAACAGAAGAATCTCGTCTCAAGCGGCGGTTTGCGTCGCTGCACGAGACTGTAGCAGTAGGGGCTCCTTTTTCCGTCGAACAGCCGCACGATAATCTCAAAAAGCTTTCTGCCGCTGTTCCATGTACCATCTCAAAGGATAATACCACGGGACAAAAAGATCGAAACGCAATACTTCTGGCTCAGTTTGGTCAAAGGATTCAGCCTAAACATGTGTCGAACTTTCACATCATCGCTAAAAAGCCCGCACAGCAAGATTCGCCAAGGGAGCCGTCTCCTATAATCAGCCTTTACGAATGTGCTGAGCCTGGCTGCGGCCAGATATTTGACCAACCCCACAAGCTTAAGTAAATGATTGCCCAATGCACTATCTATATGATCGTTATATGAGTTACTGATTATATCCCCACAGACACCACCAACGTTATCATAGCAGAGAGCACAAGTGCCTCTATCCGGGATGTAGCAAGAGTTTTGGAACAAAGACCCATTTACAACGACACATCAATGACAGACACGAGAAGAAAACAAAATTCCATTGTTCCATTACTGGCTGCGATTACTCCAAAGCAGGCGGCAAAGTCTTTCCCCGAAAAGATAATTGGAAACGACACATGACGAAGATCCACAATTTGGATCAGCGATATCTTCCGGAACCCATAGTGATTGATTTGGATACTGATGATACATGAATGACCCAAAACACAGTGGAAAGCAAGGTCAACAGATAGCCAAGACATACTAGGTAGAGTAGAGCTTTTTTACGGAGATGGCAAGGAACCAGATCAGTTCCGAAGTCTACCAATCATTCCAAGTTGTTCGGTGAAAGGGAAACACATTCGGGTCTTGCAGACATTGTAATTTACGGAGATAGGCGCCATCGTCCCTATGATGGGGCTTTCTGTGGGAGTTTGACCAAGATTTGACACTTAAGGTGATGATAGCATGTGACGTGATAGTCTGTTGTAGGGGAAATAAGATGGAGAGAACTCGCACTCGTGAATTCTGATTGAGCCCGCTCAAGAGGCTTCAAGTCAATAGTATGTAATTCTGTAAGATGATTGGCATATTGAGTTCCCGTTTCCATCAAGATTCTTTAAGCGTAACTGTGGCTGGTGTCGCTGAAGTGCACGCAATTCTTGCCTGCCCCGGGGATTGATTGCAATTGTCGAGCTCTGATAGGATCTGATAAGAACGGATCCATGGATATTTATTTTTCCCTTGCCAGCGGGAGGAACTGCAAAGTGATGTGGGGCTAACGCAGGGTACGTACTCTGTGGAGTATCAAAGTCCAGACCATTCCCCCGTGGCTGGTGGCTCGTGCACGCGCGCTCTCAGCCTCGTTCCCTAGGCGCAGGCGCAAGGGTGATTTGACTTTCCTTGGGATGTTCTGCTCACCACCAAAGGTCTCCATCTTTTTCTCTGACCACGTTCGTCCCGTACGAAAACCTATCCCTTCCTCTCCCTTTCATCCCGCCTGCGTCCACGTCGGCCCCAACCAATCGCTTTCTGCTAACACACGTGTCTCGTGACGTTCTCGATAACCGACTCCTTTCATCTTGTCCATTTAGGCTGCAAGGCTCTCTCTCGACTCGCTCCACGACTCCTGAACCCTTACCGACCTCGGACAGCTCTCTGCTGCAGCCACACGCAAACAATCACACGCTCGCAAGGTGCCCGCCGACCAGCCGCAGCGTTCCAAAAAAAAAAAAAAACATTGATTCGGTCCCACTAGACACGACACAAGCACACATTCACCCAACCACCGATTAGGAGGGGGTGGAATAGAAAGAGGAACTGCTGTCTCGTCCAAGCTGCACAGCCAACGACGAGTGGTGGAGGTTGCTTTGACAAAAAAGTGTTGATCTTGTTTCATTTACTATCCTGTGGTTGACTGACTCGACCCTACTATTCCTTCTTACCTTTATTTCTTCTTCTACTACCTGTACTCGACGCCCTGATTGTTGTTGGGCTGCAATCCTCCGTAAGGAGCTTGGGACAAAGCAAAGACCGATAGCATAGAGCCTCGTCTTCTGCCAATTCCGTCCCGCGCGTGTGTGAGAGGGTGAGAAAGGGAGAAAGGCTTGGCGTCCACCAGTCCCATCTCATTTCTTTTCTCAGGGACCTGTACGTATTGGTAAACTTTTTGTTCCGCCTTTCCTGTTCTTCTTTTTTTGTCATCATATCTTCTCGCGTCTATCTCGTCTTGTCCTGTTCATGGCCTCATGTACCGGACATTCTATGGTCTTGGGGTTTGCCGCAAGAGGCTTTTGATGGCTGATTATGATTCTCAAAGATCAAGGACAACGCTTGTATCTCGAAACTTTAATAACATTTTTTAACCAGCCGTGTTATAGCCCAACCTCCGTCTGACTCATTTACATATACGTCCACTCCCGCCAGTGTACACTGACATCTTCGAAATGGCCGAAGCTGACTTTGAGATCGACTTTTATGGCGATGCTGGCAACGACCAGCAGAGGAGCCAGGATCACCACGACGATCACCAACGAGAGAATAGCAGTAGGTACCAGGATGGTAGTCACGGCCATGGTGAAGAACGCGTAGACGAACACCACCATGCTGAGGGTCGCCGTGAGAGCGAGCCTGAAGAGGCGCCACCCCATCAAGGTGTCAAGAGAAAGTCGGAAGAACTCAGCGACCGTCCCGTTGATAATGGAGCTACCGCCGCGATCATGATTTCGGAACTTAATTGGTGGACGACAGACGATGACATCCGAGGATGGTTACAGAAGGCCGAGTGCGAGGGAGAAGTCAAAGAGCTCACGTTTAGCGAGCACAAAGTAAACGGCAAAAGCAAAGGGTATGCATTCACATGTTCGCCATGACATATTCATACACTAACCACAACATCGCAGACAAGCATACGTCGAATTCGATACACGACAAGCTGCGACGGCCGCAAAGCGATATATCGACCAACTAGATGGCAATCAACCAGGGCAAAAGAAGGCAACGACATCATACTGGAACCCCGGTGTGAATCCCTTCAGGACACTACCCAAGGATGCGCCCGCGCGAGTCAAGGAACAGCCCCGAGCAGCGCCATCCGGATCATATCCCGATCGAGGCAACTTCAGTGGGGGCTTCCGTGGAAGAGGAGGCATGAATTCAGGCCGTGGTGGCATGAACCCCAACTTCAACCGCAACTTTAATAACAACAATAATAATATGGGATTTAATAATATGGGAGGAGGGTTCAATGGCCCCATGGGAGGTGGTGGCGGAGGTGGTGGCGGAGGCGGCAACTTTGGCTTCAATAGCCGTGGCGGCGGCATGATGGGCGGAGGCATGGGAGGTGGCATGAGAGGAGGCCCTGGTGGAATGCGAGGGCGAGGAGGCATGATGGGCATGAATCCTATGGGGGGCATGGGCATGGGCATGCCAGGCAACATGGGGATGGGGATGATGGGTAACGGAATGCCAGGTATGACTTCCCTTTTTATCACGCACTTGTCATAGGCGAAGTCCTTGCTATCGGTTCATCATCAAGCGCACTATAAGACGAGCAGAGCAACGGCCAAGTGGTCAAACAACCCCAGCCCACCCGCATCAGCCCCACGCCATAAGCTTCAATGGATCTAAATTGCTGACATTCTTCTAGGCTTTCAAGGTATGAACCCCAGCTTTGGGGGCAACTTTGGCTTTGGGCAGAACCAGGGCGGAAACAACGGGAGCGGCGACTGGGGCAACCCCCACGGTGCGAAGCGGCCACGTCCAGAGTAACATCTCCATTGTTGAGAGTGTTTCCCCCTAAGATGGGGACGTCCAATCAAACTCGGTGCTCGAAAGGTAGTAGAATTGGCCGGATGGTTCATTCCGTGATCACGGCAATGTGTTTATTTCGTATCGAACAGGATTTTTCGAAGTGTATGATAGAACAGGCACGGGCAAAGATGTTAGGAAGTTATGTTTTTTTTTGGCGCTAACCAAACATTTTTAAGGTCTCTTTTTGTTATCGTTTCTGTAATTCGGCAAGAAATCAGCTGGTTTAGGGGAGATTGTTCTTGGTGGATTTCTTTTCATCAATGTCTTCTCTTGTTCTTGTTAACACGGTGACCTGTGGTGTATTATAACACCGGGCAGAAATTTGATGAAGATATTTGGAATCTATTTTGGCAAGGGCTGCGATGTATGTATGTATACACAAGAGTCATGAGGATCATTTAATAGTTGATGAGCAACTGGTGTCTAATTAATCTTGTATTCTTGCCATTGCTATTGATACCAGCTGTTGAATCTGCTGCCATCTGTCGCCTAGATGACGCCTGATTACTTCCTCGCCTGCCGTTGTCTCGTCCAGTTCTTCGAGTGCGTCCTGAATATGCGCGTTGTACTTTTTGAGCACCTTGGCGAGGCGGGCATCGACTACCTGGCGGTCTTCATCCTCATCCCTGATGCCGTCCAAGACGTCTTTCCATTGCGAGAGTGGGAGGCAGAGCATCCGGAGGGCGATTTGGGTGCGGTAGCAGGCGGTTTGGGAGTCGAGCATGTACTTTTCCCAGAAGCCCGCGTCTTGGAGGTGCTCCTTTTGGGAGGCGGAGAAGAGCGGGCAGAGGAATTGGTCGAGGGAAGTTTCATCCCAGGGGTTGATGTCCACAGGTAGGGTGAAGCCGTACTCGACGAGAAGCATGTCGTTGGCGTGGGGGCCGTAACGGATATAGACTTCCTCACCAGGCTGATGGACACGAGTAGTGGTGAACGTGAAGGCTTTATCGTTGAAAGAGGCGGTGCAGTAGCCCTCGGGGATATGATTGAAGAGATCAGCGACGGGCTGGAGGGCCATGTGGTCTTCCTTGGGAAGCTTGTCGGTCTTGCGGTTAGTGTGGTAAAAAGTACGAGTATTGACGAGGAGCCAATTGTAGAGGTAGTCTTCCTTGGCGATCTGGGGGTACGCGGCCGAGACGAGAGCCCAGTCCTTGTTGAACTTTTCCTGCTGGGCCGTCAAGAGGGCCTTTGCCCTGGCAGGAAGCAAATTGCGCAGTTTTACGGGCCAGCAGATGGGGAGACTGGACGTGATATCGTGGCGGGTTGGGAAGACGGGCCTCCATTTCTCGAGCTCCGGGCTGGTATCCAGACAGAGCGAGGCTGCGAGGATGGCGTGGACGGTGGCGCCGGTGAGGTCCTTGATGATTTGCTTTGGTGTGTTGCCCAGGGTACGGAGCATGGAGATGGGGACTGTGAGGATGACTTCGTTTGGCTAAAAGGGGGGAGTTCTATGTAAGTCAAATGATCGGGGGATGAGATGAGGGATGCAGGAGGAGTGCCTACCTCGAGACGGCGAGTTGCAATGATACCAATACCACGTCCCGGCAGGGCCTGAGGATAAATGCCGTTTAGGACAACACCCTCTGAGGATGTCCATTCAAGAAGCTGTTCAACCGCAGTCTCCATTGCGTAGACTGGTTGAGGACAGGGGGGGATGATTGAGATGGTGAGTCAGAGTTGTCACAGACAAAATGATATCCAACGTTTTATCTATATATTAATGTGAGCAACACTGTATATGTTTCAGTCAGTATAGACTTACCTTATTTCTAGAAAGCAAATTATGTTGTCAAACTTGAGAGAGTCTAGACCGACCTGGAGGAGGATATTAGGTGACGGAGGATGAGGAATGGGAGAGGCAAATTCTGCAATTTGTTTTGTGAGAGCTATCCAGGTACTTGGTAGAACTAACCTGCAAAGTCCTGTCAGACTAAATGTCAATCACGAGAGGGAAATAATCCAGTATGAATCTAATCAATTTACATATAAAAGTACTCTTAAATGATTTTATAAAGAAAAGAAATTGATTGTCTACTTTGCGAATATTTTCTACGGGTGTGTTTTGTTTTAACAACCTCCATGTATTGACTGGCGCTTGCGTCAGAACAACTTGGGCCTACGCAATGGGCCGTTGCATCACCAACATCACCAAGTAGTGCGATCTTTTCACTACTTCTATACTAAATTGCCGAATAATGCTTTATTCAAGAATCGAAATGAATGCCAGCTCCATTTAAATGACACAAATTGGGAGTGCTCAGTGGCTCATACATGTCATGTCGTATGGTGGCAACTATATACATATGATAACACCCAACGCTTCGTACATCACTCCTTAGAGCTCTGACTGATAATATACGGTACCGTCCACGCGCATTCTTTCGTCTACACTCTGGCCCATCTCGGGCTCACCTTCATCTCCGTCTCCAACGTTGAATGCATGCACAGAGCAAGTTCCTCGTGCCATGCTATAGCCATTCCATGCCGAAGCTGTTTGAAACGCAAGGGATTAGCACATACATCGCATAATACAAGATTTTGAAACAACTTACCAACTATGATAGGTGCTGAGGGATGCCAACTTGCATCACGCACACACGTAGACCAGCCAACAGTATCGGTGAATTGCCTCCGGAGCGGTCTTTCGGTCTTTCGGGTGTACATGGTCGCCGCCTCAACATCGATGACTCCGGCTTCTGTCGCATCCAGATTCCAGATATAGACCTTGCCATCTGCACTACCTGAGTAGACATAGCGCGAGTTTGTAGAATTTGGTGGTGAGAAGTGACATCGGATGAGTGTGCGGAGGACTTTGTGGCCCCTAAAGGTCACCACGGAGTTGTCATTGGGATGCGGATACCAGTCATTGTCGTCATACTCTTCTCCGCGGTAGTCAAACTGACCGATGCGGTGCGCATTCAAATCCATTTGGCGGAAGCGATCTGTGGACATCATCTTTCGTAGGTCCCATAGTTTGGCAGACTGATCCTTTCCGTTTGATAGCACATAACGCCCATCTTTTTTGCTGTCAATATATGTCAAACCCTCAATGTGCCCGACAAATGCACCGGCCTCTCGCCCGTCTCCCATGCTCCTTCGATCCCACACCTTGATTGTGGTGTCATCGGAACCTGAGTAGATGATGTGGGGAGAAAGCTTATCTGCGAAGCACACAGCATTTACATCATCGCTGTGTCCATTGACCTGGTTTAGGACTGTTCTTGACTCAATGTCGTAAATGACGACTGAGTGTGCGCTGGTACCAGCTATGAGCTCTCTCCCATCTCCAGAGAACCTGATGGACCAGATACCAAAAGATCCGCGATTCTGCCACCACGACAGCCTTCGGGCGCCTTGCCCATTGTCGAGTTCAAGTGAGTATGGGTCTCCTTCATTCTTGGGGTCGGTGGGGGCTATTGAGACTGTGCTCTGGATGGAAGAGTAGGCCAACCAGCGGTTATCTGGACTCAAAGTGGCGTCTGTGAGTGTCCACTGCCCAAAGGGATAGCTGACTGTCTTGTAATATTTCCACTTGTATGGGTTCGTTGTGTCATACATGTGCACATTGAAGTCTTGACAACAGCTGTAGAAGAACTTGCCATCGTCGGAAAACTGACCAGAATATATGGGGTGGTCGTAGTGGATGATTTGCTCTGGCTTGGTAACAGGAATCAGGCGCTAAATATATGGTGAGATGGGTACGTGGCGATGATCAAACGTTGAGGGCCATCCATACCTGGGTGAGCAATTTGTTAATTCGCTTCCTCTCATGAAAACTGCCTATGCCGAGCTCTCGCTCCAATAGGTATCTAGAGACGCTCTTCTTTGATCGAAAGTTGCCATCGTTGGTCCCGAACACCCCCGAGTTCATGAGCTTCATGCCTTCCTCGCTGGGAACTCTGGGGAAACGATTGGGGTCCTTGGGCGATGTTTCCAGCCCCAGATCATTTCCTCGAAAGAGGGCTAAGAGCTGCTGTCTCGTTAATAGCCCTGACCTTTGGCCGGCTATGGGGATTTGAGTGTTAGTTGCAGGATTGTAAGCAAGCCACGGAGTCCGCACTGGCATCCTACCTCTTAACAGGGCCACTAGCCGCATTGCTGCAATATCCTGAGCTTCATCATCTCCGACGACGACGCGAAAACGGAAATTGGGAATATCATCGTCATCGTCGTCGTCGTCGCCATCATCACGATCCTCGGCATCTATGGTATTTCGTATTAGTAATGCACATGACCAGGAATATGGCGATGAGAAAGGAGGAAAGAAAGAAGAAAAGAAGAGAGAAGAAAGAAGCATGTACCATGGAAATCATCGTCCTCCTCATCTTCATCATCCTCTTCAGGTTCATCTCGAAAATCAGCGTCATCCTCGGGGTTGTCGCCATTCCCATCATCCAAATCGTAATACCAGGTGTTTTCATCTTCCGAGACCTCCCGCTCCTCCCAGGGAAGGGTTGCATGACCTGAGTCTTCTTCGTTGCTCGACATTATGGGTAGAGAAGGGTATATAGAATGCTAAGTTGAAAAAAAAGGTGGTGTATTATGGGAGGGGGATTTGTTGACAGAGGGTTCTTCCAATTGAATGGGATGAGATGATGTTGGTGTGTGAGAATCGGAGCGGCAAAGACGGAAGATGTTGGTGAGACGAAGCAGGTGGATTTGATGAGGAGAAGCAGAGCGGTGATTGATGTAAATGCATAGAAAAATGAGAGCCGAATAGATTAAATTAAATAAGATAATTCTTTATACGCGAATTAGGCTTGTGGAATGAATTTTTACATGTTTTGAATTGAAAGTGAGTGATTGTATGTAGGGAATGGAAGTAATGAATTTCGCCCAAGGCTCGGGCAGCCGTGACGCCATCCATCAATATTTGGCGGGGGAAGCTTCCAAGCTCCCAATGGCAACTTCGTTTTTAGCCGGAGATAAGCTGTCATGGGAGCACAGCAGTGGCCCGAGGGGTACTTGGCCGTGAAGTAGGAGCGTTTATCTGATATCAGTTGCCATCGGTGTCAGCGCCTAGTTGAAGATGCTGTGCTAACTGGCAGCTATCAAACTACATGTATCCTTATGTATATCAGGCAATGTGAGAGCCTTTGACCAATCACGTTGAGAGCCAAATAATCCTAAACATCATTACGACAAAGTATATATTTTATTCAACATGCCTTGCTCAAACACTCTCCATCAATTACTGAACTATTTGTCTTGGAGGCTGCGTTTTGCTTATGCTATCGGACAGCAACTCCGCTTAAGACCCTGAACGGTCCCGAGACACGGAGTGACGGACTACTCTGGTACGTACCCAAGTACCCCTCAAGATTCGGATAAAAAGTGATCCGTTTCCGATCTTAGTAAGTCAAGCAGGGCAACGAAAAAAAAAAAAGGAGATGGTCGAAAGGCGACGCGTCCTGTTTGTCGCAATCAGAGTTCCAACCCCTAGCTGTGATCTTGCAGATTGGTATTTTCATTGACGAATCATTCATCGAGGCTGTGTTCATATCCTTGGGGACATTCCCCATGATATCACTTGACCCATGGTTAGAGGATAGCAATATAACAGGAAGAAAAGAATAAGAAAAATTAAAACGTATGTACTTGTAATTAAAGGCTACTGCACTTATTCAGGGACACGCTGTGAAGAGTTTAGTGCCCTCTGGGTCTGCCAGCGTAGCCTGATCCCTCTATGACCCCCCCTGCTGAACTGCCATGAAACCTTGAGAAATAGTACGGAGTAGAGTACACCTTTATTACTCGGCACTGGTATTCAACTTGGAAACCTGACATCCTGCAATCGACAGGAGGCAAGGAGAAAAAGCACTTCCTACCAATACTCTTCTTTTTGTCTCAACACTTTCTTTTTCTTCGCCTGTAATCCTTCTTCTTCTTCTTTTTTTTCAGACCCAACCGTTAACCGTTCTTTTATCTTTTTTTTAATTGACGAGAAACACTCCCGATAAAAGTTAATCCTATCCGAACTCTGCCAAGGCGCACGCGAGCCATCTTGGTTTGACAACCTGAACAACCAACCCCAAATCGCTACATCTCTCGACCCCTTTTTCCTTTTCTATCGACCTTCGATTTCATTCAACCCAACAAGTCTTTGCATCTCAATAGGCTTGAAGCAATTGGATTGACACCTTCCAACTTGCCCACTCACGGCGACTCGGTCAACGAAACACCCAAACGACAAGTCACAGCTTCTTTGTCGTCATCATGCGGTTTCGAACAAAACATTCACCCCTCCTTCTCCTCCTGCTCCCTTCCCTTACCACCGCCCTCACACCGAAATCTGCGGCGGCCCCTCCCTCCAAGGATGAGAAAGTTGCAATTGCGGCCCCTGATGGTATCGGCGATTCCTCTACTCCAGCCAACTTGAAGGGTCGAGTCGGTCTACCAACTAAAGATGCGCCTGTCGATGGCAAAGATGGAAAGCCACATATGGGACCCTTCGTCGAAACGGGTGGCACCGCTGCAGCCGATTCTGATCGCAAGGACCTTCCTCCCCTGAAGGGTCGACCCAAGGACCCGACCATGGTCGACGGTGAAAAGATCCCCGAATCCAACGATGGCATCATGTTCGACAAGAACCGTCAGCGCCCCCAGGAGGGGACTACGGGAACTGAGGGAGGTGTTTCTGAAAAGGATAAGGCCCGCAAGGCACACGAGGGAAAGACTGGCGAAAAGCTTGTTACCCAGCCAGAAGCCCCTAAAGAACAACCTCCATTGCCGCACAGCGAGGAACAGAAGATCCAGGGCAAGGACAAGAGCAAGGATGCGGATTCTGCCAAGGACAAGTCCAAGTCATCTGACAAGGATAAGGGAAGCTCAGCTTATACGGGATTAGAGGTATGATGCCATCTTTGCCCCTCGTAAACCACTTCAGATGTCGTGACTAACACGGTCGACTTTGTGTAGAAACCTGATGATCTCCCTGATATGCCCCGCGAAAAGCCACCCCCAGTACCGAACTCTGCCCAAAAAGATCACCTTGATATCTCCAAGCCCAGCAAAGGAGGCTCCAAGGGCACATCTGCGAGCAAGGAGGAGGAAGAAGGAATCATCCAGCCTTTCCACTCTTTTGTTCTGTCCTTTACCATGATTATGGTGTCTGAAATTGGTGACAAGACCTTCCTGGTGGCAGCTCTTATGGCTATGAAGCACGATCGCATGGTTGTTTTCTCAGCTGCCTTTGGTGCCCTCTTTGTCATGACTGTGCTATCAGCTGTCCTCGGCCACGCGGTCCCTGCTCTGATTCCCAAGCGCTTGACTGGTCTTCTCGCTGCTGGCCTCTTCCTCGTCTTTGGCGCAAAATTGCTCAGGGAGGGAATGCAGATGGATCCCAATGAGGGTGTTGCGGCTGAAATGCATGAGGTGGAGCAAGAGCTCGCTGAAAAGGAAAAGGAACTCGAGCGAAGGGGCGGCAGCTCTGTATCTCCTCACGCTTTGGAGATGGGTCTCAATGGTAGAGGTTCAAGGAGCAAGGGCCGGTTCCCCTCGCCTCCACGATCTCCCTCACAGTCTCCCTCCCGCCATCCTTCCCGCAAGTCTGGCGGCGGCATGAACAGCTTCTTGCAAGGAGTAAACAACCTCTGCTCTCTTGTCCTGAGCCCTGCGTGGGTTCAAACATTTGTCATGACTTTCTTGGGCGAATGGGGAGATCGCAGTCAAATTGCTACTATTGCTATGGCTGCTGGTCAGGATTACTGGTGGGTGACCCTTGGTGCTTTGGCTGGACATTCCATCTGCACCGGAATTGCCGTCATTGGTGGTCGAGCCATTGCTGGGCGTGTCAGTCTCAAAGTTGGTAAGTATCTAGTGTCCCAAGGTGCCGACCTCCTCCCTTCTAAAGCATCCGCTAACTCGGCCTGCAGTTACTGTTGGTGGTGCCGTTGCCTTTTTAGTTTTCGCCTTCATCTACTTCATTGAGGCTCTCTACGCTTAGACTCTGATATTCGGCATGTCGCATCATCTATCATTCAATTACTCATTCCATCTGATTCGACTATCAACGTTGACCATGTCTTCTTTACTACAATTCAATATCGATTTTAGATGTTTTCGTTTACTTTCTCATGAGCATAACTGCCTGTGGACTATGAGATGACGAGCAGGGGGTGACTACGGGCTATAATTTGAACCTCTTTCTGGACAGTGTGTTAACAAAGGCAAGATGCTTAGAGGTTGTATGATAAAATTTTCCAACTTGTTCTTTTTACGTCGTTTAAACTGTTTGGGGGACTAGGCGGGCGGGTGAAAGGGGGCTTGGTACGGATGAGATGATCTAAAGGCGGGTAATGGAATGAACTGCTGGAGAGGAAAGGGATGTTGGTGGCCTCTATTTTGCATGGCACGGCGGAGTTCCGACCTGGGCGCTGTTTTATGCAATGAGCTGGTGTGTTTTCACCAAAAACAAAAAAAGTTAGATCAAAGGCTTGGCAAATTGACGTTGTTGCATTTCCCACACTGTTTTTGAGCGACGTCTCAACACTCGAGAGGCTGTGAATTCGAAAGGACATTGGAGGGAATGATCATCGCGGTCTGATGGAGGCGAAGTAAGAGATGGCTACGTGCATACGTGGAAGAGCATGTTGGTCGAGGGGGAAGCATCAAGTCGCGTACTAAGGAGTTGAAGGGCCGATTTTTACTCTAGTCTAGTTTCAACCTTGATTCCTCTCTCATGTCAGTGGCTGCTGGGTCATGAGTTGGTTGGTTCATATTTACCTGGCTAGGCGAAGAGGTCAAATGGCTACGGTGGGTGATCTAAGGTGACAACCCATCACTATTGACGGGTGGTTTGCTGTGTGGTGGCTCTTCAGTATGGGATACTGACTACAGCAGTTGGATTGGTTTTGAAGTTGAATTGTTTATGGCTTGTATCTAGCACATCCTCTGGTGAGCCAAATTTGTTAACAGCCATCAAGGGATGGAAAACATGGTATACGGAGTTCAATCTGTTGATTCTTCCTATTTCACTTGTACATATCTCATAGCTTCTCTTGTTTCTGTTCGTCGACTACTACCATGTCTAGTAATTTCCTCTTGTCTCTCGATTTCCCATGCCCCTATCTGCGTATTCTTCTCATTTTGCTCAATGTTTACGCCATGGGCTTTGATTCGATGTTTTTTTCTTTCCCATGTGGCTGTTTAAACATGTTCACCATCATTGGAACGTTTGCTCAAAAGTTTGGGCTCGGACAGCCCGATGGTTCCCTGCATAGCTGAACTTGACGGCTACAAACATAAGTTTGACGCCTAGATGCCCAGGATTCTCGGTCACGAGGAGTACGAGATACCCGAGCCTTCTCTCGAATGTCACTACTGTGCGGTTTGCCGTGTATATTGTCACTGCGTATGTCTTCAAAGCCTGTCACCATGTCATGGTTTTGATGTGTGAGGTTTCCCCATTCGGAGATTCATGGTGGCTTGATATCCCTGACAGTCTCGAGTCAGGGGATAAGGTACTGAGATACCATTTGCTTACACATGTTTGCCCACATTCTCGCATAGCCTTTGACAAGAAGTTTGCACTAAAACAAAGAACAGGGCATGTAAGCCGGCAGCCAGCAGCGAGGCTTCGTTTGTCTCTCCACTAGCAGCAGCACACCCCCAACCAGGGCGCCATTGTCTCGCCCTGGATTAGCAAGCCTTTCTGAGTCCACGGGCCGCCGCCCCTGGATAAGCATGGACAGTGGATAGATCTCATGGGATCTTGTCTCTGTTTTGAGGGAGGGGGTTTGCTTTTTAGGCAGTCTGCTTTGCGTCAACGACGGACAAGAAAAGCCACACCTCCCCCCGAGTTCTAGCGGCTTGCATACAATGAGCAAACAGGTAGGCTTGATCGGTACGTATCACTTGCATGAGTGAGCACGCTGGGGAAAAGCCCGAGTCGGAGCCTATGATTTGGATCAATCCAAGAGCAGTGAATAGAACCATGGGGTTTGAGGTTCTACAAGAGAAATTATTACATGCAAGGGTAATAGACAGAAACAACAGATTCAATCAAGTATCTATACCATGTTTGGCATTCTGGTATTTATTTTTCACCCTTTGGTAAATCCAGGTCACTTTCCCCCACACGTTTTTCTAGGATCAAGTATCTGTCTCCGGAGGAAGTTCCCGTCTCGCACTTCGGCTCATCTCGCGTTTACCACATTGGGAGGACAGACAGAAATGCTGGTGTGATGGATAAGCTTCTGAACTCAATCCTCAAGCGCGCGGTATCTTGTCATGGACAGCAATCTCGTACCTGTCAAACTACCCTCCACTAAATCGAGGATGGATCAAGGATTGTGCTAATTCTACGGGAACGCCGTAGCAAAAACACTCAAGGCTGTTCCGTTTGCTTCCTCTGCTTTCTGAACCAGGCTTGACCGGATTCCGGACCCCCCTCCCTGTCAGGGTATCATTCGCCTAATCCAAAGCTGTGAGTGGCTACGACAGGCGTGCAATAGCATTTCGACGGCCATGCAGGTCGAACCAACACGCCCATTCTAGCAGAGATCCCTCACTCAAGGGCCAAAAAAACGAGGAGGAAAACGGTCAAAAATGCAGGGAGACTGGCACAAGTAACTTGGTATACACGTATAGATGTGGAAGAGATTGGCAGGACTTGCTGCATCATTTCGCATGGAAGGCTGCGAGCAACCGAAGGCAGCAAGGTCACAGGACCAATTGATCGCTTCAGCCTCATAAAAGAAGATTAACAGAGAGAAAGGGAAACCGGACAAGCCAATGCCAAGGTGTGAAAGTAATACATCACTTTCGTGATGGTGGTCTGGAGAACAAAAACGCCACAAATAAAAAGCAAACGACGTTGCACCTTCACTGCTACACCGAATTTTGGCAGGATGACCTGCGAATATGCAGAGAGCCGTTTACCTTTTTTTTGTGACGAAGGTTCTAGAGGTATATACTCGCGGGGGACAAGACGGGGCTCTTCATCTCCTCTCTTGTCGAGCAGGTATCTCCCATGTATAGCCTCGACTGATTTGTATGCTTTTATCCTGGTTCGTTGGCTCCCAGGTCTGCGCGGATATGACCTGATTCTTTCGGGGAAATACTTGATGGCGTTTCTGTAATAGAAGGCTCGAGACGGTGATTCGTTACCAAGGATGAGCTCGGCCTGCAGAGCTGGTTTGCAAGCTGTGCTTGTTTGTATGTGATGGAGGGGACGCGAGGCAAGTAGTCCAGGAGGACGAGGCTCAGGAGAGGGGACATCTCGTTGAGATGAGTGTAAGTCATGTGCTTTTCTTGTCCAGCCTAGAGTATAAAAAGGGAAGAACAGACTCCCAAGATTCAGGAGAATGCAGAAACAACTCTCAACCACAAATCACTCTACACAAGAATCTCCTCTCTTCTACATCTTTGACTTATACGTCTGCAACCTCCTTCTACTCCTCACACAAACCACTTCAATACCCACATCACAGACTCTTCAGTCAACTCTTCCTTCATTCCCAATCATCAAGCCTCCTCAACTTCATCAACTATCATTCATCATGAACCCTAGACCTTGCCCCGGCTGTGGACAGATTAATCCTGCCACCTTGGCCTATGATGATTGCATGTCCTGTTCTTCGTAAGTCCTCCTCCTCCTCTTCCTCCTCTGTTCTTTCTTCTTCTTCTTCTCCTCCTCCTCCTCTTCTTCTTCATCCTTCTTTCTATGAGCAAGCCCGTTAACGTTTCTACTAACTCCCAGACAGGGGGTGCCCTGGCGGCCTCATCAGAGGCCGCGCACGATCATCTTCCCGCCCTCCTTCCTCTGGCAGGGACAGGTTCACGATGATGGTGACGATCTTGCCTCCCTCGCACGTTCGCCAAGCCCACAGCGACAACAGCAACGCCCAGTAAACAGGCGCTGGCAAGCAGCAAGAGATGCCTTCAGCGTTCTTGGAGGATGGGCCCGCAAGCTCCTTCTCGCATTGGGGATGATTCACGCGGATCGTGATGCGGCTCGGAACGCAAACCAGGTTTATGGCTCCTGAGCATTTGACAGCATGGCTGGCTACTCTTGACCACCTTTGACATTGCCTTTGACTTTTTCACCAACAAACTTGTACTTCACTCTTTTCTGTCACTCGTTTTTGTTCTTTCCTTTACTTTTCTCTGCTTTCCTGTCACTCGCTTTTGTCTTTTCCTTTATCTTGTTCTTTTATTGCTTTTCTATAGCTTGTCACCATCTACTATATGGTGTACACACACAGAGAGATAGCGAAAACCAATCAAAAAAAAAACTATTTTTCTTATAATCAGATTCTCCGATGTGCTCTCTTTGATGCTCGCACCGATTCCAGTCCAATGTCCCCCAAAGTCAGGGGCTGTCCCCCTTGCTTGACATGACGACCAAGTCCCAGCTGATGTCCAAGCTCCTGGACTTGGTGCTTTTCTTCACAATCTCAAACAGTGATCAGCACTCTTGTGTTACTGACTTCTTGGTATTCTCCCGTAGCGAGGTGATGGTTGCCTATCTTGAGGCGGCAGTCATTTGTGATTGAAATGATACAAGCCATGATCTGTGACCCCCAGATTCTCACCCCCCCCCCCTTTTTTCACCCCCAAAACTCAAAGATATCCCGGACCTACATCTTGAAAGTCAAATTCGCCGTTTTGATTGCTGACCCTTGGCTCGGCATATGTGGCTTGCATCCAAATCGGCAAATGATAGCAAGACCAGGGCTGGCACACCAAATCACAGATTCGCGTTTCCCACCTGCTCTTTTCAGACCCAGAGTCTCCCCATGCGACTGTGGATATGTTTTGAATGCTCTGCTCCATGTCTAGTAAGCCGGGGATCGTGCAGCCATGGTTCATTCCCTAGACTCACTTGCAGATCTCGAAAATTTAGATGTGGCGGATCATGGTATGGACTTGGAGCACTGCTGCCTCGATGAACATACTCGACGAACATGCTCTTCTGGGGAGTTCAGTTCGCGTCTGTTGTTCGCCTGGAAATTAACGCATGTTGCACAGCAGTAGCGGTCGCACTTCATCACTTGTCATATTACGTTGCTACCCGTCGTCGCCAGTTGGTCAGAAGACCAGCGTGCTACGTTCTGGACCAGAGAGTAAGTCCGACGGGGCTCTCTCCTCGAAGCGGGTCTTCTCTGCGTAACAAACATGTAGGCCGCGCATCCATCACATCCATGGATGATGTGCTTATCATTCGTCAAGCAATCTTGGAAAACTTGGTTCTTGAGCAGGCAAAGCAAGAGGTGAGTGGAAAGGCTGCCCCGTCGACAGGGGTAAAAAAGACAGGCACGCACCCTCCAATACAAGTTGTCACTCCTACGGAGCACAAACAAACAATTTGGAATGCCAGGGCTTCTGGGGGTTGGTGTTGCACAGCCTTATGCAGCAGTCAGGCGCGGCAATCAAATTCACAGATGGAAAGGCGGTCTGCTTATCACGTTGATTGCGTTCTACCCTCCACGATGTCTTCTAAGAGAGAAAGAGGGAGAGGGAGAGAGAGAAAAGAACAGTAATGTTAGGTTGATTGCAAATTTATGTTGGCAAGCCATGTCTATCGCGATGAGTTTTCGGTTCGTCTTCCGAACTCTGGGGCCAGCCCCCCCAGATCCGCCAAGTCCATGCGTATAATACAGCGGCCCGGATCTCATAGTCATGGGGAGGGATGGGGAGGGAGATTTCGGAACTCGAAAAGTAAAAAAGTCATTTTACGAGAGGGCGAGAGAAACACCCTTAGCTGTTGTGCAGCACCATGGGGGGGAGCAGGCTAGGAATTGCGCCATGTAGCTCCCTGTTTCTTCCATATGTAGATACTTGTAAAGTTGTAGGTACAAGTATGTATGATTTCGGATTCCCCGTTGACAAGGGTTGGTTTCCTATTCCAGTCTCCTTTGCAGGCGATATATGCAGCTTGCCTGCCAGTCACAAATAAACCAGCATCATTTTCTCGTTTCTGTTTACCAATCCGGACGACCGATGCTGTCCGTTTAATTAAAAGAGAGCCTGCAAGTTGTTGGGCCCGGGCACTGGTGATCGTAAACCGCCCACTCATAGCTGTCGTTCGCTGATGTGACTTGACATCTGGGTGTCTTGTTAATATAGGTTGTAACTTGTATTTTGGCACATACTGACAATTACCGATCAGAGCGGAAACGCAGCGGAATTCACATTATTGAGCATAATTATCTTCATTGTACACCGTCTTTTGATGATGGACGGATGGATGGATGGTCGTCACAGAATTCTACCGAATCATGCGCCGAAGATGTAGGGTAATGGTCGCGTGTGCGTGTAGTGTGTTGGTGTGTGTGTTAGTGTTGAAGATTCCAAAATGAGACCCCCAAAATAAGCATAACCGGGCGGGTCGTTTGCTCCACTGTAGCATGCTGACGGGGAGGAGGGGTGACCTAGGACTCGTAGGATGAAGATTTCAGTGGCGACTCTCATCTCTGGCTTCATGACTGTGCTGAACGCTCACAACTGGATATACAATCTCTACATTTGGATAGGTTTTGATGGGATCATAGAGACTTTGCAGCTTAGAAAAAAATAGACATTATTTACAGGTCGTTACCAACGGCAAAGCATGAAAGGAAATGTCAAACTGCTGCAAAAGCTGACGGACTTGTCTTTTGGTGGTGTCTCAGGAGGCTGTTTGATCTTCCTTGTGGCTGGCGTTGCATGCAAGCCACACATCGTGCAAACCAGAATGATGGCATCTAGCCTAGCTTGAGCTGTAGGATGGAAGTCCATAAGCTGAGAGGAGAGAGGGAGCCCTGAAGAAGTTTTCACAACAACATCTGGAACTGTCGCGCCAATTCATCTTTCAAAATTGTTTGAGCTTCTGTACGCTCAAGCTGCTGCTGAGAAAATCCCCCCTCATTCTTGGTTATCCCAATCTACTTCGGACTTAAACTTGCTGTCTCTAACCAAATCCCCCGCTATCCATCACCAAGATGTCTACCCCAATCGTGTCGGCTACCAAGTCGACCCCCTTCCTCTATCGCTTCACGCTTCTAACCCTTGAGCCCATCTCCGCCGTACTCGGGGCCTATTCTACGTACTTTACGCCGGCCGATTACCTCGAGACCATGACCCGCGGCCTCATCCCCTTCGCCAGCAACAGCAGGTTCCTGTACACCGAGCTCTCGGGAGCATGGCTGTACTTTGCCTTTGTCGAGGCTGTCGTGCTACGCATGTATGACGACCTGCGGCTGTGGCGGCTGCTCTGCGCGGGAATGCTGCTGAGTGACGTTTTGTACTGCATCAGTGCCGTGCAGGCCGTGGGTGGTTGGAGCAGTTGGGCGACGCTGGAGGAATGGACTGTGGGCGACTGGTCCGTGTTTCTCGCATCGCTGCCGCCGTTGTTGGTGAGGCTCTTTGTAATACTGGGCGTTGGAATCAGGCCTGTTGTCGCTTCTCCGGCTGAAGAGAAGCAAAAGTGAGGGATTCACGAGTGATGGTGTCTTATAAGCTGGTTTGGATGAGGATGGACAGATGGCAAGCATTCCAAGCTGCAACTTGCAACTTGCAAGTACAGCTTGGCTACTGGGGAAGAACTATTCTATTTTCGTCATAAAGACAGAGACTTTTATTGCACAAGATGAACCTTGGTATGTCTCTAAAGATGAACAAGTGAGCATGTGTTGGACAAGGTGCATGGATCTCACAATTAGCCGCCCGATGGTGTTTTGCGACAATAGATGGATAGCTCATCATCCTCAGGGCTCTCGTTGACTCCAAAACTGCATCCAAGCGTGGCACTTCAGTACATCGCCGCTCATCACATACAAATTTATATCGCCAAACCGGCAGTGTTTTTCTTCACCCACGTGTGTGGTAGACATGGATCTTGCAAGTACCTTATGCAATGGCCGGAATTGGCAGAAGAAGTCATCTATAGCTTGATTAGAATAAAGCCATCTATTCATTCAACGGTGCATCAGCTTCCATATTTGTAAGTCAGTTGCAGAGCGGTACCGGAGTTTTCAACATGCCCCCCCTTGAATGCTCCGAGATGGTGTAATGTCGTGCTTAGTTGGTGCTGTTCAATGCGTGAGGAGCACATGGCGATGGCCCGAACATCAACCCCACCATCCACAATAATTATTAGTAATGATGGACAGATAAGTAAATATGATTGTTAGTAAGAAGCACATAGATAGATGGTCTGGTAAATGGGAGATGTACTATCTATACGCTTGTCGGCTGGATGCAAGACTTGATTCTCCTCGTTACCTATACTATAATCCCTCTCATCGCCTTGGAGTGATTTATTTGTTACCCTGCATCTCCATCATGTCTCTCCGTTTCCTAGCATTTCCTGGGTTCTTCTTGCTTGGTCATCGCTTCATCTGATTCTGGCGGGTGGCTTGCTTATCCCTGACATGTCTTGATATAGCACACCCATCTTATAAAGCAGCAGCTTAACGTCTCATCTCATGAAGCAGAAGAGGAACATGGATGAAAAAAAAAGAGGAGACCCTTGGTTGGATGGATCCATGAATGGCAAAAACTGGAGCGACATCCACCAACCCCGATGGTCCGAGATTTCGCAATACCAAACTAAACCTCAAAGACTTGCCCTTTCTTGTCCATTCTCGACTTCTCTCGAGGCTGATTGGCCTCTCACCAAGCCATGGGGCTTTCGGAACATCGCGCCTTGAGCACGTCATCTTCAAAATCTATAACCAAATGTCGCTATTTTTTTCCAATTTTGGTGGATCCATGGCCCTCCGAAAGAGAAGCACTGAGACAGCGGCGCGCGCGCAAGCCTCCACTCTGATTAATATTACTACTGCTAGCAAGTGCTGGATCACACACTGGATTATACTTGTAAGAATATGCCCAGACATACATACCTTAGAGACCTACCTGGGTAACTTACAGGGAGGGCTCTTGAGCGCATAATAAAAGACACATTTCCTCGGCCTCTTTGCTCCATGGATCCATAAACCTGCTCGCCTGTTTCTCCCGAGGTATTTATTGATGAAATACCCCCCCCTCCCCTCCGAAAGCAATCATCTTCATCAACTCTCTATTACTTGTCCCCTCCTCAATTCTCTTCGTCCCCCCAAAGCCCAGAACTGTCTTGGCAACAATTGCGTGACCGCCAGTGGCACAGCGAATCAGATAGTCAAATAGCAGCTGATTCCTCGCTTCTGAGCACGGATCGAATCACTACTCATCCATCACCATCTCATCGTGTTTCTGACCCTCTCATTCTGAACATGGCCAATTCCCCCCACGGCGGCGTCCTCAAGGACCTCTTTGCGCGCGACCTGCCTCGCCAGGCTCAGCTCTTGGAGGAATCCGAGACTCTCCCCTCGCTGACTCTTTCTGAGCGCCATCTCTGTGATTTGGAATTGCTCCTCAATGGCGGTTTCTCACCCCTTGAAGGTTCGTGCTGACTGCCCCTCGTTTGCCCCGCGCCAGTGGGTTAGCGATGGTGACAATCCATCTGACACTGCGATATAGGTTTCATGACGGAAAAGGACTACAATGGGTATGTTTCGTTATGCATTGCTGTTTTCCAATGATATCTGACACGGTGGCCTCTAGAGTTGTCAAGGAGAACCGTCTCAGCACCGGCGAGCTCTTTAGCATGCCCATCAACTTGGATGTGAATCAACAACAAATCGACGAGCTCAGCATCAAGCCCGGCGCTAGAATCACCCTCCGGGACTTTCGAGATGACCGCAACCTGGCCATCTTGACTGTCGAGGACGTTTACCAGCCAGACAAGTAAGTAACCACATTCTCCGTGCCTCTTTCTTTTCACAAACGCTGATTGCGCAACATTTAGGGTCTTGGAGGCCAAGGAGGTTTTTGGCAGTGATGATGACACTCATCCCGGCGTCAAGTACTTGTTTAGCACAGCCAAGGACTTTTACGTTGGTGGCAAGCTTGAAGCCGTAAGCCGACTGGAACACTACGATTTCTTGGATTTGCGCTGTATGTCGAATTCTGTGGCCGTGACAAGAACGATCAGAAGCTAACAGCTGTCTTTAGTCACACCATCTGAACTGCGATCACACTTCAACAAGCTCGGCTGGCAAAAGGTCGTGGCTTTCCAGACCAGAAACCCCATGCATCGTGCTCACAGGGAGCTCACAGTCCGAGCTGCTCGCTCTCAGCAGGCCAATGTCCTTATTCACCCTGTTGTGGGTTTGACCAAGCCTGGCGATATTGACCACTTCACCCGTGTCCGAGTATACCGCGCCTTGTTGCCCCGATATCCCAACGGTATGGCGGCCTTGGCTCTGCTGCCATTGGCTATGCGAATGGGCGGCCCTCGCGAGGCTGTATGGCACGCCATTATCCGCAAGAACCATGGCGCTACGCACTTCATCGTTGGCCGTGATCACGCTGGCCCGGGTAAGAACAAGGACGGAAAGGATCACTACGGTCCTTATGACGCACAATATCTTGTGCAAAAGTATCAGGAAGAGCTTGGCATCAAGATGGTCGAGTTCCAGGAGATGATTTACATCCCTGATCGTGACGAGTATCTGCCTGCCGACGAAATACCCGAGGGCACGCGCACTATGAACATTTCAGGAACAGAGTTGCGGAATCGCCTACGGACGGGCAAGGAGATCCCCGCGTGGTTCTCCTACCCAGAGGTGGTGCAGGTGCTACGGGAACAGAATCCACTACCGCGTGAGAAGGGCTTTACTGTTTTCATGACTGGCTACCAGAACAGTGGTAAAGATCAGATTGCCCGAGCCCTGCAGGCAACGCTGAACCAGGGAGGCGGCCGCCCCGTGTCTATGCTTCTGGGCGAGACAGTACGAGCAGAACTCTCATCCGAGCTGGGCTTCAGCCGACAGGATCGCAATCTCAACATTTCACGTATTGCCTTTGTTGCTTCCGAGTTGACCAAGGCTGGCGCTGCTGTTATTGCGGCACCGATTGCGCCATACGAGGACTCGCGACAGCAGGCCCGCGAGCTCATTGAGAAGTCGGGCCCCTTCTTCCTCATTCACGTCGCTACCCCGCTCGAGTACTGCGAAAAGACGGACCGTAGGGGCATCTACAAGGCGGCGCGTGCCGGTGAGATCAAGGGCTTCACCGGCGTTGATGATCCGTATGAGACCCCCTTGAAGCCAGATCTGGTTGTGGATTTGACCAAGCAAAATGTTCGGTCCATTGTACACGAGATTATTCTGCTGCTTGAGAGCAAGGGCCTACTGGATCGACTATAGATGATGACGATATCTGCGGGAATGAGCGAGCGTTGGAAGAACTGTTTTGTCTTGCTTGTACATTTAGACAAGAATATTTAGAGTTACCTGCCAGAGTGGATTTGATAGAACCTGGACGATCAAGGGCCGGAATACACATAAAACTATCACTCTCACCAGAGACAAACAGACAACCTCTCTAATGACACTCCCATGAAAACTGTTGTCAGTAAGGGTTGGGCAAGTTGATCGTTGGCTGCCCGACGTCCACATGATTCAAGCATCAAGCACTGCAAGGTTGAAATGAAAACCTGCCTCTCTCACCCATTAAGCCTGACCCGGGTGGCAGAAGACCAATGGCGGCATTGGGTTCGAGGTTTATTTTTGGGGACCCTTACCTTCTCACCAATCCGAGGGGAGTCCCTTAATGCCGTTTGCCATGCACAGAAACTCAAGTTCCAGATTCTCCGCATGGTGGTGGAGGCTTGGGTCGATAGGGCGGTGGGAGGTGTGTGTGCAAGTGTGGTTGGTTTCTTGGGGGTGTCAGAGCGTGGCAGTATTGCAACTCTTGCGTTCGCACTGTCTCGAAATGCGACTCTTGACGGCTTGGATATGCCCGCCGTTAATACTTGTCTACTGGATACATCTACCTATTCTGGTGATGGCTTAGCGACAGTGTCGATGCACTGTATGGTTGACGTGTTCTCAGTCTGCTTGTTTGCCTCTGGCAAAAATACCTCTCTTCTTACGAAGCCATACGGCGACAGCAGCAGCATCAGCATCATCGTCTGCGTCAGGCGAGTGGCTGGTTCATTTAAAGAAGAACAAACGACGGGCTGTTGAAGGATGCCACGTCAGGGGACTTGCATTAGAGTCCATCCATGGCGGCATGGGGAGGGGTGGTAACACTGGGCTTGCATTTTTCATGTTAGAGGGCGGGGAGAGAGGGAGAAGAGGGAGTCTCAGGGCATACCCGCTGGAGCCTGGGTGAACCCTTCTGTAGCCGCCCTTCTATAGGCCCCACCGGGCCGCCTGTGAAGAAAGTCGGCCAACCAACTAGACCGCCGCGCACACAGTGTCGAGGCTGTGGTGGTTGGGTCCAAAAGGCATTGGATTGGATGGACAAGACCAAAACGTTTTTGCGCACTTTGCGTGTTCCCAACGGACACCACCACACCACCATCCATGATTGCCTGTGACAGTTGCAGCCCGGAGAAAAAAAAAACCGTTTTTATAATCCTTTTTTTTTTTTGGCTGCGATAACCGTTCCTCTGATATTGCTCCGTGACCTCATTCGATGCTCCAGAAGCAAATCGCCCCTACCGTTAGCATCTACCAGTAGTTTCTTGAATTAATTACTATTTGTTTGCTGCTTCAATCACCTTCCTCAACAATAATACACAAGGAAAAGAAGTGGACTGACAGCTGGCCAAACCCTCGCCTCTCGGCCCACTACAAGGTTGTTTTCTGCTGCTACTGCTGCTACTGCTGCTGCTGCTGCCCTTCCACCCTTCCACCATTCCACCCTTCCAACCTAGGCCATCGCTGCCTGAGCTCGCACCTCTCACTCCCTGCCCTTCACTCCTCTGTGCTCCGTCCGTCTCTTCCTCACCGTCCCCTCACTACATACTACTACTCCGTACCTTTACTTTTTTTTTTCGACGCTCCATGCTTTTCGGTTAACCCGCCACCCAAGGGCCAAGGCGAATCCTCGTTCAACATCTGGCCGCCTGCAGCTCTTCTTCTGCACACTCCACCACCCCTAAAAATTCATCCCGATGGTTCAGGATGCCGACCAAGGAACGTGATGCCGACGTCGATGTTGACGACCGGCAACGCGATAAACAGCGACGTTCCAAATCTGAGCGCAAATCAGACCGCGACCGCCCCCACCGCTCCTCAAAATCCACCCGCAGCAGCAGACTAGGGCTGGGCGAGGGTAGCGATTTGCAGTCGTCCCTCACCTCGTCAACCAAGAAGCATCGCAGCAGCGGCAGCAAGAGGGAATCAGACAAGGAGCGGGATAAGGATAGAGATAGGGATAGAGATAGGGATAGGGATAGGGACAAGGATAAGGACAGGTACAGAGACGAAAGGGAAAGGGAAAGAGACCACATTCGATCTCGGTCAGCGTCATTGAGCGATCTTCGTATCGATGCCATTTCCAGAATGTCGCTAGAGAGAGACCGCATCTCGCTGCCTTACCCTACCCTCAACAAGGCACACAGCAAGGAAGTCGTCGGAAGCCGTGACGACGTCTCCGCTGTCCAGGGCAAACGATCCAATCCCCTTACCCCCGAGCCAACCGATGTTGGTGATGAGGAACGTCGCTCCAAGCCTGACGACGTGCCTCGCCGATCGGCCTCCTCAAAGAAGAGCTCTCGGCCGCCCACTCCACCAGAAACCGACGTCTCTGCCGATAGGAGATACCCCGAGGACCTGGACCGTGTTACAAAGTCGTCGCTATCCAGATCAGCCTCGCGTGCTGATGACAGATCCAAAGTCAGTCGTAGATCAGCGTCGTCAAGTCAGGCCACCTTTGTGAGATCACCGAGCAATAAGGTACACGACAAAGTTCGTTCATCCATGTCGAGGTCCTCGAGCATGTCCTCCCGTCCTACTACGAAGCGCTCGGCTTCTACCCGCAGCGTGAAGAAATCAAGCAAGCCTGATCCAATCAAGGTCGACTCCTCGCCATCGAGCATCCAAGACTCCTCTCCCAAAACACCGACCCAGGCTCCCCAGTTCCCCTCCCATTTGTATGCGAAGCGAGCTCTGTCTCCCACATCCACCATTGATTCCGAGTCCAATCTAGCCTCGAAAACCGCCACACCCGCGCCGCCTACACACCCTCCTCCACCGATTCCAGCACCACCTCCACCTCCAGCCATCGATGTTCATGAAGCACCCAGAGTTGATTACCTCTTACAAAACGGCGGCCTTCCACAGCCCATCTCCAAGAATTTTTTGTCGGTCCTGCCTGTCCAGACCGGCCCTCGCCCATCACATCCGCCCTTGATTGGCGCCGACACCTTATTCACGCCCTTCTTCCATCTTTTGGACCAGTTCCAGGGCGTCCTTGCAAAGCAAGGATCTGTTGCTGTTGCAACCGGCCATCGATCAGTTGCTCGCCGCCTGCTCGACCGACTTGAGAACGTTTTCTCAAGAGACTTGCCTCAACATGGTTGCAGCTGCATTGTTTGCGAGAAGAATGGCGAGATTCACCAAGGCCTCAATTGGGGAGATGTTTTAGAGTGGGTCAGTGGTCGTATTGAGCTGCCACAATGGCCACCATTTGATCTTGCTGAAATCGGCACTAAGGCTGCCGAGGTTTCTGGAGAGACGCCGCGAAGGCCAGATTCTCCCGTCCAACTCGATCCCGACATTGCTGAAGAGTTCCGAGAGCATTATCTACGTCAGTCTAAGAAGGTCAGATCTGCCGTGGACAAGTGGCTCAGCAACACTGGAGAGACGCCCGTACCACCCCCTCAGGAGGTGGATGATGAAACATTATGTTTCGCTATTCTGACCAATTTGGAGCCTGGGGACCGGCCATACTTCAATGCGCTCTTGTCTGGGGCCAGAGAGCTACGACCTGCTACGCGCGCCCCCACTCCTCTACATCGAGCACGAACAGATCTCATGGTCAAGACTGGCCTATCACTACAGCGCCTTTACCGTCTTCCTCAGGTTCCTCGGGACGCAGAGTGCGCCACATATCTGATCAAGAATCATCACACCCATGACTTGCTCGTCGCCCTATCCAACATTAACAATTCGGAATGGGAGATCCTGACTTCTGGGCGTTTTGATGGATTCTTATGGTCCGGTGCGGATGCGGATGAGATGGGACCCGGTGGAATATCTCGCGGTCCCTCGGCGCTTGGTTCCAGAACGACTACTCCGTTCTCCCCCTACTCCAGAACCGCCACACCAGCCTCCTTCATTAGCCTTGCATCATCAGGCATGCCTGGGAATAGGCAACCGGTATCGAATGACGAGGAGATGGAAATGGCAGCCATTGCAGAGATTGAGCGGGAGATTTACACTGGAATGGAGGCGTTGGAGGATGCCTTTGAGAAGCTTCACCTCAAGGCAGAGGCGGTACGCACAGCTCTGAGACAACGCGGGGCCGGTCTTATGCAGAATCTCCAGATCCGGAGGCGCATCGACGTTTTGCCGGTTCCAGGATCGGGCGACTCGCGCAGCTCTGGCTATGAGCGGCCTGCGTGGGCGGCGGGGAGCGAGGAGGACGCACCAAGCGATGGCGAATGGCCATTGGACGACTTTGATATTATGCCGGATGATTCGGCTAGCAACATCAGCAGCTCCCGACACAGACGACCGAAGAGACGTGTTGAGCGTAGGACGCCGGCACCGATTGAGGAAGATGACGAGGAGCATTGAGGGAACGACGACAATGATTCAGATTTGGTATATATATATATTCATAAGCAACGATTGATTTTCAAAACAGAGAAAAATTACGACATGTTGAAACGGATAAGGCGATGGGCAACGAGCAACGAGCAAGGAATTTGGGAAGCATTTGATGTTGGAGAAAATGAATGAAAAAACGACAGTCGATGGTCACGCATGAAAAGGATGGGCATACCTGGAGTTGTTATGTGCCTTGTCGGATACCACACTTGTACAGTTTTGTGTTTGTCACCTGTTGGCGTGTCAGAGTCATGATGTGTTGGACAGTTTCTTGTTGTTGGTTTTTCAGTTCTACTTGGTACAGTGTCATGATGGATCATGTATGCATGGCTTGTTTATTCTCCTTTGCTGGAAGTCTGCTGTCATTCATTCCATAAGTCAGTCATTCTGCGTTGGGAGGGGTTAAAGGATAATATTAAAGATGATAATACATGTTCTGCTGGATTTTGGTTTGCAACTGGCCTGCCTGTCTTTGGTGGTGATGATGGAGTTGATATGGAGGTGCTGATGGCAAACACTGACTGCTGACTCTTGTTGTATGTGTCAGTGCATCATGCTTTGCAAGTCTGACAAAGAGAGTGACGAAGACACTGACAAAGACACTGCCGAATCAAGAAGTTGTACGAATTCGCCCTAGACAAAGTCATGGTCTAAATACGAAATCCATTTGGGCTAGGCTGCCGAGATTCCATGGGTTCATCATCTCAGATTGCGGGCCAGAAGCAACCGACCCCACATCTCATGACACTTCCAAGCAATATGGGCTTATCGAGATTTCTCTATTACCGGCGGGCACATATTGAATGATGGAATGTCCATGGGAAGCTATTGAGTCATTAAGGTGAAATTAATTGAAAGCCTAAATCCGAATGTCTCCTCGTCTTTCTTCTCTTTGAGTCTGTGACGCGAGGGTTTTTTTTATCTCCGACCGTTGGGCCGTGCTATATCAGCTTTACTAGCATGTGTGTGGAATCTTTGAGGTTGATGATGATATTGGGGAAGAGGGGGGGGGGGGCATGTATCTATGTTTTTCTAATGTTACGGTCACTTTGGATGTGTAAAAAGTCCGTTGGAGAAAAAAGAAGAAGCTGTTGTCTGAAATGAGACCCGAGGTTCTTTTTTTTCTGTTGGTTGCTTGGCCTGGGCCGCGGGTCGTTGGTGCGCACCGACACGACCTTGATCTACTAAGCTGGTGGCATTCTATCAATCTACGACATAGCAATGCGTTTGTAGGATATAGGTCATGGCTTTTTGGTGTGGCACCAGAGCGGCTTTAGCGGACATAATTTGTGTGTCCATGATGATAAACTCCATTGGAAGCTTTGATATGTATGTATGTGTGGATGTGGGTATGGGATAGGGGGATGCTTGATTATGATGAGTGAAATATATATAAAGAGGCAATGGCCCAGGGGAGAATAAAGGCTGATGGGTAGGAAGCAAGAACACTAAGACACTAGGATATCACTCAAAGAACATCACAAAACCAATCTTTAAAAACTTCCAACATCTCGTTTCTCGTCACGATGCCTGGACCATACAACAGAGAGACAACCGGCGCGCAGCTGGCCGCCGACTACGCCGACATCATCAAGGGCAAGACCATCCTCACGACGGGTATCTCGCCCAGCGGCCTCGGCGCCGAGTTCGTCAAGACCGTTGCCGCGGGCAAGCCAAAGCTTCTCATCCTCGCGGGCCGCAGCCCGGAGAAGAACCAGGCGACTGCGGATGCCATCACCAAGGAGCACCCGGAGGTCGCCGTGCGTCTTTTGCAGCTCGACTTGAGCTCCTTTGCTGCGGTGAGGAGGTCGGCCGAGGAGGTCCTCTCTTGGGATGATGTGCCGGTGATTGATGTCTTGGTGAACAATGCGGGCATCATGGCGACGCCGTACAAGCTTACGGAGGATGGTTGGGAGAGCCAGTTTGCGACGAACCACTTGGGACACTTTTTGTTCGCGAACCTCATCATCAGCAAGGTTCTTGCGTCTTCGTCTCCTCGTGTCGTCAGTGTAAGCAGTGGTGGTCATCAATGGAGTTATATCCGTCACCCTGACATTAACTTTGATGTGAGTAGCCACCTCCCCACCCCCCCTTTTTTTTATCCATCCATATTCGTGTTGACGATACTGATGATGTTCTATGCAGAATGGCAAGACATATAACAAGTGGGTGGCATACGGCCAGTCCAAGACAGCAAACATTCTCTTTGCTGTCTCCCTGGCGGAGAAGTTTGGCAAGCGTGGGCTGGTGGCTGTCAGTCTTCACCCAGGAAGTATCGCAACTTCTCTCGTGTCCCATCTGGATATTCCAAGCGCTATCGAAGAGATGGGTATGTCTTCTTTCTCTCTCTATATATATATTCATCTCTCCTTAAGCCTGAAGCGTTTATCCCTCGGCATGTGACGGAAAGAAAGCTAATATTGTTGAATAGGGACGCTATCTCGCAGCATGGGCATGACATCTGGCTGGAAACGCCCTGAGCGCATCGGCATTGAGCAAGGAACGGCGACTCACATCTTTGGCGCCTTTGATCCCAGCCTGAAAGGTATGTTTTAGAAGACTCCTCTATGTATCTCATTATGAAGAGTAAGGTGGCTGACTGTGACTTTGCTTTACTCTAGAACAAAATGGTTCTTACCTCGATGCGTGCGAGGTCGTCAGCCCATACGAGGACAGAGTTAGGATCTGGGCCCTGAATCCCATCGAGGCCGCTAAGCTGTGGAAGTTGAGCGAGAAGGCAGTTGGACAAGAGTTTACCTATTAAGGGTCGGTACCAAACATGCGGGAGAGAGATTAGAGAGCATTATTGTTTTGTGTATTAAGTTGAGTATGGCAAACTAGTCTATATAAATGGTTGTTTGCTTGACATTTTTGCCCTGTTATTTTGGGAATGTCAGGCTTGGGTTTTTGAAGGGTATCAGGGCCAAAATCACTGCCTCCCTGTAGCTCGACGACCGATCCAAGATATCCTCCGTCAGTAAGCCTATTGAGCCGTTGGATTGCTTCGAGTTGGACCTTTCAAACACCAAGTCATCCGCCTCTCCCAACGACATGCCCTTGCGCACCAATCCGGCCACTTCTTCGGGCTGATAGAAGGCAGCCGTGCGTGCCTTTCCAACTCTGCCGTCCTTGCCCAGGACAACAATCCAGGCAAACGACTGAAGCGAGCCGTGATGTTCTCCGCAGCCCCCCTCAAGGCCGATCCAGTAGTCCGCATCGGGCTGGACCTCGCGGGCGTTGTTCGCGCGGTTCACGGCGCCCTGGAGGGTCTCGTCCTCGGACATGGGCTGCTCCGACACACCCGAGGGGACGCTGACATGTCGAAAGATGAATGTGTCGATGGGGAACATGCGGGTGAAGCCCTGCTTGGCGGCGCCGATCTTGACGGGGTTTCCGGAGGATATGATGACGATTTTGCTTGGGGCTGGGATGAGGGTGCTGTGGAAGGCGAGCATTTTGAGGTCCATTTTCTGAGCCATTGTGAGGGGCTTTGAGTGATGGTGATGGTGGTGGAACAAACGATTGATGGATGATTTGAAGGGTGGTTTTTTTTTTTTGAGAGAGAGAGAAAGAAATAGAGATGAGGAGAAATTGATTGTGCTACAGAGAATTTAGACAACGCTCTCGCTTGATACCAAAGAGACGAGCTGTTGTTCAGTGTAGTACAAGATAAGTGGTGAGTCTACCGGTCAACTTGGACATCAGGGGCTGTGCTACCTATCTATCCCAACACTTCAGGTTATCTACCCCGCTGTGACGGTTGATTTGCCTCAACTAAAGTGTCGGAACCCAACCTGAGTCACCGGTCAAGATTCCAAAGAGCGGCTGTAATGCATCCATACCAAATTAGATGGCCAACCGTCCAATAAATGAAGCTATATTTCCCCTGTAGGCTATATATATATGAAAGCAATTCGGAAGGGGTGGGAGAGAGAAAAAAAAGTGATGGACCAACAAAAAGTGGTTTCTTGTCAGGGAGACGTGCGTCCGTCCACTGGGTTGTCCATCCATCCATTGTTCTGCGCACGGGGGAGGGGGGCTAAAGTTAGCCTGCGTCGGGCCGTCACGGACTTGATCCCCGGACCATTTACAGTGGAGGATGGGTCGGATGTGTGTGTGGCTGGGCGTGGATGGGGTTTTAATCTAGAGTCGACGCCAATAAAACCACGGCCCGTTATGACTACCCATCATAGAGACTCTTCTGTTCCATTATGATGCAAGCATAGCTGCAAGTTGAAGCAACCGGTCTCAATACTACTTGGAGTTGCCAAACGTGGAATGTGGGCCAGTCTAGATAATACTGTCTCGCTTCGGGGAGGCGGTTCGCGGGTGGTATTTCTTCCTAGGAAGAACCTCCAATTTTCTATACGCTGGTCGTAATCCAAGTGAGTTCAAATCAACTGATCTCCTCATAACCATGATATCAATTTGTATGTAGCATAACAAGATAACCAATGTATCCAGTGCGTGGAGAAATTAAGCCCTCATTGAGCTTCCTTTTAATTCGATGGTTCCACTAACTTTGTCAAATCGACGACGGATGCAACACTGGAACACTGGTCTCTCCTTCGCGCCGTGCTCAACTCATCTATCATTGACTTAGGACTCAGGATACGCTCTTTGATTTGATAAACACCTAATAAATCTCTTTTTTTATCTATCCTTATACTTATTAGACAAACATGGGAGAGTGGTATATTTCAATCATGTCGTGATAAATTTAAGGACAATAGAGTTCAGGGAACCAGAAATCGTGACACCGACAGCAATATGTAGGCCATGGATTGCAAAAATTGAAACCCTTTATTATAGAAAATGACATTGTTTTCACCTGAGAAATGGAAATCGCTGCCTAGGTGGGGGCTGATGGCCAATTAAATGGCATAATGAATCAAGGTGAGCAAAAAGAGTTGCAAATGTGTTGCTATAGTAGAAATTCCGCTACAACTTCACCTAAACTCTACTCTCTGTTCTCTTTTGTTCCTCTGTCCAAACACTAGATGCGCTTTATAATTCTTATGAGAAAAGCAACAATTTTACTCTTACAATTCCCCTACCATCCACTGTCATTATACTCTTTTCTATTTTCATCATCAACATTTCGACTTCAACAGCTACCCGACGCATTCTTTAATCCGAAGCTTGAGATGGCCCTTTTGTGAATACCGGTCCAGCATGAGATTTTTTCAAGATGAAGATGGCTCCACGAGCCTCAGATCCCAAGCAGACGGTCCAATAATTGTCAAAACATTGACAAATTTTGAAGGGGATGCACCCTTTCGCACTGAAAATAATCGAATTCTACCATCAGGAGAATGGCAAGTCCGGACTGTACTGGCAAGGGCCCGTCGTTCCTATGATCACCAGCAGTTTTCGTCAACCATTAGGTCCATCGATCATCTTGTGATCAATCAAGATGACCAGATTTCAAGCATTTATGTCGGCTGGTCTATGTATATGAACGGTCCAGTGTTTGCAAGGCCCCCGAGAACCAATTCTCGCCATCTTAATCGACTTTCTGAAGATTCTTTCAAGGTCTGCGAATTCAAAATCGAACCATGTCTTACTGTAGCAGGTGAAAAGACAATCCCTCATCATTCTCTGCTTGTTCGGGGCAATCTTGGCGCAGTCAAACAACTTACTTCGGGGATGACAGTTGAAGCCACCTTCGGTAGAGGAGTCAATTCTTTAGAATCGATCAGAGCCACGATCAATCAATTAGCGAATAGTTTGCACCGTGGTTTATGCCCCGAGCCTCCTGCGAAAGCCCCTCCTATTACAAGAGATCGAATGGAAAGAGACGAGGGACACCCTACAAGACTCTTATATCAAGATCAACCTGGAGGCCCTACTAATCCTCAGATCAATAGGCTTTTTTGCCAAGGGGCTCTTCTTCGACGACTTGAAGACCAGATTGGGACCTCCGGCTTTGTCTATAAAGCCCCGTTAATCCACGCTATGGTATATCCCCAAGAACTGAAAGAACTCCTCGTATCATTCGCTCGACATTTCCCCAGGGACAATCTCACTATGCATGGACTTCTTTTAGGAGCTCATCTTTGGAGCGATCTGACATGGGACCCCGCAATGCAGATAGAAGCATGTGTCAATGCGTCGATGACAAGCAATACTCGAGGAAGAAATAGCGGTAGCTGGATGGTTCAACCTGTACGGCTGGCGACATTCTTAATTTTGTTCCCTCATTGGTTACGATGGACCGAAGAGATGGGCCTTGCAGAGTACGTGCACCCATTCCGATTCATGAACAAGGTCAACACAACGGATTACCAAAAGAATGCCGAGTTTTCTATCGACAATAATACCATTCACGACGGACGGATCAAGTTCCTGATACAACAGGTACGACCATGCGAAGAGCTTTCCAACATATACAATCCCATTCATCGAGTTACTATATATCCGAGCAGCTTGGATGGTAGTAAAATGGCCCAACTGGCGGGTATGGGTGAGATTGAACGGCCCGACCGGAAAAAGATGGCTTTAGTTGGTATTGGCAACATACGCCAGTACGGAACACCAACATACGGCCTCACCGACACTATCACTACCAAGATTGCGGTCCCTCTTACCTACTCTGAGCTCATCATTTACGAGAACGGCGAGCCTCTTGGTGATCTTGAGAGCCCTCAAGCCTTCAACTCCAACAAAGTAGAGCAACTTAGCTCTCTTTTCTCTCCTGGAAGCAACTTCGGTCCAGTTTGGATCTCTACCGCCACCCAAATTGTGGTCCCTAACAATGGGAATAATAACATGGGAGAATGGCCTCAATTCCATCATAGCATGAACGACCTTCTTAGCCCTTTAGCTAGAGCTCAATTTCTGTATATGCAACGAAATTACCTTGCCTTGCTCGTGCAAAGGGGCCATCTTATCATCCCTCGGGGACAAGGAATTTTCATCAATTCCGAGCTACTGATATCAGCGGAAAATATGGACCCAGTGCTTCCAGATGACTTGATGCCTTCTCCCCCAACAGTCCTACATGGAGGAAATGATATGGAAGACCAGAATCCAGTTGCCCCTCCAACAATTACGGAAGAGGGCCTTCGGGCGATTATACAGTCTCTTGCCTCAAGGCGCCCTCGCACCCACGTCGCTTGGCAAAGGGCCCAAGAACGTCTACAGGGTCTCTTAGAGCAGGCCGATGGGAGGACCTATGCTCTGGTGTTGGAGTATTTATCTGACGCAGCCGGACAGGTGCACCGTGATTGGGCCCTCATCTCTCAATTAGGAGAACGTATGATGGAGGCACCAAGGAGTCTGATCTCAATTTCAAATCTTGATGGATGGTTACCACAGGCTATTTGTCGCCTTTCTGGGGTCCCAGCCGGATTACAAACCGACCGTGATGAGTTTCGAGAGACTCTAACAGCCTTAATCATCACTAGAGATTCAGAAATGTTCGGCAGAATTACAACATTATTGCAAATGCGAAACCTCAGTATACAAATAGCGAGACTTCCACCTCCCCAGGGAGGAAGTAATGCCCCTGATTTGACCCCTCGAGGTCTGCAGTTCTTGGGACTCTTACGAGAGCTGAAAGAGGCCTTTTTCGGGAATGATGGACATCCATACTTGTTTGCTTTGACACATTTACGTGAGTTAAGGGAGCTTTTGCAAGAACAAGTTCCAGATGATCAACAGGAATTAAACACAGCATGGACCGGCGCAACAGTAATCGACCTCGATTGATAGGCTTATTCTGGTGGTGTTTTTTCCCCCTTGAGATGGAAAGGCGATTGACATGCGTGGGATACAAGATATATCATACCATAAAGCATTTTCTCGTGATTCTAGGGAAATCAATGTACCATTCAATCCTTACGTACATTTACCAGGTACAATCTGAAAAGGGGCATCAGGGATCGGATCTTCAACATGGCTATAGCACTGAACTGACATCAGCATGGGCCTTCAAGGGGCCTTTTATTCTTCATTGTGAATAGATCTAGGTTTGAACTAGGTAGCTGCTTAGGTATGAATGAATGTGTTTCTCATTAAACGATGTAAAGGTCCCTCTCAAGTCGCCACTTGGCCACTTGCTTTTGTATGTTACAGTCATGGACTCTGAAATCTACACATGCTGTCAAATGGCCCGTTTTCTTTTATTCGCTCCTCAACAATATTATACCAGATCACGGTTGCCCTGTCGACCAATTGCATCGGATATAGCCTTGCTGGTACCTGTCGACGTTCATGGTGTATCCAGCATATTGCGTCTTCCCCTTTTCCCTCGTCACCATTGCCCTCAACTCAGCGTTTCACAGCGATGTCAATCCAGATGTATCGAGTTCATTCAAGCACATATAGACAATCTCACGCTTCAACTTCATTTTCATTGCCTTTGGACACATGTTCATATGGTTTTGGGTACCAAACTTCCTCTTCAATAGCCTGACAATGTTCAGTTGGATGACCTGGATCACCCCCAAGAACAAGCATCTTACCATTATCACGGGTTCTCAGCATGAGATTGGACTTAATCCCTTGCCCACTTTGACTAGAATTTCGTCACTGCGGAATTCGACCCCCTTGTTCTACCCGCTTTCAGTACCCTCAATGTCTTTACCGGTGCCTTTTTCTTCTTCTTCGTCACCTTAGGAGTGTACTACACCAACGCCTACAATACTGCATATCTCCCCATCATCTCAAATTCTCCATACAACCGATGCGGTCATCCTTATAACGTCAGCGCCGTCCTCGATGCGCGTGGTATTATAGATGTGGAAAAGTACAAGCTCTATTCCCCTCCCTACATTGCGGCCTCGCAGATTATTCTTCTCTTTGCCTTCTTCGCGCTCTATACTGCAGCATTGACGCACGTCTTGCTATATCATCGATCAGACATTGTCTTGATCTTCAAGGACTTCATCAGAATTTTTCGTCCTTCTAAACGAGAGCAAGCCGAGGATGACAAGAATCTCGACGTATACCACCGCCTCATGAAGGCATATCCCGAAGTCCCAGAATAGTGGTACACAATCGTCCTCGTCATTTCCATCGCTCTGGGCTGTGCCACCATCACCCATTATCCGACGTATACGACAGTTGGTGTTGTGTTTTACGGCGTCATCCTGTGTGCCATATTCATTGTGCCCACGGGCATCATTTACGCCGTGACCGGATGCGAGGTTTCGCTCAACGTGCTCGCCGAGTTCATCGGCGGAACTTGGTCCGAGGGTAACTCTCTCGGCATGTCCTTCTTCAAGACATATGGCTACATCACCTGTTCCCATGCCCTGCATTTCAGTGTGGATCTCAAGATTGCACGCTGTCTCAAGATCCCCCCGCGCTTCACCCTTTGGGCTCAGATGATTCCGACCTTGGTTTCTACCTTTGTCTGCGTCGCCGTCGTTCAGTTCCAAATGACTCTGGAGCATATTTGCACGCCCAAGTCGCCATTCCAATTCATATGTCCTGTCCAAACGATTTTCTTTAAGTCGGCTGTTCTCTGGGGCACAGTCGGTTCCAGGAGAATGTGGGGGTCGCATGGCAGTTATACAGCTACTCGGGTAGGCTTTCTCGTCGGTGTGCTTGTTGTCATCTTCTTCTGGGCGCTCGGAAAATACGGTCCAAAGAAGAATTTCTCGCGTAGTATCCAGCCTGTGTTGATGATGTATGGATGCTGCTTTGTCAGTTCCTATAACATGACTTGTATCTGGCCTGCCGTGCCAGTGGCCTGCGTTTCCTGGCTTTATATGAAGGTCAGATATCTAAGTTTTTGGTCAAAGGTGAGTTTCATATTCAAACATACATCGTGTGGCGAATCGTACTAATGAATACACATCCAGTACAATTACATCCTTTCCGCCGCCTTCCCCTCTGGCCTTGCCATCTCTACCTTGATTCAGTTCTTTGGTCTCACCTACCAGGACATCACTCTGAAATGGTGGTGGAATGAAATAGTTCTCAAGGGCGAAGTATCGAATCCAGTTTTGAGGGTATTAGCCAAAGGTCAGTATTTTGGGCCAGGGCCTGGCGAATTCAACTAAGTGCCATGTCTTACCAAGGGGAGCAGCTTCATTTGCTCAATCCCGCGATGAAAGCGTGGCGAATGACATGCTCCTGTTTTGCCTATCTCGAGTTTGGATAGCGAGATGAGGTCAAGTTTGGTTACAGAATATATAGAGTTGGAATGGCTTTACAGCCAACAATAGATACTGTGGTTAGTGGGCCATAAGATATAATTTTCTAATCCAATATACCTATCTATTTCTTGTTATCGCCGCAAAGCAGGCGCTTAAGAGCAAGATTTACTCCAGATCACAAAAAAAAGAGGAAAGATCATCTGAAGTGAACTTCCGACGCTGTTCATCACGCCTCTGTTGTGGAATGAACAAAAGTATCACGTGTTCATCTTCAGTAATAATATAGGACACAGACTCCAATCTCGATGGACCCGCCCAAGAAGTGTCAGAGACAAATACTCTGGGGCCTGGTCATGGGCCCTTGAGCCATATTGGGCCAAGAGATACTCGAGAAGCTCCTGGGCCCGTGGGAAAGAACGGAGACATTGATTAAAACTGGGTTTGCAGGTTGGAGCGAGAGATGGATTGTGCTGGCCCCACCGTCATAATACATGTGATGTACTAGCAAGATTATAATAAGCAAAAAGCGAACTGTATATATAAACATGATACTGTGCGGGTAATACCATGTGGCCCTAAAAGAAAAGTAAGAGAAACAAATAAAAACAAGAAATGTAAACAAAAATGAAAAATGGACAGAAACAACTACTTACCGATACACATACACTTATTGTGGGTTGCCATCAGAAACCATCTATGACGCTACTACCCGTGACTACTCTATTTACTGGATATCTAGTACTTTTAAGTTATTCATGAGTCACTACCGACTAATCATCAAGCGAAAGGCCCTTTCCCAAAGTTTCGGACTTCCGTCTACTACAGATATGTGAGTCATTCCTGAATCACCATCAAAAATTTAAGCGAGAGAAAGAAGCATTAAACATTCGCCAGGTTTCTTAAGCTTCATACTTCCATCTACCTTTCCGGCACAGCCGCGTTTGCTCAAACGCTTTTAACATAAAAAGGAGACACATCCCCCATCAATTCATACGCCCATACTTCCCCCAAAACCAGTACCAAACTTCATCTTCAGAATACCCAACTTCTATCCAGTTCATACTCACTTACAATCAGCTCAGTCAAATGGAGAGCCCTACCTCATCCCAATCGGGTCCAGAACCCAGCAAACCCAATGAGCAAACCCAAACCTACCCTGCGACCTTGCTTGCCACGACTGTGCCACAGGGTCCGATACGTCGCATCGAATGGGCCGACGTCAAACCTATTTCAGAACTCGATGAACCCGCCCGCGAAAAGCTCTTGTCTATCCGTCGATTCATGTATCAGCCACATATTCAGGCTGAATTTCAACAACTCGCACGAACAACCCCCCTTGTTTCGGTCCCACAGACTATTGTCGCTGATTCTACCCCCAATAATCGACACCTGCCTCATGTTACGTTTCGCATCGTCAAGCTCGGTTAGGATCAAGAGGATATGACCGGTGTCCCTCAGCCTGCTGTGAGCACTGAAGTGGATGTGGACGACAACACAGCCTCTCACTATCACAAGTTTGAAAACATCAGTGTGTTATGGGATACTGGCGCTGAAATTTCCTATGTGTCAAAATCCGTTTTACCACACGCAGATTGGCCCTCTAACGCAACCATTTTTGGTGTATTAGAGGCCTATACTGTAACAGGCGATATATTTTCAATCAAGGCAGGCTTTGCCGTAACAAACGACCTTCGATTGAATGGCATTCAATTACCACCTTTAATACTCGGCAACCGTTGGGTCATCCAGAATACTCATCTCGCGATGAGACCTTGGAGATTTTTCTCCACGATAGACCGACCTCGTTTCCCCCTCTGGGGCCACCTGACTATTCTTGACTATATCGATCCGACAAATGAAGAGCTCACAGATCCCTCTGGATTGGCCCCAGAAGAGTTACCTTAACAATGGCAAAGTTTCAACGCAACAAAATATGGATAAATTGGCCACAGTGTTACTTCGTCTCTTAAGTAGAAGTGAGGGAATTAATGAGGTGGAGTATGATTAGATTGGCCCCAGTGTTATACCCTTATAATAGGTGAAACCTCGATGAGGTAGATTATAAAGAGAGTGGCTGTTTGTCGCGATTGTTATCTGTGTTTTTCTTTTCTTTGCAAAAAGCCATGGGGAGGGCTTGGTGGTTTTAAGAGTTTGAGATTAAGTACCAAGTCTATGAATAAATCATACTTATTGAATTAAATCACTACTCGTCTTCCTGATCAGAAACTTGCTTTGCAGGTTGACCTGTATGTGTATGAGCGTGTTGAAGGCAATGTGGCGGAAATGGGGATGATGTGTTTTTTGTACTGGATTGAATGTTACGACGGCGTAATGAAGGCGACCTTATTGTTGGGATGTAATAACGTGGGATCGCCATGAGGCACAGTTGTGAGAGCATGGGTGTTTGTTTAGGTGGCCAAGCGTAGTCGAGTCATGGGGATTTACCTCGTGACTGTTAAAAAGAATAGTTTAATCATAAAGCCTCATTGTGTAATATAGCCAGATAAAGATTAAGATACAAGCCTAGAATGATGTTGTTGTGCGGGACCCTGTTGCGAATTGACTGCACATCGACAGCCAGCCTCTCCCCAGATCCCTTCTCTCTTTTAGTGGCGCATGACATTGTCCGTAGAGTATGATATTTGTACATACAGTTCGCCTTTCGCTACAATCTCTCTTGACGGCACATCAGACATATTATGACGGTGGTGCCAGCACAACCCATCTCCCACTCCAACCTGCAAACCCAGTTTTGGTCAATGCCTCTGTTCTCTCCCACGGCACCTGAAATGCCCCCGAGTTGAACAAGTTGGAATAAACCACCGTTCCTGCCTCTTGTCCACCATTTGCTTCCAGTAGCTCCCTAAACTCCTTCAAACTCGCCTCTGTCTGAGCCAAGATTTTTCCTGGCGCATCCTTGCCCGGTTTTCCCGTCGATGGGCTCGGTCGTCCGAAGCCATAGCTTGTGAACAAGCATACAATGTGCACACTCGGTGCGCCGGCGTCTATATCAGCCTTTTGAGGCGGGATGATGAGACATCGGCCTGCGAGAGAGCGAGGTGGCCAGCGTGTTGAAGGGGTCGGCTTGGCAGCGTTGCAGAACTTCTTGTACACCAAGCAGGCGGCGGGGAAGATGTCTGCGAGCTCAGCAGCGATGCCGGCTCCCCATGTTGCGACGCAGTTGGTGGCATGGACGAGGTATGAGTTGGCGGGCAACGAGCGTAAAGGTACGAATTTCGTTGCGTTTTCAACGGTGAATTGAGTGTTATCCATTTTTGAGTTCTTTTGATGAGAGATTTAGTCAACTTGTGAAGGGTGATTTTATTTTCAATCTTTAATTGGCAATCCAAGTTGCATCTTATATACAGTAGTGGTGGTGGTGGTGATCGTGGTGGTGGCTGAGGAACCAAACTAAACTAAAGAGGATGAGTCAACTCACCGAATCTCTAGGCAGTCATGGTGGCCGGTTCAATAGTCGAGGCGAGAGCGCAGAAGAATGAAGCTGCAAACATGTCCAGCTTTTGGCGCAGACATTTTCTCATCAATGCCGTCTCCACGTTTGTCTGTCTGCTTGTAATATGTCTGTCGATGATACAAGACACTGTTAAAATGGCCAAGGGAGAATGATGTCGGGTTTTTAAGAGTTGGTGTGGGTAAGGTGGTTGCAGAATCGCAACACCATGGACAATTATCCCCGTCATATATCCATTATGATTCCAGGCGTTCAGAAGAATGGTTCAGTTCCATGCAAGAGATGAAGCTATTGCATGCATTGACAAGCTTATTGTGCTCCCCGCCCCAACCCCGGATTGGGTCTCATGCGTACCACAGCGGGCCGTACCACGAGGACCAGGTTTGCCAAACCCACTTATGCGAGTACGAACCTTGGACTCACTTCATTGGGTAGATATACGAAAGCTGTATTAAGATATCAATCTGACTCAGCGCCTAACTAAGACAATGCTATGTGCTTGTGAGCGCCCGCAATGATCCCAGCTATATCTCCCCTCACTTGCTTCAGCTACATATATAATGATTCCCTGGAGTAGCACATTGGGAACATCAGATCAAAAAAAACATTCCCCCTATTACTCAACTTTAGCCTACAATGCCGTCCTCAAGAGAGCCAGCCGAACTTGTTTACCAAGTCGATCTCCTGGAGAGCATTCGCCAAGGGTTTCCGGTACGAGCAAAACTCGGCAAACCCATCAAACAAAGAGATGCAGATTTGGAATTCCTCGCTCAGGGGCCGAGGATGTTTCCCTGGGGTGATCCTAAGGAGAACCCCGACCTCACTAGGCCGGTCTATCACATGTATATCGACCGGAGCATCATAACCCAGTTGGTAGAGTTGCAGGCTGCATTATCCAAGGCGGCCACTAACATCATTGAGCGATGGTTTGTGGATGAGGGTGCAAATTTCCCGGGCAGGATGCCAATTCAGGATCACGAAGAGCACTTGCTCAGGGTATGTATACCAGATTTATGAGAGGATTTGCGTCGTGCATTGAACTAAATAGACCCAAAGTGGATAACAACCTCGGGCGTCGTCCCACCGTATGCCGGGAGGCAAGGCTGTTCACGGCCAGACTTCCTCTTCAGTGCCGTCTCCAGAAGGCCGTTCCAGCCAGTCATTTGCGAGATCAATGCGCGATTTCCATACAACTCTTGGATGCTCATGCGACCTCTATCTGCCCCTTTTGACAAGTTGGGACTTGACAAAGCTGGGTTAAAGACGGGTCATGATTCCTCGGTAGGTTATGTAAACCAGCCCCTGACCCCACGTTTCTGGTGTTAACCTTGGAAGTAAAGGTGCTTGAAGAGACGATCCTCAACCTCTTCGACTCCTCGCGGCCCGCACATATCTTAATGGGGTCAGAGTGGCCCGGGTTCGACATTCATAGTCTTCCTTCGTTGTTCAAGGCCAAAAATAGACCAACCATGCGCATCATCAACCCAGCGGACCTGCGTCTTACCCCTGACGCCGACTCACCAACAGGCCACCACCTCTCATGCACAGTCAGGGACAGTGCTTCAGGCAGCGAAACTCAGGAGAGAGTCTGGCAGCTCAGTCTTGACATCGTGCAGGCCGAGCTGGGCGCCATTGACGTGGACATGTTGAAGGAGATATCGCGCATATGCGTCAATGATTTGCGGTCTATCTACTTGCTACATGATAAGCGCTTCATGGCCATCATACTGGAGGAGATTGACAACTTGGTAGAAGCTGGGACCATTGATACTACAGAAGCTAGGACTCTACGAGAGGGCATTGCACCGACATATCGCCCAGGCTCCGCTGAGTGGAGATCAGCCATGGCTTCAAACTCCAAAGACGAGTTCATTCTGAAGAGTGCACGTGGAGGTTTCGGCACCGGCCACGTCTTTGGGCACAGCACATCGCAGGAGGAATGGGATAAACTATTACAGGAGACAGGCGAGGCTACGAAACTGGTCGACGGCAAAGGCTTTGCACTACAGAGACGGGTCGACCAGGTTCGATTGGCGTCGCTTGATTGGCAAGGAGAATCCATGGATAACTATTATCTCGTGGGAACTTGGGCAGCGGTCAACGGGGTGTATATTGGGACTACGGGGCTGAGACTAGCGGAGGACTTGTGCTTGCCGTTGGGACCAGGGGACAGAGGTCTGAACATGTTTGCTGTCACCGATATAGTACTAGGTGAGTGATCATCATGGGGGGGGGGCATGCAAAGGCCACCGGGGGGCATGAGTGCTGTGCATTAGAAGAAGCCCGGACCAGAGTTAAGCGCTTGCTTGGTCGAATGTGATTTGATCATCTACACGACCGAGACTACCGTGTGGACATTGCCACGTCTGCAAGGTATGCACACTCCTCGACCCTCTTTCCAAGGCAGCAAGGGTTGAATCAAGTTGTCAATTTGCAGCTCATGGGCGTGTGCGACTATCCACCCCTTGGACTATTCCTGCTGCCTACTAAACCATGTGTTATTTCGCTTGAAGTTTCCCTCTAGAGTCAGGCCTCTTTTCCTCGGATGCAAGGGAGAGGAGGAGCAAAGCAAAGCCTCCCCCCTCCCAACAAGTCTCAGCGGGGAGAAAGAGAGTCATGTATGCGCATGTTGGTTTAACCTCAGGCCTTGGGCTTTCTTTTTTTCTGCAAGGAGGGTGTAGTTTCGGGAGTTTCTCGTTTGGACTAGAGTGAGCTGCTCATGGGTTAGTTCAAAATGTGTGCGATGCATGATACGTGATGCGCGCGACTGGTGGATACTGGGGAGGGGGGAGGTGGATGTGGAGGTGGAGGGGAGGCGACATAGCCTAGGAACTGGCTCTCTTTTTTTTTTTCCCCGAGAACTTCTAGATTATCCGAAGAAAGAAAAAAAAACTGTTTTTCAGGTTACACAAATGCCGAACATGCAGATATTTACCGAACTCGAAGCGTGATCTTGCCGCCAGTTACGCGCGGCATCATGGCTGGATTGCCTTGAAAATAGCATCATGGATGCTCTCTGCCAGAGGGATTTCCATGGAGTCAAAATCTTGCTTTTATTCGGCCGTGTTTGGCCAATTTCCCGCAAAGTCGTTTTGCATTTCTCATTTTGAGGTTACACAAATGCCATGTCTAGCCATGTCTAGACGCGCGAAGCCGGGAAATGCAGGGATCCGGCGTCTAATGGGCCCCTCACAATCTCTCTTCACAGCACAAGGTGGCGCTTCGGTATTTCCAGCTCTGGCATGCCATTGGATCATTCGTATGCAAAGGCTCTGGGGAAGGGCGATGCGGAGCCGCCTGTCGCCCCGATCGAGTGCCGAGAGCGACATCCCCGGAGTTGATGAGGGGGGGGAGTGTGAGTTATAAGTTGTAAATGGTCATAGGATGTGCTTCCTATTGGTGTTTGGCAAGGTTCATGCATTGCATCAATCGCCAACGACAGCCGTCGCAAAAGCTAGCGTGAGCGAAAGCGACAGATGCCTACTACCACTGGAGAGAGAGCGTGTGTGAGGTGTGTCGCGGGCCCCTCATTGGTGAAGAGATCAAGGCTGCTGCTTCGAGAAGGATATGTATGAAGGTCGCCGACCTTAAACCGTTTTCGTGATGGACATCTCCCTAATCATCTCCGATCTGTGCATACTAAAACATGAGTGTGACACCTAGACCACAGCAAGAGACTACGCTAATGACTCAATGACATCTTGCAGCCTCTCAAGGTTCTTGCTGTGATGTTGGTTGATGGAGTTCGTTTCGATCCAGGGCCATCCCGTAATTTGGCCTATGAGAGGCTTGAATGGCGTCGATGTGCTCACGGCGAGGAGTAGACGTAGGGTACTTCTGAGCAAAGTACCGACTACTAATGGCTCTAGTCGCTCGAGTTTTACTCAAAATGGCCATAGTTTTGTGCGCTTTTTACGCACGTCTCCATCGGGAGGGTTGCGTTCCGGTTAGTGTTGCTGTTGGTGGCGGCAGAGTTGCGGAGGGGCGGCCATCAGGTCGCGATCTGAACGATTCATATGGTCCTAACGACCGTTGACAGCCCTCACTCGAGCACACTCCCCCCTCTTGCTCCCCCTTGCTATCTTGTTGGGGGCGGATCGAACTGGAGCTGGTGACATTCTAGAAACCTTGCACGCCTTGCATTGGCCTTCAAATCACGTTACAAGTTGGGCGGGCGTGTGTGTACAATGGCATTCTCACATATGTAGGTATGATGAGCCTGTTGGTTGAATCGACCATGTCCATGTCCTATGTCTTTGCCTTGCCTTAACTCGCCTTGACTTGACCAGACTTGGCCTGGCTGATGCACTCATGCTGCGACTGACTGCAGCACACCCCCTCATCTATTACCGGTCTCATTCTCGTAAAGGATACGATTGGTCACAAGTCTGGCTCTCGCTGAATGCGTTGATTCGACCGCTCACAGCTGGAGGAACTTGCCGGAATATGCCCGAGTTCAGCCTTTAGCATCTGTTGTTGGAAGGCCCCTCTGGTGATGGCTCATGATGGATGGGTACATGTATTAGTATCCGCCTAGTGATCTATTTTTGTTTTCAAACTCAAGCAAAGGACACTAATGCACCACACAACGCTGTCTTCGATTCACCTTCAGGAACTAACGAGTCAGATATCATGACAACTCCGTGACTGGAGGGGGGTGACTGAAGTGGGAGCATCGGCTTTGTAAGCCTTTGAGGTTACATTGGATGTGATAGCAAGACTTTATTAGTCAAGATGAAGATACCGACATACCTCGGCCTTTGGATCTGTTGGGATGAGGTTGTGTGAAATGTATAATCTATCACAGGGTAGGTAGGCGACTCAATCTCTATCACAGTAAAGGTAGGTGTGTGAGCATGTTAGTCAGGTAACTGACCAGCTTGAATACAACCTCATGTCTCCATCTAGGTTGCCTATCCATGATCACCTGCCAGAGTAACACTGCCACCCCAATTGACGAATGTTTGGACAACCAGCACACATAATGGTTCGGTGTGAACATGGTTTGGTGGGAATCTAAAGGGCGTCTCAGAGCTGACAGTGGCCTTGGCAAATATCATCCAGTTCAAGTTCTTCAATGAGTAATGAGAGTCGAGTGTGGTGTATAACAATGGTGGTAATTCATCTGCAGGTTTGTGGTAAATACCTCGAGTGTCCACTGGTATGGGAGATAAAACACAGCCCTGGTAGAGTACGAACGTACGGGCAGTAAGCCTGAGAGAAAGTACACACGCAATACAAATCGAGAAAAATGAGTAAATTAACAAACAAAAAAAGGGATCATCAGTGAGTATAGAAATTGCGTCCTGCTCCTCTCATCGCCACCCTAGACTTTGACACTCCTGGTAGAGGTGGAGGTAGCTTACCGTGGTGTGTTGTCAGGCATATAATTGTGTAATCCGAAATATGATTAATGTAGGGGTTTGGGTATCTTTGTAAAAGCCATAGAGGGCGATAATCGAAAAATGTGAAAGGAAATGAAAGGGGGTGTTTGAGGGAGACAGAATGATAGATTACATGGTTGAGTAAGACTTCCGCTCCTACTACTCAATAGTGCCCAGGTTTCTGCACCACTCACCCTATCACTACATCCAATCAGCTTGTTAAATGCCATGGGATATTAACAATGCCAATGCTAGCAGCCTAGACTTCCCCTTTTAGACGGAAAAGCATCAATGAATGGCTGTTGGGCATCTGGGTTTCATGCAGGGACGTTTGCGGGTAGGGCCGTACCGGGTAGTGTGTCACTGAGGGGAGATGACCTTGGTGCTACCACTTGGATAAGAGATCTTGGCTGTGACTGACTGATAGGCTGTATTTATTCAGCTGTTTATTACTTGCCTATTGAATGTAATGGAACAAGTTGAGGCGTCATGCCTTGCATTCCCCCGAAAAGGTTTTTTTTTTTTTCTTCTTCCTTTTTTTCTCCCTCGTTGCTTTGACTCGTCATTGCATGAGGAAGAAAATAAGGGTTTTTTTCAAGGTTTGCTTGTCAATATTGATTATCGATTATCGATACAGAAATCGGAGATTGAGAGCGCCGTCATGCTAATTTTAGCGTGTTTGGCGTTTGTGGTTCCTGCATGACAGGTCTTGGCCTGTGTAATTCTGCGCAAACTCGTATCCATGGATATGGATATATTGCATGGCTTGGCTATCGATTCGTTTGTGTCTTTTTTCTCTCTCTGCAACGTCCTGCCTTTTCCTACAAATGCAACCCGACGCCTTCGTATTTTGAGGGCTATGTAGACCAGCAGCTTGTCTAGTTTCTCGTAACTGCCTGCGTTGTCACTGCACCTTCACCCACTAAAGCATGCCCTGACGTATGGGAATACGAGGTACTTGCAAGTGCGCATCAGCTCTGCAGCCGCATCATGTACTCCGTACGAATGGCAATGAGCTCATACATGCCCAGCGTCTGCCTCACAAAGCAGGAGGCAGTTCATCCATCTTTCTCTGGATTTTCATTTGAAGGCATCGTGATGTTGTCCTCTTCATCCAAACCATGGCTTGCTTGCTTGTCTCCCTTCCAATTTCCTCTACGGCGAATCGGCCGAGACATTTTGACCTCCAAGCTTCATCACGGGTTCACAGGATTCGTTAATCGGAGCAGAAAATCTCCTGCACAGCCTCCCCGCTAGTGCCCAAAATAGCTGGGAACGGCTTGAACGGGACTCGGGGATACGCAGACAATTTCCCCTGACCAGTGGCCACCTCGTATCCGTTCGTGCCGATTTATCCAAAGGAATGAAACAGAGAGAATTTGCGGGGGGAGACCCATGAATACGATCAGCGTTATGCCCAGTTCCGTCAGCAAACCGTGGAGCGATTGTCGCGCGTTGAAACGAGCCTACCACCTTTGTTTCTACACAGCCACCAGTCACTCGTTCTAGACGAACAAACATTCGATCCATCCATTTTCAATTCTTTTTATTTTATTTTTTTGCCAACAGTCTTCTCCCATCACCACCTCCATCAAAAACTGCCCGACTTTGGATCCTCCGTTTGATGGACCGTCGGTATTGGGATCAGTTATTTTCTTCGTTATGAAACCTTTCACTCGCTTTATTCCCTCGCTTTGTTGATCTCTTTTCCACCGATATTTCGCTTCTCGAGCCAACCGCCACCCCTGACCTGTTTCGCGCCGACAAAGAATCGATTCAATTCCATCCGATCCGAAATCTGCGACTCTCCTCGTCGAATATCACGATTTATTGTTGAACGATAAAAAAAATAAACCAATTGTTCGATACGATTACCGCTTGGCTACCTATGTTTGTTTGTTTGTTTTTCTCCAACCAATTTTTGACTTTGGAAATCATCGGCGAGGCGTTTCGCAGGACGACGACCCTCTGCTCGACTAGGTGAAGTCGCTCCGCCAACCACCACCACCACCATCATCATCATCAATCGCATTACGCTTCCAACACATCCGGCATCATGTGGTCCTCTTCTAGGATAGCATCTATACTGACGGCGACAGCCTTGGTGCTGTCGCCAGCTGCCGCCGAGAAGATGCTCGTGTCCAGTTCTCTCAACACTTGTCAGGAAAATTCGGGCTTCTCGGCTAGTTTGTTCAACGTCGTGTATACTCCAAACAACAATACACTTAGTGTCAATATGATGGCCAGATCTACCGTCCAAGGCAAGGTCATGTTCGACGTCACTGGCTCCGCATACGGCTACGCATTTTTGCGAACAACCTTGGATCCGTGTAAAATGAACTTACCAGGTCTATGTCCCATGAGTTCCGGAGATATCCCTGTTCCCTTTATTATCACGGTTTCCGAGGATGCTGCAAAGAAAATCCCAGGCATTGCATACAACATTCCCGACTTGGATGCCAGTATTACGGTTCACATCAACTTGACCGCCACCGGTCAAAGTATTGCCTGTGTTCAGGCCAACATCTCCAACGGAAAGACTGTCGATTTGGTCGGTGTCAAATGGGCTACTGCGGCCATCGCTGGCCTCGCTCTCGTCGCGTCCGCTATCATTAACGGTCTTGGACATTCGAACACAGCTGCCCACGTTGCTGCCAACTCTCTTTCCCTCTTTGGCTATTTCCAATCCCAAGCCATTGTTGGCCTCACTGGTGTTCATTTACCGCCCATCGCACAATCGTGGACGCAAAACTTACAGTGGTCCATGGGCATTATCCATGTCAACTTTATGCAGATAATTTTCACCTGGTATCAGCGAGCGACTGGCGGTACTGCCGCAGATATTTTCGACTCTCTCAGGACCACGTCCGTGCGAGTTCAGAAGCGAAGCGATGTTGTTGCTCAAGTCGGTGCAAACATCCTTACCCGTAGCGTCGCTATGATGCCCAAGGCTGCGACCAACATCTTCAAGCTTGGAAAGCGTGGCAACGTGACTCTCGGAAACGGAAGCTTCATCGTCTACGGCATCCAGCGCGTGGCATTCAGATCCCATATCGAGACGACAAATCTATTCATGACTGGACTGACGTTTTTCTGGCTATTCGGTATTCTTACACTTCTCAGCGTCATATCGTTCAAGGGCATTTGCGAACTGTGTGCCAAGCAAGGTTGGATGAAGAGCGACAAGTTTCTCGACTTCCGTAATGGTTGGCGTACTGTTCTCAAGGGCATCCTCTTCCGTGTCGCTCTCATTGGCTTTCCTCAGCTCGCAATCTTCTGTCTCTGGGAGTTCACGCAGGTCGACTCTCCCGCCGAAGTGGTCCTGGCCGTCTTCTATCTCTTCTGCCCACTTATCGCCCTGGTTTGGGGTGCCAGCAAAATCATTCTCATTGCTAGGCGCTCCATTGCTATGCATGGCAACCCAGCATTCAGCTTATACTCTGATCCCCAAACCCTGAACAAGTGGGGTTTCCTCTACATTCAGTTCCGAGCTTCAGCTTATTACTTCATTGGTCCATTCCTTGGATATACGCTGATCAAAGCCATGTTCGTGGCCTTTGGACAGAAGCGCGACATTGCCCAAGCCGTTGGATTCATCATTATGGAGGCTGCAGCTTTGATTGCTACCTCAGTTCTTCGTCCGTATATGGATAAGAAGACTAACTCTTTCAACATTGCCATTTGCGTTGTCAATTTCCTCAATGCTATTTTCCTTCTCATATTCACCAATGTCTTTGACGCGCCGCAGCTTGCGGTTGGTGTTGTTGGCGTTGTTCTCTTCATCCTCAATGCCGCCTTCTCCCTCATTTTGGTCTTGATGGTTATTGTTTCTACTACCATATCGGTGTTCCGTAAGAACCCCGATGCTCGATATCAGTACATGGCAGACGACCGGGCCTCCTTTATGAAGTCACAGACTCAGCTCAACGCTTCTATGGAACTGGATGCTCTGGCCGCTACCGCTCGAGGCGAGAAGTCGACATTCAACTTGAAGTCTGATAACGAGTCTTTTTCATCTGAAGATCCTCGTCACCATGCAGGTTCGATCAATGCTTCTTTTATGGCACCGCACCCATCAGGTTCCCAACAATCGTTCCAACCGGCTCCCGCCAACCCAGCTGTGCCTCTTTTCCCGGCTCACGATCAACGTTCTCAGAGCCCGCTGAACCGATCTGCGTCACCACTCAGTAACCAGCAGCGGTCGATTGATAATGTCAGCCCAGCGGGCTATCGTATGCAAAACAATGCTAGGTAAGCCAATTTAAACTCTGCACGCTCAAGTATACAGCTGACCAATTGGTACAGTCCTTGGCAACGTGGTGCTGGCTACGAGCACTAGTTGATATATATTCCTGCAACTGTGGGCACCTGTATTTTACAGCCATCTTGATAGAAGATACACTTGACGCCATCCGATCCAACTTGTTTGAAATGTTCATTGGAGTTTCTGGGTTTTAGGTGATGCAAGAGCTTGGCCATTTGCTCGTCAAGCTTGGTAGAAGTTACAAATAAGTTTAAAGTTGGTGGGAAGAGACCATTAGAGAGGAGTAAGCCACGATACGAGAGACGAACGAATCGAAAGTACTGTACACGAGGCAGCCATCATTTAGCGTGTCGCGCTTTGAGGTGCATTCCAGGCACGGAGCTTCTGGCTTTGTGACTACACTGGTCAAAATGACAGTGCCATACCACCTTTTTAGCTCATTATTGGGGAGATTTTGTTACAAGGGCTGTACTAGATGGCGGGGCATTTTTTCGTCTTGAAGGCGAACTCCAAGCTCGTTCCTCAACCACCTTATAAGCTTCAACAAGGATATCGGCTTCAAAGTCGAAAGGGGACACAAGTTATAATCTCAGCCGGATAGACCACGTTTATGCCTACGATAGAACTAAGAAAGGATCAAGAAATTCCTGACATTTACTATGACTACCTCTCTGTGGGAATGTGACACCCTCATCCTCAAAACTCTTTGCAATACAAAGCTTTGCTCCTAAATCAAGTGAACACTGACGGGTTGAACGTGTTCAAACCAAAACCTGTTCAGATTGGTAATAACTCCAATTCTCTCCATGTATCCTAAATGCTGATCCGAGGGGGTCAAGACAAGCCCGACATGATCATTACCCATGATATCGGTGGTACCTATACAAAGGACAAAAGCAACACCACTCATGGTGCCATCAGGCATGCTTCCCACTGAGGCATTGTAACGCCTCATGAAAGGGGCAACAGGGTGTAAACTTCTGTTAACGACTGGCACGAGCCTGCCGTCACTAATGAACGGTTTCTCTTCTGACTTTTTGCCAGCCACTGTCACGTAATGGGCATACTGATGTTGGTGATCCTGCCGAATCAAGCAGCGGATGAGGCGTCCTGTGAGCATGATGCAGCCTGAGCTTACGGCTCCGTAGGGATTGAGGCCTGGAATAGCACGGCTGACCTCGTTGATGGCTACCATGGGCTTGAACTGGTCAATATGATTCCACGAGACACCATGGTTGATGGATGCCCAGGACCAAGAGGGGGATGGTTGCTGGTTAGATGGATATGCAATTGCCACCCCTTTGGCGCAGGTGTAACTCGTGACTTGCCAGAGGAGATCAACGGGCATAGACTTGTACCATAAGCCGGCCATATATTCGTCGGTCTTGGCTTGAGGCATTAAGGCGGCGATGCCAGCGATGGCGGGTAGCTTGTCTGCTTCGAATGTGAGTTGGCGTGAGGTGTAGGACTGGACAATCATTCGCCACTTGACATCATCTCCGACTTTCATGGGGGGGTTTGGCATAGACAGAGAGTATGTCACGCGAGAATCATCGCTGCGCCTGTGGGTTTTGCATTCAAAAATGACAGCTCCCGGGGCGAAATGCAGCGCTCGAGTTGCGAGGAAGTATTCTTGGAAGCACCAGGCGCGCTGGTAGAGTGGCCCGAAGGGCTTGACTGTGGCCCAGGCACCGGTGAAGGGAGGGTCAAATTCTCCCTGGTGCAGTGGTGGCGCGAGACCATGTCTGTTACGAGCCATTATGGAGACGTCCACACCAGCGGGGGTCTTAAACTGGACTGTCTTGGTAGCCCATTCTTCCCCCCTGGGAGCGAGAAAGGGCTTTCTTGGCCCGGGCGAGGATCCCGCGACGATGACGACGTGGGCTTCTTGGTAGATGCTACCCATCTGAGCGGTCTCTCGTTCCCAGTCCAGTTCATTGTCTTGGATGATGCATAGAGAATCAACCCAGAGCCAGGAGATGGAGAGGCTGCGGCAGACCTTGATGGCATCCTTGAAAGTTGGTGGCATAGCAGAGGGGTCGATGTCCTGCTTCATGCTGTCCACGTTGTAGCTCAGGAGCTTCAAGGGTTGCAATCCTCCCCAGCCGTGGCTAAGAGCAGCCCATTTGGTCTGTGATGGGAGCTCATCGCAGAGCTTGATGTCCCTGTCATCTTCGCCAAGGAATAGGAGCCTGGTAGGGACAAAATATGGCTCCCTTCTACCACATTCTGTGTGCTCCTTGATGCATGTGGCGATGGACTCGTTGGCAAATTCCATACAGCTCGCATCTCGACTATCCATGATGCGCGGGACTGTGGTTCCCATCATAGGGAGACCAGGAGTAGCCACCTCGTCATCCGTCATGCAAAACATCTCAATGTCTGTCCGGAAACGGATGCCGTTGGCGAGGTAGCCCGAGAAGTTGATGACGAGGGGGGCATCTTGGCGGATCATGAGGTCGACGGTGACATTCATGCCCTTCTTGGTGTCTTCGACCCAAGACTCGTTCTGGTGGACGAAGAACAAGTCGAGGGTATCACAGATCAATCGACAGTAGCGGCAATCCCGAATGGGCTTGCCAGTGGTTTCGTCGACATCGCGGGATTCAAGCAAGAATTTTGCCTGTATCTTCTCGATGAAAAGGGCGGGCCCTTTGACGGGGCCCTCAGGCTGTCCGGTAAGTATGTCTTCATGACCAAGGGGCTGCAAGTCGTTGCAGATGACACAGACGCCAGTAGAAGAATAGACCGCGTAGCGTTTGAGAATAGCGCCCGCCTGCTCGCCGCTCTTGGCGGCGGCGAGGACCTCTTGAATAGAGCTGTCCAGCGTGATGTATGGAGGTGAAGGTTTCATCTTGGGTGTTGAAGGTGAATTTTCCATCTTGGGTGTTGAAGATGAATCTTCCATCTTGGGTGTTGAAGGTGAATCTTCCATCTTGGGTGTTGAAGATGAATCCTCCATCTTCGATTGCTGCAGTGTATGGGGAACTCAATGATGGTCAAAGATGAGGAGTAGTTGTTTTGGTTGTTTTTACGGATGATGAACTCTACTATATCGCCTGACTACGAGAAATTCAGGACGGAGCTGGAAAGATATTGATGGTTTCACTACATAACTTGGACCAATCATGGGCCTTCGGGTTTGCTCGCTGAGAAAGGCAGAGAAGCGCAGAGAAGTAAGGCTGTCTAGCGAGGCGTCACGAGTACATTCGAACCGGGATCCAAGTATGAGGAGGAAGGAGACCGGCGATGCAAACAAGGACAACAGGGATGAGGTTGAGGTTGAGGGCGGCTCAACAACCCAGTAGCTGCAACTCTTTTGAGACAATGTTTATTTTGGGGGCTGTTTGCTACAAGTACGTGCATTCAAGTGCATTTCATCGGGTATGCAGTCATATTCACCTTTGGACAAGTATTGCCGCGAATCAAGTCGAAAACGGGTCTCGGAGGATATCAACGACGAATCTGAAGCCCACACAGCACGCTATGCATCTGCCTAAAAAGTGGAGAGGAGGGAGTGCATCTGCTGGCGGCTCAAATAGGTAATTCTTGATGGCCCAGGGGCTGCGCGAACGACACCCCCCTCCCCCGAAGACATGCAGGTGGCAGAAGAGCCCGGCTGGAGTGGGAATGTAGGGTGGGATGATGGAGACAGGTGGGTGAGATGTGGTCTGAAGCGATGCCTGGAGGGGCAGGTGGGAGATGGGGAATTCTACGACGGTATGAGGCTTTCAAGACATGGAATCATGGAACGATGACGGATTGCCGTCTTGCCGTCGTTGTATCCATCTCAGGTGGTCAGCCCTATCTCTGAGACTTGTCTCGATTTTGACAAATGGCTTGACAATGGCTTTAAACAGACAGCTACTCTATACTACATGAAAAGAGAGGGAGAGGAGCGGCACAGGCTAGGACGGCAAGAGGGCAAGACAAAGGAGAGACAGAGAGAGAGAGAGAAAGGCAGCTCAATTCTCGCAAAAAAAAAGATGCTGGGGCATTGCTGCAGGCACCTAGGACGACTGAATTATTGATGCTCCATTTTCGGATGCCCCTTTAGAGAACGTGTGATTTGTGTGACGAGCAGAGGCGAGCCTTGCATATTCTCTTGCATTTTCGGAGTCACGAGACGCATCAGGAGAAATACGACAAAAATTACTTGATTTCCGGAAGCGAGGTCTGAATAATATCCAGACGTGATGGATGGATGGATGGATGGACAGATACATGATACTATCTGTTGATAAGTCGCGGGGGTGAATATAGACAAGCAATATCTATGTTGTGCAAGCAAACAACAATCCAAGGTAATAAATGTATGAATGGACGGATGGAGGCCTGCAGGTAGGTCGCCGTGTGATATTGGGTGCCATACGCGCGCTGTATACGAAAACGCAGATGTAATTGGAAGAACAAGGGAGGGGGGGGGGATGCAGGAGGAGCAAACAATCAGATCAGGCTACCAGTAAGAAGACGATGCGAAGGTGATGAGAGAATCAACGACGATGATGATGATGGTGACAAATTCTAGGACGCGCTTTAAGACAATGTCTCAGACTAAAAAGTTGAGCGAGAAAAGGCTCCGGTCCTGTCTTGGGGGAGCCTTGACAGGGGGGGGAGGGGAGGGGAGGGGAGCATGAGGGTGGATACATACACTTTTTGACATGGATATGGGACAAAATGGACATGGGTCCAGCAATATTCTGCAGTGCAACGCAAACAAAAAGAAAAAGCGACAAAATTATGCCAGAGAGGAAGAAGGATGACTGGCTGGCGATCATGGCCAATGATGGTTTTACGGCTGGCACGTCTCTCTCTCTATCTCTCTCTCTCTCTCTATCTCATGCAGGAATAGGAAATTTGCATATATTGTGGCTTTTCTCGACTGTCTGACCTATCATGGGCCTTGGGCTGGGGAAAACCAACCGGCCCGTTCCTTGTTTTTTTTTTTGTTTCTTTGTTTGTCTCTTTGTTTCCTTGTTGTCGCTTCCGATGTCTAGTACACTCCCCCCTGTTCGGGTCCTTTTTGTTGTTGTTCTATATAATTGCTTTTTGATGTCGGCGACCAAGTTTACCTGGATAATACTAATAATAATAATCATAATATCCTTGGAGAAGCAATCACACCTTCATGCATCTACAGACACACAAACCTGAGGGCTTGCGTTATGAATTGACAGGGGGGGTCTCGAGATGGAGGCAGCAGGGGGGAGGAGAAGGGCATCTCAATTTTGTGGGGGGTTTGCTTGATTCCCCCATCCTCTCTCTCTCTCTGTCTCGCGTTCTTGCTCTCGCTCTCTCTCCTCCCCCCTCGTCCTTCTTCCTCTATCTCTCTCTTTCTCTCTCCGACTCCCGTAGTCAAGGATGCCATCCTTGATCAAGCCCCAGGGTGCATCTGCCGAGAATCATTCCCTCCCCTTCCCCCTCCCCCTTCCGTGTCTGACACCATCCACAGTATGTAGGCCTCCCTGTTAGACATCTTAAAGTGACTACATTTCAAGCCCTCGATTACTGATGCTTCCAAACCGTGCATATGCAAATGGATCACGGGCAATGAATCATGTCAGCAAGAGGTGGAGTTTGGCCGGCTCAGTGTCTCATCACCATTGACAGAGAGCACCCGGGTCCTCCGTCTAGTGCTATTATCCTTCCTAGTATATCACATAGGCACAGTATTAGTTCATTACTTATAGCAATGCCTCATCACCCCTTTGAGAGTCCTGAGTATCCAACACCTTGTGGCACCATACAATTTCACTACCCATCTGCTTTGAGCCTATCCCTCGTCCCCCAATCTATTTGCCAATTTAGAGAGAAGAAATAACAAGGAGGGGAAAATAAAATGTCTGAGTCTGTCAAACCCACCATCATTCTGATCCCCGGTGCTTGGCACGTACCGGCACACTTCGACACCTTTGCAAAGCAACTGAACCGGGCAGGCTATCCAACAAAGTCCACCCAGCTCCCCTCGTGTGACTCGTCCGACCCCAGCCAGCAGTCCGTTGCCAATGATGCCGAGTACATCTATCAAACCCTGCTCAAGCCGGAGCTCGACCAAGGAAAGGAAATCATCATGTTCATGCACTCTTATGGCGCGAACCCCGGTTCGGCTGCCGCCAGTGGTCACAGTAGAGAAGAGCGCTTCAGCCAGGGCCTGCAGGGTGGCATCGTAGGCATCATACTCGTCTGTTCAATCGCTGTCACTGAAGAGGTGGAATGTCTGGATCCGAAGAAATGTCTAGGCCCGTGGTGCAACATTGATGTAAGTCACTCTCCCACTCCCTCTCCCACCCCCTCTGCTCTCCGCCTCATCCTCATCCTCCTCCTTTCACTCTCCCCTATTGGCGGCCCATGCTGATGACCGGGTACCTTGCACGCGCACAGTCGAATGGACAGGTCAGGATCAACACCGAGGGCCTCCAGCCAGGTGCCCTGCTTTACAACCGAACTGATAACGAGGTTGCCCAAAGGGCCATTGACCTGCTCAAGCCGCACTCCATCAGGATCCTTGAGACCAGCATCCCCCGCCCGGCCTGGAGCGATCATTACTACAATGATCGACGTGCCTATATTACGTGCATGGAGGACAACACGGTGCCATTCGCTGTGCAGACGCAGCTGCTTTCCGACAGCGGGGTCGAGTGGCAGAAGCTGGTTCTCGAGTCCAGCGACCACTCGCCCTGGCTGTGCAAGCCAGACCATGTCTTCAAATTCGTCGACGATCTCGCTAAGAAATGGGCGGATTGATGCCTCGAAGCAAATGGCTGCCTAACCTGTACTTGAGGTTAGAAGTAAGGGAGGAAGAGGGAGGGAGGGAGGGGAGGAAGACCTCGGGAATAGATTTGAGGCCGCCTGGTAGATGGATGCGCCTAACAGGGGAGAGTCCTACACTACTGTATGAATGGAACGTGGGATCTTGATCTTTGGCACGATACTAAAGCCCGTCGTAACCTTAATTGAATCATCTCAAGTCTATTACCACAAACAGCTAGTCTTTCGGTCTTTTTTTCCAACTTGTATGGAGCCTGTTGAGTCGATTTCCTTATTGGGTCCCCTGTCATATCATCAGTCCCCTTTTGGTAATAGTTTTCGTAGATGTAAGTTAGTCTTTCGAGTTGGTGTCCGTTGCTCTTGAATGGGTTTCCCATCTGATGCTGGAGGCCTTTATATGAACAAGATTGAGAGCCAGCAACAAAAGGGTCCTCGAATAGCCAACTGTTTTTTCGTCTAATGACTGCCATTGTATTCTCACTGTTGTTTTGTATATGTAATGTTCTTCAACCGTAAAAAAAAAAATGAGCGACTCCATTCAGCAATACATGTTCCAAGCTCCCCCCAGAACCATGCACCATTCAATCACCCTCAACGTCCTCCTTGCCAACCTGGCACTGGCCAGGACAGCAGGCAGTTCCAACGTTACTGCTGTCTTTGCCGAAGCAAACGGATGTGACCAAAAGTGCCAAAGGATCCTCAACCAGACCAACGCATTTGACCAGACCGAGGTCGGTGACGACTTCGACTTCAACTTTCACGCTACGGCAGGGAACTTTACGAGTTCAATGCAGGGAGACTTGCTCAAGCTTCAGCCCCTCGACCCGAACACCTTCAATGTTAGATTTGGCAGCGCGGTCTTTCGTTTGCAATACACCTCCCTGGACTTGGATGGGAAGACACCGGTGCCTGCGACGGGCTTCATCGCTTTTCCATACACGCCCCTTGGCCATTCAAAGAGATATCACACCGTCGCCTTCGCGCATGGGACTATAGGACGCTATCCCGGCTGTGCACCCTCAAGCGGTCCGACTCTTTTACGACCATGACAGCTGGCAGCTCTTGACTGAGCGTGGATATGCTGTCGTCGCAACCGACTATGCAGGCCTAGGGAGCAATCATACATTGCACAAGTGCTGCAGCTTTCCGGCCCATGTCGATGATGTATACTACTCCGTGATTGCTGCCCAAAGGGCTTTCGGATCTGTCTTCTCCCAAGAGTGGATGAGCGTAGGACATTGCCAGGGGGGGAGGTGCCGCATGGAAGCTGGCCGAGAGCCTCGTCGTGAAGAGTGATGCGCGGTATCCTTATCCGAGCACTGTTGCCATCGCCCCTGCCACACACGTCGTAGATATGTTCTATGATGGTCTAATGACGGCAAACAACAGCACAGGCGGATTCTCCATCGCTGGCTATATTCCGTATCTCGCCTTGGCATATCAACGTGTCCATCCTTCGTACAACCTCACCATCTTGGGTCCTCAACTCCGGCAGCGAATCAATATCGCAAACGAGGCTCAGCTCTGCACCTCGGCCTTCATGGGTCTCACGCTAGATATGCCCGACGATCAACTCATCTCCACGGAGAGTGTCCGCGCTCCTCAAAGAGTGGCAGATGGAGGTGTCCCCAACATCTAGAGGGCACACTCCTGCATCAGTGCTCGTCTTGCAGGGGCTCAACGACACCACCATCCTGCCTGATGGAACGAAGCAGGCCTATCAGCGCTCTTGCAAGACCAAGGTAAATGAAGTGCATCTCAGCCTCTACTCCGGTGCGGATCACGTACCTCGCGTGACCGCTGCGGCTCCAGAGTGGCTGGCCTGGATGGATGCGAGGTTTGCATGCCGGTCGACTCCTGGCCGGTACTCATCCAAAGTGAGGCGGCCCTTTGATGACGAAGCAAACATCAAGCTGCCACCGGACTTTGACATGGGTGGTCTTGAGTGAATTTCGATAGGAGGAAAATTATGAGAAAGAGTGGAGTTGGAGCGGTGGTGGTGGTGATGAGATAGTCCAGGCATGCGTCGTTGATGTATGTCGTCGTAACAGGAAGAGACTATTTCGGCCGTGGAACCAGCCTTTTCCTGTGATGGGATGCCGAAATAATTGCTATCGTTGCACAACATGTAGTTATAGTGGTGGAGAGAAAGCCGTCTCCCTCAGCTCAGGCAATGGATCCTCTTTAACGAGCGTGGTCGCAAAGTGGTGTCATGCATGGGCTCCGCATGCAAGCCGCAGCCAACTGCACCCTGGAGGATCACCGGGGGAGAGATCCGCGACCCTAGCATCCGTCTCGGGACGCGCTTAGAAGCGGGGACACCAAGACAAGGCTTGGGGGAGCCGAATGTGCCAAATGATGGATGGATGGATGTATCTCTTCATCCTTGGGTCCTCAAAGAGCGTTTGCTATAAGAAAATTTGAAATCCAGTCGCGGACGCGAAAGTCCTTGTTTTTTAAATGTTGTGCTCCCACTACCTCCACTCAATGGAACAATCCCCCTCCCCTCCCTTCCCCCCTGTCAGGCCTTCATCACAAAGGCGCCACACAAGATTGTTTCGTTACAGTTGCCTTTGGAACAAAACAATTTGGCGCAGCCTTGTTTGAATTGTTCATATGTGGTAAACGTGAACCCCCCCAGGGATACACCGAAATTATCCCAAGCGCGAAAAGCGGCCAGGTTCCGCGCCCCGGCACCCTATTCTGCCAGTTTCGGAAGAGGTCGGATTCAGGGGGGAGGGGGAAAGGTACAAAGTCTAGTGAAACAGGGCGGCGAGTCTATTTGCAGCTGTGCGACCCAAAACACTTTCCCCAAACACAATATCGGGTGATTTATGTGACAGAATCGACATGCCCGCTGCGTCTATCCACTCAAATACTCGGATTAGATGGCTGATCCGAGCCTCGTTGAGAGATGATAGAATAATTCATTCCGATGGCAAATATGATTCGACGGTTGAGGGTGGACGCAACTCCTCCAGTAAAGATGAAGAGACGAGGAAGAAGTGAAGTCAGTATTGTGTCCCCGTATAAAACCGTCAACTGCCAGCCGTGAACCTTTTTTCTCCACCATTGTCCAGCGACTTGACCAACATTCTGTATTTCGTTTGATACCCTCACGGTCTTGTATCATTTCCCTCTACCCCCTTTTTATGTCACCGTCTTTGACTATTGTCCCTTGACCAGCAATGGATCTTGTTCTCCCCAAGCAAGATGGTCCCACCATGCAGGCATTCACTGTTGAAAATATTACTTCCAACAGTGTGATAATGAACACCGCCTATGCAAAAAAAGAGGAAGTCATCCAGTTCATGAAAAATCTCATCCCGCAGCTTCACGAATTTGTGCGGGAGAATCCCATCAGCATCGAAAGGTGGGAGAAAGCACTCAACTTCAGTTTCAGCTCCCATGGACGCACCTATCGAAACGTAAGTTTCCCTCTATTTTCATCTTGTCCCTGGTCTTTATGTCGTGCCAAATCGTTTAGGCTGCAATTCTGACATGTTTATTTCCTTCTCTCCCCTTTAGCAAGAATTTCTCATGCTGTCACACTTGTTCGGTGTCTCCATGCTCGTCGATACCCTCTATCATCCTCGACCGCCCAACTGCACCGAAAGCACAATCCTCGGCCCATACCCCAACTTCGACGTCGACATCAAAGAGTACCCCAATGGTGCTAACATATTGGGCGATCTTAGGGCCCAAGACATGATGTTCTTGGGCTCCATAAGCGACACAAATGGCAAGCCAATCAGGGACGCTAAAATCTACGTCTGGCACGCGGACGGGGAGGGACTTTATGATGTTCAGCTCGTACAGTATAGCAACGCTGATTTCCATGAGGAAGGGCCGTATCATCGGGGCATTTTTACAAGCAATGAGGAGGGTGAGTTTTGGTTCAAAACAGCCATACCCGGACACTTCAACGCCCCAACATTTGGTGCAATTGAGAACCTTCTCTTGGCATTGAATCGTCACAGCAAGCGACCGGCCAGTGTGCATTTCATCATTGAAAAACCAGGCTTCGACAAGCTCACCACGTAAGTCTCCCGCCTCTCAATTCATAGCAGCAGGTTCTGAAAAAATCCAGGTCTTTGTTTATCAGGGGAGATCGATATGAGAAGAGTGACTTCGCCATCAGCGTCAAGGAGAGTCTCCTTGTCGATGTGGAAGTGCTTGATGATGAGACGTCAAAGAAGTATGAGTGCAATAAAGGTCATTCTTTAATGAAGTATGATTTTGTTTTGGCCACCGTTGATGAAGTCAATCAACTAAAGGCGAAGAATCAGAGCAACAAGAATGGCACCAATGGGGATAAGGACAAGAATGGTACCCATGGGGATGAGGCAGATGGCGATGGAACGGATGAGCGCCCCTCCAAGAGGCCAAAAACTGGTGGTGGTGGCTTTCGTCTCCCAACGCTGGATGTTTTGCTCAACTGATGCTAGTATCAGATTTTGTATGTTTTCGTTTAGGCTTTTTATCTGAATTAATGCCCTCTTGGGCCTGACTTGACCAACCTCACAACTGCCTCGTAATACCCCACAACGCCGCCGTACTTATCTATGATCGCTTGCACATTCACATCTCCGGTCGCCTTGGTGCGCTTTCTTCCCAGCAAGCAGGTATTTCTCGTGCTGGGAATGCGGAGCATTTCCGTCTCAACTTCCCAGCCGCAGTCCTCGGCAATTTGTGAGACCCAGTCAACGAGAGATGCGTATGCAGACTTGGGCTTGGACTTGTCACGAGGCGGAGGGGCGCGGGACTTGTCGCCAGTGAGGTTGTGACTGCAACATGGGATCATGATGAAGGGGCACTGGGATATTGTGGCTAAGATCGGAGTCCAAGGTGTGAGTTCGTCGGCGTGATTGGAGATGATAAAAGTACCTTCCGGGAAGGTTCCGTCATATATATCACACGGCCGAAGTTGTTCGTCATCTTTAGGAATGACCGTTGGGAGTAGCAGACGTTCTTCGAGAGAAGTCCTAGATGGCGAACAAGCAGACGTAGATTGGTACTGGGCCCATGATTTGCGCCGCCTGGCATCAAAGCCCCAGCCAGAGTATCCCTCCTGGGTGAGTATGTATACAAGCAATCCATTTCCGCATCCGATGTCAACGAAGCCGGGGAACTCTGCGACAGTCTCTTTGTACATATCCGTCCATAACTCAATGAGAAACGCAGCAATCCCCAAGTCCTCAAAGACGTGCTTGGTGGGGTCTGTGTTCTCGGCCCATCCATCCACGAGTTGTCGCGCGTATTTGTTTTTGAGAAGTGCATAGCGATCCTGGAATCTCTGTTGAGGGACCACGACGTCGTGATGGACTCGTTTCACATAATCACTGCCATGGCCGTGCTTGTTGATGATCTCGAGAAGATGATATGCGGTCCTCTGTAGCCTTGTGTCGGTCAGGGGCTGGTCGGGGTATGCCAAAAAGTGAATGGAGAGTGTGCCCCTATTTGTCGATGCATCCCATTCGTGTAGGTGAGCAATGCCCTGCACCTTTGGATGATAAAATGGAAGCTCTGCAGCGGATGATGTGTGTGGGGTATATATAATTAAAGTCGACTGCCTGGCTGATGCGGTATCTGACCTGTAAAAGGAACAGGTCTGGTCCAATGGCTGATCTCGTTTGTCGTTTCTTGGTATTAGCCTGCGAACCAAGGCCCTATAACAAGTCATGCCACGCAGATTGTGGGTGATGGGGTGAGCATTAGGATCTAGGTTTATGCCATTGGTGGAGTCAGTCTGTGCTAGGTCGTCGTCATAGAGGATGTCGGCACGGAAGAGCCAGCTTGAGTTGAGATTGGGGTTTTTGATCAAGTTGATCATTTTGTCCACAAATACGACCGCGTCAAAGGTACAGGGATGACTGTATAGTGGTTCCCAAGTGTAGCCGGCAACATCTCGAAACAATGGAGAAGATCCCAGTGGGAGCTGCTGAGGCTCAAATTTCATGGCTTTCTAAAATGGACCTTGGTGATGGGGAATGTCTGGTGGTGCTCGATTGATTCTAGTGTTGCTATTCGAGCTCCTACCCTGAAAAGACGCTGAGAAGAGCGAGTATGATTTGTAGATTGTGAGTCCTCTCGTCAGAAGCAGTCGTCAAAGGTGTTGATGATCAAGTCAATCTAATCTCTGTATGACATGCCTTATTCGATGGCATACAATGTGGTGAGGTGGTATCTGGTGGTATCTGGTAGATGGTGTAGCTCAAAAATGTCAAATATCGAGATTTGCCCCTCCATGCTTGAACCCTTGAAACATGGAACGACCCCGCCATGCAGATAGCGAGCGCGCCTTCCATTTTCACATTGAGCCCAGGGGTCGTGTTCCAGTAAAACTGCCTACTAATATAATTACCTAACGTATTACTGTACAGAGAGCACTAGACATCTGATCTCTCGCTCATTCACGTAGATGTTGTGTGACGACCCAAACAATTTGGCATTCATTTAAAAGTTTCTTTAAACAGTGTTTATGCTCGAGTGCATTTGAACTCTTTTTTTTTTCAAGATTCAGTCAAGATTCAATCACCATCTCATCATTCAATCAAGCAATGACGTATCACGTGAGGCCTGAGACATTTTTTGGCCACCAAAACGGTTATGGAAATTCAAGCGCCTTTCAAATCGCTCATGATGAAGTTTCTGACACGGAATAATCCGATGACGATGATGGCGTTGTTCAGCCGCTTCTGGTAGACGGTATCCGTATTATCATTGTATGCACTCGTAGTATTTGTTCCCCCCCTCCCCCTTTCTCAAGGAGATAACTATGCAGATTACGGTATAAAGATTTAATCCAATCATTCGTTGCCACCCAAAGTCAGCAGAGGAGGAGGTGAATGCTTCGGAGTTTCAGAACAGTCCAGAGCTATTATGTACTCTCCAATGCCCGACCCTTGACTGCCTCTATGTATGTATGTACATACTACCGCTACTCCCCTTAATTTATATCTCTCCTGTTTAGGTGGCGGGGGGAGCCCTGGAGGGCTGCCTCTCCCCAAAACCCGAGGAACAAAGTACTTGTACACAACAAAGGTAAACCTTTAAAAGAAAGCGGTGTGGCTGATTGGCTGATTGGCCGAGGCGGCGCTGCACTGCGCTGCAACTGAATGGCGGTGCGTAAGTTGGTAAGGTCAAGTACAGCCACGTGACCAAGGACTGTGTCATTTTGCCCCTCAACCACCCCCCTTCCTCTCTCCCCCCTGTGGTGATAACCTCAACACTCTTCCATTTAACCTTTCGATCGCAAACCTTCTTCCTTACTCATCCCCAAGGCTCAAAGCTCAAGCTCACGCCCAACTTCTCGCGCGTCGCTTATAATCCCATCTTCTTCCATCACACACGCTTTGCGATTTCAGTAAAACAGCCGCGACACTCTTGACAATCTCAGCTGTCGCCTCTTCCACACCTTTCTCCCTCCCTCTCTCCCTTTTTTTTACCACAAAGAAATCGTTTCCGGGACAACCCCGATACATCCGAGTTTATGTCCATCGAAAACCTCAAGACCACTCACGGTATGTCTATCACTCTTCTGCGCAACCCGAAGCTCAGCAAATCTCTTTCGTCTTGTTGGCTTGTGACTTGTCGTGGACTTTGTTGCTGACATCCTCTCCCGCAGACCCCTTCGCCGATGCCGAAGACGACCCTGGCACCGTCAAGAAGGTCCAGCAACACATCCATATACGTATCCAACGTAAGTCTCGATCCTTTTGCATAATTTGGTTCAAGTTCCCTGTCTGACTTTTATTTTCTTCAGAGCGCAATGGCCGCAAGTCCTTGACCACGATCGCGGGCATTCCTAAGAAGTTTGACCCCAAGAAGATTCTGAAGGAAGTCAAGAAGAAATTTGGTACGACCCATCTCCTATTCTCCGCCTGGTTCCTCTTCGAGTCTCGGGAACCGGCAGTTTTCTTCTCCCGGAAGAAAGATGCTAACTCGTTCATTTAGCTTGCAATGGATCCATTGTCGATGACGACGAAGCTGGACAAGTTATCCAGCTCCAGGGAGATCAGCGCAAGGATATCCATGACTTCTTGACTGACAAGAAGGAGGGCCTTGGCCTGGCACGCGACACCATTACCGTCCACGGTTTCTAAAGCGCCGAACGTGCCGCCGCCCTTTCCAGCGACTTGGCTTCACAGCATGCTGGTAATGTGGGCAACGGTACGAGGTTCGTCGAGACGGACCGTGCGCTTCTTACAGACTCTATTATACGTCGGTTAGTGTCGCATGCCGCCTTAGTCGGACCTCGAGTGCGCAAAGACAAGTCGTCTTCATTACCAGCACGCACGGGCGGCGGTGTATGGGGCAGAGCAGCTGGGAATCTCGAAAGAGGCCTTGCCTGTCTTGTTCCTTATTTTACGTTCGCTTGCACCGATGTGGTCGCAAAGTTCTGGTATTATTATTCCATCAGTTCTGTATTGCCGACCGGAATCCGTGTGACTAGTTGGTCACTCGTTACAATACTCGTCCTTTTTTTCCTTCTTTGGTTTAAATTGTAGGACAGCCTTTTACGTTACGTAGTATCTACCTTAGTTTAGGGCAATGGAATACAATGCCAGAGCAAATGCGGTTCCACTGTGAAGCATGTGAAGACACATGGAAATGATGTCAGTTTCATCGAGGACAATGCCAAACGGAAACGTGTGTCAGTAGGATGAGGCAGATTAAACAGGGATAGCAGGGCGGTAAACGATGTGAGTGGAAGAGATCGCGAGGGCCCACAAGCAGCCAGCTCGCCGCTTCCAAGGTGGGGGGGGGGGGGTTATGTTTGTCATGTCTAATTCCAGGCCACTACACTTGATTGATAGTTTGGTAATTTGAGAGTATCTGGATTAATTCCTTACCCTCTACAAAAGGAGGGCATTGAGTAAAAAGGAAGCAATAATTCGAATCGCTGAATGCTCTTTCACCACTAATAGATACATAGTTTATTAAATTTCTGTTTATTATCCTCCCCTTCCGACTTACTCATCATTTCACCGTACATGACACCGTGGACGTATGCCTCACCCATAAGCTGATACATAATATCGCCACCACCGCTATTACAAGGTCTCAGAATGAACGGAACACTGGCCCCGATTATGATGCAAATAACATCTCCGGGAGCGACCCGCGAACGAGCCAACCCGTAGTATCCCGCTGGTGAACAAAAGAAACGGAAGCCAGCTTGGGCGAGGTAGTTTGTATCTGGAAGCTTTGAGAAGAGGGCATTCAAAGTGCTCAGATGTGGTGGTGAGTGGCGGCCATTCAGAGACTTGGAACCTGAGCTTGGCGCTGCGTCACCTCTTTGGTCGCTCGTTTTATCAGTGGTATCAATCCCAGTGAGCTCGCTCTCCAGACCCCCCATCAACCTCATTCTTTCTGGCGCATGAATGCCCCTGCAGATGGTTGACCAAAACGCCACCGTTCTCGAATCCCCAGCCTGGTGCGTGTACTCTCCGCGGTTCCCGTCCGAATCGAGGCGTTCGGAAAGGTTCAGTCCCGCGCATGCCGCCCAGGACGTTGCACACTCCTCCCAGCTGCGATAGGAACCGACTGTGCCCCCGATACGCGCAGAGGACTCGGCAACTTGATCGACTATCACGCCGAGACACTCCATGATGCGATCTGGCCGACCCTCTGCGTCTGGGCGGAAGCGGGGCGAACAACCAAGCTCACCGCTGGCCCTGGGAGCGCGCGGGTCGCCTTGTACGCGATACCGTAAACTGCGCGTCTTTTGGCCTGGATTCCAGTCGGGAACCCATGATGGGAGCTTTCCCTGTCCATGTGACATTTCTGGCGAGCGCTCCTCGGCAAAGCTTAGCAGGTCCAGGCCAGAGTCCTCCTTGATGGCCACCTTTGCAATTTGGGTATACGTATCTTCGAGTGTGTTGTCAGGCCCATAATTGGGAACTATATCGCAGCCGTCTCTCGCAAGGCCAAGAAACGCATATACGTTATCCAAAGGATCGGTGGCCTGGCATTGCCGGGCATGCAGCATTAGTGATTGGAAGTCGAGCCCTTGCTCAGCCTGCCACTTGGCGTGGCCATCCAGAAAGAAGTCATGAAAGTCGGTTCTCAGTTCTCGCAGCCAGGACAGCCCACGACATATTGGTACCAATGTCTCGAGCCCCTCTGTTGGTACGGCGGGGTCCCTTTTGAGAGCAAGCTGCTGCTGTTGCTGTCCGTCGGCACCATTGCCAACAGGCTCAAAATAGCCAAGGATTAACGTGAAGACTGCTTTAACCGAACGCATCGCTCTTGTAAACGCCTCTCTATCCATCTCCTGCACATCTGTATTGACAGTCATCGCTCTGGAGACCAGCAGTTCTTGCGCAATCCATGCCCGACTCCAGTACGGGTCTCTAAGGAGTGCAGCAACGGCGTCCCATTTGAATCCTTTGCTATGCAACGACTCCAGCAGCATCTTGGCGTATGCTTTATACGTATCCATATCATCTCGTACAACCTCTGCCCATGGTTTGTCAAACGTAGCCTCGACCCTGGTTTGAATGTCGTCCAGGCGTAACATCTCCCCCAGTCCCGTCGATATCAACGGGTCTGATCCAAGCCATGCGAATACAATTGACTCTGCGTAAATGCGTCGCATAAGCTGCACCTGATATCCCTTTTCCACGGCATTACTCTGGTCGATACATATTTGGTCGGCCCAAATATTGGCCGCCAGCGTCAGGTCGCGCTCATCATGGCCATCAGCATCGAGGCGCTGAACGACACGCGCGAGGGCGGCACCAAGGGATGCGAACACGCTGAAGCGCTGGCCGTTGATGAGAACCGGAACCGTCTGGTGTGGGCTCCCGGCGCGATACGAGACGGCGACGAAGCAGCCAGCCTCTGCGAGCGGGACGGGCTGGAGTAGCTTAAATGACAGAAGCGAGCTGGGGTGATTTCGTTGGATCTGTAGGAGACGGATTTCTTGGTTGGAATGATTGAGCTGTCTGTAGTTTTTGGCCTTGTAGAATGGTGCATTTTCTGGGCTGTGGAAGTGCTTGTACGCTGTACTTGTTGAGGTGCTGGACAGTCTGACTGCTGTGTTCTGGTAGTGGAAACGTAAAGCCGCACGCATCATTGAGGTTTTACTAGGAATGAATATATATACATATATATATATATATACATATACATACATACATAACATCTCTATGTATGTATATGAATTGATCTTTGTACTCCCGTACCTTGGATGCTCAGATTTAAGTATGCGTTAGGCTACCAAAACACAGCCACATTGTATTCCTGATCTATCCATCCATCCATCCATGAATATCCAAAACCTTTACTCTTGGGGATCCACGAAAATATGGTGCTCTTCAAAAACATCCCAATCAAGTTGCAATAGCCCCTGGAGATGCCGATTTTGAAGAATCTTACAGTCTGTTTTATGGTTCTTGCCCTTCCAGCCGGTTGCCTGACAAGTCTGACCAGCAGATACCGTTAGTACGTGGTATAGATAGAAAAGGATGGATTATATAATTACCCTGTCGCAATAACTGAAGAACAAGCATTTCGTGCATCTTCTCAACGAGGCCGGTTTCTGGTCGCATCCATGGCATATCTCCTTGTACTTCTGCAATCGGTCACTAAGCCCCAGCAGATTCTCAAGACTTATTGGAAAGATCTATGTATGGGTCAGTGTGTGAGACTTCCAGCCAACAAGGAGAGGACAGTCATATCACCTTTAGCGTTTGTAGATGCTCGTGGTGGATTCCAGTTGAGAAGTCCATAAACTGATGTTGCTCTGCATATAAAATTGCAACCGTATTGCCTCTCTGAATCAAGGAAGTATCCCATCCACGGTCACGAGCATCGCTCGGCAAGGTGACTGGGACCCTGTGGCCTTTCTTGTCCCTCACAATAAGCCTCAGGCGAATATCTTGTACAGCATCGACAATTTCAGCGAGAAAGCACCAATGTTTGCGTTTATGATATCTATATCCATCCATTGTATAGAAATATTCAGGGTCAACGTCGTTATCTACTGGTAGGGAATTGAAGTCGAGGAAGGCCGAACCGTTTCGTAAATTAGCAAAGGACGAAGCTCCTCCGGGCCCCGTTTTCTGGGCCGGGTTCCCGACAGGTTCTTCCTTGGGCTCTATAGGAACGCCGTTTGATTGCGGATTCTGCGTGCCGAGAAGGCCGTGCAGCTCATGCTGAGAGGGCTCCCTTGCCAAGTTACTTGACTTTTCAACTTTGGGACTGTCATGGTCCTCCACCTGTGTTTGGGCAGAGCGAGCCCTTTCAGCGAATACCTTGGCCTGCATAAGATCTCTGCCAAGGCTGGCCTTTGCGTCACGTAGTCCGTTTGTCATATAGTTGAGTCCCGACGAAAGTCTTGCCAATGCTATTGTAGACACGTCCACAATAGCAATACATATTGTAACCAGGATAATAAGCATATAAAGTATAGCAAACATGATTTGCTTAAAAGTGATCCTGAGAATAGACACGGATCGAGAATGCGTAATCTCCTCTTTGTAGGGTTTGCTTTCAGGTTTAGAAGCTAGCAGCGGAGGCGTTAAAGCCTTCAATCGCTCTTCATGCTGTAGACCGTGATGTGGTCGTTGAATATGGTAATCCGGGAGAATAGCGTCTTCTTCTTGGGCTTTGTGCTTTCGCGCGGTATTTTTGTGATGAGTAGGTTCTTGTTGAACACGGATATCTGTTTCTGCGACAATATTTTTATCATGGCCATGTTGTTCAATATTGTCTTGTGGCTGGATTTTGTCCTTTTGGGCAAGATCTTTTTTGGCATTGTCTTGCTCAGTATGGGCTTGCTGTTGAGCGTGGTCTTGTTTATAACCATCTTGCTGACTACGGAACTGAGCTTTGTCCTGTAGTTGAGCCTGCTCCTCTTTAGTTTGGTGCTCCCGTTTGGGAGTGGCTTGCTCATGTTGCTCGACTTCGATTTCTTGTCGACTGTGATCGTTTTTCTTGCTAAAGCCGTCATCTTGATCACTGCCTTCTTGTTCATATTTCCCTTGTAGGCCAGGGTCTGGGAACCGGCCGTAAGGGGTCATGATGTCCAGCACGGCCTCATCTGGTAGAGAGTCTCGCTCACCATTAATAAAGCTCCTCACGGCCGAGTCATTTGCAGTGGCTTGACTGCGAAAAGCCTCCATGCTTGGGATTTTCCGATTCGGCCACACCTTCCATACAGCTTGCCCTTCCCATCTAAGGGACTTCATCAGATCAGCAAGGCCATGAACATATGCCAGCTGCCGGTCCGCGTGCGCTCCTTGGATGTTCTTCCCAACCTCGCAAGGTTCGCTCAAGAACCACTTCAATAGATCCAAGAACTTCTCTCGATGATTATATATAATCTTTGTTCCGTGAAAGGCGTGATCTAACAAAAGACCGTTTATTTTCTGCATATGCGTTGTCTCAATTGGGAAGAAAGGAAAGCCGAAATTGTCGCTCTCGCGAAGCCTCCCATCCCAGCCGGGTTTCGGATGGGCCTCCCCATTGATGTAAACAGTATAATTGTTATCGGCTTTACATACTGGTAGGTCATGCAAAAGAGACTTGGTTCCGGGCCCAAAGTGACTGTACATGGCTGCCAACATAAACTGCCGCATCATTTGTGTGTCTGGGTTTGGATCGTTTGAACCTCCTGGTAGGTATCCCGATCGTAGAACCAGCATTAATTTCGGGGACACGGGAGAGAATTCATGAAATCTGTAGCCGCCTTCAACCATCTTCTCCCCGGTATTGTGGTCTTCGACCCAACAAGTTGGCCCTTCACCAACATTGCAGGAGTTTTCGGTGAGGATAAACTCTTCCTCTTCGTTAGCAGGAGTGCAGATTGTCATGAACATCTCCGTGACCTGGTCGATGAACCACTCGGCATCTGGAGGATAGATTTGCTTTCTTATTGTATCCTTCCATTTGTTGTCGGGGTCCATCTTTATGTCTAAAATAGCCTCCAGGTTGTGCAGCCAGACATCAAAAGGCCGTTCAATGTTATGCCGCGTCATATAATCTCGAAGCGTATCCCGATCTTTATCCTTGTAGTTTTCTGCCTGCTGATTGTACCGTTGATGCAGGCCTGATCCACGGTACTTGAGTAGAAAAATCCACTTGCGCAGTAGTTCCTTGTCGGTTCTCCTCAACCATACCATGGGCTTCCCTTTACCATGCTCCGAGAGTATTTGTTTATAGATTTTGCCTATTTGGCTTTCCAATACACTGAGCTTCTCCTCAATGCGCCGCCGGTTGAGTGCAGTTGGCTTCACATCGTCGTACATGTCAAACAGCCCAAATGAACGCCGGACGATGGATTCTTCCAGAGTAAATGGCTGGGACAATATGTTGACACTATTCATGACATGGTCATCTGGATACTGACCGGTTTTGCGAAGCTGTTTCCTGCGCTTTCTACGAGAGCCATTTTCGTCGATGCTGATGCGATGGGAGAAGTTTTTGAGAAGAAATTGAGGAATAAAGTGCTGATACTGCTGCTTGTCTTTGGATGGCATTGCGAACAAGATATCTATAATAGATACCTATCTGGGTAGTAGATAGTGCTCTAACTAAACAAAAGCAAGATGCGAATAAAGTGATTAGAAGTTAGCGCAGAAAGTTGGGCGCTTACTAGCAATGTCTTGATCCAGATGATCTTGAATGTTAATAATATTACCATAAGGCGGGGTGACAAAAGGCTTCATGATCCCCTCGCTTCGCTGTGACTTGTTGCATGCCAGGACCGGATTATAGTCAATCCGGTCTACTGGATACCACAACCATGTTCTTGGCAGTCAAAGGCATACAATAACAAACATGTCCATTCCTAAAGGATCATCTTGCTTCCAACCATATAGACACATCTTATGATCAATTACTCACAAGTTGGAACAAGACAAATCAGAACTGTGCCTTGCCCAACTCGGGCACTATTCAGGCGCTACGCATGCGTTATCACGTTAAAGCAGCACTAGCTCAGGAATCTGAATGACCAAAGAAATTCTTCATGTTGACATTCAGACGGTATCTTGTTCTGTTTTCCTTTCATAATTCTCCCCTCCTCTTGCGGATCATTATACTTCATGATTCAGCGTGCTCATGAATCAAGATTTTGATGTGAGCTACCAAGTTGAGAGCGTCCTGCCAGAGGAATCGCCCCTTGGTCACGACGGGCATGGTGGGGTAATCCGACTGGTAGAATTGCATGTGTGCCAGCAGGACTACCATTGTGATATAGCTGGCAATGGAGAAGACGTTTACCGAGGTCGATGTCTCCTTTCGGATGTTGATTTTCTGATGTGTGATGTGGTAGCATACCGTAAGGGTCTTAAGTTTCATTTATTTAGTGCTTGTTCTTGCAAGAATCAGGGGTGTTGAGTTGGGAGGAAGGAAAGCATACCGTGGCCATGCCAACCCAGCCAGGAAGAAGAAGGCGTGGATCTTCAAACCCGCCAGTGAGGGAGAGAACAGAGAGTGTTACGTAGGCATTGACTGCGTTTATAGACAGGAGACGGACGAGGGTAGCTTGTGGGGTGTAGTTTATGAGCCTGCGCTGGGTGTTAGTTTAAGAGTTATTGACTGGGTGTATATATATGGGCAACTTACCACCGGGACATGAGGCAATCGGTGAAGAAGAAGGAGAGATAACCGCATGCAAAGCACTATATGTATGTCGCCTATTAGATTTGTTTTCCGCTTCGCTTCATACGCACCGTATCTCTTCCGGTGTAAGTCCAACATACCCATATAGTAGCAAGCGCAGTCTCGGTCAGTGCATACGGCGCAGCGACCACAGCTGTCGTAGCACCATTATAGTCGACGGCGCATTGCATAGCAGCCTCGGGGGCCGAGGTGGAAGCAAGCGTGTTCAGGACGACCGATGTACAAGGCCGGACGAGGAGGAATTGATCGGGCGGCCCGGGGAGGAAGCGCAAGAGCAGGCGCAGCAGCGAGGGGAGACCCCACCATGATGCGGGCAGGATGGAGCACAGGCGGAGGAAGAAGAGCCAGGGATGCCACTGCTTGGGGACCTTGAGGACGACGGCGACGCGGGGCTGGAGTATCGACGGCACGGGAGGAGGGGGGGATCGAGGAGGCAGAGGGGCGTCTATGCCATCAAAGTCGAGATCGAGGTCGTGGAGGTGGTCGGGCGGCTTGGAGGAGCTTAGGGAGGTGGAAGTGGTGGTGGTGACATGGTGAGCTGGAGCAATGGACGAAGAAGGCCTGCGGCGCAAATGGGCCGTCGCCATTGCCATGGATGGCGCTTTCGAAAGTTGCTCCTATTCCATGAGCACTCGAGATATGGGGGAGAAAGAAAAAGAGAGAGAAGCCAAAGAAGGGAAAAAACTACTGGGATGGGGTGGATTGGGGATGACTTTGCGCAGCATTTGCCCAGACTGACCAGAACAGCAGTTATTAAATGGCGTCGCCGAGGGGCACAGACGAGACAAAATTGGGAGAGCTCTCCACTTGTTTATAGAGCACTCGAGGTTTCAGTTGGCAGCTGTCAAGTGCACGCAGCACAGCTTAGCACTTACCCTTATCTACCTAGTACAAAAAAAAACACCTCCAGGGCTACTTACTGCCTAGCCTTCCAGGTTCCAGCTGGTAATTAATTGGCTGCCTATTATAGAGGCGGGCGGTGTGTTGTCGGTCTCAGGGCGCTGGGTTGTGTGTGTTAGTGGGGATGGATGGTTGCTTTTAGGGGATTGGGGGGAGTACGCGGAGGGGAGAGAGCGCTAAAGGTTGCTGTAGATTTCCTGAACGACGGGTCGGGTTGCCCGCTTCTGGAGGTGTCGCGTGCGCTTTGTCTTGGTATGGATACCCCGGGTCAATTGCTCCAGGACTCTCTGTGTGAGCCATGACGATGATGCCTTATATAGAGTTTTCTCATCATAGATACGTTCTGGACTGACACTCGTTAGGTTTCATATCAAGACCAGTACCACTGATTCAGAGTGTCTCATTAAAGACGTCAACAGGCATAATAAGTTGATATTGTGTGCGATATTATAGGCAAGATATGTAGATGCAAGAGGCCAGATCGTCTACATATTAAACAACTAAAATGCCTCTCAGTTCCCCAGCTCATCCCCCAGCTCAACCCCCAACTCCTTCACAGACCTTCCGTATTGAAACGCAGTTTGATCCTTACCACATTTGCTGTTTGGATCGCATTGCTCAAAAAAACTTGCCAGCAACGGAAGAGTTGTTGCCCACAACCACAAGCTGAGCATCCTCATCATCCACAACCGCAGTCGGTCTGTCAAACGCATCGAAGCGCTGGTTCCGTCTCTTGGCCAGCACATACTGAACGGAGACTCTGACTGCCAAGGCAATGAAACCCCAGATGATGCCTCCGATAGGGGCCACCACAAATGCACCAAAGACGCCCCAGTCGCCAGCGTAGAGACCCTGCTGCACGAGAAGCAGTTGTCCACCACTCTTGGCATCTCCATAGTAGATGGTGCCAAAAATGAAAACTGTCAAGATGCCTCCGAGTCCGCCAACAACAACCTCGAATCCTCGCCACCAATAGAACCAGGTGTCCGACAACCCCAGGCAAAGGGGAGGGATGGCGGCGGCAGAGACAAGGTCACTAATGAGGAAGATTTGCAGGACAGACGGTGCCTTGAGAGCAATTACCACAATGGGAATGATGACGGCAACAACAAGTACCCGGATCACCCAAATGTTCAAACGGTTGCGGAACAAGTCATTGGACGCAGACGACACCATTGCTGACTGCAAGCTGTCAAACGCCGAAACGCTGAGACTCACGACCATGACCAACACGATTCCAACAACCCAACCAGGCAATTTCTCAAGCAGGACGAAAAAGGCAAGAGAGCCAGCTTGAGGGGGGTCGCCAGGCCAAGCACCGGACCATGCGGCAATCAAACCCGTAGAACCGACAAGCGTGAGAATGCAAAGGATTACCACCGAAGCAATCGACACGCCAACCCAAAGGTCCTTGTCGGTCTTGGAAGAGAATGTGCGCAGCCAAAAGTTGGATAAGAAGAAATCATTACACAATACGGCAACGGGCAATATGTAGACCAATTGCCATCCGACAAGGCTTGCTTTTGTGAGGCCAGAGGAGTCAATGAGCTCTCGATCAATATCCGTCTTAACGCCAATGGTGATGGTCGCGATCAAGATGAGGCCCACGACCATAGCACCTTGCACGACGTCTGTAAGGAACGAAATCTTGAAGCCACCAAGTGCTGCAGCAACATTGATTAGCGACCGACTTGAATGCCCAAGTATCATGCAGGTGAAACTTACAGGTATAAATTGTGGTGACCACGCATTGAACAATGATAATGGGAAGGCCATCAAGGCCTGTAAGTGCATTGACAACCTGTCCGATGGCAGACAATTCCGCCACCATGTACAGAAACAGAGTAACAAGCGTCATGAAGCTAAGATATAGCATCGCTAACGTTCCATAGCGCTGGCGAGTCCATTCCGTCAAAACGAATCCCTCGGGACACTTGCGTCGAATAATTGGCCCAAGAAAGCCAAACACAAGCAAGGGCAATGCCGAAGAAAGAGCGTAAATAACGACGCCTTGTACTCCGGCGATGGTGGCGAGCTCTGGATAGCTAAAGAGAATACCGGATCCCAGGGCTGAGAAGGTCAGTACGATCAAAACGGGAATGGGGGGGAGGAAAGGGGGTTTCTGGAGCGGCAGCACGTTTCCCACGCAAGCATTAACTTGATCGAGTAATTACGGTACAATCTCAGCGTCGTTTTCACTGCCCGGCATCTCCCTCGGGAAAGAGTATCAAACTTGTCCATTTGACACATCCCGAGGGTTGGATCCCGTAAAAGCTGCTTCAAACTCGGCGCCCGTAGTGAGCCGCATCATCTTCCCCTCTTCTCTCTCCTGATGTTCCCTGTTTGTTTTACCAAAGTAGTACGAGAACGAGTGAACATTCAGAGAGCAGAAAAGGGAAAGATGACAAAGATCTTTGTTGTGGGATACGAACCTGGTCAAGCCGGAATAACCGAATCTGCTGTCTTGTCCTCTTGAAACACGCAACTCGATCCAGTCAAGGGGGCAGTGTGAGTGAAAGATAAACATTTCTGCATATCTCTTTACTACGCAGCCGCTTCTTGGGCGGAAAAGGTCGTCATTTTCGCCGCTACCGCTCCGGGGAGAAAAAAAGGCTACTGTGTTGGCTGAGCAGTACGCCGTTGCTCATCACTCACCAGAGGCGATGAAGTTGAGGGCCAACGGGAAAGCTGCGCGCACCAAAACGTTAGTCTCTGCCCTACTAAAGCCCAGATGAGTAAATGCATTAAACAAAAAAAAACAAGCCGCAATTAACAAAAAATGGGATTCCTGTTTTGTTCTGACCAGTCTGCGTCCCATTGCTGGAGAGAAAGTCTGTTGTGCCTTGCTTTCTCATCGACCAAGCAATGCCCGTGCCCATTAAACTGCGCATCATCCATAAGTTAGCAACATGATCTGCTTTCCCAGCGGACATTTCAAGAACAAGATCTCATGTTTGCGCACAGAAAAACACCATAGGTGACATAGATGACGGCATTCGATGCCGCAAACGATGGTTGACCCATTTCGCGAGACTCGAGTAATGAAAATAATGAGGGGTGACGTTAGTAAATAAAAAGCCACGTGTAAAATAAATGATCCTCCACAGTCTATGCAATCAAAATCCTCAATTCGGAATGTTGAGATACAGAAAATGAGGAGTTGAGGAAAGCAAAAGAAAAATTGTTTAAACGCGGTTGAGTCGACCAGGATGTTATCACTTCAATATCGGCCCTGCTTTAGCTCGACCGCTCAAACACGTGGGGGGTTTTGTGGAGTCGGCTTCGTTTACACGGACACCCCAGACTATCACACACCACCTTCATGAATGGAGATCATGCTGATGCCTTCACACACAACTCACTTACTCCTAGAAGTGCCAAGTCAGATGGGGGAAATATTTCTAGTCGTCTATCTACGCAAATCTATGGAATAGAACCAAATCCATCCAACATTACTGTACCGACCTTTTCATAATTTCCCCCCTGTGAAACCGTTGATACCCTGGTTGAGTTGAGATTCAAATGGAAATTAGTTGCGGCGAAAATGGCACGACCTCCCCCAAGAAAGAGGCCTTTCCAAGATTCGACATGTTGCAAACTCGATTCCCAAATGACCTCTCTCCCGTGAAACTGAAACTCCGACATTATTTGCAAATAGGGGAAAAAAGCAGAACTTTTGGTGCACGTGATTAGAGCGGCGGTAAGCGACTGGCAGATTGGCTTTGTCGAAGAGCTCTGCTGCAAGCTAGGCATTGGAATCCAGCCGGGTGATATTGCAGAGAATCTTGTCCTCCAGTTGATTTCGCAATCCCATTATTATGAGATTATCGCTCGAGTGCATGCGCAGTTGATGAAAAAGAACAAAAAATGGTCATCGCGCAAGTGTACGTGTTTAGAATCTAAAGCATGGATGAAGCTCACCATCAATTAAGGTGATGGCTAGACACAAACTTAATTGCATCACTCCAGCTTGCCAGAAACCACACACTGGGATCAGCGACGCAGAAACAGAAACTTTTATGAGAGTCCAATCGACTCTAGATCAAGTAGATGCTAGTGGATTGACAAGTATAGGACTTTAAGCAAGCGGAAGAATGCTAAGTGCCAAACTATCCTGACATGAGAGTCAAGGACTAAAGCCATTTCCAAGTCACATATGTACTGACCGCAACCCACTGGAGAAGCTGAAAGGGTTTTTTTTTTCTTCAAGATTTTTAGGGGTGTTAATTGGAGTAGACCACAATAATGTGACCTCTCTGACTTGGGCATGTTGCACAAGTCAAAAGGCTGAACAGAGAAGAGCGAAAGAAGTTCAGCCATCCGGTAGCTAGCTTACTGAGCTGGCTCTTTGCCCTTGCCTTCAGCATCTGTGTCAGAATGGGCACCAGACTTTTCTTCAGACTCATTCTCAGTAGGCTTGTTCTCAGTAGGCTCGGCCTTGCCTTTGCTGGCCGATGGGGTCTCAGCAGTCTTCTTGGAAGGGGCTTCCTTTCCAACTCCGTGCTGGAATGATCCCGTGGGGCGAGTTGGGGTTTCAGCCATGCGGTAAGGCGCCATCATTGTATCCAAATACTGAGAATACATAAGTGCCTCCATAGGCGTAGGCATGGGAGAGTAATTATAGCTCGAGTATCCGTTGGGGTAGAAGACAGGACCCTGTGGCGTCAATGGATGATGCATCAAGGGATGCATGGGTGTATAGCCATAAGGAGACATAGCAGGTGTCATCATGGGATATCCGCCGGGAGAAGCAACAGATTGGACGGATGGCTTAGTCGCGGTAGCTGCAGGAGACGTGGCAATAGCTTTGCCTTTGCCTTTGACATCGTCAGTCTTCGTCTCAATACTCTCACTGACATGGCCGGTATTGGTCTCCTGGTACTCGGCTTTGACTTTGACCTCTTCGGGAGACTCAGATTTGATCATCTTCGGAGTGGCAGTCTTGTCAGATGTGGCCTCGGGACTTTCAGGGGGGGCAGGACCAGCAGAGACGACAGAGCTGATAGAAGCATGGGAGGCGTGCCGAATGGCGGGATGGTAAGCTCCTCCTCCTGTATAAACATTCGGGGCAGGCGCATATTCTGTTCCAGCATAACCTGCTGCAGGAGATGTGAAGGAGCGGATATCACGGCCAGCAAACCCACCACCGTATGACATTTGACGATGATGACCATAGGTGCTTCCAGAACGGCGGTGTTGCGCGGAAGACTGCGCATAGGGAGTCTGTGGATTGTCTTGCTGTTGGCCACGGCGGGGAGTCTCCATGAAACGGGATTGCTTGCGTTGAACCTTGATGGTGAATCCCTCAAGGTTCATGCCGTTCTAGCACAAAGGTAGTTAGTTAGAGACATCTGATGAGAAAGTGAGGGATATTATCACTTACAAATGCATTAACAACGTCGTCTGCAGAGTCAGGACGAATGAATTCGACGAATGCAAAGCAAATCTCAACGCCTATGACATTATTGTCAGCTTAATGAGACTATGCAGGATTGCTCAAGCCTGTATAAACTTACTTCGGTTATGGCTGGAGGGGACATGCTTCCGCTTCAGGTCGATGCCAATGACCTTGCCCCAGGCACTTGCTAAGTGTGCAAGTCGGTCCTCGGTCATGTTCAAAGGGAGGTTACCAAAGAAGGCCGAGCGGCGATCGCGGTCATATTGAGCCATCATCTGGTCATCATCATTGCGTCGAGGGTTGGCCCTAGGGTCGGCCGCTTTCTGGTCGTAAGGTCGGACCTTGTAGACGCGATGTTTGCCAACGCTCTGAGTAGAATTATAAGTCAGTTCAGTGCTCATTCAGCATCTAAGGCTGATGAAATTTAACGGGGACTTACTCGCAGAACATCTCTCTTCGGATCGTAGAGCCGAAATTGGATGACAATAGATGGTGGAAGGTTCAGCTTGGTACGCATCTTTGCATCCAAAGGCGTGGCTCCAGCAATCTCACCCAGCATTCCGAGAAGGTCGATGGCCTCTTGATTGGTGATATCTTTGCCTGACGCCTTGTAGACAATCCACGATGCTTGGAGAAATTAGTATCGTGTGCTGATCTTTGGACATGGGGTCATAGAGCTTACAGTTGGCCTTGGCCATCTCAATGCGAACGGGACGACCAAGAATTTTAGCCCCGGCGGAATGTTGCTCTGCCTTCTGAGCGTCTTCATCGCGCTGGTACCGGGTTAGCCAAAAATGGTTCTTTCATCGGAGTTCTTGTTTGACTTACTGTGAACTGACAAAAGGCAAAGGGCATCTGCCGGCTGTCACGGCGAATCTTGACAAAAACAGTTCCGAATTGGCTAAAGTACTTGGTGACCTCCATCTCCAGTTTGTAATCATCGAAGGCGGCTGGAAGACTAGGCATTGTGAGTAAATAGTAGAGGGGAGCTTGAGAGTCCAGTAAAAGACTTACTTAGCCGCAAAAATGCAAGCGGTAGGCGGGTAAATATTCTGGGCGTCAACGTGGCCAGCGTCGACGGGAACAAGACTCTGGCTGCTTTCTCCTCCCTTTACAGGGGACGACGCTCTCTCAGTCAAAGGGGAGATGATGACTTCAACAGAGTCTTCGTCATTGTTCTCTTCCGTCTTCACGTCCTCGGTGAAGACGTCATCGTCTTGAGTGGTGCCAACTTGAAAGGCGGAGGAGCTTGAAGCCACGTCAGAGATGTACAACACGGGGAAGTCTGATTCATCTTACCCGGAAAGTCGAGGTTCAGCCATACCAGAGGAAGCAGGCCTCTGTGCACTTTACAATGTCAATCCAAGTGCGAGGCAAATATGACTTCAAACACTTACAGTCGTCTAGTCTCTGGAGAGAGCATGATGCTGCCATTGCTAAGACGAGCGCCTAGATTTCTTGTGAGCTTGTTTTCATGGTAAGGAGACTGTCTACAAGGCGTCTCTTACCACCACCTCGTTCCTCGTCTTCAGAAGAGGAAGGGCACTCTCGAACGAAATGTTCGAGCGAAGCACTCTTGATGAGTATTTTCTTGGGCTTGTCAGAGACAGTTATCATGGGAGCCATAATGGTTGGTTGAATCCTTTTCCAGGGTCAGTAAAGGGCATGAAAGCGGATGGATCCACCTACGTATTCAAGTGGGTACGAGAGCAGACGTCAACCACGGGCCAAATTCAAGTTCAACTGAGTCTTTGCTACTCATAGTAGAAGAAGGGCTCCTGTGAAGGATATTTTGGCAAAGTGTACGGTCTTGGTGTTTGCAATGATGATTGGGGACCTGTGTTCACTAGTATCAATCGAAAAACACAAACGGAGGGTAATGGCTATACCTACCGGGTGGTTTTGATGAGCTTAACAGGATGCAATACGTAGCTGAACAAATACTGACGAGAACTTCTGAAGTAAGAGAGGACTATTTCTTGATGGTTCTACAATGAAACCTTGATGGCGCAGCCCTAAATGTTGTCAGATTCGACTCAGAGCTAATGGACCATGATGATACGAACGCGCTCTCTTGGAAGACGATGGCTCCCCAAGATGGTTTGAGCCACTATCGATTCAAACACGATGATAGACGGTCTCTTGGAGATGATAGAAGCCTTCTCTCGATGCAAAAACAAAAAAGGATGAAACGTAATGTCTGACGAGAGCTAAGAAAAACAAGAAGGAGATGCTAGAAAAGACACAGCGAGGAGAAAAGGGAAGCAGAAAAGAAACAGGAAAGCCTTGAAGAAAGACTTGACGATGCAAGAAGCTTGTTTCAGTACCTTTTGGTTGATGATTTTGAAGCGTCAAGTAATTCTTGTGCGTGTGTGTTGAGGGTAGGGTTGTGGTGTTTTGGAAAAAATCGAAGTGAGGAGGCGGGAGAGATTATAACTGGACGGGGGCGGTCAGCGAGGGGACGTCAGGGGAAAATTGCCACCCGGCAAAATAAATGGCCATTGTCCTTTGGTTGTCTGATCAACATGCCAGTTCTCCTTTGCCTATTGGGGACCAAATAGGCACAATAATTGGTAAAATAGAGAGTGCAAATATCATGCACTGGATGGGAGTTATGATGCCATACTTTGACCAATGAAGACAGCTTGAATAGTTGTAAGAAGAGGCTATTCTGGGATGATCCAAGCCCTTTACTTGCTCAGTTGAAGCTTCTGGTCAATGGTCTGAGGCATTAGCAGATGAAACCCCTTTCCAGTCCCGACTAAAGCCAGTGCTGGGGGAAGAGGAAGGGACTTGCAACTGAAACACAAAAGTTAACGACCCTTTGCAACGTGATGAGATGAATTTCTAGGGAATTCTAATGCAGGCAGCTTGTATGAGTAGAAATTCTGAAGTGATTAAGTCATTCTCGTATGCCAGTTACCGCACAAGTCATGCGTTTGCCAGGGTGGACCACCACTGCACCTTCCCCTGTCTAGCACCTTCCTCCAGAGAACCCAATGGACCTTCCCTGCCAACCCAACCCGAAAGCCTTACCAAAAACTACTCTAAACGCTCAGAATGTGTCTTTTATTGTCAGTCATGATGACATGGCATGGCTATTTGGTTGCTCTGAGTCGAGTGAACTCTGAAGTCGTTGGCGCACAGAAGGAGGATCAAGATTCTTCATCAAGTCAGAACAACGCTTCACGGTCAAGAGCACGAAGAAACTAGTTTTCTCGTATTTCCTCGATGATGATTGGTATGAGATATTATTATCATTGGTATAGAAGGGTTGATGGAGGAGGAGGCTGCGGTATGCTTACAATCCCCCTTTATCACCTGGATGAGCTTCACATGGAAATTTCAACTAACAGATGATTTCTAGTGTAATCCAGTATGAGATGGCTTCCTCTTGTTTCTACGAGTATTATATTTCAATGTCTCTTTCATCGAATTCGCTCAAGTGTTCCTGAAATGCAGGGCACCCAACCGAATTGATGATAGACTCACCTCTACTATTGTCATAGCTATGATAGTTATTCAACCCCATACAGCTTTAAGGAATCTGATGGAAGTTCAACTATTCAGGCATAAACCCGCCCTGGTCTTGAAAGATTTATGAAGAATTGTCGAGGATATACCCATGCATTTCCGTTGCTGTATCGAGTTCCCATAGCTAAAAGTGGTTACACACGCTTCCATGGTGGGCTACTGGAGAGTCTATGAAGGGCTGTATAGTCCAGTGTGAGTGAAGAGTTCTGAAAGGCTCTAAATATATAAAGAGGATAGACTAATCTTTGTCTTATTTTCTAGCAGAGAATCAGGTATGATAGCTACTACAGACTCTGTAGACACCAAGACGCGGGGTTTTTCTATAAGAAATATATTTATGCTAAGATACATGCTGTTAGCCGTTGGGGTTAGATCTTATAGCACGACGGCGAACAGCAAATACGATTAGGTCGATTACGAGAAGATCTATTGACATTCAACATCACGAATTAGCTTTCAGGCATGTGAGTACTATAATAAAGAGCTTTTACAAAGCTCTACAATTCTACAAGATAGTTTACATCTCTAAGGTGTGAAATAAGGGTAAAGAATCTGCCATCGTCAAAACATTGCTGACCAGCTTAAGGGATGTCGTTTACTCTGATTAAGGAGTCTAATGTCGAATCATATTGTTCACGATCATATACCTATACCTATACCACTGAAAAGGAAGGACTACATGCCTCGAAAATACATAACCGATCAAAGTCCATATAAGAGCTCACGGGGACAAAGACTGAGGCCTTGGAAGAGTCTGAAAACAGAATACCAGGAGCCAGAAATATCGAAACGAATACGATACAAAAGAGTTAAAATGGGAGAGAAAGATACAAACGGCGTATAACTTCAACACACAAGTAGATGGCGTTATACAATCCCATTTCTGAACAATGATACAGGGAGATGGCATATAAGCACGGAATGTGGAATCGAGCAAAAATATAATTAGATATACAGTAGTTTCTAGGCTTATGGGAAATTATATATACTGCTGTTGCTTAAGGTGTTCAATCAAATGAGCAAACAACGCTGCTGCTACAGTAGACAGCAACTTATAAGAGCTGGGTATATATAAGGCATTATGATATACCGTAGCAAGTACAAAGAAGGCTGGCACTGTTAAATGGTCCTGTTGTTAAATTAATAATCTGTTTTGTACAAGATGCTATATAATGGTTCTCATCTTTCTTTGCTGAGATATTCTTATGTCACTATAGCTGAATGTTGATAGTGGCCAACCAGTAATTATGTTTGGTTTGTCTTTGAATCTAGATACTATGTATCAAACTTGGAAGACTTTGATTTGTCGGAGTATATTAGTCAAGAATGTACATTGCGTTGAAGAGATAAGTCATCATACTTAGTATATCCCCTTTGAAATATCCAGTTTCGAATTTTTCAATGTTATTAAGCTATCTTCATAGCGCTCACTATACTTATTATATCTCTGATATAAATGAATAAAAGCAAACTTTGACTTTATTAATGTGGGATAACTGTAACTTGACCTTAGTATCTAATAAGGCGTTGTTGTTCGCGATGTATGACCCAAGGAGCAGTGTCAAGAACGATGGGCCACATAAATAGATGCAGACACTAAGCAATATCACTTATACATGATCATATAACGGGCCAGCCGTTGATAAAGATGATTTTCGTTTAATTCAGATGCAAAGATGCAAAATACATGGCGCTGCTTTAAACACTGAATGGGTTCATGAATGTTGCCAAAAGGGGTAAAGACGTCGTGACACTATCAGATAAAAATACCGGAGATTCAAGGAGAAACCCAAATTTACACTCAAATTCGAGGCATATTTGCCATGCCCACCGTTTTACTTTTCAGTGACTCACTGCTCATCCGGCCCTTCCAGAAACTCCCCCCCTATCCGTACGTTTAGTTCAGATCAATGCCGTTCGATGCTCTTCAGTACTCTTTTATTGGAGTAGGCCACGTTGTACGCCATCTATGTAGCAAACTGCCCCTCATGCAAATATGATACAGGTCATCACCCCAAACACGCCTGGTATTACAATTCCCATCTACATGCACAAGTGACGTCGTTGTACATGACCCCCCTGCTTCCCACCAGTCTCCCTTCTCCGTCACATGCCCTCATTTTGAGGCCGCCTTCCATCCAGAGCGCTTTGCCTGCTCATACTCAATCGCTGCTTTTTCCTCCAAGTAACTCTCCAGGGTCGTGGCAGATGTTGTACCCCATACCCTCCAGGGGAGAAACTCAAATGTGTTTTGGTTGCCCTGCCTTGTTATCACCACATACTCGATTTTATCCTGAATCTTGACGCTCCCCGGGATTGTCTCTCCTGTGGAAATATGGTGTCTTGAAACTTGTTGGGTTGAGGAAATCGCCACAACAGCCTGCTCCGTCACTGATGATTTATTGAAGGGGTTCATATTGTGAACCTGGTGGGCCATGAGCTTCGGGTAGAGGAGCGGGTTGTTGTACTTGACAAGTTGAAACCGAACTTGTTCTCTTGGATTCCGGCGTTCGATGGCAGCGATGAGCTTCATACCAAACTCTCCCACGCAAATCCGTTTTAATGTCGCCTTGTCTCCACTGGCAAAGGCTTCTAGCATCTCCTGGTACATGGCCTTGGCTGTTGGTGCAATTTTGCCTCGTCTCGCCTTCCATTGAGGACGTGTTGTCCAGTTCGGCATAGACTTGAGCTTAAAGTTCAACACAGACAGGTTCTCCGTGCCCCATTGTTTTATTCGGCTCCATTGATACTGTAAAAATGTGGCGGGGTTTCGCGGTACAAGAGACAACGGTAGAGAGATGAAGGTGCCTGACAAGCAAACGTTAACCAGCAGTTTATAGCATCATGTGCAGCACCTCCTGAGGCACTGAAGGCAAAAAAAGTGCACACCTGGAAATAAAGGCCCTCCTCCATCCTTGAAATATTCTGCGTGCGCCGCTTGCTCCAAATGAGTTATTCCCTTATCCTGCTTCATTCTACTGTTTGTTGTGCGCGAGGACCGATCGATTTCACGCATCAGTTTTGCCTTGCCATGAGAATGGCGGAAGCCCTGTACCGCAACAATTGGCTTTGCGATGCATGGTCGAAATCTCGAGACAGCGCCGGATCTCAGTACTGGCGCCGCCATTAGTACTATTCTCGAGGAGGAAAACATGACGGATGTTTCGATTGGAATGAAACGGAACAAAGAAAAATATGGCAAATAGATTTCGTCGCAATCACCGCCCGCACAACGACATCAGCCGGTTTGCGACAGCCCACCTTGGGAGACATTTGATGGTGTTGAAGAACTTCCTGACAAGGGTTGCGATAACGGATAATTAAAGTTCCATTACCGTTGCACAGGGTGCCAAGTGCTAAAGTGTCCTCGTCCAGCCAGAAGGTGGGGTGTGGCTTTCAATTCACACATGCTTACTCTGTGCGAATTCTAAGCAGCACCAATCCAGCGTCTTGGTTGTGAACTTTCAACACCAAGAGTGTAGGCTCCCGGTTTTCATACATACAGCTATCAGTCATACCTTGACGATCTCCCGCTATCTATAAACAGAAATCTCATGTTTCTCGCATCTCGGTGAGCCAATTGGCTCAGATTGCGCCTTTGCGACCCCTACCAAGATCCCCCCTCCCAAACTCGCAGCTGTCGATTCTTTGCACTTTCGGCTTCGTCATGCGGGCAACACAAACCCTTTTCGCCAAGGGCTTCCTGGCGCGCAGTTTTGACGAACTTAAGCGTCGTTCAAGTATAGGTAAATTCTTGCCATTCATCCCGGTGTATACTCAAAGTACTGATCTGCTATTCTACAGCTTGGAATCTTGACGCCGTCAAAGGCCCCTCTGGCCCGTACCAACTCTACGACTTTAATAATGCCGACTCCATCAATAGCTGCATCCTCATGTCCGACACCCTTATAGGCGGTTCCTCCGAAAGCCATCTTGATCTCATCACCTCCCCGGATTCTATTCCGCCAACACCTACGCCATCTGCGCCACCTACACACAGCTCTCCGACTTCTTATGCGCGTTTCTACGGCCACATCTCAACATTACTACCTTCTGACCGACTCGCCATCCAAAGAACCGGCTACGCTGCATTCAGAACACCGGATCAGCTTCCTACACTGTTTGGGCGCTCCGTATGGGATATTGATCCATGGACATACCTCGCTCTACGAGTCAAGTCCGACGGCCGAGCTTACTACATCAATCTACAAACCGAAACGGTTGAGCCTACAGATCTACACCAGCATCGACTTTTCGCCAAGCGACCGGGGCAGTGGGAGACTGTGCTTATTAGGTGGAACGATTTTGTGCGCACAAACCACGGCTTCGTGGTGGAGCCTCAAACCGAATTGCTGCGGCAAAAGGTGCGCAGCGTGGGAATTGGATTGACGGATCGTGTAGAGGGGCCGTTTGAGCTGTGCATCGAAAAGGTGTGGGCGACGAACAAGGCCAAAGAAGGGGATACAGTGGTCAAAGCTGAAGAGGGGCTGCTCAAGAACCGCAAGGGCGAGAAGATTCAATGGTAACAAATAAATGTAGAAGAGCTAAATGCCATGGGCTACATTGAAGAAGATGGCTCAGCTTGGTGCGGCGCAGGGATTGGATGAATGGCAGGGCGGATTACCCCTGAAAGAAAACGAGACTGGCTAGGGAATTAACCCAACCAGCAAGTTACATCATCTGTACATACTCTACAACTGGAGGAATAAAAACAAGCTCCATGTAATGATATCTTCCTGGACATATGAACCATGATTTGACCAGCCCGTTTCCTCATCTCTCCTGCTGAGTGTCTGTCTTTCCCAGACTCAATGCCTCGGCCTTTTTGCGCAACTCTACGTATGCCGCGGCGTAGTCTGCTGCCAAAACCATATCGCCAGCCAGTCTCATGATTACCGCCTTCTTTGCCATCATTTCACACTGGCCGCAGATGTCCTCAATGGACGAGTAATGGTCAAACGACTTCTGCACCGCCGTAGCCGCCCGCGTCAAGTATTCATCCTGATGGTTGCTCACTGTTCTCCCATTACTACCTTTGTTCTGTTTCTGCTTTGTATCCTCCTCATGACTTTGTATTTCCCCTTCTGGTTGGCCAGCAATGCCCATATTAGCGTCAGCTAGATATGAGTACAGCTGCGCCATGAGCCAGGGCGACTCGCATTCAAAACTCCGCGGTATCACAGCAACGAGTAATTGGGCTGCTGCTTCAAACTCACCCATGGATACCAAGATATTCGAAATTGCGCCAATCGCCTGCCATAGAGAAGGGACTAGTCGCGCACGAAGTGACATATTGGCAGCGCGCATGGCCATAGAAAATGCACGCTGTGGCCTGCCACATTTGTCCAAGAGGGAGACCTTGATGAGTAGTAACCTGATCCGCAGTGCAATATCCCTGTTCTCATCTTTCGCTGCGGACATCATCTTATCCACTTTCTCTGAAGCAGCCTGCAAGTCGCCCCGACGCGTCAAGTAGTCAATGTGTAGAGAGTCGATCAGGAACGCCATATCAGGCTCAAGATCCTCCGATCTCGACTGCAAGAGCTGAGCCAAGAGTAGTTCTGCACCATCGAGATTATTATGATGGATGTCTCTCTTCAGCTGTATAATTCCTCTATACTTGTGCCAATATTGGCTGGGCTTCCAAGATCGTAGCGAGTTGGTGTCCAGCTGTTCGAGGGTTGCTAGGGCATCACTATACCTTCCTTCGTCAAGGAGCGTGAGTGCAAGACGACTTGTTGTTTTTAGTTCATCATCGAACACAGAATGGCATGCATGGCATCGTAAGAATATCTCACAAGTCGTTGCAGACAAGTGAGACAAGCCCAGCCGGCTCCAGACTGATGAGTAAAGCGAGAGCTGTGAGCCGAACATGCTCTTCATATTCCTCTCAACAATAACCTGTGAGCTGCGAATCATGTATTCGAGGGTCGTCGCCACACTGTCTCCATTAACCAAGCATAGTTTGGCTTCACTCAGTAACACAGAGCTCCAGAGCGTCCACATGCCTGTCTCTTTGGCTTTGACGCGCAAGAATGCCAAAGTTTCTTTCCCTGCACCAAGTAAACTGTCTGACTCTAGTCCACGGACCAGATCAGGATGTGCCCGTCCAAAATGAAACAGCCAGTTCAGGGCAAAATTGAGACACGTCATGTCCCGATTTTCTCTCGCCGTAGTAACAGTTTCAAGCATGGCTGCCACGGCCTCCTTATAGCAACCAAAATCAGCCTGAAGAACTGCGAGGTTCATCAGAGCATACTGGTAAAAGAGCCGGTCTCTATACTGCATAGTATAGTCAAAGTATCTATGCAGAAAATCGAATGCTGTTGGATAATCACCAGCTCTCCAAGCATCAAGGAATCTTTTGCCTATATTAGCATCAGATCATAAGCAAGAGGCGGGCAGACTTACGTCAAGTAATGTGTGAGACTTGGAACCAAGAAGCTATCATGAAGGAGGTCGTGGAATTGATGTCGGATCTCAAGAGGGATTCGATTACCATATCCTAATCGATTCATGATCAGTATACAGGCACCGGAGAGATAATCGAGGCATGACAGTCCACTCACTCTGCATCTGCTCGATTTGAAAGTCAAGTAAGTTCTCGACGTCGTCTGTACTCACAGGAAGGCCACCGGAATGGTCTCCAGTTAGCATATCGCCGTATGCAACAGATGCCAGACCGGCAACCTTATCCGAATCCCAGTCTTCCAACTCGCCCAGCAGGAGCACATTGTCAAAGCTATAGCGCCCAAAATCGGGGTTCTTTTTCTTCTGGTAGTGGGCAGTTGATTGTCGATACCGTACAAAGTCTTTCCACAGCTCGGTACAATCATGGAACCGCAATCGCTGGTATTCCAGACGAGCCCTGCGAATGAATGCTCCGAATGGCGAATTCCGGGACAGTTTGACACCAGGTTCTGGTTCGTCTGGGTCTAGCCCCTCGCTTCGCAGCTCTTCCTTTGACTTGCTGAACATGGTGGACAGATTCTCAAAGAACTCCTCAAGTGCATGTAGCGAGTTGATGGCCCATAGCTTGTTGAGAAATTGGTCCCACAGTTTTTTACCAGGCATGCCCATAAGAAATGGGTAGCTGCCCAGTAACTTTTCAAAATCCTTGATGGATATCACCAAGCCCACCGTGCGCTCTGCCTTGTTCCATCGCGTTGACTGTGTAGAGGATGGGCCGTTTGGGTCATGATCCATCAAATGGGAGGTGATGAATGAGAGTACTGGCAATATCGCATCACTTGGAATCGATTCCTCGACATAGAGCTCTATTAAGGCAAGTAGGCCAATCTTGGCCGGCGTGAGATATCGAGCCATTTTTGACGGATCATGAGCGGTCCCAGAGGTGCAACAAGGTAGGGAGAATGCCTGTTCTGGATGTGGTCACTAAGTACAGAGAGGCACGGTGCTAGAAGGGTTCACCAAAGTCACAACTTCCCCCCTTCTACCGCATTGGTAGAGAAGGGGAACCTTTAGAGTGAGAGCAAGCACAAATGGCCAGATTTGATTGCCATGTAGCGCCGAACAGTGTTGTCCTGTGCAGTTCTAATTTTGCTGAATCCGAATGTTGATAGTGAAGCCGGGCACTGTGAGACGCGTTGGCAGGGCTCCAATTCGAGAACAGGCCTGCCCTGTAATCGTTCGTCTACGGGGTTTCCTCGGCCCAGGCCATTGAAATCGATGAACGAACCACCAGTCACAGGGAGTTGTTCGGACCTGAGCATGTGAACATGATTCTGAAATAGAATAGAATGGATATGTTGTCATGCCATACTGTGCCATGCGGTAATTTGTCCAGTCATTGTTCTATAGGCACTACGACAACTTGAAGCACTCGAGCTTCCAATGTCTGAGCAACTCCTTATTACGATTCATTCACGGCACTGCATATATGTTGCCCGGACAATTCCACGTAATAGTAAATGCTGTTTCTAATGCTAAACAGCAGGGTAGTTGTCACACACTAAGAAACATGTACAAAGTGTCTCCCTAAAGGAGTGCCTGTCTACCGTTGCCACCACTGGTCCTCACAAACCCACTGTCCCGGTTTAAGCAGACTTGTCTGTCCTGTGGTAGTTGACGCTATCATTCCAGCTGTCAGGATTGTCAGCATGGGTCTCATCGTAAACTTAATATAGCGGAATGAATCCGCGGTTGTATCGACACAACACGTTGAAAAAGTTAAACTTTCCCGCGGAATCGGCGATTCTGCACTTACAAGATGGTCTAAGAGTCATTAGCACTTTGATCACTTTCCAACCAACATGACTAAACTCACCTTGTCACCGTCACCCCACTGGTAGTTCTTGGTGCGGATGTTCTGGTAAGCGTACTCGGTGCGCTCCTCCAGAGGAGGGAGATGGCTCCAGTGCTCCCAGTGAGCATTCCACAGCCAGTAGGCGTTGGCGCCAGCAATTCCCAAAGCCGGGACAACGGCGCTTTGAATCTGTTAGTTTTGCTCCTCGTATTCCACAAAATCCGACGTATTCTCGCCATTCGCCCAATATCGATGGAAGACGGGAAATTCTCTCAATCGGTGATTATCGACGTACTAGATGGAGATCTTCTTCCACAAGTCTAATGTCCGTTAGTATCCTCCTGATCTTCCCAATTGGTGCAATCCAAGTATCGCATCAAGACAACTCACCAGTGGTGCTCTTGGCGTGGTCCTTGATGTGCTGGCGCTCCTTGAGGAACTCGTTCTCGGTCGAAGTGCTGGCCATACGGCGAGGGGCCGATGCGCGCAGCTGCGCGGCGAAGCGCGGAGCGTTACGGGTAGCTTGTCGGGCGGCAAACATGGTGATGTGTTTCGATGTCGAGGATCGAATTGGAGTGACTAGATGGAAAGATCGTACCATGCGAAGCTCGGCACAAGAGCTGTGGTTAATTGATGCCTCAATACGAAGGCATGAGCGAAATACAAGCCGAGGTAAACCCGAAGGAGAACGGTTAAAAGTTCTAGCTCGCCAAATTTTACTTGAACCCAAAGTTGCTGCAGGGTTAGTTAGGTACCCGCAGCACAAGCATCAAAAGCATACTGTGTCTAGTACTGCCTTAACTGCACAGGTGGACCCCAGAGGCTTTCTGCACTCCAAAGAGCGTGCAGCAGATATCTACGTCATGAGAACACCCTCATCCGAACAAGAGGACACAAAAGATTGGAGTTCGGTTTTATGAAGACTTCATCGATACTCCATAATCAAGGTAATAATAACAATAGGAAGAAGAAAAATTGTGAGACGCAAGAGGAATGTAGTTAATCAAGGGAAGCCAGCCGGGTGCGAGAGGAATTGAAAGAAACAATGGATATGACTACCAGGTATGTCTCCCATGTCTAACATTCCGATTTTAATTTCCACCGCTTGATCAGACGCTTCTCAAGCTTTGATATCATTGATGTCCCAATCAAAGCCATTCTGGTTTCCCTCCTGGCTTCCTACCATCTTTGCCACCCACTAGATTTATATACACTGTCACGTGATGACGTGCCTACCAGCTGTGCGCATCGCGTACCCTTGAGGCAAACTCATGATCCCTTTTTCAGTCTCAATCTCAGGGACATTGTGTCGCCATTTGAAGCGCGTGTGGATTAAAAATAAAATAGTTCTTTGCCTTTGATTCACTCGGATTCGTTTCTGATCCTCTATTTGACTCTACATTAAACGGAGAACAGCGTGTTGAGTCTCATGTTGCCCCCCTTTAGGCAACGTATGAGCGTGGTTCATAGCCGACACGGTATAGAAGATTAATAGACCTGCCCTACTCATTACTGTTCGAATTCCTCATCTTATAGAAACATGGGGTTTCGTATTACAACATGGAATGGTGCGTACGAACTTGACTCTCTGCGTAATGCATGCTAACAAGTGTAAAGTAAACGGCATCAGGTTTGAGCTCTGTCCTTGAAGCCATCAGAGATTGTCATAGCTCACTACGCCGTAGGAACCCATTTGGATACCAGCCATGGAGGGAAAAGCGCTCTTTTCAAGTAGGCATAGATCCCGTGACGGCCTCTGGTCTTGGTCCATCTATTAACGAGCAATACCCTAGTCAATGTTCGAGATCTTAGAAGCGGATATCGTTATAATGCAAGAAACCAAGATTCAGAAGAAAGATTTGAGCGATGATATGGTCTTAGTCCCTGGGTGGGATGTTTACTTCAGCCTGCCCAGACACAAAAAAGGTGATCTTCATGGCAACTTGATAATTGAAGAAACAAGCTAACAATTGACTTAGGATACTCTGGCGTTGCCATCTACACAAAAAATGAAACGTGTGCGCCTATACGTGCTGAGGAAGGGATTACGGGGATCCTCTGCCCTCCAAAATCATCGATTCAATTTCGTAATTTGCCCAAAGAACAACAGATTGGAGGCTACCCACGACCTGGCCAACTCTCGGGAAATATCGATGAGTTGCTCCTAGACTCAGAAGGTCGGTGTGTTATACTCGAGTTCCCGGGCTTTGTCCTTCTTGGCGTTTACAGCCCCGCCACTCGCGATGAATCAAGGGTCGAATTCCGTATGGAGTTTTTGGAGGCCCTGGACGTGCGCATCCGAAACTTGATCGCGGAAGGGAAGCAAGTAATCTTGACTGGCGATCTGAATGTTACTCGCTCCGAAATTGATTCCACCAATGTCGCCGAAACCATTCGCAAGGAAGGGTTGACTATGGATGAGTGGAAGAACATGCCATCCCGCCGGCTGTTCAATCACCTCGTTTTCGGAGGCGAGGTCAAAGGTGATCGCGATGAAGGACGAGAACAGCCAATCCTCTGGGACTTATGTCGCCTTTTTTACCCCGATCGAGAGGGAATGAACACATGCTGGGACACCAAGAGAAACACACGGCCAGCCAATAATGGTAGTCGTATCGATTACATACTCTGCAGTGACGGTCTGAAGGACTGGTTTACGCATGCCAATATTCAGGAAGGCCTGATGGGGTCAGATCACTGCCCCGTATTTGCTACGCTGGCAGACATGGTAATGGTTGGCGGCGTGGGGATCTCACTCCTGGACCTTGTCAACCCACCGGGCATGTTCAAAGATGGGCATCGTATGCGGGATTGGAGTCCCAAGGATGTTCTACCCCTGTCTGCCAAACTTATTCCCGAATTTGATCGCCGACAAAGCATTCGCGATATGTTTGCTCGAACACTTGAACCCAGCTCTTCAAGGCAGCCGTTTTCAAGCTCAAACAACTCCATAGATTTGGGTGAGAAAGCGAAGACCAATACTGATTACTCCGATAATGGAGTTCCACTAGTGGCCAACCACGATGGGTCCACAGTCGCTATCGGTAGCATAGCCCGCAAAGAAGTATACATTCCTCTAGCTTCCAAGCGTTCCGCGGGGTCTGGAGGCCAGACAGACCCATCATCGAAACGAAACAAGATCTCCATCAACTCTGATTGCATTAGCACCGGAAGCACCAGTGTCAAATTCATGCGTTCAGGTGGACAGAAGACCTTACAGGGGTTTTTCAAACCCGTGGCGCTTTCTTCCACAAACGGCAAAGCAAACAACGCCAATCTAGGACCTGATGCGATGCAAACGACACAATCCACTAAACCTAAACTAATGCAAATTTCTGAACCCTTGTCGACGCCCTGTGTCTCGAGCACACTCCCAAAATTTGCCACTTCTGATTGGCCCTCCATATTGCCGCACCCAGCCCAGCAAAAACAACAACAATCCGAAACCCCTACCCACCAAACACCAGGCAGAGTGTTTGATCCGATTCAAGCCAAGGAATCCTGGTCGAAGCTTCTTGGGAAGCGGGTACTTCCCCGGTGCGAGCACAACGAACCCTGCATCAGTCTCATCACCAAGAAGCCAGGGGTTAATTGTGGTAAGTACATACATTCTGTATCAGGAGTTTTACACAGCTCTATTCCCGGGTTATCCCTTTTTTCTCTCTTCTTGCTTGTGGATGGCGTGGTAACATATCCTATGTACCCTTCATCATACCCTGCCTCATCCCTTGCATAAATTTACCGATCCTCTCAGAAATACAACTTATCTTCGCGATCGGGCAATTAAGACAACTGACTTTCCTATAGGTAGGTCATTTTACATCTGCCCCAGACCGCTTGGACCATCAGGCGAAAAGGAGAAGGATTCCGAGTGGCGATGTGGTACCTTTATTTGGAGTAGCGACTGGAATGGATCACCATTGTAATAAGTATCATTCTAAATTTTCGGGAAATCAAGTATATTCTTGCCATCTTTGATGCTTATTGGCGTCTATATATACGATGACAGCATCTAGTTACAATGAAGTATAAAATCATCGAGATGACTAATTAGTATCACTTTTCTGGCATCTTTGCCAAGTACCATTGAACCATGATTCCGTTGATTCAAATAATCTCGTCCGTCGTATGACAAACGGACAGTACACATCTTCCGAATGAGATGCAACCAGGTCGTGATCTAACGCGGGTATCATAAAAACAGTCGTGCAAGTCGTGCAAAAAAGGCCCAAATTAAAAGGCAGCAATATTGTCATATTCATTGTTGGAGCAAACAGGTGACAGGGGAAACAGGGCACTCAGGACATCCTTAAGATTTCTGTTAGAATGATACCATACAATATTCGAGAAGAAAGCTTACCTTGGTTTTCACCATGTAAAGATCGCTGGAATCCGTTCATAGTTTGGATGTATTGAATGGCCTTGATTCAAGTCTCGTGGGACATAAGATGTCAACCAAATCAGACAGTAGATCCTGCATCTTCCACCATGGCGCCCTCGGGTGATGACATACTAGCATCATCCCCTGCAACGTTGGCATTGTTGTGGTTGTTTCTGCGGCTGCGACGTTTCTTTTCAGACGACTTTCGAGGCTTGTATTGGTAATCGGGATGCTTCTCGAGGAGAGCTTGCTTGATCTGCTCCGACATCTCCTTGTACTTTTGTCGAATCTCTCGGGATTCAAGATTCCAAGCTCGACCCAAGATTTGCGCTTTCTAAGGTCAGTGGAGAGCCCTTGAGGTATTAGGTCAGACTTACAAATTTCATTGTTCGTGATGCCAGGGTTGGCATCCTTCACCATATTGTGTCGCTCCTTGCGATACAGAATGTATGCATTCGGTGGGCGTGGAATCTTGACTGGCTTGGTAGGTAGAGGCGGTGGGCAGACAGTCGCTGTTTGAATTCTCGCCTCCGGACGCATGATCCAGAAAGGCTCAAAGCCAAAGGGGCGAAGAAGCATACCGCCTCCAGAGACAAAGTGACGAGGCGCGCCAAGGAAATAGCGATCATACCCGGAGCCATCACGACAGTACATCACCTGCTCCATGACATGCTCCCTAAATATTAATTAGAAATTACAAACTTTTCCGCGAGCGAATGGGAGCTTACATGAACTTCTGAGCCACAAAGCGCTTGGCCCCTCCGTCAAACAAACGGTATAGTCCGCCACTCACGCAGAGCACTTGGAGAAACGGGTTGACTTGTGACTGGAGCTGCTCCCAAAGGAGTTGCAACTGACCCTCACTCCATCGTGATTCGCTTGAGACCTGGAGAGGAATGTTCATTTTGGTGTCGTAAGATGAACCGGATTCGAGCGTCAACGCTTGGGATGGTTTTGTGATGCGGGGTATTGGATTTGGTGTTAGTTAGAATGGATATATGGAAATACCATAGAGTATCTGGTCAAGATGAAAGGAAGTAAGGTATTCAAATGAGAATTGGAGCTTCTGTGAAGATTGTAATATGTAAGTTAGTCAAAAGCCGATGAGTGAAAATGAAATGCTTTAAGTACAAAGTACGTACTTTATTTGTCCTATTGAGTCCGCCCCACTCCTTTTGTTCGGCCAGTCTCAGAAGCTAACGCCAGCCTCCCCAATTTAGCGCAATCGGTTGGTTCCCCACCCCCTTCTCACTCTCACCTTTTCCCACACCCTTCACACCCCCGACAAGATTCAAGCAAGCCCACAGCACTGAGAGCCCCGCTCAACCCTACTTCTTGTATGGAGGTGGGTGGGGGAGGGAGTAAGGTTGCAAGGGTGTGTTTGCTGCTCTTGAAAAAGCCGTACTTTTGTTAGAATGTCTTGATTTTTCTGCCCTAGATATCTGATGGAACCATTTCTGGGCGCATGAGTTCACATACGTACTTCGTTACTCGCGGGATTCGAAACTACATGATACTCAATGCAGGCCTCGTTTCTCAAATCCAAATAACATGTTTTCAAATATCTTATTTCGTCAAGCATAAATTCTCAACTTGGAAATCGATTTCTTTTTTCTTTTTCTCTGCTTCTGCTCGGCTAGTTGACCAATGTGTAATCCATATTGCCAACACTTTGATTGGGGTACTACCTGGCATTCAGTAGTACTTGAAGTTGAGGTACATTTACTGAGTAGATTTGACAAGGCAACTAAGGTATGTAGTAGTGCTGTGGGGCTACGATGCAATGGCCAACAGTTGGTTGCAAGTGATACCGGGGTGTTGAAGAGCAAGGGATGGGGTGTTGTTAATCTCGCACACCCCCATGCCACATTTCCGTTTCAATAGGAACACACAATGCAGGTAACTCCCACTCTATACCAACAGATTAGACGTCAGGTTAGTTCCATTGGTGCTGGAGACCACAGCAGGTGCAACATGCTTGAAGGCACAATTCGTTGTAACAAAATGTCCGAAGATTCTTAAATGCGATAAAAATAGGAATTAATAGTTAATAAAGTTGGCATATCGTGCGAGTTTTACGGAGGTTATGCCATGATTCTAGTATTACCATCACGTAGTATTGCCACTTGGGCCCCGTAAACTGAGCAAGAATTTGTTAACAAAACGAGACTCAACTTAGAAAACTCCACGTCGATTCAGAAGAGGCAGCTATAAAATATGGTGAGTAGGAAGTGAGAGTACCGTATATCAACGATGCCCACCATAATACCTTAGTTTCTTTCACCCAACCAACGTCTAAAAGTCCATGCTTTCACATGGGCACCACCAGTCCTGTACCCACTTTCTAACACTTTACTCCAGATAACTCCACGCCCATTCGGTCAAAGAAACTCACTCTTTTTCTGAGTCAACTTCCTACATCCGAAATATTCGAAGTCCCCTTTTAATCTTAACTGGAGTGAGAACCCCTTCGACATCCCCCCAAATCACTGTACTCTAAACTTCACGAGTGCAGCAGACATGGCAATACTCCCTCCGATTTCTGCTCTGAAGCCGCTCGAGCCACGACCAGGTGGCCAGTGGGCAATCACAGGACAAACCCAAGACACTCTCTCACTCTCTTACATCATGGATGGGGGAGCTGAAGCAGTTACCTATACCATGCAACAGTGCACCACCGAAGCAGAAGTTCAAGCTCATTGCGGCTCATTCTTGTATGAGTTTACAGGGAGTAAGTATGTTTTCAAGTTCAATTATGCATTTTTTGACAATTGTTAGTTCACTCAAATGGTCTGTCACAGCAAGTCAGCCAAACTTCAATGGTATCTCGAAACGGCCACAATCCACCCTTGCATTTGGTCATTCGTCCTCGAAGCCAAACAGAAGAACTGGAGGCTCAACTCAATCAAGTGGCTGCAATTTCAAACTCTAACAATCTCTCTCTCAATCACCATATATCTGTCATTCAACAATCTAGAGAACAACCCCAGGGAGATCTTCAGTTTGAAAGAGTACCAAGTACATCTCAGAATCAGCTATTTGAACAGACGCAGACACATCCTGCCGGAAATAACAACCAAGAGCTTCCACTAAACCTCACATCTGGTCAAATTGACTGGTCATTTGGGGCCGAGTTTATGAACGCGGATACTAGGAACGCCAACTTGCCCACTCATTCCTCCATCTCAGCGAGTACCAGCGGAACCTCCCAAGACAGCCAACTCTTTCCATCAGCGACATGGCAAGAGAATTGGGCATCAATCAATGAACTTAATAGCCATGAGTCTGAAGCCGACTGGCAAACAATGTTTTCAAATCCATGACCTCCATTCTCTGAATCCCTAGAAGGGCTGGGGGTTATCGGGTAAATCGGTGGAATATGGGAAGCATGCAAAATTGATTCAAGCTGTATTCAGTGCAAATACCATTCCAAAACGGCTGGTAATAATTTAATTCTCCTCTTTTCCTTAATAGACTGGCCTCAATCTTCCCTTTAGGCTTTACCGTGAGTGCATGTCAATTTAATGTAACCATTCATCGCCACCTTAAAACCATCTTTCAGCCCTTTTTATGCCTACATGGATATCATGGTCAAGCTGCCCTTTAACCAAATCCCCAGTGAACTGAGATTAGTAGACGCTTTTAATTACTACTATCTCCGATCATTGTATATATATAACATTTTACCCAAAGACTAGACAATTTATGTAATATGAGAGTTGATTAATTGCAACGGCTTTACGCTCAGTATGTTATTACTTTGTGCGTTGTGATAATACCGACAAATCTGGTGCATACTATAGTCACCACCTGCCTATCCCGCTTTTCCAAAAGTTTCGGTCTAGCTATAGCTTTAGGTTGCCCATAATCTACAACTTTACCAAGTCTTAGTTGTTATGCATCATACCAAATCTCTCTCTCAACAAGTAGCTCCGTACGACAAGTGGATAAATGTACGCAAAATTCCTGTATTTAACATATAGAAGGGAACGGTATGGGGTTTTGTTACACACAGTTATGACTTTTTCTACCGTAAAAGCTTAGATCTTCGTGATATATTACGAGACGCGTTTTTAACTCATAAACCATCTTCCAAAGTGGCAAGATACTGGGAGTAAGAGAATATGTAAGCCACAGAGATGGAGCAATATTCGTATTAAAGTACCCAGTAATAAAGTAAGTACATTGGTACACGATTAGGAAGGCATAAAATTGCGAGGATTTTGACTTTAAGTACAATTCGCTTCCCAGAGGATGGGCCTCTGTTACTCCTCCTGATATGATATCTTTCGCATTTCGCCGAGCCGATGTCGTGCAGCTGTAAGTGCATTCTCAAGTTGAAGAATCTCGACCTATACAAAGAACATAGTAACCGCTCGTTAGTTATTAAATCTTGAACTGGAATGGAAAAGCACGAGAGAAACAGTCCTCATTGTATAGTACATCGCTGCAGTCACCCCACTTCAAGAAGAAAGGAAAGAATGGTGCACGATTAGGAGTGTTCGATTAAAATCAAGGGCATGGATAATTTGTGAGGCGTCGAAGAAGGGCTTAATTATGATGAGCATGCAAGGGGGGAGGATTTGATGAATGGGACAAGACTAGTAATAGATTGGATCAAGAGAAATGGGAGAAAACGACTTACTTGCTGCTCCATCTCGCGCACCTTGAACTCGTGTGCCCCCAGTTTCGAGTAGTCCACCTGGTCTTCTTCCTGGCTGCGCTCCCGAATCAAAGTCTGCACTTGACGCACAAGTGATCGACACGCTGCGCCCACTGCCTTGCTTGCTTGTTCTAATCGATCTTGGCTCTTGGACATAAAGCCTGCCTTGACTCGACTAGCAGCCACCAGCTGAGCTGTTGAGGCTGCCACATCATTTGAAGCCACAATTAGTTGCTCCGGACTGTTGCGGTTTGAAAGGACTCCATCCGCTGTCTCAATGAGTGTATTTGTTGATGATGCCACCGCCTTGGCCGCTGAAATTAGTCCTTCGGTCCATCTATTGTTCTTCTTGTAAAAGGCTGTTCGGGATGATGAACCTCGACCCGCCTGCACGATCTCCTGTTGTGTCATTGTCGCAGCCCGAATTAGTTCTGCAATAGCATTGGTGATTGCCATTGCTGCGTCCAAAATGGAGTCGTGCACCTTGACTTCGTACGTGGTGTAGCCATCCCTGGGCTTATTCTTGAGTTTGGCCAGTCGAGCTGCTGCCGCTGCAATGGCATCTGCCGCCTTGCTCAATTCTGTATCCACCAAGTCGCCCAAGTCTCCCTTATTGTTCGCCAACTTTCCGAAACCAGGAGCAAGCCCTTCTGCCAGCTTGTTTAGTTTTTGCAGTTTCATTTGTACATCATTATTGCTATTTATCACAACATCCGTCTTCTGGAGCGGCTCCATCCCTTCCAGTCGAAAACTCTGCAGGCCTCTGAAGAATTGGACTGTAGACTGTGCTGATTGCCGTGCTCCTTGCATCAAGGCATCTGTCTTTTTATCATCTGTTGCCAGTCGAGTCACACCTTTGGTATTGCTACAAACGTCTGCAATGGCTCCGGCAAACACATTGATAGTCTTGATTAACTCCGAATGCGTGCTGTTGGGTCCATCAGCGATAAAGTTATTGAATGCTGTCGCAAACTCCATAGCACTACCGGACGCTTTCTCGATTTGTGAAAGGACATATGATGGCGATGCATTTTGGTTGCCGGCTTGCATAGACGAGTCCAACTCGTAAAGGGCGTCATCCACTCGTGATACACCTGATTGGAGAACCGAATCAATCACATCATTGATCTTGTCCAAATTTGCGAGAATGAGGGCATCGATCTGCCCATCTAAAGCATGATCAGTCTCCCCTTGGTTCTGCTTAAGCTCGTTCAGTTCAATCAGCGTTTGGTCCATCCCTGCTTTATAGACTTCAAGCTCCTCCTCCTTTTCACGCAGAAGGAGTTCTAGGTCTGAGCCCCCGTCTCGGAGTTTAGCATGTGCATCTTCCAGGGCCCGAGACTTGTTGCGAAGGGCTTCCTCAAGCTCACTCATTTCGCGATTATACTTAGAGAGCATCGTTGATAGCTCGTTACCCTTGCTACGTTCAAGGTTATCGGCTCGATCTTGCGCAAGTCGAAGTTCTCGTTTCAGCTTCTCTATCTCATCCTTACTGCTTCCACTTGACCGATCTTTATCATGCAGCGCTCGGTCTCTTTCCCGAATCATGTCAGCTAGCTCCAGATTCTTGGTCTTAATTTCCCTCTCCAGTTTTTCTCGCCTGTCAATAGCTTCTTGTGCACTCGCCGCCTTGAGCTGTACTGACTTGAACTTCTGCAGCAGATCAAGATGTTCATGCCGAAGCTGGGAATAAAGCTTCGCAAGAGCCTCATACTTCGTTCGCCAGGTGTTGACTTGCTCTTGCAAGGCACGAATCTGGTCATCCTTGCTGCCCATTTGTTGACCAAGGCTGTTCTGAAGGTGTACTAATTCGCTCTCAAGCGCCTTGACACGTTGATCGTATTGCTGAAGCATGAGCTGATCACGCTCATACTGAGCCCGCGCATTCAGATTCTCACGTTCCAATTCCGCGAGACGACCTTGCGTTTGCCACTGAGCTTGCTGCGCCAGAAGGGCATCTTGTTCCCGCTGCTGTTGTTCCATTAAACGTCTTTGTTGCTCCTCAAACTCAAGCTGAGCCTGCTGTTGCGCCTGTTGCTGAGCCAAAAGTGCCGCTTGTTGCCGCTCTTCCAAAACTCGCTGTTGTTCTTCGTACTCGCGATTTTGACGATCCAGCTCGCTTTTCCAAAACTCGGATATTTCATGAGGCTCCTCAGACTTGGGTTCCGGCGGCGCAGGGGACGGTTGGCGTTCGATCTCCTGCTTGGGCCTCGCCGGCAAAGCCGGGGCATCATCATCCCCGGCGAGAAGATTGGGGGGGTCTTGTGGTAGTTTAGGAATTGTAATAAGACTCGTAAGGTATCGAAGGTTCGAGCACTCGTAGTAAAATTTAACGAGTCTATAATGCTGCGCATCGTATCTTTGGCGAAGGGGCTGCAGTGCATCATCATCGCCAGTGACTACAGACGAAGTTAGTTAAATTGTCGGAGGGGAGAGGGTAGTCCACTGACTGGAATGCATGGCACGGAGCATGCTTGTAATGAACTTGTAAATGCCATAACTCTCTTGAACCAGTGGCACTAAGGCAGCAATTCGGCATTCATTATTCCCGACATTTCGAAAATGAGAGAAAATCAACTTCTGGAATTGCTCAATTTTGTCTTGTAAAACCATCAAGTCGGTGATGGTTTCATAACCCTCGTTGGGATCGTTGATGGCCTTCAAGCTAAGGTACTCCTCATACTCAAACGTTCCATTAAACTCGGGATGTTGTTGATGAAAGGAGAGCTTCGCAAGAAGATAGTATACATATTCGCGAATCAAGGGGCCATAGCCGCGTACTCCTTCTCCGGCCATTCCGCGATTTAGGCTGTCAATCCATCCTCGATTGGCCATTGCCTCTTTCAAAGCTGAAGGGTGCCCTTCTTGAAGGACTTTGTGGATCGTGATCAGGGCCTTGAATGTCTGGACCTCATCGGCAAGGATCGGTTGACTAGGACGCTTCGATTAGAGTCGCATCTTGAAGTTGAATCGTGCGAGCATACATACACCTTCATACCGGCCCAGAAGGCCTGTGAGGATCTATGATCCCATGTATAGACAATGCAAGCTCGCACATGTTTGCGCTTCGGAGATATCTCATCGCTATTCGTGGCTTTCTTAATACTGATACCCAGCTCCTGGTCGGTTCTACCCAAAGACAGTCAGTAAATATATCTACTCGCGGGTCTTTCCACTATTCAGTGGGTATTTGGTCGTGTGCACTAACTTCGTGTGCTCCGCCGTACGCATAGAAGCCATGGCTGGCAGAGTGAATATCGTCAGGGGAGTTGTGTTTTGTCTGGATAGGAGGCGAGACGGTGCAATCGCGGAGAGCCGATTACTGACTACCAAGAAAACTATCAATGAAAGACAATTTAGCTATGGGTGGGATTGAATGAACCTCCAGCTCGGATTACCGGCTGCACTGCCACCAGATTGCTGTTGAAAACGTCGTCAGCCTTGACGAATGGCAGGCAACTTCGCACCAGAGCTCAGGTTAATCAAGGCGACAGCTACGAACGGGGTGCAGCGTCACTGTGCGGGTCGCTCCACTTTAATTCGCAAGAGCTAATAATCCGAGCCGAATTTCAAGCAGCAACTACAGGGTAAGTCTCTTCTTGAGTAACTAAATGCAATCATGAGATAAGTTTATAGTTTACGCTCATAACATTACCCAGTAGGCTGTCAATTCAACCCAATTTTCATATTGTTCATTAATTTCCTTCTCTCTTCTAATTTTCTCCCCCTTTTCCCAATAAAAGAGGCGCGCATGTTTGCCCTTGCGATAAAGAGTCGCTCAACCGAACATACAGTCATCTTCTATCAAAAACATGTGTAGTAATAGATGTAGCAATGGTTCTAGCGAAGCATGGCGTCCCCGTCGATACAGGCCATGAAAAAGAAAATAGAAGTAATCAAATAAACAAATCTTATATGAGGCTCTCGTTCTAGCACGACGTCATGATGGACCGTTATTGATTGCGATAAGTTAACAATTCTTTGTAGCTCAGTTGTCCTACACAGATAACTAGTAGAGAGTTCATTGGCTATGTCGCGGGCTGCGTTGTGCAAGTACGACAATATTACTGGTAAGCATCAGTCACCCCACAATCATGTTTTCAACGGTTGTTTTGGACACGCTTTTGACTATTGATGCACTCAACGATGGCATTTTTTCTTAATTCCTATGGACATCAAAAATTGCAGACCTTGGCCATATGCTGAGCTCTTTCCCATCCGGACGCAACACCACAAGAAAAAACCAAAGTAAGCACCGTATATCCCTCCCGAGTGAACATTTTAGATTGTAGTCTCGTATGCTAGAGGGGTGATGGTCTCAGGGGGGTTGTCAGTCAAAGAGACTGTTCGTGCTTCCCGGGGGAGAGCAGGCTGGCGCTTGACCTCAACGGTGACGCCCTCGGCTCTGGCCTTCTTCTTTGCCTCTGCGTTTGCCTTGACTCGCTTCAGGAAATCCTCACGGGATCGAGAGGGCGAGATGTGCTCGATTCGGATGTTGATGCGCTTCTCCAGGTAGCGGTGCTTGACCTTCTTGTAGATGATAATGCCAACAGCAGACTTGGCGACGTTGTAGATGACACCAGTCTTGCCGTGGTAGACCTTGTAGGGCATACTGTCCACCTATTAGAAACGGCATTTCAAGACGCTGCTATTCGGCTGCGTCAGATCGAACGGAAAACACTCACCCCTTTTGGACAGCACCGTTGGCCTTGATATCAACGATATCACCAACACTATATATATGTTAATTGCCTTCCAACAAGATACGCTCATGATACCTACTGGTACTGCCTCAAATAAGTGGTCAGGGCAATTTGGCCCTTCTGGCGGAAGTCCCTGCTAAAGGCATACTTTGTGTGTCGTTAGCAACCATTTACACATCCAGAAAGAAGGGATTGACGAACGCGGGTGCCAGCACGCTTTCCGTAGGAGTGACCCATCGCGTCTTAATTGCCGTCGAGATGTGGTTGAAGATTGGCAAAGATGGTGGTGAAGCTTTCACTTGTTTAGGTGTGGTGAATTTGCATGCGGCGTGTGGGAGCGAATGCTTAGATAATCCACTTTTTTTACGCCCCACGTTGTAGGGCAAAATTGTGGGCGTGAGACGAACCCAATATTTTTTTGTTAGGGCTCACTAGCAGCCAAGCACGTGATAATATTTTCTGGCGCGAAATTTACTATCCACACAACCTTGACGATTTCCGAGTTCACAGCAGCGCAAAGTTCAACTGTAGCCACCACCACAGGAAGCAAGTCAAGTGAGTTTGAGATGCTTCATTTTTGAAATCAGACAATTAACAATTCACAGAATGGCCCCTCGTGCGCATTCGAAAACTTCTCGTGTCCCTCGCAGACCCTTCGAGTCTGCTCGTTTGTCAGTATCACCGGCCACTGAACATGAGCTCTGCTCTGTTTAAGTCGATTGTGACATGAAACTGACGATTTTATTTTTTCACCAGGGACTCTGAGTTGAAGCTTGTCGGAGAATATGGTCTGCGAAACAAGCGTGAGGTCTGGCGAGTCGGCCTGACCCTGTCCAAGATCCGTCGTGCTGCCCGGTAGGTTTCACATGTTGACTGAAACGAAGACATTGCTAACGGGCCCATAGTCAGCTTCTTACCCTCGACGAGAAGGACCCCAAACGTCTGTTCGAAGGCAATGCCTTGATTCGACGTCTTGTTCGTGTCGGTGTGCTCGACGAGTCCCGCATGAAGCTCGATTACGTGCTGGCGTTGAAGATTGAAGATTTCTTGGAGCGACGTCTGCAGACTTGCGTCTACAAGCTTGGTCTCGCCAAGTCTATCCACCACGCCCGTGTCTTGATCCGCCAGCGTCACATCCGTGTCGGCAAGCAGATTGTCAACGTTCCTTCCTTCATCGTCCGTCTCGACTCCCAGAAGCACATCGACTTTGCTTTGACTTCACCTTTCGGCAGTGGCCGCGCTGGCCGTGTTCGCAGAAAGAAGGCTAAGGCTGCCGAGAAGGGTGAGGGTGGTGAGGAGGAGGAGGATGACGAGTAAATACATTAACGATGTGTTAATGAAACTCCCGAAATTATTAGGGGCAATAGCCGGGCAATATCACACCTGGGAAAGGGTTCTCGTCATAGTTTGCGGCGTTGGCCAAAGGATAAAAAAGGATTGATTTCGACAAGCATGACGAAGATATTGAATCAACGTGACGTTCACGGTACCCTCAACTGCATGGCTCTTTTATCAATTCGGGGACTTGATGCGATGAATTCTCTACGATGTGAAGTAATTTGTCGTCTACTGGCAGCGAATTCCAATGTTTGTCAACAGGACTGCTGAGGTCGTTGGGGTCGAAGTATAATTTGATGAAGCTTGCCGATCCATGTGGGTTTCTTTCATATTATGTTAATAGTTCATCTTTACCAAGCAACTTTGCCATTGGATCCTCCGCCACGGTTTTCTTCCGACGATACTCCTCCATTTCCACCTCTGATATTCCGTTCATCATCTCTTCCCGCGTACGCTTTCTGGTATTGGCATCCCCAATCGTGTTTCCCACAGGTTCGCTTTGTTTCGGTGTGATCTCCTCGTGGTCACCCCCCGGCTCGAGTAAACCAATACCAGATCGTTGACGCTCGGCTGCTTCCCAAGCTGTTTTACCTTCTTCTCCCGTGCAGTAGCTATTCTTGATGAATGAATGACAGCAAGAATAACCCCATTTGAAATTGGACCACCAACTACCCCATACAGAGCTGTGGTTATTGATCATGATATCCTCAGCGTATTTCGATTTGACCTCTTTGCGGGGTGCTCCTTTGATCAGCCCAGCTTCGTCATACTCGACAAAAGTTTCCGAATCCACGATAGCCATGTTGCGTAGAGCAGCCGGCATTGCCTTTTGATCATCGCCGCCATATTTTTCTAACAGCTGTTTCTCTCGTTCAACGCGTTTCCTCTCTTCCTCTTCCAGTTGCTTTTTCCGGTAAAATGCACCGGCGGTTGGATTTGCCTGTATATGCTGAGATGTGTCGCCTCCTTTTTCCTGAGCTTCCCAAGCATATCGTTGTGCCTTTTCAAACTCGCCAGCATCGCCAGACGACCGCATGAAGCCCTCTTCGGCGAATAGGTCAGCAGCCTTGTCAGCTGTTGCACCCGCGTTAACAAGGGACCTTGTTTTCGGGTCATATTTTGCAGACTCGAGATCGAGATTCAGCAGATATTTCGCCGTATCCTCTCGTATCCTCAGTTGTCGTGTTGCTGTGCTTTGATGCTTGCTCATGTCGTTTTCCTCAGCATATCTGTCGCCGTCATCTTTCTCATCATCCCCATCCGCAACTTTTCGCGCCTGCTGCCGCAACTCCTCCATTTGATTATAATCATCAACCACTTTGCGGTATTCTCGGGTATCAAAGCCATTCCATCGATCTCGTTTCGCGTCCCAGCCTAGCTTGACATCTTGAATTAAATCATCGGCTTGGATATCCTTTCCTGACCATTTTGCGCCTTTCGCTCTCGGTCTGCTCAAGCAATCTTTGGCTTTGTGTGTCATGGCTCCGCAGTTCTCACAAGCCCCCTTCCGGTATTTCGTAGCAGCCGGTCCAGATTTCTTTCCACGGTCGTACCATTGCGACTTCTCGTCTTTCTCTTCTCTGCGCTGATGTTTTAGGTAGTCATTGTCGTCGCCCTCTTCGCCTGCGTAGAAGGGTCGCTTGCTGATGAAGGAAGGTATGTAAATATTCTCCTCCTTTGATGCCGCGCCTGTTTCAGGCTTACGGGATGGGGGTGGCATTTTGGTAAATAAAGCTAAATGACAATTTGTTCGAGGATTAGATGAAGCTTGTCAAAAATGGTGGATGTCTTATCGAAGATTTTAGGATGCTTGACGTCGTTTCCTTGAGATTATCATCACGTGATATCGTGAGGCGGAGGCGTTTCTTCAAATGCAGGGGCGCGACACCAGAGTGGCATCACGCGGGTCAACATGAAATTTGAGACAAGACAAAGAAAAATGGTTTCGGCTGGGGTATTTCCTTAAGCACTTGATTTTACCGACTTTTGACAAGAGGAAAGAGCCCACATGGATTTTTACGCAGCGAAGCATGGACTTGTTCCGGGTCAGATTGAACTGCATCGATTTTTATCAGGCTACCCCGACTCGATATGACCCTCAACTACGCAATGATATCCATCCATCTCAGCTTCCCAAAAGCACAAAGGTTCCGGTGATAAGGGTGTTTGGCTCTACGGAGACTGGTCAAAAGGTTTGTGCACACATTCATGGTGCTTTCCCATATTTGTACGTAGAGTATGATGGGAGTCTGATACCAGAAGAAGGTCAGTCATATTCCTGTACATTGTGAGTATCATGGCTAAAGATATATAAGCCGGGGCTTTTACATACAAACTACATCTGTCTATAGACCATGCCTTAGCCGTGAGCTATAGACGTGACCAACATGGAGAGCAGGCAAGGTTTGTGGCACGAATTACTCTGGTCAAGGGAATTCCATTTTATGGCTTCCATGTTGGCTATAAGTTTTTCCTCAAGATTTACATGTTTAATCCTGTTGTCATGACGAGACTGGCCGATCTTCTCCAGCAAGGTGTGATAATGAAGCGCAGATTTCAGCCACACGAGGCACATCTCCAATATCTTCTACAATTCATGACGGATTACAATCTCTACGGTTGTGATTATCTCAACTCCTCACAAACGCATTTTAGGTCGCCTATTCCCGAATATGATGATGGTTCTCTACCAGTACATCTCTGGCACAATGCATCCGTGCCACCGCAATACATAACGGATGATTCTGCACTGCCCCGGGCCAGTCATTGCTCGATTGAAGTAGATATTTGTGTGGAGCATATTACCAATAGGGCGAAGATCAAAGAGCGGGGGTTGCACCACGACTTTACCGAATATATACGTCCTTCGCCGGTCGATGCCAAGCTAGTGTCCAGCATGGCAGGGCTCTGGAAGGATGAGTCTCGAAGACGAAAGCGCCAGATGTTATTCGCCAAGCAGTTCAGCAGTCCCTTCCTATCTGATGGTTTGGTTTCGATGTCTGCCGATCCTCGTCAATCGCAAGCCCAACTTTGGGTCCATGAGGATGAGTACCGACATCGGATTCAAGAGCTCATTGCTAAAGAACAAGCAATTTACGGCCACATGAAGCTTGACTTCAACACATTTATCAGTTCTAAGCCACACGAACAATCTATCAAGACTGCCCTACAGTCCGTTGAAGATCTTTATCCATCAAACTTGAGGCCACTCCTGGGCATTCCATTTGATGTGCTGGAATCAGATGAGGATCCTGGAAGTAGCATTGAAGTAGATGAGCAAAAGGCTTGTCTGCCCTATGAGAAAGGAGACGATATCTCTGCCGAGGATTCAGGAAATGGATTGAATGGCGATCTCGATGCACAGCAGGAAAATGGAGAAATCACCCGAATTCCGGAAGAGAGCTGTAATCTCACACATGGCGCGGAGGTTTCGCCTATGACTGAGATTGTGCAATCAAATCCATACTTGTTAGGAATTTCCCTGAGCGCCTTTAAAACAGATCGACTTCCAAATATACCGGTATCAGTTGGGCTGTTGGACGCTATTGAAAATAACCATCTTGTAGGCGAGTCGAAAAGAAGTCTTGTTCTTATTTCAGCCAACCGGGCACAACTTAAGCGCAGTGCATCCTATTCATCAACCCTCATACGGAGGAAGCGAATCAAAGAGGGCGGGACAACATCTCCAACAAGAGCTCAGGCAAGCCCAGGCGTACTACTAAGCAGCCACCGTGTGAAGGATAGTAAGAGCACCGAGGTTCTGTCGAGCCTGTCTCAGACGAAAATGGGCTCATCTAAACCATGTTTCCTGAGTAGCCCAAATCATAAACCAATCTTTCCAGCTCCCGGCAATGGTGCTGCTAGTTTAAGCCCTAGGCAGTATTTGAACAAGAACGGGTGGAATTTGTCTCCACCCAACGGCGGTTTTCTTAGCCGAGAGAACTGTAATGAAAGGTACACTGGTAATCCTGGTCAGGATCCCTCTTCTTCATATCCTACAATCGATTTTCTAGATACCTCCTCCTTCAATGAGGTTGATTTGGACGTACCGACTACATCTGGGTCGCAACATCGCAGGGTCATTTATTCCATCCCTCCACCAGATTATGCGGAGGTTGCTACCATGCATGAGTATGGTTTGCCAGATATGTTATATCAAGATGTCTTCTATGGAAATGAGAGTGATGTCCCAGCACGAAAGCGAGAGTACGCCGGAAAAGAGTTTCGAATCTTGAGTAATACATTACCTTTTTTGCCAGAGTTCGATTCGACTGGAGCATCTTTGGCATCTTACGGTATTGCGAAGGATCCCACGCCTGAAAGGGGCAGGGTTGAGTCAAATCACGAAAGCCAAAGGAAAGCATGTTCATGGAGGAGTTGGGAGGTTGCTGATCCTCCACCAACGTACCAGCAAGTTCGAAACTGGCTAGAGAAAGACGATGGAAATGATAAAAAGCCTCATGGACCGGATTTACAACGGCAGCTTTTTTCCCAGATTGACGCGCCGACACCCAAAAACAAGCATGGATTCAAGTATAACCCCAAAAGAAAATCGACAAGCGTACAGCATGAAGTTCAATACATGAGTACGATGAGTCTTGAAGTTCATGTGAATACAAGAGGGGGCTTTGTCCCTAATCCAGAGGAAGATGAGATACAGTGCATTTTCTGGTCTAGCAAGGTCGATGAGTCAATGGGTGGCAGTCAACAATCAGAACCAACCCGTTCTGGCATCTTGGTACTTTGTACTGATCATTTATGGGGTCAGAGGGTGCGAAAAATGACATCTATGGAAGTAATTGAGGAGAGCTCTGAATTAGATTTGATGGTCCGAATAGTCGAAATTGTCAGAACATACGACCCCGATATCTTGACTGGCTATGAAGTTCATGGAGGGTCATGGGGCTATTTAATCGAGCGAGCACGACTCAAGTATGACTATGACCTCTGTGACGAGTTCTCCAGGATGAAGGTACAGTCTCATGGGAGGTCTGGCAAGCAAAGCGACCGGTGGGGTTTCAATACGACCTCCAGTATTCGTATTACTGGCCGACATATGATCAATATCTGGAGGGCAATGCGTGGCGAACTGAACCTCCTCCAATACACAATGGAAAATGTTGTATGGCATCTCTTGCATCGCCGAATACCACACTACTCATGGAAGTCCCTCACAGCCTGGTATCAGAGTGGACAAATGCGGGACTTGTATAAGTTACTGAGATATTACCAGACACGCACTGAACTTGACTTCAGAATTCTAGAGTCCAATGAGCTCATTCCAAGAACCAGCGAACAAGCAAGGCTGCTTGGCGTTGACTTCTTCTCAGTATTTTCCCGCGGATCGCAATTCAAGGTTGAATCCATCATGTTCAGGATTGCTAAACCAGAAAACTTCATTCTCGTCTCGCCAAGCCGAAAACAAGTTGGTGGTCAGAATGCCCTTGAGTGTTTGCCGCTCGTTATGGAACCTCAGAGTGCGTTTTATAGTAGCCCTCTTCTGGTGCTGGATTTTCAAAGTCTCTACCCTAGCATCATGATTGCATACAATTACTGCTATTCCACCTTCCTGGGGCGAATTACTAACTGGCGTGGTAAGAGCAAAATGGGATTCACCGAATACAATCGGCAAGACGGATTACTCGAATTGCTAAAGCACCATATTAACATTGCTCCGAATGGAATGATGTACACAAAAGCGGAGATCCGTAAATCATTGCTGGCAAAGATGTTGACCGAGATTCTTGAGACGAGAATAATGGTGAAAAGTGGCATGAAACAGGACAAAGACGATAAGACACTTCAACAGCTCTTAAACAATCGACAGCTTGCTTTGAAGCTCCTTGCAAATGTTACATATGGATATACATCAGCATCCTTCTCAGGTCGAATGCCTTGTTCTGAGATTGCCGATAGCATTGTTCAGACCGGCCGAGAGACGTTAGAGCGAGCTACGGCTTACATTCATTCAGTAGAGAAATGGGGCGCAGAGGTTGTATACGGTGATACGGATAGCTTATTCATACACCTCAAGGGCAGAACAAGAGACCAGGCATTCGAGATAGGCAACGAAATTGCTAAAGCCATCACAGCTATGAATCCGAGGCCAATTAAGCTCAAGTTCGAAAAGGTTTACCATCCTTGCGTTCTGCTTACAAAAAAACGTTACGTTGGCTACAAATATGAGAGTAGGGACCAAGTCAAGCCGGAGTTTGATGCGAAAGGTATAGAAACTGTTCGTCGAGACGGCACTCCGGCAGAGCAAAAGATTGAAGAGAAAGCCCTCAAGCTTCTCTTTGAGACTGCAGATCTCAGCCAGATTAAGGAGTACTTTCAAAAGCAATGCGAGAAAATTATGCGCGGGCAAGTCTCTATCCAAGACTTTTGTTTCGCGAGAGAAGTCCGCCTGGGTACCTACTCTGACAAGGGCCTCCCTCCAGCAGGTGCCTTGATAAGTACAAGGCGGATGCTTGAAGACGCCAGGGCAGAGCCGCAGTATGGTGAACGTGTTCCATATGTGGTTATTGCAGGAGCGCCAGGTACGCGTTTGATCGATCGATGCGTTGCACCGGAAGACCTTCTCAACAACCCCCACTGGCAGTTGGATGCGGAGTACTATATATCAAAGAACCTGATTCCACCGCTCGAACGAATATTCAACCTTGTCGGTGCCAACGTCAGGCAGTGGTATGACGAGATGCCCAAAGTAAGACGGGTGAATCGTATTGCCTCTGCTAGTAGGAAAAAAACTACATTAGAATCATACATGAAATCAACACACTGTCTAGTCTGCGGGAAAAAATTCGTTGGCAACGGAGCAGCTTCACTTTGCCGAACTTGTATTACAAAGCCGTCAACAACCCTTCTCTTATTACAGGAGAAACTTAAGGTAGAGGACAAGAAATATGAAGAAATATTATCGGTTTGTCGGAGTTGTGAGGGCCTTGGGTCACTGGAGGTGGTAATGTGCGACAATCAGGATTGTCCAGTTTTCTGGTCTCGGATGAAGCAGCGGGGTAAGATAATGGATGAAAGCGCAGCAATACAGCCCATAATTCGAGATCTAACCAAGGCGCGGGGAAGGGGATCAATGGAATGGTAACCGTCAAACTGAAGGATGGATACAGCTGCTCTGGCATGTGTTGGCCCGCAGTGATCGTCCAGAGCTAACTTGGTGACGCGCCTCATCGCTATCTGTGTGAACAGGTCTGGGTGAAGACATTCACAAGGAATCCACCAACCGTTAAACCCAGCTATAGCAAGCAAGCAATCAAAACTGTGTTCCCATTATGAAATCGTCTGTAAGTACCTATCAAGTATTGAAAACTGCTTATTTAAATATCAGCATCCTCCTATTTCGACATATTACAGCCAAGTTCTTCATTGAAAAGTTTCTGATATCTCACTAGGGTAGCCTTTGTTTCAGGTTTATTATGCTCGGAGTCACTGATCAACTCCAGCACTAATTCTACTCATGATTGTTTTCTTCATCTAGATTTATGTCACTCATCCAACCAGAATAATCATCATCATCATCAATCGAAGCGCCAGCCAACGATGGCATCGCCACAATAGGTTCATCATGTATAGAAGAGTGTTTTGCACTGTAAGACCGCTCTGCCGGAACATCTGGTTCTTCATCGAGTACCGTATCCAAGCTAACTTCTGCATCAACATCGCCACTCCACAGTTCCATCTTGTTAATTCTGTCCTCGCTGGTTGGTGTACTGGGTTGAGAATCGAGCGGTGCAGCAACAATGAGAATATTGTGCTCATCTGATACATCTTGGTTACTGCTATCCCCGCGTCGCCTGCGATAGGATGAGGATTTGGGGACGGTGGCACGGGTCTGATTCTCGGCCTCACTAGACGCTGCAGAAACTGGTGCTCCCGATTCCGATGGAGTAATTGCTCTGGAGTTTGGTACTGGTATAGGCATGATCTTAGTTCTCCCACTATTTGGACCAGGAAGCGGTGTGCCAGGAGGAGGCAGTGGTTGACCACGACCCATTGGTTGGCTGAGATCAACTACATTTGTTTTGTCACCATTTCGCATGGCTTCTCTCTGCCTTTGTAAAGCATTCAAACCCCACTGTTTTGCCTGGGCAGCAGCACTGGTGACAGCAGCTAATGTGTTGCTTCTCTTTTGCGCCGCGGAATCGCCCTCCAGTGAAATCGTTGATGTTGAAGTATGAGAGTTTTCACGTTTGGGAAAGAAATTCCGGCCCAGTGACCCAGTCTGATTTTTAAATGACGGTGTCGGGGAGGATGTGTTAGTGGAAGGATTTATACTGCGTTCGTTCAGGCTTGATTCAACCGACGATGTTGTGTTTCGGCGCAAAGAAGGGGTAGCAGGTTGTGGATTCGGCTCATAGTTACCCAACTCATCAAGTCCATCCTTCGAAGATGATGAAGAGCGACTGGAGCTATTTACGGGTGATGACTCCTTTGGGGGCAATTTAGGAGAGGCTGGTTTGGGTGACATATCCTGGGATCGAGAATGCAGAGCAGCCATGTAGCTTGTAGCATGATCTGGTGGTGAACTGGATGGCTTGAATATATCGGCGTGTGCTGTCTCTGTTCCGACAATTGGCTCCGTCGAAGGCTTGATAATATTAGGCGAACGCGAGGGTGCACTGAAACCTGATGAATGGATGTCAACACTGGTTGATGACACCGATGCAGTTGGGAGAGCACCAAGTTTCCCCGGTTTTCTTCCAAAAAGACCCGGAGGAAGTTGCTGGGTTTCTGGAACTGGTAGGCTTTGACTCTTCTCTATCGGTGGAAGATCGTTAATCTCATGTTTCAGGTCTGCGGACTCAACTGCGTCGACATTGCCAGCTGTGGCCGTCACGTCGGCTTCCTTTGAGGGCGGCTTCACTGCATCGTCATTATCAAAAATTCCCCCTCTCCACTTCTTATGTTCTGTTTTAAAAAATGGCACATCATCCCAGAAAGGTTGCACCAGAGTCTCAGCAAAGACTTCTTTGATGCGATTCTCAATTTGACGGGTGATGACAGTGTATGTGATTTGCCTCGAACTGACGATAGGCTCAATAACCATCTCCAACTTGGGCATTGTCTGAAAGGAGAACCAGACTCTGTTGCTTGGCGGGGCTTTTATTTTGAATAGGATGTGTCCTTCGAGTCTCTTGAGCACCACTGCGAGAACCAGGTTTACTTCTCGAGCCTTGAACCTAGTGCCCAGGTCAATTTTCGCTGTTGCAGCTACTTCAATGCGAAAATTGCCCGTGTATTTCAAATCCGCCTCCACTAAACACTCACCCTCAACCGTAAGATCCCGAAGCCGCAAGTTAGAAATATATGGTGGTGAATCTCCTGTTTCGATTTTTTGAATATTGATGTTAGTGAGGAACGAAGGCCTCTTGACTCGCGCAATCTTCTTCGTAATCTTATCGTTGATGAAGCTGCTCAGATCGCTTGTCTTATAAACCCCCAAGAACAACCTACCGATCATCGCGTTCAACCACCGTGAGTGCACCTGATCCTCGGACGAATGCAATTTCTGAACGAGGGAAATGATTGATTTCAAATCGAACTGTTTCGGTGTGGGGGCCATATTTTCAAATCCAAAGGCTTGCTGCTGATTCTTCAATAAGGCAAAATAAAAATCCTCCTTGGCAGAGCAGTTTTCCGAGAACATGAAAAAGGGCTTGGACACTTGGCCATCCGGGTTGCGGTCAGAACCATCGTGTCTTCTGGACAGGCAGAGTGCGTTTCGCTTAATGAACAGCTCGCCTTCGGGTATCGTCTCCTCTCCAGAGTAGATGCTTATATCATGATGAGCAAGCGAGATGACATGCCGTACTTCGAGTTGTTCCTCGTCGTCAAATAGCATCAAATGGCCATGTCTAGATTGCGATTAGTTGGCATGGGAGGTAGAAATTGTGGGTAGTATAGGTAATGGCCGTACCTTAGCACGACGTAAAAAACGTTACCAGCCTTCTTCGGTCTCTGACCCATCCTATTGTTGCTATTGTCCAACGGCCCTGCAGCCGGTTTACGGTCAAAGATGCTCCGGTACATAGTTTGGTAAACGCTTGGGCTGGGCGCTGCGACTGTGGTAGATGCGACAGGAGCAGAGCGCTCTACTGGTTTCGCATTCATACTACCTGCGGGATTGTACTCTCGGTAGACGGCGAAATATCCGGAAGCGACGTCGATGTCTTGGTTGGGGCGAGGCTTGGCATCGACTTTGATCTCTGCTTTCGCAGCATCAAGGGCCGTGGTGTCGTCTTCGGGTAGGATAATATCGCGCTCGCCATCTTGCTTCGATATGCCGACATCGGCTCGGTGAGGAAAATAAAAGTAGCCATGGGCGCAGACTGCGATGATGACCAAAGGAATAAAAGTGATGCCTCCGAGGAGATAGGCAACAAGGAGAGCTGTCCATGAACCCAGAGCCATGGCACTGGAAGATCAGCCTCCTCGACTGATGTTGGACGAGCCGTTTGCAACCTGGCGAGTCGACATGCAGAGAATAAAGACGTCCAGCGTCGAGAACCCGTCAAAATCGCAAGAGCAGGCGGCGGGAGTTCTGTAGGAAGCATGCGTGGATGAAGGCTAGCGTGTCGTGAAGGGAGCCTCGTGTTGTGGGATGGCGCATCCATCCAGCCCAGGTGTTACGTCATGTGATGGGTAGCTCATTCGCAGTCTGCCCACAGCCCAAGTACCGCCAAAAGCTGCACATGTCAAGGGCAGGGTACATTGATAGTAAGTAATAAACGAGTAGAAAATATAATTTTAATTAAAAGAATTAACTGCGCCCATGTTTGATATTTAGGCCTGAAGGAAGAGAGATCTTTTGGTTCATTGCGATTCATTCTAGTAATGTTATTATTATCTACTTATACCCGGGTAATAAGCGTGCGCCGATTTGTACCATCGTCAGTACTAAAACCTCATCTTTTATTTTGGGGCTCAAATGTATCAAACTTTAAGATTATTTCTTATAGCCCCCGCATGAAGCACTCCGCCCTGGTGTTTTTAAGCTTTATTCTCACTGTCATTTAGCTGTTTTTCTCTCTTACACGTGTTTCAGATGGCAAGCTTTCGCCTCTCGTTGCCTTGGGTTCATCTCGTAAAGCCGCTTCGCGGCTTTGCGAGATGGTGTAACCAAGAGTAAAGCGTGGCTTCCGGATTTGCTACCTTAATCGGACGACCTCGAATGCCACCACAATCACTAGCCACACTTCTGAATACTTACTGGCAATTAATCCTTTTTATCGTCTTGACTGCCTCGTGATGTAGTCAGTACATATTCTTTTAGTGTTGTGGCTGCTATAAGATGAGCATCGTGATGTAGCTGCGCTTTTTTAGTAAGAGACTGTTAAAATTTATAAAGACGATAAATTTAATGGATTTGGAAAACTTTAGTGCTACAGGCAAAGGCCTTGCGTAAAGCTCTCACGCGCAGCGGCTTTGCTCGCCCATATGAATACCTTTGGTGGGCATCTGACTTGTACTAAGGTTTGCATAGGATCTTTCAAGTTGGAGTCCCTATGCTGCCAACGCGTTCCTTTCCAGTTTATCCATAAACTTCTGATCTCTCATTACATTCGTTTTGTCTCTGCTGTCATCCTCGAAATTATCTGTGTTGTTTGAGCAGTAGTAACATCCCAGTGCACATTCGTTCCATAAGGAGTGTTATTGGCCATTACGTCTGTTTTTAACTTTAATTTTTATGACACATTATTTGAAGTAGTATGAAGGCTACATAGCGGTGATCTCCTATTGAGATTCAGCTGTTGTCACGGAGAAAATGTGATTTTAGAGAGGCTTTGTCTCGGCATAGAATTATGGCAATCGATTCAATATAAGTAACGAGAAAGATCGCAAATACATAGCTAATAGTCATCTAGATTCTGGAAAAAAATTGTTCACAATTTTTCTTTTGCTAGTATTAAAGCCTTACTAGCAGCCAGGTTTAGGAAAAGCAAACACCTAATGCAAGGTGAGAATCGAGCTCGACCAAAGAAGAAACTGCATTAAACCTAAGTACATAATGGTGTACAGACACGTCAGAGAAGAGATACTGTATTGTCATAATGATGGGCATCCTAGACGCATTCGTGCATGTTGTGATTGCTAACACAGTTAGCAATCATGTAGTTATGGTTGATACAATACCCAATCTGGTCTGGTGATTTTGTTTTCCCGCGTGCTTTTCCCCCCTGCATCTAGGGACTAAGGAAGGGATGCTCACCGATTTTTTTCTATGGCCTAACACTTGTTCATACGAATGGGGCGCTTGAACAACCCCAGAAAATCTTCTGCACTTTGCAACCCACTTGGGAGGTAATTAAGAACCTGAGGTGCCTGGCAACCTTAGCGCTTTTTGCGTCACAAGGGTCACAAAATCGTTCTCGGACTGGGGCCGATTTTGTGGCCCCACTTACGTATGTTGTACAGCCATTAGGATCAGGTGACAGACTTGACATAGTAGGCTGGTTTACTTTTTGCCCAGCTGTGGACTACAATTACAGTAAAACGAAAACTAAACCCTATATATTAAGCATTTATTATTCGCTCGTACGTTATTATTACTAAGGGACATACGGAGTAATTGCCTGGAGTCTGACGCTGGGGGGTCTTCGTTCTTTTTCCGTTTAAACTCTGAACAGCAGGTCTATGGTTTGTCTCATGCCTAGCGCATTCGGTCGACGAATCAGAGCCTCGCACAATCGCCAGTGCCGTTCTGTCGGTATCGAATGAGAATCTCTCTGTATGTCCAGGGCATCCATCGCTTGGAGTCAGACCCCAGCCCCCTCACTCTAAAGCATATTGCAAATTGAGCCGATTATAATAATTTGGGCAATCCTCAGTCATATAAAATGAGAGTGGCCTTGGACTTCATTTGAGTTGACTACAGAGATAAAATAACAGAGGAAGATAACGCATTTGTGGTCAAAGTCTCTCGCTTATGTTTGGTGAGATGTGGCCGCACATGGACCGGGGGGAATTCAGAGTCAATTGTTTCAAACACGAGCAAGACACAGGTGGGCCACCGAATCCCTCTACAAACTACCTAGTTGGACAAATTGGGCTGTTTAGTAGGATGAAGGCTCCTCCTTGATGTTGCTTGCAGCCAACAAACATTGGCAAGAAGTTTATCAGCCAATCCAAGCCCCCATCTCAAACTAAAGGCTACCGATGTTTTTTTGGGCGGTTAACATTGGCTCGCAGTTGGCCACACTCCTCCCCCCACTTCATGTCACTGAAGGACCAACATACAGTATGGATACAGTAGTTTGACAGAAACTCTACGCTTTCTTCTTAATAAGAATGGCATATCACACTGTGACATTTTCCCCTCCGGATTTGAACGCTATTTATATTCCCGCGTTGCCTGCTATGGAAGTACCAGTTTAATTTCCACCCCGTTGTTGTCGAGTGCATATCTACTTTTTTAATCTTTTCCCCCAGGCTAGTCGTTTCGGTCTCGCCCTTAGCAATCCGTTTCGTTTGTGTCGCGCTTTGCCAATTAGTAGGCCTGTGATCCAGCAAGTCAACATCTAGAGTCGAGGAAGGAGGTCGGTGCTTCGGGATTCCTGGCCGTCACAATGAGAATAGGGTGTTTGCAGTTCGCTCCCCAGGTAGGGGATGTTGACAATAACCTTAATCGTGCCGATGCCGTTTTGTCCAAAGCGAACCCTGATGACCTCGATCTTCTCGTTCTTCCAGAATTGGCCTTTTCCGGTAAGTCGTCAACATGGTACCGGAAAACAGGAATGAAAGCGTCGGTTTATTAGACGATATCAGCCCTATGTACCCCGTTTTCCCCGGTGTTAGGCTGTTTGCCTGCGCTGTTTATACCAACATACTTGCTAACGATATGGAAGGGTACAACTTCAAATCTCTACAAGATATTTCTCCATTCCTCGAACCGTCGGGTTCTGGTATTACGTCTCTGTGGGCTAGGACCATTGCTTTGAAGTACAACTGTGTCGTTCTGGCAGGCTATCCGGAGAAGGTCGACGTATCTCCCAATTGGCCAACAGGTCCTGAATATTACAGCTCGGCAATTGTTGTGAACGGAGATGGCGAAACGATTGCAAACTACCGCAAATCATTTCTTTACCATACGGATGAATCGTGGGCCTTAGAAGGTAATCGTGGGTTTTTCGACGATTTCATTCCTGGCCTTGGCAACACTTCTATTGGAATTTGTAAGTTCATCAGTCTTCCTTTCATTTGCGTAGTTCACAACTAAATTGGTACTTTAGGTATGGATATCAAGTAAGTTCAATCATAGAATTTCTCGGCTCGTGTATCTTGACTAATGCGTGCCGATTCTAGCCCCTACAAATTTGAAGCACCCTGGCATGCATTTGAGTTTGCTTTCCATGTTCTCGAAGTGGAATCCAACTTAGTCATAGTTTCTATGGCATGGATGACGAGGGAGGACCGCAGGCTCTTCAGTCGCATGCCCAACGAGCCGGATATGGATACACTCAGCTACTGGGTGACACGGCTAGAACCTCTCATTCGCTCCGACAACGAAGAGGAGATCATCGTTGTGTTTTGTAATCGCACGGGGATTGAGGACGAGGCGACGTACGCCGGAACAAGTGCTGTTATTGGGATACGAGATGGTGAAGTCAACGTCTATGGCTTGCTTGGACGAGGCGAAAAGGAATTGCTGGTCGTGGATACAACGAACCCACCGTATGCCAAGTTACTCTACCGACCCGATGGCGGATTCTCGAAGCAAAAGGTTGACGGGCTTGAAAAGCCCGATGCAGCTGCTACGTTGGCAGAAATCCCAAAGGCCTCTCACGAAATTAGACTACCTGATATGGAGTCGGAGAACAGTAAATCAGGGCGCGATAATCACTTTTATTCGGATACCAGGGCGTCTGATGAGAAGCCACTGCCTTTAACACCGCCTCCTGAGCTGAGCCCTACAGCATTGCCTTCTGGCCAGACCCTGGTGGTCCCCGATACCAAGCCCTCAGCCGAAACCGAGACCAAGAAAGCGAAGAAACGACGGCAAACGCCTTCGATTTCGATCCCTCCCAAATACGACCCGATGACTCAAGGCGAGACGATCCGATCCCCCACGGCCGAGTGTACAAACATACCAACACCGTCGGCCCCAAGTCCGACGCCACAAGCCATTCGGCCACGGCTCATCATTCCCCAGCCCCCAACCTTGCTGCAGAGCCAGCAAGCTCAGGAGAACCCCATGAGCGCAGCCTCCATGAGGTCTGAGAGGTCTATACAGTCCATCAGGTCCAACGAGTCGGAGGCTTCTACACAAACCATTCGCTCCAACCCTCGGCCACCAGAAGATAGCACGCCCTATCCTCACAGTGGCCTCCCTCTCAGCGGATACCCTGCAAACTCATTTCAGTCCGAGAAGCGCATCTATGGGGGACACGTCACCATCACACACTCTGCCGAAAACGCCTTCACCCCGACCACACCGTTCTATGATCTGTCGCCCACCCAATCGCGCTGGTTCTGGCGGGCGCCCGATGCAAGCGCTCGAACGCCAATGGCCGCAGGCACACCAATTGGTCGGAAGCCCGAGCCTTTCCCATGGCCGGACATTCTGCCCACGGCTCGGCCTCAGAGTAGGGGTGACAAGAGTGATGGGGCAAGAAATGTTGCCATGATTCAGGAGGCGAGGCAAAACAATTCTCCCTCGCCGCAGTCCAACACTTCTTCGAACAAGACCCGACGGTCAAGGACATCGGCGGGGACGCCAAAACCAGAGTCTCAGGACGAGAAGCTTCCAGCCAGGCCGTCGTCTCCCAAGTCGCGGAATGCCAGTCGTTCGCGAATGAGGGGCAGATCTGACTCTGCATCCAGTCAGCGCGAAAACGTTGTTACAGCTGTACAGAATCAGGAGCAGGCATCCTCTCGACCGGGGTCAAGAGCAAAAGTACGAGATCAAATAAGAGGTACTCTCTCGATACCTGACCGACCTGCTTCGTCTCAATCCAGAGCTCGCAGTCACAGCCGTCAAGGGGAAGATAGAGGTTCCAATCGAGAAAAGCAGACCATTCCCATCGTTGCAAGCCCCAGCTTGTTAAATGGCAACTTCTCCCGAGAAATCTCGACCCCTATGGCGATGGATTACTACCTCCGTCCTTTTTCCCGGGCCGGCCAGCAGCAGCAGCAGCAGCAGTCACCAATGCTCCAGAATATCGTGAGCAACGAGACCAGTGCCGTCACAGCCAGAAAGGACAAGGTGCCGAACAGAGACGGGCGATCATGGTCAATAACGTCGTCTGTTGGCCATGGTACTCCTGTGAATGGGTCTCGTCCTGCCAGTCGTGGTCGTACGACTCAAGTCATGCGGGATCACGAAGCTGAACGTGCATCATCGGCGGACTCGACACGGAATGGCAAGCTTCATACTCGTATCGGAAGACGACAGTCCCAAGATACTGGTGTCCCTGGAAGCGGACGCTCATCCCGCAAGGGATCCGAGTCTAGCCGCCGGCCCTCCCGGAGTGGGAAGAGCAACGCCGAGTTTGAAAGAGTCGAGGTAGTCAACTGTCCCGAGTGCCCTGTTCATGGACGTCACTCTGCATCTGGGGGGGAGTCCAGTCGAGGCTCTCCTGCTACGAACCCCAGATCTACGTCTTCACCTAAAGGTCGTCCGATACACAGGCCCGAGGTCAGTGGTGAAGGAAGCGCAAGCAGAGGAAGTAGTGCATCCGGTGCGACGAAGAGAAGTCAGACTACGAATGGCAGCGCCTTATCTATAAGAACAGACCACATGAACTACCGTCAGGATGCAACGATTGGTGCAGAGTCAAGCATTGACGCTGCTACACCAAGAAGCGTCCCTCGTCACGAGGCTGAAACAGAAGCACGACGAAAGGAAGATTCTGTCAGAGGGCAATCTTCAGGGGGGCGGGGTGCTGGGAAAGAGAACATGCAGGATGTCGACAAGACACCGACCACCAGCACAGCAGCATAAGGGCTTGCTCGTGGTTGTGTTGGCATCACAAACATTTTTGAGCATTCTTGTACATTTCGCATAAGATTGGATCTGAAGCGTTACGTTGAGTGAACACGATATTATCTTTAGAGGAGGAACAGGGGAAAGGGGAAAGGGGAAAGGGGAAAGGGGAAAGAAATGGAAGGGAAAGACATGATTGATGATGATGACGATGCGATATAAATTAGCGGTTTGATTCTCTCACTGGGTTTGCGACGAAGAGGGCTGATACCTATTTGCTTTTCCACTGAGCATTACGACTACTACCTACCTACCCACCTATTTTATTTACCACATGAGAAGCATTACTTACGGCTTATTACAGCTCGAGAGATTGGCAAGGCATTACATTACAGGATGGGTGTTTCTATTATTATTGGTGTTTGAAGCATTTGGCGTTTTCGTTGGAAAGCCACACTCTTTTTTGGGGGATATATTATTATGGGATCTGATAATGCTATTTGGTTAGACAATGTATGAATGAGGGTCGAGATTTGGTGTACATGTTGTTGTTATGTAGATGGACCAATTACATTGACTTGATGATGATGATACCTGATGCATTAGGGGGGTGTGCGGGTGTTTGGCCATGTGGCTGCAAGACGCGGAACCATTTCCATGCATTTTCCGCCATGGATCTGAACTTGTTTGCTTTCTCGGTTACATCTCGTATTTCTGACCAGTCTCGGAATCCAGTGCCTGGAGATCTCGGTTGGCGTTCTCGACTGGCGGCGGAGGCTTGATGGAACTGGAATGGTGGACGAGGCGAGGAAAACGACGGTGTCAGGATAGTCTTGCCAATGGGAGTCTGTGTTCGGTGTTCGCCACGTACGAATCGGGTGAATGGATGGGTGGAATGGAAGGATTCTATGGTGGTGTGGATGTGTGGATATTGGGATGTGTGAGCGAGCCCTGTGGGTGGATGGACGGATGATGTCAAGTCAAGGGAGGGTTTGATGAGCGGCGGCAAAGGGCGTCGAGATTAGTGGGCGGGAACTAAGTGGACGGGGGTTTTCTTTAGGTCACCACCCGATGCGCTACAGCCCTGTAAGCTGTTCAGAAGGCGTTGACTGTTTAGTGGTTGGAGTTCCACTGAAGTCCTCCACTGAAGCCTCCTGTACTCCGTAGCCTTTCGAAAACTCCGAAGCCCATGAGACGCCACAAGACGTGGAATCTTGGAGGGTAAACAATTCACGAATGGATGGATGAAGGGGGGGGCGTATGCAGTATCTCTCATTCTTGGAAAGGATGACCATCGAGTATCTTGGAATCAAAGCAGTTGGGCAAATTATGCTACTCTGCACGTAACTGGCAATCCGACTGCTGATCCGGGCCAGCCCTCCCGTCTGTAGGTATCCGTACAGGCACCCCTTCACTGTATTATAGGCAGCGTAGCGTGCTATAGCTTCAGGCGACCACAGGGTTCAATCCTCATCTTTTTTTTTTCTCCTGCAGATCACCGTCCGTCCGTCTCTCTCTCTCCCATCTCATCCCATCCCATCTAGATCACGCACTACCCGATTCAGTTCGGCTCCGAGCTGAAGGTCCATTCCGTCACGCCCATGCCCATGCAGAGGAAAATCAAGTTTTCCAGTCGTCGTACTGCATCCAATGTTTCAGTTGGCGTTTCCTTCTGAAGCCTTGCCCCTCCCTGTCAGGCATGGCCAAGCAGACACCCATTCATCCATCCCAACGACAGCTCGGTTGACTGGCTGCATACTCGGCGAGACAGGAAGAAGGCAAGCAAGCAGACAAGCAAACAAAAGAAACAAGCTCCTTCGCTCACGGATATCTTCCGAAGGGTGTATGCCTATACTATGGAGCAGAGCACGCACGCCCTTTGAACGACAGCACATCCTCCACCACCACCACAGCTTGGCTTGGTCCAGGTGTGACAACAAAAAGAGCCTTGCATACTCCGTACATACAGCCAAGTTGTTCCCATCGGCTTGAAAACTCCGTACCCTGAAGAGGGCGGTTTCGCCCTGTTTATCCTTGCGTCTGCCTCCCATGTAAGCCATCAGCTCACAACCACCGCCGTGGTACGAATCATTTGCTTTAACGAACATTAAGGCTCGGGAACTCGGCAATCATCCGCCTCTTTCTTAGCCAAAGCCTCCCCCGATATCCTTATTACTGCTTACCGCTTCCACCTGGAACTGGGGGAGGGGGAGGTGGCGTAGTGATTACTGGGATTACTATTTGTTGCTTTAATTTACCCATCCTTTTTTTTTTCACGTTTACACGGCATTCGGGCGTGCAAGCTGAAGCATCTTGGGCATTGAGCGTGAATGCCAGTCTGACCCATGAATGAGTCTCACAGAACCTTGCTACTATGCAGGGGGGGGAAGATGTTGCTCTAGGCTTTTGCCTAATCCAAGTTTGATGTACGAGAGGCCCAATGGAAGCTTGCCTCTCTACCGAATGCGTCTAGAACGAATGCTGTAAGATTCGACAATGCCCCTGGTGAGGGGACACGTTGAAGGCCCTCCATGTCTCATATTCGTCTTCAGAGTTTATACACGGATCAAACAACCAAGCCTACCTGAAGACGCCTTGTCTTAGAAAACATGGCTAGACAGTTTGTCGATACAATCTTTGTCGAGGAACTCTCACATAAACTGACAAACCGGGCGAGGAAACTGCAAGTACATAGTAGGGAAAACTTGCCACTTCAGTCTCACCAACGTGATATGCTTACTTTTAATTAAACCTACTATACACGACTTTCTCGACGGATAATGCCGTTTGGTAACTTGCGTGTTGTTCACCCAAAGCGGTAATCTTCATGTACATATATCCTAGTGCTGATGATGATGATGGACCTCAGCCCTACTAGCCTCAAGACAAATCACACCACATTGCCAGGGGATGTACTTTATATCAGTAATCTGTGAGTCCACTAGCGAATGCAGAATAGATTGTACAGGATACTGCCCCGGACTTTGCCTGCTAAACGTAATGGTATTGGTGCGAGGGCGGCTCCTCGGTGTACCAACGACCGAGAACGTAGATGCTGGGTCGTCGCTTCAACTTCAAAGACTCTATACTCTCTACACAACGTGGCATCAGTTCCAGCATCTACTCCTATCAAACTCTGTATACATATGCCCATACATAACCGACATACGCCACCGACTGCCGCCTGCAAATGACAAGTCAACTCCTTGGCCGAGGTACCGATCAGCAAACCCCCGTTTGCTCAGCCAAGTAAGATGGACTTCTCAACTCCCAAGCCCAATGAAAGCAACAACGCCCAAAGGCATCAACGTGATAGGCCCCTCGTTGAATTAGAATTGAATGAGTTTTGCTGACTGGCTGCATACCCTCCCAGACAGGTCTTAGTGCTGAGGACTCTTTGTCAACGAGGCTGATTCCAACCACCCAATCATGAACCAATGGACATGGGGGGGGAGGGAACTGAACTCTTGTACGCGATCAAGACGGGGGATTCGACAGCAACTACTTGTCTGTATCCTAGTTCCAAAGTGGGGTGGAAAGGATCGTGAAGAATCATGTTGGCATCGTGGCGAAGGGGGGTGAGATGCTGACTCCTCGGTTCCTCGGTGCATGTTCGTTGCCGTAGTTCAAGATGGAATAGGCAACTCGACGAAAAAGGGAACTTTGGGAAAGACAAGGAGGTTCATGATAGCTACAGGAGAGTCAAAGAATATCAAGGCCGTAGGACTTGTATAAAAGGGGACGACATGCCCCCAAGTCAAGTAGATCTTTTCCTCATCAACCAACACAACAACTCTCACAACACCTCCAAACTCTCCAAGCACCAACAACAACTACTACTACTTCACCACCACCACCTTCAAAACCATCTCATTCAAAATGCGTTTCACCACTCTTCTCGCCTCCACCCTCCTGGCCGCCACCTCCCTCGCAGCCCCTTCCTCCCCCTCCTCCTCCCTCGAGTCCATCCCCTCCATCGCCAACGCCAAGGCAAAGGGCGTCGACGTCTTCGGCCCCATCCCCTCTGACGCCGTCAAGGTCAAGGACGGCCACTACACGGCCGAGCCCGGCTCCGACGCATGGCTCTGGATCCGCGCCCAGATTGACATCCCCAACGGCGCTCACCCAGATGACAAGCTCGACAAGCGTCAGGGGTTCGCCAGCATTGGTATCGGCATGTTTGCTCAGGACTCTTGTACGTAACTCCTACCCTCCCCATCCCCTTTCTTCTTCTTCTTCTTCTTCTTCTTCTTCTTCTTCTTCTTCTTCTTCTTCTTCTTCTTCCCACATCCTCCTCCCTCAACCCACCCCTCTTACTCTGCACAACCTCGACCAAGAAACTAAACTTGTTGTTGTAATAAATAGGCAACGGTCAAGCCGCCTGGTTCGACGACGTCCAGTACAACGTCAACTGCTACAACACCGTCAACATGTTCAGCGTCGGCATCTCCTACCGTGGCCTGCGCAGCAACGAACAGCTTGACTTTAGCCGCGCGTCCGGCAGTGACTGGTGCGGACAGTATCTCTACAGCGCCGGCACCAACACTCCTGGTAAGTCCAGTCAAGGACCCCTTCCCCCTCCCCCTCCTGTAACTTGGGAAGAGAAACAAAAGTCTAACAGGGACGATAGTTGGCTGCTTCAACTCTCAGGCTATCAACTGCTTCCGTCTTTGGCTTCACTAAGGGTTGGAACTGATTCCCGGGCTGGATGACGGAATTGGATGAAGGCTTTGGAGCGCCTCAGGATAAACAAGTTTCTCTCAACTGTTCATATTGCAGAGGACATGATGAATGTGTATATAGATACAGCCAGAAATATATCGTTTTGTCTCACTTATATCATCCCATCCTTACCTTGCTTTCCCCTAAACAGTTAAAGTAGAAGTCGTGAAATAAATAAGCCCCCTCGTAATATAACAACACGGTTGACTCTCACCATGCTTGACATCAATGTATCCAATACCCAATCAAATTCCCTTCAGACATTGCTTAACATTACACCCAGATCTACTTCACAAAGACACAGAAAGAGTCTCACTTCACTTCACTCACATCACAATAGCACGACAGGTTCACAGTTGTTTGGAGGAATTTTCATTTACTCATCAAGGCTATCTGTCTCTACTCCTGCCCAAAACAATTGCCCTCTGTTCTCTAGGTCGCAAAGTTTTCTTTCTCTTCTCTCTGTTCTTGTTCCACGCGTCGCTTCGCTCCGAGGTGATTACAACTTTGATAAAGCCAAACAGATATTGCGCCAAAAGTCGGGCAAAAAAAAAGGTCCAGAAACACCAAGTGAGCTCTTCTCGTACGCGAGATACAAAGCCCAGCATCTGCTGCTGAGCTAGCCAAGCCATGGGGGACAAATGCCATCATCCGCCCCAGATTCCTCCTCGACCACCATTCTAACAAGAAAGGGATGATAGTGAGTGATGTTACACATGAGATAGGCTGTTTCCTACGCCTTTGTTTGCATAAAAAATATAGCTGCGCCCCCAGAAAAAGCATGAAATCCATGGCAAAAGAAAAGGGAGGGCGTGCTCTAATAAGGATAGTTGAAGGTCGGTTGATAGATTATTAGAAATCTCGGTGCTGGTAACCCGTGGATAGTTTCATAAAGCAATCCGAGTAAGAAAAGAAAAGAATCGTTCAGTGTCATGAAATAAAGTTTTTTCCGTCAGGTTTAAGGTCATCACGATCAATGAAGAATGCAAGCAGTGTTCCGGTATGGTAAGTCAAAAGATGATTCATATTTTTATCCTCAGAGTCCAGTGTGGAGAGCCAGTCTACGCCTTTGAGCGCATTGATGTCATAGGAGTGGTCATTGTCGAATGTCCAGGATGCGGATGCAAGTGAATATGTGTGCGACTTCTTCTATGGGGGAGCGTTCCAACGTCGTGTTTGCCTAGGTAAATGTTAGTCAGATTGCTTTCTTCTATCGTATCATCAGGGTAAGAGATCTTACCGTCGCAGCATGCCCTGACATTCTCGAGCCGGTCAGCTTCCCTATCCTGACGCTCAATCATCTCTCGAAGGTCTTCCGCACTGTCATGGACCTCGCTGGTCTCATAAATCATATTCTGGTTGCTTGTTCGACCTCGCAATGTACCCGTCAGCTTTGGGCCCCCGGATCGGAGGTAAACGCCGAGTTTGCTGCCCAAACTTCCCATATTGGACTTGTTGGTAGCATTCGTGTACTTGCTTCCCACATTCAGTGTAGGAATATCCAAGGATATTCCCTCAAATTGGGATTCGTTACGCGTCGTTCGGGAGTTGTATGACGATAGAGATGGCGCTGTGAGCCGGCTGCTTCCGTTGGCTATCCGCCGTCCAAATTGGGGATTGAACTCATCCACATCCTCTCGAGTAATATTCTCTGCCATATCCTCAGCGTCCGAGTGATGCTGCTCATGACTAGTTCTGAGCAGAAGATAGGACAAAGCGTTGAACCAAGTTTCATGGCGCTGACCGGTGGTGCAAGTAAACTTAATGGTCCTGCCTGGAGAGACAATCACCAAGCTCTTACGGTGAAGACCAGGAGGCATAGGGTTATCATCGGTTACCACACGCACGGCTTCAATGGGAAGACTCTTTGCACGCAATTCAGTTCGACCAGCAGTGGATGGATCTCTTTCGCTCCAGTAGATCGTCCTGGTATAAGGGTGAACCCAAAAGTAGCGACGATGTCTTTTCTCGGATAGCTCGCCACGCCCAGTCTTTCTTGTGTACTTCCATAGATACTCGCCAATCATTGTCTGAGTAATAGCCTGGATCATGCGAGGATCAGTGTTGGGGCCAAATCCAGGAGCATCCACACCAAGCTCATTTGTGCGCATGTTGAATCGAGTATCGAGTTCCGAAGCAAAGGAAGAGACGGATGATTGTCGTGATACCGCTGCGGATGCTTTGGCTGGAGACTGGAATTCGGCATTGCTCTGGGATGAGCCCCCTCGGACAGGTCGGGGAGTAGGAGTGCCACGACCCGATGTAGCAGACATCGGACGGTGTTGGTTTGGAGTGCGCGGTCTGCTCTTCATAGCCGAAGCAGGCCATAGAGGAGGACCCATATTGCCTTGACTTGGAGGACCACCAGCTGACCCAGAACGAGCGGCATGGATGATTTGCTGATGGTTAGATGGCAAAGGCGGAGCCTCAGCAATAGAAGACTTGGCACTGGCAGCACTGCTAGGTCTGAGGGCGGCAGAGGCCTCAATGGGCGCGTCATTGAGCGATCTGGTCTTGTTGTAGACTGGGGTTAAGTTCTCGAAGCTATCTTGTCTGCGAATCCTGATTGATCCAGTAGCTTCAGGGCTATTGCCGAAACCAACAGGGCTCTTTCCACGAACTTGCCCAGCTCGTGGCCCGGTCTTCAACAACTGATCAATAGCGCCAGCGGTGAGTGAAGTTTGTGCACCCTGGTCACTGGTCTGAATAGGCTGCTTGCGTGCGAAACGAGGATCAGCATTTGCAGAGATTTCTCTGAAAGGCCCCTGAGACTCCGGAGTATTTGGCTGTTGCGCATCCGAGTCTGGGGTTGACTGGCGGGTCTCGTCCTCTGCAATAATCGGTACAACATCTTTGCTCTGTTGGCGATCCAGGAATTTAGCAAAAAGGTTGTTCTTTGACATCTCGGACGAAGGATCGTCAGTAAATGGGGACTCGATATCGCGAGGAAGAATGAAGCCTTCTCTTCTCGGGCTGCGAGGGGTCATGGGCCTGGTCTCAATGGACTCGATCGAGGAGAAAGCGAAGTTCGGGACGATGGGGATCTGAAGAGGTGGGCTGGCAGGTTCAACATCCTCGCCTGCGATAGGGGACAGCACGAGCGAGGGAAGAGCGGGTGGCAACTCCTCAATCGGAGAAGTGTGCTCTGTCACAATAGGAGAGAACTCAAAGGCTGGGAGGAGTTCAGGAAGAGGGTCAACATTCTCTACCGCAATGTCAGAGTAAACCAGCGTTGGCATAGGGGCAACTTCAACTGGCTCCTCTCTTGGCTCCAACTCTTCAGCTTGAATCAACGACCAGCCTAGAGAGGGTGGGGTTACCACAATCTCTGGCTCACAAACTGGCTCAACATGTTCCACAACAACGGATGACATACTGAGTTCCGGCAGAACAGGAACGGGAGGAGTAAGGTCTCTCGCAGCCGCCAGCTCAGGGCTGGATGGACCAGCGATAGGATGAACCACCTCTGAATGAATGGGAATCATGCTGAAGGTAGGTGGAACAGACTGGGATTCAGCCTTGGGTTCTAATCCTTCGGCAGCAATGCCAGACAGACCGAAAAGTGGCAAGGAGACTTCGGGTTCCGCTCTTGGCTCCAAGTCCTCGGCAAAAATGGTGGAAAGGGAAAGAGCAGGAGGTGGAGATTCAGGCTCAGCAATAGGCTCCAGACCCTCTGTAAGGATACTCGACATGCTAAGGGAAGGAGGGAGTGTCTCTGGCTCAGCCTTGGGCTCAAGATCTTCAGCGAGGATCATTGACAAGCTCAACGATGGTCGTGGGAGTTCGGGTTCCTCCACTGGCTCCAGGCCCTCGAAAAGAATGCCAGACATGCTCAGGGCTGGTGGGGGCGTCTCCGGCTCCTCGACAGGTTCAAGACCTTCAGCCAGGATCAGAGACATGCTCAAGGACAAAGGTGGGATTTCGGGCTCTGGCAGGGGCTCAACAACTTGAGTGAGTATAGGAGTCATACTAAGAGCTGGAAGAATAGGCGACTCCACGGGTTCTTCCAGGGGCTCAATATCCTCAGCCTGAATGAGAGAAAGGATAAGAGAGGGGGGTGAAGGGGGGTGCGCGCGAGGGGATGAAGTGGGTGGGACGGGGAACAGCTTGAGCTTCTCATCAATATCGTCGTACTGCGCACCAGCGTCGCTGTAAGAAACAGTCGAGGCGGGTCGAGACAAGTTTTCCTCTTCTATGCTGTGCCATGAGGTCGAAGCACGGAAATCGGGATTCTGAACAACAGATTCCATTGACCTTGGGCGCCTTGCCACTTCGGCAACGCTCAACAGGGAAGCCCGCGAGCTTCGGTTAGCAAGTCTGTCCGTAGCAAACTCCACGGGATCAGTCATCATTCCACTGTCCACCATGATCACCTTGGGCATTTCAGGCATAGGGGGCGGCGGTGACAGCGCACGACGTGTAGAGCCAGGCGTCATGGAGCGCACACTTCCTCGACCCGGTGTGTACACAATGGAATCATCATCACTGCGAAACTCATGCTCATCCAGCTCTTCTGCAAGATTCTGGGGAGCCTGAGTAGCTGTACCGCGGCTAACGAAGCTGGCAGCAGGACTGCTCTGGTATGGCTCCTCGCTAGCTTGACGAGATCGCGAATAAATTCCCCTGCCGGAGCGGTACCTTCTGTGCGGGGCAGCAGCCGAAGGTGTTCTGGGCTGCGGATGGTATATTTCTTCATCTGTTGATGTAGATGCTGTACTATCAAAAGAATCGCCGTGTCTGTGAAATACGGAGTTAAGTTTGGGAGTCTTCATGCCACCAAAGCCTCTAGGTTTTCGGCCAATCTCCGTTGCAGCACCATCTGTATCTGAGTAGCCCTCATTTCCAGTCTGGAATTCTTCTGTCTCAGTGACTCGCTCATAAGCTGTTTCGAAAGCTGATTCACCCGCCTCGTTGGCTGTCTCGAAGTTATCGCCCGACTCAACGGATGGGATAAGTTCAGGGCTAGAAGTGCGCTCAACAGGAGGTACAAGACTGAACGACGAAGCACGAGGTACCATATCATGCGTATCTTCCCATTCTGGATCATCTGGCAGAATTTCCTGTCGACTGGAGCGGAAAGTACCCAACAAACGCGGCGGCTTCTTGATTGGCTCCTTGGGTTCAACCTTGCGACCCCGGCGCAGAATCGGAACTCCTCCATTAGCTGTCAGGTCGTTTCTTGCCTTCTCCAAATCATCACGAAGATCCTGAATAATGCGTCTGAGCTCAAGCTTCTCTGTCTTTTCACGATGGAGCTGGCTTCGCTGACTCTGAATCGTTCTTTGTGCGTGCTGCAGAGATGTCTTGATAGTCTCCGCCTCGAGCATCGAGTGACGAGGAGTGACTTTGATAGGGGAAGTGGGAGGGGAGTGCTCGGGTGTAACATTATCATCCACAAACTCCAGATGGTCAATACGGCTGGCTGCATCATATTCCCGTTCCTGGCTTCTCATTCTCTGGGAAGAGACTACTTTGGCGAGCTCCAGATTCTGGGAAGTCAAGTCATCGATTTTGCGCTGCATAGCAGCTCGTTCTCCCTCTACCACGGCTATGCTCCTCTTGGCAGTACCGAGCTCAATATCATGATGCTTGGTGGCGGTCGCGTACTCCTCGGCGAGCTTTGTATGGGAGAGCTTCACTTCATCCAGTTCTTTTTGAGCGGAAGTTTTGGCAGTATTTGCCGTTTGTAGAGAGTGATTGAGTTTCTTCTCCCGGTCGGAGGCGTCCCTTTGCTGCGATGCGACTTCTTGCAAACGAGTTTGGAGGTTCCAATTTTCCTCTTTGTAACGGTGCTCGCTTTCATCAAGGACTTTGAGTCGCTGCTGAAAGGCCTCGGAATCCTGCTCCAATCTTGACATGTCATTCCGAATATCTTTGAGCTGTTCATCTCGTTCGCCAAGCAGGGCTTGCAAATTCCGGACCTGAGCAATCAACGAGGTACTAATCTCAGCGGCAAACTCAATGTCATGAACCCGATTTGATGGCTGATTTCGTATTTTTCGGTTGGGCACACTAAGCTTTGTGGGCGAGCCAGTCGCTTGGCTTTCGAATTTTGAGGGACTGACGGAACGCTGGAGTAAAATTTGATCAGCAATTTTGATGCAAAACAAAGCACATGGTCTACAAAAAGATGTGCCTCACCCTGCCGGACCTATCTGGCAAATATGGAGACGAGCGGTCGGTGTCATTGCTAGGAACTCGCTGTTTAGGGAGAAAAACCCGAGCGGACTCCCGTGCCAGATCATTGTATTCCTTTTCGATGTCTACTAGTTTTTGTCGCAGCTCTGGATTCAGCTCTGCCTCTGTTTGAAGCTTTTCGACCTCTTGCAGCTGTTCAGCCAGCGCCTTACGCTGACCTACCAGGGCTGTTCCCAATTTCCCAGCCTCATCGAGTCGTCGGTCGGTTTCTGCAAGGTGGGCTTCCAGGGCGCGTTTCGCCTGTCGCGGGGAGGATCCAGGGCCGGCGGCAAAGAGCTCGTGATCAAAGTTGGAGAAGCGAAAATGAGATGGACCGGTCGATGCGCTGGATAGGAAGGGATCGTTGACATTGTCATCCCCCAAGACGGAGAGATCTGGTCGATCGGATGAAGCCACAGAAGAAGCCATCCCGATGAAACAATTCGACAGAAGGGCCTGTCTAGAAACACCGGGAGACCATGAAGGTTAGCTAATTCAGTTACGCGACTACGGCAGCCGTGAAGAGCTGCTGCAGATGCGAGAGTGAATTTTGAAAAGGGCTGAGGGGCAGGGATTGCGAACAAGGTAGTTAGGGAGAGCTGGTTGTTGGCGTTTGGCGTTGGCGTAGAAATCGAAGTCACCAACCACCCCTTGTGTCGTAGTAGCAGAAGCGCAACGCAACGCAACGCACACAGACAGACCAGATAAACCTGCAGGGGGTTTCAGTTAAGCTGGTAGGCAAAGACAAACCAAACCAAGCCAAGCCAAAAACCAAAACCGAACCAAAACAGCGCGCAGGCCCTGCTGCTGTCGCTGCTGCTGCTAACCGTCTGAAAACAGAAATCTTGGAACCTTGGAACCTTGGAACCTTGGTTTTTAAAAAAAAACAATGGAGTAGACTAAGCGCCCCAGAATGGAAGAGAAGAGGGAGAAGAGGAAGAAGGGGGGGCAAAGAAAAAGAAAAAGAAAAAAATAAGAGTAAGAATAAACAGGTGTGTGAAGACACGCGATTCAAAGAGACAAAAAAACAAATAACAATAACGTTGTTGAAGCAATCGCGTAAGTTTGGAACAAGAGTTGAGGAGCGAAACGTTGGAGCGAGCGAGTGTATGAAGGGTTGTTTTTAGGTCTTTTTTAGACTTGTTACTGGCTTGGCTGCTCCAAGTCGTGCGAAGAGGGTGCGCCAAGTCAGTCAAGGCCGGAGCGTCGGAGCGTTGTGTTGGCTGATGTTGATGCTGACACGGCTCCCTGGGGGGGGAGGGAGAGGGGGGGCTGGAGTTTGTGGTGGTGGTTGTCGTGGTGGTGCACGCGACGGCTGAGTGATTGGAAAAAAAGTTCAGGTTCCCAATTATTGTTGATCGTCACCAATTGGCGCTAATGAAAGCGAATCGATTGTCTCCCGCCTTTTTTTTTTCTTCCCCTTGTTCCCTATGACCTGGACCTGGACCCGTTTCGTTGGTGTGCGTACGTCGTGATGCGCTGTGCAACTCCAGATGCGTACAGATTGCTGCTGCTGCAGGCAAGCGATATCGCAAAAAGACGATGGTGGGGATTGAAAAAGAGCCAATGTTTGAAAACGAGAGGACAGGAAAGACGCGTAAGGCAGCGGTGTTTCCAGATTACTTTGTTGGTGTGGTTGTTGCTGTTATTATTTCAAAGGAGCGAATGGAGTTGGTTTTGAAGCAGACGGGTTTGAAGGGGAAACGGTTAGGAGAGGAGGGTGAGGGCAAAGGTGAGGGTGAAGGTGAGGATGAGGATGAGGGGGGATGAGCCGAGCAGCGAGGAAGACGTGGACTTGCTTGGACTCGAATTGTTTGCTCAGAGTAAAAGAGAAAAGAAAGGGAAACCCTTGGGTTTTCTGCACCGATTGAGGAGAGGCAATGAAGAAGCGAAGCAAGGGGTCAGTCAATGGGCCTGGCCTGGCCTGGACTAGGCAATACCCATAAACACACACATCCGTGGGCAATTGCTGAGGCGCGTTTGACTCTGTAGTATTAATTGTGTCTCTACTCCGTACATACTTGTACGTATCCGTCCCGTCGAATGGATCCCATGGATAGGGTATGGATATGGATATGGATATGGATATCATATGGATACCTCACAATGCAGTGCACACTAAGGTACGAAGCACGACTGGGGGGAGTTTCCGTGGTGGAGCATACTGTCCAGGTGTAACGCAAGGGGACGGCGAAACGGGGAGGATGCAGGGCATGACATGGGTGGGCATGGCAAAGGCATGGCTGGGCTGGATAGGGCACTAACTGACTGACTGACTGTCTGGCTGTCTGTCTGTCTGAAGGTTATTGCTGCTGCTTGTCGGCAGAGACTGCCGAGAATTGCATTGAACTGAAAATGAAAACAACAACATGTTCCTACAGTGATTCACTTTTCAGTTTGTCTGCTCCCGCCATGTTGAATTCCAATCCTCATACCAGCCAGTGCAAAGGATGGATGGATGGATGGACGGACGGGATCCATCCATGGGTAATTGATGCCTGCATCACCGCTGTGGGCGACTCCTAGGGCTTGGTCTTCTCTCTACGACAGCTAAATCTTCAGGGCACTTTTCAGGGGACTTTACGGCGGGATTCGAGAACTGCCTCAGCCAATAGGAAGCCGATTTCCCACACCTGGTTCTCCCCTAAAGAACGCCAAGTGGGGAAGCGACTCCTCGGACCCTCAAAAATACTGTTTCGACTTTTTTTTACGCTCTGCCTCTGTCTCTGTCTCTGTTTGCCTCCTTGTCTTTGATGACTCCTTGCTCGTGATGTTGGCGATCGTGTTTGACACAGCCAGAAGTTGATGAAGACGCAATTCAAAGTGATGCTGCAGCCATCATGCACATCGACGCAATTGCCACGACCACCCGGGCATTTTTATCCACTCTCAGCAGCAGGGCAACGAGGCAGACTGGGCCAAAACAAAAGCACCCAACAGTAAATCTCTTTTTAGGGTAGCATTGCAAAAGCCACCGAAGCGTTGACACGTATGCGCATGGGCTGCGGCAGTGTCATTAATTCACCCCCACTCACTGCGCCTTAACCAAGATTGCCCTGCAAAGTTTGAAAGGCGAATACTCCATACGTACAAGGACCGACGACGACGACGACGATGATGACAGCAACAGCAACAGCGACAACAACAGCGTCAAGATGACTTGACTCCCTTGCACGATCCATAATTTCTTCGACTCAGTGTCATCAACGTGGCCAGAAGATTGCCCTTTTCAATTCTACCTGCCTTAGACATCAACCACACCTCACGTCACACACATCATCTCTCTATTCTGCACCCAACACTACCAACTACCCTAACCACCGACGTCACCATCTATTGCCACAACTACTAATGAGGGATAAAGAGATGAAAGCTTTCATCGTTGCCGGGCGGACGTTGTTTATACCCTTTTGTTTCTTGTAATGGTAACGAAACAAAGGCGACTTATTATTATTCCTTCAACCGTGTCACTCTGGCGGTGTGTGGTTTTTTTTTTTTAAACACTTGCACGACATCTGAGGGCAGCTAATGCAGGGGAAATGCACGAGGCTCGTTGCACTGCAAGCATGCACGCAGGAGCCCTTTGATCGATTGGGATCTGGTGATCTCGTGGGGAGAAGGGGGGGTTTCTCCCGGGTAACTACCTGTATGCATACACACAAAACACCAACGAAAAAGCTCGGGATGTTGTACGAAAAAGAACGTGGGGATGGTCAACGACGGGTTGCTGCGTTTCGTTCACCACCACCAACAACAACCACCAACACTACCACCATCAACATGTTCTCCCCCCCTCCCATCCCTGATTTGCCCAGGCACTCTCCCGTCCCGAGACGTGGCGTCTCTTTCAGGTACCCGTTCCAAGGCTATGAGGTAAGCTGATTGGCTGACATGGCACCTTGTCTTCGTTCCCTTAAATGGGGCCCTTGAAAGTGAACAATGCGACGTGGCCAGCGCGTTGCGTTTGGCTTAGGCTACCTTTTCTTTTCTTCTTCTTGTCTTTATTCACGGGGAACGCGGCCGCTCGCTGTGGTGGTGGTGGTGATTGAGAGAAGGAAAGAAAGGAAAAGAAAAGAAAACAAATATGGAACGAACGGCAGCACGCCATTTGATGAACTCGGAAATGCACACTTTATTATTACTCCGTATGGAGTACTCCATAGGATACTACATGATGTGCGTCTTGAGTCTCCATATGGAATTACGAAAGTCCAGGCTCATTCCCCCTCCCCCCTCCTTTGCTGACCCCCATATTACTCCGTAACTCAATAGACGCACGTATCCATGGATCCATGCCCGGGACCACCGAGGCCGGAGATCGGGTCGACGGCTGTCAGTTGGGTTAGTGAGTGAATGAGGTGCTAATTTGCATAAACTGAGACGCTGTGTTGTCATGTCACCATGCACGTTATTAATGATGGCCATGCTGGATCCATTCAGGCCTGAGTTGCTACTCCGTACTCTCCGCTCTCAATGCCAAATACTTGTATCTTTTCAGTCCACTCTTCGCGAGACAGCAATTGATATAGAACCACAAATAATGGCAAATAACCACCCCCCATAAAACCAAGTCTCATTAATTGTGCTTACGCAGTAAAATTAATTCTGGGTAATTGGCCGCCGCCAAGAGAGTCACTCCTTAGACATGATTATGGCTCCTTTGAAATTATCATTACCGAGTACTAGTATTGCTTTCTTTGTGCCCTTTCCCACAAGCGACATCATTTTCAGACAACAGAGTGTCTCGCCCAAAATGGACAAAAGATGGAGCAGAACTCTGTTTGCTTGGCGTGCGTGATGAGTGAAATGTATGTATGCATGCATTGCTTTCTTTTGCTCAAGTGAGTCGCCTACCCAGTCAACCTACAAGTAGCTGCAACCACCCTCCCTTTTTGTCGTACGCACTGGTGAAGTAGGCATATCGTTTATTTCATCCAACATGCTACACTGTCTTATTGCTCCCCTTTCTGCGCAGACCTTGCAGCACTAAGAACTGTATTATTGTGGCTGTTGGTAACCCGAGACGGCTGGGCCATTGCTGGGCCATTGCTGTATGCCGCGTCATTTGATGGTCCTAAGCGTATCTCTGCCAAATAGCAGTCATTAATGGGCAATGCTGTATATGCTTTGCCATGGTTTGCGTGAGCGAGGCAAGGGACCTTGTCTTGTGAGCAAGACGTTTTGCTTAGTTCGTACCGTAGCGCATCTACCATCCTTCTCTTTGGACGCCCTGGAATGCCATGGGCGGCGAGAGACCATGCTTGTAATTATGGCCAACCAAATTGTCTTCTCTTTCACTGTAATACTTTTGAACAAATAGAAGAGCTGAGTTTGATAGAGCAAAGGAGGGTAGAGGATGCATGATGGGAATATAATTTTGTGCTGTTCCCTCGCTTTCCTGCATACATGCCCTTACTTTGAGTTATCAAAACGGACGACCGAAACTGGCTCAGAGTGTGATTTAGTATACCTACGTATTAAGGATGCTTCAGGCAGGAATACCATGTATTACTCTAGCCAGACCCGATGATCTGGGCTGAGATGAGAGAAACAACCTGATGTATTCTGTAAACCTCGCGGAGCTCATTGATCTGCTACACTTGCTGGCACATTCACCCTTTCGTAACCTGGGCACATAGTCTCCGACAAATGCCCACCAGAACGATATCTCTCACGAAAATACTTCATTTTTGATCCGATAGAGGCCAGTGTTAATAGCATAGTCTATCCTACAAGGTCAGATCTCACAACTTGGTAGCCGCTTGATGCCACATACTGCCAGTGAACGTGAAGCATTACTGCTGGATGGCTCGGTGAAGATTTCTAATTGAAGTTGTGGCTATACAGGATTGAAAGCTCTGGCTATCGTGGGTGGTACTGCGGGCTGTCATGATATTTGTGAAAAGTTCAGGATGTTCTTGTGAGCATGGCTTCATATTGTTCAGCATCAGCCAGGCCCTCTAAGAAAATAGCCCGAAATCTTAACCAAGAGCCCGACCTGGATTGAGAATCAGATAAACCCAAACCTTTCTGTACCGGAATACACGAATTGAGTCACATGAGATTGGTATCTCTCATATTGCAATGCTAACCATACCCTCCCTCTACCCGAGGAATATCTACATCATCTGTACTGTGTGCGCTCATGCCTTGCAAACAAACGAGGTGCAGGAATCTTGGCTCTGAATGGCCATTTCAACCTCTGGATACTCTATATTACGGGTATGACTGAACGTCTTTATTACATGGTCATCAGTAAATCTCAATACTCCCAAGTTGAAGAGACATCTCCATATTCAATATCCTTCTCTACCGTGCCATAAGCTTTCCGACCAAGTCACAGAACAACGGAGCCTTCGTCTCAAGACCCAACCCAAGGCTCCCTCAGGGGATCGGTGAAGATCTATCCACGTGTGAGACAGACCTTCAACCCACCAAAAAATTGCTCCCTATTCATGCCTATTTGAGGCCTACCCCCTAAAGTGATTCTTAGGATACAGAGTATAGTGCAAGCTATTAGTGACAGTTGGGTAGCCAAGCAACATACCGTCTGGCGACATCCAGATGTATTCAGTAGTTCTCAAACGAGCTCTGGTGATATGGCCTGTCCATTAGAGGGGGAGTTGAAATTTGCTGGAACATGATTGCGCACTTCGCCACTTCACAATCTTTTGTTTGCTAATACTCATGGGTAAGCCGAGGGCTAAACACTGTCATGACTTAGCATATGTATGCTTTGATGGGCTATGACCGCACAGCCAAAGATGAAGGCTCGTCCTTGGTAATGTGATATCATGAGGCTGCCATTATCAAAACTCAAAGATTAATTTCATTTCATTTCCCTGAATTGGTGAGCTGGCCAATTGACCATGATCTCTGCGTATGCCAAGTCCATCCGAGTGTTGCTGGCACTCGGATGTCAAAATCTGACATCCTCAAGAAACCCAATCGCAAACATGGCAGTGACAGCATAGGTGCCCAGTGGCTGTTCAAACGGCCCCCGCCAAGATGCGCTTTTTGCTGCTATCCACCGACCCCGATGGATCCAAGTGTTGAGCCTAATATGAAGACTAAAAGACCAGTGTGGTTACTACATCCTTTGCGGCTGGAGGGAGTCGAGCAGCCAGCAATCAGCTCCCGCGAGACAGGGTTTCATCCCCCACAATCTCGAACAAGGGGAACCCGAGGGCCCGAGAATCAGACAAGCGTTGGAGCGAACTAGCAAGAAGCTGGTGGTGGACTTTGCCGTCTGTGGACTAAACGCGCCGTTGTTAGTCCCCTTTCACAACGCTCAGACAAAGCGACAACTGATGAATGAGAGGGCTAAGAGAAGGGAAAATACGAAAGAGAAAAAAAGCATATCTCAGCTATGTGGGTGAACATTATTTGTCGGGCTGAAGTTAAAGAAAGTATCCCTCACCTTGGAAATGCCAACTCAGACATTAATGTATAATATGAGGAGGCTACAATGGTGGGAATTCTCTGTGTAATGGGACGAATATATAGATACTTGTACAGCATGTGGTTCTGTCCAGCGATAATACAACGGTTAAGTAGGTTTAACTCTTGGAAGTTCCCGGATGTCTTGGAGATGTCATACAGTCTCATCGCAAGACATTCTCAAACTCCTTGATGGCGGATGGCAATGTCTTGCTGATGACCCGCTACGGGATATCGCTCTGTAAGGCATCAAGTAAACCAGCCAGACCCTGCCAAGAGAAGCCTCTCCTTGTTCACGGACACTCATCATCAAACTGAGTGTTCCGGGCCCCCAACCTCCATCCCAGGAACGGAACCAAGTCATGCCTCTTTTGGGTTTGATTCAACCATCCTGCTCCTAAAAACAGCCACCCGCAACAGTGTCTTGCGAAGCCAAACCTTTCTCATCTGGAACATTGGACGCCACCAGGTTGCTTTGTCCAGCTCATCTAAACATCTTGTGTGAATGCCTGGTCAATCTAGTTGCAAGAGATTTGATCACAGCGCAGTGATGTTGCAAGCTGAATAAGATGAACTTTGAGAGAAAAGAGAGAACGCACTCTTGGCGAAAAGGGCCATGGAGTCAGAACCAAGTATAAGTATGGACTCGTTTCTCGTTGAAAGGAATATCTTTTCATCATCCTCATCCTCCTCATCATCATCATCCAGAAACAGCATCCTCAAGCTACAAACAGCTTCACACTCTACTCTCTTATAAATACACAATATCTTCATCAACTTTCGTTGACAACCATCACCAATAACCACCATCAAAATGAAGTTCTTCGCTGTTGCCGCTCTCTTCGTCGCTGCTGCTATTGCTCAGCCCACCACCATTGATGAGCACTGGGCCAATACCCGCTCTGTCCCCGGCAAGCCTTGCCCTGACGGCCTCTTCTCTGTTCCTCAGTGCTGTGCCACTGATGTTCTTGGTGTTCTGGCCCTCGACTGCCATGCCCGTGAGTTGCCTCGAGGAACTTGCATTTGCCAGTATCAAACTAACACTCTCCATAGCCAAGCGTGACTGCCCTGACAGAGGCTCCTTGCGCCAGGAATGCGCCAAGTCTGGCCAGCAGGCTCGCTGCTGTGTCCTCCCTGTTGTAAGTCTTCTGGCGTCGTGAAGTCGAGGATATTACTTGAGATGCTAACCATTATCCAGGCCGGCCAAGCTCTCATCTGCCAGCCCCCTCTGCGATAAACATTGTATCACCGATGGCTTCTTATTCTTATGGACATTTATGACGTCTTCCAGCACGCCTATATCATTAATAACATCTTTAAGCTGGTATGACAGGGACTGGGTTCCCCGTAACGTAAAAGGGACTCGAGGTTGGTAACGGTTTTTAGTCAATAGTATTATTCTTCCGAGACAATATTCTTAATGTATTCTTATTAGCAAATATCACTATTCCTTACTACATGAGCTCCCCTTTCCTCATATGTGAATATCTTGTAGGACCATTTACACAGTCATATAAAGTAAACGGCATGTCAACTAAAAAGATCACTTAGAGGAGGAGCTGAGGCACACGACGAGACTTGAAAATAAATATTCTGTTTTAAAATCTTAGTATAAAGTTGATCCGAATGTCTAGATTGTTTAAAAGAATATTGTCCGAAAAAAAGAATGCTTGAGAATCAGGATTCCAAAGTTGTAAGCGCAAAGATTTGCCACCCAAACTTCTAGAAGAGTGACCCCTGAATTACTAATCGGCCACTGTGCTGCGACGCGACGATAGCGCATAGCGTATCGCAAAATACCCTGCACTGAACTCTGACACAGAAAGCCAGACCCAAGTTCGACATCAACGAAACAACACACACAACCTCGACCAATTCAGTTCCCTGGTAGCCTGGTTCCCGATATAGACACCCGAACACATCCAGCCGAAATTATAAAGATGGAGAATTCTGAGACTACAGCGGCTGAAGCCACGAGCGCTCCAGTTGCAGTCTTCAAGAGACGAGGCGCAAAGGGTAAAGCGAACCTCAGAAAAAGACCAGCGACACCTCCACCCGCCAATAGCGACAGTGATAGCGCCTACTCATCATCAGAAGATGAGTCTGGCCAGCGTGTCAAGAGAAGAAAGAAGACTGCCGTTGTCACCGCAACGGCGAAAGGTGCCGCCCCCAGCGGTCAAGATTCGAGAATCGTCCACGCCGCCGACCGCAGCGTTCCAATTGCCGACAGCAACGACGCAACGAAGCAAAGCAACTGGTACGACGAAAATGCCAAGGATGCATTATCCGCAAAGAATCTGCTTGGTTCAACAAGGCCACAAGCAAAGGGCCAGCAGCCAGATGGCACATACAAGGGACTTGCGAATCAGACCACCTTTATCCAGAAGAACCCCGATGCACCACGCAAAACCGTTGGCCCAATTAAGGCACCGACGAATATTCGTACCGTTACCATCACAGATTATGCGCCGGATACATGCAAAGATTATCGCATCACTGGGTAAGTACACTGCCGCCCTCTTGTTTTGGGGACACCGAAACATACGGAATGAACATGCACTAACTTTCAAACCTCAACAGATTCTGTGGATTCGGAGACAACTGCAAGTACGTTCATAGCAGAGAGGACTATAAAGCTGGATGGCAGCTTGACAAGGAGTGGGAAAATGTCACAAAAGGCAAACAGCATCTGGGAGGCACGGTGGTAGCCTCTGCCAATCGGGACCAGCAATCGGGCGACGCAGAGGACGAAGACGAAGCTTTACTGGAGAACATACCCTTTGCCTGCATCATATGTCAGGAGTCTTATAAAGAACCCATCATTACGAGATGCGGGCATTACTTTTGCTTGCCGTGCGCGCTCAAGAGATACAAGAAGGACCCGACTTGCGCAGCTTGCGGGTCAGGAACAAACGGTGTTTTCAACTCGGCGAGCAGATTAAAGAAGCTGTTGGACAGAAAACGCGAAAGGATAGCTAAGCGACGACAAGAAGCAATAGAGCGAGGAGAGGAAGTGAGTGACGAAGAGGAGGATGAGGAATGAGGTTAACAGAGAGATGTGGAACGCGACGTCATGAGAAGACTTGATAAAGGGAATGTCTATGCTGGAATGTAATTTTATCTATACCGATAACTAGACCAACCCATCCTTTCCTATTGTTTCCCTCGAGCAATGTGAATTCCTCTTGATACCATCTGATGCAGAGCTCTAACAAAACATCGTAGCTGCTATGGATGCCCGCCACAGGTAGCTTCTATAGGTAGTGACAGACACTGACGTAAAGTTCAAGATAAGGCAAGGCTCCCGATAAAGGGACCCCGCCACCCCAGTGCCCCAAAGTCACCAATCACAAGCCCAACATCCAGCCCCCAGTCACCCCCGCCATGTGATCGTTTCCCTCTACGTCGCTGCCTCTGAGAGACACTGCCTTGTCATTCAACCAGTCATCCGGTAAACTTTGGACCATCTCTCTAAAGTCACCTGTTCTCCCGATTTTGTTTCTTCCATCTTCTTTTTTTTTTAACCCCCCCTTCATCCTCACTCTATTTATTGCTTTCTCTCTCCTTTGCCTTTTATAAGCAACGCATCTCTGAGGACTCAAGTACGACATACGGATCAAGAATCACATTGCTACCACCCGACGAGATACGATAAGAAGAGACCATCAAATATGAACTACATTTACTCAACTGTAAATACCCTTCGAGACAGGTATACGCCTGTCTCGCATACATCGACCTTCCGACAGACGGGCCAGATTACACCAGAAGAGTTCGTCGCTGCGGGTGACTACCTCGTCTACAAGTTCCCGACCTGGTCCTGGGGCGACGCCGATTCCGAAACCCGCCGCGTCAGCTACCTCCCTCCCGGGAAGCAATACCTCGTCACTCGAAATGTGCCCTGCCACCGCCGGCTGAACGATGACTTTGCTGGCGATGCCGGCCATGAGGAGGCCATCGTCAATGACGGGGATGACTTCAAGGGTGGTGCTGCTGCTGGCGACGAGGAGGGGTGGCTCCGAACCGGCGGTCTGGCGAGCTCTCAGCCACTCAAGGCGCGTGACGTAAGGCCCGTCGACGACTCGGGCAATGTTGGAGATCCCACCGAGCTGGATGATGACGAAATCCCGGATATGGAAGACGAAGATGACGATGAAGCCATCATTCGGGACGCTGGTGCTGAGTCCGGAAATAGGTAGGGCCAAACCTAGCTTTGCTTGGGAACAAACTCTCTTATACCACCCTGTACGTATCTAACCTGTCAACTCTTACAGTGGCCGACGGACATACAATCTTTACATTATGTACACCCCCTACTATCGAACACCCCGTCTCTACCTCTCAGGCTACCTTGCGAATGGCCAGCCCCTCCCCCCGCAGAGCATGATGGACGACATTGTCGGCGACTACAAGGATAAAACAGTCACACTCGAAGACTTCCCCTTCTTCGCCAACAACATCAAAATGGCCAGTGTGCATCCCTGCAAGCACGCTCCTGTCATGAAGACCCTTCTCGACCGAGCCGACGCCTCGCTGCGAATCCGCCGTGAGAAGCTTCGTGCGGGAAAGAAGGGTGGCAAGGACGGCGTTGAGGGTCTGGTAGATGACCTGGGCAACCTCGATGTCAAGGGTGCCCAAGAGGCGGCTGATAAAGAGGAGTGGGAGGAGGTCCAGGAGAATGAAGTAGAGGACCAGGAGGTTGCTATTCGAGTAGATCAATATCTGGTCGTCTTCCTAAAGGTTCGTCCTCTAGCTCATATCTTCCCCCCGCCCCTTGTAAGCAGACTTTGTGCTAACAGTTTACAGTTCATGGCCAGCGTCACACCAGGCATCGAGCACGATTTCACCATGGGCGTCTGAAGAATGTATCCACCCCAGGGCGTAACATGTTTGTTTGTCTGTTTGTTTTCATTTCTTTCTCTTTGACAAGTTGGTTTTCTGTTTCTTCTTGATTGGTTTTTTTTTTTTTTTCGTGAACCGGCGTCCTGGCGGGCCGAGTCGAGGATTCTTGCACGTCCTCCGTTGCATTAGGGCAAGGAAAGTATAGAGGTTCTTTCATGTTAGTTTGAAATATGACAAAGATCGAAAATTGATGGAGCTACAACTATGAATTATTCCTGGATCATTCAGTGGGCGTTAATTGTATGAGTTTCGTCTACAGAATCATAGCATTAATAAAAACAAAGATTGAAGAGTCCAAATATGCCAGATACCATGTGACAGAATACATAACATGTCACAAGCACAAAGTGTTTGATCGATTATTATCATTCTAGGCATGCCTCCATCCCAGAAAATACCAGTTCTATCTACCTCGTTCAAACTGCTCTGTGGCCCAACTAACCCATCAATATTTACTGGTTCTTTGCCAGTCACCGATCCACCAACTCCATCTACCTATGCAGAAAAACAAAACGACAAAAAAGGGGTGTAAGCGAAATTTCATCGATTCGCTGCAAGTAATTACATCCAAGCCAAACTAGTTCCTTGAAGTGCCAGGGGGGTATTCAAAACCATTATTCTCCTTGCCAATGCATATTGAAGCCGGACAAAGCAGCAAAAGGAGTCTATCCAATAGCTCGCTAAAATTGAAGTGCCAGCAAAAGTGCCAGTTGCTGTTGCGAAAGAAGTAACAAAGAGAAAGGGGGGAATAGAGGAAAACAACAATGGTTAAGCCATCGAGGCTTTCATGACGACAACGCTCCGAATATGCAATCGTGCAATCTATCCCGGTTGCATCCGTAAAAACAAAAACAAAAATAGAGTTGAGAAATGTGTGTTCCACTATGTAAAAGGGATGGCGTGGTTTCACAAAGAAAATATGATGCTCATGTGGGCATTGAGTTCATCAAGATGTTGGCCAGTACTTGACATGATGAATTGTGTCAGCAGTGGTCCGAATACGTCGAGGTTTCTGGTATCGTAAGTTGACGCTGAAAAGCATCAACCAACCACTGCTGATCATGAAGCCGATTGATAGGGTCATGGCGAAAGACACCCCGGCCGACTCTGTCCTCAAACTGCCATGACATGTCGTTCTACATCATGCCGAATGGCGCCCCGAAGTTGGTTGTGGTTTTTAGTTTAAGAGGAACATCGTGCTCCATGGATCTGTTACCGCCAACGTCCAGGTTGTTATCGCCATCGTCATCATCATCCCTGATGACGCTCTGGGAGTCTTGAGCTGCATCGCCGCCACTAAGTGAAATGGCAGTGTCTGGCCAATGGGCTTCGTCCAATTCTGCTACTGGAGTTTGCACAACCGTTGGCAATGCATCTTGCCCTTGACTAATGGGTTCGAGTTTCTTGTTCAACGCTGCTAAAAACAAATCATCCTGAGCTGGGATATTCTTGATCATCAGGGGACCCTTGAGCGGGGGAAGATCATCCGTGGGCTCCAGCAAAGGCTCCTCGGCATCCCGAATTTCATCACTGGGCAAAGGTAGTTCATCATGAACTTGGTCGAGATCAATGCTCTCAGTGACATCATCTTCTTCTTCAGGGGGAGGAGAAGCTGCAGCGGCTGTTGGAGTGGTACCCACACTACGTGCCAGGGCAGAGCTGGCACCTGTGGCAGTGGTCATGGTGGGAAAGAGGGAGAGCGAATGGTTTGGTGTGTGGCCGGCATGCATCGTCAGGCGTCGCGACTCTTCGGCCGCCAACACCTGTATGGTATGTTCCTTGGATGACCCACGCTTAAGCAGGACTGATCCAATGTGATGACGGCCCATGAGTTTGGCTGGTGGAGAGGCGATGGGAGGTGATGTGGCAACCTCTTCAGTAAATGTGGGTTTTTGAATAGCAGTTGCTTTGAGCGATATGCCTTCGAGCTTGGGGTCGATCTCCTGGACGTCAATAACAGCGACTGGGGTCTCTGTTTCCTCGGAAGAATCGGCCAGGAAGTCGTGGAAGACTGATGTCTCTGGCTGGGTGCGAGGATCGAGTATGTAGGGTGGTGAGGATAGTTGCTGTTTGGGCGGGCTCGCAAAGTGTGGGCGGCGTGAGGCGCCATCGAGCCCTGGTGGTAAGGCCGCTGCTGCATCCGTGGACGACATGCCGGCATGCATTTGCAAGGGCATGTGTTCAGATGTAGATGCAACCGCATCGGCGGCGATGGGGAAGTATGATGGGCTATTCTCTGCAGAGCCGTCGACGCTATCGCCTCGTTGACTAGCCAATGGCGACAAGACGCCTGTGACTTGAATGCTCTGAGAAGCCATAGCCTTGAGCGCAGAGTTCTCGCCTTCCAAACGCTGGATTCGTTCTCTGAGGAGTTGTACTTCGCGAAGCAGATCCGACTTTTCGTTGTGCCAGGATTCGCGAACGTCTTCCATGATAGCACGCTCCTCTTGGTAAACCTCCTCGGCGCGACGTCTGTTGGCCTCGAGGTAGTTGCGCTCGGCTTCCCAGGCCTCTCGTATCAAGGCGTTTTGCTGGGTCAGCCGTTGGATAAGATGCGAAGACGGTTGCTGCGGGACTGCACCATCGGCGGAGACGGATCTTGAGAGTGACGCAGAGGTATCGAGGCCAGGAATCAAGTGGCCCAAAGTTGTACCGGACAGAGCCAGGTGATTGGGAGAGGCAGGGCTTCGAAACGTCGAGGCGCCCGAGGAGAGGCCGGCCGAGTGTGGGAGGAAGGAGTCTGTGGAGAAGGGTTGCTGAGGGAAGGTGAAAGCTGGAAGTGGATCTGGTGCAGATGTCGACAATGACAATGACGACGGCGGGGCCTTGGACGATGCAATGTAGGAGGTAAGGCCGGCGCGAAAGGTGGGAGATTTATTAAGAGCCAGGGACGAGGAGTCGATCGGGAGGTGAGGGAGGTGAGGGGCCGGCGAGGAGAAACGGTCGTTGGTCGTTTCTGGAGCGGCGAATGGGGGTTTTGATGAAGGAGGAGAAAAGATCGACGAGGAGTTGCCGTTCGCGTAACCCGTGGGCGGCATTTCGTAGTCGAGAGCCCCGGACGGGAGGAAAGAGTCTGACGAGGGCAGCTTCGTCATGTTAGACTTGCGCCGCGTGGAGTAGATGGTGGAGGAAGCATCGACTTGTGGCTTTGTGGTAGCGGTAGTGGCAGCGGTGGCCGAGGGAGAAGGCAGTAGGAGCACGAGCACGAGCCGAGCACGAGCAACAGCAGTAGTAGTACTAGTACCCAGGTAGCAGTGGTGGTGGTGATGATGATGGGGGAGTTTGAAACAAAATGTTATCGACTAGCGGGAGGATTTGGGGGAACTGATGGGGAATGTATGTATGTATGTGTGTGCGTGCGTGTGTCGTAGTTGATGGTAGCGTATAAGGCGGTCGTATGGATGGATGGATCAAGTAAGAATCCAGACTAATACTGGATAAGGCTGCGCGTGAACTGGCAGAATAGCTACTAAGCAAGTCCAAAAGTTGTTGTAAGTACGGTGTAGAATGTAGGTCTGTAATATGACGCAAAAAGGGTACATACGCACCGAGGCGCTGTAACGTCGTTGGTCTGCTGCAGACCCCGTTTTCCGCTCTGACCTAAGTCTGCATGAACAAGCGCAAGACGGGCAGACGGGACACACCAGACAGGAGTCTTTAATCAGAGGCTACTACCTAGTCGAGACTAGAGGCCAGGAGTCTAGTCCTAGCTGAGTAGAGAGCAGACCCCCAGAGCAGAGAGCAGTCAATTTTTTTTTTTTTTGACTATGGAAGCTGCGGCTTCTGTTGTGTAATGGGATCTGAAGATGCGCAAAGCCGCGGAGGAGCCGACTGGTCTGCACAATTGAGTCAAGCTTGCAAGCCTCGGAAGGAAGCAGGAGAGGGAGGGAGGGAGGTGTAGGAGGACAAGAAGAAGGATTGCTTTGGGGCTACTGGCTGATGGTCAGTGGCTGGCTGGGTTGGTCGGCTGGTGGGCGCTGGTAGGCCGAAGAGGGCGATGAATGAGGTGAATGACAGCGACAATGACAGGACAGTGACAGTCAGTGTAACCGAAAGGCGACAGAGAGAGGGCGGGCGACAGAGAGAGAAAGAGGCGAAAGACTCAAGGCGAGACACTCAAAGACAACCTTGAAGGCCAAAATAAAATAAAATATAATATAAAAAAAAAAGTGCGGGAAAAGTACCACCGACGTGCAGGAGGAGGTGCTCTGCCTAGTGAGTGATATGGAGTGCTCCGACCGAAGAGGTAAATGCGACAAAGCCAAGGTTAGTAGCGGGATGGATGGACAAAGGCGCCGGTACTTGTATTTAATATAAGTAGGTAGGTAGTACAAGAGAGTTTAGGAGGGAGGCTTGATGAAAGCTTGATTCGAGTAAGAGAAAAAAAAGTATGTATGTAAGTAAGTAAGTAAGTACTGAGGTAGTAAGTAAGTAGGTCTTGGTTTTGATTGCGCCCTGGAGGCCTGTTGGGCAATTGGAAAAAGGACCAAGTAGGCGATACGTAGGTACTCCGTAGATACTGGTTGACCAGGCAAGTATGTATGGGCAGTAAGAGAGGTAGGTATTATTGGATGTTTTTGATGTGCAGGTGGCTTTTCCCACTTTCCTTCCCAAGTTCTTTTTCGAGACAATGAGGCACACGATGGCGCTACGTATTGCTTGCTTGCTTGCTAACTTGCTAGGAAGAGGTGGTGGTGGGAGCGATTGAGACGGGCCGTTACGTATTATCTAAAACATCCCTTTTTTTTCTTCTGTCTTTCCCTTTTTTCTCCTCATCTTCTTTATTTTTACGGAGTACATACATACGTACTACAAGTCGAATGATTATTTTATATGGGGCAGGAGCGGTAATTCTTCTCTTACTCAGTACTACTAAGATACCTGTACGGAGTAGGTACTTAGTAATAGTACAGTCCCTGGTACTGTAGTAATTGAAGTCATGATTCCGAAACCGACTTGTATGAATTCCAGAGAGCGAGAGAGAGAGAGAGAGAGAGAGAGAGAGAGAGAGAGAACGTGCGTATATGGGTGTGCCTTGGTATTTTTTATTTATCTTGCTTTATTATTTTATTTTATTCTTAGGTATTTTTGTATTTTGTGTCTTTATTTTCATTTGCTTCTCTTTGGATCATGACCCAAAAAGGAAAACCCCCACGTTTCTCCTCCAATTTCTTTTGGTTTTGTGTAGGTTTGTTGTGTGTGTGTGTGTGTGAGTAAAGCCTTTGTGTCACTTTCAATACTACTAATAGCTTCCAAGTTTAGGCATTGACCGATGGGGATGGACAGAGGGTTGGGCAAATGAGCAAATTTAGTCCGAGCATCGTCGTCAAGGCGAGCCTTATTTTTTTTTTCCTTTCGGGTTTTCCCTAGTGTCAATGTTCGTGTCAGTAGTTCTTCTCCTCTCCCGCCAAACTGAAGAAGAAGAAGAAGAAGCACAAGAGTCTCATCACCATTATCATTGTCGTCAGCAAGGCGCGATAAAGAAATGCTTCAATCAAAGCGTACATACATATGTAGGTACATGGAAAACGGACTCCTCCGCAAAAAGAGGATCATGATGCAAGGAGGTACCCTGGACAATTGAATGTATGCATGTATACTACAAGTAGGCCCGCCAATGGTGTCCACGGCCCTGTTTTCCCTGTTACCCACCATGGCATGTTTTTTTTCCCTTCTCGTTTCTTTTTTTCCCTCTTTTCCCTGCACTCTCTCTTTCTCTTCCCTTGCTTTTTTTGGGGGGAGGATCCATTCATTGCATGGGATATGGATGCATGCAGCAGCAAAAAGAATGCAGGTGACCTCCATAATTTTTCTAGTTGCTCCATATTTTACGGAGCCTTGGAGCACCTCCATTCTACGGAGTACTACTAGTACTGTCTCAATGCCTGTAGTGAGCTACCTACTTGTAGTACCTAAGTAAGGCCCCTGGGAGCTTGCAGGGTCCAGCCTAAAATGATGGGGTGGATGTAGAGTGGATGAAGTAAGGGCCAGCCATGGTGAGAAATGGAGGGGGGATCCATGGAGACAGTGGACAGTCTGGGAGGACAAGATGGATTCTAGGCAACCCTGGAACATGGAACATGGAGCCAGCAATTGGAATGGAACAAAACGGAACGTATCCAATCAACCAATCCATCCATCAAGTCAACATCATCTTGTTTAGTACGGCCTCGGCCCGTCAATTTAGCCCCCAGAATTGGAGGCTGTGTGTGTTTTTTCTTCTCCAGGGCTCCTCTTTAGGCGGTACCCTTCTTTACTCCAACTGTGTTGACTCTATGGAGTAACTTGAATCACAATCACATGCATCTGATTCGCTCCTTTTTTTTTTCTTCTTCTTGTTTTGTTTTGCGCGTGCCCTTCTCTTCTGCTTAACCAAGGCTCTTCTTTTACGGTGAATGCATGATGTACAAGTACGTATCTACCTACTTTCGGCTATTGTCTGCTTGTCTGATGCCGAAACAATTCCAAACAATTCCAATCCATGCCATGCCAGACGTTGAACCCATGAAAGTCAATGCAAGCCAAGCATTGAAAGCATCAAGCATCAAGCATCCGTAGAAGAGTAACTGGGTACCTGAATAATTCACCCACATACATACATATGCATACCGTGTAGTACAGCACAGCACAGCGCATTGTACAGTGCATTGAGCAGCGCATCTATAAAAAGGCATCACAAAAAGGCCAGATACACAATAATGAAATAGGGAGAAATGGGACAAAAATACGTGGCAATAGTCCGAATGAGAAAGAGAGAGAGAGAAAAAGCCAGCAACGAAACAATTACGCCGGTAGGTATTATGGATCAAGATAAGGAATGACTCCTCTGTATAGGCTTGAGAAGGAGAGAGAAAGAGAGTAAAATGGCGAAATGGCAGGGGGAGGGGGGGGAATGATGGAATGGATACCATTCATTCATCCATATGAATGGGCGGTGATGGTCCCCATGGTGTGATGGTGGTGGTCATGTATCGTTTTTGTTCAAACGGATGGATATCACCGAGTGCGTTGGGCTCCAACGAGAGAGAGAGAGAGAGACAAAAGGCCTCCAGGGAAGAAAGAAAGAGAAAGAAGAAGAAAAGAGGGACCCAACAGTGGCCCCCAATTGCTCCAAGCTATTCTTCCTCTTTTCTTTCGACCCCAAAAGATACGGAGTACGGAGAACATACATGCACACACACACGCACACATCCAGGCATGGGGAAGCCGAGTGTGCCTGAACCCTGGATGATAAGCCAAGGAGCCGAAGACAGACATACATAGTACTCCGTGCAGACGGACAGACAGACAAGCAAACAGCCGGACAGACATCCTTGGCCTGGGTTCTATCCATGATGAGCTGGCAATGCAGCAGCACCAGCAGTGGTGATTGGAACGGAATGATTCCATTGGCGAGGCAGAGGAAGCATAACTCGATCCAGCCAACCAGTCCAACCAAACCCATGGCCTTGGGTTTTTTGGGGGGTTTTTGTTTCAATCCCCATAGATACAATGTGGTGTATGTACGGTGTAGGCAGCGTAGCCTGGTCTGCCTGTAGGTGTAAGCTGTCGCATGTACGAGCATGTATGAGTTGTTGTATGCGCATTTCGTTTCCTACCATGTTTGGAAGCCAATCTCGTGGGGGGATGGAATGGATCCGTTGCTTTCTAATGCATCCATCCCTTCTTCTCCTCGCTCACTCTTTGTGCTACCCTAATGCTTAGGCAAGGCATGCACTCAATCTCCAGAAAACCTTCAATCCGTCCATTCATACATACATTCATCCATGTCATGTTGCCATGTTGCCATGCTGCCATGCTTTCCCCCTGACCCGCCTTGCCATTTCAATTACCACGTGTCGCCTCAATTGACCAATCGATTCATTGTTTCAATCCTCTTTTTTTTCTTCTCCCTCTCTTTCTCGGGCTATGCTACAAGTATGCTGACCCTTACTCGTACATACGGCATACATTGGGGATCCAGGCACTTTGCGTCTTGGCTTTTTTTTTTTTTTGCCTTAGTACTACTACGGAACTTGTCGGCTGCTAATTCGACAGCCAACCTTTTTTCTTTCTTTCTTTCTTCCCTATCTCATTCTTAATTATTACGATTCAATAGCCGGACGCAGGAACAGCTGTAGATCTGACCATCGCCATTGGATTGGCTACTCGCTGGCTGCATACGCTGTGGAGTTTGGGACTTGTCGAACCACTCAACCGGGTCTCCTTGGCTCCCCTTATCTTTTGCTTTTCCCCTTGTTTAGTCCCAAGCCTCAAAGGGCTGAACAGAGCTTGGTTTTTATTTTTATTTTGGTCCCAAATCTCGATCCCGCTGCTGCCATTTCACATGTCAAAAGACACGTCGCCATCGTTGATTAGAGCCAAATCGAGATTTCTTGGCTTACGTCTGCATCAAGGCACGCATGAGTCCTGGCATACGTACGTATTGTGACTCCCGAATGATCCGGTTATGGGTATCTCATATCGGAAAGAGTCCCACCCACCTTGCTCTTATCTGTTTTGAGATAGAGAGATGGATGGATAGATAGAGGAGAGAGAGGTAGACCGATTCATGGCTAAAGGAACCCGTGGGCTTTGCCGCAGATGTGCACATTAATTGCAGACATGATGAAAAGATCAGCAGACAATCATCTACTGTGCCTGGCGTTTGCTTCATCGACACTAAGAAACAAGACCAAGTAGGTAGACTGCCTACCCCATGTGTCCTACGTATGTCCTGACATGTGAAAACGGTTCCAGCACAACATCCAGAACCACAGACTCCGCATTGCCCGAGACACGGGATGAGGCTACGGGGTTTCATCAGCTGCTAACCTTATCTTGCCTCCTTTACCCAGCCAAGTCACAAGGTATCTTGTTTCTTGTTCATTTGTTTGTTTGCTTGCTTGCTTGTTTGTCTGTTTGTTGGGAAACTACACCAATATGCTTTGCATGTGCATCGTTGGGTGCGTGAGGGACATGCCAGCTTGAGAGACCAAAAGGAAGAAAAAAGAAGGTATTTCCCCGTTGATGGAACTCTATGCCCGCCACCGTAACCCATCCATCCATCCCTTGCAGCATAGCATCTAAGCGAACCAAGTGTAAATGCAAAAAGGCTTTCGCCTACCTGCCTACCCAGAGATTCAACACAAGCGTGTTCTTGGGTACAGCAGGAAATCCACTTCCCTCCCCCCCCTTGATCCCTCGACGCGGCATGTAAGGCGGGCATGCGCGGGACAACAGTCACCACCTGCATCAACCGTGTTACAGACTGGGACCAGAGAAACTGCTTGCCTGATTGACTGGTTGATTGCTGCATCGTTCTGGTTAAGCTGTCAGCCCGCATGCCGTCCCAATCGCTGCCCGCCTCGGAGCGAAGCAGCATCGGGTCGATTTACACGCGGCAGATTCTGAGTAGAAGGGTAACACAAGGTGTCCTGCGGCCAGGGCTAAAATGACGACAGCTGTCTCCTTTAGGGTTCACTGCCCTCGTCCTTTTTCCTGTTTTCTTTCTTGGTGTTTTTTTTTTTGCTCTGGGCAGTTTTGTTGAGACATTAGACAAAGGACTGATAAATCGGGGCAAAGCATGCATTATTGGATTCTTCTCTTTTTTTTATCTCCGTGATAACGATGATGTGCTGACATGGCGTCGCCGCTGTTGAACTGGATGGATGCCTGCATGCCGCACTATCAGGACACACACACACACAGCATGTTTTTAGCGAGCACGCGCTGGCCAGGTGAATCATGCAAAACATTTGCCAACGCTGGTTTCACTTCCGTGTTTGCTTGCCTCTTGGAATAGATTGATCTAATCGCTGTTGTTGGTTGATGATATGACGTGGGGTCCGGACATTGAGCAGTCTCGCCCGCAATGACTCTCCGATTGTGCACCCTATCCTCCTTGCATGTGCATGTAGGCTACTGCTATACTAGAGTGAGTGTATCTATGGATATTAGCTTATCTGCGGCATCCCTAGCTGACTGACTCTATGTGAGCCGTGGTCTACTCTTGATCTATTTCAAAGCATCGTGACGTGGAGTCCTGCTGCTAGTGCCTGAGCAATGCAAGGCTTGTTGTTGTTGAGCCCACTTCGATATTGCATCGATTCATCGCCAGTGACCACCAAATGTAGATTCTGCTGGGACTGATACTACCGAGCTCCTTTTCCTGTGGCTTGATCTGTTTTGCTTATTTCACCAGTGTTTGATTGTGATATTCATTCCGCTCATGTAAGGGGGGCCCGTATGTCCCAACCGATGAAGGGCAAAGATCTCGAGTAACTGAACCAGGCATTGGTGGCTGGTACAATGGCTTGACCAAGGGTTGGGAAGATATCTGAAAATACCATTTTTGATGTGATGAACTGGGGAGTGTCTGTCCCCCCTGCAGCCAAACTTCACCTTAGCAAAGGACTCTCTCCCTTGCGAGCGAGGTTCCAACATGATACAAGACAAACACGCTGCTAAACGAGCTGAAACACCCACTACTCGCCTACAAAGAATAATAGCAGAATGTATCTTTGGCTTATTCGTAAATGCATTGGCGAGCATCAAGTCGTATCGCAATACCACAAGAGGGTAGATTTGCCTTCTTCCGCCCACGTCTGGAATGACAACCATAATCCCAATGCAACACGGGACTACTGGGAAAGAAACAACTATGCCATTCACTATGTAGAAAACAAGGATAAAGAAAGAGCAGTCATAAGGGACGTCTGTATCGGTCATCGTCCATGTTCATCATCAATCATCCAAGCACATCCATCCCCTGACTAAAAGCAAAAGTTGGATGCGCCCCTCGGCGGTGAAAAGTAGAAGAGAAAAAAAAAGAAAGAAATACAAACAAACAAAGACCCAGGTCAAAGAAATGCCAAATCCACTCGCAATACCATCAACAAAAAGCAAGCCCATGATTATGTCCAGCACTTGGTCCATATGCATCGCATTTTCATCATCAAAGCCATGTCCGCGATTCTCCACTCCAGCTACTCGGTGTGGAAGGAGAAGTTCATATCCGCCACCGCTCACCGTCCATCATCACCAACAAAAAAGAAAAGAGAAAAAAAGGAAAAGAAATACCAACAAGAGCATCCATAATCAACGCAAGATACGTGCCCCAAAGTAAAACTACTGAGAAAAAAGAAAAAGAAAATCCAACTGCCAGAGTCAAAAAGCAATGCATGTTGGGTTCTGCTGCAGGGGGCGGTTCCTCTAAACTGTCTGTAGCGTCTTGTTACAAGCAGAATAGGAAACAAGGAATCGAATCAACAAGGCTTGCTGGCATTTTGTGCTCATGCTTGAGCGTCCCTCCAATATCTGATGATGATATCGGCAACCTCGGTGTAGCCGTTGTTTGCTGCGTGCAGGAAAGCCGTTTCACCATGTTGGTCCATCACATCAATGTCAATGCCCCGGTTTGAGAGCAGCTCCTTGACGATGTCATAGTCGTTGTTTCTGGTGGCCAAGATGAGGGGTGTTGACCCTTCGATGTTCACGGGGTTCAAGTCAATGCCTGGCCTACGGAGAAGGACCTGGACACACCTCAGGCTCTTCTGAAGCACCGCATGGTGGAGCGGGGTGTTGTAGTCTTTAGGGGCCTTAACATTGACGCTGGTTTCGTTCTTGTCTAGAATCTTACAGAGGCTAGAATGGCCTTCGCTGATAGCCCGGTGAAGAGATGTGCCGTAGTGCGAGTCGATCCATGGGAGCTTCAGCAAGAGCTGGTCCACTAGCGACTTGTCATTGTCCGCAAACCGCCATGGGTCAGTGCCTGTGGGCTCTTCCGAGTCGTTCGTCATGGCAATCTTGGTGAACGCCTGGTATAATGCCGCGCCTGTGCCAGCTATAGGGGGGATCCCAACCTCGGGACATTGAATGAGGGCTTGGAAAACCTCACGCCGCTTCCGGGAAGCGGCTATCAATATCAGTGTGACTGAGTGTATATCTGGCGCATCGTTGTTCATCCTGCGCCCCATCAATAGAAAGCGGACAGCATCTATGTTGTCTTCCCATACAGCATAATGCAGAGCGGTTCGCTTACAACGGTCTACTGAATTGGGCTGAAGTCGCCAACGTCTGTGAAGCCACCTGAGGGCGGTCATGCTTCCATAAGACGCAGCAACATGTAGTGGTGTTTGCTTTAGATCATCCATCATGTTGATGTTGATACGGGGGTGTTTCAGAAGCAGCTTCACAACCTCCAAGTGCCTAGCACCGATGGCCAAGTGTAAAGGCCCTTGACCGCGCTTGTACTGGCCCGTCTCCAGCAGCAAACTGTGCGTGAAGTGGAGACATCGTGGGAAAGGAAGTGAAAAATTACTATCTGCATTGAACTGTATGGCTTGGGGAATGGGCAGCCTTCCTAGCCCTAGAGACTCGGCATCTTCGCCTGTCACCTTGGTATTGACGTCGGCGCCACTCAATATGCTGAACTTTGCCGTTGGGAGAATGCCGTGAACACAGGCCCAGAGCAATGCATATCCGTGGCCGTACTTTGCATCGTACTCATAGAGGTACTTGTGGGCCACGGGGTAGATGGACTTGGAGGCAAGGGCTAATGAATAAAGGCTACTCCGGCTGTCGAGGTTTTTGCAGATTTCAAAAAGTGTCTCTCGAGGGAGCGTATTCAGGGCGGGCTTGGCTTCCATTTCTTCTTCTTCTTCTTTATGAAGGCTGCTATTTGATTAGCAGAGGAGAATTTTGCTGGAAAAACGAATCTTAAAGGCGATTGTAATGCAACTTTGGTTACTAGATATTCTGTTGTTGGTGATGCTGGGCCTCAGGATGATCAGCAGAGGCCTTATATCCCCGCACTCGAGAAAAGATTCGTGGGAATTTAGATGTGTAGCCAGGAACACACAGGCAATGCTAGAAGTGGTCGATCCGTAATATGCTCTGTGGATGCGATGATCGCGGATGCAGAGATGAATCCTCCGAGAGAGTACCTCCTGGTGAAGTGCACCCCAGACTCGTGCTGGAGGGTGTGTGGTCGTGTGATCCCTGGCTTTTCATGCATAGACATGGATACAGATTCCTATCAGGCAAGTTTTGCTCTGCAGACTGATTACTGCGTGCAAGGAGTTCAGCATCCGAATACACGCGCCCCAATCGCGACAGAAGATGGATCAGTTGACACCATTCCGATACAACCCCCCTTGTATATTTCTCTATGTAGGGGTTTCAGGGAAACAAGATAAAATGCCAAAAATACTTCCAGACCCATGATCCATCACATTTCCGGGACCGGCCGCACCTTGAGGCCAGGTCCACCTCCTCTCCGGTTACATCTACTACTGCGTGCCCTCCATAAAACCCACCTATCTACAGGCGACAAGGGTTGGTAGCGAGTCCAGCTCATCTGCGGGAGCGTCCAAACATGTGCTCGCCGATTGTCGTCGGGCCGGGATGGAGGCCTGCTCTTGGGTGATTGATTGGCCGAAAGCGGCAAATGATATGAGGAGGCGAATGTGTTCCTCCAGACGGCGTGCGCCAAGAAGGGCAGCTACAAACTCGAACGTGCCCGTGTCGATTGCGTATTTCAATATGCCAATACCGTCTTTATCCTCTGCCTGCAGATTAACCTGATTCGTCGCGAGTAACTGCTTGATGATGGAGAGTGCTTTGTGCTTGACCCTGGCAACGTACTCGGCATTGTAGTGCACAAAGCCATCATTGAGGCATGCCAGCTCAGACAGCAGGTGCATTAAAGGTGTTTTGCCGAGATTATCTTGCTTATCCGGGTGAGCTCCTCCGGCTGTGAGGAGAACATCGACTACATTGGCTGAGCAGGACATGCATGCTTGGATGAGTGGTGTTCGCCCAAGTGGATAGCCGTCATTGACATTAATCCGCCCTGAACGTAACAAACCTCGCAACACTCTGAGAAGCAGCTTCTCCGTCTTCTTTTCGCCGAGGTGTACCGCGTGATGCAATGCACCCAACACATCATTCATGTTGATTATGGGTAAAGCTCCAAGCAGATACTTCAGCATCTCCAGTTGCCTCCCACATACAGCCCAGTACAGGGGCTCAATTGTGCAAGCCTTTTTTTTTCAGCTCCGTTCGGATGGGGTTCTGCTTCAGGAGCAGCTCGACAGTCTTCCTCTGGCCGTGTTTGACAGAGAGATTGAAGGCGGTGCGCCAAACTTCCAAGGATGCCGTACCCGCGATGCGCTCAAGGTCAAGAATATGCCGTGTTCGTTGTATCCTACCCGTTTTAGCGGTCCATGTCAATGCCGAGGCCTTGCGATACATGATATTGAGGAGGTAGAGCTCTTCATTGAGTAGTTCGAAAAGGCGCTTGTTTACCTTGGAAAGGGCGTGAACATCTCGGTCCCGTTCCAGGTGCTGGGAAATTGTTAAGAAGAGCTCGTTTTCTAGACTCAGTAAAGAAACTCGGGCACGCTTTGGCATGCTGAAGTGAGAGCTGCGAGAAGAGGAGCGAGATGAAGAGGCAGACATGATGACAATCGTGAAAGTATAGATGAGGTACAATAATGAATGCTTTTAAAAAAAAATTAAATAGGGATGCTTGATACTGCAGTGATGGGGGATTTGCAACCTGGAATGGGTCTTTTTGGACAGTGAAGTCGAGCATCTTATTATATGTCATGATCATGAGCTTGGGCGTCGAATCTCCAATGGATATACGCACAAACATTTCTTTACATTTTGTTGCATTCTAAGCGTGTCTGACTGATGATGCTTTTTCTCATCAGCCGTTCAGAATTGTAATAAATGAATTACTTTCATTGTGTAGGCCAAGTAGTTGTTTTCTCGAACAAAGCATCGTGACAAGGGATTGGATAGCATGGATACATGTGACTACATCTTCTCGTACTTTCTAGAACTGTTGGTAACAAAGTGTGATTTACGAGTGAACAATAGTGCATTCAGTATTCTTTAGACCAAGACGGATTGCAAGCCTTTGGGGAACATTTTACTCTTTGAACATTGGGTCTGTAACAAGGAGGTCACAGGCCTGAGCATGCCTTCATCTCATTATTAGTCACATTTGTACAAGGGACACCCATTGACCACCCATTGACTGACATGAATGTGTATGTTCATCAATGAGGAGACAGAGCTGGCTGGAACTGTGGCGTAGATGGTATGAATGTAACCTCACGAAAACAAGTCACACATTGGGGGCAAAGATGGGCAAGGGATTAACAGCATTTGGCTATTAATGGACTAAATATACTGATAACTATACTATATGGATGATGGTAATAATACTAATTTTGGTGTTAAAGATGTTTCAAGCCCAGGTCCTCAAAGCTTTGTCGTGACAGAATCCCCCCAATTTTGCAATGATATCGATGCGTTGTTGATAGTAAGGATACTGATGGTGAAGTATTTTCATAGGAGATGAGTTGCTTAGTAGACGCCGACGGGGTTCGTGCAAAGAACACCCTGCTTGGCCTGCTCGCAGTTAGTATAGAGTATGATGGACTGATTTGTTGGTTTGTCAATGACTTACAGCCTCAAGAACACAGCATCGGGCGCGCTGGCCACCAGCAGCGCAAATAGCCTGGAAGCCGCGGGCATCAGAGTAGGTGTATTGTGCTATTCGAGAGCGTCAGTGTTAGCCGGGTTTCGATGTTTCTGTTTGGCACTGGGAAATGGAAGATTGGTTGACTTACGGACGTAGCAGTCAAGGTCAGCAAGGCCCAAGACATCAGTGGCACAGCACTTGGGGTTGTTGTAGAGGCCGGAAGGGCAGCCAGTGAAGTCGCTACCATAGGTGCGGACCTCGACGGGAGAAGCCATGACGGCGGCGGCGAAGACGGTGATGGCAGCGAAGAACATCATTTTGGCGGTTGGAGTTTTTGTGGTAGACGGAAAAAGTTGAAGATTGGGTTGTTTTGAGCGTTGAGAAGGGGTAGTTTGATGAGCTGGATTGATTGTGTGATGATGATGAGGCTGTTTGACTGAATGCGCCGAGAAATGGCGATATTTATACTCGTTCAAAACTCATCCTTTCTTATTCCATTCTCATTCGGATCCTCGCTCGAGCCCTTCATGCGTCCTACCGGCAATCCGTTCATGGCGTCCATTCATTTCCTGAGGTGGACATGTCAGCGCGGCCCAGCATCTGGAACCAAGACCAAGACTAACTCTACTCTGCGATAGCATCAACGCTCCAGTTCTCAATCGGGAGAGGCCTGACCAAGTTGGCCAATTTTTTTTTTTTTTGCCTCCTTCAAGACGCATCGCGAGTGCCCGCATTGACACAAACAGGCCCGAACTAAGCAGGCCCCATTGTTCGAGATCAGCCCGCTGGACGGCCTCAAACTGGTTCGGGAACGGCTGAGGAAGCTAGCGTCGGGACTGTCTAGGCCCGGCGTCAAAAACAAGAGGTTCCAGTTCAACGTGGAAAACCTGACAATCCATTGACTCGATGGTGGGTAGTGTCGTAGCATCGTGGTATCGTTGCATCATACAAACGGTTTGAACGGGACGGAAAGGGCATGGCCAACCACAACGGGATCCCGAATTAGGTGAGTTTTGCTGTCATGTCTATGATGGCTCCGGTTAATTAGCCCGCGTTGAGTCTAGCCATGCAATGTTCAGGAGAGCCGGAGTTTAGTTTTTTTTTTTTTTTTGTATTGTTATACAAAAATGCAACTTACTATAGTGACAGTCAGGCAGACCTGAAGAACAAGAAGAAGAAAAAGAGTTCTCAGCCGGTTATCAAGTAGGAATGATGCAGGCAGGGCTGTACAAGCACGTAACATCGGCCTTTCAGCTGGGCATCCGCTGGACGGCAGCGTGGATTGAGACGGCAGAGGGCCAAGTTCGACATGAATTAAGGCATGGAGTAGTTTATTCTTTTTCTCCCATGGACTCAGATATGTAGTTGAAGATGGAGAGTTTGGTTTTCGTGGTAGAAAAAAAAATCTCGCCTAACGCTCGCTTACAAGAATTCCCTTGCTTGGTGTTCAGCATCATGATGCAGCAAGTCCTCCACGAGCGAGCAGCACAGCTTGACTGGCAGAAGGCGGGGTTGTTGTTCAGCCTTCGATCCAAGCCGTACGCCCCCAGTCTCAGACAGGCTTGATTGGGCACCAGCACGCACACAGGGCCATGGCATGGGTCAGGGAAGTGGGGTCCGGTCTGGAAGCGGAACGGCAATGGAATGGAATAGAGTGGGAACGGAGGGGCGACATCCTCTGAGACATGGGCGAAGTAGCGGGGAGCATGGATGCTGCGTCGAAAAGCAAGGACTTGCTTGGGTTTATCCAGGGGTAAAAGGGGGGGGTGAGGAGATACACATACATACACACACACAGCGCATGCGATGAAAGGAGACGAGGCGGATGAGGACGAGGCCAAAGTCAAGCTTAATGGAGGGCTCATATTACAAGTAGTTGTATTAAACGATGCAAAAGCATGGCGTTCCAAATGAGGACTGTCTGGCGACACGGCGGCTGCACGCATTGACAAGAGGAAATGAGTATGTCATCCATCTATTCGTCCGTGTATCCATCCTTTCTAGAAATCTGCCATTGCCGGCAGACTTCGGCTGGCTCCCGCCGCTCTCCCCATGGCCTCCCATAAAGTGAGGTTATTACGAGAGTGCAAATGTACGAGCAGTACGTACTGCAGGAACATGATAAGCGTAACAGTCTTTATGTGACGTCTTTGATGATGGCATGATACAAGTAGTTATCGACGATCGAGAGAAAGAAAGAAAGAAAGAAAAAGAACTCTTTCTTTCATGCAGTGCCTACGCTAGCATCGAAACTTGGAAGAGTCAAACATTTCTAAATCGGGATGTGTCTCGTTTTGTCCTGATTCCGGATGGCTGGACAGATGGACAGATGGATGGATGGATGGACAAAGTGAGACAATCAGGACTTTGGAATGTTTTACTTGTAGCGCGTGAGAGAGAGCAAGAGTGGGTGGGTGAGGTTGTGAGCGAGTGAGAGGAAGAGTAAGAGGGAGACAGAGAAAGAGAGAGAGTGTGTGTGTGTGTGTGGTCTGCATTATCACTGGTACCAGCAGCGGTGAGCCATTTTTGGATCATGCATGCATGCATAAATGAGGAGAACAAGATGGAGAGAAAGGGAGGGACGACGACGACGAGAAGGATGCGACAGCAAACAATCTGGATATTAGCAACCACAAGCAAGGCAGCCAATGTCTTCTCCTTGTGTCTGGTGTGCTCGTCTCCGCATCCCCTCTCTTTTTTTTTCCGTCCTCCTCGTCCTCCCCAGGTTTTTTTTTTCTCTCCTTCTCCTTTTCTGTGCCACTCTGTTTTTCCTTCATTTTTCTTTTCTTTGCCTTTTGTTTCTTCTTCTTCTTCTTTCTCCGAGCGTGTCACCAGATCCAAATTTGCAACACACACAAAAAGCAAACAACCATCCCAAAGCAGTAAATCGTGGCTGTGGCCCCCAAACGTTCTGTCCCCTCCTTTCATTTCCTCTCATGCTTTGACCGCGCGTAGCCGCCCGCTGTGACGGTGGGCTTTTGAGTTGCACACAGCACGCTCTCGCTCTGTTTTTGGTTTCCCTACTTTTGTTTTCATTTCTAAAAAATTAAAAACAGTAAAAATTATAAATAAATAAATAAAAATTCATCATCCTCCTCTTCCCTCTTATAAGCAGGTCATTTTGAGTACGGATAACCCGCCTCCCAGTACGAAGTAGTCCGATTGTGGTAGCGGCGGGAGATGGGCAGGGCTAAAATCAGGGCCAGGTCAGTCCAGGCATTCTTGATTGAACCCCCCAATCCAATTGTTCGGTGCATTGGTTCCCGTCCTGTCTCCGCGTCAGCCTCAATCACAACCGATTCCTAATGTGATTGGATAGATGGATGCGTGCCCACAAAACATTCGACTCAGTAGCCACTGAGTCAGACAGTGTTTGCTTGAGGCTCTCTGTGTTGAGGGGGGGGAAGGCTCGGTATTCTGGATGCTACCCTATAAATGCATGCAAACAAAGAGGTGCGTTCAGCTTTCACATTCCTAAGCCCATGTCATCACATAGCATGTGGAAGTGCTGCCCTTCATGTCCTTGAGTGACTGCTACGTAAGTGGTGAATGAAAGCACACGCCCCTCCCTCCCTCAACATGCTTTCGCATTCACAATGTACAAGTAAATGCCACCCTTCGGCCATCGCTTCCATCCGGACTCTCCCTCGCTTCCCATTTGTCAACCGGAGCGTGTGCTCCTCCTTATAGTACTCGTATAAGTGGTACATGTGTGTGCGTCACGTATTTGCATACTTGTACTTGATGTGATGGATGCGCCAAGGAGGGGAGTGGACAGCGAGCGTATCCTTGAATGCCCGTGTGCCACGACTCCCAAACTGAAGTCACCTCCACCACAGCACAGCACAGCGCTGCAGCACCACCAGCGAATCTGCTTTGCAGGAATTTGATGCGGCAGATATTACCGGTGAAGAAAATGTTCATCTCGTTTAAGTCGCGTCGCCGTTCTGGGTAATTAGCCGTAGAGGTGCGATATTGCATGCACTTTACATGGCATACAGCTTATACACCTCATCTCTCTCTTTCTCTCTCTCTGTGTGTCATGATGCCAGCTTGAGTGATTCTTGCTGAATTTCCACACAAGAAAGCAAGCAAGTGTTTTCGGCCCTGATTCAAGCCCAGACAGGCAAAACCCCATATCTATAGATGCTTCTAAGCTGGCAGTCGAGGCTGCGTCGGAATTTCTTGAACCGGTTACGCTACATTCTTAATGCTGTTTCTAAAGAGGGCGTGTTCAAGAAGTGTTAGACTGGACAAGTGAGTGCATCATCAACCGAAGCCGCCCTGCTTTAGGCTTGCATGCGAGTGACGTTGACAAGTTAAGTGATTAAGCACTATACTTGCAGGGAATAGAGTGGAGAAGTGAGGAGGTAAAGAGGAGGAGGGTGACCTTGGATATGTACATGCATACATACATACATACATACATATATATATATACACGGAGTAGATATAGAACCAAGGCAGGCCCCCTCTTCCAACATTTCCATCTAAATGTACTCTTGAGCTGCATATAAATTATCATACTGTGCGCTCTATTGTAGATGTTTGGCTGCTTTTCACTTTACTTGCAGATACGTCGTGCCTGTGCATGATACCCCCCTGTTCTCAGTTCTCACAAAATGGAAAAAGTGACTACTTTCGGGCCGTTGCATGCATGGTTAGATCTTTTCCGCTTGTACCCAGTATTACTTGCAGATAACGCGGTCGACAAGTTGTGCCGCATAAGAATCGCATGTGGGCGTATATGCTGATTTACGTCGTTTTCCCTCATCGCTGCTACGCCGAGACGGTTTCATAGCGGGCCGCCATCTTCATCACAACCGTGGCTGTAAGCCACTGTACGGCTGAGGTTTAATAGATTAAGCCCCGTGTCTATGCCCTCTTGCCCCCCCTGCTCACGTTCATATCTATACGGCGTATCGTATCGACGGAAGGATTGAATCCCGGGTTTTCCCCTCTCACAAAGTTTCGCTTGTGTCCAATCACTGCACAATAACACCCCCCAGAAGCCGCCGTCAGGCATTTTTGGGGGCCAAATCTGTGGAGCAATCAACCACAGCGTGTGACTGGCCAAAAAAGGAGTTGTATCAGAAAGAGATTAGCACATACAAATGTGTAACGCGTTTTTTGACCTTCACCTGCCCGTGCCCCCCCGGGGGCATTTTGTATCACACACACACACACACAGCGGCAAGTGTTGCGGCTGTACTCCGAATAAGCGATGTTTTCTCATTCTAAAGTTGTTCTCTCAATTCTCACATGGGTCCCTGTTGGCCCACTCGGAAAGTAAATCGATACGGCAAGGTTCAATAGCGCCGTCTTACCACGGCAAATTACGGGATAAGCCACAAAGTGATACTGTGAGGCTCGGCGGGATTCAAGGTTTGCATTTTAGCATGTCTGTGACATGTCTGTGACATGTCATGTGTCCACAGTCTCAATCGCCACACCTCCCTTTGTTCATTCCTTCAAGAGTCAAGGTCCACTGCGGGCTGTCATCTGGTGTTGCGTAAGACGGACGTGTCTGGCATTTGATCTTTCATTGGTCGATCTTCAGGATCCATGGCTCGTCTTGAAGATTGGAATGATGGTGTTTTTTTTATTACTCTTTTTGAGCAATCCTTCATTTCTGCATTGATACGGCACAGCCAATCACCCTGCTTTTCCATGGCGGTTGTTGACCGAGCCTGCAAAGGAAAAGAGAGCTGATTGAGTAATCAACATATTGATTGCGAGGAGTAGAAAAAGCAAGAAGAAGAAAAAACCATACGCGAATGGAACGTTGCATACCTCTAATGCTTATGCATATGCATCATGTCCTCAGTTGAACACTCATGATTTGCTAGATGTTCACCGAGCCAGAAGGGGCTTTTAACCTACCATCATAGGTCTTCTCGTCTTCAACTATTTGATTGAAGCATATGTGCTCTCCGCATATCCATAAGTGGAAACTTTTCCATCTAATTGACACCCTTAAGAAAGCCGAGACAGCCCGGGCATCAGTTATGCCCTCCAATCCTTCCCCTTTACCCCACCTATCAAAGCCTTTTGCATATCTATCAAGAAGTTGGCTACTAATTCGCGCATTTTAATTAAAAACAAGGGAAAAAACAGAAAAAAAAACAGGTTTTCTTGTCTAGAAATCTTGCTTCATATCGTGTATTATTGGTAAGTTTGCGGAGACACTTCAGTCTATGACGATTATTCAACCACGCTTGGAGAGAAGGTGGAGCATATTGACAATCAAGATCTGTTATCAAAGGCGCATAACGGAAATACATACGATATCAGGTCGGCGTTAATATAGCCTTACATCAATAGCTATTGAAAGAAGACATGGACAATAGTCGACGTTTGGAAATGAACACTAGATACCTATTGACACCAAAGCCATATCGTATCACGTGATACTAACTAACTTAACGGCCCGGTCCGATCGGCATGCATAACACCAATCGTGGATCATGGCAAGTCCCGAAGTCCTCTAACCAGAAGAATGTTAGTTATTGCTACAGACAGACACTTCATACTGCTAAGAAAATCGCATTGTCATGAGAGACAGCTTTAAGTAGGAAAAATAAACGGTTTTTTTTTTGGTCATTATGTAGAACTATGTATCCAAGAAACATGATTGCATGAGAAGAAAAAGGAGATTACATTGAATCCATAAAGTCGTTTAATGAGCGTTTCGAACTTTGGACATTGAAAAAGAGAAAAACAAAAACATAACGAGAAAACCAACCACAACCTGCACTATTTTCAAATCTGCTCCCAAGTCACTCTGCATATTTCTTCTCAAAAGTCAGCTTTTTCTGTATTCTAGGGAGGATTTGCTTGGTAAGGGATTGTAGTTCTTACTTCTATATACATTGCCCACCACTCCCGATCGACTTCAAACGTCAGCATTGACGTCTGCACAATCGGCAGGTTGGGGTGAATCCATTGATGGTAGTGGATGGACTGAATACCGTCTGGGAAAAGGTATCGGTCCCGATTCTCGCTCTGGCCGAGGGCTACGATCCAATGAAAATCGGCCTGAGAGGGGGTATTTGGTGCCGGAGGCGGCAAAACAATGCTGTCCAGGAGTGGCGATGTATTAGAGCGGGTCGATGCCCTGGATACCAGTGACGGCATATCTTCTCTATCGGGAAATGGATTCCAAATTTGAGAGGATGGATTGAACATCTCAAGTGGGTCATTGGGATTGGTAGTATAGGCGCTTGAGGACGGCTGAGATGTGAACACCAATGAGGATGATGCGCTTGATCGTGGTGTGGACATACTCGAAGACGCACTTGAAGATGCGCTTGGGTCAGGGTAGGATGTGCGGAGAGGGTATGTTGCGTTCTGGAATGAAGCCTGGCTGCCGAACTCAGGTGGCATTGGGGGCTGCGCACCAAAAGACGTATTCCGGATTCTTCTGTTATAGTTCTGAACTGGCCCCTGAACAGATGAGCCCATGAGGGACGCGTCGTCTAGAATATGGTGGAAATCATATGGTGTCCTTTGAGAGGGACTACCAACCGAGCTCCGCCTTGCTGGCGTTTGCGTAAACGGGAGTGGTGGTGGCGCCATTGGAAAGCTGGAACTGCCGGTGATATTGCCTGGGACCTGGTGGCTGTTGACTTCAGAAAAGCCAGAGCCACTGGCCACAGAGCTCAACACGTTCTGGTTTGGAGATCCAGAAAAGCTGGATCTATCCGAAATATCACCTGAAGGATCAATGTCATAATATCGACTGGAGGCGCCTCGGTTCATTATGGGCCGTTGTTGAGATATGGCTGGCAGGACCTGAGACGAACCTTGGCTGCTGGAGCTGTTGTATGTTACTTCCTGTGTTTCCATCTGGTGACTGGAAGAGAAAGCTTGCTGGTTAAGATCAAATATATTTGTTGGTTGTTGAGGTTGTGGGTCTTCGGCAGGGGTTGACTGCGAAGCCGAGGCCGATGACGATGCGGTAGAGGAGGATGAGGATCTTGGTCTCAGTACCCCCTTTCCCTTTCTGTCTTTTTTTGTTATGAGTGTCATGTTACTTGAATCACGCGGGGACGCGTGACGGGGACCTTGAGAGTGGGCCAGTTGTTTCTTTTTGGGGCTGTCGTCCTTGTTCAGTCTCCAACGATTGATGTAAGGGATTCCGTTGGCGCGACGAGAAGATGGCATGGGGGGGGGGAGAATACAAGTTGAGTATAAAGGTTAGAATAAGGGTCTGGAATGCTCCTGTGTGCTTAAAGTTGGCTTGATATATTCTTGCGATAGTTGAAGTGGAAGTTGATTGAGTGTGGAGCAGAAGGTTGCTATTCACGGGGAAAGAAGGGGAATTTATAGAGAAAACAATCGATGATAGATATGCTTGATGCTGCCGCTCTACTATTGTTAAGACAGTTTATTCGGGGTCGTATTGCATAGTCGACGACATTGGCACGGAGTGTCTCGATTGTCTATGACCCCAACTGTCCTTGACAAGTGCTATGCTAATAAAATGGATTAAACCGAAAGCGTGAGATGGCGTTTTGGAAAATATGATTTCATTTGTAATGATGGATATTATAGCCTAAGTGTACCTTGTAATTGAATGCTGATTTGTGATGGTTTGTGTGATTGAGCTGGTGATGTGGGTCAGTATCCAGCCCATCATGATGGGAACGAAAACAGAATACTCTGATCCCTAGGAGAATCTCCCGATCTCGAGGAACATATCTTAAAGCTGAATCGAAGCTAAGGAATCATGGGCTAAATAGCTTCTCCGTGCCTGGGGGGAGGGGGAGGGGGAGAGGGGGCACACACATACAGGCCTTGGAAGGCGTTCAATTCACATACCTGAATGAACCCAACCTGTTTGCTGGGTATAGTTTCACGTGCTTGCTTCATTCTTGACCCCAGAGCCAGACGAAATCCGAAGCCACCCTCCCTGACCGTCTTTCTTTGCCCCTCATCAGGCTTTGCCCATCCAATTGTCTTGAACAATCGGTCATAAAAAATACTTGTAAGTGGTGGTGGTGGAGACAAAGAGCCTTGCCCTGCATACAAAAGGAATCTAATGGAGTCGCGGAGATCAACAATTGGTTATCGAGATGAGAAATGACATGGTAGAGAGGGCAGTCATGGCATGGGCAGGCCCACTCACATCCATGGATCCTAATGTCGCATCGAACCCTAGAGTTCACCTGAGACGTCAACCTGGAGGGTACTCGGATCCATGCCCGTCCTAGCCTTGCTAGCCTATGACTAAATCGCGGGAGGCGCCGCAGTGATGGGTCTCAGATTTTATCCATCTTGATGCCTTGGTCAGTGTCTAGGAATGCTACTGCTACTGCTACTACCACCACCACCAAGGTGCGTATATGGTATGCATAAAGTGTACGCCACCTGAATACGACAAACCCTGTGTCAGCACCGCTTACGACAGGTTTACAAATCCACGCGGCTAGAAAAATTTCCTTTTGGGGTAGGCAAAGAGGGATGGAGGGATCATTCGAATGGAGGGATTGAGGGATGAAATGGCTGCTTCCAAGGCCTGTTGACAGAGTGCATACTGACTCATCACAGAGGAGACAGCCAACCACGTACCGAGTTCTGGCGCCAAAATGTCTCTACCTGCAGGTGTTGAAATCTGCATCACACACATCGCGTATAATGGCCGCTCACATGGGCAGTAACACCGATGTGCGGGCATTACTGTGAAAACAGACACAGTGCAATTGCAGCAACGGCGGCAAGTGTATCAACTGTGTGAGCAAAACGTTCAGCCTTGCTTTTTGTCATCAGGGACACACAAAGCCCAATGGCGGGGAGACATGAAGATTGACCCGGCTCGAGACAACAAGCCCAGCCGACCCAGCCAAGGCCCGCCCTGTGACCCAAACTGTCCATGGACAGACACCCCACCACTGCGTGCGAGGCGAGGTGATGCGCGTCTCAATCACACGCTGGCCGCCTTGTACGTGATGAACGTGTCTCCTTGCCTCGACAGAAAGCGCCATTAAAAATATCCTGACTCGCCATGATTTGGTCCGGAACCCAACTCCGGCAGGGGAGTGAGAGACTAAGACATTTTCACACCGGATGCATCTTCCACAAACCTCTTCCGTCATAATGGCCTGATAATGAGCAGCGCGCATGTACTATAATATACTGTATGCGAGGAGTAACAAGATGAACCAAATGCGCAGGCTGCACCCTTCTCCCCTCCCGGCCCTCGTGTCATCCGTAAACACATCACACATTCCCGGGCAATATCCAAGTAGATCGCCGGCTCGGTCAAGCAAGTCATTTCTTGATTTGGGCCCCACCAGCAGCAGAACCGCTTAAGCGAGGATGGAAGGATGGCTGAATATCTTCGGGGAACATCCTCGGCTCCGAAAGTACAATTTGCAGTAGACGAAGGATTGGGAGGGGGCAGAAAGTGAGGGTATCATGACCGGGATTCTTTGGCCTCTCAGGCTCGCTATGTTGCCCTGCCGAGGCCAGTTTTCACAGTAGAAATCATTTAATGACAAATGGCAAACTTAAATAGAGGTGCTCATGGAGAGATTTCTTACCATATTTGGTATGTTTGAATGTTTGAGCATGCAGCAACGCGCAGACTGCAGGCTGTAGCAGACACTAGCTAACTCTGGTGATCAGTTGTTAAGTTGGTTGTTTATCCGTATATTCATTGGTCACTACCGAGTACGCCTTTGGATGAAGCCGGTGGACGTGATAGTAGTAACTTGTGGGGTTGGTGTGATGGAGATAACGCCTCAACATTGTGCCCCCCTGAAGTAACGTTTCTGCAAACTAACCGGTTGTTCTTTATTTACCGTTTGTCATGCCAGAAGGTTGAACTCCCATTTATTAGATGTACTTTATTTGAGTGCATGTTAGAAGGCTGACATAGCGTAATGGCAATGATGATGATAATGAAAATGAATTAATCTAGGCAAGATGGTGGGCTCGCGAATGATAATGGATGATAACTCATGCACCGTGCAGGAATCAACTTCAGTCTGTACTCATCCATGAACTCCCGTCCAACAACTGGTCCTTTGGGCTTTCCACACAACCAATGTATCACCCTTCCACCCCGTTAGCCCCCCCAACAGTGACCGAATCCAACGATCTTATCGTTGCCTAACTCGCCAATCAAGTTGGAGTATGATGGTAAACCTGTGACGGCCTGGGTGGCTGAGTATGATCCAACCTTGTCACGCTTATAACGGTAGGGGCTAGTCACATACACACATACATATCGCTTACATGCTGTTCGAGCTTGCGAGACAGGTTAGTCTGGGTTAGAAGTTGAATATGGGATTGCTAAAAAAAAAAAAAAAGGCATGATAAACTCACATGCGATTGCGAATTTGGCGTACTCATTGCATATCCTGATGCTATTCTTCAGGACCTTTAGTTGATCCTCGAGATCGGACCGAAACTTGCGTCTCTCCTCTGTTTCGCCCGCAGTTCGTTGGAGATCATCATCACCCATCATTGCCACTGTAAGGGGGCTGAGGAGTCGGCTAAACTGGGCGATCAGGTAAGCCTCGGGCACCTGAACGGAGATGTCGTTCACAAGGCGCTTCATGTTAATCTGTGAAAGGAGACTATTAGCTAAACGAGATCCTTCTCAGAAGTAGGGAGAGTTGAACTTTCCTCGTAGTAAGCATCCAGAAAGTCAAGTACCTCGGACGCCGCCCAACGGTCCGCATGCGGTTCCATCCGTTCCATCAATCCTCGTATGAAGTTTCTGAAACGGGCATCGGTTAAAAAGGGGGATCCGTCCGTACCCGTGGCGCCAAAATGTTTCTTAATAAGGGTTCTGTATCGTTCCAGTCGCCTCTCATCACGGATCTTCTGGACCGTTTTTCGGAGCGTATTGTTGTATGTAATTGGATGGCCAGTTTGATGTGGCTTTAGCAAGTCTGATGTTTTCTTACGAAGATTTCCCAGAATCTCATCCAGAGCAGGCTCTATAATCTCCTCCATGATAACGGTGGCTGTTGTTGGGTCACAAATGTGGGAAATTAGATGCCACAGAAACCTCTTTGCTGCGTCCCAAGCCTTTTGAACGTGAGCCCGAGCCATCTTCTCCCAGAGTATAGATTCCTCTCTGAAAAGGTCTGCTACAATCAAGAGAGTGGGTGCCACGAGCGGCTCTCGTCCTTGACTACTATCCGTCTTTTTGGCGATCTTGTCCAAAAGCATGGCCCTGGTGACCAAGACATTGTGTTCACTGGTCATGATCTGCTCTGGGCCTGATACAACCTTGTGATATCGGCCGTTTTCATCAAGTTCTTTCGCAAAGTCAATGCCAAGATTCTGAATGACAGCGCGAATACGCTTCTCATAACCCGCTTTAGACGTGTCATCGTAGAAAAATGGATCATCATAGGTTCCTTCAACTGCCTTCTGCACAAACATCTGGAACTTTTGGCTAACCTCAAGGAGATACATCTTTTGTTCTTGTGGGTTGGCTCGTGGACCGCCAAGCGTGTCAAGCTGGGTCTGACAGACCCGAGATTTGGAGCTCATCTCATCCATCAAGTTTGGCAGCCCAGTTGAAATCTGCTCCAAGAGCACCTTGCTCAACCTGTCTCTCAGGCTCTTGATAGCCAGGTTCTGTTCAGGCAGATCGGTCCATGCGCCCTTGGCGAAAAAATCCGCCTCCTGGATATTTCGTTGCACAGCATCTTGGATGCCGGCATCAGTATCTATGTTTCTTAAAACGTGCCAGCCGAGACGGAACTTTATTTCTTGATTTTGGGCCAAGGCAACGTAAGCATTCTCGCTCTCAGATCCGGGCGTCAGGGTATCTGGCTTGGTGATGACCCCAAGGGTACGAGAGCCTGTGGGGTCGGCCTCACGTGCATGCTTCAAGACAGCTTGATTGGCGTAGTCATTCTTGGCAGATACTACGGCTAGAATGATGCTTCTTGGCTCTTTCATGTAAGTCTTGACAATGTTTGACACATGGCTGGTTTCGGTGGACGATTGGCCGTCAGTCTGGCCTTGAATTAGGCCGGGCAGATCGACAATGGTGAGATGAGGACGATCAGGACCACTGATTTCGATGCGGAGGCTATCTCCAGTGAACGACTTTCCACGGTCACCGATACCCATGGTAGCCTTTGCACTTTCAATCAGAGCAGGCAAGTCTTCAAACGATTCCAGCGTCTCACTGAATCCGGAAAATGAGGCCTTTTCAGCTTCACTACGTGGACGGCATGGAACGATGGAAACGTTGACGCTGATGTTTGCCGCTTTGCGGAGGATGAGCTCGGTCGGGAATCGGGTGCACACGCTGCTCTTCACCGGAAACGATACGCCGGATATGGCCTGGAGCACGGAGCTTTTCCCAGAGCCCTGATCCCCGCAAACAATGATCTGGGGAAGCGAAACGCAGTGATTGATGCCCTGGGAGCGAAGTGAGTCGATGGCGTCCAGGAGCTCGATTTGTTCCTTGGAAGAGAGGCCATCCAGGCCTTCCGTCACAAGAGCTGTTGGAGTCATGATGTTGGACTTCATGCGTGAATTGAGATAACGAGGGATGTGAGAGAAGCAAGAAGAAGCTTGTGTGAGGGGGGGGGGGGGCAGGAAAAGGTATCATGTTTGTGCAACGTGAATCACCGACACGATGGGTTGCCTTGCAAACGGGCTCGAGGCCAGCGAGGGGAAGCATTGAGTAACACAGTGCACAGGCATTTTTATTCATGGAGACGAGTTTGGAATGAATCATTTTTTATTGCTTAAGCTACCTGGAACGCCAAATCGACAGAAAGAAAGAAAAATGAATCTCAGTAAGAAGGCAAGAGAATGCATGAAGCTAAATCCATATAAAGAAAACTGAAGCAATCGCGACGCGGGTGAGTACACGAACCATCAAAAACAGACAAGCTACTTTCACGTGCGACGATTCCATTGGGATGCACCGTGATACAAATCATTTGGGTTAGCTCCGCCTTGATTAGGGGGCATTTGTTGGGGAGGGACGCCGACTCGCTGCCCCGGGATCTGGACAGGTTGAACTGGCCTCTGCTGCTGATGCTGAGGTGCCATTTGACCATATGGCTGCGGAACCGACGGCTGCGGAACTGGCGGTTGTTGCTGAGGAACGGATTGGTACAGCTGAGGTGTTTGTTGCTGCTGCTGAGACACAAACTGATGATACTGTTGAGCGACCTGCTCATAAGGCGGCGGAGCCTGTTGCTGCTGTTGCTGCTGAGGCCCCGGCCCATAGTATGGAGGAGGCCGTGATTGAGGCGGTGCAGCACCCCAATTCTGCGAAGGGCCCGCTGGGACATGTGCAGGGGAGCTTGCTGCAGCATTCGTCGGAGTATACGTGCTTGAACGAGGAGCGGCCATGGTGTTCTGCAAATGAGCTGGGACCATGGGCGCCGCCTGATGGGCATTGTTCTGTTGCTCCGAATTGAATGCCCTCATTTCTGGAGCAGGAGCTTGAGACGCTATTGGGTAGGATGACCCAACTGCCAGGGTAACGGGGCCCGGCGTATAAGCAAACAAAGGTCTGGGAGGCGGAAGTATCCATCCGTTTGTAGATGCGGCATGGATTGGAGGATTTGCTACTACGAATGGCTGGCTATGCCACATGCTTGGGTGAAGGAAACGATTAGGACAACCGGGGAGGTGTCGGAAAGTGCTTAGAGGTGGCACGTCGGCCATGGTGTGAATCGATGGCAACACGATGTTGACTCGCGCGGGTCGTATCAGATCGGAGCTTACAGACACATCGACTGACATGGTGGTGTTCCCGGTCTGAATGTTGACGCTGTGCGTTTCGAACTTCTGGCCTTCCAGATAAGGAGGCCGCTTCGGAAAAGCAGACTTGGTGCCTTGCCCCGAAGAGGCAGATCGCCTGGCTTTTTTACTTCCAGCCGGCGGACTCTGTTGGCCAATACTGCATGCCCCTGCTGTGGCAGCACTGGCATCATTCTCCATTGCATCCAATGAGCGTTTTTGCCTCACTGGAGCCTTTCCCTTGTCTTCTCTCTTCAATTCGCGACTGGACTTGCGTCTCCCGGTGGAGCGAGAAGAACGTGATGGGGTCCGCGGAGCACAGCATCCCGGTGTGGAACAGACCCGAGGGGCAAAGTCGCCCTGCGTTCCAGGCCAGCCAATGTCGTACTCCTCCTTGGCTCGAGGTGAAGAAAAGGCGTTGTTATCGGGGGGGAAAGTCCCTGAGAAATCCTCTTCTCCTTCTTGCGCCGTGCTTGGGAAGATATCCTGAGGCGTGCTAGGTCTTGGCTCTGATTGTGGCCGACTATCCTGAGGGCTCTCCCCATTGCGTAATGTTCCGGGGCTGGAGGAATTGTCTTCTGTAACATAACCGGCGTCGCATGAGATGGTATTGATGCTTATAGGGGGTGACGGAGCCATTCGATATCGCGAGTTGAAGCCCTTGTCAGAATAGTACTTCACATACAGGTAGTCTGGCATGGTTGGATCATCCTCGTCATACTTCATTAGTCTTGAAGCGCTGACCCATCCAAAAGGCACAGTATTTTCGACATGACGACTGTAGTAAATGACTGGGAATTCACGCCTGTTGACGAAGGGGCCCCCGTCCTCAAAGCCTTCTGCCCATCCCATGAGTGTCATCGTTTCACGGTCATAGTTGTAGCATTCGGGAATGCCGAGATTCAGGAATCCGTATTCTTGGAATGGTTTATTGTACCCAATTCTTTCAAGACTCCCACCGGGAGGCACGACGATGACGGCGAACTCGCGCCCTGATTGGGGGCAGATTGCACAGTATATATCGAACCAAGTTGGGCTAATCATGGGTTTCGCAGTAAACCAATTCTTGTGTCGGGTGATTTTATCGTCGGCTTTGAACATCCTTGGCCTCAAATGCCAAGGATATGGCAGACCGGGGAAAGATAAATGAACCTGACTTTGGGAAGCCATTCCAATATGGCGGACTATATCCGCTTCCAAAGCTCTGAGACTACGGACCTGAGAGTCCCGAAACGTATCAATAAAAGTTCGTATTCTCGGGCTGTCTGAGGCTTCTGAGAGAGTATCGAAGGTCTCACGGTGCTCAGGCTGCGAATTATGAACCCTCTGGAGTTGTGATGGTGGTCGTTGTTCCACAGCGTCTCGGCTTCCTACAGCGGCTGGCTCGATTTTGGTTATGAAGTCTCTCAGTGGTTTGAGAAGCTTGTGGTAGGATTGAAGCCGCCTGGATACTGCGGCGTCAATGGCAAGATTTGGAGAGTCCTATACAAGTTAGTTAAGATCTGTTTTTTTTGTTGAAATCTTGGGTTGTGGGTTGACTTTGCTGCTTACTGGAGGTGTTGGAATACTTCGTTGTAGGCTATTGCCATACATAATGGTGGGGATTTCAAGCCAATGTAAGATGGTGGTTCTGGCTTGGACTAGATCTAATGACGGGGAGGAGTATATTCTGTGGAGAGAAATGGATTCACGATAATAGAAGAATTGTTGACAACAACAAAGTGAAGAAGATGAGGCGGGTTTTGCAGGGCCAGTCTCCTTGTCAAGGATAACAGTAGATTTGGTTGTTGATGGTAAAGGTAAATAGGATTACAGAGTATATTTGTTTGGATTGAAAGCAGGTGGAATACAGCCTCCCTTTTATCGATATCCCGATGAGGGGAGATGATTCTCATGGCATGGAGCGGAGGTGCATGTACAGCACGCGATCCGGTTGGCTTGTTGCCCAGCCATGCATGGCACAGCCTTTCTCGCAGTCCATGTACTCCCTCCTCCGTAGCCTCGATCACAGTCTCACCCTTCCGTACTCCGTATCTACTGGACTAGGACGAGATCGGGTGGAGTTGCCGGGGTAGCTTAACGATTAGGCGGGCCTCTTGATCGCGATTGGTAGCGTTGGGATTCGGCTGCAAGCCCGAGTGCACCCGTAACCAAGCCAATGTCAATGCCAATGCCAATGCCAATGAGACCCAGATGTGTGTTTCTCAAGTGTGGAATATCCTGGGATATCCTGGGATGCACTGGGATACCTCAGAGTAGTTCTCGGGCGAAAGCGTGTTGGTGGCCAAAAGCCTTCATCCTCTCTGTGGCCGTATAGTGTCACACCCACCCTTGACAGCTTTCGTGTAAGTACTTATTCGAGACTGCATCTTGTGTGATAAAATTTTCTTTTTCACACGATGGGACTGGCTGGGCTTTCCAAGGGGGGGAAAATGGGGTACCTGTCTGGTTGCCCTGCCTTGGCAAATTGGTGTTCTTCCTTTGCTGTATCCTCGTCCCCTCTCCACTCGTACATGCATGGAGACAAGGCTCGGTGACCCTCCCTCCCCTCCATGACGTACATGCTCATAGGACAGACGGACGATGCGGCAATTGTGATTGGCAAAGTAGAAAAAGAAAGAAAAAAGCGCGAGGGCGAGAGCGAGAACAGAAATGAGGAGTCTGCAGCCCCCCCTGGCCCGGTCACGCTGCCTGTTAGACATACTCCATTCATACCTAGGCAGATGCAGTAAGGGACAAGAGTCGATTGGACGATTGCCTCGACGACTCCCTTGATCCTTCACTCCCCCTCCATCTCGTCTCATCCTCATGCATGCAGCTACAGCTACAATAGACAGCTAAATGAGTCGTAAACAGGGGAGTGTTGTTGCTGAGATATGATGTGATGTGACGAGCAGGGCTGCGACAAACAATAAAACAACAAGCACGCCGAGAACATGGGCAATATATGTTTAGTCTCGGTATACGTAATATATTTATGCATTGGAACCTTGTCGTCGTCGTTGTCGTAAGTGGGCCTCTTGATGCAACTGAGGATAAGGACGCAAGGGAGACCGGATGGAGAGATAATAATACTGCACCTTCAAACAATCCATACATGGATGTTTACCGGGTCAGGCAGACCTGGATACTACTTGTTTGTATACGGACTACTACGGGCTACCTAGCTCGGACTACGGAGTACTGTGTAGCCTCTTCCAGGTAGGTACGTACCTTGGTAGCCAGTGCGGACTTTCGTGTTACCGCAGCCGAACCTTTTCATATCCATGTTCGCCAAGCAATTCTGTAGCATCATCTCCCAAGGTCCCTCCCCCCCCCCTCCCAACTTCCCAGGGCCCCTCCCCTCCTTCATGAGAGAGCACTGAACACCTATGGTACTATGCACACCCTTACCTATCGAATCAACCTGAAAGTGGCATCCACACACACAGACACACAGAGAGGAGCATATGACCAAAAGATCCAATATCGAAAAGCAAACATTGTCGAGTGAAATTACTCCTATTCGACGGTAACCATGCCATGCTCATGCTGCCAAGAGCCTGTTGCTGCTGAGCCAACTGCTGGGCCGGTTTCTACTACACCAATTCTATTGGAACCCAACGAGGCTATCCCGCACACAGACGACAACGCAAAGGACTCATGCAAGCAATTCGGTGCTGAACCTACGGCCATCGAGGCCCGGTCCGTGGACTACTGCAGTACTAATGTAGTGGGCAACAAACACGCACCGAGTGCGGGGATCTACTTGGACGGCAAACGGTCCGGATCCCCGAAGGGAGAGAAGGAGAGAGCCCATGGTGATAACAACGTTAGTATCGACGACGACGACGACGACGACGACGACTGCGATAAACAGGGTTCTGGTGTTTTGGCAGTTGAATGTTTGGATAGTTGTTGCAAAGACGACCCTGGCATTGTTTTTGATACGCAATCTTTCAGAGGTCACGACACCATCACTTGTTCTAAGACATGCACGCCTGGTGGTTGCGTACAAGCAGAACAAATTACGGAGTGTATAGCCCTCAGCAATAATAAGAACGAACAACTCACCACCACCACACCCATTGAGACATGCGACAAGGGCTGCTGTGAGACAGTGTTGCAGGGAATAGATTCCAATATCGACGACTCGGATGCTCCAGAGTGCTGCCGCGGCAAACTTGCACCATGCTGCGATGATGCCTGCATTGACCGTCTAGCTCTTCGCGAGTGCAAAGTCGGATCGGCTGTATCGGCCGCCACTACTGTCGACAAGACTGCAGGGGGTAAGTCATTGGCTTTTCCCCGGTTTCAACTTCTCCTCAAGCGTCGGATAGCTGATTGATTCCTACCCGTAGAGAGATATCATGCATGCTGCCAATCGAGTTCAGAGACAACAACCCCCGGGGCGTGTGATCGTCATCGCCGTGCTGCGAAGGAGCGCTATGGTGCCGCCCTTGAGGCTCTTGGATGTATTTGTCGTGCCCTTCTTGCACTCGGACAGGAGTCATGCTGCGACAGTCGGAAGCGGTCGCTTGACAAAGGGAAGTATCCCAAAAGATCATTCGATTGGCCTGCCAGACACCTCCCCGGCCGTGTCGTTAGTGGTACATCCGCAAAGCCATTGTCCGTTGCAAGCCGGATTTCCCGCCAAAGCCGCAACACTTGTTGTCCCAAACAGCCTACCAATACGAAGTCGACATGCTCAAGTGAAGCCTGCTGTGAGGGCACCAAACAGAATTCACAAAGGAATGACCGCGCCGATCCCTATTGCGCCACTTCTCGTGGGCCGCATAATTTCGCCGCCAGCAAGAGAGTTGGCATCTCCCCCTCTCGAGATGTGGAAAGCCAGGCCTCAGGCCGTGAACATGTAGTTCTCAGCATATCCGGAATGACTTGCACGGGTTGCGAGACGAAGCTTAATAGAACTCTGTCATCATTGACTGGAATCGAGAACCTCAAGACCAGCTTGGTTCTTTCGCGAGCAGAATTTGATATTGACTTGCGGCTCGTTGCTGTGGATGATGTGATTAAACATTTGCAACGTACAACCGAGTTTAAATGTGAGAAGATTGCCAGCAAGGGATCCAGCGTGGACATCATTGTCTCAGGAAACACTCTGGACTTTGTGAATAGGACTTGGCCAGAAGGCGTGATAGACATATCCATTGTCGATAAAAGTGTTGTCAGAGTTACGTTTGACCCAACTTTGATCGGTGCTCGAGATCTTCTGGAGAAGTATTGGGGAGCGTCTATCAAGCTTGCCCCCATTCGCGGTGACCCCTCGCTTGAGGCCGGAAGCAGACATGTTCGCCATGTAGGGTATACGACTCTGCTGTCGGTAGCTTTCACGATTCCCGTCTTGGTCATGGCTTGGGCTCCCTTACCCGACAGAGGAATCGCCTATAGCTCTGCGTCGCTGGCTTTGGCGACCGTTGTTCAAGTCTTTGTCGCCGGCCCGTTTTATCCCAAGGCACTCAAGGCTCTTGTTTTTTCTCGGGTCGTTGAGATGGACCTGTTAATCGTGCTGAGTACCACTACCGCTTTCATTTTCTCTGTGGTCTCCTACGGATACCTTGTCGCCAAAAGACCCCTATCAACAAGCCAATTCTTTGAAACAAGCACCCTTCTGGTCACTTTGATCATGGTAGGGCGCTATGTAGCGGCATTGGCCCGCCACAAAGCAGTGAAATCCATCTCTTTCCAATCTCTTCAAACACCAACCGCACTTCTTGTAGATAATTCCTCTTCTGGGCTGAGAGAGATTGATGCAAGACTCTTGCAATATGGCGATGTTTTCAAGATCCTTCCTGATACCACGATCCCCACTGATGGGGTCGTAATTTCGGGTGCGTCTGAGGTTGATGAATCTATGTTTACCGGAGAGTCTATACCTGTTGAGAAGCGCATCGACACATCTCTCATTGCCGGGACTATCAACCATTCTGGGACCATGCTGGCGCGTGTGACACGTCTTCCAGGTGAAAACACTATCAATGCCATTGCGGCAATGGTTGACGAAGCAAAACTTTCCAAGCCAAAAATACAGGACTTGGCCGACCAAGTTGCTTCTTACTTTGTCCCTGTAGTTCTGGTCCTGACAACCATGACCTTTGTGATCTGGGTAGCCATCGGCGTTGCTGTCCGTGGTAAGAAAGGAGGCGATGCAATTGTGGATGCACTGACTTATGCCATCACTGTCCTCATCGTTTCATGCCCATGCGCCATCGGACTGGCCATTCCGATGGTCGTTGTGATTGCTAGTGGCGTAGCCGCAGAGCGAGGTGTCATCTTCAAGTCGGCAGATGTCATTGAGCTGGCTTATAAGACGACCCATGTTGTGTTTGACAAGACGGGCACTCTTACTCAAGGAAAGCTTGCTGTCGTTAAGGCTTCGCAATCGCTAAATGAAGATAACACGTCTTCGTTGCTTCTGGGTCTGATTGAAAACAGTCGGCACCCAGTTTCCACAGCGGTAGCAAACCACCTCAGGAATAAGGGTGTTGTGGCATCATCTATACTCAACGTCAAAAGCTTGGCTGGCCAAGGCCTGGAAGCCCAATTAACCGATCAGACATTGCGAGCTGGCAACTCCCGTTGGCTCAACTTGTCTTCTCATTCACTTGTCCAGCCTCTTTTAGCGCAGGGATACACGGTATTCTGCTTCACGATCAATGATGAGGTGGCAGCGGTTTTTGGTCTTGAAGACTCACTTCGAGAGGATGCAGCACAAGTGACTGCGGATCTGCAGAAACGGGGTATTTCCGTGCATGTGGTTTCCGGTGATGATGACGGCGCTGTTCAGGGGGTAGCAACAAAGCTTGGGATTGCTGCGCATAATGTTCGTTCACGCAATTCACCAGCTGACAAACAAGCCTACATCAAGGAGCTCCTTGGCGACACTTCTAACAAGTACAAGCCCATCGTGGTGTTCTGCGGCGATGGCACGAATGACGCCGCCGCCCTCGCGCAGGCAACCATCGGTGTTCATCTGAATCAAACCAGTGACATTGCCAAGTCAGCGGCCGATGTCGTCTTGGCGCGGCCGGATCTGTCCAACATCATCACCATGATGGACATCAGCCGGCAGTCGGTCAGGCGAATTCAATTTAATTTTGCATGGAGCTTTGTGTACAACACATTTGCGGTCCTTCTGGCCGCGGGTGTGTTTGTCAAGGCGAGGATCCCACCGGAATATGGAGGCCTGGGTGAACTTGTGAGCGTGCTGCCTGTCATTGCGGCTGCAGTTCTTTTACGATGGACCAGGATTTGAACTAGATTCAGTCGAGGTGGATTCCACATGAGCAAACGACTTTAGATATCTAAATCGGGTTGCTCGTATGTTTGGCCAACCAAGGTCACGATGGAATTGGCAGAAATGCCAATTACTACACACTTACATTCTCCCCTTGTCCCAGAGTCATTGCGCATCGCTCAAGTACTAATCTTGAAGGTGTATATGGCTGGGAATTACTATCATGCTGTGCCAATTTGGCTCATTTATTCACAACGCAAGTAGTTGATATGATAAAAGATTATTTGAAGATATATGAAGCTTCTCTATAACAGCACCCTGAGTGATATGCTATGCCCTTTCGTCCTCCATATGTCAGAATTAAACCCTTGCAACTATACTCGTGACCAACTGTACAGTATCGATGACTCCATCTGCATTTTCTAGCTCGTCGGTGTGCGCCGACAGGTTTGTATCTCCGTCAAGCAATACTCGAGCAGTCCGTAGACATGACTTGTCCGAACCCAAGACGATGCTGCGCCAGAATCTGTCGTTATTGATATACTTTTCGAGCGCATAGATCAATGCTGTCCAGCCGCCTGAGCACTTTGCATGGCGGTCGACCCGGCCCGTCTGTAGCAGCGCCTTCACGGCGGCAACGTTGTGCACCTGGGCAGCATGCATGAGCGCAGTCCTGCCATATTGATTCCGTATGTTCACGTCGACGCCGGGGTGGTTGATGAAGAGGGAAGCAGTTTCCATTTCGGTTGTTTCCACGGCGTAAATGAGGGGGGATTTGCCGTCAAAGTCTTGACACATCGGATCTACGTCGCCTCGTTCGAGAAGATGCTGCACTACATCTGGCCAGTCATGGTATGCGGCCCATGTCATTATATCGCGACCAAACTGATCACGTCCATCCAGTCGAATATCCTTTCCGGACATCAACGCGGTTGTGATACTCTTGTCGCCCGATGCAGCTGCGACTAACAATGGAGTGCGGCCGGTGTTGTCTGGTACATTTGGATCAACGCCGTGCGTTTTGAGAAGCTCTCTGACGACCTCTATTCTGTCGTGCTCTACTGCATGCATCAACGCCGTGCTGCCTTCGTCATCTTGAGCCGCGGGATTCGCACCGTGGTGTAGCAACACGCGGACGACTTGAGCATGACCATTTCTTGCCGCCCACAAAAGGGGAGTGGTGCAGCGGTTGTCTTCGGTCTCGAGATTGACTCCCCTCTCGACCAGCATCCGCACTATGTTGAAATTCCCGGTCTCTGCAGCCAATGATAGAGGTGTTCTGTAATCGTAATCCTTGGCCTCTAGGTCTATCTCCTTCAAGGATAGGAGAAACCTGACAATATCTTCATGCCCTAGTTTCGCGGCTATTGCGAGCGGCGTGGTGCTGAGGATGCCAGTGTTATCCGGGTTCACCCTACCCGTGTTGAGAAGCCCCTTGACGGCTCCTAAATGGCCGTACTCTACAGCGCGCATTAGAAGTGTTGAACCAGAGCGGCTTACTGATTCGGGATCGACATCTGACCTCTTGAGAAGCAGTTCCATGATGTCGGTGTATCCGTGAGGGACAACCAGGGCCAGCGGCGTTTCGCCGTCTACATCTTTATGGTCCGGATCAAGGAGGTTTGTCGAGAGCAGCCAGCTTACCACTTCTGCTCTGCCAGAAAGAGAGGCCCAGGACAATGCTGTGCGGTGATAGGAGACTTGGGCAGCAAGGTTCGCTTTGCCTGACGCTGCGAGCATCTTCGTGACATCCAAGTGGCCTGATTCTGACGCAATTATGAAGGGTGTCTTGAGCGTGCTGTCCAAAGAGTCCACGGCGATATCGTTGGCGGCGAGGAGGAGCCTTATGATTTCCACGTGTCCCTTGCGCGCAGCGATGGAAAGGGGTGTGGTTTTGAAGAAGCCATCGGAGTATTTGACGTTGACATCGGCACCATCCATGCCAAGCAATTCCTTAAACATGACTGCATCCCCAATATCAGCGGCCCTTATCAAGAGAGGTACTCCATGGAAGTGTTTCCGCTGGTGCTCCCGGAGGCTTGCACCGAAACGCTTGAAGTTTCTGATGGTGAGCAACTTTCTCTTTTGCAAGGCCCAACTTAGAGCAGGAGATCCCTCGCGTATGTTTTGTAGGTAGAGATCTCTAAGCAGCAAGGAATAATGGGAGGAATTGGTTCTGCAGAGTGCGAATAGGGAGCCCGGGGGGAGATGGCTGGCGATGTGGACGATGACCTCTGGTGGCAAGTCGGCGAGCCATTGGGAGGTAGGACGCTGCCGAGTCTGTTGTGTGACTATCTTGGGGACAGAAATGTGGGGAAACTTGAACTGGTCTCGCATGATGATGATTTGTTCGTGTCGAGTGCATGAGTAAAGCTGTAGAAGATGGAGATGTGTAGATTGAAATGTTCTCCAGAACGATGGCCAGTTTTATAGGTTCTATACGGTTGAGACATCCAGGCTCAGTTTTTTTTCTTTTTTGTTGGATAATCAGGAGAAGTGAATGAGCTTGACATGTACGAATGATTTAAGATGGTATTTCTTTTAAGAGCACTCATTATTATTGTATGAATTGAACAGAAGACTTTCCCCAGGTTTGAACTTCTGGATTGGTTCATTATTAGGCATAAGATTCCTTTGTTGTCTGGCGTACCAAACTGGAGCCAGCAAGGCAAGGTTGAAGATTCGTGAACATCAGAGTTGGCCAAGAAAGGCGATTGATCCCAATATTGTTCCAGCAAGTGGTAGCAAACTGCGGATGGAATTGAGGAGTATCCAGCTATCCAGCAGCTGCTTCACTTGCGCAACCACCACACTGTCCTGCTTTGCCAGAGCCTCGGCGGCGGCGGCCTTGTGTAAGGCATCGTTCGTCTTCTTCATGAAGATGAGGGTGAAGGGAACAGTAGACACGACGCATGCGGCAGCACCGAGGAGGATGTGCCACGGGCCGCTGTGGCCGTATGCCTCATATGCGGCGTAGAGGTATGATAGAGCAACGGTAGCGGCGAACTTGGGCATGGCAGCAGCTCCGCGTTTGTAGAGCTGAGCCCAGACTTGGGCTGCTGTTTGAGGGACGGCAGCAGCAGCGGGGGCGCCGCCAATGGAGAAGGAATTGATGGCACCTGTTTATTCGAGTCAGTGAATGGATGGATATGGATTTGTGTGTTGTTGAGATGGGGTGATTGGTGATGGTGATGGTGCTGGTGACAGTGTCAAATATCCTCCTTACCAGAAACCCAGGCGGAGCCAATGATGCCGGTCGCGACAGCAATGAGCGGAGGTGAGAGCTGCATCTTCGTGGCCTATTTTTCTTCTTTCTTCTTCTTCTTCTTCTTCTTCTTCTTCTTTGATTTCAATGGCGAGGAAGGAATAAAAAGAGAGATGAATAATTGTCAAAGAGACTGGATTCGATTGTCCTCCATCTCCTCTTTATTCGTTGAACATCTTTGACGTTTTCGCAATAGCGTGATGACCGAACACCGAAAGCAATGATGCTTCAGTGATGCGGTTGTCCGGTTTCAGTGGGAGCACTAATACAGCTACAGCTACAGCTACAGCTATAGCTATAGCTACAGTGGCTCAAGGCGCTGTCGCATCAAGCAGGACAGCTCGGTGTTGCTGACTCGCAGGTGCGGCCATCGGTCTTGCTTAGAGTTCCGAGTAGGCTATCCATGGAAACTGGGTATCCGTCTATGCGGCTTGTTCTTTCTGATGGAATAGACAATTGCTTCCACTCATCAACATTTACAATCAATGAATACTTGTTCAATGCTTTGTCGCCATGGCTCGATCCAGTAGATTCTAATGTACCCCAGTTTTTGAACAACTAAAAAAGAAATAGTAGAGGAGACGTGTTTTTCATCATCAATCCTGGCAAAAATATCTGATGACGGGTTTATGTTTGTGAAGCCTGCACATTTGACTCCATGAGCTCTCATCACCAATAAGCAATTGCAGTGTATGCAGCGATATATTCATGTCCCGTTTACCCGTAAACCCATATATATTGGCCTACCTTCAGGCCGACTCAAAATTACAGGACCTATAATCACTCTCCAGCTCAAACTCACTCTTCTATGAATGACCAACAACATTTATGACAGCTCGGGATATATGCTGGTTGCACGTATCATCTTGTTTTGAAGAGGTTACTCATAATCTAAATCACATCCACAGATATCCCCCCCTTCCTGTCCGTCTAGAACGGTATCAAAGGTTGGCGAGACATGCTGCCGCTCATGTTTGCTATTCAGACTGGTCGGGTTGCCTCAGCCATCCAAACCTCAAGACTTAACAGAGTTCCAGAGGTGACTACAGCAAACAGTGATCCTCAGTTACTCATTATACGACTTGAAATGTTGACTCTTTGATCAAGATGCCTGGATACACCAATGCTTAGATTCAGAAAGTCAGCATGAGATATCACCAGGGGAGGGTGTCTTGCATAAACCTCTCTTCAACCAGGCCCTGAAACCAATACGCCAAGTTATCTTCTACTCGTACTATGACAGTAGAGACGAGGAATCCATCATATTTGACTCTCAAACTCATAGAAGATAGCATTATCGTGTGACCGTCAGGCATGTGTAAATGGCCAAATGATACCCTGTCGACCAAGGGAACGAACCCTCGACATTTCCGACGACTACATGTTTACTTTTAAAATCTTCTCTTTGTTCATCAAAAGCAGACATCCAAAATGTCCATTCCGAAACCCATAAAGTACCCACACGCCTAAGAGGACAAAATAGCCGTCCGTCAGTGTGTGCAGTTGAGCGTCAACACAGAGCATCCAAAAAGGACTGCAAGGGAAACGCCACCATTTTAAGCTTAATTACTAGACTCAACACCATGGAATCACTGAGCGAACCACGATGTATATTGAAGACGCAAACCTGCCGAATTGGGAAGATGCTTCTCTCTGCCCGGGAGCACTAATGCGTTGCAACACCTTGGGAGGGATAGATGTAACATGGCCGCCTCGGAAAGCTCTCATTGTTTGCCATTGTCAATTTCATTATTCGTTTTCTATATCCTTGGATAATTTTGATTTTATATCCATTACTGTTGCGTGTGGACTTGTAGTCCATCAGGAGTTTGGGTTGCTTGTCGTCCTCGCTCAGAAAGCGATACGATGGTCCCTTTGTCCAGCGTCAATCTTGACATGCCCCCCCCCCCCCTCAACCCCCCGACAAACGAGCCAGGGATTGTAAACAACCAGACCGCTACAATGATTCTTCTTTGTGTAGGTTGCCGTTTGTTTGTAGCTCAAGGGAAAAGATAATAGGTAAATCAAGGTAGTGATGGTGCACAATCTCCAAAGGGATAACGCATCGACAGGTCCAGAGACCGGATCTTTGATCACAGTGCCATCTTGGTTCAAAAGCCTATGAGACGAAGAAGCAGTATCACCTGTTGTTTCTTGCATGGCCGAAATTATGAGAATATCTCCAAGGTGTAATACGACAACGCCGACTGTCAATGCCTCTAAGAACGCACCTCGAACCAGACTTGATAAGGAGAACCACCAGTAAGAGCAACAGGAATATAGCCAACAAGCGTTTACAATTCATCCACCATGGTGAGCTTTTATTCAGGTCTCTTTTCTAGGTATTTCGCATGCAGAGAACGCCATGTCCCCAGACACACCTACCGTTTTCTCTATCAACAACCTCCAAGCATCAAAGCGGATGGTCTACCCCCTCATAATTGCCATCATGGCTGAATTCTAGGTACTTATAAGCTCCTAATGCATGTTAGAGACAGCTGTAAGATGTCAGAGGCCCAGTCAGACTCTGTGGACCAAACGCCCTCGGGTAAACACCAGAGCCGATGCATTATCTTGTGGATCCCCAAGTTGCCGCCATCAGACTTCAAGACGTATTCGTATCTGTTATTCCACCACTCTGGAATCAAACCCATGCTACGCAAGATTGATACGGGCAGCAAGGAGCCGAGATAAACAATCGGGAACTGGACAGATATGGATTCCACCAATATGCAAAGTCCATCAATGGTATCCATCGGACAGAGTAATTTTCTCAACGTCAGGCAGCAACCCACTTTCTAGGCCATTCGTTAATATGGGAGCCACTCCCGGTGCTGCATTTTCTTTAAAGAGGGGGGAGCGGAGTTTTGATAAGAGCACTCGGGCCGTTCCTCTCTTCCAGTCCTTGTATCGACAGATGCGTTCGAAGCGTCCCCGTTTGGTCAGTGGATCGAAAATCAAGGGCCCAAATATAGACAGACGGTTATCTTGGCAGTAACGCCAAGGGTTGTTGCCAAGTCACCCAAGTGTGAGCATCGTGCCGATGGGCCTTGTAACCGATGTTACTTTCTTGGCCGATTTCCACGGTTGTAAGATGGCCCACCAAAGCAGACCCAAAGGCATCCATCCCGGTGGACAAAATGATTCGCCTTTACCATGCGTTGGTGCTTGTTGGACAATGACCAGTCCTCCTGTGACTGCATCTCACATGGTCTGACTCAAGGTACGCCGACTCCAACGTTACCAAGGGACTCGGCCAAGAACGAAAAGACCCAGCTTCCTTCTTTTCGACGGGTCCCGCCGGATCGGATCCAGAGTGGGCAAAAGATAACCCCAAGCTTGGAGGGATGAAGGACCTGGACTTTTTCTGAGATGATGGCATCATGTTCATCACGGCATCTGACATGCCGTTGGACCCCAAAATGCCTCATCAGAGTTGTATCGCAGAGCGCGACTAACAAGGCGACGATTGTCAGTCCATCCCAAGGGGAGCAAGCAGGTCGCCTCGCAATGCAATGTGCCACCCCCAATACTCTAACGGCGCAAGCACATCGTGGCCATCAAATACATGCATTCCAAAGCATCACAACAACACAAAGGGATTTGAGGAACGGCAATTGGGTGCCTAGCGTCCGCCACCGTCGATCAAAAACCAACGCGATATCCAGACCCGCCAACATCACATCTCTCCGGAGATGTCAACTAACTGGCGGGCGGACGATGGCCGTGATGGGCATACTCCCCCCTTTGCCCACGGATGAAATGACATGAGATGCTGGGTGAGATGAGACGGGCAGGGCAGGGCAGGGCAGGGCACAAAACGGCCCCCAAGGGACTAACAAGACAGCCAGCCCTAAGTGAGGAGGAAGTATCGTGTACTTGTGCGAGTTCTTGGTGACAGTGGTGTCGACGATGCGAACCCCCACTCTGTAACTAAAGCGAGGCGCTGCAGTAGTTTGTGCACAACAAAGGGACAAGAGAGGCAAAGGAGATTGTCATGTCGAGACGGTCATCGACCCAGAAGACAGGGTGCACACCATCCACGGCAGAGCGGCAACGGCTGGTGGGTTTTCTAATCCAGTCCAGCCGCATTCCTTTTGTTCTTACTCGCTCACTCGCTCGCCCAAGCTTGAAGTCAGTCACCCTCTCACACTCCTCTCCCACACGCACACACACACTCTCTCTCTCTCTGTCTTTCTCTCCAACAGGGCGGTCCGTCCGCAATTAGACACATCTGCAACGGTCAGCCAGAACGGGATGACGTCGTTTGTGTGCGTGTGAATGCGTGCGAATGCGAATGGTGTGCATTAAAATGGGATGATTCAGAGGCCACGTTACGGGATGCGGCGAAAAATGGCTTCAACTCTATAGGCAACTTTATTGGAGTTGCATAGGCAAATATTCCACACCCAGACACAGTGCTCTGAATGCCTTATTCCATGCAAGGTCAGATGGACTTCCTTGTGATCTACAACGCCGCCTTGTGGCTCAAAAAAAAAGACAGGGCTGGGTTTGGCGGCAGCCCTGCAAACCGACAGACAGCAAACACAGCATGAGGCTAGCAGGTTTGGTCGGTGTAGAAAACGGTGCGGTTTTGCTGCCGGCTAAATCGGCTATGGGGCAGAGGGCGGATGGCAGAGAGAGAGAGAGAGAGAGGCTTGAAGCTGTCAGTGCCAACAAACCACTCACTCCTCCCAGGTCCATGGAGGAGGGGGGCATGGAGGATGATGGCATGTGCTAGTCCTAGTTGACTAAGGCGACGATGGTGGCATTTGATCGTGACCTACTAAACGAAAGATGGAGACGGAGAGAGAGACGGAGAGAGAGAAAAAAAGAGGTGAGCAAAATAGGCAACTGAATTGAACCGATTGCCTGTCTCTCTGCCCGTTGACTGAGACAGCATCAATCAACATTGGCATGTGTTGTATGTGCGTATGTACCTACAGTCATTCCATTCCCATGGAAAAGCCGTCAACTTTGCCTGTGACGTTGATGCTTCCTCCACGTTGAAGCCACGAAACACGCCCCGACCCCCTTGTTTCCGCATCTCGCGCTCGTGCTGGCTGGCTCACGGGCTCATGCTCGTGCTCATGCTGCATCGGCAAAAAAAAAAACTAGGACGCTCTTCTATTCGATACCCTTTTTTTTCTTTCTCTTCTTCTTCTTTCATTCTCATTCGCCATCTGGCCTAAACACTCAGCTTACCATTCAGCGTAACCCTTCTATAAATCCTTCTAACCGCGGCAATAAGCACCTTTTCTTCTTCTTTGTCGCAGCGGCAGCAGCACAAGGGGGGGGGCTTCTTTGAACAGTTCCTCGGTTGAATAAACGTAAGACACGCATGGAAGTTCCCACGTTGCACGGAATGCATGCGACAGAACCTTGTTTCTCTTTTTTCTTTTTTTTCTTCTTTTCGAGTAAGAATTTCCGATGATGATGACTTGTCGCTCTTCTCTCTCTCACCAAAATGGACTACGTGACCGATTCATGTCAAAGCTTAGCTGCAATCATCCCTTTGAGGGTCCGTAATAGATAGATACATAGTAGCTGTAGTAGTACAAAGAGGTATCCATCCATGAATACTACTACTCCCAGCATTCTTTCTTGCCAAGACGGCAACCAGCCGCCGAGCCAGATCAAGCATCCCCGGCCGTCGAGATGCAGGGCAACGGAGCACAGAGAGCAATCTCCCCCCTCCCCCCCCTTCTTCTTCTCATTCAACTTGCTCTAGCCATTATCCAGCCACATCGAAGCGCTTGCATGACGCCGATGGACATGGCATATTAGCATGGATAGGATAGGACCCAAAGTGGGTTCTTTGGGGACTTGAATGGCCGGGATAGGCCAGCTTATGGGGGGGACCAACCACAGGGCGTATCGTATCGTGAATGGGTACGAGCACAATTCTCTGTGGATTTTTTTTTTATTTATTGTTTCCAATATTCACACCATAAAATGTTCAATCGCAATATAGATATCAGTCTAGCCGTGGTAGTAAAGGTAAAAAATAGCCCTTCATCGTAAACTACCTACTGCATGCTTCGTTTAACATCCGCCATCCCCAAAAATGCATCATGCAGGAGGAAATGAAGGGTGTGCCAGTCTCAGGTCAAGGAAGGGGGGGGGCTACAAAGAGCGATTTACAAGTAATACATGAAGCCTGCATCCATACAGAGAAAAAAGAGACGCATCAGAAAAATCTCCACCCCGAAAATGGGAACAGACGACAACGGGCAAACAGACTTCTCGAATCCGAATATGAGAAGCATAGAATGAAATGCCTACCTTACCTACTGGTACAACAACATGTCTGGTTGATTACAAACAAGCATATTTTCTTCGGAGAGTAACCGGATTCAGCTCACTGCTACGAGAACGGAGTAAAATACTACGACTTGTACATAACATCGTTCCAATAACGGATTCCTTTTTGGAATCCTATTATTATGGAGATGGATACGACCTATAATTACGACCCTCAGTGCATCCTCCGGCCATTTCTCCGTTGTCGCCTCGCTTTGTTATGATCCATGGTCCGTAAAAAATTGCTAATCAATGTCGTATGATCAAATAGACACACTGACTGACTAACTGACTGAAAAAAAGAGACCCATTTTTTCAACTCCGCGGACAAAGTTCAGGCTCTCTCCCCTCTCTCTTACAATTTATCCGTAACGTTCTTTTTGTTGGTGTTAAGCGCCCACCCCTCCATACTGGTCGGAGAATTACAAACTTGGTCGCAAGGCATAATTCCACTGTCAAACCGTCACTATCCTTCCCCCTCCTATTGTCACACACACACACTATAATATCCAACAGTGACAGGACGCCTTCCCGCAGCACCGTGATCACGTTTGTCACCCAATAGAGGCAGCCCTTCGGAAGCAGCACACATTTTTGGGTGTGCTCATTACCCGCATCAGAAGACCCATCCAATATAAACAATTTATTGGCAGCCTGCATTTGCCATTCCATCCCCCTTTCCCTCCTATATATAGATTTCCCAATGCGGTAGCTATGACGATATCGCAGCTGGAGAGATGGAGAGCGTGAGAGCGTGAGAGGCAGCGTGCCTTGACAGCTCCACGGCTTTTTCCGATATATGCGGACTCTATGACCCATTGCGCATTTGTACAGCACACACACACACACACGCGGACGGAAGAGCTGTGACTATAGAGCGTGAGTACCCCGTACAAGTTTGCACATGCAGCGGAACAAGGACGAGGGCGAGGGCGAGGAGGACCCTGGGATTCAATAACCCCTTCACCGGTTGGTGGCAAAGTATTGGGTGAAACTGAATAAAGAAACATGGCCCGCTACAATGGCCAATACCGTCGTATACCTGTAGATACATGCCCTCGCTTTCTCAGCCGGGCTCCATTCACAGCGTCGCAATGGTACATACATACATACATACATCCTGCAATGCATCCAAACACACGTGAGCCGCCCTCCCCCCTTCATGCACAGTCGTTTGGTTGCACAGAGTTTGTCCCCTTCCAGCCTCTCGACCCTCCTCTTGTCTCGGACAATCGTTTCCTCTTCTTGCACCCTGTAGCGAAAAACGCAGTAAGCACTGTAAATAAAATAACAAGCCCTTATAATAATAATAATAGTACGGAAATAAAAAGAAACATGAGGCAAGTATAGTTACTTGCCTCTTGTATCTGTACCCTTACTCTCAGCTTGCGTCGCATCCCGGCATCTTGGGCCGTCCAGCGGGAACGGGGGGTTCCTTTGGGGTGGGTTTGGGAGGGGGGTGCTTGGTCGGCAAGCAGTCAAGTCCCTTCGGCTTACGGGATCGACAACGGAATATGCAAGTTGGGTGCGTGATATTGATCATGAAGAATGAAGGGGACAATGTGAAATCAACCAACATCGTATCAAATACGGTATCTCCTTCGCACGGGGTACACACAGCCAACGTGTCAACAGAGCACTCGATCACTTCATCTTGTCAATCATCATCACGCAGCAAGAACAAGACAAATGTGAGCGTCAACGCTTGATCATCTATTAACTATGTGTATGATCTTATTGAGCAACACTTGTAATCTCTCTCTCTCTTTGTATGAAAGATCCAAAGGGGCTTCCAAACAGGCCAGTTTTTTTCCACCCCCCTCCCTCCCATGCACACACACACACGCGCACAAAGAAAACTCCGGCAAAGGACATCCGAGCTGCATGCATGCATGCGTTCCCCATCGCTCACCACACACATCGCTTTCCCGATCCTGGCCCCCAACCTAAAAAGACGTCATGACACTTGCGTCAAACTCATTCCTCGTCCAATAGCCCATATTATCAATTGTATGCCTCGCGAAGCCGAAACCGACAAAAGAAAATGTAGCCGAGCCACGTGTCGGCAGATGCTCCCGCCCGTGGTGTAGAAAGTAGCATATACTTGGAAATGAAAGGAAAAAAGGGTTGGATGAATAAGTGACACATTAAGTGAAGTGAAGAAAAAAGAAACAGACGGAAATCGAGTTTAGGATGGAAAGAGATGTTGAAACTCGGTCATCAAGAATATGATTCAAAACCCCTATTAACGCCAGTAGGGCTGACCTTTCCATCCTCGGTCGCCACCTATCCCAACCACCCAACGCCGCTGCGATTGTAGACCTCTCGCTTCCCGTTGTATGCATCCCATAAAAAAAGTGTACCAGAAATGAGCAAAAGAAAGAAAAAATACAATGGTTTATATATATATGCAATTGAAGCTGTTGTGAATAAAGAAGAAGAAAGAGTATCTAGTAGCCAGGCTGACCTGGCATCTTACCCAAGGAATGGGTACCGTGATTCTTAGGAGGCAAGTGATTATGGCAGAAGATCTTGCTTCCAGCCTTGTTGCCATAGTCTTTCTTGGTGGCATCGATGATGTGGGACGGATCATCATAAGATTCGAGCCCACAGCATTCAATGTTCTTCACCCATCGGTTGTTGAGAACTTCCTTGATAGATAGACGCTTGGCGGGATCAGGATGCAGCATCTGAAGGAGGACACGTCGGAGAGCAGGAGGGTTTACACCAATATCCAAAGCGTAGCACTTGGGGTAATCGGTATCGGAGATGCAGGCATCGGGCTCCGGGTGCTTCTTGTTCCACTTCTCCCAGCCAGTAACCAGCTTGTCGTAATGGGCGTTACCGCGCTCAGCTCGAGACCAGATGGCACCACCAAATGTCATGTAGATCATAACAATAGCGGAGCTCCACACATCCAAAGCTCGAGCGTCATAGTTGGAGGTCTTCTGAAGGACCTCAGGAGCGATATATGGCTCACTACCGCAGATGCCTGGTGCGCATAGTCGAATCTCGCCCATGTTTCTACCACATTGACCACCAGCCTCACGAACACCCGGGTGTGTACCGCAGAAGACTTCTGAGACACCAAAATCGGCAATCTTCAGCTTGCTGTCTTTGGTGAGGAGAAGGTTTTCAAGCTTAATGTCGCGGTGAGCGATGCCATTGGCATGAAGGTAGCTGACTCCCTGGATGAGCTGCTTGAACAAGCAAAGACGATCCTTGAGCTTGGCTTCGCCCTTGAGGTGACCTTTCTGAACGAGGCTGAAAAGATCACCCTCGGAGCAGTACTCCATGACATGGTTCCACCGTCCGTGATCGGTGCAGAGGCGGATAGTCTCCACAATATTGGGGTGGTGCAAGCTCTTGCCAATACTGTATTCTGACTTGATCTTCTTGTCGTAGTCATCCTTGCTCTCACGGTTTGATTTGCCCCTGAACTCCTTAACTGCGTATAGCTCAGTGGGGCAACCCTTGCGGGCCATGATCTTGACCTTGGAGGCGGCGCCCTTGCCAAGATGCTTGCCGTGGCGGCCAAGTAACTTGCTCTGGTACTCAAACTCGGATAAAAGCTCAGCAACATCAACGTTGAAATCGTCTGGCAAGCTCAAACTCATGCGACGAGCCTTGGCACCGGTACCGGCTTCAGGGGGCATCGCCCATGGCAAGCGCTCGGGAGCAATTGGCTCATTTTTGATCTGTGCGGGGAGAGAACGCTTCCCACCATCGAAACTGCTAGCACGGCGGGGTGCTGTGGGCTTGGACCGTCCAGAACTTCGGCCAGATGGAGCAAAGATGATGCGACTACGGATGCTGCTGAAGCCCGTGGCGGATCGGTTCTTCTTGCTCTTGAACTGGTCAGGAGTGACAAATGATTCATCGGGAATGGTAAGTCTGTTGGATTGCACCATCTCGACAGGCGATCCCGGAGAAGGCGGAGAATTTGATCGGGAAGCGTTGGCGGACCTGCTAAAGGAGAATCGACTGGAGCTGGTGGGTGGTCGCTGGCCGTTTGTAGCGACGCGAGAGAAGAAGGATTCTGAGGTGGAAGGAGAGTCGGACTCAGAGGCGGCGGCGGGAGCAGCGTCTTTGTCGAGCTGAGAATTTGATCGACGGAAAAGGTTCGACATTGTTCTTCGGAAGCTGGAAGTGGAGCTGCGAGTAGAGCGACGAGATAGGGTGCCGGGTGCGGGAGGCTCCTGGCCAGCAGATTTGGATGCTGAAGAATCCTCAGCCGAGGACCTGTTTGTAGCTGTGGATGCGATTGGCGAGGAAACTGTCGCAGACTTGGCTGCAGCAGTTGGCGTGGGTTTGGAGAGGTATGGTGCGGTCGTGGCTAGAGAGGAAGGTGGCCCGCGAGATGTAAGTAGAGGGGCCTTTTGGTTTGTAGGGTTAGGGTGCTGGTGGTGATGGTGGGCTGCAGCGTGGTCGTCTTGGTCCTGCACATGCGTATGCTGTAATGTCGTAAAGTCTTGTGACTGACGACCGCTAATTGGGGTCAGGGGTTCAATAGGAGACTCGCTGGCAGATTCGTCGCCTTCTTCCAAGATTGGGTCTGGTAGGTCGACGGGATATTGGCGAGGCGAGCAGGAGTAGCAACAGCTAGATGTGCATGGAGAGTACTCTGAGCGGTTTTCTACTGCGACTGCGCACGCACACAAAAAAAACCGGAGTCAGCACGACAAAAGAACGACTCGACTGTCCAACAAAGAGGGAAAAAATAGGTGACGACACGATGAACAAGGATGAGAAAAGGGAAAGGATTAAGGAAAGAATCAGGATTTGAAGAGAGGCGAATAAAATAAAATATAAAAAATATAGAAGACGGTGCGAAGGACGTCTCTATTCTTATTATTTTTTATGGCGGATGTAACGGATGGTGGCGGGAGTGACTTGTAATATGTAGTAATGGATAATGGATAATGATATGGGGGATGTGATGGGGATATGAATGGGCAAGGCAAGGTAAAAAAAGGTCTGGTTTTGAATTGAACTTTAGTACTCACCAGAATCTGAAATGGGTTGGGTCCCAGCTGGCACAGGAGCCAGCATCCCTGGCACTGCTGAAAGCGCCATGCTAAGTACTTTTTTTTTCCCTTGGTCTTGGAATAAGAGGTGTAGGTGTAGGTGTGCTTGGAAATTGCCTGGTCAGAGGGCGCCAAGTCGGGTTCAGTTGCTCCACTGTTCTGGAAGGACAAAAAAAGGCGAAGCGAGCGAGCTTGTATGTAGGAACACCTCAGCCAAGACAGGACAGCCCGGGGCAGAATGCTAGGCGCTGCAACTGCAACTGCGCTGCGACTGCGCTACACTGTGCTCTACAGTAGCGCTGGGTGCACTGTCGGTTGGGTGTGTTGGGCGGGGGTTCCGGCCGGTCGCTGAAGTTGGTTGTTCACTGCTTTCTGCTTTGGTCGCTGGGGCGAAGAAAGAGGGGAGGGGGGTACCACGACGTAATGGATGGATTGGTCACCGGCGCTACAACCACTTGGAAAGATGCTGTGATCAGCTCCGAACAGCAGGAGCAGCAACAACAACAAGAATCCGAGTCCGCGGTGCTGCCGAGAGGGTGGTTGTTGGAATGATTATGTGTGTGTGAGTGTGTGAGTGTGTGTGATCAAGTTTGGCGAGGGAACAGTCGACCGATGACTGTGAAGATATATATGGACGGACGACTAAAACAAAGTTCAGGAAAATATTCGAAGTGATCTCGGAGTGGCGGCGATTGAATTTTACGTCGCGAGATGTTAGGTTCGAATTAAAGGCATTAGTCTTTCTTGATGAAGCAGCAGTTCAAATCAGTGTAGAAATCGAAAGTCAAAAGTCGTCGTCGTCGTAGTGGTAGTGGTAGTCGTTGTCGTCGTCGATGTTGCTGTTGCTGTCGTGTAGCAAGGATCCTGTCCCAGGTTGTTGATCGTCGAAACGAGAAGGTTTATTATATATATACACGTATGTGACTTTTATATATATATAAATAGGTAGGTATATGGGTATACAAGAGTGTAGAACCTCGTCTTCTCACTACCAGTGTGAGTCGAAGAGCAATGGGGAAGGAGAAGGTATTATTATAAAGAGATGCCCCAAAGTTGGTGACTAAGAAATAACAAGAATGACAAGTCAATGATTCTTGTTGATCATGTACTGGAGAGAATCAAGGTTCAAAAGAGGAGGACAAGATAGAACATGTGTAAGTGTGGGCGTGGGAGGTGGAGGCATTTAATAAAACAATGAGTGAGTGAGTGGTGCCGTTGCTACTGCTGCTATAGGTACAAAGTAGAACAAGCACAGGCAATCAAGCAAGCAATCAAGCAAGCAAGCAAGAAACAGCAGGAGCGGAAGTAAGAGAAGCTGTTTAGCAGTGTTCCATTTTGAGTTCCCACTCGTTGTCTCGAACTTGTGCTGGGCTTGCATTCGCTTCTTCTCTCATGAGTTATGAAGAGCCAGAGCCAAAGCCAGAGCAGCCAGACGTAACCTTGCTTTGGGCATGGGGGTCCCTCTTCTTCGGAGACGGCGTTTCACTCTGGTATTTTCCCTACTCACACACCACAGACAAAACACACACCCACCAACCCACCCCTTTTTTTGGGGTGCCTTCCATGGACGCCCTCCCTTTTCTGGCTCATGCCTCCATGCAATGCACTAAAAAAAACCCTGGGCGACAAGCTGCCATCGCCCAAAGTTCTCAGTGTCATTTTTGGAGGTACGTACCGAAAAGTACCACAAGTACCAGGTACGTCGACTCCACCTGGCAAGAAAGTGGGGTGTCTAAGCAAAGTAACTTGTACCTTGCTTGCGAGCCCTGCTGTGGCCTCTGAGCTGGAAGACGGGGATACCATTGCACTGCTGCATTGCATTCAGTCAATCATTGATTAATGGTCATCGTGATTGTCAACAGCCTCTTCCAAGTCTGTCTATCTGTCTATCTGTCTACCTGTCCGTCAAGTCAAGGTGCGTTGATGGCTGATGGCGGCTCGAGGGTTTTGGCTGAAAGCCATCTCACATTAACTCACGGTCACTTGCACTCTGAATCCCGCGGAGCTGTTGATCGACCCCCTCCCCCCCCTCTCTATGATACTGGCCATATCGTTAAGATTCTACCAGTTTTTATTATCGCGCTTGCAAATTGTAACTTTTTCCGCCAAGTGCAAAGTGCAAAGTGCCCTATAGGCATTAAGGGATTGAATGCGCAACACCCCCATGAATGGAAATTACCATCTACTCACCCTAAGCCAAGTAAGTACAGGTGGCCAGGAGTTCCCATCTTGGCGCTGTGATTCTAGCCTCAATACAGTCCAAAACGTTATCCTCGTAAATCTTTTACGCTTGTCAATTGATCATGTATTCATCATCGTTTCAAGAGAGGCTCTCTTTAGACTGAGCTCACGGCTAAACGGCCACAAGGCGCACACCGGGCTTCGGCTCCGGCCCATGGCTGTAGGGACCAGGGGACTTTGCAGCGCTCTACCGACTTGGATGTGCAGGAATATCAACGGTGAGGGTCAGCTGGAGATCGGAGGGTTTCTGTTCGTCTCGCTCTGTGGATGCATGTTAATGTGTTAATGTAGGCATGTAGGTATGTACAAACAAACTTGCGGTATCATGTCGCTGGGTTTCATTTTCGCATACCAAGCATGTCCAAATGAGCCGCTCCGGTACCGAATCCTGGGGCCCATCATGTACAATTGATTTGCAGCACCATCCGCCCGTCTACCTCCCCTCGACGGCACTCTCGATCCAACAGCCATCGTCATCTTTTGACCCCCATGATCAGTGATCCAAGGTCCCCCCCCCCCCATGGAGTTCATCCCTGTTCGGCTCCAACCAACCGTCGCGTCAGATTGGCTGGTGCCGCAAAGCACGGAGTCTGTACATGGCATCACCCCACACGGACCACTCGACCATGTGTCTGTATGTACTTGTATCTGTGTCTGTTATTTCGTTATTTCCCTTGAAGCCGCTGTTGCCCAGCCAGTACAGGTAGGTCGATACAAAGTAGGCAGTCCTACAGGCAACAGACAGGGAGATCACGTCTTGCCATTAATGTTGGCCTGTTTAATATCTGCCAGAAACACCTACTAGGTATGCAACTAGAGTGTGCTGCCCCATGATAGCTACGTACTACAAGTACATACAAGCAGAACTCCCTAGCCAACGCAGGGTCTAATTCGGGACAGAGAGCCTCGCTTCACCATGCAACAACAGCAACAGGGCCAACGACAGCTGGCCGGTCGGTGGTCCAGAGCCTCGTGTAAAGAGTACTGCCGACAAAAAGGCCTCACTCACCAGCCCGGAGGTACTCCATACATGACGTCCGCTTCATTCATCCGACCGACTGTTCCTTACTCCCTCCATCCCATCATCCATCATCCATCATCCCACTACATCCAGCCCAGCAGGTTGTTAGCCTCCACAAACCGAGCCTGCGCTATTCCTTAACCCTCCCCCACACGCGCTCATCAGCTTTTCAACACTCTTTATTGGATCTGGTCGGTTAAGCGGCACGTTTGCCTCCCAGCTCTTTACCCAGCTGCCCATGGAGATGCGTTCATCGAGCAGGATCTGGCGGCTACTTTTCCTGTACGCCGCAGAATCATAGAGCTGATGGGAACATACAACGTTGAATTTTCTAGTGTGCACACAGCGTTGCGCTGGCCTCGGCTGGTTTTCCAGGCCGTTTCTTTGACCACGCGCTGATCGTACTGGAGCCTGTTGCATAAGCTCGCTCGGACATTGATTACAATCGCCAGCAGCAGCAGCAGCGGGAAAATACAAGGAGCAGTATGCCCGAGTGCTTTGACGTAGTATTTGCTGGAACGATACTTCTATACTACACTCTACTGCGGATGGATTAGATGTATGGATTACGATCCATGACCATGGCCCATTTTGTTTGCCCAGGCAAAAGATGACGGCGATCAGGAGTACCAAAAATACCGCTGCACCGACCATCATACATCACACACTTGACTCGTTTCCATCATGCGGGAGATGCGACAACCCTTTCTTGGAATAACAATATTCAAAGAGCACAGTCGGGTCATCTTTCAATAGTGACCTACAGCTATTGCTACAATTCAGCAGCTTCAGGACGAGACACCCAGCCTGCAACTGATACGCAGGCCATCTCATGGCCATGCAAGTTAAGCTCAAACCGACTCAGATTCGCTGGATGCCACTGGTTTCTGGCCACATGGCTATTGCAGTTCCCCCAGACCATTCTCCCCCCCCCCCCCCCGGCCAAGACGCAAGTAAGTACTTGTAATACATCAAATGCCCAAGGGAGGTTGTACTGATTCGTGGCATCGTTCCAATTCGCTCGCCTGCCTAATACAAAGTTTGAATTTAGAGTTGTTTGGAATAAGGATGTAAAGTCTCAGACAATGTCGTGTTCATGTCACCTTATTTCACCCATTCAAGCTGGCGATTGGCGCTTCAAGGGGGTGCAATTGCGGAGACGTCCTAATGAAGGATGCAACGCGCTTTCGAGGGAGGAGTTTGTACTTTTGTACCTACAAGTATGTTTTCATGTTGCATTAGGTGAGTCCGCGTAAGATAAGTGCTTCAAGAGTGCTTTGCCTTCGTTTCGTCCTTGTTCCCATAGGTACGGATTCCAACTGACAGCTTGGTGGTGAAATATGCCCTGCTTTGCGTCAATTACCACCCGGTACTTGTAGAATTGAATCAACATGTGAGATGCTCGACCGCCCAATTCCTAGCAAGAGGGCTTTCCAAGTACAAGCATCGCGTACAAGGTACTTTGCTCAAGCGGGTTGAATAGCAGAGCATCAATGTCACAAAAAGCAAAGAGAGCTTGGTGGCGTACCACAAAAGCAAAGACCGACGATTGACCATTGTCACGTCATATCTGGCTTACTAATAAATGTACTCAAAGTGCGGAAGTACCCGGTACGGGCGTCATTGAGCAAGCAACGGTTCCGTGTTTTACGAAAAGGAGGTACTGGGAACTTACTTGGCTGGCTCTTTCAACCTGTGTGAGGTCGCCGGCGATTGATGACGAATAAGTGTCTGGGAGACAAGTGATGGTGTCAAGGGCAATACAAGCATTCTGTGTGCCTGTGTTTTACACCTGCACACGCTCGCCCTCTCGCTCACATTGATATGTTGCCGTTGGGCCACTACAATGTGTACAAGTCAGAAACAAAAAGGGCATTAACAAGAAATGCCAAGAACAAGCCACTTCCCCAGCAAAGACATCCACACAGATGTACGGAGTACCATCTACCGAGAGGAACCCCCTCCCACTCCTCCTGCTCCTCCTTTTGCTCCTCCTTCTCCTCAGTGATGACCCCTCAGACTCCCCCAAGCTCCCAAAGGCGCCCTCATTCCCTTACTCCCGGGTCTTCGAGAAGAAAAAGCATGCATTTGACAGCCACACCCATCAACGCCGCCGCGTCTCTTGTCGCCCGCTGCACCGACGCCACCCTCCTCAAGGCTTGACAAACACTAGGATAGCCAACCAGGATCGTCCTGCCATGTCTCGATGCTTATCCCATTTAACCTTACCAGATGAGCATAACTTACGAATCAAAGACACAATGCTTCCCCCTCCCTCTCCCGTACGCCCCCCGGCAGTGATATCGCCAAGAAACCAGGGGACAATTGGCGTCTTGGCCTTGGGGATAATCAATGCCAGTTAATCTGCCTGATCTGCGCATCGCCTCGTCGACCTGTCTCTTCGTTACTCTCGGGGCAAGGACTTGCGATAGCATACGCAAGCAAAATAACGCAACGCACGCAGCCATGATTTGCGCCCAACCTGTGGCCCTGTCTTGCGTGTAGGTACAACGGAGGAGTGCGTGTCCCATCTCAACAAAGCATACCCTGTAAGCTGCAGAATATGCTTATCTAGCATGTCCGTTACGAACCAGAATGACGGGATATGATGAAGACGCATCTCACGCTAGCTGTGTCTTAAATCAGATATGATGCCAAGCCCCCGGGCTCCCGCCGGTACTGGTCTTTCTACTGCCAACGGAGCGCTCCTTTCCCCCGTCCTTACCCATCCTGACTCTTGAATGGGCACGTTGAGACACCATACCTAGCAGGGAGTTCCGAATAGAGTGTGGCAGCGGTTGTTAGTGACGCTCTAGTCATACTTTGCAACAAGATTCGATCTTATTCAAGCACCCCCAGACATCTTAGTCGCCCCCCGTGAAAAGAGGGAGCTACGAGCCGTACCAGACACGGTAAAGCTGCGCCTTTGTAACCTCTAGTAGGAAAACTGGCTCGTCCAAAATGGTGAGGTGGATGGAGTAGCGCCGCCTGGCAATCTCCTTGTTTGCTTGGCAAAGACACTGGAGTATGTATGAGCGTCATGCTTCATTCTCGACGATACTCCTTTGAAGAAGCAAATATTTCAAATCGGGATGTGCATACGACAAAGTGGCTTGCTTGCTCATCTCAATCGAGCTGTTTCCCCCCATTGTGGCAGCCAACTATTCTGATCAGAGGCAAGGCTGGCGCGTATGCCAAGATGCCAAGATGTCTAGACCTGCCGGCATGAAAATCGTTATCACTTGATTCGCCCTTGGGTGGGCTCAGCACCTATCAGAGACATCCGTCAGCCGCCTAGGAATCCAGGGCGACGATAAAGCTCCGGGAAGCCATATGCAAACATTCCGCGCCAAAGACAAATGGGCTTTCTTTGCGCATGGCAAACGGGAAGGGGACATCTGGTTGAGGCGGTTGTTTGTTGGATATCAGATACCATTCTTCTTTATGAGAGGTGGCTCGGTAAAGATCATGCTGGCTCCTCATTCGTGGCAGACCTGGGCATAACCAAGCCACACGGTGTCCTGAACTGAACAGGCCGCATGCTAGGCTAACTGGCCTGCAGGTGCAAAACCAATGCTACCACATGTGGTTGCGATTGATACGCTTCCTAACTCAAGCTTATTCCGACTGACAACGGGGTTTCTTACCCTCCTCATCCCATGATCCTTTTCAGTTTTGTGTGATCTTTTCCAGTCCGAACGGCTGATGTTGTGTCACTATTCGCCGTATGTTTCGGCGGCAGCTTTATCTCGTCAGCTCTCTCGCTACTCCATCCATACACAGCGCTCAGTGAAAGCGAAGGTTTCCTCCCCCTTGTGTCACCCGTGGAAAATTTTGGGTTCACACACACACACACGCGCACCCAACCTTTGAATCGATCCTCATAAGCCACATGATGATCAATGACATTGCCGATCGAATTCTTCCATGGGTTTATCTAATCCCACCTGCCGGGATGCGATTTCATCAAAGACTGGTAAGCCCGACCGGAGAATTACAGTTGAGCAAACAGTTTTTTTTCCTGGTCAGGCGCCCTGTCCTTGTATCCTTTCGGCAGCTGCAATGCCCTGGTGCCGTGTCTTTGGTTTTGCGCACAGAATGCTACACTTAAACCTATGAATGGCTAGAGAGGTCTCCATCCCCGTGGGGGGTTGTTTTACCATACGGAGCTGGAGGCGGTTGACGGGGTCTAGTGACGTGACAGTGAGGTCGCCGATCCTACGTCCACGGTAGTTTTGTTGCAACCCTGATTGTGTTTCCAGAACGTCAGCAATCAAACAAAGTACGGGCTCCAAATATGCTTATCGGGTAGTCGTGCTGCTCGGTTCCAACTTGGGTAAGGTCAAGCCGGGACAGCGCTTCTGCCCACCTCATTTCCCTCGGCATGACCGATTATACTGGTACTATACCTAAACGCACACATATCTACTACTACATGTGTATTTAGTGGATCTTGGCATCCCATGTTTTCGATTATTACCTGCTGAAAACTCACTGCTGGAGGAAACGCGATGGCACCGTAATTACTCGCCTTGGAAGCTGTGTTGCGGGCAAATGTGGCCGGGGCTTTTCCCTTTTTTTTATATCATTGTCAGACCATACGAGACGGGGATCAACGCAAAATGTATGCTTACATGTATGTGTAGGATTCTTATGTCGGCGATGTCCCATTACTATTGGGCCGTGCTGCTTGACGACCTAATTAATGGAGTGCATGCCATTACATCTGCGCTGCTGCTTTATAGTCTTGGGGTAGCACAGCAGGCACACTCATCCTTTATCAGATGTCCAACACACCAAACGGCCTGATCTCCGGGTAAACCACCAACCGATCGCTGCCCCGAGCAACTTTCTACTTGGTACGATTGAGCAGATAAAGAGGCAAATAGGCAGGCGGATGGGCAAGCATTCCCCCCTCCTTTTCCTAGTCTAATGATTATCGTGTTCGGGCATGTCGGGGAACAGCTAGGTAATTGATAGGGTCCTGCGATTGGCTTTTTTAGCAATGTTGCCCAACTTCGGGGACGCATGATCAGCGACCAGGTTCCCCAGCGAAGCTGGCAGGCAATTGACATGATTCTTATGGATGAGCGGATAGGTTTTTCTTCTCGCGGGATTCGGGCCGTGTGCCATTTTTTCCCACTAGGATTTGCATTGCCTTGGTGTGTCCTATTCAAGGGGTCCTGGGAAGAGAGGAAAGAGGAGTGCATACATGGCGATCCTTGGGCCAGATGCAACCTTGGAGGGCTGGGCTTGCAACATTGATTCACAGTCGCTCATTGTGAGGATGGGTGCGGAATCTCCTGGGAAGCATCCCGGTGTTGATGACGAGGCAACAATCATTGAAGACCCGTGTGGATGGTGACGGCGCATCAGATCTGCCCACACTCTTGTCGGTGTGTGTCCAACTTGATTCCAGTTTTGCTACAGCAGACCGGGGATTGACAAAGACATCCAATCAAGATCGTCACTTGACTTTTCCGCTATCAGGGGGCTTATATATCTGAATGTGCAGGGTCATTCCACAGCCGATTCGTTTACTTTATTTCGACGTCCAAGGGTGATGGCAGCACACTTTGTTACATTGGTGACGTCTCTCACTGAACTATTGTTTACACACCTGGGGAGGCGATGAACTTGATGGTCCCTCATCTGATGATGGGCAGTTTTGACAGCGAAGATCTCGTGCGGTGAACTAATCTTGTAGTGCAGCCATGCACGAGATCAAGTGAAGAAGTTTGCTTGTAGTCGATACTTTGTGCTGCCAGTCATCATCCTTCACTGCTACCACAAGGGAGTATTGGCCAATCCTCGTATTCCTCTGTAATGCAACGTTTAACATACGTTTGGCCATGGTTTCCATGATGTATGTACTGGGTGACTGGATCGGGCTGATGGAAATATTGGATGGAGGCATGACGGGGTTGCTTTCGACCCGTATTACCTGCATGAGTTATCGGGTCTCTGCAATCTCATGTTGCCTTTTTTCTATTGTTGAGTTGATTTCTCAGCGTGACATCGGATTAATTGTATGAGTTTTAATTCCTCCAGTCAATCATGCAGAATCCTCTACAGCCCCCTTTAACATTTGCGGTATGTGTGTGTGTGTGTGTGTGTGTGTGTGCGCGCGCGCTGTATGTAGGGTAACTTTTTAGGATGACGCCTAGGACACATCATTCAAAGATCCTGCAGCTGTTTTGTAAAATAAGCCCATGGCCAAAGTAGAATAAACATATACAAGCTGAATTGTTATAGAATAAGAATATTACGAGATCAGAAATGCATGTGTTGTTGGAAAAGGGGAAGGGGGGGGGGGGGGGTTCTGCATATAGTGGTTTGACTAGGTTTTGTTTTGATGCAATGTCCGTAGCAACTTGTATGGTAGAGCTTGTGATATGTGATGAATAGCATTGATAAGTTGGAAGAGGTTCTATGTTATCTATCTAATTGGAGAGCTAGAATCCTTGAATTATGGCCAATTGAGCTGTTCCGATTGGAAAAATATTGGTTCATATAAGTCGTGAGGGAGCTTGGTGTAGCTCTGTTGTCGTGTTGATATATTGCGAGTTTAATTGCCAATTGTTTTAAACCTCGAGAGTCGTAATCTCTGACGTCGCTATTCATCTCCTCGCTGGATATGCGACTGTTGACGTCTCACCCAGCGTTTTTGCTTTGAACATGCATTGCTGCAATTCTGTTTCATCCCGTGGTTTGGCTTTCTTGGCATTTATTTACTTCTTTAATTATATATGTATATATATATATTTTTGCATCCATCATTCCAATCGGCAATTGTGTTTACTACCAATCATAGCTCCTACATGGTGTGCATCAAAAAATATCCTACAGGATCAAACCTAGTCGGTAAGCTTTCACCCATCGTCAGCGGCTTCATCCCTCCGCCCCAGCATGCCTTGCGCATCATCCATCAAAATCATGCCTCCTCCTGTTCCAGGACACAAGAGGTATGTAGGCGTCCGGGTATCAATTCGTCTCCCCCCCCTTCCCTCCCTCCTCTTCCCTTTCACGCCGCATCCCGAAACGTCATTTGTAAGCCCGGGGATTGTTCACCGCCGAAAGTGAGGCTTTCCGGATGACGACGGCGACGGAAACGGCTTGCATGAGTAAAACAAAAAAAAAAAACCATTACAAACAATCGGAGCTTTCCTGAGATGACCGAAAACGCCTCCTCCCAGACAAAGCGGCTGCGGGAGATCCTTTCCCCAAGCGAAGATCTCTCTCTCGGTGGTTGTACCGGCTTTTGCTCTGCCTATGCTCATGTAATGGATCTGTCTATGTACTCCAGTGGTCGGGTTATTCCCTGAGAGAATCTATCAATCAGGACTTGATGGCTTGCTGCGCCAACATGACTCGCGGTCCGTTGAGATATGTGACTGATTCGCTGTGTCGTCGACTTTTCCCCTGCCTGTCTGCCTGCCCATGCCCTGATTCCCTACCGTTTCGTCACGCCCTTCTCATGCACTGCTGCTGTCCCTCATGTCCCATCTTGTCCTTGTTCAACACATTGACCAAAAACAGTCCATGGCCGAGAAGCAATTGGGGGAGGGGAGGGGAGGGGAGAAGAAAAAAACCACCCGAGAAACGCATAATCAAAACAAAAGACCAAACGAGGAATACTCTCACAGCAACGTCCTTACCCCCTCTCTTCTTCCTTCCTTACCCCTGGTAGGGGGGGGAGGGACTTGTCAGTACAGTAGCCATTGCATTATTCGCACTTCTTCACACCCTTTCCCCTTCTCCGCGATCTTTGGTTCTTTTTTTACCCCAAGTTTGTCAAACAGCCGGGGGCAAGCCCTTCGTTATTTTGTGTGTGTGTACGTGTGTGTGTGTGTCTTGGCCGCGTTCTAGCACCAAGTTCCATGCATGAATCGCGATTTTTGAAGTGGCACAAGCTTTTTGAGTGGACCAGATCATTCCCGCGCCAACAATCTGCCAAGTCGCTAGATTTCATTGAAACTGGATGACCTTCTTTTTTGGAGATTGATGAGGGGAGAAAAAGGAAAAAAAGGGGGGGGGGGGAAGGGAGGAGGAGACAAACACAGCACAAAGGATAAAAGAGGCTGGCTGGCTGACCGGATTCTGATGGTGTCGTCTTTTGGTAAAAAGCTTGTGACCGGGAAGCTACCTATCACATTTGCTCAAGGGCCGTGTCCACGAGCCGCCAGGTCTAAGACGTAGGTAAAATGTAATGTATGTGATTATGTATGTATGTATGCTTGTTTGTAGTGGTACTTTACGCGTAGACGGGCCTCCATTTGTGGAGCATATTCCCATAGCTCTTTGTTGATGCATCGTCCCACGATGGGCATGGGTGTCAAAAGACAAAGACTCCTCCTCCTCCTCATTTGTGAAATGTTTTACACGACATCATCGTCATCGTCATCCAGGCACACACACACACACAATGCTATCGTGAGAGAGGAAACGGCTTTGCGGTGTCATTCATTGGACAGGATGGATCCCAAGTGGACTTTGTTTCACGTCAGATGCATCTCGATCCTAAAGAGGGAGCTCGCATAAGGGTTATTATGCTTGTCATCAAGCACAAAAAAGACAAAAGACAAAAGGCCAAAAAAAAGACCAAATGCCAATGTTTGCTTGTGAGAGTCCCTGACACAGAAAAGCTGCTGTTTGAGGGATTTTCCCAAAAAGCCTGCGTCATGCCATCTGAAGCCACATCCAATCGCCTCGACACCAGGAGAACCAACCCTCCCCTCCTTGGCATTCTTCCTAACGACGACGCTGGCGTCTCTTCTTTGTTTGTTCGCCTGCCATAATTAGCCACGGCGCCTCATTGGTCCAATGCATATTGCCACCAGGAACCCCGTGCCTCGCCAAGTGGACGTCGTCGTTTCTCCCAACGTGAAGTGCTTGCTTCTTTTTCCTTCGGTTTTTTTTTGTCAAGGTGACTGCCAAGTTTGTGATATATGCCGAGCCATTCGGACGCCTCGTAGCCACTGCAGCTGTCAAAACCCCAATGTTTTTGTTTTGTTTGTTTTGCTTCTTCTTTGCTTTGCATGCAAGGTGTCGCGTGAGTTTGATGACCAGGGGGGTTCAACTAAGCTCTGTGGCTGATTTCGATGCATGTGGGCTCAACCCCTAGTCACTGGATGATGTATGCATAGGTGGAGGAGGAGTCGCGATATCGCGTCTATGTCGTTGACCTCACGGTCATATATCGAAAAAGAAGAAGAAGAAGAAGAAGAAGCACAAAACGCATCGTTTCCTACTGGTAAAGGATAGAAACCTGCTTGTGGCTTTCTATAACTCGTGTACCAATCCGTAGTGTTTGCGCATAGCGAATTAGCCCAGTACCATGATTCATTCACATAAGAACTCAGGCTAAATTCCCCTCAAAACGGGTTCGCAACCGTTACGGAACCCCCCGGAAGATGCTCAGGCATGGAATTCCGTGATTACTAGTCGTGCTCAACACCAGGAAAGCGCCGAATGTTCGCCTATATTACCAGCCTTTTTGTGATCTCCAAGCTCATGGGGTATTGCCAATAGCTTCACGCTGGACGTCGGGACAAGAGAATGGCCCGGCCAGGGTAGGCTGCCCACATACCATCTTGAGTCAGGCTTCCAAGATTTGCAATGAGCTAGCATGGTTATCAAGGCTTGATTATCACATCGGCTCCTTCAATAAGCTGCCTACGATGGTTCTTGGCGGACATGTCGAATCACTTATTACTTAGCAGGCTAACCTGTGTGGGCACCGAAGGGGGATCGAATTGACTTTCTGTGGTTTTCTTAGCTGTGCCAAGTCCTTTGAGGAAAGATCCCAACGATTTCTTTCAAGGAAAACCCTAACCAACCAGTGATTTGCAGATGGCTACATGTAAACCTTTGTTAAAGAAACATGTTGCCCTCAGTGCTGATCCGGACGCGTCCTTGTACATCTAGTGGATGACGAAAAATAAACATTTGGCTAGTGGGGATAACGCCGGAGAGTCGGGACCAACGTATCAATGTCTGGCTGGGCGTGACGTGGGCGATTCTGTGTTGTCCCCGTGGGCTGTCGAGGGCCTGCAGTTCTAGCCATCCTAAATACTCATGCAGCCAAACACAGCGCAGCTCTGCCTCCTGTGGGGTAGTCTGGATCTGCAAGTATGAGGATATGACGCCCTGGTCGACTTTGTTGATGATCGCAAGCTTATGCGGGTAATAAAGCTGCCGGGCATATGAATGGATGGATTCCGGCCAACTGTCGTCGAAGTGCCCCTGGCGATGTCTTAACTCGTGGTAATTGGCAATTGGGCTATGCTTTCTTGTGGATAAGCTTGCATTGGTAGCAAATGAGCTTGATTGAAGATACCATGTGCTTGTATTCTATTCCTTGAAATCTGCAGACAAACAAAGATGACGTCTCCTGTCTCCTCGGAGCTTTATTGCGGGGTTGAACCCTTGAATGAAACGTGCTTAAGAGGAGTATCACGCTTCGTGAACCAGACGAAGAATGTCACCTAGTCAAAGCACCAGGTTTATCAGTGAAAGTCAGTAACTGAAGTGTCAACGATCCATACAACGACTAGTGCGATATCGTTTGCTGAAAAGGAGAGCAGGCAATATCTTGCTGGGATAGACAGTCTATGGAGCATGAAGCTTGGCGTGCATACATGAAGTCTGAACGGCGTATAGCTACTATTGTTTGGTTAGGACTGAGGCGGCATAGTTGTCGATATGAAATCGGGCTGTGAACGCGAGACACTGGAAATCTTGGAGTAATTCGTAAGATTTTATAGAGCCTCCAAGGTCCAAACCAATCGGTAGTATAGCTGGTATATAGATCCTCTAAATCCCGAAAGTTAAACTTTCTATTTGACTTGGATGATCACTCGTTACATGTTGAACACTCTCATCCCGCTGCAGAGTGGTAATGAAGGCAGAGCCGTTGAAACTTCTTCGATGTAAACATTACTGGTTCTGCTGTATGACATGGTTGGCCGTAAAGTTGAATATATCGTACATAAATAAATATACATAACGCGCATAATGTTGTGTATTCAAACAATTTGATGCTGTAAATGGACCTCCTTGGTAACTAATATCCCATCGATGGGCGATGTTCGTCCGCCAGCGGGAATATGTGCCAACTCAATTTGCCTCGAGTCCTGCGAGGATGTTGGCATGTCTCGTTCGGACCCGTTATCTGCGAGGTGGACAAACGGATGATCGTCTCTACTACTGCCAGTTCGGCTATATGACCTGACATGAGTCGTCAATTTGCCGTACTTTCCATCTCCTTCCCATGAGCGTAGATGGTTTGGTTGATCCGGACGGTTAGGTTTTATAGTGGAGCCAGATTGCTGCTGTTTGTTTGACGCAATTGACGCCAAATTGAACATGTTGCATGGTATTTTACTAAGGATAGGACGCAGAAAAGGGAGACAAGCTGAATCAAAGAGAAAACGAATCAGTAAAGTCACACAAGTATAGAGGCCAAACGATATGCATCTGGTTGACACAACATACCGCAGATAGTGGCTGTATTTCCCTCGATGATTGACCAAAGGCCAACATCAACAAAGTTCCAAGTGATGTCTGGACTATTCAAATCAGTGTGAAGTAGGTAGTTTAATCTCACGATTGATACAATGGTAACGCTTAACACAAAGTCCCGTTAGTTTTGGTAGTTTTTGATGGTGGAAGAACATTGAAGCAATATGAGATTAGAAAGGATGGGTATTGGGGGGGGCGCGTGGTTACTCACAATATTCCAACAAGAAAGATACCAAGCAGTGCTACCTTTTGCCCTCGAGGCAGCTGTAGTCCTAATACGTGTGGAATCGGAAGGGCAATCATCAATACATCAGTGATGATTGTTGGTACAGCATTCCCGTAAAAGAACTTGGTCGAGTCAACTGTACATTTGTACTCTGAAGGGTGCATTGGATGTACCGGATGAAAGCGATCCCACCAGGCCCTGGTGGGCTGGCATTGCAAGATAGTGACTATCAGCTGGAGGCTGGTGAGCGCGCCATAAAAGAGAAAGCAAATGTTCGGGGCATTGGCATACAACGGCAATAAACCACATCAAGACGATGACGGCAAGTACCAAGATCGGGATTTTGGCAGATTCGCGAACACTGAAGGATCTCCAGTAAAAGGCGAGAATGGACCACTTGACACACATGAGGGTCATGGAGTACCCCAATTCCGATATGAAGAGGCTGAGGGACCAGGCATACACCGCATCTGGCGGAGCAGCCCATATGTGCTTTCCTAGCCCGCGGCTGACAGCTGATTGGCAAGTTAGCTTGCCATGCTTTATGAAGTTGCATATGAAGACCGGTCCCATGGAAGAGAGGGGGCAAGAGGGAGGACTCATTTTCGGAGGCATTGTAACTGACCATATACAGACATGGCAAGGATATGAGCACATCCTGGAACCTGTCAAACTCGTCAGAACTTTAACTTCCATATACCCTTTCCTGGGAGCTGGCAATTGCATACCAGGGCGGCGATGACGAGCCAATCATCTATCCAAAGTTTGATATTCCTCATACGACGGCTCACGATTCGGAGGGCAACGGCGGCGATAGCAAGTGCCCATGTTGTCATTGAACCAACAAGAATAACAGATTTCCTGTCCGCTGTAAGGTCCATTCCTGGGGGTGGCTCCATCTTGTCCAATATTTCCCCTCTGGTAGCAACGTGTGCGTCTTTCAGCCGTCTCAGGAAAATCTGTTGAGTTGAGTTTCTTTCAAATATCGAATGGGCGGATAATCGTGTCGAATAGAGCGGAATATGAAGCTGGCGCCGGGCGAAGATGCAATTAGGAAAGAGGGAGCAATGCTGAATCCCCCTCTTGTCCCCCCTCTTGTCCCCGGGCTCTTCTGGGACGCAGTTGTAGGCAGGCGGTGGTTATACGGCAACAATGATGTTTATTTGTTCATGGAATCGGTGTGAGGTTCGATGAAAGCTGGGCAGCCCATTGATGGTGTCTTTCCTTATCGCGGAGCCGAATGCCCCTCGGACTCGCAAACGCAAAAAGGCAACGTCTGCAAAATGCGAAGCGATTGACACCTGCGCACCTGGGCGTTTTTTCAAGCAACTCTCTCTCGTCTCGCTACATCTCAAAAAAGAGGGCTGGTTGGGGGAGAGCCATAGTTGTGCTGCTTGCCGTAGGGGGGTTGATAAAAAGCTGCGACGATTCGTGACAACCAATAATAAAATGATAGGCAGTAAGCCCTCTAAAGTATCTTCAGCGCCCGCCTATTACAAGTTTGATTTGCCTAGGGCGTAGAAAATCCCTGGAAATGATTACTTGTCAGGAGGCGGGGATGGAGGCCTGCTCAATGCGCCGTCGAGACATATGTTTTACTGTCTGAGACATTGCTTGGCTTCTTTTGCCCGGACGTGGTTGCTTAAGCATCCTACGCCTGCATGCCTGTCGGCTGTGTTAGCATGAAAGATAGACGGCCTGGCAAAGCGTCTAGCAGGGGATACCTTGTTTAGTCTCATTATAGGTGATGTTGATAATGCGACTCTTATGGATTCATGCTCGATAGGTTTCCTTTCGAAAGAGTAGGTAGAGTCTGATGAGGCCCTCATCCAGCTGATTTCTCGGACAGAATCGAGACCCATTTGCTTCTTTTGCAGGGCTATTTTCATACCAGGTGGAGCTTGCTTCCAGTGTGTGTATTGGTAGGATGTCTGTCGGAATGAACTACGTAGGGCAAGAAATTGCTTTTTGGAACAACTGCCGGTCCTTTGAATGCTGGAAATCGGTTTGCTGGTAGCAATTCAATTAAGCGAATGCCTAATGCGCTGGCGTAGGCTAAGAAGAAGAATACAATGGATGACACGGTGCATCTAAAAGTATGCGAAGAAGATCAGAGGGAGGGAGGAAACAGTTCAAGCCCTATCAGGTTAAGATGCTCGCTAGCTGCCGTCTCGTGGATGTCAGACATGACATCAGCATCGTCCCGCAAACGTGACGTGCTTCCGTGAGCACATCTAAAGGGCCGTGATATACTTTATATCTTAGCACCTATAGACTCGTGATATTTTCCCTTTCTTGATGGATATAGAATGGTGACGACTGTCAGTAACTTAATGGTGAATGGCTAGGTAGATGGCTACCATATTCGAGGCCATGAAGCTTAATTTTAAGGTTCTTTGGTGACTCACCTGCTCACGATGTTAGTATAGTATTATATATAAAATCAACAACGTTACTTTAGACACGGAAAAGTTCAAGTTCTTTACCCTTGTGAGCATATATAGGAAGAAAGAAGAAAAACAGGAGCTTTCATCGAGACTTTTGAGAAGCCACTGCCACAACAGCAATGCTGTCTGACAAGCCACCCGACCAACCTTCAAACAAACCCGTTGACAGGAGTTGGGAATCCGAACCGGATAAGCAAAATAAGGATCGTAAACCGCTTGGAATCAACCATGTGCACATGGTCAACGCTCTTCGTGCACTGAATTAGGATGGTTCATTGAACGTTCAGTGGCCAATGTCGAATGATTGGGCCATGGCGTGCTAATCTGCTACCCCTCGAAACCGATCGCCGTTGATGCTGAAGCTGCTTCGGCCGTATAGGTAGGATGCGTTGATGGATGAATGAATGAATGAATGAATGAATGGATGTTTGTGCGTAAAGATGGCTTGCGAGTTTAGATGATGCGGGGTTGATGAATAAAGGAATCTGCTTATCTTTGCTGGGGAAGGAACTGGTCGGTGTTGCTACTATCCGAGAATCTTGAGCATCAGCACCATATTTAGATATAATCAAGAACTTTTGATCGAATCGAGTTTTCCATTATTTACCTCTCTTCGTCGAGGCAAGACTCTGTAGCGGTTAATGGGGCTCATGATCAGCGCAGAGATCGAAACACGTTGAACAAGATTTGTTAGTTTAGAGCCAAATACTCCATGTTGGGAAGCTTATGGAGAACAACATTCAACTCTGAAGTCCAAAAAGGCTAATTGTGTAGTCCAAAAAAAATAAAGACCCCTTTTCTCATATAAAAGGCATTCTCCTACAGACTTGGATACTGAAACAGTCCAGCAATCTATCACTCACACATACTATCATTATACCAGTTGCTTTTTTCCCTTCTCATCAGTCTTGAAGATTACATGAAAAAAAAAATAGCCAGAAATGAAGACTACAGTCGGACTGGCATGCTTCATCTGGCTCCTTGGAGTCGCAAATGCCATCCATATCAACCCAGCCCTCACCCCCCAAAACATCTACAACACCGTCCACCGACAAATCAACAAGACCGCCAGCTACCTGCACCGCCGAGTCATCAAGCAGAACAGGAAGCCCGAGTCCCCCTTTGTCCTCTACGAACGCCCCGAGCCCCGCCCCTGGGACCTCTACAAGCCGCTCCCCAAGCCGGACACGGTCTGCGACGGCCAGTTTCGCGACGGGAGGAAACCACCCATGAACCAGACCGACTACAGGCGCGCCGTAGAGAACCTGAGTAAGTTTTGCGACAACTTCAACGTCTCCCCCGATGGCTTCTACGCCGCCATCGTCGGTCACGTTCAGGTCTACGTGTGCAACTGGGACAGTCGCAACTCGACCGAGTGTCACAAGAATGAGTGGGAGGAGGCCGAGCGCCTGATGGACACCCAATGCGGCGAAGCGGTCAACGCCCGCGTCAGGCTGCGAAAGAAGGGGAAAGTTAGGAAGACGTATGGAAGGGGCCAGCTAGGGCAGAAGATCTGTGATGGCATAAATGACCAGATTGGAAAAGAGTATGTCGTCGCACCCTTGCCAGTATGGGTGGATGGACAAATGTACGAACAATGGAAATCAGGGAGAGGAAGGGCGGACGGTGACGGGAAATTGGGAAAGCGAGAGGAACCAGAAGAGAAAGAAGAGAGAGAAGAGATGGAAGAGGAAATAGGAATAGAAGCAGAGCTGGAATGAGGTATGGCACATGGGAATAGATGATCATAGCAAACATGTGCTTTTTTGACGAGACTTTTACTAGAAACCAGTTCGTTTGTTCTGACTTTTCTCATCCTACGCCACAGGATACAAGCAGATATCCAGAAACTCTAGGTTTTGGCTTTATGGAACAAGATGACTCCAGCTCATGTAATGCACTCTATAGGAGCTTTCCCGAATAAACCTTCCCAATGTTCTTTTGCTGAACTCTTGCCTCCTGGAACCTCCTCTTCCAAGTAACTCCGAGATTCATCATCCACACAAGAAGAAGCACATCAAGAAACAGACATATTCAGAGTCGACTATTGCACTTACAATCAATTATACCGAGAACAAAACCACCCAGAATTCATCGCACATCTCAACTTATTAATTCATCTTAGAAACATCAAAGCAAACAAAAGGGGGAAAAAAACGACCAAAAATCATGGACGCACCGCCCCAGAATTTCTACCCCACGCCTCCCCCGTCCCCCAAAATCCTGCCCCAAGTCGGGGCCGCATCACGAGAGCTTCTTCTGCATCAAATCAGCCAGCTCATCAAGCAACTCAACCGTCTCCGCCGGGCTCGCAATCCACGCCGTCGTTCCGACGCTGCGAGCCTTGAAGTCATTCGATCCCGCGCTCAGAAACTGGTCTCCCACGTGGAGTGTGTTCTCGCCCTTGATGGCCGTCGAAAGAGCGTCCGTCCCCGTCGAGCCCGCGTTACGCCGGCCGAACCACTGCTGGCAAACCGTCACGCCCCAGCTCTTGTCGCCAATGTCCACAAAGACATCGCGTCCTCCGTTGAAAGCACAAAAGGGAACTCCCCGACGAGCTCCGATAGTGGCACCTCTACCAGCCGCCTGAGACGTGGATCCAAGGCTGCTTAGTTCAAGAATGCGCTGTACGACCAGAACCGTCTCCTCCAGACTCTCACGAGCGATGCGCACCTCGGGCGGATCTGGTACAATGCCAACAGCCCGATCCTTTCGTACGATGATGGCCGGCAAGTTCATAGTTCGAACACAATCACGCAAAGCCGTCTCGGCAACATCGAGCAACGCTGTAATGTCTGGTTCAGACCAAGTAGCCATTTCTGGGGTAAGCCATTCCGAGCGGGGCACGGGAGCCAAGCGGTGGGGGGACGAGGGCGAGTATTCGAACAAGTAGTTGGCCTCACCACCCATGATGACGATGTTTTGTTTCTGTACGGGGTCGAGATCTGTGGAAGTGGCGATGGCGTCGAGTAGGCCATGAAGACGCTCATAGTAGCGATCAGCACTAGTGTATCCAGCAGCAGTAACAATACCAATTCTGATATTTTTCCGAAGCAGATCTATTGCAGCGTTAACCTACTGTTTTCTCAAAATCAACAGTGTTACAGTTTGCATACCTAAGAGCCTGGGAATCATTGGGCTTGTGGGCTCCAAGCTTTGTCCGTCGTCGTACAAGGTTACATCACCATCAAACGTCGCCAGCTGTAGCGCACCGTTCGTCACCGCCATGATCTGGGCCGAGTTGAGGATCAGGCGAACGTCGTTGAATGATGGAGCAACATATCGCCGAGATGACATGTATCTCTTGCGGTCTTGGTACTTGAACGCCGCCTCGAGCGGCAGCCGTGTGAAGAAGGGACCCGCCGTGGGTACGAGCATGCCGAGCTTGGATGGGAAGACATGGTCCTGGTTTTGGCGGGAAACTATAGGCCGAGATGAGCAGCTGAAAATAAACTATGGATTACTTGAGGAAAAAAAAACAAGAGAAACTTACTGTGATCATCAATCATAAGCTCAACATCCCTCATGATCTCAGCATAGCGGCGGTGGGCCTCCTCAGCCATCTTGGCCATGTTTGTGTCATCGCCAAACACTCCGGTTGGTTGAGAGTAGAGAACAAAAGGCACCGCCAGCAAACCCTTGATCCATTCTATTCAATGTTGAAAAGGAATCTTATTAGCATGACGATAATAATAGTAACGTCGAGAACCGCCCATATATCTATCTCGTGATGCCAGGATAGCTCCGCTCGGTCGACCCACACATTCACTTGACATGATGCGTCTACCTCCCTCTCAAGATCCGCCAAAGCGTTTCGTCTTTCATTATTTTCAAAGTCTTACCAATGAATTGATCTCGTCTGTGAGTCTTGAGTGCGTCTTCCGGGTGTTAGCAGCTTGTTACTCCCAGGAATCTCACTGAGGAGAGAGGGGAGGGCCTGATCATCATCCATTGAGATCCAATGGAGGGGTAAGAAGGGAGGGAAGGGCTTACACTCAACACGGTATCGAGTCGTCATCTTGACGGTTCAATGTGCTTTTTGAAGTTGTTGACAAGTGATCAATGAACAATGGGTTTGGATTTAACAAAGAAGGGAAACGATTGCATCAAAAGCAAGGTGGTCTCGTGACTCCTTGAGTCTTCTGGAGCTGAACTGGGTAGGTGAGTTGGGAGCTAACCTCCTTAAAATGGTGGGGTGAGGGTCGGTGAGGGTCGGTAGCATCTTCGGTGAGCGCAGCCGAGAGTCCAATCAACGGCCCCCGCCGTCAACAAATCGGAGTCCTCCGAAAACGATTCATGTCAACATCATGATACATATACTACAAGTAGATATTAGGCCAAGCTGAGATTTGTGTGCCTGAAATAGTTTTACTGTATTTATTTCTTCTTCTTTCACATTCGCACTATTGTGTATATAGGGGGACTAGACTACCGTAATTCCTCCTCAGTTGCAACACCACACCTACTCGACAATGTGGAACAAACACCACAAATGCAATGCGCGGTCACTTGTTGCTTTGCTTGCCTTGCAAAAATCACCAGCCTGCGCCTTGGTTCCTTGAAACAAAAACCCCCCATTACCTTCTTCGGCATACCTATCCACTGTCAATCCACAATATCCATTCATCATACCATCATCCCATCTTTCCACATAACTCTGTTCCCTTGGCTTTTGCTCCATCTTCAAACGGGTTTCCACTCATGCCAGCTCGCGTCATGCCTTTCCTGTCCTGCACTAACCATGTTTGCACTATCTAGAGATCTTTGTTTCTTGTGTTGTCTGTCAATGTCATTCAAAGTCATTTTTCCTCTTCTTCTTTTTCTTCTCCAACAAGGGGAATAACTCATAAAATCGTCTCCTCATAACAGCAGCCTTTTTCTTCCTCTCTTTTTAAGCCGGAGATCCATCCATAGCTTGGCATTTTTATTTTACTTTTTGCAGCAATCACGTCTTGTTTCAGCTGGCTCCACCATTGGCAATACCGGCTTGCTGTGCCTGAAGCATTTGTGCGGCCACCTCCTCGGCCCTCACAATAATGGTCTGGATTACGCTCTGATCTTCAGCAGAGAGATGGCTCGCGAGACTGGCGTAGAATTGAGGCTGTTCTTGTTGCATTTCTAACATGGGGTAACTGTGGTTAGCGTAACCTCTCCAAACTGTGCGTGGTTGCCAACTTACTCAGTAGAGTCGCCCGGAATAGCTGATATGGCTCGATCTTGTCGAGGGGAGACTCAAGAAGAACACTGTCCTCTCCAAGTTCATCATCATCTACATCATCGACAACGCGGCTGAATTTCTGGGCCTGAAAAAGAGCATCAGTTAGCAAATCAGTTCCCTAACCGAATTAAGATGCAGGGCAAAAGCTTGGGTCGTCGACATACCTCCTCATTCAAAAACTCCAAGTACGCTGTGCTCTCATCCTTGGTCTCAGATGTCTCCTCCTCCGGGACAACCTCTTCCTCGGCGTTCCACTCTGTGTCCCTCTCATCCCACTCATCCTCATCGGCATAATCGTAGTTGGCATCCAATGTGAAGTCATCACGAAGGGCGTCTTCCCGGTCTAAATATTAAAGAAACGCATGTCAGTATATTATCAGACACTCGAGGCAAAGGACAAGGCATAAAGTGAAAATGAAGGGAAGGGGAAAAAAAACTCACTCTTCAATGCATTAGGCAAAGTTCGGAAGAGTTCAGTGATGCCCTGAAGTAATCGAGGCCATCCGACAGAAACGCTTGCCGGGACGTGCTCATGGTTCAGGCTTAAAAGCGCAGAAATGGCAACAATGCATAGCTTCTTGTCATGTACTCGACTGAAGGATGACATGCCACCGAACCACAAGCTGAAGAATCGGTTTGTCCAACCCTTGCTTTCTAGCACTTGGAGTGAGAGCATAGGGTTATAGTGGATAGAATTAATAACCATCTCCATCAAATGAATCTTGTAGCTCTTGACCTTGACCTCCTGGCTGGCCAGAATGTTCATTGCCATGGTAATAAAGCCTTCAACACAGTGGTCGATACTACCTCTGAGACTCAGCATCATAGCCTCGCCCAGCTTGCACGCGCATATTCGTTCGACACCGCCCTCTACAGTATCGACAAACATGTCGGCGACCATTGAATACAGGGCTTGAACATATTCCGGATTTTGGGCCAGGGTGGGCGCACCGTACTGAACAAAGTTATCCAGGGCGGGGAGCATATCCTCGAGGTAGTATTCAGCGCCAGCTTTGAATGTGGTGTGGATAAGCTCGAAGGCCTGCCACATGTTGGGGGAGATGCCCTTGGCAGCAAAGGTACAGCTGTCAATGATTTCAAACGCCTCGTTGTAAAGATCATACAGCTTGTTCTCCAGGGTAATGCGAATGACGGGCATGAGAACCGCCTCAATATGGAGGAGGACATCAGGAGTGCTCTCGAGGGTGAGGATGAGCGTCCCTATGGTCTGGAGGACACCTAGAGCCGTTATACTCTTGTCGTCGTAGTCGTTATACAACTCTCCGTCATCACCAGCCTTGCTCTCCTTCTCGAGGAGCTCCCGGACGATACGGAGATAGGTATCACGAAGCTGCTCGCAAAGAGCGACAGCGAAGGGGGTAAGCTCCGTAGCAAATACCTCAACGAAGTCCTCCATCACATTGGCCAAAGCATCAATATCAGCTTCATTGGCCAACTTAAGGAGCTGCTGCATGATAGTGGGAATGCTTTGCTGCATGCTGGTACGGATAACATCGTGTCGGATAAGTGGCTGCAAGGCGAGGGCGGCGGTGACACGGACGGGAAGCGCCGCATCAGCCATACAGTCCAGGATGTGCCGGTAGATGGTGAGAAGATTATTTTGGTCTTGGAAGTTAAGCTGCTCAAATTTCTCAATAGTGTCACAAGCCCTGGCACGCAAATAACCCAAGGGACTGGTGAAATCCGGGAAAACGTAGCGAACGATGAAATATTCGACCTGATCGGCAATGGGACTCTTCTTTCCCAGGATAACGGGAGCCAAGGTTCCTATCATTCTCAGAGCACCCTCCTTGGCGATGTGGTTCTTCTTGTCATCGGGCGCTTGCTCATACTCGTTGACAACAGCATTGACAAATTTGAGAATCTCAAACGTCTCCTTTCGGCGGTTCTTAGTAAGGTTAACAAGGAAGTTGGTGGCGGCAACATCGGGGGCGGATGCCTCCTCGAAATAGTTAAGTTTTCGGTGGAGGTACTCCTCCGGCTGCTCCTCAAACTGCTCAACATCCTCGTCGGACAGGCAGAGGACAGGGAAAACGAAGTGGGTAACGAGGTTGGTAAGGTGTGGTTTCAAGTGCGCCCACATCTCCTTGGGACGAACGGATTCGTCAAGGAAGACCAAGGTGTAGGAGAGACACGGTCTGCTGAGCCAGGAAGTCTTAGCGACCCATTTTTCAATCTCTTGGAGATAATGCTTCAAAATTTCGGGAGCGACGTTGGTGGTAAAGTTCTTGGCGAACTGAATGGCTCCCTCGCCCTTCCCTGGAGTTGAGGGGTTACCGTGTCTATAGCAATGTCAGTCGCGCCGTTGATTCGGGCATGTTTTTTTCCCCACTTGATGAAGGAGATCCAATGTACCTAATAAAGAGGCGATTCAAGTTGAAGTATGCCCATTTCTTCGCCTTCCACCAATGGTGCTTTTCACGTTCGTATGAGTCGCCGACCATGGCGTTGGCTGGCATCGCCTTAGCGACAGTCTGGAGGAATACAGTGCACCATGCTATGTTGATCTGATCCTGCCGGAGATAGGGAGATAGTTCCAACTGAGGATGCAATCAAAGTTAGCTGGGCACCATAGTAACGAGAGATGAGATGGGAGGCCGAATCAAGACCCTGGATCACCTACCCAAGTGGCATGCTTGTAGGCCTTGAGGGCCAAGTGCAACATTTCACTGGCCTCGTCGTTTTCCTGATTGACCAATTCATTGCAAATAGCCAAAAGACGTGGGAAGCTGGCCTCGACAATCTTATCAAAATGTTGTCTATCCTGGCTCTCTGTTGACTTGTAGCGGAAGGCACGGCAGATGGCCAGTAGACACTGCAAACCAGCGAGAACAGAGCCAGTGTTGTTGGTATTTAACAGCTCGAGAGTAAAATCTAAAAACCGGGGCCACCGGTTGGGGAAATCGCATTGTAGAATGCGCTGGAGAACGGGGATGAGCTGCTGGCGAACGAGGGGCTCGGAGGCGGCGAGGATAGGCACGAGACGGTCCCTGATGCGAACCTTTTCCTCCTCTGCTATAACATTATCGGCGGCGGGGAGACCCTCGGCTTGATACCAAGAACGGTTCACTCGGTTCTTAATGTAAATAACGGCTATGGGTGTGTGTCTTGGTTAGGGCTCAGGGACGTCTTGTAAGGAATACGTATAAAATAAAAAAACAAGCACAACTGCTCGGGGCGAGGGGGGGGGGGGGGGGGGGGGGACGGTTATCGACATACTAGCAAGCCGGACGCTCGATTCTTGTTCGGCCTCGAGGACGTCGAGTAGGCAATTCAAGAAGCCAGGGTGCTCCTCCACCTAGAAATCGAAGGGAAAAAAGCGCATCAGTACAAAGAGCTGGCAGCAGATGGGATTCCGATGTTGGTTCCAAGGCAAGACGCACACCAGATAGGCACACGCACACCCAAGGGGAAAAAACTGCCGGGACGAGGATGAGGGATGGTGGCGGTGGCGGGAGGAAAGGTTGTTGGATGCCATATTGGAAGGGGTTCAAAAACTCACCTGCTTCAGCTGTAGCTCAGCACGTCGCCTGTTGTCGGCATCGGTATCCAAGCTCGCGGCGAGCAAGGCCCTGACGGCAGCGGTATCCATGGCTATGAGGAGGTCGAGAGCAAATGACGACAACGGGGAGTTGTGCTGTCGTCGTTGGCGCGGAAGGGAGAGAAAGTCGGGTCAAGGATGGATGGTATGTATGTATGGTGGGTAGGTAGGTAACTTTTTGAGACTGGACGTTAGGTTGGGAGGACCCGATGGCGGGGCATCTAATCCAGAGCGTCCAGCTGCTGCCCACACCCAATAATAAATCAAGGAGATCGACGACACAAGAAGGACTGTGTGTGTGTGTGTGTGTGGTGTGTAGTGCGTGTGCGTGCGTGCGTGCGCGAGAGAAAATAACGGGATGGAAAAAAAAAGTGAAAATTTGATAAGAGAGTAAACAAACAACACCAAAAAGAAATAAAAGAGAGAAGAAGAAAAAAGAAGGTGTGTAATCTTTTTTTTTTTACTTCTTCTTCTTCTTTTCTTTACTCAGTGTTTTTCTCCTCAACGGCACACACACACACGAGGCCGACCGTCCGGGGGCCTGAGACGTAAAGAGAAGACCCAAAGGGCGCTGAAAATAAAGAATCAAGGGGAGAGAAGAAGTGATAGTCGATGATAGATAGCCCTGTCTGAAACAGGGGAAAGGCAGAGAGAGAGAAGAAGTAGTGACGATGGCAGGTTGAAACTTGAGGATACCGCCGTAGTAGGGATGGTGTGTGTCCGTGTGTGTGTGTGTGTGTGTACAAGTATACAAGTATGTGTGCGTGTGAATTGGTGGGCTGGACTGGGCTGGATGATAACTGACTGGAATGGATAAGAATTGAATTAATTGGGACTGGTCTCTTGTTCTTCTTGTTCTTCTTGTTCTTGTTCCCTCTTCCCCTTCCAAGGTCTTTTTTTTATTACTACAGTGACTTGAGCCTCTCAATGAGACAGACCAAAGAAAATACAAAAAATAAAAATAAAAATAAAAAAAAATAAAAAGATAAAACAAAACATGTTTCTCAGCCAGTAAGAACGGTTGCTGCTTGACCATACATACTTTCGGAGTGGACAAGGTACGTACCTCCAGAGGGTCGTCGTTTTAGGCCCAAGACAACCCGTCGCTAGGTACTAACGTAGGGCAGACAAACTGGTCGTCAGGGCGCTATCCAGTCACTAAATGAATCATCGCTAGGGGCTATCTCCGGTAATGTTTACGGGCTGTTTACAGGCTGTCAACAAGTTTGCCCTGCTGCTGCTGATGCTGATGCATACGATGCGACACCTCAACAATTTAAAAAAAAATTGTAAATATTTTTTTTGCTGATGCATCAAACTGCAGTCTGCACGACTCAGGGTATAGCCAAGTCGGTGAATGTTTCTGCTACAGCCATGTCCCCATCATAAGCATCTTATAAAAAAAGGGAAAAAAGAAAAAACAAAATTGTTAAGATCATGGCAGCTATCAGCACTGTGAATCTGTGACATCCCTCCCCCCGCCCCCTCCCCCCCAAATCCAAAATGTCCATGAGCGGCTAATCGACGGCTACTCCTGGGCCACGTTTTTAGCCCTGTTATGACTCTAAACTGCTACTGAGCACTAGTCTAAAAGAAGAAAGGAAGAGACAAAAAAATGAACCACCTACTCACCCACAAGACACCAGAGAGAGACCAGACCACACAGAGACAAGATTGAGAGACAAAGCGACAAAAGGACCCTTGAACGCCCAATATGCCGGCAAAACGATTTTCCCCTGGTTAATGCCAGGGACCCTCTTTACCCCTCAGCCAGTCATGGTCGCGGATTCCTGCTGCAAGTAAACCATACGCTTCACCGCTTTGGCTTTGGCTTTGGTTCTGGCTCTGGCTCTGGCTCATCATGTCCTGTCCGTCCTGTCTGTCTGTCTGTGACTTGGACGCTCGTCTGCAGCAGCTCCTTGTTGCAGCCAAGAAAACCAAGCCTTTGTAATGCCATCTCCTTCCATCAGTATCCATCACATTCTTTTGACTGGTACCCAAGATAGGTAGTTAGGTAAGATAGATACTTGCCTATAGTACCAAGTACTTAATACTCACCCATCAAAAAGATACCATCTATCAAGTACCTGTGCAAAGCGTCTCCTCTCCTCCCCCCTCCCCCTTGGCGATGCAACACCGTCTTTGCCCCCGTGTTACTTACATACAGAAGGTTCCTTGTGCTGCACACAATCCCGAGTCCCGGGCAATGGCGGGGAAATGCATGGCTCCCCAGCCACCTGACTTGGACTTGGATGGCGAGGCGAGGCGAGGCGAGGTAGACATTGATGACACTTCACCCAGCGTTGGGTTGAGGCAATACAAAAGTAGGTAGTCAACATCATCACCCCTTGCAAGCATTCACTACCTACAAGTACCAGTATAGGCAGAGGAACAGTATATGACTTGCAACTCCGTACTTATCCGCCTATTACCTCTCGGCATCACCGCCACCATCATATTAAAAACGTCAAGGGAGGGTGTGAGTCGCCTAGAGATTCCCCTTTCAGAACATGTCAAAAATGCCAACCGAAGCCTAAAGAACTTTTGCATCATCCGTAGGTGGCATGTGAAAGAGGGAAAAGAAGAAGAAGAAGAAGAAAAGACTACACTTCTTTACTTGGCAAAAGATACACAAGCAAGGTTGCGAGAAGCGAGTACACCATTGACTAACAACCCTCCCCTCCCCTTACACAACCCACACAACCGCACCAGCCCTCTCTTGTCTCTTCCGAGCCTGTTAGCTATGCATGTTGGTTCTCCCTTCTTGCTTGCACCATGTGTAATATGCAAGGTAGTAACTTTAACCTTCAGTATGGAGCCGCTGGAGATGTCTTGTGTTGCTTCCCGTGCACATCCCAAAGTTCAGTCCGTTCAAACACTGTCCACCATCCTTCAACAGGTTTGTGACGCGTATATCCCATTGAACCCCCGCCCAGAAGCTGCGGTTTTGCATCTTTTGTCATCTACTTCGCCGAGCCAGCTTTCTTCTCTGATTGTCATGGAACCGTCTCACAGAGCCGAGAAGAAAAGGGGTTCATTTTCGTGAATGCAATATCGACAGCCCTGTATCATCCCATCGAGATCTTCTTGCATGACAGTGTAACACGACGGAAGTCTGCCGTGCCACCCAATCTATCGGCCATGTCTCTCCCCGGGGCAAGGACACGCATGCACAGTGAGCATCTGTTCTCGGTATCTTCCGCACGTTTCCCGAGTGCGCATTGTGTTGGTCCTCTGCAATCAACGGGGGCTTTGCGGAGCCCTATCCGCGAGCCTAAATCCATCCTTGACATGTTAGACTCGGCCATTCGGCCTTCCTTTACGGTCCCGACCAGTAGGAGAGGCAACGCATGGCTTGATGGTTATCCCGGGGGGCAGGAAAACGTAATAACGATCCAAGGGGGTCTGATCGTCGATGCCTTCTCAATTGTGAACCACTTTCAAATGGCGTGACACTTTCAAGCCATCACTCGGGATACCCGTGGTGTTTCAAGCTGGAATCTGAGGACCAACAACACAGCTCGGGATGTTTTTGGCTCCATGGCCGTGTCGAGACAAGCCTCTTGTTGGTTGAGAGCAAATGAGTTGCTAACCAGGGTCATTGAACCTATAGACATGTGTTCCCAAAGTGTTAACTACTCGGAAACGATGAAGATCTCCTGAGTCATTTATGGAGGGTAGAACGAAGGGTAGTTAGTCATGAAAGGGAATGAGTTTCGATGAATGAGTATATAAAATAGCATCTCATCAACTTCCTAGAGGTTGAAGCTGCTCAGTAAACACAACTCGATCAGAGCTACTCTTTTTTAAAATAACACGGCTTACAAACTTTGGCAACTCCAAGTCATTCAACTTATTCGATTCACCTCAAGACACTGAATCCTATCCGGGTTTCTTCAAGATATATCATTTATACATATATCAGCATCAAACATGTCCTTTGAACAACAAGCAGGCAGACTCATCGGTGCCGAATACTGTTCCGGTGTCTCTCCTCCTTCGTCCACCGAACACTGTCTCCATTTTGCAATGTTCTACCGCCCCTGCTCAAACCACCACGACCACCACCCCAGCCGTCCACCTCTCAACGATGACACCGCTCGGCCTACCCAAACACTCAGATCCAGTCCTTTCCCCTTCCAATCCGAAACCTTGCCCATTCCACCAGGGCTCTACACTCGCCCTCCACAGGACCGCATCGCTCTGTCCCCCCGATACACTCTGTTCCGCCTCGTCTATGAGTATCCCGAGCAGAGACTCGACAGCGGCATCACCCCACTGCGCGAGTACAAGCTCTTCCTCCTCACCTCGGCTCCCATGCCGGTCCGTGGCGTATACTTCCACGTCGCCGGCACCCCCTCCGACCCCAACGGCATGACTTACATCGAAACCGTCGGCTCCCTCCCCGAGTCCCAGAGGTTCTACGCCGCCCCTCCACCTACCAGCCATACCCCCCACCGGCCCCTCATACTCCGTACCAGCACCCCCATCGGAACCGTGGCGCCCGAGAACTTCACACGCTTCCGCAACTTGTGCCGCCGTGTCCCTGCGCCCCCGTGCCAGTTTGATGGTACTCGGCCCATGTTGGCCTGGGCCCCGCGCAGACGTTCAAGGGAGTGGACACACGACGTTATTCGACTGACATCCGCGGCCAGGATACTGGACGTTGCTGTCAGGGAGGAGCAAGATGCAAATGATGCTGAGGAACCAGGAAGGGAGTATGCGACATATTAAACTTCTTCTAAGCAAGACCAGGAAATCAAAAACCAACATGTACGAATCAAAAAATACAAGCATGAAAGGGAGGCACAGTAATCAACAGTTGGATATACAACGTATGGAAAATAACACTTGGAAAAAAAATATACTTGTAGTTTAGTCATTGGAGTTTATGACGGTTTGGGGTCTGTTTCTTGCTGTTTTACCAGTCACTCATTCGGTCCTAGGACATGGTTAGGATCACACGCATCCAATCGCTATACCATATGACAAGGTATGGTTCGGGGCGCTGGCCATCCACTCCAGACTGACGGCCAGTCACGAGAGAGCCTTGGCCAACGATGGATGGAGATACTGCAAGAATGAACAAATAAAACATCATCTCCTTTCTTTCTTCTTATGATGTCAACTGACTCAAGCACATCAAACAATTTCTTTCCCCGAAACGCCCTTTCGGATGTATGAATTCCCAATCCACATCAATCAGCATTCTAATATCCACGACTGTCAAGGTGATGCCGGCTTTCCCCTTAGCTTTGTCGTCCCATGCCCCAGCCCGCCATGTGCGCCCGCAAGCACCCTAGCCTCAGAAACATTGTGAACTCCCAATCTGAAACCCCATCCATCATCGGCACGGCTGGGAACGGTTCGTGCGAATCTGAGATTATACAGCGTCATCAATCTCATCCAATCTCGCACGAAAACGAGGCCCAAGTGAAACCCGTAGAAAAGATGTTACTCAACAAGCAAACAAACAAAAAAAATGGGAAGGATTTGTGATGCTCTCGAAACAATGGGATAGGGTTTCAGCCTTTGGATTGTTGAGAAAAATAAGAGAAAGATCAATGTCGGCAGTGTTTGTCGCCACGAGTTTCCGGCTGTATTCTGTACAGATATATGTGGCCATGGGGTTAAACAATTACTGGCGTGGTACTGATAGTCTCACAATCGGACAAGCCGCTGGGAAAGATCCATGTCCAGCCGGTGCTGAAACATGTAGTAATCATCATTACCTTCACGGCATTTGTTTCATTCACCAAAGCTTCAGGTGAGCAGATACCAACTGCCAAGACCGTATTGATCAGGACCATATGGATAAAAAGAAATGAACATATAGTCATGGCCGATAGCTCCGAATGTTGGTATCCAGCGGAATCCAGGGAATAATAAACCGAGAAACTCACCCAGGGGAGAGAAAAAGAAAGTGGAATCCAGGGCTGATGTCTCAAAGGGGACGTCTCTAAATGGCCAGATAAAGCTGTCAGGTTAAGTCAAATAAGCAAGATCAAAGACAACATCCATGGCGATGATCCCTGAAGGTAAAAAAGCAATAACGAGTTTGAACGGAAGAAATGGTCCTTTGAAGCAGGTTATAGTTATTATATACAAACCATAAGACTTACCTTGCTGCCCGGAGTTGCGGCCTCGCTGCTCTATTAAAGAAAAAGAAACCAGCGGTAATATCTTGAAGAAATTACCAAGTCTGGTTGAGAAGCATAGCCATAGACAAGGAAAGCCAATATCCGGACAAATGCAAAAAACTCCATCCACAGCCGACCCGGGCAGCAAGGTTGTAAGACAAACAGTCCACCGCCCATAACAAAGCACACGAAAAAACACGCTCCCTCTTTTCCCACCATGCGCCAAGAGACTAGATATATCAAACCTATGCGACGTTATTTCATCCGAGCCGCAAGCGCAGCCGGCAACATCAAACTCAAAGTGATCCATCCACACAAAATGCAATATTGTCAAATTCTGCAAGAAAAATGGTATGCGCAACTTTAAAATCAAGTACTCCAAAATAATCGGCAAATAATGTAGAGAGCCGATATTGATGCGTCCAGAGGATTTCGGTCCAAGGTCCTGGGGGAAAATTGACATTGTAGTTGTTAAAAGACAGCCATCCAGTAAGAGTTCCGTGGAAGGGAAGGGGCTCGAGATTGCCAAGTCCAAATGGAAATCACCAGAAGCAATCCTCGGATGTCATCCTCGGAGCAGAAGGGTATGCAAAGGACACCAAATCCTGGATGATCGAAATCCCATCACGACTTTAGCGATTATATCAAGAAATCAACGCAAGCTCACGAGACAATCGCGAGTGTCTATAAGACATGGTTAAGACCTTGCAAAAAAGCATTATCGACGAGGAGGCCGGTGGTGCCTGTCGCTTTCCCGGTCACTAAGGCGGTTACTTGATTCTCTGGGGGGTGTTTGACTCTCTGAGGGGGTAACAGAAGTGCGTGCTGGGGCAGGGGTTTCGTCATATCCTTGGGCAGGATAGCCTTGTGGCGGCTGAGCTGTTTGGCCTGCTGGTGAAGCTACAAAATCAGACGGGGAGTTCACATCGGATGAAGAGTTGGGATAGTCGCTTGAGCTAGGAGACGCACCTCGACCGAAGAAAGGATCCTGAGGCTGCATGGCGTAGGCAGGGGCGCCAGTAGAAGCCTGGCTAGAATACTGATAGTTAGGAGCAGGATATCCAGCCTGTGGAGGTGGTCCTGAGGCGTACATGGGTTGCGGGGGAACCGCAACGGAGGATCCAGCGCGACTGCCAGCATAGGGATCGTTAGGATAATTCCTTGGTGGCATGTTTGCTCCAGTAGAAACATACGGTTGATCCGGGCCCTGATATCCCTGGTTCATGATAGGACCGCCCTGGGGGCCGGTCGCATACCCAGCACCTTGTGGGCCAGGTGACTGCTGAGGTTGCTGATAACCACCGCCGCCATACGCACCACCACTGGGGGGAGCATAGCCTTGCTGCTGTTGCTGGTAGGCGCCTGCAGCACCTGTGTATCCTGGGGCACCAGTTCCTGGATACCGAGGTTGTTCATAAGGAGCGTCACGGGCATAGGGATCTTCTCGATATGGGGGATCAGTGGGACCATGATGCTGTCGGGACTGGTGAGTTTCAGAGTAGCGGTATTGCGCTATATTCGGGTCAGAAGTCAGTTGTCTCGGGGCGCCGTAAGGAGCGTCTGTCGAGGCAAAGATACCTCCGCTGTTGCTACTGCGCGACGTTTGCGCGCGTCGCTCCCTGTCCCAGCGAGCCGAGTCGGCCTTAAGGTCTTCAATCATAGCCTACAAAGGAGTCGCGTTTTAGTATATCGTCCGAACGAGCGCATGTTGGGAGAGCCTAGCGAGGGCTTAGGTGTGAGGAATGCTCACGGTTGTCAGGTTTCTGTAGGCGGTAATGTAGTAGCCTTGGACAGGCTGGCCAGTTTGAGGGTTCTGTTGCCATAGATTGTCAGTCAAAGAGAGTCGGATTAAAACACCAGAAAAGCAGCAGCGCAAATATGGATTGCGCAAAGAGCCACTGTGGGATAAGGTTGATTCGTACCTCATAATGGCCTGGTCGCACCAGAGCATCATTGCCCAGATATCGGCAGATATCGGCAGAGATGACCTCGCGGTCAATTCCATCGCGGGGGACGAAATACTCGTTCTGTCGGGTAGTAGTGGGCCGCGACATGGTGCTTGAAGCAAGAAGCGACAAGAAGGGGATAGATGAACAAGTTGTTTCGACAACACAGGAGGAAGAAGAAGAAGAAGAGGGGAGAGAATGCAAGAGGAGATGAAACTCTAGTCAGCTGGCTAATGAATGGGGTGGGCGCAAAAGAGAAAAGCGAAAGAGTAGCAAGGAAGCAAGCAAAAAAGAAGCAGCGGAAGCAGCAGCTAAGAATGTGCGAGCGAGGATGGAAGATGCAAAGAAGAAAAGACCAGGGGCTGGGTCTGGCTGCGTGGGAAGCCGGTATCTCTTTTCGGGGCGGCGGCGATGGCGACGAGCGGGACGTGACGCTTTTTTCGAGAATGCGAGGTGTGTGCGTGCGTGTGGTGTGGTGTGGTGTGGTGTGGTGTGGTTGTGTGGTTGTGGTTGTGGTTGTGTGCGAGAGACAGAGAGAGAGGGAGAGAGAATGTGTGTGTGTGCGTGAGGAGAAAGGAAGAAGAACTCTGCAACAAGATGCACAAACTCGGGCAAAGAAGGGGAAAAGGCGGCGGCGGATGGTATGGGCTGCTATGGTATGAGCTGGCCTGGCCTGGCCTGGTCTGGCGCAGAAAGTCGGTTTTTGGTGGGGTGGGGCTTCAGGGAACTTGTGGATGTGAGTGACTGAGTGTGAGTCCAGTGAGAGCCTGTGTGTGGACAAATAGATATGTGTGCGTGCTTGAAAGAAGTGGTGACAGTGTGTCAATATGAGAGATTGGCGACTAGTGATTTGGTGATTCAGTGGTCGGCCTCACTCTTTGTCTATCTGTCTGTCTGTATGGCTGAGCTGGTCTGATCTGGCTGGGCTGTGATATTGGCCGCCGCTTGTCCCTGCTCCTGGCTCCAGTTACTGCTGGAGTTGCCCTCCCCCTCCCTCCCTTTGTTCCGCAGTGGCAACCATCCACTGAGAGCACCTGTAAGGGATCGGCTGGGCTGCCTGCTGACTTGATTGTGACTCCTCCACTAATATCTACCTCCTGGCACTGGTTGACTGGTATGCCCGCCTAGCATCCAAGCCCGCCCCTAACACACACCACCTCCCACCAAACACCCGCAGCGAGTGATTGAGCACACACCCACTATGTGTCTGATCTAGGTAAGGTACGGGGGGTTTCCCTCTCGGTAGGTAGGGTGCCCCTCTAGGCGAAATGCGTAGGTTGGGCTTCTAGCGGCCTAACGTGTCCTGTCACTCCCTGCTTGTTGCAGAGGGAGAGGCGAAAGAGGGTAGGTCTGGACTGTGACTGGACTGTGAGGGGACTGGGATTGGGATTTTGGGGGGACCGCAGGCTGTCCTGAGGGGTCCAGTTCGCCAACGCCGCCTCGCTGAGGTTGGGCTTCGCTGCACGCTGCCTGCACGCTCTGCAGACTGCAGACTGCAGACTCTGCAGGTCGCTACAAGGGGAGTGGAGATGATTGGAGCAGTGACCCTCCGTGATTGACGTCGCTATTGGACATCTACAAGTATCTGGTCAAAACCCGAATTCTGACACCGATATCCTGGTTAATTTTCCCTGTCTGCCGAAATCGTGTCTCGCCTGGATGTATTTTTCTTTGCTTGTTTCTCCCTTTAGCCTGGGAATTTGTACTGGGGCCGTCGGGCTGTTTCCACCAAATCCAAAGCCAAATCCACTCTTTTCGATCGCGTGGACGTTACAATTGATACGTATTGATAGTATCCCCTCCCAATCCCCTTTCATGGATTGTGGTTTTCTTCAACTTAGCGTCTTTGTCTTTGTCTTGTCCTGGCCTGTTTTGTCTTGTCTTGTCCCGTTTTTTTTTCTCTCTCGCTCTTACTCCTCCGCTTTCCTGTTTATTCCCTCGGCCCTTGCCGATGCACACACCACCAAGAGGAGCAAAACGCACGCACGTACTCCGTACTTGTATTGTATGTATGCACGGAGTGTGTACACACGGAAAAGGACAGAAAATTTTGCCTCTCTAAAAGCCCAGACCAGAGACAGATCGACACCAAACTAAGTCAATTGTGCCTAATGACGCAAAGATAGGGCTGGCAAGCTGGTTCTCCGTTTTAGTAGGTATCTAGAAGTTGAGGGCGATTCAAACTGTCGGGAAGTTCTTCACAAGCTAGACTTATCCTAGCTATCCAGAGCAAATTCTTTTTTTCCCCTGAATGCAAATGTGTATCGTATGTATCTATCTGTGAGGTGTGGCCGAGATGAAAAACCTTGTTTCGGAGAGCAGAAATCGCATTGTGTGCCATGAAAAGCACGGAGTATTGGATAGGTAATTATGAAACGAAATTACCAGATAATGTAAACAGAATTAAACGCACTATCCTGCGACTTGTTGGACAATAATTGCTTCTTCAGGGTCCAATGCTCCGGCTCTCGCAGATCCGAAGTCACTCAAAGACAGCTTGGTGAATCTTGGCGCGGTTATTGTGGAAATTTAGTCCGACAGAGGGCGTCGCATCTGTTTTCATGACGGTATCTGCGTTCCTTGTCTTCCAGAGCCAGACGGATTTGCCGTGTGGTGGTGTTCCGGAGAGATCGTAGGGTAGCAGCTTAATGAGGGTCGCCTTGGCTAAAGCATATCTTCTCCCGGCCTGTAATAACGATACACAGAATTTCAAAATTATATGCGACGATAGATTCGAGATCAGTTGTAAATCCACCCATGAAATGGCTCGAGATACTCGCTATTTTATATGAATAACACCTTGCTGAGTCGAATATTTCTCGAAATCATTGCCATATATGCAAATGAATGTTGTGCCCGACAATTTCGACATCATTACACCGGTTTCAAATCATGGAGGGAGACTACTGCAACAGCTTCATATTGCCTTCCAATAGCAATGAGTGCTTGTTATTGCAATACCACTGCTTGCAGCTTCGAAACGGATCCAATACTAAGAATCCTGGTATCGAGCATTTCGCCTCCCCTTCTCCCTCAATAAAGCAATGTGGGTTAGATTCAGCCGGTATTACATCAGCGTCGATGGCTGACTGGCTCGCCGTCTTGCCTTGGTACTTTCTGCCTCTGCCTGGTTGGGTTGGGTATCAATGCCTTTGTGATTGGAACCCAACACGCGTCTCAAGAATGCACCACTCTGGCATCCCACTTGCGGCCTAAGCATTTGGCCAATCAATTACCATGTCGGTTGCATGGGCCCATCCCCAGTCATGCAATTAATTGCCACTCTTAGCCGGTCGAAGAACAGGGCAAAACCGGACAAAAATCGTCATGGCATTCAACACGTTCGTTGCTTTTTCTGGGTTGTCTTTTCTTTTGGCGGCATGCATCCCTTGAGCCCTTTCATCTCTGTTGCTGGTGGATCCCCACTACGATCTGGTGTCATTTTTTGCCTCTTCCTTCACACTATCTGGGGGGCAGGCCGATCGATCGAGTCTAAACGCTATTAGTTCACGGGACGGTACGGGAAAGGCACTCATGGTTCCCCCAAACATCCCACGAAGACCAGAGTCACCCCACGTCAGCTCGCGGGACCAGATAGACTCCGTTTGCGAAATGACCTTCTCTTTTCCGCTGCGCTCCAAGCTAATGCTACCATCCCCTCCCCCTCTGTGGATGTCGCCCTCGACCAGGAGTCACATGCAGAAGTAATATATGAAAGGTTCCATCGATGGCTTCTTTTGTTGATTGAGTACAATGCAACGACACCTGCAACATTCAACGCAGGAGGGCATGCATTCAACCGCGGAGTGCATCAACCGGGCATTTCAAATCGCGCCTCCGCACTTAGATCTTCATGATCTATGGTCTCTATTCGTTGCCTTTACATGTCAATGTTCAGAGCGGCATAATAGTTGTCACACCGCATATCTCCGCTTCTGCTGTAGAAAATGGCGTTGCGGAAACCCTTTCTATTGGGTTCGAGCGATTTTCAGAGCAATTCCGTGCGAGCGAGTACGATGGTTGGTGCCTTGGAAACGGCTCTTTTGTTCCTCACCCAAAGTTGAGTCTGCTTTGCCCTTGTTCCAGCTTTGAGCCGCCTCTGCCGCGCTTGGAGGATTTTCCGGATCCCCTCTGAACATTATTGCGAGATGGAACAGGGTGGCGCTCCACGACTGCGGGTTTGGCATGTTCTTCCTCTTGAAGGTCCTTGGCAAAATGCCAGTCCTCGTGACTTTGTAAAGATGCGCCATCATCAAAGCGGGCTTCACACCTGGAGCACGTAAAGCGTATCATAAAAGAATCGTTCTCCGGCTCCATGGTTTCCTTAGATGGGTCCCCAGATTCATGTATTTCCCCGGCAGTGTCGACGTCCGCTATCTTATGATCATGCGCAATACCAGATCCACCAGCACTTGGTGATTCCTGTTTGCTTGGCTGGGAGTGGTCACCGGGTGACTTTTTGGCAAAGAAGCGCTCAATCCCCGACTCGTCGGGTCGGGGCTTTTTCCTGGGTCTCTCTGTAAGTGTTGGGCGACTATCCAAAGGCGTACTCCGCAGAGATGCAGCCTCCTCTCCTTTGACCAAGAAAGCGCCAATTCCCATATTGCCCTTGACACCATCTTCAAAGCCACCGACACTTAGACTAAGGTTTGCACAAGGCCAGACATTTCCCTCAGAGATGATTTGGTACAAGAGATCCTTGGCGAGGGAGAAGAGGACCTCTTCATCCAGCGCTTTACCCGATGGGATGGGTGCTTGCCTGCTTTTCGTTTGGCCAGCGTGGCGGTGATGTAGATTGATTGAACGCGGTCGTCGCTTGTGCTCAAGTATTCCTTCCTCTACTAAGCGAGAGTATATGTCACCAACAAAGATTCTAAGCCATTTGATGGCCTGTTCTGGTGTGTTGATGAAGGGTCTAAACGATTTTGCAGAAAGCATAGAACGTATCTGGGTTCTTGAATTGACCTCGCTCTGATCAATACCTCTGATGGTGTTGTACACCCACAGACCTGTATCGTGACCAAGTTTTGCCTTCATCTGCTCCAGTGGTATCTCAAGCAGCTCTTTGATATTGTCCGTGTCGAATGTAGAAACAACCTGTTCACCAAGCTTCCCCCCCAAGTTCCGCATCTTGGTAATTTTCATGTCAGCAAGGAAGGCTTGCACAGCCCGGGTGCGCACGACCGTTTGACAGTCAGGCTTCTTGAAGGCAGAGCCCAACTTGCTGATGAGCTTGTTATTCGCTATCCCGCCCGAACAAGTGTACCCCAACTTGTTGCGGACTTGGGCCCGAATATCGCGAACAATCTCGGAACCAATCAAAATGGCTACATCGTCCCAGTCTGGGTCAAGGACTTCCTGGTCCTCGTCCAAACCCACGAGGGCATCGGCCTGCCAATCGAGAGCAACAATGGATGGTAAGGGGAGTGGCTCCGATACATCATCATAGGGTGGTGGGTTTGACAGCTCTGGGAAACGACGCAACAGCTCAGCGTGAACTTGTGCCGAGAGGTCAAGGAACACTTCGTCAACACTGGCCTTTTCTACCTTTTGCAAGTCACGGGGCAGTGATTCCTTGACGAGGGCCAATATTTTTCTTGACTGTAGGCGATACGGATCAAGGGAGACTTTGTCCGAGGCAATATTGGCAGCGGCATCATCGCGGTATGCCCACTTGTCATCGCCCTCCCTCCAAGTAGCCACGTGCTGGGCAATTAGATCGGGACACAATTTTCTTGCCTCAGTAATATTGCAGTGACGGCCGATTCCCCATTCCCTGGCGGCATAGTTTACGGCAATGAGACCTTGCCTAAATCAGATGGTCAGCTGTCGTTGCCTTTTTTTTATTTTTTATTTTTCCCCCCAGTTGGCGCTGGAAGCGAAGGGGGAGTGAAAGAGGGTGGTGGTGGTGGTGTGTCATACGTATACATACCACTGTTGGACTGCGAGGGGTTTATCCTCGGGAATTCCTAATCTGACCATTTCACATTGTGCATAAAATGCATCGAGGTCAATGTGTGCGATAACGCGTAACGGGGTTGTGGTGCTGGAGGCGGCGAGCTGGGCAAGATGTCGATATGTGAACTGTGAACGGCGTGAACCACCACCATGAGGCGGAGATGACGCGCCGACATTCGGAGATGATGGCATTTTATGATGGCGATGATGATTATTAGTGTTATTGTTGTGAGATGCCCAATTGCGAGGGTATTGAAACGGCAGTTTATTCAATCGACACCCATCGTAGTATCACCAGGAGGTTGACGATGGCAAATTAAAACAAGGTACGGAGTAGGTATGAAGATGGTGACGGATAGAGGATGCGGTGAAATGGAAGAGATGGTGACGGTGACGGGGCGACTCGAGGCAGGAGCAGCACCAAGTTGAGCAACCAGCACCAGCACCAGCACCACTTGGAAGCATAGCCCCACCTTCGGGTCCTTGTTCTTTGACAGCCTGGAAGCGGTGGATTCCATGTTGGTGGCCATCGTACAAGAAAAAGCCACACGAATATTGATTATTCATGGAGAACATTGGTTGGTCTTGGTAATTCCCTCTTAACAATGGCCGGATGAAATTTCTCTCCATCATGAGTGGGTGGTATTGGATAATATGGTGGTGTGTTTAGCCGGCACACATGTAGCTCTCTCTCTGGTGGGTGGGCGTGTGTGTCTAAACTTGATGCCATTCGGTTCAAATCTATAAGTATTTGGAATCGGAGAAAATGTGAAAATAGTAAAAAGTATTGGTAGTCTCCATTGAATAACGAAAATAAGCAAAAAAGAAGAGGGAAAAAAGAAAGAAAAAGAAGAAAGCTTGGAAGAGCAGCGTTTATCACGTCGCCTCAACGAGCAATTAATAGCACCCTGTCAGTCAATGGGAGTTTTTTTCAGCCTCAAAGCCACACGAATGCAAGTATCCCTCTGTCCTTCACAAAATGATATCTCACCGCTCTTATGTATAGAGAAAAGAATAGGCTTTATTACACAGATGAGTAAATTTTCATCCTTACTCCATGGCAAACGGGCCTGTCAGATGGACCACTTACCCTTGGAATCATATCATATCACAGTGTGCTTCAATAGATGTGTAAACACTGACATCTCTCACTTATCATGCTCCCTCACTGACCGATTCAAAAAGCTCATTGTCATTTCTTAGTACATAGCCTAGCTGGAAGAAAAGAAAAACCATATCCTACCCTATCAAATTGACTATAAGATGAAAATAATGTCCCCCAATAGAAGAAAAGTAAGGAAGAGAGAAAGAGAAGGAGAGAGGGGAAAAGAGGGGAAGAGAAAAGAAAACAAGGCCCACACTGTTGGTCTCCATGTAGTACAAGTAATTTACGTATAATCCGAGCCAATGAATCCAGTCGTATCAAGGTCTTTCTCAATATCGTATACGGTCATGGCAATCTGTCCCTCCAAGTAAGCAATCTCCCTCCACTTCAGTCGGATGTCCCTATCCAAATCCTCCTTCATAATCTGTCTCTCGTCGTAAGTCACAAGCTGGCGGGACAGCCAGATGGGGCCATCCTCCAGCAGCATGGTGACATCCAGGTGTGCAAGCCGCAATTCCTTGTGGAGTTGAGCAAGCTGCTGGTGGGCCCTCTTCCTCAGATCCTCCTTGCGACGTTCCTTCAGTTGGCGTTTGGTTCGTTCTAGGTACGACATGGCTTCAGTTCGTTCGAGCAAAGCTGTCTGGAACGGTTTGGGGTTTCGGTGGTCGTAGCAATGATCAACTGGCGTGTAGAGTAATATCCGTAGGAAGCTCAAAAATCTAAACCTCAATGTCAGCCGTGGGCCAAAAAGCCCTTTTGCGCTCCAATGCTACTTACCACAGTGGCGAGTGGCTTCATACGAGATATGGTTGTAGGATTGTGGTTGCAGAGATATAGTATATCTAAAAGGGTGGGTTTGTTGCTTGGTGGGATGATGAATAGGATGTCGTGCTCGATAGGCGGTTGGCTTCCAAGAAGCAGGAGATGGAGTGCTTGTCAGAATTACCGTTCCCTTTGTTAGTTGAAGGATGGCTGATGAACAGAACTAAATCAAAGGATGTCGTATAGCAGCCGTCTTCTTATGGGGGGGAAAAAGACTAGAAATTGAACCACCCTCGGAATTATGTGACTTGTACGCCGTATTCATCTCCGCTCGTCACACAAACGCTCATGGAAGTCGATAGCCTCCGCATTTCCCTCTTCCAGTCAATTGTTTCACATTCTGAATCTCTGTCGCGGACGGGGAAGCAAGAAAACCTGTTTAGTGTCCTGCACAAGACGACTCCCTGCTTTCGAGGGCTGGGGTACTGGCTGGATATGTTTCAAGCAGAGCCCGAAATGCACGCAGCCCTCGAGCCAGGGTTGGTCCCCGAGCGAATCAGACTATCCAGATGATGCAGGTGGATCAAAATCTATCCCCGGGCCGATGCGAGGGACTGACGCTGGAGACATGGTGCCATCTGTCCGTCTTTTGCCGCTCTCATTTCACAGCCAGACTTTTCTCTTCCCTCGATCACGCACAGCTCTCAACGACAGCTGGCCCGGTGATTAACCAATGACCAAGGTAGATGTGGGTTCAGATACGGTGACGGTGATGCAGATGCAGTTCGCATCACATCTCCCCCTCCCTGTGGACCCGCCTGAGTCTTGCATGGGCGTAATGATATGATCCAATATACGAAGTAATCTCGCCTCTTTGATTTGTGGAAAACCGATATTGATATACATGCTGTACATCCCCTCACGAATCATAACAAGTACATATTAGTCAATAATTATGGTGGCTATTAATCATGAAGCAGTAAAAAACAAAAAAATAACTCCCCCTCCCAGCATGCCCTGGCTCAACAAATCCCAAACGTTCCCACTCCGCCAAGAGAATGCTCGACCCATCATTGCTCCTTCAAGCAATCGCAGTAAAGAGACAAGGCATAGGTATCATGACAAAAGAAACCAAAAAAACCAAAACCAAAAAGAGGACTGCCACACTAATGTGACCGCTCCTTTCTCATTGCTTGCATTTCAGTGCCCTCACCTGCATTCCTGCTGGCATGGATGTCTGGGACTCCATAACGTTTCCGTAACTTGCTTATGAGTGGCCCGTATTTGTAATCGCTTTCCATGCTCTCGTGACCGCAGCACGGAGAATGTCTAATTGGTAGTAACCATTCCACGAAATTATCCCCCATGACTGATTTCCAGTTTTCATGAAAGCCAAGATTCCATGGGTTCTCCTGAGGCTCGGTATGCAAGATGGCAAATTTGCGTTCCGCCTGCTGGTCCCTGATAGAGATTGTATCGTTGGAATGATTCCGGGGACTCTCGGAGCCTGGTCTTCTCAGTGGGTAGATTATAGTGGTATACTTGTCTGTTGGTGGAGTCGTTCTAGGGATCCGAACTGCCAGATGAACCCTGTGCGCTCTTCGTAGCATGTCGATGTTGGTGATGTTGATTAGGACGAAACGGAGCGAAGTCAGTGCCATTCCACATGCGAAACTCCCAAAGACACAGGCGAGAACCACTAGGGCTATTGTCCAGCCGTCTAGTCCCAGACCATCATTGTGCTGCTGTCGCAAAGAGTATCCTCCCACGGCAAGGCACATGGCACAATATAGAGTACAGTAGAAGGTAAACTGGACAAAGAAGTTGAAAGCTGTAGGGTGGTGAAAAAAAAAAGTTGCCTGTCAGTTCTCCTCGCCCAATAAGATAAGCCACCGTGACGCTGCCGACTCACATGTTTCCGAGACCATGCCGCCTACCCATGGGCAAAAGTGGTCCATCTTTCTCACGCATCGCCCCAGTTCGCTGGAGTGATGGGCACGATCCGGTTTCCAGCGCCGACACTCGGAGCACCACTTGGGGCGACCATCTGCCTCGCAGACGAAGATGTCTTTGCTATAGAATTCTTCGAGGCCGGGGCTGTCGGGATTCAGATCGGGCGGGGCCCACGCGCCCTCCTCGACATCTCTGTCGCGTCTACGTCGATTCTTGCGCGCTTTATGGACCGCATCGTGTTCGGCTTCGGTATCGAGAGGGAGAGGGACAAGACCGGGATCGCGTTGGACGGCAATCAAGGTGCGCAGGTAGGTAGCTAGGGTAAAGAAAAGAAAGAGGAAGTAGAGTGTTAGGAAGACGGTGATGACACCGGATTGGCCCTTTTCCTTGTAGAGGTAATCCACTGCAGGAGATGTTGGTGGTTAGGAACAGAGACTCGGGCTCGATGTTGAACTCGTTGCCGTCGTTGTTGGATGGATGTATTGACTTACCACAGAGACGGCCGACAACAATATACGTCGCTACAGAGATGATTCCGAGAATGACCAAGGGAATGATACGGACCACCCATCGAGTACCAGTGTCGGTACTTTGGCTTGATTGTAGCATGGCGGCATCATGACCGCAGCCTCGTCTGGCTGGGGGGTTGGCGATGAAAGCCCAAGCAAACTGCTTGTGATTAGATTGTTGCGATGATACTTTGACTCGGATCCATGCTTATGCATGCACTGTAAGATTAGATCCATGACGGGGAATGGATGGATCCATTGTTGCGCAATGGGCAAGGCACCTACAGTGATGTTCCAATTGCAGCACTGTATTACAGGGTATGCTCTGCGCTACCACATAGTCAGCTTGTCGGGCTGTCATGTCAGGCCATATTCACTGGATGTTGGCTCAATAGATGGAATCTTCTGATGCACCTAATTCCATGGATGCCACCATTGCTCGCCTGTTTGATTCAACTGAATCATCCCATAATATATAATACACACCGAAAAACATCTTTAATTGATTAATGACTGTGATTTTCAACGGACCCCCATATTTTTAAACATAACGAGGCGGCATTCCCATTCATCTTGACGCACAATCATTGGATGCATTGATAACACCACCTCTCTTGTATGCTGTAGGTTGCTGAAACTGTATTGTAAATGTTAAAGGCTCAAAGCTCAAAAAAATAACTAAACAAAAGAAGCCCGATAACTTGCATATGACCTATCGCCAAGTGTACTACCCAGGCATGTCACGCTCGCCACCGGCGTCTTATGTGGATGATGCGGCTCTGCGGCTCTGCGGCCCCGCGGATGTTGATGTAGGGCTTGAGGAGCCTCAATATCTGGAGACTATTACTACTTTTAGCCGAATGCCACATATCATATGGGTGTGACCTTGGAGCATATATATACCATGATATCCCTTTCACTTTTACCTTACTGTTCTTATGAGTCCAGAGGATCTCGTCTACCTCATAGCTTGAATTGTTTGTATTGGGTTCTGTAGTGGTACCAGTTCTCAGTCCAACCGCAACTTAACTGAAGGGGGTTTATCCTGTTTCCAGTATCACTCTCTTTGTTGTATTTCCTTTACTCATGTACAAGAATATTCCGATATATGGTTTGTATGCCCGTACCCGATGTACTATTAATATACGGATCTATCTGTCATCATACTGTCATGACACAAGCCTAGGTAGTCGCTGAACACACAACTCCCTCGAGTCTACCGATAGCCACAATCGTCTTAATAGAATTTTTTTTATGAGAGAAAAGTCCAATATTATTCATTTCGTCTCGGAAGAGATCGGGTTCTCTTTGCGCCTTACCGAAGCAGAACGCCTCGCTGCCTTCAAGCGACCCACCTTCGTTCGCACGCTTCCCAACCAATGCTTCTGGCTCATGACAAAAAGAAAAAGAAGAAGAAGCAAAAAGCGGAGTGCTATGTAATTACAATTCATAAAGTTATTACATCGAATAACCTCCTGTTGTGAGCCTTGGGCATATCGTGGGTGGCTGTTCCGAGGGTGGCTTTGAGTGTCCTCGGCAGATTGAAGCTGGTTCTTACAACGGCACCTATCCGCTTCAACGCCTGACTGGATACTCGAGAGGTTCTTGGGTGTTTTGTGTCATCGGAATCTTCTCTGCCAATCGACTCCAACACCGGAGATGGAAACCCAGCCAGTCATTGACTTGTTTCCACAGGAGCTCGATCAAGAACCAAGATATCTTCTCATCACATGAGCTACAGTGGATGCGATTACGAATACTTGCAGTCGCCTTGTGGCTTTAACTATGACTCCGGTATTCTTCCTTGGGATTTCTCGCAAGGCATCGCTTATCTGGAGACCGCACTATTTCCGCCATGGTAGCTACTGGCTGGGATGAAACGGTGAATATCCGGCCATGGTGGTTTATTCGCCCTGCGGGCTTGGAGGCATCCTGCCGTATACTCTTTGGGAAGAAAGAATTGAGAACTTCATGATTGGTTATTCTCAAGGGATTATGTTGTTTGAAAAGTCTATATAAATCTTAACGACACCCATTTCTTCATCACAGACAGAAACAAGAGACATCGTCTTCTAAACAATAACCTGAATCCCCAAGACTTTCTTTATAACTTTACCCAAAATTTCAGACTTTCTTCGACTTCACCAATAAATAATAATCAAGATGTCTACCAATGCCGCCAATGCCTCTAAGGCCTCTAAGGCCTCTAAGACTAATAAGGGCGCTCGTCTTGAGGGCTCTGTTATCGTTAACATGTGGAGGTGCCACATGTGTGCTCATGCTTGGCTCAAACAAACAACACCACAATGCATCGAGTGTCAACATCATCGCTGCAGCCTTTGCGAAGAGTTCGTTGAGCGTACCAATGCAAGGTAAAGACGGGAAAGTCGTAAGTTATGCCTATCAACGGCTCCTTGTATTAATGCACGTTTGCTTACAATCTTCAGCCATTATTCGTGAAGGAGCTGACGGGCAGGGGGATATGGAAGAAATATCGACATGCAACGCCTTCCTTTGTATTATAGGTTGCATTTGGGTTCCATTCTCTTGAGTTCTGTTCGGCTGAATGATGGTATACGGTGCGATAGGAAACGAGGAGTGGGTACGTAGGCGGCCTTTTGCGTGCTGAAACTGTTCAAATCTGGTTTTACATTTCCTTTTATTCCCTCGTTCTTGAGATAGACCATAGACCAGCTGCACAAGCAAATATTCCCAATACAATCTTTCTTTTTCTGGTGGGAGCTTACGTTGTTCGTCACACGTCTACATCACCCTCTTGGGTGATTGTGCTGGTTATTTACCTGTGTAGCACAAGAGCGAGAGGGATAGCATGTAGAGAACAATGCCCATTTCCTGGAAAGTACTTGCGCATGGCCATGGCATAGGTAGTTTTCCATCAGTCAGTTTCTACAGACGGTCTGAGTGAAGTCGAGTGAGGCGGTTGGCGCCAACGAGCCGGCGAAAACCCGAAGATGAAGGAGGAGGCAGTGCTCCGTGGCCCGGAACCGGGGGTACGCCGGACCAATTCAACATCGGAGCCGAAGCCCCATCCTGTTGCCTTTTGGGGAGCTGAAAGGCGATAAAAATGTCGAGCGTAGGAAAAAATAGAGGAATGAATAAAATAATGGATTACTGGACCGTGTGTGCATGTAAGGCTGTTTTTATCCCAAAGCATGATTGTTTCCCACAACCGGATTGTAGCAGGCTCTGCCGTGAGTGGATATTGCATTCCCGGGTGGTGTAAGAGGCAATCGGATGCCTTTCCACGGAGCGGGACTGGGCAACTCGGCGCGCATTCAGATGGACAAGTCGATTGCTGGGTTGTAAATGAGCGAGGCGGGATGTCAAAGTAGGACAAATATGAGTTGCGATGGAATAGGGTTGGGGTCATCGAGGACCGTCAACTCGGGGGAGACATCCATTCTATCTATCTATTCCCCTAGGGGATATAAACAGTTTCTAGGCTCCTCCTGTCAGTAAGCCGGCAATAGTGCCCCGGCAATATATACCGTTTGCTCATCAGCCGTAATCGTCTAGGGGTTAGGACAGCAGTTTGTGGCCCACCACGAGCTCTAAAGCACTGCAAACCGAGGTTCGAGTCCTCGTTACGGCACATTTATTTTTTGCGTATTTATGCTCTAAAATTACAGGTTATTTATATATGCACTCTGTCTGTCTTGTGGTATATGCTTTTTCTTTTTTTCCCCTTCCTTTCCTTTCCCCCTTTCTTTCTCTCGTCTCTCACTGCATTTCTTCTCTCTTCTGCCTAAACATACACACCATCCCTTTTTTGTCTGTCCATGCTCTTCTTGTGAACAGACGTTTGAGGGGCTGTTTGTTGTTATCTTTTCCTCCCTCCCTCCCCTAGCTTTTGTTCATTTTCTTGGACTTGTAGCTAGCTGGAAGTCACAACATGCATGGCATCTAAAATGCAGTCACTCGTTTTCTTATTAAACTGACTGATTGTAAGTCATGCGAGGGCATGCGGGACATGGCAAGACTAGGGTTATATGCAAGGTATAATATGCGGCAGATCCATGTCTCAGGCATCATCCTGATTGTGCATATGTACTAACTATCCAGCACACAAAACAAACATGGAAAAAGGACCCTTATCTTCCTCAAATGCGCTTCAAGCGTTGAGCGGGTTGACGGAACTCTTTCCCCGTCGATGATGCATTCCCGGGACACTTCCAATTGGGCATCATCCTTGATGAACATGCTGTGTAACGCGAACTCGACACCACCGGGGAGTCCGGGAGAGTGTTCCGGCGAGATTCTTGGTTTTTTCCCCAAGGACCCTTGAAGATCATATCTTCGGTCAACCAATCTGGCAATCCCGTTATTTATAGCTGCATGCTTGTTTTCCTTTTATCCGCCTATGATACGTGGCTTGGTGCTTGACCAGGCCAGGGTGGCTCTATTTTGGCTGTCCCGATAATGCTCATTTACAGATACAAACTTACATTCCAGCGGCTGCACAGAGTATGTACCCTGTGTTGTATGCAGGGCAATCAGTAGGACATGCTGTTATGGTGCTGGTGGCCCATGGGGATCTCTCATCTACACGCTTGGGCTGGCAGTGACACATCTATATGAAGCATCTTCTGGCACATGCCGAATGAGGCCTTTTGATGAACAATTCCGTCGAGTGTTTGCCTTGTTTCTTGAGCAGGCTTCCCAAGCCCACGACACGAGAGAATCCCAAATATCACATCATACACAATCCAACAGGACAGGTATGACAGTAATGCGTATAATCTCTTCCGTTGAGTTTGTTTGCTATTGTTGGAAGCTCCAATGTCTTTAACCGATCACTCGTCATGATGTTTGACAGTTTGTCTCAAGTGTCAGAGGTTTGCCTCGTAGTTTGAGGGGTAGTTCGGCTAGAGCGTTGTGCATGAAATATGATTGGGAAAAAAACGTCACCTGATTGGAGGTTTGCTGGATCAATCTGCAGGCTGGCTCACATGAGCACCCGGCTGCGCAGTACGTCTACTTGGTGCCTGTTTGAGATAGCAAACAATTCGGGATTGGATCATCTCCCGATGAATGCATGGCCAAGAGGATAGCTTACACAAATCATCACTACAAAGCTCTCCCTGGGAATGTAGCAAAGGAATCGCTCTACAGAGCGTACGACATCAGAAATCGGAGCTGATGGAGTCTACACTCGGCTTTGTACGGCGCCCTGCTTCAACAGACGATGAGACGACGCATGCTGCTGCTTCGGATGCCGCACAAGACTTTGAAGCTGGGAGCCTGTGCAACAACGTCTTGGCACTGCTCGAAGAAGGTCACGATGGGTATTTGGAGTATTCAATGAGGCGTCCAATCTTCTTTGGCACATACGATGACATCGCATCTCATGCTGCATCCTCGGATTGCCCCGTCTGTGCCCTTCTTCTCAAAATGATACCGCTCCCTGTTCGTCAACAGGACTCTGCCATTGAAGCCGACGTATCACCCGACTCGAGTCCGACAAACAAAAGCTCCGAATATTACATCACTGCGGCAACCTATTCGGAGCTGATGGAGGACATGCTCTCGCTCAGCTTCACCGCAAACCCAGAGGACGCGGCCAATATGCGTAGAATCCACATCCACGATGGTGAGGGAATTTTTCATGGGCAAATATACTATTTTCCGGCGGATAGTAATGGTTTGAGTGCTGCATTCCTGCGGAACCGAAATGAACTGTCGCCGAGTCTATTTGCGAATTGGATCGCCAATTGCTCGTACGAACACGGCAAGCAGAACAGGACAGCCCTGAAAGCAAACATGCCCTCATCATCCACGGCCATCAAACTGACATTTATCGACGTTGTTGATCTCTGTCTTGTCACGTCGTCGTCGGAAGCCCGCTATCTCTCACTGAGCTATGTTTGGGGGAAAGCCACCGGCTTACAGCTTCGAGACTCGAACAGGCGTGACCTCGAGGTGCCGCAGGCCTTGGCCGGGTTCATGTCCGAAATACCCAGGACGGTCACGGATGCGATGCACCTTGCCCGTGAGATGGGAGAGCGTTTCCTTTGGGTCGACTCCCTATGTATCGAACAGGACAACGCACTCCAGAAACACTACAACATTTCCCAGATGAATATTGTTTATTCTCATGCTCTCGCCACGCTGGTTGTGCTTGCGGGACATGACGCCGGCTGCCCGATCCCTGGTGTTACAAGCAGTCGCTCGCGGCTTACCGAGTTTATTGATTTGGAGAGGGAGCCGTCCCAGCAGCCTGCGTGCCTCGTGGCAGAGTTTCCTGGTTTCGAGGACGTTTTCAAGAAATCAAAGTACGAAACGAGGGCGTGGACTATGCAGGAGCGGTTGCTGTCATCAAGGTGCATCTTTCTGACAGACCGCGCCGCCTATCTTTATTGCCAGCATGGATTTCTCTCTTGCGACTCTAACCAATGCCTCCGGCGACGCAATAGAATCGAGGGCCGTGCGAGCCGTAAAGTCTCGACCACGATTAACCCCTTCCAGCTGCTGGATAAGCAAAGTAAAAGGGCCGTATCACAATCGCCGGTGACTACTGTCATGTCGATTTACACCGCACTCGTGCACCAATACACCGCCCGAGAGCTGAGCTACACCATGGACAGCTTGAATGCCTTCTCGGGCGTGCTGACGGCCCTTCATGACATGTCCGGGATGGAGCCTTTCAGTGGACTTCTCAGAGACATGGTGAAGCACTGTTTGTTTTGGGCTCCGGTTCGAAATTCCGATTCTACTGAGCCTTTCAAGCGGATACCGGGATTCCCTTCCTGGACCTGGGCTGGCTGGACGGGATCCAAGAGCTACTTTAACGGGCCACTTTACCTGCATGATTTTCCATGGAAAGGCTATAGCGCTGTAGGTCGCGAGCCGAGTTTATCCCTCGGAAATGAGCATACTATCTTCCACACCTTTAGCGGAGCAGTCGAACTGGGGAACCCTGGATTGACAAGAGATAGGCTGTGCATCACCACCAAGGTAACGGGTGCATCGCCGTTTGTCTTCCGGGGACCCAGAGCCCAAAGGGCGCATGGAACCGTCCGACCTCGAGACAGCTCGGAGCTATGTGGCTTTTATTACCATCTAGCCGTGCCCTCGTCACAGCGGCAGCGACGGATGTCCAACGTGTTTCTCCTAGAGTTATCGGCATCAGCATGTTTAATAGATCAGCACTGGCAACCTAGAGGCGTTCCGGGAGCTCATTTTATGAACAATGTAGATCAGGGGTCCTTGAGAAACCTGCGCCGTTTAATGCTAATCCACGTCATGGTTGTGGAATGGCAGGGTGAGCGGCTGGAAAGGGTCGGCCTCGCCAGCATTCAATCCGAGGTTTGGGAGCAGATGAACCCGACTATGGGAAGCTATATAATTGACTAACGGTCAGAGATGTGGATTGGTGAAGTTAGGGTTCTAGTATATTGTTGGTTTGTATTCTGTATTATCTTGTGTATCGTTTAGCGAAGAGTCTTTTCTTCTGCACTGAAGCTGTGCTTCTTACGCAATGATTAGCAATCAAGTACCAAGTATCACGTATATCTATATCTATATATATATATATGTATGTATGTATGTATGTATGTATGTATGTATGTATGACCGTCAACTGGTCCTTTTGACATATGAATGACTTGATTATAGTCATTGAATCGAAAAATAACAAAACATAACAATACTACAGGGTAAACGTGCAATCTTTCGCCCTGGAGTCCAAGAGAAGAAATGTCTGTGGTTCTGGGCTAAGACAAGATTGGAATACGGGTTTATCTTGCCGCCTAGCTGAACCACCTCGGGCGATAATGGATCACGAAGGAGACAACCGGAGCTCGAAATGACATGCCACACCCAATAAGCATGTTATCATGCGTTTATCATAACAAGAAGCATCCATAACCAATGATGATAACAAGTAAGGGGTCATTTGCAGGCGGATGGTCGGCCACGGCGAGTTCCTTGACAGCTTCACATGTTTTGCGGTTTTTGAGATGACAACTCCAAAGCCTCTGGTTTTGCCCCTGAGGGAATCTAGACCACAGGAGCAGCCCCTGATAATACTACAGACCAAAGGTTGCTACCACCGAGATGCTTTAGTGCTGCAGCGATAACGGACAAGAGATGTAGCAGTGCCTCGTAGCCAACTCAGAAGCCTACCGATGAGGTTGGTCAAAAGCCTTAGCCACTTCAATCAATCTCTTCGTCTCTAGCCCCCGTTGGGTAGGCTGTGCGAGGAGAATTTCCAGAGACGCTGCTAAAATAAGAGGGAGACTGAGACTCTTACTCTTGAAAGTGACGATAAACGCTTCCGAAGGGGTTTGCCAAAGTTCGAGACCAGCGTGTTTTTTTTTCTCCCTCCGGGAACGGGTTGTAACGTGTTCCGTGTTCTAGACACAAACCCCCAATGATAAAAAAAGGGATTCTGTCTCTGCTCATAGCTGGGCGCTAAATCAGGACTCAACGCATGTCTCACCATGTTGGCCCAAGTGAGCGGGTTTGGGAGAAAAGCTTTTCTCCTCCTCGCCTCTCTCCCTCTCTCTCCATCTCTATTTCTACCTGCAGGCACTCAAATTAAACACCGCCATGCAAGGTACACGATGGTTGGAAGATTCTAGCGGTCAAAGTTTTCTGTTATTTGGGTCCATAGCGGAGAGTCACATCGGGGGACCATCGGCGATTAAAGCCCATCGAAAAGAAGAATACCAGAGACGATTCTCGGGCTTGGAGGAAGAAGTCTTGCCCCCCTAAACATCTAACATTCATGATGAGAGACGAATCGAGAGTAGTATCAGGAAAGCATGTGATATTCAGGATGCGTAAAAAAAGGCCACAAGGTTGGAGAGATAACGAGAACAAGAGGACAAGGCCATCTCCATGACCTCTGCTCAAGCCAGCCTTCTCTGTGATCTGTATGCTTCTCATCTCATCTTCAGCCTTCACGGCCCTTCATGGGGGCGCCGCGGAAATGGAGGTTGGCAATGACCAATTGAGCAGCCCATGAAGCGCTTGGTCAGGGTTGCTTTGGCCATCCATTGCCCGCTCACTTTAGAGTGTTGAGGGAGAAGAAAAAATGAGTGAAGTGATGGAGAAAGAGAGAGTTTCTTACCAACCAGCAAGTGAGACATACATACAGCCATGCGCGATTTGGAGGGGCTATCAGGGCATTCCACAGACAGCATGCATTGGGAAGAACGATAGTTTCCTGCGCTGTAACCTCGCTGTCTGTTTTCTTCTTCTTTCTTTCTCTCTGTCTCTTGCTCCTGCAGGGACAGCCAAGTCATTCGTCGTCTCGTCCCAACTTCCATTGCTTTTTGCTGTTTCGCTCCTGAGTGGCTCCTAGTGCTGATGGGCGGGCCTCTTGGCAGGCAAGATAATGGAGTTGATTCTATGGCTGAATCTCAAGGTTGTGGGTATCTCGCATGACGCGAACAGCTGCAGTCAGATCATTAGCTGGTGTGCCTGAATGGAAAAGAAGAAAAAAGTCGATTGGCGAATGATCTGATGCCCCTGCCCAAGCGTCGCTACATACACATTTTCAGCCTGCCGAGGAGCCCGGATCGACACATCTCACCGATGGGCCGGTGTTTTGACAGCTTTGACGGGCGTCAAATTTTAAACCAAGCGAGTTTTCTTTTAGCATCAACTCACCCACAGGCTAGACTAGACACTGGATAAGACATTGCGGAACTCTTTGTATGTTGACGGAGTTTCGGTTTGGGTAGCACCCGATGAACAAGTCAAAGACAAGTCCAGACGGATAGATATTCTTGGACAGCTCAACAAGTCCAGGATGCTTTACTCCGGGCTTCCTCGCAGCTTTACGACTTATGGCCTCTCTTATCATAGCCTCGTTATGCTACTCCTGCTGGTGCTATCAAGCGGGCTGGACAAAAGGGGATAGTGTCTCTAGTCCAAGAGCCAAAGCCGGTTAGAGTTTTCATGCTTAACACGGGGGCAAATATGGTAAAAGCATGAAATCCCAAGTGTCAAAATCTGCTGCCTGGTTCATCTCATCCCTCAGCCAGCACACGCATCACTCGGCTGATTGGTCACCTGAACCAAGCGTGAATGAGTCCTAGCAAAGTCGCGCGGCTGGGCGGAGCGGGACGAAAAACAACACTCTCATTGACCCTTTGCAACCTACCAATGAACTGGTAACGTCCATCTAGTGTGCCCAATCCCGAAACAAAGTGCAACGCACCAGCCGTTAACTGAGAAATCCCGTTGGCATTGTCCCTCGTATACCAAATAAAGAAGACCCTTTCCTTTTCTCGAGAACCCTTCCCACTCGCGAGGGACCGAATGTCTCGGTCAACTAAAACAAGGATGGCGCTGGATTAGGTTACGATCTAGTAACGGTGTGGCAAAGGAAGCGCAGTCTCGAATCGCCTGATAATCGTCTCGATGGGCTTTCTTTTTCGTCTTCTAGTTTTCTTTCCAACGGCAGCGTCTCAGGGGGGAGGGGATCGTTACGGTGTTAGACACACACTGGCAATCCATATCCATCTCAAGAAAAGAAATGTTCCATCTTGTTCCAAGAGACCTTGGCAGGCACCAGATGACTCGCTTTGTCCCATTAGACACATGGCATGACGTCTGCCAATATACGCAAGCTCATGCGTGGAACGAAGAAAAAGTTTTCCATTTAAGATTAACAACGCATGTTCGCCACAGTTGATCGCCAGGCAAGACGCTGCAAGGCACTCGTTTATGCACGCAGGGTCACCGACTCCCAAATAAAATAAATAAATAAATAAAAACTATTCTGGAACCGGTAGCGTAGCATGCAGAATGGGGCTCAACCTCGCTCATCTACCACACCGAATCCACGGTCCGCCTTGTCATGGGTCATCAACCGCAGTAGCATGTAAGGCAATACCAGCATCGGCAATATGCATTCCCTGAGCGACGGGGATCATCTAGCCATGCCGTCCGAGTTACAATGCATTTACCTAGGTCCCCAAAAGCAGGCCCTGGAACCGCCGCTTTGTGACCTTTCGCCAAGTGGGCACTAAACGCCATGACCCTTCTCTCACCTCTCGCCTCTCAACTTGATCGCCTTTGCCAGATCTGGCCTGCAGATGGGGACCTCGTTTCCGTTTCTGGCGAGAGCTGAGCCATCTCGGCCCCCAAAACGGGACAAGAAAACAAAAACAAAAAAAAACACAAAGAGGTTTTCCATGATAGCGTCACATTGCGGGACCGAGAGATTTGACCGCAGTACGGACATGCCATCCATACGGGCTGTCACATCTTAGTTCGAACTTCAGCTTAGGCCGCATGGACTGACGGGCCCCACGATAGGATCATATCCACCGAGGAGTAAGATTGTGAGAGAGGAAAAGCTTTGATAGAGGCCAAGGAGAGAGAGAAAGAGAAGGAAAAAGGACTGCTCAATCAAGTATAAATAACCTCGTCCTCTCCGTCGATCAAAGGACTTCTTCTTCTCATCATCACACTCAAACAACTTCACACAACAACCACCACTACTTCCAACACTTTCAACACTCTTCTCTTCAACTTTCCGTTGACCAACAAACCAAACCAACTCATTCAAAATGCAGTTCTTCGCCGTTGCCGCTCTCTTCGTTGCTGGTGCCCTCGCTGGCCCTCTTGCTCAGCCCATCGAGGCCCGCACCGACGGCCCCGTCTGCCCTCCTGGCCTCTTCAGCAACCCCCAGTGCTGTGCCACTGATGTCCTCGGACTCATCTCCCTCGACTGCCACGTCCGTAAGTACATCCAGATCCAGGGCCTCGCTCTTTCTTCCAAGCTTCCTTTTGCTAAGACAATTCACACAGCCATCAACCCCATCCGCGATGCCCGCAACTTCCGCGAGGTCTGCGCTGCCTCCGGCCAGCAGCCCCGCTGCTGCGTTGCCCCCGTTGTAAGTCACCGATCCAATCTCCTGACACATCAAAGAGACGACGATTCTAACCATACTTCTTCCACAGGCCTCCCAGGCTGTTCTCTGCCAGCCTCCCGTTGGCGCCTACTAAGCGTCTCTTCTACGATTATGACGCCGGCAGTATACTTATGGGCTTTTAAAAATCACATCAAAAATGAAAACGTCGATGACTTCAGGGGCTTTATGAAGTTTTTAATGACATGACGGCCTGGGACCATGAGGGAAAGAGAGTAGTTCTATCTTCTTCTTCTTCTTTGTACTACCATTATTATCTACCTACCTTTATAGAATTTTCATCTTTATTATAGCATACAATGTGCCCTCTTGCCTACTGTGAACTCCAACTTGAATAGCATGCTATGCTTTGTATCAATTTACTACTTTCTCATTGCTTTACCTCGGCTGCATGGTTGCTTCTCCTCTTCCAAGTCCTGGACCCTGGCCAACAATCCCTCTCATCACCATTTATACCAGACTTTCGAAACTTCTTCCTGCTTACAAACCGGAGAGATATGCCGACCGGCCCCACTCATGGTCGGCCCCACTCGTCCGATCAGCCAGGGTCTATAACAATATCAGAATTCAACACTTTGTACAGGCAATTCTCCCTTTTACTCAATAAGTAGATACCCTGCAATATGGATTACAGTAGAAAAATACACAATAGCTGAGAGATGCACTCCATCCACAGATATACTTGCTATTGAATCCTTCGACTATTTCAACTGACGGTTCCCATATTAAACTACCAGTCAACACCAGAGGAGGAGAGTTGTCAAGTTCTCTGCAGCTCTGAGCGCATCTCAACAAAAAGCCCCCTGCAATGTTCTTAAAAGTGATATTTACGAAATTCCAAAAGTTCAAACATGAGGGATATATATCCTTGCCATGAAGATCACGGCCGGGCTCGCCATTATGAGTCAGCCAATAAGGAGACACGTTGACACAACCAACATCAGGACTATCTAGAAACGTTGGCATCTCCTTTTTGTAATCCACCTTGCATAGCTAGCATATTATTATTTCATTGACTCTCGCTTGAGAGAGAGAGAGGGGGAGGGAGAGAGAAGTGGTAAACACCATTGGTTGCTCTAGTATGATATTAAAGTAATTCAACATCGCCATCACACCTATGGCACCAGGAATCATAGCTGGGAGAGACAATAGTGCGTTGAAATTTATTAATCCTCATTTACCTAAAGTACACTCACGTGCAACGCCAAACAAGTTTGTTGAAATCCTTGGTCAGTCCATCCATCACCATTCCCACATTAATCATGATAAAAGAAAAAAAGTTCTAGCCTTCAAACCACTCGCTCTCGTTGAGAAACTATGAAACCGAAATAAAAAAAAAGATAAAAAAAAACACAAAAAGGGAAAAGAAACAAGTTGTAAGATCAGCTACAATATTCCATCCATCCATTCAAGCCAAGCCAAGTCCTCCAATGCTCACTCCGTTACCTCCTCGCCATCAACCTCCGTGATGTGTTGTTTGTGACACAAAATCTGCATGATGCAGAATTAGTGTATTGTACATCATGGTAGGGAGAGCATCAGAGTCTTTCGATAGGTATGCAGCACACGAGTAAGGAAAAGCCACCATAGTGTACATTCATTTCGCAACCCCTTGCGCCGGTACGCCATATCCTTTCCTCCTTCGAAACGTATGAATTCCTTGTATCCTGAAACACGCAACACAAATCGTAAAGAAGAGTGCAACAAAAAAAGCAACAATAACGAAAAAAGCACGTTTGAATTATATACCACCTCTAGTCCGTTGTAAGCGATTCGAACCTTGTTCATTTGCCCGCGGCGATCCTCCGCTTGGTTGGCGTCACTCTCTTGGGAGAGCCCTTTTTCGCTGCCTTTGCCATCTCCTCTCTGCGAGCAAGCATGGTCGGCAGCGTAGTTTGCTTTGTTCGTGCTGATGTTGAGCCATATGTTTTTACAATCCGCTTCGTTGATGTCGTCATTGTCTTCCTCTTAGAGACTGAGCTCGCAGTCACACGAACTGCGGCCGTTACTTTCGTCAAACTCGTCGTCTTCTTCTTGTTTGTCGTCATGGCCGATACACCCTTTCTAATAGCTGTGGCGGCACCTTTTGCTGCCTTTAAGCTGGCAGTTGAGATGGATTTTTTCACCCCCTTATTTGGCTGCACCTTGCGCTTCTTCGCATCTCCTCTGGTTTCCTCATCTCCAATCAACTCCTTGAGCTTGCGCTTTCCGGCCTTGACAGTGGCCTTGACAGCATTCTTCAAGTCATTCTTGTCTGCCTTTGGCGGCTTGACCTCTCGGGGCCTTGGCCCCAGGACACCACGGCAGTTGGGCTGGCCGCAGAGACACTTTTGCACGTTCTTGGCTGAGAAAGGGTCAAAGTTGTAGTCATATGTCAGCTCATCTCCCGTCATGATGGGCTTGTCGCCAGCAAAGAGAGCCATTCTCGGTTGACCCGAGACAATCCACTTGATCATTCGGCAGTTGGGATTGCAGCTGTGGTTGACAAATCGAGCGATGCTGCCCGTAGTAGCATCAATGATCATATTTTGGTCAAAACTCATCAGATAGTAGCACTGCGAGGTCAGTCAGTCTGGCTGAATCGCGAAAGCTTGGCAAATCGTGCCAACTCACCTCATTGTCTTTGTAGATTTCATTCATGCGGCGCTCACACTCTTCCTCGGTGATAATCTCGCCAGTATATTCTGTAATGATTTGGTGCGGCTCGAAACATCGGTTGCTGCGAACGCCGTATCCACGATCCGAGGTTTTAATGACCTCAACACCAACACGGTATTTGCCGCCTTTGCCTCGGCGTGTCATCAAATCGGCAAATGCGCGATTTGTGCAGTGTTCCTTGCCAATATTGCAGTTTGTCTCGTCGCATTCGTACAACATGATGCGATTCTGGCAGCTTTCGGCACAGCCATCCTCGGGCAAGCAGACGCACTTCGACTGATAGTCATCCATATGCGGCATCTTCCTCCAGATATCCTTGGATTCGCCAATGAAACGGTCTACATCTATTTGTTAGCGGCTTCTTCTTACGGATTCAGTAAGAGGGCATGCTGGCTAGTCATACTCTTTGTCATCTTCTTCCACTCATCCGGCTTGGGTTGGCCAGGGGGCAGTGGGTTACAAATATTGTACGGCAGCTTAAAGTCGCGGCCAGTGAGCAGCAAGCGGAGGCCGGTAAAAATGGGCGATGGCATGATCTTGTTGACCCTGCCACTGGGTTGTAGCTCAGGGAATTGCGCAAGAGCCTTCTTTTCTACTGTTGACAGGCAACGAGTTACGTCCTTTGGGTATTCTTGTCCAGAGTACAACCCCTTGGCCAAGTACTTCTTAAACTTCCGCTTCTTAGTTGGAACAATGGGCTCAGGCTCCTCCTCCTTCTTGATCTGCACCTCGGGAGACTCGGCCTTGATCTTCTTGCGCGCAGGTGGCTCTGCGACCTCGGTAGGGTCTATGAATTTGCCATTGGACCATACAGTGTGAACAACGGGTATGTCGTCAATGTGGGCGAATTCCTTAGTATCCTGGAGGCGCCTCAGTTCGCGGGACATTGCGAAACCGGTGTTGTCGGCCGATTTGCGACTGCGCTTGCTCATTGCGGAGAGCTTTGTGGGCAGAGCAGAAACGGGAGCGGCGGTTGCGCTTGGACCGGCAAGACGCGACGAAGAGCGCAGATTGCGAGGAGTTGATCGCGCCTGACGACGACTGCGTGGTGTATTTGGTCTTGCGGGAGAGGATTGGAGATCTAACGCGTCAATGGTTGCATGGCCGGTCTTTGCGACAGGATCCATGGCGGAAGCGGCCTGGCCGCTGCCTGCGCCGAGTTCAACGGTTCTGACCAGGACATGACCAGATATTGTGCGCCGCCTGCGATCAGAGACAATGTCGCCCTTGGAGCGACGCCTACCGTGAACGCTGGTGCCGCTCAACTTGGAGAGATTATAAATGGGAGAGGATGCACGTGCCCGTCTGGCACGGCGCGGGGAGGGCACGTCGTCAGCAGTAACGATGGGAGCGGCGGAAGAGGCGACATGTTCGACAACGTTGATGACATCGTGTCTGGAGACATCGGAATGCAAGCTGGCACTGTCTGCGACTGTGGTGGGCGGAGTTGAGCTAGATGACGCGATATTGGAGGAGTCGTCTGTCGCGGGTGCTGAAAAGCTGCCCTCTGCGAAGAGCGACATTGCAGCGGAGGCGATGAATGCGATTTCTTTAGCGTAGTAGGCTAAAGGATCTGGTTTGAGCGCATGAGAATCAAGTTGCTAACGATTGTGAAAGAGGAGAGAAAGGGAGGAAGGGAGGAAGGGGGAGAGGAGAGAGAGTGTGTGTGTGTATGCACAGCGGAGAGAGAGAGTGTGTGCGTGTGTGTGTGTGGGAGAGAGAAAGTAGAGTTTGCCTTGGTGTTGTTGTTTGTTAGTGGTGGTGGCAGTGGTAGTGGTAGTGGTAGTGGTAATGGCAAGTAGTACATAGCAGTACTCCGTAGTTGTGGTGGTATTGGTGGTATTGGTAGTATTGGTGGCAGTGATCCAGCCCGCAATCAATCCATTCGACCTATTAATGAGATGAATGGATGGATGGACGGACGGATGGTTTGATGAAAAAGACGCGGGCGCGCGCGTGAAGTGGCCACCACCAACATACATATACATACAGGCAATGGTTACAGGGGCGGCGGGGAAGTGTGTGGGCAAGCCTTACCCATATAAGAAGATGGCGTACGGGTAGTGGATAGAATAATGCCAGACCCTTAGTAGTAGGTAGTAGATAAGTAGTCGGAGTAGTAGTTGAAGTAACTCACTCACTCACTTCACTCACTCACGTTACTCGCGCCAAACCATGGGAGAGGTTAAATGCGTGTGTGGGTGTGTGTGAGTGTGTATGTGAGAGAGTGAGAGGGTGAGAGGCCAAGGAGGAAAAGCAAAAAGAATGAGGAAGAATACGAAGAAGAAGCAGAAGGAGAAGAAAGAGGACGAGAAGGAGGAGGAGGAGGAGGAGGCAGTGAAGCAGCGCAAACAAGTGAGTGAGCCAAGAGACCTTTGATGATAGTAGTAGAATGAGGACGTAGAGGAAAAAGTAAAGTTATGGCGCGTTTTTTTTTCTCTTTCCTTTCCCTATATGGAGTACTCCTCGGGGCTGAAGTAAGTGACTTTGACTGAACGAGTGAGCGAGCAGACAAGCAAGCAAGCGAGTGAGTGGATGGATGGATGGGCGGACGGACGTGGCGTGGCGTGCTTGCGTGCGTAGGTGCGTGCGTGCGAGCGTGTATGTGTGTGAGTGAGCTTGAGTGAGATGCAGAAAGGAAGAAAAAAAGAAAGAGGAAGAGGAAGAAGAGACAGAGGCCCGAGTGCATCAGACGTGAGAGAGAGGGAAGTGCCTGAGCTAACAAGAGGCTGGCCTTGCCGACGTAAACACCACACACACACCACACACACAACAGCAAAGGCTATAACCCTGTCGTACTCGGTTCGGTTCTATCCATTTTTCTTCCCCTCATAGAGGCCCAATGTATTTATTGTTGCCGTATCAGCCCTCCCCGTCATCCTTCTCGCCTCCTTGTCGATGTATGTAGCTTCATCATCATCCCATACCTTGGCTATTTGATAACCATGGATGGCACCTTGTCATCATTCACTTCCCTCGACTTATTCGAAGCACTACAACCAAGTTGCGCACAACTAAATTGACAATAAAATGGTCGTTGTCACATCATATTCCCATCTTGGTCATCAAGTAGGTAGCGAGTTGAGATTGTTGGTTGGTTGCAGAGTGCGCTCGTTTAGACTCCCCCCCCCCCCCCAAATCCCCGAAAATCCCCTTCTCGTCACGAGGCAAAAGCTGGGCCCCCTGCTGACAGTGCGATGTCAACCTCATGAAAACAACAGAGGGTTGGACGTTTCGGTTACAACGTGCCATACACTCTGACACGGTCTTTTCTCCCAGAGTTGAGCCCAAACATATATCCATCTATCGTAATAGGATCCATCTATAAGTGCAATGTTCAGAATATATACTCAACATCAGTATATTCTTGCTTTTACTCCTACTCTTGCACATTATATCCATATTGCCAGCAACTCAATAATCATCAAAGGCTAATAATCGCATCCGCTGCATGGAAAGTGGGTGATGTTTTTACTTCTTGTCCATCAAAGGTTGACCCTGTTGATCTTTTCTGTAGTGAGACAGCAAACACCACAATCACCGCAACAAACACAGTGACCCCGGTGACACATACATCAATTGAAGATACCCGGCTTTATGTATTGCTGAGAAAAGAAAATAGTCGAGTTTCCCATCTATGCGATGCCATGGGCTTGAGAAAAATGCATTAATATGGCATATCTAACCTTGAATCCGTAGGCGGATGCAAAATACCATTGTGTTGTTGTCCTTCTACCAGATCCAGGTCGGCAGCGGCAAGGCGTGGAAATAAACCACAGAAGGCTAAATAGTTGTAGACAGATTTGGAACTGCTGTTCCCCTCACTATCAATCGTTCCTACAACTTCTATCATATCTGTCCATCTCCCTTCTATGCGATATCCCACCATGCGTTCGAGTCTGGGTGTGTTTTCTTCCATTGCGGGAGTGACTCGGTGAGCTCGACCAATTTTTAGAAGGGGAACATGACCGACGAAATTACCTCTCGCTGATTTCAATTCATGCAAGCTGGCGGCTATATATAAATACCACTCCTCTTCCACTCGATGTGGCCAGACAAATGGCGATTCAAGCACGAGGCCATCCCTTATGCAAGGGGGGGAAAGTCCAGTCACTGTCATTGTCGCCAAAAAAAAACGCCCTGCTGGAAGAAATATGACGCATATGACACATCCTAAGTTGAGGGCTATTCTAATTTGGCATTGGCCACTCTATAATCCATATTAATTATGCCTCATAGCTATGCTCTTCTTTGTGGTTGGCGATTATCCGCACCATCACTCAATTCACTGCTTCATTTCGGCTTCGTGCGCCTAATGATATCAAGCAAGTTTGGGCATCTAGTCCATGGAACCCTAAGATACCGGCCATATACAAATAGTAGCCTACATGGGAAAAGCAGAGCGGGCCAACATCCTGTAGAGTTCACTGCACCCGATTCTCTCAATCATTGTCCGATATTCAAAATCAAGAGTACAACCACATGAAACAACCAGGCACCAAAAATACAAACATGTGGATGGAAATCCAGCAGGTCGAACGGCTAAGATTTCGTTCCGTGTTCAGGTTGTCACGTCTATTCAAGGTGCGCGTGGGTCACCTGTACGTATCAATAGTTTATGCCGCTTCGCCTTAACCTGGAAACAAGTGCAAGAGTGATTAATTCAGAGACGCTGCAAACAGATGACGGAATTACTCAGTGTGTGTTGAATAAAGTAGCTAAGGTATGTGAAGTTTTGCAGCGCCACAGGCGTCGTACAAAACCATTGGGTATTACGGTTATGGTACTAATTACACGCATTAAACAGACTCTAATACTCATGTTATAACACGAGGGTTGTCTCTCTGACATATGAAGATACACACAGTACTCCTCCGTCGTTCATCATATATGCTCTATTTTCAAGCAGTCTTATCCTGCTGAGCAGCATCCGTGGTAGACGCCGGCGCCTTATCCTTGGTCTCAGGGACAGCCGCAGACCCCTCGGCCGCAGCATCTTCAGCCGCGGTTACCTCGGAACCAATCTTGACGTCGTCTAGTGTAGGCAGCTCAATGGTTTGTCTGATCTCATGCTCTGCAGGAACAGAGGCATCTTCCTTGGTACGTATCGCAAGAGCTGCCTCGTCCCCGTCTTCCGCAGAGGCGTCATCCTGCTTGGCTGCATCATCGCCAGCAGAATCCTCCGTCTTGGACTCTTCAACAGCTTCAGTGAGAGTTACCGTCATGCCCTCCTTGACACTGGGGCCTTGGCCTCCGTACTCGCTGGGCAGAGAAGAGGAGATGTCCTTGAGCTCGGTTGAGAGAGTGGTGCCAGACGTCATGGGGTGGAATTTCTTGAGTGTGGCGGGCGCAAGGAAGAACTTCATGGCTCCAAACATCCAGCCCATAATGGCGGGAACATTAACAAAGTACTTGTGAGCCAGCAACTCAGGATAGGCCATGGAGAAGGTTTGGATCGTCTCTTTGCTAGCAGCCTTGACGTCCGAGTCCATGCGGAAGAAGCTGACGGATTGGTAGTCATGAACTTGCAGCATCTGATACTGGTCGGCGCCATTTTCTGGGATAAGTTCCGTGACCTCGTTCAAGCGAAGCTGCTGGACACTGAGCTCCATGAGAGCGGCGCGCCATTTGATGAATCTGTAATGCAGTCAGCAAAAATGTTGGTAAGCGACAAACACAGGGATGGAACTTACTCGGTAACATCACCAAAGGTGGCCTTCTTGTTCTTGACTGAACCATAGATGTTCCAGGTGATGACAGTCTCCTGGTCTTGATCGTTGGTATGGGTGGTGACGAAGCCGAGACCGTCAAACTTGCTTCTGTCAAAGGCCTGGTGTACAAGAGCTACGGGGTCCGTAGTCTTTCGCCATTCCAACGCAGAGATGAGCTGCTTTTCAGCGGCGACCGGGTCGTTGGAATTGGCTCTCAGGAACTTTTGGAGGATGACTTGGGTTGGAATATGACTGGCGTCAGTCGAGAGGTCGACCCCCCACATCTCGCCATGCTCGGCTTGTTTGGTGATGTCGCCCAAACGATCAGTGAGCTTGGAAAGAGGCGTTTGGAGTGTCTCTGGCGCATTCGCAGTCTCAGAGGGTAGCTCGACAGTGGCCTCAGGGGCTGTAGCGGGAGCGTTTTCTGTAGACATGATGAAAGGATGATTGAGAGAGAGAGAGAGAGAGATGAATTAAATGGCGTTGTCTGCTAAAGCAAAGGCTCTCGGTATAAAAGTTGAGAGAAAAAGAGGGGGAGAGAGAGAGAATGTGTTTGTATATGTTAAGGAAAAAGAGAGAATGAAGCCTGGTCAGGTTGTTGAGAAGGGATATTGCGACGACTTGCAGTCACAGTCGAGATAAGGAGAGGAGGTGCAACTGTCAATCCTGAGAGTGAGTATGAATGAGTGAGTGAGTGTGAGGGGGAGGGTTATAAGGAAATTCCGAAATCCGAAGCAAGTCAAAGCAGCAGCAGACAAGACAGACAAGTCGCGTGGCAGAAAGAAGCAAAAGTCAAGTGTATGAAAAGGGAAAAAAAAACAGGACTTGAACTCTTACAAGTATTTTTTTATATGAATATTGAACGTCAACACACCCTTTTTTTTTCCCTTTTCTTTGTTTCTTTTTTTTTTTTTTTGCTGATTACTTAGATGAATGAAGCTCACCGAAGCTTGAAGGGGGGGCGGGTCCAGCAGCGCAGCAACGACAACGGACGTGTCTCAGAGGTTGGTGCTTGGTATAGGTACTCCGTACTCGGTACTAGCAGGTGGTGGGTTGGTTCGGTTGAGTGGCACACAGTACGGGACCTGCTTGGCACACTGACTAACCAATTCCGAGTTAATCCGTGCTACGGGACGTCCACAGGCGACAACAGGCAGCCACAGGGGCAAGCATCAAGCCGTAGGCGCCCTGTAATTGCCCTTCCAGCTGCAAGGGACCGCCCGCCTCAACACCTCTTCACCGTACCTGGACCTCATCCATGCAGGCGTCTCCTGATGTAGAGTACAGTATTCATTTACAGTGTCAATACTGTTGAGGTATCTCAGACTTGAACAAATCCAATGGATGATTTATGAAATACTTCATTCACGGAATTGAATAGGAGTGGGTGAGTCTTTACCTGGCAATCACATGTTTCAAACTCATAAACAATTCCATCCTTATTTCTTATTGCACGACTACCCTATTGACAATGGCGACGGTTGTTTCCATTAACGTTGCCATTATCGTTACCGTTACCGTTACTGTTTTACTGTAGCAGCAGCAAATCATTCATCCATACTACCAGTACCTATTAAAGCAAGGGGGGGGGGGGAAGAGGGGGGAAAGCAACTATCTAGTCTAACCGACCTGCATGCAACTCGCCATCATGACCATCTCCAAATAGCAATCCAAGTATTCTTGATTCATCCCAGACTCGAGTCGACTCCTTTTTTTTCTCCCCCTCTCCCTCATCAAAAAGAACATCTGCCACCCAAATTACCAAGATGAGCATTGTGTCTGGTAAACCAATTGGACCCCTTGATCCAAGAGCAAACGAGCCGACACCATTCCCAACCCCTTGAATTTGCACGTCCACTCCGTACCGCGGTTAACTGCGTCATACTCTGCGCCAGCCCAGCCCAATCCACGCGGTATCTTCTCAAGTGGTACTCCCGTGTCGAAACAGAATAAAACAAAAGGAAATAGGAAAGAAAAAGAAAAACACCAGACGCATACCACGTCCCCTTCAGCAAGTGCATCGACTCTTCTTAAGGACATGTTCTTTGGCCCCAAATACCAGAGCCTGGGAAACTATCATAAAAAAAAACGCACGTGAATGAATCATTTTCGCCGTCAGTGTCTTCCCAGGAGAGAAAAAAAGAGGGTGATGAGTTTAGTTGGTGAGTTGAGGTGTAAAGGCGCGCGTGAGAATACGCTCCACGGCAGCAAACTCTGCATGAGCGGCCTGTGCCAGCGTCATCTTGTCAAACTGAGGTCCCATCTGGTATGAAACCTCTGCCCAAAAGTATCCCCAGTGCATGTCGGTCTCCTCTCCCTTGCTCTGAATCTCGGACCGCTCTCGAAGAGGAAGATTGAGAATGTCTTTGTGCGTCTGTTCGCGAATCATCTGGATGTACCACTGTGGGACGCCATTCACATTAGCAAGAAACCAGGCATCACTTGTCTTTGGCGTAATCTTACCTCGATAACGTCGCCTGGGGTTCCAGGCTTTGCTGCAAGTGCATATTGGTGTCTCCATCTCTGGCCAGATAGAGGTTGGTGATAGAAAACCAAGTCGTTGGCGCTCACATTCGTCATCCACGCAATGTCATCCTTCATGCAAGGCGTGAATCCAGGACAAGTCATGGCCGCTTGGGTGATTCGTCGCAACAGAAAAGGGCTCAGGTTGACCAAGTCATCCTTGTTGAAAATGCTCCTGCTCAGCAGGCGGATGAGCTCACAGGTCGCCCTGAAGATGGCCTGGCGTTCTCGAATGGTGATGTAATCAGACAAATACCAAGGGAATTTCTTGATGGTGCTGATCAGGCATTCATAGGGACGCTGCGGGCACTCGCGGGAGAAGGGGGACTGTAATAGCACACGTAAATTAGTCAACACTCCAAAAGGGTCGGTTTTGGATTGCATACCCGGTGGGGAACCTCGACATGCTTGACAAGCATGACCATCTCCTCCTCAGACACAAAGCCCTTGAAGTTCTCCCAAGGCTCGTTAGGATTGTAGGGCTTGAACTCGGGAGTAGCACCGTTCCAAAAGATGCCTCGCGCAATCGGGAAGAGATCTTTCATCAGATGGGCCTGGCTGGAAGCCTCGACCTCGATAGGACGGTCACCAATGCGACTGAGCCTACCGTTTAGGATGTTGGATCGGTGTCTCTCAACGGCCTTCATGGCATCCTCAAGAGATACAAATTCGACATAGGCGTCCATGGTCTTGCTGGTCACCTTTTCCATAATGATATGGACACCTTCGTCGGCATCATTGAGGATCTTGGAGTTACGTCCGAGAAATGCGATAATCTCAGAACGTTTGCTGGCAAAAGGAATCTGAGCGCGAGTCACTATTAGTTGTAATCCTCATCTCACCTATATATGACATGAAAAGGAGGGTAACTCACATTTCTCAATTTGATGACACCATGGTTCATAGGCTTGGCCTGCTTGACGGACTCAATAAAGGGAAAGTTGGCTGGACTCATCACATCGGCCAAAGCAGGCAAGCCAGTGGCCGTGTTGGTCAATCTTTCGAGTACATCCGAGCGTTCAGAGGGGGGCGCGACTTCAGAAGGGTTCACGTCAAGTTGTAGATTGGAAATCTCTGAAGTCACTTCAGACAATGTGTGCGCATGGGGGTTTGTTCTGCCAGAGCCCGTACCGCCGACTGACTGAAGTCTCTGAGGTCTGTAGGGACGGTTCGAAGATGAGTCGAGCTCGAACCTGGGAGGAGGCTCACTCGTAACAGGCAGCCCTGACGTACGGGGGGCATAGTTGCGTGGCTCTGTTAGACGTCCAGTTGTCATTTGGTCAATATCTGGGCTAAAGTAACCATTGCCGTTGATATGGACACCATGACGCGGAGGTGGAGTGCTCTCCGGGCTCATGACTCCCTGGAATGATTGGCTTTGCGGGATCCCTGCCGTGTGAGTGCCAGCCTTCATACCTTGCGCCTCGCCTTGATAAGCGGAAGCCGCAAGCCCAGGTTGGGTCACTGCATGGGGAATCTGAACCAGTTGGTAATGGTGCCCATGGTTCATACCATTAACCTGGGACTGGGAGCCTTGGAAATGAAGATTCTCCGAGTGTGGGCTCTGGACTGCAGACTGGTGGTACTGTACTGGCTGTGAGGCCTCGTTTCCTGCCATCTCGACTGGATTACCTCCCTAGGGCGATCCAGCGTCGTTGGCCAGGTTCTTAACTTGGGTCTGAGCTAAAGCAAAAGAAATCAAGTCAAATGACCTTTGCTGTTCGTGATTCATGGAAGGGGCAGCAACATTGGTAGTAGGGGCAACGGCATTCTGCGGTGCAACTCCATGCTTGTATTCGGGCATGGCGCTTGAAGACTACATCTCTGTGAGCACAAGTCAAGTTGGTAGCACTATGACTGAAAAGTAGCTTACCTGAGTAGAAACCAAGAACTGGGGGGGTGGCATCCACGAGTCCGTGGCCGGGTTCAGGGTGCTGCGCTGGGCAGCTGCTTGAGGATGGCCGAATGTGTAGCTGTTGTTGCTAGCCTCGCTTTGAGGGCTGATAGAAGAAGAATCGTAGCTTTTGAAGGTGTCTGGAGCAAATCGAACAGCATGGGTAGGACGTTTTCCTGGGGCAACAGCAGAGAGGTGTTGGTATTCAGGCGAGCTGGGAGGGACAATAAGTCCATCTCCATAACTCATGCCGTGTGGTGCCATTTTGACAGGTCTGGATCATATGCTGTCAGTCTTGAGGTTATTAAGTAAAGTAAGTATAGTTGAGGGAAATAAAAAAGAAATGGAGAGATGGATGTCACAGTGGGAAAGGTAGAAAAGAGGAGGATTCCATGTTCAGTGGTCAATAGGATGATACGTACGAGGCACGTAAGAGCGAGTTGGTACCAGAAACTAGGCTTTCTGCTTGTTTGGATTGATCAAAAGTTGGAATAATGTTGTTTGAAGCTGTCGATGCTCTTCAATAGGGATGAGAAGAAGAGGCGAAGAGGTGAAGAAGGATGAAGAGAGTGGAAGAGGAGGATGAAGAGATGAGACGAGACGGAAGCAGAGGGGCTATTTATGCTGCTCCGCACACAAAAGAAAAAGCGGCGTAGAGTCTACAATAATAGCCCACAAAAGCTACTATTGTACTCGAGGTGATTTTCTCAGAAATGTGTGAAAATTCGAAAGGTTGCCTACTCAACACAGACCGAGGAGAGAGACTGGTGTAATGCCGTAGAGATGTGAAGTGAAGAGGTGCAGATCCACGCACACAGGGATTCCATTCAAGGTACAATAGCAACTCGTTCTTGAACCAAAGAGAGAGAGAGAGAGAGGAGAGCAGAATTACGTGTGCACTGCCTTGCTGAGAAGAAAAGAAGAGGTGAGGCCAGGTGGGTGGGAGTGTTGACGGTCCGGCACCCAGGTGTCAAGTGATGAGCTGACGGCCCGGCGCACATGAACACCTGATCTGCGAGTTGCGCGTTGCCAGGTGATGGCGGATGGCGGAGGATTATAAACAACAAAACAAATAAAAAAACTCTTCTCTCCCTCGGACTGGTCCCCTTCGCATGCAGGGTGATGCATCACTTGGGGTTGACTCAACAGAATATGTCGAGCTGTCCACGCACAGCTTGTTGGCAGATTTGAGGGGGCGGTCTGTGGCCTTTTAGATCACTTAAATGCTCTGAGCTGGTATTGTAATAGTTGGGTAGTGGGTGTTGATATACTATCCTGGGCTGGCGGTCTGTTTGCACATATCCACCATAGGCGCTGTGAATCATTTAGTTTATCTGAGGGTCATCTTTTTCGTACGAGTCTTTCACCCCGATGAACCTGGTTTCAATGGCTGTCGCTTGTATCTCAATCTCATAACGTAATGAATATCAACACTCGGTTTCAGCCTGATTCTATTCCGGTTGGTTGTTAATCACATCGTTGTTCTTAAACAGTGGAAACAACGTCAAATCATTTTTAAAAACGCAATGCCCCAACTCAGACTCTCCTCACGTCATAGTTGGCTTCTGAATACTTCAATTCGCCTCATACACTAATCACCCAAGTCACAGTCCCCGAATTCCAATCGAAAGATATAACATTCATCTTAGTCTAATTTAGTCAAACTATGGACACAATTAGCACCATCTCAAAGCAGGAGAGAATAGAGAGAGGGTTCAACTTACGGGAGTCAAGAATGACTCTGCTACGAATCGTGCTCGAGCATTAAGCTACGGTTTTATTAGTGATGGATTGCTAGGTGCGCGGTACAATCGGAATAGGACGTACGAAGAGCTTCATCTCGGAAATTTCCTTGTCTACCTCTTCCATGAACTGAATAATGAAGTCGACCAGTTTGTGCTTCAGCATCTCTTCGGTGTGGAAGTTGGTTATTAAGAAGGAAATGTCGTAGCCCTGGGAGTCGGCGGTCAGTCTGTGTCATATCCCAGCACCAAGTTAAGGGCAGGGAAACAGCTTACCTGGATCGGTTTTCTTCGCAAGATGAAAAAGGACTCGGCTCTTTGAGTCAAGAAGCGTGTGAATTTATGCACGAGGATGCTCTCGATCTCGTCTGCCTGCTTGATCTTGATGCTGATGCGGACCGAGTTGATGCTCGGCTCGATCAGAACTCGTTCGTTTTCGTTACGCGCAATGGTCAAGGGCGTGAGAAGGACCTCGGGGGAGGTCTGGGCCTCAATCTCGGGAACATTGTGTCGCTCAGACGTCTGGGAGGCAAAGTTGGAGAGCGTCAGCGCAGCAGTCAGACTGCTTCGTACGCATTGCAGATACGGCCGTAGGGATTGAGACTGGAGAGGTGACGAGCTGTTAGCAGATGGAAAAATACTATATCGCATTGCTGTGCGTAGACGGAATACTTGCCATGACTGCTGAAGCTTTGGGCCCCTGTTTGGGCGTGTGTCGCTATAGCTGTCACTATCGTAGGTGTAGCTCGACGGATAGACGTGGACTGGCTGGCTGGAGGAATCGGCGGGGTTCCAACGCGGACAGCTCAAGGCTCATTGACGTTTCCGAGGTGGGGCTGTCTTACGAGGCACGTTTTGGGCAAAGACAGGGGAGCGAAGGAAAAAAAAGAATCATAGCGCCATGATTATGCGGGTTGGATGTGTTGACTGTTTTTCTGTCTCTCGAGTACGGAGTACACCAGCCACAACAGTGCCTCGCTCAGAACATGGCATCCCATCAGCCTCAGCGTCACGTGCCCTTAAGCAACGGAATGCTTTTGCTTGCTTAAGTGCTCCGTAGCCACTAGGCGGGCAGTTCCAAAACCAAGTCTTAGTAAGAAGCCCAGTTGGGTCAGTATAGATCGAGTAAGGCTCACCGCTCGCTTCCCCACCTTAGCTTAACCTTTGCCGCGACGCACGCGCCACAGTTTGCACAATCCCATCCTACCTTAACCCATCAGGTACCACTGCCGTGACGCAACAAAGTCCGAGAGCTTCTCTCTGCTTCTTCCAGCGCCTCCTCTCATCTTGAACTCCTCTCTTTTTGTCCTTTTTGTTTTTTTTATGTATGCATAGGACGAGCTGTAAAGAGCTGTCTTGATACGCGGCCATACCTTTCTCATTATTTGCCTGTTGAGCTGATTGGAAATTGGCCAACATGGCGTCTATAACAAGTTCGTCCTTACCCCTCCACCATCACCACCACCGCATTCCTGCGTTCTGCACATCATTGTCGATCCATCGAAGTGCTGCCCAGGACTTTCACTGACATCTCTTTTGTACCAGTATTCGTTAAGCACCAAGGCAAAAAGTACGAGGTTGAAGTCGATCCCTCGTCAACGGGCGAGGACTTCAAGCTCCAGCTCTTTAGCCTTACCACTGTCGAACCCGACCGACAAAAGATCCTTATCAAAGGAGGCCAGCTTAAAAATGAAGCCGAAATGGGAAAACTAGGCCTCAAGGCCGGCCAGCAAATTATGATGATGGGTACCCCCGGGGGCACTGGCAATGATATTATCCGACCCACGGAGCCAGTCAAGTTTGTTGAAGATATGACAGAGGCAGAGGCTGCGCAGCAAGCTGGTGCCACACCTGCTGGTCTCGTCAACCTGGGAAATACTTGTTATTTGAACTCAACTCTACAAACACTCCGTTCGATCCCCGAACTTCAAACCGCCTTGACAGAGTATACCCCCAATGCACTCAGTTTGGCGTCCGGCATCAGTCAAATGGACTTGGCTGCCCAGCTTGCAAACCTATATAAGAGAATGGGTTCCACTCAGGAAGCCATTCCCCCCATGAATTTCCTAACCGCTCTGCGAGTGGTTTTCCCCCAGTTTGCTGAAAAGGCAAGGTCGAATAACGGCTATGCCCAGCAAGATGCCGAGGAGGCGTGGTCACAGATTGTTCAGCAACTCAGCCAGAAGATCACTGTCAAGGCATCATCTGATGCTCCTGAGATCTCATTTATTGATAAGTACATGGCTGGAGAGTTTACTTCGGTCATGGAATGTGATGAGGAGGAAGCCAAGAATGGTGGCGAACAAGCTGTTACTGCAAGGGACACATTCTACAAGCTCAACTGCCACATTGAATCTCAGACAAACCACCTGAGAGACGGTATTCTAGCCGCCTTGAGCGAGAAGCTGGAGAAGAAGTCAGAGGTCCTGGACCGTGATGCAGTATATACCAAAAAATCCAAGATCTCCCGTGCACCCAAGTATTTGACGGTTCACTTTGTCCGTTTCTTCTGGAAGAAGGAAACCAAGAAGAAGGCCAAGATTATGCGAAAGGTCACCTTCCCCCAGGAGCTGGATATCGTTGAGTTCTGCTCAGATGAGCTTCAGAAGGCACTAATTCCAGTGCGAGACAAAGTCCGCGAGATTCGCAAAGATGAAGAGGACATTGAGCGTGCCCGCAAGCGCCGGAAGAAGACCCATGATAGGGACTTTAGCGATATTGCCGGAGGTTCTGGTTTGCCCGCAGAGAGTGCTGCGCCGAATGAGAACCGGCCTCAAGAGTCTGCTGATGGCGACACCGTCATGGGTGAGACATTCAAGACGGATGCTCAGGTTGCCGCTGAGAGCGAGGCTGCTCTTTTGGCTGCCAAAAAGGAGCTCAATTCTTTGATCAACCCCGCACTTCGCAACGATGATGGTGCCAACCAATCTGGTCTTTACGAGCTTCGTGGTGTCGTAACGCACCAAGGTGCCAGTGCTGACAGTGGTCATTACACCGCCTACGTCAAGAAGACGGGCATTGTTGATCCCAAGACGGGTAAGAAAGGAGAGGAGGATGGCAACTGGTGGTGGTTCAATGATGACAAGGTGTCGGAGGTGGCTGTGGACAAGGTTGAGGCTTTGGCTGGTGGCGGTGAGTCACATTCCGCTCTGATCCTTCTCTACAAGGCCATTCCTTTGCCAGACTCTGAGGGAGCTGTCTGATGGAGTCTATGGGATCCCGAGGCATTGAAGCAGCTCTAGGCATGGGATGAGCATAACATGGTACTGGGTAATTACGGTCATGAGATGGATGAGAAACGTAGAGATGAGACCAAAAATAGTTAACACGAAAGCCATGCTTTTTTTTCTTTTGAACCTTGATTTGTATACTTTATGTGTCTCAAACATATCTTCCAACCTCAACATAATGCGGATCGAGGTCTCCGCGACAGTCGGATAATGTATAGCCCGTTCAACAGACATCTGATGTAAGAGCGGTGGTGGTTTCTGTCCTCCGCTTTTCTCCTGGTGGTTTACCGAGGTTTGGGGGCGTTCCCATTATGCTTGTAGTTATACAATCAAGTCACCCATATACTGCCTGGTACCCAATATGGAAAGAAGATGAAGGGGAGTGTTGATATATCAATATCACGTTGTACTAGTCTACTGCTTTGGCAGCACTCTAATACAGTTTCTTGACTTCATATATTGGTGGTCTAGCGGAGACTCACTCATACCCTGTCTAGCAATAGCCATAGCTATGAAAGTATAGAAACTTGCTCGTCTAGGTTGCAGCTCTACCCTAGTACATCTATAGCGCAGGATTTATTCCATTACTGTGCGGTAGCAGTTAACCTCTTGGATAGGTCCTATCAAGACACTCCAACGGATGATATGAGCGCGTCCACCAGGGCTCAATTTTCTGGCCTGATAGAGTACCAAAATCGATCGGGGAGAGGGTTAGAAGCGAGCAGTGTATAAAGCCCCCTTAATCGACAATGGCTAATGGCCGCATCCAAGCACTCATCATTATGTGATGACTTGATACAAATCCTGAACGCGAACCCCCCACGAACTCTATGGCAACACCGACAATATCATACACATCAGGTTGAGTGTAGGCAGCTGTTGAAACTGGGACACTATACAAATAGTCCACAATCTAGGGAAAGGGATATGAGAATGTGTTCCGGGCATGATTAAGATGCTTGGTATCTTTGAGCCTGAAGCCATGGACCTCTCAAAGTCTCGAATTCTCTCATGAGTGGGGTTCGACATTTGTTGTTGATGAGCAAGTGTGGTGGAGGTATAATGCTAAACATGTTCTCGGCAACGGGCACGACGCAAATCCTCAAGAGACTGACTGTCATGCATGTTTTTATGGTCTCCATGAAACTTGTTTGCCTTTTTTTTTTTTTTTGAAGCTGGTCTGCCTGTACGGACACAGGATCATTCATCGTTTGGTATTGCTCTTCTCTTGCTGCCTCTCGCGCAGCCGGTCGTGGAAAAGGTCCAATTTCTTCTGCAGAGAGGCTCTCTGCTCTACCAGGTGGGCTCTCTGGGTCTCGAGGAGGGCGATTTGATCTGCGGGGGTGATTGCTCGGAACTCCTTGATGACCTGGAGGAGAGGGGGTGTCAGACATGAGGTTTAAAAAATACATGTTCGCCTATGGTAAAGTTTTCGATTTGGGTGGAGGAACTGACCTTTTCTTTCTGCTTGTCCGTCTTGAGCTGGGCTCCTGTAATGGTACCGACGACAATGACGGCAGCAAAGGCGGCGGCCCAGACGCCTCTCTTGACCTTTTGCTCCCTTGTCCAGTTGTGTGGGGAAGGCATTGCTTCACCAGTATTCTCTCCAGGCTTTTTCGGAAAGTTTCTTTCGCTCCTCTGGGGTCATGGACGAGAGTGGAATGGAGGAGGAAGAGCAAGGAGAGGAGGAAAAGGAGGATATCGTCGTCCGACGGCTTGTTGCTGTCAAAGTTTGCGAGCGAGCTTCTGCGACAGCAGAGATGGTGAATGGATGGGGTAGAGATGACGAGGGCAAATGGCGGCGCCGATTGGGCCTCTCTAGACGAGGAGGCGGATTGATGTGAGCTTTGATCTTGTTGTCGCTTTCGCTGTCGTGGTGATGGTGGTGGTCGCCTTCGCCGTCGCCGTCGCCGTCGCAGTCTTCTTGGGAGAATCTATTGGTAGCGATAACAGCGGAGCCAGAAGCCTGGTGGTGATAAAGATCCGCTATCCTTAGTAATAGTTGGTGGTGCCAACCACTGGAAGCACGACCACAGCCGTTGTTGTTGGTGGTGGTTCCAGTGGATGATTCAGTGGAGTCTACAACTGTCATGATGCTGGGAATTCAATGGAAATATGGCCATGGACAGCAATTCTATATTCGATATAGGATGAATAAATAGAATTAAATCAAACCGAAACCACATCCAAGACGATCTGAGCCCTTTTCTTTTTTTTTTTTTTTCTCCCTCCCTTTCCCTTTCCCTTCCCCCCTCACACACACACACACCCCTCCGCCCATTGAAAATCCGTCACGCGGACGCCCAAGTGAGGAGTAAGAAAAGGCTCTGGTTGGCTCTCTGCGCATATCATCTGATGGATATCTTATTAGTATATACCTTGGAGACTGCCCGGCCCTGCAACAGGCTCAAAGAGGGAAGGGAAAGGGCCAATCAATCAAACCAGGCTTCTCTTCCCCTTTCCCCGCATGATGAAATCTTTCCGTCCAATAATATGAACAAGAGACAGAGGCAAGCATTTATCTAGATGGATAGATTGATTAGATACATTGATTTCAACGCTGTCGACGATATTTTGGCGGTGTTTCTGACACAGCCAAGACATTGGCTTCAGAGCAAAAGAAAATAATCAATCAATCAATCAATCGCCTTTATTTATTCCATGTCCAAAAAATAGTAGTTGGACGATCCAATGATAATACATCAACACCAACATCAACGCCGACGGCAACTTTCATATTTCCCTCTTCCTCCTCACTAGACAGACATCCTGTTCCATAATTATCCGAACTTCCCGCTTGCTCAACACATCAAAGCATTCCTCTCCCTCACCCACCTCCTCTCCTCGCATCTCCTCTCTCTCAGCTCTTTCTCATCTCTTTCTCATCTCCAGCGGTAAATTCAACAATACTCTTCTCTTCTCCTCTTCTCTTCCCCGCCTCAGCCCTAAACTACACTCACATACATCCCCCGGATCCATCTCTCCCGTCAGCATCATGTCAACCCCGCGTGTCTTCATCGTTCGCCATGGAGAGACGGAGTGGTCCCTGAATGGGCGGCACACGGGACGGACCGATATTCCCTTGACGTCCAATGGCGAGAGAAGAATTCGCGCTACAGGAAAGGCTCTCGTCGGTCATGATCGCCTCATTGTTCCACAAAAGCTGGCACATATGTGAGTAAGAGTGAATTATCCATATGCTTTGCTTTTGTGTGGTGTGGTGTGATATAGCGCATGGTATGATGCATGGTGTATGGTGTATGCCTATCGAGTCATGTTATGCTGTGCTCTGTTTGCTCTCTTCTCTTCTCTCTCCCCTCTTCCCTCTCCTCTCTTCATGCAGAGTATCCGAACACCGGGTTTCGAATTTTGATTCAGCCTGTTCAGTTGCTGTTTAAACAATTTCTTACATGTCATTTCTATGGAGTTTGTGTAATGCGGCATACTACCTATGTTTGCTTCTTTTTCTTTTTATATCCCCAGCCTGCTCTCATATATCCCTTTTTTTTTTACCCGTCACTTGCATATGCGGTGCCACAATACATGCTCTCTGTTTTAGTCAACCACAAATCACAACAGGGGGGAGGGGGAAGCAACGCATCCCCCCGGTCAGCCGCATTCTGTCACATATATCCCACATCTTCTCAAACTCGGCTCGGGGATGGTGACATGCCCACATCATCGGAGTAGCACACGGCTTCTCTACCACCCGGTCTCAAAGCCCTTCATGTTCATCCATTCGTAATCGTGCATCCTGTTGTATTTGCTTCCTTTAATCCTTTCAGGCTGCAGACACCCTCATGCCCCTTGCCTGCCTGCCTGCCTGCAACTCTCCACTCCCTCTTTCTTGATCAAGCAAGCAAACTGAATCAACGACAACAGCTACGTTTCCCCGAGAAAGCGAGCTCAACGCACCTTTGAGCTCCTCAACCTTGGCATTTCCGATCCTCTCCCGTGGCAGCCGCACGGCAGCTCCCCCTGCCACGGTCTGGAATGTACCGCCAGGGTTGAGGTGACTGAAGATATCCGTGAGTGGGATTACGGCGATTATGAGGGTGTCACAAGCCCGGAGATTCGAAAATTGAGGGCAGAACAAGGGCTGGAGGGAACCTGGGATATTTGGAGAGATGGTTGCCCTGGCGGCGAGTAAGTCGACGTCTCTTTTCATCCTTGCATGAAGAGCAAAGATTCAACTCGCCGGACTAGGAGGCATACTCCACGCTAACACCCCATCACAGAAGCCCCCAAGAAGTCACTGAAAGACTCGACAGGCTCATTGCCGAGATTCGCACAAGGTACCACGAGCCCGTCCTCAACAAGGCAAATGGAGAACCCTCCGGTGCCCCTGGAACCGGTGACGTTCTTATTGTAGCCCATGGGCACATTCTCCGCGCATTTGCCATGCGATGGGCCGGCAAAACGCTCCAGGATGGACCTGCTTTTCTGCTTGAAGCAGGGGGTATAGGCACTCTAAGGTAAGCGAAGAATCAATTCTTTGCATCCCGCTACCCAGATCCTCAGACGTGTCGTTTCCGAATCCAAGTCTATCAGCTAACCCTGAGATGCGCAGCTACGAGCATCACAATGTCAACGAACCCGCCATTATCCTGGGCGGTGCATTTGTCGTTGATGTAGCTGAATAGGATATAAAATCATAAGACAGTCGGGTAGGGTATAGAAATAGCAAGCTGATGTCAAACTCGGTAGATAAATAGCCATTATCTAAAAGCTTGTCCAGAGAGTCATGCTACAATGCTAGAGCATCTGAGTTTCAGCCCTTTGAATAAAGATGGATACCATGGTTTACAACTTTGCCCCCCTCGCGAAAAAGACCTTGCTCCTGGTCTCTCTTCCTGCTCCGTGACTGTGGTCATGGCCATGGCCGTCGCTATGCCCACCTCCAGGCCCGAACACAATCTCCTCTTCTAGCACCTTGAAGCGAAAGTCATGGCCCACCCCGGCACTCTCAAACACCTTGCGCATTCTCTCCTCAGAAAACCCACTGTGGGTTACACCAGAAGAGCTTGGTCTGGCTGCATGTGGCATCAGGTCAACGATGAAGAAGACGCCACCGGGACCCAGCCGCTCGGAAAGCCGTTGAGCAGCCAGCTCCGGATCGTCAAAGTGATGAAGCCCCAAGCCCACGCCTGCGATATCAAAGTTGAAAAACCTGTCGCCCGCCAGCTCGGCTGGGCACTGTTCGGCTGGGACCAGCAAGTTGCCATGATGGGCATTTCTCTTGTCTGGAGTGAAACCCTACAACGAGGAAAGGATTTCAACTGTTAGCAATGAATGGTGGTGTGAAACAGCTGACGGTTCCCTTCTTTTTTTTTCTTCTCCCTCCCTTTCTAATGAGGCAATGATTTGCACGGGGCTTTTGTGACGGATTCAAAACGGCGTAAACCGGATCTAGAACTCACCTGAACTCTGGCCTTGGCGTTGTAAGCCTCCACCATAGCCTCCGATATGTCGATGCCAACACATTGGCTGAGGTCATCTCCCAATGCCTATTTTCATTAAAGTTTAGCTCCGCGGTGCTTTGTAAACACATGACTTCTTGTCTTCCTGTTTTTTGAGGGGTGAATCCCCACCAAAGAGAAAAAAAAGCCAAGCCATCTGGAAGTTGGGCTGCTTACCTGTGTCAAAACCCCAGTACCACAAGCATAATCCAGCAATCGACCCCCTTGCTTCACACCAATAAACCTTTGACTCTCCTTCCTGATCTGTCCCTCAAGGAACCCAACGGTGGTCTTGTACATCTCGTCATATTTGGAGGCGAGCTTGCTAAAAGAGTATGGTCCGCGTTAGCCGAGAATGCTGCACACTCTCCCCCTCCCATAGTACATTGTAATTGTAATACACGCTCAGAATTCAAAGCCTGCCATTCATTATTATTATTTTGGTTCCCGGGTAGGCGGGCCGGATCACAACTTTGGGCAGATCCGCCCATGCCGGGGGTGGTCTGAACCTTGTATGTATGTGCATACATGGCCTTTCACGAGGCTAGACCAACCCATTGGCTAGAAAGGAGACAGAAGACATGCAGCAAGCATCGTAGTAACAATTGCGCGTGCAGATAGCGGGTGGAACCGCGCCAGTAGCGGATGTCATAACTCACTTGAAGGCAACCTGGTTGACTGACGCCGTGTCAGACATTGTGGCGGTGAGGCAAATAAGTCCCAAGAATATTATGATCTTTGCGAGCGTAGCCTGGCCTTTGTGGCTATTTTTTTTTGTCTCTTGCTCTCCCTCTTTGTCAAAAGTCGGCTGCGGCTGTTCTGGACTGTTGAGAGGGTGGTGGGAGGAGTATTGATAATCGAGACAGCCTCACTGTGTCATGTTTTTTTTCTTCCTTTCCTCCTTCAACCCGCCGCCCATTTAACCTTAAAGCGGAGACTTCTCGGCCACTTTCCACTTTTGACGGAGGGAAACATCTGAAAAATAATTAAATGCAAGAAAAATCGAGAAAGGAAAAAAAAATGAACAAGGTCACTATCCAGGTAATTGATGGGAAAAAGGTACAAGCAAAGTTCCATAGGTACTTTATCCTTCCGCGACAATTCACTGTCTTGGGCGTGTGTCTCTCTTCCGAAGCGAGGTAATGGAGACTTCCTCAACCAAGATAGCCTCCTCTCCCAATGTCCTCCACCCACGCCACTCTCTTTCGTCGGGGAGGGGCTCGAGGTGCATATTTCGCAGGTAGGCAAACCAAATCGAACCAAAGAGACCAAACAGCCATGTGAGCTCGCACATGATCCTTTGGTCATGCCAATCCTCGCATTCGCCCCCTCTCCCGTCCTGGGTGAGACTGCATCGGCCACTATGCACCGGCTCCCAACATGCTTCCCGTGTCTTGAAATCGGCGTAGCATACGGATACAGGTACGTGGTACACGTATCTGTATGTGTATATGTACATTAGTACCTTTTCACCTGTAGGTACCTACAAGGAGGAGGTATTTTTCTCCCCATCGCATTTCTCGTTGGTCATGATGCAGCGCCCGGCGACAGGGGAGGCGCAGCAAACTTGCAGCAACTGCCATCCACAGTTCGTTTATGGAGAAACGTGGCCAAATGCTATACGCAAACTGACCGGCCTGTGGATGTAGCTATGTCTATGCAGCGTGCCTGCTACCTTGGTCGTCAAGGGCCCCTGAGGCGTCAGCGGATCACGGGTGATCATGCACCTGCAAGAGCGCACCGTTCCGCGGGTTACTCTTCTCTAACGACTTAGCGGCCACAAAGCCGACAAACGGGTTAGCCGTCGAATACATGGGATGCTTAGCCATCGCCTTCTCCTTTGTTGGCACGCCTTGTTGCTTCTTCGATAGCTATACTCAACAACCCTTGTTGAGACTTCATACTATAAATGACATTGTTTTACACACCCAGCATCTATTTGGGGAAAGGTTCTGTGACCAAGGTATCATAATCCCCGCAAAAGGAAGGGACAAAGGGACGCCTTGCCGTAAGGCGTTGATGGATCTTGGTTGCAGTGCTGCGGAAGCTGGTGCATGAACCAACCGTAGGCAAGGGATGACAGTGTCGCAATATTGTTTGTTTTCCAGCCTGGGAAGAGCACAAAGAGGTACATACGTACAGCAGGCGAGAGCAGGGGAGGGTGGATCGAATCTTGATAGGAGCATCGAATTTGTGGAGGTGTGTCGCTGGTTCAGCGTCACGCCGAGCCAGTTTCAACCAAGTTGTGTGTGTGTAATAGCAAACACGCAGCATCCCAATCCATGGATCATGGATAATGATGAAAGGATAGGACTCAAACTCTCAAAACCTAATCGTCATGCAAATGATCATAGGTTCACCGCTGGTTCCCAGTGATCCGCCCACTGATACGCAGTACCATGGTGGAGTTCTGTTTTAGGCATTGTGCAGCACGTCGTGTGTGTGCGTCCGGAGTAGTCCGGGCCCCGTCATTCTTTGTGTGTAGACAGAGTTCTCCGTTCTGACGCCCGTAGCGCGACAACTGTGCCGCTCACGTTCCACAAGACTAATCTTGTACCAGAGCTATGTCTCGAACCACGCCTGGGTACTTGACGGAGTACCTATGCCTTCGCAAGTTGGAGCCTGGACATGTGTGAGGGAGAAAGGGTTAAAAAAAAGGAAAGGGAAGCATGGAACGGCGCAAGCTGGCCATTGACTTAATGCACTCAAGGTAGCATTCAATGGTCCACCATTGGTAAAAAGTCGTAGGATGCTCCATGGCAAATCCTTGATTACTGCTTGCATCGTGGAGCTCTACTGCTGGCTGCGCATCTGTGTGTACGCATGCACGGGGGTTCTGCACTAAAATCTTGCCCATTCACAGAGGGTACTTCTCCATAGGATTGAGGTTCCTATGATTCGTGCAAACGACTAGGTATGGTGAACCGAGGGGGCCCAGCTTGCAGCGGTTAATCGCGCCTACTCATCCGGTAAGGGGGGGTTCCAAATTACGGCGACAACTCTCCCTCATGCAGGTGAGTTATGGTGTTGCAACCCAATACGTGATCAAAAGGGAAAAAGAAAGGGAAAAGAAAGTACAGCCAAAAAAGGCTTTTCTCATGTCCGCTTCATCTTTTCTCTTCACTTCAAGCCATGGCATTCTCCCCTTTGTTCTCTCCACCCCCCTTCGGGTTGGACAATAGAAGGCAAAGACCCCAGTGGGCAGCGCCCGCTTTCGTAATGTGTGTGGTGTGGCCAATAGTGGCTTTCTGTAGAGGTGGAGGGGTGGGCGAAACATGCGTGTGGATGTATTCGCACTGTGCAACAAAGTCACTGAACACCAGTGTGTCTGCCGGCCAACTCCAGCATGCCATGATATGCAGCCAGCCCCCCAGGACCACGCTATGTCGCAACAGTGAAATTACGACGTGGCACATCTTCGTTCCTTGCCAGGAAGTTGCTGGTCCGCGGCGTAAGGCAACCGGCATCTTGCTTGTCTTCCCATTTCCCTCACAAAGGGTCGCAACCTTTCCCCCCTTTCTTTTCGCCCAAATCAGTAGCCGTGTATAGCTGCGTTCGATTGATCAGTCGTGGCTCAATGTTGACGGCCCGGAGCTGTGTCAAGGCTACGATATCGGACAATGGAAGAGACGAGGTCCAGATACTAATTTCAAGACATGCTCCGCTTTCGTTGAGGCTCCGCAAAGTCTTCCCGCTTGGTAATATTCTCTGATATTTGTCCTTGCTTCATCCGGTTTGGCCTTTGGGCTACTGGCATACGGTCAAGACTCGCCAAAAGCCAGACGCGTGCAAAGATATCCGAAAACTGGGGCTTCCGTCGGGAGACCTGCAGCCTACCCGAGTTGCATGCATGAGGTTTTCGTCACGTGATCGTCATTCGACGTGTGCGATTGGGCGGAACGGGCCATGTCTTGGGGCTTGTTTCAAGGCGAGCCAATCAAACAACGCCAGGAAGTCAGACTTCAGCCCGCTGTTGTACCAGGTCAAAATCTTTTAAGACCATGGCGTATCTGTATTGAAAAGGAAAAAAAAAAGGAGATGAGCGAGGTTGGTGCAAAAACAGTCTCGGCCAACAGATTCTCACCGTCAGAATCTTTTAGGTATCTGCACTGTCCACCGTTCTTGTCAGAATTTGCCCATGAATGGGTTAGCAATGACTTTTTCGGCGCATACGGTTCCGGTTCTCGCACTTGCTAGCGTTTCTGAATCGGACTCGGCTATCCGTACATCCGTATCATATTTGGTCTTTCAAGTGTTAATCCCAGCTCGGACACGAGGATTATGGTGAATAGCAGCAGCTTGAGAGGCCAATTGAGCTTCGCACTGTCACCCTTCTGCGCCATTATTCGATACCCCCGATGGACCCGCCTGGTAGATGAGTACATACGTCAGCAAGTTGTTGGTCGTATCTCCAAATGGCATTATGCGGAACGAGAGCGGTGGAAATAGTGCATGATCCCTGTCTTTGTTGGTTGTCGACGAAATATGCATGTTGGTAGACGGTGCATGATATATCATCACACTCCGGATTCGGTCCCCGGCCGGGCCGGTCAGGTAGTCTGGAGATGAGCTGTAGGAGTAAGATTAATGACAGTTGCGTCTTCGCAAATAACCTGATAATGGGCGGTACGGTAGGCATTCCTGGTGTTCCGGTGGAGACGACTGGGCGTTTAGGGCTGGTGGCGTCCACATCAGATGGAGCATGGCGTCAACCTGTTGTTCTGTAGCATTTGTTAGTCGCCAGTTCTCGCTGTTGCTGAGGGAAGGGGCATGACGACGCACCGAGTCAACTGTTTTGTATGCGAATATCAGTGCCAAAAATCAAAAGACATTATTGGTTGAAAGCATCTGGGCGGCGTTGAGTCCTTGATTTTTGAGTGATGCAAATAATAATTGATAGCTTGCAAAGAGAAAGGGAGAGAGAATGGGTTTTAGCGGTCATGTTATTCCAAAATCCAACAAGGTTTGAGCTACATGAATAAAGCAGGAGCGTCGAAATCACCATACCTTCCCCCTAAATCCCCTAAAGTGGAAAGTGCAAGTACTGGCAGCTGTGGCGGAGAAACGGAGGAGGGAAAGTGCGACAGAATTGACAGAAATTTCCAAAGGATCTACACACGAAACCCCATTGTATGGTGAGAGACAATATGACGGTACATGAATGAACCAATCACATCAAAATCAGATCAAATCATTTTGCTTCAGAACATTGCTTGCCGCTGGATGCTGATAGTGGAAATTCCGAGGGAGACCTCTGCTGCAGATGCAATGCATTATACTTCCGCGGTCAACATCGAGACATACAGCGTAGCTTGACGCTGGCAATACGTCCATCCCACCCAAATTCTATTCATTAATCACCGGGGCGTGTTTCTACTCCACGGCCCCATGTCTCATCGGAACATGCTGGGTGCGAATTTTGTATTCCCTTTTCCCCTTTCTCCGAGCCATCAGCAACTAACCCGCTGGTTAACCCGATACAGCCTCGCATCAATGACATGCTGACCTTCGGTTTCCCGCCATAAAGCTACGTCTAGTCATAGTCTGACACAAGAGATTAAGTATCCGGTCAATGTGTCCAACGCCATGTCACAACAGAGGCTTCTGGGGCACTTCATCGTAACCCGAACAGCTTTACTTCCGAACACAATACGTCCATCAGTTCGCCTCGCCGTCTGGACGAGGGGCTATGTTTTATAAAAGCAACTGTACAGCCTTACAGGTCAGGGAGTTATGGGATCCAGAGTTGGAGCATCTGCTACAACAAATTTGGTCAACAATCGCCGCCAAACAGACGCAATTACTTGCTCAGTCTCTCTTCAGAAGCCGCAAACTACGCAAATCCCACGAAATATAGGGAGGGCTGTTCAGATTCAGGACAGAAGTCCTCCAACACAACATTCAATAGCTAATAACCTCCAACCTTTTTCAAGACACAGTGCTTCTAGCCTGTCAACACTTTGATGGAGAGAGCACCAACACCAGGCTAGCGAGATGACGCTACTAAAAGGATGACGATGTGACCACCACAGTGAAGCTACTTGTCCATTTATGGGGGGTTCTTCTCAGACCACAGTGGAATAAACAGACAGTACCAAGAACCGCCTATAGGATGGAGATGAAGTAAGCAAGCCAAGTCACAAAATCGGCATACTACCATTCAAATTCATCATTCTTATCATTTCCATTATGAACCACGGCACCAGCGTGGCCAAAAGACCATAATGCAGCCCTAACAGACGTCGATGGAATGGCATGTTGGTAAACAGCAAACAGTTCATTCCTGTGGAAACCTATCATGAACCCCTGCTTGTTCGCGATGTGGTTGGTCGATTTTGACTCAGCATCTCAATACTTAATCAAATATTGAAGTTCGTCATCGTTATCCTCGGATAGATAGATGATCGCACACTACCATGACATATTTCCATCACGAGGTTGAATTCAGACTCTATCCGCCGCACACAATTGGCCATTGAGGTTTAAAAACGTTTATCCGCAATCAGATACCGACAGTTGCTCACAGTCATACCAACGTCAAGCAGCATCCAAACCATCAAATCCCTGTTGTTCCTTTTAGGAAGTCCGAGAAGCGGTATGCAGATTTACATGTTTGCTAGTGGCCAGGAGAGAATTAATTCATGTCGCACGACGCTCAAGTCAAAGGAAAATAGCGCTGTCGGCCTCGTTTCCACTGTTCAGTTCCACATGATGTTTGTTAGATGCTGCAGCATGAGACGCATAGGTACGTTGGTGCAGCAGGTCGGTCAACCGCTCTGGTGCTCGTACTACGTGGCTATCCATCCATGGTGCGCGTGCATTGTATTGCATCAATCCGCTGCGGACAGTGGACGAATCATGGCGATAGCGCGGGCCGGACGGGGCGCAAGTTAATGCAGCTCTGGAAGGACACGGCAAGGACGGGTAGAGCCTTGTGACGGACGGCACAAGCCATGTCCCCTTGCTGCGTGCGAGCCCTGCACAAGACTGTGTGTTAGTATTGGCCGCCCTTTTGGGCCCTTGCAACCATCCTGGAGGTGGACTGCTTTGCCCCTCGCTCACTCAGTTCGTTTTGGGTCTGCGAAAGGTGGTTGTGGTAGTGGTGGTGAATGATAAGAAAGAATTTGGCCAAGCCCGTAATGGCCACGCGCTTCCGGGTACGGAGCTGTCGAGATTACCAGACTAATTGCCCAGCTTTCGACAGCCGCCGTTGGCAACCGTTCCCAGGGAATCCTGCATGCAAGCGACGCCACATGAACATACAAACAAGGCTCGCACACCGTTTCCCCACCCACCCCTGTGTCTCGGCGATGACCTGGTTGAGGAATATACGGGATAAATCAAAGCTTGATCACTGATTGGACCGTTGCCAAGTGCTAGTTCTAGGGCCGCTTTGAGTAGCGGCCAAGCTTCGGTGCGTTTCCAGAGACTCGGGAGCCACTACTTTTACGCTCCACCACTCGAGGTCCGTTACGACTCAGTAACACATCCCGCCCATGATTTGTGGTTCCAGCACGATTAGGAACGGAGGTAATTGTCCATTTGAATGGTACGATCAGGGTGTCGGGGCCCGGCTCTCCTTTCAACACAAACTATTGGCTCCTGTATTAAGCAAGCATCAAAGTCTCATGTTTAGTGCATCAATGAACGTTCCATGCGACGGACAGGGGGTGAAAAAGGAAAGGAAAGGAAAAGGGGATAATGGCGAGATTCGAACTCAGTGACATGCGCAAATAAGCAGTCCTGAGACATGGGGGAAGCTCACCGGGTCGTGCTGCTAGAAACAAGAACTGGAACACATATTTACGTACCCTACATCAGTGTGATCTCGCCATTGTTGTTTCTTGGCACTGGCTCTCTGAACGACAACGACTACCAAAGACGGCCTACTGCATCATTTATAGCTCAAGCAGCGTGCGTGCTTCTATTGAATTCGCCGACCAGAGCGCTGCAGATTTCAGTCCCATTTTTTGAAACAAAAGTGGCGCATACTTGCTACCCTAACTGTGAGGGACTTGCAAACAATTAACAAGGTAAAGGTGCATACATACCGAGGCGAAATCCGAATGCTCAAGGACAGGGGCATGATGGTAGGGCAAGAAGACCCTCCAACCCTCTAAGCCACCATGGACACCCGCAACCGCTACGAGTATGTTATCATTTAAACGAGACATAAAATACCCTGCGACGGGGCGTGGAATGATTGCAACAAAACCCCCAGCATATCCATTGGTGTGTGCCGCCACGACCCGATAGAACAGCTACTATATTAATACGCCGATCTAAACCGTCTCATATCCACGCCGCTGTGGTTGGTTCAATGAGGAGAGCTCGCCAAGTGACGCAAGCCAGGAGAGACACCTCTGAAGTGCTCCCACTGACTCACCCATTTTTTTTTGGGGGGGGGGGGGTTTGCGATGGAGGGAATTTGATGCATGGGCTCCATTTATATGCAGAGACAATAACTACACACAAAGTCTTGATCCAACTCTGTTGCACGAAGCCTGCGCGAAAACTGTATTGATTCTTCTCCCGCTGGGTGGTGGCGGGGTTTGGCCAAGGGTGGCCGTTCAAAGCCGGCGCTATTCTTGGGGGATGTTGCGGGTTGAACCGCCATGCATGGTTGACGATGCCACAACGCCTAGGTCTGTACTGTGGTGGGGTGGTCGGGGCTGGCACATGGTTGGGCCACATGTCACACCCATGTCACGCAACAGCCCATGATGGACATTGGCCGTGCCAATCAGTGAGCGTGTCGAGGCATTTTCAAGTACGAGTACGCGAACCATTGACTCTGGCGTGAAAATTGGAGGGTGATAGAGGGTGATGGAGGGTGATGGATGATGATATGATGAGAGGAGCAGGGGCAGCATGTTTTGCCTGCGTTCCTTTGGCAATCATGGATGCAGAACGGGAGGCGGCTGACTGCATGGTGGGTGTTTGATGTCCGAGGACACCGCACCACACATATATGCGGCCCGTTTGATGAGACGGGATGATGCGAGAGATCTACGGAAGCAACGCCTAAAGGTGGCAGGAGAAGGTCTCGCCCCCGGGATGACTCGCGGCAAGAGATAATATGGCAAAAGGCAACGGGAGATTGGGTACCAAGTAGTAGCAGCCATCCTTAATGCTACTGTTTTTGTCCAGCTTCTGATTCAAGTATTTGCATGGCGTCATACCAACCCCTCTTGGCTCCTATACCCGAGCGCGCAGACAATACAAAATGACTCGGTCGGAAGTGACGGACAGCATTGGAGCAATAAATTGCTGGTTGTGGCTACTCGGACAGGGGTGGCAGAACAATGACCAATGACCAATCATCACTGTTACCTACTGGTAGAGGTCAAACTTGTTTTTCATTCTTGGGAAGCGTAGTGGCAAGAGAGTCATTAGATAAAACTTATAGCGTGTGCAACGACACTGTTGTGTTGCCATGTTGTTTTACTATTCAAGGAAGGGTCGGGGTTGATAGCACGTTGATGGGCAAAGAAGAGATGCAACACACGGAGTGGTGCGATACAACGCAGGGAGAGCCACAGTAAGACAGGCTATCTAGCCACATAACATGCATATCGAGATGGGAATTTGGAGATGAGATGCTACCGAAGCCCTGATCGTTCCGGAACGGGACGGGCAAACGGGGAAGATACCTTGCCTGACGTTGTGAAACGCGACGACGGGCGGGAAACGGGTATCGGTATGCTGCAGGTTGACAAAGGACGCATGGAAGGATGAGTGGTTGTTGACGAGAGGGCGCTGTGATTCGTCCTACTGCCACCCTGCGCACACGTGATACAGCGGTGGGCAATGACAGTGCAGCCAAGAAATAAGCAGGAATGCGCGCTCTGGCGAGATCCTTGATAATTTCCTACAGTTACATGGCTACAAAGGCCAAGACGACGGGCAACGAACGGGATGGCCCTGAATCCTAATGACTACCTATCGTGTTTGCTCATCCAATTCGAGGCACATGCGCCGCCTGCTCGTTCAAGTGTATGGACTTCGGCCGATACATGCTTGGGCCTGAGGATCCGGCGCGATCATTGGCAACTCTTGCTTTCATTTACCAAGCATAGCGTGGGTTCCAGCACCGCCCCGTCTGGCGAGGGCAATTATAGCAGGCGATCGTAACCGTCTACTGTTACGAATAGGGTGAGTGAGTGTCAGCGCTTGTCTGTGATCTAGACAAGAAAACTGCCGAGTACGGTGTAGGTATAGACGAACCTAGAGGGATCCCAATTGATTCTTTGAGCTACAGTGAGAGGGCTTACACACCTGGTTCCAATCCCAAAGGACGAGAGCGAGGCTAAAAAGGACGGACCCCACAGAGCGGCGACGCCATGCAAGACCATTCATCCATACCACGAGTCTGGCTGACCTGTCAGATCTCGCAGTGACCTTGCAATCCCAGCATACCATGAGCCAGTGACAACAAGATTGTCGCAATAGGGTGTGTACGAATGACGCATCTCGCTTTGCGTCCCTTGGAGGTGTCTCTATTTGCTTTTTTGCTGGATAAGTTGATGCGCCATACCGTTGACCATTGCAATGGTTGTTGAGGAGGCTTTTTTTTTCCCCAGTGGAAGAGAGAGAGGGGGGTGTCCACGTATCGTCAATATGGGCTGATCCCGTTGTATACCTGCTGTTTGTTGTCTCCAACTCTTCTCTCTGAACCTTTACCGCCCAATGGCGGAGCGAAGAGAAATAATGAACGCGGTGTATTTAGGTCCAAGCGACAGCTCAAGAAAGCCATGTCCGGATGATCACATTTGTACGTGGTACTACAGCACAAGGCACAGCACTGTCCAAAAAAAAAGGACGGGCAGAAGAGATCTCACGTTAACCCAATATGAGCAGACCCCGCGCTGTACGAAGGTGATGGGTAAATGAGGCTCTGTCTATATTTGGAGATTGGTTGGGAGGGAAAATTAACAACAAAGCAAACAAACCGTTTTGATCTGTGGAGATGATCAGGGAAGCTTACATTGGTCAGACCTGAAGCGCATGCATCTTTCTCCGCTTAAACGGGCACCTGATTTGACGGCTGCTCCTCTCGTCGATACGAAGGATGGAAGGAAGATGCACAATCATGAAAATTGATGTTTACTAACCATGGGGCTACCCTCCACGCTGTACATGTGTGCTGACGGGTTGTTGGTCGCAAACACACAGACGTATTTCCCCTCTACCTGCTAACTAGTGGTAGTTCTCTCAAACACACACAGGTACTCCTCCTTGAAGATGGAGACAATACGACCAATGCAAGACGCATGCCTTCTCACCACATGGGTGCCAATACTCTTCAGACTCAGTCGTGCGCCACGACTAACTGACAGTCCCGGGCCAAAACGTGAGCCAGCTCCGAGCCAAGATCGATGCGAAGTTAGCTTGCAGGCCTTGCCATGTTCTGTGGTAGTTCATGAAATCCCAGCTGCATGTGGGCCTCGGATGACGATTCTTACCTGCGCAACGGGGGTCTTTTGATCCATCATCCATGCAGTTTGTAGCAAGAGACGGCAACCCAAAATCTGCTGACTGTCCAGATCCCTGTACCACTGTGCTCCTGACGGACGACAACATGAAGCGGCTTATGTATAGTGCTTCTTTTTTAGCGGACCAGCGGCTCACTCGCCTGGGCGACGTATGTCTCGGCTGCCATGCTCCTGTCCGGTGGCAGTGCCCAATGCTCGGTGACTCTGGGTATCTCAATTACGCCTTTTTTCTCCTTGCCCCCTCCCCCGATGCTTGGATGATGTGCATGGGGAAAGCTGATAATTTTGGCCTGCCACGACCTGCCACGGCATGGCAGAGCATTGGCAGAGCGTGGCAAAGCGTGGCAAAGCATGGTGACCCAGTATCCCCCAACAATCTTTGCCGGGAAGCAGCCCCTCGTGCTAGACTCAGCCGAACCGAATCCCTGGGGTGGGAGCTCCCGTTTCCCGTGGTTTATATTAACAGTATCCTTGCTTTTGAGCTTAGTTGGATGCCCTTGTTGATGTGCGCTCAGCTGATCCTCCTCTCTTCTCCTTGAACCTTCAGTGGCCGCTTCTACAGCACTAAACCCACTTGATAGACCCAGTTGCCGGTTGAGCGGCTGTGTCAATCTGCATCCAATCTTATTCCATCATCCTCGTCCCTCTCTGTACTTGTCCATATTCCCATTGGCGCCGCTTGCGCCGTTGGCGATTCTCAATAGGTGGGCAAAAAGGTGCAATTTCTTTATGTATGCAGCGTGACGAGATAGTGCCATCACTCGGCCCGGCGAGGCGCTGAGTTTCCCTTTTCTTACTGGAGCTGGTGAAACGATACTAAATCGCAAGACCGTCTGCAGACGGAGTTTGAGGCTTGCGGCCCGTGGACAAATCTCGGGGTCGATACTGATCCGTCCTGACTGCTACAGTAGACCGCTCCCCTCGAATAATTAGCATGCGTACTCCGTGCTTTCTGATATAAAGGCAGAATCACTCGGTCATTGCCCTTATCGCATGAGCATCGCGTATTTGCAAATCGGATGTCAGGATTTCAAAACACCCCTTGCACCGCTCAGCTGCGCGGACTGCCATTTTTGATTAATAGAAGATTAAAACGGCTCGAGCCGGGGCAGTGAACGAGGAACGATGCCCAGCTGCTTCCTACTACGAGCTAGTGCAAAAGCGGAGCGAACCGCTGACGGCAAGGTTGGGTGAAATTGGTTGATGATTCAAATCTCGTTCCGCTATTGCATAGATAGTTCACAAGCACAAGAGCGTACAAAGCATTTCATCACATCCACGCCTGGGCATACAAGACACTTCTGCATACACACTTGGGCATGTGTGCATGGAGCTGAGATTCATGCCGACTCCTATTTACCATGTTTTTTTTTTTTTCTTTTATAAAAAAAAAAGAAGTCTTTTGATGCAACTGCCACGAAGCTGCAGTCTGGTGGACCAGAGCCGATTCGGAACCGACATATGCCTGATCACGATTTTTTGTGACCCTGGTGAGGAGGGTTTTATTCAAAACCTGATTATCAGGCATGGGGCGGCTTGGATGGCGAGTCAAAGGCGTTGAAGTTGAGTTTGGGCCATTTATGAAGACCATGGGATCAACTGAAGCCAAGTCGAGCTGAAGCATTTGCCATCTCGAAATCTCTTAAAGCGGAAATGGCTGAGGACGATCAAGTGCTTAATTGCGATCGATTCTTGCGGTTTTGGCGTTTAGTGAGTCAACGGCATACAGAAGTCGATGTCGGCTTGAAACAAGGGAACGGTATTAACAGATAATAAGGTGGTTCGCTGATGATCACTGACTCGGGAATTCATTGATCCAACAGACACACACCAAACGCCTGCACCCTCCCTCCCTGTCTGCTCGTATGCCTGCTTGCTACTTGTCGAATATGCACCAGAGTGTGTGCCCACCGACTTGACCCCATTCGTGAATACTATCAGGCGATGTATTACACAACAAGAACAATGAGACCAATACACTAATTAACAGGGGTGAGCACCTAATTACTTTTACCTCGCACAGATTATTTCCTGCAGAGCCAAGCAGAAGGAAGAAGAGAAAAGCGAGGGAAAGGAAAATATGAAGAATAAAACACAAACCAAACATGGGCACTAGCGAGTTGGGGCATATGGGATGGGATGGTATTATTGTTATAATCCTCATAATAATAAGCGGGCCATACAAGCACGCTGCTTGTGCATCCTGCGGCCGTCTCTGCAACCTGCAGCCCGCTGCCCGCTGTCGGGAACGGGCGCCTCTCGGGACCCCAGACGCTCCAGTTAGTGCCCTGGGACGGCCACCTCCTGATTGGGCTTCTGGATGAAGACCCGATAGTGGAGGACGGACTCTGGAACATGGTCAAGACCCCCCCTGGACGATTTCTGCGACTCAAGTGAACGCCACTCCTTTCAGTTGATTTTCCTTTGCTGCGTGGCTGTCTCGCACGCCCCCCAAACCCAGTCTCTTGGCTCCATCCCACCCACTTACTCACCTACCCCATCAACCACTAAGACTGGGCACTCACTCACCACTGCACCACTGCAAACCAGTCAGTCGAGCAGTCAGTCGGGACACCACCATTACACACACACACCACTAATACGACCTATACTGAAGCTTTCCTGCAACTAACTGGATCCGAGGTGAGGGTGACCTTACTCGCCCATATTGCGTCGACTTGGATTTTCCCTTCCCATTGCCCTTCCTCTTTGGCCTCGCGCTAATTTCTCTCTACTCCTCTCTTTCAGCTGTCGTCACTTGATCCCTTCCAGTCTCGCATTGAACAGTACTCCGTAGAAAAAGAAGAAGAAAAAGAACAAGTACCTGCAACTAACGCTACCAACACACCTCTCTATCCCCGAACCTGGGCCGAACACACGCTTCTCACCCCCTTACTACTCAGAAACACCATTCCATTAGTATTATACTAAGCTGCCTTAGCGAAAAAGTTGACACCCCCTTTTTAGTTGGAAATGGTGAAGAACAAGACCTCTACGGAGTACTGGGAGCAGCAACGACAATGGCAATAACAGGAGCAGCAGCAGTAGCAGTAGCCATAGCAGTAGGAGGAGAAGAAATAAAAAGAGGAGGAGAAGGGAACTCCAGGGAATACGCGCCTTGACCCTTTGAACATGGTTTGGGACACGCCACAAGACAATGTTTGTTCACACACTGTACCTCGCTGAACCTGGACTTTTGACGTTGACTCTCTTTCTTCCTGCTGGCCTCGACAATTTTGGAAGCACGACCAACGGCCTATCTACCTGCCCTTTCTCTTATGATTGATTACACACCGACTTATATCCAATCTCTTCTTTCATTTTCACCTACCGCCATTTCTCTCTTGTATTCTGTTGTCATCCCATCTCTCTCTCTCTCTTCACTTCCCCTTCCGCGTTGTCTCTTTTTATTTATTTGTTTTCATCTTAGCAAACACCCAGATTACATCACTCGGCCCAATTTCAAAGAGTGGACGTCATCATCCGAGGTATGCGCATCACATGCGTCTCGTAAAAGAAGAAAAGTCAAGTCAACCTTTTGAATATCCTTTTTTTTGATTGATAATTCCGGGCCGGGTTTGGACAGGCGTGGATCGAACTGGACTGGACTGGACTGGACTGAGCTTACTTTGGACTTACCATCTGTTCGGACGACCTTGACATTGGACATTGGACATTGGATATTGGACTGCCACGCAACCCGCAAAACTCAATCCAGATTCGCCTCTCCAAAATTGGGTCATACGACACCGGATTCCTGGGTCGATTGGAATTGAGCAGAAAGCTTGGCCTGGCCGCTACCAAGAGCCGAGTCCGGGAAACCGACATTGACATTGACAAGTCGGTATTGATTGGCATCGGGGAATTGAGGAGCCAGCTGAACAATTCCTACATTTCCTACATTTCCTTGGACATAGCTGTGTCATTGTTCGCCTGTTCGCTTGTTCTGCTCGCTTGATTGCCTGCCAGTCCGTCCGCCTACGTACATGCTTGTACATACTTGCCGCAGGAAACCCACTTTGCTGTGGCCACTGAACCTCCTTGTCGGGTCGGTCTAGGTATTCCCAGGTATGTTTGATTGAAATTTAATTTTTGTCAAGTTTTGGTATCTCCGGGAGGGTTTTCTCTCTCTCTTTCTCTCTCTCTCTCTCTCTTCACACCAGTTTGTTTGTTTGTTTGTTTGCCTTGCTTTGCGTGTTTGCTTGCCTGCCTGTCCTCGCGGTACATGATGCGAGAGGGCGAAGAAGAAGAAAAAAAAAAAGAAAGGAAATAGAGCGAGCCTCAAGTATACGGTATACATAAGCAAACTATCTGCAGTGGCTAGGTAGCTACTGTTGCTGCTGCTGCTGCTGTTTGCTGATGTGATTGTTACGAAATGCTTTCTTGATGCAGTTTTTTCTCATTCTATCCATTCATGGATTTTTTTTTTTGAAATGAACAGGGCATGCAAGTGCGCGTTTTGGACATACTGTATGTGTATGTACTATGTATGTATGTATATGTGCTTGCATTGAGTGCAGCAGGCTCTGCATGATGCAGTACTTACGTGGTGAACCTGGTGGTTTGTTCGTTGGCTGCAGTACCAACAGCCTCATGCATTGCGCCACACAAGGACCCGACCTGCCTACCTACTTACCTACCTACCTAAGCAAGCAGGCAAGCAAGCATTGCAAAGCAAGCATCCAGTTTTTTTTTTACTGGAGCAGGGCATGCATGCCGTCGTTGTTGTCGGCCGCCTTTCGCCGTTGCCGTCATTCTTATTACAAGTATCTTTTTCTTGGGTTTTCCATTTCCCTCTTCTTTTCCCCCTCCCCTCCCTATTTTCCCACAATTTAGTTTCCTTGTTTTTAGCTCGGTTTATTCTTCTCCGACCAAGTTTGCTTGTCAAGTGACATTCGTGGCCCGAGCCGATTAGATTTGGTCGGTCGCAATTCCGGGCAGAGCCAAACAAGATCGACCTTGAGAGGAGGAGGAGTTACTTGGCCTGCTACCAGGAAGGTACGGAGTACCCAGTACCTACTCAGTACCTACCCAGTACCTATCCAGTCACTGCGTCGTAGCCCTGCGAAGTTCCTCTCTCCCCTCTCTTTCTTTCTACTGTGTCCCCTCCTCTTCACCCCCCCGGAAGGAAAAAAATCCCATTCATTCATCCCTCCACCCATCCACCCTCTTCAACGCAGACACAAACGCAAACGCGCACAAACATCAAAGCAATCATTCCAATTGCCCTAAACTTACCCGCTGCGCCAGTCCCGGACTCTGCACCGAACCTCTCTGGATTACTACTCCTACTCCTACTCCTACTACCACTACCATAAGTGGGTACGCATCATTGCAGGCAAAAAGGTAGTCAGTCCAATGTACCCCCCTTCCTTTCATTGACAATTTGGCTTTTTCCTCAGCCTTCTTTCGGCAACCCCAAAAGGAAAGCTACACATGGCAGACCAGGCTGTCGAGCCACATCACATCTTGGCGTGTAGCACGTATTGATTGATGGATTGATTGATCCATATTTTTTTTCCCCTTCTTTCCCTTTCCCTTTCCCTTTCCCTCTCCCCCTCTTCTTTCTCTTTCATGGTTTGGGATGCTGGATACTCTTTGCCTAAGTGACCAAGACAGTTTGTTAACTTGACAATCTCACTAGGGGTTTTCAATCACCACCGCCATCATTATCATCATCGTCATCGATCAATCAGTCAAGCAATCAATCAATCAAGCAATCAATCAGTCAATCAAGTCAACGGAGGCTTGGGTCGACGGAGAGACCAGAGACATCCATTGATTGCATTATTACCTCGTTACTTGTTCAGCACTGTACTGCTGCACTGCACCGCTTGCACACACACCAACGCAACCAACAAACGAAATAAAAAAAGAAATAAAAAACAAACCCCACACCCACCGTGCCCCATTTCCACACAGGGTACCTGCTGCCACAGCGCACCAACCCAGCAGCACTCTTTTTTCTTTCAGCACCCCCCCTCCCCTCTCTGCCCCCCTAACACACCCCAACACCCTAAGACGACGACCGACGCCTGCCCACTGTCCGCGGTTTAGTTACCTGTGCTACGCAAGCAACAAGCGCTAGAAAGGCCATCCACTAGCCCCTAGAATTAGCGTGCTGCCCTGCCTTAGCTGGCCACTGCGCTGGGAACGGCACGACACCGCGACCCGCCCGCTTTTACATTCCCGTCGCCGCCGTCTTTTCTACTTGCTTCATCATCCTTCTCCCATTCCCCCCATCCATACTCCGTACATCCCATACATCCCATCCATCCAATCCCTCCCCCCCAATCCCCTCCACCCTCAAGGGCTCCTCCTCCTTCCATTCACTCCCAAAACGTTCAACTCCCACCCCCACCAAACCTCTTTTTCCCTCTTCTCGCACCACACTTGCTGCTGCTACTGCTGCTGCTGCTACTACTATTACTTCTTCTGCTGCTGCTGCTGCTGCCGCGCACACGCACACTCAAAAACCTTAGCAACTACAAAACAACCCAAAAAGCCGGGAGGTGGCCAAACAACCTTTTTTTCCCTTCCTCCGCTTTCTTTGTCTTTTTTGACTTTTCCTACTTCCTTGGGTTTGCATCTCACACTCTTCCCTTTTACCTCAACATTCCCATTTCCTTGTTTTCGGAGTGGCTCCTAAGGTTTCGGTACCCATCACGGCCTCGTACTGTTTACCTCTCGTTCCATCTACGTCTACGTTTGACGGTGGCAACTCTCTTCCACTCTCGTCTTGTCTCGACTCGACTGACTTGTCTTGGCTGGTTGGCTGCCGCTCACTGCCGTCTTCCGAAATAAACTTCAAAGTCGTCTCCTCCTGGTATTTAATTACCTTCCCTGCCCGAGTCTGAGCAGCCGGACCTCACCTTGCGACATCATCATCACCATCCTCATTCTCATCACCCACTCTTTTCTCACCCTCTGACTGCAGTGTTGAGATTCCCAATCAAACAACAGTAACCGATAACAACCTCATGCAGCTTTGCTGGTCCACCATCTATTGGTCTTTGGCAGGATAATTGGAATCAAACTTGGTCCTTTGTATATTGGCGGCGTGAACCTACATTCCGCCTCCATTCAATAGTCACTTCAACATAGCATGGCAGAGGATAGAAGTCGTCAAGACTATCCTCAGCAAAGTCGCTCTGAGGACACAAAGTCTCAACCCCCATCACTTTATCCCCGAACCTCTTCTCGGGACGGGACACAGTCGACATCAAGCGACTCTGAAGCTCCTCCCCATAATCGAGCAGCAATGGCGACCTCCGTCACTCTTCCGTCTATTCATGACACTCGGTCTGGTAGTTACGGCCCGCCGCCTCCCTCGGCCGGTCGGGGTTACGCGGGCGACCAGCGTTACGCATCCCCAAACACCGTCAACGGCTATCCCCCTCCTCCCGGAAGCCAGCAATCACAAGGAACCTATCTTCCACCTCTGCAGCCACAGGGAGACCCGCGTTCGTCCAACTATCCTCCACCAGATCAACGAAGCGCCTACTACGATGACCGCCGCCCCCCACCTCCTCATGGTTACCCCGACCAGTATTCAGCAGAATACTATTACCGGGCGCCCCCGCAAGGTCATCCTCCAGGTGCCTACCCTCATGACTATCGTGGACACCCAGGCTACAACCAAGATTATGGACAGCCAGGTGGCGACCGTCCCCGCGAGGCACCGAGGCAACGTACTTCAATTGCCTGCAGGTACTGTCGCAAGCGAAAGGTTTGTGGCAATCTTTGCTGATCAATCAACACCCATTGAACCAATTCCCATGTTTGCTAACCATTGGCAATTTATAGATTCGCTGCAGTGGTCACCAGAATGCCCCTGGTGGCAAGTGCCAAAACTGTGCTCGTATGAACCAGGAGTGTATCTTCCAGCCTGTATCATCCTCCAGTTCTACTGCATTCATTCCCGTCTCAGCAGTCCCCGGCGGTGTGCCACCTGGCACACAACTTTTTGGAGCGTATGGTCAGCCTCTTGCTCCCGGAACCGTGCCTCCTCCCCCACCACCCCCTCCTCATCCATACCAACCCGCAGGAGGCCCGCCCTCCCACCATGGCAGCTATTATCATCAGCCGGTGCAATCCCCAACAGACTCATACTCATCCTACGGTGATCCGAGAGGCGATGAGCAGGTTACTGGTAGACGGCGACGCAGGACGCCGGAGGAGCGAGAAGAAGGGTACAGGCTGCCCCCTCCACGAACTTCCGGAATCCCGGAAGAAGACCCTCGACGAAGATCACCTGCTGAGTTTTCTAACAATAGCAGTCCTGGTAGCCTCAGTTATCCTCGATACCCCGATCAAACGAGAAATAGTCCACGGAATTCGACATTGCCTCCTCCCACTGCTGCAAGTGGTGCTGATGGACGCTCTCCCGCCGTGCAGAACGGATCTAGCGGCGCTTCCACACCAGCGCGACAAGCCCCACCTGCCACCACAACCACCACCGCAACCGCTGCCGCCGCCCAAGGACAAGGTTCATCTGTCATGAGCCTCAGTAACCTGGTGGAGAAGACGGACATCGATAAGACGATGATTGACCGACTGAATCGACCACGGGATCCACCTGTCGCTGGCCAGAACGGCTCACAGAGGGAAGGTTCACGCTAGTGACGTGATGCTGGGGTCGATGTATAAAGGGAAAAAAAAGTGGATTTTTTATTCCACTTCCAGGTCGCTCTTCAAGCAGCGGCTTCAAAGGAAATTACCAAAAAAATGGATGGAGGAGGGTTGACGCTGCCGGACAGTTGGTCAACTAACCACGCACTCGCAGCTCTCGTGGTAATCGACAGGCTTCATTCTCGAGCGCATCGCTGGTTTTCTCTCTCGTTGACGAGATGATTTTAATCCTGATACACACCAAAGGGATTTGGCAACCTAAAACGCCCTGGAGGGCCCATGGCGGCGTTGGTACAGGACAAGGCGGGACAGCGGGGGCGAGGTTTAGAAGACATCATCCCAGTTTGGCAACGAACACAAAATACTTTTTTTTTATTTTTTATTTTTTTACCTATTGGTTGGCATGTCTGTTATGCTTTTTTATTTCACGCCTTTTCATTTTCTTCGTCTCGAATTCCCCGGCACATTTTTTTGTCTGTTCTTTACCTGGGCTTGCATGTTTGCTCTGTACGTGATGGGGATGGGGAAGGGTTATTGTGTTTGTTTTTCTTTCTTTTCCTTCGTCTCACTTTTGGTCGATGCATGTGTTTTTCACAACATGAAAAGGAGGCTCCTTGGGCTTGCCGCATTTATAATCACCAGGTCAATACTCTGCGTTTTTTTCAGAGAAGACGGATACGCCTCACGGCACCATACGTTTTTTTATGGTTGGGGAGGGGTTTAGTCACGCCATGAACGATTTTTTTTATCTCCTCTGGGAGACCCATCAGATTCTTTATCTTTTTCGCTTTGCATTGATGAACCATCCATTTTCCCTCTACCACTACTATTGCAACCACAACTACATTATCATAACCACGACTGGAATTAGGAGAGGAGGGATCGCGCAAGCGAGAGAGGCATTTGGGGCGGTCAGGCGCTGGCTAGGCCTGGTCCGCTGGTAGAAGAGGGAGGTTTGGGTTTGGACGGAGGTACATTTGGGGCGGTGCGGACCGGGCCTGGCCAGAGAGCGGGCTGAGTGTGCAGACTTTTTTTTTCTCTCTCTGTCTCCCTCTGTCTCTCTCGCGGGTTCGGTTTTGGTCTTTGTTGGAACGAGCGGTGAAGACGTCATTTCTTCGCGTTAGCTTACAGAATGTTATGCTAATCCTTACCATATAAACCTTGTCCCTCTAATTCGCCTATATGTGTGCGTGTGTTGTTTCTTCTGTTGCTTGACTCGATGGGCCACGATGCGTCTAAGGTAGCGATGCATTGGATCTTGATACCACTTTGGGAATCAAGTACCTTAGTTGACTCCTCTGGACCGTTACATTACATGATCTTACAGAAGCTTTCTTTTTTTCTTTCTTCGTCCTCTCAACCCCGCCTCGCTATTCTTTGGCTCTTGTTCCTTGGTGGGCTCCCAAGTGTTGCTTGACCCCATTGAGAGCTAGTTTAGGTAGAATAAAAAAAAATCAAATATTTCTTTGCTGACCCCGACTTAATTAAGTGAATTGGTTCGTGCTAAACACAGAGGAGAGACCACACCATAATCACCACCACCAACAACAACACAGACCCCACCGCCGCCGCCGCCATCTCTCTCGCTCTCTCTCTCTCTCTCGCTCTCAAGTTCTTCTTCCTCCCCTCCTACACTTTCTGAACTCCGCCCTCTTTTAGTGCGTCCATCCGTTCAAGTTCCGAAGTCCCCACTTTTCCCTTAAAAAAATAAAGCTCCCCACTCCCTTCTTTAGATACGAGAGCGAACGCCGAAGAATGGTAGGATGAGGAGCCAAGCGAGCGTCTAATCTCGGCGGGTCCCTCGGGGGGCTGTCACACGCACACACACGTACATACTGTCAGAGACAGATGGATTCCTTAGGCTTGCTCCGGCAATCGCTTATCCTTTCCCCATCTTCCATGTCGTAGTAGTGGGTGGTAGTAGCCCATCGAGCCTATTCTGCCTGCCCCTCCCCCTCCATCCTCTCCGAGATGAAGTGGTCTCGCCCCAAGGTGAGATTTCTGTTTCAATGGGGGGAGAGAAGAAGGGAGAAGGGAGAAGGGGGAAAAAAAAAAAACCAAAGGTGAGGTTTATTAGGGCATGTCTAAGCTACTAGTGGAGATGGACAGCTGACCATCTTTGTCTAATGTTCATTTTACGCTCTTTTTCTTTATCTGTAGAAGGCTACGAGAGCTGATTCACTATGAGAGGGGAGGACACCGCCTTCGGAGGGTAAGAAGGGATGTTGATTGGTTTTGGGGGCCAACGGGGAGCCTGGTTTTGAACATGTGTGAATCTACGACTTTGGAGACAGGATAGATAGATAGATACCACACACACACAGTGACAAGGAGAGAGAGACAAGAGAAGAAGAAGAGGAGGAGAAGGAGAAGGAGGGGGCGGGCTTTTGCTTAGCTCCTGGTGACTTGCAGAAAACGTGAACATCGAATCAGAGCCGCAGAATGAGGGCGTCTAGCTGCCGAAGGCTGGTCCCTGTATTGGACGGACCACAGGGGCAGCCAGACGGGCATACGCCCCCTTGGTGGTTTTTTTTTTTCGTCTTTGCTTCTTTTTTCTTCCCTTGACCTCTTCTTCTTAGCCTGATAGGGTGAGAAGGGGGGAGGGGGGGTGGGTAGATTTTTGGAGGGACCCAACGGCCGTGTGTGGTGGTGGTCTGTTATAACGGTCTGATCTGTTACTGTGTTGAAAGGTACCCGGTCTAACCAACGTACCAGAAACAGGTTTGACGTGTTATGTGCCGAATAGGGATTCTCAGCTGATGACTTACTCGGACCCATGGGCGGAGAGCGAGAGAGATGGGCAGCAGCATGAGGAAGAAAAAAACAGGGCTGGGCCTATGGATGAGGATTGGGTAGTATTCATGCTCCATCGATAGATACCCAAGGGAGGTTAAGAAACTTGGCAGTGGTGTATGTGTGGTATCTGCCTATGTAGGCGAAATGTACCGACGGGGCTGCCGTGAACCCCCCTCCGAATGCCCCAATCCCCTCCCCTCGGGTATGAAATGATTTGAATTTATTACTCCTCTTTCTTTCTTTTTCTGCTTTGGCTTGTTAGGCACATGCTATTTTTGCTTTGATTGAGGATCTACTGTAAATCGGTTGATTGTTTTTAATTTTTTTTATTTTATTGTAATTGAGTGCTCAATGGGACAAAGAAGGGGGTGGGAGGAGAAGACCAAGTATCCACGTCTGGAGTGACTTTTTTTTTTGGGTTGATTTCTTTATTTAATTCTATTAATGGGATTTCAGAATGGGCGGTCGGGGTACTTCTCAAGGCTGTGCTGGAGCTTTGGGTCCCCTTGTGGCACTGGCGGGTCGCCTTGTTGATTGTTTGGAGTTACGATGGGGTTTAGAGTTTTTTTTTTTTTTTTTTTTTTCCTTCCTCATTTCTTTCGTTTTACTGTCTATGATTTGAGCCCTGTAGATGTGTATGTACATACCTTTTGATACTTGGAGCTGTCAAAGTACCTGGGTAGGTAGGCGGAGAATGGATGGCACAGACACAGGGTATCATCAGGGCGGTGCGAAAGAGATGGTCCGCGTTCTAGCAGAGCCCCTCGTTGGTTTGATTGGCCCTGGAACTTGTCCGTCCGCCGTACTTTGCTTTCGGTTGGTGCCGGATGGAGAGTACCGGTGTGTGTGTGTGTATGTGTGTGTGTGTGTGGGCTATAGGGGGTATGATTCACACAAGGAGGGAAAGGTGAGCAAGGCGAAAGAAGCGAGCGCGAGCGACCGAGCGACCGAGAGGGAAGAGAGTCAGAGAGTCAGGGATTCGGGGAGTCAGGAGAGGGGAAGAATTTTGCTAGTGGCGGCTTTTACAGACTCGAATAGCGGTGGGCATACATTCAAGGCGACCGAATGCTGGGATGGGGAGCAATAAGGAAGAGAAGGGGGGTATAGCGGAATAAAGGAGAGATCAGAGGGCCATTGTTGGCAGCCTGCAGACTGGGTCAAGGCTGTGACTTGTGATAGAGAGTGCAGCACTTGGCAAAAGGAGCAGACAGGGACAACCTTGGAATGGATGGATGGATGGATGGGCGGGTGGGCGCGAATGGACAAGTGGGAATACAACAGCAGCAGTACAGCAAGGGCGAGACGAGACGATACGGAAACGGGCATTGACCGAGAACGGAGTCCGGTCTGGCCTTTTTGACGGGAGTACCCAACGAAAGTGTCAACGTGCAACATACAGACGGCGTGTCAGCCGGATCCGTGATACGGCGCGTGCGAATATGCTGCTTGCTTGCTTGCTGCTGCCGCCGCCGCCGCCGCCCCGGAAGGTGGTCACGGGGGTAAAATGAGACGAGACGCTCTGTTAGGCGAATTTTTTCTCTTCGAGGGTGGATAACAACGACGAATAGACGACAAAAAGGAGGAGGATGATGTGATGGAATCGTTCCCCGGTGAGAAGAAGGCAGAGAGATCGACGGGACAAACATACAGAATGAGGAAGTGGCAATGCCGCCATTCTCTCGGATTGGCGTTCAACTTTGGACTATCAGCGGAGTACGATGTTGTGTCTGAGCTGGGCTATAGAATTTGTGAGGGAGGGACAAAAAGAAACAAGGCCTGGTGCTGAAGGTGATTGGGGAGAAGGAGATGGAGGATCGTGATGATGTTGATGATGCTGCTGCCTTTAGGGGGTGAGAAACGACACACACACACACACACACATAGGGCAGCAGTGTACAATGTGCGGAGGGTACCGAACTCTAAGGAGCCCAGCTGCTGGAAGAAGATTGCCACACTGCCATGGATGTTCCACGAGGCATAGTTGATTCGGAGAGAGTACGGGGGGGGGGGGGGAGGGAGGTGAGAGAGGCGGCGCCAGGACACCGACAAGCTGGATCAGGGCCACGGTGAGGCAACAAGATTTCCCGCTTGTCTTGCCTCTTTGTGGGCTAAAGTCTGGGTGGTCCCCCTTCTCCCAAACTGCTACAGCATTACCCGCTGGGGAGGGGAGTTGGAATGGCGCTGGCTGTGGCTACAAGCTTTCCATTTGCGGTCAGATGGGTATTCTGAATCAGAGCCTGGTGGACAGTTTGTCTGACTGACTAGGGGGATGAATGAGTCGAAAATCTGGGTCTTTGGGTTACTTGGAAGGGAAAGGACAATAGAGGCTGTTATGATTATAGGTGAGGGCTTTTGCTGACCGACGGGCGCAGTGCTGGAGTGAATGAATTCGAGACCCAACAATCAATGAGGAGGCTTGGTGAATAAGTCTGGTTTTTTTTTCTTCTTTCTTTCTTTCTTTCTTTCTTTTCTGGGTTGTAATCTGATTCAAGCCTGTATTTATCCTACGGGAGATGGCTGTTTGCAGGAGGTTTGTGCATGTGTGCATGTGTGTGTGTGTGTCTTGCGCTTTGGCTGTTTTCTATTGTTTCACATATCTGATGCTGGCGATGATGATGGTGGTAGTGGTGGTTGTGATAATGATTACGGTGATGACGATTATAGTAGTGGTGGTTGATTGAAGCTCTGGCATCTGGTCTGGCTTACCGGGGTACGCATGCAAGAATAAGCGGCTGCATGCATCGTCTGCTCATAACGTGACTTTCCGCATTCAATACTTTTTTTTTATTTATTTTTCTTTTGTCTCGGACCAAAGACTGAGACTGAGAGGAACACGGTCAGACAGACACAAGACCAAAAGCTAGGAATGAATCAACGGCTGTGAACAGGACAAAGGGACGGACATGTGCGTGCGTGCGTGCGTGCGTCTGTCCGTCTATAGGCAATACAAGTCTCTCTGGGCATGTCTAAGTCAATGCAGAGGGAGAGGAGGGAAGGGTGTGTATGCGAGCGATGATTCGCACATGGGGAGTTTCTCGATCTGGAACAAGACTGTACATGATTTGCTTGTTTCTAGGGGATGCTGATTGATGTTTTTGGTGAAGCAGAAGCGCTGGAATGGAGTTTGATAACCAGTGCATTGGATGAAATTCAAACAGACACGCCCTCCCTTTTCTCTCCTAATGTCTTTGTCATTGTGTGCCAGTAGATGCGCCGTGAAGGATCAAAAATCACTCTGCCGCTGAAAAAATAAAACTTGTTGCAAATACAAAGACTTGCTTTATTTGGCAATCGAATTTCCCCTTCTTCCCTCTTGGTCGCCGGATTTGGTTGTTGGCGTGCTCGCAGTAAAAAAACTTACTCCTGTCAACACTCCCTCCCTCTCCCTCTCTCTCTCTCTCCCACTTTACCAAGTTTTTCCCCCCCTCCATCATCCTCGTGGCGGAATCAAACTTTCTACTTTCCCACTCCTCCTTTGTCATTCCGACCCTGAAATCTGGGAATCTGGGGAAATGCAAATGATTGCCTCATCGAGATGTTCGAAACGAGAATCTCCTCGGGAAGCTTAATCTTCTTCATCATCATCCCTCTTCTTCTTCTGGGATTCTGGGGTCCTGGCGGCCTCTCGAACCTTCAGAGTTGCAGCCGATCTCCCCTCCCCCCCCCCCCCCCATCCCCACCGGATCCGTACAATCCACAGCGTTACCAGAGTCTCGGTGCCGGCGGGAGATTCAAGCCAAGACCACGAGGCGCTGTGTTGAGGAATGGAATGACGTTTCTTTCCATTCTTTTCCTGCTTAATCCCGCGGGTACGAGAGGAGAGAGCGTAGAGAGAGAAGCGGAAAAACGGGGGGAAGAAGCTAATATCCTTTTGAATTAGGGAGTCTATCGAGTAAATCCAAAGCCTACGCTCTGCACTTTGCCGTTTCGAGATCCGTTTTAACTTTCAAAAAAACCTGCATCTTGTCATCTTGTTTACGAATGCCATCTCGGCCTAACCCGAGATATCCGAAAGTGACGGCGGCCGACGAAAGAGAGAGAGAAGAGGGGGAGGGAGCCCATCGAGCCTTGATTCTGCATCGAAGCCCCAGGGGTTCGAGGCGCAGGTTGTGGCGAATGAAGATTGCCATTTCCGGCAAAAGAGTTCAGTAAATCATGACAAGCAGCGGTTGCTACTCTCTCGAAATCATGTCATTTACCCTGCTGCTGTTCTGCCACGGCGGCTCTTGTTGGTGGAGCAAAGAGGAAGAAGCCCCTGTCAGGCTGAACTTGCTTCCAAAGGTTAATCCGGGCCACACCCTGACAAAGGACAGGAATTGGGTGAGTCTGGACAAGCCGGAAATACCACACTGGCATACTGCGGCGTAGTATCCTGTTTACCGCTGGGATATCACAATCAGGAAATACCGGACGAGAATCAAGATCAGGATCTCGCTGGCGACGCCTTGCCGCGCAACGCCATGTGATCACCATGAAGCTGAAAAAAGAGTTTGCTCTACCCCAGAAAATGAATACCTGGCATTGTCGTCCAGGAAAGGCTAGAACGTGAACTTTCTCTCGTCCTTTGTGGCATCAACGTTGCTACATCCGCACGACACTTCGGATATCCCGACTCTTCTTTTCCGTTACGAGACCACTGCTAATGTCCACGTCAGCAGTAAATACCAAGATTTCGATACTTCGGCTCTTTGGGAGTGCCATGTATTCTCCGAGGAGACCCTTCATATCCGGTCAAATGCCGAACGAGCTGTCAAGGTCAGCAAATACCTCTTGGCAGCGAAGCAACGATCCAATAACCGAGTCACCTTCACGCTTCGGAAAGTTGCCGTGACCAAGATTTTGGCAGACATCGTAGTCACAATGTCTCACCGTGCATGACTCTGCTCTGAGCAATAGCTTCTGCCCAGTTCTCCTGTTGGGCTGTTGGGCTGTTGGGCGATAGTCTCGCCACGTCTTACTGTGGCGTCGTGGACGTCAAGTACCGCCGAGCAGATGGATTCCGTAGGGCAGTCAAAGCTGTTGGTGTGCTGGAATGTGAATGATCTGTACAAGTGCACAGTAGAAGTTGCGGTATGCTTTGGTCCGGGATGCGGCACTTGGTATCTCTGGCTGGTTGGGAGGTCAAGGTACAAACTGGAAAGCATAGAGTACTGAGGAATACCAAGTTATCTTTTTCGAGTTGGGTCAGCGTCCAAGGTCTATGCCCATCACCTTGAGTGTGTTGTAATTCACCCAGACGTCTGCTTGGGGAGACAGCAGTTGTCTCTGTTGATATAATGTAGATAGAGGGTGAACTTGGGCAAGGCTAGTGAGGTTGTCTTCTATCAGGGCAATATTGTGATGATATATGCGATGGCCATCTCCTTTTATAGTCCTTAGTTCACAAAAACACTGCCTCTAAACGCATTTCTGAATGAATTAGTTTAGCTTACATTAATTAATACAAATGGTCTATCGACTGTGCCTGTCTCTACGAATTTGCCTCAAAGACGTTACTAAGTACAACGAGCCTTTCCCTTTGGCCCATGGTGTCGTGAAGTGTCTGGTGTTGTAGTTTCACACATAGACCCCCCTCACATACAGTAGGCACATAATGCCTATAATCCTCCCGCAAAAAAAAAAAAAAAAAAAAAAAACCCATATCACCAGAGCTAACCTCCTCCTTGCCTAGCTACCTGCATCGTGGTCTCTACAAAGAGACAATATGGTAATGGTAATGCTCCCTTGGTCGGATAGGTCGTTCTTCTGACATCAGGGTCAGATATCCCCTCAGGTGCGTAGTTGAGACTGCGATGAGCTCCAAGGGTTTGTTTGGATGTAACTCAAGTCGAAGAGATGTGGTGGCCTCCATGATGTCGGCAATCGTCAGTCTCTCAACAATGTCCATTCTCATGTCGGGATCCCTGAGCATGCGTGCGGTGGGAAACTTGATGCGGACTTGCAGAGAGAGGGTCTGGAGTCTTGGGAACGAGGCTAGAATGCGCAGGAAGTCGGACGGCACGGACTGCTCAAAGAGAAGGTCCAGCTCCAAGTTTTCCAAGAGGAGTAACCGAGACCTCATGTCCATCAAGTCGTCGATAGTGATGCATGGCCGTGATGCGTGGTACGCCTGAAGCCCTGAGTAGCGAAAGCTTAGAGTCTTTAAAGAGGTTGAGTGCTTAAAAATAGCGTCTAAATCAAAACCTTTAACGTCCAGAGCGAGTTCTAGCGTTTCGAGACTACGCGCTTTGCCTTTGATAATATTGTGCAGGAGTCTCAGACCTTTCTCCTTTTCATAGTTGATAGACGCATCGTTTTTGATCTCGAGGCTTCGCAGTGCTGAGAAATCTGCGCCATTAATTGTAGCCAGGAATCTGTAAACTTCCTTATTGCAAAGTCGTAGTTCGAAGATGGGCGTGGAAATAGACCATCTCTGAATATGATCTTCTGGATAATCCCATTCACTGTCTTCAAGGCGCAGGGACGTTATTTGTCTCAGACGATCACCCGTAGCGTGACCGATGATGACTTCGTTGTTGCGATCTCTAATCGACAGTTCTCGAAGTTGGGTTGTTGCATGGAGGAATGCCTCCAGGTCTGCCATCCTGGGGATGGGATAACTCAAGTTCGCCTTGACTTGCAGTTGAACGATGGACCTGGGGTCCAGTCCAGCAAAGAAAAATGGGTGTAAGGGGTCTCCGTTGACCAGATTGGATATCTTGAGGTTCTCAAAATAAATTTTAGTCCCATCGCGTGACATCTTATCACTATCTAGCAATGCTGATGGGATAGTGTGTGGCATTCGGATTGTATTTCCGGCATACCATCTTTAGGAGGAGGCAGCTCATCAGTTAACTCCTCTCAACTATCAACAGGGCGAAACACATACCTGACACTCAGAAGCTTGCCAATGTTGGAGATGAGTCTCTGTACTCCTAGTCTGTTAAGACCGTCCCGCAAAATGAGGTGCTTTGTGTATCTCTGCACGTTCTCATAGGCCTTTGGGTAGTTCTGGCCCGCGTTGAGGGCTGCCAGAGCGGGCGTGTCTGTGATATCCAGCGTTCTATAGAGCAAAGAGGTTGCGACGCTGTTCAGTCGGGTGTGTACTCGACAGACTGCTGATAGAGTCTCACTGTCAAGCTTCAAAATGTTAGAAATAGTCTATAGAGACACGCACAGTTTGGTGAGGAAAACTTACGCCATCTAGAATTTTCCACTGAAGGTCGGTGGATAGAGTAAAGATTGGCGGCTGTTTTGCCATCATCACCTCCTTGGAGACTGACATGGCTGCAATCCTAGGCTGAAGATATTGCTCTTGATGTTCACGTCTTGGAAGGATGTGGGTGGAGGTTCAAGAGATGTGTGTGAGGAAGATGCTTGATGAAGGTGGTTGAGAAATACGTGACTGTTTGTTTGTTGTTGTTAGAATGAAAAATGCCGGAAGAAAAGTGAGGAGCAGACCTTTTGGTAGCCCCTGGCAGCTGTTGACAGTCGTTGGACAACAAGTCACGCGGCACGTAGACGCGCAGCTCGCCTCAGAACAAAACAGTTGCCAGGGAAATATTTAGTGAGCAGACAGGAAAACAGGGCAGACCATGATGCAGTTGTCTTTGCAGAACCTAGTGCTTTCGATGCACTCTGGTTCGTCAGCCTGGATTATCACGAGTTGCTAGATGCTGCTTAGAGGCCCCTTTTATACTGCGGCATATCTCATCTTCACTCTGTATCTTAAGTTTGAATAGGCACTGCATTAGGATTTAACTACTATAGTGGCATATTGGACAGCAGTTTTATGAAATGATCAAGACCTGTTGCTGGTTTTTGGACGAAGTTGCAATGCAGAAGACTGATCAGTTGCTGAATCACTTGGGTATTTCTAGCTTGGGGATTATAGAAGCAATGAGTAGCATATCAAATAAATGACGGATGAGATTTTGTATTTCAGACTTGTGACCCATATCGATGAATGATGGAAGATTTTGCTCAATACACAAAGCAGCGGAACAATAGCGTGAATTGCCTATACACCCACTTATTGTTGAAATGTATTGTCAATATCGGATGACCATTCTACGAAGCACTACAATACATGTAGTTGTTCTGACAACTTCATCTGAAAGGTTATAAAGAAGAGCCACAAAAGAAGCATCATCACATTGACACGACACGTAGAGCCCATCGGTTCCCATAGGAATTTACTGAATAGGGAGAATATCATGATGTGGTCAATGGGGAGTATAGCCATGCCGATTGATCAACAACCCTAACGCAAATGAATTTGCCTGAGGGTTTTGTATCATGAGGCTGAGATGCGAAGTCGTCATTAACTACCTAGGTAGCATTGGAATGCATAGATCTGATAGTTCTCCCCATCCTTCACAGCCCCTTGTAGCCCCCAGTGGTGATAAATGCCTTGACCTAGTGCTGGGCAAGGATGTATATACCTCAAAGCAGGCCATTATAATTATATTCTTTGATCCCATAAAAGGTGAACAGTAACTGAGAATTACAATGCGTCTGTTAAAAAAAAAGAAAAAGGCTTTGTTGTTGCCTTAGGCCTTGCTGCATCCTCGGCACCTACCCAAGGAGGAGGGCTACCCACTCTTCCTAGACTTATCACAAAGGACTTTCAGATACCTTCACATCAAAGAGACATCACAACAAACATTTCTCCGCCAACATACAAACAGTCTTTTGCAATGGCACCTTGGAATCGAAAGGGACTCGGCTTCTTTACTGGCATTTTGCCAATGTCGAAGAAGAAAGGTATGCATATCCTCTGGCTGCCTCGAATCACCCCCCCCCCCCCCCCCCCCCCCCCCCCCCCCTTACGTCACAAAGCGCTTGATACAAACAAATCAGAAGACTCACTAATCATCTTCATTCAGCTGTCAATGCATCTGCGTGGTCTCCTCAGCCCATAGTGCAGAGGTTCCATCGCTTCTTGCGTCTCACGCCACAGGCTCCAGACTGGTATCGAGCCAGACTGAGAGAAGAACTGGTTGAGAGACGAGAGGCAAAGAGAACGGTCGACAAGTTGAGCGAAGCTGCAGATGCCTTCTACCTCATCAGTCGCTCGCATTACGAGGGGCACCCGGTGCGAAATCTTCCCCCCTTCAGAATTCGCCATGCCATCATTTATGGGTACATGATGCCTAAGCTCGCCTCGAGGTGGCTCTTTTATCGGGCTGCTGCATACCTGTGCGGCTGTCCTAATGCCCAATCCGTCAGAGAAGTTGTAAATCCTGCGAGAGATCACAAGCTTCTCCAGGTGGCATCCCGGCATAACATCGACCCCGATGCGTTCCTGCGTGTCTGTCGCAGGCTGAGGCGGTTTTGGTTTCTACTGCCATAATCTGGACCACTGAGGCTACAGAAATGGAAGAGCGGGGGCTGGGGCGGAGGAGACCGGGGTTAAATCAGGTTCTTTATATTAAGGCCATCGACTGGACGCGTGCTGTTCAATCATATCGAGGCCATGTCACTTGTATAACAGCACCACGGCTACGCGCACACTTTTGCTTTACTTTGATTGGGATTACGGGTGGCCACTTAATCAACATGAGAGAGAAGAGACAACAAAATTTCTCCGCTTTCTGTGGGAGGCCGACCTTGTGGAATGTCGCCATGGAACCAGGCTTCAGACTTGGTGTTTTTACGACGCTCGACTTTGAGAGACTTTGACAGGAGAGTATATAGAAGCCGTCAACGACTTTATCGGTTGAAAGGTTTAGCATACAAACTACCCACATGACCTTTGCCTTACTCAGTTCCCGGTTTATCATCAACCCTCAGTGCCTTAGTCGTTTGATCTATCCACCATGTCATCGTCTTCTGTCCCGATCCTCCCCTCGAGTACCCTCATCGCATCGTCAGCTAACAAGCCAGTGGTCATTGGCCTCTACGGTCTCCCCGGCTGTGGAAAATCATTCTTGCTAAACCAACTGAGAGAGGAGTTCGGCCATGGTGACTTTCAATTCTATGAAGGGTCTGAAATGATTGCGTCTCTCGTCCCTGGCGGCCTCGAGGCCTTTAAAGCACTCCCCGACCCGCAAAAGTACGAATGGCGCCAGCGAGCTATTGATACTATCAGGCAAGAATCCGCCTCCAGTGGCAGAACTGCAGTCGTTGCAGGACACTTCATGTTCTGGGATGAGGGTCGAGCAGTTGGAACGCCAGTGTGTACGCAAAAGGATCTGTCCACCTACACCCACATTATCTACCTTGGCACGAGCCCCGAGTGCATCACCCAGCGAATCCGTGATGATAATTTAAGGAACAGAACTCTCCTATCAACCGAAATCTTACAGACTTGGCAGTCTACCGAGATTAGAGACCTGCGAAAACTCTGTTGTCAGCATCATATTTTGTTTTTGGTCCTCGGCGAGCAAGCTGCTCTCCTCACCAGAGTTACAGCAATGGTCCGCCATTTCCGCGAAGCCTCTACCGAAACCAACTGGAGGCATGTCGAGAAAAGAATTGACGAGATCATTCGTGTGAACCGCGAATCCCTGGAGACTGTCCTCCTTCTGGATGGCGATAAGACTCTCTCCCCGGAAGATACCGGCACTGTTTTCTGGACCTTGGGGAACTCGCAATCTCAAATGGCTCAAGCAACTCCTGTAAGCGAGCTTTTCAAGTTTCTGGGATATTCTGAGTTTTCATTCCGTCAGGCAACTCTTCTACACGAAGAGATTGCTTCAGACGAGGAGTACGAGGCACGTTGCAAAGCTGCAGCGTCAGCTTGCAACATCCACTTGGAGTTCCTGGCCGTGCTCAAGCTGCTAGCAATGCAAAAGGAAGTTGTTCCGATTGTCATCACCTCTGGCCTTGGAAGAGTCTGGGAGATTATGCTGGCTCACGTAGATCTATCCAAGACTGTCAAAGTCATTGGAGGAGGCAGAGTCTCGGATAATTTTGTTGTTACTCCCGAAATCAAGGCAGGTGTGGTCAAAAGACTTCGAAGCACTCACAACCTGCACGTCTGGGCGTTTGGAGACAGTCCTCTGGATTTGCCCATGTTGAAAGCGGCAAACGAGGCCTTTGTTGTGGTTGGCGATGAGAGACGCAGAAGCCGGTCCATGGAAGAAGCTCTAGCAAAGGCCATTGAGGATGGTCTGCAGGCCAAACAGGTGCTGCTGCCTAAAGACGTATCGCTGCGTCTGGACGAAAGGAGACTTCCTCGTGTCATCCTCGAAAAGGACTTTTACCATGCGCTTACGAGCACTCGAGAAGAACGCCAAATGCTGGAGCAACTACGCAAAGAGCAATCTTTCCAGCTACGCATAATACACGCCACAAACAAGAGTGCCTGCAAGTTGCTAATGTCTCCAACGCGCGATGGATCGCTGCTTGGGCCCGCGCTTCGCAGAGCGCATCACAATGTGGGCCGTTACTTGGCCACTGAGTTTGTATCGGAAGTAGTTGGAGTCGAGGAGTTCCTAATTAGAGACGTTCAGGGGAACCTATCAAACTCGTACAAGCTCCGCGGTGAGGCAACGTCGTGCATTGTGGCGATCATGCGCGCTGGCGAGCCGATGGCTCTGGGGGTGAATGAGGTATTCCCCAGTGCTATGCTTCTGCACGCCAAGGAGGCATCAGATATTCTGCCCCGTCACATTGAAGACAAAACAACCGTACTATTGGTGGATTCGGTCATCAACACAGGCAAGACCATTATTGAATTCATTGAGCGCATATGTTCTTTGGATTCAAAAGTCAGCGTTGTCGTCCTCGCTGGGGTTGTGCAGGCTGATACGGTTCAGCAAGGCCACTCCATGGCGATGCTGCTAAATCAACGCCGTATTCCGCTTATTGCGCTGCGAATCTCCACGAATAAATACAAGGGCACTAAGAACCTTGACACTGGCAATCGGCTCTTCAACACCACGCATTTAGAATGATATCTGGCAGGAGACGAGTTGGAATAAGGCTCTGCTGCGATCTGGACTATACTACGGGTTTCTTATTATGGTATGCCTCTGAAAAGACTTGGGGAGAGAATGGTAGAACTCGATGTGTTTGAGCATATTAGGAATCATCTACTACCAGGTATCTACCAGTCAAGTCCAGAAGGATTGGAGGAACTTGAAACATCAAGCTAGCTCATAATTTATTTGCTTATTTTGTGTTGCATGGCCCCAGCATACTACCTCGTTGTGATTGGGAGGTGTTTTCTATGTAGCATACTCAGCAATCCATCTCGTGTAGACGACCATATGTCAACACTATCGACTCCGGGGGGTGCAAAGCGATATCTTGATCACTACCGTGGCGTGGAGAAAACACGATACCAACTCAAACCGCGAATAGTCATGCTTGCTGCTGATCCTCGCCCTGATCCGTGAGTGCGAGTTTGAAGTACCAACGGGTATCGTTCCACTAGGGAGTTGATTCATTCGCTTTCCCGCCTCTTGATTAAAATTCCGGGATGCAAGTTAATCCAAGTCTCTGTTTGGGAAATATTTCGTCGGAAGGGATGTGTGTAGGCACCGGGCACTTTACGCTTCGATCCTTGACCCGGATGCCCCTGCAAGCCTTCGGAGAGCACGAGGAAAGTATCCGTTGTGACACGACGCTTCTCGCAACCGGACGGATGTGAAGTTGGTATTAGGCAAGGAAGAAGAGGAGGGGCAGGGGCTCGTAGTGTCTGTTTGATCGAACTATCGGTGATGCAGCGCGGCAACGGGGGTGTGCGTGGAGAACTAAGGGATCATCTTGGGGCGAAAGTGTCGGTGAGGGGAATATTGGTCGAGTGAGCTATGGGTCTCGTCGGAAGAAGACTTCGTTGCGGATGTCGAGGCGGATCTGGGACGATGAGGTTGGCAATTCTTCGTGTCGAGGAAGAGAAAAGCGAGGTATTCTGCTCGTTCGTGGGACATGGCTTTCGATATCGGCTCTAGCATGATGTTTAGGATTGCAGCATGAGAAGTATGGATACAATAGTCAAGGTTAAAAGGTAAAGTGTATGGTCGACTCGGTAGGGATGTGGTAGAATCTTTGGTTTGGTTAGGTCAGATTTGGTGGTGTGCGCAAAGGGGGTGGATGGCGGACTCTCCAGTGACAACTACCTACCTAGCAGGCACCCTCTTCCATCCTTGGTCAGTCCACCATTTTATCCACACAGTCCCTTGGATCGAATCCAAGTTAGCATACATGTGATTATTTACAGCTGGGTATGGAAAACCAAAACAACATCCTCTCCGACTAGTGATAATTGTCAGTGCTCGAGTTCCCTGGAATGCGGCAAGATGCTCCAACAAACAACAAGAGGCATTGAAGCTTCAGCACAGACCGAACAGATGCCCTCGTTCACTGCCCAATTGACGAACTTGTTCTAGCCTCTTCTTGCGCCAACGCTCTAAGCTCCCTTGATAACGGCTTTGAGCCTGTCTGTCCCCTCTCACCTGTACCAGATACCAAGCAGCAGTACTTGGCTGATACTCGCTACGGATACTTTCAAAGGAGACTTTAACAAGGAAGGCAGGTGTCAAGTGGCGCCACCGTGCAGCGTCTCCCACACCAAGAGGGACACCCATATGGATCTACCATGTCCTTTCGATGGATTCAGGAGCTTCAAACGTCTGCATCAATCCCTTATGCCTTCTCAATAGTAGCCTCGAGAGTCCCCAGGAGAAACAATGCCCAATATCACGGGTCCCCGAATCTACACAAACTCTCCCCTGTACGATAACAGTAATATATTCTATTCCGCCACATCCCCTCGAGACAGGTACCTTTCAAGTAACCTTGGTACAATGAAAATCCAGACAGGCAAGGGGCCCGGTTAGAGGAGCCTACAAACTTCCCTTTCTCCGTCTCTCAGCAGAGAGATGAGGTCATGGCTTTGTGTGCCGAGCAATCATGAGACGAGTCCACCGCCTCACTGACGCGTTGACTGCTCATAGAGAAGGAGTACAGTCTTGTAGTAGAAAGAGCATTCATCCCCTTTCAACCTCTACATGAAGCCGTCCACCTGCCATCTTCTTCTCTTCTTTTTTTCTTCTTCTTCAGCCTCAATGGCTCAAGACTTCCAAGACAATAGCATCTTTGCCGTAGAGGCTTCAAGACAATTGTATCTTTGCCGTGGAGGCTTCAAAGATCATTCTGTCTTTGCCGTGGAGGCTTCAAAGATCACTATGTCTTTGCCGTGGAGGCTTCAAATATCATTGTCATTTGCCGTGGAGGCTTCAAGACTATTGTATCTTTGCCGTGGACGCTTCAAAGATCATTGTCTTTTGCCGTAGAGGCTTCAATTGTGGTTTTTTTTTCCCTTCACCGGGTTTTATCTCCACCTCTTGTGACTTCCATATATGGCCAGAAGCCTACGCGGCTAACGAGCGCCCGTGGACTGGATCTTGAATTCAGCTTGTGTCTGCAGGACCTCTGTATCTTCGGGGAGGCGATGCAATCTCATCGTCCTATGTTATTAAATCCCCAAGCGAGGTATCTGAGCTCCCAGTACAATCCTGGACAGCTTTATGCTGGAGTTCTTTCATGTCACTAGACATATGCCTTCCAGACACTTCAAAAGTCTTCAAAAGACTTGGGAAAGTCCAGATTCTTGAGTGCAATAGGCTCAAATGATCCAAGTTGGACATTGGTTGTCAACTGTTCCAAAATACTGGATTCAGTCAATGAGGATTTCTAGTCCTGAGCTGCACTTTACATGGCTTGAGGTTGAATGCGCTTCCAAAGTAGGACATCTTCCTTGAGCCATAACAATGAGCGTCCATGTTAATGGTGCTTGGACGCGGTATTTCTTGCCAAAAGAAAATAAGAAAAGGAAAGAAAAAGAAACGGTTATTTAAGAAAACCTTTCTCACTTTCTAATGCTTTCTTTTTTTTTCCCTTTTCCTTTTATTCAAGTGGAAAAATAAGGCTCTTCCCATTGTTAACATTAAGAACTTAAGAGACTGTTCGGCTCCTTTCTATGCTGAAAAGAACAAGGATTTTACATTCCCTCGATGTTTTTTATCGAGAGTTTACAAACTTTCGAACGGTCTATCAAAAAGCAAGCGTAGACGATGTTCTTAATAGCTTTGCTATCCACTTAGTTTCACGGTACACTGAGCAAGCTTTCAGTTCGCATGAAGCATTATACCTAGCCAGTTACAGTAGCCGTTTGAGATGAGGTCAGAGCATATAGTCTAAGAAGGAAAACATGAGATGCTGAAAGGACGGCATAGCCCCAAATTATAGCAAATCTTAGCAAAGAAACCTCCGAACCCCGAAACCCTCATCCTTGTCTTCTGGACTGCGTTCCACTGTCATCCCTCAGAGCATTAAGAGTATTAAGCTCCAACCAACTCCAGTCCACCACCGTCTAAGCTTGTTTCAAAAAGCAATACGCTTGTCTGGGATTCTCTGGTGTCAGGTTTTGAAACAGTTTCGAGATTGCCATGTTTCGGTATCGAACTGCCACGCTTTGTTGAGGGTTGATGGTGGCGTTCCTCTCAAAGGACGGTGCATGATTCCAAACCACTCGCCTTGCCAGTGCATTAGACATGATGGGTCCGACAAACCTATCATCATCCCAGCACATATAGACGCCAGAGTTGTTATACATGGTAGCATGCATCTGGCTCCAAGACATTGCCGGTGATCCGTGGAACTGCTGTAACTGGCCTTCTTCTATCCTTTCCATGTCAGGGTCGGCCTTGATACAATCGAGGCAGCATCTTGTGCCGTCATTGACCAAGATCAACTCTGCTTCTTCTTCGCCACAGAATTGACAAGTGCTCTGAGCGATTGTTGCAAAGAGCTGGTTTAAGCTGATGCTTCTGGCGGCTTTCGTCATGAGGTATAGTCTGAGACAGTCCAGACCCAGCTGTTGAACGGCTTGGTATTTGGTCAAATAGGTAACTTCCCTCCTCGTCTGTCTGTTGACCCGTCGTAGTCTGAAGATTGTCTCAAAGTCCAGCTCTTCGAAGATGTCGAGCCTAAGGTCTGGCGGCAAGCGCTCAAGTAGACCAGCTGCTCGAGGTAGAGTCGCAAACGCAGAGTGCAGGCCGCGCTTCACAGGGGCATGTTCCCGCGAGGAGAATGTTATGATGGCGCTTTTCTCTTCGATAAGACGACTTCGTAAGACATATACAGTTGTTGTTCCGAATTCGTACACTGTTTGAGTCTCCTCCGCGACCATCAGTTGATGGCCGTGCTCATCGATCGACATTGCTATTTGCAGCAACTCTCTGGACTGCGATATTCAAGCTACTCCGTAAACTGGAAAGTCAGTCATCAAAGTTCCCAAAGCCCTTTGGAATTCCGTACCTAGAGATTTCCTTGGCAGTTGCAGCTCATAAACAAAAGCAACTGAAATGTCGAGGTGCTATGTGAGTTTTCCGGTTTAAAAGCGATTTTCGTCTCTGAAGAAAATGCGTGATAGATACGCATTCACTTTTCCGTTTGCCACAGAGGTTCAGAGTTCTATTCTTAGCTCTGAAAGGGGTATTGGCAGCTGTCAGGGAAATGCCCATTCTCCCAGAGCTGGCTAGTAAGTGTCTACTGTCTGCCATTCAACTTGAGCAATCTATTCCAGTATACATAGCTGGATCAACTGCGTCGCCAATATCCCTTGTCGACTATTCGAGACTGTAGATAGAGCTGCTAAATCATCAAATAAATCCTAAGGATATCGTTTTATGCACCATTCTACATTCAGCTTCAGATTGTGACTCTACTTGTGAGCTTAGCACCCTCACCTTGTCTCCCAAGAGGATTACATTGATAGATTGATGAATTGATAGATCAAATGCCTTCCCTCGGTTCCAGCAGTTAACCATCTCACATCACAATGTTACAAACCACCTGGCCAGAAAGCTTATTCTCAGAAATAACAACGCAATGCAGATTATTCGTTATCATCAAATACATAACAGGTAGAGCAAGGTACAGGAAAGCTGCAGGAACCCCCCGAAAGTACAAAGAAGAAATGTGACATCAGAGAGGGGAGAAAAGAGATAGACAAAACAACAAGAAAGACCATAACAGACCAAGCCAACCAAATATCGCGTCTACAGCACCTCCTCCGCGTCAGAGCTGTCCGATTCACTATCAGAGCTAGACTCGGAATCTGAGGGATCTTGCTCATCTCCAAACCAATACTCTTCAGGGTCCAAATCGGTGTCCTGATCGAAATCCTCATCATAGTCTTCGGCATATTCTTCTTCGTAGCCATCATCGTAGTGCTCGTCATAGTGCTCGTCGTAGTGCTCGTCGTAGTGCTCGTCGTAGTGCTCGTCGTAGTGCTCGTCTTCCCAATCTCCGTCGTCAACCCCGTCCTCCTCAATTTCTCCCTCTTGAATTTCGCCAAGTTGAACTTCTCCTTCTTCCCCGTACTCTTCCCAATCCTCTTCATCGTATTCCTCATCTTCATTCTCTACTTCTTCCGCTTCATCTGTATCCCAGATGAGTCGACCATAAGCAATATAGTCTTGATGATGCTCCCGGGCCTCCAAATGTTCGTTCGGATCGACTTGTTGAGTTGTCCGGTCCTCAAGGTCAATGGCGGAGGCGCAGTTGTTTGCGTGCCTGAGGAAATCCATCCTGTTATATCTCCTATGCCGTCGTTGAAGCTGCTTCTTTGAGGCGTCTGTGGATTGTGCGTCGATATAGCATCCCTTGCAGCTAATGCCATATTGTATAATGGAAGATATGCAGTGGATTGAGGGAAATGGCACCATGGCCATGCAAGTCATCACCTGGTTTCCCTTGGGCAAAGATGAAATGTTTTTCGCTTCTTCGGTAGCTCCAACGCGCTCCAAAGCCTCAGTAACTTGAGCCTGGGATACAACCCTGGCTACTTTCGAATACGTGATCATGGAGGAGCCGTATCCTCCGGGTAGTGTTTGGATGGCGGGCACAAGTTCTGCCAAGTATTCTCGCGTAATGGGGGCTGATGCAGTTACGGTATCGAAAGATAGTACCGACAACCGTTCGTCCTTCTTCTCAACGCACTCATAGCAGCATCTTCTAAGGGTAGGTAGGAAGAGGTATGCGCCGAAGCGCTTGCAAAGGCCACAGTCGGAGGTCTGGAGAGTGGTGTACAACTCAGATACCGAAACTCTGTGTCCGATATTGGTTCTTAGGAGGGCTTGTGCAGCTTCAGCCGCGTGCTCGAGTAGGAGTTGGAAGGGCGGCCAGGTAAGAATCAAGCGGCGAAGATGGCGATTTGTTTTGGCCAGTCGGAGGCAAGACAGGAGGTCAAGCTCCCCAAATACCCTCCACACAATCTCCAACGGAAGACGACGGAAGAGCCGAGTTGACTCGAAGTAACTCTCAAGCTGGCGTTCTTCGCTGAGGCTACTTGCGAGATCAAAATCCGAGTTATAGGGACGGATCACTTGAACCTCTTGGATCTGGTCCCTATAACCCGCCCGGCGAACCATCTGGTGGCGGTCTCTGGCGTGGTCGTATACCACGAGTGCATCCATCTCGGCGTTGATAAGAGCATACAAGAGCTTGGGTGTTGGGTAGTTTGTAGAGCTGGAAGAGGGAAGAAATAGGTATGTCAAGTGATGGTGGGCCTGAAGAAAGGAAAATCTTCTCAGGGGAGTCCTAAGTGGTTTGTTATTCAAGGTGAAAACAAAGTGAAATGCCTGGGCAGCTGGCAGGCAGTTGTCAGCTGCGAAGCCTATACAAACGACACTCCGTTTTCCCTCACTCGTCCCCAGCCCTTCTACTCCTTACAAACACTACCACATCCCTCGACACACATCTACGAAAAACACCATCTTTCTATTTCATAACTCAAGTATACTGAACACGTGAACCATGGCCGCAACGTGGGCTTTAAAGACAGCAGAGATTCTAGATCTCTACCAAACGCCAAATACAGCTGATAAATTTCATGGCCAAAATCAGACCAAGAGCGAATCATCTAGCTCAAGCAACAACCGCAACTTCATTAACCTACTCATTCATGGCACCTCCGCTGAAGTCAAGAAGACCTGCTGCACTGAGTGTGGCAAGAGCCTTAAGGTTAAGAGCAACGTAAGTTGACTTCGCCTAAGCCTCTTTTTTTTGTTTCTCAAGCACTGCTAACTTCAATCAGCTCGCGGAAAGGGAGCAGGCTATCGCTGATACGGCCCGAAAGGAAGCAATTATGGACGCAGCTGTGTTGTTGCTGGAACTTGCAGAAAGCGTGGAATAACAATGCGGAGAAACGGACGCTGGGGTGTGTTTGCAAAAAAGGCCCACTGGATGAAGAAAGAATTTCATCTATAACAACGGCTCAAGAAAAAGGGTTTGTTAATCTAATAAGAGACCAGAACCCAGGAGTTCTCAGCCAAGAATAAACAGTTTTGCTCCTACATACCATCACTACCAAACCTCCTAAAAACGTAAAACTCTTTGCCATGCATGACAAATCCAAGGACTAGCAATGCTGGCGTGTATTTATGCAGGTCTCCCCTCTTTTCTTCTTGCTCATCATATCGCCATCAATCACGGAATTGGTTCCAGAAGCTGTACATACGCTGTATCTGTTCCGGTGTGAAGTTCTGATAGCAAGAACTATCGTATAAAGTTAGTGCACTTTCAGACAAAGAGTATCTCTGGCTTTTGTCTCCAGACAAAATGAAAAAAAAAAAGAGTATAACCTAGGGCTACTGTTATTCACTTACTCAAACGAATAATCCATATAATTGTGAATGGGATCAAGACCAGGCATTCCATCACAAGAGTCTCTTCCCACCGGACACCCACTTGAAGGGCTCATCTGAGCAGGTGTATCGCCAATATAATCTCCCTGACCTTCACAGCCTCCTTCAAACGTATGAAGCAAGCCGAACCAATGTCCTACCTCATGAACAACAGTCTTCCCAAGATTGTAATTCTGCAGCGCACCACCAGGCACGGTATCAGAGCGAATTGTACAGCCGTCGTTGAAGAATATGGGGGTATCTGGCTTCACGGTCTGTGGGAGAGTGCAGAATCCGAAAATGCGAATGCCAGGTACGAAATATAGATTCAGATCCTTGTAGCCGCCCTTTCGGAGTTGGCGCCGCATATTTTCTCCATCCAGGTTTTTGGCCCAGGTTTCATGGACGGTTCGATCGACGCCCATGAGGGTGAAGGAGATGCCTGTCGGTGCATAATCTTTGTTCATGACCTCCAGCTGGGCTTGAACTACGCTATCCTAAAAATCACAGCAGTCAGGAAACCAAGTTTTTGAGTGGAATATGGTCATGGAATCGGGAACAAACGCTGAGGAAGCCAGCGGATTCATCTTTGGCTGTGGCCAGGATGTGCATATAGACATTGACTTTGATGTCCTGGAGCGTTACCCGCCCATCCTGGCGAAAATTGGCTTCTTCCTCGGCAAAACGCTCAGATATAACCCTATGCTCGTCGTTTGTCTGGAATCCACAATGGAAATTCTCTCTCTCCATCAACTCTAGTGATGTGGAGGCACAGATGGCAGCAGTGGCTGCAAAGGTGAAGGCAATGATGAACTGAAGAGGCATTTTGAGTGTCAAAGAAGCCACAGGCGGAGAACAAGGTAAATACCCAAACAAAGAATCCAAGCCAAGGGAGCTAAAATGTCAGCCATTTCAAGAAGCGTATTCTTGACATTCTTATACAACTATTTCTCAAGTATCGGTCCGAGTGGCTAACGGTCAGTAGTTTTCGCTCATGAATCATTAACGGCTCTGATATCATGGTGATTATGTTGATTGCGTCCTCAAAAGATCAAGATGGCTCCTCTTGGTCAAAGGAGGCCCGTTCAGGCACTGTCGAAATCATGATGATCCCCCATGGTTGTATTTTGCTAGACTCCCTCTACATCATGACCAATTTGACCGACATCGATATCTTGGGCATGAAAAAGGGCGTAGACCGCGACAGACAAAGGGCAGATGGTGCATGGTTGATCCAGATGAGATGTGGGGAGTTGAGATTAAGCTGTGAACCATTGGGAGCCCATCGACGGAACATTATCTTGGCTAGAGATTTATTGGGCTTTTTAAAGGAGGTTAAGGATGCACGGATTCTTGATAGTCTGCTTGGGAATGCCCGTTACGGGTGGCGCCACGAAGGTTCAGTTCAAGAAATAGAAGCTTGTGAAGATGTTGGATGCGTAGTGCATTGGAGGTTTTTGATCTCACTAGACGAAGCAAGGCATTAGACGATAGTAAGTTCCAAGAAAGGTATCCGCCTACCGAATGATAGCACGAGGACTGCTCCGGTACCTCACCCAGTAGCAGAATACGGGATCCCCATCATCACCACTGTGTCGTTGAGAGACGGACCAGAGCGTTGGTGTTGGTGTTGGTGTTGGCGGCATGAACCAAGGTCAAGGTACCTGCAGCCAAAGCGGAAAGCCACGGACACCAGCGCCAACACCCGTTGTTTGTACCCGTGCATATACATACATCTGCCGACTAAAGATGTAGGACAAAGCTGCAAGGGAGGAAAGCAGACGCTATGGATGTGGATTGTTTTCGGCGCATGGAGGAGCGACCGTTGGAGAAAATTCATGATGCTGATAAAGCAAATATCCAATTCCTCTGCACTTGCCTATCTAGACATGTTCATCCTCCTACCCTTTTTCCCCAAAGCGCATCAAGTCTTCTTCCTTCCTTCCTTCCTTGGGAACCACGCGATTGGACTACACCTGGATGAAGAGTATATAAGCATTATTTCAATTCCCTTCTTTCGGGAATTACGCTTAATTAGCGATCCTCTATGGCGCAATTGGCTAGCGCGTCTGACTGTTAATCAGGAGGTTGGAAGTTCGAGCCTTCCTGGAGGAGTAACACGCAAAGCGTACTTTTTTTGCCATTTCCGACTGCTACACGGAGTACTAGACGAAGCTATGGAACTTGTACGCAGGCAGTATTGCTTTCTTTTTCTTTTTCTTTTTCTTTTTCTTTTTTCTTTTTCTTTTTCTTTTTCTTTTTCTTTTTCTTTTTCTTTTTCTTTTTCTTTTTCTTTTCGTTTTTCCCTTCTATCTGCTGGATCTCCCTATTCGCAAAATGAAACGGCCAGTATTGATCCCAATGGTCTCTCTTTTGTCTCTATGTAAATTCTTTTTATTGGTTCCAATTTTGTCAAAGGGAACCAATGAAGCGGAGTCACGATGCAAGCATCTTAATGCCCTAGCAATTGCAAAACATCATCAACATCGCTCAGCGCTTGTAGGCTACAAACGGTAGGAAATAGCACCAATTCAACGTCTCGCTTCGATTTCATTCTAGGAGACATAATTCTCAAATGAGTACCTACTAGACTTAGTCAATTGAGATTCTCTATATCGATATATCATTACCCAATACCTACGGGCACCTAGAGTCTTATCTAGTCAAAATCATGGCTACCCTATACTTCCAGCACTCTACTCAAAAGATAGTATATCAGTCACAACCAAGGGAATTGTGGTACTACCAATGGTGCGTATTCACTACGCTTTTCATTTCTCGACCTAACAATAGGCCCTCTCTATATTCCATTTTCCCCTGTTCCATCAATGGACAAGTCCCGTCCTCATAGCTCATTAGCAAACGCCATTTTCCCTAGTCTGAATGAATCAGGTCTATCGCCCTCCCCCCGGATGCCAAGCAAGAGCAATCGTTAATGTACAAATCGTAGGTGAGTGTCTTTGTTATACACAGTATGCACGCGCAGAAGAGAAAGAAAGAAAGAAAGAAAGAAAGAAAGAAAAAAGACTATGCAAGGTAAAAAATTACAACGCAGGCCAAGTTGACGCCCCTCTATGCTGGGGTGTTGAAGAAGCGGAGAATCACCTCGTACATGCCAAACATGATGGCAGCACTGGGCACCGTTCTCATCAGATGGGGGGTCAGACCACCGTAGAGACCAATCAGGCCTTCCTCCTTCCAAACGAGCTTGAAGCACTGGATCAAGCCCGTGTACTTTAGCTGTCCACTCGCCAGTGGTGCTTGTCGGAGACGAGTTCGTGCGACCTACCACGGCATCATGTTAGCCACCACCACCGCAACATCGCTAGAATAAGAAAAACAGGGGCATCCGCATCATCTTGCATCAAGAAATAGATTGTTACTGACCTCATGGGGATAGGCCAGGATGGCAGCGACCAGCTTGGCGCCTCCTGCTGCACCCGCCTTGCCTGTCCAGTCGATTGAGTTATCCCACCAGGTCTTCTCTCGGCCACTCTGCTCGATGTGCAGCTCTCGTCGCACCAGATAGGCCTTGATTTGCTCGTACAGCATCCACTGCATGGTCGACTCTGCCACACCAAGGTAACTCGCGCTCATGCCCTTGTACATGCCCCTGATGCCCTCGTTGCGAACCACTTGCTTAACGCAGTCCCAGCTGTTACGGTATAGACGTCTAGTCGCCCCGCCACTGCGCTCAGAGATGTTCTTGTCGAGTTGCAGACGGGTCTTGACCATCCAGATGGGGTTGGTCGCTGTCGAGGTGGCGACTCCGGCAGTGACGCCAGCCAGGAGATGGACCCAGGGTGCCTCCTCGCCGTGGTTCCAGTGCTCGGCCATGAGGCGCTTTCCGTTGCCGTAGACGTAAAAGTTGATGCTTCTGGCTGGGATGACGCCCACCAGGTTGGGCCCCAGACCCTTGAAGAGTGCACGGGGTCCTTCGGTTCGGTAGACGGATCTGAGGATTTGCATCGTCTCGGTAAGATGGTAAACCGCGCTTCGCAGGGGATTCAGACGGCGAGCAGCATGCGCCTGGGCCTGTCTCGATGCTCGGATCTGAGCTTGGTAAAAGTCGGACTGCAACCTGGTTTTGAGAACGTCTAGGGGGGCAGTAATGGCTGCAGCGGTCATACCACCAACACTACAGATTCGGCATGTTAGCCCTCCTCTTACATTGCGTCCTTTGTGACACCATCTAAGGACCAGTGTTATAATAATGGGGCTTACCCTCCGGCCATAAAGTGCACCCATGACTTTGCAAAAGGCAGAGCTTTGACCTGACCCCTCGGCGAGTCATCCGGAAGCACATCTCCAGTTTCCCTCGACTGGATCAGTGCGGCGTGCTCAGCGGCGGAGTGCGAATGCTGAAAAGGACGGCGATCATCTCGACCGGGTAGAAACGCAGGCTCCGGCTGCGCCATGGTGTTGTATAAGTTATAGTCTCGAAGGATAAGGTCGATACCGGCAGATACTATCTCGAAAAGTTTGATGGAGTAGGAATAGAGTAATTCGTTTGCGGAGGCGAGAAGTAGGGTAAAGAAGAAAAAAAGAGAGGGAGAGAAACAGAATTTGTGCCCCTCCGTTCACAGGCAAGGATGGGGGGGGGGAGAAGGGAAGAAGGAGGAAAAAAAGAAGATGGATTGCAAGTTACTTAATCTCCATAGGAATATTCTTCTCCTCTTCTTTATGACTGTTCCTCTTTCTGCGTTGACGATATCCACGCTGAAAAGGATAGTCGATTGTTGGTGTTTGTTCGTTTCTAGGCTGGTAAAGATTTCGCATTTTCAAGCCCCTCCAAGTCAGAACAGCGTCATTCAGAATTTTTTTTTTCTCTCTCTGCCTTAATTACCTTACCTTACCTCACCACAACCACCACTACCTCTTTTGGGAGTGTGCTAGTAGGGTAGTAGGGGCGCGTGGGTGGGTGGCGTCCACACGACTTCAAACACTCACACCTCTCCTTCACACACACCCCTTTCCCTTCCGGGTCTCAGCTTTTTGGAGGGGGCTGGGTTGATCCTTGTGTGTTGTCTCGTTTATTAGTTCACAGCTGCTGTTTCACTGGCTCGCACTTGGGAAGAAACGGCCCCAACGGACGTTCCCGAACGACGTATCCGGATTTGAGATTAGACCTCTTGATATATTAATTAAAAAACTCTCCCCGATCTTCGATTAAAGGGTCCCGCATGCATCTTGTACATCGGACGCCGCTCTCAGCCTTGGCTGAAGTCATCAACAAGAACTTGTGGTTCATGCAGCTGCGCATCATGCGCCGTGTTGCATAGAAACTCTGCCTAGTATAATCATAATCACATACATAGATAGTATCAGCTGCCGTGAATCTCCATTGCATTTTATTCATTGTTCCCAAGTAATAATAGGTACTCCGTAGGATGTAGATATTTACCAATCATTCCGTTATTATTATCACCGCCCCTAAACACCACCACAAGGGCCGACTCCCTTACTCCAAGCACCGCCTCTAGTCTACTCCAATAACCATCTATACAATTCAACCCCAGGCAGGGCCTAGATGCTGCGCCAACATATATGCATGCTGCCATGATCCCGCAATTCCCTGACATGATTTGCCCCGTGGTATACCTCCTTGACCACATTAGTCATTAAATAAATACCGTGCTCTATTCCCTTTCCAACACCCCCAAAAACAAAAGCGCAATCAAAACATCACTAATCGTCACCGTGAAGGCGGGTTTGATGGCCCTCCAAATGGGTGGTATTCCGTTGGTGAAAGAATCGTCGAGATTTGTCCCACCCTAGGCTTCTCTCGCGGTGCAATAGTTGGACCGCTTCCTGATCGATCTGTAGATAGGCTCATCCTCCGTTCTAAGCTCGCCTCAGTCTTGCTACTTGGTGCCGTTTCTGGATTGGCCGTCGCTGGGGCACTGACGGGTGTATCGCCTCGGCTTGGTGGACGAGAGGATGACTCCTTCACCTGGTTTGCAGGCGGGGGAGGCGGCGGGGGAGGTGGTTGTGGTGCTGCTGGTGCCGGTGTTGCTGAAGAATGGTGATGGTGATGGTGAGGACCAGGCCCAACGGTTCTCCTGGCGCCAGGGTCTCGCGAGGAAGGCGCCTCAGACTCGGCAGCTTTATTTTCTCTCTTAGGATGAGGTCTAGGAATCCCAAGTTCCTGCCTTAGTTTTGCCGCCTCCTCTTCCGTCACTGTTTTCCAGCTGCATTTCGCATGCTTTTTCGTACAACCCTGACATGCCGTCAGATGTTTGACACAATCTAACCGTAGTCGACGGCACCGATCGCAGGGAGGTTCGATGATATCACCTTTCCCAAGTTTGTCCGTCCGTTGCGTTACTAGTGCCTTGTAAATTTCAGCTGGGCTATCAAAGACTATCTGGCTGGCTAAGCCCACCGTCGTGGCCTCGGCTGGGCGAGGGGTAGTCGAGAAACTGGACTGCCCGGGGATTCGGCGGTGGTGAGGGGAGATTGTGCGTGTTCTTGGTGAGACCGGGCCAAGGTTGGCTGCTGGTATATTCGCAGCAGATGCGGGTCTTTGCTGGGGAGCAGGAGCCGGAGTAGGAGCTGGTGTTGATGTTGATGATCGTGGATACAGGGGAATATGCGCAGATACGGGAGTGTTCGCAAATTGCTGCATGAGGTCTGCGTGAAGGTCATAGGACGAGCTGCCATATGCTGGGGCGCGGTGTGGATGGCTGGCAGCATGAAATCTTTGACCATGGGGGTCGTCGTGCATCCTGCGTCTTCGGTTAAGCTCCTGCCTGCGCTGCCCAAGCCTATGATGCAGTATTCGGGCCCTTGCTGCCACCTCGTCTGCCTTCTTGTAGAGTGTCGATGCTCTTTGCTCCAGAATATCAAGCGTAGCCAGCTCGGCTGTCTCATCTTCCTCAAAGGGATGTTCTAGTGGGAACCTATCCAAGGCCCCAGAGGAAATGAGACGCCAGTCATCTTCACTAATCTCTGCCTGCACCCCTTTGCACAGAAAACGGGAACACCGGGTGCCGTCGGGAAGCGTTGTTAGAACGAAGGCATTCGGGTTCGTCTTGGCAAAAGTAACGACATCTAGCCAGCTGATTGGACTGGCAAACGGCAGTGACTGGCTGGTATTAACTTTGATTGGGCCGTCAAAGAATCTTTCGATGCCCTTGAGGAACCGTGGCCCCGTCAGCTTAGCCCCAAGACTTGCGGCAAGGCTTTCATTGCGATCTAGAACAGCTATTCGAGTCAATGTCAGACGCGGGTTCCCTGTTACGGTAAACAGTCACGGAATTTTCGGGAATAATAATACCTTCATATGCGGCGACAAGGCCAAGGACATCGGCAAACGTATCTGCATCTCCCTGTATCAAGGCGAGGCGAGGCGCATTGGGTCTTGGCAGGTAGTTGATAATATTAACATTGGATGCGGCTATTTTTGTCAGTTTGAAACAGTCTCCATTTTCGTAAAACGGTCGGTCAGGGATGTTCAAAGAAGCAATAACGCCGCATTTCACAACGCCGAGAAGACAGAACCCCTGGTGATATCGCTGCCACCACGGCTGTTGCTGCTGTTACTTCTTCTCGAGAGCTGAAAGATGAAAGACAAAAAGAAAGAGAAGAAAAAAAGGAAGGAAAGAAGAAAAATATGTGTGTCTGAAACAATGCTGGGCATAGGACCCGTTCCGGATAATGATATATCGTGCTGATGAGAGACGGAAAGAGACCAATCATTGCGACCTAGGACGGGAAGAAGACGCCCGCTCGGAAATGTCTTTCATGCAGGGGCGAATGAAACGGCTTACTCATAGGTAAGTGACATGGCATCTGGCCTCAATTCGTCTTGAACTGGCCCAAAATAATAATAAAAATAAAAAATAAAACGAAGTGAAAAGAGTGGGAGAGAAAAGGGAAAAGTAGTGGTCGCGGAACGAGTGATTGAGAATGAAGCAAACAGGATAGGCGAGGGAAAACAAATCAACGTACCATGCTGAAAGCCTGCTGGCTGAGGATGAGGTCCAGGTTGGTTACCGGTATCATCAATGTCCCGTTTCCGTTTGTGGGGTTCCAGCTCCGGGGCATGTGCCATGTCGGTGATGAAGCAAAACGGTCCTAGATCAGGGACTGTGGCGGAGAGCGGAGGCTAACGAGGCTGAAGGGACGAGATATTTGTACAAGATCCCTTTTGGCGTCCTCTTCTTCTAAATTGCCAGAGTCAAAGCCGGTTATGAAGAAGCTATAGTCGTGCCGCTCCTCGGGGCGGAAGGCTGCTGAGAATGTCCGCCCGTCCGGCAGCGAGGAGGCGCTAGGAGTCTGGTGGGATGTGAGGGGATGATGAAAGGGTAAGAGTCCAAAAGATATATGGCAGAGTAATGGACAGAACTGTTATGTTTGTGGTAGGGAAGTCAGAGAGAGCAGGAATGAGGTTGTACAAGAGAGGAAGAAGAAGAAGCCCGAAATAGGCAGAATTATCATCTGCGGCATGGCAGCATGGCTGATGAGAATCTGAGCGACAAAAGGACGAGACAAGAGAAGAGCAGTGGGTCTCTAGACGGGCGACGGCGACGGGGGGTCTAGAAGAATCTCCTTTCAATGCATACTTGAATTTCTTGGACCAAGACGGACAGAGGCACGGGCGTGGTGGGCACGGGAGGGATATACGGAAGATGTCTCGATACGGTAGGGGTGGACAAGCCTGACTTGAATCACGGACCGACAAGACAAAAGAGGAAAAAGTAAAAAAAAAAAAAAAAAGCCCGGCTGGCAATGCTTGCTGACGATGCAATGGGGGAGCAGTACCAAGGTAGGATGAGAATGATGGTGAGAGTGAGGATGGGGAGGAAAGTAGCCGTTTAGAGGGGAGAGGGAGGAAGGGGTAAAAGAGCTGTCAGTCAGTCGTACAAATGCTGGCGGAGAGAGATTGCTTGTGTGACAAGACTAAAAGAGAGAGAGAGAGAGACAGGAGAGAGAGAGAAAGGCTTGGGCAAATGGGATGGAATCTTCCTCATTCAAGACAAAGGGGGAAAAACGGTCGTCTTAAGACACGGCAAGGCATGGCGAGGCGAGGCATGGCATGGTACCGGCGTGGCACAGCGTTTTGTCGCAGCGCATGACAGGGTCTCGTCCACCTGGGCGGGATTCGGAAGGATCATGGAGGGAGGTGAGCGAGTGTGGGAGTGGGAGTGGGAGTGGGAGGTGGTGGTAGCTGGTAGGTGGTGGGAGGGATGGAGGGAGGGTTGCGGCGAGATGGAGGCGAGAGTGAGTGAGAGTGAGCGTCGGAGGAACCAAACCAAATCAAACCAGCAGACCAGACCAGACCAGACCAGACCAGACTAAACCAAACAAGCAGCAAGCAGGCTAATAGCTTCAGGATGATTTGCCGTAAAAGGGGAAAGGATATGCGCGCTGCACGAGCAGCCTTGTCATCGTTGTTCGAAACGGACCAACCCTATGATTGTTGCGGTCGTTGAAATAAGCCCAAGCAAAAACCGTTGAGACATTTCGGCATGTATGTAATGAGGTATCCATCGACTGGATGTTCGTTCGCGCACACGCACGTTATACGCACGCACACACACATACATACACACATACACACATACATACACACATACACACATACACACATACACACCCTCTTTCCCTTGGGAGAATAAACAGCCACCCACTCACCTCACTCACTGCTGCCCGCTTTTCAAGGGTTGATTGGGCGCACGGCGGGGGACGAACAGCAACCGACAGGCGAAGCGAACAAGGTATAAGAAAAAGCAAAAAAGACGAAAAAGATCATCGTTCAACGGTCGTGGAAATCGAACAGCACTCCCTGTAGATTCCCGCCGTTGGCGCGTCCTGTGCACCCCCCCTCCCCCCCTGGCTGCAAGACAGTTTTTTTTGGCAGCCCGCTCTGCGAATGCAACGCAGACAAAAGAGACCGGACCCAGAAAAAAAGATGATAATGCGATGGGCGGGCATGAAAAAAAAAAACAGAATGACAAAAGGGGACCCGAGAGCTAAAAGAGAGAGCGCCTTGTCAGCTTGTGTTACCTTGTGAAACCCGCGGAATAAGGCATACTCAGACATTAGCGGGCCAACGGTAATAGGCGATGGAGAAAAAAAGGGAGAGAGACAAGACAAGACACACGTACACACACACACACTCTCTCTCTCTCACATTCACACACTCACACACGCAAAAAAACAAGATGATGATGGAACACGGAATGAGATGGCTGCAGAACAGTATTAGCCAGTTGTCAGGGAAGTCGATGATGGCGGATGGACCAGGGAAATGTCATGGATAGCAAGCATCATCAATCAATCAATCAGTCAGTGCCTCTCCCGATCCCGAAGCTCCCACACGCGACCACTGTATCGGCCACAATTTGGAGATTGCTGGCCCCCCCTCCTGATCCTCCTCTTGGAGCTCCCTGGTTGGCTGCTGGCGCGCGCTGGGCCTGCTGCCTGCCTGGCCCTGTCTGTCTTTGTCCCCTACCCTCCTGTTCGGATGTGAGCCGTCCCGTTGGGGATTCGCTCCCTCTTAGGACTGACGCCGGTTGCTGGCGCTGCAGATCAATGCAGACGATAGAGATCAACGATTTGTCGCGCCGACGGTGCACCGCTCATGTAGGTAAGCGAGTCCCAGGAGCGTCTTTTTTTATTTTATTTTATTATTTTTATTTATTTATTTATTATTATTTTTTACTCTGGTAGGTACGTAATGGGAGGGGAAAGAGGTGCAGTAGCTCAGTTGTGGTCTCTCAGGGCGTGTCTAGGGTCAGACAGTGTTTGCATCTGGTTGGGAAGCAGAGGGAATGGATGGATGGATGGATGGATGGATGAATCAATGAATAAATAAATAAATAGATGCAACGGGGGAGACCAAAGGAGTGAGAGTGAGAGGGGTGGGGGGGAAGACTCTTGTTTGCTGGAAAAGTTCGGGATGTGTCGTCGGGGTAAAGTCGTAAACTGCTATCGCTTCCATATTGACGAGTGGGTTAATAGTTCCCCCATGGTCCAGGTGCATGCAGCTCGTAGATACGTACGAGTAGGATGTGAGTATCAATCTATAAAATGGACGAATTGGTTGCGTTGCAGCAGGAGGAGCAAGGAGCAAGAGTATCAGACAAACAAGACGGGAGAGAGAAGAAGGGAAGAGAAGAAGAAAAAAAAAGACTCGCATCTTCTTTTCTCTTCTTCTCTCTTTCCTGTAGATACGGAGTATTATTTCCTCTAATAGGCAGCCGCATCATAACCCTGGAAGCTCAGGTAAGGTATGGATGCTTTGCATTTACATGGGGAGGGGTTCAATAATTTGGCATAAACTCCATGCAAGGAGGTGCCAGGTATCCGTAGAGCTCCCTCCCCATCCATGTAACCCATGACAGTGCAACGGTTGGAATGTAACCTTTCAATTTGGAAGCACAGCACTCACTTCCGCGCGCGGCTCCATCCATCATACGGCAACAAAAAAAGAAAAACAAAAGGCGCCCTGAAGGTGTGGTGATATCTTATATTGTATGCCCATATACACAGCCAAAGACGTACATAGGCATTCGTACCTCTCTCTCTCTGTGTGTGTACCTCGTACAGAGAGTATATATTAACGTCGTAGTATTGCCTCCCTGCTTTATTAACTATACGATTGTCTTGATGGGGGCCAAGCGAGGCCCAGCGCAATGGTGTCATATGTACATGAGTGTGCAGTATCAACCTGAAATCTATTAAATCGAAACTAATATATGATTTCTCAGCTTTCGGAATATCTCGAAATCGACACTTGCTATGAATAGCATCCCCTAAGATACCTACCTACCTACCTTGGTATTTATCCATCCTCTTCCAAAGCTCCCTTATGCCGACTTATACAGCCTGGATAATACCTATCCCCTAGCTCGCTGCCAACTAACTCTACAGCACTTGTCATGATTCGATCAATCAGTCTGATAGATTACCTACCTATTAATAAATAGTATCTGTTTTTTGTTCTCTTTAGAAAAAAAACCTGTCAAACAAATTCCCAATTAGGACGTAAGAAAAACGATGTGTAAGATAAAAAGAAAGAGAAAAAAAAGTGATTTTCATGCCCACCCTTATGACGAATTCTCTCTATCCCATTTTAGAATCATGTGCATTTCTTGGCCTTACTTGCATCACCTTGCTTGATGCTCAGGGCAGGCATAACGCCGTTATAATGCGCCGTGTATCTAACCTGCAAATCAACAACCTTGAACCATGACGCGTGCCAATACAGGAGAGAGAAAAGAGAGATCCATGGATGGGATAGGATAGGATAGGTAGGTACTATAGGTAGGTACTATAGGTAGGTACTCCGTACTCCGTAGCGAGATAATAGACAGTACGTACCATTACGTACCTCCCCAACTCCCCTCCAAAAAAACCCACCAATCCCCACTAGTCCCAATACAGGACAGCCCCTCACCACCCCGCCAAATCTTCAAATCCAATCCCGCATCAAGCTTTACCCGAGATAACTCTCAGCTCGATTTTCCCTTCCCATACCTTTTTACCCTTACCTAACCTTCCACAGGAACCTCCTCCTCCACCTAAACAGCTCACGCACACACCCCAGCCCGGGCCGAAACAAGAAGAGAAAGAGAGAAAAAACAAAGGCCAGCTAGCCAAGTAATCATACCCGAGCTTGCCCACACACCTGCCTGTCTCTCCTTCTGCAACATCTCTTTCCCCCCTCCCCATGCGCCATGTCCGATAGACCCATGCACCGAGGAGGCCGAGGCGGTGGCGGCGGTGGTGATAGAGGAAGCGGAGGCTTCCGCGGGGGGAGGGGCGGTGGACGCGGCGGCGGTGGTGGTGGCGCTTCTGGAGCTGGAGCTGGAGCTGGAGGTGCGCAGTCGGAGAGGCCCAAGAAGGAGAACATCCTGGATCTGGCAAAGTACATGGACAAGCAGATCACCGTCAAGTTCAATGGTGGTCGCGAAGGTGAGTTTTCGGCTCTTCAGCTTCAACCTTGTTTTTTTTTTTGTTTTTTTTTTGAGAACCATCAGTTGCCTTCCGGATAAACTAACATATACTTCTTTGTTTGCGAACTTGCTAGTCCGAGGAACACTCAAGGGATATGATGCTCTCATGAATCTTGTGCTCGATGATGTATCAGAAACAGTTCGAGGTAAGCTCCTAAACCCGATACTCTATCTTCCTATATATAACTAACAACAATATAAACAGATGACGAAGGCAACGAATCTACTCGAGCCCTAGGCCTCGTTGTCGCTCGAGGCACTCTCCTCGTCCTTGTCAGCCCCGTCGACGGTAGCGAAGAGATTGCAAACCCATTCGCTCAACCCGACGAAGACTGAAGCTCTCACTATGATATGGCACTATACTCTCTGGAAAAGGAACCAAAGAAAATAAAAACCAGCCCTAGGGACCTCTCTAGATACCCTTTTATATCAGCCTCTTGAATGCATAAGGAAAAAAAAAGGGGAAGAAACATCTGGTGTAGGAAAGTCTGAACGGTTTCCCTACTTTCAAGAATGAAAGAAACAGGTTCACGAAACAGGTTAAGACAAAAAAAAGCGGAACAATAGGGAGGGCCACGGAACGTTTTACAATAGTAGATGGCCATCTTTCTATTGTGCTCATGTGGGATACACCTGATCAACCAAGCCTATCATGGACATATCATGATTTGTTCGCATCCCATTGCCATCACTTAGGAGTTGTGACACTGCTATATGAACAAAGGTATTTTTTGTTACATAAGTACCTATATATATGTAATTTGCGCTCATTCTTTACGTCCGCCACTCGACCCAACACACCCATTGAGGTTGATCCCACCTCTCCATTGGGATTAGCTCTCATACCATATGCATATGTATATTTGCCAATATCGCTCCACCATGGATAGGGGCAGCTGACCCCACGATACCCTCAAAGGCTCCTTGCGCAAAATCCAATCCCACATTTGATAGCCAACCTTCATCTTCCTTTGGCCCATGCATCGTCATCGTCTGACAAGGCTTTCACCCGAAGGCCATGTTTAAATAGCTTGTTCGGCCTCAGCATCTCACAGGATACAGACCTCCTCTGCTAAAAGTTCCTGCCCTGCTTGCTGGCCTTTTGCAAATCGCCAAATGCGTTCCCCAGTTGCTTCTTCAGCTCCTTATAGCTGACGAGGAAACTGGTCTGCTCATCTCTACTCGTCAGGCAGATCCGCTCATCCACACCTGCATCCAGCTTATTCAGGCAACGCATCATATGTCCCACATCTATTACGGGGTTTCCGTTGCTGTCCACCTGATGAAACACGTAGTCCCTGAATAGCTTCAACATATATCGTTCTCCGTTCTCCGACCAAGTTCGATCACCATCGAATTCTTGTCGCTCGTTGATTACTCCAAGCTTCAGCATGAGTCGTGCAATTCTTCCATTTTCCAGCTCGCGAAATAGCTCCGAGCTGAGTGAGTCGGCTTTGTGTTGACTCTGGTCCAATGTGGTCACGATATGACCGGAAACGCCGTGTATGAATTCATCAATCGACTTTAATGCTGGCGGCTGCGCTGGAGTCAAGAGCCAAGTGATAGTATCCCTCATTTCGGCCGAGAACGTGCGACTCATTTGCTCAACTGCTAATGCCAAGTTGCTGAGCTGCGCGGGTGGGGTATTTGTGGCGAGACAGAGTATCGTGCGACCGAAATGCATCAAGTCTTCTTGCTGCAGTTCCTGGATTGAGCGTCTGACGTCAAACTGGACTACATCCAATACGGAACACGCATTAAGACGAATCCGGTTCTTGTCTGTTAGTATAATTTTGCTAACATCAATGCAGCGAGCAGCCAGGTTGTTAGAATGAATTGATTTCAAAGCATTGGCGATCTGGGCGATGTAGCCCCAAAGAATCGCCTCGGTGATGGGTGTCTTGGACTGGAAGCGGGGCGCCAGGGTGTTGTTTGTATTAAAGTGTACTTCAGCAAGTGTCTTTGCTAAAGGATGATAGTCCTGCACAAAAATGAGAGAGCTGTCGCCAAATGCTCTCGTCGTGAAGGCGTCGTGGATCGTGACAACATTGGCATTATCGATTCGCCTCCATTCTTTGACTGATCGAATAGCATGCTCGTTTGTGAGCCGGTAACCTTCAAGACGTCGCAGGCAGTAGATATTTCCGGTCTTGGACGAAGTCGCTTTGTAGACCCAGCTGGGATACCCAAAGATGTTGGCATTTTTGCGATGTGTGGTGTCCAGAGCGACCAGAGAGTGATAATTGTCAAGTTGAGGGAGTTGTGAATTGGGCATGACCTGGAGAGCTGCCTCGGACTTCTTCTGAAGCTCCTCTCTCAGTTTCTCTGGCATGAAAAAATCGTGCGTTAGGCGATGGTAAGGCATCAGATCCTCCCTGTAGGGACCAACAGGGGCATATAAATGATACTGCAGTGGTTGAAGAGGCGCCCCGAAAGCACCTTGGGGCTGATAAAATGTCGATCCCGCGGCGGACATGGGGTTATGTTCGTCGGCATAAGGGTTGTAAGGGGTTGGCGGGATGCCTGAAGGGGCCATTCCAAACGGATCGTAAGGCATAGGTCCATCTTGTACTGATCCGTTGAGGGTTCCCTAAGTTAACTCGTCAGCAAGACACGATAATGACGGTCTAATCAGATCGGCATACTGATGAACTCAAGTCAAAGCTAGGGGTAAACTCGCGTATCGAGGCGGGATTAAAGAGCGATTCGCCATCTGGAGTCGCTGCTGGAGTAGTGGCTAGAGGCGGCTGAGATCAGCGTCGCGACAACGGGGCAGATTGCGGGCATGTCCCTCACCTCCAAGGCCTCGTGGGGTAAATGATGGCGCAGTGACTGCTTGTGAGGAGAAGGTTGGTTTCTTTGCGGACCCCGGTAGGAATGTAGGGGTAAATGATGGGGACTCGACATTGAAAGATTTCTTGGAGCTAGAGCAACTTTTGTCAGTCATGGCACGACGAAGATTCATGTGTTCTGCTGCAGTCTCGAGACCTCCTCAAGACCAGACCAGTTCATGTCTGTATCATAGTTGTGAGAGTTCGAGCAGCGTAGATTCGTAGATTCATGGCCTATATGAAAACCTAGTCTTGCACAACATAGAGCGCAGCAAAATCAACACGTGGGGAAAGAGTCACACATGCGGATTATGCGGGTCAAGATGGTTGGCGCAAGACAAGACTCCGTGGTAGGAGAACACTGGCAGGGAGGTAGGCAGGCAGGTAGGCAGGCACCAAGCAATCAAGTATCGTAGCTATGGTATCCCATCGAGGATTTTCACCACAAGGCCTTATTCTTCCACCCGTATAATTCGAGATGCAATAGAAAACCCGATGGCGTGGCATTATTTGAGCGTTTAGGTCGGTTCTCGATATGCGCCCAGTGTATTGCAAACAGGTCGCAGTTTCGCATCCATGAATGGAAATTTGAATAAGAATCAGCACCTACATATCGTTTTGGTTTCCTCTGTTCTGGTCATGGGAAAATGCGCAGCCTTGGTCCTCATAACGACAATGACCATATATGAGAATGTTCCGGCAGAGGGTTTCCTTATTTTCTGGGGGCGCACAGAGTCAGTTGCTGTGATTCGAGGATCGGGAAGAATCTCGCTGCAGTACACACCACGTCCTTTGGGTCTCGGGGAGCCAACCTGACGCTGCAGGTTGGGCGACTGGTAGCGCGACGTCGTCATTGTCAATTATTGGTCTTGAAGAACGTGTCGTACCCTGGGCCGGATCTACGACATCTGCGCATCGTCAGTTGATACATGCGACAACAAGGGCAAGGCGTGGAGGACGGCAAAGATGACGGAGAAGACTATGACAGGCGGGCGGACGAGATGTAAGGCGCAACAGAGGGTGAGGCAGAGTGAAGACAGAGAGCAATGGACGAGATGCGATGCATGCACATGCAGTCCAGCCGAGCGCTCAGTGTCTAGTGTCCAGTGTCCAGTGAGAGTGAGGCAAGGTAGGACAAGACGAGAGGAGACGAGAATGCGGATAATTTTAAAGAGGCCGTACAAGATGAGACAAGACAAGACAAGCCGGAACGAGACTCTCAACGTACTGGGCTGCGGCAACCGTCTCCCATGGCTCAATTGATCGGGGCGTCTCAGCACCCATGGACGGGATAGGAGGGGGGGCAGACTCGCAAAGGCCTGGAGCGGCCAAGGGAAGCCTGGGCGACGCAAGATTTTCACAGAGAAGAACGAAGAATGCGAAAATGAGGGATGAGACGGGAGAGCGGATGGATCGATGGGTGGATAGATGGATACGGAGTAGGTACAGTGTTTCGTCTGGAGTCGTGGTGGCAGTCGTGGTAGTCGTGGTAGTCGTGGTGGTGCTTGTGGGTGGGGGGAACTGAGGCGGCGCGCCGTTCTTGGTTGGGTCCTCTTTTTTCCTTTTGGCATTGGCTTATCATGAACTTTGGGCGGAAAATGCCATCATCCGAGAGATTTGCCCAACTGCCATGCATGCGCTAATAAGCCCAGCATGGGTCCATACATCCCTCCCTCCCTCCCTCCCTCGATACATACATCCATGCTATCTAGATACAACCTACAAGTAGTACTCCGTGCATAACTATCAAATGGAACACATGGGAAAAGCGCTGGAGTGACACAAACACCAAGGCACGCACACACGCACTCAATCATCTATCTGTCGACTAATAAAACCTACCCCACAAGCCGTGGCTCTTTTTTTTTTTTTTTTTTTTGGTCAGTCATGTTCTTTGGGATGTATCCAGGCAGTGGAGAGCATGTAGGAGAAGCAGAAGACATCATATAGATATCTAGGGGATGCATAAAAGGAGCGGGAGATGCCAAGAAAATAGATAGTTGCAGAGAGGAGCTGCTAGGTATTAGAAGAAAACAGCAGATAGGTACTGCTCTGTTCGTCATATTCAGTATTCTGCGTTGATTTTCCACCTCTCGAGGCATGCAGACTACTGCTAAGCCGTGAGGGCATTTTGCCACATCTGACCGCTCTTCCATGAAAGAGTGAGACAGCTCTATTGAGACTAACCGATCACTCGTGGCTGCAGCGGCTGAGGGTTAAGGTTCACTTTGAAGATGCTGCATGGGCACTAGACATCCCTAGTGTTTGAGGATCAAGGCAAAGAAGGCTTAGGTATGTGCTTGAAGCTTTGCAAAAAGCTGGCGACTTATCACCCTCAACTCCCATATCATTATCCAAGCCTACCCACTCATCTCTACATAGCATCGCCGTCCTCCAACACCATGGCTATTGCGCAAAAGGCTGTTCTGATTCTCACGGGAGCATGGCATGTTCCCCAGCACTACCACAAGATTATCCATCTTTTAGAATCCAAAGGCATCAGGGTGCTGGCACCTCGTCTTCCTACTAATAACGGCATCGTGCCTCCAAACAAAGGAATAGGCGACGACATTGCCCTGATCAAGTCTATAGTTGCCGAAGAAGCCGCCAAGGGGACACATCTCTATGCTCTTGCGCACTCGTATGGTGGCATGATTGCCACGGCTGCCCTTGGCGACTTTGCCATCGAACCAGACTCTGAGCTTGGTGGCATTGCAGCCATTATATTTGTGACCGCATTTATACCCTTAAGGGGGCAATCTTTGGCGGGGATTTTTGGGGGCCAGTTCCCGCCCTATTTATCTTCCAACCCGGAGACCAAAATCATTGAATGGTCCGATCCAATCGAGCACATGTACAACGATTTGCCTCCGGAGGAAGCTCGCTGGGCAGATAATCTAAGGGTAGCACATTCGCATGATGCGCAGTTCACGCCGATCGAATGTGCAACAGAAGCATGGCGACTGGTTCCCGTCAGCTATCTGGTCTGCGAGAATGACCAGGCCCTGCCACCATTTGTACAAGATGCTATGATTGAAGATCTAAGGAGGAACAAAGTTGATGTTCAAGTCTTTCGCTGTGCAGGAAGCCACAGTCCGTTTTTGAGTATGCCGGTAAAGGTAGCTGAGGTTGTTGTTTCGGTCATGGGCATCGAGTGAATAATCGTGTTTCCGTATATCCGAAGAACCCACTCCTTATCCATGCAAGCAAACATCCTGGGATACATGTGATTGATATCATCGGTAAAACACGACTATTGTAATAGAATGGTGTTTCCTAGCAGTATCGATCCATCTTTTTAGCAAAATACAGGGTTCCTTCGAGCGGACTAGAGTTATAAGGTTCAACTTGAGCAAATCCGTAGGATTTGTAAAGGCTAATGGCTGGAGACATCCTAGATAATGTGTCGAGAAGCATCTCATCATAACCTTCGGTTTCAGCATACTTGAGAGCCTCCGCCAGCAAGATTTTTGCCACTTGCCGCCCTCGAGCTTCTGGATATACAAAAAGTCGCTTGAGCTCACAGTATCGCAGTGTGGGGGGTCTTGACTTGAGATACTCGGACTGAAGCTCAAGTGGCCGCAGGGCAATACAACCAAGCACTGAGTCGGTTGTTGTATCAACCGCTAGAAGCAGAGCACCTTTTGGAGGCGAATATTTCCCAGGAAGACCATTAACTTCGGCGAAATAGTCCTGATGAGTGAGATCTTCATTAAGCCATGCGGTATAGGCATTGAAGCAATCAGCAACGGCAGCAAGATCAGATGGCGAAGTAGCCTGGCGAATAGAAACCAATGACATTGCTGAATCCTAACGATGAAAGGTTTGACTCAGTGCTGCGTGTATTTGAAGATTTATAGCGTGACTGGCGACTATGAGAGCTTATAATCATGATAAAATCCTATGCTAATTCAACAACCTACCGTAATAGACTGTGTCGTAGGAGAAGCGACGTTTATGTATGGTCTGGACGCCATTGCCGGTACCGGCTTGCCAATTATTCATGGGTACTACAGCGAGACATCGGTATTAGAGCACACAGCCGAAGATGGAGGGGGCAGAGGGGGCAGAGGGGGCCTACAGTGCATAAGGTAGCGTTTTGACTTGGTAAGTTGTTAATGTGCCCGCAGGGTTATTGGTCATCGATTTATGACAATGCCTTATAGTTAATGCTTGCAAAGCAAGACCAAATGCTTCATCAGTGTTCAGACCGTAATAATTTTAATGGCAAGCGCTCGGAGACGGAGGTGTTACAGTAGCTACCTGCATAGAAGTAGCGGGTAATACAGCAGGCTCTTTGCTGCAAACAGCTGATCCCGAGCATGAGGCTTGCGTCTGTGCCGTGTGGCTCGTGTCTGCAAGGTACTGGGTCTCACTCTTAGGTACCGATGAGGTAATGCCACCTTGAGCATCCAGTGTCATTTACTTTGAAGCCAGTTTCAAGCTTCACACTTTACACACTTTACTTCAGCATCAGACACACGCGTGCCAAACGGATTTGAAAGACGGCAATCAGAACGACCACACCGACTCGTATGCCAGATGGCCTCAAGGAAGCAGCTTTATCTCTCCTAATCCCCCAAAAAACAGTCTGCGGTGATCCGCAGGGACTCAGCATGGCTGATATCGTAGAGGATGTGGGAGACCTGTCTCCAAGCCAGCAGGCGTCTTTACAGCAGTATATGCAAGTAACAAACCAGAGCTTGGAAGATGCTACTCGTATCCTTCGCAAGTCGGAGTGGAATATTCAGGCAAGCCGGTTTTCTTCCTATGTTCTTGATTTGGAACATTCTCGCTAACTATAGCCGTCATGGGCACGCAGATCGCCATAACCAAATTCTTTGACGGCGAAGGACCAGACCTTATCGCAGAAGCCAGAGCTGCCCAACAAGCCCCCGCACCATCCGTAAGACATGAAAACCTACAAGAGAGTCTCCTTGCTTCGGAGGGCCGGTCTTCCACTTCTCGTCGGGAGCGGACTGATGCCGCCCCAAGAATCGTCCCGCCACCGCCCATCATCCGCCAAACACCGTGGCTTCTAGGCCTCATACTTGCACCTTTGGGATGGGGCTGGCGAGCAGCATCGACCCTATTCCGCACCATAAGTTACATACTCGCATTTCTCCCCGCCTCTATACGACCTCGAGCTGTTACGAACAGAATAACCACTGGCTTTCGAAGCACCAACGGGCGGCGTATGCTCATGCCACGAGACGCAGCAGCCAGATTTAAACGCGAATTCGATGAAGAATATGGCCCCAATGATTTACCGTTTTTTGAGGGGGGTATAGCCCAGGCCCATGATTTGGCCAAGAAAGAGCTTAAATTTCTCTTGGTGCTTCTCATGTCTCCCGAGCACGACGATACCGAACCATTTATTAAGAACACGCTCTTATCCCCCGAGGTTGTAGAGTTCATTAACGACCCGACCAACAAGATCATCCTATGGGGAGGCAATGTGTTGGATTCCGAAGCCTACCAAGCAGCAACAGAGTATACATGCACCAAATTTCCCTTCTCAGCCTTGGTCTGCTTGACACCAAAAGAGGGAAGTACACGAATGGGCATTATCAAGCGGCTGGTCGGCCTTATGCCACCAGATACTTACCTGTCGGAGATGCAAAATGCCATGGAAAAATACGGTGCCGACCTAGATGGAGCACGAGCGGAACGAGTCGCTCAAGAGGCGTCCAGAAGCATTCGTGACCAACAGGATTCCGCATACGAACGATCTCTAGCCATTGATCGTGAGCGTGCGAAGGAGAAGAGAGAGGCTGCCGCCGCTGCAGCTGCAGCTGAAAAGCGAGCTTTGGAAGAAGCTGAGGCAGCTGCTCTACTAGCTGAGCAGCGCCAGCAATGGAAACAGTGGAGAGCACCTCACATCACCCCTGAACCTTCCGCTAGCGAAAAGAACATCGTGAGAGTTGCGCTGAAAATGCCCGAAGACTCGGGAGCGGGACGAATCATCCGACGTTTCCGACAGGACGCGCCAGTGGAGGAGCTCTATGCTTTTGTAGAATGCTATGATCTTCTACAAGCCGAGCACCTGGAGGAGAAGGCGGTAAAACCAGACAACTATGATCACAAATTCCTGTTCAGAATAGCATCCACGCTTCCCAGAATGGTCTACGAGCCTAGCGCAACGGCCACAATGGTGGAGACGATTGGAAAGTCCGGCAATCTGATTGTTGAGGAAGTTTCTTCCGATTCAGAAGATGAAGAGGAAGAGGAAGAGAATTGATACGAATGAATTACAGTAATAGAGATGGTCGCTCAGTTAGCCAGTAGCTAGAATACGTATGAATCCAAGTAATGAATGCCAACGAATGCTGATGCGGATGCTGATGCTGATGTCGTGGCAGCCCTGCATGATGCTGCTGCGCCTGTGGTCCACGTGTTCGAGAGAAGGGAGTGGGTTGTATCGAGACTTGTGCGCATTTCCAGTCGGAAACATGCAGATGTATTATTTCGTGGAGAAGTTTCAAGTCATGTGTGACAGACTTACATGAGCAAGAGGGAAGAAGACGTATGAAGCTTGCGTGTAGGTTTGAGGCTGTGCAGGAAACAGGACGACAGGGACAACGGGGGGCCTATGATCTGATGATTCTGATCTATGGATCCATCAATTAACATGCGGAGACGAGTTTGGGACGTGTGTCTGAGCTTGCGGGAGTTGTTGATCTAGTGGCGGTCTTGAGTGGCCCTGTTTTGCCTATTGAGGAGTAGATTGAGTCGACAGAGACAAGGAGGGGTGTTTTAGTGGTGTGAGGGGCGACGTAGCAACGCGACACAGCGCTTGAAGGGTCCATAGATTTTGCGTGTATGTAGGCAGGCAGAAACAGTTCACCAGTGGGGGGCAGGGTTGCATCCATAGATACCTGGTGCATAATACCAGCTTGACAAACACCATCACACCCTTTGCCCATCCTTGCAGTTCTATATATCTCTACTTTTCTTCTTCTTCTTTACCCTTGGCCGTCACGGCGTTCACACAACGCATATTTGTGTGTATTCTTCCAGACCAGGGTCGCAAGTTTTCAAGTTTCACCACGTTGAACGTCTGAACCACCCGCGCCCCTGATCTACGATAATATCCCCCGTCTTGTTCATCCCGCTACTTACCTGCCGGTTGGTTGGTTCGCGTGCTGCCATCGCGGACATATCGTGGGCTACAAGGCCCCCGCCGCTCCCCCGTCCCAACAGTATAGGTAGTAGTGGTGGTATGTACCGGAATCCTTCATGCTTCATTAGGTAGGGTTAAACCTTCTAACCAACGATCAGCGGAGTAGGCACCACAGCGTGAGGAGAATTTCCGAGCAGCAGTGGAAGCGATCGAAGTCTACTTGTGCACGACAGGGTCCTGCGACTTGACCGGGGTGTCGCCCCATCATCATCCTACTTGTACTTGTATCATCATCCTCATCAACGACAAAAATTGCTTCTTTGCACCGTTCGGCCTGCCGCCCCAAGACGCTTGCTACCACGACATTCCCGTCTGTCTACGGGACCACCCGGCTGGTCTCAATCTCGACAACGCCTCCTCCCCTTTCCCGACTTCTCCCTCGCCCGCGCGCCACGCGTCCCTCCTACCCGTCGTGCTTCCTTTTTGCGCCAAACAAATCCGACAAACTCGCCAAGATGAAGTCCATGAAGGGGCTTAGTATGAACAAGATTGTGGGGAGCATCAAAAAGAAGACTGGCGGTACGTGCCTATCCTTGCGGTTCCGCTCCCACCGGCGAGCGATATAGTCCGAATCATGGAAATCTGTGAATGTGTGGATACACAGGAGGAGCACATATCCAAGCTGACTATGAATAAGGAGGATCTGACTCTGTTTCCGTGTCCACAGGTGCAGGAGAGACCCCAGAAGTCACTGCTCACAACAACGTGGTATGTCTTAACTTTGGATGTGGGCTCTCTGCCGACTACCAATGCCGCATGCTCCATACGGCTGCTGATTTGAACATTTAGAAAGCATTTTGTGAATCTGGTGGAAATGCCAAGGTATGCCCCGTCGCATTGTATTCCATTCTAACATGTAGTTACTGACCCTATCTCCCTGTGTCTAGAGTGACGAAGTCCTCTTCCTCCCCCCCATCGTCGATGCTGCCGAATCCTCCCCCACAGCCGCTGCTGAATGCGCTCGCCTTATTCGCAAGTACCTAGGCAAGGACTACACAACACGCCCATCATGGCAATACAACGCCATAATGCTGATGCGTATTCTGGGGGATAATCCGGGCCCGACATTTACGAGAAACATGGACGCCAAGTTTGTCGAAGCGATCAAGGCTCTGCTGAAGAACTCAAAAGACCCAAGCGTGCGACAACTCATGATGGAGACTCTGGACGACTTTGAGAGAACAAAAGCTTACGATGAGAATCTGGGTCTTCTAATTCAAATGTGGTTAAAGGAGAAGGACCGGGCTCTAAGGGAAAATAGCGTATGTCATTTGTTCGACGATATTGTCGTAGGCTTTACGTTGCCATACTGAACTGACATTTTTGTGACAGGGTCGAGTGCCGACGCTGCCACAGCGTCCACCTCATGCGTCCCCACCCAATTCCTTCAACGGAGGTTATTCGCAGAATTATTTCTCAAGACACCACCACAACTTGCGTCTCCCCGAACCCGTGGAGCTCTCCGGCCGGTTAGAAGAGGCTCGGACGTCGGCTAAGCTCCTCGAACAAGTCGTCATGAATACACCGCCAGCGGAGATGCTCGAAAACGAGTTGATCAAGGAGTTTGCAAACAGGTGCTTGAGCGCGTCGAGAAGCATTCAGGGATACATGGTGTCAAGCGACCCCGCGCCTGATAACGATACAATGGAGAGCTTGATTGACACCAATGAGCAGCTGCAAGCAGCTCTTAGCCAGCACCAACGGGCAGTTCTCAGCGCAAGAAAACAGCTGGGCCTCAATGAGCGGTCCCAGAATCCATCGCCCGCACCACACGATAGCATGAACGGCTTCAACGGCAGCCACGAGTGGCAGAATCCAAACTCGGCATCGTCTGGTTCAGGGGCCCCTGCATTCCCGTATGTAGCAGGGGGGAATGGCAAGGGTAAAGAGACGGAGACGTACAGCCCCCCGTTAGGGCCCCCGCCGGCGGGACCATCCGATCCCGGTCGGGGCAGAGCACCGCCATCTGATCCACCATCACCACTGGACGATCCATTCAAAGATCCGCATGCAGGTGGCGCTGGCTACGGTCACCAGCGGTTAGCTGATGAGCCATTCCATCCGGGGTTCGGCGGCTCGTCGGGTGGCGGCTTCTCAGAGCATCAAAGAGCATCTACCAGTGGTGTCTCAACTCCCTACGGTGCCGGCTCGTCATATCCCGCTGGAGGTCAGTCAGCACATCAACAGGTGAGCGGTGAGGTTTCAGATGATGATGATATATACAACTCGTCGCCGAAGCGAAAGGAGCCCATGTATAGGTACTAGGGGAAATCACGGAACCAGTCCCTCAGTTGAAGATGCGATATATACCCCATATGAGTTTAGGCTGGTGGAATTGTTGCGGGCTGGGAGCAGATCGCTCATGTCTCTTTTCTTTTTATGTTCTGGTTCAATTTCATTACCTCCTATGTCCTTGGTCCTGGAATTGCTCGGCTATCTGTGCTTATCATTGTGATGCTATATGGGAAGAGAACATGGATGGACAAGCATGGCGAATCGGAATGAAGGAAATACTATATATTTAACTGTATTCTCGTGGACGCATTATGAGCTCTAAGGACAAATACAGTACTCCCTCTTGACGTTTGGCCCTGACAATCCAAACACTTGACGCTCTGCCCATTGCTAAATAGCATTTTCCAGCCTCAGGTACCTTTGCATAGCTTTGATCAATTTTGGATACCATCATAGCAGGCATATAGTGCCGCCTAGTCAAAGCACAGCAAACGTAATACTCCACTTTGCTAACTCTTCTATCCAGGTTATGGTGCCAAACTCGTCCATCAGCTCATGAGGCATCAAACAAGCGCGAGTGTCCATCGACCTTTCTGATAGATCAGGCTTTGGATACGGTCTTGTAACGCTCCACCCTGGGGTTTGAGATGGACTGTTTCTATCTCAGGCTCCTTTCCTTGATCCTAATGCGTGGAAGTGGAAGTATGTATCTTGTGTTATCGAAAGTTGGCATACAGCCCAGAATATGGGGGAAGTGGCTCGCTTAGGGCCAAGGGATTGTGGTTGTATGAACGGTAGAGTGACAAAAATAAATAAAGATTCGAAGCAGTCGGGAAGCGTGGACTTTCTAGTGGCATGTTTAAGCATGGGTTTCATCGCCGAGACTGAAAGTCGTTGCGGCTAAGCCTTCTCGCGGCTGCAATGCACCGTTTTGCTGATGCTGTATTTCCAAGCTCAGAGGACCGCCTGCTAAATACTGACTACAGCAAGTATCATGGCAACTTGCAAAGTATGAGCATCATCATCTTCGCAAAGTTCTTGAAGAGTTGAGTTGGCGAGATGAGTTTGACAACGATAGGGGTTATAGTGAAAACAACTGTCCGTAGGGGGTCTGCGAACAAAAGGAGATGTTACTAAGGGCAATGGCGGGGGCAATCAAATGGTCAAGCAGACTCAGCTTAGGTGTACAAAAACTATCCTCTGTTTGTGAATCAAACCAGGACGATAGGGCACTACATCTGAAGCAGCCCCTGAAGGCACATTTGGCAGATCTAGAGAAGCACGAAGCTTTGAGAGGGTGGTAATAGTAACCATTGCAAATCACCTTTGACCTCTTGACTCTTTAACGTGCGTGCGTACTTGTCAGTTGAGTGCACTGATGGTAGGGGGCTCTGTCTCCTCTGGTCCTGAGCTGCACCGGAGCAAACGTTCCCTCGGAGTTGAAGAACTACCAGACCGAGGTCAGTTCCACTGTCTCCGACCCAGTTAATCAATCCTCTATTGAGGTTCTGAAACAATAGGCTTCCATTGCGTACGAATGGGTTCTGAACTGATGCGGTCACCTGACTTGCCCCCTATAAAGAGCACACTTTCTCCCCCAAGGCTGCAGGATTTTCTTTCTTCACAACCACAACAACAAACAAAACATAAAAAAGAATTATAAAAAAAATTATAAAAAATATAAAAACAAAAAAAAAGCAGGAGGCTACTCTGGCGAGTGAGCCGAGGGCGACAAACACCACCTCCTCATCGGTTGCGGTTTTTGCCCTGTGCCCAGCTATGATGAACCGATGGCGGCCTCTGATGTCTTCGCCAGACGTCGCCATCGGTTCCATCCCTATCAGCTGAGGCTGGTCTGCCCGCAAAGAGGAGGAAATTCATTCCCCCTCGTGTGAGCAGGCCAGCCTACTTCCCCTCTCCCCGATACATTCGAATCAATAGGGAGAGGGGAGGAGGCGAATGGGCACAGGAGCAGATCTATGAGCTACCCGGGAACGTAAGTAGTGTTTGTCTCTTGGGAACTTGAACCCTCCTAACACCCCTATCAGGAACATTTCCCGCGAATGGCATTTGCCTCGTATGGCGGGACAGGGTGACCACCAGCGTAAGTCAGGTCATTTCTTGGCAGTTCGAAAGTCAACTAATAGATTTCTCAGGAACATTCCCCCTTCAAGTCTCCGACTCTTGTTGTACTTTTCGAGCTCAACGCATTCACCAATCAAGCCAACAACCCAAGTCCGTCTGGGTATCACTATCTGCATGAAGGAACCGAAGGTCAAATGGATTGCGGGCAGGGGTGGAGGAGTGGAAGGGTGGGGATCGGGTAAACAGAAGCAGGATAGTAGACTATAGATTTGCACAAATAAGAGATTATAACTCATCACAGCTTTGATATCGTGACAAATTGCTGGCCTTGTTGTGATTCATCAGGTGCGAGTGAACTTGCAGGTCTCATCATGTCTTCGTAATTGGTCCGTTGAGCCAGCGATGCTCTGATGGCGATGGCTATAGCAGAAGACGACCAATGCCATTCCTCGTAATGAAGCCTGGGCGGTTCATATCCAGTAAGTTTATGATATTGATATTTTGTGATAGACTTGGTATTCTTCCTTTTTATCTCCTGATAAGAGATTCACACTCGCGCGGATCATGTTGTCCGTGCATGCCAACTCTCTCTCTCTCTCTCTTGACTCCAATTAAGCGAATGCCATTTCTACAAGTCGCAAACAATTACGCCCGCTGAAGAGTTTAACGAGACTCCTGAATCAGGCATGTCTTGGAGAAGCAGAGAAAGAAGAAAGCACGTCATCGATAGGAACTTTGATCGAAATTCTTTTTTTCTTCTGATGCGCTCAGGATCGTGCTTCTCGGGGCGAAAGGAAGACAGACGCGTCAGGGAGAAGAGCCCGCGGTAAATTACAGCTTTCGCTTCGGATGGCTTCAAATCTCGCCTCAGTCTGCAAATTCAGTCAGTCAGAATATAGTCATATCCCACCACATGGCACAGGTGATGCAAAAGAATACGATGGGTAATTGCTATTTTCCCCCTTTGCTACTGCTGCTGCTGCTGCTGAATAGCAATAAGTTCCGAGGTTCTGTGGGGGGTTCGTCTCTATGGTCCCCCATTATTGGCCAAGGCACGCGACCAAGCTCCAATAACAAAGGGGGAGAGAAGAGCGCAATGCATCCAAGGTCGACCAATCAACCAAGAGCTGAAGATGGCGGGGGCAGAGAGGCATCAGGTGAACGCTACGAGCAGATTCCAATCCTTGGTGTTCCCGGATCTTCTCCCCCCCGGCTTGGCAGGCATGTCCTTGACCTTTTTTGTTCTGGATGTCTCATCCAGCCACCAAAGGAAGAGTCGGGAATAAGACAGGACAGAACGATGACCCTTACCCTTGAAGATGGAAGCGAGCCTTTGTTGGGTACGAGGTATTCGATAAGAGAAGAGTTTGTTCATTTGTCTGTCGAGGGAAAGGTATCGAGTAGCAGGATTAAGTAAAATGTTTCGTCGTGTAGACTTTAAAAACAAATAGTAAAAAAGAGATTCTCGTCAAGGTCTAATAATGCTCTGTAGAGAGACACAAAAAAAACAAAAAAAAAAAAACCGCTTCCCAGGTTGAGAAATGCTGCGCCAGATGATGCAATGTCGCAATGAAAACTCCAAGAAACGCCGCCCATGATGCCATACCAGTCTGGTCGTTAACTTCCTCTCTCTCGCTCTGTCTCTTTTATTGCCTGCACACCACGCTCATCATGCCATGCATCTTCTTTGCATTAATATCCCTGAGACCGCAAGTATGCGGCCAGATTCTCTACAGCCTGATAGGCTATTATGGGCTCGTCGACATCGTTGTAGACACCGACAACCACAATGTTTTCCGACTTGGCAGCGATAATGCCACTCTTTTTCTGTACAGCAATCCAAGTCAGCCAACTGGGCTTGGTGGCGAAGCAAAGACAGCAGTAGTAATAGTAGACATACCTTTTGGGCAAACGCTAGTCGGTCGTCGGCTCTGAGGGTCATGTACTTGACGCCATTGAATGTGATGCCAGTGGTGAAGAAGCGTGTCGGGCGCTCAAAGCATTTTTGAAAGGTGATGCTTGCGTTCTGAAATTTCAAGGTTGCATCGGTTAGCAATTTGCACGGTGAGAGGGGAGAGAGGGAGAGAGAGAGAGGCAGGGAGCGTGTGGGAGACATACGACGACATTGCCAGAACTGGCCAAACATTTGCCGTCAGGGTAGCTGTATATACCCGCCTGGCTGATGGCTCCACATCCAATAAGTCTGTTGCAGAGAAGAGATAATGTTAGCAATCGTGATGGGGAGTAAAAAGAAGAAGAGGAAGAGGGAAAAAAAAGGCTGTTGCGTACTGTTCGTCGACAAATTCTACGGATTGCGCCGTCGTTAGGAGGCTATCATCGTTTACACTGAGAACAGCCAAGCTGGAAGTGATGGAGGTGCTGGTGCAAGACATGGTCGTCGATGTTGTCGTTGTGGCTTGTGGGTTGCTTGTTTTCTGGGTCGTGGGGGGGCGCAAAACGTGGGATGCGAATTCCTGTTTAGAAGCTTGGGTGGATGGATGGGGGGGGGGGGGGGAGAGTGTGTATGAGTGTGTATGAGTGGGTATGCGTGTGCGTGTGTGTGTGATTGAGAGAGCAGAGAGAGAAAAACTTCCGAACAGGTTCCAAGATGGTGATGAGATGATACAATAGAAACACGTGGGGGTTGTGAGGATGTTATATATAAAAATGCCCGTTACCTTAGCTTGTTCCTTACCCTCACCTTGAGTATGGGATGAAAGTGGTTGGCAAGCTACTTTACTCCGTACTACTACTATGAGCTGCGAGCTACCTATCGATGGTGCGTGTGTCTATCCTGTCCTGTCATGTTCTGCCCTGTGTGTCCCCCCCCCCCTTCTGCATGGAGCGCACTGGGACACCTGGAGCCATTGCACGGCGACCGCATGGACGGCCGATCCACCCACCCGAAAAGTGAACCGAGACTTATCGGCATGGAGTCAGCGTACGCACATCGACACTAGACTACTCCGTACCTAGACCTTGCTAGTGGTGTAGCGGCGGCCCTGCTTGTCTACCAATCTGCCTACGTAAGGCAAGGTAAGGTCTTTGTGCGAAGCTGGCTGGTTTCCCGATGGGTGAGTGACCCGAAGGGCATATTTCTGAGTGCGACTAGTACTACAACCTTTATGCATTTTGCCATTTTGCGCCTTGGCATCATGCAGGGACAGGGACCGGATAGGTCAGGATGAGACCGGTGACGCCTGTTTCCGAATTGTTTGAGAGCAGCAGCAGCAGCAACAGTCGTCGCAGCAAGCAAACAAGCAAGCAAACAAGCAAGCAAGCCAGCAAGAAAGAAAAAACACCACCAAGAGAAAGAGAGAGAACCCTATCACCGCCGTTCTCGGGATGCGCCTGAAACAGCGAAATAGCACTACGAGCCGGAAACAAGACACGGTGAGCCAGAGTTTAGAGGGCACTTGATCTACTGCCTATTGCATGCAAGCTACCGGTGACGATTATGACAACATGGAAGAATTTACCGACTACGAGTATGTAATGCTGTTTGGTGGGCGATGAAGCAGAGCAATGGGAACGAGAAGAAGGTGTGTGTGTGTGCATGTGTGTGACTGCGTGAGTGGGAGAGTCATGCACACGTGGGTGTGCGGGTTATGGCTTCAATCGTCACAAGAGCCGCCCCCAAATTTGAAGGGGAAAAAAGCTTGAGCCATGGATACCATGCCATGTCATGCCATGTTTCCCACACGCGTCGTACAATCACCACCAACAAAAAAAAAGTCATTAATATTGGTTTCTTCTTCTTCAATGGCGGTGGGTGTCTGGTACAAAGAAAACAAGAGGGAGAGATACAAGGAGACAGATGGCCATTCCAAGTTCCCACCACATACACACACACCCCTGGTTCATTTTGCCCAAAAGTGCGACGTTGACTGCAGCAAAGCAAACAAGCAAGCAAGCAAACAATCACCAACAGGCCAAGTATCTACAGACCCAGATACGGGCAAACACACAAGGCAAGCAGAGTACTTTGGAACAGAGAGAGAGAAAGCGTGTGTGTGTGTGTGTCCCTCCTCTCCACTCCTCCCAAGATTGCAAGGGTAAGTGCAGTAATTGGTGGTGGGTGGTGGACCTGGGAGGGAGGGGAGGGGAGGGGGGGGATGAGGAGGAGCATGAGGAACAAGAGGAGCAGCAGTAGGAGGCAATACTTTTTTTTCTCGCTCTGCTGCTGCACTGTAACAACACCTGGACACTTTTCCTCGACAAAACCATCTCCACTGCCGAAAATCTTCGGCACTGACTTGTGTTTGGCAGCCGAATCATGTCGGGCTTGACCAGCGGCAGGTCCCGATGCATATGTAGCCGCCTGTGTCTCCAGCCTCACCGCATTGTTGCATCCTCTCCCACCCGACGAATCAGCTTGCGCCGCTCTGAGCGCTCTAAGGGCATCGGATCCTCTACTGACTGCCTATTTGCCCATGTATTGTCTATTATTGTCACCTACAGACAAGCCATGCTCTCCCTATATTGCTCCTTCGCCTCACTTTTGTGTCCTGTGCTACCCATACCTACATCTACCTACCAGCCAACCAACCAACCAACCTATCTGCGGTCACTCTATAGATTACGAGCAGATAGATTACCTAGTGCATTTGAAATCAACCATGTCATGTCATGCCATCATAATCTTCTTCTTCTTCTTCTTCTTCTTCTTCTTCTTGATTCTGTTTATCGGACCATTATTATGTACAAGTATTTCGTTTTTGTTGGGTCGGTCTGTGTCGCCCGAAAATCTTAGGGACGCGTCTAGAGCCCCCCGAAAAAAAAGTTATTCAACCTTATGCACCTCAAAAGGGGATAGGATGATGATGATGCGTGAATGCATTTGGACCTTTCAGCCACCACCCACCAATACTACCAGTACTACCAGTACTACCAGTACTACCACTACCACTACCAAGACTGCTTCTGCTCTGCCTCTGCTTCTGCCTCTGCCTCTCTGCTTTGCTTGCTCCGCTCCCTTCTCCTCTCCCCCTCCCCCTTCTCCACCCACCCACCCGAAACCAGTTCAAGCAAACAAACCAACTCTGTCTCTGTCTCTGTCTCTCTTTGTGGACTAGGGCCCCATGCCAAAGAAGAAAAAAAGCTTCAAGGAGAAGCCGGCCAGCCATGGAAATGGGCCAAGCACACGTGGATTTCATGGAGACTAAAAAACTCCCTACTAAGATTGCCAGAGTCAGGTATTATTATTAGTCCCCCCCCCCGTTAAGCGTAATAGGGCAAAGTGCAAAAAGTTTCCCCCCGATGCCCCCCAATCTCAGATTTGCCTTCTGCAATATTTCATCATCATCATCGGATGGATTCGTTCACCTGGGCCGCGGCCCATGGTTCCCATTACCCGTTCACCTCAAGCCCATACAAGTAGTACTTGTAGATATCCCATCCGCCGATCATGTGGGAAAGAATGAAAAAAAAGTGAGGCGGCCCGTCTTTTAGCCCACTTCATCCCAACTCTCTCTCTCCTCTCTCTCTCTCTGTGTGTGTTCTGTCACTCTATCTGTGTCCCCCCTCCTTTTCCTCCTCTTCCTCTCGCTCTGCCTCGCTCTCTCTCTCTCTCTCTCTCTCTCTCTCTCTCTCTCTCTCTCTCTCTCCACCCATCCATCACATCTGCCAATCCATTTGTCTCCGTTCCATCCCATCCCATCCCATTTTCGTACCCCCCACGATCCCCATCCTCCCCCATGCGCTCATCCCTATTCGTACGTTTACGCATTTCAACCATTTCGTTCTCGTCACACACCACAATGTCAAAGTTGACACATCTCCTTCAATAAAACGCCCATTCACTCCGAGAAAGAAAAGAAAGGGTGGTACTGTAGATCCGTGTGTGCTAGCTCAACTTGGCGTCTTCCGATGCTGCACTCTCCCGTTCCATAAACCACCACCACCACTTCGTCTAGGGTATCGGAATCGTTTCACCGGCGCTTACTCCACTCCTCAGCGCAGCCTGGCCGTCGAGACGAGTATTTTGGAGGCAGGCTGTGACGACCATTGACACGCCACATTGTGATAGCAAACAAACAAATAAGTGAAATCACAAAACTTGATCCATGCATTCGTGCTTGTAAATACATATTCCATGACGTGGCAGCCCGTGGATGAGCATATTTGGCCCCCCCCAGGCGACCTCTATTCAACTTGATATTGGTTGTTTTAGGGTATCATGAGAGTTGCACAGCATCTAATAAACCCACACACGCGCTCACCGAAGCAACTCGCATATTCGTTGCCGTTGTAGCTTCTCCCGTGTCCTGTATGCCCCCCCTCCCCTTGGAGCAGGTCTTATTCCCCCGTCGAATCAGAACTCTGCAAATGACAAACCTGTACAACATCGCTTGGAGCATTCACTCCAAAAGCAGCGCTTGATCAGACCATTCTGGCATCAACTTTCCGCACCCTCTCCACTCAACTCCACCGCAGCCTCGTGTTTTATTGCATTTGCTGTCAAATTAGATGAAATGGCCAACCACCACTACGGAATACCCCCTCACAGTCTCCTCGTAATTGTGTCTCTCGACATATATTACCTCCAGGGGCTGAAAGTGTCACAAACCTGAAAGACCGGGCCTTTTCCCCTTCTTTTCTTGTTTGCTCGCCGCCAACTTGCATATTCCTGACGAAAACCACAGGTCCTCTTTGATCCTTCAATGGGCTTCGGCATGCACGAGGAGCCAACCGCGGAAAAGTCCGAGATATATCACCCACCATTCCTCCACACACGGACCATTATCACCTTTGCCAATCACTTCCTGTAACCTTGATGAGCTGAGCGAGAACGGAGAAAGACGGAGAAACACAACGCCCTCTCAATTTGTAATTCTGGCCAGGCGCGTCGGCTGCATTGCCCAGCCTGATATCCCGGACCGACAGCGCGCAGCCCCAACAGGTGACCAGAATTATGTTGCACTGCAGCTCTTTTCATTTCCACAGCAAGGATAGAGATAGCTGTTGAGTGGGTATACGGCGTCCTATAGCCATATGGAAATATCCAGTAGTATCCTGTAGACAAGTACTGTTCAAGTCCATGGTACTTGCTCGAGGGGGATCGAGGACACAAGGCTCGGTCAGTGTGTGCGATGTGTGGGGTTCTATAGAGTAGCGTTTGATGGGGAAGTAGTTGCTCGTAGAGTTGTTGACTGTGGTGTATAGTGGTGAAAGACAAAGACGATATAGCCGTTTTTTTTATCTACTCCGTTTCTCAAGTCAGAATAGATATCCAAAAGAGAAAGTCTGTGGTCAAGGGGGCCTTGTTCAGGGAGAAGATATAGTTCATTTAGACAGAGTTGAGGTATTGTCTTGGAATATAGTAAAGTCTCTGCGTACCTTTGGTTTTAGAGTTGTGCTGAGTCCTTTGTTGGAGTCGAAGGAGATGTTTGAGTGGCGAGAAAGGGCAACGTTGTTTGAATTGGTTTTGTGACAAAAGCACATCCAAACAACTGGGACTTTAGAGAAGGACTTGATATACTGTTGGAAATGCCCCAGTTCACTCTTTTTATTCCTTGTAAAAGACAATCCTGTCAGGGCTCAGATTGTTTGGTTGAACTGAAATAGGTAGAGATATCAGTTTGGATTTCAGACAAAGAATAACTTGACAACTGATACAAAGCGATAGGGAAATCTTTGCTACTAAAAGGCAGACACAAATAGGCCTTTTTTTCAAATTGCTAATTCCAGTGGAGTCTTTCGAGGCCCAGTTGTTCAACTCGGGGCCCTAATTATGGAAGTGAAATGGAACTACAGTAGAGGTTGCCTGGGCAATCTGCTACTGAGAATTGCATCAGAATTTTCACGGACAACTCGATCAGACCAAGGAAATCCAGAACTACTTGTTTTCTTCAACTTTCTTTCAACCTCTTCCTTCAACTTCTCAACCTCCACCACGCAAAGCTAGATGGGAAGGATGGGAAGAATCCAACGCTTGGAGCTCATCAGCTCCCTTGAGAAGTATGAATATTATTCTCTCCTTTCCCCAATGATAATGACATAGACTTGTGTGTTCTGACAACACCTCAGGCTCTTGGCTGATGGACGCTATTCGGACTGTACCATCCTTTGTGGCCAAGATGAGCATCGTGTGCACAAAGCCGTCTTATGTATGCGCTCTTCGTTCTTTGAGGCTGCTTTCCGTTACATGAAGGTACTATTGAAAAACAAAAGGACCAACTCTGGTCAAACTTGTGGTTTTCAAAGAAGAGTCTGGACTAATCAAAACATAGGAGGATGAGCCACACGTCGTCAACATGAACGAGGATGACCCAACGGCTGTGCGGCTGATGATCAACTTTTTGTATGGCATGGACTATACTGTGCTTCCCGAGAAAGATGAGGCCGAGGAGGGTGCTTCAGGCAATTCCGAGGAGGATACCTCAGAAAAGGTCCCTGAGAAGCGCCCGGGCTTGCTGCAACATGTCAGAGTTTACGCTTTGGCTGAGAAGTACGATGTCAAGGCCCTCAAGTTCCTGGCGGCCAAGAAGTTCAGAAAGGAATGCTTCAAATGGTACAACCACCCTCAATTCGCCATGGCCGCGAGTGAGGTCTACAGCACCACGCCGGATCACGATCGAGGCCTGAGAGACACCGTGGCCGCTACGGTCCAGTTCAACCGGAAGCTGATGAACAAGGTGGAGATCCAGACGGTTATGAAGGAATCCCTGCTGGCGTTCGATGTTGTCATGAATCTGCACAAGAGTCGCAAGAAGCGATAATGGAAACTCTGTGAAATTATTTGGTTCTCTCTGTCTATGGTTTTGAAGGAAAAGGGAATGGATCGACTATGCGTTTAGAGTAGCTTGGGTTTCTTGCTCTCTATAAAAAACTTCTACTGTGTATTCTTTCTTTTTTCCCCTTGCATTGTGATGAGCTTGAGCATGCATAGTATGCGCCTAGGTTAGGTCTCCCCATCTCCCTCCCTCTCTATCTTCCCTAGACATAGTAGTATATGCATGCACTGCGTGATGTACCGGCTACATGCCTTGGAACATATCAACAACCCTGTCCGCCAAGAAGATGTTGCACAAACACCCATGGAAAAGTGACAAGGAATGCATACGGATTTGATACCCGGAACTGAGACATCGAATCCCATGATCCAAGGCACTCTATCCTCTTGTTTGCTTTGTGTGCTTGCGTGTTCCCTCTTGTCTCCTATCAATTTTTTTTTGCTCGCTTCGTTTTTCCTTTTTCTCTCACACTCTCCCCCCCCTACCAAAATGACTCGTCTTTTCAAAGGGGGGCACAAACATTGTATGTTTCCCCCCTCCCCGTTTTCCCTTGGCTGCGACTGGTTGAGCTGCTCTCCCCCTCACGCGTCGTGACAGAAAGGGCGAAAGGTGACTGGTTGACAGCTGGGATGGGGGCCACTGTGATTGATGCATAGATCCTTGCTCTTGCAGGCCCAGCCTGATTGCGCTTCATGCAAGAAACTCAATGGAGTAGTTGGTGGAGGGGTGGAACAGCGCTACTGCAATCTGCCCGTTTCCGTTTGCCATCTCTAATTATCCTTGTTCCATGATCTAGCCGCACATCTCTGTCTCGGGTACTGGGGTAGGCTAGATAGGTGTAGTGCCTAGTAATCTCCCCCCCGTCCTCTTGCCCGTTCTCCTCGTCCTCGTCCTCATCCTCGCCCTCGCCCTCCTCCTCGAAGTATATATCATCTCGACATCCATCTCTTCTTTTCCTCGTCCTCCTCTTCTTTTCAAAGTAACCGAAATCTCCTACCTCTTTCACCAGCATCAACACCAGCACCAACCCAAAGATCACCACCGAGACACCAACCAGGAAGCCTATTCAGTCTTTGCTTTTCCCTTCTTTTCTTCTTTCATCCCGTCCATATCACAGCCTATTTCCCTTTTCTTGCTCCCCAGCCTGCCAGTTCTACTTGTTGAACCCACGCCGTCCCATTCCACAGTTGGTTGAACCACACTGTTGCCATCAAGAGAGCGTATTCCAGCCTGACGACATATCCGATATCCATACCAAGACCACCTTTGACACCTATTTCTTTGCGGCCCCGCCCAATCTCTCTTTACGCCCATCTACACACACCGAATACCGTCCAATACCGCCATTCCCATATCCCGCCATACCCAAGCCAATTCTCCTCTCTTGCACCTTCCCAAGACTACGTGACAAGTATTTGTCAGCCATCTTCGATCCGATATTTCTCTGTCCCCCCTCTGATTACTATTCTCATTTGTTTCTGTTCCACCATCCCGTGACAACCAACAATGGCAGACCAGAAAGACCAAGATTCTCAACTTGCGTCCCCTCGCAACTCCTCCACATCCGCACTCTCTTCAGGCCAAAGTGACGATGCACCCACCGATCACGACCAATCGCAATCTTCTGGCTCCAAGAAAAGAGCAAGATCCGAGGACGAAGAGCAGGAAGAATACCAGGACGCCTTTGACGTGCTCCAGGACTATTTGCCCAAGATCATTCATGAGTTTCTTCAAAAGTTCCCCTCGCCAACGGAAGAGACCTCCGGGTCTCTTTTCGATATTCATGCCCCTTGTAGCGGCTGTGATGATGGGGACGATGATGGGGACGATGATGGTGGTGGTGGTGGTAATTGTGATGACAGCTGTGATGAGGGTGGTGATGCGGAATCTATGGCTCACCTAGTAGGTAAACCAAGTCTCCTATTACTTTCATTTGTGAATCTTCTGACAATATCGCAGAACAAGAGACGGAGATCTAACTCCCCATCCCCAAGTCCACCGGGCACTCCCACCCGTCAACAAGATCTGCCTGCTCGGGATCGACAGCGTTTGCCACCACCCTGTCCGTCTCCTTCTGGCCATCCCACCACCGTCCCGAGATCTGGGGATGTTTACATAGTGAAGTGGAAGCATGCTTCTGCCCCCCAGGCGGCTATTGTACTGCCCATGAATACCCCCCTGAGCGAATTCGGCCTGCCCTGCACTTTGCAGAGTACGGCATTACTGAGATCCGTCCCATCATGCTACGTCTTTGATCGGGCTACCAATACGTTTCAATGGAAGAGCCGTTATGAAGATGGCGGAGATTTGGTCAAGGATCGTAAGTATCCCGTGGTGTATATCCAGGATTATTCTCGTTTTCCCGGTCCCGGCTCGTACGGATGGCTGTTTGGAGATGAGATCTTTAACTATGATATACGACTGCCTCACATGCCTGGCCAGGAAGGCGTGAGGGAGTTTTCCAAGGAACGAGTGTGGATCGCGGAGACGTTGCGTCGAAAGTATGGAGTCCCCTGTTCATCCAAGTCCGAGGAAACTGCCGGTATGTCGAGAACTCGAAGCATGTTACCATCAATGATACTGACAGCTTACCTTCCAGACATTCGAGATCCTGTCCATGAGCAAAATAGCTTCGAAAGCGAGGCCATCGCAGCAAATAGCCGAGCGTATCAGGCAAATGGGGAATACTACCCTTATCCTTCAGTCTCGATTAGTTGCCGCTCGCGGTGCACTGGAGCGCCATGCTCTCAACAAAAGGGTGAAGCTGACCATGTCAATTCTGTTTATTCAGCTTTTCTTTCTCAAGAGGCACTTGAGCAATTCAAGCCGCAAGAGAATCAGTGTCCAAACCCAAACAGGCGGGCAAATGCGTCCACATGGCGACCGGATTCGTGGCCCCCCTTGCGATCAGGTCCACCAAACGCACGTCGGTATGGTAACACTGGGCCTTCCTCGAGAAGGCCTTATGCAGATAGGCCATCCGCACAGCCTCTCACCAACAATGACCGCCTTGAATCTCCTACCAACAGTGACCTTCCTGAATCTCCCACCATCAGTGATCGTCCTGAATCTCCTACCAGCGGCGACCGTCCTGAGTCTCCCATCAGCGGTGATCGTCCTGAGTCTCCCACTAGCGATGACCGTCCTGAACCCGCCCAAAGTGACTCGGGGGCCAGTGTTGGCCAAGAGCGAGAAACCGTTCCGCCTCCATCTTCGTCATCCCAGCCAAGGCGACAATTGCTTGGACCTGGTAACATACAGGTTCTGCAAGTGAGTAATCAGGATACTCACCACGTTCCTGGGTCTAACGAACAGTCCTAGGATGATGATGATGATGACGACGACGGTGACGATGATGGGGATGATGATCCGGCCCATTCTGGCACTTCGCATCGAAGACCGCCTGCCCTACGCTTTGGCAAGTTTCCGTTTTCTGCTGAAGAAGCGCATCAACTGGAAGTTAGAGAGCGACGGGGGCGAACAAAGGGGGTCATATTTTACTGCAGGACGTGCAAGGTGGTTTACTGCTGCCTTGAGTTGGCGATAAGGCATGCGGTGCAGCATTGCCATAGGGCGCATTCTGGTAGTCTCGCAGCTATCATGAACCGAATCGGAAGTTGGTATCGCGGTGAGAACCCATGCGAGGAAAATTGGCGGCTTTTAGGGGCATCGACCAGTCGTCGCTGCCCAGGCTTTTATTTTTAGTAGGGAGTAAACGGTAGGATTGGGAAAAGGAATAGATATGTGCTGCGGTGCATTCTTGGGCTTGGGAGGAGGATCTACGGATGGCTGATTTTGATCTTGAGGGTATTTCTGCGGGTTTGGAGGATTAATGTGGACTGTCTTTTTTCTTTTTCTCTATTCCCTTTGCTTTATTTCTTTCTCTTTACTTCTTTCTTGGATACTGTCAGCTACTGGATAGCAGCGGTATCCCCATTTCTCATGTATCTATTTTTCCTTGGATATCAATGAAAGGTATCTCATTCCTTTCACCATGCAGGCCATTAATGTGGTTTGGTGACTGATGATGTGTTCCATCATGAAAGATGGGTAGTCAGCAAATTTAGAGATGTAGCAATCTATCCTCTGAAGCTGCTGGCGATGTCACTGGTGCTTTGAAAATGAGGTGCTCTTGACCTCTCCGTGTGGTGACGGAGAGCACCACCACCAGAGTAGGGGATAAAGTTGCTTTTTGTGTAATAAAGATATATTAATACCAATATAGCCACAATGACTCTCCGCCCTATAGTTTCTGTTGAAGAGAGAATACCGGAAGTGCTCCGTGAACGTGTGCCTATCATAGTCATCCATTAGTAAACATGGGTATATAAGAGATCACCACTCATCAAATCCAAATGCATCGCCAGAGTATCAACTTACCCCTTCAGCTTCCTATTGTATCCGCTTTGGATAGTTAAAACATTACATACTCTTTATACCTCACGCTGAGTCGCTGAGATTGTCTCCCTGCTCTTCTCCCCATCATGGTCGAGGAGTTCCACACTTTGCTCGCCCGCCTTCACGTGGCAGCACTGCGATCCGAGTACGTATATCGAGAGGCAGACCTAGATTTCTTCCTGTAGCTCTCATCATTTCGTCACCACACTGCTGCTTATACTGGCTATGTTGGCCTCCAGGGTGATGGCAGCCAAGATTCCGCGACCAAGCTCTCGTGCCGTGAGGTTCCAACGAAGCAAGGTCACGCCGTATGCGAGCACAACCGCAACATCAAGAATGGTTGGGAAGAAGCTTAGACATCCGCAATATGAGCCTAGGAATTTTTACATCTGAAGGGCGCCGTTAAATAGCAGAGCTGTGATACAAGGGATGGGAAACATGGGAAAAGGTTACGGTGCTTTGGGCGCATTCTTTATTTGCATTTACCTATCGAAGGGTGCTTTATACAAAGCTTAGTTTTAGTATGGAGACCCAATCCTCTATCAATTAATGGTCATTAAAGCTCTGGCTTCATCCACTGCCCCTTGCATCTATCGGCCCATCCATCCACCGTCAACAACCAAGACGTGACCACTGACATAGCCACTTGACCTACTAGCGAGGTAGACTGCGGTTCCCTTGAAGTCCTCGGGCGATCCCCATCGTCCTGCCGGGATTCTGGCACTGATGCTAGCCAGTCGCTCGGGGTTGTTCAGGAGTGCGGTGTTCATGTCCGTGTCAATGTATCCGGGGGCAATGGCATTGACGGTGATGCCCTTGGCAGTCCACTCGTTGGCAAAGCTCTTGGTCAGCTGGCCAACGGCACCCTTGGAGGCAGCGTATGCTGGGACAGTAAGGCCGCCTTGGAAGGTGAGCAGGGAGGCGAAGTTGATGACACTTCCGCGGCGACCAGTGACGGGAGAGGGCTCGAGAGAGAGCATGTGACGGCCTACATCACGGCTGAGAGTGAAGACGGCGTTGAGGTTGACTTGGATGACCTATGAAAGAGATTGCATAAGGGGTTATGTTTTGAGTGGAGGGAGAGGTGTGGGGGAAAGGGCTTTACCTCATTGAAGTCGTCGTCAGGGAAATCCTCACATGGGTGACGTCTCTGGATACCGGCACAGTTGACAAGAATGCGAATCTCATGACCATCAGCCAGAATCTTGGGGGTTAGAGCAGCGACTTGTTCTTGGACGGCAATGTCGGCCGTGTAGATCCATGCCTTGCGGCCAAGTTTCTCGACGGCCTCCTTGGTCTCCGTCACGGTAGTATCACGCTACTCAACAATGAGCATCAGTAACCGCCAATACCCCATGTACTCTATGAGATAAAGAGTGAAGAGCAAGAGAAATGGTATTTACCTGAACGAGGATAATGTCAGCGCCGGCTTCGGCGAGGCCAATGGCAACAGCTTGACCAATGCCACGAGTAGCACCGGTGATGAGGGCTTTATGGCCCTGGAGGGAGAAGAGAGACGAGGCCATGGCTGGATCTTGAGTTACGGAAAAATTAGATGTGAAGGAGGTTGAGGAGTAGATGAAGGGACAAACATGGAACTTTTTTCCCAACCAAGGAGATTTTCTTTTAAAGATGTATAGATGGGATGAAATGCAAGATGCAGCGTCACCTTGGCAGGGTGGGATGGATGTCTGTAGTGAGACGGGCGGATCCAATCCAATGGAGGAGGGGGCATGGAAAGGCTTCCATACAAGCAGTATCTGTCTAGCCGTTAGATAATTAGTGGGCGGATTACAGCGGCTACAGTGGATAAATGCCCACTGTAAATCCATACCCAATTCTTTTTCTCCCTCATCTTTATCGTTATCAATCGTCTCCTCCACGCCATGCGGAGTTTCCAACGCTCGCTCCCCAATTCTTTGCTTTTGCAGTTTTCGCTTACTTTTTCTCATTGACCTATTGATTTATTGATGTATTGATTTATTCATTTGTTGACTCGTAAAATAAAACAATAAAGACATGAAATGACAAACTTTTGCGCCAATCAGATATTCACAATGGCTCCCGCACTGCAAGTCTAAGAGGTTTCCCCACAATCTGCATCTTGGCGATGAAATGTTACTTGGAATGGCTTAGCGTCCGCCTGTGGGCTGATCTGTTTCGCGGGAAAAATAAGGCGCGGCATCGCTCAACTTTTAGTGATGGTGGTGGGGGACGGGCGTGCGTAGTGGGGGAAGTTGACTCGCTGCTCTCCCGTGAACATTGAACCTCTCTTTTTTTTTTCCTCCCTTTTTCTTCAACGTGACTCGTCAAGTTTGAGCTTCGATATCGGAGCTTCCTTTTTTTGTTTTTGCATCGTTGAGCTTTTGTTGTGATACCCAGAAGACACTTGGCCGGCTTGGATATCCGTTGCTTTGCTGCTACTCTCAAGATATCTCTCTACCCAGTGTCTCACCTTGCTGCCTCATAGTTCGCTCTGACCCGAGAGCTTCACTCATCTGCCTCTATAAACAGACATAGCATAACTGCCTTGCTTTTCTTTTGCTAATCATGTCCGCCGACAAGGTCAAAGCTTCCGTTTTGCACGGCCAGCGAGATCTCCGCCTCGTAAGTCATATCTCCCCCTCTATCAAACATCACCAAAAACTCTGCATCTTCCTAGCTTAAAGCTCACACCTTTGCCTACTACAGGAGGACCGTGAGCTCTCACACCCAGCTGCCGACGAGGTCCAGGTTGCTGTCCAGTCCACCGGCCTCTGTGGCTCTGACCTTCACTACTTTGGCCACTTCCGTAATGGCGACATCATCGTCCGCGAGCCCCTTACCCTAGGTCACGAGTCTAGCGGCACCGTCGTCTCTGTCGGTTCTGCCGTCACTGATCTCAAGCCGGGTGACCGCGTGGCTCTCGAAGTTGGCATTTCCTGTGAGGAGTGCGACTACTGCAAGATCGGGCGGTACAACATCTGCCGCGGCATGAAGTTCAGGAGCTCTGCCAAGGCGTTCCCCCATTTCCAAGGTACCTTGCAGGAGAGGATCAACCACCCTGCCAGATGGTGCCACAAGTATGTCACTATATCATACAGAGCCTATTACTATTGTAATATATACTCAAGACTAACAATGCTTCAAGGCTTCCCTCGGGCATTTCCAACGACCTCGGTGCCATCATCGAGCCTCTCTCCGTAGCTATGCATGCCAACCGCCGTGCCAACCTCCCCTCTGACTCCACTATCCTCGTACTCGGTGCCGGCGCCGTGGGCCTCCTCGCCGGAGCCGTCAGCAAAGCCTCGGGCTCTTCTGCCGTCATCATTGCCGACATCCAAAAGGACCGTGTCGACTTTGCTGTCGCCAACGGCTTCGCCGATGCGGGCTTCGTGGTGCCCCTTGCCCGGCCCGAGACCATTGAGGACAAGCTCAAGTATGCGCAGGAGGTTGCCGACCTAGCCAAGAAGACGGAGGTGAATGGCCAGGCTGTTGGCGAGGTTTCTGCCGTGTATGAATGCACTGGTGTCGAGTCTTGCATGCAGAGCGCCATCTATGTGAGTGTGCCAAACCTCAACGAACTTGCACGAACCATGAAGCCACTAACGTATTGATTGAAAACTACCAGGCCACCAAGCCAGGCGGCAAGATTATGATTATTGGAATGGGCACTCCCATTCTTACCCTTCCCATGTCTGCTGCGGCTCTGCGAGAAGTCGATCTCATCGGAGTCTTTAGATATGCAAACACGTATCCCGCTGCCATTGAGATGCTGTCGAACCGCCCGGCAGGTCTGCCGGATCTGGAGAAGCTGGTGACGCACCACTTCAAGGGAATGGAGGGCATTCAGGATGCCTTTAACATGGCTGGCAAGGTCAAGGATGAGAGTGGAAATCTGGTCATCAAGGTTGTCGTCGATATGGCATAGAAAAATGGATAGACGGGGAATAATGAGGCCGTAATTCCGAGGCAGTAATATAGAAAAGGGTAATGCATTCGGTATAATGCAAATGGGACAATGCGTAGATACAGGTAATAAAAAAGGGAATTCATGAGTCATGACGGCATTCTATTCATCTATCTGCGTGACTTTATTTTACTGTACTTTACTTTATTTACTCTCTAGCCAGAATTCTCCTCTACTTTTTCTCCTAAGACTTATCGGGGAAGCCAAAGTCGATGCCAAAGGGCGGGTAGACGTAGCGCTTGAGCTCACCCTTCTGAGTAAGATCGTCAGAGTAGTCGTCGAGGAGCTTCAGGTCTTCATCATCCAGCTTGACAATGTACTGGTTAGACTTGATGCGAGAGGGGGTGACGGACTTGGGGAGCACAGTGCTGCCTCGGGCCACTATATTATATTCTTGTTAGCAAAAAAACCCGCTTTAGGCTTTTAATCTACTCACCGTGATAGCTCAGCAGGACGGTTGCGGGGGAGATGCCCTTCTTCTCGGCAATCTCGACGACGGGCTTCGCGGTGAAGAGAGGGCTGCCGGTGCTGCCCAGGGGGCTGTAGGCCATGACATGGATGCCCTTTTCCTTGCACAGGTCGACGATTTCCTGCTGAGGGAGGCTGGGGTGGTTCTCAATCTGGTTGACGGCGGGGACGACTGTGGCGTGGGGGAGGAGTTGCTCCAGATACCTTTTGCTGTACTGTAAGGGGGGATTAAAAAACAGATGTTAGATAAAAAAAAACAAAATAAAGCCCAATCTCTATCCCCGTGGGTGGGAAACGCACGTTGCTGACGCCAATGGCCTTAGTCTTGCCGGTCTTGAGGACAGCCTCCATCTGCTTCCAGGCGTCGATGTGGCTCCAGCCGTGGATGATGTCTCGAGATCCATCGGGGAGCTTAGGGAACTTGTCGTCGTTTCCTATAGAAGATGATGAGTTTTTTGGGGATGATGGTAGGATAGCCAGCTAAGGCTTCAGAATGTCATTACCATTGGGGTTCATGAGAAGAGGCCAGTGCTACAAGAACATTGATTAGTGAATGCCATGATTGAAAAAGAAAGGGGGGGGGGGGAGATCTTGAGGATATATGTATATAAAAAAGACTCACAATGAGCAAAAGATCAACGTGCTCAAGGCCCAGACTCTTCAAGCTCTTGTCCAGACACTCCTCGACACGGGTGTTGTATGTGGTCCAGACCTTTGTCACGACAAAGATGTCGTCGCGCTTGACAGCGCCGGCGTCAAAGGCCTCCTTGATTCCCTGGCCGACCTCATCCTCATTGCCGTAGCAGTAGGCGCCGTCGACGAGCTTGTACCCGTTCTTGAGGGCGTAGGCGACGGCGTCCTTGACCTCGCCGGGCTTGGATTGCCAGGTTCCTGGGAAGAAGAAGAAAAGGTCAGTTTTCTCTCTGATGCCAGTATATTTGTTTCACAATCTGTTTTTTCTTTCTTTTTTACCCCGCCATGAGGTTTATCCAAACGCCCTCCCCTCGGCCATGGACAGCAGGCGTTATTAGTATAGAGAGATTAAAAGAACATACCGAGACCAACGGCGGGAATCTCCGCGCCAGTGTTGAGCTTAAAAGAAGTGGCAGCCATTTTGATTTAATCTTTACCTGATGTAAAAAAAAAGTCCTTGTAGTGATGAGTGATGGGTGAAGAAAGGGGGATGAGGTAGTTGAAGAAGAGGTGGTTGAAAAAAGAGGTTCACAATTTATTTATATATAAAAAAAAACAGCCATCAAGGTGTGTGTTTGCTACTACGGATAATTTCATCCACGGCTACTTTACACTACCCAAGGTACGTACGGAGTATAATAGTACCTTGTCTTGCTTATCTTGATAGCAACACCACTGCTACCTCAATAAATCGGCTTTAACTCTCGACATCTTCTCCTATTTCCTTGAAAAAACCCCCCGAAGCCGCTACATCACCCCCCAAGAATTACGACGAGCAAACCAAAAAAGGGAAGAAGAAGAAGAAGAAGAAGAAAAGGGCAAAAAAGTCCGCTTCCGCCATCACACTCTGAATCAGACCTCAATGCGTCTTCCCCTGATTCGTCCTTATTTTTGACGCCTACGTGGGGGGCTCTTAGTCTCCTCCTCTCCTCCCCCTCCCCCGCCCACATTCTAGCCACGGAGAAATCAGACCGAGGAGAGATGGAGTTTTACGGGGATTTCTTGGGATGCAGCGGCGGGTGGAAGGCCGCTCCAAAATCTGCTATTGAATCCCGTACATATGTATGTACGTAAGGCATGTAAGGCATGTAAGCTAGACAAGGAGTTCATCATGTCATGCCATGTCGCCATGACATGCTTGCCAAGCAAGGTAGGCCACTATCCTTGCTGCATCATCGTCATCTTGCGTGCCGAGGAACTGGAGACTTTGCTGGGGACTTTTTCTTAAAAATAAAAATAAAAAGCAAAAGCTCTTGATTCACAATGGTGAGTAAGCAGCCAAACATAACATTCATCCCATTAATGATGGTGATGGTGATGCTGCTGCTGCTGTTTCCCACCTCTAAAGGTCTACAACTGTACCCACGATCCCTTTTTATAAGAAAACGAACCGTCATAACTAAGGAAAGAAAAGAGAAAAGGTAAAGAGAAAAAAAACAAGGAAATAGTCCATCAAAAATAGTACAATCAAGAATGCTTGTTTCCACCCGTGCCCCATTATCACGCGGAGAGCCCGTACCCATAAGTGTATATATGCCCGCCTTCGTCTATAAACACAAACCCAACTCTAACCAGAGACCAAAACCCAGAGCCTGTTTTCCAACACGTTAGTCCTCTATTCCAGGTTGAAATGCTCAAGGGCTCAAAGGACACTTACAAGAAGAAAATCATCAAAACGCCAAACATCTTGGCTATCAGCCATCGATTGCTCGACACTCGTGACCAATACTTGAGCAACTCTCGCTGAGCACCCTCGACGTTATCCACAATGTCTTCCGTATTGGCGTCAATTCGTTCAATCATCTCACTCTGCTCCGCAACCATGGTCGCGAGCTGGCCAAAGATGCCTCCCAATTCATTAATGGTCCTCTCAATTGCCTCAATTGCTTCTCCTCTCTGTTGAATGTATGTGTTGGCCGGCTGGGCCTCCTCCATCATCATCAACTGCTGGTCACCCAGGGGAGCAGGATTAAGCGAAAGAGTGTCGTTGGCTGGCGCTGGAGATGCCCTGTTGGGTGTGCCGTAAAGAGGTGATGCTGACTGCGCCATCGAAGGCTGCGCATGCTGAGAAACCGATGAAATGAAATTTTCCGTTCGTGATCTCGACGCTTGGATATTCTTTGTTCGAGTCTCAAGCACATCCTTGAAATTTACAGACACGTCCGTCAGTTTGCCCTGTAGGAGATAGACGACATTTTTGTTGTGTTCGCCTTCCTGATCCGCCTTGGGGTGTTGCGACCTGGTTAACGATTGTAGAGCACCAATCTGCTGGTTCAGGGCTGAAAGATCCTGCTTGATAACGAATGTAAGCTCGTTAATTTCCACAGGCCGGTCGTCAAAAAGAGTACGGCGCTTAGCGACTGCTCAACAATATTAGCCAAAAACTCATATATGTCTCTCCCCCCTAAACTATCAATCCATCAACCAAGAAAGGGAGCAACCCACGTTGTGCCAACTTCTCCAATTTGCCCATGGTAGCCGTAATTCCCCTTCCAATCTCGGCCGCCTTCCTGGCAAAGTCCGACCTCCTAGGCCGGCCATCCCCATCCGCAACTGACTTTTGCGCATCGGTCAAAAGCGATCTCTTCTGGGCGCTGGGTTTGTTTGCGTTCTGGCGACGCTGGGCCTGGGCGAGGACGGACCTGAACTCGGCGGTTCGGTCCTGGATCGACGAGACAGCCATGGGTGTGGTTGGAATGGTGGTTGTGACGGATTCGGAGAAATAACGAAACTGCGACCAGCGCGGCTACGAGAGATGATGTTGGCAGGGGCGCGCCCAGTATCGAGGGAGCGCTTTGACAATGTTCGGATATCAGCCGCTCGGCTGTGAGGAAACAGAGGCCAAGGAATCGAACGTCGTAAACTGTGCGCTTTGTTGCGAAACCCTCGGGGTAGTTTGTTGAATCGCTCAAGAAGGGGGGGAACGAAATGCGGTTGTGTTGCGTGTAGTATTAATTAAATATCACTAAGTAGTAAGGCCGACGAAGAAAGAAGACGGATGATAAATAGTGGCCAAAAACGAGAAGAGAGAGAGGGAGGGAGGGACAAGGACAGAGTGCGCGTGGGCAAAGACGAAAGATAAAGAGTGGTAGTTGATGCGATGCGATGCAATGTGGACGATGGGGGGACCTGGAAGAATCCACGTATCTGAACTTGCCACAAACGTGGTTCATTTGTGCCAGTTCGTGGCTGGTGGGCCCAGCAGATTGCGCAATTAGCCTGTGATGCAGATGCAGCCACGACTGCACAGCCACATATGCATTCACTCTGGCTCTACATCTCGGAATTTGGAACTTTGGCAATACTAAATACCATAACATGTGGACGCTTGAAGCACTAACTATACAACAAAATTTTAATTGTATAAACTAGTCCTATTTACAAGATAAGAAAAATAGAGGTATAAGAAATGCCTATAAAGGACGAAAAAGATGATAGGTAACTACCCAAGTAAAATTCAGTATGGCATCGGTCAGCTTGTAGCAGACACCATGCCTTGGTATCCAGTTAAATCAATACAGGATGAATAGACATATCATCTATCCCCTTACATGTAATCATACGAGTCGCACACAAAGAAACTCTTCGGGTTGCAAAACATGCCTTCTATATCTGTAGATATTATGCCAATCCACTAAGAGAGAAAAGAAACGAGCAAGAATCTCGCCTGTCGACGTGGCATCTGGCCCTCTCCCCAGACCTCGCTAGGCTTTTTCTATACATGCAGTGCCATAGACGTTTCCCAATGCTCCCATTTATACGCCCGCTCTTTTAAAAGATAGGTCCAAGAATGATAAAGACAAAAACAAGACATACTAAAAAGCAATAACGGAGCAGGAGAGAGAAGAGGAAAAAAAGGAAAAAGGACTCCTGCGATGCTGGTTGGCCGTGTCTGCCCGTTGTTCAATACCCTTATCCATCATTTCAAAATCCCAAAACGCCATCATACAGACCGTGCCCTTGTAGCCATTGAATCGTTGCGTCAAGCCATGGTAAATGCCAAGATTCAAGCGTCATCCCACCTCCCACCGCATGGTAAAGATGCTCATCGGTGATCAAGACCGACAACGGTCCGTCCCAGAAACTAGTATACACAATATACATTATGACCGCAAAGAAGGCGGTATAAAAAAAGGGGAGGAATTGATAAATCAAGCGAATGTAAAAACATCCTTAGTTCTCAGCAGTTATAGAAAATCGCTTCACGTTCTCAGATCCTGCGTTGCTTAGGGTGTCTAAAGCAAGAGAGTGGACCGAATAGCGAAGACTCTTGGTATCATCAATTTGCTCGGGAGGGGTGTGAGGCTCCTCAATGACTTTGCTGCGGTCGAGCTCATAGATACTGCTCGCATCATCATCGCCAGGGAGCTCGACACCAAGGCTGGAAGCGTTCTTCCCATTCAGAACGTGTTCAGAGATGATGATCTGGTCACGACTTGGTCGTCTGCTTCGGTCATGCCCAATGTGAGCCTCTGCGGAAACAGGGATGACACCGCCACCGATGCGAGCCCAAAACATTTGCTCCCTGAGGCGAACACTCTCCTCCCATGCTGCCTTTTCTTGGTCCTCGTCCTCTGCCCGCCAATATCCATCCTTGACCATGCGAAGGAAACCTAGGAATTGGCAAGTTGAGCGGACACGAGTAACACAGTAGTTGCACAGAGGATATCGTTGGGCTGAGTCAGCTTCGCTAGTACGGAAGCGATACTTGCGCAAGAACGGCTCGTCCTTTCGAGATTCACCACACATGGCACAGGGGTAGTATTGTGGCCTGGCCAAATTTGAGCCCGCTGGAACAGGCTCAACCACCAGTGACCCATCAGTCACTGATGTCAGTACGGTACGACGAGCCAGCCATGATAGCCCAGGAGCCAGGTCGAGCCTCAGTGTTGGCTCAACGTCCTCAGTGAGGACTCGCTTGTAAAAGCGGGTGTCCTTAAGGGCAGTGGCTGATGGGGTAGAGCCGTTGCTGACAAGAGAGGCTGGAGTGTTGGGGGATTGAGGGGCACTGCGGGCAGGGATGGGAGAAAAGGTATGCAGAGAGGCGGTTGATGCATTAGAAGGGTGGGCACTCGAAGTGGAACCACCGAGACCAACACCTGAGCCAGAAGAGACACGGCTGCCAGAGCGCTTGCGAGACAAGTGGGTAAGGATCATAAAGTCATCGTATGAGGCCAAGTCGGTACGTAGAACGGGCTGAACGAGATGGGTGAAACTGGTGGGAGGAGCGGGAGCTTGCGTCTCGGAGCTGGTGTGAGTCGAAGTTGGTGAGAGACCATCTGCGATGGACCGAATATCGTCCTTGGGGTCAAAACGGGTCACACCCGGGGATGAAGGTGCTGTATTGTTGGTTTGGTCATCACGCTCAGTGACCATGATTTCCATGACTTGCTTCAGCTCAGAAAGCTGCTCCTGCTGAGACTTGAGAAGGCTTTCAGAGTCAGCCAGCTGGGATTGAAGCTGTTCGTTTTTGCGCTGAAGAGTTTCCTGCTGGCGATTGGCTTCCTCCTTGGCACCAATGACCATCTTGTTGGCTTCTTCGAATAGAGCTGCTGTAAGGTTCTCCAACTCTTGTTCAATCTTTCTCTTTTCTTTTTCCGTCTCAATTCGCTTAGTAGTTTCCTCGGCCAACTTGGTTTGCCAATTCTTCTTTTCATTCTGCATGTTTCTCCTCTCATTTTCGAGAGTGGATCTTCGGACCCAGACATCGCCGGAAAGCATATCCCGCTGGGAGGCAATTTGGCCTTCCAGGTCTCGGATGAGTTCGCGAGCAGATTCCAATTCATGGCGAGTGGCAGAGAGAGTATCGTCGAGAACTGTTTGGTGGTTGATCGCATTGATAAGCTTGGTGCTGAGGGTGGCGACTTCATCGCTGAGATCGGGATGCGTATTGACGGCTGGGCTAGGGGTAGTCGATCGTGCAGGCTCATTGGATGGACTGAGAGCTCGAGTTCGAGGATCTGGCAAGGTGCTCATCTCATTGTTGGGGAAGAAACCAGCCTTGGGCGATAGAGCAATAATGGGAAGCTGAGAAGTTGAAGGCGATTTCGGAGGAGGCTTCGGCTTGTATGATGGCGAAGTCGATGTTGTTGTTGGGACTGATGAGAAGGATCGGACATGGCCAAAAGCGGCCTTGGGAGAATGGGGAAGATGTCCCGACCAGCCGGAGACATGAATAAAGCTGGAAACGAAATCAGTAACGGTAGCCATGACGATATTGCGCAGACGTTGTTGGCATTTCTCGGGAGTGGGTAAGAAAGCAAGGGAAGGGCAAGGAAAGGAATTGAACGCAGATCTAGGGAACGAAAGAAGGGGAAGAGAAGAGGGAATGGGCGACGTACGAGTCCATGTTGAACCCCGAATTTGGTACTTTTTTTTGTGTATTCCTTTTGTCGTATTCCTTATGGCTTGCAGAGTTTGCTGCTTCCGCTCGAGCTGTAGGCGTTCAGCTTGGTTAGTGCTACCGGGTGAAGGTGCCTTTCGTCTGATTCGATTATTGGCGTGTTGGGTGTGTCGGTACTACTGCTAGTTTGCTTCGGGTGTGGCGGAAAGGAAGGATGGGGATGAAGGGAGGACGATGTAGAGAAGCAAGCAAGTCCTGCACTGCTTTGCTCTCGACTTCTCACTGGACTGGGCAGCGATCGGGTATCGAGAAGGATCGGAAGGGAGGGGAGAGAAGGAGTGAGTGAGTAAGGGAGCGTATAATACGGAGCAGAAAAGAGGGACGAGAAGAGGAGGGACGAGAGAGTGAAAAGTAAGGCGAGGCGGAAAGCGTGGAAAGCAACCGAGAGGTTTGCGAGAGAGAAAAAGAGGCGCGGGTTGCGGCAGATGGGACGACGACAACGACCGACGACGACCGACACCAACAAATGGGGACCGGGCCTCAGATGAGCCAAATGGGCCAAGATGGATTGGATTGGACTGGATTGGATTCTTGGATTAGGATTAGATGGGGGCTTGACATGCAAGGACGCCTGCAAGGACCAGGTTGTGCCAGTGTCAGTTTAGGGAAAAGGAACAAGGCCAGCCGGGATACGGGAATGGCTAATAAAGGGAAAGGGGCGGATCCGGATGCGCGCGCACAAGCCAATGAGTTTGTTGATGCTACCTTGTGTCGTATCGTATGCATGTGCGTGCGTACATACGGAGTACGGGATAACGCAACGCAATCCAGGTCCAGGTCCAGGTCCAGATCCAGGTTCAGGTTCCCAACCAATGTTGGCTCCCAGGCGGCGGAGGCGGCGGCGGCTGCTGCACAGTGAGTGTGATTGCGGCTGGCTTGGGCTGAGCTTGAGCTCTGAGCTATGAGACTTTTTGGTATGCAGATGCTATAGTTCTATTGCTTGTTATTGATAATGAATTACTTTGTAGTAGCAATGAAGATGCAAATCTAAAATACTAAATACTAATGCAAGAAAACACTAAATAACTAGTACAAGTGCAAGTACAATTAATGAAGCCGAGGTCGGAAGAGAGTCAAAAGAAAAAGTCTTCATAGGGAGGCGCCGCGTGCACCGACCGAGAGACCGACGGGCGGCAAGAAAGGGAAAGGAAAAAAAAGACTCAGTCAGTTCTTTCTTCTGATGAGATTTGAGATTCTCGTCGTCAAAAGGAAAGAAAGAAAGGAAAAAAAACAGACGCCATTTGAGCCACCTGAGCCACTTGAGCAGCCACCTTTGGCACCAGCCCGAGTAGGTACATACTTGTATGTAGGGGTTCAGTATTGCCCCCCAATCGGGTTCCTCAGCCATCTCAAAGTGGCGCAGCTCTTTTCATTCCTAGCCGCCCAAAGAAGCTTAGCAGGCCACGGGGTTTCTTGGATAATTTGCAAGTTAAAGTGGAAAATGGCCATGTCACGGCCCAGAACGAACAAACGAACTGGTCCCCTGTTTGACTTTTTTTTTTTTGTCTTTGGTATTTTATCTCTTGTCTCTTTTTTTTCGTTTTTGTTTTTTTTGTTTTGTTTGTTTCGTTTTGCCGTCTTACATCATCATATTCCTTCTTGTGCACGGTAGATACATGCATAGATACATTAGTACATACAAGTAGTAGTAAGTGCACAAATAAATGGGTAAAAGTCTTGTTTTATTTTTAATAGCCGCCCAAGACCTGCAGGATGCATGCATGCAGCTCGTAATTTAGTTGGACGATTCTCTCCACTTTCTCTCTCTCCATCCAAGTCCAAGTCCAGGTCCAAGTTCAAGATTCAAGTCAAAGTCGTCATCATTATCATCATCAATGACGATGCATACAAGTACTTGTTGTATGTAGGTATCTATTGAGTACAAGTAGTACTATACAGGTATACTACCGAGTATATTATATTGTCTTTCTTGATTTACGTGTCTGGTACCCTAAAGCAAAATTCGATAAGCGCTTTATCCACTTTGATTGTATCACTACATCATCATCATCATCATCTGACCACTTTTTGACATCCTCTATTTTTTTGTTTTGTTTTGCTGACTGTCAACCCATAGGTGTCTACTAGCCTGTCTAGGTACTTGTAACTGTAAGCTGCAGATGGATCATGGCTCAGCCTTTTCTCATCCATCAACAAGTTTCCCCGCTTTCCTCCACTCTCCATACCACTGTGCAACACCGTCGCATTTCCTCCTCGTATCTTATCTTATCTTTCTTATCACCTTGCATCAACTTGCATCAAACACCAACACTAATACCATCTACATCCGATCCAATCCAGTATCATAGCTGACGAGAGTTTCGTTATTAAGCTTTTATTTGTTTATTCATTATGTCTTTTAGCCCTGTTGTGATGCAAGTCTCGACAGAACTTTAGGCCAGCCTTTTGGTTATGCTATAGCTATAGGGTTTGTTATACACCAAACTAAAGCCATACAGTACAATATGACTACTTGTCATTTCATCGTTTACCCTCTGTCAACTCAAAATCTCAAGGCTGAAACTATGTAGCAAGCAGACAACATAGACCATCTAGTATATAAATCAAAAAGAGAGAAAATCTTTCAAATCTCTCCCAGCACACTCTCATGCCACCATGAATCGTGATACTACACAGAACAGGAACAAGTGATCCATCAGCCATCAATAATCAACCAACATGGCATCCCTCAGCCCATTCAACCCTCTCTCGCGCCTCTTATTATGCACTCTCCTCCTCTTCGTCCCCTTCGCCATGAGCTTCTACATCCCGGAGTCCCTGGGCAACGGCGTCTACGAGGTCAGCTTCGTTAAAGAGTACGCGAAGAAGTGGAATGGCAAGACGACCAAGAGGGCCAAGAAGCCAAAGCTCCAGAGGATCGCCATCGCCCACTACGAAATGTCAGACTTCTACGAGCTCAACGTCACGGCCAAGTTCAACGACGACAGGGTGTCCATGCCCATCACCCACTCGCGGTGCCCCGCCCCCCACGACCAGGAGAGCATCTTGCAGCCACAGCAGGTGGAGATGGCCCGCCAGATGCTCGGCAACTGGTGCGAAATGTACAATCCTCACGGCGGCGGCGCCGTCTTCGCGATATACGGCGACGTCGTCTTCTTCATCTGCAACTGGACCACCCGATCGAGGGCCGACGCAGGCCGAACGTGCTCCTCCTGGGAGGCCCACTTCACCGACCGCAAGCTCGACCAGTGGTGCGGCCCCGGCCACGGCGGCTTTCTACAGATGGCCAAATGGGGTATCGACTACGGACGTTCCATGCGGCAGCAACCCATATGCCCGAACATTGAGCTGCACGAGCAGGATCGGCCAGATCGCAGGAACCAGCGAAAGCCAAGGTGGAGGTACAAGCTTGCTGGAGGCAGCGGTAGGATAAAGAATAGGAAGCCCAAGCTAAGCGTCAAGCCTAATACGGGGAAATGGAAGGGGAGGGAGGACATTGGGAGACACGGTTGATATGCCATCGTTGCTTTGAGAGCTTCTCTTGAGGGTATGAAATAACAGGATCAGCACAGCCTCGCATTCGTATTCATAAACAACCTCGTACCTCTCTCTCCCCTCTCTCTTTATGCAAGGATTCATACGAGATTTAGAAACACAACCATGGTCTTGCATTATTATTACATTACGTATGCGATTGACGTCCAAATCCAATCTACAGAGAAATTCCATCCTTGATCCAGAATCCTCCTCTCCCCTTCACAGTGTCTCACATCTCTCTTCATCTCTCCCTTTTCTTGTTTCCTAATTATCCCCTTTCTTCATCTTCATTAACGGGGCCTCCCTTGTCTTTGCCAAGGAAAAGAAAACGCACGGCGCATCTTTCCCAACATTTCGGGACCCTTGACTCTCCCAAGAACACGGACCAGGCTCTACGGAAAACACCTAGAAACATGGAAGGGGGGAAAACCGTTCCAATGCAACATGTCATCATTTAGTCTATATCGAGAAAAAGAAGACCCTTATAACAACCTCTATAATAATCTCGATGGACCCTTGCCCTAATACATGCAAACAGTAATCGTATAATGCGCATCATTATTTTCCATGCGAAACATTGCCACGTTTGAAGCCACCGTCAGGCCCCATTTTCAAGCATAAAGAGTATGTACAAATGGCTTTGGGTATCTGAAGGCATCTTCAGTACCATAGCCTGCTGAGAAAGTAACAACGAATATGTGCTATGCCCTCTTATATACCAATACATGATCATTACTCAATCTCATCAATCTGTGCCACGCAGTCATTCAAGCGACGTATTGTTCCATAGATACCTCTTACACTTAATCTTCTTTCCAATCTCCAAATTCCGGAACCCCAAATGGGTTCCATTCCTGTCCTGGATAGCTCGTCGCGCTCATCTTGGGCTCAAAATCTTCTGGATCAATGGCAATCTTTTCCTCCTGGGATGCCAATCGTATCGCTCGCTTTCGCGCTTCTTCCGTATCTTCCAACTCGGCCGGTGGCATATCTTTAGCTTCATCCTGTGATGTGACTTCTGCCACTCTATCATTCGATGCTGCCCGCGAGACCTCTGCTGGTTTACTATCGCCCTCAGTCCCATTTTCCTTAACACTGGATGAAGCCCCAAGAAGACTTTGCTCCCCAGTTTTCTGTGTTCTCAATACATCCAAGCTAAGGCTTGACATGTACTTGCTCTGGCTCACACTGTCCTGGGGTGTCATATCGGGACTCTGCGAGGTAGACCGTAGATCAAAACTTGGGGCACCGCTGCTTGCGACTACTCCACGCTTCCCATTGAACTCAGGTGTAGCTGGCAGTGGTGACTGAGAAGCCGCAACTGTCACTCCCAAATCCCGCTCCTCATTTTCGCTCTGCTGTGGCTCTACCTTGTTGCTCTGGTCAAGCACTTGCGAGAGATCATGCCGGCTTGATTGTCCGCTGGGTTTTTCAGTGCTCAGAGCCCCGGCTTGCTGTGGTCCTGGGCTTGCGTCCGATGTGCCGCTGGCACGACTGAGCTGGCCACTGGAGGACATGCCTGTAGACTGGGTCTGCACGGTGTCCTGTGGGGTTAGCAACCTCTGCTGTTGAGGTGGTCCTGGAGCTGCTCGTTGTTGCTCATGCCACTGCTGAGCACCGTGGTATTGTTGAGGAGAAGCATGGCCGTAGGACGCCTGCTGCCGAATCTGATACGGCGATGGCACAATCACTCCTTCCCCATGAACTGCTGAGTATCCTCGTGGGATGGGCACCGGAGCGTATTGCGGCTCACTTTGATGAAAGGCAGGGGGTCCTTGGTTTCTGAGGGGCGCGTTGCCGCCAGGTTGCTGTTGTTGCACCGTTGCTTGAACTCTAGGAACACCCGGGGGTGACAAGGGCGACTGCTGATAATGACCAATTGGTTGCGAGCTGGGTGGAGATGAATGCATTTGCTGATTTCCGCGGGAAGGAGGTTGTTGTTGCCATTGGTTTTGAGCAAACTGGGCATTCAATGGCTCAGATTGTTTAGCACTTCTTCTCAATGCTCCGAAGAGTTTGCTTCCCTTGGTCTTCTCTCCCTTCGTGGGCCGGCTCTGACCCTGTTGCTGTGACATTTGTGCCAAATCCGTCACACGGCTCTTAAGTCCCTTCCATCGAGAGCCTTGCCCCTCCTGCTGTCCTAACGACACAGACGGCTGAAGGGAGGGTGGGCCAGAGCGTGCTGGGACAAAATAATGCGTTTGTGCTATATTAGGCTTGTATCCAGGTGTCGATACAGTAGAGCTTGGCGATACATTCATCGGCATCTGGTAATTCTGCTGCCCCATATTCATTGCGCCGCTAGCGATCTGATGTTGTACAAGGTATTGCTGTTGATTCGCACTATTGGGTATACGTTGCCCTTGTCCCGGCATCAAACTTGCGGGTGGAAAATCGCCTCGAGGTCTATTTGTTACCAACGGCGACTCGACAGGTGTGGGCACTGAGGGTCTTTCCGAGATAAAGGATTGTGCGATGTGTGGTGAAGCCTCAGCCGATCGCGGCGTTGCAGTGACTTCAGGCTGCTGTCTCCGAATTGTTTCCAACTGTGGAGACTCAGTCTTTTGTCGCTCAAGTGATGATGGTTTAGGGGAGAACGGCTGAGGAGAGGGTGCATGGCTCGATGCGGCGCGAGAGTCATCGATTGGCTTCTCAGCAGCCAGTGAGGGATTGACATCCTCTTCCTTTTTGTTCTCCGTCTCTTCAGGCAACACTTGCTGAATTTGAGGTAGTTTCCGTTCTTCAAATTTTATATCGGATAAAACTGAGATATCTGGAGAGACTGTAAACGGCCTCAACAGTTCCGCTTCTGTGGTGACATCTTCTTGAGTCTGGTTTTTTGGTAGCCCTTCCAACTTTTTTTCAAAAGCGAAATCTTGAATTCGCGGTGTGGCTACTGCAGATTCAGGTCGATGCTCAGGGGGCGTTTCAAAGTGGTCGGCCTCGGATTGACGTCTATCATTCAGAGCAGGTGAACGCGGCGGTGAGTCTTGTGGACCTGTCTCTGCCCGCAGATCATCGTGTGCCGTAGGGAACTCCTGCCCAAGTGGCGAGGGTCTGGGCTGAAGACTCAGGGGCTGTGAAAGTTGCTTGACTACCACAGGCGATGATGGTGCAGAGCCTAGAGAAGTAGTACTTTTCTGGTTGGTCGCCAAAGACACTACCGGAGGGGATTCGACAGGACTATCGTGCCTATACTCACCCGGGAGTGGAATCGGGGGACCGAATTGGGGTTGAGGTAGTTGATACTGTTGCGGTGGCTGCTGAGGCTTAATAGGTGACACCGGGGGTTGATCTCTCGGCCTAGAGCTGGACCTTCGACCAAACACACTTGTAACAAAGCCTGATGTCGATGTTTGTCGGCTCCTGCGACCGATTGTATCATCGTTGCGTATATCCTGTCGTGCGGTAACAAATGAATCCGTTGTATCGGCCCTGGCTGGCGGTGCTATATCTGCCGCTCGACCTTGCTCCCCTCTGTCCGAACCTTGACTGTCATATCCAGATGCAGCAGGAGTAGACGGGTTGGTAAAATTCAGCTCTTGCTTTGATCGTGCGAAAAGTCCCGCAATGCCAGAGACTCTTCGTTTCTGTGGTACCTCTCTGTCTTCATTGGCAAATCCACTTCCAGCATCGAGGATGTTACTGGCTGTGAACGAACGCGTCATGCGACCTGCAGGGAGTTTTTGCTGCGAATTGCCTGAAGTAGATCGCATCTGTTCTCCGCGGGATCCAGGGGGCGTACCTGCGGCTGCCAAGTCCGACTGTGACTGTCGGGGGGTCGCGCTGTCCGATTTGCGAGATGATTGATCTAATGAAGAGCGGCGGCCGGTCAGTCCCAAAAAGCTCGACCGTTTCTTCTTGCGCTCTTGATTATCTCCAGCCGCACTACCCGTCTCAGAATACTCGTCTCCTCGAATATTGGCAGATGGCGGTCTAGAGTCGTTCATAGAACTTCGCCGCTCTCTGGATGCGGCTCTGGCGATACGGTTGCCGATTTCCTTGAATACGCCCGAGCCTCTCTTCTTTCGCCCACGCTCTTCTGGTGGATTGCCTGCTATTACCTCATTCTGTTGACCTTGCAATTGGGTTGACTGGGGAGGAGGTTGCCCCCGAGCTGACCGTGGAGCAAACAATCCGGGGTAACGCTGTGCAGATGATGGAGGTACGTCGCTCCTCTGCCTTGGTGGCATTTGTTGGACTGGAGATACAGGGGCTGCTGCGGCTGCTGGAAACTCGAGTCCAAGTTCCTTGTTGTAGCTATGAAACATTGCCTGCTGAGCAAAATCCGTGCCGGAGCGCTTTTTGGTAACAGGATGAAGGGGCTCCGACAAGTGACTCTCCTCCAATATCCAGGGGCCTGAAGGGGGCAGTCTCTGAATTGGGTTTGGCATGGTAGGCGGGTTTATCGAAGTCGGTAACGACTGGAGATATGGTAGCACGCGGTTTTCTACGTGATGATGATTTGGACTGGCACTTTCCTGAGACTGCTGGACCTGCTGATTCGGTTGTGGCTTTTCCTGGACTAAACCTGTCGGTTGTTTGTTTTGTCCGTCTGATGCGCCTGTATCCTCATCCTCTTTCAACGACTCCTTTGCCTGGATTTCACCCAGCCGTGTCGGAGTATCGACGCTGAGGGGTGACATAGGCAACTCCACATCAGCTGGATTCTCTGGTGGTGTCTCATCTGAATCGTCAAGAGAGAAACGCTCAGCTGCTTTCCGAGCTTTGGAAGACATGAGACCAAAAGTAGAGCCTCTCCTGATGGGGGGTAATCCTATAAAAGATGAGGCACGTTGCGGTATTTCCGAATTGGCCGGAAGTGGAGGATGTGACTGTTGCGACTGAAGTCCAATGCCACTGTCTTCAGGCCCGGTATTCATAGAAGCCTTTTGAGGAGAGGGCAGGATAGCATCGGATGCGCTGATTCCTTGTGGTTGAGTATCATCCTGCTGATGTGAAATCATGATCCAATCATCTGGTGTTGACTCATCTTCAACATTTCTTGTATGGTGGAATTGGATTTGTGTGTTGTCCTGATACCTTGGCCCCGTCTCCTCCAATTCCAAGTCCCGACCGGCAGGCAAAAGGTCCGGCTCATCTTGCCTATCCTCGGGCTGCTTCAGGACCGGATACACGGAATCCGGAGCTTGGTGGGGGACTGCCCACGGCACGGCGGTACCGGTCCCAGTCTCGGCATCCAACGGTGATAAAGGTGATTGGATAGGGAGCTGTGGAGGTTGTGTTGGTCCAAAATCGCCGATCTCCTCATTGGTGTGTGGGGCTGATGAGCCTTCCCGGGACTTCGGTTCCAAACTGAGACGCCATGACGTTCTTCGCTCACCCTTGCCGGGGTTCGGGTGTGCCGGATGAGGGGTTGATTCGCCCTATTTAGGAGAAGAAAACACATTAATAACCATTCATCACGTCATGAAACAAACCGTTGATCGTTTGGGCAACAAATATTAGGTAGGGGGTGAGGGGAAAGCGGGGAAAGGCAAAACTGGAACAGCAAGAAACGCATCGTGTAATTCCTATCTTACACCACCGCATCTCGTCATTAGGCCAAGAAAAGAAAGGATACAAGTGACCGCCTTCGGAGCATAATATCAAAAAAAAGATAGTCGTTTTCAACCAAAAACATTACTCTGCTTCTTTGGCAGAGAAAAGAAGGGCCTACTCACTGCGAGTAGGGTCTGGAGAAAGAAGCATCAATGAAATACCTTGTCCCCGCTTCCGCGCAATTTGCTTTTCCCTTTGCTTAGCAGCCCCTTGCCCATTTTACCGGCCGAGTGCATGAATTCCTTGCTCTTTGAGCCGATTTGTGTTCCTGAGTGTCCGAACGCGCTACCAGACATTTGTGACGGAATCGATAATCCACCCAAGCGTGAACGGCTAGTCGATGACGGGGTGGGGTTTGGTGAGCTTGCGTTAAGATATTGCTGATAGTAAGGTTGCTGGGCAGACGGTTGAGATACTGAAGGCAATGGTGCATTCCCTGCTTGCGACGATAGCTGAGTAGTTGTGCCGTATGTAGTTGAGACATTGAATCCAAGTTCAGGATGCTGAGCACTGAGTGATGAGAGCCAGTTACCCAGGCCAGACTCTTGAGAAGCAAAAACCCGCCGTGTTTCGTTGAACATGTTTATTCTTTCCGTGGTTGAGCCCAAAGCCAAAATCTCCCGGAAGGACATAACCTTTGCAGCTGCTAATTGACTGCCTGGAGATGTGGCAGAGACAGGTGAATATGGCGCGGGGTGGTGCTCTGCCGGCAGAATAGGCGCAACAAGACTTGTCGATATATCCCGAGCAAGCACACTTTCCTCTGCGAGGGAGGGCTCTGCATGCTCACGGGCCATGGTAGATCCCCTTTCACTTGACACAGATGCTGACACTGGTGATGGTTCTTCGCGCACGGAATGGGACTCTTGACCTTGAGAAACAGCCGGAGCTTCGATTCCTTGACCAGAGTGCTGCGTCTGCGGCGTCTGAGATCTGGGGCTGTGGCTACCAGATTCATTGCCAGCCCCTGTCAATGGGGGAGCCGCACTCTCATCCGGAGCAGCTATTACTCTCAGCGTGGGAGTAGCACGGCCTTCCGTTGGTATTTGGTTAGCAGGCTCACCTTGAGGTGCAGTGACGGCCTCTGCATCTGGAGCTTCCCAAGAAAACCTGCGTCTGCTCTTCGATTGTTGGGGAGAAGCTCCACCATCAAGACCTGTCGAGGTTCGAGAGTTAACAGGTGTAATCTTGGGCTCTTCTACAGCCTGCGAGACAGGAGCAACATTCTCCAGACCAGATGGTGCTTGCGGACTAGTACTCCTTGGCACAGATGTTTCTGTCCCCTCACCACCTTGGGGCTTTTCTGTCGTACCCTCCCAGTAGTTATCATAGTCTTTAAGAGTATAGCTGCTTTCCCTGGCGGCATTTTGGTCAGACGCAGGGAGTGACGGAAGCAGCTGAGCATCCTGTCTGAGAGAAAGACCGCTGGGAGTTACTCCACTGGGGCTAAGAGTTCTCAGGATTTCATCACTGAGCACATCGCTCTCTTTCAAGGGTGACGACGTTGCGGTGTTGAAGGTGGAATTTCTTCGAATAGGTGGTGGTTCGAATTCGATAGGGGATTCAGTGCCCTTTCGAGGCTGCAAGGGTTCGGTAGGGGTGATATTTTGGCCAATCGGTTCTGGTGCTAGAATTGCATTTCGCACCTCATGAGGGCTAGGAGTCCGTAGTGGTGGGATAGAAGGAAAGCCCCGAGTAGGATGCAGGGATGCACCACCTGAGGCGTTGGGGGATTCGTCCTCATCTGCGTCTGGCACGGTCGGGGCGTCTTCGAAACCCCTCCTAGTTCCAGAATCTTGTTTCTTTGCGCCATATGTGTCAACTTGGCCTACTACGTCATCATATTGTGCGAAATTGGCTGGTGTTCCAGTACGACTACCCTGCTGCTCGACGTCTCCTGCCTCGTAACCCTGAAGCTTTGGAGTGGACGATTTGACGGGTTCTACAGGAGGCGTTCCGGTTGGATGACCAAATTCACCCTCAACTTTGCCTCTTGAAGCAAGTGAGTGGGCGGAAGAGCTAATTTTGTGCTCAAGACGATGCGGACTGACAGACTTCCGACTGATTCCCGCAGCATTACCCAACGCAATTCCGGTGTCAACGTGACGGATTTGATTGATCGACCCATTGGAATGTCGTGAATGAATAGATGCGTCGTCTCGCTCCCAGGTATCCCGTCGGTCTTTCTCTGATAACAGCCTAGGGGGTGCTTCCGCTTCAATACTTGCAATCTCGAATCGAGGTTCTGATGCTTTTGCAGCAAGCTCTGGCTGCTTATCTTTCTCAGAGCTAACGCTGTGTGAGACATCGGATAGGGGCAGAAAAGACGACACTTTGTCGGTTGTTTGTTCAGGTCCATGTTCCTCTTCGATCAGCTTCACACCATTGTCGGGGGTAGGTTGAGGGGTGGAGCGTCGTGAAGGTCGTTCGAAGCTGGTGGTACGTGACGGGTGTTCGAATGGCTTGCTTTGTTGAGTTTCACGGGGCCCTTGAGCTGCCGTATTGAGTGGCATGCTATTTCCGAACGCTGTATTACCAGCGACATCACGGGTGTTAAAACTACTTGTAGACGGAGGTGATGTGAGTGGATTGGCAATGGTATCTTCGGGTGGTCCTCGAAACGATAAATCGGACACCGCGGGTGAGGCACCTCGAATAACAGGCGATTGCTGGGTCTGCACACGTAAAGATGGAAGATCGCTCAGTCCCGGTGTTGGGCTTGGCGTAGTGCGGTTCGGTCTCGCAGATGGCAAACCCGTTCCCAGCTGAGCTCGCTGAGTTGACAGAGGTTGCGGCGGCGGCGGTGGTGGTACGGTTTCAGGCTCAGACCCAGACTCCTCCTCAAATTCATCAGCCCCCCAATCATCTCCATCATAGTTTTGCACTTTTGCTTCAACCCATTTTCTCGTCTTATTTCTCTTCACGTTAACCTGATAGGTGTTCGCCGACGGTGTGTGCGGTGACCTGCAAAATTTGAATCAGAAAGAGGTCAAAAAAGACAGCTGGGATAGTCAGGGGGGGATTTACATGGGAGACTGGGCATGCCTCGCAGGGTGGCCGTACGAGCCGTCCATTGTATGTATTGCCCACGTTGACGTTTTTTAACAAACTATCTGTGCATGCTTCCTCAATTGGATAAGACGAAGAGAGGGAGAGAGTGAGAAACTCTTGTGGCTGTCGTGTTGGGAAGCGTGGGATGTAAAAGTCAATGTGGAACCGTAGCGATCCCGAGGCAGAAAGACAAGTTGGTATGATGAAAGCTAAGCAGATAAGGTAAGTACTCGGTAGATACCTGGTAGGCGAATAAGTATGTAAGGATGCAGTTGTTGTTTAACGAGAGATATCAGCGCTTTTCGCTGTCGCTGTAGGGACCCAAACAAGGACTCTTCAAAAGCCAAAGGCGAATGATAGATGGAGGTGTCAAGATTGAAGACACAGGGAGAGGAAAGATTGCAAAGGAAAGGATCCAGTCGACAGGGTTGAAGCTGCTGCTGCTGCTTATGCCTTAGTCCGGCGGCTTCAAGGGGAGGCTGGCGCGTCGCAAGTGGAGTGGCTGGTGAGGCGGCAATGCGGCAGCGGGAGCCAGAGAACCTTGGAAGGGTTGACCTCTAAAACAACTCTCTCCCTAGTCTTCAAGCCTCCCAGCCCCGGAAGAATAGTCGGCACGATGCAAATATGCAACCTATTTGCTTGAGAAGCCAATCACTAACCTGGAGTAACATTCACATTCACAGCGGAAACTCGTATCTGATGCATGCGTGCAACGAGTTCAAAGTCATGAATGAATGAATATCTATGCTTACTCGGATTAAAAATAAAGCTTCCATCATTCCCTAATGGAAAAACTCTTCAATATGCAAAACAACCTCCTCTGGTAGCTCTTCCGGAATAAAATGTCCTGAATCAACGGTCCGGACATCCACTTCAACCCCTTCCTCGCTAACATCCCGCCACTCTTTTAATCCATCAAACAGTTTGTCTACGATGCCCTTATTACCGAGAAGAACTCGTATTGAGGTACGGATCAGCTTCCCCTGGGCCAAGTCTTCCCTCGCTTCGTCGAGATCCAATGTTGCACTCGCGCGGTAATCCTGACACCAGCCATGTACCGTCGCCGGGTCTTCGAATCCTGTCACGTACTGTTCAAGCACCTTCGCATCAAACACATCAACCCCGGAGCTGGTCTTCTTGTTCGCCAGAAACATCTGTGCAATTTTGCGTGGATTTCCGGATAGCAATGTCTCAGGTAGGGGTGCCGGCTGGATAAGCATATACCAATGAAAGTATGCTTTAGCGAAGTCTGGATGCTTAACTTCATACATGGCCAGCGTAGGACAAATATCTAAGAGTATCGCTTTGCGCACTCGTGTTGGGTAGTCGACGAGCAGTTTGTGCGTTACTCTTGCTCCACGGTCATGAGCGCAAACGTAAAAGTCATCTTTGAAGCCAAGAGCGTCCATAACAATTATGATATCCCTGGCCATGACGCTTTTCGCATATTGTGAAACGTCATGTGCGGGCTTGGATGAAATGCCATAGCCGCGCAGGTCAGGGATGATGAGGTTGTATGTAGGGAGGAGAGGAGCGATGCGGTGCCATACGTGATAAGTCTGAGGGAAGCCATGGAGGAGGAGGAGAGGGGGTAGAGATGAATCCGGGGCAGATGTTCTGATTCCACGGATAAACACAGGAGGGTCCTCTTGCGTTTGGATGGTGAAAGATTCCAAGTTATCAAACATGATGCTGAGTTCTAAAAATAACCGAGCACGACTGCGTTTTCTCTGCCTTGAATGAACATACTGAGGGGTGAAAGGGAAGACGTGAGTTCATATGGTAAATCAGTTCTTTAATATCAATAAGTCAGGATGCAGCGACTGGAGCCATGGCAGAGTATATTATTGATTACCGATCAACCTAGGCCCCCCGCATCGAACAGCCCCACTGCCGGAAGGCGGCGTTCATTCTGGAATTATACATGGATATAGACTGGGCGGGACCGTGTCACTTCTAGCTTCTCTGCTCATAAAAATAGAAACGTCGTTTAACAAAAAGACAGAGAGAGAGAAAATAGAATATATATAAGCAAAAGAGCAAAAAAGACAGCTTTATTGACACCTGTGGGATTCGAACCCACGCCTATTACTAGACCGCGAAACTAGGGCGCTCGAATTGCTCCGAACCGCACCTGAACACGGCGCCTTAGACCACTCGGCCAAAGTGCCTTTTTTTTTTGGGTACTTCTTGCCGCCCCCGAACTAGCTGCCAGGTTCTGGCTTTGGCGATGGTCAACGTTATTATGCTAAGTTATATAGGTAGTTCATAATGAGCCTGTTTTGTATGAGCTGGCTCAGATATATCTAGGGTGTTGATATTCTTGTCACATCTATAATAATTTACAGTGGCAAATGGGGAGCTATTATTCAATTTAGATCGATCTGTGTACAAGATAAGAAAGTAAACAACGGTTTTGCATAGTTGTTGGTTTCGCGCTTCAGCAGTTAGATTGACTGATGCCAACAAACTACGCCTTGACGAGACCATCGTCTTATAGCAATCTTCATGCTATATCGAGGGTGAATCTGTATCATAAGATTGGTCTGCCGCTGTACTCTTGCGTTTCGTATTCAGGACAGCCAGTTGTTAGTATAGGACTTCAGATGCTTTGTTTGTTTCTTTCCCCTTGTATGATTCGCACTCAACGTACATCTATCCAAGGCATTGAGCCTACATATTCAGCATTTATATCTGCCTTCACCACAAGGGCCGGCATCTTCGTTGAGATTTGTTACATGATTTATTGACAACCAAGGAGACTACTCGTAGAGAGATTGATATACATCCGCCCATTAAATGGCACCGTGCTTTTGTTACTCCCCCGCATTTCCATTACTTTTTTATTTTCATACAGACCAAGACACCTACGCCATCCGCCTTGGGATCCTTATCTATTTGACCTCACTCCATCTCATCACTAAAGTACTGTTTTTAATGAAGTCGAAAAATGGCACTGCACTCGTTCTTGCATCAACAAGTGACGATATATAGGCAACCCGTATAAATAATTGAGGTTGGGACTCGCGCCGGCTATGTGACTCGTTCCACAGCGCATGGCCCTCACTCCAGAGTTTGGGCTAGCTAAGGTCGATGCCACACATTACAAGCAGTTGTTTCTATAAACCGCGCTTATAGCTCCTCCTGGACAGTTGCCTCCTGACCATCGCTTGCGGGCTTCGCTTTTGATTGCTCTGCCTCCTTCTCTCCATCACGGCTAGCAGCGGCATCCTTGGGCGCAGCGGCATTCTCTGCCTGGACTGTCTCCTTATCGACGCCTTCAACGTCGGGGTGAGGTGGGGCAACACCACCAACTACTTCAGGATTGGAAATTTCATTTCCATTTTCATCAACAATGCGTGTCTTAGTCTCATACTTTGTCTGGAATTCAACCTTTCCTTCAAGGGCCCTGACCTGCTCAGGGTCCAGAAGGTTGCCGTCCTGATCTCGGTACTCAATCTTCTCCTCCATTGACACGATTTTGGGCTCTGGGGCAATGGCGGCTTGGGAAATGATGGCCTCAGGCCTTTCATCGGCTTGACCCAGGTGCTTCTGAGCTTCGTCTTGGGCAACGGGAATCCCAGCTGGCTGGACCGACTGAACAGCTGAGGTACCGGCGGGAACCTCAGTCAGTGCTAAACTTTTATATCCATCATACTAAAGGGCATATCCGGTTAGTCAAGATGTTCAGGGGAATCTCAGGTCGCTGCTCCCTACGGTTGCTGGCATTATTCGGTCAAGGCGCCGTGATGGCCATGCCCGTATAATCCCAAATCATCCACGTTGCGGAAGTCTTCTCTCGGGAATGGTGTTGGAAGGACTTACGGTGTCAAGGAAAGTATTGCAGTCAAAGTCCCATGTAGTAAAAAGTTTGACACGACTGCACTCAGCCTTGGTCCATGGGTTTCCATAGGCAAGAGGCGCGAACAGGGTGAAGACAGCCGCTGAGAGAGTCAGGAAAGCGACAGCGGCGATGCGATTAAAGATAGGATTGCGGTTGCCGAGAGCACTTGGGATCCTGGAAGTGACGAAGTCGAACGTCTGGCACAGGGCAATGATTCCAAAGTACAGGGCAGGGAAGTAATGGTGAAGGAAGAGTTGACGCTTCATCAGGTAGAAGGGGAAGTAGTGCAGGGCCCAGCCCAGCACAGAAGTTCCAATCTCGTAGTCGAATCGCTTGAAGGTGCTGCTGGCGTAATCGCCGCAGCTGCGCTGCCAACGAACAATGGCGATACCCTTGAACAGTACCCACATAACAATGGTAGCCGTGGTGGACCACCAGATAACAGGATTACCGATGAGATAGACCTGTGTGTGATGTTTTCCCCAAAAGTTGATGCCACGACGAAGGATAGGCCATGAGTCGGGGCGGGAGTCCCAGGCGTGGGAGTCTGTTAGACCAGCATTGGTCCTCCACATGACCTTGTGAAGTTCCCAAAACTTGCCAAAGAAACCTGGATTGGCATAGTTGACCTTCTCAACGTCATCCCCGAGCAATGGATGCTCGTTGTGCTCGATGTACCACAGACTGTTGGGCATACTGCCGCCACGTGCGCAAGTTACCTCTTGCTGCTCTGAAGCCCAATCGGGAAGCTTCACTTTGTGAGAAAAGAGAGCACAACCGGTCATTACATGCACCAGTCTAAACTGGGTCTCGATTGTTCGGAGACGCTCCTTGGCGAGGGTACCCTTGGACTTTTGCTTGACAATCTCGACGCGGAAGTAATCGTTGGCGTCACCCTCGAAGCCCTCATAACCGTAAGCGGAAACCTCGTTCTGCCACTCAGCCTCGGAGACCGGAGGGCGCACATCGTGTGAATGCAGACGTCGGAAGGTAGGCTTGTGGAAGAGCCTAAGGACTGTGCCATCTGTGACGTAGTGGGGTTCAGACAACAGGTCCCAGGCATAGGTACCATTGATAGGTTGGCCGTCAATGCCGAGGGGCTGGGTTTGGTTCTCAAGAATCCAAACGTTGTTGTCATCCTTGTGAGGATAAAGGGTAATCTGTTGCTGCTTGCTGCCGGTGGGGTACATCAGGGGATGGGAATGAAGGTAGCCACCTTGGGTGTTGACATGGCGAATAGTGACTCGGCTTCCGAGGATAACATCAGCAGCAACGTCCCTCATTCCCTTGCTGTTGAGGGTGGCCTGGAATTCAGAGCTCATAAATCCATCACCATCACCGGGATTTACCAAACAGAGGAAGTGAATAGCAAACATGGCCATGTAGAAAGTGGCAGGAATAATAATGAGACAGAATACTCTGGCCATGAAGTGCTTGGACCAAATGCGCTGAATAACGATCAGTACAATGCGATATAACATGCACAAGGGCATATTGGCATACCAGAGAAACGTTCTTGACGTCACCGAGAAGCACCCAAAGCTGCACAAGAGTCAAAGACCCTACCCAGGCAATAGTGAAGAGGCCAACCCATTTAATGCTTGCGGTGACACCGAGGCCGAGACCAGTCATAGCAAGCCAGAACCACCAGCTAAGCTGGAAAGCCTTCTCAGGTCCAAGTTCATGCTGATTCGTGAAACAAGTGAATGCCATGGCGGTAAAGGCAGTGGCACCAACCAGGGGAGAATCGAGAAGGATGAGACGGGCTTGGGTAAGAAGGCCATTCTCTAGGGTTAATGTTAGCAATGCGGTGTATAATATTGAGGATATACGAGGGGTCAATTATACCAAAGACGATGAGACTGGCACCAAGGGCAGCAGTCACAGTACGACATCCAACAGCCTTGAGCGTTAAGAACATGCTTGGAGCTAGCAAGATTCCACAAATGGCAGGATATAAACGCATAGCGACATAGGGAACGCCGGGTTCGAGATAATCCTTGCCAATATCCTTGAAGTCAAAGTCACCATCGAAACCAGCGAGCCAACCAGTCAAGGCGATGAGCATCTTGGCCAGCGGGGGATGAACATCCATGAAGAATCGGCCCTTGATATACTTGGAAGCGAAACCACCGAAACTGCGAAGAAAGGTGTCAGCGGACTGTGGTATAAGAAGCCATTGTGTGTTTCCGGGAGCTGCTCACTGGACCTCATCGAAGACGACGCTGGTGGGTAAGTAGATTCTGAAGAGACGGACAGCGGCAGCGAGCAGGGTGACGACGAAGGCGACATAGTAGTCGGATACCGGCAATAGGAAGACATCGTTATCCTCTACACCATCGGACTTGTAGGAAGAGTTCTTCTTGGCCTTGGCCTTGGATTTGGTGGATGCGACAGGCGCTGGCGAGGCCTGTTTCTCGACAGCCTGCGGAGGTTGGGGACTTTTGCCCCGCGCTTTCGCCATGGCGAAGAAATTCGGCGGGGGAGGAAGATGAATCTAAGAATAAAGCGTTCGCGATCGGAATAGAGAACCCGGCTCTGGTGGTGGAATGCCCAGCGAATCTGGACCTTGTTAAAAGAGCGTCTCGAATAGGAAAACAAGAGAATAGATATAGATTAAAGGCGCCTCATGAAGCAATCAAAAGAAGAAACAAGGAAGACAGAAATCAAGGCAGCCAATCCGTGGAAAAAACGATGACTGCAATGGAAGAGGTCGCAACGGCGAAAGAAGAGGGAAGACAAGGAATATGAAGATGAAGAGGAAGATTCAACAAAGGTGCAGGGAGGAATGGGTCGAAAGGGGCCAGGTGGAGGGAAGCTGTTGTGCGCTACCTTACATACGTTGGTGTTTGCTCAGCTGCGCGACTCGAGAATTGTAGCTACAGTGGCCTCTACGGGCAAGGTTTCTGTGAGGCTTAGCAGACTTTGCACCGCCATAAGTCGATTAATGACACCCTCCCTCGGTACGGTACTAGCAGTAGCTAAGGTATGTAGGCAAATACTTGTAGATAGTAGATAAGTAAGTACTTGTAAGATTCGGGGCATTATTGAGAACATTGAACCTTGCTAAGCTCTTTATACAATTGCGACAGCTTTTTTTCTATAATATGCTTCGTTTTACGGAAATCACATAGATACAAATATTGAATTGACTACGTTCTCGATCCCAATTCATCTGCCAGATGGACGTAGAGCAAGGTAAGGTAGGTACTTGACATTTGCTCCCTTGAGTGGGAACATGTACCCTTCCGTTGCCCTGAAGTGAAGCTTGGGCGCTGCTGATGCTCTTCAAGGGATTTCCAAGGGAGTTTCCAGGGGCCCCTCATCGTTAGTAGTGATTCAGCCGCACCAAAGAGGGAGCCCGGAATTCGGCTCGTGTTCCAAGTTTATTCCCAAACGAACGAACTGCTGATGGCGGTTGGCATGTGCTTGAATTGAAATTTCTTCCCTGCTATTACAGAGTACAAGGAATTGAGTTCAAAGTATCCAGTGCTGGCTTGCAGACATAAGTTTGCATCACAATCGCTAAATAAAGTTTCTAATTAATGAATCAAATAAAATTCATCTCTCAGCCTCACGTTTCTGTTTAACGCAGCTTGGAAGTAATAATGAATGAACGTCTAGTACTTGCAGGTAGGTATATGACGTTGCTGTCCTCTGCATATGCTATTTGTATGTGGGTGACATTTTCTCCGGAATGGGGGCGAACAAAATTCCGGTGATTGGCTGAATCGCCCTTCTGCCTTAAGGCTGTCTTGGAAATTTCCCCAGAAGCTTTGGAGCGAGTCGCCAATTCGCAAGCTTTTGCATCATATCGATTGTCCATCTTTCTATCCATCCCGCACAACCCAGCTCCTCCTCGCCAACCTCTTCCAGTCGTGGAGATGGCTACAGTTGTGGAAAACGGCAATGCGCCAAACGCGCTCGACGATCTCAAAGCTCCAGCTGGAGTGGTATTGCCGCCACGCGAGATTCGAAACATTCTGGAGAAAACAGCCGGCTACGTCGCGCGAAACGGTGCCGTATTTGAGGAGCGAATTCGCGAAAAGGAGCAAAAGAACCCCAAATTTAGTTTTCTGAACCCAACAGATGCGTATTATGCCTTTTACGAATGGCGGTTGAGTGAGATCCGAGCTGGTCGAGGGACAGACATCGCCGCAGGTCGAGCTGGAGAGGCTGCAGCGACGCCGGCTGCAGAGAAGCCTCAGGGACCGCCGAAGCCGCCCGACTTTCAGTTTTCTGCGCGAATGCCTCGAATTAACCAGAAAGATCTCGACGTCATCCGATTAACAGCTCTCTTCATAGCCAAGAATGGACGACAGTTTATGACCCAGCTGGCTCAACGCGAAACAGGCAACCCTCAATTTCAGTTTCTCATTCCCAACCACACTTTCCACAATTTTTTCCAACATATTATCGATCAGTACACAATACTCCTAAGAGCAGGCGGACTCGGCGGTGAAGGCGGGAAGCTACAAGAAGAACAAACAGCACAGTTGGAGCTTAATCTCAGCGATAAGTTCCAGGTCTTACAACGAACGAAGCAAAGAGCCGAATACATCAAATTCCAGGAGGCGGAGCGAAAGAAGAGAGAGGCTGAGGAAGAAGAAAAGCAGGCCGAGTTTGAACGGATAGACTGGGGCGATTTCGTCATTGTGGAAACCATCACATTTACCGATGCCGATGAGAGCACGAACCTTCCCCCTCCGACCAGTTTGTCTGAGTTACAATATGCGTCCCTGGAGGATAGGAACAAAGCGTCTATTAGCGCCAACTTGCGTATCGAAGAGGCCATGCCCGGGGAGGATGAGCATATGCAAAATGGATACAACGGGGCTGGGCCGTCGTCTTATGCTCTCCCTGTACACACTGGTTACGTACCACATCAACATGGCCAACTTCCTGGCCAGGTACCACCAGCTTTTGCATCCCAATTACAACAGGCACAAATGGCTGCTCAACAGGAAGAGGAAGAACGTCGTAATCAAGAAAGAGCTGCCGAACAGGCGCAGGCTGATTCTAGGAGCGGATTAGGGCCCATGAAGATCAAGGAAAACTATGTGCCCCGTGCAGCTCAAAAGGCGGCAAATAAGCAAAGCGTCCAGATGGTTCTTTGTCCTAATTGCAAACAGCAAATACCAACCAATGAGCTCGAGGCTCACATGCGAAGTAAGTCTTCTCCGTGATCAACTTCTCTTCGGACCGTGGACTAACTAATATTTGCGCAGTTGAACTTTTGGATCCAAACTGGAAAGAGCAGAAAGCCAAGGCAGAGTCTCGATATTCTACATCGAATATTTCGCATGCTGATGTGGCTCAAAATCTGAAGCGATTGGCAAGTCAGCGAAGCGATGTCTTTGATCCCGCCACGGGCCAGTCCGTATCCGAAGATGAACAAGCAAGGCGAAAGAAGGCAGCCATTCAAAGCTTCGACGGGAATCCGGACGGGAAAAGCCAGGCACATATCAATCACCTACAATCCGTCAACGTGGACGAACAGATACGCGCAATCCACCAGAAGTTTGCGGGCAAGAAGTGAGACGACTGGATGCGTCTTTTTATCCAAGATTTCCATCCAGCATCTATGTCGAGCTCATGTAGTAGGCATTTGCCGATACGTGGGGCGGTCAGTCTTCGGACTGGGTATTCAGTGGAGCACGATTAAGTATGGAATTTAAGGGCTCAAGGTGAGGCGAAATCTCGTCATCTGTCCGGTTTCCGGGGCTCATTCAAAACTAGCGGCTCACGTATGCACAGCACGATGGTACAATAAATTAGATTAGCCATTGTCATAGTGTCTTGAGAAGGCGTATCAGCTATGCTAGAGATGATTTCCCCTTGGTAGCTTGATGTTGGGGAATCTTGGGATGGATACTCATGGGGAGTATGTAGTCGACCAACAATCTGCAGTACCGTGTTTTGGAGTTAATGGAAATGAAATGACGTACAAGTTGGGGATTCGATAGGCCAGGCACTTAATCAATATCATGTCGGAGCTTGGTGATGGATGGGCAAGGTGTTTTACTCTTTCAGCTAGGTCGGCATGCGGAGTTGTTGAGAATTATGAAATATCTTTGCTCATTATGCATTGGAAAAAAAAGATGAAAAAAGAAAAAGAGATTAGCTGCATTGCGAGTCAATGGCATGTGAGAGTATTACTAGTTGTTGAACCCTCAAGGGGTGCAACCTTGACATGTTTAGAGCATCCATCAGAACCAGTGGGGGGAAAGCTCTCCACGTGAACCGAATGGGCTGCAACCCCACCTCTGCCGCTTTGGTGACGATGGTGCTCGTTTCAATCTCCACCTCTAAACATCCCACCTCTGCTCTGGTGACACGAGCGCGCACTACAATCCACAACAACTCTCAACACCGGCCAAGGGAGCGACTCGAAAGTAAATCGTACTGCGAGGCGGTCCCATTCTCGCTATCTCAGTTGGACGATAACATATCTCTCTGTTGAGCGAGCTGTTCCAATCTCCAACCGTTACTCCTCCACCACCGCCAAACTGTCGGACAATCAGAGCTCTGGGGCGGCTTCGGCCCCCGGCAGCCGGTCGCCTGATCTTCATAGGCCAATCCTACAGTCTATGCCAGATACGCGCCAGCAGACATTTGACGAGATTTACGGTCCGCCGGAAAACTTTCTCGAGATTGAGGTGAGAATTGCAGAGTCCGCAGCGCATCCGCATATGGGGAGAAGGAAGAGAGCAAGTGGTGACATGTTTGAGGAACGAGGATGCGAATATTTGTGATTTTATCTGGGCTCAGAAGAGAGAGGGGGGGAGGGAGAGAGAGAGAGAATATAAAACCATATGGAGGAGAGCACCTGCTAAATATCTACGTTTCAGGTCCTTCGCCCACGAACACATGGCGTAGGGAGGGGCATGTACACCGACTACGAGATCCTCTGCCGCACCAACATCCCCGCCTTTAAGCTTCGTCAGAGCAGCGTACGTCGACGATACTCTGATTTCGAGTACTTTCGCGACATCCTCGAGCGAGAGAGCGCCAGAGTCACTATCCCGCCTCTACCCGGAAAGGTCTTTACGAACCGATTCAGCGATGATGTCATTGAGGGCCGAAGAGCTGGCCTGGAAAAGTTTTTGAAGATTGTGGTGGGACATCCGTTATTACAGACGGGGAGCAAGGTGTTGCCTGCATTTGTTCAAGGTGGGTTGATGCTGTGTCTCTTGGTGATGGTCTGTTGGTTGAATGAGATAAATGAGACAAGGGACACTGTGGTGATGGAATTGCAAACTGACTGATGATAGATCCGCTCTGGGATCGCAATTCTTGGTGATGAGTCGAATCCCATCAGATATACGATAATCCCGTTATCACCATCCTCGGCTATATGGCACCCCCGAACTAAGCGCCGAGGATATATCCGTCTGCATTGTCCTCGCCAAGAAAGGACGGAGGAAATCGGACGAACGCAGATGGAGATGGAGGTCTCGAGGGTGAAGGTAGCGCGGTTGCTTGGATTCGGCAAAGATTGAATGAATGAGCTGTCATTGTTTGCCTTTACGACTTGATCTGTCATTTTATCACTATAATAATTTCTCACCCCTATATTTCAGTTACTCTACTCTCTTCGGATTTCCACCTTGACTAACACTGGAAGTGCATCCCTAATCTTCACGGCATATTTCGTTTAGCTGTCATCAAAGGTGCATCAAAGAACGGCCTAGGGGTTGACTTGGTGCAATTTTAACCTTTTTTTTTTTCTTGTACATAAAGAAAGAAAAGACAATCACATGAGATTATCATATCTATCCTTGTGAGCGTTTGATATGTGGTGTTATACCAAGGTTGAGCAATCTCTCGTTGCATTTCATGATGGCAATGTCAACACTCATGTGGATGAAATAGCAATAATTATCGAAAATACTTAATAAAGTAATAAATGATACCATTGATAGAGATACAAGAAATAGAATTAGATGTTACTAATAGAATTAATAAAATCAATAAAATATTGACTTGATGCCGGTGTAATTGCGTGGTTTTCGCCGTAGAGTCTAGGTTAAGTTATTATAGTTAGCAACAACGGTCCAGACTTGATGCTGCAAAACTCTTGACCATCTACCATCCCTCATTAATTGTCGTCGTTCCTCTCATTAACAATGAGTCGCACATTATATCGAATACAGAACCGGATAGTATTGCGACCATTGAAATTGGGAGCACCGCGAAAATCACCAACATTATGCCTGACTGGCATCCGTCGCCCAAGTTTCTTTTCTCACCATACACAACAATGGGCAAAGTGCACAGGAGGGGGAGCCCATCCTCAGCATAGCACAGGTGGTAAAAATAGTTGCAAAGCGTCAAAATCACCTACTACCATGGAATTTTGGTCTTCAAGGCAAACCTGGAAACGCTCTTCCATCAACACTCTCCGCTGTCTCGTGGGCTGCACGTCGGGGGATTTCAGCGCCATGTGGTTTCTCCAGATGCATTATGCAGAGCTCGGCATGGGATCCATTATGGCTATATCAAGTAAGGATAGAAAACAAAAAAAAAATGACTTCAAGTGGACTTGACTAATGCTGCTCAGTGGCCACTGGCCTATCGACCTCCATGTTACTGGAAACTGTTCTCCTTCGGCTGGGCAAGGATAAGCTTCCATGGGTCACGGCTGCGCGGACAGCAGCGGGCATGAGCTTCATATCCATGCTCACCATGGAACTTGCAGAGAATGCTGTCGATTACTATCTCACTGGGGGGACAGTGGCAGTGAACACACCGGGCTTCTGGGCTGCGGCAGTGGTTTCCATGGCGGCGGGATTTTTCGCGCCGTTGCCGTACAATTATATGCGACTTGGAAAATATGGGAAAGCCTGCCATTGATGGGATGTCTGGACTGGTGAGCTCTGCTGGATTCGAGTCTATCGTATTCCACACAGTCACATGGTGCAATCTATTCATACGAGAGATTACTTCATGTTTCAGTACCGGAGCCTTTGCGTATTACACCTGGCATTCCTGGAAGGAGAGTGGAGCGTCTGTATAAACACCGCTATATTTGATGTACTATATATGTTACAATCTCAATACATTCGTAAATCTCTACTATTTAAAATCGCAGAGCTCTGGAAGCTTAATCTCCATGAGATGTATGTACCATTCCAAGCTCGGTTTTCTTGTAGTTGCCATCATGATGAGCAGCTAAAGAACGCTAGACACAGCTCCTATAGTGCTCCTGTATATGTAGCTACGGTGACTATGGGTTCATAGTTACATACTAATGGAGGGGATAGGAGCTTTATGATATCGTCCATAACGCATCCTTCAGGAGAAGCCACTGGTTGCACTAGGTCGAGGAAGACCTATAGAGCTGGTATCCGGTACGCTAATTTATATGCAAGGTGAGGTAAGACTGCCTATCAGTTACAAGGAAGGAGCAGAAAGTGTATGCTATAGGGTAAATGCTAGTGTATGACTATCGAGGCAATGGCAGTACAAAGGATCTGATATAAACCGAAAGATATCCGGTAAACCTTCCTATGCATGGGGCCTCTGATTCATCGTCCCCCAGGGGGAGGCAGACGCTAAAGGGATACCCATTAACTCGTAAAAGCCAACCCCTCAATAAATATCCAAAGCCACCAAGAATTGCTTCTATAACCTCACGTTATCACCAACCTTCCAGACTCTTGAAACTGCCATGATATCTAAGAACTTCCTTGATTTGCTTCACAGTATGGCCAAATTTCTAGTTCACATAGGATAATGTTTGATGGTTTGGGCTCGGAGATTGACCAGAGTTTTCCGTCTCCAAGGAGGTTCCTGAGAGGTCAGTCTTTCCTATGCCTACCTCAGCCACCAGACTCGACCCCATCCAGAACTCATCTGGATTTGAAATGTGGTTTGCAATGTACCTGAGCTCGACTCCAGATCTGGGCCCAAATGGAGGATCGCTAGCTGTGGACTTTGATCGTTTAGTACGTCTATCGGGCACCAACAAGAACTTAGCGGAGTCCCTCTGAGATGAGGTTCTTTTGGTTGGTGTAACTTTGAACGGAGTGGCCATTGTGGCTCTCTCTGGTGTAGCAATCTCCATAATATTTTCGTTGGGCTTTGGATCTTGGAGAGAGGTTACTTGTCGACCTTCTGCAGCCTTCTTCTCGGTAGATTCTACAATAGGTTTCCCATCGGTAGCTTCTATCTCAGTAGCATTCTTGTCATTTTCTTTTTCAGCACAATCTCCCTTGGAGGACATATCTTCGGACTCTTCCCCTCTCTGATCAGGAACCATTGTAGTTCCATCATCGTCAGAGTCTGAAAACGTTAGGGATTGGATGGCCCAAGTGGCACAGCACGCTGGCACTTCAAGCTGATGGGCAGTTTTGTAGCAATTGCGAGCTGAAGACCTCCTATGGGGCTCGACAAGGAGCATTTCTCGTGCTAAAAACTCGAGCATCGGACACTCGAGAGTCTCTATTATATCTTCCAAGTACCTGCTGATTGCCCCGGCCCATTCTAAACCATGCTGCACAGGTTGGTTTGGGAAACCATGTGATAATTGCAAGGCAACAAGGCCAAGAGACCAAATATCAACGGCCTCGTTGTACTTTTTGGACCAGACCTCGGGCGCCATATATCTCAGAGTACCACAGTAAGTTTCCAAGCACTCCTTGTTCACCTTTGACAGCCCAAAATCGGAGAGCTTAATGAGAAGCGGCTGGCGTGACTGAACGAGAATGTTCCCTGGCTTTATGTCACGGTGTACAATAGGCTTGGCACGCTCGTGAAGGTAGCATAATGCTGAGAGCCCCTGGATTAGCACCTGTAGATTCTCCATGGAGGTGATTGGCTGCATTTGAGACTGGTCTTGAAGACTTCCAAAGGGGAGATATTCGAGGATGATACATTGGATTGGCTCCTCCATGATGAGAATGCATTGGACAATATTGGACTGCTCATATGTCAGAAGATGCGCTGTGTTTATAGACTGGAGTTATGACTCACATGGTGAAGCTTCTTTAAAAATTCGGCTTCCTTCTTCAAATGTTTCCAGTGCTTCTTTCTTTTCGGGGCCTTGGATGCATATGCAATACCGGTACTGACATTCCAAACCTGTTTCACCACTGCCTGTGATCCATCTCCGATCTGGAGCTCACCAACAAAAATGGGCGCTCTGCTTGGAGTTTCCGCTCCTGACAGAAGGTCTGTCGATGGCAGGTCATCGATCCTTAGGTTCCGGAACGATGGACTATCCAAATCGGCTGGGACGATGCTTCGAAACTGGGCTACCCCTTTCTTATACTCTGGACAATGAATCTTGTTGGTGGCAACAACAAGGCAGAATATGATGTTGTTATGGAAATGGATGTGGATCTTTCTTTTACAAAAGTCTATTCCGCTGAGAATCCAAGTAAATCCTCGGCGTTTATAAGCTCCCTGATAGTCATAAGTAACTATAGTGCCATCTCCCTTTTGCGTAGGGTCCCGTATGTCCCGCAATATGAGGTGCCCTTGATGTCAAAAGTAATGAGGCATTGATATAGACCAGTGGCCCTTAAACCGGCTTCGCTTGGTAACACGATATCGCAATTCGCGCTCCTGCCGATGAGAATGCCATGTCGACTTTTTCGTGGCTGGCCAAACCTCAATTGGAGGCCTTCGCCGTAAGAGGGTGCGGGTTTGTCTTGCAACCCTTCATCTTCTGGCGCCATTGACGGCTGTCGACTACTTATAGGGCGATGGTCATCATGGATAGCTTGTGGTATAAAGCGGCGGGCTCGGTTCAGATCCATTTGAACCATGTATAGTGCCCGGTTCCCGCCAAGAGCTTCATAAGGATAAAGGGTTGCAAATACGCTTGGATCTTCTTCCATGTCTGCTGGGGTTTTTACAATGATATAGATCTGGAAGAGAGTGGCTGACTGAAGGGGAATAAGAGGCAGAACAGTGAGTGGCAAACTATCGAGACTTAAGTCGAATGGCACACAGACTCTATTGAAACTTGTCGACATTTAGGCAGGGGCTGGATATTCATCTTGTCGCTTTGATCGAGGTAGGAAGCCGATGGCCTGGTCCTCATGGCTATGCCACACCGATTTGCCCACATGGAAACAGATATGGTTGTATTAATTCATCTTTGACTCTACATTTAGACAACATATGAATTGGTATCAGTGACTAAAAGCTCTGGATCTCGTTACTGTTGAATAGGTAGGATGATATCCATGGTGTTGAGATGGCGGCAGTGCGCGGCAACATTAGCTCCGTGTTTACTAGATAAGTTGAGTTGGGATACGGACGGAGTATTCAGGGAAAATGGCCATTACCAAATGTTTGATACTATCTAATGAGATCTCTTTACTGAGCGCGAGGGGGAATGGAAATCGAAGTAGAGATTCATTGACACACTAATACCTGGGTAACCCGCGGACAAGGTGAGGTAACCCACACAAACTATCGAGTATCTTTGGTCCTTGACAAATACTCGTCTGTACAATAAAAACAACTTGTAAACAGTTGTAAACAGTGAGGGTTTTTGCGTTACTTTGCGTTACGCAGTGAATGGGCTTTGTGCGATGTGATTCACATCAACTGCCTCTACCCAATGAATGAATCACAGCAGCAAACAAAGAAGACATGTTGCACAAAAAGACATTCAAGTCGCTCTTAATAACTCTCTCCCCTCTCCCCGATCTTACCCCCCCATTAATATCCTGTATCAGTCGTTCAACCTTCATCACCATGGGTCCAAAGCGTTACGCTCACGAGTTTAACGCGCTTACTGACGCCGAACTTGATGAGCATCTGGAGCAATACGGGAGGTTGGGTTTCCACCATAGACATTGAGCAGCTTTTCACACTGGACTAACCATGTGAGCAGACTTGTTACGGTGTTTGACCCTCAGAATCTTTCTGCTGAATTTATCCAAAGACTCAAGTACGTACAAGAGCTGTAGGAATAGGAGGCAGGACCCCCTCTCTAACCAGTCATCAGAGACCGAGCCGGACCCCTTCCGGATCCTCCCAAACCCGTCGACCTGGATCAGGTCAATGCGCGGCTTCTCCAGGTTGCTGCCGCACGGGAAACAGCAAAGGCACGGGGGTCACGAGAATCCTCTCCTGTGTTTGACGCAACCTGTGAATCAATAGCCCCAAGTCCCGCAACGGAATTACGCGAGTTCCTGGAAGAGGAGCGAGAGGAACATGCCAAGCTTGTTGCGGATGGAGGGCGACCATGGTACCCAATAGAGCTCATGGAGTCTGTAGCCCACAACCCTGAAGACTACGAGGACATGTTGGCCTACTGGCAACGCATTCCGCAGTCATTTGGCAACAGGTGGCGAGTATTCTGTTTCCAACGATTTAGATGGGCGAAATTTCGGGAGTGGCAACTGAGAGTGCGAGATGAATTCAAGGATGACTTTTCCAAATACAAGCTTTGGACTGATGTCCAGCTGCTGAAAAACTCCTTCAAATATCCCGTCAGTTTCAAACAAGACCCAAAGGAGCAAGACGAGCTCACCACATGGATCGAATACTTGGTCTACGAGCTTAGAGAGTACGATAGATGGTCCAACTACAAGCATCGGCAGAAATGGTTCGACAAGAAACGCGAGGACTTTGAGGCCGCCTATGTTTTGGAGCCTGGCCAGACGGTGGAGTCCATCCTGGACATTGACAACTTGTTTGCCTTGCAACACAAGAAAGACTTCCTGAACAAGGAGCTCAAGCGTGCGGAAACCGCCGTGCAGCTGGCCAAGGATGCCTACCAAGAGTCTTCGTCGACCTGCCCCGAGGCCCGCAGGACTCTGAAGATAGCCACGGCGAACCTGAAATCAATCGCCGAACAGCACGAGGCATTCAACAAACGAAGTGATATACTTATTAGGTTTATCGATGAAACTGACAACTTTCGCCTGTGCAAGGAATCCGGGTCAAATCACGAGATATTGCTACAGTGGGTGCAGGATCAAATCCCAATGGTTGAGGCTGAGATGAAAGCACGAGCCGCCGCCGAGAATGCCAAAGCAACAGCGAGCCAAACCCCTGAATGCAAGGCTGAAGAGGCCTTGGACTTGAAGGAACAGGCGGCTGAAGAGACTGTTTCGAAAGGGCGATCAAGTCATGACGGTCCAGCGAAGCCGAGCTCCAAGCGCAGAGCTCAAGAGGATGCGCCGGCTGAAAGCGAAAGTAGTGACGGCCAGGACGATCGACCTCGCAAGAGGCTTAAAGCGGGCGGTAAGAACACGAAATCGAGAGTTGAAAAGTCCGTCAACGTTGCTGCGCCAGTCAACCGCAGAGCTAAGAAACCAAGAGGTCAAACTCCTCTCCGTCGGAGCGCTCGCATTGCAGCTCTCAAGGCCAGAACTCTCGCTCTGCTGGCAGCCAGAGAATCCAACGTTCGAATGAACCCTGGTAGTAAAAGAAAGGCAGACACTGGTGACAGAGGAGAGTCCCCGGTTACATCAGAATCGGCGTCGAAGAAGCAAAAGCGTTGATTACTTTTCTGTCATGATTCATACGATGTCTTGGTGTTTCGTTGTATGGTATAGATAGTGGGCTTTGGTGATTTAATTGGAGTTTCTTTTTGACTCGGTATTTGTGCTTTGGGATGACGGATGAAGATGGAGTGTAATTCGGGGTATTCATGGTATTCGTGGCGATAGTCTTTTCCTTCTCTACTTGTTTCCCCTAATGTGGTCTCTTCTATAATGGTGTCTTGTTGGTCATTATGCTGATTCTTTTTAATTGGATGTTATTCTTTAAAAGGCATTAACATCACTTTAAACTTGGGGAAGACTTTGTGGCTTGAAGGGCTTTGGGAACTCACCATGTGCATGATTGTCTTGGACGAGAGATGGGATTCAGGGGAACATTCTGTGTGGTCACTATTACTCAAGACTCAGCGTCTTTAGGCTCAGTATATATCTGAAGCTCTCCGTACTTGACATGTTTTACAGTTATCGTCTTCTGCGCGGAAGATTCCTTTATATTAAAGGATATGTTCTTCCTCAAAGATGATAGATTGATTTGGGTGCTTGGAGGTTCTGCTCCAGTCAGTAGGCGAGATTCTACCCACATAGGCCTTCCCAAAAGATGCAAAGACCAAACTACTAACAAACAAACAAACAAACGGGTCAATTGGTCTAACTGGCATAAACAAAATCATCTCTCATCCTCATACTGGGTCATAGCCGCATATACTTCAGGTGTTCCTCATCACCAGCCAAACCAGGCCCCTCCAACCAATCATCCACATCTTATCCAACCGCGATGATCTTAATCGCTTGCAGTCCTATACAGGTAGTAGCTGCGAACGTTCCCGGACCCAGATGGCAGAGTGATATTCCCAATCATAGTAGTGTTTCCCGACACGGTGTTGATAAGCACGCCCTCCCAGGAGGTTCCCGAAGTTTTGGCAAACTGGAGTTGGTAAATCTCCCTGTCCCAACCGTCTACTGCCACTTCGCAGCTGACGCCCGGCTTCTTCTTCTTGTCCGTGCCGTAGCGGCAGTTTGGATGATCCGTGGTGGTTTGGTTCAGGTACGAGGTGAGCGTCCCCCAGATTCTGGTCTTGGAGCTCCCCCAGAGGTTGACGGAAGCGCGGACGGTGTCCGGGGTATTATAGAACCTAAAGTACACGTCGAATACGTACTGCCAGACCTTGGGGTTCTGGCCAAAGTCTGCGGTGAATGTGAGGTTCGTCATCTGTCTGTCGTTGGCGTTGATGGTTGGGCCGTATGCCCTTGCTGTGATAGCGGAGAGGCAGGCCGCTGGCGCAAGAGCACCGAGAAGAAGGCTCGAGAGCTTCATGTTTTTGCTATAATGCTAGTAGCTCTTGATGAGTGACGGAGAAGAGATGCATGTGGATGTTTATGTATGGGCTTGTGTTTTTATGGCCTCACTGATTGAAGGAGTTTGCATCTACTGATCCCGTTAGATTCACAACAAGTCCTTCTAAAACCTTGGGATATCTAACTTAGGGTAACCATAGAAAACCTAACTGTGCAGAGACGTAGGGTATGAAGGCCATTCCTCTGGGACATGCGTCGAGTATGAGTCTAAATGAGCAAACAAACTATGGCTTCGCCCTTGACTTTGGCCCACTACCTCCTAAAGAGACCTAACAATGGATGGCTTTTCTTGCACAAAGCTTAACACAGCTAAATTCCTTGATATGAGGGGGGGGGGGAGGATACGGGCTTCTTCGTGGCTGGACATCCGAGCCATGATGCCAAGTTGAGGATGCATAGCATATCTTTGTGGCAGAAGGTTATGCAGAGGCATCACGGGCCCTTGATACTCGCGAGACATGCACTACAAGCCCTCTCACACATTATGATGTACATGTACCACCACATTCTCGGCTGTTGTTCACATAACACCAAAGCCCAAACCTATCGCCGTCGTGATGGGTCGGATAAGGCCCAACGGGCTATTGAGGATAATCGCCGGGTCTGGAAATCCCGTCTTGTTTGCTTCACCTGGTGGTTGTTGGTATGAGCCTGTTTTGAAGATGGTAGCATGCCTTGGCATCATGCACCTATTACCCGATGCATTCCTCGGCAATTGTCTTGTTTGTTTGTTTGTTGTCCTAGACGAGACGGACGGCCCTGAACCAATGCTGGCAAACAAACAAGCTGACCCCCCACCAAGACTGGCCATAGCTGTTATGGGAGGAGGTATGAGCTTTGAGGCTCAAAGGAACTTGGACCAAGTCGCTTATGCAGAGTCGCGATGGATGCATGAAGCTCAAGACGGGGTTGAACTAGACCATTTGACATGATGGGATTCAAAGTTGGGCACGTAAAAGTATTGGGGAAAAAAAACTCTATTATGTTACTAAATCGTCATCGACTTGACCGGATGATCTTCTCATTAGATACTACTGCCCACAGAAGCTCTTTGTTTGTTTGTGTCGATAAGGTATTCTAGATTTTGCCTACGCCATAGTGAAAAAAGCAACACAACCCACATCAGCCCCTATACAATGGCAAAAATCGTAGCTTTCTTCCCAGAAAAAAAAATAGACAAAATCAAATGGCATTAATGTTTGTGTTTGTGTGTGAGTGTGAGAGTGGATTAGGTAGGTCGTAGGAGATGGGAGGCGAGGAGAGGAGACGGAAAAATAGGAAGGAGAAGCTTATTGTGATTTACTTTTGCCTCCGTCGTAATAGTGCGCCATCTGGAGACCAGCCCTGCGGAAGCCGCACTTGACATAGAAGCCCTCGTTGGCGTCGCTGCAGTCGAGGATGCACTTGTAGCAGCCAACCTTTTCGGCGACGTAGTCGAGGGCTTGGATTAGGCGGAGGCCGAGCTTCTTGCCCTGCTGGTCCTTTGCAACGGCGATGTCTTCGATGTGGCCAACTTTGCCAAGGCTGTGGATGCTATAGACGAAGAAAGAGAGTCAAAGAGATTAGCTCACGTTGTGTCTGGACCAATGGCTGCGTGTCTGGGTGTAAAGAACATACAATTTGTGCTCCACGAGCAGAGCACCTGTGGCCACAACGGGCTTCTCTGTCCGCGAAGGGTCCTCGATGATGATGATGTAGTAGTCCTGCTGTGCCACCATTCGATCGTACTGCTCTCCAAAGGACTCCTCGCTAATCTCGCCGACCGTAGTCAGGACGCGAAGGCAGTCGAGGAAACCAGAGTTGAAGTCGGAGCGGCGAAGGGCTCGCAGCTTGTAGCCCTCGGGGAGCTTGGCAGCTACCTCTAGGGAGATGAGGTCGTCGGCGAAGAGACCGTTGACGGGCATGACGTGCATTGCGATGGGGAATTGAGAAGCGAGAGGGCGAATTGGCTGTTGTTGTTGTTGTTGATGGCGGAGGAGGTCAAGGTCGAAGTCGAGGTCGAGATCAGTTGCTGTGATGATGACAGTGATAAGACAGGAGGGTTAGCAGGGGCGATAACGAAATGGATAAGTAGATGGGAAATGATGAGAGGAGGGAGGGGAAGATGGATAATTAAGTAGCAGCAGCTAAAAAGCAAGTGGTGACGATTTTGTTGAGTCCCAAGTTCCAGTTGCAGTTCCAAACGAGACCAAGTCTGAGCCCAGCTTCAAGCCCAGATCAGTTCAATCCAAGCCAATCCAATCCAATCCAATCCAATCCAGGGCCATAACAAAGAAACGGGACTGGACTGGAGTGGACTGGAGTGGACTGGATTGGATACGACATGTGGAACTGGACTGGGATCCTCTGGCGAGGCTGATGCTGCCGCCGCATTCGGGGGCCTGCATAAGTGCAAAGTTTAGTAAGTTGGGTTCTGAGAGAATCCAGGGCAGGGCTCCAATGGAGAGAGAGGCCAAGTTCACTGTCTCACAGCGGCTATAGCGCAAGGACATGCCCTGTAACTGCTGTTGCATCGCCACTAAACACCGCTGTAAAAAGTGGAAGTCACCCCCTGAAAAAACAATGGGTGGATGGATAATCATGCATCCTCGGAAACGAGCTTTTTTCGTGGTGGATCCGAGCTCGGGTCAGAAGATGATCCGCTGCGCTGCGCCTCCACTTTCTGAGGCCACTAAAAGCGGGCAAAGCGCCCACGCCGTTTGAGGGGTTTCACCTTGCTTCTTCCATCCATCCATCCATCCATCCACCAGCGGATGGTTGGGCTCTCCCGCCTAACCTACTCTAAGCCCTCTCAAGCCATCGTGTTTATTCTTAGAAACATGGTGAGCATGAGAGGGAGAGTCAGGATGGGCACGAGGAAACGATCTCTTTTTTATTCGAGGTGAGCATCATTACCGTCATCATCAGCACTGATATTGCCGCATGCATCATTTACTAACCGTCGTTTGTAGTGTGTGAAATTATTTACTTGTCCATGCTAGGGCAACATGTTTGCTCGAGTGGAGAGGTCCAACCTCGGCCGTTGGTGTCCTAGGCAGGCCAATGGCTGTTTGCCTCACCAAGCCCGAGCTACTACACTACACACAAACCCGAACTGGGTTAAGAGGGCATCAAACAACGTCTTCTTCCGTCAGCCATGGATTTTATCCAACGGTTGATGTGTGTTTGCTCTCTCCAGATAGCATCCATGCCAGGCACACATGAAAAAGATCAAGGCATCTTGGCCTGTCCTTTCTTTGATGTCCCCTCAAGTCCCTCAGACGGCTGGGTACTCAGTGCCGTTGTGAGACTCCTTCCATGGCTCTTTCGAACATCACTCGTCGGCTCATCCTAACCTCAATGGATGAGCATGACCAATCATTTCATGCTTCAGCATTTCATGTTTCATCGCGGATTCATTCCAACATATCCTCTCTCAGCGATGGGCTGAGCGCCGCTCTTGGCTGGTCATAGATGGCCCAGCTACTGACAGCATAACGGATTATTGGCAGGCATTTACGAACCTTTTTTTATTTATCCCCAGCATGACACGCAGAGCCTGTCTGCCTTCGTCCTTCTTATATCTTTGCAGACAATCAGGGCTGCAAAATCTATCGGTAGGACGAAGGCAGACAGTCTTATCGTGTCGTACTGGGGGTAAATAAAGATAAGGAGCTGGGAGTGTAGGAGGAAATGATTGAAATGTGTACAAGTATTTAGAATACGGCAATTTGGCCACCATGGAATACATTGAGGATTTTGGACAACAAAAATTGCCGTGTACTCGCTATTTCAGTGAGTTCCTTTGTGATTGCTCGTAGATTATTTAGGTTACTGGTCGCTGAAACTCGGAAGATTTTCCCTCACATAGGTAGCTTTACGTCACGGACGAAATTCCGTATTAAGAAGCCTTTAGAATACTTCCACCCTCTTCTTCCAAGTGAATTGATCATGCATGCTCACTAATCAGGGCCCTCGTATTGCTGACCATTTTGAAAGTGGTATAGCATACTACAAGTAGAAGACCTATTAAAGGGGGATGAAACTACCCGCAGTTTCTGCTAGTCAGCACCTGAACATCATTTTATCAGACAGTTGTTCCCCAGGGTAGAAAATTTTGTTTAACTCTCTGTTGATTAAAGGTATCAAAAAGAATCTTGGACCTTTCGGTTGCGCGCTGTCCGGTGGTGAGCAGGCCTAGAACGATTGCGAAATCCGCATCATTGCAGATAATGCTCATATCCTTATCTTTATCTTTGCTACGAATGCCCTAGTAGAGCCCTGTAGTCAGAACCAGATCTCCAGCAAAATATTTGATGAATATTTGATACTTGAAATAGTCAGATTTATTGTTTCCCGATCTATCTTTGAGCTTCAATGAATAGTCAGGGGTAAGGATGTAGCAATATCAGGTTGGCACAGTGAGGAGGAGAATGGCACACAGCCAGCACAACCTGACGGCCATAAAGGCTCATGAATACGACTGACGATTCTTGCGAGCTGGGAGGCTCATTGTGTCTACGGGTGGAAGACGACCCATTTTGATTGATGATTTCAAGATGGACGACAATGTTATCCTCTGTATCTAGAGAAGACGATATACAGCGATTGTTTCTCGGCTTTATATGCATGCCATTCTCAGCTTTCAGCCACGGCGTGGGCCACCTTGCATTATAGGAGAGCTATGGCACTTGGCACTATTAACGCCATATCGCTAGTATATCTGAATACTTTGAGAACGCATCATACTATGCATAAAATAGTCGAATCAGGGTAAAGAAATGGTCTCTTTCGGAGGAGAATAGACGTTGATGAATGTAACTGATTGCCCCCTGCCCCGCCATAAGGAGTGAGGGAGGGAGACTCTGGTTAACCCCGCCATGATGGCAGTTGGTGGTGGCATGGCAACTTCTGCAGTACTCTTTGCCTAAACAAAAAGAACAGCCCACAGGCTATTTGTAGGAACAAAGGTATGCTTGGAGATACGCACTCAGAAGAAAAGCTTTCCGTTGTCATCACAAAGACTTGGCCTAGTATTTGTGGTGTTCAGGCTCTGCTCTAGGGCACACAAAGCACATTGCTCCGCCAAACACGATTACAAACACCAGCCCTTTAAATACTCGCATCATAGCCTCTTCCAACAAAGAGAAGTGGCAGCCGGCGTCCTTTGAGGCACCATCGCATGTGCTTACATGATAAAATAGGTACCCTAAACATCTCTTAAATGACACATCTACAAGCCTTCACGTTTGGCAAGTTTCCAACAGCAGACCAACTCTAGATACGCCCACAAAGCAGACTCAACTACGAACGTTGGGAGAGATGGTCCTTGAAAAAGACGTGACCGTTGGATCTGATTAAGACAATCCAGGTTTTCTAATATATCTTCCTCATTTCAAGCAAAAGGGAGGGATCGCAAGAGTAAAACAGCCGGCCTCTCCTCAACAGCGCGTAACCCGAACAGCCCCCTACATTCCCAAAGCTCCCCTATCTCGAATGCCCATGTCGCTTGACGATACTATACAAATCAGAGAATCTTATATAGATCAAAGGATTTCTATCGGCCCTTAGATACCGTCCATACGGATCTCTTTCTGCAGTGTGCCGGGCCATCTGCGATGAACATGGACGCATATGCCAAGGCCCTACCCTCCCGCTTTGTATCAAAAAACCCAAGGTAATCTATGGGCCCTTTAGAAGGATAAAAGGAATAAAGCATCGCATAATGTACGATAAGGCTAGTTACAGCAAACCACTTTACTCGGGGGAGGGAGCGCTTGCATAGGTCACTACTGTTGGCACGAGAGAATTTATACGAGTTCTGTTTCAGAGCTGGTTCAACATGATGTGTTTAGCAAATACAAATGTAGGGAATGTTCATACATTGAACGTCAAAATAGTTAACATGTCCTGCGGTCTGTCCTGATCAAGATAATGATTTTGCATTCCCTCGTTGTTATAGACTATAGCAGCTCAAGACTGGACTATATCTTTTTCTCCTCCTAAATGATGTATCACTCCTAGTATTTATTTCATCTCAGTAGAGAATACTAACTTTTTGGCATCGTAATGACTCTTGAACATGAGTCTTGTTTCAACGCAAGGTGGATTGATAGCGATTAAAACGGCGTCCTCTTGAATATAATAGTCAACTCCTTCACAAGATTGCCAAGCCCTTGACAGGTGTATCAACGCCGTATGTCCCTTAGAAAGTCTTTCTTTTCCTCCTTATCCACAAACAAACAAGTTCCAGGCCGGATACCAAGCAGGTCATGAATGGGGGTGGTCGCTCGTGGTTCTATGGTGCCTATAGCATTTACTCAGGGAACTATGCTGATTCTCACCCTTGATCAAGGATAAAAGAAACAGGCATTCCTCCAAGACTATAGGCGACAAATTTTCAACCCCAGGAATCTTATGGCTTGGCTAAATAAGAAAAAAGCCACCAAGACCAAGAAGATATACAACGGTCTGTAGCAAAAGGGCGTAAAAGCTTTCAAAACGTCGAGGAAGCTCGAGGAGTAGCTTGCAAGAGTTGAGGGATCTCTGTCAGGTTCGTAGACGAATAGTTTGATGAGGGTGGGGAGATTGTCGGAACGCTCCCAGTGAAGCAGCTGGAGCTGGTGGCTGACTTTTGAAGAATTCTTGCGCAAAGGCTTCTGTAGTCTTTGATACACTATTTCGTAGTTTCTTTTGCAGGCTGTAAGGATATTCGGGGGCTGGTCGGTGAGCTTTTGTATACTGTCGAGAGTATTAGAAGTTGAAAAGAATCCTTGGGTTGCGATGGAAGTCATTCGAGGGTCTGTAGTTGTCGAGCTGCTTGACTCGGAAGCATGATGAGGATTGAGTCCCTGTTTAAAAGTCAACATTGAGGAGGAGAAGTATTGTACGGCTAAAGCCACCTCCTCTGAGCCCTACTCGGATTGTTTCTGCACAAGTTGCAGCCATTCTCTTGAAAGTTGAAGCAATCCAAACAAACGGAGGAAGCTGTAATAACGAAACCTTGTCGCAGAGAGAAGGGAGAAGGTTTTCCTTTCAAAGAAATAAGCTCATCACTGTTCAACCAAAGGAGTCGTCTCAAGGGGCACAAAGGAGTGATGTAGGGCTTGTTCAGAGAAGGCAACTACAGGAAGGAAGAGATTCATGGATATTACATCACCGCTAGCTGCATATCAGCTTGCGGTTACGTAGGTCAGGTGCCAGAACGTCGAAGAGTTCAATGAGCCAGGCAACCCAGAATGCCCTCGCCTGCCCAACTGTTTCTTATCTCTCTGTTTACTCGGTTTTTTCTTATTTACCGGAATTTTCAAAGAGATTATGCGGCTCCTTCATCGGCTGTATGCCTTCTCACAGTAGGAGTTAGCAGAGAAGGTGACCCCAAGGTGATTCGAAGACAGGTTCTTGCCCCTATCGTTGTCTTTTTTTAGAATACATTAGTCACCTGCAGTTTCTTCACCACTTCCCACCTCCCTCTCTCTTTTCTTCTATTCTCTTCTCTACTCCTCTCTTCATTTGAAGATTCTTCCTTCTCATAGTACTCTTAAGAACCTTCTCTCTACCTCGTCATTGCGCACATATGCAGAGAAACAGTAAGTCGCACCTCTCTCTACTCTTCTCCTCCCCTTCTCCCTCCTCCGCCTCCAGGTCGGGAGTAAAGGACAAGTCAACAACGAATCGGTCTGCCGACTGTTCATTAGACTATCGAAACAAAACTGGCATTAATGCATGGCAGAAGGTCAAGAAGCAGCCAACATGTCCGACGGCGTGGCGCTGCAGATGTTGAGAAACATCCCAGAGCCATGTGTATGTTTTAATAGGCCACCATATCATCTACACCTCGATTCAACAACCAGCGGCATCACCATCCGCTGCAGCCATACGCTTACTCTCAAGGTCTTGGACCTCTATATCCAGAAGTGGTACACTTCAAAGGGTCTCATCTTCGATGCGGTTAGTTCTCAGTTTCCGCAGTTTCTTCCCACCCGTTTATTACGCAAGCCTTGAAATGATGATCATCCCTTCATCTTGTCTCCTATTGCCCGTACTCATATGCCCATAGCTTTCTACACGCCTTGACCACAGCTCGAGCGGTCACCAGGAAAGTTATGATACCCTCCACATCAACAGCAAGAGAGGCCAGGCGTTTCCCGCACCCCTTATCCAAAACATACTCGAGGGTGTGTTTGGATATATGCTCGTCCACGCAAGCTCCAACCACTGGCAATACAAGCGAGAGAAGGTCTTTAACGAGGAACACCCTCAGTACATTTCTGAGGTTGCTCGGGATACTGGTCGGGATGCCCACCGGAATAACTTTTGGGATGAACCTCTGTTCTTATCTCCATTTTGAGCTCACTTCTGCGAATTTTCAGACTTCCCCAACTTATCTGAGGGGGAAAGGTCACTAGATAAAACCACAATTGCTGAGACAATATTGCCAAGGCCGCCCTCTTTCCAAGCCTCATTTTCGTGATCATACTCTATGACGAGCAGTAGCTCTCACTGGTACTTCACAATTATGTGGAGTTATGGTATGAAGTAGAAATAGTGAATATTTCTGAATCGCAGTATCTCCTTTCCATATCACTGACTTTATACCCCCCCAATTATCTTGACCGCATTGTCGGCGTGGGACGGCTACAAACCTTCTGCATCAATCCTCATCATGTGTTGGTGAATACCGGACACATTGCAGCGAATCATTATCTGTCTCGATACATATATACTCTCTATGTTTCTCTTTCTCCATACATAAGAGCAGATATCAGGTCTTTAATGTACAGCAAACGTTCTCCGTCGAGTGAGTCTTGCCCTGCCCTCACAAACGTTTCAACCACCAATCACGTAGAGATATACTAACATGCATAAACCACATTCAGTAATTTATCCAGAGAAATATTTCAGTGATCAACACCATCTTCTCAAACTTCAAACTTTGGACAATGCCTGCATTCAGTGTAGTCGGGATAGACAACATGCCAGAGCCGGTGCAGCTCTGCAACAAGCCACCCTACCACCTTCACTTTGAGTCAGTCGATGACGGCATTCTTGTTCAAAGCAGCCACTCGGATTCTATCAATATTCTCTACTCTTACTTCAGGAAATGGATTACTCAGGAGCTTGAAGGGGTTGGTTCAAGTTCTTCCCTGTTGAGACTTTACCTTTCCTACATTCCCCCTTTCACCACTTCATGCATCATTCTTTCGCCATGCCCATTTGCTAACTATAGAAAAAACCTTCATATCTTAAGGAGGCCGTTTTAGTTTACAGACGTGAGTTGACCGCCCACGCTGGCGTATATGACAGCCTCAGGCTCTTTGACAAGGGTGACGACACCTTCTCGCCGCCACTGCTCCAGGCTTTTATCGAAGGCACGCTGGGGTATACTCTGGTTCGTGCAGACAAGGATAAGTGGCAATATCGCCGGGGAGAAATATTTGCCATGGACTCAACAGACGACTCTTTGACTGAGCGTGGTAGCCGCCACAGTAGCCGACATGAAAGCCGACGCAGCAGTCGACATGGCAGCCAGCATGGCGGTAGTCAGCGTGATACTCCACGCGGCAGTCAAATCGGCAGTCAACTTAGGAGTCAGCTGAGCAGTCAACGGGGCAGTCAGTATGGTGGCAGTCAATATGGCGGTACCCGGGATGGTGGTAGTCAATTCGGCGGCAGCCAGTTTGGAGGCAGCCAGTTTGGAGGCAGCCAGTTTGGTGGTAGTCAATTTGGTGGTAGCCGTGCAGGCACCCAACTATAAACAGCGTCGAGATAGAACAAAGACGTTACTCCCTTAAACAGGATGGTTACTCTATGATTAGGCTTGGGTCAGGCCATCATGGTGCAGCATATCGTCCAAGATAGACTCTATTCAGAACCAAAATACAAACATTGCCTATGAATCAAAAAAGACTATACACTCAACCCGTAGTTCTCTTTTCGACATATAAAAGACCAGCTCCCCCTATCCACAATGAACGTACCAAAGCATCTCCATAACTGGGTTCTCTCAATATCCCTCGCATAAGAAAACACCTTCTGACAACAACAAAACACCCCGGCTGAGATAAAGAAAAACGATGATAGCCAGCATCACAGCGACAGTCCATAGCAACGACAACATCGTCGACGCCAGCTCAACGAGCTCACTCCCCGTCCCCAGGACCCAATACCCACCCTACCGCCTCACCATTGAATACACCACTATGACAGGTGAAGACATCGTAGTCATCTCAGACACGCACAGGGGCTCTGTTGACTTTCTGGGCGACTACTTGAACCGGTATAGGCAACACTTTATCGATGAGGCAAGGAGAAGGAGAAAAATAAAATAAAAACCATCATGAATACCAACACCCTCACAGCTCGGCCTCGGAATCCAAATCCACACTCACGAGCCCATCTCCACCAGCACCCGCACCAGCACTTCTTGCTAGGGTATAAATGGCAGAGGATTAGGTACTCTTGTTAATAACCGACGTCAGTGTCCATGTAGCTAGTCAAAATACAGCTCTCTTCATCTTGAAACCCAAATGGAAGCAGAATCTTCCATTCAACCAACATCGTTGGGCCTTAACAACAATCTCAGCTTGGTAGTCAACATAGACGATGCTGCACTACAGATCAAACCCTACTCGTATCCCACGTATGCTACAAGGTTGGCATGCCCTTCCTCATCAGTAATTCTCAGTCACTTGCAGTATTCCATCCGTTTGACCCAAGAATCCCTTCTCGACCAAGCCACTTGATCGCGATTTCAGATCATCATCTCCACTGCGAGGATCCATATTCTCTTTATCGGGACCACCAAAGTCGATAAGATCAGTCGTCTCAGCACTCTGGCTTTGCTCTTGCTCCTGTCCTTCAGTCGGTTCAGGCGTGGTCCCATTTCCGTCCTTTTCCATCATGGCGGCCAATCGTGCAGCACGGCCCTCCTTCTTGCGTGGTATGGGTGCTAAGAGAAAGTCAGTATGAATCACTGTATATGAAAGCCATGAAGCTTACCTCGACCATTTTCCTGCACATAGAATCGCCTCAGCAAGCCTACCGCTTCATCACGACCCCAACCGCCCTCAATCTCGTATCCAGGTTCTACATTGCCTCCATCTCCGCCTCCTGGAGGGAATGATGTGCCAAGACTACCGCCTCCATCAGGGTACTGGATAGGCTTTGGCTGAGGGTGGGCACTCGCAGTCTGGCCATCGGCGCCAATAGGCAAGGAGTTTGCATGAATGCTAAAGACACCACCTGTTCCTCCGAATTTGTCGTTGACAGCACCAAAGTAGACTTTCTTAATGCCCAGTTGTCGTAGCAGCGATGCACACATGACACAGGGCTCGACAGTGACGTAGAGGATGCTCTCGCGGATAATCTCTCGATCTACACGTGGGGCAGGATGGCACTTCTGGCCGTAGGGATACAGGTGACCCTTGCTTCCGTCTTCGTTTCCCTCATCGGGCGATGGCTGCTCAGACTCAGTGGAAGGTGCGTCTGAGGCCGCATCCGACGTGTTGCGCTCTGGCTTGGGGAGGTTCTTGGGCTTGAGAGAGGTGGTCCTTGGGCCATCACGGGGCGGGTAGGATAGTAGAGCTGAGAGAGCCATGAACTCTGCATGTCGAGTGCCATTACGGGTGACGTTTGTTGCGTTCATGCCCCTAGCAATGACCTGGCCATCGTGAACCAGTACACAGCCAACGGGGGTTTCGTTTGTCTTGAGAGCAAGACGAGCCTGATACACATGCATGGTCAGTTGATAAGGAGCGCAATAGATAAAATGACATAATAAACTCACCATGTCGAGTGCTTCGTTGATGAATCCGAGATGCTTTGCTCGTTCAGCCATGATGACTGGGTCGTTGAACATGGCCATGTCCTGCATCATCTCGGACTCCCTCTCCTGCTCTTGCTCTTGCTTCGACTGTAGCTCTGGCTGTTTTGCGAGGCCATTCTGCTGGTGGAGCTTGAGCGCATCCAGCTGCTTTGTGACGGTATCAACATGGTCGGAAGCAGTAATAGTAGTAGTAGTAAGAGGAGGAGGAGGCTGGTTCTCCTTGTCCTCATCATGATACTGCTCCTGTGGCTGTGGCTGCATCACTGCTGATGGGGCCATGCCGTCGGTGATTGTCGTTGTTGTCGTTGCACTCTTGCGCTGGTCCTGATCTGACGAGGGCAACGTTGTCGAAGTGATTGGCAGAGTAGTCGAAGAAGTTGTTGACGTCGTTTTTGCCGTTGCTGGAGGAGCATCATTCACTTTTTCGTCAGATGGCAGACCGCGGCGAAACAGCTTGCGAATCGCCTTTTTGGCAGCTGCCAACCCGAGTAACTTGAACCCAGCCATTCTTTCCCTCTTTTCTTTCTCGGCTTTCTGTTCCTTTTCTTCCCTGATTCCCTCTCTCTCTCTGCTTTTCTGTCTCTGTCTTCGTCTCGCTTTTCTTCTTCTCCTGCACTGCACAACTGCGCAACTGCAGCTTTCCTTTTGCACTCTTCAATCCCTTCTTCAACCTCTCTGATAATCCCTCTCTTTCTAAAAATAACCAACCTTCAACCTTTATTCGAGCAATAGACTATTCCAGCACTCCGTTCAAACAGTCCACCAGAACCTGGCCTTGACTTTGTCCTGGCCTTGGCCTTGAATCTTCCAACACCCAAAGCCTCCCTTGGCGGGCAGGTCACTCTCACCAACGTCCCTATCGTGGATAGAGGAATGCCTTTACCGCGTACTTTGAAGCAGAAGAAAAAGAAGAAAAACTGGTCGCAATTCAAACTCTCGCCGTTTTCACATCCAATTGAGCTCTTCCCCCAATGTCCCACAGTGGTTTTTTTAGTAGCACGCTTCTAACTTTGAAAACAGAAAGAAAAGGATAGGGAGAAGAGAAAGAGAAAGAAAAAACCTTGAAGCCGCCACCGCACCACAGCAGCAGCAAACAATACAGTCACCGTTCAACACAATGTCAAATTCATTCGATTATTTTTTGCGCATTACAATTGGAAGAAGAGAAAAGAGACAAGAAACGATTGTGCTTGGAACTTGGAGCTTGGAAGAGGTAGATGAAGGAAAAGAAAACAGACAGAGTCTGTTTGGTCATGACTCTCTTTTTGTCTTTCCTTCCTGTCATACCTTTTTTCGGGAGCAAGCAGTTGGCTCTAGCCAATCACATGATCTTCTCCGTGACCCACTTCTGAACCACAAATAGAAAGAGCGAGTGAGAGTGAGAGTCAGAGGTAGGTAAAGGCAGAGTGCCGTCACTGCTCAGCCATCAATTTCGGCATCCCCATCTTACTTGTACAAACAAACAAACAAACAACAAACAACACAACAGAAGCACAACAGAAACACACAAGCATAGATATATAGCAAACTCACCGTAGACATTATACATCACATACGCAACAGACACAGACATCCAATTAAATTTGCAAAGGCCACAATTGCCTTGTGCTTTATTCATGCAGACTCGCCAATTGGCAAGTCTATAATTAGAGCTATTCAAAACGCCAAATGCTATTGTACAACATTGCGACGTCACACGTGTCGCAGAATGCCGATTCAACAAGACGTCAACATGTTTGACGTCAAAAAAGGGTATCATCGGCCAAAAAAGACCATCTATCAAGCATGAATGCACACTTCTCGTAATGCGTCCGCATAACCAGATACATCTCCATTTCTATCCCATGACAGAAACCGCAATGGGCATGGAAGGCATGAAGACTGATGATGATCCCAAAAGGGAACATCCCATGTAGGAAGGTGAGGGACGGGGCAAACCACGTCGTAGAGCTGAGACCTGTCTCCTCCACCACTGGAGGAGACCTGTCTTCTCGTTCGACAACTGATGAGCCACGGGCTTGTGGTTCTTGTTACCAACAGGCAACAATGAGTGGGGTTTTCCAACGTTGGACGCAGCAAGTGCGTTGTTGTAGTTTGACGAGACGTGGCCAAGGGCGGTCATCATAGCGAGAACCACGGCCATTGATGTATAGATGAGGGATAAAGGGCTTGCGATGGCGCTGAACATGGTCCAGGCATACGCCGCGATCATCGCTACAGTCGCAAGCGGTGTTGTCATCGGGGCGTCCGGTATGATCATCGGAGAATTTCCCCAAACGGACGGTATAGTCTGTTCTCTCACACGAACATCGATTTCCTGTGGTAGTTGAGACTTGGCAGACGTGCTTATCTGAAGCAGACTCCTGACATCGATCTCGACACCTTGGAGCAGCGACGTAGACTGAACATCGGCCCGCCTCCTCAGGGTATTGTCGGGAGCAACAAGGATCCTCTGTCGCTCGATGGCAGTCGTGCTTACCATTCTGGAGTTGTTGAATGGTTCTTGAATCATTTCATCGAGTACACCAGGAGATTCGGCGACATCGACGGCTGTGTGTCGAATTAGAGCGACGGATTGAGCATGTGGATCGGCGGGGTTGTTGTGATTCTCGCCATATGGACAAGAAGCACGTGAGTTGGCATTATACAATGCTTCCTCGGTTTCCGATACCAGTTGGGATTGGAGTAGTATACGTTCTTGCTGTTGAACCTGCGATCGAGTTAGCTCAAACATGCCTACCAGCATCGAAACGCCATAACGCACTGTTGCATTGTCATGGATAAACCCTCTTGGCGGCCTGACCGTAGCTGATGCAGCCCGGGCGGCACTGATGGAGCCTTGGACTACAATATCGCCGAGTGGTTCCTGTTCACCAATATCAGTTGCCGTTCCGAGATTGGTTTGTCCTAGATTGCGACATACGCTTGTTGTATAGTATTCATCGAACGACGACCGAGAATTATTCTCAACTGATGATTCCTTTTTTCAAAGTTAGTCGCAATTCTGCAAGCTAGCTGTTCTCGATGGAGACGTACACTGTGGGGCTGATCAAGACCTTGTCGTGATGCAAGCGAGGAAATCTCAACTGATTTGTCCTTTTTTCAAAGTTAGTCGCAATTCTGCAAGCTAGCTGGCGAGCGTGGGAACGTACACTTTCGATAGAGATCGACACCGATCCACCAATGTCGGATGAGCTGATAGATACCTTCCGAGAGGTCAGTCGCCGTCCAATCTTCAAAAAGGAAAATCGAGAACATACGTTGTTCATTACCTGATCCACACCGGCAACACCGGGCGGTGCTTGAACTAGAACAGTGCCTCCTTGTGGAACACTGATAATGATGTCGCCCGGCGACGAGGATACTTGTGCTGGGTTCACACTGGCGGACCAGTCTTGAATTGGTGGCAGGCCTGGACTGCCACCAGGATTATACCACTCCATTGCATGAGGCTGCGCACTACCGCTTCTCTCAAGCGGCGGGACCGCAGCATTCCAATCATTCCAATCTGTTATGCCGCCATGGTCATGAGCTATACTGCCATGGACATCTGGCGCATTCGCCACATCGGATAGTTGTGTCGGACTCAGATGCCGACTCGACGATATAGATACCATGTGGTCATCCTCGGAGAATGTGGACTCTGGAGAGAATAGGCTGAAGTCGGTGTAGCTCGTAAACGAGCCAGATTGATCCAGATACGGGAGCTGCGGTGAAGCCTGTAGGCCATCGCGCTCCAGGCCAGGAACAGCCAATGATTCTTGCAGAGGAGGTGGTGTAAGTGACTTCTGAGGAGAAGAAGATGAGGAGGAGGAAGATGGAGATTGAGAGGAGAGATATCCCTCGGGATCCAGGAAAAAATCGTAATTATCGTCTGTATCCGCAGGGGGGTATTGAACAAATTCTTCCCAGAGGTCGCTTGGCTGAACAGTGTTGTCCAGTGCCTCGAGGCTGGTAAATGAGAAATTGGATTCAAAATTGATGGGAGAGTCTGCTATCCTCAAGGCGTCGTCCATGGCGGGCGTGCTTACAGTAGCAGGCCTCTGCGGCATTGTTCGAGCCTTCTTGGTGGGCTTCGCAGCGGGCTGCGACTGGGTCTGAGGGGCAGAGCGCTTCTTATGGCTGGGGTCACAGCGGACCTTCTTTCTGCGGCAGCTGTCACAGGCCTTGATGATGCGCATAAGGTGTGCGTGGTCTCGCTGCTCCTTGGTCTTTGAGCCTCGAGAAGCCGAATTGGTAACATCCAAACCATCCTTGGTCATAATTTTCATACCAGGAATATGAGAGAAGTCGGCAGCGGGCTGGCGTGATGTTGAGCTGCTGGCCTTGGAGTGCTTTCGGCTTTGCGTTGAGGAGCGCGAAGAGACAGAAGCAGATCCGGAGATGTGGCTGAAGTCCCATGTGGAGTTGACAGGGGAGACATTGAATGATGAAGCCGGTGTCACTGGTGAAGCTGCAACGGGGCTGGGAGAGAAGACTGGGTAAAACTTGAAAGTCTGGCCAGTCAACTGAGCATGCTCAAGGAAATCAAGTGAGATGGAGGCTCGCTTCTCCTTGATTGATGCGGGGCCAGGGATGTAAGCGTTCATCATGTCATCGAGCTCCTGAGACCCGAGAGCGGGGAAAAACTGAAGCTGGAGACCAAGTGCAGGCTGATAGACAGAAAAGCCCTGGGGGAGGGATGCGTTGGAGCTGAATTGAGAAGCCATTTTGCTGGAAGGTGAGAAAGCAGTTCGAAATTATGTGTCTGTTTCAAGGTGGTCGTGAGGGTGAGGGTCTTGTTGAAGAAGCGTAAGAACTCGACGAAACTCGACCAGCCATGGGATCGTAAGCCTATCGTCTCAGGGCACTCAAGTTGGTTTCTTGGCAGGGACTTACTCAATTGGATCGTCGGTTCAAGTGAAGCTTTGGGTATCACAGTAAAGAACGTATGGGAGTGATGATGAGAAACTCGCAGCGGCGCCAACTTGGAGAGAATGGAGGGGTGATTCTTTTTTTGGCGGCGCGCTGGTGGTGGTAATGGAGGAGGGAGGAGGGGGAAGGGGGGGGAGAGCCTAAAGTGGGGGTAGCAGGCTCAAAAACCTCCTGAACTGGAGAATTATGATTCTACTGTTGGAATCAATCTGATAGTGATGATAGTTTGTTTGGTTAGAAAGAAGAGTTGACAAAGTAAAAGAGAACCTCAGGCCGGGGGCGCGGTCGGGAGTCATTGATGGTATTTCAAGTTGCCTCGAAAGTCCTCAAGGAATGGCGCAGCCTGTGGGTCAAACTGACTCTTTCGGCGTGCTCGAAAAGGTATAGCGCAAGGCGCTCCTCGTGGCTCTGCGAACCAATCAGGGGTTGTTTCTTGCTCCAGGGCCTTGTGTTCCGCTTGTTTGATTGGCAGAATTGCCCCACCATGTGCGCCAGCTTGGATGGACCTTCGGCGAGAGCATAGGCCTGTGATTGGACAATTGACTGTCTTGACTCTGGGGCTGCATGCACTTTTTATGGTGCGAGTGACTCAACTCCTTCGAGCAATGAGGTATCTTGCCCAAGTAGCAGTCACCTAGCGCTGTGGCAGCCGGTAGTGGGGTGTCAAAGTATTGACTACAAGATAGAAAGAGCCTCGTGCTTCGTAAAGTTACAAGAGGAAGAAGGAACCCAGTGCTCCACCGTCCCCCCCCCCTGAAGCTTACCCGTATCTCTTCGTGTACAAAAAAAGGGCACCATGATGGGACTTACCCCAGACTTCTCAGCCCAGTTGAGATTTTTCGTTGTAAAGTGTACCTCTTTCTTATTGATGGTTCAATATTATTGTTAGGTATTGACTACTAACGTAAGCAATACTAGCACGATTCGATACAACATCTACACTCACCAATACCAGGTATTTAGCCAGTGGTTAGATCATGCACTTGGCCATGAAGCAGCAGACACATAAGAATCGACGGCTCTCCCATCAAACAACAACTGGAACCCAAGAAAGGAGTGAGTAGATACTTGTACATATTGTTGATCCATTCATCCAACTCACCACAATAATCCTCCCTCCCTCCCTCCGTGACGGGGTGGCGCCGGGCCCGGAGAGGCACAGCTGACCACTTGATTACAGCACTTCCTATCTTAGTCAACGGACTATTATTATAGACCCAACACCACCAAGCACCTGCAGCGCACCCCAAAAAATGCACCGAGGCCTCACATCATCCTTGCTGACGCCAACAACCCACAACCACCACGAGCTGCTAGTAACTTTGAACCAGCCACAATTGGCGATTTATCACTGCCACGATGGCGTCGATAAGTTTCGATACTAGGTCATGTTCAACGTTGAATCCATGGGACCATCTGGTGGCCTCTTAAACAAAGACCCCAACACCAAAATGGAAGAATCAAATGACCAACAGTAATTAAAGGGAGACCCGAGTCGCAGCCACATCAAGGTGAAAAGAAAACAGAATCAATTTCCGCTTTTTCGCGATCGAATCCACCCGTGTTGCCGATGGGGGGTCCGGGACCCTGTATCCATACCTTGCCTGGCCTTATGCACCTGCAGAAATCGGTACACTTATCCGCATGCGCTCGCCGAGATGCGAGCATGGAAGATCCCCCACCGATAAATGCAAAAATGACTCTTTACGCTGGCGCCCCGTTGAAGTTGTTGTGCAATGAATGCCTCCTGGTCCAAGGTTGTATTGGCCCCCACTGAACTGACAAACAGGAGAAACCATCAGTAAAACCATTTCAAGGCGGCAAAAAGCTTCAAGCGGCGAGTCCCAATCAAGCACATTTCTTTACTATTGATATCATAACACATATATTCCATGACTTCATACATCAACGCCTTGAGGCCCTCCCCGCAGGCCGTGTCATCCCGAGTAAATCCTCCGCGTGCCTACTCCAGGCCCCTCCATTTGCCGTGCTGAACCCTGCCAAGTTTTTAGCCGTGACTGGTTTGCTTGCGACGCTGGTCATATTGGAACTGGCATTGACATTAACACTCTTATTATTTATGCCTGCACCAGCTTTCGCACCAGCATTGACATTGGTATAGACGATGCGCGGCTTGACAATGACGGGATCAAATGGAATAACGCACTGCGGTACCTGACCAGCGGCATCTTCCTTTCTTGCTGCCTTTTTGCCTCGTGTAGCTGGATTCACAATCCTCGGCTTTGGAGCGCTGCTAACATCCGGGTTGGTTTCTGGCTGGACACTATCTCTGGCGTGTTCGTTCTCGCTGCTTCCCATCTTATCAGAGTCAGCAATGTCACTTGCTGCCAGAGCGCGAGCGCTTTCAAAGCCCACAGGCGGCGCTGCCTTCGTAACAGGGGGAGGTGCTACAGCTTCGTAACTGATGATAGGGCGGTTTGCCATTGATATGATTGATGCAGGAATAAGGTCAGCATCGGGCATGACAAACCCAAATATCTCTTTGCTTTTGACACTCTTGCGTGCCATCTTTGTGATTCGAGGGCCTGGATCATCAGTTTGCTCACTCTTTGCCTTTTTCCGCTTGGCAGCTCTGGATGGCATGGAATAGCTCTCCGATTCTTCAGATGAAATGATTGGTTCCTCCTCTTCCTCCTCCTCACTCGAGATGGATTTCGGCTTGACACGACGACTTGTCCTGCGAACTTTCCGCACAGATTCATCACTGCTTCCGAGACTGGGTGATGCAACACGGGATTTCTTTGGTCGTTTCTTGGGCGGGCTGCTCTTATGAATCTCTGGTTCAGGAGCCTTATCAATATCCGGTTTTTGAGGTCTCCTTCGAGCGCGACTTAGTACGGGTTCATCGTTCTCGTCACTGGATGTGCCGCGAGTAATTTCAGGGGCAGGCGGTGGAGATGGTTCTCTTGGGGGAGAGGGTGGTTCGTCTACTTCCTCCTTTTCTAGAATGGGTTCAGGTGGAGCATCAAGCACCTTAAGATCATCAGGCTCGCTGGGCGGCGGCGGCTCAGGAGTGGGCTCTTTTACGGGCAGTGGTGCTTTCTTCTCCGACAGCATGAGTAGGCCCCTTCTTTGTCTTGGCTTGATTCGTAGCTCGGTTCTCTGCTCAGTGCTTTTGGGTGGCACAGGCTCAGCAGCAGCACTCTTTGCCGCTACACCCTGCTTCTTGGTTTGTCGACCCTTGTCATTCTTTGGAGGTACCACTTGGTCATGTTCTGAATCGCTGCCCTTTTGCCTTGCTGCCTTCTTATCCTTGAGAGATGCCGGTTTGCTCGCTTTAGACTGCTTCCTCTTAGGCTCACTGTCTTCGATTTCGCGAGTGATCTTTTTGCTGGTACTTGTAGATTTTGTAGTTTTGCGCGGCTTCTGCTTCTCACTGTCCGAATCTCGTAGGTCCGATGCTATAGTGATGCCAGCATCTTCCGGTAAGTCTTGCACAGTCACGCTTTTGGATTGTGCCGTGATGTTCTTCTGAGATGTGACTATTTGCTTCTCTTGTTTAGGTGGCAGTTTGCGCAGTAGAGACGGAGTCGGCTTTTTCGGCCTGACGCGAGGCTTTACATCTGGTTCAGGGGTGCTTTCTATTGGAATTACTTCCTGTGGCTTTTCCTCTTTCTCCTCCCTTGCTTGGTTCGCTTCTTCATATTGTGCCGAGGGAATTATCTCAGTTTCGGATTCTTCAGTGTGCATGGATTTCTTGAGTTTTGTAGACGCCTTGGCCTCTCTCCTAATCGATTTGCTCTTCTCAAAAAGTGGTGAGCGCGTCTCGGCGACCTCTGTTACAAAAGGCTTTGTTGGTTTGCTTGGTTGTGCAACTGGCGAAGGCGATTTCTCTATAGTCACAGCCTCCTTTTCTTTCTCCTCTTCTTCCTCACTTTCCTCATCGTCTTGTGGTTTGTCCTCCCGCTGCTCAGCTTGCACACGTGGCTTATCATGCAAGGTCCTCGCCCTCCATGACGAGTACGGCACTGACCCCGTCGAGAGCGTCAATCTCGTTCCAAATAAACTCTGTGCATGCCCCATTTTACTCGGTGGCGAAACATCCACTCTTCTCTTTTTTGCTGGTGGCGGTCTTTCGCGTGTTTCGTGCTCAAACAAGCCTTTTCGAGTCTCAAACGGCGATCGATCTGATATCGCAGCTCTCCCAATCGGCCCTGAATTTGGTACAATATCGCTCAACGGGCGGTCCATCGGCTGATTAGAACGCATACTACTCGCTCCCACATCATGACGCACCGAGCGAGCGCTAGCCGCGGGTGTCTTCGCCGCCGCACTGGCGCGCCTCTTTTCAACTTCCCTCGCCCTCTTGTCCAAAAGCTCGGTCAGGTCCTGCTCCTTTGATCCTGTGCACTCCGAAACTTGCACAATTGCTGACCCGCGATCCAGCTCGAGCTCGACTCCCTCGTCAAACTCGTCCGCCGCATCCTGCCAGTGCCCATCGCCGATGAAATTCCCGCGGTCATCATACACCATATATCTCTTGTTGAAGGTGTGAAACTTGAGCTTACCATCCTGCCATCGCTTCTGTTTCCGTTTGAGATCATGTGTGAAGAGGCATATGAAGTCGAGTACCGCTGCCGTCGTAGGTGGGGGTGATGCGCGCGACTGGATCGCGCTTCTTACGGCGTAGGACATGCGTTTTGGTGCAACATAACAAGAATTTGGGAAGAGGAAGAAACAGAAGCGTTTTATCTCGCACTCTCTGTTAAGCGACTCGTAGGAGCAACGAGGGGTCGTCGGTTGTCAAGAATGCGTTCATGATGCAACGAGGGGAGACGCGACACTCCACTTGGAACGCGAACGCCAAGTCACGTGAGTGTATTTAATTGGGGATTTAGGCAGAAACTGGCCTCGACCCACTGACACAAACCCCGCCTACCCTATATGTCAGACATATTACCAAACAGTTGAGTGAGAACGAACGAACGCCAACGACCCTGAAAAGCCATAAACCAAAGTGGTTCCACAATCTTCCCCGGAGGTTTTCAACAAGGATGGAGGGTGGTGCCGTCTTGGAGCCCAAAACGCCTCACTACTACATACCGCTCTATTTGACAACTCAAGTCGATGTCATTGTGGCTTCATTTGTCACTCACTTAGCAGCACGCTAAAGTGGTAAGTGTAACTGCTAAACTGGGGATCTTCAAGACGACTTGACTCGCAATTCAAGATCTTGTCTCTCCTCCATTTCTTAGCCATGGCCGAAACTTTGAAGATCCCGCCGTCACACCGCTTCAATGGCTGGCAACATATAGGTGGGTTGATATTACCGGTGAGGATGAGGGGTTGTGGTACGATGTCATTGTGCACATGAGGGATGGCAAGCTAGAGTGCAACGGGAATGCATGCAAAAGAGACGGAAACCAAAAATTACCCGAACTGCTCTAACAAATAAGGTCTAATAAGGGTATCGCAAATCTGCATGGCCTATTCTCTGCTCCAATGGCATGCCATGTATAGCACCCGTTAACCCGACATATCCCTGACTTTCCGTGAAAAAAATCCGTACCAAGAAAAAAGCGCCCCCTTCCAGGTGTAAAACGCAAGTGGACCAAAAAACGCCATCCTATGCTCGGCCTATAACCATCCCAAATCACTGCTCTGTTGGTGAATCATCAACGCAGACTGCCCATCCCTGTCGGCAAAGCGTAGTAGATATTCATATTGCAGACGTCGTTTCCTTGGTATTCATGTCGATATGTTTAACCAATCATCGGAGGGGCGAGACCATCTTGGGATCGATGGTCGGAACCATGACCCTTGTCAAGATAGCTGCCTCCAGAGGACTCCAGCTCCATGGGAGTAACTGGGCCGGGACTTCCCAAGGGAACAAGTCTCGGAGAAACAGGCTTGGTTGGTGCAGCACTGGCGAGGCGAATCTCTACACCGTTGAGGGAGACACCGGCTGCGAGCTGGGATGCATTCGCCGTCGTGTTCCCCAGTGCCAAAGCAGCCTGCATGATCATATCGCGCTGATACTGCTGCATCTTGCGGCGTGTCTCGTCCTCAGGTGCCGCAGAGTTGGACGAGGTAGGCCTGTACCTGGGGACTTGTGTGTCCGATTTGACAGAGGAGGGCATCTTGGTCAGGCTGGGCGGTTGGAGGTTCTTTTGACCACCGGTCCGCTTTTCGTAGTTGGAAGGATAGTACTTGCCCATGGGCACAGGGTTGTCATGGAAGCCGGGAGGGATGTAAGATGCCACAGGCATATGAGATCCGTGACTGATGAAAGATCCAACAGTAGGGTGGGGGTTCTTGTTGTGATCGGAATTCATGTTGGTGATGTCGGTTGCTCTGTGATGAAAAGGGTGAGGTCGGTGAACACGGGTTCTAGGGTCCTCATGCATGGGGAAATAACCACTTGAGAAAACAACCATTAGTCATATGTCATAACGTAAGAGTATTTATACACAGGGGGAAGAGGATTGGGGTATCATCTTACCCAGGCAGATCACCACGTGCAGAGAGAGGTTCTGGTGGGGTGTAGACGGGGGCCGAGTTGATTTTCTTGATCTTGGGGAGCTCGATGGCAATGGGACGACTGAAACTGAGTCGAGGAGAATTCGCGGCGGCAGCAGCGTCTGGGTTGCTACTATTGTTGATGTCTAAAAGTAAAAAGAGGAAAAAGGTTAGAGCCATATAATATACACAACGACGCATCGAGTAAATGCATGAACAAAAAGGGATGGTGGCTCTCTGGGAGACATCCGGATGGGGCTGTAGCGTCACCAACGGCCCCCCGTTGATCTTTGTGTCGGTGGGCACTAATTAAAGTGCCTCGTGCACTGTAGCCTGTACATGAGCCCACTGAAAAGCCACCAGTGCCACTGAAGGTTCCCTGCCAGTGCCAAACTCGCGGGCTTGCAGGCCTACCCCGCGATGTGTGCGTGTTGGTGGGTAAAGTGGCGGTTTGTCCCCAGTGGGGTTTCATCGACACGCTACTGAGAGGGCGTCCAGCCATGGCATGGGAATTGGAGGGTCTCGGCCGTCCTCAGGCGAGACCAGCGGGCCGGTGTAAATGAGAAAAGGACACAGCAAAGGAAAAAGAAAACAAACGAGTTCCAAGACGGTTGGTGTAAAAAAAAAAGGGTGAAGAGAAAAGAACAAAGAAAGTACGTGGTTTCTATGACTTACTGATAGCCTTGGTTGTCGGTGCTCGTTCCTCTGCCGCAGTGGGAGGATGAGATGGCGTGGTGGGGCGAGACGACACCAAATCACCAATATCGTCAGATCGTCCGCTGGCGTTGGAGGTCAAAGAGAGCTCGGACGAGTTGGATATAGAGCGTCCAGGCATACCGGGCCGACGATACGGGTTGAGATAGGAAGGCGGCTTGAAGGAACGGGCAAAGGAGGCCATTGTGTGATGGTTGATAGCAGTCGTTCGGTTGTATTGCGGGCTGACTTTGCAAGTTCCTTTGTTCGATGTTGCAAAAGTATCTGGCGCTTCGGGAAACACGGCCTGGCTGAAAATGGCACGACTTTTGGTATTATTCATGTAATAGATACAGCCGCGAGGAAAGACAAGACATGCCCTCGTTCTCTTTTGGGATTCCGCCAAGGATCAGTTCAGGGGGGGAAATGCCATGTAACGGGTAATTCTTCCGCCCGAAAAGAGGATTCAAAAAATGGGTTTGTTGCTGCTGTTGGTGTTGTTGTTTTCTCCTTTCGCTACCAACAGACGCAGAAAGGGAAAAAAACGTTGGCGGCAACAGCTGCAGGTCTCAATCAATTCCTGCAGTGGTGAGGCTGCTGAGCGATGGAGGCTCAAGCAAGGCAAGGCAAGGTAGAATGCGAGATGGTGACGCAGGGAAACCGATGACGAATAAGGGTCGTCTTTGTTTTGGGTGACGCTAAATGGGCGACGCTCGATTGTTTCGGTCTCAACACTAAACACCGTAGGATAAAAAAGGGACAGTGATGGTGATGAAGGTCTCGTTTTTTTTTGGGGTGTAGAAATAAATAAGAAGAAAAAGGGAAGAAGGTATTAAAAAAAAAGGACCGTCGAAGAAGAGAAGTCGATCGAAGGCTGAGTTGGAAAGGGAAAGATGGAAAGGATCAGCAGCAGCAACGTCTATTAAAAAAGAAGACTGGACTGGCAGTGAGAGCGAGAGAGAGCCCTGAGAGTTGGAAGCTCTAGGTTGCAGAGTCGCACAAGCTCCTAGACACGAATGGGCGAAGTTTTACAGGGCTCTTTGGGGGGTACCTATAGCGGTACCTCCAGCGACGAGACGTGCTACAGGCAGCCCGGGGCCTAGGGGTACCTCTTTCGTACAGGGGGGAGTACCTGAAAGAAAGGGTGGAAGCACAAGAATGAAAAAAGTGGCACGCAGGTACATTAGCGGGCGCTTCGGGGGGGCAGCATTAGCGGGGCTTTTGCGCTGGGTGGCCACTTTTAAAGCTTCTTGGCAAGACGATGGGAAAGATTGGGTGCGGGAGAGAGAGAGAGGAGAGAGGGAGAAAGAGAGAGGAGATAATCAGAGGAGAGAGACTCAGAGTAAAAGACAGACGGACAAGACAAGACAAGCAGACGCAACAAGAGACCCCTGGGCTCCTTTGGGCTTTAGTACCTGGCAAGTACCAAGGTAGCCAACTTTTAGGTGGGCTCTCCCTGCACTTTGACGTCGAGCAGATCGTAGTTTTCGTAGCCCATCAGAGTCTCCCATGTAACATGGCTGGCGGAGCATCGACGTCGATGGGCTTTGGGCTCCGGTTTTGTTCCCTTTCTGGTCCTGTCAAAGAACCGTTTGTTTCATTTTCCTTGGTTTCCTACGGAGTACAGTGGTGATGACTTGGTCAGGTCCCAGGTCCCAGGTGTCCCCAGACCAATGTTTTGGAAGATGACAAGAACATGCTCCATTGGTCACACTCGAGTTGCATGGACTGAACTTGAACTGACTCTAGGAAAAGAGAAGGGGGGAGAAAGGAAAGAGGAGAAAAAGAACTCATTCGTCGTTGCTGCGGCTGGGCTATTGATCTGCACAGTTCATCACATATTATTGCAGCACAAACAGAAATGGCCAAGGAAATTCAATCCTTTTTGAGGGGAATATTCACAACAACAAACAGCAACAACACCACCACCGCCGCCGCCGCAGAGACAAGGAGACTTGTAAGCCTACCGGTGAATCGGCTGCGCCATCCGGAAACAACAAGACCTCTAGCAAATAGAGCACCAGCGCACCATGTGTGACATACGTGCTTGTACTGGAGCCTTATCCGTCAAGGTACGGTATTCTATCTACAGGTATCTATCTACAGGTAGGACGCAGATATGTAGAAACAGAGGGGGGGATGGGGGGGGGGTCGCTTGCGGAAGTGTGCAGATATTGATATTGCCTCCTGCAAGTCCTGCAAGACAGAGGCCAATCAGTACCTGGTCTGTTGAGCCGTTGTTCTTCAGCATACATGCTCGGTGTGAAGAGTATGGGAAAAAGGTGCCATTTTCATTACTGCTATTGTTTTTCGTGTGCCGCATTTCTGCTTGTGCGAGTGTGATGCGAGCCCTCATTGATCGTTGCAGGGTTCTCGGACGGGCTCTCCTTTATTTGGAGGTGGTGTCTTCATTTCCACCTTGGCTCAGTTTTTTTCCCTCTTCGGCGTTGCGATAGCCCGGGGGCAAAGCATTCGATTCTATTGGAAATTCAGTCCCTCTCTCTCGACAACAACCAAGTCACAAGGCCATTGTACTTTGACAATGTGGACAATGTGGTGGACACATGGGGACGGGGCATTTTCACTAGGTATGCTGTACTCTGTTACTCTGTCTGTACCACCTCTACCTAGGTTGTTTTGATCATGCCTACTCCGTACATTTTATTTTGTCTCTCATGACAGATGACTCTGGTGGTTCCAGACTCGACAAAAGACCTGCCTGTAATATAGACCCCTTTCAGCTTTTTGTTTTTTTTTCGGGGTGCACGAATCATCGCATAGCGACAGAAGCTGGATTATGGCAACGGCGGAAGCATGCTGCTTTGCATCCATACAAGGTAGTATTCCTCACTCGCTGTAACCGCACTGCAGCATAGCACATCATATCACAGCACAGCTGTCTGGACTGCAACTTGATACCACTAATACTGCATACCTAACAAGGAGGTACATGCGGAATATTGGGGGGGATTTTTTTTTGCCAAGACTTCAAGTCTGTTTGCTCCTCTCCCCTCTCTCCCCCCCTGTCTTCCCTTTCTCACTCACACACTCCTCTCCTCGTCTTCTTCTCCTCGTTCCCTCAATGGACCCCTTGTCATCGTCTTTTTATTTTTATTTTTATTTTTTTTATCGCAGTGCTGGATCGGCGGTGGGTCCCATGACGAAGTTGCCTGTGACAATCCGTCATAGCATCGCCTTTCATTGGCGCCAGCTAGTTTTGTACTTGCAAGGTAGAAACCTTGATTTTTTGCTTGAGACGCTACTCGTCATCTACATACCAAAAGTCCAATCGTCTGTCTGTTCAGCCCGTCTTCTGATGGTCTTTTTCTTATGAATGGCGTGACACAGCAGCATGTACTCTGGATATTATGATAATTAACCCTCCATTCAATGCCAACCTGAAGTGCATTTATCTATGTAGTATCACCACCGAGTACTTGTACAAAAATTACAAAAATACCTATAGTTGCGGAGCCAATTAATAACGACTGCCAGGGTCTGAATCCCCAGGGTGTTTATGGGCTTTCTTTGCTTTTCCTGTCCCTCCTCCCCTTTCTGCTTTGAGAGACGACCATTCTGCTGTTTCAACCCCCCCTGAACGGGTAGCATTGAGCATACTCCATACCATCCACCACCACCACCACATACAACACACACCCACCCACCCACCCACAGTATGGGTCCTTACTGTGGGTAGAAACGTTGGAATACGGAGCCTCCCTCTGTTTCTCATTCGGCGTAACGTATCCATCTCTGGGTAGGTACTAAATTACCTCTTGTCTGAGAATGCCCGCAGGGTGGTGGTTGGGTGATTGCATGATTGGCTGATTAGATGATTGTCGTTTCGTGGGCACCAACTTCTCGACACACCCAAGACAAATGAGAGATTCTTTGCATCAACATGCGTTCTTGCCACCAACAGAAAAGACAAACCGTGAACACGCAATCTTTTACTCGGATGAACCATTGAGATCACTTTGGGTTATCACCGCCACTCCCCTAATCTTCATCGGCGTGGAGTCAGATATGCTCTGTTGCCTCACATGTCTCTCTGTCGATGGGGAATAATTTGTAACATAAGGGTTTTTTCGTTGTTTGTTTGGCATTGATTATTACGTCACAACGCCGCAGTGTCCATGGGTATTTTCCTCTCTTCCTGACTCCGTCTCTCTCCCCCTTCTCCCACTTCCGTCCATCCCATTCCCCCCCCCTCTTTCCTCTCTCAACCCTCTCACGAAAACTGAAGTGTCCGGGTCGATCATTGCAGCGGCCGGACACAACACCGGCGCAAAACGCATGGACAGGGAAGATCTTTCCACTTCCATCTTCCTGCGTCGGGCTGTCCAATATCAAATCCTTTTTGTCCTACCACATCAGCCATATGTCGCCTGGGTATCACAACTGGTGCAATATTGACAAAAAGTATCTTTGTGTGGCGGCAAGGGTTGCCAGGCCTCCAAAGTTGCAGTCCATTCCCCGGTGATATTAAAAGCCATTTTTATGGGCGAATACGATAGTAACGCACCGCGAGTGCCCATCCGCCTGGGCACTTTATATGTTTGCTCCCAAGAGTCGTCACACCGAGATTAAGTATTATTTATTAGTCCTCCAGAAGTAGTCTTATGTGTGGTGTACAGTGCGCTGAGGGGCTCGGGACGATGGGGTATCAAGAGGGACGGCCAGATGTGCATACATGCATGCGCCATCCAACCAAAGCCCACCTTTTTCATCACACACCTGCATCAAATCAAATCAAACCAAATCACTTCAAATCAACCGCGAGCGAGGACCAATATTCGACGTTGCCCATCAATCCTAATTAGTGAACCTGAGGGGCCTTGAGGGGCATTCCTCTCCTTCAAAGGTCCATGGGACATTACTCGTGCGCATAATCCTCACGCTGCAAGGCCGTGGTGGGCATGCTCCGTCCTCCGCGTCTGGTTGGACGGCTGATGACAATGTCAAGTTTGCTTGATTAGACGTGGGCACGTCCTGTAAATCGGGATCGAACGTCGCGATGCTTGAACCAGTAGGCGAAAGTGCCAATGGTAGCAAGAAGCCAGAGGATAGCACTAGCCAGATCAACCCACACAGCGTTCTTCATACGCTGGATATCGCTATTGCCGCCGGCGTGCTCATTGATAAAAAGCTGTGCACGTTGACATGTCAGAATCGGGCTCTGCCGGCGGGGGATCATCGCAGGAGATGCATCCTGTCACACAAAAGTCCTTTGAACGTACCTTGCCGAAGACGCCAAAGAGCGTTATCCATAGAATGAACAGGATGAGGTCCCAGACCGCCGCGAACAGGCTGGCAACGCGCAGGACAAAGGGCACAGCGTAGACGACACACGTCACGGCGGACAAGGCGCCAACTACGACGGCGTAAATCTGAGCGCGCGAACGCTGTCAGCGACAATGGTTCTGGGTGGTGGCAATCACGAAGCTTATACGAGGGACCGCCGTCGGCCAGGGACGGGAAGGGAACCCTTACCCACTTGGAGTTGGAAGAGCCGTCAAACTTGTTTGAATGATGCAGATCCGTTCCGTACAAGCCGCAGACTGTCACCGCGAGAGCAAAGCAGGCAAAGTGAAGGCCAGTGAAGGCGAAATAGCTGATGGCCATGGTGAAGATTGTTTTGAGCGGCACACGTAAAAGATCGGTGAGCACTCGTCGCTGGTGTTGTGTTGTTAGTTGGCGATGTCAAGGGATGGTATGCTGGTTTCAGAGTCGCGCTGAATACTTTTGTGACTGATGTAATTACAGTGTGGACTGGAATGTAGCCCAAGCAGACGACAGAGCAAAGGGACCTCGTAGTGACGATTACCAGACGGTGAAAGCTTGAATAATTTGCAATCTCTCTCGCTCCCTTGCTTTTGAGACTCGATTTTAGCATGTCTCTCACGAGAGACCAAGATTGGGCGCTCATGACGTCATGTAATCAAACACAAAGTCACAGCAAACAAAACAGCTTTAAATCAACCAAGTCACGTGAGGAAATACGTCACTTTCAGCTCCAAGCGTCATGGTTAGCTTCATCGAGCTCTGTCCATCTTCCAACAGCACAGCATTGAATCCGCTAAGAATCCACCGAGTTTCGTTATCTGCCTTGTTTAGATGTCAGACTATTTTGATTAGTTGGTGAGCAGGCCGTTACCCAAACTGATCGAAAAGGCAAAGAATGAGGCTAAACACAAAAATTTTAGTGTCGATATTTCCCGTGTAGACGAGCTTCACCGCAGGGCGAGACTATTCCACTTACTCCACCCATAATACTCGAGAGACCAACATGCTCACGGTCGATGACTCTTTCGTCTGTAGCCTGATCTTTTAGGCGTGCACTGCCATCTTACTTGGCCGTTGGCTTTCGCTGTTGGTCAGGAACTCCCGGTGGTTGAGCCGCAATACGGAAAAGGGACCAATTAGAACATGACTTTGGTTTCCGCAGACCGCATCAGTTGGTTTGGATTGAAGCAACAACGTTCCCATCAGCTGCCGAACCGATGATGGACCATGGTTCAAGAAACACTACTAGAAGCGCACCGATCCAATGATAAGCGCCCGCAACATGTTTCTTCGAATAAGTTCCTCCCGAGAGGAAATCGGCACCATGTGCCTGACGCTGGACGCATTGCGAACCAGTCCGCGCTTACTATCCAGTAGCACTCACATCCATCCATCCCATCCAGCTGATATTAACGCCACGATCTCGGAACTTTAATGGAGCCACTGCTGTGGTCACAAGAGAATTTAATCTATATGCCTTGTGGTACATCTCGCATGTTGCCGCACTGCTGTACTGGACTTCTTTTTTTCCCCGACGCAGGACCAACCACGATGCAAGCCACGGCCGCGGCAATGCGACCACCTGCCGGGTGAACCAGTTTCCTGGGACCAACCGCGAGCTTCGATTGTTCGTTATAATCATGGCAGCCTGATGTACTGCCTCAAGCTTCTCACGCTGTGTACAAGGCATATTGTCGCTGAGGCTGTTAGTTGTGCTCTTCAACCAAGGTCTCGATTACAGGTGTAGTAATGATGCAGTTTGAGGCTTGTCGGTGTTTGTTATGGGGTTTTGGCATGGGAAGATGTTTTTTTTCTTAGTTATATAGGGGGGGGAAGTGCTTCTCTTGACTGAGCTTCTTCATTCACTCATCATCTCATCAGCTCATCAGTCTGCTTGTGACCCCTTCAGAAACCTTCGGCAAACATCTACAGTTTGAAGCACAATGGCAGTAGCTGGGTAAGACTCAAAAGGTGATGCCTGCTGATAATGATGGCTGACACCTTTGCAGTTATGAAAACGTGACGAAGGGGCGTGAGCCTGAAGGAGGACATGGCGAACTTTGGAAATGTGTAAGTCAATAATGGATTTTCCCATAATATGTCAAGATTCTGACAAAGTGTTCAATCAGTGCTACTGCAACCATGGTTGGTTCAGTGTCAGATTGGACGATCACTGTCCCCACTGCCAAAGGCGCCGTTGCACCCATTGCTTCTATGCCAGGGGTTAGTTGCATTACGGCATGCTGTTGGCCGTCTTTGCAGTTTGCATTGGGGCCTTCTTGTTATAATTTACACGGGCATGATTTGAGCCACATGATGGGACAGCGCGGCGGCGTTACTTGATTGACTTTGGAAGCATGTTGGGCATTTGGGATGGGTTCATTTAGAGCGGCAACATTCTACATTTTGTGCATTTCGAATGGTGTTGACAATAGACTGGGAGGGGAAACATAGAAGGTACTACAACATATAGAATAGAACTTGGATACTTAGATTTCGTTGCAATATATACTTGGGTATCTTAACTTATCTACAATGCTATTTTACAGCCATGCAATAATAATACCAAAGACAAAAAGGATGACGGATTAAGAGATTAACAGGGCTGAGAGAAAGGCATTCTATAAGGCTTATTATGAGGAATCGTTGCCTGAACATGTTTGCACGGCTAGTAACAAGGCATCCAATAGACCTCATCCAACCGTCTTGAGGTGGCGCCGTCCGGAGAGCAAAATGGTTTATGTAAATCACGTTGCCGGTCTCCGCCCTGCTGCGCCTTTCTTGGTCGCGGAGCGGGAGGCCGGGCGAAACGGAGGAGAAAGGAGGGAGGGGTTCGTCTCCACCGTGCGTCCCGTCCGAGGGTTGTCTTTGCCGCCCTGCATAATGCGATGTATGTGCGTTTTTTTTGAATGTCTTATGTATGTGCGCTGAACACGCGGAGAATTCTTTTTTTTTTTTTTTTGCACCCGTGTGCATTAAAATGTTTGAGGTTAAAAATGTCTGAGGGGAGGAGTTGACTCAGGCAGGATGAACGTGAGGGGGAGGCGGATCATGTATCTGTTGGATGGATGTGCGTGCGCATAAAGGTGGTCAGAATGATGATACTGATGAGCCTTGTGCTATTTAAAAAGATATATTTAATTATAATGATGATTGCTATTTTTATTTTTTTACTCAAGTTATAGATAATCAATATGAGCCAACTACGTGCAGCACAAGAGAGTGGGCTTTGTTCCTCCTGTATGAAAGACTAACAACACTAGGTTGCACAACATTTCCGGGAAAAGATATCAACAGCCTCGCTGGGATCCTTTTAATGGAGGGCTATGCTATAATTGCATTTGCAAGTCTATGCCAAGATCATGTTCTCGAGGTAAGATACTATAAGCACAACTCGGCTTTACTGATGGAATGAATGGTGATACATCATGCTCATGGACATCAAGGCAAATCACAAAAGAACGAAAAGAATGTTATAGACGTCAAATATGCATTAAGAAAAATTCTGAGTCTCAGGTATGCCCACACACACACACATCCGCGGGGGTTAAAATGTAGATACATGAATTCCAACAAGATCCAGGCTGCGTTCATGCCCACTGACAAATTCCCAAAAACCAAATTCCATCGCAAACAAACATTTTTTTCTTCTTCCCCAAGAGGCCGTAGACGAGGCTACCAGATTTACTGGCGGAGGCTCTCGATCCAGGCGCGGGGGTAGCTGGTGAAGCCCATGGCACGGCGAGCGGGAGCGCCAGGGAACACGGGAGGGGCGGGGCCAGCGCCGCCGCCGGGGACCTGAGGGGTGGGAGGGATGACGGGGGCGGGCATCTCAGGGTTGGGGGGAGGGCGCTCAGGCTTGCCGGCCTTGTCACCACCACCCTCCTTCTTGCCGGAGCCACCAGCGGCGGCGAGGCCCATGAGGGCAGCGAAGACGAGGACGTTCAGCTGTGAAGGGACATGTTAGTTACAGGTAGCTGGGGTTGGGGGAAAGGGAAGAAAAGGGAGAGGGGAGAGAGTTAAAGCTGGGTTGGGTGATGACGTACCTTCATGGTGGATAGGTGTTTGAAAAGAGTGTCTTGGTGAAAAAAAAGAGTGTGGGTGTCTAGCGACGAGGATCTTGAAGATGTATCGTGATTGTTGTTGTTAAAGAGCGTGGGTTGATGGAGAAAGAAAGCCTGTTGGATCATCGAGACTGTCGAGTAATTATATACATTTTCTCAACATAGACACATGGCTGCTCCAGACACCGTCTTGAACCGTTACATCGTGACCCCAGATCATGGCATCAAAATGAACCCCTTCTCTCCGTCCCACTCTACGGCCCTACTGCCATGCTTGTCGCCATCCATAGCTAGTCCGGATGACCCGCGTTGTTAGATGGTTGTTAGCAAAATGCAACCCAGACAAAAACTTACACGCAGCTAATTAATCGGCATGGCCTTTACCGAATGCAGGCCCCGCAAGCCAAATTACCGAGCGGAAATCGTTCGTGGAGCCGCCGACGGGCCAACCAGAGCCAGGCGGCTTTGAGACACTTGAGACATCAACACCATTAATTAGACATCTTTACAGATCGTCGCTGTCTGACCTCCCGCATTGTGACTAGCCGCCATCGAAATGACATTGGGACATGTTATTGCTCGGTCCGTTTGCTGTAGCATGGTCTAATTAGCCAATACTTGGCCAAACAAAAAACAATGATATTTTGTCATCGTTGGTTGCGATTTGCAATCACAAAGGACGGCTCGGAGTGCTAATTTTCTTGTCTTGCAATTCCTTGGACAGGTGATTTCGTATTTCATGATGCTGCATCAACTAACCGCTTTCTAAACATGGAATAGGGGAATAATGGGAGAGATAAGGGGAGAAAGGGGAAGAAAGGAAGAGGACGCTCATGTCTTGATTATCTATTGCGATTAGAATCAGAGTCAAGTGCAACCTCGATCCTCGTTTTGTGCCATCCCGTCTTTGTCTTTGTGCAGAACATATTCGCGCTGTCTTGTGTGCGTGTAAGTGTATGATACGAGGCACATGATGTCACTCTGGGAGCTGTTGGTCACCATCACGCCTGCGGTGGCATCGGCTGCTGGTGCTGGGCTGGGCTTGGTATCCTTCACCAAGCCGAACGCTCATCCCAAAGCGACCGTCTTCATCATCGCCATCTGCTTGTTGACGTCCTTCTTTACTGCCAACAACCTCACCTCGTCGTCAACCTTCAACGACAACTTTGCGAGGTTTCAGCTCGTGGGGCTGGGACACATTACATACCTTCACCTGTATCTATCTGCTTCCGAGTTTTCTACTTCGGCTGGGAGCCCGGACGGTTCGCAGTCTAGCAAACAACATGGCTCCATAAAGTCTGGCCAGCGCAACTGGAGATTTGGCTATGATCTCCTTTGCAATCCGAGATGCAACTTGCAGCCCATCAGGCAAATCATCCTTGCTCGAAGGAAACAGGAGCGAGTGCAAAGTGGAAAGCCACACGACGCAGCTTCCAATGGGAAAGATACTCAGTCTTCCACCGCTTGTGTCCCTCAGAGCAGAGTTTCATTCATTGGGCGACGTCTTTTGGGGCTCCTTGGTCGATACATCATTCTTTGTATCTGGTTTGATCCCTTGTTAGACTTGGAGAGCTTCTCATCAAGCGGCGCACCATGGAACGTTACCGATTACGCACCAGAGCGGCGCTTGTTTTTCAGGAGGATCCCATGCCTCATAGGTCTTTGCCGTGCAGATGCTGATGTTGTCACACGACAAGGGCTTCTTGCACTCAATAACCTGGCCCTGGTGCTGGTCAACTGTCTGACGCTGGACTCTTACTACGATGTCCTGGCCATTATATCAGTCTCGTTGAACCTCGATTCACCAGAGGATTGGCCACCGTTGTTTGGCGACATCAGGGAGGCCTACTCTGTTCGCAGGTTCTGGGGACGATACTGGCACCGACTCATCTACCACTCCTTTTCAGCTTTCGGAGGTAGCATCTCCACCAGGCTCTTTTCCTTCAAGAAGGGTAGTCAAGCTGCTAGGTATGCAAGCAATGCCCTGGTATTTATTCTTTCGGGGGTGATGCATTGGTTCGTCGAGTATAGCGAGCTGGGGGAGTGCTCTGATTTGGGGCAGATTTACTATTTTACCATACACTTTATTTCTATCGCGGTAGAAGAGATGTTTCAGATGGCAGTCAGGTCGGTTGAGGTGCGTGTATCCACCGATGCCAATAGGCATTTTTGGTGGAGGGCATTGAAGAGGATTGTTGGGTATATATGGGTAGCGTCTGTGTTCATGTATGCAGAAGAAAAGTTTGGTTATCCCACATATTACTGTCTATACGGGGGAAATTGATGAGATAATAATGAGAGCATATCTTTTTTCGTTCATGATTTGCTATTATATAGAGGTGGTGAGCTTTCACGGAAGCACATCACGGAAGCTACCCGACATAGAGGTTCCTCGTAAATATCCCAAGCCTTGATGGTATACTAGTTCACCCGAGTACTCACTCTCTGATATCTAAGTTCTAGCCTCTAAATGTTATATATGTGTACATGACCGCTGGTTGCCTCTTATAGTTCACCGCCGATTCCAAACTTCAACACCAGCGCGCCAACGGCAAGGAGTCCCTGGGTCCCCGGCATTCCCAAGCGGCTGACTACACCTCCTGGTACTGGTATGGCCCAGGTGTTGTCAGGATCAATTCTCGTAACAGGGTATATGTACCAGGACGAAGTCATAATCATCCAGAATGCAAACCATACGTAGCCGACGAGCTTATGCCAAAGGGGAACGCCTTGGTCTTTGTTCTCCATTCGCGAGGGAGCGCCACTTACTCGTCGCCATAGCTCTTGGACTCCATCCTCAATCATGATGCCCAGCGCGAAGGAGGTAAAGTACTCGATTGCGCCAGACTCGGACCGGGGAATAGTCATGTACCCGTCTAAAAACAAGTGAACGACGCCGGAAAGAAAGAAGACAATGGTGAGGTTCACGTATCGCTCCACGAGCGAGGAACGGGGAAGACGAAGCAAATCTCGAGCAATGTAATTGCTCATTGAAGTGAGTGGCAGCCGGCACCATTGATGCCAGTATGTTCTACAGAGATGCTTGTTAGATTCGATACATCAAAACCCGTTGCGGTTAATGGTTACTTACCCCCAAAATCCACGAAGTGTATACAAATCCGCCAAGCTTCCGAACAGAGGAGGCCAGGCATCTACTGCTACAAAACCGGGCACGACCAAGGCCAAACCCAGTAAACGGTAGTAGAAATCGAGAATGACTCTCCCCGGCCCCAACCATGATAGGCCAATAGAGATGCGACCAATCCATTGCTCGGGTGTTGCGCTCAAGTACATGTGCTCCGTGCCGGGGCCGAACATGTGATCATTTAGCTCGCGGGGTGTTTCACGTCCAACTGTCTCATACATGTCCATAAAGACATAGTGCCAGGAGATGATGAGCAACTGACGGAAGATGAACCAGGCCTTGCTGGGCGCCACCGAACCCTTGGACGTCTTTCCGGATTCAAGCTTGTAGAATTGAGGGAACTGAGGTGGCTCCTTGACTTTCCAGGGTGTTTTGACGCCCCGTAGGTTGAAGAAGAGGAAGGTGGTGGAAAAGATCTTGGTAGGGAAGCTGGCTGATGGATGGTAAGCGATTCCTTGGAGGGCTTGGGCGTCGTGTGCGCTAACAACAAGACAATTGAAGCATTGCAGCATCGTAATCATTGATAACCCCGTGGCAATTGAAGTTAAAGTGGCGCTCTTTGAGATGGTAGACAGAGCGAGAAGAAGGTGGTGAGCCGTGAATACATAGCCAGGGATCCAGAGGACGCGCAGGGGCGACCTCTTGGAGGTGGTATTGATGATGAGAGCTGGTGGGACAAAAGTGGCCAAGTATAGACCGAGACAGTAGGCACCCCGTGTCAGGAGGTCTGAATCTCCCGTCTCAATTGCCATCCTATCACTCGAAGCCTCTTCTTGGGGGGGCCGTCAATGAGAGTTGAAAAGAAGATGGAAGCCTGCTGGAAGGAAAGGATGGGAGTAAAAGCAAAAAGGACGGGCGGTGAAATCATAGATTTACTACTAATCATTGCTTATCCTAGGGCTGAGAATCATGAGCTAACAGGGGGGGATATCATATTTATGGATATTCTACTAATTGGATTGGTGATTAGTTAGGGTGATCAGTCAGAGTGGTCAAGATGTGGACACACTTGATAGGCAAAGTCACTTTTCTGAAGAAGATTATCCTAGTAATGAGGCCTCTTGTGTGGTTCTAAGCTGCTTATTTACATGACTTACGTGGGAACGGTGTTGCATTGACGCAGATCCACGGTAACTGGGCTGCGGGATGATTAAACATAGACACACAGGGCGGCATTTAACAAGCCTTAGGCCTGAATAGGAAAACAAGATTTTTCGATGAGTAATCGAAGGGTTGGGGTTTGGAGGGGTAAAAAAGTAAGGAAAGGTAAGTTGGACGATGTCTATGGCTATACTATAGATTGACATGTGGCATGAAGAATGGATGCTATAAACCATATGAGATAGTAAATATATTAGAAGTATATAGTTGAAGATACAAGTTTTGAAGCCGTGCAGTATAAACCCCTTCCTGGTGCTCATCAAGCGGTTGTTCGCCTGCGCTTTCTCCTCGACACACGGATCCTTAAAGCATCCAACAACGCGGGATCATCCCTCTTTTTATCCGCATGCTTTTTACACACCTGTCTACATAGCCATAATCCTTTGTCAGATGCGTACTGAGAGAACGTGGCGAGACAAGAGTGAGATACGTACGAATGAAGAGGATCCTGTGGCTGGAATGGCCGTGTCGAGCATCCGGGAACTGTAGAAACATGGGGTCTATACGAGGGTGTCAACAAGTCCTCCTCACCCTTCAGGTGGGCAGTTCCTGTCCGCTTCGCAATCTCGGGCCCTGCGGTTTCGCGGCGCGCATTCTCGCGCTGAGCATCGATGCATGATGACTGTGCGACAGGCAAGGGCTCTTGATCGGCTCTTCTGTTTAGCGCAATTATCATGGCATAAATCTTTCCGGCAATAAACTCACCTGGGTCCTCTGTTGATCGAGTGGTAAAGACTTTATCTTTCAATTTGCCCCAAGCCCTGGAAGCAAAACGCTCCATGGTCCCTATGTGTCTAATAATGTTGACATCGGATTCTCCAAGCCGAGGGATGCTTGGGATAAAGGCTTCATCATGAAGAAGGAAAGCCTCGATTTCTGTAATGGTATGCTGGCCGATGAGAATATCAGCATTTAGGCCTTCCAACACATAAAACTCGACATAGATCGCCTGACATCGTGGGAGAAAACCCTTGACATCACTTAGATTTCCTACAACAAATGGAACCCTTATAACACCAGATGTATAGGCGGTGCTGCGGTCGGCAAACTCCAATTGCTCGTATGCTGGTTCAACCTTGAAAGCTCGGGATCGAACGAAGTCGGGACTCACGAGGTCCAGATCAGACCCTGTGTCGGCAGTGGCACATCCCACGTAAGTTTCCAAGCGACATATGAGACTTCGCTTCGGCCGCCCAAGACTGTTCACCTGAAGAACTTGCATATGGGGGACAGTTTCTTCTGCCAAACGGTTTCTGTGTTTGGTCAGTGTCTCGGTTTGGTGTAGGAACTCCATGCCCATGATCACAGGCACGGCTAAAGAAGAGAATACATAGAAGATGCATTCGAGAGCGGGCATGTCCAACGGTGCTCCGGCGACAAAACTACATGGGGCGGATACTTTGCCTATGGATTCAACAATTCCCCCATTGGCAAGAACAAATCGTTTCTGCTCTTGGCCAACCTCTTGTATTTTCAGGCCCAAACGGCCAACAGTCTCCAATGACATAATGTTGTCATCTGAACCGCTGTCGGGGCAGCTAATAAGATGGACTGCATCTTCCCCATGACCTATTAAAATAGGTAGGGTGATTCTCTTTCGCTGTTTTCTTATGCGCGGCGTCGTGGGCTGCATGCCATCCAGAGGGGGCTTCTGGTATTCATGGGTATCTTGAAATTCCGGCGCCTCGGTTGGATGAGATGTCTTCGGTATGGCATTTTGTTAGCCGCTTGTCCTTGAGTTCAATATTGGGTGTGATGGGCACGCCAGCCCACCGTTCCGCATGAGGCTTACATCTACCTCAAGATTATCCCATGTAGGTTCTCTGAAAAGATCGTCTGGTTCCCAACTTGGTGGTAATGAAAAAAATGAGAATGGATCGTCCGAGTCTTGAGATGCCATTGTACAAATACAATATAACGCAGTAGACGGTCCTGCAGTTTGACAAATAGATGTAATGATGGACTAGAAGAACCACGGACAAGAATATCAAGATCCCAGTCCTAATAATGAATTTGAGAAGTTCGAGGCGCAGCATACGCATTATTGCTTGGTTTGTTCCGTGTTAATACCCCCTCCAATCAGGCATGTGCACGCGGTGAGGCATCCTGCATGCATTCTGCCTTGTCACCAATGCCGCAGTCTTGCATCATGTGCCTTGCCACTTTACCGAAGGCATACCGTTTGTAGAGACAACATTCATTACTGGATGATACCACGCTCAAAAATGATAGGTGCAGATGCCTGAGAAGTGGATATCGAGAGCACTGAACTTATACTTCGCATTTCTTCATAACAAAGCTCAGCTGCGAGCCGCTCCTACAAAAATCTTCATCAACGAAATGACTAGTAGCAGGAACAAAGAATTCTTCATTGATGGCTTTCCATCTCTCGCAGCATTTGTTGCGAGTGATAGAGACAAAACGTCAGCAATCTTCAAGCGATTCAATCGCTTAGCTGCAAGAAACTTGCTGTTGTTGCAAAGTGAATTGGCAGAGCTGGAAGCCAAACTTGATGCCTTTGACCGGGAAGACAGAGCAAACAGAGACTCATTACAAGGCCTCCGGAATTGGGAGGCATACAAGTCAATGCATGGGTCAGATTCAGATCGCATAAAGTTGATAATGCAAATAAGAGCAACAATGAAAGAGTACAGTACGTCCCATAGTGCGCCTGTGTCAAGCCGTATTTAAGACTAACATGCCAACCAGGAGAAGCACTTTTGTTTGAAAGTACTCTCGCATCAATACCATCACCAGACAGGAAAACCTTGAAGGCCTTTAAGCTCAACTTCTTCCACGGCAGATCTGATAGCGGTGACAGCTTTCCGATGCTTGGGGGAGCAAGTTCGGCCCTTTACGATGACCCTGATGATCTGGTGAGCTTGCAAGTATCTGGGGCTTCGGACAGATTGACCATGTTTGTTCAGAATAACTTTGGTTACCTATTCAAGGTCAGTGGAATGATCCCTAGAGGAAAATCGATGAAATTGACCTAGGCCCTAGGAAGAAGAAGAAGCCGCCCACGGGGCTACGGTTGAGGCTTCAGTGGGTTATGCGTCAGGCAAAAAGATATCAGCATTCATTTCCTACCTCAGCACCATCATCGCGGCGCTGCTGTTGGTTGGAGCTATAGTTATTCTTTACAATGTGCGATCAGCGGACTTGAAGCTGGGCTTGATTGGTCTCTTTACAACAATCTTTGCGGCCAGTGTTAGTGTTTTGACGAATGCGAAGATGGTGGAAGTGTTTGGGACCACTGCAGCGTGAGTCATAGAATGAGGGGATTATTGATGCTGTAACTAACAGGAAGTAGATATGCCGCCGTGTTGGTGGTTTTTGTCAGTGGAAATCTGGGGAGTTGAGAATGGAAACAAATCACTATTCTTCTCTCGCACTTATTCGGCTGAGTGGTTGGCTTGTCGACTTGTGAAGAACGACTAGAACACGGAGATGAGCACACTCAACATGATTGCACCATGACACTTGACACAGTTTGCGAACATTACCGACAAGCGAAATATTGCATATTTCCCTAAATCACCTCTGATGATAGATTGATGCCATTTACTAACAAAATATCAAGCATCACAAGTTGCATGGAATCACCTCGGCTCTACAGGGTAGGATATTTATTGGCTGGTGATGGACATCCATGGATCCTTCTGCACAGTTTCTACCAAGCATTATGGAATTCTAAACTGCAAATGGACACTTGACATTGTTTATTCTTAGGCCCGTTACGATCAGAGATTCGTCATAGACATACTTACCAATCGCATCATTCACCAGGTCTGCATATGGTTTGCCTATAAACACAGCATCTTAATAGATTGCTTGGCTGCATCGCCATCTCGGGAGTTGTCGACGCCCCGAATGTTGGAGTGCGGTGGGGATGGTGCTAGAAAAGGGCCGTATCATTCATCTATTGGAGGCAATTTGGAAGAACCGCACTGCTGAACTGCATAAGGGGGGGGTGGCCCGAGAGCTTAGACAAAGCAATTCTAGAGAGTGCGTGTCGAAACGAGGGGCATGTTATGTTAGCACTCAATGGCACGAAGCAGATCTTTCTCGAAATATATATACTGCTCTATATGTATTCACTTATTGCCCCCAAAGTTCCATACTGTATCAAACAGGGTGACATTCCATGATTCCGATATACCAGCGTGTGTCTGGGCTATGAATATCACAACATGGATGCATGATTCTGAGTGTCCAAGGTGATCCGGAGGGGGACGAGACGGCGGGGAAGTCTACGGATAGCTTCACAATCTATACTAACGTAGCGTCGGCACGTAAGATTAAATGTCTTGCAGTAGCGCAGATCCGATGTTCATCCGTTCGCTCAGCCCCGGCCCGTCGTGTTTAATATTGTCTTGGTGTCAAAGAAAAGACAAGGGAGTCCGAAACATGGGATACTATTTGGGGCCCTTTGCTGGAATGGTGTCTGTCTAATTGTGAGGTTGTCTTGAGATTCCATACCGAGCACACAAAGCAGAGGGAGAAGAAAGGGAAGATATATTGAACTACTGCTTTCAAGTTGATGATGTGTTGTTGTTCTTGTTCTTGTCTTGCTCGGGGATCCCTGTTGACAGGCGAGTCGCTCAGACGGGACCTGCATAAGCCTTTTCGTCATGATCACCCACCAAACAAATGAAACGGCCTCATCAGACAGCGTGAAATCATGGAGCCCACAGTTCATCTCAGGCACGGACTCCGTGTTCCCGATGCCAAATCTTCCGGGGCTGACAGGCATTGTATGTGTTGCCAGTCTCGGCTCTGCCCTCCGTCTAGGCGAAGCCAGTCCAAGACAAACCGCCAGCTTTCCCTCTATCCTGGAAGCAGTAAAGCTTCATCAACCAACAAAAGGGGAGCCCATGAGAGAAAAAACTTTTTGCCCATCTTAATTAGGGACGAATGGATGAACACACCGGGGGAATGTCTCACATTGGCTTCGTCGAATTTCTTACAGGCCCGATTCTCCTGTCTGGTCACTATGGCGCGTGTCAATCCGGATTGTAGGTATGCAATAATAGATGGAAGGGAGGAATTTCACGGGCTGGAAGAGATTTGGCAGCAACCAACTTACACTCATTCATCTTCATCCATCACTTCACGTCGCTCTTTACGCCTCTTCTCGCACTCGCTACGTTTCATTTTTACATCATCGTTTAATAGACAATACGACTGTGAAGAGCGCAGGCCGCACTGATTGCATCACTAGCAAAAGCTTCCAGTACTTAGCCCAACAAGCAATACTGTTGATCAGATTGCCTTTCATTCGCTCGGGTCATTTTCAGCATCGAACTCTTATGCAGACGCAATTGTCGTAACGCCAACGAACTGTCAGTCGCCAGAATGGCCACTCCCTACGCGCATAGAGGGTCTATTTCGGCTCTCTCAGCCGACCCGTTCCAGGATGGGGCGAGCAACGATGGCTCAACCTTTGTCGACGAGACTGGTCCCACAAGCTCAGTAATAGAGTTGAAAACCATAGAAAGGGAACCAGTAAACGAGCCCGCTCCAGGTTCCAAATACAGACCCCAATCGAAGAAGTCGGACAAGTCTGAAGAGGAAGACCCCGAGGAACCCTTTCGACAGCTGCCCCCGCACGAAGCAGAAGTTCTCAAGTGCCAGGTGCTGACCCCGAAGATCGACCATGGTATTGGCGTTTTGTATCGTTATGCGTCTCGAAGCGATCTTCTCATTATCTTCCTGTCATCGGTGTGCGCCATCGCCAGCGGCGCTGCACTCCCTCTCATGACCCTCGTTTTCGGTGGCCTGCAAGAGATCTTTTCGAAATACACAGTAGGGTTGATGACGAAATCTGAGCTCAGTAGCGAGCTGGGGCACTACGTTCTCTACTTCGTATACCTTGCCCTTGGCCAGTTTACCGTTACCTATATCGCAACCGTGGGCTTCATCTACACCGGCGAGAACATCAGCGCCAAGATCCGCCAGCACTACCTCGCGAGCTGTATGAAGCAGAACATAGGCTTCTTCGACAAGATTGGAGCCGGCGAGATTGTTACCCGAATCACAGCAGACACCAACCTTATCCAGGACGGCATCTCTGAAAAGGTCGCCCTCACCATTACATCCATCTCGTCCTTGATAACGTCATTTGTCATCGCCTTTGCCAACTACTGGAAGCTGTCCTTGATTCTGTCCAGCGTCTTGCTGGCCATCGTCCTCAATGGCGCCCTTTTCTCAGGCTACATGATGAAGAACAGCAAGCTATCGCTCGAGTCCCAGGCTGCCAGTGGTACGCTCGCAGACGAAGTGCTTGGATCTATCCGCAGCGCCGTCGCCTTTGGAACCCAGGACCGCCTGATTAGACAATATGACAAGCACCTTGCCAAGACTGAATTTTATGGATTTAGGTCCAAGGCTTCCGTCGGAATCATGATTGGCGGCATGATGATGCTCCTCTACCTTAGTTATGCGTTGGCCTTCTGGCAGGGTGCCGTCTTTCTTCTCCGAGGCGACATTTCCTTGAAGCACGTGCTTATTGTCATGATGAACATCATCATGGGCTCTTTTAGTGTTGGCAACATTTCACCAAACTTCCAAGCCTTTAACAGTGCCATTGGTGCTGCGGCAAAGATCTTTGATACTATCGACCGTGTCTCGCCCATTGACCCATCGCTGGAGGGAGGTGATATTATCGAAGACCTCCAGGGCCACATTGAGTTGGAGGATATCAAGCACATTTATCCATCTCGGCCGGGCGTCGTTGTTATGAATGGTGTAAGTCTGGACATTCCAGCTGGAAAGACGACGGCTCTTGTCGGAGCCTCTGGTTCGGGTAAGAGTACGATTGTCGGTCTGGTTGAGCGCTTCTATAACCCTGTGGAGGGAACTGTATTCTTGGATGGTCGCGACATTACGACCCTTAACCTTCGATGGCTTCGTAGCCAGATGGCCCTCGTCAGCCAGGAGCCAACGCTCTTCAAAACAAGCATTTTCAACAATATCCGTCACGGTTTGGTAGGCAGCAGATATGAACATGCCAGTGAGGACCAGCAGCGACAGCTCATTGTTGCCGCGGCGAAGAAAGCCAATGCCCACGATTTCATCTCAGAACTTCCCGAGGGTTATGAAACCAGCGTTGGTGACAGGGGATTTCTGCTCTCTGGTGGTCAAAAACAGCGAATTGCCATTGCGCGTGCCATTGTCAGCGACCCCAAAAGTGAGTAATCAACTCTTATTCAGGTCCCCATCCTTTAGCGTCATTATCCGATATGCTAACGTGGCTGCAGTTCTTCTCCTTGACGAGGCCACTTCTGCGCTCGATACCAAATCTGAGGGTATCGTACAACGAGCCCTGGAAGCTGCCTCCCAAGGCCGTACCACCATCACCATTGCCCACCGTCTCTCAACCATCAAGGATGCCCACAATATTGTCGTCATGTCCGCTGGACGTATTGTTGAACAGGGCACTCATGCAGAGCTTCTTGACAACAAGTCCATATACTACGATCTTGTATCCGCCCAAAGCTTCAAATCTGGCAACGAGTTGACGGTGGAGGAGCAAGAGGCAATCGACGAGCAACAGAATAGACTGATCATCAGACAATCGTTAGCATTGTTGGGAAAAGCCACTGTCCAAGAGGTTGACGAAGATCACATACTTGAGAAGACACAAACCTCCACTGCTGCCGAGATTCTTGCGATTCAGAAACATACCAAAGAAGATAAGACAAAGTATAGCCTTTGGGAGCTCATCTTTTTCATTGCGTCGTTCAACCGCACGGAGTGGAAGCGTATGCTTGTGGGACTCTTCTTCTCGATCGTCTGCGGTTTGGGCAACCCGTTCTCGGCCATTATGTTTGCCAAAGAGCTCTTTATTCTCACATCCGCTTTGATCCCCAACGCCGACCTCGAGGAAGTTCGCAGCAGGGCCTATTTCTGGGCCACCATGTTCATTGTATTGGCAACGGTTCAGTTGATCGGTTACAGTGGCCAGGGCGTCACCTTTGCCTCCTGCTCAGAACATCTTGTCCACCGTCTCCGCTATCATGCCTTTAGAAGCATGCTTCGCCAGGACATATCCTTCTTTGACAAGGAGGAGAACACTGCTGGTGCACTGACATCCTTTTTGTCTACCGAAACGAACCACATTGCCGGCCTCAGCGGTGCCAATCTTGGTACCATTCTTTTGACCGTGTCGACCCTCACTTCTTCTATTATTGTATCGCTCATCGTCGGGTGGAAGCTGGCGCTGGTTTGCACGGCAACGGTGCCCGTGCTCTTGGGCTGTGGCTTCTTCCGCTTCCATCTGCTCACGCACTTCCAGAGTCGAGCCAAGGCTGCGTATACGGCGTCGGCTGCATATGCGTCGGAGGCGCTGTCGGCGATTCGAACGGTTGCGTCACTGACCCGCGAGCAGGAGATTCTGGACCAATACAAGTCCTCAATTGCTGAGCAGCAGCGGAAGAGCTTTATTTCGGTCCTGCAGTCGAGCGCTGTGTACGGCGCATCGCAAGGCGCGGGGTTCTTGGTCTTTGGCCTCGCTTTTTGGTACGGCGGAATGCTTCTGGCAACTGGAGAGTATGACATGTACGAGTTCTTTGTCTGTTTCATGGCCATTGTCAACGGTGCGAACGCCGCGGGCACCATTTTCTCCCTGGCGCCCGACATGGGTAAGGCTCACAGCGCTGCCACCGAGCTCAAGAAGCTCTCCGACCGTAAGCCAGCCATTGATACCTGGTCCGATGGAGGGGAACGCCTGGGAAAGTCGCACATCCAGGGGACTGTCGAATTCCGGGACGTCCACTTCCGATACCCCACACGCCTGGAACAGCCCATCCTGCGAGGCCTTAATCTGTCTGTAACACCCGGCCAGTACGTAGCATTGGTCGGCGCATCTGGCTGTGGAAAGAGCACGACCATTTCGTTGCTTGAGCGCTTCTACGATCCCATTTCCGGCGGCATCTATGTCGATGGTAGGGACATCAGCACCTTGAACATCAACGAGTACAGGTCCGTCATTGCCCTTGTCAGCCAAGAACCGACGCTGTACCAGGGAACGATTAGGGAGAATATCCTCCTCGGTACCTCCGAAGGCGAAGTGAGCGAGAACGACCTCGAGCATGCGTGCAAGGAGGCTAACATTTACGACTTCATCATCTCACTGCCCGACGGATTCAACACCATAGTGGGCAGCAAGGGTGGTCTGCTGTCTGGCGGCCAGAAGCAGCGTATTGCCATCGCCCGCGCCCTGATCCGAAACCCCAAGATCCTGCTCTTGGACGAGGCCACATCGGCGCTCGACACAGAGTCCGAGCACATTGTGCAAGCTGCGCTCGACAAGGCAGCCAAAGGCCGAACGACCATTGCCGTTGCCCACCGGCTCAGCACCATCCAAAAGGCTGACATTATCTACGTCTTCGATCAAGGCCGGGTCGTAGAGTCCGGATCCCACACCGAGCTGATGAGGAAGAACGGTCGTTACGCTGAGCTCGTCAAGCTGCAAACCCTTGACAACCACGACTAAATGAATTAAAAATACGAGGAAACTTGATGAACAAATTTGGAAAAAGAAAGGTGGAGGAAGGATTACACGTCTGCTTTCTTCTTCTTCCTCTTCTTCTTCTTCTTCTTTATATTGCGCCACACTCATTTACATATCCATTTGCTGGCATTGCCCACTCGCGGGCTCTGTTTTTCATTCCATTATCTGTGTCTTTCCCCTTCCCCTGCATTTAGAAAACCCTGAGCTTGATATTTATCTGGAGATTGGGAGTATCCTTACCATGGGTTATTTCAACATTGATGGGGCATCACCTGTCTGTCATTGTGTATGTCATATCGCGGAGTCTTTAATAGATGGGAACAACGAGTATGTACTTATCCAAGGCCATTGTCATTGCGTGAGACAATGGGATAGACGATCGAGAAGGGTGGTCGTGAGCCATTGGGGCTATTCTGCGTTACATATACTTAGCTATAGTGTTATAATCTACTTTGTGTTACTTTGCGAACATCACGATGCGATTTTACGCTCTGCCCGCCGTGGGAGAAGACATTTGATACAGATCTTATTTTACTGAAGTGAGCATAGATGTGTTCACCGTGGCATTGGCACTCTTCACTTCTCTCAGCACCTTGAGTGTCGCACAAATGCCAGAACCGTCTGGTTTCCATTCTGTGTCTGGACCGCTATAAAACGACAAGATCTTTGTCGTGTCTAATGTACAAGTAAACAAAGCCAATCTTCCCTAGTATGTCCCTCCCGCCATATGTCCACCTCTAGGCTGTGTAGCCTCAAAATTGTACTGCCGCCTTCATCTCGAATAGCCCCGGTATCTTGACCCTGGCTGGATGCTGTCGATGTGCATTAAATCTCTAGGTTCAGATTTAAAGCGACGATCCAGGAGCGCTCCTGGTCCGTTTTCGAGATAAGAGAAGTTCCCCCTGAAACTCTCCAGAAGCAACTTCACAACGGCGTGGTCCCCCAGATTTGAGGCATAAGTCAACGCACTGCAGTTGAAGTTGTTGCGGGAATCCGGATCAATCCTGTCATCGGCGAGAAGGATGCGCACCACCTCTGCGCCGTCGCCGTTCCAATACGTGGGCCCCTCGAGCATCAGCTGAGCCATGATACCGTTGCCGTACGCATCCTTGGCGTCGGGATTGATTCTTGGACTTGCCAATAACAGCTTGAGGACTTCATGGCGCTCGTATATGGCGGCGTACAGCAGAGCTGTGAACCCTTGCGCGCATCGGACGTTTGGGTCGACCCTGGGGCTGGCAAGCAGAACCTCTGCTATCGCCATGTCGCCAACTGTTGCAGCTCTCATCAATGGTGTTTTACGACCAAAGCTACATGAAGCGTTGGGGTCCACTCGCACATCATCCAACAACCAACGCAAAACCTCCATCCGCCCATTATTTGCAGCCAAATTCAGCGGCGTCCAGGGACCAGCATTCGGGTCGATGATAGAGGACATGCGCACCATCCACTTGCACAGATCTACGTGGCCCATCTTTGCGGCATAGTGGAAAGGCGTCAAGTTGTTGAGGGCCTCACTGGTTGCGTCGGCACCGTTCTCAACAAGCAGCCTGGCTGCCAAAAGGTGCCCCTTCTCGGCCGCGTAACTCAGAGCAGTTCGGCCTTGGCTACACTTCCGATCCAGGTTTGTGATACGGCCGCTTCCGAGAAGTCTCTCGAGCATCTCAAAGTCGCCACGCTCTGCAGCGTAGCTCAACGCTGACCGGCCGTATTGATTTGTCATGTCTGCTTCAATGGCAGAGCAATCCAGTAACATTGTGGTTGTTGTCAAGTTTCCTGCCACGACGGCAGACATCAGGGGTGTCGCATAATCGGGTCCTGGGTGGTTCACCTTGACGGTCCTGTGACCTAGATAGAGTCTCACGAGGTCATCGTAGCCATGGAATGCCGCAATTGAAAGGGGTGATTTGGGGCCGAACATTCCGCTTCTCAAAGTAGCCTCGCCCATGGTTTGATCGAGCGACGCCCCGTGGTCAAGAAGCTTCTTGGCCGTTCCCAGGCTACCGTGGCGACTTGCCCAGAACAGTGCTGAGCCGCCTTCTAGTTCAACATGGAGTTGATAGAGGATGGGATTGACAATATTGTACAGGTAGCGGGAAACCCGACTCAGCATAGCCAGAGTTCGCAAGTCGCCATTCAGGCGTGCTTCCTCTATGACCAAAGCCATAAGTTCATTGGGGAGTTTGGCGATCCGCCTCCTCTCTGCGCGATTCATGGCTGTATAAAAAAGGGTGGACGTTCAACCGGTGGTGGTAACTTTTACTGAGGCTCCGTTGAGAGAGTCAAAGATGACGGTGTATGACAGGATTGTTAGGCGATCATCAACGTGGTTCCAGGCGATAGAAAAAAATATTGAGGCTCGCAATGAGGAGAGAGAGGAGGAGAAGGCCCGCAAGCTACATCGCGTCTACAAGGCTTTATAACAACGTATTCCCCCCTCCTTATTAATACTGCATAAATGCCTCTTCTCACTTTTTGCATATGATTATAAAACCTTGCATTGATTGACAGTGTGAATAAAAAAAAAGGCCCAATAGCAATGGGTGTAGACTGCAAGTCCATATCAATGCTCACAGGTCAGAAACAGGAGCCCACAAAGACGTGATACAAAGAATGTCTCATCGCCCTTTTCACATAGTATTTGAACACCGGTTGCGGGGGAGGGCTTGATATTGGATTCCAACATTCCATTCTCGGCTTGACGAATGCTTTGCCAACACGGAAACCGTGAACAGTGGTGATTTAATCAAAAACAATGCATAAAGAACGGCCTGGCCTTCATTACTTGGGGTGTGTGTGTCTTATGCACCGACTTACACTACTCGTCGAATCCGATCCCTAGTATTCCGAGCGCGTATGATGATCGAAAGCATATTAACCGAGCCTCATTTGACGCAGGCGGCGAGTGGGACATGTTCCGTCCTATGAAGCGAAGCCCTGGAGGATTTACTGTGTGCAAATTTACGAGCCCTGCAGCCGAGATTTATATCCTTGGCGGATGAGCTTCATGACCCCAGTCGTCACGTTCAAGACGCCGCTCTGGATGGTTGTTTATTCTGGTCCTTCACACCACCACCACCACCACCACCAGCCACCACAAACAATAACCCAGGGCCCCCCACCTCCAAAGCACCCAAAAGCCATGGTGGTGGTCTGCATACACAGTACTGGCTCTGCTCCGATCAAGATTCGTGCGGCTAAATGTGCGTTGATGGTTGGCCACCCACATCGCTCGTTCGGTGGAAGAACGCATATATCTACATAGTATCTTGCAACCCCCCAAGAACACCACACAGCAATATCCTTCCTTTTTCCCGCCCATTTGCATGAGGCGGGCCTTATCAACAGGTGGTATTCACCTTGCATATTCATTATGCTCATCCATCCTTGAAATTGTTGGTGTTGTTGCTGTCGTCAGCAACACATGATGCACGACGACGGTTTCGGTGCAAGCAGAGCAGCAGGCTGCCAATGATGGGGAGTCGAGTTGCAGCTGCAATCAATAAACCCCACTTCCCCTCCTCTCTCTTACAAAATAATATGTCGTAATAATCTCCATGGCCAAATGAAGCTCTTGTTGCGAACTCGCTGGCTCTCGAAACTGGGCAACGACCCGGGGCTTTGGGTACCATCTCCTCGCCTCTCCTCCCTCCTTCCCTCCCAGGACTGAGGCTTAGAAACCTGCCTTTGCAGCCGCATTAAATTGCTTTTATTCCCGGTTTCTGTGTCTTCCAATGCTTGCAACGCTCCCTTGGCACGCACATGACCATTGCTCCCGGATATTACGAGAGTCGCCTCCCAAGCACGAAGCAGTTGCTGGATGCATCCATCACCGACGGCGACGAATCCGGCGATGGCATTTTTGGGACACTCTAAAAAGCAGGGCTAACGACATGAATATCAGGCCATAACTTGGCATGCACTGCAACGCAGTATCAGCATCATCATTTGTCATGTTCATATCCAACAAGGTGCCCTTGATACGCATTGCACCATCCTCTCATCCTGGATAATAGGGTTCCTCATGCATACCTCGTCTTTCAAACAGGCCTCGAGAACGAGGGCCATGGATAGCGCTCCGGCTCTCGTTCTTACTGCCCCCGATAACTTACCATGAGCTCGTTGGCTATGGCCTGTAACGTGTGGTGCCGCCTAGACAAAACCAAGCAAAAAAGAGCCTCTAGATTAGGTTTTGCGATTCCACTTTGCCTTCTCCAGCTGAAGATAAGGGAGTGGAAAGGGTTGTTTCATGCATGTCCCCCGCAAGGGTGAGGTAGCCCGAAGGTGGATGCTACGGTATTATAGCCATATTCGTACTCTTCCGACCTCGCCTTTTCAACGCGTCCCCCCTCCAAGACATGACAATTGTCAGCAAGATCCCATCACCTCACTTGAGAAACAAAGCAAGGAAATCTGCCCGGGGTAGGATTCGCGCTATAGCGGCCCGTTTTACCGAGGTGAGCATGGAACCCGCCAAGGCCAGGGCTGCTTACGGGCGTTGATCATCTACGAATCACTCGGCTTCCATTCGCCGTGAAGGCTCCGGATCTTTAAGCGAAGAGACACTACTGACGGGATCTGTGACGAGCCGGCGCTTACTCTTGCGGCACACGCAGGCCTTCTCTGGCCGTGCCGGTCTTATTCAATACTTGGTAAGAAGAAAAAGGAAAAAAGAAGAAGAAGAAACAGGGGTCACGAATGAGGCCCCCTGGGGTCTTGGATTGAGGGGGTCACTGGTCATCCAACTGGGGTGGTACTCTACTGGATGTCAGTGTTGTTATTGCTCGATGATTAGACAAGACAGATGGATGCTGTCCCTTGATGACTTTGCACATCCGACTCTCTATCCACAGTAGTGTTCATACATATTTGATGAATTCGGTAGATTGTCCTGAAAGCCTACGTCAAGCCAACCCGGTTATCGTAAAGTGGGCGAGATCTGTGCTGCGCTATGGCTATGGGATGACTTCAGACATACGTGCCACAGCATCACTGTATCTTGTGAATGTTTGAATGCGCTGTTGCTCGACATCCCGTTAACTCTGTTTGACAGGCAACACAAGCTAATTGCTTCGTGTATGACAACTTGTGATTGACATCAACATCAGCCACCCCCTCAATTGTGATCATGGATGCCGTCACCAACAATCGGATCGATTCTGGAAACAGTCAAGCGCCTATAAATTCTATATCCCATCAATATAAATCTCTAGAAAATGTACGATAGCTGGTTGGAGAATCATACACAAATAACAAAAATTGTATAATTTTTTTTATTGCTACCTACGAAGACTTCCTACAAAATGACAGGCCAGGTTCGCAGCCGCTTGATTGTCCAGACATGTTTAGAGGCATTGCTGATATCCGCTTCTCCAGAAACGCATTGTTATCAAATCAAAGTTGAAGGAAGAGGTTCATTATGAAGAGTTGAACAAGTATGTTTGTTGGATTGGTGTGAGAATAACAACGTCAATTAACCTCGCACACACTCAGGCTCGTTGAGAAACATCACGGACAGAACCTGCCCTCTCCTATGATTTTCCCTCCCGTATTCAATGTTAGGTACGTCGTGCGGCCATTACCAATTGCATCCGCTATCACATGTACAGTTTGAAGATTCTCCAAGGATGTAGCTAATAGATGGTCCAGAGGAAACGAGGAGCTTGCCAACGAGATCAAAACCACCTTTGGGTCCAAGGCAGAAATCACGATTGAGGACGACAAGGAGAAGTTTTGAAAGATGTTTCCTTTCTTTCAGAGTATTCTAAGTCTATCTAATATATGGTAGAGAATTGAAGACAATGGTGGTTGAAGGTGTTCATAATGCAGCCTTTCCATCTGTCCATTGTTGTATTACGAGACATGTGTCGTCCAGAAGAGCTATTATCAAGACTGTGCAGATGGTTGCGTCTCAAAGATACTCTTTTCTGTGGAATACTCGGCCAATCCAGGGTTGAGCCAGTCACCGATCAGCAAGCAATCGTACTGAGGGCCGCCGACCATGCCTCCAGAACCTCCAAGTCGCCATCTATGGTAGGGGATCTGAGAGAATGACTGAGGGGAGTTGTGAAGCGTAAATACGTAATGCGTTCCGTTGGCGAGGGTATAGTCGAGAGTGAGGCCGGTGGGGACCTGTTGGCTGGTAACGCTGTCCGTGGTTTGGCCCGTGAGCTCAACGCTGAGTGTGTCGACCTTCTTGTCACCATACAACGAGCACTCGTTCTGGAGATACTTGCCATTGTAGGCGACGAATCCCTTCAGAATATCTCCAGATCTCTTTGAACCAAGGGCTTGCACCTCGAGATACGTCAGGTCAAAGGGACCACAAGAGCCCTGGCCCGTGAGCCAAGTGTAGGCAAACTGATCCAATCCGACAGGAGCCCAATTGTGGTCGTGATAGCCAATGGCATTGTTAAGGAACAGATGCGATCCATCAACCATCAGATCAACAACAGTCGCGGCTCTGGGCACGCTAATAGCCCACCCGGTTTTCTCATAGAGAAGAGTCTCATGGGCATTGAGTTGCTTTCCGCTCGACAGGGGAGTGAAATAAGGAGCAACTTTGGTAGAGTCGCTGCAAGGACCGTGAGGCGGCGTCCCGAGGTTTTTAAAGGTTATAGCTCCTGTCAGACCATGCTGGCTGTTGTTGAAGGTGATGGCGAGTTGTTTGCGATCCCCCGACATTGAGAATGAACCCAAGCCACCCCAGTTTCCGGAAATTGCCTCCCCGGAAGTGACGATGGAGGGAGCATCTGTAACTGGAGTAGAGATAAAGAAGGATGTGCCATTAGGGAACACACCGTTGATATCAAACCGGTAGCTGGGGTCGGATGGTCCTCGGGAGAAGGCAAAGCCCTTGTAGAAGTTGACTTCGACCGAGGGAATGATTCCATTCACCTCGGGTGCCAAGGCCTGGAACCACCACCATTCAACAGCCTGGTTTCCTGGGCCGGGTGAGGGGTTTGTGAGGTATTCACCATCAAAAGCTGAAGGGAGGGTCCCAGAAGTTTCTGTTGATCGCGACTGGGGGCTGGCAACCAGAGCTTGGGTTATCAATTAGTAAAACAGATACGATGCTTCCTTGGATTTGACACCTTACCAGCGACTTGCTCCAAAGCTGCCAAAGAGGCCAAAGCCAAGATTGATCTTTTCGACAACATTCTGCCCAAATATCTCTTTCTAGACGATTGAGGGGTTTGTGGTGATGAGGAAACATTTTGCTACGGGGTATTACCAGCTATATACTCTTCTGACATTGATCTTGAAACCGCGAGGCTGGACAGATGGGCGAAGCATCAGCAGCACTGACCTGTCGCAGGATTCGTTTTGATCAGGGATAAAGATCCGGACAATGCCGTCAAGCTATCCCCACATCGGCATCTGAACTTGGCAAAAAACCCCTTGCCTATCCACTCTTACGAACTCATCCGATGAGAAGTTGAACGGTGAACGGTGAACGGACCCATAATGGATTGCAATGACGAGTAAGTCAGATTTCTTGCAGTGCCATAGTGTTGGGCGTTATCCTTCAGCGTTATGTCTCACGGCGAAGCTTGGTCTACCGAGAATGCTCTTCTCTTACGGTTGCATTGCAAATGGAGCGACGAACAGCGTCATGACTAGGCACGGCGTTTCAAAATATTGCCGGCCCGAGGAACAAAAACATGCGATATTCGTGTATCAGTAATCTACAAGTATGCAATATCTCTGCCCCTGAAATAGCATGACCACGAGGAGAGAATATTACCCGATCTTCCTTTGAAGTCTAGAATATGGTTCCTCTCATATTGCTCCACCCCGATATAGGGGATGACAGAACGATCTCTGGAAGAAAAACCTGGTGTATAGTAATCAAATGTTTCAAGAAGTCCCTGCAGCGTGAGATTGTACCAGGGCCGTTGGAGAAGTCCTACTTGTACAACCTGGTCTGTGAACATTTTGATCCCACAATAGAGGATGGTGGTAAGATTAGAGCTTCAAGCTAGACCTACTGCAGGAGTAGTGCTTAGGTGTCTCGGGATATTCGCGTGATTTGTCTTGGAACTAATGCGAGAGCAATCTCCAATCCTACATGCTACAAGTAGTATGTATGTATGTAATGCCGGGCTCCGCATACAAACGACACACAATGACTAAACTGCGCCCTTGATCAAATCCACTGCCTTTTCTGCAACAGCATAGACAGTGGTCTGGATGTTGCCCAAAGGTATAAGCGGAAAAATGCTCGCGTCAACCACCCTCAAGTTCCTCGTCCCATGAACCAGCAAACGCTCACTCACCACGCCGCCCTTTTCACGGGGAAGCATAGCACAAGTACCGGACATGTGCATGTTGGAGACGAGGCGTCGTCGCACAACCTCCCTTGCCTTCTCCAGAGTGTCGGGAACGATGTCGGGCAACCTCGCACCACCGGTTGCTAGGACAGTCGAACGCCAGGGCTCTGATTGCGCGAGCTTCTCCACGAACATGACACTTCGTGCTGTGATTTCCATGTCCACCGGATGCGACATGTATGCCGGATCGATGAGCGGCGCATCATTGACATTGGAGGACTGGATATGACAGCTTCCGCGAGAGAATGGATGCGCCAGAGCGTTCAAGATGGTGACGTAGTTTTCAGGCTGAAGCGGTGTCATGTGAGTGCCAAAATGAACCGGCTCTTTGGTCTCTGTGTGCATCTGTGCTGCAAAGCACACATACGACAAGGCCGGCTCGTCCGGGGCCGTGAGAAGCTCTTTAAGCTGGGCGTTTCGGCCCGAGGACTCCTCGTCGCATCCATCCAGCACAAGCTTCCTGGCATCCACTGGCATGCTCCCATGGCCATCTACCATGGGCAAGTAAGAGGCGCTGGCTGCAAGAGAGCCCAAGGGGCCGTCCCCGTTTTCTTGGTACTGGCGTATTGCTTCTTGGACGAGCTGGACGTCGCGGAACATGTCCATCGACGGCACCCCATCCTTGACCTGGTAGCTGTGGCAGACCTGAGCGTGATCTTGCAGACTCTCGCCGACTTCGTGGTTGTCGATTATAACTGGAATGCCGTGCTTTTCGAGTAGATTGCGGCAACCGATACCAGAGAGCTCCAGTATCTGCGGTGAATTTATTGCTCCAGCAGCCAAGATGACCTCGCGGCTTGCCTTTATCGTCTTCACGGAGCCGTCCTTCATTCGTAGTTGAACGCCAGTCGCCACCACCTCGGGATCCACGCCCTCCAGTTCAATCTTATGGACAGTAGCCTCCGTCAAGACGACAAGATTGCTTCGCTGCCTCACATCTGTGCCATAGTATGCGTTGGCTGCGTAGCTCCGCGCCTTAGAAGTCGGATCAATAGTATTGACATTCTGGAAGGCACCCGTCACTCGCCCAGACATCATGTCGTTTTTGCCCGCTTCAAAACCCAAGGCCGTGTGCGTGTCCATCCAAGCAGAGTTCATTGAGCTATGACCTTGTCCAAAGGACATTTGAACGGGTCCGTGGCCAGAGAGGCTGTCATCAATGTCCTTGATACGACTGATTTCGCGGACTTGCTGGGTTGGGCTGTCCCTGGTTCCGAATTTCTGGAAATATGGGCTCAACTCATCGTAAGACCAGCCTTTGTTACCCAGCTTGGCCCACGAGTCGATGCTGCCGCGCGATGGAAATATGGCCATCATGAAGTTGATGGCTGAACTGCCACCAAGGCCCTTGCCGCGAGCCATGCTTGCGCGCCGGCCATCAAGAGCTGCCTGTGAGGTAATGTCAGTCTCACATTGCGCATAACAACGCTGAGAGGGGTTAAAGACGCTGCCATAGAGGGGCTTCCTTACCTGCGGGACCGATGTAAAGTTCCAGTCATACTTTTCATTCCCAAGCAACCCGATGAGAAAACCAGGTGTCGAAACAAGAGGATCATTTTGGTGATCCGCTCCAGCTTCGATGACCAGAAGCCGCACTTTGGGGTCCTCTGTAAGGCGGGAAGCGACAACAAGGCCCGCCGTGCCGCCGCCGACTACGATGTAGTCGAAGGTGTCGGCGATGTCAGAGCTGTTCATCTTGGAGTAGTTTTCTATTGCTCGCGACAGTTGGTATGAAGTCTGAATCGATGAATTCAACGTATTCAAGAAACCTCCAGAACTCTTCTTGTAGAATGCCAGGAAATCGCTGGCCATGAAAAATCCCCCGACCTGCTTACTGCCACGCCCTTTTTGTTTCTGGAATTAGCCGGGCGGAGAAATCTGAGACACGCTGACCGGCGTATTTTGCACGCTGCCCATTGTACGGATGGGGAACAAGGACTTGGCAAAGTGGACAAACTTTGGAGACGATGCTACGAGGTGAAGGCGGGCACAAGTAAATAGTCATGTCAATTCGTTTCTCAATCTGGGGGTTCTTTATCCGAAATACAAATAAGAAATCTTGCTCCCAGTGCATCCAAGTAAGACCACCAAAACTCATCCCTCACCACTGGTCCACAACGGTTGTGTCGAATCTCATGATTGAGACGGACCCAGAACTATGACCTTGAACAAAGATGGAATCCCTCACAGTAGTCAATGACCTTGTAGGCTCATCTGCATACAGTAACACGCGAACGCCGTCCTTCATAACGTAGCAATTGGTCTGATCCAGGTGATAGCCCTGATAGTCGCAGTCTCTCGACATGACGGATACCACCGGCATGTCAGAGAGATCCTCCAGGTTGATATTCAGGTTTCCAATATCAGTATTGATCAGTCCGCTGTTTATCTGGTTGAGGGAAAGGGTAAAGGCAGTGACATGCAGGATTGTCCGAAGACAAGCGCCCGTGGAAACCTCCCACACCTTGATTGCCTGCTCAGCGGTCATGGAGGATACCAACAGGTCTCCGCCTGCCGACCAGAGAAGCGCATCCACAGTAGTAGTCGGGTAAGTGCGGTCGGCTTGCATCTCAGAGACTTTGGTCCCCGTGCCGATGTCCCAGACTTCCACTTCACTGTGGGCCGTTCCAGAGGCAAGATACTTGCCATTTGGGCTGAATGTAGTTGCTGTGTAGAACGCTTCACCCGACTCAATGCGTGCACAGCGGGTTCCCGTGCTCATGTTCCAGATGTTAATGCCATGGCGCACACATAGAGCAACTACCAGGCCATCGGCAGAGAAGGAATGCCCATCCTCAAGAACCCCAAAGTCATCACGGATTACACGGATGGCCTCGCCTTCTTCGACGTCCCAGAGTATGACTGTGCCGTCGGTCGAGACTGAGGTCAGGCGTTGGCTGTTTGCTGAGAAGAAAGCCAAGACCACTGGTCCAAGATGCCCGCGAAGTGTCTGGTAGCAAGTTCCCTCGGCAGTGCTCCACACCATGACTGTTCCATCTCTCGAGGTTGTCGCCACAAGATCGCCGTATGTCGAAAACGTGATGGATGTTACAGTGTCCTCGTGTTGAGGCAAGCGATTGTCAGGGAGCGGGCCAATAGTAAGGTCTCGGATCTTGACTTCTTGAGATTCCATCACCACTGCCAGCATCTGATTGTTGAACGAAAAATGAATTTCGCCCAGCTGCTGGTGGTTCCGAATGGTGTGGAGACAAACACCTTGCGCTGTGTCCCAGACCTTGACGGTGCCAACGGTGCTGTCCAGCGATGTGGCAAACAGCTTGCCATCAGGTGAGAAGACCATGATTGAGTTCACCATGTTGTCATAAAGCATTTCTTCATCCGCGACTGTATGGACGCGTGTATTCTGGTCAACGCTCCAAAGTTCGACTCTTGGCTCATTGTTCCAGAGCAACATGGCGAATTGCTTGCCATCAGGCGATATCACAGCATGCTCGAGCTGACGATGGTCGACCCTCATGACGCCCGAGAGATGGACATCATCGCTTTCAGGTACCGCAATCGCGTCAATGACTCTTGCGTTGCGCGGGCCTTTGAGACACAATCGAGTGTTGCCATTGAATGAAATGGCCGATGTTACAACACCCTCAAAGTCAATCCATCGATTGACGTTTTTGCCTGACTCGAGGTCCCAAATCCATATTTCGATGAATTCGTCAAGATCTTCGTCTGCTATGAGACACGTTACTGTGCGGTTATCTTCAGAAAATATGATGAACCCAGTCGGTGCGTCATGCTTGAATTGTTGGATATACCGGCCTGTTGCCAGATCCCAAACCAGAACCGTCGAGTAGTCCATAACGGTGGCCAACAGCTTCCCATCCTTTGATATGGCAATCATTGAAATCTCCCTGTTAAGGAACTTGAGTTTGCTAATGTCGGTGCCCATCTCCCAATCGCAAACGTTGACGGAGCCATCGCTCAGGAGAGCCGCAAAACTCTGACCATCTGGCGATAAGCTCATCGAGCATACGTTGCTCACACGATTTGCAAACTCCACAATTCCAGAATCCCATTCCGATTTCACCAAGGGCTTCAGCGTGATCCATCTAGGCTCCTCATGCTGATACATCCTCCTGGTGATGCTGCTGGTAGGACTCAGGATGAGTGCCGATGAATAAACCTGCAATGGATCTCGCATCAACTTTGGAGAATGGGCGAGCAAAAAGCGAGATGCATCAGACACGATGGCAGAAAGCTCTCCTTTCTGAGTCGAAATCTGTTCATGGTTAGGGACAAGATGTTGCCGCAATGGATCGCATCAACTTACAAACAATTGTCCAAGAACCTGTAGCTGCGCCATTACCCCGGGCAGCTTTCCGAAGAGAAGGACAGCCTCCACCCAGTTCAGGAGTTTCTCTTGGGCAAAACGGCCGACGAGATCCGCGATCCCGTCTATCAGGCTCGGCTCTAAAGTCCGAGAGTCATTTTTGGTCAGCTGATGCAAGCAAATATAGTAAAAGTGATGGAGGGGGCGGCTATACTTACGGTTTGCGCTTACGACAGCATGCTCGATCCATTGGAGACATGCATATTTGACCGGACTCAAGGGGTCGGGCTTTGGCCGAATCAAAGCACCATTCGCCTTTTGCAGCGTGTTGAATTTGTAGATATCTTTCTTGAGCGTCTGTGACATCAAAGCCAATGAACGGGAGAAGATGGCGAAGTGACTATGTTCCATACCCTCCGGGACGACGAATTCGCTTGTGTACAAGAATTCCCTCGCCGGACGATGAGGAATGTGAACTAGACCTTTATGAACATAGAGGAATGGCCAGCAGGCTTCCACATGACCCAAAAGGGTGGCCTCGTCCAACGACACATTGGACGGCAAGTCTGCCAGGTGGCCCAGCTCGACCAAACCCAATGGTTCGGTGGCAACGAGCATGGTCGCCAGAAGCTTTTGGCAAATTTCTGGCTTCTGTCGCCCAAGATGCTCGATTTCCTGCATCAGATGGCTGTAAAGAGCCGTCAATCCGACTGGGAGCGACTTGATAAGAGCCTCGGCTTCTTGGCGCTCAACACTCGCGAGCTTTTGAGCCACCAAGGCGGTCCATAGGAGATGACTCTCTGATTTTTCATGCAGCACCGCAGAGACAGCATCTCTTGTTGCCCTGTCATACTCGTTGTGCTGCACCAGATAGTTGAGCACATGTCGAATGTAGTGCTGAGTGGGCAGAGCCATCAGTGCTGGGTTGAGGTCCAGGACAGTGATATGGGATGAGCTGTCAAGTTCCGAGTAGTAATGAGGAGGCGGTCGGCTCGAAATGAGCCAACGCACGTTGGGTAGATTGGGTGCTTCAGAATCAATCAAATGCAAGAGATGTTCTCGGTCCTCCATGCATTCGTCAATGGCATCAATCACCATGTATACAGATCCCACATTGGGATCCTTCAGCATGGCAAGGAGGACTCTCCACAGGTTCATAAAGGCATTTGGGCCTGCGAACAAGTTTTTCCCATCCCTCTCATATGCTATCATCAGAACGGGTGTAAGGTTCGGGTCTTGTTGGACGAGGAAGATGAGACCTCGCAAGATATGAATTCCAGTTCTCGCATCTGGCACAGTTTCCTGGCAAAAGAAATAGGCCAAGACTTGGACGGCATCTCTGCATCCCAACTTGGTGGACAGGGTCAGTTGGTCGACAGAGTGGACAACACACATAGTCTTGCCCATTCCAGCGTCCCCAAAGACCCAGAGGATTGGCTTGCCAGAGTGCCTAACGAATTCTTGGTAGGCAGGATGCTCCTCAATAGACCTGAATCCTTTGGCAAGGACCGACCCTGCTGACGTTTCCTTGATGCGCATCAAGCCGTCACGAGGGCTGGAGTCCCTGAGCTCGCTCAAGCACATTTGCTTCAAGGTGAGTTCACTATCGGGTTGGACTTGAGAGCCTTGAGCTATGTTGAGGAGCTCGTTGACAGTATTCTGAATGCGTTCCATGTTCATATTGAAGAAGAAGAACGTCCGAATGGTTACAGTACTATAGGAAGGTCAGTTGCTTTGGTCACCAACGTTGGGGGAGGGGGGGGGGGGGGGGGCAAGGATACTTACAAGAGGTAATATGTAATGCTGAAGAAGTATCAAGAAAGAATATAACTCGGGGAATTGACAGATGATGAGAAGAAATATTGACAGTGTGAATAATAACTGGGTATGGATGGGTATATGTATGGACAAGTGTAGGCAAAGCGTGGGCAAGTGTGGGAGGGTGCGGGAGGTGTATGCGACCGCGGGCAGTCTGGGTGATTGTGTGAAGATGGGCAAACTAGAGTAGTATATATGGTTTTTTATGGGTATTTTGTTGGGCAGAAATATGTATGGGTATATGTGCTTGTGTATGTTGATGTTGAGTTGGTGTTGAGCCCGGAGGGCAATGATGGGTTGGTGTTGAGCTGGAGATGAGAGTGAAGATGGTGTTGTGTCAGGTCGAAGTTTTCGCAGCGTGCGGGGAAAGCGAAATCAGGCTTTATATATTAATAAACAATACAGCCTCGTTTCCCTCGAGCCAGTAGGCATTCACCTCGCGGTCATGTGTTTTCTTGTTTGCCGCAGCCTTGTGCTGTCCTGGAGCCAATTGGTCGGCAATGGCACCCCTGCTCGCGATACGCATTTGGTATCCCTTGCAGCAGCTTTGTATACGTATGGAATCTCCCCAAACTGCGTCTTTGCCGTTCCTAAATCGGTCCTAGGTACGTTGAAAAGACAGCCACTTGTGCGTGGTTGTTGATAAAACATCCATACTGGCACTAATGAGAAACAAGCGTGATCGAGAACGAGCCGGGCCGTTAAGCTTTCGGGACGATTCCCCGTTTAGCACCGATCTTATTCCCTCAAAACGCTCAATCATACGTGGGATCGCCCTAGACCCGCGTATTCACAATAGGCATCGCGCTTGAAGGGGGCGATTGCTCTCTGGATGGCTTCCCGTGCCCTCCTCTTCCAATACAAGTGCGCCTGCGGCATTCTTCCGCCAAATTGTGGCATGCAAAGAATCTTTATCGATCGAGATACATACATACAAGCTTCCATTTAAGCATTCAGCCACTTGAATTTACATGGTTTCTCTACACACACTCGGGCGTCCTAGCTACAGTGGCATATGTCAGATAATAACATATGGGAACGGACTATTAACGAGTCCAAGATACTCTACAACGTTCCAACGAGGAAAGACAAGAGCTGTTTCATATTACTGGGTGCGCATCCTTTGTAATCATTCTATCCAATTTTTTTTTTACAAATGTCAAGCAAGATATAAAGGCTGCTCTACGCTTCCAGTATATATATATATCCCACAACAGGCTGCTATATCGAGCATGGCGAGAAGAGTAGGAGATGGAGGTATGCATGCCCAAGATTTCAAGATATTACCGAAAACAAAAGCCAGTTATAATATCCCTCTAGAATAATTGAGAGCAATGCAGGATAATTGGAATCATTTGGTGGTGTTTCCCTCCTCGATATGCCAATTATCCTTGCGTCGGATCCAAGCTAGAGAATGAACTCGGCCGTCCCATCTTCCTACGATGCCCCCATATGATCACGGATTATGTTAGCATCCTCCAGCTTCATCACCAGCGCTTTCGGTATTGCAACCAGAGGAACAGGAGCCGCTTCTGGTCCACTGCATAAGCTGCAGCATGGCCAATCTCTGTTCTCCCTGCTGCTAACCCTACAACAGTCCGGATTATGCAGTATATCACGCCATCTATGCGTAGGCGCTAGAGTTAGACTTGGCCGTGCTTAATGACTCAGAGCATACGAAGGGTGATTGCAGAGCAGAGGACCTTGCTCAAATGGCGATCGAAGTTGGAGGCTCTTACTACGGGTACCTAATTTGCCAGCCTCCCCTGCCAAGATGGCTGACCAGATTATGCTAATTCCCTTGACAGTTGAGAGCTTGGACGACGCCTTTGCCGAGATTTGATCCTCGCGCTGTGTCAGATTCTCCTTTTTCTGACCAGTCACCAATCCCACAATCGGAAACATTAAACTCGATGGCGGCGAAAGAGCATGGAGTCTTGACGCCCACAAACGTCTGTGCCAACGGCGAATCGATTGGGGCTAGGCTTGCAGTCTGTCTCGCAATATACTTGTAGGGCAACCGGAATGATAGCTCTTGGCGTCCGGTACGCGTTATCCCGGCACATGATACGCAGAAACGTTCTTGGAGTCTATTTTGCATCAAGTTTACAAAGGCACAGCTCTCGCGAGACATATCATGATTATCTCAATGATGGCAAAAGAAGCCGGAGATGTCAGCCAAAGGATAGATAGTCAGACAAAACAGCAAGCAAAAGATTACTGGTTGTAGTAAGACACCGTGGACAACTTTTCATTGACGTCTCGTTCTCTCATACAAAGCCATCAGAGTAATCATTACCATGACATCAAAGTCCTGGCCATGGTCTTGCTCAATCTGTAGCACCCCGCAAACACCGAATGTTCCATCATCGTTGAATATGGCCAAAATATTGTTCTTCTCGTCCAGCAGCTTCCAGTTCCGCCCGCTTGCTTTGCGAATGGTTTTGCCCAAAACGCAAACATGTCTCGTTCGTTTCCACACAAACTCGCGTCTTTGACCCTCCCCTTCCTTGGGGAAGCTATAGTCGTCGAATAGCGTGACGGAGAATCGGTGCTCGGAGCCGTTGAACTTTGTCTTGACCATATCTTCCCACCGCACTACATCTAGATCGGTTGGATCGCCGAAGCCTATTTTGTAGTTCAGGCTAAAGTGTGGCATGTGGCAGACGGCAATGACTGGGGCCGCTTCGCTAGGACCGTTGTGGAAGGCGAGTGCCGGGGCTTTACGAGTACAGGCACCATTCTTGACGCGGTAGAGAGGGATCCCGTCTTCAGTAACGATCTGATATGAGTATTTGAAGGCAGGCCGGTTGATCTGAAAGCGTCGAGGGATGGAAGGTTGGGAGAGGGGTTGGATGTAGGGCATTTTCGTACAGCTGAGCGATTGGTATGGGTGTTCTACACCGTCATGGGGGTGGGGTTCATCAATATCCATCCATGCACTCAGTATCATGCCGGAGGCCCTACAAGCATCACCATGGTGCATTTATACACATTCTCTACACAAGTCATTTGCTTCGTTTCCCAAGTTTCTCCAACGTCAAATAACACTTCAGCCACCAACATGGCTAAAAGTCTCGTACACATCGGATTCGGTCTGTCACGGGGTTTAGGCAGACCATGGAATCCCAGGGGGCCAATCAAGCTACCCGGAACTGACCGCAATGTAGCCGCCACCAGCTGTTTGGGGGCGTTGATGGGAGACTAAACAATCCATCTAATGTATTATTATTACCTTTATAGATGGAATATTGGTGCCTGCGGTATGCGCTGACGGGGCATGCTGCCACTCGTTCCGCTTGTCAGAGAGTCAATATACCCTATTGGCTACTTGAGGCATGATCCGGTACTCAGCGTGGGGAGCAAGATGTTCGAATATGAAGTGTTCTCTAGTTGAAGTACTCTAATCAAAGTGCTCTATGATATGGATAATGCTCTATGCCTCTAGCTTGGCTATCATCAATAAGTCGAAGGCGCAATGCTTAGACGCCCTCCATCTGTTACCAGCACATTACCATCAATATAACTGCCGGCCTTGCTTGTTAAGAACAAGATGGCACCCGCAAAGTCCTCCTCTGTGCCCATTTTAGCCAAAGGGACGAACGCTTTATCAAGATTTCCCTCGAGGCGGAGATCTCTGCCCTCTGCTGCGTTCATATCCGGCTCCGTCATCTGGCTCGGGTACAGGCCCGGAGCGATGGTGTTGACTCTGATTTTGTGCGGCGCGAGCAGGGTGGTAAGTTGCTTGGCAAGCTGCGTTACGGCGGCCTTGCTGGATCCGTAGGCGAAACCAGCTTTTGGCAGACGAGCGAAGCCGGCGATGGAGGAAGTGAGAATGACTTGTGATTTTTGGGGCACGACTGCTCGCTTGTTACCTTCGTCGAGCAAGTCCAGGAACGCCAGCACAGTGTAGAACTTGGATGTGACGTTGACGTGGAACGTCTCTGTGAATTCCTGCATGTCAAACTCCCAGAAACCCTGCTGTAGGCCCTTGACGTCCAGCTGATGGACATTCTTCATGATTTCCGCATGGCCGACCCCCAGAATGCCACTGTTGGCGAAGAGAACGTCGCAGTAGCCCACCTCGCCGCGCACATGATCGGCAGCAGCTTTGAGCGCATCCTTGGAGGTGACGTCGCAGACAATGGGTTTGATGACATCCGGTAGCGAGCAGAGCTGCTTTGTCTCAGCTAGGGCGCTCTCTCGCCGGCCGAGGATGTAGACAGTTTGAGCACCGTTGGTGGCCAGAGCGTGGGCGATGACTCTGCCGAGGCCAGAACCCCCGCCGGTAACGACGGCGACAAGGCCGTCGACGCGGAACAGAGACTCGGCGCTGTATGAGGAATTCATGTCGAGGTTTCTCTTTCTGGTGCTGGTTATGTTTTCGATGCAAAGGGGTTAGCTTGCAGATGAACGACCTGCGCGTCTAGGTATGAACGAAGGAGGGGAGAGGAATGCCCCGTTTTCTCCAACAAAGGCCACAATCAGCATCTTGCCTTGGTAACTTGGCGGCTTTGAGGTGTTTTGCTGCACACTTTGGGAGCGATGATGGGGCCGCCCCGTACTCAGGCACAGCAACCACTGGACAACTGAGCCTTTCGCCCTTACATGAATGTTCAGTGATTGCAGCGATATTTTGCACCCATTTCACGCCCGACAGACTTGAATCATGCGGTTTCAGAAACTACTTTAGCTTTGCAGATGTTTCGTGTCTGCTTTCCCGCCCTTCTACAAGCAAGTTTGTCTACTCTGTACAGTGCACCGAAACTGATGCAGCGCAGGATTGGTGGTGGTGAACACACCACCATCGGCTGGGCACCGTGGGGGGGGGGGGGGGGGGGGCTCTGATGTGCATCTCTGAGCAGCAGTCTGCAGCAGTTCTCGGTTTTGCGCGTTTGAACACACTGCGTCTCAGTTACCGAGGGCAGTAAAATTACATGCATGAAGTGCTATAATTGCGCGGTTCACTGGAAGCTTGGTTGCATACTGCAATACGCTGCATCATGAGACAGGCTATTCAAGTAGAGGAAATACAGGCTCGTAGACGAATACTTGGGCTTCTTAAGGCTTGAATAAGGCACTTGAAAATTGTGAGCACATAATGGATAATTGTAATCATGCATGCTAATATATTGGCTAAGAAAGAAATGCATCACCTTGGGTTACAGGCCTACAGATGTAAGACTGCATAGATAGGTAGTAAAACATCAATCGCATGGCATATTATCCATCTCAATGGTTCATCGGTTGATCCATCAACGACCAAGTCATCCAGTCTACCATCTCACGCATTGCCGATAGAAGCGATGCATTCCCAAGTAGATTCGGAATGCTGAAAGGATGGTGATGATTTGGACTTGGTTACGGGGTAGCAGTCTTCACGCTCGTTCATATCGTCGCCCCCTCCACAACTGACCCAGGGTGCCCAAGGCCTGCTGGAGGCGAGTTGTCCGGCAAAGGTTGCATACCATACCTACTTATTACTTGTATTTAGAGTGCTGCTTAGTGGACCGACGGCTACGTGGCGCCGGGTAAATGAATGCGTGTCTCCCACTGAGCCCCGGAGATGAACCCCCATTCTCCGATGCTTGGAGGTGGTCGGCGTGATCAGATGAGATTTGGTGGTCCTGGTCGGTTATGTATGAATGGGGATGGGCGAGCGTGAGACGAGTGATGATGGCGCCGCCACGAATTAATTGAAGGGCGCATTGTTCTTCCAATCCATACTGTTTAGCCAAGCTGTAGGCACACGGAAACACGTGAGAGGTTCTCCGGAGAGGAACTGCAAACCTGAATCGACAAGATGGTTGCTAGAATTTTCTGGCGTCCTCCCTTGAAGAAGCTGAAGATGTTACGAAACGCCGGCCAACGGTGAGCTACCGCCGATGCACACTGGCCAAACGTTTAATCTATTTCATTTCGTTATCCAAGATTGAATCTGATTTGAATATGGAATCTGGAATTTCTCCCCCAGATTAGCTGTGTGCATGGTTTGTTTACTTGTGACTCTTCCATTGCTTCCCTTTGAGTCAACCAACCTCCCCCCTTACTCATATTATGTACAAGTATGTTTCTGAAAACTTTTTTTTTCTCTCCATCTTTCCCTCTTTTGATTCTTTGAATCCACAATACCTTATCGTGACCATGAGATGACATGACGAGATCCATGTCTTAGCAGCCTTTTAGCCCTTGCATACCGATTCACCGCAGCCCCAGTCAAAGACCTGTCTGTTTGTTTGTTGTACTTGTAGACTGTCTGACCCTATAAGATTAAAACAACAAAGCTGAAGTCTCGCACCATCCATCGGGCTCGATTCTCCCCCCAATCTCAAGCCACGACCGCGTTTCACTGATGCCGCCGTGGGGCCTGAGATCTGGGTCGTGTAAAGCTCCCATTCGTGGTTCCCCTTTGCGCAGCGCAATGACCAAGACGTGAAAGCCAGGAACAGCAAAGCAAAATCACATGCGATTTGGCGTCGTCTCACACACACACATACACACAGACACCCTCCCCCCCGGTTCGCCCCCCCAATCATGTGTCTTAGTGGTGTTGGTCTCGTCGTCAATCGAAGAAAACTCTTTTTCTGGCATGGAGGCTTGAGTGGTGTCTTGCTTCTGCTTTGCTTTTGCTTCATCTCTGATCGTATTTTACCTGCATAGTGTTGGGGCAATTTCTCCAAATTCTCCTCTTGTTTCTTCCCTGTTTATACATATTTATGTAGAGTCATTCTTTTTTTCCCTTCTCTTTTACCCCAGTCGCTGGTCCCACGTTCTTTCCCATTCTTCTCCATATCTTTTATTGGCTGTTCTTCATTTTGCATACATCCGTACATACTGTCACGTAGCTCTTATCTGTGATACGGCAGCCTCTTGATAGGCGAGGTGCACACAAAGCAACGACAGATGAATAGCAAACTTATTTCGTCTGACACGGCGGCGACCGCAGCAGCTACCGCAGTCACTGCCACTGCTGCTGTCGTCGTCGCTGCCTCTGATAATCATGCTCAAAATCACCAGCCAGGACCAACACTGCTTCCGGCACCAGTTGCGCAGGCAGTCAGTCTTGCGACTCGTTCCACATCTCTCGCCATTCGAATCGGATCCTTGGTCAGCTCCTTTGGCCTCGATGCCGCCAGAGTCACCACCCTCTCCAGCCTTGAGCTGGCTCGTGGTATGATTGAGGGTGTCATGAGCCGAGCCGCCAAGGATACCATCACCCAGGCACGAACCGAACTCGCCGCTGCAGATGCCGAAACTGTTCTGGAGCGCAGTCTTGAAAACCTCCATTATGCGGTAACCCAAGTTGCATTTTGGACTTCGGTCAGCTTTCACTTTACTGGCAGCACTCTGTCGACTGCTTCTGAGGGATCGCAACTGCTCCTGTCCTCATTCGACCAACTTTTCGGCTCTACCGACTCTTCTCGAGCTGTCGCCAGCATCATCACCCTCATCCGCCGCGAGTTCCAGAGCCCTATTACGGGCCATCGAGGAGAGCGAGTTGGTGTCGTCGACCTTACCTTTGCTCTGAGCACCTTGGCATATCTGCAGCAGACCTGCCGAAAAACAGCAGAGGAGGAACGTCGCCGCCAATCGTTCGAGGAGATTATATGGGATGTCGTAGTTCTAAGCGATGGCGAACGAGTCGACGTTGATGAGCAGGTTCTCAACAACATACAAGGCGGATATGGGGGTGGCGATCGGAAGGAGAAATCGCCATCGCCTACCAGGAGTCCGTGGACCGGTACGGAAGACGATGAAGCTGTCATGAATCGCCTAAAGAGCCAAATCTTGGCCAATCTTTCACCTGGCACCACGGTTTCCGTCTCCAACTCGGTGGCTTCTGTGCAAACAATCACAGTCGATGTCCATGGCCCGCAGCTTCTTTCGCTACCGACTCCTCCTGGCGCAGAGATTGTTGAAACAAGGGCCTTGACCCCTACCCCGAAGCGGCGGTCGTGGATGCCCTTCACATCGGATGAAGAGGATACCGGTTCTACATATCGAGTTGTTTACAAGATCCAACGAGACAAGTTCAGGACCTCTTCGTTTAAGAGCGAGGACGAGAACTCGGACCCAACAGACCCGGCTGTTGTTGAGCTGACAGACGATAGCTACTTTTCCAGAGACAAGGAAGCTGAAACAGCCCAGGAGACTGATGACAGTGGCCCTTCGTCCAGTCCAACATCACCAATCTCTCCACCATCCACCAGCTTCTCTAGACCTGCTTCCGCTCTCGACCGCAAACGTCGTAGCAAAACAATGTCACCCCAAGACTTTTCAAGACCTACAATGTCAAGTTCGAGAAGAAAGACGATTGACGCCAAAGTAACGTCTGAGAAGTCTGCACCAACGCCACGATTAACATTGGCAGATCTCGACAAGACAGAAGCCACTGCTAATCAGAAACGGCCACGCGCACCTCTGCATACGCCAAAGTCGTCGCAAGACATGCCAAGCTCAAGCAGAAAATCGCACTCGAAGAAGAAAGCAGAAAGCCCTGTCTCGGGAAAGTCCTCGGAGAAGAAGACCGGGCTGAAACAGGCCCTTCGCGAAGGCAGCCAGTCCATCACCAACATGTGGAACAAGGAACCAGGCGTAGTCGAAAGCAGCGCTCTCTCTGGAAAGGTCAAGGAACAAACCAGAGCCCTGGAAGAAAGGACCTCGAAATCTAGCAAGTCAAAGTCATCCGGGTCGAGGAGCCATCACCACACTTCCCACAGTCGGCGCTCTACCCAGACACCGGACCCAATACCAAGGAGTTCATCTCGCGCGAGTTACGTATCCATTCATGACCATCGACATGATTCCATCATGACAGATACATATTCCGTCAATGCATCGGGTAGTCTACGGCCGGCATCGCCTAGTATTATGCGAGCCGAGTTTTCATCTCACGATAATCTCGCACCTCCAATGGGTCACCGTCGGATGCGATCTCATGCGCCCAGTCTGTATAGTCTGGCCACCAATGACTCCCAGTCATCATTAATTCTCTCTTCATATTACAAAAAGAGCGCCTATGGCACTTCTGACGCTCTCTACACCCTCCGCCGCGAGGGATTTGTTGATGGCACGTTCCCTACCGGCCACCTGCTTCCCAACATTACCAGGTACATGCGTTTTTCTTCAGCCTGTTATGGGTCGCACTTCATGAAGCTTACTGGCATATCCAATGACATGCCTAAGCTCGAGGCCTGGGACGGAACGCATCATGATGTACGACACTTTGTCCATCACACCGAGTCGGAGGCGGGTAACATTCTTCTTGCATCATTCGTCGACCCGCAAGGTGGAAGCGATTCTACCGGCTCCACCGGCACCGGTGTGCCCTTGGTCCACTACATTTCTTTGGACCATGAGGCAAAGGCAGTGGTCTTGGCCTGTAGAGGAACCATGGGTTTTGAGGATGTCCTGGCAGACCTGACATGCGACTACGATAGGCTGGCATGGAGGGGTAGAGCGTTTAGAGTACATAAAGGCATCCATGCATCTGCTCGGAGATTGCTCTACGGTGGTGATGGCCGAGTCTTGGTCACGCTGAAGAGTGCATTGCAGGACTTCCCCGACTACGGGCTTGTACTGTGCGGACATTCCCTGGGTGCAGGCGTAACATCCTTGCTGGGAGTGATGCTTTCGGAACCCAATGCAGACGGCCCCGGCTTCGTCACATCGGCCGAGCCATACACAGGGAAATACACGTCGCATGAGGCTCCGGCAGGCGGAAAGCTTTCTAGCATTCGCCTTCCTGCAGGCCGGCGCATCCATGTGTATGCATACGGTCCACCAGGCGTCATGTCGCCATCCCTCCGCAAGCTTACTCGCGGTCTCATTACCAGCGTTGTCCATGGCAACGACCTTGTTCCACACCTGTCCCTTGGTCTACTTCACGATTTCCAAGGTCTCAGCCTGGCATTTAAGCGAGATGAGAATCGGACAAAGGCCGAGATCCGTCAACGTATCTGGAACGCCTTCCAAGACAATGTGACGGAACGTTGGTACTCCAATCGCAAGGTAGACACAAAGGCACCTGGCAATGGCGAGGAGGAAAGATGGATGCTCCCCGCGCTGGAAGGTATGCGGGCGAGCATGAAGGGTGAGAAGCTTCTGCCTCCCGGAGAGGTCTTCACTATCGAAACGCAAAGGGTGCTCCGACGGGATGCATTCTTGCTTATGGACGAGGAGCACATTGGACAACCTGCACAGAGGATTATGCTCAAGTACGTGCGGGATGTGGAGGGACGATTCGGAGAAGTGCGGTTTGGCACAAGCATGTTGACTGACCATAGTCCGGCCAAGTATGAGGATGCGTTGAACAAGTTGAGGGTTGGTGTCACAGAATGATGGACTTTTTCTTTTCTTCACTTCTTGATTGGTATTATTACCTATTTTTTTTACTTTATTTTCTTCTTCTTTTATATGGGCTGGGTGTGGGCAATGATCGCATGAGGGCTACGCTGTACGATGGATATGATACCATGGGGAAAGAAATAGCTGTTGATACACATAACGGATTGGACGAGGAGTTGGTTGAAACGATGGCAGGGTAAATGAAATATGCGTCAGAGCCTGATTCCATATTATGATTAGTTTCTCTCGTTTAGAAATATATGATGGCGATCTTAAAGACTGTGTGTGCCCTGTTTGCCTTGCATATCGAGGCAGCCAAAAAAAAGAAAAGAAGAAAAAGAATATGCGAGCCGTAGGGATCGAACCTACGCGGGCATGCCCATTGCGGATCAAGTATTCAACTCTCCAGAGGAGTGTAACCTAAACACAACGCCTTAACCACTCGGCCAGACTCGCTTATTGCATTTGATGTTGGACGACCGTTGCAATCGAGGAACACGATCCTCTGGGCGGTGTTTGTCCCGGCTTCCAAGAGGAGCTGCAAGCCTCCGTACGTAGATAGTATCCACATTATTATTATGGTGTAAGTGAGAGTCCGCATTGGCGTTTATTTTGGGACATTTCTCGTGCGAAGCTCTTGCAACCCGCCCACCAACAAGCTACAGTAATCGAGTAATCGAGTGAATTGGCTGCAGCGATAGGGGCTTGGCATGAGAAATCCTTTCAACTCCACTCGACAGTCCAGAGTCGATGAGGGCTATTTGAACTACAGGCGAACCGCATATCTAAAATGGCAACATTGGGCCTCAAGGCGAACAAGGCGGCTAAGGCGTCCCAGAGTTCTGGTCATATGGACAGCACGTAATTGGACAGGGCTCGGAGAGCCGCATTGTGTTACAACTGCGACCTCCCGAACATTCGAGATGACTGATAACATCCCCGAGTGATGGCCAATGCGTGTGCGCTGACCGGCGAGGGGGTTTGATGTCGAGATTCGGGACTGGTTGTCTAGACAGCCTCCTCTTTGGTTGTGAGGCGGGATATGGAGACCTGCTGGAGCAATGACAGTCAATCTTCAAACTGCAGCGGTTCCTCACCGCATATATGAAGAACCGTTGATGCGTCATGGTGGAGGAAACAGGAGGGGTTGGGCAGCAGAGCTCCATTCTGTATTGAAGTGATTCGCAGCATAGCCCCCCCAAGAACGTCGAATATGGATCTAATCATTCAGCCTCAAGTGGAGTGGACGACTGCCGTATGATGTCGTTGTCTATCCCTAGATTGAGGCTCAAAATGATGTTGTATATAAAAAAGAATATTGAACCTCTCTGGGCGGAAGACATTGTAGAATGTGCTACCCAGCAACACCGGCATCTCTTCTTTCCCCTCTACCTTTTGTCAGATATACACCACCATGGACGTTGCTGCACCCAAAACTCGGTTTGGCTTCGAGATTGCCATTATATGCGCCATACCCACTGAGTACGATGCCGTCTGTCTGACCCTCGACAAGTTCTGGGATGACGGTAGCGATCAGTACGGCCGAGCAGAGGGGGATGACAACTTCTATACCCCCGGCCGCATTGGCAAGCACAATGTCATTGTCGCCCTTCTCTCCCACTCCGGGGGTGCCAACGTAGCCTCGGCCACCGCCAACGTTCGATTGAGCTATCAAGGCCTATGTCTGGCGTTTCTTGTTGGCATATGCGGTGCGGTGCCTCGTGCGGACAAGGGCCAAGACGAGGAAATTCTGCTTGGAGATGTCATCATCAGCAAGTCGGTTGTCCAATACGATTGCAACGGCACATGCCCCGAAGAGTTTGTCCAGAGGAACACCATCGAGGATGACCTAGGCAAGGCGGACAAGAACGTCCGCAGCTTGCTCATCACCTTTGAGACCGAGAGGGGTTTGGAACAGTTGGAGGAGCAGACTTCCTACATCCTCGGGGAAATGCAGAAGCAGGCAAAAAGGAAGAAGCGCAAGGTCAAGTACGAGTATCCCGGCACGGCGCAAGACCGGCTGTTTAAGCCAGACTATCGTCACAAGCACCGCGACCTTTTGGTATGTCCGCCGTGTGAAAGCAACTCCAACTCCGTTTGCGGAGCAGCGCTGGAAGCAACTTGCCAGGAGCTGGGCTGCGAGGCCACTCATCTCGTGAAGCGCGAGCGGCAGGCGGAAAAGGAAGAGCAGAGCGCCGAAGAGGCACAGCAGCCATCAATACACGTCGGCGCCATTGCGTCCGGCAACGCCGTCATGAGGTCCGGCGAGCAACGTGACGAGATTGCCGAGCAGGAAACTGTCATTGCCTTTGACACAGAGGGGGCTGGTGCTTGGCGAGACGTACCCTGCATCATTGTCAAGGGAGTGGCCGACTACGCTGACAGCCACAAGGACAAGACGTGGCAGGCCTTTGCAGCTGCGGCTGCGGCCGCCTCGGCGAAGGCTCTTCTTATGAGGTATATGCAGACGGACAGGCCGACGATTGTCCCGCCGGTTTCCCCCTCAGTCGTGACGAGCTCGTCCGTTTCGGAAAACTTTGACGACCAGACTACAGTAGTTGGAAGCCCGACCGAAGAGCAGATCTTCATCTTGCCCGTCATTAAAGAAGAAGACAAGCCAGCCAAGCCTCCGCACTCGTCTAGGAAAAGGTCTCGCAACGACCACAGCTCCTCCTCGTCCTCTTCGTCCAAGAAGGGCGACAAAAGCCGGACGTCTAATACTACCCTGCTGTTCCCGATATGGTCTCCCCAACCGCCGCCGCCGTCGAAGCACAAGTCAAAGTCTCGCGAGAAGACGACGGCCAAGCCTGTCTTTGTTCGTCCGGCCACGCGCCAGAAGGCTAGCCTGCATCAATATGCTATGATGGGATTGAATACCTTGAACGTGGCCTGGTGGGGTGTTCAGGTGATGGCGTTTGCGACTGTCACGGTGGTTTCGACTTTTGTTTTTGGCCTGTTTCGTATAACTAGAGCGAAAGCTTGATGAAGAATCTTTTTTTTTCTTGCTTTGTTTGCTTCAAGTCATGTGTCTTCGTTCAATTTGGTCATGATAATAAATACAGAAAGAGAGATAGCTAGATAGATAGGTTGGAGAACAATTTTTGTAGCCGTTGATAGTTTGTAAGAAAGGAAGAGAGAAACCCAATGCTTTTAGAAACTTTTTGAAACCTTTGGAAACGCTGATCCAAGACGCCGTATGTGAAAATATGCCCCCCCCCTCCCCCCTTTGAAGAAAAAGAGAAATGGAAATAGATAGATAGGCATTCCAGCTTGCTCATAAGTCATTCCACATCTTCAAATCCAGTTGATAATTTGGCCCGAGTGTATGATCCACAACCCCCTGCCAGGCATCCAAGATGTCACTGTCAGGCATCCACCCTTGATTGTAAAGTAACTTAAGCCTTCCAAGCTTTGCATTATATATAACATCCATCATGATGGGTTCTTGCAGCTGAACGGTAATCTGCTCTATTGCGGGCATCTGCAGGGCAGCCCGGGCGGCTCGAAGCATGATAGTCTTGAAGAGCACGGGGTCCGGGACTGAGCGGCATCGTCCGCTATATTCTCCGATATAGTCGCTCCCAACGCTCTCGTCGTCATCCATCACTGCGTCTTCGTCCTCGTTGTTGGCGCCAGGAACAATGAGCCATGTAGCCGATGGAGTCACGCATTGCGGCCCGAACAAGAAGTGCTTGATCGTGGGCAACTGGACATCCTCTGGTGGCCAAAAGTCGACGTCCTCGATGCTGCCAATCACGTCAAAGAACATGATTCCCCGGCGCTGGGCGAACTTTGACAAGGCGAGACTGAGTCTATCGCCTGATCCGTGCCAAGAGATGAATGGTTCCTGTGGGCCATAGTCGTAAACATCCGGATCCAGATAATGAAAGAAAAAGTCTGTGACGGTGGACGGTAAAAGCCCAATACCATCAGCGATACCTAGATTTTTCATTAGCAACCATGAACACGACGAATGGATGGTGAAAAAAAAAACAATCAAAAAAGACGAACCGTCTCTGAACGCTATTTTCTGAGCGGTATTCGTTGTGTAATCCACAAGCTTCCACCAGAGCGTTCTTAGATATGGGAATTTAAGCGCGATTCTGACCAGGGTCATCGGGTTGATCAAAACTGGCATTGAAGGGTCATCCACGCGAAAGTAGTTGACATAGGGAAGCTCCGGGAGCCGCTGATCCTCGCCGTCTTCAAAGTGGAAATCCAAGTAATAGCCGGTATGGGGAGGTTCACTGGCACGGGCATAGCGGCGGTGATACATGCCCGGTTCGTAACCCGGGATTTTGGCGTTGAGGTAGAGGATCACCGGCGGCACCATGAACCATGGTCTGGTGCTGAGCAGGGAGAATGAGGCCTTGATAAACTGCGTGAACAGCTTGTTATACTCAGTACGCTGGGATTCATCATAGCGGTATCTCGACTTCCTCGGATCATGCTCCGGGAGCCAGAACTCGAGGTTCACCTCACGGATATATGTCAGACGGGTTGGGGTGAGAATGGAACGGGCTCCCGCCAGCTTGTGCGGAGTCAGCGTGATGTAGCGGAACGTGTGTGCTTCAATAAAAGACTGCAGCTGGCGCGACACGGCGGCGTACGGCGCCAAACGGGACCAGTCCCCGGGGCCTTGTTTCTTTTTGTGCTCCCAGTCAACTGCACTGAGGTTGGACACGATGAGAGCAATAACCTCTGGGGGTAGCTTAAGCCCCATGTTGAAGGATGTAAGCTGTGGCTTGTTATTTTTTTTTATTTTTTTTCTTGTCAGAGCCTGTGTGTTGGCTCAGGATGTGTGGTTTGGAGAGACGGTGTGAGATGATGAAACGAATGGAGGAGGGGGCAGATGGGGATTAAAATAGAAGAATTGAAACAGCACAAGAGGAACAGCAGGAACAGAAAACAAGACGAGGAAGAGGTTCAAGGTGGATAGATGGGGGGAGGTTGTTTGGACCAGACGGAGAGACGGGAAGGGGGGGGGCAAACAGAATGTCTCGATGGGATGGGTATGGGTGAAAGAATGTGCTGTTAGTAATAAACAACTGGACATCCATGCATGAATCCTCGCAGGTATGGCAAATTGCCCAATTTTGCTCAACGTGCGGTATCATCAAATCTATATAAATAGAGAGGGCCATGCATCAAACAATTTAGCCAACCAATGATAAAAACCTCTCCCCCCCATGGCCGCGGGATGGGAATGATTTGATTTACAATACAAGCAATCAATGCAAGCAATATAAAAAAGGTGAGAAGGAGATGGGGAAGAAGAGAAGAAGGGAGAAAAAGCAAGCAAGCAGGCAAACAAACGGGGGGGAACTTTTTCACTTGGTTTATGGAAAAATAATTGCCCAGATATTAAAATACGTAAATGATATGACGGTGGGTTGTGCCAATTGGCAATGGGATTGAAGGGCAGACGAGACGAGAAAACAAAATATAATATATATTTAATATGCAGTGAATATCCAATGATAATGGTATCAAGTCATGCTTTTATATGAATCGGTATATGAAGACCCCCCGTATCAGCATATTTGGCAAAGGGCGTGCAGAATCTTGTCCAGGCCCTGCTGCTCCCCTTCCATGGTGCCATACTTGTCATGATCAACCCAGCCGACAGTGTTGCCTCCGCCAAAGTCAATAACGACGGCGTCGCCGTCTTGGTCAATCAATATATTGTCCGTCTTGATATCACGCCACATAATCCCCAGTCCATGCAGCTGGGTCACCGACTGCTTAATCTGCGCCGCCCATTTCCGCTTCATCGACGCCGTCGCCTCTGTCCGGGAGACAGTGCCGTCCTCCACGTGGTCCAAGAGCACTCGTAGACTGTGGTGCTTGTGGGGAATGTAGCCGAGTAGAATTCCGATGACACCCGTGTGTGATCTGACGATGCCTGCAACCCAGCACAGTAGCAGCACACACAGCGCCGCACGCACTGTTTAGTCTTTTTTCTTCTTTATTATTCTTTTATTTCTCTTTTTTTTTCCATTTCATTTCACTTCGTTTCATTTCATCATCACCACCCCATCACCCATCAGCTTGACAAGGGTATGTGTATATTGTGTGTCGCTTACCTTTTAATTCGGGGACCTTTGGGCCTTTATTGCGCCCTCCATCAGCCGTAGCATCAGCAGCAGCAGCAGCTCTCCGTATCTTGAGATAGGCATCGAGCTCCTCGCCCAGAGCCTCCCTAAAAATGTAATAGGAAATCTTGCAAATCATGTCCTCACCATCCACGACGACTTTCCAGACACAACTCTGAAGCCGACGGCCCAGCTTCACCCGTCGAGGCTCAACCACGGCAAGGGAGTCGTCCAGGTCCATCTGTCGGAGTTTTTCCTCGGGGATTGGGCTGTATTTCTCATCCAATTCGTAATCATCCCGTCTAAGCGAGACAAGCTGGCCGTCCCTAGTCAATACCTGTAATATATGCGTCTCCGGATACAGCTGCTCCTGCATAGTCGTAGGGGAGGGGAGGGGGACCGGGGCCAGCTCTCGCATCAACGGGAGGCACGTTTTGCCCGCCAGCTGCGAAAAATCGTGCTCAATGGTTTTCAAGCGGTCATCTTTTTCCTCAGTGGGTTCTCCGTAGCTGAGCTCGCTGAGCTCAATCAGCACCTTTCCCTCGACTGACTCGTCGAACCTGTAGTCGTGAGGGAATTCGTGCTCCCTGGCACTGACAAGGACAAAGAACTGTACGCCGTTGTAGGAATAGCTGATCATCAAGGACCATATTTCCGTGTCAATCAGCTGCCGCAGGCCAGTAAACAACGGCTCAACTGCCTCGGCCATGGTCTCTGCTTTTGCGAGGTGAGTGAGGGGGTCAGAGTGGGACATGGCAGGGAAGGGGGGGGGGGGGGGGGGGGGCTCATCAATGTAGGCAATGTAAATGAACGTAAATGATAGGTAAAATGGTAAAAATAAATAAATGAATGGATAGGTAACAACTCGGTCAAGGAAATCAAGGAAGAAAGGAAAGAGAAGAAGGAAGAGGTCCTCCGTAAGTCATTGGCCCTGGCTGATTCCTTTATCTTTTCCTGTTTCTTGTTTTTCCTCCCTACTTTCTTTTCTTTTTACGTTTTTCTATAATCTAATAGAAAATAGAAATAGAAACACCCCCTCAAAAAAAAAAAAAAAAAGAGGCTTGATATGGAAACGTTGGAAAAGGGTATGCGTCAGTGGTGATCGTGGGCCAAGTGTCTTGGATTGTTGTATTCGACTTATTCATAGCCCTAATCTAATGACCATCACTGCGACGGTCTTACGCTCTGCATTGTTCCAGGCGCCCGCTGTTGACCCCTCCCCCTCTGGGCGCCAGTGGAGCTTTAGACGTCTATAGTGCTGTAAGAATGCGCTGGACAGTGGATGGATCTAGGCATCATTATCCCATCCATAGGTAGAACCCTAGCCTACAAACTGTTCAAGTTGATGTTGTTCCACAATAACCATTTTCGCCTCTTACTCGATTAGAAAAAGAAAGAAAAGAAGAAAAAAAAAAAGAACAATCAAATGGCCAATCCCCCCCCTCCTTCTATTTCGCCGTTTTTCTTTCCTTCGTTCTCGCTTCTTCTTTGGCTTCCTTTTGCTTCGCATTTGCCCGCTTGTCCAGGCTGATCTACCGGGCTACCTTGTAGACATCGATGATCCCTGGTTTAGTCCCGCCGTCTTTGGCCGTCACATCAAAACGGGCGACATTGTCTAGCATCCGTTCCATTGCATTGTCTGGTGCCGGAGCTAGAGTACAAGTGTCTTCCTTGTTTTGACTTGCCTGCTAGACTATCAAATCAAGAGTTGCGGAACAAAAGTGGAGTGTGACAGCTCCGACCATCTATGGCGCTGTAGTGATACCTCTCTCTACCGACTTTTATGCCTATCCATTTCTTTCTTACACCCACAGCCCTGCTCTGCTCTGAAAAACAAGCTGTTCCCTGCGGCTGTAGCCTATGCGCTGTGCCTGAATGTAGATTGTAACGCACATCTAAACAATGGTGGTGGTATGCTAGAACAGAGGAACAATTTTACTTTCTTCACTTTCTCACAATTCCCTTTTCCTTTGTGTCCATGTGCGTACATCCGTTATGCGTCTCAATAAAAGTATTTAGCCATGTGTAGTTTTCTCTTGGGGAGAGTGTTGGAACATTGGTTCCTCTCGAAGTACCTAACATAAGAAGTAGTATAAGAAGTAGTATAAATCACCGCATTTCACATCAATCGTCAGATTCGACAGTGGGACTATGATACCTTGCAACCTAGACAGAACAGGACACAGGTGATTGTCAAAAAAGCCTCACTTCAAAATACCACTCAACCAACATCCTATTACGGTTGCCAACACCAGCTCTCGGCAACTTTACCATGAGGATGACAGTGAGGCTCTGGCAGTCTTGGCTAGGTTGTAGGCCTTCTACCAGTGTGTGTCAGCTTCCTCCTTTATCAACATAACATTAAAAAAAACAGGGAAGTACAGTAATTCTCTGAGCATGCTACCACGGAAACATCGAGACACTCAAGATTCTACAAAAGTATCGCACCGATACGGAAGCACGGGCAACCAATTGCCTCGAGAGGAAGCGGTAAGATGCCAAGTCAACCTGCCTTGTACTCGCCGCTCGCCCCGGTCATTTTCAGATGCTTGAACTTCTCCTATCTCAGCCTATAATGAATCCAAGTGCTATTCATGGCTATCATATCGTATTAACATATCATATGCCATCGCCAGCGGGGAAAAGAAAACTGTTACTCTACTGCTTGTTAAGGATGACATTGACGTTGGTGCCGTACGAAAGGAGCGAGCTAATTTGATCAAGATGCTCCTCGCTCTGGGAGACATCAAAGTCGATATTCAATCAGAAAATGGAGAGACAGCATCAGAGGCGACAGCTTCCCTGGGCCATCTTGAAATATCTGAGCTACTGTTGGCAATAGGGGCTAAGCTAGGGTTGCGGCTCAAACGTGGACGTCTTCCCCCTGATGCACTCATGCTAGTTCTACAATATGATCTCTTGAGGTGGCTAAGATGCTCCTCGAAAGAGTCAATGAACGCCCTGACCTGGAGACACTCGATAGACGGAATGAAATACCAATGTGCTATGGCGTAGAACATACCTTAAGGCATGCTGACGAGAGGATGATGACCCTGCTATTAACACATGAGGTGGGCCCGAATGCACCGCGTGCAATCAGGTTAAAACCATTGGTTGTATGCACTATGCACTGTTGAACGGGAGTAGTAAGGCTGCTGCTGGAGAACGGCGCTGACCCAATTCCAATTGATGATCAAGGCCGTATCGCCTTAAGCTATACTCCGTTATACAAGCGACTGGCAACTGCGAATCAAGTGGAATTCATGGGTATTACGAGACTCCTCTTGCCGAACGGCGCCACGGATGTGAGGTATAATCAAGGTCCGATGTGGAGCATTCTTCTGACCGCGACGAGTTTCAACCTTGAATTTCCCTACATGGATGGTTGAACCATATTGAGCGTCGCAGAAGTCGGCCGGTATGGCATATAAGAGTTTCCTCTAAAAGATAAGAGTGTCGATATCAATCAAAGGTGCAAAATGGGTTGGAGACCATGGCGATACGCAAGCCCGGAAGGGCACTCACGGTGTTACACGCTATTAGCCGGGCACAAAGACTATATGAGCCCTGTGATGTAAAAATTGGGCAGGACTCGAAGAATAGATTACAAGAAATACATACACGAATAGATTACCCCCTTTAGAAATCCTGTATTCCTGTCTCTCCCTGCTTTTTGTACGTATAGTCCGATGGCGAATCGTCTGACGCCCAGCCCGGGTCTTCTTGATCAAACCAAGCGTCCTCGGCTTCGTTTCTCGCCTCAAGATCAAAGTCGTCGTTTGTATCAACAACTGAATAGTCAAACTCTTCGTCCTTGCCTTGGACAAACCGCTCTTGGAGAAACTTATGCCAAAGCTCTAGTCCGTGCTCCTTGCTCTCAGCGGGGCTCTCCCATTCCGTGGCATCCAGCCCCGTCTCGGTTGATGGTTCTGATGGGTCGAGATTGGCAAGCCTAGTCTCGCCACGGACGAGATCAGCCTCCAGAGTGCGTCCATAGCCCTTGACCTTCCCCTCGGCCTCTCTTTCGGCCGGGGTCTGGTATCTCTTTACTAGCCGCTCATACAATATTGGATCTGCAAGTTCATGCTCTATGTTGCTCAGATAGGACGGATTCTTGCGCAAGTATTCGCGCCGGCGATTTTGTTGCTGGAGCTGGGCTAGTTTGGCTTGCGTCTTGGGAGGTCTGGGGACGGGCTTCTCGAAGGCAGTCTCTTTTCCACTCTTCCCTAGCGACATGATTGGTGATTGAGTAGTCGCGGCATTGGCTTGGATGGAGGTTCTTGAGGTTGCAAGTCACGAGACGAGATGAAGGGCATCGAGGTCTGACGTGAGGTGGTATAGCATTTGCTCAGGTGAGATGCCCCGCTAACCTGGTAACACGCAGGGACCTGAGATGGTGGGGTTACAGCCCGCCCACACGTACAAGCACGACGGCTACAGCGGTTACTGCTCAGGTGTTCGCGGGTAGTAGCTCAAGCTTCTTCTACCTACTTGTAGGCATAGCTCCTCGCCAGCTTTCACTGAGTTTAAGCTTGTCTGACCTCTGACAAACAAACCTCCGACAAACCTCCAGGTCTTCATCAGTCCACAAAGACAGCAAACATGAAGATCAAGCTACTGGGATGATGCTGTAGGGAGGCTACCTGTTGTTAGTCAAACTGGAGACTACTCAAAAGTTCAGAGAATAAAGGTATAGGTAGTGAAAAGGGGAGGGAGGGATCTGCCTACTAAAGGGCAGCTACCCTGAGCTTGCTCGGGTGATGTGCTGCTGACTTGCATAATCTCAGAGCAGCTCGACTCGACACCCCGCGTGTTGGTGCCTTACAGTTCCGGGGCCCTCCAGGGCTCGCTCTCTATCTAGCTATCTTTACGCTCTCTCTCTCTCCAACTCGCCTCCACTCTCGGCTGCTATCTTGCACCCACAAGCCTAAATTCATCGCTCATCCAACCACAAGAGGATACATGTATTGCAAAAAAAATACAAGTAATACAAAACCCGGGAGCAAATAATAAAGCATGATGCAAGTTTCTCCAATTAATGAAAAAAAAAACCAATAGTTACTAATGAATACAAGACCAGGGGCAATAGAGGCGGAGCGCCTTGATTAGGTACTACGTGGATCATTTATCCCCCTGTCGAAGCAAGCAGCCTTTCCGAGTCTCCTGCAGCACAACCCACATGGCTTGATACAGTGGATGTATGTGCACAAACCTTCTTACAGCCTGCCAACAGGGTTAGGACAGGCATTGCCTCATGATCAGAAACCATGGCATGGATGATGATGAGCGAGAGGCGCATCTGATAGGTTTCCCGAATCACTTTGAGGCAACGCCATCTCAAGGAGCACGATCTGCTTGTCAAAAAGACTCGTACTCTTGTTGGTGTTTTTTTTTTTGTTGGGACACGCGGAGAAATGGATTCATCAATAATATTTGCCCACCTTGTTTGCCGTGCTGCAGACCAAGTACAGCTGGCCGTGTTGTGTAACCACCACCTGTTGTCGCGCATAGACAAAAGATCGACAAACACACAACCGCATGTCTCTTTAGCTAGACATGTACCGTATGTACTGTTTAAGGGGGGTTCTCCTGCGGACAATGAGAAAGCCATGCCAAGTTCGTCTCAGAGTTAAATACAAAAACAGTCGAGGAAGAAGAAAAGGGTATTGCCTGATCCAAAACATGCAGGGATTAAGGGACAGTCCGACTGGTTCAAACATCCATGGCAGAGACATTCAGGGCAAGCAGACATTCAAGCTTTGGGAAAACCCCCGACTCTTGCTTCACGGATGGAGTCCCTATGGGGTTCCTATGGGGTTCCTATGGGGGTCATATTGGTGTCCTATTGGGACCAACTACTCCGTAGCACCTATAGGATTCATGCGGACCAGTGCTTGCACCTCAGGGCTTGCATGGGAGGGCAGCGGGCACGTCACCACATTTCAATGCACCAAGCAACCAGACTGGTACAGACTGGTATAGACTGGCGCACACTGGTGCCACGGCGACCTATGGGCTGCGTCGTCGCCCTTGTCCCGTACTACTACACTCACACACAAGTAAGGATGGCGTTGGTCGAGCCACCCTGGGCTGGGCTGGCTGACTGGGCTTGTATGTAAGGTATCCATCCACTACCTCATCATCTGGCGACCAGCACGGGATTCATGTCATGCCCACCAAAGAGAATTGAAGGGGTATTGTGTCGATTCGGCTTAGTCGAGAGAGAGGGAGAGAGACAAAGTGAGAAAACCCAGAAATTAACTCGCATCCATTTCTTTCCAAGAACTTGCCAAAGGGTTCCTCGGTCAGTCTAGCCAAGACCCGAGACTATATACTATTACTACTTTATCATTTCTTCGAATAAGTCATCAAAAACAAATAAACCACCAACACTTACCACGCCAGCGTCCCCCTCGTGCATATACATACATACCTACCTACCTACCTACCTGCCAACCTACTTGCCTATCAATCTACCTACCAACCTACAAGTAATGGAGGCCGCTGTCGTTTAAGGAGCCGCCCCCCTCTCACTCTTCTGTCGCGCTGGATGGAGGTGGGTGACTACACATCGGCTGCAGCTCAGGCAAGCCTCATTCATCACTCATTTCGCAAGCAAAATATTAGGACAAGAAGACGAACGAGGCCAGGCTATAGCCGACAACAAAACCTAAACGGCCAAGATGGCAGCGGAAATCGGAAAGAGACTGAAGTCGATGAAGATCTTCAGCAGACGCCGTCGACACTCTGAAGCGTCCTCATACTCAATAGACTCCTCTACAGTCAGCCACAGTGGTACCGGCCAGCTGATCAGCAACATCAACAATTCGCCGTCGCGGCTGGCGCTGACATCTGAGCAGACCAACGTTACGCTCTTCAATCAAGACCAGTCGGGAGAAGATGGAGAAGGGGTCAAGGGGATGGATGGAAAGGACAGCCAAAATCTTGTCCAAGAGGAAGAGCTTCATTCATCGACAAGGAGCTCCAACGATGATGGCGGCGGTGGTGGTGGTAGTAGCAGCAGCACCAGCAGCACCAGCAGCAGTCTTGTCGCCAAGGAGGCGGCGGCGGTGGTGCTTGAGACAGAGGCCCAGGCCCAGACTCAGGGTCAAACCCAGCAGCCCCAGCAGCCCCAGCCCACGACGGCTGCTGCTGCCGAGACCCAACAGAAGGAAACTCCGGGCCTGGTTCAACAGCCAGCGGCCCGCCCACAGGGCTCTAGCACCTGGAACCAGCGCCAACAGGCTGCCAAACCGCCGGGCCTGACTAATGACTTGTCGGGCAAGGATCTGCAGCATTTGTCGTCGTCGTCGCCGCCGCCTTCGTCTTCTGGCCCTCTAACGCCAACAATTTCTCCAACTACTCCAGCGGTAATCATCCCGGGTCTGCGCAGCATCTACGAGGACCAGACCTCCACTAAGCAACCGCCATCTCCCTCCACATCTACAACCTCGTGTTTGTCCTCATCCTCATCCTTGAACTCCAATTCTAATACCAATTCGCATGCCGATGCTCTCGACGACGCCGCGCACGACTCATCGCAACATGGAAATAGCCCGCTCCAACTAAGTGCCGCCGCCGCCTCACTGCCAACTCCCACTCAGACTCCGGGTCTTCGTCCTGTTTCACCACCACCTCCTCCTTCTTCTTCTCCTCCTCCTCCTCCACCTGCGCCCTCATCACCTTCTCTCCGCTCCGTCGTGCAGACACCTGCGTCTGCCTCCCCTCCCTCTCATCTGAAAGCGGTGTCGCGACGCCAGAGCCTTGTTTCGACGAGGCACGCCAGTTTGATCCAGTCGCTCCTTTTATCCACAGATAACGACGCTACCCCCAGGGGAACACACTTTGAAGATTCCATCGCCGCTGCCGCCGCTACCGAGCTGCCTGCCTTCTCTCGCTCCAGTTCTCTTCCCATCACCAATGTCAACATGAGCATGGCCATGCGCAAGATTTGGGTCAGGAGGCCTCATGCCTCACCCACGCTCATCACCATCAACGAACACGATCTGGTCGACGATGTCCGCGATATGATTCTAAGAAAATATGCAAACTCTCTTGGAAGAACCTTTGACTCTCCCGACTTGACCATACGCATCTGTCCCCGCGACAGCGACAAACTGCGCACCCTAGGCCCCGAAGAACCCATGGGCGACACCATTGATACATATTTTCCCGGTGGTCAATCCGTCGCCGAAGCCCTCGTCATCGACATTCCTCGACGCACACCAAAAGCCTCGCCTCGCGCGCCCCATCCAGGCTCCGCAAATGCCGTCTACTATGCTGACGACGGGCGACCACCAGAAAGTGGTGAGGGTTATTTCCCTCCCGTTACCGGTGTCCCCTCGCCTCACCTGCCAATCAACCTCCCTAATGCCGCAAACGGAGTCATGGCCCATTCCATTGCCGTCCTCGGTACTGGCCACCTCCCGCCCATCCCCTCTCCTGGCGGCACCAGATCGCGACAATATAGAGAGCGCCAAGATCGTCCTCGGCTGGGGAGAACACATACATCGTCGCCCAATTTACACAATGGCGTGCCGGTGTCCATGTCTTCTGGCGCCGTCAGCGGCCATGGCCAGCAACATCACCGACCCCGCCACTCCCACTCCAGAACCCATTCGAGCTCGTCGGAAATTACAGGAACCCACCCAACTGTAGCCCCAATGACAAAGTCTCCTGGGCAAGAGATGGCTCCAGTACGGATGGGTACGCCCTCGCCAAGATTGGCATCTCCTCGAGTGGGAAGCGCACGACCAAAGAAGGTCAAGAAGAGTGGGGAGTACTCAGGCGGCCAGGCAGGCATGCTCAATAGCTCGGTTCCCCCAATCAGTGTCCTCATTGTCGAAGACAACCCCATTAACCTCAAGTTGCTCGAGGCCTTTGTCAAGAAACTCAAGGTCAGGTGGCAGACGGCCATGAACGGAAGAGATGCCGTGAAGAAGTGGAGGACGGGCGGCTTTCATCTGGTCCTAATGGATATCCAACTGCCAGTCATGAACGGACTGGAGGCTACAAGGGAAATCAGACGTTTGGAAAGACTCAATAATGTTGGTGTCTTTTCTTCGGTTGCTCCCAGTAGTGTTCCAGAGGAAGTGGAGGAGCTTACCGAGCAGGATCGGCTGCAAGACGCTACGGCATTCAAGAGCCCCGTCATTATCGTTGCGTTGACAGCCAGTTCTTTGCAAAGTGATCGTCATGAAGCCCTCGCTGCCGGCTGCAATGACTTTTTGACAAAGGTATGTCGCCAGGATGATGGTTCCTTCTTTTAATCATGTCCTTTTTTACGTTTACTAACCTCTATATAGCCCGTCAACTTTGTTTGGCTCGAGAGAAAAGTCATGGAATGGGGCTGCATGCAAGCTTTGATCGACTATGATGGCTGGCGGAAGTGGAAAGACTACTCAGAGAAAGCCGAGGAGATGGAAGCCAACAAGCGAGCGCAAGCACAGGCTGCTAAGATCAAGTCGAAAAAGAATCGTTCTTCTCTCTCATTATCGTAATAATGGCATTGGGACCATGGGAGGCTGGGGGGGCCACTGAGGATTGGAGCATTGGGGGCCGGGTAGCGTTGCTTTTTTTTCTACCTTTGATGCATTCACGAACGATAAAAATGGCGATGGACAATAGTGGCGCGAAGGGCCTATACGGAGCTAATGAAGCATGACATGAAGGTCTAATGCTTTGAGTTGGAGGTGTGAGAGTATTGTCAAGACAAGTTGAGCTTATGAATTTTAATAACGGCCGTATATCATTCTGTATATTAATATACCGTTAAAGAGTGATGAAGATACGAAATACAGGTTCCAACATTGTGAATACTAAGAGTCGTTTCAATGTCTGTTGTTTGTTTTCTCTCATCCCTCCGATCCCCTTCATCGTAAGTCTATCTATCCAAGTCCACCACTCTATGTTTGCTATCACAAATCTATCTACCGAATTTCAAGGTGGGCTGGTGGGGTGATCTAGTGGGGTTTGCCGTGGCGGATAAATGATCTACCGAAGTCTCGCCTGAAAATTTAGCGGCCTCACAAGTCGCAACAGAGGGGATTCTCTTTTGCGCAAACCGTCTGGACGAGCAACCAACTTCCAGTCGGCGACACCAATTGAGGCAGGATGCGCCATAATTTCACTTGATTCTTCTTCGTCTTCCTCTCAAATATCCAAAATGCCTCCTAGAGCTTGCAGCACGTCGCTGCCGCTGGTGCCGGTTGTCGACGCTGCTCTGCTACAGCGCTCGAGACCAGCTGCAGGTTTTGCCCGCACCTTCAGTTCGACGCCATGCCGCCAAAAGATGAGCCGAGCGCGTCAGCAGATGTTCCAATGGCTAAAAGGCAGAGAGGGCTCCGAGTTTGCCAACCCAGGAAGAGGGCCAAAATACCTGGGGCCAATCGCTGATCAGCCGTTCCCTCTCAACCCGCTTTTTCGAAGCCAGCCTGTCCTGGATGAGCAGACGAGGGAGTTGATATGGGACAAGGTGATTCAGCGGGGAGAGTCCCTCAAGGCCGTTTCTGCAGAGATGGGCGTTGATGTAAAGAGAGTGGCAGCCGTAGTGCGGTTAAAACAGGTGGAAAAGCAGTGGGTGTCAGAAGTGAGTATAACCAACCCTGTTGATTCCCTTTCCAAACCTACGCACACCTCTCTATCGTGATGAGACAAGAACAAAAATTTTCGATTAGTCTTGAAGACTCGACAAATGGTTAAAAACTGTTTTCTTTCTGATTGCAATGTCCTTCAACCTCCTTTTTAGCGTCTATATAGGGAGTTACACCATGCTGATTGACGAATAGGGCAAGAAATTGGCAGTACCATATGCCAAGGCAGTAATGAGCATGCTGCCCAAGACATCATACCGCGAGGGCGAGCAAAATACTCCCCACGAGCCCATCAACGAGGTGCACGTTCACAAGTTGACAATGCAACAACTCTTTGTGCCCGTGTCTGAGTCCAGGCACTTTACCAGAGAGGATGCAGCCAAGGCGTTTCACGACAATATGCTCTCGGCCGATGTGCGGTCACCACAGCCCCAGCTCATTGAAATGGAGCGAAGCATTCTACAAGGCGCAAGCCGGAGAGATAGTTTAGTAAAGTTTCAAGAAGCAACACAGATGGAAGAGGATACAGTAGCAAAGCGGATTGCGCAAGAGCAGCTGAATGATGAGAAGAAGACAAAGCGAGTCCAGACGGATCGCTATGAGTTCCGGTTCAAGGACATTAATGCCAATGATGTTGGACGAGATGGGAGAGCGAGAAGTGGCACCGGGTGGAGATATGGTGCACCACACGAGGACCGCAAGCGCGGTCTAGTGAAGATTCCTACATCGGTTCCTTGAGACCTTTTACACGGCGTATGATACCAGGACGGGATGCCATGAAACGTAGGCATAGGCCGGCCTGTGGGATGTTTCTAAAGGGATTGGGTAGGACACTGCAGGCCTGCATGAAATAGGCTGGGACGAGCGTTCAACTTGCAGTAAAAGAAACGTGTATAATACTAGGTGGCCAAGCCATGTACAACATTGTATTGAGTATAGACGAGACGATCTATGTGACCATGATCAAACCAATCTCTCACAATGATGCCCGTGGTGATGAGCAGCTACTGCCAATAGTTGCGTCACTGAGCACAAAGTTGCGTCGTAAACGAGAAACCTCCTGCCGCGATAGTTTGCACTGATTGAGGATGTATTCTTCAGCAGAACCATATGTCTGGCGTATCATTTGCAGAGTTGCAAGCATGCTTTCTGGTCTATCGCCATGGAAGATGCTTGTTAGTGGCCATTCCTTGCTAGCAAATTACCGTTCGAGTGAATAGCAGAAAGCACGATTCTTACCTTGCGCTTAAAAGTCTCCGTGCTCCCTCGAGACCATGTGTAAACGTCGGAATAGCCAGTACGCGATCAACCATGCCCTTCATGGCGGGGGCCAGACCGATCTCTGTGAGGGAATATTCGGCTGCAATGTCCTCGTCTGGAACACCGCAGAGAGAAAGGACGAGGGCGCAGAGCATACCGGTGCGGTCCTTGCCAGCCGTGCAGTGTATTAGGACAGGGCCCTCATTGGAGTCGGTGCGTGAGGCGAGGTGGGATAAGATTCGGCCAAAGGAAGGGCCAGCCTCTGAAAGGATGGTCCGGTAGGCCTCGACGAAGCCAGCGGTTGAATCCTCAGAGGCGTAGTGTCCGAAGCGGACGGCAATGGCCTCGGGGCTGTAGTCCTCCTTTGTGAAGACGGGGGTGTGGAAGCGAGGGGGGCCGTCGGGGAGCCATGCCTGCGGCGCGGCGGGGTCCTTGAGGCCAGGGCTGTGTTCAATCTCGGGGTCTGAGCGGAGGTCGAAGACGGCGGAGATGTTGAGGTCCGATAGGGCCTGGGAGGGGGACTCGGGGGGGTTGGCGGACCGGAGGAGGACGCCGGAGCGGAGGGAAGGGTGTGCGACGGCGAGGTCGCGGAGGTTGGGGAGGTCTGGGACGTTGAGGAAGGGGGACGATGGGTTGGCCATTTTGTTTTGGGGAGGGGGGGTGCGTGAGCTTTGCCGTATTTTTTATTTTTATTTTTTGGCCTGGAATAGGAGTTTTACTGGATAGGTATGTTGTTGATGTGACTTGAACTTGATCTTATCCAATATCTTCTTGATCACTTTTTATATCACCAGACTTTCTTTTCTACCCGGAGTTGGGCCCCCACTTAAAAAGCCGAGGCACATGGCGACTATGCCGAACTCCGGGCTTTGAGATGGACGCCGTAAATGTCCTGTCCCTGTCCTGTTATGCTTCTGACCTCCTAGGAAGGGTTTGGTAACGAATGGAATAGGCACGTTTCTGGTCCGGAGTTTGGCACGGTGTTGTTTTTGTTGGCTTTGATGGGATGGTTTGGGAGGGGAGTGTTTGCCGGTGCGGGGGAGGTTGGTGGAATGGACTTGGTGGTATGGCATCTTTGGATGGCGATGATGGTGCTGCATGTTGTTTATCTAAGAGAAATAGGATTATGATGAGGGCAGTTTCTATGACGAGAGTGAAATACTATGCGCTTGCTGCCCTTGCGCATATTGTTTGTGAAAGCAGTATAGAAATGCTGCTTGGTTCTAGATGACAGATGGGGATATTCATGTTGAGTAAGTAGAAGACATATTATGTCTCCCTACCTGCGTCCCCTCCAAGTAGGCTTGTATTTAAGATATGACTTTAGTGAGATTTGATTTGCCATGATGAATAAAATTTTGACGTGAAGGAGAGCATGCTTGCGTTGTGGGGGGTTCACTTTGAGCTGTGTCCTATGACAGCGCAAAACTATGCTCACTTCACAGGCTTCGACCATCTAGCTCGATGCTTGCATCTCTGCAAACTATACATGAATATAATTGAAAATACTTTGGATTCAATTCTTTAGTGGCTCTTGTAGCATCGAGTGTTTCCTTTTCTTGGCAGTATATCTGTGTCAATTGCTGTATAGGTAGATGGCTATCGAGGCTATCGCTCCTTGGAAATAGTGGCGATGCAAGGATGGTAGAAACATGGATGCAGGAATTTAGAATGAAGAAAACAGCTGTTGGTATAAATCTATAAATGTAGGAGTCCGTCACCTCCTATTCCAATTGCCAAACCATGGTCTGCATTCCATCATAAACAGACCATCAGGTAATAATGATGGGTGTGCTTTTGGGACGTTTATATACAGGGTAGGCTAGTATCAATGCTGGTATGGGAAGCCCTGCCAAGTCACGATCCCCGGGAAAGCAACCTCGATCGACTCATCCAAAATGTTTAGTAATAATATTTCTCAACGTGTAGGTAAAATGTTCCAGAATCCAATTTGCCCCCCCCCCCCCAGAGATGTGTGAGCTCAAGCCCTCCTCCCACTCCCCGCCTTTTGTTCTCCGCTGACTCGCTGGGTTGCATCTGTGCGTGCACTGGGCCTGGACAGAGCGGGAAAAGCAAGGAAGAAAAGACAACAAAGTCCATAATACTACCTACCCCAGCATTTCGTTTCCCCACACGCTGAAGTCCGGAGTCATCGAAAATGTGTTCTGGCCTGCGTCCATTTGTTCTAACCTGAGACTCCCCACGTGGGGAAAACATCAAGGCAAAACCCTAGAAATCCAGCAAAGGGGGGAAACCCAAACCGCTTTCTCGGCCAGACAGACTCGTCGGACCGGCATGAGAAACGCGCATTTAGGCTACCAAAGGAAGAGGTGATCCCCCCCCCCTTTATTCGGCCCTTTGTCGGGTCGCTTCAGATGTCCAAAAGAGGCAGGCCTGCGGCACTTGTTAGGGAACATGTCTGCGGCACGATCGACGGGATGGGCGCGGGCTAGTATAACAACGGTCTGAAGTTGATGATGATGGGCTAAAAGGGGGGGGGGGAGGAGAGAATCTGACATGGATCGGTCTGTTCCGTTGGGTGTGTGTGCGCCGGGCGTACTATTTCTTGGTGCCGTCATAAGACTCAAAACGCCTTCTACTTGCGATTGTACGGCGGCGATCTTTTGGCCATACGAATGAGACCGCCGGATTAGCTCGATATCCACAGGCTATAATACTACATCATCTATAGACCCAACTTACCTTACCTACTATATAAAGGAAAACTAAAGCCTTGCTTACTTTCTCACTGCGTTGATGCTGTACAAAGTCAATCAGTCAGGTTATAATAGTTGGATAAAGGCATATATATACATCCATCTATGACTTGAGCTGTGAAACAGTCTCGGCAATTAATAGCCTTCCTCTTCCTCTATTTACCTACTCGGCATCCTCTCTCTCCCCCTTTTTTTTCCTTTTCTCTCTCCCTCAGAAACCATCATCCAGAGCGGCATTCTACTCACAGTCTTCACCATGAAGCTGCAGTCAAGCCTCGCTCTGCTTCTGCAGCTCGCCGCTGGGGCCTTGGCTGCCGACACCAACGCTTGGAAGTCTCGCACCATCTACTTTGCCCTGACTGATCGCATCGCCCGCAGCAACAGCGACAACGGAGGGGGGTCGTGCGGTAACCTTGGCGATTACTGCGGAGGGACGTTTCAGGGTCTGCAGTCCAAGCTGGATTACATCAAGGGCATGGGCTTTGATGCCATTTGGATCACTCCCGTAGTTGCAAGTAAGAAATACTTTTTTTCCCCCTTCTTCTTCTTCTTTCACCTGTTGGACAGAATGAAACCCGCAGAGTTACTAACTGTGATGGTAGATGAACCTGGTGGCTATCACGGATACTGGGCGCAAGACCTTTACAACCTCAATGCCCACCATGGTACTCCCACCGACCTCAAGAACCTCGTCAACGCCGCCCACAGTAAGGTATGTCGCCATACTCTCCCCTACCTTTTTCCCCTTGCACAATCAGTCTTTACTAACACCGCCCACAAGGGCATATATGTCATGGTTGACGTCGTTGCCAACCACATGGGCGCCAACATTGGCGATCACCAGCCCAGCCTGCTCAACCAGCAATCCTCCTACCACCCCCAATGTGACATTGACTACAACAACCAGACCAGCATCGAAAACTGCTGGGTCGCTGGCCTCCTGCCTGACCTGCGCACCACGGATCCCGGTATCCGCGACATGTTCCGCAAGTGGATCAGCTGGCTCATGAGCTCGTACGGCTTCGACGGCGCGCGCATCGACACCGTCAAGCACGTGGAGAAGGACTACTGGCCTGGCTTCGTCGATGCCGCCGGGGCGTACTGCATCGGCGAGGTATTTGAGGGAGACCCCAAGTACGTATCGCAGTACGCCAAGGCCGTGCCTGGACTGCTCAACTACCCAATGTACTACCCCATGAACCGGTTCTACATGCAGCAGGGAAGCTCCAGCGATGTCGTCAGTATGCACGACCAAATCACCAGCCTCTTCCCCGACCCCGGTGCCCTGGGCACGTTCCTGGACAACCACGACAACCCCCGATGGCTGAACCAGCACAACGACATCTCCGCCTTCAAGAACGCCCTCGCCTACGTCATCCTCGCGCGAGGCATCCCCATCGTCTACTACGGCAGCGAGCAGGCCTACGGCGGCGGCAACGACCCCCAAAACAGGGAGGACCTCTGGCGCAGCGGCTTCAACACAAACTCGGACATGTACAAGGCCATCACCCGCCTCATCTCCGCGAAGAAGTCGGCGGGCGGCCTCGCAACCGACGACCACGTGCACCTGTACGCGGCCGACAACGTCTACGCGTGGAGCCGGGCGGGCGGCAAGCTCATTGTCCTGACGACGAATGCGGGCAAGGGCAACAACGCGCAGCACTGCTTCGATACGAAGAAGCCCAACGGATCGTGGAAGAATACGTTTGGGGACGGGACTACGTACAAGGCGGATGGGAGTGGGAAAGTGTGTGTCAATGTGAGCAACGGGGAGCCTGTCGTGTTGCTCTCGTTATGATACCTGCATGATATTTTTTTTGTGTCTCCCATTTAGCATTTAAAGAATAGATGAAAGAGAGAAAGAAAAAAAAAACATTATAATTCACGATGTCAGCGTGCCGAGGAAGTTTGTCAAAGGCTTCAAAGAACAAACGGATGCCAAAAGGGGGGAAAAAAGAGTCATTTCATTCATTCATTGCCATTCCTCACTACCGACCTGTCCAGCTGATAAAAGCCCTCCAGCTGCCTCATAAAAAAAGAGCAAGAAAAGAAAAAGAGCAAAACACCCTGAGAAGAAGGAAACCATAAAGAGAAAAAGAAAAAAGAAAAGGGGGAGGGATTGTGAACACATCCATATAAACAAAATGTTCATACATTCATTTCGTCTCAAACGCCAGATGACATGGTCGTGAGAAGTGCAGAAAAAAACAAAAACAAAGACAAGGCTCGTGAGTCTTGTATATGCTCGTCATTGATGCAAAGCAGTTGAATATCCGTCCCTCTTCTCCCTTTCAGAAAAAATAGCCAGAAGGATCATGGTATTCAGGCCACAGGGTTTGGGGGGGGGGGGTTCATGCGATGTTCCTAATACGCCATTGCCATGATAGCTGCGCACTCTCTATCAATCCACTCCTTTTCTTGTGTAATAACCGCTTCTTTGTTACCGAGCGCTCCAAGAATAATAGGAGGCAGAAAAATCAAAAAAAGCCGACCCGCGTCAAAGTAGGCATAAAGCTCCCATGTTGGATGGTGATGATGACACAGCTTCCTCTGTGTCTAGGGCCACATCAAATCCCGACGGCTATAGACTCAAAATGGGTGCCATCCATAGCACAGCTTCCATTCATTCAACTCTGCTCAGCGTTCGCCGAGGAGTCCTCGAGATTTGAGAATAAGTCCCAACTCCTTTAGCTTCACTGGCTTGGTCAGGAAGAGGTCCACGCCGCTACCGAGCGCCTCTTGCTGAGCTCCCTCGGATGCCAACCCAGTGAGCGCGAATATGATGGATGGCTTGAGCTGGTTCTCCCTCTCGTAGGCCCTGATGCGCCGGGTGGCCTCGAATCCATCCATGACGGGCATGGAAATGTCCATAAAGATGTACTTGCACTGCTTCGGGTTCGCCTTGTATGCGTCCAATGCCTTTTGGCCATTCGTGGCAGTCTGGAAAGATCTGCCCAGCTTCTTCATATAGATGGATAGGATATCGAGGTTGATGCTATTGTCCTCGACGAGCAGGAACTCGGGTGGCGTCTCTTCGATTTCGGGCGACAAGGGGGCTGATATCTCCGTTATCAGGGTTTGAATAGGTAACGTTGGCGGCAGAGGCGAGGACAAGGACGACCCTGAAATCGAACGGGCTTGCAGGTAGTTTCGGATCGTAGACACGGGATCTACTTGGGGGCTGAGCGGGGATAGTGGGAAGACTGGTGTTGGCGCTGGTGTATCCTTCCATCGTTTGAGTGCGAGCCATAATGCCTTGCAGAGCTTGTGCGGACCAATGCTATTTGCCATGTTAGCGAAATACGACATCATAATTCTACAAGGTAAAAATCAACTCACGGCTGTAAAATGAATTCAAATACTCCACGTCCCTTGGTGGCTCCGAAAAGAGCCGCATTCTTGTACGCGACCAGAGCATTCGTACAAACCACCACACAGGGAATGCCAGCATGTATCGCCTCTTGTACTGTAGATGCATTCAGATACTCTTCCGCCCAGAGGATAATGTCTGGTTCTTTCCGCTTAGCCTCCTCCTCTGTGATGAGGTTCAGGTGCAGCCACTCGCGGCAGATGTTCTCGACAATCTTTTGGTGGTCAACATGGCTTCCGTCTAATAACGGACGCTCTCCGGTTTTCGTGGGAATGTCGAAGCCTCGGAGAAGGATACGAAGACCGTTGATCTCCTGCACCTGCGTCTCATACTCCTTTTCGTATTCAGACAGCTGAGTGAGAGCTTCGGATGATGGCAACGTTCGATGCAAGGGCAAAGACACGCGAACCGTGGTTCCGACATTGACGCGGCTCTCCACGGTAACCTGGCCACGAAGCTGGGACGTAATCTGCTTGACAAAGCTCAGTCCAAGACCGGTGCCCGGCGCTAGATGGTCCTCCTGCGAGAACGGCTTGTACAGCTCGTTTCGAAGATAATCGTCACTCATGCCCTTGCCGGTATCAGACACAGCGATGCTGACCATGGTTTCAATCGGCGGGGAGTCTGATCTAGTCATCTTCTGCTGCTGAGTTAGGGCCACCTTGATTGTGCCCTTTCGGGTATACTTCAAGGCATTGCCGAAAAGGTTCATGACGATACGTCGAATTGCACCAGGCTGAGTATAGAATCGCCATGAGCATGTCGGGTCGATATCCAGATATACAGAGACTTCTCCAAACTTCAGCAGCAAGTCGCCCTTGTCTGTGATGTTTGGGCCGAGCTCTTCCATCGCCTGCATGGTGTCCAAGCGGCGAATGGCCGTAAGATCCGAGTGAGACTTTGATTTATGCTGAGAGAGCTGGGTGACAGACATGTGCTGAAAGTTATAGCCGGCATAAACACCGTCCATGACCTCTTCCACAACATCGTCCAGCTTGATGTGCTTGTACAGACTGAGCATTCCCGCTTCAACCGACCGAGCTCTACTCTGTCGGAGTCCGCGAGGCTCAGTGTCCTTTCGCTTCGACTGCATAAACTTGTTCACCTTTGAATAATCGAGCAGGTGGTCGACCGTATCCACGAGCGTGCGACAACAGGTCTCGATGGTATGCGCTACGTTGCCCTGGAACACGCTGAGCTCTGTATCACGAAGCAACTCGATGCCGAGAACCGCGCCGTGCAAGGGAGATCGCAGCTCGTGGGAGAGGGAGCCGAGAGCGTCAGACTTTGCCTGATTGGCCGCAAGGGTCTTCATCCTGAGAGTTTCGGCAATGGCCAGTATACCAAATGCTCTGAGATAATTGAGCTCGCCCTCGATGGTGAAGATCCTGGTCGGTGTCAAGGTGTAGATGAAGCCCCCCGCGCACCATCTCTGCTTTCTCGGATCCCATACGGGGACAAATGCGACGCTTCGAGCTCCGGGGAACACCTCGAGAATGGCGCGACCCTCGTTTTGCCGTGCCCAAGGCTTGCGGGGAGGCTTCACCTGGGCCGTATCGGGTTGTGTTCGGCCAAGGGCATGTGGCGAGACGGGTTCCAGCCAGGCATCGTCATCTGATGAATCGCTCGATTGTAATTCTCCGTTTGCGTCAAAGTTGAAGATGTGGCCTCGAGGGTACCTGTGTAAGAGCTTAGCCAGAAACCTTTGCGCCATACTGACGTTACGACAGGTGCTGTTAGTCATGTCTATATCCGTTGGCCCCAGCGTCGAAAATCCCAAAACTTGGCAGGGAGGCCATGTCTGTTCAGCCGGGGAGATGTCATCCTCTTCATCCTCGCTGCTGCTGCTGCTGCTTTCGGAGGGCGAGGATGGCTGGCTGGCCCTCCTTGGTTCGTGATGGTGGTGATGACGACCATCAAACGCGCCAAAGGACCCCAGCGTCGCGTCGAGGAAAAGGCAGCCGTCAGTTTCTAGAGACTCCCTAATAATATTAGCGGCCTCTGAGAACGTCTCGACCATTGGATTTGATCCACTGGGGATCTTCTCCTGCCATTTCCTATCGACAGCGGATGTTCCCGGGCTCTGATTATTATGACGAGAGACCACAATGTCCTTGACATCAAAGGGGTCGCTGGTGTCGCCTGGGACTGTAGTGGGCGAAAGAGACCTAACTGAGCGCGGTGTAGAAACCCCGGATTCCCCATCGTCGTCTGCATCTACATCTGCATCTGTATCACCATCCACGTCCACGCCTACATCCACATCCACATCCACATCCACATTCAGATTTACACCCCCTTCTCCATTTATTTCTCCACTCGCTTCACCGTCTTCCTCTTCATTCTCGTCATCCTTTTCCTGGTTTTCTCTCTCCTGGGCTTGTTCAAACTTTTCTCGAGCAGGCTGCCTCGACTCCTCGTTGCACGAACTATCTGTAAAAGCGGCCACGCCAGGACTGGAGTGCCATGACGTTGACATGGATTTGCCCTCGACGAAGAAGCCGAGCGCTCTGATCATTCGTTCACTTCGCCGGTGCGCGGTTCTGAACCGGTTTGCTTCGAGATGCTCCATGACCGTAATCGCGAGATTCCGCATCACCTGCGACTGGTCCTCGGACCACTGCGCATTGGGCTCGGGGCTGACAACACAGAGAACACCAATGTTGATACCCCGCTGGGTTCGGATGGGGGCGGCTGCATAGAAGCGAGCGGGATTGCCGGGCTGACAATACGGCTTATTGCAGAAGCGAGAGTCCTTTGCGAGGTCTTTGACAACAAGGACGGGGAGTTGACTGGGGTCTTCTTCACAGAACTCGAACTGGGCTGGATCCCTCGCGAGAAGAGTGTGTTCGCATACACTATGGGATCTTGGGATGGCTGTGCCACACATCCAGAGGTCCTGGGCCTTACCCCACTGTGAAGGCAGAGGTACCAGGGGGAGGCCAGCCGTAGCCTCAGCAATGAAATACTGGTTCTCCTGGTCAAACAGTGAGATGAGGGCACGCTTTGTCCCCGTCTGGCAGACTACGAGCTGTGCAAGGCCCGTCAAGACGCTGTCCTGTGAGGGGAACAGCGCAGAGTTGGGCAAGGCAGCGCCATTATTGTTGACCCTTATCCTAGTGAGTAGAGAGGGGTCGTATCTGAGGTTGGTGGTCAGTGACGATAAAACCACGGCGGGGAGAGGGATAGAGAGAGAGAGAGAGAGGCCGAGTATCGAGTCAAGACTCTGGACAAAGGCTCACCTAAAGGTCTCGCGCTGCCTAGTCGATTCCGATACAGTTCTGGGGAGCGCATGGCGCCACTCTCCAGGATACGCCGCCATGAGTTCAGTCATTAGAGCATGGGCACTCGGGGCCTTACTAGAGGCTGAAGGTGTATGGAAAAGGAAGGAGGGTAAAACGAAAAAGTGCTGGGCCTTCTCGAAGCCGAGAGCACCAGAGGGCACCGGATGGCCCAAGAAATGAGAGGAGCTGACCTGACCCGGATACTAGTTACTGCTGAAGAAGTGCCAAAGACCAAAGACCAAAGACAAAAAAAAAACCTGGAGAAACTATGAAAACAGATCGGCGCCTAACCAAGTGCCACAGCAAAGGGTCTTGGCCTGCAGGGCGGGTTGGTGTGATGCAGCACGAAAAAGTAACGATACAAGCCCGTGATGCAGGGGCTGTTTTTTTCGGGGGGGGGGGGGAGTACGAGGGGGGGAGGCCCGCTCGTCACGCGAAAGACGACGGCTCTTAGAGAAGGATAGTCAGAGTTGGATAGACCGCCATAGTCGAGGGAAAACGATGCCCGGAACGTTGGCCCAGAACCACCCAACCAACCCGTGAGAGGCGGTGCGGAGCGGATGAATTACTCGGGGGAGGGAGGGACCCTTTCGATTTCCCGTGTGTGTGTGCTATGGATTTTCTGACGAACAGAAACGTGCAGGACGGACAGTGTGCTCTCTTCCTCCTTAGTCAGCTGCCGGTCCACCGGGGGGGGTTAGCAGGCGAGCATAAAAGCAGCCTCACTCACACACAAATCCGGGACCCTTTTTTTCGTTGGACAGAGAGCTCCACTATGGGAGAGAGCACGCCCCCTGGCTTTATTAGAGGCTTGCATGAAAAAGATGAACCCACGGTCAGAGCTAGCCAATCGACTTATCCGCTCGAGTCGTACGCCCGGAGAAACAATGTTATTACGCTTCAATAACTAGTTGGAGAAGTTGAAAGTGGCCTGATTTGTTTGTTTCCATTCCAAATTCTCCATAGCCTCTTCTTCTCTCTCCTCTCGAGTCAAGGATCTTAAACCCCTGTCTTGTGTCTTGGTGTCACCAAGCACCAACGCGTCCTGTCGAGCCAATCGAACAAATGCCCACCCTGTACTACAATAACAAAAAAGAATGAGCTTTTACCAGACACCCCTCACGTAACCGCTCAGTAACATGCATGGAACTCCAATCAGATTAGATCCAAATACCAATTAAATCAATATATATATATAAAAGAAAAAAGAGAAAAAGAGAATGAGATCGCTCAAAGTCTTGTATGAGCAGGCATAAATGTACGTGCTCCAGGGGTATATATATATGTATTTAAGAAAAAAGAATCCAAGTACAAATAAAGAATCTCGTTATGTACGCTGCCGTGTAGAGGACAAAGAAACATAAACTTGCCCTACTTGAAGAACATTATATGACTGAGCATAGAAGAAGAAACAACTGAGAAGGGGTTTCTCCGACATCCAAGGAGGAAAGCAGAGTAAAAAAAATACTCGTACTTGAAGAGAGATGTTGGGCAAAAATACGAAAACACTACGCCTTTGTGCCATTGCTATTGATATCCCTCACGACGTAAATCTGCCCGTATAAATCTGTCACGCTGATAAATACTCGCAGAGCCTTGAACGTCGCCGCCGAAACCTCTGGCTTCAGCTTGTCCAAAGCCAGGTCCAGACACTGCCGTTCATAGTCGGCAATATCCAGCAGCGTCTTCTTGGCACCGTCTGCTGGTCGGGCCGCCCCGTTGCCCGATTCGTGAAACTCGGTGAAGTTGACGCTGTTGAGGTTGTTCTCCTCTCGATCGCGCGCGATGGACCCGTAATCGTTGTATTGCCGGCACATGGTCGCCAGATGTCGACAGAGGTCTTGGGAGATGTACCCGGCCTTGGTGCCGGCATAGCAGTCTTTTCCGGGAGCAGAGATGAGACATCTGAAGAACTCGAATGAATAGGGACAGCTGGTGTGGTTTGCCGAAGTTGTGCGGACCCAGTCGAAATAGGTGCCCTTGGGGGGTTTGAAGAGCTTGGGTTTCTTATCACAGGGGCCGGGTTTGGAGAATCTGGTACTGAGTTCGCCTTGCGTGACATGTGCCTGGAGGAATACGGAGAGTTCGTCGCGAACACGTTGGCGGAGGAGAGTAGAAGATCGGGATACCTTGGTTTCTTCAAGGACGAATGTAAGATAATGCGTGAGCGTGTCGGTTATGCTGCTAAAGAGTTCGGACATGCAATCGTCTCTGGCTCGCTTCACGCCATTAACTTTGGAGTGACCATTCGTATCCGTATGGATACCATTGGAGTGTCCATTGGAGCGGCCGTTGGAAGCCCCATTGGTAGTTGCACCGTTGGAGTGACCATTGGACACGCCATTGCTATGCGTACCATTGCTGTGTTTGCCGTTGACTTCCTTTCCATTACTCTGAGCGCCCAGGAGATCTTGTTGATCAAATAATCTGTTAATCACACTTCTCAGGGTGTCGAAACTGCCATCCAAGGTCAGGTCCTCCGTTACATCCTCGATATACTTGTCAACCTGAAAGTTAATCACGGAGATAATCATCATGTCGCACATGGTCTGCGTCGATATGCCGAACCCGTTGGCATTGTTAATGGTCGTCCATGTGAACGGGATGTACTCGAGATATGTGCTCTTGTCTGGCTTGGGGAAGATGGCGAGCTTCGGGTCACGTAGCAGCGGTGCAAACATGCAGCCCTCGATGAGCGAGGCGCGGAGCCTCCATTTTGGTTCCTCGGCCAGAACCGGCAGCATCCCAAAGAACTTGGCAAACTTGTCAATCTTCTCGATGGGAACCCTGCACAGGCGGGACACCTCTTCTCCCCAGCTGTAGGCATCGTCGGGCGAGGCTTGCAAGGCAGCCAGACAATAAGTCTCGGACAGGATTCGGGACCCGTATGTTACTTTCTCGACCCAGATAAACTCGGGCTGATCCCAGTTTGTCTCCTGCAGGAATTTTGTGCCTTGGATGATGCTCTCCTGAATCTTATTGTCAAGAGCCAGCTTGGCCCAGGGCAGATTGGCGAGCTTCTTCAGAGTCAAGAGGGCATACGCCGTGATCTCGGCAGAGCCCCTCCATGAACCATCGTCGGATTGCGCGCTGAGGGTTCGGATCAAGATTTGGAGAGTCACCAAGGGAACACGGGTGGCCACCAGATCGGACGGCAGACCGGCAAGCGTTCCCTTGTCCCACAGTTTCACAACGTGCTCCAACACTTCTGACAGAAACATCATGCAGTATTGTGGATCAAGATTCTAGCAAGTAAACGAATTAGTCTGACATCTTTTGCGCCCTTTCTGCCTGGAATACGGCTGTCTCACCCATTTGTCGTCGGAGTTGCCATCGTACCATGCCTGGCAGAGGAAATTGAGAGCCTTTGAAATTTGAGGCAAATGATTTGACAGGTTTTGCGAGTAAAGAATGGCGTTGAGCACATTGCAATTGGCGCTGAATGACCCGTTTGACTCGAGATCATATGTCTTGAAGTGTGTCGGTGTCTCAAATCTCTTGATTAGCATTTCGCAGGTTGTGGGTCGGCCAAGTAGGTTGAGTGTGAGGATGCTCTTTGCCGTATCATCTGCATCGGGTAGAATGCCAGGGGCTAAGTTTGATTACATATCAGTATTGATTCAGAGAGAGATGGGCCGTGGGCCATACCAAAGCCGGTGATTCCTTCATTATCTCGTAGCACCGCTTCCAGGTAATCTCCAAGTTTGGAAGCATCTTCTGAGCCAAGAGATTCGCTGTTGAAGCCAGACATGAGAAGGGTAGACATGACCTAATTATCAGTTAGCATAGGTCAAGTGAAGTGCCCAAGAAGAACCATCGATATACTCACCCATGTGATTTCGAATACACTGATGGGGAAAGCAGAAGGCACAGCGCCGTGTCCAGCTTCGACGACAAAGCGCAGATAGGCTTCGGCGGAGTCGTCCCATCCCGAATCTCCCAGATTCATGAGATAAGCGGCCGTTGACGAGGGAGAGCCCATCAATGACCCATTGATAACATGGTGGCGCATCTTGTCGAAATCCACGGTGCCAACAAATGCCTCCATGGAATGCAGCAGAGTGGTCTTGGTGGAGGAGTAAAACAGCTGCGGCGGAATCATCTTTAGCTTCCGCTTGTTCATCACCATGAGAGCCTCATGGCCGGGGAAGCGAAAGTCGAGCCCCTCCTTGCTGAGCATGCCCAGCATGCCCGGGACCAGAATCTCAAAGCCAACGTGAATGGCAGACTCGACGCGCCAGCTCCTCAGTGCATGCTCCAGGTAGCCGCGCGCGCGCTCGATCCTCTCGTCCAAATCGTGGGGTATGGATGGCGCCCCTGTGATGGATGATGAATTCCTCCGGAGCCTGCACAGCATGAGCAACGCCGCCATGGTGTTGAGAATGCCGTCCACCTCTGCTCGCTGGTTGCCGAATCCGCCATCTTCGGATTGTCTCTCCAGGACGAACTCAATGCACTCCGGAAACAGCCACCGGGTGCTCATCTCTCCATCCTCCTGTCGGCGTTCGGTCTTGGACACCATGCCGACCCAGGCCGTGTCGTAGACACAAGGAGCCATTGAGTTAGACCCATGATATTTTTGATTCAGTGAAGAAGCCAAATTCTGTACGAGCCGCTTGGCTCTGCTTTCCAGAGTGGCATTGGTCATTGTGAATTTTGAGACCCCGGACTGTGATGGCCCTGTCCAGTCGGAGGGTTTCTTCTGTAACTGGCTTCGGTGAAGACGGTGAGAGTACCGAAGCAACCTCAGAGGACCAACCGGACTCTGTCAATTGGATCAGAAATGATGCAGTAAGGGTATTGTATTTTTCAACAAAAGGAGAAATAGATGGGTAACACTAGTTAATTTGAATTAATAAAAATGAATGCCTTTTGCCAGGCTGTAAAGATGATGATGATGATGATGATAATGTGTGTATGTGTGTGTGTTTATGTGTGTTTGTGTGAGTGTGGATGGGATGATGTATAAGTCCAATAGTGACATCAAGGTTCTAGGGAGGTACTCTAGAGATAATGAGGCCTTCTGAATTCGATGCGACGGAAGTTTCAAGGCCCATCTTACGGCGGTACTTGAAAAGGGAGTGCACAGGTGCTGGTAGTAGTGGTGGACGGTCCTGTTTTATGGAGGGCCATCCATGACTTGTTCACCTCCAGCTCAGTAGGTACCAACGAACGGAATTGGGACAGTATGGGCGGGCTCCTCCCAGTCGGGACAGGAAAAAAAAAAGGCATAGCCTGCCCCCCCTAGAAGGACTGTCCATCCATCCATCCATCCCTCTCGATCTTCAGCGCTAATTTTACCCCCCCAAACCGTCCCAAGGTTCTCCTCTACGCGCTGTAATCCCGAGGATCTGTCCCTGAGGTATGGAGGAGGGCCGTATGTCCTGTAAGTTATTGGATCCGGGTGGCAGTGGTGGGACCCCCAGCACCGACCTTTTTTTTCTGTCATGTTGGTTGGGGGGGCCACCACTGAGACCCAGCAGCAAACAGTTCCGGCTCTGGTTATGGCTATGGATGTGCTCAGGCTATACCCACTAAAATCTCACTATCCATTCGCAGAAGAAGTGACGTGTGGCTCTCCGTTGGTACCTGGAGCTGTGCTGTAACTGTCTGTTGGTTTACTTGTCTCTCTTTTTTTTGGGGGCCTCTCCTCTTCCTCGCTCTCTGGTCGGTGACGGGTGACGGGGTGTGACTGGTGACTGATTCCGGCGAACATGGGCTACGGGTCTTGGGGAACCCAGGAATGCCTTGCGAACCTTGGCTTGCATGCCCTGGGACTTTGAGGGGGGAGGGGGAACCTCATCAAGTTCGGTTGGCATCCATGGGTGTACAGGGTGGTGTCTAAGCGATAGCTGCAGGGTGCTAAATAAACATGGCCATGACCGGTGATAATGATGGTTGATAGATAGATACCGAGTAGGCATGATGCTAGGCAGTGAGACTAAAATAGGTAGCTGGACACAAGCCTCGGGCGTATGCCGGGCCTGATTCTGGTTCTCTGGCACACTCGCTCTAGAAAGATTGATTGCCTTCTTTTTGTTGAGATGGTGTTGTGTCATTACTCTACGGGTATTGAGTTTTCTCACTCATTTCCACATAGAGGGAGCCAATCCTGTTGTAGACTATTAGGTTATCTAAACTGCCAAGGCTACTCCTCATACCAATACAGAACATATTTTGCAATCTCATCTCATCTCGTCTCATTCATCATCATCATCATCATCATCCTGATGGATGTACGTATCTACTCGGTATAACTCGCCTCATCTCTGAGAGAGCATCGGTGCCGATTCGCCCAGTCGTGTCGCTGTTGCATACCTTATTCGTCTTGTCTCGCCTCGCCTTCGCCTCGTAGGAGCCGTGGGAACCGTAGGAACCGTGTCTTTGATGATGCGGGCACTACCAAATTCGCCAAATCCTAAACCTGATGGGACAGTATAGCGCATTGCGGGGGATCAGAAGCTGAAGAGGCGTCTGTGCATGGATCCCTTGGGTGGATGATGCATGATGGGATAAGCAGTCAGAACCAACAAGCATAGCTGGACCCAGGCATAATTTATCCTGTTCCTTCAATCACATATCTATCTATACATAGCTTTTGTCTCCCATGCATGCACGCATGTCTTTGTTGGTTGGCCGAATGCCATGGGAGGGAAAACATCCATGTCAGCATCATCACATTTTAAGACCGATTCGGCATTCCCTTGTCAAAAACAGGTAGTACTTCGATTTCGCCGTAAAAGATCGTCGGCTAGATAACACTTGGAAAAATAAAAAAAATAAAGCCTATTTGCTATCTCAATTACTCCGAAAAAGAAAACCCGTGCCCATAAATCCATCCAGTATTCATACAGTCATTAAACCGCAGAGACATTCCATGATTACCTACATTCCCAGTCCAGTCTAGCCAATCTAATAGCAAAGTGGGTATAAACATTTACAATGAATCAAAGAAGAAGGGGGGGGGAGAAGAAGAAGGAGAAGAGGAAAAGGAAAGCAAAGTAAAACATAAAGAAGAAAAGAAAAAAGCGTCGAGATCTTTTGCTTCTTCGTTCTTTTAATTTGACCAAGAGATGGGCACTGCATCTGTTCTTCGGCGCACCAGCATCACATCATTCGGATCAAAGAAGCCGAATTCGTGAATGAGCTTCTGGTGGAGGGGCTTGCCATCCACGAGGCCAAAGTCGTACTCGTTTAGGAGCTTGATCAACAGGACTTTGGCAGCCATGTCAGCAACGTGGCGGCCGGGGCACGCCCATCGTCCTGCGCCCCAAGCGAGGATGTCGTTATCGAGGGCCCGGAACGGCTTGGCCCGGTGGTGCTCCAACTTGTCCGGCGCGCAGAATCGGAGTCCGTGGAAGTTCTCGGGGTCCTCGTAGAGATCAGGGTTCATGGCGCGCATCGCCCACGACATGGTGACGAATTGGTCCTTCTTCAGCTTGTAGCCACCTACGCTGACGTCCTGCTGGACTGCCCGGCTGTAGACGATCAGCGTTCCGGGAGGGGCTTGACGAGCCGTCTCCTTCATTGCAGATTCTAGCCGATCCATTGTCACCATTGCCGCCGCGTCCCAACGGCCATTGATGCTGGCGTGCTTTTCTCGAATCTCCTCGCGGACTGCCTCGAGGACGTCTGGGTGGGCGGCGAGGTTGGAGAGGGCACGGCACACAAAGTTGGCAATGCTGAAGATGGACCCTGCGGCAACGGAACCGCACAGTGTCGTCAGAACCTCGGGGTCTCGTTCCATGTCCGTCTTTCCGTCCTGGACCATCCATGAGATGAGATCTGGGTGGGCGGCAATCTTGGTGCCGGCGGCGGCGGCGGCGTTTCTGGCTTCTACCTGGCGTAGGACTTCGGGGACGACGTAACCGCGCAGCTCATTCCATCGGCGGTGCAGCCTCCATTTAGCGGGGACAAGCCAGACTGCAATGGGCTGCAAAAACGTAGGGACAAGGCGCATCATGAAGGCGACCATGAAGACTGGGGGTGTGATTACGTTAGTGAATTGTAACTTCTTTTTTTTCCCCTTCTTTCTCACGAGAGGATTTCAACGTACTGTCCATGGTAAGCTCGACGCTTAGCTGAGCAAGTCTTGGATCCTTGGCCAACTCGGGACCGAACAAGACAATGGCCATTCCCTCACTTAAGCATTTGACGGTTATGGGGTTGAGCTTCGTAGCTGTCCAGTCGTTGGCCTGGGGCATGTCGCGATCTAGACCAGCGCAGAATTGAGACGCAATTGGCTTCAGTAGATCTGGGAGGGCTGGGCTGATACGGCTAAGCAGCATTCGTACGTGGTAGCTGGTCTTCTCTACGACCTGCATGCCGGTGAGGCGGCCGAGTAGCATAAAGGAGTGGGAGCGTCTGCTGTCGAGGACTTCGGGTCCAAGGCGGTTGAGATCCGGGATCATCGTAGGTGGAAGGACGAGAAGGTCCTTGTCTCCTCTGGACAGTACATAAGGTTGGCCTTGAGCCTATTTGAACTGTATGTTAGTAACATGACCTCAGAATGGTATTGTGTGCTTTTTGTATGGCATTTTTACCTTCTTGTCTGCAGCATCGAGAATTTCCTTTGCCCAGATACTCCAACGAAATCTGGCAAACCATGCGGGCTCAAAGGAGAAGAGCTTGTTGGCAATGCCAGTTTCTTTGCGCTTCTGTGTGAATCCAAGAACATATAGAGTGAAGAACGTAATGGCCGCCGTGATGACGACCTTGGATAGCTTCTCATTATCAAAGACTCCATGGTCGAGACCAGGAGGAGTCAATGAAGAGACGTTGGTCTCAAATTGCTGCTGATAGGCAACCGAGGGAGCTGCCATGGTTGGGTGTTGTTGTGTTGCTTTGCAGTGTAGTGCAGTGCAGTTGTTGGTCAATGCCAAGTACACGGGTCGTGGGTATTGTAGCCTTTGACGTCGTCCACACTCTCGCGTTTACAGGACGGGAACAGTACAATGGTTGGTTCCAGTTGCAACTTTGCGTCTGCAAAATCTCTCTTTGTCTTCTTTGTGGGGAGCGTTGCGTTTTTAGGGGTCAACTCCACGTGTCAGCCATGGTTGCAGTTCTCCTCCGTAGCCTCACGGATGCGACACCAGCATAGGATCTGTGCACACTTTATCTACATGTCTACAAGCTTACAAGCCTACCAGTGCGTGTGTAGTATGTATGTATGTACGTATGGGCATGCTTGACCCTGTGTGTGGGGTGAGAAAATAATATGGAAAAACTTCACAAAAAAAAAAGTGGTCATGATCGAGGGCATCTTTTGTCCCGGGTGCCTGAAGATGTGCCGAACCGATTCGGCATCATGTCGACGTGATGGAGGGTGTGTGTGAGTGGGGATGTCCATGGGTGGGTGTGTTGGTTGCGTCCTGTCTTCAGCTTAGCGCCCCCTTGAACCAAGTTGGACTCTGAGGTCTGATGTTTGATGGACTTGAGATAGACGCGACACCTTAGTCAGGTAAAAGAGTATTGACCTCCCGTGATCGGGTTAGCCCGATGGGCTTTATGCCTCACATGGTGGGTGTGAATGGTGCTTCTTCGGGCTGGCTAGTTAAGACGGGTTTCACTCGGTTAGCTCTTATGCTTCGAGTGCCGGGTCCCACGAAGATCAATGTCACCAGCGGCTAGGCTAGCAAAGATAAGCCATCCACCGCACATCCAACTCGTTTAATGATGGGGGTGGTGGCTCGTTCTCATTCTAGTGCCATGTGCGTGGGAGGCGCAAAACAGGTGAAGGATCTGCTGCGTTGGTGGCTGATGGGTGATGGGCGCCGCAATGCTGACTGATGTGATTGAGCAAAGTGAATGGGAGAGGAGTGTATGTCTGTGTACTATGTGTGTATGTATGTATGTGTGTGTGTATGTGTGTGAGTGGAGATATACTATATTCGAACCTCCATCATGCAATGCGTGTCCTGGAATCTTATGATGCTACCTAGCATGTATGTACATACATACAATACACACACAGAGAGAGTGGGAGACTACGACTGCAGACCTGGAACCCATACACACTTCATACATATCCAACCATAACTGCGGAGGGTTGCAACGGACTTAGTGCTGACGGCCTCTTTTCACACACACACCTTTTTCACGCCATTTGGCCAGTTCCGCCACTGACGATTCATCAATTGCCCTCCCTCCAATCTTAGTTACAGATTTACCCTGGCCTCGCATTGCAGCAACCTTTTGGGCCTGCCCTATTAGGTCCTTGCAACTGCTTCTGGTGCGTCTGTCCGAAGCTTTATCGAAGCATGTTCCAAGGGCCCCCCTCCCCTGTATCCCCCTCCATACACTGCAGATAGCGACCCCCCGTGGGTGATGATCCCCTGTCTCACCTGCGTCTGTGTGTTCTCGTCTGTCGTCTGTCTGTCTCTCTGTCTGTCTCTCAATTCCTGTCAGTGGCATGGCCTACACTTACTGCTAGCACGACTCGAATCTATCTATCGAAGCCACTCACCCCGTATCCCCCAGGGTTACTGACATGACGCATTCATTCACCCAAGTCCACCCACTACTCATAACCCATCACCCACCACCACCCGCCCATGCAACCATTACCCTGGCCATGCCATGCCATGCCATGCCATGCTCATACCATGTCGTTCGACAGGCAAAAAAAGGTAGGCAGCGTTGCATCCAAACCCCATTATTGACCGTGACCCCACTGAAAGACAGAAGATCACATCGGTCGCAGCGAAATACCCATGCCCCTCTATTGGCCATTCTATTGCCTCCTCTATGCCCTCCATGGTCCATGGCCCCGCCCCCTGCCACACACTTCGATGCAGAAATCGACATGTGGGCTAGGCCTTGCTTGGTCTCAGACCTTGGATTTTCCCTTGGCCCTTTTTTCCCTTGGCCTTGCTAATGAGATTTGCTTGCCATGGTTTTTTTTTCTCTCGCGCGCTCTGCAATCCTTCTGCTGGTGCGGCTTGCCAATATCCGAACCTGAACCAGGGGGGGACGACACACTCTTGAGTCGCTACACCACCAAAGGCGCGAGCCGGGGTAATCCGGAGGACCTTACCACCATAGACTTGGACTGTGTAAGACATTGTCGTCCATCCACTGACACATAAGGACCGCCTCTCCGCAGCTTCCTTGAACTTGGAGTTCGGCGAACGTTGGATGCATCTTTGTCCCCTGTCCTTTGCTCGAGTGTTGATCCACCGAACAGGCTGTTCTGCCTTTGTTTGCATCGTCCTCTGTGCTTTTTGTTTTCCTTCTTCCTCGCTTGTCCATCCCCGAACCCGAAAAAAAGCAAAACGATGACGCTCTCGTCAATCCTCGAAGTCAGAGACGAGGCGGCGCAGGCCGCACCTCGCGTGCCGGCCATTGTCACCACGGCGCTGGTCGTCGTTTCTGTCGTCTTCCCTGTCTTGTCGGCGGGCTCCATCTACCTCCGATACCTGGCTCGACGAAAATCTCGACAGCCGTTGCATGCCGACGATGCATGGATTGTTATCTCTTGGGTATGAACAGGATTTGCTCTCGCGCCCAGGCAGAAAAAAAAAACTTGGGCGTGATTTGGAATTTTGAACGAAACTAATCAGGAAATTCATTCTTTTAGATTCTCACTTTGGGTCTCAGCATTTTGATCTGGGTCTTTACCAGCAAGACGGGCATCAACTACTTCAAACCTGGTCTCGATGTTAAGCTGGGCACCAAGTACTCCATCCAGGTTCGTAGACAAAGAACATGGCGACTTGGTCGACAACTTACTCGTAAAATCAACTAACACTTTGCAGCTGATTTGGCTCTCATCCTGTCTCGTACAATGGCCCCTGTTCACGGTCAAGATTTCTATCCTTCTCTTCTACAAGCGCATCTTCTCCACCCCAATCTTCCGCACTTGTGTTTGGATCGCCATCAGCGTCGTCAGCGTCTGGGGTCTTCTCTTCTTCTTCGTAAGATTACATTCCTCCCCCGCAACTCCTGGTTCCGGCTTCTGACATGGTTTCAAAATAGCTGGTCCTCTTGCAAACTACCCCCATCTCCGGTGTCTGGTCCGGAGGCGCGCTGCACTTTGACGCGACTGCCCTGGGCCTTGCGCAGGTTGGCAGCAGTATTGCCCTTGACTTCATTGTCCTGTGCTTCCCGTTGCCTGTCATCTCTCGTCTGCAGATGGGCTCTAAGCGAAAGGTTTCCGTCGCATTGATCTTCTGGCTCGGTATCTTGTAAGTGATCACCCCCCTCCCCCCTTCCCTTGCTTCCAACCCTGGGGGGGTTTGAAAATGCGCCAATTCGCTAATCATTATTACAGCTGCTGTGTCGCTGCCGCAGTCCGATTGTGGCTTCTCGACTCGAGCATCCGAGGCGTCGTCAAGGCTCAAGACACAGTCTGTAAGTTTTCACAAAAGAAAAGACGCCTGCAAGGCACTGCCTCAGCATGGGTCGCAGAGAACAAGGAACTAACCCCTCCCACCAGTCAACGAGTCCAAGCAGTTCATTTTCATGGTTCTTGAGCCCAACTGCTCCATTATCGCCGCCTGTTTGCCTTGCTACGGTCCACTCATCGCTGGCGGCCGCGCAGCCGAATCCATCATCCGCAGCGTCCGTTCCGTCTTCTCTCTCCGCAGCATTCGATCCAACGGTAGCGGCAGCGGCAACGGCACTCGCAACACAACCGACAACCAACCCGACAAGGTCTCTATCACCGACTCTCAGCTCGAGCTTGGCAACAACAAGTGGGCCCCCTGGAACGGCGAGCAAAACACCAAGTGCGTCGGCGGCAAGCTCAGCTACGACGAGGACGAGGCTCCTGCCCCTACCTTTGATCACAAGAAGGGCATTAGTGTTACAAACGGTGTAACAGTCACCACATCCAACTAAAGGACTGGAAACGAAACAAGCTTTGAAAAGAAGAAAAGCATCAAACTACTTTGCTTACACGACATGAAAGTGCAAAGCGAAATGTACATAAGGGGGGACTATTTTTGCGTTGTATTTTTATTTTTCGAGACCCATTTCTTTGGCACGTCGATACGTAGTTACGTTAGTCTAGAACGATTGCTCAAACAGACCTTATTGATAATTTCTGATAAAGAAAATCTACAAGCCTCCATCTCCATCTCTCACATATTGAAACGCAATCTTGATATTGTCTCTGCCACACATGCAATATATATATATCTGTAAAGTTGTAGTTGCAAATGCAACCCTCTCAAGAAACCCAACCCTTTCAATTCTTCAACTTGTCTCTAACTGTAACCCTTAGTAGTACTACAACTCCAAACGCTTCTTTGTTGACTGAGACAATTAACACTTGCGACTTATAATAACTAGGAGCCCGGCTACTACTACTACAACTTCACCACTGAAACTCTAACATCCAGATACAACCTCTCAACTGAATTCCTCACGTCTCAAAAAAAAAAAAATAGAAAAGATGGCACCAATACCACCATTCTACCCAAACCTTCATTTCAACAACCTCCCCTTGACCCTTTTCTTGTTTCAGCTTTTTTTTTTTTTTGCCAACAAGGGGAGGGCAGACAGACAGGGAAATTCTGTGCGTAACAAAGCCACGTGTCGACCAGGGGGGAGGGGCATTAATTGATCCTTTGAATGCAAGTGAGACGCTATTCTGGCTGTAGACTCGCATGGGCCATGGTCAGCTGTCTGGGGTACCGCAAGCAGCTATCTACATGGAGGGGGGAAAAAGTAAGCACTTAGCAATCCAATTAATTACTCTTGCACTTTCATTCATACCATTCCTTTCCCGTTACATTTCCGCATGGGGAAAACCGTCTATATTGGAATGCTGCGAGGGAGGTGGCTGTGGCTTACGAGCTGTCTTTGAAGGTGTGTGTGTGGGTGAGTGGTGTGGTGTGGTGTAGAATAGTTCATACTACTGCGGGAAGCCGTTCTTCGAAAAGGCTTAGAAACTGTCTTCTGGAAACACTAAATATCTTTTCACATTCCACAAGGCCGTAACTCATGATCCCATCTCTAACTATACTATATCTGAACAGTACATGGTTTAAAAAGGACATTCCTGCTTCTTTCGTCTTACAAGAATCTTTTGCCAAGGCCAAGTAAACAAAAACTCATGAACCATCAGGTTGGATGGTCTGCCATTCCCCGGTAAAAACTTAAACTCATAATCTGTCAATAACTTAACCACCACCATCTTGATAACGCAGCTGGCGAAAAATCGACCAGGGCATGTCGATTTGCCGTAGCCAAAGTTGAGGGCTGTCCGCGTCGGTGATGAAAAGAGGTATTCCTTCTCTGCAAGTCTATCCATGTCTCCAGCTTGCTCCCGTTCTTCTCTGGCGCGGAAGCTACGCAGGCCGTCAAATGCCTCGGGACGAGGATTGTGATCCGCATCATTTTCAATAGCGTGGATTGGTAAGCAAACGTACGTTCCGGCAGGGACAAATGTGCCATCCTGGAACGTATATGGGTCTCGGAACAACCGTTTCAACCCCAGCGTGGTCGGGGGTGACATCCGCTGCGATTCACGCATCACACTATCCAGTTGGTGCAGCTCATCGTAGGCTCCCGTGGTCCATCCTTTTCGTGCGACGGATGCAATTTCATCAAGGAGACCCTCACGCAGGGACGGACTGGCAGCAGTAACATCGTACAAAACGTTAATCATGCGCAGCAATGTAGTGTGCACAGATGCCAGGGCAACCAGCACCAACACATGCGAGATCGTCTCGGGGCTGCGGTCGCGGCCCTTGGCCATATGAGATAGCCAGCTCAAAACGTTGGCATCATCCGCATTGTCGTCTTTTGGCACCCATGCTCCGGAATCGCTCTTTGCGATTTGTTCCTTGATGCGGGGACCCAGGAGGTCCTTTGCCTTTTTCAGATACTTTTGACATGCCCAATAGGAAGGTAGCACAGAATAAAGCAGCGGGTGCATCCACTGGGGAAACGTGCGCAAAATAACGATTGTTCTAAAGACTGATGATCGACATATTAGCTCAAGATCTATTATACATGATCTTCAAGTTGGTTCGGGAGTGGCTCACGATTCTCAGTATAGTTGAAGGCAACATCTAACCACTCGGCGTTGTTGGAGAATGCAGGACCAACAATGGGGTCGGACGCCACCCTGGCAGAAATGCGACCCAGAGCTTGATATGGTTGAAACTCGGTCCATTCTTCGGAATTGGGGAGAAATTGGGCAAATGACTCCGTCACTGCCTGTTCCATTCTAGGAATCAAGAGCGGGAGGCGAGGAGTTAGCTTCCGCTGCACAATTGCGTGGTGAAGCCTATTCTCCAGGATCAGGTTCAACCCGGTGTAACGACCAAGGAGATCGTGCTCCAGTGCAGCCTGTGGATTAGCAACTTTCTCGGGAAGGCTTGCGAGCTCCTCCAGGAGATTAAGGGGCAAGACGACAATTCTTCCATCATTTCTTATCAGCTGAAAGCCTGAATTCTGATACTGCAGAAAAAATATTAGTTACCAAACTTATTTTAGTGCAAAATCTGCGGAATTTTCACTCACTTTCTTATAAGCACTTTGCAGAATTTCTGAGGCCTTTCCAGCAAACAGGAGATTGAGGATAAAGTTGGGCGCTGTAGCTATCCCGCTACCAACCGGGAATTGTTTTTGCGCCCGTATGAATCGCCTGGTCAGGAATGTGTCGACTATGCAGTAGAAAACGAAGAGAGCAGGTAGGATCAAACACAATGATCCCCAAATACCCTCAATGGACGCTGTTAGAGGACCATGATGGTCCATTGACACATCAGCCGCCAGTGAACTGTTTCCCATGGTTGATGAGCAGTGACGATGATATAGTGAACAAGTCAGTCGTGCAAAGTTCTGTTGCGGGAATACAATAAAGTAGAGATTCGTAAAGAACTTCAAGATTCCATCCTGCGGCTTATCTAAATGGTCATGTCACCAAACTCTGACCAACAAGTAGGTATGGAGTAAGAGTCCTATGTATGTTGGTTGCGCCACATGTTGGGTGATGAGTATTTTTTACGCTGCGGCATCTCAGAGCGAGTTTCGTGCCTTATCACATAGAACAGGCACACACCCATGAGGGCACGCACACAGATGTGTAGCGAAGCATGGGGATGTCAGCATGCGATGTAACGCCAGCTCCCCACGCCCTAGACGCTTTCGAAGACGCACCCCCGCATGGGTGTCGAAGAAAAACATTAGACCGAAGCGCCGACGCATAGCGGAGATGGCGAGCGTTAAAGAAGCAGTTGGCAGGTTTAGGGTGCAGCCACAGTGATGATCATTGATCAACCCGCTGGGGGTGGGCAAATGCCGGGCAGCCGTCAGTGGAGAAGAAGAGCGTGTGTGCCTGTCAGATTAAAGACTGGATGCTTCCGCCAATGGAAGGGTGGCGCAACGCCTCAACGTCAAAGAAATATAAGGAATGGCGAGTCCGTAAGTCTAAGCTGGACTGGGTCTGGGTCGCTTAGTTTGAGCTGTCTTTGTCGAAGCATCTTTTCAGGGCGTCCCCCAGAAAGATCATCCGCCATCATCAGCCTCCGCAGGAAGAGGCTTGAGCTAACGTTTCTCGACATGATCTTCTAGATAGATGACTTACTTGTATGTAGCATAGCGTTAATCTCACAGTCATCTCTCCCCTCCTCCCACCAAACAAGTACCGTACCCGTCTTTGTGCTAGTCAGGTCAAATCAAGTCGAGTCGAGTCAAGTCAATGCAGACCTTGTCAAATGCGGACCGTCGCAGCCAAGAAAGTAAGGTACAAGTACGACAAGTATGTAGAGCCTTACCCTAACCCTGCCTTACCTTGCCTTGCCTTACCTTGCCTCGCCTTACCTCGCCTTACCTTGCCTTGCCCTGCCTTGCCCTGCCTGTTGCGTGGAGGAGGGGAAAAGCACAGCGCAGGCATTGATCATGCGGATCCCGTACCGCGGGGAAGAACTTTGACCACACTTGCACCCTGCACACCTTGCATCTTGCGCCTCGCTCTCTTTGCTCCTTGCACGGCCTGCCTGTCTGCATAAGCATGGCTTGCATAGCTCTCTGTTGGTTTGAACAAATGTTGGGTGCCCAATAGTGGGTGAGCTGATTGATAAACATTCCAGGTCCGTGGGCAAGACAAGGTGACTGACTGTTGGGGGGGAAGAGGAGAACCGGTTTGGTAGAAAGAGGAAGGTGATCCGAATCCCGCATTCCGGCCGAGTGGGCAAGAGGTGATTATCACGTGGCAAACGCCTGTCTATCGTACCAAGTGTCTGTATGTACTCAGTATCTATACCTACAAGTAGTATTTGTGCCAGGCAGGTATCTGTGCCCTTGTAAGTCGGCCTGTATCGGTACATAGGTACCCATGTACGTACTTGTACTTCTTACCCGGTACCTGTATATGTGTGTGTGTGTGTGTGATAAAACAATTACGGCTAAAATGAGTAAATAAAGTAGATAAATTCAAATAAATGAACAAATGACAATTAAGGCATTTGCATTTTCTACAAGTACACTAAATTGTTGTCTGCGCCAAGACATCATCGTTGGATCATACCTCTTTACCTGCTATAAAAAGAACACATGGTACATACAAGTAGCATCTGTATGGATATTGATGCGGGAGGATTCAGTTCTTTCGTAATGCCGCTGCAAAAGACCCGATTAGGACAAGTCTGCGTGAAAAAAAAGAGCACTCGTATCAATTCCGCACTTGGCTTCTATTCCCGTGGGGGGCGCATTGATTGCATTAGAATGAGTGAGTGTGTGCGTGTGTGTTTGTTTGAGTGGGAGACTGAGAGAGACTCCAACTCAAGGGACTAAATACAGTTTAATGCAGCCTAAATCGGCATGGCTGGTCACATCGGTAATTTGGTCAATACTGCCGGCGGCGATGCAGCGTCAAGGGCGTCAAATCAATCCATCAACCAGTCAGTCAGTTGGCTGCTATGTATCTTAGTCAAAGCCGATTCCAAGGCTGCTGCTATGCTACTGTTGCTATATCGGACCGAGCCAGCTGTCAGAATAGAATTTGTAAGGAATGCGGAAGAAAAAGAAACAAGACAAGAATAAAAATAAAATAAAAAACGCCTAGTAGGATGTATTTGTAAGGCGCACATCATTGTCCAACACACACCCACCCTCTTTGGGAGATGGACCAGGGGGGGATGAGAACGAGAGTCCATCATCGCCACTTGATGTTATTTTTCGGCACGGATGAAGCGCCACAGAAACAATCATCGCCGTTTCTCGGCCTTTTTAAATTAACCCTTAGTGTACATAGTTGACAAGGCACTTACATGCATGTATGTATATGTGTGTGTGTGTGTGTGTGTGTGTGTGTGTGTATGGAATACTGCTGGCTGTTGGCTATGCTATGGTGAGCAATGCAAAATATGGCTATATTTGTTTGCCTTATCTGACAAGGGACTGGGTAAATACGGCACACACACACAAGTACATTCACTTACACGCTCGCTAAAAGAAAAATCCTTCATCGATTACGATGAAAGGCAGCTCCTTCGGAAAATTTGACGGGGTTAGATTAAAAGCCAAAGAAAAGATGATTTGCCTAATACCAATACATACATAGATACCTAATGCGTGTATACATTCTACGGAGTATGGGCCGCGGATCTTAGTAGTTAATCCACACACACATACACATGGAGTCCATACATGCAACAGATTGGATGAAATGCATACAGGCAATAGATATACCGGCGTATCACTCCGTGTTCCGCATATTAAAAAAGCTTAGGTACCAAGGTACTCCGTCTCTCGGATACCAATAAATTAGATTATTATGACACCCGATTCTTAATACTGACGGCAAAGAAAAAAACAGGGGAAACTTGGCCCGATTCGGCGGTTGTGTCTCTCAATTTCTCAAACTCTTCAATTTCTCCTTCCCCATCCCTCTCCTTCCCATTTCCTGTTTGTTCCTGCCTTTGCGTGCGTATGTACGTGCATACGTACGTGCGGACATTTGTCGGATAAGTTCCGCACTCTCAGCACCCACCTGGGATGGTCCTTCCGTTGGGGAGTTTGAAATGTTCGGTGACGTGACTTCCGAAGTTGTGTTCCCAGGGTTACATGATCCTTGAACTATCTCAACCTCCCCCTGTATCATACCAAACCTACCCACACCCAACAGGCACCACCGACCAGTATCGCCAACCGGAGAGCGAGCAAGCAAGCAAACAGCAAGCAACGGGCAGCAAGCATCCGCTACCCGCTCGCCGTGCGCATGTGCATACATACGTTTGCGTATGCGCCTCGGCTGGGTCATTGTACCGAGTACGATACCATACCATAACATACCGCTGTTCACTTTTGTCTTGGCACTGCAACGGCAAAGATAGACCTGTGACCAGTGCGAAGCTTGGCTGGCCCTGTCACTCTGTCATTGCGTGTCTTGCTATCCGATTCGATCCAGCTACAGGCCGATTCGAAAGCTCCTCCACTGTTCCCTTAATTATTACCTTTGCAGGCCTTCCCCAGATCAAAGACCAACAAAAACTTTGAGCTCTGAGCTTTCATCGTCATCGTGTCTCGCGACGTTGCATTCAGGATCTCTTGGAGCTCTCCTTAGCTTCCTTCTTGCACCGACAGTGGCCCACTGACCAAGCTTTCTCCGGATCTTCTCCCATTTGCCCAAAAGACTCCAATACATACATAACATTATACATACAACTGAAGGTCTCATTGTCATACTACTGTGCCGCTCATATCGCACCTCACCATGAGCGACACCAGTCCTGCCCTTGGCTCGGTCCAAGAGGCAAAGGCGGAAAAGAGTCAAGTCGTCGAAAATGACATGAGTCAGGACATTGATCCTGCAAACGAAGTCCAAGGCGTCAAGCTTCTGCTGATCCACGCCGCCATATGTCTCTGTACCTTTCTAGTCGGACTCGTGAGATCTAACCCAATTTTCCATCGTGAAACGAGTCATTGCTTATACTGACATCACATCGCACCCAAGGACTTCAACCTCATCGCGACAGCCGTGCCTGTCATCACAACCCAGTTCCACTCAATTCGCGATGTAGGCTGGTATGGAGCCGCCTTTATGGTCACAATGTCAGTCTTAGCACTCCCTCACCACCAGCATCATCACCAACTGACATTGACCCTTGCAGGTGTGCGAGCCAACCGCTCGCAGGCAAGACCTACACCATATTTTCTCAGAAAATCACCTATCTCACCTATCTATTCATCTTCGAGATTGGCAGTTTAGTATGCGCCCTGGCTCCCTCTTCTCGCGCCCTGATCGCCGGCCGTGCTGTCGCGGGCCTCGGTGCATCTGGCATCTTCGCAGGCGGCTTTGCAGTTCTCACTAGCATGATTCCGTTGCACAAGCGCGCCATCTATACGGGTACCATGAGCTCTACTTTTGCCATTGCCAGTATTATCGGACCAGTTCTTGGAGGAGCCTTCACCCAGCATGTCACCTGGCGGTGGTGCTTTTACATCAACGTATGTACCTTGCACAGATTTAGACTCGCCGTCAAGGGGCGTAAATTGATAGGACTAACAAACCATTGCCTAGCTGCCAATCGGAGGAGCTGCCGCTGTTCTCTTCTTTTTCCTGGTGCACCTCAAGCCCTCAAAGACGGAGGATGCGCCATTGCTGAGCAAGATTGAAGGACTTGACTTGATCGGCGGCGCCCTCTTTGCCGGGTCCATTACAATGCTGCTTCTTGCCCTGGAATGGGGTGGAGCCCGATATGCATGGTCCTCGTCCGTTGTCATCGGGCTCTTTGTCGGGGCCGGCGTGGTTATGCTACTATTCATTCCGTGGCAGATCTACCGTAAAGATGCGGCGCTGATCCCTCCCCGGCTCTTCACTGCGAACCGTAACCCGGCACTTTTATGCGCCTCGTCCTTCTTCGTCAACGGACCCTTTCAGCTCATCATTTACTGGCTGCCTATCTGGTTCCAGGCTGTACTGGACGTCAGCCCGACAAAGAGCGGCGTCAATTACTTCCCTACTGTCATTGCTGACGTTCTTACCGCATTTATTGGCTCTGGTATTGTTATGCAGCTCGGCTGGTGGAACCCCTTCCTCCTGTTTGCTGAAGCCATGGTCTGCCTGGGGGGTGGACTGCTTAGCACTCTTCATCCCAACATCTCGGACGGGCATTGGATTGGATACCAAATCTTTGGTGGCATCGGGTACTCCTTGGCTACTAACCTGGTAAGTTGAAATTATAGGGAACCGGGAGTTTTGACTAACATTTTCTACAGGCCCACCTTGCCATGCAGTCATCCCTGCCGCAGGAACTGGTGCCCATTGGCGCCTCCACGTTGCTGGCAATCATATCAACCAGCTGTGCCATTTTCATGGCAATTGGCCAGGCCGTCTTCCAGAAACGTCTTGAGGTCAATCTTGGCAGCGTTGTCCCCCACGATGTTGTTGAAAAGATCATCTCAAATGGAGCGACCCACATTGGCGCCTTGGTCTCTGATGCAGATCGCCCCAATGTGATTTATCAGTATAGCAAAGCCATCACCACAGTCTTTGTAAGTTTTTTAGTCTTATTTGATTTGTCTTCATCGCAACGTTTTGGACTGACTAGGGAAACTGCAGTATATAACAGCGGGTGCCCCCGTAATTTCCTTTTTGTTAGTACTTGGATGCAAGTGGATCTCGACCAAGAGCAAACAGGCAAAGAACGTAGACGAGGAGGATGGCGAAGCCAAGCAAGATGTTTAATGAGCATAGCATAATAAAAGTTGTATGCAGGATATATAATGAAGGATAAAAGGTCATGTCATGTCACGTCATGTAATTGGGTTGGATTCATCAGCATCATCATCACCAGGGTTGTACTTATTTATGATATAAGTGGGCAGGCATTTATCTCAGTCAAGATGTGAGAAAAAATTGTATAATATTTTGCCTGTTTAAGCGGGCCCTATTATTTCTTGCCTTCCTCTTCCAATCTCTTGGTCTCCTCCGCAATACCGGCCTCGTAGTCCTGGAAGTTTGTGGTGCCCTTGGGCATTCCATTCCAGTCGAGACCCTGCTCATCCATAAGGACGGCGCGGGTGCCCATGATCTTCTTCCAGGCAGGACGGTTAATCATGCGCTCGTGCCAGGCCTTTACGGTGGGGAAACCATCAAACTTGTTCTCCTCTGCGACGCCGAGAAGGATGTCCACGCGGACGTTCCAGGGGACGAAGGAGAGGTCGGCAAAGGTGATTTTGTCGCCGACAAGCCATTGGGGCTCGGGCTTGGCGGAGAGGACGCCCTCGAGGACGCCGAGGATGCGCTTGATTTCAGCGGCGTAGCGCTCATATGCGGAAGGAAGCTTTTCGGGGTGGAGGTGGGCGAACCTGCGAGAGAAGCGGATGGGTTAGGTTGATGTTTTTTCTTTCTATTTTTTTTTTTTTGGGGGGGGGGGGGGGGGGTTTGAGATCGTGGGGTAGTAGAGAGAATGCTTACCAGCCAGCCTGGCCAAAGTATGGGCCTTGGCCGCTGACCTGGAACATGAGCCATTGCTCAGCGAGAGCCTGCTCCTTGAGGGTGTCGTAACTGAGGAGGCGCTTCTCAGAGTCGTACTGCCTGATTAGGTACTGGATGATGGCACCAGTCTCCCAGAGTGTGAGGTCGGTATTGGGGTCCTCGATAGCTTTGCTTGGGAGTTAGTATATGGAATAGTGATCTCTTTTTTTTTATGGCATTCTATTTTCTGCTTGGGACGGAGGGGAAGAAATGCGCACCAGGGAAACGACCGTTGGGGTTGATGTCGATAAAGGGCTTTCGCTTGACATCGTCAAACTTGATGGACTTGAGCTCGTAGGGGAGACCGAGTTCCTCGAGGACCAAGATAACCTAGAGGAGTATTGTTAGGACGGCATAGGAGGGATTCGTACGGTCGGCATTGTAACCGTACCTTCCAAGGGTTAGGTCCAGGAGCTATTGCAGCATCAATGTTAGTTAGTCGAGAGCTCTTTTTGTTTTGTTTTGTCTTGATGTTTTGAACAGAGCGTTGTTATTGAGGGGGGCATTGAGGGGTTTCCAACATACGTGCCAACCAGACGCGAATGGGCTTGGTCATTGTGAATACAGGTTGATTTTTTGGAGTCTTTACTTTTTGGGTGTATGGAAATGGGATGGAGAGAAGACAATGAAGCACAAAGTAGACAAGGTAGTTTGAGAAGATAAGTGGTGTAAGTGGAGAAGAACATCAGCCTTGCTTAAAAGCCTTCCCTCTCCCCCCTCCTCCCCCTCCATGTCTTCTTGTAGGCCTCACCAGTGCGCGCAACACTGTAGCAGACCTACTTAGCGCCGTCGCTGCCACATGCCTTCTTTTTGCTTGCTGTGTTGGGGTGCGCCTCTGAGCTGCACTTCCGAGGCGATGGCAACCGAGAGGCATGTCGCGCGCCTTGGAGGAGAGCGAGGTTGGCCTACCGACCTACCTACTAGGCTCTGGTGGTGATGGTGACACACGAACAGCACTCCATGGATGCCCCCCGGTTCCATGGTGTTTCCCCCACCTTCAAGTTTACCCCTCCCCCCCTCTTTTCTCCTCTCTGGCTGTCAGTCTTTTATCCTCTGAAACATACTTTGTCATAGTGTTGGTTGATCCCCATGGAGGGCTATCAGTCAGTCAGTCAATCAATCACTCTACGAAATCCCCCTCTTCCCCCCTCTCTCTGTATGTGTGTCTATGGGTGGTGGCATGGACGAAACTCCGAACCCCTCAACCGCTTTTAACCCTCTCCAGGGTTGGTTGGCTGGCCTGGTCAAATATCCTTGCACTGTATTCTCGTACCTACACGTAGGCCCTTGTTCGAGAGCATCAAATGAGGAAGAAGTGGGTTCCAACATTCTCCTTTTGTCAATTCTTGCGGCCGATCATATATTAGCACTTTACCTTGGGAGAGAAATGATTCGTCGCCTTGTTGGTTCACGACCCGACAAGGTCCGAATTCCATTCCCTGATCACCAGGGTCTCTTTGTTCTCTCTCCCCGAGCACCCGGACCTCTATTACAAATGGCCCCAGCGTTTACCAGTTTTTTCTTCCTCTCCCCAATACCCACCAAGTGGGAATTCTCCATTGGGAACTCTTATGGCCGCATGCATGGGGTGGTGATGGCGATTCAGGGATCAGGGCAAGGTGAAGTGAGATATTTGCCCCAACCGTGCTTGAGGCTTAAACCGTTACATCGTCCTGTCCATTCGTCTAAATTCACTCAAACAAGAAAAAAAAAGAAAAAGTGAAATCTGACAGCCAGTGACATCCTCCTCCCCCCTTCCCCTCCAGCGATTATTTCTCCAACACGTGCTGCATAACCGCCGTGCCCTTTGGAGTGGAAGCGAGAATGTGTCTCAGATACGTCACACAGCGCAGGACAAAACTACGAGTAGACATTTTGGGACGAGGAAAAGCTCGAAGCGAATTCCGCATGGAATGCTCACTGCAGCTGGCTTTGCATGCGAGACAAGTAAGCTTTTAGGCGCCCCGAACATTAACGTACATACATACATTATACATACACATACATACGTACATACGTACATACATGCAGAACCAACAAGTGCTCCCCAATGAGGTGGCATTGCAGAATCGTGTCACAGATAGAATGCTACTTATATCGAGTCGCATGTATCTGTGTACAGGTATGCATGGGTGAACCCAGCCAATGCCCACCAATCCAACGCACTCGGGTCTCCAACCACCGAAGATTAAGGAGACATCGTGCTCCCTCCTCTTTCTTGGTGTTGGTTGGTTGGCTGCAAAGGCAACATGTTGGAGATAAATGGAGATGGAAACTTCCGGCTCCCACTTTCTTTCTGCAACAACCTGAAGCTGCGGAAAATAGATTTCCAATTGCAAACCGTGCGACGCACACCACGCGGAGTCCGCATGGTCTTCCGTCCGCGACCGCACCTTTGGGAATGGGGAGGGGGCTCTGTTGGACGGCAGAACCGACATTTCACTTGCATCAAGGCCAAACCCCTAACCCATTTATCGCAAAGGACTGTGTGAATTTGCTATTTTGTGAATTCGGCGCTGGAGAGACGAGCCGCCGACGAGGAGCAAGGGCCTTTTTCGGCGGATAGGAAGACGGGAAATGAATCCTGATTTCTTGGCCAACAGGATGAGGCTGTCTGGTTCCACAGGTTTGTAATTGAGCATGAAGAGAGCCGCCAATATAGAACAGCTGAACTGGGGAATGGTGTGAACATATTTGTCAACATGCCGTGTAAGTTGCACAGTCGGGTGAGAGGCTTGCATGCTTCCCCGTTTAAATGCAAGTGGCAGAACGAACACAAGTACAACGATAACGATCAAGCTGAGGAATGTAAACCGCGTCACCGCCGACCACCAGAACATGTATCACTATTCTGTGCCATTCGATATCATCCAGCCCAAGGCCACACTCACTGTGCAGAGCCCCCCCCCCCAACAACTGGATGGATGCGGAATGGCTTGCCTGTTTTGTTCCATGAATAACCGGACGGGAACTACTCCTCAATGCCGGGCTGGGACGGAAAGTTAAAACCTTAATTAGTGCCCGTTCCATCATGTGCCTAATTTAGTCGATAGGTTCTTTGCAGGCGTGTTGGCTAACATCATTAGAATGCCTGGCTCAACCATTGGTAGACCTCTGCCTTGAGCTGCTGGCCTGATCATGGAAAGACTGAGAGAGTGCACGATGGACTTTCCTTGGGATGTTATTCATACAGTAAATTTGGTCTTTCTTTCATCATGGCATTAACTATTCCCGCGCTGAGCGTTCCCGTACCACATATAAGGACACCAACGAATCATAACCTTTGTACAAAACCTCACCTTATTATACAGACATGTATAGGAAAAAAAACGACACCTCATTCGAAATCACATCAAGCCGGTTTCATTGCAGTTACCACTAAAAAGTCAAAAATAGGATGTACCTCCTTGCTCTTCGCTACGGCCCTCACCTGCGCATTCAGGATCTGCACCTCCGCCTCCGACCAGCCCAGTATCTCCTTGAACACCACGGCCGTGAATGCCTCGACCCCCTCGGTAAAGTTGAGACTCAGAAAGGACCCCATCTCTTTGAGTCGCGGATCCTTGGGCCAGCTGCCCACGGGGAGCTTGAACCGTCGCTCCTCGACTCTCTCGAAGCCAGCCTCCCGGGCCCATGCCTGAAATGAAGGCGCGGGGTCCATGGTCCGGCCGATTCTTTTGCAGCCTTCCATGAGGCCTTCCATTAACCGTACTAGTGCGTTATCATCCTTCAGCGAGCCATCCTCGGAATAGGGCATGTTGGCCGACTCTTGGAACTCGGCCCACCCCCCGGGCTTGAGGTTGTCGTATATCTGGCTGACCAGCCGCGGCCAGTCCTTGATGGACCCGGCCATGTATCGGCAGTGGATGAAGTCGTACTTTTCAGGCTCAGACCAGTCCAACTCGACATCGTCAATGATGAATCGGACATTTGGGGGTACCCAATGTGGCTGAATGGGACTTAGATCATTCCCCACGACCGAGGCGCCGGGATATAGGTCAGCGAGGTGGATAGGCCACACACCCGTCCCCGTACCAATATCAAGGATATGCAGCCCATCTGGGTCAATCGGCGCCAGGAACAGGCGATCATTCAGGGCACGGTAGTAGATGTGGTGGACCATGTCCAGACGGTCCTGCTCTCGATCGTCGTTGGGGAAGTTGTATGCACCCGCCTGGTATCCATGGTATCGCCGGCCATGCTTCCACTCATATCTCATAATGCTGCTGCGTATGGATGTGCTGGCGGTAGACACCTCGTCGCCGTATCCAGACTCCACATCATCCTGGTCCACCTCGACCTCGACCTCAGCAGCTTCCGGACTGGGCTGCCGGGCGGATCCACCACCGCACATGGTGTTGGTCTGGGTCGAGTATGTATGTACTTGTAATATATATATATATATAAAAGGCAAGGTAAAGTAAGCTTGAACAAGGCAGGCCAGCGGTGATTATGGCATCCAACGGCGATGATGTGGGATTTTTTTTTCTGGGTATAGAACCCGATCCGGGATTTGCAAAGAGTAAGGTAACAGCGGCAGAGGGGGGGGGGGGAGAGGAGGGGAGTTCGGGGTTCAAGGGGGAAAAAACAGAGACGAAGAATAATTATTTCATTCGGCAAGGAAGAAGAGGAGGCGAGAGAGGGCAAGAAATGGAACATTATGAGCCGCTCTTACATACGGTTTCGGCTATAGCTCCATGTGTCTTAGAGCTGCATTTGCACGTATATTTTGGCCAATTGGGGGGCAAGCTCGAGATTGTCTTATCCCGTCTCCCTTTATTATGTACAGAATGGATGTAAAAACAAGTATATGCATGGCATTGTAGGACTGCCAATTACGTGGGGAGGGCGAAAAAAAAAAAGGAAAAGATAAAAAAAACAAACAAACAAAGGACACATCTGGTTGCCTTGTTGTCCAACTGCATGCCCCCATGTTGAGCGGCATATGCAAAGTTCCAGCGGAAACCAATATCACGTATGAATTACCATGAAATGCGCTGCAAGGGGTAGTGTGATGGGGGAGATGATATTCCCATAAAGGACCCTCGTTTACAAGACGAGTGGATGAGAGGGTGTGCGTGTGTGTGTGTGCATGTGTTGGCAGTGAGGCCCGCCGGCCCAGCGTACATGTCGGCCGTGTGTTCACGGAGAGGCCGATTGAACAGCTATGGGGATGATTGGCACCCAGAGGCTCTGCTTCTAACAAGTAGTATTCTTATTACGTTGCGAGTCTCACAATCATGATGTCGGGTATCCAGTGCGTGCATTGACAACAACTACGACTTTTCCGAGAGAGCGAGAACATGCCCTCTCTCTCTCTCTTGGTATGGAACATGCCAGTCGTTGAACAAAACACAATAGGGGAGGGGCAAAAAAAAAAGAGTGACACTTACGCACTTACACATTCTTGACATTCCAATGTTTACTGCTGTTCCTTGTCTCAGCCGACACTTTTTACGATGCCATCATCTTACGCCACTCCCGTGAATCAAGCGATTCAGCCATGAGAAAGAGAGATTTCCAGACATCCTCCTGCGTCCATTATTTGCCAGGTGTCCTATGCAAGGGCTCCCAAGCTACAACAAGTAGGTGAGAAGGAAAAAAAAAAAGGATCAATGGGTATCGCTCACACTGCCGAGACCCATTACCGCTACAACTTCATCCCTTGCCAGTGTCTCAGTCCACACGCCGATCTCTTGCTTTTTTTTCCAGTTTTGTTTTTTTCATGACAGCCTCAGAGAAAAAAAGCCACGGGCGCTTGGCGTATCACTCGGCAGCCACCTATTCATTCGATTCGGATGTGATGGCCCGCAAGCAAGGAGGAAGGTGGCTGGCAAGTACGATATGGCATGCAGCACTTAAACTATGGGATATCGTAGTCAGTAGGACTCACTCATATCAGGTAGACTGGATTGTGCGGCCATTCATAGTCGAGATGAGTCAAGTAGAGAAAAGAGGAGATACGATTCACTCGCTATTGTTTATTATACCCGTCATTATCCATCATGAAAAAGTCCTTTAAAATGCAAGAAAAAAAAAACTCCACCGAAGAAGATCGAAGATGATAAACGAGACGTAGAAAAGGAAAGCAGAGATAGAAACAAAAAAATCGTAATAGGTCATACAAAAATCACTTTCGCCAACACGTTTCCCATCCCCCCCTCCTTTCTCGCCAAAAAAAAGACAAAACAAAACAAAACAAAGCATCAAAACTTCACATGGGCTTCATCGGCCCAGGCGGACTCGCCTTTGCAATATCCTCAAAGTCGAAAACCGTATACTGCTGCTTCAGCACCTCCAGCTTCTCCCTCAAGTAGCTCCTCTGGTCCTTCTCCACCCTCTCGAAGCTGAACAGGAACCTGACCAGGTACGCAAAGTCCTCGATCCGCGTCCTCACGTCCTCCTGGGATTGGCCGTACCCGAGCGGCAGCGCCAGCACGTCGGCGACGGTGCTGGTGATCTCGAAGAGCTTGGCGAGGATGCCGCTCCCGTGGGTGACGATGCTGGCGACGCTGTCGAGGCGGCTTACCAGGTCGCGCAGCTGGACCGACAGGCGATGGGTCGGGAAGTGAATCGACAGGCCCTCGTGCGAGTTCTTCGGGGGCGCGGATCTGAGGAACCCGTGCGTCAGGCCAAACTGCCACAGGAGCGTCCGCAACCACAGTCTGGTAACAAAGAGGTCCACATGCTGAAGTTCGGTAAAGGGGCCCACGCCAACACCAAGAAGCATCCTCTCCGCCTCGGCAGCTTCACGCTCGTCTTGGTCGAGCTGAGCCTGCTTGGTCTCGATCCACTCTGCCGATATGCCCTGGACAGGTTCTGACGGGTTCTGCTGCGCCCTCCAATAGGCCAGGAAAGGCCCATCCATGAGTTGGAAGAGGCGGATGAGTCGATGAAATCCGATATCAACATGTGCAGGGATGGTTGGATCGCTGACGGGCAAGCCAGATGGGAGAGGATGCATGACGCAAGGGTATCCCGAAAGCGTAGTCAGGAACCGCTCATGGATGAAAACCTCCCAGTACAGCCTTTGAAACCTAGCCAACTCGCTCCCTTCGAGCGGGGTTGCGCCGTGCGAGGTCTGCTGAATGTGGAGTATCTGCACCATTGTCTGAGCCTCCCTCAGGACGGAGAGACTGCGGTCGAAGCGGTTAAACGCCATCATGGAGATCTCCAGGAAGACGCAGGTCATGATGCGCTTGAAGGTGAGGCTCACTTCGCAAAACTTGCTCCTCTCCCAGTCCCTCATCATCTCCGCCATCCGGTACGCCTTTAGGCTCTGCTGCATCAGCTCCGTCATCTCGACGCCAACCTCCCCGTGCGTCGTCCACGGCGTCGGCGTCGTGAGGTTGATGGTCACGGCGGCGTAGGCGTACACCAGGGCCGAATCGTCCAAGTCCTTGTGCATGCAATCAATGGCCGCCCGGATCTCCTGCCTGGTGACGATGGGGTTGACGGGGTACACCTGCTCCTCGTACCTATCCAGCAGCTCTATAAAGTACTTCTTGGTCCACTGCGAGTTCTTGGGCACCAGCAGGCTGTACATGGGGGTTTCCTCGTCCTTGGAGTCGGCAGCCTCCCCGGGGACCAGAGCCCCGCCGTTCTCAAAGCTCAGGGCCGCCTTCATGTTCGCGGCCGCAATCGCAGCGTTGTTCTGGAACTCTCGCAGCTGCTCGACCAGGCGGTTGCGAACGGCCGGCCCGCGGGGCATGATGGTCCCCTTGTAGCTACATCTGAGGTTCAGGTGGGAGCATTGTGAGCATGGCAGGCCATTACTGCATTTCACCTTGCGCACTCGGCATCCTTCACAAGCCCGGATGGCCCTGCTACTACTCATGTAGATGAATTTGAAAGAGTAATGTGAAGAAGGGGGAATAGATTAGTGGGGGATGATTGTTGTTCTGGGTTCTTTATCAGTGTCGTTGCTGCAGTTGTCCGTCGTCGTCGTCGTCTTCTTCTTCTTCTACTTCTTCTTCGGGCTGTTTTAGGAACGGAACTAGCTCATGATGGGTAGCTCCAAAAACCTGACGTTGAGTATTCAAGTATAATCTCTCTAAAGTGAGAAGATAGTTGTATACTTTCTCCTTACAGTGCCCTATGTGTGTGCCTTACGTGGGTCTAAGCTTGAGGTGGGAAAAAAAAAGACTAATAAGAACATGCAAGGGACAAGTTGAAGATTCTCGGAATAAAAACCGCCGGTCATATATATCTTAGTAATAATTAAGTACGGAGAGCATATCAAGGCATAGAAAAAAAAGGGAACGAAAAGAAAAAGACCAGTCATCTGCATGAATCAAGCAGATGGGAGAGGGGGGAGATGGAGACTTGCCGGGGAGGGGGTCCGGCTGCAGCCAGGGTATAACAAGCTCTAATATTGAAGCGGCTATGGCTCAATGCGGACTGGCTGGAATAGACGGTTTGATTACATAATCGGAGGATGAGATGAAAAGGTCTCAAACATGAGTAAAGAATTTGTCATAACACGGCAATTGGACAAACAACATGAGTCGCTAGACTATTTGTAGTAGAGACGTCAGAATTGGCACCAACTTTTCATCTCCTCCATAAGAAAGGATCATCTACTGTAATTTGGTTGCCTAAAAGTCTGTTTGGTGAATATAGTAGTGCTTGTAGTACAAATAAATAAACGCTCAAGGTCAACAAAACGCCACCCATCCATAGTCGTCCATCGTCACATATCAACTCGCTCAGCGTGTCACACACACGTTGCTTTTTTGTGTTTGTTGTCATCGTTAATTTAGTTTACTCATGCAGCTCAACCTGCTTCTTCTCCGAGTTATCAGTGCCAACCCGCTCAACCATCACAGTCGCGCCGCCCTTTTCTCCAAGGGATGCCGTCTCTAGACCGGCGTCAATCGCTTCCAATTTGGTGCTGGCAAACTTGCGCGCGCTGACTCCCTGCTCAAACAGCATGTCCAGCTCACCGTATGTACGGCCCTTGGGCTCAGGCAGGCGGAAATAAGTCCACACCGCGCAGAGCAAGCAGGAGGCCGCCCAAAAGAAGCCTGACTTGGCGCCCCAATTCCATGCCGTAGGGTTGAGCATGCGAGGGGTAATGATGTTGGTCACGATACCCGTAATGTTGTACATGTTTCGGGCCAGAACGACAGACTTGGTACGAAGACGGGTGGATGTCATTTCAGACACAAGAGAGTAGCAGACTGGGCCAACAGTTGAATCATAGGTGAACGTGTAAACCAAGAGCAGCGAACCAATAGCCCATTGAGCACCGGTATTCTTGTGCTCAGCCAGAGCCGTGAGGCCAATGGTGAGGAGTAGAAGACACATGGTCAACTGGCCGTAGAGATAGAGGGTACGGCGACCAAACCAGGTCATGAAGAACCACGACATCACAGTACCAACGGCACCAATGGCGTACTGGCCAAGACTCATGCTGAAGGAGGCGTCTATTGCCAGGCCAGCCCGTTGATAAAAGTAGGTAGAGTATCCCATGAATGTGGAGCCGCAAAGGGTCTGAATCATCCAAGAAGCACAGACAATCTCGGTACGGCGGCGGTTGGATCCTTTAAAGAGGTCCGCGTATGAGATTCCGGCAGTCATCTCCCTTTCCATCTCGTTGGTATGGATCATCATAGAAATCGTCTTATCGGCGTCGAATGGAACTGGGCTGTTGCGTGTCGTCAACCGGATGAGAGATTTCTTGGCGTCTTTGGTTCTGCCCTGGCGAACAAGCCACCAGGGGGACTCGGGAGCCATCCAAATGCCAATGATGAGAGGGATCGGCCATATCCACTGCAGAGCAAAAGGAATTCTGAACCCCCATTCATCATCACGCAGCAACATACCCCGAAGCACACCAGACGAAATGAACTGGCCAATGACCCAGCAAAGATTGCAATAGGTAGTAAGGTAAGCTCGCAAATGGGTAGGGCATACTTCAGAGGCATAGGTTGTCGTAAGAGTTTGGAAGACTCCCCATGGAATGCCAATAAGGATCTCGCCAATCAGGAGCTGAGGCAACGATTGAGCAAAGAAAATGATAAAGGTGAAGCCAACGCAGCCGATTAAAGCACCAATAAGTGTCTTGCGATAGCCAAAGCGATCGGCGATAATACCGTTGACAAATAGACCCAGGATCTGGCCACAGAGCGTTCCGTTTGACAACCCAGATTGCCAGGAGGCTGTCAGTTCGTATTTCCCATTGCCAAGATTGACGCCAAATTTCCGCTGGAAGGGAGGGTAGGCGAAGAGACTGTTGAGGAGATTTGTATCGAAGCCCTCCATGACAATGCAGGTAGAGAAGAAGATGGACCACAGACAAGCCTTTTTGTAGAGCTTCAACGACTTCAACAAGCCCATGTTGCGCTCATTTTCAGCCGCCGCCGCCGCCTCTTGGACAGTCGAGACGTCCATATTGCCGGCAACAGCCTCAGAGAGGCGACGAGCCTTGTCGTTGTCCGAAGACATGGTGAAGGGGGACGTAAGTTAGCCTTGAGCGATAAGGCTATGATAGCACAATACTCATATGAGGCTGGGCTGAAGAAGAATCGAGGACCACAAAAGCAAGTAGTGATCGGCTCTCCAATCGTCGAGTTATAGAAACAGTTTATAAGAAGCACAGAAGTGGGCTGATGGAGATCTGAAACCCTTGGGCAAGGTAACATAGTGCCGTGGGCGTCCATCTTTTATAATTGGAAAACATTCTATACAAACGATGCACTCATCAACTTCAGAACGATCCATCATCAAGGACCTAAGACATGTGTTTGAAACCAGGATTCTCAATGAGGCACTAGCCCCCCCCTATTGCCAGCCACAGAGTCAAGAACCGGACCCCGGGAGGGAGTAGTCTGCCCAGAATCATACATGGTGGCGTGTTTGGGTTGGTCCATGCTCTGACGCTCCATGAAGAAGTCGTGAGCCAAGTCCGGGAACAGGCCGTCAGCCATGCAATCTTGGGCAGAGACATTCTGGCGTTAATTGTCCAGCCAACAAGAATCGCGAGACGTCGGTCCGGGGACAGCCATTCACACCGGTGATCTCTTTAGAAAGATTCTAGAAAGAACAACTCATATGTACATTCTCAACCCTCTATCGAGTCATTTATTCACTCAACAAGGGCTTCAGCAAGATGCGGTTTGGCTTGATCCAAAGAGTCCCTTCTTGGATGATACAGACGGACTGGACCAGAAGTCTGGAATCTGACACGGACGTCTCAGTCAGTCATGGGTAGAATCGGGCCTTGGTGGAAACGATGTAACTTGACCGCCGTAGACTCACAAAGCTGGGTTGGGCACACGACATTGGAATACTAGAAGCAGCTGAGGTTCAAAGGTTTCAAACCCCAGGTTGAGATTAAGTTTCCCCGTGGGGATCCCGATGAACGATGTCAGAATGATTGTCGATCTTTTACGATCCGTTGAATTGGGCAAGTATCCATGTGCTGAATCGATTAGGATCTCGTCGGACCGACAGAAGCAGGGCAGATCTTTTTTCAGAAGTCATCATGGACGGTGAGTTAGCCGAGAGCCGGGGAAGATGGGTATCTCAAATTCCAGTCCAGACTTGGCACTACGGGAGAAGCTGCCGAGAGCGCATCTGGAATCTGGCCTGCCGCATTCTATGTGGAGAAGAAGCCCCAGCACTTGGTCTCAAGACGGAATGTGAAATTGGCGAGACCAGTCCAGAAGAACAAAGCGCGCGCGAAGTTCTCACCCGCCGCCAAACATGTCCCTGCAGTGAATCCAAGACAATGTGCGCCCTGGGGGAGACTTGGTGTTAGTATCGTCCATGCACCATCACCAGCACCAGCCGGACGGACTCGCCAGCAAAAAAAAAACGAGTGGCGTATGGTCGGTGCTTCTTCGTCTTCTGACATGGAATTTTTATTTTGAACAAGAAGTCATTATCGAACTACCGAATTGGTTGGAGATGCATGGGGCTTGCAGATCCTTCGGCCCGAGAAATCACGCTTGATCCAAGAGGGATGCAGAGCTAGATAATGGTTTCGTTGTTGGGGACCTAAGCGACAGTCAGATAAACCCTCAACTTGTTTCTTGTTATTTGGAGAGACCAACAGACCAACTCAAACGAGTCAGTGACAAAACAAGACACCATGATTAAGGTGTGGCTGTTTTGTCGCTGCAGCCAACCTTGACCCTCAACCATGGCCAAGGCAAGGATATGAAGGTGCAGAGAGTCAAGGTCTCGCATCAACATTCGGACCGTGAGAAGCCAAAGATTTGCGTGGGAGGCGAAAACTGGTCGGTCCGACATTCCACCAATCGCTTTGGCCGTTGGCTTGCCCCAACACGGCTGTCGTTCTAGTCTAGACCCCATACGGTATAAGCTGTCTCGCGTTTTTATCGGTCCGAGATTTCATGATAAGGTACGTACCTCTTGATCCCAATCAGCGTTCAACACCAATGCATCAAGCCCAAGACAGCCTTGGGTCTTGACATCATCATATATTAAAGTACACCAGAGCACCTTGATCATCTAATCAATCACCATCTTTGTTGAATATCCATAAATACATCGCGGGTCAGTTTCTTTATCAATCACTAATGTGGAGGATTTATGGGCCCTAAACCTCCCCAGCCCGGCATCATTAGCGTCACTTCACCTTAGTTCCCGCTACACAGACCTTTCCATGTGCTACCATCATTTTTACTCACCGAGTGACTTTCTCATAACCCCGCGATTTTTGGGGCTGGTGCGATATATTAATGTGATTTAAAGAGAATGCCATGCTCATTGTTTGTGTAGAATTGTGACCGTTCATCCAACTCCATCGTTGCACTCTGTCTGCGTAGCGTGCCTCCTGTATGCGTTTGGTAGCTTTTACTGGACAAGCAACTATACCTACATTCAAAGATTCTTTGGCATTGTTTGTTCAAGTCGTCAAGACCATCTCCAAAGATGACCGTCTCTCCGCGTCTCAAGCTGTGGTGGAAGCACGCCGTCATCTATCAGATCTACCCTGCATCATTCTGCGATTCTAATGGCGATGGTATCGGTGATCTTCCCGGAATCACCTCCAAGCTCGACTACATTGCCGATCTTGGAGTCAATGTTATTTGGGTCTGCCCCATGTATGACAGTCCTCAAGTCGATATGGGCTATGATATCTCCAACTACGAGGATGTATACCGCCCTTACGGCACTGTTCAGGATATGGAGACTCTGATCCGCGAAACGCATGCCCGTGGTATGAAGATTATGCTCGATCTTGTCATCAACCATACATCCGATCAGCATGCTTGGTTCAAGGAGTCACGCTCCAGCAAGGAAAACCCCAAGCGAGACTGGTATATCTGGCGACCTGCAAAGTACTCATCTGACGGCAAGCGACTGCCCCCGAACAATTGGCGATCCAACTTTGGCGGAGGCAGTACATGGACCTGGGATGAGCACACTCAGGAGTATTATCTCCATTTGTTCGCCAAGGAACAACCGGACGTCAACTGGGAGAATGAAGAGACTCGAAAGGCTCTCTACGCCTCGGCCATGGAGTTTTGGCTTGAGCGTGGCGTAGATGGCTTCCGAATCGACACAGTCAACATGTACAGCAAACCAGATGGATTACCAGACGCACCTATCATTGACCCTGGTGCTCCATTCCAGCCCGCCGGCCTCTTATACTGCAACGGCCCGCGGATGCACGAGTTCTTGGGTGAGATGAACCAAATCTTAGCAAAATACGGAGCCATCACCGTCGGTGAGCTCCCCAACACTCCAGATACAGCCCGAGTCCTCAAATATGTCAGTGCTGAGGCCAAGCAACTCGATATGGTCTTCCAGTTTGACGTTGTTGATGTCGGATTTGGCAAGACCCACAAATATGATACAACGCCCAAAAACTATACTCTGCCAGATCTCAAGGCCGCCATCGCCCGGACGCAGGCGTTGATCCGGGGTACAGATGCCTGGACGACAGTGTTCATGGAGAACCATGACCAAGCACGTTCGGTTTCGCGCTTTGCCAATGACAGCCCTGAGCACCGTGCTGCTTCAGGCAAATTGCTGGCTTTGATGCAAGCAAGCCTTAGCGGAACGCAGTACGTCTACCAGGGCCAGGAAATTGGCTCGGTAAACGCACCTAGAGAATCATATCCCATCGAAAACTACCTTGATCTCGACAGCTATCTGTATGTCAACTATGTCAAGGAGCAGCGCGGGGAAGAGGGCTTGGAAAAGGCAATCACCTCTTTACAGCATCTTGCTCGTGACCATGCTCGCATTCCCATTGCATGGAACGGCAACGCAAAGTACGGAGGGTTTTCTGAAGAGGCAGAGAAGGCTGGTAAGGATGTCAAGGAGCCTTGGATGAAGCCCCATCCGTTAGCTGGCGAGATCAATGTTGCCTCGCAGCTCAATGATCCGCACAGCATTTTAGCCTTTTGGCGCAAGGTCTTGCTTTTCCGCAGGGAGCATGCGGATCTATTAGTTTATGGAGACTACCGGGCACTGCGGGAGGAGGACACAGACTTGCACATCTTCTTAAAGGAGGCGCCTCATGGTGGTTCAACCAAGGCTCTAGTTGTTCTCAATTTCACCGATAAAGAGAAGACTTGGGAGCAGCCAACAGTCCAAGAGCTCAAGGTTGAGGAGGGAAGTGATGTGAAGTTGGTGCCGGTCATTTCAACGCTTGGAGGCAAAGTGGAGAATCAGACATTGGCTCCCTTTGAAGGACAGGTATATTTGATCAATTGTTAAATGCTTGATGAACGACTACTCGTATTCTACGACTCACAAGATATCGAGTAATCAAAACAAATTTTACTGAACGTTTTCATGTCAAATCCCTACCCGGGCGGACAGTTATGAAAAAAAGATAGAAATGATTGGGACTCGCCTCGTTTTGCATGGCCTTTTGTAAGATTGGCTTAGTATATACTGCAATATCCAAGAACATCTACTTGAGGTGCTTGTATAAAGTGACATCTTTAGCAATGCCAGTATGTTCCATCGCCTCCATACTCAACAACGCATGCTGCGTAGCGGCGTACCCAATAGTGCCGTCAAAAAGGGATGATATAAAGTTAGCCAAAAACTCACCGTGAGTAGAAAATAATCTCTTCTATTCACTCAGCCGTTCACTTCGTTTGATGTTCCGTCAAGCATCTCAATGAATGTCTCCAGTGGACTTGTCGTTACCCGCCTAAGGTTGTGTACGCTCCGATACTTTTTGAAACCCCGTGCTTCTCAATCACAATGGCTTCGCTTAAGTATGGCTCTTAACTAGATCGATGTTCTCTATGAATCTTCTCACTGCTACCTCGAATCCAGTCCCATCCCAAACAATAGCTGCTTCAATCTCGCTTCTTGAGAGATGTCCTATTCCCTCTTGATGGCCTGGAGCTGACTGAACTTGGCTTAATGTGTATAACAGTGGGCTCTTAGTGTCACGCATCCTGATATTATCAAGAGAGAGAATTCAATGTGGCGATAAATAGGATCTCAAAAAAGGGAAACCATGGCGTTGGACGTAGGTGATTAGTATTCGAATGGTTACATTGCCTGGAATACCTTGTATCTGCAGCCCAGTAAAGACAACATATCGTTCACACTTTTATTGTCAGTGGTGAAGTTCATATGATATTTTCCACTTCTCAATGCTCTTTTCATGGTTGAGTAGTTTTATAAAGTCCAATGTTTCTTGGCTTTTGTACTTGACGAGGCTGGAGTCACATAGAGTAGATATCGGGATACAATGTCGGGTAAGGCTTCTGGTTAATGGCGAATCGCGCATCTCCTTCACCTATCACTGGGGGTGCGTTACGACTTAATAGCCACAACAGACTGATAGGATGAGAAGAAACGCAATGTTTGGCCAATCTCAAGCCTTGCTGTACGTCGAGCCTATAAGACTTGGCACTCACTCCATTGGCCCATTGATGAGATCATTTGACCAATCGTCATGTTTCCAAAGAGAGCAAGGTAACATATTGAAGAAGGAATGTGGTGACATTTCGGAACAACGCTCCACTCAACTGTAAGTGGCGTTGGAAATGCAGCCGCTTCTGTAACCTGCTGGGGATTCCGAGTTCCTGTTCGTGAGAGGCTCAAACCACGATGGATCACTTTTCGGAAATAATCGCCGGTGTTACCAGCCGCTCCGGACTTGGCTTGTCATATGTCTCCGTCGCGGTGGTGATGGAGTGTGACCTCAAACCACAGCATACCAATCTGCGGCCTCCCCTATGCTACAGTGGGTCGGCCAGGAAAACGACCAACTTGGAAACAACCCCCCCACGTTTAACGTGATATACAAGTATGTCATGAGCCACACCGCCGGATAGCCGGCGGGATGCCCCGAGAATAGATCTTTACAGCTCTGTTGTTCCACCGGATCTGTCGTGTCCCACACATACCGACCCGAGGCTGTCGTAGGTACTGTCCTGGTGGATTATTTATGAAGGTAGACACCCCGGGATTGCATTCTATTTTCAATCAACTGTCTTATGTCCATCAAGCTCTCTCTGCCTCCATACCGAGAGAATTTGCTATGCCGTCAATCACCACCCAGTCAGTTGCAGTGTGCTGCCTGTATCTCGCTGTTGTCTGGATTCTTGGGTGGCTTTTTCGCGGGCAAGAAAAGGTGACGCTTACCCAGAAAGATGCCAAGATGCACATGCGATCGGCGCCAGTGGCTTTGCTGACGATGAGATAGAGATCCAAGCTCCCCCAGCCCCCATTCATACCCCTGACAGTGGGTCCACCTAACCGGCATTTGGTTATTAGGATGAGTGGCTAATGACTCAACAGCAAGATGAGATTCTCAAAACGCCCATCGAGTCCATGGTCAAGGCCCTCCATGAACACGGTCACATAATTGCAATCAGACACGATGGCAGGGTCAGCTTGACTAATATGACTCCGTGAATTGAATGATGAAAGTAGCTAATAGTGTTTACGTAGAAACAATACATTGTATCGCAGGAATATACTCGCAGGGTTCTCACAGACAACTCCTTATTTAACTTTGAGCTGGGGCTGGCAAAGGTAAGCTGCCATTCACTATCCCGAAAGACTTGCAACTGAAGACCTACAGTTCTTGGGCCTTGAATGGCTGCAGAAACTTCGTGGGGGCGCATTTGTCCACGACATGGACAGTCTCGCGCGAGATTTCTTGATCAAACGTTTAGATATCATCGCTCCCAGAAGTAAGTATCACCCAGTACCATATGTCCACGACGAGACCCCATGGACTATGCTAATGATGAATGAAAGTATGGCCGGTATTCGAGAAAGGTGCTGCGAAAGTGGCAAACGCTGCTCATAATGGCGAGCCTCTTCATGTGTTGCCATATCTACAAACCACAGTCGCGGAAGCTGCCATCACTCTGTTTTTTGGTTCTGTAAGTTGATACTTGGCAATCAAGTTCTGCTGATTATATAAGTGTTCTCATAGATAGACAAGGCATACAATAATGACAAGATGTCAAAGTGTGTGGTTCACGTTGCACATGATATGGCAGAGCTCACGGGGCTCTTTCGGAATCAATCTCTCCTGGCGCGCAACGTCCCTTGGCTATGGCGTCCTCTCAACTGGTATTTATTCAAAAAGAACCTGATTAAAATGATATACTGATCATCTGCAGGATCAAAATTGTGTTGTTTCATTTCCCATTGCATATCGGTCCAAGTATCGCGCGGCAAGTGTGGGCAGACATCTCGCGCCATAAAGACTCCTTCAAGTCAAAGGTACGCCATCCTTTTGGTTTTTTGTCAATTCGCCTACTCAGATTACAACTAGGACGAGACATTAATGGCATACGTTGTTCATCGATATGCATCTGAAGATGGTTATGTATCATTCGGCTCGAAATTGTGGATTGTTGCTCTCACCATATCCCTCATTTTCACCAGCATTCACCAAACGTAAGTATTATACTTGAATTACAAATGAGTTTGATATTGATCATTGATAATATTAGTGTTACTATCATGCTGTGGGTAACATTCTATCTTGCTCTGTATCCGGAGTCACAGCAAGCTATCCGGGAGGAATACTCTGTCATTGCGGGTGGCAGAACCAACAATTCAGATTCCTCAGTGAACCTGCAATCTATGAAGGATGCAGTCCTGACCGAGTCCTTCGTTCGCGAGGTTCTCCGAATGAAAGAGGATCCCATGAACATGGTCAGGTGGACCACAAAGGATGTTGAGATAGGTGGTTATACAATCCCGAAAGGTTTGAGCCCCATTATTGCGCAGTTTCTTTTCAACAGGGTTTAATTTAAGCATGTCAGATCACTTTGTCTTTCCACTCGCCTATTTGTCCAATCGATCCTCGACATTCATCTCAAACCCGCACGAGTTCGATCCGAACCGGTGGGTTGAGAACAGAAAATCTGCTGCCACAACAGGCCCGGGGTATCTACCTTTTGGAATTGGAAGATGGTCTTGTCCTGGCCGCCTTTTTGCTGTGCTCGGTGTGTATTCTTTATTAATCCTTTCCCTCGAGTATTCGTTGATCGGCGGCTTATCCACCTGTGTGAGTGTGTGCTTACGAAGAATAGAAATCAAGAGCTGGATTCTGGCCCTGGTGAAGACCGCACGATTTGAACTCGAAGGCAACAAGTATCACATTGTTGATCCACTGAACATCACTAGTTTCCCACCTGAAGGGCGCCTTATTGTTAAGAAATGCGAGGACTCTCTATAGAAGCTTGTCCAACCAGTTATCCATTTCAATCACGAGGCTGGCATGGTACGCTTTCTGATCTCTTGCTTCAGTCAGTGATGGGGTATAGGCCGGAAATCGAATGAAGGATGTTATTTATCACTTGCAAGATAAATACAGACAAGCCAAAAAGGTATTATTTCGTCTCCTTGACCCTTTAATCTACTCTTTAATATATGAGAGATTTCACTCAGATCTAGTAATGGTTCTTCTCTTTCATCACTAGAGTTGGTTCTTTCCTAGTCTTGAAGAATACCTCCGGGTCCTGATAAGTCCCCCCCAAATAATCCCATAAAGCAAAATGCTGTCCAAAATTGAGACCCATGCTCTTGTGATGTACGGTGTGGAATTGTTCGCGGTTGTCATCTGGCCGCATATCCGCGTCAGTATTTAAATGCCCAATCAATGCATCAGGGGCGGGAATCATACGTAGTAGCATTGTCCAAAGATTGTTCCAGAGTAGGATTAGGATTTGTGCAACGTCTGACATTGGCCAAATGAAGCTATAGGCATATATTGGCAGACTCATTATGTATGCTTCCAACGGGTGAAACGCAAATGCTGCAAATGGAGTAGGGACAACATAGCTGTTTTTGTTTAATCTATCAGTCCACAATATTGCTTGAAAGGTAAATGGGACGGCTTACTGATGATGTCTCTTGTGCATTGTCTTGAACAGAAAAGGTATATGGAACATTCGATGAAGCCAATATATAGTCGTGTCACAAAACATAACGTAGAATGGGTATTGTGCTATTTCGTACCACAGACTACCCGACCCGAACTGGTAGATCTTCGCATAGCCGTTCATCTGGCCCCAGAAGATGGGCACAGTCAAGATATTCAGCCAGAAGAGTGCAATCAGGGAGTCTTTCATCTCGGAGCGGATTTGTGACCGATGGAATTTGGGATCCTTCTTCCATACTGGATTAAAGTTCTGATAGTAGCAAGCTGTACCAAAAAGAAAATAGAAGAAGGAACTCAATGGCCTGAAGGATGCCTGTTAGCACATTACTTCGAGGCGCGAAGGGGATCGCAGGAGTTGAACACATACCATATCAAAAGAAAGACGCTGATGCACTGTCGCGCATTACTGTATCGCTCCCAAATGGTCGAGTCTGCAGCAATGGTACATATATACTCTTCCAACTTTTGAACACCGCCGACGAGCACGGAAGAATGCGATGGCTGGGTGAGAGATTGGCAAAGGCCTTGCAATATCCTTCGGCGAGTTGATTCGTATGCTGAGTCAAGGATGATTGGATCCAAATAATCAAGAATCAGATCCATTTTGAGTACGTTGATTGGGTGAATGGATAGAAATTCAAAGGCTGTATAGATCAGGAGATGATCATTAAGTCCATGCCGAAGCAAGCAGGAGTGCAGACTATTGCTCTTCAGATCCAACAAGCCAGTAGCTCATGATCAATACAGGTGCTAGCTTCATGCCATTCTTATACGAAACGAAATAAAACTACCGTGCAGATCATCAGTACCGGTTTCCCCCTTCCCGGCTGATCCGCCCACAGCATCGCGATTCAGTTTTCGGATTTATTCCTAACGAAACTGGAAGAATAAATCCGCTGATGTCTGACTTGATATGGGTAATCGTTATTTTACAACCCGGCCATGTGGATAATGATGGAGCGCCATGTTACGTGAACGGTGATTTATAGAAACAGCGCACAAAGCGATTGTTCCCTTTTTTTCCCTGCTTAGAATTGAGGCAATCATTCCATTCAATTCGGATAGGATAGATACCGGGGGAAAAAAACAACTAGTATGTCCAGCTGAACACTGGAGTGGCCTTGGTTTGAGACATATGTCATCAATCGCTTTTGTATGACAAGTCACCAAGCAAGTGCAATTGCAACGCTTTTCGGGCAGGGATCTTCGAGACATAAGAATTCCAGTCCGTTGGCTCCTCGGGCTGATATCTCCGTACAAGTGCTTATACTAGTAGTATGAAGAAGATCAAGTCTGAGACTAGACAATGTCTCACTCATGGCTAAATCGCATCATCTGCTTTGACATCAGACAAGGGTAATGCGCAGAAATTTTACAGTCCTGTTGTGCAAGGAGCCGAAAGCTGAAAAAGTCAACCATTCTCAATCACTTCCATGCATGGGTTCTAGTCTATTACAGCACCCTATATTCCCCTTACCCCTGAGAGTCTGGATGGTCGCCCCATAGGCATAAAGGAGTTCCAGGGACACCGCTCTGGCATACGCAGTACGTGGCTCCCTATTACCTGAGTGAAATGATGACCGCTCGCTTTGCTACTCTTCATTTCCGTTCAGACTGGTGTTACTATGCTGTTGAGGCGATGAAACTCTGAATCACCAAGACCCACAGGGCCCATTTTCACCGGTCCCCTCTCTCCTTCGGCCTACAAATATTCTTTGTCTATTGTTTTAAGACAAGTAATGAGTAATGCGTCTGCGTTCTTCTCTCCACCCTGAAGATACCTACTAGTTTGAGTATGAGGCTGTTTTCTCATTTCAATGCCATCATCCTGACATCTCATCGTTGACTTATGGGACCCGGGACCTGCACATTCCTCAAACTCTTTCTGTGACGTTGTATGCTCACTCACCCCAATTGCGTGGCTACGATGTATGAACCAAAGGCCGTGGGCCGTACCGGCTTCCTCATTCAAGAAGCTACAAGCTGCGCTCTGATTATAAGCAGTCCGTTGTTCTTATTGTTCTACTGGATCTCGTACGAGTACTTTGACGCATCGCTATTTTCGACGGCAACAGCTCTGCTTGCAGAAGGACCGTCATTCTTTCTACACTATATTCCCTATCCAACCGCAACTTCGATTGCAGCCTACTTATCATGGGTGGCATTCCAAGCGTTGTTGTACATTTTCGTACCTGGGCCTCTACACCATGGGCCGCGAACTCCCGGGGGCAGACGACTGCCGTACCGACTGAATGGTTCACGAGCTTGGATCATCACCATTGTAGTCGGGGCTGCGGCATCCTATTATGGGCTTATTGATCCTACCTTCATTGCCAGGCAATGGGGAAGTATTCTTGCGACCGCGAGCTTATACTGTGCGACACTGATCTGCATATTTCAGATCAAAGCTCGCGTGTGGCCGGACAATGTGGGAGAAACACTATTCACAGGTCAGACTGCCCATGTTGTTGCATTATGTGTACTTGAACTCACAATATCATACCACAGGCGGCTTCTGGTACGACATTTTCAATGGCGGAGAGCTTCATCCCCGGACTGGATCGATGTTTGACTGGAAGCACTTCACCGCGAGCCGAACCGGAGGGATGCTCGCGTGGACATTGATGTAGGTTCTTCATTGCCCTCAAGCAGCATTAGGCGAAGTAAACAAAATGCTAATTCAGACCCAAAGCGACCTTTCATTTGCAGCTTTACAATATAGAAAGCTTGGCACACTGACCAACTCAATGATCATCACAGTGGTTTTTAGAATGTGTATCGTGTGGGAGTATTTCCACTGGGAGAACTGGTACGTTGCCTGCCTATGGACTTTCTCTCTCCAAGTCAAATAGAGAGAACCCATTATAGAGGCTTACTCACATTCGCAGGTTCTTCGAAACCCTCGACGGTAACCATGAACGCTTCTCTTTTTACAACATTTACGGCTTTGCTGCCATGATGCCGCACATCTGGACTCTCCAAACACAATATCTAGCCATCCATCCGGTATCGCTGCCACGCATCCATGAGATTGGCGTTATTGTCCTCTTTCTTTCAGGATGGGCCTTGCAGCACCTCGTAAATAGACAGAAGGCCTTGGCTCGAGAGACGGCTGGGCAGTGCACCATCTGGGGGCGCAAGGCAAAGTATTTGGAAGCAACATATAAAACTGCTGATGGAAAGACGCGGCGGACAGTGTTGTTGTGCTCAGGTATGGATCCAAATGCTGAAGTTTATGGTTTTATCCACCCCGGTATCTCGTTGCTAACAATGCCCGTGTGGTAGGCTGGTGGGGAGTCATGCGTCATGGCAATTACGCTGGTACTATCATGTACGGTTGGGCTTCTTGTATCGCCTGTGGGATGGGTCATCTCTTTCCGTATGCTGAGGCAATTGTCTTGACTGGCTTGATAATGCATCGCTGCCTCCGAGATGAGGCTAAATGCAGAGAAAAGTATGGCAAGACATGGGACGAATATTGCCGAATTGTCAAATGGAGAATAATTCCTGGAATCTACTAGGCCAGCTACAGTAATTAGGAGCTTGGAGAACAGGGGAAGATGGATGTCTAGGAGTGTTATATATAGCCAGAGTGATAGCAGTAGGCCAGCATGTCCGGACTCTGATTTACACATCCATCAGACGAGGAAACTAATCTAATCTAAGCATATACCAACTCTAGATTCTCATATCCGTTTATCGAATACATCTCACCATCTAATTGATGTCTCTTTAGCTTATTGTTAATGCCTAGGACCTGTTAGGATACAAGCCAGCCATTTTGCCCAATGTTTCCTGTGACCGTCTGCCTCTTGCAGCTTTGCTACAGCTGATTCATATTCACACAGTCACGTATTAGGATTGATATCGTTGTGATCCAGCAATCACTTTGTCACACTTAGGGACATTTTCTCGGCGGCATAGCTAAGCACTGTTCGGCCTGGTTACGTGTGAACATGTTAAGGGAGGAAAGCTTTTACCCTTTCGTATGCCCATTTTCTATGGCGTAACTTAAAAGCCATTCGAGAATGGCTATTAACAAGGTTCGGTTTAACATCCCTGCGGGAGAGGAGTTCTTCAATGAAATCGCTATGTCCCTTTTCTGCGGTATAGATCAAAGGTTTTCGAGAATCCTTATTACGGAGATTTGGGTTAATGTGATGGTTGGTGAGAAGGAAGGGCCCGCAAGCTTCTTATGTACACTGGCCTAGAACCTGAAGAGCGTGCACTGTTTGTGCCTCCTACGTTTTACGAACTAGTTCAAGGTATTACGGACAGCCATTGACACGGCGCATGCGGCATAGTGTGTTCAAATAACGAAATTCCGTAAGTCTTTGATCAACTACACAATAGGTATGACGAATCACCAACGTGAAGTAAATTGCGTGTTGTCCAAATAGATATGGTGGCATAGGGTAGCAAGTTGTAGTCTGGTATTCCACCAGATCTAACCCCTGGCAGCCATGTCAGCCAGGGCGGCCGTCAGAGCCAACCAGTGTAGTGATAGTGAGACAGACTTGCCAGTGGAGGGGTTGGAATCAAAGACAACCCGATCGCGCCAAAAGAAACCATTTGTCCTTGTTCGGCCATTCTGTCCCTCTGCGATGTTTGATGAATATCCTCCTTGATAACCCGTGAACATTCTCTTCTCCTTTGCACCCCTACCTCATGGCTACTCTAGCTTCCTTATTGCTCCACGGCTGACCGAAGCCTGAAGGCATTGATGCCTGCCGTCTCTACTGGCGATCACGACCATCGCTATGAGCGCTCGACCGACAGACCGGTCGCCTTTTTACAACGCTGGGAGATGGGAGACGTCGGGCGATACCATCGCTTCTGCAGGATACCATCCACAACTTCGAGACATTGCGTCGTCGAGACGAACCCGCCTCATAATCTGCGTAGGCGCGTTTCTTGTTCTTCTCCTGCTCGGCGCCCGAAGCCATACGACTTTGCCTGATATCTCTTCATGGCACCAGCCGGCATCGAAACGAATCGACGACGCGAAAGATGTGTCGCAGCACGCCGATACAATAGATTGGAGCCGATTTGCATACTTTCAATATGTCACCAATGACGAGTACCTCTGCAATTCTGTCATGATCTTTGAATCCCTACATCGGCTGGGAAGCAAGGCGGACCGTGTGTTGCTGTACCCATTCAGTATGATGGTCAATCCCAACTCGAAAGAAGCGAACGACGACCAGACACGACTATTGATCAAGGCACGGGACGAGTATAAAGTTCGATTGAAACCAATTACGGTGCAGCACAAGGCAAATGAGGATCGTAGGTTTCGCTCCTCTTGTTCATGTGCACGCTTGATCTCCGTCTCGATCTAACACTCGCATCTGCATAGCAACCTGGGCCAGTTCGTATACGAAGCTACTGGCGTTCAACCAAACAGAATACGATCGAGTTCTATCGCTAGATTCCGATTCGACTGTCCTGCAGTCAATGGATGAGCTCTTCCTTTTGCCTCCATGCCCTGCTGCTATGCCCCGCGCATATTGGCTGCTCCCCGGCGAGAATACACTGTCTTCCCAACTCATATTGGTGCAACCCAGCCCGGCCGAGTTTCGACGTGTCCAGGCTGCCATAGAAGATGCCGACCATGGCCAATATGACATGGAGATTGTAAACAGTCTATACCGAGACAGTGCCATGGTTTTGCCTCATCGTCCCTATGACATGCTCTCGGCCGAGTTTCGCAGAGAGCAACATGAGCAGTACCTGGGCTCTGATCGGGAAAAATGGGACCCTGTAGCGATCTACAACGAAGCCAAGTTTATGCATTTTTCGGACTGGCCCGTTCCCAAGCCCTGGATCCCAATGGAACTTGATATGCGAGAGGAGAAACAGCCACGATGCACCACGACAGAAGACGGGACTGCGAACTGTGCTGATAGGGATATTTGGGTCGAGTTGTATAGAGACTTCCTTCGCAGGCGAATAGTAAGTTTACCAAGTCCAAGGACTGATGACTCCTTTTGATCTACAGACTAATACAATCGCAGGACATTTGCTATGTTGAGTGATGTGATTAGGTACCATTGATTCGGCGTAGATTCACTGGCATTCGGCGTGCGTAGAGTATACGCAGTGCGCAGCAATCTGCACTCCGTTTTAATTTTATAGAAAAAATACTGGATGCATAAGTTGCGACTCTAAGCCTCAGCCTAAATGATCAATGTAGAAGAAGATAATTGCCTGACAGTGTTGTCGAGCATGGCAGCCTTTGTCCACCCATGTAGCGTGATGAAGGCGTGATGAAGTATATTCAATGGTAAAGATGAAGTGCGATGAGACTTGCACCTATTCAAGGAATAGAGGTAAATTTTGTTATTCTGTTCAACTAACAAAGCATCAATGATCAAGGTGTCATCCAAATCCCCTCGTCACTGGCACTCCATATATTATCTCATAGCTGGAGCAACGCACTGTTGGATGCAGTCTCGTAATAATAATAATTGGGGAAGAGTATGTAATGCAGAGGTGGGAGTGGGGAAACCCAAACGCTGCAGGCATCCATTCCAGAGAGATCTTGTTCACTGGACTGGAGGCGTACAATTCCGTCCGTGTCTCATCAGTCTTGCAGCCGCAATAAAGGGCCAAGCCTGGACGGCCTACGACTACGCCACTGTGTATATATATTGCATCGCAATTACCATCCCAACCCCAACTGACGTCAAACTTAACCAACAACTCCGCTTTCATCGCCCATCATCTCCATCTCTTTCAAGACAGCAACAACAGCATCAATACAATGTCCTATCGTGGCGGACAGAGCCAACGAGGACAGGGACAAAGCCGTGGAGGAGGGGGAGGACCTCGTGGAGGAGGAGGAGGGGGATTCCGTGGAGGAGGTAGTGGTGGTGGAGGAGGAGGAGGAGGGCCCCGTGGAGGATCTCGTGGAGGACCTCGCGGCGGCGGCGGGGGTGGAGGCACATTTAGAGGCGGCTTTGGCGGCCGTGAGCCCCCGCAAGTGTTCTCGTAAGTGTGAACCATGGCTTTCTTACCACCTTTTGTTAGGCCATGTCAGATACGACCGAATGATATCTAACCATCGCATCGCAGTCCCGCCGGCGGAATTCCCACTCCAGACGCGAATGTAACTAAAATCGAGGACGCCCTTCAATCCAGCAAGGCAATCGATCTCAGCAGGCTAAGCCTGACTGATCACTTCCCCAACCGGCCCGGCTACGGCACAAAGGGAGCGGGTGTGACACTGTGGGCGAACTACATCGCATTAACAGCGTCGCCTAAGCTTGTTCTCTACCGATACGATCTCTTCGTCACCCCCGCCGTTGCGGGGAAAAAGCTGACCCAAGTCATCCGCCTCTTGCTGGAGGCGCCAGAGTTGGACTCTTTCAAAGATGACATTGTCAGTGACTTCAAGTCAACCCTCATCTGCCGTCAGAAATTCGAGGACCAGACAATCGGCATAGTCTACCGATCCGAGGGCGAGGAGGAACCGCGCGACAACGCCATCAAGTATCAGGTCAAGCTTCAATTTACCAACGTTTTGGCCGTTTCTGAACTGGTTGATTACCTCACATCAACCAACATAGCCGCACAGTATGACGAGCAGCTGCCTATGATCCAGGCATTCAACATCTTTCTCAACCACTACTCCAAGTCGGCTGGGAATCTCGCCTCCATTGGAGCGTCCAAGACCTTCTCTTTGAGTCAGGAATCTGCTACCTGGGACCTCCAGAACTGCCTCACTGCTATACGCGGTTTCTTTGCCAGTGTTCGTGCGGCGACAGGCCGTGTCCTAGTCAACGTCAATGTCAGCCATGGTGCTTTTTACCAGGCGGGCCCTCTCGACCAATTCGTCGTTCGATTTGGAAGTCAAAATTTGTACAAGTTGGAGAAGTTCATCAAGAGGCTCCGCATCAAAACCACTCACCTCAAGGCCAAAGTGAACAAGAGCGGCCAGGAGATTTTGCGAATAAAGACAATTTTCGGCCTTGCCAATAAGAACGATGGGCAGGGTCTGCAACACCCCCCCAAGGTGAGTCAGTTTGGTGCTGGGCCAAAAGGCGTTGAGTTTTGGCTTGAAGCATCACCTTCAAAGGCCACACCTGCTTCTGCTCCTGGTGGAAAGAAGAAGGGCGGAAAGGGCGGCAAAGCCCAGGGAGGCCAGCCTGCAGCTTCGGGCGGGAGGTACATCAGTGTCTATGACTTCTTTGTCAACTGTGAGTAAACCTGTTACGCATCCCACTATACCAGATAGCGACTGATCTGTTTTGCAGCATATGGCATTCACATTGCCGATCCTAGGTTGCCCGTCGTCAACGTTGGCAACAGAGAAAACCCTACATACTTGCCGCTCCAGGTTTGCACTGTCGTGCCAGGCCAGCCTGCAAACATCAAGCTTGACCCGTCTCAGACGCAGCAAATGATTCGATTTGCGGTTCGCAGGCCGCATGAGAATGCCACGTCTATTGTGATGAGCGGCCTGAAGACTGCAGGCTTGTCTTCCGATACGAATCCCCTGCTGGTCAGTGTATTCTACGTGTCTTTCATAGCTGGCAATGACTGAAATACTAACCGTCCACAGGGCAAATTTGGCATCACCACTTCGCCAAACCTCATCACTGTTCCTGGCCGTATTCTTATGAGCCCCAAGGTTGTGTATAACCAAAGTTCAGTACCAACCATATCGGGCAGTTGGAACATGGTGCCACGCGGTGGCCCAGGTCTTAGGTTCAACGCCGGCGGACGACTGCAAAAGTGGTCTTGTCTGTACATCAACATGCCAGACATGTACCCAAACGCTTATAGGTTCACTCCCGATAGCCTGAACGAACTGATGCAGAAGTTCCATGCTGTCTTGAATGAGACCGGTATCATGGCCAGCCCACCTCTACCACCGCAACCGTTGAAGCTGAATGGCACGGACGATCCAGCACTCGATGCTTTGTTTAAGAGGGCGTCATCTTCTCTGCAACTGCTTTTCATCATCGTGCCTGCGGCTCCCATTCCGCTGTACAATCGTATCAAGCACCTAGGAGATGTGGTGTACGGAATCCACACCATCTGCAGTGTCGGTACTAAGATTGCCAAGCCTCAAGGCCAGGATCAATATTTCCGCAACGAAGCTCTCAAGTTCAATTTGAAGCTCGGCGGTAGCAACCAAATCATTGAGCCCTCACGCTTGGGCTTCATTGGCGAGAACAAGACTATGATTGTTGGTATTGATGTCACCCATCCATCACCTGGGTCGGCTTCGACGGCGCCGAGTATCGCTGGCATGGTTGCCAGTGTTGACAAGTGGCTCGGTCAGTGGCCTGCTGTCCTTAGTCTTCAGTCCAAGGCACGCCAGGAGATGGTGTCGGACCTCAAAGCCATGCTCCAGTCACGATTGCGTCTATGGCGCGAGAAGGGCAAGCATGCCACTCTTCCGGAGAACATTCTCATCTACCGTGATGGTGTTTCGGAGGGACAGTACCAGCTCGTCTTGAATGAAGAGTTGCCGCTGCTCCGCAGTGCCTGTGTGGAATCCTACAAGGCCGCCAACCAAAAGGAGCCGCGCCTAACCATTATCATTGTCGGCAAGCGGCATCACACGCGCTTCTATCCGACCCAATTAAACGACGCTGACAACTCAGGAAACACCAAAGCTGGCACCGTGGTTGATCGGGGTGTTACGGAAGCTCGTAGTTGGGATTTCTTCCTGCAGGCGCATACGGCACTGCAGGGAACCGCTCGTCCGGCGCATTACTATGTTGTGCTGGACGAGATCTTCCGCCAGCGATATGCAAAGACCCCCGCAAAGATTGCAGACGAACTCCAGGAGCTGACGCAGAGCATGTGCTTCACATTTGGCCGAGCCACCAAAGCCGTGAGCATCTGCACACCGGCTTACTACGCCGACATTTTGTGTGAGCGGGCGCGATGCTATCTCAGCAACCTGTTTGAGACGCCAACAAACTCGGCTGCGCCTTCGGTAGCCGGCAGCATTGAGGGTGGTCCCGGTGTTGGACCTTCTGCAGGTGATTTGCAGATTCATAGAAATCTGAGAGATACCATGTTCTATATCTGAGCGACATAAGACAACAGGTACATGATGTTTTTGGCATATGACTGTTGACCTTTTTTGGGTAAATTGCAACGTGGAGGCTTGAGGGAAGGATTTTATGAGTGAATGAACTATTTTGTTAACCATTTCTTGGAAATATATTGGAAATATATTGATGTCAAACACACTCATGCCGTCATATCCTCTGTGGTGCTACGCAACCGTTATGATTTCAGTGCTTGGAATAACTCAAACTGCCTACAGACTCTCAGGACTAAACTTGCTCGTTGGCCTGAGCCCGAAACCTGACTTTTCATACATCATATCAAGCACCTTCATCTGAGCCAGGCTGTCTTCGTGGGATACCCAAGCGCCCGTCCCCTCTCTGCCCCGTACTCGATTGACAAACTGCTCCAGCATATGTCGATATGTCTGCCAGTAAATCTCCCCAGGCTGATTGACACCCATTTCTTGATAGGTATAGGCCTTCTTTGTCTGCTTCTTTACGACTTTCTTGACAACTTGGCTGGTGTCCTTCTTGGTGGTCACAAATTCGTCCTCGATATCGATGCGGTGGTAAATGGCCGACAGCATAAAATTCACAAAGTGCACTTTTCGGGTCTTTGTTGTCTCCTCGCCCTCGACACCCCTCGCCTTCAACCACCACGGGGCGATGCGTAACCGTCACGGTAGGTGCCGAAAACTCTCTCAGCGAACCCCTCAGCCCGCCCTCGAGTTCGCCTATGGCACCGCCAGGGAATCGAAACTTGGCCTTGTAGTTTCCGTCGCATCGGTCGTATGGCGCCGGCATCTTCTCCATCTCACACTCTAGGCATTCCTCTGGCTCAGTGCCAAACGTGTTTCTGAGCGCGGCAACGTTGTAAGTGCCCAGGTCCATTGTTGCACCACCGGAAAGGTCGTAGTTGAAGCGGATATCGTCGTCCTTCATGATGAAACTGGGTAAAGAAGACCTTGTACGCACATGAGAAATGTTGGGCTGGTCAACCTGGGCCATGAAGCAGGCCCATGCAGGGGTGAAGCGGTTGTGAAAGGCTTCCATCAGCACCGGGGCATTGGGCTGTGAAAGAAGAGGGGATTTAAATAGAATCTCGGCCTCAGCTGTATTAGAAGTCGAAGGCTTCTCTAGGAGAACGTGTTTCCCCTTGGCGAGAGCGCGGAGAGTCCACTCAAAATGGAGACCATTGGGGAGGGGGATGTAAACAGCGTCAACCTGAGGGTCATCAAGAATAGCTATGCGAATTGCTTGTAAGCTGAAGAGCTTCTCAAATATGGCTAGGATTCAGGCTCACCCTCATAGCTGTCACTGACATGAGGAATGCCGTACTTCTTTGCATACGCAGTAGCTCTTGTCTTGTCGCGCGCGGCGACAGTGTAAACAATGACTTCAGGATGGCTTTTAGCTGGAGTGATGAGAGCTGATGGCCTGGTGCGCACCTTGTGTTAGCTAGCCATGCTGGATGCGTGCCAGGGGGATTCACCTACGCAATGTTGGCGGCACCAAGGATGCCAAACTTCAATGCATTCTCCTGCTTTTGCAGCACCGGGGCGTTAAAGACCAGCCAATTGCGGCGAAGGAAGCCAAGCACTGAAGCCATGGCGAATATGTCTTTGGTGAGAGCTGAAGTGGTGCTTATGAATAGCAGCTGAACAAACTGCCTAACCTAACGGTAGACCACGACGTCAATTGTACCACGCTTCTTGGAGTTGAATATATGCATGCATGTGTATCGAAGGAATGTAGGAGAAATCGAGCAACACTCGACGAGCACACGTATAAAATCGACACTATTCGCAAGCCATAAATCTGGAATGGGATGGGTTCCAAAGCCGAAACCCGATCGGCGGGGCGTTTCACGAGCTTTATACCAACGCAAACGACAACACTCCAACGGCGCATTGCAGGTGGATCTCCCTATCCCGTCAGGGCTATGGGAGCGGATTCCGGGTTTCATTCCCGCTCTGTGTCCTGAACTGATGCAACACGTTCTGGCAAGGAACCTTCCGCTAGCGCAGCAAGGATGCTAACCCTTTCCCGCTGTAATTCATAACTTCTTTACAATCCATGTTTGCAGCGGGCATCATGGAGCGGACAGCGAGATGGTGATGAAGCCGCACGTACCGGGGTTGGATCGCAAGGGTTAGACAGCCCAGTGCATCACGGGTGCCGTTGCCGTTTAGACAAACGGCCTGAATGATCCGGATCAAAATCATCATTCCACATGGTACTATTGCCTGAAACTCCCCCAAAGTGTAGCTGTAATATGGCGGCGCCGCGGCCTAACCAAGACATCCGCTGGGGCCAGGTCATCCACAACAGTGGCCGGTGCCATCCGTGAAGAAACGCGGCCGTGGTTATTGCTTTGGAATCTCCGCGAGATTTTAGAATGAGTCTACATTCATTGAACCTTGAATGTACATTGTGAGCAAGGAGCTGGGTCGTACGGCAAGGTACCAAAATGATATGGTTAAAGAGCCAATCCAGAGCAATTAGAGATAAACTCTTCTGCCTATGATATCATGGGGCAGCGTACGATCACGCTCATTCATCACAAAGATGACAGCAACATTGAAAATTCGTCATCCCCTCTCCCCGTCGGCCTGAAGGAATTGCGTCAAGATCGGTTATAGGCGCGTATAGGCACACGCTATAACCATACGTCACCCCCAGCATGAACTCTCGCTCGCATTCGCAGTCTCGGCTTTTGTTTCGGCCCCTGCAATATACCGAACGTGAATAGCCCGAGAATGAAAGATGTACAAGGGCGCGTCACAGAAGGGGGGGGAGAAGCGCTTCAGTCCAGTGAGTCAACATCGCATCTGTTCTCAAGCTCGGTTGAATAGTGTGCTCTATTCAAGCGAGTAGGTGTTTTGATTGAAGATTAAGACCAAAAATAGCTTGCAGTTGTATTTACATAGTGCTTGGCACCATGCAACTACTAAATTCCTAGTGTGAAGTAGAATAAGAAGCTCAAAAAAAACCCATGCATGTATAGCTCCCCATTAACTATTGCATAAAATAACTCCAGCGGTCTCGATTCATACATAGTATACAGGATAACAACTCAACCTTCTCTATGAGTGGAGGTGGCATTTCCTTTTGTCGCGTATGTACTTGTAACGGGCACCTGACCAGTAGCTATATCAAGCCCAGCCAAGGTTCGACTGAACATGGCCAATGCAGCAGCGGCTGGCAATCTCGTTAGTATTACCGCGGCGATATGAGAGATCTCGAAGGCGACTTACGTTGGAAATAAGGCACTTGGTGACCAGCCTCGTATACTCGGAGGAAGCTAAAGTTGCCGTACTGTCGAACCGCACCATACTCCTTGCCATCTAGGAGAAAGGGTGCGTAGCCAGCGTTGTGGAAATTGGCAGTCTGGGAGTAGTTGACCGCCAAACTGACAGCCTCTCCTCCGTACCAGTTGCAAATGTAGTCAGCATCGCCAGCATACAAAGAGACGCGGACGCCCTTGTCCAGCAGATGTGCGATGTTGCCAAGGGTGCTCGGGAACACCTCGTCGCCGGATTGCTGGAAAGCGTAAAAGACCTCGCTGCTGATGGAGGTCCAGTTGAGCGATACAGCAGAGTCATCCTGGATGTTAGGCTGGTTGAGGAATGCCGTCACGGGGCGAACGGGAGGAACATCGGCGGAGGCGTTGACACGAATATCGTAAGTGCCTCTGTTGGCGAAGGTGTAGTACAGCCCTGTGACCCCATGTTAGATCATCGCCAAGGGAAAAGATTTCTCTGCATATTCACCTTCAACGCCGTCGCGGCAAAAGTGTGTAGCCTCCGCGCAAAGAGCCTGGTCGACCAAAGACACCCCCTTTGTTGTACGGCAAAAGTCGATCAATGCCAAACAGCCATTGGGGTTGTTCAAGGCGAATTGTCCAAAGTTATAGATCGTCTCATTGTACCCAACAATACCGTAGTTGTTGTCGACGGAATACTTCAAGTAATAGGGAGCCTGAATCTTGTAGTCAAAAATTCCGTTGCCAACCTAAAAGCTCCATTAGTATTTTAGATCCTCAAGTTCATTCTTCTGCCATGACTTACTCCAAGCGAATCAAAGTTCAGTTCGATTCCCTTTGTTTTGCCATCACGGATTTCCTGGGTCTGATTGTAAAAGTAGTCATAAAAGATCGGACCATCTGCGACATGTCAGCCAGAAGATCAGCCTTGCCTAGTGCTGGGGCATAACGAACAGTGTCCACCATAAGATTCTGTCCAGAGATTGAACGACTTGGACTTGATGTCTGGGTTTAGGTGTGGGAGAGTGTTGAAGAAACCCTGGATAATGTGCCAAGCGGAAACTGCTGCCTTTTGCGTAGTATCATCAATGGTCGCGTCAAAGATTGAGTACTCTGAGAGTTGTTAGTACATAGTGAGACCAAGTCATCACATCATCACTTACGGCCATCAATACCGTTTACACTTGGCGGTTGGTAGGTACCGAAATCGTCAAGGGTTCCAGGGGCCTCCTTTGAGTATGACCAGCCCACACCCATGGGTTGTGAGAGGTAGAGAACGTTGGAGACGTTGTTCCAAGAATGCGGATTGTAGGCAGGTTTGAGGTCACTGGTGGTGACAAAACAAGGACCGTTCTCTGTATGAAATTAGAAACATTCATGAGGTAATGGCCGTTTTTCTTACCGATATACGCTGCGACGAGAGAATCGGACCCAGGACCACCAGTCAACCAGAGGGTGACTGGGTCATCCTTGGGGCTATGCCTTGATTCATAGAACAAAAAGTAGTAATGAGTGTCATGGTCAAGATCGATGTAGCCTGAGTAAGCTTTAACACCAGGTGTCGTCTCGCAGAAAGTAGGTTCCTTGTATCTGATCTGGACACCGCCTGGGGATGTGATGGTCTTGACGTCCTTTGGCTGAGCCGGAACTTGGGCTACAACATGTGCAGCAAACAACCCCGCGACGACGGCGGTTGAAAGGCGTGACAGCATGATAGGGGCGTAAGTCCTCGTATGCAATGCGTATTGGGACTATTAACTATCAAATAATCTTCAGTGTCTAAAGATAGCCTTATTCCTTTAACAAAAAGAGGTCGTTATGAAGCATCTTATATCCTCCATCTTCACAGAAAAAGCAATACTTGGGACCGGATACTTCTCAAAGAGAGTGTCTCATTCTTCAACAAAAGACTGGGTAGAAATGTCATTCAGCTCTGACGGAATTGAAACCGCTAACAATTTGCCAATTATTAACACTATGAAAGCACGTGAAGAAATGCTGACAAGACTCCACAACGTTCCGCCAAATCGGCCGGTAAGGCACATGGGGAGGGGAGACGGAGCCGAATGATTCCCATGCCCACCGATTGAAAGCAATGATAGGCCAGTTGGTCCAGTATGAATATGGGACTTTCCGTATTCTGGACGTAGATGGTCTCACTACGCAAGTGATTATGCTATGGGGCGGCTCGAACGCCCGCATCGAAGCCCATAAAGTCGGAACGTCGGAGTCATCCTAGACACGGAGCGTCGGATTCATCTACTCGTAGGACTTTTCAGTATATGGATCTCACTCCCGCACCAGAATGAAGCCACTAAAGTAGAACATTCGTGCTTATCCCACAATCTCACATTGTATTCCCGGACCAATTGCCGGTCAGCACAACGGATATTCGGAATGTATTCACGGTTGAGCCCCACAAACAGTTAAAGATTCGCGCGCTATTAGTCTCAATAAGATTTCAGCTTTGAGAATACTGACCTGAGATAAATGGCTTGGCTCAAAGTGTCACAGGTGGTACACCAACCGGCCGAGGGTGGCCCCGCAGAACATTTTGCATAATTCTATGTCGATGTATCGTTTTGTGTTGCATATTTTACGACCTTTGAGAGACAGAGAAATCCTGGGCGTTTAAGAGGAGCTTTACAAGGTGCATTCACAGTTTCGTTCGTCAACATAGAAGCAACGCTATCAACAGATATATCATAGAGTAAAGTGGTATTGATAAAGTAAGAATAAACCATGTCCTGGCTCCAAACATCTCGTCTTATTACCACCATCAGAAACAGAGGCTAAAATAGGGACCCTGACCTGCATCTTTACTAGAACATACTCGCCGGCCCCAGTATAAAGCATATCGACTGTGCTTGGCCCGACTGCATGGCGAAAATCAAGAACCAGTCAGAAACAGTCGGATCGCCGGATTTAGAAGCAATTCCAATACAGATTGACGCCAAAAGTGGATGCCTCAGGTGTAAGGTGTTCATTTCAGCACTTTAATAGTACTAACTTAGCACATTCCTCGTCCGCGTGTTCTTGGTTGCGAAGACTTACTTTCTTTTTGCAGGCTTTCAATGCGCTTTCGCAGCTGGGTCGTGGGCACTTTTATTGTCTCAACATTAGTCACCTACCAGCCGTAGTTGTAACAATTTCACCCAGCCGATGCGTGTACACTTACGTCGTCGATCCTACCACATCCCTGATTACAAGCATCAGACAGGCGTTGGCAGTCGTCGAGGCACATGTTCTTGACCTTTTGTTTCAGGGTAGCGACTTCATTCATCAGGGTCTTGATAGAATCGCAGACATTTGTACTGCAATTGTTTTGCCGCGCTTGTATCCGGTTTTCACTTTCTGCGGGGGAGGCGATTGTTGGACCAGCCAGGACAGCAAGAAGAACGACGGCGAACTTCATCATGGAGGAGAGGAAAGAAGCTGAGATGATAGAATGACTATGAATGTGGATGAGTTCAAATGAGTCAGCAATGGCGACGAGACAGCCGGTTGACTTTATACCGGTAGAGTCGTCCCTGTTCATGACCTCTCCCTCGCCAGCAACTGCTACCCTTGCATTAAGGCTTGATGTCTAATCTCAGTCTCTGGCCAACTACGAGCTCCAAGAAGTTCACCGTGTCTTAAAGTAATTAGCTTTGCGGTGGTGGCATGTGCTGTTTTACTTTCAGGTCCTTACACGCGAGGCCAAGTAGAGGTACCGGCATTGAGTGGGTGACAGAAGGTTTGAGAATAGGTACGGGCTTTGCAGTAATTGAAAACCAGCAGATCTATCAATTTAATATACCATAGCGCCATCATTATAATAGAGAGAAGAAGAAGAAGAAAACGTATTCTCAACTAAGCTCTCCATGGCTTCAATGCTGTAGTTCTTATCCTCCATTGCATACAGATACAGCAGACCATGGTAGATACATGGAATTATAGAATGCATATCAATTACGATAGACTTATAATAGCCCTATGTGTGCCTAAACACATGTGCGGAAAATTTGCATCGGTCATCATCTAACACTAATCACCGCCAGCATTAGCATCTACACCTCTTCGTCTACATTTTCACCATGATGAATACTTGCTTCCTTCATAGACTCATACCTCAGATCATCATAAACTTGTTTAAAGTTCTATTTCTTGATGCCAGAACCCCATAGGTCGTAATTATGCTCACTTCATATAGCCAAGATACTTACATTTGTCTGGCAATATTGGTTCATACGCTGCTAACCATCATACGAACATGATATCTTGCAATTATCCAGGACCTTTTTTTTTTTTTTTTTGCAGAGCAGCAACTTTCTTCCCAAGGTCTTGATTGAGGAGATTCCGAACAGGTTTATAGACACCAACAGGGTAGTTCTACTGTCGTGCCTGTAACTGGTGCGATACTTCGGCTGGAGAGGTAACTGTTGAGCTGACTAGGGCGGCAAGGATAACTATAGCGAACGAACTTCATGTTACTTGTAGATACTAGAAAAAGAAGTTTCAAGTAGGATTCTTTTCTTTTTTCTTTCTTGAGAATGGCTCGAAAGTGCATGAGATATAGAGATGACGGCAGAACACACGTCTGGTGTCAAAATGGAGCTTAATGGTCACATCCCTTGTCAATAATGTATCTGTACATCACCGAAAAGAAATCATGTCTTGGAATGACGACTTTTGTTTTCAGAACCCCGGTATTCAGCTGTCATCGTTCAACATTGTTGCCTTTCGAGTCTCAGACACACATATTTGGTAGTGATAGCCCTTCTCATTCTCGTAACACGAGCATGGCTCAATTTGGGAAATATACTAGCTCCGGGTGGACTTGGGTGTCCTCGCAAATGCTCTTAGCCTTTTATTTCAGCAAGTGGTCACATCGACGGCCAGCAATATGCCCTACATACTGTGGCATCACCATCTCTATCTCTGACAGGCCATGTATATTTCGCTGATTACTTATACGTAGAGGCTACTAGTCTATACTGGCGATAGAAAGCCTTCCATATCCTTGTTTCCAAACCATGGATCGGCAATGACATGTCTTAGCGCCTCTGCCAGCTGACAGGACATGATCACCTTGATGGTATTAGGGAACAGTACAATAATCTACAAGTATGAGGAGAGAACCCAGTAGCTCACCCCAAGCTAGAGAAAGATCCTTTCCAGGGTCAATACAAAAGCAGAGTACACCTGCCAAGGTAGATGAGAGAGTCGGCCCTATCCCAGAGTCCAGCTCCGTACAACCATCAGGACTGACATTGTGTAGTTATGAGCCGATGACGATAACCCAGAAATGGAAGGCAAAAGCCATCACCGTAATCGAAATGCGCATAATTTCTTGATGTTTCGTTGTGGATCTGACCACCACTAGTCTTTTTTCTTCTGCTTTGAATCATAGACAATTCCTTGATCCAAGAAACCACAATACTACCATCTATCGCGACCACAAGAAAAAGCTCATGCATGATTGCCAAATACGTGTTATGGTATCCTGTGGCATATGGTAGCGAGTCTCTGGCTAAAACACAGCTCCACTCAAGTATACCATGAAGGTTCCGGGATCTCCCCCAAGAGCAGGTATCTGCCCAATTCCTTATTCTTATACGCCACCGGATCATGCAGAGTATGTGTTCTGATATCCCTCCAGAATCTATCAAGACCAACCTTTGTCGCCGTAGACCTCGCCCCTGTCACTTCGAATAAGCCACCTGTAATTCGCAGGCTCGTATCTGTGGCTACCACTTTGACGCTGGCGATCCATTCGCACAATTCCCCACGGTCTTGAGCAGTGACCTTGGCGCGAGATGCCAGGTCGCCGGTGTTAGTGTAAACTGAGTCAAATTCGACAGCGGCCTTGTCAGCAAGAGAGGTAGCGGCGCGGAGGTGGGCAAGGAAGTTGCCGTAAGTGGAGAGAATGTAGAACTCGTCTTGGGCTTTCTCCTTATTCTATACAGGGAATCATGTCAGTTGCCTATTCAATCTTGCGCGAAAGTGGGAAACATACGTCGCCGCCAAAGGGCCAGGCTCGTGTAGACTTGTTCGTGTAAGCTGATGCAAACTCCAAAGCTCCCCAAGTAATACCGATGTAGAAGTTGGAAAATATCAGTTGAACACTTTCAGAGTATTAGACTAATACAAATCACAGGTTAAGGTGCAATAAAACTTACAGGGGCACCACGAGTGTCGCAAAGGGAATTTCTAGGATCGCAGGGTTGGGCCGCTTGGTCACCGGATCCCAACCCAACGCATCCGCCCAAGCAGCAGAAACGTTATCAATCTTAATGCTTCCCGACTCGGTCAACCGAAGACCGATATTGTCCCAATCGTGCGAAAAGATCATGCCTGGTTGGTTTGTCTCGACAAGGGCGAAGATATGTTCTCCAGAACCTTCAATAGCACCTTCCAAGACGGTCATATCAGAAATGACACCACCAGTATTGAAGAACTTGAAGCCAGTGTAAATAATCCCGTCATCTTTGATGGTGATTCTTAAGTCATTATCGCGGGGATTAACTGCTCCGCCAACAAAGTAGTTGTTGGACAAAATGAGGTTCTGGTAGCGGTCGGCCTGCTCAGGGCTGCCGACGATGTTTGGCAAGGAAGACCAGAGAAGATGGTAGCCAAGGAGCATTCCGATAGATCTTTAGGGAATGTGAGCATGTAATTAACCATTGATAGATTTGGGTTCAGACTCACCCATCCCCTTTTGCTACCTCCCGGATTAGTTGATAGGCAACACTCCACGGCTGCTCACCACCACCATACTTCTTCCACCCTAGGACCTTCAACAATCCCGAGTGCTTGAGAAGCTGGACCTCTGCACGAGGAGACTTGTTTTCTCTCTCACGGACTGCAGCGTCCTTTGCTAGCACGGAGGCTACATCCTTGGCACGTTGCAGCCATCCAGCAACGTCTGAAGGTTGCTCAGCCCATTTGGACTGATATTCAGCATAGACACTGGGGTCGGTTGCTGGGATTACCTTTGTGTCTGAACTACCGTTTGTAGCCATTTTAGGCTTTTTGGGTGTTTAGTTATGTATATAGAGAAGAGATAGCTGAGGAATGTTGAAGTGTATTCTTCTGTGGGCGCCGTGCCATTTATTAATGTTTGCCCTGACTGAAAGATCATGCGACTCCATCTTTGAGATGAGTAAGGTGCGTGAATGCTGTGGCAATGCTACATATTGATGCCCGCCGGTGGAGAGGCTGCAACCCAGATGCTGCCATGCAACTACATCACTGCCAATCAAGTGAGAAAATATGCCACAAAATGGAGACATATTCAGCTCTTTGTCTTGTGACAAAGGTAGGGCGATGCCATTGGGCGTTCAGAAGTAGACTGTTTTACATTTGTATGGTCTGATACTGGATGATCCACCCATGAGGTGAGCGACCCATAGCACGTAGATTCCTCAGCCTGTGGTGCAGATACTGAATGGCCACGGAGATTCCGACCAAGTTTTATGCTTTGGGAATATGTAACTGAGTACTTGGTTTGGCTAACTGCAAGAACATATCTATGGGTGTATTTGAGACATGGAAGCTGACCCAGACCGAGTAACAGACATCACGGGGTCTCCAGTGCTTGAGTCTAATACTACCCCTGATGCCCCTTATCTCGACATAGGTGTCGTTATGTCATTAACCCCGCACCTTTCAACCCATGGCACGGCATGGACCGCTCCTAGTGCCCACGTTTAGGCCCCGATCACCCAAGCAAGCGGCAGATTTGTTCCCTATTGCATGCCTGGACTGATACAGCGCTTTATTGTCATAAGCTACAATCCAAACCAACTGCATTTGATGATGGAGAAAGTGGTGTCTCATCCACAGCGGGTTGCGCTTTTTTTTTTTTTTTTTTTTTTGTTTCCTCTATGATCAGCACAACGACTCTGATCGGGCCAGCTGGAAGGGGGGGGGGGGTTCCTAGGTTTTATGCATGAGGCCAAGAGGAAATGCCTAACAGAAAGTTTCAACGCTCTCCGCTAACGATGTCTCAGTCCGCTGAAGAAGAAACGTCGGATGCCAACTTGCATCATGACATCCACACGTATCCATGTCACGTACTTCATATGGTGTACATACTTATCTATGCACCAAACTTATTAAGCCAATAAGCCACCTGTATATTTCTAACTAAATCCAGGACTCTCTGCACAATATTCTGTTGCATAGTTCTTCCACCAATATACATAGACAGAGAGAGCCGATCTTGATGATTTGAGCTGTATTCATGCATTCCCCTCAGCCAAAATGTTCGTCATTTCCGATTGTCATATTTCGAGAGCAGCTCTTGAGATGTGGCAGCCGTTGCATTCACATGAGAAAAGAAAATTGATAGTAAGAGAGTTTAATTGGTGTTATAGGTATGAAAGCTAAGATACAAATACCATCATCTACCTTTCTACGAAGAGGACAAAGGAGATCATTGACCCGATGCGACTCGTCTCAACACTGGATACCACCATCACGGTTAGAATTTGCTTTACCAAAGGACACCTCCCCTCACCAGGCATCAAGCTCACTTACTGATTTGTTACACTCTCCATACTTGTTCCTGCATTTCAAAACAAATTTCTATAGTTCTCAAGACCAGCGTTCGGCCAGTCGCACTCATATTATTAATTTAATCATCGTAGTTGATCCACATGTTGCACTTACAGCGTCTTCACAGCGGCCACGACACGTCTCGCGAGTCTCGGTGCAGAGCTTTAGGCACTATTATTTGCCGTTTCCTTCTGGAGATTTGATCGTTTTGACAAGGTCTTGGCTAGTTTTGCAAATGTCCACAGGGCAGTCTCCTTGAACCTATGCCTGGCGCTCCACAATAGAAAAGGCCATTGCTGAGCCCACCAGATTAACGAGAATAAGGCCGGCAAACTTCATGGCGGTGATCTTGAGGTGTTTATAATATGAAAAGTAAAGTCATGCTGCTTGCGGCGATTAAAAGGCTGTGGAGATGAGAATGAAAGAACCGATTGACTTGATGTCAAGGTTCATAGCTATGTTGTTATCTCTATAAGGGATCAACCCCGAGGCCAGTACTAGTATGTAATATCTGGTGGTAATGGATGCTGGGTTGGAATATTCCTTGGTGTCCTGAAGCATATGGTCTTTGTGAATGCCAGTTAATTATGCGTATTATACCTAGCCTGTCCAAAAAATGCCATCTCAACAAAAAGGATGGAATGGATGAACTGAAAGGAGAAGCCTCTGGGACGGATCAGAGACTCGGCTGGCAAAGGCGGGCCCTGGTATGACAGGAGAGGCCCCCCCACCATGGGCGGCGGTGGACCAAAGTAGATATGTCCGGTCTGAACAAGATGCACTTGAAGGAATCTCAGGAAGCCGTAGATCATCGGAGATGGATGGTCCCTAAACATTCGCTGGAGCCTTGTGTGTAGCAAGCCGCGCAGCGATCACAAACAGTGCGGCATCTCGGTCTGCTAAAAACGACTTTTACGATCCTGAGGGATCCTTGGAGAAAGTCACTCCGCTTTATTTCGGCCAAGCTGCCCAATATGATTACATTCTTCTTAAAAACTATCAAGCTATCCACGTCCCAAGCGATAAAATGTTTGCCTTCAAAAGAATAAAGATAATACCTTTCTTATTATCCTTAATGAGTTTCTCTACACAGCCGTAAGCTTAGGCCGATAATACGATCGAGTGTTGTCTTCCTAAAACAACCCGGCATCGACCCTGTTTGGAGCCGCACCAGACTTTCCATTCTTTCCATTCGCTACCCGATTTGATCAGACATTGAGAGACTAGAGCCGACATCACAATATTGAACCTAATCGAAATGTCTCACGCAGAAAGGCCGTTCCGCATCATCATTGTCGGTGCGGGAGTAGGGGGACTCGTGGCATCGAGTGCTCTCCAGAAAGCCGGCATCGATCATGTCGTCCTAGAAAAGCACGAAGACGTCGCACCACCATACGGAGCGGGCATCTCCATGTGGCCGCACGGCTTGAGAGTTCTACACCAGCTTGGGTACACGGATGAGCTGAAGAAAGCGGCCATCCCTACCACCCGCTTTTTGCTTCGAGGGAAGGATGGTCGAATAATGCATGACAACACACTCTATACCCATATAGGCAAAAAGTGAGTGTAAATGCGCGCCACTACCTGTTGCATTAAGTATCTAATATTCTCTAGCCATGGAATCGGCTTCTACCCATTTGAAAGGCGAGACTTTATGAGCATTTTATACGAAGGGCTGCCGGACAAGTCATGTATCAAGACCGGCGCAGTAGTCACGGATGTACAGCAGTTTGCAGACAGAGTTGAAGTAATGCTCAGCAATGGCAGTGTCGAGGTTGGTGACATGGTTTTGGGCTGCGATGGCGTCCATAGTCGAGTGCGAAGCAGCATGTGGGATCATGCTGCAAAGACTTCACCTGGTTTGATCAATGCCGTTGAAAAGACATGTAAGCGTCTGCTGGTCTTTTTCTCTATTATACTCTCGCAGGAAATGCTCGTCTCGTACTGATTTTATTGATAGCTCTCAAGACAAACTGGAAGACCCTTGCTTTTGTCACACCCGGACTACCAGAACTTGGAGAAGACGTCCTGACAATAACCCATCATGATGGCATCGCTTTCCTCATTGCAACCCAACCAAAAGCAGCGTACTTTTTCGTCATCTTTAAGCGGGAAAGGCCCTTTAGCTGGCCCAAACGAGAACGCTATACTGAAGACGATGTTCAAGAACTAGCGGACCTTGTCCTAGATAAACCCGTCACAGATCAAGTCATATTTTCCGAGATATGGAAGCTTCGAACTCGTGCTACTGTCATCAGTCTAGAAGAGGGTGTCATGGAACATTGGCACCACGGTCGTATCGTCCTTGCCGGCGATGCTGTTCATAAGGTGAGCTGCTAGCCCAACAAACAGTAGACAAGACCTAATCATATAAACCCAGGTACACCCCAATCTGGGTCTCGGTGGAAACTCTGCCATCGGGGGCGTAGTCTCTCTGCTCAACAACGTTGTCAAGGTGGTACAGGAGACCAAAGGCCCGAAACCCAGCGGCACAGCCCTTAACAAAGCCTTTGCAGCCTACCAGCAAGAACATAAGCAGAGAATGAAAGAGATCATGAACCTCAGCAACCTGGCCGCGAAAATGCACACATATTGGTCGCCTCTGCACAAATTCTTGGCCAGCTGGTTGGTCCCCGCTCTGGACGACAGGCATTTCGCCAACTTGCTCGGAGGCTATATCGCCAATGCCCCAAAGTTTGACTTTTTGCCTTGCGAGGGGTTTCCAAGCGGGCGTTTAGCATGGAATAACGAACGGGGGAATGAACAGGAAGAGGGCGTTGTTGAGAAGAAGATTGCATCTGACATGACGACTGTTGTTGCTATTGCTGCATGATATCTCTGGCGTCTCGATGGTCCGGCTGATTCTTCTCATAACATGAATGGAAGAGAATCCTCATTGATTAGACCTCATTTCCTTTCTTCTTGATCCGAATTGCTTGATGGCTGTGACCGTGACCCAAGCAAGGGCAATGATTGTGACAGTCAAGCGGATCTCTCTGGCGAGCTGGGGGGCAGATTGTGGTAACAGAAAAGAATGAACATGGCCAATGGACCCAGAGTGGTCAGCTTTGACGAGAAATGTTTCCATGTTGTGAGTTTAAGACGATTTGAAGAGGAAATATTGGGGCTAAACGGTGATGGCACCAAAGTGAAGATATTGTGAGGGCGTCCACAAGTTTCATAATTCAAACTAGATTTTTTTTTTTTTTTTTTTTAGCAGATGAGGCCGTGAAGCGTTATCGCAGGGTGGGTCTGTAGATATCGGGAACTTAAGCGGCTTCTGCAGTGGGTTAAACCGCTGAAGGAACCGCTAGAAGGGCTGCAGGGGTACCTAATAGCGCATTGCTGCTCCTGCCTCATCCCGCTACCAAAAGAGGCATAGTGGATATAGAGTCTAAGTCAGATCATGAGGAAGGCAAGTGCTCTCTGCTCTCTACTCCTTGAATCTCTACATCTTCACTTGAGTGGCAGGTTCACTTCCGATTCTCATTAACATCTCAAACTTGACGCAAGACAATATCACAGCTATTAAAGCCCAACCACCTCACTGTTATTACAAAACAATAATGCCTCGACATATGGTAGGACAAGGCGAGTTGTACTATTACTTGAATCGAGCTTTGGTAGCTGGCATGCTCTCTGCTCGGTACAGGCGTCATCAACAAAGTCAACGTGCTTGTGAGAGTACACCAACCATCAGAGACGATTGCACCTTGAACATCTTCCTTCATCTATCCTAAAATTTCATCAAATTATCTCCATCACTCCACCGAGTAACACATCAGCAAAAATGGCACACCTTGTTAGCATCCTTTGTCAGGCCTTTCCTAGACGGCCTGAGGGGCTCATCGAAGAGGGTGTTCCAGACCTAAGAGGCAAGGTAACTCTCGTTATTAGAAAACAGATTAGGTAAATCTTTGCTAAGTATCATCCCAGGTCATCGTTGTCACCGGCTCCAATACTAGTATTGGCAAGGAGCTCGCTCAGATCCTATACTCCAAAAATGCAAAGGGCTACATGACGGCGAGATCGAAGGAAAAGGCGCTAAATGCCATTGAAGAAATCAAGACTACGGTTTCTAAGTCTGATGGAGAGTTATGTTATATTCATCTTGACCTCGCTGATCTCCTCACCATCAAGATGTCGGCACAGGAATTCCTAAACAGGGAAAACAGACTTGATCTCCTTTTCAACAATGCGGGTATATCATACCCCGAGAAGGGTAGCAAGTCAAAGCAAGGCTACGAGATGCACCTTGGTGTCAACTGCATCGGAACCTTTGCTTTTACAAAACATCTGACATCCACTCTCGTCTCAACTGCAAGGAATTCACCCACTAGCTCCGTCCGCGTTATCTGGGCCTCTTTTTCGGTTTTTGAACTCCTCTCTCCCAAGAACTACATGACAAGACTGAGTCATATTAAGAAGATGACCCAACTTGAGCAGTACAGTATGAGCAAGCTCGGTAACTACTTCCACGCCACCGAATTTGCCCTTCGTCACAAAGCAGACGGCATTATCTCTGTTGCAATTAATCCTGGCAACCTTGATACGGAGATTTGGCGCGGGCAAGGAGCTTTCAGGCGTTACTTTTTGAAAAAGACGCTGCTTTACCCCACAGTTTACGGGGCGTACACGAACCTCTTTGCTGCCTTTTCGCCCGAGGTCACCTTGGAAAAGTCAGGTTCTTTCAGTAAGCGTCTTTTAAAAACTGTGCTATTGCTTCCTCAATATTAACTCCTTGCATAGTTGCACCATGGGGTAGGGTCTGGGAAGTTTCCGATGCAATGGTTGAGTGCTCCAAGACTGAAATTGAGGGAGGCAATGGAACCGCTCGAGAGTTCTGGGAATGGAATGAAGACCAGATCAAGCCTTATTTGTGAGGCTGATGTTCGGGTTCTTCTTGCCACGGTGAGCTTTTCTCAATTACTTGGGTTTCTTGATGAGGTATCGCAGAGTTGGCGCAGTTAGGCCCCTGATTCAATAAATACTGCCCGTTTAGATTCACAATATTCTCCGAAAGCCATGTTCCGCCCCCCTCCCATCTATACTTGGACAAAGATATCCCAGTCGAGGCGTCCTCCGACCTGTGCTTCGGCCAGTTCCGAGATCTCCCAGACTCGGATGTCGGACTCACATCGTGTTTGCCCCTTTTGGCTGCCCCGCACCGAGTCTCTCCATCCAATGCCCCTCCCCCTCCTTGATGACCCCTCCAGATGAACCCCTCCAAACCTTGACCCTTGACAAAAGTTCCCCCACTAAGGAACGGTGCAACTAAACCAGCATGAACCGTTGACAATGTGACCTCGCTAATTTTTTTTTCACTCTGCCATCTTGCATCTTTTATCTTCCCTTCTTGTTCTTCTTTCTCCTCGATGCGCGAAATTCTACAGTAAAATAGGGAAGACTTGGTAGTGGACCGAAATCCAGATAACCCAGGCCTCACGACCATCATGGCCACTCAAGAGCAACAGCCACAGCACGAGCTTCCCATGGATCTCCCCGTTATTGATCTAGACATCTATCTCAACAACAACCCTTCATCTACTGCGGTCCAAGCCGAATGCGCTCGCGCCGCCGAAGCACTCATCACTTACGGCGCTCTTATCCTGCATGACTCGCGAGTTTCTGAGAACGATAACAATACCTTCCTCGACCTCCTTGAAGACTACTTCGATCAACCCGAGGCCAACCTTCGCCGCGATGAGCGACCCGAATTGAGCTACCAGATTGGCGTCACCCTCGAAAACACCGAAAAGCCAAAGTGCGCTGTCGACGAGCCTTGCTTGGATGTCATCGAGAGACTGCACCCTTCGCAGCGACCCTTGGATATCTCAGGCCACCAGCCTGACCCCAAGTGCAGATTCTTCTGGAGAATGGTTGAGCCACCTCCATACAAGACACAGTTTCCCGGGCTAAACGCTTCCAATATTACGCCGGAGGCACCGCATATCAAAGAACGATGGGCTCCTGTTATGGATCTGTGGGGAAGCTCCATGAAGAATGCGTGAGTCGGTTATAAGTTCTTGGATTTGAATTTATTTAGCTAACAACTATAACCAACAGCGTCTCCAAGCTGTCTGAAATGACCGCTCTTGGTCTAGGTCTCCCGGCCGAATACTTTAGCAATGCGGGACGCTATGGGTTTGTTTAAATCAAAAGGCCCTCGTCAAGCTTGAATTAACTCATATCATAGCCCTCATCTCCTTGCGCCCACCGCTTCTGACCTTAAGAAATACGGCGAGAAAGACACCATCCTCGCCGGATTCCATACCGACCTCAACTTCCTCACTATCCACGGCCGCTCTCGTTACCCCGGTCTTAACATCTGGGCGCGAAACACTGGCAATCGCATTCCTGTCAAGATCCCGCCCGGAAACTACCTTCTCGTTCAGGCTGGAAAGCAGATCGAGTACATCACCGGAGGGCTTATCAAGGCCGGATACCATGAGGTTGTAGTCAACGAGCGCACCATTGAGACAATCGAGCAACGCAAGAAGGAGTTCCCCGAGAGGCCCCTGGTTCGAATCTCAAGCACATTGTTCTGGCATTTGAACTCGGATTTCGACCTGGTGCCCGTGCCCGAGCTGGCGGAGAAGGCAAAGAAGGTTAGAGCCGAGCAGGCGAGCCTGGGACGAGATGAGGGCGAGGCAGTAGAATATCCCCCTACCAAGGTGGGACACCAAGTCGAAGGGTGAGTCTTTCCGATATCCAGGAGAGCAGTATGCTAATAGTGGACAGTGAACTGAAGCATATTGCACTGATGGCATAAAACGGTGGCTGGATGGGTGTTTGCATAATGATACGATGATTGTGAGATGAATGGCATATACACAAAAGAAAGATACACATATTTTATGCAAGTTCAAATACTTGCTGGATTTGAAACAATCCACACCCATCCCAGAAGTTTAAAATGTGCTTGCCTGATCATCATTTCCATACATATTCAACGCTTATTCAACATCGATCATTGTTACATTGGAGTATTCTAGGATAAGAGAACGGTATGAGCATCAAAATTCAAATTCAATGGTATCTTTCTAAAAACTGATTTCATTCACGCATGCCTTTCAGTGCTTTCTTATCCTTTCCAGTTTCCACCTCTCTTATGACTTGGTGGTTGGAAACTCCTCAACTGTTCTCCTCGCATCGTGATCCGAATTCGCATCTTGCTCTTTCTGCCCCACTATCCCCCCTGCCTGAGACTCTGATTCTTTCCAGAAATCCCTTTTACCCTGGAACAGACGAACCAGCCAAGGCGGGAAGAACCCACCCGGAATACGCCACGTCCAGTTCTCCTTGTCTTCTAGGTTAGGGGGCACGATGCGCCCGCTGGTAGCAAGCTTCAGAAGCCAAACAGTGGTGTTGATAGCAATATACGTCATGATGGAGGCGATGAGGCCGTAAGCGATGGAGTACGTAAATGGCATGATGACGATGGCGAGGAAAGCTGGGACGGCATCACCCATGTATTTCCAATTGATTTCGGTAACGGACGTAGCCATCATAGATCCGACGAGGATGAGGACACAACCAGTTGCCCAGGGCGGAATTGAGGCGAAGATGGGGGCGAAAAAGACGCTGATGAAGAAACATATGCCCGTGACCATGGCAGTAAGTCCGGTCTTGCCGCCCTCTGAAATACCCGCTCCAGACTCGACGAAGGCGGTTACGGGGGGGACACCAAACAGTGAGCCGATGGAGATGCTCAGGGCGTCAACCATGTAGGCAACAGCAGAGCCTTCAAAGTCCTGGGTAACTGGGTCGATGAGCTTGGCGAAACGAGCCATTCCGTAGAGTGTGCCGGTGGTATCGAGGATATCAACGTAGAGGAACGTAATAAGCGCCAGTCCAAAATGGCCGCCATACTTTGACACATCCCAATCCTGAACCACGAGGATATGTTCGATGCGGTGAAAGTCGACCACTTTCTTGAAGAAGTTGAAGGCGTCATCACCAACTGGGGTGTGGGGGAAGTAGGTGACCGGAGTGGATCTCGGCCAAGAAATGACGCTGACGAGGATGATGCCTGCGATGATGGCACCTTTGACGCGGTACAGCATGAGAATAACGGTGAGTATTCCGCCACAGAAGATGCCAATCCACATGGCTGGGTGTCGCATCTTGTCCCAGTCTGGGCATGTGCCGTCGGCAAGCTTGTTCTGTGGTGAGCACCCAGCAAGTGATAGAGGCGTGGAAGTTGAGCCGACGATGAGGCCGATGCCTTCGCTATACGTGAGACCAATGATTGTCAGAAAGAGACCGATTCCGACACCGGTAGCGATCTTGATGGAGTGGGGAATAGCACGAGCGAGCCATTGACGAAGGCCGAAAATGGCGAGGGCGAGGAAGATGAAGCCTTCGACGAAGATGGCAGTCAGAGCTACATTGTAGGGTACGAGGCCTGTGCCGTGGTAACCAACTATAACAGAGTCAGGGGAGAGTCTTGATGGTGGCAAGAGGGTTACTGACCAACGGTATATGTAAAGTAGGCATTTAGTCCTATATGAAATCGTCAGTTATCACTTTGGGGATATATGTGGCAGATGGTATGATGAGCATACCCATTCCAGGGGCAAGGCCGACAGGGCTGAGGAGATTAGATTAGCTCAAGGACTCGGAGGCAATCGATCGGGTAGGATTGCTCACAGATTAGCAAACAGGCCCATCATGAAGCTCGACAGCGCAGCAATGGCAGCGGTCGCGGTAACAACATCGCGCTTAATGCCCTGAAGACACAGACTGTATTCTTCATTCTTGTCGCATACGGGGTCGCTCGCACCACCGTTGCAAACACAGGTGCCACCAGAGTCAGAGACAATGGAGGCATTGACAGCAACGATGTAGGCCATGGCGAAGAAAGTGGCGAGGCCAGCGCGGATCTCGGTGAAGAAGTAGGAGCCTTTGCGCTCTCTGGGCTACATTTTGAATCTGTTAGCAATCATGGAGGAAAGGCTGTTCTGTGATTTGATGCCATGATATGTTCGTAATGAAAATCTCATGATGCCGTTTGTGGTGTTGAGTGACTGTTAGGGTATGATTGGCCGCTAAGTGTGAGACATGGCAAAAGGTTAAAAAAAAACCAGTTCACCGAACTTACATGACCTGAGCCATCAAGACGGAACCACCATCCGACTGGACTGGCAGCAACTTTGGCGTTTACATTCTGTATCCAACCCATTTTCTTTTTTACGACGTGGAAAATACGCGATGTCGAAGCAAAAGAAGTGAGGTCGCGGTCAAGGTGAAAGGGACTCGAAATATACCGTTGGTCTTCTTACCCACCCGTTCTGTGGAGACAGCGATAACGGTCGGGAAAGACGGGATGTCCGAGACTTTCTTTCAAAGACCCTCACCCTGATGGAGAAAGAGAACCAGCTGGCCAAGAAGAGAGAGAGAGAGAGAGAGAAAGGCAGACAGGGTTCTCTTTATGGAACAGCACCTCGGCAATGGCACACACTGGCACACACAGTTGGACAAAGAGGGAAGACAAAGCGTCGAGTTGCGTCTGCATGGCTCGTCTCACCATGAAGGGGAAAAAATGAAAAATAGGTCGCCGCTATCCATGATCGATTAGGTATGCTGGAAGGGAAGGGCGAATGTGTGTGTGGAGCTTCTCGGAGCTGACAACCTGGAAGCTGGAAATGGCCAAGGTTTCAAGGTCAAGATGGAGGGGGAGAGGCATTAAACCCGGAGAGCTCCTATCTTTGCTCTTTGGGGGGGAGATGGATGTTGGCATGGCATGGCATGGTATGGAATGGGATATCAATCTCCAAATACCTCCATGTCATACATAGCATGAATCAGACAAATCCTTGATGCACCCCTGCGTTGTCCAGCCTGCCTTGGACAAGGCTCCAGCTACCAGGTCTGATGGAGTACTGTCGCATCAGAATGCAGCCAACACCCATCTCTGTTGAACCCTCCAACCGTCCCAGTTATCTATCCAGTATGAGATTGATTGTCCGTCTGAATAAATGAATGGATTACCTGTCCAACACCAACACTGCATTAGGGTTGCCTACATCGCGCCCGCGGATCCTGTCTGACGAGCTATACGCAGAACCGTCGTAAAAAAAAAACGTATTTTTAATCATTTTCATCCATGATCCCAGCGATCTATCCATCCCATTGCCCCCCTTTGGCAAACACCAAGATTGTGATTAATGCATGTGCTACAGCAGGCGCGTGATTTATTGATTAAATCATATCTTTTATCCTATACAATCATCGTCTTCTCTTCCTCCAATTTGAGCCATTCCCCAGTTTTTCTTCTCCCCGAGTCAAGTTTTTTTCCAGGGTTCGTTATCAAGAAAACTCGGGACGTCGCTCTAGTTTCCATAATGCGTTAACTCTTGCTGGAGGGGTTGCATCCACTGAAGCTTCTCTAACTGGCTTCTATACATTCTAGGACAGGGGGCCAAAAAGAGCCATGGGGCGCCACGCGAGAAGGAGTGGCCTTTGTCCAATTGAATCGCCGAGATAAGACATCCAATAGATAAGCCAAACGATAGCATGGAAGACCTTCTGGGGGGCCGCGGGCGGCTGAGGGTTTCTTACTGCAGCATGCACACCATCTCCTTGATCCCACCAAATGCCCAATGAATTGGTTTCATCAAGATCATTTGTTGCATTTTTAATAGCACTGCATATACATATCGAGTCCCTCATTCATGATCCTCCCCCACAATGTTGTTCCTCTAGATCTCCGGAAACAATGTGGTCTGGGGAACGGCGACTCCCGCTCTATATCTTGGAGCTGTAAAGATAGGGTCCCGCCGTCGGGTGCATAATAGTGCCTGGATGGCATATCATGATGCCATGGTGGTGTCGGTGTCTTCACCAGGATCACGACATTTGCACTCCTGTCTTTGATACGACTCTGTGTTTGAGACTGGTGGACAACGCCGATGGACGCAGTGATACCTCTAGCAAGGGGTACAGTCACACTCGGTACTCGTCTGGACGCTCATCCTCTGTACATTGACTGTCCAACAAGACGGCTTTTTCCACATGATTCTAGAGTGATCGGTTCATGGTTGATTGAGCATGACCAGACAGTCGACAAGGCCAAGCTGTCATCGCTGACAAGTGTCAATAGCTTGAACCAATTACCCGGACTTGATAACGTCGATGCTTCGATATAACGACTACCCTATAGTGCGCTTGATGAATGAGGTAGAATCATTTCATCTCACCATTCCGAATCAACCCAAGTCATTGAATGATCAGCGCAATAATTACCATTCCAGCTCTTCCCCCTCCAAACCAGCGAGACAACACGTGTGCAGCGTCATAGAGTTGTACTATTTCCAAGACATGCAGCATTACTGACGATGTAGCGTCGCAAAACATCATCATCCACTTGAACATCAAGGCCCTTTACAACATTCCGGGCTGTTCATTTCATCGTCATGCTACGGCATCGCGCATTGCCTACACGTGTATCAACATATCTTCTAACATTTTGTTGGCACAAACAAGGATACCCGATGTGACACGGGCGGCAACGTGATGGGTATGGCGTTTTCCCGATCGCAGAAGCTCTGTAATGAATCAATCGAGGAGAATGAATGGTCGAGACTCAATCCTCTCAATGCGCCCCCCTACGGGAGGGGAAACGGACTTGACGGGTACGGGAGAAGTGCCATTAGTTCCTGGTCTATGAATCCCAACAAAAAAACCCATTTTTAGTCCTCGTGTTTTCTTTTTCGGCGAAAAGAGTCACTTTCGTCCACAGCCCTCCTATGTTTACGCTGGGAATTTGTTCTCGTGGGTGAGTCAGCTGATTTAACTCATCCATCTGCCTGCTAGCATAGCCTTGAGAAAAGTCCTAGACTTGGAGGTCAAATTGTCTGGCTGGTGGCCGCTCTTTATACCATCAACAGACCTGCCTTCCTAACTTTTACTAGGAAATTGTATCCCTTGATGGTGATCGTGAGGCTAGCCAATCATCCCTGATGATCTCTTGGCCACCTTTGAAAATTTTTCTTTCCAGAGACAAGATTGTTGAACAGAATGATGGTGGTGGCCATGCCGAACTGGTTGATGATGCACTGCCCCCGTAGGCCTCTATAGGCTTCTCGCTGTAGCCTGACGTCAGGCGACCGCTATAGTGATTGCGTTAGTGGCCCCCTCCTCTGTGGCTTCAGGTGCTCCAGTGCTCGTTTAGGTGCCCCCGGATTGCCTTGTCAGGAGGTTCTCCGGACTTTTGGGCGTCCGTTATTGGCTGCCGTGACGTCAGGCGACGGGAACAAGCACCAGGACCCTGCAGCCGGCGATGCTTCTGCGGATGGCGCGAGAGAGAGCAAGTGAGAGGCCGCCCCTCCCTGCTGACCTGCATCTTGGCTGCAGCCTTTTTGTCTTGAGTGATCTCAGGACTTTCATCATCTGTTTCTGCCCATATAACTGACTGGCATTGCCTGATTTTGTATCATTCCTCTGGCTCGTTTCTCCTCCTCCCCCAATACATTTTAACCAATTAATCAATCATCGCCTCTGGCCGTTGAAACCCATCAACAAAGGAAGCGAAACCCACCAAGATATGAAGTTCCCCTCTCTTCGTCGCCGTGAGCCTCAGCCAGACCCAGGCCTCAGCTCGGATGGGCTCAACGCAGATTACTATGACCCCGATGTTCATTTCGGCTCTGCCAAAGGCGTATCACCGCCTCCGCGCAAACACAGATCAGAAAGGCATCATCGTGCACCACCTCCACCGGGACCTGATGATGACTACCCACCTCGACGCAGTCGCAGCCATCGAGAACGAGCGCCGCCCGAAGCCATGAAGGCCGCGCCCCCACCATACTTTGCGCCATCACCACCACCACCCAGAGAACATCGAAGAGAGCATCGTTCTTCCCGACATGATCGGGATCAAGACTATGGGCGAGACCGAGACCGAGACCGAGACCGGGACCGGGATCGACATCGCGACCGTCGTCATCGGGATGAATATGCTCGGGAACCCCACGAAAGAGATAGAGATAGGCGTTCCAGAGATCACTACCCCCCGCCAGAACCCCGCGAGCGTCGCCATAGATCCTCGCGTCGTGAGCCTTCTCTTGAGCCTCGTCGACACCGATCAAGACATGTTTCGCCAGAACCCAGATCTCGTTCTCGAGGCCATCATGCCGCCCCGCGCGAGGACCGAGATGGTCGACGTCACCGCTCGACGCACCGATCACGAGGCATGTCGCCGTCGCCAGTTAATCGTTCACGCGGCGCTCAAGCATACGATAGTGACGGTGGTCGACATGAACGACGCAGGCACCATCGATCCCGACCACGAGAAGCGGACCGAGGCGTCGGAGGAGGTGACCATGCTCACACCCGTAGCCGTGGTGAACCAAAGACCCGATCTGCTCCACAGCGTCGCAATACCATGCCTACATCCACCAGAGCAGCGGCCGCTTTGCCTAAATCGTTAAAGGATGGCACTTGGTGGAGGCATCCAGTAGTCCAAGCTGGTGCTCGTACGGCATTAACTGCAGGTGCGCAGGCAATGATGCAACACCGTAAAGAGGAGGGACCTTGGCTCGGCGCAAAAGGTGCAAAAATTGCGACAGCAGCACTCAGCGCGGCATTGACAGACGGCATTGCCGGTGCTGGAAAGAAGAAATAAGCAATGAGAATGAAATGAGCATGAGGCAAATGAAACAATGAAACGACAGCTACGATTATATGAACAGGCATGATGATTTTACTTGATATTTCTTTTGTCTTACGATTGATGCAATGTAAAAGGAATTCTGTTTCGACTCAGTCGAGCCATTCACAACTATGCAATTTTGGGGCTTGGATAATGACAGTTCATGTTGGTTGGACAATGGAAATTATAGATTACAAGGAATACAGTTGGAATTTCGTTTTGGTTGATATGATGCTTCAAGTACGACGAATAGGTGGCTCGTCTGCGATGCTATAAAAACAAGGAGGCCTTGGGGCTGATCCGGACATATAATGAAATGCAAGTCGTGCGTCCCTTTCATCCATCTTTCCTAACTTTGTATTCGACACATTATTCTCCCCTGGAGATGAAGCGTCTCAAGAGATTCCCAACAAAGGGTTCTTGAACCGTTGCTCTTAGTTCTGGTGGTGCTTCTTCTTGTCGCTGTTCTGCTTGAAGCACTTGCCAACGCACATGGCCCAAGGGGTGGTCAGGAACTTGAAGTCCTTGCAGTGGTTGTCGCAGTCCTGGACATCCATTGTTAGTTTGCAATGATATAGTGAAGCGGTGGTGAGGGGGATACATACGGCCTGGGGCTGAGGAGTCTCCTCGGGGGCCTTGGGGGCACCGGGGGCATCGCTGCCGGGAGCGTCCTTGCCAGGGTCGCCGCTGAACTGGGGAGCAGGCATGGCGACGGCGACCATGGCGAAGATGGCAGTGAGAACGATGGAGGCCTTCATTTTGAATGGTTTGGGATGAGATGAAAAAGGGAGTGAGTGTGACTTGAGCTGGATGCTGTTTGGTTGTTGTGGTAAAAGAGTGACTGGTCAAAGGAGTGACTGAATGGTTTGAAGAATCAAGCTGGAGACCTGGGGAGCAGAGGTGCTCCTTGGGGTTATTATATCTCTCTCCCCCTCTCTCTTCTCTCCCCTACTCCATCACTTCATCACTCCATCATGCTCTCCTCATTCTCTCCCACTTTCATCTCATTTCCTCTTTGGGCCTAATATGGAGATGAGTCAAACCGGTCTGTAAATCATTGAGACATTTGCACCCGCGAAACAGCAGCGTTTGGTGGAGGATTTTCCTGCACTAGAGTCGTTATCATGAGACTAAGCAGTTGCATGTCTCAATTGGTAATACGACGTTCATCTCCGTGAGAGTGGTAGTCTGTAGGAGAGGGGGAACTAATATGGAGTAGTAGTTCTAAGCTAGTTTTTAATTATACTGTCTTACCATTTTAGGCACAGCATTTTGAAAAGGCTATGCATGTGTTTTGTTACCCATTGTGGGTAAAAATGATCTGCGAGGACGGAAGTGAAATTGCCTTGTTTTGATGGAGTAGGGCCGCTTTTTTTTCTTGACAGCCTGGGGACGGACGGGGCTTCGGCGGCAATCTTTGGTGTGCTTTTTGTTAGTAGCAATTTCTTGAGGATCATCTAATATGGAGGGAGTATGGAGAGTGGGTTGGAGAAAAAGGCCGATTGGCTTAGACGGTCTGGTCTGCAGAGCCAAGGAGATGTCGTCCCCTTTTGTTGTTTATCACTCGGGCAATGGTGATTTTGTTTTGAGTGGTTGCTTATTAGATGATTCTATTGCTCATGTTTGGGTCTACTTGTATAGATTGCTCAGTGTTCGTCCTTGCTAATAGTAGCTTTGTTTGTATCCTTTGCTTTGCCAAGTCATCAGGGGGATAATAGCCATCTTCATCTTGGGCACAGAATATTTTATCCCTTATGACGGGGAGATTATCTGGCATGACTGCATTAGCTTTCGAATTTCCTTTTAGAGAAATACACTTTTGCTGCGCTCTCTTTGACCCCCTCGTCAAGCCTTCTGCCTTGTCCAGCAGTGGTTAATGGAAACAGTGGAATTCTTTTGGTCTTTCATACACGAGGGAGCGGACTGAACAGGAGCAGACCTATACCTTTCGTCTTGAACGCAATCCTTCACTTCAGTCACCAGATTCTAGGCTGTTGCAATGGCTCTCCGGCTCGACTCGTAGAGATATGAGGCCCCGGAGACAAACTCTCGAGGCCGTTGATCAGGCTGTTCGTTGATATATCTGCGCCAAGGCTTATATGGACTACAATACTCAGCATACCTGCTATTGCCTGGCTCGAAGATGATACTTGCCGAGGCACTGACTGGTAGCGTGGCAGGTTGTTGACTGGATAACTTTATTTGACTTAATGCTATCCATCTAGTCCCTCATTGAGCAGCTAATTGAGTGTTAATAGATTACCTCTTTGTGGGGGACTTCAGAATCAACACCGTGGCAAACATGTCCGCTCTGGAATGGCGTTTTTGGGATATTGAATGCGTTGGTGGTGAGCCTCACCTCCCTATAGTGAGCCTCATCGGGCCTGCAACTCCACCCTGATGCACAAGGCGAATCCTACGTGCATCCTTCGGATACCGGTTGAAAGGATAGCAAGGAGATTCTTATTGGTGCAAGGTAGAAATCAGTGTCGATGGAGCTTCTTCAACCAAGATGCATACTGTCGTCAAATACCATACCATGCTTACACTGTACTGTGGGTTTTGTGGGGCGTACGCCTCCAGTCGAGGCCGTGCTCTTTCGTCTTTTCTATATGCAAAGGCTGCCTTGAGAGCCCCATTCGTTTACAGCAACCACTTGGATTCAAGAGCCACTCGTCTTAATATCGCAATGCCCCGCACCATTAAATAGCTTTTGCAGAATGATATGAGCTTCCAGCATGCTGTTTGGACGATATCAACGCCGTCTCCATTGTCCGGGTATTATTTGCCAGCCTGAGAGTCTATGCATATGCAGACTGTCACACGCATGCCTCTAATGCTGGCTATAGGCTGACGAGGTTTAAGGCTGTGGTTCGGTGAGAGACAATCCGTCCATGACAGGGTATTCGGAGGAGATATTAATCACCAGAGTTGACTGAAGACCACTCATTTCCATGAAAGCTTGCAGTTTGTTGGGCAGCAACGCAGCCTACTCGGACTCTATGATGGCAAGGATTGACATGGTATATCTTGAGGTAATCTGATGCCACTGCATGAAACCCATGAACAAGCTCACTCCCCTCAGTTTTCTACACTCCGAGCGCAAACACCCTATTCTGTATCGCTGTATTTCCTGAGACAATACCAGCAATGGGTGATGATTCAGGAGCGAATGGCGATCTCAGACTCCGGTTTCTGGATAAGCTCGCCGCATCCAATGCTCAGATTTTTGACGCAGTCAGTAGCCTGCAGGATGCCGGGCTGGAACAGGAACTCATCCCGAAGCTCGTGGTTATTGGTGACCAGAAAAGCGGCAAGAGCTCTGTTTTGGAGGCCATTTCAGGGATCCCATTCCCCGTTGACGATGATCTCTGCACGCGGTTCCCTACAGAGCTGGTTCTGCGCAAGTCGGATGAACAAGCAATCACGCTTTCCATCAATGTCGCTGCCGCTGGGCCCAACGGACGTGCACTGAGAGATAAAATGAAGAGCTTTTCTCCAAAAATTGCCTCCAACGATGGTGCTGGACTGGCCAAAGCCCTTCGTGACGCATCCGACCTGATTCTTGGCAAAACATCCGACGCTACGGACGAGAAGCGTTTCAGCAAAGACATACTCAGGATTGTCATCTCGAGTCCACGGGTGTACCCCCTCATCCTGGTAGATCTGCCAGGCCTCTTCAGGTCTGAGACGGGTGATCAATCATCTGAAGATAGAGCGTTTGTTGAAGAGATGGTTCGTCGGTACATAGCCGAGCCAAGGAACGCCCTGCTGCTCATCGTCTCCGCTGGGACACCATATACCAACCTTTTGGCACCCGAAGAGATTAGGAAATCTCTTTCCGGCTTTGTCGGCAACAGGGTGCTTGGAATCATCACAAAAGTGGACAATCCAAACTCGCCAAAGGACGTGCTTCGTCACTTTGAGGATCAAGATCCATGGAAGCCATTGTATGGCTGGCACTGCTTGAGAAATAGAAAGCAGTCGGAGAGATCTGACAACGCCGACAGGGACGAGATAGAGGCTGTTTACTTCAAAGACCACTGGAAAGAAATTAACCAGAATTGCAAGGGCATTGGTACCCTGATGCCCAAACTTCACAGGCTACTCGCCCACCAGATAGGAACTCATCTATCAAAGCTGATTGCCGATATTAGAAAAGAAATGACGACCATCGAGCGTCAGCTAAGTCGACTACAGAAACCGCGGCTGACTACAAAGTCTCGACGCGCTTATTTAGCGGGGATGGCCGGGCAGTTTGAGCACATTGCTCGGGATGCGGTTGATGGGCGATATGGGGGCTACATGTCCTCAGGTATGAACGTTTTCTTCAAGAAAAGCCAAGAGCCTGCAAAGACACCCGAAGAACAGAGGATTCAAGACCAGAAGCTGCAGGACAAGAGGCTACAGGCAGTGGTGAGAGCCATGACGCTGATTTTCAACGCCGTCATGATTTTGAGGGGCAAGACCACCAAGGTCATTGAAGAGGGCGACTCTGAGTTGCCTACCAGTTCTTCTTTGAAACCGAACGCGGATGAAGGTCAGACAACCAGCACAAAGCCGGAGGACGTGTTCCAGGATGCTGAGAGCGTCCTCGACGATGATGCCCCTGATCATCGACAACTCAACCCCATAGAACGACATTTGGAAGCCCGGATGAAAAGTGCGGGAAGTGTCTTGCGCCAAAGCGTTGTATTTCGGTACAAATCTTTCCCAGCCCCCGTTCCGAAGAGCTTCAGGGCCTTTGAGGCAGAGGCGACGGAGTTGGCTGTACAGTGGGAGGGCCTAAATGCGCCGTACGAGATCAACACGGAAGTGCTTTCGGAGCTCTTCCGGAGGGAGACGTCGCGATGGCGTGAGATTTCGAAGACGCACTTGGATCTTGTGTGGGAGGCGGTGGAGAAGTTTGTTGACTTGGCGTTGAAACACTGCGTCGATCCGGTTATCCTACCAGATCTCAGGAGACTCGTCATCAACGATCGACTCGAGACGCTGCGCTGTAGCGTTGACGCAAAACTGGAAGAGCTTCTTGGATGCCACGATGGCGTCAGCCCTGCTATTCATGACATTTTGAAATCGTTTGAATGGGAGCATCGGCCGCCACAGCAGAGACCCTCTCTCACCACCACTGCCATGGGAGCTAGTCTGCTTGGCGCAGCCCATCGTAGCATTCCGGTAGAAAGCCTGAATAAGCTACGAGATAGCATAGTGGACGCTCCTCCCGGAAAGCGCACAGAGATGATTTCAGATAAACTAAAGACAATGCTTTTGAGGGCTGATACAGTGGAAAGTGTGCGAACGGAAGTCGAGCATCACTACTGGATAGATAGCGACAGAATCCCCGTACGTCGTGCTATTGATATACTGAACGATTATTACGATGTAAGTGTCCCCATCCTCCAGTTTTGATGGATACATGTCCGTCCGAGCCAGCCCTCTCTAACAAAGAACGTCAAAAAACAAAAAGGTTTCCCTAAAGGCGTTTTCGGGCTACGTCAGCGCGCTCGTCATTCAGAACGGGCTCCTGAAAAAGGTTCACCGAGAGATCTTTTCCTACGACATCGTTTCGGAGCAGGATGACGAAACCGTTGACAAGATCGCGGGCGAAAAGGAGGACGATGCCCAGATTCGTGCTGACTGTGAGGCCAGGATGGAGATTTTGAAGAAGGCTCTGGATACCTTTGAGGATTACAGGAGGAATCTAGGCTAAAATAGCAGACGGAAAACAGAGTATTGTTGAAATGTTGAAAATGAGAATCGTTATCCCCTCTATGACCTCAATCAATTTGACCGCGCTGCTGGACACATTTCATCGCCAATAATTCATACAGATGGTTATTCATCTATGAAGAATATCGCTTAGTTATGTAATTATATTGCAAGCGTTGAGCTACATCTTCAATGTGAGATGATAAACAATGCATCCAGCCTATGTGCCAGGCTGTATATCGAAAGTCACCCCTTTCCCATCCCTCCATAATGGCGACGAAGGAGTAATCTGCCTAATCCTCTCCAACGCGGCGTCGATCTCCTCCTGACTCACGTATTTGCCTTCCCTGCGGTCGAACATGGCATTCGCGAGGAATATCTCGTCGCCGATTTCAGGCCAATCGGTGCCTCTCCGCCAGCATGGCTTCGGCTTGGTCGGGCTGATTCTACGTTCATACTTGTCGCGAAAAATGTGAAAACGAGCGATGGCGTCCCAGGGGTCCCAACGCCAGCGATTTTGCAAAGTAGCGAGTATAGGGAGTGGGCATTGGGCTGGTTCGCCATCGTCTCCATCTTCTAATAGAAACTTGATCAGATGGTCGAACTGCTCTGCTGTAGGGGGATAAATAGTTTTCGCACCGTCCGAGCGGCAACCATGAATGTAAACATCCAGACACTAAATGCAAAGGTCAATCACATAATCCAGATAGCCAGATGTACACACAGTCGCCAGATGATCGAGTGGGGATGAAATTATACATACCTCAGTCTCGGATTCTCCTCTATCAAAGACAACAACGCCACCAAAGATTCTTGCCTCGGCCCAATATCCCACAACATCGGCTATTCCATTAGGATATTGCTCAATTGCAACGTATGATCCATGGGAGAAGGCTGAGACCGCTCGATATGCATCCCATTTAGTCATATCGCGCGGCTCATCTCTCCATTTCTCGTATTCTTCAGGTTTATGAATGGCGACATCGAGCTGGTAGAGATATACTGCTATTTGATGACATGAAACAGCCAGGAGCTCAATAAGGCGAAGATGAAAGTCCCTGGAGCCGAGTGGTGTCTTTTGGAAGGCTAGAAGTAGCTAATGAGCGCGCACATCTCAGCTATTTGAACGACAGTCTCAAAATAGATAAAGGTCGGCAGCATCACTCACAGAAATGGAAAATGTCAATGTGGTGATGTCAAATGTTGACCGGAACTCGCATGCCTTTTCTCGGGCTCCGGGGCAAAGCTGTGGGTGGTTGAAGGAGGGATGTCCTCGGTAAGGGTATGAGAAGTCACGATAAGAGCTTTTAGTGGGTGTTCCGTCAAGAATTTCTGCATAGGTGTGCTCGGCAATTTCCGCATGTAGAATTCGCATCAAGGCTCGTTCAAAGGGTTGGCGATGGTCTGCATCGATGATGTTGATGCCACCCACGTCGGCTGATTGCAGTGAAGGCATGTTCTAAACAGATGTGTAAAAGACCTTTGGGTGACCCATGAGTAACGATCGATGAGGTATTATAGTACAATTTTTTGTAAAAATAAAATGCAGTAATAGAATTGGCCTAACAGGTGTGCTTGAAGTCTACAAAGGTGAAGGGTTAAAGTGATGCTGTTGGTAAGATCCATCTGTCATGTCATTACTTGGGGGCACTCCTGGTCGAGTGATGCGGTGTGGGGCAGCCACGCAGCTGGGTGCTGACTAATCGAAGTTCTAGTGGATGTGAATGTAACTTACCCAGCATCTTCACGTGATGCCTCTCACACCTGGGGCCCTGCTACTACGCTCTGTTGGTTCTAACCGCCGAGGTGTGCGTGAATGGCCTATTATTACCACATTGCATATCCAGCTTGGTGCTAGTTGGTTTGTTTGCCCAGACAGCGCTTCGAATGCCTTAATTTCTCACTTGTTGGCTACTTGAATGTATTGTGAAACAAGCAAAAAGCTCCTCAATGGCCCCTATGTTGAAGACTAACAGCGCCTAACAATACCACTCTTATTATAAGTTACCTAAATAAACGCTTTCTTTGAGATAATGATAAAAAATAGCCACTCAGAGGTCTTATTTAGACGCCTGATGCTATTCTTCTTATGTCAGACCATTGATACTACGGCTACGTACATGACCTCAGTTGCCTAGGTTATCAGTTTGGACGTTATGCCGTGGCCTTGGTCTGCCTGCAGCCGCTGTAGCCTTTCGCCATGCCAACAAGCCCAGGCCAATAGAACACAGCTTGTAATACAACTATCAACTGGATGCTCTACTCTGTAAACCTTTCAATCTTCAAGAACAAACACCACACAGCTTTCCCACATAGCCTACCTGAATGTTTTAAATAGGAGCCATCACCTCCCCCGAAGCCAACTTCTCTCCATCCCTTATCCCCATCTTCAAATTTCTTCATAATCCAAACTCTCATCTTCCCGCACATCTTTAACACTCCCTCCTTACTATCATCCACTAAGCAAAGATGGAAATGCCACGCGATTTCACGGTCAATGGTATTGGCCGCTTGGGCATGGCAATCGAAAACCAAAACGGGCAGTACGCCCCACTTGCTGAGAACAGCCTGGATTTCACTGTGGTAAATATCCATCCAACTAAATGCCGGGTCATCTCATGTCATAAAGTCTGCTAACCACTTGGCGTCCCTCTCTTTCAGTTGGCTTTTGCTGTCTATGCGGGCTTCACTATCTTGGAAAAGCCTCAGGGCCGTGCGACTCTATACTACTTGGGCTTAGAGGTTGTTCAAGAATGGCATAATAGTGAAGTATTCACATTCGGCGGAGATTTAAGCCTCATGGAAACATATGTCGACCAGTTTCTTATTGCTGTCCGCAATGATTTCCCTCGTGTCTTTGTGTCCGACGTTGGTGGTCCCGATGTCATTGCGGAGGCCAAGCGTGTCCCTGGAGGCTTTTGGGATGGCAATCTCTTTGCTTACAGCCCAAAGTTTGCCGGGGCATTGTATTTTAATCGGCATGTGAGTTATGAGGCTGCAACTATTCTCTGAGCCCTTCAATAACTTCGGCAACTAACTCTATGTCACAGAAAGTCGCAGAGATGGTGAATGCCTCAAATTTGGGAGGAAGCAAAAGCTCGCAAGCCAGAAAGATGGCCGCACGCTACAAATCATATCTCTTCATGTTCGCCATGGCCACCGCTCATGAATTGACTCACCTATTTGTTGGTTATTTGGCTCAGGGAAGCGACGCAGAAAGGTCATATACTCCGCCCACCGTTTCTTATCTCAATTATCACGGTCTCACTACTACGGAGGGTGTATCGACTGGCGAGTCTGGACGTTGGTTAGAGAGTCGTTTGTTAGGCGGATCGTTAGAATTTTATCGAGATGCTACGGATGACGATGGCCAGGTATGTAATCGGGTATTCGTCCATTACATACAAATCCACTGACATTCTTTTGAGGCTGGCCTCCCCTTTCTCCTGGACTCAGAAGGCCAGGCTTGGAAGATTCATCCTGACTGCATACGCCACCTAGTCACAGGTGTTGATGGTAAGTGTGTGTATAAGTCCGAGCGAAAAAAAATCTATACTCATTAAGAAAAAAAGAATTCAACAGCTTTCCCCTCGCTGTTACGGGCAGCGCCATGTCATTCAATGAAAGACAATCCAGAGGCCTCATCAGCCTTGGCTCCACCCAAGCCAGCAACTCACAACGGGGTTCATTCATGAGAGCACGTCAAGACATAGCATCTCACCTGTTCAATGTGTCAGCTAGCGATCTTAGACGTGTTCCCAATGAACCAGGCTATATTCTGCAGGAATTGGAGGTCGTGGCATGATTGACCGTTGAAGTAAACTACGACATAATACGAACAAAGGAGTCAGGTCTGAAGCTTGTTACATAGAACTTTGGATTGCGTACCAATGACCGGAGTACTATGGAAGGTTTAATTGGGCGATTAGAGGACAATGAATAAGGCAAATGGACGGAGTTATCGTGTATGAGTACCTTGAAGAACATTGCTAAAATCAACACAACATCGGCAGTTGTCGTGGATAAATTGACCACCATGCAAGGTTCGAGATCCTCAGTGATGATTGCGGACGTAAACTATGACAATGCACATCAGGTACGACTAGATACGCGGGTCACAGCTAGATAGCTGGGTAATATTTGGCCACGTCAGCTACAACCAGACACAACACACACGCACACATGAATCATTCATGGATTGGGATATGGATGACGACTAAAACGCTTCAAGCAATATGTGAGTAGATAATCGGGACACGATACAGGCTAGGTACTTATTTGTTTACGTTTTGTGCTTTTCTATTATGTAAAATAGCAGCAAACCACAGTTTTGAGAGGACAGGAGGAGTTGCTGATAGGAAGGAAAAAACGATAGGGAACACAGTATTGATTTTGGAAAGAGATTGATGATGTTGAATGAGAAATTCCAGGAATCTGGTAAAAATAACCAAATGAATTATTCATATGAATTGAAATTATGTGTTATTGTTTAGTCTATTGTATCAAATACTCATTCTATGAAAGGAATGGAGGAAAAGAACGCTCAGCCAGCGAGAAGATCATTAAGAAACCAACAGAATATGAAAGGATACCAAAAAGACATGACTCATTACCTGATCAGTCATTTCTAAACTTTTTCCCTCACTCAAATGGGACCAATCTTCACTGAAGCCAAATGGCCTGGCTTCTCCATGCTTCTTTATGCTTCCCTACCCTGAACAGCACAAACTTGACTGGAAAACTTGGCGATAGTCAATGTTGGCCCAAGTAACTGTTGGAAAGGTATATCCATGCGATACTCCTTAAATATCCAGTTGCGCAGTTCGGCACCAATCATGGAGTCAATGCCATATGAAGCGATTGAGCCGACTTCAGGGTCTATGTCTTCGGGGTTGAGCATGAGCATGCGCGATAATTTGTCAATGAAATGCTCATTCACGGCAGAAATAGCCTCGGGGAGAGATGCAGCGGCCTTGACGATGGCTAATATGCTCTGGCTTCCAGCGCCTCCAGCAGCATCGTCAGTAGAAGAATTAATGTCGTGCACGACGTGGCTAAAGCGCGAATCCTCGAGCCAGAAGCTATCCGTAGCGGCAGCATCGTTGACAGCTTTTTGCAACTTGGCAGGATCAAGACCAACGACGATGTGATCGGGAACTTGCTTGAGAGTATTGGATATCATGGATGCCTCGAACGACTGCAACAGATGCTCTTCATCTACACCATACATTCCCTTTCGCTTCAGGGCATCCTCAAGCTCAGCATTCTCCGCAACGACACCCACACCAAGAACCATCGGAAGTACAACAGAGGTCGCAGCGCTGTTCTTAGCTTGACGAGATCTGGCCAGGGAGTCGAGGTAGCCGTTTGCAGCTGCGTAATTGCTTTGGCCGGGTGTGCCCAAGATACCGGAAACGGAGCTGGTCATGATGAAGAAGTCAAGGGGAGTGTTGGCAAGTACAGAGTGAAGGTTCTTGGCACCAGTGACCTTGGGTTGAGTGGATTGCATCCAAGCGTCAAATGTCATGGAGTGGAATAAACCGTCCTAAAGCATGTCATTAGTGAGCATTCTTGAGTCGTTGCTAAATAATTACTTACTCTGAGGACCATGGCGGCGTGAACAACGCCCTTGATGGGGTTCTGTGATGGAATACCCTCAACAGCACGAACAACATCGTCATGTGAAGTAGCATCACCCCGGACAACCTGCACAAAAGCGCCGGCAGCCTCAAGATCTGCGACTAACTTGGCGGCAGACTTGGAATCCGCACCTGAGCGAGAGAGGAATGTGAAACGGCGAGCACCAGATTCCATCATCCAAGAAGTCAAGCTGCGGCCGAGGCCACCCAGGCAGCCTACTAGTAGATAGGTGGCATCAGCGCTGAACTGAAGCTTGACTCGGGATGGTATGACCTGGATAGGCTTGTCGGAAGCTTGATACTGGACAACTGGTTTGGCAGCGCCGAAAGCGTCAGAAAACCCAGACACTGCCCTGTCAATCTCGGCGAGATCGATTGCTTCATATTCACCAGGGACAAAGCTCAGTTCCTGCTTAGCATAGCCGACAATAGTTGGGAGCAATCTCGACAGCAGTTGGGGTCGAGACTGATACATCTCGATAATGTCAAAGGGCATGTAGCTAGCGCTGCGCTGCACGGGAATGCCATCGAGAACATTTCGACTCAGGTTATCCTTTCGACCACTATCAAGGAAGCGACCGAAAGAAGCAATGCATCGCCAAGCCTCATGGGCATCACCAGGATCTACGCTTCCGGCGCTAAAGACCACGTCAGCTCCGTGAGAATTGGTGAGTTTCTCGAGTTGTTCGGAGATGGGACCATGCGATGCCCTGATAATATGACTGCTACTGAGACCAAACTGTTTCTTAAGGAAGTCAATCTCATTATCAGTCTTGACCACGGCGTAAGGAGTGGCACCCTTGAGTTGGGCAACCCTGATTGCGGCAGCGCCGGCAAAGCCCGTATTGTTCAAGACAAGCACATTTTCCCCCACCTGAACAGAGGCAAGGGTCTCAAGGCCATAGACAGCCGCAGCATAAGCCGTCAAGGTGCTCACAGCTTTTTCCATATCATCATGCTGCTCGATTTTGTGCAACAGAGAAACAGGGACTTGCTGGTAGCTGTCAAATCGACTATTACTGAAACCAACAACCGAGTCGCCAACCTTGAAGTTCTTGACACCACCTCCGACTCGCTTCACAATTCCGCCAATTTCGTGGCTAAACGTGGTGGCATAGTCGGAGCCCGTAATGGAAAGTACACCCTCTTTAGTAAGGCCGCTGCTCAGGACAAGCACCTCGACGTGGCCGAGTTTCACATCATTGACGTCTTCGTGCTGTTGGAATACAACCTTGCCCTTGAGAACCTTGCCCGAGATGCGATTTCCAAGAGTAAAGGCCTTCGGCTCAGCCTTGTCCGCAGAGGTATAAATGCTGTTCAGTTCCTTGTTGCGGACAAGACGGCTGATGTACGTCTTGCCCTTGGAGACACAAAATTCTCTCTCGGGAAGCGCCTCGGCTTTGGAGAGTTGAAGCTGTGCTACTCTTGCAATGGACTTGACAATTAACTCAGGCCTAACATTATCAATATCCACGTCAAGGGTGCGGAAATCAAGCGAGGCTTGCTCAGAGGTAATGGCGCGCGCAAGCCCTGATACCATGGCGTACTCGGGCTTCTTGCCTTCAAGAACAGCTCCGGTGCTGACCCAAAGGAGCGAAGAAGCCTTCGCAATGATATTCTGAACAGCCGCAAATTCTTGTTTCTTCAAGGTGAATAGGAGGGGACCCTCAAAATCAGCCAGCATGATGACATGTCCGGCAACGTCGGCATTCAGTGATGTGTCCAGGCTGGTCAGGATAATGTCCCACCCCAAGATCTCTAGAGCGGTTCTGACATTTGAAATGATAGCGCTCTGAGTATTACGGTAGACAAGCTGGACAGAGTGCTTGTCTGTTGTAGGCTTAACATCGGCAGACTTTACAACAGTAACCTCGCTACTGATAGCTGTGGCGCCAGACTTGAGTAGACTGCGTAGCTGGAGCGTGAGGTGTCCCTCCGCCCCAGCAATGAAAATGTCATATGACTCCTTTTTCAAACCCTGAGCGTCGAGCTCTTGTGTTGGGTCGACTGCAATGACCTTGGCATTGTGATACTTGGACACGATAGTCTTAGCAGCCTCGGCCTCTTCCTCTGAGGTCACGATAACAGAGTATGATGCTTGTGGGTTTTTGCTCAGAATGGCTGCGGCGCTCTTGATACCGAGCTCGACCGTCTTGAAACTGGGATACTTGAACAAGGCGAGGTTGACAAGCTCATTTGTGCTCAAGCGATCACGGTTCTCGGGGATATCAAAGTCGAGCTCCCAGGCCATCTCTCCATAGGGGGCATCCTCAAGGGCGCTATCTGCCTTTTGTGGAACCGCAGCCTCGTAAGCGGTGGCGCGCATGTTTGTAAGCTCCATGATCATTTCACCATTCTCGGCGACCATTTGAACGTTGCTCTCAGAGGTTCGGATACCGCGGCGGTGAACGGTAGCGTATGCCTTGGCCTTTTGAACCTCAAGCTGCTCTGCGGTAGGAGGCCAGATAGCTACTTCGTCAACTTGCACGGGGACAACACCACAGTCCATAGCATTGGTGCGGCCAGCGTAGATTGCGGCAATGCAGAGCTGGAGAGTCGAATCAATAGACGCCGGATGCAGGACGTATCGTGACTCGCCCAAATTCTCGTCTACAACTTGCTTGATATTGGTGTTGCAAGCGGCCTGGTATCGTTTGCCATCGAAGCGGATATCATCCATATCCTGGAAAGTCGGGCCATAGTCGAAGCCAACATCGCGCAAGGCCTGGTTCCATGCTTTTCCAGTTGCACGCTGGGGGAATTGAGGAATCTCACTGGGAGTCTTTCCTCTAGGACGAGTGTTAATGCTGATGCTCCCAGACATGTGATCCTTTTTGACCCTCTCGCCGTCAACAGAAGAAACGCTCCAGTCCCACCATCCACTACCGTATACAGATGGGCGCATGTTGAAAAGAACTTCAATACCATCATCGTCATCTGGCGTTACAAGCGCAGTCTTAATTGAGATATCGCGCAAGACGTAGCTCTCAATCTTGACTGGCGATGCACTAATCTCATTAACTTGCTGTATAGCTTCAATCGCCATGGCAAAGTATGCTGCAGCCGGGAAGACCGACTCGCCACCAGGATGGTGATCCTTGAGCCACGGCAGATCTCGAATGCGGAGGACGTTACGCCATGTAGGTTCGGCCAGAGAGTTTCCAATGACAAGCTGTCCGAGCACATCATGGCGAGGATACTTAGGCTGGCGCTGCTCGAGACTGCTTCGGCTTTCAGCCCAGAATGGTCGAGTGTAATTCCATTGATATGGCGGGAGATCGACGATAGTGCTCCCCCTAGCGGGCTTGCCATTGATCGAGATATCCTCGAAATAAGCACTGGTAACCTTTTCCATGTCAAGAGGGTAGCTTCGAAGGAAGAGTTCCCCAGCAACTTTAAGGAGTTGCTCGGCACAATCCTTGGCCCTCAGAAGAGTAGGAATATACTCCATCTTTTCAGCTTTGAGGGCTGCTTTAATCTGTTTGATAGGGCCAGCCATGGCTGAATGAGGTCCAATCTCGATGAGAAGATCGACATCTGAGAATTCTTCAGCTTTCAGTATACTCTGAATGGCTTGGTTGAAGAGGACCGGGCTACGCAAGTTCTTGCTCCAGTAGGTCTCATCAATCATGGCATCGTCTGGGAGAACTGAGTTGTATACTGAGGAAACCATCTTGGCAGTTGTGTTGATGGTCTGGGTGCCCTTGGTCTGTGACTTTGTTGCGCGAACAAGCTGCTTATACATCTCGGCAACAGGAACCATATGATGGGAGTGGTATGCTTTCCCATTAGTCTTGACCGGGCGAGCAAAGATCTTCTCAGCATCAAGCTTGACTCTGACAGCCTCGATTGCATCTTCATCTCCAGAAAGAGTTACGAGAGAAGGTGAGTTATCGCAAGCAACCACAACCTTGCCCTCAAAGCCAGCAAGGTAGGGTTCAACAGCCTCGGCGCTGAGACCAACGGCCATCATAGCACCTCCGGTGTTGACGTCCTTGGCAACCTTGCCACGATAGTATGCAGCGACAATGGCCTCCTCTGCAGAGACTAGACCAGCAGCATAGGCAGCAGCCATTTCACCGGATGAATGGCCGACAGTGACGGTAGGTTGGATACCCCAAGAAGCAAGGAGGTCCACAATGGCAATCTGAATAGCTGTGCATAGGGGCTGAGAAAATTCAGCTTCGTTGATGGGAGAAGACTCGGCATTCTCTAGTAGGACATCTTCAATTGACCACTCGGGACCGTCAGAAAGATCCTCGAGAACAAGATCAAGGGCGCGAATGGTGCGAAGGAAATTGGGGGAGTAAGCCATTAACTCGGCTCCCATTCTAGGCCACTGAGCTCCCTGGCCAGTGAAGACAAAGCCAACAGAGCGGATGCTCTTCTTGTCGGCAAAAGTAAAGCTTTCGGCAACATTATTGAATGATTTGCTCAGAGTGCTATAGCTGGCGACCGTGAAAGCCTTGCTCACTAGGGTACTGCGACGGTTTCCGAGAGTGTATGAGAGGTCAAGCAGATTATACTTGGCAGCAACCTTGCCATGAGCATCAATGTTGCGACGTAGAGTAGCCTTGTCATGGGCAGAGAATGGTAAAAGGAATGGGCGGTTGCGCTCGAGAGCACGGCGGCGGCCAGTGAATTTGCGCTGCTGAGTCCATTCATCCGTGTAGGTGTAGGCTGGAGCGTTGCGGGTCAGGGATTCGGTGCCCTCGACAATAAGATGTGCGTTTGTGCCACCATAGCCGAAGCTATTTATGGAGACACGGCGAACGGGGAGATGGCGAGGGAAAGGGGTAGCATCGTTGGGAACCTTGACCTTCCACTCGTCCCACTTGATGGCAGGACTGGGGTTGGTGACACCGCGAGTAGCAGGAATAATGCCACGCTCAACAATCATAATGGCCTTGATCAACGCAGACAGACCACTAGCAGCTTCAGAGTGGCCGATGCTGGTCTTTACAGCGCCGATCAACAGGGGCTGCTCACCAGCCTTGCGATTCTCATTCATAGCCATGGATACGGCGTGAACCTCAAGAGGGTCGCCAACGGGGGTACCGGTTCCATGGCACTCAAAGTATCCAGTCAAGCGAGGGTCAAGGTTACCACCGCGCTTGTACGCAGCAGCAATGACATCAGCCTGGCCATCGCGGTTAGGATGGGTGATGCCAGCAGCAGGGACCTTGCCATTGGAGTTGGTGGCGCTGGACCTGATAACACCACGAATCGGGTCGCCATCTCGAATCGCATCAGAGAGACGCTTGATGTAAACGGCGCCAACTGCATCTGCGCGCCCGTATCCGTCGGCACTGGCGTCAAAGGTGTGACAGGTTGAGGTTTTTGACAAGACGCCAAGCTTGGCAGTGTTCATGTGCTGGTCAACAGTGATGATCAGATTTACACCACCGACTATGGCGCCCTCGCACTCCCGGTTGCGCAACGCATTGCACGCATTGTGTAGCGCGTATACCGATGAGGAACATGCGGTGTTGCACATGATGCTAGGACCATTCAGGTTGAACACATGGCTGATGCGGTTGCTGATGATGCCAGGGTCAACACCAGTGGCAGCCAGACTATGGCGGAACGAGTGCTCCTTGAAGGCCATCTGCTGCCAATCAGAAGTGAAGCTGGCAGCAAAGACTGCTGTGCGAGTACCCGATATCCTTTCGAGCGAGATACCACCGGACTCGAGAGCCTCATAGACGACCTCGAGCAATTTGCGCTGCTGAGGGTCCATCCACATGGCCTCGATGGGAGTGATGCCGAAAAGACCAGGGTCAAAGTCAGACAACTCGCCATTTAGAAAGTAACCACCCAGTACTCCAAAGCTTCCCGGGCGGTCATTGTTCTTGTGGAAATGAGCATCTATATTAAATCGGTTCGCGGGTACTTTTGGTGTTTGGCCGGTCCCCTTTCGCATCATGAGGTCCCAGAAATCTGATGCCGAACTGATATCGCCAGGTAGACGGCAGCCTAGAGAATGCTTGTCAGTCGGTGTTATAGGAGGATGGCTATTGGCTTACCCATGCCAACAACAGCAATTGGCTCTAGCTGCTCATCAAGCGGATTTTCTGCATATCCGGGGAATGAAAGAGCAGGGTAGGCATCTCCGCCAGCAGAAGAAGCTGCGCTCGAGGGAACGGTGTCAGGGGTTGCAGAAAAGTCATCGAAAGATGATTGTGATTGTAGAGAAGGACTATAGATTCGGTTGAAGGCTGCCATATTGATTGTGGTATTTGACGATTATCTCTCATTCAACATTAAGCAAGCAATAAATGCGATGAAGTGTTAATGTTGATGGCAAGGTGTTTGGTGCCAGACCGATCTGGATTGATATAGTTGGATGTATTCACAAACTGGTCAGAGAAAAGGAAATGGAGCAATTATATCCATTCAAATATCTAGTTTCGCGAATATTAGACCATCGTGTTCATAGAAGCACGATTCCTCCTCTCAGCTATTCTTCGGAGCTCCGTCATCGAGCCATTAGAAATCCCCTCGGCCTCACTACCTGTCATCGCCATCAATTCTAACGATAGACAAGCAAGATGGATCACACAGCATGCTAATATGCGTTCAGAAACGGAGCTTCATGATGACATGTTCACCACCAGTTTATGAAACAACTTTGGTCCGGAAACTTGCGTAGGCGGCTGAGGTGGCTCGCATAACGAATAAGGAATGCTCCATGGTGTCCACGTTCCTCTCGCGTTTCGCATCCTTGACGCACATGGCATTCAGATGCGGTCGCAACCGATCGGCTGTTTTGAAGCGTAAACAAGCGCCGAGGAATGCGGCGTGGAACAATCCTACAATCTATCTACGCCGCAGGGCTCAATCCTTCATCCCACCCTAGCTTTATAGTTGACGCAGATCAATCCTCGCTGAAGGCTAGGACAGGGACTACGATAGGGACACGAGTTTAGGAGTCTAACTGCCGGCAATTTCCTTAAAGGGGTAAAACCGGCGCGATCGTGTTTGAATTGTTTACCCTATAGCACTTGCGGGAAATACAAGAATAACAACCGCCGGAACGGAAGGCAACATATAATCAGATCATGTCAATTAAAATATTTTATAGGCTAAAGAAAAAGTTTCTTGAAGATCGGTCGCTCATTTCAACTCCTAATTAGATACCGCACGGTGACGAGTATCATACCCAGTAGCAAAATATCTTCTCCATCACAAAACTTGAACTCGGAAGATTAATACACCAGACCTTGAACAACTACTTTTTATGCAAAATACAATGTCAAAGAATAGTTTTTATCATCGACGTTTTGTATTGATCCGTTCTATCATGCTTCTATGTATGTAATCCTAAATGGATGTAAATCTAAATAACCATCCAGAACTATTAAATAGTACCAGCAAGTCTCCTTCAACACAATCTTCATAATGAAGTTGTCCGATATAAGTATCAGTAAACCGTCTTCTTTACATTTGCTTCATTATCCAACTCGCTTTCCTTGTTGTACAGTAGCCAAGCCAATGTGGCTCCAGGACCTACGATGGAGGTTAGGGCCACGAGAGTGAGAAGATTGGCATGAGAGTTGAGCATGTACGCGCCCAGAAAAAGTACACATAGGGTGATGATAACATGGTCGTATTGCAAGAAAAGTGTAGCACCATCTCTCATGAGTGTTGCGCCGCCTTGAACGGCACTGTGGTCCGGCAGAAAGACCCGGCTCCACGTGAGTTCGGGAGATTGAAGGATCCACCAGTTGATGGCCATATGCCCAACGGTGCTCAAAGAGCCGACAATAAGGTAAGCCAGTTTCACGGGACTCTTGAAATCTCGGTACAAGCCGTTTCTGAATAGCAGGCTTGCGAAATCCTGGAAAATGCCAAGCGTGATAGGTGCGACATGCCAGACGACCACGGCATCCTGAAAATCGAAAGTCGAGTTGTTGATAATGGCGGGAGCACACATGGTGAGCGAAGTCAGAATAACCCAAATCGCCGTCAGAGGAAGAGCTTGCGCCTGGTCGTTTGGCACCCGTAGGCATTTTCCTGATCGCCTCTTGTGGTATAAGCCCAGGTAAATGGGCAGCGTAAATGCCACACCGCCGTAGCTTCGATAGAATTGCCAGAGAGCGGGGCTAATGTATGTGAGACAGTGAAGTTGGAGGTGGGTGGCGGGTAACAGGAACATACTATCTGAGAGGTCCAGTTTTCCTATTGCGGCGATCCTCAACTATAGACATCATGTTGAGGACGATCAGGAAAAAGGCAATGTCCAAGAGACTGAGATAAGGCGCAAGATCCGGCAGTTCAACCACATTGTTGATAACTCCAAAGAAGATGATATTGACGGCGAGCACATAGTCAATTGGCCAAATCCCAGTCCAGGTCGTTTTGATAGGGATGCCTGTTGGGAAAAAGCCACCCAAGGGAAGTGAAAACATGGCGAAAAAGGAGCCATTGCAGATCATTACAACCCATTGCACAAAGAAGCCCAGAACAGTGAGGACTCCAAATGTCTGGGATGAATGTAGGAGCATCATTGTAAGATTTGATGGCGTGTAGGCTTGGAACTATGCAAAACTCTGATAGAATAGAGAGGGCGGGAAATGTAACGATGGGCTACCCAAGGAAATATTACCGCTTATACGATTGGGAGAGGGGGGGGGGAGGGTAAACAGACATGGAGAGCTTGAGAAAAGGGCCCGAGTTCATTGAGAGCACTGTACTCGAGAATTGATACAAAGTAGGTCTATCAGCTTAATCCGTCAGCAAAAAGTTGAAACACAATGCGCGAAAAGGATCCAAGATGAAGCCCGTATTGAAGGATTCGGACGCAGCGCCGCATCCTCCGTAGCCTACAAGGCGGCCTGTAATGATGCGTCCCCCACACCCGACCTCCGAGCCGAAAAGGCGGGTGCGATCCCTTGTGTTTCAAAATGCAGATATGCAAATCTTGTCATCCTGGCGTCTAAGTCACTCCGATCGTAAATGGACATCAATGTTGATGAAGAGCTATTTATGCGACCAAAGTGCAACAACTTCCAGCTCTGTTGGTAAGATGATCCAAACGGCCAACAACCAAGAACTTTTTTCAACACATATCATTTCTACGACAAGAAGCATTCTCAACTATGGATCCCATGGCGGAGCAAGTTGATGTTGTCGTTGTTGGTGCTGGTATGAAGACTGAACCTCACTTACATGATAAACACTGACCCTTGTATTATAGGCTGGAATGGCCTCATTTCTGCCAAGACATATCTGGATCTGGATCCATCGGCCAATCTGGTCATTATCGATGAGCAGGCCTCAATCGGTGGTGTCTGGAGTGCCGAGCGGCTTTATCCAAATCTCTATGCCCAGATCAAGCACGGTCTTTTCGAGTACTCATTCTACCCGATGCGCCATGAGGGCATCTCCGAGGATCAGTACATATCAGGCCAGACTATTCATAATTACTTGAATGACTTTGCCTGGGACTTTGATCTAGTGCGACGGACCCGCCTGCGAACCAAGGTGACCAATGTGTCCCGCAGGCTGATGAGAGGCTGGCGGCTTGAGCTGGCGGGGAAGACTCCCATTGAGTGTGGTAAACTCATTTATGCCTCTGGAGCAACATCTCATCCTGTCATACCAGAGTGGCCCAAGAACAACTTTAACTCCCCCATCATTCACTCCTGCGAGACGGGCACCCACCTTGACGACCTCAAGAGCATCAAGTCAGCGACCGTCGTTGGCGGTGCCAAGTCTTCTTACGACACCGTCTTCCTTTTGCTCAAGGCTGGCAAAAAGGTCAACTGGGTTATCCGAGAGGATGGCTCCGGCCCTCTGGCAATTGCGCCACCCACCGTCTTCGGACTCGTGCACACGATTGACTTGGTAGGCTCGCGATTTACTGCCTTGTTTGGTGCCAGCATCATGAGCACGGATGGTGCCGGACATCAGTTCTTTCAGAGGACCTTTCTTGGACGATTCATTGCCTGGCTCTTCTGGGTTTTGGTGAACTGGGTCTGTGATCGACACGCTGGCTATTCCAAATCTGAGAACGCAAAGAAACTGAGGCCAATGCCGCATGGGAACGGGTGTGTATTTTATCTCCTTGACGCTTTTTTCAAGGAATATGCAAGCTGACGATGAGCCAGTATCTATTGGGCAAACTCTGGCCTTGGATCTGCCAGTACCCCTCATTTTTGGAGGGTGTTCCATGCCGGCGACTGCACAGTCCACAGAACTGACATTGAGTCATTGAGCGACGGTAATGTGGTCAACCTCAAGAACGGGGACAAATTCGAGACAGACTACATTGTCCTTTCTACTGGATTTGACAAGTCCTTCCAAGTCTTTAGCACAGAGCTGCAGCAGCAGTGTGGCTTCTTGCCAGACCCGACAGATGCAGAGAAATGGGCCAAGCTGGATGCCGAAGCAGTGACAACGGTTGATGATTTACTTCCCGGGCTGAAGAAGTCGCCTTTCAAGACCAAGGGATTCAAGTGCGAGAAGACTGCTGGTGGAAAACAGCTCCTGCACGGCCCGAGTTTGCATTACAGACGGATGATTGTACCTGAATTCGCAAGCCAGGGTGACCGATCCATCTTCTTCCCTGGTTTCGTCCACACCATCTACACTCCGCTCGTTGCTGAAGTTCAGGCACTCTGGGGCGTCGCCTTTCTACTTGGTCTTCATGATCCGCCTGCGCAGGACGAGATGGAGCAGGAGATCGCCGAGTGGAATGTGTGGACACGCAAGAGATATATCGCCCAGGGCCGCAAACACGCCTATGCCATTTTTGATTTCATCCCTGCAAGTATACCATCATGCTGGTTTTGGCCTTTGCTAACAACGTGCACAGTACGTTGACGTGTTGCTCAGAGACCTCGGCATCAACACCAGGCGCAAGAAGAGCTGGTTCAAGTACATGTTCCAGCCAGTTGCCCCACGGGACTACAATGGTCTGGTTGGCGAGCTTCGACAGGCCGTGGCCAAGAAGCAAGAGTCTGACACCCCAGCCTCTGGCACCATGACCCCCATGTCTGTAGGAAGCGTCAGCACTGATGGGTCATTTGCCGATGGTCTGAGCAAGGACCCCGCCCGTGATCACGGACACAGCACTGCGATGAAGTTGTTGGGCTTCAACTAAACGAACAAAGACCAGCTGGGACCCCATTAACAATCCCTTTGTAGGATAACTACGCCTCGGGAGTTTCCTCTGCCTTTCGCAGGCCGTGGAGGGGGCTGGTAAGCTTCTCTGTACGCAGCAGCAAGGAAAGTTATTAGCTACAGCTATGGATAAGAGAATGCACTGGTTACACAATAGACTGCTTAGGCATCGTTCGGTATTTTGCCCCCGCTTAGAATATTTTATTTATTTAATCTACTACTGATATTATTCCTTCATCAGAGGGATGCCGCAATGAGGCGTCAAGAAGTGTTCCGGAATGCCACCCGGCGCCTGTATCGGGAAGTGCGGGCCGCAGTGGGGCCGATATGGATTCCGTAATTCACGTATTTCTGGGCGTAGGAGGCCCTCGGAATTACAATGGAATGGAATAGATCCAGAGGTTATGTGTGCATTCATGTTGATAAACACAAATTTGATCCATGTCTTTCACATTAAGAAATCATGGGCGAATGGTCTAGTGGTATGATTTTCCCTTAGCATGTTTCTTCCGATTTATCTGGTCGATCAGCTTGGGAGAGGTCCGGGGTTCAATTCCCCGTTCGTCCATTTTTTTGCCATTCTCCATCACCCATATTTGTGTACCAGTTTCTAAAGCAGAACTAATCATGTCGTCAACCCTTAATATTCACTCACAAGCAGTGCTGAAATGTTATATGAGTAGGAGCAATCATAAAATGGAGCCTAACGATTATGTAGGTTCATCTGAAGCCATAGTTGCGAAACCTGCGGGCTCGTAGTGCTGATATATTTCCGGGAAATATATAACTTCCCCCTGGTCAACCCTGGAAAGGTTCACAGTTGGTGGGCTTCCGATGTTGTTTTACCTGTGGAAAACAGATGAGGAGGAATTTTCGGCGGTTTAGTTAGTGCTAGTTGAAGCAGATGCTTGGCATTTTGCTACTTGAACGAACTATACGCACTCATGCCAATAATAGTCAGCGGTAGCTGTTGGGTTTCTGTTACTCACCGAGCGCTTCCCATCAATATCATTCTGGTATTGATGAGTCGAGCCATTCATTGTACGTAACCTCTCAATGAGCCTTGCAGAACGGAGGTCACCTGAATCTGAAGAGCCGACAGGACGAAGGCAATCAAGGTAAGAGGCTTTAGCAACATGATGACCATGTTCAAGGTACCCCGGTGATGTATGCGACAGTGAATAACAAGGTAATGAGGAATGTGGTTGATATTTATCCTCATATTTGAGAGAAATTGACTGTCTATGAACCGGAAAAGACTATACAGCACTCTGCATGATTTTCAGATACCCTGCTTATATCCGCCCTCTCATTCATGGTATATACGAACAGAGGCAGGCCAGATGCGAGAAAGGTAGAAGCGCGTCTACATGCAGATGATATAGGGGATACAAATATCATGGTAGGTATCATCGAGCACGAAGGTAAGGAAAATAGCCTGTATTTCGAGACAAGAGTTGACTTATAGCGTGTTATTATCTAAACACAATCCTTAATCATCAGTCATCCCCTTCAATGTTTCCTAGGTAGTAGTCCATTCCACGCCCGGTAATAATCGTTCACCTCCGTTCCTTTGGCGTGAAAGCCCCAATCAACTCCGAGAGCGACGTGGTATACTCGTCGAGCAACTCTGCGACTCCCTCGTCCATGCCTTTGGAGTCAGCACGGGCCGAGAAAATCGCCCCATTTCGGGGTGCCATCCCTTGAAAGGCCTGCAACATTCCAGCAGCGAACGTGTAGTTCTCGAGAATGTCAAACTTTTCGATGAGGGACTTGAAGTAGCCTTTCTGAGCCTTGACTGCCTATAAAAACTATAGTCAGCAGGGGGTCTACAGTCCCTTTTTATTGCATGCTTGAGTAAGTAAATTTACCCGGCGGCATGCATCAAAGAGCATAGCCTTTTCTTCAGGAGAGAAAGAGCGTTGCTTATAATCACCAACACCTATCAACGTATTTCTAACTGAATCAGCAAGGTCCAAGGCCTTCTGATAGACATCCTGAATGAGCATATGATCAGTGGTTGATGCTTTCAGGGGTAAGTGAGGGGATCATGTTGTGCTACACACCATGCCCTCGTAGGCAGCATTCTGCATGTTCAGCTTATCCACCCTGACTTGGTTTCTGGCGGCTCCAGCAGAAATTTCCCGGAGTTGATTAACGATATCTTGAGCTGGAATGTTGGTTGGTATCACGGGGGGGCGATAGGCAGAAATTCTAGCCTTGAACTGAGCGAGTGACGACATGGCGATGGGGTTGAAGAAGGGCTATGATGATGCTTGTATGCAGGCAATGGATCCAGTATGAACTGCGGAACAATGAAGACGGGATTGAAGGCCTCTCTTGTGGAACATGATCCTTTAAGAGACATGACAAGCAGACCAGATCGAGATCCCGTCCCGTTGGCCTGAGATCTCCGCCTGCACATTTCGGAGTGACATGATGCAAGGGGGATAAGCCAGGCCATATTCAGTGAGTCCAGAATTGCCTATACTATATGCACATGTATAAATTTAGCCTCATACAGGCGAATGGTGTTTAGGGAGCCGGCTGAAGGGTGGAACAAAGCTGTGATACGAGTGTTGCGTAATCTTGCTATATTGTGTGCTGTAGTTAAATCGCTCTTTCACAGTGATCGAGGTGTGAATGCTGTGACTACTTCGCCAACCTTTCCTCCAGGCTGGCCAATTGCCGTTCCCGGACATAGCAAACAGGTCATACCGAAGTGATGCAATCACAAGGACTGCATGAGGCTCGCGGCTCCTCTGGACCACTGACTAACACCAGAACAATCACACCGATAGGCTGGTCTTCAGGATTGGCCTACGCTCGTTAAGGCAGGGGGGCCTTCGGCTGGCCAATGTGCTTCTTAGAGTTGACATCAAGTCGGCCCCGCGCCCCCTGTAGTTGGTTGCGGCCGATTGTCAAGTCTCTGTGCCACGAGCTCCGGCGCTTATGCTCCAAAGTTACCGTATTAGGCTGTCCAAGATGCTCAACCACTTCGGTCTGACCTAGCACTGACGCTTGTCGAGGCGTTTCGAGGGAAAGGGTGTCCGCTGATTGGAGCACACATACTTGCTGCATGCAGACATCGCTTAGAGCCAAACTCCCTGCCGATATGAACTGAATAGAACGGCTTTGGGTCCCAATACCTGCACTGGAATGCTCCTTTGTTGACCGGTGTCGTATAAACTTTCAGCAACGCACACTAAACAAGGACACACGCCGATGACAGCCATCTTGATCTCTGACAGTGGATTCATACCGACATTACCCGGAAAGCATTTTTACCCCATCAACGCCCCTGGACTACACTCCGCGCATCCACCAAGGTCACCCCCACTGTTTTCACATTCCATCTGATTGAAGGAACAGTGGGTCTTTCTTGTGACTTGAAAGCTGAGGAGGTGGGCGGTGATGAGGGTCAAGAGCCTCATCACAATGAACGTTATGGGATATTATAGGCTTATGACGAGTCAATAAAGGGGGGACACTGACGGATCTGGTTTGGATGAGGCACTTCTTTGTGTCCTTTGCTATCCGCATCTTGTAAACCTAGGCGAGCAGAGCACTCCTGGTTGGGTCTTGGAATAGTGGTATTCGAGATCTTGACCCATCTTTCCATGCGACGACGTCTGAAAGAGGAAAAAAAAAAAAAAAGAAATGGCAACCCCACTCGTGATCATAATATCATGGTGTAGCAGTAATATCGCCGAGACACGCATTTGCTGTGATGCAAGTATGCGCTGGCAGTGCTTTGGTAAACTGTCGAGTGTCATCGATCTTCAACTTTCCCCCTCAACTAGGCATTTATAGCGAGATTTTCCTTGGTTTGTTCATGCATCCTTTTTTTTTTCTTGTCTTCTCATATATAGCATGTACTGGCTTTTGCTCTGAGTAGAGCAGGTGGTCGTGAGGAGGATGCATAAGTTGTGCTGCTTGTCAAGGGATAAGCTAAACGATGTGGGTGAACTAATACTAAGCGCCGCACATCCAATAACTCCAGTGTGGCAGCATCACGAAATCGCTTGGCTGCATGTGATGGAGTGGAGTGACAAATAATATTAATGAGATGGGCTATCAATGGAATGAATAGAGCGGGGATTTTGGTCCTCCCACCCCCGCAGAGTTCAGCCCCTTTTTATGGGGGGGGGCTTGCCCTGGAAGGCCCTGGTCGTGGGCAGCAGATTGGCCATGCATACTCCATGCAGAGCGCATCGACAATGTTGATGACAGCATGACTTTATTCAATGTTGTATCCTGGCCCAAAACCGTATGCTCGACATATCTGCATGGAAGAGAGAAAAAAAAGGACATGGAAACAAACCTCTATCATGGGGGATTGTCTTAAAGGAGAGGAAACTAACGGAAACTACGCAACGGGCCGCACTCAACTAAGGTATCTATGATAGATGCCATGGATGGAGGCTCCATTACCGGGGGATATGGGCCGGCTTGGCTGCCAAGTATCCCCATTTGCCGACCTGCAGATCCCACAATGTAGCCGAGCCACCTTTCTATCTCCCTCCCTCCCTCTCTCTCTCTCTCTCTCTCTCTCTCTCTCTCTCTCTCTCTCTCTCTCTCGCTCTCTAGGGAAGACACGCTGATAAGAGACATCCAGGTAACCAGTGTGAGAATCATGCAATACCACACAGTCTATTCAATTTCGCCCTTCATAGGGTGCGTTTGGTCGCACCGCAGTGTATGACAGCAATGCTCATTTGCTTGTCCAACTGCTAGGGTCCCACATAGTTTTCCAAAAAAGCTTACGGAATCTCCATGCCACACCGGAATTCCTGATGCGGAATTTTGGAACCGCATGGAAAGAGTTCGACACTCTGGGCACGGAAAAAGCAAGCCGGCCAAGAGCTTGGATGACCCTTCAGGGAGGGAAACTTGGCTCGGCATTTGACTCGGTCGGCCTCCGATGAAGGAGGGAGTGATTGTGCCGGGATTGGGTGAGCTGGGTCCAGTAAACACCAGAGATGGCTGTCCGTACAGGAAGGGTGCCAGCATCGGATTCGCCGTTTGTAATCAAGCTAATCACACAATAAATTAATGCCCGAGTGTCCATCCATACCATTCATCACATTGATAAGGAGTCAGAAGTGTTGTTGGCCCAACTACTCCAACCTTTACCGTAGCTTCATGAGAAGATAAGTTGCTTGGAGTAGGGTAGGATCTTTATCCTATGCACTCATCTTCGGACAATAGGTATATATACGCAGTGATAAATTAATAAGAAAAAAAGAAAGCCCTTTTCCCCGTCCGCCTATCTGGTATGTGTGGTGCCCTAACCTCTATGCGTACCATCCGTGAAAAGCATACGGCCATTACTCCAGCACATACAGTTGCTTATACTACCAACTCCTCCTCCATCAGAAAATCATCAGTCATGTAAATTACCCACCACCCAAAGTGAAGAAGAAAGCATGCTTCATCTCAAGAGGCCCGCCATTTCCTCCCATCCTCCATCTCAATCATGCATCTCCCTACCTTCTCCAGCAGTCCTGGTGGAATGTGCTCCGGCGCCATGAGCTCCACCATTGCGTTTGTGAGAATGCGCAGGAAATGGACCCAGGGAATGCCGCTTTCTCTACCGTAGTCAAGCACCCGAAGGCAAACGTGAATCGCGGCAGTGATGGGCCAGCCGAGGAATCGGTTCAGCTGCTGGAATCCTTCAAGGTTGTGGCCCGTGAGGTTCCTACCCATCTGTACAGCCCTCGCAATGTCCGTAGCAGCGTATATGCATTTCGTTACCGCGTCGGGAGCCGTAGCTGTTGGCCATTGTTCTTTATCAATCTTTTCCAGGGCTGCATGGTGCAAGTTGATCTCAACGGCATCCAGGTTGATGCGCATCGTCAAGGCCAGCTGATCATCGCAGCTGGTCCCATTCATATGCTGCGCTAGCAACGTCTTTCTACAGTGATCAATCGCCGCATCAATAGCATTGTGGGTTTCCCAGAACGAATGCCATGCCTCCTTGGAGAAAGATTGCAGGTGATCGCAACAGCGCCGGTAAAGAAAAACCATGACGATTGTCGAGGCAAATGGCGACATAGGAGGGGTGATGACAACTTCAAATACTTGCTTCAATGAAGGCATCTTACCAACAAAGCGACACTCGGGATATTCAGATGGACTAGGAAGACGTATGTCGCTCTAGACTATATGTTAGAAGGCCACAAACACAATGGATGAACCTGATCCTCACTATATTGTCCAATTCAAAGCTGCGTTGTGTTTCAAGACTTGCAAAAGCGTCAAAGATGTAGAGCAGCCAAAACGTACGGCGTTTCTCTTCCACGACAGCAGGGCTCGGGGGTGCAGGCATTGGCATTTGCAGACCCCATCGAACGCTCATGCCATGGTTGCCATTCTCTCTGTCCAAGCCCATCACCTTGACCAGTCTTATGGCTCGCCCCAGCGTTATATATGCTCTGGCAAAATTTGCCTTCTTTAGCTCATAGAGAGTAAGTATGGCAGACGCCTGCAGAATATTGATGTTCATGAGGGAATCGCCACTCTCCTGTCTCTCGCAAAAGTCGAGTAGATTGCGAGCTTGTTCATAGCACTGGTCGACATAGCATCGGAGCGCGGGCATCGAGAAGGCTGCCAGCGCACCGATGGCGTAGGATAGGGTCTGGACTTCGACCGACGGTGATGGCTGTGACATCTCATAGTGAAAGCGAGCCCTATTAACCACAGGCATCACAGGATGAAACACGGCGAAGAAGAAATTATGTCTGCTTTTGTTAAGTAAGGCGGCGCATAGCCAACGTGAGAAAGTATGACTTACAGCGTCATTAACAGGTCGGCTGATATATAAGGCAAAGGCTGGCTCGCTGGAGGCAATGGATAGTTCAAAAACATGGCACCAAAGTCAAAACCCTGTGCCATGTAGAAGTTGTCGCCCTGCATAGACAATAGAGAGGCGTCAAATGTCTGGACACCATGCACATCTGCACTCATCTGGTTGCACCTAATATGATGGTCGTCAGTTTAACTGGGCAAGGTACTCGGGCCACTGCATTATCCTACCATTCAGCAACATCTTGCTGGACCACTGCTTCATTCTGCGTCAACTTTACTATCTGCAAATCCTGCTGCAGAGATAGACTGCCAGATGAGCCAGATGTCACAGGTGAAGCTGGCAGTGTTGGTCCCATATCTGCATCTCCGCATGATGGCATCGTGTGATGAGAGGCTGGCCGGGCCATTTCTTGCTCTGTACAAGACAAAAGTCAGTCCTGAACCCATGAATTTCATCAAAACATTCAAAGTACCTAAGGTACTGGACTGGTTACCCAGTTCCTTGACAGACTGTAGCACTTCCGTCTGAGACGATGGCTTCGCGGGACTACTGTAACGGCATGTGATCCACCGGCGGGCACATCTGCCGCACCGGGGAGCTTGACGATCGCATTTGACCCTGCGTTCCCGGCAGCCATGGCAAGCGGGACGTTGGAGAGGGGAGGGAATCAGCTTACTCCGTGCCTGTTCGGTGCCATGACCAGCTCCACCAACGGGCCCGGGGACCGACGCACTTCCCGCTACAGCAGCTCTCATAACGGCCGAGCTCTTCTGCAGTATGTTCTTGGTGCTTGCTATAGACAGAAAGACTGTCCCATGAAATATCAAGGTTTAAAATCTCAAGTTCACTGTTTGCGAAAACCAGGTCGTCCCAGGTGCTCCCAGGCTCTACAAGGCTCTGCAGAAAGGCACGTGGCTTGGGAGGGGTTATGGACCTGCATGGAATCACATTCAGGCACTCGTACGGCTGCCAATGTTAATCCGTTCTCTTCCAAATTTCTCTCCTGCGAGCCTGATGATTCGAGGTACCAAGTCGTACAGATACGGTGGAGACATGGGATATTACCCATCTCTGTATCCATGCAATAGTCCCTTGTGTATCACACACACAGTCAAGGAACACACTGGGATATCAGGCAATCTGCACCACAGGTACACGATTTACCGCTGCGTTTATTCCCTTTGCTATACTTTTTTTCCCCAGCAGGAGCCTGTGGAGGAGGACAGAGCCCTTGATTGACTTGCAGCATGGCTTATGCTTCTGCATAATTTCCTCATTTCAGCCTACAGAAGCTGAAATGCGGGCGCTTAGTAGAGCAGAGATGTAATCAACGTCTCTGTCACTGACCATACCATCTCGCTCATCTCTTTTGTGTCAACGATCCGACCTTGTTTTCCCTTCTCCAGGCTTTTACGGTACGAGCATATGAGATGATGCATTCATGGTTTCTTCCCCTGGATTGGATCCGTTACGTGGTCGCAGGCGCCTGTTTCAGGACCCACGTGGCAGCGCTGACTTGCGCCGTGCCATCCAACGGATGCGGCCGGAGGCGTTGTGGAAACGGTTGGCACGATGTGACCTCGTCGGAATGATTCGGCCTTCTTAGCACAAGCAATTGATCGGGGCCCATCCTCTCTTCCCTTTGGCGACGATCGCCTAGATCTTCAGATGGCTGCACCAAAGATTGGCCAACGACAATGCAAAGAATCTCGAATCCCACCAATCCCGATACCTTTGCGGCGGCTAATGTTTCCGTCATGTTACGGAATTGAGATATCAAGCATAAAAAAGGGAGAGAGACATGCAGCGCCATCATAAATGCAACTATGGATCGGGACCATCTCGAAATGGACCGTGCCGACGGCAAACACAAGACGTACTATAATATGAATATTCAGCTCCGTGATATAGCTACGGTTTGTAATCTGTTTATAAAGCAGCGCTTCAGTGTTCTATTTAAAAATATTCAAGATGTAAGCACCTTATTTCACAGTAAACTGCCCTGTCACTCAACAGGATCATCTACTAATGACCGTGTCAACCTAAGCCATGCAACTCCAAGGGCTGCAATTTGAAACAATGAGCTTTTTCACATCCTATTTAACTGTTTTACTCTATAATAACTGCTTAAAAGCATATATAGATAGAAAATAGACTACCAAGAGTGAAGGTCTAGCGACCAAGATTATACAAACCCATCATGTCCCAGTAGCTCATATGTCATCCAAACGACAGAATTCACCATCATAAAGGAGAGAAGACTATATAACCGCATCCTTTAGGCAGTATTCATTATAATCTACACAATTACATATCCCCGATCCACGGGAAGTACAAATGAAAAAATGAAAAGCCCCAACCGTCATCAAGATCAGATCCTCAGACCCGTCTCAGCAGTGTTCATATCCGTCATATCCCTTAGAGACATAAAGAAAAAAAAAAAAAAAAGAAAAGAAAAGAAGAAAGAAAAATACCCTGTGGGAGTGATCCCTGAACGACTGCTCTAGCTTGTTGGTACAATAACCAAGGGGGAAAATGCCCCATCCCTAACCCGTGTCTTTTTTTTGTTTTGTTTTTGCTTCAAAGTAGAAATCCCTTTGTTTTCCAACGATGAATATCCATTTGACTGCTTGTATATGAATGTCCTTATTCAAGAAAGAAAAAGGCTCAGACCCCACCAGCTTCAATGATGCGTGCAAACCGATCACTAGGCTGTCGGAAGCGATATGCCTCTCCGCGGACAACTCGATCGACTTCCTCGCGCACAAAGGGGTACACATCACGCCAGGCGTTGCGTCCCATCCAGCAGTCCAAGTGTCCATATCCAGGGACGACTCGTCTGCGATACTGAATACCACCGCCTCGCATGCCCGCGGACATGCCAAAGGTATCGCAAAGATGCTCGTAGGTCCTTTCGGTTGCTTCTGGGGAAAGCACCGCGCTTTCGTTGCCGACAAAGAGCAAGAAAGGAATGCCGCGAAGTCGCTGCACGTTTCGGGCCGTGGTGAGCTCTTCATACGCGGGACCATTGGTGCTCACTTCACCCCGGCTGCCCATGCGCTTCAGCAAGCCTATCAAGGTCATGCTAGCGCCACCGAAGAATTTGTCGATGTTGCGGTGCGTCGCCTCGTTTAGGTTGTGGTGGCTCCAGCAGCGACCAAAGAGGAGGGTCGTTCGGTGACAAGCAGCATTGTTGCACAACTCATGCCTTTCTATGGGATAGAAGCGCAGCAGCTGGTTCATAGTCTTTTGCATGAAAGTGTCCTGAGTAGAGGTGCTGCATTCGAACCAGTTTCCTATGAGAGTACGATAGATTGAGTCTACTGCAATTGGCGAGGTGGCCTTGGCCATGTTGACGGGAGCCCAGATTGGGTTCATGAAGACCTGGCTGGCTGTGACACCGAGGATCCAGTCAGAAGGGATAGTTCCGTCCAGCAGACCACAGGAGAAGGCCACAGATCCCATACAGTGCGCAACCGTATAAATCTTCTTCTCTCCATATATTCTGCGAATACGTTCAAGGCATGCCTTGATGTCCAGTCTTGCATCATAGGTGGTCCACTGCTGACCGTGGGTTGATCTAAGTTGGCCGATGCGGTGCACCGTGACAAAGACACGATATCCAGCTCTTGTAAAGTAGTTGATGGCATTGAACGGAATCGTTGGCAGCGAAAAGATTTGGTGGTCCACAGACGCGCCAGGAATCATGAACAGATTCTCGATCTTGACGGGGTTGCCCTGAGCATCGATAGCAACCGCACTCGGGCTGGGCTCCCACATGTGCATCTCCGAACGAACGCCGTCACTAGCGACGATAAGGTATGACTTCATCGGTGGTGTGTAGTTGACATAAGTTTGATATGCTGAAACGGGATACTGTAGTGGTGCCAGGGGTGCGAGCATGAATGAGAGTGATTTTAGCGTAAAGAAGGACACAAAGTTGGCAACCTTGTATGCTTTCTCCAAGAGATGATTACCGGTTGGGGTCAGGGTGAGGACTTCAGATAATAGATCCATAGGTCGCAGATGCAGGATTCCGCATGCAATGGGCTGCCGATGAAGCGTGATCTCGGTGTTTTCGAATGCAGGGATATCGACTGCCTTTCGACGCACCATGTCGGTCCAGCTGTTGTTCGGTTGTTTGGGTTTGATAGGTGTTTTCACCGGCCCGGCCTCTGTGATGCTGATGTAGAGTGTAGTGGTCGAGTACCATAGCTGACGAGGATCCAGCGTGACAGACGCGTCAACGATCTTGTAGCCGTGGAAGTGGAGGCGACGGCCATTAATGCCAACCATGTCACAGTCATATGTCAGTCTGCTTGTGCCAGTGGCAGAATCGTCCGGCTTGAAGAGGCCAAAGTCACCCCGTAGCACCATGAAAGGTGAACCCCTGATAGCTGGGCAGACGAACGTGCCAGTGAGAATGCCGGTAGATCCATCGTCATTGAGCATCACGTCTGGGTCCAAAAGGGCGACGTTGACAAAGAAGCGAGCAGATTGGCCTCGGCTTTTGCCTGTGCGAAAAGCGAGTTCGTAAGTAGTTTTCTCATCAACCTTGCCGTTTGGAGAGCTCTTATAGATGAAACCTGATAGAAGCTCTGCAAAGTCGATTCTGTTGACCTTTAAGATTTCGGCTTCGCGTAAGAGGTTCTCAACAGTCATCAGTCTTTCCTCATCATCCGAGAACTGTGCCTTGGTAGATGTTTGTTTCATTATCATGTGTGATTTCGGTCGATGTGCTGGTTCGCCGTACAGGTCCAAAATACCGTTCTTTTCTTTGCTGATGACCAGATTATTACGTTTAGCATAATGCTCAACCGCTCGCTCGGCCAGCGCAGCGATGGTCGCCAATGGATTAACGCCAATCGCAGCAGGGATAAGGGAGCCATCGGTTACAATGAGACCGGGATGGGTCTCCGCTGTGTCGTTGCCTTTGAAGACTTCGCCAGTGTGGTTTGTTACACCATGTGCGCCGTTGTTGTCCCAAGACATGTTTGCTCCTCTGTCGAAAGGTTAGTATTACTAATCTCATCTTCCACAGTAATCAGCAATGCTTCTTACCCAAGGGGATGAGCAGTGATCTGTTGTTGACCCATTGTTGCATAAAATGGACTCTGAACCAGTGTTCCTCCTACAGCAGCCGTCGCTTTTTCAAGCAGAGCATTGAGCTCCTTGACTCGATCACTTCGACCAACACCAGCAAACTCCAACACCGGCTTGTCATTCTTGAGACTGAGAGTTGCTTGGCTGCCTACGTCTTGTTGTCAGCGATATCTTTCCAGATTTACCTAGATGAAAACTTACCATCGTGGGACATGATCAGGAACACCTGTGTCTTCTCAACAGCACCCGTTGATATGTAGGGGCCGAGAAGTCTGCTCTTCCATCTGTCCATGGCATCTTGAGCTCGTCCGAGCAGTGACTTGCCCGGGGTCTGATGGCTTCCCGGCATAATATCCATCATAACTTGCAGGAAATCAACAAAGGCCTGGGGAATTGCTCCCTCCTGAATGACGAAGCCATCCAATGGATTCTCATGTCCCATTCTGTGATCGATGACACCGGTAATAGTCGGGCCAACGGGGTTAGTTGGACAAGGGAATGCTCTGCCGATGGCGTTGACTTCTGTATCTGTGTTGTATCTAAAAAGAAAAAAGGTATCAGTGCCAAGATCCCAATAGATGTCAGAGAAAACGCCTACCCAAATGCCAGCATGTCGCCATTGCCGCTCATGCCTTGGCCGACGCAGTCACTCATCTCCAAACCCATCTCCTTGCTTCTGAGCAGAATCTCGGTGGTTCCAATTGCTCCTGCGCCAAGGAAGACGGCTTTCTTTGCGTGAACCCATAGCAGATCCTCTTTTACATTTTCTTGGAATCGACCACGGTTGTGTCCATGCCAGGAAAAGTAGACGAGGTAACCACCGCCTCGCTCCTCTTGAACCTTTTCGATGTAGCGAACCTCGCACTGGCAGAACATTTCCGCTCCCCAGTTCCATGCGTCGGCAAGGTATGTTACCAATGTTGTTGTCTTGGATCCATCGTTGACGCCCATGGCATCCTGTCCAGTCAGTGTCGAGGCCGACATGTTGACACCGCAGCTATTCGGGCCCGATCTGAAACGAGTTGTCTGAGGGACTTTGTAGAAGCGGTCACCCATGCCTAGAACCTTTGCCTGGCGCTTGAAGACTTCCATCTTCTTGAGTTTAGGCCAATGATCGGGGTATGGTTCGGGCTCAAGTACTTCCTTCACTGCTTGGTAGTCTGTAATGCAGTTAGTGTCTGCCACAGACATTTGCCTAAATAGAGGGAGAGAAAGATTGTCCAGGACTTACACTTGTCGAGGGAATGCGGGTTGTTTCGAATCTCAGGAGGCCAAAATTCCATAGATAGGAGTCTTTCATCAGCCTCGAGGAAGACGTTGGCATTGATCAAACTCGTGCCTCCGAGGCCTAAGTAACCATATTAGTCATGGATCCTTTAAGACAGAGTATCACAGGGCAAATCACTTACCATTCCCAACAATGGCGTTTTGGTCTCTTCCGAAGATGAGATGATACAAGCCCGTCGAGCTGCCTCCATCAACGCAGCTTCCCTCTGATGATCCAGGGGCATATTCTCCAGAGAAGTGAAATTCTTCAGCCAGCTCTTGAGATGTTGTAGGGTATTCTCCTGGCCATTTTTCTTCGCCTCGTTCGAGGACACAGACGGACTCGCCTGCTCGGGCCATTCTGGAGGCAGCGACAGCACCGCCATAGCCAGAGCCGATGACGACACAGTCATACGAGTTGCGGAGAAGCTCGACAGGCTTTGAGATGCGAGGAAAGGATTTTGTTTGTGTGCTTTCCTGTTCAACAGGTGTTTGGGGGAGCTCGGAGTTGGGAGGCTCAGAGTCGGAAAGTTCAGGTTCCGAAAGCTCAGAGTCACAGATATCATACTCTGTGTCCTCATCCTCAGAAGAGGTTGGCGTCAAGCATCTCTCGCACTCGTCCTCAAAGCTGGCTGGAGAAGATTTGTTCAATGTCTGGGGGGACAGGGTGGAGTATGAAGTTGTGTCGTCATTGTCACTGCCATGGTGTTGGTGTCGTAGGATAGGGAACCTCAGGGGTAGAGAAGACTCGGCATTGTGTGGCCTGGGAACAGCAGAATCTTGTACTCTCGTCATGTTGGGTGTTGGGTTCTCGTGGAGCGAGCCACGACTCAAGGGGCAGGTTCCAGGGATCAAGAAAATTAGGAGTAGGCAAGAATTAAGGATTGCGAGAGGAGGGCCGCAACCGTAGAGCCAACAGCAAACGGGTGCAGATCTCGGATACCCGTGGGTCTCTCTTTGACTAGACTGAAGAATGTTTGTCTAGAGAAGTAAGGAGTTGTTGAAGACTAGTGTCTGTTGGTTGAGGTAGAAGCTGTTGGTTGAGCGACCATGATATGATACGAGAGAGGGAAGAGTGCTTTATCAAGTCTTTCTCGGAAGCGCCAACTCGACGGGCCGTCCGAGATTGATACCATAGGATCAGAGCTTAGAAGTAGGGATGAAGAGGAGGAATCAGATGAAGCAAAGGTAGGTGGAGTTGTTGCATCCCTGAACCAAGGCAGCAAAGGTAGGGATAGCCAGGTTGAGGTTGATGTGGAGGAGGAGGAGTGAGGGCAAGGCTTGTTGTCACGGGAGGGAAAAGCCAGTCTAGGAAAAAGGGTTCCAGTGCGCTAAGAGGCCGTTGAAGTGAATTCGCAATCCGTTTGTAGTTCCTATTTTGGTGGACTGACAATAGCTAGAGGGGTGGGTGTAGCAACAATAGCAACGGTCAGTCCTAGGCACCACCCAACCCAACTGCACACGCAACTACAGACTGCACTGCACTCCATTGCAGTGACCACACCCCCCTAACGAACGTCTCCCGGTTCCAATCATTCACCGATCCCATTATGATTGTGGATTCGAGGAAGGCAACAGAAAGAAAGGGCATCGATGGATTGGATCCGATCCAGGGGTGGCCCCAATACACCCAATACACCCACTTGCTCGCTCGCTTCCACTCATTGCCTCCCCCCTTCCAGCCCTCCAGACTCCATCCATGATGCATGAACGCCCCCCCTTCTGCTGGAGTGGCAACCTTCAACATGTAAGGAGACTTGATCCAATCAAGAATTCCCTTGAGACACCTGACATTTCCAGGTTCAAGGGAAAACGCCTCCTCGGCTTGGTTGCGGAGGGATGCGGATTGGGATGCATGTGGAGGAAGAAGGATGATGATGCCGTCGTCATTACGGTGTTGGGTGGTGCGTCGTCGGTCTCGAACCAACAGGGAACCAACAGCTTCGCCCACCCAGCTGGGACTTGGGCCCTCCATACGATTGACATGAGGCTACTTGTGCAAAGCCTAGGCTGAGAAGAGGTGACTAATCATACAGATAAAGTGCAGAATCCATCAGTAATATAAAAATTTTGATCCTTCAATGCAGCGCCGTAACTAGTACTCATATAGGTATATCCCGATCATATATGCCGTAAGTGACAATTTTCGCCTAGGGAAACTGTGCATTGACATTGATAGCAGTAACTCTTCTCCCAAGAAGCAAAGCCCGACGATTCGATTCCCATATGACAGACACGGCCTCCCTGCCTGGGTGGCTTGAAGATTCAAGGGTTTCCAGACACGTTCTCGATCCGGCTGAACCCATCCACTCACATGGCATCCCAGCTTCGAGGCTGGATGTATGTATGTATAGAGACACATGCACATCAGAACCCAGAGATTCCTTCCTCTCCCCTGCTTTACAGGTTCCGTACTCCGTGTTTCCGCGCTCCCGTGTCTACGGGGGAGGGGGGGGGCCAAACCATGACTCGCTCCCATGAGATTATCAAGCCTTCCCACGCCCTCCAGCCGCTGTCATGGTTACTCTGGCATGGTCTGGCACGCAGCCGTTCCTCCCATGTAATAAGCCCTTCAGCCTTGGCGATAATTCTCTTGGGACCCCCAAAATCCACGATTCCGGATCAAGCTGTCACGGGTCTGCTGTCGACGCCCAAATGTGACGCGTCTCCCGCGGAAAGGAAACATTGGTTTTTCTTTTTTCTCTCTCTCACACACACACATTCTCTCACACATTCTCTCTTTTTCCCTCTTCTAACACAGTTGTACACATGTATCTTTTTTACAAGGAGTCACCCCCCCTGCAATATGGTTGTCTCTGCAAATCATGAATTGGTGAGTGGGGGAAACGTGGGATCGTGGATTGAATGGAGGCCCAGACCACGTTGAGGCCCGAGTTCCTACTCGACAATCTAAAGCCATGACGTCGCACCAAATATTGACAATAGAAAGAGAAATCTGTCAGATGTGGGTTGTGGGGGTAGTGGGTAACTCAGGTTCAGGCTTGCCCGTAGCCGGCAAGGACCCAACATGGGTGTGTCTGAACAAAGGGGGTACCGAGAACGAAGAAGCAAACATTCTTTCTTTTTCCCTCTTCCCACTTTCTCTACGGAGCACTTGTACAAGTATAATCTTGAATATTATGCCAATTGTTTCACTTCGTCACAAACCAGGTAGGTCTTCTGCCCTGATATACCGCAACCGAGAGCACTGTCTCAATTCTCTCCTGCAGCCTCTTCTGCTTCAAGGCATACATCCATTTCTACCGTTACTTTCTACTGACAGGACTACTACTCCTTTTGCACAAGTGTAATATAGTCGGCCAGGGGTATGATCTGACTTGAAACCAGGTATTCGGTAACCTAAAGGTGTCCCATTTCGTCCCCTTGCTGATGCTCACCTCGCTGAGTCCCGCCACGGCGGCGACAGTCACAAATCTTCACACGCATACATACATACATACATACATCTTCAGGGAAGCATTCTCATCAGCTCGACCAGGGTGCATTCTGAGTCCTGTCTGTCTTCACATCCCCCTCAAGGAGGAGGAGGAGGAGGAACTCAGAAGTGCGCTCAGAGAAGGGGTCACACTCGTCCTCGCAGACGAGATGTCACAAACCGAAACCTTGCCATCACCTCACGAGGCTGAAACCAATCCCAGAATACCCGTCATCATGAGACCTGTGCGTGATTTTTATCAACGTCTTCAGTAGATCATCAAAAACATCCATAAGATCGCTCTTCTCGGCTATCCAAAAAGAAAAAAAGAGGCTACACTCTCCCCACAGTGGAGCCCCAGAGACAGGAAAGGCGTTGCATGTCACCACCTGCAATAGCATTAGCGGCCGTCATCTCCCATGCCTTTCTGACAATTCTAAACGGACTCGGCCGTCTTAGCTCAACGTTACCCTGGATATATCACGTCCTTTGCCATCCAGTGACGGGGTCTTAGACAATAGCCTCCTCCAGTACAAGGCAGATCCCCCGGTCTAGAACAAAGGGCGTCATTCTATTTGGCCATCCATCACTTGTTTTTGTTTCTTTTTTGAGCCCAACGATGTGTCACCGTCAGCGGACGAAGGGATTGCTCGGCGGTCAGAAACGTGAAGCCCGAGATATGCCGAATCTTCTCCCACTACCAATGCCACTTGGACATGGCACCGTACACCACGCGGCCGTCATAAACTGAGCTATCATTTTTGTCCTGTAGAGTGTATCATATGTATGCATGTCTTTGATATCTAGGAAGTGGTGTGTAAGATTGGGGCACTGAATTGGGCAGCACTCTGGCGATCTATGCGTCCTACTCAAGATCGAAATTGATATCAGATTGGAAGACTATGCAATACAACACTCCGAGAGATGATCAACGGAACTTGGAAGCTCTCCCTTTTCATTCACCCTCAACACTTGTTGTTTGATAAATTCCGGTTGATATTATCTAGATAAAGTGCAGAGCCCGCGGAAACACTGAGGGAGGGCATTACGAGGCTTTACTACACCAATTGCCGTTTAGCTGGTCAGTTGATGGGCAAAACCTCACCAATGATATGACTCCATCGTATTAAAGAGGGCCTGGTCACCAAGCTAGACAGTGCGGTCATTGGATTGGTCAACCACAGAATATCGATGGGGCAAAAATCGAATATCAAAAGTAAGCAAGACACCATCACAAACAAGCACTGCATTGTATCACATCTCCCGCCCCATGTCGAGCTGAAATAGAGTTCTTCTCCAATCAATCTTCTGACCAGTCTCTCGGTAACGTGCTATTCCACGCCTTATTATGATAATGGCGAGATTTTAGCGGTGTCATCAAGCCCCCTTTGATGCACCGGATCTCCTCAACTCCTCAACCCGGATTTGAATTTGGCTGGGCATAAGACAAGGCTCCTGACACAAGACAGCACCATTTCAACGTTGCATTTACGAACGAACACCCCTCAAAGAGTCACGACGGTTTAGCACATGCGTAACGGCTTTGAGTACACCATCTTTTGTCGTTAGTTCTCGCCTCAAAACTGTTTGCAGGATCAACTGAGCACAGATCATCATGGCAGTGTCATCTCAGCCACTTGACTAGCCATCACTCAGACACTATTAGAGAAAACATCGATATGTCCACACCCTCTTCTTCAGCCTACAATAAAGGAGCCGGTCCCGTATATCATCCAAACATGGACAAGACCGGATGAAAGCCTCCCTGCAGAGAGCCGAGTCCCCAACCGGTATTTGAAGCGAAATAGTTCCCAATGCGGAATATTCTGGCTTCCAAGAAAGGTCTGGTCGATTTCAAAATAAGTAACCGCCGGGTCATCTATGTCTCCCTTGGCCCATAACTACCCGAGGTCCGTTGGAATGTGACGGATTATACCTGTAGATTGTTTAAACCATGACCGTTTGTTTTCTGCAAGGGACAACCTTGTATGGGATGGCGTAACCAAAAACTGCTACTCCGTACTCGGTAGCATGACGAGAAACAGCCTTAAGGTCTCAGCACGTTTTCTTTTCTTTTTTGTTCCCCTATTGCCCTTTTTATCCCTTCACAGACATTCCCGGCCCGGAATGAATCAAAGTCTTGTTTTTTGTTGCCACTAAGGGAAGGGAGATTATCATCTCCGCTTTCTGCTTGGTGATGAACCTATGTAGGCAGGTTTCAGTCTCAGTTCGCGGCGTTAAAAAAAAAGGACTGAGCTCAGTCACACACACACACACATACGTCTCTTTCGAGAGTCGAGATGACAGGCATGTGCGTGCAAAGGGAGAGAGGGGATAAGACTGTTTCGGCAAACTGCTACCTCGGTTCTCTGCTCTCTCATAGCGCCGGATGTCGACACATGAGGTTGGTCGAGAGGATGGGACAACAGGTTTAGTTCCCAAACATTGTCTCAGAACTCCCTGGTCTAGATTCTGCGTCAACACCACTTTAGAAAGTGAACAATCCCGAGTCTCGTTCCGGGAGATTTGTCACTCGTGGAATTCCTGTTGGCTCTGGTTCCGCCACGTATGTTCCCTGGAACTGTAGATACTGTTTGGGGATTGGAACAGAATGTCATTGTGAGCACCGGGATGACCGGTCGATATTGGGGAAATTCATGACTGTGATTGTTGAACCAACAGCTGGATACGCACGGAACATTAATTATTAGCTAATAGGTTTTATGGGGTCTCTTGATGACTTGCTGTCTGAGTATAATTCATCACAAACACTTTCTGTGATATTGAAGCCAAATGTTGGGAGCTCTAGGGTAGCGATTTGTGTAGATGACCAGTGGTGGTAGTATTGGCCAAATATCGGGCCATCTTAGATCTTGTTCATCCTTACCGTCAGATCGTATCTGGTGGAGGCTTTTGGATATGAGTCTCCATCAAATAAGATAATTTTCAATTAAAAGAAAAAATCGTCCCATCATGTTGGTTCGGAATGGAGCCTAACCTGGTACAACCCGATCCAGCAGCGATGCTTTTCTCACCCCTCCCCTATAATTCCACCGCGTCAGTGGATGCTGTACATGGACTGCCCCGGTCGTTCACGATAAGCGCTACTGATGGATCTAATCATGCTTGGCGGGTTGATCTGAGCGATGCATCATCAGATTTTCGGGATGGATGGATTCGGGAGTTGCTGCATTGATGCATAGACGGGTTGTTGAGGCAGGTAGAGGTTCTACGGGGTCCAAGGGTGCCTATTCAACCACTGTCCAAGCACTCAGGCGCTAAATGCACTAACTTACAGAGCCTCACTACAGGGCACCTGCGACTGCGCCCGACAACCGAAGCTACAAGCCGCCCGTGTGTTTTAGTGGCTTTAGTGGCGGAGACAGCTTAACAGATAAGGTGCCGAGAGGGCAACCTCTCACTTCAGACAAGACAAGGACAGGAGATGAGAGACAGAGAAGTGTACAGAGTACTTGCGCCTGACTGTCGTGGGAAAAAATTGCTTATGGTCGCAGTAGGCAAAGTCATTTGTAGGGCAGAATTGTCTAAGCGCGTGCATCCTTTTGCTGTTGGCTCTAATGGAATACAGGCCCAACGCATGTAGGTATGTATGCAAAAGGGTTCAGTATTTCTTTTTCTTTTTCTTCATCATTTCTCAAAATCATTGAGGCCTATCTACTTTGGCTCCAGCCCAGGATGCATATAATCCTACATGGCATGGCATGGCATATTATAGTGGGTGATGGTAATGATAGCGAGTTCAACTTCCATGCTGTCGGGTTGCAGTGAATCCTTGAATGTACCCTCTACCCCGACATGAGATAGCGGCTGGTCCAGGGCGACCACGGGCGTCTACGGGTGGCTTTAGTGGCATGCGGGTTCCCTAAAGACACTCACGATTGCCGCTCCCGTAGGCGCTGTGCTAGTGCACAATCAAGCATCTACTTAATTTCGATGATCAGTTTAGCGCGCTTACACTTTAATTCCCCAGTGTAACTTCCAAGTCTTCAACTTCAAGTCTTCACTTTCCAACCCTCCCATATCAACATATCACCATATCACCATGTTGGTGTCATTATTGCTACCATTGCTGTGACATCAAAGGCGATGACAATAACCGCGAGCCTCGAGCTAAATCAGTGTGTCATATAAATTGCTCAACCTTCCGGGGTATCAACCAATCGTCGTGCCATATGCAGCACGTTCGGCTGCAGACTCGCACTCTTATTTCCCAAGGCTCCGTCGAATACGCGTCAACGACATCCATCCTGCACTTCAGCGCACCTGCACTCTCTTTCTATGCAGGGAGAGTACGGCCAAATGCAGCAGAGTCATTGGCTATCTTCTCCTCGCCTGCATTAGTGCCGGATTTCGTCTTTCGAAGGCTAGCTGAGGCGTGTAATATTCGAATGATTTCTAATCTGGTCTGTCATGGTGTCATCAAGCAGACGAAAGAGCGAGTTATGGGACTAAGAAACCGAAAAACAAAAGAAAAAAGGAAAAGAAAGATGGGACAAGAAGAGAAGCCTTGACCTCTGTTATGATTCTCGTTGTGAATCGTCCAGTCTTGGAACAGTAAAGCCCACTAGGTGTGGCAAAAAGCAATACCCTGGTATTTCCATTTGGCGGTCACTGCATGTGTCACCTGGAGGCCGGACGACTGGAGCTGGGGCTGGAGCCAAGCAGTGCGAGAAGATGTCTCAACACTTTTTCGATACCTTGGTCAGGTTTACCATTATGCATGATGGCAAACTGGCTAATGTTCATCTGGCGAGTAATGAGATTGTAGCATCAAGATATAGAGATGTTATTGAAAGTCAGGAGTCCTCGAAGATATCCAATGCTCCAAGACTTTGGGTATTTCTCATCTTCCACGAGCATTCTAGGCAAATGGAAGAATACCTGAAGTTTGGTTATTCGATACATGAAAAGAGAGAAAAAAGACGAGAAATTGTTAACGCTTTAACGAATCGCAAGTACAGCATGTATTTCCCTTTCTCGACACTGGGTTACACCAAATAACAGCCTGCAGCCTTGCCTTCTCGTGACTGTCTATTTAAGCACCCCCTCACCTTGAGCCTTCGTCCCTCTTCTCTTCTCTTCTATCCATCCCCCTTTTACCCTTTTTTCACTTCTTTACACTGCCAAAACAGACCGGGTACTGAAAAAGAATCAAGCACATCTTATCGAGCAAGCCCATCTGACAGCCAAAATGAGTACCCAGTATCAACATCATCTTATCCACAGTCTCCTCAGAGATCACCCCAACAATCCAGTTCATGATGCAGAACTGATGTCAGGGATAGTCAGACAAGGGCTTGAAGAGTTCCCGCCCATCACCCACTTCTATGTCCAAACCTATCAGCAGGCTGGCGGGTCTATGGGTGCCAAGTTTGATGGTCCCTTTCTGCCAGAGTACGAAGACGATGCTCTAAGGACCTCGTTTGGAGCATACCCACCAAACCAGCGAGCGTGGGTGTTGACCTCACAGGAAGAATGTAGGGCCTGGTTTGAAACCGAAGTCTCCAACATTGTCCTGGCCGCCTGGGGTCATCACCCTGGTGTTGTGGTAGTGTCACGACCTGCTCCAGCCCCTAACAAAGAGATCAGCCGGCGCGCTGACATGGCGTATATGACTGCCAGGGGTTCATTCCAGGTCCCCCTCGTCGTTGGTATGATCACACAAAATATGATTGACATCGACGAATGGCTGGCAGGTCACTTGACTTCGTATCAGCAGATGCAACTGTCTCGAGAACTCAAAGAGTACGTATTCTCCCCATGCACTCAATACTTGATGAAGAGCCAGCTGACACCAACAGCAGGTATGCTTATGCCTATGATTGTCCCCAAGTGTTTTGCTTTGATGGCAAGAGCCTCCTCATGCTCCAATTCCGGGTGGACAACCCAGAGTTCATCAAGAATCCAGACTGCCCCGTTGATTGCTGGATCTTCCCGCGGAACAATGTAGGAGGCTGCGCAATTCGCTACGCCTTCTACCGCCTGATGGCACAGGGGCTTCGCAGGTACCAGTCTCTTTGGCCCTTGGTGAGAAAGCTGGCTGAGGTCCCAATACACTCCCGACTGTTTTTCAGTGGCCAGCCTATCTGGCAGGTTGGAGATAATCTTAGCGAGGAGAATCCCCACGGCTACATCAGGCAAGTTGATCCCAAGACCGGATCGTTTTACTGGAAATATATGGGAGCTTGGCCATATCGTGGGAATGAACGCCCCAGAACAATTGACACTGGAGCTTTGTGGGATCCCCCCTCTACAAGGTAAGTCGAATATCTCGAGGCTATCAAGAGGGTCACAAGTCAGGAAATGTTGTGGGACTCTTCCTCATCCTCAACTGGTGGTATTACCCCTTGAAAGGACTTTTGGATGTATGTGCATTTTACTATATGCTGCGTCATATTTGCTAAGTATTTTTCTCTCCCCTGCTGTCAGGGGGATTTTGTATTCGACGCAAGTTAAGGCAGGGCAGGACAATGCAAGGATATATAGGATTTTTGGCGCGTGGGACTTGGGCGCTTTACAGTCGGTTTTTGTACCTCTAGATTGTGTTTATTGCTGGGTACGTTGGATAGTATGAGAAATTTGATTGACTATATCACCGAGACAAATCCGAAGTCATTGCCAGCTCACTCAGGCGTGATTAGTAAACAGGGTAGAACATGCAGCACCAGTTGGATTTCGGTAGATGGAATGGCCATTGCAGTGGACTGGATGCTGCTTGTGGCGAGAATAAAGAGATGAAGGGAATACAGGGGTCGAGACGAGAATTTGGTCCTCTGATCACCTAAACCATCGAAAGGTTGATGATTATGGTCTCTGTAGTGGTGAGAACAGCTTGCAGTCGCCTCCTTGTTGGGCTTTGGAACTCCAAATACCTCCACACAGGATGTAAAGGATCAAGAACAGCTTTCGGTGAATGTGAATCATATCCGGGGATGAAGCAGGACCCCTTATCGTAAACAGGCATACGGGGAAGCAGACATCATGACGACTTTGCTCGACGAAGTTGAACGAGACTAGGTAATTCCTTTTTCTTTGTGTTGTGCTGGACCTTGGGCCAGTGTGATTGAGTCGAGGAACGGCCTCCGGTGCTTGGATACAGGTGGCATCGGGCTTTGGAATACTGCTATCGGGATAGGGGGCAAGGTTAGAAGGGACAGCGATCAGGTTTGCTTCTATTCGGGAAATGTTTAGCCGCGCGAGAGCGAAGCGGTATGCTGTGCAGCTTCTACGCTTTGCTGAGCAGGTGAATAGAATAGCTAGCCCTGTATGCCATCTATGTGTACTCGATGCATCGCGGTTATGCTGACATTAATGAGCCAAGTTCCACATGTACCTACATATGGAGGAAAAGCAGTTGTGAGAAATTCATTAAGTGCGTATTCGAGATTTGGTGTGTTGCTATCCTCTCTAGCAAACGGCAAATGCCTAGACGATCAATATGTTGCCTAGTTACCTGATTCAATGCCTCATAGGAGTTGCTATCCTCTCCCACGTACTGAAGAACATACCAGACCTGTGCTGGACTTGGTCCCTAGCTGTTCAATTCCGATATCCACATCCCAGGAAGAATCGATAACTGGACAGACCATACCAAATCACACACTATGATCCCATCTATTCTTAAGCGTCAAGTCAACATATCACCAACGGACGCAAGAACCATAACCCTTTGAACTTATTTCTTTCTTTTCAAAAGACATCCGGCCTTCCAGACCCGAATCTTCCCACATGTTATCTTATATACACCATCATTCTCCCAACCCTCTTCCTCATGCACTCTTGCCCGCCCTCTCAGCCTCCAGCTCCCGCTCCGCCTGCTGATAGTACTTGGCCGTATCCACGCCATGCTGGCTATGGTTAACAAAGTTGAACCACGGCACCGTGCTGAGGAAGAGCGCAGAGTATCTGCTCTGTCGGGCCGCCACGCCCTGCAGGTAAGGGCTCAGTCTGCTCTCGCCGTAGAGGGACTCTCCGGCCTTGACCTTGGTGACCATCTCCCGCATGTCCAGCTCGACCTCGCGCGAGTTCTCGGTGGCGCCATAGAATCGTACTGCGAACAATCATCCACCATTAGCCTATACACAAATATCCACCTATCGGAGCTCAACATCATTCGCAAAACGTACGGGCTGATCGCTGGTAAAAGTAGAGGAAACCACCGGCCAAACCGATGAAGCCGGCTAATCGCATCGCCTTGGGGAAACCTCCCTTGCCGACATGGGAGGGCGCAAATCTCTCTAGAGCGTAGAGAGCAGCCGGGGCGAAGGATGCGGCAGCCGCACCAGCAACGTAATCCGATGTCCTCGCATATCGAACGACTCGCTTGAAGTGACTATTTTCCCACCACATCAGTTTCCCCACACTCAAATTCGCAATGTCTCTCCTCTAAAAAACCACCCTCATTCATGCCCGCCAAAGTAACAATATCAAAAATCGTTCAAAACATGGAAAAAAGACATACGGGTCATTGTCGATGAGCTAAATCTCGTCAGCTTTATTTCGTCCATTGAGCCTCCAATTCCAATTCGACTTACCGGGTAATCGGTCTGGACGACCTTGCTTGTCCCGACGAAGGACGCCGGGGGTTGCTTGGTCGTAGTCTCGGCCATTTTGCGCAGTCAATTTTGCCCCAGACTTCTTGGATCTGGAAGTCTAGATGCCGGGATAACCTCAAAGCTGTAGCTGCCACTTGTTGATGCCTCAGAATTATGGAGTTGCACGTGATGTGGTGTGGCTGATATACTTTTATATCACGTGATTCAATTAAAGCTCGGAGTGGGTCAACGCGGTTCCCCCACCATGGAACGCGTCTGGCGATAGCGATAAGATCAGTGACAGTCTAAGTTCAGTTGAATTGTTAGAGTCGAGGATTAAGTGTATTGTAGCACGACAACAACAAAGTAAAGATGCCTTCAGCTCTCGCTTCAGAGCGCAATACTGCGCGACTCGATGACCTGGATAACTATGATGTTGACGACTTCGACGATGAAGAAAACCCTTTTGCCTCGCATAGTCCTCCGGGAGCATCCAAGAAGCGAAAGGAGCCGGGTTCTGGTCTGGGAATTGACCAAGAGGTTTCCATTCAGAAGCGTGCCAGAGTGCCCAATGTCAAACTCGATGAGGACAGGTCGGTAAAACAGAACAGTTTGGCAGTGTAGTTCCTTTCTAATCCGTCCATAGGTTACTCGGAGCGGCAGGGATCCCAAAACTTAGAGCTCGAGCGGCAGGTCTCAAACTGAAAGGCAAGGGTCACGAGGTAGACTGCTCTACACCGTCTTGAAACATAATATCCAAGATAACTAATAGTGTTTACTGCCTATAGTTCTCAGATGCTTCTCGCCTTCTCTCATTTTACCAATTATGGCTCGACGACCTCTTCCCCAAAGCCCGCTTCCTCGACGCCCTCGTCATGGTCGAAAAAGCCGGACACAAGAAGAAGCTTCAAGTAGCGCGGCAAGATTGGATCAACGAGGGGAAGCCGAAATACGGGGATGAGGAGCTCAACAACGATACGCTTGAAAATACTGGTGCTAGTAGCAGTACTGAGGGTGGCGCCACAGCGCAATCATCAAATCAACAGACGTCGCAGCCTACTGCAGAGAGAGCAAAGACCCCGACGAGGGATGACGTCCCTGATGATGACGACCTCTACGACGCCACGCCAAGGCCACAAAGAACAGTGCCCATACGAAACGATGCCCCAGATGATGATGACCTAGAAGCTCTCATGGCAGAAGCCGAAACCATAGACACTCAGCTCAAAAGCAAACCTCCCCCCTCTGATCCCGAACCAGACGGCGATGATCTAGACGCTCTCATTGCAGAAGCGGAAGTACAAGACAATACGCAACAGCTAAGTAAAGCAGCCAGCACTGCCACACCAGCCAAGGGGAATGACTTTGCGGATGATGAAGAGGCGATGCAAGAGATGGAAGGGCTGTGGTGACATGATGATGAAATGTAAATCGACAGAGTTGGGCGTCTGCCATAACAAATATATGTAGTACTATCGAGTTTGGGAAGCGTTTTCAGGAAATAACAACTCAACAAGAAACCACAAGCCCCTGCAAACAAGGAATAGAACAGGTGGGTGTGGATCCGCCATCAATGCCCAAGATGTGCTCCTTGTTACACTATCTACCCAACCAGCTATTCTCCATTACGCTATTAGTTACCTCTAACCAGTAGCTGGGTGTCTGTGCTATTCTCACAGATATATATCAGACAATCTTTCCCCCCCTCTATATTCCTGGATTTAAACAAGTTTGACTACCTGCGACTCAATATCCGCCCAGAATTTTCTTCCCTCAAGCTCCTTATGATCCATACACCATAAGCCCACCCTTATGAACTCATTTAGGTTCCTAGTTGGTAATAATAGTAAACCTATCATTCTGTCGTGCTTGGGTTTGGATAACGATCGGCGACTGGGTGAATCCTTCCAACTAGAGATCAAGACCATGTGCAAATCATCTATCAGCCCACGCGGACCGAAACTGCTTTTCCCCGAAGTATCCCAATCAAAAGAAAGGTGAGCAACATACTCATCCATCTCTGACCGCAGGATATATTTAAAGTTCCAGGAAAGCGACAAATATGCCTCCTCATCCGGACATATAAATTCTGTTACCCTTGCTGTATGGCATGGCGAAACCAGGGCCTTGAATAGTTTTGCTCGGAGCTCAAGATGGGCACTAAGCACACGGCCGTATGGATTTAATGATTCCGTTACAACACTGGCGCTTTGGAGCTCAAACTCGGGCGAAAAGGTGTGCCTATCCCCAATGATTCCGTTAACCCAATTGATCGGCCCGGGGAAACAGGCCCAACTCCAAGATGGTGCCACGTATCCATGAGAGCCTTGCTTTACATTATAACCCCCAGATACGGACTGCACATTGCTTTCTTCATGGCCTTGAGTTGACTCTTTCATCCAGACAAGTCCCCTATGTAGGTCTTCGCTCCATAATCCTGCCAAATACTTCTGCCCAAAAAGTTTTGCAGCCGTATTTTTAGCGAGTGCAGATACTGCGGGGAGTGTGTCCAGTACGTAAGTCAACTCTCTTCGTCCATAGTCCAAGACGAGCTCATACCAGTCAGCCAGTGCCTTGCCCGGTACTTTTGTAATACCAGTCAACAAGTTCTGGCCCCAAGGCATCACCCCGTCTGCAAATACGTGTTGAACGTGGTCATGCCCCCAACTAAAGGAAAATGTGGAAACGCCAAAATGAACGCTCCTAGGAGAAAGTTCATACTCCTGCAAAGTCCACGCTCGTCGTTTCCAAGCGGAAACATCTATTTCCATCCAGCGATCATTGCGGTAGCTAGATAATATACCTGCAACACTGTCATCTATCTTTCCGTCCAGAAGGGGTATATTCATCATCGTCATCATTCGAATATAGATATTCCCTCTGATAGAGCTATCCAGATTGGAATGAAATTTGATCTTCAGGGTAGGTCGAGCATCAGCTGTTTTCAAGAATCCATCTGAGCAAGCCTTTCCCTGAAGTGAACATAGCGTAAGAAAACTGTTGCTGTACACGTTTTCCATGTCGGAGGATTCCATGGCCCAATCAGTCTCATCGTCTTGGATAATACAAAGGGCATCAACCCAAAGATATCTAATTTTCAACGCCTGGCACATCTGGACAGCATCCATTACTGCCTGGGGTATCTTTCTCGTGTCGATTCGTGAGATATGCTCCTTCAAGGTATCCCGAGTGGTTCTCAGCTGCTTTGTGGCTTCCTCTTTTGAACCCCAGCAGTAGCTCAAAGCTGCATATCGATTCACTGTAGAGTCAGCCTCTCCTATTAAGTTGGGGTGCTCTTTCGTGATTATCAGTCTGACATTGCTGCAATTGCCTGTGCCGACGTCAATGAGGCGTGTCGGCAAATAAGTGCTTGTTTGAGTTGGAACGTCCCGAAGAGACTCCCTGACCAATTCATTTATACGCTCTACTGATCGAGATGATAAGTAATGACTGGAGACTGGGTTGCGCCGAATATTGAGCCATGACCGGCAGGGATCTACGTTATGTTAGTGCGGTTGATTCATGAGCTCCTGGATTGTCAACTTACCATCAACATAAGTAGAAATGTCGTAGTAGATTACATGCTCTTCCACCCCGTAACACCAATTAACAACGAATGCGACGCAAAGCGCATCAAGCCAGGTGAAACGGTCGTGTTCATACAAGTAGGTGATGTCGGTAATGGTGAGGCTCGCCGCATTGACTCTGTAAGAAAGTCTGCCTGTGTTCTGTCTGTAGGTTTTGTTATAGAATTTGACCAAGTCGTCTCTGAGGATTTTGCAGAACGCGCATGTCTGAGCCGTGATGGCGAAACTAGGAAGATCAGGGAGCCTGTCTTCCCTTTTGTAGCCAAGGTCTAACTGAGGGTTCCAAGAACTACTGATATTAGACTTGGAGACTTTCCCTTTCTCCTTGGACAAACTTACTCCGAATTGTGGATAAAGTCAACAAAACGCTTGCCACCTTGAGTCCGTTGAATAATTCCACCATGTTTCTTATCGTCGAACTCAAGGAGCTTACAATATTTGCAGGGTTTATCGAGAACCAGAACCTCGTCATAGTCGGTTCCTTCAGCTTCTCTGCTGTTGCTGCCTCTGTCTGCCATATTTATTCATTTTGGCAAAGGTTCACTTCTTTAGGATGGAACCACAGGCCGCTGATTCGTAGATTGACAACTTGGAGAATAAAGAACAAAGAAAGCCTCATTAAAGTAGAGAAACAGGCAGGTATGCTCATCTATACTTACTTACTGCTAATATTTTTAACCGTGTTTATAAGGCTTGGTACCGTACCTAAAAACGAATCCCTTCGTATTTTACCTAGAGACGACATATAGTTCGCCACGTATCATAAAGCCAGCTCTTTTAAAGGCTGAATCGACAGACACGTGTGGTTGTAGGAGTTAGTCTGTAAGGCAGAAATAAAAACCATCCCCAGCTTGGGATATATGTTTTATTTCGCCGTGTGAGCCCAACGTGCCCGATGTATGAATGATGCATCTTGATTGAGTGATTCAGTATGCAGAGGACACCGACGACGAAGAGCGATTGGTCTGGGCAGAATATACCCACAAGTGGCTCATGGGCATAGCCATTGGGTAAGGCATAAAATCCCTCTGTTGGTCTTTAGTAACAAAAAGCTGGATACCAATTGTTAGACTGAGTGATGATAAAGCAAGGCATAAATTTTGATTGTCAGAAGAAAGGAAAAGCTGATCATCACAGCACATGATTTCAGTCACACCGTGCCTGCTTAATGTCATGGTCAAGGGGGAAAAGCAACATCATTCAACGCTATTTGTTTCTCTGGAAATAGCAGCCATACCATTGGTTATTCACTAAACACATCAGTAGTAAAGGCATGGCGGTTTGGTTTCAGTCAGCGGATAAGAAACATACAGTAGGAAACCAAACGATAGGTGGATATACCCATCAACAAAAACCACAACATCCCAACAAATCCTCACACATCGCCAAACCAGTCCTCATAGCATACATAGCATGAACCCCTCAGGGGGTTTCACCGAACGAGAATATTAAAAGGGCTTTACAAACAACAGTCACCTAGGCCAATGTCAATCACTCAGGCATAGAGGAAGATCAAATGAGAGAAACAATTATCGTTGTTTATATGTTGTGTGTAATGGTAGTAGTACAGGTCATAACCGCCAGTCGTGATATTTCGGCCGTCCTCTTTTTTCGAGGTCCGAATTCCCTTTTACGCCGCCACCTTTCCGATGCCACCCAGGTTTGTCCCCCCCTTGATTTTATAGAATAGTATAGTGTAATAAGAAAAAGAATAGAATGGAAATTCATCACCTCGACAGACGCGATCGCTTGGTGCCATCACCCAGTCGTTGTGACCTCGCTCGCTTGCTAATGCTTGCTCCCTTAAATATTATTTGGTTTGTGGTTGATTTATCTGGAGTGCTTCTCTCGGGGTCGAGAAGTCCGCTCTGCTTTCGCTGGATCCTTCGTTCTTCGACTTTCAAAGCCCATAGAAGAGTCATGAGGACCTCCTTTGACGGCAAGACGGTGTTGCTTAAACATTGTGTCAGCTCACTTACATTGCCGCGCGTCGCACGGGGAACATTTTCAGAATTCTCGGCCCGATCGTCGCATCTCTCAGATACCAACCGCAATGCCTCCAGCGTCGCATCCATGAGAGGACGCGCCAAGCTGGGGCTGCTGGTTAAGATACTCCGAAGAGACTTGAGTCTCAGGGTCGGTGAATTCGAGGTCGAACCCGTGGTCCGCAGCGGCATTGTCGCTCGCTGCCATAAGGTCATTGGCGACGTTGTTTGCGTCGTCGTTGAGGAAGTCGTTGATGTCGAAGAGTTCGAAGTCGGGTTGATGCGAGAAGCTGGTGGAAGAGTCACCAACCATATAATCGTCGTCAAGAGTTGAGGAGTTGGGAGAAGCGAGAAGCGCGCTTTCGAGGACATAGCGATCTGCATTAAAGGCCGCTGACAAGCCGAAAGAATCGCCGAGGCTAAAAACACCATCATCCTGAGTTGAAGTAACCAAGCCAAAAGAGGCGGCGTCGGGGTCTGCGAGGCCAGGAACGACTTGGGCATCTCCATCGATTGACACGGCAGGTCGCACAACATCTCGGCAGGATGTTGTGTCAAATCGGAGGAGATTTCCGGAGTCTGTTCCCTGCTCTCGGGCTCGGGTGTGGCTGGCTCCTCTTGCTCCTCTTGTTCTTCCGACTCGGTAGAGTCAGTAGGGTTGAGAGGGGGCGAAAGAGAGGCAGGGTTGACGGTGGGGTTGGCCGTAGACCTCATGAATTCATCCACCAGGGAGTGTTCAGAGTTCTTTTGGCCGTCTTGTGAGCTAAAGAGCTGTTGAGAAAGAGTGATGCTTTCCCGGATGGAGTCAAGGGGGCTAGAGGAGCGGGTGACGACACCAGAGCTTCGTCGGAAGCGGTTGAGCTCATCGACAAGCATCAGGTTGGTCTTTTGTGCGTTGAGGAGTAAAGTCTCAAGCTCCTTGTTGCGTTTCTCAAGGGCCTCTACCTCAAGACGCTTGCGCTCCCTGGAGGACTGAGCAGCGCGGCGGTTTCGGAGGACACGCTCGACACGACGCTGCTCCTTTTCATCCTCGGTCTTGGCTCGTTTTCTGATCAGGGGTGTTAGTTGATACCAAGCAAAGAGTAGTAGCGGCTTCCGGTTGGCATTACCTAGGGGGAAGGTTGGTCTTGGGCTCTGGGAGGACTTGGCCCCAAGACTTTCGCTTCTTGGTAGGCTTCTTCTCAGTGGAAGGAGCATCGTCGTCATCGTCATCGTGAGGAGTGGATACCTCTGACTGCTCGGGGATAACAGACAGACGGGACTCTGTCCTATCATCGACGAAGGACTGGGGCGTCATCATTTCCATGGGGTTCATTGTTGTGGATGAAGAGGGGGTTGTGGCGGCGAATAGAGAAGGGAAGTTATCGCCAGGTGCTGATAGAAAGGACTCGGCGGGCGAGGTCTCGAACTTGACAATGGGAGACTGTTGAAAGACCATTTTTGCTACTATCTCGAACTGGACTGTGCTTTACAGAGAAAGAGAGATAAAGTACTAGAGAGATCCAGTGGATATGCTTGAGCTTTTCAGATCTTAATGATAGCGCCGACGAGTCCTTAGTGGCAGATATACGCCCACCTCATGGCAGGCAGCGACCCAACGAGCGTGAGTCAGAGTGGGAAAAGAGTGGGTAGTGCAGAAAGTGATGAGTCAGACAAAACGAGGCTGTGGGAAAGAAAAGTGACTAAAGGCTGAGAGAGAGAAAAGGACAGACTGTCTTCTTGGAGGTTTGGTTGGAATATCACAGGCTTCTTCCCATGAGATGGTGGATGGTGTGTCCTCTTTATGTTAAGGACACGTTTGCTTGTTGGGGATGCGATGCCTGAGGCAGACAAAGTCTATCTTAGACCAGGGGCACCGAAGGGGTGGAGGGGGAGGGGGAGAGGGAGCCAAGCCTCGACTGGCTTTCGATCCAGTTGCCCATTTTTGGCCACTGCTGCACGTACTAGATACGTACTACGAGGTACCTAAAGTTGGGTCGGTTCAGGGGGTGGGTTCTAGTGGGCTTTTAGTGGATACAGGCATCCATGGATCTCTGGGGACGGCTGGGGGCTGCTGCTGCTGGAGAGTTGCTTGCCCGCTGGGAGTTTCTCGCTGGGGGGCGCTGTTGTCTGCAGGGGGGTCATAGCGGTTTAGGATTGGGCGAATTAGGGGCCTCGAGTGCCCGAAAGCCACCACGTTCCAGCAGATGCAAGACGGCGACGACGCCTGCGAGGCTCATCCATTTTTAGTGGGGTATGGATGGACAAGGTACCTCGAAAAAAGTGAAGCCAAGGTATTGTTTGAAGATACGAGAGGGAGAGAGGAAAATATCTTTTTTTCTTGGCACAAAAAGCTTGAACTGTGTATATCATTACGGAAGCCTACCTAGCACAGAACTGGCGGGATGGATTGAGGGAAAATCCTAAATAAACATCAAGACATCATCATCAAGGGCCATACACGTCGATCAACAGCAGTTGGGCACAAGGAGGGGCAAACATGCTCCTCCATTCCATCATGTGTGGAGAAGGCCGATGCACATCCCATGGATCCCATGAGTACAGGCACCTCACTTGTACATAAATAGGATTTGCATACGAAGCGTCGATACGATGTTGTCCTTGGAGCATCCTCAGTGGATCAAAACCCTATCGTAACTGATGCAACACCAAAATAGACCAAACGAGTAAGTTCAAAAAGCAAAAGGGCTATAATAGATACCGTACTCCGTACTCCGTACCTAGAGCTTATTCTGACTCTTGCAACCTAATCTACCTAATGTACGCATCGTATTAGGGCGCATGAAGCAAAAAAAGGCATGCCATGTACTACATACATACATACAGAGAGCAGCCCAAAAGCAAGCTTTTTTTTTCCCTCCAATTCGCTATTCCTACTGGACCTTATTACCGCTTGACAACTTACTTTGGGCCCATGCCGACATCCATTTTACATGGCAATGTGCATACCTAATGGATGGTATCATCGGCAAATACAAAGTGCCCGATTGACGGACTGGATGGTCCAAGTGCCGATGAGCATAAGTGTCGTTGAGTTGCAAGCTGAGGGTTGATAGCACGACGACTTGCATGAGACTACCAGCCACCATCACCTCGCTGCTTTGCTTTTGCTCTTGCTTTTGCCTTGCCTTGCTTTTGCGTACGGTACACTCTTTGCTTTGCATCGTTCCGTGTCCTACATTGTGCCTAGGTATGTGTGTATGCCCCTCTCGATCACACACTCACTGGTTTCCTTTTTTTTTTTTTTTTGGTCTTTTGTTTCACAATAATGGTAAGAGAATGCGTAAAGTAAAACAGTAGATCCAGGGGGCTTGCGTGCCAGACAAGGCAAGGGGGGGAGGACAAGCACGACAGGTTCCAAAAAGCAAAGGCGTATTTGGACCACACGGAATCGAGAAGAATCCAATCGATCGGCTCCAGCGGGCCGGTTGGTTTCGTCCAGAGTCAGACAGGCAGAGAGGAGAGAGAGAGAGGGAAGAGAGGCAGTCAGTCAGTGTCAGCGGTTGGGTCAAGTTCCAGCGTTGGTGCTGAGTGAGATCAGCAGTCAATGTTACATCCATCACCCATGAGGGATCCATTCCGGTTTCTCTCCCTCTCCCTCTCCCATCCCCTCTGGCTCTCAATCACTATCCCTCACCCACTGTCTCTCGCTGCACTCCGCATCAGGGGAATACCGAGACTTTGCCCAACCAGATGTAAGATGCTGACGAGCCCGCCCTTACTCGTAAAAGAAAGTGCGTCAGCCAAGAGAGCTCTTTTTTTTGGTTTGGTATTTCCAAATTCGAAAGGAGCTCTTTTTTTGGTGGTCTTTTTTTTGTTTGTCCGTCTTCTATCAATACATGCCATTGTTATTCATATATAACTTCCTGTTCGGATTATTTTCGTTGCTTCTTCTACGCCGTGATTGATGAGCACATCCAGCTTCCCAATTAGGCAACAAAAATAGGGGGAAGGACTCGGGTTCGGCCCTACAAGTGCTAAACCTCAAGTGTCTGTCCTGTCACGACAATCAAATGCATGGAGGTACCCAAGTACCCGAGTACCCGAGTACCTGACCTGTAGTACATACTACTCTCTCTCGTACCCCGCCATTCAATTCGATTGCATCCACCATGCATCATCTTTCTTCAGTCAGTGTGTGTGGCATCAAACTTGCCGTCCAATTGCTACGGGCCGGAGTTTGGTTCCCGTAATTAATATTGATTGCACTTCATCTCCTATTAATTTAATCGATTGGTCGTCAAACAATCTCTGTCAGGCATCAAGCCTAGAACTTGCTTGTTACATACATACCTACATATACCTATGTACTTCCCCCCACCGTTACACTGCTTGCTTGCTTGCTTGCTTGTCTGCTTGCTCGCTCACTCCCTTACATGGCCCTCCCTCCCATAACCACCTACATTATCTTCATGCAGCCATCGCATCCGCATCACATTCCACCGGTCGGGTTGGCTCGTCTGCACATTGCCTAATCGAGAAGGTCCATAACATTGACACTCTATGTGCCACTACGCACCTCCGGAGCAAACATCTGATTACATGCAGAAGGTGATGGATGGCACTGCTCCAGGGGCCTTGTTTGCTGTCTGTAGTATTCCCCGGATCTTCATCGACTTCTTTATTCAAACCTTGTACGTAGCATTTTCCCCAGTTGGCGGCCCCTGGAATTCCCACGTTCGGCACCATGCCGGCCTCTCCAAATGCTGCCGAAAACGCTTCCAGAATCTCCCAGCCCTTCTTCGCTCTATAGGAACAAACTAAAACGCCGTCCATGGTCTTCCATGTAAATCTACCCGACCTCCTTCCCCCCATTAGAGGAGCACCGGAATTCACATGTCTCTTCATGCGTAATGCATCATGTAGCAGCAGCAGCAGGCGGAATGGGCGGGCCCCAAGATCCCAAACCCGTCCCTCGTATCATGGCCGTCGTCTCAGATCCCTGTCCCGAACCACGTTCTCGCTTATTACCTTCCAAGACCCTGACGCGACGAACCAGCAGTCCTGTGCAAAGCGGGCCGAGAATCGTGCATAACACAATAGCCCAAGTGACGAGTAGAAACAGTTCCGACTCTCCTGACTCTTCATCTCCGTTTCCGTCCCCGTCCCCGTCACCGCCTCCAAACACCCCTCGGCTCTCTGCAACCGACGAGATTAAGAAGCCAATCTCCCCGCGAGCAATCATGGCGAATCCCAGAATTGCCGCTGGGTAAAGTGATAGTGGCTTCGTTGGATTGGGTGACGTGGACGAGGAACCCATCGCCATCGTCCCTCGCGCACTGTCAGATGCCTGTTCCAAGACAGCGGCTGGCTCAGTGATACCTGGTCCTGGTTCACCATTTCCTTCCCTCACGCATGCATCAGACTGTGTTCCCGGGCTGGCGCTGTCATTCCGCTTATCTGCTGACGGTTTCCACCTCCCAACCTCAACAGCAGCAATGGCAGCAGCAAACACACTCACCAGCATATCCCTAACGCGAGTCGCCAGCCCGTGAAACCGAATCAGCCAAACGCCGCACGCCAGCTTTCCAAGACCCATCAGTACGGCATATACTAGCCCCTTCCAGACGATTTGACCCGAAAACATACGAGCGACGGGTATCGAGAAGCCAATGGACGCAAAGAAGAATGGCTGCAAAACCCTGTGAACGACTGGCTCGTAGTATGTCCGGTAGACCGCTTGACCGGATGCATCGCAAAATGCATATCCCAAACCCTCAACAGCATCTGTGTTGGGTACAGGTGCAGCAGCGTCAGTGTCCTGCTGCTGCTGCTGTTGCTGCGGGTCTTGCGTTTCGGCACCGTCCGTGTGAGGAACCTCAAGGTCCCACCAGTTGATGACAGCGCCGGCCAAATAAGCGGAAAAGAGGTTCGACGTCCCTGCGTAGCTCGCTGCTGTGACCATTCCGACCAGGAACAGCGTATGGATGATCATCGCCGTGCTGCCCCTTCTCAGCACTCTATCGACCAGTCCATCGCCGTGAATCTGGCGGTGTCGGTTCAATGCCAGTGTGATTGGTTTGACTAGTAGCAGGCATATGGCCGGTGTTAACGCAGCGAATGCAAGGGACACCATCAATGGCCTGACAATGATGGCGGCAGATATTGACTCGGATGTCGTGCCCAGATTGGCGACTATTTGCACCATGACTAGCCCAACCACATCATCGAGCATGGCGGCGCTTGTCAGTACCACTCCGAGGCGTGAATTGACCAGTCCGCTTGATCGCAGGACAGTAAATGTAGTTCCCAGGCTAGTCGAGCATAATGCAGCACCGGCAGCAAAGCACTGCAAGTCCGAAGCCCCGACCAGAGTCTTGAGTATAAAGGACAGGCTGATTGGCACGCCGATTCCTGTAAGGGCGACTGCAGCCGAAAGAAATATATTGGCCTTTAGTGACCTGAAATCCGTTGACAGCCCACCTAAGAAAAGTCAGTAATGAGTAGATCCCAGCCAGTTATGAGTCACAGTAATACCCTCAAAGACAATGAGAATGAGGCCAATGTATCCCAATTGGACAATAGTAGTCTCTGCCTCCCGTGGAAGTATCTTTGAACCAGGTGTGCCCCAGGCCACTCCGACGAGGATCTGGCCAATGAGACCGCAGTATAGTAAGGAGTCGACAACATGGTTGAGGAGGTTGGCTGCGAGCAAAAATGATGCTTGGGTTAGGATTGTGATGATTGATGGTTCGTGGTACGGCAAAGATGAGGGGCTATTGGGTGATTCTGTCGACATCATGATTAGTGAATGCTATGATATGCTCCATTGACTTTATCTGATTGAAATCGTCTCGGTCGGGGCGAATTGTTATGTTTTGGTGAAGCATCAGTAAGCTGTTTGTGTGGGCTACATCCACGGAGGACATTTTGTGGATTACCATGATGTACGATTCTAGGCGGTACGAAATCATCAACACAACCCATCAATATACACACACACACGATCGTAGCACCTAATTGACAAGAAATTGAAATAATTTTTCAGCTATAGAAAATAATACCCTGCATTTTGAAGTCTATATTCCAACTCTCTACGTTATGATGGACGTTCGCTCGTCTTCTACTTGAACACCGAATCTAACCCTACCCTATATCTACAATCTCCAAATCTTGGTTAAGATTGTCATCATTGCACAGCCCACTCTCCTGTGATCCAATTTTGCTATAATCTCCGAAGAAACTCGTTCTATTTTTACAAGTAAATAATGTCCTTTAAGACGCCATTATTAATACCACGATGTTACCGCACCGTTTTTGAACACATCTCGACACACCCTCAACTCCCCTGCACGTAATTAAAGACCCCTTTTTTGCACAACATGCCACGAACCAAGCCAAGACCACTCTAAGAAAACGTCACATCTCACAAAATGCTACAATTAACAAAGTAGAGCCAACTTCTTTTACTTGTACTTGTAGTACATGTACCACATGCATGTTTCAAACCACTGGATCACGATTTCCGTTCCGCCCCTTGACCAGGCCCTCAATCTCGGAAGTCACCCACCCGCCGTAAAAGTCACCCGGCTGCGGCTCTACAATCTCGCCGTCGACGACGCACGCCCACGGACCGGCGTAGAAGCTGAGGTATCCGCGTATGTCCTGGAATCTCGGCGTGGGGTCCTCGTAGGACCAGATGCGGTTCGATATCGTCTCGCTGGGGCCGTCGCCATCGGTGGTGGTGGGCAGGCTGATGCTGTAGTACGTTGCTGGGCCTTTCCACTCGCACCAGGTCGTTTTCCTTGTGGGCTTCAACGGCAATTTGATGGATGACGGGGGTAAATAATACGCTGCAATAGTTACCAGAAAGCATCAGTCTGAGGTGCATCCCAAGCAAATAGAAATGATAAGGATGATATTGCATATCCAAGACATACTCGGCGGATGATGGGTTTCTAGAACCCAATAAGCATCCTTTGTGTCCGCAATCTCCACTCCATTGTAGCTGATTCGGATATGCCTTGATATCCTTTCCAGCCGTGGAGGCCGCGGAAAGGTTTGGACATTCATTTTGACCTCATTCGCCATTGTAAGTCGTTTCTTCAAGAGATGAAAGAACATTCAAGTAAACAGATAAGAAAACAATGCACAGCTCCCAAGTAAAATAAAGAAACTATTTACAATCGAAAGTCGAAGCTATTTGATCAGCTTCTTTCAGCTTTGGCATGATAACCATACAATAACATCATAGATAGATAGATGGCACTGCATTTCCTGAAAGAGCTGTGGCTGGTGCGCAATACGAAAATGGAACAAAAAGAAAACTGTGGCGGTGCTTCCCGGTGAACCATTCTTTTTTTGGGGCTGGTTGCGTCACCCCGCCTCAATGCGCCCGCCACACGACTGCTGCCACTGCCACATGACAAGGCCGCCAACATTTCAAACCTTGAATCCTTTAAACATCGACTTCTTCAATCTAAACTAACCGCTCGCCTAAGAACCATCACGCTCATTGCCCTACTATCACAATCCTTTCACTCCTCCGCCCAAAATCGCTGCCGAACCGAACAGATAGACAGACAGCCAGTCTCACCACCACCATAACCACCACCATGTCCAACCGCCAACTCGCCCGCGACATGCAAGTCGAATTCCAAGCCCGCTTCCAAGCCAAGCAGGCCCGCCGCGAGGCCCAAAAGGCCGCCAAGCAGGACCCCGTCCTCAAGAAGCAGATCCAGGACCTCCTAAAAAAGGGCGAGACCCAAAAGGCCTACCAAAAGGCAAAGATGTTGCTCTCCAAGCAGGCCCTCGCCCAGCAGATGGATCAAATGGCCGACATGGCGGAACTGTCGGCCGCGCAGATCCAGGCCAACAACGCCATGAACAGGATGACGCATATGATGGCGTCTTCTTCCAGGACGATGAACATGGCGCAGAGGAACACAAACCCCGAAAAGGTACGCCCTCAAACCCCACGCCGTGAGAAGACCAAAACTGACTCGCTTCTCCCAGACCCTCGTCACTCTCGAACAATTCAAGCAGCAAAACGAAGAATACGCCATGAACAACGGCATCTACCAGGACGCCATTTCCCAAACCACATCCACCCAGGTCGGCGAGGATGCTGTCCACGAGCTCCTCGGCAAGCTCGCCGATGATGCCGGGCTCGAGCTCAGCTTTGAGCTCAACAAGGCCACCCCTTCAGCCGCAGAACCCCAGACGGCGGAGCCGAGCGCCGAGGAGGAGGATAAGCTGCAGCAGAGGCTGAGGGCGCTTCGAGCATGATGAGTTTGACAGTAAATATGAGACGGAGACTTTGAAGAGGGAACAGAAAGGCGTATGATGAATTGATGGAAAGGAACATTTGGGTTACATACTTGTTTGGCGTTATGGTGGACCTGGTTCGGTTCTTGGTTTTTTCGGGCAAATTGACATTTAGAGGGAATTCGCTCATGTTGCGAACGAAACTCATGATACATGCATTTCTCTCGTCCCATTTTATACATACAACTACCTGTCTGAATCCACTTTAAGTATTCTACCAAACACCCTTCCCTGACTGACATTATCGTAAAATCGTGACCCTATTCCCGCCACATCATGCCCGTTACCTCATCCCAGACATAGGAAAAAATAACCAGCCAGCCAGCTTAAGGCTTTTACATGTACAAACTTGCCACCGCCGTAATGTCCCTCTTAATCATCTCCTGCGCCTGCTGCATCTTCTGATACAGCTCCGGGTCGCCGATAATCCTCGCCGCATTCTTCACCTCCCTGCATGTCTCGTCCAGCCTCGTAATCGTGCGGACAATGGTTCCCTCCAGAATGTCCGTCAGGCCTGTGATGTTCTTAAAGCTCATCCCCCGGGCCCACTCATAGACGACCTCCATCAGGCCGAAGCGCGGACGTGAGACAAAGTCGTTGGAGTCTTCGGTAGATTGGATGACTTGCAGGCGGGTTTGTACGTCGTTGACCTTTTCCGAGATGGCGACAATCGTGTCACGCCCGCGCTCCAGGTTGCCTGTCAGTGTGGGCTCTACCATTGTCTTTTCTTGGAACACAAAGGCTGATAAAAGGGCGGCTATCTCGGCGGGATCAAAGTCAGCCAAAACATTGTCCAGGATAAGTTCCGTCAAGACGAGTTCATCTCCAGAGTGAACCTCGCAGGCCACCTTGCCCTTGAGCTGAATGCGAGTCGCATCGTCAATAAAGTCGAGTTCCTTGAGAACCTGTACACGCTGCTCATAATCTGGAAGCAACTGTAGGTTCTGATTTGAAAGCGACAGCTTTAGCTGGGCAATGTGTTCCTTGATAAGCCACTCATCGTGACACATGGCAAACTGTTATTTAAATCAGCTGGTAATTCTTACCGGGAATCTTGTAACGGGAAACTCACGTGTTTCAAAAAGTTGTTGCACTTTGTTGCTGGCGAACCCGACATGGCCTTGACAAGCTGTGCCCTCTTCTCAATCAATTCCTGGAGAGGCAAACTTTTCACCTTGCTCATGTCCACCTCATCCCATCGATCATCCCATGACGAGCAAATCTCCTGAATTCTCTCTATCGCTCTATGATGCTTTTCCTTGCCTTCCCAAATTTCTGGCAGAACCTCTGTCAGTACCCATTTTGTAACGCACTCAACATCACTCAAAGGTATCTCTAGATTCTTGACCTGCACCCGCTTGTTGCCTTGAGTCACTTTGGGCATATGTTTGCGAAACCCGGGAATAAAGGGGAGTAGATCTGTTGCGTCTCGCCTATCTCTGTGTGGCTTGACGGCGCAAACTTGAAGGATGGGATCCTCAGGAGTCCCCTTCGGGCTTGGGCCCTCAGCAATCAGGAGGCCAGCAGTGCGAACGCCATCCCAGTTGAAGATGATGAGCCGTTGCCGTGTGAACCTTTTCCGCCCATAGGTAATTTTCAGCAAGCCTTTGTATAAGTCATTCGTAAGTTGCCTATAGTCTTGGGCAGCTTGGTGACACTCATCAATAATTGTGTCGCATGTCTTGCAGGGCTCTCTCTTGACCTTTGCTAAATCTGCCTGCGCCAGTTTGACGTCCTTTTCATGCTCGGGTAAAAGCTGTTGGGTCGCATGTTCTGAAAAGCTTCGCTTAATCATCTCTTCAATCTTCAGCGCCTCCACCCTTAACAGATTGAGAATCATGTTATAAGTTAATCTGAATTGGGACCTGAGCTTGGATGGCTCTCCGAGAATCATGGTGCGCAATTCGGCAACAGGAGGAGCATCATCGCTGCCACCCGGCGGTACGATAATTACGGATCCAACTGCATCCAAACCACGACGACCAGCTCGTCCTGCCATCTGGGTGTATTCGCCTGGTAAAAGATTGCGGAACGAATGACCATCATGCTTGCGGTACCCTGAGAAAACTACTGTTCGTGTAGGCAGATTTAGGCCCATAGCAAACGTTTCCGTAGCAAATAGGACTTTGACCAGAGTTCGAGCAAATAGAATCTCCACCAATTCTTTAACAATGGGAAGAAGACCTCCGTGATGGACGGCAATACCCCTGCCAAGAAGCTCCCTCAACCTGACAATCTGAGGCAGAAGTCGGTCTTCGGGCTTCAATCGAGCAATGGATCTCTCGATAACCATGTGAATCTGACTCTTCTCCGAAGCCGTGCAGAAATCTTGATTGCTCAACGCATCGGCATTCTCTTCACACCTCCTCTTGGAAAAGACAAAGATACATGCTGGAAGAAGAGTGTGCTTCCGGAGGAATTGGACAAGATGAACCCAGAGATTCTTGTCTTGTGCTGCCGAGGAACGCCCACCAGGATTTCCTGTGCGGCCCATATGGCCAGGAGTATGACTAGCGCGAGGAGGGCCTCCACGACCCCTTTGCTGGCCACCACCGCCGCGACCACCTCTTTGCGGAGGACCTCCTCTTTGAGCCCCTCCACGTTGTTGACCACCCCTCGGATTGCCTCCCCGAGTGGCCACGGTCGTATTGACAGCTGGCTTATCCTTGCTTTGGGTTGCACTGTGCGCAGCTTTCCAACCTGTCTCAATAAACTTCTTGTCTGCGTCCACGATCTTGTGAATATCCTTGCCGGCCCAAAGATAATGCTCCAAGGGGACAGGCCTCTTGGCTGTGGAGATGACATATATGTCCTTCTTTTTGGTTCTCCCAACCCATGAAGCAAATTCATGTGTATTGGGGACCGTGGCCGATAAGAGAATGAGTGAGATGTGCTCTGGCAACATGATGATGACCTCTTCCCATACGACACCTCGCTCAAAGTCGTTGACGTAGTGAACCTCGTCGAAAATGACGAACTCGACATCTCGAATCAGATCGGCACCGCGATACAACATACTCCGAAGAATCTCTGTAGTCATGATGAGACAGCTTGCCTCGGGGTTGATTTGAACATCTCCGGTCAAGATACCGACTTCGTCAAATGTTTGTCGGAAATCACGGAATTTTTGGTTGCTAAGGGCTTTAATAGGTGATGTATAGATGGCCTTTGTCATGTGCTTGGCTGCCAATGCAATGGCATATTCGGCCACAACTGTCTTTCCTGCAGATGTGTGTGCAGCAACGAATACGGAGTCGCCGTTTTCAAGGTGATAGACTGCTTCCTTCTGGAAGGTGTCGAGTTCGAAGGGCCACTCTCTGGCCATGTCGGGTACCAGCTCTCTAAAGTTGGTCATTTCATGCTTAATGTCGACCATGTGAGCCCATTCGCGACCAGCTTTCTTAGCGCTCGATGCTGCGAGGATACGATGTGGCTCCAGAGATGGGAACTCGACCGGCAAAAGGTCATCAATGTCGTCTCCATCCTCTTCGTCTTCCAGTGTGTCGCCTGCTGAGTCCTTGGGAGGTGCGTCGTCGTCTTGGTCCCCAGCCTGGGCATCTTCAGGGTCCTCCTCGAGTTCCTGTTTGATGGCCTCTGCTGCTTCTTGGTCTTGACCCGTCTTTTTGCTAAAGTCGATGCCACGCTCCAAGCCTGGTGCAATCTCTAAGAGCCCCCCTTCACCACCAAATTGTATAACCCTTTCCAACTTGTTACCAGTCAGGGCAGCTTCTGCAGCTCCACCATGAATCTGATCTTCCAGGGCAGCCGTTGCTTCGATACCGTCAAGCCCACCAGGAGCAAAAGGGAAGAAACCAGCAGCACCTCTCACAAAATCAGCCCGACTTGCAGGTTTTCTGAGGAGACTTGTAGAGTTCTTTGCCGTAGCGCCGTTCATGGGCACCGTCACATTCTTGTAACCAGTGACCCGCCCTTCAAGGCCATGTCGCAAGAACCTGGTGATGGTGCGTGTTTGCGGCGGCGCAATCTTGAAGAGGGACGTGTAGTCTGCTTCAACATCCCAGCGCTGCTGCAGTCTGTTGAGCCATTCTGTTGAGAACTCTGGCGATGGCATGAGGAGCTCACTCTCCAAGCGACGTCTTAGCTCTTCTGGGTCTTGGGGACGTCGTTTTCTGACTCCTGGAGTGGTTCCGCCGCCATCCTGAGCTTGCAGGAGGGCGTCGATACCCGACATCTTACTATGGATAACTGATAGACGGTCTATGTAGACGAATTTTTGTGATGCTTATGATGGTAGTTGTATGTTGTATGTGGTAGTGATGGGTGAGTGAGCTAAGAGAAGGTGGGTTGAATTGATAGATGAATGCTGCCCCGCCACCACCAAAATGCGGGTCCATATTTTACCATTACAGACGGGATCTACTTGTATGAGAGAGCATCACCACAGGAAACGCCAGAACAATGGAAAAAGCAAGGTTGATAGAGCCATAAACTCTAAACATTCAACTGCTTCTAATGGATTTAAAGTAAAAATAAGAATAAGCTTCTTCTACGTATACTTTTGGTTCATCGCTTCATTCACTTCGTGCTCAGTATAGTCTATCCAAGCTGCCAACCATCTAAAGAGACGTGATTTTGCTTCTTCACAAATGGTCATTAAAGACGACTGTCGTGGTAAGGGTGTATACATGAAAACGCATAATACAAGTACAAACCCCCTTTTTTCCTCGTCCGTCTATCAAAAAAGTTGGTGAAATAGCCAGCAAATTGCCTGCCTACTCCGTGCTTCCACCTCTCCCCTCCCCTACTCCATCCCAGCCCGTCCCAACCTACATTAGCCTGCTAATTGCATTCGCCTATAAAATCATCCGTTTGCTCGTCAGTTTACAGTCGCAGCATCTTGGCAGCGTAGTCCTCAATCAGCTGCTCAGTGGGGAAGCTCATCTCCTCAAGCTTCTGGGCGTAAGGGGTAGGAACCTCAGCACCAGTGACTCGCTGGGCAGGGCCATCAAGGTAGTCGAAAGCGTACTCCATGGTCAGGGCAAGAATCTCGGAGCCAACACCAAAGGCAGGGAAACCAGATTCGACAGAGAGAAGACGGTGGGTCTTCTTAACGGACTGAACAATGGTGTTGATGTCAAGGGGCTTGATGGATCGCAGGTTGATAACTTCGGCATCAACACCGTACTTCTTCTTCAAGTTCTCGGCGGCAGTCAGGGCCTGGCCGACGCAGCGAGACAGAGTAACAATGGTCAAGTCCTTTCCGGATCGCTCAATCTTGGCCTTGCCAAAGGGGAGAACGAAATCGTCGCGCTGGGCCTCCTCAGACATGGGGAAAGTCTGGCCGTACATGAGCTCGTTCTCGAGGACGACGACGGGGTTGGGGTCGCGGATGGCGGCCTTGAGCAGACCCTTGGCATCTTCGGCGCTCCAGGGAGAGACGACCTTGAGACCGGGGATGCTACCGTACCAGGCAGAATAATCCTGAGAGTGCTGGGCAGCGACACCGGAGGCGAAACCGTTGGGACCACGGAAGGTGATGTTGCAGGGCTGGATACCACCGGACATGTAAAGGGTCTTGGCGGCAGAGTTGACGATGTGATCGATGGCCTGCATGGCGAAGTTGAAGGTCATGAACTCGCACTAGTAGAGTAGAGTTAGAGCCATTCTTTGAAGTTGACTACTTACACACAAGAGTACAAGAGAGTGCCTTCAGGTTTCTCAACTTACAACGGGGTGCAAGCCACTGAGAGCGGCACCGGTGGCCAAACCAGCGAAACCCATCTCAGTAATGGGAGTATCAATAACTCGCTTGTCGCCAAATCGATCCAAAAGGCCCTTTGTAACCTTGTATGCACCATTGTACTGAGCAACCTCCTCACCAAGGATGAAAACCTTGGGGTTGGACTCAAGCTCCTCCGCCAAGGCCTCGTTCAAAGCATCTCGAACTGTGTACTCCTTGACACCTTTGCCATCAGCGTAGGTTCTGGTCTGGGAAGAGCCGCCAAAGTAAACGGGTCTCGCAAGGGCTCGCGCAGTCTGTGAGAAGGAGGGAGTGGAGGGGGCCTTGATGGTGGCAGCTCGTGTCGAAGCAGCCAACTGAGCTGCAGGTCGAAGGAATCGAGACATGGCTGGGATTGTTGAGAGGACAGACGGCCAATGGCGCAACCTGGATATTAAGGTAAAAGAGGATGAACCGGTACAGCTAAACCACCAGCTGTCGTCAAGGACCGTGGTGGAATTGAGGTTGCTGTTGGCGTTGAAGCAAAGGATGTAAAGGTTGGTTGAGACGAAGAGGGAATTTCCGGCCAAGACCCAAGCAAAAAAGCGTCTTGCAGCTTTTTTTTTTCTTTGGGGTTGGACCGGAAGCTTACACTATAGATAGATAGCTTGCTACAGAAGGGCCAGGCCTATAATGTCAGGCTCTCGCAGGCCCTCTTTCGGCCCTACAGGTGCCTGTAGCCCCGTTGAATTACGGCGGATGCGGCTTCGGAGGGAGACCCGCTTAAGGAACCCAGTCTGTTGGGGCAAAAAAATCCAATTGATTTGATGACTAAGAAGTGAGCCCATATAGTTGTTTTTAGCGACCCAAAAAGTGAAGCCATCGTCAGCTTTCTTATCAGTGCATAGTTCATGCTGGTTCATATCTTCACAGCGATTAAGGTGCGCAACAGTGGTAAGACAAGAATTAAAAAATTAATTTACGTCTTGCAGCAGTAGATGCCATTACATAGATGCATACGAAAACGCCGTTTCGCCCGTTACCAACCAGCCATTTCTCAGGCATACATCATCATCCGTCTAATAATGCAATGCGTTCACTGTCTTCCATCCATTCCCTCGACTCATTAGGTCTATTCTCTTTGTCCCTTTTTTTCATCGACTCCCATTTTTTGTGCATTTACTGAGCAGGCTTGCGACCAACCATGAGGTACATGGGGGTAAAGAGATGCTCTCGGCCGCCAGCAACCAAGCAATCAGCAGCAAGCGCCAGGCTGTCTGCCGTCTTCTTTGTACCCGCAGGTGCCAAACCAATCGACTCCAAAGCGCCAGCAAGACCGTGGGCAATGGTGCGGCCCCATGTGGTCATGCGCACAATGGTGAAGATGTCTCCAATGGACTGGATGTATCGGAGTTCACCAGACAGAGGCCAGTACCAGGGGAAGGGGTCAGGGCGATCAGCCAGATCCTCGTGGTGGAGCATCTCGAAGCCAGCAGCCTTCATAGCGTCCAAAGCCTCAGAGACCTTGCACATGTTGGAAATACCATCACCCTGCTCGATTCCGAGACGAATCTCACGATGGTGGAGGTTTTCGTTATCATACTCATCAGTCATGAGCCACTCATAAACACCAAAGACACCACCGGGCTTGAGGACACGGAAGATCTGGCTGTAAATGCCCTCCAGAGAGGGGGCATGGACAGTAGCCTCAATGGCGTAGACAGCATCGAAAGTGTTGTCAGGGAAAGTCATTTGCTATGGAATATGTTAGCGTTGCATCTGGGCCAATGCGATAGACAAGTGTCACATACCATGAAATCTCCCTTAACAAAACTCAACTGCTTAGACAGACCCTCCTTCTCGGCGTAGTGAGTAGCTCGGTCAATCTGGTAGTCGTTGTTGTTCAAACCAGTAACGTGGCAGCCAGTGAACTTGGCAATCTCTCGGGCAGGACCGCCGACACCGCAACCAACGTCGAGCACCTTGTATCCCTCCTTGATACCAATGTTGTGGGCAAGGTAGTGCTCATGACGAGCGATGGCCTGGTAGAAAGGCTCACCGTGAGAGAATCGGCAGAAGTGGAAAGACTGGCCCCAGCCATATTCGTACAAATCGGTAGCCAAGTTGTAGTATTGTCGGGTCAATGTAGCGTATTCTGCCTTGCGTTTCTGTACAGAATTTGTTAGATAGGGAACTTGGCTGAATTGAGGGGCAGCGGTGATGTGTATAGCTTACCTCACGCTCCTCAGCGGTCTCGTTCTCAGCAGGCTTGTTATCCCAATGCTTGAAGTACTCGTCTACGGCAGCTTGCTTCGCATCACGGCCCTTGGAAAACATGGCAGCGATACCACCCTTGGCCTTGGCTGAGTTGCCATGCATGGCCTTGTTGAAGGCGGCATCACGAGCCTTGTCTTCCTGTTCGAGAGAAATAGCAGAGGGAGCCATGTTGAATGTGATTATATGATGTGGTGTAGATATTAAAAGGATTATTAAGAATCTAAAAGAGAAGGTGGATTAAAGCAAGACAACAAACGTCTCTGCTAGAAAAGAGAAGGGAGAGAAAGGTAGATATAGAGAGGGAGCGTTGGTTTGAATCAAATAGGCGGGCGGGAAAAAGTCGTTTGTCCCAAGTATTTATGCCTTGGCCGAGCATCAATCATATCATGGACAATTTCATAAGGGGACCCTCTTCTCCGAAGCACTCCATGCCTCCTACACTCTTAGTAGAGCCTAGTACCACCTCCCATAGTCTGCATATACGCGTGTGTGTATGTGCGCAGGTACCTCCTCTCCTCTCTTCCTCGCATCGTATCGTCCCTTTTTGCCCCTGACTCGGCAAAAAAAACGAGCCAATCTCTAATTTGGACCTTGGATATTTAAAAACGGTAGGGGTTCAAGGGTGGGTGGGTTGGTCCGGAGGCTCCCTAATGGTTCCCAATTGGCTAGGATGGCGACGAGAAGGGCAGGCGGTGAGAAATGGAAGAGCTGTATTCGGGGAAGTCACGAATACGAAAGCGAAAGCGGTCGCGACTACCTGCTTGGTACACGCAAGACTCTTTCCCTTTTTCTTTTATCAGTGTAAGTTTGCGGTGTGGTTGCCGAGCCTGTTAACGGTTCACCCCTTAGTTCTATTTAACTGTGGGGAATATTGATCATCGCTGTGTAGTGTGTACTACCTCGTAGCACTGCATGATGAATGGGTTAGGGACATGTTCCTCATTGTTGGAAAAAATCAACCAGATTTCGACTACTGCATGGTTAAAATCGACAGGAGGCCGAAGAAGCATATAATGGAGATTCAACAGCAACAGGATCGATCAGCAGGAAGCTTAGAGTACGACTATTGATTTGAAAGACTCCGGGGGAGGACTGATGCTACTGGTATTACAATTATTACGGATGAGGAGAGATAAGAAGTCCTTGCATGACAGAACATTTTCCTGCTTGGTCCCCTTTTCAATGTGACTAGATTCCATTAGGTTTGTTGTCTTTGAATGTCTAAGAAATTTCCACTCGAAAGGCCTGCATTACTCAAGCCACCTTGAGCCTGTCAAGCCACACCTACTAGGTTCATGCCTTCTAGTAGTAGTATGCACTACCACATCAGCTTATCGATAATCGATAGTCCTCGATAAGATTCCACGCGCTTAGTAACCACCGCGGCTGTGGCGGAAGGTCTCCACCAAGTTTTCTTTGCAGCAGATCGCGATACGTCAGGTCAAACTCGCATCTTGCGACAACAGCTTCATCAACTACCCATTGCCAGCCATGCCACCACAAATTAAACAGGATCTCAACCGCTCAGGATGGGAGACAACAGACTTTCCGTCAGTCTGCGAAAACTGTCTCCCGGAAAATCCATATGTCAAAATGGTCAAGGAAGACTATGGTGCCGAATGTAAATTGGTACGTCTTTTCTCCCATCCAAGATTTTCATCAACGCCAAGATTCTAACATCCAATACAGTGTACAAGACCATTTACAGTCTTTGGCTGGAACGTCGATCGTGCACAAAGTCGATCCAAACGAACCAACATTTGCTTAACTTGCGCACGACTAAAGAATTGTTGTCAGACATGCATGCTCGATTTGTCTTTTGGCCTGCCCATCACCGTGCGTGATGCGGCACTCAAGATGGTCGCGCCAGGACCTCAATCCGATATCAATCGAGAATACTTTGCGCAAAACAACGAAAAGCTTATCGAGGAGGGCAAGGCCGGGATAGAAGAGTACAGCAAAACGGACGAAAAGGCACGCGAACTTCTCCAGCGCCTGGCAGCCAGCAAACCATACTTCCGCAAGGGTAGAATCGTAAACGAGTCGGAGTTGGCTGGTGCTAGCACCGGTGGAAATCCAGCTATCGGAGCAGGTGTTGGAGGTCCCGGGCCCATTCGCACTCGAGATTCTAGAGCAGCGGCAGCGGTGGGAGCGCGGCCCGGCGGGAAAGGCAAGGGACGACAAGCATTCCCAAGCGCTGCACAGCTACCACCCAGTCCCAAAGATTGGCTTCCACCCGACGATCCGAATATCATGTCCCTCTTCGTGACGGGGGTTGAAGACGATTTACCTGAGCACAAAATTCGAGAGTTTTTCAAGGCTCACGGCAAAATCAAGAGCTTGGTGTGTTCCCACATGTCGCATTGCGCATTTGTCAACTATGAGACGAGAGACGGGGCAGAAAAAGCTGCGGCTGCATGCCAAGGCAGAGCTGTGATTGCGGGATGTCCCCTCAGGATACGATGGGGTGTTCCAAAGGCAATCGGCACAATGAATCGAGAGCAACGGCATCAGATGCTACAGGATGCTCGTATTCGTCAAGACAAATCACAGCAGCAACGTGCCATTGAGTCGGGTGCACAAGGTGGAGGCCAACAAAACCCAGCCGCTGCGTCTGCCGTTGCGCCACCACCAGGGACGGATGCTCCCAACTACGCAAGTCTTTCCGGGGATTGAGCAACATGATGTCTTTAGGGTCAAGTGTCTGGCGTTTTATGGAAGAGGACAGTGATACGATTCAGATATGATAGAGTGGCTTAGTTCATACACAATGCATTGGATTGAGGGTATCATGACCAGGTAGTTTACATGTTTTTACAATATTACACACAGCTGCTAATCAGTTGCAGCCACAGCTTCCACCTTTTGACCCGGATCCTGCTGTCAATATGCTCTCGTTGTCGCCTCGCTCCGTGTGCTCGTGAATTCGAAGTTCTGCCCGGCTTGTTAGTCCATGCTTTCTGACAGTCCAAGGATCAAAAGCCTACTGTATGTGCTGTCTTCGCTGCTGACCTGTTTTCCTTGGACCACATTTTCCCGTAAAATCTTGGCGACATCCTCGGCATGTCTTATCGCATCCTTAATCTTGGACGACTCCAGGGAGCTGTTCTCTTGGAACGTTTGTCGAATTTGGGTTTGCGCAGCCGCGAGGACATGAGTATCGCCTGGAAGAGGGGGATCAGTATCCAGCAATTACGTAAAGCAGTAAGAATTCTCACCTTGAAAGGCGGTGCGAGCTGCGCGCAATACGTTACGGTATGCTGCCAACGACATGATGTTCAATTGATAGAGGCTTGCTCTTACAAATAGTACCTATTGAAGAAATGATGGCGGCGCAAACTTGAAATCACCAAGCCATAACGGAAGAACAAGTCCTGCCGTCTCCGCCAACATCCCGCCAGGGTACGCTAAGCCTAAAGCAGAGCCCCTGCAATCACCCCACCATCGATTGGGAAGAAAAAAAAATTGGGATTGTGAATTGGACTCGTCGCCGCTTTTGTTACTCCAGCACAAACACAAGCAACAATGGCTACCGTAACGCAGGTTGTTTCTCTGCCTTTGCCCGCCCTTCCCGAGGGCTGGGCCGCCGAAAAGGACTTCAACGCTATTGGACAGCTCTCCAGCGCTGTTCAGCGAACCATCGAACCCGTTGGACCCCATTTCCTCGCCCACGCTCGTCGTGCCCGCCACAAGCGTACCTTCTCCGAGGATGACCGAATCCAGGCCCAGGAGAACGCCAAGAAGGTTGAGGATGTCGACGATGGCGAGGAGAGTGAACCCGAGGATGCCATGCTGCTCCAGCTTCAGGCCAAGGACTGGAAGGTATGCGGATAAGCCCCCTTTCACCACCATACAACTACATCATGCATCATGCTAATCCTGACCCCTCACAGACCCAGGATCACTACAAGGTTCTAGGATTGTCCAAGTACCGTTACAAGGCCACCGAGGAGCAGATCAAGAAGGCCCACCGCAAGAAGGTCCTCAAGCACCACCCCGATAAGAAGGCTGCCCAGGGCCGAACCGAAGACGACCAGTTCTTCAAGTGTATCCAGAAGGCCACCGATATCCTGCTCGACCCCACCAAGCGTCGCCAATACGACTCCGTCGACGAGGAGGCCGATGTTGAGCCCCCCACCAAGAAGCAGCTCCAGAAGAGCGACTTCTACAAGCTCTGGAGCAAGGTCTTCAAGTCCGAGGCTCGTTTCTCCAAGCAGCACCCCGTCCCCACCTTTGGCGATGCCAACTCCACCAAGGAGCAGGTTGAGGACTTTTACAACTTCTGGTACAACTTTGACAGCTGGAGGACCTTTGAATACCTTGATGAGGATGTTCCTGATGACAATGAGAACCGCGACCAGAAGCGTCACGTTGAGCGTAAGAACACCAACGCTCGCAAGAAGAAGAAGGCCGAGGACAATGCTCGTCTGCGCAAGGTTCTAGACGACGCCTCAGCTGGTGATGAGCGTATCAAGAAATTCCGACAAGAGGCCAACGCCGCCAAGAACAAGAAGAAGGCCGAGAAGGAGGCTGCCGAAAAGAAGGCTGCTGAAGATGCCAAGGCCAAGAAGGAGGCCGAGGAGAAGGCCGCCGCTGAAGCCGAAGCTGCTGCCAAGGCTAACCGCGAGGCCGGTAAGAAGGCCAAGGAAGCTGCCAAGAACGCTCTCAAGAAGAACAAGCGTGTGCTCAAGGGATCCGTCAAGGATGCCAACTACTTTACCTCCGGAGCTGCCTCAGCCGCACAGATCGATGCTGTGTTGGGAGATGTCGAGCTCATCCAGGGCAAGATTGAGGCTGATGAGGTTGCCGACCTCGCCGGCAAGCTTAACGGCTTGACTGTCGCGGATGAGATCAAGGGTGTCTGGAGCGCCGAGGTGAAGAGACTGGTTGATGCTGGTAAGCTCAAGGAGGGTGATGCCAAGACTCTGGCGTGAATATGAATGGGTTCAGGTTTGGGTTTGGGTCACATAGACAAAATAGAGGCATGAAGTGATGATTTAGAATGACATATTTTAAAGGCTTCGACTACACCATAATTTGGCATGCCTTATATTAAGAACACCATGATTCCAACTTGATAAATACATACGTTTAGTGATGTGGGTGGTTTTATCTATCTCTATACAAGAAAGTTGAGAAGCGAATCAAATATGTTGCCATGTCCATCCCATTCTATATCCCTCTTATAAAAATAATTATAATTGCATCCTATGCATTATCATGGCCCTTAACCCGTATTCTTTTATGTCTCCCTATCTAGACTCTGCCCCAGCACCATCTCGTAATACATCCCCCTCCTCCCCACCAGCTCCTCGTGCGTCCCCATCTCCGCTATCCTCCCCTTGTCAAACACGGCTATCTTGTCTGCATCTCTGATCGTGCTCAGCCTGTGCGCGACAGCGACAGTGGTGCGGCCTCCCACGGCGGCGGCGCGGTCGAGCGCTTCCTTGACGACTTTTTCGGACTCGGTGTCGAGGGCGCTGGTGGCTTCGTCGAGGAGGAGGAGGGAGGGCTGACGGATGAGGGCGCGGGCGATGGCTATGCGTTGACGTTGGCCGCCAGAGAGGGAGAGACCCTGGTTGCCGCATGAGGTGAGCAGGCCTTCGGGGAGAGAGGAGATGAAGGTCCAGATGTTGGCTTGCTTGCAGGCAGAGATGATTTCCTCGTCTGAGGGGTCGTCGTTTTCGATGCCGAGGGAGATGTTATCGCGTATGGAGCCCTGGTAGAGCACCGGCTCCTGCTGTACGAGGGCGATGGAGCGGCGGTATAAGCACCGGTCGTAGGTCCTGACGTCCCTTCCATCCGCGCGGAGCTCTCCCTTGGTGGGGTCGTAGAAGCGCTCGAGGAGGGAGATTATGGTTGATTTGCCGCAGCCGGAGGCGCCTACCAGGGCAATCATCTTGCCGGATTTGATGTCCAGGTCGATGCCGCGGAGGACCTTGACGTTGGGGCGAAGGGGGTAGGAAAAGGTGATGTTATCGGCGACCAAATCTGTGCCTCCCTTTTCTTCAATCTCAAAGGGGGCGCGGGTGTTTTGCTCGCCATCATCGTCGCCTTCAAAGTCGAATAGTTCCCGCTGTCGGCGAAGTTTGAAGATGTAATTCATGGCTGGTCGCGCTTTGGCAATGCTCGTCGTGTAGAGGAAGAAGCCGGCGGCGGATTCTCCTGAAAAGATGGTGGCGATGAAGACTGTGTAGAACTGTGCGGTGGTGTACTCCCCCGTCGAGACCAGACGCCCGCCATACCAGAAGCCGAGGCCCATGGCGAGGAAGGATACGGACTGGCTGAGGGCGTAGAAGAACATCTTCCAGGCCAGGGAGCCAATGGCATGTTTGGCGATGCTGTCCAGGGCTTTGCTGTAGCGTTCGACGACGGCTCGTTCCAGAGCCAGGGACGAGATTGTGCGGATAGCCATGGCGGCCTCGGAGGCGTAGCCACTGCTATCCGCGAACCTAGCCGCCGTGTCCTCGGCGAACTTGAACTCGAGCCGGATGCGCACGTAGCCGGCGCCGACGAGGACGGGCAACGCGCCAAAGGACAGGACCAGGCCGAGCTTCCAGCCGTAGCAGATGGCGAGGATACAGCTCGAGACCAGGTTTGTGACGTTGATGATGATGAGGCCGAGGTTTATGGACATGAGCTCCTGCACGCTGGTCGGCTCAGACGCGAGGCGGGAAACCAGGGCGCCGGTGCTGTTCTCCGGCTTGTCGAAGAAGGTCATGTCTTGGCGGAGCGTGTTCTTGAAGGTCTCGCTGCGGTAAACTTTCATGACTTGCTGTGTTTTTTGTTATATTGTTAGCCTTCCTATCCTATTCTTTGTATAGATGACCATCGGAGAACAAGACTTACCTGGCCGAGCAAGTTGGCAACCCACCCCAAGACGCCATATGCAACTGCGTTGCCCAACGCGAGGACAAAGAACATGAGAGCGAAAAAGTTGGCCTTTTTGACATCGACTATCTCAAAGGCCGCCATGGTCTTGGCAAAGAGGATGGCCAAGGCAGGATATGTCAGGCCTATATCAACGTTAGCTTTTATCCCGTCGATTTCTGAATCGGTGGTGGAAAGACTTGCCTCCTACGACACAGCATACAACGCACACAAATAGGGGCCACCACAGCGAAGGCTGTTCCTTGAGGACAAGATACATTCCGTGTAAAAGGCCATAGGCTTCGTCCTTATCAGCAGAAACATCTCTCAGCGCTGTTACAGCCGAGTGATTCGTCGGCGCCATATCAAGATCGATAACTTCATTGTCATCCTCCTCATCATCATTATCAGCTCCCTCAGTATGCGACCTACCGCCCAGATCCTGTGTCTTGACAAGCCTCGAATACGTTCCGCCTAGGGCAATCAGCTCCTCGTGCGTCCCCTGCTCCACCATGTCCCCCTTGGACATGACGACGATGTTGTCCGCGTCGCGGATGGTGGACAGCCGGTGGGCGATGACAACCATTGTGCGCCCCTTGGCGACGTTATTGAGGGCTTTCTGGACGACCTTTTCGGCGTTGGGATCCAGCGCGCTGGTGGCCTCGTCGAGGAGCAGGACTTTGGGGTTGGAAATGATGCTGCGGGCGATGACGATGCGTTGCTTTTGTCCGCCTGAAAGGGATGCCCCGCGTTCCCCAATGTACGTTTCATAAGCCTGATGAGGATATTAATGATGTTCTTTAGGGGTTGTATGTAAGTTCTTACGTTGGGCAAGTCTTGGATAAAGTCGTGGGCGTAGGCTGCTTTGCATGCTTCCGTGACCAGTCTCTGCTTCTCCTCTTCTGAGAGATCGACTTTGTCAGTGCCGGTAAGACCGTCTACGACGTTTTGATAGATTGATCCGCTGAACAAAGTCGGTTCCTTTTCCAGTTAGTCAAAGCCATGAAGCCATGGAACATATGCTCACTTGTTGAACCAATCTGATGTTGGTTCTCAACCACTGGAGATTCAAAGCCTCGACAGGACGACCATCCAGCGTGATGGACCCGGCCGGCGAAGGGTACCACCTCTCCAACAATCCAAACACGGTGCTCTTCCCCGACCCTGAAGTACCAACCAATGCCGTCGTCTTATTCGCCGGGATATCCAATCCGAGCCCCCTGAGAACAGGCACATCCGGGCGGGAGGGGTACGCAAAGTGGACGTCTCGCAGCTTAATGTCGCCCTGAAAATCTTGAATCTTCTCGCCTTCCTCTGAGAGAGAGTCAACGGCGGATTTGCGGTCTATAATGGCGAAGAGGTCCTGCGCTGCGGCGGTGGCTTTGGAGATGCTGACGGTTTGGGGCGCAATCTGTGTCAAGGACTGGGCAGCGACCAGAACCGCAAAAATGACACTATCAACTATCAGCAAGCATATCTTTGTATAGCGAAAATGGCCAAAAAATAAAAAATAAAAAATAAAAAATAAAAACTCACGTCACGATTGTGCCGGGCTGGGTAATCTCCCCGCTGGAATACATCCTCATCCCCTGCCAAAACGCCAGGCCATAGCCCGCAAACACGCAAAAGAACTCTGTCGGGAACAAGATGGCATAGATCAACGACTTTTTCCTCCCGATAACCATGGCCTCCTCCAGGATGTTGTCGAACCTGCGTGACAGCTTTGGAAACGCCCAAAAGGCGTGCGCGGTGCGAATCGTGGAGAAGGCCTCCTCGGCGAGGGAGCCCGACTTGCTGTAAATGTCAAACATTTGGTACTCGTATACCGTGTCGTATATCACGCAGATCACGTTGACTATGATATTGACCGGGACGATGCATATGACGATGAGGGTGAGCTTCCACTGCACCGCAAAGGCGACGATGAAGGCGGTGGTGAAGGTGGAAATGCCCTGGATGGTGACGCCCAGCGTCTCCGAGATGCCATTGTTGACAAGGTTGCCGTTTGTGGTGATTTGGCCAGAGACCGAGGACGAAGGCGAGTCAAAGAAGGAGACTTCCTGGCGGAGGGTCTGGCGGACAAAGTCGACCCGCAGACGCTTGGTCGTCCTGATGGCGGACATGGAGATGAGGACCTTGAGGCATGTTGAGCACACGATGCATTGTGTCATGGTTGGTATAGTATAACTATAGTATAACTTACAGTCCAGATATATATGAGGACGAACCTCGCTATAAAGAGATAGACAAAGTACAGGCTATGAAGCATGTCAGTGCCGCCTATAAGACCATGGTGATGCTTGTGTGTAGACTTGAGACGTACGCATATCTGCCAACCTCATCTCTGTAGCCCTTTGGCGACAACTTGCCGGCCACAAAGTCATTAAACACATTGACAAACTTGCCAAAGACAACGTCCATCAGCGGAAGAGCAGTGCCCGAGGCGATCATGCAGAAAAAGGAAACGACATTCATGAACCACCCCAGGCCATCGTTGTAGGTAAAGACTCGCTAGATGCATCACGATCAGTCTCTGTTTTCTGTTGTTCTTCTTGTTCTTCGTCTTCCTCTCCCTCCTCTTCTTCCCTTTGCCTCTTGGCAACGATATAGATCATTAGATACATACCAAATAGTATTTGAAGCTCGCATCATCCTGCCTTTCACTCTTGGGCGTCTCATCTCCCAATGGTGGCGTCACTGTTGTCTCAGATTGCTCATCCCCAGCAGGCATCTGATCCTGCATTGCCTCACCCATGGTCTGCAGATTCGAATTGTCCAATAACCCCAAAGCTCTTTAGAATAAAGGACAAAAAAAGGGGGGGGATTCACATGCAATCCTTCCATTCCATTAAGGGAAACAGAATTCCTATATGCACTCCGCACGTACCGAGTCTTTATAGGGACCGGTCACATTGTCAATGCTTAAATTTGATGCAACCTCAGCCGCGGACATCCGCATGGGGTGGATCAAAAACATGTCATTACAAGTAGAAGCACACTGATAGTCTGTCTATCTAGGCGCGTGTCTTTCTTCTGGACTTGTTAGAATGTGGAAGGGGGGGGAGGAGAACGGCACGCCCAGCTAACGAGGCCACGCGGACCCTCCTTTTTTTTTTCATCATACATACATACATACACGTCGTATAACAGATAGCTTACATTTTGAGTCAGCGGAGAGCAGTCCGTAGATATTCTCCAGTCTTAAGCTTAATAGTCTTGGCTATAGTCTTGGCTTCTGCCTTGCTTCCTCCACGAGCTTCCCTGACTGCGGAGTTTGAACCAAAGTCCTTCATGTTCGAGTCTTGGCTTTGGGTATTACCACCACTTTGGTACAAGTCCGACGGTCATGGTCTGACCAAGGGCTAACCTGCAACTTGATTCATCATCTGCGACAACTGTTGCCGAGTCTTGGCTTAATAAGACAATGGAAATAAATAAGGTCCAAGACTTTCCTGCATGCTTTTTTTTTATTTAGAAATATTCCCAAATCACGAATATTGGTCAATTCTCTCTTTCTTTGAATTAGATAGCATCTCTGGGTTAAGTAATTCATAGCTCTTCGAGGCCAACATCAAGTTCTGTATGTACAACCTCAAAGAATGTACATCCTCACATGTAGCTTTTTCTCTCTCTCTCTCGGAACCCGCGGGTCCCGGTTCCGAAAGGTGGCTGTAGATCGTCGTCATTTGGCTCCAGCCTTCAAGCAACTCTCGCAGACTGTTGCCCTCACTATATCTATTACTATTACACAATAAATTCCACACACCCTCGCCTTCTTCTCTCCCGGTTGGACAAGATTTTATGCCTCTTTTAAAACTAGTTTGAAATCTTGGAAACATCGTCAAGAAAGGGAAAGAACAAAAAAAAAAAAAAAAAAAAAAAAAAAAAAACTCCACAGAAACCCGCACAAAACGTGATTGAGTTGCATCAACTATTCCAACAACAACAACCATTGTTTCAATGACTTGGCGTGCAGCCGTTTGTTCTTTGGATAAGACACCCTATTTAGATACGACACCGTTGACGCCGTTGGATCCGCAACCTTCACCCGCATATACCTTGTCCCTGTCCGTGCAATGCAGAGCTCAAACTCCATAGCCGCAGATGACCCTTCTGCTAGGAGAGCTGTATGTCACTGTCCCATCCTCTCCATCCATATTCATTCTTCAACGGCCGTCCGTGACCGGCCCCACTGTCCCTCTGGAGCCACCATTCCGAACCCGTTTCATGGACTCTAAGAGATGTTATATCATACACTAACCATATCAACTCCCATGCCTTCTAGTGTGATCAATGTCGTCTTCGCAAGGTAAGCTCGCTCACTCAGTCCCGACTCATGCCAATCAACCAGAACTGACTTTGGTTGCATCAAGATTCGCTGTGACAAGGATTGGCCCTGCTCCAACTGCCGCATCGCCGCTCGCGGATGCACATCAACAGGTGCTGGTCAACGACCAAAGGAGCATCGCCAGCGAGTGCTCATATCCTCTCAATAGTTGGTTCACCCATCATCATCATCATCATCAGCAGCAGCAGCAGCATAGGCGACTCCACATCTTATATACTAATATCGGCACCCTAGTGAGCGCAAGATCGACCAGATAGAAGCCCGTCTAGGCAACATCGAGACCCTCCTCCGCAACCTCTCGCCTGCCGCGGCCACCGATGCCGCCAAACTCATCCCCACCCCTCAGACGACCTGCAGCAGCAATGGACCCATTCCAACAGCCGCAGACTTTGATAGCTCAGACAACGAGTCCGTCATTGGTGGCGAGTCTGGTCTGACTGTCCATACCACCTTTGCCAGCGAGTTCATTGAGCGGGCTGTCAAGAGGACATCCCTCCGAGGCGTCAACCCCAAGATGGAAACCGCCCTGACCAATCTGAGGCAGTTTGTCGACTTGCAGAAGCGTCCATCTGTAGTCCATGGTCCACGTTTTCCCTTTCAGCAGCCCGTGCCTTCGGGCGGTGTAACCAAGCTGCCCATGCCTCCCATGGCAACTGTTGTCTCGTTGCTGAAATATGTCAAGGGTGAGGCATCTCAGCAGCCACGTCGATAGGTATTTGCCAGTTTGCTAACCCACCCTTTCAGCCTCTCCTCCAACGCTCTTCACCATCATGTGCAGTCTTGTGGCTGTTGATGACTTCCCTGCCATCTGCCGTATGGTCTATTTCCCTACAGAGGACTTTTCCGATGCCACTTTTGTCATTGTCAACACCCTGCTCTATAACCTCTTTACCGAGCAGTATGGTTTAGCTCAGGATCCCAATCTTCAAAACGAGTATGAGTCTTATAGTAAGCTCTGTCGAGCTAACCTCGAGACAACACTCGCCAACTTCCCACTCTTTCTCTCCCCAAAGATTGAAAACGTGCAAGCCCTTCTTCTTGGTGTAGGTGATTCCCTTTCGTACCCTTCAGCGATGCCAGTACTAAATACAATACCCCAGTGTCTGTATGCGGTTGATGTCTCAAGACCATCTGTTGCATTGCATCTCATCACCATGGCGGCTTGGCTCTGCCAGGCAGGGCACTATCATCGTAAAGATTCCCTTAAAAAAGATCCACCAGCCATATCACGGACAAAGAGGCTCCTCTTCTGGCACGTATACACCCTAGACAAGGGGCTCGGGCTCCGATTGGGCCGTTCTTCAAATATTCCTGAATGCGATATCGATATACCCCGTGAATTCGAGATTGACGGCTTTGACCCATTGGCCTCGGCTTTCACCACCATGTGGACCCAACTCAGCTGGTTACAGAGTCGCATTTACGATCAATTGTTTGTATTCCTTCTTCATTTGCTTGCAGCTTCGTCTAACATCATTTGCAGATACAGTCCAACAGCTTTAGCAAGTCCACAAGCGGAGCTGGCACAGCGGGCGCAGGTCCTTGCCGACGAATGCCTCAAATTGGAGAGAACAATGAATGAGACTCGAGACAAGCTGCATCACTACCTCAAATCACTGGGTACATCTGATGTCATTGACGTCTTTGTCAGGGGGGACGAGGTCCAGTTCTATGTCACAAAGACTCTTATTTATCGAGTCATTCCGGCACCAGAGGGCTCTGTCAGCCGATTTTGTGACCAATGCCTCGAGACAGCTCGCAAAACCATGTTGACCCATCAGGAATGCATCCGTGAAATGGATATTGGTGTATATTTCAGGTCAATATATATCCATTGGTGAGCAGCCTTCTTCGTACGATGCCCGTCAAATCATTGTTATCCTAACCAGGGCCTAGGAATCTCCTCTCCACCCCCTTTGCACCATTCTTTGTTTTATTTTGCTTTGTTATAGAAACTTCCTCACAGGAGGACCTAAAGGTTCTTCAAGACTTTGTCGACTCTCTCGAAGCTGCAAGAAGCTTATCGGAGCCAGTAGACAAGTTGTATCGACTATGTCAGGTCATGTGTGACGTGGCCGTAGTGTACATAGAGGCTAAATCCCAGCAGCAAAAGGACCAAAACTCAACTGCCATTGGGGATGAGTTTGACATGTATCTGAGCCAACTGGGCTTTATGCCAATTGAGGACCAGAGCATGGCTAATTCAGGTGACGGTGGCGCACCAATGCAAGGCAGTGCTCAGATTGCGCAGTACGCCGATTGGTTCTCAGGAAGCCGAAACATGATGGGTCTGCTGGAAGAGGACTTGTCGCAGATAGATTCGTTCCGGTGGATGCAGCCGCCGGATCAGATGTAACATTAGAAAGTGCCAGCAATGGATAATGGGCATGTTTAAGAATGAATACAGGATTCAAGGATCATGTTTCAATCAGTGGGAAACCTAGGATCGTAGACTTCATAGCCCTCATCTTCCGTGTCGCTTTCAGCTCCGGGATCCTTGCGCAGTGTAGGAGCAGGTCGCGGCGCTGGGGTATCGGACACTGCGCTCGTCGCCCTGACTACCTTTTCTGACGCTGAAGCTGAAGACTCGACCGGTGCAAAGGCGCTCTTGAAACCAGTCTTTTTGAAGCCTCCCTTCTTGAAGCCTCCGGTAGAGCCCGTGGCAGCCTCCTGATTCGGCAGCTTGATGCTGACCAGACCCTCCGCCTTGGCTTCCGCTTTCCTGGCCCTGGCTCCCGCGTTGGGGTCGCGCACCATGGCCTTCATGTCCTTGAGACGCTGCTTGTGGCTGTGGTCGTAGCTGCTGAGGTGGGCCTCATAGTCGTTCATGCGAGAGTATCCCTTGGAGCACAGGTTGCAGTAGAAGGACTTTTGAGCCTCGCGGGCGGAGGAGGTTTGGGCGGGAGGAAGGGTTTGGTGTCTCTGAGAGGTGTTAGCTGGGGGGGAGGATTATGGTGCAAAGGTCATGATGAGGCTCACCGGAGGCATTTTGGCGGTTTATCGAATGAAGCAACAATTGCTATCGATGGTTGGATGGCCGACGACAATGGTGATGGTGACGATAATGCTGGTGTTGCTGCTCTGATGGCTGGGTTGACGCGAAATTGGTTGGAGTGATCCGAGATACAGCAAATCAAAAAGTTACAGCGATCTACAGTGGTAATGTTAGTTAGCGACAGTTGATGCATGCGGGCCTGGAGTGATAGTGATAGTGATAACGATAATGATAATGCATGGATAGTGATAGTGCCTGGGCTTCAGTTGGGGGGGGATAATCAACGGCTGCTGACTGGCCAAAAACCTCAGCGGGACCCTGCAAATCATATCCACAATGTATGTTGTGTGTGTGTGTATGTGCTGTCATGTCGCACAACGTCACTCGAGTCCCTCGTGAACTCGGTTTTTTTTTCTGACCGAGTAATTGGGTTGTATTTTTCTAATTTCTGACTAGATATTGAAAGTTACCCAAGTATTACCCTACACTCCTGAGGAGAACAACCTCGCTCCTCTCAGGGCGCAAAACAACACTGAGCAATGTCCGCCGCAGACACCCCTTCCGGGTCGAGGGGCCGGAGGGACTCCAATCAGACCTCGATCTCTCTCCTACATCTCGATCCCACGCCGATGGACTCAGGCTCTAATCTGCCGTCTCCTACGGGGGGCAGCTTTGACCGGAGCTTTTCAGTGTACTCGCTGGCGACGACAACATCAGATGGCTACATGGATAACAGTGCAGCCAGCATCAAGAGCGGCTCTGCCATGGCTCCAGGGTTGAGTGGAAGCGGACGTGGTGCCATTTACTATTGTATGGGAGGACATCATTTGAGTTTTTTCTTTTTTTTTTTCTTCTAAGACAGCATTCCCTCCCCCTCCCCCTCCCCCTCCTCCCCTTGCTCGTAGTGGTCATTTTTTTTTCTTGTTGGTCAGGCTGACCAGGTTTCATGCGAATGCAGTGACTCGCATCCAGAGATACTCGAGCTACGCCATGTCCTTATTCACCTCCCTGCACCTTGCCAATGTCTCCCTCATCCCCGCCATCACACGCACCGTTCCTGGCTCAGAGACGTACCTGCTTATGACGCGCGAATTGTATCAAACGCCCGTAACGGAGCCGTTGTTGGTCGGCTTGCCGGTCATTGCTCACGTCGGCTCCGGCATTGCTCTGCGTATCATCAGGAGGATGCAAAACGGTAGGAGATATGGCGCAGCCCTCCCGGGACTGTTTGCCTGGAACCGATGGGCTACCGAGGAAGGCCGCTCTATCAGGGTGTGGCCGCATACGAGTTACATTTCCTTGTCCGGCTACGCTTTTACCTTGTTCTACTCGGCCCACGTATTCATGAACAGAGTGCTTCCCCTTACATATGACGGTGACAGCTCCAACATTGGTCTGGGTTACGTCTCTCACGGCTTTTCTCGGCATCCAGAGATTGCCCGAGCGGCGTATGGAGGGCTCCTCGTTCTCGGGTGTGGCCATATGGTGTGGGGACTGGCCAAGTGGCTCGGAATTTCGCCCCCAGGCGGCGACAGCAAGGCGGTGGTTGACAAGAAGGTCAAGAGCAGGAGAAGGCGAAGGTGGTGGGCAATCCAGGCAGCTGTCGCAGGGGCAGTGGCAGCGTGGGCAGTTGGGGGCGTGGGTGTGGTATCGAAAGCAGGGCAGGCAGAGGGATGGGTTGGGAAGCTTTACGACGACTTGTTTGCCCGAGTGGGATTGTAACAGAATTTGGAATGAGGAATGAGAGAAAGGAAAGGGTATGACGATGGATGTCTGTGATGGTGACGGGGTTTCGTGCATGCAGGTATGCCGAGAAGTGATTTACACCCTGGTGGGATAGCGGGGGAGCTGATCTTGGCTTGCATATATATCAAGGGAGAGTAAAACATTGAATACTACTGATTTCGTGATGGAGGTGGCATGACTTTGTTTCATGGGGGGGAGGGAAGACGAGGGGAGGAGAGGAAGCGGGTGAGTGGGGAGGCATTGATATGATTTTGTTTTTGTATACATGTGAAATAAAACAAGGCAAAGATGAGAGACGATGATAAGGCGACATTTTGATAAGGTATGGTGTATGGCATAGGTACTCTGTAGTTATTAGTCAACTTGGTAAAGATAGAAAGTAAAAAGAAAAAAGAGAAAAAGAAAAGAAAAAAAAAAGGCATGTGATGCGAATCGAATCGAATCGGAGGGATCGATGATGGCATCTCTCTCTAAGTGGGAGAGAGAGTGTGTATGAGTAAGTGAATAAGTGAGTGAGAGAGACACTCGAGTTCCGAGTCTCGCGGCGGATGAGCGGAACTCTGAATTGCGCCTGTGACGTGTTTCATAGCGTCGCATTCTTGAAATGTCTTTCTTTTCCTGTTCCTTGATTTCTTTTTTTTTTTTCTTTGTCATTGGTTTATTTTTTTTTTCTCTTCTTACCCTTTACACACTTTCGTGCAGGAAGAAGCAAATATCTTTGTTTTGATATCATGGATGGGTCCCTTGGCTGCATTGGTATTGGTCCAAGAGAGAGCTGTTGTAACCGCGGGGAAAAGCAAAAAAAGACAGACAGACAGGCAGAGAAAGAGAACAATTGCCTGTCCTGGTAATGGTAGGAGTAATATCGGAATGGTACTTTGTCCTTCTTGGCGATGGAGGTACTGCTACTTGCGGCTTTGCATACAAAGGTTCCCACTCTACACGGCCGGCCCGGCTCTTTGTGGCGGATCCACAGGGCCTGTGGGAAGTTTTAAAAGAAAGAAAAAAAAAAAAGGTGCCCAGTTGGTGGCTACAGAAGCTGCAGCAGCTGTAAGCTACAGGTACAAGTACAAGTAGGTGGGTGGGTGGGTGGATGATACAGCTACGGCGGCGGGAGATGGGGCCTAAATGAAGAGCCTAATGATGGGATGGAGGTATGGAGACATTGTTCCTCTATACCCATGCAATTTGGGGGGGAGAGGGGAGGGAGGGGTGTATTCCGGTAGATACGATGGCTATAGAGAGAGAGAGTACAGACAGTATTACAGAGTCTACTCCGTATGAGAGCGTACCTATCTATGGACCTTTTGGTGACTGACTGACTGACTCACTGACGGACGCCGTCACGCAAGGGCAAGCCAGGGCAAAGGGCAATTCTGGCAATGAAGCCCGACCGGAAGCAAGGGATGGCGAGATGGGAGATCACCAGGTACCATGTCCATGGCCCAAACCCCCCCCTCCCCCTAGTCTCTTCGTCGTCTTCGTCGTCTTCTTCCCTATATGCTTTTCTTTTCTTTTTCTCTTCCAGTTGCTGCCCTATCTTTCTCCTCCTTTGGTCTCCTCTCCGGTGAGGTGATGCATGCAGGTTGCAGCCCTGGAGGTGCACTTCATATTATTTGTGATTGAATTTGGCAAGTGAATTTTATAACCGATACAGGTAATAAATGATGCAGTTCGGTGTAGAAGATAGGAGGGGGGGATGGATGGATGGAGGTACAGGGTTGCCAGGTTCTGCCTTCATTCATTCATTCATTCATTCATTCATCTCCCAGACGTGATACGCACCGCACCGCACTGCAGAGTGATGAAGTGATAAAGTGATGAAGCGATTGAGTGATTGTGGTGTTGATTTCAATTCAATTTTCATGGGGGGTTCTTCTTCAGGTACCCAGTACTAGCGACTTACCGAGCTAATGTCGCGCATGGTGCTCCGTACGTCTGTAAAGCACACTGTAGCTACAGGCGTTCCTCAGTGGATCCCGGTTACTGATACCACCAGTTCACCCGCCGACTTGCACTAAAATCTTGAGAAGTGGCACAAGTACAGTGTACAAGCAACTGAGCACCCCGCCGTGTCCTCCCCCCCCAAATCCAGTTTATCCATAGCAGTACCCGCCGGGTTGTCTTTTAACATGTCTCCGCGGTGACCTGCATACGAGCTGCTGATGCTGCTGTTAGTGTTGCACCTTGAGAGCACACGCATGCACCTGGACTGAAATGAACTTTAGCCTTGACCCATGTTCTGTCCTGTTGTGTCCTGACCTGACCCGACCTGGCCTGGCGCCCGCCCACTCACACACACACGCATCCATCCCATGCCATCTCTCCCCCCCATGCCATCCCATACCCATACCCATACCCATCCATTTCACACACTTTCATCTCCCGCCACCAGCTTTGTCCACTCGCTTCGCTTGCTTGCCTTGCTTGCTTGACTGGAGCTGCTGCTGGGTGTGTGTGTGTGTGCTGGGGTGGGAGTTTAATTTTTTTTCTTCTTTCTTTTCTCTTTTGATTGTTGTATCTTTGTATCATCATCATTCCTCTCTCCCTTGCATACTCGCACATATCCTCGTCTTAATTAATCTCTCTCTCACTCACTTCTCTTCCTCTCCATCTCCATGTCCCTCCCTCCCGTTCATATATCAATCAGCCCAGTGCCAGTCTCAGGATCCGGTCCTTTCTCCCTCCCTTTATTGATCAGCATCAGCCATCAATCTCTACACCAAAGAAGCATACACCACGGCATAATACACCACACACAGCATACACCACAACATAAACACGACACACAGTCCACTGCAACCACACACCATCCTCAATTCTCAACCAGTTCCTCTTCTCGTTACTCCGTACTCATACTACAAAGCCATTGACGCCTCCAAGCAAGGGCTTGCCTTGCCTTACCTTACCTTACCCTCCTTGCCCACCCCCCCTCCTCGGGATCCTACATTCCTGCATCTGCACTCTCCCGTCAAACTCGAGTCAAGATGCCAGCCACCAAGCGAAGGCTGTCCTTGTCCCACAATGAGTCGCCGCTCACCCAACAAGGATCCCAACACCAACTTAGCCAAGATGATCAACAGCAGCAAAAGATTCTCCAACGTGCAGACGCCATCCTGGCATTGATGAGATCCAAACGTCCCCGCCTTCACGAACCCTCACCCGGTCCCGATGGTTTCTCCAAGCTTTCTGACGAGCTGTTGCTACGCATCCTCGGTTATGTAAACGAACGTCAACTTCTCGCCCTCTCCCCAGTATCCAAGCGCTTCAATCGACTTGCCGCCGACCCTCACCTGTGGCGAGCTCACTACTACCGTCGTTTCATCCTACCGCGCGCCCATCTGATCCCCGGCTTCAGGGCCGAAAACGCTGCCCCATCCACGTCCCGAGAAACCGCTACCGCTACCGCTTCCGCCGCCGCCGCCGCCGCAACAACAATAAGGGGTTCCGCCAGACCGCCCGCCAACCCCGTTGATCCCTCGGATACCTCTGCCAACGTGATGGACATGGTCGACTGGAAGAAGCAGTACAAGTTGAGGCACAACTGGGCCAAAGGTCAATGCGAAGTCCACGATGTTCAGCTCAACGACTCTCAAGCCAATCCAGCTCTTCGAGAACGAGGTACCTTGGTCAAGTTATCGGATAAATTTGTCGTCACGGCTGATAAGGAATATGGATTGAGGGTATGGGAAATTCGTTCAGGATTAATTCTCGTCGAGCAAACTCTCACAGCGTATGATGACTTCAAAATTAGGCCCACTTGCATGTACCTTGAAACCCGTAGGTTCTTCGTCGGCATCCTGGAAATCGTTATAGGTTTTGAGGATGGGACGTTTGGTATATGGAAATTCGACCTGGACGAATTTTCCCTCACTCCATTATATCGCCAGGAAAGGGGCGGCTTTGGCCATCTCGTATCGGTTGCTTATTCTTACCCCTACGTCGTCACAGCAGCGCGCTTTGGCTTCGTTTCGATATACACCTTTGAGCACGAAGAAATACAACGGATGGGCACGCCCAACAACGCCCGCGAACCGGCCAACAACACTACCGAAAATAACCAGATTCCAACCCCGGCAGCTACTCCACCTCCCCCATCTATGGATGGCCTGGATTCGGATTCGGACGCAGATGCAGATGCAGACGAGGAACCCGAGACCACTCCGAGATATGTCTTCGCTGGCTATTCCAACGTCTTCCCTACACCATATCTGCTTTCGCAGCTCAAGTCGCAATTCTCAAGAAGTCCACTTTCATTATCGCTACGCCAGATACTTGGGGGATATATTGCCTCGATTGCCTTTGCCTTCAAGGATCATAACGGGTGGTCCCTCGGTGTTCAGGAATTCAGCATTCGTCCTTCCGCAGGCTCCACGATAGATAGCGTTACCTCGGCGATTTCCTTTAGTACTCCTCTTGATCTACCCGCCGCTCCACCTCCATCGCCGCTATCGAGCCCTCAACAACCATCCCTGTCTCCCGCCGAACACGAGCCTGAAGCTGATGGCCCTAAGAAGCTCGTCTACAACTACCCTTATCTTGTCTCCGTCTTACCCGACAATACAATGATGCTTCATGTTTGCACGACTGACCCGAATTCGCTTTCACTTGGAATTTCGCGGGGTGTCAGACTGTGGGGGCATACTTCGGGCATCTCTGATGTTGACGTCACTTCACGAGGCAAGGCCGTCAGCATCAGCACGCGAGGCGATGAGGTTAGAATCTGGGAGCTGGAGGGAGGTGTGGTCAACTCGAGCGTTGAAGCGAGACCGCGACAAAACTCAAATTATGACGATGCTGAGGCTGGGAGCTGCAACATGTTAAACGCGGCATTTTGGGATTCTGATGTATGGAATGGCTGGGTTGGGTTTAATGACGAAAGGGTCATTGTACTTAGGCAGAGGCCGGATGGGCGGGAGAGCTTGTCGGTATACGACTTTACCAGGTAACTCGAGTGTTGTGAGGATTGGGGGAAGGATGAGTTGTGTATATTGTGTGTGTGTGTGTGGTTTGTACATATGGATGACTAGGGCGTTTGGTATCACGACGGGACGGGACGGGCATATGGTCAGGGACGCTGGGTGTTTCGACCCCATGGATGAATGCTGATGTGTACTACTAATGCTACTACTATCTTGGTATTGGGTGGCTCTTTGAGGAGTCTGGATTGGCGCAGGAGAAACGTTACACGAGCGAAAGGATACCCCAGTCATGTCAATTTGGATGTGTTTTTTTTTTCTCTTTCTTTTATCTTTCTTTTCCTTTTTCTCTCAATTCATTCATGGTTTTGTATAGGACTTAATTTATTATTCCCTCTATATCTTTTTTGGGATATGAAAATTTTCAACATATACTCGTAGATAGTGTCTGTGTGTGTGTCACTTGTCATGATTTGGATCTCAGTCTAAGTTGCTAGTTGATTGTGAACCGCGGCATCTCAACACTAAACGCGACTCCACCGCGGCAAAGAATGGAGAATGTTGGACCCTGAAAAAAAAAAAAGCCATGTTATGCAAGCTTAATGCGTCTTTAAGGTGCCTCTTGTGAATGGACCAGTGAGCTATGGTCATCTTTATTTCAGGTATGACTAGGTAGGTAAGTATGTGTGTATGTATGTATGTGTGATGGTGCCGCCGGCAAAACAGAGGGGGGGTGGACAGAAATGGGTTCGCGCTAAGAAGTCTCTTTTTGGCAGTGCAGGGCGGATATTTCGGGGTATTCCGAAGCCTCAATCACATGTGGCACTTGTCCCTATGCAGCGAGCACTATCTATCTGTCTATACGGAGTCTAGATGGAGAGAGAGAGAGTGGGAGGGAGGGAGGGAGAATGAGGCCAGTGCGTTTCTCTCTCTTTGGAGGCGGTCAAGTAGTAGGTAGTAGAATGCCTATCTATGTACGGATGCTTGTAGATGGAGTAAAAGTAGATTATGCAGATCTTTTTGAGATGCTCCAATGGGGTGAGATGGCGCCGATGGTTGTGTTTTTTCTTTTTTTTCTTTTCTTTTTTAGCCTGCCGCTTGGGGCTCTGAGGTTCAGCTGTGGAAGGGTTGGTTGTTGTTATGCGTGTGTGTGTGTGTTTGTGTGAGACAGCTGAGGGTGGAGTGAGTTTTGGGGGGGGGGGCCTCACATGATGATTTACCTTTCTCCTCTTTGCTTTTTGTTTGGTTGCTTTCCTTGTGCGAGGGAAGTGAATCATGGAGGAGGAGGCATGGCTGTCTGTCTGGCTGTCTGTCTGTCTATTCCAAATCAAGTCAGTCAGTTGGTCATGGTATGCATGTACGTACAAGTATTGTTGTTGTTGGCTGGCCTTGCTTTGCTGGGGAAAAAATGCAAGGGAGGGAGGGAGAGAGAGAGGTGTGTGTGTGTGTGTGTGATGGGATGCGAGGTTTGAGATGGACGATTTATACGAGCGACAGGGGAGGGAGAGTAACAGAGCGATTTGACTGGTTGGAAAACGAGGTTTTCCAGCATGGAGGAATGAGAATGAGGATTAATATTAGTATGCAGGTCTGTATGTACCGAGTACTCCGTAGAATGGGGGATATCCACTTTGATGAGACACGATACCCGCAGGAGCCCCCAGCGGAGAGAGGGAGGTGGCGGTCCCTGTCATGGCGCCGGGGAGGAGAGGGAGGAGAGAGAGAGACACACAGAGAGAGATGCTGCAGGTGTCCAAAGTCGCACATTTCTTGTTTGCTTTTTTCCCAGGAGATGCTCGGAGGAGAGGCAAGGTTCTGATTATGACGTCTGGCTACAGGGGGCTTATACAAGCATCAAGAGTTTAATCTTGAATCGAACATGCGGCTGTCGGATATTGCCGGAACGATGCAGCATGGGTATGGGAAGAGAGATGGATAGATAGAACCAGGGTCTAAGCTTCATCTGCTTGTACTTTGTATGAACGAGTGTACTCGGTATAGTACAAGTATGTATGTCACTTTGAAGCATGTTTCCCGAGATGGCATTCCGAGAGACAGGACAGGACCGGAGAGGGTCAAGTGCTCCTCAGAGTGCTTTTCTTACAGGTATATGATTCGGCAGAGGTACGAACAAGTATGCCTTGCAAGGTATTTTTATTGCTATATATATATATATATAATATGCAAGGGAGAGAGCATGAGAAAGAACAAGGGGGTGGAGCAAGGAAGCACATCATCAACTCTGGATACTCCGAGTATGTATGGTTAAATTCTGTCCTCTACATACATACACCCTGGGAGAGTAGGATGGGGCAGAAGAAAAGAAGCATGATCCGAGACCGTACGGAGGAGAAGGAGAAGGAGGAGAAGGAGGTGTGTGTAGTCTTACGGATTTGGAGTTGCCTGCAGATAATGTGTTTGATCACCTGCAGCATGACAACAGGGCTGCCACTGTCTTTCTTCTCAGCCCTGGTTACGGAGTATATTTCGTTCTTCCTCCTATCCTCCCCCCTCCCTGCCCGGATACCCAACCTGAGCAGACTTGCCCCCCCCCCGGCGGGGAAGAGGAGAGGAGAGTGGAGCAAAAAGGTGGCAAGGCAAGGGGGGTTTATTGGGGGAGGGGGGGCACTTCAGACAATTACTCGTGCAGCCTTGCTTTCATGCAGGAAGCCCGAAGTGAGAGTGAGTGAGTGTGTATGCATACTTGTTGTAGTTTATATGCCCCCATATCAATGCAGAAACAAGATTGGGTCTATTTCACTTGATGTCCTTATGCCCTTACCACTTACAACCCATACCCACCCACACCTTCTTCAAGCACAAAAGTGTGGGGGAGGGAAGAGAGATGTTTATGCATGTTTCTTTTCTTTTTTCTTTTTTCTTTTCTCTCAGTGTCTCTCTCTCTCTCGTTATTTCTTTTTAGAACATGGGAAATTTGCAGAATGTGCATGTTCAATATTTGCGCATGTACGGAACGTGTTGGGCGAATACATACGGGAGGAGGCTTGCTTTTTTTTTCCCTTTTTTCCTTTTTGTGCTCGCCTCACTTTTTTTTGTTTGTTTCTTTTTTTTTTTCTACAAGTACAAATGTTTTTTTTGTTGTGCATTGCATACTACATGACTTGAGGAGAGGGGGAAGGGGGCGTGTGAAGATGCCCCCCCCCTTTCCATTTCGCATCACAAGACTTACAGGATAATGAGATACATGAATAGAAATCAAGCCACCAATGTTGTTTCTACCGAGTTTTTGGAGGAGAAGGAGAAGGAGAAGGAGGGGCCGTACGGAGTATTGTCTCCCGAGTCCCATTTTCCCTAGTCTGGATTTTCGAATCATGTTTCGTGATCGGATATGGGGGAGCATGGTCACTACTGGACTGGGTTTCTTTTTCTTTCTTTCTTTCTTTCTTTCTCTCGCTTTGCTCGGCTGTTTACAACCGACATTCCTTCTTCTCAGAAATGCACGCATCATAATGTCTTAGGAAAACTCATGTCCATGAACTTCGCCTGGCCACTTGCTCTCACACCCCCTTCCTTCATCGCATCTCCAAAGACACCTGTCCAGCACTCACTGGCTCCCCCCCTCCTCTCCTCCACACCCCCTTTCTTCTCTCCTCCTCTTCCTCCTCCTCTTCTTCTTACCACCCCCCCTCTAACAACCCCTCAGCTGTTCTGACCGGATCCTTCTCCCCCAGCATTGGCCGCCACGCCAACCAATCCCGTCCTCTCCTTCTTATGCCCATGCGGATGCCTACGCTCCCCCGTGTGCTTCTTGCCCGGCAGCTGGGAAGCTACGTCGCGCCCCTCCAGCCCCTGCATGGGCTTCCCCATCCCAGCGTACACGTCCGCCGACGTCGCGCCGGGGAAACTCAGGGCCTCGTCTGCGCGGCTGAACTCGTCTGCGTCTGCGTCGAACGTGAGGCTGGGCGTCTGGTCGATGGGGTTGGCGTAGAAGGAGTCCTCGGAGGGGGCCGTGCCGGGGGGGAATGTTTGGGCGTGGAATTCTGGGTATCTGTCGTTGCCGACCTTGATACCGGGTTGGTGCTGGGTGTGAGGAAAAGGGGGGATGGTGTTAGTATTGTGTGTTTCTGGAGAGAAAAGGAGGGGGGGGGGGGGGGATGTCTTTGTAAACTTACACCACCCTTCATCATGGGTTTTGATGGAGGAACCTTGGCGTGAAACTCGTTGGAATAGTGTTTAGACATGCTGAGTGATGTGTAGCCTGGTTGCTGAATATCAACCGATATAGACTGGAATAAGGTATCTAGGAGCATGGAGGTTAAGATTGATCGGCAAGTCTGGCTTTGTTAATTGGGTTTCGGGAGAGTTTATAAACAAGTCTATCTGGCTGACGTTGGGGGAGTCTTGGAGTCTATGAGCTCACGGTTTGATGGACAATCATTATTGCATCATGGCTTCTCCGCTGCCCGCTCCAACGGCAACGGGGTCGTCACCAGTGATGAATGGGAAAAGTACAAGCAACAGAGTCGACAAAGGTAGGGGAAACGATGTAAATGTGTGTCAATGAGCGTTGTTTGTAGCGCCGAGGATTGCGTAGTGAAGACGTTATGAGCCGTCGTGGGCTGACATCATGAGGCTTATATAGCGGATGATGATGGAGACTACCGTTGAACGTTTTCTGTAGCGGCTTGGTTATATTGCTATTAACAGGAGGGGTCTTACCCTTTGGCTAGGAGATGGAACCGTTTCTGAGGATTCATTGTGTAGTCATCCTTATGATCAATTCGATGGAGCGGCTTGGATATCGTCGAGGATCAGGGATTAACAGACGAAGCTTAGAGTTGAATCCACTTTAATATAATAGATGAATACGTCTCGCAGCATCCGGGTAGCTTGATGCCAATGAATAAGAATGCTTTGAGTTTAGAGCAAGTATCAACGCAGAGGATGAAATGCACCACTGGTACAAGATCAAGTTTTTATTTGAGGGTTCTATCGTCATAAGGATGGAAGAAAAGCAGGCTAAACAAGATAAAAATGACATGAGAAAGAAAGAGAGAGAAAGAAAGAAAGAAAAAAACTCCGTGAAACAAAAACAGAAACCCAAATAGTGATATGCCTTTATCCAAAGCTGCGTCATTGGCCATGAGCCATCCTATTCTTCCACCACAAGGCAGAGAAGCCATCTCCAGCCTATCTTTTTTTCCATAATGACAACCCGGCCTTTTATTGTCAACATTGTTGAAGGGAAATCAAATATATATATATATATATATAAAGCTAGCTGCTGATGATTGACTCATCATCCGGGTTGAAAACCTCCACAACCCAGTCCTTAAACGTGGTCTCGACATAGTTGGCAATCTCGCGCAGCACCGCCAGCACCGTATAGCATCCGATGAAGCTCTTGGTATCGCCAATGGACAGGTCCTCGAGAATCTCCAGACGGTGGCCGCGGTCGCAGGCAAACAGCAGCCTCCACTCGTGCTCCACGATGAGGAGCAGCGGCAGCGTGATGACCCTGCGCTCCCCTTCCTCCCCGTTCACCTCCCTGATGGCCTCGAAGAACATTTCCATGCGCTGGTGCCACGCGGCTGTCCAGACGCCGAGCTGCGCTCTGCCGTCCTCGGCGGACCCGGCGTTTTTCGTTACGATGCTGACGGCGATGGGGCGTAGCTGGAGCGGCGCATAGTGTGTTTGGTTGATGCACTGCATGTCGCCGGGTTGCGACCAGGCGGCGCTTTCTAGTGCTCTGAACAGCCCCCCATCGGGGCCGGGGGTGTGCTCGCCTCCCGTGTCCAGGACCAGCACGAAGTCGACCATTTTGCTCTCCGCAGAGGTGCCGGATGGGAGAAAAGAGTCGGCAATGTAGGCGGTGGTGGCCAGCTCCCTCTTGACGGACGGGTGCAGCTCGAGAGCCAGGCTGAGCAGAGGGCCGTGGACGTCCAGGTTCCATGCGGCCTCGGAGCGAGCGACTTGTAGGCACTCTCTCGCCACGGCGACGATTCTCCTAAGCTCCTCGACTTCCTTGAGGCATCTTAGGCGAGTGTTGATGTCGTCCAAAGGGTGAGGCTGGGTGAACCACGATCTCTTAATCTTTCGGCCCGCCGCGGCACAAATCTCCTCGTGAGCCAGGTGCGGCAGAAAGGCATCCCGGTCGACGGCAATGTCATATATCCGGTTATACAGCTGCCGCACATCGTCTGGCAGCTGCTCAGTGGCATTATCGTGCAGGGCAGCAAAGGTCACGGGCTTATCTAGGGTCCCGTCTGTGTCGTCCTCAAAGTTGATGTCCAGTGCAGGGCTGTCCACGATGCTGGTGGTGCGGCTGTTGGCGGCCAGTCTCTGTCTCTTGAGCGAGGAGCTGGTGCGGTGCATGCCGGAGCCGGAGCCGGAGCCGGACGAAGGGGGCGAGCGGATGCCCTTGATGACCGCAGTAGCAGCGGCAGCGGCAGCGGAGACGACGGCGGAGGACTGATCCTGCAGTCCAGACGGCGGTGGTAATAGTAGGGATGACGCCCGGTAGTGAGGGTTCGGGCTGTAGGCGGTATCGACCTGCACAGCAGGGACGGGCACCTGGCTCAGCCACCTGATGATGAGCTCCCAACGCTCCGAGTCTAGAAGGGACATGGTTTTTTTTGCCACTATCATTTGTCAAGAGGTTATCTCCCAACACCACTTGGGAAAGGAAAACATTTGATTTCTCTCTCCTCTCTTCCTCTTCTTCTTCTTCGTTTTCCTCTGTCTTCTTCTTCTTCTTCTGCTTCTTTTTTTCTGTCCTCTTTTCCCTCTTCTTCTTCTTCTTCTTCTTCTTCTTCTTCTTCTTCTTCTCTTCTTTCTCTTTCTCTTCTTTACCGCTGCAGTGGAATAATGTGCATTGGACCCTTTGTTTGATCTTTTGCATGCATTTTCGAGGTGAGGAGGAGGAGCCTTACCGACACCGAAGGGGGGGGAGAAGCGGCCTCAATGGATGGAGCCTTTAGGTTCTTTAGGTTACGTTGATTACATAAGCTTGAAGCCTGATTTGACTGAATCATTCCAGTTGGCTCGCCAACAATGATTGATGGATGAATTGATTGATTCACTCACTCACTTACTCATTCATTCATTCATTCGTTGCCGGTGGAGTAAGAAAAATAACCATCGCAATCAATATCTGGCTATTTCTTCCGTCGTCTTAAAAAAATTTCCCCAATTCGATGAGCGCTAGGCAGCCCAAGGTGGGAATTGCCAAATCCACACACTGTGGGCTATTTGCATTGGGTGGTGATGGCTCTCAAGTAATCATCCTTTCTTTTTTCATTCATTTTTTCATTTTTACTTGCAGCGTCTAATCAGAGTTGTAGGTATCATAAGAGACCATCCTTGCTTCAGCCATGCATCATATCCGTCCCCTCTGATAGTACCGGGTGAGGCCAGGAAAAGGGAGATGGCCGACTTGGTCACAGCAAGAGACATTCATTCATCAATGTCCCGAGGATTGACTCAAGAGACAATTACGGAGAGTTACGTTAAGCGACTGCATGATGCAGAGTTACCCTGGATGGATGGATGAAGCCAAGCTGTGGGTCGTGGTGTCGCACGCTCAGACGGCACCTGGTTTCAGTTGTTGGTTCACTGAGAGAACGTTGGTGATGGCCGCTTTCATCCAGAGGCAGCGTCGGCCCTAAAGGGAACACTGAAAGCACTGTCACGGCGGGTGAGCATACCCAAAACTGCTCCTCAATTCACAAAGTCTTTCGGCTTGTGCACTGGGTCTGAATCCTGGGAGACGACGATCCCGTTTTCATGTATAGGGTGCAGACATTCTCACACCATGATTCAAAGAAGCCTGGGCAGATGGGAAACCCGCTCTCTCATCATACCCCTGTCACCCCATTGCAGCAGTTCACAAACTCCACCATCTCCAAGACTGGGTTCATTGAAGAGGAGCCATTGCCAGACGACAAGGCAGACGGCATTTATCCTGTCAGAATCAACGACCCATACGATAGGAAATATCGGATAATCACAAGGCCTAGCTTTGGTCGTATTTCCACGGCGCATGGCTGGCTCGAGACAATGCTGTTGTAGAAACAAAAGGGAACGCTGGAAGTATCTTGTCAAGCTTAGGATTATTGGCGGTTCACGCGGATAAAAAATATACCAACACATCATGTTACATACTGGTCTCTATTCAGCTGATGCCGCTTAATAGCTTCGATAACATCTATGCTCACCGGACTCCGACAGGCTCATCATATCCAGCACGAATGTTATACATCATGCCGTTGGCCGGCGTATCCACTCTTGAGCTCAAGTGGTGTTTTGCCGAGAAATTGGGCAATAAAGGACAAAGGGATTGGATGAGGTTGGGTGAGATTCAACTAAGCTGAAAATGAGAGGCGTGCAAGACTACAACAGCCTAAGCGATGACCTTTCATACATTTCCATCTCACGTCCTAATGCAACCCTGAAGTTCCTGATAAAAACGTGCACAATTGGCCATTCAACTTCTGAAACGGCTGATGTTTATTCTTATTATTTGCTTCCTACAACTTGGGCTTTGAAGAGTGTCATATAGGCACACACCATTGATCCGATATAGACGAGGATGCCCGTGGGCCTCTATTATGTACGGTGATATTCACTATATACAACCTTTACAATATGTACGCTGCCTAACTCGACAACTTAATGTTCTTCATCTGCCCCTTGAAGCCCTCTCCAATCTTCTGGATAGGCGCCGCAATGGCCATCGGCGCTTGCTTCATGTATCCTCCCCAGATGCCCATCAAAATGGTAACCTCCTCCCGCTTCGTCCCAACGGATATAAACGTCTGCGGCCCAAGCCCCTCAACCTTAACGTCGCTCCACTTGCCGTTTGGTAGGCTCAAACTCACGGGGTAGGCAACGTTGCCAGAAACCAGCATCAGCTTCGTCGACGTGCCGTTGCCGTTGAGGAGACTGCTGTCCGGACTGGAGAAGAGCGCACCGCCGGCGGAGTCGGGCTTCACGGAAAAGGAAAGGGTGTAGTTGCGCCCTTTGCTCGTCAATGGGGTCTTGAGGTATGCGTTTCGGCCATTGAGCTGGAGCACGCCATTGCTCACTGACGCACCGTTCTGGAGAAATGCATCATAGTGGTTGCCGGACTGGTCGGGCACAATGGATCCAGATGCCTTATCAAACTGATATGATACAATCGTCGAGCCCTTGGATGGGATGCGCAAGTCGAGGTTCTGGCCTGGCACAGCGGGCTGCAGCGTCGCAAACAAGTGAGCATAATCCGCCTGCTTCAACGAACCTCCCCACTGCTTATCCGCCAGAGCCGGTAGACCGTCGCGAACCATGTAGTACGCCTCATGATAGGTGCTGGCATTCGGGCCCCAGTCATTCCACAGCACGGTCAGGTGTCCGAGAACATTGGGACTGGAGCGCGGGGGGTTGTTGCTCGAATTAGAGTGATCCAGGATATTTGGTGCGAATGGACCGTCACCGGGAGCACCGTTAAAAACGCGCTGGATATCAAGCTGCTTGGGATAAACACCGCCATCCGAGTATTTGACATCTAGGTAAAAGAAGTCATCAGCGTTGAGAAGGTCATACCCCTTGTCAATAAAGTCATGGAGGCCATTGTCCTGGCCAATCTGCCATTGCTGGATGGACACGTCCTTGTCCACGTTTACAGCACCGGGAGCCGAAGAGGGGGCAAACGTGCCCCAGATGCGCATGCTCTTTCCAGAGATTTCCTTGATGTAGGCATTCATGTTGTTTACAAACGCGGTATACTCGCTGACATAGTTCTTGTCGTACTCATCCGCTCCAATATGGACCACCTTGGAGTGAAAGTTGTTAATCACAGCTTTCCAGTATGCCTTGACGGTGGGGAGGGTCTCTGGGTGGCTCAGGTTCAGCATGGTGTAGTCGTTGAGCGCGATCTCGGGCTTCCAGTCGGTTGTTGCCAGGGAGTGTCCTGGGGACTCCAGCTCTGGAATGATGGCGACTCCGCGACTCGCGCATTTTTGCTGCAGGTTGTCGAGGACTGAGGGGCTGTAAGTCTCGTTTACTGGACGAGCGAGACCGGCAATGGCTGGATCGTCAGATGCTACACGAAACGCGGCGTATAGCTTCTCTGCCTCTTCGTGTGTGTTGAGCCTGTTTTGGTCCCACACATGGTCACTGAGATGCAGGTGGAAGACATTTTGCTTGAAGAATGAGAGGTAGGAACACATTTCGGCCAGGAAGTCTGCCGGATAGTAGTGTCGTCCCACATCCAGCTGGAGAGCACAGTTAGACAAGATGTTGTTGGCGTTGGACATTATGAACCTACCATCATGCCTCGTTCCGACCAGCCAGGAGCATCAATTCCCGTTCCAAGCTTCAACTTGTTGCCATTGAGCAAGGCTTGCTGCAGCACAGTTCGTGTTCCCCACCATGTCCCCAAAGGACTGGCACCGCTGAGGGTAATACCATTAGAGGCGACTGAGATACGATATCCCTCCGATGTCTCCTTGCCTGCAGCACTCTTGAACGGCGATTTGTCGTCTTCAAGGGTGAGAAACAGGGCGTGATCAATTGCCTTTGGTCCAACTACAACATTGGTCTTGATCCCAATCCCGGCCAAATCATTATGAAATGTCTGGGCAAAGTCTAACAAAGTGGGTGGGATGGTGGTAAGGCCATCTTGATCTCTTGCAGCCGAATACTTTGCATCCACCACGATGGACCGCAGGCTTGTCAGATCAAACGTGCCATCAGAGCTGATGTTAAACGGCACAGTCGGTATCCCCAGAAGCTGAGATTGCCCTGTTTTGTTTCGATTATTCGATTAGCAAACTTGTCCTCACAATACGAACTTGCACCATGTAACTCCTTTATTCGCATCCTTACCTAGAGACACCAGGCCAAGAACCAAGGTGAGGAACCGCATCGTCAGTCAATCAAGCTCACGCAAGTAAGCAAGCAATCCGACAGAAACAGCATCTCCCAGGGAGCCACTATTAGGACTTATTTTCGCTTTCTAGAAACTGGAGCTTTTTTTTTTCTCCAACTATGTATATATGAGCTCCCCCTTGTTCACAGATTGCAGATCAAACGGGAAAATAGCCCGGAGATTGCAACGTTACGAATCCCGGTGGCGGCGCCGGACTCGGCCATATTGCGGAGGTTCATGCTATCCAGACATGTCTACATCAAGGCATGTAAGCCGACCCTGCAGGGATGAAAGCAATTGAGCAGGATTCTCGGTTATCTGTAGGATGACGGAATACCTTGTCGAATCCGGAGAAATAGAATATCTTGTTATCTGGGAATATTGATCTCGCCTCACAATGATGGAGAAATGTTGGGGGGGGGATGAACATTGGCAAACAGGCCACTACTCCCTAGTTAGACATAGTTCATAAATGGCCGGACTTGAAAGAGGCATTGTCTCACGAACGATGCATGGACCGTCACAATTCTTCCGGGACGGCGTCGTTCGTTGGAAGTCCCCCCCTAAAACTACCTGATAAGGTCAAGTACCAAAAGAGCTTCACGCGCCGGGAATCAAGATGAGAAAGAAAAAGTGGGAGTTGCGGCGCGCTGGGCAGAGTTGAGTGGAGTTTCTGTTTGTTGTTTTGACGGAACATGGGCTCTGAGTGGAGTTGTTGCTGCATGTTAATAGTCAGGGTTCCGCAATGTCATCAGCGGCAGAAGGGAAGGGCGTGGACACTACAACCCTATTTAACGCTCCCTTTTCATGGGTATAGAGCTGCAAGCTCAATCGAAGAGCAGTAACATGCATGAGTTGGTGCATTTCTCGATCGGTTGATGAACATGTAGTTCATTATCCAACACACATACACACGCACGCACACACACACACACGGGGCTTAATCCAACAATACTTTACAGACACCGCTTTTGGACAACCAGCTTGGACACTTTATTCCGATTTGACTTGAGAAACATGGATCCACCATTATCTAACCCCATTTCGTCTTCTCTTTAGCACCTCTAGCTCTGCGGCACTCCAGCACAACAGGCGCCAGGAACCTCCAGTTGTAGCATGCTAATCAGCCCCCAGGGAGGGTCACAGCCATGCTTGCCCGCCTTCATGTTGTCCTCGTTGATCTGATAGGTCCCTTCTGTCATGAGCATTCTTGTTAGTCTCGGGTAGTGATGAAACAGAGATGGAAAATACTCGCGGTTTTTGCATTTGCAGACCGGAGGGTCGCAGCAGGATGGAGAAATGCTGTAGGTTGTCAGTGGAGCACGATTACCCAGAGGATACCAATTAAGGGATGGAAAAGCCTACTAGTAGGAACATCCGCTTGCTGTCTGGGCCTTGTCGGATGCATATGGTTCCAGCTTTGGGTCATAGGATAGTCCCATGCGAGGAGCCGCGGTAAGGAGGATAGAAAGAACGATGACTTGCTTCATGGTGCTTATCTAGGATGGGACACTTATTAACTGGCTGAATTGCTAGTTATGACGGGATGGCTTGACTTTTCAGCCAAGATCCTTATATTGCGAGGCAGGGTCCAGACTCTTATGTTCCGTGTGTCCTTTGACGCTGGAACTGGAGCAGCGCCATTGAGCCCGTGCTATCAAGATACTGAAACGCCTTTGTGTCATGTTTGCTGCAAGAATGTTTGCCAGTATATGCTATCTGTGCGCAGCACACTCGCGATATGTCTCCCTTGACAGTATGCGATGCCGGAACAAGGAATAATGAGAGCAAACCGTCTGGCCGCAACCACAACCATGTTGTAATCTAACATGAAATCCTCGTACTTCGAAACTGCATTCTCATTCACACTGAATTGTAATTGTAAACACAACGGATTGATCATGAATACGACTTGTTATTATTCATAATTACTTGATAGAGAGGAAATCCCCTTTTTATATATACATCCCATTATGCATCCCCAAGGAAACAACATTACATCCAATGAACCATCAGTCATTAACCCCTACTATATCATATCTCATAAGTAAGTCTGCCTAAGCAGCGCAAAGAGTCAAGGTCACATCGTGATCAGCATCACAGACCTTGACCTGGCTCCCCGCAGGAGGGACGCCATTATCCCAAACAATCTGGGGGCAAGCCGCATTGGTGCTCGAGACCACCACCTTGTGGCCCGCAAACGCATCGCCAAAGACGTCGCTCATGTCGTACCAGATGGCGTTGTCCTGCAGGCTCTGCGCGAAGATGGTCTGGGCCTTGCCCGTGTAGAGGCCGTCGGGCTGGACGGTGACCTTGATGGCCCGCCCTCCGGTCTTGGGGTCGCGGGAGAAGGTCTCGGCGTAGGAGCCGCCGTGGGCACCGAGGGTGGAGGCGGGGCTGACGTCGCTGCCGACGGACCAGGCCGTGACGGCAAAGTCGCAGTTGTTGACGACGCGAGTCTTGCCGAGGGCGGCGGTGGACTCAACGAGGGCGGCGGCGAGGGCCAGGACGGAAGCCTTGGTGAACATCATGTTGGTGGGAAGTTTGGGTTTGAAGAAGTTCTTTGTTTGTTTGTTTGTTTGTTTGTTTATAAAGGTGTTGATAAAACGTGTGCTCTTTTCTTTGAAGCGAGTGTTGGAGAGCGAATGTAGATGTAAGCGAGTTTGGATTGAGTTGTGAGTGATGACGAGAAGGACATATGACCTCGAGGCGGGAGTCGTGATCCCTTTTATAAGTCGAGCATCACGCCAGGACTCTCTATATCAGGCTTTCATATAGACGGCCCCCCAAGCCTTTGCCTTGTTGTCACGATGCTATGACGTCTCCCAGCCATGGCATATTCCCAGGCTGCCACTCAGGCTTTCTCCCAAAGGAAAAGAAAAAAAACGATAATGTGTGCCAACTGCAACCCTCCAACTGTCTTCTTCTTCCGCGTATATCTCAGAGATCGACACCAACCTGCATGAGCCCGCTCCCCCCTCCCCTTCTATACGAGGTATGTTTCCCGAATAGGCAATCTTCTCTGGCGGTGAGAAATCCGCCGGCTCGGAGAATAGAATGGTTCCTGTTTTTACGATATTACGTTGTATGAAAACTGTCCATCGTGGGGGGGGGGGGGGATGAAAAGCTCACTGCAACTGTAACGGGATGCGAAATACGAGTTGGCAAAGAGAGTCAACCACTTGCCCCCCCCCCCCCCCCGGTCTTGTCCCCAAGCGCTTCAAGCTTCAACCGTTCTCCTCCGTCTGTTCAGCCAACCAGGCCGTCAAACCAAACTGCAAACAGACAAGAGAAGCGAACTCTGGGCAAACAACCAACACTACTAACAAACAAGCACTCCCCCCCCCCCACTCCTCACGTGTGTACAATACCTTTCTTTAACCTTGTTCTTTAACAAGGGACAAAAGCCCGTAACCCCATCTCGTAAGATCGACAAAAAGCCAAAGCAACATGCCAAGCATCGTATTGGACCCTCTCTTCTCATCATCCCTCCCCCCCCCCGTGCATTAGCAGAAAAGAAATGCGGGGGAGGCTGGTCAAGGGTCCCCCTTCTCCTCCCCAGGGATGATTACCCGAGGGACACACACTAACAAACCGCCGCCGACAAGCCGGGAATGTGTGCGTTTCCCTCTTTGTCCATTCATCCAATCTTTTTCGGAATAGTGCCCTCTCCGCTCACGTAGCATCGTGTAAGCCATGGGCTCTTGTTCCCTCCAAAAATAGCAGACGTTCGGTATGTGCCGGATGTGGCATCAACCTGGCTGGTTCTGGGGAAAAAGACCCCCCCCCCCCTTTGCTGCTATCTTCTTCCCTTTGTTCGCTTTTTCTTTTTCCACTTCTCCCCCAAGTCAGTTATGCATCCGCATGTAATAATACTACCACTGTCATCGTCTCATCGCTTCTGCTGGTAAGCTTCGTAGCCCGCAAAAAGGGCCTTTCCCCCCGTGCAAGGTAAGAGGAACTATGAGACAACAAGTCATAATGGTTACAGCAATGACTTTGAAAGGACCGACAAGAAAATACCGACGGGAGGGAGAGGCAGCTTTCTTTGACGTCAAAACATGTACTACTCTGTATGTGCCGTGTCATGCCAAGTCTCTGCCGTTGGTTTGCCCACTCCGACGGTGCATCATTCCTTCATCACTGTGAGACCAGCAAAGAAACAAGGCAAAAATAGGGATGCCAGTTAGACCCAAGGATGCTGCAATGTGTCAGGTTTTGTCATTGTTGGTCAGGCACCGTGGCTAAGCCATGCAGAGGAATAGCTCCAACCAACAGCATAAGCATCGCTACAAACATTCCAACATTTCACCAAGTTATTCCAGAAACGATGCATCAAGTAACGATAATAAAGCAGCTAACGCCTTCCATTGCCTATAATAACGCTAGAAAATTGTCTATGTAAGAGAGTGAGATAATTACTACTACAAATCGTTACCCTAATTAATAACGTCCTTGAAATGTTGCTATGACATCTAGAAAATAATGTTGGTGTCTTGTGTGTGTGTTGCTTCCTTGTCGCGTGTGTATAATGAATGTGTGCGTGTGTACGTATGTGTGTGTGCGTGTATGTGGTGTGCGTCGTTCACTTCTCTTCCTCCTTGGACCAAATCCCTTCTATTCTCGACTTGCGCAGCACCAACCCCGCCAAGTCTCCCAACCCTCCGCTCGTAAGTAGCTCCAACACTTGCAAGTGAGCTTGAAGCTCCTTGCCAATCCAGTTGCGCAACTCGATAGCGTTGAGTGAATCCAAGCCAAATGCTGTAATGGATGTGTTTGCCTGCTGTGCCTGCATCACTTCCGTAGGCAGCATCAGAATCGCGCCGAGCTTGTCGCGAAGTCCAATCATGACGGTCTCCTGGGCCTCTTCCACCGTGGTCGAGCGGCGGAGCTTCTGAGATGTAGACAGGTTCTCAGAGCCAGATGCGGCATTGGAATCGACAGATAGTGCCAAAAGTGCCTCTCGCAAGTAAGAGAACTTGGCATCCGAAGCGTAGAATGGCAAAGCATCGGGGTTATCGAAGCCCAGACCAGTGATGCACTGGCCCTGGCAGAAGTTGTCGACCTTGCCTCCCATGGCGGCCTCTACCAAGGCAAGCACTTCTGCTTCACCCACGTTGCTGTCAGACAAGTTCTTCATAACCTGAGCCTTCTTGTCGGCATTTTCAGCAAGGTAGCCAACACCCTCAACAGCCGCGAGATCAAGCGACGCGGCGGACAGGCCCAATCGCTTACGATAATGAACAAATGCATCAAGGAATGTGTTGGCAGCAGAGTAAGCCGCCTGGCCTCTGTTGCCGACGATACCAGCAACAGATGAAAGAACAACAAAGAAATCCAAAGGTGTGCTAATCAATGCGTTGTGAAAGTTCCAAGCACCAGAAATTTTGCTCCGAACAACAGTTTCGTAATCGTCAAAAGTCATCTTCTCAAACAATACGTCCTGGAAATATCATTAGTATGGGGACCTTGTCTAAACAGAGAACAAACACTTACCTTGAGTACCATGGCGGCGTGAATAACACCGCGGATGGGTGGAAGGCCATCCTCCAAACATTCAACGAGATCCTTAACTCGGCCCTCCTTGGCAACGTCGCAGGCCATGACGTAAATAGAAGCACCAATAGCTCGGCTTTCCTTGACCAACTTGTTCAGCTCATCCGTAAATTTACCGCTGCGAGAAAGCAGAACAATGTGACGGGCTCCACGCTCAACCATGCGCCTGGCCATGGATCGACCAATACCACCTGTGCCACCAATGATGATATATGTAGCATCAGCTCGTAATGGGAGAGCTGATGTTGTTGGGTGCACAATCTTGACTTGCTCGGTAGCCAAGTGTCGAACTACCAGCTTACCAGTGGTCTTACCACTCTGCAGCTTACGCAGTGAAGGCTCAACGTCCGAGATACCAACCGCAGTAACGGGTCCGATAGGCCTGATTGTTTTCATCGACATAAGACCCATAACAGCCGCAAATACCTGGGCCATAATCTTGGGTCGGGTATTGGCAACGAGAGTCAAGTCAACTGAACTGAAGGTGCAGTTATACTCAAATTTGGCCATCTCCAGCCTGGTGTTGGATGTAATATCTCGCTTACCAAGCTCGATGAATCGACCAAATGGTGCGAGGCAGTCCCATGTCTCTCGCAGGAGATCACCGGCAAGAGAGTTGACTACAACATCGACGCCCTCACCGTTGGTAGCCTCTCGTACTGCCGGACCAAAAGATGTGTCACGACTGTAAAAGATGCGGTTCTCAGGAATACCATACGTGTCAATGAGCAGCTGCTTCTTGTCAGGGCTTCCGACCGTAGCATAAATCTCTGCACCAATCATCTGGGCAAGCTGAATAGCAGCTTGACCAACACCACCAGTGGCAGCATGGATCAGCACCTTTTCGCCAGGCTCCATGCGAGCCAAGTTGACAATACCGTAGTATGCAGTGCAGTACACGACTGGGATAGAGGCGGCAACGTCAAAGGTCATATCATCAGGGATGATGGCGGCGCTGGTGGCAGGACAGCGAGCGTAGGTGCTGTATGCGCCGAGAGACATGGCGCAGACCCGATCACCAGGCTTGAGTGACTTGACATTGTCACCAATGCGAGCGACAACGCCACTGCACTCAACTCCAAGGTAGGGACTGGCAACCTGACCCATGGCAATGACAACATCCTTGAAGTTCATACCGGTGCAAGCCACCTTGATCTCAATCTCTTCAGGAGCAAGGGGCATCTCGGGTTCATCCTTCCAGTAGAGAGAGTCAAGGGCACCGTAGGTACCGACAGCAAGCTTCAGGCGACGGCCGGGTTGTTCAAAGTTCTGTAGATATGGTGGAGTGGAAGCGTTGGTCTCACGGAAGATGGTCTGGTTCATATCCCCCTGTTCTACGACACGGGGAACCAGAAGCTTGCCATTCTCCTCCGCAAACTCAAAGTCAACAGGAGAGTCATCTTCGGGTGTGGCAATAGAAGACTTGACAGCTCGCAGGATGAGTTCGGCCGTGTCGCGCACATCAAGCTCCGACTTGGGGTCAAGGTCAAGAGATGCAGCGACCTTGTCAGCCTCAGAGCGGACAGTACGCAGGAGACCTTGGGCAATGTTGTTTTCTGGCTTCTCGGCAAAGCGGTAAGCTCCAGCAGTCACCCAAAGAGTGGACTGAGCTGTGAGCAGAAGCTTTTGAACGCGCTCAAAAGTCTTGGAATTCATATTCTGAAGCATTGGCGCATCGAGCTCGGCCAAGCAGATATAGCGTGTGTTGGGAGACACCTCAATCCTGTCAAGAGGCAGGGCATCTGGCTTGGAAGCAGTACGCAAGTCAATGAGGTCAGCGAGAGCCGAAACAAGAGGATCCTCCTCGTCCCTGTCGGAAATAATGACAAAAGTAGAATCACTAATGTCGCCAACTTGAATTGCACTACCATTAGATTCAACATGGCCGTTTGCGCCATTTGTTGCCTGGCTCTTAGTCTTGGTATGACCATTAGTATTGCCATTGGCATGACCGTTGGCACCGTTGGTAGCATGACCATTTGTCTCGCCATGGCCGTTCAACTCAGCCTTATCATTAGCATGATGACCATTGGTGCCATTCGTAGCATGGCCATTGGCATGACTACCGGTATAACCGTTAGAGTGACCATTGGTATGACCGTTGGTATGGCCGTTGGTATGGCCGTTGGTGTGACCATTACTGTGACCATTGCTATGACCATTGCTGTGGCCATTCGTATGACCATTCGTAAAGCCATTAGAGTGACCGTTAATGTGACCATTGGTCTCAGCGACTTCTCCGTCATTCCCCTTCTTGCTCTTGGCATCCAAAGGTTCCCACTGGACCTTGTAGCACAAAGATCGAGCAGTCAGGCCCTCACCAATATCTCCATTGACAGGTGTCATCTTGAAGCCCGTAACCTTGACAACAGGCTCGGCCATGTCCCCGTACCATGCATCGAAAAAGAATTCGACAGGTCCGGGGCTGGAGAAGTCTGGGCAACCATGAGCAATGCATTGCACCTGCTCGCCAGGCTTGTTGGGAACGGCTGTACTGATTTCCATTTCCTTAATGGCGGATGGCATAAAGAGAGATGGCATGTTGCCAGTTCCAGCGCCAAGAATGGGGAATGTGTGCTGAGAAAGAATGTCCAAAAAGGCAGCGGAAGCGATGGAAGGAAGCTCATAGGAGGATGGCATAGTAGACTCTGTATTGGGAACGGTAACAATACCGCTGGAATATTGACCGCTGACCTTGAGGCCACTGTCGGCAGGAAGCTTGAAGACGGTAGTGTAACCAGCTCCACGGGCCTCCAGCTCGGAGTAGAATGCATCAACAGAAAGATCTTGTCCCTCAAGGGACAACGCCTGCTTGCGACGAGCAGCAGCAGCGTGCAACTGAGCGCCACTGACCGGATTGGCAGCCGCGTTCTTCTTAATGCTCACCAGACCACGGCAGTGCTCAAGCCATCCTCTATTCTGGGTCCACGACGAAATGCGGAATTCATCCCAATCGTTGGAGTATGAGCGAGTTCCTTCAGCGTAGGCCTTCAGGGTCAGCATCGTCTCGTATTGAGCGCCGTCATCAAGGATCAATGCCTTGGAGACTTGAATCTCTCGAAGACGGAAACCAATAATTTGGTCTGGTTGAACTCCTCGCAGCTGAGCTCGCTGGAAGGCCGCCTCGACGGCCATGGACATGTATCCAGCCAAAGGGAAAGTGGCAAGAGACTGCATACGATGGTCCTTGAGCCATGGTACATCGTCAGTCGTAACAACGTTGCGCCATGTGGGTTCCGCGTCGCTATAAAGATCCTCCAGAAGGCCAAGCAAATCGTGACGAACAAATGGCATAAGTCGAAGCTGTTTGGCTGCTCGAGGCTCGAACCAGTACTTGTGATCGGTGAATGGGTATGGGGTAAAATCAGCGACGAGAAACGGCTTTCGAATGCTGGCATCTGGCTCATTGATGGCATCAAAATCGAGAGGCAGACCGTTGATGAACAACTTGCCGGCCATCTTCAATGCGGTGGCAGTGGCATCTTGGTTACGGACAATAGCCGAGAAGTACTTGACCTCGGTGGCAGCCTTCTGACTGATACCCTTGAGAATCTGCTTGATGGGTCCCTCAAGAGCGGAATGAGGGCCAAGTTCAACAATGACGTCTGGCTTGCCATCATTGTACAGATCCTGCAAAGCGGTGTTGAAGAGCACCGGATTCGTCAAATTATCGACCCAGTAGGCTGGGCCGAGAGAGGTAGTGGCCGGAAGCTTTTCGCCGAGAAGGGAAGAGTAAAAAGTAACGCCCTTTGTAGCCTTGGGCGTGACATATTTGATGGCCGCCTTATAGTCGTCGGCGACAAGCTGCATGTGGGCGGAGTGGTATGCCATATTGACGCGCAGCTTGCGGTTAAAGGTGCTTCGGCTTTCAAGCTCAGCGGCAAGGGCATCGACTGCATCCTCGTTGCCAGAGGCTGTAATAGAAGCAGGCGAGTTCTCGCAGGCGACTGTGATGTTTTCCAGACCCATAGTTTTGATGATGGTCTTAATCTCCTGAGCTCCAGCACCGACAGCAAGCATAGCGCCGCGGAGGTTAGGGAACTTGTCCTTCATACCGTAAGCGAAATGACCACGGTAGTATGCAATAGCCATAGAATTCTCCAGTGAAATGGCACCTGAGGCATAAGCAGCACCAATTTCACCACTGGAATGCCCAATGACCATGTTGGGCTTGACACCCCAGGAAGCTAACAGATCTGTCAGAGCAAGCTGGATAGCAGTGCAAATGGGCTGAGAAATGTGTGCTTCGTTCACAATGGATTCTTCCTTGGGCTTCGCAAGCTCCTCTAGAAGAGAAAATTCTGCGCCAATTTGCTCAAGGTAGTCGCTACAGGCCTTGAAGGTTGTGGCGAAGATGGGATGTGTTTCCATGAGCTCCCTGCCCATTCTGGCCCACTGAGCTCCCTGACCAGTGTACACAAAGGCCAGCCTTGGTACCTTGGATGCTCTGCCTGGGAAACCCTCCACGCCATTGAGACTCTGAGCAAGCTCGTCCATAGATGTGGCGGTGATGGCGATTCGCCATGGAAGCTGGGATCGTCGGGAACCCAAAGTGTAAGCGACGTCTCTGATGAGCCGTTTCTGGAAAACTTCGGGGTGCTGCTCAATGAAGAAGCCAAGCTGCGAGCCTACACGCTTGACTGCGCCCTCGTCATTGGCAGACAGCACAAACAGCTTGGGCGACTGGTTCTTTGCTTCCATTGGCAACTCGGTCCACAAAGCCGCAGGAGGGCGCTCAAGAACAGCATGGGCATTGGACCCGCCAAAACCAAAACTATTAATACTAATATATCGCTTATTCTTAGGCCACGGCCGAATGTTTGTGGGTACTTTGATGTTCCAGTCATCCAGTGGAATCGCTGGGTTCGGTTTTTCGTAGTTGACATTAGGTAAGATGAAGCCCTTCTCGAGCATTAAGGATGCTTTAATAACTGAAATGATGCCGCTTGCATTTTCTAAATGACCGACGTTGGACTTGACAGAGCCCATATAAAGAGGGGCGCGCTTTGTGCGACCAGCGCCAAAGACACGATGAATAGAACCAGCTTCGATAGGATCACCAGCTCTGGTGCCTGTGCCGTGCGCCTCGACGAAGCCAGTATCTTCTGGCGAAATGTTGGCGCGGGCATAAACATCACGAATGAGCTGTTCCTGAGCATCGCCACTGGGATTTGTAAGACCATTTGTCTTGCCGTCCTGGTTTACACCAGTGTTGATAATGACTGAACGGATCTTGTCGTTGTCTCTCAACGCCTGATCCAATGGCTTGAGAACGAGACAGGCAACACCCTCACCTCGGGCGAAGCCAGACTTGGCTCTGTGATCGAAAGCAAAGGTCCTTCCAAATTCGTTGAAGAGACCCAGTGAGGCCATGGAAACCATATCATGAGGCTGCAAGTGCAAGCTGCATCCTGCAACGATGGCTGACCCGGCGTCACCGGAGCGGATACTCTGTACGGCAGCGTGGAGTGCATATAAACCTGAAGAGCAAGCGGTGTCGACCGAATATGAGGGACCACGGAGGTCAAAGAAATAAGATAAGCGACCAGCTTGGATGGACTGGTGGTTGCCTGTGGCATCAAACATGGGTGTCTGGCTCAGCTCTCGTAATGTTCCAAGTCGATAATCTGATGTAGTTCCACCAACGAAAACACCCATATTGCTGCCGGCGATCTCCTCCTTGGGAAGACCAGCATTTTCGAGCGCTTCATATGTACATTCGAGGAGCAGTCTCTGTTGGGGATCTATCAAGATGTGTTAGACAGCTACTGAAATGGTGCAGAAGGAGGGTGGGCAACTCACCCATGGCCAAGGCCTCTTGTTTTGTGATTTGAAAGAATGGCGCGTCGAACTTGGACAAATCATGATTCATGAAATAACCACCCTTGTTGTTGAAGGCGCCTTTCTTCTGAGGGTTGGGATGATAGAATGCCTTGGAGAATCTGTCCTCGGGCATTGGTCGCCAACCATCTCTTGAACGAGAGAGCATGGTCCAAAAGTCATCGAGAGTAGAGACATCGCCCGATAGACGGCATGCCATGCCGACAACGGCAATAGGCATTAGGCCCGAGTGAGCCATGTCGTCGTTGTTGGACATGGCGGGGGGATAGTGATACTGATGAGCTGAAGTTGAAAAGAATGGAGGTTCTTCCCATAAACTCTCAGTTCAATCGCCCAGGAACTCGAGGGTTGGAGAAGTTTTGAAGGGATGGGGTCTAGCAAAGCATTTAAGGGTTCTGATGTTTCAATTCGTTTGTGGGTCGAAAACACAAACAGAGGTAAAGTATCCTAACCCCTTTAACTAAAGGGCATTAGACACCTCTTGGGTCAAGGAACTTATGGGTAGATGAAGCGGGAAACGATGAGACAAGATGTTATAAGTGATTTCTCGAATGGGCATACACACAGACAGTACAACGCAACTTGACTAGTCGGTACCCAGCTCTATCGAGACAAGTAAGGCGTCTCATTCATGAACTGGGACCAAGCAATTTATTTATGAGTAGCATTCCACCGAAAAGGTTGGCGGGTCCCTGAGCATGGTGAAATTGAAGCAGTCGGAACATGGAGGGTAATCACGGCAATCACAAGGCGACTCCGTTTCTGGTCGTATGAGTGCATGAGAAGGTCTGAGAATGGCAATGCTCCCTGTCGCACATTGGACCCAAAGATTAGCAGGGCCTAGAGCCCGTGTCCGGCGTCTTGGAAGCTTTAGCCTAGGCCGATCCAAACAAGTGTCTGAGGTAGTGTGGTACTATTCCGAAGACGAACGAGCGTCGATATTGGGCGTCTGACTTTTATGAGACATGCTTTCCAGGAGAAGTTGCTTCGTCGATCCAACGCCATGACCCATCGAGGAGGGAATGCGGAGTAGGCAATATGCACAAAGGTCAGTAAGGCGCACATATGTATGTTGAGCGATACATGTCTAACCTGTAGGTAAGTAAGTAAGTAACTGCAACATATCGGCCTATTTGCATTGCATTGGTGTGGTAGCAATGCGTTTGATGGCACTGCTGTTGAGATAACGCTTTCATCCTCATTGTTGAGCACCTGCATAACCAGACAGACATGCAGCAAGTCTGGGTGATGCTGGTTGCTGTTTTGTTGTGCATGTCTCTTCATTGCTGCAGATGTTCTTCATTCAGACATTTTGGCACTCGCCGTTGCCCAGCTTTCGTTGATGCTCTCTCCCTTTGTATTGTTTCAGTCAGTCATCGGGGTGGCAGAAGCAACAAAGGCGGGTTAACCAACGCAGACACCACCACTATTGTGTGTGTGTGTGTGTGTGTGCGTGTGTGTGTGTGTATGTGACTTTGTTTTTCTTTCACCCTCCCGGCACGACGCCATCTCATCTCAATGTGTACTGCATCCATATAGGTATGGGACCCGCGAAATGGCATTCCCGTGTCTGTGATTGTGACCGTGTGGCTGATTCATCAGGCTGTCATGGATGATGGTTGTTGGTAACCAGAAAGAGATTTACGCACAGATGGTTTCTTTCCCTTGCCTTGTCCCCCCCTCCTTTTTTTTTCTTTTCTCCTCTTTGGGTACAGGCAGCCAATCAATGATGTTCCGCGCGCTATGGATATAGTGACATGATAAGTGCTATAGGTGCTGTCAGATGCCTAGACACTCGGCCCGGAGCACTATTACAGTGGCGTCAGTGAATCTCGTGCCGCTGAAAGGCCAGTGCCTGACTAACGTGTAAATCGCCGCACCCCAAGAAAAGGAAAGAAAAAAAAAAAAAAAAAAAAAAAAAACACGCCGCTATCTTTTTTTTTTCTTTCTCTTTTTTCTTTTTTGATTGTTCATTCTCCCCCCCTATGTCTTGATTGAGCGGTTCCCTGCATGGATGACCCCAATTTGATAATTACCACTTGCTTTTTCAAAACATTGGAGGGATACTGTTTCGAGTAAGGCAATGTCTCGCAGTTCCCACTTGTATGTTTAATTTGCCGAGATGGACAAAGGTCAGGCGGCGACGGAACCATGGCTTCAAGATCAAGCCAAGATGACAGCGCCCCCAGCAGTTCGCACAACCCCGGGTGATTCCATGCTCCTCCCATGCTCCTCAAGACGCCACACCACTCACATATTCATTGTTCAATACTAGTATTATTGAACCACCATTGATGTGACGTAGGTGCCTATCTTGCGCCCCTATCACCATCGCGATGCCGTCCCCCCCACGTCCCCTCCTTTCTCCTCCCTCCAAAAGTGCATACTTCATCACGGTTTCCTCTCTCCCTGCAGTAACATACGGCTCCATTTGGTAAGAAGAAGAGAGACAAACCCCCCCCCTCCCCTCCCAACGATCCTTTTTCTTTCTTCCTCTCCGTCTGTCCGGCTGTCCGGCTTCACTCAAACTTGAACCTTGACTCGGCTTGGTTTCACCGACTATAGAGGGTCGCATCCATTTAAAGACTGGTTGAAGAAAACAGACTCAGATTTGGCTGTAGTGCAACGCCCGAAGAGACGACAATAGGTAATACCCGGCTGGTATCATCTAGTCTGCAGGCAACATTACATGCCTATGAAACCAGGTGTATTTCTCCTCCTTACTGCTTGTACCAACCAGCCAAAGTAAAAGTGCCATCTACCACGGCAACTACAACTACGGTCATCACAACGGCCCGCCGATCGCCTCAGCAAAGATGAAAGTCCTCTGCCTCCATGGCGCCTTTGGCAGCGCTGCTGTAAGGATCACTGGCCCTACCCTACCTCAAGGCCCAATGCATCCCCAGATCCCAGATTCCGGCCATTAGTCAAACTCTTGGCTGCTCTCTATTCTTGTTCTTCTCCTTCCTCACTCAAATCTCAAACCCCAGTCAGCTGCTAATCAAATATGACAGAACTTCCAAGTTCAGTTGGGACCCTTTATCGGTGCCATTGAGAAGAAATCCAACGTTGAATTCAAGTGGATCGACGGCTTCTCCAACGCCACTCCACCCGAGGGCTTTGAGGATTACTTTGGGAACCCTCCACTGTATCGCTTCATGGCTTATGATGGTATTGCCAAGCTTGATGACACCGTGGTCAAGATAAGGGAGCTTATCCAGGAGTCCACTCCCGAGGAGACTATGCGCAAGTTGTTTTCCGAGCAGGACAGCATGGCCGCCCCGGCTGTCAAGTCGGCTATTGGCAAACTCCTCAAGATTCTTGACGAAGATCCCGAGATTGATGTAAGTTGAGATTCACTATCCACCAAAAAAGATGATAGTACCACCACCATGTAGCCGTCTCGGATGATTTCGGGCAGTTTCCACCTTGACTTCGGGCGGATAGCCGTGAAACGTTTGACTAACTCGTGTGCTACAAAGGGCATTTTGGGGTATTCGGAAGGTGCCACAACAGCTGCCACTCTGGTTCTCGAGGAGAAACGACTCTTTGAGGAAGAAGGCAGACCACGTCACCTCAAGGTAAGCAAGAGAAAGCAACCCCTTCCCTCATGCTGTCTTATCTTGTCTCATCTCCGCAACGACATATCCCCTTCCGGAACGAACTGCATGCTAAGGTTGCTTCATCTTGTGTCTTACAGAGCGCCATCTTCTTTGCCGGATGGCCTCCCGTTGCCATAACGCCTGATGGAGTAAAGTCCCTTTTGGCCGATGAGTGTGAGGAGTTCATTGACCTGCCGTCATCTCACATCGTAGGCTGCAACGATCCTTACATCCACGGGGCCATGGCGTTGTACACCATGTGTGACGAAGACACGGCCATCCTGTTCGACCACGGGAAAGGGCATACGGTGCCGAGAGACGAGAAGACGATTGTGGAGTTGGCCGAGTCAATTGACCGCATGTTCAGGATGGTAAAGTGACAGACTGGTGCCGGAAAAGAAAGGTGTGTTCCTTTGTACATGCTGTCCTTGCATGACTCACAGGAGGATTCTTCGTTTTACCTACCTATTTAGTCAATTGTGATGACATATTCACATCAGACGATGCAGTATTGTTATCAGAAAAGAGTATCCAATGCATAATATTTGATAAAGACACCACTAGCCAGCATTAACACCAATGAAAAAAGAAGGGTATCAGGCAATGAGACATTTCCGCGGTGTGTTACCCGACGGCAACACACCGATTGTCAACAAGATGAATCGCTCCCATCTTCAGCGTTCGGGATATTAGTACTGTACTGTGAAACATGTTAGAATAGTTTACTAAACAAAACTACAAGAATTAGCGAGGGCCGGATGGGAACGACTTTGGATGTTTCGACTGCGGTCAAGTCCGGCCCAGTCATATGACACGGAAGGCAACCTAATTATCTCGCATGTCTCATGATGCAATTCTTTCTCCTTCAAGCCATATAAGTTTCTCAACTATTAGACCCATTGTTGCGTGATCACCAACGCCGTTTCAATGGGAGATGGAACCTATATGTCATGTCTACTATCACAAGTGAGGTGGTTTCTGCAACACTGGGAGGGCGTGATTGACATGTCAGGGGTCTTTCACTTCTGCACACACACACTCTCTCTATCATATGAGTTCTCCCAAATCTTCTCTCCAATCTTCTCTCTAACAACAACCTGATTGCTCTGGCTAAAACAAAACCCACCGATCAAGTTAAAACATTGCTTAGTGTATCGGGTAGGCTATCGCGGACTTTGGGCGGCAGACCCTTGACCCGATTATTGCGAACAGACAAAAAAAAAAGGTTACTGCCCCCCCCCCCCGTAGGCTTTCTCCGAGACAGAGTCGGCGGCATTTGGAACCGTTACACGCCGTTTTCGTTTTTCTGTCTCTCTCCAGCTACACGTAGAAAAAAAAAAAAACTTTGTGCACTAATCCCTCTGCGTACACAACAGGGCATTGACATGTATGTACGAAGCATAAAGTAGTGTACAGCAAATAGATCATCCTATTAGTGGTTAGTAGGGAAGCCTATCTAATCTCGCCTGGCTTGGACGCTAAATCGGCGCGGCATCATCTTGTTCAGACACGAGCCGCGGTGGGAGCGAAAAGAGAGAGAGAGGAGATTTCCGGTGAGAGGGTAACGAGCGGTTTACCGTAGTCGTATCCGAAATGGATCATCACTCCTTGCCAGTCTCGTCCACTCTTCTTCTCCTCTCCTCTCCCCTCCCCTCCCCTTGTTTACCTTGTCACCCACCACGTGATGTATTAGTAGTAGTAATACCAAATTTCTTTAGCAAAAAAGAAAATAAGCAAGCAAAAAGAAAGGAAAGAAAGAGAAAACAGACAGAAGGGGCGGGAACGGGTTTCATATATGTCTGATCTTCTCTCCTTGCCCGTCCCCCCCTAAAGTGACCCTCTCAACCAACACAAAGCCCACCGTGTTATGACTTCATTATATCTTTAGCCGCCGTTTTCATACAAGTACTTGTATTGCAAGTAGTAGTTTCTGTCTCTCTGAGAGAATCCATATACCCACAAATCCCCATAATCCTCCCGTTTCGGGCCGGCATTTCCTCACCGAGTGTTCAGATCGGGAAGCACACGCCTTTCTTCCTTTCTTTTTCTTTTGTTCTACCATTTATCCAACAAACGGCAACAGCAACAGCAATAGTAAGTTAACCAACACAAGAGAAGAAGAAGAAGAAGAAGAAGGGGAGAAAAGAAAGAAGGACACTCCAAAGTTCTCTTCTCTCCTCCCTCCCTCCCCCCCCGCCTTCTACAATGTTCCCACAGAGCTCCCCTGCCGAGGCTCGAAAGTTTCTTTTCATCACAAACGCCGATCGCGGTGAAGCCAATGTCTGCTTGGCCACCGCCTATGCCCTCATCCAGACGGATCCCGATGTAGAGATTCACTTTGCCTCGTTTCAAGGCCTAGAGGACGATGTCGAGGCCGTCTGGTGCCATGCTCGCCTTACTGCACCGGATGCGAAGCCAATCACTTTCCACAGGCTCAATGGTGTGGCCCTGTATGATGCCATGCTAGAGCGTCTGTTGCAGAACGGATTGTCGCAAGATTTTGTCTTCAATGCCTCGCCGGGCTTCAGAAATACACCCCGCATCAACAAGGCCGTCGCATCTATCTTTGTTCCCTACACTGGCCCACAGATGGTGGAGATTGTCACTCACATCACCCAAATCATCGGCGAGGTTGCTGCTGATGTCGTCGTTGTCAACAGCCTCATGAGCGCCGCTATCACAGCCTGTTGGCATCTCGGCGTCAAGTTTACCTGTCTCAGCCCGAATTCAATCAAGGAGTTTGCGGCTCACGCTCAGCCAAAAGCACCAGGTCTGTGGAAATTCCCTGCGTGAGTGTCATCCGCCTTGATATCAAGGTTCTTCTTCAATAACATCCAAAATCCCCATCGGATGAAGATCGTGGTCCAGATCTAAAGTGATTAATATGGTGGTAGATTATACTCTGGGTTTCGATACCCTGTGCTTTGGTATCTCATCCCCCTCAACATCTATTACATGATTCGCTTTCTCATCGCTATTCGCCGGGATGCCAACATTGCCGAGGTGGCCTCCCACCTCAAATCCCAAACGGGCATCACCCTCCGGACCGTCATCGACTTCCTGCGCAAACTCCCGCCCAATCTCAAGGTCATCATAGGAAGTCTCCCGGAGCTCGACTTCCCCCTGTCCATCATCCCACCTCACGTCTTCCCCTGCGGCCCCATGATTCGTGCGGCCCCACCCATCTCGGAATCGGATCCCGAGCTGGCGGGCTGGCTCGCACAGGGCCCAACCATCCTCCTCAATCTTGGTACGCTCTGCAAGATCGATGAGGACCGGGCCATTGAGATGGCCCTTGCGCTGCGTACCGTGCTGGACAAGGCCAGCGAGCAGTCGTGGGGCCCGAGCCTGCAGGTTCTCTGGAAGTTGAGCAAGACTGGGGAGTACAAGGTTGCTGAGCCTGGAGCCACCATCTACCACATCCTGGAAGATGAGCTCAAGACAGACAGGGTGCGCATCGTGAACTGGGTCCAGGCCCAGCCCATCTCAATTCTTCAGTCTGGTCACATTGTGTGCTCGATCCACCACGGAGGTGCCAACTCATACAACGAAGCCATCGTGTAAGTCTCACTCTCCCTCCTTCAAGAATTCCTCGAAAAGGCAATCCGCAATGTATCACACCCGTGTTTCATCGTCATAGCTGTAACCAATGTCTGACCTCAAGTCTCAGTGCCGGCGTCCCGCACGTCGTCCTCCCCCAGTGGACCGACTGCTACGATTACGCCAACCGCGTCGAGATGCTGGGCATCGGCCGCTGGGGTAGTAAGCAAGCCAAGCCCCGATGGACAGCCCGGGAGCTCTCCCGCGAGATCCTCGACGTCCTTGTCGGGAGAAAATCAGAGTCTATGAAACAAAAGGCTCGGCAGCTGGCCGAAGTGTGCCAGCAACATGGCGACGGCGCGGCAAACGCGGCGCAGATTCTCATTGCAGAATGTGATGAGCAGAGGTGTTTGAATTAATCAGAGACAAAAAAGACAAAAATAATAAGACAAAACAAAAGAGTCACCATGTAAGACGTAAGACAGTAGCACAGTTGTGCGCTGGAATGCTAGGCGGATGATGTGTGGGACTATTGACATGCCATGTTTTTCTTTTTCTTTTTTCAGTTATCGTAATATTGGAGATAAACGGATGGATAGAATTGTAGATAGAATTAGACCTAGCATTCCTTAATTTATCTTTCTTTCTTTTGTAAGCGCGTCAATACAACCATGACACTGGTATTTGGTAACTGATCCCACTGTCCGGACAAACCAGAAAACAATGCATGACATTCATAAGGACTCCGCGATTAGCAAGCTCATTTCCTATCGTAACTTAGAATAAGCTATCCATCTTAATATCATTTCCCTTCTTACTGCCGTGTGTATCCCCTCATCTAATATCCATTGTGTAGATCCCAACTCCAGTTATGTCAGCTCTAGGGTAAGGCTAAAGCTATTGGAAAGCAAACTCCGTCCCATGAAGCATTCTTATCAACCTTGTCATTTGCCATTCAGCCGCTTCATTGAGATAATGCATGAACCTCTTCCTTCAATACCCCAATCCTCTCTGCAAAATGCTTCAGCGCAATGCGCCTGGATGGGTCCAGCTCCCGCGACGTCAAGGACAGGTCAATGTCCGCTTTAGTTCGCTCCATGACTTCCTCGAACTCCCTGTCCAGCCTTCTGTGAAGGCTTTTTATGTAGGGCACCATGAGATCGGATATCTGCTTGGAAAACGTGGGAAAGAAAGTATCGTCCTTAATACGGTCTCTTAGAAGCTTTTTCTGGTTTGGACCTGCGCCCCTACCTGTTGCATGAGAATGAAAACTGTCAGTCATGGCAACCAAAGGGGCGAGGATTTACCTATAGGGCAGATAAACAAAACTTACCTCCCGTCGAAACTATGGCTCGATATGTGGGTAGCATGCTCGTGAAGATGTAAGAGTTATGGCTGGAGTCACAGAGCTTCCGTCTGATAACACTGACGAAGACAATGAGTCAGAAGGGCCCGGAATACAATAACTTACTCCAATAGCAGAGTTCATGCGAGGCTTACCTGACCCTTTTCGCGAACCGTTCTTCCAAATTCCCCAGAACAAGGACCAGCTCGTTGGCTCTCGATTTGATAACGTTGAGGAACAAAATCTTGACCTTCTTTGGTGCCGTGCCTATCAAGGGTCAGTGATATATTGGATGCCACGTCCAGGACGTTGGACTCACTATCAAGGGTGCTGAACAGTCTGTTGAAGTGGATCTCGATGTCATCGGTCAGCTTTCGAAACAAGGGCTTGATCCCGGACTCGAGTCTGTCCCAGTTGCCGGACAGGTCCTCGCGCATCCTTGAGATGATTTTGGCGTTCCAGTCTTCTCGCGGTCGCTTCTTGGTGTGGTGATTGCCATTGTTCTTGCACCATGCATTGAACTGAGCTAGGGGAAACAAAAGTTAGTATAAATGGACAAGGCCTAAGGTATAAACTTGAAGGTGATTCATACTGAAGTGCCACTGTGAACGATTAGCCATTGTCACGAATTAACCGAGAATGATTGTTCATACCTTTTCCCATTCATTGAACTCTCTTTCTGCCGCTCCTCTCCATCCGTGATGGCCTCTCTCTTCACTCATCTATTAGCCTTGAACCTTTTTGAACTCAGGCAACATGTTCTGACCTGCAATGTTTACAATCTTCTCATTAAAGGAATTCTGGAACTCCTTGACAAGACTCCGTATCGAGTCTTTGCCTCCACTGATCTAGATACCGGTCCCGTCAATCAGTCAAACGCAATGGTTACAAGGATTGCAGGAATAAATGCCATACCGTAACTTCAAGCTGCGCCTGAATCTTTCTAACCACCTCATACGACACCGTGCTTATGGTGCATATCTCGAGAGAGTGGACGATCCTCATCAGCGACGACTCCAAAAAGTGTCTCGCCTCCCGTAGTTGGACGTCCGCTGTTGTGCTTTGACAAAAGTTCCGAAGCTCGGGGATCCCACTGGCCACGACATAGGGCGAGTCGCTCTTCTTCCCATACTTTTCGTACCATCTGTTGGACGTACAAAACACGTCGAGATTTTCCTTTGGCGCCTTGGACGCGTAGGCTTGCCTGAGGCCGCTCTTGACGTGGTCACTTCTCGCCTCAACAAGCATCCGTTGGTATCTACAAAACCTCAAATCAGCTTGACCCCCCTATGCATTTGGATTTGAGGCTCTTCCTTACTCCTGTCTTAGCTGTCGGAGAATAGTGAACTTGCGAGAACGCTTGGCATCCTCCATCCTCAGCTTCATCACATTAACAACTATAGGGTCAATTCTCTTCCCAGGACCGCAAAATTCCTTTGCCGCACGCTCTTCGTTGATTTCCTGAAAGCACATTAGACCCCTGTCATCCTTTGGATTACTCATGTGCTGTACTTACATCAATCTTTGTGCAGACGACGGCAAAGTTCAGCGACTGCGCCGCCGACTTTTCCCATTCCAGCGGAGCGTGTTGAGAGATGACCGAGAATATGGTTGACTTGAGAGACTGATCAGTTACAGCTCGAGCTATATTAGCGACAATCAGGATGTTGCTGCAAATCATGAGATATTCTTGGGTTGCTTGAACTCTGGCAAGATTCGTATCTTGTAATCCCGGAAGGTCGGCAAGCACGAGTCCAGCCTTCAAGATATGCGAGTCCAGATAGACACTTTACAATTCATGTCAGCCCCGTGCGCGGTTATAAGGCTGGATATCCCCTTACCGTATGATTTTGGTAAATGGCCAGTACTTATCGTCCATAAAGATGTCCGTCTTCTCGCAACATTCCTCTCCAGTCTCCGCCGTAGCCGTCCACACTCCACCATCAACCCCATCAGGCCACTCTAAATCATGAGACCACTTGATCAGCTGCCCCTGGATTCTTTCCAAGGCACCGTTTGACATGTCACGCAAAAGATTTTCAGTGAACCCCTGCTTATGGCCGAATGCAGCCTCTAGAGTTGACCAGGCTAGAGCAGACTCCCTCGCATATTTGGAATAGTCCTCTGGCATAGTTTCATCAGACTCTACCCCAGGGAGATAAAACTGACGATAGCTCCACAGTAACTCCGAAATAAGATCTTCAATCTCAGAAGGAGGAAGGTATTCTACTTGGATTGTGATTGGTGCAGTGTGGCTGCTGTCCTTCTGTCGGTATTCGGTAATTACCGATGTGCATGCCGTGCCGATATCTCCCTAAAAGACTCGTTAGCAACAACAATCCAGTCTTTTTCGAAGGGACATTTACAGTCTTGGAGATACCAGGGAAGTGAAGAAGCGAATTGATGAGGCTGCTTTTGCCTGTTCGCCATTAGCAACATTAGCCTGTCCATCAGCAAAGGGAAATCCTTGCCTTGTCCTGAGTCCCCAAGCACAGCAAAAGTCTTCGTGTTAGATGAAGGATTGAATGAGACGAGCTCTTGCGCTTCCGAGAGGAGTTTCTTGAACGCATTCTCTGTGAGGAGACTGCTCGACTGCTCAATGATTTGCTCCGTCTTCCTTGCAAGCTCGATGCCAGTCTGAAGCTTGGACTGAAAGTCCTTTGTGAAGAACCGATGATCAGGCGCTTGCTCTTGGACGACATCATAAGGGGCAGAGTCTGTTTCCTCGGTTGAGAGAATAGAGTCATTAGAGATGTCCTCATCCTCAGGCTCCTGCTTGGTCTTGGTCACCATCTTCAAGTCAGAAACTGCTTGGTGGATGTGGGTAGATGAGCAACAAATCAGCTTTTGGTACTTGCTGAAGCTTAGAGGGGAGGGGGTTGGATTGGTGAGAGCTTGATGAAAGAAGTTGTGTGATGTTTGGAGGAAGATGAACGGTGGATACCCTGATGATCTGTTGAGAGTTGATATATGCGGCGATGTGCCTTAGGCACTACATCAGGCCCGCAAGATATTTCTCCTGATTTTAGAAGTACAGCAGTGAATGGGATTCAAGTTAAGAAGCCTATCGGCTGCCTGGACTGGCAAGCTTTTGACACAATTGTAGCTTGGATCCAACACTCGCATCAGGTGGATGGCTCAAATTGTTGCTCATAGGGGACTTCAACGCAAAGGTAACGCAATTGAAGAGATATGAATTCGATAATGGCAGTGGATTATCATGGTGCTTTTCTCATTAATTAATATTGCATGTGCTTTTATAAGATTGAATCCATAAAAAATACGAGTAGAGTTGAGGGTTGGATAGGGGGGAGTGCGAAACCTTTTTGGGCATCAGCGAGCTCTGCAAGCACCATAAGCGCACTACTATGAATTGAGAGAAGTAATTCATCTCAAATTGACTACCATGGAGACTACTATGATTTCAAAGTCACGGGTGCAGCTATTGGCCTCTTGGTGCTCATCATGGTGCACCGTCCAGGACGTCGAGCTGTGTGCAAACACAGATTCCGCAGCTGGCCTTGAATTGTGGGTACACTATTAACGACTTGGAAAAACACCCAACTCATTTTACTGCTTCTAACTCTGTTCTTCGCTTTATTATTGAGGCCACTCTAGGATACCGAACACATGAGAAGATGCATTGAGTCTATGTGTGCTGAAAGGCTATGTCTGTCGTTGACAGTAGACAGACAGCACTGCCAATCCGACGAACCAGCCATCAGACTACGCAATCTAGGTAAATGTAACAATAACAAGGCTTTCCGGGGATAAAACGCAGAACATATCGGATAAGAATGATATTCAGTCGGATGTAACATGTGAGACGCATGGTTCCCCACATTGGGAGAAGGGATCTACAACAATCTATGGCAACCGTGGCGGGTTCTAGAACCCTTGGAAATGAAGCATCATGTGTACGGACAAGGCCATTCACGTCTACATCCTATCGGATAGGATAGTCTGCATGCACTCTGGCAACATCGGATGGTAGAGGCATCGGATGGCGAACGGAGGGATCGGATGAAATGAGAAGGTCGGGATAAACCCCCCACAATCGTCGGTGAGGATATGGCCGCAGAGCCTCAGCGGTTGGCCTCGGCGTCTCCCGGTCGCCAGCGGGGGTAAATGGGTTGGGCAAAAGCAAGGAAAATGGGGGGGGGGGGGGGGGCACGCACCGAATCGAGAGGGAGGGAGTAGGAGGGTCGCGAGCGAGCGAGCAAGCACATGCGGGATGAATGAGAGCCAGTTGTTGTTGGGCACTCTGACATCGCAACGCATGGTATGGCACAGCCCGGCATACCGAATGTGCTTCTATGTACATACACACATACCATAGCGTAGGCTTGGCGTGGGTGGGATTTGAAATGTTGCTTCATGAATCGAGAGCGTGGGGAAAATACCTTGCGGGTTGACCGTGTCGCGGGGCAAATGTCACCGAAACAAGATCGAGAGAGGATCGAGAAAAGGTCGTGAGGGAATTGTTCGACATGAAAAGCCCATCTAAACCCATCCAAGGTCTGTGAAATGGGTTTGAGATGGCTTGGCTGGCTGAGGAACCATGAAGATGGAGGCATGATGACGTCGTTGTGTCTTGGAGTGCACCAGGCTCTCTGTGGCGGCCAGTCAAGTGATTGTCATGGTAATGGAAACGTCTCATCACCCGGAACTGTCACGATGTCGCATTGCCCACCCACCCAAGCCACCCCTGTTCGATAAGCTTGTATCGCGCGCAGCAGCATCTGGCAGCCAGCAGAGACACATAGATTCGAGGTGAGAGGAGTAAGAGAGTGTCAGCGTGAGCGTGAGCAGCCGTAGAGTGGTAGGGAGGAGTGGGCGAGCGAGCGAAGCGTGCGAGGTGGGAGGGGCGGCGTCGACTGCGCGCGAGCGGGCCGTTTTTGCATGGTCGATCCAATGGGAGATGCTGGCTTTGACAGGTTCGCGTAGCACGCACACACACGCACGCACGCACACACAGTATGGAGTACCAGTTTCTATAACGAGTTGTGAGCGTGAGTGTGGGTTAAAGCATTGAACTAGGAAGATTATGGTATCATGCGCGAAGTGAGCCGTGGGGACTGGAGACCAGCCGACTGACTGACTGACGGACGGACTGACTGCTTTTTCTTGAACGACAGTTTGTTCGTTTGCTGATCAATCAAAATGGTTTGTTTTCTAATCCAGAGCCGGCGCGACCGGAGAGTGGTAACTTGTCATCATCTGTTCGTAATTGAATGGCATCCTCTTGGTCTAAAGCATGGATAAACTTGCCAATTCGAGTTCGGACTACGGATACAAGCTCGTAACAAAGTCCGAAACCGAATAAATCATTAATTGGTAGGGAAACGCGCTTGTTCGGCTCTAATGGTCAAAGAAAGAGAGAAAGGGAGCGAGAGTGTGAGTGTGAGTAAGAGAAGCGTGGGGCATGGAGCGTGGGATAATGGTGATGCATGGGGGCATCCAAGTCCACAATTCCTTATCGTAGCGTCTGATAAGCCCTGTTTGAGAGCAACCACCACCCATCCACACACTCCCTTCCCCTTCCCATCGCATGCTTCCCACCTTCCTGTCACTCCCAGATGGATTGTTACACGCACACCCCCTCCTTCCTCTTCCTCTTCTCTTCCCATCTCTGTCACTTTCTCTTTCCCTTATCCCCCACAAAATCACACCCCGCGCCACTGGAAAAAGGCATCATCCAAGATGACGTTGACATTTTTCACATGCTGCCTAATGCGTTTCCTGTCGCAACTTTTTGGCATGTTTTTTTTTTCCCATTTCGCATGTCGCATATCCCCAATGGCAACAATTCTCGTAAAAGATAGACGGCAATTGGGGAATGGACTAATCATTGCCATGTCAGTGTCTCATCATCGAGGCTTAGGAAGCAGGCAGCCGGATCGGGGCCACCAATGAGTAATTGTCATGGTCACCGTCATGACGATTGATTCTAGTAATCCAGGGCTGTCTCCAGAGGCTGTTAAGGCTGTTCCACGCTCTCATTTTTGGTGTCTAGTTTGCTTAAGTGCTGCGCTGGGGCTTATCGATAGACCGCCGCCCGCCCGCGTCTTCCCTTTCAAATGGATCCATCATGGATCCTTTGAGCCCCTTCTGGCCCTCTGGGGGTCAACAAGACAGTGCAGATGCAGCAAAAGAGACACTGCCCAGAACACTTTCAGTGGAAGGTCATCCACTAAACTCACTACAGCAATAGCGCTAAACCATTGTGTCGGGGGTTTGTTAGTGGCCGTGACGCCCACCCGCTCGGTAGCTCCATATCTTGTGACTCACTCAGGGTCGTCTCAAACCAAGCTTGGCAATTCTGTAACCACCAAAGAGAGAAGGGAAAAAAAAAAACACAGCGTGCCAAACGGGGGCACCACAGTGGTGAGGGGGCGTGTGAGTGTCAACGTGAGTGTGTCTTCTACAAGTATGTTTCTTGATTAATGTTGCACAAGACTAACAGAAGAGAGATACCGAAATCTACCGATCTCTTCACCCTCCATGACCCTCTTTATCGCACGCTGTACGGTGGACAACGACCTCAAATCAAATCAAATCAGCCCGCGCTCGACTTTTGGGGGGGTCAGCGAGCGCAGTCACGCGGGCACCTTGGAAGGGGTGTGGATTGCCAAGGCGCAAACATTGGCCAATGGATAACCATGGCTGTCCATTACTCGCCAATTGGTCTCTTCTGTTTGCCTCAGCTCTCGGCCATTGCTGAACAGACCTGGAACCAAAGCTGAAGATAATTGAACGGAACCCAAAGAGGCCAACCATTGAATTGACTTTGAGTAGTATATTATCTTATTTTGTTGAGAGAATCTACTAAGCATTGCAGATGATGCTTTACGCTGCCGACACGTCCTGGCACACAATTGCTCTGTTTGAGAGGGGGGGGATGGATCGAATACCGAACGGACACGCACGCTGGCTAAGAACGGACAACTTTCACTCAGTCTGCAAAACGCAAACAAACAACCAGTAGCTCCGTGCCAACAAACAAACTTCAGGGCTGCCTGCCTCCCTGCCTGCTTCAGAACACGACACGTCCCTAGTGGACAAAGAAGCCTTGTGAGCCGAAAAAGCCAACGCCGAGCAGGAGACCAACAATCAACAGTGACCATGACCATGACCATGCCCATGATTGTGACTGTGACAAGCGACGTGCCTGTGCGTGTGTGCGCGGGAGGAGGGGGGGCGGCTGTTTCGCGTGGAAAGCCTTGTTCTGGCATTGGGCCTGGATGAGTCGGTTGGGCATCAGGCACCGAAAATGACGAACAGGGAAACTGAGAAATAAAAAAATAAAAATGGAAAAATAGAATAGATAAATAAAAATGGAAAAATAGAGTTGAAGGACCAGGTGTCTAAAATAAAAAATTCCTCACATTTTATGATTGTCACTGCGAGTGCAATGGATACCGTATTCTAGGTGCTTCGTTTACCAGCGGGTTCTGTGGTGATGTGTTTCCCCTTGACTGCACGCCTCCTTCACCCCCCCTACCGCCAACCAGTTAGGCAAGCCCACCAGTTCTCAACTCCATATGCTGTGCTATGTTGTGCTGTGCTTGTGTGAGATGAATTCTCATTAGTACTCCGTACAGGGCAATCGGCGCCTTATCACTTCTCACCGACACCGTAGTAGCACTGGGGTTGAAGATGTCGTACATAAATAGGAGAAATAGTGTATGTACATTGTGGACAGAGATAGAGGATTCTATGCAGATGCAATGGTTCCCACCCGCGGAGAATTTGAAGAAACAATAACAAACATGGCGATGAAAAAAAGTAATAAAAAACAATTAAAAATCAAAATCAAGATAAAAATTCATGCAATTCATCCGTCAGGCAGGAAACAACTACCAATTGCAGAATTCCGTATACGTACGAATAGGAACCCGAGCCCGAACCAAATTTAATTAATTTATGTACTTCAACAACCTTGTCGCCCCAGATGATCAACTTGATGGATGCATCTGTCAAGTCAGTGCCGACTTGGATGGGCCTTTCTTATCGATGAGGGGTGATAGTGATAACACACAAACTGCCCCTCCATTATCGCACATGCTGCCCCTCATCCACCCATTCACTCAATCACTCACTCGCTTGCTCACCTCTCAACAACAACCACCACCACCCTTCTCCGGACGCCACCGTGGAACATGGTTGACCAGACCCACGATTACGGTCACAAATCGTTTATATACCTCCTTTTTGGCGTTGTTCACTACTGCAATTGCGGCCTATTCTGACACTCAATGACCATGGGAAGAATAACACCGCTTGCAACCCTAAGGGCCAGAATATCCCTCCATATGACGCTTTTTTTTTTTGCCCTGGCAAGGCTCGGACAAACATCAGCCCAATTGCGGGAGAAACTGGGCCAGGGAGCCATGTTTGCCTAACCCAAGGGACCCAGCTAACCTGGTAGGCCTACAAAGTACACTCCTTCTGGAGACATGCATGCTGTTACGGTTGTCTTTGTCCAGACCAGTCTCGTGAGGATGCATTTGGCAATCCAATGGAACCTTGACTTATGCCAGGTACCCTCCCAGTTGCCTCCCAAAATTCCTCCATTGGTCGATGTCTGGCTGTCAATCCAATAGCGAAAGGGAAAATAGCCGCCAGCCCGTTACTTACGGCCACCATTACCAACCATTGACCACTTCCATTTCACCATTTGGGTTATGATTGGCACTGGGCTCGAACGTCCAGGACTCCCGAGGGCTCCCCCCAAGTCAAACGGACCCAGCTGCAACAGCAGTCTCCACTGCCACGGCCAAATGCTTTTTGCAGCACTTTGACTTTACGGTAGCCCAAATGGATGGATGTGCTAACTGTGTTGTTTTGAACTTTTTGCTTTGTCACTCCGCCTTTTCGGTCGAAATGAGGCTTGAAGAAGGGCTTATTCTGTTTGTTTTGTTTGTGTTGCCTGTAGTGGCCATCTTGGAGCAGGACTACAGATTGCACAGCCCCTTGGAATACTAAAGTAGGTGGTAATCTTGCCCATCTTTGCAGCCTTACTTTGACTCACAAGTACTTACCGGCGCATCCCACACTCTTGGCCAGAGTTCCAAGGCATCGGATAGCCGTACACGGGAACAGCCACGCTTCGATGTCATGCTATGTTATGCCATGCCATACCATGCCATACCAGCAGATTCCAATGGACTCTGTCCCTCAGTCGCCTCCCCTCCGTCTCTTCTGTTGGGTGTGGTGGTATTTTTGGGATACGTTCCTCTTCCCTGTAGCAAATCACACCCCAGGACCATGAAGGTGTGCCTGATGACCACGCCGGCGAACAGCACATGACTGGCTAGGAGATGGTGGGGGGAGGGGTAGGCGTATGAGGCGAGGGAGCCATTGGGTTGCTGTTGTTGTTGGCACAAGGTACGAATATTCCGTGATTGGCCTACCAAAAGGTACATTATACGTACAGTGAGTGAGTGAGTGAGTGCGCTGTATGCTGTGCTGTGCTGTGCTGTGCTGTGCTGTGCTGTGCTGTGCTGTGCTGTGCTGTGCTGTGCTGTGCTGCAATGGGTCTTTCTCACTGCTTCTTCAATTCGTCCAACCGTCGCGAAAAAACAAACAAAAACAAGGACAGCCAGTATTTGTCAGATTTCCCAGCAGAATATATGCAGTATTATTTCATTTTGATTTTCTTACTCAATACAGACCATCCAGAGATGCAGCCTGGGGGGAAGGGATTGGGGGGCTTGCATGAAGAGAGGTACGGGAGTACATACGTACATGATGATCCACGTTTCTTTCAGGGTTTTGTTCGGCCGGCGAGATCCACCGAAAGGGAGGTACCTCGCAGTAGGCGATGGGAATCTCAAAGTAACTCTGTAGGCACACCCCCTCGCCCCACCTGTGCTGGGACGCTCTGATTGACAAGCCAACAAGCCTCCTTCAGTGAAAACAGCCCTGAAGTGTACCTTCCACAACTCTCCAATCACGCTGAATGTGTTTCCCCATTTTAGCAGCAGCCTGTTTAGCCTTTGCCTGTACCTCTACTCTTTCCTCGTTTAGTTTACCTACCAAAGGTAATATGAACTATAGTTACGTTTGTAATGCTTCTTCTTTTTCCTGCACCATTCGAATATTTATCCGGCTGTCGCATTGATTCTCTACTTTTCTCTCTTCTTTTCTTCTTACAGCGATTGGTTTCCCTTTGTCTTGCAATTTCTCCGTCTCTTGCTGCAATCCTGCTGCGCTGTCGGACAAAGGACTTCGGCTCCAACAGACACAGACACAGACACACACGCACACTGTCTCCAACACGCGCAGAACCCAGAAGAGGCAAACAGCGTCTCATCCACCCATCCAGTCCAGTTCGAGTTCTGCTTATCCACACACCCTGCCGACTCACCCTCACCTTTCGACATTCTTCTTCCTACGGCGACGCCCGCGGAGCGAGACGACGACATCCAGACCCTCACGCCCCCCTCACTCCCTCCCTGGCACACACACACTCCTCCTCCTCCTCCTCTCACTCCTCCAGCGGACATCTGAGTTGCTACTCCGTACTGTTGCTGCGACTGACTGACTGACTGTCTGCCTTCTTTTTTTTTCGCGCTGCACTCACTTTCTGCCTCTTTGTCCGTCGCTGGGGGCGTGCGTCTCTTGGTGCGTGTGTGCGCGCGTGTGTGCCTGCAGTCAGGGTCTCGCTGTCCGCCACATCATTCTTTAATAGCAGGCCTTCATCCTCATCGGGTATCAACGATTTTCAACTTGTTCTTGTCCATCTGTGTCTGCCTGCTTTGCTTCACCTCCTTCTACTACCTTTTTGTGTCTGTGAGAGTGATTGCCAGTCAGAGTCAACTTCAGTCATCAATCAACCACTCAATCAGTCAATCTTCTACTCACTTCTACCTATCTACCTGTCCAAGTACCTGCTCTACTCTACTCTACTCTATACTCTACCTACACCTTTGTGCTGCTCCCTTCCGCCACCATTTCAGCTCACCTTCACGTTACCCTTATACTTCTGTCCTGCAGCAGCCCTAGCCGAATTGCTGTTGCTTCAGAATACCAATTCAATCAAACAGAAGCTCCTTCATTCTCCTTCTCCTCTCAAGGACTCTCAATAACCGTTATATCCTATCTTCTTCTTCTTCTTCCTCTTTTTTTTATTGCTGTCTCTCTCTCAATCTTGTCAATTTACCAATGGTCCACGCCATTGATGTTTGCTCGCCTTATTATTCAACGATTGCTCAGCCTATTGGTCCAGACGAACAATTACTCGGCACTTACGACACGACGACTTGAGTGAATGGACGATTAGGCCCCTCTATTGACAGCGCCATCCATCCATCAACAATCAAGTCAAAAAGCATCGTCCCCACCCATTGCCTGCAGTCACAGAGTCGCACTATCATCACTACTACCACAGCTTGCGACTTATTTAAAGGCATCGCCGGCTCTTCCTCTTTTCTCTTCTCCAACAACTCAACGACTTTCAATCTCCGAGAACGCTAAAATCCGAAAAGAACGGCTGCGGCTGACACACTCTGACTCCTCCGGCCTGGTTTTGGTTGCCTACGTGTGGCTCAATCCTACATTCGTCCTGGTCTTCGCCACCCTTACACGTCAGTCTGTCATCGCCATCCGGGCATGGCTGACAAACCTAATCCCAGTCACTCAACCTTTCACTTCCAGCTGCCTTCTACGCAGTTCGATAAGTTCTCGACAACCTCCGCTACATCTTCCTCTTCTCCCCCTTCCTTTTCTCTCCCTGTTTTCCCCTACCCCCAATCTTTCCATCAAGCACCAATCAGCCCAATGGCTTCACTCCCCAACCGCGCCGAGCAGTCAATTGCTCCAATGGCTACTCTACAGCCCAACGGAACCAAGAAGAAGATGCTTGACATCAGCAACCTGATGTCTCCTCCTGACCCCATTCTCGACAGCTTCAACCAGGGCAATGGTCTCGATACTATCATGGCTGTTCACAATGTACAGCCCAAATCGACTCAGCAGCCGTTGCCTATGTCGCCGCCCATCTCGCCTTACACCCCGACCATCTCCAGCAACAATGCGCCAAGTACGCCCCCTCCCCAGTTAATGAAGGATCCCGTCCTGTACCCCGTCGACGAATCCGCGCCATCGAGCCCTCCACAGCCCCCGTTGTTCGCTCCGACCGAACTCGAACATCATAAGCAAATCATTGATGAGCACGTGCGACGCCGGTCCACTATCATCTTTGACAACGGGGTGTCGCCTCCTCTCAATGAAGAGTATGCCTTGGCTCTGACTTTCAAGTCCCAAGTCATGAAGCTCTACAACAACAATAGGAAAGAATGGTTGAACAAGGAGCGTGGCTACCTCAGGGAGGCCGACATTGCCCGCCGCCGCTTTAAGTCAATCGCGCCTGCGAAACCAATTGCCGCCAAACCCGTCCGGATTCAGCGTGCCGACCGAGTGTCGAAGCCGCAGGGATCCGCCCCGAGACCGATCCGCACCAATGTCACCGGAGCCCCCGGACTCTCCCCCAACGGCGTCCACCGACCCGCTGTTCGCCGTCCTAGCGCCACACCAGAGCCATCTAAACGCCAAGTTGCTCCCAACCGTGACGATAGGAATTTCAATGCGCTGCCCGACTACTGCCCGCCGGCAAGCTCTCTCCCCAACAAGAGCAACAGCCTCAAGGTGGACTGGAAGGGTCAACCCATTGATCTCAGCAAGGATGAATACAGACACTTGCTCCACCCCGACGAGATCATCTTGGCTGGCAACTTGCGCTTGGATTGTGCAACCTATTTGACCAGCAAGCGCCGCATGTTTGAGCGACGCCTGCAGTGCCTGCGTACTGGCAAGGAATTCCGCAAGACAGACGCCCAGCAGGCTTGCAAGATCGACGTCAACAAGGCATCAAAACTTTGGACAGCCTTTGACAAAGTTGGCTGGCTCGATGCCGAATGGGTTCGCAAGTTCTTGTGAACGGTTTCGCCACTCAATTCCCGACCATGATTGAGCTCTTTCCCCCCACCCACCCACAACAACCCTTCTTTACTACATCTACAATTCCTCCATCTCCCCATTTATGACCCTAACGAATATCTTTTATACAATGGAGTTTTGATATCTCACACTTATTTGCAAACGTATGAATTCGGCTCACGTTATGCTTTCTTTATTTTCTGCAGTCATCACGATGACTTGTGGACGGCTAATCGGGGCTGTTACGATCACATCCCCCTTTGGCTTTTGTGTTGCAGGCACCCATCTGGTACACCTCTTTTTTCTTGCCTTTTCCCTTTGTCTTTTCACACTATTCCGCCGGATGAACTATTCGGCATGATGGGATATGTTTTGTTGGAAGATGAGATACACCATAGCATTAGGGACTTTTCACCATGATACCCGGAGGGCGACTTACATCAAATCTAGTGGATGATTACGCCACTCCACCGATTACCTTTGCTTTCATTTATTTTCCTTTGTTCTACGCTAGGCTTTTTTCCTCGTTGGCTTCTTTGATCGGAAGGCTTATAGCTACCGACAAGAACGCTTTGGTTTTAGGGTATGGTTAGGTCAGGTCATGCATGTACGGCGTTTTTTTTGTTTACGACTTTGGGTTGGTCAACTTGGGGATAGGGTAGGGCATTAGTCGGGATCATACCGTGGATATGCATTCAGGGTCGGCCAATTTGGATTACTGGTAACTCATAGATTGGGATTTCCTTTTCGATTGCCATAGCTGTCGTCCCTAGTAAGCGAGCACTTGTCGGGACTCCTCATTACCTAAAGGTAAGGGGGAAATGTTGCAGCGAATTAGGCAGAATGATAGCATGTTTAATCAACTAAACCACAACCATCTCAGTGTCTTTGCAGAGTGATTGATTTGCCCATGCTTCTATGTTATGTTATCATGTGCTATTCTTTACTTCCCTATGGGCTTGAAGTAGATTTTCATTGGCGCTCTTAACGGATTCGTAAATGCGACTGCCACATTTTATCTGCGAATAGGTGTAGAGTAGTGCGAGAACATGGTCTTCATAACCAGAGAGGAACTTGAACGATGTGAGAAGCTGCTTCGGCGTCTCTTTTCACGCCTTCGGTCTTTGTAATCATTTAGTATTGACCTGATACTGGTTTAAACTCCTCTTGTATTTTCCCTAGTTTTCGCATATGTCTCGAGATCCTTTCTGGCTGGTACTAGCCAAGCGTGATCACCGCCCAGAGACTCCTCTAATTGCTTCACCACCTCTTGCTGCAGCTGCTCAGCCTCTTCGTAATGGCCTCGATAGAAGTAGATGGAGGCCAGACTCAACTTGCTGCCAATTGTATCTTTGTGGTCATTTCCTAGCGTCTTCTGGGAGAGCTCTACTGTTTGGAGCAGAATCTGCTGGGCTTCGTGGTATCGCCCCTCGGTTTTGTATTTTTGTGCTAGGTTGTTAGAGGAGGCGAGTGATAGAGGGTGATGGCTTCCCAGCACTTTGTTCCTCCGTTCGACCGCCTGCTCTTGCATCTGTATGCCCTCCCAGAACCTTCCCTGGGCATAGATGCTGTCTGCTAGATTGGCCATGGTGTTTAGCGTTTCCGGGTGATCTTTGCCCTGCACCTTTTGTAGGATTTGGAGAACTTGACGCTGCATTTGCTCGGCCTCTTTGAACCGCTGTTGGCAGTAGCATGCGGTGGCTAGGTTGCCCATGCTTAGTAGTGTGGACGGATGATTGGTGCCGAGGATGTTGCTCCTCAGCTCGACTGTCTGCCGCAGCATCTTCTCCGCTTCTCCAAACTTGCCTTGGTCCTGGAGGCATGCGGCAAGGTTATGCATGCTGAACAGCGTATCTGGGTGCTCCTTTCCCAGTACCTTGGTCCTCAGCTGGAGAACTTGCTGGTTCATCTGCTCTGCTTCCCCGTACCGCCCCTGATTCCGAATACACTCTGCGAGGTTACTCTTGCTGCGGATCGTCTCTAGATTCTCCGGGCCTAATGTCTTTTCTCGCATCTCCAGGACTTCGCGGTTTCTTTGCTCGGCCTCTTGGTATTTTCCCTGGCTTCGGAGGCTTTCTGCGAGGTTGTTCTTTGTAATGGCCAGTTCAGGATAGTCCTTGCCGAGTACCTCTTCCATTATCTCTACTGCCTTTTCTGACTCCAGTTGTGATTCTTGATATTTCCCTTGGCTGATGAGGCTCTCAGTTAAGCTGTTGATGCTGTATAGTGTGAGGACATTTGCCTTGCCCAGAACTGCGGTCCTCAGCTCGATCGCCTCTCGTTGCAGTTTCTCCGTCTCGCCGTATTTGCCAACAAGGGAGAAGCTCTTTGCTGTCTTGTAGAGAAGACGCACCTCGGTCTCTTGGTCGACGGGACCTTCTCGCGAGTCTAATGCACTTTGGGCGTGTGGGAGATACTCCCTCCAGATTCCCCTGTTCTCGTGTGATGGGAAGGGGAAAAGATCAGCGAGTCGTCGAATTACAATGCTCGTGTATTTTGCCCATAATCCTTGCTCGTGCAGCCAGTCTCTCATGGCTAGTCGAACAAGTCGGTGTATGTCAAAGGTGGAGTCTTGCCTCCCAGTGATGAAGGAATAGGCCTTTAGTGCATCGAGCGCTTTATCCCTTTCCAGGTCGTTCTGTTCGGGCGATAATAGTGATATTGGGACGTTCTTCTCTGCAAGGAAGCATGTAAACTTTAGGTACTCTGCAGCGAGCGGCACACTCTCTGAAATGCGATTGAAAGAGATGAGCCACGTTGTGGTAATGGAATCATTGCCAGCTTGGTTGGGCTCCTGGTCATCGAGCTGGCCGCCGGGCAGCTCCATCTGACTTTTGTTAATTGCCTGAAATCGCACGAGGTATTGTGCTATAGACATCTTCTCCTCGGCCATATATGCGGATGCTTGTCTAATAGCCAGGGGGAGATCAGCCAGGAACTCGAGCAAGCCCTCGAGACTCTGAACATCCACTTGGTCCTCCGTCAACCCCCTCTTTAAGAGTTCCGAAGACTCGTCCCTGGCCATCTCCTTTACATTGAACTTGCCAGGGCTCGGAATATCAAGCGATATTGGAACCCGGTGGTTTCTTGTCGTGAAGAGAATGGAGCCTTTCCTGTTGAAAGGAAGGTAATCAGATAAGGGCCTGTTGCCGAAAAGATCGAGATCATCTACATTGTCGATAATTATGAGCCACTCGCCAATCGTCTCCTCCTCCAACGCGTCCTTGACTAACTCTTTGACATCGGCCTCAACGCTGTCGATCCCTCCCACGCCAAGTCTTTGACCTATCAGACGGTAGGCTTCTTCAAAGCTGGTGGCGTTTATAGCTGAGATCCAGAAGACTGAGCAGTAAGGGTGATTATCGCGGACTTGGTAGGCAGCCTCGAGAGCAATTTGTGTTTTGCCTACCCCGCCGAGGCCCGTAATGACAGTTCGTTGGCAGCCATCTTTGATGGTATTTGGGGGGATCCTAGAGAGGAGCTGAGTCAAGATCTCTTCGCGGCCGACGAAATCCTCGTTTCGACTAAAAGGCACGAGTAAATGAGTCCGTCGAAGGACTTTGAATCCATTTTCAGCACGGATCGAAAGGAGATTGATAGGCAGGCGACTTCACATACATTCATTTCTGTGTCTCAGCAGCTTGCTTGAGTCCTTGCACATCCTGGAGATCTTTTCCGAAACGATTTGGAAAGACCGATCTGAAGGATTTGAGTACTTGTTCATGGCCAGGTGATCTGTCTGGAGTGACAGCCGTTCCCAACCGGGGACGCAGGCAGATTCCTCTGGGACTACCTGAAGTTGTATATTAGCAAACGGTTCAATAAGCGGTATTAGCTGGGGAAAATTCGTATTTACCATTCCTCGAAACAACCCTCCAAGCCCAAATCGTTTCCCGTAATCTGTTTTCTTGAGCTCAAAAAAGCAACATGCCGGCATCGCCATTGCCTTGTGCAGCTCGCAAAGTCCATGCAGTTTGTCTCGCAGATATTGGTTGTCGTATGTCAGATCCTGGATGATGCCTCGGTCGGAGCCGCCTAGGAAGAGAACGCGCGCCGCGAGGCTGGCGATGCCCTGCATCTTGGTACCCCTGAAGGGAGTCCCCAGAGAGATGAAGCCGACGGTGTGTTCCAGCAAGGATTTATGTTCCTCTTTGCTATCCGCATACAGCAGAGCCTAGGCTGGCATGAGTGTGTCATCACAGAAATCTGGGGGAGGTAAGCCAGCCTGCCAGGCCATAGTCCAGAACTTACGTGTTGAATTACAAGGCCCCCAAGGCTATGCCCGACAAAGACAACAGGGCGTTCGGTTGCGTTCTCACGATATTTATATATACTATGGACCAACTCTTCGCCACAGAGTTGAAGGCGCGTTTTTGGCGCGTCCAAGTGCCACCTCGAGTCGTAATTATAGGCCATGATTCTCGATTTCGGAATGACGGCGGGTAGCATGTGAACATCCTTTAGCCAGTGGACAGTTGCACTTGGATCGGATCTTTTCTTGGATCTGTCTTTCCATATCCATGACCAGTCCACGTTGGCGCCGAGGCCGTGGACTGCGATGATGCTACGGGGTGGGGTTAGAGAATCAGATTGTGCACTGAGGTCAGATGATAGACGTACTCAACTTCGATAGCATCTTCATCTACCGTCTTGGGGTAAAGAATATCGAATGGTGAGCGATTGGTATATGCCTAGAGAATAGTCAAAATGCAACTCGTCTTCTATAGCATTCTGTCGGATATCTACCCGCTCCATTCTCAACACAGGATGCGGAATAGGGCTCTGGTGCGACGAATCGTTTTGTGGCCCAAGTGACCTGGTTGAGCAAGGATCGCGACGACAAAGTCTTGTCACGAACTCGATGTTTCACAGCTCATTCATCGAAAATATGAGGCCAAGATGCCATGCGGGCAGAGCCTCAGTTCACTGGGTCTCGTAGCATAAGGAAGACTTTTCGGTCAGCGCATAATGCTTCTATGATTGGCTGTGGAGGTGTTTGGGCAACGTGGTTCGGGCTCTTATACCTGTAAGCTGACACAGGGGTATCTATAATGGCACCACCATACCTGTAGCATTCATCATACAGACACTCACTCTACAGGGTATAATTCAAGAATGTAATGTTGTCATTGAAGAATCCCTCCTATTACTCCAAGATACTGGGCCATTGATATTAAGACTGCTCTAAAATAAATTGATATGTGATTAACAATAGTATATATGTATTTTCTTTCTTTTCGCTAATAGCACTTTTGGAAAGGGATCTAGCCTCCTTGGACGAGTCATTCAAGGGACAACATTCGCAAAATATTGGTGAATAACTTGGGCGCAGGCTCATTCACATTCACTACCAACACAGGTAGCTGCATAGATAACTATGTATGCTGACTCTCTTGTTATAATAATTTCTCATCACTACTACATTACACTTGGCCACTCTTTAGTAAAGTCCCTTAGTGGCTTGATCACCCCCTCATACACGGACTCTCTGAATCTCCCTTCGGCCAAGTTCGGTTTCGGCCCAAAGGAGCAGTCGAGACACCTCCTTACCACATCGGCAATGTTAGGACCGCTCTCTCCTAGCACTTCCTCGGACCACACCTTCGCGGCTATCATAGTTGTTCGATCATTAGGTTTGCCATCTTTGCCACAGAAGTCCCCATAGAACTTGCAGGCTTCAATGGTGTGCCCAAATATGAGCTCCAGGATGATAACTCCCGCGCTGAGAAGACATTTGCGAGTTTCTTTCTCTGATGATGAACTTGGATCAGGGTCTTCTTCACCCTTGACTTCAACGAAACTCTGTGATACGTATGGGTGACTACTACGTAGAGAGCTCGACTCTACGTTGAGTAGAAAGTAAAAGTCATCTTTTGACCATTCCTGTGATAACCAAGGGGAGGGATAGGTTTGAAGCAATGCAGAGGCGATATGAGTGGCCATTTCGAATCGCATTTGTCTCGACAGCTTGATTTTACGTTGATTATCGTCAACTAGCAGGGTAGATAGCCGATAAAGCTTGTCACCCTGTGATTTGATTGTTTTCGGACTTTTTGTGGATTTGCGAAACTCAAGGCGACTTTGAGATTCGTATTCAACTGTCCCTGCATTAAACTCTTTGTCGCTGAGGAAAAGACAAATGTCAGATATAAGGTTGGAGCCGGAGAAATTCCCTGACTGGAAACCAGCAGCAATCAGAGTAGTTGCACTAGATTGGCTAGAGCTCTCGAGGGAAGCTGTTGGGTTAGGGATAGCCTGATCGATGTCTTCAGATGGTGTAACGTAAAGAATAGGAGGGGGCATCTCGGGCACATTGAACCTGACGTTCTTGGACGAACTTGGCGGCTTTTCCAAGATTTGAAGGATGATCCCAATTTGTGAAACATCTGTGATCCTCGGTCTAGGAGCTTTGGCTTGCTTCTTTTAATGTCTTCCTGTGATTGAAGGGTTTTCTGTACTTCTTTGAGGACCGTAGACTGCTGGACAATACTGACAGTCTGTGGGAGGATTGATAGTATTGGTTCCTTGGGCCAAATGAAGATCTCTTCCAAGCTCTGAGACGACAGTTTGTCGCCTCCGGTATTAATAACAAATATAACGTTCAACATGATGGTGGGGACTTCAGCACGGAGACCGAGGTAAGCCTCGTGGCTATGGGTACGATCCTGACACTTCCACCGATGCCTCAGAATATTGTGCAAGCCAGATGCATGACTGCGGATCTTCTCAAGCATTGCGACAGGTTCCGAGGTTTTTCTTCGGTCAGATACGGGGATCATGTGCTCGTTATAGTTCAAGATTTCTTCCAACTCCTTATTATGAGTCTCCAGCTTCCGGACCTTTTTGTACTTTCCCTTTGAAAAGCTGATCTGAAGACGCTTGAAGTGCCATTGCCAGTTCTCCGCCGATGAAGTCGCCCACCCAACCTGACACGGTGTTATATAGCGACTGCAATAGGAGGCATAAGATAGCTTCCCTGCCCGTCCTCAATCTGCAGTAGCTTGTTTAGGTCCGCCATGACGTCGGACATTCTTCCAATGATTCGAAAAAACCTGTCTTGTTCACCTGATAGGTGGTGCTGAAAGGACTGAGCAAGGCTATCATCCTTCCACTGAGCATCGTTTGGGTTCTTGATCAACGCATTCAGAACAGTGTTATCGGAGATGATAGGGTCGAGTAGTCGCGTCAAATTCCTTTGGTATTTCATTTGCTGATGTCTAATGTCATCTATAAAGGAAATGAACTTGGTTCTAAACGTCCACCATTCTTCCATAGGTCCGAAGCCTTCTCTATAGTATTCGAGACAATTGAGAAGAATCGGGAAAGCCCCCAATACGAGGCCGGCAATTTCAAGCCCGGACATGGAGGCCACTGGTGCAAGAATCTCAGTTTAAATGCGATTGACTAGAGGGACAAAATGTGGCGGAAGTTGTATGGAGATGCCGCAGCTCATATTCTTGTTAGGCCCCAAAGCTGCCTGACCTTACGGGGCGGGCATACATATAACAGGGGGCCTCACAATCATTGACCCGGCACGATTCTATTGGACGCCCGATAAATTTTGCGATTCTGATATAATAAGCAGCGATAATACGTTACTTCAATCATCATACCTTGTGGCGAGCTTCTCCTTTATTCGAAATGTATAGATTGCGCAGCTTTAAAGGGAATGAGTATGAGATGGGGCGTAAAATAGTGGCAGCCGCCTTGACATTCGCATAAGTCGTAGTGAAAGCGCCATATTAACTTACAACTTTCTACACATTTGTATTGCGTTAACGTTCAATACCTGAACATCCCACGTATAGTGCATATTTTTATCTTATTCGTCTATTGTTTGTCAGATGTGGGGTATTACATAAGGATGTGTTCTGGGTACACTGGCTTTATGTCTTTGAATGCCTTGGCAGCATTTGCTTGACTGCTTAGGCATCATACACCACACAATGAATTTAGACACACAGACAACTAATGCAACAATGGATAGTCGAGAGATATCTCGACGTGCCAGAACCATTCAAGGCACTCTTAATCTCCTTCTTGACACGATTAGGGAAGTCGGGGAGGATAGTGCCTCTCTCCTTTTCCAGGTTAGCGAAAGAGAGGTTCAGCAATTCCAGGAACGATACGAACAGTGGGCTGGGAATCTTGGCGCTTTCAAACCTTTAGAGTCATCTTCTTCACTTGAATATCGCCTTCAAGACAGTCCAACGGTTCGAGATGCCATTCTTAGAATGCTTATGGACCTTGACGAGTCGGTCCAAGCCGGTAGGAATACTACAGGGAGAAAGAAGCTGCGTTCACTTGTTCGGCTAACCTTGATCAGCAACCAGTATTGTCACAGGGAAACGAGAGAATAGAATTGTAGCACCGTTCAACAGCTCGGATATTAATCCAGCGGAATATGATATCTCATCCAGTGACTCTGATTCTGGCTCTGACTCTGACTCCGACGTAGAATCGTCAGCATCAACATCAATGCTGCAAACTGATACCGCGACGGAACTCCAGGAACTTATGTCCGCTATAAAGAACGGCATTGACAACCTCTTCAAATCATCTATATTCATCCGCAAATTCGCTCCCAAGGATAGACGTCAACGAGCTTCCCAAACGCCAATATTTGATAACCATGCTGATATTATTTATATAAAGGATCGTTATCCATTGATAATGGAGAAAAACGAAACTCTGGTTATTAGACTGGGTGAAGCCAATGCCCGGCGAAGGCAATATTTCAAATATCGCCGAGATCACAATGAACGGCTCTCGGGGTTCAACGTCAAGAAGGCTGAATATACTAATCTGACATTGAATCCTGAGCCCAGGGCCAACAATAGTCCCACAGAACTTGATGTTCCGCAAGCACAGAACTCGGTCTTCTCGGGTCGGACCAAACCCAGTTTTACGACCGAAACAGAGGCAACCGGGTTCATTGATCCCCAACTTCTGAATATAACTCCTGCGCTTCTCGAACTAGAGCCAGCCCCTTCCATCATGTCACATGCCACAACAATTATCGAACCATCAGAAAAGAGTCTTGCTTTTCCACCTTTGCCTGCTGAGGCGGAGAATACTCAAATGCTTTTGTGTCCATACTGTTACACAGTTGTTAACTTGGGGTCAAGGAACAAAGAACGGAGGTGGAGGTAAGAAACAGAAGCAGCATCTAAGTAACAGTTGAAATCGCATATAGCTAATCTGTTTCTTAGGAAACATATTCTTGAAGACCTTGAACCCTACATGTGCACGTTTCCAGCATGTGAATTGGATACCTACAAATCACAGCGTGCTTGGTTTGAACACGAGCTCTTGATGCATCGAATCAGTTGGCACTGCCCTAGATGCCCCGGGATATTCGACACTGGTGATGAGTTCCGGCGCCACATTTCTCGCCGGCATATTGAAGAGATACCCTCCAATCAAGTTAATGCAACTGTTGAGCAGTCTCGGAGACCTATAGACTCCATACCACCAAGTCAATGTCCCTTTTGCGATGAGACATGGGCCTTGGTAGAGCCAGATGAAGAGTCGGCGGGACAACCACTGGTAGTGGATACGGATCAATTTCGACAGCATGTTGGCCATCATCTTCAACAAGTTGCTTTATTTTCGCTGCCGCGGTTTAACCAAGATGAAAAGGCCGGTTCTCAGTCTGTGGGTGGGAATTTGGATAGAGATCCCATGCCAGAGGCCTATATGTGGGTACGGGATGACTGTGGGCGTGGCTGGACCATTATTTCGAACAAGAGAGCGACATTTATAGCAATCAGCTTCTTTTTAAAAAAATACCAACGCAGACTTTTTATAGGAGAGACGGAATTATATAAGAGAAATTTAGAAGCACAAAAACCACCATCACTTTTTGATGACATGAGGATGCCATCAACGGGGAACAAACCAACTGAAATAGATGCGAAGAATTCGCTGGGACATACTTCACTCCACACTGCAGCTCTTGAAGGCAACGCCGACAAAATACTTGGGCTTATTCAAACGGGTGCGAGCAAGAACGAACCTGATAAGGATCTTAATACCCCACTGCATCTAGCATTGAGACACGGGCATGAAGGGGCAGTCATTGTGCTCCTTCAGGCCGGCGCAGATGTCAACGCTGCAAACATATATGGAGAAACACCACTCCATAAGGCAGCCAACGGAAGCAGCGGAGACATCGTACGAATGCTTCTTGAAAAGGAGGCCAAGACCAATGTTCTCACCTATGGTGTGCTCCGGACACCTCTACAAAATGCAATTTCTAGAGGCAGTCTTGAGATCGTCAGAATCCTCGCAGAAAAAGATAGAGAAGCAAGCGACAAGGCTGTGCTGCTCAGAGACTCAATTGGTGAAACTCCGATACACACGGTGTGTAAATATTCATCTTCCAGGGAGAATGTATCCGTCCCAATTCTCCACGAGCTTTTGGGCATTACGCCAGACATTGATATCAATGTGCGAAACTCGATGGGTGAGACACCACTGATTATAGCAAAAAGACAGGGAAGTGAGGGACTCGTAAGAGTATTGTTAAAAGCAGGGGCGGAGGATGGAGAGGGAGCAGCCATAACTGCCAGAGAAGAGATGATCCGTCAGCGCATCGAAGCAAGCTTTTCAGAAATAGAAGAGAACACTGTTTAAAACTATCAAACTACGTATTTCATTATCGTCAATGAAACCATATATCTTGAAATTCTAAAAGGATCAGTTCTGTACCAGATCTAGATAGGGGCAGACGAGAGGGGAACAGCAAGATGCCAAATAATATGAGTAAAAGACACTTCACGGGCCTATGAGTAGCTGATATGCTACTTCTAAGAGTGTGATAATCAAGTCCATTAATCTCTGAAGAGTTTCCTCTTTTCAGGATTGGACTTTGAAACATATTTTAGTCCATCCTAGTATTTCAAGTGTTGGAGACCAGACTAATCAAGGTCCATCGGACCCAGCCTTTCCTTCTCAAACAGGGAGGTTGCAAATACAATATTTATTTAGAGACATCGAATTAATAACCAAGTCGCGGGGAGTCCGGTCAATTATACTAATCATGGCTGACAGCGCCCTAGCCAAGCCGTGCTGGTTCAAAATATCGTGTAACACCGGTACCTTCAGGTTGCTGAGATAAAATAATATGGCCTTGTCCTTGCGTGAGGGAGGTCAGCATCTGACAGCATAAGGTTCTTAAAAGACCACTGCTTTTACAGTCTTTTTTCTTTCTTTCTTTTTTTTCTCCAATTATTCGATCGAGTGACTCCCTGTGACCACGAAACGTGTATATGGATGCCACTGGTAATATCTAGGCGAATCTGAAAATGTGTATTCAACACCTCCCAAGAATTATCAATCTTATTCGGCCACTGTCGATTACGAGATGTTGCTCGTGTAACCGTCTCTGCGGGGTCTCGAGGTTATAACCCTACTCGACCACATTCGCACCCGGAGGCCTTGATGGGGATCACATAGGAGTCACTTTAACGGAGATATTTCATTCATTATAATAGATGTATATTACGAGATAAAAGTTATCAGGGATAGCCCCATGTTTCCCGCCGTTTCCCACGTTGCTCTCCGTTACCCAAATGTCTATCCGTTACCCAAGTTCCCATTCGTTGCCCAAATTCCTATCCGTTTCTGTACATTTTCCCCGTAAAATTCACTATCGATTCCTGTGGATTGTACCATAATGCCTCACGCATTTTGTCCAGGGGTGGGTGTGAGGGGGGATCAAATATATTCCGCAAATATATTACTGGCCTCCCAACCGCCGTTTTGCCCTCTCACGTCTCTTGCATCATTGCATACCCTCGTGTAACCCAAGAATGGAGTACGATATCGAAAATGAGGGGGAGGCGATTCTCCGCGTCGCCTCCTACCATCGACGGGACTACGACCTGTGCGTCGTCAGGACTCCTCCTCATCTCATGAAACTTGTTCGAGATTCTATGAGACACCCTTTTAAGAGACCAGCAAGAAGTGACCTCGGAATCCTGAGCCGTCTCCCGCTGGAGGTGCTCTCGCTCATCTCTCTGAAGCTGGACATCCAGTCCTACTTTCGGTTTCGCCAGGTCAACCGACGTGCCAGAGAGGTCTCAAACGTACTCGAGTATCAGCTCGTTGCCGAGTACTGCTTACAGGCTCTCCACGGCTTACTTCTTACCGGACTTGCTCCCTACTACACCATCCATGACCTCTACGAAGCACTCCTCGTCCGAGACTGCACCGTCTGCGGGTCCTTTGGTGGCTTCACGTTTCTTCCTACAGGAAAGAAGTGCTGCTTCGAATGCATCAAGAATGCTGCAGAGTTGCGGATAATCTCCCTCTCAGGACTTTCCACGGCCAAGCAAATTCCATCAGCTCTATTAAGTGAGCTGATTCCAATTCTGCACACCACATCTGGGATCTACGCTCTTGATGAAGTCCCTGTTAGTCACAGCATGGAGTGTGTGTCTGAGCTGCAAGCCATCAACATTCTGCGCACAGTGGGACTCTGGCAGAGTGAGGCCAACCGGGTGAGAGTCCCAACTCTGACCATTTGGAGGTACATGGCCGCGGCCCCTCTTCCGCATTACGACCCAGAGACAGGCCGGGTTGAAGAAGGGGTCAGCTGCAAAGGCTGCCATGTCGAAGTTGAGAGCTCACCCTATATCGAGCTCGATGATCGAGACAAGGTGTACTCCGTAGACGGCTTTCTGGAGCACTTTCAATACTGCCCCGACGCACAGATACTCTATGATGAGAGCCAAGGGGGCACCGTCTGTGTCGAAGAGCCTGAGTTTACCCTGAGAGGAGGGTACTTGAGTGACTATGGCCTGGACGGCATGCCACGATGAGAGATCAAGGAAAACAGAACTTGAGTTGGTGAAAACAACAGGCAACGAAAAAAGCATATCAAGTACAGATGACTTTATGATGTTTACGACAAATTTTTCCTTATACTATAACGAAATGGCTTTCTTTTTTCCTTTTCGAGTATTCTGCTGGAGGAATGGATCAATGGCTGGATGCACTGGCTCTGAATGGTGTGCTCGTATAGCCGCCACAAAGGGGTTCCAGTGACAAAAAGTTTTATACACAAAAATATTTAGCAATTTTTCTAGTGAATTTACCTCTTTTCTTTCTTTTTCGAGAAACATGATGAATGCTTTTGAATGTGATTCCTGCGCATAGCCACGAGAGATGATTCCTGATAGAGTCCTGCGCCCATTCTCCAGGGTGGGCATTTGGCCAACATGTTTTGTAAAGGCCCAACAGCATGCTTCAGTGATTCTGATTAGGGGCTTATTGACCCAGCATGCCATGCCTGTAAGTGCCGGGATTTGATGTTGCAGTGCCAACCAAGCACTGGTTTGTCGGCGGATCGGCGTGTATACAGGGGGTTTCGAGCAGGACCAGGGCGTTGGCTCAGTCGGAGAAGTGGCATTTCATGGTTCACATCTGATCTGCAGGTGGGAGGCCTACCTGGTTCAAGATATCCTGGCCGGTTTCCAGGGCCAGCATCATGCAAACTCTTTGATTGAGCCTCCAAAGTGGCTGCAGACAGCCCCTGGATCGTCTCTATGGAAGCTCTCTCCTCCGGTCGAGATGAGCGCCTTTACCGCATCCTATCCGGCTATCGCGTCAAGTATGTTGTCATTCAAGCGCATACGCTCAATGCAAAGGCTTTGGTGGACATTCCCTTAACTTTGTCAACATCCTTGCATCAATTCCCTATGGTCAGGAGGGTCAGAGTGTCGCAACTATCTCACGCAACGACGCCCATAGGGAGGTAGAGGGAGATGGTTCGCAAGTTAAGTTGCTAGGCGTAAACAACATCTGACACCCCCAATAGATCAGTCTCTTGGAACTCGAAGGGGTCGAGCAGCCGAGTTTACTCGCATAAGAATATGTATGTGGAAGAACAATAACTCATTATATCCGCATCCACGAGAGAAATTTTGTAGACTGGGAAGAAAAAGAGTCGGATAATTGAACACACCATGAATTCGGTTTAGTATAGGGTTGATCGTCCGTGTTGTCATGCAAGTTATCTATATCGGGTGCAATAAAGCCTGATCAATATGCGTAGATCAAATACACCCACGAATTCGGAATATACCGATCGCTATGCCACGATGTTTGTGTAAAAGAAATTCCTTTCGCATCTCCAAAAGAAGTAAAAAAAAAAAAAAAAATCCATTGCCGTGCCCTTTTCGGCGAAATTCGAGTTCATTTACATCATCCATCTGCCCCCAGCGTGGCATCCACTTCCATGCCCAACATCAACCATTCATAATCTCGTCATAGACATAGCAAGATGACCAAACAAGGAACATGACAGTCCATCCAACGACGCAATTGAATTCTGAAAAATCACTCTACGTCATAAAGATCATATACAACATATCAATATAAAATAGCAGCATATCATTAAACTTGACCTGTTTTCACTGTGGCAAAGATTCTCATAATGCTAAGAAGAGCTCTCCAACGACAAAGGGTCTTTATATCTACACCTCATCCTATTCTTCTTTGCACCTCATCTCCTCATTTCTCGAGTAATTACAAGCTAGATCATATTACACGTAATTTTTCTATATCGCATACTCTGAACAGCAATCTGTCCAGCATGGCCAACCTCAACGAAAAGAACAAGCCCTTCTCCCGCGAGACCCTCTTTGATCTCAAAGACAAGGTCGCCCTCGTCACTGGTAAGTCTCCCATCTTCATATCTCTCTGCAAGAATACTCACACTTCCTCAGGCGGTGGCTCAGGTATCGGCCTCATGATCACCCAGGCCCTAGCCACCAACGGCGCCAAAGTCTACATCACCGGCCGCACCCAGGACAAGCTCGACACCGTCGTCTCAACCTACGGAAAGGACATCCCCGGCGAGATCATCGCCCTCCAGGGTGACGTCTCTTCCAAGGACGGCGTCCGCGCCCTCGTTGACGAGTTCTCCAAGCGAGAAAAGTGCCTCTGCATCCTCGTCAACAACGCCGGCCTCTCCAGCAACTCCATCGAGACCCAAGTCCCCTCTTCCCAGTCCGGCAACGACCAACAGGCCGCTGACCAGCTCCGCAAAAACCTCTTCGACGCCGATGCAAACTCCTTTGAGGACTGGAACAAGACGTACAACACAAACGTCACGGCCTGCTACTTCCTCACCACCGCCCTCATCCCCTTGCTTCAGCACTCCTCCGACCGCTTCCCCGGCTGGTCCTCCACCGTCCTGAATATCTCCTCCATCTCTGGATTGGTGAAATCCTCGCAGCACCACTTTGCCTACAACGCATCCAAAGCCGCGGCCATACACCTGACCCGCATGCTCGCCGCAGAGCTCTCCGCGGGCGGGGTATCGGGAGGGACCAACCGTCTCAAGATTCGCGTTAATGGCATTGCGCCTGGTGTGTTCCCCAGTGAGATGACGGCCGACGAGAGTGACGAGCAGCAAAAGAGTAAACTTGACAAGGGGAAATATGAGGACAAAGTGCCCGCAGGGAGGCCGGGTAGGGATGTGGATATGGCGCAAGCGGTCTTGTTTGCAGTCGCGAACCAGTATCTGCTTGGACAGACGATTGTAGTCGATGGAGGATACACAATTGCCGCGGGACAGTAAATGTTGACCACTAAATAAATAGTCAAACTATATAGTCAGTCAATAGCTCTTAAGAGTATTCATAAATGCAAATAGTAAACGCTTAAAACAATAACATTTTCATCATAACCCGAGATCGTAGACGTGATCGCTCAAATCAAGATCCCTCGCTGGATTCTAATCGTACATTGCCCATTAGACCATATGACTTTTCGTGAAGCGTCAATTCCTCGCTTTCCCTCTGGACTATTAACACATGTCATTATAGAAATACCACCAATCAATGCTCCAAGAACCTGTCACATCGCTGCATTTCGTCGTGCTCATCGCACTTCAATGTGCTGTACTGCCGTCATCCATTTCTTCTCATCAGCCCTGGATAGTCATGTTAGTATCATCATTACCAAATGTTTAGTTAGGGACACTCACTTGTCAAACTTCAACAACTTCCCCAGCACTGGAACTAGCTGGGCTCGTAGCTTGCCATCCTTTTGCTCCAGGAACTGCAACAAGATCGTCTTTAGATACATTGTATCGGGTGTCTGAGATCCATTCACATTGCTGCTCCTGACCGAATCCATGGAACTCCGGCTTGAATTGTTGTTTAGTAGTTTGGACTGCGCTGTCTTGAGATCCTTGGCCAGCTTCTCATACCGCACTCTTGAGTCTTCAAGCAGTTTACGCAGCTCGGTTCGCTGTTTCTCGCCATCTCGCACTTGGTTCTCTGAGGCATCAAGCGCTGTTCGAAGCTGAGAGATGGTAGCCCTCATGTCCTCCGTCTCAGCCTCAACCTTTGCTTCCACGGCCTCCAGTTCCTCTCGTCGGCGTCGCCAGTCCTTCTCTCGCTGCTCAAGCTCATCTCTCTCATGGCTAAGCGTCTTCACCTCTCGCTCCAGGTCTCGGATCTTCTGCTTCAGCTCCTCAACCTCCCTAGCTTTCCTTCGTGCGATTGTGCTGGACTCGTCTTCAATTCGATCACGCTCTTCAATGGCTGCCTCCATCCGAGATCGCATCTCTCTAACCTTGGTGTCTGCCCGCTCGTCTACATCGGCCAAGAGTCGTCGCATCGTCTCGCCTTCGCGCGTACGCTCCTGAAGCAATCGCTGCACCTCGGCAAGTTCTTCCTCAAGCGACTCAGCCTGCGACTGTGATTCTTTGAGCTGTACAGACATCTCCGCTGCCTGATCCCGCATGCTACTCAAAAGTCCTTGGGCATTTGTGTACTGCTGAGTCTTGAAGTCGGCCTCTTCTTGAGCTGCCGACTTTTCCCGTCTCAATTTATGCAGCTGTTCCTCCAACTCCTTGACGCGGGGTCGTAGCTTGTTGACCTCTTCCTGCACCTTTTGTAGCTCGCGCTCGGCCTTCTCAGCCTTAGCACTCAGCTCAATCTTTTCTGCTTCGACGCGTCTCAAATCACGTCCTGATGCACGCTGGGCATCCTCTAGTCGCAGTTTGGCGTTGGTCTCCGTTGCCACCTTGTCTTGCAGAATCTTGATTTCCTTCTCGCGATCTGACGCAGCTTGTTGCACACGAGTCAGATCCCGCTTGAGATCCTTCTCCTTCTTCTCCATCTCTCTCAGTTCCTTGGCCTTGGCAGCCAGTTCATCTTTAGTCGTCTTCAGAGCAGAAGAATCCTGCCTTAGACTCTTGAGCTCCGGCTGAACCTTTTGCAAGACTTCTCGTAGGTCCGTCAGATCCTTAAATCGCGTCTGTGCAAGCTGCTGAGCGGCGCCAAGATCAGATTGCAGGGTGGCCGATTTCTCCTTCAAGTCTTCGTATTCCTTCTGCAGAGTTTCCACTTCCCCTTGTAGCTTCGTATTGGCTTGTGTATTTGACGATAATGAAGCTATCTTCTCTTCCAATGCCTCGATTTCAGCTTTCAAATCTCTCTTCTCCTGCTGCAGTTCCTTGATGGTTTGCTTGTCCACAACGTGATCTTGACCAATGTCGAGCAAGTTTTCTTGCAACGTTTCAATCTCCTCACGGAGATCATCTTCCGTCTTCTTCCTCTTTGAAAGTCGCTCTATCTGACCGTCCTTTTCAATGATCTCCTCCTTGAGCTTGGAAATCTCTGCCTCCAACGCTGAAGTATCCGGAACCTCTGAGGCTTCTCCAGCGATCTCGTTTGTTTCCGCTTCCTCTTCAGGAGCTGGCACAGGGGTTGCCGCACCACCCTTGCCCTTCTTCTTATTGTTTTTCTTCTTGGACCCACCCGAGGCTGGGGGCTGAGGCGAGGGAGTTCGCGATTGCGCTCGAGCAGGCGTTAGGGATTGAGATTGTACGCTCAGTTTCTTTGTCAGATCATCAATTTTGCTCTGACTCTCCACCTTCTCCTTCTTCAGAGATTCAATTTGGGTGTTCAGGGTGTCAATGAGTTTCTTGGAGATAGTTTTGGCGTTGGTGGCCTTGGCCAGCTCGGCATCCAGTTCACTTGATCGCTTGTCCGACGTTGCCAATGAGACCTCAATCTCCTTGATCTTGGATAAGCTGGTTGTCTTTTCCTCTTCCAGCTTTGTCTCTAGTTCCTTTAATTGAGTTTGCGCTTTTGCGAGTCTTTCGGTCAAACCAGAAATTTCCTTGTTTCGAGCATCTAGTTGGGTCTGCAAGGACGTCTGAGTCGCTGCGGTTTCGCGGGATTCACTCAGTTCCACCGCTGACTTCTCCAGACTCTCTGCCAAATCAGCGCCATTCTCCTTGGCAGTAGCAAGTTCATTCTTCAGGCTCTCCACTTCAGACTTGAGTGTCTCGATCTCTTCGGCCTTGGCAGCAACGTCGGCCTGCAGCGTAGGGATCTCGTCGTCATAGGAAAAGAAGTCACCGTCCTCTCCTGCCTTTCCAGCCGGCGCATTTCCCTCCTTGGTCTTCCGTTCAGCAGATTCAAGGGACGTTGGGGTTGCAGCACCGGCCTTCTTATCATCCGTCTCTGCATCTGCGTCCGCCTGTTTCGCCGCCTTAAGAGCATCGAGCTCCTCCTGTAGCTTTTTCAGCTTCTCGTCGCTCTCGTCGCTCTTCTTCTTGAGCTCATCCTTATCCATGGATACCCTCTTCAACTCATCCATAACCATATCTCCCCTAAGCTTCAGCTGATTCAGATACTCAATCAAGGCATCTGGGTCACCAATGGATGTCAGAGGGGTGTTTTCGCGGAGGGCCTTTTCGAACGGCTCGATTGCGGTTGCGCGTTTGTGGGCGACTCGGTAGGATCGCAAAAGTTCTGCAACATGTTAGTTTACAGCCAGGTTCTAAATAATAGTAAATAGCAGCCTACCAGGATATCTCAACTCCAACTTTTCCAGTTTTCGGAGTTGTGCCCTGACTTCCGGAGTCAAGGCCGAGACTGGGGATGATAGCTTGGCGATCCGCTCAGGACCTGCATCTCCGGCAATGCTGGTGCTATCACGTCGTTCATCTTCCTTTGCATTGGCACCTTCGGTGGGTTTCTCTCCCGACTCCGCATTTTGAGCATTCGACTCTCCATTCGGAGTATCTTTCTCGGAAGGCGCCGGCTTTGGTGTCCCTGCTCGACTCGGATCATCGCTATCGTCAATAACAAATGCGGCTTCAAAGACGGCCGGATCTGGATTTGCGGCGGAATCACCAGCATCAATACTGGAATTCTTGGGTCGCGGCCGCCGCCCAGCTACCGACTCGCTCCTACGCGACGTGGATGATGAGCGGGAATGAGGACTCGGATCCAAGCTCTTCTGACGAGCCTGTTCCTCGGCAATGGTTCGATCTATAGCCCCCTTGATCCTCTACTCACATGTCAAGCATGTTAGCGATCGTGCATCCCAAGTTTGACCTCTGTTGTAGCGAGGCGCATCGTGAACGATGGACGACGAACCTGAAACATGGTCACTCTCGTTTAGCCCGATTGGCTGACGAACAAACAATGCAATTGAAGGTTAAAGCATAGAGGGTATCTTGTAAAAGAAATTTAGGCGTAAGGAAATAAGAGAGGATTGCTAGAGCATCAGTTGTTGAAGCCACCTGCGCAGCATTATCGCAAGGACTGCAAATGTTAAACCGACAAGGCCAGCTATGGAATTAGAACAGGTCAGCCTCATCCTGCGTCACCAGAAGGAGAGGCTGTGGTTCTGGAACTCGGGTTGTTTCGGGTTTAGCGCTATGCGGGTTGTGCTTGGACTCCAAGGTTTCTTATTCAACATCCATCTAATATGGATCCATCAGTGGAGGCTTGGGGCCAAACACAGTGAGCACTACAGGGGCCTTACAGGGGCTTCAGCTTCTGTAGCCTCTGTGGCAACAGCATCAGAACGCCTAAGCACCAGCGCTAGAGCAGCTGGAGGGTATCGACACCAGTGCGACAGCGCCCTCACCTCTTTACCTACAGGCCATAGCGACACATCCCCCACGAACCATCCATGGATCCATTAGATCCCCTTAAACATTGCCCAAGCTTCAGCATGCGAGAGACTCCCTCTGAGACATACAGACGGGATCAACAAACGAGCAAATCAACTCCTTAAACAAGATTATCTATCTACATACACGACAGAGACGACTTAATGCTCAGTAGATACATTTTACTTGTACTTGATATCAATGCATGCCCCCTACAAAGCAGGCTAGCGTCAATGCCAAGATGCACTCGAGGTAGCATATTGGTCAAATGATCAATACGAGTCAGCATTTATTATGAGTCAAGGAAGATACTTGTAGAGTTGAGGCCGGAATGAGGAAGTTATCTATATAATCTTGATCCGGGGGAGCTGCAAAGCTTATTATAGAGAGATGGAGAGAGTAAGAGAGACAAGACCTCCCCTCCCCCTCGTGTTCAAGACAATAATAAGACACGATAACTCCTTGTAGGCATATTATCCATCCATACTTATGCACAGTATTCTACTCAATTTCTGCATTCAGCCTCGTTACATTTCCAATAGTCCCCTGGTGGCGTGAAGATTATCCTGCCGATCTCACCCCAGACCGAGGAAATCCTGCCTTATCTGCCCAACGGTTTCTCCAGGAATATTCTGGGCTCGCTGAGGCTGAATAAGTCATTCGCTGACCTGCAGCTGCACGTCTCCAACAGGGCCGGTTATAGGTGGACTGGACGGCGTATAACACGAGTGGTTGATTAATTCATATAGTATATGACCAACAGACAACCCCCCCCGTCGCTCGCTTAGCTGGTACTCTTTCTCTTCTTCCCCTCAATCATCTGTGAGGTCTTCATAATCATCATCTTCAGCATCATCGTCCAAAATGCATCTATTCGATTTTCCCGATGAATTACTCGAAGCCATCGGCAAGAACCTCTCAGAAGACGGCGACATTGCTGCCTTGACCAGAACAAGCCATCGTCTTTACAACATCTTTAGCGATTATCTATACCTACACAATGAAAAACACGAAGACCCGGACGACATGGCATTTACCTGGGCCGCAACGCAGGGTCGAGAAGAGACGCTGTTGCGAGCCAAAGAAGCTGGCGTCAATCTCTCGGCTCATCCATACCTCTTCTCACTGGCTGTAACAGAGGGTCACGCGGGCATCGTCAAGACCCTCCTTTCCATTGGTGGCATCGACGCCACAGTCATGGGTGATGACGGATGGACGCCCTTGGGCCTCGCAATCAACAAGGGCAATACTGAAATAGTCAAGCTCCTTCTTGACCACAATGTCGACATTGTCAAGCCAATGGTGGGAGGTTGGACTCCCATCAATGTAGCCGCCAGCAGGGGACATTTCGAAATCTTCAAGCTTCTACTTGATCGCAAGGCCGACATTAGTGTTCGAAGCCTGAGTGGATGGTCACCACTTGCATCTGCATCAGCGGGTGGCTACGTCGAGATTGTCAGGCTACTTCTTGATAATGGCGCCGATACTACAGTCAAGAGCAATCTAGGCTGGACATGCCTGCACTCAGCGGCCAACGCAGGACACACCAAAGTCGTCAAGTTACTACTCGATCATGGCGCTGACACCACGATCGCCGCCAATGACGGCTGGACACCACTAACCCTAGCTGCGGATAAGAATAAGCACAGTACCGTCAAGCTTCTTGCCGAGAGAGGCGTCGATGTCGAGCTCCCCTGCGGAGGTGGCTGGACGGCCTTGATGCTGGCAGCAGACCACGGTCAGACTGGTATGATGAAGGTGCTTCTCGACCATGGAGCGAGCACTGCATGTCGCACCGAGGGAGGATGGACATCGCTCGTTCTGGCATCACACAACGGTCATCTCAAAGCAGCAGAATTGCTTCTTGAACGCGGTGCAGACCCGGATATCGGTACCAATGCCAAGTGGACGGCTCTCATGGCAGCATCGGATAACGGATACTTTGACATGGCCAAACTGCTTGTCGAAAAGGGGGCTAATGTGGAGGCTACCAACGATAATGGATGGACAGCCCTGTTTTCTGCCACGGACAGCAATCACACAAACATTGTGAAATTTCTCTTGGATAATGGCGCCGACTACACATGCAGGAACAAGGGCGGACAGACAGCAGCCATCAGAGCGGCACATGTCGGAAGTCTTGGGTCTATTGAGCTGTTTCTCATGAAGCCAAACTTTGACGTGGACCAAATGGATAACCAGGGTCGGTCGCTGTTCTTCCATGCCGCGATGCGTGGTCACATCGAGATCCTAAAAAGTCTACTCCCCTACAGCAAGACGATCAACACCAAGGACCGGTACGGCACTACCCCCATTTTTGCCGCTACGAGAAACGGCCATCGCAGGGTAGTCGAGCTGCTGCTCAAGAGAGGCTGCGCGGACATGGAGGAAAAGGACATGCTTGGGAACACTCTATATGCGACAGCCAAAAGGAGTGGAAACGGGGTACTCATCGAGGTACTGCGCAAACATGCAGAGCAGACCGGGGTAAAGACGGAAGAGGAAGAGTCAGCAAGCCAGGGTCGCGAGTACAAGTTCGAGCCGGAATCATGCTGGTGCGATGTTTGCTGCAGATGTACAGTCCACGGCACGGAGTCGTTTGTTTGCGACATTTGCGACGGAGGAGGATACGTCATCTGCTCAGAATGTTCCGATGCAGGGCTCCGATGTCAGGACGAAGACCACGAATGGAAACTTCATCGATGTTCCCGCACAGGCGTTGGCGGCGGCGGCGGTGGTGGAGCATAGATTAAGACTTTTGGTTCGTCAAGGCATGTTAAGGTTATTTTTCCCCTTCTCTCTTTTTTTTTCCCCCATGGCCAGAAAAAGCGGTGTCGGCTGTATCCATACGGCTTGTTTGCCTTGTTGCGAGTCCCACGCGGCTCATACGTACATGCATGGAAGATGAGATGCATCCGTGTGGCAAGGATGCTGTTGTCAAGGATCGATTGGACAGGCGTTGAAGGCGGCGTACGTACCTTTCTTTTTTGCATAATTCGTTGGCCATGTATTTCTTCAACTGCCATGTCATTCCTTTCCCAATATATAATAGGACCAATGACGATATGATATGTATCATGAAGCGCCCGTTGCGTTACCACTCACAGTGTTTATCAACGTTTGCCCTTGTTTGACATCCCCCCCCCTCGTCCAGCTGTGGCTAGTTAGTAAACTGTCTGTGGTGACGTAAAGTAGCTCGTGGCTGTGCAGCTAACCGTCGTGGCTCAAACGTGGCTTGATCACCCCTCCTGCTCGCCCAATGAAGGTCACCAAGAGCTCATGCACGGCACTCCATTTGTTTTGGGCACTAAGCTGAGCTGTCATGAAGTTAATCTTGCTGGACTGGCAAAACTGTGTCTTGTGATACCTTGAAGACAAGCACCAGATTCGCAGAGGCAGCAGGTCAACGTTTGCCAGCTGCGCTTCTTGACAGCGCCAGCTTTCAGACGTTGAACTTTTTGTTTATTCTTCATCTTCATCTTTCTTCTTCTTCTTCTTCTCTTCCCTTTCTTCATGCTATTCTTTTACATCTCCATTCTTCGTTACTAGCTCTAGAACTGGTGGTCGTCTGATCAGCCCGCATACGTACCACATTCAAGATGGTCTCTCTGTGGCCATGGGGAGTTTGTTTGCCCATCTTCCACAACGCACCCTCACAATACTGCAAAACTAACTCTTATTCTCAACATTTAGGGCGATGATTCCTCTCCGGCCTCGTTCGAAAAAGCCCTCTCCGGGCTCGCCAAGAAGATTACCGAAACCCAAGCCAAACTCGAGCGGCTGCGCATCAAGTCTCGCAAAGCCAAAGTCCTTGGAACCCTTTACCTGTCCTTTGCCTACCTTGTCTATGCCATAGTCCTGCTATTGGTCGTCGGATATAAGGATCTGGGACCCTATGAGTGGACTGGCATGGCCGGCGGTCCTGTCGTGTGAGCTGTCCCTCTCTATAATAATACTTGGCATGTGAATATCGAGCCCCTCTCCTAACCACTGATTGGCTTGTCACACATAGGATATACACAGCACGCAAGGTCATCACGGGCTACTACAACTTTGTCATTGATACCTTGGAGGCACGTCTGAATGAGCACCAGGAGGAGCGCTCAAAGACAATCCAGAAACTCAAGGATGCGACCAAATATGACTCCACCATGGAGCTCATCGAGAAATACGGCGGACCTGATGGCAGACCCAAGAGTAGAGGCCAGGAGTCTGCCTACGACGGCAGTGAAAGAGCACCCAGCGCACAAGGAACTCCAAGCCGAACGCATATACCTCCTCCCGCAACTGCCAATATTCAGCGTCGAGAGGGACCCCAAGGTAGTCGCCCAAGTACCCCACAGCCCGGTCCCGCCTTTGGTCCTCCTCCTCCACACGGCCCTCCTCCACCCTCTCATCTCGACTCACTTGAGCCCACGGCCGAGTTTGCCCCAAATGCCTTTGGTAATGGCGCCCCCCAACCTCCGCCGCCGCAGATCTACGTCACCGGTCCTCCCGAGCCGCACTGGTACGACCGCATCTTCGACGTGCTGCTGGGCGAGGATGAGACAGCTGCCAAGAATCGCATCGTCCTCATCTGCAAGTCCTGCCGCCTTGTCAACGGCCAGGCCCCGCCCGGGACCAAGACTCTTGCCGAGCTGGGCACATGGCGCTGCATGGCATGCGGGGCACCCAACGGCGAGATGGACGAGGGAAAGCGCATCGTCAGAGAGGTCCTGGCCACCAAAGAAGCTGACAAGAAGGAGAAGAAGGGCGATTCGACAGTAAACACAAAGGAAGACGGGAATGAAGACGCTGAGGGTGAGAGCACCGGAATTGATTCTGGTGACAGCCCAGCTGCAGCGGTTAAGGCCCGACGCGCCAAGAACGGCAAATGAAAGGAAAATTAAGATCAAATTTTTATTTTTATTTTTTGCTAGCCAGATTAAAAAAAGCACTTGGTTGCAGAAGGGGAGAATAGTTTGTGATGATGTATGCATTTGCATCTCGCATCTCTTTGTTTTTGTTTTGTTTTTCATTGTTCATTCAGAGATGGGGATACCCAAAGTAGGAAAAGGGGGGAGGGGAGGGAGGTGGTATTGTATACCCATGAACAGGACACAAATGATATGCACTGTGATTTTGATAGTCTATATTCGCTGGTGAATGGTTTAATATCAGCTCTCAAATGTGAAGACAATGCAAGGGAAGAAATGCTGCTGGGTCATCAGGCCTACCACCTGGGCCAGATCGACAGCTATAGGGTACCTATCTAACTCCCAAAGTTGGGCCTCCATACTTTCAATATATTCCCATGCCTATATGAATCCTGTTCCTTCCAGCAACTTTCACATACGACCACAGCCGCCAGAAAAATCAGGATCCCGTCCGATCTCCAACCGATAACCTGGTGAGCGCTGGATTAGTAGCTGGGTCGGTGACGACCAGCGAACCCCTGGTGTTGTATGTATTTTCTTTTGCCTCTTCTTTTTGCCTCAATTGGGTTTTCTTCGATCCACACACTCAGGAGCTTAAAACGGCATCACAAATCAAAGAGAAAAAAAAAGTAATCACAGTTCATGTCGCAGAGTCTATCTATCGTAGCCGTTCCATACATTCCAAAACGTTACCATCGATCATGTCCGTTATCATTCCGCTATTTCCCCTCCAACAATAAAACGACAACACGCGCTCTGCCGGCAAAACAATTCTGCGATGCTGCCCAAAGCATACCATGTATGTTTCCACATTCAACATTTACTTGCCCAAGACATCAAAACCTGAGGCCTCTAACGTTTCCTCACTTCTGTAGCCCATCCTTCGACACCTTCTCCTCTGCTCCCGACCTCCAAGCCCTCAATCTTGACTCCCTTCATGCCTGGTGTGTCCTCTAGCCAGCCATGCCCCGCCATGCCACCTGCATTTGCACGCTTCTCCGGTACCAACTCCAGCATTGGTGTCAGAAACGCCGCGATTCTCTTCGCCTCATCCTCCTTGAAATGATATTTCTCCCTAAGGACGTCGGGAAGGGCCCAGTGTCGTAGCCTATGAATATTCCGGAGCTCTCCCTTGCGATTAAATATCTCCTGACTCCACTTCCCGCTCAGGCAGAGTGATCGGGGGAAAGGCCCGAGTAATTCAATTATTTGTGCAATGTGATCGTCGTCTTTTCCGTACTTGGTCCCAGACTGGGGATCGAACAAGTAGTCGCCGGTGATGAGTTCAAAAACCTTGAGCATTTCAAGTCAGCAGCTGTACAATGGGCAATACACTCTAAGGGGCTCGGGATCCATACCATGGCAGACATGCTCCATACATCAGTGCTAGCGCCCCATTTAGCACCCAAAATTACCTCAGGAGATCGGTATTGTCGTGTCTGAATATCGTTGGTAAAGTGGTGATTTACCCAGCAGGCGTTGCCGAGATCTGCAATTTTGACGCTGATGATGTCAAAGGCATGAGGGTCGTCCATCTTGCGCTTGTCTCCGGCGGGCACAGAAGAGCTGGTGGACTTGTCGAGAGAGATGCCGGATACCTCTCGTGTCAAAATATCTCTGTAGATGGAGAAGGGATCGTGTAAGTAGACTGTTTTTCTTATATATAATGCGCGTCCAAATTCACTTACGCCGTCTTCTCTCTCTTGCTGTGAGAATCTTCGGACTTGGGCGATGAGTCCTTTTGCTTGCTGTTGACTATTGCGCATGTTCAGTTAGGAGGCTGATTCAGATGTGGGGGTGTATTGAAATATGTGCCATACCATCAAGCATACCGGCCAAGCTGCCCTGTGAAGTTGCGGAAGGAAATAAGTTGGTGTGGTTGAACGAGGAGTTGAGGGGGGATGGCAGCGGCTGACTGCCAGTAATGAGCGTCCTACGCCTTCTCCGGCCGTTGCGATTGTTCTCTTTTTCGGGAGTCTCGGGCTTGACGACCCGTTTCACGATTTGTTCGACATCGCCAATCTCAATCAAGACGTTTTCGGGCTTGAGGTCAGTATGAATGATGCCGCATTCCCTATGAAGATAGTCAAGACCAAGTAGGACCTGCTTTGTGATTTGCTTGACGAGGGGCATAGGAATGCCCCGGTGGTTCCACCTCTTGATCAGACCTAACAGGTTCTCGCCCAAAACCTCAAAGACCATGCAGACGTGTGTGCCATTGGGTCCCTTGTGTTCGAAAGAATCGAGCAAGCTGACGACGTGCTTGCGACCAGGGTGATTAGGGTTCGCCTGAACAATCTTGTTCAGGAGCTTGATCTCGTCGATAGCAGTCTCGGTATAGTGGGCGGCAGAGCGAACGACCTTGAGGGCAACGTGCTTGCCGTTGGTGTTGTCTCTGGAAAGCCAAACGGTGGAGAAATGTCCCCAGCCCAGCTTTCGCACAACAGTATACTTGCCATCTTTGAATTTTTCGCCAATCTGGACGGGGTGGTAGCCGCCCTTGCAGTAATCCTCAGAATCCTCCTCGTCGGCGGTGTTTTCGGCGGGGTCGTCGGCTGCGGAGGATGACGATGGCGAGTGAGCCATGGTGGGGGTCGACAATTGATGAGCTCTGAGGGGGCGAAAGAAAATGAAATGCGTTAGCAAAGGCTTGTCCCCAGGCCAACGGCACACAATGATGCCTAAACGAGGAGAACCAAGGTACGAAACAAAACAAAAAAGGAGAGAGAGAAAAAACAAATGCACTATTAGGATGACAAGACAAATGCAGTGAAGGGGGGGGCCGCTTTTGCTGCAGGTATGAAAATGCGTTCGGTCAAAGGCTGCGGGGCGTGCCAGGAGAGTAACCCAAAAAGCAGGCTGACAACCAACGAAAAGGCACACGCAGTAGCAGGATATGGCGAAAAAATAAGGATGGGATATTAGAGGGGTTGGTAGTGGGCGGCGCCAAAGCGGCCAGCAGCAAGGGCACCGGCACCAAGGCAAAAAGAAGGGCTCTTGGGAGGAGGTGAGGGGAACCTAGTCTTGAGGAAACTCATCGCGTTTGGGACATGGACATGGCGCGAGCCCACACGCTGCAATGGTTTGGTTGGGTTTCACACTTTGACCGCTGACTCTGGCTTTGGGCGGCGGCGGGCAACGGATGGCGGGGGTTGGGCCTTGGGTCCAAAGTGTTTGATATGGATGGGTGATAATGATAAGGATAAATGGACCAAATAGAGAGGAGAGGCGTGACGAGAGGGAGGGCGAGAGAGAGGGAGGAATGGGGGGAATCAAGAAAAGCAAGAAACGATGCCAAAAACGTTGGACAGCGAAGAGGGAAAAAATGAGGGAGAGGGAAGAGAGCTGGCAGCAGTAAATAATGGGCAGAGAGGTTGGCGACCAGGTGAGGGTTTTTGGTGGAGGCGGTATCGTGACAGTGAGAAGAGGGAGAAGAGGAACCCCAGGTCAGACCAGGCCAGGGCAGACCAGAGACGACGTCAGAGGAGTGGTCGGCAACTGAGCACCCAAGACACTGCTAGATATGGGCTTCAATTGGTGGAGGGGACGCAAGCTGAATGCGGCAATGAGCAAGCACTGCTGCACCGCTGGGGAATTCTTATCCAGCCCTCTAAGCGGGCCACTCCAGGCGCCAACAGTCCGTAGCGGCCAGGCCGTTTAGCAGAGCAGCGCGACACAGTAGTACAGCGCAGCGTAGCCGTTGAATAGGTGGGTAGGTATGTTGAGTGAGCGTCAGTCAGTCAGACATATCCAGCGCCTTGCTGATCTGCGCCGCAGAGCGTAAACTGAACTCGGTATGCTTGTGGATAAAGATATGCTATGTTGGCCGGGTCTGAGTCGAAGAGATGGAAACATCTGGTGGCAGCCTGTCCTTGGCGGGCTTTTTTTTCTTCCCTCAGGCCGCCTGGGCAACGATCTTGGGGATTAACGGTCCAACCCAGATGAGGCGCTCATCGTGTCTCTAAACGGCTTCTCAACTCGTCACTCGACGTGCTGCGCCCCGCCTGAAAAAGCACCCTCTTGCATGAAACCTTGAAACTCTGCCCTGCCCTGCCTGTGCTATGCTTGCTACAGTGGAGCAAAATGGAGTCTTGGGGTGTGCCAATGGTCATGGGCGCGCACCCGGGAGGACGGGGAGGGGTCCATCGCTGTCCCTCCGTTTCTTCCCATTGCTGCCCGCTTGCCCAGCGAGCGAATGATAATCCAGAAAAGACAAGAGGCGTGCGTGTGGGAGAATGGCTGCGTGATTCCATGGTGGAGTTTGGCAAGTTGGTCAGGCACATGACAAAACTTGCCAATAGCAAGCAACGTTGACTTTGGCGACCAAAGGCGACCAATTTTTGGACGCTGTCTGCCGATCACCAAAAAAAGGACATCAAGCGACCTTGCGATGATGCATTACCGAGAGATTGGAGGGAGTAAGACGAGCGAGCGACAACAAACGGCCGATGCGAAGAAAAGACGATCGGAAATATGGATGCAATTGAAGGGGAACAAGGAAAGCGAGGATAAAGAGCAAAAAATGAAGAGAAAAAAAAAGGATCAAGAGGGAATCGTCATGATGAAATAGAGGAAGCGCAACGTACCCAGTATCCTGCTGCTGTCCTTGGCCTTCTTCTTGCTGTGGCCCGGGGCTCTCTGTTGTGATACGTGGTTTAGGCCCGTCCTTCTTACGCTTCTTTGCCGCAACACTGTCGTCTTTGGAGCTGGCGCTGGGAGTCAGCGGTGGCTTCTGGCTGTCGGCTGCTTCGCTACTGTTCATTTTCGCTGTGTATGTATTTTTATATATAACCGTCGCTTATATCGTGAAGGAGGATTGCGGTCTAAGGGGGGAATGCGCCTTTTGTCGAGCGCACCGAGTAGCGAGTGGCAAAAAGAGCCTCGTTTGTCTCTAGAAGGGGTTGTTGTATTGTTGGTGCACACAATATGTTCTTCCTTGAGTCGAATTGCCGATGTAGCCCTTGGTTATACTCTATCAAGGCTGAATTCTTCTTCTTCCAGCTGCATTCGTCGTCTGTCTTGGAAGCGCAAACAGGAGTAGCCCGTGGTGAAGCGAAACTTGAAATTATCGATCGTCCCGTCCGTTCGTAAATGTGGCGGCGGTCCCTTTTGGCACGCGCAACGGTGACTGGTGGGGGGGAGGAGGTTGGCGGGGAGGGAGTCTAAAACTTGTCTTGAAGGCGGTCTTTTGGTTCTGTTCGCAAGGAGCTTCCGACGTCAGTTTGTTGGGTACATTGGTAGTAGCAGTAAATTCATTGCGAAGACGATGAACAATAAAAGCATGAGATGCAACAACAGAGGCAAGCCAACTTGGCGTTATTGCGCTGCTACTTTAAACACAGTGTATCGTGTGTCAAGATGCGGCGCAACAGGGTAATAACTTGGAGGTCAATCTCACCTCTCAACCGGGACTGCTTGCTGTCTGAATTCGGCACGATCCGAACAAGTCACAGGTAAGAGCTGCAAGAAACCAGGACGCTCGTTATTCAATAAGCGATAAATAGATACTTGTAAAAGAGGAGCTAATCGCTATAATGGCAATAATGATTCAAGAGGCGAGACAAGACGAGATGAGATGAGCAAACGGTTCAAAGCTTGGAAGAGGGGAGAAGGAGAAGAAGGAGCAAAACAGGCTAGAAGCCAGATGAATTTTCTTTACCGCATCTCGTTGTTGAGAGAGAGGCAGCGATAGTAAAAACAGAACAGCACAGCGACGCACATGCAAGGAGATCGGTGAGATGCGCCTGTGACGCAAGAGGGACCCTTTCTTAGTACAGGCAGGTACGTACATACACGGTTATTTCTGCTAGTACGCTTTCGTCCCCATTTACCGCTAGCCCGGATAAAGTACTCCGGGATTCCGTACTTTCCTTCAATTCCAATTACTACACGTCTCTATCTATCTGCTCTGTACTTTCCCATCTTGCTCTACATCAGTCACGTGCTGATGCAGGCATCACGAGAGAGAGAAGAGAGGACCATGAAGGAGTGATACTCCATAGCAACAACAACAGCACCGCTTCATCTTCTTGGCATACTGCTTGTATGGTTTGCTCTGACTTGGCTAACTAAGCATAAAAGCAAACAGAAAATTCTTCAAGCAAGGTCTGCACGCGGCATTACCGTCTGTGCAGCCTTCATCTTCTATCCAAGCGTTGTCCTGTGCTCTGCGCCGTATCCTGGCCATGTCGTCAAATCTCATCCTCGCTAGGTGCGACTTGGATACCTCTTTATTCTCCACAAAGCAACTTTACATCAAGCGATGATTAAGCATATTGATATCCCCGGTTCTTTGAATCAGTCACGGATGAGGCTTTTTTCGGCTCAATGAGACAACTTGATCACAAATCTGACTGACTGACTGACTGACTGACTGTCCTGCCATCTCACCACTTTGCCAGGCTTCTGAAACGATCGGATAAGCCGTGCAGTTGCTGCCCTAACTCTCAATATTAAGGAGGTTTGCCATGCGAGATTGACACAGACCCTCCGTCGTGCACGGTGGAGGCACCTTGTTTTTTTATCACCAAGGTATCCATGCCTCAAAGGAATATGTCATCTCAGCATTTTCGGCTCGCGGTGATGACCGGCAAAAGTCTCCACTGACTGAAAAGGCCTGGCACGAGGTTGGCCGGACTACGGGCTTTGGTAGCTTGATGGGTAGAATGTGTAGCATTCAATTACCAAGTACACGTTTTAATATCGCCGCCGCTTAACTGTTGATCGGCCTTTGGGATAATGTTCCGTTCCCTATTTCTCGGTCCCCGGCAACGGTAATGCAGGCACCCGCACCGGTTTCAACTGTTGTTACGATAAGAGTCAAACCATAACGTCTTACTACGAATACTAGTCGTCCGATGCACATGGGTTGGCCCCAATCTGCGAACGCTCTGACGCAATTGTTATACAACAAGTATTCCAAGTGTCATCACCCTTGTTCATGAGCTGGGATGTTTTCTTTGTGTGCCACTCATATCTTGTTGTTGACAGACTCTTATTAGCCAAGGCTCCATCGGGCCCCCCTATTCCATTGTAATTCTAGAACGTTTGCCGAACATTGGCGGGATGCAGCTCCACCAAATGTTTGAATCATACGATGAACTAACCAACCAACTTCAACCTTATGCCCTCATGAAGCCACCCAAGCATCCAAGGGGGGGAAATTCATCGTGTCACATATGCTTGCCATGCGGGTCTACCGGGTCGTTGCGGAGCCCTTCGACTGCCGTAAAACATTGCCAATTAATACCTTGGGCCTGGTTTCGTCATCCCACTTATCCTGACCGAATCTTATTTTTCGTCCTACTTGTATAATACCTGCCTTCTTCCCACAGCATTCTTCTTACAAGATGCAGATACGACCTTGACTTACCAATACTCATATTACCTCCTAGACACATTCATTTACTATGGCATTGACATTGCAGCAGACCAAGTTGGTCAGAGACACCATCCCGGCTCTCACCGATCATGGAGAACGAATAACGACTACCTTTTATCGCAATATGCTAAAAGACCACCCTGAGCTCAACAACTACTTCAATACTGCCAACCAAGCCAACGGCCGACAGCCCAGGGCGCTGACTGCCATTATCCTCAACTTTGCCAACAATATCAACCACATCACGGAACTAATTCCCAAGATGGAACGCATGTGCCAAAAGCACTGCTCTCTGGGCATCACGCCAGATCAATACGAGATCGTGGGAAAGTACCTGATTGCCGCATTCGCCGAAGTTCTGGGCCCTGCCATGACACCCGAGGTTAAGGAAGCTTGGGATAAGGCGTATTGGATGTTGGCTAAGATGTTGATTGGACGAGAGGCTCAGCTGTATCGCGACTTTGAGACTTGGAAAGGTTGGAGACGGTTTCGCATCGAGCAGAAAATGGAAGAGTCCGAAGACATTTACTCTCTATATCTCGTCCCCGAGGATGGCCAAAAGCTCCCAACTTTCATGCCTGGCCAATACGTTTCACTACGCGTACAAGTGCCGACCAAGGGCTACATGCAATCACGACAGTACTCCTTGAGTGAGCGACCGAGACCAGATTATTATCGCATCACGGTTAAGCGTGATCGGGGTATGCGCAAGGGACGGTCGAATTACCTGCCATCCTCAACTGGCCTCAATCCAGGCATTGTTTCCAACATGCTCATTGATCAAAAGAGCGTGGGTGATATCGTTGAGCTCACTCACCCAGCTGGCGAATTCTTTCTTGATGTCAAGAATACTTCAAATTCGCCTATTGTCTTGATATCCGCTGGAGTTGGCGTTACACCCATGGTATCCATTCTCAACACCGTCGTAGAGCGCCAGCCCGAGAGACCTATATCATGGATTCAAGGGTCCAGAACTTCTGTTCCATTCTTCCTTCATGTTCGCAGGATAGCAAGAGAAAGACACAATCTAAATATCAACATCTTCAAGACCGAACTCGCTGATTCAGACCATGCTGGGATCACCTACGACCATGATTACAGGATAGACCTCCACAAGATTTCACAAGAAGACCTCTGGCTGCGCCACTCTGCCGCTGAATATTTTGTCTGCGGACCAGAGCAGTTTATGATAGAAATGGCCAAGCATCTCAGAAGCTATGGAGTCCATAGCTCCCGCATCAAACTCGAGCTTTTCAGTACGGGTGATGCAGAGTTTCAGGTTGATACATTGAGCATCGCCTCTGGTCGATCGGAAGGTTCAAATTAACGTTGTATGAGTACCAAATGGAAACGGACTATGTGATGAGAAATATCTAATAGATGGATTGGTTGACTGGATAAAAGTAATAGAAGAGAGTGTAGAGGACTTGATGGTGCATTATAGATTAGATATGACAGCATAAATAGTAATATTAATAAGTAGCTCAGATGCTCGTTTTTGGCTGCTCTGGTGGTCATATTTATGAATTGAGGCAAACGATGTCCACGCACTTCCATTGTTAAAAAAAGAGTGGTAAGACCGGCATGAAGGGTATTGTTATTCAAGATATATAAGTGGCAGTTTATTTATATGATGGGGTAACCAAGAGCCGGTTACACACAACAGTCTCATGGTAATGTTCCCAAAAAGTTGTTTGCTTTTGTCTCATTCCTCTGAGAACTGTAGTACAGCGTCTGGGATAGGTCGTACCAAATAAACATAAGTCTTTGAACTTTTTGTTCCTTTGGACTATGGCGTGGTGTGGTGATTTGTGGAATGAGTGTGAAGCAGAAGAGTGTCCTTCAACACACGAGAATCGTTTGATCATCCAGAAATAAGATATCGTTAATTGGTTTGCCCTAGACATTATGGGATACTCGGTATATTCGGCGTAAAGGCCCCATTTAGAACTTGCAGTCAGAGCGAAAGTAGGACCCATGGATATTCTCGCAGCAGCCTGCGAAGTAGGCCATTTTCTTGTAGATGGAGTGAGCATTGCAATCGTCGCCGATAAATGTACCGTTAAATTGACCGCAGCAGCTCAGGGTGCCCTCAAAGTAGTTCTTCTTGGTAGCTTGGTCGATGCACTTGCAGGCCTGGGCAGTGGGGATAGAGGCAACGGTCAGGAGGGCGAGGAGTTGGAGGGGCTGCATTTTGACTGCTTGGGAGGCAGATGGACAGACTGGGAGTGGTTTTGCGATGGGTGCAAGTCATTATTCTACGCTGGGGGGTTTTAAGGATGCTCTTTTATACATTGATCGATTGAGTGCGAGTCGAACCGTCACGGCCCCGCGATTGTCACGCAGAGGCCATGTGCAGACTCTTGCGTTTAGAGCAAACATTTCATAGCATTTACTATTGTTGACAATATTGTTAGATATGCGTATCCTAATACTCGAAGTGTTCCAATGCAGCGGAGGTGATGAAGTCGTGGGTCATGAAGCGGATGAGGCCAATCAGTTCGCTTGCCGAGACTGGTGGGGAGGTATCCAAGCGTCCTTGAGGGCTTGAGACAATGGGTTGGTGTTTGGTAGTCAAGGCATTGTTCTCAATGGGGGTATATTGGGTGCCCTGTGGTGGTTCAAAGTCTACCAAGCCTTGGTTTTCAGGAGCCGACGGGCTTAGTGTATCGATCCCAACCCGCACCCGCTCAAAAACTTAGCAGCATAGACCCATGACCCAATATACTTCATATACCAGATGCCAGGTGAGACAATCATCTTGTTCCGCTGCTCTCGCCAGCTACTTTCAACATACTGGCCAGAAATTGCCTGATATGTGAGAGTCGTACGATTCCAGTAGATTCTTACTAATACTGTAACCAATGAGTAATACAGAGGTGTATTGGATAGTTTTACAAGTAAGAGAGATTCTAATATTAGTGTATCTATTATAGAGTAGCGTTGGGTCTGGGTCTGATCCTCAGCCACGCCAACTACCCCTCATAGAACTACCCCTCATAGGTCTAGCCAGTCATAGAAAGAAGAATAGCATCCATTAGAATTCCCCTTTGTAACGACTGCACGATAAGATTCTTGAAAATCTGAATGCTCTCTGAAGCCCACCGCACGTGGTCCCAGCCTTGGTTGCTTTTGGAGGATGGATAGAGCGAGTAAACGTCAACTAATCTTCTATATGAAAGAGATATTTGAAAATGAGGAAAAAGGTCAAGCCGGCTGGCTATTGATGGACTATCTTACCCAGCCGTAGAAATAATGTCTCCCCCCTCCCTCAAATGGGTTATGCCACCTAACGTCATTGCAATCAATTTTCGGGACGCGGACCGGTAAGGCCCGCTGGGTCTAGATCCTACTACGCCAAGTAGCGTCCGCTTTCATGATAAGGGCTATTGGCGACTCAACGTTGCTCACGGCTATGAATCAAGCCACACCAGAGCAAGCACGTGGAGACCAAATACCTAGATCTGTGCAGGTCTGAACCTACAAATGGTGTCTTTCCATTATGCATGAGAGGGGAGAGGGGGATATTACTCAGTTTTACCGTTTATCACCTTTAGCCACCGCACGACGTTGCGCCATTGTGGGTTGATGGTAGACTGAATGCAGTGCAACATGGCACCACCATGCAGACAGATGTCGTGGAAATGCCATCACTGTCGTTTTTTTAAGCAGAGTTGAGATGGATTCTTCCCCTCTTCATGTGCCCGACCGAGGTCGTCATCCCTGCATCTCCCCCTCCTTTCTATTCTTACGATGTCTATAAAAGGACTCCATGTTCTCTCCTTTACCCTATTCCTTTATTCTACTCCTCCTATCTCAGTTCAACTATAAGACTGTGCGTTATCATTGCAACATCTATTTATTCATACACTTCGAGTCACTGATTTTTGCTCCCATTACCGCGAGAATAATGGCCGCCATTGCTGTTGTCGATGTAGCCCCGGGCGCTACACAGTACTATGGCATGTTGACTGTGTCAAATATCAGCAATGAAGACGGTGGCGCAGTCAAGGTCAAGGAGTATCTTGGCATCAGATTCACATCGCCAGCGGCTGTCGCAAAGGAAGATTTCACTGCAAAGCTTGTCGTGTGGACTGATGTTGTAGCGGAGCTTAGCAGCGAGCAGGCTGACTCGGGCACCTTTGTCATTACGGGAAAACTGCTCGTTGAGGGCGCCCGCACTATCAATACTGGGGATTCTTTCACTTTTGGAATCAATGGCGATCTGACCCAAAATCCTGGTTTCTACACCCAGTCGGTCCAGGTTGCGGCCGATAAGATACCCAGTGCAGTCTAACACGCGACAACCCTTATGTCATGGCATGACTGTTAAACTCCAGTCAGTGAGCTCTATTCTAAAAATACATGGCTCGACTATTGACTTCAGACAGACATTGTTGCCAACTTAAGTGATGGCTAGTACTTGGAACAAGTCATGATAGCTTAAGGAAGTCTGGGCGGGCTTTGGTCGCTGCGTAGGGTTTCCCGCTGGAGTTTAAGTTCGGCTGTCTGCCGGTAACTTTGGTCCCTATCAGAGCACTCCTAGACATTGTTTTAATTCATACTCTTGCTTGACTCTTCTATCCTGCAGCCCAGAGAGGCCGGTGACTAAAGGATACCCCTTTCCGGTGATGCTGTCTTTAGAATTACACGACTCAAGCTTTAGTTATAGCTAACGTAGTTATACCCGAAGGCTCTCTGGCAGCGCCAAAGTCGTTCTCTGTATCAGCTCCCAATCTTGCCTTCCTTTCATTCCTCTCCCCCCACTTATGGGTACGAGACATCGACTGTATTTTTATTTTACGAATTGCTGACTCTTCTATGGCTTCTAAATCGGATATCAACTTCCCATCTTCTCTCTCGTACCTTATTGTTTCCCTCCTCCTCCACGCCAGATATAGCGAGATGATGAGAGCTGTAAAAGGGAGGGTCACGGCCCAGTAGAGCCAGAATCTGGGGGACACAACGGACGCCATGTCTGGAGCGTTTTGGAAGTCGAAGAATGTCGTCGAAAAGATAGACTAACAAAAAATAAATTCAATGCGACTGCAACTAAATAGAGCAAAGCAAGGGACACATATATGCAAGCTTACCGCTATAAATGCGCCAGGAAGAAATATCGTGCCGATGAGAGATATTCCCTTCATGGCCTCGGATTCGCGTTTGCTTGTATGAGCGAGCATCTTCTGGTCCGTGGCTATCTCAAGGTTTAACCGATTTTCTTTTTGAGCCATAATATTGTATAGCTGTGAAATAGTAATCAGCCTACAAGTAATTCTTAGTAAGTCAGGCAGGTGAGCACTCTGGGACGTACCGCATTTCTTTGGATCTCCAGTCTCTGCAGGGTCGTGCTGGCAAAAGATTCTATCCCTTTCCACCTCTGCTTGTAAAACAGAAGCCTTAAAGTTAGAGTATTCTGGAACTTCTCGATTTCCGAGCTCTTTCTCTCGTTAGGCAACCTGTCCATAAATAGTTGCGCAGCCTCCGCTAGAGAGTTGATAGTTTCAAGGTAAGCCGCTGGTTGTTTCCCTAGTACCTCTGCTTGGCATTCAACCAAATCTCTATTCATCGCATTGAGATCTAGAATTCCATTAAGGCTATAATTACTCTCCATGCCGTCATCCTCCCGCATTCGGATGGCGGACTCGAGTTTGCGTAGCCATTCACGCGCTTCGCGCTGTCTCGTGTCAACCAAAGATGAAGATTCGTAACCTAACATGATGCCTGGCAGGAGTATTGGATGACCCAGTTCTGAAATACAAGCTTTCAGTTGCTTAATGGATTTGCACAAGTTGGAGGACGGGCTTCCTTGGCAAAAGCCCGTTGTATAGCCCGTCCGTAAATCGTGGCTTAGTACGCACACCCAACCCGTTGTGCGTTCCCCCTTCCGTATATCGCTTTTTCGGAATATTATTTCTATACCACAATTAGTAAGGTCTATGCCAAATCAAATTCCGCAGATATTACTAGCGTAAACGAGTATTTTCACCATCATGGTTCAACCCACACCAGAAGAATAGCCCAACCACGCTTGATGATTCAATAGCAATACGGGGTAAATGGAACGCTTTAACGATTGTCAAGTATTCTTCGGCCTGCATGGTGATGTATCCCGGTGTGAAAGCGTTCCGGTCCGTAAGATTTTCTTGGAGACTGCAGGTATGAGAGATCAGTCATATGCGACGGGATATAATATACAACACCTACACCAATCGTATTCCAGCTTGGAGCTGTACCTCACTCGGGACATTGGCTGGAGTGAAAGCACTCTATTATCGAGATCCTGAAGTCAGCCAGGGACATTGCAGCTGGTAGGTGGGTCGAGACAAAATCTTTTATTGATTTAGCTATAGCGGGCAAAGGCAGGAGAGCTAACACTCTGGTTTAAAAAGCTTTCGAGCTCGTCATTTTGAAGATTCTCATGCTTAATCAAATTGTATCTGGGGTCCTGTATATGAAGAAGTTAGCGACCTGGGGATTAGAAGCTGATTTCAAGGTGAATATACTGAGTAGGAAAGCATTTCCAGAAACGACATCTTTCCGCTAACGCTCCTAGATGCTTTAAGCGCCTCTTCAAAGGCGTAGTCATCCATATTGCTTGTTCGTTTAGTAAATTCGAATGACTATGAGTTAAGTCAGAATAGTCATTTACGTTGACATTATTCAGGTGCTTGAGTATGAACCTAGAAATAGGCAGCAGTGACGGTCAAATTCGGTGAGCCATTAGCAAAGATTGGGCTCGACATGCATACGTACATGCTCAGCTGCGGTCAACAGTGGAGGGGCCAATCTTATGCAGCTTATTGGACCAAGTCTTAGGCAGAGTAGCCAGGGGCTGATGGATGCCAACCAATTAGACGGCGTGTCTCTCTATGTAGTATTATAAATCCTTCTGCCATCAAGAGGCATCTAAAAGTGTCTGGGATCTTATCATGAGACTCGGTGTTGACTATCATTTACGTACGTCTGTCTCCCCTATATTGAGTCCAGAAAACAACACTCCATTTTCTATTCATGCCGCTCTCTTACCTTATCCACCGATCACTCCATCATTCGTGCCTTTATATATTGTTTTTCCAAAATGGTAGAAATAGACGCTGATATCAGAATGGAAGCTGTACCCCTAGTGAAACCCCTTTCTATTTCTCCCGTAGCTCTCGGGATTCCCAAGAAAGTGCTTAAAGATTGGAAAGCATTTCTTAAAGGTAGTACGGCAAAGCAATAACGAAAGTTCAACGTGTAAACTTGCAAACATTCCGATCCGTTGGCAGACAAACCACAGCACCTACTCCAAGCTAAATCTAAGCTGAACGCGGCCCGTTGAACAATGTCCAGAAAATGGCCACACCATATGAAAAGCACCTCTCAATTGTAAATGATGCTGCTAAGTTGATCAACTAGAATTCTGGAGCCAGGTTCGCGAGTGACAAAAAAGTCTTTATGAAAGTTATAATATTGACTCCAGCTTATTATTTAACTAGAAGACCTGATCCCACACCCACAGATTGCGAAATATATAAGTTAGTATCAAGTAACATTGAGCCATGTACGAAGAAAGGCTGAGCATAATCCGTATTTTCTCAATCGATGTGAAGAGAGGCCATTTCCGTGCATAGGCGTATATTTTACTAAGCTCTATACTCTCCTATATTCCATACATGACCTATCTACTATGACATTATCATGGTGATCGTTGTTCTTGTCTTGTATTTTTCGAACCGCTCATGCTATTATGAGGCATATACAATTCATTACAATATACGCAAGCGTATCAAAGTCTCTGTAACATTGTGGTAAGATAGAATAATTCGCTCCCATCAGCTATATTATTGCCACACAGTCAAATTACCAGTCAGGTTTTTTTTTAAAAGAAATGGGATAAATAAATAAATAGGAGATGTGATTCACTATCTACATTTCACTCTATATCAGAAGATCAGGCACACATCTGTATTGATCTTAGAAAGCTTAGCAGCAACAAAATCAGGCATGAGAATCATCTTACGCCTTTTATTTGCTTCTCCCGCCAGATTTGTGGATGGACTCATCCAACTATCCAACTACTCTACCCGGGAGGTAAAATCCTGGCTGGCTCGCTTATTGTTATAGCCATGGAACTTGTCGCCTCGCTTGAGGTTCCTCCAGCAACAAGAGAGACCTGTTGGAAGACCCCGCGCCCATGTCGCGTCCTATCAGTGAAGGATGGAAACCCATTTGTTCCATAATCATTCCCAGGCGTGAATCATCCATCCAGTACTTCGTATTACAGTGGCCATGGCACGGCATCTTCCAGCTCATACCCCTCCGACGACCCCAGCTATTGCTGCCACTGAGGCGCGCGACATTACATTCCGACACCCTGCCTACCCTGACAGCGAGCCACCCCTGCTGCAACTATGCGCTGTAGATGGCAGCAATCATGACGCCCTCGATTACGACACCGGGTTCTTGGCCTGCTGCATTCTCGCTGGAAATAGGTGGAAGGACGGATGGTTGGCTCGGAAAGGTAGCGATGGATCATATCAGCGCGTAAATCGTCCCGATGATGGCATCTTGGTAGAAGATGTCTACTACTTTTGCTTGGATCCCTTTGACCCAACAGGTACATGCCCACCTATTTCCCACACATTCCTCTAGACTTCCCGTATTAGATACCTATTGCCGTACCTGCTGACAAGAAGAACAGAAAAGTACCCTGTTCTCCCATCGTTTGATCACTGGCGATTCCCTCACAATGACATTCCATATCCCTGGTCCGCGCTTCGGGTAGACCCTGCCCCCGGACCCAGAGTATTGAAGCAGAAGCTGGCCGCTATAGCTCGGGACGGAACGTGCCGCATATCTGGTTATCTGGATGCGACAGAGGTTGCGCGTTTGGTGCCCGCATCAGCCGGTCAATGGTTCAGGTCCAATAATATGGATCGGTGAGATTCTTCTTTTAAACATTCTTATTTGTAGTCGCTGACTTTTCCAAAAGGTACTGCCGCTGTGCAGACGAGCCTTTGCCCATCAACGACGAGAAAAATCTGGTACTCCTTCGTAAAGATCTTCACTATCTCTTTGATCAGCGACGATTTACATTCCTCGCCAAACAATCAGGTGATAAAGATCAACCTGTAGAGCTAGCCACACATGTCCTCCTTCCGCAGGATTCTGCCGAGCTTGTGAGCCTCTATCACAACCGGGCGACTCAGCCACTCAGGGGCATTTCAGTCGAGCTTCTCTTTGCTCGATTTGCATGGTCAATATTTGCCGATGAGATGTTCCCTCTTTTGACAGGTTACGAGCAATACATGGTATCTTTGTTCAACCCCAAGACGGGAAAGACTACTATCGATACATTACAGTCTACTGAAATACGAGAAACCACATCACTGTTTGGCGCTCTCTCCATAAACCGTCAGGTTAGCCCTCGCAAGCGATTGCCCGATCAAAGCATCGAGGACGATCACCACAGTGAAATTGTAGACTATGACGGAGATGATTCTGACGACCCTGACAAAAACGAGTATGACGAAGAGATGGAGCTCCGTGGGCGGCGTCGAGAGCGAAGCTGAGGTTCGCGTCTGCATTTGTCCCTTTTTATATCTACTTTCAATATGCCTGAAGCGTTTATTGTTTATGTACACCTCTTACAAGTATAATACATTATTCTGATACGAAGGATCGACCTTGACTTGCCCAACCGTAGCAGCATTGCTGGCCGTAACATGCGTGTTTCCAACCGTGAAGCCAGAAATTACAAAGTTGGAAATGCTCACTTGCTTTCCAGTCTTGACATCATAAAATGGGGGGAGTCTAGATTCGGTGGTGTCCATTGCCGCCGGCTCCCATGATTCGATCCACACATTCTTGATTGTAATGTCTTCCAGATTCTGCAGCGCATAGATGCGGAAGAGGCAGCCCGACGGCCCCTCGGAGCGGAAGTTGGACCACGTAATGTTCCTCGTCACCTTTGTAACGTCGGCGGTGCGAGTATTGTTGGGTAAGCCATCTTTGGAATATTCGTAGTTATTGTCAGATCCAAACAAGCCTGGGTTTGACGCCGCATTCTCGTACGCTTGGTGAATCACGTCGACCGTGTCGATTGTCACGTTCTCCGTGTTTCTGGGTGCCCAGCCAAACTGGACCACGGGAGCAACGCTCAGTTTCCACACCACCAAGTTCTTTGCTACAACGTTGGAGTAGTACATCTTGATGGTGTCGTCGTTTGCATGATAGAAGACATCCTCGAGAACCGAGCCAGCGTAGAGTTCGATTCCGTCTGTCTGTCCGTAGAAGGAGCCGACTTGCTTGTAGTCGTTGACGATGCAAGTGACCAGATCCAAAGAACCCTTCCAATCCATGCTGTTGAAAGGCGGTGCATTGATGGTAACGCCATTGAGGACAAAAGCCTGCTTGTTCTTGCCGTTGTTCCCGCTCCACATTCGTACTCCGTTGTTGTTTGCATCATTTGGTTTCTGATATCCAAGGGCAGGATCGGCGTACCACAAATACTGTTCTCCAGACAAGACTCCATGACCCGTGGCCTTGACCTCGGATGCCGTGGAGTGAAACTCAACAGCGCCTTTGACGTATGCACCAGGTGCAAAGTACACCCAGTTAACACTTGGGCTGAGTCGCATATGATCAGTCCCAGTGAGATAGTATACACCTGGAGCAAAGTAAACTGTTGACGCAGTTGTAGTATTCAAGCCAGTCACCCTACCCTGTGCAGGGTACACAACTGACTCGCTCGGCACTGGTACTATCGAGGGATCCTCGAACGGGCTTGCAAAGATGAGCAGCGCATTGGACGGTTCCAGAGCGTTACTTGGAGGCAGCGGGATCAGATTATCGCTGAACTCGACGGAAAAGCGGTATCCATGGGTGGAATAAGGCACCGTAATGAAGATGCTCTCTCCATTGTCGGTCACAGGAAAATTGAGCTTTGTAGGGCGAATGACAACAGAGCCCGTCTTTTTGCTTGAACGAGTAATCTTGATGACGACGTCGGTAGAGTAGAGAAAGGAGCTCCACGACTGATCTTGACCATAGTTGTTCGCATATTGTTTTTGGTCTTCCATACCATTTGCCGGTATCACATTGTAGACGAATGAGTCGTAAAACGTCCCGTTTTTGCAGCTAGTCTCTACATCGCCGCTCTTGACGCCGATTTGGACAGAGTAGATGCCGGATTGGCGCACATGGTCGTCCTTGACCGGCGTCTTGGTATTAACCTCGGCCGTGTTGTGCCACCAAGTTGTCAGCTCAGTGGTGTTGGCGATGGCGATGCCAGCGGTCGGCTCCGGAGCAGGGCTTGCACGCACGCCGCCTAGCACCCCTGCCAGAAGCGCCATATTGGCGAAGTGGCGCATTGGATAAAAGGGGAGGTCAATTACTCGAGCGCGATGCGTGGAGCTGAAGGTGTACGGGTGAGGGACATGAGGAAGAAAAAACAGAGAGATTGTGGATAACTCCAACCTCTTTAATAAGGCGCTTAGAACCAATAGGGAAATCAAAAGCGACCCAGTCTCGGGCCGGCGAAGATATGCATGATGGGTGTCTCAGTTTATCCGCGGTTATGCATATTGATTAATCGCTTACTCCTCCTCCATCTCCTCCGCCTCCATCCCACCTGTCTCGTCTGGAGATATTTGCTTGCTCAAACCCTCCTGTTGCAATGTGTACCGCTGTATAAAAACTAAGAGCACATTGATAGAATTCTCTCGTTCTTGTATTCTGCTCTTTTCCATTACTTCCAAGAGCTGCTTGACCATGTAGATTGAGAAGGGAGCCGGGTGGCTATGGCGTCCCTGATCCGACTTGCTATCCAAGTGTTCTTGAACCCCCGAAGTTATAATTCGACAAAGTTGTTCTAAGCCGAGATTCGACTCGATGATCTCTCTTCTATCATTGCTTGGATTGTATTTGTGCAAGTGAATAAAAGCACTACAAAGGTTAGTATGTTTGTGCCAATATGGAGAACAACGGATGGCCTACAACACAGTAATAGCCGTTGCTTCGCAGCACAAACCAAGTTTGCAGATTTCTTGCCGCAGCATAAGCTCAAGGAATGATAGTAGTCGGCGCCGTAACGATGCAGGGCTCAAAAGCTGAGCAGGGAGGCCCTCGTGCTCCTCTCTGGTAGAACACAGGACGAGATCTGATAAAATGGTCGCCAAGATCTGAAAGTGAAAGGACAGGAAAGGGGAATCGATCACCCCCAAAGAACTCCAAAGACGGGTAATCTGCTGCTCGCTCATCTGAAGGATCTTAGTGGGTAGATGGTGAATAATGAAGTTTCCTTTCAGCGCAATGATTCTGTTTCCGTTGTTAGTAGAAGCCATGCTAGGGTATGGCTGAGGGTATCGCACCGCTCCATGATCAACGCCCCCCAAACGATGCGCGTTTGTTCGTGAGCGAGATGCGCTATGCTCAAGTCCTCGCAGACCGAGTGTCCGGTTTCCCAAATCTTGATCATACTAAGACACGTTTCGATGGTCACGCTCGCTTCGCGCTCTTTACCATGCGCATACTCGTGTATCGACAGAAGGATCCCGGCTTGTGCCAGCTCTGGGCAAGGCCTAGTCACGGGCTGCGACCTCCAGTAGAGGGACTTGGTCGCTGCATAGAATGGCCGCTGCAGGGCTTGTGGAATATGGGTTGCCACTAGGCAGATACCCATGATCAGAGCGATGAAGCTCCTATTGTCTCCATTGGTGGAGATGGTCAGTCCATGCAGTCGGTCAAGAACTGATCTCGGGGATAATATGGGCATCCAGCGGTAGATTGTGGAATCGAACTTTTCTACCAGGCTCGCCATATATGATCTATTGTCTACAACAGTATAGCGCAACTGGGAGGCATCGTCAAGACCCCGCAGTAAGGCCTGGGCGAGAGCCTCCTCCCTGATTCCGACCCCCTCATTGCTGGATAAATGCGGAGAAATCACAACCTGGGGTGTTTTTTCTCCTCCGCCTCCGTCCGTCGCTCGTATATACGCACTTCAGCAGCAATCTAGCCGTGTCAGCATGGTGGGAATCAAGTTTCATGGAGTGAGGGAGGGGAAATGGTGACGTACTCGTCGCAGCGTGAACAAGATGGCATCACTCTGTCACATTTCTGCTTGCGGCGTTTGCAAGACACACATGAAAGCGGCGAAATGTCCGGGCTGCCGGGGTCGGGGGCCGGGGGCGGGTATGTTAAATTCCTAAAAGAAACCTCACGCATCATCTCTCCTCGCGGGTGTTGCACAGCGTATATTAATAAACTGTTTCGTAGTTTGAAAGAAGAACAATGTTGCCTCAAGGGCGTCCACTGAGTGGCGTTTGTACAACAACACACGAATCCCGCTGCTGACCAATGTCCTGTTGTTGCGATCCCTGCACATCTTAGCCCTGCATATGCGATCCCTGCGATTTCCGAACCATACAAGACCGATCCATGCCGGGATGGCACTTGATTGCCATGATAATCATGTCAGCGCTAAAGGCTACGATTATATATCCTTTGATGCATTATAAAACGCTCAATAGATCGCACGATGGAAAAGCCAAAAAGGACGAGCAGAGGCATCTCAGTACAGCCTCAACAGCTTTGAGACCCTGTCCGTTGCTGCGACGACCACTCAACAGTATCAATCATGAGTCTGATCAAAAAAGTCATTGTTCTCGGCGTAGGTTGCTTGGCTCAGGACGTTTGATTTAGATGACAAGCTGATACTATTGCATTTAGGCATCTGGCGACGTTGGGAGAGAGGTGATCAAGGCCTTGACGCAAGCAGCGTTTGAGGTTACGATAGCGCTGCGACCGCAGGCTCCCCTGAGCTCTGGATCAGTTTTCCCACCAGGAGTGTACAGTGTGACTCTGGATTACGAATCCTCTGCTTCGTTAGAGGAGGCGTTTAGTGGCCAGGATGCCATCGTTGAAGCATTCAATCCGGCAGTGGCAGTTCATCAAGAACGCATTGTCCGGGCGGCCATCTCAGCTGGTGTTCAACACATACTCACTCCAGACTTCAGCAGTGACACGTTCAATCCTCATATTGAGGAACTGATGATGTTTGCGCCGAAGCTGAAAGCTCAGAGAGCTCTCGAAACTATTTCCAAGGGCTCAAGTCTTCATTGGACGTCCATCATTACCGGCCCATTCTTCGATTGGGGTGAGTAACCCTGACTTGGACTTTGCATGAGACTTCCACGTGAAATACTGACTTGGAAAAAGCCATTCGCCGCGGACTTTTCTGGGTGGACCCTCACCTCAAAGAAGTGACGGTTCTTGGAAGTGGGAATCAACGAGTTAGCATGTCATCCATTGGCATTGTTGGGAGAGCCACTGTGGCCGTGCTTTCTAATCCACAGAACTACCTTGACCGTCCAGCTTACTTTGCCGACTTTACTTGTAGTTCAAATGACTTGCTGGCTTTTCTCAATGGGGGGCAGGGTGTCAGTCTGTGGAGGGCAAAACATATCCCCCTTGCAGGGTGGTTTGAGACTGCGATGACGAAATGGCAGGAAGATACTCGCAATGGTATTAAAGATCGGCTGAATACCGAGGCTTATCAGATGATGGGTACTTACGGCCTGTTTAGTGAACCTGACAGGTATGGTGGCAATTTCGAGACCAAGGTTGAGGAGGGATTTGGAATCTTGGAGGAGGAGTTTAAGAAAATATTGAACGAGGCTGTCGATGCCTCAACGGCAAAGGGCTGACCTTCTGGTTACTTGTATGTCCGCGAGACATTGGTAGACATGATTTGTCCCCTCGGTTGGCTTAGCTTGCATCCATGATTTCTTAAGACTAGGTCCGAATATTGATAGTCTAGTTCAATCTCCATCCTTGAGTGCGTGCAGTAGGGTAGGTGTAGATGCTGCTAATGGAAAGCGGGCAGATTTACCCGTCTACATTACCCATGAACCATGCTTCTCAAGCAGGGTCCTATGAGCTACGACTTGTATGACCACCTCTTGAAGGTCATAGTCATAATGCGCCTATAGTAGAAAACTTGGATCATGCCGATCATGCTCCGGTTGACTCCTCCTGGCCTTACCATTAGCGACACAGATGTAGATCCGGTTCCCGCGTCTAGAGTGAAATCGCGCTCGGTGCAGGCTTCAAGTGGATACTGCTAGCATCCACTGATCCGTCGATGGGCACTAATCTTCATAGATATTACGTGGATGTGGGCAGATAACCTTGCTGTACTCCATCACGCTACGACCACCCCCAACATGTGATTGTGGCCAAAGCGCACGAACGAAGATTTTCCATCGGCCTGTCCCATGATGAGACACCGAAACAACGCTACTGGCCGTGTAATTTTGACAAAATAGAGGTCTGAATGACATGTCTCGCTTTAATCGCGTGTTCCAGCCTTCAAGTAGAACTTGCATTAGCCATACACAATGATGGGCGATAACGGAATCCGCCAAGCGATTGGACTGCCGGATTTCCGAATCAAGCCATGGATCACTTCTCGATCTGGCATACCGCCTTCAGCAGTTGTCCAAGGTTGGTAGCGGTCATGAGCCAGCATACGCCAGGGGGGAGGGACTGGATGTCACCGATACCAGGTGAGACACCAGAGTAGCTTCATGTGGGCTCTATCACAGACCGACCCATCGATTGATTCCTTTTTCAATGGCATTCTGGATCAGTTTTCGTCCTATGCTTACCCAAGCTGGCTTAGACGAGCGGGACCTAACAATGGACCCCTTACGGTATCTTGACGATGTTCTCCTCCTCATTCACGGTTAAAATTTTTTGCCCATGATCAGCTGAGGAATGCATGTCTCCATTGATGAAGTAATATTAGTCTTGGTGTCTCAGTAATGTATCTCTCAGAATTTTCAATGTTACCCAGAATATCTCCATATATACTAGACAATGGCTCGCTCTTGTGCAGTCCCAGATTCCAGTCCACTACGGCAGCTTCCACATCTCATCAGGAGTTGAAGTTTTTGAGCAGAAAAAATGGCTGACTCTCCCGTTCTTGACGATAAGGAGACCTTTGGTGTCCCTGGAGCCCAGTCTGATATCTCAAAGTCAGAGGAGCAGAGACCGTCAGAGCTTAATGATGCTAGCCTGGCACCTCCTGTGTCTCTTCCACCCAATGGAGGCTTTTCCGCCTGGCTCCAGGTTCTGGGAGCGTTCTTGCTGTTCTTCAATTCTTGGTAAGTTTCACAGATACGCAAGTTGTTTGCGCGCAACTCAACTGACCTCACTCCCAGGGGCGTGATCAACACATTTGGTGTTTTCCAGACCTACTATGAGCAGGTTCTTCTTCCTGATTCTTCAGCATCTTCCATCTCATGGATCGGTACATTCCAAGGCTTTCTTCTGTTCATTGTCGGAACTCTAGTTGGCCCGCTCTTTGATAAGGGCTACTTGAGGAGCCTCATCATCTTTGGCACAGTCTTCCTTGTGTTTGGCCTCATGATGACATCCATTTCCACCAAGTATTACCAACTCTTTCTCGCGCAGGGCTTGACGGTGGGCATTGGATGTGCTTTCGTCTTCTTGCCTAGCATTGCCATTGTTGCGACTTACTTTACAACAAAGCGAGCTGTCGCGACTGGTATTACTGCAGCTGGTGGTAGCATTGGTAAGTTGACCCAATCAATAGCTATACTAGAAGAAAGCTGACCGTTTTATCAAGGCTCTGTCATTTATCCCATCATCTTCCGAAGACTCATTGGTCCTCTTGGATTTGGCTGGACTACCCGAGTCATTGCCTTCATCGCACTCGGCGGTCTACTGGTCCCAATCGTAGTCATGAAATCTCGTCCTGCACCTCCCAAGCAAGCTCGAGCGCTTTTCGACTTTGCCGCCCTCAAGGAGCCACCCTTCTTGGCTTTCAGTATTGGCATGTTCTTTGCCTTTATTGGAATGTATTTCCCCTTCTTTTATCTTCCTACCTATTTCAATGTTTCCCTTCACAACACCAAGGACATTTCATTCTATATCATTGCCATCCTCAACGCTGCCTCGGTTTTCGGCCGTGTCCTCCCGGGCCTTATCGCCGATCGTGTTGGTTCGATGAACTCAATCATCCCAGTTGGCATTGCTACCACAGTTCTGGCCTTTTGCTGGATCGGAATCCACAATGTGGCTGGTACCATTGTGTTTGCTATTCTCTACGGTTTCGCCTCAGGCGCTTCGGTCTCATTGCCGCCGACTATCGTTGCACGGCTCTCTCCGAATATGGGTGTCGTCGGTACTCGTATGGGAATGAACTTTATCTTTTGTGGTACTGGATTGTTGATTGGTAACCCTATTGCGGGAGCCTTGCTGGATCTTGAGAATGGCGTGTTTTGGAAAGCCCAGGTATTCTCTGGCATCATGGTTGCTGTTGGAACATTCTTCTTTGCGCTCTCTCGAGCGTTGAAGGGTAAGGAGATTGAGGGATGGAAGCTGTAAAGTGTGAGAAACCTGCCGGTGGCTGTGTGAGGCCTGGGTCAGGGGCTCATGATAACATTAAATAGAGATATGAAATTAAGAACTATCTATCGAGCCATGAAAAAAATAATGAATGCACATAAAGTCATTGAAACGTATCCCCTCGTTCTGTGTGTAGAGTTGCGAGCCTCCTTAGTTGTAATTGACTAGAAAGAAATGCCTTGTGTAGTGGGCTGATGTGAATCCCACCCCTGAGTTGGATGAGTGACATTGGTCCTTGGACTCATGACACCAACTCCGATTTATTTCCTTAATCTTTTGTGCTGAACTGCCCATTTCCAAATCTTTTTCGTGATGGGCTATGAAAATCCGATGTATCATTAAGCTTCCGCTTCAGTGTATCTGCTGGCACAGTCTCAGAGGCACTTTGGATAGAGTCATGCTGTTCATCGTCCCCATGATCCACACGCACCTCTGATAATAGCAGTTTTGCATACGAAGCGGCGGCCGCAGCTGCGTACTCTTGCCAAACATCGTTCTTATGTGCGTCTGCAAAGTCGCAGATTCCACGGATGACGAGGCAGTCGCACGTGTTCATAATTCCAGCGGCCTCCATTTCGAAGCACAATATATCGTGGCTGCGGGCTAGCTGGTCACGAAGAGTGGCGTCTTTAACAACTAGATTACCAGATGCAATGGGCCCGTAGTGTACGGCGGGTACCAACCTCCATTGTTTCTCCGGTTGCTGGCTTGAAATATCTGAAGAGAGACCTGGATTACGGTATTCGTCTCTTTTTCGGCCGATGTCTTCTAAAAAGCCTTTCAGCTTCTCACCCCTGGGGCAGTGATCTGATTGTAGCTTGCTTGTTACACTTAAAAGGTCCCTTGGTGGACGTTGCAATGAACCTGTGGGATAGAACTCGCCATGTTCAGCCTTTGCAAGGTCATATTGTAAAACACCGGGGCAAGTTCCCCTTGGAGAACTAACCACGACATCTCCTAGCCGAATATCGTGCCTTTTACTGGGGACGCCTGCACCAATGCCGACCAAAAGACAGAACCTCAACTCAAAGCTGCGTGCCATATCTGAAGCAACAGCTGCAGCCGCATTGGTTCCATATTCGCCGGTTGGTAAACACGCTGCGACAACACTGTGGCACCCAATGCGACCGAAGCTATATGCGTTCTTGTCGCCGTGTAGATGAGCCATGGCTCGCCGTTTCCCCGTGTATTCGAGCTCCTCGTCAAATAGTAGTCGCATGGCTCGAAGTTCTTTGGGGAGCGCGCAGATGATTCCGATAGAGAATTTGTGGCGACCATGCGAGGGCTGAGTTACCGATATATCAGATTGAGCGGGCTGGCTGATTGTGGTATCTCTACTTGGCCCGATCCCACTGTCATAGTATTTGGAGCTGGAAGCAGCAGACTCTGCAATGTTTGCGTCTGAGGGCCCTGAAATGAAGAATCCTTTGGTTGAACTGAAATCTGAATGATGACCGAAAACGATGGCGCTGGATGAGAAAGGACCTGCAGCCCAATCATGGCCTTCAAGGTAGGACTTCAGAATATTTGACATAAAATCTTGGATTGGTGAGCAGTGGCCTATTCCCGCAATATATTCACTATGGCTGCAACTTCCGGAAATGCCCTTGGAAGGACTCCACACCAAATCCTCAGTCAAATGGAGCTCTTCGATGTTGATACTATGAGCGCTTTCGATAAGTGGTTTCAAGGTAGAAACGCCTGTCGCGACGTAGTAGTTATCTTTTGGTAAGCCTGACCAATGTGGGCATGTATCTTCAGGCATTGAGGGTTTGATGAGTTCACCGAAGCCTCGTCCGAAGAAAGAGACTGCGCAACTCTCTTGTAAGAAACCTACCAGGCCACTGGTAGTTTGTTTTAATGTCGCCACATTCAAATAGGCAATGTCCGTGCTATCGATAGATAGGGTCGCAAAATCCCACCCTTCCAGTTTATTTGGTTCCCTCGATGTGCTCACCTTTTCAGATAACATGTCCATTTGTAAGTCGAACAACTTCTCCAAAAGGCTCAGATAGTGCTTGACTCGACTGCGAAGTTCAACATAACTGCCATCTCCGTTTTTATATAGAGGCAGCCCGAGATTCTTTTCGTCTATGAGTACACTCATTACCGCAAAGGGCGTATACGGACTATGTGATTCACGAATGGTCTCATGTTTGAGCAGAAAGGCGGAACTAGCGCTGTCCTCCATATTTTTAATAAGAGATGCCCGCAATAGGTGGAGTAGCGCGCTTGTGCCATTTACAAGCCATCCACGCTTGTCCTCTTCATCCCAGAAAAGCACGAGCTTCTGTTCAACCCATTTGAGAGTAGGAATGAAGCCATCACGCATGATGTACGTAGGCTTATCTTTTACGCCCAAAAGGAACGGCGACCCTGTGAGTATACCTCTACTCGGAGATACAGATATATCTTTAAACAGGCTTCCGCGATGGGGACGGGGGAGTGCGGAGCGTCGAATCTTGTAGTCTGCGTCTGCTGAGCCTGTAAATAATATGAGTCTCCCCTCAGTGAATGGCCCCAAGAAATGTACCGACCGGCCAACATAAGTGCTGAAGAGCACCACCCAACAACATGACGGTGACTTTCCAACTCAAGGCGACTGATCGGTCCTGAGTAAGGCTTTGTCCCAGCCGTATATGATATTCGGCCTTTATCAAGACTGCAAACCAGGTGCCATAAGATGATATCATCTTGTTTACCAGTTACAAAAAGCATAGCTGAAAACCCCTTAAGAAAGACTGAGCCTTTAAAAAAGTCAACACTACTTGTTCCCACTAGCCCTGCCATCATATTAAGCGGTATCTCAAGACCACAAGATTCTAAGTCACTGCGTCGATAGATAGGGAACCTTTGTGCAATGACTGGATTCCGAAAAAAACCGTACCAACATTGTCCAGCTGCCGACCATGGTGGATCTCTATGAATCCCCTCCGTCAGAAAATCGATTTCGAATGTGCCATTATCACCTCGTTTCACAAGAGGCCGACAGTATGCGAGAGCTTCCGGATCAGGTGATGCGCGAACAGCTGCCCCGAGCCAGGCAAACTGCTCTGCCACTTCAAGTATTGAGGCAGACACACCACAAACCTTTACTAGAAATTTATCGTCCGCGATCCGAATCCACACTACAGTACCATCTGCCAGCCTGACTGCGAGGAGGAATCAGTTATTCGAGTACATTCAAAGACTGCTCACAGACTCACAGTGATTCCATTTTTCTATATGAACCGCATCATAGCTGATAATGATAGCTTTTTTCACTCCGTCCAAGATATCATCAGCTGTTGTCTGCCACATATGACGCATATACTCTTCGCACGAAAGTGCTTGAACCTGTGGACATGTTCCAGTAAGCGTGACAACTTGGCCTAAGGCCTCAAATGGCTCAACTCCGTACTCCTGTTGTTGAAGGAAGGTGAGAATATCCCAGTCAAGTTCGAAGCTTACCGTAAAGATTGGTGCCGGCTTTCGTTTGCTGATGCGAGGTAATGGTAAGGTATTCATAACGATTCTCCGTAGATCCTGAACAAACGTAGAATCTGATGCCTCGATAATAACCTCCCGTTGCAAGCGGCTTAGGAGCCACTTAAATGCTGGAGTATCATGGACAATACTTGCATAGATAGATTCATTCTTTTGAGGGTTATCGGTATCCAATTCTTCTCCCCCAGAATCATTGTCCAAATTATCTCCTTTGAAGTTCGTCTCGGAGTCGGTGTCAGCATTGGATTTCATACTGTCGTCATTGAAAGCTTCGGGGTTGGCGATGTGCTCCATATTCCTCAATTCAGAGTTCCCATTCTCTATGCCACGATGTGGCGTTTCATGTGAATAGATACCCTGACTGAAGAGCCACTCCCCTACTTTTTCTTGGCCGGCTTCCAGTGCTTGTGCAACCCGATATTGGTACGGCAATTCTATGCTGACTTCGCTCTCGTTATCATCTACGTTGTTATTCTTTGTCATAGTAAGACTTTCGAACATGGTTGCAATATCACTGCCGTGAATCTGTTAGTCCAATATAATTTTAACAGATCTGCAGCCCCGCGTATTTCTTACTTCCTGTGCTTATGCACGAAAAACATCACATCGCGATGTTTGTTGGACTCAGCTCCATGTCCAACCTTTAAGGAGAATTCCTTCAATAAATCGGGAAGAACTTTTGTTACTCTTTCTCGCGCATCATCGTCTTGGAAGTTGATTATGTTGTTGAATTGATGCCGTAATTCTTCAGCCAGCTCCAAGACGTAGGTATCCTTCTGCTGCGAAGGCAAACTAGAAGTATCCGAGTAAACCGTAGCTATGTCTGAAAGGTCAACTTCCGTTTGCATTTGGGACTTGGAAGCTTCTTGGTCATGTGACGTCAGTGAAATATCTTTGTGCTCTCCCAACGGCCTGTTTTTTGTTGCCGATGCGTAGCCCGAGTCAGTATGTAGGACCAATGATGGTGTCTCTTCTATACTATTAGACTGAACTTCCAAGCGTACAAACTCGTCGTTTCCTGGTCTTATGTTTTCATTCGTTGGGTCAAGAAGATCCGACCACTCTTTTTCATCATTTGCGATTTCTGTGAGTTGATGACCACTTGAACTCCCTATCCTGATCAGGTCGCTAATTAAGCCTCCGAATTCAAAATCAGTATCCAAAATAGGATCTTCTCTCGCCTGATGATAGTGAGCGTTTAGATGAGTTCGCTCAGACAGTAATTCTGTAAAGTGCTCAGAATCCGATTCATATAGCAAAGTATTCTCGCGATTCGCATCAACCGGCTGTATAACCGATTCTGTGGACCAAGCATCTTTGCTCTCTGTCCACTGTAGATTCAAAGAGGCCATTTTTACAGACGTATTGAATCTCTGCGTGACTTGGTCTAGGGGATTATGACTGCTAAGTGGATTCTGGGTAAATGTCAGTTAATGATCAAATTGCAGGTTATTTATGCCGAACCGTGACTTCCTGCCTCCATGGGGTCCAAGGCATGTCATATCCACCAAGTATTTCGACCCTTGCCAATCTAATCATTTCCATATTAGAAAGCTCATGGCAATGTAATTTGGACTGCTGCTCCTGTTTGTTCCAGGTATATTTTCGTTAGCCCTTCTCCATGTCAAACAAAGATATTCAATGATTAGCAATTAGGAAGCTCACATTTGAAACAGTATCCGGAAGATGAGGCAAACCATGCCGGACTGATTGCTTTGAACTGTTATCTCTGGACTCCAAGATCGGTAAATCGGGCATTGAATGTGATGCCATAAGGCCGATAATGCCGTGAAATGCCAACCCAATTTCTATTACTACTATAGGAGCCAAGTGGATGTTGCAGCACTACGGTGGTCGTTAAGAGTGCCAACATTAAGATTTTTGCCATCTTATGATCACTAAAAGATGAGCGGGGTATTGGGGATGGAGGCGCATTTGAGCATAGCCAGTTATCAATCTGCATCAAGAGGAGGAATTTGATAGCCAATCAAAAATTACAGGGCTTGAAAACAGATACCTTGTGCCCTACCCGGGACCCGTGAAAGTACATATTACTCAGCAGAGATTTCAATCTCTAATGACGGTTTAAGAAAGCAAGGCTTTCAATATGTTCTGTAACTGATACTGAGAATATCTTGGATATAAGTATACCTGAGCTAAACTGGGGCTTCTGCTCTTAGTATGTTTGATCTGGAGATGCAGATCTATAAGACGAATAGCCTTTGCCTTGACTAAGAGGCGTTGACAATAGCCACATGGATGCCGCTGACTCATAGTCCATATCTCCTACCTTGGCAACTCGTAGACTTACGATGAGAATGCATCTGCATCGGTATCGGCATTTTTTGGGGCGCGGTAAGCCGACGATGGGTCTGATGACATTGGGCTGATGCAGAAGGAGAAAGTCGAATCACCCCCTGTGATAGGTATAGCCATGGATGGGATTCTGGGGTTGGGACGTAATAAGTAGATAGGGATACCAAAGACAGTTTCTCGGGTTCAAGACGGACAGGGATTCGTTACTGACATAGAGGCAGTGGGGTGATGAGTCGTATTTCGCAGCCCTATTTAGGCAGATTGATGGTGTGAGATATATGGGGGATTATGTGAGCTAATTAATGTATCAGGCAATGGAACAGCTATTGTACAATTATAGCCAGATCCCCAGATTTTCCCCAAAAACACGTATTGTTCAGACTTGATGGCTGTAGGGTATCTGTTGCACTGAGACACGAAATGGGCATTGATGGTTGCTCAAGTAGGGATATTAGTGTAGAGAAGATTACGACTTGTCTCACCAACACGTGACCCAACATCGCACCGGGATATCCGCCGAGCGTATTCAACCATGCCCGGATGGATTCATTGTCACGATGTGACATGGTTTATGGTTTCCCGAGAATAGTAATCCGTAGATCATTTTACTGCAGCCTAGCAGATGCAGCTTGCATCTATATCAGAGGGACATTATAGGCAAGCATGAGGTCGTCGTGATGAGACCCTTGCCGGATACCCGTCAGAATTTATGCGTCATGCCTCTTTTATTCCCGACTGAGCCGATAGTGCACGCGTTAAGCTGCTTTCAACACCACCTACGCTGCATCTGGAAGGCGACTTGATGGCCTCGGACCGATGGAGCCCTATGATAACCATAGCATGGCATTTAGCCATCAGTGGTATCTCAACCGCTTGGCGCTGATTGATGATTTGTCGGCGTGGCACGTAAGACTTAATATACCAAAGTGCCTAGGTAGGAAGGCAGATGTTAGTGCTTCCTATATCGTATTGCTGACTATGGCGTCTTCTGTTTCACTCCCGTTTCGCACTTACGAAGTCCTGCGGTCTTTAGAGGCTGAAGTAGAATATATAAAGGGAAGATCAGAGCCTTGATCAGATTAGCTCCCGTGTCTTGCCATAGTGAAGGTGGGAGTCATTCTGCACCGTCGATCACACTGCAACCATGAAGCAGTGGTCTCTTTTGGGCTGCATAGCCCTACTGCCCTCTCTGTCCTCAGCTGTTCCAGCCAGCGCATACAACAAATGGCTGGATAGCAGACAGAGCGGCTCGTCATGGTTCTTGGGAAACATTGACCACACAACCGATGCCGTCAGAGGCTATGTGCCAAATCTCACCAATAGCGGCGGACAAGCCAACTATACCTACCCTGTCTACAAGACTGTCAACCCTGGCGATTCGAATGCCTTCATCAATGCATTGTACTCGGATGGACCCAGCGGTGGCCAAAGAGACAATTGTTGGCTGGCTGGTCAACCCCGTTTGATCTACTTGCCACCAGGTATGTGCTTCGCGATATATCCATCAAAGCCATTACGCTAACAGGGTCAACTTAGGAACCTACACTGTCTCGTCCACTATATTCCTTGACACAGACACAGTCATCATTGGCGATGCTTCCAACCCTCCCACTATCCGTGCAGCCGCCGGCTTCAACGGTAACTATCTTATTGTCGGTGGCCAGGGAGATGGTGATGCCCGCCCCTGTGGTGGATTTGGTGGAGAAACCCACTTCTCAACCATGAGTGAGTTGCACCCTTTTTGAGAACGTTGTGCTATTTTCTAGAAAGCGCATGCTAAAGAACAATTCTCAGTCAAAAATGTCATTCTTGACACCACCGCAAATGCGGGCAGCGGAGGCTTCACTGCTCTGAGCTGGGCTGTTGCTCAAAACTGTGCTCTGGTATGGCTAATTGCTCAACCTTGATTATCGACAAGACTGACGTGGCTATTATAGGTCAATGTGGCCATTAACATGCCCCAGGGTGCACACACTGGTATGCATCATCATCCTGATTTGTCACTGATTCCCATCCTCTAACCAATAACTATTATCTAGGTATTGTCATGGGTGGCGGTTCGACCATCTCAATCGCTGACGTAACTTTCAACTATGGTAATGTTGGATTGCACTGGAATGGTAAGTTTGCCCCAGATGACCATTCTATCTGATACTGACATGTCTACTTAGGTCACCAGCAGGGCCAAGTCAAGGGTATGACATTCAACAGGTGCACTACCGGTGTCCTCATCGACGGCGGAAACACCATTAGCATCTTTGCCCCAGTCTGCAACACGGTCGGAAACTGCGTTGTTCTCAACTCAGGAAACCCCTGGGTAGCCGTCATCGATGGCCAGAGCATCAACTCAGGCAACTTCTTCACCAGCAACCAGGGATTTCCCAACTTCATGCTCGAGAACATCTCCAAGGACACGACCAACTCTAACATGGTCACCGTTGGTGGTGCTACAAAGGTCGGCGGTGTCACAAACCTGGGCACCTATGTTTACGGCAATGTTTATGGTGCCAACCCAATCTACCAGACCAACCCCGTTATACAATCCGTCAACCGGCCTGCAGCACTTGCTCCCGGAGGCAGATTCCCAGTCGTGAACGCACCGCAGTATGCAGACAAGACAATCAATGATGTCATCAATCTGAAGGATGCCAGCAAGAATGGTGGCTTTGCTCTCCATGGAGACGCGCAAACCGATGATACCGCGGCCCTCCAGGGAGCGCTCAACACAGCAGCGAGCCAGGGCAAGATTGCATACCTGCCCTTTGGTATCTACAGGGTCACTTCGACCATCACCATCCCTCCAGGAACTGAACTCTACGGTGAAGCCTGGTCTACCATCTCTGGTTCTGGCAGCGCTTTCGCTTCTGAGACGAACCCGACCCCAGTCGTGCAGATTGGCAGCACACCAGGCCAACGAGGTGTTGCTCACATCCAGGACATTCGTTTCACCGTCAATGAAGCGCTCCCGGGTGCCATTCTGGTCCGAGTAAACATGGCCGGTAACAAGCCTGGCGATGTCGGCATCTTCAACTCTCTCAACACCATCGGCGGTACTCGCGACACTTCGCTCAGCTGCGACATTGAGACCAACTGCCGTGCTGCCTACCTCGGACTGCACCTTGCTGCTGGCTCATCTGCCTACATTGACAACTTCTGGTCTTGGGTTGCTGACCACTCCACTGACGGCAGCGGCAAGGGTATTCGAACTGCAGTCAAGGGTGGTGTCCTCGTCGAAGCCACCGCCGGAACATGGCTCGCTGGTCTTGGCTCCGAGCACAACTGGCTCTTCCAGCTCAACTTCCACAATGCTGCCAACGTCTTCATCTCACTCTTCCAGAGCGAGACCAACTACTACCAGGCCACACACGGCGCTCCCCTGCCGGGTGCACCATTCAATGCCATCGCATCGGACCCCAACTTTGCCTGGTGCGGTGGCGGTGACAACGTCTGCCGCATGGGTCTCGGGCAATACTACACTGGCAACAACAACGCCATCTACCACTATGCCGCAGGTAGCTGGAACTTCCAGTCTTTGACCGGAGTAAACCAGGGAACCATGAACTATATCCAGAATACCATCACTGATGCCCACCTTTGGGGTTTCACCACCGGTCCCAACACTGCAGAGCTGATGCGATTGCCTAATGGTAAATTGTTTGGCAATGCTGGCAACGATGGATTTGGTGGATCCTGGGAGACTTTGGCTGCTGGCATCATCAGTCAATCATGATAAGGGACCTATAGTTTGCCTATAAACCCTTTTCAAGATAGCATGGCCATGGAACAGTTTGTACATAAATTACTCAGGGAGACATCGCCAGGGTATCGAATCATGGTCACATGTAAATATTAAGATCAAGTATATAAAATACGAATCTGTATATATAGTAAAGGACTCGCTCGTCCTTATGACAGTTGAAGGCCTAGATTGTGCAGGTCTTAAGCAGGACTATAGACACCCCATCCTGTTGGCGATTATGAATTCTACCAAAGCCAATCCCCGCTGACCCTTGGTACGTTCTTTACGTTCATTCATCAATAAAACAAGAGTAAAAATAGACGAGATGCAAAAAAATACATACAACAGCCGGTGTTCGCTGATGGTCACCCACTCAACTACTAATCTGCCGGTCAATAGTTTATCTATGGGGGAGCGGACGGGACCCCGAGTTCTCTACTGCCTGTGGTCGTATGTGTTAGAGAGTGACTCTGTTCAGATCATAAGACAGACCCGAACTACAAAATCAGAAAATAAGAACAAAAAAACATACAACAGCCGGTGTTCGCTGGTGGTCACCCACCCAACTACTAATCTGCCGGTCAGGGGCTTGTCTATGGGGGAGCGGACGGGACCCCGAATTTTCCACTGCCTATGGTCGTATGTGCAAGTTTCTTACTCAGTTTGCCCTATGAGCGGGGGATGGCAAGTGTGTTTCCATCATGATTACGGACTTGCTTTGCCCCTATTCTTGAAACACCTATCCATTGACATATCCAAATGGGGTTTTCTTGCATGCTTTGGATCGGCTGATTATCTTTTCTGTTGCTGTTGCAATCTCGAACAGGAGCTTTGATCAATGGCTTATTGTAAAAAGAATCTCTCAAAATCCATCTTCGTAATATCAATCATCGCCTCCCTGTCATGGGCAATCCCGATTCGTTTCCATGCGCCATCTGCCGTCTTTCTCAAAACGAGGAATATCTGGTACTGCCTGCCTGGGCTGTCTAAAACCTCGGCCTGGACATCTTTGTCCTCTGCATCCCAGTTCCCTTCCCAGAAGCTCACTTGATTCAGAAAGGCGAGCTTCCATTCAGAATTGCGCGGAATATCAACGCTCTTCGTGGTCCGCTCAAGTTTGAGATCACGACAGTCCAGTGATGCTGTCACTATAGGGCGGTTGAAATTGCAATCGATAGGTAGCTCAAGCCTCAGTATGTAACTCGCGGAAAAGGACACAAATCTTTCGATTTGGTAAATTTTTGCGACGCGGGTACGAAGGATGAGAGAGGGGCTCAGAAAGTGGATTATGGATGGCATGGACGAACATTGTGGCGGAAATGGGCTCCATGACCCGGTTTTCGTTTGATGCCAAATTTGCACACCAGGGTTTCTAGTCACAAGCCAGCATTGCCGAATCGAATCCCCCATCTGCATTGCTTCTGGATCTTGCTCATAGCTTATGTGACCCCCTTGCAAGCTGAGCCATGACCATGACGGCATCGACAATCGTCGAGAGCCTTCATTTCCTCGCACTTTCCATGAAAGGCCTCGTAGAAATGCAGAGAGTGGCGTGCTCGTCCTGCCAATTCTATTCTCGCTTCCTATCTCATTTCCGGTACCAAAAACAAAGGGAATCCCGTAATAGGTGGTTAAGCCGGAGCGGACCAATATCCCAGTGAACGCATTAAGCGCATCGCTATCATATGTTAAGAATCGCCTAATGTATATGCTGGCATGCCTTGTCAATAACTTTAAAGGGGTATCTGGACCCCAGTAATCGCCATTCTCGGCTTGCTCAACCAGGTCAAACAGGTTATCAATTGTCAGCTCCTGTGCCCGGTATCGTTGTGATTCGGTGATGAATCGGCCTTCTTGGGGGACGTTGGGCATAGTCTCGTATCGGGTGGTAGTTTTGCATGAGAAGTAAACTTGGTTTTTGGTGAAGATTAGACATCTCTTTGATAGGACGGCCTCTTGATATGTCCACCCCCGGGTTTGCCATATGCTGTCCTTAATCGCATATGACAATGATGGAAGGGTCCAGACAATCTCCCCATCACCAACCCGCACCTTGGGCTGCTCGTCTCGCATGATCATTGGCAAGGTTCCGGCACCAGGCAAACCGCTCTCGTTTCCGTCGCCAAATGCAGCCACAATGGTAATGTCCGCTCCGTCGTATATCTTGTCCATCATCGCAATCTGTCTGGCTTTTTCGAAAGCATTATCTTGTTTTATACAATATTGATCGACCCAAAGATACCGGTAGCCGAGCGATAGAGTCACATGTATGGCGTCGCTGATAGTCCTGGGAAATCGTTGACGAAACCAGCTGGTATTTTGGCGCTGGCTCCCTCTGTTTCCCCAGACGTAACTAAGAGCAATGTAATGACCCCTTTTCTTATGTCTTACCACTTTGCCCTTGAGACAATCAATCATATGGAGATCCAATGATCGCTGTTTCTCTTCGATGCATAGCGGATGATGTTCATGACAGTCCTTGATCCACTGTCGAACGGCAGAATAATTAACAAGTCGACGATCTATCGCCTTCCCAAGAATCTGGGAGGGGTTTGTTGGGACCGGAATAGTTGGAAGCAGGAAACCTTGGCGAGAATGCATGTTTGTCCTTTGAACACGGCTTTTTGTTCTCCACGTATCATCTTCGTCTGAAACTTGAATACCAACAGGGTTGGGCTCATTCATATCGCCGGGCGATTTCTTATGGCTGAGAAACGGCGCTTTCCAAAGATCAAATGAAGAAGATGTAGAAATCGAACCCTCGACTACTGGCATCTCAATCTCAAGCATCCGCATGAGTAGGGGACAGAGCGAACATCCTCGAGCGACTCCAGCGCGAAGTCTGATATGTGTGCGGCACTCGATTTTAAAGGCAACGCTACTGGACTCGAATATCTGTTGTATTGATTTCGTCAAGCTTTGGCATGAGTAACAGAATGTGCCGGGCGGCAGCCTATCAAAGCTATCATGCTCTTTCTTTAGCGAAGGCGTCTTTAGATTTACGATTTGGCCTAAGGACCAAAAGTTCCAATAGAATGGGGTGCGCTGAAGCTCGGAGGGCCTGGTTGATATATCCGTGTTATTGGGTGGCAATACTGACTGGCATATCTCAAGAAGCGGGGATGACGGAGCTGGTGAGGGTGGACATGACTGGCCCTCTACCGCCATCGTTGAGAAGATTTTAGCGCTTTAAGAGACAAATGTAGTTCCAATATGCAGATTTTTGAGAGTCGTGGTCTATTTTATCGACATGGTTTATAGCCTCACTTGAGGATTCAAGGCAGAGTGCAAGGCTCTTTCACTCTAGGCCACGTGACTGGAATTAATCATCACACTTCTATTGGTTGTGATCTAATACGAAGATGTCGCAGTTTTGCAGCCTTTCATCGTTAATATTGTCAAGTCGATAGACGCTAATGGTGTTTGCAACATTGAGACGGCTGCATGTGCTGTATGCGAACAAACCTTTGTAGCTCATTTAGCAACCTTATGATGTTCTCATCCGCTATCGCAGCATGCTCATACATCCACCGTCCAAATATCTAGAAGTAAATATGCTTAAATCACATCATCATTATTAATAGCTTTGACTATGCAATCTTCCATACCCTCTCTAGCAGATAAGTTAAGTCAGTCTCAACCAGCCGGAAATTGCAGAGCTGGAGACTCATCAAATGTCTTCCATGCCGTCATTCCATGCTCTATCAGACGTAAATTATTATTCATTTTCAGGAGGTATGCCGCGTTAGCAGATTCTCTCACACTGAGTCGAATGTATTCATAGGATGGTAATGGTGGGCCTATACAAGTGTTATATCCTTGTACAAAGACTGGCATAGGAATCGCGTTCTGTATAGGCTCGCTACTGATTTTGGACCAGCTTGTAATGAAGAAGGGTTATTTTCTTTCAGCCTATATCTAATTCGAGGGCCTTTTTTCCATCCAACATTGCTCAAACCAAGGCTAATAAAATCATCTCTACCCGATTAAACTGCTCTTAGTCGAGGTTGAGTCTTAGTCTATACAGAATCCTCATCATCTAAAAGCTCCACCTCGAGTTCCGTCTCCAAGTGCTTTCTTGGCACCTCCCGCCAGCATTCCAACACTTCACGGTCGGGGACAAATCCCGAGCTACTTGTCCACAGCGCTTTTGCCATCCGTTCTTTTGTGTAATACCAGAATTTATGCCAATCTTCTCTATATTCCAACTGTGCAATCAAGATCATATCCTTCAGTACTGGCATCCGTACAGCGGCGCGTGCTGCAGAGAGATAAAACCGCTGCATGGCTGGGGCTGCAATACCTCTGTTAGATATCCAATCACAGTCTGAGCTGCTGCTCGTATATTCATCGGATAGCGAGGCTTCACTCGCTGAGTCTTCAGATTTATTTGCATTTGGGTTAGGCAAGAATAGCCATCCACCTGATGGATCGGCTGGCGAGAAGGTCAAGTAGAATGACACTAATCGGTCCCACCGCGGTTCTGTCACATCCACGGAGAGACCTCGAGGGAAAAAGATCTCATCACTGACTTCGACTTCAAAGATGTCAATAGCCGCTAGGCGTTGAGATAGAATGTGGATGGATTTTGAAAGCCTATCTTCTCCTTCCGCTGAAGATGCAGATGATGGAGAAGATTGAGACTCCTTCGTGGACATGGAGTGGCTGCCACAGATGGAGAGTGTATCCATGGGATGGTGGATCCGGGATAGAGCATCAGCAAAATCTATTCTTTATATATCAGTAGGTGTTTGTGCCTATCTATATGCAGGAGAAGGATCGTAACTTACCATTCCGCAATCTTGAAAATCGCTTGGAATTCCACCAAAGAATAGCTGCTCGTTTCGCTGCCGGTAGCTTCTCCAGTAGGGCACAAATTGCCACTGGAGAGAGCTGTCTCCCATCGTTGGGATGTTTCCCCTTGAGTTCCGTTACAACCACAACGGGGGAATGCTGCGCAATACGCTCAGGATTCGTCAGCTCCAGCACCGATTTCCTCTGCCTACGCTTCCATCTTGCTCTCCTGACCCAACGTTGTGGGGAGTCAGGTCTCTCCTCGCCGTGCCCCTCATCACCTGGTGCAAACGCATCATACGACAGTTTCACGCCTTCTCGATGCACCTCGGCCGCGCTCCACTGACCCAGATCCTGCATAAACGCTTCAAAAGTTGCTTGAAGTGCGCGATTGTTACGCAGCCTCTCATCGTCAGTCTCGGGGCTTCGCAGGGGCCCCGGCCTAGGCAGCACGATATCGAGCATGATGTGACGCACATAACCACGGCGCCGCGGTGTTACGATGAAGTTTACCTGTGATAGTCGATGTAGATTAAGATGTAGCATTGCGAAAGTCTCACGCTCGACCACATCTTGCCAGATGCGACTGACGGCGGCGTATCGGCCAGCACCGGGGGCAAGGGTCCATATCCATGAACCAGAGATATTTTGAATTCTATGATGAATAAGGAGGTATATAATACGATCAATGATTTCAGTGGCTAGAATGACAGAAGCCATAGTGATTAAATTGCGATGAAGTGACAACAGATGGAGCTCAATTCAACACGTCTGCTGTGATGTGATGTTGGTTGCGCAGTACCTTGAGCTCGGGATAACATTGGTCCTGTGGATCTTCCCCACTTGTATTCCTCTGAAAAAAACCCGAAGATAATAAATTTGTCGGGCTGTTAAGTCATTTGTCTAAACGACAAAAGACAACGCGTCGTCGTTGGCAAAGATTGGTTCAGTTCAATGGCCTGTCAACTAAGAAAATAGACATGACGGGTGAGGTTGCCGTGGGCGATGCGGACGCCATTAGGTCTAGAAGCACAGGATGATAGCTGCCCCTATAGCATTTTTATTTTCTATCGTTGATACCCTTCTGGGTGTATAGTTCTAACTTATGGCATACTCTTTTTCCCCTTCTGATACTTCCAGCTTCTCTCTTTTCTTCTCGGCATACTCTTTAAATAGCTTCAAAGACTCTTCATCCCTCATAGTACGTGCAAACTCGAAGGGCGAGTAACCAGTCATGTCTTGCGCATTTTGATCAGCACCAGCTTCAAGAAGCAGTTGCACAATATCGGTATGGCCTCTGTAAACGGCAGCATGAAGGGCTGTCCCCTGAAAGCGTCCTCCAGGAGCGTTCAGGTTGATCCCCTCTGCTATAAGAAGGCGGACTACCTCGGAAAGTCCGAAAGATGCTGCATAGTAGATCGGTGCGCCATCGCCAGGCTGGGTCCAATCGGAAAATTCTGTGTCTGCGACGAGTACCTGGATCCAGGACATAAGTCGACCTCGGGCGTCTTTTCCGAAAAAACTGCTGATCACTTGTCGTAGCTCCTCATCCAATGTCGTTTCCTTGATATGGTATGAGAAGCCGACGGATGCGTATCGTAAAAAGGGATATTTGTTTAACCGACTCTGATACGCCTCAGCACTTTCAGCAGGCCCTGCAGCAAATTCCTTGAAAGATAAGTAGGTCAGGCAATCCTGGGCCAACATTCTATGAGCTTTGTTCTTATCCAGAGCAAATGGTGCCAGATGTGGCTGTTGGAGGATCTCTTGGGATGTGAGATAATCGCGGACAGATAAGTGAGCGAGACGAAGAGATCCGTTCCCAGAAACGGTTATGAGGCTGCCCCCAATGCTTAGAATGTCGGATGGATTGGTGAGACGATCGTCATCATCAATTCCCTCGCTGCCTGCTTCGATGGCGATAGCATCGGCCAGCTCCGCCAAGTTCATTGGCAGGACAGCAAAGCTAAGCCAAAGTAGCATTTTCCGGAACAGCTCCTTGTCATTATCCTCAACATTCTTTAGAATGCGTCCATAAGTTTCATATAGGCCTTCTGGAAGTCCATCAAGGGCGCCTTTGACAGCTTTGGCCGTTCTCATATTGGAGATGGAATCAAGTTGGCATTGAACCCAGCGAAACCTAATGTCGTTAGTCTATTAATTGCAGCGGCTATGAGTTGTATGTATCAGGATTCTTGACTGACATGCCACCTGATTTCGTTTTCAGGGATTTAGTGACATCCTTATGTATGTCTGCTGTCAACGACGACAGTCTGCGGTCGGTCTGCAACCGATCCGTGATGTACGCTTGGATATCTCCAGTAATCTCATTAAAGTGATCGCTGAAGGTAATGCGCTGCGCATCTGTGAGAATGTCCTCTAGCTCAACGTCGTTGCGGCTCGTGACCAAGACACGGGTGTCGGGCGTCTCTTCAAGAAGATCCATGAGTGATTCTGCGAGCTCACTTTTTTGATTGTTTTCATCCAAACCATCCAATAGCAAGAACACTCGGTACTCTTTGCAAATTTCCGCAATGCATTGACGAATCATCTTCAGTTTCGGCGCAGTGGCTTGAGTTCTTTTATCGTCCCTGTATGCATTCAGAGCAGCGTCAGGGCACGCTTTTGTAACAGATATGAGTTGTCTCAAAAGAGATCCAAATATGTGCCTCGGAGTCTGAGCATCTGCATTTCGAAAATCACAGTAAAAGTATGCAATCAACTGCGACTTTGAGTAGTCATGTGCGACGACGTCGGTAAGGTGATCGACCACACTCCCACTATCAGCTCATCATCAGTTCTAATAAATAAATAAAAAGAATATGCAGAAGGATCACCCACAATAGCACTGTCTTTCCACAGCCAGCTGAAAGATTTCGCGTTAACACAGTTCATTGCAATGCCTTGATGATGAACGTACGGGGTGCGGTCAGCCACAATAATCTCTCCAAGGTTGACTCTGACCAGACGAGATATTCCTTGCACTCTTCAATCCACTTGCATGTAGCTTCGAGACGCATTCCCTGAGCTATTTCATGGCTGTCGGAGGCATCCAACGGCGAAAGCCAATATAGGATTGCTCTGAATTCTTCATCTATTCTCACGATGACTATTAGCATGAGAACTTGGCATGATTTCCCAGGCAAAGACGGTCACCTGTTTGGCTTCGAGTAATCGTGTTGGATAATTCATTCAGTGTTCCAATAGAGGCGGTCACTCCTTGACTGAGCTCCTCTGTCGAACTCATGAGGGATCGAAGCATCGACCTACATGATTAGCCTAGGAATGTTAAGATCTCACGGGATTTCATAACCTACGACTGGTTTGCAGATAGCGCAAGGGTCAATGAGCTTTTGCATCGGCCTATCCTATCCAGTGATGCCTGTATTTGTTGCTCACTATTACCCCACCCTAGGGTTTGAAGCACAATCTTTCGTTTTGAACCTGTCATACCACTAAGCATACTCTCAAGATGATTTAGCTCCCTGGAGCATGCTGTAAGTGGCCCCTTGTCTTCATCACATAGGAGTTGAAAGGCCGGCCGACTCCGATCGTTCAAATTATCTGCTTCTTGTTCAAGCCTCTCGAGGATAGATCGGAGATCCCGTATCTCGTTGATAATGGTCATGATGTTGGAAGAGCCATCTTTGAAAGCGGTCCGAAGGTTGTAACATAGAGTGAGGATGCTGTTTGTAGTCTGAATGACTGCAATAATGCCTGTTGTTATGCTAAGAGGGTCCATTACAGTTTTGCCATGTGAGGTCTGTTCAAATTGCGGAGTACACGATCATCATACTTGTGGATGAGTGTAATGCTTTGAGGGCCTGTAGGGTAATGAAGAGACGCGGGGTAACGTGATCATCGTCATCTAGGATAAGCAAAATTGCGCAAAGTGATTTCCGACCACATTACTTCCAAAATCCCAGCACTCCATGCCCAATCTAAGCCTCAATGCACGCGCGTAGTCAAATGATGCATTAGGACAGCCCGCAAAGACAAGCAGAAAAAGATAAGCGCCAGGTGCCTGATCCACACAGCTTACAATGTTTTTAATCACACCTTTTGAATTTCGAATTATAAGCACATTTCATAAAAGCCATCTTCCTCACAACATCGATGCACACCAACTCTCAACATGGATAGCGAATTGTGAGGCTAGTGTTTAGACGTCCATCAGTACGCAGAAGATAAGATACTACTAAGAAAATATGAACCAGCGAGCTTGTTATTTCGACATTGAACATACTATGCTGCAATGCTTAGCACAAAACTTAAAGTGCTTGCTCTGAATGTAGTAGGATCAGTCGTTGAACCTAAGGACATGGACTTATTAAAACGAGTCTCGTGCATCTTTTGCTTTTATTTTCATTTTTTTCCCGAACCAAATAACCAAACGATGTAAAAGAAGTGGATGTTCATGCAGGCCCATGCTGTACAAATTTATAGAAATACAACTGGACGACGATGCCTTCGCCGATATTGTTCCGCCGCTTCCTCAATCTCAGGAACCGATATATAATTCGATATCACTTCTAAATGAGACTTGTCCTTCTCTCGAAAGAGAAAACGCGTAAGATCGAATGTCCCCTTCCTACGGCGCGTTGCTTCATTCGCTTTCGTAGATAATGCTTGAAGGTTTGCTCCAAACCGGACCAATAGTCTAATAATCTCCTTCATATTCTCGTTCTCCACTTTGGGTCTCTCCTTTAGAGACGTTACGAGTGTTAACCAAACTGTTGACTTGAGGTACTCTTCATTAGGGTCCGCTCCGCACACTAAAAGAGTTTCAACAATACTGGGCAAGGGCTCTTCTAACAAGGCATATGTTAAGAGAGGTTTCCTTTGAGGACCAGTGTCTTCTTTCAGAGGCAAAATCTTCTTTTTAAGCGAATTAAAGGAGTTTGCAACTGCGATATTATGCACATTAGCTTGAATATAGCATGCAACGCCATTCTCACACGCCAAGCCAAGAAAGGGTAGGCGGAGAGACTCGTCATCGAACTGGTAGCTGTTATAGGCGCTTCTTGCTGCCTGAAGAGTTTGAACGAGTTCTGCACTTTCCACGGGCTGAACAGCGCGGGAAGCCCAGTAGAAGAGGTTACGGATCAGCTGTATGATCCTACGATCCGCCCCTGGTGAATCGAACATCCCTGGTAATCTTCTAAGCATTGCATTTATAGCTTTGCACATGATCAAAGCGGTGCTTGGCCTTTCTGGATTTTCCGTGAACAAGGTGTTGAGCCCATCGGGTCGTAGAAGGAATTCCTGAACACTACGATGCAGGAAATCGACCTTCGGGTTGAAATAAGCCTCAGTGTCGACAATGTGCGGAAGAAATTTTTTAGGTATCGGGTATATAATCTCCAGGAGGCCCTTGCATCGCGCATCCAATTGACGCCATACCTGATCCTCTCTGAGTATCATCTCTTCTAGCTTCATTGGGATGATTTTGCGATGATTCCCTTCATTTAGGATAGGTAATTCATGCTCAATTTGATCAATGAAAGAATACGCCATCATGTACTGAGGCTCAGGTGCTGATTTAACAATATCGAACAGTCTTGCGGTTTCCTGCTTGTAAATCGGCGGAATGCTGTCAATCATATGCTTGAAGAATTCCTCCAAATCTTCTGGAAACCTTTCCAGGCGAGTTTGAAGCAGCCTTAAAGAATCTCCATTCGTGAATCCTTGGAGAAGATCACGAACCACGAGGTACACCCATAGGAATACACCTCTGGCTCGTTGGCATACTTCTTCGATAAAATCAGAACTGATTGAGCCAGCCTCTGTCAGCTTCTTGAACTGTTTGTTCTCATAAAATTTGTCCGTGATGTATTTTCTGATGTCGTTGCGAGTGAGATTTTCAAGCTTCAGCGACAACTTTGAAGAGCCAAAAGCATCCGCAAATACGGACCAAGGCCGGCTGGAAACACACAGCTTCACATTTGGAGAACTTCCAAGAGCCTGAATAGTCTTGACTAGATCTTCTGGATTCATTCCTCCTTCATATTCGTCCAGCCCGTCGATGAAAACGCAGAACCTAGTGTTTGTAGATTCTTGAAGGAGATTGTTGCAAACAGCTAGTAATTCTTCTGTTGTCCAAGACCAGTCACTATTCCAGCCATCTCTAAGCTGAAGTCTTAATGAAAGGACACGGGGGATTAGATGAGGACATCGCCGCAAAATGTCAAATAGCAGTGTGCGAAGGAGACCCTCTTGCGACTTCTGGAGTGCCGATCCTGCATACCAGAAAAAATAACTTGCAGTTATAAGTTCTGCTTCCTTAGCCCATGACTTGAGGCGCCTTATCGTTTCTGCGTTTTCAGAGAGGAACTTCATAAGCGTTGACTTTCCCGACCCAGGCTTGCCTTGGACCCAAAATACTCCGCTCTGTCGTTCCAGCCAGTCGACGAATCCTATAGATTGGGACTGATTTCCATTTGGAAGGCTATTTTGAAATATCCAGCCGAATGTATCTTCATGTGCAGTAGTAATTTTGGTTTGCCGTGTCTTTATCATCTCAAAATGAAGACTCGCTAACAGTGGCTGCGTGTTCTCAGCTGTTTCTCTTGCTTGACGGAAATCTGTTAATTTTTCCGAAAGGCCCACTAGCTGATGTGACATATCCCTAATCAGTTGCTCAGGTAGGCCATCAACGTCTTTTCGGATATGAAATAGCATCTTCAAGGCTCCCTCATCGCCTGAGCCTTTGTTTGCAACCTTGTCCGCAGCCCTAAGAACATCTTGCCGGAGGGCCTGAAGCTCGGTCTTCACCTCGATTCCCAACGTTTTGTTCGTTCGGTCCAACTCTGCCACCACACGCGAAATATCCGAGACACCATTCCTGGTTCAATATCAGCCTCAGGGCTTGTGATTCTTACTTTGGCGGTACTTACAATATCATTATCTGAACATGTGAAGCAACTTGTGCTTGTAACTTGGCCAGCTTTTGAGAGAATGCTTCGATTTTTCCTTTGTTCCATATGTCCTTCAACGCAACCATGAAGCTCTTCCCAATCGTCTTCTTGCCCTGAATCTTTAATTTTTCTAGCGCATCAAGAAGTTCTTGAGAGACCTTCTGAGACTCCCTTACAAGCGCCTGTAAGTCCGTGCTATAGTCATCGGAGCTCACAATGGAATCGGCAAGACGCTGGACATCCTGCGCAATGACGGAAAGTGTACCGTGGCCTTCATTTTCACCCGTTTGGTAGACCTTTTGGGTGGAGGCGAGTAGTTTCCACGAAAATTCAAGCAGTGCAATGATACTGCTCGCTGCGCCAAGAGCGGTCAACGGATCAACCATCCTGGTGGTTCTCAATATTTCGTCGTGTCTGTAAATAGAATGAAGTAAAAATGCAGATGAGAAGAGAAGCGGCGGACTCCTGTCAGGACAACATGCCGTATGGAGGTGGAGAGGCTGCATGTGTGCCTAATATGTCGCCTCACTTTCAGCCCGATCGCATCAATGGCAAACAAACAAGACGGAAACAATTTAACTAGACCTCTGTCCAAATGATAAAACTATAATTTCATGGCATTCGATACATTAAGAACCTCTTCTGAAGCAGTCCACAGCGATGACTCTATTACCAAAATCTCACGGCGTCGGGACAAATGGATTCGCCGCCGCTTGAAGTCCAAATCTGCTGATCCCTAACAGGTGTTCCAGTGTGGGCAGCATTGACCATCCAGCCAGGCTTCGTGAAGATGCCGACATGGACTACCTTATTTTTGCAATCACCACCGGTGGCCCAGAAAAGCATATCGCCAGCTTGTGCTTGGGCTCGTGGAATATGCTTGCCCATGGGGGAGTGATACTGAGTTTGTGCAGTGCGTGCTATGTTAACGGTCAGTCTAAATACTCCAGTGAGCAATTGCCCTATTAGTGGCTACGCTTACGGATTGTCTTTCCCTGCGCCTTGCATACGGCGTATTGAGTCAAACCTGTGAATGTGCTGTCAGCATTAAAATGTTCCAGGCGTGTAGGCATTGTTCAAGACAAACCCGAGCAATCAAATCCGCCCTTGGAGGCGCCGTCGCATCCACCACCACCCCAGACATAAGGTTTACCCTTTTGCGACTCGGCGGCAGCGACAATTCCCGGACCTGTGCGTTTGTCCAAGGAAAATTCCTATATTCAATTCATTAGTCTTTGAATGAAAGATGATAGTGAAGCTGAGAAGTTCTACCTCAGATGGTGCAGGCAGGGCATAGGAGCCCGCAGTGGCAAGGAGGACGCTGACGATGCTAAACTTCATGTTGCTTGAGTTTTGGTGTAAAGTGCTGGAAAACGTTGCAACTTTGAAATTACAACTGAAGTTCTTGGTCTAGTTGGTATGGCAAGTGAATGGCCTATTTGGAAAATGAAAGAGAGAACACCTCTTGTTAAATACTTTTTGTTTCCCAAAGGAGGCGATTTATTACCAGTAGTAATGCAACATCATGGTCAGCTGAATGTCTCATCCAAGACTCGGAATCTTTGTCTCTCTCAACAATGGGCCGTAAATCCATGTAAAGTTCAATACGACGAACCGAATTACTCTCTTGTCTTAGCATTAACAATAACAGCAATTCAGTGATGTGCAGTAAGCTTCCAACTCAAACAGCCGAAAGGTTACATCATGACAGCGTTTGGTCGCTGCGATGGCCCAGATCCCTTCAGGGGCTGCTGTCAATTAACAGCGCCACTGTTTCACTATTTCAGGAGGGACGAAGTGATATCTCTACGCGGCACCTAAACCATTGCTGCAGTCGGCTTTGCCAGCGAGGTGCAAAAATCACTACATCTCTATGATCTACAACAACTGCCGACGCTTGGCAATCTGAGGATTTGACTCTGAAATCAGCAAAAAGAACCCAAAACGCAGCACAAAAAGGCTTGGGACTCCGAAAGAGGGCATCAGTGGCTGATGAAAATCCGCTAAGATTACCGCTTTCAGCTGAAGCGAAATGAGACAGGCCCGAATACTGACCCAGTTCAGGATAAGTGCTCTGCACCCCGCATTCCTTAAACAGGTACTCCGTGTTATAAGCCGGATGAACGCGGGGTCCGTCTTATAGAAAGTGAAGATCAAGACAATTTAAAAGCGCTTGGCTCAACGATTGTGCCTGAGCTAACTGCTGCCTTGGCGATTTGCATGGGATCAGGGAAATTAGTTAAATACCCGTCATTTTCTCCAAGCTATTAATATTTCCAAAGGCTCATTGCCTGATGCCCCATGTTACAGGATGTTTGGCATGTCGATTCACGCCGTTTTCTGTACCGAGTGCTGAAGCATCAGCTGCTTGACTCAGACGGCGGAGCTCTCAAAGCTTAACTTTCATCCCAATTGTCCTTTGTTCCTGGCAGATTCGATAATATCGCACTCCTAGTGAGCAAGCTTCTTATTTAACTTTTTCTAGGCAATAGGTTCTAGATGAGCATCTGGTTTTAGCTTGCATTGCGAGATTGGCATCGACGCGATCAGCCATGTTCGTCACCATTAGCCGCATCCCGGGTAGGAGTAATACTGTATTAGATTCGTAAATATCGTACTTCCTGAGATCTCCCCTTCCTCTCCTGTTTTCGTTTTCTGATAATGATTTCTCAACTTAAAATTTAATCAATTTCTTGCTTTCAATGAATGTCACATTTTAATCAGCAGTTATCTCTTTTGTGTTACCTGAACGCTCTTACCATCATCGCCCGCTCTTTTCACCGAACAACTGGAAAGTGGAGACGGCCCGAGCCGTCCACCCGTCCGACTTCATCTAACGTGCGCATGTGGAGTATTAATATAGCTATGAATGAAATATTTTAACCATTGCCAGCACATCATCAGAAAGAATAGGCCATTTCTACAATGACATACTTTTCTGTGGGTTATATAGAATTGCCAAGGGTAATACTACTATGTGAACAGATCGCAGACCTCAGCCTAATGGCACGCACACAAAGAGTCATTCCTCTGCCCCCCTTGCCTGATTTGCTAAATTTACCCAGCATAAAATGGAATAATAACCGCGCATAATACCGAGGTAGACATTTTTGAACAATCCAATCAAGAGTCATATTATCACAAAGCTTTACACATAATTTGAGCCCCTCAAGCTGATTGACCAGCAATACGAGAACCCTAGGCGGTCGTGCTAAGAGTAGCAATAGAGGTCGCGACATTCACATCTGCGTGCGGGGTTATGCGGCTGCTACTGTTCAATACACATATATGGTATGTTCTGATTCGCGATCCCGCAAATCATTGGAGCCACCGTACCAACCTGTCGGTATGCTTCATTTCGGGCGTCACCTAAATAAGTATAGGACAGTCCCGGGCGCCCGTTAGGTCGCTTCTTTCCGGGGGTCCCGTCTGCAAGAACCGAGTCCACACTCAACGTCGCTGCATACATCGCAGCAGACCTGCTACTAAAGGCAGAGCCTCGCGCGTTGTGGTGGCCTGAGAGTGAGACAGTGGCGTGCCAGCTGACACTAGTATATGGCCTAGAATTTTTTCCTGCGTTATCGTCTCTCATGCTGTTGGTAACGAATCCCCTTAGGAGGTGCATGCAGTTCTGTCATTAATGATAAGACCCCAATTCATCCTGCACCGGTTAAAGATTCATTGGCTCAGACAGACCTTCTGTCATATCAGACGATGGTTGCAGAAAGTCTTCCGAGATGTGTATAGCCTTGAATAATGGATATTGTTGAAGCTTCTCCTCACATCCTTGTCACTCCTATCTTTGGCCTGCAACGTTGGGCTTGCTTCTAGTAATATCCTGCAAGTAGTAGACAGCTCCACCACGCAGCCCCGGACTGTAATGGTTGGTCCCAATGTAAAGGTGGCGAGTATTCCTAATCTCAATGTTACTGATGGCCACTAAAATATCCTGATGAAGAGGGCTTTGAGCCTGTTATGTCGCGATGAGTTATCCAGTCCCTGGTTCCTCCTTGGCTTTGTAATGGTGGGTACTCATCGTAGGGTGTCCACCCCAATCCTTGAGTCCCACCAACGGAATGAGCAAAAAGATAACTGGCCAAAACAGACAGGCCATAAAATAATCAACTGATTCATCGCTTACCAGTACTCTTGTCAATAGTTGGGCCAGCCCCCCAGTCTAGTTTGTCTTAAGTATTACTATTACGTAGAGTGTCAAAGGTGCGGTAGCCCAGGTTTATGCTCGGTATATATGACCAGACATGAAACCCACTCACAAACCTTTTTTCCCCTCTCCATCTTGGTACCTTCTTCTCTACCATAGAAAGACGCCAGAGTTCAATCTTTGACTAGCTTTCGGTGACATTATCCTCCCATCATGGCTTCCCGGCTCGATACTTTGACACCTCCGTTCTCCCCAACGGAAGAAACTGCCAACCCATTTTCATTTCCGTGCTCAACAGATCTTCCTATCCCACTGTCTAAATGGACAGCAGTCTACCATCCTATGATGGAACAAGTCACTAAGGAGTCCAACGAGTATTTTCTCAAGCACTGGCGATTTCGGAACCAGAAGAGCAAGCAAAAGTTTCTCGAGCAGGACTTGACAGGTTGGGTTGGCTGGGACTACCCAACAGCGCTCCCCAGTCGACTTCTGATTTGTGCAAAGTATATGACATATTTCTTTCTAACTGATGGTATGTGATTTTATGGATTGTCTTCTATGATGACGCCTCCCCATTGCCTTCTAAGATTCATATTGTGTGATGATGCCAGGCTTAACTCAGTTATCAATAGACATGATGGAGATCATGTCCATCTCAGAGGGCAAGGCCCTGTCCGATAGACTGATAGCGATTGCCGGAGGTGATGTCGAGGCAGATCGAGAAAACCCTGTCGAGTACATTATAAGCGATCTATGGGACCAGTGCCGGGCCATTGATATCGACTTCGCCCGCGATATAGAAGAGACTACTTTTGAATACTGGCTTTACCAAGCCAGCACCCAGCGTGTAGCTCCCATGGGGCTACGGGCTATGCTTGACTATCGCCAAATAGATATTGCAGCCGGGTATGTAAACGTCATCTTTTTCTTCATACCATCTATCGAGTATCGAGATATAGCTTTCATAAATGTGTCTCTAACTTTCACTGCCAGCCCGATACTCGCCTTCCTACGTTTCGTGACAGATCTACGCATTCCCTCCTCTGAAGCAGCGACAGTCAAGATATTGGAACGCAATTACGCCAATCATCTTGCAGTGGTCAACGACCTCTGCTCCCTTAATAAAGAGCTTCGCTCTGCCGAAGTCAACAGCGCCGAAGGGGGTGGGTTAGTCAATACGGTTGCGGTCCTTGCCAAAGACGGCGACCTATCACTCACTGCATCGAAGCGTGTGCTTTGGAGCATAGTTCGGGAGTGGGAAGTCTACCATGATGCCATGACAGATAAGCTTGTCAAGGGCGGAGGCTCCAAGGAGGTGATTGCATATGCCCAATTGATGAGGATGCAACTCAGTGGGAACGAATTTTGGTCTCGATATACGCTGCGCTACAACAAAACCATTGAGGAATACTCCGTGGAGGCCAGCAACTTGCATAGCCAAGAACAAACTTTTACCCTGTATTAGTCTCTAATTTTAGTTCTAATAAACTAGGCCTCTCCAAGCCTGTATATGCACCTCAACTCCACAAATAAAAGTCTCATAGCCTCATCCTAGCGCCCCAGTCTTGTGACATGTTCTACCCAAGCCTACACCATGTGCTGCCGTTGAACAAGGGCACAAGCTGGCCAAATCCCTCTCAACAAATAGCCACTGTCCAATCACCACTAGAAACGACTCAGGTGTCCACTTCATCATCCAGCATGAGCTCTTCGAACCGCTTCGCCAAGTCAGTGCCTCGTGCAGACCCAGGATCACTCAAGGCAAGATCAAACTCGACGATCCAATTCGCGACCATTTGTCCATTTGCCAATTCATCAACGGCAGAATGTGCCTTGCTCATTACCTTCATTTCCCGGCGAATTCGCTTCGCGTCTCCCGCAGTAATCGCGCCGCGTTGGAATGCCATGCCCAGAAATCCCTTTCCGATAGAGCCAAAGACCCTGTAACAACTATAAAGATCCTCAAATCCAGCCAGGCATAGATTGAGGTAGAAACGCCACTCGGTGCCAGTAGTCCCTGCCTCTCGCATCATAGCGTTGGCGACGTAGATCAAGCCCGTTTGCCACAGTATACATAGCGTTGCCCTCTTGCAATGCAGTCGGAAGAGAAGCAGTAGACGTTTTAGCTGATTAACTGAGGCGTAATAAGCAGCCTCTGCTGAGGCTTGAGGAGCGGAAAACGTTTTGAATCGAAACGGGGGTTCCAGGTCCAAGAAAGGTCGGAATATGTCTGTGATGATGGCGTGGAAGTAAATGCTGCTACAGAGTTAGCCATCACGCAATGAAGAATCGCAGCAATGAAAATAGTAGATGCAGGTCTGGGGGAACCTACTGCAGCAACATGACAGCATGATTACTGCTGGGGTTTCGTATCAAGGAGAGGGGCAGATTGTGCGCCCACACCAGAAGTCTCCGGTAAATGTCTTCAACGAACTCAAATAGTTCAGGACTCCGAAGCGAGCTGGGTGTATTATGAACGTAGAATTTGACCAATACCTCTCCAACAATTGCCCATAAGCTACAGCTCGCATCAAAGACCTCAACGCTAGTACTCAGGCTAGCCGATGAGTTTTTCGACTTCAAAACCTCCCTCTCGATCTCGGCCGGCTTGGGGAGCAACGGCGGAAGTCCAATCTCCGCAGTCTGGTAGAATCTACCATACAGACTAGATGTCGATTCGTTAGCTCAAGTACTTCGGTCACACATGAGAGCATGTTGCAAACCAGATCCAGTTAAAGACTCCCCATGCTGTGTAAGAAGCCGCTCTCCTCCAATCCAAGTACCCTTGAAGCCATGTCTGCGCAGATTGAGTTTCAGATCTAACGCCAAACAAACCCATAAGCCTGCCCAATCGTATACCCGCCTTTAGGTATTGCGCCGCAAGATCATCCCTGCCATAGGTGACGGCAGTCATGCTCATTATCTGAAAGGCAGAGACGGCAGTGAGAGTGTTCAGTCGCTTTTCGTTCTCGAGAATGGTCTTTGCTTCCAGGAAGAATGCTGCACCCAGTGCTGAGCATTCCGATGCCACGGCGGAGTATGCTTGCTTTCTTCATAGTTAACATTTCTATACCGTAGATAGTTGTAATCAGTATGGTCACCTACGCATGCCCAGCCCATCAATGAAGAGAGAAGAAGCCGAGAACAAAATAGTTCTCGATTGTTGTCATTGTTAACAAGGTTGTCGATAAAGAGATTCGCTTCGAACATGGGCAACACAGGGTAATCCATCTCAAAATAGAAAGAAAGAATTTGAGCAGCAAGTTCATTCGAAATGGGTACATTGGTCCAAGGTTTCATATTGAGATTCTTCAGTCTTGGGTCACACTTTGCTGTGGACTCTACCGGTACCACGGAGGCGTCCATATCCGTGTTCCTGACATCATCCGACTGTGGCGAGCTATGATGAGATTCGGAGGACGTTTCAGACGTTGCATCACCCAGCGTTGGACTCGGAGATGGGCGTCGTAGCCAGCGTATTCTCTTCGGTCTGAGCACATCTTCAATGGGTATCATGGTGGCATCCATCGGAAACAGGGTAGGGTAAGCAATGGGATATCGAAAAGCAAGCTCAAACTCGAGGTCATTCGAGGTGGTGGGTATCCAGCTCCGGATCAGGCCATGAGTAGGTAAATATGACGGCACGATTGCATCTTCAACATCTTCCAGGCCAATGGACTGAGGGGTTAACAAGCTGTTTGTCTGCCGAAGTTCGTGAAGCAAGCGCACGGCATCCTCAATGGGTAATAATCGCAACCGTCTCACGATGTCGTTCGACTCGCCCTGACCTTGCTGTTCGGGGCTCTCAACCGTCAAGGCACTCGCTGCTGCCGATCGCCGGGGTGTGTATATGCAATTAATATTGCGATATATGCATCCTTGACAGGCGGGCCGTTGACCGTCGCACTACAGGGTGCGTGTTATTACCTTGAAAGATGTTACGAGATGGGGGAAGTGAACAACATGCCGAAATGCATGACTTTCATGAAACACTATCCAAATTGGAACGAAAGAGGTGAAAAGTCTGACCTTTGCCTTTCTTTTCCGGCAATCGTCGCACGCCGTTGAGATGTTGCGCCTTTTCGCGGCGTGGCGACCGTAGGACGGGTCGAGATCGGGGTGTGTCCTGGGCAGCAATCGACGCAGCGGTTGCATTATTGATGCTTCAACTTTGTTGGGTGCCGCGAGGAGACGTGACTTGAGCTAGTTCAACATTGAGAAGTGCGATTCTGCGGATGGTGTGCTCGTGAGTGAGGGATGATCCCAACCGAGCGGCTGCTGCTGAGCTGACTGACCATCTACCCGCCTAAATAACCTAGAGTAACATCCCGCCAAGCAGCCAATGCCACGTGCCCCCCTCAGTACTTGAAGACCGGGTACACTCATCTGAGCTCTGGCGTATGAGTTGTGCTCAGCCGTGTTAGTGAGATACCGGCGGCATTGTCACCGGTGTCACTGCTCTCCCCCTGACAACCGCGCTCTTCCTTGGAAAACGCCTCAACTGACAAATTGTGCCCTGCGCAGCCCACACATGCCGAACTCATCACTACCGACCACCGACACCACCACCACCAGCAGCAGCACCACCACCATTACCAGCCTGCCCTGCCGGCTCTTCGACATCGACTCGTAGTGCTGCATTTGCCGGATCTCCACCCGGGTTGAGCCCCTCCCAGAGAATCTCCGGCGGCATATCTGAGTGATCAGGTGGCTCAGACCACCAGAGATCAAGGAAATCAGCAAGCCAACCGGACTTGAATAAATAAACCCCACAGTCCCGGCTAACCTGTACTAGTTGGCCATCCTTGACTTTTCGATCCTCAAACACCAGACCCTGGTGTGACCGCACATTAATTGTACCCTTTGTGGGGTCATCAGCCTTGAATATGCGGCGAGTTGTCCTGTGTTTTATTCGTATGAGCCGTGAGAAAAAGGTAAACTGTACAGCGATTCTTTCAATGCACTCGTGGTTTAAAGTGTCAAAAATGTGCCGCTTCTCGAAACTTACTCATTGTACAAAAATTGCTGCCTGTATTCCAAAGCTGATGACAAGACTTCGGCTCCCTGAGAAGTCAAATTAACGGCTGCAGGGTATGAGGCTGCTTCTTTGTCGCCCGGGACCACAGTGATGTAAAATGGTCCTCTAATAGGGGCCTTTGGACACTGAGGTTTGGCCACGATAGCCTGCGCGTTGGACAGAACGGCCGTCAAAACGACAGCAGCTGAAAACTTCAGAAAAAGCATGTTGACAATAAAAAAAATGCATTGAAGAAGGGAGTCTTGCCAACAGGTTCGGATGGGTACTGCGAGGCCTTATGGACTTTGCTGAACCCCCGCTTGCTTCTCCACGTCACCCATCAGTGCACGTTTCCGTCTGGCTTTATGAATAGCAGTGAAAGTCAACCGGCAATGGCAAAACTTTGGGATGCGTTGGCTTAACTAATGTCGTCTTAATGTTAAGACTGGACTACGGCGACATGATGAGGGACGGGTCATCCCAAGGCCAATCACGTCGAAACTCAATGGGTTTGGCAGGTCATGATCTCATAAAACAACAACATGGATAATTATCTCCACTTGCCACATCAGCAGGTTCAATTCCAAGCATGGTTATTGGCCCTTACATGGGAAGACGAGTATGTGCAGTACAGCCATTCTATTTACAACACCAATATTTTCTAATCCAGATGCTGACACAAAATGCAAACGGGGCCAAGGTCTCGCAGCTTGCTCCCAACAAGAACATTCTCACTGTCTGATAAACTGTTTCTCATGAACTTTAAACAGCTTCGAGCTATCAAGCAGCTCCCCGGTTGACGACCGGTAAAAGTCAACCTGCAAGTTCCGCCCATCCAAAACTCTGATTGTTGCATAGGAAAAATCATCTGCGTATGCGAACGCAGTGTTTTCTGGCTTTGTGCCTATCGCTGCCAGGCCTTCAATGTTGCCTGCACCGCCAGCCACAATGTACATCGGCGCCCTGGGGTTATTCATGCCTGCAGGGTCGATGGTCCCGTTGAAGGTTGGCACAAATCGCTGGGAGTTGTGAACATGGCCGAACACTCCAAGGTCGACACCATACTTGTAAAAGAGCCCCTCGAAGGCAACTTGGCAGGGTTTGCAGCTGCTACCTCCGGTGCTGTACCATGGGCGATGGCCAGCAACAATAAGCCATGGGGTGACAGTGCGGTCAACAGACGCCAAGTCGGCCTCAAGGAACTGAAGCTGCTGGTTGGGAGCACCAAATGGCCCGCTATTCAGCCCTCCAGACCCATCCGGTCCGTCCGGGGCGTTGGCAAAGTCTGTCTCCGTGTCAATCATGACGATGTGTGCCATTCCATACTCGAAAGAGAACCAGAAAGGTGGCTTGGCCAACTGACGAGCCTTGTTGGCGTTCACTTTAGCTGTAGCATCGTTGGAAGTTGATGTGAAGGCAGTTGGCATTGTATCGCCAAATCGGGTCATGAAGTCGGTGAAGTTCTTTTGGCCTTCTGGGCAGAGACCGGTTGTGTGCGGAATCTCCTGGCAGGCAGCTTCGTGATTTCCAGGGCTGGCCATGTATGGCTTGCGGCCAGCAACAGGGGCAAGCTGATCATAGAACTGCTCCAAGATAGCCTGGAAGGCGTTCTTGCCATCAAAGAGGTTCTTGGGCCGCTCAAACCAGTCATCGGCATACCCCAAATCGCCGGGGTGGATAACAAACTCGTAGTCATCAGCCGTATCGGCGAGACGTTTGATGGTTGTATGATTGAGTGAAGGCGGAATGTTGGGAATCAAATCACGTTTAGATAGGTCCGAATTAATGGTGTAGCCGTCTGCGCCGTAGACACCCAAATCAATGATGGCGTTCATAGCAAAGGGGGTCTTGTCTCCCGCCACACGAGGACTAAAGAAATGCTCTACACTCGAGTTGGTCGACGTAATCTTGTAGTAATAAGTCGTGGCCGGTGACAAGTTAGTCAGGGTCACAGAATTGGACCATGTACGCGAGGTTGGGTAGGTCATAGAGTTGCTTGAGCAGGCCTGCTGAGTGAGTGAGGAAGCCGAGGTGCCATATTGAACGCAGGGCTTGTCCAACTTCTGATATGTATTCCAGCCGACAGAAATGCCTATTTTTTCCGAGGTCAGTATCAATGTTTTCAGGTTGCGGTCGATGAGAACAGACTGTATGGTCCATTCACAGCAATGCGCTGCTGGACTGGGGTTGTCAAATCGACTGGCTTGGTGGGATAGCTGGCTGCAGCAAGCGCTCCAGCTACCAGAATTGGAAGACTCTTAACTGAAGTATAGAGAGACGCCATAACTGATGATGAACTCAATTTCTATCCTCGAATAGATGGTAGTTCATTTACAAACAAGCAATCACCCACATCGGCCAAGAGCAAACAACAGACCCGGGGCTGGAATCTCTGCATTATATATAAGGTAGTGGTCTTTAGTCATGCTTTCAAAAGGTCTTTGCACTTTTGCAAAACATGTTTACCTGTTCAGTGTTCGGCATCCTACATAGACCGTGCTTAGTGCAAATCTATCTTCGCTCCCGCAAATTACCCCTGCGAACAGATCTTTTTTACCTTCCTTTCACGGACGCTGCAGCCCTCGGGTTTAATTCCTCCTATCAGGTCGAGCCTTTTACACAACGTGACAAAACAGAGCGTCCGGAGATGTCTGAGGTCATGCCGTTTTCCGGCCGAGTTGACCACCGAATGTGGGAACCTTATCCACAGATCTCTCGGCGCTGAATGTAAAATCATGGTGTTGTTAGCTACGGAGAGGGTTGGTGTCGCAATGAAGGAACAATACAGCTCGTGAGATAAGCGAGCAATAGCATTTGTCATGTGTTTATATCAATGGAGTCGCCCGCTTGATATTCTACTCCTTCCTACGATGCGTTGAGAGCTTTGAGGAAGATGGTGAAAGATCGGCTCGGTCAGAAATCGGGCTAATCAAGCACTGCAAATAGCGCATTTCTGCATGTGCTTCGACAATGGTGGCGGCCTCTGCACGTCAGAGCCAGGGCGTGGACATGCACCTGCATATGCCTTATTCATTGCACGTGTCTTGGTCTTTGTGCTTGCTTTTCAATCCTCCATCTCTCTCTCTAATGGATGAGAGATTTATAGTCAAACCCATTACATTTGAATGAATAGCATTACTGTTTCAATTGGAGTGCGAATGCATGTTGTGCAAATCACATATTGATGAGAGGGAGGGACCAAGGCTCGGCAATTACACGATGACAAAAAAGATTGAATTTTTGATGCAAAGGATTCTCAAAACTCAAACGTAGGCACTGGTAAGAACAATGGTAGCCAAAGCTGATCCCGGTGGTGAGATATGAAGATAATTATAACATCCCACCCAGAGGCTATACTGCGATTTATTCTAGGGTAGCATATGATGGAAAAATATGGGAATGGAGACAAAAATTATCCTCCTGTTAGGGTTTGTGGGGTAATAAGATCGGAGGCGAGCACACACTTAGGCTTAGGGAAGAGGAGAGAGACACCAATCTTGAATGAGTTTTGCATGTAACAGCTACAAGTACTTTTGTGTACACAGAGGGTTGTGGGGTGCGACGCTGATAACTACATCACACAGTCTCGAATTAGGGCGACACGAGCCTCTCAGTGAGACTTCGTTATGCAAGCCAAATCCAACCGCATTGATGAGCGTGAGAGAGAGACACATAACACACTCTTCTTGGTCAACAATTAGCTGTGGGCGCGCCATCGCGCGGTGAATGGACCCTGGATTCTTCAAGACGCCGGGTAGATCCCATGCTGTTGGTTCACAAGCATCCACGACTCTCCGGTCTATTGGGACACTTATTTTTAGGGGCTTCATGCTTCCTGCAGGGGCCTCCAGCTGCAGCCTCGTAGGGGCTACTAACCACACGAGGCTACGTGGCGGGTGGTGTGGTCGGGTTTGTTTTTAGTCTCCCCGTCAACCCAACCCAACTTGACCTAACAGTGCGTCAGCCCCCTGATCATCCGGTTTTCCTCGACGCGACGCGAAGGGGGCCATCCATCGCATCGACCACCGAGGCCTTGGTTTGCAACTTTGTCAATTAAACGAACCTCGTTGAGGTGCACATGTCGTGATGCGTCTAATAAACGCACACACTTACAAGCTCGAGACTTTTCCGGGCACACACATTCCGCCATATGCCATACTCTCACACACCTGGGGCGAAGATGAGGTCACCGTTGATCAGATGCTGTCTGAAACACCGGACACAGACTCGGATGGCTATAAAAAAATAGTCCACACCTGCGAGCAGGCAGTGGCAGATGGCCTCGAGTATGTCTGGGTAGACACCTGCTGCATCGACAAGTCAAACGCTGCTGAGCTGGAACATGCCATCAATTCCATGTTTGACTGGTACCATCGGGCTGAACTCTGCTATGCTTACCTCGCCGACGTGCAAACCGTCCACAACCCGGACAAAAAGGGCTCTGAATTCCGACGAAGTAGATGGTTCAGGCGAGGCTGGACACTCCAAGAGCTTTTAGCACCTACGAAGCTGGAATTTTATTCAGAAACATGGGAATACATCGGTCCCGTCACCGCGCTCTACAGCACCATTGAGAGCATCACCGGCATTGAGAGCTTCTACCTACAGAGGGCCTCATCGCCCCACACCTTCATGTTCCGCAATGCCAGCATCGCCGCACGCATGAGCTGGGCTTCGATGCGTCACACTTCCATAGCCGAGGACAGAGCCTACTGCCTCTTGGGCATTTTTGACATCAAGATGCCCCTCATGTATGGTGAGGGAGGCAGCAAGGCATTTTATCGGCTCCAGGAGGAAATCATCAAACAATCTGACGACCAGACTATTCTCGCCTGGGGTTGGAAGCGACCGCTGACTCCACCATCAAGTCCTGGCCCCAATGCAGCCCTCACTCATGGGTTTCTGGCAGCTTCACCCGCGAGCTTTGCTGGCTGCCAGGATTTGACGCCTTGGCCTGGCCCCGGCGTAGGCGGAAGGGTATTCCCCATCAATCACAAGGGCCTTCACATTACTGTCCCTCTTCGGCATGACGGCGGAAACAGATACACTGCGATGCTTAGGTGCTGTAGTAAAATGAATCCCGACAAGGCAGTTGGCCTTCCCCTGGTCAAGGACAAGGAGGGCAATGGGGACCCAAAAGGAATCGCTTGTTACTTGCGGGCCGAGGAGAATCTGGCGGACAATTGCGCCAAACTGAATCCCAAATGGCCACCAACAACCATCTGTATCTCCCACCGACCTTGGTACCCGAAGATGGTCGTCGAAGTCAAGTCTTGGTCGCAGGGATTTTATCTCCGCAGCTTGCCCACGGACTGTGTCATTGAGCAGGTCTATCCGTCAAGCGAGTGGTCGCCTGGCGAACAAGTCATGACCATAGACAAAGTCGACATCAATGAGCCCCGAATCTTCTGTGGAAGCTGTGGCAGCGGCGACTTTATCATCATGGTGCGATGGCTTCGCAATCTTCGCCAATGGAGATGCGGGATCGCGAGGCGGTGGAATCCCGGCGAGAAGCTTACAGAGGCTGAATTGGAGCTATTGATGTTCAGCAACCGAATTATGCTGGAACATAGTCGGGTAGAAGTCTCCATGCGGAAGACAATGATCTCCAACAAGGAGCTGATGACGATTGACGTAATTGAGAAGGGCTTTGAAGAGTTGGAAGAGTACAGGGATGAGAGAGAGCAGGATGTTTCGGCCGTCTTTAGCATCATTTGGGGCCTGGGGGCTGCTTGTGCAGTGGTGCCCTACTTGATGCATCTGGGAAAGAAGTTCCGTCAGAAATGAGTCTCATTATCATATATGCCACTTGGTTTGGCGCACGAAGATTGATGCAATTGTTTATTCTGCCGTCTGCGACGGCTCCAACACGGCGCGTGGGGGGATTGTTTTGGGAAATATCATGAGATTTGATGCAAACAAACAATGTATATATACTATAAATTCTAATAGATAAAAAAAGACATGACCTTTCGAATCATCTGCCACCGAGCTGACCCTTAGGGATAGGCGGTATCCATGCCACAGCCAGATTGATACCAATACTCATTGCGCCGATGATCCAGAGGGATGTGTGATAGGACTGTTTGTTGTATCGGAAGATGATGGCGCAAATAATGCCTCCCAAGTTGCCGGTCCCGCCGACGAGTCCGGATAGGATACCTTGACGAAGAGTGTGTTAGTACATAGTTGCAGCCGTCAGAGATGAGAATGCCAACATACCATTAGCGGAAGGATGAACGTGAGGCACAATGGCGAAATTTGCGCCGTTTGCCCCGAAGCTGAAGAAGGCGAGGCCTGCAAAGAGGCCAAACATGGTGGGCTCATGATGAGGATCTGAGAGGCCAATGGCGAGCTGGAATGCTCCCATCGTGATACCAAGAAAGGTCATCCAGAGCTTCTTGGCCCAGATCGAGTTGGTGTGTCGGTAAATGATGTCGCTAATCACACCACCAAGCGGCCTGAAAATGACGTTGAGCAGCCCAAACATGGCGGCCCAATTGCTGGATGTGGTTTGACCGAGCTGTGGAAAGTTTTTGTAGTAGTATGATCCAATGATGGAGTTGATTGCGAGCTCTCCGCCTATGGTTCGCCAGTTAGTTGATGCTAGATTACTAACAGATGGATGCCATATACTTACCGAAAGAGACAGCATATGGGGCAGCCAGAGCGAGAGATTGGAGCGAAATAATGACTGAGATTATGTCTCGGAAAGTTGGAGCAGCAATGACCTCTGCCTTGGCCGTTTCAAGAGCCTCACTGAGTCGTAGGTTAGCAGACTCGAGGCTTGATGACAGCTCAGTGGTCGAGACTTCTCGTGTCGCAACGGACTCATCTCCGGGAGACTTTGCCTCTGCCTTCTCTGGATGTGGCGATGTAGAAATCCCTTGAATGACGAGGTGTCGATCCGACCACATTCCTGATGGTGTGTCATCACACTGCAGCAGCATGCCAATGGCGACAGAAATGATGAGGATGCATGGTACAATGTATGCAACCCTCCAGGCGACATGATCGGAGAGGCCGCCATTCTTCACCAGCGAGTTGAATACGGCGGGCATAATGAAGCTATGTGCCAAGTTAGCAATCATCTCTCCGCTGCATTGTGTTTAACAGAAACCGGGATGCTCATACTATGTGATGCCCCCCCCAGCATTTCCCCACCCCCCAGCCAGAGCATTGGCGGTCCCGACCACGTTTTTATCGAAGAAGCCTGTGCACCATACTTGACATGGAACAAATGTGCCGCCAAGGATGCCCACGAAGAAACGGAGAGCAATCAAGCCTGCTGGATTTGTCACCAGACCTGCCATGCCGGTTGGGATGGCTCCACATAGCAAGAGGCCGGCAAAGACGTAGCGAGGTCCGAAACGGTCGCAAAGAGGACCGGCAACTAAGCGGACAAGGAGCCTGAGCACCCCATGTTAGTTTTTCTTGGCTCAGGTCCTACGCAGACTGGGGAGATTGTGTCTTATCACGTACGTCGCAAGCAAAGCAACGATATTGGAGTTGGCTACATCGTTCTGACTCATGTGCAGGTCTTTGCGAATAGTGACCGTCAACTTTCCGGCGTCAGCCTGGATTCAAAAATGCGTGTTTCTCGTGTACTGGACTCACCAACGGCGGGAAGGCATACCAAGACAGGAATGCGATGAGGAAGCCCAACCAACTGAAGAAGAACACCCGGCCATATGGATCAAGAGGATTCAGGATGGGGACTGAGCGGGCCTTCTTCGTCACGGGGTTGATCTTTGGTGATCGGAAGAACACAATCAAGTTGTCAGAGGACATTGATGCGGTCTATCAACGATGGTCAAGAAGAAAAAAAGGCGGAGAGGGTAAGATTCCTTGTTCAATGAGTAAGCGAATGCGTAAGGATTGCTAATGAGTAAGCAGTTTGTGTAACTCTAAGTTAGCCTGCTGATGGTTGTTATGTGGTTTCTCTGCTGTCGGGTATGTGATCTTAAGAGCTGCTTTTATGATGCCGGAACAACACATGCAAACTTATATGAAGAAGTATGATGAGGCAAATTCTGGAAAACTGGTGATGCTATCTGGAATTCTCAAAATGCCAAGAAGAGGCCTTTTGCATAGCTGAGATGAGGAGCTGAGACACCTCACCCTGAAAATTATCGGACATCTGGCAAAAAGATATGGATTTGCTTCCTCGGAGAAAGAAATATCGGGCAACAGAGGTCGAAATATTGGAAAAAGATATCTGTTGCCGCGTCAAACGCGAAGGATGCTCAATTTTTTCGAGCTTGAAGGGAGAGATAAGCTCTCGCAGATTGAGAGCCTGGCTTCTTTCCTGCATAATGCAAGATTCAATATTGACCTGCTGAAAGGCTGCGTGGCTTGGCAGGAACTACTACTACTGAGTAAGACAATCTTCCTATCTCTCTTGATATGGCTAGTGATTGAAGGTCGTGAAAGATAAAGGATGTTTCTGCCCTTTGAGTGATAAGAACTGGGAGACATCTCCGCGGCCGTGTTAAAACTTGAGGGTGTGATGTGATTTGCCCATCTATTTTAGTTAGTTTCTCTAGCTGGCTATTCATAGTCATCAAGATCTGGCTGTATCAGGTTCATCAACGTTCATATTGAAGCCGCGAGGATCCGAAAGCCGAGGTCGCTCTGAATGAAGTGCAAGAGCAGATGAATATCGAGTACTTGAGCAGTTGGGGCCAGAGTACAGACAGAATACTCGCCGTATACACACTGAAAGCGTTTAAACAATTTCGAGTACAGCTTTCATCTACAGGTTACATTGAGTATCAAGTATAAGCACTTTTTTTTTTTTTAAAAAAAAATGCACTACGTCTTCTTATATAACGCCTTTGAGAAAGAACATGCTTTGGCTTTATACCATTTCTCACCAGCTAAGGGAGTTTGTTACCATAGATCTTGTTTGTACATCTGCCGGCTTTCGACCTTTACGCCCCTTGGCACACTTACTCAAGTTCTTATCCAGCCTCTCAAAGGGGTCGCAGCTTTCTTCCTTTCTCGTCTTCCACCGTGACGTCCCCAAAAGCGCATCAAGCTCCGTAACCGGCGGGAGCTGCAGATACACCCACCCATCTTCCCGCTCTTCTGCGGGGAAGGTGGAAATGTTCATCTCCTCATCGTTTGAGCATTGGCCTGCTTGTTGACCGTTGAGGTCAAAGTTGCGTTTATGGTATGGGCAAGATACCCAATACTTGCCGTCAGCTTCGCCTACCAGACCATCTGATAGTACAAAGGCCCTCTTGTGAGGGCACATCTGCTGCGTGGCGTAGTACTTGCTCTTGACTCTGAAAATGGCGAGCTGTGTGTCGCCGCGCTTGACTTGGGCGGATGAGAAGTCGTTAAAGTGTGATGCTTTGATCATTGGCTGCCATGTAAGCGATGACCATTGATGGTTCTTGAAATCCTCATTGGCAGAGTCATTGGACCAGTAGGTTGGCCGTGTTTGCTCACGCTCGACAATCACTTCCACCGTCTCAACCTCCTCAAGTGTGTTGTCAAACTGCCGGAAGGCTTTCTGCCGCTCAGGGTCACCTAAAATCTCTGTCCACTCGCAAAAGTAACTGTCAACTAATTCTTGCATCTGCTTTTCCATCTCTTGACAAATGCCGAGTTTGTCTTCAATGACGACTTCTCGAAGATAGTTGACACCTCCAGGAAGGTTCTCGATCCATCGAGCAGTCCGTTGAAGACGATCTGCAGTCCGGATATAGAAAATGAGATACCTGTCCAGGATTGGAACGACATCTTCCGGTGGAACATCTTTGGCGAGAAGCTCAGCGTGCCGTGGCTTTGCTCCTCCATTGCCGCCGACAAAGATGTTGTATCCCTTCTCAGTGGCAATGAGGCCAAAACTGCGAGAATGCGATCAGTGACGTGGTATTTCAGGCCCAAAGGCAACTCACTCTTTGCTTTGAGCTTCTGCACACTCTCGAACGCAGCCTGAAACGCCCCCCTTAATTTTATGCGGCGCTCGGATGCTCTTGTAACGTTCCTCTACCCTGATGGCCATGCCAACGCTATCACCAATACCGTAACGGCACCATGTAGATCCAACGCAACTCTGCAAAGAGTTAGCAAGGGTTCAGATGTGGGAGCTCGAGGTTCTTGTCGTACCTTTACCGTCCGCAGCGCCTTTGCGTAGGCATGGCCACTCTCCATTCCAGCGTCTACCAAGTCACCCCATATGGGAAGCAAATCTTGCTTCCTTGCACCAAACAAGTCAATTCTCTGGCCACCAGTGATTTTGCAATAAAGCCCATACTTTTCAGCGACCTGCCCGATGATGATGAGCTGCTTTGGCTTGATCTCACCACCAGCGATGCGAGGTACAACTGAGAATGTCCCGTTTCGCTGAATGTTGGCCAAGAATCGGTCATTCGTATCTTGCAACTTGTGTTGGCTTTTTGACATGACATGCTCGTTGAAAAGACTGGCAAGGATGGAGCCCACAGTAGGCTGACAGATCTCGCATCCGAGAGATGCTGGATTCTCACCAAGCTCCATCATCACGTCCTCAAACCTTTTTAGGCGCTTCACAGCGACGATATTGTATAAGTCTGCTCGAGATCGAGCGAAATGCGGACATACTGCCTGTAGTAAGTATGCGTGTATTTGTAATTGGTTGAAGAACAGCAGCAAAGAAAACATACAATTATTGGAGACCTCTTGGCCAAGCTCTTTCAGCGTCTTGTTGAGGATGCTTTGAACCAAAGGAAGACATCCACCACAGCCAGTGCCCGCTTTTGTGCAAGACTTGATCTCATTCATATTCTTGCACGTTCCGGATTTCACCTGCTCGACAACATCACCTTTGGTAACGTTATGGCATGAACAGATCTGAGTATCGTCGGGTCTAGCACACCGTTAGCAGTGCGATACGTATGTCGCTAACTGTTTAGGACTCACAGATCTGAACCGTCATCCTCGCCGGTCTTTTGCGCACCAAGGATGAATTGACTTGGAGGTACTTCTAGCATCGTCTTGTTCCGAGCCATCTGCGTGAGCTTGACATAATCCCGCGTGTCTCCAATCATCATCCCACCTACCAAGTACTTTCCATCTGAAGTGAACAAGTACTTTTTGTAAACAGAGTCGAACGGATCTTTGTATGTCAGGGCTTTAATGGCGACTTCATCGTCACACATGTCATCAGCCTGTGCTATTGCGGGCCTTCCGTGGGAGGATTTTGGACCGTCTCGATCCGCAAAGAAATCGCCAAAGCTTGCGACATCCATGCCCAGCAGCTTCAGCTTGGTACTCAGATCTGGGCGATCGAATCTCTTGGGCTCGGTAAATCTGCCTTCGGTAAGATTATAGGAGAGCACCGCAGCCATTTCTACGCCCGGTGCAATGATCCCAAAGGTCTGGTTCTGCCAGCATGTGCAGTCGCCGATGGCGTAGATGTCTGGTATTGAAGTTTGCAAACTATTGTGACTGGTCAGAGATGATTGCTAACAATTGGTAACAATTACTCACTCTTGGTCGATAATGAAGCCGCCGGTCCTCTCGCCAATTTTAATACCAGCTGAGCGTGCGAGCTCGTCTCTTGGTCTTACACCAATCTGTGCAGAGTGAGTCAGTATTGTAACCCATGTTTCGATCTTGAATGTCAAAAGATTGCTCTTACGGCAAAGCAGAGAGCGCTGCAGTCCAACCGCTCCCCATCTTCAAAGGTGACGCCGGTCACATTATTGTCGCGATCAACATTGATAGAGGCAATTCGCTTGTGATGTAAGACATCGAGTCCCAGTGAGCGCACCCCATCAGTAACGAGCTTACCAGCGTCAGCATCGAGTTGCCTCGCTAGAAGATAGCCATTTCGATCGACTATTTTCACTGATGAGAATGATTCGAGGTCTTGCATGGCCTTGGCAGCCTCAAGCCCAAGCAACCCCCCGCCCACGGTTACGCCGACAGCTCCCTTGTGCTCAGCAGAAAATTGGATGAGATTCTCCAAGTCGGCTATGGTGCGGTAGACGAAGATCCCTTTGGCATCATATCCCGGGGTTGATGTAGGCAGTATCGCATCGGAGCCAGTGGCCAGCACCAGGATATCGTATGGAATGACATCGCCGGTAGATGTGCGAACGTACTTTGCTTCGGGACGTATTTCGGTTACTCGTGTATTTAGATGGTAGCTGAAAGATCCGTCCTCAAATGATGAATACTGTGCAAGAAGCAGTCAGCGTCACGCAAGGGAGATGTAATTCAAGGGAGAGAGGTCAGGCGACTCCATACCCATTCCTTTGGATTCAAATACAAGTTCTCTATGATGCGATGCTCGAAAAAAGATGAAAGGCCAACACGGTTATACGCAACATGCGGCTCTTCACCAATGACAACAACATCATACTCTCTTCGTTTGGTGTCGTACTTCAATAGCTTCTCTCTGTCCCTCGTCATCAGCATGCAAATTCTCCAAAGTCAATGACTGGGCCAAAGGATCAATCCCGTACAGGAATGAGACAGCAACCATACCGAGACCCACAACGATGATGCGCTTGCGGTGCGCGGCGGTGTCTCTAACTGCGACTGCTCCATTGGAAACGTAGTCACTTTCCACGATACTATTGGCTACGGCTACCATTTTCTTCTTCCGTGCCTTGGTAAAACGCAAAGTAGCAGCGGTTCGGCTTGCCCGCTGGACCAGATATTGGAGGAACTCAGGCATGAATGTTGGTCAATACGGCATGAAGAAAGGGAAACGAATCAAACAATGAGCATTGTTTGGAGTATGGAGTGGAAAGATTTGCGAAGGACTCATGCACCAGGTAAGAAAATACCGATCAAATGCATCCCCCTTTGTTTTCTTTGACAGGGTAAAGTGAGATGCCACACATGTGAGCGCAACAGCATCCCCATCAATACGGGCCGTCGGCGACTGACCATAAAGCTGATACATTGTAACAGAATGCCCTTCTCCTCGGAGATGCCTCTTAATAGTATCAGAAAGCTCTTGAGAATATGTATTTCCGCGGGAACGCCATCGTTGGGTGGCAGAACTGGTTATCCTATCAAGGGATGCAGGCAGCCTGGTGAAGCGATAGGACCACGAGATGGGAGACGCAGCATTCACGAGGTCTTATCTCAATATTGGATTTCAGCACTTCCGATCAGGTGAAAATTGCCAGGCACATCCTAATTTAGGGTCATATATACCGGCGCTACTGATGGATTCTTATCTTTGGTTTCCCTAGCGCGGGTTGAATATAAAACTGACATCTCCGCGGCATGTTTGTCATGACTTGATCAACTGTCTGTGAACTGGAACACTGTTTCATTCGAAAATACGGTGAAAAATTGGCAACGAGAGGAATCCAGCACATTCCTAGCGTATGAATCTGTTTTCCTTGTCTACTTTTACCATGTGTCCTTATTTCGTCCTTGCTTAAGGACATGATGCATGCAAGCAACGCCCACAGTCTCTACTGCGGCTATTTCGTTGCCAACTGGCTTCTTTCTCAATTATTTGGAGTTGCATCGTCTTTTTATTTTCCGTGTGGAGAAACTTTCAGCGTAGAGCCATGGGTGCGACTACTACACAATTTTTGAGTATTTTGCCCTCTTCATGGGTCAACAAGCTTGCTTCGAGATCGGAATCTCAGAGAAGGAAACTTGTCCCTTTGGCATCAACTAAAAAGAAACGCTTAGCTGTCTCTAGCGAGAGATCTCTGACTACTACAAGCGAGGGGTCATTGACTACCGCAGAAGAGAGCTCCTCGACAGCTGCTGAAGATTCCTCGACTGTCACTGAGGAGGAGTCTTATGATATACCTCTTCCTTCCACCATACCCCCAGTTTCACAAATACTCGAAAAAGACAAGAATACACCTGATAACCATGTTGCCCGTGATGGACGTATGATTCGCCTGACCGGTGTGCATCCTTTCAATGCTGAGGCTCCATTAACTGCCCTCTACAATGACGGTATTAGCTTCTACTATTTGAATGCTGTGTAATCCAAATTCTAACATAGTTGTCCAACAGGCTTCCTTACATCAGTAGATTTATTTTATGTACGGAATCACGGTGCAGTACCAAAAGTATTCGATGAAGAGGTTTGGTCTTGGGAGCTGAGCGTCGAAGGGTAAGAGTCAATTGCCCTCTACTCCAATCTTGTTTCTGATACCCTTCAGCCTAGTAGAAAAGCCATTTACTATAACTTTGCGTGATCTGGTTAAGGAATTTGAGCAAATCACTCTTCCTGTCACGCTCGTCTGTGCGGGAAATCGACGAAAAGAGCAGAATACTGTCCGAAAGTCCAAGGGGTTCTCATGGGGCCCAGCTGGCCTGTCGACTGCCTTATTCACGGGCACTCTGATGGCCAATATTTTACGTAGAGCAAAGCCTCTCCGAAATGCAAAGTATATATGCATGGAAGGCGCTGATAAATTGGTAAGCTAGCCCTTGTTTTCTCCATTATATATCAAGACGTCCCGAGACTAATGGGTATCTGCTAGCCCAATGGTTATTACGGCACTTCGCTGAAGCTTAATTGGGCGATGGATCCGAATAAAGGGATTATGCTAGCCCATGGCATGAACGGTGCCCCTCTTAGACCTGATCATGGACGTCCACTTCGGGCGGTAGTTCCTGGACAGATTGGTGGACGGAGTGTCAAATGGCTCAAGAGGTTAATCATCACAGCCGAACCCAGCGAGAACTGGTATCACTACTATGACAACAAGGTCTTACCGTAGGTGACATTTGCTTGTCTAAACACATCTGATATAGCTAATAAGCCTCAGAACAACTGTAACTCCGGAACAGTCAGCGACAGAAACAAAGTGGTGGAAGGATGAAAGATACGCCATCTACGATCTAAACGTCAACTCTGCCATTGCCTACCCGCAGCATGATGAAGAGTTTGATCATACAACCGAATCAGATTACCGAGTCCGAGGCTACGCATATAGTGGCGGAGGTCGCAGGGTAACGAGAGTTGAGATATCCTTAGACAGTGGAAAGTGTAAGTCATGAATGAGTTCTCATGCGAGGCGTTCTCTCGCTGACTCGGATTCTAACAGTATGGCGTTTGGCGGATATCGAATACCCCGAGGACAAGTATCGCGACGCCAACATTATTCTTTGTGGGGGCCGTCTCGACATGTCCTTTCGTGAAACAAGCTTCTGCTGGTGTTTCTGGTCGTGCAATATTGAAGCTACAGAGCTTGTCAACGCCGACAGCATTCTAGTCCGAGCAATGGACGAGTCGATGATGTGCCAACCCCGCGACATGTACTGGTCTGTCTTGGGTATGATGAACAACCCTTGGTTCCGCGTGGTCATCAACAAGAAAGAAAACTTGCTTCAGTTTGAGCATCCCACGAGTCTGACCCCCGGGACAAGTGGTTGGATGGAAAAGGTGAAGAGTGCCGGCGGCGATCTCCTCAACGGTCGCTGGGGGGATATTGCGGCAGGGCCCCCCAACAAATCCCCTCCATCACCTGTGGAAGAGATCGACATGACGAACCCAACTATCGCGAAGACCTTTGCAATAGACGAGTTCAAGGCACAGAGCTGTGATGAGCGACCGCTATTTGTGTTGAAGGGAGAAGTCTATGATGGAACAAGGTACCTGCAAGATCACCCTGGAGGCGCCCAGAGCATCGTAGCTATAGCTGGATCGGATGCTACTGAGGAGTTTATGGCTATTCGTAAGTGAAGCGAGCGACGATCAAACGTCTTGATATCACGCTAACTTCCCAAAGACAGTGAAAATGCCAAGAAAATGATGGCTGAGTACCATGTCGGAACGCTTGATGAGGACGGCCGACAGGCGCTCTCTAACCCATCCGATACAGAAGAAGCACTATTACCAACACGAGCTGTGTTTCTAAGCCCCAAGAAATGGGTAAAGGCCTGCCTGGCTGAGATCAATCCGATTTCATCAGATACAAAAATGTTCATCTTCGACTTAGATCACAAGGATCAGGTCCTCGGATTGCCAGTTGGGCACCATCTCATGCTACGTCTCAATGACCCATCAAACAACGAGACCATTATTCGTGCCTATACACCATACTCCGACAACGCTGTGAAAGGCAAACTGGAGCTTCTTGTAAAGCTCTACCTACCAACTGAAAATTCAGCGGGTGGCAAAATGACGACGATGTTAGACAAAGTACCTATCGGGGCCGCGTTGGAATTCAAGGGTCCAGTCGGCAAGTTTGAGTATCTTGGCCGGGGACAGGTGTCAATTCACGGAAAGGGGCGGACGGTGTCAAGCTTCACTATGATCTGTGGTGGGAGTGGTATCACACCCATCTTCCAGGTTTTCAGGGCTGTGATGGCGGACCCCGATGACACGACCTTTTGCACAGTACTGGACGGAAATCGCTCCGAGAAAGATATTTTGTGTCAACATGAGCTGGACCTACTGTCTCAGCGAAAGACCAGCTGTTGCAGAGTTATTCACACATTGACAAACCCGCGAGAGGACTGGAAAGGCTTGCGAGGGCGAATATCTGAGAAACTACTTCGCGCGGAGGCTGTTCCTACTGATGGAGGCCTGGCCCTTGTTTGTGGACCACCAGCGATGGAAAAGTCTGTTCGTGAGATACTACTTGATATGGGTTGGAGGGCAGATGACTTAATTTTCTTCTAACATCGCCCAATTCGCGGTCAACTCTTCTGTTTTTTTATCTAGTGTTTTCATATATACATAAAGCTTCAAGTCGCTTCACTTCGGTATGGAGACTCGGGTGACTTGCAGGAAGTGTACAGGATATTTATATTGCTGATAAACTCTATCTTTACCTTCACATTTCGTCTCTCAATGTGTCGCAAGTGGAATGCCTTTTCAGCATTGAGGCCCATAGAATGACATCGTCATTTTGGTCAAATTATACCGCTTTTGCCCCATTTTTACTATTTCTTATAGCCAAATTACAACCAGCTCAATTATCCAGCTGTCATGTAAAGCAGCATGAGTGCCCAGCGGTGGGGATCATAGGAAGTGTGTTGGGTGGATGGATACCTAAGGGTGGGTATTTCGACCTGACACTTATACTCCCTGTCTGAATCTATCTGTCTGTGATCTGGGTATGAAGGGGCGTAAATATCTCGACCATAGCTATGAAATATGTAATCTTAACTGACTGCATGTAGTATATTATTCATTGATGTAATATCTATAAATCCTTTTTTAAAAAGAAGTTCTCTGTGTTGACGCGTGAGGATGACTTGTTTGCATGTATGGGGGTATCCAGATGCATGCATGCATAGATGTATCCTGCATGCAGCCTGCTTGACAACCCCGCACTACACAGACTGCTCATTCGGTGCTCGATGCTCGCTTCTATTATATTATCGGTGTGCTCCGTACACTGTGGCACTGTGGTATCTCTTTTCCTCTTTTCTTCCCTTTTTCCCTTCCATATCACTAAATACTCTTTCATTCATCGCGATATCGAGCAGTATCCAACATGAGGAAGCGTGGAAAGGCGATCATAAAGCGACTCTTCACGAAACCTGCATCCGAACCTTCTGGTAGCAGCCAAACTTTAAGGAACAATCCGTTACCAATTACAAAGGGGTCACAAGGTAAGCTTGCCCTTCATCATCGCATTGAAAAGCTTTGGAGCGGTAAATCGTTTTAATACTTGAAGTAGTCCAGCTCCAACCACCCCAGGATGCGACACCATCAGCAGACACCCAAACAGCAGAACTCACACATACTGAAGATGTGCACGATGTTGTTTCCGCCGATGTGCCGCAATCAAACCATGAGGATCTGAACGCCAATATCGGTGTGAGAAATAACACCATCACAGTTGAGGCCAAAGAGATCCAGTCTGGCCAATATGCGGTCGGTGCATCTTCATCTCCAATAACGGAAGACTCTGCTCAATCTGGCCCAAATGTTCAAAACCTGTGGGAAAAGGCTATATCAGAGATTCAAGGATCACAGGACCAAGACACCATTAACTTTATTAGCAAACTACAACAGCTAGTTGATCTCCAAGCTGGGGCGCCTCATGGTAAACCGAGAGTAATGACGGATTTGGTGATAAGTATCAAGGAAACCATGGAAAGCGAAATTGAAAACAAGCGCAATCAAGGCTCTGCAGGCCAATATGTCAAGAAGACGATTTCAGTCCTTAATCAGTTCATTGCTGTGGGCGATGTTGCGGTTAGCTATGACCCGGCACACGCTGCCCTTCCATGGGCTGTTGTACGAGCTATCCTTGTGGTAAGACTCCCTGTGTTATCAATAGAAATTGAACTCATCCAACTAATGCTCTGGGTAGACTATCACTGCTAAAGGCCAGCTAGATAGTCAAATACTGGGTGGAATGGCTTCCGTCTCCTCGCTGCTGCTGCAATGCAGCATGTATCAAAAGCTATATATGGCTCCCCGCTCCGCTGTGGGGGGTAGCAAAGATGCCGTTGATGCCTTGGAAGTTTGTATGATAGATTCATACGTGAGCATCTTGCATTTCCTCAATTTCGCATACGGTCAACGACGAACCTGGACGAAAACGCTCGCAGCACCGTTCAATCTTTCTGAAGCAGAAAAAAAGGTTAAAGATCTCGAGGAGAGTGGTCATCGACTCACCAAATGTGCCGATGACTGTGAGAGATTTTACTCTTTGAGTAGCCAGACATCTTTGTCAAAAGAATTTGAACTCATTGGTTCTTTACGGCAGTTATCAAATTATCATTCGTACGTGCACACTCACCAACCGCTAAATATTCTCGACCAATGTCCTAACCGTGATTTGTAGGGTGTTGCTCGAAACTATACACAATGAGTTCTTCTTAGGCAAACTTCAAATTGCCCAGGGTGCTGCTTTCGATCACTTTTCCCACCAGTCAGACATCAGATGCTACCCAGGCACGCGTCAAGATATTCTTGACACGATATACAAATGGGCTGCTGATCCAGATAGCCCTTCTGTTTTCTGGTTGCAGGGGATGGCTGGGACGGGAAAATCTACAATATCTAGGACGGTAGCGAAAGAACTAGACGTGAACCAATTGGGTGGCAGTTTCTTCTTTAAGAGAGGCCATGGCGATCGTGGTACCGCTCAGCGATTCTTCACGACAATCGTGAGTCAGATGGCTCGCAAGCAACCTTCTCTATCCCGGACAATTTGCGATTCAATCAAAGAGAACCCGGACATTGGTGACCAATCTCTTCAAGCACAGTTCGAGGAGTTGATACTTCGCCCCTTTAATCAGCTCGACCCCAATTCTACTCGGACGTTAGGGACAGTTGTCTTTGTCATCGATGCGCTTGATGAATGTGACCCATCTGGAGATGCAAAAACAATCATACGTCTTTTGGCTCATAGTGGATCTCTTTCTTCAATTCGACTCAAGGTTTTCTTAACCAGCAGACCAGAGTATGATATACGGTCTCAGTTTAATAGCATGGATGGTCCTCGTCTGGATCTAGTGCTGCATCGTGTGGAAGAAACCGTTATCAGGGATGATATTCGCCTTTTCTTAGAGGCGGACATACTTGAATACAAACTCGAGTACAACCAAAATGCAGCAAAGAATCTCCAACTTTCCGCAGAATGGCCAGGAGAAGAGAAGCTCGAGCAGCTTGTGCAGATAGCGACTCCTCTTTTCATTTCCGCCGCAACTATCTCCCGTATGCTAAGAAATCATCGATGGGCAGCGCCGCCTGAGAAAAAGCTAAGCCAGCTATTGAAGTTTCATACAAAAGGCGACGGAGAGGTGGCTAGCTTGTACCGTTCGGTCCTGGTCCAAGCTTTCAGTGACGTTCCCCCTTACGCCGAAGACGATATGGTTCGTCAATTTCAGGAGATCGTTGGATCCATTATCCTACTCGCCAGCCCCCTATCTATTTCGCCTCTCTCCAACTTACTTGAGGTCAAGGAAGAAGATATATCCGCCCAGCTCGAGCCACTCCAATCAGTACTTGATGTACCGCAAGGAGATGCTCCAATTCGCCTGTTCCATCTATCGTTTCGAGACTTCTTGATCGAAAGTAGATCATTCAGCGACCATGATCCTTGTTCCAAACTACGGATAGAAGAAATTTCCACCCATACGAGGCTCGCGAACAAGTGTTTACGTCTTCTTTCAAACCATCTGCACAATGATCTCTGCGAGCTACGAGACCCCGGTACTTATAGGGAGGCCATCAAACAGGCAACAATTGAGAAGATGATACCATCAGCAGTAGCTTATGCCTGTATTCACTTGGTTTACCACGTAGAAGAAAGCGGTAAAGAAATACACGATGATGGCCAGGAACACGAATTTCTTCGGACCAAATTCCTCAACTGGCTGGAAGCATTAGCGCTGTTGGACAGAGTCCCTGATGCTATCAGATCCATTGATAAACTACGGAATATTGCTGCTCTCGTAAGCCTTCTATCTAAACACCATCAGCTACCTGCTGACCTTTGAGTTTTCCAGCACAACAGAAGTGTTGAAACATTGAAATTTTTGCATGATGCCAAGCGTTTTATATTTACATTTCGCCCCGCGATTCAAGAAGCGCCCTTACAAATCTACACTTCGGCACTTGTTTTTGCACCAACAAATAGCATCATTCGACAAACCTTTGACACAAGCTTCCCGAGTTTCATCAAGAGTCTACCACAAGTTGACTCTGAATGGTCAGCCTGCCTACACACCCTGAAAACGTATACTAAGGGAAAGATTGCCTTCTCATCCGGTGGGAAGCTTGTATATCAATCTCAAAATGACAGGATCACGATTTGGGATCCAGAAACCACAGTCTCCATTCAAGAATTTGATGTCGACCAATTTGATCTTCAAGATTATGCCCTTCACCCTGATGGGCGTATTGCAATGATTGGAAAAACCAGTATGCGGCTTGGGGATATAAGCAATGGTAGTTTTTTTCCAAGTTTTCAAACACTCAAGGATAGATTCCGTCACAAGTGCAGCCTTTTCACGATCTGGAAACGTTGTCCGCGCGGTATCGACCAGCGGTCAATATATTTCTTATAATTTAGACACTGGAAAAGTGGAAATGAACGAAATCCCGTTGGTGAATAGAATCGAAAATGCGATCATCTCAAATGACGGTAGATGGGCGGCTTACCAGCACGGTTGTAACCACTGGTTTACTATCTCAATTTGTGACCTTCATACCGGACGACCTCATCGAGAAGTCAAAGAGTACTGCGAGCTGCTCTATCGTATGATATTTTCTGCAGATGGGAGTCTCCTTATAACTACTGACTTTCGCGGTCAGATCTTGATCTTTGATATTGAGACTGGCAATTCGAAGGCGAGATTGAACAGGCAGGGCAGTCGGGCCGGGAACTTAGCTATTTCCACCGATAATCTAAGGCTTGCAGTGGGAGCGTATCAAGGCGGCGGGGTCACAATCTGGGACCTCGAAACTATGACTGAGCTAAAAATATTTGCGGGTCACGGATCTATTGTCGAATCTTTGGCATTTTCCTATGACGGCAAATTTCTGGCCTCTAGTTCCCAGTCTGTCATCGATATTTGGGACTTATCGGTGGCGCATTCACAAGTTTTTGAGACACGCAACCAGTTGGTCTGGGAAGTGGCTTTTGCTCATGGCCTTCAAATTGCCCTATCAAAAGAATGGAGCACACTCAAGGTGTGGGACGTGAAGACGAGTAGATGTCTACACAATATTGAGTTTCCTAAAACAATAGCCTCAATTGCAGCGTCAGATTATACGCCGCTCGCTGCAATTGGACAGAAAGAAAATATTGAGATATGGGATCTGTCTACATTTTCTCATTTATACACACTTCATACAAAACCCAGCTTCATCATGTCACTTACATTCTCAGCAGATGGCCGACGTCTTTGTTCTATCTCTAGCCCTTTAGGGCTTCCGAACGAAATAAATGACAATATTCACATATGGGACCTTGCGGAACGTAGTTGCCTGCATGCGCTCGACTTAAACATTGGAAGAATTACGTCAACCGCCCTTTCTTCAGATTATCAGCGGATTGCACTGGCGCGTATGGGAGATGATCTTGTTCCTCAAGATCGTGTTTATATTCAAGATCTTTCGACAAATAAGTCTATGTTCTGCGGCACGTCTTCAATGGTCTCATCTCTTACTTTCATACATCATGGAGCACAGCTACTCGCTGTTTCACGTTGGTGGGATGTCGACGTCTTCGACACATTACAAGGCGGCTACAAAATATCAAGCTTTGACCTTTTCCTTACCATTGACAGACCATTATCACCAAGCTTTGGTATATTCGGAGGCACTGAAATACCATTATCGCCAAGCTCCCTGAACCTAGAGCTAACTTTCCACGAAGGCCTACATAATGAAGCATACCATGATATGATCTTTCAGAACTATTATATAAGTCGTGATGGAGTTTGGCTTATGAAAAAATCCAAGAGAGTTATGTGGCTACCACCAGAGTACAGGGCAACATGTGCTGCTGTGTCGCAATTTGAGCTCATTATAGGATGCGAGTCGGGTCATGTTTTTATGATGACTCTTGAGTAACTTTTTTTTTTGGTTGAAGTCTGACTGTAAGAAAGGTTAACTATGGTGAGGGTGCGGGTGTGGGTGCTGCTTGTATATTTTCGCGACAGCAAAGTGTGTTTCAGTGGCAGTTTGATGCGCTGCTCTTGGATTGGCTGAGATACGACAGCTCGTGGCAGGACCATTACCAATGTTTCATCTGACTCGGATAACCAGGCTACAACCCCCGCTCAGACGGGAATACGTGCCGAATTGGTTCTACCTCTAGGCAGCGATAGGGCATTGAAGGACAAATTTGAGCACTTTGCGCGAAGAAGAAAAGTCCGTATGTCCGTCGTGTTAAGCTGCAAGTTAGGCAGAATCGGTCAAGAGATTAAAAGAATATGCAAGCTTGAATATGTATTTAAATCATTAAAAACCCACAAGTCCCCCAAGCATGATACATCTATCATCTATCTGCTAGCAAGCGACATCATCTCTTAGCACCACATAAATCTCATCCCCTACCTTTCAACCCCATCTTTGAATCATCATGCCTCGAGTCCAAATGCCAGATGGCTCAATAAGAGACAATCTCTCTGAGCTTCTCACCCTTGGCTCTCGCTATGTCATTGTTCCTCCCAACCAGCCAGAAGGGTGCGGTTTTACCGTGTGTGGACACGTAAATGACCCTGATCAGTTAACCGATTTGCACTCTGGAATATCGAACTGCAAGCCAGGCATTTGGAAGGCCGAGCATAAAGCGGTTCCCGGGACAGAATTCCCGGACAACACAGAGGCGTGTTTTAGATGGGTAGCTGAGCTAGACGACAGCACAAGTATTGATTTTGGTGCCAGCTTGGAGGAATGGACATCTTGGGACAAACAATTGAAGGAAAGGTTCGATGCAGCGAGCGTCATTGGAAAAAAAGACAACGCCGTGACGTGGAAATTGGACGGCACCTACTACGATGATGGGGGCATCTTGAACGCCATTTCATCGGCATATCTCACTCGTGAGGCCGCAGAGGCTATCATGGGAGACAGCGTTGAAGACGAGTTCGACGATGATGAATATGGCGGGTTTCTTGAGAGCCTCACTTTGAACGATGCGGCCAGCGATCCTGCTGAGATTGAGCGCAACTATGGTTTCACTTTTGGCGGACTCCATTGTAAGTCTTTCTTGATTTGTTTCTTTCGGAATAAAAGAATGATGTGTAATAACCAACTTTCTAGTTAACCAAGATGCTATTGGCGGACCACCTGCCATTGCCCTTGCGGAGAGAGATGGCCAGGTTATTGCTATTAAGCTCTTCTCAGATGAGGAGGCAGAAGAAGAGGAGCGTGAGGAGAACTTTGTATTTGATACTCAGCCTGGCAAAATAATTTTCTAGAGGGGGGAATATCCAAGGCTAATGAAGTGCCCATGTTGTAGAGATAAGTTTATTGCAGCCCTTTTGATATAGATGCGTTCCGACATGTTGAGTTTTCAACCATTGTTCAATCCATAAAACAATTTCTTAAAGACCTTTATAACGCCTATTTCCTAGAAATTCCAATGAGTTCAAGATACGGTAAGGTGAAGGGAAGTTTAAACACAGCCTCAAGAGCAGTGATGATTACCATGCCTCAGAATTACTCTTTGCTAAATGGCGATGAGAGACCGGGCAGTATTTGGTTTATGAATCGCCATACCTAGACATTGACGTCTTGGGGGAAAATAAGAAGCAGAAAACAAACCGTGCTGACCTTCCTACTTGGCAGCTAGCCAGGGCTTTTTCATATTTAAAAGTCTCTGATGGACTATCCGTCCTTACAGTCTATTCATCGTTATGGGCATTTTCAAGCCCGAATAGCATATTGGGGATTTTTTGCATATGACCTGATGTAACAACCATTGAGAACTTCGGTCAATAACACTGCGTGTCCCGATTATCCCAATCCTACTTGATGCTAGATTCAATTTGCTACTGGAATATTATGGTCCTCATTAGCTGTACATGAATTCATTTAAAACGTGTCTGATGCATGGTCCTGCGCAGGGATTGTGTATAAAAACTGTCTGAAGCTGTGCTAGCCGATGTTATGAGAGTTGTCTGACCCACTGTAACAGGCCAATCTTTATGCCCAGCTCCTTGAACAGGATGACAATTTCGGTAACATTGCTTTTGGAGAGTGTCTCAGATATCTCGTTTAATGCAATAATATAGGGTATGGAATGACGCGGTAAGTCTCAAATCCATTGTCCCACTGCTGCCACCATATTCCGTAGACAAAAAAAAGATTTATTCATACTACCATCAACTCTACGCATATTTGCCTTTGGCTGGCACCAAGGCAATCGTAACTCGCAATGACGGGGACGCCCCAGCCCCAATTGGGAGCCCGGACGCCAACGACAATTCAACCTCACAATGATACTCTCCGAAGTGGTGGCACGAGGGCCCAATCTACGGAAAACGATCAGCGACGTGATGTGCCTGCCTCCAATTCTACGATCCGGGCCAGCGACTCTCCCGCCGCACCGAAAGCCTCTCGAGCTCGTATACTTGCGCCCGACCTTCTTCGCGGCATCTTGATGATAGTCATGACCCTTGACCACGTAGGCTCTGGCCTTGGCACCTGGCTTACGGGTACCGAATGGGACGGCAGGGTGGTCCGCGGTTTCTCGCCTCCGCTGCCATACACTATTCGAACAATGTCGCACAGTATCATATCCGGCTTCATGTTCCTAATGGGAATGGGAATCATATTCCTCGGTCAGTCGAGAAAAAAGCTTGGATGGCCACCGATGAGATGCGTGCGATACTTTTTTATACGTGGGATGGTGATTATTACTCTGCCCGCTTTGGTGGGAGCCGCCCTTCCTTGGGGGTCGGATTGGTACATCAATCTGGTGCTGTCGGCACAGGGCGTAAACTTCTTTCTTCTTGGCCTGCTTTGGCTTGTATTTGAAAAGACGGAGAAGAATCTTGCCCAACACCTTGCCAGGCTAAAGATTGGCTCAAATGGGTCAAATGTTGAGGCTGAGCAGGAGCCTCTGCTTGCTAGAGAGAGGGTGGAAGCATTGCGCCCAATCAACGACATGACAGTCTTGTCTTGGCATATTCACAATGCGGTTCTGGTCATACTTGGCGTCATCACGATCTTCTGGAATATCTGGTTTGCTGAACACCATGGTTGTCATGAATCTGTTTCCGCTACCATGACAAATCATCAATACGCAGTCGAACCGGCCAGCTCATCACAAAGCTTATTGTTCCGTATCTTATTTTGGCCCCTCGAGACTCATAGAATAAAGGCTGGTTTCCCAGCTTTATCATGGTCGTCCTTTGCCATTCTTGGTTTCTTATATGGTCGCATCACTGTATCAAGACGGTGGACCCCTCATGCAATGGCTGCCGGTCAAGCACTGGTCGCATTGGTCTTTGCACTCGTGTTTGTCCTGACGCGTATCCTCCAAGTGGGAAATTTGTCAGAAGGCTGCCTCAGAACCCCAAGCCACGCGCAGCATCCTAATAAAAATCCGTACCTCGTCTCTCCAGAAGCATTTTTCTACGTTATCAAGCACCCACCTGATGTGGCATTCTGGGCTTTGACCATGGCGGGAAATAACTTGCTCCTTGCCATATTTGCTGCCACCCCATTACGCATGGCAAAACGGCTGACCATGCTGCTGGACATCGGTAGTACGCCGTTATTCTTCTATATGGGCAGTGCAATAATTTGGTTTGCCTTTGCCAAAACCTTGATGGCCATACCAGGGCATCCTCACTGGGGTATGAGCGCTTGCTTTGGCACATCAGCACTGATTGTGCTTGTCATGTGGCCATTGTGTCGGGCATACAGCCGCTTCAAGACTAGCAAGCCCGCAGACTCGATTTGGCGTTTATTCTAGAGCAATTTACCTTGCAATGGACGAACAATGATAGTAGAGTCGATAATATGTGCCTCAAGGCTGTCTCTCTCCTAGAGCAATGTAGAGATAAGGACATATGCGTAAGCTGTAAGAAACGAAAATGCTCTGGTTCCAACTTTCTCGGGTCGCACATCCCATCCAATCAAGTGATATCCTGTCGACTACTACGAGACACTAGGTAAAGAGGCACATACTTGTAACTTGCATGACGATTTTTGTGCCCAAAAGCAGAACGGCCACGATGCAAGGTGAAAGCCTCTCTCTCTTCGCGCTGACTCATTCTCACATGCCGGCCAATCATTAGGTTTAGTTTCTGGGGTTTCGGGGTTGAGTAGAGTTTGTGACTTTGACCTAGTACTAGGCAGTGCGGGCGTAAACGACGCTGATTTTCTCACCTTAGTCTCACAGCTCTTCAAGCTCGGCCACAGTGGAGTCTAGATCATATCGAAGTATGAAGTTCACGGACCTGTTCCACTTAGATCGGGGAATGCGTTGAACCGCAGAAAGAGGAAAAAGAACCTTAAATGTACCCTAATTTGTATGCTTAATATATACTGAGATTCTTATTAGCTAGTATGATGCATAACCCTAATCCAGAGTCATAGACCCCAATCCTGCCATGATTGTCTTCTGCTATGCGAACGTATCTTTTTTGTTTTTGAGATTCAACGCTCGTTTTGCTATTCAACGCACCCCCTGACCTACGTAGAGCAGGTCGGGAAACAGGCCAAGTTGGTAGCCCCCCTAGTACAGTTATATGGCATTAGTCTGCCAACGGAGCACAGCAAAATCGACCCCAAAGGCGTTGGCAGACTAATATCATATGATTGTAGTAGTCGCTGGTTTAATAATCGTTTGAGTAATCACTAGTATTGTAGTGATTGCTTTTATTGATTAGATTGATCAGTCGAATGAGTGTCAGATATTTAAAAGTGTCTCACAAAGCGGTTTGGGGGCTGGAATAAATGGATACCAACATCATAAAAGGCATTGCTTTCTCTACCTCTCCTGATTATAGGATCAAGCAGTTCATCAAACAGTCGCATCTTCCCAGCATCTGTTCTCATCCAAAACGTTCTCCTCTAAATCATCCTCCAAACAAATCCTCCACCATGCATTTCCAGCTCATTCCTGCTGCTGCCTTCCTTTTGGGTGTTCTGGTTCCATCTACTCAGGCGACCATCGCTATTGGTACCATTACTTTCGAAACTGCTGAAAGCTCTACGACATGGCACAGTGAGATATTCATAACCATCAAGAGATAACCAGATTCTAACCTTGATGTAGCTGCTTGGATCGAAGGAGAGTCCCCATTTAATTTATGTCGTGGCAAAGCAGCAACCCTCGGCACTTCAAACCAGAACCCTTGCGGCCGAAAGTTCAAGCTTCCCAATGGGTTCACATACTCACTGGCAGGCTGTGGCGGCAAAGACTTTAGGTTGCTGAACGGCGATGGAAGCTTTAACAGCAAGTGTAGATTTGTCTCCGACAGCCTTAATGGCTACTGTGGCATGCATCGCCAATGGAACTGTTAGATTAAAATTTTGGAAGAAGTTTGCTGGATTGTTTCTAGTGTGTCTGCTGGTATCAACATAGTATGAGATATGTTCTGATTTAGGTGACATCTGTGTCATAAATAGTTCATATCTAAATGAACAGGAAATCAACAAGTCTGGTTATCATATTGCGGGTGTGCGACGTACTGATGTTGCTCAGCATGCTTCATCCTTCACCCCCCAGTTTCAATTGAAAGACCATACAGCCGACCCGACTGTAGGATGTTGTATGAAAAATGTACCAGTCAACTCGAGACCACTTTCTTGATGCATCGCAGAAATTATCGTCATTGCCATCAAAGAATCAACACCTAGACTGTCGAATCTCACACCATCGTCCAACTCGTTCTTGTCAACGCCCACCTCGCGTTCGATTATTCTCAGAAATATGTCTGCTAAATGACTAGGATGCATGATTGGCGAACTAGGCATCTGTGCTTCTGAAATGTGTGGATGTGTAGCTGCGCTGGGACCAATACATAAGGCAGAAGTGATACCTAAAGAGCGCCTAAATGTAGCCTTTTTCATTTTCTGGAATCTTATTCCAGCCAACACGGAAATTAGATCGCTTCCTTCGTAGACGTAGACATTACTTGTTATCATATTACTGGTCAGCGGCGAGTCCTCTGTGTAGGTGTAGCTGCTGTAAACGGCGGTAGCGCTCAGAGGTCTGCTCAAGTGCCAGGTGTCAAAGCCTGTTGAAATAAAAGCAAATTCATCCGAAAGTGAGAGGCCATTATTTAACACGAAGCCCGAGATATGAGTCACTGCATCAAGCAGAAAAGGTTGGTAGAGATAATGGCCAGGGGCACATACGGTGGCTGTCATATTGACTTCACCTACAGCATCCTGCATGCCCTCACCAAGGTAGACCGTCTCCAGCCCTTGATATGGCTCACTGTATTGAACCACGTTCTCGAATAAGCGATAGATACTGCGCTTGCCGAGTTTGTGATCGGCAGACGCCTTCAATGCCGCTATGCGACTCCGAACAAGAAAATCGGCCTGCTTGAGTTTTGCGCCAGAACCCAAAACAACTTGACATGTGCCAATTTCATAACTATCGCTCAGGGTGCGGCAGTGGTACCGAATGTCTGCTGTATTCATTTCGGGAACAAACTTGACATCAACCACCAAGGTTTGATCTTCTTCAGTGAGCACCAAAGCTTGGCGATAGCGGCTATTCTGAACAGTAAGCGGAATTTCCATGCTTGCGCCATCATGATTCTTTAGATATGCGTATTGAGTTGCAGACAGTGCCATATCCATGAGGAAACTGCCTGCACATATGTCTACATCTACCAGGGCATGCCCACGGATGGCGTCTCGCAAGTGAGGATCAGATAAAGATGATTCGAATGTGACTGAAATTGCATCCCCCTGAATACCCTCCTTCATAACTCGCTGTAGCGTTGTGGTAGGGTATTTCTGCACTGGGGGCACAGTAGCTGGTGCCGGTCCATTGCCACTAACAACAGCCTTTGATTCCGACTCAGGGTCCGGAAATGGTATCCAGAATTCCTTTTCGTCAAAAGCGTAAAACGGAAGTTCGAGGAGGTTGAGCTGTGATTTGAAGTCGGAATGATAAGCTGTCCAGTCGATCTGAAGCCCTGCGGCATAGAGATGCTTTAGTGTTGACGATATCGTTTCCCAGTCGTTTCTACTCTTTTGAACTGAAGATAGGCATCGATTCTTCATTTCGCCAGCACCAAGGGTGGCGTTAATGAATCCCAAACACATTAGATCAGGGCCAACCTCGATAAATATCGTGTTGGAAAGTTTCTCTTCTTGTAGTGCATTCAGCGCCCCCACAAAGTCGACGGTTTCTCGAGCTTGCCGACCTAAGTATGTTGGCGAAAATGTACCCTGCTCTTGAACCACTCTTCCTAGGAGAGTAGATGCAACCGGTATCTTTGGTGCAGAAAAGGCTACGCCTCCGCAGACCTCCTCAAACCGTTTCAGGATTGGGTCCAGTTGCGATGAGTGAAAGCCATGGGGCAGCGGTAAGGGTGTGTTCTGAATCCCCTCCATATTTAGATGTGTCTGCAGCCTGTCTATCTCGATTTTCGGGCCGCTGATTACCGTCATGTTGGGTGCGTTGATACAAGCCACCGAACATAAAGCGTAATTGGTCGAGAAAAGATGGCGAGTTTGCTCAACGCTTTGAGCAACAGCAAGCATTCCAAATTCGTGAGGTGTCAATTCTTCCGACACTATTCTGGCTCGATTGCCAACTAAATAAAACGTATCACTCACACTGAGAACACCGGCTATACACAATGCGGCGTACTCTCCCAAGCTGTGCCCAATGACCATCGCAGGTTCAACGCCCCAGAGACGCCAAAGCTCGGCTAGGGCTAGCTCAAGGCATAGTAAGGCGAGCTGGACCTGGATGGCATCCGGTTCAGTATCCTGGGGTTTTGCATCTGATATCAAATCCAGGAAATAGGGAAGCCCTTGAGCTGAGGCCATATCTTGGTATTTGGACATGGTATTTCGGAACGAGGTGGAGCTCTTGAACAGGTGTGATCCCATTCCCTTGTAATATGATCCTTGGCCCGTGAAAACAAAGACTACCTTTGGCGCTGTGGTAGCTGTTCGCGGTGTGCTGCTTTGACTGAGGTCATTTTCCAAGTTGCTGACCACTTCTTCAATAGACGAGGCTGTAGTGGCATATCGCAATGGGTGGTGCATACGACGGGCTGTCGTAGTATAAGAGAGATTAGACACGCAGAGGTTTGGGTTTTGTCGTAAGTGGCTTAGGTATCTCTGTTTAATACCCGTCAAAGATTTCTTGGAGCGGGCCGAGAGTGTGATAACATGATGTCGTCGAGGGTCCGTGAGTATAGATCGTCGCGGTGGTCCCTCTTGTAGCAAGAGACATGAGTTTCCGCCCTGCATTTGTGTAAGTCCATGATTCCGGTGATCAGTACGTAGCAGGGTGTCATACCGATGCATCAAAGCAATTCAGAAACACACGCAGATTAACGTCAGGAATTGTAGATCTTTTCAACGTCATACCGCGACTGGCAATGTGCACATTGAGAGATGCCAGGTCCGGAAAATTGGAGTTGATGGGTCCTGGAAGATCAGGCTGGGGAGGAATCTGCTGTGTCTGGAGCATCATCAACGTTTTGATGAGTGCACACACTCCAGATGCCTTTGGCATTTCGTTAGTTTGGCGTCTCTCAAGTACATATTTCTGTTGCTAGATGGACTTACGGATTCTCCATGAGCGATGCTGGCTTTGACAGCACCAACCACAAGTGGATTGTCTAAACTCCGGTTTGCTGCAAAGGTGGCTAGCACAGACGACATCTCCAGATCATCTCCAGCCTGAGTGCCTGTTCCGTGCATTTCCACATACACAATATCATTTGGGTCTGTATTGCTTCTCTCCAACACATCGCGATAGAGCTGTTGTTGAGCAGCAGCCGAAGGGCGTGTAATAGAGGGAGTATCACTACTATAATTACGCCCAAATCCACGGATGAGTCCAAGGATATTGTCTCTGTCCTCAACCGCATCCTCCAAGCGCTTGAGGATAACAACCCCGATGCCTTCACCACGAGCGTAGCCATCGGCAGCATCCATAAAGGTTTGGCAGCCTCCGTCGGTAGATATGAAGCCACCGCGGCTCAGACCTGAAAATGGTGCAGGAGAGACTATTATAGATCCCCCACCAGCCACAGCCATGTCACATTTGCGATTAAGCAGATCTGAGCAGGCCATGCTGACAGCTGATATACTCGATGAACATGCTGTGTCAACACTGGTATGACTTCCTCCCCACTTGAAGTGATGGTGCAGTCTTCCTGGCCCAAACGCTCGGCAATTTCCTGGCATGTAGTAGATGTCGGCCCCCTCATTGAAGACAATCTGGCGCCAGTCGTCGGACGTTTGACCAAAATATGAAGATATACGATCCCGGGTCGTAGACGGTGTGCTATCAGGAGAATATCCGGCCATCTCCAATGCCTCATATGTGGTGGTCAAGAGCAGTCGGTGCTGAACATCCGTTTGCATCGCCTCGCGGGGCGACATGTTGAACAATCGGTTGTCAAACATGCCTGGCTTGTCTATGAAAGCTCCCGTCCGCGCCGATGTCGAGTTTTTCATCTTTCCAGTCGCATCGTACCACTTGTCCAAGTTAAATCGGCTTTTCGGAATCTACTCGACCGTTAGTTCAAGGCATGCAAAGAGGCCTCATAGGCTAGGTTAGTGATCACAACCTCTTGGACGTATCTTTTTCCATCCAGAAGATTCTCCCAAAATTCATTGACGTTACCGCTCCCCGGGAATCTTCCAGACATGCCAACGACTGCAATGAGGTTCGACCCTTCGCGTTGAGCCAGCGTTGCTGGAGATTCGCGATGACACTTCTTGGAATGTGCGAGACCATGGCTTTCCAAGTTCTTTACAAAGTCCATTTCATAGTCAGTGTAGCCTAACACAAGCAGTTGAAGACTCGGCTCTGTGGCAGCTTCAATTGCTGCCTTCATAGCGCTGGTCGGATGCATTGGTCTCTGCTCCAGGTCCAAGATGATCTCTTCCAAAAGCTCGCCAAGTATACGAGAGTGTCGTGGTTTACATGTATAAGGAGAAATAAGAGTAGCAGCAGGTAAAATATTGCGATTTAAACAAGGCGAAGAACCCAGTATCGCCTCAATATCCAGTTTTGGAAGTGGTTCCATATGCAGGCCTACACGAGCCTCATTCTTGCTGGGCTTTGATGCATCGTTCAATTCTGTCGACCATTCAAAGAGTCGTTGCAGTGAGGTAGGTGGACCAAAAACGGTCAGCGAGTGCTCAGAAACACGGCCAATGCAAACTCGTCCCACGCGAGGTATCAACTGGGACGATTATTGTTAGTGGAGCACAAATATGTAATATCTGCGTACATGATCGTGGCAGCCTACATTTTCCTCGTGGAATTCATCTAGAATATCTTGAACTTGAACTTGGGGTAGGCCAAATATCGTCTTTGACCAAGACGCATGTGTTTGGTCAATCATCACCGAGCGCTGGCTCAATTCCTGTGCAAGGCGAAGAATGATATATGTCGCCTCGACGGCCAGATCAACCAACTCGCTAGTATCCTGAGCGACAGCTGCAAAAGCAGCGGATACTTCCCCAGTGCAAAATCCTAGGATACGACTAGGGCCTCCATGCGAAACGAGGATGGTAGGATCCTCCTCACAAAATCTAGAGAACCATTAGCAGCTAATGTGTAGACAAGGAGCCAGGTTGACGATATACAAGATCAGTTCCCCTAATCGGACGATGTTCATCAAAACTATCTCAATCATTTCGTTTGGTTCATCCAGCTGTGCATTGTCTTCTGCCAGCCGCAGGATAGTGTCGAAAGAGCCAACATTGCGACGCTGCTCCGAACGTAGAGGCAGTTGGCTGATATGCGACTGCACTGCATCGCACGCTCGACGCAAAAACTTTGGAACCAGCTGAGATGATTTTGCTTCACCGACCAGCGCCTTTATTGCTGGTAGATTCTCTGCTGTGTCATCACCAACAAGAATGAAGGACATTGTGTCGATAGGTGTTAACTATGAGGGGCAAAAAAAATGAGCGAGAGCCAAGTGAGATGAATCCAAGGCTGAATATAGGTCTAAGATGTCGATCCAATCAATCACACTTAAATTTCTTGAAAAATCAGCGTTGCCTTATATGGAACAGACGTGTTCTACCAGTGGACGTTTCAGCAACAGGAGGAGTTGTGAACAACGGTAGGCAGTGATGCGAAAAGGGAAACGGCCCAGGGCTTCTTAAATGCATATTTAGTAGTAGGTGATATAAGATCCACTAGATACTTTTTTCCACCCTAAGACCCTCTTCTATTAGTGGACAGCGAGGGAATTGGGTCCTTTAACCAGCTAGATTGCGCAAATGGTGGTGTAAATTTACTGCTTACCGTGGGAATGATAGGGCGTCAAAGTGCTTTAAACCTAGTACTGCCACTGATGGTTTCAACCCTGTCATCATGTCACTACCCTGTACAGAGCGTAGGGAGACAGAAAATATGAAGGGTGTCGAATCAGAGACAATTGCTAGGATGAACTTGTTTATGTTTTACTATGGTGAATTGATGCCCAGAGACCTCTGGTTTGTTTCTGTCTGAGTAACCCAGCTCGTAACAATATCTGAACTATCATTACAACCAAATCAAAATGAATCTCTCAACTGTCCCAGCCCCGCGTTTCTAGCCACAAACTTGCCGTTCACTCTCCCATTTCACCTACAATGGCATGGTTTGGTACTTGGATAATCGTAGAGAATAAACTATGAAGTAATGTCGTTATTAGTAAGTCAAGGTTGTCGATATGACACTCTATTAAGGAGTTCAAGACCTTGTATCTCACAGCGATGGAAAACTACCAAATTAAGAATCAGGGTCGTGCGCACATGGACGCCACGGGCCGAGCCCGCTTACGGGAATCAATGTTACCATAAGACGCCAGTAAATACAAAGTACTGGGGCATACTCACGCATCATGAGAATTCGGACGTTCGAATTAGGCAAAAATGGCGCTTTTGAACTAACTACTACTATGGCTTGACCCTGATACTACTCCTAGAGACGCTTGATAAACATAGGCCAAGGAGTTGGCTGAATGACACAGATTCCTGTTGCTACAGATGGGTGTGGTGCGGGGTAATCAAGAAATGCTCCAAGATGCCTTCATGTCGTCGTCACGGCTCAGCCTGGGATTTGTTTGCATCACAATTTAGACTCATATTAATTGGGATAACATTGGTAGAGAGTTCGGGCGATTCGATGGGTATGCAATATCTAATTCGGCAGTTTAGATCTCTGGTCCATCTATTGACGTGTATTTTCCACCTGATTCCAGTTCGACCCTCCGATCCCGAGCACAGCACTTCGCAGGAGGTCGCTTAACTCTGACACCTGTATGGCAGGTCAGATAAATCGATCAAGGATGGCAAAATGAGACTTACATGCGGCTTTGTGATCATTGAGAAATGCGTCCCCGATGTTGTTCCAATGAGAAACTCACGGCTGGGCAGCAGCTGATCCCAACCATGAGGACCTAGATCGGTCTTCTCCTGCAAGATAAACTTGGTCACTTTGACGCCCAGATCGAGGCCAGAGTCTGCCAGGGTCTTTTCGTCTTGAGCGCCGTCACGACCCCAGATGATGTACGTTTCCATTTCTTCGGCAAATTTTATGGGTGTAGGCTTGTATGCATCTATTGCAGCGAGAGCATGCCGAAAGTGCTCGACCAGCCATTGCGGCGGCTTTTGAGTTGCCCATTTGCCCATGAGGTTATTCGATGCGGCATATTCGATGACTTCCATCGGGACGGACTCGAAGACGGCTCGGCATGGTGAGTCAATCAGGATCAGCTTTTCCACTTCCTCGCCATCGCGGAGAATACGCTTAGCGACTTCATACGCATAGAACCCCCCAGCAGACCACCCGCCAAGAATATAGGGTCCCTCGGGCTGGCGGCGGTAGACCTCCTTGGCCCACGTCGCTGCAAGGTTCTCGATTGACTCTTGGTATTGGTCTGGGTTGCGTAGATGCGGACTGTTTAGTCCTATGACACAGACGGACGGGTGGATTGGTGAAAGATGCGAGTATGAGAGCGCTGAACCGCTGCCATCTGGCAAGAGAAAAATGGTGCGACTGCTTGTGGCCGGATCGTTTTGCAGCAGTATCGAGAGTGGGGTTGAAGGTGCCGCCGGCCTCGGTTTCGCAGTAGCTGGCGATGGCTCTGGCCCTGCTACAATGGCAAGTTTCTCATAATAACGACGCAAAGAGCCAATGTTCTGATGTTCGTGGAAGATGTTTCGTGGAAGCGGCTCGCCCAGGGGATCTCTCAAAACCGTAAGAATATGAGAGGCCATCATGCTGTTGATTCCAAGTGAAGCAAAGTCATCGTCATCTTCAATTTCTTGGGGGTCAATCCTCAACTCGTCTGCGAGGATTGCAATGGACTTGCGCCATGCTATATTTGTCATGATTTCAAATGTGAAATGATATGGATTCTCTTGTGATGGCGGTTGTTGTTGTGGGGCTTTGTTATACCCACGACCCTTGAGAGTGTTGTTTGTTTCTTGCAAAACGTGGATAGAAAAGAAGAGATTTATTGATTTAAGCGTTAGAAAACAAGCAAGCGAGGCTCGATGTTTGCACAGTCATCTATTTTCCATAAGTCCAGACACCCCTTTGTAATATATATATTTATATTGCGATTCGGCACACTTCTGTTTTGGCATCCCCTAACCCTGTCTGACGCCCCTCCGTCGCACATGAACGTTCAGTTAGCGACCATACCATTCTGCTACATTGGACGTCTTCATGTAGGGTAATCCTACCCCGTTACTATCCCGCCCAACGCCCCATGTCGATGAAACATTAACTGACGACATCTGCAGCTATTTTGGCCAGTGCGCTGAATGCTGAGTTATCCCAATAACCACCTCGAAGGCTATTCACTTCATGAAGCAGCAATCTTGCCCTAGCTGCTATAGCTTGATCGCCGGACTGAACCGCCACATAGTAGAGTAGTCCCACAATGTCTGCATTGGCCGCAAAGCCAAGCATACCCAGCAGCTTCGGACTTGTTGTGATTGATAAATATTGCTGGGCCAAATCAATCAAATGTTGGAGCTCGTAGCGTAATTCGACCTTGATCGGAAGTGTCGGGGCGATGAGTCCCAGGGCCTCGGATTTTATCGTTTCCATCTTGTACAGGAGAATCCTCCCGCAGCATATATGCAAGAGATCAAGCTGCAAATGAAAGAAATCATAGCTCCCTGGCTGCGGCGCATCGGGAGCGTCTTTTAGCAGGTTAAAAAGAGCCACAATATTGTCCGTTCTTGCTGCCAGGAATTGTTGGTACATATGCTCGTCGGGGTGTGACCAAAATTCGGGGTCATTTCCATGCGAAGAAATCTCATGTAACCGGCCGATAACATCGTGAAAGTAGCTGACAGCGTGAAAATGAGCTTCTGATAAATTTCGCGTCGCCACCACATCATGGCCACTATAGAGCCTGCGTAGATGGTAGACTCTCCTGGCGATAATGGGCTCAAAATTCGGGGCGAAAAAGCAGCCAAATACTTGAAGCTTTCCGAATATGTCAATAACATGCTCCAATGCTGGCTTAGACCTTGAATACAGTATTTCTGGATCTGCTGATGGATTGCTCAGGAAGCGAAATGAGGAATCTGGTAAGCCATTGATGATGTTGAGCCCGTTTACAAAGTGTGTGCGACATGCACTATGGTTCCCTCGCATCGTCTCGAGAAAGAGAAACGAGAGGCAACACACGAGCATCAGGAGTCTTGTGTCTGGCAGAGGCAATCGGCTGGCATTTTTCTGCAGATTAGATAGCGATCGGGTATACTGCTCAACAGTGAATTGCTCAAGCCTTTCAATGGGGGAACCGGCAGCGAGGGCTGTCTTGGGAACCTGCAGATACTGATAGGCCGCGCCGAGGGCAATGATGACGTGCTTGACGGCATCTGCTTGATGACTTATTTGCGGGCACAAGCGAGTGAAGAAGGGGACAAACAAGCAGCTCTTGGAGGGTAGGCCATCTTCTTCCACTGCAATCCGAAAGATGTGGAAGCATTGACGTTCCCTATCTGTTCCATTGATGTCTGCAGCAAGCATCCTCAGTCCTGGTAATCTCTCGCTGGGCCTGATCCCGGTCCATTGAACGGCTAGTTTCTGGGACACATCTTTGCTACCAAGGTCTTCATAGTCGTAACCATCGCATATGTATCCTCCAGTAATACATCTACGGCACTTTGGTTTCTCCTCTCCACACTTGATACGGCGCTTCCTGTAGAGATACGCGTTAGGATAGGGGAGGCACAGCGAGATTCTGCGTACTGTAAACTCACTTGCTAGTCACGAATCATTAGCTCTTTCTATTTAATTCTTATTTTTTTTTTGTTTTAGGATTGAACCAGTTACTCACCATGTTTTGCAACCTGTTCGCACTTTTGGTTTGCTTGCTCTCTGCCGGGGTGCTTCGGCTTTCTTGCCTTGCCCTCGCATGACTTCTTGGGGCGTTTTTCCTACGTCAAGATTCACCTGAACGCTGCTCTTGGCTTTACCAGTCTCGGGCCAACTGCATTGAGGGATTCGTGTCGTTTACGATGGCGATGCGTTGAGTCGCTGCTGAAAGGAGGCGTTTGATGCCTCCCTGCGTTCGGAATTTAAAGAGACAGGGAGCTTACACTGGAACAATTACACTTACGATATAGCAGATCTGATTCGCTGATAGGGTCGGTTTTTTGCAGGGCCTACCCTGGTTCATATTCTGAGATCTAACCGAAAGGATGTCAGCGCCCTTTTAGGCTTGAATCTGTTTCAACGCCTCGTTGGGCTTGGTGAGGAACTCTTCCTTGAACTTCATGTCTCTCTCTGTCTTCCATACAATCTCAAATAAACGGTTATTTAGTTCGGCCTCGGACATAGCTCTTTACATGATGCCGAAAAATTCAGTCGTTTTTATTACTACCTCCGCGAATGGGCAAGCAAATATCCATATCGCCGCTGCATCTTCCATCGCTCTCAAAGACAAGGACGTTGACGTTCACGTGGTTTCCTTCCCCTCAATTCAGCCAGATGTTGACGCCACATCACGTCTCCTGAAAAAATTGTCTCCGAGTTCGAAAGCAATACAGTTCCATCCTGTTCCCGGCCCTTCTCACACGGAAGCCATCGCTCGATCATTTCCCCAACAGTTTCAAACCTCTCATGGATGGGGGTTTAGGGAGGCGATTCGCTGGTACAAGGTGCTTCCAGAGCTGATTTTGCCTTGGACTGTCGAGGAATATATCTTGCAATTCAATGCCATATCAACAGAATTGGAAATTATTGTCGCTGCGTCAAAAGGCAAGGAGAATGTTATTTGTGCTGTTGATAACCTCTTCCCTGCTGCTGTCGATGCCGTGAAGCATACTGGGACACGCATGTGTCTTCTTAGCCCAAACACTCTCAAAGATCTTGCTTTGGATAAGCAACCCAAGGCTGCAGCCCTATGGAAGTACCCAGTGTAAGTGATTGAGATCTGCCATATACATTATTGGTTACTGACGAGGTTAGGGTTGGCTCTGGCTATCCATTCCCACTACCTTGGTATTTGATCCCGTTCAACTTTCTCCTAACAATATGGTTGATCTATCGGATTTATACATCCCAGGCAGCAAAGGAGAAGACTGCCGCTTTGAACAAGTATCAACCGCCATTGCTCGAAAATTTGATGAGTACCTTTTCAATAGAGACGCCGACATTATGTCAAAGTCTTCCAGAGACTGATTTCCCATTCGAATTCATACCACAAAACGTTACTTTTTGTGGTCCGATACTGCGACACTCGGAACACCTCTCTGACTGCGATACGGATCTAAAGGCATGGCTTGATGGGAAGAGAACCGTGCTGATCAATCTTGGAGGTATTGTGGCTTTCACTCATGAAAATGGTAGTGAAATAGCAAAGGCCATCAAGATCCTGCTGAGGCATATTCCAAACATACAGGTTTTGTGGAAGGTGAAATATGCCACCTATATTGCGCAAGACAAGACATTCTATCCTGAGAAGGTCCTTTCCGCTGAGATAGAAGCCGGATCTGTGAGGATTGTCAAATGGATCCCCATTGAACCGGGTGCATTGATGAGAGAGCCCAATATTGTGGCTGCTGTGAATCACGGAGGAGCTTCCAGCTGGAACGAGGCAATTGCGTAAGCATATTATTTCGAGTCTACCTTCATTTCTTCCGTCGTCTCCATATTTTCTTCACTCCACTCACATTATTACAGCGCAGGAATACCACAGATTAATCTTCCCGTCTGGGCCGACACATATGATTTTGCGCGACGATCGGAAATGTTGGGAATAGGAATATGGGGCTCAAAAACATCCGCACCAGGATATGATGCTCAGGAATTGGGACAAGCTCTGATTGACGTGGTCGATGGAGAAAAGGCCGCTGTTTTGGCTGCTAAAGCTCGTCAATTTGCGGCGCTGATCCATTTCAAAGGAGAGGGTCGTGATATAGCCGCCACGAAAATACTAGAGTTGTTGGATTGATGCACAACTCCATCACGCTTACAGCTTTGATTTCATGCTCTTTACCATTCCATGGAAGGCTAGGATAACAGATATTCTTGTGAAGGGGCTGCCAGCATCAAAACAAGACTGGTCTCTGAGACATTATATTTTCTTGAATCCGAATCACAACTTTTGGTTCTGTGAATATGTCGCCGCTTCATGTAAGTCTTTTCAGACACTACTCAGGCAATGCTTGGGCCACCTTACCCATAGCTTAGGAAGCTTATTTGCTCATGTATTTGTCTAAATCACTGACTTTTTGTGTGTGTTTGTTATTATTAACTATACTTTAATTGTCACTCGCTTGATCATTTAAATTAGTTTATTGGCCTACAGTTTTAACTTATTAATCTATCTTAGCTTAATAGGGAAATGCTTTAATCTTATTAAGCTATAGTCTTACTGTCCCTTCATACTTCCCTTGTGAGGCAATCCTTTTATGGGTCCCGGTAGTTATCCGGTGCTCGAGTTGTCACACCATCCTGGCGCACATCTTCAGAAACGTAGAGGCAATATTCGGGATCCTTGAAGGCAAGGCCTGCCGGTTTATGGTCAAGACGACTCTATATGTTGCCTCCATCTGCAAGCTGTACCGGAGATATATTTGACTGATCCAGAAACACAACAGCGCTTGGGATCTGAACTATGCTGTGACAGCTAAGCAGTGCGTATCGATACATACCTTTTATTACATTTGATATTCGATTCGGAGTTCATTAACATTGTGTTTAGCTTGACCAGCACATCCAGGTAATGTGCTCCAACGAGGGCACCGAGCTGTCTATCATTTAGAGTACTCGGCCGTAGATGGGAAAGCCAGTGATGTGTATTTTTGATCATCGCTTTGTTTGGAGATTCCGAATATTTTATATAGAATGGCCCGTCCTCTTAATGGATTGGAAGTCAAGCGGATGATCTGGGAGACAGATAGACAGGAACGATTGCCTTACGTCCTTTCATGGAGCGTCCATTATGATGCTGCTCATAGCGTAGCTAAAAATGGCACCGATTAAGAGTACCTCTCTAATTCTTTCCATTGTTAGAGCTCAAGCCCTCTGGGTTGCCTGAATGATTAGATGCCTAAGGCGTGATATTGAAGTTGCACTGCATATATTATTGCCATTTTCCATTTTGTGAATGGTGGTGCACGCAACTAATGTGTGGACCTGGTGGAGACGGCACCCATACCAACCTCGGGATTGCTTGCTTCGGTGAGAGCGGCCTCTGGAATAAGTCCCTGTCGTGCCTTGTCATACATGACATATGTGGAACCTATAGGTCGCCTTGCATACTGATCACCATCACTGTCGAATAGGCTTCATATTGCGCATACGAAACCCTGTAGAGGATACAAACTGCAAGCAATATGTAGATAGCAGGGCGCCCAAGACCGAGTGCCTCTAGCCATGATGCCCAACAAGTCGCAAACGCTCACGAGGGGGATCCTATATAAACGTAAAAAAGTCCCCCTTGTGAACGCTCACGAAGCTTCAGTGTATGCACATCAAGTTCTATATCCTTGGCATATGTAGGACCAAGAAGATGATTCACAGCACGCCCAACTGCACGTTTCGTGAAAGCGCGCCCAGCGGCTTCATCAACGCGCCGCCTATACGAACCACCATGCAGATTGTTTGGAGTTGCCTCAGTGTCATCTTGCTATGCACATGGTCCATCCTTCACCTCAATGTCCCACCAGACATGCAGACAAAGGGGTTCCGACAGTGGCTACACAAAAAGACATATTTACTGCTCCGAAAGGTCTACTGGATGGTCGTGATGCTGGTTGCCCCCGAGTTCCTCACCATCTTCACTACCAAAAAAAAGCTGGGCACAGAGAAGAATAATTTGGCCCTCGAATCTTTAGCAAAACAAGATGGTGTTCCATGGAGCCCGGTGCACACAATCCTCGTGGACATGGGCGGCATCGCCATATGCTTCCCGAGCAACGACACAAGGGCCTCGCACAATTCAGATGAGGAGAGTGCCATTGATTTTCCTCATTCAACACGTGCATTAATGATAGATGCAAGAAGAAGCTCTGGAGGAGGCCTCGAAACCCAGGCGCCTCAAGACGATACCCCAGCCATACCTCAGTTTGTGCAAGACTTTTCTTCGAGGCAGAAGCTCTGGGTGGGAAATTGCAAGATCCAATGGGAGCCATATGAGAGGCATTTTCAGAATGCCATCTCCATGAAAAACTCCCTCCCCAAAGACACTATGGAGTGGGCGACGGAGAACATTGCTGCACTGGCTGGGACCGTGTGGATATTGGACTCTAAACAGCTCTGTATCGCTAGAGAACGTGGCGTTATTAAGAAGCTTCCAAAACTCAATGAATCGGATATCAATGACAGGAACAAGTCTGATGCCCTGGTGAAATTCCTCGCCATCCTCCAGGTCTTGTGGCTTGCCGTCCAGCTCGTTGCTCGGAAGATTAATAACCTGCCGTTTGCACAACTGGAGATTAGCACCGTCGCATTCTCCGTCTCTGCGTTTATCCTGTACGTGTTAGAATGGGATAAACCAAAGGACGTTAACGTCCCCATCTACCTGGACGCGGATTTGACTGTGGTCCCGCCCGAGACCTTTAAAGAGATCGCTGAGGCGGCCCCGTTCCCGTATAACCAATTTCCCGGACTGCAATCCAAGAATTATCACATCCCGGACTGCGCTTTTCATGAGACGGATGAAGCGGATTTAAGGTACAACGATATGGTATCGTTTACCGTCGCATTCATCACCGTCGCAACCTTTGGCGGAATCCATTTCTTCGCCTGGAATCTCGAGTTCCCTACCAAAGTTGAACAATTGCTATGGAGAATTTCCGCTATTGTGTCCGTCTCCATGCCGTGTATCTACTCTGTAAGTCATATGCCTTTCATGGGGACGATCCCAAAGTCCGTCTCCAAAACGAAGGCGAATAAGGTAAAGGCGGTTGTTGGGTTTACCTCATTTTTTTACATTTTTGCCCGGCTTTTTCTCATTACCGAGAGCATTAGATCTCTCTACTTCCTGCCCCACGATGCATTTCTTGGGAACTGGGTTTCAAACGTGCCACACATGGCTTGAGGACCACATCCCTGCATTGGAAAATGTCTATTCGATGGCGGTACAACAGTTACATTGTGTTCAGATCCCGGTTTAGATAATCCTTGATCCCTTCTATTTCCTAGGACAAATAAAAATATATTACTTTAACCGGTCTTGTGTGTAAAACAGATGTATGTCGACTTCCTCTACTGACACTCAATCTTTTATCTATTGCCATTTTGACTGAAGTGTCCGATTTTGAGAGTCAATCCTGGATCTACCGGTTGTTACCACGAAACCGGTAATTTTTACATTACAGAAACCCACGGGGAACAATTGCTGTATGAGTGTTACTTGTCATGTGCTGAACAAGAAATCTAACATGATACTTGACGGCATTCTGTGTCATGCATCTCTGCCTAGAAGCTATGGTCTCCACCGTTTCAAATGGGGAATAGGGAATATCCTTTGATGCCCAAAATTTAGCTTTCAAGTTGTGTTACTCGTAAACTGCCGGGCGGGTCTGTAGAGAAGGAGGAACCGTCTAGACGTCAGGATTGACCGCTTTAGCGTTGGCATTGCTATACCCTTATGTAAGAGCTTCTCGAATGGGGAAGTAATACTAGAGGGAGGATGGACCTTATACCGTACATTGGATTTGAGGATGATGTGTCTTGAGCCATCTCGGCACTGAAGCCCGACCCCTCGCTCGCAAGATGTTAGTCTTGGGTTGCATTGTGTGCAGATAGAATGCAGAACCTATGCGGGGTTGTATATAAAGATAAGAAAACCTCTCTCTAGTGGACAGAACGAAACGAACGCACTGGATATCATCTACCAAACAAATAGCCGTCTGAGAGTCCTTCGTCAGGGTTAATTTTCACACGTTTCACCCCAATTGCACATTCCCCGATTGTGATCCCCCGGGGTTTGTCAGCTTGCCTAAAATACGGACCACAATGGAGTTGTCCATTCTTCTTGCCCATATAGCCGGGCAATAACGGGGACGGTCAGAGCTCCATAGTCGACAAGAATGAAGATGGTAAAGTTCTACGCATGAAGTGCCTCTCCTAGACTAAGTCATGCTATCCGTGTTGCTAACGTAAGGTAAGATGCGATCACGGCGAGCTATGCCAGACCTTGGCCATATCTATATGGCCTATCTCGGATCCCGGTCTAAAGAACCTGTGCCTTTATGCAGCGATGCGGTGTGTGGAACAACCTAATTGATGGCAACGAACATCATCTAGAAGAAAAATACTCTGCAAACGCTAATTTGAATCTGTATTTCGGTGTATCTAGTCTTCCACAGACAATCTCTGGTATTGCATTCATGTGCACAGCCATGGTCGATTGTTTCATACACACAATACCTGCGTTATGTATTTATATGTGAAGCCACTCTCCGACCATTATGTTACTGAATCAATTCGGACTATAACATACGTGTAATATATATTCTATTCCTAAGTCAAATGTAAGACGAGTGGGGGGTTCGTTCTCGCTCTCGTTCAGTAGTAAACACGCGGTCCCATAGGATCTCACTATTTGACATATTTAGACAGATATACAATTTTAGTACATATCTGAGAGCATTAAGCTCACATTGGAAAAGAGAATAACATTGGTCGTAACGAATCAAAAACGATATGTATAACGCATACATACATGTCGTGCTCCTATCACTAAGGCAGTGAAGGCCTGCGGCAACTTGCCTTAATTCGGATATCATATTACCCCGAAGCCGTCCACTGCGTGATCCTTTTCAATAAGATTTAAGTACGAGTTGTGTAGTAATTATAACAGTTCCGATTACTATTTACCAATTCCGTTAAGTTTCCATCGTCTACGGTTGTCGGTATCATCATGAGGAGTGAATACATGGAGCCAACTGAGGCAGCTGGGGTGCGCCCTGCAGTGTCTAATACTTATACCGGTCTTCACTTCAACGCTCCCAGTATGCTTATCTCGAGGAATATAATCCTTGTTAAATGTGAGAGTGCTTTCATTAGTTCTTACATTGATATCAAGTAGACCGAGAACCGGCTCCCCGACGCCGACGATAGCATGAGCCGGAAGCCGGGCTGACTCAAATTACCGGCAAGAAGGATTTATTCGACCGAATGTGCACCGAACTAGGTGTTAATTCGAAGAGAAAGCAAATGATGAGCTTTCCACGTACCGTTCGACAGTCTTGCTGTCGTGTATAAATATATTGCCTTTGCAAGCCCTCTTCATATTCATATCATTACTGCGCATTGGGAAGAACACATATTCTCGACTCAAAACAGGTATGCAAGTGAAAGCTCGAGGCTCGCAAAGAGATTAGCAAACTAATACATATCTCAGCAAGAAGCAAAATCTTCGTTCACAAACATGAAGCTCTCCATCGCTGCCATCTGCCTTTCTGCAGTTTTAACCGTCAACGGACTCGGTATCAACTGTCGTGGTAGTGGACAATGCCCATTCATTGGATCCGGCCATGCCAAACAACTAGTTGGTTACATCAACGGAATCGATCCCAACAGATGGTACAACAATGGCGAGCCCATTGCTTGTGAGGGCATTCTATGTGCCTTCCTGCAGAACACAGGTGGAGCATGGGGTCGAAACATCAAGGGGCTGGCACATTTTATCACGGATCACGGATGCGGTAATTGTGGCAGCGTTCCATATTTCTATCCCGGGGACAACGATGTTGCGCATGGAGAGTTGACATTCAACGTCATCAATGGATGTCCCCACGGTGTCATTCATGGCCTGTGTTAAATGGTCGATTGTGCTTAGGAACTTAGACAAGAACTGGTGGTGAAATTATTGGTGAATAAAATAACAATGCTACTTTGGTGTACGCAGAAAGGTTTCTATAATACTGCTCCAGCCGACTTCTCTTAACTATTTTATACTCCCCAAGGCCACCGTTCATTGATGTCCCAACCAACACAGTGAGGTATAGTCCATATGCCCATGATGACAAGAGGATGACAGCGGAATCTCAAGAAATGCAAATATGGAATGTTTTTGTTCCAGTAAGTGGACCAGTAAGCTGAAGCTGTCACCAGTTTCGGCCTGCTCCGGACGAGTGGGTCTCTTCGGCGGATATCGAAGTGGAGCAGCAGCCGGTGACTCGGTAGACAGTCGGGAGGGGTAATTCTGATGCATCTCATTGTGATTCTGACGGCCTTACCCTAAAGTACATCAGAATCAAAAGAAGAGATCTACTCTTTTCGTTCTCTAGTCGCCTATAGTATTGTCCCAGGAATCAGTGCACAAATGACCTTTGACGAGCAGACTTTATTAGCGATAGAAGGGCTGCAGGACTGTGATGTAAGGCTGCCACAATTCATCTTAATGCGCAATACCCTTGAAGGTCTTGTTTCCCAGTAACGTCTAATTGGCATATTAGTTCACTGTGTTTGACATTGTGTTCGACCAAGTCAATGCGCTGGCATTCGACATTAAAGTCAACACGATCCAGCAGTTTGGTTGACATGGCTTGCTGATGGTATTTGCCAGAAGGTCATACGACAAAACTAAGACAAAAGCTTATAGGTCTAACAATTGACATGGTATGTCACAAGTCAGAGCCTGCAGCTGTGAGGGATGTCCCCAATGGCACCTCCCTACCAATGTGATAGCGTGTTGCAAGTTGGTTGGATCTCGCAGCACACTAGAACACGGTTAGTTAGGCGAGTGTGTGATGGAAAGGACGTTGATAGGTTCATGGTCGGAATCCCTCATGACTCAATTTATACCACTCAGCATGCTTGATAACCATGGCGGCCATTCTATGAGGCAACGGATACTGTCCTCGACGGATGAAGCCTAAAATTCCCCCATTGAGCCGAGAGATGGACGAACAGACATATCGGGTAGTAGAACTGGCATCCCAAGGTCTGAGTAGTAACAAGGTGTCACTGGGCGGCATTGGCAGTGCTGGTTATTTTGATGAGAATAATTTCGGGGTCAAATACTCTACCTTCGATCTACCGGTATGGCATTCCCAAAAAAACAAAAAAAAACAGTAGTGTGAATTGAGCAACTTCTATCTATTCATACAAGAGCCGAGCTTTTTTTCGACTGTTCATGAAATGCTAAAGAACGATCGAACACGTTGTCCATGCTTGGGTGGAGAGGTTCATCAGTTATGGGGGCTCCCGACTCGTGTAACTACCTCTAGCTGCCTACTATGATACCAAAAACGACTGGGGTGTGATAGCTTTCTGATAGTGAGACATGAATTGTGATCAAAGAAATCATGAACCCCACCCCCAGTCAAGATTGATGATACGACGTTTTAGGAAGAACTCGGATAATGCATGAAGTGAGACATGATATGTCGAAAGTTATCCCTTCTACCAACGGCTAGGAGTCTCCTCTCGGGAACTCCATTGTGTGAGAGAACAGTGGGGAACAGATGGTTGGCAAGATCCGAGACACCGTGGGAGCAGGGCCCCCATCATCGGATCCGAGCTTAGATGGCGTAGGGGGAAACATCCACTTCAGTCATGTTCGGCTACATGCGACACATGCGTAAATCGAGACTTTTGCTAATTTTAAAGTAAAGGCTACCCTATACAAACTCTAACCACGAAAGTCGGTATCATCTCACAACGAAGAGATACGCATTTGGCCATATGAGTCTGCATCAGATTTTATATCAGACTTTGATTGAATGGTGTGTATCTAGTCAAGCCAGACAGCAATCAAGGCCAAAGTAGTGTCACCGCAGCAGCTATAGCCTCGTTATTCCAGACCCCCATTCATCTCTTGGACATCTTCCTTGCGAGGAGAAGGCCGCTCACCACGTAGAACTAATGACCGACTACATGAAACAGTGCAACGAGATGTTTAGATAGCACAACCGCAAATGACAATGTCAGTAGACATCCAATCAGAAAGATGGCAAAGAAAAATGTTTCTATAGGCCGGGAAATGAGTGATGACTTGGGCGCAGACCTCTCGCTGTCTTCTTTCCCCACCAGTTTCCCTATCCGTGGTACATGTTTGAACTCAAGCTTTGAACCTCCTGCCAAGCCCGCTTTGCTCTCAATGATAACTTGATGCAAAGTGGTCCGAAAGTACTTGATCATTGCTTCATCAAGTGCAGGGAATGTTTGCTGTGCGACGGCCAGCCATCGGACAAACCAGCAAAACCCTCTAAAGCAGGCGTAGGAGAACATACTAGGGCGACCAAGGCCTAACGAGTCGCAGACTTGATCGCCATTCAGAACTCTACCACCAGCTTCAATGAAGCCAGCAGAAATATTGATCGGGGGCAAATCCTTGACGCACTGAACAAAATTGTGACCGACGATGCGGGAAGTTGGTGTAATATGCAGTTCATGAACCAACATACTCTCCATGGTAGCTTTGGCCTGTGGTACGCTGTGAACGTATTTGTCGGGTACAGCCAGAAGATATCCGACGTATCTGAATAGGGCAATGTAATCAGCCATTTCTTGATGTGTTGGATACACACCCATTAAGGGGAGCTGTAACCACATGTGGTTGCAACAAAACGTCGTAATAGAATGAATCGAATCCAGAGTGTTTACAGGAATTCCATGTTTCTCTATATCAAAGTAATCGGGTCGAGTATTGACAAGTTTAAGTATTCTCTCTCGAACGGCAGAATGTAGTAGACGGACACGGACAGTTGTCGTATGTCCCTCACCACCGGGCTTAATCGCATCCAAGGACTTGGTGACTTGAATGAGGAATTGGAATGTTTCCAGAAGTCGCCGGAGAAGCAGAGATGTTGAGAAGCCGCCTGTTCGCACAAGTACTTCGACAACCCCGGACGCTTGCGAGTTCTCGCCAATGAAACCCTGAAGCGCGAAGCCCAAGATGTTGGCGGCAGTATAGCGATAAAAGAACTTTTGACCTCGCTCGATTTGCTCCCAGTCAACCCAGTCTGGCACTGTATGAATCTCTGTCCAAAATCGCGAGAGAGTCTCGTCCGATGCGTGATGATCCTCAAGGGTATCGTACATGTCGAAAGGGCATTTGGGTTTTCCATCGGTCTCCTTCTTCTGTGTTGCCGAAAGCTTCTGGAGCTTCTTCACAACTTCACTTCCTAGTTTGTCATATTCGTGGCGCAAAGGATCGGTCTCTTGTCGAGGGAGATGAAGGTTCGTCCAGTCAAAACTGTAATTGCCAACTTTATAAGACGACATGGCCACTGCTGTCACGTTAGGTTTTGGATATAAGGGAGTTCGAAAACAAACTTGACTCACGGAAAAGAAGCTCTGTGCTTGGGGAAAAAACTCGATGAATGGAGGGTGGTTGTTGAGTGGAGGGGGGTGATGACTTGAGGAGGCGGTGGAAAGCCTTTGCAGGAATAGACACAACGTATCCAACGATATAAGGAAGGACCTCAGTAGAGTCTACAATCTATTTACGTCCCACGATTGAAACAAGGTGATGACAGTTATGATAAATCCGGTCGATTACTATGTTCATCCACTGCCGGAACCAGACTCGGATACGGAGTATGATCGGGTTGTTGACATGACGTAAAAGCCCGAATTAAATTGCTTGTCATGGAAATGTCATCAATGCCTTCTCACTCGCTGTGTATGTTTCAGGAAAAGCTGCCAACATGTATCCAGTTTGCGGATCCTTCGGGTTTCCGTGTTAAGGCCTGAAATTGGACGGGTGGCAAAAGAATGACAAACATGATGCACCAACAGAGACCATAAAAACTCGAACAATGGGGAAAGTGGTTGCATGTATTGAGGCTATCAAGAGATGTTGGTTACCCCTGTCATTTAACAATAAGGGATCGGATCCACAATGCTGCCAACCAACAATACGTTTGCAGAATGATACACAATAGGTAAAAGTGTCACCATGCCATTGAGTTTTTTACATGATTAATGCCCCGAGCGTTTTCCCCCCCAATATTTTCCCATTTAAGCCCCGTACTGTGTCCTGTTTCTCATTTGCAACTGAGGTGTTGATAGTATCCATCTTCAATGCATGGCAAGAGAAGCTAGTGTTTACCAACAACCGGTGGAATATTCAATAGATGCCATTACAATACGATGAGAACAGTCCATATTCTAAATATAAGACTTGCAACAAGTGGAACCTTCAAACGGGGCATGCTCAATGCGGTCGTCAAGTAGGGGCACAGAAAGGCCATGATATCATACAGGAGATCGAGATGGAGGGTGTGTACCGTATTTTTGTCTTCTCATTGATCGTCCTGGAGTGCGTGTTCAGCTTAAACGTTCCACCCCTTGAAGTTGATCCTCCGCCACGCCACATCATGTACTGTATATGCAGGTGGAAAGTACCCGGTATCGTCACCGTTTGATCCACTGTGGGCTGTGACATGTGCGTTGTTGGCTCGATGTATCCGTATCACAGGGCCTCGCTTTTTGCCTTGTTCGGACACATGCCCGTGCTGCCTAACCTACCTCATAGAAAGCCGATAAAGCCAGGAACAAGTGGTCATGGCTTGTGTGGCAGCAAACACGCCGACGACTCGCCAGCCCCTATGAGAAACGTGATCGTCTAGATTTATCTTCACATTCCAAGTCTCATCACATGGCATGAATCCTTCCGCCGTATATTCCACTTTGACGCTGCACTCCCATACCCGAAGTTCATGCAATCTATATAAGCTGTGGTGTATTCACCATACTCTCCTCCAAGTACAACTTTCATCCCAGAAGCAAACATGACGGACCTCATTCAGTACAGACTTCATGAAGTGGCCCCCAAGCCAAAGAGGACGACAGTCCTCCTGCCGGACATGTTTCAATCCTTCCTCAAACAGGCACCAGTAGTCAATCCTCATTACAGAACCGTCAAAGTCGAATCAGAAGATTGGCTCAACAGGTTGGCTACACGGCTCGCTTCCCGTGTACCAGTTCCATACCGCTGACTCAACATAGATTCTGCTCCTTCCGTCCCAAGATGCAAATGAAAATCAATAAATGTGACTTTTCGTACTTCTCCGCTATTGCCGCACCTTACGCCCCTCCGGCTGAATTTCGAACCCTTTGTGACTGGGGTAACTGGGTGAGTTCAAGCTGCACATCTTGATCAGTAGCCAAGTATGCTGATTACTTGAACTACTAGGTGTTTCCATATGATGATAGTAAGAAAACTTCTCCTTGAACCTTTGGAATACATAGTACTGAGCTCCACATAGTGTTCGACAATGGAGAGCTGCGAGATCAGCCAGAGGAGGCGAAGCGAGTCATGGACAGTCTCATGATCCCCATGTTGGGTGGGGAGCTTGATCAAGACCGACGGCGAATTGTTCAAGTGCACGATACGGTAGTTGAACGAATGTCCCTGGTAAGACACTCTTGATTCGTGTTTGTATGTTAACAAAAGACTAACCAGTCCGTTAGAAATCTTCTATAGGTGGGTTGTTTTCTGCGTCTGCATTTGCCGTACTAATAAGCTCTTAGGCACTCAACAACGATATGCCAAAGCCATGTATGGGTATTGCTACGGCGCTCTTAAGCAGGTGGACTACTACGCTGTCGGTCGGGCTCCGACACTGGAGGAGATGGTGCTTCTGCGACGAGAATCCTCCGGCGTCCGCCCCATCTACCATTTGGTCGAATATGCCCACGGACTTAAAGTACCAGACGAGGTATTTGTCGAGCCAGTCATCAAGGAGCTTGAAGAATTGGGAATAGACATGGTTTCCATGTAAGCTTGTCCCATTGTCATTGACAGGTATCTGAACAGGAGACTGAACGGTGTGCAATGCAGTTCCAACGACATTCTATCATACCGCAAGGAGCAGATGGAGGGGGTGCCACATAACATGGTCACAATTTGCCGAATTCGTGGAATGTCGGCGCAAAAGGCATTCGATAGTGTAGGGAAGCTTCTTGAAGATGTCTACCATCAGTGGAATGAAGCTGAAGCCAAGGTGCCAAGCTGGGGAGACGAAGTCGATGCTGAGGTCCGAAAGTACATTGAGGGAATCAAGGCCGTTGTTCAGGCTAATTTGAACTGGAGGTATGTAACGGAGTCTTCATAAACCATGTCTCATCCTCACGCTGACCTTTCTCCAGCTTCAAATCTGAACGATACCTCGGATCCAACCCAGACAGTGTTAAACAGACTCGACGATTGGACATTCTCGCAGACTCATTCTAAATGGCTTGATGACAGTTGCTCCACAATGGCTCTGTACTCCAATGATGATTAATGCTTTTGCTGTGTTTTGAATGAAAAGGCTGTCGGATAAGGATTGACAAAACAGTGTATATCGCTTATAGCGAGTCAAATTGAGCAAACAATTTAATTATTAAAAACGCGCTTGAATCATCGATTACATGATTGAAATCAACCAACAGATAGTAATTTAAACCTAACTAAACTTTGGATCACAAACAAGCCCAGCTGAGCCTCATGAACAGCAAGGTCTTCTCGGGCATAGCCCCTTTACAATGGAACCGAGCTGCGTGGCGTAGAATAAGCTAAACAAAGTAGCCGAGGGAGTATTCTAGCGGCTTGGCGAACATGAACTCAAGCAAGTCGTTGATCGTATGGTGAGTGTGACATTTGAGAATCTCACGGTGATGCCAAGTCAAATTACGTTATTTGTGAGGGCTCAATTGAAAGCCCATGGTCTGGAATGGGGGAGGCCAAATATCGGTCTCTGCACGAAGCATAATTTACCAGATTCCCAGTTTCTTATCTTAAATTAGGATTCCTGAAGGAGTTTATACCCTGAAACCGTTTCCGACATGTTGGATCATATGAAATGTGTGATGTCTGATGACGACTTTGACCGCAGCCAAGAAACTTAGTCCACCGAGCCTCAAGCTTGATAGGCACGTTGAAATTGTAGTTCGTAGCTTTGAGCCAATCTCCGCGTCTGTCACCCATCAGAGAAGCTTCAGAGTCTAAATAACTGGCAATTCTAGAATAAGGGCGCACGTCCTCATACCTAGTTATTACTGTTTACAGAAGTGACAAAGGGAAGAAGCTCTTGTTTAACTTGATTTGGCTAAATCCTATGCATTGTCTGATTCAGATCATGCTAAGGCGCCTCATACCGTGATACATCTAGCCTCCACCGATCGATTGATCATCTTGAAGTCTGAATGTTAAATGAAATACATTGTCATAATTGCGAATCTACCCCATATCCTTTGATCCTTCATTCTACCGTCACAAGACATATCTGCTCAAGAAATGTGGCTGACAATCCTACAATTAACCCAAAAAGGAAGTCTTGGGTCCAACCCAACGGCATGCCAAGGCGGCGCGAAATATGGGGTAGATGTATACAGGTTGTACAGCATGCGCCTCTTGGTTTCTTCACTCTCCCTTTTCTAGGCGGGTGCATATCCAAGACGAGGCTATTCCGCTTGCTCCCGTTTCCATGTTTTAAACTCCCGCGTGGGGAGATCAAGATTGAACATTTGTTCAATTTCCAGTGTGCTTCTGCCCTTCATCTCTGGTAGGAAGAACCACGTCAGTGTAGCAGCGAGAACGCACATACCTGCATAGACAAATCCAGTCTTCGCGCCCAAATTGCCGGCATCGGGGTTAAAGATGTAAGGCAGGGCAAACTGCATCATGACTGATGCAGCTTGTTGAACGACCTGGCCAATAGCCTGGGTCTTTGCCCTCAGCTGCAGGGAGCCAGTTTCTCCCGTGATAGCGTAGACTGCAGGCCAGACACCTAACCCACATACCACAATTACAGATGTCATGAGACCGCAGGCAAGAAAGTAAACTGCACTCCCAGTCCAGGCACCTGACACGCCCATAGCTCCCCAGAAAAGTGTCGTGGCACTTAATGATGTGAGTGTCACGATTCGCCGCCCGGCGCGTGAAAGGATGTACATTCCAGCCAGATTTGCGATGCAGCCGGCCACAATCCCGGCCATAAGAAATATCAGGCTTTGCCGTGGCGGCATACCGAGAGTCTGGGCAAAATAACTTGATTTGGACAAGAGTTCCAAGCCGAACATTGTGGGGAAAAAGTTGACCATCACGACAAGTAGGGTGCGACGGCGGTTCTTCCCGTTGAAGCAAGCCGAATAGCTGGAATTGCCGGAAACAGCTTTTTCCTCAGTCATCGCTGTTCGTATCTTGTCCAATAGCTTGCTTGGATCCGTTCTTGGTGCAAAGAGCTTGTGGGCCGCTGTGGCAGCCTTGTCATCCTCAGACTTGGCCATGAAGTATGCCGGGCTTTCTGTAATCACACAAGAGAGAACAAACGGAGCGATGGCAAGAATCCACTGCGACCCAAAGGCGCCGAGATAGCCAGCATCACTATCGACGTCATTCACCAGAAACACGACGACTGCCCCAATTAGTTGGCCAAGCAGGTTCCCCATGGGAAACAAACCCATGGCGGAGGCACGAATGGGCAAGGGTGAAGTCTCGGAGATGTACGTCATGGCTGTAGCTTTGAGCATGCCGCCGGAGAAGCCTTGTATGACCTTACCGACGAAGAAGCTGGCTCGTCGACCTTGCATACTTTCGGGTAGATATGAGCAAAAGATAATGGCCACAGCAATAGCGGAGACGACGCTGCCAATCGTGAGCGTCAGCCTGCGACCAATGCGGTCTTGAAGCAAACCAGCCGAGATGGAACCAATAATCATGCCGATTGGTGTGGAAGCTGACCAAAGAGATAACCAGAGAGCTGGGATAATCCATTTTCCTTCGTAATACTGGCCATAGTCTTTTTGGAATGGTCGAACAGCAGTAATGGAGCCAATGATGATCAAATCGAAGCCCCATCCTATCGAGATGATGGTAAGGCACAGGTAGTACCCTACAATCTTTGGATACAAGTGCAGGGCCTTGAACAGTGATATTTTAGCCTCTTCCTCATCTTCTAAGCCAACTGAGATTGTTGACTTAACCGTTGTCGACAGTGATTTGTCGAGTTCAACACTAGGCAGGATTGAGGGAACCGATTGAACCAATTCAATATGACTCTCTTCTGTTTGTTTACCCATGCCCATAGTCGCGGTTGTGTCCATCCGGAAAGTTTGACTTGTAAACTGCAGTTTTAACAAACAATACCCGACTGTGAGGTGATTAGATGATGCACAGGCAAAGAATGAGCTGTCGAAATTGACTTGTATCTTGTTAATAGATATAAGTTGAAGCCCTGGAGGGGACTCGGCGGTACCATTTTATGTTGTATAATGATGTTGCCATATGTCAGAAACGTCTTTTATCCTCGGTATATTTGGTGCTTTACCATCTGTAAGTAGGCTGAGGCCGTCCTGTAAACTACAGGTAATGAAGGCCAGGCCAATGAAGACCTCAAGCGAACTTCGCTCTGGGGACCGAAAATCGCATATCAGCAATACCCCTGCCATAACGACAGGGCCGCGTCAACGACTCAAGAAGATTTCGTTTGTAATACAGAACTAATGAAAGAAGCTTACTGGCATTTCCATAGGCCATTCCGGTGATAAGTGCAGAGCCCAGACGATTGTAGTTAATTGCAGGTCTAAGCCTCAGTCTAGGGTTTGGCCTCCGCCCCTCGAGCGCGAATCGGCTTGAGATGCGAATTTCGGCTCTGGCTTTGTGGGTGCGAGATGAGTCTCGTATTAAAAACACCATAAATTGGACGCCTAAGTGATTCCAGACGGCCATAGACGCCTTCAGCCGATTTCGGTACCGATATTTCTACATTTGGCAGTTACCGAACCGCGGCTTGCAACTCAGCAACCCATAAATTACCACGACACGTTGCATCACGAGACATTGGAATATCTGTTCATTCAACGGTAGAGCATAGTTCATCCAAGGTCTTCATACATCAAGCATATCGAAACACTAAGACAGCCAGAGAGTACTCTTTGAACGAAGCGCTTCCATTATTCGACAAAGAACACCCAGTATGGCTTCAAATCCGATATGCTACATCGTCACTCCAGTAGGGATGCTGGGGTACGGTTTGAACGAAGAACTTACAGCACAAGAGCTGGCAAGGCTCGTACCTACAGGGGTCCCAACAGCTCTCATACTAGACTCGGGATCAACAGACAGCGGCCCAGGCAAGTTGGCTTTTGGGTCAATGACTTGTCCTAGGCCAGCATACGTGAAGGATTTGACAAAGCTATTAGCATTGGTTCATAAGTTTCGAGTGCCGCTGATATTTTCCTCTGCGGGTGGCGATGGCACGGATGAACATGTTGAGGAAATGTGCCAAATCATTGAGGAGATCGCAGCTGATGAAAATAACAAGTAAGCCTGCCCAAGTTCATGCCGTGTTCGGATCAGTATCTAACATATTACAGAGACTATCACTTTAAGACGATCTCAATATTGTCCGAAGTTAAAAAGTCGACGGTCTTGTCACGGCTCAAACAAGGACGCATCACTGGCTGTGGCCCATGTGTACCTCAAATGTTGGAGGAAGATGTCGAATCTGCGCAGCGAATCGTCGCTCAGATAGGGCCCGAGCCTTTCATCGATGTCATGGAAGAACATGCCGACTTTAACATCATCGTAGGCGGGCGAGCATACGATCCAGCTCCATACGTCGCATTCGCCATCGTTCAACTAAAGCGACAATTCCCAGACATGAGCCTGCAAGATATACAATGCCGATATGGCGGGTTCCTCCACATGGGAAAGATCATGGAGTGTGGTGGCTTGTGTTCGGTTCCCAAGTCTTTTGGGGCCCTGTCGGCAGTGTACGAGGATGGAACTTTCGATGTTTGGCCCTTGGACCCGGAGAGTCGCTGTACGCCGGTTTCGGTCGCAGCTCATACCTTGTACGAGAACACAAGGCCTGATATTTTACATGGGCCTGGCGGCAGTCTTCACTTGGACGGATCCAAGTATGAGCAGCTGGATGATGGAAGGACGGTCAAGGTCAGCGGCAGTACTTTTCAGTCCTCTAGTGACTATGGACTGCCCTACCAGCTAAAGTTAGAAGCTGCGCGTGTAGCTGGGTATCGAACAATGACCTTGGGCAGTGTTAGAGACCGTATGTTTGACTGTCTGGCAAGAAACGCTTGGCTGATTACTTCGCTGACATTGGCAACAGATATTTTGATCGGCCAGATTGATGAGTTACTGCTGCGTGTCAGGCACTATGTCCAACTACAGCACCGCGACATTGTCGAGAAGTGGGAGCTTGGGTTTCACATCTACGGAAAAGGACAGAGTACTCCGGTGGGACCCGGCGAGATCTTTCTCGTGGCGGAAGCTCTCGCTCCAAGTCAGCAACTTGCAACGAGCATTGCATCAAAGGCAAGAATTGCCATGATTGTGAGTTTTACATATTAGTGCCATTGGATTTGCCATTTCTTACAGCTCTGAAATAGCATGGATCGTATCCAGGACAAAAGGCCACGTCTGGTAACTTTGGTTTTGGCATTGGAGGCTTGACAGAGATTGAACTGGGACAATGCGCCGAATTTTGCATTTATCACCTTATGGACCTCAACCCTGGAGAGCAAACACTAAGACCAATCAACAAGGACGATGAAATTGGGAACGAAAGCCTGATCCGTTCAAGGGTTTCCGTCATTGGCAAAGGACAGCCTCAAGCATGCGACGCCGAATTCGTTGCTGAGGTAGAAGCTTTACGACATCAGTTATCAAATGTGACGACTGCGACGACTGCGCAGGGAAATATCATCAATGATGAGAGGATGCCAGCAGTTTCACCCAAAACCCTCTTGGACGTATCGAGAGTTCTTCGCTCCAAGAACGCTGGTCCCTACGAAATTACCATCGACGTCATGTTTGCCACGGAAGAGATTTATCACAAAATCCGTGAATCTGGTCTCTTGTCGTCCGATCATGTCACCAAAGCGCTGGGAGTTTCTCAGGGAGACATCATCTGGATGGGCTTCTTCGAGCCAGCTCTTGCGTTCAAGGTAACGATACCCAGATTTAGAGGTGGAAAGAAGACTTCGGCTGGAGGTTTCATGGAGGATGATGTACATGGATCTCAACAGCATACTGGTATTGCAAGTCTCGAACTCCCCGACGGCTTGTTTCCCTAAACTATCTGCAATACATTATTGAGGACGAGAAATAGCTGTATCCATATTTTAATCATAGCTTGTAGGTAGGGCATCAAAATTGACCATATTCAGAACGGGGTCATCCCAAAACTCCATGAGAAAATCCATCGTAACATCTACTTGGTCAGCTGTATGAGATGCGCCATCAAGCGACTCCCCTGCAATAACACGACTTTCAGAGGCTGACATTGCTTCGTCCAGTTTTTCATTCTCGCCAAGTTCAATGGGTCGCCCACGAACTTCGGCTGCAGTGCTCAATGCGTCGAGAAGTATAGAAGCCCCCATACGATGCGTGAGCCGCAGCTTCATTGTAGAATCGAGAGTACCCGGACTAAGCCGTGCGAGTGACTCAAAGACCTTGGCTGCCCTGGCGTACTCATCGGTATCACTAACGGAGCAGGCTGAAAAAAGATCCTGGGCGAGCTTGATGTGTTTCGCTGCAGCCTGCTGCAGCTCTCGGGGCGTAGCGCTATTCAGGTAGAAGAACCTGAGGAGAAAAATCGTGGCAAAAGCGAGACTGCGATAATAATTTTTGGGAAGGGATCTTCGTCTCTTCAGTGAGAGGGGGGAATCTTCTGAAAAAGAGTTGTCGGGCAGCTGTAAGGCTGAGATGGATATCATTCTCAGCGCAGCGGCGAATCCAGTTGTCAGTATGATCTGCCGTGAAGATGACTCAAGGGGCAGCCTGGTTATAAGGAGGGCGTAGTAATGTAGTTTCACATCTAGAATACTAAACTCAAGCCTTTTAATATTGCTTGCCTTTTCGTCGGATACTGACTGGAGCACATCAAGCTCGCTTTCAATCATCCGCATGAAGGAAACACTGGTGTCTTGACCGATATTGTGGGCAAATAGATTGGTGAACTTTGCAACAACGATTTGGATTTTGACCCTTCCTTCGAATTCCTGTGGTAACGTTTTTCGAGCGAGGAAATTCTGAACAGCTGTAAGGTCTACGTCGGCATCAATCGGTGGACGAAGTCCTAATTGCATGCTGAGCCTGGTAATGGTAAGCAGTTCTGCCCAAGCATATATGAGGATGAGGCATTTTCAGAAGACGTACGATGTAGCGGCATAGAAACATCCTATCCAAGTGTTGATCCTTGTGTCAGCATCCCCTGCAGCGACACCAAGACTGCGTAAAGAAGGGACGATGTGACCACGATCGAGGCCCATATAACGCGAGGCGTGGATTACCATGCCACAATACAGCCAGCTTGGGTCACAAGCTTGTGCAATTACTGGCATTGGCCATATGCACAAGAGTAAAAGAGACTGTATCTTGTGCAAGGGGAGAGGGGCGTCTAGTATCTCAGTCCGGAGTTGTTTCACGTAGGCCTCATTCAACCGCTCATATAAGTCATCATCGAGCTTGTCGCGGTGGTGTGAAAAAACAATCATGAGAATGGTCCAGAATAGTAACGGATGAAGGCTGTATGTGCGAGAAGCCGAGATTGAATTGAGGATTGGGAATTGCGGGAGGAACAGGTCTGTAAATCTGATGCTCTCGTGTTAGCCGCTAGAGATGGCTGCCTATGTGACTGACGACTCTGACATACAATATGAGAGCTTCCTCGGCTAATGGGGGCTCGACAAAAACATCATCCAGAGACAACGTCTCCAAGTTCAGCTTGAGATCATGACGAGCCTCTACTGCTTCATCTCGTTGGTTCGCGTGGCTGGACCCAGCCACTGATTCGGACCTGATTGATGAAGACGCTGTGTCTCGTTGGCTACGCAATTCCAGAAGCTCCTTTTTCATGGACTCAATCTGTCTAAACACTTGTGAGCATAAGCCAAGGCCATATCCGAATCGCAATATCCTACTTTCTTGCGGGTGTCCGGTGAAACGAAGGATCTACCGTGCAAAAGAGATGTCTGGTATGGCATCTAGAGCAAGGGTTTGGGAACGTCGTTTTAGAGTCGCATTTAAGCTGATGCCTTGTTAGATGTTCACAACAGACCGTCATGTCACAATGCCTGAAGAATAACTATCCACGCTACACACCTTTGCTTGTTTACACTCAGTACATGCCCGTACCGGTCGGGAGCTGACTGAGGAGGATATTTCCGCTGCCATTGGGGAATTATTAATGATCCGTCGACTATTGCTTCACATACAATGAATCAAGTGTTCAGAATCGTGGCTACTTATGGATGAAGGGGTTCTTCAGTGGTATTTAAGTTGGCACACTGTTGCGGGGTCTTGTTTACAACCGAACCCCACCAACCTCCCCGCCTGTCAGACACTGAGCCCTGTCTCTGGCTTCTCCATGGTTATCCAACGTGGAAAACGCAAAGGCTGCGAATGCAGTAGGTGAATAATTCACAGGGTGCTTCTATCTACAGATGCTGTAAGGCATATCGCTAGAAGGGAATCTGAAGCATCCATCATAAAGCAACTTGATGAAAATTCGAAACGGCATATTAATACAGTGCTGGAGGAACACGGAGCTGCATGCCCCGATACTTTCCAACACCAGACAACATCTATCTGCGTGAACTCATTAGTGGTATCACAAGCAATCAGCTATGATGTGCCACATACTATTGAGGGATCTAATATATACAAAGGTTATGTCTCAGCAAAGGACAGTGATACATGGTATCTCACTGAAGTAATAGATATATATATGGCTATTGCAGGTTGCTAGGCACTCATGTAGTAGATTCGTGGGATGCAGGCGGCTTTGGGGGGGCTGGGGACCCTGGCAGCTCGTAGATAGATCCCCGGCTAGACGGACGATCCTTTGTAAATGGACGCCATGGACGGTATGGTTGAGTCTTTGGACCGGAGTTGTCATTAGCATTGACATAGCGCTGTGACCATGGTGTAAACCGTTGCTTTGGAGAAGACTTTTGAGGTTGATCGAACGTAGCTGAATGCTGCGGGGGCTGTTGCCTCTCAGCCGAGAGCGAGGATAATGGTAGCTCACGAGGAGCTTTGTCCAGAGGAAATGAATGCCTATGATCCACTATCGTCTCCTTATTTACTAGAGGAACAATCTCCTTGGGCTTTTGTGTCTCGTCGTAATTGTATATCCACTCAGATGGTATTGTGCTCAATAGTTGTACCCCAGAGCTTATTTCGGTAGTCAGAAGTGGTGCTTGAACCGAATTAAATGAGCTTTTTGCCTTGTAATCTGGAATTGGCGGCACCGATCTTTTCTTGGTAACCTCCTGTTGGAAGCCAAGAGGCGATGGAGCCGATGGTCGAGATAGAAGGGAGAATCGACTTTGAGAAGCGAGTGTAGGGGTCCCGCCTTCTGAAGGAACAGTCAGAGAGCTGGTAGAGCCGCGAAGGCTCGGAATGGAAGGTAATGAGAATAGCGACATCGATGGTCGATGCATTGAGTGGCTTGATGATGTTCGGGGGGCTTGTGACTGGAACCGGAATGGCTGGTCGAAGCTCGAATCTTTCTCATCACCAAGCAGGAGTGAGAGGCCCAAGTCATCAGCTTGGTTGAACACGGGCTGCCGGCCATCTTTCTTATCCGTTTGAGTGTTCAAGGACAAAGGGATTGAAGTGCTCGAGACGTTTGCTTCAGATTTGAAGAACGGCTGCTGGCTGGGGATTGCGTTGGGGATAACGGGCTCAGGAAGATCAGAATAATCGGTAAACAAGGTCTGCCTGCTGGTCATGGCTTTGAGGCTGACTTTACTGGAGGAAAAAGGCGCAGTACCCAGATTTGGAGCCACTTGAAGAATGTCAGTCAGAACAGTTGAACTCATGACATTCAATAGAGGATATCAAAGTACCGGTAAGCTCACCTATGAGCTCCTCCAAGAGTTCCACATTGTCAAATATGTCTCTGTCACTCGAGCCAATGCTTCCTTCGCCTCTCACTTCGTCGCGTAGCGTTGTCATGAGCGCCAGATTCCTGAGGAAGCCAACTTCAGCCAACACGGCAGCATGATGCCGGCTGATCACAGGCTCCAAGCTCCGAAAGTCTTGAGAATCGCGGAAGATCCATACTATCTGGTTCTGCAGCGGCGTCCTGCCGTCGTGCAATTCCGGCCGACATTTTTCCACGATCCCATACACTTCGGTGAGCCCTTTGTGCGCTGCGCCGATGATGTCGTTTACTCGCTCGAGGGCCCGGGGCTGCTCTTCGATGAGGGCAAGATGCTCGCTACGGAGGTCGATGAGGTGCTGCAGATCGTTATGGCAAGTTCGCACGAGCTCGAGGCTACGGCGCATGTCATTAGGAATCTGCCCGCCATCGATGGCCGTGCTGATGAGGCGGTAGGTTGAGCGAAAAGGCGACAGAACCTTGATCATCTTCTATCGTGACGCACGCTGTATTAAGCAGAGAAGCATGATGAGAAGGCGGTAGGAATGTTTGGCTGCTTCCAATCATGACAAGCGCTCAAACGAACTGGGTCCGGGGCCAAGACGGAGGACACAGGAACAAAGTCCACAAAGAAGAAACAGGCAGACAGGGGCATATACCCATCTTGTCAACCCAGAATAGCGGGCGGGGACACTGCAAGGCTTTGGCCAGTTGGCCAAGCACTGCAACCCTCCGCCTCCCCCCCTCCATTAATCCTGCGCCTTGAATCTGTAATTAAATGACTTCACGGCGCAGTAGAGAACAGTACTAAGGCACTGATATAGCAATACGATGTACGCAAGTTTTAATTTACATTCTCCCATAACATCGCCACTCTAATCCTGTCAATATGGTGGCTCAGCGTCAAGACACATAGATCCTCACGTTTCAACCGGTGCTGTACCCATGTTAGGCCTTGAGTCCCCGGGGAGGGGGAGGGTAACGTTCCGACCCCCATGCACAATCCCTGCCATCCTCGCGCCTTGATATGCATTTACCAGGCACTTGCACGTGTGGGGGCATCCTTTGATCCAACCGAGCAGCTATTTTGGGCTCTTGAGAAAAAGCTCAGTCGCCCGTCCCGTCCCGCATTAGTTCCCGTTTTTTTTCTTGCTGTGCAAGCAGATGTCAGTGTCGAGAGGAATCCGGGAGCACCTGGACACAATTTGCGTTAGTTTAGCTGTGGAGGATACTGATAATGGCAGCATTTATATAGTATTAGGCAGCCGGATAGTTCCAAGGGCTTGCATATCATGTCGTTCCCGTCAGAATTTAAATATGTTCTCGAAAGGGCCGCATACAAAATGAAATATCCCCGTATCGTTCCCGAATCCTAGCCCTCCTCATGGTGCCATTTCAGCTGGTGCCGCAACCCGTCGTGGCGGCCGGTACGGTGTCCCATCACGATCACTAAGTTTCTCCAATCCAGGATACACCACTACGGTACGTCCATCCGCTGCATGTGATGAGGTTCCTTCAAACACAAACTTCCAATCAACCGGGTGAGAGAGGAGCACGTAGCCAAGTTTTGCGCATTCCACAATAACTTCTTGGAGATGGTTTGCCTGTCGGCTGCGTTTCTCTTGCGCAATGAAGTGATGCAGGAACGTGTTCAAGGCATTGGTCAACGCTTGAGCTTGTGGTGTGACCATTGCGTCGGCCGTCGGCAGGGCAGTTCGCTGGCTCCGCTGTGGGTGGAGGAGGAACGCGGAGAGGCGGCGCCATGTAGAGAGAGCTTGGGAGAGCGCTTTTCATCTTTTGTTAGCAAAAAATCTAGAGTCGAATTATCGTTTTACTTACCAAAGGGATTGCTGCCACTGCTTTCGGCTGCGGGTACAGATTGGAGAAAAGCGGCAATGGGACCAGGGAGCATGGACAGACGGCTGCGCGAGTGAAAGTCGACGCTCGCAAATACAACGTGCGAAATAACGTTTCGTAGACCAAGGTGACGAGTTGTGGTATCGACACACAATGTAGCAATCGCTTCGGTGCCTAATCCTCCATGTTCTCCCAGTCCAAGACTTAGAAGTGACTGCGACAGTGTCTGTACGCTCACATCCAATGGCTGAACGTGATAGTTGCTCTCGACGTGTTGACGGATGAGCTCTCCCAAGGACTGCAGCTCTTTCACAATGTCCTGGTCAGGGACGCCATCAAGAAGAAACTGATTCAGAAGGATGTCGGTGCCAGAGCCGCTGTGATCATTGGATGAAGCAGTCTTAGGCTCAACAACGCTGACGACCTGACCTATCTCGGAAGAGTTTTTGTTCTTTCGACGACGAAGAAAAAGAAGGGCAACGAGAAGGCCAATGGCTAGACCAGCAGCAGCACAGCCGATTGCGATCCCAGCTGCTGCACCAGCAGAGATTCCTGTATGATGCCCATTGGAATCTGACGTCGGGACAAAATTGGTGCTGTTGGTACTCGGACTCGAGGTAATGGCCCCCGCGACATTGGTGGCACCAATTTTTGAGTTGGTAAATGATGATACAGCCGGGGAAGTAATACTAATGGCATTTGGGCTGGTTGGAGTTGAAATAGATGAAGATACTGGTGGTGAAGGGGCAGAGCTTTCTGAGTAATAACTCCAACAGCCAACATAAGTTCCAGACACGGCTCCGGGAAAACTAGTACTACAGAGGTAGGACACGAATGTCGACGGCATTTCGAATTCTGTTGGCAGTACGATAGGTAAGGGATGGGTTTTGAACAAAGTTGTAATTCAAATAAGAAAGAAAACTTGGTTGGGAACGGATTATTAGGACTACGCCTGTGGGCTTTTGGTCTTCAGTCACATAGTGAAGAATAGACAAGCTGAGCCTGATTGGCTGGCTCTATTCAAGTATGCATGTTGGTCCTCCGTGCATGAGTGAGCATGGAAACCCCGAAACATTCTGCACCAATAGTTCCCTGCAGCCTGATCCCATGGATTACCCACACCATCCATGTGCAAAGTGATGATGGATGGGGACAAGACCAGGGTGGGAGGCTTCTATCACAACGCCACACCAACGCTCGGATAGCATATACGCCCTTTTCTTCTCTTTTACGATTTGCGCAAACATGCTCAATCACATTAAAAAGACAAAAAAACATGTCCATTCCCAAGTCTCTTCTCGGGGGCTGGGTTTGGAGCCTCTCCACAGCCACAGAATCGAAGGATCCTTGACTGCAGGCGTGGTGTCTCATCACATGAAACTGATTGGTAGACAAGGATGTGAGTATGTATGCTCAACCAACAGCGTAACACTGCAGCTCAGCCTCCCAATCCTTGAGCGGGCTTGGCACATCGAATTGCAATTATCGGGAAATTAAATGGCACCTCATCGTTTGTTGCACTTGGCTGCTTTACAGAGTGGCGGCTCAAGCGGTTGCTGGGTGTGAGTCGCAGTGTCAGTTCGGCCACAACTTAAACAAAGGTATGATAGTGATTTCAAGATGGCGGAAAAGCCCGATATCATAGTCTCAATCGACCTGGGCACCACATATACTGGTAAGTATATAGATTGCACCATGTTATTAAAAAGAGCTCTATTGACGATGAACAATTAGGTGTAGCATGGATGACACCAAAGACACCAATCCAAGTCATCAGCGACTGGCCGGGAAGTGGTGATCGAGGCGAGCGCAAGGTCCCAACATGTGTGATATACAATGCGGATGGGACCATGTCCTCCTGGGGTTTCATGTGCTCCGATGATGATGACACACTGTTTGGCAAGGTCCGGCGGGATTTCTTCAAGATCTTCATCGACCGCGAAACCTTGACGGCTGCGCAGCAACGAGGCCTCTCCAACGTGCCGCGAAGCCCAGAAGAAGCGCAACTATTTGCGACGGACTATCTTCACCAGGTATACCTCCATGTGAAGGAGACGATTGAGATGCAGATTGGGAAGCGGCACTCTGGCGGCTGGGCAGAAATGTCTGTCACTTTTCTGTTCAGCGTACCAACAACATGGACGCGCATGGAGATTATCAACATCTTCAAGGGCATCATACGAGACGCAGGTTTTGGAGTCGAGGGGCCGAGGCACTTGGCCCAGGTTGATCTCACAGAGGCAGAGGCTGCGGCTGTTGCAACCCTGAAGACAAGTGCACTCTCGTTCACTGAAGGCAGCTTGTTCCTAACCGTCGATGCAGGGGGAGGGACAACGGATTTGGCTCTGATGCGCATCACGTCTAAAGATCCAAATTTCCCCCAAATGGCGCAGATGGCTGCCGTGAAGGGCGTAGGTATCGGTTCGACATTAATTGACAGAGCATTCGTTCGACTCATCACAGACAGGCTGGCTGCGTACCCTGAGATGCGGAGTCAGTTTCCAGTAGACCTGGCCACTCGTATGTCAAAGAGCCACCATTTCAGGATCGTCAAGCACAAATTTGGAGAGAGGGTTTACATGCAGCCCGTGTACAAGATTCAGATGGACGGTGTATCACACGGGTTCACCCATATAGGACTCGGTATTGAAAATGGGAGGATGTTGTTCAAAATGTTAGTTCTCACAGCAAAAAAAAAAGCGAAGTATCTGAACGAAGAGGAGGCTAACAGGAAATAGGGAGGAGATTCAGTCGCTGTTTGATGTCCAGATTGAGGGCATTATGAGGCGGATAACGGAGCAGCTCAACTGGCTGAGCGACAATAAAAGTACACAGCAAGTGGTGAGTCCAATAGAGCTTCAGGCGAGCAATCGCACAGCTGATATTTATTTCTCAGGACTATATGATCCTATCGGGAGGGCTAGGCAGTTCTGCCTACGTGCGCGATACAATCCAACAGCAACTCTTAATCCACCCCCACGCCAATGCCGCGCGAGTCTCGGTGATACCATGCCATGATCCGCAGCTTGTTGTTGTGCGAGGTCTACTGCTTGACCGTCAGCAAAGGATGGAGACGGGATACCTCTCAGTTTTGGCGTCTCGGATAGCTCGTACGAGCTATGGCATCGTGGTGCGACAGTTGTACTCATCTACACAACATTTTGATGAGGAGATTGTGCAAGATCTGTGGAACCCTCAGAAGAAGTGGGCGATAAACCAGATCAATTGGCTTATACGAAAGGTATGGAATAAGAATCTGTCGTTATGCGGAGGGCTCTCTGTTTATCCCGCTGACTGAACCAGGGCGACACCATTGATCCAAATATTCCACTGGTAAAAACATTCGAGTATCACTTGGGGCCAGATGATATGACAAGATCTTGGACCTCGGACATTGTGGTTTCCCAGAATGAGCCATCATTTCTCCCTCGAAGTTTAAAGCAAGGTGAGCCAGGCATTCGCACTTTGTCTTCCCACTCAAGTAATAACGTGTTGAGCAGCCGGTGTGACCAAGCTTTGCAATGTAAAAAGCAATCTCGACGGTATAGAGCAGCACCAGCTCGTCCTCAAGAAGAAGAGAGGGACATGTTTCAGCAGAGGGTACAAGTTTTACATTTGCGAGTTTGACGTTCGCGTCATTATCGCGCCGGCAGATTTGAGGTTCGAGCTCTGGTTTGGGGGCCAAAAGTTTTCCAAGAATCATGAGCCGATCGCGGTTCAATGGGATGAGGTGGGAGCGAAACTGGAGCACGAGTGAGGCGAATGGCCAAGCGGTGATACATGGGGTTGATACACTGGAGGGAATCACATATACATACGCCCATCCACTGAAAGCTTTTAGCATCTATAATCAAGTTTCTCGTTCCATTGATTTCTTCTATACGATATGGACAACAGTCGTTTCGCACTTCTCAAGCATAGCGTCATGCTCCTCTGTCCAACCCCCGTCCGTCGTATATGCCAAGCCCAGTCTGCGGAAAATGAGATCTTTGGGATCCTTGGATTCCAAGTCTGGGTCAAAGCCTTCGGTCGTAGCCATGTGTCCCACGGCTTCCAGTATCAGCCCGACAAACACCACCTTCTCTTCCAGGGTACTTTTGACAGGTAGATGCTTGAACTTGGCGATAGGTAGACAGAAGATGGGGCCTGTCATCTCAACCAGGAAATTGTCAGGGTAAAAGACAATCGGCGGCATCTTCCAAAAAGTCTCTTCCATCGTCTCATCCTCCTCCGCGGGGGGCTGCACAAGAAGTCTTCGGCCATCAACCGGTCTTCCGAAAGCGACTTCTTGGTAAACGCTAGCAGACATGGGTCCCAAATAATAACAATACTCTTTATCCTCGGTATCCTTGATCTTGAACGAGATTTCGCCGCCCTGAAATTGTGTTCTCCACAGTGGACCACCGACGATGATGGCAGAGGGGGGAACCTCTTTGTACATGTCGTCAAGCCAGTGTCTCGGCGATTCATGGTCTTCTGGCAAGCTCGGAACATTATGCGCGGACTTGACACTTGCAGCCAATGAGTAGTACGACAAAGCCTCATCATGCACAAAGGGGTAGACGATTGAGCACTCTGGATGCGCCCAGCTCCACGTTATGGGGACAGCAGGATCGGGGAGATCTTGCCTCTTGGAATCTTGGATATGAGACACCCTCCAGAGCAGATCCAAGGTTGTCTCCTCGAGCTCACCAGACTCTGTTATCTCACCTGTCGGTTCATCGTACCAGATGCCTGCAAAATACTTCTTCTCCCCCAGTCGTGTATTGAAGTTCTTTGCCAGACCAGCAATGGCATACATTGTATCCTGGCGATACGTGAAATGTAATTGAGAGTAGGCCTCAATCATGAGCCTCCAGGCCATTCGAAGCTGAACATAGGATGGGTTCTCCCCCAAGATTAGACTCAGATTCTTCCGGCTGCTCGCCGATGGGAACCGGATTTGGATGTTGTGTTCCCATTCCGTCATGAGCTTGCGGGTCTGATCTTCCAATTCATCAAGACCACATTCGCATTTATTATGACCAGAGCACTGCCACGAAAGCTCCTCGGGTCCAAAGATGAGCAGACGGGGTGAAAGAAGGCGCTCTTGAAACACCCAGGCTCTCGTCCAGATTGGCACATCTTCGCTATTTATCATAAAGTCAGGATGGTGTATGGTGTGTCGAAAGTTGAGTTCTCGGGCATTCCCTTCTGCATCGTGAATAGTGATGGGCTTTGGGGTACGCTTCAGAGACGATTTTTGAAACAATCTCTTCTCGCCTCCCTGCTGAAAACTCTCCACAATGGTAATGGCCGACTTGGAGTAGATGTCGCTCATCTTGGTTGAGTGGTCACGCCAATCTTCCATGGAATCCTGCAAAATACAGAGACTGTCGATCCAGAAGTATCGAATAGCTTCTCCATACTGTTCTTGATGCCATTTAGAGAATTTTCTCAAAAACGTCACTCCATCTTGATATGTAGGCGAGAGGATATCCCAAGGTATCTCATTTTGAAAGGCAACGACGCTGTCTGATATAGTGGTAGGCGTGTCGCTTCCCCATCGATGGCTCAAACAAGCGTATCTTCCCTTTTTTCCATTAGTAAGAATTAATTTCACGCCGGACTCAGTATCTTCGGCCGCGATATCAAGAACTCGGTCTGGTAAATGAGGTATCTCGTTTAGTGAGCATCCAGGGTGTGCTTCATTGCACTCTTTGAACCAGTTGGTGGCCTTTCTGAACGCCTCATCAGATGCAGTGTCACCCGAAGCAGTTGGCCGCTCGCAAATGACAAACCCTCGATCCGGATACCAAGGTTCTCTCCAAGGCGATGGGACACCTGCATATACATGTCAGAAACTCCCTCTGGGACAACCATTGGACTTGGGCCTTACCATCTTTAAGAAAGCTTTCTATGGCCCAACCAGAGGCCTCCGTCTCCCCTGCCTCCAGGTGGCCAATTTGAATCGTACGCTGCGACGCACCAGCTCCTCCCGTACCAACGTATCCAGCTATTTGCATCAGATCCTGCTTCGCTGCATATTCCGGGTTCGTCTCCAGCATGTAATCGTGCAGGCCACGTCTAATGGCGACACATGGTGCAGTCTGGCCCTCGTCGCTACGATGCGCAGGACAGGGTTGCTCCAACCAATACTTGAACGGAATCATGGAATTATTGATGAGCTCGGCCTTGGCGAAGGCAAATGCCCAATCTTCCTCCGATCGTAGGTCCTCGCCCGCAAGAAGGCCCTTGACCATTGGTTCCACGGTCGCAAGATCTATGGGAATCGTGTAAATCTCCTCGATGCGTTTCTCATCCTTGTGCCGCATCAACCCCGAATGAGCAAATGGGCTGGCTGAGGATGTGCTCTTGGCCCTCTCCGCTATGCTGCCTGGGGGCGTCCCCGCAGCTGAAGGTTCCTCGCTGTCGGCGTGAACAACCGTCGTGTCAACCAAAGAACTCTCCGCGATACCTTCATTGATCTTTCTTTCCGGCTGCCTCATTATAGGGCTAGGCAGCTTCGTCTCGTCCGGCTTGGCGGTTTCATCCTCCACTAAACCACGTACTGACGTCCCCGTATACCCAAAGTCAAAGCAGATCGGACACACTAGCTCAACCTGTTTTGCCATCCTAGCAGAGGTCGTAAAAGATCGCCTAATCAAGTGAGGTAGACGGGATCGAAACATTACACACGGCTGTTAGACTATTCCGCGGCCAAAGAGCAATATAAATAAAGAAAATCATGACCCGGCTCGCCACATTGTTTGAGATGGCTGTGCTCATGTCGCCTGCTGTGAACTAGGTGGAGCAGCTGAGCACTAGCAGGCGTTTGCAAACCTATAGATCAAAGGGCGCAGCACAGGGCTGATGTGGGCTTGGCCATTGCCCTGCGAACAAGTATATTCAATGCATGTATTTTGTAATTTATTGATAGACAATTCACCTCCGCGCTGGCAGTGTCTATTTTGGTCTCTTATAGTCCCACAACGCGAGGTAGTGTGAGAGGAATCGCGTCTCGAGTGCTCAGCGCTGTCTTGGCTCTATTGTGAGTTTGTAACCATTCATATGCATGCTTTATTATCCAGCGGATTTATGAATCTTGCTCATCACTAAGCCTGCCTTTATGTTGGTTGGAAAAATACAACACTTTATGCTTCTTATGATCCAAATCCCATTCATCTGCCAAGAAAACCTCCCCGCTCCCTTCATCTAGACGCCAACGAATTAGTGATGTTCAAAGCTGCATTCGAGAGGGGTGTAGGATGCACAGCAATTGTCATATTCCATGTTCAGTGCGGGGAATGGCCAAGAGTTAAGCATCACTGATGAATTGAGCGCTACTAGACTGATAGGGTTGCTGTCAGAGTGATAACCTACCCGATAGACTATGAGTGTGTTCACCACTCGTTGAACAGCATAGCACAGCGTACACGATTTAGAATAAGCAGTTCAAGTATCTCTAAGTATATTCGATTATACTAAGGTAAAATGAATTACAGTTGCGTACTGTTATTAGGTCATTTTCTATCTCAAAGATTCAAGTTATCTAGGCAGACCATTACATGCGGCATGACTTCTCAAGTTAATAGAAGAGAATACTGCTAACCTAGAACTCCAGGATAATACTAAACGAACGATTAGATAGGGGGTGCTTATCCATGCCACTATCTAAGACGACCATCAGCAACACAGCACAGACACCGTAAACTATTATGTCTAACATAATGATACCGCATCCATTAGGAGAGAAGCTAGGGAACATAGGTCGCCAACGGGTATCGTAGTCGGTCGGTCGAGCGTCTAGAGACAGCCCTAAGGATATAATTGCCGTGAACTCGGGAGATTTCCGTGAGCGTCGACTGTGCAACCGAGCTCGGCGCTAGCGGACGCTTGCGGAGTGTGGATCAAGCGGAGTCCGGCATTGCGGACGGAGCATATACGGATGCGGGCCTGGAGTCAGTCTGAAGGCGAAATTACAGCACAAGTCGGGGTATAAAGACTTCATCTATCTCACCTTGAATTGTAGAAGCCCATCTTCATTCTATTTCATATCAGTATCTTACTTTACTTTCAACATTATGCCATCTTCAACCTTCTCTATTGACTCGCTTCCCGACCTAAAGGGGCGGGTCTACCTAGTTACAGGCGGTAACGCAGGCATGTAAGTCACCTCTCAGATTTAAACCGTATGATTTGCTCTTTTTTGACAGATCGATAGAGGCAAGGCAACGGTCGTCGGCTTGGCATCTCGCGGAGCAAAAGTCTACATGGGCGCACGCACTGAAAGCAAAGCGCTGGCATGCATCAAAGAAATCCAGGCTGAACTACCTTCTGCCTCTGTCGAGTTTCTCTCCATTGATCTTTCAAGTTTAGAAAGTGTCGTCACTGCAGCCAAGACACTGCGTAGCAAAGAGAATTCTCTTCATGGCCTGATCAATAACGCGGGTGTTATGGGTGTGCCTTTTAGCAAAACCGCCGACGGTTATGAGATCCAATTCCAAGTATGTAATTCCTTGGAGACTTCCATCTAAGAAGCTGACAATCGCGTGAAAGACCAACTATCTGTCACATTGGCTTCTCACTTTCCATCTACTCCCACTTCTCTCCTCAACGGCAGCATCATCCCCAGAGGGCACTGTACGGGTTGTAAATGTCACCTCGGACGGACATGTCAGGTTCACCGCAAAAGGCGGCATCAATTTGGACGATCCATCCATTGAGAATGAGTCTACAATGGCTCGCTATGGACAGAGCAAGCTGGCAAATGTTTTGCATACTAAGCAGCTGCATCATCTTTACGGCCCAGGGTCGGAACAAGCCAAGTCCACCAACTCCAGCATCCTCTTCTCCGCTGTGCATCCTGGTCATATTGACACGTGAGTTGGCCTTTGAAACAAATCACAGCCAGTCGAAATGCTAATGGTGAAAACAGAGACCTCAATAGACAGGCAACGGGAGCCGCGCCTGGCCCTATTCTGCGTGCAATGGTGCCTCTGATGAAATGCTTGGGAATATTGGACGCGCAGGAGAAAGGCGCCTGGTCTTCCCTCTTCGCCATCGCAAGCGACAAGTTCAAGGTCTCTGACTCGGGAGCTTACGTCGTACCATATGCCAAGATTGGGACCCCAAGCAAATATGCCAGCGATGCCGCATTCGTGCAGAGATTATGGGACTGGACGGATAGCAATCTTCGAGCAAAGGGATTGCTGGAGTCAAATTTGTCGTGATGCTTCAGACCCGCACAGTCAAGCTGTTTGCTGAAACTCTGATGTGTCTAGAATTTTGAGATATTCATCTGTACTGATTAGATCATTGTCATAATAGTCGTTAGTTACCACGGGGAAACTTACTTGCAACATGCCATCTCTGGCCCATTACTTGAAGGAGTGAAGTCAACCTCTCGACGGCGGCCAGAAGTTCATCTTTTCCAGTCTCGCGGATATACCATAGAAACTGCTTGGAAGCTGCATACAAGCATTCGGCAACGAATGGACTTTGTAAAGACCCCTCAAACTGCTGTTGGAATGCTATCAAGCCTGAAGCAAACTCACAGACCGATTGGCCCATGTCCTGTAAGCGCTGAAGGGCTAGCTGTTGTACCGCCAACTGTTCAGGCGTCCCCACGCCCTCAGGGTAGTCTAGGTCAGCACAGGTGTGTGCCTCGTACAATGCGATACAGGCGCTGAGACAAATTCCCATAGCAGAGGCATACTCGGTTGATATGGGCTGGTCCTCATTGTACAGTTCTAGGCGGAGAGCGTTATGGAAGGAGGACAGAATCTCGTGCAACTGAAGGGCCCTTGTGTAGTAATCTTGTGGATTCCTGCTGTCCTGGGGAGTATTTAAATGTGACAATACGTGCGAGAGGAGATGGGTTGCTTGGCAAGTTCGTGAAAATGGAGGTGCTGGGAGAGACGTGTCGCCGGAGACGGCCAACGAAGGCGTAGCAGTTTGTTCCTAGCATAATTGTAAGCCCGGTGGAAGGGTCATGGGTTAGCATCATCTTACGCCCAACTCCCATCGGGACTCGTCCATGGGGAGAAGATCTGATGGTTGCGCATCCTCGCAAGTAAACGGCCGCTTCTCAACACCCATATTGATGTAACTGAACGATGCAATTAGTAGGCAAATAGTGTGAACAAAAATGATCTTGCTCACCGTTCTAAAACCCTAACTCCCCACCATGTTCGACGAACCTCTTCCGTTTCTGTCCATGAGTCTAATTTACACTTAGCAATGGCCAGCCGAGTGAATGGAACCTGGGAGGCATACTGGAGTTTGGGAACATCTGTGGTGAATTGCGCCGATCATGGATGCCAATCGCGTGGCCAAGGCGAGCGCAGTGTCCTATTGTCATGAATGCAGCAGGGTAGATTGCATTGGCCGCTTCATAGAGTGATAACAACAGTGTCGCCTGAACCATGCGAAAGGATATCACACCACGGCTTTCCACATAATAAAAGCATTGCTTTGTCTTTTCATAAAGTGCACCGCTGTCTTCACTCTGCTGCGCCAAGAGACGCATACAGAGAAGAAGTAGCAATACGTCAGCATTATGTTCAGTGTTGGACGAAATCTGTTGAAAGAACCGCCTTGTTGAGACTTTAGAGCACGTCGTCGCATCAGTAGTCGTTCAAGACCTAATGTATGACATCTCACCTATGGGTAGAATCTTGTGCACAGTGGCAAAGTAAGACTCAGCAGCTTGTGTTTGAAGTATACCGTCGTTGTTGAAGAGCAATCCTGAAATTTCTCGTGGCAGCGGAACTGAAGGCAGCTCAATAGATGCATGTAGGCGCTGGTACATGTAGGTGTCTAAGAAGAAGAGGGGAGGGAATGGGCGATGGGTTGGATGAGACCCAATAGTCTATTAGGCATGTCAAGTTTTGTTCAGAGGGATCAAGGATTATGCCAATGTGACTGACTCTTGAAGGACTCTCATTGTTGGAAGTAGATGGTGTCGCAGAGGGATATTCGCAATATCGCCCATGTCTTCGACAGAGTTGACATGTTGGCAGCTCACGGCTGCATTTTCGCTTCTGTCGACGACAAGTAACACAAGAAAGAGGCCAATATTGGCCAACCAGTTCACTCATGCTGCTTCATGTGCCTAATCAATGCCGAGAAAGCTTCGATTGTCTTTGCAAGTCATGAGCAGATAGGTTGCGTCGCCTTATGATTCATTAATGCCGAGTTCTGTGGAGACGCGTTCACAAGTGTCAGAATTCCAGGGGGGTCTTTCAGCCCTAACTCAGCTGAAGCTCAGTGCTTACAAGGCCGACAGACACGCAGATGGAGCCGGGTGAGTCCTGGCAACCCCGCATTTGCACCTCAGGACTCATGGTCTTGAAGTTATCATGACTGCAGTGAAATAAAGCCGAAGACAGGACATGGATGATGACAATTGGTGTCAAGGTGCTATATATAGTATGGTATAAATGAACTACATAGTGCGTGATTTAGCGTTATAGAGTAAGGTTATTTTAATTTATAACAAATACTACCTGGATGGGCAAGTTTCCTACGGAGCCTCATGGTAAGACGTCCATGGAGATGGACAGGATGATCCATTGTACACGCAGTGGCTGAAGCCAAACGCCTCGGATATCTGGTTTCCGGCCCCAGTGTATGATATTGTATCCAAAGGACACTGGCAAATTCATGTCGAGTTCATGCTTTGAGTAGGACTTCATAAACAGCTTTGGGTCAAATCTCATACGTCACGCTTCGTATCACTACGAACGAACGGGCTTTTTATTGAGCCTACGGGAGTATTATCCCGTCTCGTTATTTTTACACAGTTGTAGTCTATTCTATCGCTTACGAATAAAGTTGACAAATGAAAGAAATCTTACTCAAATCATGACAGCACCCCCACCCCCATTGATCGACTTTGTTTCAGCATACTTGATTCTGACCCCGAGAGAATCGGGGGAAACCTCACCAACGAAGCAATCCCGTGCTGCATCAATATCGCGCGACCGAATTGTATCATACAGCTCGAATTCATTGCGGCTGAATACTGCCGCCAGAACAATGTACAATTCTGCCAACGCAAAACTTCAAAATCCCTAGGTTAGCAGGTCTAAAATGAGGGAAGTAGAATACATACTGCATGCCAAGGCACATTCTACCTCCGCGACCAAAAGGTAGCCAGTTACGACTGATTCTCTCTAGATCTGGGTTACTCGATAACCACCGTTCTGGCCGGAATTGAGTTGGATCATCGAAAATAGCTGGATCCAAAAGAATATCACGAAGCGTCATACTGATGGGGGTCTGCGGAGAAGCTCAGTCAGTACCTGATGAGAACATGGAAAATAAAAGAGGAACGTGAAAAGGGAACATCCGAGGACATACACCCGCGGGGATCACCCAATCCTTGTACTGTAGAGACTCCTTTGGGGAAACAAGCGGCAGTCTTGATGAAATGAGTCCAGTGATGCGCAACGATTCTTTGATGATTGCTGACTGTAGGTCATATTAGTTGCAAATGGCCAAATATTTGAAGTTATAGGGGATGGCTTACTAGCCAAGGTAGACGTTCCAAGTCTTTGAGGCATACATTAGTATCTGCATCAGTCATCACCTTATTCAGTTCTTGCTTCAGCTGTAGCAGAATTCTCCGATTTGTCAAGATGTGGAACGTCGCCGCCGTCAAGACCATGGCGGTAGTCTCAGCACCCGCTCCGACAGAAACAAACCCTTCCTGTGCCATGCGATAGGCCGTCTTTTCGGCGGGCGGAAGCAACTTGCTCGAAAGAATAGCCTGATAGAGGTTTTGTCTCCCGTCGGATGGCTTTTTGCCCTGCTCCGAGTCTGAGTGCATCCTGATGGTGGAACGCGCTTGGACTTCCATATTCTGAGCATTCGAGTTAGCTCTCCAGAAACACTTTGAGAAGAACTGAAGTATGATAGCTGTGAGGATATCATTGACTCACGCGACGCAATTTCACGATTCGAGCCATGTCGGGATGCAATACTTCCAATAGGCGGAGAGGAAGATACATTGCCAGTGGAATCATCCAGTTGAACTGCCTGACGACTGGATTGAGACATGCAACGGCATCGATAGTTTTCTTCCAGGCCGTCGCTCGCTCATCGCTTTCCAGCAGATTGAGAGACTCGTCAAAACAATAGTCTATGATGTTGTCGGTTGCGAGTGCCAGATACGTCTTGCGTAGTTCAGCACTGCCAGTTTGTGTAATCTGCTTGTCAATATTCTTGAGAAGTAGGCCGGTATTTCTGTATATGATGGATTCCGAGCTTGATACAGTGGCTTTGGAGAACAAAGAGCTTATCGCTGTACGTCTTCTGCGGTGGATATCGTGATGAACTGTTCCAAAGACTAGAGCAGGGTATGCTTGTCAATGATAGTCTCCATCTGAGTTATGCTTGAGTACATACCAGCTTCTGGTGTTCCAGCTAGTCGTGCTGCGGGCGGATACTTGTCTCTTTGTCCCTGGACGAGTTGGTGAATTGATAGAATGGATGGTGTTGCTTGGAGATCTTACACCAGCTGCTCCAACATATAACTTATCTGCCCATGATGCATCGTCTATGTGAATCTCGTGAGGATTGATACGCACAATTGGACCTGTCTTTTATTAATAACTGGATGATCCACAGCCCATTACTGATCTCACCGTATACTTTATGTAGCCGCTGCAGCTCAAACATGAACTGCCCGCCAGGACGCAAAAAGAGATCAAAGTAAGCCTCGTACCATCCTGTTGCAGCGGCAAGCTTGGGCCCCGGAAATCTTGCTATAGGATGGAAATAGAGTCGATATATGATGACGGCGACCTGAAAGAGCGCCCAGATCCCGATTAAGGGACTCAGAAGAACGTAGACTGGCATTTCTCTTGGGAGAAAACCGGTTGAACGGCTTATGAGGGAGAATGAAGAAACAACCGGTAATCATATATAAAGATCAGCTGTCCTATTGATGACTTGAGTGATCACGTTTCAAGATGCATTCCTGCATCTAATCAACAACATGAGTGCGTAACCATGCAATGCCTCATGTCGGTATCTTCCATGACAAGAAGCAGCCGAAACGGCGTGAAGCGGCTGGAGGAGCCAGGGGAACGGAACTTGGACGCAGACGACCTGCCCAGATTGATGTTGGATTCCATATTTGGATATTCCGGACTTACAAGCTGAGTCTGAGACAGAATAAAATACCAGTTCTGGGCCAAAGAAGACAGCTAAAACGGGACTGTCAGCAATTGCGCCCGCATGCAATACCAAAACCCCACAGTGTATATAAGTTTCAAAATGACCGGCTACCTCTGTTTCGTGATTGGCATTCTGGAAAAAGAATGTAGTTGGAGGTATTAACTTGCAAGGGCAAGCTTTCCATCTGCTTTATGGACCAACAACCCATATGTTGATTCTGAACATCACGTCTTTTGGTCCGAATTCACTCGTTTCTTGATGGATGTTGGGACGCACTGAATGGATTGTAAGAGATTATGTATTCTCTTGTATCGGTGATACACAGATTAGGTTGCTAGTATGGCAGGACTCCATTGGCGTGGTACGGCTATCCTCCCCCCTGACTTTGATGTATTCGAACCCCAAAGGGATTTCTGGCCTGACTGAAGATACGCAAATCATTCTGTAGAAGATAGTGGAATGCATGACTAGCACAAGACACCACTTACTGAACCTTGAGCGAATGTCAACTTTGGAACAAAAGTATGACAGCGCGGTGTAGGCCATCTGGCAGATCCAATTGTTTTTTTTTCTTCTTCACCGGTTCCTCTATCATTTGACAAGGCTCTTCGGCATGATCTCTATATAGAAACAGCCGAATATGACAATTTGTCGTGCGTACTTGTATTTCATGCTCATCAATATCGGTGGGGGATTGTGGTTTGATAGGAGGGGGATGATCACCGGTCAGCAACAGAGTAGATCCATCCCTATTTTTATTGAAAGATAAAAAATCTATCCATGGAATACAATCCCAAAGCCATCTTAATAACCTTCTACTAACTACACTCTATCACCAGCGATAGCTTCCAGCAATGATTTAGGAGCATCTTGCGCGAAGAGAAGAGCCGCGCTCCCATTGCTCCGATCTATGAGATCTTTGGCACGTTGGAACATGTCTGTCTCATATTCCCCCACTGCCTCATCTAGATTGTCTAAACCATGTGCGGCAATCTTGCCCACCAAGACTAGGGAGTCATGCATTGAACAGTTCACCCCTTCACCGACGAATGGTGTGGAGACGTGTGCTGCATCACCCACAAGCGCGATACCGGGAGCTCGTTCCCAGCGTATTTCCTCTGATGGCATATGGTAAAGTGGCCATGCCCTAAAGGCACCTTCTGAGTTGGTTATGAAGCCTTTCAGCTCATCCGCCCACTCAGCAAAGAATGCATTTTCTGAGACCAGGAGAATGCGGGCAGCTGCTCCATCATTAACAGAGAGATCAATGCGACCGTTCTTAGTAAATTTTTCAGGCACAGTGAGACCAAGATAGATGCGGTAAGAGCCATCTCCTTGTTGCTGTGCTGAGATTTGCTTGCCGTCTCCCATGGCGATGAGACTGCCACGTCCAATCTTACTGTGAAGTATCGGATAAAAAGGATTCTGGGTAGTAATTTTACCCTCAATGTAATGCTTTCCAGAGTACTGCGGATTTAATGGTGTGAGCTACATTGAAGATTAGTATCAAGTAGTTAAATGTTGATAGCTTCACACAACATACCAAGTGGCGAACCTTGCTCCACGCTCCATCAGCACCGATGATGAGTTTAAATCCAGATACAGAACTGCCGTCCGCAAACATAATAACTACCGCGCCGTTCTCATCTCTCTCCACCTTGTTGACGGCATGGTCCCAGCAAATCTTATGAGCTGGTACGGCATCAAGAAGAAGCTTGCGTAGCGCTGCTCTGTCAATCTCCGGAGCGTCTCGTTCCTGGCCAAACACCAGATGCGTCGTGCCATTCTTATCCAAAACCAATGTCGTCGTTGCATCCCACCGAGCGTGTTTCTTGAACTCCTCAAACAGCCCGGCGCTCTTCAGGGCTTGCTGTCCGGTAGGCCCGTGAATATCGAGCGAGCCACCTTGCTGTTCCACGGTGGGAGAGGCGTCTCGTTCATAAACGATGTAGTCAATGCTATGGCATTCAAGGAGTCGGGCAGCAGTAAGACCACTTGGGCCACCTCCAATGATGGCTATTGGGGGCGACATAACTGTTATGATAGCACAAATCCACTTCAAAACCGCGAGTACCGTATTATTTGAGGTGGATGAAATGATGGATGGTATTAATGAACACAGGGAGAGGTGATCATCATTTTATACCTTTTGTCCCAAATGCTATTTTGTTGAACTTCGGCTTCTCGGGCTCTCTGAAGCCGTTGACAGATTCGGGGAGGCCATCCTAGTTTAGCCAGTAATATCGCATAGCTCCGGGACCGGGGTCGCGGCTGACCCTCGTCTTCGGGCGCTATTCTCCAATAGCATGTCAGAGATGTCTGCGAGGCTTGCGTCGTCGAATAGAATTGATTCATTACGGACCCTATGATTGCGTTCCTCATCCTGTGTAGCACAATACCGTAGCCGTAAGCTGCAGCCTCATGGTCATCACATTTGACTCTTGTTGATCACTTTGCTGATAGACTAAGAAAATTAAGGAAATAATGTACTTTGAGTAATAGTACATGAGAAAATAATATTATCATAGATAGAAGTTTGGCTTGTTGAAAGCACAGCTATGTTCTTCTTTCTTGCTAACCAGTTGCTTGATACATCTAGATAATGATTCAATATTGTGGCAAGTTTTCTTGATCGCTGTCCAATAGCTTACACATCCTCATTGAGTCATTCCAGAGTCTGGCGGCGCTTTCTGCATCATATGTGTGACTAACATACTCTGCGCTCATCATGTTACGATCGTCCGCTCCTCTTTCGGCGACAGAACAATTGGAAAGGTATTTACCACCTCTACCCTCCCACTCTTTGCCAACTGCAGCCCATATAGAAGTTGCTGCACCTTGCTCTGGACTTTTTATAACCTTGATCGCATTATTCTGGCTTCTCATGGCTTCCAGTTGTGCTACTGGGATGTGTTTGCTCAGACCAGTCCTGATTGCACCAGGATGAACACTCGTTGCGTGAAGGCCCCGAGTCCCATAGCGGCGCTCAATCTCATTGGCCATGTAGATATTTGATGTTTTTGATTGGGCATATGCAACCCAGGGGCTGTATTCTTCCTTTTCAAAGTTGTAGTTGTCTGACGCATTAATGCCATGCAGCCGGTGGCCTGAAGAAGCGACATTGACGACTCGAGACTGGAACTGAGGTGTGCTCGCGTTCAATAATGCCGATTTTAATAGCTGGAAGAATAAGAAGTGGGAAAGGTGGTTTGTGCCAAACTGCAGCTCATGGCCGTCCTCGGTAAGCTGTAGTTCCGGTATGGCCATGATTCCAGCATTGTTGATTAGGATGTTGACTTTATTTGTTTTCGAAAGGATATCCTTTGCCGCTTGTTGAACACACTGGAAAGAACCCAGATCCATTTTGATGAGTTGCATACGGTCTGGGTCCCAGATATCCGCCAGGGCTGCCGTAGCTTTAGCAGTATCTCTGGCTGTCACGTAAAGAGTTGCTCCAGTAAGTGAGAGAGCACGAACAGTCTCTATGCCAATTCCAGAAGAGACTCCAGTAATAACGATCAATTTGCCAACCAGATTGTCTTTCAGTCCCTCATCCTGAATAATTTGAAGGGCTGTAGGACGTGAGTCCCCGGGACCCTGAGGATCAACATGGGCTGCGGCATAGCGAGACATGAGGTTATGAGTGATATTGAGAGTTATCTGTGGTAATGGAAGCTGATAGCTTTCAGAAGAGATTAACAGTACGATGCTCCAATGCCCCGGTTCAGGAATAAATAACACAAGAGAATCTCGTCTCAAATTAGTTAAATAGAGCCACATCCTTACTCTATTATAAGAAATGAATTTCCCAACGACAATAGATTCCACTGTTGTCCTGTCCGTAAATACGATGTTATCTCCTTCTATCAGACTGTGCTATTCCACCTTGTAGCTTATTTATCCGGGTATTGAGATCATGTCATCTGATATCTGGGGGCTAGTCTCCTGTCTGCGCAGCAAAGAATTTCTGTTTTCTTTTGGCAAAGTGTAATCATAGGCCATTCGATTATGCCGTATTAATCTGTCAGCTCATTAGCATTGTTACCGCTGCATACACAGGACTGTTGGCCGGAGTTAACGGAGTACAACACCGTTACTACCGCGTATACCATGCGGTACTCCATCAAGCATCAATTATTCTAATCATCAATTATAGTATAGCTAAACCAGACTTTATAAATAGGAGAGCGGTATTTGGCATGATGATCGATCATTGTGAGACTGGGTCTGGGGCATTGGGGTATCTGGCAAGCCGCCAACATCTCGATATGCTCCCCTTTGCTCCCTACTGTCTGAATGTTATTAGCTGATTCAGGAAGTGGCATGTTTCAAAGCTTCAACCAACATCTAAGACCGCAGAGGTTTAGAGTCAATAAAGCTCATGGACCCACGGAAAATCACGTTCCGAGATGCCTCAATGCTGGCAGTGTTTATTGTAGGTGCCTGTATTGCTGCTTGTATAGTTTCGGACTACAAAGCACAATCTTGGACCAGGCTTGCCATTTATAATGCAGCACCTGATTCTAGCACTCTGAGCCGTAATTTTTAACGTTTTATAGACTTGTTGATTCCGCAAATAACTATTACACATAAAGCCAAAGCAGCCTAATTGGACAGTCAAATGGGTTGAAGTATCTCAAACCTGCCATCAATATTGTCAAAGATCGCAGTGACATATTTTGAGCAAGGCTTGGCGAAGTGTAGCCAGTCGAGAATGTCGATACCCTGACAGAACCCAACAGTTTAATCCATGTTGTTTATGGGGTCACTTTAAGCATACTTCGTGTTGCTTAGCAATTTTAGGCCTCAGAAAGAAATGTCCGGGGTTAACCGTCTGTGGATGCATTATTCATATTAATCAAGCATGTTTTCTTTCTCTCATTAGCTATATTTGAACTCATGATATGTTGAGAGCCGGGTAAAGTCGGGTCGAGGAATATGACTCTTGTCCCACGCGGTTATATCCCAAGTGTAACCTCAATCATGGCTACTATTTCATCAGCCAATTAATGAGTGATAGAATAGGGTGGCAGTGCATGAATAATCTTAGTACCTATTTCCAAGTCTTGGTGGCTTATATTCTCCAGCTGAGCAACCTCTTGAGCCGCACGCCAACTGAGGCCTCATCCGAGGTTGCATAAGCTCATCTGAAGGGAGTTTTTGACACCGTATCCGCTGCGACAACAGCCTCACAGGCATTTCATTCGGCAATAGCAGATTACCGATCAGTAGCTTGGCAGAAATATCCTCAAATCTCACAATGATTGCAGGATCGATAACGCTGGGTATTGCCCTTGTCAGAGTGCAGCTGGGTAATCCATGACACATTGCCCATGCCGTGCAACCATGCCTCCAATCTGGTAATATTTTATAAACATCCCATTAGCAACCTGCAGTGAAGCGAGATATCCCATAAATTAATGCTGCATAGTGCGCCAATTATCTAATAGGTGCATTTTACGATATCCACCACATTCTTTCAAGCTACGTGCGAGAATAGATTAACTCCTCTCCATATTTGTCTGGGCTTTGTACTCCGTACCCTGAATGTCAACGGAAGCAGATCGGCAGGGAGAGCAAGGAACGGGCCAGGCCGGTTGTAATCCATGCACAGACGAGTGGAGTGTAAAGATGCGCGCATCTCCCAATCAGATACTCTTCTTTGTCTGCATTCCCCTGATTGTGTGCTTGTTGTCGGTGTAGCTGAAACATTTGTATGTCGTGTGACACGCTTATACCATATTAATATAACAAAATTTCCACTCCGGGCCTTTGGAATCAGGACCATGAGTCTGGAGACTTTCACGAAGGGTAGCGTTGGGCGCGGACCTATGCAAGGGTTTCTGCCTTATCGCGATGAGGGGAAGCCAGACCCACACGGCCAAGACTCAGACCCCTGGGGTTTGGAAAGACGCAATATTATGTGGGATGAGAAGGGAGAGCCATACTCCGTATCTTTCCCTGCTTTAATGCCTGGATGTCCCACCCTTACCTCATATCAGATTGGATTAGTGGGCTAATTAGCCACATTTAAGACGATCTAATCAGTCTTGACATATGCCGGTGTTACCGTGATACACTTGTCCGTCCCCCCTGTACGCCTCTTGACAAATGATTATGACAATGATCGTCTTGTTTCGGTAAAGAAAATACGCGCAGAGCCTCATTTTGGCTTGAAATTCTATACCGAACTGACGTGGCTAAGAACTATCTGATCTTACGATGGCAACCTCCTTGGTGGACCGAGGCCGGGGCTGCTATGGACCCCATCAGACACAACCAGTGATGAGGAATACTATTGGCCAACATTGTAGCAGAGTAAGGCGGACGGTTTGATATATTGGCCAAGGCTAATAATTCTAGCCCTCGAATGAGTGAAACAGGACGGTCGTTTCTCGGCATTAGAAGACAAAGCACCATGCCGAATCCTGGCACCTCGGTTGATACTGGTTTCAATGTCAAGATCAGCGGCATCTTCTTTTTTTTACTATTACGGGCAATGATTTGTGGCAAATCGATACGTACTAGCGGCGGACAATTAATTACGGTGGATTATGGGTGGTGTCAGTCACAAGCTATACCACTCGACATCACGATGTGTATATAAGGCTGGCACAGCACCGATTGTGGTAAGCCTTTTTCCCCCAGAACTCTCATCAACACTCTTCCTAAAGCCACAAAGAGCTCAAACATAATACAAAATATATCACGTTTACTTTATAACCCAAAGTCCCCTCTCCTATCACGAAAATGACTACCCAAGTCAAAAACCAGCTGTCTCTTTCTACTCCTGAGCTCGTCGACGCTCAACATGGCGGGTCAAAGTCATCTATCAAGGACTTGAAAACAAGAGAAACTCTTGCGGCCTTTATGCGTGGCACACATGTCACAATTCCTGATCTGCTCGAGCCCATGAAGCATTGGCCTCAGAGTGTCCATCCGGACGTCGAGAGGGTAGATGTCGTGATTCAGAAGACACTGGAATCGTAAGGATACCCTTGGCAGCGCACATGTTTTCTCTCACTAAGATGATTCTTCTAGCATATTTCCTTCACCGAAAGATGCAAAGAGGCTTCAACAGGTGAAGGGCACAAAGTTGGACGTCTTTGCATCGACCTGGTGGCCCGACGTCCCCTATGAGTCTTTGATCATCGCGGCGTACATTACAGTCTGGGTAAGATTCTAAAAATCTCCTACCACCTTGAGATACTAACCTCTTCGAAAGGTATTTACTTGGGATGATGGTAAATTACCTAGACTTCGGCTCGGATTATATAGGTTGTCTAACATGTCGCAGAAACTGACTCTGACGAGTTCTCATCCCTGATTGATGACTTTGACAAGTCGAGCGCTTTCCGACGAGAGACTCTTGCATATTTGGAAGCCTCCTTTGACCTTGACAGGCATCATGAGCTGGACAGAATTTCAAAGAATAACATCATAACCAATTTCTTCGACATTGGCAACGCGTTTGCAAAGCATGGAAATCAACGCAAGTCTCTGCTGTTGATGAAATCATAATCTATGGGGCTAACTCTCGTGCAGGCCAGGTGGATAGATTCATGAATGAGCTGAGATTTTTCATCATGATGAGCGAAGAAGAGCAGGCATTCCAAATGACAAACCATATGCCCACTGTGGAAGAATACATTCAACGACGCATGGGATCGAGTGCTCTACGGGTTGGCTTGGCTTTCACCGAGTAGGCTCCCACCCTTCTATATCAATATCTATGCCCAGCTACTAATCTTTATATAGATATGCCTACAACATCGAGATACCCGAGGAGGTGATGGATAGCGATGCCATGACGGCCCTTTGGCGCGAGACCAACATCATTTTTTCCACGTAAGCCTGCTCAGAAGTACCACGTGTTTCATCAATCATTCACTAACGAAGAATCGTGCAGCAACAATGATATCATATCGATCAAAAAGGAAATTGTATGCCACTCACCACAGGCCTGTTGGAGGCGATAGTGCTGACAGCTGTACGCCGTAGGAAAAATCGCAAGTCGACAGCCTCATCCCTCTACTTACTATGCAACTCGGATCCGTTCAGGCAGCGATCGACGAGGCAGCCAACATTGTCCGTCTCGCGGTCCACCGGTTTGAGGCTGCGGAGAAGGAGCTCTTAGACAATGCGTCTACCCCCGGACTGCGCGATGATCTCGTCAAGTACATCAATTGCTGCAAGTATTCTTGCACCGGTAATATCTACTGGAGGTGAGTTCTGTCCAAAATCTTAATCCACACAGCCCCTTTGGGTGGGAGCCGCAAGTTCTAATTGGATTCCGCGGGACAGCCTCTCCACTCCTCGGTATAAGCTCGCATGCGGCACATCCATGGCGGGTGGTGTGCGCGTCGTTCTATGAAGGATCGACAGGCAATCGATCCAGGTAGACAAGCCCCCATCGGACATGGGGGTGGATTAATGCCTGTATCCTTGCATCATCATGCGTTTGCAGGCTGGGGCTGATATGAAGATGTTGAGGACGACTTCTTTGGAAGGATAGAATTTAGATTGATACAGTGATGTCTCTCGCGGGCCTTCAATAGACATGTTTCTTCTTGCCAATCTATTTGTATTTGTGTTTTAAATGCGTTTCTTCAACATGAGAGGATCAGGTCAGCATCTGGCGCACACGCCTGTTGGTGGAATTACAAAACTTCATATTCCCTAGGTGGAGGAGTGAAATCATTGTAATCCTGCCCTGTCATCATGTCACTGCTGACGCTACATATGCGCAGGGTATGGTGTTTTTCAGAGACACAAATCCGTCTTACATCTGATACATTGTGCCACACATGTCTATGACTGTCCCGTAACTCTTCCGCCATAAACCCAGTTCGAAACAAAAGCCAAAAGATTGATGATGGTCATGCTATACGAGCAATGCAAAACAAGACATTTGTGGTCCAAGACAATAGCGGTCTTCGCTGCAGTCACATATGATGCGCCGGAAAGCCAGAGAAGTGGCCGAATGACACGGCTCGGCAGGTTTACTGTCATTTGTGGGTGCGGAAAGGGTAATAAATCACTCTTAACTTGACTCGAGCCCTCTATATCAATTATTCTTGTTAATTTCATGCCTCTTTTTATATTCCACTTCCCGATATTGACGACCGTAACTTGAAACTGACATAATATCCCTCAGTACAATATGGCCATCACTGAGGATGCCATCCAGAGTATTGCAGTGGTCACAGTTTTATCGGTTTTGGCGACACTTGCTGTCATCACAAGAGTGATCCTTCGTCGAAGGGGACTCTTAGGCATTGACGACTATCTATTATGTTTCGCGATAGTGCAATTATGGATACAAGCCGCTGCATCTTATATCAGTATGTAGATCCTAGCAACGCCCTCATTATGTACTCTGATTGAAACTAGTCTTTTGCATGGTTGGCGCAAGGAATGTCGGGGGCAGGCCTGCGACGATGCTAACTCCCAAGCAAATGACATGGCTCTTTGGGGTGAGTCCCTTTCTTTGACCAGGACCATTGGAAAAATAACGCTGACAGGAATGCATCATCTAGTTATCCTATGTGTCGAGATTGAACTGTACGGTTCTTTTGGTCTCCGTCAAGACATCCATTCTCATCTCGTATAAGCGCATATTTGGACACAATAGACTGACGCTGATACACATCTACATACTCCTCGGCCTCTCGTGGTGCTGGGGCATCGCTACATTCTTTCCAAGCATATTTCAGTGTATGCCTATTGCAAAAGTATGGAAGCCACACAAGCCGGGGGCCTGTATTGACGTCGTAGCTTTCATCTGGGGCACCTCCATCTCCAGCTTCATTATTGACTGGCTGATTCTCATTATTCCAATCGTGCCTATTTGGAAGCTTCGCATAACCACTGTCCAAAAAGCCTTAGTCGGTGGCTCTTTCGCATTCGGATCCCTGTAAGTCTGCACTTAATTCTTACAGAGGCAAAAGAAAAGGCCGCTGACAGTTTCTCAGAGCATGCATTGCAAGTACGATTCGCTCAGTATCTACAAACCAGGTAGATCCCGATAATGTATTCAGTAAGTAGTTTGCTCCTGCTGCCTCTACTCCTCGCGAACCCTGGCTAAGTTTACCTACAGGGTCTGTTTTCAGGGGCTCTATTTGGACATTTATCGAGCCATGCCTTGGGATGATTTCAGCATGCCTTCCCTTCCTAGGCAGTGCTCTTGGTAATAGGATTATGCGAATGCCAAATCCTATGCCATCCATCCGCCTAAAGATGACATTGTTTTTTCACATTGGCAATCGAACGCGCCGAGGGGATGCCGGCATGCCGCTGCCGGGAAACGAAAATGGCATCATGAGGATTAGGACAACCAGTGTGCAAGTAGAAAGGCACGACTCGGAGGGCTCAGCTGATAAAATAGAGCTCACGGTGTATTCTGTTTCGGCTACTGCGCATGGCCAGATTGGAGGCAGCAGTAATGCTGTTTAACCACGGCTGTGATGCGAAACTTTTGCGACTTGACATCCGGACACGACCTTTCTCCTTGGTATACAATTAGATATTACATGCAAATGAATTATGAATACCGCCTCAGATCGCGCATCATCTAGAGGAGGGCCGCAATGCTACAGCAAATTTAGATTAATCTCGGCTCCTTCAGAAGGAATAGGGGCCTGCGCCCGCACGACTGTTCACATTGATCGGGATTGGGCACAATAACCCCAAAAGTAGCCGAGACTCACTGAAGATATCCGACGCTGTTCTGTAAGCATTGTTACCTTGCAGGATGGGTCAACGGAATAGAACCATGCAACTGGGACGGCTGGGGGTGCCCACAGCTCCAAGGTATCGACTGTTCCAACCAACAGCGTTGCATCGAGATATTTCAACGGGCCGAACGACAGAAAGATATGACTTGACCCCATGATGGGCTCAGCTAGGTCCCATTATCTGGCCGCTCATCGCTCGCTGTCTTCATCCGGGGCGAACCATGGAACCTTAGTCTGATACAATCCAACCCATAACTTCGTCACTCATACATCGGCTTTATCGCTGGCTCATGGTTCATTCTTGCTTTGACGAATCTACAAAAAGCTAGCCCCGTTGTACTCAAATGAAGATCATGCTGCTGTTCACCCCTCTTCAGACCGGTTCATCCTCGACGAACCTGGCATCACATTCGAAACATCAGGTACTGATGCACTTACAATCTAGCAACGATTAAAACCTTGATTTCTGAGAAGTAAAAAGACATTTTATTCGTGCAATCGTATGATGGTCTTGCAGCAGCTAAAGCTGTTCTGACGGAGTCAGTCCCCAGCGTTTATGAAAACAAAAGGCCTCACAGGGTTGATGAGAGGGGAAGGATTCCACGCAATTGCGCCTGAATATTTAGAATTATCATTAATCCATCGATATCATCTTCTATTTCGTATTCTCTTCATCTTGGTGGTCAAGATTTGCCTGTGCCATGACAACCTCGTCATCGCCAGCAAAAGCCTTATCCCCGAACGCGAGCGCAATCTCCTCGAGTGTGTGATCCGCTGTCTCGACATAGTAGAAGTAGACCAAGCCAGATGAGAAGAGACAGAAGCCAGCGATGATTACGTAGTAATACCCATGTATCCCTGCAAATGCATCCGGTGCCGACATTCCAATGGCAAAGTTGAACAACCAGTTTGAGCACGTCGCGAGCGCCATGCCTTTGCTACGCGCACGCAAGGGGAAGATCTCTGCGGGGAGCAGCCAGGGAATAGGGCCCCATGTGAAGCCATAGATGGCGTTGTAAATGACCACAAAGGCATAGATACCGTGCGCGCGGACATTCGTGTCGTGGATCTTGGCTTCTGTAAAGGCGCACACGATGCAAAGAGCGATGGCCATAAGAATACCGCCAAGTATTAGAAGTGGTCGTCGTCCCCATTTGTCGGCCAACCACCATGTTAGAATCGTGGCCGAGACGTAGGGGATTGAGTTGGCCGCCGTGTAGAGGAGGGACTTTTCCTGGCTAAATCCAGCGCTGGCCAGCGTGGTAGGCAGGTAAAAAGAGATGACATTGATGCCGTTTAGCTGTGCAAACATCTGAGCTGTGATGCCGACGAGAGTACGCTTGCGATAACGTGTAAACATCTCGAGCCATGTCGACTCGCCTAGGGTGGCTTCGTATCGAGTAGCCTCTTGAATCTCCAACATTACCTTTTGGACATGGGGGGCCTGAGTGTCGCCGTCGGGTGTGTGCAGATCTGCTACCGTTTGGAGGCATTCCTGGGTAAAGCCATTGCGCGCAAGCCAACGGGGTGTCTCGGGAAGCATGAATGACATGGAGAAGAGAATGGCCGCCAGGCCCATCTGGATAAAGTAGGGCCCCTGCCACGACTCGTTCTTTGGGATGAGATGGAAGAAGCCAAAGTCGATCCACGTTGAGAGCGCGTAACCACCAATGAGAAAAGAGTACTCGACTCCAACCATCAGACCACGGCGGTGCGGTGCGGCAATTTCGGTCTGGATAACAGGGACGGTCATGGAGAGGAAGCCGACACCAAAGCCCTGAAGAGTTCGGCCGGCGACAAAGGTCTTGAAGTTTGGAGCAAAGGCCTGGATGAAGGCAGCGGCAAAGTAGATGAAGCCCCCAATACGGACACACTTCTTTCGCCCAATCATATCGCCCAGACGTCCGGCGATGATGGATCCAATGGCGGCGGAGACTTGGAGGCATGACACGAATATGCCAGTGATGGATGGGTCGATGACACCGCCTGCGTCGTTGGCACCATAGTTACCAAAGAATCTCGAGAGAAAGACTGGATTGACGAGCAAGCCCGCCACGATGCCTGTGACCTTGTTAGTGATTGAGGGGGTGGGTGCGGCATTTAGCCTATCGACCGTCCCACGAGGCGAGAGAGTAACAAAACATACCCTGATCGTAACCAAACAAGGCGTCGCCCAAGCTTCCAAACGCACAAGTCATCCATAGGAGAGGCTTCCCCTTGAAAGGATAGCGATGTCGAATCTCCTTGGGCTTGAGCTTCGATTCGAGCCATGAGATGGGAACCGTAGTGATTGTCGTCTCACCCGCTACCGGGGGCTCAACGGTCTCCTGGAATGCCTGCTCCGTCGTCTTTTCCATGTTTGAAGCCCTTTAGATGGAACGATACAGTCGCATCAGATCTATTTCATGAAGAAAGCCGGGGTATGAGGCTGAGTATATATACATGTGGAGTGTGAGACACCCGTGGTCGAGCCCATTACCCGCGTATAGCTCTGAGACAGTCCCAGCTTTTTTGGCGGACATAGTTACTCCGTAGAATGGTCTAGGTCAGCTGGTGTTTTTCTTTTTCTTTTGTTCTTTTGCTTCTAGTTCTGATGAGATTTTGTCATTGATGTGGGAACTATGCTTCTAATTTATTGTGTCTATGTTGTCTGATGATGAATGGCTCTGGCTGGAAGAGGAACGCCAATTCGTCAACCACTCCCTACTATGTTCCAGGATAGTTTATTTCCTAGGGATTGGCAGAGGCCGGATAGACAGCAAGACGGTAGATCTCGCACAGGTCAGGTCCGTTTATAACGATGCGAATAATAACGCAACTTTATGGATATCTTCTCTCGCATCGTTGGGCAGAACACCAATGCCGATACCTTGATAACCAATATCAAGATGTATCATCATTCTATTATACTGGAAGCTTATCCCATACTTTGCATCAACGCCCGAATCGTTTTATCCATCTTTGAATCAATGTTCCCATCAGCACATCAGATCGAATTCCCCCTCATTATTCACGTGGGACTTCATCATGGTTGTCCCGAATGCCCGCATGTCTCACCATCTGGGGACGGATGTCGGTGGTGGATTCTGATCAAACCTTTTCAATTTTAGTACACGCACGTTGAATTGCTTTCATTCGCTATGCTTACGGTCTTATAAAAGAAGAGCCGACACCAACGGATTGCCGTGCATGGATGAGACCGTGAGGGCATGTCATGAAGGGCGTGTTTGTAGAGAGTGAAAGGGCGTACAGGGGCTAAAATACCCATAATGCTGCCGCTGCTGCGTTCACTACGTTACTGTAGCATATTCGGAACACAGCACCGAGGAGAACAATGAGGGTCTGTCATGGAATTATAAAGAGAACATAATATCTTGAGGAATTTATAGCTACAGCGGACGAGTAAGGAGCGAAATAAATCGCATGCGATACCAATACACTACCATTCCTCTGTCATTCCCCCCCGTTTTCCATTCACCGTTCCCGTGACAGCGAAGCTAATAGCGCAGTCATCATTCGCTTACACCCAACACATCCCGTATCATCTCCATACCCTACAATCATCAAGATGAAGACGATTGGCATTATCGGCGGCAGCACTGATTTGGCCACAGCCGAGTATTACCGACTCATCAATGCCAATGTTCGCAAAGAGTTGGGCGGTTTACACACTGGCGAGATCATCATCAACTCCATGGACTTTGCCCGCAGCGCTTACTTTGTTAACAACAACTTATGGGACGAGGGTGCGGAGTATCTTCACACAAAGGCACGCAGTTTGGAGCGGGCTGGAGCGGACTTTATTCTTTGCGTTTCCAACACATGGCATCGCGTCTCTGAGGCCTTTATGAAGGACATTAACATACCCCTGCTTCACATTGTTGATCCCACGGCCGAGGCTATTCGCGAGTTGGGGCTCGATACGATTGCTCTCTTGGGCACCAAAGCGACCATGTCGGGCCCATACCTACCGAATGAGTTTTCCAGCCGTTTTGGCATCAACATCATCGTTCCGGAGGAGGAGGAGCAGGAATACGTTGACCAAGTAATTTTTAATGAACTCGCCCGGTCGGAATTCACTGAGGCTTCACGAGAGGGGTACTTGCGCATCATTGATGAGTTGGTTACTCGGGGGGCTCAGGGCGTTATTCTGGGTTGTACCGAGATTCCGTTGCTTGTGTCGCAGACGGACCGGCCTGATATCCCAATGTTTAACACAATGGATCTTCATGCAATGGCTGCAGCGAAAAAGGCAATTCACGATTAGATCGAGCATGGACAGGGATAGAAACCTTGCTCTGGTGATGCAATAGTAATCAAATGCTATAATATGGGGAAATCTCAAACACACCTAAATGGCGTAGAGCAGTGTGACGATCGACAAACGATTGCGAAATATGCTGCGGAGCTTTGATGACGGGGAGCCATTTCTCCATCAAAGTTCCGCCACATCTCCAAATCCGCAGCGGAGCTAGAAGCAACGAGACTCCGCAAGCCATTAGCAATACATTGCGAAACTGTATTGCTGATAAATACATGCAAACACGGGATGTGATACAACGTCTCGAGTCAGGCTGTCTACGACGTTATAAGATGGGCGTCTCCCGTTACTCAATTGCAACTGCGTCGATATTACACCGCATCAATTACAATGGCAACTCTCAAGACGCGCAGAGTCCTCCGCAAGGAATCACCTGGAGTGGTTCGTTTCCAAGACGAACCAATACCTCCATATGGGTCATCGGACGTCTTGATCCGCGTTCGCGCTGTGTCACTAAACTGGAAGGACGCCGCAATAGTTGAGGGCCGAACCTCGATGCCATCATTGCCTCAAGGGATTATCGGAAGCGAGTTTGCAGGAGAGGTCGAAGAAATTGGCGCCAGTGTTAGAGCCTTCAAGGTTGAGCTCTCTTGAACCGTCAAACTACAAGAGCTAACAATTTATAGGCAGGCGATCATGTCATGTCGCTCATTAATTTTGATGCAATCACTGGACACGAGACGACTATGCAAGGTATGTGTAGCTTTGGTGACAACACGAGTCCGCATCTGACCGAGTGATTAGCTCTCAGCCATAACATTGATGGAAGCTTGGCCGAGTATATCGTCGTTCCAGAAGTTGCCCTTGTCAAGGTGCCCGAGTACTTGACTTGGGCTGAGGTATGCACAATTGATGCTAGAAACGACGTGGTACTAACATCAGTCTCAGGCAAGCACTTTACCATGTGCAGGTCTTACTGCATGGTCTGCCTTGAAGTTCACATCACGCCTGGCTGGAAAGACAGTTTTACTTGAAGGTAGGATCCAATATGCGCCTTGCCCAAAACAACAAGCTGAATAGTATTAGGAACTGGTGGTGTAAGTCTCCTTGCGCTCCTCCTGGCTGTCAAAGCCGGCGCCAGAGTCATTATCACGTCTTCTTCCGATGAGAAACTGCAGAGAGCGAAGGAATTGGGTGCCGCGCACACCATCAACTACGTCAAGGTCCCAGAGTGGGATCAAGAGGTTCTCAAGATTACCGGCGGTATCGGGGCTGATATTGTCATCGATGCCGGCGGTGCTGCGACACTTCTCCAGAGCTTAAAATCCGTTAGGGGTGGTGGCCAAGTGTCACAAGTCGGGCTCATGACGACGAAGAGCAACGGGGACTTTCTTGACCTTGTCCACCTACTGATCTCAAAGGCAGCTCGTATTGTGTGAGTATTTGAGAATCGCATATGAACCTTGGGACGAAATCAACTGACTTGAACAGTGGAATCCGCGTGGGCAACAAGCCAGATCTGGAAGAGTTTGCCGAGTTTCTTGGAGCCACTCAGCTTCGCCTATCTCCCTGCATTGATAAAGTCTACAAGTTTGAGCAGTCCGAGGAGGCATTGGATCATTTGCGCAGCTCGCGGTTGTTTGGAAAAGTCATCATTGAACTGTGAGAGATCTGTTTAGTTCAAGCGTATACGTGAAGGATGGTTTGTTCTGATAGTTGGGGGATGTGTGAGATTGATTCATGTATGGAAACGCTGCGCTACAATATTCAATGACCACGAATAAGTGTAGTATTTAATCTACTTCCTGCACTCTCAGTAGATTGCTTGACTGAGGTTAGACATAGCATTTAAATGTTTAATATGGTGGACATGCTCACATCTATTGTTTCCTTCCATTCTTATTGTTTCTCCCTATCACCCATTTCCCTACTTGTTCCTCCTATTTTTTGTTTATATCAGTTGTCTTTGATCTGCCTATTTTCTTCCTCTCGTGGGCCAGGGTTATCTGCTTTGGGTGTAAGCAGCCCCGCATCTGGCCGTCGCCCAACATGGCTCTTTGCACATCCTGCATCCGTCTTCTCAGCGAACAGTGTCGCATTCATTCTACATGTATACCAAATCAGCAACTAAGATGGATTCTAAAAATACAAGTGGAGTCCATAGTGAAGAGTATCAGCATCATCCATTGAATAGTCAGTATGCTTTTGATCAATACTGCTTTCCAGGTCAATGCGGTCTATGCAGATTCAGTTTTTCTCATAGGGATGAGGCCATTGCAGGTAATCAACCACCCTTGCTTGGAAGCCTATGTCTAGACGCTGACGGCCATGGTTATTTTAGTCAAAAATACTGGAGAAACATCAAGTGTCATGAGACTCCATCTTCGTGCCGATTATGTAGTTGATGACAATATGTCTTTTAGCGCTCATGGTCATTACCAGACACACCCTGAGAGCTGTCAGAAGGAGAAGGACAAACAGGCAATAGCCTGCCACCCAAATTGCCTTAGACTCTTATCCTCAGAACCTCGACAGGACGTCTTGAGAGCTCTATCGCATAGCTTCGAATCACCGGCGTTTGAGCGACGAGGGCGTCGTGAGTGGTTGCAAAACAACCTCGCTTCTGATTTGGCGGGAACCTGGCCAAGTTTTCCCTTTGAGTTGCGACATCAAATCGCTGAGTATCTGTTAAGCGAGTATGCTGTTATCTTAGCTGACGTGGCATGGAGAAGACGGGACAGTATGTCCGCAACCATTTCTCTGACTGCACCTATACGAGCTGTGTCTAGGTACTTTGAAGGGACAAAATACATTACGTCTTTGAAGAATGTGGGATGTGAAGATGATGGTCATGGTGAAGCTGTGTACGATCCCAAAACTCATCTGCAAGTCGATACTCTATATGTACAAGAGAACCATTTGGGAATCCTTCAAGTATGTTTTGCTGATCTGGGCGAGGAAGCGCCGGTCTTCGACAAAGCCCCTTCGGTATGGTGGAAGACTGTGGATATTTCAGACCCAGGCAATAAACTGCAAGCGGAAAGTGATGTAAGTCATCGCAGTTGTATCGTCTATAAAGTGTTTGCTGATCACATTGCTCAGGGCATGAGGCTTCGAAGTTTAGTGAAATCGGGTTATATGAGCGCCAATGAAGAGATCGCACTCGACGAACCGCGACGCTTGGAACGCAAACATTTACGCCACTACCCATTTCATCACAGCCCGGATCCAAATCCCTGGCCATCGCGTATGAGTTGCTTGGAATTGAACGCTCCAGACATCATCGGCTACTCGGTTCGATGGTCCCAGGGATGGAAGCGAAACGGACCGACTGCCTTTTATGCCCACAAAGCCATCGATGACATTGCCATCTACAGTATGCCAGACATCTCTGATATAAAGCGCAATGGAACTTACTTCTGGCTTTATTTTCCCATTCAGCCTGGCGAGAGGATTACTGAGCTATATAGACGAATGTCTGTAGCCCCTCACAGGAAAGGGGGGGACGAAGGTACAGCACTGGCCATTATCACGAGTCAAAGCAGGCTGTTCTTCGTGGGCCATAAGACTGCAACATTTTGGCAACAAGCAGTGCATTGGAATCTCATGGAACTCCCGCCTCAAGATGAGACAACTACTGTTTTCTTGGACAATAAACCAGATTCCGGATTGCTAGCTTTGGCATTCGATTCAGCGACGCCGAATCTTGAAGCTTTTCAATGGCGCATAGATACATTGCCAAAGCAAGACTGCGCGGAAAAAGAAGCTGTTACAGATAAGAGAGGTCGTGCAGCCGAGTTCCTCATGTCCACTTCGGTGTCTTTGGAGGGTGTCGTTGCGTTGATACCGTGTTACTCCAGGCTTCGGGGCAGACCAACAATCATAATGGGCATCATATTTCGATATTCAGATGGTTACCAGGATTGTCTCGGCTCGGTTCGCCTAGATCGCCTTGGAAATTCCTTACCCGTTGACTCGACACAGAAGATGTGGCTCGGATTCAGTAAAGTGGCTGGTATAAATACATCTTTCCTATTTAGCATCAAACTCTCTCCCCCAACGCATGCGGAATGCCACGATTTACCACATTGGTATCCATATGATCCAATGACCTGGTCTGAAGTGCCCTGGAAGGGTACATTGGACTGGTTGATCTCCAGCGGAATTTGTCACATCCGCCATGATAATCGCATCATCAGCCCTGATATTTGGTTTGAGGAGTCTACTAAGAACATAGACTTTTGAAGTTTCTACATATTTTTGATATAGTAAGCTTGTAAAGGGGGGAGTATTGGGCTTTCAGCAATATCAGAAACTGTATCACATCGATTGCACCACCTTCAGCTCATAAGAGGCTCACCGGCAGCTTCTTGCCACATTGAGAACCTCTCTTGAATCATGCAGAGTGTGGAAGGCAAATTTTGTGAGATTGAGGAGTATAAAAACGTTTGTATGTGCATTTCCATAATATATACTAGGAAATAAAGTATGAATATATACATGAAGTGTCCAAAAAGAAAGCAGCTCCGTTCCTGGAAATATTTACAGCGGAACAGAGTCTCCTATATACCTTTTCCGAATGTACAAGAACTGGCCAAAAGGGAAATCCTAGCCAACTCTTTTGTCGCCTTGTGATAGTATGCCGATTCGACTTACTGGCATGAGGCCCACCAGACGCTGCTGACAACGCACTTGTAAGGGGCGACGCACGCAGTAGGTCCAGTGTATCCCTGGCCACCGCACTGGCCCCACTGAGGAACAGTTCCTGAGCCGCCAGTTGGGGCAGCAGTGGGTGAGGTGGTCTTGGTGATAGTGGTAAGGGTAGTGGTGGTGGGCTGGGTGGGAGGAGGAGTGGGCTGAGTGGGGCTGCCTCCAAGATCCCTGACGATCTCTGCTTCGAAGCCTGCGTTCTGGTAGAGCTGGGCGACATCCCACACCATAACACCACCGAAGCTGGAGTAGCCCTTGCTGGCAGAAATAGCCTGGGCAAGCTGAGCGCCACTGGCATACTATGATTCTAATGTCAGTTCTGGTTTTCTATATCCCCTGGATGGCAACTTACGGATCCGGCATTTGCTCCACCAACACCGCCGGGAATACCAACGAGAACCTTGGCGTTCTTGTTCTTGCTGACGGTCTTGGCCCAGTTGTCCCAGTCGGCATAGTTCCAGTTGTTGGGGTAGTTTCCGACGCTGCAGTAGTTGTTGTAGAACTGCACCTGAACCCAGTCGATGTCTACCTGGCCGTTGATGAAGGACTGGTCGGCAAGATCGGGGTAAGGGCACTGGGGGGCGGCCGAGAGGTAGTACTTCTTGTCGGTGGCGGCGTTGATGAGAGTTCGCAGTTGCTGGGCAAATGGCTCCATGTTCTGGACCGAAGACTCGAAATCAAAGTCAAAACCGTCAACAACGGCAGATCCAAAGGGTCGAGTGGCGGAGCCGCCCTGCTGAGGTCCGAACAAAGCCCAGATGTTGTTCGCAGCAGCAACCGCAGCGGATGCAGAGCTGAAGCCACCCTCGCTGTAAGTGGCTCCACCGATGGAAAGCATGATAGTCTTGCCATAAGTAGACTGGCACTCCTTGATGTCGGCCCTGTCATTACAGTCAGCCAATCGGTTCACAGGGCTCATTGTCTTGGCGCTCCACCATCAGCTCAACTTACTCAATCTGGGGGCAGCTAAGAAGACCAGTGCCAGCAATGGCAGTGCAGTTGTTGCCTGCATTGGCAAAGTTAACGCTAGGGCTGTTGATACCAGTCAAGAAGCCAAGCGGGATGATCTAGAGACAGGTCAGTAACGGGGTTTGCCGAGCCACATGGGGATGCAGCTGGGATTGATGCTTACGTTAATGTCAGGGCTGTCTGTTGCGCATCATGTTAGCGAATGCTGCCTTGAGATGGCTGTTGATGTGTACTCACTCTGACAGTAGTAGGACAGTCGGTTTTGGGAGCTAAGCTGGCCGACAGAGTTTTGTCCTAAAGGTCATGTTAGCCATCGATCTCCCGTTGCACTACATTGTCGATCCCGATGAAACATCTCGGGAGATATCTATTCCCCATCCCATCTGACAACATGTCTTATACGTACCCCAATAGACAGCAAGGTTGTTGGTGGCACTTGGGTTGTATCCAGCCTGCGCAGCAGGAATCAAGGCCATAGCCAAGCCAGTGGCTGAAAGGAGTGTTGAGAACATTGCGATATTGTTGAGACTTTGTTGTTGAAGGAATGTAGAGCACAATGTGCAGACAGTTGTTTGTATGATTGTATGAATGCTGATGATTCAAATTCTAGAAGCAGAGGAATAGATCTCATTCTTATAATAACAGAAAAGCACATATTGACGGATCGTGAGGCACGAGCGCGCTCTTAGAAACTTCCCAAGAAGGTAGGTAGCGAGTCATCCCCGTGGATATCACGTAGATTCATCTTGTCTCGGGGTATTCACCAACGTGTTGGGCATGCCGGCGCGCGGCTTGTGCGAGATGGAAGCTGTTTGCTCAAGTCATCGTCCACTGTGATACGCTGACTGGTAAGGTAGCATTCAAGGTGATGGTGGATAAGTGAAACATTACTGCGACCCTGAAAACTCGTCATGTCCCACAATATGGGATTCCATCACAGCCAGGCTCCGGCAACGCGGGCCGCAATCGTTCTCTACAAAATGTCTTCTGGTTGCGAAAATGAAGCTGAATGCAACGTTATTGCTATCAGACTCAATCCAGTGCCAAAATGGCAGGCAAGATTGATGGAGGAGCGGGATGTGATCAGTTGGGCGTATATAACATCTCTTTGTCCTGGAGTCTAGAACGCTGCCGAGTCAGCCGTTTTGGGCACATGGCGAGTCTGTGTGTGTGCTTCTACGCGCGTTTTAATGTTGGTTGAAGCACCTGTCCTACTAAACAAGAAGGACAATCATCTTAGTTGGTCAGGTATTGATTAAGATGTTGGTGACGGATTAGGAAGCTGGATAAGCTACCCTGTATAGATATCGACCTCGCACGTGCCGTGAGCCGGTGTTCACTTGTGAGCTATAGTTCGCAGCTTTTAATCCTCCTTTGGTCCCTAGTTTGGTTATATTGTTGCCGAGTATACCTACCGTTTGTAGCAACAGTTCGTTGCATCGTGCAACTCGGCCGCGTGGTGTTGCTCTCTGGGGGCGTTTGCATTATGGGTACCTGCATCGTGCCATCTGTCAATGTTGTATTACCATTGTCCGGAATAGGAAGTATGCCTGATGGGAATTATCTCAAGCAATCTGTATTCCTGATGATGAAAAAAAACCGAAGTTGGTGGTGGCGTCTCCGTGAGACATGACTCGCGGACAGAGCAGAACTGCCGGAACCATGGCTTGGTGATCCATCCCATTCCCTTTCTTCATGACCATCATTGATCAAGATGCCCTGAATCTCAGATTCTAAAAAGCCGGTTTCGCTGTGTGCACACGTCATAACTCCCGCCCGTTTGGAGCGCCTGCTGACCATCCAAGACATTGACTACCCTGAAGTCATAGACGCATGACACAGCGCTACTAAACGCAAATGATGGTGTTTTGAAGATATCCATTGCCTGAGCTGGTAAAGAGATGAAATATTTGATATTTTTCTTAGCACATCAATAACCTCGTTTTTTGCGTTCAGTATTCATAGCCCCTTTGTATTTCACAGAACTGCAAATGAGATGCTGTGTTTCACATAAGAAGAGATATCAAGTTTGGCTCTTTTTACTTGTATGTGCTCACCTTCTAGATATGTCAGATTCACGAGTCAACTCTCTTGCTTATTAAGATTGTAATTCATGCGAACTGAGTGTATTATCTTTGGTGCATGAAAGAACTCGGCACTAACCGTTGAACCTAAAGCGCCGTCCGGGCATGTCTGTTCGTGGTGTTTGGTAGAGCAAGATACATTGGCAATCTACACAAAGTCGTTTCGATGTGGCGTTGCATGTGTATGTGAATTTGATGGAAGTTTTTCTGTTGAGTTTGACGATGGTTCTGCTTTATAAACTGTTCTCTCTCTTCTCCCCCTTATCTCAGCCATCTTCATATCACTAGGTGAGCTTTTAAGATCCAATGTTTTTAAATCATACACAGATGCATTATTTGTGTTTTAAGCTATGGTAGAAGGAGATGTTTATGGAGTAATGGGGCACTGGGCTCTTTTGCTACCAGAATTTCTTCGTTACTTTACTCTTTTCCTCCTCTTTTGAAGCGTCAATCCTCCTATGTGATCTCCTATAGCGCAACTGCCCTCTCTATCTCTATTTTAGAAGATGGTATAAGCACTACTTGCAGACTCATGATGCAATGTGTCCTTGTGCGTTTTGCCATTACCAACTCGTCACTCGTTGTTACTCGTTGTCACTCGTTGTTACTCGTTGTCACTCGTTGTTACTCGTTGTCACTCGTTGTTACTCGTTGTCACTCGTTGTTACTCGTTGTCACTTGTCATATATCACTGTTATCTGCGCAACCTGACTGTATGGAATGCTGTTGGTGCAGGAAGTTGTCGGCTTCATTGGGACTATCTTAGGTTGACTTGGAGAGGGGTTAGGACGCCTATCGTAGGTAGAGTGGAATGAGTAAATGTGAATGGATTATGGATATATGCCCAATTCAGATTCACTAATGAACTTAAATTCGGAAAAGAAGTCCAAAAAAGGTGGCGGATAATTTATCTTGATATGGAATGTTAAGAGGGGGAAGGGAAACTATAAGCACATGAGATCAGTGTCAACAAAACCTAAGAGAAATATGGGGATTTCTATCTACGAGTTATCAATTGTGTATCCTTAGAAAGATGGGATGATACATTAAATTGTAACTAACTTTACTTGACGGTTTGTTCATCTATTCTAGTAGCTTGGCCACCAGCCTGACACTTCTTTAGCCATCCATCGCACCAGCGCAGCATTTGTCTCACCTGGCTTTTCCACATGCACTTGATGATTGGACTTAATAACGGTTTCAGTCAAATCTTTGCACAGATACCCTTTTTTGGAAGTATTTCAGTTACGATATGGCAAACAGCGTCATAGCGGCTATGCACAAAAAAGACGGAGAGCTTGAAAACTCAACCCTCACAGTTGGTTTTCTTATCGTTGTACTTAGTGTTAGTAGTGTGATGGGGGTATCAAGTATCCATTGAACTAAATACGGAATTTTCTATGGCTACGGTAAGCTTTTGAAAGCTGCTTGGGGGAAGTAAGATGCTATCATCAGGAATGTCTTTGGAAGTGGGTGGTTTCTCTGTGCTACGGAACCATCCTCCATTCCTCATAACATTAGGGGTCGATTCAGGCTTTCGATAAGACTCGGGATTTATCTCGTTTCAAGTACTAGTCAGCACGATGTGGACATATTTGTTGAAAAAGTCGTGATCTTTTCGTAGTTCTCGTCGATGAGTGTCTGATAGATCCACTGACCTGAGGGATACTTATGATCGGAATGGTGATGACGATTACTATATTTGAGGCGACTGCCAATACGGCTAAGAATATAAGGTAGGTAGAGACTGATGACTGCGCGACAGACCTCTGTGCGAGTATTTGCCAGCATCTAGACAACGAGACTGCCCAGTCGTGACCGATCTAGAGAGCGCAGTCACACCCGGTATCGGTGGGCACGGTCGGCATGTATTTTACAATGTTCTTTTCTTTATAATCTGAAAGGACATTGCGGACTGTTGAGCAGCCGCATACAGGCATGTCTGGAGTCACTGCGTAGAATCACATAGTAGACGGCATCTCGAGCTGCATACCACGTCTTCGCAATTTCAGGTCTACCTTGAAGGAATATAATGAGATTCTACATTTCTAACCTGCCGCCAAATAAAATATCATCTTATTATTCATGTAAATGATATCGTACTCTTCGTAGTCGGCCATGTTGTATGTAGCAGATGGTCCTGCTCGGGCTTATGGCAAAATAAAGCTCCTTGAGGTGTCCATTCCTCACATTTTATATATACTTGACTTATGCTAATAGTATCTGAAATACGAATACCTCGTATCGCTGCATGACGTGACTGACCTCAGTGACTCGTAAGCTGTTTATTCGCCATAATACTAGTATGCACCCATCGTGTTGATTCTAGGCGGAGAATTCGGTCTAGGAATCAACGCAGGAAGTATTTTTCTAGTACGAGAGCGAAGTAGAAACTAGCAGAAATTATGAGCTAGAAATGATTTGACACAGAGATATGTAAACATAGCGCCAGCTCACAGCGCCACGTGCCATAGTCGCAGTATGTATCAAACGTATGCCGTGTAACCCACCCAACCCGCATGCTTTCAGCTATAGTTTGCATTTCATAGTAATAGAGAAGTATCTAGCTCTCTTATGTTGATTCTCTAATCACCAGAGAACTATGGATTTCTTTTTAAAAGCTTGAGGCCTTGTCCAACGATTGACCTATGCTGCAAATATAATATGGAGGTCAGCGACGCCAAAAATGTGGAGCAAGAAAGTTACTGTAGGAAATGGAAGTAGCTATTTAACTTGGAAAACGATGATGGATCATGAATAGAGGGAAATAGGAAATGTTCTGTGTTTGAAGCATTGAGCCTGCGATGTCCTTGACCCCTTTCCTTTCTGGGGAGTCATGACAGCTTCAATTTTCGTTGATGGACCTGAATAAGCTCTTTGTTTCAAATTTCTTCTAGAAGCAGGTACGTCTAACACAATTTTCTGACTTCTAAGAGGTTGTGTGGCCTTCAATTATGTATTTACAATTTTGGTTGTTGCCCGATCGTGATTCCATGATGACTTTCCATCGGCAGCATCCCGAAGCATACAATAGTTTTGCCGTATTGTGTTTAGGCAAAAAGAGCTCTTGTCGCTTTTGTAGAAGGTGTTTGCGAATCAACATGGGCGTGGCAGGGGTTAAACTGATTTGGGGCTGAGTGAGTTCAAGGACTGGCGTCAGCCGCTTGGAAGAACCTTGGACAAAACATTCATTCCAATCTAAATCAAATTCAATTGCCAAATTGAGATTTCAGATCGGTCGCTTTCTTTCGAATTCTTGATAATAAATCTCGTGTGAATAATGTGTTGGTCTAGGGAATATGCTTCCGTGGCTCTGGCTCGTTGCGGAGCTATGCACCAGGAATCAAGATTGAGCATGTTATAAGGAGGAGCCTCATTCCACCATGGAGATAACTCAGTAAACTGTCGGCTAGGGAACCGTGAGATCCTATTTATGAATGCTGCGGTGTAAGATCATAGGGCGTATGCGATACGACCCAGTCACGTTGCCCTGGCCCGAATCGTTCGATCTAAGACTCACGGAATGCGTCCGATACTTCCAAAGGAAGCTGATGCTAGAGAGCTTACTCTAAACATACGACTTGCCCTCAATCCGGGGTAATATCCAGACAGTTTTGCTGGGATTAAAGTCTCCGGCCGCAACTAACCGATTATCCATGCATTGATGATCTCACCAGGTGATGGTGACGACCTCGGCCTCGGCTTGATAACTTCTGTGCCTATGAGCGAATCATGCCTCGCATGCCTCTGCACCTGTCATGGCAAATTCAAGACACGCATGTTGTTGGAAGGCGCAGTTTTTACTTGTAATTGTGTTGTCAATCGCTTGAGGCTCGCGTCTCGCCAATGAGATGGCAAAAGATCCAAGGCATCAGAAAACAGATGCAGGGGCCTTTCTTCTTGGCAGTAGGCCCGACTTTTAGTGTCGGCGTGCCCGGTTTGTATTTGCTTCCTGAGTTATGCATATTAATGTTCCTCCGTAAGCTTATTTCGTTGGCGCTGAGAAGATGACAACAAAGCATGGACAGAGATGGTTCAGTGGCTCCAGTCTTCTTCTCTATTTGATGTACAAAAGAGTGCTGACGAGACGCAGGAGCATTGCTTGGCCTTGATACAGGCGGGGCTTCAGGGCTGACAAGACGCTGCGCCTCCTGAACGATCTCCACGGGCCGGCCCTGTCTTTTCAGGGAACCGGGGTCTCAGGGAAGATTGGAATCGCGTTACATCGCTGCTACAGACAATACTGTAATGAAAAATACATCAGTATTTCTATTACTTATATCTCTAAATGTTTCCCATTTTATAGCGGATTCCCCTCATGTCTGGCTATTTCTACGCCTCTTCTTCATAGATCTCATTACTGTTAATGATATGGATGTACGCTTCTAGCCCATTAAAAATCAGTAAAGCTGTTTGTTCTCCATGGCCTAAGGCTCCGTCTCAGTCACCAAAAACCTATCTCTGTAATATGATTAGTTTATGTCTTATACTGTTTCCATATTCGAACTAGTGGAGAATTGTTGAAGGAATCAAGCCCATGTCGAGCCCATGCCGCCAAGCACGCTAGGCCTGTCGGATGCGACGATGATGGAGTCCACATTGGTAGAGTACGCGGTTACTCCATACCTATGCTGCTGCTTCTGAATACCCTCTCGCACATTGGCCTGTTTCACTCACCTTCTCCATCAGTACTTTGGGAGAGTAAGTGAGATTTTAGTATTCAACGTTTGGCTCTCAAATGGGCAGTGAGATATACACCGACGTGAGGTATAAAGGAGGTTGGGCTCGTTGGAAAACAAACCCAACATGGAAACATCAGAGTATATATGTATATATAACCTTCTGGACACAGAACATCAAAAGGCAAGATCTGCAGATATTAACGCATTAGCCCAATCTTCTTCTACATTATATATTACTCATCATAATCATCCGCATCATGGTCTCCAGTTCGGGCTCAAATGCAGCCAAGCTGCTTGCCGCTGCAGTCTTGATTGGCGAGTCTGCTGCTGCTCTGAATAAGCCTTTGATCAACCCACCCATTCCCTCAATGGATAACGGTCTTTTCCAATATTTAAAGCCAACTCATAGTACTCATGATGCCTGGGAGTGGGGATGTAAGAGAAGTTCCTGTTCATGAGTTGTGACCAAACTTGCTAACAGAATACAAAGGGATTCCCGATATCTGCAGTAAGCCAACAAGTTCTTGACTGGACGTGACTATATATACTTAGCATATAACAGGAGACAGAGCCAATGCCGAAAAACTCAACCCATATGATGTCGAAGTCTTCAACGTACATTATGATGACTGCAGCCAACCTTGGATCATGTGTCGACACCACAACGCACCCATGAGCCAAATACAAATGATAGATTTGTTTGGGAGGTTCGTGATATCTCAATTCTACTTGCCTCCTGTTTCATTTGCTCCTTTGTCGCAAGAAAACATGTTTTGAGGCTCGCGGAGTCGCTTTTCGCACACACTAATGCTGTGTTCAGGATGCCCGTCCACATGAGACAGTGGGTCAGAACCATTACTGGTAAGTAGTTTCTTTTAAATTTCATTCATCGTCGCTTACATCAGTCTAACTCATTCAACAGCTTTCCCCGGCCCTCGTAGTGCCTATACTCTGTAAGTGTCTATAACACATCCGATGTGTCATGAGCGATCATAGAGCTATTATTAATCTTCTAATTCCTAGATCTGGCTCTGGAGACAGTGTCTTCTTCGGAGACTCCCAAAATTACCCGACCCTTTTCGCTCATGAGATTGGTCACACATTGGACCATAATTCTGTTCCTGGGTACTCTGGAAAAGACTTTTCAGGTAAGTATCAAGTATATCGCAAATAAAAAGCAGCTACTAATAAGCCTCTCAGCGTCTCAAACTTGGCTTGATGCATACAACCAAGACTCGGCGATCTCAGACAGTTATGCCGCTACAAGTAAGTTATCGCGCCCCATTACGATAATAACCGTGTACATCAACTCGACTATCCCATGGCCACTGTCTCATCGCAAAATAAACATTGGTACTAACGAGATGAATAGACCAAGCCGAAAACTTTGCCCAAGAAACTGTGATTGCCTTATTCGATAAGAACGTCCCCGGTGGTGTTGGAACGATTGAACCAAATTGGAAGGCCATATTCCATCAATACGCAACTCTGCAAGCGTCAGTAGGAAATCCCCTCATTCCAGGTGGTACCTGTGATCATCGTTGGACAAATCCTGGCATTGTCTGCATGGGATCTGCAGCACCCTGTGGACAAGCCAAGACTCGTCGCTCCGCCGAGTCAAACAAGCCTGATGTGTCTATCACTGGCATTCCTACCATTCAGGCCAACTATGATGGAAAAGTCTCTTGTAACGCTACTCATGTGGATTCATGAGGGCTTTCATACATAGGACCATCCATGGGTATTATGAGCATGCGGCAGGGGCAGATGTGTTGTGGAGTGGTTGCCAACACTTCCAGTGGGTTTATGGACCGCATCATTAGAATTATAAAGAATAAAAGGGCTTTATTGACACGATTGATGTTGCTTTCTCATTTTGAAAGGGTATGTATGTGCTGTGAAGTTGGGATCTAAGCGATCTTATCGTATGATCTGATAAGATACAGCGGCCATGGAGATGACTCACTACTCGGAAGCAATGAAAGTCCCCTTCCCAGTTCCTGGGAATGAATAGATTTAGGATTCGAAAGGATTTTTGATAATATTTTCAGCTTCCATTGGCAGCGAGATACCTAAGGAATGGTGATTGGATATAAAAAGGTCAATTTCACTGTCGGCCTCCACATGACTGAACGATGCTCAGAGTCTTTATCGAGAAGTAGGTTCTCGGCCACTCTAGTGAGGTTCCTCCACTCTTGAGATATGTCATATAAACTTAAAGCCCATTACACCCCGTCTCTTTCCAGATTTATTATAATCTCTTAGAATCTTGGCTACTATTCTGGCCGATGCAGAAAGAGGCAGAGACACATTGAAAGGAGGTATGGTGCTAAAATAGTTTGAGCATCGGCGTAGACAGGAGTTAGAATGTGCATATTAAGTAGATTATACTGACATGATAAGACATTATTTCACGGCAATAGGAGTAGTTCATGGGAACGAGAGGAATATGTGGCAACGAGATGAAACCATAGCTACGAAAGTAACTTATGGTAGCAAGAGTAATACAAAAAGAAACCGAACAATTGGTTGAAACTAGCAAACTATATAAATGCATACATCTTTAAATCCAGTATCAGCCAAGTCTTGGACAGCAACATATCATTTTCCTGCTCCTTTAATTCAGCAGCTGTCCCCAAAACAGCCTTCCCTCATCTGCGAGACTTCCCATATCGGCGTTCAGGTGAGTGGTTAGACCTAGATCGTTGGTTGGAGTAAGGTCTGTATCTTGGTTCATCTGCATAGTCGTTGTATCCACCAGATCCAGAAGGGTAATCCTGTCCTCCGTATGCAGAACTATCCGCATAGCCTCCTCCGTACCCAGAACTACCCGCATAGCCCCCTCCATACCCGGAGCTACCTCCATAGCCTCCTCCATACCCGGAGTTATCCGCGTATCCCGTGCCTGAAACATCTGCCCCATACTGTCCACTAACCTGGGGCAAGGGAGAGGTTCTTCGGCTGGCGTATGCTCCCTCTTGTGCCTGGTTGTTGTATCCATAGTCGTACACTGGATGGGAATTGCTGAGCAAAATTTTATCTTTGTCAACTCTTACAGGAGGTATACTCCTCTTGGTCATTTCAATGCACCGCTCAAGCGTCCGATAGCCATCAGCGTCGAGACGAACATAACCACGGCTATCTCCCATTCCTCCTACCAGATCTTCAAACTCGAGATCATCACTGTCAGTAGAAGAATGGACCTTCCAAAACCGAAATGTTGTCCCTCTAGTCGCCATGACATACATGTGTTCCAAGTTATACTCAGCAATGGCTCTGGCAGCAGCGTTTTCAATTTGAAGTTGCACACCCCTGGTATCGCCGCCTCGTTTCTTGGCCTCAAGATGCATGGTTGAGACCACACATCCACCCTCACGCGGGAAATTGTCAACGTACTTAAGGACGCTGATATCGACGCGCCTCAGTGACTCTCTGTCCGGCGCGTACTCACACACGACGCCGAAACCCTCCGCTCGCGGGTAGAGTTTTTGAAGAAGGAGTTGCCAGAATGCAGACGCCTTGAATTCGATTGGACGATCAGTCTCTGCCATTTTGTAAAAGACCCGTTCGATGGGGTCAAGGAAGCTCAAATCAGGTGCAGAGGTCGACATGTTGATAACTTGAGATAGAAAAGAGGATATTGGTATAGTATTAAGCAGGGGCAACAGACCGGAAATTGTTTATAGGGGACTGAAAACAAAGAGCAAAATTGTATATGGTATGATTGAAGGTGTATTCAGTGGTGTATTCAGTGGTGACTTGATTTGTTCTGGGTTTTTATTATGCTCCCACCTCTGCGAGACGACTGCCATTTTATAGATAAAAGAGGTACCAACATTTACCAAATAATTCAGGCCATGTCGACAGCCTGTTCCCCCAAGCGCCGAACAAGATGCATGTTGGGCCGATGCCATGCCCATAAACGCCCACAGGTATCGTGGTGAGTGAGTGTGCTCCCATCGACCTTGATTTGGCTGCAAGATATTGGCTCAACCTTTGGCCTCTTTTTTTTCGTTTCTAAGTTTAGTCCATCTGATGCGAGCCAACTCATACAAAGAAACATGAATAAACTAAAGGGTCTCTCAACGGTCTCATCACGCATTTGTTGTTGGTGATGTCTCTGCATTCAGGGGCTCCTTTTAAACGTCTGTAGAGGACTCAAATGGGGCAGGCGGCTCGCCGCAGCGAATAGTAATAACGCCGAACATGCACTTGGGACTCGATGAGCCTCGATCAGGCGGTTAATCGAGGCTGTACCTCGGGGTCACCAAACATTCCACCAACACACAGACACTTCCCCGTTTATATACACCCTCATGTCAAGGCCGCACGCCTGCATCCCATGTACGGATATTCGGGGCGGCACAAACTTTCCATCAATGCCAGATGAATGAATGACACCTGGGCGGCTAACTTGAATACAGAATGCGGGCATCCAATCATGTAGCAGAGTGTTGACGCGCAGTGTGACGCACAATCGCGCTCTGCGTTTAACCAATGAATCCGAGTGATGCTTGATTACTAATTTCTCTAGCCACTACCGCCCCACATCTGCTGCATATGGCATAGCCATCCATGGGTGTCTTGACCAATCCAATTGAGGTTTGCTGCATCACCCACACCCCCTAAACTGAGCCGTCACTCAATTCCTCCATTCATTTACCCAGCCAGGCTCTCTCAGTTTCGGGCCCGCTCTTGAAAACAGTTCGACAAGAAGATGGATAGCGATATAGAGACAGAATCAACGGGAGACCTGGAGAGAGGCGTCGCCCACAGCTCATCGCCTCCATCATCACACTCACCACCAAGCACAAAGTCAGAAGGCCTCTATATATATTGTGTTTCGCGGCATTGTGGTCTTTGCGGGTTCGAGTTAGTCGAAGGCGAGGATACTGTTGCAAGTGAGTGGCCTCTTTTCTCTTCCCCCTTTGCATCCCACCACATAAGCTTGCTTACTGATTACATCTCCTCGTAGTAAAAAGTGACGGTTCTGTCTCACACACGTTCAAACACACTTTCAAATCATGCTCAGATGACAACAAGATTCTAGAGTACTCTTCCTGCAGACGTCCATTTCCTCACGATGTCGCGGATTGCTTACGGGACGAGCCTGCAACGGGCTGTCATTTGTCCTGCTTGAGAATATCATCTTCACTCCCGCGTCATGAATTCGTCAAAGCGTTTGAACCTGCCTTCGAACTACCACATCTGCAACAAGCTCAGCGTAGGTGGTGGCTCCAATGCAGTCTTGCTTCACGTCTTGCGCTCACATGGCGTAAATTGCCCATTGAGATCCTACATCAGATAGCTGGATATTTGGTTTGTGAATACGCTGTGGTGGGTGCCGATTCCGTATGGAAGAGACGGCAAGATGTGTCGATTGATTTTACCCTCTCAAAGCCCATACAAGCCTCATACACATCAATTGAAGGTAGAAATTACATTACATCGCTCACCAACGTTGTCAATGGCACAGGGACTGGTGTTGTTTACACACCAGCGTCTGTTGATGTCGTTTACGCACAAGAAGACCATCTTGGTCTGAGAAGAGTGATGTTTGCCGACTCGACCGAAACATTGCCGCCTATTAAAAAAGTCCGTGGCGTTTGGTGGAGGACCATCTTAATTCGAGACTCTACAGCCAGGTTCAGAGCGCACACAGATGTAAGCTTTCTTGCACCATGCAGTTAGTAGCAAGTGCTGTGCTAACAAGTTTTGAGCAGGGTCTGAAGATTCGTAGGCTGCTATGTACAGATCCTACCTCTCGCAGCATCTCCGCCACTTTTGACCTACCGCAACTTCGGATAGAACACTTTCGGTTCTATGATTTGGTTATTAACTCTCGGAAATCACGTCCGCCGTTGCAGATGAATTCAATCCAATATAACACTCCAGAAACCACCGGATTCTCAACGAAATTTTCAATCAACTCTCTGGTAGAGCTGTACGCACACCAATCTGAGACTGACACTTCTATTTATCATATCCATGAAAAGAGTCGCGTTCAAGGAATCTGGTTGTACATGCCAATGGATGAGGGCGAGAGAATCACCGAGATATCTAAACGACGAGCTCATGTACCCGGAGCCAGTGAATATACTGCTCTTTTGCTAAAGTCCAATAAAGGCAGGGTGGTGTACTGGGGATTTCATCTCAGACGTTTTGAGCATCCGTCGTCGTGGGAACTTTTGGAAGCACCGACGTCAGACGGCCCAAATACAATTTTCGCCAACGAGGGCCTCAAGACTCTGGCTTTTGAGACAACCATACCCAGCCATCAGGGTAGGTCTCTAAATTTACCAATACCAAATTCTCCACATCCAAATGTCTCTGCACTCACTCTGTGGGTGCACACATCTGCCTCTCTCCATGATGTTGTCGAGGTAGTCCCCTGTGAGGGTCTATTCCAAGGTCTCTGGACAACCATGGGTCTTCTAATTCGCTATAAAACGGGCCATAGGGATTGCCTCGGACAAGTTCGCCTGGACTCTCTCGGTAAGCCTGTATCTATCGATCCATTGCAGAGTATGTGGCTCGGGTTTACCAGACAGTGCGGCGGGCCGATGGATGACTGCACTTTTGTTTCACGGGTAAGATTCTCTAATCCTCTAGCAAATGAAGAGAACAGATCAGTATCATGGTTCGAAGTCCCTTGGAAACACAAGCTGCATTGGTGGCTATCCCAGCGACAATGCTGGGTCTTTCATGATGGAAAGGAGAGTTTGTCACCCAGGGCCGTTTGAAGTCAGCGAGCAGCAGGTTGTGATGAAGAAGAATTAAGGCTGTGTAATAAGGCAGTTTGTCGGCAGGAATGACCAAAGCTTCATAGAAATATGTAAAGACAAAAGAAATTGACAGGCACAAGAATAATTCACGGGCAAAAGAAACATTCGCAGACACCACGGAAAATGCAGACGCGAAACAGCCCACCAGCCTGCATATCTACACTATATATCCTGTTAACTTAGATCTCATATCTCATCATTTAACGTGAGCCTTCCATATTTCTTGTTCTCTCAAGTCCCCAGTGATATAGTATGGGAGATATTTAGAAGCAGGCGGTCCACAACGCATTACAGATCACACTCAGGTAAATGAGTCCCGGATTGATAAAGTTCACGGATTGAGAAAACCCCTGTGTTTATAAATCAATGGGATGCATTACTTGACATCAATGCCCAGGAACTTGTCTTGTTTCTAAATCGTATCCCCTATTCACAAACCGAACACTCATGAAATCCCATCATTGCAAAGAATACTAAGTTGGTACCGTAAGCCTTCAGAAGATTCTCCATTCTGTAACACCTCAAAGTCGCTACCGTACGCGGTCTAGTCGTAACTGATATTGCATTCGATATCAGTTACAACAGATGGGGTCCAGAGCTTGAAATGGCCCATCTCTTCGGCAAGGAACGTGCCAGCGTAGTCTCCCGTGACATTATAGAAATCGCATACAGCCAGTGTGTATGGTGGATTATGTTTCTTGCCGTTGGGATCGATGTAGACGGATTCAACGAGACCAGGGCTCACTAAATTCGCTGTCAGTCTCGGCCATGCCTCGATAACCGGCGCAAATATTTGAGAATGGCATACATTTGGGTCTCTTCATTCCGTCGGCAATAAAATCAAACAGATCGACGCTTTGATTGGGATACTGATACCCTAGGATGATTGTAAAGTCATCAGGATCCGGTATAGGGGCACCCGGTGCGGGAGAGGCAGCGGCAAGACCAAACAAAGTGGCAGCAAAGACTGAAAAGGAAAGCATTTTGGAAATTTCTATTTAAAGATTTCAATTGTGATTGCTGGCTTGTTGATGAGTTTTTGGTGAGAACCCGACGGTGAAGTTTGGGGGGAGCCTGGGGAGGGCGTTGGCTTATAAATTCACGGCTTCTCCACAACCGTATCCATTCAGCCAGAATGCGACATATGAAGCATCCTTGTTTTAGGGAAGGGGCCTATCTTGTCACCATTGGGTGGTATCTCGAGCGTTCCTTTTTGGGAATAACTTGTAACCAAGTTCGTAATACGATCGGGGGGTCCGAGTCTTGGTGCAGCAGCTCCTTGTAAGACAGAAACTCTCCTGCATGTTAATTGATTCAAGTCCTTTGGTGTCTTTTGCAACATTACATTACGAGAAGCTGGTTGGGGATGTAAACGAGAACGACGGCTAAACAGGTAGGTTGAGATGACAAACAGGCCGATCCAAAATAATTATAAGCGTTGATATAGCCCTTTGGGTAGCAGCGAGTAAACCCGAATCCTAATCATCCGTGCAAATCCCCGAGACATTGAGTTGGTTGCCGCTACATGATCCCGGGGCCGGTCCAGTAGGCGCGGGCAATCCGGGGGATGACTGGAAGAGCGATATGCCACGAAGAGCTACGGGATTATCTGATCCATGGATACAACATCCTTTGGAGCCAGGATTAGTATGGATTGTCTCACCAAGGCTCTCGGGGGCAGTTCTCCTGAGATTGTGCGGCTGCCGGTGCATGTCACCATAGATTCATGATAATCTAGGTATATAAGACTCTTGTTACGGTATTTAGGAATTATTAATGCTTAATACCATCTTACCCACTCAGGTAACTAATTGCGGTGAAATTCACCTAGCATTAGGATCCAGGAGACACGCCTACCAACAGTAGCTGTTTACATGGAACAGATGCACAGTTGTAAGTTGTGATCCTTTTTTTACCATATGTTGGCTAGAAGGGAGAAACCGCATGGCCTGGATACACCCTTAATTCCGTTGTTTTCATGGCTTAGCTCTGTATCTATAAACATCTTTTCTACCTATAGATTACTCCTGTTTCTGGTGATTTCTATCATTGCCGTATATTTTCACAGGCTTTGTGACGGTGATTTATGATATAATCAATCCCTGATACATTTTAAACCAAGATCTTTCATTATCTATCTCCCTCTAGTAAACATCAACACCATCAATTAAAAAGACAATTTCCAAGTCGTTGTTTATAGTTAACGAGATCCATGGTGCTTACCCTGCACTCGTAACGTGAGATTGCTGACAGTGACGTTTTTGGCATGCTGGTGGGGCTGGTGGTGCGATGGGCTTATCGATAATGTGGTGGGGGACGGAAGGTGACTCGCAGCTTCAAAATTTATCGCCAAGTCGAGCGCATCTCTGCACCTCCATCATCGCTTCAGACGTTATGCGACAGCCTATCCACCAACATTGAGCCCTACACGTCTCGTCACACAGCTATAAATTAGATCATGTTGTTATGATACCATCATCAAACCATATTTCGAGCAGGCAGACACCGGATTGAGGAGGAGACACCATGGCGCACTCAGCAGCATTCTCCAACCCGACCAAGGAGCAGCTGGTAGACAACCTACCCAAGCGCTTCAAAGGTCTCAAGTTTGGCATTCAGTAAGCTCCTGTACCTTTCCGAGCTTCCTTCGCGGCAGACTGACTGTGTCCCAAGGTCCAACCAAGACATTGTCAATCAAGGCGTCCTCGAAGTCTCCCAGCGCATGCTCTACGACATTGACAACAACCGAGCCCCTCTTACCAACGGTGCCCTTGATTTGCGTTTGGTGAGCTATAGAAACGATCCCATTTCTTTGACCTTCACAAACTTATTCTTTCTAGGGAACCTCGAGCAAGTCAGGAAAATGCGGCACCTGTCAAGAGCCCTTGCAGTTCTGCATCGGCCATTTCGGACACGTTCGACTCGCCCTTCCCGCCTTTCACATCGGCTACCTACGCTTTATCCAGACTATTCTCCAGAATATTTGCAAATCCTGCGCCCGCGTTCTACTTACCGAATCCGAGCGAAGATCGTTCCTCCAAGACCTACGCCGACCGTTGGACAACATTCGAAGAACCCAAATCTGCAAAAAGATCAATGAACAGTGCCGAAAATGCAAGCAGTGCCCATACTGCGGCGAAATAAATGGACAGATCCGCAAGGTCGGCGTCATCAAGCTTGCGCACGACAAGTTCTCGGCCTATAAAAAGTCCACCTCAATGAAGAAGATGCCTCCAGAGAGCAAGCTCGTATTCGACGCCTCTTTTGACGAAGCCAAAAGACAAAACCCCGACCTTGAAAAACACTTGCAACGAGCCATGGAGGACTTGAATCCGCTCTGGGTGTTGAACCACTTCAAGATGATTAGCTCAACGGACTGCGAATTGCTCGGCCTGGATCCCGTAGAAGGAAGACCTGAAATGTTTATATGGCAGTTCATTCCTGCACCTCCCGTCTGTATCAGACCATCTGTCCAACAAGAAGGTGCCAGCAACGAAGATGATCTGACCGCTAAGCTTGCTGAAATTGTCTATCTCAGCGGCCTAATTAGGGCGGCATTAAACAAGGGAAAGCCAATGCAGACGATCATGGAACAGTGGGAGTATCTCCAGTTGCAGATTGCAATGTATGTCAACAGTGACGTTCCCGGCCTGAATCAGCCTGGCTTTGGTAAAAGCATTAGAGGTTTTTGTCAGCGTCTCAAAGGAAAGCAAGGTCGATTCAGAGGAAACCTATCCGGAAAGCGAGTCGACTTTTCTGGCCGTACAGTTATCTCACCAGATCCGAATCTTGGTATCGACCAAGTGGCTATACCCCAGCTTGTGGCCAAAAATCTGACATTCCCTGAGCGAGTTCAGAGTCACAATTTTGAGAAGCTGAAGCAGTGCATTCTTAACGGACCTGGCGTCTGGCCGGGTGCCAATCATGTCATCAAAGATAATGGAAGTTGGAAGCAGAATCTTCAATTTGGTGACAGGGCACTGGTTGCGCGAGATTTGAGAATCGGCGACGTTGTCGAGCGACACGTCGAAGATGGAGACATTGTTCTCTTCAATCGACAACCATCTCTACATAAACTCAGTATCATGAGCCATCTCGTCAAAGTCAGACCATGGAGGACATTCCGTCTCAACGAATGTGTGTGCACACCTTACAATGCCGATTTCGATGGTGATGAAATGAATCTTCACGTCCCACAGTCTGAAGAGGCCCGCGCCGAGGCCATTACTCTCATGGGTGTCAAGCACAATCTAGCTACCCCAAAGAACGGAGAGCCCATCATTGCCGCTACTCAGGACTTTATCACAGCCTCATATCTTCTCAGCAGCAAGGACAGATTCTATAACAGAAAAGCCTTTTCGTATATTTGTATGCACATGATGGACGGCAGAACGCATGTCGACCTTCCGCCTCCTACAATCATCAAGCCAGAAGCCTTATGGACTGGCAAACAGATTTTCAATGTTCTCATGCGCCCAAACAAGCAGTCCCCTGTTCTGGTCAACCTCGATGCCAAGTGCAGAGAATATTCGGCAAAGTCTAGCCAATGTCCGGACATGGATCCCAATGACGGTTGGCTGGTTATCCGAAACTCTGAGATTATGTGCGGTCGCATGGACAAGTCTATTGTCGGATCTGGAAAGAAGAATTCGGTCTTTTACACAATTCTTCGAGATTTCGGTCCAGACCAGGCAGTTTTTGCCATGAATCGTCTGACCAAATTGTGTGCTAGGGCATTGGGGAACCAAGGATTCTCCCTGGGAGTCGGTGACGTCTTCCCTATTACCGAATTGGTCACATCAAGAGACCGGCTCGTCCAAGATGCCTACGATAAGTGTGACAACCTCATCGAGACATTCAAGCTGGGCAAGCTTGAAAAGGCTCCTGGTTGCGACATGGAACAGACTCTGGAAATTTCCATCTCCGGTATTCTTAGCAAAGTTCGACAGCAAGCTGGTCAGCAGTGTGTGGATACCTTGAGTCGAAACAATGCTCCGTTGATCATGGCCAACTCTGGATCCAAAGGTTTACACATCAACGTCGCACAGATGGTTGCTTGTGTCGGACAACAAATTATCGGTGGTCAGCGTGTTCCCGACGGATTCCAGGACCGAAGTTTACCTCACTTCCACAAGAATGCACGTCAGCCAGCGTCCAAGGGTTTCGTGCGCAACAGCTTCTACTCCGGATTGTTCCCAACAGAATTCTTCTTCCACGCCATCTCGGGGCGAGAAGGTCTAATTGATACTGCTGTCAAGACTGCCGAAACTGGTTACATGTCTCGACGACTGATGAAGTCGTTGGAGGATTTGTCTACTCAATACGATGACACCGTCCGCACCTCATCAGGTACCATTGTTCAATTCCAGTTCGGCGCAGACAAATTGGATCCCGTCGACATGGAGGGTTCTGCGGTTCCTGTGCAATTTGATCGTACATGGACTCATGCAGAGAGCGTTACCTGGGACAATAGCGAACGAACTATGCTTCCAGATGAAATCATGCAAGTTTGCAACTCTGTTCTTGACAAAGAAAAGGAACGTTACAAGAGACGGCGCTTGGTGGACGGTCAACTTCTTGACTATGCGGATCAAAGCAACGAGGCTATTGATGAGCACGAGAGTGCGCGAAACTTTCTCGAAACAATTCAGTCATTCGTTGCGGGCCGTGCAGATAAGCTTGCCAAAGCTCGAAAGCTGGCTGGTTTGGATGCCGATGCAGATGGTGGCAAGATGGCCATAGACCCGTCGGTAGGTCTCGAGGTTCAACTTGCTAGAGCAGAGAGAGTTGCCAAGGTATCTCGCACTACTCTTTTAAGATTCATCAAAGAATGTCTTGAAAGATATCAAAAGGCGCACGTCGAACCCGGTCATGCTGTTGGTGCTGTAGGCGCGCAGTCCATTGGTGAGCCAGGTACCCAGATGACCTTGAAGACGTTCCATTTTGCTGGTGTAGCAGGAATGAGTATCACCCAGGGTGTGCCCCGTATTAAGGAGATTATTAACGCTTCAAAATCGATCAGTACTCCTGTCATTACTTGCCCTCTGCTGAACGATAAGCAAATCGAGGCTGCGCGCATTGTCAAGGGACGAATTGAAAAGACGTATGTTTTGGATGTTCTCAAGGCCATTGAGGATGAATGGATCAGTGATCGTGGTACCATTGTCTTGTATATCGACATGGAAGCCCTTCAGGACATGCATTTGGGCATCGGGGTTGGAGACATTGCTGAAGCCATTGTCAAGTTCAAGAAATTGAAGATTCCGGCGTCGGACATCTCGATTGGTCCAAATTACATCAAGATTTATGTATTAAATAGTTGGGTTGATTCCGATGCGGTCAAGAAGAGGCAGCGCAGCGGCATGTCTGCAACACTAACCGACGATGCACCTGACTTCCTCCTCCGAGTCAATCATCTCCGCCGCATGCTCCCCAAGGTCCCAATCTCGGGCTACTCGGAAGCTACAAGAGCCATCATTCAAACTTCGGAGACTAGTGAGCACACAGTCCTTGTGGAGGGTTACGGTCTGAGACCATGCATGACAACTGAGGGAGTCATTGGCACCAAGGCACGATCCAACTCCGTTATGGAATGTCGTGATGTGCTGGGCATTGAGGCTGCGAGAACCACCATTGTCGATGAAATCTCGGCTGTCATGGCTGGCATGAACATTGATCCACGTCACATCCAACTACTGGCCGACGTCATGACTTTCAAGGGTGAAGTCCTTGGAATTACCCGATTTGGTTTGTCCAAAATGCGAGAGAGTGTATTACAGCTTGCTTCTTTTGAGAAGACGCCCGATCATTTGTTTGACGCTGCTGCCAACATGAAGACTGACAACATTGAGGGTGTCTCGGAGTGTATTATTATGGGACAGACAATGACAGTCGGTACTGGTGCGTTCCAGGTCGTCAGGCGTCTCAACATTAAAGAGTGGGAGGTTAAGCCGAGGAAGACGCTGTTTGAGGATGCATGGAACGATAACTTGAAGGCAAAGAGAGAAAGGCGGAAGCTAAGAAACGGTAGTTGAACATGTCTTCAGAGAGACTTACCAGTTTCAAAGCGATCAAAGCATGCTTTTTTCATTTTGCGCCTTTATCATTGATGTGGGGTCCTGTATGGGAGGGTGTGATTCTGAACCCAAGGGGTAGTGAACATGGCCAGGGGCACGTGGAGACAAGACTCGTAGGGAGGCACCTGCTTGCTTGCATGTGTGTCCTGGCACTTTAAGATACCCTCCTGTCCGCTTGGTTGTACGTTTACAAACTCATTGATGCCTTAATTCTCAAATTTCGGTAGCTTTTAGCTAGTTTCAGTCATGTAGTATCAGTTGACAGTGAACAAATCAAACATTTTCAAGTCAATGGTGTGAAAGCCAGTTCTCATTCATTTAACTGGCGCCGTATCAACAAGGCATAAGATTCCTTTACATTTATCTAGGTAATTGAGAAATATAGATATGAAAACAAAGTGTGAATGGAATCACTCAATGGCAACATCATGTACGGAGTATAGTAGATATCATCGCGTAGTAATTCAAATTCTCTACCGTTTGATCCTAAAACGCCATTCCAATCCCAACCCTCAAACGTCATCAAAATTATTAAGCATCTCAAGTCCAGCCAGTCAGGGCGGAAAAACGCAGAGGCTATGCAAAGTATACAGACCCCCCTTTCAATCTCATGACCTCTTCTTGCCCTTTTGGGTCATCCTCCTGAAGGCCTCCATACCACCAGCACCAAGGGGCCTGTGATCCTGGATTCTGGTTCCGTCGAAAGTGCTCTTTGGTGCAATTGTGTAACTGGCCGGAAGACTGACCATGCGAGCACGGTTGTTAGAGGCGACAGGAGCCAAGAAGCGCTCGCGTTCGGCGTCTTGCGAGGACTGAGCAGGGCGCTGGGTGAGACTAAACTGAGAGCCAGTCTTTCTGCGCTGGGCGAGTTTGGCAGCCCTGAAAGAAAGTCAGTACATGAAAGAATCAGCGCCAAGGTGCCGGAGGGTACATACTCGTAGTCGAACTCGCGAGTCTCAACATGTCGCTTCTTGTAGTCGTCTGTCCGCTTGAGGATCGGTCGACTCCACTCCCCCAACAGTCTCTCGGCCATGCGCTTGATGCTGGGCTCTGGCTTCTTGCTCCTGGTGTAAAAGAGAACCACCTTGCCGATACCACTGCTCAGGAGCGACTCCTTTTCAATGTTCAGACGCGTCATGGCTGTAAAAATATCACGCTGAATGTTAAAGGCAGGAAGCGATCCATCGTTGAGGGGCTCGAGGAAGAATTTGACGTGTTGGAGAAAGTTGGTGTCGGGATCGAGAACTGCATGCTGGACGTTGTTCCTATTGAGGAGACCGACAACTTCTGGGAGTAGCTTGAGTTTGTGCAGAGCAGGCTGGCCACCTTCACGGGCTTCGTTGTCTGCCTGACAGGCACGTTCCATTTTGACCTTGAGAGCTGCCAGCTGCTCATCAATCTCGTCCTCCAGATCCTAAGTACCTTGTTAGTCCTCGCACCACAACATGGTACAGCCACACGTACAATTTCATCCTTTCGCCGCCGCTTAGGAGCGGTTCCTCCCTTTTTGATAGCGGCATCCAGGGCCCTATCAATATCCCGCTTTTTCCTCTCCTCGGGCGAAAGATTATCATCATTATCAGGCACTGGTGAGGCGGCCGCCTTGGGTTTCGAACGACGCTCGCCCTCGGCTGCTGCTCGCCTTGGTCGTCTCTGCTTCTTTTCTGCTTCTCCTCCGGATAAATCGTTCATGGAAACATCTTCTTCTCGATCCCGGCGCTTTTCACGACGGCCCTCTCTGGGCTTCTTGGCCGCTTCGCCCTCCGCGCGCTTCCTCTTAGTGACCTTGAGTGTGCGAACATTATCCTCGTCGATATCTACGGGGCGATCCTCAATGTCGACATTGGCGGGGTCGTAATCTTCAAACTGGTTCTCATCGATTTCGGATAGGACATCGGAATCGTGACCCAAATCGTCATCATCTCGATATTCCTTATCCTTGGCTGGAGAACCCGCCGGTGAGTCCTGATCAGACATGGTTCTTTCGGTTCTTAACGACGTCTCTGACGGCGAATGATGAATATAGAGCTGAAAGACTTATTTTTCGCGCAATTATTTGGCAGGACTGATGATTGAGGCCTCGACGAGAAGCAATAGAGTTGAACGAAAAAAAAGTGACTTGGTTTTGCCTTCGACAGCCTGACAGTTCGTCGCAAGAACCGCGTTGCTGACATAAGCAAACCACGTCCGCACCTAGTCCCATTTTCGGCCTAAGGCAGAGAGTATTATTGTTTACTTTGGAGCTTCGGTTGCCATGCAGTCAGGATTTATGCAGGCTTGCCTTGCCCACATCGACAAGGGCCAGATTATGGAATTATAATACCTGACCCGCATCGCGACCTTGAATCCATCCACATCGCCCCAGCTCGTACTATCAATTTGTCGACACGCTACATCTCTCTCGTACTTCATCGTCATGGAGCGCCGGACTTTTGAATCCCATATGGAATGGGAATACCAGAACAAAGGACCAGTTGATCTCACCAGTCCGTTTGCCCAAGTGGCCAACAAGAGAAAAGAAAATTGTAAGTGGCCGCAAACAGGTGTGAGTACGGATTGGCAGCTGGCTAACAATCTTTTTTTTATGCAGTGTTCAGCTCTCCTTTAAAACCTACTCCCCAAAGTTCCAGCTTCGCACCCTTTGGCACACCATCGAAACCACCATCAAGCTCCCACTTTACGCCCCAGATATCAGCCCGCGCCGCTGCACCACCATTTCGAAACCCTGCCTTTACGACACCTAGAAAACTAGATGATTGGGCGCTCTCCGAGGTGGAAGAGAGTCCGGCACCCACAGAAGCATCCGATTTCCCCAACGATACGCCCGAAGCAGATCGCATGAGTGACGTCGCCATGGGGAGCCCTATTTCGCCATTGAAGATCGATAAGCTGGCTCGATATAGCAGGTCGCCGAAAAAGCACATGTCAGGAAAGGGGGAGATTAGGTCATTAAGGGAGTCTCCGCGAAAAGAGTTGCAGGTACTTAGGAAGCGAAAGCGGCACAATTTCGACAGAGACGTCAGCAGCGTGAGCCGACAGCTTTATCGAGAATGGGACGATGTAGCATCGGACTCGGATGAGAGCATTACTGAATATGTGCGCTCACAGAACCTGAAACGGCAGGGCAAAGACGAGCCTTGGTTGGGAAATGTGCTGCACACGGTTGAACGATATCAATCAGCTCCCGACAGCATATATCGGTGGTTCCAACTCGGTCTCAATACATGCTTCATCTCCTTTGTGGCATTCTGTGGATATAGCGCTATCCAGGCTATACGCTCAGACATTCGCAACGCCAACGAAAAGGCCCGCCTGGAAATCATGAGCCGCAGTTCGGAATGTCAGAATCACTACCTGGAGAACGAGTGCTCCAAAAGGGATCGACCAGCATTGCGAATCGTTTGTGATGAGTGGTATGATTGCATGATGCAAGATTCAGATGCCATTATGCGGGTCAAGGTGACGGCGAAGCAGTTGGCCGAGATCATCAACGAGTTTACGGACGCCATGAATATGAAGGCATGGGTAAGTGAAAAGGCCGCTATTCAATCAATATTGAGATGTTCATTAACATGGTCGCAGGGTTTCTTCTTTGCAGTCGTTTTTATTGTCATTTTTACCAACTTCCTGAGCCGATACGCTGCAACCCCAACACCCAAGGCGGCACCACCAGCACCAACTCCATACCAGCCTGCTGCTTCTCATATGGCTTCCATGGCTCCAGAGAGCACGCCGGTGCACATGCGGTCACGCTTTCAGACACCAAGGACACAGCGATACAGAATGATTGAAGACGACGGCACGGATGATGACCACACGCCGCCAAAATTAGCACCTGCGCCCTTGCTTAACTTTACGCCTTCTGGACGCCGAAGTCCCAGTAAAGGGGAACGGCCACGAAGTCCCGTGAAATATCTGCGCAGTCCAAGCAAGGGGTATTGAGGGGTGATCAAGTTTACTGGGATAAGAGTATCCAGATTGTACAATAACACAGAATGAAGAGGAGTGCTGGTGTTGAAAAGCATACTGCACGAATAATTGCATATGCATGGGCGTTGATGGAAATGAATTGTAGCTGATTTGCATCAGGGCGGCGCTGGGTATGGACTGGGAGGGTTTGTTATGGACACAACAATCAATATACTTGTAGGGGAAATGGAACCGAAAAGAAAAACTGGGTATTGTTGTGGTTTAATTAACTTGGGGAGACAATTGGAGTAATTTTGCATCAAATCAACTCCTTACTGTACATGCATTAGGTGAGTGTTGTTCATGATGGTAGAGCACGTAATAATGCTGATGGTGATGAAGTTCATCTGCGAGTCATAGTACATGCTCGGTAAAAATAGCCTATAAATACATACAATATGTACACACACAAGAATGGCGGCCAGATCTCGATACAACGACGAACATTTTCCGTTGTTGGTAAAGTGGCCAAGGATGTAGGGTTGCATTGTATCCAGGTATAAGATGGCAGTATGACTTCATTTCTCCTCAAGAGCAAGTTGAGAAGAAACAATGAGGCGCAAACTATCGGCTCTCTCCGCCCCCCTTGGTTTCTTCCATGGTTTATGTCACTGTACATGACCAACGAATTGATGATAACAAGGATGATAACAAGAGTTGTGTTTTAGCAACATATGGATCAGCCAGACAGATAGCTAGTAGGTAGGCAGGCAGGCAGCTGTCGGATTGTAGCAATGTCTAGGGAGAGTCAACTGGTCCCAATGAAGAGTTTTTTTTTTTTTTTTTTGTATGTATGTGTGTGTGTGTGTGTGTGGGTGGGTGGGTGGGTGTGTGTTTGTGCGACTATCACTGCCAATGTCAATTGTCAGTGTCAATAACAATATCAGTGAAACCATCGACTTGTCAAACTTGGACGGATGGATATGATGGATTGGATGTTTTACTAATCCATGGATAGATACAAGGTCCTATGTACATACCTTAGTACCCAGTAGTGCCCACCTCCCAATCAAAGGTAAAGTGTTAGGTAACCACCTACTAATAGAAGCCGTTGGAGCCGCTGCAACTGAAACCTGGCAGAGGTGGAAAGCTGCAGCTTAGGTATTGCCTTGGATGCTTTACAGCGGGTCTTTAGCAGCTTTCCCCACACTCTCAGCGCTTGTTAGTGCTTTAGTGCGTGCTCCTCCATCAGTATCTGTCCCTGGGGGGTACCTTAGTACTACTATTGGACCGACGCTGCCTGTTCTCTCTCTCTAACACCCCAAATCAAGGCACAAGCTTTTTTTCTTTACTTCAGCTGCTGGGGCTGCTTTTTTTTTCTCTTTCTTTTCCTTCTTATTCTAGCTGCTGACCTTTACTTTGTACTCCGTACGGGGGGGCCTTGGAAACACACACACACATATCGACACACGCATACACACGCATAACCCATACCCACGCATACGCACATTCCATACTCCATCTCCGTACTCCGTACCTACATACATTGTTGGTTGTTGGCCGTTGGTTCTTCTCTCTTTGTTCGGTTCCCGTCCCGCCGCCGTGCCTGTATGTAATTGCTGCTTGCTCAATTCCGTCACTCGTTCATCGTGTCCTGCGCCTCGTTGTCTTTGGCTCTTCTTTGCGCGCACGCGGCGCCCCCCAAAAAAATCCAGCACACACATACCATATTACATACATATACATCCATACATACATACACATGCACACATGCCTACTCCACACACTCACGGTCACACAAACAAATAGTCTTACCTGCTAAAGACAAGCCTCTCATCATTCACTACCGCCTTGGTCGACTCTCCCTCTGCGTGTGTATCTGTCTCTCTCTTTCTACCATTTCTATATCTATCTGGTTCGCATACATGCAGCAGTAGCAGCAAAGCAAAAAGAAGGAAACGAGGGAAAAAAGGAACGAGGAAGAAGCAAGAGGAAGCAATTCACACTCCACCGTTCATTCATGTCTCTACGACAATCGCTGCCGCCGCCGCCGCCACTGCGACAGTCCGCTCGACAGGACATCGATTCAGAGACCCCCCACGTCTCTCCCTCTTCACAGCATTCGACTACAACCACGTCTCTCTCTCCTCGCTGATTTTACAAACTACAGCCCTAAAAATCCCTTCTCGTCGTTCCAAAAACATATACAACAAGCGCAAGCACACGCAAGGTTGACAAATCGACTCGTTATTGCATCCATCGTCCCCCCCGCAGCATGTCTGGCTCATCACGACGCTACAGCTACCACAACACCATTGGAACCGCTCTGGTCCCCGATCGATGAAATTCCTTGGCTGCTGCTTCTGCCGCTGCTGTCAAGGAAGAGAGGTGCCCTTTTTGCCGTCGCCGGAACCTACAAAGTAATAATACATAGATTACTTAGTAGGTACTTACAAGATATCTCTTTTTATCCAAGTTTGCCTCTTTTGGTGTAGGTCAGGGTTGAGGTAGCGACCCCCCTCCCCTTAGCTATCCCAATGGAGGAGGATACAAGCAGCCAAACCCCTTCGGGTCCCAGTCAAGCCAGCACCGGCAACACTCCACAGCCACAAGCATCATCAGCTCAACTATCCCAGCCAGGTCTTTCTGCTACCAATCACTCTCAGCTGTCTAAGCGCAGACGTGGACTTGGTGTGGTCACTCCCAATGCTTGTACAGAGTGTCGCAAGAAGCGAGCCAAGGTGAGTTGGGAGGATAACCACTGCTCTCTGCTCCGTATGCTTTAGCCAAATGCTAATCCCGCTTTCCTTTTATAGTGCGACGGGCAGAAACCATGCGGCCGCTGCAAAGGGCAAAAGGATGTAGACTGCGTCTATGAAATCCCCGTGCGCCAGTCCAAAGAGAACCTCCGAACCGAAATCGAAAACCTTCGCCTACGTCAGCGTTCCAGCGACCAAGTCTTTGCTGCCTTGATACGTCCCCAGCTATGGGAAGAGGTCCTGAACCGACTCCGGAGCGGCCACTCTGTCGAGAGCATATCCGAATGGCTCGCTCATATGAACTCGGGCTCTGCGACCACGGCGTCCATCTCAGCCTACACACAGTCCAATGACCCCACCGCCAGTGCCGGTCATGGTCTAAGTTCCGTAGCAAGCTTTGTCCCCAGCCCGTCCAACCTCCCGAGCATAGGCATTACCATTGGAAATCTTAATTCTGCGGTGCCACAGCTGCCTGGATTACAGACCGACCTGAGCCAAAGTCCGTGGCACTTCTCCTCACAAAGCCAGGCCGGCTCGGCGAGGAGCAGCTCTCATCCGGATGCCATGAACTGGACCGCCGAACTGAGCGTTCCACCACAATCCCGAGTTGGGTCCTGGGCTGAGGGCATGCACCCAGACGACGATATCCCACGGTTTCGGGGGCTCGAGCAAATATTGTCGCCACCCAATGAAGCCGAGATGAAATCGCCTCCGGGGACTTGGTCCAACATCACTACCGATGTCAACCTGGTCCAACACTTGTTGGCTTTGTATTTCTGTTGGGAGTATCCTACTTTTGCATCACTTAGCAAGGAGCATTTTCTACGAGATTTTCAAAATGGACGACATCGATATTGTTCGCCAATCCTGGTAAACGCTCTGCTTGCCCTAGGCTGCCGTTTTTCCACCCAGCCCATGACCAGGGCCAACCCAAATGACCCATACTCCTCAGGTGACCACTTCTTCAAAGAATGCCAGCGACTCTTCTACCAGGAGACCGATCACCACTCCTTGACGACAATCCAAGCCCTTGGGATAATGTCCATCAGGGAGGCAAGTTGCGGTAGAGACTCTGAAAGCTGGTACTATGCCGGTCAAAGTATACGCTTAGCCATCGAGATGGGACTGCATCGTATTCACGACGAGGGTGACGAAGATGAGCTGGCTGTGCAATCAGCGACCTTTTGGGGTGCCTTTGCTTTGGATCAGTGAGTCGGATGTTGTTGCCGAGACAGGGCGAAGAGATTTGGAAGCACTTTGAAACTAACGCCTTTTGACAGTGCCTGGTCTTTAGCCACGGGCTCATTGCCACAATGCTCCTGTTTCCCTCACCTACCTCCGAAGCCTGCCATCATCGGCGACATCGAAGCCTCGCTCTGGGTACCCTATACCGACGACGGTAAGTTTGGCACGTATTGTGTGATCCTCTGTTGACGCATGGGCTAATACTTTCTTAGGTGCTCCGCTACAGCGCTCGTGCGAACAGCCATCCAATGTGCGCTCCGTCTACAAATGTTTTTGTGAGCTAAGCGAGTTGGTTCATCAATCTTTATACGTTCTACACTCCCCAGGGCGGCCTCTTACTGCCAAGGAGTTATTAAATATCTATACACAATACCTCAACTGGTACGACCGCATACCTGAGGTCTTGAGACTCGGCCATAATTTCACACCTGCGGTTTTGTTTGCTCAGTAGGTATTCTGGAAAGTCTTTTTTTTTTTTGGCGAATAGAACGCTGACCAAGAACAAAGCATGTATTATCACTTTGCCATACTCCTCCTATTCCGCCCCTTAATTAAGTTACGAATCATTGGATCCAAGGTCTCTCCGCGAGACGTCTGCTCACAGGCAGCCGACGCCATTCAAGGCCTTCTTACTTCCTACTCACAATTATACACATTACGCAGGACGCCATCATTTGTCCCTTACTTTGTACTAACATCGTCAATTATGCATCTTGCCATTGGTGCTACCGGAGCCAAAATTGATGGAAACATTGATGAGAACAGTACCGGCGAGGAGAAGATGAAGAAAGCGGCCAGCATGGACCCACGGGTTTCTGAGGCACTCACTCGAGGCATCGCTGACCTAACAGAGATGGCACCTTGCCACCATTTCGCCGAGCAGGCCCTCAACATTCTGCGATATCTCGCCAAGAAGTGGAATATTGAGGTAAAGATTGACGGCGACAAAACACCACCTGATGAGTCCGACCATTTGGTCCGACCATATTCAAGCAGTCTTAATTTCTTTGCGCCAAACGTACAGGCAGAAGACTTTATATGCGGCTGGGGGCCAACTCCAGAAATGACGGAGACGCTACGAGGTCCCGCAACTAAGAATGCGGCCGAGAAGATTGAGAATCCGCTATTCTGGCCGTTTCCCATGCAGGGGAGGCCATTGTTGCCGACAGGAAAAGAGCTGGAGCAGGCAGGATTTGCAATGCTGTAGAAGGGTACTGAGAACGGCGTCATACGGTATCAGTTTTGGATCGAACGGAATTTTAGAACAGTGTAATCCATTATCGGCTTGCTTGGACATGTATTCAGCGGGCAAAAGACGGGGTAATAGGGGGGGGGGGGGGGGGGGGGGGTAATGGGGGAACAGTTACCAGGATTAGACTTGTAGCAGGCGTGAACTGGATCATGTCTTATGAATCACCTGTGTATGATACAAATGTGTAAAGTTACTAGACTTGATCAAAAAAAATGATATTGGTTGAACAAAATGAATGGGTGGTCTGGGCAATGGGTGTTGTATGTTTAATCTAACTTTAAGTAAGTTGTCCTATCGGAAACACAGCCTCTGTGTAGTATAAAGAATATACTTTATGATGCTGCTGGTTTTAGAATAACGAGAATACGGCATCATGTACTCCGTACTATGTGATTAAATGACAATCATATTTATGGTCATGATGCTTGAAGGATGCAGGGTAGGGAGATAGAATAAGTGACTGAAGCTTGTGATAGCGTCAAGGTGGATATCAGCCACAGTTTCCGTCATCATTGACGGCCCGCGCCACAGGCTCCATGATACCGTACCTCGGCACTCCAGCAGGCCACCCGTCCGCTATCATCTTTCGCAACTCATCCACTGATAATCATCATCGACCTACAGCCATTCCATCGCCCCGACATGGTATCGGTGAGACTTCATCTCTTACACACACAGCCAACCGTCTAAAGAGGTGACGCGATGCCTCTGCCGGCAACCCAACCTTCAAAACCGGCCAGCAGGCCCTCGCGCCGCCCCCCTTCGACAGTTGGCCAGGTCCTGACGTCGCCGCCAAAATGGCTGGGATTCTACGACGATTTCATCACAAAGAACGCCGGGCAGGTCTCACAGATTGAGAGCGCGCTGAGGAGTCTTACCTACATCATCCCTGGTTCGTTGTGCCTCGATTCATGAACCAAGATCCAGGTCTTGATGGGTTCCATTGCGCGCTAACCTTGGCCTCACACTTTTTTTTTAAACCATCTAGGTCGATTTCGTGATGCTGAGATAGCCTCAGAATCCATTCATTCTGGCGTACAACTTCTGTCGCTCTATCATGATGGAATCCTCTCCAAAGCTGCCGAGTCACGGCTATCCATGCCCCCGAGCCGATCAGCCCATGCCCGCTACACGCGCTTTTGGTCCCAGAAGAGCCCACTATATCGGAGGATAGCTATGGTTTTGCAGATGGTCATATATACAGAGCTTCTTTGCGAGATGAGCGCCAAGCGGCGCGGTGGGCAAAAGACTCGATGGAAGGTAGTCGTTTTGCTGGAGGCGATCAAAGCCCTCTGCCGCCTTCTCTTGCTTCGCGTCACACGATCGCGACCACTTGTCACACCGGTGTTGCCGGAGCGAGAGCCTGTACCCGAGGAGGAATCATCGGATGATGAATCTTTGGCAACGAGAAGCGAGAGTGAGCTAATGGATGAGACATCTCCTGAACGAGCGACCACAGCCGAGTCACAGAACCGCAAGCCACTTCACGAGCGGGACTGGACGATGCCCAGAACAGGCATGAGCCTGCCTTCTCTACCCAGCCCGAGGGATATTAGTTCATACTTGCTGGGTCGTGTTCTCACCGCCGATGACATCAAGCCGGCAAACAAGCTCCTCAACACATTGCAGGGCAGCTCCCAGATGTCGGAGATCCTTCACATCCTCGCCCCCCTGATCTATGCCGTGGCGTTGTCACGTAGCAAAAATAAGAAGTCGTGGACACCATGGGTCATCGGTCTGGCGGTCGAGTACGCGGCACGGCAGTTCCGCGACCGTGGCTTGCGGACCACAGCCCTGGAACGTGATGAATGGAACAAGAGGGGGTGGGCCATGGTGTGGTGGTTGATGCGCGGGGCTTTCTATCAGAACGTGACCAAGACGGCGGTCAGTAGCGTGACCAAGAGGATGCCGGGTTTCATTGCAGGCATATTAGAGGACTACGAGTATCTTTGGGAGAATTACTACTTTAGCACGAGTGCATGAAGAGGTCCAGATAGGACGAGGCGAAGGGCAGTGCTCGAAATGGTGAAGCACTGGGAGGGTTTTCGACTTGTGGGTACGACAGGTCAGATTTAATATGGCTATCGGAATATCTGATGGGGGCCGATTTGGGCGTTGGTGAAACTCAAAGCGAGGAATACAGGAAACGCCGTTTAACGCATCTTGCATGGAGATCCAAGGACTATCCAGGAAGAAGAAAAAACCAGTGACGGGGAGGTTGGAGGAAATGGGCCAGCATCTCTGTTGGGGATCCTGGGAATCGCTCTGCTCTGAAAATACCATTGTTTGCGTCATGTCGCTTATAAGATTCTGGACCTTTTTCCTCAATTTATCGGAAATATTCAGGCGCAGTTTACGGAGAAACTGTGGCTTTCGAGACAAGAGGAGGTACACTACAGGCAGGGCCTCGACGAACCCGAAAGCCCTTGCCGAGAGGAACTATGCATGGGGGGTCGAGCTCTTATCCCCCCTGGTCTTTTAATATTTTCTTGTTTTTTTGTGCGTTTTTCCTAATGAGTATGGAGATTGGCATCTTCCGAGGAGGTGTCTTTCCTGCGAAAGACAAGATGAGGTCGCTTGTTGAGGCGCGCATGGATCAGCGCGTGGTGGGAGGGGGGAGGGGACCGCCCCATCGGAGAAACAGGGACCAGGGGCTACATTATCTTTGTGGGAGATTTGCAGAAAGGGCGGAGTCATGAGGGACGACGATGTAATGTGAATTGGGCATTGTATGTATGATAGGGGGGGAGGAAAAAGAGTAAACTTTCTTGCGTTGAACGGGTTTGGACCAGGAGGAGGCGGTGTTTTGAATTAGAAACATGAGGTGTTTCGGAAAGAGGTGATGATGAGGGATTCTAAGCGCGTGGTTCCATATTCAATGATAATCAAAGTTCCTTAGTCTTGTTCTTGGAGAATACTACTACTGTCTGTGTGTGTGCCGGCGGAGTTTGTCTTGCTTTACTCGGGAGAGGCACGTGGCCGTGAGAGGGAAGGGAGGGGGAGCGTGGGAGGAAGAAAACGTTGGTCGTCGAGTCATGTTTATTTTTTGAACATGATTCTGCCCGCAATTTTGATGCGGCACGGCATATGTGAACCCACTTTGTCATCGTTGATCAAGGACAATGCCGCAATCTACACGTTATCTTACAAGTATGTATGTTTGGAATACTACGCAGGACAGGGGAAGTAAGAAGAAGGAGGGGGGGGATAATGTGATGAAATCTTCCGAGGAGATGATGACAATTGCTGCCTACTGAAGAAGATGATGATTATGATGATGATGCATCGAGTACGGAGTCAACTATGCAGTGCATGTAAGAAAGTGAGATGAAGTAAGGCGATGATACGGCAACACGAGAGATGGGGGGGATAAGATACAAGTATTATCAGATTGGGAGGGGGTTGGAATGGGGCGGCAGCCCGGTCCGGACGGGAAGTGGAACTATGTAGAAGAAAAGGGTAATAAACGGAGAATTCGAAATGGCAAATGAGGAATGGAAAATGGAAGATTTGAGATTTCGGTCTGGTTGGTATGTGCTGTGTTGGTCTGACAGCGATGGTTCGAGATTGACATTTGAGATTGAGGAAAAGGGCGTAATCCCAAGGGGGGGGACTAGGAGTGAGTGAGTGAGAGAGAATGTCACTCATCGGAGTAAGGCGCTGGGGCAGAAGGGAATGATTCCGAGAACCGAAAGCATAAAGAAAAAGGACAAAGAGCCAGATACTGCCACGAGCCCCCATCCAAGAAACAAGGAAACACACGCACACACATACGCATGCAGAGACATGAAGGGATCGTTGTTACTTGTTTTTCTTTTCTTTCTGATCTACTCTGTATTACCTGTAGCATGTTTTGTTCTTGTTTAGACGAGGGGCAGCTAGGGATGAGGATGGTGGAAGCACGTGCTCACAAAGGGATGCTCGTCATTAAAATCGCTGACGAGGGTACGCTGTTCGGAGATGTTGATGCCGCAGTGCATTTTAATCTCTCCGTACCCGAGCGGAAGCGAGAGAAGTAGAGAGCGAGAGAGGGGCAAGGGAGGTTTTGTTGTTCGAGTCAAGGGGACTTTCGAGTCAGATGGGGGCAACAGATTTACATGGCGAATGTCATGGGTTAGGAAGGTAATATAGAAGGATGGATGTTCAATTAAAGAGAGAGAGAGAGAGAGAGAGAGAGAGAGAGAGAGAGCTTGGTAGGGATGGGATTTCTTGGTTTGCCGGAACCAAGGTCCCCCGGGTCTCGAACCGGTTTTTGTTGTTGTTGTTGTTGCTGTTGTTTTTGCTGTCGTTGTTCCCTCCCCCCCCCCCCCCCCCCCCACTCGTGAGAGCCAAAAGGGTCTTAATCCGATACGCTTACGGGATGCTCCGCCAGGGGTTTGGTGGCAAAAATCCACAATAAGGGCAAGGAAGCGCCGTGATGATGAGAAGAGGCAAAGGAACGATACCGGTTGGCCTTTTCGTTTCTCCCTCCCTCTCTCGGTAGCCGCGCTGGGTTGGGGCTGTGCAAAGAAATAAGGCAAAAGAAAGGAAAAAGAGGGCGTATCCAGCCGCAAGGAACAGGAACAAGGAATCGGGACATGCTGGGAACCTCTGCCCTTGACGAGGGGGGGGGGGGGGGGGCATAAGAATGTACACAATGGATGGATGGGGGGGGAGAGTCCGGGACGGAGACGGGAAAACCTTAGGGTCACATGTTGAAGATGTTGGCATTAAATTATATATATAGATAGATATATAGATATATATTTATCGCATAATACGGTTCGGTGCCAATAGTATGATGCATGGCGTAACGACCATATATGTACGTTGTCGAAAACGGTTCTTCAACGATGGGGGGGAGGGGGTTACTAAATCTCTGCTTTGTTTCAGTGAAACTGCCCCAAACGCATTATTCAGACGGGCATTTCCTGGTTGCTACTCTATTTGATGCCACGCAATCTATAGTGGAATTTTCTTTCTTTTTTGGTCTTATTGGGAACGCACTCCGTATAAATACAAGTACTTGTAGATAGTTCATACATACACTATACACTGGACACAATCAAGTACTCCGTAGTTTGGGATAGGAAATGGGCTTAGGGGGGTGAAGAGAGAAGATGGGGGAGAGGGGGAGCGGGATGGATTGAGGCTAGTCAGGGACAAGCGTCTCGGTTGCGCGAGACAGAGGCGCAAGACAACGAGACAAGGGGTTTGGAATGGGGGGGTGGATGGGATTGGGGAATGGGATTGGAGCCGTTGGTTGGGTGGGCGGTTTTGTTGGAAGATAGGCAAAGGGGACACGAGACGCAGGGTAGACGCAGCAGGTAAACAAAGGACAATCATGTGCGCTCCAAGTTGCTGATGCAGATGCACATACAATTGGACAAAAGTAGTTGCATAGACGGCGACAACTGCATCAACGCACAGTTTTGGAGTAATGGGGTAGTAGTATTCGAGTTACCTTATTCGAACTGTCTTGGCGCTCTTCTGCACAAATGAAATAAACATCCATAACCTTGCCTGAATCCCCTGGTCGGAGTGCTGTACAAGGTCATATCCAGCTACACAGGGGGGAGGAGGGGGGGGCCGGCGCAGTGGTCTTGAACCAACCATGTCCCAGCAAGATGATGGTTTGTTATTATTGCTATTACTAAAGGTACCTGATCCCTGAAGTAGGATTCCAAAAGTTGCAACGCTTTGTATTTGTATTTGTATTGGATAGATTGAGAGATGACGCGCCGGGCTTGGGTGTCTAACCAGGTGATTGTGTGCATTGTGGAGAAGTTGCCAGTCATTTCCTTGATCACTGTGCGGGTTTGGAATCATGTTTGTAATAACCTGTATGCAAAGGCCAATATGGGAGGAGGGGGAGGGAAGGGAAGGGAAGGGTTGTTTTAAATTGAATCGCCGAGTGTATGGTATTCTGGTGGTATGGATCTGACTTTTGACTCACTTGGGCGAGGGCCTCAGCATCAACATGCGTTTCTCTGGCCTTCATGCATGCATGAATTGCATGAAAGCGGACGAGGGGGGGATCCCTTGGATTTTTGGGGGTGGTTGTCGGGTCGGGTTGATTGGTAGGTGCCTGGATGTCTGAACCCCCTCTCTCCCCCCTTGCCCGCCATATGAGGTCATTTTCTATGCGTCCAGGCAAATGTTGCGTCGCCCGTATGTGTTGGCTTTCTTGATGGAGAGGAGACAGAGAGGTTGATGCATAGGACAATACTTGTATGTAATATCGGCATTGTGGATATATGTAGGTGTGCCCCTTCGCATAATACAGCGTCGTACTCCGTCAGTTCCGATGCAATATCGCCGTTCATCTTCGGGAATTTACTTGGATATTAGGGTATCATTATCATATTAAGGCTCGGTAAAAACGAAAAAGAAAAAGAAAAATAAAAAAATAAAATAAATTCAGAGACAAAAAAAAAGAGATGGGACAAGATCAGCATAGAAAGATCCCTCCCTTCCCCTCCCTCAGCTGCTAGTCTGTCGATGACGATGCAGATTCAGTTTACCTCGGGACAGACTGATTGATATCGATCTACAGGAGGATCCTCCAGTTTTGTTTCCCCATTGGAAGAAAAAAATGCACAGGAAGAGAAATGATGATGATGATGATGGGATCATCCGTCATCAAAGTTGGGTAAGGTCAGTTCCTGTTTACTGGGTGGGTTTGTGTCATGTTGATGTCAAGGATTCTGTACTGCGTGCAGCATGTCTACCTTTTTCTTCTTCTTCTCTACGCCTCTCTTCTCGGCTGTCAGGGTATGAAGGCCCCATCTTATTGGACATGGAACATCGATACTAAGCGAACCGTTTCGAAACGCTGAGCGTGTGAGCAACAAAGGGCACAACGATCCTCCCAGCAGCGCGGAGTCTGCATCAATGCCCATTGTCGAGTTAGAGTCTACACTTGACCCGGATCGGGCATGGCCTTGGTCAAATGTTTCAGGTGTGATATCGATGCGGTGTACCATGATTTATTCTGTATCAGAGAAAGTGCGTGCATGCAGCAATCATGCATGAAGGGATGGATGGATATGTATGTTTTGTCTCTACCTATTGTATGGTTTGGGACATGTTTTGCAGCAAACCAAGGAAGAAGGGGAGGGGGGATGACGAAAAAAACAAAACAAGACGCAATGCAATGCGTGTCTTAACGTTTAAAACGGTCCGGTTGTTTTTGAGTGACTGGGGGGGGGGGGCATGCAAGGGGGAGAGAAAAGAAGAAGAAGAGGATGATGATAAAGAAGAAGAACAAGAACAAGAAGCCAATGAAATTGATGACACAAAAAGTAAAAAAGAAGGAGAAAAAAAAAGAAATACTACAACAATTCCATCAAAGATTCCATGCAAGGGAGTCGAAAGCGAATTTGCCATTCTATCCCTCCAGAAGAAGAACCAACCTCGTGATAATTAACCCCCCAAAAAGGGCGAAGAATAAGGAAAAAAAAAGGGGGGGGGTGTATGTGTGCGTGTGTGTGTGTATGGCCCAATGAGGTTGTGAGAATCATTCTCCTCCGTCCCAATTCCGAGTAAGATGGATGGGCCACAATAATCGTACGACAAAAAAGTAACAAAGAAAAGATTGGAAGAAGAAGACAGAAGAAAAACCAAGCAAAAAAAACAAAAACAAAACAAAAAAAGGGTAGCGGAATGAAGGAGAGACTTTGTTTTAGAAATTATACCACCTGCTGAGTATCAACAGTCCTACTACGGAGTACGGAGTACCTATCTACGCATTGACGAGAGAAGACAAAGACAGGCTCTTTTTTTTTTCTATGAGTACATACATACAATAGCAAAATAGATACATACTACCTACTGTGCAGAGCTGAAAGTAGCACCAAAGTCCAGACCATTGGCGATGCTACCTCAAGGTACCTTTTATTTATTTATCTATCATTATTAAGAAATCTGAGTACAAGCAGGCGAAAAAAAAAAAAAACATGTCATTTAAATGGCTTTTGTGATGAAATGAGTATGAGTATGTGTTTGAACAACGAGGGAGAAAATGGACAAATAAAGGAAATATGCACAACGTCAAAGTCACTATGGGCAACAAGTCTGGGTACATGGCACGAGGTGGTGAAGCCCATATTGTAGGTAGTACCAACTTACCAAGGCCAAAGTACCCGAGGTTTGTCATAAAAAAAATAATGAATGTAGGTGCAGAGTATTAGTGAATGAAAAAATTCTCACCACAGACCGCAGACCTGAACACACACGCGTGCACACACGCACAATCAACCATTATTGTCACCACCTCCATCCATTATCCACATTAGCATCCACCTTCAGCACCAGCGTTGCAAATCCTCAACGGTCAAACTAAAGCGATCCCATCTCTCTCTCTTCCTCTCTCTCTCTCTCTCTCCCACTCTAGTATACACATTGCATCCACCCGCCCGCCCGCCGTTTTCGCCGCCGTTTATTCGTTTGTGCGTGCCTGTGTGTCTGTGTGTGTGCGTGCTTGCATGGCATGGTTCGAGCCGCTGCCCGGGCATGACGCGCGCAACACACGCGGCGCGCCGATGAGACTGGGGTCCCCCCCCCTCTAAATTGCTTGGGAGGACTTGGATTGCATCGGAAGGGAATGGTTGGCTCGCCATGTGTCAGGGATTTGCCATATGGCTCTCACGCACTTGCAGCCTCCCCCTGGTCTTTGTCTTTGTCTCCTCTCTCTTTTTCTCTCTCTCTCTTGAACAGGTCGCAGAGGGTCTCATCAAGGGCAGCAGCAGCATCCCTGTCAATCACCCACTCACCCACTCATCATTATCATTATCATCCCTGGACCCTTGGGTCTTGAACCAGTCAGGTTGCATCTGCAGATTGTTCAGCAACACTCTAGTTCCACAGCCCAGGCCAGCCCACACCCGCTTTTTGCGAACCCCGTTTTGGCTACTGCCCGGCGTTTCCCCTTCATCAATTAACGGTGCCGAAGACGTGCATTAAGAAAAGAGTAAGTCCGCTCTTTGCTGCGAGTCACTGTGCGAGAGGGAGGGAGAGGAAGAAGAAGAAGAAGAAAAAGGGAAAAAAAGGAAGAGAAACAAGGCGACACATTCTCATCTTCCTCCTTTTACCCTCGAGAGAGACACATTCATTCATTCATTCACTATTACAGAACACAGTACTAGGTAGGTGTCTCCAATCAATGCTACAGTGCATTATCACATCTTCTGCCTAAACTGCTCATTTCATCCAGTGCTAATGCTTTTTCGGGGTCTGTTCAGCAGAAAAAGCCAAGCATAGCCGAGTGCCAATCAATCAACAAGAACAAAATCTTCTCTCTCTCTCTCTCTCTCTCCTCCTCCCGTCCGTCATTCCCGTCTTACCCACAGAGGTAATCCGTACGACTCAACCAATTCATGGGGATGGGACAAAATAAACTCCTCATAGTCATGGCATTGGCTGCCTAGCACCCTCTCTCTCTCTCTCTCTCTCTCTCTCTCTCTCCGTATCTAGAAATATCACCTATGTGCGAGGTATGTATATGTCATACACAATTATTACTCTCTTGTCCTGCTTCCTCGTCCTTCCCTCCCTCATCTTTTGCAAGGTTCAGCCCGGCTGGATTTGTACGAGGAGGCAGCAACCACAAGGTTAATTGGACTTTAATTCATCATCTCATCCATACATGATCCATCCATCCACCCTACCCTTTGGCCCCGGCGCACTAGCACAAGCACTCTAAGCACAGCCAAAACAACAACTGTTTCTGCTAATAGACCTAATATCGTTATTTTTGTAACCTGCCCTTCCCTTCCCTTCGCTTCCCACCCACCCCCAACCAGCCCCCGAGGCCCGCGGGGGGGATTAGCACCTAAATTGCTCAAGGCCAACCAGGACAGGAGTAGTACCGATGCTACTTGTACCTGCACCAAGGCTGCAATCTGTAACGAGGTACCTGCCAGGACATGCCTGTCTAGTTGTCTTGTCTTGTCTTGTCTCGTCTCGTCTTGTCCCGTCGTCTCATTGTTGCAAGCTTAGTACCTATTACAGCACAAGCACACACACACACACACTCTCTCTCTCTCACACGAGCAAAAGAAGCACCTCCAGCTTCTTTACATTCTCTCCCCCCCCCTGCTCCTCTTGCTCCGTAATACCTCCGTTTATACATACAATCGATCCATACTCTCCCCCGTACATCTTTCTCTGCAACTACAGGAGCTTTTTAGCTTGCTCTTCCTACTTGGTCTAACCTTGGATACAGATTTTCGCTAGCTTCGACCTCTTCAAACAACAACTACTCTACCTGTGACCAACCAACCCCCCTCCCATCGTCTGGTCCTCTGGTCCTCTCGCCCTCTACCACTCATGCTTCTAAACCTGGGTTCTGCTTGTCTCCGCCGCCGCCACACACCCTCAGAGAACTCAGCCTAGCCGGACCTGACTGGCTAATCGCACACTCTCTCTTCGCCCTTCTTCAACTCCCGCTCTCCCTCCCTTCTTTCGATCCCTCCCTTCCTCTTCTCTTTTTCCTTTGGCTCGCCGTCGTGCGTTTGTCGTGCGCGTCCGTCATCACTAGTCTCTCGTCGAAAAAAAAAGGATCCAAACAATTACGCTCGTTAATATTCGTTACCCTCATGTGAGGTTATGCCAATGGACCAGAATCACCAGAGCCAACAGCTGCAGCAGCTGGCACAGTCTCAGCAGTCGCAACATCAACACCAACATCACCACCACCACCAGCATCACCAATCGCAGTCCCAGCTATCGCCGCATCAGTTGCTTCAGCTTCATCAACAACAGCAACAGCAACAGCAGCAGCAACTCGATTCAACACCACAGGATGTCTTAGCCGAGGCCAGGAAGAACTTGCAAGTTCTCATTGATTCCGGACTGTCCAAGGATATCCTTCATCAATGGGTCGACAACAACCTCTCGCTACAACTTTCTTTTCCAGGTCAGCAGCAGCCGCTCGCTCAATCACTTGCTCCAGCCGTATCGCCCACATCTTCGGTCGCTTCAACACCAATGCAGTCGCCATTGCTTAGCCATCCAGCATCGCATTCTCAATCTCACCTACAGTCGCCATCTCATTCGCAGATATCAACCCTTTCGTCTCCTCTCCAGCAGCCCCTTCCAACGCCAACCCAAATCGCCCTTTCCCCGGTCCCAACTATCACACATGCATCTCCCGTTCTATCCATGTCGGGAACGTCAACGACGACTACCTCGCCTACTGCCATCTCCAGCGCCTCGACAATTGCCAGTTCTACCACAGACGCCTCTCCTGCCACGGCGACCACTCCCACGATAGTAATTAAGTCTGAGCCGTCGTTCGATGATGCATCCGCGACCTGGGCGACGTCTCTTCCTCAGGCTTCAACACCAATTCCCGGAGCTTCTCTCGGTTCGCCCCACGAACAGTCTTTCAATGGCGCCGCGGATGCCGATTCTTCCATCTTTATCCCACCACCGGTACCTTTCCTCAATCATCGCCCCAGGATATCGGTGTCTTCGACCAGCTCCGGATCTTCCGGTCATGCCTCCATTTGGTCCGTCAATTCTGGGCATTCGTCCATGTCATGGCAATCCACATCGTCATCCCGATCAATGGCGCCCTTGCCCATGCCGCCTCCGATGACGTCGACATCTGCTGCACCACCCCTCATGAACAACCCCCAATCGGCTGCTGCTGCCAATAAGCAGAACATTTACTGGTGCACGTCTTGTGAAACAAGTTTCAAGAGGAAGTATGACTGGAAGCGCCACGAGGATGAATTTCACGAGCGTTGGAGGAAGTACCCCTGTCCAGAGCCAGGCTGCAACCGTAGCTTTTGGGGCTCCAACTCCTTTAACCAGCACCACAAGCAATGCCACGGCTGCAAGACGTGTCCCCACGCCGAAAAGGTTGTCAGGTTCCTCCGTAAACGTAAATACTGGGCCTGCGGATTTTGTTCCGCCTTGCACCCTGCACGCGAGCGTCACGTTGAACATGTCGCTCGTCATTTTGAGTCTGGCTTGACCAAGGGCGATTGGATGCACTCCAGAGTCATATACGGACTTCTTCATCAACCTCATATCCATAATTCCTGGGAGGCCCTGGTAACTGGCAAGCATGGTGACTTTGCTGCTCGTCGACCTCAGTTCAGCTGGCATCCAAGCAAAACAGGCCGTGCCCAGGGCTTCCTCGAGAAGGAGAACCCGGGCCAGCTCCAGGATCTGCTCGAATTCTTTTCTGGTGATGATGGCGAGGCGCAGTGGATTGTTAATGTGGCCTATGATTTGGCCGATATCGTATTCACAACACCGCCGCCCGTTCAAGCACAGCAATTTGCGCCGAATCCCATGGGTCCTCCCCAGCCATTCCCACAGCAGCAGGACCCTCGTATGTCTTTTCCACCAATGCCTGTGCCATCGCAGGCACAGCAACAAGGCATGTTGGCCTCCCCGGTCTCGAACACACCAAGCCCTTTCAACACATCGCCATACCGGAACCATATTTTTGTCCCTTCTCAGGGATTTCCTTCAGTGCAGCAACCGTCGCCTGACTCGAGCACTCACTCCCCCTTGGCGACAACGCACTCTCCCATGGTCCCGTCTCAGGCGCATCTGGAAAAGCGAGAACTACCACCAATTCCGCCACAAGGAAACGGCTCTGTTATGAGTAACGGTATGATGGACTTTGAGTACTCGCCTGCGCCCGTCATCTATGAGGACTGGGAGAGTCTCAGCAACGCCACACTAGTCGATACATCACAGTTGCAGCACCAACAGCCACCTCCCAACCAGGGGTCACAAGATTGGGGGATCCCTCAATACTTCAACGACCCACGTGTAGCCTCATGAAAAAAAAACCCACTCTCATTTTTCTACCGGAATCCAATCTTGGATACGACGTCGCACCAAAGTTTTCATTCATGCCTTTGTTTCATCTCGAATCGACCCATACTTGTATTATTTGATATTTCAGCGCGGCCTAACGAACCTTTTTGATGGGCCGATCAAGCATCCCTGGCGAGAACACACACCTTATCGTCTTTAAGTACATAATGATAATACCCCCTTTGCCAAACGACAGGCAAGTTTCTTATACTGGTTGTCGTATTACCCACCTCAGTTGTCAACACAAGCAGATGGACTATCTGACCTGTTGGCTGGCCAAACGCCCCCCATTTTCCTTCTTATTTTGCTTGCGGAATATGTTTTTCTATTGATATTTTCTTTTGAGAAAGGAGTTGGAGGTAATTGCGCTGGTTCACACATTTCTCATTGGAATGGCACCTAAAATTGGATGAGGACGAAGGAAAGATATGTTGTTTTTATACACTCTTTATAATCTTTTTTTATATTTTTCTTTATTTTATTTTCCTCCTCTCTCTGGCAGTCATGTATATGAGACGGAAGCAAACAGGAACATTCGGGCGAGAGCAAGGAACTAAGACGCACATTGTAGGAATAGGAAAGCAAGAATTGGAAATAGAGCTCGCCTACCCATTGGGAAAATGGGACATGATGAAAAAAAAACATGGTCATTGCGTTTACCCCCTTTTGCGCTTGCGTTGTTTGTGAAGTTTGATGATTTTGTTTTCAGACCAAGATTGATGAAAGACATGGCAGATCAAAAGAAGGCGCGCTCATTGTGTTTTCGAGTTTATGAAGAGCAATGGAATAGTGGGTTATTTCATTGTTTCATGAGATATGCCATGTACTATATGTATATGTATTGTTTTACAGATAATAGCATGTTTTAACTCTTCTCATTAAAGGTTTTGACTGCGGTATAAGATGTCTTTTGTGTTGTGAAATAGCAACCCGCCGGTGATAGATAGGGATCAGATGAGAGAGTATGCTGATTCTTGGGGAGAGTGCCTTTGTAAAACGGACTTTGAGCAGCACGAGGTCTGGATTTTTGGAAATGGAATACGGGAGAGATGGACTGCATGATTGGGAAGGTTGTAGCGAGGCTGGGTGAAGTGAAGAAAGGAGAGGATATAGTGAAGTGATGTGAAGGAGGATGAATGCCTTTGTGTCAGAGCAAGAGTTTTTGTGAGTTGAATGGGGGATAGGAGGTCGTTGGGCTGTTTGAATGGATGACTGGCTGTGGTGTTGAAGGGCTGGCTTTCAGTCATGTCAGGGTCGTATAGGGATGTTGCAACAAGGAAACAAGAACATTCAGCATGTGTGTAGGTGAGAAGTAGGCCTCTGCTGTTGTTGGATCATGGGATCAAGGGTGAAGCAAACAAGGCTGTCTCTCTGCTTGAACGGGATAGGAGAGTCAAGAAGCCTGTGAACAATGGAGACAAAGCCCATGTCCAAAGGAGATGTCCTGGCCTCTCTTTGTGTAATACCACGATGGACTGCTTTGGGCTTTCTTTCTTTCTTTCTTTTTTTTTTTTTTTTGGGTGATGATTCAGAAAGAGGAACTGTGATCCATAGTTGTGCTTTGTTGCTTTGAAAGGGGGCGGCGAGGGTCTATTACGGGGGAGCTATTCACAGTTGTCTTTATCCTGCGGTGGGTGTATGTGAACGACTGGTTATGACATCCTCTTGTATAAGTAACCCTCACCGTCCCGCTCTTGTAGATGGTTTCGACCAAGCTCTTTACTCAATTCCATCTCACAATACACAAAGCAGCCTCATCAAGTTGACTCCCATTAGCTACACAACTCCCAGTAATATTCAACAACGTCCAACAAACAACCCTTGGTAACTTCCAACAACGCTCAACGCCGTATCCTAACCACCACTTATACACCACACGCCCTTCATCATGCCCAACAACGAGCGCAGCAACACCAGACGCAGCTCTACCAGGCACTCTGATAGACGCTCCTCTCACGCATCCTCTCACGCCCCTTCTCAACCACAATCCTGCGCACCGTCTCAGGCAGCTTCTCGCGCCCCTTCTCGGGCCTCTTTTGCTCCCTCTCAGCCGCAGTCTTATGCGCCCTCTCGTGCACCCTCCCGGTCCGCACATGCAGCTTCTCAAGCTTCGTCCCACGTAACCTCCTTTGCGCCCTCTCAACCACATTCTTACGCACCCTCCCAAGCTCACTCCTTTGCACCCTCTCAACCACAGTCCTATGCACCCTCCCAAGTTCACTCCTTTGCACCCTCTCAACCACAGTCCTACGCACCATCCCAGGCCCCTTCCTACGCATCCACAGACCCCCGGCTGCAAAACACCATCATGCTAGCCGACCAGTACCAGCAGCAACTCGCCAGCGGCCAATTGCCCCCCTCCACGGGCAACAACCCCCCCTCATACAGCGAGTACCCCATCTTCCACCACAAGGACGGCGGGTACCACATTGAGATCTCGCCGACCCACCACATCGTCCAGCTCCCGCCTTCGAATGGCACTGATGATGAGGAGGAGGCTCCCCGTCCCAGGCTCAAGTCGAAGAAGCACCGACCTCCTCCGCAGTACTGAGTTTGCCTCATTTCTTTCTTTTCTTTCCGAAAGAGGGGTTTCGTGGGCTTTGAAGAGAGAGGTATATCCTTGTTTATTTTTGTCTTGTTGCTTGGGATTGAAATGTTTTGTAACATGACAGGTAAAAAAAAAAAGGGGTAGTTAGTTTTGTTTCTTAATAGACACCGTACTTCCTTACCCAGACGGGACGTGAGCCCTGTGATAAACACTGACAAGTAAATCTGCATCTGTATTCCAATCGTTGAACTGCTAGTAAAAAAAAACTCCCTACCTCCATGTTAAGATGAAGCCGACTGTAGTCTTTTGATGATATACGTCCCCAACTCCAGCAGTCTAGTACACGGAAAAATCTCATTTTTGACTGCTGACCAGTTCCCCAACACCAACCACCATGTAAAAGTTATCCCAAGTTTTGCTCCGCCCATTATTTTATAATGAAAAAAAAGGTTCAAGGTAAATAAGTAAAAAAAGGAGATGGGGAAAACAAAGCGCTTGAAACATAAAGGCATAATAACCAAAGCCTTTTACCACCAAACAGTCTATACGCCCCGACTCGTCTCCATCAGTCCGCCACAATCTGAATTTCGTACCCGATGAGAACCTCGGTGCTTGAACCCTCCCAGCCTCGTGTGCCCGCCGCGCTCAGCATGAAGCGGCTCGAAGGGTCAATATATAAACTTGAAATAACGCCGGCCCGAGGAGGACCCGGAATAATGAGAAAAGGTACAGTGGAATGTTTAAACGCCCTGGAGTCCCGAAGATCGTATAATCTAAGAATATCGTGTGATGCACTACGCCGGTTAGCAATTGGCATTCCTCGAGGTAGAATGTAAAAAAACATCCCCCCCGGGGGGGGGGGGGGGGGGGGGGGGGGGGGGGGGGGGAAGGGTTATACGACTCACCATACTAAATGACGCCCGTTTGCCATGGGTTTTACTGCACTCACAGCACCGCTACCGGCCGGGAATTTGAGCACTCTTTCTGGTTCCCACCTCCTCTTAGCCTTTGCAATGTCAAACTCCTCCACCGTGCCGTTACGTCGTCCTGCATAGATTCTGTTTCCATCAGGGCTCCAGCACGCGCTCATACACCATGGCGGGACACCGATGCGGTTGTTGATTCTTGCTACGGGGTTAGGCACACGGCGGTCCCAGATGCGGATAGTGCCGTCAATGGCTGAAGAAAGGAATGTTGAGGATGTCGTCTGGGTAGTGTCATATGGCGATGGAGGAGGTAAAGAGTTGACGATAATGGAGGACTGGGCTGGCTTCGCTGATGGCTGCCCTGATGAGTTAACTACGATTGTCGATGAATCATCCCACTGGTTCTCTTGAGTGGATTGGTCTGGCTGAGTGTCAATTAGCTCATTGGATTGAGTAGCTTGATCTGAGGAGGCCTCGGCTTCGGCTTCGGCTTCGGCGGGGGGTTGGCTGGCCACCTGGATACTGTCGGCAACCGGCGCGGCAGAAGAGTCGACATCCATCGAGTCGCCTCCTGCCTGAGAGGTCGAAACAGACCCCTTACCGTCTGTATCGGTCATAGCCATGTCGGCTGAGTGATCCATGCCACCTTCATGTCCCGGCATCATATCCATGCTTGTGCCAAACTCGTCATCGTCATGACCGAATGGTTGATCCCCCGCTGTTTCACCAAAGAGACTTCCAGCGTCATCACTTCCCCCAAATAAGCTCTCATGGGCTGGCGAGGCCTGCCCTTCCTCTCTTGCACTGAACGATGCCGCCCTGTCTAATCCACCGGGGCTTGCCCCACTGGCACCATCTGTAAAGCTGCCATTGGCTATAGGAGCCCCATTGTTGGTTGATATGGTCTTGGATGGGAGGGGCTCGTCGACTTCGGCGGGAATGGGGTTGCCGCCGGATGGCCTGAGTTCAATAGAGGAGATTTGACCTCCACTCCCATCAAAGCTGCGTATGGTTTGGCCAGTATTTAGGTCCCAGTCGAAAATATTCTTGTCCCAAGCGCCGCTCAGAACGCTCTTCTCATCCTGAGCGAGGGTCAAGACGCTCACAGCATTGGTGTGCTTCTGAAGACACGCGATTCTCTTACCCTCGTCGTGCCGCACGCTTTGTAGATTGATGGCGCCAGATTCGAGACCAGAAAGGAGCCACAAGGCCTCGGAGTGCACAGCCAAGGAATACACGGGGGAGAGGATGTGCTCCTGTTCACCACGACCCGGTGGTGTCGGCTCTTCATTCTCCCAGTATGACATGAGGATGCCAGCCTTGGTGACGCTGTCTACAAAGGGATGTCTCTGGGCGACGGTCAAGGCCAGCTTGCCGTTGATAGTTCCGGGTCCATCGTATTTTCGAATGTAGCCGTCGGAGCCTCCGGTGATCCAGTATCGTAGGTCCGGCGTAATCGCCATGGCGTTGATGCTTGTAGACATGGGAGCAGCCATGGTGGGGACGATATCGTATAGCCGGGCGTTGAGGTATTCGGGACGGACTGTAGGCGTCCAGCGGAGGGAGGATGGAATCGGTTGCGGCGTGTCCGACTTGAGCCTCATTTTCCCTGCTACCTTATCGTCGGAGGTGGTGTTTTGGCTCTCGCTGGGGGCCGTCTCGTTTTGTTCGGTGCCGGCATCGTTATCGCCTTCTTCCTCGTCCTCATCGTCATTGTTATCATCGTCTCCTTCTCCTTCGCCTTCAGCAGCGTCTGGCTCGGCATCATTGTCGTTGTCATTATCGTTGTCGCCATCGTCGGCGTCCTCCATGACCTCGTCGGGTTCATTTTCGCGATCAGACTCGTTTGAGCTGGCGGAGAAGCGATCCTCGTCGTCCATTATGGCTGCGAGGTCTATGGGCAAATAGAATGAATGACTGGACCTCGGTAGTCAAGGATCGAGAACGAGAACGAGAGAGAGAGAGAGAGAGGGCGAAGCAAATACTGATTTCAAGGCTGGTACTGGAAGCTGGTCTTCCTTGTTAAGCTAAAATGCGCACCGAAAAAGGCTTCTCTTCTGCCATTATTCGCATATGCTTGAGCTAAAATACAGTTCAATGCTAATTGAGACGTCCTGGTGGGAGCGCAAACTTTGGGACGGCCTCGGTCGTCAAGCGGCGGATGTGACGTGGGGAGGCGCGTCGTCGTGAAGCTTCAATAATGGTTGGTGATGATTCAAAGTTGCAATGAACCGAGTCATCTTAATCCATGGATGGGGATGGAGCTTACCGCTACCTCTTTGGGCTTCAGTGCTTTAGGGGACGGGATATAGCGCTATGTCCACTATGAATCATAGAGGCTACAGTGGGGTATAATAAGGCGGGTGGACTGTCTGTGGGATGGAGACTCGTTGATATGAACTCCCGTGGATAATTTATAGTCTATGTCTGTGAATCCAGAAGAGAGCGTAATAACGCTTGAATAGGATTTCCCGTCTACCAAATCCATTTTGCCTCTCTTGTAAATCCAGACTTTAGCTCATTGTACCGAGACGTGAACCTTCTTTGATACCTCGCACACAGCTGATTCATGCCATGGATGGCCCTGAACATACGACTCTGTATTACACACAGAGCAGGCGAATAAGCATCAACCAATCAATCAATGCCTGACTTTTGATCTAATGTTCTGCTGGATATGCCCATCTACTGGCTGTAGGCTGTGGGATACCTGTCGCCAACACTTTGACTAATACCCTCAGAACAGGATTCGCCTTGCCCAGACTCATCTCCAACTTGCCAACCTCCTCCTCCACTTCCTTCTGCAACCTCGAGATTAGGCCCCATGTTTCCTGTATAGCCCCTGACTTCTCCATCAAACTTAGAATCTGCATCTTGCTCTCCAGCGGCAGGACCGACATATCAGACATCTGCTTTCCCCGAAAGATTCCAAGGATAATGTCTCGTGCAGTGGCATCTGAAGTGCAGCATCTAACAATTGGATATGAAAACTTGCCTTCGTCTAGGTCCTCACAGAACCCCTTTTGTTTTGCGTACTCGGCCCCGTGAAGATTCATGTAGTCGTCGCGGACTTGGTACCATCGGCCCACGAGTTGTCCCAGATTGTCAAATAAGCTATCAGACTTGGACTCATCACCTGTAGCAGTGACCAGTAGTTTGAACAGCATGTTGAAAAAAGTACCCGTTTTGTTGTCTATCATGGCAAAGTATTCATCCTCCGAAGGGCAGTGCATCGTGTACCTCCAGTTCAGCTCCCAACTCTGTCCAAGGAAGAGCCTGTCCAAGCCCTCAAGCAGAACAGTCGTCAATCTCGGCTGCTGGAGCTCATGAATACGCCTGCTTACAAGTGCAACCGTGTATGTAGCGCTGTTGATGGCCTGCGCCTCTCCGAATACAACGTGAGCGGCGTTGTTTCCACGGCGAAGTCGTGACCCGTCCTGGATATCGTCCAAGATCAAGGACGCATGTTGGAGATCGCTGACCGCACCTTTGATGACCTTGAGTGTTGGGTTGGGCAAGTGAAGCCAAATATTGAAGGCGTCAGTCAGCTGCGAGACCACATTCTTTGATGAGAGAGAACGTATGTATGAGATGGGGGCCATTAAAGCAGTGTCATCTAACGACTTCACAAGCTGTCTATTGCTGCCTGCTGCCTTGGCCACGGCATTCCTATCATCAGCCTGGGGTGAATCAGAAGATGACTCGGTGTCTTGAACAGCATTCTTTGCGATTGGTGGCTCATATTTTATTGGTAAATGGAATGCTGGAGGCGGATTGCTGTTGTCTTTCCAAGAGTTATACCTAGGGCAAGTTGCGGACCAATAATGATATCCAGCAATCGCTGGCTCAAGGCAATTAACAAGCCGTCTGAGATGAGGAGCAAGATCCGGATGGGCCGCGCAAAACTCGCTCCGCATAGCAAAGAAATGTGACTCCTCACTGGTGATGATCAATCTCACTTTTGAGATGGCATCTGGCTCGGATAATGCCTCGACTCTCATGTAAAACAGAACCGCGTTCGCAATCCGATTTATATCTTGAGACTTCTCCTTTTGCCAGCTATAAAAGTCGTTGATTAAGAGCATCAAACGCTCGGCTATGAGAAGTAGAGGTTTCATCGTGTCGGATTCCTCCGATGTCATGCGAGTGCCATGGCCAAACATTGTCATCCACCAGAACGTACTGTCTCCGTGTTAGTCAACACTGACGGCGGGGATGAATCGGTCACCTACTGTGAACCCGAATCCTTTACACGATGAAGCATGTAATCATCAAATGTGGTGGTCGGGGCTGGTTTGATATCAACCTTTTTCAACCTCTCAACAGAATAACTCTTCATCATATCAAGAGTTAGAGCCGTGTCGACTTCAAAGCACTCGAGTATCACACTTGAGAACAAACTCTTCATTATAAGTGCTGCAGGTAATCTGTCCGGATTTTCGATAGTATGAGTGTTTGCTGTGTAGTCTGAGTGCTTGTGTTGTTCTATAATCGATTTAGGGTCCTTGGGCTTTGTATAGTCTGATGCCATTACAGTCAGTTTAACTCCTTCAACGTGTAAGATATACCCTTACCATCATGCATAAACCCCAGTTCATTCAGATATGAGAGCAATTCGATCCTGTCCGGCAGGCACTCTGGATATGATAAGCTGGTCATGTTGGTAACCGCAGATACCGTGGCCCCGGGTGTATCGATTCGGCTGGGATTGATAGCAGCCTTGAGGTCGGCCACCGCACGCTGCATGCCAATATTTGCAAGATCATCTCGTATATTTACCCGAGCTTGAAATTGGGTGAAGCAGCCAGCGGCCTTGAGGAGCTCCGGATCGACGGGACGAGATGCCAGAAAGGGCTGATCTGGGAATGGCAAAATGGGGCCTTCGATTGTGAATGGATGAAGAGTCCGTAGCGAGTGTAATGTACGGAGCTGGAGAAACTTTGTAGATGAGCATGAAATTCCCGCTTGCCACGACGGATCGGCCTCCCTTTGAATGAGTGAAGCTAAGCCCGTGACGATGGTGGATGATGCTGACGAGAGCCGTAGCCCATCTTCAACAGATGATAATGCAATCGTGTTTACCAACAGTGCTGAGGTGTCCACTAACCTGACCCATCCGCCCTGTGCCCCATCTCAGACCCCTCAGCATTTCTCCGGTCAATCTTTCTCTGACACAAGTTTATATAGTTTATAGGGAGTCGTTTCCAAGATGCCGTCCTGATCATGGATTATTTGCCCAATGGGGAGAATGCGAACACTCTTCGACGACAGCATGGACGACAGCCTACGTAATAATGCTCTCGGTAATCGATTAGCCCCAGTAACGGCCCGCACCTCGTTCCCGCTCAGTACCTGATTAAGACTAAGTAACTATCAATCACGGAATGTATTGACCCGGTTTCCTGGTATACCTGCAGAGAAAAATATGACCAATAATGAATTCTCTGGGAGGGTTTCGGTATATTTTTGGGCAGATACCTGTAAGACCGTGAAAGAACTGGGTATGCATTGGAGAAAGCCCATATATAGATTGCCTTTAATACTACGCCATTATACCTCCTCTAAGCTTTCTTGATATGCCTACCCTATACATAACCTCTTCTTCTCCTGAAATGCTCTTCTCAAATTGACGAAGCTATCAAAGTACAAGGCACGAAATAGCCAAATATATACGACCCCCGAGGTTGGACTTTCCGATGAACTCCTAGAGGCAAGAAGGATCGTGAGTCAAGGAGGGCTGTAGTCCGCTGACATATCGTGTCAAGCTAACTGGTGATGACTGAGTATCTAAAGTTACGCAATATGCCAGACTCACAAACTACGGATAGTACAGCAACAATCTAATAATGGAGATGCCGATTGTTGGTTTGGCTTCCTTGCATATACACAAAATAGAGCAAACGCATCACATGAAGGGGGGAGGGATCGCCGGGACAAACATTCACAGAGCAAAAAATGGCACAGCCTCAGTTTGCCTCTCCATCATGTCCGATTCTTTGGAAAGCAAACTTGCATCAGCCTCCAGAGGCCGCATTTTATTCCCACCAATACGCGCCGTGGCTTGTTGACCGAAGTCGCGATGTGCGTCCCTCCTCCTGCATGGGCCGTCAAGGCTACCTATGGCAGGAGAGCAAACATTCTGCGATATTAGTCACGAGCCGCATTGTGTGACACCAAATGCAGCAGCGGCCTGTATTGTAGCCTGGTCGTGATTAAAATGAGCCCCCCGGTACTGTAAAATACACTTGTGTTCATCATTATATCCCGAATCATTGACAGTTTACTTTCTCCCCGCAACATTTTGTTAATCTTCCCATCATCTGCCTCTCCTTACTTCTCCTTCTTATACATGACGGCCACGGCCAATGCCAATGACCTTGCAACGACCAACCTGAGCTTGTAGCCGTGATCACATCCACTTCATAGCTTTCAGTTCTTTGCCGTCCAGATGATGCTGTCCCTGCCCGGGCAGAGGTGCAAGTCATTGTCCACCTACTCTCCTCCAACCCCTCTCCCCCAGCAAGGAAATCATGAGACAATCGTGGATCAATCATCTGGACATTCTCTGCCCATATCAAATCTCCATGAAGCTTCCTCCAGCAAACCAGGACCTCCCTCCGCCAATAATGTCCAGGATAGACGACTTTCCAATCACGATGCCGACGCTGTAGCAGATCTGGAGCAGCAGCTCTTTCTACAGAGCCTCAAAGTACCCAACATACCATCTCGTGCGGACAGTATTCAGCCGCCTCATCCAACATCCTGCAATTGGATTTTCCAAGATCCCATCTTCCAACAATGGGAAACTTCAAAGCATGGAATCCTCTGCCTAAGCGGGACTGAAGGCAGCGGGAAATCGACACTGATGAAGCACATCGCCCAGGTACCCACCCTGAAGAGACGAGATGTCATCCATCTACGCTTCTTCTTTACTTCTCTTGGGAGCGAATTGGACAGATCCCGCGTCAGCATGTATAAAAGCCTGCTGTACCAACTTGCCCAAATGTTTCCAGATGCATTCGATGACCTGAGGTCCAAGTTTATACGTATTCGGGAGGCCCTGCCCGTCTACCAACCAGTTCATTGGGATGCCCAAGAGCTGTTCCACGAGCTCCTCAAGCTGACGCCTCGTATTCTCGAGACTCATTCGCTTCGCATCTTTGTTGATGGCATTGACTACTGTGATGATGGTGAGGGCGGTGCTGCCGGGTTGGTGCAAGATCTTGAGACGCTTGGGAGTCTATCATACCAGCCTGAAGGTAAAGATGAAACTAGCCATGGAATAAGCATCGTGTTTTCATGCTCGGACAATTCTCTCCTCTCAGATGGCTCATCGCAAGTCCCATGCATCGACCTTGGTCTGAAGAATCAGCCATCCCTTGCACAATACGTGAGGGAACAACTTCACCGGTTCGATTCTTCCCTCCACCAATTCGTCCTGGAGCGATCTGGCGGCACATTCTCATTTGCCAGCATCTTCGTTGACCAGCTGGAACTGTCAACCTCGTGGACAACTCTCCTGATTGAGAAGCTCCTCGCTGACGGCAAGACCGCCGGCATGAATTCCATGCTGAGACACATCTTCCAAAACATGGTCAAGACCAACGGTCATCGGGCAATGTCTCTCATGCGATGGACTTGTCTTGCTTGCAGACCTCTATCCCTAGCAGAGCTCCAAGTTGCACTCGCGCTGGATGCTCCATCGTCGATTGAGAGCCTCAACGACATTTTACAAACCGACGTCTTCAAGCGCCTCTCCATTGAAAGGAACTCGTTTCAACAGTGGATCAGAATAACGTCCCACGGGCTTCTCCAGGTCGTCTTCTCAAATGGTCAAAAGCTTGTCCAGCCTGTGCATGAGACCGTCTCGGAATTCTTCCTCTCTGAGGGTTTGAAGCTGCTGTTCTACAACCAAGCACCAACCTCTCCGCCCAGCGAGCTTGTTCCTCGGACCCATCGCCTGCTTGCAAAGTACTGCATCCATTTCCTCGAAATGGCGTTCAAGAACCCAGGGTGGGATGAAACGGATCACAGCTACCCTCCTTTCCGCTTCTTGGAGTATGCAGGTACCTTTTGGGCTCGTCACCTCGACCGTTCCGGAGCTAAGACCGTGGGAGCAATCGATATTCTCAATCTGATGGAATGGCCATCTCAGCATATGCGGGATGGACTTGTCAAGCTCTCTGAGGACCGATTCCCAGCTTCATTCCTGCCTCATTCGAGCGACCCATCTGCACATAGCCCCTTGCGGGGCGCTACGTGGGCGCATCTCTTCACAGTTATGAATCAGCCACATCTCCTTTTGGCCGCCATCAAACAGACTGGCAGGGGCAGTCTGCACTCCCAAGACGCCCAAATGAGAACCCCGCTGCATATAGCGGCTCTCTGTGGCCACCAAGAGCTACTCCAAGCCCTCTTGCGGAAGGGGACCGATGGCAGCATTCAAGCAGCCCGAGGGCAGACAGCTCTCCACTATGCTGTCCTCCAGGGACAGGTGGAAGCAGTGAAGCTCCTAGTTGATAGCAATCCGTTGCTCCTCAAAGTTCAAAACCACCGCCAACAAACACCGTTGTTGTTGGCTGTAGCAGCTCGTGGAACAGTTCCCATTGTCAAGGTACTGCTGAATAAGGGCGCGGATGTCACGGCCCCAGACGAGTCGGGTCGTTCGCCTTTGCATTATGCCACCATGATAGGAAGCTTGAGTCTTGTCAGCTTGCTGTTTCATCGGGGAGCGAACCTCAACGCCCGAGACGCCGAAGGACGAACCGCTCTGTTTTTCGCAGCGCGGTATGGTCACATTGGAGTTGCTCGTTCCTTGCTTAAGCAAGGCGCATCGGTGAAAGCTGTCGATAGATTTGGCAAGACGACTCTGCACGAAGCTTCAGAGGTCGGAAGTGAGCCTATTGTACGGGTTTTACTGGACGCAGGTGCTGCTCTTGATAAAGAAGACAACAAGGGACAGACAGCACTGGTGTATGCCGCTCGGGGGGGTCACACGGACACGGTTTGTGTCCTGATTGAAGCAGGGGCTGATGTCAATGCCAAAGATGAGTTTGGCCTCTCAACTCTTATGCTGGCTGTCCGTGGCAGCCACGAAGAGATGGCGAGAAAGCTGCTTGGGAAGGCTCCTGACCTTGAGTGGTTGAGTCACGAGGGTCATACTGTTATTCATTATGCAACTCAGAAAGCTGGAGATGCATCGGAGCCGTCAGATGAAGAGCAAGACCTTGTTACTCTGCTGTTCAAGTATTATGAGAGAAGCCATGCGGTGTGGCATCCTGAGTGGGAAGAGTGCCATTCAGCCTTCCTTTCGGCTCGCGACAGCGAAACGGAAGAAAAGCTCAGAGTGAAGGAGAAAGCAAACCAGGCCACTCGGTCGGCGCCACAGGTTGTTGCCAGCGTGTTTTCTGCAGCCCTCCGCCATGTACAAGAGACACTGCAGCAGCCCATGATCAATTCCTGGCACATGTCCCAGCTTCCAACACCCCCGTCTTCAACTCCTGGAAGACAGTTGAGAAGAGTTCGGAGTTTCCAGTCTGATTTCACCCGGGGCTTGCCCATTGTTTCGAAACCTGTACCAGAACACCAACACGGTTACTCCAATATTGATGTGGAAGGTCCCTCATCTCCAGAGCAATTGGAAAGACACCAGCAATTGACTGGTTATGCTCAGACTCGCTCGTCCTCTGGTGAGAGGGTCCCCAACTCTGCTTCACTACCACAGCTACAGCAGAACATGAAAACTGTAGCCAACGTACTGATTCCAGCCATGACTTCAATATCAGTCCTGGGCGAACCCCTTGTTCATGCCAAACAGGAGGCAAGCTTGCCGTTCAAAAGGCTCGCAATACCACATTCTCAGCCTGTGTATCAAATTACCCCTCCGGTGCTTGACCTTCGCATGACAAACAGCTTTATCCCGGGATCAATGTCAATGACTCCGAAATTCTCAGGGGAAATTGAGGCGCACCGTCGATTCTTCGGAGATGCTTCTATGTACCATCAATCGGGCCAACATCTGAAAAATAAGCTGAGTAACTTGTCATTTCTAGCAAAGCGTCGCGAGGGCTATAGCGGCACCCACCCTCAGAAGCCGCACGTCAAGTCCACAACCGGAGAAAAACCCCAGACAAACAACACTGGATCTGCTCCCAAGAGATCAGTGGGAAGACTGAACAATGGAACCGGTACCACCACTAACGGCGGATGCATAACTGCATCAGCTTCCGATGATGAGCTCTTTGAACTTGAGCTCTCTGAGCCAGCCGAGGAAGACGAGGTGCAGTCGAATGATGATTCGAATTCGGACCTCAAAAAAGACAATGGCATCGATAATGACGACGGAAATGGGGAATCGGGTCTGTCCGAAAGTCAGTCAGAAGCAACCTTGCTTGCTTTGCCAGAAGGTGAAGAAGAAAAGGAGGACGAGTATAGATCCAGCGACTCCGAAAGTTCAACCCAATCGGTAGAGGACGAGCCGAACAGAAATGAGACGAAGATATCACTATAGACGAGGGGTAAAGGCGGCCGGTGAGCGGGTGGTGGTCAACAATAGACAAAGGGCAAAGACTCACGGATGGCAATGGGGAGTTTGTGGGACTGATGGATGGCGATTACGACGCTTACAGTGGAGGAAGATGATGAGAAGCACTCAAGAAAACTATAGATTACAGGGAAAATATGCATAAACAAAAAATATAGAGGCAGCGCACTCACTTTGGCTTACCGAAAAAAAAGGGGGGGGGGGCAATAGATGACAACAACCAGATTGACAAAAAAAGAATAATGATTGGGCGTATGGAAAAAGAGGATTATGTATGAATGAACAAGAAATATGGATTCCCAGTTCGCTGGAAGAGTCCAGATAAGAAAACGGGTATAATCGAGACAGGGGAAAAGTGAGAGGAGGAACAAAGCTAAATGAAGATGAGGATACGATAAGCACGAGGGTCTGCAGTACAGGCTTTGTTTTATGAGTGTGTTTATGATAGAGTTGTCTTGTTTCGCAATGGAATAGAGCGTCCGGTATCATCTTCCCTTTATCTCCCATACAAAATCGGCATTCATGGAGAGCAATTGCTTCCACCCTACCGAACGCGATGGCATCAAGGGCCCTGAAGATACCTACCTACTGGGCTCGCAGTCTACATCGATAAGTCCACTCGCCATTCAAATTTGACCACATCTCTCACTAACAGTCAAAACAGAGCATTTATTGGTTGAATTACGTACAGTGTCCATCATGCATGTGTCCATTGCGGCTGCTTCTAGCAACCTTTGCTTGAAGCCTCTCGTCTAACTTTTCCGTTCCATCTGCAAACCTTTCGTTGCAGCTCATCCAACCCTCACCCGAAACCCATTAAATACCCATCAATACCACAAAAGCTCCCATATACATCGTAGCGTCTGATTCGTCCAAGCTACTCCACCCTGAACGAGTATAACTTCAGAACATCAGCTGGTGACTCAATCAAACTGAATGAGGTCTCCAGAGTTGTCTTCTGACCAACTCTTCACCGTCGTGTTACTGTGCTCTCTCAACGTTGGCAGACCGATAACGCGATTTCCGGTACCATCAGTCGTCGTGGGACGGTAGATTTCTCGCATCGGCTTGGGTGACATGGAAGAGTCCCGGCTCCGCGCATTGCGAATCTCTTGCTGAATCTCCGTCTCGTTTTGGACAAAGTTTTCGTGACTCCATTTGTCAGATAACGACTGAGGGGATGAGGCTCTAGAGATGTCTGGCTGCTCCTCTACATCCTGCACGGCTTCCGATTCTTCTGCCATCGAGATAAACTGACGGAATCCCATGTTCATCAAGTTATCGCTTGTGATGGGAAAATCGGGGTTACCAGCGGCGGGGACCTGGGGCATGACTGCTTGACCACCAAACGACGACGCTCTGGAAACTGACGCTGGGGTGGGAGATGGGGCTGGAGGGCGGCGCCCCCGATTTCTCATGGGCAATTGTTTTTGCATGATAGGAGGAGGCTTAGAAGTAGTTCTCCGTTCATGATCATCCGGAGTCCTTTGTCCTGGAAGTTTGGGTGTGAGACAGCCGATTGAGCAAACGCATTTGTCCCTGCATTTATTACGGCAGCTATGCCCACAAGGTAACATCTTCTGGCAAGCCTCTTCACAAGTGTTCTTGTGCTCTTGGTCAAAGGCATGGCACATTTCCTTGCACGGATGACCGTTAGGGCATTTCTTGTCGCACGGCAGAGTGCATCCTCCTCCCGGAATCTGCTGCCAATCATCGGGGCTTCCCATCTTCATCGTGTTGCTGTGAACCTTGCAGGTAAGGGGAAGGTAGTAGTCCTTGTTTACGCCAAAGGCATTATACACCCTCTGCCACGTCTTTCGGCTTTCAACGGAGCTTTCCAACAGATTGTAAGCATTTCCAAAGATGTAAAAGCCACATCTCGCTCGACTGGTTGCTACGACTGCTCGGTTTTCCTCTGCAACGAACCCAGCAACCGGTCTATAGGAGTTAGCGGGACTCCGAACCAAAGAGAGCAATATGATGTCGTTTTCCTCGCCCTGGAAGCCATCGACGGTGCGAACAGCCCATTGCTTTGTTATCTGGCCAAGGAAGGGGTGACTGCGTAAGTTACTAGAGATCAACTCCAACTGGGCATTGTAGTAGGTCAGAATGGTGATTTGATTTGGTCTGAGTCCGTTCTGCACTAGGTACTTGACAAACCCAACAATCATCCCGGCCTCTTCCAAGTTCAAGTATGAAAAGGAGGTATCTCGTCCCTCGGCCCATGCATGCTGAAACCACCAGAGATTTTTGCCACCCATTCCAGGGACCGGCGGGCGTTCACTGGGATCAGTTACAATTTGGTGGTCCTCGAGCATCGGGTAGAATTTCTGCACAACTTCTCGGATAGCCGGAATCATTCGGCGCTGCACTCGCAATGTGGAATATGGGACTTTCAACTTGACCATTCTCTCAAAGAGGGATACATTGAGATTGTAGGGAGGTCCTACCAGACGCCTGATGTCCACGTGAGGGGTCAATTGCTGATGGTCACCAACGAGCACAAGTTGCTCCAATGATGGGAAAAGGGCAGAGGTGATATTTGCTTCTCGGGTCTCGGCTGCCTCTTCGATGAGCATAATGCGTGGCATCAGAGCGGATATGAGTCCACGGTACTTAGTGAGGCCCGTTGTCGTGCACCCAATGATCTGAATCTTCTCGTATTGAAGCATTTTCACATCATTTGTCCACCGGGCTACTTTAAGGGCACCACAGACCTTGTTGTACTCTAAGAACAAGTCTCTGATAGATTTTGACTCCATCATTTGGCTTCTTAGGTAGTAATAAACCATTCCACGCTGTGGTGGTGGGATCTTGTAAAGATCTGAGTTACTGGCAAGATATCTTGCAGCCTTCTGTCGCCAAGCTCCATTCGAATCTGACAAGACACTTTTCGAGACAACTGCACCTCGATTCAGCCTCAATGGAATGAAATCTCCCTGAAGTCGGTATTTGTCTTCTTCTTCAGGTTCAAAGTCCTTGTGGCGAGTTTCATCCTGGCTGACGACCTCCTCCTGGCCCTCGGGAGGCCGGTAGACATGGACCGGCTCATCTTGGACAAACTTGTCTAGCCAAGTTGATATAGCATCTGTATTAGAGTCAAGATCTGCTGTTTCCCAATCGTTATCGGTCAGGGACTTGTATTGCTCTGCGGTGATCAGCCCCGCGTCATAAAAGTCATCGGCACTAATGAGACCGTCTCGGAAACACAATTTGAAAGCATCTTGGAGACGGCGGCAAACTCCTTTGAAGTCCGACTCGGCTCTGGCATCCCGGCCTTTGCACTTTGATTGCTCACGAATGTTGAACAATGTGCGCTCATTAATAGCCTCTGATTTGGACTGTCCGCCCAGACGGACAATCTCACCAATATCTCGTTGCATACAGTGACCGAGAATTTGATCCAGAGCATGATTCGTCTGGGCTGCAACAACGATTGGGGTCTTAATTCCATGACTCTGTTTATGCCAGAGTGTTTTAACGTAGCTCTCAATTGCTACGAGAGATGTATAAGTCTTCCCAGTTCCAGGAGGTCCTTGAACGATGGAGAACTCTTGAGATGTCATAGCGTTAAACGCCTCAAGCTGAGACATGTCAAAATAGTTGGCTGCGTCTGGAGTCAGACATTTTTGGTCTGGCAAGTGGTGTATATAATTTGCGAGTTTGATTTCCCTTGACTGGCCAAGGATGTATTTATCAAGCGTTGACTGGTAAAGCGCCGCATGCTGTAAACCAACCATGGTATGGCGAACATTTTCAAAATAGCCGCTCTTGGCTTCAAGCATAACCATCTCAATTGTAGGATCTACCTGTGCAGTACGGTAGTCCGCCCAGGAGATGTCTATTCTTGGTGCCGTGTTATCGTCTTCTCCCGCCTCGGTGTCAGGCTCCAATCCTCCTACAAGATGACGAGAGGCGACGGTCGCAACGATACATTGCTTTCGGAAATTATCAGACTTGGGCGATAGGACAACCAATGTTCCTGTGGTCAGACGTTCGGACTGACGCCATGTGACCTTGGTTAAAGATCTCTCTGTTGAGAATGCAACCCGGCAAGCGGGACCGACTCTACTCAGAAGATAACCTTGGATATAGACCTTGGATTTAATTCAGTAAGAGATACAACAGTCGGTTGATTTTGGGTATGTACTGACTTGTGTATAAATGCAAGTGAGCTCACTCTCCTTCATTGTGGGTCTCGCTCTGTACTCTTCAATGGCCTTCTGGAGGGGTTCCACGCCCTCACAGCGATACAGGCGGTAATGGGTCTCCAGGTATTCCTCCTTGGAGTTTGGAGGAGTTTCAACTGGGTTTTGGAGAAGAGGGCTTGACTGGTCGCGGGACATTAATTCCTCGGCTGATGGCAATGGAGGAGATAAACGCCAGCCCTGCGGAGCCTCCTTTCCTGGTATTTTATCGAACTGTCCATCCCTGACGTGCATGGAAATCTTGGCGGCATCGAAAAGCTTCAGAAACTCCTGGTCACATCATTAGATGGGTGTTGAAATCAGGGATCAGACGAAGACTTACCTCTGCTGGCTGGTCCATTTTCAACAGGCCAATCAGGCGGCCAACTTGGCAAGCTCTGAGTCGACTTTCAAAATCAGGAGAAGTATGGGGAGCTTGGCTGGGGATTATAGAGAGTTGGAAAGGGAGGGGAAGCGAGAAGGGCTTTCAAGCTTGCCGAGAAGAGAGAAGAGGGAGTTGGAGGATTAGAGGAGAAAGAAGAAAACAATGGGTGGTATTCAACGTGAATCAGTGCTTGGAGCGCTGAATCACGACAGTTGGACAGTCACAAGAGATGAATGGAGGTTGTAGAGTCTGAGTTCAACGGCCCCGAAGGACAATGAGACGATGTAGTTTGAAACGTAAAGAGGCCGCTGGCCACAAGATCTTGATGTAAGAGTGATGAAACCGTACAGTAAAGAGCATTGAGATCGACGTTGCTGGGGTAGAAAGGCTGAAGATTAAGGGAGAAGAGGAAGAGGAAGAGAATGAGAGGAGAGGGGGCAGAGGGAGGGAAAGGGAAAGAAGAGGAAGGAAGGTTGATGTGGGTAATGGTAGCACCGGCAACTGGCAACTGGCAGACAAACAACAGCTGGCAGCTCCTCCCCGTAAACAAAGATCTATTAATAGGGATCAGATTTTTCAAGGCCCATTAAATGAATAGAACCATAACTAAATCGCCCACGAAGGAGAAGCGATTGAATAAGACGCTTACGGTCTTGGATTATTATGTTGCCGTAAATATAACTTAAAGGAGTTGCATCAGCCACCTCAGATTGATGTCGTGTGGATGTCCAGAGGAATCAGTGAACCATTAGCTACTCGGGTAAACTTGTTTTGTCCATTCATCGGCTTCGTTACGCCCATTGTCTAAATAACAAATTGTTGTAATTGATAAAGATTGATGATGAAACTCGGTCTATGAACCAGCTACTCAATAGCACCGACCAAGAACGGTCAATACTTTCCCTAAGAAGGATGCATTGACAATCTTTCAATCTGCAGAAACCCATATATTCACAAGCTGAAGAGACATCCAAGCTCATCTGACACGTTGCTCTCAAATGTACTGGTTGGATATCTGCAGCTATCCTCGCCCCTTGTCTTGACTAATAAGCCATGATGGAGGAAATGTCAGTCTCCTGTCTATCCATTCTCGCTACTTTACAAACAATAACACAAAATGGCGGACCCTCTAATGTGAAGGACAAAACACACGTAATCACTGTTGGCAGCCGCCAGGTTGCGTTGGAGTGATTCAGACCACAAGGAGATGCGGTAGGGCTCAGCGCCGCGGGAGTCTTTTGTCATTCATATTTATTGCCAACTTTTAGTTCAAGTTGTCAGGCTACTGCGATGGTTTGATTTGATTATCTTTGCTGGAGATTTCTCCATTTGTAGATATGGGCAATGCATCCATCATTCAGATACCATGCATCATCCACCAATCTCCCGGCGCAGCATGGAGGTCACTCAAATCTCCCAGGCTATGAAATATTCAAATACTGTACAGTTTCTGCTGAAATATATCTATAGTCTAAAGTATTAGAGTTTGCTCGTGTACGTTATGGGATTATTCAACTTCAACCTATCAAACGGCTCAGGTTCCTCACATCCACCCACGCAATGCAACAAATTGATGCACCTTTTACATAAAGTCTGTTGGATTGATTGATCCAGAAGGGACCAGACTACATCCGAATCTCATTGGGGGTCTCGTGTTTTTCTTTTTTTTTTTTTGTAGACCAACTGATTTTGCATAAATGTGACCGAATGACTCACATCGTACACGCCGTATTTCTGGGCTGATCTCTAATTCAGTGAGAGAGGAGGGGGAGGCGTCCACTGCTGAACCTCCGCATTTACATCCTCCATCAAGAGCCCAGCCAGTCTTTCATTGATGACAGTTCCAGATTCAAACGACAACAGCTATAAATCCATGATGGAGCAAGCAAATTATCAGGCATACTTGGAATCTGTTTACCCTGGATCCACCTGGAAGCTGGACAGACTCTCCGGTGGCCTGGTCAACTCCACCTGGCGAGCCACCAAAACCTCTGGGCAAGCCGATCACGACAGCCTCATTCTCAAGCACGCGCGACCATACATTGAGGTTGCCGGACCCGAATGGGCCTTTTCTACAGACCGACAGGTACCCCCGTTTCCAGTCTTTGGTTGCATGTGCTTACGCTGATCCAAGGGCTCAGGTGGTGGAGGCCACAGCCCTGAATCTCTGGGACGAATCTGGGCTGCTGTACGAAACTCGCAAGCAGTTGCCGCCATGGCACTCTCCCAAATGCCTCCGACACGACCAAGGCAGCGAATCTTCACTCAAGCTCACCCGTTCAGACCAAGAAGCGTCCATCATCCTTCTCAATGACCTCGGTCACCTCATCAACATTATCGAATTTCTCAAAGCGTGCACCGACAATCCAGGCCTCGTCACCCATGATCAGATCGCAAACATTGGTCGCACGATTGGTCAACTCTTTGCCACAATCCACAGCCAAGAAATAGCCGACAGAATAAATACGCAGCCCGCCATTGCGAAGTCGCTAACGCACACCCTCACCAAGGAGCTTGTATTGAGCGTCGCCGTCGAGCCCATCCTCGAGCGCCTCTCCGATCTTCCCAATGCAGACCAATTGTACTCTCGTGTTCTCAAGGATTATCAAGATTCAGATTACAAGTACCGACAATGTTTGGTGCTCGGCGACTTTACTCATGCGTCCATTCTTTTACAACCACCTGCCCCGGACAGCGACTTGACACCTGTACTCGTCGACTGGGAGTTTGCTCAGATCAATGGTCGTGGAGCCAACGGCGACATGGCACAATTTCTCGCACACCTTCATCTCGAGCTGCTTGGCGCAAACGAAAACACGACTTTCCACAAGTTGCTGTCGCTCTTCCTGTCCGGATTGTGCGCTGCTTACAAAGACAGCGCAAACCTAGTGTACAAGAAAGAATCGGGTGACGGGAATTTGCAACTGATGCGCTCAGCATTCATCCTGCACGGCCGAGAGATGTTGAACCAGGCTCATGAGCTTTACCGCAATCACCCACGATTTAAGAACATGGTCTCTATCGGGGCATGGTACATTGAACGGGCGGGAGACAATATCGACGACTTTTTGTGTAATGAAAATTGGGTAAAATTACAAAGAGAAGATGAATTAACCGTGCAGTCCATATTCATGGCAACATAAAGATTTCTAGAACGCATATCAACAGAAAACAATGGATGACATTCTTAACTGGTAGCGCTGGTGATAAAAAGAGGAATGGAGACAAAAAGAGAGTCGAATGCGTGGTCCGGGAATCGAACCCGGGGCCCATCGATGGCAACGATGGATTTTACCACTAAACCAACCACGCTTCATTTGCTTGTGATGATAGGCTTTGTATTTCGCACTATGTACTACCACACTAGGTGTCTGTCGCCAACTAAGTAAACGACCCATCAAGCTCAGGGGTCGAGAAAAATTGCCATGATCACCAGTAAATACCAGCTGCACGTCTAATCAAGTGTATAAGCTCTCATCCCCTTCAAATTTCAAATTAGTTCTCCAATCTCAAAGCCCAAATATCTTAAACATCTCTAAGCATTTAAAATCCTTGAAATCATGACAATACTCCTCAGTCAGCCAAAGGATCCTCCTCCAGCTTATACAGGATTGCTCTATCATGCGGTATGGGGTTTGAATGCCGCATACGATGATCAAAGTGGCTATTGTAGTCGTTGATAAATGCTTGCAAATCCTTTCCAAATGGTGTTGCCTCACAGTGGTCACCCGCCTCGCCCCCCTCCCAGCTTTCCCACCAGTCAAGCGGGTCCTTACCAACGGCCGTTTCGCCGTTTCGATGCGTGAATCGCCACATTGTGGTAGGGAAGCTGCTCTGTGGCTTATCTTCGAGGGTAATCTTCTAGTAATAGATAGGGCCAGATATCGACTTGGAGCAATTCCATTGAGGGGCGTCGCGAACATGAGTGTTCGTCGAGACTTCGCCAGTGGCGTTGGCAGATGAACCAACCTCATATATGTCTTCGCCATCGTAATCTTCCGGAAGTTTATCGTCTTTTTCATCCTGTGATGTATAACCGCTCAGAACACGCCCGCAGTAGCCGCACCCGCCCCCTTCCTTCTCTTTCAACAGTTTCAGTGACTCTATATCTGTATAGCCATCATGATTCGCTCGAGCGTCAAATATGGCCGCAGTCCTCCACGCGCACATGTCATATCTCGTGTGATGCGTCATGATGAGACTATCATCATTTAACTAAAACAAAGGTCCAAGCGAGACAAAAATGCGAACCCTTTCTCGAAGCCGCGTTCCATACGCGATATAAAAGAAATGTATCCCTCGTCGGCCACATGGAGGTTTGTAATTGGTAAAAGTCGTTCCGATTCGGCTCTATATGCAATATCTGGTAGAAGAAAGGAGCAAAATCCTTCGTTCAGCTGTCTCTTTTTCAGGATCATGCCAGCCTAGAATAATTATGCCGTCATGGGGTAGGAATGGCAGCCAAATTATGTAGGTAGCTCACGCAAGGGATGCATCAGCTGGGATACTAATGTTGCAAGGCCTGGCATACTATCCAAGGCAACGAAGAACCAAGGCAAGAAGACTTCAATGACTTCCTTTCTGGCCGCCGTCCTTTCTTCTTTTCTTGGCCGTTCCAGTTCTTCATCGACATATTCTTGCATGTCTTCAGACGGCAGCCAAAACATCTGACAAGCTTGAGCTACCAGCTTGTCCAAGAAGGACTCCGACTGTGAGTTATCGCTCCCACGGTCCATGAAATTGTGAGGCCGGTATTCCGGATTATTATTTGCGCTATGCACATGAATAAAGCTGCGTTCATCTTCGGCCATCTCATACCACACAACGGTGTGGAAAGCACGCGCTAGACGTGGTCTAGATGCGATGTTGAGGAATGCCTCCTGATCCGCGTGTAGTTTGGAGATACAGATCCTAGAAAACAAGAACGACGTAGCTATAGGTGACAGACGGTGACAGACGAGACGGAGAGACTTTAGGTCCTGGTTAGAGATGGCATAGTTTTCGAAGATCCGAAGCAACAGCTCCCCTGGCAGATAAATGATACCAGTTTTTATATCCAAGGCAGCCGTTGAGCTGTCCATAATAACAGGTCGACAGACTTTGACCCTGATGAGCAGATAGATTGTAACTGAGCCTGGAGATGGAATGGAAATATATTCAGAAAGAAATCCAGGCGTTGAGTAGTTGGACTTAAATATTAGATGGAGGAGGTTGACTCAGGCAATACGTTTCCCGTCCACCTCTCACCTCTAGGCAGCAATGCACGCCTGACGCTCCTCTGCTGCAGTTGAGTCAAACACACATAGCCAGGCGGGGCTAACACGAATAACTTCTGATACAACTGAACAAATTCATATCTTGACATAAGTGTACACCAGCTTTATCTAGATAAAAGGCAATTCACGGGCCAAACCCTTTTGTCCCCCTCAAGTAAGCCACATATGTTGCTATCTCGTGAACTCGCTCGCATCTATAATAAACCGTTAACAAATACGCCTCTACCAGCAATAATCCCAAGCATAAGTCATTCAAAGAGTCTAACACCCCATAGTACCGGGAGGGGGGGGAGAAAGAAAAAACAGTGCCTCTAAACGGACAACCAACAATGCACCCCATGAAACACGCTCAACACACACCAGAGAGGATTGACTCCGAATCAGAGATGGGTTGGCGTTGCCAAATAAGCTTCCCATCTGGTCCGACATTGTAATCCGCTACTTCTTCAACCAAGATCCATTCACCAGTCACCGAATCCTTCTGCGCAGATCTGTAAATGATACTGGCGCCAAGATCCTCAAACACCACTTCACGTCGTCTAAGTCGCAGCCACTGTTCATTCTCATCACCTTCCATGGCGTTAATGTTCTCAGTTTCCAGGTTTCTAAGAGCAATTGCCCTAAAAACACGGCTGTCGCGCAAGGCGTTTCGAATGGGGTACTTCTCTAGGATGCGTATGGCTTCTGCCTTGACTGCAAGATCCCGACATCCGAAAGCCACAACGAAAAGGGGCCATGTCCAGCCTGCGTCCATGGCAAACCCACAGTTGGGACGAGACTCCAGAAGCTTCTCGGCTAAAGTGTTAATTTCTTGGTACTGGGGAGTCAAGCCTTTGGCGGTAGCAAGACTGGAATAACGGGTTATGGAGGTGTAGATGTAGAGGATGAGATACTCGATGCGAGTGCTCATGGCCTGGAGATAAAGCAGCGGATCTTTCTCCGCATTGTCCGCGATAGATGTATACAATGGTTGGAAAGCCTCGATCCATCTTTGCATCCAATACTTGGAATCAGCAATGAATTTGCCAATCTCGGGGTATTTTCGGACGCCGGACAGCTTAGTCTCCAGTTCAGTCATACTCTTTATCTTAGTCAAGCCAAGTTGAGATGTAACCCGTGTCAGCATTGGCAAGTGAAAAACCATTTGACGCTGCACCAACGTCCAGTAGTCTTGCATCTCATCCCAGGTCTGAAATGCATGTGGCATAGCGTCCAGTGAAGTGATTGTTGTCAGCTTCGGTCGAAAGTAGGGCGAGTGCTTACTAAAGGGCATGATTCCAGGGGGTCGCGGACGTTGGGCTTGAGGGGGCGACTGGTCACACTGAGTGTGTGGACTGCCTTGGCTTTGAGGGCTCGGTAGACTGCTCAATTGACAATCAAGCTGAGATGTGGATGCTTTCAATGGCGTTCTAGGATGAGTAGAGTGACTCTGGGCTTCAGGAGGCGGTGTTCCTCTTGTCGGAGGCTTTTGTTGTGGCGGTTTTGGGGGGAAGAAGAATTTCCTGTATGATCCCATGAACGACCTTGATTGCAGCTCAAGTGGCTTATAGCAGTCCAGAATGTCCTGTACAAGGGCAGGTGGCGCTGGCGCAATACGGACAAGATCGGGAGCCATCTCGGTGCAACTTGCGAGTTCATTCAGCATGGTGAAGCCGTGAGTAATATGTTTGAGCGCAGCAGGCATATTGCCTCTCTGGGCCTCGAAACATATGAAGAGGAGAGACGACAAGAGAGCGGTCCGCAAGCCCTCTCTGGTAGGCCTTGCCTTGGACTGCATGCGAAGAGCTTCACAGTAATATACCACAGCATTTAGATAGTGTTTATTACCAGTTGTAAGTTCCACACCTAGGCCCTCCACTTCGTACGCCTTGCGGAGTGCTCCAATAGCCATGGCTCCATAACGGAGAGTTGCTTCTTCAAGAGCCAGCTGTGGCATCGTTGTGGTCCAAAGTCGTGTTTGGTTGATAGATCCGCCTAGGAACCCGACAGAGAGAGCAGACCATTGGTCAAAGTAGGATCTTTGTTCCTCATTATCAAAACGTATGGTATTAATTGCAGGTTCGGTAAGTATCAATGGTGCCTTTTTGGTATGTATGAGTTTGAGATTATCGGAAGACGTAACACGGGGGACGTTGGAAGATTTAGAGGTTCCAGGGACAATGTCGCTGTCTGTGTAGGCGTCGCAATAGCCTCGCCACTTCATGCAGTTGAGGCATGCCGGCCTCGTTTCGTCACATTTAACATGGCGTTTCCTATTACAGAAAATTAGAGATTGGTTTATTTTCAATTGATCCAGATCATCTTGGTAGCTTACTTGCCTGATAAATCCAAGGTCAGTAAGGAGTAGCCGCCGGGTAGTTGATAAGTACAACGGCCTACTTACATGTACTGCAGCCAGTGCGCGCGCGAGTTGAACTGCGTCTGGTATGTCTCGTTCTTGTATCCAAGGCAAATCGATGGGTGCCTGCTCGACTTTTTGCTATCGTGGAAACCTTGGATGTTTCAAGAGAAGAACTGCTGCAAATGACAGGGCAAGGGTCAGTAAAGGGAAGCTGGGCATTTCCTCACGCTAGAGGTGAGACAGGGCTCACTTACCAAGCCAAGTTCTTGTTTGTGTTGAGTTTGATCGGCAAACTAAATTGAATCTCCATAATGTCGTCGTCGTGCCTTGCAGCTATGCTGCATCAACAGAGCGGATCGTAAGTGTTGTTGGCGCAATGACATTCGACGAAGTGCGCTAATGTTTCCGTATTTTTAGAGAGCCGTGTCAATTCTTCGGAATAAACGTCGAATACCGTCCAGATCCTGCGTGGTCCCGATGTCGTCGATGGTTGTTGTTCCAAGTGCTTGTCTAAGCAGTAAGATGGTCGCAAACTGTCAAAACTGCCGGGCAAGGCGTCTGCACTATATCGAGATGAAGTGGAACAGTGAAGATGACAAATATGACCAGATCAAAAACCTGACAGGAAAGATATCTCGGCTGGTCGATATGGTTGAGCATTGAAATTGTGAAAAGGGCAGTACGGACGAGGCATCATCAAAAAGGATCTGGAAGCAACGTCTTTTTAGCATCAACCACCACATCAGGGGATAGCCAGGGAACCAACAAATGCTGCTAGCATAAAATAGAGTATGGATCGAACCGAAGTGTGGGACAAGCATGATTTGAATTCTGCTTCAACCCGGCAGACGGTGACCTAAACAAGGATCAAGCGGCATCAAAGCACGGAAACCAACCCAAAACTAACGAGCGGCGCACATGGCAAGCCCGACAAGGCATGGATATGGATTTCGGAGTGGACCAACAGCATCCGTGGGGGCAGCCAGGTCAGACCATGCTCATGCTGAGGTTCCAACGGCTGGCACCTTGAGGTGGGAATGCGGAGCCTTTTGGGTTTGATGAGGGCAGCATCACGCATGGGATGGCCGATGATGATAATGACGATGATGACGATGATGCTGAGGTGCATGGGATTGAGGATGGATCATGGATCCATACATACGATGGCTCTTCCTCCCACTAAGTTAGGTAGGTACTTACCTAGGCAAGCATCTGCCTACTAGTAATAAGTAGTTAGCAAGGGAGGGGGGGCATTAGACCAAAGTGCTGAGCATGTCTGCTGCTGTAGAGGCTGTTTCCAGGTGTCTAGGCAGCCCTGAAAGGCCTTTTTTTTGGGGCGCCTGGAACCTTGGAACCTAGAACTTTTATGAGCGCTGTGTCGGCCTCAAACGTTGCCCGTAGTAGTTCCAGCTTGATTCTCCAGCTCATCTGGAGCACAACACGTGCTCTGGAAGCTGTTCCGAAAGTCCTGTAAGCGCCTAAAATGGTCCTTGCAGGAGGCCTAGGGGGCTATCACCTCCTTGGAAGGTACTTACACTTACTACATGCAATAATACAAGTACCTCTCCATGCCATGGATGGATTCATGGATGGACCCATCAGCCCCTCCACCCATGCAGTACCTGCGCCTGGCGCGTGCTCGGTGGGGGACAATCTGCAGCCCACCAAAAGAATTCAGAGCATGGAAGCCTTGAATAGAAACTTCGATTACCACTCAACCCATTGGATGGATGCAACTCTCTCCACGGACAAGACGAGCAACCCGAATTACACCATGTCTAAGTGAGATTTTTCATTGACAAATACCGGCCCAAGCGTTTCGTAACCGATGAGCCGATATCCATTCAGTCATACAAGCATAGCAGCCAAGCCATCTCAAATGGTGGTTGACGACCATGACAACAAGCAAGCTCTCCAGCCGTCTCACCTCGGTTGCTCTCGTACATCCGAGGAGTCCCAATCACTGTCTATTATACGGAGTCAAACCAGCGCGCAACCTAGACTAACGGCAGCATGTATGCATGTATGTAAGCCTGCATAGCATAGCATAGCATAATGCCCACATGGAAAGCGGCAGGCATTCTTCATCCACAGTCCAAACTACTCTGCGATGCAGGTTACAAGAAGGATCAAGGAAGAGGCGGGAGGTGAGAGGAAGCTAAGAGATGGTGGTTGCATGAGCTGACGATATTGGGCAAGATAAACGATTCAGCATTCTTAACACGGGCCTGAGAATACCCCTACCGCTGTAGTGATACCGTTTGTCTCGGAGCATCCTACTGTGTCGATTGAAATTCTTCCTCGCCTCTTCGGAGCATCTCTACAAACATCCGCATCTAATGTCAATATCGATCTCCTACGGTCTCGATTCTCATGTAGCGGGGATAATTGTGGTCATGTCGCAAACCAAGACAGTGTTCTAAAATCTGGGACAGCCACAATATTTCAACGGTCAGCAAATTTTGCGCGCAGAAAAAGTTGCCTTTCAGAGTCTCTACTTCTCCCTCTCTCTATACTCATAATCCTGGCTGTGAATCGAGGAATTCTCCAAGGCACCATGCGATCCACCTTCGTGTGGCGTTGCCAAGGGGTGTTTCTTCTCGAACACTGGCGATGCTACCTCAACAAACGTGTTTCCATGAGATTGACATGCACCAGTGTCACTCAACTTCCCGTTTGTAATAACACAAAAATCGGGCATTCGGATGCTATATCATAGCACACAGAAAATATGACCCACACGAAACCCCCCTCCCCCCAAGATCAGGAGTTCCTGACTAATTGGATGTATTTATTATACAAAAGCTTTCGGGCCCAGTGAGCAACCGATGCTCTCGGGTAGCGGATCATACAAGAGGGCTACGTCTTGGGTGCTGAGTGCTGAGTGGTTTGACTCAGCTGCAGACGCAAACAACCATTGATTTACAGCTAAAATGATAATTGCAAGAGCAGCGGGCGCTCCAGTTTGAACACTCGCTCGACATCTGTCGATCACACCAGGTCTACAACGACGACTCATATTACTGAAATAGGGGAAATCTATCTCATGTCAACCTCCTGGCAGCTACAGAACAAGACAAGAAACATGATGCTTTTCTTTCCTTTTCTATAACAACAAAACCAATAACAGATTGGGCTGACGAGCAACGGTGACATAATATGCATAGATCGTCATAATACCATAAGATGGTGGTATAGATTTCCATCTGGATGGAGCACGCATGATGGAGCAGATCCAGAGCATTCCTTAGTGGACGAAAAGATTTGAATGCGAAGCCAACCAAAGGTGATGGATCCGCTGATGTGGCCCAGGGCAATAATTACCACGCAACACAAGCACAGCGATGGTTTGTGGGGTGCATTGTTACACCTACAAGTAGTAGAAGCACACACGATGGTTGATGCGCCAACAACGCCGCCATATTCTCATGGCAGACGCTAAAGCTGCATCATTGGCGGCGGTTCATGCACGTAACGTCATGGGCGAGAGAAGATGGACAAAGAACCAAACTTGCAAAATCTGGTGGCTGCTTATGGCCAAGTGCAGGTGAGGCGTCGTACCATTTGATGACCCCTGGCAACGCGCCAGCCTATAATTGGGACACGGAACACGGACGGACTCAGTATGGACTTGAGTGCGTTGCTGAGGCTTGATGGTGCTATTTCTGCTGACCTGAAAGCCCGGGGAGGGCCAAAAATTGATTGTTTGTCTCCGACTTGAGGGGGGCAACAATAACATTGCTTGGGCATGCCTCGTATAGGCAATGTCGTCTGCAAGATTGGGCATTCAAAGTTATGCGATCTAAAAACCCTAGCAACTTTATGCGGGGACACCATGTCATCCCACACTTTCATTATACACGGCAGCACGGTCCATTGGATTACAGGGGCAAAATACGAGATTCGCAAATATACATACAAGGACAAGTATTCTGCGTCAAATGGTTGAGTAATCGAGGCCCCATCCACTTGTCGCGGATAATATTGCCGGAGACCGAGTTTAAACGATACCATCTCTGGTAGCCCAGAGCAGTTCGTTTGCCCGATCTCTTGTTGGGTTGGGGGTTCACGATTCGGGGACAGTGGATCGCGGACAAGCTGATGGTGGTGCATGCTCTCATGGTGGTGGTAGCAGTGGGCACGCGCGTAAGTTACCAAGCAATGCCATCAACGCCACTGGAGTAAATAAAGAGCACACCTCGTTCCGCGCTTGGGGATGATGAGGAGAGAGAAGAGAGGAAGGGGGGGGGGGAATGGGGTTTAATTTCATCTTCAATTTCTTTCCTGTTTGGCTTTTCTTTCTCTTCCTCTCCCATATTTTGGTTGCGCTGTCAAAGGTTAGGGGGGCCTCAATTTCATCGTCATTCGTTGATTTTGTTGTTGTGATTCATCAATTGCGATCAAATCAAGCAAGGGATTCGCATTGCATCAAACCAGCAAGACCTTTGGATTGATTTATTGACGCAATTGTTCGTTCGTTGCCAATCATACAAGAGCACCATCCACACTCCGTACGTACGGGATATACACACCTACCTATCTCTCTATGTCATTCCAAGCAAGCCTGGGCGTTTGAATGCGTTAAGAAGAAGAAGAAGAAGAAATACCAAGCAAACGACAGCTCGTACCGTTTTATTACACTCGTCCACCACCCCCGTCACCTGGCACCTTGAGGGTTCCATTCATTTAATCAGACTGTCTCTCTTTGTGGGCTTTTCTCTCGGTGGCATCGTGGCCTAATTTACAGCTGCTGCACAGCTATTCGCCTACCGCTGTCACTCTGAACGCACTGAAACTACTGAAACCGCGGAGACTCGACCACTAAGACTGCTGAGACCGCTGAGGACCCGCCCCGCAACGCCTGCACCTCGTGGTTCTGGGCCCTTTGGGAACCCTCGACCCCAGAATCCACAGCGACAAATCTGCAGCTGCCGTCGTCCCGACCGACAAGGAGAGGAACAGACAACCTGCCTCTTCCAGTTCCAGTTCTAGTTCTAGTTCTGGTTTTCATTCCCAACCACTCCCACACGCTCTCCGCAGGTGATCTGCGTTCCTCTTTGTTTTCTTTCTTTCCCGCCTCTCTCCTCCTTCATTCGTTTTCTTCTTGTCCTTCGCTTTTGCTCTCTCTTTCTATCCAAAGGGAAAGAAAGGGGAAGGGAAAAAAAAAAGTACGACGAGAGTCACTGTAAAGTGTGTCTCGTCTGCGGGAACTGTCGTTGCTTGTGTTGTTCCCGTTAAAACGTCTCTCGTTTCGTTGACTCGCATCACCCCGTCATTGATCTGACATTGTTGGCTCTAGCTTTGGCTTGCTTCGGGTTGCTAATTTCGATTCCATACCTCGTTACCTCGGACCACCCAGCGACCCTGCTGACGCTTGTCGAAAAGAGAAGAGAGCCCCGACTGAGCACAGCTAATTTAGCAAGAACTTCTCCCCCAGAGCAAAGCAAAGCAAAGCTCGATTTTGGCTTCCAACCTTCGACCGCGCATCACCACTCTCCAGCATCATTCGTTGATAGATTTGTTCGCTCGCTCGTTTGTTCCGGCATGCCACACTACGCCGGTGATGCCTCTTATGAGAGGGAACCTCTCGACGCTGTTCATCGATCTGTTTCTCCAAACCAGGTCTATTCTGAACCTGAACAGCAATACCACGATGCCACTCCACGACATCCCGCAGCTCCTTCGACCTTGAGCTTTGATCCGGCCCAGGATGGTTATAGCACTTACGACGAGAGCGAAGGTCCTGCGCCACCTCCACACCGTGATAGCAAGGGGCACCCACAAGGACAGCCTGATCGGGATGTCAACGATACGGCATATGTACAGCAGCGACGTGTGCACAACACTGTCACGCCGGGTGCTGATAATTTCAGTGAGTCTGCTGCCGGTGGAGTAGCAGGCATTGCCTACGGGGTAGCTGAACGAAATGCGCGGGACAGTGGCATTGAGGCTATGAGCACCACAGGTCTCCCTCCTCCGCCTTCCCATGCACATCTACCCAATGTTCCGCGCCAGGCATATCCAGGCCAACCTGGTAACGGCTACCAATCGCGCGACCCCAGCGGCGGCTTCAATCCTCTTGGCTTACCGGCTGCGGCACCCTCATCGCGCTCGCCATCAAGGAGTCCGCGTAACGGCGACCCTTATGCTGCCGATGATCGTTATCAACTGTATTCGAGTACTCCAAGGAACAACAACTCAAGCCTCGGAATAGTGAATCCTAACGAGATCATGGACGATGGCGACGATGGTCTGGACTATTCCAAACACAGCCAGCGAAATTCCACATTGAGTGCGTCCAATTCAGATCGTGGACCTAAAGTTGCCGCCGGAACTGCGGCTGCAGTGGGAGGCGCAGCAGTAGCTGGTGGCGTCTTGGCTCGTGAAGGTAGGATTTACATTTTGATTGCATTGTTCGAGGATAAGCTAACGGTATTGGCCCAGCCCACAACGGTACTAATGGTGGTGGTAGTGGTGGTGGTCGGATCGTTGAGTACGACCTGGCTACCGGTCAAGAGAAGTCTCCTGACATGATTGACAAGGCGAACTCCAAAAGAAGGATGTGGAAGTGGATTATCATTCTCGCCATCTTCCTTGTTATTGCCGGTGCAATCGTCGGTGGAGTCGTCGGTGGCCTCGTCAGAGGCAGCAAGCATGGAGGCAAGAATGGTAAGGGAGGAAGTGGGGGCGGTGGCAGCTCAGGAGGAGGAGGAGGTGGTGGTAATTCAGACAAGGGCGGAGACCTCAGCCTCAGCAGCCCGGATATCCAGAGCCTGCTCAACAACAAGAACCTGCATAAGGTGTTCCCCGGCATGGACTACACGCCTCAAAATACTCAGTATCCTGCTTGTCTGACCGACCCGCCATCGCAGAATGACATCACCAAAGACGTTGCTGTGCTCAGTCAACTCACCAACAAGATCCGACTCTACGGCACTGACTGCAACCAGACCGAAATGGTTCTTCACGCTATTGACCGATTGAAGATGACGGACACTATCAAGGTTTGGCTTGGCGTTTGGCAAGATAATAATGGTACTACCAACACCAGACAGCTGGAGCAAATGTGGGACATCTTGGACAACTACGGAGCCGACCCCTTTGAAGGTATTATTGTTGCCAACGAGGTGCTCTTCCGTGAACAGTTCACAGTCGCTACCCTGGGCAGCTTGCTCAGCGAAGTTCGAACTAATCTTAGCGCCAAGAGTATCGATCTTCCCGTGGCAACTTCGGATCTGGGCGACGATTGGACTTCAGCCCTCGCTGCTTCCAGCGACTACATCATGGCTAATGTTCATCCCTTCTTCAGTGGCACGCCAGCAGATGAAGCTGCCGCATGGACCTGGTCGTTTTGGGAGGGTCATGATGGTCAGTTCTGGAAGACGGACAAACAAAAGAACATTATTTCCGAGACTGGATGGCCTACTGGTGGTGGTACAGACTGTGGATCTGCTACAAGTTGCACGAATGGTGCAGTAGCAGGCATTGACGAGCTCAATCAATTCATGAGTGATTGGGTCTGCCAGGCCCTGGCGAACGGTACCAACTATTTCTGGTTCGAAGCCTTTGATGAGCCCTGGAAGGTTCAATTCAACACACCAGGCAAATCATGGGAGGACAAGTGGGGACTGATGGACGTTGATCGCAAGTTGAAGCCTGGTGTCAAGATCCCTGACTGTGGTGGCAAGACGGTTTCTTAAAAGATGGAAGCTATACGACTTTTGCCTATTTCGTGATATCCAAACGAGAAAATGGGATGAAATGAAGTTGGGACCCCTTATGGCAGATGAGGTGGATATGGAATGAGACGAGACGAGATGAAGCATATGACTTTTCTCCTCGGACACATACAGGATATTACCTAGTACAATACAGCGGAGACGTGATATTTGCGGCCCCCTTGTTACGTTTTATGTCTTTTTAATTGTGCCGGCTTTTGTCAGATTACCTTATGATCTAGGCGTTTGGGAGTGTTAAGGACTGCCATGGCGGTAGCATTGCAAGTACCGGCATATATGTTTTTTTTGGTATGGATTTTTATTTACTGTTTGTTAAATTTTGTTCTCCCTTCGCGTCATGGATCGCTTGAATCGCTTGAAGCGAATCGTGACGATGGACTTGTTGTAATTGCACTTGGGGGGGTAAATGGAGAGCAGATGGTTGTTTATATACGTAGGGCATCAGGCCTTGTTGGTCAGACTTGGCTGACTGGGGATATAAATGCATATACCTTTGGCGAGATCTTGTGCCTTGTATTAATTTGTGAGATGATCTCTTTTACTCTACTCTCGAGGGTTTATCACTTTGTCCACCGCCTATTGTGATGGCTGGGTTTTCTTTTAGGCTCTCTTTAATCTCCTTGCTGTCTTTCCCATGGGATGTGGTTTGAGGCTTGAAGTAGATGGATGTGCTTGAAAAGGCGGTGGTGGTGTCCTGGGGAAATGGAACTTTCTTGTACTTGAGCTCAATCTCCTGTAGGTTGATAAGGTCGTCACTTGGTTCGGATGATATATTGACCCTGGAACTATGGTGAGTCTTATACGTTCAAGGCCCGGGGGAGCTTTGGGGAAATGGAATAGGAGGTGAACACTGACCGGTCCCAAACGTCCCACCCTGTGCCAACGAAGATGGCTGGGGCTGTGCTCTTCAAGGCCATTGCATAGATTGGCCGGTAGAGATGCACGCCGTAGAAGAAGGCGTGCTTGTCGACTGCGTCGCAACCCTGGGGCGAGTCGACGACCTGATGGCCCAGGCTGGTGAGGAAAGTCTTGTCGTTCTCTGTGAAGATGGGCTCTTGGAAGATACAAGGTATCTTGGTGTCAAGAGACTTTTCTGTCACCGGGATTTGTTAGCAATGCTCGTCGAAGATTTTTGAAAGCGGGTGGGATGGGGGTTAGTATACCTAGTTCCTCAACTATGATGAGAAAGGCGATGAGTTGGATGTAGGTCTTGCGCTTGGCCTCCCAGCCGCCATCTGAGGGGTCAAAGGATCCGATGCCGAGGCATATGGCGCGGGATATGGGTTCCGGGGGAGAAACTTTGCTGGATATGATGGCGCGGAGGGAGGTGCAGGATTTGGAGAGTTGCCATTGGGAGCGGATGGAGTGATATTCAGAGGTGATGTCTGAGACGGAGCGGAGGTTCTGGGACCGTGGCTGGAGTAATGGGGCGTGGGAGGAGGTGGCGGAGGTGCGGGTTTTGCGTCGGGATTTGGACTTGACGTGAGTCCAGCCTTGGTCTTGGTCCTGAGAGGGGTTGTTTGATGGAGTAGGTGAGGAGGAAGGTTCGTTTTCGTGCGTCATTGAAGTTGATGATGAGAGTGCAAGCATATTTGGTGGAGGGTATGAATGAGTGAGGTGAGAGGTATACTATGATTCAACTTGGATAACCAAACGCTTCCGAAGTTGGGGTTTAAGTACGGAATTATGGAGATAGATTTGACACGTCCAATTGATCTCATTTATCGTTGAGGTTTGTTTCTTAGCAATGTCAAAAGTTTTTTTTTCTTTATCAGGATCAAGGTTAAGGTCACGGTGTAGGGTAGGTGATGGTTGATGGAGGGGTCACGAAAAATTTCTTTTGGTGATGTTTTGGTTGCATGATTGATTTTCATCAGCATCGCCCGCTTCAGTTCATGTCCAATGCTTCTTATTCTCTTGAGTACATAGACTACTTGGTTTTGATCAATGATGACATGAAGATCAAAATCATATTGGACTTTCAAGGGTATTCAACCCCTCAGTTCAATTTATCAGCATCTACGGGGCCCATCTGCAGGTGGAGGGAAACGAACTGCACGGCAATGCAGTCAGTCGCCTGAGCAGGAAAAATTTCCCTACTTGGTATATCGGGAAAGCGGAACAATCTCAAGTGACACCCTCCCCACGAGTGATACCGGACGTGGGCGTGTTCTACTGTGCCATCGAAATGCTGTTATTCCCCATCGAAAAACCGTTGCGGAGAGAAGGGAGACGCTTGCGCCAATCAAACTCTTCAAATATGGACACCACCAAGGGGGGACGCTTTGCATGATGCGTAATCACTCGAGGAACGTCATTCATTTGGGGGGGATGGTTGATACGGCGGGGTCGAAACGGACGGATCCCATGTCCCAGAATCTACATATCCCCTTTTATCCGACCCCCAATCTGCTGACCTGGGAATCCAGTCTCATATGAGGGGTAGTAGCTTGGGAAAAAAAAGGGCAACCCAAGCACATGAGCTGCCAGAATTAAAGAGGAACCCTCAATATATGTCTCTTTGCCTCTGCCGAGCTTTGCGCAAGACAAGTAAAGCGCACGGCATCATCTACCAATCACTGGACCATCTTAAAGATATCCCGTACTTAGCTTCCTCTGCGAAGCTCCGGAACGGGAAGCGGGGGGGTCGTACGTGTGTGCATGTGTGTGGCTCTTCATATCCATTCCCCTCATGCGCCCTACTACAATCTAGCCTAGTATCCACAACCATTGGGCGAGTATATATAAACCACATATACTCTGCTGTTGCAGTGGCAGGAAAGCTACGGTCCCATCACTATAGCCGATTCATCACCAAACCTTCTACGCTTTGTTAGTTACCATGGCTACTGCTCAAGTTGACTCACTTCCCGTCGCGGAATGGAACAAGACCACGCCTGGTTCGGTTGACCTCAAAGCTGCTACACTGCCTGCTCCGTCCAAGGCAGCTCAGGTTTCTGACCTGGATGCCAGCAAAGTGGCTACCGAGGTGGTGGAAAACTTGAACAAGACACTGAGTGCAGCTGATTACGAGGGCGCGTCAAAGCTCTTCTATGACCAAGGCTATTGGAGAGACCACCTCGCTCTGTCATGGGAGTTTCACACCGTTCATACACCAAAGGGCATTGCTGAGTTCCTCAAGACCTGCTCTGGCTCGAGAGATGGCTTCAGGCTGAAGTCCATTACCTTGGATACGAGCTCAGCTGGGCGATCGCCTACAGTGGCCCCCCTTGACGCAGAAGAATTGTTTGGCATACAGTTTTACTTTAGCTTTGAGACTGTTATTGGCGCGGGGCGGGGTCTGGCTCGTCTTGTGGATGATAACGGAACTTGGAAGATTTACACCTTGCACACATCCCTCAATGAACTAACCGACTATCCAGAAAGAACCTATGAAAGACGACCGGCAGGTGTTCAACATGGCGCACAATCTGGACGAAAGAACTGGACTGAGCGAAGGGCAGCTGAGGTAGACTTTGCAGATGGCAGCCAGCCCACTGTTTTGATCCTAGGTAAGTCTTGCTTTCAATTGTGCACATATGATCTGGATACTAACGACGTGGTAGGTGCTGGCCAATCCGGTCTTACAGCCGCTGCAAGACTCAAAATACTGGGCGTCAATGCTCTCATTATTGACAAAAACGACCGTGTTGGAGATAATTGGCGGAAGCGGTACCAACAGCTTGTCCTGCACGACCCGGTATGGTATAATCACATGCCCTGCATTCCATTCCCGCCTCATTGGCCCATCTTCACCCCCAAGGATAAGCTGGCGCACTTCTTCGAGGCGTATGCCAGCTTCCTAGAGCTGAATGTGTGGATGAAGACGGAAATTGCAGACAGCAAGTATGACGACAGCAAGGGCGAATGGACAGTGACGCTGAAGCGTCAGAAGGAAGACGGCTCGACTGAAACACGCACATTGCATCCCCGCCACATTATTCAAGCCACGGGTCACTCTGGCAAGAAGAATCAACCGGATTTCAAGGGCATCGAAACCTTCAAAGGCCGTCACATCCTTCACTCTTCGGAGTTCACAGGAGCCAGACCTGATGGCAAGGGCAAGAAAGCCGTAGTTGTGGGCTCGTGCAACTCGGCGCAGGACATTGCACAGGACTTTGTAGAAAAGGGCTACGATGTGACCCTTGTGCAGCGGACGAGTACTCATGTCATATCATCCAAGGCCCTTATAGACATCTTCTTGAAGGGTGTATACTTCGAGGACGGTCCTCCGGTAGAGGATGCAGATTTGCTGATCATGGGCACGCCTATGCCTGTGCTGAAAACGATTCAGAAACAGATTATCAAGCTGCAGAGGGAGCATGATAAGGAGATGCTGGATGGTCTGACCAAGGCCGGCTTCAATCTCGATCAAGGACCTGACGGCGCGGGTCTCTTCTTCTCTTATTTCCAGAGTGGAGGCGGCTACTATATCGACGTTGGCACCGCGAAGCTCATCGTCGATGGAAAAGTCAAGGTGAAACAGGGCCAAGCAATCGAGCAGATTCTCCCCCACGGGCTGCGATTCGCAGACGGCTCGGAGCTCGAGGCGGACGAGATTGTGCTGGCCACCGGGTATCAGGACATGCGGGCGACTACTCGGCAACTATTCGGAGACGCGGTTGCGGATCGGGTCGGCGACGTGTGGGGGCTCAACGAGGAGGGCGAGCACAGAGTCATGTGGCAGAAGAGCGGACACCCGGGATTCTGGTACCATGGTGGAAACTTGGCGCTGTGTAGGCATTATTCGAAGCTGTTGGCGCTGCAGATTAAGGCGCTTGAGGAGGGACTTTACAAGTATGATGAGAATTAGGGGGTGTGATGGGTTCCGATGACTGAGAATGATAACTGGTGATGATTTGGAAGAAAGAAAGAAAGAAAGAAAGAAATGGTTGTTTTCAGTGGTGAACATGCCGTACGTAGAATGGGCGTCGTCAAATGCTTGTTGGTTGTGTGATGTGTGATGCTATCGAGAGAGTCGTCGAGGGTACTTGTTGAATGTACTCGTACTCATTGTTTCTTTCTGCCTTTGGACACCGCATTGTTGGTCCTGCACAGCTTCACTGACCCCGCTCGCTTTTTCGCCTCCCCCTCTTCTAAATGGATGATTGTCGCGACCTAAAGAACCAGACCAATTCCCATTGAGTCGTTTGATCGCCAGTTTGTCCGAGTATCCGAATCAACTCGGCACACACGGCGTTTGAGAAAGGAAAAAAAGGAAGAGAGATTTGTAAAGGCGCTGATTACGCACGCTTTGCATCGTTTAATGCGTATGCGCCCGGCAGGTTATACTTGTACATATGCAAGTTGCAGCAAACACTGGCACCAACAATCACATTATGACCGAGACATGAAAAATGCAACCTCAACCTGGTAAAGGAACCTTGGCTGGCCAGCTCCTCTTGCCGGCCATTGGTCGACTTCAACCATCCATCGGCGGGATGGCTCCGCAGATGCTCAGGGTCGCGGGCGCTTAAATGGACATGCATCCACCAACCAGCTCGTCCTTGACCATGTCCACCTCTCGATCGATGGGTAGCACAAGACGTGCTATTGGCCCGCCACTTGGCTTTGCTCCCGATATTGTCGGCACGCCAAACGAAACTAGAGGACTGTACCGGATAGGTAGCGTTCAGGGCTGAACCTTAGCAGGGCGAGTCGAGGAATGGGTGTGAAAGACGAGGGAAATCAAGGAACATTGGAAGATACAGGATGGTCGGCAGTCAGCATGGTACACGCTCGGTACAAGAAGCTGTCTGACCCCCCCCCTTGTGGCTGGCCAATGCAAAGACAGATACAGAGACACACGCTGTGGATTCTTGGTGGCCCGTTCAGCCATCTCTGCTCTCTTACTGGATCGCTCCGCGCCGACCCAGCTCGAATCACAGCGGGGAAACGGGCTCAATCACCAATGGCCCCTGCAAAGGAAAAAAGTTCATCGACTTCGCCCTTTTGTGGTGGCGTCTGGTCTTGTCTTGTCTTGTTGGGCGGCTGTCTGCAAGGTCTTCTAGACTTGTGTCTCTTGTGTGCATGGGGCGAACGTGCATTGGCCTGGCTCCCAGCGGCCACCTTAAAGACCTGATCCGGCCACCACCTGCTTGCGTGGACGTGATTGCCCTTCCCACCCGTTTTCTTTCTCCGTCGACGCAATCGGTTAGAATTGCTTGGTTTGACGAAGAAGCGAATCCTTCGACCTGGTTTCTTTTTTCCCTTCCATCTCGCTTTTTCATCTTTGCTGGGATAGGTCACGATTTTATGAACTAAAGAATAAACGACGACGAACTGTATCAAAAATATTTGCACTGGCGCAAGCGTCACTCACCGAGACCGTTTCACAGTAGTCCTATCGGGCGTTTGAGGCTGATCAACGACATTCCTGCGGAGGAGCTCGCCGTTGAAGGGCCTGTACGACAACCGCCACTGGACTCCTTGAATTAAAACCCTACCGAAACCTCTGGAATCTGCAGCTTTCTTTCTTCTTCAAGTCGGCGCACAATTTGAAAGTAAATCGAATATGCGATCGTCAGCGTTCATTACCCTCGCCCTCACGGCGCTGGTCACTGCCCACACAGTCATTACATATCCAGGCTGGCGAGGCAATAACCTCATCCAAAACGATACTTTTCCATATGGCATGCAGTGGATGTATCCTTGTGAGTTTATTTACTCGATTTACCCTTCCCCTACTCTCTTGTGAAAAGCCACGGCCTAACATGGCGATGCGTAGGCGGTGGTACAAGGACAACTTCCAACCGAACATATTGGCCCACGACCGGCGGCGCCGTTGCCTTCCAGCCTGGCTGGTTCCGTGGCCATTTGAACGCCCTTTTGCAGATCAATCTCGGCTATGGCACCGACGGTCCCGACAATGGTCCCCAAAACATGTCCAACCCCATGATCAAGCCCTTCCAGATCCTTGGACCTACCAACAATCCTTATCCCGGAACCGTCTGCCTGCCTCAGGTCCCTCTGCCCGTCGGTGCTCAGATCAAGGCCAACGACTTGGCTACTATCCAGGTCGTTGAACTGGCTCAGCATGGCGCCGCATTATACTCGGTAGGTTTTATGTGAACTCCGGGCCCTTTCTTCAATTCCAGGCTAATTGAACATTTCTAGTGCGTCGACATCATCTTCGTCGAGCCCGGTGACTCTCGCCTTGCCGAAGTCAACGAGACCAACTGCTTCAACTCCTCCCATCTTGGCTTCGCCGACGTGTACACCATTGCCACCAAGCAGCCCATACTCGACAACGTGGCGGGCACCACTACCTCGGCTGCCGACTCCGTTCGCCAGTACAGCTGGGCAGGCTGGCTACCACTCGTCGCGGGCGCAATTTGGATGCTTCTATAAATCGCGGCATGTTTCTTCGCCTCACCGAATACTTTGTCTTCTTCTTCTCGCTCAAAGCAATTTCTTTTTACCCCCTTTTGATTTTGAAATAATGATGAGATATCCGGTTCATAACCAAAACTCGGGTAACATGTGGTACATGGCGTTTTGGGGCGGCATTAATTCAAGCTCGTGAAAGTTGCTTTTATTTATTGTTTTTCTTTCGTCTTGCAGAGTTTATGATATGTTTGCTGCGCGTGGGAGATGCTCCTGGTTCGAGCTAGATTGCAGCGGAAACAGGGGATCTTTGTATATCCTGTACATAGTTGAAAGTATGAATGTATCAATTCACGCAACTCTGTTATGAAAAAGCATCCCGCAGTATTCATGTGCTGCGGATTCCGAGATTCATCCTTGTATCTATATCATGCCATTGCTCTAAACTAGTAGATGCTTAAACTAAATCATTTTTTGCCACTGTCATGATAGGAGGGTCCTGCCCGCAACCATCACTTATGTAACGCGTTCAAACACTCTTTGGCTACCTCCTTGATCCTGTCTTCTGAGCTCCTGTCCGCTGCGCCCTGTATCCAAGCTGATGCGCCAAGATCACTGACTACTCCCTTGGACGTGGACAAGACAGTACCCAGAGCTACTAGAGAGCGGTACAACACCTCCGAGTCGGTCTGTTCCTTGAGGAGAGTGCCGAGCACAATGGTTAACCGGCGACGCTGGTCTGGCGTGAGGAGCTTCTCCTTGTTGACGAGAACCGAGTAGTTAACTGCTGCCGTGGTGACGGCAATGAGAACATTGCGGTTAAATTTGCCAATGGCTTCCCCTCCTTTTATACCCGTGACACGTTCTAAGAAGGAAATCGCCTTGTCTGCCTGTGAGCTCGCTAGGCTTCTTCCATCAGCAGAGCCAAAGAGGTTAACAATAATTCGAGCGCCCATCATGACCGCGTTATCATTCAGAGGGGTATCGGGCGGGATAGAAGAAGCGATTGCTAGGTCAATCAAGCTTTCGTTTTGAGGACCAGAAAACTGGGCTACGAGTGGGAATCTGGCCACACATCGAAGCAAGTCCAGGCCTGCCAGCCGCTCAGAGTAAGTCCATTGTGTGACGATCTTGACGATAATATTTAATGCTGGCAGAGAAATGGGTTTCGAGGCTTCCAGGGCCTCGCGACTTGATTGGAGAGCATTCTCTTCGCCGGGATTGAGAGCCACATCCTTACGACCCGAAGCTACCATAGTCTTATTGACGCTGGAGATTTTGTTCAACATGGCTATTGGATTCTCGTTAGATCATGTTTGTACGACTGACAGAATATACTTACCTTCGTATTTGGCCGCGGAGATGCTCAAGTACTCCTTCTGCGGCAGAATCTTTGCCTGGGATTCTTCCCCGGGCCGGTATCGCTTCTCTGAGCCAAAGGGATCAGGCCCAGAAGACTGCGCGGACTGGCCTAGAGTTGCGCCCTTTGTATTTTCGGTGATAAAGTTGGCAACGTTGTCAAGGTAAGAAATGGGTAGTTCATTGTCATTTAAGAATTTTGTGGCTCGCTCATAAGGGTTTTCGGAGAGATTGTATGGCAGCTTCAAGGGTGGTTTGCCATCTTCGATGTCAACATCAAAGACATAATCATACGACTGACCCTTGTACTCAACCTTCTTGCCAGTGCTTCCAACAGTGTCAACCACAGTACCGACATTGATCCATTGCTGTTGCGACATGGACCATTGATGTGCTGTGATGTTACCATTGCTCTCCAAAATCATTTGAACTTGGCCTTCCTTGGTGCCCGACTTGGAAGTCAAAAACTCTGGGCCGGGCAGCTTCTCCTTGTTAATGCCACCAACCTGTTGTTGTGGAATGGCTGACGCCTTTACAGATTCCTCAAACTCCTTCAAGGTTTCCTGACTGGCCACCGCTTCTGATCGTCTGGTGAAGATGCGGGCAACACCATCACTGGCGCCTGAGATGATGTCGCCTGTTTGTGGGTTGGCGGCTACGGTCCAGACAGAAATCGCCGGATGTGTGATTGTCTGAACACATTCTGAACCTCGCCATATCCTGACAGTTCGGTCTTCACCGGCGCTGACCAGCTCTCCAGATGGCAAACTTGTGAGTGAGTACACGAAGCTGTCGTGACCAGAAAGCTCGCTGACTTGCTGACCGTTCAACTTCCATAAACGCAGCGTTCCATCGTTGCTCGCGCTGGCAATGTCGGCGCCGCTGGGGTGACCTTCGGGGACCTTGCATAAGGCTCGAACCACGTCGGGAGTGTAGATTGTAGCCTTGGGCATAACCTCGCCACCCGTTGATTGTGTCAAATCAAAGACTCTAATGCTCTTGTCCGCGCAACCCGTGACCACTGTTTTCTCATCCAATGCAACGACGCTCCAAACAGCCATACCCTCATGGCCCCCAAGCACGAGCTCTGTCTCCCACTTGCTCAGATTCCAGACGCGGGCTTGACCATCCCAGCCTCCAGATACGAGGTATGTGCCTTTCGGTGACACGTCTAATGTGCAGACGTTGTGTGCATGTCCAATGAGCAGACGCTCGGCATGATCGGTTGATGCGGATCGAGGCGACTTTACTTCGATGATGGTGTCCTTTCCACCCGAGATTACGAGGCCATCCTGGTGGTCTTGTGACGGAGGGTAGAATGCTAACGAGTTAATATATTCGGAGCCGCGGCTAACGAGGGTGCCTTCAAAGGAGGGTGGAGAGGCCTGGGTTCGTCGCCATATGCGGACTGTGCAGTCCCTTGAGGCGGAGAGAGCTACATCTGGAGAGGGAAAGCTGACTGCTCGAACCTGGGAGGACGGGGAGTTAGAGGTTTGATGAAAGCATGGGTTGGAAAGCGAGTATTGAAACACATACATCAGATTCATGTCCGAGAAGTTGCGCAGAGAGCTTGAACTCTGCCATGTTGTAGAAGTAGTGACTGAATTGGTGGGGTAGATTCTGGTGATGATGAGGTGATGCGAGAGGATTTGATTGGGGTATGTGTGTTCAAGAGAAGAGTAGCATAGTAGAGGACAGGAAGACAGAAAGAATTAGAGGATTGAATCGGGCGCAACAACAAGAGAAGCTGGTCCTTTCTTTGCTTTGCTTTGCTTTGCTTTGTCAGATTGGGTTCCTTGACTGATGCTGCCAAGTTGGCATCTCACAGGAGGTGGGTATAGCAGGTACGAAATGGGTGTACGTACAGTGTACGCGCCTGGTGCTTCCCCACATGAGTGACAAACTCGAAGCTCGATGACAGCAGCGCACAGCTTGGACCATGAGCCAAAGGTAGGTACCTAGGTTTATGTACTAGTAGTACCCAATGGATCCGTGAATCTGTGCTGCTTGTGGCGCTCGAATGGCCTGAGCCCGCCACACTCGTGCCCCTCCTTCTGTGGCGGTGGCTCCCTGAATTGACAGCGCAACCCTGGAAGCAATCCATGCCAAAATAGTGTGCCCCGCCTCCCCGGCAGCTGACTACCAGAACTTCTTTCTTTGCTCGTCTTGGCCCTCCTCCTCTTCCTCATCTGAAGGTTTCGTCCAAGGGGCTGGATCATTGCCCCCTCCCCTTCATTTCATCGCACACACTCCAGGCCTCCGACAAAACATCCCTCCTTTGCACTTCACTGCCAGGCTACTCTATCAGGCTGTATCGCTGAGCAAATTGACGTCCCCTCTCCCAATTCTTCTCTTGCGACACCGGATCTTCCCGCTCAGTTCTCTGCACCCATCAGGAGCTTGGGACAGCCAGACACGCGACGATTAACGATCTTCTCCTTGCAAATTGTTACGACATTTACGAATTTTCCAATTGATCCATTTTATTCTATTCCTTTCTTCATCTGGCTTCTTATTAATATTCATCTCTCTCCATCCGCCTCCTTTTTCTCGCGTTACTCACATCTGAATCGTGCCTTGCCATCAACCACACCCCCTTTGCACCATCGACTCGATTCACTTTGCGCACGTGTCTTCATAAATCTACCACAATGGCTGCCGAATCCCCTCGACAGTACGTCCCTCTGACGTGCCATGGACATTCACGACCGGTACCACATATCAGCTTCTCCTATCTTGAGAAAGAAGAGACGTACTATATGATTTCGGCTTGCAAAGGTCTCTAATCTTACTATTTCATGCATGCATGCAGGCATGGCCTCTGCTAACAGGTTTGCAGATGGGAATCCCATGCTTCGTGATGGAGTGACAGGCGACTGGTAATGACTGCCCCCCTTGCTGCCAGGACTTGGCAATCCTGGAGCTCATAAAGCTGACTTGGCGTAATAGGATTGGTACCTTTATCGGACACAAGGGTGCTGTGTGGCAGGCCAGATTGAGTCCAGATGCCTCTAATGCTGCCACCGCTGCCGCTGACTTCACTGCGTACTGTCCCACATACCACTCGATTTTGATAAATTCCTTCTCAACTGACAGATTCTATAGCAAAATCTGGGATACTCATACCGGCGAGCTTCTGTATACTTTGCAGCATGATCATATTGTCCGTGCCATTGCTTACCCCCCCGACAACTCCGACCTCATAGCTACAGGAGGCATGGAAAAGAAGCTCCGCATTTTCGATCTCTCAGACGTTGCGAATCCCCTATCGGGTACTCCATCTACCATCCCTGCATCATCAGGGTTCGAGATTGCCGAGGGCGTGCACACTGCCTCTATCAAGTTCATCTGCTGGACAGTGGATCCCAACATTATCGTTACAGCTTCAGAGAAGACACTTCGATGGCTCGACTTGCCCAGCCGCACTTGCATTCAACAAAAGGTCCTGGATGGCGAAATTCGCGCATGCGAGATGGTCTCATTGGCACCAGAGCACTCGGCAACTACGGATATCGGCGGTGGCAGGCCTGTCTTGGCCGTGTCTGCTGGGAAGACAGCATACTTCTGGGGAGGCCCGCGAGCCATGGATGAGCTCAAGCGCATTGTTCTTCCATACACCATCGCAAGTGTTGCCTTGGACCTCAAGGGCCGCAAGATTGTTGTAGGAGAAGAACCTGGTACCTGGGCCAAGGTAATTCGATATGACGATGAAGTCGAAATCGAAACCCACAAGGGCCACCATGGTCCCATTTGGTCTATTGCCTTCTCACCTGATGGAAAGCTTTATGCAACTGCATCCGAAGATGGAACCATCAAGATGTGGAAGAATTGTGACGGGTTCTACGGCCTTTGGAGAGGTGGCGTAGAACGTTCCGCGGAGTAGAGAGACGCAGAACGCAGCTTCGCCTCCCAGTCATCGGAGATGGGCCGTGTCAGCAGTCGCAGCTTCACCACGACTCCCCGATCTGATACATTCTCTGATCTTCTAATCCAATCGTGCGAGAGCTCCTTTGTCAAGTCGAGCCACTGCGACGATGTTTGCATAAGCGCAAAGGCCGAAGATCACCTCCTCCAGCCTGGGGCTGATCAGCTATTGACGCGACGAGAGGTCTCATGCGCGAAGAGCACAAAATTTTGATGATGCATCATGTTTAGACATAGAGCTCCCTCCGAGCCACCAGATCATGTGTAAAAAAAGGAAGAAAAGACCAATTGAACCAAACTAGCTGTTCTATATATAATAAAAAAGTATTTCGACGTTTCTACTAAAATCTGTGTTAGATGCTTCTCCGCGAGCAACCTGTAGACGTTTTGCATGTTGAGCGCTTGAACGCCGCAATATTGGGTGATTGAGACATAGAGAGATACTAGCCACACCTGAAGTTACTACTACAAAGAGCAAAACCGGGCCACAAGCCAACAAGGTTGATGGGTTAAGGAGAAAAAAAAAGTACCGGAAAAATATTGATGCCAAAAACGTTATCGGCGCTCCGAGCCAGTGTCAGCGGGAACTGCCCCTCCCCCTCCATTAAGATTGACTCACCCCTCCAAAAGACCACTTTTGAAGGCTGCGCCAAAGAGAGCAAGAAAAAAAAAAAGATCCAAAATAAATCTGCAATATTATTATGGCTCCAGCAACAAGCAGTTCGACGGAGGATCTCGCCCCAGAGATCCTCCAGGCATTGGCCAACACTGATGAGATCCTGTCTGCCGACGTCTTTGCGACCGTTCCTTTCGAAACCATCAAGGCCGCCTTGGATCGACTCTCTTCTAGGGCTATGGTCACCTACGAGCAAATCGAGCGAACTGAGGCTTATTTGGAACCCGAGGCAGAGGAGATTGTGGCACACGGTAGTCATGAGGCCCGTGTTTTTGACGCGGTACACAAGGCATTGGGGGGGCTTTCAATTCAGGACCTGGAGAGCACAATTGGCGACAAGAATGTGACGAAACTAGGCCAGGGCAAGGCATTCAGAGAGAAGTGGATCAAGAAGGATGATAACAAGCTTGTTGCATTAGTGAGTGCCTCGGGCTCTTCCCCAATGCGAGCCTCTGGCGCTGACAGAATCCAAGGTCGACTCCATCAAGGACGTTACACGAGAACAGCTCCAGGTCATCAAGGACACGAAGACACATGACAGCAAGATTATCGCAGACTTGAAGAAGCGGAAACTTTTGAACTTGCAAAAAGTCATTTCTTTCAAGATCAGCAAGGGGCCCAAGTTTGCGCTGGAGATTGTCAAGGAGGAGACGGATCTCACAGCCGATATGTTAACGTCGGGATCATGGAAAACAGCCAATTTCAGTAAGAGAGATGATAGGAGCGGTATGGAGTGACATATGTTGAACGCAGAGAATAACCAGGCTACAGAACCATACAACTTCAAGGCCCTTGGTGTAAACCAGAACTCTGGAGCTCTTCACCCCCTGAACAAGATGCGCCACGAATTCCGGTCAGTCATTTCCCGACATCGAAACAAGTGCCTCCCTTGAGTGATGAGCACCACTGACGTCTCATTTATAGACAAATATTCTTTGAGACTGGCTTCACTGAGATGCCTACCAACCAATACATCGAGTCTGGATTCTGGGTATGTTGCCCCTGATACCCACGTTTGCTAAGGTAGACCGCCTTGGCGGATCGTCTTTGGCAGTAACCTTGCACACAGGGCAAATAGAACTGCTTCTGTAAATGCAAGCCTTCAAAGGCTGACGGGACCAAATAGAATTTCGATGCCCTCTTCGTACCTCAGCAACATCCTGCTCGCGACCTTCAAGATACCTTTTACATCTCAGATCCCAAGACCGCTGGCCGGCCAGGGCCTGAGTCTGAAGACGATAAGCGTGACTACAACGAGTACTTTGAGAACGTGAAGCAAGTGCACGAGAATGGAAAGTTTGGTTCCATCGGTTACAGATACCCCTGGGCGGAGGAGGAATCACTACGGTATGGCATGTTGACGCGTAATGCGCATTAAAATTCCTCTGACAGTGTATAGACTTGTTCTGCGAACGCACACCACTTCTGTGTCGGCTGCCGTGTTGTACAAGCTGGCCGCACAGAAGGGACCTGATGGGCGTGTTCCACCTGCTCGATATTTTTCCATTGACCGCGTCTTCCGGTGAGTTGCATCCAACACTAACGGATAGGTGGAACGAAAGACTGATTCTGGCCTTACAGAAATGAGGCTGTGGATGCCACTCATCTTTGCGAGTTCCACCAAGTCGAGGGTAAGGATTCAAATGTATCATGCGCTACCGATTTATAGCTTACACCTACATAGGCGTCATTGCTGACTATGGATTGACTCTGGGAGGCCTGATGGAGTTTTTCCAGACTTTCTTCGGAAAGATGGGCATTACAGAGTGAGTAACTTACGAGATTCCTGCTTTGCTACAAATACTAACGTATTCCCTCCACAGTCTCAAGTTTAAGCCAGCGTAAGAGATGATTCGTTTCGTGGGCGAAGCGCAGTTATTAACATATTTGCGTGCAGATACAACCCCTACACTGAGCCAAGCATGGAGCTCTTCAGTTATCATCACGGGCTGAAGAAGCTTGTCGAGGTGAGAGCAGCTGTGCTTGTGTGAACTGATGGAGAGACGCTGACGGGGAATATAGATTGGCAATAGCGGCATGTTCCGGCCCGAAATGCTGGAGGCAATGGGGCTACCAAAGGATCTCAGAGTGTATGGCTTTGGCCTAAGTCTCGAGAGACCCACCATGATCAAGTACGCCATTTCGAATATTCGCGAGTTGCTCGGTCATCAAGTAGACCTGAATTTCATCGAGCGGAATGCGGCAGTAAGATTAGACAAGGATTAGAAGGGGAGCCTGCGGGACAAGAAATGAAATAAAATAAAGCAAAACAAGAAAGGCATGTCTGGGTAGGACATGATGCACTTTTGCCATGATAGAAACAATGCATCGCATAAAACGGCAAGATGAATTGTATTTGGCCTTGTCTGGGAAAATAATAGCAACCAGATTTTGAGGAGAATTACAAATGATGACGATTGTTGCGTACACCAAGGTGGGTGAAATGATTTAAAGTGATGTTGCACGACAAGCCGATATGCACGTACAAGTATTTACGAGGTTATTAGTGAAGATAAAGGTCCGTTGGTTAGTTATGTACTGCAGGCTGCTGGTTGTACGAATGAAGAGGAAGAAAAAAAAAACAATTTACTGATTATTTGTATCGACTTCAATGCTAGCTAGATAACAAGCATACGTACCAATACCGACATGTGCATTCCCACTGCTGACGTGGCAATGGAAATGAAAGGAGATAGGATTGTTGAGGATATTCACATGAATTACGTAGAGGCGTTGCTTGTTTAGGCCTGGTAACTGATAGATGACTCAATCGGCCGGCACTTGGCGGGAGGAGGCAAAACGGAGGGTGGGTGGGGGCCTCGAATCTTGAAGTTTCAACCTCTGACCCCTTTTTACTTCTAGGCTCTCAAATATTCTCGTCTCAAGCCTGGAGGGGGAAGATAGGGGAATAGAGAAAAACAATGAACAGTATCTGCCTTGGCGTTGGCGAGACCCCGCAAACTAGCCGAAATGTTAATTGGTACATGGAATGACGACAATGAATTAGAATAGTTTATCGCCACAAATTTGATATGCATACCCATCGTAGTAGAGAGTCAATCATGTTAGCCGAAAGGTATGCCAACAAAGGTACCAAATTCACCAGCTTCAGCCGTGATGGTCCAGGCAACAGTGGGACATACAAAGCGGGTTGCCTTTGTGGCCGCTGAATTTTAGTGGAATCAATATATACACACCAGCTACAGCCTCCCCGAATCACCGGAGTATCTAGGCACCTACTATCCAGTATTTAGTTGGCATGACGAATGCTTTGGTGAAGTCGTGTAAGATGGTTGGCTGGAGGGTGCTGCAGGCGGCGGCGGCGAAGTAGGACGAGCTGATCAGCGGGGACCCGCGACGGCCTCATTCGATTGACTGATGTAGACAGCTGGTAGGCATTTCCGTGTTCGCTTGTCCATATATTTGTTTGTCTAGTATTTATTTAAAGCCCCTGGCCCCCCCTCGACAGTCTTGCATTCTTCCCATCTTCATCATCTTCCCATCAATCTTTCTCTCAACGACGTCTGAAGTTAACAGGGTGGGTGCTATTATTACTCCGTACAGCTATCTAGCTACTCCGTGCAGCAGCCTCTACCCCGCCATTGACGACAGCTGCTGAAACAACTGCTAGCAATACGTCATCGCTAAACATTCATCATTCATCCACCCAAAAAAAAATCAAGGGACCATCACGACACGACACGACACGACACGACACAACAAAAGAACTCCAATCCTCTGACGCTTTTATCTAAAATTTACTGGTAGTGGCATAGCAAAGACGGCGTTTGGTCAACAACATTAAAATGCCTGTCACCAATTTTCTCCCCCACTCTCCACCAAACCCCAACACTCGTCGAGGGCCTCACTGTGGCTGTTACATCATCATCGAAAATGCTTACAAGTACCTCCCGCTGGTCCACCTCGACGCTCATGTCTCCATTCTCTCTTCCACATCACGAACCACTCTCACCCAAACCTTTGTCAATCCCCAAAAAGATGATACTCTTGAGAAAGCCCGCTACATTTTCCCACTCTATGATGGCGTCTCCGTTGTCGGCTTTACCTGCACCGTTGGCTCACGTGTCATCAAGGGTGTTGTAAAGGAGCGCCAGGAAGCAAAGAAGGACTTTGACGAGGCTGTAAGCAAAGGGGAGACAGCAGGACTGCTGGAACAGTCAGAGGAGGCTTCTGATGTTTTCACCACGACACTAGGAAACATCCCGGCAGGGGAAGAGGTCAAGGTCGAAATTACTTATCTTGGAGAGCTCAAGCATGACGCCGAGATTGATGGACTACGATTCACTATTCCGACCAACATTGCCCCCCGATATGGCGATAACGCTCTATCTACAGTCAATGTTCATAGGCCTGGCGCTGGTATCTCGGTCACCGTCGATGCCGACATGTCTCAAGGTTCAATCATTAAGAGCATTCAGTCGCCATCTCACCCCATCTCTGTTGATATTGGCACTACATCAACTGCTGCCTCTGCAGCTCCCTCGTCACAGAGAGCGTCTGCATCGCTGTCTTTGGGCTCCGCAGAGCTGGACAAGGACTTTGTCGTCCAGATCGTCGCAACTGGACTCGGGGATCCCGCTGCCATCCTCGAGACCCATCCCACCATCCCCAACCAGCGCGCTCTCATGACTACCCTTGTCCCCAGGTTCAATCTTCCCGTGCAGAGGCCTGAAGTTGTCTTTGTGTGTGACCGAAGTGGCAGCATGGGCACGGGTAAAAAGATCCCCAACCTCATCGCTGCCCTGCAAGTATTTCTCAAATCGCTGCCTGTCGGCGTTAAATTTAATATTTGTAGCTTTGGATCGCGATTCTCATTTCTCTGGGATAAATCTCAGACTTATGACCAAGGCACCCTTGACAAGGCCATCGATCATATCAAGAGATTTGATTCCGACTTTGGTGGAACCGAGATTTATCAACCGATGAAGGAAGCATTCGATCGCCGATATAAAGACATGAATCTTGAAGTATTCTTGCTCACCGACGGCGAGATTTGGCAACAGGACGCGCTATTTGAACTCATCAATGAGGAAGTGAATAAGAGCAAGGGCGCCATTCGGGTTTTTACCCTTGGTGTAGGCCATGATGCGAGCCACTCTTTGATTGAGGGAGTTGCACGAGCGGGCAACGGCTTTGCTCAAACAGTCGCTGAGGATGAGAAGATGGACAAGAAGCTTGTTCGGATGCTCAAGGGTGCGCTCACCCCTCATGTTAATGACTACACCCTCGAGATCAAGTACGAAAAGGAGGCCGAAAGTGATGATGGCGATGACTTTGAACTGGTTGAAAAAGTCATGGATGCTTTGACAATTGATGTTCCTGAAGAAGGAGCTGAGTCCAAGATGGAAAAGGACGCGGAGAAGAAGACCATTTCTCTCTTCGATCAGGGCATCAAAAATGAAGACCTGGAGATGTCTGATGCGACAGCTCTCCCGGACTTTAAACTACCAGCCGTTATTGAGCCACGATATCTCCAGACACCTTTCAAGATTCCTGCTCTGTTCCCATTCAATCGCACCACCGTATATGTTTTGCTCTCTGATGTTACGCCAACTCGTCAGCCAAAGTCGGTTATTCTTAAAGGGACTTGCAGCCAGGGACCACTAGAGCTGGAAATACCCATCACTGCGCTGGCAGAAAAGGGTTCTACTATTCATCAACTCGCTGCTCGAAAGGAAGTTCGTGAGCTGGAGGAAGGACGCGGTTGGATCTACAACGCCAGGAGTAATAAGGGAAAGCTCCTCAAGGAGGAATTTGAGAGTCGCTTCAGCGATATGGTCAAGCGAGAAGGTGTCCGACTCGGCGTGCAGTATCAGATTGGAGGAAAATGGTGTTCTTTTGTTGCCATTCAACAGAATAAAGATGGCGGCAAGGAAGACGATGTTGGCGATTTTGAGGTGCTGTCAGCTGGTCACTCGAACAGGGGACCTGGTGTCGGTCGTGGATTGGGTCGCGGTGGTATGATGCGGATGAGGATGGTAGCTTCTATCGCGCCAGTAGCTTACAGTGGAGTGCATACCCGCTCAATGAACCCCAGCTACGCTGCTTCCTATACGTCATCTGCGGCGGCACCAATGGCGAGTTTCCTTAGTTCTGAATCAGCAGCTTATCATGAATCAGTTAGTGACAGCGACGACGATATGGGGTTTGCTTTGGACTTTGATGATGTGAGTGAGACGACAAAGAAGAAGAAGAAGAAGATGAATAGCAAGAAATCGGCATCACAATCTGGTGATACCCGCGCGACCAGAAGCCGATCGGGCTCTGAAAGCTTGGATGAAACTGATCTAAATCAGCCAGTCTCCGCCTTGGCTTCTCTCCAGACATTTTCTGGAAGTTGGGTATGGAGTTCGACACTGGAACGGGTTCTTGGCATTGCAAAGCAGCAGACATCGAATGTGAATCTGCCTTCCCAGTACGATGGACATGACGATGTACTTGCGACGCTTTGTGCGGTTGTATACTTGAAGAAGAAGTTTGCTGAAGAGAAGGATACTTGGGAGTTATTTGTGGAGAAGGCAGAGGAATGGTTGGCTGACAAGACAGGGGCCACAGCGGAGAGTCTAGAGAAGGTTGTTGAGGAGAAGCTTTTCTCCTAGATTAATACTGGTATGAAGCAATGACTTTATGAGTTTGTGAATATCTGCTAGCCGGAAGTATAACTGGTTGAGTACGAAGAGGGAGAGATAGCAATACGATATTATGATCAATACCACGTATGCGTGTGTGACTATGAAGCCGAGTAGTCTACGCCCCAAGATGGTGCCTTGAGCAGCTTGGGTACATTGCACCTGTGCATTCATTATACGCAAAAGAAACACTAGCACTCTAATTAAGTACGCCTTGAAAATGAGAATGTGTTTGCTACTAATGCTGTTGGCCATCCGTCGAGATGATATTATGACTACTCATCATTGCCACCCTGAAATGACAGGGGGAATGATGCCTGTTGGATATGTCTCGGCTCACCTTTGCTCACAGTTCTCTTCAACTTGGCCGATGAATCGCTTCCGTTTATGAAATATACTTTTCAGCTACCCTATTTGTTACATTTTGATGTCATGGGTGCTTCAGTCTCGGTTGGCGTTTCCACGATGATAATGATGAGTATGTGCATACTCATTAACTGACTTATATCCGAAAAAAACGGGACGGCAGATCAATCTTAAGTCGTATGGTATCGCTCGGTTGGGTTGTTGCATGAAGCACGTGTGCGTATGCATGGACTTGTGTGATACAACGTATTGCGCCTCATGGAACATGACCGATATCGCTAGGGAGGTTTGTCTCAGTGTAGGGCGACATGCGTGGATGGCCTGGATTAAATGAGGCTGATGCTATGCGTATTGCGTGCTTGAGAGTATCTAGGAAATACGCTTATTTGGGAATTGTCTCTGATGGTGGACTGCTGTTTGTTGTTGTCATACGTAGTGGCTATAGTGTTGCTGAACTGTGACTGTGATCTACACTGGAAGCTTGGCTGCGTGAAGGAGTTGTAAATGGACGCATTATTGATTCAATACAAGAATGGAAATGTTCGAATATTGCGGAAGCAGCATGGAGATTTATGGATAACGGTTTTGCAGCCGGGACAGATGTACGGAAGCCAAGCCGACAAGAGTTTCGAGTAGGCGAACTGGGAGAATCACAGCTTCTGGCGGTAGTGGGTCGGTATAGATTAGTGATGGTTCAGTTTTTTGACTATCTGAGGATGACATGGGGGGATTGATAATGAATGGTATGTTGCATGTTTGCCGATCTGGCTATTCTGGATCCTTTATAGTGGCGTTGATAGTTTGTATCTGTAGATAGTAAGACGAAGACACGGACGACACGATTGAAGCACGATTTGGGCATGGTATCCTTCATTGCTGGGAGGGAGGTACCATAAATCAGATTGCCGTTAACAGGACATCCTATCCATGAGGTATATTATGGGATGTGTTATAGACTTGTTTTAAGTTCCCAGCCTGGCACGATACGTTGTATGGGATGCGTCTTGGACTCATTGTTGCATGTGAGAGGCTTCAAATACCCTTGCATGGCTGGCCTCACCTTTCTCCACACTTAGAGGGGGGTTACGGCGATGCTTAAGATTGAGATGTTGTGGAGTTGGAGGATGCAAGATGGGGAGGCGATGAGGCAGCTGTGAATGGAGGATTAAATTGCTGTGATGTAGCGATGATGTTGTTGTTACAGCTGCCAAGATGAAGGATTAATTAACCGTATTGTCTGATCGTTGCTGGTCGACATCTTGAGCCGATGGTGTCGGTGTCATCAAGGCCGAGAGGAGTTGGAGCTCATCTCATGTCATTGCTGCTCAACGCTCGCACGGTTCGATTCGAGATTGGCTGTTGAGGCTGAGCATTCGACAGCGGATGATTCATAGTTTGAAGCTCTTGGAATATCTCGTGGCAGGCAATCAAATCAGCCTAATGGGAAAGCAGAAAAAGAAAAAGAAAAGAAAAAGAAACGGTAGGTAGAAGAATGCAACGTTAACATTAAACCCTCCCCCATCGCTCCCCCACCTACTTTCAATGGGTTCATGCAGGGCCCGCCACCAACAGAACCAGAGCCACGAGCTGTCAATTATCTCTGCGTGTGAGTGTGCCCACGCTGAGCCCACTGATTGAACGCCAGACAACATATCCATGAGCTCTATCGTAAATGTTGGAATTATGATCGCAGCTCTCTTGGCAAACCCATCAAGACAGGACACGATTAGAAGATATTACCCAGGTAAAGATGAATCGATAAGTGGAAGCGATTAAGTAATGGAAAACAATAGCTGGATTGAAGAGATTGAGCAGACCCTGGGCTATCATCAAACAAATGGACTTCAGGCTCGGAATAATGTCAGCCTTTTACACGCTGTTCCCTGTATCTCCTCCCCCTCTCCTCCGCACGTCTTGTTAGCGACACGTTAGGCATGGGGCAAGAACCAGTACGACCATGCTGTCTTGACCCCTCCACCAATTTCCCCATCATCAATTTGTCCCCCCATGTTAGAAAATGTTGGCAAGCTTCCCCAAGTCCAGCCATCTCCATCCCCACCCCCCAGACATTGTTGTACATGTGCATGGGTGGTTGAGAGCTTCTCCTCATTCTCCCCCTTCGCTTTGTAAAGAACGAAGCCATCCAATTAGTGAGGCGGGAACACCTCCATCTCTCCATGTATCATCGTTTATCACTGCGGATGCCGAATCACTTTCGGGTGGGTGACACCAGTCTATCCCCCCGGACCCTGGACCCGGCGCTGGCGCGACAAGTGCTGATAGGTGGAACAACCGTCCATCCATGGAAGCTTAGCAGAACGAGACCAGTTTGGATCGGGACAGTGCTTGTGCTTATCTGCCAAGTTTAATGGTGATACGAGTGTCTGTCTAGAAGCCAAAGAAGCTTGTCAAGCGTGTGTGTCTGTCTGTCTGTCTCTCCACAATCCCTCTGCGGAGGAGTAATATAAAGATGACCCAGATGCCCGGTTAAAGTACATGTAGAAAAAGAGCTTTGCATCTCGGAAGTCGCGAGCATCGGCCCCTCGTCTCTCTGCCTTTAGCATCAAGCGTTCTGACAGCCTTTGTCCTCGGCCCACAAAGGTTACCATTGTTTTCTTTCTTTCTTTCGAGACAGGACGGACCGCCAAAGGATAGACACCGACGATCACCACATCCACAGAACCTCGGGTGGGACGCGCGCATCGTTTGCGCTCATTACCGTTAACAATGGCTGACGAAAAGCGCGACTATGCCAACCAGGAGTCATTCCATGAGGTCCAAGGAACCGACACCGTCACTTCAAATATCGTCGACGCCATTCGGGCCGAGCATGAGCTCAGCTTCAGGGACGCCCTGGGGTTGTACCCCAAGGCCATCGCGTGGTCGGCTTTTGTGTCCATTGGTGTCATCATGTTGGCCTTTGACCCCCAGCTCATTGGCAATCTCTACTCGACGCCGCAATTCGCTCGCGACTTTGGACATCTGTACAAGGATGGGGTGAGCTTTCGCCCTTTGCGTTCAACGCCTGCAAGCGGATGAGGTGCGCTAAACAGTTGATAGTATCTTATTACGGCGTCATGGCAAACAGCACTCTCCATGGGAAACCCCATCGGCCAGGTCGTAGGCGCCATCTCGGCTGCTTATCCCATGGACTACTTTGGTCGAAAAATCACATTTGCGGCCTGCGTCATCCTCACGGCTTGCATCGTCTTCATTCAGTTCTTCGCCACCTCACTCGGCATGCTTCTAGCAGGTGAGCTGCTCGCAGGCCTCGTCCTGGGAATGTTTGTCGTCATTGCGCCGGCCTATGCCTCAGAGGTTTGCCCTACCGCGCTGCGTGGGCACCTCACCTCGTTTGTCAACATTTGCTTCGTCACGGGGCAGCTGCTCGGCAACGGCGTGACTGCTGGTACTTCGAAGATTGAAAACCACTGGGCTTACAAGATCCCCTTCTGCCTTCAGTGGTTCTGGGTTGCCGTGATTATTCCTGGCATGTTCTTCGTCCCCGAGAGCCCCTGGTGGCTCGTGCGCAAGAATCGATTCGAGGATGCCAAAGTGTCGCTGCGGAGGTTGGCATCACCCAAGGTCAACATTGAGACGACTCTGGCTTTTATTATCGAGACTGATCGCTTGGAGTTGGAGCTCGAGGCTGGTAGTACCTACTGGGACTGCTTCAAGGGCGACAACTGGCGCCGAACCGAGATCTCCATGGGTGTCTACTGCACTCAAGTTCTGAGCGGAATCTACCTCATCAATTACGGCACCTTTTTCTTTCAGCAAGCCGGTCTCTCTACCGACAAGGCATTTGACATGTCGGTGGGCTTCTTGGGTAAGTGCATGCATTAAATAAGCAATCCCAAAATAGTATTTAAAGTGTGTTTCTAACCAGCATACAGCTGTTGGTTTCGTTGGCACCATCGTCTCTTGGGGCCTCCTCCTCAAATATGGCCGTCGCAGTCTCTTCCTTTTCGGCCTCACATTCCTCGTCATTCTCCAGTTGCTTATCGGCATTCTCGACTGTATTCCTGGCCGACCCACCGGCGCCATCTGGGGCGAGGTGGCTCTTATGCTTGTCTGGAACTTCTTCTACGACATCTCGATTGGCCCCGTCACTTTTGTTCTCCTTGGTGAATGCTCGGCTACGCGAGTTCGTTCCAAGACCATTGCTGCCGCTACGGCTGCGCAGGGAGCTTTGGGCATTGTCATGACGGTCGCGATTCCATACATGATCAACCCGGAGGAGGCCAACATGCAAGGCAAACTGGGCTTCTTCTTTGGCGGTCTGGCCGCCATTTGCTTAACGTGGGCCTATTTCAGAGTGCCGGAGACCAAGGATCGGACATATGAGGAGTTGGATCTTTTGTTTGATAAGAAGGTCCCCGCAAGGCAGTTCAAGGGCTACCAGTTGGAGGGCGCAGTATCAGCGGGAATTGAGAAGACTCCAGAAGGAGTATATGCTTAGTTTGAGACCTAATACATTGCATTGTCTCATAGTCTTGATGATCCTTTAAGTGTCTGGGAGTGCATCCGACTTAATTCTTTGGTATTTTGGTATCTATTAATTCACTGTATGTAAATCCTACAAACCACCTCAAATCATCATGACGTTCTCAGCAAAACAAGCCTCGCGGCATCTAACCAAAACGGGACGCCACAAAGGCTTGGCCCTGAACTCTTGGTGAAAGCGTGGAAACCGAAGTGCAGAGCTGACAGACGACCGTCCTTTGCGAGGAATACGGGCAGCGCTCATTGGCTGCGGCAGAGCAGGATCAGCATTGGGCTCTGGTGCCGGTACGAAATCTCACCAGCCGCATCGTCTGTGGCGTTTTGCCAGCTCATGAAAAGGCTCGCAAGTGGACTTGAGGCCTCGGTCTGCTCGTTTTCTATAGGGGAATGGAGGTGAATGGCCAGAACTAGATAGATGCTACTGTGGTGCATCCACTCTCTTGGCAGTTAGGTTTTCAAAGTGAATCCATGCATTGTCGTGCAATGGTAGACCTGAAGAATTAAGTTATAAAAGATGAATGCCCGGCATGGTTTCTCGCACGTCTTGGGCCGACTTGGATTATCAAAACTGGCCGCCAAGTAACCAAGTATGCATTTCAAGTGGCAGCTATTACTCTCCCTTCCCTGCCTCGCCAATTCGGTGAGCGCATACTGCGCCCCAAGCCCAAGCTCTGATTGCAAAGCATACCCCGGCAGTCCCAACTGGCCCTCTGCCGAAACGTGGGCCCAACTCAACAAGACCCTCGGCGGACGATTGCTCCACCCGGCACCGCCTGGAGCTGTGTGCCATCCCGGACAGCCCGCTTACGATCCGGGTCAATGCCCCAACGTGGCCAAGGAATGGAAGGTGTACGAGTTTCATGCTGGGAATCCGATCTCAGTTATGTGGGATCAGTTTGCCAATTATACGTGTCTTCCGGATAAGAACACGCCGTGCAGCGGTGCTGGGTATCCTGCGTTTGTGGTGAATGCGTCGACGGCGGAACATGTCAAGATTGGCGTGGACTTTGGTGAGAACAGTTTGTTAACCAGTATGCATCTCGTGGGCTAATATGATCAGCTCGCCAACACAACATCAGGCTCAATGTCAAAAGCACAGGCCATGACTACCATGGCCGATCTAATGCTCCCGGCACTCTGTCTATTTGGTTGCATCATCTTAACGGCATTACCTACCACCCCGGTCAATACAAGCTTGATGGTTCTGGCAGGATTCTCAAGGGGAATGCCATCACGGTTGGTGGTGGCTCCGAGATGTATGACATTTACGTCGCTGCCGACAAGCATAAGCAGACGATTGTTGGTGGGGGAGGCAAGACAGTGGGTGTCGGTGGGTATCTAACTGGTGGTGGACACTCACTGCTCGCTCCACGCTATGGCCTGGCTGCGGATAATGTCCTGGAGCTGGAACTCGTGACACCGAATGGTGAAATCATTGTCGCCAATGAAGATCAACACCAAGATCTGTTTTGGGCCATGCGCGGTGTACGCTCCCCTACACAAACCTCCTTTGTCTCCAGGTAGATAGTATGCGTTACTGACTGGAAATGGCAGGGTGGCGGTTCAACCTTTGGGGTAATCACATCGGCAACCATCAAAACCCATCCGACCCCCAAACTCCTCAGCATTCTGTGGATGGCTATCACTGATCCAAAGGAACCTTTTGTTTTCGACGTCATCACGTACATGATGTCGCAAGTCCCCGGTCTAATGAATCAAGGCCTGTCTGGCTACAACTTGATCGCCGGCGGAATCCCAAATCCATTCCCCATGCCCGGTTTGCCAAACGAACTGGCTGGGTGGTTGGGGACGTGCATCCTTCAGGACGCCGACGACCCAGAGGCAGCGAACAAGCTATTTAAACCCATCAATGATACTATTAAAGAGCGCTGGGGTGGTAAAGTGGTGTTTTACACCAACCTGACTCAGTATGATTCTTGGCTGGGTTGGTACAATGAGAACTACGACATGGGCCAGGCGGGGGGGAGTTCGTTTATTGTGTCTCGGCTTTTAGATGGCGAGACCCTGACAGGAGATCCCAAGAAGCTGACTGAAGCGCTCAAATCAGCGACTAAAGCTAGTGGTTCCATGTCTGCTTTTATGGTTGCTGGCAAGGGTGTACAGGATGCAAAGCCGAGGGGTGGAAGCAATGCTATTAATCCGGCTTGGAGAAAGGCATATGTTCATGCTCGTAAGTTGCTTATTCTTCAATACGAGTCCAGGAGGGGCAAACTGACATGGCCTGTAGTCACCAGTGTCGGGTTCCCTGATTTGAACAAGACGGCTGAGGACGCAGCCATTGAGTCGCTGGATTCAAATTTTCAACCACTGCGAGATCTTACACCAGATTCCGGCGCATATATAAACGAGGTAAGTAGGGTCATTACCCAGTCATCGTATACAACACAAAAGGAAGAGAAAAATGAAGAGGCCCCGAGTTGACTATTCGCAGGCATTTCCATTTGAAAAGAAGTGGCAACAAGTTTTTTGGGGCGCAAACTATGAGCGCTTGCTCAATATTAAGCGACAGGTTGACCCAACTGATGTTTTTTGGTGTGCGCCTTGTGTAGGCAATGAGCGATGGGAGGTGCAGCAGAATGGACAGCTATGTAAAAAGAAGGGGAGTAATTAGTCCATACTAATAGTTAGTACTATTATACTTATATTAGTGTTTACGAAGCCATGTACAACAAGCAAAGCATTAAGGTTTGAGCAGTATGACTCTTTTGTTCATTTTTTTTTAATACGGCATATTGAATTCCTAACTCTCACATACAAGCCTATTATAAGCCATTAACATACCCAGGGTTTGTTCTCAGTAACTTTGGCCCAAAAACGTTTAGCTAAGGAGGATACCGACAGTCAGAGTAGTATAAGCGAGGTCCCCCGCTGCAACAGTCTGAAAACCATGCAAGTGTGTCGCTGATGGCTTTAGCAGGGCAATCATCACCGACAAAGGGATTGGGCTTTGTAGAATCAGATGCATGAGCAGCAGAACGACAACATTCCACTGTCTAATTTAGTTGGTTATGTTTATCGCTACGGGAAATACATTTGCAAGCCAAAGTCGTGGTAACAAAAGTTGTAATAGCAATGAATAAATTGATTGTGAGCTTCATGGTAATAAATAGAATTTAAAATAAGAGATGGGGGGAAAGATTAAGTGAAAGAGAAAGATAAATAGTAAGTGTTTAAAATACACTACGTAGTATAGTTATACAGGAATATAAGAAAAATAAATAAAATAAATAAATAAATAAATAAAATAAATAAAATAAATAAAAAAATAAAATAAAAAAATAAAAAAGAAATAAATAAAATAAATAAAAAATAAATAAATAAAAATAAAATAAAATAAATAAAATAAATAAAATAAATAAAATAAATAAAATAAATAAATAAAATAAATAAAATAAATAAAAAATAAATAAATAAAATAAATAATAATAATAAATAAAATAATAATAATAATAATAATAATAATTTTGCTTAGTGTTTATATTAATTAAATTAATATTTATTTTATTATTATTATCATTATTATTATTATTATAAACTTATTAAATAAAATTAAATAAAATAATTTTTTAGATTTTGCTTTTATTTATATTTAGTTTTCCTTTTCAAAAGTTATTTATTTTTCTATCATTCTAATCCCTCTTATCTTAACCTTATGTTTTAATTTACGTTTCCTAAAAGCAAATATGAAGCTTATTATTACTCTTACAGTTGTTACTGCTTTCTTTAGCAATACACTAGCTTGTAAATGTATCCATAACATTAATCATTCCAATATTCTTGATCTTACAGAGGCTTGTTGCGGCCATGTATCCGTTGGCGCTGGTGGCCGGCCAAACCCCTTTGTTGGTGATGATTGTCCTGCCAAATATATATCCGACACCATTGCAGATTTTGCACGCTGCTGCAAAAAAGGGCCCCATGAGCACGATGCGAATCCTTATCATTCAGACTGCCCTTACCCTGGGCACTCCTGACCAACGACATGTACCAAGCTGGTAAGTAAAACAATCTCGCAGTGTTTTATTACCCCATCGTAGATCCTCATTTCGAAGCTTTGGCCTCGGAATAAACACCAGAGCGACCTATATAACAAGATTCATGATTACAATTTTTTCAGTTTGCTGACCTTGTCTAGCCCGAGTCAATGTGGACACTTTACTACCCCATAAAGCCAGATTTACATGATGTTTGACGGTCCAAGTTCTGGAAGATTGTTTCTTACCAACAACACTGCTGGTATGGGGATGATTGAGCAATGAAGAACCCCAAGTTTGATCATTCACTCTTCATTGAACAGGACAGTAGACCCATGATGAGAATCAATAATATACAACTAAGCAGCTACTGTTTATAGACTATCTACATTCCATAATGTGCAAAACTCAAAGTGTGATCTGATCTCTTGCTCTCGGCCATTGAACGCGTCGGCTGCGTCCCATCCGCTCTAGTCTTGGCAGCTCGTGATCCGGCGCTGTGGAGAATAGCTGCCTTATCTTTCCCCAAGGTATCATACACGCTACAAAGCACGCGACCTGATAGGCAGCAGCAAGGCCAATTTGAATCCACCAGAAAACCCCAAGTTTACCCTGGTAGCTGGGGAAGCCGATGAACCAATTACCTTGTAGCCATACTGAGAAGTCATTTGGAAGTACACTAGATGTGCTTGCGTAAGAGAGAAGTCCTAATGTCAGCATGATGAGGAAGAACAAAGCGTTGAATACGTGGGTAATGATGGTTCGACTGGTGGACTTCATGCTGAGATGCCCGAGCGCCAATTGCAGGCTTGATGTGAATTGAACGAAGAGCACGAGGTTTACCGGTACTAGGGGGGCCGCCAACTTGGCCAGTTCCCCGACCTGCTCCACTTAAGTCGGGGAGTATATTAATAGATAAAATAAGCTTTAAATTATAAAAAAAAAAAGTTATAGCTAGTATATAAATTAAAAATACTTATATTTTTATATATATTTCTATTAAATTTAATATTAACTTTAAATTTTTATATTAATACTAATATATAAATTATTTTTTTCTTATTATTATTTTATAATTATAATATTTTTTATTATAAATAATAAAATTTTATTTTTATTTTATTAAATTTTTATTAAATTAAAAATTTTTTTTTTTTTTTTTTTATTATTTTTATTTAAATTATTTAATTTTTTTTTTAAAATTTATTATATTTTTTTTTTTTTTTTTTTATTTTCTTATGGAAGCCGGAGGCTTATAAAGCGGCTATCTATTTATCTAAAAGCTTTCTACGTAGTGACTTTATAAAATAGTAGCTAACTGGCCAGCCTTCAAGCTGGCAGTACAAGGCATTGTTTTCTCCTATTAGTAATTTCCTTTCTCCTAGTTCTAAGCATTATATATATCCCTTAGCCTCTAGGCTGACTAATAGGCTAATCAACCTATATCTACTCTTTCTTAAACCAGATTCGCGTATAGAGCTTTATACTAGTAAAATAAGCTCTTCAAGCCTCCTTCCCTAGTTTTATTATCCTAAGCTTTTATAACATTAGTTGGGCTTCTAGCCCTAAGGGCTTTTTAAGGGTCTTCATAGCCCCTCGGCGCCTTGCTTAACTTTGGTTCATTCTCATAAAAATAAGCCTGGTATCTGGTCAAATCTTCGGTTTATTCTTATAAGAACAAGTCTTGCACTCGTTCTAATCCGAATGAACCCGGTCCCTGCTACCTGCCCCTTCTAATCTATTCAGGTCAGAATAAACCCGGCCCCTCTTACCTACCCGTTCCAATCTTATTCAGGTCAAAATAAACCCATCCTTTATTCCTTTAGGAACCAGCCTCACGTACAGATCTTCATACTAGTAAGAAAGGCCATTAAGGCTTCCTTTCCTAGTTTTATTGTAAAGAGCTTCTGTAACGTTAGCTGGGTTCCTGGCCTTACAGCCTTTTACAGGACCTTCCTAGGTCCTTAATATCTACTACAGCATAACAGTAAGTATTGTACTATGTGCCGTTAGCCGTACCTACAGTAATCGTTTAGGAGGTTCTTTATAGCCTTTTAATAGCTCTTAAGATACCCTATCCCTAGCTTCAGCTAGATATAAGCTGACTAGACTAGTCTTGGTCCCATGACTAGGTTAGCTTTTAGTAAAAAGCTAAGCTAATCTTAGGCCACTTTACGGTATTAGATACCTAAGCCTTTTATTTTCTAGCCTATCCCTTCTCTTATTTCTTCTCTAGCCTAGCTAACTTACCATTATTATACTATAACTTTTCTTATCTTTCTGTTTAAGTAGCTAAAAGAGGTATACGGATAGCCTCAGTACAAGGCTTCCAAACCTCTCTTAGCCAGTTGGTTAGCTACTTTATTGCCCGGGATACCTATGTAACTAGGTACCCAGGTAACTATAATAGCTATATCTTATTGTAATAGGAGGTATAGTTAAGCTTTAATTCTATAATTGATCTCACCGAGGCCTTTTATCTTTATTATAGCCGCTTAGCTATTAACAAAAATATAGGCTATTAGTGGATTTGCTACAGACAGTAATAGAGTATCTAGGACCTTAAAGATAGCTATAAGTTCAGCATTAGCCACCTTTATGTATGGTCCTAGGTTCTATAGTTTTGCTACTCTAGCTATTTTCCGTGCTCTAGCTTGCCAGTTTGGGCTATCTTCATAGTATGTACACGAGTTGGTTATACTATTCTTATAGGTACTTTATAAGCCGTCTATATAAAATACTTGGTAATTGTTAAAAGTAAGTTCCTTTAGTAACTGTAAGTACTGTTTTTTGGCTTCCTTTTTTAAGGCTTGATTAATAAGAATAGTAGCTTTAGGCTCCTTGTTCCAGGGGGCCTGCCAGGCTATCTCTTGTCTTTCTATTCTTTTATAATCTCCAATAACTTCCTTAAAGCTAGCTAATAGCTTGGTTAGCTATGTTGGTGCAGTTGTATTAGCTATAGCTAGTCGGATCGGGTAGGTTTTTAAGAGGGTATGGGTATAAAGGCTATATTTAAGGCAGGCTTTTTAGAGCCTAATCTCAACTGGTAGAATAGCCGCTTCTAGTTCCAAGGCTTTACTTAAAGACCTCTTAAAGGCTTCTAGTATCCTAGCTAGGGTATGGTTCTATAATTATTAGAGCTAGTAAATAAGGTTCTTTTATCCTAGTCCCTTATACCACAGAGGGACTCTATAGTCTACTATTAAGCTTATATAAGTAATATACAGTAGTCTTAGGGTATGTATAGTTATCCCACGCTGTGTGTTACCTAGCCTTTAAAGGCCTTAGAAAGCTTTAATAGCTTGTTTAAGCTTTGTTACGATATAGTATTTAAAGCTAAGCCGATAGTCTAGCCATACCCCCAGCCACTTGATTAGAGGCTTAGGCTTAACAGCCAGGTTAGCTATAATAAGCCCTTTTATTATTAGGCGGCGGTATCTTGCGAAGTGGATTAGCTCGGTTTTACCTAGGTTAAACTAAACCCTTTAAGGTCCTGCTTCCTCGATGAGCTTGGCTGCTATAGCTTCTAGTACTCTGTAGTTCTGATGGGCTGATCTTGATGATACAGACAGGCTAAAGTCATCAACATAGCTAAGCTAAAAAGCTTTATCTGCTACTATATCCCTGATGTAGATTAGAAATAAGATAGGAAATATAGGCAATCCTTATGGGATTCCTATAACTATGTCTGTTAACTGTTGTATTTGGCTATCAAAGGCTAGCTAGATTTTCCTGTTTGATAGGAAGAAATCCACCCAGCTAATAAGGGTTTTAGGAAGGTCTAGCCTTTCTAGTATTCTTAGTAGCTTTGGCTTTAATACATGATTAAAGACTCCCTTAATGTCTAAGAACAAGGTTGTTACTATTGTCTGGTTCGTAGCTTTCCTTGATAGCTGCTGGCTTTCGATATAGTTTGTAAGTAACAGAACTGTGTCAATGGCTGACTTTTGCCTTCGGCCGCCGAGCTGGCTTAGGTTTAAAAGATCTTGTGTAGCTGCTAGGTAGCTTAGCCTGCTTGCAACTATCTTTTCCAAAACCTTCCCTAGGCAATTAAGTAAGGCTATGACTCTGTATACCTTTAGGCTACTGTAGTCTGGTTTATTAGCCTTTGGTAGGATAATTCCGATTGCTTCTCTCCAGCTAGCTGGTTGGTGCCCTGCTGTAAACAAGGCCTGGTAGGCTTTATTTAGCAGGGTTGGTATCGCTAAGTAAGTCTTTTGTATTAGGAGGAAATTGATCGTATCGGGGCCTGGAGCTTTCTTGCTAGAGGATGAAAAAATTATATATTTTTATATATATTTATAAAAATAATTATATTTATTATAATAAATTTTAATAATAAACTTTTAATAATAATAATTAAAACTATTTTAATTATTAAAGCTTTATATTTTTTTTTTATTATAATTTTAAATATTAATATTTTTTTATTATATAAAAAATTTTATATAAAAAAAAAATATATTAAATTAATTATATATTTAAAATATTCATATTTTATTTTCTTTTATTTTTATTATTTTTATATATATTAATAAAAATATATTATATATCTTTTTATTTTTTTTACTTAATATACTCCCTGACCTTCTCAAGTTGAGCAGGTCGGGCTGGCCAAGTTAGCGGCCCCCCTAGTAGTCCAATCAAGTACCACGGTAGAAGATCTACAAGCGACCACGTTAGGAATATGGGGTTTGATGATGATGTGTAGAGGAGATTTGCGGCACCAAACAAGATGTAGAGGATGGTAAGAACGAGTGCCCATGGCCGCCAGGATGATGTGACGTAGGCCTCATTGTGAAAGAACCTTTGTTCGCTTAGGCTCAACGTGCTTTGTGGTTCTGCGTTGTTTCGTATGTTCTGCGTCGCTGGACTGTCTTGGGAATTGCTTTGTTCTGGCAAAATCTGCAAGGGAAGGTCTTCAGAGACTGTTATGGTTAGTAAAGCATAACTCTCATGATACGGAGTGTCTTACCATTATGATTGACTGGCGTTACAGCTTTCTTCTTGTCCGCTAAACAAAATTGTAAGAAATAAATCCATGCAAGATCAAGTGTCGCTTCCGTACTAACCTAACGTTGTCCAAATCGCTTGGAGAATAGATAAAGCAGAGACGATTAACAACGCAACTGGGGCAATTTGACCAACGCCCCAATTGTTATCCTCCTTGGGAGCATTGGCATTAAGAAACCTCATATAATAGAAGTACCAGCCGCCCCCAGCGATTAACACCATCGTTCTCATCACCTTGTGATAATTAGCGTGTTTCTCATAGAATTGGTAGTGGGCTATTACTTCAAAGAATCTTGACTGGAAAACGTCCATGAGCAGAAAGACGGCTTGGCGGATAGCGGAAAGTGGTAGAACAACCGCACAATTCCACCATTTTTGATGTGGTTTGTTTCCATTGGAGTATAAGTGTGATAATACCCAAGTGGTTGCTCTGCTCACTCGTCGACTTAGGAAGACGAAGATCCTGCTAGTGTCGCACTGCCAGAGATCAAAACACTTCTGGATGCAGCGGACACTGATGTCGATTGTCGGAATCAGCCTCGAGACGAGGTAATCGTGCTCAAAGCCCTTATACATTATATGGGGTTCGAAGTGATCTTTGGAACCAAGAGTCGTCCAAAAGTCGCACATCTTTGATGTCCCGTCCACGGGGTACATGCTTGGGATCATAGCCACATCCAAGGCCACGACAAAAAGGATCGTGAAGGTTAATGTTAGATTGCGCTGTCCAGTATGGATGGAAAAGTACCGATGAAGAAACGAAAGACCAAAGAGGAGAGTTATTGCAGTGAACCAAACAAGTGCTGCCAGGATCCTCCAATGATATATAGTCATGCTGTCCTTCGTGCTGTCGATAAAACCACTGATCAAGAATACGGCAGCCGCAATAAGATGGCCATTGCACATGTGAAGTATTATCTTGAGCTCACGTTAGTAAATAGAAAATAGAGTATGGACCGTATGCGCAGGGGGTGAAAGATATGAAAGGAGACTTACTTTGTCAAATGGACTGTGCTGCAACTCGTTCCCGGCACCATTCATTTGCTTCTGTGTATGAATAGAGGGGTTCCTATTACTGGAGAAATGTGTGGTCACTACATGAACAACTCTCTCTCTGACTTTGAGAAACCATTGATCTATGGGATTCGATGTATACGTCTTCTTTGCGGCACCCAAGATTTCCGAATCAGTAGCTTCAACTGGGTGGTAGAAGATGAAATGACATGTTGCAATAATGATGATCAGACTTCCAGTCCCCAAGTAACCAATCATTATCTGAGAAGCACATAGTTAGAGTTGGATAGGCAGGTACAAGCTGACATGTGTAACTTACTCCAGGGCCTGCCACATCTCCATTTGTTCCAATGTCGTTCTCACGGCGCAGGGTAGAGAGCACCGGCATCGTGGTGGTTGGAGTAGTTATATCAGTGGGTATTAGAGCGTAGAGTTGCCGCGGCAGCTGTGCGAAATCTCATGGGTTGAGCGAGCCTGAAGACCTTTGTTCGTACATAAAACAACAGCTTGCACGTAATACAAGTTTACAATAAGGAGGGAATATCGTAAGAACTGTTGAGACTGGATCGAACTCAAAACCCGCAAGGGATTCGAAGTTATAAATAAAAATTGGACGGCAGAAGCTGTTCATTACAGAAAGGGAATGATTTCTCTTGATGCAAGGCTCACTTCAATGGACATCCAATCACGGTCTCTCCGTAGAGTAGCACAACTTTAGGACATGCACCACACCATCCCCTTGGTAGCAAACATACATGACAAACGCACAACACGCAGAGGGATGAGGAAAAGGCGAGGGTAATAGTTTCATATAGCGGAAGGAAGCAGAAGTTTGCAACGGTCGAGGTCGGTGCTGAGTGCTGCAACAGAAAAAAAGAGACCTGCACAACTAGACGGCCTCTCCATCCACCTAATTAACGCAAACAAATATAGTGACAGTGGCGGCGATGACTCCTTTGGCCTCAAGTCCCATCACAGCCGCATAATTTGATCTGGAACAGCAAGGGATAGGCAAACCTGTTAGCTACTCGGCAAATACTGGAGCTTTTGGTCAAGGTTCACACATGATAGGATGCAAGATGTCTTGACAAACGAGAGATGCGATGGTTACGCTTTACTCTCATACCAGATCCATTACTACAGTGACATATGTGCATAGAGCCTCACCAAAAAAGGAGCCAACTTGCTGTTCATGTAGCTTCGGAGTGTTGGTCTATAGATACGAGTAGACATTGCTTGTTCAGAATTAACCATCTATTGAGCCTGTTGAGTCGGCATTGCAATCGAAAAAATGGAGTAGCAAGAGTGCTTAAGGAAGCAAACCATCAAACCGTCGGGAAGTTAACTGCAGATCGCGTTTTGAGGCTCCAAATTCGCACGTCACATGCAAGTTATATTATGGGTTAGGTGCACTAAGCGAATAAATGTGGGCTCCTGCGCTGACTGCCGGCACTACCGATTATGCGCAGCAATCTGGATTGGTGGGATATGGATGGACGGTGTACTGGTGAGGTGAGAAAATAGATCTTTTGTTCCGACAGCTGCCAAGCGCCATTGTGTACCCTTACAGACTTTTCGGAGGTCAGTTATCGTCTGTAGGCTACAAATCACAGGCAGGTATGCCCAATCTGGACAAACATTTATGCACTCAGCCCCCAAAACATCGGCAGGTTTGTTCAGACACTCTCGTTTAAATTTTCCCGAATCGGCGGTACGATGATTTGCTTGGTCCTACATTTCCAAATAATAATGTCTCTGCAAAGCCTTTTGGGGAGTATATTTACGATGTACGCGAATTTGACAGCATGTCAGAGCACAGCCCACCCATCCCATACCTAATCAATTAATGAATGACTTAGTTGTTTAAGTAGAAAAGGGGAGGAGCTAAGTTCGTGTAGAAACATGAGGTAAATTATTCTGCAGAAGTATCGACATGATGTCAGGATACAAAAGTGATCTCCAGATACATCAATTATCACAACACCTACCCGCAACGGGGCAGTATCATAGACTAGGAGAATAGGAAATTTATAGTGAGGGAAGTCTTCACACGGGGTTCCAGAATTTTATTCAGAATGCAAGAACTCATTCTCCTTCAGTTGGTGCATGGCCAAGGGCTTGTACGGGAACCTCACGGGTTTTCCAGAATGAAGCAATCAATGTAGGACTGGAGAAACACAGGGTAAAGTCGACAGCGGCGGTATCGTGTAGAGAGTAAATGAATTGTCACTGTGCAGCTCATCTAGTATTTAAGATCATGTTTCTTTAGTGAGTACAATACAAGTCTGACGTTCCGGGCGTTTTTTCAACAAGAATTACAGGGTAGGTTAGGTTTGTTAAAGAAATAAGTTAAATTTAAATAATATATTAAGGGTATTATAATTTAATTATGAAATAATAAATATTAATTAATATTAATACTTAATTAAATATATAAAAAATTAAAAGATTTTAAATATTTTATGAATAAAAACTAAAAAATAAATTATTTTTATTTATTTTGTATATTTATAAAAGTTAAAGACTTATAAAATAATTATTATGATAATATAGAATATATTAAAATAATAATTATTTATAAAAAATAAACCACTTAAGTATATATAGCTTCTTATAGTAATAATAAATAAAATAATTAATAACTTAATGTAACGTTCCGGTCATTCTTCTAACAAGAACTACAGGATAGGTCTGGTTTGTTAAAAAAAAATTAGAATAAATTTAAGTAATTGATAAACGTGTTATAGTTTAGTTATCAGGTAATTAATAATAAACTTATTTATTAATAACTGGCTAAAACTAATTTTATTTAAATAATATAAGAAATTATATAGTAAATAAGTTTATTTTAATTATAATAAGTATAAGGTTTATTCTTATAAAAATGAATTAATACTTTTATAGTCTGTGATAAACTAATTATATAATAGTAGGTTTTTGATATTAAATTCTTTTAAACTTGATTAGGTTTTGGCAGGTTAATTAATATAATTAATTAATTAGCCTAAGGTTTTTCTGATTAGTAAATAATATAAGTATTATTAAAGGTAAGTTAATTTTAGTATATAACTTAAACAAGGTCAGGTTGTTATACTTAAATAAGTTATAATTAATTTTAATTTAATTGTTTTTTTAAAAGTTTTAAAAGTATTAAAAAAATTATATTAATTTATAATAAAAGTAAACTTATAAAGACTTTTAATTACTTAAATTAAAAAAAATATAATTATTTAAGTTATAAAATAAAAATAAATTAAAAAAATATTTGTTTAAATTTAATTTAATTAAATATGAAATAAAAAATTATTTTATATATATAAATAATAAATATAAGATTAAAAGTAAATCAAATATTTTAAAAAAATAATTCATTTAATAATTATTTTGTAAATTAAATTAATATAGTTTAATAATATAATAATATAAATTATATTCTAGGATAATATTATATAACTTCTTAAAGCAATACTAGAAAAACAAGTACTAGAATAAGCTATAAAATAAAAGAAAAATTAACTAAACTTATATAATAAATAATTAACCTTTTACTTTTATTTAAATAATTTAATTATTTTTATTATAATATTTATATTTTATTCTTAAATTTAAAGCTATTATTCTTTTATTTCTTTATTTTTTTATTTTAAGTATTTAATTAAATACTAATTTAATATTACTTTTATATTAAACTTAAATAATTTTTTATTAATTTGAATTAATTAATAATTAAGATTTTTTATTTATTATTTAAATTTAAGTTATTTAAAATTAATTTTTATATTCTTTTATTATTATTATTATAATAATAAAAAAATAATAAAAATAATACATTTATAATTTTTTATTATTATTATAAAATAATATATTATTAATATTTTGTTTATTATAAATATAAATTCTATATATTAAAAATATATAATAAATTAATTTTATTAAAATTATTTATAATTTAATTTTATAATATAATATTTACTAAGAGAGCTTGTACCTGTAGATTTGAATATAAATTAATCTTATTAAATTATTTAATAATATAAAATATAATAATAAAAGCAATCCCTTTTCTTAAATATAATAATTATAAAATAAGATTAATACTATTTTATAACTTACTATAATAAGTTATTAGACTTTATGACTTATGTATTGAATTATAATATTAAAGCTTTAATTATATTATTAAGGTTAAGGTTTTTTAAGCAATTAACTGGGCTAAATTTAAACTTATATATACTTTTTATATAATATATTTACTATAATAGTAAATAATAAATTAAAAGATAAAGTTTTTTGGTTTAAAATTAAATATTTTATAAGTATTTAAAAGTATAAAAATAAAAGAATTTATTTATCTGGACTATATGGAATAATATACTTAAGCAGAATTATAATTTTATATAAATAACTTAAGACTATAAACATAAATAAATAATAACTATTAATAGCCAAGTAAATGACCGAAGCCTCTGAAACTAATATTAATAGCTAATTAAAGTTATATATAATAGAATAGCTTGTAAGAAAGAATTAAATGCTAATATTATAATAGTTAAATTAAAGGCTAAAGGAGACATTGCTAAAAACTAAAGTAATAAGAAAGAGGCTATTAAAATAAAATATTTAATAAACAGGCTTTTTTAGAACTGGGGCAAGAAAATCAAGCTTAGGCCCTAAGAAAAAAAGATACTAAAAGACATAGAAAAAAAAAATAAAGGTTAATAGAAAGCTAAATCCTAAATAATTAATAGTAGTAATATATATAATCGTTTAATTAATATTATAATATCTTATTATATAATTGAATAGAATATATAAGACTTAGATCTTTAATATAATTAATAAAATAATAAAAGTCAAATAATACAATCAAACAAGCCAGGCAGACTTGTCCCCTAAAAAGAATAAAGATTTTTATTAATTTTTATTTCTTAATTATTACACATATATAATAATTTTAATATAATTTAATTCTTATTATTTTAATTTTAATTAAAAGTTTTATTTTAATTAATATTTTTTTAAAAGAATAAATTTACTTGGCTTGTTTAATTATATTATTTAACTTTTATTATTTTATTAAATTATTTTATAAGATTAATTATATCAATAATTTAAGCCTTATATATTTTATTTAATTATATAATAATATAATTAAAGTATTAGTAAAAGAATTATATGTATTATTACTTTTAACTATTTAACATTTAGCTTTTTATTAACTATTATTTCCTTAAATAACTTTTTTTTATATTTTTTAATATTTGTTTTTTTAAGACTTAAGCTTAGTTTTTTTACTCTGGTTTTAAAAAAACCTAGCTTTTAAATATTTTATTTTAATAATTTATTTCTTATTACTTTGGTCTTTAATAATATTTTTATTAGCTTTTAATTTAATTATTATAGTATTAGTATTTAATTTTTTTATAAGCTATTTTACTACTTTAATTAACCATTATTCTTAATTAAATAGTTAAAGGCTTTAATTATTTACTTAGTTATTAATAAAACAATTATTTTTTATTATTATATTTATAGTCTTAAGTTATTTATATAAGACTATAAACAATTCTAATCAAGTATATTATTTCATATAGTCTAAATAAATAAATCTTTTTATTTTTATACTTTTAAATATTTATAGAATATTTAATTTTAAACTAAAGAATTTTATCTTTAGTTTATTATTTACTATTATAATAAATATATTATATAAAAAGTATATATAAGTTTAAGTTTAGCTTAATTAATTATTTAAAAAACCTTAAGTTTAATAATATAATTAAAGCTTTAATATTATAATTTAATATATAAGTTATAGTTAAGATTTAATAACTTATTATAATAGTTTATAAAATAGTATTAATTTTATTTTATAGCTATTATATCTAAAAAAAGGGATTACTTTTATTATATTTTATATTATTAAATAATTTAATAAAATTAATTCATATCCACAAGTATAAGCTTTTATAATATTATTATATATATTATAATTGTAAATTTAATTTTATATAATAATTTAATATATATTATTTTTTTTAATATAAACTTTTTTTTTAATAAATTTAATAAATAAAATTTTTAAATAATTTTTTTAATAAACTTATTTTTTAATTTTATTTAAATTATTTTTTTTATTTTAATTTTTAAATTTTTAATATAAATTTTTTATTTATTTTTTTTATTAATTTATATACTTAAAATTAAAATTAAATCTTAATTATTACTTTTTCAAACATTATAACATAAGCTTAAAAATTATAATAAAAATATTAAGTAATTAAAACATAAAAAACAATATTATTGTTAAGATTTAAACTTATTAAAATAATACATATTTATATAATGAAGATTATATAAAAGTATATTAAAAAAACAATATTATATATATTGTTTACATATATATACAATGTATATTTATATATTACAATTAATACAATAATAACTAAAAAATTATTTTAATATATTATATTTTAAATAATCTTTTTAATAAAACTTATAAAAAAATTTAATTTATTAATTAAGGATAATATTAAATTTATATAATTAATATATTATATTAAAATTAATATAACGACCTGACCCTGTTTAAGTTATATATTAAAATAGACTTACTTTTAGTAATACTTATATTATTTATTAATTAAAAAAACCTTAAATAAATTAGTTAATTATATTAATTAGTTTACCAGGACTTGATTAGATTTAAAAGAGTTTAATACTAAAAACTTATTATAATATAATTAGTTTATTATAGATTATAAAAATATTAATTTATTTTTATAAAAATAAATCTTATATTTATTATAATTAAAATAAATTTAATTATTATATAATTTTTTATATTATTTAAATAAAATTAGCTTTAGCTAGTTATTAATATAATTATTTATTACTAATAATTTAATAACTTAAACTATAATATATTTACTTATTGTTTAAATTTATTTTGATTCTTTGCCAACAAATTAAACCTATCCTATAGTTCTTATTAAAAGAATGACCGGAACGTCACAGTTAAGGGTATTAAATAATTAATAATCTATAATTATATTAATAAATATTTAAAATTAATTTTAATTCTATAATATAAATAATATGATAAATGTATTTATTTTAATTATAATAAATATAAAATTTTGTTTTTATTAAAATAAATCAATTAATTATTAATTAATCAAAATGAAATTAATTTTATTTAAGTTACTCTTAATTAATTGTATAATTTTTTAATGTTTTCTTATAATTATAGTTTAATTAATAAAATATATAAGTATAAAGTTAAATTATTATATTATATTCGTGGATTTAAATATAGATTAATTTTATTAAATTATTTAATAATATATAATATAATAATAAAAATAATTCTTTTTTTTAAATATAATAGCTATACAGTAAAATTAATACTATAAACTATTATAACAAGCTATTAAACTTTATAATATTAAAGCGTTAATTATATTATTAAAATTAAGATTTTTCAAGTAGTTAATTAAACTAAACTTAACTTATATACATTTTTAATATAATATATTTACTATAATTATAAAAAATAAATTAAATTAAAAAATACAGTGTTTTAATTTAAAGTTAAATATTTAATAAATAGTTAAAAACACAAAAATAAAAGAATTTATTTATTTAAACTATATAAAATAATAAACTTAATTACACTCATTTGTAATAATAATATAATCTTTTATTAAACAATGTTTAAATTTATATAATTGTAAGACTTACTTATTGTCTTATATACACAGCTTAAGACTATAAATACAATAAATACAATAAAAATAACTATTAATAGCTAAGTAAATAACCAAAGCCTTTAAAAATAATTATAATAGCTAATTAAAATATTAAAATAGTTTATAAGAAAAAACTAACTATTAATATTATAATAATAAAATTAAAAATTATTAAAGATATTATTAAAGACTAACGTAATAAAAAATATACTATTCAATTAGAATATTTAAAAGTTAAGTTTTTTTAATACTAGGGTAAAAGAACTAAGCTTAAGCCTTAAAAAAAATATAAAAAGATATAAAAAAAAAATAAAAATAAAAGGTAAGAAAATGCTAGATTTTAAACAATTAAAAATAATAATATATATAATCTTTTAATTAATACTTTAATTATATTATTATATAACTAATGCTATATACTGTAATTGAATAAAATATATAAAACTCAAAGTTTTAATATAATTGATTTTATTAAATAACTTAATAAAATATTAAGTATTAAATAATACAATTAAACAAGCCAAGTACACTTGTTTTCTTAAATGGATCTAACTTTTATATCATTATAATGGTGAAGAAAACACTACAATAATAAAAAAATATAGAAAGCCACAAAACCTTTGCTAGTCCTAGGTAACCTAGGTTAAATTAATAGATTTAAATAATAATTAAATAAAAAGTCTTAATCATTAATTAATCTAGATTAATATAATAAAATTATATAAGTCTAGTATAAAAGTTAATACTAGATTAGTATTTAATTAAATACTTAAAACAAAAGAATAAAAAAAACAAAGATAATAATAGCCCTAAATTTAAGAATAGAATATAAATATTATAGTAAAAGTAATTAAATTATATAAATAAAAGTAAAAGATTTATTATTTATTATATAAACTTAATTAATTCTCTTTTTATTTCATAACTTATTCTAGTATTTATTTTTCTAGTACTATTTTAAGAAGCTATATAATATTATTTTAAAATACAATTTGTACTATTATATTATAATTCTTTTTTATTATTATTTTATAAATTAATTTAAAAATATCTTTAAACTTCTTATAATTTATAAAAATTTATTATTTTATTATTTTTATTACTATTACAAATTCTTTTAATACTAATATAAGTATTTTTATTATTATTATTAGTTTTAAAAAATATTTTCTTTTCAAGAAATTCTTTAAATTATTATAAATTAAATTCAATATAATTATAATTAAATATTATAATAAATCTATTTAAAGAATTATACACTTAAATATAATAACAATTTCACTTTGTTTTATTCTTATACTAGACTTATTCTTAGTTTAAAGTATTTTTATCCTAGAATCGCTAGGACAATGCCTTAGCGCTTATTATATAACTAATGTAATAGCGAAGAAAACACAATAATAATAAAAAAACAAAAAGCTATAAAACCTTTACCAGTCTTAGGTAATCTAAATTAAAATAACAAATTTAAGTAATAATTAAATAAAAGGTCTTAATTGCTAGCTAATTTAGATTAATATAATAAAATTACATAAATTTAATATAAAAAATAATAATAAATTAATATCCAATCAAATACTTAAAACAAAAAAAACAAAAGAAATAAAAGAAATAATAGCCTTAAATCTAAGAATAAAATATAAATCTTATAACAAAAGTAATTCAATAAAAACCTCGAGTTTATTATATAGTTAAGTAAAATGCATAACACTTAAACTCCTAATACAAGTTATTTTATTAAATACTTAAATAAAATAATAAAAGTCAAATAATATAAGTAAACAAGCCAGGCTGACTTGTCCCTTAAAGGGGTTAGCTTTTTATATTTTTTATGATTGTTATGCTTTTTTTTACTATTATATAATATATTGTTATTTTAAAATATAATTTATACTATTACAATGAACAAATAAGCTAGTAGGCCAATAAGTAAATAATCGAATAATGAAATAAATAGCTAAATAACTAAATAAATAAATAAAATAAATACTCGTACTCCTAGTTTTACCTTTACTTTCACTTTCACTTTTATTTTTACTCTCTCACAATGAGACTCCCTATTGCTTTTATTATTACTTTAGGCTTTTCTTCTACAGCCAACGCTTGTAAATGTCTTTCTAACCAAAACAATATCAATAATATTGACATTACCACAGAATGTTGTAGGGCTGGTGCTGGTAAGGCTGTGGGGGATGATTGCCCTGCTAGTAGCATTGAATATGGCATGAGTGCATTTGCAAGCTGTTGTAAACAAGCAGGAAAAAACAATCGCCCATTCCATACTGATTGCCACTGCCCTAAAGGTTGCTAGAAAATAATAATACCATGTATAACATTAAAAGAATTATTCATGTACTAGTTAGTTTAGTATTATATTAACTTCATATTAATTGTTTTAATTAGTTTTAAAACAATCACTTGTGTTATAATTCCCTGGCTTAGTAGTATAAAAAAATAAAGCTGCAGAAAACATTCCCAAGTAAAAAGTATTTTCTTTATTGGCCTTCCGAGCTGTAAACAGCTTCAGAAGCCACAAATCAATATATAACCTAATTATAATATTTGGAAATCATTCTTACTTGTATTTATAGAGATTTCTTTTTACAAGTGTTGGCAAAGAATACTTTGTTTTATACTTCTGATCGCTGTTATAGAGCACTGCACGAGACCATAACAGTCTTAGTAGCTAATTCAAGGTCAACAATCTCCGTTGGTTTAACTCCCGCATTTGTCACCTCATCATCTGGTTCTCAGCTATCTACAAAACATGTACATACATCAGAGCTCCCCGTTAGTCTGCCATAAAGCCTTAGTATTCTTACCCTTCTTCAACGGCACCTTAAAATCAGTTGCGGGTGAGGCATCAGGGTCACGAGGCAGAGCTGGCGGGTTTGCTACATCTTCAAGGTGGGTAGAGCTTGAACTTGCCGCCTTAGGACTGCTAGATGGTCCATCAACGTCACCATCAGTAGACTCGGCGGAGGAAGACAGTCTATCTTTCTTCGCAGCTTGATTCTCCTCTTTGCCCTTTATGTTATCCACTTCGCTGCTGTCTTTCTTGCCGTCCTCCTTTTTTGTACCCTCATCTCCGCTTCCTTCTTTCGCAGCTTCCTGCTTAGGCGATGGTGGCTTGGTTGGAGGGGCCGTTACAGGACTTTCATCTGGGTTTGCTACAACTGGGGGAGCGGCGGCCTCAATTGGCAGCACAGGGTCAACGACTCCAGTGGCGGGCGTAACAATAGGTTGCGGTGCGGGCTCAGCAGGCAAAGGAACTGGCTGCCCAGGCGGCGGTCTCGCCTTCAAAGCTGTATTCGATCCTTCCGTCGATCCGGCCATGTACATATCTGGATTGTTGGCCGTATTGCTATTGACAGCATGATTATACAAACGAGTCAACCTTGCCACCTCACTACGCACGGTGACTTGATGCTCATCTGTATTGATCTCATCATACCCATGCGCACCGTGCGTAATGCCCAACCACATGACCTCGCTGTTCTCAATCTCGCCTACAACGCGTTCCAGGTCGTCAAGAAACATGCGGGCGCGCATTGGCTGGCCACGGGATTTCAAGTATGCGACCAGGCCCGCAATGATGGTGTTGGCCGCCCCAAAGAGTGTAATCAGCACATGACTAGACGCTGATGCTCCAAGCGCCGTCAATGCTGCTCCAAGCACCACCTGGCTTAGAAGAAGTGTGTTGGACAGCGACGCCGTGAGGTAATAGGTATACCGCTGGTCCTTAAGTTGCCGCGTTGCGCGTCCGTAGAGCGATTTCCGTGGTATCGGTCGAGAGGTAGGTGTAAACCTGGGGTTATTTTCCCCTACATGCTGGGAAGGGGGGACACCAACGAGCATGCAAAACTGCGCGTGGGGATCCGAATGCCACTCAAGCTCCGGATGATCATAGCTGCTGTTAAACCTGTCCAGGAGGGGGGTTCGTTCGTTTGGCATATTCACAGTTTGCCACCGTACCGGCAAAATATGCGAAGCTTTGGAAATCTCAAGGTTCAGGAAAGAGCGGTCTGTTATACAAACTGGGAGTTTGGGTAATGTTAAGAGGGAGAAGTGGGAGTGAAAGAACCGGTCATGGGAGCTCTCGTCGTCAAAAGAAACGAGACCAGGCTAGTGTCGGTGACATGTTGCATTGACATTGCACGTGGACCATTTTGAGGGTTGATAAGGTGGCATCCAGCTCTAATTGGCCACTGCTGCATGATCAATAAGACATTTGCGACATTAACGCAAGAGTTGCATAAAAATGAGTGGCTCCCGTTAGTTCGATGCGGTGACGGCTCGTGAGGCATGCATCAGTTCTTGCTCATCAATGTCAACAGCCTCTGAACGTGTAAGTGTGTATCCATGCTCTTAGGTATCGCTTCTTTCATAACGCGTCCTTAGGCTGTTTCTTGCCGTAGCTAAGATCGTGAAATGCACTGATTCATACAAGTAGATTCCTTTAGAAGTTTCTGAACTCGAATCCAGGCCGCGCACGAGGTCGGGAGTAACATGGTCAGTCTAAACCATGATTTCGGGGATAATTTATTCGCTTCAAGAATCAATCCAGCGTATGTCACAGTTACCGCGAAAATTGGCTGATGTGATATGATGCGCTTCTCGTGATCAAATATGCATTGCTAGAGTCATACAATGAACTGGAATCTGATGTCATGGCTCAAACTGATAATACCTATCAATGCATCACATTGCCTTTTTGTTGTATTAAGCATGAGTTTGACACATTTGACAGGGGATGGCAATTTTGCCTAATGAGGGGTTGGAGGGGAACCTGGTTACTTTGTAAAGAGCCGTAGTGGAAAAATTCCAGTGCCGCGGGGTTTCGCATCAACGGCCGAAGCGGATAAGAGAAGAGATGAGAGAGAGAGAGAGAGAGAGAGAGCATGTGTATAAGTATGTAGCATAGGGTTATTGCTATTCTTGGCTGCCGGTTCGGTTCTCCTTATTAGACGACCTAGATTACAGAAATGGGTATTCTTCAGGCTTTTGTGTTGTGGGCTCTTTTGCCCACGCCTACTGTCTCAACATCTGTTGATTACTCTCAATTCGTGAACCCATTCATTGGCGGCCAAGGTCCTTACGAGGATCTGGGTTGTAAGTAGCCCGATCTTATAGCCTAAGAAAGCAATTTACATGCGGTGAACAGTTGGAGGTGGCAACATTTGGGTCGGTGCAGCCCGGCCGTTTGGTGTTACCAAAGTTGGTATCGACACCTATGAAAAGAATGTATCCTTTGCCATTATCAATGGTGGGTGGAGCCCAAGGGGGTATGTGACGGGAGTTAGCATGATGCACGAGAGTGGCACTGGAGGAGCCCCCAAGTACGGCATCATCTCCCAAATGCCACTTACCATCATCGATGCTCCGGTCAATGTGCTTGACAACAGGACATATTGGCAGCCTCGGGTGGGAAACGATGTAGCCCGTGTCGGTTATTTCAAGACGTCGTTGAAGAACGGTGTCGATATCGAGCTCTCTGCAGCGCGTCACTCAGGAATCATGCAATATTCGTTTCCTGAAGGAGAAAAACATATTCTTGTTGATGTCTCTCACTATCTGCCAAGCGAGACGGCTCTGTTTAATAATCAGTACTTTGTTGGAGGGGACATCAAAGTGAATGGATCTCAATACGCTGGATCCGGTACCTATATTGGTTCCTTCAGTGAAAGCGCGCCCTTCACTGTATACTTTTGTGGTGAGTTTGACAGTGAGCCCGACGAGGTCAGGACCTTTAGAGGGAGGAATACTGATCCAATCCGCGGGTTTCATACGTTCTCGAATGGAGGAATCCCTCAACCCACGTTCAGTCAAAAAGGCAATCAAGAGGCTGGGCCTCTCAACGATCGCATAGGCGCAGTTTTCAGTTGGAAGAAGGGGCATGCCGGCAAGGTCAGATCCAAAGTTGGCATCTCTTTTATGAACACACACACGGCTTGCGAGTACAAGGACCAAGAAATCCGCTCTTGGGATCTGCACGAAGCTGAAAGGGCCGCTATCAAAGAATGGAACGACGATGTTTTCAGCAAGATCAGAGTGCCTACAGACGAATCTGCCAATCGTACAAATCTTATTCTGCTCTACTCTTCTCTGTACTTTACACACCTTATGCCTTCAGATCGCTCAGGAGAAAATCCGCTATGGCAGAGCGATGAGCCCTACTGGGATGACTTTTATACGCTCTGGGACATCTTTCGCTGCACTACTAGTCTCTACCACCTTATCCAGCCCTCGCGGTATGAAGGCATGATTCGCTCTCTGATTGACATTTGGCGCTGGGAGGGATACATGCCCGATGGGCGTTCCGGCAACTTCAATGGCATCGTGCAAGGTGGGAGCAACGCAGACAATGTTCTGGCCGATGCCTACATCAAGGGGCTCCGGGGCCATGTCAACTGGACGGACGGTTATCAGGCCATGGTCAAGAATGCTGAAGTAGTACCATACAACACCTTCACTCCAAAGGATCCCACAGGGTCATTGAAGGAGGGTCGCGGCGCGCTGACCGATTGGCTTAAGCTAGGTTATTTGTCGGTAGACCGCAGCACGCGCAGCATATCTCGAACTGTCGAGTATGCAGCTAACGATTACGCTCTCAGTGTCGTTGCTGCTGGTGAGGCGCCGCAAGATGTGCATAAATACCTGAACCGCTCTGCAAACTGGCAGAATTTATGGAACGATAACGCTACGAGTCAAGGATTCAGTGGCTTCCTGACGCCGCGCTTCTCCAACGGTTCGTGGGATCTGACCGGCTACAACCCCGCGCTGTGCGGGGCGTGTGAATGGACAGCCATTTCGTATGAAGGTACTCCGTGGGAATACTCCTTCAATGTCCCTCAGGACATGAAGACGCTCATAAACTTTATGGGCGGCAATGACAAATTTGAGCAACGCCTGGACCACATGGTGAGCTTCACGTTTCTACATTGAAAGCAAGGGAATCTTGACACCCTCGATAGATGATGCCCAACACCAGTGAGCAAGATCTTTCCGCCAATGGAGCTGGTATTACATCCATCATGAACATAGGGTAAGCCAACTTCCACTTATACCATTCAATGAGACATGATACTCAATAATATAATAGCAATGAACCTGACTTTGGTACGCCTTACTTGTATAATTATGTCAACAAGCAATACAAGTCAGTCTATCAGACTCGTAATCTAACCAACCAGTTTTTCCATAACGCACTCTACGGCTTGCCAGGGAACAGCGATGCCGGCGCCCTCAATTCGTGGCTGGTCTGGCAGATGCTGGGTATTTATCCCGTCGTTACCCAGCCAGTCTACCTACTGGAGTCGCCATGGTTCTCGGACATTAATATGACGATCAATGAGAACGCTGTGCTTCACATTAGTAGTAGGGGGAATGCTGACCCTGGAGGTTTGGGACAAAAAGGTTACTACATTCAAGCAGTAAAGATCAATGGCAAGCCCTGGAAAAAGAACTGGTTCAACCACAGGGACGTTATGATCAAGGGTGGGAGCATCGAGTTTACTGTGGGGCCTGAACCCACCCGCTGGGAAGATGGCGACGTCCCGCCAAGTCCAGGCCATTTTGTACACTCTCACAATTAACGCATGAAATGGCCGTATGCACTTGAACTGGGACACGGTGGGTGTCTTTGTGCATGAAAACGGTATCGGGGCTGAATCTTTATGTGGAGAGAATTGAAGAATCACCTTTGAAAAAAAAAAACCTCCGAAGTTGTCCTTATGTATGTGAATGACATAAACATCTTGCACGAACAAGCGAGCGCGTCGGATCACAACCGAAGCCGGAGGCGCACAGGTCTTACATGCCAAAAGGTTCGAGAAACGCACTTGGTGGTGATGGTTCAGACAATGTCTTTAGACCAGTGACTATTAATATGCACTTGACGACGAAGAGACTGGCAGCCCTACCCGGAGTTTCACCTGTAGAGCTGCTGAACAAATATAAACAATGTGCAAGGTCGGGCGCACGAGCAGTTATTTCCGTCAGGCTATTGATGACTTGATATGGTGTTGAAGGAGAAATAGTTATAGTAATAGCTGTGGCTACGAATATGCCTACGAGCCATTCATTCCTGTACTACTCGCTGGTTACACAGTACCTTTCTAATTGTCAGGGGGAGGGAGTTTCTTTCAGCACAGCGGGATAAGGGCGTGGGGTGACGCTGGTGGTGGGAATCTCTAGCAACATTTTTGACGAGAGTGCGACAGATAGCTACGCGCAGCAGCGACGTCAGGACATGGGAGAAGAAGCAGCATTGGCATCACTGCTTTGATAAAGGTGTAGGATTGTGTGTCTTGCGATCTCCACCCCTCTCGGGTGGATTAAGCAGCCGGTAACATCGGCATGGTCAATGAATTTTCGTGTGGCAGGCCGCTGCTGGAGACTGTTTGCATCCTTCGGTAAGCTTCGCTGACGAAAATAACTTCTAGATGTGTGTGCGTAATCTCATAAATGTGCCCAATTTACGAGGGGAAAAAAGCAAACGCGAAAATTGACCCGGCTGTGGGAATCCTCGACGTCAATTTTTGTGTGTTCTAGAAGGTGTGTAGGTAATCTATTTGTAAACTGCCTCAAGAATAGATGTTTTCACTGATCTCAGATGTGCCTGTGAGCCGAAAACACAATTACCAAGCCGTCCCAGTGTTTGGCCCCCTGAAATGCATGGCCGTCAGCTGAGGGATTGGATGGGAGGCTATTGGCCGACACATCGGATTCGCCGCTGCGGTGTTCCCATCTCATTTCATATTGTTGCATCTCGGTATTCACCAGAGCCTCGTGTTTGAACTCGGGTTTGAAAATAAGCGACGGTGCATATTAAGGGTCGATGTTTGAAAGGCTGTGTGTTGATACAAAGATGAGATGTTGGATCCGGTTCTTCAAAAAACAAACGAAAACTTGGAACATAGCCTCATCAACTTGGGGTACTGTCTGGGTATGTGCGAGAGGTCAATGCTGCGACATGGCTTGCAAGGGTAAGGGGAGATGAAACACGGGACCTTTCTTTCTTTCTTAGATACCGAGACTTTGCTGGGCAGTCACCCGTCGTCTAAGCCACTGTTAACAGTCGTAAGTAGGCTTGTTTAGCATCTCACCGGTCTCGTTGTTTGAAGTGCTGTGGCTGAAGCTGTCAAAAGTTTGCGTCTCTATAGGTGAAATCATGAGCTGTGTTGATAGTGGGAAAGTCTGCATGGGAGCTAGGGGTGAGTGAGTAACACTATAAGGCCACCCATGCGTTCACCCCGTGTTATCGTACATGGACGACAAGGTTAGGAATCCTGCAATGGGTCAGTGTTAAGTTTTGCGTTGAAGTTTGCTGTCGTTGAGACTGGCCTCTATTGCGCTCGTCAAAGGGGCATGATACTATACTGAATACGAGATCCATGAAGAGAATTCATCTATACTTTGAACGAAATTGCCGTTGTCAACTTTGCCTTGTGTGTCCCTGGTCCCACAATGCTCGCCCGATTCTGGCAAACCTCCAGCCACGCGCCAACTAATAGGGGAGTTTCTGCATTTTGGGCGGAATGCCAGCCCACCGCGCTAAATGCTGTCTCCACATTAATTTTCTCTCTCCCTGGTGTAGGTATGTGATATGGCTCTGCGGTGTGTAAGTGCCGTAGTGGTAGTTGGGTTGATAATTAATAATATCTACAGGGATAACATTTGTTGTCCTAACATCGCCGCGATTTTACTTCCTAGTAAGCTACCTGACATCTTAACAAAGACTCATTACTTCTATACCTATCAGGCACCTAACGTCTTGGAGAATTCTTCACATATGTAATATATAGGTTGTGCCCTGATCTATCATCATCCCAGTGTATGTCGTGGGTACGCGCTTCGCAAGTCTTTCTGGGGTGATGTATTAGGCCAAAATAACCATCGTATCGCCCATTTGGGGAAAAATAGACAACGAACTAGGACCTTGGTGATTTGCGCCATGATTGTATATCGATATGAGTTTTGTCAAGTTTGCATATATCTACCCCTAATTTGTGGTGTATAAAATGTAGCCGATATCTGACAGGCATGCAGGAACAAAAAGTGGCTTCGCAGCTATCTACGGGACCAAAGGATCCATCGCATCTCATCTCATCTTGTCATTCTATGATCCACTCACATCCCGAACATCCGGAGTTTTGCGCACAGGTAATGCCAGCAGTAAAAAATTGTGGAAAATGCTAGAAGGACATCAACTACTTGCATTCACCAATCAAAACTTCGAAATCAGTCGAACTGAAAGTGAGCTTCACTATGATAGTAATAATTTGTGTAGCTCCGTAACTATATTTGGTTTGCGTAGCATGAGAACGAAGCGTATTCAATGGGAGATACCAAATGCTACGAGCAAGAATTTCGCTTCGCTATATAGCTAGTAGGAGTATCTATTTCGTGCTTTCCAACCCAAATATAAGTATCCAAAAGGCCTATCAACGAATCATCAATGCGTTTTCTTGCTTGCTTGTTAGATTGAGCAAAGACTCTGTTTTGTCACGATGACCACTTTTACTCGGCTGCAATACGCCCGATCGACGCCAATATTGCAAATGTTTGTTTGTTCCCGTGGTCTGAGATTCTTCGTTTCAGTTTTCTTCAATTTTCCCCCTCTTGCTAATTTATTAGCTTGTTATCAAACTTCCGTGATACATGTTCCGAAATCGTGTCACTCTATGGAGAGGCCGTGATTGGATGCTTGTTGAATTGATTGTTTGCTCACAAAAAGGGCTTCATGGGCAAGCAGGATCAATATCCACTATTTATGGGATGTTTTGGTTCTTCAGATGCCTTATAGATTATGGGGCTGGCTATTCTTGCTTCTCTTATCTATTCAAGCCGAAGAAACAACAACCCTCCTACATTGTTCTTCTCTTCTTATCTCCTTTTCAGTATTTGCTTCTCAATTCTTCCTTTATATTCATCTAACTGCACTTTTTCACTGCCTCCCATGCACTATGGTAGAGATGGCTTCCTTGGTGCCACCCGCCAATCTCACAATGAACGGCACGATCGACAACATGATCAACGGCACGGCCAACAGCACCATTTACTCGAATCCTGATGTAGCAGGACCTGGAGTGAGTAAACAAATGTTTATGTAGTGTTTTGTGTCCATCTCTAATTCAGTTTACTAGATAATGCTCAGTTACTTAGGCACTGCGTCTCTGACCATAGTTCTGGCAGGCTTACGCTTTGTTCTCTATGGTTCAAGCCAAACTTCTCAGTCGAAACCTCGTTCTGACTCTGATAAAAAACTGATACCAAACCCAATAGATAGCTGCTTCCTAAATATCAGGGAACATATAGTCTACTTAGTGACAAGTTGTTTCTCTCAGAAGAAGCGACAGATTTCTAATTCACAAGATCGGACAGATAAGCCAGCGAGGATACAACATAGTGTATTGGACAAAGTAAGTGTTATTTCAAATGGTCTCATGCCCCTGTTTTTGAGTCTTTATATGGCAACCTCTAGTATTTCGTGTCTGACACGATAATAAGTTAATACTTCACTTGGCCACCGCCCACCTTGTTGTAGGTTTCGCGTACCTCATTACCGGCTTCATTGCAACCGGTACCACTGATTACAGTGTATATCACTGGAAGATTCTTACAGGACTTGCGTGTTTCTCTGCAATTACGCTTCGTTTAGGGCTTTCATGCCTCCACCACTACCTGTCTCTTAATGTTAAAGAGCGCAACCTAACATTATTCTTCCTCATCCTTTACACGACCCTTCTAATCATAGCCATGATTCCCCTCATGTACCCTCTAGACAACATGACAACCTTACAACAATTCTGGTCTATACTATTCTCCACGGGGCACGCTGCAGTTTCTCCTGATAACAAATATCGAGAATGGGATACTTTCGTCTCCACATTGTTTCTGATCCTCCATCTTGGTGTCGACTGCATTCAAAAGTGCCTGGAGCTTTGCCAAGGGGACTCTGAGAGTATCGTCAACAAGTTGAGTGAGTGGATTAGCAACGCTGCCACGTCGGCATTGTCCTACCTGTGGTCTGACGGAGGGAGACCATACCACAGCTGGTGGAACCATGCGGTCATTCAACCATTATCCGCTGTCCCCCATGTCTTTCGCTTATGCAACGACATCTATCAATCAACGACCTTTGACGTAATAACTTACTGACCACTTCCTCAAGACTTTTTGCTAATTATTGAAAGGTATCCAGGATGATGGTTTTCATTGCCGGGCAAAGCTTGTGTCTCTATCAATTGAGACTTACTACTGGGTATCCCCCCCTAGAGGATAACCAATGGGGTACTGGCCAAATACTTGCAGTCGTGTCACTGGGTATATCTGCCTTACTGGCTCTTCCAGAGATTTGTAAATTCACAGGTAAGTTCAAATTCGACGGTGGCTACTTGGTATATTCGTGTCTAAAATTTTGAACAAGGCCGAAGGTATGCAGGTGATGTATCTGTTCACGATGAAGGTAAAAATTCCCGAACGCATCCCCTAAGCTGTGTTCATATCCTAACAAGATTATCAGGACTTCCAGTGTCCGAAGGTGTTCCTCTGCACCCTATGCCCAGCTTCGAAATGACAAGAAACAATACCAGGCCACTTTGCACGCGAAAAAAAAGCGGGCCAGAGGTTTGACGACGAGAGTTATACCACATCGTCGTGGAAGCCATGGGCACTCGCCCTTGTGCTCCTATTCGCATCCTTCGCGGCTGCAAACCTTCTCTATGCATTATCCATCTATATCCCTACAACATGGTCACTTGTGGGCCTTGTTCCTTGGTACTGTGTTGGTCTGCCAGTTAGTTTGGTACTGTTGGTTCAATTCTTATCCGGCTTGGAATGCATCCTCGAGGAGTTCAACCCCACGCCAACTAGTCGAACCGTCATCATGCACACATTCAACGCGGTACTATTCATCGCATTCTCGGTGTTGGGGCTGCTTTCTTGCGCAAGTAATGTTCTGTTCCTTCCTCTCAACGTTGAGCAATGGTGTCAAGATCATGGGTTTGACGGGTTTCACAGCTTTCATGGTAGTCTTGGGCTCTTGTGGTGGATTCTAATCGCCCTCATTCTTTTATATCAGGTTGCTTGCTTCATGGCATGCATGAAACCTTGGAAATGGTTTACTCAATGGTCGTCAACAAAATCAGACTCAAACTTGCCTAGGCTCGAGCGGATGGGGCAACGAAGGCAAGTTCAATGGCCTGGTAGTAGAAATGCAATGGTTTAATAAGTACCTTTCATTGTCAGTTGTAATTATGCAATAAATTGTAGCTGCTCATGCGTTGTTATTCGTAGGCCAAGCCCCATTCTACTCCAATGAACAAAAGGCCGTGAATAGAGCCTAAGTTTGTATGTCTTATGACTCGCCGTCTCAACAAGTGCTACAACAGCACGCTCTATCGGGAATGCGAATGGTTAGGATCTAAGTACATTAAATGGCTAAGATAGATTAGCAAAGTCAAAAACAATTTTAAGAACATTGCCAGCCTTCTCACCGACATGTGACATGCTTCTTACCCTTTAGCAACCCTTGGGGCAACCACAATCGCTATGAAATGGGAGAGGCCTTCTATTCGTTGTTTTGCAACATGTTGCAAATGCAGATAAAGCGTCGGAAATGTCTCTTGCAGGACAATCACTATGTATAATAACCTTGCCCCCGGCGGCGCCGCAACAATGCAGTGTTTGGGCAACATTGTTAGAATTATCTGAGTTAGAAAGACATTTACATGCCTGTGTTAGAGAAAAGAACTCAATAATAAATAGTAAAGAATACAAATTCATTTTGACTGAATAAGAATGAAGTTAGAAAAGCACAAGTTAAGCGATATAACTATAATATATATATATTAAATAATGTTAATAAAGATAATAATATTAATAATACTAATAATAATATAAACAGAAGGTTTTTCTAATTGATAAGTGGCACGAGTCAGGATAAGTGATCTATCTGGATCCCTCTCATTGGAACCCCGTTCCTATCCGAATGAACCCGATCTTTGCCTTAAAATCATCTACATCCTTATCTCTATCTATCTATCAAACTTGCATCCCTCCGCACCCGATTGCGGGAGGGACAGCAGCCTCTGAAGATGATCTTCACGAGAGCCCAGGAAAAACTCGCCAGGCGCGCCAGACACGACGAACGCGCCATAATCGCGACCACAGCCAAAGCCACCGCCAAGGCCATGGTCCTAGCGCAATCCCAAGCCACAGTGGCTAGAGACACCAACCCAGAAAACCCAGAAAATATGGATATAATGGACACAAACTTAAACATTGACCCAAATGAGCAATTGGACAGAGAGGCCCAAGAGACCCAACAACAACAGCAACAACAACAAAAAATCTCAAATGCCTTACATTACATCCAGGCAGCTCTTAAAGCTGTAACTAAAGCCCAAGCCATCCAACCCTTCTATGAAAATATCATTGGCCAGTTAAAGGAAGCGATCAAGCTAGAACAACAGGAACAGCCTAGAACACTAACATATAGCTCGGTAGCAAAAAAAGGCCTTAAAGAGAGCCAATGGGCAAAACAAAACCCCTTGAAACACACAGAGACTAAGAAAACTACCACAACTAAAGCAGCGCCCCAGCCTAAGAAAACTGACTTACAAATTATCCTAAAGCTTAAAAATAGATATAGCTTCCAAAAGCCAGTACCCTCAACTACACTAAGAAACCAGTTAAACCAAGCACTAAGAGGCAAAAGCATAGCTAGCGTACAACAATCGGCTAGGAATAACATTGTTATCACAGTTACGTCATTGCAACAAGCTAATAACCTTCTTGCATAATAAGACCTGCTAAAGAAAACCTTTCAAGAGTATTTAATCAAGGGGGCTGAGACCCCTACTAGATGGATCAAACTAGTAGCCCACGGGGTACCGATCCTAGAAGACCAGGATATTCTCAGTATCTTTCAGGAAGAAACAGAGACCTTCAACCCAATCAAAGTCATAGGCCAACCCAGATGGCTTAAAACACCAACTGAAGAACAAAGAGCTGGATCAGTAGTATTTGCAGTACCCATAGAAGAGTATAGCAAGCATAGTAAGAAGGAAGGGCTATATATAGCTGGTGTGAGAACGAAAGTGGTTCCGTACAGAGCCTATACAGCCAAGACCCAATGCTTCCGCTGCTTAGGCTTTAACCATAACCCCAAAAGCTGCCGAAAAGCGTATAAGTGTATTATATGTGCCGGTAACCATAACACAAGGAACCATAGTTGCCCGAGCTGCAAGACCAACTCTAGCTACCAACATCAAGAACTAAAATGTGCTAATTGTATGGGCAACTACTAGGCAAACAGCAAGGACTGTGAAGTTTATAAAGCTATCTTATGCTAAAGAACAGTTATCTTAAGATCTTCCAGCATAACACACACAGAACGGACACAGTGCACCACACAGCTTTACAGCTAGCCCTAGAGGCCAAGGCTAATATTATTCTACTCCAAGAACCTTACTGCCCTAGAAATAGGGAAACAGGCAATTGGATTGCACTAGAACACACAGCATACAACCTCATTACACCACAACCAGGCCCTAGCCCCTCGAGCGTAAAGATCAGACCCAGAGTCCTATCATACGTTAGAAAGGCTAGTCAACTAGAGTTTACGCCCCGATACGACCTCTTTAACGACCCTGATATCCTAGCCATCGAAGTACTAGGTATCGAACCCTTTCTCCTGATCAACCTATACAACGAAAAACCCCAACAAACTAGCCAACAAGCTGGTCAAGTAACAGGCCTACATACAATCGAACGACTTCTCCTCCTAGTAGGACAGCTCAGGCAACCCGCTATTGTAGCAGGTGACTTTAACCTTCATCACACTCGCTAGAATACCCAAGCCAAGCCAATAGCCACAGACCGAGCTAATAACTTAGTTCAATGGCTAGACAACCAACAGGCTAGCTTAATAGTTAATACTAGCAAGGCCTTAGAACTTGGAGGCACATACCACAGGGAAAACCTACAGAGGCCCTCTGTAATAGACCTTGCGTTTAGCATAGGCTTCCAAACCCTTAGCTGGGGTAACTGGCAAGCTGCACCGGCAACTGGGTCTGACCACGAGGCTCTTACCTTTAAGTCTTATGTACCTAGACCTTTAGGAACAAGTCACTTATACCAGACAAGACAATCACTGTTTAACTATAAGAAAGCAGACTGGAAAGCCTACAGTGAATCCCTAGTCAAGGCAGAACCTAAAACCCTTACCCATCTAGACCAGCTAATCGAAACGTCTAACTGGGATAAGATAGCTGATCTTCTTAGAGATACTATCTTAGAAGCAGCTGAACTGGCTATAGCCAGGCAGAGGCCCTCTGAACGCTCTAAGCCCTGGTGGAATGACGAGCTAAAGGACCTACGGAAAACCCTGAACAAGGCTATACGCTTGCACAAGGCAGGCCCAACAACAATAACCCTAGTCATTTGGAAGGAAGCTTGGAACTGCTATAATATAGCCCTATGAGCCGCAAAGAGAACCCACTGGAATAGCTTTCTTGAGAAGGCTGTAACCACGGATGTCTACAAGGCATACAAATACATTAAGGCACGCCAGAACAATAGTCTTCCTAGTATAACATATACGAAAGAAGGCCAGCAGCAATAGGCCGGGACCTTCAAGGAAAAATGTATAGCCTTCCTACAAATACTATTCCCTGCCCCCACCCCGGGTCACAGCGATCCGATTAGACGATCCAGAATAGAGGTTCATATCCCTAGCCGACCCAGGTCTAGATCAGCAGATTAGGTAGACCTACGGCACACACCTAAGGCAGCATTAACACCGAAACCCACGACAAGAGCAACTAGAGTCTCAAGACACCAGGTACAACAGCTGAAGGACGGTTTCCAAAAGCTATCTATAGCCAACAAGGAGGAACCAATAGGACCCGCGCCCGAAAGGACCCGCTGGAAATGGCCGAAGTTAGAAGACATAGAAGTCTAACGGGCTATTTTCTTATTCTTTAGCAAGAAAGCTCCAGGCCCTGACACGATCAATTTTCTCCTAATACAGAAGACATACTTGGCAATACCAACCCTGCTAAACAAAGCCTACCAGGCCTTGTTCATAGCAGGGCACCAACCAGCTAGCTGGAGAGAAGCGATTGGAATTATCCTGCCAAAGACTAATAAGCTAGACTATAGCAGCCCAAAGGCTTACAGAATCATTGCCCTACTCAACTGCCTAGGGAAGGTTTTGGAGAAGATAATTGCAAGCAGGCTAAGCTATCTAGCAGCTATACAAGACCTCTTGAACCCAAGCCAGCTTGGCGGCCGAAGGTAAAAGTCAGTTATCAACACAGTTCTGTTACTTATAAACTACATCAAAAGCCAGCAGCTATCAAGGAAAGCTACAAACCAGACAGTAATAACAATCCTGTTCTTAGACATCAAGGGAGCCTTTAATCATGTATCAAAGCCAAAGCTACTAGGGATACTAGAAAGGCTAGACCTTCCTAAAACCCTTATTAGCTGGGTAGATTCTTTCCTATCAAATAGGAAAATCTAGCTAGCCTTTGATAGCCAAATACAATAGCTGACAGACATAGCTATAAGAATCCCACAAGGATCGCCTATATCTCCTATCTTATTTCTAATCTACATCAGGGATATAGTAGCAGATAAAGCTTTTCAGCTCAGCTATATCGATGACTTTAGCCTATCCGTATCATCAAGATCAGCCTATCAGAACTGTAGGGCTCTGGAAACTATAGCAGTTAAGCTTATCGAAGAAGCAGGATCTCAAGGAGTCTAGTTCGATTCAGGCAAAACTGAGCTAATCCACTTCGCGAGATATCACCGTCTAATAACGGAAGGGCTTAGTATAGCTAACCTGGCTGTTAAGCCTAAGCCTCAAATCAGGTGGCTAGGGGTATGGCTAGACTACCGGCTTAGCTTCAAACACCATATCGTAACAAAGCTTGAACAAGCTACTAAAGCTTTCCAAGGCCTCCAAAGGCTAGGTAACACACAGCGCGGGATGACTACACGTGCCCTAAGACTATTGTATATTGCTTGTATAAGCTCGATAGCAGACTACGGAGTCCCCCTGTAGTACAAGAGACTAGGACAAAAGAACCTTGTCTACCAGCTTCAACAACTATAGAACCACGCCCTAGCTAGGATACTAGGAGCCTTTAAGAGGTCTCCAAGTAAAGCCTTGGAATTAAAAGCGGCCATTCCACCAGTTGAGATCAGGCTCCAAAAAGCCTGTCTTAAATACAGCCTTCGCATCCATACCCTCTCAAAAACCCATTCAATCCGACTAGCTATAGCTAATATAGCTGCACTAACACAGCTGACCAAGCTCTTAGCTAGCTTTAAGGAAGCCATTGGAGACTATAAAGGAATAGAAAGACAAGAGATAGCCTGGCAGGCCCCCTGGAACAAGGAGCCTAAAGCTACTATTCTTATTAGTCAAGCCTCTAAAAAGGAAGCCAAGAAGCAGCACTTGCAGCTACTAGAGGAACTTACCTTTAACAATTACCGAGCATTCTACACAGACGGGTCACAGGGTACCCACAAGAATAGTGTGACCAACTCGTGTGCATACTATAAAGATAGCCCAAGCCGGCAAGCTGGAGCACGGAAAACAGCTAGAGTAGCAAAACTGTGGAACCTAGGACCACACATAGAGGTGGCTGATGCCGAACTCATAGCGATCTCTAAGGTCCTAGACACCCTACTACTGTCTATAGCGAACCCATCAACAGCCTATATCTTTGTTGATAGCCAAGCGGCTATAATAAAGATAAAAGGCCCCGGTAAGATCAGTTACAGAATTAAGGCTCAACTATACCTCCTGTCACAACAAGGCGTAGCCATTACAGTTGCCTGGGTACCTAGTCACGTAGGTATCCCGGGCAATGAAGTAGTTGATTAACTGGCTAAGAGAGGTCTGGAAGCCTCGTACCGAGGCCGTCCGTATACCTCTCTTAGCTATCTAAACAGGAAGATAAGAAAAGTCACAGTACAACAATGGCAAGCTAGCTGGGCTAAAGAAGAAACAAGAGAAGGGATAGGCCAGAAAGCAAGAGGCTTAGGCATTCAATACCGCAGAGTGGCCCAAGATCAGCTTAGCTTTTCACTAAAAGCTAACCTAGTCATGGGACCAAGACCAATCCAGTCAGCTTACATCCAGCTGAAGCTAGGGGTAGGGTATCTTAAGAGTTATCAAAAGGCTATAAAGAACCTCCTAAACGATCGCTGTAGGTGCGGCCAACGGCACACAGCACAACATCTTCTGCTACGATGTAGCAGATACCAAGGACCTAGGAAGGTTCTGCAAAAGGCCGTAGGGCCAGGAACGCAGCTAACGCTACAGAAGCTCTTTACAACAAAACTAGGAAAGGAAGCTCTAATGGCCTTTTTTACTAGCACGAAGATCTGTACGCGAGGCTGGTTTCTAGAGGAATAGAGGATAGGTTTATTCTGATTCGAACAAGATTGGAACGGGCAGGCAAGAGGGACCGGGTTCATTCTGACCTGAATGGATTAGAAGGGGTAGGTAACAGGGACTGGGTTTATTCGGTTCATTCGGATTAGAACAAGTGCAAGACTCATTCTTATAAGAATGAACCGAAGATTTGACCAGGCACCAGGCTCATTCTTACGAGAATGAACCAAAGCTAAGCTAAGCAAGGCGCTGAGGGGCTATGAAGACCCTCAAAAAGGCCTTAGGGCTAGAAGCCCAGTTAACGTCACAGAAGCTTGGTATAACAAAACTAGGAAAGGAAGCTTAAAGAGCTTACCTTACTAGCACAAAGCTTTGTACGCGAAGCTGGTTCAAGGAAGAGTAGATATAGGCTAATTAGCATACCAGTCAGTCTAGAGGCTAAGGGATATATATAATGCTGGAAACTAGAAGAAAGGAAATTACCAACAGGAGAAAACAATGCCTTGTACTGCCAGCTTGAAAGCTGGCCAGCTAGCTACTATACTATAAAGTCACCTTGTAGGAAGCTTTTAGATAGATAGATAGCCGCTTCATAAGCCTCTGGCTTCCATAAGCGTAATGAATAAAAAAAAAAAAAAAAAATAATATAAACAATAATAGTGACAATAATACAAACAATAATACTAACAATAAGAATAACAATAATACTAAGAACAACAATAATAATGATAAAAATAATAAAAAGCTTAAGAACTTAAATAAATTTAATTTAATAATACAATTAAACAAGCTAGTGTAATAGCGAAGAAAACACAACAACAATAAGGGGACATAGAAAGCCACAAAACCTTTACTAGTCCTAGGTAACCTAAGTTAAGATAATAGATTTGAATAATAATTAAATAAAAGGTCTTGATTGTTAGTTAATCTAAATTAATATAATAAGATTATATAAGTTTAATGTAAGAGTTAGTACTAAATTAATATTTAATCAAATACTTAAAATAAAGAAACAAAAGAAATAAAAATAATAATAGCTTTAAATCTAAAAATAGAATATAAATATTATAATAAAAGTAATTAAATTATATAAATAAAAATAAAAAGATTAATTATTTATTATACAAGCTTAGCTAATTTTTTTTTTATTTTATAGCCTGTCCCGGTACTTGTTTTTCTAGCACTACCTTAAGAAGCTATACAATACTACCCTAGAATACAGTCTGCACCATCATACTAGGCAAACTTGTCTTTTAAAGGGGTTAGTTTAAAGTTAAATATTTTGATAATATTGAAATATATAAAAGTAAAAAAATATATTTATTTAAATTATATAAAATAATACATTTAATTAAAATTATAATTTTATATAAATACTTTAAAATTATAAATGTAACGTTCCGATTATTATTTTAACAAAAACTATAAAATAAGTCTGGTTTATTAATAAAAAATTAAAATAAATTTAAACAATAAATTAAACATATTATAATTTAAATTATTAAATAACTAATAATAAATAATTATATTAATAACTAATTAAAACTAATATTATTTAAATAATATAAAAATTATATAATAAATAAGTTTATTTTAATTATAATAAATATAATGTTTATTTTTAAAAAAATAAATTAATACTTTTATAATTTATAATAAACTAATTATATTATAATAGATTTTTAATATTAAACCCTTTTAAACTTAATTAAGTCCTGGCAAGTTAATTAATATAATTAACTAGTTTATTTAAGGTTTTTTTGATTAATAAGTAGTATAAGTATTATTAAAATAAGTCTGTTCTGGTATATAACTTAAATAAAGTTAAGTTATTATAATAAATATAATAATAAATAATAATTATTAATAGCTAAGTAAATAATTAATACTTTTAGAATTAATAATAATACTTAATTAAAGTAATAAAATAGTTTATAAAAAACAATTAAATTTTAATATTATAATAATTAATTTAAAAATTAAAAGAAATATTATTAAAAATTAAAATAATAATAAAAAGATTTTTAAAATAAAAATATTTAAAACTTAAACTTTTTTAAAAGTTAATTAATAAAATTAAACTTAAGCTTTATAACAGTTTAGTTATTTTTTTAACAAGAACTATAGGATAGGTGTGGTTTATTAGCAAAGGATTAGAATAAATTTAAGTAATAAGTAAATGTATTATAGTTTAGGTTATTAAATAGTTAATAGTAAATAATTATATTAATCACTAGTTGTTAACAATATGCTATTCTATGCAGAATAACAATAGGGAACAATAAGCCTATTGTTCCTATTGTTAGTCTATTGTTATTAAACTATACTAACCCAATCTAGAAGATAATTACTAAGCTAGTTATTCTTCTAGAATATTCTATTTACTTTCTAGCCCCACATTTATTATCTATATATAGAAGACAATCCCTTGCCTTCTTCTTAGTTAGATCAGACTTGAATAAACATTCTTTTCTTAACCTATCTTTACCTTATAGCCTGAGTGGTTATACCTTTTTAGTCTGAGTGATTAAAAGTCCTTATAAGCCTAATTTTATTACGGATTAGTGTAATCTTTCTTGTGCTTCTAGAACCTTCGAGAAAGGTTTCTAGATTAGGATTAATAATAGCTTATCTAAGCTATTAGTCATCCTATTTATTGTTGCTATAAGAAGCTATATATGCCTGAGTGGCTTATTTCTTATTAACAGTATTATTAAAAGTAAGTTTGTTTTAATATATGACTTAAACAAGTGTAATGACCCAACCTCGCTTAACTTAATATATTTTACTTTTAGTAATACTTATATAATTTATTAATTAAAGTATAACTATAAAAAAACCTTAAATATTTTAGTTAATTAATATATTAAAATTAATTTATTATTAAAAAATTAAATTATTTAATAATTATAAAAATTATTTAATAATCTTAAAAATTAATTAATAATAATATAATTATTTATTAAACTACAGTTTAAGTTTATTTTTATAAGAATAAGTATTATATTTATTATAATTAAGATAAACTTTTTTATCATATAATATTTTATATCATTTAAATAAAATTAGTTTTAATTATATATTAATATAATTATTTACTTTTAATTGTTTAACATTTTAAATTATAATATATTTATTAATTGTTTAAATTTATCTTAATTCTTTGTTAATAAATTGACTTATTTTGTAGTTTTTATTAAAAGAAGAACTGAAATGTTATAATAAAGTCAGATTGTTATAGTTATTTAATATTTTTAATAATAAGTTAATTTTAATATATTAATTAACTAAAGTATTTAATCTTTTTTTATACTTATACTTTTATTAATAACTAGTATAAATATTATTAAAAGTAGAGTAAGTAATGTTAAGTAAGGTTAAGTTATTATAATTTTTAAATTTAAGATTTTATATATAATTTTTAATTAATATATTTAAAATAATTTTTTATTTTATTAATTATACTTAAATACTTTTTATATATTAGTTTAAATTTTAATTTGAATATAATTACTCCATATTTTCTTTTATATTAAGATATAACAATATAATGTTCATTTAATTATGGATAATGTTATTTATTACGTATTTTCTTAACTTATAATATATTTTTTACATACTTAAATTTATTTTATTCCTTTAACAAACCCCACCTACCCTGTAGTTCTTGTCAACAAAGCGCCTAGAACATTACACGAAGCGTATCTTTAATCGATCCTTTATCCCCCTACTCACCCACAAATTTCCTGGTCGTAACTATCCTTCAACCATCGAAACAAGAGGCCCTCTTTGCCTGCCCTATAATGTGCAGTATACCCCGAGCTGCCCTTTATCTCTGCCTGAGTCATTTAGTTCATGGATTATCGTCAAACCTCAGCGTTGGCTTTACCCTCCAAACGCCCTCAACCGGCATCAGTACCACCCCTGATGGACGCATTTTCGTCTTGTATGCTCGCTTCCTCGATGGATCTACTGGACCACAACTAGTTGAAAGGAAGCTTGATGCAAGTATTCCCTATCCAAATCAGGAGTGGAATTCCTATACGCCGGGAAAGGATCTGTCTCAACATTTCATGAGAGTCAACGCTCATCGCATCGGCCCAGATGGAGCGTTATGGGTCGTCGACACTGGCTCCCCAGAACTTGGAAAGCCCGTCATGTTGCCTGGTGGCCCCAAACTGGTCAAAATTAACATCTTGGGGCACATTGTATCTCGGGTTTATCTACTGGGGAATGTATCTCGGCCAAACAGCTTGATTGACGACGTACGATTCAATCCAGCCAGTGGGATGGCATACTTGACAGATGCTGGGTCTCCCGGCATCATCATTCTGAATCTTGAAAGCGGGGACGCTCAGCGTGTACTTGGTGAGTACCAATTCGCACGCTTAGGTATAAGGCTGTATCTAGCTAAATTGTACGTAGATGATGACATCTCCACGCGGGGCCACATGCCGCTCTCAGCTGAAGGAGCTCTGATGCGTGGATCTGACGGCAAACCACTCTACGTTTATGCCGACCAACTCGAGGTATCTCCAGATGGCCGTTGGCTGTACTTTCAGCCATGCTCTGGCGGCTTATCACGCATTGAAACCAAGTACCTTGACCAAGCTCTCACCAATTCAACGCTTCGACAGGAGGTTGGTCACTATGTGGAACCTTACGCCCTCACAGCCTCGACAGGTGGTACCGCCATTGACGCTGATGGCAACATCTATATTAGCGACACTGATCGCCTTGCCATTCAAAAGATTGCATCCAATGGTACTGTTAGCACCCTACTGCAAGATTCCCGTCTTGTCTGGGCTGATGCTATGTGGATCGATGCGCTTGGCAGACTTTGGATACCATGCGCGCAGCTGAATCGGGGAATTCCATTTAACAAAGGTATCAATCGTATTGTGAAGCCTATTCATGTCTATAATATCGACATCGGCGTTGGACCTTCACCTATTGATCACGCTTAACATATCGGGGGCGATTTGAGCAACATGTGTTTGAATGGTCAATTGCTGTACCAAATTATGGTCCTTATAGACAATGCATTCGACATGTACAGTCTACCTTCTCTGATAGCCTGCATTCGTGTGATTTTAGCTCATAGAAGTATCACATCCATTTCCTATCGATTGAAGTGTATTGATGTTGACCTCATATTTGCAAGCATAAGGGTTTCGCAGGCGTCAGGTCAGGTCTTGTAGTGTCTGCAAGCAACCCCATCACAACAGAACGAAAGCGTTGCATCGCATCAAGGGGAGACCCTTAAGAACTAAAATCCGAAACTGTTACGACTGACTCATATTGTAAAGCTTTTCTGGGTATCTCACGCCAAATCTAAAGCCGAGGGCATTTCACGATATAGATTCGATCACACATGCGTGTCTGATTCTGCAGCCTCTCTTCGTCATGTGCATATCCGCTAGCATAGTGGCTGAGCAGCAGAGCAAGGGCTGACAATGGCGCGCCCAGCTGGGGCATACTGGGCGTGCGGCCTCACAAGCTGCCTAGCACGGGAATTGACGAGTCCAGGCTTAAATATTTTGGCTCAGCGCGATTGACGTCAACGATATCAGAAGCCGTCTCGTCTTCCATCACACAGAATATAGCATCTCGCCGTCAAAATGAAGTCACGCAAAGCCTGGGAAGCCAAACAACTTCAGGATGAGGAAATGTGCAATAACAATCCCGAACTTGTCGCCTCTTTCTTTGAATGCATCACCAGTAAGCGCCCTGGCGCTGTCTATGCGTTTGTCATGCGCGGCCCCGTCACCGCAAATACCCCCAATTTCCAAGGCGAAACACCCCTCCTCGCAGCGGTCCGTGTAGGCGACGCGATAATGATTCGCAGTCTCGTTGCTCTCGGTGCCAAAGTAGATGGCTATGGGGATTGCCGCATTGGTGACGGCGGGGACCCCGTGAATCGCACTCCCCTCCAACTCGCCGCCGCCGAGGGCAAATTTGACCTGGTCAAGGTTATTATGGAGCTGGGTGCAGATGACTCCCTCGCTGCCCCGGATGGACAGATTGCCCTTCGCTTAGCCGCGGAGAACGGCCATCGAGAGATTGTCGATTTTCTGCCAGCTCGTCGCGCTGGTGCCTGGGATTGGTGGAAGGCAATGCATGCCGCAGAGATGCAACGCATCCGTAGCATTGCAGAGAAGCTAGGGTCAGTACTCAAATTCCCAGCCTGGTTGATTTCTAGATTCTTTATCTAGAGAATACCAAAAAGGACCTGAGGTCGCCACTATGCCATGTTTGGTGTCCGTGGAAGATTAGGCAGATACCCAGAGGTCTCCGTTAGGCTATTGAACTGACATTGAATGGGTTTAAGGAAGCCCGAAAACTCGTAAAGAAGACACCAATGGAGACTTGGAGACCAGTTCCAAGCTTAATAGTAACCATCCAGATTATCCTTGTATACCTTGGTAATGGGATTAGGAGCATACACAGCGCGACTGCTCACGGCCCGAACAGGGATATTTTCGCTTCTCCGTCATACGCTTCACGAAGCTTCCATCCACTTTTCTCAACTCATTACGACATAAAACGTTATGAATGGGCTTCGCGATATACTACGACCGGCCTTCATTGTCATCATGGACAATAGGTTTCTTCATGTCGAGTTTTGGTAGAAACGACATACAAAACTTTGACAGCCACACTCGAAGTCTTGGGGATCATTATCTAACTTGTTTTTAAGGCTCCAATTCAGATGAGCGCGTCTGATCCACGCACGTTATAGTAGATGCTTATAGTATACGGGAGGTTGAGAAGTGAACGGGCTTAGGAGGTGCTAGTTTACAGAGATCCGAAAAGGATAGGACAGGGGATAAATACGAGAATGATGCATGCTTATTACATCGACCAGCTATACCGGATTTTCAAGGCATTAGTGCGTCGGCTTTGAGTCTAAATAACCAAGGAATACGAGATTCATATAATGCCCATTGGTGTTCAATTGAACAGTTGGTGAGCAAAGCGATCTACGTCGCCAGGATTACTTTCATGGTGAAGTGATCCGAGTCATTATATCTTGCTCATCCATAAATTCATATTGAAGATACATATGTGCATAGTTACTCTACTGGACATTAGGAATTAAGTTGATTTGTCACCCTAGAAAAGTGCCTTTGATCAAAGCGTGGCTTGCATTTTCGAGTACCAGCCTTCTATGACGGTGACCAGATTTGGAAAGCTTTTTATTTGAGCTTGCTCTATTCTACTTTCTTAATTGACAGTTGATATGGGGAAATGAGTGCTTGACAAATTTCTAGTCAACCACCATGGCGCTCAACAAGCCACGCCCTTGAATGATGGTCTCGTATGAATGATGCCGTGATTGTCTTGCAGCACTCCAGCTGATATTTTGGGTCAGCCAGTCCAGATCCTAGATCCTTTGTCTATGTGCAGCTACAATATATAACACGAGGATCAATGGGCATCAAATCCTGGCCGCATTTTATGAACGTGGGGTGTTTCGATTCAATTGGAGAAGATTGGTAAGGAGGGGCTGGGAATCTGCAGACGACACATCTATTATACTAAACAAAACCTATACTGAGGCCTCGTATATGTCGGTTAAAGCCATGGTCACGCCCTTGCCGTATAGCAGACGGGAGTGCTGTACAGTATCCAACATCACACTTAATAAGAGAAAAACAAAATCTATATAAGAAGCCTAAGTGTCACTAAGAAATAAGAAGAAGAAACAGAACATCTTCCACTCAGCTGACTTTTATTTCCTACATTTCGCTCAACATGTTTTACCTCGCCCCTGTATTCGCCATCGTTGCCTCCGTTTCCGTTGCGGTCGCAGCTCCAACCGATGCTCATCTATTTGCGCGTAATGCCGGATATGTGAGTTATTCCTCTCAACTGTGAAAGTACCGTATTCTAATTAGTTTAGGTCCTGCTCTGTACTGGCATAGACTTTCAAGACTGTGAGCTTCATCACTTTGGTTTGACTGATTCCTGCGTACCATTGCCGTCTGATTTTGATGGCAACCTGGGCTCTATTCGTCCTGATCCTGGTACCATTTGTCGCATGTGAGTAATGGCAGGGTTTCCTCCCTCTCATGCTGAGCAGCAGGTTGTTAGCTATACATAACACGGCTAACTATTATTTGTTCTTTTCAGTTTTACTTCCTCAGCCTGTAACGAGGCATCGAACACTCTTATTACCCAAACGCCTGGAACACTCGATCTATTCAACCATGATGGTCGTGATATTGGCCACTCTGCACATTTTATTCGATGCTCAGAGTGTACTAATTGCCAGTGAAGGAGATCGGGGGCCTACTAGTTATCGATTAGGTCGAGAGCGCCAATGGACCTAGAAGCACTGGGTTTAGGAGAAAGGTGATCCCGCTATAACAGTCGATACCTCCCATATACCTAAAATACATTTCTTATTCTGCATATATTGAAAACGATTTCAATGCTCATGTAGTCCTAAAATATAACAGGTATCAAAGCGCTCCTGACCAGCTTCTTCTTTGAGGATGTGATAAGCAACATTTGTGGTGCATGGTTACAAGGCACATTCTATTTTCTTTCCAGAATCAAGGACCCTCGCCTACTCTTACAAACCATTATGAAGCGGGATCTAGGTTTAGGCTTCCTATGGCTTGGTGTATTCATCACTGGGGTAAAAAATAAGGCCATGCGGGAAGGCAGATCAGCTTGGAGGAAAGTTGATATCAATGCGGGAGTTTGGACTGATAAGGAGGCATTAAGGTAGACCAGGGGAAACATGCCATCTCAACTGATACACTTCGCTTAAAGTCGACGCTTCTTCCCGGCGAGGGTCATTTCATCGACGTAAACTACAATGGCTTGGATGATGAAGAGGATGATGCTTCGGAAATTGTAACGCGCAACATCTTCACTTGGCTGTGAGACCAGGATGGGTTCCCGGTTGCCGAGAGAGCAATTCGAGAGCTTGAATGGCTTGAAAACGCAGCCAGATAATGATGAGCCCCTTGAAGGAGATACTCAATCTAGTGTTGGTGGAAACCTCCATGGATGGTTACTGAAGATCTCAACGCTTCAACGTTCAAGCTCGTTCTAGCTGCAAGCTCCCAGTGTTGCATCAGGCTCACCAAGCTAAATTGTCAGGGGCAAATGACTATCACGTTATGAATGTATGTTAATGATATGATGAATGATAGAATTCATCCATGTTAGATAATTCTGCAAGCCTAGGAAATGCCTAAATAAAAAAGAAATAGTACACAGAATCATAATCAACTCAGCAATAAATGCCATCCCATTCATGTCGCATCGTGTAATAGCATGACATCTCTCTTCATCGCCCCATGCCCTAACAAAGATAGCATGAAAACTGATTAATCATTCATTCAATGCGATCGAAAGACATCTATGGGTCCATGCAGAGAAGAGCCTGACCAGCCTAATGAGAAAAGTTAGAATTTGCTTCAAGTTGTAAAAGTATTGTCAGTTACTCACAACGGGGAGGACACAACAGCGGGCTCTCTGGCCTGCCTTGGCACAGATAGAGTCGAAGTTTTGAGAGTTGGGCTTGGAGCTCGCTATTTCTAGCCGTTAGTATATAGATCGGCCGGCTATTCTGTGCAGGGAATACTTACGGTTCTTGCAATCGAGGTCAGCAAGACCAAGAACGTCAGTAGAGCAGCACTGGGGGTTGCTGTAGAGGCCAGCAGGGCAAGCAGGAGAACCATTGCCTCCGTTACCACCTCCATTACCACCTCCATTGCCGCCACCGTTGCCGCCGCCATTATGTCCTCCATTACCTCCGCCACTGGGGGGAGGATACTGGCCGTTCCCTCCATTTCCAGGGCCGCCGTGGCCGCCGTTGCCAGGGCCTCCATGACCTCCGTTACCAGGGCCTCCATGACCTCCGTTTCCAGGGCCGCCGTGGCCGCCGTTTCCTGGGCCGCCATGACCACCGTTACCAGGTCCACCGTGGCCTCCGTTTCCTGGACCTCCATGGCCTCCACCATTGGATGGGGGAGGGTACTGATGGCTGCCGCCGGGGTAACCTCCGTTACCCGGGCCTCCATGGCCACCATGACCGTTGCCAGGTCCTCCGTGACCGTTGCCAGGTCCTCCGTGACCATTTCCTGGACCACCATGGCCGCCGTTGCCCGGACCACCATGGCCTCCATTGCCGGAGCCTCCGTGTCCATTACCAGGACCACCGTGACCTCCGTTTCCTGGGCCGCCATGGCCTCCACCATTGGACGGGGGAGGGTACTGATGGCTGCCGCCGGGGTAACCTCCGTTACCCGGGCCTCCATGGCCACCATGACCGTTGCCAGGTCCTCCGTGACCATTTCCTGGGCCACCATGACCGTTGCCAGGTTTTCCGTGACCATTTCCTGGACCACCGTGGCCGCCGTTACCTGGACCTCCATGGCCACCATGACCATTACCGGGTCCTTCGTGGCCGTTACCAGGACCTCCGTGACCGCCACCGTTTGATGGGGGGGGATATTGATGGCTGCCACCGGGATAACCTCCATTGCCGGGCCCGCCATGACCTCCGTGACCATTCCCAGGACCACCATGACCGTTTCCTGGGCCACCATGTCCGTTTCCTGGGCCACCATGTCCGTTACCTGGACCACCATGGCCGCCATGCCCATTACCCGGGCCTTCGTGGCCACCATGACCATTACCAGGTCCTCCGTGACCATTTCCATGGCCACCATGACCATTACCAGGACCTCCATGGCCTCCGTTACCACCATGGCCACCATTACCAGGTAAGCCAGGGTTACCACCATTGCCAGGGGGAGGATAGCTACCACCACCATTGCCCGGAGGAGGCGGGTAGGAAGCTGTGGGAATGGCAGCCGTGGTGGCAGCAAGGAGAGTAGCGACAGCGAGGAACTTCATCTTGGCTAGTTGATTGGATAAAAGCGAGTGTGATAAGTATACAAAAGACTCAAAGAACGAATGTAGAAGTTGGGATAAGACTACTGAATGAGAGTGAAGCTTGCGTTGGTGATGGAGAAAAGAGTTTGTAATTTGCAGCGAGATTCATGCTGTCTTTATACCCATTAGAACTGCTGCTAAAGGGTGTTCAAGGCAACCATCATAGGCCACCGAATAGACAAAGGGGTCAAATTGTTACTATTGCCATCCAAACACTGCGCTCATGAGATATTTGCTCAAGCCCAGTGGCATGAACCTTTGCTTTTCCAGTCATCTTTGTTGCAATCTATTGGCTTGACGAAGCACAAAAGGAAGGCCGAAAAGTAGGAGATCATGCACTGGGCAGCCTCCGCAATTTCCCATCACGATGCCTTAACGCCACGATACGTTGAAAACTGACAGCTATAAACAATAATTGAGGCACCAATGTGTGGGCATAAGAGTCGTGGTGGACTTCAACAGTATAGTTCGGGACAACAAGCAGCTCTAGTCAGGAACCAATGGGATGGAAAGTTTTCTTTTTTTTATATATTGGTGGAACAGTGGCGATGTGCTTTGACTGCTTTTGCAGTGCGCCACCTGAGACTAACTGTCAAGATGCGACGATCTAATGGCTGAGGGGCATCGGTTACTGGGAAGGGTCACGTCAATGAAATCAAAAGCCAAGAGCCAAGAATCTTTGTAGATCTAATGGGGCTTGTGATCAAAGAACAATTCTTCTTGGCGATGATATACAGCTCTGTAAAGGATGGATTGAGTGAATTGAGCAATACATAAAATTACCACCCATTGTATTCCCAAGGGAAAGCAGGGGAGACTCTAGCAGCTGAACACCATCGTCAAGAGCTCAGGCACTAACTAAGTTTAGTTCTAAAGTCGGGTTGCCATGCTTGTTTTGTCTCGGACGTGTCTTGCGAGACCCATCTCAGCTCTTCCCCAGATATCAATCCCGTTACCCCAGTGCTAAATTTGGAACCAATAGTAGAGCATTCAACTTAGATCCATGCAAGCGCAGATGCAAACAATAACTAGGTCAATTTGCCTTGTTTTGAGAAGCGAGGTATTGTTTTTTCCCTCGCTTCTTTCTTTTGCAACTAAATGAAGATGAGTTTTGATGACACCATTATTTACTAAGCATTCCATTCGAACCATTAGGCAGCAGATGTTGAAGCCTGGTCATTCTTTTGCTTTTCATCTAGGTGGTGCGGCGGAATCAGGTTGTATAGTACGGCTAGGAGAAGCCCAGCTGCCGCCGGCCCAAACCACCAAATCCATTGGTCTGTCAAGGAATCAAGTCAGCCACTTTTCACTCCTCAGGCTAAAGCATCGACTCGACGTGTTGGGCTTCCCCGTGGAGTCTTACCTGACAAGTTCCCCCTCACAATGCCATAGGCAAAGCACCTCGCGGGATTCATCTGAGCCCCTGCATAACCTGGGATGATGCCACTCGTCGCAAACGAAATCAGCCCAAGGGATACGCCCACTAATAATGGTCCAAAGCGCGGTCCAAAAAGTATGGCCTGGCGAGGATCCAGGCCAACGCCATACGAGAGGTAAAGAAGACAAAACGAGGCGAACACTTCATTGAGGAATACTTGGCCTGATGATGCCTGAGAGGCATCCCAAAAGCAGCCACCCCCATGATATCTAACGCATCAAAGATCAGCTACTCCTTACTTGTTTCTTTGCAATGTGGATCCATTCTGGAAGAGTGCAACATACTGTATTGATCGGGTGTGACCCCAAACTCCCCTTAACACACCAGCGGCTAGACTCGCTCCCAAAGTTTGACCACACAGGTACAGCACACCTTGGTGACCTAAATAAGTACACAAGCCAGACCAGGCGCAGGTTTACACTCACCTCTTGCTACGGGACAAAGCCCAGTGAGTATTGCCGAAAACGTGATGATAGGATTCATATGACCACCAGTAGCTGGAGCCGTTGCATAGATCATAACAGAGAGCAGAATGATGTTAGAAATGCCGATATATCCGCCCAGTTGATTTGTGCCATAGCTTTGTAGCGTGCCAGCAATTTGCCCGGAAATGTAGACCATGGCTGCCGTAGCTACAGCCTCAACGACCTGTTGCAAAAGTAAGTATGATTCCATCATGGCGGCCGTCCTCCAGGGGATCGAAACTGTCTTACTGCGGACCGCCAGATTGATGGTTCGAACCATTGGCCCAAAAAATAATCCCGATTCCTATACCACGGAATTGATGGATGTACCCGTGGTCTAGTAAGAGGAACAAATGAGCCATCAAACGAGGCTCCCCGCATGTCCATGGAAGCAGCTGCGGCACGCTCGGAGACAACTGTGCTGCTGCTGTTCGTGGCTGTTCGCACCGCCCTTGACTCTTTCTTGTCTGTTATGCCCATTTTTGACCCCATAATCATAACAAAATCAGTAGAAGTTTGAGGAGAATTGAGTTCTCACAGCATGTGTGGTATATGTAATGGTGTTTGGCCCCCATGATGGTTCATGAGCTGGACTGTTGGGGCCTGCTTAGTTGTAAGTGCATAAGCATGACAATGATTTTTGTGCGCTAGCGGCCCACTGAAGGCAGCGAGATACTGGGATGAACTCATGGTTGCATTGCATGAAGGTCCAGTTAGTAAGGAATGACAAAACGCAGAAATATCACCAACAAGCATGAACGTCATTCACTTTCCCCAAGAGCGCGGTGAGGCAATAAGGGGCAGTTTTCAAGGTTATATACACTAATACGTTGAATAATTTAGAATATCCAAGTGAGGGCGCCTTTGAGTCTTGCAGCCCAGCCTTTCTCTTCAACCTCACCCTCGTCTGCTGTATGCACATCCGTTTCCAGATCCATCTCCTCCAATTTCACAAAACTCGTTCCCTTGATAAACTTCCATCCTAGATACATGATCAACATGATTGGCAGCTCAATATAGAAGCTTACAAAGCTGACGCCGTCAAACTTTGGGCTGAAGCAGCTCCAACCTTGGATAAGCACGAGAAAGCTGTTGAGGAGGACGGCCAGCCATGGGCCTATAGGGTAGGTCCAATTTTTGAATGGGAGCAAATGTGTTTTGCCTTGGCGAGCGAGTGCGCGACGGAAGCGGATTGAGGTGATGCCAATGGCAATCCAACTCAGCTGATTGGAGACACCGACAATGCTAAAATGGCCAGGTAAATATTTGTTCAAGCATCAGTGGTAATAACTAGAGGCCCGACTTACTTTTGTAACCAGGACCAAAGTTGCCCAGCCCCAATGAAGCTCGCACCGAAACAAAGGCCGGAAATGGCTCCAGTGATCAACACCGCAACCCAGGGCACCTGGTGTCGATTAAGTTTGCCCATAAATCTGGGCGCATGCCCCTCCATTGCCAACGTGTAAAGCAGTCTCGTCCCTGCGAACAAGGCATGGTTGCCCGCGGAGAGAACACTGGTCAGGATCACAGCATTGATGACACTGCCTGCTGCTTTCGCACCCGTCATCTGGAACACAATTGTGAATGGTGAGGTACGTGTATTCTTGGAATTGAGATTTGGGTAATCGTATGGCACATTGAGTCCAATCAGGAGGATGGAAAGAATGCTGCAAATGGTTAATACAGAATGGCTCATCATGGCCAACAGAACGTACTAGAAGAGCAGAATTCGCCAAAAGACATTCTTGACAACCTTTGGCAGAGTCTTGGTTGGATTCTTTGTTTCGCCGGCTGTGATTGCGATGGATTCTGTGCCACCATCTGAAGATTGTCAGTATTGGCAGACCTGAGACCGCTATGACATTGGCTAAGCTTACATGCAAAAGAAGCTGTGACAAAGACCGAGGCAAAACCGCCGATGCCGCCGACGAATGGGGCTCCTGGGATGTGCCAGTTCTCGCCGCCAATGTAATGGCCGGTTGAGTTTCCTCCACAATTAACAACAATGCCCATAATAATGAAGACTACAATTGTGATGACTTTGAGAAGACTGAGCCAATACTCGAGCTGTGCATTGTAAGTACGTGTGCCTTGTAATCGCAACCTAAAACAGGGGGTGGAAGCTTTATCTTACCTCACCATAAGCACGCACTGTAATAATGTTGGCCGCAATCAGGACAAACCAAAAGATGAGACTGAGCGCCCAACCTGGGAAGTTGTCCGTCCAGTACTGCAGAATGAGCTGCAAGGCGACCAAGTCGGATGCAGTTGATACAGCGTCATTGAACCAATAATTCCAGGTCAAGGCAAATCCAAAAGCATCGTCAACGAAGCGGCTAAACATGTCGCAGTCAGCACAAACATAGTCCGCCAAGTGAGGGGAAAACATCCATACCCTGCAAATGTACAGAAGCTGCCAGCCACTGGCAGAAATGCCGCCATCTCGCCCAGACTCAGCATCGTGATGAAGACGATGACGCCCACAATCGCATAACAAATTAAGATGGAAGCCGGTCCGCCAGTCGCCAGCGACTTCCCAGTGCCCAGAAACAAACCTGTTCCAATCGTGCCACCAATCGCAATCATTTGGACTTGTCGCGCCGAAAGAGAGCGTTTGAGGCGGTCGGACTGGATATGGTGTTGACCTTCGCCATAATCGTGGGTTTGAGCGTACGCATTGAAGCTATCAGGGTTGATTTGATCGTGAGCTGATTTGAGGTTCTTGTCTGTAGCGCCATCGGGCGACTCAGGGCCTCGATAATTGTTGAAGTAACCCATTTTGTTGCTTCTGATCCTGTTGCTTTGATGGCCTGATAGGATGGCTGAGCGTTGTTGCGAACAGAAGACGCTCAGTAGAAACTTCGGGATCCCATGAGCACGACGAAGCGTCTGTGACGTTACTTATGGATGTCGATCTTTTTTACCCCCAACACTGTTCCAGTCCTGAGGAATAGAATGGGCGCACGACAGAACCACGTTATATAGATCGTCTGATACAATCGGAAGAATAGTATTGATGCATACAAACCCCCGTCCTTTGAAGAAAAAAATGCATGGGATGGCAAACAAGCTCGAGCTGTTATTGTCATTCTCGTACTAAGCGATTGCGTGCTCGGCGAAATCTCCACTGGGCAACCAGGCTACCAACGAGATTTTGGTACTGGAAGGATTCGTGAACCATGCTTGGCTGCATGGAAAAGTTCTAGCAATGGCTAATCAGGCGGCATGAGTCGTTCTCTGTGTAGCAACCTCGTCAGCTTGTCCAGGTCCGTGCTGTCTGTGAAACATGGGAATCTGGGGACAGATTGGCTGCAAGCATGTTTATCGAGAAAGCCAAGAAAAAGATGGGTTCGAGAAGAATAGAAACGAGGTCACATTGGGTGGCATTATTGATGCACCCGGATGGAAGAGGAAACTGTTCAGGTATTTAATGGTTCAATCTAGTCTAAAACGAGCATCCTCAGGGTTGGAGGTCCAGTATTTCCTCCTCAGCTCTCTCTGGACTTGCTGAAACCACCGACGGTGTCCCTTTAATTACCACTGTAAGCTTCTCGATTGCGACAGCCCTGCCTTCACATTGAAGCAAGGATACCTTTTCACATCCATACTTCCAAGGAGCAAGAAGTGAGCAGAGCGTAGTCATAGACGAGGTATATATTCAGGATTAATTATATTTCCAGGTATCGTTCTATCACTTCATTTTAGTCGGAAAGACATCTTCACACTTTACCCACATCATGCCCACTTACTGAGCCACCAAAACCGCTCTGTAGTGGATCTTGCCACTCTCCAATCTGTCTATCGCCTCCTTGATTCCCTCCTCCGTCATGGGAAACTTCTCAACCACCGGCTTAATATCGTGCAACGCCGCGAACTCAATCATCTTGCGATGAATCGCCCTGGACGCAACGAGAGAGCCCTGAACCGCGATACCTTTGGACAGCAAAGGCGCGTATGGAATAACCAGGTTGTCGCGTGAAGCGGTCAGAGGGTAAATGCGCGATCGGGTCGCCATCAAGGGCATAATCGCATCCCACGCAGGCTGTGCAGATGTCGTGACCAAAAGCCGTGAGATTAGCCACTCATTCTCCAATTGTTCAGAGATGCCATCGTTCGTGGTAATGAACTTGTGAGCTCCAAGCTGTGCAGCGTCATCCTTCTTTCTATCAGATCCCGACAACACCACCACTCGACAGCCGAGCTTAGCGGCGTACTGAATCGCCAAGTGCCCCAGACCACCGACACCCATGATGCCTACCGTTTCGTTCGAGTTTACATCATGGAGAGCGCTGAACACTGTTGCACCACCGCACTGCAGAGGAGCCGCTGATTCGTCGCTCATGCCGTCGGGGATGGGGTGGAGGAAGGCCTCACGCCAAACAGCATGGGATCCAAAGCTTCCCTGGTCCAGGTTGGCCATACCGTAAATTTCGCGCTTCTTGCAGTAGATTTCGGCTCCCGAGAGACAGTCGAGACAGTAGCCGCAGCTATTCACCTCGTATCCCCATCCCACGCGGTCGCCCTTCTTCAAGAATTTGGCATCGGGGCCAACTTGATCAACAACGCCGACGCCTTCGTGACCAAGAACCATGTCGGCATGTTTCTACACATTTCGGTTAGCCATCATCGATAAACCCCGGAGCAGGGTGGTGTTGGTCACTAACGTAGTGCAAGTCTGATTTCCCAAGGGCGGACTGTTAGCTTGCTGTAAAACATAACCAATAAGAGAGGTCGTGAATGGCAGTATACGAACCTGTACCGCAGACACCAGAGGCCGTGATCTTCACCAGGACATAATCGCCGGTGAGAGTGTCAGGCTTCTCCGTGATGCTCTGCTTGGGGATCCCATCCGAAGTACCCTTGAATACTGTAAACGACGGCATGGTGATGTATAGAAAAGGCAAGAAGCTAAACTTTGGATATCAAATTGTAGAGTAAGATTGTAGGTAGGATAAAGACCTGACTGAAAGCTGTGTTGCCTCAATTGTGATGCTTGCTGCGATGTGCATTCTCAGCCATTTGGACAAGGACAGCTCGTGTTATATACTTTTCAGACCTGCCAGCCTTAAACTTCTCTTCAATCATCCTCTTCTCTTTTTTTCCCATGTTGGCTAAAACATTTAATGTCATGGGTAAATTGATAGCAGTCGGTTCAACCAACGGACTTCTGCTAACGTTCCTCGTTCACCATCAGTCGCTTAGATCCATGTCACTTTGTCGTAGTTGCTTTGATCGCCTACGTCGCCTACCCCGAACATCCTCGGGTGAGATGTGTAACACCCCATATTTCAAGCCATTTTTTCCAATTTGAGCAATTTCTTCAACCCCCTACGGACCTGCACGGACTTTGTCTATTCACAACCCCAAACCCACCAATGTTTTTTGTCAGCATCGCCGAAACACCACTCCACAATGCCTTGTTGTGCATGTCTATCGCCGCAGCCGTTTTTTACGGCTTCATGATCCGTGAGCGGCCCGCATCTTTCCGGCGCTCGATAGCCAAAACCCTGGCTACAGCCCTGCTCTCTGTGACTGTTGCTTTACGCGATGGTCCGCGTCTCCTCACAACGGCTCTGGCTCTCGGGGCTCTCGGGGATGCCCTTCTCGCTTGGGAGGACATGTTGGAATCATCTCCGAGTAAAGCTGGCAACAGTACTGAAACAGATACGGCATTCCTGTACGGGCTTTGCAGCTTCTTGATCTCGCACATCTGCTACACCTTTCTTTTCTTACAAAACAACGGCGGCCTAGCTCATCTCCTGTCCGATGTACGACGCTCTACTCTGGCCCTCGGCATACTCATACTAGGTCCTGTCATGGTTCTTGTCTTGACTCCACGTGTCGGCCGGCGTCTTCGACTACCAGTGACCTATTACTCCATTGCCATTCTCGTCATGGTTCTGACCGCGCTACCGATGCATAGTAGCCGAGTTGTCGCAGGCGGAATTATGTTTGCTGGTTCCGATGTCATTCTTTCCGCTGATAAATTTCTTCTCTCATCGACGTCATCGCTTCGGGCTGTATTTCAGTATGCGGTTTGGACTCTGTATTACTCGGGTCAATCCCTGATTGCATCTGGAATTTTGAACTCTATACAACTCTAAATAAAGCTAAAACACCAGAAGTTTACTCATTCGCTCTTCTTTTCCGCTAGTAACACTCCCAGTGAATATGATAGAGCCCATTTTGGATACTTGTTGGAACACATTGAATCCTACCCTATAAATCGTCAACTGTCATTTTCGAGACGTGTCATAGTCAGTGTTCACCTTTGACTCAGAAGATTCAACTATGCCCAACCGCTTTGAAGATATGCATTCACTTGTATCAAACATCAGAAGCATTAAAAAGTCAACACCATTACCGCTCAAGCATCATACAGTGTGAACCTGTACTCCCGATCGCAGCACATGGAGACGCATCAGGTAGGGCTGGCGGGTCAACTCAAATTGCCAACGGCCTGCGATGATTTCAGAAATATTCAGGCAGACAATGGACCGCCGGCGTATTGGACACAACATTCGTAATTCTTGTAGTAATACTGTCACTGTGCGCGTAGAAACATTAGCGGGCAAGACACACATCACGTAAAATTATTACACCCTTGCCAGGGCTTGTGTACTGGGACAGCCATGCGATCCATGGATTACCTACTGTGTCAACATACGATTTGATTCTATTTCGTTTAACAGATAACTTCCCGATTCCAAGTAGAGCAAAGCAGTTCTATAGAAATGGTCAACAAAGTAGTGGACTGTAAATCATGAGGAGCTGATAGTGATTTTGCGCACCTCGTTTACCAAGCAGTTTCCATGCCATGGGAACATGAGCAGGCCCGCTTGGCTAAGTGGTATAGCGTGTCACTAGTAAAAACTTGACATGACAAGGTCATCAGTTCGATTCTGATAGTGGGCAGATTCTTTTATTTTTGCCCTTTGTCTGTCTGATCGTTGATTTGCGCCTATGTTTATACCATACATACCCTTTTTGGTGCCGTCCTAATGGTTCTATACGTATGCTTGCTTCATTGCTTGTGCCAATCTTCCCCAAGCAAGCCTGGTTGCAAACACAGCGTCCATTTGGCAATACACGGTAATGTTCGTAGTGCTGACGCATTGTACTACCATCGTATTTCGACCAATCTTGGGATAAGCTTAAATTTTTGTGAAAGTAAGTATTGGTCCGACGGTCAGCGAGGTCGCATTGTCGCGTTACATTGTCGTCTTGTTACACCGAGGATACAGCGCCAACGGTTCTCGGTACAGAGTTATCTCAGCATGTTGTGCTGAAAAATAAAAATACAGCGCTCTCTCCAGGCGTCGATGCTACGTTCATGTAGGTACTTCTTGCACTATTGGACGTGTTGCTACCCATGAAATGGAACGCATATGGCGGCATCCACTGATTGCAAGCAGTGGGAAATATGTCAAGTGGCCAAGCTGGTAAAACCATGAGTACTTATCACCAGACAAAAAATTTTCCCAGTTCTAGACTTTCTCTGGGACCTCTTTTTAAAAGCTTCGCGGTCATCAAGCATACTGAGCTCTGACACAACAGTGTGTATTGAGGTGCTGTTGATCGCAGCCAAAATATCGATTGATAATAAATGATACTACTACAAATGAGTGATGGCTCTTGAGCACCGTGAAATTCCAGGCCCTATCCCATCCTATATTCCCATCCCACTGCATGGATTGTTTTTCATGTGTTTTTTTCCCAACCCCAAAACTAACACAAGCCCATTACCTTCATGAGCCCCACTTCCACAACCCTCAATCAGGTCCATAACGAGTGTCATTATCATAATTTAGCGTCTGTCATTGCCAGTCGCTATGTTTTACTTGCGAGAAGGAGGGGGGTAGTAGGGAGGGGGAGGCTGGTAAGGCTTGGTGCACTTCTTCTGCGAGTTATCCCAGGTCTGGCCGCTGGGGCAAGCACAGGTCTTATCCTTGGAGTTGAAAATCTCTCCCTTCTTGTTGCACACGCAGCACTTCTGGGAACTGTCGTATGAAGCATCTTTGCCACAATCGGGAGCGCACTGATGACCATCCCAAGATGAGCCACTCGGGCAGCTGCAGGTCTTGGACCCTTGGTTGAAAACCTCACCCTTGTTGTGGCACACACAGCACTTCTGAGAGCCATCATACGAGGCGTCACGGCCACAGTCAGGTGCGCATTGGTAACCGTCCCAGCTGGAACCATTTGGACAGCTGCAAGTCTTGGATCCTTGGTTGAAAATTTCACCCTTGTTGTGGCAGACACAACACTTTTGTCCCTGGTCATAAGAAGCATCATGGCCACAGTCGGGAACACACTCATGGCCATCCCAGACCTTGCCGGAAGGGCAGCTGCAGGACTTGTCCTTGGGATTGAAAACTTCGCCATTCTTCTTGCAAACGCAGCACTTCTGGCGAGAATCATAGGAGGCATCGCTGCCGCAGTCGTCCACACAGGACCATCCATTCCACGTTTTACCAGCGGGGCAGCTGCAGGTCTTGCTCTGAGGGTTGAAAACTTCTCCGTTCTTCTTGCAGACACAACACTTTTGTCTGTCATCATAGGAAGCATCGTTGCCGCAGTCAGGAGCGCATTCACGCCCATTCCAAACCTTTCCGGAAGGGCAGCTGCAGCTCTTATCCTTGGAGTTAAAGATTTCGCCTTGCTTCTTGCAAACGCAACATTTTTGGTGGGAGTCGTAGGAGGCATCATTGCCACAATCATTCACGCAAGACCACCCATTCCAAGTTTGACCCGCGGGGCAAGAGCAGCTCTTAGTCTGAGAGTTGTAGCTTTGTCCGTTCTTCTTGCAAACACAGCAGTTTTTATTGATGTTCCATGAAGCATCATTGCCACAGTTGTTGGAACATTGGTGGCCATCCCAAGATTGTCCATTAGGACAGCTGCATGTCTTGGAGTTGGAATCATAGTTCTGCCCATGATTCTTGCACTCGCAGCAGTTCTTATTCAAATCCCAAGAGGCATCATTGCCGCAGTTGTGGCTGCTGCATTGCTTACCATCCCAGACCTGTCCGTTGGGGCAGCTGCATGTCTTGGAGTTGGAATCATAGTTCTGTCCGTGATTCTTGCACTCGCAGCAATTCTTGCTGCCATCCCAAGAGGCGTAGCTACCACAATCAGGCTGATTGTTGCGCTCAATGAGACTGCCGCCTTGAGGATTGGGGATGGCAGAGACAGATTGAAGGGCGATAATCGCCGCAAAAAGGGCCTGTTTGATCAACATGGTAGTTGAGCTATGGAGCCACTGAGATCAAATTGGGTGGAAAATATAACGAATGAAGTAGGGTGTATCCGAGAGAGGCACTTAACGAAGGAAGCCCGTTGTGTCGGTTGAAGAAGATGAGCAAAGGCAATTAAGTGGATGAGGGATGGATCTTTATAGATATTGGTATCTATGAGACCGAGAAAAGAAAGCCCACTTTGTCTCGCCTTTGCAAGTATCAAGTAATTCAGGAGACGTGAAGATACTGCCACTGACTCGATTGGATCATCAGCTGAACCTGATTGTCATCCACCTTCTTTCCTTCGCCATCCACCCAGACAGCATTGGGGCCTGATAGCCTCTCCTCGATAACCCCTGACAAGATAGTAGCCCAGCCATTATCCCCCGGACTGTCTTCATCCCGAGTCGCTGAGCTACAATATGTTGCTTAAGTCTGATGTTTGCGTCTCGGTAGAGATGCCGCACAGTAGGTTGACTGACCATGCATAATACGAGGTACTCCAACATTATGATTGGATAGTGGAGTCAAATTCATGCACGACATGAATACGAAAAGCTTTAACCTTTCAAGCTTACGACTTACAGTAATGTTTAAGACTATTGCTCAAACCGACAGGCTGGATCCTGGTCCACTTGGTCCTTGGTCCCCAACTTATGCCGGTGCCTGGCAACAATGAAGGAAGAGCCTGCACCAGCACCAAGTCTTAATTTGGATGCACTGGACAGTATCGATCGGATGGAGTGCCGTGGGGGGCGTAACAAGGACGATTAAATCGGGTTAGAGGCAATATGGGATCGGCTCAAGATGCCGTCTTGGCAACCTTTGACGCTCCTAAAGTTGTTAGGATATTGGTAGTTTTGTTCGTGAAGCCAAGAGACGAGTCCATGACGGTACTTGACACCATATTTTGTATTGTAGAATGCGAAGAGCTATAAGATCACCGTATATAGTACGGTGAGATATTCTCTTTGCATCTAAATTTATTGAGAATGAAGCTGTCATCGTCGTTTTCTATGGAGATTGGGGATTCTTGTCGAGTCCATTTGGATCAGCATTTGATGCCAACACATACATGTGGTTATATGCAGATGTACAAAAAAGGTATACGCAGACCCCTGTTTTCTCACGACATGACTGTATCATTAAACAAGCATTTATTTTCTGGAAACAAGGGTGCCCCAGGTTTCATTGAGGTCATCAAGCAGTCAAGTCTCCCCGGAAGTTGCGGACCTTCAGCCGCTCACAAAACTTCAACCCCCGAGCGGCTGAAGAGGGAACAGGGTTTAGACGAATTTGGGAAAGGACGCGTTGGAGTATTGATAGAAGTGCAATTGTATTACTTAACAAAATATTGTGGCTTGCATGAGCCTCTGCCGCATCTTCCGGGCCATCGCAAACGGGCCGTCGGTTGGACAGTGTCACCTCGGTGTAGGCTTGCCGGAGGACGCCACGAAACAGTGGTAGTCACCGCAGTTTGATGGGGTGTTTATTGTCTTTTTGCTCCTCAGCCTTTGCAGATCCTCAACAAGAATGCCCTTGAACGCCTCCAACCAACGTTGAAGTGATGGACTAATTTAATTCAATGTTCCGAATATACACTCTTTACTAAAGGTGTGTCTGCATCGTCGAGATCAAGGTACTATCTCATGATGCTGCTATGATATTGTATAGATACGAACAAGATACTTACAGTGAAATGCTACCATAGCAATAAACAGTATATCGGTGGGCTCGTCTCCCCTCATTATTTCCATTTTTCTAGTGTCAGCGGACGTGACATTGCTTCTCGCACTAGCTCCCCGGAATGGCAATTGATCAGCGTGTGGAAACACTGACCCCAGCAACTTTGCTTGTGCTATATTTACCTGTACTTGTAATGGATCGACGATCAATGAGGGGAACCGATCCAAATCAAGCCTCAGCTGAGCCAGAACCTCCACCGTTCAAAAATGGGTGGGGTAGTAGCGTCACATATGCCGAGGTGGGCATTCACTTCCAGAAAAAGGGGGTGGGGTGACTTGAGGCAAACATCAAAAAGAATATGGTCAGAGAAAGGAGTCGTGATATTGGACAACATCAGGCCATTAGTTAATTACAGGACCCTACAAATGCGCGTTCCTTGTCTCGAACTTTCCGGCGGTGTCCAAACTCAGGGCGTTCATTTGACTCTGGTGCGAAGCCATGGGCTCAATGGATCAGCCACCAGGCAAAAAGTAAAAAGCACTTCCATTGGAGGCTTCCTTACAAAATATGCCACATGGCAACTCGACTAGATTCGGGCGTCACCAGCCCCAAGCCAAGACGGGAGCCACCCCCTTGGTGCCTAAATCCAGCCTAGGTACCGGCTTGGAAGTCTTGGTATTATCTCAGATTGCTCATGCCAAGCTGTCGCTCAAGCCTTTGTTCTTTACTGTCATCGAATGCAACGTCACGTCACAGAGCAATCATAACTACATATATCCAAAGATGGGGAAGTCACTATTGAGCTTAGCTGGTTGAATAAACTGTTGTGTTCAAATAGAATACTATGCAGGTTTATCAATTTACGGACCAGACAAAGTAAGTTCTCATCCTGCTGATAGAATCCACTTGAAAGGTTCTAATTATATCGGGATACGGGGATATGCAAGGAGGAGCGAGCAACATGATCTAGTGAAAGCCGCGTATGCGGTGAAGCCTCTTGAGTTTGATTTTCCTTTCCAGGTATCATGCGATATAGTCTAATCTTTTGAAGCTCTATAAGTATTTTGGTCTGAAGACCAGAGTGTTGGAGAGTTGATTGGATCACGATTTATCGCCATCTCAGTTTCTTCGAGCATGAAATGAAGGTAAATCAACAGTGGAGTCTAATGATAACGAATCATATACCTTTCATAATGACTCATGATTGTCTTCGATTCGCCCCCAAGTCGACCAGACGTATGAACCAATCATTCATAGCTCGAGAGTATTACTTAGAGCTACAAAGTCATTCCCTTGTCTGGCACTAACTTCAGGTAATGCGCGGAGTTGATCAATTTCCACAAGGCAACTAGCAACCCCAATGCGTTTCACCGTCACCACCGTCACCACCGTCTACTTGTGGGGTTCGATGGCGGAACTATTCCCAATATTTGTCACGATGGGTTCAATCTTATGAATAACCCTCAGATAAGCGAAGTATAACCTTTCTCTTGTCAGAAACGGATTTTCTCTTAGAAGCAAGTCTACATGTTGCGTTCACCCCGAATGGTTTGCTCCTTGGTTCATATGCCGTTCTTGTTGCCATTATCTGGAAGGTATCCAGCAAATAGCCTGGCAGGACACTATTTTTTGTGCAACTCATTACCCTAGTACCCTCTCTATGATCTCAATGCCTTATTTCGAGGGTTTGAATCTCAAAATCGGATACTATGATACCAATCTTACTGCTGGTCTTGTCTACGATATGCCCTTTTTTATTACCATGGTTGACCTTCACTAATGAATCCATACTGTTGATTTCAAGGTTTTCTCGCTTGTATTCTACTTGATAGTCAATAAATATTCTTGAAACACGTGAGATAATTTGACACACAAATGCCTGAGTCTGCAACCTTTGCGCAAGCCTCGCTGCGAAATCACCTCATGTCTAATAAGTCGAGAGGCTGAAAACCGGGATTGGTTAAATGCTTCTTTTATATATTTTATAGTTAACATGCTAGCATGCATTGCACGACCAGTTAGACTTGTATCCCTTAAATTCACACCTTAATCCATTCTTCACAGATAAGCCAAGCCTTGGTTTATACATTCAGTGAGTAGAGAAAAATGGCACTCAATGTAAGTTCGTCATTCCGTCAATCTTTTAGGCGTGTCTTAATTGCAAGGTACTCAGCAATAATAAAAAATGTCTATCTCTTCATATTAGACGCTCACCTCTGTCCCTCATTCTTAAACGGCAAGCCACTTGTGTTGTCCTCGGGAGGTTTCGCTGTGCTCGGCTAATATGAATCTGAGTGTACCACAGATTTCGATTGAATAGATTGGTTTGTTCATTGTTCCATAGAACAGAGGTTAGCTGAAGAATCGATCTTTCAGAGCGTGCATTGTGCCGAACCTACTACAATAATCAATAGCCAACGGCAAACCCACCATAGTATTATAACGAAATTAAATGTGTCTGTGGTTGTGTTCTAGGTGCATAATACCGGGACCACCGGAATATCGGCTCCGACACATTCCCGGGGATCAATCAGTGCGTAGGTCCTCGGCTCGCAAGATGAAGAGAGTTAGCACAGATATGGATACCCTAGACCCCTTGAATAATAATTAATGCATGACCCCGCATCAACAAATTTACTCACAGCAAACCGACATCAGTTAAGTCATGAGTTTGAAGTGTGAAAATAAATGAAATAGTCGCATCTCAGCATGTCAGCTGCACTTCGACAACCTGGAATCTTTGGCCAACTCGGCTGGGATACATATACCGTAGCGCTACTCGGTTTTGCAAATTTGCAGGGCGTTACGCGCGAGGAAACTGCCAACAGCCTCGATCGCGTCGCATTGAAGCTTCTGGACTCTTTTCCCTTCCTTGCCGGACAGGTTGTCAGACGGGGGCGGACAAGCATCAACTCGGGCAAATATGAGATTATAGCGTATCCACCGCACGAGGGAAGAACTCCAGTTCGTCATAAGGACTGCACAGACTTGTGCCCTTCCTATGATCGCATTGTAAAGGCGGATGTACCATTTGCGCTGTTGGACGGAGATATTCTGTGTCCTATGAAAGGTCTGGGTTATGCCTACGATGAAAACACGGAGCAACCTGTACTCATCATTCAGGCGAACTACGTCAAAGGGGGTCTACTGTTATGCTTTGCGGCTATGCATAACGCTCTGGACATGAATGGCCTGGGCCACGTTATGAAAATGTTTGCAGCTGCTGGCCGGGGTGAAAACTTTGATCCGGCTTTTGTCAAAGCGGGCAACCAAGATGCAGACACCATTGTGCCATTATTACGAAAGGATGAAAAAGTACTTGACCACCAAGAGCTTCGGAGACCTTCAACCCTAGGTTCTGGCGCCACAAAGGGCTCCGAAATCAAGGCACCATGGCAGTATTGGCGCTTCAAGGCGGACAAACTGATGCAGCTAAAAGAGATGGCCTCTGGTGGTCCCTCATGGGTATCGACAAACGATGCGCTGACGGCATTTTTCATGCAACGACTAACCGCGGTCCGTATCAGTGGTGGCCGCGTTGTGAGCGAGGAACATGTGCATTGTCTTCGGGCTGTCAATGGTCGATCTGTACTTCGACCCCCGGTTGATGAAGCTTATCTTGGCCACCTTGTTGGCATTGCAGAAATTACGTGGACGGCGGGTGACCTGGTGCAATCCTCTCTTGCAGAAGTTGCTGTCAGCATTCGAGAAAGAACTCATGAGATTGATGATTACTATATTCGCAGCCTTGCTACCCTGATCAACAAGACTGAGGACAAGACAGTAATCTTTTATGGTGGAAAAATGCGGCCTGGCAAAGACTTTATGATTTCTTCGTGGGGTCAGTTGCATTGGTTCTCAAGCAGCGATTTTGGTAGGACACTTGGCACTCCCGATTTTATCAGAAGAGCACAAATGACCGACTGTCCTGACTGTGGTTACGTTATGCCAAAGACCAAGGATGGCCACATAGATTTGGGAGTGTCCTTGGTCCACGAAGACTTTATTGGCCTCGCCAATGACTTGGTTTGGAGGGAATTTGCTGAATTAATTGGCTGACAGGCCAGGATACCCTTCGCGTTTAAAATCATGTTCATCTATTACAGCGATCTAGCAACTTGACAGAGATGAGACTCCCTACAATGCTTCCTAAAATATTTCCAAAAATGGTACAAACGGGCCCGCTCGTAGGTACGGCTATGTGTGAACAGAGTTGGCCCGTGATGATTGAGATGGCCCAGCAGAAGATGCCTTGACCCAGGCATAACAAATCTGCATCACTTGATAGCGGATATGCGGCGGCTGCAAGACCAATGAGAAACACTCCTTTCGCCGCCAGACCTGCTCTGCTGGCAATCTTTGTGACCGAAGAACCTGCACGCCCGGCACTGGTGATTGTGTAAATGGAGATCTAGGCAACGGTCAACTCTGCCATGAGTATACCATATTTACTACCGGAAATAATTTAAAATGAAGCTGACACACCTCTCTGGCTTCCTCTTGCGTTAAGTCTTCAAAATTACTCCCATAGTTGGACTGCGCATTCTTGTCGAGGTAATATTGATAAGTGCTAAGGCCAGAGTGTATTGATCGTATTAGAAGTAAGCCGATTGGTGAGGTTCTGGCCCTCATCTTTGTGAATAACTGGTTGCGCATCTGGTGTGCTTCTAATGCGCCGTGAGCTGGAGTGATGGCTTGTTGGTCGATACGGGCAAGTATATCATTTGCGACTTCTGTGATAGCTGTGCAATACTCCCTCCGTACTCGACCATCTTGAATGATCCATTGACACCACGTAGTCACTATTGCCCCAAGGGCTAGAAGTACGGGCAAGGCTTCTTGTTTCATGGCAACGATAACTGCCAAGGTGTCAAGTTATTTGCATTTTCAAATTATATAAGTAGGAAGAATCGGCTCAATAATTATCCGGAACCAATCTGTGCTTGGCTACGTGATAAAATTTTGGTCGTTTGTCTCGTTAAACCACAAGAAAACAGGTATTGATGTCTTAATCGCCTAGTAAATAATCACTGCTGATGAGACCTCTAGTATTGTCAACCGGAATCTCCCCATGCTCATGAGGTATGGATGCGCCATATCTCTCGACTTGAACTCCGCTTAAATGATGTTCGGGTGTGCAGCATGGCAAAGTTATCCGAAACAAGCACATCTCCCCTTTCCCAGGCAAAATAAAGACAAACTCTGCGATCAAACAATAATGAATCGATGAGCTCAATCAAATTTTGAGATCCATTTTCGATCTTGATATCTGCCCAGGTGTATTCTGTTCGCCATCGCGGCCAAGGTTGATGCCAACGTACACATGGCGTGCCCAGTGTTGGGTGTGGCACAATGAGTGGCAGATTTTCCAGCGTATGTTCGTAAAACCCATGGCTTCCTACAGTCCATCGGATCTTGGATAGTTTATGAAGGTTGTAGGATTGAGGTAGGTGTCGAGTAAAGAGGGTCGAGGATGCAAAAAGGGTTTGACCATCACCAGGTGCCGCGACCGACAGTGAAACAAAATATTGGAAGCGTGGCAAGTCCGAAACCTGCTTCTCCTGTCCTGAATTTTTGTCTTTCACAGTCTTGAACTTGAAAATGCCGTCGTAGTGCATAGGCATTGCCTCACTTGAAACGACGTTGTCGCTTCCGGGGTCTAGATTCACCACATCCTTGACTTCCTTGACAATCTGACCGTCCCAAGGAAGCGGGTCACCAAGATCATAGGCCTTTGCCGTAAAGGCTCGGCGGCTCATTGTCTCCGAAAATCCTCTCATGACGATTGGGGAGCACTGCTCAGCAAGGAATCGAACCTTTTGCATGTCGACCGTGCACAATGCGTACTCGGAGTGTGACTTTTGTGGCCGTACCATGATGCCAGTTGGGTAAAGGTACTCAAAGTGCAAGTCCTTGCCATTCCAGTCAAAAAGTTTAGAGCGTTGACGAAAATACATTGGTTGGCCATTCCTGTAAATGAGCTCGTATGTCATGGCTGAGACATCACGGGCGTGCATCATAGTGATAGTGCCATCAATCTTTCGCACCACTGCGCCATGCCACGGTGTCATAACTACCTTATTGTCCTGGGGGAGTAGAATAATTGAAATTTTGTTCACATCGGTAGAGGGGTGAATAGATAGACGGATAGAATGGGGGTATGCCTTACGGATAGATTCAGCAAAAGCCTTTCTACTGTCAGCTTTGGTCCATAGAGATGTAACCTGATTGCTTACCTTTCCTCTTTGTAGCATTTTCTTTGCAATTTCCGCGTTTTCCTTTTCGTTCCGTGACCTTGATTGGCGTACGTCACGCTCAGTCTCAAGAAACCTTTTATAGCCACAGTATGTCTTAGTAGTGTCGGGATCGTTAGAGATTTGCTCTACGACATCATAGCCCTTGGGAAGATTCTGCTCGAGCCCAGTACGATACGCGGAAAGCTGAGAAAGGTACTGATCTTGCGTCATTAAACCATTTGGCTCTTGTCCTAGCAACTCGTGAATACGGGCGAAACGGATGTTGCGGCAGCCTAACTCTTGTGACAGCGATCGAAGGGCCTGGCCGTACGTCCAGACTTCAATATCAGACACGCCCAAGAGATCTGGAACATCAGCACTATTCAGCTGAGATTGTATCGTAAAAATATACCGTTATAAGAGATGCCATCAGAAATGATTACTAAATGAACACTGTGATGTGTCGCGTCTTTGATTGACTCGCAAAGGCCATTAAGATGGAGCAACGAAACACGTTCCGCCTCATCCGGTAGGTGACCCAGGACTTTTTTTGACTTGTTTGATGACTTGAATGGGAACGCAGGCATGATGAGCTCAATTGCTTCCCCTCGATGCAAAAAGCCTTCAATCAGCGACTGTGATTTGAGAATAGACTCGGGCATTTCCCAGTCGTTTTGATACTCGATGCGGTACCGGTTCAGCACCTTCATAGCTGCTTTCGCCTTGTCTGCGACAGATGGCTGTAGTGGGAGTGATACACCCTCTTGCTTGGGGTCTATCACATCATTTTGGATTAGCGACAGCATTCGCTCGCGAGCAAATGTTTTCGAAACTGCAAGGTTCGGCATCCGAGTTGGGGATTCCTCTGTTGGCAAATCTTCAGTCGATACATTTGTCCAACCTGGAGAATCGCCGGTAGGCGAGTCCGAGCGAAGGGAGATGGAGGGCATATCGTCGCGAGTGAAGAGTTAAAATATCGAGTTTTATTGAGCCTATGTCCAAGAAACAACCGGCCTTTTATATGTTTTCATCTCTACTGCAACTTGTGTGGAGGTCTATTCAACGTCCGGAATTCAACAACAAATTCTTAGCGTACTTAATGTGCTGGCTTCTTGCGATTCCGTTTTGCATCACGATTCCGTTGCACATGCCCAAGCACCTTCCCATCCAATGTGACGGTAATTCTTGGCGAAATGGAACCAGCAAGCTTATGACTGACTTTTTACAACATGTCTGGTGCGAATGGGGTGTCCGCAAAGCAAACTAACTGGAATCAGAATAAACCCGCGCGGTTTGCCCTGTAAATCGAGAAAACATGTTGCAGAGTTTTGGTGTGTCTGTTCTTGAGGATGATCAAATGTTTCGGATAAACAGGCGACAGGGAGCAACATATGGAAATGGCCGTTTTTATAAACAAAGGCTTTGCGTATGGTGCTAATTAAAAATTCGTGTTCAGGGGAGACCTAGCCCAATTACCGCTCCCATTGTTCGCGCGCTACCCTAAACTTTACTGCCTTCACGGCGAAGGTGATCAAGTACCTATGTAATACGGCGTGGCGTGGCGTCTTCCGTAGTCGATCGTGCTCTGTTGGCTATGCGAATGCGCCCGTTAGAAGTAGGTGCCACTCCAAGGGATCATTTCCCAAAGTGGAAATATTCCAACGGATCACCCGACAGACCAACGTATTTGGTGTTTCGAGACTTCTGATGACATTCTTGTGAGCGCGCTCATATACATGAGATCATCAAAAATCACGCTCTTGAATCCATTTTTATCCCCAAAAAAAAAGAAAAGAAAAAAAAGCAGACCAGTTGGATTCACATGGGGAAAAAAAATCTTGGACACGAGAAAGACAGGCTTGATGACATGCAATGTTCCATCCAATCTGAGTCAAATAGTATCTTGCCTAATCGCTTGCTGGGCTATGCACACCCTGCAATCTGCAGAAAGCAAAAAACCTCTTATAAATACAATACTGCAGCATATCAAAATCCCAAGATTCTAGAAAGGCGTTTCGATCTTGTTGAACATCCCGTCCTATACACTGCCATGACCCTAGGCTTAATCCTCGGATATGTCAGCCATACTCCAAAGCCCAGTGCAGCTAACGGAGCGGACTTTGGGAGAGTTAGGGATGCGGTTATAAGATTTGGTGGTCGAAAACTTGACCTCCTCACAGTTCTCCTTGCTATACTCAATATTAGTTTACAGAATGGAGAGAAAGCTGGGGGCACGTGCGCAAACAGGGCGCAGGCTACTAGTCCTCCAATAAGGTTGATAGAGCCGATTTTTTCACTGCTATAGAGTCGGTTAGGCAATGTGTAAGAAAGTGGAGTGGTAAACATACAATTGTGCATCGAGGTTTACACATTCTGTAGGTCTAGGATCAACAACCCTTAAGTAGGAGCCCTTGTAGTCTATATCATTGTAGAGTACCGCCTGTCGTCGAAAAATTAGTAATGTAATTAGATAAATGGCAAAGCTTGAAAAAATAAGAGTACTGACGAGAACTCGTTCAGATTTGCCAAGAGCTATGGAAGCAAATGACAAGCAAAGAAGGTTGGAGAAATGCATGGTTTTTGAAGATATAAGCGGAGTTTCATAGGGAGGTTGTGAAAGAATCGTTCTCTGGCATCTATCGGGAGTTTGGCTGTATATATACATCACTTCTGGCTGTATGTACTTAACACAGAAAAGCATATTAGAATAATTGAGCGGTCTGTCTGTCTCGGAATCAATTGCCCTTAGACTTCGTTTGGAGGGCGCAAAGGACTTCGAAACAGTACATAAATCAGTCTCGACCTTATTCATGTTGCGCTATGAATCACTTCCAGCCCCTTGGCTCTACAAAGGGGAAAATAAAGCTGTCTAACAGTGTGTTCCTGTAACATAGTGAGTCTAAGATTCACCGCATTTGCTGTGCTATTCGGCATATGGGTCAACTACGATAAATTGTTGTTCCGAAATCCGATGTGTAAGAGCTGGGTTTCAGCGATTGAAAGTGGCTAATAAAGTAGATAACAGAACTATCCTCTCATTGATCTCGTATAGTGAGCACATAGTATAAAATTAACAACTAGAAAAAGAGGTTTAAAATTTGCAATGGCTTCCAGACCGTTGGCTGATTGGTGTAGTCTTGTGGATGGTGTGCGGACTCGGGCTGATTATATTTCCATAGTTTTTGAGACACGGCATTTGTCAAACTTAATAAGTACGAGTCTTCGGAGACTTTTGGAAAGCCCCAATATTACATGTCCGCCATGTCTCGGAGTCTTGCTGGTAGGAACAGCTTCAAAGTATACCGAGTCAAAATACTCGTAATGTGTAGTATCTCGTCCTGTATTAAAGCAAGGTACGGAGGAGTTTTCTTTTCTAAAGTTGAACTGCAAGCTATCAACTGACTTTCCGTTTTTAGGCAATGCCACAAGCTCATTTTTTAAATTAGATTAGTCGTGCAAAGCGTAATCCTCCATCTACATTATGTATCTATACGGATTCTGTTGAGCGGTTATCCCAATGTGACTGCAAGTCACGTGCTAGCTAGCCAAACCCGTGTCTCTCATAGATAGCTAGCTATAAGGATTTACTCTGCATAATCATCAATCTATGCTATTATTTTTGCCTCAGTCCAATAGATTCTCCACTCTTCTTCCCGTATACAGTTCTATTCGGGTAGCAATGTCCAAGCAAACAATAATTTGGGAGAACATGACATCCTGCCTAATTATACAATCGCTTTGAAGTTTAAGCTCTGCAATTCACGGCCATATCTTTGGAAATGACACACTTGTCTCTTGACTTCATGCTTGAGCGATAGCGACACGTGTTGATGCTAGTTTACAACTGCCTGGCACGCGAGTTGCAAAATTGTGACACAAAAGACCACTGCTATTATCCATTTTGGCTATAGATCGTTCCCAACATCCCTTACTCTTTTTAATTTCGGTGCATATTTCTAATGCTGTCGCTTTCCTTCCATTGCCTTTGCACATGCATCTATTTGCCGCCCCTCTCATTGCTTAAATATACTTGGGTCCTTGTGAATGCTTGTTCAACAATGCAACAGCATTTTCGTGTAAAACGGTTGGTCTTATCAACGAGCCCCTTGGGTTAGTTGCAACAAAGCTGGTGTATGAGGCCAGTTGGGTAGCTATTCCAGCCTGCGGTACATAAGGAAAGTCGGAACCGAATAGAACGTGACTGGGCGTGGAGAAATCCAGCAATCCATTCAGTTGAGCAGCACTTGTACTGATGGCAATATCATAGTAAAATTTCTTGAAGCTATTGGTCGCCTGCAACAGATTGACATTGATCTTCTGTGCGACTTCTGGTATACCAAGACTCTCGATAGCACGAGTGCCGATATATGGTACAGTGCCACCAGCATGCGAGAGAATAAAGTCAATATCGGGATTATTTTGCATGGTTCCACTCAGTACTAAGTCAATCGCAGCGCGCGTAGTCGCAAGGGGGTAGTCGGTAATTGGTTGCGGGAGTGCTGTGGCAATAAACATTGGGGTAACGTCTAACAGAGACGGATGCATGAATACCAAGGCCTTGTAAGACTGAAGCTTGGCCCAAATGGGAGAGAATTCTGAGTCGCTCAATAGTTTTCCCCCATAGCTTGTGTATACTGTTACACCTGCGCATAATTTCTGTTGAGAAAAGAGAAAGTCAAGCTCTGCTAGGGTTCCGTCGACGTCTTGAAAGTCAGGAAGAACGCCAAAAAAGCCAATATGACTTTGGTATCGACTGTCTGCAGAGTAATTACCAAGTTGTTGGTTGAGTAAACGAGCAAGAGTTCTGGCAGGCTGTCCTGTCCCGGCAATCGGAACTCCAGGAGACGAAACTGACAAAATGCCTATATGATGTGAGCATTTTCTCCTCCAGAGGCAAGGGAATTCTACCTAGTGACGATTCGGTAGCCTGCAAAGACTCAATGGCATCAGAGATTGTCCAATTTGGTGTAGAAAAACCTGATGGATCACCACCAGCAGCGGCTAAGGCACTTGCATATTGAGACGGAAGGGCATGGAAATGCGTATCAATCCGCCCGCCAGCTCCAAGGCATACGAAGGAAAGAATTGTGTAGAGTAAATAAATGATGAGAGACATTATGAAGGGTGCACTGTTGTGTAAGTTGGATAAGGTGGGTGGGTGGGCTGTATGTGGCTTATGGATATAAGTATAACTTTCTGGCACAACAAGGTATGTTCGGGTTGGTTCCGACGCAACGCACTCAAAGCCATGTGAAGCAAAATTATTACCACTCATTTACTGGTGGATAACATTCCTAATTGAGCCTAATTGAGATATTTGCCTAAAAATGTAGTTTTAGGCTTGTTCTTTTTCTAATTGTTTTTGTATTTTTATTTCCTGATTCGATATTTCTCTGTTTCCAACCCTGTTTTCTTGTGTAGGCACAATCATACACACCAAGTGTAGCTTCTCAATGCTTCGCTGGAGAAGTTGATTACAAGGCTTTTAATGTTTTACTTAATGTCCTTTCTCTTCCGTAACATTTTGCGCATATCTAATTTTGTTTACTGTACTTTAATGCAATATAAGTTTCGATAGTAATATTATAAGGGGGTAGCGATGAGTGGATACAAGCTACTAAAACATCTTCTCTACGAGTGTGCGGAGTTATAAACTATAGTACGCACCGGGACTCTCGTTCAAGATTGGCTAATACTGGGTACTCTTACAACTTGAATTTATGATTTATTTGGTTCATTATATAAGAGGATAAGTTTGGGTCACGCTTTAGTCAGCCAATATTCTTTAGCACGGATTAGTTGTCTTTTTAAGCCCCGAAAGATTTTATATAAAGGGCATTAGCATCACGCGTTTCAAAAAGAACGTTGTGTAACCAGTTTTAGCTAACATTACTCGTTACGTTTACGTCTATTAATACAATATGATGCTGAGGTTTCATTGCTCTCCTATGCTCTGTGCTGTCAAGCAGGGGAGATGCAGTTAGTTTACTGCATCACTCATGCAGTTATCAACAGGTGAACCGAGTAGAAAATAACTTCAAAGTACAACAAAGGGGCAATAACAAGCTCTTGTGTCTGCTAGACAAATAATTACTAAAGCGCAACATAATAGACCCAGACCTAAGATAGTATTAAGAGGCGTGATGGAGGGGAATATGAACAAGAAGCAAAAACTTTCCCCATAGTTGCGTCTGCTTCGTACCAGACACCAAACTCTACGTGTTCACGCTCTGTCAGGGGACAGAAGGGATGACAGGACCGAATACATGAAACTTACCTCTGAATAATAATATATTAGTTGGAGGCCGCGGTCAAGGATGAGGGAGGTCAAAGATTAATATAGCCCTATTACTACCCTAACCCACTATTCTACACTGACTTGTCTATGTTCTGGTCATTATCCCTAAGTCTCAGAAACCCTCTAACCAGGAAGGAGCTGCTAAATGGGAAAAAAAGAAGAAAGAAAAAAACACCAATAAAAATATCTTGGGAGAAATGTCCAATTAGCAAAATGTTACAGAACCTGTATATTCTCCACTCATTTTTGCCTCGTCGCTCCTGGATCTAAAGCTTCGCCGAGAAACCTACTTCATCGCTTTGAGTGACTGTCGCCGCACTTTCGTAGCTGCTTATTTGGCTTACGAAGTCAGACATATTAGCGTCCGATAGCATCGGGGCTTGACAATAAGCCTCCACGTTCAATCCGTCCAGAAGCTCATTCAGCTTTGGCATGAGTGCATTCGCCGCGCGGCATTCCTTTTCATACCGTTCCGCAGATGAAAGGCTACAGTTCTCGGCAAACCAAGCCGGATTTTTGTTTATGCTATTAACTTCAAACAGCGAGACCAGCTCCGCTGGTACTTGAGAATCCAAGGCTTCCTCGTAGGCCATTCGGTCCCCTATAGCTTCTACTAGCTGCAAGCAGCGAGGTAGGATGGTGGCGTTGAATTCTTCGCTCCGGTGGCCATTTGGCATATGAGAGAGAGCCTGTTGGCAATCGGATAGCAGGCCAGCTTCGTGCCTTGCCAACATGCTCTCGGGATACTTGGGCTTGGGCAGCTGATATCTGTCAAGAATAAGCTCTGATGTTAAACCTAACAGCGATAGTGCGTTAGCTTATGAAAGAGAATGACGAAGTATATAGAGCGACAGCAGTTTACGTACGGATGCTGAGTGTTAATGTGTCTCCTTCCGAGATGGAGATGCCACGCGCCTCGAGCTGCGATTCAATAACATAATTGTGTTCGTAAAGACCTTGAGCCCCGCATCTCTCGGCTAGCTCGAAAAGACTGGTCTGCGTTGCTTTGGAGAAGATTGCCTTTGTGATTGTAGCTAGGGCATGTCGGATGGCAGGGTGCGTCGCGGTATCCTTGAACAGGCGAATGCAGGCCGGCGCCCATGCCTCAAAGACAACAATCTGTGCCAGACAGTGAAGGATGGGCAGCTGCTGCGTGCGAAAGGAGATGATTGGCACGTTTCGACCGCGGTGGTCCTTGATCTGCCTGCGAAGACTGTACTTACCAGCAACATAGGCGCAACGCTTCAGGATTGGGATTAAAGTTGTTGTGATTGCCATGGTACCAACCATGATGCGGCGAATGGCTGCTGCAAAGTGCTGCCGGCTATCCATAGAATCGCTATCAAGAACTAAGAGCGATGATGCTGGTAGGCGAACGTGATTGAAGTACGTGAGGGAATGGTCCAGTGGCTTGGAACCTGCGCGTCGAGGAAGAACTCTGCAATGAAAATGCCATGAGTCCAAGGTATCGAGAAAAGCTGGCAAGATTGTCTACTCACTTGCATGTTATGCCCGGAGACATTTCATATCCATCATTGATCCTCACAACGAAAGCCCGGACGCCTTGATCCGTGCCTTGAACCAGCAGGCGTGCAAGAACTATGCCAATGCGAGGGAATCCCGGGATGGGAGATGTTGGCGGCATAAATCTTGAAGGTTATAAGTTAGCATTTGTCCTATGGTTATGCGCCTTGTTAGGTACTTACTTTGCAGCTCTTGGATTGGGCGTATGAAGATCAAAGCTGCTGTCAGGCAATGCTGTGGCTATAGTTTCGAGATTTTTGGCATCTAGACCGTGTCCGAGCTCTGTCAGCATGTACTGAACGCTATGGTGCAGAGAGATAAAGTTAGCTTAGGACCAAGATCCCAGTGAGAGAATACCCACTTGACATCAAAGTTTAAGAGCTGCTGCAGCAACTCATTATGCTCATGAGCGTTGGCAGCGGCCAATATTGTGCCCGCAGACAGGTTGAATTGGATAGTGAGAAGAGAGAAAGCAGCTATGTCAAAGGCACAAATGTCATCTCTATGAAACTCCCAGAACTTGGAGCTCAACGATAATACATCAGAAGTGGTGAAGTCTAAGCAGGTCAGTCAGCTTCAATCAAGTAGGGCTCACTCCACTTGAAGACATATACTCACTGTAGCTCCTCGCTATCTCTCTGGCGCGTCGGTAGCTCAAGATTGTCCGCTCCCTCTCTCCAACATTTTCTACTGGAAGGCGAAAAAGCTCCGTTTGGAGAAGATGAGTGGATCTTGTCATATTGGGCAACAATTGTACCAAAAGTGATTGACGAGGAAAGCATATGTATATCTGTAAGCTTATGATGATGCAAGGCCTCGACTTGAGTATGCGAAGGGGCACAGAATCGTAGCTAGTGTTATAAGAAATGGTAAGACCAATAATATCACTGACGCGGTGAGACGGTAATGTCAGGGGGGTAGAGTTTCTCTTCAGCTGTTGGCTCCATGTTTGACTTATGAGACGTGTCTCATCCCAGCGCAGCAGGCAATTCAGAGGCAAATAACTGCGTCAAAATGTAGCATTATGCAGGCTAGGGCTGACCTTGATTGTGATGAATCATGCTCATCACACGCTTTTTCTCCATCTTCTTGATTATGGCTAGTCATAAAGCGAAATGCCAAGGCTATTGTAAGTTACTTGATAGTATCGTATCTCTGGCCTTTCTTCTTCTTCTATCTCACACATACCCAAGTTGTTGATTCCAAGTCGGTAATACTGACCGACTTACAACTACATAGCCTCAGTAGCAATTCAGATACGATGCTACAAATTTGCTTGGCCTTCATTTTAAGTTGGTTTAATCTGGCCAGTGGATACTTTTGGCCGTTCACTACACTGGGCGTATTCCTGCTACTCGCCTTGTTTCTTCACTTCGAGTTTTACATCAAGGATCCACGCTATCCGCCCGGCCCTCCACCGTTACCTTTGGTAGGGAACTTGCATCAAATCCCTCGTGACTGTAGCTGGCGCAAATATAAGCAATGGCACGACATATATGGTCCCATAATCACCGTTTACATCGGTTACAGACCCATGATGATCGTTGGTTCTCACCACTGTGCCAAAGACCTTTTTGTCAAGCGTGGTTCCATCTACAACTCTCGTCCCGAGTATTTTCCTGAAGGCATTGGCAGCAATCTTCACACAGTCGGTCTTCCATATGGCGACCACTGGCGAAGTCACCGGCGCTTATTAAACTCGATTCTCAGCAAGAGCCAGTGTGAGCAATATAAAGTTGCTCAAGACTTGGAATCGAAGCAGCTGTTAAGCGAGCTTTTGAAGAACAACGATTTCTCAAGTCACTTTCATCGCTTTGCCGGAAGTTTGACGTACTTTTTAGCATACGGAAAGCGAGTCCGCGTGGAGGCTGACAAGACACAAATTCGTGAAATTGAAGATATCATGAGGCTTATTCTGGAAAAAGTGATCCTCCCAGCTGTTCCTTTTCCTTTTCTGAGACTCTTGCCACGTTGTCTTGCACCCTGGAAACAAACGGCTGCAAAGCTGTATAACACACAGAGGCAGATTTTTATCAACAATTTTCGACGTGGAGAATGTAGAGCCGCCAAGAACTGGACTCATACCATACCGGAGGCGAACAGAAAACGACAAGGACAAGCATCAGGATTGAGTGGTATGCTAGGAGAAACGGAACTGGCATATGTCGTTGGCGTCAGTTATGAGGCCGGAAGTGACACAACAGCTTTCATCTTGGAGATATTGGTCATGTCTGTGATTCTTCACCCAGCTTCCGCAGATAAAGCTCGTGTAGAGCTGGATGCCACAGTTGGAATGCGAATTCCAAACTTTGAAGATGTGACAGATTTGCCACATGTTAGAGCCTACACCATGGAACTATTACGATGGAGACCTGTTGTGCCAGGTGGTATACAGCACGCAACATCAGAAGACGACTGCTATGGAGGCTATTACATTCCCAAGGGTACGCCGGTAATACCCAATCACTGGTCCATGGAGTCTGACCAGCATGTTTTTGAACACGCCGAAAAGTTTGATCCTGAGCGATGGGTCCGGAACGCTCTTTTGCCATCGAGCGCTTTTGGCGTGGGGCGACGCATGTGTCCGGGACAGCATCTGGCCATGAACTCGCTACTAATTGTGATATCACGCATATTATGGGCGTTTGATATCCTGCCGCAACAGGGCACACTGCCAAATCCGGATGAAATGACGAATGGCATCAGCTCCCGACCAAAGCCTTTTACTGCCATATTTCAACCGCGAAGTCCACAGCACCGTCGTGCCATTGTCGAGTTGATAGGGGAACAACATTGCACGGGCACGGAGCAATAGGTGAAGGTAGAGGCGGATTGGCCTATCTTGGAAATTAGCTAAGCCCGCCAGTTATACTAGTTGCATTATTGATTGCCATTCTTATATCAATCTACTGTGGCAGATGAGACAGGCGCTGTACCATACTCAGGGCAAGGTTATGTGCGCACTCCATGGATGTTTCACACAATGTAGCCTGCCTAGGGTTCAGATCGAGAAAATCGGCTATTCTGCGTGTAAAAAACTGCAAATGATAGCTAAAGAAGCAGAAGATACTGAAAATAAAAACCTTCGTGGGGAAGTGTCGTGACATGGAACAGTCAGTGGTTAAACAATATGCACTACAAAAATCACAGCGAGAATAGAGAAAAAGTCTTTATTGGAGAGGGTTGTCTGGTGTCACGATGCGGATGATTAATCTACGAGCAGTCGATGCCGGGGGATGAAAAGGACAGACAAGACTAACCGCAAATAGATACAGATTGGACCGAATCATGATAGCCATGTGATGTTACCAATAGTATCTATACAGTTAGGTCATGGGACTGATTGACCTAAAAGGAGAGCTGAAATGGTAATTCAACATGTCCACACAGGTACGTAAAGGGGACTACTGTATATAAGTGTCTTAGCCACCAGCATCCTGCGTGCATCTACTACACTAGCTCCCTATATTTGTCTGCGACAGTGGTGGGAACCAAAAATTCCACCCCGAGCCCGAGAAATAGATTGACAAATCCGTGAATCTAGGGACGTGCTTTTCTTCCACCCCTTGACACTCCACTTTCTGTGAGTGACTTGGAGCTGAAAGTCATTGCTTGTTTCTTTTCGAAAGAACTTAATAAACAAACGAAATGGGATATTAAAGGTCGCTTGTCTCTGCCTTAGCTGAGACCGTGGAGAAGCTAATATATGAAGCCGCATTGTCGTGGATTAATTTAGATAAGCAATACAGGGCATTTGTGTAGACTGTTGGGTTTCATTAAGTTCATTTGAATCCAAATAGCTAGCTTATGATACATTAAGTTCATTCTAATCTAAATGGCTTATTTGTAGTAAATTATCTTCATTCTGATTTAAATGAAATACAGCTTTCTAATTAACTATGGTCCACTTTAATTAGTTATGCTGACACAATTTGCGCGAGATCCCGCGCACCTATGGGCTGACTTAAAGCCCACACCAAACTTCAAACACGAAGGCAGACAGATGTTCCAATGAAGCTCAACCAACTGCCCCGTCATCTAAAGCATTGCTCTCTGAGCTTACCTTACCCCGATATAATCATCGTCCTGATAAATAGGCCAAAAAAGCTCAACAGTTTAACGATAGCGGCCCAAGAAGAGCTTGATACAGTGTTTCAGTGGTACGATGAGGAGCCCGGTTTGCGAGTCGCCATTATAAGCGGCATTGGCAGGGCGTTTTGCACTGGCTCGGATATTCAAGGTACGCTTTATGACTTTTTCCTTTTGGTGCACACTGCAATTCACTAAAATTAGTTTACCAGAATGGGTGACAAACATGCGAAACAAAGTCCCCTTCAAATCGCTTGAAAACGGATTTGCTGGGCTGTCATTCAGAACAGGCAAAAAGCCTATCATTGCTGCAGTGAATGGTCTCGCACACGGTGCGGGCTGCGAGATGGTACTGAATTGTGATCTCATAATTGCCAACGAGTCAGCAACTTTTTCTCTACCCGAAGTTAGGCGAGGCTTCATTGCCTGCGGTGGTAGCCTGACAAGGTTGATCATGGCGCTTGGCAAGCAGAGAGCATCAGAATTTGTCTTGACTGGCCGCGTTGCAACAGCCGAAGAATTTGAGAAATTTGGGCTCTGTAATTACGTTGTCAAGGAGCATGCAAGCTTGATGGATAAAGCACTGGAATATGCGAGACAAATTGCGGATAACTGTCCGGACTCTGTAATCATCTCCCGGCGCGGTCTACAGCTGGCGTGGCAAGGAGAAGATGTTTCCAAAGCTGATAGGGAGTATCTAAAGAACTCACTGCCGGACATTCTGAACAGCAGCAATACACAGGAGGGCTTACAAGCGTTCTTGGAAAAGCGTGAACCACGTTGGCAAGACAGCAAGCTGTAATCAAGTATAGTGTGAGAGCGAAGAAGGCTACATTTCATTTTCGTGGCATCGTTAAATTAAAATTTTGTCCTTTCCCTCTTATTTTTTACTCCATGTGTCGCTGCTATATCTAAGCACAACCTGGTAAGCACAACGACCAATTGGTATCTGCCATTGGCTCCTATACTTGAATCTTTTCAACAGTCTGTGATATTAATAGTGGCTACTTACTTAATCCTCCAAATACTGAATCAGATGCGAAATAGTGCTATACAACCCCTTCATACTTGTTTCGGGATACAGGCGTTTTAGCAACAACTATTACACGTGTAATCACCTGTGTATAAAGTTAATTTGAAAAGGGCCTAGTAACCTAGGCTACGATAAAACCATACCATCCTGTCTTATAAGGGCTGTCAAGATAGGCAGTTTCATACGTCCCTGCTGGCTAGAAGTCTGCTATACTTATACTTAAAAGGCAAAATAATACTAATACAGCTCGTTCAAAGCCTTAAAAAAGTATAAAATCTTTAAAGATATTTATTATTATCCTTACAGGAGAGCCCTTGAATCCCGGAAACTTCTTGAATCCTAAGACCCGAAGTATAAAGCATACGTATAGAGACAGAGGTATAGTTCACACTGTTCTTCAAATGCAGAGAAATATTTACTACCTGGTCTCTGGGCATACAGCTAAGATGCATTAGAAATACAATAGCAGCCATCCTCGTACTCTACCTTGTCATAACTTCGCGATACCAATCAATTACTTCAACAGCAATATAGAGTATAAGCATCATTCTAAAATAGCACTTTCCGCTCTGGTATTAAGTAAAAATACCTCATTCTATAAACTGGGCAGTCTAGAATTCTTCATCACACCTAGTAAGAAACTCGAGGCGTTGCTATTCTTGTTAAATATTCTTGTTACTATACCACTATGTCTGCAACAGGTTTCTCTATTGATAATCTTCACTTTTAAGCGTTGATTAATCCTTTGTTTAATTTGTGTATTTTCACTAAGCACATTTATTTTTCTGGCTTAGAGCATATGAGCGTTACTACAGAGAATACATTATTGTTCGTGTAAGGAGGTTCCTACTCCGGCGGCTTGTTCAGCTTCTATAAACAAGCTCCATACAGATACTATGTAAAGCTTAGTTTTATTCTCAGAGTAGCCCAAGCTATTTACAGCTTTTATTGATATTTTAAGGCAGATCGTCTATTTGTACCCGAAAACTGCAACCTAACCACACAAAACTTTACACATCTCATGAACACAGTCCTATCCAGTGGCGACTAAGCCAAGAACCAAAGTCAAAAAGATAGGTTTCGTGAAAACTACTAATAAGAATCAATGTATATCCGGTCAGCCGAAGGTTAGGAGGTCTTATAAGCGGTCCTAATCCTCAACTTCATATGTAGAACTTAGACTCCAATTCATTCAAATTACAACTTCATAATCTCAAGAGGTTTGGCCTTGATGATCTCAAGAACAAAACTAAAATCCCTTCCACTATTCTGAATTTTGCATTAGGTGATAATCTAAGCGGATAGCATTCAACCAGCTGAAAACCAGGTGACGACGGCTTTGGCCTTGGTTATTACTACGCAATCGCCACCGCAGATTAGTGGCACTTGGTAGCACTCACTATCTTGACCCGCAGATTGAACAGCTCGTTGTCGAGGCGAGTTACGTTGCCGAGAGCAACACACACTCTTAGCCTAGTTAGCTATATGGGCATAGCCGATAGGAGGACCCAGCCACTTAAGAGGGACAGCTACCCAATTTTTTGTTACAGTGCCATTGGACCTATTAATATAGGTCTTAAAGCTCTGGTAGGTAGGTTATGGGACTATCAGACAAGCGAACAGCGAGTCATGACTTACATCCCTTCATTATTCAAGTTATGGTACGGGTACGGGGTCTTATAGTTATGTATACTGCTAATCAAGCATAGCGAGGGATAAGGTGTTTATGGCTTCTCGCCTCATCAGCCCTGCACACACTTCCAATTTCTACAAGACCTAGTTCAATATCACCACACAACTGGGTAATCAACTGAGCGGCCTCAACACTAGCTACCCAAGAGTGATAATGATTGATGAGAAGGAAGGCCTCTGACGTAAGGCATAGTCTTGGGCAACCCATCTCAAATCCACCAACGCCCTTTTTAAATTATTTTTGAACCAAGTATAGTAGCAGTAGGGTTAAGATTGTTTGACTTATTTAAGAAAATAATCTAAATTAGTTTTATATAAAACTATTGCAAACCGACTACCAGATACTCCATTACACCTGCCTTGTAATATTTTCATATTCTAGCAGAGTTAATCTCTGATAATAGTTAGTGCTATTGTAGTACCTGCTAGAAGCGCCATGGATAGCCTGGTTTTTTGCTTTGTTTGTGTTACGATATATTACTCTGTTATTGAAGAACAGCTTATTGATTCACCAATTAAAATAGTCCATTTGGGTAAATAAGAAATTGCAATGTAATAAAGAAGGGATGTTTCCATTGCATCTAGTCTAGACACTAATGAACTTAGTTTATATCACAGAAGCCTTCCAGGCCTGGATACGTGCCATGAGCCTCAGTGTTTAAGGCAGCTGGAATGCTAAATAGGCAGTCCGCTGGCTCTTGTCCATAGCATCTGAATGTCTCGGCTTGTGTAACATTCATAGTCGACTGCCAGTACTCGGTGCGAGGATGCCCATACTCAAAAAAGAACAGAAATTCCGTTGGCGGTAAGCGCGGAACAGGATCTGTGTAACCCATTAGCTTTAACGTCATGCCTTTGGAGGAGTTGAGCTAAAGTATTTAGAGCCTACCATTAAAGTGAGTAATGCGGTAGGCGATTCCCGCTTCAAGCTCAGTAGCTCCAGCTAAGTTATCAATATAGTCTGCAAACTTGTGATCCCCAACCCTTGGTGAGCCATATGTGAAGAGCTTCGTAATGCTGAGCGGTTGTGGTTTTAAAGTACCAAAAGCAAGATGGGCAATAGCCCCGCCTAAGCTATGGCCAGAGATAACAACATTATAATCAGGCTTCGAAGCCAGAGCTGCTTTTATAGCTGCCTCAACGTCCTCTTGAATCGAGTTCCATGCCTCCAAAAACCCCTCGTGTACTTTACACTCTGAGCAAGTATTTCCAGTGGAATTATAAACCTGAGGGAAAAATCTAAAATCCGTGCGTGCATCTCGGTCACTCACAGTACCAGGAATGCCAAGGACAAATTCAGCTCGAGAATCAACTTGGAACAGGGCAGCTTGAGTATCAGTAACAGTATTGTTAATGTACTTTAGCTGTTTAACACCAATAGGAAGAATTTCACAGGGCTTGACAGCAGTGCCTGCGAATCCAGTGTAGTATACAATATCGTTATAGAGATCCGTAGAGACTAAATTATATTAGCATAGCCAATTACGCAAATAAGCTTCAACTGACCTGGAATCTTAGCGGTGGTGGCTCTTTTCATAGATTCAACAATAGGACTAGTATTCCCATCTACTGGCCTGGCCAGAGTAGGAGCGGCCACAAGTAAGAGCAGTTGAAGCGGGAACATTCTATCGGGTGGAGTGTCAAAGAGTTTGATTAACGCAATGTAGTTTGGTTGAGTAGTGGTATTAATATTCCTATTAAGCAAGTCTTCTAGTTATTCTTATATATTTTGTCCCTGACATACTCGTTCTTATCACTTATATCATATTACACCGCCTCTCAAAAAGAATTAGACGTCACGTCTCGCTTTGCATTTACACCGGCTGCAAAACGGTATCATTACTATGTCTGACCCATCGCCCCCACCTCCTTGCGTCGATGATCTTCAGCGGTCAAAATGCCCTGCACCTTTACAGTATTCTCCGGTAGATTGCTAGTACACAAGAATGTTCATTATTTTCCTAATCCTGGACTTCCCCTCACTTCATATGGGGCGATACAATCGGAAAGTAAACTTCCTGGCCAATTGGCGGAAACCACATTGCACATCCGTGAGACTGCAGCTCTTGGCGCCGGTGGGGCAACGGTAGCTGCTTACCAGATTTGTACGAATTACTACTTTGTGTTTTTGTGCATAGCGATTATTTGGTTTGTCATGCTGGCAAAGGTCATCACTATTGCCGTTGCTCTCTTTTTGGAGGAGCTAGGGCAGTAAACGATTAGGAAAGGCACTATACATTGAAAAAAAAAGGCTAGTTTTAAGTTCCTGCGCTAGGTATGGCGTGGTACAGTAGGACAGGAGTTTGGCGTTTGGCTGGAGAATTTTCCCATACGTATGAAAATGCTTCGTAGTCTGGGTTTTTATTGGATCGGTCTCAAGTAGTAAGCATTTAATAGCAGCGTGAGACTCTTTGTTCGGCAGGAGTTTAGGCAACCGAATGTTCTTGGGACTGAGAAGCAGCATGTAGATGGAGATTTTAACAGAATCGATGTTTCTGGCGTTTTTATAGCCAAAGTAGGGCAAGTCCCATTAGGTATTGATTACGCCATCTCTTGGGGAACCTTTTCACAAAGTTGTCAATAAAGTGTCTTCGTCTGACCTGCATTGTTGTTCGAGCCCGGCGTGTGAATTATTGCAGATAAAGAGGATTTGAAGCGCTTCCTTATAGTTCACAGCTGCGGATATGACTACAAGGACGGATATTTTCACATTGCTGCCAAATTTGTGGATTGAAATGGGAAGAGCTTTGGATATGCTTGTCTCTCATTCATCACTTATGCATTTGATAGTACACGATCGATTGAAGACCTACCGGCGTACCCTGCATCCTTTCACGCTAAAAGAGTTTGAGGTTGATGGTATTGCTGATATAAGTTGGAATGATACAGTGTTAGCTAACTTAATACTCTCATCCAGTTATAAGAACTTAATTCTCTCTTTTGTGGAAGGTCACTCTGCAAACAAGTGGTATTTTGATGACATTATCGAATGAAAAGGGCCAGGGGTAATTATGCTTCTTCTTGGTACTCCGGGCACAGGCAAAACATTGATAGCGGAGACAGTAGCTGATCACGCACGACGGCCGCTTTACATGTTGAGCGTAAGAGAGCTGGGTCAAAGTGCAGAATCTGTTGAGAAGCGTCTCAAACAGATTGTGAGTTTGGTGAAGAAGTGGAACGCAGTCTTGCTGTTTGACGAGTGCGATGTGTTTTTTGCAGGAAAGGCGGACAAGCAACTTGGCGCATAACGAGATTGTGGCCGCATTTCTTCGGTAAGTACTTGTGCCTGTGAGAACTGATTTAAACATGCCGTGTACGATAATTATGATTAGGCTTCTCAAGTATTTCAGTGGCATCATGATTTTAACAACTAACCGCGCTGAAGCCATTGACGAAGCCTTCCAGAGCAGAATCCACTTGACAATTCACTACCCAAATCTGGGCCTTTCCGAGAAAGAACAAATATAGAGACAGTTTATAATGAACAGCGCCAGCTCAAGTCTCAAAATGCTGTCACAGACAATGATCACGAGCGTCTTTCTGTTAGACTTGAATGGACGACAGATTGAGAATACCATCAAGATTGCAGCACTACTGGCTAGGCTACAGAGTTCAAGCCTCAGTATGAAACAAGTTCAGGCCGTGCTGCAAGCAACACTAAATATACAAGCGCCCACTTGTAATGTCAGGGTGAAGAGTCAGCCCTGGCCCGTCTTTTGTGTTTCTCAGCCCCTTTGTTGAAAAATTACACATCACAAGTGTGGCGGTAATGCATTACGACGCATGTCTCCAGGAGATAAACTGTAAAGAATCCACTTGCTTTTATGAGAATATGAGATAGTAATTTCTCAACAACTGGTTGGTATTTCAATATCGAGATGACATATAAAGTAGTGCTCAGTGCACAGTATAATGTATCAGCTGGAAGATAAGTTTCCTTGCTGCAAACGCAAGGCTCTCAAAGACTGTGATACAAGTTGTGCCACTTGAGACGCTTCTTTCCAAACAAAGTCATGATCTCCGATAAGATTATCAACTAACACTACATTAACGCCATCTTTCACCAGCTTCGTGTGCATCGCCTCTATCTCAGGTGTATCAAGAAGAGTATCTTCCACAGAGTCGGCTAGAATGGCATATCCACGAGATCCCCAATCAGTGCTTAAATTTCCCGTAAAACAGCTCGGTGACGCCTGTTTCCACACCTCTTGGTCATTTCCAAAGGCCCCCTGCAAGAAGCCAGAATAATCTCCACCGTATCTTTCATTAAGCCTAACCAGATCGTATATGCCATATATGCCGATGATGGCAGATGGAAATTGGATATTGTGGGGAATTGGATGGCCGTGTAGTGCCGCCTCACCCATTAGCAGTTGAAAGGCCAATGTTGCTCCTGATGAATGACCAATAAATATATAATTGTTCGAGATCTCATACTCCTTTTGTACAAAGGATAAAGCCGCTTATACATCGAGGATATGATCAGGGTGCCGTGCCGCTCTGAGTGAAGATGACGCAGTCGCTTCGGAATCTTGCAAAAAGTCTGGGTGTGACGATAGTCGGTGGTCAATGCTAATAAATCCACAGATGGCGGAGAAAATCGGATCGCTTGCTGAGAGCATATAATCGACGCAAGGAACAAAATCCTCAAAGGTGTTGCGTGGATCACGCCATGCGCCGCCGTGCATAAATCTAATTGTAAAGACATCATCAGCCCTAATATTTTCCAAACTTTACTTTGTAGGTAGCGAATGCTCTAAGCTATACCGAAGACAAGCTCAATATAAAGGTTGTCCAACTTACATTACCCAATACTTGTTAAACAACAAATTGTTCTCGCCGCATCTTCTCCAGACACCAAGTCGTTGTAGATCGTGGCTTCCGTACTGATGATATGTGTAAGAAGACTTTGTCGGTGCTGCTGAGGAATCCATAGTTAATATCGTTTATATGAAAACTGACTATTAAATTGAGATTAAGATTGAAAAAATTATTTGTGTTAACTAGGGTAGTGTGTTTTTATGGTTAATTTGACTTATCCCATTCTGTTCATAGTCTGTTTCATTTGTCTTGTTTTATGTTAGGCCATACTTTATTACGCTCACCTCTATTATATGACGTTCCGGTCGTTCTTCCAACAAGAACTACAGGGTAGGTTAAGTTTATTAATAAAGGATTAAAATAAATCTAAGCAATTGATAAATGTATTATAATTTAAGTTATTAAATAATTAATAATAAATAATTATATTAACTAGCTAAAGTTAATTTTATTTAAATAATATAAAGAATAATATAATTAAGTTTATTTTAATTATAATAAATATGAATTTAATTCTTATTAAAATAAATTTATATTTTTTATAACTTTTAATAATTATTAAATTTTTTTAATTTATTTTTAATATCTAATTTTTTCCTCCCTTCTATCCTTTCCCCCTTTTCTCCTTTTTTTTTTCCTTTCCTCCCTCCTCCCTCTCCTTCCTTCCCTCCCCCCCCGTTCTTTCCTTTCTCTTTCTCCCTCCCTGTCTTTCTCCCTCTCCCCTCCCCCTCCCCTCCTCTCCTCTTCCTCTCCTCCCTTCCCTCCCCCTCCTTCCTCTTTTTTCCCTCCCCCCCCCTCTCCCCCCTTCCCTCTCTCTCTCTCTCTCTTTCCTCCTCCCCGTTTCTCCTTCCTCCTTTTTTCCCCCTTTTTCCCCCCTTTTCCCCTTTCCTTTCTTCTTTCCTTCTCTTCTTTTTCTCTTTCCGTTTTTCTTCCTCCCTCTCTCCCCCCCCTCTTTCTTTTCTCCCTTCTTCTCCTCTTTTCGTTCTTCTTTTCCCCCGCCCTCTCCCCTCCGTTCCGTTTCTTCCTCCCCGCTTCCCCTCCCTTTCCCTCCTTCCTCCCTCTCTTCTCGTTTCCGTTCTTCCCTCCTTCCTCCTCCCTCCTTCTCTTCCTCCTTCCTTCCCCTTCCTTTTCTTTCCCTCCTCTCCCCGCTTCTCTCCTCCTTCGCTTTCTTTTCCTTGTCCTCCCTCTCGCTTTCCTTTCTCTTCCCCTCCCCTTCTCTTTTTCCCCCTCCTTTTTTTTCCTTCTTCCCTCCTTCCTTCCCTTCTTCCCTCCTTTTTTCCTTTCTTTCGTCCTTTCTTCGTTTCTTTCCTGCTTTCCTCTTTTCTCGTCCCTTCCTTTTCGTCTCTTCCTTCGCTCCGCTCTTTCCGGTTTTTTTATACTTGTGCCTTAGTTCTAGTAGTATTATAAAAAGTAAAGCAAGCTTGACTAGGCGGGGTCAGGTTTGTTACAATTATTTTTTTTAATTTATTTTAATTTATATAGTTTTTATTATTCTTTTAAATAATTATAAATTATTTTTTTTTTATTTTTTTTTTTTTTTTTTTTAATTTCCTTTTTTTATACCCTAAATTTATATTTTTTTTTTAATTAAAATTTAATTTTTTTAACTCAATGAATATTTAAAGTATTACTATTCAAGCTATAGTATATAGCTATTTGAGCTATAACTTATTTATTTTAGCTAGCATTGGCGCTAGGTCAGCAAGACTTAGTTGCAGTGGGGCCACTACTAGTTGTAGTATACTATACTTACTATAAGTTAATTTAAACTACTATAACAGTAATAATACCTTTGGCAATTAGTTACTAACTTTATTATTAGCTATTCTAATAGTTATTTTAATTAGTTAGTTTAATTAGCTATTATAATTAATATCTTTTAATTAATGGTTTTTAATTAGTGCTTTCAATTAGCTATTATAGTAAACAAATATACTATAGTTATAGTGAGTATTATGTTTTATTTTATGTATATAAAAGGTTTTTGTGCTAGCTTTTATTATAGGTAAAGCTTACTAGTTTAATGTTAATAGTAGTTAGAATAAGTAAGTTATAGGTTAAATAATAATACTTTATATTTAATATATATATTTAAATTTTTTAAAATATTGTAATAAGTTAAAATATTATTACCAATATATAATTTAAAATTTTTTTTTCTCTATTAATTCTTTGTTTAAATGTTTCCCCCCTTCTTCTTTCTGTTTTTCTTTCTCTCTTCTCCCTTTTTCTCTTGTTTTTCCCGCTCCTCCCCTTTCTTTTTCTTTCCCCTCCTTCTTTTTTTCCTCCTTTCTTCCGTTTTTTCCCTCTTTTTTTCCCCCCTCCTCCTCTTTCCTCCCTTCTTTCTTTCTCCTTTTTTTTCTCCCTTTCTTTTCTTCTTTTCCCTCCTTCCTTCCCTCCCCTCTTTTCTTTTTTTCCTCTTTTTTTCCTCTCTTTCTTTTTCCCTCTTTTTTTTTCCCCTCTTCCCCCTTTCTCTTTTTTCTCTTTCTTTTTCCTTCCCGTTTTTCTTTCTCTTTTCCTCCCCTTCCTTCCTTTTTTCCTTCCTCTCTTCTTTTCTCCTTCTTCCTCTTTTCCCCTTCTCTTTTCTTTCTTCCCCTTTCTCCCCTTTCCCCCCCCCGTTTCTCTTTTTCCCTTTTCCTCCCCCCTTTCTCTTTTTCCCTTTTCCCCCCCCCTTCCTTCCTTTTTCTCTTCCTTTCTCTTTTCTCCTCTTCTTCTTCTTCTTCTTCTTCTTCTTCTTCTTTCTCTTCTTTTCCCCTCGTCTCTTCTTCCCTCTCTCCCTGCTTTTCCTTTTTCTTCTCTCTCCCTCCTCCCTTCCTCTTCTTCCCTTCTCTCTCCCCTTCTCTTTATCGCTTCCCCCCTTATTTATTCGGATTTTTTTATTTTGTTTTATTTATTTTCTTTTTATTTTAAATTTCTTTTAATATATTATTGAATAATAATATCTATTTATATAATCTATTTATTAACTTATATTTTAAGAATTAATTTTATAGTTTATTGTATTTTTATAATTAATATAATCTAGGTTTATATTATAAGACTAAATATTATAAATTTATATTTTATATTTAATATTTTTATTGTTAACTCAGAAAATTATTTTTATAATATAATAAATACAGTCTAATATTATTATTTTATTCTAGGGTAGAGTAAATTATTTAATCTTTTTTTAAGGGAATTAATCCTAGAAAAACTTGCTTATAACAAGATTTAAACCTATAACCTTAAGGATTAATTAAGAGTTTATTAAATAGTTAATTACTTTGCTATAAAAGCATTTTATAATATTATTTTTAAATTTAAGTATTTTTTATATTTTATATTATTATAAATAATTTTTTAAGTTTTTTAAATAAATTAAAAAGTTAAACTTTTATTTATATATATTTTTTATTTCTTTTAAAATAAATTATTTTTATATATTTTTTCTTAATTTAAATTTCTATATATATTAATTTATAAAACTTTTTATATTTTATTTCTTATATATAATTTTAATATAATTTTATTAATATATACTTATATTATTATTTTATAATATTAACTTTTTTTAATATTAAAATAAAAATCTTTAATAAAAAAATCTTTTTAATTAAAAGTTAATGTATATTATTTATTCATATTATAAAAATATTATTAATAATAATATTTTTTATTAAATTAATAATATCTTTTTAGTTTTAATATAATTAATATTCCCTTTAAGGGATAAGTCTGCCTGGCTTATTTAATTATATTATTTAACTTTTATTATTTTATTAAGTCATCTAATAAAATCAATTATATTAAGGATTTAAGTCTTATACATTCCATTTAATTATACAACAAGGTATTAGTTATATAATAATATAATTAAAATATTAATAAAAAGATTATATATATTATTATTTTTAACTATTTAAGATTTAGCTTTTTATTAACTTTTATTTTTTTTTTTTATATCTTTTAATATTTTTTTTTTTCTAGAGCTTAAGCTTAATTTTTTTACCTTGATTTTAAAAGAACCTAGCTTTTTAATATCTTATTTTAATAGTCTATTTCTTATTATCTTAGTCTTTAATGATATTTTTATTAACTTTTAATTGTACTATTATAATATTAGTATTTGATTCTTTTTTATAGGTTATTTTATTATATATAACTTTAATTAATTATTATTATTTGGTTAGTTAAGGGCTTCGGTCACTTACTTGACTATTAATAGAATAGTTGTTGTTTATTGTGTTGTATTTGTGGTGTTAAGTTATTTATATAAGACTATACGTAATTTTAGTCAAGTTTTAAATAAATAAATTCTTTTATTTTTATACTTTTAAATATTTATAGAATATTTAATTTTAAACTAGAAAACTTTATCTTTTAATTTATTATTTATTATTATAATAAATATATTATATAAAAAGTATATATAAGTTTAGGTTTAGCTTAATTAATTACTTAAAAACCTTAGTTTTAATAATATATTTAAAGTTTTAATATTATAATTTAATATATAAGTTATAAGGTTTAATATTTATTATAATAATAATATTAATTTTATTTTATAGTTATTATATTTCAAAGAGAGAATTGTTTTTATTATTATATTTTATATTATTAAATAATTTAATAAGATTAATTTATATTTAAATCAATGGGCATAAAGTCTTATAATAGGTATTATAATATAAAATTAAATTATGAATATAATTAATATTAAATATTTTTTTCTAATATAATTTAATAGTCTGTTATTTTTTATTTTTATTTAAGTATATTAATATAATAAAAAAACTTTAAATATTAATTTATTTTATTTTTAAAGCTTTAATAAGTTAAATATTAATTAATATAGTAAATAATCTAGCTTTTTAATATAAAATCTTTTTTTTAATAATAGTATTAAATTATTATTTTACTTATAGTTTAAGACTAGTTTTTAGTATTTTTTGTTTTAAATATTTATAATTTTTAAAATATATTTTATTTTATTATAATTATAATATTTAAACTTTTTTTAGTTTATATTATATTAAAGTTTATTTAATTAAGTCTTTTATTTTTAAAAGTAATTATCTATTATTATTTTTTCTTTTTTTAATTTATATAATAATATTTATTAATTTTTATTTATTATTTTCTTAAGTTTTTTATTTTAAACTTATATAAAAAATTATTAGTATTTATATATATTTTTCTACACTTATTAAAAATTATAATATTTTAAAAAAATTAATAAACTTGTTTTTTAATTATTACTTTTAAGCTATTATGTAATTCTTTAATTAAAGCTAATTTATTTTCCTTAATCTTAATAATAGTCTTTTTAAATTTAATTATATAATTTAAGTATTTCTTTTTATTATAAATTAATAAATTAATTCTTAATTATTTATTTTTTATTAACATTTCTTAAAGTATTATATATTTTTTCCTTAAAATATTTAAAATTATTAAAAATTCTTTAAATATTAATTTATTAAGTTTATTTAATATTTTATATATAATCTTTTTAAATAAATTAAAATCTTTTAAATATTATTTTTTTTAAATTTTTTAATAATTTAAAATTTATAATATTACCTTTTAAAAATAATATATAAATTTTTTAATACTCCTTTCCGTTTTTTTCTCCTTTTCTTCCCTCTTTTCTTGTTCCTTTCCCCCTCCTTTTCCTTTTCCCTTTCTCCCGTTTTTCCCCTTTCTCTTCCTCCCCTTCCCCCTCCCCCTCCTCTTCCTCGTTCTCCCTTCTTCCTTTCCTTTTCCCCCCCTTCCCCTCCTTTCTTCCCCTTCTGTCTTTTTCTTCTTTCTTTCTTCCCGTTCCCTCCTTTCTTCTTCCTCCCTCTTCTTCCCCTCGTTTCCTCTTATCTTGTTGTTTTTTTTCTTTATTTTTATTGCTTATGTTATTATTAAATTTCTTATTAGTAAAAAATATAAATCTTATCTTATTATTATTATAAAAAAATAATCTTAATTAAACTACTATCATTAAAATTAATATTACTTAATGCTTTATAATAATCCAGTAAACAAAAATTATTAATATATAATATTTTAAGTATTCTTTTAACAAGAACTATAAATAAGTCTAGTTTATTAATAAAAAAATTAAAATAAAATTAAACAATTAATAAATATTATTATAATTTAAGTTATTAAATAATTCATAATAAACAATTATATTTATAATTAATTAAAACTAATTTTATTTAAATAAAATAAAAAATTATATAATATATAAGTTTATTTTAATTATAATAAATATAAGACTTATTTTTATAAAAATAAACTAATACTTTTATAATTTATAATAAGTAAATTATATTATAATAAATTTTTAATATTTAATTCTTTTAAATTTAAATTTGTTTTAATAAGTTAATTAATATAATTAGTTGGCCAGTCTAAGGCTCTTTTAATTAATAAGTAATATAAGTATTACTAAAAGTAAGTTTATTTTAGTACATGACTTAAACAGGGTCGAGTTGTTATAGTCGGGTTATTATAAATAATAATAAAAACTTCATTGTTAAAATTAAAGTATATATTTAAGTTTAATAATATAAAAATTTTAGTATTATATATTTATTAACAGTTTTATTATATAACAACCCAACTATACACTTATATCATTCACAAAATAAATTTATTTAATAACTTAATTAATTCAATATAAGTTAATAGTTTAAAACTATAATCTGTTACAAACCAACAAACAATACTATTTAAATTATATGACTAAAATGTAAAGCCAACTAATTAAAATATATAATAATACTTTAATAAGTATATTATTATATAATACTAAAATATATATTATAATAATATAATATATTTTATATTACTCTAATATTTTTACTATTATAACTATAATTTATAATATTTTATATATTTTATTTATATATAACTTTATAATTATTATTTTTTAAATAATTAAATAATTAATTATTATATATTTTTATTATAATATAATATTTTTTATCTCTTTCGTTTTCTCTTCTTTCTTCTTATTCTCCTTTTCTTCCTCCTTTTCTTTTTTATTTCTTTTCCTAGTCTCCCCCTTTCTTTCTTTTCTCCTTTTATTCTATTTCCTTTTTATTTAAACATATTACTTATTCTTTAAGTAATAACTTTTTAATAAAATATTTATTCCTTTTAAAATTAATAATTTAAATTAATTCCTTTTTTTTAAAAGATTAAGCCTTTTAATATTTTAATTTAATTTAAATAATAAGAATATAAATAATAAAAGAAATAATTTACTAGAATTATTATTTACTCTTAAACTATTAAAACTTTTACTTTTTTATTATTTATTTATAAATATAAATATTATAAACTTAACTTAATATTTTATTTAATTTAATAATTAAATTAATTTAAAATAAATAATTAAACTTTATATTATTAATTTTTTAATAATAAAAACAGTTAATTTTATTAAATTATTATATAAATCTTTAAGATGTTATTTATTTTATAAAAAGAGATTTAAAAGAAATTTTAAAGTTATAAATACTATTACCCCTTTAATAAATAACTTTTAAATTTAAGATTTTTTTTTTATTAAAATAAATACCTTACCTTTTAATACTATTAAACTTTTATTATTAAAAATAATATAAAATTAAATTCTATTATTAAAAATATAAAAAAATAAAAAATATATTATTTTTTTTTTTCTTCCCCTCTTTCCCGTTTTCCTTTCCCCGCTTCCCCTCCCTTTCTTTCCTTCTCCTTTCTCCTCTTCTCCTCCTTCTATATTTTTATCCTTTCTTCTTCTTAAGGATTTTTTTAAAAAAAAATTTATAAACGGGGAGTGGCGCCGTGGTAATAACGCCTGGTGACCTATCTCGAAAGGTCGTGGGTTCAAATCCTGCCTCCCTCACACTAAGAATAAGTTTTGCTTTGGCTGTGGCATATTAGCTTATCCTTAGATTACCCGAAGCCTGATTGTTAGAAAGGCAGCACTAGAAGCAGGATTGGTTCCCCTGCTTCTTCACCAATAGCAGAGCTTATACGAGGTAGGCTCTGCACGGAAAAACAATATCCCGCAGTACTAACAAGGATCCTTGCAGAAGGGCTATGCCTAAGAAAGGGCTATGCCTGGTAAGGAAATTGAAGGTCAAGGGAAAAACTAGTTATATGTGCCCTTAGGGGCCAGAGCAAAGGGGTATACCTAAAGCGTGGAAATAAGAGTAAAGAAGCTGTATATTTAAAAAACACCATTACTTGTACTGCTAGCTTGATAGCTAGACAGCTAGCTACTATACTATATATCTTGATAGATATTAGATAGATAGATAGCCGCTTCATAAGCCTTTGGCTTCCATAAGCGTAATGAATAAAAAAAAAAAAAAAAAAAAAATAACTTTTAATAAATTTTTTATAATTATTATAAAAGTTAATATTATATTAAATAAATTAAATAAAAATCTAGAAAGAATTTTAAATAAATTATTTTACTAGAATAATTAATATTTATTAAACTAAGGAAAAAAATAATAAAATTATATTATCAACAATAATTTTAAATAATTTAAGAAAATAGACTTTAATACTATATAAAAAAAAAAGTTTTTTAAGTATTATAATTATAAAAAAATAAGATATATAATAAAAAACTATTAATTTTTTAAGAAAAAAAGAAATAAGTACTTATCCTTAAATTTAAAAAATAAGTTAATTCAATATAGAAAAAAAAAATCTTTAAATATTTATTATTTTATTAAATTATTTAATATAATAATAAATATTATATTTATTTTATTAGGAAGAAAAGATTTAATTATTTTTTTTAAAAGCTTCAATAAAAATTATTAACTATTATAATTATTTTAAAATAATTAAATAAAAATAAAATTAAAAACAAAAAAATTATTAATAAAAATATAATTAATATTTTAAAGAATTTATAAATCAATTTAAGATTTTTTAATAAAATAATAATTATTAATTAAAAAAATATTAAAGAAATTAATAATAGATTTATAATTCCTTAAATTATAATATTAATTTTGTTTTATTTTTTAAAAAACTATTAGTTTATATAATTTAAAAGTAATTTTAAGTTTAAAAGAAAAATACAATTTTTATAATAAAAACTATAAATAAGAATTATTATTTAAGTATTATAAGATTTATTATAAAATATACCTTAATTAAAAATATATAAATAATATAAATAAAACTATTAAATATAATAATTATTTATTTATTATTATAACTATTATAATACTTATATTATTATAAAATATAAAAAATACTTTTAATAAAAGAAAATATTAAAAAAAGTCTCATAAGAACTAAAATATTAAAAATATAATTTAAACTATTATATTAATTATAAAAATAAAAAACTTATTAAAAATATTATAAGCCTATAAAAGAAAAAAATTATTATATTAAAATATAAATAGTATACTTAATATTAAATATATAATATATAAAGAAATCTTACTTTAATTATTTATTCCTAGAACTATAAAAAAAAACTATAATTTAAACTAAAATATTTTTATATAATATAAAAACTTTAAGAAAGTCTAGTAAAAAAACTATAATAATTAATATTATAAAGAAAATTAAATAAAATTAATATTTTTATATTTATAAACTATAAAATATAATATAATTATATTATATTTTAATTTATAAATTATTTTATATTATTTTATTATAAAAAACTTACTTTTATTTATTAATATTTTTTTTTTTCTTTCCCTTTTTTCTCCTCTTTCTTTCCTCCCCCCCTTCCCCTCCTTTCCTCTCCTCTTCTCCCTCTCCCCCCTCTCCTTTTCTCTTTCCTTCTCCTTCCTTCCCCCCCCCTTTTCTCCTTCCTTCCCCCCTTCCTTCCTTCCCTTCGTCCCCTTTCCTTTTTTTTCCCTCCTCCCGCCTTTCTCCCCCCCTCCTTTCTCCTCTCCCCCCCGTTTCCTTTTCTCTTCCTCTCTTTTCTTCCCCTTTTTTTTCCGCTCTCCTCCTCCCCCCCCCCCCCCTCCCCCCCTCCTCCCTTCTCCCCTTCTTCTTTCTCCCCCCTCTCCCCCCTCTTTCCCCCCCTCCCCTCCCCCCCCTTTTTTTTCTCTCCCCTCCCCCTCCCCTTCTTTTTCCCTCCCCTCTCTTCCCCTTTTCTCCCCTTTCTCCTTTTCCTCCCCTCCCCCCTCTTTCCCTCCTCCCTTCCCCCTCCTTCTCCCCCCCTCTTTTCCCTTTTTCCTTTCTTTCTTCCCTCTTTTCTTCTCTTTCTTTTCCCCCCCCCCTCCCCCCCTTTCCTTCCTTCTTCCTTCTTCCTCCTTCCCTCCTCTTCTCCTTCCCCCTTCCCTCTTTTTCTTTTTCTTTTTCCTTTTCCCCCTTCCCCCCCCCTTCTCCCCTCTCCCTTCCTTTCTTCTTTTCCCTTTTCTTCCCCTTTCTCCCTTTCTTCCCCTCCCCTTCCCCCCTCCCTCGCCCCTCCTCTTTCCCCTTCCCTCTCCCTTTTTTCCCTCTTTCCTCCTCTTTTCCGCCTTCCTTCCTCTCTTTCTCTTCTTTTCCCCCTCTCTTCCTTCTCTTTTTTCCCCCCTCTTTCCCTCCCTTTCTTCTTCTCTCTCTTCCTCCTCTTTTTCTTTTTTTCCCCCTCTTCCCCCCCTCTCCCCCCCTCTCTTTCTCCCCTCTTTCTTCCCTTCTCCCCCCTCCCCCTTTTCCTTCCTTTTCTCCCCTCTTTTTTTTCTCTTTCCCCCCTTCCCTTTTTCCCCTCTCTTCTTCTTTTTTCCCGTTCTTCCCCCCCCTTTCCCCCCCCTTTCCCTTCTCCCCCCCTCCTTTCTCTTCCCCCCTCTTCCCCCTCTCTCGCCCTTTTTTCCTTTTCTCCCTTCTTCTTCCTCCTTTCTTCCCCCTTTTCTTCCCCTCCTTTCTCGTTTTCTCCCCTCCCTCCCCCCCCCTCCTCCCTTTCCCTCCCCTCCTCCCCTCTCCCCTCCTTTTCCCCGTTTTCTTCCTCTCCTCCTTTTCCCCTTCGTTTTTCTCCTCTTTCCTTCCCCCTCCTCCCTTCCCCTTCCCCTTCCTCTCTTTCCTTCTCTTTTTCCCCCCTCCCTCCCCTCCTCCCCTCCTCCCCCCGCTTTTTCTTCTCTTCTCTTTTCTTTCTCTTCCTTCTCTCCTTTTCTCTTCCCCTCTTTTCTTTCTCCTCCCCCCTTTCTCCTTCTTTTTCCCCTTTTTCCCCCCTCCCCCTCTTCTTCTTCTCCCCGTTTTTCTCCCCTTCCCGTTTTTCTCCCTTCTCCCCCTCTTCTTTCTTTTCTTCTCCTTTCCTCCTTCTTTCCCTCCTCCCTCCCCTCTCTTCCCTTTTTCCTCCCCTTTCCTTCTCCCCTTCTTTCTTCTCCCCCCCTCCCCCCTCCTTCCCTCCCTCTTTTCCCTCCCCCCCTCCCTTCTTTTTCCGCCCTTTTTCCTTCTCCTCTCTCCGTTTTCTCCTTCCCTCTCCCCCCCCCTTCTCCCTCCCTTTCCCTTCCTTTTCTCTTTCCCCTCCCCCCCCCTCTTTTTTTTTTCCCCCCCTTCCCCCTTCTCTTGCCTTTTCCCCCTCCCCTTCCTTTTTCCCCCCCCTTTTCTCCCCCCTCTCTCTTTTCTTCTTCCTCCCCCCCTCTCCGTCTTCCCCCCCTTCTCTTCTCCCCTTCTTCCCCCCGTCTCTCCCTCTTTGCTCTCTCCCTCTCCCCCCCTTCTCCCCCTCCTCTCCTCCCTTCCCCCCTCTCCTCTTTTTCTTCCTCTTTCCCCCCCCCTTCCCCTCTCCTCTTTTCTTCTCTTCTTTCTCCCCCCCTCCCCCTTCCTTCCTCCTTCTTTTCTCCCCCCTTCTCCTTTTTCCTCCTCTTCTCCTTCTTCTCCCCCTTCCTCCTCTTTCCTTCTCTTCTCCCTTTCTTTTTCTTTCCCCCTTCTTTCTTCCCCTCTTCTCTCCTCCTCTCTTTCTTTCTCTTCCTTCCTTTCTCCCCTCCCTCTCTTCTTTCTTTTCTCCCCCCCTCCCTCCTCTCCCCCCCTTCCTTTTTCTTTTTTCTTCCCCTCTCCTTCCTCCTTCTCCCCTCCTTTCCCCCCTTCTTTTCCCTTCCCCCTTCCTCTTTCTTTTTCCCTTTTCCTCCTCTTTTCTCCTTCCCTTCCCTCTCCCTTCTTCCTTTGCTCTTCTTTCTTCTTTTTCCCTCCCTCCCTCCCTCCCCTCTTCTCCTTCCCTTCTTCCCCTCTCTTTCTCTTCTTCTCTTCCTTTTCCTTCCCCTCCTTCCCTCCTCTCTTTCTTTCTCCTCTCCTTCCCTTCTCCTCGTTCTCTCTTCCCCTTTCTCCCCCTCCTTTTCTTTTTTCTCCCTTCTCCCTTTCTTTTCCCCCTCTCTCCCCTTTTTCCCCCCCTTTCTCTCTTCCTCCCCTCCCCCTCTCGCTTCCCCCCCTCCTCCCCTTTTCTCCCCCTTTCTCCCTCTCCTTTCCCTTTCTTTCCTCCTCCCTCCCTCCCTCTCTCCCTTCCCCCCCTTTCCTCCCTTCCCCTTTTCCCCCCCGCCCTTTTCTTTCTTCTCCTCCTTTCGCCTCCTCCCCTCTTCCCTCTTTCTCTCCCTTCCTTTCCTCCTCCCTTCCCTTTTCCCCCCTTCCCCTTCTCTCCCCTTTTCCCCCCCCTTCCACCTCTTCTCTTTTCTCTTTTCCTTTTCTTCCCCCCTCCCCCTTCTTCTTCTCTCCCTTTCTCCCCCTTCCCTCCCCCTCTTTCCTCCCCTCCCCCCCTTCTCCTCTTCCCCCTCCTTTTTCCCCCCCTCTTTTTCCTTTTTCTCCTCTTCCGTTTTTTTCCTCCCTCTTCTCCTTTCCTCTCTTCCCCTTTTCTTTTTTCCTTCTTTTCTCTTTCCTCTCCCCCTCCTCTCCTTCCCTCCTTTTTTTCCCCCCCTCCCCTTCCCCCTTCCTCCTCTCTCCTTCCCGTTTCCTCCTTTCCCCTCCTCCTTCCGCCCCTCTTCTTTCCCTTCTTTTTTTTCCTCTTTTCCCTTCTCCTTTCTTTTCCTCCTCTCCCTCCTTCCCCCTCCCCCTTCCCTCTTTTCCCCCCCCCCCCCTCTCTTCCTTCCTCCCCTCTCTCCCTCCTCTTCTCCGCCTTCTCTCCTCCCTCTCTTCTTTCTCCTCCTTCCCTTTTTCCGTTCTCTCCTCCCCTTTTTTCCCCGTTTTCTCCCCCCCCTCCCCCCCTCCTCGTCCTTTCCCTTCCCCCCTCCCCCCCCGTTCCCTTCTCTCCCTTTTTTTTCTCTTCCTCCTCCTTCCCTCTTTTCTCCTCTCTTTCCCCCTCTTCTTCTCCTAATTATATATTTCTCTTCTTCTTTTATCTTACTTTAATACTTTTATTATTATAAATATAACCTATAATACCTTATATATTTTATTTATCTATACTTTATAATTATTACTTTTTAAATAATTAAATAACTAATTATTAATATAATTATATACTTATTACTATTATAATAATAATCTCTTTTATACGCTTAGTTTTATATTATTTACCTATTATTATAATACCTATAACAAGATTACTTAATATAATATATGCTTTATCTATTCTGCTAGTATAAATCTAGAAATCGTCTACCCTATAGTCCTATAGGAACCGGTTCGTCACAGTTGCCCTAGCAATCCCAGAACGGGAATACTTTAGACCTATCCTGGACCCAGTACAGGAATAAAATAAAACTAGACAGATAGTATAGTTAGTTTTATAATTCTTTGAATAAAACTATTATAACGCTTAAATGCAGCCGCTTTAGGGCTAGTCTATAACAAAAAATAAACTTAAGCTTTTCATTAAATTATTATTAATAATTGTAATTTATTATAATATCTTGGATTGTAAATGGTTGACAATAAGGTTTAGTAGTTTATAGTTAATTAACTTAAAAAGACTAATGTTACTCCGTGAGTATGTGCTAAATGACTATATGAATAGTTAAGTCGTAATAGTTTTTTTACTTTTACATTAAGTATATATTTATTTATTTTTTATAACTTTTCGTTATTAAATAAAAGTAGTTAATAAAGTATTAACTTTATTTTGCAATATACTATCTTAAAGCCTTGTGAACTTTATATTTTAAAGCATTCACAGATTTAACCACAGCACCAACTCGCTTTTCAACCTCTTCAATGTTTAAAAACTCAATGTTAATACATGTAAGGAAAACAACAAGCATTGTCTTTAACTGCAATATTGCAAAGGAAGAACTAGGGCATGCTCTTGGCCCCGCCAGAAACGGCAAGTATTCACAACGATTCTCTATCTTATTTTTGTGCACACCAATCCATCTCTCTGGGAGAAAGTCATTCGCGGTCGCACCCCAGACTTGCTCATCGTGATGAAGAAGATGAATCGAGGCAATAATAACTGATCCTTTTGGAAGAATGACTGTGTCTTCCTTTTTGGTCTGAACTATAATTGGTTTCGTAGCTAGTCGGCCTGTGCTTGAGATTGGGGGATGCATGCGAAAAATCTCACTGACCACTGCATCAAGGTATGTCATTTTTTGAAGTGTGTGGAATTCAGGATCGCCATTCTCACATCCGTTTTCGTGAAACTCCAGTCTCAGCTTTTCGATAACTTCCGGATGGAGACTAAGCTCATAAATGGCCCAGAAGAGCACAATTGCAGAAGCTTCATGACCCAGTGTGAAAACTTGGCGAGCTTGTGCTAAGACATCGCCTGTAACTGGAGCTTTAGAGGAGCCACCGGATTCCTGGGATACTCTTTCTAGAAAGCAGCGTTTATATGTCTCCTCACATTGTCGCTCCGGGTCAAGCTTCCCAAGGTTCCGACCCAGCAGTTTCTTCATAAGCTCATCGATTTGATCTCGTATGCTTTGCTCGATATGATCTGGTTCCCAGAAAGATTTACCAGAGAGGAAATTGCGAACCGCATGACGAGCAAAATGCCCCATGTCATCGGCGATGCTAACGAGTCGGGTCAAGGTAGAGGAGAGGTCGCTGGATAGCTCCGAGACGTTATCAAGACCTAGTGCCACATACCAGACAGCATCTAATGCGAATGCTTCCATTGTCTGGGCAAAGTCAGAGCCCTCTTTGTTGTCTTTCATCTGTTGAACATGCCGCTTTGCTATTCGTAGTATACCCCCGTAGGAGGATTTAAGAGCCGTTGGACTATGAAAATCTTTGTGAAAACCATTTCGCCAGCGGTGCCAGTCCTTTCCATCGGCAGTTGCTGCCACATCGCCAATCATGCGTTGCAGATTGCTAAAGGGACCATCGCCGTTCGGACCAACTCTGGTAATACTATCTGCATTGCGGACGAAAACTTGGCGCAGTACGTCTGGATCGCGTAGATAGATAAGCGGGAAAGTTCCAATCCACGAGTAAGATATGCCATAGCCCTTGGCAGTCTCAAAGCACGCGCTCATGGCTGAGGAGTAGGCATTTCCAAAACATACTTTGGGAAAGATACCAAAAATTGGATAGCCTGGCACTTCCGGCACATTGCGGAGACGATTTACACTTGAAGTTCCGTGTAACTAACCGCCAGGTTTGTAGGAGGCTCAGATACGTTGAAAAGGCAACTATTATGAGCCAAAGTAAATGACTACATTCGGATATCGCCCACTTTCTATCATTGCTGTAATGAGAAGGAGTAATTGGAGGTGCCGGATGCCTTAGAGATGGAAATACACTTAGATGATGGTGTTGTTCTTCCATATCTAAAGAATACTCTATGAGCTGTCCAAACAAATAGAGACTAGGTTCTGAGCCAGTAGATCGGGGATTAATGGCAAGGAAAAGCATTAAAGGGGGGCCATTTATGCGTTCCGGGAATGTCATGAGAACAGACGGTTCCATCCAGAAATGGCCAATACCAAAAGCAAAAGCAGGCCTATGGTAGGCCACTGAGCTAAAGGGGAATGAGACAATTGATAATTTAGGCAAATGGCGGTCAGGTTCCTCGGTGCCATTAGGGATGTCTCATTGCAAAAGTGAGAATGTTCAATCTAGACTAGTCCTCCCATGCTATGGTACAGTCAGGCATGTTAGACAATGGTCTTCTTGTGGTTAATGTCGAGAATTCTCTGGGATGCTAATAACAAGCCTACTCTATTTATGATATTATCTTAGTTTTTTTAAGACATATCCCAAGGTATATGTATATTACTAAAAGCCTTGTTTTTTACCTTACTTTAATAGTACAAGCCTCGTTTTAACTCATTAATTTTAACCAATCAAAGCAAGGTTTACTATTATCCAAGCCACAGATAAATTATTACAGTACCAACGTAATACACATCAGACATATACACCCTTCCAAATCATTCGTCTCCAGAAAGCTGCTCGGTGACATTCGACTTGACCTTGCTAGCAAAGTGCTCCACAAGCGCGGCATGCGACTTCTTCATCGTCTCTTGAATCCACCCCGTCATCAGAAAGTTGCATCCCAGGTCCACGTCCTCTCTTAGATACAAGCCCTCAGAGGGTGCGCCCACATCCATCTCCGTAGGCTCTTGTGGTCCACCTGTTGAATACCCACCTACAGACCACTTGTTCTTAACATCTATCGCCAGCGGCGCGTAAGAGTGCGTCAACAGGCCAGTCGGCAAATTTTGAAATGAGCATGTGAAGGAGGTGTTCCAGGTGATGAGTCCGAACATGTAGGATACTGTTTCCACGATCGAGTACCACACATGTTTCGCGCTCCTCTGACAGTACGTGTTCGGGCGGAGAGATGCAGTTGTACTCAACGATGAGAGGGTTGAGTTCAATCATTTTGATGTGGTCATGGAGGAAAGCCAATGCCTCTTCCCGGAGATGCTTGGAGGGAGAGGTGTGAATATGGTGAAGGTTTTTCGATTAGACATATTGATTGATGTTGATGCTATCCTGTGGTGCTGAGTGAGTGAATCTGCATGTATTATACCTATCCAGAAGCGGTGTGTACGTTTGGAATGTTAAGAGCACGAATGAGGGTGATCTTTTGCATCCAAGACCATGGATGCTAGCTCGCTATGACCCAAAACACACTCCTGAGCTGAAAAAAAATTAGCTTTCACATCTCCTGTGTCTTACCTTTCCTGTGTTTGGCGATAAAGGCGCGTTGTTACACAACCGCAGATTTAATTATGAGTAAGCTTCGCTAATGCAGCGATTAGCCATAACTAACTAGTTGTGCTCACTATCTCTATTAATTTCTCATTGTCTTGATTATTGCTTTTTTAAGGGTAGTATAGTAAAGGAGCTAAAACGTATAATATACAGTCTACCCCCTGAATGTTTCAGTTTTCATGACCTGGCTAGGGTTCAGATCAAAGATTATTACTCAATTAGCTTATAAGAAATATTAGCTATAGGTATTAAAAAACCTCTAGATTATAAGGTAGATTTTGAATAACTAAAGTACTTCATACTAATAAAAGGCTTAGTCACGGGGTGCGAAATATTCAAGGGATAGACTATAATATTATAGCCTGACTTCATAATAAACTATAAACCCTTGTTTTAGTAACAAAGACTTTTTATGCATAGCACAACGCTAAACTATATTTAGTATAGTAATAGCAAAGAAAACAGTACAAGAACAAAAGGAATATGAAAAAGCTTAAGTTTTATAAATTCATGATTTTGTTTTTGTAATACAATAGGGTTACAAAAATCTACACCGTGTAACATTCCAAGCGGTTCTTTTAACAAGAATTATAAGATAAGTTGAGTTTGTGTGACGACCCAACCCTGCCTGGTTAAGCTTGCCCCACTTTTAGTAATACTTGTGCTAGTTATTGACCAAGGTATAAGCACGAAAGAACCTCGGGTATCTTAGCCAATTAACACGCTAGAACTGGCTTACTACTAAAGGATTGAATTACTAGGTAAGCTAAAGAATTACTTAATAATTTAACTAGTTATTTAATGATTATAAAGAGCTATTTATAAAAGTATAAGTTTATTCTAATAGAAATTAAACTTATACTTATTATAATTAAAATAAATTTAACTATTATATAATCTTTTATATTATTTAAATAAAATTAACTTTAGTTAATTATTAATAAATAAGTTTATTATTAATTATGTAATAATTAACCTGTAATATATTTATTAATTATTTAAATTTATTTTAATTTTTTGTTAATAAACTTGATTTATTTTATAATTCTTGTTAAAAGAATAACTAGAATATTATAGTTTATTGGTAAAGAATTAAAATAAATTTAAGCAGTTAATTGTAATATTTTAGTTATTTTTTTAATGAGAATTATAAAATATATTTAACTTATAAATAAAAGATTAAAATAAATTTAAATAATAAATATATATATTATAGTTTGAATTGTAAAATAATTAATAATAAATAATAATAATATACATTAAAATTAATTTTATTTGAATAATATAGGAAATTATATAATAAATAAGTTTATTATAGTTAAAATAAATATTTTTTTTTATTAAAAAAAACTAATAAACTATTAGTTAATAAAAATTATATAGGAAAAACTCACTTTAAGCCCTTGGGTTAAGGTTAAGTAAAAGATAGTTTTTAAAGGATTTTTTTTATAAAAATTTCATAATTTAAAATATTTATAGAAATATAAATAAATATTATTTAAAATAATTAATAAATAAATTTAATATAATTATAGATTAAGTAATAAATTATATAATAGATCAAGTAATAAATTAAGTAAGTAATTAATTTAGTAAAAATTAAGTTAATTAAGAGGTTAATAACTTTACTCCTAGGGGCAGGGTTTATAATAAATAATTAAATAGCTAATTAAATAATAAGTAATCTTGCCCTTGGGGGCAGGGTCTACTAGTAAAAGATTAAGTAATTGATTAAGTAATTAATTAAATAGTTAATAACCCTGTCTCTGGGGATAGGATTTATTATTAATAAATAAAGTAATTAACTAAAAAGTAAATAACCTTGCTTTTAGGGGCAGGGTTTATAAATAAATAATTAAGTAATTAATTAAATAATTAATTAAAAAGTTAATTAAGAAAGTGAGTGACTTTGCTTCTAGGGGCAGGGTTTACTAGTAAAAAATTAAATAGTCGATTAAGTAATTAATTAAGTAATTAATAATTTTGTTCCTAAGGGTAGGGTTTATTATTAAAAGATAAAATAGTTAATTAAAAAGTAAGTGATTTTATTCTTAAGGGTAGGGTTTATTAGTAAAAGATTAAGTAGTTAATTAAGTAATTAATTAAGTAATAAGTGATTTTGTTTCTAGGGGCAGGGTTTATAAATAAATAATTAAGTAGCTAATTAAACAGTTAATTAAAAAGTTAATTAAAAAATAAATAACTCTGTTCTCAGGGGTAGGGTTTATAATAAAAGATTATATAGGAAAAACTCACCTTAAGCCCTTGGGTTAAGGTTAAGTAAAAGACAGTTTTTTAAAGGGTTTTTTTATAAAAACTTTAAAATTTAAAACATTTATAAAAATATAAATAAATATTATTTAAAATAATTAATAATAAATTTAAAATAACTATAAATTAAATAATAAATTATATAATAAACCAAATAATAAATTAAATAATTAATTAAATAATTAATTTAATAAAGATTAAATTAATTAAAAGATTAATAACCCTATCCTTAGGGGCAAGGTTTATAATAAATAATTAAATAATTAATCAAGTAGTAAGTAACCTTGCCTTTGAGGGTAGGATTTACTACTAATAAACTAAGTAATTAATTAAATAATAAGTGATTCTGTCTCCGGGAGTAGGGTCTATAAATAAATGATTAAATAACCAATTAAACAGTTAATTAAAAAATTAATTAAGAAAATAAATAACTTTACCCCCAAGGGTAGGGTTTATTATTAATAAATAAAGTAGTTAACTAAGAAATAAATAACCTTGCCCTCAAGGGTAGGGTCTACTATTAAAAGACTAAGCAATTAATTAAAAAGTAAGTGACTTTGCCCCTAGGGGCAGGGTCCATAAATTATATAAGAAAAACTCACTTTAAGCCCTTGGGTTAAGGTTAAATAAAAAATAGTTTTTAAAGAGTTTTTTTTATAAAAATTTTAAATTTAAAATATTTATAAAAATATAATAAATATTATTTAAAATAATTAATAAATAACTATAAATTAAATAAATTATATAATAATAAATTAAGTAATTAATTAAATTTAATAAAAAACTAAGTTAATCAAGAGGTTAATAACTTTGCCCCTGGGGGCAGGGTTTTATAATAAATTTAAGGCCTAAAACTAGTCCAGTGGGTTTAGGGTTAGGGTACTTGTAAATTTAAAAATACCTAGTCTAATCCTATCCTGTAAAATAGACTTTTAACTATGCTTATATTAAAAAAAAATTAACCCTATCTCACAAAACAGACTCTTAATTATAAACTAAACTTATAGTAAAAAATAACTTAATCCTATCCTAAAAAATAAACTTTTATTTATAAACTAAGCTTAAAGTAAAAATAGCTTGACCTTATCTCATAAAACAAACTTTTAGCTATTTTTATAATAATAAAACTTAATTCTGTTTCTTAAAATAAACTTTTAATTAAGCTTAAAGTAAAAGTAGTTTAACCCTATTTTATAAGATAAACTCTTAATCAAGTTTATAATAATAAAACTTAATTCTATTTTAAAAAATAAACTCTTATTTATAAACTAAACTTATAGTAAAAAAAACTTAACTCTATCCCAAGGGATAGACTTTTAACTATACTTATATTAAAAAAAAATTAATCCTGTTTTATAAATAGACTTTTAATTAAGCTTAAAATAAAAGTAACTTAATTCTATCTTTTAAAATAATCTTTTAATTATTATTATAATAAAAAAGATTTAATTTTATTTTATAAATAAATTTTTAACTAAATTTATAATAAAAATAGTTTAATTCTGTCTTAAGGGATAGACTTTTAATTAAGAATAAAAAAAACTTAATCCTATTCTACGGGATAGACTTTTAGTTATAGACCAAGTTTATAAAAAAAAAATTTAATCCTGTCTTAAGGGATAGGCTTTTAATTATAGACTATACTTAAAATAAAAATAACTTAACCCTATCCTGCAAAACAGACTTTTAGCTATATTTATAAAAACAGTTTAACCTTATCCTGTAAAATAGACTTTTAGTTATAAACCAAGCTTATAGAAAAAAAAGCTTAACCCCATCCCAAAAGATAAATTTTAATTATACTTAAAATAAAAGTAACTTAATCCTGTCCTGCGGGATAAAATATTAATTAAGCTTATAATAATAAAACTTAATCCTATCCTAAGAGATAGACTTTTAATTATAAATTAAGCTTATAAAAAAAAAGCTTAACTCTGTCCTAAGGAATAGACTTTTAATTAAGCTTAGACTAAAAGAAATATAATTCTATCTCTTAGGATAGGTTATTAGTTATAAACTAAGCTTAAAGTAATAGTATTTAATCTTATTTTGTAGGATAGACTTTTAGTTAATTTTATAGTAAAAGAAACTTAATTTTATTTTTTAGGATAAATTATTAATTAAGCTTAAAATAAAAGTAGCTAGATTCTGTTCTGAAAGACAGACTCTTAATTAAGCTTATAGTAATAAAACTTACCCTGTCTTGTAGAATAGACTTAATTATACTTATACTAAAAGAAGATTAATTTTATTTTAAAGGATAAATTTTTAGTTATGCTTATAGTAAAAAAAATTTAACCCTGTCTTAAGAGATAGACTTTTAGTTATACTTATAAAAAAATAACTCGATCCTGTTCTGTGGAATAGACTTTTAATTAAGCTTAAAATAAAAATAGTTTAATCTTATCTTAAGGGACAGACTTTTAATTATGTTTATAAAAAATAGTTTTAACTCTGTTCTAAGAGATAATTTTTGGTTAAGCTTAAAGTAAAAGTAACTTAATTTTATTCCACGGGATAGACTTTTAATTATAAATTAAGCTTATAAAAAAAAAGCTTAATCTTATTTTTTGAAATAAACTTTTAATTAAGTTTATAAAAAACAATTTAACCTTATTTTATAAAATAAACTTTAGTTATATTTTATTAAAAAAATATAATCCTTTTTTTAAAAAATAAATAAAAAAAAATAATATTTAACTTTAATCTTATAAAACTTACTTTTTAATTATATCTTTTTTAATTTAATCATTTTATAGTATTTATTAAATTATATTTTTTTATTTTTATTAAATACCTTTATTAAAAACTTTTTTATATTTTTTATAAATCTAATAAGCTTTTAATAATACTATAAAAAAAAATAAACACTTGTATTAAGGACGCATGTTTCCCGGAAACGTGAGCTTTACCCATACTAAACATAAGCTAAAAACCCCTGCCAAAATCCCATCTCAGGTCCCGAAGCTGTAAAATAAAGAACAGTAATTGGCTAAAATATACATGGGCTCAAGCAGCACAATTAGTCAAATCGATTATATAAGAAAAACTCACCTTAAGCCCTTAGGTTAAGGTTAAGTAAAAAACAGTTTTTAAAGGGTTTTTTTATAAAAATTTCAAAATTTATAAATAAATATTATTTAAAATAATTAATAAATAAATTTAAAATAACTATAAATTAAGTAATAAACTATATAATAGACTAAATAATAAACTAAATAATTAACTAAGTAATTAATTTAATAAAAGATTAAGTTAACTAAAAAATTAATAACTTTACTCCCAAGAACAGGGTCTATAATAAATAACTAAGCAATTAATTAAATAATAAGTAACCCTACCCCCGGGGACAGAGTTTATTACTAATAAATAAAATAATTAATTAAAAAATAAGTAACCCTGCCCTTAGAAGTAAAGTCTACTACTAAAAGATTAAGCAATCAATTAAATAGTCAATCAAGTAATCAATAACCCTGCCCCCAAGAGCAGGATCTATTACTAATAGATAAAATAATCAATTAAAAAATAAAATAATCCTATCCCTAAGGACAGGGTCTATTATTAAAAAAACCAAAAATCAACTAACAAATAAATAACCCTACCCCCAAGGACAAGGTCTATTACTAACAGACAAACAATTAACTAAAAAATAAATAACCCTACCCCCAAAAACAGGGTCTACCACCAAAAGACTAAAAAATCAACTATAAGTAAATAACCCTACCCTCGGAGATAAGGTTTATAAATAATAACTAAGCAACTAATCAAACAGTCAACTAAAAAATTAACCAAGAAAATAAATAACCTTAACCGCGAGGCCAACGGTATCCAGCGCCAGATACCACTGTAACTGGCTAATATATTATGATAGTGCAGACTGTATTCTAGGGTAGTATTATATGGCCTTCTTGAGGTAGTGCTAGAAAAACAAATGCTAGGATAGATTATAAACTAAAAGAAAAATTAATTAAGCTTATATAATAAAAAATTAACCTTTTATCTTTATTTATATAATTTAATTATTTTTTATTATAATATTTATATTTTATTCTTAATTAAAAGTTATTATTACTTTTATTTTTTTTATTTTTTTATTTTAAATATTTAATTAAATATTAATTTAATATTAACTTTTTATTAAATTTATATAATTTTATTATATTAATTTAAATTAACTAATAATTAAAATCTTTTATTTAATTATTATTTAAATTTATTATTTTTAATTTAAGTTATCCAGGACTAATAAAAGTTTTTATAATTTTTTATATTTTTTTTATTATTATTATATTTTTTTTACTATTATAAATAAAAGTTTAATTAAGAATATAAACATTAAATTTAATTAAAATTTTATTAAAAGTATATAATTAATTAATAAAATATTTTTTATATAATTATCTATTTAGTTAAAAGAATAGTATAAAAAAGAAAAGAATTTAATTTTTAACAAGTAAAGAATTTTAAAAAACTAAAACCCCCGCTCTTTTTCTTAAAAAATAAATTCCCCCTTTTTTATTTATTAATTACCTTATAAAACTTTTTATAAAAATAATAAAAAAAAAAAATCTTTTTTTTTTCTTATAAAAAAAAAAAAAATATTAAAAGTATAAAATTTTATATAACTTTTAAATTAAGTCTAGAATAATTATTTTATATAAATAAAAATTAAGCTTATTAAAACTTCCCCTTCCTTTTAATAAATTATATAAAAACTTATTTAAAAAATTAAAATACTTTAAGACTTAAAAGATAATATAATATATATAAAATAATAAAAAATATTATAAAAGAAATAAATTTTATAAGGCCTAATTAAACTATTATAAAAGTAATTTTTATTAGCCTTAAAGAAAAAGAATAAAAAAAAAGTTTATAAATATATTTTTTAAAAAAAAATTTATTTTATTTTTATAGTATTAAAAGTAAAAAAAAAAAAAAAAAAAAAAAACTATTAATTACTTAAAAGAATAAAAAATATTTCCCATTAAAATAAAAATATAAAAACTTAAAAAAAATAAATAAAAGTATTTAATTTAATTAAATAATAAGAAAAAAAATTAAAACTTATATAATAAAATCTTATAAAAGAAAATATTTTATTTTTAAAATATAAGTCTTAAAATACTTAATAAATATATTCCTTACTTTTTTTTTTTTTTAAGGTTTTAATTACAAAAAAAAACTTAAAATTATTTTAAAAAAATCCCCCCTTTAATAATTATTTTCACCTTTTAAAACTAATATTATTTAATTCTTTAAATATAAAAATAAACCTCTATTAAACTCTAGTTTTAATACAAAAAACTTATTTTTTTAAGCTATAAAAAAAAATAAAAAAAAAATTTAATTATAAGTTAAATAAAAATAATTTAAGAGATATTTTATTATTAAAATATTCTTAAAAATTAATCTTTAAAATTTTTTTAAATTTTATAAGCTTTTTATTAATAAAAACTTTAAAAAAGAAAATATAAAATATAGTAAAAACTTTAATAATAGCTTAAAAGATATTAAAATATTTTATTATTTTATAAATAAGATTATTTAATATTCGTTTATATTAATAAATATTTAATTTAATAAAAAAAATATAATTAATTTTTTAGAAAAATTTAAATTAAATATATAATTAATTAATATTAAAAAGAAAAAATAAATTAAATATTTTTAAGTAGTATATAAATAATTATAATATTAATTATAAGATTAAGTAAGTTATAAATAAGCTTTTTTAAAGAATATTATTTTAGAACTTAAAAAAACTTTTAAAAGCTAGATTTTATATAGTTTAATAATAAAAAAAACTAATTTAATTATATAATAAAGAAATAATTATTATATAACTTTAAGAAAATTAATAAATAATTATTAAAAATACTAGTATTTTATTAAATAAGTATATATAAAACAACTAAAGTTTAATAAGAAAACTATAAAATAGTTTAATAAATTATATTAATTATAAGATTATTTATTATATAACTAATAAATATTTTTATAATTTAAAATATTTTAACAACAAAAATATTTAATAATCTAGTAAAAGATTAATTATTTTATTAAAAAAAGAATTTTTATAATAATTCTAATAATAATAAAAACTTTTTAAAGTATTTTTAAACTTAAAACTAGAAAAAAGTTATATTTAAAAATAAATATTAAAAATCTAAGAATTTTTATATAATTTAAAAAATAAAAAAAAAAAAAAAATTTATTTTTAAAATAACAAAATAAATAAATTAACTTTTAAACTTAATAAGCTTAAAATCTATATAAAAAAATTAAAAAAAAAAAAATTTACTTAACTAAGAATTTATAAAAAAGAATTAGTTTTAAGCTAGATCTACTTAAATAAAAAATACTAGTAATAAAAAAACATTTAATTATTTTTTATATAATCATAATAATAAGTAAAATAAATAATATTAATATTATAATATAAAAATATTATTTTAATAATTATAATATCTGTTTAAAGAATAACAATAAAAATTCTAATAAATATAATTAAATAACTTAAATACTATAAGTAAAGAATAAAAAAAATAAGATCTTTTTAAAACTAATTAAATAATTTTAAAAGAATTTAATATAAAAAAACTTTTAATCTTTTAACTTTAAAAAAATCTTATAGATTATACTTAAAACCTTTTAAACTAAAATTAAAAAAAAACTAAACCCTTAATTATAAAATTAAATATTTATAAATAAAAAGAATTAAATATATTTTTTTAATATATTAAAAAAATAATTTTAATTAATTTATATTGTAAAAAGATTAATAAAAAAGATAGGTATTTAAAATTAAAAATTAAAAATTAAATATTATTTATTATAAAAAAATCTCTTTTTTATATATTAATTATTAAAAAAAATTTTTGTTTAAAAGAATTAATTAAATACTTAAGATATATATATTAATAATTTAAATAAATAAAAAAAGATAATAAGTAAAAAAAATAATAATATAGAAAAATAAAAAATAATAATTTTAATTAATTTATTAAAAATAAACCTACTAGTCTTTAAAAAAAATAAACTTAAAAATAATTAAAATTATTATTTTTTTTTAGCTAAAGAAAAAATAGTAAATAAGTTTAAAAAGAAATTTTAAGTAAAAAATTAATATTTTTTTAATTAATTTATTTTTTAATATACCTAGAGTTAATATTTAAAATAAGGTATATTTTTTTTAATCTATCTTAAAAATAAAAAAATAAAATTTTATTAATAATAATAACTAAAAAACCAAAAATTATATACTTTTTCTTATAAAGTTATTTTATTTTTTTCAAATATATCATTAAAAACTTTTTATAATCTTATAATATTATAATTATTACTAATAAATTTAATAAGAATATTTAAATCTTATTAATAGCTTTAAACAAAATTAATATTAACTTAAAAAACAAATTTATAATCCCTCCTCCTAATTAATTATCAAGATAAAAATTATTATTAGGATTCAAAGAGTTAATCGTAAACCGTATTAAATTTTAAAAATAAATATAACTACTATATTAGTTAATTCATATTAATTATTCCCGGCTAAAGGATAACCGTAAAGAACCCACCCCTTCAAAAGTTCTCCCCTCTTAAAAAAAAAGAAAAAGATTCTTAACGACTTCAAAACAGTCCCGTATCTAAATATTTTCTTATTTAAAGTTATCTTTTCCCCCCCCCCCCCGTTACTATTTCCCCGCCCCTCTCCCCATTAATAAATAAAAAAAAAAAAGTAATAATAATATTAAAAGCAAATATAAAAATAAAAGTTTTTATAAACTATTCTCATAAATTTGTTCATATAATCATTTTCTTTTATTTTAATTAATAATTTTACCTTTCCTCCTTCCGTCCGCCCGCCTATTAATCAAAAGTACAATAATTAATTAAGTTAAAAGAATAAAATTATAAGTTTCCTCCCCTTCCCCCGATAAAACTAATAATAAATTAAAAGCTAAAAAGTTATATTAATTAATATATATCTCCTCGGTTTCCCGCCCTAAAAGAAATTTTTTTTTAACCCATTCCCCAAAAAACTTTTTTTAATCCCCCTCCTTTAACTTATATTACCTACTAATATTAGTATATTTCCTCCTCTTAAAGCTTCGCTCCCCGCTAAATATAATAACAGTTCCCTCCCTTCCCCCGTTTTCCCCCTCCGTTTTTTTAAAAAAAAAAGGGGAAATGTTAATGATTTCTCCTCCCCTCTATAAAATTAAAAAGTAAAAAGTTTAAAGCTTCCCCCCGTCCCCCGTCTCCCGCCTTTAAAAACATAATGATTCCCCCCCTCCTCTTTACTCCGTAAAACCCTCTCTCTTCCCACCCCCGCCTCTTTAAAAAAGAATTACTACTAATTTTTTTAATAATCTTTATTTACTATTTTATTTATTAATCCTAATTAATTCCCCTTCTTATAACATTATTATTTATCATCCTATCCCCCTAACTACTAAAAATCTTATATAAAACTAATCCCCCTTAAAATCCCCTCTTAATTTAAAATAAAAATCTCCCCCCCGCCTTATTTCCCACCTAAAAAATCTTATATCCCCTCCCCTTAATAAATTAAAAATCCCTCTCCCCCCCTCCTTTAAAAAAATGTTTAATCCTTCTTAATACTTAACATAAGCCCCCCCGTATATAAATAATTAATCTCTCCTTATTATGGAGATGGTAGGGTCCGATCTCTTTCCCGCCTCTCCTCCCCCCCCCTCCTCCTCTCTCTTCTCTTCTTCCCTCCCCTTGTTTTTTTTTTCTTCTTCCCCGTCTTTTTTCCTTCCCTCTCTCCGCCCTCGTTTTTCCCTCTTTCTTCCTCCTCCCTTCCCTCTTTATTTTCTCTCCTTTCCGCCCCCCTTTTCTCTTCTTCCTTTTTCTCCAGCTCGTTTCCTCCCCCCGCCGTTCCCTTCTCCTCGGCGACCCGCCCCCGACCCTCCCTCCCGTTCCCTTTCTCGCCTCTCCGTCTCCCCCCCCCTTCCTTTTTCTCCTCCCCCCCCCTTTCCTCTTCCCCCCCCCCCTCCCCGTCTTCTTTTCCTCCTACTTCCCTCCTCCCTCCCCTCTTCGCTCCCTCTCCTTCCCCCGTTCTACTACGCTTCCATCCCGCCCACCAGCTCGTTTTCCCTCCCCCCCCTCCCCGATTCTCTACTTCCCTTCCCCCTCTTCCCCCCAGTTCTGCTTAACAAAAACAAAACGTTAAACATATATTTTTAAATTTTAAAATATAACTACCTACACCCCTTTTCACATAATTTCACAGGCTTACATATTTTCCTAGCTACTAAAAGTCTAAGATTTAATATCGAAGTCCTAGATAAAAGAAACGAAGACGTAAAGATAACTAAGTAATAAATCAAATAAAGCTTTAATAATTATTCAATATTAATTTAAGATAGTATTATAAACTATTAAAAATAAAATTACAACCACTTTAAATAGTATTTAAGATAGTTTAAAATAAGGTTAAAACCTTATTAATAGTATTAAAAATCCAAATTATATATTTAAAAATCTTTTAATTTTAATATATATATTATACTAAAAGAAAAAGCAATAAAAATAATATTTATAAATAATATTCTATTAAATAATATTATACTTACAAAAACTTTGTTTAAAGATAAAATCGAGAAGGATTAAAGAAAAAATAAAAAAAATATATTGTTTTAAATTAGATTACTTTTTAAGTTTTTAATATTACAAAAAGTTTAAATTTTAGCAAAATAGATTAAAAAAGCTTTTAACTTAATTAAAGATATACTTTTTGTTAAAAAATAACAAAGTTTTTTTTTTAGATGAATCATATAATAAAAAAAGCTTTAGTTTAAAGTTTTAAAAAATAAAAATATTAAATCTAAGGATATTTTATTATAAATTATTAAGTTGATTTTTCTAAAATCTAGTACGCTAGTAGTCTTTTAATATTTATTAGCTTTATTTTTTAAAATAATTGATTTTTTAAGACATATTAATAAATTTAAAGAAATCTTATATATTATATAAACAAATCCTTTTTTTCTAGTTATTAAAAAGACAGAAATATAAATTTATTATTTATATTAAAATAATAAACAAATACATTCTGTAGGATATATTATCCTATTTAAGAGTAATAGGTTTTTAAAAAGATTTTATCATATATAAAATATTATTTTTTATAGATTTTTTTTTTTTTTAAAATATATTAAATATTTTTAAAAAAAAAAAAAAATTTAATTCTTTCCTTTTTAAATCATTTATTAAAATATATACTTATTTAGGGTATAAACTAATTTAATTATTAGTTTATAAGACTAATAACTTAAATTTTTATTTAATCTTTTAAGAACGTATAAAGACTTTTTTTTAAATAATATTATAGTTTATAAACTAATTAAAATATATCGTTAAAAAAAGTTATCTAAAATTTTATTATATTTTATCCTACAATATGTAATAAACTAAATCAAGTATGGTAAAATATTAAGCTTTTTGGATATAATTATAGTTATAGTTAAAAGCTAGTTTTATCAAAATATAATTATAGTCTTGGGTTATTTATATAATAGATTAAAAAAAACTAGAAATTTAAGATTATAAAGATTAATAAATAAAAAGTTTTAGAATAATAACACTAATATAAAAGCTTTTTATAAAAATAATAAGATTTCTTAAATATTTACATCATAAATTTTATTATAATTACTAACTTTATTATTCTTAAAAAAAATATTACTTAAAATATGTTGAAAAACAAATAATAAAAATAATAAATAAAGTATTAAATATCTTTATGTTTAATTCTAATTTAACTTTCCTTTCCGCCCCCGTCCGCCCCCCTCCTCTTTCCCCTTCCTTTTCCCTTCCCGGCCTCCGCCTCTCTTTTTCTCCCCGCTTCCCTTCCTTCGTCTTTGCTCATCCTCTCCCCCGCCTTGTTTTTTCTCCTTCCTCCCCTTCGCCTCCTCTTCCCCCCCCTCTCCCCCCCCTCCTCTCTCTTCTCTCCTCTTATACCCCTTCTTTCTCCCTCTTTCTTTTTTTCTTTTTCCCCCCCCTCCTCCCGCTCGTTCCTTTCCTCCTTTCCCCCCTTCTCCTCCTCTCTTCCCTCCTTTTCTCCTCTCCTTCCCTTAAATTATTAGTATATTTATTTAACTTTAAAATTAAATATAATATATTAAATATAAAAAACTAAATTAATAAATGTTTATTAAAGCAAAATTCTTATCTTTTAAATATTAATAATATATAAATAAAAGAAAGATAAATTATTTTATTAATTAGATTTTTCTAATATTTATTGTCCCTTAAAATTATCAAGAATATATATTTCTTAACTTCTAGGTTAATATTAACTATTTATAGACTTTTAAAAAGCCTATTAGAATAACTTTTAGTTAATTGTAAGCTTTTTCATAAAAAAATAAAACAATATTAAGGTCTTAAACTATAGTTTTTAAGATTTCTATGACAACATAATTGATAACCTCTTTTAATATTAGTCATACTAAAACTATTTAATAGAAAATTATATATTTTTATTACCTAAAATAAAATTATAAAATATAATATATATTTAAATAATTAAAAATCAATACATTATATAGGAAAACTCACCTAATA